>JALAZF010000414.1:0-5676091 GCA_022829125.1 Lathyrus tuberosus | reverse complement strand
ATCAGTAATGAATGTTGTTTGAATGAGCGTATATTAATTGGCCAAACTGTCAGTAGAATGGGATCAATAGGAGAAATTGAGTTAGTTATTAAGTTAGAAAAATTTAGGAAGAATTGAATTGTTACTATTGGTGTAAGCTTAATTTGAAATTCAGTTAGGAATATGTGACAATTATGATAAAATGGTTGTTAGAATAGGTGTGGTCCGGATTGGAGTGAGTTAGCTCATTAAATGCTAATTGAAAAATGTAATGTTAGCAACTGTGTGTTAAGGAAAAGTGATATGAATTATGCTAGATGTAATGTTAGCAACTGTGTGTTAAGGAAAAGTGAAATGAATTATGCTTGATTGGTTATGGGATGTATTAATGTAATTAGAATTGTTTGAAATGTTAGTGTAAAATAAATAGGTTAATCACTTAGTTAATGCTTGGGACTGGTGGTGAGATTGTATTGAAACAACTTAAAGACAATTGATTAGCTTGTTTGCAATTTGATCCAAGTTAGAGTCAAGGTGAACTGATCATGTTAAAAGAATGGAATTATTATGCTAAACTAATTTTGAAATCTTTGGATGCATTGTTTTATAAGGTCTTGGTTTTTCTCATCGCATATGTGGTTTTGCAAGGCCAGTGTCGTCAAGACTTGACATTGGTCAAGTTGGCAAGGAACACAATGTTCATGACTCAAGGTTCTTTCATATGAAGCAATTTGGACACTTGGAAGCTTTGAAGCAACACAAAGATATGGGATGACTTGTAAATGTAGAAAGATGGGATTAGTGTTTAGGAGTAGTGGTTGACTTTGGTTAACTATTTGATCAAAAAGTTAACTATTTTACCAAAAATCAACATTTGATCAAAAGTCAATTCTAGAAAAAAATGATGTAATTTTGTAATTGGTCTTGTAATATGATTTGAATGCTTTTGTAATGACAAATGGATCCTCTTTTGAAATGAAATGTGTGTGCTTCATAGTTTTCCTCCAAAATTGTATTTATTTGAAGATTTGAATCTTGAATTCTTGCACTTGACTTTGAATTGCTCTTGACTATTTGAATAAAATGACCTGTCTTGAATCAAACAACACTCAAATGTGATCACTAAGTAATATTTTAAACTCAAATCTCAATGTCAAGCTGCAATTAATAGGACCAGACCTCCAAAACCATGGAGTAGGTTTCTCATGAGAACTTAACTCAAGAATGATAATAATAAAAAAGATGAAAAAAACAAACAAGACAAAGTGAAAGTGTTTAATTGATTAATTAAGGTTTAATTTACTCTATTAATTATTTTAATTAAAATTAATTAATTATCACTCAATTTGCACTCTTTTCTTAATTAAGTGATTATTTTAGGTAATTAATTTCTTTAATTAAATATAATTAGATTAACTACTTGATTAAATATTTTAGTCAATATAGTAAGAATAATTAATTTTAATTAAAATAATTAATAGAGTAAATTAAACCTTAATTAATCAATTAAACACTTTCACTTTGTCTTGTTTGTTTATTTCATCTTTTTTATTATTATCATCTAATATTATTATCATTTAATATTATTATTATTATTAATTAATTAATTAATTAATTAATTATAAATATATTTTAATTAGTTAATTGGGATAATTAACTTTTAATTAATTAAATTAAATAATGAGAATAGCTTTTTGTTATTTAATTAAAATAATTAAATTTAATAATCCTAAATATTTAATTAAAATAAAAGTTAATTAATAAATTCCATCCTCTTATTTTTTTTTAGATTATCATGTTATCATACTCATGCATTGATGCCTTTGTTCTAGCTCATTTAGAATTATGTTCATCTTCATATTTTGATTTGTTACTTGCTAGTTGTAATTAAAATGTATGATAAATTTGTAATGAACCTTTTAAAAAATTTAAAACACTTGGTCCAACGTAAAATGGAATTTTTCAAAAACTTTGGTCTAACCCCAAGTGAGTTCTTAAACCTGACACACTTCCAACCATTTTCACAATTCACTCTACAAACATATTCATAATCAATTTTAAAATGACTAAGTCATACTTTGACTTTTTCTTAATAATGATAGAAAAAGGACACCTGGTGAAATGTCCAGTCATAGCCCCTAGTATTAGGCCCAAGTGGTAATCGCTTGCAAGCCATAAATACTTCATATTTCTGTAAAAAACCTAACACGTCACAATTTCATAATAAATCAAAAGAAAAAGACTATCTAGGTGAAAGATCCAGTAATAGTCTCGAATACTAAGCCTAAGTAGTAATTGCTTACAAGCTCAAGTGTTTTTCTTTCATTCAAAACACATGTAAATACTAAAACACTTTCGAGACAAATTGGAAAGAAAATGACTACCTGGGTGAAAGGTCCAGTCATAGTCCCAAATGTTAGACTAAATTAGTAATTGATAGCAAGTCATGAATATTTGTCTTCCGAACCCTAAAACATGTTGTAATACATCAACATAATTTATGTCCCTCGTGTGATCAACAACTTTTTTTTTTGCAAAAAACACTATTTAGTCCATTCTAATGCGAATATAAGCTAGCGCTTAAGTTTTCACCGCGAGCATACAATCCAATGTTTAACCATTGAAACGCGATCTAAACACTTGTTTAATAAAACAAACAAACAAACAAACTGCAGCCTTCACCTGAACTACGAAGCTTTGAGTTCCTCATTGTACCCAAAGATACGTAGGAGTGAGACCCCCAATCTCGCCAAACACCCTAATAAAAACATTTTTGCGGCCCTTATTATTTTACTTTTACATTTTTTTTATCATTATAAGAAAACAATTAACATAAGATAAATTTCAATCACAAGTTTAACTAAAAGGTTCTCGTTGAGTACAATGGACATGAGGGGTGCTAATACCTTCCCCTTGCGTAATCGACTTCCGAATCCGAATATGGTTGCGACGACCATTTTCCTTTTCTTTTAAGGGTGTTATCGATAATTTCCATTTCTTTCTTTGGAATAAATAAAGTTCGGTGGCGATCAGTTCGAATCATTTTTTCCGCAACATTAAAACTGGATCTTATTTTACAAGATTCAATAATTTGGTTTTTAGATGTAATCCAAAGTATCTTCTAGGGAAGTAGAATGATTTAGATGAAGAGGATGTATATTAGGTGTAGGGTAATTAGTGTTATAAGGGAAAACAATCTAAAAAAACATAGTATCTCTAGAAATGAAAATATTTTTACTATGTAAATCAAATAATATATCACCTTTGACACCATATATATGTACTAGAAAAATACATTTTATAATTTTGGAGTCAAATTTGGTTCTATAATTTTTATAGCTAGTAGCATAAACCATGTATCAAAAAACTTTTAAGTTAGTGTAGGGGTAGTTGGTTGTACATTAGGAAAAAGGAGAGTCAAGCTTTAAAAATGTGGAAGGTAGTCTATAAATTAAGAAAATAACTTATGGGAGAGTGTTAGCCCAACAAAAATTAAGTAGATTAGATTGAACAAAAAAAGATCCAGTAACACCTAAAAGGTGTTAATGATTCCTCTCAACATAGTCATTTTGTTGAGCGGTGTAACTACAAGAAGTTTGATGATGAATACCTTGTTGCATGAAAAAAACTTTGAAGAAAAATTCAGGGCCATTTCAAAACAATATTATTGTAAAAATGGTTTGAAATTGAGTTTTAATTAGGGACATGAATGCTTAAACACGATTATTAGTTTCAGATAAAAGTTTCATAAAGTAGATTCAGTAGAATATGCAATGATCATCTAACACACTTAGAAAATACTCGTGACCTAACATAGATGGAGTGGAGTAGGGACCTCATATATCCATGTAGATCAGGTTAAAACATTTATTGGAATGATAATGACTACTATAAAAAGGTAAACGCTTTTGTTTGGAAAAAATACAAGAGTTACAAGGTATATCATGATTAGTAACATCATTCAAAGGTGTAGGGATGGCACTTCAAGAATTGTTTAGTTCTATGTGGAAATGTTGAATGTTAGAAGACTTGGTAGGAGAATATTGGTGAAACAAAATAAGAATAACTTTAAGTTGATCAACCATAGGCTTTCCTGCATTTGGTTGAGTATCTTCAGAGTCTCCCACTTAAATACTAGCATACCATCATTGAGGGAAGTGGCGTTGTTGATGTTGGATTTCTTGAGATAGGGTGGCAACCCATGTTTTTTAAATCACACTTTTAATTTATATCCCACTTTACTGCAGTTGGTGCATATTATGAGTCTTCGACCAAAGCCAAGTTAAGTACCCTTGCTATTGGAGTCTTGAGGTTGAAAATGATTGTAGGGTTTTGAGAGACTAACTATGAGTTTTTCTTCATCAAGATGGGTAATGAATTGGCGTTCTTAGTTGACGAGCATAAAAAAAACCTGATGGATATGAAAAAGCGTATATATGATCATGGTTTTAGACCTAACTGGAATGTATTGCTCGTTGAGACCCTTGATAAAACATATGATATAATTCTTTTCACAATAGGACTTGATCATATGAATAAGAGTGCAAGTGCACTTATGTTGCAACAACATGCGGGGAAAGGTCGAAAATTCTCCAATTCTTGCCATAATTTATTTAGGTTGGTGAAGAATTGGATAATAGTTTGTTTTCCTTATTTAAGACTGAAAATCTCCTTTTGATGGTCAGAAATGCGAAATACATTGCCTTGGTGGCATCTATCATGAAGTTCAACCCAGATTTTGTGCATCGTGTCCATCCAAAGGACACTTTGAGCTATCACTTTTGATTGAGTTGTTCATCCACTCCATGACCACGGTGTTGCAACGACCTCATGCAAGAGAAATATTATTTGATTCTTTAAGTCGTGTTTGGTTTCCATCAAGGAATCCCAATTCGCTCTTGGATCTCATGGCTACTAGGATCAATCTTCTCCAATAAATGTAATTAAGGGTGTTGAGGGGTGGGAAAACGATTACAATAATCGGGGTAATCTCTTGGATGCATGAAGTAGGGATCCATCATTTTATTTTGGTAATTTCTTTAAATGATTGATTAATATTTGGTGGCGTTTTTGTGAGTTGTAGGGATTATGATATGATGGTTGTGAAATTTGTGGTGGGTGAATGTTTGTTTTTGTTTTCTAGAGAAGTCATAAATGTTGATGAATGAAGGTTTTTGAGGGTTTCAGTGAGAACAAATGTGTGTGTGTGTGTGTGTGTGTGTGAGAGAGAGAGAGAGAGAGAGAGAGAGAGAGAGATGTAATGAAAGAATGAGAAAAGAAATTGTTTTTATTATTTAAAGAGATAAGATGATAAAACGATTGAATTTGGCCAATTGTTAAATAAAAAGTGTGGGTTGGTTGGGTGATGGGATAAGTTTTGCAATAAGATTACCTTGGAATGTAATCTTGAAGGATGATTGAAGAGGTTGCACATGGTGTAGGTGATGATGTTGAATCTTGAGAAGATATGTTGATATATGGAAAGGAACAGTCAAAGTGTAGAACTTTGGTAAGAAATCTATTATATAAGAAAGTTATATGTTCTGGAAAAGTCAAAACAACCCTTCCTTCTTTCACAAAATACCACGTCACTGCTTTTTCATTTTCCGAATTTTCTTTTTGCTTAACATTTTCCAATTCCTTTTTCATATTATATTTTCCATATAATATTCATGAAATGTAATTGATATTGGCAGTATGGTCCAGATTTCCTTTTCCTGCTTCTACCCTTTTCTAATGCCTTTTCCATATTGTGTTGTCAAATCATATGATTTTATTTGCTAATTTCCTTTACCCAATTCTAAACCCTATCACAGTCGGACCAAACTTCTGTTTTCCCTCAAACTCCATTTTCTTCACCTCTTTCGAAATCTTTTTACCTTCTTCCTTTTGCTCTAACCATAGTTAGGCCCTTTGATAAGATTGATAAAAATAATGACAACAAGAGCTATGGAAGATTGCTTTTTCTCTTTCCTTTTTCCTGAGGTACGCTTTTTTCTCCTTCTTCTCTTTGCTTCTTTCTTCTCTTTCTTCATCTTCTTTCTCCTTATTCCTCGTCTATATTCATCTTCTTTCTCCTTATAACTCGTCTTTTTTCGTCTTTTCCATAACTTGTTCGAAAAAATTGGGATAAATCGTAACTTACATGGTAGATCTGGTGGTATAGTTGTTAATTTGAACAATTTTTTGTATGTGCAGGAAGCCAACTCGATTAATATGTTGTTTAATGTACTTAGTGTGTTTATTCAATGTTTTTCTTGGTAATGGAAAATTATGTGAGTTATGATGTTTGTCTTAGCTGATTCATGATTTTGTTGATTTCATTTCACACATGTATTATTTTGAGTTTTGAAGTACCTGAAAGTTTTGTTGATTTTGTTTATTATGTGAGTTATATTGTTTAAGGTTTTTATATACCGTTGCCATTAAAATGTTTAAGTCATAGTATGTCTGAAAAATTTATTCCAATGTTTGATTATTAACCTGAACTCAATTCTTGATTTTACCGACCTTCTTCACGATGAGAATTTTGTTCGTAAATCGTAATACAAGTCTGTTTAAACAATTTTAAATCGTCAAGTTATCGGTTAATGTTTTGATTATAGATTGTCAATCCTGAACATACTTCATTGTTTGATCAATGAACTATACTGCATTTGAAATTGAATCTGTAGGTTGCTATAGTGAAGCGTTATCTCTTGCTTTGTTAGAATTCTTTTCTAATTTGTATTCTCCATCTGAGCAGTTACAAACTGAATCCATATGTAATTTTGTGATGGTTTTGTTCAACCTTTTATATTTATTAATCATTGGTTAGTAGTGGATATAGAGTTGAGCATGTTGCATCACTTTGTGCCACTCCCAAAAGACGAGAAGATCACAAGAAGCAACATAGCAATAAATCAGATGAGATTTGCCATTGTAAATTGTCATTTCCAATTGTTTTTTTTAATATACACTATTAATTTAATACTATTTTTAAATAGTTTGATTATTTTTTTACTCCTTTTTGTTTGCTTTCAAAATTATACTTTATTAAAAAAAATTGAAATTGCAAGAATAATAAAATAGTAAAAAATGCATATTTTTGTTTATCTATTTTTTAATAGAATTAAATAGAATTTAAAAAATAAGAAAACAAGAATAAGAATAGAACAAGAATAAATCAAATTGAATACATTATATTTAATGATTTTTGATTTGTTTTATTATTTTTATATGTGTTGCAAATCACAACGAAAACATAATCACAATTTAATCATTAATAAATTATATATTTTTCTAATTTTAATTTTATTTATAAAAATATTAACCTAAATAAATTATACAAAATGGGTGTTTTAACTAAATAAAATAAAAAATAAAATATTCTCATCAAAGTTCAAATCAGAAAGATTAAAAGTGAGAAGAAGAAAAATAAACAAAGGAAAAAGGGTATTGTTTATGTGTTGTTATCCAAGAATAAAATTTATAGGTGAAATCGATATATTTGAAAACGATATATAAAATATTAACAAATATTTTAAATAAAAATTTAGTATCATATTTTTATTAAGAATTTATTATCATATATTTGACAAAAAATGAGAATTTTTTTTGCAACCAAATCATCATTTTTATATTATTATTTTTGTTACACAGTTTCACATTAATTGTATTTCCTATTAATTTATGTAATTGTCAATTAATAAAGATACATAAAGACACAAAGAGTAAGTTTCAACTATATTTTACAACCCTTAGGAAAACTTTATTAGACAATATTTTGTTATAGTGTTTTAAAGAAACAATTTTCAATTAACACATTTAAAAAATATTAATTTTTATTGTACTATTTAGACCAATATTTTAAAAACCGGACCGAAGATCGAACAGATAAAACTAACAATTTAAGGTCCAATATTGGTTAAACCGGTTAAACCTACGGTTGAACCGTTTATTAAATAAACTAATAATATGAAACTAAATTTCATAGATATGTCACACATTATTATATGTTCTCAACTTAATAAATAAATATTTCAAAAATCCATTACAAATTTAATACAACAATATCAATAATACATAACATTAACATAGTTCTACATTTCATTTCAACTATCATTTAAGAATATTTTAACCAAACTAAAGAATTACAACAAAATAAATTAAACTAACTCAAACCAAGATTAAAATAATAGAAATAATTAAGAATACCTACATTAAATAAGATAGAATATCAAAATATAAATAATACAATATACTTCATTAAACAACAAAAAATCGAATTTGAGTTGAACTACGACAAACAAGTCTTAATAGACAACAACAAACAATATTGACTTGAACGACAATCAATAGAGTTGGACATCGTGACTATGTTTGAAAGAGACGGCATAATGATGATGGAGTGTGCTATAATGGAGTGACAAAACTTAAAAGTTTGTATGGTTGTAAAAAACACACGAAATTCGTTTTTGTGATTGGAGAATGTATGTTAAGTTTTGATATTAACATACTAAAATTTAAAAAAAAAATCTAAAAAATGGTCAATATGATGAATTTTTTTAACCGGGCGGTTTTACAAAACCGGCCCAGGTTTTTTGGTTCGAATGGTTTTGAACGGTTCAATCCGGTTTTTCTGGTTTAACCACGGTTTTGACCCACTAGCAGTTTTGAAAGGTTGACCCAACCAGATTCATCTCTGATTCCCGGTCTAACTAGTTGAACCGACCGGTTCGGTCTGGTTTTTAAAACATTGATTTAGATTTAAAAAATTACCTTAATAACTATTTTTTTACTCATATTTGGGAGAAAGAAAACACATGTATATTAAAAATAAGTTTTGAAGAGATATCAAAATTAGGATAAAAATATTTTTTTTATAATTTTTCTAAAAATACTTCATTCATTCTTTTTTTTTTATTTTAAAAAAAAGCATAATCACAATATACCTAAATTATTATCTTCAATTTAAGTAAAAAAAAAGTATAATTTTTTTTAAAAACCAACTAAAAAAATTGGTTGTTTGAAATTTACAAAAATCCTATTTTTTTTAATGTATCTTTAGATTTTAGAAAATTTTGCATAAAAATTGGGCATTTTTTTACCAATTTTTGAGATAAAAAGAGATATATATATATATATATATATATATATATATATATATATATATATATATATATATATATATATATATATATATAGGGAACATATCATATGAGAATGACATTTTTATGTGAGAACATGAGAATGAATCTGAACCATTAGATTTTAAAATAAATGGTGGAGATTATGTGTTAGTTTTTTCTCGCTCCTCCATCATTTATTTTAATAATGGAGGAGAGAGAAAAACAACAACCACACATAATCTCCACATTTATTTTAAAATCTAATAATTCAGACTCATTCTCATGTTCTCACATAAAAATGACATTCTTATAGGATATGAACCCTATATATATATATATATATATATATATATATATATATATATATATATATATATTAATAATGTTTTAATAAGCTACAGTAATAGTTATTAATTTATATTAATAACGTTAATAA
Source organism: Lathyrus tuberosus (assembly GCA_022829125.1). NCBI lineage: Eukaryota > Viridiplantae > Streptophyta > Magnoliopsida > Fabales > Fabaceae > Lathyrus > Lathyrus tuberosus. The sequence continues at coordinate 5,666,566 of JALAZF010000414.1, read as the reverse complement.
TTTAATTCTAGTTTATTAATTTATTCTAAACTATTTTACTGTAAGTATTTTAATCTATTTTACTGTAAATATTAATATTTATAAATATTATGTTTTAATCTAAACTATTCTATTTTATTAAACTATTTAATCTATTTAATTATTATATTTTAATATTAATATTAATTTAATCTAATTAAAATGTTAATTACTGTACCATATTAATATACTAAATTGACATACTAAATTAACATTTTATTACTAAATTAATATACTAAAATATTTTTAAACTAACCTAATTTTTAATATTTTTAAACTAAATTATAATTATTTTTTAACATTTTAACTATATTATTAATAGTTACAGTATATTAAGAAAAAAGATTATATAGTTTAATAAAAATGATTTAATAGATTTTAGTTTAGTAAAAATTATTAACTAGTTAATTAAGTATTATGTATATTATAGTTGCAAGTAATATCATAAAACACAACATAGTCTAGTAGTAGTGAGTGATGTTTTGTGTTGAAAGGTCATTGGTTCTATTCCCATTTCCAACAGTTTTTGAACATTTAACATATTTTTAAAAATAAATGAAAAAAGAAATGCCAACGTGGCATTTAAATAAATCAAAAATAAAATTAAAAAGCCATTTGCTCTTCCACATCACAAAAAAAAAAACGCTACCACATCAGCTTTTTGGATGATTGGATGTGATGAAGGTCAAAATTGAGAGAATATTTAATTGTTAGAGTATTATTTGCAAGTTTTTTTTATAGGTGGTTTTTCGAAAAGTGTCTATATGGCAAGGGACAAAATGATTATTAACCTTTATTTAATATTTCTAAAACTAAATGATTGCATCAATATTTATATGAAAAAATATGTGTCACTTATAAATTGATTATAAATAATTTTACAAAATATGTGATAATTATTTTTTTTTGTAAGTATTAAAGAATAAAAGGATTGATTTACCTTAATTTGTCGTAATAACATTTATTTGCTTTGAATTTGTATTATCAATATTTTTAAATGTTTAATGGTTTATGATGATTTTAATTCGGTAATATATAATTTTAATTTGTCAATTTAAAATTTTTATTGTTATTAATATTTTTGATGATGTTGATCAACTAAGAAAACAAATTTTGAACAAAGCATAATTTATCATTATTTTAAAACAACAAATTAAAATAATTAGAATGAACACATGAAGTTACTGATCAAAATATTGAATAATAATGAGAACATGAAAGTACTGATTAAAATATTGAATAATAACGTGCACATGAAGTTATTGATCAAAATATTGAATAATAACTAGAATATAAAATTTCTTATTAAAATATTAAATAATAACGTAAACGAGAAGTTATTGATTCAAATATTAAATAATAACCGGAACATTAGTTACTAATTAAAATATTGTACCCGGTGACAATGATGACTAAGGTAAAACAAATTCTTGTAGTTTGAAAAAATTGGGATAAATCGTAACTTACATGGTAGATCTGGTGGTATTGTTGTTAATTTGAACAATTTTTTGTATGTGCAGGAAGCCAACTCGATTAATATGTTGTTTAATGTACTTAGTGTGTTTATTCAATGTTTTTCTTGGTAATGGAAAATTATGTGAGTTATGATGTTTGTCTTAGCTGATTCATGATTTTGTTGATTTCATTTCACACATGTATTATTTTGAGTTTTGAAGTAACTGAAAGTTTTGTTGATTTTGTTCTCTTTATTTTATAGAGAGAGAACCTCTGTCTTCTCTCTAACCTTTCGTTTTCTTCCCCAAATCCTGGTTAACCCTAATCTTTTGAAAACAATGTATCAGGTGCATTAGTTGAATTAATCGATCTCCTTTCTATTGATAATCCGTTCGTGGCTGGTTGGACCTGCTATTTGAGTAGATACTGAGTGAGCTCTTCCCTATCTTTGGCTTAAATTCCTGGCTTTAGGGCTTAGGGGCCTCGGTAGGGAGGTGTCGTCATTTGGGTTCTGCTTGGTAGTGGGTTTCAGGCGGTTACTTTGGTCGGTTTATCGTAGTCTTCTTAGTTTCGATTTATGGCTTACCAGAATAACTATGGGGATTCCAGAGGAGTTTCGACTGTGGTGGGGAGAAAGAAGATTCCATTTAACAGGAAAGCATCTCTTGGAAGAATGTCGATATGGAAGAGTAATAAAGGTAAGGTAACTGAAGTGGATTTACAAGAAGCGTCTTCTTTTTTCTTTACCCGATTCCCAGATTCGTATGAGGCTAAGCAGATGTACGATGTTTTTAAGGAGTTTGGTTCTATCTTGGAGGTGTTTATTCCGGGCAGGCTCGATATCAGGGGTAATAGATTTGGATTTGTTAGGTTTAAGGGTGTGGAGGACGAACATCTTCTTGCCATTAGTTTAGACAAAGTTGTTATTAATGGTATTAAGATTTTTGTAAACCTTCCTAGATTCAGGAGAGAGTTTAGGGTTGGGGTAGGATCTGGCCCAGTTGTTCGTAAGTTTGTGGAAAAGAAGAGGGTTGATGGTTTCTCAACCTACAAAGAGAAGAGGAACGGTGTTGGTTCAAAATTGACTTTCGCTCAAGTGACAGGTAGGACTACTAAGACATCAGAGAATGTTCTTATGGGAGATAAACCAAACTTTGCTCATTTGAGTTTTGATGTTAACAAAGAAGATTTGGAAAGGTTTGAGCAGGCGTTTACAGGGGTTCTGGAGATACCTGGGTCTGCGAAGGAGGTTGTGGAAGCATTTCAAATGGAAGGATTCTTTAATTTTAAGGTCACGCCAATGGGTGCTAATATTTGTCTTATTGAGGAAGATAATCCAGGTGATATTGAAAGAATGTTAGCAGAGGAATCTAGTTGGTTTTCCAGATGGTTTTCGGATGTCCGTCAGTGGTCTCCAAATGATGTGGACCAAGAAAGACTCACTTGGGTTAAGATTTTTGGTCTTCCATGTCACGCGTGGAGAGAAATTTTTTTCAAGTTCTTAGCTGGTACCATGGGTGAGTTAGTTAGCATGGATGATGACACGAGGAAACATGTTAGGTTTGATATGGCAAGAATTCTGATTAGGACTAAGTGTGCTTTGAACCTCAATGAAGTGGCCAATTTGGAAGTCAATGGCAATGTTTATTGTATTAAGATAGTTGAGGATTCCTTTGGGCCATATGATAAAGATAGTGTAAGTAGGGGTAGAAGCTATTTTGAAGAAGATAGCTCAGACTTTGTGGATTCTCAAACCTTTAACTCTGATGGTAGTGAAGTGGGTCTTAACAAGAATTCGGGAGGGGTGAGTATGTTTGGGATGGAGGAAGATGGTGAAAGGGTTGAAGACAAGAGAAATCCTACTGAGGAACTGTCTCATCATTCTGATTCGGTGGATGCTAACTGTTCTAAACTTGGGCAGGATCTTGGTGACAGTCCAATTCTTGATGGTTTGGGTAGTGCTAGTTATGCTGGTGAAGATGACCTATGTGAGTTGGAGGTTAATTCATGTAAGTCATCCGAGGTGGGATTAATTCCAGATCATGTTTCTTGTTCGTTGGTTAAACTTAATAGAGTTGAAGAGGCTTTAGAGGGTGGTATTCTATTGAATCATATCAGTAATGGAAGGCTTCCTAGGGTGAGAGATCATATTCCATCGTCTGATAATTTAGGTGATTTGGAGGCTGGTAGAACTGGTGTTCAGGATTGTGTGGGTTCTCAGGTGGCTAAGAAGAAGAGTAAGAAGCAAACTATTGGTGATATTTATCAGAGACTCAAAATTCCTTTTGATCCTTCATATTATTCCACACTTCTTCAAGCTGAAACAATGTTTTTAAGGTATCACAAGAAGCAAGAATTCCAAGAGAAGGTGGCTGGGAAAGTTATTAATAGGGACTCCCTTGTAGTTCAAGAAAACCTCCCCTCTGGCTCTAATGATAACTCAATTTCTGATTCTGGTCTTGCTCAGTGTAATTTAAGAATAAAGAAGAAATTGGAGAATACGCCTGTTAGGGTGTGGGATTATATACAACAGTTAGCAATTGAAGCTGAGGAAGATGACGAGGTGGATAGAAATGCAGCAGTTGGTAAGAAGGTGGAAGCTAGTAAGTTTTCATGAATATTGTTTCTTACAATATTCGAGGGTGTGGTGGGTTGTTGAAGAGAAAGAAGATTAGAGAAGCTTTGACTAAAGGTGGAGCAGAGATATGTTTTTTACAGGAAACGAAGTGTAGGTGTGTTACAGATGAGTTAGTCTTTAGTATTTGGAGAGATCGGTCTTGTCATTGGTCTGCTTCCAATGCTAATGGGTTATCAGGAGGATTAATCATCATATGGAAGTCAGATGTTCTTACTCCTATATGCAGCTATAGGGGTCATGGTTACCTTGGGATTCAGGTATTATGGAAAGGTAGAATTTGCTATTTGTTCAACATTTACTCCCCTTCTAATATTGGTGAGAGGAGAGCCTTATGGAAGGATTTATTAAAGTTGAAAAGTAGTCTAAGTCCTGGAGATTGGATAGTTGGGGGGGACTTTAATTCTATCAAGAGTAGAGAGGAACAGATTGGTTATACTCGGCCTAATAGAAGATACATGGTAGAGTTTTCTGAATTCATTAATGCGATGGGTCTGGTGGATCTACCTTTAAGTGGTGGTTTCAGATTTTCTTGGTTCAAGTCCAAAGATTCGGTTTGTAGTCGCCTTGATCGGTTCCTTGTTTCGCCTACTATTTTTAATAATTGGAACATGGCTACTCAACGTATTGGAGAGAGAGATATATCAGATCACAGGCCGGTTTGGATTGTGGTTAAGAATTTGAATTGGGGTCCCAAGCCGTTTAAGGTTTTATCGTGTTGGTTCGACCATTCTGATTTCTTAGTTTTCATTAAGAGAGAGTGGGATGAGTATAAGATAATAGGAAATGCTTCGTATATTTTGGCTGAAAAGATGAAACATTTGAGGACCAGAATTCGTTGGTGGAATTCAAATGTGTTCGGCTGGATTGATCTTAGTATCCAAAAGGAAGTAGGGGTTGTCAATGAAATGGAAGAGTTGTTGGTTCAAAAAGTAGGTAATGTCTCTAGAGAGGATCTTCTGAGAAGGAATGATGCAGAAGATAATTTTTGGAAATCTATCAGAATTAAAGAGAGTATTTTGAAGCAGAAATCGAGAACCAAGTGGATAGCTGATGGAGATGTTAATACCAAGTTTTTTCATAATGTCTTGAGGCAGAGGATTAATTTGAATACCATTAATGGAGTTATGATTAATGGTAGTTTGGAGGAGGATGTGCAGAAGGTAAAGAAACATGTCAAGTCTCATTTTGCTAGCAGATTTTGTAGGGCAGATAGAGCATTTCCTTCTATTGGAGGATCAGGTTTCAAATCTTTATCACTGTCAGATAGTCAAGAATTAGAAGTTGATGTAAATGTTCAGGAAATCAAGGATGTTGTCTTTGGTTTTTCTGGGGACCGTAGCCCTGGGCCGGATGGATTCAGTTTTGAATTCTTGAAAAGATGTTGGGATATTATAGGGCCGGAGTTCTCTAATTGTGTGTTGGAGTTTTTTGAGGGTGAACAACTTCATAAAACCTTTGCGTCGTCGTTTGTGGTTTTAATTCCAAAGTCTGAAAATCCTGAAAATCTGGATGGATATAGGCCAATTTCTTTGGTTACCTCAGTCTATTAGGTTATTTCTAAAATTCTTACAAATAGGCTTAAGAAGAAAATTGGTGGTATTGTTTCAAATACTCAAACAACGTTTTTGGAAGGAAGAAACATTTTAGATGGGGTATTGGTTTTAAATGAGATCCTGGATTTTGCTGAGAGATCTCAAAAGGAGTTGATGATTTTCAAAGTGGATTTTGCTAAAGCGTATGACTGTGTTCATTGGAATTATCTTCGAGAAGTGATGAAACATATGGGATTTGGCTCTAGGTGGATGAGATGGATAGACCTTGGAGTTTTTAATAGCTTTTCTTCGGTTCTAGTCAATGGGAGCCCTTCTCAAGATTTTAGAGTGACGAGGGGTCTCAAGCAAGGAGACCCTTTAGCTCCTTTCCTCTTCTGTCTGGCAGCAGAGGGGCTGGAAATCATTATGAAGCGAGCAGTTGCGACTGGTCTTTTCTCAGAATTTAAGGTCAATTCGGAGATTGGTTTTCATATGCTGCAATTTGCTGATGATTCGGTCTTAATTGGCGACGGTTCGTGGAAGAATATCACAGCGTTCAAAGCCATTTTGAAAGCTTTTCAGCTCACTTCAGGTTTGGACATTAATTTTAGTAAGAGTGCGTTGATTTGTGTTGGGTTGGATGAATTCAAGATCAGATCTGCAGAGATATTTCTATCTTGTAAAGTTTCTCCTTCTCAATTTTCGTTTCTTGGGATATTAGTTGGAGGTAATCATAGGTTAATCTCGTTTTGGAAACCGGTGATAGATATTATGCGTGCTAGATTGAATTCTTGGAGGAGTCGGTTCTTATCAATGGGTGGTCGAGTTACTCTAATTAATTTTGTCTTAAGTAATTTGCCAATCCATTACATGTCTTTTTATAGAATGCCACTTAAGGTGGTTAGATCTCTCAAGTCTATTCAAAGATCTTTTTTGTGGAATGGGGTAAAGCATAAAAAAGGGATTTCTTGGATAAGTTGGCAAATGGTTTGTAAGAGTAGAGACTTGGGTGGTTTAGGTGTGAAAGATTTAAAGTTATTCAATTTGGCTTTGTTTCTTAAGTGGGCTTGGAGGATTTTGGAGAATAAGCACACAATTTGGAAGGATTTTATTAACTATAGATATCCTCTTTGCTGTTATGATTTTTTTAACAGAGAGGTTTCAAGGTTGCAGGTGACTCCATCTCTGTGGTTTTTAGATCTTTTGCAGTCCTTGAATGTAGTGGGAGATAGTAGGATGGTTGATCTAATCGTCTACGAGATTGGAGAAGGGATTAGTGTGGATTTTTGGAGGTCGAAGTGGGCTTTGGATGAGCCATTTTGCAGAAGATTTCCAGAGCTATATGCTTTAATAGAACCAGTTTTTAGCTCAGTCAATAATAATGGTTATTGGGAGAGAGAGATTTGGAAATGGGATATCAAAGTGGTTGTAGCAGAAATTCAGGAGATGGCGCGGGCTCAGCTGGAGGAATTGTATTCGATATTGGCTTCCATTTCCATTATCAAGAATGCCAAGGATTCAATTAAGTGGTTGCTGGAGGATAACTATTCTTATTCTGTTTCATCTATGTATGTCTTTTTGCAGGAAATTATGGAAGATAATTCAATACAGCTTGGAGATGAAACGAAAGCGGCATTGAAGTTAATTTGGCTAGTGCATGTACCGTTTAAGGTGAAAGTGTTTGGATGGAGGATGTTCCATAGGCGAATTCCAACGAGAGATAATTTGTTTCGGAGAGGAATTGTTTCTAATAGTTGTGAGATGTCATGCCCATTTTGCTTTCTCGACATGGAGTCGGCTGAACATGTACTATTTCTATGTGGTAAATCTATTATGGTGTGGAATTTTGCTTGTAAATGGTTGGGGATACCGTGTATATTAGTAGGAAATATGGTCACTCATTTAACATGTTGGATACAGGGATGTGTCAATAGAGGGGTGGTGGTTAGAATAGCAGTAGGATTATGGTTATCAATTTCTTGGATCCTGTGGGTATGTCGTAACCATATTATTTTTAGGGAGGAATTGTGGGATTTTGATACGATTTCAAATCGTATTTTAGTTTAGACTTGGTGGTGGATAGGTAGGAGTTATAAAAGCTCTTATTTTTGTAATTATTTCACTTAGGTTAATTCACCGAGTGATTTTTGTAGCCGGTGATATTTAAGCAGGCTTTAGTTGTATACGGGTTGGAGTACCCCTTTGTACTCCAGTTTATACGAATTTTTAGCTTATTAAAAAAAATATTGTTTAAGGTTTTTATATACCGTTGCCATTAAAATGTTTAAGTCATAGTATGTCTGAAAAATTTATTCCAATGTTTGATTATTAACCTGAACTCAATTCTTGATTTTACCGACCTTCTTCACGATGAGAATTTTGTTCGTAAATCGTAATACAAGTCTGTTTAAACAATTTTAAACCGTCAAGTTATCGGTTAATGTTTTGATTATAGATTTTCAATCCTGAACATACTTCATTGTTTGATCAATGAACTATACTGCATTTGAAATTGAATCTGTAGGTTGCTATAGTGAAGCGTTATCTCTTGCTTTGTTAGAATTCTTTTCTAATTTGTATTCTCCATCTGAGCACTTACAAACTGAATCCATATGTAATTTTGTGATGGTTTTGTTCAACCTTTTATATTTATTAATCATTGGTTAGTAGTGGATATAGAGTTGAGCATGTTGCATCACTTTGTGCCACTCCCAAAAGACGAGAAGATCACAAGAAGCAACATAGCAATAAATCAGATGAGATTTGCCATTGTAAATTGTCATTTCCAATTGTTTTTTTTAATATACACTATTAATTTAATACTATTTTTAAATAGTTTGATTATTTTTTTACTCCTTTTTGTTTGCTTTCAAAATTATACTTTATTAAAAAAAATTGAAATTGCAAGAATAATAAAATAGTAAAAGATGCATAATTTTGTTTATCTATTTTTTAATAGAATTAAATAGAATTTAAAAAATAAGAAAACAAGAATAAGAATAGAACAAGAATAAATAAAATTGAATACATTATATTTAATGATTTTTGATTTGTTTTATTATTTTTATATGTGTTGCAAATCACAACGAAAACATAATCACAATTTAATCATTAATAAATTATATATTTTTCTAATTTTAATTTTATTTATAAAAATATTAACCTAAATAAATTATACAAAATGGGTGTTTTAACTAAATAAAATAAAAAATAAAATATTCTCATCAAAGTTCAAATCAGAAAGATTAAAAGTGAGAAGAAGAAAAATAAACAAAGGAAAATTTATAGGTGAAATCGATATATTTGAAAACGATATATAAAATATTAATACATATTTTAAATAAAAATTTATTATCATATTTTTATAAAGAATTTATTATCATATATTTGACAAAAAATGAGAATTTTTTTTGCAACCAAATCATCATTTTTATATTATTATTTTTGTTACACAGTTTCACATTAATTGTATTTCCTATTAATTTATGTAATTGTCAATTAATAAAGATACATAAAGACACAAAGAGTAAGTTTCAACTATATTTTACAACCCTTAGGAAAACTTTATTTTACAATATTTTGTTATAGTGTTTTAAAGAAACAATTTTCAATTAAGACATTTAAAAAATATTAATTTTTATTGTACTATTTAGACCAATATTTTAAAAACCGGACCGGAGATCGAACCGATAAAACTAACAGTTTAAGGTCCAATATTGGTTAAACCGGTTAAACCTACGGTCGAACCGTTTATTAAATAAACTAATAATATGATACTAAATTTCATAGATATGTCACACATTATTATATGTTCTCAACTTAATAAATAAATATTTCAAAAATCCATTACAAATTTAATACAACAATATCAATAATACATAACATTAACATAGTTCTACATTTCATTTCAACTATCATTTAAGAATATTTTAACCAAACTAAAGAATTACAACAAAATAAATTAAACTAACTCAAACCAAGATTAAAATAATAGAAATAATTAAGAATACCTACATTAAATAAGATAGAATATCAAAATATAAATAATACAATATACTTCATTAAATAACAAAAAATCGAATTCGAGTTGAACTACGACAAACAAGTCTTAATAGACAACAACAAACAATATTGACTTGAACGACAATCAATAGAGTTGGACATCGTGACTATGTTTGAAAGAGACGACATAATGATGATGAAGTGTGCTATAATGGAGTGACAAAACTTAAAAGTTTGTATGGTTGTAAAAAACACACGAAATTCGTTTTTGTGATTGGAGAATGTATGTTAAGTTTTGATATTAACATACTAAAATTTAAAAAAAAATCTAAAAAATGGTCAATATGATGAATTTTTTTAACCGGGCGGTTTTACAAAACCGGCTCCGGTTTTTTGCTTCGAATGGTTTTGAACGGTTCAATTCGGTTTTTTCGGTTTAACCACGGTTTTGACCCACTAGCAGTTTTAAAAGGTTGACCCAACCGGATTCATCTCTGATTCCCGGTCTAACCAGTTGAACCGGCCGGTTCGGTCTGGTTTTTAAAACATTGATTTAGATTTAAAAAATTACCTTAATAACTATTTTTTTTACTCATTTTTGGGAGAAAGAAAACACATGTATATTTAAAATAATTTTGAAGAAATATCAAAATTAGGATAAAAATATTTTTTTTATAATTTTTCTAAAAATACTTCATTCATTCTTTTTTTTTATTTAAAAAAAAAGCATAATCCCAATATACCTAAATTATTATCTTCAATTTAAGTGAAAAAAAAACTATAATTTTTTTTAAAAACCAACTAAAAAAATTGGTTGTATGAAATTTACAAAAATCCTATTTTTTTTAATGTATTTTTAGATTTTAGAAAATTTTGCATAAAAATTGGCCATTTTTTTTACCAATTTTTGAGATAAAAAGACATATATATATATATATATATATATATATATATATATATATATAGGGAACATATCATATGATAATGACCTTTTTATGTGAGAACATGAGAATGAATCTGAACCATTAGATTTTAAAACAAATGGTGGAGAGTATGTGTTAGTTTTTTCTCGCTCCTCCATCATTTATTTTAATAATGGAGGAGAGAGAAAAACAAAAACCACACATAATCTCCACTATTTATTTTAAAATCTAATGATTCAGAATCATTCTCATGTTCTCACATAAAAATGACATTCTCATAGGATATGAACCCTATATATATATATATATATATATATATATATATATATATATATATATATATATGTGTGTGTGTAAATATAGAATTGTTTATACAATAAAATTAAACTTAACTTATTAATTGATATTTATATGCATATTAAAAAAATATATAACTAATTAATATTTCTAAAACTGAATGATTGCATAAATATTTATATGGAAAAATATGTGTCACTTATAAATTGATTATAAATAATTTTACAAAATATGTGATAATTATTTTTTTGTAAGTATTAAAGAAAAAAAGCAATGATTTACCTTAATTTGTCGTAATAACATTTTGCCCCCTGTCATATAGGTGCTTTTCGAAAAATCCCCCTATAAAAAAAAACTTGCAAAAAATATCCTAACATTTGAAGATTCTCTCAGTTTTGACCTTCATCACATCCAGTCACCAAAAAAGCTGATGTGGCAGCGTTTTTTATTTTTATTTTATTTTATCAATGACGTGGAAGGCCATGTTGGTTTTTTATTTTTATTTTGAATTATTTTAATGCCATGTTGGCACTTTATTTTATGTTTAATTTTCATTTATATTAGAAAATATGTTAAAACTTCAAAAATTTGTTAAAGGTGGGATTCAAACCCACCCTTTTCTTTCATACATTCAATGTTAATACATATTTTTCGTTTTTTACCTTTAATTGATGTTAATATATTTATATTAATAACGTTAATAATTTAATTTATTAATTTATACTAATTATTTACTGTAAATATTATTTAAATAGTTATAATAAATTATAAAAATTATAGTAATAATATTTGTAAATCATTCTAAATTAATATTAATAATGTTTTAATAAGCTACAGTAATAGTTATTAATTTATATTAATAACGTTAATAATTTAATTCTAGTTTATTAATTTATTCTAAACTATTTTACTGTAAGTATTTTAAACTATTTTACTGTAAATATTAATGATCGTACCTGGATCAGACAGGTACTGGTGGCCAACGACGTCTGTCGAACTCCGGCTCCGGTGAGGTTGAAGGACGGCGGGGGGGTGTACCTGCAAGGTACTCCGACGCTCAAGTGAGAGAGTGCACATAATATCAGCAAGTACAAAGAAGAGAGTAAGAAAGTGTGTCTAACCTGACCCTTTCAAGTGAGAGGGTATTTATAGAGAGCCCCCAGCGCAGGGCCAACGGTTATCAGCAATGGGTTGGATCAGCTAGGCCCACTACCGATAACTGCTAGGGCTTACGTGTAGTAATGAAGACCAGCACGTGGTCTTCGCCCTAGAGTAACTGCTCCTAGATTTCCGGAAGTAGGGCAGACCGAATCCTTCGGAAGTGAGAGGTTACTTGGAACGTGTCCACGTGGTACGGATCGTTAGATACTCCTCGCGGGGAGGAGCCTTCTGTGTCGAGGACCTATCAAGCCCGTAGAACGGACATGGCCTCGCGGGGAGGGACCATGTCTGTCGAGGAGTGATGTGTGGCATTCTCTCGGGGAGAAGCTGATATTTCGGGGAGGTACCTCTCAGCAGGGGTGCGAAGTCCTCCTGTCCTATTGTCCCAAGTGCCCGACACTGTAAAGTGCCCGGGGAAACTGTGGCTTGCTCGTGGCAGTCAAGTGCCCCGCAGAAGGGTCTTATTGGGCCTCCCCAGGCTGTATGGGTTGGGGCTGCTCGACTGTTGGGCAGCCTCGGCCCAGTCTAGAACAGGAGCCCCCCAAGTTGTTGCTCTGAGGTGTCAGAGTAATGACTTAAGGGTTATTGGCATGTCGAGGATACGCCAAGAGAGGAACCGAGGAGGCCGTTCCCGTGCGCGAAGTTCCTTCGGTCGGATGAAAGTCGGGCATCGGACAGTTGTGTCCGGCCGTATAGTCGGGGAGATGAAGGGTTTCAGATTTGAAGCGTTGGGGAAAACCAAAACGACACGCGTGGGGAGATGAGCGGTTGCATGTGTACCACGTGTTGCCTGTCATCATTACCTAGGAAGGCTAGGGAGGCTGGCTAGGGTAGTTCACTCGAGTGCCCTAAGTTCCTCGAGTTCCGCGAGAACCGCCTATAAAAACTTCTCCCCTCGTTCATTTCCCACTTTTCCGTTTCTCTCTCAACGATCTCGCTCCTTCTCTCTCTATCTCCCGCAGCCGCATACACCGCCGTCTACTGCCGGAACTCTGTGCCGGAATTCCTTCTCCCTCCGTCTACAGCAGCTTTGGCCACCGTCAAGTGCCAGAAACTCCTTGTCGAAAACCTAAACCGTCTCTTCTAAGGTATTTTCCCAAAACTGACCTTTTTCTTGCATTTCCTTTTAATTTCAACCGGTGTATTGCATCTCCTTGGCGAACTGATGAAGTTCCCATGAGAAACGAAAGGATTCCTGGCGAATACGGCGGGAATCTTTAGTTGTTGAGAGAGAGTGCGAAGATCTTCACTCGCTTTTGATGAATATCTCAGGGACCAGGGATGAACATGTCGGGGACACGTTGAATGTCTCGGGGTCCCTGATAATTACCCTTTTTGTTAGAGCCGCGGAACACGGGGGCAGAATCTTCCGGGGAGGCGATGAGTTCCCTGGTAAACATGTTGATCCTTGGCTGGTTATGTCGAGGAACCGAGAGAGCCTTGCCCCTTCCTCGCTCGTTCGCTTGAATAGCGGTGGATGGGTGAATTTGATACGACCAATCGAATTCACCGTTTCCTTCTGTTTTTCAGGTAAATGGACGATTTGGCTGCGAAGGTGGCCGTAGGATATTTCGAAGAAGACGACCAACCCGAATCCCCCATGGCTCACATGGCTTTCGCGCAAGAGCGCCCGATCGAGGAGTGGGTCTGCGACGAGGCCCTAGAGATGTCGTCCATCTTCGTTTACCCAGACGAGGATGACGCGATGTGCACCGTCGAGCACAGGCTGATCGGGTCCGACAAATCCTAGAAGGTTTTCCGCCCCGAGGAGCATCATCGAATATGTTCACCTTACCGGGGAATGCGCATCCCGTTGTATGAGTTCATGTTCGACAAGACGGGCTGGAGGCTGCCCTTCACGGACTTACAAGAGGGAATCTTCGTCTGGTTGATGTTGGCCCCTTCTCAGATTCATCCAAACTCCCTGGCCTTCATCCGGGCCTTCGAGCTCCTCTGTAAGTATTTAAAAATCGTCCCGACAGTGTTCCTCTTCTTCCAGATATTCCATCTTCAGAGTTCGTCAGCCGGTGGGCGACATGGATGGGTGTCTTTTAAGCAGAGCAAAGCTTTGTTCCATACATATTTAGATTCTATCCGGGACTTCAAGTTCCGCTACTACTTCGTGAAGCCGGTCACCGTCGGGGCCGTATACTCGTTGTACCGGAAGGTTACTCGCGATGTCGACGGTCGTTCCGAGGAGGTCCTGGAGCCGAAATTCCCTCTGTATTGGACGGAGGAACACTTCAAGAAGGGAGTCGACAAGTACAAGGTGAAGCATTCTCAGTTGGATGTCTATGAGCGGGAAGCTTACGATAAAATCGTCGCTTTCGTGGAAAGCTTTAATGAAGCTCGGCACGAAACGCTGGACGGCCAGCCTATAATGGGAGCAGACGGGCAGGTGAAGAAACAACATCGTCTGATCAATACCCGCGTTCTGCTCGAGACCTTCTCCGACGAAGAAGCAATCGAGTTGTTAGGTGGTGAAAACGTCCCCCCTCTAAGCCTTCCTCGCATATGTGTTCCTTACCTTACTAACGTTTTCTTTCTTTTTGCAGGAAAAATGGCCGGAGCCGAGGAGATATTCAAGAAGTTGAAGGCGAAGAGGGCTCGGGAAGCACAGGTCCGGGGAGAGGCATCGCGTTCAAAGGGCCAAGATGTTGTTCCCTCTGGGGCCACACCTGAGGGTGTTTCCTTGGCTGCTATGCCCGAAGGTTCCAGTCAGTCTCAGCCCGCTGCCACCGTGTCGGGAATTGTAGGTGGGCGCACAACTCCTGCTGGAATCCAATCTCCGGGTACCCAAGGGACGCCGAAACGGCAACGGGTTCTGGAGGCAGAGATCGTCGACCTGTCCCACGATGACAGTCCCCCCTCCTTCAGGTTTCGACTTCCCCCCGTGCCATGTCAAGCCCCACTTCTTTTCTGAGGTCACCTATCCTCGCGTCCCTCCCTCCGAGATCTAAGCTGTGCTGGGGACTGCTACGGAAGCGAGGAGGAGGATGATCTTTGAGGACCTGTCTGCGCTCATGCGGCTCTGCTCGACTGCCATAGTTCTGAACGATGAGACTCGCCCCGCCGCTGAACTTTCTCGACTGCAAGAAAAGCTCGAGAAATTGGATGCTGAGATGCTCGACCTGCGCAAAGAGTTGAAGGAATGCAGGGATCTGAACAAAGAACAAAACGAGCAGCAGCAGCGGGCTGAGACCAAGCTGAAGGAAGTCCAGGAGGCGGAGAGAGGCCACCTTGCCCGGATTGCCGAGCTGGAGGCAGAGGGGAAGCAGGTCAAGGAGAGGGTTGCCGAGTTAGAGGATGTTGTGCGGCCAGCTGAAGTAGAAACCGAAGAGGACAGGCTCCTAACCACTCGAGCAGCGCTTGTGGCCCAACTCAGGAAACTCGAGCAGGATCTCCGGTTATCCGAGGATGATGCTCTTGAAACTACGGGCATTGGATTCCGAAGTGCCGTGGCGCAGCTTCGGGTTCTCAACCCCGACCTCGTCACCGAAGGGATTGACCCCGACGCTGAGGTGGTGGATGGCCAGATCGTGCAGCCTATGCGGGAGGATGAAATTCATGTGCATGAGGAGCCCGACGGGACTGCAGCTGAGTAGGCTTTTTATCTTTGTTTTGGTCGGCCTGCGAGCCGTTTTCTTTGTAATGATTTGTGTCAGGCATGTGTGCCAGGGGCTTTTTGACATTTCTGTAACACTTGTTTTGTAATATTCGTACACTGGGCTTCTGCCCGTTTTAATGTACTCTTGTTTACTTGCCAGTATTATTTGCACGTTTTGAATTGTGTGTGATGTGTTATTTGTTATACTTTATTTTTGCCTAAGTAGTAAGGCTTTGGGATTTGCTCGACCTTGATAGTCTCTGACCGCGTGGAGAGCTGGTCGGGCGGCCGGAGGTGTACTCCGACCTTCAACAAGGCTAAGAGTTCGATTGAGGTCCTAGCCTCATGGCATGAACTTCCCATCGCGAGCTTGGTGTTATGCCCGGTTGGTACGACGACGGTGGGCCTCGGTCGAGGTATCCCCGCCAAATCAAAGGTCCTCGCGCACACACAACGCCGCCTCTGATCGTCGTGTTCTTGTATAGGGGTGTCGCGCTCGTACCTCAGCGTGCCCCCGTGGTCGTGGTGCTAGCGAGCCGCGGGCAGTGTTTAACTGTAATATTGCTTTAGCTTTTCAGCGTTCCACGGTCGAGCAAGTTCTTCCCCGTGCAGGTTTTCGAGGAAGTAGGCTCTCGTCCCCGTTTTTCCGCGGACGCGGTACGGGCCCTCCCAGTTTGCGGCGAGTTTGCCTTCTCGCGAGTCCTTCTGGTTCCTGCGCAGGACGAGGGTGCCTACCTGAAACTCACGTTTGATAACTTTGTCGTTATAACGTAGTGTTATTTTTTGTTTAAGTGAAGCTTCTCGGAGAGAAGCGCCCGAGCGTGTTTCCTTGACGAAGTCGAGCTCTTCTCTCAAGGCTTCCTCGTTTGTGTAACACCCCAATTCCCATCGCGAATAAATAATACATAAATAACATCAAAGTAACTAAAAATTTATTTTTCCGACAGAAACAAGGATGTCACATTTAAATAAACAAAACATCATCCCTGCTCATAAATTTGATACATAGCGTAAAATAGATTACCCTCAATTGGGAAACTTTTCCTTATAAAGGTAATACCAAATATATTCAACAATTATATACATAAATAACATAATCGTTTCCCCGACTCTCGTGCTACGTATCAGAGCAGACACTAAGGCCGACAACAGAACGGAGGGCTAGTCTCCACAAAAGACCTTCAGCAACTCTAATCTGCAATGCCTCATAGAGCATCATAAAACAACAGAAGGGTGAGAAATAGCACCTAAATCAAGATTGTATAATAATATGCAAACACACATTCAAACACATGAATGAATTATCTCACCCATACCATCACATACTAACACATATAGCATGCCACAAATACAACATATCACACATAATAAATCAAATCATGATTTTCCACACATAACGCATCCATTCACAATTCTCACCACAATTCATCACAACTCACTCATATACATCACAATGTATATATGTACAAAACCAAGCATATTTATCATGCACACTTCCACAATTCTTATCACTCCACATAAACATACATATTTATGTTTATTCATCAATGCACAAATACAGAGATGATAAATGCAAATCATAGAGACCGACTCACGACTCTATGTAAATGCAATGCGGTACCGACTCAATCATCTCAAGTTCACTCAGGAACTCTGCTAGAACCATCGCTCGTTACCAATGTAACTCCCCGTCGGGCCTACGATGTTCACCCATTGTTCACACCCCACATGGGCACACAATGTTTATGGATCGCTCACACCCCACCTGGGCACACGACCCGATCGCTCACACCCCACACGCGGGCACACGATCCGATTGCTCACACCCCACCTGGGCACACAATCTGATTGCTCACGCCACACATAGGCACACAATCTTTTGTAATCATCGCTCACACCTCACATAGGCACACGACATTACAACGGATTCTCATTAGAATCACTCAACACAAGAATGTACATCATTATGCTTCACATACAAAATAACTCAAGACATTCTTATAATGCATACATGTATACAAACATTGTCATGCATTCATCTCTTACAATCACATACAATTCATCAATATGAATTATTTCACCATCTTTATTCATGCATTAGAAATCAATCTAACAATGCATTTTCTTGCCATACGGCCACCAATTAGTATACATTGAACTTCACGTAAGCAATTCATTTTCACACATACATGTAATCATAAACATGCATATAAAACCAATTACAACATATCACATTCATTTGCCTTTCGGCCACACTTTATCATCACAACATGTCATCACATGCACTATCATTACTCAACATCATACAAGGCATACACATTAATATCAATTCCACATTGTATGTTACACAACCAATATACACATCATCATATTCATGCATTGAAAATAATTCAAACAATGCATTTCATCACCTACCACAACAATCATACAAATCACAATGACTTCCACAAGGGATTCACACCACAAAGGCTACCCACGACACATCATAACAACATACATTGATATTCAATCAAACAATGTATTTTTACCACACAACAACATCATTAATCTCGCCTCGAAGTCTAATCCAACACAATGCACATATTTGCCACAAGGCCACAAACCATCATCACAACATTCCATCATGTATATTCACATCATATAACAGCACACAAGCTACATGTTACATATCAAAAGCATATAGCATAATAACACATCGATCGCACATCAATACGACGGTAAAAATCTGACAACCCAACACTTTTTCAAAACCACGACTTAAATAAATCATCTAATTACCTCCAAACCATTTTTAAAAGAAAGAATATTTCATTAGCTTTCCAACGCTTCGAACGGCGACCAAAACGGACTTACGGTTTGAAAATTACGACGAAAACAAAATTGGAAAATATCATGTTCGCTCCAGTATTCGCTAGGCGAACCCTAGCAAACCAAGGCAGTGGAAAACAGTCATAAAGTTCGCTAGGAGAACCTTCTAGCGAACGTTCGCCCGTTCCTTCGCTGGGGTTCGCTAGGCGAACCCGCGAAACCCAGAATTCGCCGCAACGTCAACCTAGGTCATATGGGACCAAAATACATCATTTTTACCACCCAAACCCTTCTAATTCATACCAGAACAACCAAAACATGTTTAGACATAATCAACGAGTATTCTACGCGGTTTATATCGAATTTCATCCATGAAAACATCGATTTCTATCAATTGCTCCTAATTCCAATCGATACGAAAAGTTGCGAAACAACCAAAACAATTACAACAAACAACACATATACATACACAAGCAAGATATAATTGAAACTTCTCACCCTTACCCGATTAATCGCGCTTGAAACGGAGAATCTTCGATTTTCTTCTCTTTCTCCTCTTTTCTTTCCTCTTCCTTTCTATCTTCTCTTTTCTTTCTCTCTATTTTCTTTTCTCTCTTTTTCTTTCCACTTTCTATTTATAACAAAATATCTAACTACCCAAAATGACCATTTTGCCCTTACGCTCAAATATCTCCCAAACGCTCTCAAAATGCGATAAAACATAAACAGCGATGGAATATCTTTTCATGAAATAAAAGTTGAAAAGAAAATTATAATTTATTGAAAATATTTTACCTATCAGAGAAATTAACCAATTAACTCAATTAGCAGGTAAAATGCAATAAATTCACACATTTCACAAAATTCAAATAAATGAAATAAATAAATAGAATTAAACATATCGGGGCATTACAGTTTGCGTCCCCATCGAGGGGGGCTTCTGTCCTCCTCGAGGGTTCCCTGATCTCCACGGGGATCACTGCTTCCGTTCCATAGGTCAAACGGAAAGGGGTCTCCCCGATCGTGGAGTCTGGGGTCGTTCGGTAGGCCCAGAGGACGCTGTGTAGCTCCTCGACCCACCGTTGTTTGGCGTCGCCCAGTCGGCGTCTCAATCCCCGAAGGATCACTCTGTTCACTGCCTTAGCCTGTCCGTTCGTTTGAGGGTGCTCGACCGACGTGAAGTGCTGCTTCGTGCCCAGTTTTGTGACGAAATCTTGGAAGTTCCTGTCGGTGAACTGAGTTCTGTTGTCGGTGACAATGGCTTGAGGCACTCCGAACCGGGCGAAGATGTTTCTTTTGTAGAAACGTAGTATGTTGAAGGCGGTGATTTTTGCCAGCGCCTCTGCCTCAATCCACTTCGTGAAGTAATCCACCCTGACGATGAGGTATTTGTTTTGATACGATCCATGGACGAAAGGTCCGAGGATATTCATCCCCCACCATGCGAACGGCCACGGGGAGGATAACGTTGTGAGTTCGCTGGGAGGGGCGAGGTGCATGTCCCCGTGCCGTTGGCATTTATCGCACTTCTTGACGTGCTCCTTGGCGTCTTGTTGCATGGTGGGCCAGTAATATCCCGCCCGAAGTGCTTTACGAGCTAGCGATCGTCCGCCGAGGTGCTGTGCATTGATTCCCTCATGGATCTCTTGGAGTATGCTGGGGACCTTGGTCTCCTCAACACATTTGAGGAGGGGAATAGAGAACCCTCGGTAGTATAGCTTGTCCTCGACTATAGTGTACGAGCATGCCCGCCTCTTGACCATTCCTGCCTCCTTGGGATCTTCGGGTAGTTTGCCTGTCATGAGGTATTCGTATACCGGGGTCATCCAGCAGCTGCCGTCCCCTATGGCGTTGATGTCCGAAACCACGACCGGTTTGTCGATGCTTGGGCGGTAAAACACTTCTTGTATGACGGACCTGTTCCCGCATTTCTTTTCCGTGCTCGCCAATTTTGACAGGACATCCGCTCGGGCATTATGCTCCCGGGGAATGTGAGTTACTTCCGCTGAGGTGAACTTTTTCATCTTCTCTTTTACTAAGGCCAAGTATTCTATGAGGCTGTCGTTCTTGGCTTGGTACTCTCCTCGGACTTGCGAGGCTACGAGCTGAGAATCGGTGAAAAGTTTGACCTCTTTGGCGCCAAGGTCCACGGCCAGCCGGAGTCCTGCGAGGAAGGCCTCGTATTCGGCTTGGTTGTTCGAAGTCGGGAAGGACAGTTCGAGGGACACCTCGATCAGGATGCCTTCCTCGTTTTTGAGGATGATTCCCGCCCCGCTTCCCTTCGGGCTGGATGCTCCGTCGACATAGATTGTCCATTTCTGCGACCCGTTGGTCGAGGGTTCCGGGGCGATCATCTCTGTTACAAAGTTGGCCAGTACCTGTGCCTTCAGGGCTTTCCTCCCTTCATATCGAATGTCGAATTTGGGTAGCTCGAGTGACCACCTGAGCATCCTCCCCGCCATGTCCGGTCGTCCGAGGAGCTGCCTATTAGGCTGTTCGGTCCTTACGATGATGGTATGGGCGAGGAAGTAATGGCGTAGCCTTCTGGCCGCGGTGACGAGGCCCAGTGTGACTTTCTCGATCTGCTGATATCTGAGCTCAGGGCCTTGGAGGGCTTTGCTCGTGAAGTAAACTGGCTTCTGCCCGTCCGAGGTTTCCCGAATGAGGACAGCACTGACTGCTTCGCTCGTGATCGCAAGATACAAGAAGAGTGTTTCTCTGTTCTCAGGCCGTGAGAGGACCGGGGGTTGCGACAGGACTTGTTTTAAGTGCGTGAGTGCTTGCTCGCATTCCTCGCTCCAATCAAACTCCGCTTTTTGTCGAAGAAGTTTGAAAAAGGGGAGTGCGTACTATGCGGATTTGGCGACGAACTGGGAAAGGGCAGTGAGCATCCCGTTCAATGATTGTATTGACTTCTTCGAGTCCGGAGTAGGGAGCTCGGAGAAAGCCCTACACTTGTCGGGGTTTGCCTCGATTCCTCGTTTCGTGAGGTAAAATCCAAGGAACTTCCCTGCCCGGACGCCAAAGGTGCATTTGTCGGGGTTAAACCTCATGCGGCACCTCCTCGCCGTGTCGAACACCTTCTTGAGGTGCACGGCGTGGTCGACTTCTTCTGCAGACTTGACGATCATGTCGTCCATGTAGACTTCGAGCATGTCGCCGATTTCAGTCCGGAAGACCTTGTTCATCATCCGTTGGTAGGTCGCACCGGCATTCTTCAGACCGAAGGGCATTACGTTGTAATAGTAGTTGCCCGACGCGGTCATGAAGGCCGTGTGTTATTTGTCGACCTTGTCCATGGGAATTTGGTTGTATCCTGAGTAGGCGTCCATGAAAGATAGTAGTTTATAACCTGCAGAATTGTCGACCAGTTGGTCGATGTTAGGCAAGGGATAACAGTCTTTCGGGCAAGCCCGGTTGAGATCAGTATAATCAACGCACATTCTCCATTTTCCATTATTTTTCTTAACAAGTACAACGTTGGAAAGCCATGTCGTGTATTTGGCTTCCGAAATAAAATTTGCCTCTAGGAGGTCTTTTACAGCTTTCTCAGCAGCCTCCGCTTTCTCGGGAGACTGCTTGCGCCTACGTTGTGCTACGGCCCTAGCGGTCGGGTCTATCGCGAGCTGATGGCAAGCCACTTCGGGGTCGAGGCAAGGCATTTCGGATGCACTCCACGCGAAGAGGTCAGCATTCTCCCTCAGACATGCTTTCAGCTGCTCTTTCGCCAGGTCGGGGATCCCGGCGCCGATCTTCACGTTGCGGTCTAGATCGTCCCCGAGGGTCACGAGCTCGAAGTCTCCATCCGGGATGGGGCGCGCTGGGTGGAGAGTCTGCCCGTTGTTCTCTTCCTGGCGGTTGAGATCTTCGACTCTGTCTTCGTCGGGCTCGCCAGAGAACCTGCTGTCGAGGTCGACCGCGTTGACGCGCGGGAGAGGTACCTGTTCGGCGTTTGGGGGTGGCTTGGCCACGACTTTAGGTTTGGGACCGATGGAACTTAGGCCCTTGACGGCGGCGTCGAATCATCTTCTGGCTGCGTCGATGTCCCCATGCATCGTCACTACTCGTCCCCTCCTCGTGTAGTACTTCATTTTGAGGTGGATCATTGATGGGACCGCCATGAGTTCAGCAAGGGTGCCCTGACCAGGAGGGGAATAGTGGCATTTGGTGCTCCCCCGGGGAGTTCCTCGAGGTAGAAGGTGATGGGATTGGAGTCTCCTCGCACTTTCTCGAGGGTGGTCGCTTTCGCCGATGTCGCGGATTCCAGTTCGTCAAACTTTCGTTTGATCGATCCAACCGACACTTTCCCGGGATCGCCTCCGGAGATGACCATTACTTTGGGGAAGCCTTCCCAGATACTGCGGGCAGTGACGGGGTCCTCGTCGGGGAAGGTCGCACACATGTTGCGGATTGCCTCTTCGCCCTCGATGATTGGGGGGACGAAGAAGTCCTCGGGTCGACTGACGGTGAGGGCGACCTGAAGCTGGCTGTCGCCGGGATGAGGTGTTGCCTCCTCGACGTTCTGTGCTTCCTTTGAACTGGGACGAGGAGGGTCATTCTTTTGGGCATATTTCTTCAAGTGTCCCTCTTTGATGAGGATCTCAATGGCATCCTTGAGATGAATGCAGTCTTCAGTCACGTGCCCGTGGCTTCGGTGGAACCTGCAGTACTTAGATTTGTCAACGTTTGGTTTGGGAGCAGCAGGCTTCGGGAAGTGAACTCCTCCTTTCACGAACTCGGAATTCTGGCATTCCGAGAGGATCCGAGATCGGGGAGTGTTAAGCGGGGTGTACTCCGTGAATCATCCAGCTGGCCCGCATTGTTCCCGAGGATCTCGGTTGCGGCTCTCTTTCTTCTTTTCTCCTCCCCATCAGGGAGAAGCGTCATCATCTTTGTGGCCGCGGGGGCCTTCTCTTCGTCTCGTCTCAAGAGCAATCTGAGCTGCTTCCGTCTCCTCGAGTTCGATGTACTTCTGGGCTCGAGCGAGAAGGTCTTCGAGACGCCGGGGCCTTCGGAGGCCTATGGATTTGGCAAAGTCAGACCCGGCGTGCAGTCCATGGATAATCAAGTATTTCTTCATGTCGTCGGTCGTATGGACCTCGACGGCTTCCTTGTTGAACCTCTCGATGTAGTTTCGGAGAGATTCATTCCTCCCTTGGAAGATGCTTTCTAGGGCAGCCTCCGTCTTTGGGTGTCGACGAGACGCGGTGAAGTGTTTAGTGAAGCGTTGCTTCAGTTGCTTCCATGACATGATCGAACCAGGTTCCAGACCCTTATACCACGTCATGGCTCCCTTTCGCGAGGTGGTGGGGAACAGCCTGCACTTGATGGCTCCCCTGACGTTTCGAAAGTCGAGCATCACTTCAAAACTCTCCACGTGATCGTCAGGGTCGGTCAGCCCGTCATAGGTCCCCAATGGTGGGGGTTTCTCCATGCCCGCCGGGATTGGGGCGTTCATGATCTTCCATGACAAAGGGGTCCTCTGGTCCTCGTCGTCGCTACCAGCCGGGGATCTCGAAGGTGATCGATGGTGCTGTGGAGGGGAGTTTCTCGAACGATTCGTTGGTCTTTCTTCGGTCTGCTTGGACTTCTTGGAGGTGGTGGAGGCCCTGGGTTCCCTCCAAGGCGGGGAACGAGGGCGTTTATGGGTGATCGTCGGCTGGGGGCGCTCGAGACGCGGTCGGAGACCCTGGCGTACGGGCGACGGGGTCTGAGAATCCTTGGAAGGGGTCCTTCGCGGGGAAGGAGAACGGCGAGGTGACGGGGGACGACGATGTCTTCGCGGGGAAGATCGTTGTGCCCGTCCCTGCTCCAAGGCTTCAATTCTGGTGTTCTGCTGCGCGATCAGCTGATTGGTCTGGTTGATCAATGCAAACAGGGCCACGGTGCTTGGGTCCGCATTGGGCGGTGGCGCAACTGGTTGGAGAATGATTTGCTGGTCGTCCGTTCGGGCGGTGTTGTGGGTCACATCCTGGGAGTCCGGGGAGGCGGTCTGTTCGTCTCTTATGTCGCCTTCGCCGCCGTTGAGGATGACGGTGTCCTCGCGGTGGTTCCTGTTCTCAAGTTGTGCGAGCACGGTGTCCAGAGCCTGGTTGACTGTCGGATTGGCCATGTTGGTGATGAATGGAAGAAGCTTTGGTTTATCGAGCAGAAAAACGGGGAAGCTTATAATTTCCCACAGACGGCGCCACTGATCGTACCTGGATCAGACAGTTACTGGTGGCCAACGACGTCTGTCGAACTCCGGCTCCGGTGAGGTTGAAGGACGGCGGGGGGGTGTACCTGCAAGGTACTCCGACGCTCAAGTGAGAGAGTGCACAGAATATCAGCAAGTACACAGAAGAGAGTAAGAAAGTGTGTCTAACCTGACCCTCTCAAGTGAGAGGGTATTTATAGAGAGCCCCCAGCGCGGGGCCAACGATTATCAGCAATGGGCTGGATCAGCTAGGTCCACTACCGATAATTGCTAGGGCTTACATGTAGTAGTGAAGACCAGCACGTGGTCTTCGCCCTAGAGTAACTGCTCCTAGATTTCCGGAAGTAGGGTAGACCGAATCCTTCGGAAGTGGGAGGTTACTTGGAACGTGTCCACGTGGTACGGACCGTTAGATACTCCTCGCGGGAGGAGCCTTCTGTGTCGAGGACCTATCAAGCCCGTAGAACGGACATGGCATCGCGGGGAGGGACCATGTCTGTCGAGGAGTGATGTGTGGCATTCTCGCGGGGAGAAGCTGATATGTCGGGGAGGTACCTCTCAGCAGGGGTGCGAGGTCCTCCTGTCCTATTATCCCAAGTGCCCGACACTGTAAAGTGCCCGGGGAAACTGTGGCTTGCTCGTGGTAGTCAAGTGCCCCGCAGAAGGGTCTTATTGGGCCTCCCCAGGCTGTATGGGTTGGGCCTGCTCGACTGTTGGGCAGCCTCGGCCCAGTCCAGAACAATTAATATTTATAAATATTATGTTTTAATCTAAACTATTCTATTTTATTAAACTATTTAATCTATTTAATTATTATATTTTAATATTAATATTAATTTAATCTATTTAATCTAATTAAAATGTTAATTACTGTACCATATTAATATACTAAATTGACATACTAAATTAACATTTTATTACTAAATTAATATACAAAAACATTTTTAAACTAACCTAATTTTTAATATTTTTAAACTAAATTATAATTATTTTTTAACATTTTAACTATATTATTAATAGTTACAGTATATTAAGAAAAAAGATTATATACTTTAATAAAAATGATTTAATAGATTTTAGTTTAGTAAAAATTATTAACTAGTTAATTAAGTATTATGTATATTATAGTTGCAAGTAATATCATAAAACACAACATAGCCTAGTAGTAGTGAGTGATGTTTTGTGTTGAAAGGTCATTGGTTCTATTCTCATTTCCAACAGTTTTTGAACATTTAACATATTTTTAAAAATAAATGAAAAAAGAAATGCCAACGTGGCATTTAAATAAATCAAAAATAAAATTAAAAAGTCATTTGCTCTTCCACATCACAAAAAAAAAACGCTGCCACATCAGCTTTTTGGATGACTGGATGTGATGAAGGTCAAAATTGAGAGAATCTTTAAATGTTAGGGTATTTTTTGCAAGTTTTTTTTATAGGTGGTTTTTCGAAAAGCGCCTATATGGCAGGGGACAAAATGATTATTAACCTTTAATTAATATTTCTAAAACTAAATGATTGCATCAATATTTATATGGAAAAATATGTGTCACTTATAAATTGATTATAAATAATTTTACAAAATATGTGATAATTATTTTTTTTTGTAAGTATTAAAGAATAAAAGGATTGATTTACCTTAATTTGTCGTAATAACATTTATTTGCTTTGAATTTGTATTATCAATATTTTTAAATGTTTAATGGTTTATGATGATTTTAATTAGTTAATATATAATTTTAATTTGTCAATTTAAAATTTTTATTGTTATTAATATTTTTGATGATGTTGATCAACTAAGAAAACAAATTTTGAACAAAAAGCATAATTTATCATTATTTTAAAACAACAAATTAAAATAATTAGAATGAACACATGAAGTTACTGATCAAAATATTGAATAATAACGAGAACATGAAAGTACTGATTAAAATATTGAATAATAACGTGCACATAAAGTTATTGATCAAAATATTGAATAATAACTAGAATATAAAATTTCTTATTAAAATATTAAATAATAACGTAAACGAGAAGTTATTGATTCATATATTAAATAATAACCGGAACATTAGTTACTAATCAAAATATTGTACCTGGTGACAATGATGACTAAGGTAAAACAAATTCTTGTAGTTAGAAAAAATTGGGATAAATCGTAACGTACATGGTAGATCTGGTGGTATTATTGTTAATTTGAACAATTTTTTGTATGTGCAGAAAGCCAACTCGATTAATATGTTGTTTAATGTACTTAGTGTGTTTATTCAATGTTTTTCTTGGTAATGGAAAATTATGTGAGTTATGATGTTTGTCTTAGCTGATTCATGATTTTGTTGATTTCATTTCACACATGTATTATTTTGAGTTTTGAAGTAACTGAAAGTTTTGTTGATTTTGTTTATTATGTGAGTTATATTGTTTAAGGTTTTTATATACCGTTGCCACTAAAATATTTAAGTCATAGTATGTCTGAAAAATTTATTCCAATGTTTGATTATTAACCTGAACTCAATTCTTGATTTTACCGACCTTCTTCACGATGAGAATTTTGTTCGTAAATCGTAATACAAGTCTGTTTAAACAATTTTAAACCGTCAAGTTATCGGTTAATGTTTTGAATATAGATTGTCAATCCTGAACATACTTCATTGTTTGATCAATGAACTATACTGCATTTGAAATTGAATCTGTAGGTTGCTATAATGAAGCGTTATCTCTTGCTTTGTTAGAATTCTTTTCTAATTTGTATTCTCCATCTGAGCACTTACAAACTGAATCCATATGTAATTTTGTGATGGTTTTGTTCAACCTTTTATATTTATTAATCATTGGTTAGTAATGGATATAGAGTTGAGCATGTTGCATCACTTTGTGCCACTCCCAAAAGACGAGAAGATCACAAGAAGCAACATAGCAATAAATCAGATGAGATTTGCCATTGTAAATTGTCATTTCCAATTGTTTTTTTTTAATATACACTATTAATTTAATACTATTTTTAAATAGTTTGATTATTTTTTTACTCCTTTTTGTTTGCTTTCAAAATTATACTTTATTAAAAAAAATTGAAATTGCAAGAATAATAAAATAGTAAAAAATGCATATTTTTGTTTATCTATTTTTTAATAGAATTAAATAGAATTTAAAAAATAAGAAAACAAGAATAAGAATAGAACAAGAATAAATCAAATTGAATACATTATATTTAATGATTTTTGATTTGTTTTATTATTTTTATATGTGTTGCAAATCACAACGAAAACATAATCACAATTTAATCATTAATAAATTATATATTTTTCTAATTTTAATTTTATTTATAAAAATATTAACCTAAATAAATTATACAAAATGGGTGTTTTAACTAAATAAAATAAAAAATAAAATATTCTCATCAAAGTTCAAATCAGAAAGATTAAAAGTGAGAAGAAGAAAAATAAACAAAGGAAAAAGGGTATTGTTTATGTGTTGTTATCCAAGAATAAAATTTATAGGTGAAATCGATATATTTGAAAACGATATATAAAATAGTAATAAATATTTTAAATAAAAATTTATTATCATATTTTTATTAAGAATTTATTATCATATATTTGACAAAAAATGAGATTTTTTTTTGCAACCAAATCATCATTTTTATATTATTATTTTTGTTACACAGTTTCACATTAATTGTATTTCCTATTAATTTATGTAATTGTCAATTAATAAAGATACATAAACTGTGGATCAAATGGGTGCATATCTACTATATGAAACACGAAGATGTTAGTAGCTTTATAGCGGGAAGCCAATGCTCTTGGGTGATAAAAGCTATATTCAAATATAGAGATGAAATGATTTATTCTGATACGTGGAAACATTTTATCGAAGATGATAAATATGTCACAAAGAAAATGTATGGTTTGCTTAGAGGGGCCAAGAACAAGGTTCCCTGGAGGAAATTATTCTATAGTAACATTGCGAGACCTCGAGCCGTCTTCACCCTATGGATGGTATGCAATAAACGGTTATATACAAAAGATAGACTGATTAAATTTGGCATGGAATCTGATGGTGTATGTGTTTTTTGTAAATCACAGGAAACTTGTGACCGCTTATTTTTTGACTGCCCCGATACTAAAACTGTGTGGGAACAGGTGTTGGGTCACCTTGATATTCAACACCAGATAAAGGGTTGGAACTCAGAAATGATATGGTGCATCAGCTACACCCGCGGGAAAGGTAGCAGGAAAAAACTTCTCAAGATTGGTCTTGTTGAGACAGTCTATTATATTTGGTCTATTAGAAATAATATCATTTTCAACGGAGGAGATAAAAAAGATCTGGATAGCAAGCATGTTATTGATATAATTTTATGTAGAGCTGAACTAGACAAGAAATTGGCTAGATTCTGCAATAGAAATCAGGATATTTTGTGAGCTTAGTTTTTCCATATTTCAATGCTGCCTGGATCGTAAGCGATCGTCTTTGTACTTGCACTGTTTTTTGGTAATGAATTTTCCTTTGTTCCAAAAAAAAAAAAACTATATTTTACAACCCTTAGGAAAACTTTATTTTACAATATTTTGTTATAGTGTTTTAAAGAAACAATTTTCAATTAAGACATTTAAAAAATATTAATTTTTATTGTACTATTTAGACCAATATTTTAAAAATCGGACCGGAGATCAAACCGATAAAACTAACAGTTTAAGGTCCAATATTGGTTAAACCGGTTAAACCTACGGTCGAACCGTTTATTAAATAAACTAATAATATGAAACTAAATTTCATAGATATGTCACACATTATTATATGTTCTCAACTTAATAAATAAATATTTCAAAAATCCATTACAAATTTAATACAACAATATCAATAATACATAACATTAACATAGTTCTACATTTCATTTCAACTATCATTTAAGAATATTTTAACCAAACTAAAGAATTACAACAAAATAAATTAAACTAACTCAAACCAAGATTAAAATAATAAAAATAATTAAGAATACCTACATTAAATAAGATAGAATATCAAAATATAAATAATACAATATACTTCATTAAACTACAAAAAATCGAATTTGAGTTGAACTACGACAAACAAGTCTTAATAGACAACAACAAACAATATTGACTTGAACGACAATCAATAGAGTTGGACATCGTGACTATGTTTGAAAGAGACGGCATAATGATGATGGAGTGTGCTATAATGGAGTGACAAAAATTAAAAGTTTGTATGGTTGTAAAAAACACACGAAATTCGTTTTTGTGAATGGAGAATGTATGTTAAGTTTTGATATTAACATACTAAAATTTAAATAAAAAATCTAAAAAATGGTCAATATGATGAATTTTTTTAACCGGACGGTTTTACAAAACCGGCCCCGGTTTTTTGGTTCGAATGGTTTTGAACGGTTCAATCCGGTTTTTGCGGTTTAACCACAATTTTGACCCACTAGCAGTTTTGAAAGGTTGACCCAACCGGATTCATCTCTGATTCCCGGTCTAACCAGTTGAACCGGCCAGTTCGGTCTGGTTTTTAAAACATTGATTTAGATTTAAAAAATTACCTTAATAACTATTTTTTTTACTCATTTTTGGGAGAAAGAAAACACATGTATATTAAAAATAAGTTTTGAAGAGATATCAAAATTAGGATAAAAATATTTTTTTTATAATTTTTCTAAAAATACTTCATTCATTCTTTTTTTATTATTTAAAAAAAAAGCATAATCACAATATACCTAAATTATTATCTTCAATTTAAGTGAAAAAAAACTATAATATTTTTAAAAAACCAACTAAAAAAATTGGTTGTTTGAAATTTACAAAACTCCTATTTTTTTAATGTATTTTTAGATTTTAGAAAATTTTGCATAAAATTTGGGCATTTTTTTTTACCAATTTTTGAGATAAAAAGACATATATATATATATATATATATATATATATATATATATATATATATATATATATATATATATATATATATATGGAACATATCATATGAGAATAGCATTTTTATGTGAGAACATGAGAATGAATCTGAACCATTAGATTTTAAAATAAATGGTGGAGATTATGTGTTAGTTTTTTCTCGCTTCTCCATCATTTATTTTAATAATGGAGGAGAGAGAAAAACAAAAACCACACATAATCTCCACCATTTAATTTAAAATCTAATGATTCAGAATCATTCTCATGTTCTCACGTAAAAATGACATTCTCATAGGATATGAACCCTATATATATATATATATATATATATATATATATATATATATATATATATATATATATATATATATATATATATATATATGTGTGTGTGTGTAAATACAGAATTGTTTATACAATAAAATTAAACTTAACTTCTTAATTGATATTTATATGCATATTAAAAAAATATATAACTAATTAATATTTCTAAAACTAAATGATTGCATAAATATTTATATGGAAAAATATGTGTCACTTATAAATTGATTATAAATAATTTTACAAAATATGTGATAATTATTTTTTTTGTAAGTATTAAAGAATAAAAGCAATGATTTACCTTAATTTGTCGTAATAACATTTTGCCCCCTGCCATATAGGTGCTTTTCGAAAAATCCCCCTATAAAAAAAACTTGCAAAAAATACCCTAACATTTGAAGATTCTCTCAATTTTGACCTTCATCACATCCAATCAACAAAAAAGCTGATGTGGCAGCGTTTTTTATTTTTTTTATTTTTTCAATGATGTGGAAGGCCATGTTGGTTTTTTATTTTTATTTTGAATTATTTTAATGCCATGTTGGCACTTTATTTTATGTTTATTTTTCATTTATATTAGAAAATATGTTAAAACTTCAAAAATTTGTTAAAGGTAGGATTCAAACCCACCCCTTTCTTTCATACATTCAATGTTAATACATATTTTTCGTTTTTTACCTTTAATTGATGTTAATATATTTATATTAATAACGTTAATAATTTAATTTATTAATTTATACTAATTATTTACTGTAAATATTATTTAAATAGTTATAATAAATTATAAAAGATATAGTAATAATATTTGTAAATCATTCTAAATTAATATTAATAATGAGAACTTAACTCAAGAATGATAATAATAAAAAAGATGAAATAAACAAACAAGACAAAGTGAAAGTGTTTAATTGATTAATTAAGGTTTAATTTACTCTATTAATTATTTTAATTAAAATTAATTAATTATCACTCAATTTGCACTCTTTTCTTAATTAATTGATTATTTTAGGTAATTAATTTCTTTAATTAAATATAATTAGATTAACTACTTGATTAAATATTTTAGTCAATATAGTAAGAATAATTAATTTTAATTAAAATAATTAATAGATTAATTAAACCTTAATTAATCAATTAAACACTTTCACTTTGTCTTGTTTGTTTATTTCATCTTTTTTATTATTATCATCTAATATTATTATCATTTAATATTATTATTATTATTAATTAATTAA
Source organism: Lathyrus tuberosus (assembly GCA_022829125.1). Lineage (NCBI taxonomy): Eukaryota > Viridiplantae > Streptophyta > Magnoliopsida > Fabales > Fabaceae > Lathyrus > Lathyrus tuberosus. The sequence goes on along the minus strand of JALAZF010000414.1, from coordinate 5,634,441 downwards.
TTAATTATAAATATATTTTAATTAGTTAATTGGGAAAATTAACTTTTAATTAATTAAATTAAATAATGAGAATAGCTTTTTGTTATTTAATTAAAATAATTAAATTTAATAATCCTAAATATTTAATTAAAATAAAAGTTAATTAATAAATTCCATCCTCTTATTTTTTTTTAGATTATCATGTTATCATACTCATGCATTGATGCCTTTGTTCTAGCTCATTTAGAATTATGTTCATCTTCATATTTTGATTTGTTACTTGCTAGTTGTAATTAAAATGTATGATAAATTTGTAATGAACCTTTTAAAAAATTTAAAACACTTGGTCCAACGTAAAATGGAATTTTTCAAAAACTTTGGTCTAACGCCAAGTGAGTTCTTAAACCTGACACACTTCCAACCATTTTCACAATTCACTCTGCAAACATATTCATAATCAATTTTAAAATGACTAAGTCATACTTTGACTTTTTCATAATAATTATAGAAAAAGGATACCTGGTGAAATGTCCAGTCATAGCCCTTAGTATTAGGCCCAAGTGGTAATCGCTTGCAAGCCATAAATACTTCTTATTTCTGTAAAAAACCTAACACGTCACAATTTCATAATAAATCAAAAGAAAAAGACTATCTGGGTGAAAGATCCAGTAATAGTCTCGAATACTAAGCCTAAGTAGTAATTGCTTACAAGCTTAAGTATTTTTCTTTCATTCAAAACACATGTAAATACTAAAACACTTTCGAGACAAATTGGAAAGAAAATGACTACCTGGGTGAAAGGTCCAGTCATAGTCCCAAATGTTAGACTAAATTAGTAATTGATAGCAAGTCATGAATATTTGTCTTCCGAACCCTAAAACATGTTGTAATACATCAACATAATTTATGTCCCTCTTGTGATCAACAACTTTTTTTTTTTGCAAAAAACATTATTTAGTCCATTCTAATGCGAATATAAGCTAGCGCTTAAGTTTTCACCGAGAGCATACAATCCAATGTTTAACCATTGAAACGCGATCTAAACACTTGTTTAATAAAACAAACAAACAAACAAACTGTAGCCTTCACCTGAACTACGAAGCTTTGAGTTCCTCATTGTACCCAAAGATACGTAGGAGTGAGACCCCCAATCTCGCCAAGCACCCTAATAAAAAAATTTTCGCGGCCCTTATTATTTTACTTTTACATTTTTTTTATCATTATAAGAAAATAATTAACATAAGATAAATTTCAATCACAAGTTTAACTAAAAGGTTCTCGTTGAGTACAATGGACATGAGCGGTGCTAATACCTTCCCCTTGCGTAATCGACTTCCGAATCCGAATATGGTTGCGACGACCATTTTCCTTTTCTTTTAAGGGTGTTATCGATAATTTCCCTTTCTTTCTTTGGAATAAATAAAGTTCGGTGGCGATCTGTTCGAATCATTTTTTCCGCGACATCAAAAATGGATCTTGTTTTACAAGATTCAATAATTTGGTGTTTAGATGTAATCCAAAGTATCTTCTAGGGAAGTAGAATGATTTAGATGAAGAGGATGTATATTAGGTGTAGGGTAATTAGTGTTACAAGGGAAAACAATCTAAAAAAACATAGTATCTCTAGAATTGAAAATATTTTTACTATGTAAATCAAATAATATATCACCTTTGACACCATATATATGTACTAGAAAAATACATTTTATAATTTTGGAGTCAAATTTGGTTCTATAATTTTTAGAGCTAGTAGCATAAACCATGAATCAAAAAACTTTTAAGTTAGTGTAGGGGTAGTTGGTTGTACATTAGGAAAAAGGAGAGTCAAGCTTTAAAAATGTGGAAGGTAGTCTATAAATTAAGAAAATAACTTATGGGAGAGTGTTAGCCCAACAAAAATTAAGTAGATTAGATTGAACAAAAAAGATCCAGTAACACCTAAAAGGTGTTAATGATTCCTCTCAACATAGTCATTTTGTTGAGCGGTGTAACTACAAGAAGTTTGATGACGAATACCTTGTTGCATGAAAAAAACTTTGAAGAAAAATTCAGGGCAATTTCAAAACAATATTATTGTAAAAATGGTTTGAAATTGAGTTTTAATTAGGGACATGAATGCTTAAACACGATTATTAGTTTCAGATAAAAGTTTCATAAAGTAGATTCAGTAGAATATGCAATGATCATCTAACACACTTAGAAAATACTCGTGACCTAACATAGATGGAGTGGAGTAGGGACCTCATATATCCATGTAGATCAGGTTAAAACATTTATTGGAATGATAATGACTACTATAAAAAGGTAAACGCTTTTGTTTGGAAAAAATACAAGAGTTATAAGGTATATCATGATTAGTAACACCATTCAAAGGTGTAGGGATGGCACTTCAAGAATTGTTTAGTTCTATGTGGAAGTGTTGAATGTGAGAAGACTTGGTAGGAGAATATTGGTGAAACAAAACAAGAATAACTTTAAGTTGATCAACCATAGACTTTCCTGCATTTGGTTGAGTATCTTCAGAGTCTCCCACTTAAATACTAGCATACCATCATTGAGGGAAGTGGCGTTGTTGATGTTGGATTTCTTGAGATAGGGTGGCAAACCATGTTTTTTAAATCACACTTTTAATTTATATCCCACTTTGCTGCAGTTGGTGCATATTTTGAGTCTTCGACCAAAGCCAAGTTAAGTACCCTTGCTATTGGAGTCTTGAGGTTGAAAACGATTGTAGGGTTTTGAGAGACTAACTATGAGTTTTTCTTCATCGAGATGGGTAATGAATTGGCGTTCTTAGTTGATGAGCATAAAAAAAAACCTGATGGATATGAAAAAGAGTATATATGATCATGGTTTTAGACCTAACTGGAATGTATTGCTCGTTGAGACCCTTGATAAAACATATGATATAATTCTTTTCACAATAGGACTTGATCATATGAATAAGAGTGCAAGTGCACTTATGTTGCAACAACATGCGGGGAAAGGTCGAAAATTCTCCAATTCTTGCCATAATTTATTTAGGTTGGTGAAGAATTGGAAAATAGTTTGTTTTCCTTATTTAAGACTGAAAATCTCCTTTTGATGGTCAGAAATGCGAAATACATTGCCTTGGTGGCATCTATCATGAAGTTCAACCCAGATTTTGTGCATCGTGTCCATCCAAAGGACACTTTGAGCTATCACTTTTGATTGAGTTGTTCATCCACGCCATGACCACGGTGTTGCAACGACCCCATGCAAGAGAAATATTATTTGATTCTTTAAGTCGTGTTTGGTTTCCATCAAGGAATCCCAATTCGCTCTTAGATCTCATGGCTACTAGGATCAATCTTCTCCAAGAAATGTAATTAAGGGTATTGAGGGGTGGGCAAACGATTGCAATACTCGGGGTAATCTCTTGGATGCATGAAGTAGGGATCCATCATTTTATTTTGGTAATTTCTTTAAATGATTGATTAATATTTGGTGGCGGTTTTGTGAGTTGTAGGGAATATGATATGATGGTTGTGAAATTTGTGGTGGGTGAATGTTTGTTTTTGTTTTCTAGAGAAGTCATAAATGTTGATGAATGAAGGTTTTTGAGGGTTTCAGTGAGAACAAAGGTGTGTGTGTGTGTGTGTGTGTGAGAGAGAGAGAGAGAGAGAGAGAGAGAGAAAGAGAGAGATGTAATGAAAGAATGAGAAAATAAATTTTTTTTATTATTTAAAGAGATAAGATGATAAAACGATTGAATTTGGCCAATTGTTAAATAAAAAGTGTGGGTTGGTTGGGTGATGGGATGAGTTTTGCAATAAGATTACCTTGGAATGTAATCTTGAAGGATGATTGAAGAGGTTGCACATGGTGTAGGTGATGATGTTGAATCTTGAGAAGATATGCTGATATATGGAAAGGAACAGTCAAAGTGTAGAACTTTGGTAAGAAATCTATTATATAAGAAAGTTATATGTTCTGGAAAAGTCAAAACAACCCTTCCTTCTTTCACAAAATACCACGTCACTGGTTTTTCATTTTCCGAATTTTCTTTTTGCTTAACATTTTCCAATTCCTTTTTCATATTATATTTTCCATATAATATTCCTGAAATGTAATTGATATTGGCAGTATGGTCCATATTTCCTTTTCCTGCTTCTACCATTTTCTAATGCCTTTTCCATATTCTGTTGTCAAATCATATGATTTTATTTGCTCATTTCCTTTACCCAATTCTAAACCCTATCACAGTCGGACCAAACTTCTGTTTTCCCTCAAACTCCATTTTCTTCACCTCTTTCAAAATCTTTTTATCTTCTTCCTTTTGCTCTAACCATAGTTAGGCCCTTTGATAAGATTGATAAAAATAATGACAACAAGAGCTATGGAAGATTGCTTTTTCTCTTTCCTTTTTCCTGAGGTACGCTTTTTTCTCCTTCTTCTCTTTGCTTCTTTCTTCTCTTTCTTCATCTTCTTTCTCCTTATTCCTCGTCTATATTCATCTTCTTTCTCCTTATTCCTCGTCTTTCTTCGTCTTTTCCATAACTTGTTCGAAAAAATTGGGATAAATCGTAACTTACATGGTAGATCTGGTGGTATTGTTGTTAATTTGAACAATTTTTTGTATGTGCAGGAAGCCAACTCGATTAATATGTTGTTTAATGTACTTAGTGTGTTTATTCAATGTTTTTCTTGGTAATGGAAAATTATGTGAGTTATGATGTTTGTCTGAGCTGATTCATGATTTTGTTGATTTCATTTCACACATGTATTATTTTAAGTTTTGAAGTAACTGAAAGTTTTGTTGATTTTGTTAATTATGTGAGTTATATTATTTAAGGTTTTTATATACTGTTGCCATTAAAATGTTTAAGTCATAGTATGTCTGAAAAATTTATTCCAATGTTTGATTATTAACCTGAACTCAATTCTTGATTTTACCGACCTTCTTCACGATGAGAATTTTGTTCGTAAATCGTAATACAAGTCTGTTTAAACAATTTTAAACCGTCAAGTTATCGGTTAATGTTTTGATTATAGATTGTCAATCCTGTACATACTTCATTGTTTGATCAATGAACTATACTGCATTTGAAATTGAATCTGTAGGTTGCTATAGTGAAGCGTTATCTCTTGCTTTGTTAGAATTCTTTTCTAATTTGTATTCTCCATCTGAGCACTTACAAACTGAATCCATATGTAATTTTGTGATGGTTTTGTTCAACCTTTTATATTTATTAATCATTGGTTTGTAGTGGATATAGAGTTGAGCATGTTGCATCACTTTGTGCCACTCCCAAAAGACGAGAAGATCACAAGAAGCAACATAGCAATAAATCAGATGAGATTTGCCATTGTAAATTGTCATTTCCAATTGTTTTTTTTAATATACACTATTAATTTAATACTATTTTTAAATAGTTTGATTATTTTTTTACTCCTTTTTGTTTGCTTTCAAAATTATACTTTATTAAAAAAAATTGAAATTGCAAGAATAATAAAATAGTAAAAAATGCATATTTTTGTTTATCTATTTTTTAATAGAATTAAATAGAATTTAAAAAATAAGAAAACAAGAATAAGAATAGAACAAGAATAAATCAAATTGAATACATTATATTTAATGATTTTTGATTTGTTTTATTATTTTTATATGTGATGCAAATCACAACGAAAACATAATCACAATTTAATCATTAATAAATTATATATTTTTCTAATTTTAATTTTATTTATAAAAATATTAACCTAAATAAATCATACAAAATGGGTGTTTTAACTAAATAAAATAAAAAATAAAATATTCTCATCAAAGTTCAAATCAGAAAGATTAAAAGTGAGAAGAAGAAAAATAAACAAAGGAAAAAGGGTATTGTTTATGTGTTGTTATCCAAGAATAAAATTTATAGGTGAAATCGATATATTTGAAAACGATATATAAAATATTAATACATATTTTAAATAAAAATTTATTATCATATTTTTATTAAGAATTTATTATTATATATTTGACAAAAAATGAGAATTTTTTTGCAACCAAATCATCATTTTTATATTATTATTTTTGTTACACAGTTTCACATTAATTGTATTTCCTATTAATTTATGTAATTGTTAATTAATAAAGATACATAAAGACACAAAGAGTAAGTTTCAACTATATTTTACAACCCTTAGGAAAACTTTATTTTACAATATTTTGTTATAGTGTTTTAAAGAAACAATTTTCAATTAAGACATTTAAAAAATATTAATTTTTATTGTACTATTTAGACCAATATTTTAAAAATCGGACCGGAGATCGAACCGATAAAACTAACAGTTTAAGGTCCAATATTGGTTAAACCGGTTAAACCTACGGTCGAACCGTTTATTAAATAAACTAATAATATGAAACTAAATTTCATAGATATGTCACACATTATTATATGTTCTCAACTTAATAAATAAATATTTCAAAAATCCATTACAAATTTAATACAACAATATCAATAATACATAACATTAACATAGTTCTACATTTCATTTCAACTATCATTTAGGAATATTTTAACCAAACTAAAGAATTACAACAAAATAAATTAAACTAACTCAAACCAAGATTAAAATAATAGAAATAATTAAGAATACCTACATTAAATAAGATAGAATATCAAAATATAAATAATACAATATACTTCATTAAACAACAAAAAATCGAATTTGAGTTGAACTACGACAAACAAGTCTTAATAGACAACAACAAACAATATTGACTTGAACGACAATCAATAGAGTTGGACATCGTGACTATGTTTGAAAGAGACTGCATAATGATGATGGAGTGTGCTATAATGGAGTGACAAAACTTAAAAGTTTGTATGGTTGTAAAAAACACACGAAATTCGTTTTTGTGATTGGAGAATGTATGTTAAGTTTTGATATTAACATACTAAAATTTAAAAAAAAAATCTAAAAAATGGTCAATATGATGAATTTTTTTAACCGGGCGGTTTTATAAAACCGGCTCCGGTTTTTTGGTTCGAATGGTTTTGAACGGTTCAATTCGGTTTTTCCGGTTTAACCACGGTTTTGACCCACTAGCAGTTTTGAAAGGTTGACCCAACCGAATTCATCTCTGATTCCCGGTCTAACCAGTTGAACCGGCCGGTTCGGTCTGGTTTTTAAAACATTGATTTAGATTTAAAAAATTACCTTAATAACTATTTTTTTTACTCATTTTTGGGAGAAAGAAAACACATGTCTATTAAAAATAATTTTGAAGAAATATCAAAATTCGGATAAAAATATTTTTTTTATAATTTTTCTAAAAATACTTCATTCATTCTTTTTTTTTATTTAAAAAAAAAAAGCATAATCACAATATACCTAAATTATTATCTTCAATTTAAGTGAAAAAAAACTATAATTTTTTTTAAAAACCAACTAAAAAAATTGGTTGTTTGAAATTTACAAAAATCCTATTTTTTTTAATGTATTTTTAGATTTTAGAAAATTTTGCATAAAAATTGGCCATTTTTTTTACCAATTTTTGAGATAAAAAGACACACACATATATATATATATATATATATATATATATATATATATATATATATATATATATATATATATATATATATATAGGGAACATATCATATGAGAATGACATTTTTATGTGAGAACATGAGAAATGACATTTTTATGTGAGAACATGAGAATGAATCTGAACCATTAGATTTTAAAATAAATGGTGGAGATTATGTGTTAGCTTTTTCTCGCTCCTCCATCATTTATTTTAATAATGGAGGAGAGAGAAAAACAAAAACCACACATAATCTCCACAATTTATTTTAAAATCTAATGATTCAGAATCATTCTCATGTTCTCACATAAAAATGACATTTTCATAGGATATGAACCCTATATATATATATATATATATATATATATATATATATATATATGTGTGTGTGTGTGTGTGTGTGTGTAAATACAGAATTGTTTATACAATAAAATTAAACTTTAACTTATTAATTGATATTTATATGCATATTAAAAAAATATATAACTAATTAATAATTCTAAAACTAAATGTCGTAATTAAAAATATGTGATAATTATTTTTTTGTAAGTATTAAAGAATAAAAGCAATGATTTACCTTAATTTGTCGTAATAACAATTTTGCCCCCTGCCATATAGGTTCTTTTCGAAAAATCCCCCCTATAAAAAAAAACTTCAAAAAATACCCTAACATTTGAAGATTCTCTCAGTTTTGACCTTCATCACATCCAGTCACCAAAAAAGCTGATGTGGCAGCGTTTTTTATTTTTATTTTATTTTTTCAATGATGTGGAAGGCCATGTTGTTTTTTATTTTTATTTTGAATTATTTTAATGCCATGTTGGCACTTTAATTTATGTTTATTTTTCATTTATATTAGAAAATATGTTAAAACTTCAAAAATTTGTTAAAGGTGGGATTCAAACCCACCCCTTTCTTTCATACATTCAATGTTAATACATATTTTTCGTCTTTTACTTTAATTGATGTTAATATATTTATATTATAAACGTTAATAATTTTAATTTATTAATTTATCCTAATTATTTACTGTAAATATTATTTAAATAGTTATAATAAATTATAAAAATTATAGTAATAATATTTGTAAATCATTCTAAATTAATATTAATAATGTTTTAATAAGCTACAGTAATAGTTATTAATTTATATTAATAACGTTAATAATTTAATTCTAGTTTATTAATTTATTCTAAACTATTTTTACTGTAAGTATTTTAAACTATTTTACTGTAAATATTAATATTTATAAATATTATGTTTTAATCTAAACTATTCTATTTTATAAACTATTAATCTATTTAATTATTATATTTTAATATTAATATTAATTTAATCTATTTAATCTAATTAAAATGTTAATTACTGTACCATATTAATATACTAAATTGACATACTAAATTAACATTTTATTACTAAATTAATATACTAAAACATTTTTAAACTAACCTAATTTTTAATATTTTTAAACTAAATTATAATTATTTTTTAACATTTTAACTATATTATTAATAGTTACAGTATATTAAGAAAAAAAATTATATAGTTTAATAAAAATGATTTAATAGATTTTAGTTTAGTAAAAATTATTAACTAGTTAATTAAGTATTATGTATATTATAGTTGCAAGTAATATCATAAAACACAACATAGCCTAGTAGTAGTGAGTGATGTTTTGTGTTGAAAGGTCATTGGTTCTATTCTCATTTCCAACCGTTTTTGAACATTTAACATATTTTTAAAAATAAATAAAAAAAGAAATGCCAACGTGGCATTTAAATAAATAAAAAATAAAATTAAAAAGCCATTTGCTCTTCCACATCACACAAAAAACGCTGCCACATCAGCTTTTGGGATGACTGGATGTGATGAAGGTCAAAATTGAAAGAATCTTTAAATGTTAGGGTATTTTTTACAAGTTTTTTTTTATAGGTGGTTTTTCGAAAAGCGCCTATATGGCAGCGGACAAAATGATTATTAACCTTTATATGGAAAAATATGTGTCACTTATAAATTGATTATAAATAATTTTACAAAATATGTGATAATTATTTTTTTTGTAAGTATTAAAGAATAAAAGGATTGATTTACCTTAATTTGTCGTAATAACATTTATTTGCTTTGAATTTGTATTATCAATATTTTTAAATGTTTAATGGTTTATGATGATATTAATTAGTTAATATATAATTTTAATTTGTCAATTTAAAATTTTTATTGTTATTAATATTTTTGATGATGTTGATCAACTAAGAAAACAAATTTTGAACAAAGCATAATTTATCATTATTTTAAAACAACAAATTAAAATAATTATAATGAACACATGAAGTTACTGATCAAAATATTGAATAATAACGAGAACATGAAATTACTGATTAAAATATTGAATAATAACGTGCACATGAAGTTATTGATCAAAATATTGAATAATAATTAGAATATAAAATTTCTTATTAAAATATTAAATAATAACGTAAACGAGAAGTTATTGATTCAAATATTAAATAATAACCGGAACATTAGTTACTAATCAAAATATTGAATAATAACGAGAGAAAATTTACTATTAATTTCAATATTTTTATAAATAATGTTAAAACAACAACAATATTTATATCTAAAAATATATATTGTTGATTCAAATATTTTTATGTAAAAAGAATATAGTTACCAATTTATTATCTTTTTGGAAAATATTAAATTTTATTGGTTAAATAATTTTTTCTGTCTTTTATTTTATTTTTATTGTATTTTAAAAATAAATGCGTATATTATTTCAGTATCCGCTCGTAGGCATCAGTATTTTACGTGTTGGAGACAAAAGAGAGAAAATTAGAACAATACTAGTTGGAGTAATACTTAACTGATACTAGGCTTACACATGTCCATTAGACAACTTGAAAAACAATTATTATAAAAAAGAAAATGTTATGAAATAAAGTTAAGTTGATAAAGATATTTCATCAAAACTCAAACGTTTCTTTTATTTGTACATGTGGGAAGTTACAACTACTAATTTTCATAATAAAAGGGTGGTTATAAGTTACAACAACTACCCCATAATAAGTATCTCATTACTGAGAGTGTCGACAATTTCAGAAAACACATGTACACAGCTAGTTTAGCGATAATATCTAGCTTTGGAGTTCACAATAAATATATAGTCCTTAACCTTCAGCCAAACCAAAACCATCAATTGTAAACATGTCTTCTACAATAATAATACTAGCAATATTTTCTTTCCTTCTCCTTTTATTCAAAATCTCTTTTCGTCCAAAACCAAATACCAATTTCCATAAAAAGCCACCAGGACCACCAACACTACCTATAATCGGAAACCTTCACCTGTTAGGCATACTTCCACATCGAACACTTCAATCACTCTCCAAAAAATATGGTCCAATCATGTCCATGCAACTTGGTCAAGTCCCGGCTGTAATTATTTCATCTTCAAAAGCAGCAGAGTTAGTTCTCAAAACACACGACCTTGTTTTTGCAAGCCGACCAAAGATTCAAGGATCTGAGCTCATGTCTTATGGTTCCAAAGGGTTGGCTTTTTCTGAGTATGGTCCTTATTGGCAAAATGTAAGGAAACTTTGCACTTTGAAACTTCTTAGTGCTTCCAAAGTTGAGATGTTTGCTCCTATTAGAAAACAAGAGTTGTGTGTTTTGGTTAAATCATTGAAGAAAGCTTCTTTGGTGGGTGAGGTTGTGAATGTTAGTGAAGCTGTAGAAAATCTTGTTGAAGATATTGTATATAAGATGATAGTAGGTAGGAGTAAGTATGAGCAATATGACTTGAAGAAATTGGTTAAAGAAGGAATGATTTTGATTGGAGCATTTAATCTGGCTGATTATATTCCTTGGTTAGGAGTATTTGATTTTCAGGTATGTGCTATCTTGATTATAAACAAAAATAATTAATACATATATCTTGATTATAAACAAAAATAATTAATTTATAACGATTTAAGTTAATACAATTTATTTTTTTTAGGCACGGCAACGGGGAGGGTCGGGGGCGGGTTTAGCTAGCCCCGCACCCGCAACCGGCTCTCTGTTATAGATCCGTCTCCGCCCCCAAACTCAGTCGGGGGTGAAAATTTACCACCCAGACCCGCCCCAGATAAAAACGGGTTTGCCCGCACCCGCACCCGCCCCCACCCGCAAAAAAAATATTTTTTTAAATAATAATAAAAATTAACAATTTTATTAAAAACTTAACCATTTTAATAATAAACTTGTTTCTAAAGATGTGAATTTGAGTGAATGGTGAGAAATGACTAATAAGGATTTTTAATTACTTCTTCAAAAGTGAATAAATGTGATATAAAATAATTTAAATATGGGTATTAAAGTAAATATTATAAGACCGGGCGGGGGGCGGGGGCGGGTGCGGGCGTGTAGTAGCATCCCCCGCCCCCGCACCCGCACCCGCAATTACAAACCGGGTTTTACCCGCACCCACACCCAATCAAATCGGGTTTCCCCCGTTAATTTCGCCCGGGTCCGGGCGGGCCTCGGCCGGCCCGGGTTTTCTTGCCATGCCTAATTTTTTCACTTCCTAACAAAATATTATTGCTTTTTCCCAAGTGTCCTTTAATAAAAGATTTAATATTGACTTAATTATTTTTCAAACTTCAAATTTATTTTTAAATCAATAAGATATCATGATTGTGAAAATTTTGTGACCGATTGTTTAATTGCATGATATTTGGTTCTTTGATATTTGAACCCATAAATTCGTGGATATAAGTGTTAGAATGTGTCAATTTTATCATAAATTTCCATGAGCTTTTATGTTCCGTTTTGTTCAATAAAAATATTTATTTATTAGTCGATGTTATATAGGAGTATTAATTTAACTCATTTGTTAGGGATTCACACGAAGTTTCAAGAAAATCGGTAAATCATTGGATGAATTACTAGAGATGATAATAGAAGAACATGAACAAATTTGTAATGTAGACAAAACTCGTGGTGAAGACTTTGTAGACATACTTATTTCTATTATCCACCAAACCATTGATCATGAAAGTGAACAAAATCATATCCTTGATCGAACAAACATCAAGGCTATTTTAGTCGATATGATACTGGCAGCAATTGATACATCTGCAACATCAATTGAGTGGACTTTGTCAGAACTATTAAAGCATTCAAGAGTGATGAAAATTCTTCAAAATGAGATACAAGATGAAGTAGGAAATAAAAGAATGGTTGAAGAGAAGGATTTGAAGAAATTGAATTACCTTGATATCGTTGTGGATGAAATCTTAAGACTTCATCCTGTTGGACCCTTATTAATCCCTCGCGAATCTAGAGAGAGCATCACAATCGATGGCTATTTCATAGAGAAAAAGACACGTGTCATAATAAATGCATGGACAATAGGGAGAGATCCTGATATTTGGTCAGAAAATGCTGAAGAATTTTATCCTGAGAGATTTATTAACAAAAAAATGAATTACCAAAAAAATGAGTTTGACTCTATACCATTTGGTTCTGGTCGTAGGCGTTGTCCTGGAATTCAATTGGGATTAACTACTATTAAGTTGGTTGTAGCTCAATTAGTGCATTGTTTTAATTGGGAACTTCCATATAATATTAGTCCTTCCGATTTGAACATGGAGGAAAAATTTGGACTCACAACACCAAGAGCTCAACATTTGCACGCTATACCGCATTATCGTTTGGTTGATGCCAAACATGAATAAATTTAAGTATATTCAACAAGTTTATTATTAATAAATATGCTAAGTATAGTTGATATATTATTGATGTTTGTATAAAATAAGTTAATGTATAATGTTTTATCTTTATAAATATTATTGTCAAAAGTTTGAGAAAACGTGTTTCGAAAATCAACATGCTTTCATATTATTTGTCTTTGACATCTTTGATTTTCTAGCATTAGAAGCAATGGATATTTTACAGAAAGTGCAAAGGTTCATGCATAACTGTCACACCCTCACTTTCACCCTAACCCTTCATATCATACATTCGATTCATATGAGAATTTGACCTAATCTTTATCAACAAGGGAAGGACGTCGTGCATCATGGGCCATGTTGAAGGAAATTTCATCATTTGAGGGTTTCTCCCAGTTGCTTGCTTCACAAGTCATTTCTTTACAGATGGTGTAGAGGGTTTAATTAAGATCTCTTCTTCCTAATGATGTTTGTTAGTGGATTAGGATTTGCTTTGTGATTTTAGCAAGACAAGACGTTTCTTACTACTTAAGTCATGAACTAAGATCTCATCTATCGAATAGGACTTGTTGATGAGAATTAATCAAAGATTAGGGCTCATTGATCGAGGTGGCATAGAAGATGAGTATGTAAAGTTGTGCGGACATGTGCATTACTGTTTCAGTCACTTGTTATTCGCAAGTTTGATTTGTATACCTTACAATGAAATATGAATTCAAGTGTGCCATGATTCAACATTTTCAAAAGATCAAGTAGCATGATTCATTGGTGTATGGATTCATTATGGCGTCAGATATTTTAAGTATATGTTTTGATTCATTATCCAAGGATTGATTCAAACCGAAAAGTCCATTCATGTGGATTGCTTCAAAGAGGAGTTACTTGTAAAAAAATGTAAAGTATTCAAATTCAAATGGCGTTCAAGTTTGCAAGGCACGATCTAAAATGAATTCAAGATACAAGGATAATATTCTATTGATTAAAGTTGCCTCAAAGCCTTTTCTTTTGGCTATTCATTATGAAAATCAATATAGGATACAAGTTGGAAATGGTCATTCATATTAGTTACTTGGAATTCAAGTTACGACTTTATTCAAATACAAAAGGGATCAAGGGTTTCACAAAGGAAATTTCGAAAATAATAAGACATTACATTCCAAAGTTTTGATACAAGGTCCCTAAATTCTAAGTTTCTTTTTATTCATGTCTAAAGGAAAAGTTTCTTTTTTTTTATTCATGTCTAAAGGACAAGCCTCCATGCCTAAGCCTTCATGACCTATTTTCATGCTCTTTCTTCCACCAAAAGTCATACCAATCACCAACTTTGTAGGCCATCTACAAAACAAAATGCATTGAGTTAGAAAAACTTCAAATCACATTCCAAACAATTCCAAATTCATATTCAAACTTCACTAATTCAAAATCATCATTCACAAAGTCAATTCAAGACCAAGACAAGTCCAATACAAGCTCATTTAATCCATTTTTCAAACATGTTCAATATCATTATTTCAAGTTCATAATCAATTCAAATCATTCACATGAACCATACAAAAAATTCCAAAATGCACATTTGTTCTTCAATTTTTCAAGACCACACCATGATCCAACCAACTCAAAATTATGTCCTCACAATCTTGCCCATCTCATGATATCATGTCACAAACACACTTCAACACACCTTCAAAATTCAGAACTTCAAGTTCTGTCCAAAAAAAAGGGAATCATGGGACCACCAAGAGGTCCCAAACACAAGCAAACAAAAAGTTCAGAAAATGCAGAAACAAAATTCAGCAAAAGAGTGCAGCAAACAATGAAGCAAAACAGAGTGCAGCAACAAAGTTCAACAGAACATCAGATTCATAAAAATGGAAAACACATTTTTGGCATCAATAAGGTTAATAGCAGTCATACCAAAATGTGAGATTCTTCAGCAAGGATTCAAACACACAACCCTAATCTTCCCACTATATAAACCACAGTAAGCAGTAGGAAATGATCACCAAGAACAAACAGAAAAATCAAGAAAAATCCGCAGCCATACACAAAATCGAAACAGAGAAAAAGAAAACTTTTGAAAACCCATTCATAAACACTTCAATCAAACCACAACCAAATTGTAGAAGAAGAAGAGCACTATCGAAATCGAAGTGTACCTGGAAACATATCTCTGGTAAAACTTGTTTTTCTTCTCATTACTGATCTAGCTTACATTTATGATTGCTTCAATATACCTTGAATATCTATTTGTCTTTTACTGTCATCACGTGCACCCATTATTTTTTCCCATCGCGCATTTTTGTTAGAACAAGGTGGTTCTAAAATCGCACACTTACAGAGAGTTGTGACTTCGTTAGAGATCGCGATTGAGGGTGAGGAGAGGCCGTGAGAAGGAGGTCGTGTGAGAACGGGTCAAGAGATAGGGTGGTCTGGCTTTCCTGAGTGTATGCGGCGGCTGGTGAATATGATAGGGTTTCCATATAACCCTCTTTTAGCCGGGCCGGGTTCAGGGTCTTCTGACCCGTTTTCATCATTGTGAGGTGCCCCATGGGGCTGCTGTGATCCGGGCTTCAAGCCCTATTCCCTTTATTACAACAACTTTTTTTATTTATTTTGTCATTTTGATTTTTAATTTAGCATTAGGATTAGTTTCTAATATTAGGATTAGTGTTTTTATTTTAGGATAAGATTTTAAATTTTAGGTAGTATTTTAAATTTTAGATTTAGTATTTTAATCTTAGGATTAGTATTAAAGGTTTTGTTATTTTGATTTTAAGTTTAATTTTAAGATTAGTTTTAGGATTATTAATTTTAATTTTAGGATTAGAGATTTTGATTTTAACCTTTAACTTTTAATAATAATGAAAATAACCAAAAAATAATATAAAAAATTAAAATACAAAAAATAATTTAATTTCTCTTTTTAAACATAAAGGATTTGTGAGAACCCATTGAACCTCGTGTGTGACTTAGACATGGCTTGAAGCATTATTTGAGATTTGCGATCTTAAATCGCAAAGTGTTTGCCATTGCATCGTTTTTAATCCATTGAACTTGTATGGTTGATTACTCATTGTTAGTTTAGGACACCTCGCACACACACGACTTTCTCTTGGGCTACTTGACAATGAGACCATTTATTTCTCGCAATCCCATGTGATTTACGTGTATCCCTCCCCCTTTACAATGTAACAACTTAGTTTCTTTTTATGCTTGCTTGCTTGATTGTTAAGAAAGATAAAATTGAACTAGGCTAGCTCACCATTTCAAAATAAAAGACAAATAAGGCTTGATCCAACGTCAAGCCATTTATCAAAACTCATTAACTTGATTCACACCTTAGGGTTTCTATTCTCTTCTCATTCTCATCTCTTATCTCTTCCATTAAACCCCCACACTAACCTTGTATGTATTTCACCCTTGTAAGTCGATTGTCTTGCGCATCGCCATCAACCTACCTTGCTCTATTCACCACCCATTCTTTCAAAACATTTTCCCTCTTTCTTTTGTCTCCTTGAGTCTAAAAACCTTGGTCTTGTACCAAGTGCATTTTTAAAACCTTTTCTTAAAAAACTTAGATGGTTGTGGAGTGGTTAGGCAAAGGCCTTCTCCTATCCCAAGTGCGTGACATTACCTTTAAGGTTCACTGTCGTAAAGCACTTACCATCTAAAACCAAAATACATTAAATAAGAGAATAAAGTTTTCTTTGTATTGGACTAAAGAGAGAGGATTGGGTGAAGACCTCTTCCTCTTCGAGTATTAGGATACTCACTTTATAGTGTGTGGCCTTGATACTCGTCTTTTAATACAAAGACGTGACTATATACGCCACACAACTTGCACAATAAACCTTTTGAGATAAAGAATTGGGTACTACCCGAAGGTGTTCCTATCCGAGGACTTATTTCACCCCTAATACTACGCCAAACAAGGGAAAAGAAGGCGCTTTTCTTGGCCTATGACAGCCCTTAAAAGTGTTGTCTAAGCCAGCGCTGTCGTAGGTAAAGACAGCGCTTTTTTATTTATGAAAAAGCGCTCTCTAATATTGGACTTTAGACAGCGCTTTTAAAAACGCTGTCTAAAGTATACATTTAAAATTTAAATTTTTTTTTTTTAAACTTTAGAAAGCGCTTTTTCCTTCAAAAGCGCTCTCTAAAGGTGCTTTTAGACAGCGCTTTTCAAAGCGCTGTCTAATGTATACGTATAATGATTTTTTTTATACCTTTAGAGAGCGATTTTTCCTTAAAAGCGCTCTCTAAAGGTGGACTTAAGACAACGCTTTTTAAAGCGCTGTCTAATGTTTAACCTTAGACAGCGGTTTTTTCTCAAAAGCGCTGTCTTTTGTCTACGTATAATTTTGAAGATTTTTTTTTAAAATCCCATTTTAACAATTTTTTTATGCAGAAACCTGTATAATTCACATTTCCATAAACCTGTATAATTCACATTTCAATAAATTTATCAACAAATTCTATTTCAAAACTAGAATTTACACTTAATGCAGAATTCTATAAACTAGAATTTGTACATTTCAATAAACTAGAATTTACATGCAGAATTCGCACAAATTCTATTGTATGGTTTCAAACCTACATAGAATTTACATTTCAATAAACTAGAATTTACATTCACAAAACTATACATTAAAGAAAGAATTTTTCTTGCAATAAAAAATTCGCACAATTCCTCCTTAGTATCTTGCAATTGTTTCCTCGTGTAATAAGGACACGCCATATCATCGAAATACTACATAACAAAACAAAATACGCATTAGTTAAGAAATAATATATAGATGTTTTGTGTTATCAAGTAGCATCAATAATAAGCAATATTGTGAAAATTAATATACCTCCACTTTGACCCATGTAATATTGGTTGCTCTAGCCCGTGCTACTCGTGCGTATCTTCCTGGTTACTAGACACTTGACCTGTAAGAAAGAAAAAAACAGAAATTAAATGACAAATATAAAAATCCATGATCCTAATCCATTGAATGATATAAGCTATATTGAATGATATAAGCTATAATTTTACAACTAGTACCTTTTTCACTAACGTCTCTTTCTTTTCTTGTTTGGAGTATGTTCTACCCGTCTCTTAACAACACGGACGGTTGGATTGATTCAAATACCCTCATTATGATCATTTCTAGTATATGATTCATTCGCTATAATATTTTCATCTTGATCATTTCTAGTAAATGATTCAATATCAACATCAACATCAATATCACCTTGATCTCCAACGTTTTCATCAATTACTTTGTTAGATAAAAGCACTATAGACCATTTTGTACTTGTCGGATCAGTGACATAGAACACTTGTTTAACTTGAGAGGCTAGAATAAAAGGCTCATCTTTGTACCCCACCCTATTAAGATCCACTTGCAAAAATCCTGACTTATCCATTCGTACGCCATTATTATTTTCAACCCACTTGCAACGAAATATAGGAATCTGAAACTTCTCATAATCAAACACCCAAATGCGCTCGATAACCCCAAAATATGACAAATTTGCAAATTTGGGGTTTAAGTCTTTCACACTTGAAATGTGCATTGCTTCAGCTACCACGGTGACACCACTATTTTGCATAGTACTTTTATCATCTTGTTCTTTGGTATAAAATGTGTATCCATTAATTGCGTATGCGCTATAAGAAAACACGACCATACTTGGACCATATGCTAAACATCTCAACCTTTCTGTTATTGAATCGCGGTCTGAATAATACTTTGAATAAATATGATCCTTAAACCAAGGTATGAAACTTCGATTGTGTTCTCGTACTATCCAATTCTCATTTCTATTCGGATTTAAACCTCGGAGAACATCCTTGTGAATTTCAACATACGGCTCAACCTCATTCTCATTGTGCAGAATATACAAATGCACTTGATCCCGTTCGACCCTTGATACTGTCACAACTTCATTTCCAATTAACTTTTTTCCTTCTTTTTTTTCGACAATATGAGATTTGGGGAGTCCAATTGATTGTACATTGGACAGATATTCAGTACAAAACTCAACCGCTTCTTCAACAATGTATCGTTCGGCAATACAACCCTCTGGTCGACTTCAGTTTTTCACATACCCTTTTAATATTTTCATATAACGTTCAGCAGGGTACATCCATCTCATATAAGCCGGTCCACACAATTGTGTCTCTTTCATAGATGAACAACTAGATGAACCATTATGTCAAAAAATGAGGGAGGAAAATACATTTCAAGATCACACAAAGTAATAACTATTTCTTTTTGCAATATTGGTAAGATCGCAAGATCGATCACCTTACTGCAAATTGACTTGAAGAAAAAACACAATTTAGTTATTGCGCTTCTTACTTTTTCTGGCAGAATAGAACATATACCTATTGGTAGAAAATGTTCCATTATAACATGGCAGTCATGCGTCTTTAAACTCTTTAACTTGAGGTCTTTCATAGACACAAGTCTTCTAATATCTGAAGAGTATCCTTCTGAAACTTTAACTTCACTTAGAAGCTTACACAATACTTTTTTCTCCTTTCTAGATAGAGTATACGCAGCAAGTGGTAGATATGTTCGTTTTCCTTTCTTCAAGGGTCCTAATTCAGTTCTTATCCCCATATGTACCAAGTCCTTTCTTGCTTTAAGGCCATCCTTAGACTTTCCTGGTATATTGAGTAACGTACCAATAACACAGTCAAATACATTTTTTTCAATATGCATAACATCGAGAAAATGTCTTACATACAATGACTTCCAATATGGCAGTTCAAAAAAAATTGACCTCTTCTTCCACCCACTCTTGACAAGTGTATGTGCAAAAGGCTTTCCAAACTGAGTTGTCACATCTTTCACCTTTTCAAAAATTTGATCACCTGTCAATATAGTTGGAGCTCTACCATGTTGTGGCTCTCCATTGAATGTTTTTCTCCACCCACGATAGTGATGATTAGAATTTAAGAATCTACGATGACCGAGAAAGACATTCTTCTGACCAAACTCCAATCACGTCCAATTTGTTTTATCTTCACAAATAGGACACGCACATTGACCTTTTACGATGTACCCTGATAGATTTCCGTATGCTGGAAAATCATTAATTGTGCCAAACAACATCGCCCTCAAGTTGAAACTTTCTTTCCTATACCCATCATAAACCTCCACACCGTTCTCCCACAAAAATTTTAAATCTTCGATTAAGGGTGCCAAGTATACGTCTATGTCATTCCCTGGTTGTCTAGGCCCAGAAATTAACATAGATAACATCATGTACTTACGCTTCATACATAGCCATGGAGGTAGGTTATAAATCATTAGGATCACAGGCCAAGTGCTATGTGAGATACTTTGAATACTGTGTGGGTTCATTCCATCAGTAGATAATGCCAAGCGAAGGTTTCTTGCTTCTTTTCCAAATTCAGGATAATCATCATCAATTTTCATCCACTGTGGTGAATCTGCCGGATGTCGAAACTTTCCATCAATAATTCTTTCATTTGCATGCCAAGTCAACGAAACATGCGTCTAAATCTCAGAATTATAGGAAAATACCATAAGACTTTTGCTGGAGACAACTTTTTCTTATATCGAGAGACACCACATTTAGGACACTCATTTAACGATGCATACTCATTTCGAAACAATACGCAATTATTTGGACATGCATGTATCTTATCATAGCTCATGGCAATAGAGCACAACATCTTTTTGGCCTCATATGTTCGATTGGGAAGAGCATTATCCTCTGGAAGCATATCTTTCATAAGGGCCAATAATTCTGTGAAACTTTTATCCCACCATCCATTGCCTGCCTTTAAGTTGTACAACTTTAATACCGCAGACAATCTTGTAAATTTGGTGCAACCATTATATAACGGTTTCTCTGCATCACTTACTAACCTCTCAAACATTTTGGGACAATCCTTAAGATCTTCTTCAAGTGCTTCTGCAATCTCTTTGACTCGATCAGAATCGTATGTATCTGTGCCATTGTCGTATGAAGCGTAGGTCGTATTATCCCCCGATTCAACATTCCCGTTAATTTTCTCACCATGCAAATTCCAACATGTATAACTTCTATCAATTCCACTCCTCAATAAATGCGATGCCAACTGAACCGCGTCAACCCGACTCCCAAAACAGCAACCCAAGCAAGGACATATCATTCGACTGGGGTCTTTGGCGTGCGCAACAGCAAACTTAACGAATTCTGATACCCCATTGTCGTACTCTTTCGACAATCGACTTGAAGACATCCATTTCTTATCCATAGTTATACTAATTAAACTAAACAAAAACAAAAAGGAAAAATGTTATACCTGTAGGGAAACGATCCGACTTTCACACTTTGAACACAAGTAACCCCTATACACGTATCATAAAATGAAATATCATTAATTAACCAATTATGAGTCATAACTTGATAAGTGGCAACTAACTTATAATTTAAAGTATCAAAAAAATTCTAATTAACTTATAAAGTAGACAATTATAATTTAAAGTATCAAAAAAATTCTCTCCTCAATAAGTATAAAGTAGACAATTAACTTATAACAAAAAGTCACAAGTTCTAGAAAATAAAAGAAATGAACTTGGGAAAAAAGGATAGACCAAACACAATCAATTGGAAAAACAGTACAACACAACTAGCGAAATACAATTTCAATCAATACTAGGTTGTTTATACTAATCAACTTTGCCAAATATACAATAGAAAATATTTAAAAGTAACCTTCCACAAAACTAGGTTGTATCATGAAATATGTTTTCAATAATAGTCATCGTTATGAAAATACCTTCCACAAAACTAGGTTGTATCATGAATGCATAACACAATGAGCTTATTATAAAAAAAGAGGGACATTTGTAAAAAAAAGGGATTGATACTTTGCCAAATATACATGAAAAATAAAAGCAAAAAATAGGTTCGATTCTGCAATAAAAGAGGGAGCTTTTATCCTCACCGTGAAAACTTTTTCAGCATTAAAATCAAATCAAAAACAAATTTTGAAAACAGAGAAATGAATAATAAAAGAGTAACAACGTACCTTTCGTTTTCAGAGGATAAGAGAAAAAGAACAACAACAACAACAACGTTTTCACGAATGAAATACAACAGTGACGACAACGGTGATGGCAAACGGCAAAGAACGACGGCAATAATGGCATGCAAGAACGACGGCAAGGGTTTAGAGAAACGGTCGAGAGAGAAAATGAATAGAAGTGTCTCTGAAAATGTTTAGAATTGTTTTATATTTTAATTAGTACAGGACTTTAGAGGGCGCTTTTCCTTAGAAAGCGCTTTCTAAAATGAAAATAATTAAAGTCCTATAAGAGCGCTTTCTGAAAGCGCTTTCTGAGGTGGACTTTAAACAGCGCTTTTTTAAAAGCGTTCTCTAAAGTAATACCTATAGCAGCGCTTTTTGGAAAGCGCTTTCTAAGGTGGTCTAAGGTGGCAGTCTTTTACAGCGCTTTTTTAAAGCGCTTTCTTTTAAGGCGCTTTTTTTTAGCGAAATTTTTTTATTCTTTTTAGCAGCGCTTTTGTATAAAAGCGCTGTCTTTTAGGTGCCGTCTAAACTTCTTTTTGGCGTAGTGTAAAATCAATCTTCAACAAATCAAATGTGACATCTTGCCTTGATGGCGAAAACTCTTTCCTTTCAAAAAGGGCACGTTATTTCCGTTCTACCGCAAACAGGCATCGACCCTAACTGGTAGAACGCGAACTTAGCGTCGCTCATAAAAAAACACCAACAAACCGTAGGCCGAACTATGAACGCTCTGATTCTTCACTTTCTTAAGTGAAGATACGTAGGCACAAGATTGCAATGATCTTGGCGAGCCCCCTTCTATTTTCTTCACCTGTAGTCCTCCGAACTACGTGAACTCTGACTTTCCCATTATGGAATACGTAGGCATAGGACCGCGAAGTCCTATTGAGTCCTCTTTTCTTCTCCCCACCTTTTCTTTTATTTTCTTCTCTCAATCCTTGTATCTTACCATTCTCTCTCCCTTTTAGAACATCTTAGAAAGAAATCCTTTAGCAAACATCCTTACACATAAACAAGCGAATGGTTCCCATCGAGTACGATAGATGTGGGGGTGCTAATACCTTCCCCTCGCATAACCGGCTTCCGAACCCATAATTTGGTTGCGAGACCATCTTATCCTTTCTTCTTAGGGTTTTCTCAATGTTTTTCCTTCCCCTCATGGGATAAATAAAGTTCGATGACGACTTTTGTTTCTTCTTCTTTTCGCCTCCGGTCATCTATTTTTCGAGTAGCGACAGCAGACGACTCTGCTCGGGACTGGTTCACCCTAGCAAGCCAAGCCTAGTTTGTTTGTCGTTTGTGTAATTTGTTTGCTTTTATTGCTTATTTATATTGTGTTCTCTTATTTGTTGGGTTTATTGAGGATGGTTGGTGAGGAGAAAGGCTTTCTACCCGAGCTTTTCGAGTATACACTAAGCTAGGAGGTGGTTGCTTACTGATTTGCGAGACTTAGGACTCGTCGAGTTGGTTTGACTTTCACCGCTCGGATGAGGCCCCTTTGGGAATGATTATGTTTTATGATTAGTCGTAATAACGTCTTTGTTTCCGACCTAGGAGTCCGTGATTCTAAGGACCTTTAAAACCTTATTCCAAAAGTTACTAAGACATAACTCTGTGCTCATCCTTTGAAGGGACTACCTTCTTACGAATCGTAGTTATGATGGGAAACTTTTTAGGGTTAGTGCATGGGACCTTATTTGAAAACCTTTGGAATGCCCTGTTGTAACCCAATAGATTGACTACCTGAGGTGAGAGATATCTTGTGGTGCTGTCAAGCAGAATCTGTGATCATGACCCTTGTGTTGTGAACCCGTTCCGAAACATTCCATTCATGACTGCATACCATTTTTGCATATCAAGGAACTTAAAAGACTATGGTTATCTCAGGTATTGCTGTAAGAATGGCTGATCCTAAGAAGATAAGAACCAATTCACTGAAGTTCAGAGAGCCAAAGTTGGATGCAATCCAAGATATTATGCTAGATGTGTCGAAAGTGATGAAGATATGTTGCCAATAGATAAAAAACCCTAATACCACTCTATCTCATAGGTTTATTATAGATATCATAGTATCATTGTTATGATAAGTGTTGATAAAATATAGAATAAATAACATATATTTAGTTAATTAAATAAATATTGCATAAAGTTTAATTCAATAGTTAAAATTAAATACATAGCTGCTTAAGACTTTTTTAGGTTAAATGACTAAATACTTTCACCGTAATTTAAAGGAAAGATGGCCATCATATTTTGGTTTTGAATTTGCATACCAAAATTTCAAGATTAGCTTTAACCAATATATTGCAGGATTGATTTTATGATTCAAATATTTATCTTCTTTTTTAATTTATCAAAACTAAATATTTGTTCCGTGTTATTTTACATTTATCAATAAAAATTTTATCTCATATTTAAATTTATATATTCAATCACAAATATTTATCGCATACAAATTCTTTTTTATATGTATACATAACAAATATTTGTTATGTAATCATGATAAGTATTTATTCTATATTTCATATGTATTAGTGAGAAATATTTATTTCACATTTTTATTTTAATCAATAAAAAATATTTTTTCTAGAAATATCGGTTAGACATATTTGTCTTGTTTTTTTTTTTAATTTTAATTTGTGATATATATTTATTTTTATTTTGTTTATATAGACCGAACGCAACCAAGTGACGATGGTTGTTTGTGTAACCTAATGTTGTAATATTCAAATTAATTAATGAATGCTTTGAATAAAATAAAAAAGTGAAACAAATTTCTTTAATTCAAAGAAAATGCCAAGAAATAGTATTCTTTAAAGAAACAGCTTGAAAAAAATTATTATAAAAAAGAAAATAGTATGAAATATTATTTATCACAAATATTTATCGCATACAAATTCTTTTTTATATGTATACATAACAAATATTTGTTATGTAATCATGATAAATATTTATTCTATATTTCATATGTATTAGTGATAAATATTTTCTTGGCATTTTATACTATTTGATGAAATAGTATTCTTTAAATAAACAGCTTGAAAAAAATTATTATAAAAAAGAAAATGCCAAGAAATAAAATTTAGCTGATAAAAGAATACTATTTCATCAAACTTAAACGTTTCATTAATATTAGACAACTAACTTTCATAATAATAGGGTGGTTATAAGTTATAACAACTAACCACATATTTATCATCCCATAATAGATAATTAGATATCTCATTATTGAGATTGTCGACAATTTCAAAATATATAGTCTTCGACCTTCAGCAAAACCAAAACCATTATTTGTAAACATGTCTTCTGTAATAATAATACTAGCAATATTTTCTTTCCTTCTCCTTTTATTCAAAATCTCTTTTCCTTCAAAACAAAATGCCAATTTCCACAAAAAGCCACCAGGATCACCAACACTACCTATAATCGGAAACTTCACATGTTAGGCACACTTCCACATCGAACACTTCACTCACTCTCCAAAAAATATGGTCCAATCATGTCCATGCAACTTGGTCAAGTCCCAGCTGTAATTATTTCATCTTCTAAAGCAGCAGAGTTATTTTTCAAAACACCTGACCTTGTTGTTAAATTGTAATTCCTAGTGTCTAAGTGTCGAAGAACAATAGCTTTGTGTCGAGCTGTCGAAGGTGTTTCGACAGATTTGATTTAGATTGAATTCAGATTTGCATTTATTAGATTTGATATGATTTAGATTAGATTTGATATTTTGGGCATTTAGAGTTTTGGGCCTTTGTAAATCTAAGTCTATAAATAGATGCTTTGTAGAATTGAGAATATCATCAAGTAGTGAAGGCTATCACAATACTTGTAACAATCACAGTTGCAGTTTTAGCAAGTGATCAATAACAAGAAAAATCCCACAGTTCGTGGGTGCCAATTTTCTCCAAATATTTCTCTTCTCTCTTTCTTTCTTGCTGCTATTGTTCTTCTTCTTTCTTTGTTCATCATTGCCATTACGAATTGTTGTGGGTTGGTGATCAATCTTGAGATCAAGATTGAAGGGAAATCATCATAGGGTGTGGTGAATTTCCAACATCTGGTATCTAGAGCTCCGGTTGCGATTCAAGGAGGAAAATTGCGATGGCGATGAATCATCCGAATGGGCATTTTCCGGCGAGTCTTCCGATTCTCAAGAAAGATAATTATGAGAATTGGTACAAGCAGATCAAGGTGGTTTTCTGTTATCAAGATCTTTGGAATCTTGTGAAGGAAGGAGTAACACCGCTTGAGGAGAACGCGACGGATGAAGAAAAGGCTGCACTCAAAGAATTGAAGAAGAAAGATTATAAAGCGTTGTTTATAATCCATCAATGTGTTGATCCAGATAACTTTGAAAAAGTTAGCGATGCAGAATCAGCAAAGGAAGCATGGGAGATTCTTGAAAAGTCGTTTGGAGGTGCAGAGAAGGTGAAAGAGGTGAGGTTACAAACTCACAAGAGAACCTATGAGTTGCTTCAGATGGAAGACAACGAAAGTATTGCAGATTTCTTCACAAGAGTTACAAAACTTGTGAATCAAATCAAAGTATGTGGAGAAACGCTGACGACGAAAGCAGTTGTCTCAAAGATTTTGAGATCGTTGGCTCCCAAGTTCGACCACGTGGTAGTAGCCATAGAAGAATCGAAAGACTTGTCAATATTGACGAAGGAAGAGCTTCAAGGGACGCTTGAGTCTCATGAACAAAGGATGGCTGAGAGGGCTGCAGGAAAGTCGAAGAGTGATATGGCTTTGCAGGCGCAGTCAGAAAAAGAAAGGAAATGCAAAGGAAACATGAATGGCAACAAAGATAGAGGAGGCAGTAATTCGACTCAGAAGAAACCTTGGAACCAAGGCAACCAAAAAGGTGGTGCTGCAGGTAGAGGAAGAGGTGGTGGTCGAAAGCCAGACAAAAGTCACATTCAATGTTTCAATTGTCAGAAGTATGGCCATTATGTTAGTAACTGTCCAGAAAAGAAGAAAAATCAAGAAACTGATGCAAATCTGGCGAAGCATGAAGAAGAAGAGACGTTGCTGATGGTCACAACGAAAGATGAAGAGAGATTCCAAGATCAGTGGTACTTGGACTCAGGATGATCATCACACATGACTGGGAGGAAAGATTGGTTTGTCAACATGAAGCCTTCGTCGAAGAACACGGTGAAGTTTGCAAATGACAACACTCTAGCAGCTGAAGGTGTTGGTAATGTTCTGATTATGAGGAAAGATGGCAAAAGGTCAACAATTTCCAATGTGTTGTACATTCCAGGCATGAAGAGTAATTTGCTCAGTATAGGGCAGCTTGTCGAAAAGAACTACAAGGTAGTTGTCGAAGACAAGATGATAAGAGTTCTCGACGCAGGTGGTAGGTTGATCTTGAAGGCTCCAATGTCTCAGAATATGACCTTCAAGATTGAACTCAATGTGATGGAGCACAAGTGTCTAGCAACAGCATCCAGTAGAGATGAGTGGTTATGGCACTTTCGACTAGGCCATCTCAACTTTAATGACATCAGGAAGCTGAAGAGAAGAAATATGGTGTCAGGATTACCAGAAATCGACATTCCTAGTGAAGTTTGTGAAGAGTGTGTTCAGTCGAAACAACACAAGAATAGCTTCAGCAAGGATGCAGGAAGGAAGTCGAAGGCATTTCTTGAAGTCATATACTCTGATGTATGTGGTCCAATCCAGGTGGATTCGATTGGTAGCAACAGATATTTTGTCACGTTTATAGATGACTTCAGTCAAAAATTATGGACTTATCTAATCAAGAAGAAAAGTGATGTGTTTGAGGTATTTGTCAGATTCAAATCCATGGTCGAAAGACAGAGTGGTCGAAGGTTGAAAACTCTGAGAACTGATGGTGGTGGAGAATATGTGTCGAAAGAGTTCGATGCATTATGTAGAAAAGAAGGGATTGTGCATGAGGTGGTGCCACCTTACACTCCACAGCAGAATGGGATTGCAGAACGCAAGAACAGAACCATCATGAACATGGTAAGAAGTATGTTGAATGGAAAGCATCTACCCAAAGAATTATGGGGAGAAGCAGTTTCGACAGCAACATATCTTTTGAACAGATGTCCGACAAAGAAGCTTGAAGAAGTCACACCAGAAGAATATTGGTCTACTGACAAGCCAATCCTCAGTCACTTAAAGGTGTTTGGATCTATAGCACATAGACATGTGCTAGATCAGTTGAGAAAGAAGCTTGATGACAAGTCGAATCAGATGATCTTGATAGGATATCATTCGACTGGAGGTTACAAGCTATTCGACCCAGTGAATAAGAAGGTAGTGATCAGCAGGGACGTGATCATAGATGAGCTTAAAGAATGGGATTGGACAAAGAATGCCAAGAAGGATTCAGTGAGAATCTATTGTGAAGAACCAGCCACTGAAGTCGAAAGAGAAGTTCGACAGGAACCAGTTGTAGATGAAGCAGGTTCAAGCAGACCTCGACGAACAAGACACATGCCTGCAAGGTTGCAAGAATGTGTAATTACATCAGATGATGTGGTCGATGAAGAGGGTGAGCTGGTACATTATGCTTTCTACGCAGATGTCGAACCAGTCAATGCAGCTGAGGCATTGAAAGATTCGAAGTGGGTGAAAGCAATGAATGATGAGTTAGAATCCATCGAAGTCAACAACACATGGTCACTTGTCAAATTGCCTCAAGGCAAGAAGGCAATTGATGTGAAGTGGGTTTACAAAGTGAAAGTGAATCCCAGAGGAGAAGTAACTCGACACAAGGCAAGACTTGTGGCGAAAGGATTTCTTCAGAAGGAAGGAATCGACTTCGATGAAGTGTTTGCACCTGTTTCTAGGATCGAAACAATCAGGTTGGTTGTTGGTCTAGAAAATATGAACAATTGGCACACATGTCAGATGGACGTGAAGTGTGCATTCCTTAATGGTCCCCTAGACGAAGAATTTATGTCGCACAACCAGCTGGGTATGTGAAACAAGGCAAAGAAGGAAAGGTGTACAGGCTGCATAAAGCCCTGTATGGACTTAAGCAAGCTCCAAGAGCTTGGAATAAGAAAATCGACAGCTTCTTAAGGGAGAAGGAATTTGTGAAGTGTACAACTGAGCATGGAGTATATGTAAGAAGAAGCAATGGCGAATTGCTTATACTATGTCTCTATGTCGATGATTTGTTGATAGCAGGAAGTTGCAAGAAGGAGATCGAAGATTTCAAACATGACCTGAGTGAGGAGTTTGAAATGTCAGACTTGGAAAATCTCTCATATTTCCTTGGCATCGAATTCTACAAGACTAGTAGAGGTTTGATGATGCACCAACGAAGATATGCAGGAGAAATACTCAAGAGATTTGAGATGCAAGATTGCAACTCAACTTCGACTCCAGCTGAGACCAGACTGCAACTGTCAAAGGATCCAGACGAAGACGATGTCGACCCAACCCAATATAGAAGACTTATTGGGTCACTTAGATACCTTTGTCACACAAGGCCTGACTTAGCATACAGTGTTGGTATGGTAAGTAGATTCATGCAGAAGCCAAAGGTATCACACCTAACAGCAACGAAGAGGATACTGAGGTATCTGAAAGGGACTCTCGACTATGGCATTTTATTTCCTGCAGCTGACGAAGGGAAAGAATGCAAGTTAGTGGGATATACAGACTCTAGTTGGTGTAGTGATGCAGAGGATAGAAAATCCACAGCTGGATATGTGTTTATGTTAGGTGGTGCACCAGTTGCTTGGAGTTCGAGAAAGGAGCCAGTAGTGGCATTGTCATCATGCGAAGCAGAATACATAGCTGCTTCTCTTTGTGCATGTCAAGCAACTTGGATGGTGAACTTGGTCGAAGAGATTACAGGGAAGAGTCATGGAGCAATTACCATGAAGATCGACAGCATGTCAGCTATCAATTTGGCGAAGAATCCAATATCTCACGGTCGAAGCAAGCACATCGAAATGAGGTTCCATTATCTTTGAGAGCAGGTAGCAGAAGGGAAGATGAATTTGGAACACTGCAGAACTGAGAATCAGATTGCAGATATCATGACGAAGGGAGTGCAGGTCGAAGCCTTCAGAAGACTAAGAGCCATGATGAATGTAGATAGTTTAGACACAATGAATTAGGTGGTGTATTAAATTGTAATTCCTAGTGTCTAAGTGTCGAAGAACAATAGCTTTGTGTCGAGCTGTCGAAGGTGTTTCGACAAATTTGATTTAGATTGGATTCAGATTTGCATTTATTAGATTTGATATGATTTAGATTAGATTTGATATTTTGGGCATTTAGAGTTTTGGGCCTTTGTAAATCTAAGTCTATAAATAGATGCTTTGTAGAATTGAGAATATCATCAAGTAGTGAAGACTATCACAGTACTTGTAACAATCACAGTTGCAGTTTTAGCAAGTGATCAATAACAAGAAAAATCCCACAGTTCGTGGGTGCCAATTTTCTCCAAATATTTCTCTTCTCTCTTTCTTTCTTGCTGCTATTGTTCTTCTTCTTTCTTTGTTCATCATTGCCATTACGAATTGTTGTGGGT
The DNA here is from genome assembly GCA_022829125.1 of Lathyrus tuberosus. Lineage (NCBI taxonomy): Eukaryota > Viridiplantae > Streptophyta > Magnoliopsida > Fabales > Fabaceae > Lathyrus > Lathyrus tuberosus. The sequence continues at coordinate 5,603,641 of JALAZF010000414.1, read as the reverse complement.
TGGTGATCAATCTTGAGATCAAGATTGAAGGGAAATCATCATAGGGTGTGGTGAATTTCCAACACTTGTTTTTGCAAGCCGACCCAAAGATTCAAGGATCTGAGCTCATGTCTTATGGTTCTAAAGGGTTTACTTTTTCAGAGTATGGTCCTTATTGGCGTAGTATGAGGAAAACTTGCACTTTGAAACTTCTTAGTGCTTCCAAAGTTGAGATGTTTGCTCCTATTAGAAAAGATGAGTTGTGTGTTTTGGTTAAATCATTGGAGAAAGCTGCTTTGGTGGCTGAGGTTGTGAATGTTATTGAAGCTGTAGAAAATCTTGTTGAAGATATGATGTATAAGATGATAGTAGGTAGGAGTAAGTATGAGCAATATGACATAAAGAAGTTGGTTAAAGAAGGAATGATTTTGATTGGAGTATTTAATCTGGCTGATTATATTCCTTGGTTAGGAGTATTTGATCTTCAGGTATGTACTATCTTGATTATAAACAAAAATAATTAATTTATAACAACTTAAGTGCATACAATTAATTGTTTTCTCCTCCTAAAAAAATATTATTGCTTTCTCCCAGTGTCCTTTATAAATAGTTTAAAATTGATTTTAAGAGTAATTTAAAAATTAGATTTAAATAGGTTGGGTGAGGTAACTCAAATGTAATAGCTGAGTTAAATGAAAGTAAATAGTTAATTTAGAGTTTAATTTTCGTCAGGAACATTAATTTATATTTGTGTATTAATATAAATAAATTGTTAAAGTTTATAAATCAATAACTCAATAAAAATTAAAATATCATATTGTTCTTGCTAAAATATAGTACATGACAACCCTTTGAATTATATAGCCGTCAGAGGTTGTAGGGTTATTTGTGGTATTAGAGCAAACTCACACAGGAACATGAGAAACTATGTGATGTTTTGACAAAATGACTTGTATCCTCCCTCTACCCTAAGGTTGAGGTATTTATAAGGAATCAATGGGCCTGAATTCTAAGCTCCAAGAGAACGTGGGATTTGGGCATTCAATCCCTACTATTTAGAAGATCGTGATCTTCCCTATTGACTTCCTCTTTGTACCATTGTGGAATGAAACACATCACCTTTATGTTTTCGCAAGAATGCGAGTGATCTGAGAAATGAACGCCATAACTAAATGATGATGTTCGTTCTAATAAAGGGACGACTAGGAAGCTGATGTACGCGACATATTTTATCGCCCCCCTTAAGGAACATTTTACGCCGCCTCCTTCTGGATTCTTTAAAAATCTACTGATACATAATCTCTTAAGCATGAGGGCTTGGATTGGGCAAAGTGATTTAGTTTTTTTTCATTTCCTTATTTAAACGAATCCTTCAGGTATGCCTAAGGCTTGGATTGGGCAAAGTGATTTAGTTTTTTTCCTTTCCTTATTAAAACGAATCCCTCAGGTATGCTTATTTTTCTTGCAAAAAGAACGTTCATCAAGATATTTCCTCTCTCATGATGTTAATGAGAGTGAGACTTGAGTCTTATTCTTCCGCCAACAACTCATTAACTATTGAATCAACACTAGAAAGAAGAGTGTGATGCAAAAAAGTCCCACAAAACCCTTTAAAATCATCTCGAAGAGCCATCAAAAAACGAACCAACTGTTGCTCTTCTCTACGATCAATGTATGCTTTGAAAAGCTTACAATTCATTTGATTCAGTGAATGCCAATTAATCCCATAAATTTGACATGGTCGAATAAAATTCCTGAATAGTCATATTGTTCTGCTTTAGGGCCCGAATATCAATCTTTAGTTAATATTGTTTTGCAAAATTAGATGTAACACACAAACGTTTCAAATGATCTCAAACTTTCTTAGTAGTATCATACTTAATAAGGTGCATGTCTATCGTCTGAGAAACTGAATTGTTAATCCAAATAAGAATCTCCGAATTATTAACCTCTCATGTTTCTAAATCCTTATCATATGTTCCATTCGTTTTATCAATAGGTTTAAGTGATGTTCCATCAACATAACTCCACATTCTCTTTCCCTTCAAGAAAATTTTCATTACATAACTCTAATGTGAGTAATTTTTTTCCATTCAATTGAACACAAATAGATTGAAGAGAGGCGTCTCTTTGAGGAAAGTCAATAATCAAACTAGCGATTGTATTACCAACTTTTTACACTCAATTATAAAATTTATTTTATGACTTAAAATTACTTTTGATGTCACATCTTATGTTAATCAGACTATTAATTGAATTAAACAACTTTGTTCAATTTTGGTGTATAAATATCAATATCTATATTATGAATTTTAGATATTTATTTGATATGAGTCAAATTGTTATCTCTATTTATAATAAAGGATAACATAAGTATATAAATTAAAGAGAATTTTCCAATATGCATTATTAAATAGAGTAAAATTTAGTTATTTCTAGTTATAATTTTTACATGTATTTGTGATAAGAGTAATATGTGCTATTACTATTCAAAAATAATAATAAAAGATTTAATATTGACTTAAATATTTTTCAAATTTAAATTTTATTTTTAAACCGATAAAATATCGCGACTGTACAATTTTTTTGACCAATTATTTAATTGCATGATATATATTTGATTCTTTGATATTTGAACCCATAAATTTGTGGATACAAAATATTAGAATGTGTCAATTTTATCATCAATTTCCATGTGCTTTTATGTTTCATTTTGTTCAATAAAAATATTTATTTATTAATCGATGTTATTTAGGAGTATTAATAAACTCATTTGTCAGGGATTAACACGGGGTTTCAAGAAAATCAGTAAATCAATGGATGAATTACTAGAGATGATAATAGAAGAGCATGAACAAATTATAATGTTGACAAAACTCGCGGTGAAGACTTTGTAGACATACTACTTTCTATTATCCACCAAACAATTGATCACGAGAGTGAACAAAATCATGTCCTTGATCGAACTAACATCAAAGCTATTTTAGTCGACATGATAGCAACATCAATTGATACATCTGCAACATCAATCAAGTGGACTTTATCAGAACTATTAAGGCATCCAAGAGTGATGAAAATTCTTTAAAATGAAATACAAGATGAAGTAGGAAATAAAAAAAGTTGAAGAGAAAGATTTGAAGATGTTGAATTACCTTGATATCGTTGTTGATGAAATCTTAAGACTTCATCCTGTTGTACCATTATTAGGCCATCGCGAATCTAGAGAGAGCATCTCAATTGATGGTTATTTCATTGAGAAAAAGGCACGGGTCATGGTAAATGCATGGGCAATAGGGAGAGATCCTAATAGTTGGTCAGGAAATGCTGAGGAATTTTATCCGGAGAGATTTATTGGCAAAAAAATGAATTATCAAGGAAATGAGTTTGAATCTATACCATTTGGTTCTAGTCGTAGGCGTTGTCCTGGAATTCATTTGGGCTTACCTACTATTAAGTTGGTTGTAGCTCAATTGGTGCATTGTTTTTTATTGTACCTGATCAGAAAGGAGATTAGTGGCCAGCAACGTCGCGAGCTCCGCTACTTCAGTGGTGATGAGACGGTGGAGGGGTACCTGCAAGGTACTCCGATGCCAAAGTAAGGACAGAAGCAAGCAAGTACAGAAAGTAAGAGTGAGAGTTAGAATGTAATGTAACCTGATCCTCTAATGAGAGAGGGTACTTATAGGCTGCCCCAGCGCAGGGCCAATGATCATCTGCTTTGGGCCTTACGACCCAGCCCAGTGCAGATAACTGTCAGGGCTTACGTGGCGTAGTGAAGACCAGCGCGTGGTCTTCGCCCTGGAGTAACGGTCCCGTGATCTTCAGAAAGTGGATTGACCAGCTCTTTTGGAAGTGGACGTTACCTAATGACGTGTCCTCGCGGGGAGGAGCACGTGGAGATCGTGGAGGGAGAGGCGTGACCTCTCCCCGGTGTATGTAACCCCTGCTCGACAGTAACTGATCATTGCGTGCTCGAAGATGGAGAGGTCTAGGTGTGCTCAATGGAAGACAGACTTGGGCTTTATTGGGCCGTATCGCAGTATTGAGTTGGGTCTGCCCGATGGATAGGCAGGCGCCGACCCAGTCCGGAACAGGAGCCCCCCAAGTCGTTGCTCCGAAGTGTCGGAGTAATGACTTAAGGGTCAGCCCCTCCGGGGAGGATATCCGTTAATTGGGGCAGCGTGCCCGTAGCACCGAGTTGGGCGGAAAAGTAGATGATCATGAGCAGGGGATGCTCGTCGTGCAGGGTTGTCAAAGACTGGAGCCTGCCCGAGTTTCTAATTTCATTCTAGGGCGACGACGCGGGGAAATGAGAAGGGATGGACGAGTTCATCATCCGGGCACCAGGGTAAGTGAAAAGGCGCACGTGGGAATCCGCGTGCCACGTGTCACTCGTTATTAATGCCTAAGGCGGCTAGGGCTAGGGCACTCAAGTGCCTAGGGGCGCCTCGAGTCGCATAACGGTCTTATAAATAGGAGTGGAGTTCGTGCCATTTGCACGTTTCCACTTTTTTCGCTCCGAGCCTTCTCTCCCCTCGTCGCCGTCCTTCCGCCGCATGCCGCCGCACCGGAAATTCTCATCCACCATCTCAAGTAAGTTTTTGGTTCCCTTTTTCTGTTTTATGTTTCTTACGGTGGTTTCTCCGGTGAACTGATGAAGTTTTCGGGGAGGCCACAGAGTTTTCGGCGGAAACGGCAGAGCTTCTTTATATTTCTGATGAATGCCCTAGGGAACTTGGATGAATCTCCCGGAGGCGTGATAAGGGTCCCGAGGGCATAGGATGAATTCCCCGAGGACGTGGGATGAAGATGTCTTGGACCTGATGAAGGTCACGAGGACGTATGATGGTCCCCCGAGGATTTTTGCTCGGGTCTTCGAACTTCATGTCTCCCCAGCACCGGGGGGGGGGGGGGGGGGGGGTCTAAAGTGCCAGTTGTCATATCCCAAATTTGTCCTACCTGTATACTTTTTCATCTGTACATCCCATCCACTAACCATTATTCAGAAAAACCCAAAAAAATATGTCACTTCCATATCCATTTCTATCTTTCATTTTTTTTATCCATCTTTTATAAGATATCCATTTTTAAACCAATATACATATTCAATTTCTACCAAAAACCATTTTATCCATATTTTATCCATTTTTACCTTTTCTAATCCATTTTTATTTTTTTTAGTATCCATCAATTTCTATAACCATTTCTTTTCTTTTTCATTCCAATTATCCATATCCATTTGGCCAAACCCATTTTCATATCCATTTTCTTTGCCATATCCGTTCGTTCACATTCCACATTCCCATTTTTAGTTTATTTTTCAATTTCCATTTTTTAATTGTCCGTTTCACAAAGTTCACTCTAAATTCAAGTCTTAATTTCTTTCCAAATTCCATTCAAATTAATAATTCATTTTTCAAATTTTATTCAAAACCATGTCATTTTAACCCATATGTTCATTTACACAAAAATGTTCCAAAAAAAAAAACAAAAGTCCATTTACAAAGTTATACTTTCAAGCCCATTTCAACCAAATTCAAAAAAGGGGCCCATGAAAAACAAGGCTGAAGGCCGCAGGTTGTACATAAAAGACGTGACGAATCTGCTTCCCAATTCACAAACCAACTCAATGAAAAAATTTCAAGCTCATGAATTCCAAACCCGACCTCATCGCCATACTCCACGCCAATTTTCTGCAAAAACCAACTGAGAAATCTGCATTGAAAATGACCTGTCACAACCACAAGACAAAACCTACTATCAACAACCAACACAGACCTGCATCATTTTGATAGGGACAATTCTACAACAAAAGGACAAACTTTCTGTAAATTCAAACTTAATAAACAAGTTGTGAAAAACTTTTAAAAATGGAGAGAACAATATAAAAGAAGAAGAAGTATCAAAAAATAGAAAACGGGTTGAACACCCTAGGCCTATCCGTTCACTAACAGAGGAGATTCACAAAATTGAACAATTAGAAACTCTCTCCTCCCATCGCTACCCTGTTTCCGATTCTTAGCAACTCCTCGAAACCCTCTCTCGCACCATCTCACTCTCTCCTTCTTGCATCTTCGTTCGCGTTCTCGTTTCCTCGCGCAAACTTTCCTCTTCTCTCCCCACACGCGACAACCACTCCAAACAACAACAACAACTTTAACATAATCTCTTCCTCGACCTTCAAGCAACCCGACCTTCAACCCTTCATTCTTCCAAAAACAAATCCTTCACCCCAAAACCACAAACCCTCTTCGAATCCAACACCGAACCTCATAACCCAACCTCATTCAACCTTTAACAATCACTCAACCGAATCACCACCACTCACATAATCTCAGAACCCAGACGAAACAGAGAGAAGAAGAGAATGAATCAAATCTAAACCCTTTTTGAATCTGAACTGAAAGGTGATTGAATACGAAGAAGAAGAGTGATAACGAGAGGAAACCGAAACAAAAAAACCGCAAACCTGAGAGTGAGCTAGCAAGACCCATAATAAATCCAAGCCGGCGTCGTGCGAGAAAGGTTGTCGATTCGTGTTGCTTCGCCTAGCTTTTTCTGATTTTGTTCACTTAATCGTGTTGTAGTTTGAGGAGCGATGATGAGAACAAAGTTTCTCTGAGGAAGAAGTGATTTCTGAACGTGATGTTGGATGATGGCCATGCTCTTCGTTTTTTTTATTATGTTCCAAGTGTGTTGATGAGATGATGGGCCTCTAAAGCCCATGTGATTCTTTTCATACTCATACTCTGTCCGTTTCTATTCCCCACCCCTTCCTTTTTATAAAAAATTTTTTTAATGTCATATTCTATTTTGTTTTTTTAAGATTTTAAAAGTTTCTTGAGATGTTGAGAATTTTTTTTTTATTTTGTATGATTTCTCTTTGATTTTTATTTCATTTTATTTTGGGCCAATGATATGACTCAATTCATAGGTTAATCAAACCGATTAAATTTTGATTTATTTGAGGCCTACCATTTTTTTTATTCATTCACTTTTATTTCGATTTATGTAATATTAATCATTTTAGTTCATTTATTTCAATTTATTTTGTATTTTTAGTATTTTTGGTCAATGAAAACCAAAATATCAAGGTTTATTCATTTTTAATCTTAAATCTTGATAAAGGTGAGACCTTTATTATTTTTAGTATCATTTTCGATTTTTATTCCATTTTATGATTTTTATTCACTAATGTTTATTCACTATTTTATTCATTATTTATTCGTTATTATTTTATTCATATTTGGTCAATGAAAATTAAATATCGATTGATTTATCGATTTCTCGATTAAATCTCGATAAAGGTGAGACGTTTATTCTTTGTATTCGTATTTTCGGTTTAATTTCCTTTTTGTCATTTTATATTCTTTTATTTTCATTTGGGTCAATGAAGGTCAAAAATCTGATTATCAATTTATCGATTAAATCGAGATTAAGACGAGTCCAACTTTCATTTTTATGTCGATATTATACCTTGTCAATTCTATATCGATTATATCGTTGTACATATTGTATCATATTCATATTCATTTCATTCGCTCACCTTTAATCAAAAACAAATAATAAAATATCGAAACCCTAAAAACAATAACTAACGGACTGTGGTTATGATTATTTGCTCGACGCGCATTCAAGGCTTAGTTTAGGACACTTTGCACACACACGGCTTTCTCTTGGGCTACCTTACAATGAGACCATTTATTTCTGTCAACACTTGTAATTTACATGTATCCCTCCCCCATTCCGATGTACGCACTTAATATTGTTTTGATTGTGGTTTGTTTACTAGGAGCACCCCTAGGGACTAGCATAGGCAACCCATTTTCAAACCAAAACCTCGATTCGTCGTCGAGACATTTTTCCAACAACCCATTTTCAAACTAATACTCGATTCGTCGTCGAGCCATTTTCAAACAAACCTCTTTTCAACCAAACCCTTGATTCGTCGTCGAGCCATTTTCAACCAAACCCTCGATTCGTCGTCGAGTCATCTTCAAACTAAACTCTTTTCACAAATAAACCCTTGATCCAACGTCAAGCGGATTTTCATAATCAAAGTACAAAAACAACTAACAACTATCGTAATTCTTTTAAGGTGAAAAATGGGGGTTCAAGTCTTTGATCTCCCTTCGATTGTTTGGGTGCGAGTTCTCTTACTCGTGTGTGAGCAATTGACGCCTCTTCTTTTAATAAATCAAATCATTTTCAAAATAACTAAGCGCATACAATAAACCCTTGATCCCACGTCAAGCGGATTTTCATAATCAAAGTTCAAAAACAACTAACAACTATCGTAATTCTTTTAAGGTGAAAAATGGGGGTTCAAGTCTTTGATCTCCCTTCGATTATTTGGGTTCGAGTTCTCTTAATCGTGTGTGAGCAATTGACGCCTCTTCTTTTAATAAATCAAATCCTTTTCAAAATAACCAAGCGCATACAATAAACCCTTGATCCCACGTCAAGCGGATTTTCACAAATAAACCTCAAAACGACTAACAACTATCGAAACTCTTTCAAGGTGAAAATGGGGGTTCAAGTCTTTGATCTTCCTTCGATTGTTTGGGTGCGAGTTCTCTTACTCGTGTGTGAGCAATTGACGCCTCTTTTAAAACTCAACCACCTTAGATGAAAAAGAGAGAGAGCCAAATCTTTGACTCACTCTCCCGATTACTTGGGCCCGAGGAATCTTTCTTAAGTTCAAGTAATTGCCATCTAAACCAACCCAACTCTCCCTTTTGTTTCGTGGGCGTACCACGAACTACGACTGCTCTGATTCTTTACTCTCGTCCGAGTAAAGATACGTAGGCACAAGATTGCGATGATCTTGGCGAGCATACTTTTTCTTTTTCCCCCGTTTGCGTCCACACACTACCTTTCTTCTTTTTCCGTCAAACCCCGTAGTCGAACTACGATTGCTCTGATTTCTAATTCTCGTCCGAATGAGCATACGTAGGCATGAGGTCGCGATGATCTTGCCGAGCACCCTATCCTTAAACCACCCATTTCCCCTTAGTATCTTTCCCTCTTATCTTACCGTTTCACATTTGTTTTTGAGAAGAAAATAGACAAACTTAGCTAACGAGTATCGCGATTTGAATTAAGAGGTTCCCGTTGAGTACAACGGACGTGAGGGGGTGCGCGTACCTTCCCCTCACGTAACCGACTCCCGAACCCAGAATGTGGTTGCGACGACCATGTTCTTATCTCCTCCCTTAAAAGGTTTTCTCGATATTTTTCTTTCCCTCTTTTTGGGATAAATAAAGTTCGGTGGCGACTCTATTGAATCGTTTTCTGCGCCTTTCGCGCGAGGGTCGTGTCTTCGATGAATTTTCGAGGTGCAACAGATGGCGACTCTGCTGGGGACAATTTTGCTCCATGCAAGAGAGAGTCGAGCCTATCTTGATTCGAATCGCTAGCTCTTTAGCTTTGTTTATTTATTTTCTTCTCGTTTATTCGTTTTCTTATTTACTTGTGTTACCTTTTGTGACATTGTTGGGTTATTCTGACATTGGGAACTTTGTGAGATGGCTCTACACCCGAGTCGAGAAAAACCCTAGGATTAGGATGGTGGTTGTGTAGTGTAGGCTTGCGTGGTCTCTTCCGCGTGAGTTGAAGCGAAAACCCCGCTTGGAGTATATTCCCTTGGAGATATTATTATTGTGGTGAATCTTTGCCATGGCGGTAATATTTTCGAGGTGGGTCATCGATCCCAAGGACCATTAACCCAATTTACCCATGGTGGTTGGTAGCGTTGATTCTATGTGAGTTAATGTGAACGCCCCAATCAGATGAGATCCCTCGAACGTATTACTTCCTGACAGTAATATTTTCGACCTCGATCTAGGATTCTGAGAACCCTATTTAGAACCCGTGTGTCGATGGTTGTGTAGTGGGCGCCTCCGAGGAATCTTTCTTGTAGGGAAGAAACGAAGACCTCACCTAGACGAGATTATTTCGAGAATATTATAGTCGGACAAATATTTGTCTTGGTTATAATGTTTTCGAAATATATCCATAAACCTACCCATGGGCTTTCTTTGATCCTAGTTGTGGTTCTTGACCCGTTCCTCCAGCCAACCTCAGAACTGTTTGAAGTTGTGTGATCTGCGATCCTGGATCTTGCATCTTGCATTGCATCTCATGTCATTGAATTGCATTGCATCTGTTATGCATCTTGCATTGCATTTTTAACCTCAGAATCTCACCTCAACTTCCTTCCTTCTCCAGTAAATCAAGCTGATTCCTCGACACCAGTACGCAACTCGAGCCAACATAAGAAGAACGATGGAGCAGATTCAGCAAGAGCAAGCTGCCTTCCGAGAAGAAATGGACTCTATGAAGGGAAAGATTGATCAGATTCTTGAAGCCATCATGATGGCCAGAAGAGAAGAAGAACTGCGTGAAGCCGCTGCTTCCAACAACAATGCACAGGTTCAAGGGTCACCCTCAAGGCCCTCAGCTCCTGTTCCCAACCCCATCACTTATGGGATACCAATGAACTTCACTCTTGCCGCTGAAGGAGCCATTTCTTAACCACCTCCAACATCTGGAGTCGCTGTTGGTGCTATTCCGCAAGCCCAACCTGTTATCACTCAGGTTCCTATTCCTCATGCTGAAGAAAATCTGGTGGATCAGTATGATGAGGTACAAAACTACCATGCTGTTATCCCAATTGTCAATCTTACTGCTGCTCAGGATTCTGAAGCCATCAAAATGTGTCGCGATCTAGCTGAAAAACTCCGAGTCATGGAGGGGCACAACTCAAAATCTCTGAATGCTCTGGATATGTGCTTGGTGCCAGATGTTGTCATTCCTCCCAAGTTCAAAGTACAAGAATTCCCGAAGTACAAAGGCCTCAGTTGTCCACACATGCATCTAAGGATGTACTACCGCAAGATGGCTGCCCATGCCAAAGATGAAAAGCTGATGATCCATTGCTTCCAAGACAGCTTGTCTAGGGCATCACTCGAATGGTACATGCAGTTAGAGCGTAGCAATGTGCGCACTTGGGATGATTTAGCTGATGCATTTGTCAAGCAATACAAGTACAACACTGACCTTGCCCCGAATCGTACTCAACTTCAGAGTATGGCTCAAAAGGACAACGAATCCTTTAAGGAGTACGCGCAACGCTGGAGAGAGCTAGCTGCCAGGGTGCATCCACCTCTTGTTGATCGTGAACTGATTGATATCTTCATGGGTACTTTGCAAGGCCAATACTATGAGAAGTTGATTGGTAATGTTTCTGCCGGATTCTCTGATTTGGTGATTGTCGGTGAAAGAATTGAAGAAGGTCTGAAGAGCGGAAAGATCCAAGGAGGTTATAGCAGCCAACCTCAAGCCAAGAAGCCCTTCAATGGATTCAAAAGGAAAGAGGGCGAAACAAATGTTGTCTATGCTCATAAAGGGCAAGCTCCACAAGCTCCTCCTCCAATGCCTTATCAAATGCCATACTTCCAGTATCCATATGTTGCTGCTGCGCAATATGCTCCGATGCCTTATCAACCAACTATCCAAGCTGTTCAAGCTCCAACGCCTCAGCAACAGATTCCTCAGCAACAATCCTACAACCAGCAAGGATATCAGTATCCTCCTCAACATCAACAACAGAGAGCTGCTCAACAACGTCAGCCTAATCAACAAAGGACAATGAGGCTAGATAGAGACTTTGATCGTCTGCCGATGACATATGCTCAGATCTTTGCTCAATTGATGGAGAAGAAGGCAATCGCTCTGAGGGACCTAGTTCCTCCAACTGTCATTCCTCCAGATTATGATGCTAATGCTCATTGCGAGTTTCATAAGGGTGCTCCAGGGCATACGATCGAGAACTGCAGAGCTTTCAAACACAAGGTTCAAGACATGATCGACTCAAGGTATCTCGTGTTCAATGGGAAGGCTCCAAACGTCATCAACAACCCTATGCCGCCGCCACGCTAGTGCTAGCATCAAGTCAAGACAAGTCAAGTCAAGTTCATTCCCCGAAGAAGGAAATCATGTTGCCATCCCATCATTTCGCATTCTTGTATTTTGTCTTTATTTGTTTAAGTACTGTATGCTTTGAATATTGTCATTTGTATTTGGTTTTCTTAATGTATTGACTATGCATGTTTTGAATCAGTTATGTCGTATTCACTCATTTATTCCATTTATTGCAAATCACCGACACATTTATCCATTTCACTTTCTATATCAAACTGTTGTTAGCAATGATTGGAGGGAGGATGATGAAAGCGAAATACCCATAATTGTAAACTGTATGCTTTTAGATAGAATCTCGCCGAGGATGTACATGCATTGTTTCAACCCCCAAACACTGGAGAGACAAGGAGTTAATCCCTAGTAAACCACTTCGAGCCTAGAAGTAGTAGTTTCTTTCAGATATTCAAAACCCTTACACTCAACCTGGGGCAGGGTAGTGTTCAGTTAATCCTAACTACACACCGAAATCACAAAGACAAAATCCAAAAGACATGAATTGGCAGTCACAATCCTCCAACAAAACCAAAAATAAAATAAATCAAAATCCTGCTAAGTCGAACACCTCAAAGGAGACTTAGGCAAAAATTAAGACAACCTTGATGGACTCGACAAGCAAAGTTAGTCCATACAAAAGATAGGGATCAAAAACAAAATCAAAAGAGGCCCTCAGATCCTCAACAAAAACAAAATAAGATTCAGTGACCACCATATCAAAACCAAAAGGGTCACTAACATCCATCAAAAACAAAATAAGGTGACTGCCATTTCGAGTAGACCTTGAATCATTCACCGCTTACACTGTCAACCCTTTTGGAATACAAACATGTGCAAAATTAACTGAACGTAGGACTGGAGATCATCACGAAGAAGGGGTGGGTACAAATCATACTTTGAGCCTAATATCCTTTGTTTCATAAACCGTAAACCAGACCACGTTACAACCCTCGAAAGACCTAATTGAGGCGAGGTTTATTCTGAAGGCATACTATTGCAAGGTTGCGTAAACTGACTCCCCATATTTGCTAATCTTCAGCATTGGTGTCACTCTCCTTGCTATATCTTTCACACCATCAAAATCAGCACACGTTTGGGCTAACGGTCCATTCGTCTCACTATCACGACACTCCAATAAACGACACTTTTTCAAAACTTGCATAAGCATTGTATTAAGATTACCATTTGTGAATGTGCAATTTTAACTGCCAATCAGTGCTAGGCATCAAAGCAATTCCAACAAGGGGCAATCAAAGAGGAGCTTGAACTTTCAGCGGTGCCAACCCAAAGCAAGACTCCCCCAAAACCCTCAGGCTGAGGTAAATCCTTCAACAGCTCAATCAGGGGCAAGCCACCTCAAAGCACATCAAAGTTCATCTTCCAAAGATCAGACTGCTTCAGAACTGGTTAATTAGGGGCAAACCATTACAGTGTTCAGACTGGGGCAAGACCCACTGCAGTAAGCAATCCTGATCATCAAGCACAGAGTCGTGGTCTTCTCAGAAACGACTTATCATCAAGCAATCAAACTTGAGGCTTCGAGAGTATATTTGTCTGCTTCAATCATGGCGTCTTCAACGAACTGAGTGTCGAGGAATTCAAATCCCTCCCACCGCCCAAAAGTCCACCATGCTGGCACCTTCCCTAAAAATATCCAATCACCTGTGTGCATCATACGCATCATATGCATCACATTCATCATTTGCATCATATGCATACCAAAAAAAAACAAATCATACTTCCCCAATACTTGCATCTCCGCGCGTCAGCATTTTCATTGCACATCATTACAAAATCAAGCATTCATACATCCGTAAGATCCAGGATCAATCTCAAGACTGCAAGACGATCTTCAGCCCAACCAGGGGCAACTTCTTCAATCCGAGGGCGTTCCTCACGAAGTTTTCAACCTTTTGTTGATCAAGACAAGACGGCAAGCAACCTTTAGCCCAGCCAGGGGCATCTTCTTCAAGTTCATGGGCGTTCCTCATGAAGTTACTTCAACCTTTTGTTGATAAAGCAGTGATCTCCAAGCAAGTCAGTGGGCGTTCCTCATTGAGTTGTGTTCCTCAACCTTTTTGTTGTTGAGGTCGTCATCCTCATCCCAACCAATATACATTCCTCCGAGTCAATGGGCGTTCCTCATTGAATCTTTTCTTCAGGTCGAACTACGACTGCCCTGATTCTTTATTCTCGTTTGAGTAAAGATACGTAGGCACAAGATTGCGTCGATCTTGGCGGGTTACCTTCTCCTTTTTTTCACTGTTTCCCTTTCCTTTTCGTGGGCTTTCCTCATTGAATTCTTTACTTCAACCTTTTGCTGATGTCTCCAAATAAATCTCATCACATCCCCAGCAAACTTGACCTTTTGTCAATTGCTTTACTGTCATCCTTTTGGTGATAGCCTAATCCAATCAATTTAACTTAACCTTCATCCTTTTGGTGTTGGTCCTCACAAATAAGAAGTTCCTATCATCCTTTTGGTGGTAGTAGCTTGTCTTGATCCGTCATCCTTTTGGTGTCGCCGATCCATAAACCCTTGGTCTGTGTGTCATCCTTTTGGTGAGTGACAGCCTGTGTGTGTGCCCTACTATCCTTTTGGTAGTAGCGGGCTGTGTTGTGTGCCCTATTACTTCGTCGGTAATAGCGGGCTGTGTTTGTGCCCTACTATCCTTTTGGTAGTAGCAGGCTATGTTGTGTGCCCTATTATCCTTTTGGTAATAGCAGGCCGTGTTGTGTGCCCTATTATCCTTTTGGTAATAGCAGGCTGTGTTGTGTGCCCTATTATCCTTTTGGTAATAGCAGGCTGTGTTGTGTGCCCTATTATCCTTTTGGTAATAGCGGGCTGTGTTGTGTGCCCTAGTACTTCGTCGGTAATAGCAGGCTTTGACCTCATTTTCCATCCTTTTGGTGGAAGGGTATGTGTGTGTGTGTGCCCTATTACTTCGTCGGTAATAGCAGGCTTTGGCCTCATTTTCCATCCTTTTGGTGGAAGGGTCTGTGTGCGTGTGTGCCCTATTACTTCGTCGGTAATAGCAGGCTTTGACCTCATTTTCCATCCTTTTGGTGGAAGGGTCTGTGTGCGTGTGTGCCCTATTACTTCGTCGGTAATAGCAGGCTTTGACCTCTTTTTCATCCTTTTGGTGGAAGGGTCGGTGTGTGTGTGCCCTATTACTTGGTCGGTAATAGCAGTCTTTGACCTCATTTTCCATCCTTTTGGTGGAAGGGTCTGTGTGCGTGTGTGCCCTATTACTTCGTCGGTAATAGCAGGCTTTGACCTCATTTTCTATCCTTTTGGTGGAAGGGCCTGTGTGCGTGTGTGCCCTATTACTTCGTCGGTAATAGAAGGCTTTGACCTCTTTTCCATCCTTTTGGCGGAAGGGTCTATGTGTGTGTGTGCCCTATTACTTCGTCGGTAATAGCAGGCTTTGACCTTATTTTCCATCCTTTTGGTGGAAGGGTCTGTGTGCGTGTGTGCCCTATTACTTCGTCGGTAATAGAAGGCTTTGACCGCATTTTCCATCCTTTTGGTCGAAGGGTCTGTGCGCGTGTGTGCCCTATTTCTTCGTCGGTAATAGCAGGCTTTGACCTCATTTTCCATCCTTTTGGTGGAAGGGTCTGTGTGTGTGTGTGCCCTATTATCTCGTCGGTAATAGCAGGCATTGATCAGTTATTCCACTGCCCAATCCCTTTTCTTTCTTTCGGACAAATTTGTGGTCTTCTTCATATCTAATTGTCTTATACCTCGAAAGACCGAACGCCGTAGCAGTTCATCTAACTCAGTTTAAGCCAATTAGATAGGGGCATCTGTCATACCCAAAATTTGTCCTACCTGTATACTTTTTCATCTGTACATCCCATCCACTAACCATTATTCAGAAAAACCCAAAAAATATGTCACTTCCATATCCATTTCTATCTTTCATTTTTTTTATCCATCTTTTATAAGATATCCATTTTTAAACCAATATACATATTCAATTTCTACCAAAAACCATTTTATCCATATTTTATCCATTTTTACCTTTTCTAATCCATTTTTATTTTTTTAGTATCCATCAATTTCTATAACCATTTCTTTTCTTTTTCATTCCAATTATCCATATCCATTTGTCCAAACCCATTTTCATATCCATTTTCTTTGTCATATCCGTTTGTTCACATTCCACATTTCCATTTTTAGTTTATTTTTCAATTTCCACTTTTTAATTGTCCGTTTCACAAAGTTCACTCTCAATTCAAGTCTTAATTTCTTTCCAAATTCCATTCAAATTAATAATTCATTTTTCAAATTTTATTCAAAACCATGTCATTTTACAATCAAAACCCATATGTTCATTTACACAAAAATGTTCCAAAAAAAAAAAAAACAAAAGTCCATTTACAAAGTTATATTTTCAAGCCCATTTCAACTAAATTCAAAAAAGGGGCCCATGAAAAACAAGGCTGAAGGCCGCAGGTTGTACATAAAAGACGTGACGAATCTACTTCCCAATTCACAAACCAACTCAATGAAAAAATTTCAAGCTCATGAATTCCAAACCCGACCTCATCGCCATACTCCACGCCAATTTTCAGCAAAAACCAACTGAGAAATCTGCATTGAAAATGACCTGTCACAACCACAAGACAAAACCTGCTATCAACAACCAACACAGACCTGCATCATTTTGATAGGGACAATTCTACAACAAAAGTACAAACTTTCTGTAAATTCAAACTTAATAAACAAGTTGTGAAAAACTTTTAAAAAAGGAGAGAACAATATAAAGGAAGAAGAAGTATCAAAAAACAGAAAACGAGTTGAACACCCTAGGCCTATCTGTTCACTAACAGAGGAGATTCACAAAATTGAACAATTAGAAACTCTCTCCTCCCATCGCTACCCTGTTTCCGATTCTTAGCAACTCCTCGAAACCCTCTCTCGCACCATCTCACTCTCTCCTTCTTGCATCTTCGTTTGCGTTCTCGTTTCCTCGCGCAAACTTTCCTCTTCTCTCCCCACATGCGACAACCACTCCAAACAACAACAACAACTTTAACATAATCTCTTCCTCGACCTTCAAGCAACCCGACCTTCAACCCTTCATTCTTCTAAAAACAAATCCTTCACCCCAAAACCACAAACCCTCTTCGAATCCAACACCGAACCTCATAACCCAACCTCATTCAACCTTTAACAATCACTCAACCGAATCACCACCACTCACATAATCTCAGAACCCAGACGAAACAGAGAGAAGAAGAGAATGAATCAAATCTAAACCCTTTTTGAATCTGAACCGAAAGGTGATTGAATACAAAGAAGAAGAGTGATAACGAGAGGAAACCGAAACAAAAAAACCGCAAACATGAGAGTGAGCTAGCAAGATCCATAATACATCCAAGCCAGCGTCGTGCGAGAAAGGTTGTCGATTCGTGTTGCTTCGCCTAGCTTTTTCTGATTTTGTTCACTTAATCGTGTTGTAGTTTGAGGAGCGATGATGAGAACAGAGTTTCTTTGAGGAAGAAGTGATTTCTGAACGTGATGTTGGCTGATGGCCATGCTCTTCGTTTTTTTTATTATGTTCCAAGCGTGTTGATGAGATGATGGGCCTCTAAAGCCCATGTGATTCTTTTCATACTCATACTCTGTCCGTTTCTATTCCCCACCCCTTCCTTTTTATAAAAAAATTTTTTAATGTCATATTCTATTTTGTTTTTTTAAGATTGTAAAAGTTTCTTGAGATGTTGAGATTTTTTTTATTATTTTGTATGATTTCTCTTTGATTTTTATTTCATTTTATTTTGGGCCAATGATATGACTCAATTCATAGTTTAATCAAACCGATTAAATTTTGATTTATTTGAGGCCTACCATTTTTTTTTATTCATTCACTTTTATTTCGATTTATGTAATATTAATCATTTTAGTTCATTTATTTCAATTTATTTTGTATTTTTAGTATTTTTGGTCAATGAAAACCAAAATATCAAGGTTTATTCATTTTTAATCTTAAATCTTGATAAAGGTGGGACCTTTATTATTTTTAGTATCATTTTCGATTTTTATTCCATTTGATGATTTTTATTCACTAATGTTTATTCACTATTTTATTCATTATTTATTCGTTATTATTTTATTCATATTTGGTCAATGAAAATTAAATATCGATTGATTTATCAATTTCTCAATTAAATCTCGATAAAGGTGAGACCTTTATTCTTTGTATTCGTATTTTCGGTTTAATTTCCTTTTTGTCATTTTATATTCTTTTATTTTCATTTGGGTCAATGAAGGTCAAAAATCCGATTATCGATTTATCGATTAAATCGAGATTAAGACGAGTCCAACTTTCATTTTTATGTCGATATTATACCTTGTCAATTCTATATCGATTATATCGTTGTACATATTGTATCATATTCATATTCATTTCATTCGCTCACCTTTAATCGAAAACAAATAATAAAATATTGAAACCCTAAAAACAATAACTAACGGACTGTGGTTATGATTATTTGCTCGACGCGCATTCAAGGCTTAGTTTAGGACACTTTGCACACACACGGCTTTCTCTTGGGCTACCTTACAATGAGACCATTTATTTCTGTCAACACTTGTAATTTACATGTATCCCTCCCCCATTCCGATGTACGCACTTAATATTGTTTTGATTGTGGTTTGTTTACTAGGAGCACCCCTAGGGACTAGCATAGGCAACCCATTTTCAAACCAAAACCTCGATTCGTCGTCGAGACATTTTTCAAACAACCCATTTTCAAACTAATACTCGATTCGTCGTCGAGCCATTTTCAAACAAACCTCTTTTCAACCAAACCCTCGATTCGTCGTCGAGCCATTTTCAACCAAACCCTCGATTCGTCGTCGAGTCATCTTCAAACTAAACTCTTTTCACAAATAAACCCTTGATCCAACGTCAAGCGGATTTTCATAATCAAAGTTCAAAAACAACTAACAACTATCGTAATTCTTTTCAGGTGAAAAATGGGGGTTCAAGTCTTTGATCTCCCTTCGATTGTTTGGGTGTGAGTTCTCTTACTCGTCTGTGAGCAATTGACGCCTCTTCTTTTAATAAATCAAATCCTTTTCAAAATAACCAAGCGCATACAATAAACCCTTGATCCCACGTCAAGCGGATTTTCATAATCAAAGTTCAAAAACAACTAACAACTATCGTAATTCTTTTAAGGTGAAAAATGGGGGTTCAAGTCTTTGATCTCCCTTCGATTGTTTGGGTGCGAGTTGTCTTACTCGTGTGTGAGCAATTGACGCCTCTTCTTTTAATAAATCAAATCCTTTTCAAAATAACCAAGCGCATACAATAAACCCTTGATCCCACGTCAAGAGGATTTTCACAAATAAACCTCAAAACTACTAACAACTATCGAAACTCTTTCAAGGTGAAAAATGGGGGTTCAAGTCTTTGATCTTCCTTCGATTGTTTGGGTGCGAGTTCTCTTACTCGTGTGTGAGCAATTGACGCCTCTTTTAAAACTCAACCACCTTAGATGAAAAAGAGAGAGAGCCAAATCTTTGACTCACTCTCCCGATTACTTGGGCCCGAGGAATCTTTCTTAAGTTCAAGTAATTGTCATCTAAACCAACCCAACTCTCCCTTTTGTTTCGTGGGCGTACCACCAACTACGACTGCTCTGATTCTTTACTCTCGTTCGAGTAAAGATACGTAGGCACAAGATTGCGATGATCTTGGCAAGCATACTTTTTCTTTTTCCCCCGTTTGCGTCCACACACTACCTTTCCTCTTTTTCCGTCAAACCCCGTAGTCGAACTACGATTGCTCTGATTTCTCATTCTCGTCCAAATGAGCATACGTAGGCCCGAGGTCGCGATGATCTTGCCGAGCACCCTATCCTTAAACCACCCATTTCCCCTTAGTATCTTTCCCTCTTATCTTACCGTTTCGCATTTGTTTTTGAGAAGAAAATAGACAAACTTAGCTAACGAGTATCGCGATTCGAATTAAGAGGTTCCCCCATTGAGTACAACGGACGTGAGGGGGTGCGCGTACCTTCCCCTCACGTAACCGACTCCCGAACCCAGAATGTGGTTGTGACGACCATGTTCTTATCTCCTCCCTTAAAAGGTTTTCTCGATATTTTCCTTTCCCTCTTTTTGGGATAAATAAAGTTCGGTGGCGACTCTGTCGAACCGTTTTTCACGCCTTTCGCGCGAGGGTCGTGTCTTCGATGAATTTTCGAGGTGCGACACCAGTGCCCTCGGTAATTGTGGTCGGGGGGATGCTTGCCCAACACGGGATATTCTCGAGGATTATTATGGTCTGGGGCATTTGCTTAGCATGCTCTGCGACCCTTTCTTCGCCCTTTCACTTGGCTTGCGGTAGAATGGTGAATTTGATCTAGACTATCGAATTCACCAATTCCTTCTGCTTTTCAGGTAAAATGGCGACCATGGCCGCGGGATTTATAGACTGATGATGAGCCCGACTCCCTGATGGCGCTGATCACCGGTGACGAGAACGGCCACCAGAGGACTGGGCTAGCGAGGAGCCTCTGGGCGTTGTGTCTTAGTTCATCACAGATTCTGACGATGTCTTTGCCACTGTCGAGGATCGCCTCGAGGGCTCCTCGAAGAACTGGTTAGTGTACAGGCCTCTATTGCACCACCGTATCTGCTCGACATTCAAAGGGATGAGATTTCCCCTATATGAGTTTACCTTCGACCAGGCGGGCTGGCGCCTAACCTTCAGTGGCTTCCAGCAAGAGGTGTTCACCTGGTTATGCCTGGCACCGTCGCAACTACACCCCAATGCTCTTGCTTTCATTCGCGCCTTCGAGCTCGTCTGCCGGCATCTCCGCATCGGGGTGACCATACCTCTGTTCTTCTATATATTTCACCTGCAGAGGAAGACGATCGAGGGAATGCGTGGTTGAGTATTATTTAAGCAAGTGAGCAGGTTATTCCGGACTTATATGGACTTTGTCTGTCACTTCAAGTCCCGGTGGTATGTCGTAAAGTCTGTCTCGTTCAAGGTCGCAGAAACAGTGTACCACCGGGTGCATAAAGAAATAGACGGGCAGCAGGTGGAGGTCCTCGAGGTGAAGTTCCCCTTGCATTGGACAGAGGCGCACTTCAAGAAGGGCACAGACAGCTACATATTTAGCCCGGGCGCGCTGTCCGAAAATGACCGTCTGGCCCATGAGGAGATTGTCAAGTTCATCGCCGGTTTTAAGCCCGCGCAAGTCGTGACTCCAGACGGAAAGTTTATCCATGACGACGACAGGTATATCCTAGAGGAGCCTCGGTTGATTAATACGAGGGCCCTCCTCGAGACGTTTACCGACGAGGATGCCCTCGTGCTGTTAGGTAGCGAACAACCCCTTGGCTGGGCTTTTTGTACATTTTTGCCTTCAGTTTACTAACGTGTTTCATTTTTTCCTTAGCAGGCAAGATGTCGAGCGTAGAGGAGCATATTAAGAGGTTAGCAGCTACCCGAGGGGGGAAGAAAAGTGGAAAAGGGCGAGTCGAGCAGGTCAAACAGCAGGTGCGGAGACCTATCCCGACCCTCGGGGACTCCTCCAGTTCTCCACAATGCAGCCAATATCCCAACTCGCAGAGGTCCCCGGAAAGGCAGCGGACCACCGGGCAGGTGCAAGTCGACCTAACTGAGAGTCCTCCAAGCGAGAAGTTTGTACTCCCGCCTTGTCATCTGAGCCCAAATTTCTTCTCTAGTGCTAACTCATTGACCATCAGCGCACCTGAAGCCCAGGCCATCTTAGGGGCTGACCGGGTCTCGCGCAGAAAAGCCTTGGTGGAAGACATGGTTGCGGTGATGCGGGTTTGTGCTTCAGCCTTAGTCCTGAACGACGAGACCTGTCTGTCAGCGGAGCTGACCAAGCTGCAGGATAGCTTCAAGTCAGTAGAGGCCGAGATGAAGAAACTGAGCAAGGACCTCGTTGAATGCAAAAAGCAAAACGAAGCCCAGGTCGAGCTTCAGGGGCAGCTGGAGAGGAAATTGAAGAGTGCCGCTGAGGAGAGGAAGAATCTCCTAGAAAGTATCGCCGAGCTGGAGGCGACTTCCCGCCCTGCTGAAGAGGAAACTGAGGACGACAACCTGCTAACCTCTCGGGCTGACCTCATCGCAAGGCTCAGGCAGACTGAGCAGGATGTCCTTCAGGCTTTCAAGGTGGGCTTCGATAACGCCGTGAGGCAGCTACGGATCGTGAACCCCGACCTTATCACTGGAGGGACTGGCCCTTACCATGATGTGGTCGAAGGTCAGATTATCCCACCGGCGTCCGAGGAAGATGATGACGACGTAACTATAGAAGACGAGCAACCTGAGGATGACACAGTTTAGTTTTTCTTTGGCTTGGTCAGCCTGGGTGCCGCTTTCTTTCAACTTTGTTTAGTTTGTCCTGCGTGCAGTAATTTTGTAATGATTTTTTCCCGACCTGCGTGCCAAGGGCTTGTGATATTTGTATGTACTTTCTGAACAATGGGCGTCTGCCCGATTCTATTGCATTGTCTTTCGTTATCTGTGTGTGTGATGTTTGTATGCTTGGTGATATATCTGTTGTTTTTGTCTAAGTAATTTGGGGGTTTTGCTCGACTTTGTTGATCCTCGATAGTGTAGGGAACTGGTCAAGTGGCCGGAGCTGTATTTTTAACGAGGCTAAGAGCTCGATCGAGGTCTTAGCTTCGTGGCGTGAACTTCCCATCACGAGCTGGGTGTTATGCCTAATTGGTACGGCGGCGATGAAGCTCGGTCGAGGTATCCTCGTCGGATCAACAGTCCTCGCGTACACACAATGTGGGCCCTTGTCTTCTTGTTTCGTGGAGGGGAGTCGCCCTTGTACCTTAGTGCGCCCCCGTGATCGCGACGTAGCTGTATCACGGACAATGTTTAACTGTAGTACTGTTTAAGTTTCTCAGCATTCCATGGTTGAGCAAGTTCCTCCCCATGTAGATTTTTGAGGTAGTAGGCTCCTGTCCCCGTTTTCGCGCGGACGCGGTAGAGGTCCTCCTAGTTCGCGGCGAGCTTGCCTTCCCGCGAATCTTTCTGGTTCCTTCGTAGGACGAGGGTTCCTACCTAAAAATCACGTTTAATATCTTTGTCGTTATATCGTAGAGTTATCATCTTCTTGAGTGAGGCTTCGCGGAGGGACGCGCTCGACCTTATCTCTTCGATGAAGTCGAGATCTTCCCTGAGGGCCTCATCGTTCATCTCCTGATCAAGGGGAGACTCCGTTCTTATCGAGGGTTCCCTTATTTCCACGGGGATCACCACCTCGGTTCCGTAAGTCAAACGGAAGGGGGTCTCTCTGGTAGTGGAGTGCGGGGTTGTTCTATAGGCCCAGAGGACGCTGTGTAGCACCTCAACCCATCTTTTCTTGGCGTTGCCCAGTCTCCGTTTCAGACCTCGCAGGATCACCCTGTTCGCGGCTTCAGCCTGGCCGTTCGTTTGTGGGTGCTTGACTGAAGTGAAGTGTTGCTTCGTGCCCAACTTCACGACGAAGTCCTGAAAGTTCTTATTAGTGAATTGTGTCTCGTTGTCAGTGACAATTGCCTGGGGCACGCCAAATCGGGCTAGTATGTTCCTCTTGTAGAAACGTAGTATGTTGTGGGCTGTGATTTTGGACAGGGCTTCGGCCTCGATCCATTTCGTGAAATAATCAACGCCGATGATCAGGTACTTATTTTGGTACGACCCCACAACGAAGGGCCCGAGGATATCCATCCCCCACCATGCAAACGGCCATGGGCACGATAGTGTTTTAAGCTCACTGGGTGGGGCCAGGTGCATGTCCCTGTGTTGTTGGCATCTGTCGCACTTCTTAACGTGTTCCTTGGCGACTTGCTGCATGGTGGGCCAGTAGTATTCTGCTCGTAACGCTTTGCAGGCTAGTGATCGTCCGCCGAGGCGTTGCGCATTGATCCCCTCGTGGATCTCCTGGAGTATGTCGGGGACCTTAGACTCCTCGACACATATGAGAAGAGGGATCGAGAAGCCGCATCGCTATAGTTTGTCTTCGACGATTGTATAGGAGCTGGCGCGTCGCCTAACGACTCAGGCGTCTTTAGGGTCGTCGGGTAGCTTGGACGTGCTGAGGTACTCGTATACCGGGGTCATCCAACTATAGCTATCTCCGATGGCATTCAAGTCAGCCGCGGGGACAATGTTCTCGATGCTCGGACGAGAGAGAACCTCTTGAATGACGGATTTGTTCCCGCCTTTCTTCCTTGTGCTTGAGAGTTTCGATAGAACGTCCGCTCGAGTATTGTGTTCGCGCGGGACGTGACTCAATTCCGCCGAGGTGAACTTTTTCATCGTTTCCTTCACCAGAGCCAAGTAATCAATAAGGCTGTCATTCTTGGCTTGGTATTCTCCCCGTACCTGGGAGGCCACGAGCTGGGAGTCGGTGAATATTTTGACCTCTTTGGCCCTGAGGTCTTCAGCTAGGCGTAACCTGACAAGGAAAACCTCGTACTCAGTCTGATTGTTCGACGTCGGGAAAGACAATGTGAGGGAGACTTTGATCAGGATGCCTTCCCCGTTCTTGAGGATGATGCCCGCTCCGCTGCCTTTCGAGCTGGATGCCTCGTCGACGTAGATCATCCACTTTTGGGCTCCGTTGGTCGAAGGTTCTGGAAGGGTCATTTCCGCCACGAAGTCGGCCAGTACTTGAGCTTTCAGGGCTTTCCTGCCTTCGTATTGTATGTCGAACTCAACGAGTTTGAGCAACCATCTGAGCATCCTCCCCGCCATAGGCTGCTCGATCCTCACCACGATCGTGTGGGCAAAGAAATAATGTCGCAGCCTTCTAGCCGTGGTGACGAGAGCCAGGGTGACCTTTTCAATTTGTTGGTACCTAAGTTCCGGACCTTGGAGGGCTTTGTTGGTGAAGTAAATTGGCTTCTTCCCGTCGAGGGTTTCCCGGATTAGGATCGCACTGACTGCTTCGCCCGTGATGGCAATGTATATGAATAACGTCTCCCCGCAATCTGGTCGTGAGAGAACTAGGGGTTGCGAAAGGACTAGTTTAAGGTGGAGGAGCGCTTGCTCGCATTCCTCAGTCCATTCGAACGTGGCTTTCTGGCGTAGAAGCTTGAAAAATAGGAGTGTGTATTGTGCGGACTATTCCACAAAGCGGGAAAGAGAGGTCAGCATTCCGTTCAGAGGCTGTATTGACTTCTTCGAGTTAGGGGTCGGGATCTCTGAGAATGCCCTGCACTTGTCGGGGTTTGCCTCGATTCCTCTCTCCGTGAGGTAGAAACCAAGGAACTTGCCTTCCCAGACGCCGAAGGTGCATTTGTCGGGGTTGAACCTCATCCTGCATTTTCTCGCTATGTCAAAGACCTTCGTGAGATGGGCAGTGTGGTCGACTTCTTCTGCATATTTGACGATCATGTCCTCCATGTAAACCTCGAGCATGTCACCGATCTCTCCCCAGAAGACTTTGAAACCTGAAGAATTATCGACCAGCTGGTCGATGTTAGGCAATGGATAAGAATCTTTCGAGCATGCTTGGTTAAGATCGGTATAGTCAACGCACATCCTCCATTTTCCATTTTTTTTTATAAGTACAACGTTAGACAACCAGGTTGTGTACCTGGTTTCCAAAATAAAATTTTCCTCCAAGAGGTCTTTTACAGCTTTTTCAGCAGCCTCCGCTTTCTCGGGAGACTGCCAATGCCTACGTTGTACTACAGCCCTAGCGGCTGGATCTACAGTGAGTTGGTGACAGGCCACCTCTGGGTCAAGGTCGGGCATCTCTGATGCGTTCCACGTGAACAAATCAGCGTTCTCTCGGAGGCATGCTTTCAGCTACTTCTTCACCAGGTCGGGAAGCCCGGTGCCAATCGTCACGCTCCTATCTGGATCGTCTCCGAGGACGATGAGCTCGAAGTCTCCGTCTGGGATAGGGCACGTTGGGTGGTCATTATTCGTTGTTCCCCCTTCTTCCCCTTCATTGTTCGCTGCTCCCCCTTCTTCCCGCTCGTCGAGGAAATGATTGTCGAGGTTCACCGCATTGACGCGCGGGAGTGGCTTCTGCACTACGTCCGGGGTTAACTTCTCTCCGACCTTGGGCTTGACGTTGATCGAGCTTAGGCCCTTGGTTGCAGCTTCGAAGAATCTCCTAGCAGCTTCAATATCCCCGTGCATGGTTACGACCCGGCCTCTGGCTGTATAGTACTTCATCTTCAGATGGACTGTAGATTGTACTGCCTGAGTTCTGCCATAGTGGCTCTCCCTAGGATGCATTGGTAGAGGAAATGGCAGTCTACCACTAAGAAGCGGGTCTTGACTTGTCGGGCGGTGTCCTCGCTCCCGAAAGTGACCATCAGTTCAGCATAACCCCACGGTCTGGTGGTGGTGTCGTTGAACCCTTGTAGATCAGAGCCTGCGTAAGGGGTCAGTTGCTCTTCGTCGAGCTGGAGGGTTTCTAAGAGGTGGGTGTACATGATGTCCACCGAACTCCCTTGGTCGACCAGGATTCTGCGGACGTCAAAATTCGCCATCTGCGCCCGTATCAGGAGGGAGATGGTGGAGTTGGGCGCGCCGGTCGATAGTTCCTCGAGGTAGAAGATGATGGGGTTTGACTTCCCTTGCACCTTCTCAAAAGTGGCAGTCTGTGCCGAGGTTGCAGATTCCAATTTGTCAAACATCCGTTTGATTGACCCGACGGAGACCTTGTTGAAGCCCCCGCCAGATTTAACCATCGTCGTGGGGAAATTTTCCCATGTGCTACGGGTTGTGACAGGGTCTTCAGGGGGAAAACTCTCCCACATGCTGCGAACTTCCGCGACATCCTCGATACCTTTGGGAACGTAAAAGTCCTCTGGTCGAGTGACACTCAGGGTGACTTGCAGTCTATTTTCTCCGGAAGGAGGTGTCGTCTCCTCGACGCTTTGTGTGTCCCGAGCATCTGGACGAGAAGTGTCACTCCTCTTGGTATACTGCTTTAGATGCCCCTCCTTGATCAGGATCTCTATTGCATCTTTGAGGTGGATGCAGTCTTCAGTGACATGTTCGTGGCTCCGATGGAACCTGCAGTATTTGGAGTTGTCCGTGTTTGATTTGGGGGGTGTCGGCTTCGAAATGCAGACACCCCCTTTGTGAAATTCTGAGTTGGCGCACTCGAAGAGAATTTGCTCGCGGGGAGCGTTGAGTGGAGTGTACTCTGTGAACCGGCCAGCTGGACCTCTCAGCTCGCGAGAGTCCCTGGGACGGCCTTCGCGTTTTCTCACTCCCCCGCACCGGGGGGCTGTAGATTCTTCATCCCTGGAGCTCCGAGGGCCCTCTCGATGTCGCGAGTCTCGGGCAAAGTGGGCGGCCTCCGACTCCTCAAACTGGATGTATGACTGGGCTCGGTGGAGGAGATCTTCCAAGTTGTGGGGTCTATGGATGCCCACAGCTTTGGCAAACTCGATCCCGTGACGCAGTCCCCGCTCGATCAGGAACTTCTTCATGTCGTCGGTAGCGAGTACCTCAACGGCTTCCCGGTTGAATCTCTCGATGTAGTCTCTGAAAGATTCGTCCCTCCCTTTGAGGATGGCTTCCAAAGAGGCCACTGTCTTCGGATAGCGGAGAGATGTAGTAAAATGCCTGGAGAACTGTCTCTTCAGTTGTTTCCAAGCAGTGATGGACCCTGGTGCAAGACATTTGTACCAAGCCATGACACCTTTCCGGAGGGTAGTCGGGAAGAGCCTGCACTTAATAGCTCCCTGGACATTCCGGTAGTCGAGCATAGCCTCGAAGCTCTCGATGTGGTCGTCGGGGTCGGCGGTGCCGTCGTACGTGTCATACCCCAAATTTGTCCTACCTGTATATTACTTTCATCTGTACATTCACCCACCAACCATTATTTGGAAAAATCCAAAAAAAATGTTTCCCCTGCTTGTTGTCCAAAACCAGGGTACACAAGGTCGAGTTGAAGTGGTTAAGGTTCATTGGTCAGACAAGAGTTTGTTCTTAATCAAGGTTGTGTTTAACTCAGATGTCTCATGGTTGAGAATTATCAGAAGTCAGCAGGGTTTTGTGCCAGTGCAAGTTGGTTGGTGTATGGTTCAAGTTATCAGGTCATGATGGGTCAAACGCTTCATCAAGGAATGGTTCATTCTTTGCTAAGGTTTTCGTACAGTGAAGTTCATTGAGGTTGAGATTGATTCATGACAATTCATTTCTAATCCATTATCAACAATATCCGATCCAGTTATCAATATTCATTTCCATTTTCCATTTTTTTTATCCATATTTTAGTCCATATTTTTATCAATTTCATTATCCATTCACATTGATCACGTATCTATAAACCACTTTTAAATCTATTTCTTTCTTAAATCCATTTCCATTTAAATTCCAAATATCCATTTTTATAATCCATTTATATCCATATTACTTACCAATATCCATTCAACTTTTAAATCCATTTTAATCCAAATTTATGTCTAATCCTTTCTAATTTCTACTATCCTTTTTCAATCCATAACCACATTTCATGTTCATTTATTAACCAATTTCAATTTTCATTTTTATCTCATAAATCCACTATCCATTTAGATATTCAACTCATTCATATTTTCTCGTTTTTCAATTTCTTATTCATAAATCACTTTTTCCTAACCAGTTTCTAAACTCTTTTTTTAACCCATATTTCCTAATGACCGTAATCCATCCAAAGAACCCACTTGCACTAAAATCAAATTCATTACAATAAATCAAAAACATATAAAAGTTCACCAACAATAAAGTTCATTACAAAAGAGCCAATCACAATTTTGTCATTACAAGAGGACACCACACAATGCCTACCAACGGTCCACACTTCCATCCATACACCACACAAAACCCGTGGCCTTAAAGTAAAATGAATTCGCACATGACCCATTGGCTTTTCACTATTATTCCACTGATGTGATACAGTTATGGTTAATTTTCCCACAGCTAAAGCATTAAGCCAACAACAAATGGCAAAACCAACTTAGCAGGTCCCACAACAGCAACTTGTACCTGCAGTAAAAAAAGCATCACCACAGCCACTGCACATATAGAGAAAAACAATTCCAAGGACCCACGCAGTCTGTACATAAGGTCAACACATAACAATAAAGCATGCTGCAACCATAGAGTCACTATAGGATTCCATACACCAACTAACTAAATAAGCCTTCATTTTGGAGCCTTACCATGACCCCAACTTTGTCCTCCATGCATCAGCTACATTCCACAAAACCATAAAATGAATCTGCAGCAAATACTCAGTAACAAGAGACCATGAAATGAGTCACAAGCGCATAACACAGGAAAATGAGTTCACAACCTGTATGGCGTGAATATTCCAAACGTGGACCTACACCCTGCATCATCAACAAGCAGCAACCCATCTGCAAAACAAAACAAGAAAAAAAATTCAGTCCAAGCCATGCCCAAAACAATGTCAAAAATCAACCAATTTAAAAAAAAAGAGAAAGTATGACAAGTTTGTTTCGACTAAGGCATAACCAAGAAAATTTGCAATAAGAGGAGTAACAAGTTGCTGCACCAAATAAGGTCATAACAGGATTTTCATTAAAAATTGAGTCAATGTTATACATCAACCTAGTACATCAGAAAATTACACATATGAGGCAAAAGCATATTGTAACAGATTTGATTCCTCTGCATCATTCTTATTTCACCCAGTCACAACTTTTTTTGATTCAATCCTAAGAGACTAAAACATTTTTCTCTTAATATAAATCAGAAGACACAAACAGATCGAGGGGGGGAGCTCTAACCCTTTCCTCCATAACCGTATGAAAAACCTTTAACATCAGAAAAACCATTCCTCTGCTTCATCAACAATAAACCTCCTGCAACTTATTCCACCATCATCTCACCACTAAAACAACTTCTCCACACAAACCATTCACGAACTCATCATCATCGCTATTGAATCACCCTTCTCTGTCTCAAAATCATCAACACCATATCTCCCACCACCAAGCTCAAATAACCTTCCTTCAAGTTCCCTTTATTCTCCAACCTTTACCTTCTGACTGAAAACCTATTTCAACCTTAACCAGAGTAACAACAACGGCACCATCGTCATCTCATCGCCTCTGCTCTCCTTCAACCCTCCATTAACCACACAACATACCAGTCGAAAATCACCACCACACCTACCTTTCATCTTCTCCGCTGGTTCACTCATCACCATACCATAATGACCCTCAAGCCTCTGTGAGAAGAACTAAAGAAAAAAGAAACTAAGAAGAAAAAACCTATCGAAACTCTACTAAAATATTACCACAAAAACCTCACTCAAAAGCTCTTGTAGAAGGCTCTCAGATTCATCCTTAGAATCTGAGTGTGTTTTGAGCTCAACCCTCATCAGTAGCAAGAAAAAACCTTACACTCAGAAGAGAAAAAGCAAGTAGAAGGAAAAAGGAAGCAAGCTTAAAGAAATAGGATTCAAAGCCAAGTACCTGAGCGCATTCGTAGAGCTGTTCTTCAAGGGTTAGTTTTCGAAACTCTTTCTGACCTTTAGAACTGAATATCTTGCTTATTGCTTGCTGAATAACTTAAATCTTGTTTAATTTGCTTGTTTGTGGTCTGTTTTGGAATTAGGGGCAAGTTGAGAATAGGGTCGATCTGAGGGATTAAGTGAGTTATGGTAAAAATAGGTACTGGATTTGGAAAGAGGGTGGAAAATTATGAGGGGTATGTGTAGATAGTTTTTGGTTTAGGGTTGGTTTCGCCGGAGAAGACGGTGGCGGCCGCCGTGCGCCGCCGCTTCTCCGGCCGTTTCTAGGTTTCCGGTAGGTCTTTTGAGAGTGAGTTAGAGAGAGGCGAACGAGTAGAGAGGGAAAAAATTGAGGTTATGTGATCTCATTCTCTCCTTTTTGGCTTAGTAACGGTTGGTTTGGTGGGTGGTTGGGTGTCTTCACCCATCGGTGACATGTGTCACCGGTTACTACATTTTCTTTGAATCCCACGCGCTCCGTTCTATGCAGCCACACCATGTTCTATGGGTTTAGGGCCTTTGGATCAAGAGTCAAAGGGTTGACTCTGAATGATCAACGTCCCAGATTCGCTCCAGGCCAACGTTGACCTAAGGGTCTACGCTAGACCCCCACCAGCGTGTGGGCTTCCTCTGTTAATGGGCCTGGTTAATCACACCCCCATCTTACAATGTAACCCTGGCCCATATTATTTTCTTTTTATTTTATTGTTTTTTTAAGTTTTAATACTGCTTTATTTTTTAATAACATTTTAAAAATAAAAATAAAACATTATTTACTTAACTCTAAAAAAATTGAACTTTTTTCTCAAATTAAAATTCTTAATTTAATCAAGTTCCTAATAATTTTCTCAAATCAAATTAAATCTTAAAACATTACTTAATCTTTACAAATAGTTTCTTAATTACACTAAAATCTTAAACACTTAGGTTAATACTCAAAACTATTTTCTAATTAATTACAAAAGTAGTGGGCTCTTGAGGTCTAGCACTCCTTGAGTCCTTGGGTGAACGCTCTTGAGGCGCACGCTTTGAGTTGTGTTCATTCCGTCTTTCGCTCATTAAAAATACTTAAAACAATTAATCTTTTGCTTAATTAAAATATAATTAACCTTTACAATTATTAAATTAAAAATTATAATCCATTTACATCTTAATCATTTTAAAACACTTAATATATTTAATTCTAATCAAAGAACATTTAACCCTTAAGAATACAATATTTTCTCAAATCATAAAACTTTCCTTAAACTCCTAACTATTTTGTTAAATCAAATTAAATCATAAAACTTTCCTTAATGTTTACAATACTTTACTAATTACAAACTACTTAGGTTAATATGTCTAAACTATTTTCTCAATTAATTATGGAAGTAGTGAGCTTTTTGGGTCTAGCACTCCTTGGGTCCTTGAACGATCGCTCTTGGGGCGCACGTCTTGGGTTGTGTTCGTTCCGTCTTCTATTTCTAAAAGACTTGATCCTCCTTAAAACTTAATTCATTCAAACCCTAATTCAATTAACACGTCTAATTAAAAACATGTCAATTCAAAATCTTTTTCTAATTAAATTATGAAAGTAGTGGACTCTTGAGGTCTAGCACTTCTTGGGCCCTTGAACGAATGCTCTTGAGGCGCACGCTTTGAGTTGTGCTCGTCTCGATCTTTCGTTCCTAAAACACTTGCCCTAATTACATGGACAAAGAAGCCCATTGTCCAACAAACATGATTTCACAATTAATAGAATGAAAAAGGTGTCGTTGAGATCTAGCATCTCAGTAATGCCCCGATTAATTGGTTGCGAGGCCGACGTCTCGTTTATCGAATAATCATCATTCTTCCTCTAAAATACCTAACAAACCAAACACTACTCATGCAACCAAAACCCTAAAAAATACACACGCAAATCAAACTCTTTTTCTCAATCAAATCTTTAACACACTTAATCCAATTCAAACAACTTTTCATAAAGAACATTGTTTAGTCCGTTCTTCCGCGCATATAAACTAGTGCTTCAGCCTCCCTTAGCGAGCAGACAAGCCAACGTTTAGCAGTTAGAATGCGAATTAAACACTCGTTCGTTTAAAAAACACCAACCAACCGTAGTCCCACGAACTGCGAATGCTCTGACTTTCCCATTGCACGAGGGAATACGTAGGCACAAGGGTTCTAATCCTTGCCGAGCACCCTAATAAAAAACCACCCATTTCCTCCTTAGAAAGCAATATCTACCTTAGAAGAAAACAAACAAACCAAGCTAACTTATCTCCCGAATCGAATCAAGAGGTTCCCGTTGAGTACAACGGACGTAGAGGGTGCTAATACCTTCCCTTTTGCGTAACCGACTCCCGAACCTAGAATTTGGTTGCGACGACCATGTTCTTATCTCCCTTTAAAGGTTTTCTCGATATTTTCCTTTCCCTCTTTTGGGAGAAATAAAGTTCGGTGGCGACTCTGTTTCGAACAGTTTTTTCCGCGTCCATCGCGAGGATCGTATTATTCGAGGTACGACAGTACGTCCCCAAGGGTGGAGATTTTTCCATCCCCACAGGTATAGGGGTCTCCATAATCTCCCTGGACAGCGGGGTCCGCTGGTCGTCCTCGCCACTCCTAACCGGTGATCGTGACGGGGCGTGGTGGCCCCAACCAGGCCCGTCTCGTCGGGGGGAGCTCCTTGGACGGCTCTTTGGCTTTTCGTCAGCTTTGCTCCTCTTCTGGGCAGGAGAGTATCGTTGTTCCTTCCAAGGAGGCGAGCGATGGCACTTCTGGGCGACCACAGGCTGGGGACGCTCCAGGCGCGAGCGGCGTCCCGCAGGTGGGGGAGTCGGGCTCCTAGAGTCGACCGGTGGTGTCCTTCGCGGGGAAGGAGAACGACTGGGAGATGGAGGGCGACGATGTCTCCGCGGGGGAGAGCGTTGTTGTCGAACCATTTCGAGCGCCTCTATCCTCACGTTCTGCTGGGAAATTAGTTGGTTGGTCTGATTGATTAGAGCGAATAGGGTCACCGTGTTCGGATCATCATTTGGTGGCGCGGGGATCGGCTGGTAGACAGCGGGTGCGTTATCCTGTTGGGCGGCGTTGTATGTCGCGTCGTCAAAGGAAGGGGAGGTAGTACGCCCGTCCCTTTGTTAGATGTCAAACATGCTATATATTTGTATTTGATACTTGGCATTTTTCAACACTTTCTTATTTTAATTGAGGATTTTATTAGTGAATTGTTGTTGTTCTTCAAAAATTATATTTATACCTTTGGTACTTGTAATATGTGTGCTATTGTGCAGAAAAAGGCACTAATTGATCAAAGATTTAAGACACAAAGAGATGATACAAGCTTCCAAAGAAAGAGGAAAACAACAGCAGGTTCGCTTTGCGAACTCTAGCGAAGTCCCCAGCAAACTCTGGCGAGGTCTCTAGTGAATATCTCCAGAATATGGCAGAAGCAAAAGGAGCTAAATTTCGCTTTGCAAACTCCAGCGAGTGTTCGCTGCTTCGCTCGCTTTGCGAAAGTCCAGACGAAGAACCCTTGGGTATGGCAGTGGCAAAAGGACCCAAAATTTGCTTTGCGAATGTTTTGGCGAGTAGTTCGCTTTGTGAATGAAACGTTCGCTTTGCGAACTCACGAAGACAGTCAATGGTATTTTATCTATCAGAAGGCACTTTAGGTGCCATTTTCTTCATTCGCTAGGCGAATGGATCATTTGCAGTGCGAATGCATCAGATCCCAAGTGCATTATAAATAGATTTTTACTTTTTCTTGGGATCATAACTTCACCTTTTCACACCATAACCTTATTTTCTGAGTTTTGATCATCCAAGAGAGATTTTTCACATAGAGAAGCTGGATTTGCATCCAATCTCGATTCTTCGACGCGGATGCTTTTTCATCTCCTCACAAAACTTGTGAAGTAAGCTACCATGACTATGTGTAGCTAAACACATCCTTGTGTCAAGATTAATGGTAGGTAATCCATCATTTTGTATATATTGATATTGGTTGTAAGTTTGTGAACTTTGTTGATGATATATATAGAGGAAAAACTTTGTTTACATGGTTTATATTTTGTTTAACTCATGTTCGAGAGAAATGTATTAAACTTGACCTAAGTTTCAATCCATCAATAATCATAAGGCTAGAGATAGTTTTGAAAGTTGATGTTCATAAATATTGAACTTGAATGTTTTCATATTGGTATTTTGAGTGAGAGATCATCAAAGGATCAATATGATAAATCTCACAACAAGTGTTCGAGAGAAACTTGTTGAGAGGATATGTGGTTATATTTATTGTTAACGAGTTCACACGCTTTATCGAGTTGATACGCACGAAACGAATTATTGAACACTAATCTTGGCACGTTTTTACCAAACCCTAAAACCAATCTTTTTACCGATGAATTCTAAATTTTATGCAAACGTTACAAAACAAAAAACCAACCCTTTGTTACTATAAAGTTTGAAACACTTTTGACTATCGAACGGCGACAATATACACAATCTCTGTGGATACGATAAATCACCCCCGAAATACTTTTTAACAAAATGGCGTCGTTGCCGAGGATTGTTGTTATATTGCGAGCATTGCAATAGTTATTGAGTTTTAAACTTGTTAACTTTTTCTTGTGCTTGTTAATTTGTTTGGTTTAGTGTGCAGACTCCGTTTTATGCAAGGGAAGTTACCCGCAAACCAACTTCTTTTTTATCCTAAAATCGAAAGAACTGCACGTAAGTTAAATAGCAGAACATGGCGGAGGAGGTAACTTGCTAAGGAAAGACGAGAACGAGACGAAAGTTCAACTTCGACCCCAATACCACAGTTATCGCCAACTATGGCTGCTCCACCACCACCACCACCACCTGCTTCAGTTCCTTGTACTAATAGTCTGAGACATACTGTACAATTTGCACGTAATGCTCAGAATGGTCGGCATTCAAAAATGAAGATTGGTATCATATCGCTTCTATATCAGAATCCATTTATTGGTATGGATCACGAGGATCCTTTTACACACCTGACTAAGTTCTATGAGATTGCGGGCGCGACTGGTGCACCTGAAGCTGAAGAAGAGTCTTTGTTTAAGAGACTATTCCCGCATTCCCTCATTGGGAAGGCTAAGGAATGGTATCTTGACCAATCTATGGCAATCATGACGGACTGGAACTTGCTAGAGGACAAGTTTTTGGAACGATTTTTTCCACACAATCGTTTCATGGATGCTAAAACAACAGTTGCAGTTTTCACTCAGGGTGGAAATGAATCTCTCAACGAAGCTTGGGAGAGATTCAAGTCCATGTTGAGAAAGTGTAAAGGGCACAATTTCGATGACCTTACTCAAGTCCATATTTTTAGAAATGGTCTTCAATTGATGCATAAAACATTGTTGAATGCCACCGCGGGTGGATCGTTAACGGCTAAAAGCGTCGAGGATGCTATTTCTATCATTGACTGGATGGCTCTAAATGACCATCAGGGGAACCATAATCGTGGCTCTTCTCAAAAGAAAGCTGGAGTGCTAGAGTTGAGGATAAATGATGCAATACTTGCTCAAAACAAATTTCTATCTCAACAAGTTGAGTTGCTAACGCAACAAATGTCCAAGATACCTCAACAGATTAAAGAGATGCATGAACTTCCTAACAAAAAGGTGCAAGTAGAGGTTTGTGAGTTATGTAAAGGTGATCATCCAACAGGCTATTGTCCTCCTTGTCCTCCAGTTAAAGAAGAAGTGAATTACATGAACAATCCAAATCAACAACAAGGTTATCAAAGGCAACAACAACCTTATCAACAAGGGTACCAAAACCAACAACCAAGAGGAAATTATCAGAATCAACAAGGATATCAACAAAATCGACAAAATCCTTATCAACCTCAAGGTGGGAGTTCCAAGCTTAAAGAAACTCTTAACCAATTTATTCAAATGTCCATGGCTAATCAAAAGTCAAATGAAGCATCGATCAAAAATCTCGAGAATCAAGTTGGGCAACTTGCAAAACAAGTGGTCGTGCAACAAACGAGACCTTCTTTTTCCGCCAATACTTAAAACAACCCAAAGGAGCATTGTAAATCTATTGTTACTAGAAGTGGGAGAGAGTTGGGAGAAGGAGAAAAAATGAGAAAAATGATGATGTAATAATTGAAGAGGTTGTGGAGGAAGAGAAAGTTGATGATGTTGTAGTTGAAAATAATGACAAGGAAGAAGTTAAAAAAAGATAACCTTGAAAAAGAAAAGATAGAAGAAAAGAAAAGAAGAGTGAAAAAGGGGAAGGAGATAGTGAATCCAATTCCGATCCAAAACTTACCTTACCCTCATGTGCCCACAAAGAAAGACAATGAACGACATTACGCTTGTTTCATCGACATTTTCAAACAATTGTAAATCAACATTCCGTTTGCAGAATCGCTTGAACAAATGCCGAAATATGCTAAATTCATGAAAGATATCCTTACAAAGAAAAGAAGATATTCGGATCCGGAAACAATTGTCCTTGACGCAAGTTGTAGTGCTATAATCCAAAGAACTCTACCAAGGAAAGAAGTCGATCCGGGGCGTGTTACTTTGCTGGTAACAATTGGTGATGTCTATGTTGGCAAAGGCTTAATCGATTTGGGCTCAAGCATTAATCTAATTCCATTGTCCATTGTGAAGAGGCTTGGGAACATTGAAATGAAGGCAATTCGGATGACATTACAATTGGCTGACAAATCCACAACTCATGTCTTGGTTAAAGTTGATAAGTTTTTCTTTCCAGTTGACTTTGTTGCTATTAATATGGAGGAAGACGAGGATGCTCCATTAATACTTGGACGCCCTTTCATGAAGACCGCAAGAATGATGATTGATGTTGATGGCGGTCTTATGAAAGTAAGAGTTCAAAATGAAGAAGTGAGTTTTAATCTCTTTGAAGCAATGAAGCATTCTCAAGATAAACATGATAGCTTCCGTATTGATGCAACGGAAGAAGCCATAGAGGAAGTTTCAAATAGTATCTCCTTTGGAAAAAGCTCTTGATGACTCGTTTGAAGTGTTTTCCGATGAAGAAGAAAGGGCACTTGAAGAGTGTTTGAAGGAACTTGAATCTTTGGAGGAGTTACAACCATGGGAATGTGAAGTGGAAGTGTTAAAGAAAGAGGTGAGTGATGAGAAGTCTCAACTTGAATTGAATGTGTTGCCTTCTAATTTGAAATATGTGTTCATTGATGACGGTTGTAACAAACCGGTTATCATTAGCAACACCTTGACCGACAAATAGGAGGACCGTTTGATTCAAGTTTTGAAGAAAAATCAAGAAGTTTTAGGTTGGGTTCTTTCCGATTTAAAGGGAATTAGTCCGGCTTATTGCATGCATAAAATCTTGATGGAAGAGGGCTTCAAAGCGGTAGCCCGACCACAACGCCGTTTAAATCCAACTATGAAGGAAGTGGTGAGAAAAGAGGTTATTAAGCTATTGGATGCTGGTATGATTTACCCGATATCCGATAGTCCGTGGGTGAGTCCTGTTCAAGTTGTACCTAAGAAGGGAGGAATGACCGTTATACAAAATGAGAAAAATGAATTAATCCCGACAAGAACTGTGACGGGTTGGAGAATGTGTATAGATTATAGGAGGCTAAAAACCGCTACTAGAAAAGACCATTTACCACTTCCGTTTATGGATCAAATGCTTGAGAGATTGTCGGGAAAAGAATTTTATTGCTTCTTAGATGGGTATTCCGGTTATAACCAAATTTCGGTTGACCCGGAAGACCATGAGAAGACGACACTCATATGTCCCTTTGGAATTTTTGCTTACCGAAAGATGTTGTTTGGCTTGTGCAACGCACCGACAACATTTCAACGATGTGTGCAAGCAATTTTCTCCAACCTTATTGAAAAAATGATGAAGGTATTCATGGACGACTTCTGCGTTTTCGGAGCGTCTTTTGATCTTTGTTTGAGAAATTTGGAAGTCGTTCTTGAACGGTGTGTAGAAACAAACTTGGTATTGAACTGGGAGAAGTGCAACTTCATGGTAACAGAGGGGATTGTGCTTGGCCACAAAGTCTCCTCTAAAGGCCTTGAAGTGGATCAAGCAAAAATTGAAGTGATCGAGAAGTTGCCTCCTCCAACCAATGTCAAAAGCATCCTGAGTTTTCTTGGCCATGTCAGCTTTTATAGGCGGTTTATCAAAGACTTCTCCAAAGTTGCAAGGCCATTGAGTAATCTACTCAACAAATATAAGTCCTTCTCCTTTGATGATGAATGTTTAAATGCCTTTAAAATTTTAAAAGAGAAACTCATCACCGCACCCATAATCGTTGCTCCAAATTGGACCTTAAATTTTGAATTAATGTGTGATGCTAGCGATTATGTCGTTGGTGTGGTGCTTGGGCAAAGTAAGGCCAAAATTTTCATGCTATACATTATGCGAGTAAAGTTCTTAATGAGGCACAAGTTAACTATGCCACCACAGAAAAATAATTACTCGCTATTGTATACGCTCTTGAGAAATTTCGGTCTTATCTGATTCAAAGGTGGTAGTCTACACTGACCACTCGGCAATTAAATATCTGCTTACCTAGTCGGATTCAAAACAAAGGTTAATCCGGTGGATCCTCTTGTTACAAGAGTTTGATTTGGAAATCCGTGACAAGAAAGGGTCAAAAAACTTGGTAGCAGATCATTTGTCTAGGTTGGTCAATGTAGAGGTAACTCATAGTGAGAATGAGGTCCGTGAAGAATTTCCGGATGAAAAACTTTTTCGAGTCCAAGTTAGGTCGTGGTTTGAAGATTTTGCTAACCACAAAGCAACCAGTTTTTTCCCGGAGGACCTAACTTGGAATCAAAGATGGAAATTCCTCTCGGATGCTAATATCTATGTTTGGGATGAGCCATACTTGTTTAAATTAGGAGGTGACAATTTGTTAAGGAGGTGTATCACTCTTGATGAAGCCAAATGTATCCTTTGGCATTGTCACAACTCGCCTTATGGAGGGCATTACAATGGTTTTAGAACAGCAACTAAAGTCCTCCTATCGGGCTTTTATTGGCCAACATTGTTTAAAGATGCCAACCTATAAGCAAAAAGTTTTGATACATGCCAAAGAAGTGGCGGGATTGGAAAAAGAAATGAAATGCCCTTGCACACAATTTTGGAAGTCGAGGTGTTCGATTGTTTGGGTATTGATTTTGTCAGACCATTCCCACCATCTTTTTCAAACGAGTATATTTTAGTTGCGGTTGACTATGTTCCAAGTGGGTGGAAGCAATTGCGTCACCGAGGGCCGATGGCAAGACGGTGATAAATTTTTTAAAGAAAAACATATTCTCCCGTTTTGGCACCCCTCGTGTGTTAATTAATGACGGAGGTTCGCATTTTTGCAATGCA
Organism: Lathyrus tuberosus; assembly: GCA_022829125.1. Taxonomy (NCBI): domain Eukaryota; kingdom Viridiplantae; phylum Streptophyta; class Magnoliopsida; order Fabales; family Fabaceae; genus Lathyrus; species Lathyrus tuberosus. Next base: position 5,563,831 of record JALAZF010000414.1, on the reverse strand, counting down.
CCGCTCGAAAAGGTCTTAAAGCATTACGGTGTAAAGCACAAAGTTGCAACTCCGTACCACCCACAGACAAATGGTCAAGCAGAAGTGTCTAAAAGAGAGGTCAAAAGAATTTTAGAGAAAACCGTGTCGAGCTTGCGGAAAGATTGGTCACAAAAATTAGATGAGGCTTTGTGGGCGTATCGCACCGCTTACAAAGCGCCAATCGGCCTAACTCCTTTTCAAATGGTTTATGGCAAGTCATACCATTTACCCGTTGAATTGGAGCATAAGGCTCTATGGGCTTTGAAAATGTTGAATTTTGCTCCGAGTTTGGCCGGTGAAAAAAGGAAAGTTCAGTTGCATGAATTGGAAGAAATGCGTAATAACGCTTACCACTCAAGCAAGATATTTAAGGAAAAAGTGAAAGGATATCATGATAAAAAGGTTTCGCAGAAGGAATTTTGGGTTGGTCAGATGGTACTTTTATTCAATTCTCGTCTGAAATTGTTTCCGGGAAAATTAAAGTCCAAATGGTCTGGACCTTTTTTTGTCAAGGATGTCAAGCACTATGGTGCAATAGTCATTGAGGACTTGAAAAAGAAAGAGAGTTGGACAGTAAATGGCCAACGGTTGAAATTATATCTTGGAGGAGAATTTGACCGAGAGAATTACAGTGTGTTTCTTGATGATCTTTGAATCATCTTGGACCGTCGAGCTTAGCCGACGTTAAACAAGCGCTTGTTGGGAGGCACCCCAACATTGTAAGTATTTATGCTTTCATTTGTTGTTTTGATGATATTAGTTATTTTAGAATTGGTTAAGGAAGTGCCAGCAGATGCAGAAAAATTTTCAAAATCCTGTCATGTTCGATGGCTGATTCGCTTTGCGAACCTGGGGCGAGCATTCGCTGGCCAGTTCGCTTTGCGAACTCAGCGAGACAGGGGAGCATTTTTCTACTGCCACCTCATTAAAAAGGGAGTTAATTTTATGGGTGGGCCATACACTTGGGCCCATGACCCATATCATTTTCTAAACTTTAGAGAGGCAACCCTCTTCCTTTTTTCATTCCCGCTCTTGCCTCTCTCTCACAATTACGCACAAGAACAAATTCTCACGTGCTCTCAGTTCATCTCAAATTTCACCAAGTTTCCCCAATCACCAACAAGTTCAGGTTTGAGGTTGTGGATTGAAAATTAAGAGACAAATTACTTTTAGGTTTTCAAAGTGTTTTCAATTGCCTCTGTTCATAATGCTTTATGTTACTGCATGTTTACATTTGGTCACGCATTATGAGTAGGGTTGTGTGTTGAAACTAGTCTGATGTGTATTGTTGGCTGCTATTGTTTTTCTGAAATTATCGTGTGTTTGGTGTCCAGTTCGCTTTGCGAACCTAGGCGAGAATTCGCCAAACCTCGCTTTGCGAGTTTGGGGAGAATGTTCGCCAGCCTTCGCTTTGCGAACTTTGATGCGAATGCATCAGAGTTTTGAATTTTTTTTATCTGGTTGGTGATTCCGTTTTTCTTCAATGCTAATGGACTGGGTTGCTGCTTGTTGTTGTTTTATTTGTCGATTTGTGCAGATGGATCCTAAGATCAATCCCGCTAAGAAGCGAAAGGTCAGCACTTCAAGATAAGTGCCAATACTGTTTGACAGTGATCGTTTTAACAGAGTCAAGTAGGCAGAAAGGTATCTGACTTTGGAAAAGAGAACTATTTTAGCGAAAAAGAGATTTAACTTGAGTGACCGTGGAAGTTATCGGTCGGTGGCTGCACTCTTAGAAGCGAAAAAATGGGGAAGACTGATAACTCCCTTAGATTGCTACAATGTTGAGATTGTCCGAGAGTTTTATGTTAATGCCCTCCCTGGTGATGGGGAGCTTTTTAGTTGGACAACCGAAGTTGGGGGGAAAGTTATGTGATTTGATCGCGGAGCAATTAATACCATTCTTGGAGATCCTTTGCCATTGAGAGCTAGCCAAATAGATGTGTACCATATAGACTTGCACCTTCACCGTGACATTCCAAAAATGACCAGCGATTTTCTACGACCGGGAAAAACTGTAGAACTCAACCCATTTGGGGTTACCATTAGATACCGTCGTGAGGACATGCAACCTTTGGCTCAACTTATTTTTCTTTTGGTGATAACCAACATCAAGCCGAAGTCGCATTCGTCAACCATCCTTATTCCACTTTCCCACCTTGTCCACAGTATTTTGACTAATGTACAGATAGATGTGGCCCGTATTATCGCTGATGAGATTAAGGCAATTGTTCAGAGTGGTCTTGGCGATTCCGCTTCTCGGGCGAATGCCCCTCTTGCTTTTACTTGTCTCATCATGACTTTGTGTGCTCATGTTGGGATTAATATACCCGCACGCCGTTAGGTCACTATTCCTTTTGCGGTTGACGACCGATATGTGGATAAGTTCTGTAAGCCTAAGGGGGCAAGGGGTGAGACATCTAGTGCTGGTGCTGATGCCGGCACAAGGGGTGGTGATGCTTCTGGTTATGGGTCGCAAGGTTTCTACCTTTATCAGCAGGAGATATGCCAATATAACTGGGATTGGATGGCGGCTTCTCAGTGCCCCATGACTGATTTACACGACTCCATGCAGATACTTCAGCTACAGATTCGTGAACCCACCGATGATCATACGATGATGACGAGGGAGCAGTTCATTGCTCATACTGGTTGGCCTGAGACCAGGCCAGTATTCGGAGGGGGAGAAGATGCGGATGGTCCTGATGATGCTGATGAGGAGGAGGGTGATGGTGCTGATGTTGAGGTATCTGGTTCTGTTTCTGGCTTAGAGGATGAAGAGTTGGTTGAGGTGTCTGGTTCAGAGTCCGAGGAGGATTGATTTTGCTGTTCTAATTTTGTACTTCCTTTAAGCATCAAAGTGAATTTTTCTTGTATTTTGCTTTTTATTTCAGTTTTTATTGATGTATTTTATCCACTCGGTGGATTATTTTGATATTTTGATGTACTTGTACCCGTATGAGGTACTTTTGACTTTGTAGGTGTTTTCACACCATTACATTATTATGATATTATGAGTATTATGTTATTTTTCAGTTAAATATGTTTAGTTTCATTTTTATTTTAGTTTTTATTATTGTTGTTATTAAGAGTTGAATTCTTCAGTTTAAGAATGTTCAACTCTTAAATTGTTGGTATGCTTTCGTTTTTCATTGTTGTTATTAATAGTTGAATTCTTCAGTTTACGAATGTTCAACTCTTAAGTTGTTGGTATGCTTTTTATCGTTTTATGTTGGTATGCTTGTGGAAGTTTAATATTTCCAACTTTTAGATGTTTTGTGCAAGAAACTTAGGTTGGTGTTGATCATCAAAGAAGGTTTTTCCAAGTTGGATGGCGATGATAGTAATTTTAAGCACAATTTTGTTGGCAAGGTACATAGTTACCTAGTTCTAGAATTTAGAATGTGTTAGAACTTTTTGTCTTTGTACAAATGAAAATGTTGTTTCTTATTACAACTCTATTGATTGCTTGTGTCATTTAGGTCCAAAAACCACAAAAGTGAGAAACCTCCATGTTATACTAAATGCATATGATTGATGATGAATGTTGTTTTATACTTATAATTCATGCTTTATCTTGCTTGTTGTTTTAAAATTGTGGAAACATAGAAATGATAAAGGCAATGTTTGTGCACTTTGAGTATAACCACCATTCCAAAAACACTTCAAGTCACCTTGTGAGTGTGCGCGTATTTGAAACCTAAATTCCTTATAAACTCACCTTCACTCATTTTCAAGGACCTTCAGCCACTTGCTCCATTTCACTCTCAATTCTCACACATTCTCTCTGAACTTTTCTCCTACATTCTTCATCTTCATCTCAATTCTCTTCCAAAACCTCACCAAAGCTCATTTCCACTTTGAAGGATAATCACTTTTACATCAAAAGTGATTATTTCCTGAGCTCAACCTTCATCATTCTTGCTATTACACTTGGATTTCTGGAGCTATTTCAGCTTTTGGATTGATCTTGAGTAGTTGCTACAACTTCTAACGGTTCGAATTCGCATTTTGGAGTTTTATCGCATTTTGCTCGATTTCGATACGGTTCGTCTACAAATTAAAGATTCCTCTGGTTTTCTTTGATTTTCTGCATCAATAATCATTTGCAACATTTACCAAACCAAATCTCCGGCTTGTAGGTTGGTAGATCTAACTAATTTTACCGTTTCACACATTTTCGTATCGCTCGCAATGTAGTCGATAAGTGTTGTGTGTGATTTGGTTTTGCATTTGTTTGATCCATGATCCAATTGTGTTGATGATTCTATCTCTGTTTATTTGCTGTTTTCAAGTTCAATTTTCGTGCACAATCTCAGTTCCTGGCATGTGGTGGTTTGTATAAGTGATTATGTGTTGAGAACTACTTTTGAAAAGCTGTTTTTTCTGTTTTTTTCAAAACTGTCTAGTGTTAACCGGTTAACACCCGATCAGTAACCGGTTACTCAGTTCAATTTTCACCAAAAACGCCAACTTTCAAGCAAGTAATCGGTTAACGCATGGTGAGTAACCGGTTAACACTGAACAGAATTGCCATTTTCTTGCATTTTCAAGTGTGTTTGCTATGCTTGCCTCATTTTAATTTCCATTGATCGTTGTGCTTGATTTTATGGATATTCTAAATGTCATCTCACTTCTGGTTGAAGCATGTTTGCGAACTTTCGATGCACATTTCGATTATTCATTTGTTTCATGTTCTTAGCATTGTATGAACATAGCATGTTTGCACTATTTTGTTCACATGATACATGACGTTGTGTGGCATTGTGAGAATAATTTGGCACTGTTTTGCATCTTCCATTTTAGTTTGCATTGAGTCTATTCTTCATGGATAAGCTCAATCTTGTCTAATCAATAATTCACTCATTTGTGCTTTAATGACTTTTCATTCTATTTGGAAAGTTGTTGGCATGTTTCCCCCCTTTATTAATTGATCGAAACCTTGTTTCGATTAGTCGATCTTCCCTTTTCCTCTCTTTAGGCCTCCTTTAGAGCTTTCTCTCTCTTTCCCCCCCGTGGAGTTGGAGTTTTACGCTGCGCCTCGCATCGGAGCACTGTGCAAATTAACGCCTTTACGCTGTCCGTTTCTCTACGCGGGAGCACTGTACAACTTGGAGTTGTTGTGTCGTCCGGTTCAACCTCTGTATTACACCATGTGTGTTAGAGAAGGAATGAGAAGGGAGAATTCCTACTCTCATTCTGACTATTTCAGGTAGGGGACGAATGACCCTGTGCTTGGCTTAGTCATCTCTAACTCCAGGCGGTAGTGCATTCTCTTTTCCCTAGTCAAGTTGATCCTTGATCACTCTTCGCTCTTTGCAATCTCTTTTGATCCTTAATCATTCCTATCTCTTTCAATCTCTCCTCTTGATCAATCACCATCCTTCTTGGTTGAGATCATTATTCTTGCGCTATCAATCTCTATTCGTTTCATTACTCTTTTCTTCTTGTAATCAATCCTTGCTTTTGATTCCCTTGAAGAGTTTCTATTCTCTCTCTTTGGTCTAACACAGTTTTCCTGTCACGACCATTCTTCCCTAGGAGTTCGCAACCTTTTCTTTGGTTCCTCTCCCTTTGATTGGTTAACCACTGCCTGGCAGTTAAAACACCAATGCTTACTATCTTATTCAGTTAATCACAGTCCTTCTGTTAATCACTGAGCTTCTCTTGGGTTAATCACCTCTTCTTGGTTAAACACCCATTTCTTCAGTTAACCACAGTTCATCTGTTAACATACTGAACCCTTTTCGAGTTAATCACCTTCTCTTGGTTAATCACTCGCTTTTCTCTTCGGTCAATCACAGTCCGTCTGTTAAAACACCGAATCCCCAGCAGTTGGCAACCTCCTCTTGGTTCGAATACTTGCACCCTTGGGTTAGTAACCTTTCTTTGGTTCAAATACCCTTCTTCGATTGAGTACTGTTTGTTCAGTCAATTTACCGAAACCCTTTGGGTCACGACCTTCGGTCGGTCCTACACCCGTTTTTCTGGTTAATCACAGTTTTCTCTATTAAAACCAATGCTTCTCTATTCCCACAGAGTTGCAATCCTTGCTCCATCGGTTAAACACTGTTTATCAGTTAACATACCGAGGCCCCTTCGGAGTCAAACACCTTCTCTCGGTTCGGCACTCTCTCTCTTGGTTTATCACAGTCCGTCTGTTGACACCAGATTCTTTTCCCCGCCAGGGTCTACTTTCTTTCTTCGGCTAACCACTGCCAGCCAGTTAATATACCGAGTCTCCTGTTTCTCTTGGTTACGACACCACCTCTTTATTTGGGTCCCCAGTGGAATCCCTCCTATTCCCTTTGCTCTCTTGGTTTCGACACTAATTCTTTTTGTTATCCCCAGCGGGGTTTCTTCCTTTCTTGGTTTTGACACCACTCTTTTCCTATTCTTTTGTGCAAACGCTCTTACTGTGCGGTCTTCCCCAGTAGAGTTTTTCCTTCACTCTTGCTCTTGGTTTTGACACCACTTCTTTCACTTCTTTGTTTCTCTCTTGTTTCCCTTTAACGTTCAGTTCCACGAACTACGGAAGCTCTGATTCTGCATTCTTTTGAATGTATGATACGTAGGCACGAGACGCAATGTCTTGTCGAGCACACTTCCACCTTTCTTCCACCCTTCCTTCCTTCTCCTTTTTCGTCCTTCCCTTCTTTGTCCCCTGGTTCCTCTGAACTACGGCGCTCTGACTTCCTCATTACACTATGAGGGTACGTAGGCACGAGGACTTCATTTCTCCACGAGCACTTTCCTTCTTTTCATTCTTTTTCCCCTTTTTCTCTCTCTCTCTCTCTCTCTCTCTCTCTCTCTCTCTCTCTTCTTTCCTTTAGCTAGAAGCCTTTAGATAGATAACCCATCCAAGCCTAGAAGCAAGCAAAATGGTTCCCATCGAGTATGACGGATGCGTTAGGTGCTAATACCTTCCTTTCGCATAACCGACCCCCCGTTCCCATTTCTCTTCCCCTTGGGTTTTATCGATATTTTCCCTGTCCTTTGGGACTAAATAAAGTTCGGTGGTGACTCTGTTGTATCTTTGAGTGTGCGATTCACTCAGGTAGATTTCCAGCCATCTTCAGCTGGCGACTCTGCTGGGGACTGGTTGACCTATTGCTGGTCCATCCCTTGAAGGGTCTCGCCTAGTTTTGTTTGCTTTTTCTTGCTTGTTTGGGTGTTTATCTTAAGCGCTTTAGTAGCTTTATTTTCATGCTTTAACTTTATGTTTATTTATCGCATTTCTTGACTGCTTTGAATATTCATATGTTGTATATCCTGGATATCTGTTGTTTTCTGCTGTTGTTGGGATGGGTAGATATTATTGGAGAGAAAGGTCCTAACACCGGGCCTAGTATACACATAGGCTAGAACGTGGATAGTCGTGAGGCCTGCGTTTTGCGCGTTGGGTTATCACGAGAGCCACATCCCAGATCGTGATTCGCTTGAGAATACTTCCGTCCTGTGAGAATTCACTACGGCGGGGGATTTTCATTCTGAGTCCTATGGTTTGGGCGACCTTTTTTAGCGACCACCTTGTTGTGTCTAGATCACACCTGTGAGGGGGATGGGTTCTTGCAGGAAAACAAGCCACTTCATACCCTTGTTCTCACACACGCCAGATTTCCTCACTGTCATACCCCAAATTTTGACCACTAAAGTTTCCCATCATTGTGCAAATCATCATCACAATATGGATGAATCATCATGCCTCATCAACCTCCTCAAGGAATTGTTGAGCATTGACTGCAATCAGAACTAGGGTTTCAAGCCCTCTCAGAGCCTTAGACAAAAGATCAATCAAGAAATGACTTGATCTTCAACTTGTATAACCTCTCAAATATCCACAAAGGATCAAAAGGACTCCCACTTCAAGGATTAAGCACAAAGCTGCTCCCTTCTAGGTGGATTAAGCACAAAGCTGCTCCCTTCTAGGTGGATCAAGCCTCCAGATCGACTGTGTCATCAAATTAGGGTTTTGATCGCCCAGGGCCTCCAGATGGGAAATTTCATATGGGCACAAGCCAATGATCCAAAACATAACCTAATTTACTCCATGGAACCTCATGAACCCATGCATCAACTCAATTTTACCTCAGGGGATGCATACATCAAAAATCAGGAATTAGGGTTTCTTGACCTAATTCACCCCTAAGTTGACTTTTGGGACAAATCATAAGCCAAGACCTCAAGAAATGATTTGAGGGTCTTTAATTAACCATATTGATCCATTTAGAACAATGGATTAATCCAAGAAGCTTGAGCAACAGGTTTCAATTTCATCTGCACCACAATTAGGGTTTCGCGATAAAAGTCAACTGTAACTTTGACTTTTGACCTGGACATGCTCCCAAACCCTAGGACATGAATAAATATACCCTATGACACCCATGGAACATGTCCATCAAGTTTGATTTAGGTCAAGGACATGATTTCCTGAAGAATTGCACAGTTTGGAATTCATCTGATAAAAAGTCAACTGTGCACAAAAGTCAACTTTGACTTTTTGAGATTTTTCACCAAAATGGATTTTTAACCCTAAAATGATGTTAATGTATGATTTGAATCATCATTCATCAAGAAAAATCAAGAAAAGTTGGATAACTTGTAAAAGGGGTAACCATAAAAACTTAGAAATTTTTCTAAGTTAAAATTAAAGTGGCTAGGGTACCAACTTTGGAGGACCATAACTCCTAAACCACAAGGCCATTTTTTCTCATCCAAAGATGGATTTGTAGCCCTCATTATCATATACAAAAACCTCAACTACAAGTCATTCCAATTCATTAAGGATTATGAGTTATGGAGTGATCAAAGTGGCTGAAAAGTGAAAATGTCGCTTTTTCCAACACTTAGTGAAATTTTCACTAAGTCAGAATCTGCCTTCACTTTTTGCCAAATGTAGGGGGATTTTTCACTTAGAATCAAAAGAGATCAAAACCAAACTTGTTACAACAGTTGTTGTATCATGTAAGAGCTTTCCAAAATGGCCAAGAACATTGCCAAATTCAACCTACATCATGAGATATGACATTGTCAAGTTGCCTTGCTGAAATCTGTCAAAACAAGGCAGATTTTGCATTTTGGCTCGATTTGCCAAAATCAGCCAAATCCAAATGCTCCTATCCACTTGGATACCTCTGAGGATTGAATCCAAAGGGGACAAACACTGAGCCAAGCCTCCAAAGTCCATGGAACAAGAAATAGCATGTTGAACCTATAGTTGCCAAAATAGGGACAAGACTCCAAATTTGGAATGAGGCATTCAATGGAACCATCAAGGTGGCATGGACTGAGCCATTCTCATCTGAAATCAGTCAAGACTTATCCAAGACCAAGGGAACCAAAGCTCTGTGCCCTAACCTCTAGTCAATGGCTAGAGGAGACTTGAATTCTCATTGGACAACATTGGCCAAACATACTTACCAGCTGCCATTCACTATTCCTTGCAAAACAAACTTGCTATACTATAAATAGAGCTCAATTGTGTTCAGTTTGAGTACACCAAAGCCATCTAACAGATGCTTTCCTCAAAATCTCTTTCTCTTGGCAAAAATGCCTTTCTTAGCAAGGTAGCTATCGGGTTTTGAGTTTAAGAGCTTTTCCAATCAAACCAATCACTCACACACCTCACATACATCATATAGAAGTGATCCAAACACTCAAACAACATCTGGAACACAGATTTCACAAAATCACCAGTCAATTGCTCAAGGTTTTAACCAAGTTGCAGTTGAGATGCCATGAAGTGATCCAGCCAATTTCAATAAAGTCCAAGCATTCAAACACACTCCATAGGGTGTAGGGAAGCTGTTCAGATCATTACCACTCATCTGTAACACCTCCAACTCAGAAATCAATTTGCTCTTGCTGTCACGACTTAGAGGTAAGCCTAAGCTTGGTCATCTCTCAATCTATGCATATTTCCTCGCACAATAATTTGGCCATATGTTCATAATCATGCATGGAATGTTTGCCCTCAATTAATTGCATTGTTTGAATCGTGTATCAAAAATCCTAGCCTTCATGCAGAAATTAGGGTTCTTGAGGATTTTTCATGATTTCTTGTTGTATGTTTAATTTAAATGAAATTAAAGTACATAGATATAATCGTGAGGTTGAGACGAGCACAATGATATGTGGATTGCATGTTATAATCAAGTATTCAGTGAGATTGGATAGAAAATGCAAATCTGGGAAACCCAGAAAAACGCGCGTGTTCTTCAGCTTGTTCTTGGCGCCATTTTTCCATATTTGAATATTTGAAATTTGTGATTTTGTTTAATTGATTCAAAAATTAATTTCTCTCTGAGTTTTAATGATTTTGAGTTGATTCTTTTTTTAATAATTCACAAAAATGTTAAAATATTTTATTTTATCAAAAAATCCCAAAAATATTATTTATTTCATATAATTGATATTTTTACAAAGAATTAATGTTTTAATTGTTTTTAACATTTGAAATATTTTTTCCACATTGATTTTGCAACTTTTAATGCTTTCTAATTATTTTGTAGGTCAATACTTAATTTTTGAAGCATTAATCCAAGATCACAATTTGTTTTCCATGTATTGAACAATTTTGATCATTTTAATTGAATTTTTATTCAATTAAATACATTTTGAAAACAAATTAGGGTTTTGGATTAATTCAACCCTCATAAATCATTTTCAAAACACTTTTGGGCCTCTTGAGAGAGTGTAAGACCCACACCCCCCTTGTACAAAAACTTTTTGGGCCTCACTCATTGTATAAGTCCCTCTGTACAAGTAAACGGCGCGATCGTCGCCCGTTTAGAAATAAACCATCTGGGCCTCTCCTTGAGCTATAAGACCCATTCAAAACACTTTGGGCCTCTATTAGAGTGTAAGACCCAATCCTTTTTTGACCAAATTATTTTGGGCCTCAGTGTATTGTATAAGTCCCGATACCGTCAAAAAACAAACGGCGCGATCGTCGCCTTTTCAAAAATCATATGGGCCTCTCCTTGAGCTATAAGCCCCACTCTTCTTCTTTAAAATTCTTTGGGCCTCTTGAGAGAGTGTAAGACCCATCCCTGTGTACAGAAAACCTTTTTGGGCCACAGTCACTTGCATAAGACCCTCTGTACAAATTCAACAGTGCGATCACTGGTAAAACCATCTGGGCCTCTCCTTGAGCTGTAAGCCCCAAATCTTTCTTTTTTCAAAGCACTTTCTCGTTTGATTTTGAATATATTGTTGTTTATCTTTCTTTGTTGAACAACTAACCAAACAGCATGGAAGCTCTACAACCGAGTAAGTGTTTATACGCTTTCATTTACTGCTTTCATATATATAACTGTATTGTGGGGCTGCTCGCTGTAAGTCTTCTTTCACAAACTCATATATATATAACTGTATTGTGGGGCTGCTCATTGTAAGTCTCCTTTCATAAACTCATATCGACTGTGTAATAATAGTATAGATATTCAGAGTTTACCTGGTAACTACGTCTAGAACTAGGTGAAGCCGTTTCGTTTAGTCGTAGAAATAGACAGCTAGATCCCAAATAGGATCACCAGATATAGTCTTCTCTTCGGCTGTCCTCCTTAGGAATCGTCAAGAAACTCTACTCCCAAAGATGAAATGTATTCTCCGTGAATGACATCTTTGAGTTTCTTCCAAATTCTCGAACTTTCCTGACTTGCTCTATTCCTTGTGAATAGCTTGCCTTGAATTTCTCGGGGTTTGGGGACCCACGGGCTTCTTAAAAGCATCGGCCTCCTCTTGGGCATTGTACAAGGACCCACAGGCTTCCTATAAGCAACCCCGCCTCCTCTTGGGCTTAGTACAAGGACCCGTCGGCTTCATAGAAGTATTCACAACCTCCTCTTAGGCTTCGTATAAGGATCTCTTCCTCCGGGAATGATAGCCTCCTCTTGGGCTTAATACAAGGACCGATCGGCTTCTTAAAAGATTCCAGCCTCCTCTTGGGCTTCGTACAAATTGTCCCAAAGACCTCCTAGAGGTATAGGAACAGAACTTAGTAATCTCCATAGAGCAGTCCTTTCCAGAGTCTACTACTATTTCTCAAAGCATAGTACAAAAGATGAAACTCTAGACTTGGACAGTCTATTTTCCTTGAGTCTCAAAGACATTCTCAAGTGACCCTTTCGTCAGATAGGAAGGAAACCCGTAGACTCGGACAGTCTCAATACCCTTTGGATTTCCCCTTTCCTCAAAGAACAGGGACCAACCCCGATCCTCAGATCAAACCCTTGAGTACAGTATTACTCATATAAGAACTGATTTTCTCTTTTGAAATCAGTATACTGGATCTGTCACTTAACTGAAAAAGTTACACTAGCCTCCTCTTGGGCTTTGTACAAATGATTCTCCCCAGCGGAACAAACCTTTTAGCCTCTCTCTCGGGCTTTGTACGAGACACATAAGAGACTCCCTCGTTGAGTCAAATAACCCCTTTCGCCTCCATCACGGGCTTTATACGAGATACAAAAAGGTTCTTATTAAGCCAAACAAACTTTCGCCTCCATCTCGGGCTTTGTACGAGACACAAAAACTCTCTTGTTGAGTCAAATAGCCTCCATCTCGGGCTTCATACGAGCTATAAAAGATTCTCCAGCTGACTCAACTCTTTGTTAGCCTCCTTTTAGGCTTTGTATAATGATATCCCCCACTGGGTCGAACCCTTTTTAGCCTCTCTCTCGGGCTTTATACGAGACACAAAATAGCCTCCTCTTAGGCTTTGTATAATGATTTTCCCTAGCGGAAATTAGCCTCCTCTTAGGCTTTATATAAGAAAACCACTGGTTGATCCAATCAACCTTTTAGCATCAAACTTGTGCCTCGTTCACAGTACACAAACATCAACAACTCCTTCCCTTTCATCTAATCGCTGTAAGCGGCAAGCCTCTGGATCATCTATATCCATGCCACTGTCCTTCTTTTAGCATGAGGAATTCCTAAGGAAAGATGGCGTTGCTCTATACTGAGTTAAAGTCTTCTCCTCCAGGTTAAAAACCCCTTCTTCGGAAATTATGGCATTGCTCGGATCCGCGTATCCCAGTTAAAGTAATTCTCCTTTATCCCTCTTTAGAGACGACAAATTCTCTCTAAAGTTGAGACCTTTTAGCTTCACATCTTGGGCTTTGATCAAGATACAAACAAACACCTTTCGCTTCACGTCTTGGGCTTTGAACAAGACACCAAAAACCATTTCCTCCCATAGACTAGGAGGAACTACGAACGCTCTGATTTCCCTGTTTCGGTAAACGGGAATACGTAGGCATAAGATCGAAAGAAAAGATCTTAGCGAGCACAATCAACAAAAAACCTAAATCCCATTTCAAAAGCAGTAATCCAAAAACATCTGTCCTAATATCCTAATCCTTATTCCCCGCCAGAAACCTTCTGCCCAGATAAAAAGAAAGAAAGCAGTATTGGCGAAAATACAAATAACCAGTACAAAGGCCCCCCACATTGTAGCATTCGTAACCTAACAGACCGCTGTTTAAACTCAGTATGCAAAGCAGGGTTAATTGGAGACTTCTATTTCCCTTCCTTCATCAGCTTCAATAGGATAAAAAATGAATCGACCTGTAGTAAACTCAACCGCAGAGAGCGACCAGTGCTTAAGAACCATGTCCAAAATCGTTCGCTATAGAAAAGTGGCGCCCACCGTGGGGCCCTGCTTTCTTTCTTTGTTTTCCTTGTGTAGAAACTACAGAATGGTGACTCAGCCGGGGATCCATTTCTGTCAGGAACATAGGATTCTTAGCTTTATAAGTCTAGGATGATTAGGACAAATATATATACTGCTTTTCCTAATTGCTATACGTGTTTATTTTTCTGCTACTGGGAATGCGGGTGATGCCGTATGTGGAAAGATTGAGTATACACTTAAGATAAGTGATGGCGGCGGGGTCGACCATCAACCTCAGTGGAGGCTAACCAACGCAACCCATTCACTCTTCTAGCCAATGGGCCGGTTGTTAAGTATGAGAAGCTGAGGAGCCAAACCCTTTTGTAGTGCGGAAGCTATCGGAAATAGTTGTTATGCGATACTACCCTCATTTGAGGCTGGTGATCTATTCTCGGTGAATAACACTTACTCTAAGATTGGACACAACTCGCTGGCGATCCGCTTATTGTCTGCCTTCCTGGGAGGAGCTAATGATAATGAGTACAGGTACAAAATTCACCTTAGTAAACCTTTGGGGATGGGTAGAGCCTTGACTTCATGACAACGACCCTCTGACCCCATGTTTTTTCTATGTTTTGTGTGCTGCATTCATGCATTCATCTAAAAAACATTAAAACATTCAAAAAAATTCTCTTCTAATCTCTCTGTTTTTCAAATTAAACTAAGACTGTGATTGCAAATATCAGAGAAAAGGATTGCACCGATGGATTTCGGTAGAAGGAGAACTCACCAGTATACCTTCAAGGTTCCAAAGCTAGAGGATTTGAGAAGGTTAACGAGGATGATCACTAACCCGGAGGCTTTTAGAGCCAAGCACGGTGGTTTGTTACCACTGTTAAGAGTCCATGTGATTGGGGGAATCATGGATGCGCTCATTCAGTTCTACGATCCGGTTTATCACTGTTTCACATTCTCAGATTACCAGCTAGCACCAACGCTGGAGGAGTATTCTCATCTGTTGGATTTACATATCACTGATCGAGCTCCATTTTCTGGACTGGAAGAAATTCCAAAGAATCAGACCATTGCAAGAGCAATTCATTTGGACGAGTCTGAGGTCAGGACTCACCTGACTACTAAGGGTGGCATCCAAGGTTTGCCAGCCCAGTTCTTAACAAAGAAAGCTTTGTACTTCGCTAGTATAGGGAACGAGACTGTTTTTGAAAGCATCTTTGTCTTACTCACCTACGGGTTATTTTTGTTTCCCAACATCAATAACTTCGTCGATATCAACGCTATTAAGGTTTTTCTTATTGTAAACCCTGTGCCGACTTTGCTCGCAGATGCGTATCATTCTGTACACTTAGGAAATTTGTACAGCGGAGGGGAGATCACATGTTGTGTACCTTTGCTCTACAAATGGTTTATCTCCCATTTGCCTAAGTCTGCTGCTTTTTGGGATTGTAAGAGTGTCTTACGCTGGTCGCAGAAGATCATGTCTCTTACCAACTCTGATATAAATTGGTGCATTAGGATTTATGATGGGATCAGGATCATTGATCGTTGTGGAAACTTCCCCAACGTACCCCTCATAGGAATTAAATGAGGAATCAACTATCATCCGATATTGGTTCTTAGGCAATTTGGATACCCGATGAGGCACATCCCGCTGGGTGTTCATCTGGAAGGTCTTTTCTTCAAGGAAGGAGAAAACGACAGGGCACTGAAGATGGAAATAGTGCATGCTTGGAAATATGTTCATAAGAAAGGACGAGAGTCTCTAGGAAAACTGGACTGTGTCTCGGTGGAGCCTTATCTCCATTGGGTGCAAACTAGAGCTCTCAAGCTAAAGATGCCTTATCCTCGTTACGGAATTCTTCCGCCGAGGGAATCTGTCATGTACTTCATGACGGAAACTGAAAAGCTTCAGGTTACTCTCAACAAAGTTCAAAAGGAAAGAAGGTCTTGGAAGAACAAGTACTGCACCCTCAACATAGAGTGTATCCAAATACAGCAACTACTGAGAGAGAAAGATGCTCTGATTGAAATTTTAGAGCAACATGCTGTAGAAAATCAAGATGACCAAAGGAATTTGCTCGCTCCTTTCACCTGGCAAAGGAATGACAACCCGGCAACGGCCCGAGTGCCCCGGTCAAAGAAAAGGAAGATACCAGAATCAGCACCCGAGTTCTCTCGGGACCCATTAGCTTAGGTTTATATTTCTGCACTTTGTAATCTACTTCTGTAATCCTTGGAATTTCAATAAAAAGGGGTTTCCCCACCGTTTGATATTTGCAATCTAATTGTCGCAGTTTATTTTGATTAAATCAACAAACAATTAATATAAATCATTGCATTTTATCATTCTCACATCGCGTATTCTCCTTACCTACGAATCTCACGTTTGTGTCTCGGTTCTAGAGTCAAACTGTCTCATTCGTACAATACTCGGGCTAATCGTCAGAAAAAGATGGATGATCTTGAGGAAGAGAACAGAGAGTTGAAAGATGAGATCGACGCTCTGAGAGAGGATATGAGAAAGCTTCGTAACGACATGCAAGCCATGGCAGAAGCTCGACTACAAAGGACTGTGATCTCAGAGATCACCTCAGCGCCCATAGTGGAGAAGTTTGATCCTAGGTATCAAATGCCGAAAGATCGTCCCTGGGGCATGCCTGTGAACTATATCCCGGAAGGATATGTTCCGCCGATCGTTGAAGATCAGGGAATCGCAACAGATGCCGCTGGTCCTGAAGGTTACAAACTTCGGGGAAAACGAAAATGCCAGGGGCATGCTGAAGACTCCTGAAGGTTACAAACTTCAGGAAACGCCAAGATTTACTGCCGTAGTTACGGTACCACCCCCTGTGGTTCACACTGTCCCGAAAGGACAGATTCCACAGATACCTTCTGCTAGGAAAGAAACTATGTTTGGCCGAATGGATGAATTCCAGGAACAGTTCTTGTAAATGCAGAGGGAACTGCAAGCCATTCGCGGTTAGGATCTTTTTGGAAAGGACGCCGCAGACCTCTGTCTGGTCCCCAATGTGAAAGTTCCGCCCAAATTCCATTACCCTCCATCGTGAATGTTGCAGACATCAGTCGTGTAACACGGAGCGGTCGAATCTTCAACCGAGGAGTTGGAGAACTTAACAAAGAAAAGGAACTTCAGACAGAAGCTCCCGATCCACCAGTCGGTCAATCCAGTAATCCCGACCTTTCGAAAAACAAAGATGAGATGCTAAAGCTCATCCAAAGGAGTGAATACAACATTGTTGATCAACTGTTACAGACTCCTTCAAAGATCTTGGTGTTATCACTGTTACTTAATTCAGAAGTGCATAGGGAGGCTTTACAGAAAGTCTTGGAGTAGGCCTTTGTGGAACAGGATGTAACAATCAGACAGTTCGATAGCATTGTCTCTAACATCACTTCCTGCAATAATTTGGGATTTAATGATGAGGAATTACCCGAAGAGGGTCGCCGTCATTACATGGCGCTCAACATTACAGTTAACTGCCAAGACGATGTTTTAGCCAGCGTACTGGTAGACACAGGGTTAGCCCTGAATGTTATTCCGAAGTATACTTTGATGCAATTATCATTCAAGGGCCCTCCGATGAGAATTAGCGAGTTCTTCGTCAAAGAATTCGACGGATCCAGAAAAGCAGTTATCGGCGAAGTTGATCTTCCCATAACTATCGATCCTTATACTTTTCAAGTCACTTTCCAGGTCATGGACATCCGGGCAACATACAGTTGTTTATTAGGAAGACCTTGGATACATCAGGCTGGAGCGGTCACTTCGACCCTCCACCAAAAGCTAAAGTTCGTTCAGAACAATCAACTTGTCATAGTCTGTGAGGAACAGGCTTTACTCGTGAGTAACTTGTCATCATCTGCTGGTATAGAACCTGATGAGGTTATTGGAACGCAGTTCCAAGCACTATCGGTGAGCAAGGACAATCAATCCGGAGGAGGAACGTCGATTTCCTCATACAAGGTGTAGCGAGCGATTTTGGACGCGGTTCTTAAGCGCTGGTCGCTCTCTGCGGTTGAGCTTAAAACTACAGGTCGATTCATTTTTTATCCTATCGTGAGCTGAATAAGGAAGGGAAATAGATGTCTCCAATTAACCCTGCTTTGCATACTGAGTTTGAACAGCG
Source organism: Lathyrus tuberosus (assembly GCA_022829125.1). Classification (NCBI taxonomy): domain Eukaryota; kingdom Viridiplantae; phylum Streptophyta; class Magnoliopsida; order Fabales; family Fabaceae; genus Lathyrus; species Lathyrus tuberosus. The sequence goes on along the minus strand of JALAZF010000414.1, from coordinate 5,546,026 downwards.
GTCTGTTAGGTTACGGATGCTATCAATGTGGGGGGCTTTTGTACTGGTTATTCGTATTTCGCCAATACAGGTTCTTTCTTTCTTTTTATCTAGGCAGAAGGTTTCTGGCGGGGAACAAGGATTAGGATGTTAGGACTGATGCTTTTGAAATACTGCTTTTAATTGATGGAGATATGGGATTTGGGCTTTTTGTTGATTGCGCTCGCTAAGATCTTTTCTTTCGATCTTATGCCTACGTATTCCCGTTTACCGAAACAGGGAAATCAGAGCGTACGTAGTTCCTCCTATTCTATGGGAGGAAATTGGTTTTTGGTGTCTTGTTCAAAGCCCAAGACGTGAAGCGAAAGGTGGTTTGTATCTTGCTCAAAGCCCAAGATGTGAAGCTGAAAGACCTCGATTTCAGAGAGAATTTGTCATCTCTAAAGAGGGGAGAAGGAGAATTACTTTAACTGGGATACGCGGATCCGAGCAATGCCATAATTTCCGAAGAAAGGGTTTTAACCTGAAGGAGAAGACTTTAACTCAGTGTAGAGCAATGCCATCTTTCCTTAGGAATTTCTCATGCTAAAAGAGGGACAGTGGCATGGATGTAGATGATCCAGAGGCTTGCCGCTTACAGCGATTAGATGAAGGGAAAGGAGTTGTTGATGTTTGTGTACTGTGAACAAGGCACAGCTTTGATGCTAAAAGGTTGATTGGATCAACCAGTGGTTTTCATATACAAATCCTAAGAGGAGGCTAATTTCCGCTAGGAAAATCATTATACAAAGCCTAAGAGGAGGCTAATTTGTGTCTCATACAAAGCCCGAGAGAGAGGCTAAAGGTTTTTGACCCAGTGGGGCATATCGTTATACAAAGCCTAAGAGGAGGCTAGCAAAGAGTTCGACTCTTGCTTAAGGGATTTATATCTCGTATGAGGCCCGAGATGGAGGCAAAAAAAGGATGATTGACTAAACGAGGGAATCTTTTGTGTCTCATACAAAGCCTGAGATAGAGGCTAAAAGGTTGTTTTGACTCCACTGGGGAGAATTTTGGTATCTCGTACGAAGCCCGAGATGGAGGCTATTGTAACTGTTTCAGTTGAGTGACAGATCCAATATACTGATTTAAAAGAGAAAATCAGTTCTTATATGAGCAATACTGTACTTAGGGATTTAATTTGAGGATCAGGGATATTTCCTTCTCTTTGAGGAAACGGGAAATCCAAAGGGTATTGAGACTGTCCGAGTCTGCGGGTTTCCTTCCTATTTAACGAAGGGTGCTTGAGAATGTCTTTGAGACTCAAGGAAGTTAGACTGTCCAAGTCTAGAGTTTTATCTTTTGTACTATGCTTCGAGAAACAGTAGTAGACTCTATGAAAGGACTGTTCTATGAGGATGACTAGGTTCTGTTCCTATACCTCTAGGAGGTCGTCGGGACAATTTGTACGAAGCCCAAGAGGAGGCTGGAATCTTTTAAGAAGCCGACATGTCCTTGTACTAAGCCCAAGAGGAGGATATCATTCCCGGAGGAAGAGATCATTATACGAAGCCTAAGAGGAGGCTGTGAATACTTCTAAGAAGTCGTAGTGTCCTTGAATAATGCCCAAGAGGAGGCCGATGCTTTTAAGAAGCCCGTGGGTCTATCATCTCCTTTCCATTAGGAGAGATAACTCTTTTAAAGATGAAAACCACTGGTAAACGTGCGAGGTTTACTATCCAGCGACTTTTAGCTTTTAAAGAGGGTTCCTTAGTTAAGGTCCAAGATTATGACCGTAGTGGGTACCCAAACCCCGAGACATTCAAGGCAAGCTATCCACAAGGAATAGATCAAGTCAGGAAAGTTCGAGAATTTGGAAGAAACTCAAAGATGCCATTCACGGAGAATACATTCATCTTGGGGAGTAGAGTTTCTTGACGATTCCTAAGGAGCACAGCCGAAGAGAAGACTGTATCTGGTGCTCCTATTGGGGATCTAGGCGTCTATTTCTACGAATAAGTGAAACGGCGTCACCTAGTTCTAGACGTAGTTGCCGAGGAAACTCGAAATATCTATACTATTATTACACAGTAGATATGAGTTTATGAAAGGAGACTTACAGTGAGCAGCCCCACAATACAGTTTATAATATGAAAGCAGTAAATGAAAGCGATAACCACTTACTCGGTTGGAGTGCTTCCATGCTGTTTGGTTAGTTGTTCAACAAAGAAAGATTGAAAACAACAGTATATTCAAAATCAAAGGAGAAAGTGCTTCGAAAAAGAAAGATTTGGGGCTTACAGCTCAAGGAGAGGCCCAGGGTTTTATCAGTGAGCGCACTGTTTGAATTTGTACAGAGGGACTTATACAAGTGACTGGGGCCCAAAAAGATTTTCTGTACAAAGGGATGGGTCTTACACTCTCTCAAGAGGCCCAAAAAGGTTTAAAGAAAAAGAGTGGGGATTATAACACGAGGGTAGGCCCAAATGATTTTTCGTTTAAAAATGGCGATCGCGCCGAGGTTTTCTTTTAACGCAGAGGGACTTATACAATAAGTGAGGCCCAAAATGTTTTGGTCAAAAGGGGGATTGGGTCTTACACTCTAATAGAGGCCCAAAGTGTTTTGAATGGGTCTTATAGCTCAAGGAGAGGCCCAGGTGATTTTTGAAAAGGCGACGATCGCGCCGTTAGTTTTTGACGGTATCGGGACTTATACAATAAGTGAGGCCCAAAAATGATTTGGTCAAAAAGAGGATTGGGTCTTACACTCTAATAGAGGCCCAAAAGTTTTGAAAATGATTTATGAGGGTTGAATTAATCCAAAACCCTAATTCGTTTCCAAAAAATGTATTTAATTGAATAAAAATTCAATTAAATTGATCAAAAATTGTTTTACACATGGGAAACAAATTGTGATCTTGGATTAATGCTTCAAAAATTAAGTATTGGCCTACAAAACAAATAGAAAGCATTAAAAGTTGCAAAATCATTGTGGAAATAATATTTCAAATGTTAAAAACAATTAAAATATTAATTCTTTGCAAAAATATCAATTATATAAAATAAATAATATTTTTGGGATTTTTTGGGAAAATAAAATATTTTAACATTTTTGTGAATTATTAAAAAAAGAATCAACTCAAAATCATTAAAACTCAGAGAGAAATTAATTTTTGAATCAATTAAACAAAAATCACAAAATTCAAATATTCAAATATATGAAAATGGCGCCAAGAACAACACCAAGAACACGCGCGTTTTTCAGTTTGCCCAGATTTGCATTTTCCATCCAATCTCACTGAATACGTAATTATAACATGCAATCCACATATCATTATGCTCGCCTCAACCTCACGATCATATCTATGTACTTTAATTTCATTTAAATTAAACACAAAACATGAAATCACGAAGAAACCTCAAGAACCCTAATTTCTGCATGAAGGCTAGGATTTTTGATACACGATTCAAACAATGCAATTAATTGAGGGAAAACATTCCATGCATGATTATGAACATATGACCAAATTATTGTGCGAGGAAATATGCATAGATTGAGAGATGCCCAAGTTTAGGCTTACCTCAAAGTCGTGACAGCAAGAGCAGATGTGATTTTGAGTTGGAGGTATTACAGACAAGTTGTGATGATCTGGACAGCTTCCCTACACCATATGGAGTGTGTTTGAACACTTGGTTTGAATTGAAATGGACTGGATCAGTTTATGGCATCTCAGCTGCAACTTCACTTCAAACTTGTGTGGATGACAAGTGATTTTGTGAAATTGATGTTTCAGAAGTTATGTGAGTGTTTGATCAGCTCATATGTGATGTATGTGAGGTGTGTGAGTGATTGGTTTGTACAGAATTGCTCTCAAACTCAAAACCCGATAGCTACCTTGCTAAGAAAGGCATTTTTGCCAAGAGAAAGAGATTTTGAGGAAAGCATCTGTTAGATGGCTTTGGTGTACTTAAACTGACCACAATTGAGCTCTATTTATAGTAGAGCAAGTTTGTTTTGCAAGGAATAGTGCATGGCAGCTGGTAAGTAGGTTCCCTCAATGTTGGCCAATGGAAATGAAAGTCTCCTCTAGCCATTGACTAGAGGTTAGGGCACAGAGCTTTGGTCCCCTTGGTCTTGGAAAAGTCTTGACTGATTTCAGATGAGACTGGCTCAGTCCATGCCACCTTGATGGTTCCATTGAATGCCTCATTCCAAATTTGAAGTCTTGTCCCTATTTTGGCAATTCTAGGTTCAACATGCTATTCTTTGTTCCTTGGACCTTGGAGGCTTGGCTCAGTGATTGTCCCCTTTGGATTCAATCCTCTGAGGTGTCCAAGTGGATTGGAGCAATTGCAATTGGTTGATTTTGGCAAATCGAGCCAAAGTGCAAATTCTGCCTTGCTTTGACAGATTTCAGCAAGGCAACTTGCCAATGTTGTATCTCATGATGTAGGTTGAATTTGGCAATGTTCTTGGCCATTTTGGAAAGCTCTTACATGATACAACAACTGTTTGAACAAGTTTGGTTTTGATATCTTTTGATTCCAAGTGAAAAATCCCCCTACATTTGGCAAAAAGTGAAGCAGAATTCTGACTTAGTGAAAACTTCACTAAGTGTTGGAAAAAGTGATATTTTCACTTTTCAGCCACTTTGATCACTCCATAACTCAAAATCCTTAATGAATTGGAATGACTTGTAGTTGAAGTTTTTGTAGGTGATAATGAGGGATACAAATCCATCTTTGGATGAGAAAAAATGGCCTTGTGGTTTAGGAGTTATGGTCCTCCAAAGTTGGTACCTTTGCCACTTTATTTTTAACTTAGAAAAATTTCTAAGTTTTATGGTTACCCCTTTTACAAGTTATCTCACTTTTCTTGATTTTTCTTGATGAATGATGATTCAAATCATACATTAACATCATTTTAGGGTTAAAAATCCATTTTGGTGAAAAATCTCAAAAAGTCAAAGTTGACTTTTGTGCACAGTTGACTTTTTATCAGATGAATTCCAAACTGTGCAATTCTTCAGGAAATCATGTCCTTGACCTAAATCAAACTTGATGGACATGTTCCATGGGTGTCATAGGGTATATTCAATCATGTATTAGGGTTTGGGAGCATGTCTTGGTCAAAAGTCAAAGTTACAGTTGACTTTTCCCTTAAAACCCTAATTGTGGTGCAGATGAAAATGAAACTTGTTGCTCAAGCTTCTTGGATCAATCCATTGTTCCAAATGGATCAATATGGTATATTAGAGACCCTCAAATCATCTCTTGAGGTCTTGGCTCATGGTTTGTCCCAAAAGTCAACTTAGGGGTGAATTAGGTCAAGAAACCCTAATTCCTGATTTTTGATGAATGCATCCCCTGAGGCAAAATTGACTTGATGCATGGGTCCATGAGGTTCCATGGAGTATATTAGGTCATGTTTTGGATCATTGCCTTATGCCCAGATGAAAATTTCAATCTGGAGGCCCTGGTCGACCAAAACCCTAATTTGGTGACACTGTCGATCTTGAGACTTAATCCACCTAGAAGGGAGCAGCCTTGTGCTTAATCCTTGAAGTGGGAGTCCTTTTTGATCCATTGTGGATGTTTAAGAGATTAGACAAGTTGAAGATCATGTCATTTCTTGATTGATCCTTTGTCTAAAGCTCAGAGAGGGCTTGAAACCCTAATTTTGATTGTATTGGATGCTCACCCATCTTTGGGGAGACTGATGAAGCATAAAGGTACATCCATATTGTGATGATGATTTTCACAATGATGGGAAATCTAAGTGGTCAAAATTTGGGGTATTACAGATGCCCCTATTTAATCTTCTTGGACCCGAAGGTATGAATGACGAAGGGATTCGAGCATTCGGGGTGCAAGAGGATTAAATATCGGAATATCCGAAATTTTGATGGTGGTTATGAATGGTAGCTTACACATTCATCTTCTTTAACTAAGCAATAATGCTTAGAAAAGGTAAACTTCCCCTCGATCCTGGTCTTCAGCCAAGGAACTGGTCTCAGTTTTCTTTTGAAATAAACCTCCCCTCGTTCTTGGTTTCCTACCAAGGAACTGGTCTTAGTTTCTGATTTAAACTTCCCCTCGATCCTGGTTTCCTACCAAGGAACTGGTCTTAGTTTCTGATTTAAACTTCCCCTCGATCCTGGTTTCCTACCAAGGAACTGGTCTTAGTTTCTTTTGTCAATAAACTTTACTGACAAGGGACGCTATTCGTAGCGGCTTTCCTTCAAACTTCTCGCCGAATTTTCCTGGGGAGATGCCATTTGAGTGGAAAAAGTTTTGATGTCAGACTTGTTGGGGAACCCATTCGTCTGAATTGTAGAGGTACACAAACTTCTCTGTTTTGGAGACGCCATTTGTCGATTCTACTGGGGAAAGCGAGTCTCTTGAGAGACTGTTTTCGTTTGGGGTTACATCATACTTTTCTCGGGATCTTTCCGGAGAAATGCCATATGATGGGGTCCAATTTTGAGGTGCCAATGACCTTTTCATCAGCGGTTTTTCGGAGCAAAACTGGTATGCTGCCGAATCTCTGATCACGAGGCTTTCTCTAGGGATTTTCCTTAATTCGGGAAAGCGAGGATATCATCTTCAATGGCAAAGAGTGACATTTGTTGAAGGTTCTCTGATCTTTCAGAGGTTCAAGTTATCAAAAGTGGCCAAGTGCCGACTCTGATCTAAAGATACACTGGTGGCGAGATTGTGCAAACGCAACACTTCCTAACGAGGAAAGAACTGACAAACTCGATTGAGAAAACTGTTTATCACTAGGGGACAGAACCGACTCAAGTGATAGTGATGCAATATGAAATGTAAACGCAAATAAAATGCATGAAGTATGTATGTATATGCTGACAAAACAGACGCGACATACAAACTAATGGATGAACACAATTGGATACTCGGCCATCGCGGGGCGTATAGAGATATCGCTGGTTCAAGATAGCAATTCCACCTTGCTTAGGGGAGATAGTCCCGTTGGGAGCTATGTTGATCGGGCTTAAGAGATGAGAACTCGGCCGAAGATGTCAGACGAAACATGGTCTCTGACACAGTTGATCCCTTCATTCAGGCAAACTGGTTTAGAATGAGTACTTTGATTCTGCACTTTGAAATTCGCTTACTTTGGGAGAAGCAATCAATGTTCTTCTGATGTTCAACAGTCAAAAGAAATTCCATCTTTAATTTAAAAGCAGAAAAAGTTTTAACAAGTAAATTCATTTTTGTTTTATTTCAAGAATCGCTGATTAAGTTTAAACAACGTCGTTCTGTAAAGCTAAAACAAGTTAAGAATTACAAACAAAAGCACAAAGGCTCAAATTTTATTGATAAGATGGAGATCAGCCAAACGCGTGATTCCAAAGAGTATATACAAAGTTAGAAAACGGTAATTTACAAGGAAAGGGCTACGTTGAAACATAACGACCACTATCCTTCTACCAACTTTGAATTCGGGGCATCCTGAGCTTCTGTCGAAGATGACCTTTGACTGGAGATTTCCTCCGATAGATGATGCTGTAACTGCTGCTGAGGGACTTGCCTCTGTTGAAGTGCGGACAGATGTACGATAACCGTGAAGAGCAAAGGGTAGCATCTCGTGCCAATCTTTGTAGGTTACAACCATCTTTTGAACAATCTTCTTGATGTTCTTGTTAGCCGCTTCTACCGCTCCGTTCATCTTGGGTCGGTAGGGAGATGAGTTATGGTGTTCGATCTTGAACTCAACACACAACTCTTTCATCATCTTATTGTTCAAGTTAGATCCGTTATCAGTAATGATCTCGCTTGGAACACCATAACGACAGATGATATTGTTTTTGATAAATCGAACCACCACTTGTCGGGTTACATTGGCGAATGACGCTGCTTCGACCCACTTGGTGAAATAGTCAATGGCTACCAGGATGAACCGATGTCCGTTTGAAGCCTTGGGCTCAATCATACCAATCATGTCGATTCCCCATATGGAAAAAGGCCACGGGGAAGAAAGAACTTTGAGATGTGATGGCGGTACATGAATTTTGTCAGAGTATATCTGACACTTGTGACACCTCCTCATGTACTTGTAGCAGTCGGATTCCATGGTCAACCAATAGTACCCTGCTCTCAGAATTTTTCCCGCCATTGTGTGTCCGTTGGCATGAGTGCCAAAGGATCCTTCATGAATTTCTTTCATGAGCATGTCTGCTTCTGGTCTGTCGACACATCAGAGCAAAACCATGTCAAAATTTCTCTTATAAAGAGCGTCACCGCTCAGGAAGAAGTTTCCAGCCAATCTTCTGAGGGTTTTCCTGTCTTTTTTGAGTGCCCCAGATGGGTACTCTTGTTTATGAAGGAAGCATTTGATATCGTGATACCAAGGTCTGTCGTCTATGACTGCTTCAATCGCGAAGATGTAAGCGGGCCGTTCAAGGCGCATGATGTCGATCTTAGGTAGGTCAGTCCATTGACCTACACTAATCATGGAAGAGAGAGTGGCTAATGCATCAGCCATGTGATTCTCATCACGAGGGATGTGATGAAAGTCGACTCTATTGAAGAAGGGTAACAACCTTCTAGCATACTCTTTGTAAGGAATCAATCCTGATTGGTATGTGTTCCAATCTCCTTTTCTCTGGTTGATAACTAGAGCTGAGTCGCCGTATACGTCCAAGTTTTTGATCCTTAAATCAATTGCTTCTTCGAGACCCATAATACATGCTTCGTATTCGGCCTCGTTGTTCGTACATTTGAACGTAAGTCTGGCAGTGAAAGGAATGTGGGAACCCTGAGGGGTAACAATGATTGCCCCAATTTCGTTTCCATAATGATTGACTGCTCCGTCAAAGATAAGTCCCCACTGGGAACCTGGTTCTGGCCCTTCATTGGGTAGCGGTTCATCGCAATCTTTCATTTTTAGATACATGACATCTTCGTCTGGGAAGTCAAACCCGATTGATTCTTGATCATCAATCGGTTGATGAGCTAAATGATCGGCTAAAATACTCCCTTTAACGGCTTTCTGAGCATGGTACTCTATGTCATATTCTGATAGTAACATCTGCCAACGGGCAATCCTTCCCGTGAGAGCAGGTTTTTCAAAAACGTACTTGATTGGATCCATTTCAGAGACCAACCAAGTAGTATGACGAATCATGTACTGGCGAAGACGTTTGGCTGCCCAAGCCAAAGCACAACAAGTTTTCTCGAGCATCGTGTACCGAGTTTCGCAGTCGGTGAATTTCTTGCTTAGATAGTAAATGGCAGACTCTTTCCGTTTAGTTTCGTCTTGTTGGCCAAGTACACATCCCATTGAGTCCTCTAGGACTGTGAGGTAAATGATCAGTGGTCTTCCTTCCACTGGAGGTGATAGAATCAGAAGATTCAACAGATATTCCTTGATACTGTCGAAGGCGGTTTGGCAATCTTCTGACCAAACGCGATCCTGGTTCTTTTTGAGTAATTTGAAAATCGGCGCACAAGTGGCGGTCATAAGGAATATGAATCTGGAGATGTAATTCAAACGTCCCAGGAATCCTCTGACTTGTTTTTCAGTTTTCAGAGAAGGCATTTCTTGAATGGCCTTGACCTTATCAGGATCAACTTCAATTCCTTTCTGGCTGACGATGAACCCTAGTAGTTTCCCTGAACGGACTCCGAAGGTGCACTTGTTGGGATTCAAGCGGAGCTTGAATTTTCTTAGACGTTCGAACAATTTTGACAGATGTTCAACGTGCTCATCCTCTGTTCTTGATTTTGCAATCAAATCATTGACATATACCTCGATTTCTTTGTGTATCATGTCATGAAACAGAGTAGTCATGGCCCTTTGATAGGTTGCCCCGGCGTTCTTCAAACCGAACGGCATTACCTTGTAACAAAAGGTACCCCATGGGGTAATGAACGAAGTTTTATCCATGTCTTTCGGCACCATTTTGATCTGATTATAGCCCGAGAATCCATCCATGAAGGAGAATACTTTGAACTTTGCTGTGCTGTCAACCAGCATGTCAATGTGTGGTAAAGGAAAGTCGTCCTTTGGACTTGCCTTGTTCAGATCTCTATAATCAACACACATTCTGACCCTTCCGTCCTTTTTGGGAACGGGTACGATGTTGGCTAACCATTGAGGATATTCAGATGTAGCGAGGAAACCCGCGTCGATCTGTTTCTGTACTTCCTCCTTGATTTTGATGGCCATGTCCAGGTGAGTGCGTCTCAACTTTTGCTTTACTGGCGGACATTCCGATCTCAACGGTAAGTGATGTTCCACGATGCTGGTATCCAACCCTGGCATATCCTGATAGGACCAAGCGAATACATCGGGGAATTCTTTGAGAAGCTTTATCAAACCCTCTCTGGCAGTTGGACTGAGCAATGCTCCGATCCTGATTTCTTTTCTCTCTTTTTCTGAACCCAAGTTTACCATTTCCAACGGTTCTTTGTGAGGTTCAATGGACCTTTCCTCTTGTCTGAGTAGTCGGGAGATCTCTTCTGGAATTTCGTTGTCATTTTCTTCTTCAGCCTCGAATACCGAGAACTTAAAGTTGGAAGAAGGCATCGGATCGTATGTTTCAACGGGGTATAAAACAAGCAATCTGCATGACGTGATGATTCGTGTTTAGAAGAGATAGAGAAAATGCAAGTGTGTGCAGTGTATTTATTTTACTGCTTGTTTTTATTATTGAATGTTTTTTAGGATTACCATTTTCTGAAAAAGCAAAAAGAGAAAACAGCAATTAATGCGGAAATTACAGAACGACGTTATTTTATTAATGAACAAGTCGAATCTTGAAACTACAGCCCTATAAAACAAAACTCTGTCGCTTTGGGCAAAGCGAAGAGGGAAATTCACAGAAAGCGAGCCCTATCAAAACATCAGTTTCACCTGGGCAGGGTGAAAGGTTAAAGATGGCAATTACTTTGACTGGCGAACGACCTTCGAAACCTCGACAGCAACCCATTGGCGGCGAACTCCTCGGTGAATCACAAAGTCTGGCACCTTCCTTGATTTGTCTTCAGAAATAACGCTGATTTCTGGTGGAGTAGGATCATTGGAATCTGTCTCCCAAGCAGAGTTGTCATGGGAGGATTCCCCTGTTGCATTTTGCATAGCATTTGTGCTCTCAGCTGTATCTCCCCATCCAGTTGACTGGATATCTTCGAGCCTGATACGAGAGCTTTCGGGAGCAGTGTACTTGACCATAAAGTCGTGTTTTCCACTTGGTTGTCCCAAAGTGTCCCAAACTTCTTTGGAACTGGAGAAATCATCCCTTTCGATGACGTTGACCTCAGGAAAAGCATAGTTGATGAATTTTAGTCCTGCAAACGTTGCGAACTCATCTTCATGTTGAGTAGTTTCAGAATGACCTGAGTGTTGATCCCATGACATGGTGGGGACACAGGTATTCTGTTCAATGATGGTCAGCTGAGTTTCATTACTCGACTGACTTTCTTGCCCCAAGTTTCCTGGGTAAGGCTGCCACATTGGCAGACCATCCATCGGGCCATAGTAATTGTAGTCAAAATTGTCTTTCATCGGAGTGTTCTCCTCTAATGAATTTGGCGGAGAACGACATCCTTCCGGATCACAATCCCCGTAGATCATTTCGACATCTGATCTTGGTATAAATCTCGTACTTTCTGTAGGAAAGCAAAAAGGCATAGGCACCTCTTCCTGAGACATATAGCCGTCCTTGTTAAGGTAGGACTTCCATTCTTCATCTGTGTCAGAGGGATCTTCCTCATTGATAGCATGAACTGTCTGAGACACTGGGTGGAGAAAACCTCCACTGTGGAAGAAGTTTTGAAGGGGATGAAGACTTTCATCGTTGGCGGCCGTCTGGGTACAGGTTGCAGAAAAACCAAGACCCTTCTTTGTTTTATTGTCAATAGGAATGACAAGTCGTCCTCATCCTGTCGTATCGGTACTCTCGACGGCTTTGATAGCATCTTTGTATGAAGAAATTGAAGTTCCTTCTTTGAACTGATTGTCCTTGCTCACCGATAGTGCTTGGAACTGAGTTCCAATAACCTCCTCGGGTTCCACACAAGTAGATGATGATAGGTTACTCACAAGCAAGGCTTGTTCCCCACAAACCGTGACAAGTTGATCGTTCTTGACGAACTTTAGCTTTTGGTGGAGGGTCGAAGTGACCGCTCCAGCCTGATGTATCCAAGGTCTTCCTAATAAACAACTGTATGTTGCCCGGATGTCCATGACCTGGAAAGTGATTTGGAAAGTGTGAGGACCAATAGTTATGGGAAGATCAACTTTGCCGATAACTGTTTTTCTGGATCCGTCGAATGCTTTGACGACGACCTCGCTGACTCTCATCGGAGGGCCCTTGAATGATAATTGCATCAAAGTGGACTTCGGCATAACATTCAGGGCTGACCCTGTGTCTACCAGTATGTTGGCTAAAGCATCGCCCTGGCAGTTAACTGTGATATTGAGCGCCATGTTATGACGGCGACCCTCTTCAGGTAACTCCTCATCTCTAAATCCCAAATTATTGCAGGAAGTGATGTTAGAGAGAATGCTATCGAATTGTCTGATTGTTACATCCTGTTCCACAAAGGCTTGCTCCAAGACTTTCTGTAGAGCCTCCCTGTGGGCTTCTGAACTGAGTAACAGTGATAATACTGAGATCTTTGAAGGAGTCTGTAACAGTTGATCAACAATGTTGTATTCACTCCTTTGGATGAGCTTTAGCATCTCATCTTTGTCTTTTGAAAAGTCGGGATTACCAGATTGACTGACTGGTGGATCAGGAATTTCCTCCTGAAGTTCCTTTTCTTTGTTGGATTCTCCAACCCCTCGGTTGAAGATTCGACCGCTCCGTGTTACACGACTAATGTCTGCAATATTCACGACGGAGGGTAATGGAATTTCCTTTCCATTCTCGATTATTGTTGCACCGTATTTGTAAGGGATTGTCTTAGCTGATTCATACGGTAGTGGCCCCGGTAGATAGATGACTATGGGAACCTTCTGATTTTTCTGACCATCATAAGTAACCTTGATCCGTTCCCGGTTGGGAACTCTAGATTTGTCAAGTAGAGGGATGATGGCAAAAACATCCCTGGTCCTGTGATGACCAGAGATCGTGACAACATCCTCAACTTAATCGGCAAGGTAGTTCGGCGACCAAATGATGGGTCCTGAACCCGGATATGGATGAATTTCTCCGTGATCGATCTGACCCTGAAGAGCTACTCTCACAAGGTAACACCCTTGGTTACTTTCCGAACAGACGCTACAACTGTCATAGTTGTGTGGTGGCACCTGGCCACGCCCACTTTGAATACAATGTAACCTTACTAGGTTACCTTCCATTGATCGGACATCCTGACTTTGACGACGAGTAGGATTCCTGTTATTGATACTAATCTGCTGAGTATCTTCGTCCATATAGATTGGCATCCACCAGTGATTTAACAAGTGCTGAAGTGCCTCCTGGACAAGGGTACAACCTCGATCGTTTTCGCAACCCGCTTTACAATTTTGATAGTCATGTGATATTAAGAATCCAAGTCGGACCTGCTCAGCATGTAACTCTACTAGGTTGGTATTCATCACGCGGATGTCAAAGATCTGAACCATGTTGATTTGACAGGAGTTCCTATCATGGTAGTCTTGGATCCGTCCAAGATCCATCTGACGCTGGAGGGCCTCTTGTATGAAAGAGCATCCCTGTTTGTTTACCGAGCAAATCAGACAGGAACTATAATCGTGCCACGGCAGATTATGATACTGGCTTTGCCTTGAGTGCATCGCCACCAAGTTAACATTCATCGCACGGATGTCGTGGTTTTGAATGACGTTAGAATTTGTAGAGACCATGTTAACTCCACGAACTCGGTGCTCTTGGATCCATCCAAGATCCATTTGTTCCTGTAGAGCTGATTGCACTACAGAACATCCTTGGTTATCTTTAGAGCAGATATCACACTGGTGATAATTATGAGGTGGCACATGGCCATATCCACTCTGTCTACAATGCATCTTGACCATATTGGTCCCCAATAAGAGTACATCGTGAATTTGATAGACATTGTTAGTCTCTTTCTCAATCAGATTGACTGCAGCTTTCTCGTGTTGAGGCAGCGGGTTCGTAAGAACATTGGGATTCGTATCTTTGAAAGATAAGATCCCGCTCCTAACAAGCTTTTGCACGTCGGATTTGAAATTGAGACAAGTCTCAATGTTATGCCCTGAACCTCCTTGATGATAAGGGCATGTTTGATCCGCTTTAAACCAAAAAGGCGGATTTTTCGGAACTGAAAGGGGAGACTTAGTCTGAATGTGCCCCTTAGCCAGCAGTAACGGAAACAGCTCTGCGTACGTTACAGGTATAGGATCAAATCCTGGTGGCCGTGTTGTACGGTTGTTGTTATATGGAGGACGAGCCTGCTGAAGAGGCTGTTGTGTCCTTTGTTGGTCAGGTTGGCTCTGCGCAACCTGAGGTTGATACATAGGAACAGGCGCAGGGCCGATAGCAGGAGTAACAGCTGCTACTGGCTGATAACGACGCCTTTGCTTTCCGAGAGAGATATTCCCAATATCTTGCTCCTTTTTCTTAGGGAGAGCACTACCATATTTTTTAGTACCGCTCGTTGATCCAGTGTCTTTTACCAAACGTCCTTCTCGGACGGCTTCCTCAAGGCGTACACCCATGCCGACCATTTCGGTGAAATCACTGGGTGCACTGGCAACCATTCGGTCATAGTAAAATGAGCTTAAGGTCTTTAAGAAGATTTTTGTCATCTCTTTTTCCTCAAGAGGTGGACAAATTTGAGCGGCGATTTCACGCCACCTTTGAGCATACTCCTTAAAGGTTTCCTTTTCCTTTTGCGACATCGATCTGAGTTGATCTCTGTCGGGTGCCATGTCCAAATTGTATTTGTATTGTTGGACGAAGGCAGTACCAAGATCTCTGAAAGTACTGATCGTAGTACGGTTTAAACCCATGTACCATTTGAGTGCGGCACCGGTCAAACTATCCTGGAAGTAGTGAATCAGCAGGTCCTGATTCTCCGTCTGAGCTGACATCTGCCGAGCGTACATCACCAGATGGCTCTGAGGGCAAGAGTTACCCTTGTATTTTTCAAAGTCGGGTACTTGGAACTTGTGCGGGACTTTCACATTTGGGACCAAGCAGAGGTCTGCGGCATCCTTTCCAAGAACTGCTCCTGGAATTCATCCATTCTGTCAAACATAGTTTCCTTCTTACCAGAAGGTGTTGGTGGAATCTGCCCTTCCGGGACAGTGTGCACCACAGGGGGTGGTACCGTGACTACGGCAGTAAGTCTTGGCGCCTCCCGAAGTTTGTAACCTTCAGGAGTCTTGAGTATTCCCCTGGCATCTTCGCTTTCCCGAAGTTTGTAACCTTCAGGCTCAGCGGCTTCTGTTGCGATTCTCTGATCTTCAGTGATCGGCGGAACATATCCTTCCGGGATATAGTTAACAGGCATGCCCCAAGGACGATCTTTCGGCATCTGATACCTAGGATCATACTTTTCTATGATGGGCGTTGGGGTGATCTCTGAGATGACAGTTCTTTGTAGCTGAGCTTCTGCCATGGCTTGCATGTCGTTACGAAGCTTCCTCATATCCTCTCTCAGAGCGTCGATCTCTTCTTTCAACTCTCTATTTTCTTCCTCAAGATCATCCATCTTTTTCTGACGATTGGCCCGAGTATTATACGAATGAGACAGTTTGACTCTAGAATTGAGACACAAACGTGAGATTCGTAGGGAAGAAGAATACGCGATGTGAGAATGATGAATGCAATGATTATATTAATTGTTTTTTTGGTTTAATCAAAATAAACTTCGACAATTAGATTGCAAATATCAAACAGTGGGGAAACCCCTTTTTATTGAAATTCAAAGGATTACAGAAATGGAAATACAGTAGATTACAAAGTGCATAAACAGAAACCTAAACTAATGGGTCCCGAGTCCTCTTCTTTGACCGGGGCGCTTGGGCCGTTGTCGGGTTGTCATTCCTTTGCCAAGTGAAAGGAGTGAGCAAATTCCTTTGGTCATCTTGATTCTCTACAGCATGCTGCTCCAAAATTTCAATCAGAGCATCTTTCTCTTTTAGTAGTTGCTGTATTTGGATACACTCTACGTCGAGGGTGCGGTACTTGTTCTTCCAAGACCTTCTTTCTTTTTGAACTTTGTTGAGAGTAACCTGAAGCTTTTCAGTCTCAGTCATGAAGTACATGACAGATTCCCTCGGCGGAAGAATTCCGTAACGAGGATAAGGCATCTTTAGCTTGAGAGCTCTGGTTTGTACCCAATGGAGATAAGGCTCCACCGAGACACAGTCTGGTTTTCCCAGAGACTCTCATCCTTTCTTATGAACCTATTTCCAAGCTTGCACTATTTCCATCTTTAGTGCTCTGTCATTTTCTCCTTCTTTGAAGAAAATACCTTCCAGATGAACACCCAATGGGATGTGTCTCATCGGGTATCCAAACTGACGAAGAACTAATATCGGATGATAGTTGATTCCTCCTTTAGTTCCTATGAGGGGTACGCTGGGGAAGTTTCCACAACGGTCAATGATTCTGATTCCCTCAGAAATCCTATTACACCAATCTATATCAGAGTTGGTGAGAGACATGATCTTCTGCGACCAACGTAAGACACTCTTGCAATCCCAAAAAGCAGCAGACTTGGGCAAGTGAGAGATAAACCACTTGTAAAGCAAAGGTACACAGCATGTGATCTCCCCTCCGCTGTACAAATTTCCTAAGTGTACAGAATGATACGCATCTGTGAGCAAAGTCGGCACAGAGTTTCCAATGAGAAAAACCTTAATAGCGTTGATATCGACGAAGTTATTGATGTTGGGAAACAAAAATAACCCGTGGGTGAGCAAGACAAAGATGCTTTCAAAAGCAGTCTCGTTCCCTATACTAGCGAAGTATAGAGCCTTTTTTGTCAAGAACTGGGCTGGCAAACCTTGGATGCCACCCTTAGTAGTCATGTGAGTCCTGACCTCAGACTCGTCCAAATGAATTGCTCTTGCAATAGTCTGATTCTTTGGAATTTCTTCCAGTCCAGAAAATGGAGCTCGATCAGTGATATGTAAATCAGTGAGATGAGAATACTCCTCCAGCGTTGGTGATAGCTGGTAATCTGGGAATGTAAAACAGTGATAAACCGGATCGTAGAACTGAATGAGCGCGTCCATGATCCCTTTAATCACATGGACTCTTAACAGTGGTAGCAAACCATCGTGCTTGGCTCTGAAAGCCTCTGGGTTAACGATCATCCTCGCTAACTTTCTCAACTCCCCTAGTTTTGGAACCTTGAAGGTATACTGGTGAGTTCTCCTTCTACCGAAATCCATTAATACAATCTTTTTCTCTGATATTTGCAATCACAGTCTTAGTTTAATTTAAAAAATAGAGAGACTAGAAGAGAAAATTTTTTTTTTCGGTGCTTTAATGTTTTATTAAATGAATGCATGAATGCAGCACACAAAAACATAGAAAAAACATGGGGTCAGAGGGTCGTTGTCATGAAGTCAAGACTCTACCCATCCCCAACGGTTTATACTAGGGTGATTTTTGTACCTGTACTCATTATCATCAGCTCCTCCCAGGAAGGCAGACAACAAGCGGATCGCCAGCAAGTTGTGTGCAATCTTAGAGTAAGTGCTATTCACCGAGAATAGATCACCAGCCTCAAATGAGGGTAGTATCGCGTAACAGCTATTTCCGATAGCTTCCGCACTACGAAAAAGGTTGGCTTTTCTTAAGTGTATACTCAATCTCACTACATGCGGCATCACACGCATTCCCAGTAGCAGAAAAATAAACACGTATAGCAATTAGGAAAAGCAGTATATATATATTTGTCCTAATCATCCTAGACTTATAAAGCTATGAATCTTAAGTTCCTGACAGAAATGGGTTCCCCGGCGGAAGCCCCAATCTGTGGTTCCCTGCCCAAGAGATGGACCAGCATAGGTCAATCTTTCTCTTCGGTAGAGTTCCCATTTTCCGTAGAAAACGGGGATGATGCCCTAAGGCAGAAAAGGAGACTCCCCAGCAGAGTCGCCATTTGTGTAATTTTTCACACAAGAGAAGTAAGAAGGAAAGAACCGGCCCCACGGTGGGCGCCATTTTTCCTGTAGCGAGCGATTTTGGACGCGGTTCTTAAGCGTTGGTCGCTCTCTGCGGTTGAGCTTAAAACTACAGGTCGATTCATTTTTTATCCTATTGTGAGCTGAATAAGGAAGGGAAATAGATGTCTCCAATTAACCCTGCTTTGCATACTGAGTTTGAACAGCGGTCTGTTAGGTTACGGATGCTATCAATGTGGGGGGGCTTTTGTACTGGTTATTCGTATTTCGCCAATACAGGTTCTTTCTTTCTTTTTATCTAGGCAGAAGGTTTCTGGCGGGGAACAAGGATTAGGATGTTAGGACTGATGCTTTTGAAATACTGCTTTTAATTGATGGAGATATGGGATTTGGGTTTTTTGTTGATTGCGCTCGCTAAGATCTTTTCTTTCGATCTTATGCCTACGTATTCCCGTTTACCGAAACAGGGAAATCAGAGCGTACGTAGTTCCTCCTATTCTATGGGAGGAAATTGGTTTTTGGTGTCTTATTCAAAGCCCAAGACGTGAAGCGAAAGGTGGTTTGTATCTTGTTCAAAGCCCAAGATGTGAAGCTGAAAGACCTCGACTTCAGAGAGAATTTGTCATCTCTAAAGAGGGGAGAAGGAGAATTACTTTAACTGGGATACGCGGATCCGAGCAATGCCATAATTTCCGAAGAAAGGGTTTTAACCTGAAGGTGAAGACTTTAACTCAGTGTAGAGCAATGCCATCTTTCCTTAGGAATTTCTCATGCTAAAAGAGGGACAGTGGCATGGATGTAGATGATCCAGAGGCTTGCCGCTTACAGCGATTAGATGAAGGGAAATGAGTTGTTGATGTTTGTGTACTGTGAACAAGGCACAACTTTGATGCTAAAAGGTTGATTGGATCAACCAGTGGTTTTCTTATACAAAGCCTAAGAGGAGGCTAATTTCCGCTAGGAAAATCATTATACAAAGCCTAAGAGGAGGCTAATTTGTGTCTCGTACAAAGCCCGAGAGAGAGGCTAAAGGTTTTTGACCTAGTGGGGCATATCGTTATACAAAGCCTAAGAGGAGGCTAGCAAAGAGTTCGACTCTTGCTTAAGGGATTTATATCTCGTATGAGGCCCGAGATGGAGGCAAAAAAAGGATGATTGACTCAACGAGGGAATCTTTTGTGTCTCATACAAAGCTTGAGAGAGAGGCTAAAAGGTTGTTTTGACTCCACTGGGGAGAATTTTGGTATCTCGAACGAAGCCCGAGATGGAGGCTATTGTAACTGTTTCAGTTGAGTGACAGATCCAATATACTGATTTAAAAGAGAAAATCAGTTCTTATATGAGCAATACTGTACTCAGGGATTTAATTTGAGGATCAGGGATATTTCCTTCTCTTTGAGGAAACGGGAAATCCAAAGGGTATTGAGACTGTCCGAGTCTGCGGGTTTCCTTCCTATTTAACGAAGGGTGCTTGAGAATGTCTTTGAGACTCAAGGAAGTTAGACTGTCCAAGTCTAGAGTTTTATCTTTTGTACTATGCTTCGAGAAACAGTATTAGACTCTATGAAAGGACTGTTCTATGAGGATGACTAGGTTCTGTTCCTATACCTCTAGGAGGTCGTCGGGACAATTTGTACGAAGCCCAAGAGGAGGCTGGAATCTTTTAAGAAGCCGACGGGTCCTTGTACTAAGCCCAAGAGGAGGCTATTATTCCCGGAGGAAGAGATCGTTATACGAAGCCTAAGAGGAGGATGTGAATACTTCTAAGAAGCCGTAGTGTCCTTGAATAATGCCCAAGAGGAGGCCGATGCTTTTAAGAAGCCCGTGGAGATGATAAACGTGCGAGGTTTACTATCCAGCGACTTTTAGCTTTTAAAGAGGGTTCCTTAGTTAAGGGCCAAGATTATGACCGTAGTGGGTACCCAAACCCCGAGACATTCAAGGCAAGCTATCCACAAGGAATAGATCAAGTCAGGAAAGTTCGAGAATTTGGAAGAAACTCAAAGATGCCATTCACGGAGAATACATTCATCTTGGGGAGTAGAGTTTCTTGACGATTCCTAAGGAGGACAGCCGAAGAGAAGACTGTATCTGGTGCTCCTATTGGGGATCTAGGCGTCTATTTCTACGAATAAGTGAAACGGCGTCACCTAGTTCTAGACGTAGTTGCCGGGGAAACTCAAAATATCTATACTATTATTAGACAGTAGATATGAGTTTATGAAAGGAGACTTACAGTGAGCAGCCCCACAATACAGTTTATAATATGAAAGCAGTCAATGAAAGCGATAACCACTTACTCGGTTGGAGTGCTTCCATGTTGTTTGGTTAGTTGTTCAACAAAGAAAGATTGAAAACAACAGTATATTCAAAATCAAAGGAGAAAGTGCTTCGAAAAAGAAAGATTTGGGGCTTACAGCTCAAGGAGAGGCCCAGGGTTTTATCAGTGAGCGCACTGTTTGAATTTGTACAGAGGGACTTATACAAGTGACTGGGGCCCAAAAAGGTTTTCTGTACAAAGGGATGGGTCTTACACTCTCTCAAGAGGCCCAAAAAGGTTTAAAGAAAAAGAGTGGGGCTTATAACACGAGGGTAGGCCCAAATGATTTTTCGTTTAAAAATGGCGATCGCGCCGAGGTTTTCTTTTAACGCAGAGGGACTTATACAATAAGTGAGGCCCAAAATGTTTTGGTCAAAAGGGGGATTGGGTCTTACACTCTAATAGAGGCCCAAAGTGTTTTGAATGGGTCTTATAGCTCAAGGAGAGGCCCAGGTGATTTTTGAAAAGGCGACGATCGCGCCGTTTGTTTTTGACGGTATCAGGACTTATACAATAAGTGAGGCCCAAAAATGATTTGGTCAAAAAGAGGATTGGGTCTTACACTCTAATAGAGGCCCAAAAGTTTTGAAAATGATTTATGAGGGTTGAATTAATCCAAAACCCTAATTCGTTTCCAAAAAATGTATTTAATTAAATAAAAATTCAATTAAATTGATCAAAAATTATTTTACACATGGGAAACAAATTGTGATCTTGGATTAATGCTTCAAAAATTAAGTATTGACCTACAAAACAAATAGAAAGCATTAAAAGTTGCAAAATCATTGTGGAAATATGTTTCAAATGTTAAAAACAATTAAAATATTAATTCTTTGCAAAAATATCAATTATATAAAATAAATAATATTTTTGGGATTTTTTGGGAAAATAAAATATTTTAACATTTTTGTGAATTATTAAAAAAAGAATCAACTCAAAATCATTAAAACTCAGAGAGAAATTAATTTTTGAATCAATTAAACAAAAATCACAAAATTCAAATATTCAAATATATGAAAATGGCGCCAAGAACAACACCAAGAACACGCGCGTTTTTCAGTTTGCCCAGATTTGCATTTTCCATCCAATCTCACTGAATACGTAATTATAACATGCAATCCACATATCATTATGCTCGCCTCAACCTCACGATCATGTCTATGTACTTTAATTTCATTTAAATTAAACACAAAACATGAAATCACGAAGAAACCTCAAGAACCCTAATTTCTGCATGAAGGCTAGGATTTTTGATACACGATTCAAACAATGCAATTAATTGAGGGAAAACATTCCATGCATGATTATGAACATATGGCCAAATTATTGTGCGAGGAAATATGCATAGATTGAGAGATGCCCAAGTTTAGGCTTACCTCCAAGTCGTGACAGCAAGAACAGATGTGATTTTGAGTTGGAGGTATTACAGACAAGTTGTGATGATCTGGACAGCTTCCCTACACCATATGGAGTGTGTTTGAACACTTGGTTTGAATTGAAATCGACTGGATCAGTTTATGGCATCTCAGCTGCAACTTCACTTCAAACTTGTGTGGATGGCAAGTGATTTTGTGAAATTGATGTTTCAGAATTTATGTGAGTGTTTGATCAGCTCATATGTGATGTATGTGAGGTGTGTGAGTGATTGGTTTGTGCAGAATTGCTCTCAAACTCAAAACCCGATAGCTACCTTGCTAAGAAAGGCATTTTTGCCAAGAGAAAGAGATTTTGAGGAAAGCATCTGTTAGATGGCTTTGGTGTACTTAAACTGACCACAATTGAGCTCTATTTATAGTAGAGCAAGTTTGTTTTGCAAGGAATAGTGCATGGCAGCTGGTAAGTAGGTTCCCTCAATGTTGGCCAATGGAAATGAAAGTCTCCTCTAGCCATTGACTAGAGGTTAGGGCACAGAGCTTTGGTCCCCTTGGTCTTGGAAAAGTCTTGACTGATTTCAGATGAGACTGGCTCAGTCCATGCCACCTTGATGGTTCCATTGAATGCCTCATTCCAAATTTGAAGTCTTGTCCCTATTTTGGCAATTCTAGGTTCAACATGCTATTCTTTGTTCCTTGGACCTTGGAGGCTTGGCTCAGTGATTGTCCCCTTTGGATTCAATCCTCTGAGGTGTCCAAGTGGATTGGAGCAATTGGAATTGGCTGATTTTGGCAAATCGAGCCAAAGTGAAAATTCTGCCTTGCTTTGACAGATTTCAGCAAGGCAACTTGCCAATGTTGTATCTCATGATGTAGGTTGAATTTAGCAATGTTCTTGGCCATTTTGGAAAGCTCTTACATGATACAACAACTGTTTGAACAAGTTTGGTTTTGATCTCTTTTGATTCCAAGTGAAAAATCCCCCTACATTTGGCAAAAAGTGAAGCAGAATTCTGACTTAGTGAAAATTTCACTAAGTGTTGGAAAAAGTGACATTTTCATTTTTCAGCCACTTTGATCACTCCATAACTCAAAATCCTTAATGAATTGGAATGACTTGTAGTTGAAGTTTTTGTAGGTGATAATGAGGGCTACAAATCCATCTTTGGATGAGAAAAAATGGCCTTGTGGTTTAGGAGTTATGGTCCTCCAAAGTTGGTACCTTTGCCACTTTATTTTTAACTTAGAAAAATTTCTAAGTTTTATGGTTACCCCTTTTACAAGTTATCTCACTTTTCTTGATTTTTCTTGATGAATGATGATTCAAATCATACATTAACATCATTTTAGGGTTAAAAATCCATTTTGGTGAAAAATCTCAAAAAGTCAAAGTTGACTTTTGTGCACAGTTGACTTTTTATCAGATGAATTCCAAACTGTGCAATTCTTCAGGAAATCATGTCCTTGACCTAAATCAAACTTGATGGACATGTTCCATGGGTGTCATAGGGTATATTCAATCATGTATTAGGGTTTGGGAGCATGTCTTGGTCAAAAGTCAAAGTTATAGTTGACTTTTCCCTTAAAACCCTAATTGTGGTGCAGATGAAAATGAAACTTGTTGCTCAAGCTTCTTGGATCAATCCATTGTTCCAAATGGATCAATATGGTATATTAGAGACCCTTAAATCATCTCTTGAGGTCTTGGCTCATGGTTTGTCCCAAAAGTCAACTTAGGGGTGAATTAGGTCAAGAAACCCTAATTCCTGATTTTTTATGAATGCATCCCCTGAGGCAAAATTGACTTGATGCATGGGTCCATGAGGTTCCATGGAGTATATTAGGTCATGTTTTGGATCATTGCCTTATGCCCAGATGAAAATTTCCATCTGGAGGCCCTGGTCGACCAAAACCCTAATTTGGTGACACTGTCGATCTTGAGACTTGATCCACCTAGAATGGAGCAGCCTTGTGCTTAATCCTTGAAGTGGGAGTCCTTTTTGATCCATTATGGATGTTTAAGAGATTAGACAAGTTTAAGATCATGTCATTTCTTGATTGATCCTTTGTCTAAAGCTCAGAGAGGGATTGAAACCCTAATTTTGATTGTATTGGATGCTCACCCATCTTTGGGGAGACTGATGAAGCATAAAGGTACATCCATATTGTGATGATGATTTTCACAATGATGGGAAATCTAAGTGGTCAAAATTTTGGGTATTACACAAGGATGCTATCAAAGCGGTCGAGAGTACCGATACAAAAGGATGGGGACAGCTTGTCATTCCTATCAACAATAAAACAAAGAAGGGTCTTGGTTTTTCTACAACCTGCACCCAGACAGCTGTTGGCGATAAAAGTCTTCATCCCATTCAAAACTTCTTCCGTAGTGGAGGTTTCCTCCAACCAGTGACTCAAGTAGTCCATGCTATCAATGAGGAGGATCCCTTTGACATAGATGATAAATGGAAGTCATATCTTAACGAGGACGGTTATGTGTCGCAGGACGAAACGCAAATTCCTTTTTGCTTTCCTAGAGAGAGTCCGAGATTTATACCCAGGTCAGAGATCGAGATGATCTATGGAGATTGTGATCCGGAAGGATGTCGTGCTCCACCAAATTCATTAGAGGAAGACACTCCGATGAAAGACAATTTTGACTACAATTATTATGGCCCAATGGATGGTCTGCCAATGTGGCAACCTTATCCAGGAGACTTGGGGCAAGAGAGTCAGCCGAACAATGAAAATCAGCTGACCGTCATTGAACAGAATACCTGTGTCCCCACCATGTCATGGGATCAACACTCAGGTCATTCGGAAACTACTCAACATGACGATGAATTCTCAACATTTGCAGGACTTGAATTCATCAACTATGCTTTTCCCGAGGTCAACGTCGTCGAGAGAGATGACTTCTCCAGTTCCAAAGAAGTTTGGAACACTCTGGGAGAACCAAGTGGAAAATACGACTATATGGTCAAATACACTGCTCCCGAAAGCTCTCGTATCAGGCTCGAAGATATCCAGCCAACTGGATGGGGAGATGTGGCTGAGAGCACCAATGCTATGCAAAATGCAACAGAGGAGTCCTCCTACGACAATTCTGCCTGGGAGACAGATTCCAATGATCCTGCTCCACCAGAAATCAGCGTCATTTCTGAAGACAAATCAAGGAAGGTGCCAGACTTTGTGATTCACCGAGGAGTTCGCCGCCAATGGGTTGCCGTCGAGGTTCCAAAGATCGTTCATCAGTCAAAGTAATTGCCATCTTTAAGCCTTTCACCCTGCCCAGGTGAAACGGATGTTTTAATAGGGCTCACTTTCTGTAAATTTCCCTCTTCGCTTTGCTCGAAGCGACAGAGTTTTGTTTTATAGGGCTGTAGTTTCAAGATTCGACTTGTGCATTAATAAAATAACGTCGTTCTGTAATTTCCGCATTATTTACTGTTTTCTCATTTTGCTTTTTCAGAAAATGGTAATCCTAAAAAACAATCAATAATAAAAACAAGCAGTAAAATATATACACTGCACACACTTGCATTTTCTCTTTCTCTTCTAAACACGAATCATACCGTCATGTAGATTGCTTGTTTTACACCCCGTTGAAACATACGATCCGATGCCTTCTCCCGACTTTGGGTTCCCGGTATTTGGGGCCGAAGAAGAAGTTGACAACGAAATTCCAAAAGAGATCTCCCGACTACTCAGACAAGAGGAAAGGTCCATTGAACCTCAAAAAGAGCCGTTGGAAATGGTAAACTTGGGTTCAGAAAAAGAGAGAAAAGAAATCAGGATTGGAGCACTGCTCAGTCCAACTGCCAGAGAGGGTTTGATAAAGCTTCTCTGAGAATTTCCCGATGTGTTCGCTTGGTCCTATCAGGACATGCCTGGGTTGGATACCAGCATCGTGGAACATCATTTAACGTTAAGATCGGAATGTCCGCCAGTAAAGCAAAGGTTGAAACGCACTCACCCGGACATGGCCATCAAAATCAAAGAGGAGGTACAGAAACAGATCGACGCGGGTTTCCTCGCTACATCTGAATATCCTCAATGGTTAGCCAACATCGTACCTGTTCCTAAAAAGTACGGAAAGGTCAGAATGTGTGTCGACTACAGAGATCTGAATAAGGCTAGACCAAAGGGCGACTTCCCTTTGCCACACATTGACATGCTGGTAGACAGTACAGCAAAATTCAAAGTTTTCTCCTTCATGGATGGATTCTCGGGCTACAACCAGATCAAAATGGCGCCGAAAGACATGGAGAAAACTTCCTTCATCACCCCATGGGGTACCTTTTGTTACAAGTTAATGTCGTTCGGTTTGAAGAATGTCGGGGCAACCTATCAAAGGGCCATGACTACTCTGTTTCATGACATGATACACAAAGAAATCGAGGTATATGTCGATGATTTGATTGCAAAATCAAAAATAGAGGATGAGCAAGTTGAACATCTGTCAAAATTGTTCGAACGTCTAAGGAAATTCAAGCTCCGCTTGAATCCCAACAAGTGCACCTTCGCTGTCCGTTCAGGGAAACTCTTAGGGTTCATCGTCAGCCAGAAAGGAATTGAAGTTGATCCTGACAAGGTCAAGGCCATTCAAGAAATGCCTTCTCCGAAAACTGAAAAACAAGTCAGAGGATTCTTGGGGCGTTTGAACTACATCTCCAGATTCATATTCCTTATGACCGCCACGTGTGCGCTGATTTTCAAATTACTGAAAAAGAACCAGGACTGCGTTTGATCAGAAGATTCCCAAACCGCCTTTGACAGTATTAAGGAATATCTGTTGAATCCGCCGATTCTATCACCTCCAGTGGAAGGATGACCACTGATCATTTACCTCACAGTCCTAGAGGACTCGATGGGATGTGTACTTGGCCAACAAGACGAAACCAAACGTAAAGAGTCTTCCATTTACTATCTAAGCAAGAAATTCACCGACTGTGAAACTCGGTACACGATGCTTGAGAAAACTTGCTGCGCTTTGGCTTGGGCAGCCAAACGTCTTCGCCAATACATGATTCGTCATACTACTTGGTTGGTTTCCGAGATGGATCCAATCAAGTATGTCTTTGAAAAACCTACTCTCACGGGAAGAATTTCCCGTTGGCAGATGCTACTATCAGAATATGACATAGAGTACCACGCTTAGAAAGCCGTCAAGGGGGGTATTTTAGCCGATCATTTGGATCATCAACCGATTGACTATCAGGAATCAATCGGGTTTGACTTCCAAGATGAAGATGTCATGTATCTCAAAATGAAAGATTGCGATGAACCGCTACCCAGTGAAGGGCCAGAACCAGGTTCCCAATGGGGACTAATCTTTGATGGAGCAGTTAATCATTACGGAAATGGAATTGGGGCAATCATTGTTACCCCTCATGGTACCCACATTCCTTTTACTGCCAGACTTATGTTCAAATGTACGAACAACGAGGCCGAATATGAAGCTTGTATTATGGGTCTCGAAGAAGCGATTGATTTAAGGATAAAAAACTTGGACGTATACGGCGATTCAGCCTTGGTTATCAATCAGATAACAGGAGATTGGAACACATACCAATCAGGACTGATTCCTTACAAATACTATGCAAGAAGGTTGCTACCCTTCTTCAATAGAGTTGAGTTTTATCACATCCCTCGTGATGAGAATCACATGGCTGATGCATTAGCCACTATCTCTTCCATGATTAGTGTATGTCAATGGAATGACCTACCTAAGATTGATGTTATGCTCCTTGAACGGCCCGCCTATATCTTCGTGATCGAAGCAGTCATAGACGACAAACCTTGGTATCACGATATCAAACGCTTCCTTCAGAAACAAGAGTACCCACCTGGGGCACTCAGAAAAGACAGAAAAACCCTCAGAAGGCTAGCTGGAAGCTTCTTCCTGAGCGGTGACACTCTTTATAAGAGGAATTTTGACATGGTCTTGCTCCGATGCGTCGACAGACCAGAA
Source organism: Lathyrus tuberosus (assembly GCA_022829125.1). Taxonomy (NCBI): domain Eukaryota; kingdom Viridiplantae; phylum Streptophyta; class Magnoliopsida; order Fabales; family Fabaceae; genus Lathyrus; species Lathyrus tuberosus. The sequence goes on along the minus strand of JALAZF010000414.1, from coordinate 5,518,301 downwards.
GCAGACATGCTTATGAAAGAAATTCATGAAGGATCCTTTGGCACTCATGCCAACGGACACACAATGGCGAGAAAAATTCTCAGAGTCGGGTACTATTGGTTGACCATGGAATCCGACTGCTACAAGTACATGAGGAGGTGTCACAAGTGTCAGATATACTTCGATAAAATTCATGTACCGCCAACGCATCTCAAAGTTCTTTCTTCCCCATGGCCTTTTCCATATGGGGAATCGACATGATTGGTTTGATCGAACCTAAGGCTTCAAACGGACATCGGTTCATCCTGGTAGCCATTGACTATTTCACCAAGTGGGTCGAAGCAGCGTCGTACGCTAATGTTACCTGACAAGTGGTGGTCCGATTTATCAAAAACAATATCATCTGCCGTTATGGTGTTCCGAGCCAGATCATTACGGATAATGGATCTAACTTGAACAATAAGATGATGAAAGAGTTGTGCACAGAGTTCAAGATCGAACAACATAACTCATCTCCCTACCGACCCAAGATGAACGGAGCGGTAGAAGCGGCTAACAAGAACATCAAGAAGATCGTTCAAAAGATGGTCGTAACCCACAAAGATTGGCACGAGATGTTACCCTTTGCTCTTCACGGTTATCGTACATCTGTCCGCACTTCAACAGGGTCAACCCCTTTCTCTCTAGTGTATGGCATGGAAGCAGTGCTCCCCATAGAAGTAGAGATCCCATCAATCCGGGTATTGATGGAAGCTAAGCTCACCGAAGCTGAGTGGTGTCAAAGTCGACACGACGAACTGAATCTGATCGAAGAGAAGCGAATCACGGCGCTATGCCATGGTCAGTTGTATCAGCAAAGAATGAAGAAGGCATTTGACAAAAAGGTCAGACCTCGTGTCTTCAGGAAAGGAGACCTTGTGCTCAAGAAGATACAATCTTTTCTCTCTGATTCTCGGGGCAAGTGGACCCCGAATTATGATGGCCCTTATGTGGTCATGAAAGCTTTCTCAGGCGGCGCCTTGAGACTTGCAACCATGGACGGAGAGGAATTTGCCTACCCCACGAATGTTGATGTAGTCAAGAAATACTTCGCCTAAACTAACAAAAAAAAAGAGAACGTCTCGGTGGACTGAAAACCCGAAAGGGCGGTCCAGGCAAAAGTTAGAGAGATGAAAAAAATCATCCCGGTGGATTGGAAATCTCATAGTACAATCCAGGAAAAAATTAGGGATAATGGCAAGTAATTATGTTCAACAGAGGCAAGTCCCTTAGCAGCAGTTACACCATCCATCGGAGGAAATCTCCAGTCACGGTCATCTTCGACAGAAGCTCAGGATGCCCAGAATTCAAAGTTGGTAGAAGGGAGTGGTCGTTATGTTTCAACGTAGCCCTTTTCCCCGTAAATTACCATTTTCTAAACTTTGTATATACTCTTTGGAATCACGCGCTTGGCTGATTTCCATCCTATCAATAAAATTTGAGCCTTTGTGCTTTTGTTTGTAATTCTCATTTGTTTTAGCTTTACAGAACGATGTTGTTAAACTTGATTAACGATTCTTGAAATAAAACAAAAATGAATTTACTTGTTAAAACTTTTTCTGCTTTTAAATTAAAGATGGCATTTCTTTTGACTGTTGAACATCGAAAGAACGTCGATTGCGTCTCCAAAGGCGTTCGAGCTTCAAAGTGCAGAATCAAAGTACTCCTTCTAAACCAGTATGTCTGAATGAAGGATCAACTGTGTCAGAGACCTTGTTTCGTCTGACACGCCTCGGCCGAGTTCTCATCTCCTAAGCCCGACCAACATAGCTCCTAACAGGGACTATCTCTCCTAAGCAAGGTGGAATTGCTATTTTGAACCAACAGTACTTCTTCGCCCCGCGATGGCCGAGTATTCAGCCGTGTTCATCTTTTAGTTTGTATGTCGCGTCTGTTTTGTCAGCATAAACATACATACATCATGCATTTGATTTGCATTCACATTTCTTACTGCATCACTATCACTTGAGTCGGTCTTATCCTGCCGTGATAACCGTCCTCTCAATCGAGTTGTCAGCCTTTGTCCTCGTTAGGAATTAATGCGTCTGGACAATCTCGCCACCAGTGTATCTCTAGATCAGAGTCGGCACTCGACCACTTTGATAACTTGAACCTCTGAAACATCAGAGAACCTTCAACAGATGTCACTCTTCGCCATTGAAGATGATATTCTCGCTTTCCCGGATTAAGGAAAATCCCCAGAGAAAGCCTCTTAAACAGAGATTCGGTAGTACAACAGTGTTTCTCCGAAAGTCCGCTGATGAAAAGGTCATCGGCACCTCAAAATTGGATCATATCATATGGCGTTTCTCTGGGAAGATCCCAAGAAAAGTATGATGTGATATCCCCAAGCAGAAGCAGTTTCTTAAGAAACTTGCTTTCCCCAGTAGAATCGACAAATGGCGTCTCCAAATAGAGAAGTTTGTACACCTCTACAACTCAGACGACTGGGTTCCCCAGCAAGTCTGACATCAAAACTTTTTCCGCCAAATGGCATCTCCCTAGGAAAATTCGGCGAGAAGTTTGAGGAAAACCGCTACGAATAGCGTTCCCTGTCAATAAAGTTTATTGACAAAAGAAACTAAGACCAGTTCCTTGGTTGGAAACCAGGATCGAGGGGAAGTTTATATTAGAAACTAAGACCAGTTCTTTGGTTAGAAACCAGGATCGAGGGGGAGTTTATATCAGAAACTAAGACCAGTTCCTTGGTTGGAAACCAGGATCGAGGGGAAATTTATATCAGAAACTAAGACCAGTTCCTTGGTAAGAAACCAGGATCGAGTGGAAGTTTATTTCAGAAACTAAGACCAGTTCCTTGGTTGGAAACCAGGATCGAGGGGAAGTTTATTTCAGAAACTAAGACCAGTTCCCTGGTAGGAAACCAGGATCGAGGGGAAGTTTATCTTTTTTAAGCATCATTGCTTAGAAAAAGAAGATGAATGCGCAAGCTGTCATTCATAGCCATCAAAATTTCAGATATTCTGATATTTCATCCTCTTGCACCCCGAATGCCCGAATCCTTTCGCCATTCGCACCTTCGTGTCCAAGAAGATTAAATAGGGGCATATGTCATACCCCAAATTTTGACCACTAAAGTTTCCCATCATTGTGCAAATCATCATCACAATATGGATGAATCATCATGCCTCATCAACCTCCTCAAGGAATTGTTGAGCATTGACTGCAATCAGACCTAGGGTTTCAAGCCCTCTCAGAGCCTTAGACAAAAGATCAATCAAGAAATGACTTGATCTTCAACTTGTCTAACCTCTCAAATATCCACAAAGGATCAAAAGGACCACCACTTCAAGGATTAAGCACAAAGCTGCTCCCTTCTAGGTGGATCAAGCCTCCAGATCGACTGTGTCATCAAATTAGGGTTTTGATCGCCCAGGGCCTCCAGATGGGAAATTTCATCTGGGCACAAGCCAATGATCCAAAACATAACCTAATTTACTCCATGGAACCTCATGAACCCATGCATCAAGTCAATTTTACCTCAGGGGATGCATCCATCAAAAATCAGGAATTAGGGTTTCTTGACCTAATTCACCCCTAAGTTAACTTTTGGCACAAATCATAAGCCAAGACCTCAAGAGATGATTTGAGGGTCTTTAATGAACCATATTGATCCATTTGGAACAATGGATTAATCCAAGAAGCTTGAGCAACAGGTTTCAATTTCATCTGCACCACAATTAGGGTTTCGCGAGAAAAGTCAACTGTAACTTTGACTTTTGACCTGGACATGCTCCCAAACCCTAGGACATGAATAAATATACCCTATGACACCCATGGAACATGTCCATCAAGTTTGATTTAGGTCAAGGACATGATTTCCTGAAGAATTGCACAGTTTGGAATTCATCTGATAAAAAGTCAACTGTGCACAAAAGTCAACTTTGACTTTTTGAGATTTTTCACCAAAATGGATTTTTAATCCTAAAATGATGTTAATGTATGATTTGAATCATCATTCATCAAGAAAAATCAAGAAAAGTTGGATAACTTGTAAAAGGGGTAACCATAAAAACTTGGAAATTTTTCTAAGCTAAAATTATAGTGGCTAGGGTACCAACTTTGGAGGACCATAACTCCTAAACCACAAGGCCATTTTTTCTGATCCAAAGATGGATTTGTAGCCCTAATTATCATCTACAAAAACTTCAACTACAAGTCATTCCAATTCATTAAGGATTTTAAGTTATGGAGTGATCAAAGTGGCTGAAAAGTGAAAATGTCACTTTTTCCAACACTTAGTGAAATTTTCGCTAAGTCAGAATCTGCCTTCACTTTTTGCCAAATGTAGGGGGATTTTTCACTTAGAATCAAAAGAGATCAAAACCAAACTTGTTCCAACAGTTGTTGTATCATGTAAGAGCTTTCCAAAATGGCCAAGAACATTGCCAAATTCAACCTACATCATGAGATATGACATTGTCAAGTTGCCTTGCTGAAATCTTTCAAAGCAAGGCAGATTTTGCATTTTGGCTCGATTTGCCAAAATCAGCCAAATCCAAATGCTCCTATCCACTTGGACACCTCTGAGGATTGAATCCAAAGGGGACAAACACTGAGCCAAGCCTCCAAAGTCCATGGAACAAGAAATAGCATGTTGAACCTAGAGTTGCCAAAATAGGGACAAGACTCCAAATTTGGAATGAGGCATTCAATGGAACCATCAAGGTGGCATGGACTGAGCCATTCTCATCTGAAATCAGTCAAGACTTATCCAAGACCAAGGGAACCAAAGCTCTGTGCCCTAACCTCTAGTCAATGGCTAGAGGAGACTTGAATTCTCATTGGACAACATTGGCCAAACCTACTTATCAGCTGCCATTCACTATTCCTTGCAAAACAAACTTGCTCTACTATAAATAGAGCTTAATTGTGTTCAGTTTGAGTACACCAAAGCCATCTAACAGATGTTTTCCTCAAAATCTCTTTCTCTTGGCAAAAATGCCTTTCTTAGCAAGGTAGCTATCGGGTTTTGAGTTTGAGAGCTTTTCCAATCAAACCAATCACTCACACACCTCACATACATCATATAGAAGTAATCCAAACACTCAAACAACATCTGGAACACAGATTTCACAAAATCACCAGTCAATTGCTCAAGGTTTTAACCAAGTTGCAGTTGAGATGCCATGAAGTGATCCAGCCAATTTCAATCAAGTCCAAGCATTCAAACACACTCCATAGGGTGTAGGGAATCTGTTCAGATCATTACCACTCATCTGTAACACCTCCAACTCAGAAATCAATTTGCTCTTGCTGTCACGACTTGGAGGTAAGCCTAAGCTTAGTCATCTCTCAATCTATGCATATTTCCTCGCACAATAATTTAGCCATATGTTCATAATCATGCATGGAATGTTTACCCTCAATTAATTGCATTGTTTGAATCGTGTATCAAAAATCCTAGCCTTCATGCAGAAATTAGGGTTCTTGAGGATTTTTCATGATTTCTTGTTGTATGTTTAATTTAAATGAAATTAAAGTACATAGATATGATCGTGAGGTTAAGACGAGCACAATGATATGTGGATTGCATGTTATAATCAAGTATTCAATGAGATTGGATAGAAAATGCAAATCTGGGAAACCCAGAAAAACGCGCGTGTTCTTCAGCTTGTTCTTGGCGCCATTTTTCCATATTTGAATATTTGAATTTTGTGATTTTGTTTAATTGATTCAAAAATTAATTTCTCTCTGAGTTTTAATGATTTTGAGTTGATTCTTTTTTTAATAATTCACAAAAATGTTAAAATATTTTATTTTATCAAAAAATCCCAAAAATATTATTTATTTCATATAATTGATATTTTTACAAAGAATTAATGTTTTAATTGTTTTTAACATTTGAAATATTTTTTCCACATTGATTTTGCAACTTTTAATGCTTTCTAATTATTTTGTAGGTCAATACTTAATTTTTGAAGCATTAATCCAAGATCACAATTTGTTTTCCATGTATTAAACAATTTTGATCATTTTAATTGAATTTTTATTCAATTAAATACATTTTGAAAACAAATTAGGGTTTTGGATTAATTCAACCCTCATAAATCATTTTCAAAACACTTTTGGGCCTCTTGAGAGAGTGTAAGACCCACACCCCCCTTGTACAAAAACTTTTTGGGCCTCACTCATTGTATAAGTCCCTCTGTACAAGTAAACGGCGCGATCGTCGCCCGTTTAGAAATAAACCATCTGGGCCTCTCCTTGAGCTATAACACCCATTCAAAACACTTTGGGCCTCTATTAGAGTGTAAGACCCAATCCTTTTTTGACCAAATTATTTTGGGCCTCAGTGTATTGTATAAGTCCCGATACCGTCAAAAAACAAACGGCGCGATCGTCGCCTTTTCAAAAATCATATAGGCCTCTCCTTGAGCTATAAGCCCCACTCTTCTTCTTTAAAATTCTTTGGGCCTCTTGAGAGAGTGTAAGACCCATCCCTGTGTACAGAAAACCGTTTTGGGCCACAGTCACTTGCATAAGACCCTCTGTACAAATTCAACCGTGCGATCACTGGTAAAACCATCTGGGCCTCTCCTTGAGCTGTAAGCCCCAAATCTTTCTTTTTTCAAAGCACTTTCTCCTTTGATTTTGAATATATTGTTGTTTATCTTTCTTTGTTGAACAACTAACCAAACAGCATGGAAGCTCTACAACCAAGTAAGTGTTTATACGCTTTCATTTACTGCTTTCATATATATAACTGTATTGTGGGGCAGCTCGCTGTAAGTCTTCTTTCACAAACTCATATATATATATATATAACTGTATTGTGGGGCTGCTCACTGTAAGTCTCCTTTCATAAACTCATATCGACTGTGTAATAATAGTATAGATATTCAGAGTTTACCTGACAACTACGTCTAGAACTAGGTGAAGCCGTTTCGTTTAGTCGTAGAAATAGACAGCTAGATCCCAAATAGGATCACCAGATACAGTCTTCTCTTCGGCTGTCCTCCTTAGGAATCGTCAAGAAACTCTACTCCCAAAGATGAAATGTATTCTCCGTGAATGGCATCTTTGAGTTTCTTCCAAATTCTCGAACTTTCCTGACTTGCTCTATTCCTTGTGAATAGCTTGCCTTGAATTTCTCGGGGTTTGGGGACCCACGGGCTTCTTAAAAGCATCGGCCTCCTCTTGGGCATTGTACAAGGACCCACAGGCTTCCTATAAGTAACCCCGCCTCCTCTTGGGCTTAGTACAAGGACCCGTCGGCTTCATAGAAGTATTCACAGCCTCCTCTTAGGCTTCGTATAATGATATCTTCCTCCGGGAATGATAGCCTCCTCTTGGGCTTAATACAAGGACCGATCGGCTTCTTAAAAGATTCCAGCCTCCTCTTGGGCTTTGTACAAATTGTCCCGACGACCTCCTAGAGGTATAGGAACAGAACTTAGTAATCTCCATAGAGCAGTCCTTTCCAGAGTCTACTACTGTTTCTCAAAGCATAGTACAAAAGATGAAACTCTAGACTTGGACAGTCTATATTCCTTGAGTCTCAAAGACATTCTCAAGTGACCCTTTCGTCAGATAGGAAGGAAACCCGTAGACTCGGATAGTCTCAATACCCTTTGGATTTCCCCTTTCCTCAAAGAACAGGGACCAACCCCGATCCTCAGATCAAACCCTTGAGTATAGTATTGCTCATATAAGAACTGATTTTCTCTTTTGAAATCAGTATACTGGATCTATCACTTAACTGAAATAGTTACATTAGCCTCCTCTTGGGCTTTGTACAAATGATTCTCCCCAACGGAACAAACCTTTTAGCCTCTCTCTCGGGCTTTGTACGAGACACATAAGAGACTCCCTCATTGAGTCAAATAACCCCTTTCGCCTCCATCTCGGGCTTTATACGAGATACAAAAAGGTTCTTATTGAGCCAAACAAACTTTCGCCTCCATCTCGGGCTTTGTACGAGACACAAAAACTCTCTTTATGAGTCAAATAGCCTCCATCTCGGGATTCATACGAGCTATAAAAGATTCTCCAGCTGAGTCAACTCTCTGTTAGCCTCCTCTTAGGCTTTGTATAATGATATCCCCCACTGGGTCGAACCCTTTTTAGCCTCTCTCTCGGGCTTTGTACGAGACACAAAATAGCCTCCTCTTAGGCTTTGTATAATGATTTTCCCTAGCGGAAATTAGCCTTCGCTTAGGCTTTATATAATAAAACCACTGGTTGATCCAATCAACCTTTTAGCATCAAACCTGTGCCTCGTTCACAGTACACAAACATCAACAGCTCCTTCCCTTTCATCTAATCGCTGTAAGCGGCAAGCCTCTGGATCATCTATATCCATGCCACTGTCCTTCTTTTAGCATGAGGAATTCCTAAGGAAAGATGGTGTTGCTCTATACTGAGTTAAAGTCTTCTCCTCCAGGTTAAAAACCCCTTCTTCGAAAATTATGGCATTGCTCGGATCCGCGTATCCCAGTTAAAGTAATTCTCCTTTTTCCCTCTTTAGAGACGACAAATTCTCTCTAAAGTTGAGACCTTTTAGCTTCACATCTTGGGCTTTGATCAAGATATAAACAAACACCTTTCGCTTCACGTCTTGGGCTTTGAACAAGACACCAAAAACCATTTCCTCCCATAGACTAGGAGGAACTACGAACGCTCTGATTTCCCTGTTTCGGTAAACGGGAATACGTAGGCATAAGATCGAAAGAAAAGATCTTAGCGAGCACAATCAACAAAAAACCCAAATCCCATTTCAAAAGCAGTAATCCAAAAACATCAGTCCTAATATCCTAATCCTTATTCCCCGCCAGAAGCCTTCTGCCCAGATAAAAAGAAAGAAAGCAGTATTGGCGAAAATACAAATAACCAGTACAAAGGCCCCCCACATTGTAGCATTCGTAACCTAACAGACCGCTGTTTAAACTCAGTATGCAAAGCAGGGTTAATTGGAGACATCTATTTCCCTTCCTTCATCAGCTTCAATAGGATAAAAAATGAATCGACCTATAGTAAACTCAACCGCAGAGAGCGGCCAATGCTTAAGAACCACGTCCAAAATCGTTCGCTACACTCACTGACACATCAGATTATGTTGCACTGACACTGATTATATGCAGATATCCGGATTATTCAGACTTGATTATTCGGGTTGTGTTGGCTTCTTGTTGTTGTGTTGCATATCATTTCATCATGTAAATTAATTTTTTGCATGTGCATTTCCAGGTATTCGAAGGCTTATCTTTTGTTGACATTATCATAGAGATGAGTACTGGTTGTCGTGGCATCATCAGCTACAAGTTTGTGGAGCCTAAGCTGGGTATTCTTAGAGGTTTGGCATCTTTGTTGGTTGGAGATCGCAGAAGGGTTTTCATAGATACTTATGGTAGTTTGTTGACCATCCTCAACACTGAAGTCAACATCACAGCTATTCATACTCTGGTTCAGTTCTACGACCAGCCCTATAGGTGCTTCACATTTCAGGATTATCAGCTAGCACCTACACTTGAGGAGTATGCTCATATTCTGGGGGTTGAGATCAAGAAGCAGGTTCCTTATGTTTACACTAGCGGTTGTCCGAAGTTTCATCTTATTGCTGATGCGCTTTGCATTAGTAAGAAGGATGTGGAGGATAATCTCAAGACCAAGGGGAAAGGTATTCGAGGGTTTGCTTCGAAGTTCTTGGTTGATAAGGCCACCACTTTTGCTAAGGATGGAAATTGGAAGGCTTTCAACGCCGTTCTTGCTTTGCTGATATATGGGGTTGTATTGTTCCCGAACATGGAGGATTTCGTAGATCAGGCTGCCATCAGTATCTTCTTGTCCAAGAACCCTGTTCCGACACTTCTTGCTGATACCTACCATTCTATTCATTCCAGGAATGAAAAGAAGAAGGGTATCATTGTCTGTTGTGCTCCTTTGTTGTATCGATGGTTCATGTATCACCTTCCACAGAAGGATTCATTTGTTGAGAATAAGGATAATCTCAAGTGGTCTCAACGAATCATGTCTCTCACCGCTGATGATATTTCTTGGTATTCTCGAGTCTACGACGACATTCCGATCATTCTTCATTGTGGGAAATTCTCCAATGTACCTCTCTTGGGTACAAAGGGTGGAATTAACTACAATCCGAGAATGGCTTTCCAACAGTTGGGATACCCTATGGTTGACAAACCTGATCCTGAGGTGGTGGAAGAGTTCATCTTTCATGAAGGGGTTGATGACATGGGTTTGCTGAAGAGGTTTAGCGCCGCTTGGACTCAGATTCATCTCGGAGGAAGAGCCGATTTGGGCAAGAAGAATTACGTAGCCAAGGAAGCTTACACACTTTGGGTCAAAGAGCGTGTCAAAGAGATCTTGTTTCCCTTCTCTCCTGAGCCTTCCATGAATGCCAAGCTTACTGAACTTGCCATTGTTCCTCCATCTGAGGTCGATCAACTCAAGCTGATTGTTGAGAGGTTGAAGAAGGAGAATACTGATCTTCGTCTCAACCTTGATAGAGTCACTTTCGAGAAGGATAGCCTACAGATTGAGCTCCGTCAGAAGCATGAGCGTATGCTCAAAGAGGTGGAGGTAGAATAGAACAAGCGTAGGAAGGTGGGTGATGCTTTGAAGAGCACCTATGAGGGACTTGCTTCAAAGAAGAGACAACTCGCCAATGATCATTATCAGGCGTACAAAGAGGAGCTGAGCTACAATAAGCGACTTGAAGAGCTTCGAGGGAAGTTATCCGAGTTCAAGACGAAGTGGAAAAGTGAACAAGACTGTGCTAATCAGTTAGCAAGGGACTTTTCCCAATGTTAAGCTAAGCTCGACAAAGTCTTCAATGAGATTCAGAAGCTGCAAGATCAAGCACATCAGAGTCAAGAACAGATTAGCCAGCTCAACACAGAGAGCACTCATTGGGAGCATCAAAACCGTCATCTACAGAACCTCCTGGATCAGAAAGAGGCCTTTCTTCAGGATATGCTTCAGGGTCCTAATCATTCTTTGCTGCGCAACCTCATGAAGGATGCGAAGTACTGGAGTGAGAGGCATGGACGTCTAGCCAGATTTGCTGAGCATGTATTGGAGGACCTACCAGGGTTGTTGAAGGATGCATATGCTGATGCATTACCACACCGGCTTCCTTGGGCAGTTTTTCATTTCTTATCTGTGTGTAGGGTGATATTTAATAGGATCCGTGCGGATTTTGTTGTAGCCCAAAAAGCAGATATTTGACTTGTATTTGACTTGTACTTCTTCCCTCTATTGGATGAATGAATGAAGATGCTTGTTCACTCTATCTTTTATGCCTTTACTTGTATGCTTTATGATTATTGTCAACAAAGATAAGTTTAAGAATTCCTGGAATTTAAAATTTTATTTTTGCATGCATATCATACATTCATCTGCACACATATGTACGTCCCTTCATCCGAAACCGTTGCTCATCCTTGTTCGCATTCCTTGTAGCAAGACGACGACTCGACATTGGTATTTTACTCGCTCAAGCAAATCCAGAATTATGGCTGACTTCGAAGCTGAGAACGCCGCGTACAAGGAAACTCTAGTACAATTCCAAGGTCGGATGGATCAGTTCCAGATGAACATGGATGTCATTATGGAGCTCCTTCATGCTCAGAGGGACGTTGCTGCTGTTTCCATCGTTGTTGCAACCACTACTGATGCAACTGTTGTTACTCCTGTTGTGACTGTTCCTCCTGTTGTTACGGCTACTCCTGCTATTGTTGTTCCTTCTCCTGCTAGAGTTGACATGCCAGTTGAACCTGTGAATCAGCCTGCTATTCAACCTAGTTTGAATCAAATGCCCGCTGGTTTCCCTTGGGGCATGCCTCCTAATTACACTCCTCGGCTTGCAAATAATGGTAGTTCCTTCATGCCATATCAGCCTTTTGTTGCACCCATGCCTAACGGGAATGTTGCCGCCTATCCATGGGTCATGCCTACTCCTGTCCCGCCTCCAGTGGTGAATGATGATCCTGAGAATCTTCAGGTTCAAACTCATCCAATTGTCGGATTGGTTGATACTGAAACTCTCGATGATGAAGAGCATGTGTATAGGGGTCCATCCTGGGATGTTGTGTTCATTCGTGTTCCGGTTCCATCTCAAGATGCTCAAACTGTTGTTTCGAATGTCCATCCTGGGATGTTCTATCCTGGGGCATCTTCCTCGGCTGCTGGGGTCCCTCCTCCGAATTATCCGTATGGTGTTCCGATGGGTCAGAATGTTGGTCAGATGGTTAATCCGAGTTTGGTGTATCCTTCTCAGTTTGCTACTCCGCAAGTGAATGCTCCTGCCGCTTCTCAGCTGCCAAATCCTCAGATTCTTGTCAGGCCTACTAATCAGAATAGGTCTGTTGACTACAAGTTAATAGAAGACCGTATCAGAGCTATTGAAGGGTTTTCCGCTTTTGGCCTAGATGCCAAAGATTTGTGTTTGGTTCCGAATGTTGTGCGGCCGCAGAAATTCAAGATATCGGATTTGCCAAAGTACAAAGGTTTGAGCTGCCCGCGTAGTCACATCACTATGTACTGCAGGAAGATGGCATCACATATTTACAATGATGAACTACTTGTTCATTGTTTTCAAGATAGTTTGTCCGGTGCCTCATTGGATTGGTACATGGGCCTGGAGCGCAGCAAAATCCGTTCTTGGAGGGATCTATCTGAAGCATTCGTGAGACAATACAAGTACAACCTTGATCTAGCGCCCACCAGATTGCAATTACAGAATTAGTCCCAGCGTTCAACTGAAACATTCAAGGAGTATGCGCAAAGATGGCGTGAGATGGCATCTCGTGTTCGACCTGCTCTCTCTGATAATGAGTTGGTTGATATCTTTATGGGTACTTTGCAAGGATCTTACTATGAGAAAATGGTGGGTAGTTCTTCATCAAACTTCGCTGATGTTGTAAAGATTGGTGAACGGATTGAGAATGGTTTGAAAACTGGAAAGATTCATGGAGCTGCTTCCCAGCAGCCGGCCACTCGGAAGTCTCAGAATCAGTCTAAGAAAAAGGAAGGTGAAGCCAATGCTGTTACAGCTCAAGTTTCTTCTCAGTATCAAGCTCCCATGGCTCCCTTGCCGTACTATCCATATCCCTATATTGCTGCTGCACGGTATCAACAACCTCCATATCAATATCATCCGCAACAACCAGCTCAGAATGCTCAGAATCAGCGACAGAATCAACAGAACAACAAAAATCAGCAGAATCAAAACCGTCAGAATAACAACAATCAGGGAAACCGTAAGCGCCCGAATTTTGACAAGATTCCTGTGTCATACACGGAACTGTTTCCTTACTTGGTTCACCAAGGGGCAATTGTCCCCAAATAGATAGCACCTGCGATTCCTCCATTTGGTCCGAAGCATAATCTAAATGCGTCTTGTGCTTACCATGATGGATACATAGGACATGCAACAGAGGATTGTTTCATTTTTAAAACCAAGGTTCAGGAACTCATTGATAAGAAAGTTCTGACTTTTGCTGAGGAAAGACCCAATATTCAGAGTAATCCGTTGCCCGATCACGGTGGACCTACAGTTAATATGATTGAGGATAGTTCAAGGGCTGAATTGATCATGGATGTTGATGAGGTAAAAACTCCGATGACTGTGGTTTTCAAGAAATTGAAGGAACATGGGCTGTTGAAAGGTTTGCATGGTAAGTGTCAGATTTGTGATGATAATCCCAACCAGTGTCGAAGGCTGAAGGGTTGTGTCTAGATTCTGATGAACCGAGGCGAAGTGCAATTTTCCAGATCTAAACATATTGAGGAGGTTGCTGCCATTGAGCCATTCACCATCGTCTATAGGAAGGTTCCTGTGGAATCCCCTAAACAGAAGAAGGTGCAACCCATCGTGGTTTGTCCGCCGAAGCCGTTTCCGTATCAGAATTCTAAGGAGGTACCGTGAAAGTATGGGTCTTCTGTCTTTTCTGGAGGTCAAGAGATAAGGTTCGCTGAATCAGAGATCGTGAATGTTACTGCTGGTGGAGGTATGACTCGTAGTGGATGTGTATTTACTCCAAACGTCACTACAAAGCCTGTTCAAGTTCCAACTGTAGTTCCTGTTGTTCAACAAGGGGCATCATCTGCTGCCGTTTGTCATACCCCAAATTTTGACCACTAAAGTTTCCCATCATTGTGCGAATCATCATCACAATATGGATGAATCATTATGCCTCATCAAATGCCTCAAGGGTTGTTGAGCATTCACTACAATCAGAATTAGGGTTTCTAGCCCTCTCAGAGCTCTTAGACAAAGGGTCAATCAAGAAATGACATGATCTTCAACTTGTCTAGCCTCTCAAACATCCACAATGGATCAAAAGGACTCCCACTTCAAGGATTAAGCACAAAGCTGCTCCCTTCTAGGTGGATCAAGCCTCAAGATCGACAGTGTCGCCAAATTAGGGTTTTGATCGACCAGGGCCTCCAGATGGGAAATTTCATCTGGGCATGAGCCAATGATCCAAAAAATAACCTAATATACTCCATGGAACCTCATGGACCCAATCATCAAGTCAATTTTGCCTCAGGGGATGCATACAGCAAAAATCAGGAATTAGGGTTTCTTGACCTAATTCACCCCTAAGTTGACTTTTGGGACAAATCATGAACCAAGACCTCAAGACATGATTTGAGGGTCTCTAATGAACTATATTGATCCATTTGTAACAATGGATTAATCCAAGAAGCTTGAGCAACAAGTCTCAATTTCATCTGCACCACAATTAGGGTTTTAAGGAAAAAGTCAACTGTAACTTTGACTATTGACCAGGACATGCTCCCAAGCCCTAGGACATGATTCAATATACCCTATGACACCCATGGAACATGTCCATCAAGTTTGATTTAGGTCAAGGACATGATTTCCTGAAGAATTGCACAATTTGGAATTCATCTGATAAAAAGTCAACTCTGCACAAAAGTCAACTTTGACTTTTTGAGATTTTTCACCAAAATGGATTTTAACCCTAAAATGATGTTAATGTATGATTTGAATCATCATTCATCAAGAAAAATCAAAGAAAGTGGGATAACTTGTAAAAGGGGTAACCATAAAACTTAGAAAAATTTCTAAGTCATGGAACAAGTACCACTAATACACCAACTTTGGAGGGCCATAACTCCTAAACCACAAGGCCAAATTTTTTCATCCAAGGTTTGATTTGTACATCTCATTGTCCTCTACAAAAGCTTCATACTAAGTTATGACCAAATTCCTCATGGATTTTGAATTATGGAGTGATCAAAATCAAGAAAAGTCACTTTGTTCCAAGACTTAGTGAAAATTTCACTAAGTCAGATTTTACCTTACTTTTTGCCAAATGTAGGGGGATTTTTCACTTGGATTCAAAAGAGATCAAAACCAAACATGTTCAAATAGTTGTTGTATCATGTAAGGGCTTTCCAAAATGGCCAAGAACATTGCCAAATTCAACTTACACCATGATTTATGACATTGGCAAGTTGCCTTGCTGAAATCTGTCAAGGCAAGGCAGAATTTGCATTTTTGCTCGATTTGCCAAAATCAGCCAAATCCAATTGCTCCTATCCACTTGGACACATCTGAGGATTGAATCTAAAGGGGACAATCACTGAGCCAAGCCTCCAAAGTCATGGGAACAAGAAATAGCATGTTGAACCTAGAATGGCCAAAATAGGGACAAGACTCCAAATTTGGATTGAAGCATTCAATGGAAGCATCAAGGTGGCATGGACTGAGCCATTCTCATCTGAAATCAGTCAAGACTTATCCAAGACCAAGGGGACCAAAGCTATGTGCCCTAACCTCTAGTCAATGGCTAGAGAAGACTTGGATTTTCATTTGCCAACATTGGCCAAACCTCTGCTGCAGTTGCCATTCACTATTGCAGCCAAAACAAACTTGCTCTACTATAAATAAAGCTCAATTGTGATCAGTTTGAGTACACCAAAGCCATCAAACAGATGCTTTCCTCAAAATCTCTTCTTTCACTCCAATTTTGCCTTCAAAGGCAAGTCACTATCGGGTTTTGAGTTTGAGAGCTTTTCCAACCAAACCAATCACACACACACACCTCATATACATCACATATGAGCTGATCAAACACTTAAACAATAACTGGAACACTGATTTCTCAGAATCACCAGTCAATTGCTCAAGGTTTTAACCAAGGTGCAGTTGAGATGCCATGAAGTGATCCAACCAATTTCAATCAAGTCCAAACATTCAAACACACTCCATAGGGTGTCGGGAAGCTATTTAGATCATCATAACATAACTGTAACACCTCCTACACAAATCACGATCACCAGCTGCAAGTGGTAAGCATGAGCTCTTCTAACTCTATGATCCACACAATTCTTGCTGCACCATAATTTGGCCATATGTTCATAATCATGCATGGAATGTTTTCCCTTAATTAATTGCATTGTTTGAATCGTGTATCAAAAATCCTAGCCTTCATGCAGAAATTAGGGTTCTTGAGGTTTCTTCATGATTTCTTGTTGTATGTTTAATTTAAATGAAATTAAATGCTATGGACATGACCGTGAGGTTGAAACGAGTTGATTGGTATGTGGATTACATGATATGGTTACGTATTCAGTGAGATTGGATGGAAAATGCAAATCTGGGAAACTCATAACACGCGTGTGTTCTTGGTGTGTTCTTGGCGCCATTTTTGGAAATTCAAATATTTGAATTTTGTGATTTTTGTTTAATTGATTCAAAAATTAATTTCTCTCTGAGTTTTAATGATTTTGAGTTGATTCTTTTTTTAATAATTCATAAAAATGTTAAAATATTTTATTTTACCAAAAAAATCCAAAAATATTATTTATTTCACATAATTGATATTTTTGCAAAGAATTAATGTTTTAATTGTTTTAACATTTGAAATATTATTTCCACCTTGATTTTGCAACTTTTAATGCTTTCTAATTATTTTGTAGGTCAATACTTAATTTTTGAAGCATTAATCCAAGATCACAATTTGTTTTCCATGTGTTAAACAATTTTAATCATTTTAATTGAATTTTTATTCAATTAAAACACATTTTGGAAAAAAAAAATTAGGGTTTTGGATTAATTCAACCCTCATAAATGATTTTCAAAACACTTTTTGGGCCTCTAATAGAGTGTAAGGCCCAATCCTTTTTTGACCAAATCATTTTGGGCCTCACTTATTGTATAAGTCCCGATACCGTCAAAAAACAAACGGCGCGATCGTTGCCTTTTTAAAATCATCTGGGCCTCTCCTTGAGCTATAAGACCCATTTAAAACTTTTTGGGCCTCTAATAGAGTGTAAGACCCAATCCTTTTTTTGACCAAATCATTTATGGGCCTCACTTATTGTATAAGTCCCGATACCGTCAAAAAACAAACGACGTGATCATCGTCCGTTGAAAAACCATCTGGGCCTCTCCTTGAGCTATAAGACCCATTTAAAACTTTTGGGCCTCTATTAGAGTGTAAGACCCAACCCCCTTTTAACCAAAACCTTTTGGGCTCACTTATTGTATAAGTCCCTTTGCGTTAAAAGAAATCCTCTGCGCGATCGCCATTTTAAACGAAAAACCAACTGGGCCTACCCTCGTGTTATAAGCCCCACTCCTTTTCTTTAAAACTTTTTGGGCCTCTTGAGAGAGTGTAAGACCCATCCCGTTGTACAGAAAACCTTTTTTGGGCCACAGTCACTTGTATAAGACCCTCTGTACAAATTCAACAGTTCAATCACTGATAAAACCCTGGGCCTCTCCTTGAGCTGTAAGCCCCAAATTTGTCTTTTTCAAAGCACTTTCTCCTTTGATTTTGAATATATTGTTGTTTTCAATCTTTCTTTGTTGAACAACTAACCAAACAGCATGGAAGCTCTACAACCGAGTAAGTCTCCTTTCACAAACTCATATATATATATAACTGTATTGTGGGGCTGCTCACTGTAAGTCTCCTTTCATAAACTCATATCAACTGTGTAATAATAGTATAGATATTAGAGTTTCCCCGGCAACTACGTCTAGAACTAGGTGACGACGTTTCATTTAGTCGTAGAAATAGACACCTAGATCCCCAAATAGGATCACCAGATACAGTCTTCTCTTCGGCTGTCCTCATTAGGAATTGTCAAGAAACTCTACTCCAAAAGATGAATGTATTCTCCGTGAATGGCATCTTTGAGTTTCTTCCAAATTCTCGAACTTTCCTGACTTTGATCTATTCTCGGTGAATAGCATAGCCTTGAATTTCTCGGGGTTTGGGGACCCACGAGCTTCTTAAAAGCATCGGCCTCCTCTTGCGCATCGTATAAGGACCCACAGGCTTCCTATAAGCAACCCCGCCTCCTCTTGGGCTTAGTACAAGGACCCGTCGGCTTCTTAGAAGTATTCACAGCCTCCTCTTAGGCTTCGTATAATGATCTCTTCCTTCAGGAATGATAGCCTCCTCTTGGGCTTCGTACAAGGACCTCTCGGCTTCTTAAAAGTTTCCAGCCTCCTCTTGGGCTTCGTACAAATTGTCCCGACGACCTCCTAGAGGTATAGGAACAGAACTTAGTTATCTTCATAGAACAGTCCTTTCAAGAGTTTACTACTGTTTCTCGAAGCATAGTACAAAAGATAAAACTCTAGACTTGGACAGTCTAATTTCCTTAAGTCTCAAAGATATTCTCAAGTGACCCTTTCGTTAGATAGGAAGAAAACCCGTAGACTCGGACAGTCTCAATACCTTTTGGATTTCCCCTTTCCTCAAAGAAACAGGAAATAACCCGGATCCTCGAACCAAATCCTCGAGTACAGTGTTGCTCATATAAGAACTGATTTTCTCTTTAAAATCAGTATACTGGATCTGTCACTCGACTGAACAGTTACACTAGCCTCCTCTTGGGCTTTGTACAATGATTCTCCCCAGCGGAGCTCACAACTTTTAGCCTCTCTCTCAGGCTTTGTATAAGACACACAAAAATTCTCCTGTAGAGTCAAAACTTTTTAGCCTCTCTCTCGGGCTTTGTACGAGACACATAAAAGACTCCCTCGTTGAGTCAATCACCCTTTTCGCCTCCATCTCGGGCTTTATACGAGATACAAAAAGGTTCTTATTGAGCCAAACAAATTTTAGCCTCCATCTCGGGCTTTGTACGAGATACAAAAACACTCTCTTGTTGAGTATAAAAGATTCTCCTGTTGAGTCAAACCTTTTAGCCTCTCTCTCGGGCTTTGTACGAGACACATAAAAACCCTCTTGTTGGGCCAATAGCCTCCTATTAGGCTTTGTATAAGAAAACCACTGGTTGATCCAATCAACCTTTTAGCATCAAAGATGTGCCTCGTTCATAGTATACAAACATCAACAACTCCTTCCCCTTCATCTAATTGTTGTAAGCGGCAAGCCTCTGGATCATCTACATCCATGCCACTGTCCCTCTTTTAGCATGAGAAATTCCTAAGGAAAGATAGCATTGCTCTACACTGAGTTAAAGTCTTCTCCTTCAGGTTAAAATCCCCTCTAAAGGAAATTATGGCATTGCCGGATTCACATATCCCGGTTAAAGTAATTCTCCTTTATAAACATACAACCCCCCTCTTTAGAGATGACAAATTCTCTCTAGAGTCAGGCCTTTTTAGCTTCACATCTTGGGCTTTGAACAAGATACAAATAGACTTTTCAGCTTCACATCTTGGGCTTTGAACAAGATACAAACAACCTTTCTCTTCACGTCTTGGGCTTTGAACAAGACACCAAAACACCCATTTCTTCCCATAGACTAGGAGGAACTATGAACGCTCTGATTTCCCTGTTTCGGTAAACGGGAATACGTAGGCATAAGATCGAAAGAAAAGATCTTAGCGAGCACACTAAACAAAAACCCAAAATCCCATACCCTCAAGCATCAGTCCTAACATCCTAATCCTTGTTCCCCGTCAGAAACATTCTGTAAAAATAAAAAGAAAGAAAACCGTATTGGCGAAAATACAAATAACCAGTACAAGGGCCCTCCACATTGATAGCATTCGTAACTTAACAGACCGCTGTTTAAACTCAGTATGCAAGCAGGGTTAATTGGAGACATCTATTTCCCTTCCTTAGCCAGCTTACAATAGGATAAAAAATGAATCGACCTGTAGTAAACTCAACCGCAGAGAGCGACCAGTGCTTAAGAACCACGTCCAAAAATCGCTCGCTACACCGTTCCAATACCGACTATCCCGTCTGAAAATGTTTCAAAGAATAAGGAGACCCTTGATGATCAAGAATTCCTTAAGCTGATCAAGTAAAGTGACTTTAAGATTGTGGATCAGTTGGGTCAGACTCCTTCGAGGATCTCAATTTTATCCTTACTCATGAGTTCGCCTGCGCACAGATCAGCTTTGTTGAAAGTATTGAACAGTGCCCATGTCATGCAAGATATATCCGTCGTCGAATTCGATGATGTTGTGGCGAATATAACTGCAAGTCGGTATTTGGGGTTCAATGAATCAGAATTACCTCCTGAAGGAACTACCCACAATAAAGCGTTGCATATATCTGTAACCTGCACAGACATCCTGTTATCTCGTGTTCTAGTGGATACCGGTTCTTCTCTCAATGTGATGCCTAAGGGCACATTGAGTCAATTACCAGTGGAAGGAATCGAGATGAGACCGAGTGCCTTAGTTGCCAGAGCCTTTGACGGTTCTCGAAGACAGGACATTGGAGAAGTGGACTTACCCATCAATATTGGGCCGCATCTATTTACCATTACTTTCCAAGTGATGGATATCAACCCAGCGTATAGTTGCCTTTTGGGTCGTCCATGGATCCACGCGGCAGGGGCAGTTACCTCCACTTTACATCAGAAGTTGAAATTCATGTTTGACGATCAGCTTGTCATTGTCTGTGGTGAAGAGGATTTGATTGTAAGCGAGTTATCATCTTTTCGATATGTCGAGACCGAAGAAGGCATAACTGAGGTGCCGTTGCAATGTCTCGAGTTCGAAGATGTCAGCTCCGCTTTAACTAGTCAAAGTAGATCACCACAATTGACTTTAGCATCTGCTAAGAGTGCTAAAGAGACCATCAATAGAGGTGCCTTGCCAGGCTGGGGGCACGTGATTGATGTGGTGGAGAAACGTAATCGTTTTGGAGTGGGTTATCATCCTGGTCATCAATCTGGTTTCTCTGATCCAAAGCAACACAACTTTATCAAGTTTCACAGTGCGGGTTTCCAGCAAAGTGACATCGTGGCAGCTGCCGATGATGCTGGTCCTAGCAATCAGACTTTAAGCTTTGTGCACAAGTATCCGTCGGGTTTCAAGCTCAACAATTGGACATCTACTGTGATTCCTGTGGTTTTCCCTTATAACATGTAATGCATTTTGCTTTCTCATTCCCTCGTCCTCGCCCGAGACGAGTGGATAGCTTGTAAAGGGCCTCGCGCTTTTGCAATATTATGTGATCAATAAATGAAAGTTTTTTGCATTCGAAATCGTGCTCTATTTTATTTCTTTATTTTACTTTTCACAAAATAAATGGAAAAAGTTTCTTTTCTGTTTTACTTTTAAAATAGCTCATTCTGAACATATTCATAAACATGCAGAACTAATAAAAGCATTGATAACAACATGGCAAACATCCATTGTAATTCTGGAATTCCAATTAACGAAGCCGAAGAAGATGGTAAGGAAGATTGTGAATTACCGGCTGAACTAGCAAGGCTCCTTGAGCACGAGCGTAGAGAGATTCAGCCACACAAAGAGCCAGTGGAAGTTGTCAATCTTGGTACTAATAAGGTCAGAAGAGAAGTCAAGGTTGGCGCATCCCTCGCAAAGCATGTACACTCTGAGTTGGTCAAGTTATTGAAAGATTATGTTGATATCTTCGCCTGGTCCTATCAAGATATGCCTGGGTTGGATACCAACATCGTTGAGCATCACCTGCCACTCAGGCCCAGATGTCCTCCTGTCAAGCAGAAACTCAGAAGGACTAGACCCGATATGGCACTCAAAATCAGAGAAGAGGTAAAGAAACAGCTTGACGCTGGGTTCCTAGCCACTTCCGAATATCCTGAATGGATTGCCAATATTGTCCCGGTTCCCAAGAAAGACGGTAAAGTCAGAATGTGTGTGGACTATCGAGATCTCAACAAGGCGAGCCCGAAGGATGATTTTCCTTTGCCTCATATTGATGTCTTGGTAGACAACACTGCGCAGTTCTCTGTCTTTTCATTCATGGATGGTTTTTCAGGATATAATCAGATCAAGATGTCCCCTAGCTGATATGGAGAATACTACTTTCATCACGTCATGGGGTACATATTGCTACAAAGTCATGCCATTCGGTCTAAAGAATGCAGGGGCAACATACCAGCGTGCCATGACAACCCTCTTTCACGATATGATTCATAAAGAGATTGAGGTTTACGTGGACGATATGATTACCAAGTCCAAAACTGAAGTTGATCACCTGGTTCATCTGAAGAAGCTATTTGACAGACTCCGAAAGTTTAGATTACGGTTGAATCCTGCGAAGTGCGCCTTCGGAGTTCGATCTAGTAAACTGTTGGGCTTTATTGTAAGTCAGAAGGGCATTGAAGTAGATCCTGATAAGGTTCGGGCAATTTAGAACATGCCGCCTCCCAAAACAGAAAAAGAAGTCCGTGGCTTTCTGGGCAGACTTAATTACATTTCAAGATTCATTTCCCATTTGACGTCTACCTGTGAACCAATGTTCAAATTTCTAAGAAAAAATCAATCGGTTGAATGGAATAATGATTGTCAGGAAGCATTTGACAAAATAAAACAATACTTGCAAGAACCACCGATCTTAGTACCGCCGGTTCCTGGTAGGCCTTTAATCATGTATCTCACCATTCTCGATGAATCGATGGGATGTGTATTGGGTCAACATGACGACACTTGCAGAAAAGAACATGCAATATACTATCTGAGCAAGAAGTTCACTGATTGTGAGACCAGATACTCACTCTTGGAGAAAACTTGTTGTGCTCTGGTATGGGCTGCTCGACGCCTGCGACAATACATGATTTGCCATACTACTTTGTTGATATCCAAAATGGATTCGATAAAGTACATATTTGAAAAGCCTGCCGTCTCTGGAAGGATTGCTCGGTGGCAGATGCTGTTAACCGAGTATGATATCCAGCATGTTACCCAGAAAGCAATAAAAGGGAGCGTATTGTCTGACTACCTTGCTCATCAACCTATAGAGGGGTATCAACAGATAAAGTTTGACTTTCCCGATGAGGATGTTCTGTTTATCAGAGATTATGAGACTCCAGATCCTGATATAGGACCCGAACCAAGGGCGCGATGGACGCTCGTGTTCGACGGTGCCTCAAATGCTAAGGGTCGTGGAATCGGTGCTATCCTCATCTCTCCAACAGGTTTTCACCTTCCCTTCACTGCCAAATTATGCTTTGCCTGCACCAATAATATGGCTGAATACGAAGCATGTATCTACGGTATTGAAGCGGCAATTGACATAAGAATCAAGATTCTTGAGGTCTATGGAGATTCTGCCCTAGTCATCGGACAAGTCAGAGGGAATTTTGTGACTCGGGATTCCAAGCTAGTTCCATACCAAAGCGAAGTTGATTCCTTACTTTGATGAAATCACTTTTCATCATATTCCCAGAGAGGAAAATCAACTAGTTGATGCTCTTGCCACTCTAGCATCCATGTTCAAGGTCAAGTGGAAGAATGAAGCTCCTCATATCTGCATTGATCACTTCAACGAACCAGCACACTGTTTAGAAATCGAGGATGAGTCTGATGACAAGCCTTGGTTCTACGACATCAAAAGATATCTGGAAAAACAGGAATATCCCGAGGGTATCACTATCACTGACAAGAAGGCTCTTAGGAGACTTTGCGCCAAATTCTTCTTAAGTGGTGGGGTACTGTACAAGAGGAATTATGATTCCGTGTTGCTCAGATGCGTGGATAGACACGAAGCAAACACGATCATAAGGCCCATACATGAGGGTTGTGAGGGTGTACATGCTAAAGGTCCTGCTATGGCCAAGAAGATCCTTCGGGCTGGGTATTACTGGACGACAATGGAGGTAGATTGTTACAACTTTGCCAAAAGATGTCACAAGTGCCAAATCTACGGAGACAAGATCCATGTGCCTCCAACTCCATTGAATGTTTTGACTTCACCTTGGCCATTCTCCATGTGGGGTATAGATATGATTGGAATGATCGAGCCGAAGGCTTCCAACGGTCATCGATTTATTCTAGTTACTATCGACTACTTCACCAAGTGGGTTGAAGCTGCTTCCTACGCAAACGTTACACGACAAGTGGTTGCTAGATTTATCAAGAAAGAGATAATCTGTCGTTATGGCATTCCTAGCAGCATTATCACGGACAATGCAAGCAACCTAAACAACAACATGATGAAGGAGTTGTGTCAAGAATTTAAGATCGAGCACCATAACTCTTCACCATATCGGCCCAAGATGAATGGCGCCGTTGAAGCAGCAAACAAAAACATCAAGAGGATTGTCCAGAAAATGGTCAAGACCTACAAGGACTGGCACGAAATGCTTCCCTTCGCATTGCATGGCTACAGAACTTCGGTTCGCACTTTTACTGGGGCAACTCCGTATTCACTTGTATATGGTATGGAGGCTGTTCTACCCATTGAAGTCGAAATTCCTTCGCTCAGAGTCATCATGGAAGCAGGTCTTGATGAAGCTGAATGGGTCCAATCCAGGTACGACCAGCTGAATCTCATCGAAGAGAAGCGCCTTGCAGCCGTTTGTCATGGTCAATTGTATCAGAGACGCCTCAAATAAGCTTTTGACAACAAAGTTCTCCCTCGAACGTTCTGTGAAGGCGAACTCGTGCTCAAGAGATATTCACCTGTTCACTCGGATTCACGAGGCAAGTGGACTCCCAACTACGAAGGACCTTTTGTTGTCAAGAAGGCCTTCTTGGGCGGCGCCCTGATCCTTACCACAATGGATGGGGAGGAGTTGCCATCACCTGTGAACTCCGATACAGTCAAAAAATATTATGCCTGAAAAAAAATGGATAAGAGTCCGCTAGATTGACATCAGACGGTAACAAAGCAGTCCAATCATCATCAACTGAAGCAAGGCGTTGGAACCCAGACTTACAGTGGATGGTGGCCAATGTTGTAATCAATGCAAAACATGATTTCCCTTTGCCATTTACATTTGTTTTTCAATTTTATTGCAAATTTCCTCATCAAGGATTTTGCATCCTTGTACACACTTTATGTACAAAAATTTCATATTCAATAAAATGCATTTTTGTTATCTCAATTTGTTTTCATTCCAGTATTTTGTTTGTAAAATAAACAATTATTTGTGATCACATAATACTTAAAAACGCTGAGAACAATAAAAAGCTAAATCACTCGAGAAAGCAATATGCATTGCATGCATCACTGGTAACTCCTGTAGGGTGAGCGGTAATATCCTTTGGTAAGCCTAA
Organism: Lathyrus tuberosus; assembly: GCA_022829125.1. Taxonomy (NCBI): domain Eukaryota; kingdom Viridiplantae; phylum Streptophyta; class Magnoliopsida; order Fabales; family Fabaceae; genus Lathyrus; species Lathyrus tuberosus. The sequence goes on along the minus strand of JALAZF010000414.1, from coordinate 5,492,842 downwards.
CGCCTAGCCGGCACTGTTCTGGTTTAGTGAAGAAGTTGTTGTCTCCTCAGCAATTCCTCAGCAGAGTCATTATTCTGCCCAGCAGGTTGCCAAGATGTTCTCTCAGCAAAGACATCGTTGTTCACTTTTCCCCAGCAAGGGTCGTGCATCTTCTCCAAATGATTGGAAGCTATCTGTCACCAGCAGCAGTGGTTTCTCCTCAGCTGAGTCGACATGATTCGGGAACTTCTTTTCCGCATGCAGCGCCAGTCTGGGTAGGAAGGATTGACTTGGTTCTTTCATCCCCGACAGGGACAGCCATGATGATTTAGAAACCTGAGAGGTCCTCACTTTCTTTCCCCAACGGAATCATCATCCTTTATGAACTATCTTCTCCAGCAGGGATTGTCTTTGTTTGCGGGTCCTCTCCCCGACCCAGGGTGTCGAAGTCGTTTTACTACGGTCGTTGCCTGATCACTTCGCACTGTGCCTCACCTTGAGCCTTTGCATTGCATGATATCAAGCATCATGTAGAAACGCATACATAGCATATGCATTGATCATACTCCCTCTCTCTTTTGCCTGATTTATATCCCAGCAGATTCTCAGCTATCTTGGCACCTATCAACCTTCAAACACTTTCAACTCTTCTTTTGTCGTCGTCGGCTAAATTCTCGAGCTACTCTTTTATTTAATCCCCTTTTACCTCGAATCATCGAAAGGCTAGCGCAATTCGTACATTCAGGTCCAAGCGGATTAAATAGGGGCAGCTGTCGTAATCCAAAATTTGACCTCCCTCTTTTGCCTTTTGCATAAGCACACGCATTCGCATCGTCAGCATACGCATTCACACTTTTCTCTGTGTTTCTTGTTGTAGGATATTCAGGTTTTTCAAGCCCGATTAATCATATACTCATGAGGTTATCCCATTATCAAAACAAGCTCAAAATAAAGGTTCCCATGCCTATTTATCAAAGCAAAAGGTGGAAAATCGAAGTCGGGACCATAGCATCATTTTTCAAGCAAAATGGGCAAAATTTGGTTTGAGTAACCGGTTAACACAATTCCTTTGTAATTCTGTTAACCGGTTAACACAGACAGATTTTGTGTTTTCTGCTGCATTTTGGGACAGCACCCATGCACTCTCTTTGGACTTGGATTCTACAGCATTCTAGCAGTGAGTGGAACATTCTAGACATCTCTAGATATTTCAACACTCTTCATTTCAACTCAAGTGGATTGGTTCCAATGCATCACTCTAATTTAAGTGCACCATGTTACTTAATCTACCAACATGTCAACCTTTGGATTTTAAAACTCACATTGGGATTGGTACCGAGTTGGTTCTAACTAACCGAGTTAACCACCTTGACTCGGTGAGTCAAGTCCAACTAATTCCTAGCCTAGTTCCAAACCCAAACCAAATTCCAAACCAAGGTCCAAACCATCTCACACTCCAAACCTAAATTCTTTATAAACTCACCTTCACTCACTTTCAAGGACCTTCAACCACTTGCTCCATTTCACTCTCAATTCTCACACATTCTCTCTGAACTTTTCTCCTACATTCTTCATCTTCATCTCAATTCTATTCCAAAACCTCACCAAAGCTCATTTCCACTTTGAAGGATAATCACTTTTACATCAAAAGTGATTATTTCTTGAGCTCAACCTTCATCATTCTTGCTATTACACTTGGATTTCTAGAGTTATTTCAGCTTTTGGATTGATCTTGAGTAGTTGCTACAACTTCTAACGGTTCGAATTCACATTTTGGAGTTTTATCACATTTTGCTCGATTTCGATACGGTTCGTCTACAAATTGAAGATTCCATTGGGTTTCTTTGATTTTCTGCATCAATAATCATTTGCAACATTTACCAAGCCAAATCTTCGGCTTGTAGGTTGGTAGATCTAACTAATTTTACCATTTCGCACATTTTCGTATCGCTCGCAATGTAGTCGATAAATGTTGTGTGTGATTTGGTTTTGCATTTGTTTGATCCATGATCCAATTGTGTTGATGATTCTATCTCTGTTTATTTGCTGTTTTCAAGTTCAATTTTCGTGCACAATCTCAGTTCCTGGCATGTGGTGGTTTGTATAAGTGATTATGTGTTGAGAACTACTTTTGAAAAGCTGTTTTTTCTGTTTTTTTCAAAACTGTCCAGTGTTAACCGGTTAACACCCGGTCAGTAACCGGTTATTCAGTTCAATTTTCACCAAAAACGCCAACTTTCAAGCAAGTAACCGGTTAACGCATGGTGAGTAACCGGTTAACACTGAACAGAATTGCCATTTTCTTGCATTTTCAAGTGTGTTTGCTATGCTTGCCTCATTTTAATTTCCATTGATCGTTGTGCTTGATTTTATGGATATTCTAAATGTCATCTCACTTCTGGTTGAAGCATGTTTGTGAACTTTCGATGCACATTTCGATTATTCATTTGTTTCATGTTCTTAGCATTGTATGAACATAGCATGTTTGCACTATTTTGTTCACATGATACATGATGTTGTGTGGCATTGTGAGAATCATTTGGCACTGTTTTGCACCTTCCATTTTAGTTTGCATTGAGTCTATTCTTCATGGATAAGATCAATCTTGTCTAATCAATAATTCACTCCTTTGTGCTTTAATGACTTTTCATTCTATTTGGAAAGTTGTTGCCATGTTTCCCCCTTGATTAATTGATCGAAACCATGTTTCGATTAGTCGATCTTCCCTTTTCCTCTCTTTAGGCCTCCTTTAGAGCTTTCTCTCTCTTTCCCCTCCGTGGAGTTGGAGTTTTGCGTTGCGCCTCACATCGGAGCACTGTGCAAATTAACGCCGTTACGCTGTCCGTTTCTCTACGCGGGAGCACTGTACAACTTGGAGTTGTTGTGTCGTCCGGTTCAACCTCCGCATTACACCCTGTGTGTTAGAGAAGGAATGAGAAGGGAGAATTCCTACTCTCATTCTGACTATTTCAGGTAGGGGACGAATGACCCTGTGCTTGGCTTAGTCATCTCTAACTCCAGGCGGTAGTGTATTCTCTTTTCCCCAGTCAAGTTGATCCTTGATCACTCTTCACTCTTTGCAATCTCTTTTGATCCTTGATCATTCCTATCTCTTTCAATCTCTTCTCTTGATCAATCACCATCCTTCTTGGTTGAAATCATTATTCTTGCGCTATCAATCTCTATTTGTTTCATTACTCCTTTCTTCTTGTAATCAATCCTTGCTTTTGATTCCCTTGAAGAGTTTCTATTCTCTCTCTTTGGTCTAACACAGTTTTCCTGTCACGACCATTCTTCCCCAGGAGTTCGCAACCTTTTCTTTGGTTCCTCTCCCTTTGATTGGTTAACCACTTCCTGGCAGATAAAACACCAGTGCTTGCTATCTTATTCAGTTAATCACAACCCGTATGTTAATCAATGAGCTTCTCTTGGGTTAATCACCTCTTCTTGGTTAAACACTCGTTTCTTCAGTTAACCACAGTCCGTCTGTTAACATACTGAACCCTTTTCGAGTTAATCACCTTCTCTTGGTTAATCACTCGCTTTTCTCTTCGGTCAATCACAGTCTGTCTGTTAAAACACAGAATCCCCAGCAGTTGGCAACCTCCTCTTGGTTTGAATACTTGCACCCTTGGGTTAGTAACCTTTCTTTGGTTCAAATACCCTTCTTCGGTTGAGAACTGTTTGTTCAGTCAATTTACCAAAACCCTTTGGGTCACGACCTTTGATCGGTCCTACACCCGCTTTTCTGGTTAATCACAGTTTTCTCTGTTAAAACCAATGCTTCTCTATTCCCACAAAGTTGCAATCCTTGCTCCCTCGGTGAAACACTGTTTATCAGTTAACATACCGAGGCCCCTTCGGAGTCAAACACCTTCTCTCGGTTCGGCACTCTCTCTCTTGGTTTTTCACAGTCCCTCTGTTGACACCAGATTCTTTTCCCCACCAGGGTCTACTTTCTTTCTTCGGTTAACCACTGCCATCCAGTTAATATACCGAGTCTCTTGTTTCTCTTGGTTACGACACCACCCCTTTATTTGGATCCCCAGTGGAATCCCTCCTATTCCCTTTGCTCTCTTGGTTTCGACACTAATTCTTTTTGTTATCCCCAATGGGGTTTCTTCCTTTCTTGGTTTTGACACCACTCTTTTCCTATTCTTTTGTGCAAACGTTCTTACTGTGCGGTCTTCCCCAGTAGAGTTTTTCCTTCACTCTTGCTCTTGGTTTTGACACCACTTCTTTCACTTCTTTGTTTCTCTCTTGTTTCCCTTTACCGTTCAGTTCCACGAACTATGGAAGCTCTGATTCTGCATTCTTTTGAATGTATGATACGTAGGCACGAGACGCAATGTCTTGTCGAGCACACTTCCACCTTTCTTCAACCCTTCCTTCCTTCTCCTTTTTCGTCCTTCCCTTCTTTGTCCCCTGGTTCCTCTAAACTACGGCGCTCTGACTTCCTCATTGCACTATGAGGGTACGTAGGCACGAGGACTTCGTTCCTCCGCGAGCACTTTCCTTCTTTTCATTCTTTTTCCCCTTTTTCTCTCTCTTCTTTCCTTTAGCTAGAAGCCTTTAGATAGATAACCCATCCAAGCCTAGAAGCAAGCGAAATGGTTCCCGTCGAGTACGACGGATGCGTAAGGTGCTAATACCTTCCTTTCACATAACCGACCCCCCGTTCCCATTTCTCTTCCCCTTGGGTTTTATCGATATTTTCCCTGTCCTTTGGGACTAAATAAAGTTCGGTGGCGACTCTGTTGTATCTTTGAGTGTGCGATTCACTCAGGTAGATTTCCAGCCATCTTCAGGTACTACAGCTCGATTCATTTTTTATCCTATTGAAGCTGATGAAGGAAGGGATATAGATGTCTCCAATTAACCATGCTTGCATACTTTGTTTAAACAGATGACTGTTGGTTTACAGATGCTACAAAGATTGTGGGTCTTTCTTAGGTTATTTTGTTAAAATAGTGCCCGGGCGATTGGTGGGAGCTTAAGACAGATGCTTTTTGATTGATTGATAGAGGTACTGGATTTTGGGTTTTTTTTATCAGTGTGCTCGCTAAGATTTTTCAATCTTATGCCTACGTATTCCCGTTTAACGAAACAGGGAAATCAGAGCGATCGTAGTTCCTCTTATTCTAGGGGAGGAAAAAGGTTGTTTTGGTGTCTTGTTCAAAGCCCAAAACGTGAAGCTAAAGGTGGTTTGTATCTTGTTCAAAGCCCAAGATGTGAAGCTGAAGGGTCTATTTGTATCTTGTTCGAAGCCCAAGATGTGAAGCTAAAGGGTTTTGACTTTAGAGAGAATTTGTCATCTCTAAAGAGGGGTATCTGTTTGCCACAACTGTTGGGTGATTGGTTATAAAGGAGAATTACTTTAACTGGGATATGTGAATCCATCAATGCCATAATTTCCTTTATAGGGGATTTTTAACCTGATGGAGAAGACTTTAACTCAGTGTAGAGCAATGCCAACTTTCCTTAGGAATTTCTCATGCTAAAAGAGGGACAGTGGCGTGGATATAAATAATCCAGAGGCTTGCCGCTTACAGCAATTAGATGGGGGGAAAAGAGTTGTTGATGTTTGTATGCTATGAAAAGGGCACAAATTTGATGCTAAAAGGTTGATTGACTCAACCGGGGTTTTCCTTATACAAAGCCTAAGAGGAGGCTATTGACCCAACAAAGGGGGTGCTTTTTATCTGTCTCGTATGAAGCCCGAGATAGAGGCTAAAAAAGGTTGACTCAACAAGAGAGTTTTTGTATCTCGTACGAAGCCCGAGATGGAGGCTGAAAGGTTGATGGACTCAACAAGAGAGTCTTTTATACTTAACAAGAGAGTGTTTTTGTATCTCGTACGAAGCCCGAGATAGAGGCTAAAAGATTGATGGACTCAACAAGAGAGTCTTTTATACTCAACAAGAGAGTGTTTTTGTATCTCGTACGAAGCCCGAGATAGAGGCTAAAAGGGTGGACTCAACAAGAGAGTCTGAAAAGGTTAGCTCCCTTGGGGAGAATCATTGTGCAAAGCCTAAGAGGAGGCTAACTTCACTGAGGAAGGATCATTATACAAAGGCTAAGAGGAGGCTATTGGTGGCGACTGTTTCAGTTTAGTGTCAGGTCCAGTATGTTGAAAGAGAAAATCAGTTCTTATGAAGGGAACGATTAAAGGTATTGTTGTGCTTTAGGATTGATCAGAGGATCAGGGTTATTTCCTATTCTTTAAGGAAACGGGAAATCCAAATGGTATTGAGACTGTCCAAGTCTACGGGTGTTTTGAGAAATCGATTCTCAGGTAGTGAATTATCTTTGTATAATGCCCAAGAGAAGGCTGGTATGTTAAGGGATAAAGGCCAACCCATTAACAGGTCTGACACTCGACTCAGAAAGACAGCTCTAGCAAATTGATGACTAGGTTCTGTTCCTATACCTGTAGAGGTATCTGGGTCCTTGTATTAAGCCCAAGAGAAGGCATGGGAGCTTTTAAGAAGCCGAAGGGTCCTTGTACAACGCCCAAGAGGAGGCGGGGATGCTTTTAGGAAGCCTGTGGGTCCCCAAACCCCGAGAAGTTCAAGATATGCTATTCACAGAGAATAGATCAAGCCAGGAAAGTCCGAGAATTTGGAAGAAACTCAAGAGATGCTATTCACGGAGAATAGATCAACTCCGGGGAGTAGAGTTTCTTTGACAATTTCTAATGGTGACGGTCTGAGAAAGGGTTCACCGAGAATGCTTCCTTTCACGTCTCCATATTGTTTAACCCCAAGAGGAGGGAAGACTGTGTTTGGTAATCCTATGGGGATCTAGTTTTGTTTGTATTTAAGAGTGACCAACAGGGCTTTACCTAGTACTAGACATAGTTGCCGAGGAAAACTATAAATAGCTATACTAGTATTACACAGTTGATATATGACAAGTATATAAAAGTTTGTGAAAGAAGACTTACAGTGAAACAGCCCCACAATACAGTTATATACATATGAAAGCGGTAAATGAAAGCGGATAAACACTTACTCGGTTGTAGAGCTTCCATGTTGTTTGGTTAGTTGTTCAACAAAGAAAACTTTGATAATAATATGATATTCAAAATCAAAGGAGAAAGTATTTTGAAAAGAATGTTGGGGCTTACAGCTCAAGGAGAGACCCAAGGTTTAACGATGATTGCACCGTGGTTTTGAATTTGTACATGGACTTATACAAGTGACTGAGGCCCAAAAAAAGGTTTTCTGTATAAAGGGATGGGTCTTACACTCTCTCAAGAGGCCCAAAGGTTTATTTTTATACAAGTGGTGGGGCTTATAGCTCAAGGAGAAGCCCAAGGTTTGATTTTTGAACTGGCGATCGTGCTGAGATTTTCTTTTAACGCAGAGGGACTTATACAATATCTGAGGCCCAAAATTGTTTTGGTTAAAAGGGGATTGGGTCTTACACTATATTAGAGGCCCAAAGATTTATTTTTGTACAAGTGATAGGGCTTATAGCTCAAGGAGAGGCCCAAGGTTTTATTTTGAACTGGCGACGATCGCGCCGAACTTTTGAAATACAACGAGACTTATACAACATTTGAGGCCCAAAAAGGTTTGTATTTACAAAGGATTGGGTCTTACACTCTATTAGAGACCCAAAAGTGTTTGAAAAAGTTTGATGAGGGTTGAATTAATCAAAAAACCCTAATTTGTTTTCAAAATGTATTTTAATTGAATAAAAAATTCAATTAAAATGACCAAAATTGTTTAACATGTGGAAAACAAATTGTAATCATTGATTAATGTTTCAAAAATCAGGTTTTAATCCACAAAATGATTGGAAATCACTAAAATTTGAAAAATCAAGAAGGAGAAAATATTTTAAATGTCAAAAAAAATTAAAATATTAATTCTTTACAAAAATATCAAGTATATGAAATAAATAATATTTTTGGGATTTTTTGGGAAAATAAAATATTTTAACATTTTTGTGAATTATTAAAAAAAGAATCAACTCAAAATCATTAAAACTCAGAGAGAAATTAATTTTTGAATCAATTAAATAAAAATACCAAAATTCAAATATTTAAATTTTCAAAAAGGGCGCCAAGAACAAAGGCAAGAACACGCGCCACCTTCTGTTTCTGCAGATTTGCATTTTCTATCCAATCTCACTGAATACTTGATTATATCATGCAATCTACATATCAATCTACTCGTTTCAACCTCACGATCATCTCTATGGTCTTTAATTTCATTTATTTTAAGCATGGAATAAGAAATCAAAGAGAAACCTCAAGAACCCTAAAATTTGCATGAAGGTTCAGAAATTCCATACACGATTGAAACAAACCAATTGATTGAGGGAAAACACTTTATGCATGATTATGAACATATGGCCAAATTATTGTGCAGCAAAAAATGCATGGATCATAGAGTTAGAAGAGCTCATGCTTACCTCTTGCAGTTGGTGATCGTGTTTTGTGTTAGAGGTGTTACAACTTGGTTCCAAGGATATGGACAACTTCCCTAGGTTCTATGGAGTGTGTCTGGATGCTTGGAGTGGATTGAATTGAGCTGGAACATGATTTGGCACCTCAACTGCAAATCTGTCAAAGGCTTGTGCAGATGGCTAGTGATTTTGAGATTTTGGTGTTCCAGATGTTATGTGAGTGTTTGGATCACTTCTATATGATGTTTATGAGGTGTGTGTGTGTGTGTGTGTGTGTGTGATTGGTTTGGTTGGAATAACTCTCAAACTCAAAACCCGATAGTGACTTGCTTTGGAAAGCAAATTTGGAGTGAAGAAGGAGATTTTAAGGAAAGCATTTGTTTGATGGATTTGGTGTACTCAAACTGATCACAAATGAGCTCTATTTATAGTAGAGAAAGTTTGTTTTGCAAGGAATAGTGAATGGCAACTGCTGCATAGGTTTGGCCAATGTTGAGCAATGAGAATCCAAGTCTCCTCTAGCCATTGACTAGAGGTTAGGGCAAAGGCTGCTGGTTCCCTTGGTCTTGGATAAGTCTTGACTGAATTCAGTTGGGAATGGCTCAGTCTATGCCACCTTGGTGCATCCATTAAATGCTCCAATCCAAAATTGGAGTCTTGTCCCTCTTTAGGGATTTCTAGGTTTGGCATGCTACTTTTGGTTCCAAAGACTTGGGAGGCTTGGGATCAGAGTTGGTTCCTCCTTGGTCCCCCCTTGAGGTGTTCAGATGGATAGAGTTGCTTGCCCTTTGCAAATTTTGAGCAAATCGAGCAAAACTCCTAAATCTGCCTTGCCATGACAGTTTGTAGCAAGGCATATTGGCATTGTCATATCTCATGGCTCAAGTGGAGTTTGATGGATTTCTTGGCCATTTTGGAAAGCCCTCATATGATACAACAACTGTTTGATCATAATTTGTTTTGATACCTTTTGGATCCAAGTGAAAAATGCCCCTACATTTGGAAAAAAGTGAAGGCAGATTCTGACTTAGTGAAAATTTCACTAAGTGTTGGAAAAAAGTGACATTTTCACTTTTTGTGATTTTGATCATTCCATAACTTAAAATCCATAGGGAATTGGAATGAGTTGTATTTGAAGCTTTTGTAGAGGGCCATGAGAGCTACAAATCCAGCTTTGAATGGGGAAAAATGGCGTTGTGGTTTAGGAGTTATGATCCTCCAAAGTTGGTACCCTAGCCACTTTATTTCATAACTTAGAAATTTTATAAGTTTTTTATGGTTACCCCTTTTACAAGTCATCCCACTTTTCTTGATTTTTCTTGATGAATGATGATTCCAATCACACATTAACATCATTTTAGGGTCAAAGAACCATAATTGTGAAAAATCTCAAAAAGTCAAAGTTGACTTTTGTGCACAGTTGACTTTTTGTCAGATGAACTCCAAACTGTGTGATCCTCTATGAAATCAAGTCCTTGACCTAAATCAAACTTGATGGATTGATTTCATAGGTGTCATAGGGTGTATTGGATCATGTCCCAGGGTTTGGGAGCATGTCCTAGTCAAAAGTCAAAGCTACAGTTGACTTTTTCCGCGAAACCCTAACTGTAGTTCTGATGAAATTGAAACTTGTTGCCCAAGCTTCTTAGACCAATCCATTGTTGCAAATGGGTAAATGTGGTGTGTTAGAGACCCTCAACCCATGTCTTGAGGTCTTGGCTCATGATTTGTCCCAAAAGTCAACTTAGGGGTGAATTAGGTCAAGAAACCCTAATTCCTGAGTTTTTAGTGAATGCATCCCCTGAGGCTAAATTGACTTGATGATTGGGTTAATGAGGTCTCATGGAGCATTCTAGGTTGTCTTTTGAATCATTGGCTCATTCCCAGAGGAAAATTTCCATCTGGAGGCCCTGGTCGACCAAAACCCTAATTTGGTGACACTGGCGATCTTGAGGCTTAATCCACTTAGAAGGTTGCAGCCTTGTGCTTAATCCTTGAAGTGGGAGTCCTCTTGATCCTTTGTGGATGTTTGAGGGGTTAGACAAGTTGAAGATCATGTCATTCCTTGATTGATCCTTTGTCTAAGAGCTCTGAGAGGGCTTAAAACCCTAAGTTTGATTTTAGTGGATGCTCACCCATCTTTGGGGAGACTAATGAGGCATAATGATACACCCATATTGTGATGATCATTTGCACAATGATGGGAATCTTAGTGGTCAAAATTTGGGGTATGACAGATGCCCCTATTTAATGTTCTTGGACCCGAAGGTGTGAATGATGAAGGTATTCGGGCATTCGGGGTGCAAGAGGATTAAATATCAGAATACCCAAAATTTTGATGGTGGTTAGGAATGGCAGTTTGCGCATCCTTCTTCTTTTGCTAAGCAATGATGCTTAGAAAAGGTAGAAACTTCCCCTCGATCCTGGTCTTCAGCTAAGGAACTGGTCTCAGTTTTCTGAAGTAAACCTCCCCTCGATCCTGGTTTCCAACCAAGGAACTGGTCTTAGTTTCTGAAGTAAACCTCCCCTCGATCCTGGTTTCCTACCAAGGAACTGATCTTAGTTTCTTTTGTCAATAAACTTTATTGACTAGAGACGCTATATGTAGCGATTTTCCTCAAACTTCTCGCCGAATTTTCCTGGGGAGATGCTATTTGATAGAAAAAATTTGATGTCAGACTTGCTGGGGAACCCAGTCGTCTGAGTTGTAGAGGTGTACAAACTTCTCCGTTGGAGACACCATTTGCTGACTCTACTGGGGAAAGCAAGTCTCTTGAGAGACTGTTTTCTGCTTGGGGATATTACATCATACTTTTCTCGAAGATGTTCTCGAAGAAATGCCATGTGATGTGATCCAATTTTGAGGTGTTGATGACCTTTTCGTCAGCAGATCTATCGGAGAAAAATTGTTGTATTGTCGAATCTCTGATTAAGAGGCTTTCTCTAGGGATTTTCCTTAATCCGGGAAAGCGAAGATATCATCTTCGATGGCGAAGAGTGATGTTTGTCGAAGGTTCTCTGGTTCTTCAGAGGTTCAAGTTATCAAAGTGGTCCAGGGCCCACTCCTTTCTAGAAATAAACCGGAGGAGAGATTGTTCAGATGCAACATTTCCTGGCGAGGAAAGAACTGACAACTCAATTAAGATGACTGTTATCACTAGGGGATAAGACCGACTAGAGTGATAGTAATGCAATATGAATGCGAATGCAAATAAATAATGCATGATGTATGTATATGCTGACAAAACGGAAACGACATACAGACTGACGGATGAACACGATTGGATACTCGGCCACTGCGGGGGACGAAGAGGTATCGCTGGTTCAAGATAGCAATTCTGCCTTGCTTAGGAGAAATAGTCCCTGCGGGGAACACCGTTGGTCGGGCTTAGGAGATGAGAACCCGGCCGAGGGTGTCAAATGGAGTATTCGAATTTGACATAACTGATCCTTCGTTCAGGCGCACTGGTTTAGAAGGAGTCCTTTGATTCTGCACTTTGAAGCTCGATTACTTCTGGAGAAGTGAACGACGTTCTTTCAATGTCAAACAGTCAAAAGAAATTGCCATCTTTATTTTAAAAGCAGAAAAATTTTACAAGTAAATTCATTTTTGTTTTATTTCAAGAATCGTTGATCATGTTAAAATGTCATTCTGTAAAGCTAAAACAAATAAGAATTGCAAACAAAAGCACAAAGGCTTAAATTTTATTGATAGGATGGAAATCAGCCAAGCGCGCGATTCCATAAAGTATTTACAAAGTTATAAAATGGTAATTTAAGGGAAAAGGGCTATATCGAAACATAACGACCACTATCCTTCTACTAACTTTGAATTCTGGGCACCCTGAGCTTCCGTCGAAGATGACCTTGACTGGAGTTTTTCTTCTGATGGATGGCATTACTGCTGAGGAGTTGAACTGATCAGACGTAGTTACTTGCCATTAGTCCCTAATTTTTGCTTGGATTGTACTTTGAGATTTATAATCCATCGGGATGACTTTTGATTATGTCTCTAATTTTTTCCTGGACCGCCCTTTCGGGTTTTCAATCCACCGAGACTTTTTTTTTTAGTTTAGGCGAAGTATTTCTTGACTGCGTCAACATTTTTGGGGTAGGCAAATTCTTCTCCATCCACGGTTACAAGTCTCAAGGCACGGCCTGAGAAAACTTTCTTGACCACATAGGGGCCGTCATAATTTGGGGTCCATTTTCCCCAAGAATCAGTGAGAAATGATTGTATCTTTTTTAGCACAAGGTCTCCTTTCCTGAAGATGTGAGGTCGGACCTTTCTGTCAAACGCCTTCTTCATTCTCTGTTGATACAACTAACCATGGCATAGCGCCGTTATTCGCTTTTCTTCGATCAGATTCAGTTCATCGTGTATGCTTTGACACCATTCAGCTTCTGTTAGCTTAGCTTCCATCAATACCCAGATTCATGGGATCTCTACTTCTATGGGGAGCACTGCCTCCATGCCATTAGGGGTGGAAGTAGGCCAGGCCGATAACAGGGGCCTACAGGCTAGCCTACACAGGCTCAGGCCAGGCCAAGCTATTTTTTTAAATAGAAAAGGCCTAGGCTTTTTTATAAGCCTATTTAGTTAAAAAATCTAGGCCTCAGGCCATGAAAAAAGCCTTTTAAGCCTAACAGGCCGACCTATTTAAATAAATATGAATAATTTTTTTATTATCTTATGTTATGTTTTTTACTTTGAGTTAAAATATATAAATAAAAATTGGTTATATTTGAGAACTTATGAAAATAAGATAAAAACACCTTATGAACAATGTTATAAGTTGTTTTCATAAGTTATTTTAAACAAATAGTCTCACAAAAATTATGCTAATAGGTATATTAAAATAAGTCAATGCAAACAAACTTTTAGTCTCATTGATTTTTTAGTTTGTTAGTCTATTTAAACATTATTTTAATTGCGTATTTACATATTTCTAAATAATAGGCTTTTATGTAGGCTAACAGGCTAACCAGGCCTTAGAAAAGGCCAGGCTCAGGCCTACAAATAAGCCTATGACAGGCTACAGGCCAGGCTTAGGCTTCAGTTTTTTTGGCAGGTCAGGCTTAGGCTTGGCAAAGCCTAGCTCGGCCCAGCCTATTTCCACCCCTACATGCCATACACGAGAGAGAAAGGGGTTGCCCCTATTGAAGTGCGGACAGATGTGCGATAACCGTGAAGAGCAAAGGGTAGCATCTCGTGCCAGTCTTTTTAGGTTACAACCATCTTTTGAACGATCTTCTTGATGTTCTTGTTAGCCGCTTCTACCGCCCCGTTCATCTTAGGCCGGTAGGGAGATGAGTTATGGTGTTCGATCTTGAACTTAGCGCACAACTCTTTCATCATCTATTGTTTAAGTTAGATCCATTATCAGTAATGATCTGGTTCGGAACACCATAATGGCAAATGATATTGTTTTTGATAAATCAGACCACCACTTGTCGGGTTACATTGGCGTATGACGCTGCTTCGACCCACTTGGTGAAGTAGTCAACGGCGACCAGAATAAACCGATGTTCGTTTGAAGCCGTGGGCTCGATCATGCCAATCATGTCGATTCCCCATATGGAAAAAGGCCAAGGGGAAGAGAGAACTTTGAGATGTGTTGGCGGTACATGTATTTTGTCGGAGTATATCTGACACTTGTGACACTTCCTCATGTACTTGTAGCAGTCGCATTCCATGGTCAACCAATAGTACCCTGCTCTTAGAATTTTCCTCGCCATTGTGTGTCCATTGGCATGAGTACCAAAGGATCCTTCATGAATTTCTTTTATCAGCATGTTTGCTTCTGGTCTGTCTACACATCGGAGCAAGACCATGTCAAAGTTTCTCTTATAGAGTGTATCACCGCTCAGGAAGAAGCTGCCAGCCAGCCTTCTGAGGGTTTTTTTATCCTTTCTGGATGCCCCAGGTGGGTACTCTTGTTTCTGAAGGAAGTATTTAATATCGTGATACCAAGGTTTTTCGTCTATGACTGCTTCGATCGTGAAGATGTAAGCGGGCCTTTCAAGGCGCATTATGTCGATCTTAGGTAGGTCGTTCCATTGACCTACATTAATCATGGAAGAGATAGTGGATAATGCATCAGCCATGTGATTTTCATCACGCGGGATGTGATGAAACTCAATTTTGTTAAAGAAGGGTAGCAACCTTCTTGCGTAATCCTTGTAAGGAATCAATCCTGATTGGTATGTGTTCTAATCTCCTTGATCTGATTGATAACCAGGGCTAAGTCGCCATATACGTCCAAGTTTTTGATCCTTAAGTCGATCGCTTCCTCGAGACCCATAATACAAGCTTCGTATTCGGCCTCGTTGTTTGTACACTTGAACGTAAGTCTGGCGGAGAAAGGAATGTGGGTACCCTGAGGGGTAACTGTGATTGCCCCAATTCCGTTTCTGTAATGATTGACAGCTCCGTCAAAGATAAGTCCCCATTGGGAACCTGGTTCTGGCCCTTCACTGGGTAGCGGTTCATCGGAATCTTTCATTTTTAGATACATGACATCTTCGTCTGGGAAGTCAAACCCGATTGATTCCTGATCGTCAATCGGTTGATGAGCCAAATGATCAGCTAAAATACTTCCTTTGATGGCTTTCTGAGCGTGGCATTCGATGTAGTATTCTGATAACAACATCTGCCAACAGGCAATCCTTCCCGTGAGAGCAGGCTTTTCAAATACATACTTGATTGGATCCATTTCGGAGACCAACCAAGTAGTGTGACGAATCATGTACTGGCGAAGACGTTTGGCTGCCCAAGCCAGAGCACAGCAAGTTTTCTCAAGCATAGTGTACCGAGTTTCACACTCAGTGAATTTCTTGCTCAAATAGTATATGGCAGGCTCTTTCCTTTTGGTTTCGTCTTGTTGGCCAAGTACACAGCCCATAGAGTCTTCCAAAACTGTTAAGTAGATGATCAATGGTCTTCCTTCCACTGGAGGTGATAGAATCGGCGGGTTCAACAGGTATTGCTTAATACTGTCAAAGGCGGTTTGGCAGTCCTTTGTCTAAACACAGTCCTGGTTCTTTTTGAGTAATTTGAAAATCGGTGCGCACGTCGCGGTCATGAGGAATATGAATCTGGAGATGTAGTTCAAACGTCCCAAGAATCCTCTGACTTGTTTTTCAGTTTTCGCATAAGGCATTTCTTGAATGGCCTTGACCTTGTCAGGATCAACCTCAATTCCTTTCTGACTGACGATGAACCCTAAGAGTTTCCCTGAACGGACACCGAAAGTGCACTTGTTAGGATTCAAGTGGAGTTTGTACTTTCTCAACCGCTCGAATAGTTTTGACAGGTGTGTCACATGCTCCTCCTCTGTTTTAGATTTTGCAATCATGTCATTGACATATACCTCGATTTTCTTGTGTATCATGTCATGAAAGAGAGTAGTTATGGCCCTTTGATAGGTTGCCCCGACGTTCTTCAAACCGAACGGCATTACCTTGTAACAAAAGGTACCCCATGGGGTAATGAACGAAGTTTTCTCCATGTCTTTCGGCGCCATTTTGATTTGATTATAGCCCGAGAATCCATCTATGAAGGAGAAAACTTTGAATTTTATTGTACTGTCTACCAGCATGTCGATGTACGGTAAAGGAAAGTCGTCCTTTGGACTAGCCTTGTTTAGATCCCTGTAGTCCACACACATTCTGACTTTTCAGTCCT
Source organism: Lathyrus tuberosus (assembly GCA_022829125.1). Taxonomy (NCBI): domain Eukaryota; kingdom Viridiplantae; phylum Streptophyta; class Magnoliopsida; order Fabales; family Fabaceae; genus Lathyrus; species Lathyrus tuberosus. The sequence continues at coordinate 5,476,758 of JALAZF010000414.1, read as the reverse complement.
TTTTTGGAACGGGTACGATGTTGGCTAACCATTAAGGATATTCTGACGTGGCGAGGAAACCCGCGTCAATCTGTTTTTGTACCTTCTCTTTGATTTTGATGGCCATGTCCGGGTGAGTCTGTCTCAACCTTTCCTTTACTGGCGGACATTCTGACCTTAATGGTAAATGATGCTCCACGATGCTGGTTTCCAACCCTGGCATGTCCTGATAGGACCAAGCAAACATATCGGGAAATTCTCTGAGAAGCTTTGTCAAACTCTCTTTGGCAGTTGGACTGAGCAGTGCCCCAATCCTGATTTCTTTTCTCTCTTTTTCTGAACCCACGTTGATCATTTCCAACGGCTCTTTGTGAGGTTCAATGGACCTTTCCTCTTGTCTGAGTAGTCGGGAGATCTCTTCTGTAATTTCGTCGTCAACTTCTTCTTCAGCCCAAAATACCGGGAACTCAAAGTTGGGAGAAGGCATCGGATTGTATGTTTCAACGGGGTTTAAAACAAGCAATCTGCATGACGTGATGATTTATGTTTAGAAGAGATAGAGAAAATGCAAGTGTGTGCACTGTATTTTCTTTGGAAAACTGCTTGTTTATTATTATTTGTTTTTTAGGATTACCATTTTCTGAGAAAAGAAAAAAGAGAAAACAACATTTAATGCAGAAATTACAGAACGCCGTTATTTTATTAATGAACAAGTCAATTCTTGAAACTACAGCCCCATAAAACAAAACTCTGTCGCTTTGGGCGGAGCAAAGAGGGATATTTACAGAAAGCGAGCCCTATCAAAACATCCGTTTCACCTGGGCAGGGTGAAAGGTTAAAGACGGCAATTACTTTGACTTATGAACAATCTTCGGAACATCGACACCAACCCATTGGCGACGAACTCCTCGGTGAATCACAAAGTCTGGTACCTTCCTTAATTTGTCTTCAGAAATACCGCTCATTTGTGGTGGAGCAGGATCATTGGAATCTGTTGATAACACGAAAATATATCATGTTTTTACTTTGATTTATGTTATTTTCTTATTCCGTTTTCGTCTAATATCCGATTTTCTCGAGATTATTTAAGTGTTTTTGCAGGTAATCCCATTTTCCAAGTCAAAGTGTGTTAAGTATGGAAAAGAACCAAAACATGAAAGAAAAGAGCAGAAAAGAGAAGAAAAATAGCAGAATCCAAACTTTGCTGCTGTGACGATCGTCACAGTCCACCACGACCGTCACAATCCATTACGATCGTCATGCGCCCAAAATATGTTTAATCCGTTAACAGAGACGTGGTTACGAGTTTTCAGAGGAGCAGTTTCACACGACCTCATTTCTTCCGAAGAATACTAGGTCCAATAGTCACGTAACTGTCAAGAGGAGTGCCTACATTCTCTCCAACCTCTACCTCAACTCAGTCTATAAATACGAGAGTTTTCGAAGAACAAAAGGGTGGCCTATTTTCTGCATTCTGAAGTACCGTTTTGCTGCCAAATTATTTCCAGATTTTGTTTCGGTTGTTTACATTTCCATTCCTTGTTATCTATTACCGAACAAAGTAATAGTTTCTCACATTGAGGAACTATTACAACTTAGTTTTAGTTTTTGTTTCATTACCTTCATCATTTGCCAATTACTTTATTCAAGCAAGAACCTACCAGCTTGTGGAGGGATTGCTATTGCTGTTATTACGAATTACCAGGTTTCTATTATTTAATTCAAAGCATTGTTTATTTCCTTCTTAATTATGTCTATGTCTATTTATCTCTTTGCCTTTATGTTTAATTTCATTATTATGTCTAGCTAAACCGATTTTATCGGTATGTAATGAAGTAACCAAATGGATTAAATAACTCTAAGCTAAAATCAATAATTAACTCTTCTTCTGGCTTCGATTTCTTAATTTTAAACCCAACTTTTATTACGAGAGTAAAAAGGTTACAAAGGTTAAGTTCAAGACCACGGGAGTGTGAGGCTTTACCCGGATAGCTGAAATCGGGCATTAGTTTTAAAAACAGCGGAAGCGCTTTAAAGTTAATTAGGTCTTATTAGTTTTCAAAAAGTATTTTTAATCTCATATGGGCTAGCGAGAGCAGACATATTGACTTAAGAGTATAGTCCGAAGCAATAACCACGGGAGTGTGAGGTGAGGGCTTTTAAACTGGTTTTTCCTACAGATGCATAGGGTGATAAATCTTTATACGCTTAGGTTTAATTAATTCCACATAGGTTTACCAAATTATATACCGATATCTTATTCATAACTAGTATTCCCAAATTTTAATTTCCCTTTAATTTCCCGTTTGAACTCAAAAACCAATTCTGATTAGCCTTAGATAAACATAGTAACGATAGATAACGGTGCGTTCGATTTCTAGTCTCTGTGGGATCGATAATGTTTTAAAACTACGCGATACGACTGTATACTTGCAGTTAGATTTATTTAGGCACACTAAATAGAGCGATCAAGTTTTTGGCGCCGTTGCCGGGGACTAATTAAGTCGACATCGTAATTCCTTTGTTACGTCGTATAGACTAAGGCAAAAACCAAAAATTCCCTTTTTGTCGATTGTATGCCAAGTACTCGCTCTTCTGACGAAGACCTCATACGACCGACAGACGAACCTGAACGTCTTCTTACCGTAAAAAGACGTATCCAAGAATACTGCTTAGCTCACGATATCCCTTTTCCTTTATCAGAACCTGAATCTCAATTAGATCCTGAACTTGAATCTGAATCAGATTCCGAATCAGAAACAGACATGGCTGACTTACCACAAAACCGACCTCTTAAGTATTATGTTGCCGCATCTCAACAAGAACCTCACAACAGCATTGTCGCTCCAGCTATCAACCGAAACGATTTTGAGTTGAAACCCTCGCTGTTATCTGTTGTGCAACAAAATCAATTCTCTGGAAACCCAACAGAAGATCCGAACGAACATCTGACCAAGTTTGTGCAATACGCAGACACAGTGAAAGCAAATGGTGTAACCGCAGACGCCATAAGACTATGTCTTTTTCCTTTCTCGTTAAGAGATAGAGTTTGGGCTTGGTTGCAATCCTTGCCATCGAACTCTATTACTTCTTGGGAGGATTTAAAGAAGGTCTTTCTGGCACGATATTTTCCACTAAGCAAAACAGCTATGCTGAGAGCCCAAATCAACAGCTTCAGACAAAAAGACAACGAGTCTTCATATGATTCTTGGGAAAGATACAAAGATATGAGGAGGATATGCCCGCATCATGGTCTTGAGGATTGGTTAATTATCCACACATTTTACAATGGTCTCTTGTACAAGGGTTAAATATACAATATCCCCCTGCAATGTTATCGATTTCTCATTTTAGCCCCTGGTAAAGTTTTTTTTTTAAAAACCCCCTCATCTTATTTAGATTCCTTCACTTAGCCTCCTGGCTGCCACATGGCAGCAAAGATTCCTTTCTCTTTGCTTGCGTGGCAGCTAGGTGGCATTTTTAATATTATTATATTATTATTTTTTATTTTTTATTTATTTTTATTTTTATTTTTATTTTTTTTAAATTTTTTTAAATTTTTTTATATTTTTTTTAATTTTTTTTAATTTTTTTTTTACTTTTTTGTTTTATTTTGTTTTATTTGCTTTATTTGTTTTTATTATAATTTTTATAATTTTTTTTTCTTTTTTTTTATTTCTTTTTCGTTTTTATTTATATATTTTTTATTTTTTTATTTTTTCATTTTTTTTTATTTTTCGTTTTTGGACCTAATTTTTATTTTTAATTCTATTTTAAACAAATTTTTATTTTAAAAATTACACTAGTGCAGAAAAGACTTTTTACATCGGGCGAAAAACACATTTTACATCGGTTCTGGGTCCGATGTAAAGCCAAGCGATGTAGTAAATCAAAGACATTTTACATCGGGCCATAGTCCGATGTGAAAAATACATCTACTACATCGGTTGACTATTAAGTCTGATGTGAAATACATCTACTACATCGGTTGACTATTAAGTCCGATGTAAAATGTATGTTTTTACATCGGTTGCCTTTCTGGCTCGATGTAAAATGTATGTTTTTACATCGGTTGTCTTTCTGGCCTGATGTAAAATGTTTTTTTTTACATCGGTTTCCTTTCTGGCCCGATGTAAAATGTATGCTATCTTTCTTAAAATGTATGTTTTTACATCGGTTGCAAGGCGAAAAAGAAATAAAAAAAAAAGAAAAAAAATTATAAAAATTATAATAAAAACAAATAAAACAAATAAAACAAAAAATAAAACAAAATAAATAAAAAAAATTTTAAAAATTAAAAAAAATTAAAAAATAAATTAAAAAATAAATAAATAAATTAAAAAAATTAAAAAAAATAAAAAAAAATAAAAAAAAATTAAAAAAATTAAAAAAATTAAAAAAAATTAAAAAAATAAAAAAATAATAAAATAATAAAATAATATAAAAAATGTCACCTGGCTGCCACGCAAGCAAAGAGAAAGGAATCTTTGCTGCCATGTGGCAGCCAGGGGGCTAAGTGAGGGAATCTGGATATTACGAGGGGGTGTTTAAAAAAAAAAATTTACAGGGGCTAAAATGAGAATTCGCTAACATTGCAGGGGGGTTTTGTATATTTAACCCCTTGTACAATACAAGATTGACAACAGATGACGCCGCTGGTGGTACACTCATGGATAAACCCTATGATGAAGCCCAACAACTCATCGAGAGTATGGCTCAAAATCACTACCAATGGGGAGGTGAAAGAACTCAAGTGGAGAAATCCCAACCGAAAGGCGGAATGTACGAAGTTTTTAGCCTAGATCATGTCCGTGCTAAGGTAGATGCAATCGCTCAAAAGATAGATAATTTGACCATAACACCCACAGCCACCGTGGCTGCTGTAGCGCCAAACTGCGAATTATGTGGAACAGCTGGACACGCTGCCCGTGAATGCCAAGTTTTAGCAGGAGCCTCTACAGATCAAGTGAATTATGCTCAAGCAAACCCCTATGCAAATACCTATAATCCTGGTTGGAAGAATCACCCGAACTTCTCTTACAAAAACAACAATGCACTGTACGCACCTGGTCAAGCACCTGCTGCACCACCAGGTTACCAAAAGGCTGCAACAGTTGCTCCAAATGTTCCTAGGAAGTCTAACCTTGAACTGATGATAGAAAACTTCATAGCTACCCAGACCCAGACAAACAAAGAGTTCCTGAATCAAAACGTACACACTAGTGAACAGATTAAGCAGTTAGCAAACAAAGTAGACGCTTTGGCCACTCACAACAAAATGCTTGAAACACAAATTTCCCAAGTGGCCCAACAACAAGCACCTACTGCTGCTCCTACTGGAACGTTTCCTGGACAGCCACAACCTAATCCTAAAGAACATGCAAACGCTGTTATAGTGAGAAGTGGAAAAGAATTAGATGAACCCATTGATCCAAGACTTCAAAATCCAGCCATGTACCAAAAATCTGCTAACGACCCAACAACTGAGAAGGAGAATGAGCCAAAGGAAAAGGAAGATAATGACCAAGAGACCGTAAACAAAGAAAAACCTTATGTGCCTCCACCACCTTATAAACCGCCTATTCCGTATCCTCAAAAATTGACAAATTCCAAAACTGCAGGGCAATTTAAGAAATTTGTTGAACTTCTGAAACAATTAAACATCACTATACCTTTTACAGAAGCTATCACTCAGATGCCCTCGTATGTTAAGTTCCTAAAAGAAATCTTATCCAATAAGAAAAAGATTGAGGAAAATGAAACAGTTACACTTACTGCTGAGTGTAGCGTAATAATTCAAAACAAAATGCCTCCTAAGCTGAAAGACCCAGGTAGTTTCTCCATACCTTGTGTAATTGGGAAGTTCGTCATAGACAAAGCTCTATGCGACTTAGGAGCCAGTATTAGTGTTATGCTCTTATCCATATGCAAGAAGCTTGATATGGGAGAATTAAGACCAACTAAGATGTCTGTTCAATTAGCTGACCGCTCTGTTAAATACCCAGTTGGTATACTAGAAAATGTTCCAGTTCGTATAGGACAATTCTATATCCCTACCAATTTCATAATCATGGATATTACAGAAAACTCTACTACTCCTATCATATTAGGAAGACCATTCCTAGCTACTGCTGGAGCAATTATAGATGTAAAGAGAGGCAGGCTAACTTTTGAAGTTGGTGAAGAGAAGGTTGAATTCATTTTGACGCAATTCTTATAAGCTCCAGCCATAGACGACACATGTTATCTACTAGACGTCATAGATGAGTGCGTAAGAGAAATAGAGATAGAACCGACCACATATTCAGATATTCTAAAAATTCCAATACCTCCGATTTTCGAAGATGATAACTGGCGTGAACCTTATCAGGACGATAGCCTAAGCGAATGCTTAGCACTTACACCAGATCATCTACCTTGCTCGATGAAACCAACCCTAGAACTGAAAACATTACCCAAAAATTTAAGGTATGAATTCCTAGAAGAAGATCTCGAACGACCTGTAATAGTCAATGCAGACTTAGGACAGACCGAAACCAAGAAACTATTAGATGTCTTAAGAAAATACCCAACTGCGTTAGGCTATAACATCGCTGACCTTAAAGGAATATGTCCTTCTATTTGTATGCATCGCATTATGCTGGAGGAAGACTGTAAATCCTCTAGGGAACATCAGAGAAGGATCAACCCGATCTTGAGTACTGTAGTCAAAGACGAAGTGAAAAAACTTTTAGAAGTAGGAATTATATACCCAATATCAGACAGTAAATGGGTTAGCCCAGTACATGTCGTTCCAAAGAAGGGAGGTGTTACAGTTGTTAAGAACGAAAAAGGTGAATCTATACCAAAAAGGGTTGTAACTGGAAGTAGAATGTGCATCGATTATAGAAAGTTAAATAAAGCCACTCGTAAAGACCATTTCCCATTGCCTTTTATTGACCAAATGTTGGAAAGATTGGCTAAACACTCATACTTCTGCTATTTAGACGGTTATTCAGGATTCTTTCAAATTCCTATTCATCCTGATGACCAAGAAAATACGACCTTCACACGTCCCTATGGTACATTTGCTTATCGACGAATGCCGTTTGGACTATGTAACGCACCTGCCACATTCCAAAGATGCATGATGTCAATCTTTGCTGATTTTATAGATGACATTATGGAAGTGTTTATGGATGACTTTTCTGTTTGTGGGCAGAGCTTTGAAGGATGTCTATCGAACCTAGAAATGGTACTGGAAAGATGCGTAAAAGTCAATCTCCTATTAAACTGGGAGAAATGCCATTTTATGGTAAATCAAGGAATCGTACTTGGACACGTTGTGTCCGATAGAGGAATCGAAGTAGATAAAGCTAAGATAGAAATTATAAAAAATCTTCAACCTCCAAAAACCGTACGAGAAATACGAAATTTCTTAGGACACACCGGTTTCTACCGACGATTCATAAAGGATTTCTCGAAAATTACTAAACATCTTTTCGGTCTATTAATGAAAGACGCTGAATTTATCTTTGATGAGAAATGTCTGAAAGCGTTTGAACAGCTGAAAACAGCTCTTATTACCGCACCTATCATGCAACCACCAGATTGGAGATTACCTTTCGAAATCATGTGTGATGCAAGTGATTATGCTGTAGGTGCAGTCTTAGGACAGAGGAGGGATAGAAAACTTCATTCCATTTACTATGCAAGTAGAACCTTAGATTCCGCCCAAATGAACTACGCTACCACCGAAAAAGAACTTTTAGTCATGGTTTTCGCCCTTGACAAATTCCGTTCCTACCTAGTGGGAGCTAAAATCATCATTTATACAGACCATGCAGCTATTAGATATTTACTTAACAAAAAGGATGCAAAACCTAGACTACTAAGGTGGATCCTACTCTTACAAGAATTTGATTTAGAGATCAAAGATAAGAAAGGAACTGAAAACGTAGTAGCAGACCACTTATCCTGATTAGAGGGCATTAAACCAGAGCCAGTACCCATTAATGAGGATTTCCCATATGAACGACTCATAGCCCAACTAGAAGATGATATGTCTACTCTACAGTTGAATGACCCAAAGATGGAAGAAGTCATGGAAGAAATTAACATACACACAACCCTGCCATGGTACGCTGACATAGTCAACTACTTAGCAGCTGGAGTACTTCCACCAGACTATTCTTATCAACAAAAGAAAAAATTCTTTCATGATCTAAAACATTATTATTGGGATGAACCTTTGCTGTTTAAGAGAGGAGCAGACGGTATTTTCCGTCGTTGCATCCCAGAAGAAGAAGTAGAAAACATCATCTCTCAATGTCATTCTGCTCCCTATGGAGGACATGCTAGTACCTCAAAGACATGTGTTAAGATCTTGCAATTCGGCCTATTCTAGCCCAACCTTTGGAAGGATGTCCACATTGCAATACTAAACTGCGACCGGTGCCAATGCACTGGTAACATATCAAAACGCGATGAGATGCCTAAAAAAGGTATATTAGAAGTAGAAGTCTTTGATGTATGGGGGATTGATTTTATGGGACCTTTCCCATCATCCTTTGGAAATAAATATATACTCGTAGCTGTCGATTATGTTTCAAAATGGATTGAGGCAATAGCTTCTCCTACAAATGACGCACGAGTAGTCATAAAGCTCTTTAAAAACACAATCTTTCCCAGATTTGGCGTGCCGAGACTTGTCATAAGTGACGGTGGCTCTCATTTCATATAAAAATATTTGACAAATTACTATCGAAGTATGGAGTAAGACACCGCGTAGCAACACCATATCATCCACAAACAAGTGGACTGGTTGAGGTCTCAAATCGAGAAATAAAACAAATTCTAGAAAAGACCGTAGCCACCTCTAGGAAAGATTGGTCATCAAAACTCAACGAAGCTTTATGGGCATATAGGATGGCCTACAAAACACCAATCGGAACTACACCTTTCAAGCTGGTCTATGGTAAATCTTGCCATCTACCAGTGGAATTAGAACATAAAGCCTATTGGGCTATTAAAACCATGAACTTAAGGTATGATTCCGCAGGTGAAAAACGTATCCTAGATCTGCATGAACTAGAAGAGTTAAGATTATACGCTTACGAAAATGCTAAAATATATAAAGAACGAACTAAAATATGGCACGATAAGCGCTTATCTGGAAAAAAATTTAGTGTGGGAGACATTGTACTCCTATTTAACTCAAGATTAAAACTCTTTCCTGGGAAATTAAGGTCTAGATGGTCCGGTCCTTTTGAGATTACAAAAATTCTACAAAGTGGAGCGATAGAAATAAAGGGGAGGAATAGTAATCCATTTTTAGTTAATGGACAACGTCTAAAACACTATCACAACATTGAAAATAGATATTATTTGAACTGCCTAAGACTCTTAGCGTTGCCCACCGAACCCTCTAACTAAGCGTCTAATTGAATTCGTCAGGCTTTTGACGTTAAAAACAGCGCTTAATGGGAGGCAACCCATGTTTTTTTGTTTTTCTTGCTTTATATTTGTTATTTCTTTACGTTTCCTATGTTTTATTTTTATTTTGCAAATTTTTAGTTTCATTTATATCATTTTAAATTTAATTTGAAAATGTTGTGCTGATCTTAAAATTGAAAAAACTACAGGATTATAAAGTCTTCTACTCTCTCTGTTCTCCTCTTCTGCTTACATTTTTTGCAAAAAGTACTAATTAATGGCAAACGAGGATAACCTGTTAGTAGAATTCAGAGATACAACTCAGTGGCATCGCTAAGAGGCTTTGTCTATTAGACCATTTGCCTTGACAAAATTTGCCCACAGACCCACCATGACCGCCTTAGGTGTAGGTGAGAGCGTAGACTTTCTGTTTAACCAATTAGGTTGGGAGGGTTTTGCCAACAAGAAACATAAATGCTACCGTAGGTTGACTTTAGAATTCCTGAGCTCTTTAAGCTATAACCCTTACTGTGGAAAGGGCATTACCATGGGAAGAATTACCTTTAGACTATTTGGATACAACTGCCAGTTCACCATAAAGAAACTGTCGGATCTTTTAGGATTTCCTGAAGGACCTAATGTTTTCTCTGTGGTTCAAGAGGACCTAATGTTGGTTGGAGAGCTGAGTGATTTTTGGGGTAGAATTTCAGGGAAACCTAATTTTGACATGGACCCTATGCTTTCAACAGAAATATATAACCCCGCTTTCTGTTACTTTCATATGATTCTGGCCTATACTTTATTTAGTAAACCTGAGAATGATAACACTGTTTCGAGGGATGAGCTTTTCATTATGTTTTGTGCTTCTCAGTCTAGAGAGGTTAATGGACTCACTTTTATGCTGAACAACTTTTGCAAACTTATTAATAATGATAACAGTCCAATTCTGATAGGTAGCCTAGTTACAAAAATAGCCGATGCTATGGGATTCAGAACCCGACTTTCTAAGATTAACCCCTTTGGAGAATTTAGACCCATGAATATCACTTTTTGTTTCAATAGGGCTATGATTAGGAACCAAGGTCCGAACCATTTTCAGCTTTTGATTAACAATGTTGTCGTACCACACTTTACACTTCCAAATCATGAACGCACAAGTGTGCACAATCAACATAATTGGCTATATGACCTTGATGAACCCGTACCTGAACCGGAAGAAACCTTTCCTGAGCTTGAGATCGACCCAAAAACACCCCCTCATTATCATGACCTTGATTACATGGAATTCCAAGAAGACATTGACATTCCTAAAGTTGATGCCACTGACTATGCTGCTAATCTGAATTCTATTCTAAAGACTATGGATGAGTATCATAAAGAAATCACTTCAGTAAAGGATGAGCTAAACACTATGCGACAAAACATTGTTGGACTCATGGATTTGACCGTTGAACAATTTGATCATTTAAATCAAGCCATCGCATCTTTGAAGAAACGCCTTGGCTAGATTTATGAAGCACCTTATTTTCAAGATTTTTATGCATTTACTTTAGAGCAATTTTACATTATTTCAGTTTTCATTTTTCATGTCGGGAATAATTTGATCTTCATACAGTTATGATACACTGCTGGTATTTTAATAGTACCTCTTTGGTTTTAAAGGATAATTTCAATTGCTGCTAATGTTGACTCTTTATGATTTCAATTTCATTCCTGTTCATACTTTTAATTTTGTTTTAATTTATGTTGTCATGTTACTTATCTCTGTGTATGCAATATAATGCTGTTTCTATATGCTTACCATTGCTTGTTACTAAAATATTACGTTTGGAATTGCATATGTCATAAACTATTTCACCACCCAGATTTTGTGAGCGTCACGATCGTGACAACCCCGTGCCGACCGTCACGCGGGTTTGGGACATGTTCTGTGTTAAAACAGAACTGTACCCTTCGTCTCCCTCTTCTTTCCCTCATTCAAAACACGGCCATCCCACTTTCTTTTCAAATTCCATAACCGCCCCACCATTATCATTTGACCCAAATTCAACATTTTCCTTCACCATTCGTCTTCCCCATTCACTATATATTCATACCGTGTACCCTTCCTTTTCACAAACCCTCATTCTCCACAACCCATTTTCTTCCCTAATTTCTCCGTAACCCACCAATGGCACGACAAATTTCGGACCTATCAACATTGAACTTCAGAGATGGCGAAGCAGGAGAGCGTCAAAGGGCTAGGTACATCGATTACTACCAACGTTCCGCACAACCAACCCGTTAAGTCGATGTTGCATGTCTAGAAGAACTCGGAATGCTTGAGGGAGTTAAATGGATGTTACAAAATGCTGGTATATGGCAGCTCTGCACTCAGAGCAGACCTACTTACGAAGCCCTAATGCTCGAATTTCTCATATGTAACCCCTTCTGGCGAAACCAACCAACTCACTGGCGTAGCCACGTTCCGCATGTTTGGTACTGAGTATAAAATCGGCCAAGAGCAACTTTTCGGAATGCTTGGTTTTCACCATGGTGAGGATGTGCACCGCCGAGTACCACAGGAAACTTTCTTTCAAGCAGCATTTCAATTATGGAGTCGGTTGACCGGAACAACAGTTGACAGCTGGGATAGCCTCAACGCAACATATATCCACAACCCAGCCATCAGATATGTTCACCGCACATTAGGAAGCACTATTTTTGCACGAGATAGCAACCACAAGGTAAACTCTACGGAGCTTTTCTTCCTCCATTGTATGTTTCAACCAGAGCCGATCAACGCTGCACCATTTTTGCTAGCACACATACAAGGAAATTGTGCTAGAGGTTCCAAACCTTTCTATTTTGGAGGGATTGTCACCTCTATTGCTCTAAGTTTGAACTTGGGGGACGCATTTAACAGACTACCCTTCATGCCTCCAGTGTTGCTCGACATAGACTACTGTCGCAGCTCACACCTCATCAAGTTACGACGAGATGGGAAATACCATCCTATGGTCCGCACCAAAACCATAAGAAGTATCATTATGTCGTGCAGGAGCCGCATTGACCCTCAGAATATGGCCAATTGGCTTTTTGATCTGAATGCTCCTGAGCAAAATGCGCCTGCCCCTGATGATCAAAATCAGGACCCTGTTGATGATATGGAGCAAGAGATGGATAACGCCCCAGAAAACCAACCACCGTCTGCCAATGATGCTCCTTCGACTTCCAGACGTCGTCGCCGCCCTGACCAAGACCCAGTTACTAATGAAGAAATCTTGAGGGCTATATGGCAACACAACCAGCTGGCTGAACATAGAGAAGCACAGCACCAGATGAAACACAATGAAATGATGACTCTTATGTGTCAAATCCAGCAAGGGCAAGTTGACCAAGGTCAAAGGCTTGACGGTGTCATCGACGAGATGGGTGCATTGACACTGCGAGTGCAGAGCTTACATGAGTACATCCATCACGTGGGCAATCCTGATCACGTAGCGCAGCATGGAAGAGGACGCTCCAGAGGCAGAGGACGTGGAGCTCCCTGATTTTATTTTGTTTTTCTTTTTAGTTTTTTCTTGTTAGTCCCCTTTATATCGCAACATTGAGGACAATGTCCGATATAGTGTGGGAGAGTCAGTTTATTTCGGTTTTATTTCCCTTTCTTGTACTTTATTTTTCCCTATCAAAGTTAATATATGAGTATTTTCGTTCAGTAATCCGATTTCCCCATTTTATTCTGCCATAACAAAAAAAAAATTTTACGATTAATGCACATCTGTGACATACCAAGCTTCAAACTATGTTAGGAAGTTGGGAAAGTGCTAACAAGATCGATACCGTCTTGACACCTTAGACCTCTTGTGTATGCGATATCAGTTTCGATACTTATTATACGATACCTTGAGTTCAGTCCTAAAGTAACCCCTAGTAGTTTATATCAGCAGTCAGCACCGTCTAAATCACAAACCACGTGGGGAACCGATGAATATAAGTGTTTGATGCCCAATCAAGAAAAGAAAAAAAACATCTTTCTTATTTATTTGCCGAGAAAAATAGAATATGCAACAACTCTCACAGTTGTGAAAATTTACAAGAAAAGAAAGAAAATCCGTCGTCGATTGGTTCAGAGGTACCTGATTCTGGACTTGGTAGGGCGAACTACGGTTCGATCCCCCGCAATCTACGAATGGAATGTATAAAGGGTTACCACACTTGTGTATCAGGCCCCGTGAGAAAAAGGGATCAAAGTCACTAACCGGTTACTCCACTATGTGCGTGAATAAGGCAAAGGGCTTAATGTGATTGCGTTGGAATGAAACCGGGCGAAATAGATACGAAAACTTTTGGTTGAACTATAGTAGAATGATTAGAACTGGATTGTACAAAAGAGATGTCTATGACAAGCTTGTTGCTTTGTGTCATTATTTTATCCTTAGTGTTTTACACTAGTACCTGTCTTACTAACAAGAAACTCTTTTTCAAATCCATTGGTATACCAGGTATGTGCATTTGATGAAGTTTGTCCGTTTTAATAGATTGATTGCTTGAGGACAAGCAAACATTCAAGTGTGGGAGAGTTTGATAACACGAAAATATATCATGTTTTTACTTTGATTTATGTTATTTTCTTATTCCGTTTTCGTCTAATATCCGATTTTCTCGAGATTATTTAAGTGTTTTTGCAGGTAATCCCATTTTCCAAGTCAAAGTATATTAAGTATGGAAAAGAACCAAAACATGAAAGAAAAGAGCAGAAAAGAGAAGAAAAATAGCAGAATCCAAACTTTGCTGCTGTGACGATCGTCACAGTCCACCACGACCGTGGCAGTTGCAAAATCCACCACGACCGTCACAATCCATTACGATCGTCATGCGCCCAAAATATGTTTAATCCGTTAACAGAGACGTGGTTACGAGTTTTCAGAGGAGCAGTTTCACACGACCTCATTTCCTCCGAAGAATACTAGGTCCAATAGTCACGTAACTGTCAAGAGGAGTGCCTATATTCTCTCCAACCTCTACCTCAACTCAGTCTATAAATACGAGAGTTTTCGAAGAACAAAAGGGTGGCCTATTTTCTGCATTCTGAAGTACTGTTTTTCTGCCAAATTATTTCCAGATTTTGTTTCGGTTGTTTACATTTCCATTCCTTGTTACCTATTACCGAACAAAGTAATAGTTTCTCACATTGAGGAACTATTACAACTTAGTTTTAGTTTTTGTTTCATTACCTTCATCATTTGCCAATTACTTTATTCAAGCAAGAACCTACCAGCTTGTGGAGGGATTGCTATTGCTGTTATTACGAATTACCAGGTTTCCATTATTTAATTCAAAGCATTGTTTATTTCCTTCTTAATTATGTCTATGTCTATTTATCTCTTTTCCTTTACGTTTAATTTCATTATTATGTCTAGCTAAACCGATTTTATCGGTATGTAATGAAGTAACCAAATGGATTAAATAACTCTAAGCTAAAATCAATAATTAACTCTTCTTCTGGCTTCGATTTCTTAATTTTAAACCCAACTTTTATTACGAGAGTAAACAGGTAACAAAGTTTAAGGTCAAGACCACGGGAGTGTGAGGCTTTACCCGGATAGCTGAAATCGGGCATTAGTTTTAAAAACAGCGGAAGCGCTTTAAAGTTAATTAGGTCTTATTAGTTTTCAAAAAGTATTTTTAATCTCATATGGGCTAGCGAGAGCAGACATATTGACTTAAGAGTATAGTTCGAAGCAATAACCACGGGAGTGTGAGGTGAGGGCTTTTAAACTGGTTTTTCCTACAGATGCATAGGGTGATAAATCTTTATACGCTTAGGTTTAATTAATTCCACGTAGGTTTACCGAATTATATACCGATATCTTATTCATAACTAGTATTCCCAAATTTTAATTTCCCGTTTGAACTCAAAACCCAATTCTGATTAGCCTTAGATAAACATAGTAACGATAAATAACGGTGCGTTCGATTTCTAGTCTCTGTGGGATCGATAATCTTTTAAAACTACGCGATACGACTGTATACTTGCAGTTAGATTTATTTAGGCACACTAAATAGAGCGATCATCTGTCTCCCAAGCAGAGTTGTAGTAGGAGGATTCTTCTATTGCATTTTGCATATGATTGGTGCTCTCAGGTAAATCTCCCCATCCAGTTGGCTGGATGTCTTCGAGCCTGATACGAGAGCTTTCAGGAGCGGTGTACTTGACCATGAAGTCAAATTTTCCACTTGGTTGTCCTAAGGTGTCCCACACTTCTTTGGAACTGGAGGAATCATCTCTCTCGATGACGTTGACCTCAGGAAAAGCGTAGTTGATGAATTCTAGTCAGGCAAGCTGTGCCAATTCATCGTCGTACTGGATATTTTCTGAATGACCTGAGTAATGATCCCATGACATGGTGGGGACACAGGTATTATGTTCAATGATGCTCAGCTGATCTTCATTGTTCGGCTGATTTTCTTGCCCCAAGTCTCCTGGGTAAGGCTGCCAGATAGGCAGGCCATCCATTGGGCCATAATAGTCGTGGTCAAAGTTGTCTCTCATCAGAGTGTCTTCCTCTAATAAGTTTGGGGGAGCACGACATCCTTCTGGATCACAACCTCCGTATAACATTTCGACATCTGACCTGGGTATAACTCTCGGAATCTGTGCGGGATAGCAAAATGGCATAGGCACCTCTTCCTGAGAGATATAACCCTCCTCGTTAAGATATGACTTCCATTCCTCATCCGTTTCAGAGGGATCCTCCTCTTTGATAGTATGGACTATTTGAGGCTCTGGGTGAAGGAAACCTCCATTGTGGAAGAAGCCCTGGATGGGATGAAAACTTTCATTGTTAGTAGCAGTCCGGGTACAGTTTGAGGAAAAACCAAGACCCTTCTTTGTTTTGTTATCAGTAGGAATGACAAGTTGTCCCCATCCCTTTGTATTGTTACTTTCAACTGCCTCAAGGGTGTCCTTATATGAGAAAATAGAGGTTCCTTTCCCTGATTGATTCTCATTGCTCACCGAAAGTGCTTGGAACTGAGTTCCAACAACCTCCTCGGGTTTTACACAAGTAGATAAGGACAAGTTACTCACGAGTAAGGCTTGTTCTCCACAGACCGTGACGAGTTGATCGTTCTTGACAAACTTCAGTTTCTGGTGCAGTGTTGAAGTGACTGCGCCGGCCTGGTGTATCCAAGGTCTTCCTAATAAACAGTTGTACGCTGCCCGGACGTCCATGACCTAGAAAGTGATTAGGAAAGTGTGAGGAACGATAGTTTTGGGAAGGTCGACTTCGCCGATAATTGCTTTCCGAGATCCGTCAAAGGCTTTGACGATGACCTCACTGCCCCTCATCGGGGATCCTTTAAATGATAGTCGCATTAAAGTGGACTTCGGCATAACGTTGATGGTTGATCCTGTGTCTACTAGTACGCTGGCTAAAGCATCGTCCTGGCAGTTAACTGTGATATTGAGCGCCATGTTGTGACTTCTGCCCCCCTCTGGAAAATCCTCATCACTGAATCCTAAGTTGTTGCAGGAAGTGATGTTAGAGATGATGCTATCGAACTGTCGTATTGACACATCCTGTTCCACAAAGGCCTGCTCTAAGACTTTCTGTAGAGCCTCTCTGTGGGCTTCGGAACTGAGTAAAAGTGATAGCACAGAGATCTTCGAAGGAGTTTGTAACAGTTGATCAACAGTGTTGTATTCATTCCTTTGGATGAGCTTCAGCATCTCATCATTGTTTTTTGAAAGGTCGGGATTACTGGATTGACCGACTGGTGGATCAGGAACTTCTGTCGGAAGTTCATTTTCTTTGTTAGGTTCTCAAACTCCTCGGTTGAAGATTCGACCGCTCCGTGTTACTCGACTGATGTCTTCGATATTCACGACGGAGGGTAATGGAATTTCCTTTCCATTCTCAATTATCGTTGCACCGTATTTGTAAGGGATTACCTTAGCTGATTCATACAGTAATGGTCCTGGCAGATAGATCACCACAGGAGCCTTCTGATTTCTCTGACTGACATAAGTAACTTCAATCAGTTCCTGGCTAGGAACTTTTGATTCATCCAGTAGAGGGATGATGGTACAAACATCAGGATCAAAGATTACAACCACATCTTTGATTTGATCAGCAAAGTAGTCCGACGTGCACTCAACAGACCCCGAAGCTGGGTATGGGTGAATCTCTTTGCGGTCCAACTGACCTTGAAAAGCTGCCCGCACAAGGTAGCATCCTTGGTTATTCTCCGAGCAGACTCTACAGCGCTCGTAGGTGTGTGGTGGCACTTGGCCACGCCCGCTTTGAATGCAGTATAACCTCACTAAGTCAGTTTCCATAGATCGGACATCCTGACTTTGACGCCGAGTAGGGTTCCCATTAAACACACTGATTTGTTGCATGTCTTCATCCAGATAGATTGGAAGCCACCAGTGGTTTAACAAGTGTTGTAAAGTTCTTTGAACGAGAGCGCACCCTTGGTTACTCTCACAACATCCTTTACAGTTCTGATAATTATGCGAAGTGAGAAAACCAAGTTGGACTTGCTTGGCGTGTAACTCCACCAAGCTGGTATTCATCAGACGAATATCAAAGATTTGAATCATGTTGATCTGATAAAGATTTTTATCATGGTAGTCTTGGATCCACCCAAGATCCATCTGACGCTGGAGGGTCTCTTGTACAAAGGAGCATCCCTGTTTGTTTACCGAGCAAGTCAGACGGGAATTATAATCGTGCCGCGGTAGATTATGATACTGGCTTTGCCTTGAGTGTATTGCCACCAAGTTGGCATTCATCGCACGGACGTCATGGTTCTAAATGATATTGGAATTCGTATAGGTCATGTTGACTCCACGAACTCGATGCTCTTGGATCCATCCGAGATCCAATTGTTCCTGTAGAGATGAGTGCACCACAGAACATCCCTGATTGTTTTTAGAGAAGATATCACACTGGTGATAATTATGAGGTGGCACATGGCCATACCCGCTCTGTCTACAATTCACCTTGACCAAGTTGGCCCTTAATAAGAGTACATCGTGAATCTGATAGATGTTGTTAGACTCTCCCTCTATAAAATTGACTGTAGCTTTCTCGTGTTGAGGCAGCGGGTTCGTGAGAACATTCGGATTCGTATCTTTGAAAGATACAATCCTGCTCCTAACAAGCTTTTGTACGTCGGATTTGAAACTGAGACAGTTTTCTATGCTATGCCCTGGTCCTCCTTGATGGTAAGGACAAGTCTGGTCCGCTTTGAACCAAAAAGGCGGATTTTCCGGTACTGTAAGAGGGGACTTAGTTTGAACGTGCCCCTTGACCAGTAATAATGGAAGCAACTCTGCGTACACCATGGGTATAGGTTCAAACCCTGACGGTCGCGTTGTACGGTTGTTGTTGTACTGAGGACGAGCCTGTTGAAGAGGTTGTTGTATCCTTTGCTGATATTGCTGTTGATTAGGTTGGCTCTGCGCAACCTGAGGTTGATACGTAGGAACAGACGTCGGGTTGATAGCAGGATTTATAGCTGCTACTGGTTGGTAACGTCGCCTTTGCTTTCCGAGAGAGATATATCCAATATCCTGCTCTTTTTTCTTAGGGAGAGCACTACCGTATCTTTTTGTACTACTTGATGATTCAGTGTCTTTAACTAAACGTCCTTCTCGAACCGCTTCCTCAAGACGAACCCCCATGCCCACCATCTTGGTGAAGTCACTAGGCGCACTGGCAACCATTCTGTCGTAGTAAAATGAGCTCAAGGTTTTTAAGAAGATCTTTGTCATCTCTTTTTCCTCAAGAGGTGGACAAATCTGGGCGGCATTTTCACGTCATCTCTGAGCGTATTCTTTAAAGGTTTCCTTGTCCTTTTGTGACATTGATCTGAGTTGATCTCTGTTCGGTGCCATGTCCAAATTGTATTTATATTGTTGAACGAAGGTAGCGCCAAGATCTCTGAACGTGCCAATCGTGGCGCGGTTTAAACCCATGTACCATTTTAATGCGGCACCGGTTAAACTATCCTGAAAGTAGTGAATCAGTAGCTCCTGATTCTTTATTTGAGCTGACATTAGCCGAGCGTACATCACCAAGTGGCTCTGAGGGCAAGAGTTACCCTTGTACTTTTCAAAATCGGGCACTTGGAACTTGTGCGGAACTTTCACATTGGGGACCAAGCAGAGGTCTGCGGCGTCCTTTCCAAATAAATCTTGACCGCGAAGGGCTTGTAGTTCCTTCTGCATTTCCAGGAACTGTTTATAGAATTCATTCATTCTATCGAACAAGCTGTCATTTCCACCAGAAGGTATCTGTGGAATCTGTCCTTCCGGGACAGTGTGTACCACAGGTGATGGTATAGTCATTATGGCCGAGATTCTCGGCATCTCCCGAAGTTTGTAACCTTCAGGAGTTGCTGTCATGCCCCTGACATCTTCGTTTTCCCGAAGTTTGTAACCTTCAGGCCCAGTGGTTCCCACTGCGGTTCCATGATCCTCATCGATCGACGGAACATATCCTTCTGGGATATAGTTAATAGGCATGCCCCAGGGATAATCTGTCAGTATTTTATACCTAGGATCGGACTTCTCCACTATGGGCGTCGATGTGATCTCCGAGATCACAGTCTGTTGTTGTTGCATTTGAGCTTCTGCTAGAGCTTGCATGTCGTTATGAAGCTTTCTCAGATCCTCTTTAAGAGTGTCGATCTCTTCTCTCAACTCTCTGTTCTCTTCCTCGAGATCATCCATCTTTTTCTGACGATTGACCCGAGTATTGTACGAATGAGACAATTTGACTCTAGAATCGAGACACAAACGTGAGATTCGTAGGTAAGAAGAATGCGTTATGCGAGAATGATGATATGCAATGATTATATTAATTGTATGTTTTTGTTTATTCAAAGTAAACTTCGACAATTAGATTGCAAATATCAAACAGTGGGGAAACCCCATTTTATTGTATTCAAAGAACTGCGGAAGTGGAAATACAGTAGATTACAAAGTGCTGAAAAAGGAAATCTAAACTAATGGATCCTGAGTCCTCTCTGAGGAGAGCTCAGGTGCTGGTTTTGGTGCTTTCCTTTTCTTTGACCGGGGCTCTTGGGCCGTTGTCGGGTTGTCGTTCCTCTGCCAAGTGAAAGGAGCAAGCAAATTCCTTTGGTCATCCTGACTTTCTACAGCACGTTGCTCTAAAATCTCAATTAGAGCATCCTTTTCTCTTAATAGCTGCTGTATTTTCTTACACTCCCCATTGAGAATACGGTACTTGTTCCTCCAAGACCTCTTCTCCTGCTGAACTTTTCTGAGAGTAACCTGAAGTTTTTCCGTCTCAGACATGAAATAAAGGGCAGAGTCCCTTAATGGAAGAACTTCCTGACGAGGGTAAGGCATCCTCAGCTTGAGAGCTCTAGTTTGTACCCAATGGAGATAAGGCTCCACCGAGACACAGTCTGGTTTTCCTAGAGACTCTCGTCCTTTCCTATGAATGTGTTTCCAGGCGTGCACTATTTCCGTCTTTAGTGCCCTGTCATTTTCTCCTTCCTTGAAGAAAAGACCTTCCAGATGAGCATTCTGCGGGACATGCCTCATCGGGTATCCAAATTGACGACGAACTAACACTGGATGATAGTTGATTCCTCCCTTAGTTCCTATAAGGGGTACATTTGGGAAATTTCCACAACGGTCAATGATTTTGATCCCGTCGTAGATTCGATTGTACCAATCGATGTCAGAGTTGGTAAGAGACATGACTCTCTGCGTCCAACGTAAAGTATTCTTTTGATCCCAAAATACAGCAGACTTAGGAAAATGGGAAGTAAACCATTTGTAAAGCAAGGGTACGCAACACGTGATCATTCCTCCGCTGTATAAATTCCTTAAGTATACAGAATGATACGCATCTGCGAGCAAGGTCAGTACAGGGTTTCCAATCAAGAAAATTCTAATGACACTGATATCTACGAAGTTATCAATGTTGGGAAACAAAAATAACCCGTAGGTGAGCAAAACAAAGATGCTCTCGAAAGTGGCCACGTTCCCTATACTGGCAAAGTACAAGGCTTTCTTTGTTAAGAACTAGGCTGGAAAACCTTGGATGCCACCCTTGGTGGTCATGTGAGTACTGACTTCTGACTCATCCAAATAAATTGCTCGTGCAATGGTTTGATCTTTGGAATTTCTTCCAGTCCAGAAAAGGGAGCTTGATCAGTAATATGCAGATCAGTCAGGTGAGAGTATTCCTTCAGTGTTGGTGCTAGCTGATAATCCGGGAATGTGAAACAATGATAGACCGGATCGTAGAACTGGATTAACGTGGACATGATTCCTTCAATTATGGGGACCCTTAACAAGGACAACAGTCCTCCATACTTAGCTCTGAAAGCCTCGTGGTTGGTGATCATTCTCGCCAAACCTCTTAAATCCTCTAACTTTGGAACCTTGAAGGTGTACTTATGAGTTTTCCTTCTACCGAAATCCATTAGCGCAATCTCCTTTCTCTGACATTTGCAATCATTGTCTTAGTTTAATTTGAAAAAGAGAGGCTAGAAGAGAAGATTTTTCTTTGTTTTTTTAATGTTTTTTAGATGAATGTATGAATGCAAAACACAAAAACATAGATAAAACATGGGGTCAAAGGGTCGGTGTCATGAAGTCAAGGCTCTACCCCCCCCCCCCCCCCCCAAAGGTTTATACTGGTGATTTTTTGTACCTGTCCGCAAAATCATTGACCCCTCTGGGATAACAACAGCAAGCGGATCGCCAGCGAGCTGATGTATCCTTGAGTGATCTCAGATGAGGGTAGTATCGTGTGACAACTATTTCCGATAGCTTCCGCACTACAAAATGGCTTAAGTCTTCTAAAAACCTCAGCTTCTCAGATAACCCAGTCGACCACACTACTTTCAACAACCGAAGTCGTATTGGCAATGTATCTGCAAAGAGAGTCTCCACTGAGTTTGATGGTCGATCGGGGGCTCTTTAACTAGAATTCACTCCCAGCAAGATTACCCGCATTGCCATCACCTATCTTAGGTGTATACTCAATCTTTCCACATGCGGCATCACACGCATTCCCATTAGTAGAAAAATAAACACAGTTATCAATTAGGAAAAGCAGTATATATATTTGTCTTAATTATCCTAGACCTCTAGTCTTATGATCCTATACAGACAATGACTCCCCAGCCGAGCTGTCATTTCTGTGACATGAATTTAAGGTTTCTACCTAAGAAATGAAAAAGGAACAGGATCATAACTAAATAATCCCCAGCAGAGTCGCCATTTTTCTGTAGCGCGAGTTTTTTGTGTGGCTGCGAAACACTATCGCTTTGGGGTACTACATCTCGATTCATTTTTTATCCTATTGAAGCTGATGAAGAAAGGGAAATAGATGTCTCCAATTAACCCTGCTTGCATACTGAGTTTAAACAGATGACTGTTGGTTTACAGATGCTACAAAGATTGTGGGTCTTTCTTAGGTTATTTTGTTAAAATAGTGCCCGGGAGATTGGTGGGAGGTTAAGACTGATGCTTTTCGATTGATTGATGGAGGTACTGGATTTTGGGTTTTTTTTATCAGTGTGCTCACTAAGATTTTTCAATCTTATGCCTACGTATTCCCGTTTAACGAAACAGGGAAATCAGAGCGATCGTAGTTCCTCCTATTCTATGGGAGGAAAAAGGTTGCTTTGGTGTCTTGTTCAAAGCCCAATACGTGAAGCTAAAGGTGGTTTGTATCTTGTTCAAAGCCCAAGATGTGAAGCTGAAGGGTCTATTTGTATCTTGTTCGAAGCCCAAGATGTGAAGCTAAAGGGTTTTGACTTTAGAGAGAATTTGTCATCTCTAAAGAGGGGTATCTGTTTGCCACAACTGTTGGGTGACTGGTTATAAAGGAGAATTACTTTAACTGGGATATGTGAATCCAACAATGCCATAATATCCTTTATAGGGGATTTTTAACCTGAAGGAGAAGACTTTAACTCAGTGTAGAGCAATGCCATCTTTCCTTAGGAATTTCTCATGCTAAAAGAGGGACAATGGCGTGGATGTAAATAATCTAGAGGCTTGCCGCTTACAGCAATTAGATGGGGGAAGAGGAGTTGTTGATGTTTGTATGCTATGAACAAGGCACAACTTTGATGTTAAAAGGTTGATTGACTCAACTGGGGTTTTCCTTATACAAAGCCTAAGAAGAGGCTATTGACCCAACAAAGGGGGTGCTTTTTATCTTTCTCGTACGAAGCCCGAGATAGAGGGTAAAAAAGGTTGACTCAACAAGAGAGTTTTTGTATCTCGTACGAAGCCCGAGATGGAGGCTAAAAGGTTGATGGACTCAACAAGAGAGTCTTTTATACTCAACAAGAGAGTGTTTTTGTATCTCGTACGAAGCCCGAGATAGAGGCTAAAAGATTGATGGACTTAACAAGAGAGTCTTTTATACTCAACAAGAGAGTGTTTTTATATCTCGTACGAAGCTCGAGATAGAGGCTAAAAGGGGTGGACTCAACAAGAGAGTCTGAAAAGGTTAGCTCCCTTGGGGAGAATCATTGTGCAAAGCCCAAGAGGAGGCTGACTTCACTGAGGAATGATCATTATACCAAGCCTAAGAGGAAGCTATTGTTGGCGACTGTTTCAGTTTAGTGACATGTCCAGTATGTTGAAAGAGAAAATCAGTTCTTATGAAGGGAATGATTAAAGGTATTGTTGTGCTTTAGGATTGATCAGAGGATCAAGTTTATTTCCTGTTCTTTAAGGAAATGGGAAATCCAAAGGGTATTGAGACTGACCAAGTCTACGGGTGTTTTGAGAAATCGATTCTTAGGTAGTGAATGATCTTTGTATAATGCCCAAGAGAAGGCTGATATGTTAAGGGATGAAGGTCAACCCATTAACAGGTCTGACACTCGACTCAGAAAGACCGCTCTAGCAAATTAATGACTAGTTTCTGTTTCTATACCTGTAGAGGTCTCTGGGTCCTTGTATTAAGCCCAAGAGAAGGCATGAGAGCTTTTAAGAAGCTGAAGGGTCCTTGTACAACGCCCAAGAGGAGGCGGGGATGCTTTTAGGAAGCCTGTGGGTCCCCAAACCCCGAGAAGTTCAAGACATGTCATTCACAGAGAATAGATCAAGCCAGGAAAGTCCGAGAATTTGGAAGAAACTCAAGAGATGCTATTCACGGAGAATAGATCAACTCTGGGGAGTAGAGTTTTTTTGACAATTTCTAATGGTGACAATCTGAGAAAGGGTTCACCGAGAATGCTGCCTTTCACGTCTCCGTATTGTTTAACCCAAAGAAGAGGGAAGACTGTGTCTGGTAATCCTGTGGGGATCTAGTTTTATTTGTATTTAAGAGTGACCAACAGGGCTTTACCTAGTACTAGACGTAGTTGCCTGGGAAAACTCTAAATAGCTATACTAGTATTACACAGTTGATATCTGAAAAGTATATAAAAGTTTGTGAAAGAAGACTTACAGTGAAACAGCCCTACAATACAGTTATTCATATGAAAGCAGTAAATGAAAGCGGATAAACACTTACTCGGTTGTAGAGCTTCCATGCTGTTTGGTTAGTTGTTCAACAAAGAAAACTTTGATAACAATATGATTTTCAAAATCAAAGGAGAAAGTATTTTGAAAAGATTGTTGGGGCTTACAGCTCAAGGAGAGACCCAAGGTTTAACGATGATTGCACCGTGGTTTTGAATTTGTACAGGGACTTATACAAGTGACTGAGGTCCAAAAAAAGGTTTTCTGTACAAAGGGATGGGTCTTACACTCTCTCAAGAGGCCCAAATGTTTATTTTTATACAAGTGGTGGGGCTTCAGCTCAAGGAGAGGCCCAAGGTTTGATTTTTGAACTGGCGATTGTGTCGAGATTTTCTTTTAACGCAGAGGGACTTATACAATATCTGAGGCCCAAAATTGTTTTGGTTAAAAGGGGATTGGGTCTTACACTCTATTAGAGGCCCAAAGATTTATTTTTGTACAAGTGATGGGGCTTACAGCTCAAGGAGAGCCCCAAGGTTTTATTTTGAACTGGCGACGATCGCGCCGAACTTTTGAAATACAACGGGACTTATACAACATTTGAGGCCCAAAAAGGTTTGTATTTACAAAGGATTGGGTCTTACACTCTATTAGAGGCCCAAAAGTGTTTGAAAAAGTTTGATGAGGGTTGAATTAATCAAAAAACCCTAATTTGTTTTCAAAATGTATTTTAATTGAATAAAAAATTCAATTAAAATGACCAAAATTGTTTAACATGTGGAAAACAAATTGTGATCTTGGATTAATGTTTCAAAAATCAGGTTTTGATCCACAAAATGATTGGAAATCACTAAAATTTGAAAAATCAAGAAGGAAAAAATATTTTAAATGTAAAAAAACAATTAAAATATTAATTCTTTACAAAAATATCAAGTATATGAAATAAATAATATTTTTGGGATTTTTTGGTAAAATAAAATATTTTAACATTTTTGTGAATTATTAAAAAAAGAATCAACTCAAAATCATTAAAACTCAGAGAGAAATTAATTTTTGAATCAATTAAATAAAATCACAAAATTCAAAATTTTGAATTTTCAAAAAGGGCGCCAAGAACAAGGGCAAGAACACGCGCCACCCTCTGTTTCTGCAGATTTGCATTTTCTATCCAATCTCACTGAATACTTGATTATATCATGCAATCTACGTATCAAACTACTTGTTTCAACCTCACGATCATGTCTATGGTCTTTAATTTCATTAATTTTAAGCATGGAATAAGAAATCAAAGAGAAACCTCAAGAACCCTAAAATTTGCATGAAGGTTCAGAAATTCCATACACGATTCAAACAATAAAATTGATTGAGGGAAAACACTCTATGCATGATTATGAACATATGGCCAAATTATTGTGCAGCAAAAACTGCATGGATCATAGAGTTAGAAGAGCTCATGCTTACCTCTTGCAGCTGGTGATCGTGTTTTGTGTTAGAGGTGTTACAGCTTGATTCCAAGGATGTGGACAGCTTCCCTAGGTGCTATGGAGTGTGTCTGGATGCTTGGAGTGGATTGAATTGAGTTGGAACTTGATTTGACACCTCAACTGCAAATCTCTCAAAGGCTTGTGCAGTTGGCTAGTGATTTTGATATTTTGGTGTTCCAGATGTTATGTGAGTGTTTGGATCACTTCTGTATGATGTTTATGAGGTGTGTGTGTGATTGGTTTTGTTGGAATAACTCTCAAACTCAAAACCCGATAGTGACTTGCTTTGGAAGGAAAATTTGGAGTGAAGAAGGAGATTTTGAGGAAAGCATCTGTTTGATGGCTTTGGTGTACTCAAACTGATCACAAATGAGCTCTATTTATAGTAGAGCAAGTTTGTTTTGCAAGGAATAGTGAATGGCAACTGCTGCATATGTTTGGCCAATGTTGAGCAATGAGAATCCAAGTCTCCTCTAGCCATTAACTAGAGGTTAGGGCAAATGCTGTTGGTTCCCTTGGTCTTGAATAACTCTTGACTGAAATCAGTTGGGAATGGCTCAGTGCATGCCACCTTGGTGCATCTATTAAATGCTCCAATCCAAAATTGGAGTCTTGTCCCTCTTTAGGGATTTCTAGGTTTGGCATGCTACTTTTGGTTCCAAAGACTTAGGAGGCTTGGGATCAGAGTTGGTTCCTCCTTGGTCCCCCCTTGAGGTGTTCAGATGGATAGAGTTGCTTGCCCTTTGCAAATTTTGAGCAAATCGAGCAAAACTCCCAAATCTTCCTTGCCGTGACAGTTTGTAGCAAGGCATATTGGCATTGTCATATCTCATGGCTCAAGTGGAGTTTGATGGAGTTCTTGGCCATTTTGGAAAGCCCTCATATGATACAACAACTGTTTGATCATAATTGGTTTTGATACCTTTTGGATCCAAGTGAAAAATGCCCCTACATTTGTAAAAAGGGAAGGCAGATTCTGACTTAGTGAAAATTTCACTAAGTGTTGGAAAAAAGTGACATTTTCACTTTTTGTGATTTTGATCATTCCATAACTTAAAATCCATAGGGAATTGGAATGAGTTGTATTTGAAGCTTTTGTAGAGGGCCATGAGAGCTACAAATCCAGCTTTGAATGGGGAAAAATGGCCTTGTGGTTTAGGAGTTATGATCCTCCAAAGTTGGTACCCTAGCCACTTTATTTCATAACTTAGAAAATTTTCTAAGTTTTTTATGGTTACCCCTTTTACAAGTCATCCCACTTTTCTTATTTTTCTTGATGAATGATGATTCCAATCACACATTAACATCATTTTAGGGCCAAAGAACCATAATTGTGAAAAATCTTAAAAAGTCAAAGTTGACTTTTGTGCACAGTTGACTTTTTGTCAGATGAACTCCAAACTGTGCGATCTTCTATGAAATCAAGTCCTTGACATAAATCAAACTTGATGGATTGATTTCATATGTGTCATAGGGTGTATTGGATCATGTCCCAGGGTTTGGGAGCATGTCCTGGTCAAAAGTCAAAGCTACAGTTGACTTTTTCCGCGAAACCCTAATTGTGGTTCTGATGAAATTGAAACTTGTTGCCCAAGCTTCTAATACCAATCCATTGTTGCAAATGGGTCAATGTGGTGTGTTAGAGACCCTCAACCCATGTCTTGAGGTCTTGGCTCTTGATTTGTCCCAAAAGTCAACTTAGGGGTGAATTAGGTCAAGAAACCCTAATTCCTGATTTTTTAGTGAATGCATCCCTTGAGGCTAAATTGACTTGATGATTGGGTTCATGAGGTCCCATGGAGCATTCTAGGTTATGCTTTGAATCATTGGCTCATGCCCAGAGGAAAATTTCCATCTGGAGGCCCTGGTCGACCAAAACCCTAATTTGGTGACACTGGCGATCTTGAGGCTTAATCCACTTAGAAGGTTGCAACCTTGTGCTTAATCCTTGAAGTGGGAGTCCTCTTGATCCTTTGTGGATGTTTGAGAGGTTAGACAAGTTGAAGATTATGTCATTCCTTGATTGATCCTTTGTCTAAGAGCTCTGAGAGGGCTTAAAACCCTAAGTTTGATTGTAATGGATGCTCACCCATCTTTGGGGAGACTAATGAGGCATAATGATACACCTATATTGTGATGATGATTTGCACAATGATGGGAATCTTAGTGGTCAAAATTTGGGGTATGACAATGGCAGTGGCAAAAGGACCCAAAATTCGCTTTGTGAATGTTTTTGCGAGTAGTTCGCTTTGCGAATAAAACGTTCGCTTTGCGAACTCACGAAGACAGTCAAGGGAGGTTTATATATCAGAAGGCACTTTAGGTGCCATTTTCTTCATTCGCTAGGCGAATGGATCATTCATAGTGCGAATGCATCAGATCCCAAGTGCATTATAAATAGATTTTTACTTTTTCTTGGGATCATAACTTCACCTTTTCACACCATAACCTTATTTTCTGAGTTTTGATCATCCAAGAGAGGTTTTTCACATAGAGAAGCTGAATTTGCATCCGATATCGATTCTTTGACGCTGATGCTTTTTCATCTCCTCACAAAACTTGTGAAGCAAGCTACCATGACTATGTGTAGCTAAACACATCCTTGTGTCAAGATTAGTGGTAGGTAATCCATCATTTTGCATGTATTGATCTTGGTTGTAAGTTTGTGAACTTTGTTGATGATAAATATAAAAGAAAAACTTTGTTTACATGGTTAATATTTTGCATAATTCATGTTCGAGAGAAATGTATTAAACTTGACCTAAGTTTCAATCCATCAATAATCATAAGGCTAGAGATAGTTTTGAAAGTTTATGTTCATAAATATTGAACTTGAATGTTATCATATTGGTAGTTTGATTGGGAGATCATCAAAGGATCAATATGATAAATCTCACAACAAGTGTTCGAGAGAAACTTGTTGAGAGGATATGTGGTTATATTTATTGTTAACGAGTTCACACGCTTTATCGAGTTGATACGTACGAAACAGATTATTAAACACTAATCTTGGCATGTTTTTACCAAACCCTAAAACCAATCTTTTTACCGTTGAATTTTAAATTTTATGCAAACGTTATGAAACAAAAAACCAACCCTTTGTTACTATAAAGTTTGAAATGCTTTTGACTATCGAACGACAGCAATATACATAATCTTTGTGGATACGATAAAACACCCCCGAAATAATTTTCAACACCCTTTTGTCGCCTTCTTCGATGTTGACGACCACATTGTCCTCGTGATCGTCTCTGTTGTTGAACTGTGCAAAGGCGGTGTGTGAAGTCTTGGTCTCAGGTTGGGAGCTGGCCATGGTTATCAGAAAATGGAAGTTGCTTTAGTTTTACAAAGAGGAAAATAGGGAAGCAAAAAGGTTCCCATAGACAGCGCCAAAGTAAGGACAGAAGCAAGCAAGTACAGAAAGTAAGAGTGAGAGTTAGAATGTAATGTAACCTGATCCTCTCATAAGAGAGGGTACTTATAGGCTGCCCTCAGCGCAGGGCCAATGGCCATCTGCTTTGGGCCTTACGGCCTAGCCCAATGCAGATAACTGCCAGGGCTTATGTGGCGTAGTGAAGACCAGCGCGTGGTCTTCGCCCGGAAGTAACGGTCCCGTGATCTCCGGAAAGTGGATTGACCAGCTCTTTTAGAAGTGGACGTTACCTGATGACGTGTCCTCGCGAGGAGGAGCACGTGGAGATCGTGGAGGGAGAGGCGTGACCTCTCCCCGGTGTATGTAACCCCTGCTCGACAGTAATTGATCATTGCGTGCTTGAAGATGAAGAGGTCTAGGTGTGCTCGACTGCAGACAGACTTGGGCCTTATTGAGCTGTATCGCAGTATTGAGTTGGGCTTGCCCGACAGATGGGCAGGCGCCGACCCAGTCGCGGGGATGGTGTTCTCGATGCTTGGACGAGAGAGCACCTCTTGAATGACGGATTTGTTCCCGCCTTTCTTCCTTGTGCTTGCGAGTTTCGATAGAACATCCGCTCGAGTATTATGTTCGCGCAGGACGTGACTCACTTCCGCCGAGGAGAACTTTTTCATCGTTTCCTTCACCAGAGCCAAGTATTCAATAAGGCTGTCGTTCTTGGCTTGGTATTCTCCTTGTACCTGGGAGGCCACGAGCTGGGATTCAGTGAATATTTTGACCTCTTTGGCCCCGAGGTCTTCAACTAGGCGTAACCCAGCGAGGAAAGTCTCGTACTCGGCCTGATTGTTCGACGTCGGGAAAGACAATGTGAGGGAGACTTCGATCAGGATGCCTTCCCCGTTCTCGAGGATGATGCCCGCTCCGCTGCCTTTCGAGCTGGATGCCCCGTCGACGTAGATCGTCCACTTTTGGGCTCCGTTGATCGAAGGCTCTGGGAGGGTCATTTACGCCACGAAGTCGGCCAGTACTTGAGCTTGCAGGGCTTTCCTGCCTTCGTATTGGATGTCGAACTCAGCGAGTTCGAGCGACCATCTGAGCATCCTCCCCGCCATGTCCGGCCGACCGAGGAGTTGTCGTATGGGCTGCTCGGTCCTCACCACGATCGTGTGGGCCAAGAAATAATGTCGCAGCCTACTGGCCGCAGTGACGAGAGCTAGGGCGACCTTTTCAATTTGTTGGTACCTAAGTTTCAGACCTTGGAGGGCTTTGCTGGTGGAGTAAATTGGCTTCTGCCCGTCGAGGGTTTCTCGGATTAAGACCGCGCTGACTGCTTTGCCTGTGATGGCGAGGTATAGGAATAACGTCTCCCCGTAATCTAGTCATGAGAGAACTGGGGGTTGCGAAAGGACTTGTTTGAGGTGGAGGAGTGCTTGCTCGCATTCCTCAGTCCATTTGAACGTGGCTTTCTGGCGTAGAAGCTTGAAAAACGGGAGTGCGTACTATACGGACTTGGCCACGAAGCGAGAAAGTGAGGTCAGCATCCCGTTCATAACAATTGTTCCGAACTAAGTCGGCGCCTGCCCATCCGTCGGACAAGGCCCATCTCAATACTACAATACGACCGAACAAGGCACAAGTCTGTCTGCCGTCGAGCACACCTAGACCTCTTCATCTTCGAGCACGCAATGATCAGTTACTGTCGAGCAGGGGTTACATACACCGGGGAGAGGTCACGCCTCTCCCTCGACGATCTCCACGTGCTCCTCCCCGCTAGGACACGTCATCAGGTAACGTCCACCTCCGAAAGAGCTAGTCAATCCACTATCCGGAGATCACGAGACCGTTACTCCAGGGCGAAGACCACGCGCTGGTCTTCACTACGACACGTAAGCCCTAGCAGTTATCTGCACTGGGCTGGGTCGTAAGGCCCAAAGCAGATGACCATTGACCCTGCACTAGGGGCAGCCTATAAATACCCTCTCTCATGAGAGGATCAGGTTACATTACATTCTAACTCTCACTCTTACTTTCTGTACTTGCTTGCTCCTGTCCTTACTTTGGCATCAGAGTACCTTGCATGTACACCCCCCACCGTCTCATCACCACCGGAGTAGCGGAGTTCACGACGTTGTTGGCCACTAATCTCCTTTCTGATCAGGTACGATCAACAATGGTATATCACCTAAGACAATAAATATAATATTTAAGAGGATTGATTTTATCATTAAAAAAGGAATATCAACATAGTTTGTTGTTCGTTTGTGTAATATTTCTCTATAATTTTGATTATATATATATATAATGTTCAAAACGTTTGAGTATATACTATTTTATGATTGAGTAATATATATATATATATATATATATATATATATAACATTTGTTATTTCTAATACTAGAAAATTGTTATTAAAACTATAAATAGAATTTCCCAAAAGAATATGCAACACTTTTTACGTATCTTCTATGCTAGTGTAACCTATTGTCTAAGACAATGTCTTTCAGAATATATTGATACATCGTTTACAAACATTGAAATACTAATGGTGATATATAGGTGTTTCCTTTTCAAAACGATTAAGGACACGAGGCAATGCTTTTAAACATTGCATAGCTGCCCACAATTTGCAGTAGTTGTCTAAAAGTGGTATAATCAGAAATTTCAGAGAGTTAATAGAAAATAATTTATAAAAATATTCCCTCCATTTTAATATATAATTAAAAAAACTCATATGTCCTACCCTATTTCACTTGTTGTTCCTAATTCGTAAACATCAATTTTTGAGAAGGATTGTAAGATAAAAAAATTTTGTCAGATTTTATAATTAGTTATAAAATTATTTTAAAATTGTATATTGTTTTTGTTGTTGATATTGTTGTTGTCGTTATATTCATTCATTGAAGAAATTAATTTTATCAATTATAAACAAAATATTTTTTTTCGTGCAATCTATCTCACAAAATGACGTTGTTGTTGATTCTAGCTCTTACAATCCATGTTTATATTTCAAAATAATTTCTCAGAATTGTTACCTATGAAAAAATTCAATGATTTAATTATTTCTTTGGTTGACAACATTGAAAAACTTATTCTTAATCATACTGAGGAGATATTGAAACCCAAAAAGAAAATGGTGAAAGGTAAGGAGTTGTAAGTGTTGTTCCTTACAGTTCACCATTTCTTTTTTGTATGCAATATAAGTAATCTATTTTCTCTGGTGGTCAGAAAATCGAGGTGAAAAGTCTTTATTTTATTATTTTTATACAAAATAATATATTATCTCAATGTTCATATCCTGGGAGAAAAATAACTCAGTTTTATCTATAAACGAATATTTTTTATCCAATTTTAAAGTATAAATGCTCAAGACATTACCAACACACCTAACCACAAGAAACATCAATGATTTTCATGAAACCCTCACGCTGGCCAATCAGAGCACGAGCACCACAACTATATATTTTAGATGCTAGTCGTAAAAGGCAAACATTGATAACAAAAACATTTGAATTGAAAATATTGAAACTTAAAGAAGTGTGGAAACAATGTCTTTAATAGATTGTAAGAGTAAAAAAAAAAGTTTTGCTAATTGAAAATATTGAAACTTAAAGAAGTGTGGAAACAATGTCTTTAATAGATTGTAAGAGTAAAAAAAAAAGTTTTGCTTCAAAGTTGGTGTTCAAAAAATAACCCGTTGTCTATAAACATTAAAAATTATTTTCTTTATTTAACCTTTATTAATTTCATATAAAAAAATGCTTGCAAAGTCATTGAGAATATATTCTAAATATATGGGTATGCAACAAAATCCAACAGAAATTTTAGAATTTGTCAACAAATTTGTACTTGTAGATTGAATTAAAAAATATATATAATTAAAAAAATTAGTGTTTTAATAAAACATGATATATATATATATATATATATATATATATATATATATATATATATATATATATATATATATATATATATATATATATATATATATATATATATATATATCAACTCAGTATTTTTACAATCCAGAGAAAAATTATCATATATTCAGGAAAATACAAAAATATTGTTGTTGGAAATCGAATCTATCAAATAAACTATTACCCTTGATTAAAAATTTTCTTCTAACAAACTGAGATAAAAATCATTTTTCAACTAGAAGAAATCACTTATTTTTAATAGTGATGATGAGTATGAAATTTTTTAAATAAAAAAGACAGTTACAAGGTTCAATTCGGAAAACGTATTTGAATATTTTAAAGGCGAGACTATAAAATTGAATTATTATATATTTAAGTAGGAATAAGATATACCAAATCAAGGACAAAATAACAATGAAATGAAAAACGTAAATAAAACAGTAGAATTAAAATACTACTGAAAAAATAAATTTATAAAGGGTATAAATTTGTCACAAATATATTATAATTTCGGCAAAAATCAATTTATTACGGATTTTGTGATGACCTAAAATTCGTAATCAATTTTAATGTTGCAAAATATCTCAAAATTGTGTCGGAATTATGACGTCACAAAATTATATTTCCGTAATTGATATTGGAAAAAATAAACCTTTTTTTCTCAAAATTCCCCCAGTGACTACTGACGAATTTAAATTCGCTCACTAATTAGTGATAAATTTCAAATTCAATTATTTTGTCCTTAATATATTACTACCTCCGTTCCTTTTTATAAGAGACAAATCACTTTTTAGGTGCATTGGATATTTAATGTATCTAGCCTATAAATTGACCAAATACATTAATTATTCAATGAATCTAAAAAATGAGTTGTCTCTTATATATAGAAACGGAGGTAGTAATATTTATATTATTGATAGATAATAAGATTAACTTTAATAAAATCAACTATTTTATATAATAACTTTTTTTTTTTTTTAGAAAATATTTCACTATAACTTGTGATACAAATTTAAGATACAATTGTTTAAAAAAAAATTCAAATAGTGAGGGAATTTGTGACGACAAAACTATAGGGGAATAAAATTCATCTCAAAATCTCTCACTAAATTTATTCTTACCAAATTTGTGAAGGATTTTTTGTGAAGGAATAATTTAATCACAAATGTAATAGCTATTATTTGCCCATTAAACATTTATCATATATATGTTTTTCTCTCACTACATACATCGCAATTAGTGAAGGATTCCAGTTCTTCACTAATTTTCGTCACTAAATTACATTTTTTAGTATTGAAAAGGTAATCGAGTCCAAAGGTAGATAAAAATACAAAACAAGTGGTATAAAATTGAGAAAACTAAAACACACCAATATGTGGCTTAAAACTTATGACTGATGAAGAAAAAAAACATGTTTTAAGATTGTCAAATACCATAGAGGCGCGGAGGTAGGTCTAGTAGGCGGCGTGTCCGGTCTGGGAGGTTCGCAAGTGTTTTGGACCTACCAAAAATGCATTAAGGAGAGACACATTTATTACTTCAAAGAAGTCCATAACCGCCAGCTTGTTCCAAGGATATAAATAATTTTGTGCGAGTGAGGGCTATGGAGCACTCATACATTCCATAATTCACTTTATTTCCTTTTTAGAACTCGTTAACTAACATGAGTGTTGAAGTGTTAACCTTATAGGTCTATCTTCTGTGATCTACCGCATCGGAGACTTGCAATATCACATAAAGAGTCTAACATCATAATCCAAGCATAATTATAGTGTCAATCCAGAACAACAAATTTCATGTTTGTCTAGTTCAGTTTGTAGATATGTTCATTAATATTATAATATTTTATATTAATTTAGAGATAATCTAAAATACTCTAAACTAATATAAAAGATATTATCAGATATTCATAATATTTTAAATTAATATAAAAGATAATATAAGATATTTATAATATTCTAAATTAATATAAATGACATTATAAGATATTTATAATATTCTTATTCTAACAATTAATATATTATATTTTGGGCCCATTGAGGATCTGTGTGGTTTTCTGTTATTTCTTGAATTTCCTTATAACCCGAGTCCAACAAAAAAAATTGAAAAGACTTATGAAGCTTAGTTTGATTTGAAAGTATATAGGTTGTAAAAAGAGGAGATGCTAGATCGAGGAGACTTGAGAAAATCCGACAAAATCAATATTATCCTAACAACTCAAGCCTCCCAATTATGCATGTTAGTTTAGATCCCAATTGAATTTTAGTATTAACCTCCTATTTGTTAAAAGTCCTCAATGCAGTTTTTATATCCAGTTAGGCACCATGTGTAGTCACTAAGTAGGTCAGTCAACGAATAATAAGTGAATGATCCTTTGTTAAGAAAAAAAAAAGAGAATGAAAAAAGTAGCATTTGTTAAGTTAGGTGACCCTCATTCGGTCATTTAGCCCAAAAGAAGTGGTTTGACCTTTAAAAGAAAGAAAAAAATGCATCTTTGAAAAAGAAAGAAAATTTGAAAAAGATGGCTTGATCATAATCACTAACAGATTGCCTACCATATTTTATGAGCGATAAATAGTCTTAATGTGATTGTCACGAACGAAAGTGAATTAAAACAAATAGGAAAATTAGAATTTTATTCAATGGCATGATTGGAACTAGTATGCATAGGAGGGATAATATTGTCCACGAGAGTGGTTTGTGTTGTTACAATATCCTTAGTGTTGTATTAGTTTCTATTGAATCGATCCTAGTCGAACTATTTTTCATCAGCCGCGTATGAGTAGCCTCCATGCTTTGTTTTTTCCTTATGTCTTTATAATTGTGATGCTGCATTTTATTGACTATACGCTAGCTAACTTTCTTGAAGAGAAGCAAGGGTTCAAGTCTAGGGGAGTTTGATAATAGGGAAAAAATCGCCTTTCCAACTAAATTCACATGAAAATTTGAGTTATTTTTCTTCCCTTTTGATAGTTGCAGGTTTGTACATTGTCTGTATTTCAGGTATTTAGGTTGTAAGAGCGGTCAGGCGCATAAATGATGCAAAAGGGCGAAAACCAGAGCAAAATTTTCAAACTACATTGGTATGACACCCTCCCTAAAGGGATGACGCTCGTCATGACGTGGCAAGTCCAAGGCACTAGAAGACAAATCATGAAGAATATGAGCGCCAACTGAATGACAGGTAAACCGTCATGAAGATGACGCCTGTCATCCCAGCACAATCCATGACAAGGACGACGTCAGAACCATGACGTCCATCATGGCTCTATAGTTCAAATTTTCATCCACGTTTTGTAACTTGACCTCCAATTTTTCACCTATCTCTCCACTATTTTTTCATGCTTTAGGACACTTCTATACGAATTTTAGCTCTATAAATAGGTGTTTAAAATTCTTTTTTTTGTATCCAATTTTTTTAGAATTTATTTTTAAGGTGAAAAGTCATTTGTAAAAGTGCTTATTTTCCCACACTGAGTGAAAAGTGCACTTGAGATTTAAGTTCTGAAAATTTTTAGTATACTTTTGGATTGTTCGTATTGTAATCTTGTTGACATCAGAGTTCCGGAGTTTAATTCCAACATTATTTATTACTTATTTTGGAGCTTGTCATTTATTTCGTACAAACTGTTACTGCAATTCATGTTTCTTCCATTTACTGCTTTTTTACTTGTTAAGTGCTACATGCACGTGCCTAGTATTTAATTATTGTTATATTTTATTAGGCATGTTTAGAATTTTAGAAATAATTTTCAGTATGTGTTTTTGTTTTATTTATAACATGTCCGACTAATTACGTAGAGGCTGAAATGTGAGGATCGTCGTTTTGACGGTGCTCGCATTTAAATCATAAGTTAACTAATTAAATGAGATTTGTTTAAGGACTGAATTTTAATATGTTTTAAATTAAAATATTCGCTGCGAAAACACAATTTGGAGACACCGATTCAGATTCGAAAGAACGGACCCTATATCCGATTTAAGTAAAAATTCAAAATTTAATTAACTGCTCTGCGAAAGCATATTTTCTTTAAATTGCAAAAATAATTATTCTCAAAAAGGGATTTTAAGAACATAAAGGACACACGAAAGCAGAAGTTTATGCACTAAAAATCTGGTATCAGACGAGCGAAAGTCGGTGATACCTTTAAACTTATTTTTCACCTTAAAAAACTTTTTGATCAATTGGAAGAAATTAATTTTTAAAAATAGAAGTTTTGGACGTTAAGAAGATGAACACGCGAAAGCGGGAGTATCAATTTTAGGATATCCCAATTCTTTTTCTTAAGAGAAAATACCATCCCAATTTAATTAATGATTATTACGATTTTGTGACTACTGTTGGTGGATGTGAGTCGCATTCTCATCTTCGTCTTAATTGATTTTCCATACCAGTTTATTTAACCATATAT
Organism: Lathyrus tuberosus; assembly: GCA_022829125.1. Lineage (NCBI taxonomy): Eukaryota > Viridiplantae > Streptophyta > Magnoliopsida > Fabales > Fabaceae > Lathyrus > Lathyrus tuberosus. Next base: position 5,438,709 of record JALAZF010000414.1, on the reverse strand, counting down.
GCATGTCAAATAACTATATAGACATTCACAATATTCTTTATATGCAAATTAAATAAGACCTAGACAAGATACCAAAAACACCATCAATTATCAATCATTGATGGTACGAATTAACGGTAAATGATACTCTTACGCAATGATCAAATATTAGTAATAAGTATTGTCAGTTAATGGACGTCTTTGACATCAATCAATAACCACATGGATAAACTTAATAATTACTTCATATCCAACCAAATTATGGCTTCCTTTTGGCCGACCATAACAGTTAGCATGATTAATTACACACTACATCTTTTGTGATTCTAATTTCATAAATTTTACGCAACAGATGTTCCTTTTACATTTTTAATTTAATAAATTAAATAAAAAACCTTAAAAATCACAGAAATATTACATAAAAATGTAATGTTTATCTAATCAAATGACTATTAAAATATGAGAAAAGGGATGGTGCACTGACAGTGTAAATTATTTTTACACTGTCAACCAATGACAACCATGTATCCCGCTAAGTCAGCCTGTAAATTTTAAATTATTTATATGTTTTGGCACTTTAAAATGTTTTGATTGGATGTATGTGTAATAATTTTTTATACTGACAGTGCACTACCATTAAACCCTTAAAATATTCTATTTATGCAGAAAAAAGCTCACATAAGTTAAGACGGAAAATTAAACACATAATTGCGTTTATGTTATGTCCAAATAAAAATATTAAACCAATTGTAATAGCTGAATATAAAAAAATGTATTAATTACACAACACATAGGTTATATTTAAATTAAATAAATACCCAAAAAATATTCTAAACGTATAATTTTATATACAAAAATATTTAATAATAAAAAATAAAAAAACTATATATTAGTAGACTTAAATGCACTTTAGATCCATGTAAGGTAGTGAGTTTTTTGATTTTGATCCTTGTAATTAAATATTTTTTTGTCTGAATTTATATATCTCATTTTTTGCATGCGGTTTAGTCTCTAAAATCAAAATATTGAGGAAATTGAGGATTTTCGTGCGGATTTTGACTTTAAGAACTAAATTGCACGCAAAAAATAAGATATAGAGACTCAGACAAAAAAAATTACAGAGACCAAAATCTAAAACTCGTTAACTTACAGGGACCAACTGACTATTTAAACGACATTAGTATTATTAATATGTGAAAGGGTTAATAGTCATTTACCTCCTGCAATATAGGCAAGTTTTGATTTACCCCCCTTTAAAAAAATAATTTTGGATTACCCCCTGAAATTTTGGGGTACTTCCTAAGCGTGTAAAAACCAGGGGGTAAATAAAAAAAAAATTTACAGGGGTAATTTTTCTACCTGGGGGGCAAAAGACTTAGCATTTTAAAATTTCAGGGGTACTCCAAAAAACGTTTTTTAAAAAGGGAGTAAATCAAAACTCGCCTATATTACATGGAGATAAATGACTATTAACTTGTTACGACATTCATTGTTGCGGCAATGTTAAATCACTAATGTACCATAGGGATTACAGTGATCATATAGTTTACAACATTTCTAATGCACTATACGCCATTATGTTTATAGTTTGCTTATTAGCTTATTTAAATAAAATCATAGATTAGAGTATTCCTAATGAATGATCAAATACTTTCAAAATACCAATTCATTAGTGAAAAGAGATGCATATTCACTAACATCATACCAATTAATTACGGAAATTACATTTACATAATAATTTCTTTGTGTCCATTTTTATTTCGGGTCTAATTACCAATTGTTAGAATTAATTCGATAATGATGAATTGAATATACATATTCAACAAAGTACAACATACAATTTAGTGCGGTACAACATATAGTGCGGAAGCCATATAATCATAAAGGTATGTATATAATTAAATTACCTACAAATTGATTTTATGAATACTTGGATATATTGAAAAAGTTTTTGTTCACAATAATCTTGAAGATTAGGAGACAAAGAAGAAACATCTAATGGCTTGTGTGATTCTTCCTCATCTGATACTCCTAATGCCTTGTGTTAGTTCTGTTATTGGCAGCAATTTTGGTAAAACAATGTGTTTGTTCAAGATGTCATGTCTGATGTCTTAACATGTGCTTCTTTCATTCTGCATGTGCTGCAGTTGGTTTCTGTTTGTGATGTCAAGGCAGATGTTCTAACATCTGATGACAGAACATTATACATTCTGTTCAGAATGTGTTGTTTTGTGTGTTGCGCAATTTTAGCAATCTTCAGTGTGATTTGTGTTCTGTTTGTTGCGAAAATCATGGAGTAATTTATTTATGTGAAGCAATCTTTTTCTACTGTTTTGAAGAATCAGTTTGTTACTAATTTAAGGGAAAGAGATTTGGAGAATAAATCTGCTTTATTGTTAATTCAAATCTGAGATTTTATTCTGCCCAAGCCCATGAAGATTGTTCTATTTAAAGGCGTATCAACCCTACTTGCAAGATAGTGAAGTGTGATTCTAAGAGTTGCGTTACTTGTGTTAGGGTTTAAGTCTCTTTGTGTTTTATTATTTATGAGCCATTCACTCATCTCTTTGATGTTTGAATTGGGCTGTTTATTTGAGTTGTAGTTTGTCCACTCAAAACTTTTAAGCACGAGTGTATTGTTCTTGATTGAAGCTTTTAAGCAAGATCAATGTGTGTCTTTGAAGAGTGTTCTTCTATACTTTGTAATCGTTCAATTGTTATCATTGTTGTGATTGAGGGGGAGTGAGAGGTGTCTCATATCTAAGAGTGTCTTAAGTAGAAGTGTCATTGGGTAATGATTAAGTGAGTAGATTGTCAACTGATGTGTTGGCTGTAGAGTCTATGAATTAATACTACTAATAGTGAATTTCCTCTCTGGCTTGGTAGCCCCCAGACGCAGGTAGTTAGACCGAACTGGGTGAACAATTTTGTGTTTATTTATTGTTCTTCCGTGCTGTTCTTTTATTGTCTTGTTCATACAACAGATATTGATGTTATGACATCTCACTTAACATCACATATCTGATACCAGAATTTCAATTGGTATCAGAGCAGGTCATCCTGCTCTGTATCTGGGTGAGATCTAGGATTGTTACTTTCTGGTGCTATGGACAAGGAGAGTGGTGGATTTGTGAATAGACCCCCTATTCTAGATGGATCAAATTATGACTATTGAAAACCTCACATGGTTGCCTTCTTGAAATCTTTAGACAGCAGGGCTTGGAAGGCTGTTCTGAAAGAATGGAAACATCCTGTCATTGTGGGAAAAGATGGTGTGTCAAAGCTGAAACCTGAAGAGGAGTGGACCAAGGAAGAAGATGAACTCGCTCTTGGGAATTCTAAGGCCTTGAATGCCTTATTTAATGGTATTGACAAGAACATTTTCAGGTTGGTCAACACATGTGAAGTGGCTAAGGAGGCTTGGGATATCCTGAAAACAACTCATGAAGGAACTTCCAAGGTCAAGATGTCAAGACTTCAGCTGCTAACAACAAAGTTTGAAAGTTTGAGGATGAAAGATGAAGAAACCATACATGACTTTCACATGAATATACTTGAACTGTCAAATGCTTCTAGTGCCCTATGAGAGAGGATGTCTGATGAGAAGCTGGTGATAAAAATTCTCAGATCTCTCCCCAAGAGATTTGATATGAAGGTGACTGCTATAGAGGAAGCTCAAGACATCAGCCAGATGAGGGTAGATGAATTGATTGGTTCCCTTCAGACATTTGAGTTAGGGTTGAATGACAGATCAGAAAAGAAGGCCAAAAGCATAGCATTGGTGTCTAATACTGAAGATGAAAATAAAGAGTGTGATATTGAAACCCAGGAGGAGCTATCCAATGCAATCGTGATGCTGGGAAGGCAGTTTAATAAGGTGTGGAAAAGAATGGACAGGAGCTATAAGCTTTATGTCAAGAACATCACATCTGACATCAACAGGTCAAGTGATCAGATGAAGAAAACCAAAGCAGAGGAGAAGCCTGATAATGACAAAGGAATCCAATGCCATGGCTGTGAAGGTTATGTTCACATCAGAGCTGAATGCCCTATATACCTCAAACAGAAAAAGGGTTTGTCTGTCACTTGGTCTGATGAGGACACTGAAAGTGAAGATGAATCTGCCAAGCATGTCAGAGCAATGACTGGAATATGTGAGTCTGATGATGATTCAAGTGATGGAGAGATTACCTATGAGGAGCTAGCTGCATCATATAGAGAGTTGTGCATTAGAAGTGAAGAAGTTTGTCAAGAAGGGGAGAAGCAGAAGAGAATTATAATTCAACTAAAGGCTGACAAGGCTGAACTGGAGAATGAATTCACTCTGCTGAATTCCAAACTTGATCAGATGTCCAAATCTGTTAGGATGGTGAACAGTGGAACTGACACTTTGGATGAAATCCTTCAAGCTGGAAATATGGCAGGAGATATGACAGGGCTGGGATTTGATGATAATAAGAAGAAACCCATTACAGATGCCAGTTCATCTGGACTTAAACATAACATGTCCCATCAGACGTCTCAACATCATGGGAAAGTTCATGTTTCTGGACCTAATCACTTTGTGCCTCAACATCATGGGAGAAGACAACCTCATCATCATTGCAGAAGACAGCCTTAATATCATGGGAGATGACACCCTCAAGGGAGAAGACACCCCAATCATCTCAGAGGAGGATTTCAAAGATGAAGATGTCATTATGGTGGAAGGTTTGGTCACATAAAACCTTTTTGCTTCAGACTGCATGGATTTCCCGAGCCTGATCCTCAACCTAGATCAAATCAAAGCATTCCTACAAATGGAAAACAATGGGTTCCCAAGGTTGCTGTAAACAACTTGATAGCTCACCTGTCTCTAGAAGATTCTACCATAGGAGATTGGTATTTTGATAGTGGATGTTCTAGACATATGATAGGTGTCAAGAACTTTTTGGTGGATATCAAATCTTACTCCACAAGTTATATGACCTTTGGCGATTGAGCCAAGGGAGAAATCAAAGGTGTTGGAAAGATGAACTATTCAGGAGTGCCTAACCTTGATAATATGCTGCTGGTTAAAGGATTGACTGCCAATTTAATCAGCATCAGTCAACTGTGTGATGAAGGGTTCAAGGTCAACTTCACAAAATCTGAATGTTTGGTTACTAATGAAAAAGGTGAAGTAACCATGAAGGGTGTCATATCTCTAGACAATTGCTACTTGTGGGATAAAGGTAAACTATGTCTTCAACAAGAAATAAATAGGGTCACCTCCTTGGAAAATGTCAGAGGAATACCTAAGCTAAAGCTGGAAGAAGGAAGAGTTTGTGGGAAGCAAACTAAGAGTAAGATGTTACACCAGAAGTTTCAACATCTCACTACTTCAAAAGGGATGGATCCACCTCACTTGGACCTGATGGAATCCAAAAGTGTTGTTGAAATGACCAAACATTGTATTCAGCAAAATCAGTCAGAACTTAAGATGAGCCTTGCTGATAAGATGGATGTTGATAAACTCCTATCTCAGAGTAAGCTGACTAAGTACAATGTCAAGCAAGATGTCATGATATTACTCTATGACATCCTGAGCATATTGATCAGAAGTCTTGTGGAAGATAATGTGATAATTTTGAAACTTGTTGCCACTGAAAGGAAATTGGCTGAGACTGTGGATGCAAGTAAGTTTGAATTCTTAAGAAGAAAAGTGGGACTCCATATTTGTGAAGACTTATAGCAATTAAAGGCGTGTGGGAAAATCTTTTTGATTTTTAAAAGTCATTTACTGTTTTGTGGAAATATCATTAATTTCCTTTTATGTTTCCAAAAGCAGCCCACCTATCTTAGGCAATCATTTCTACATATTGCTCCCACACGCAACATACGTCTTACACCTTATTTTCTATGCTCGTTCATCTTCCTTCTCAGAGAAAGAAACCCTTCTGCTCCTAACCCCACCCGTTGCAAGATTTCTACAATGTCTCAACAACTCTCCGCATCTTCTTCCAAGCAAGACTCTGGACAAACTCCCACGAATCCTAGGGTTTCCTCTGAAGATGTTCATACTGATGTGTTTCTTGATGTTGCTCCTCTTTCTATGATTTCCCCACCTGAAGCTAAGAAGACTAAACCCAGAAAGCTGCATGCAAGAAGCTCCAACCGTACTCCTGCAGGTAATTCTTCAGATTCCTCTGAGAATAAAAAGTATGATGATAGCGCTGTTCGTAGCATAGTTAATGGGATTTTGTATGGAGACAATTCAGGTCCTGGGATTTCTACTCCACTCCCTCAAGTTGATAAAAATCAAAATGAGGAGGAAGAGTTTTCAGTGGATAAGAGTCTAGACCGGATAGTTACTAAGGTTCTAGAGAAGGGTATTTCTGTGGCTGGGATATCTATGCCACTTGCTCAAATTTTTGTCCCTCACTCTGAGGCTAAGAAAGATGATAGGCAAACTGCTGATCTTTCTGACACAGATAATTCTGAAGGAAATCTTCACAGGTTGGCCATCTTTGCCATGGAAGATGCAGAAACTAATGTTGGAGCTAATGTTGAAACATCTTCTGCTAAGAAAGGCACATCTAGTCCTAAAGGAAAGAAGAATGTTGATGTTGTGGATGTGGATGATCTGTCTGATAATGAGATAATTGCTAATGTGGTTCCTGGTATTGCTAAAAGGTTGAAATCAAGAAAAGGGAAAACTGTTGATTCACCTCCAGAGGTGAGAACTGATATCAGCAAGAGGAAGACTCCAGTTGTAGGTCCTACAAAGTCTTGGAGCAAAGTGTCTATCTCTTCCAAAAAGAGAAAGATCAGGATTAAGTCTGACTCAGACTATGATGTTGAGGATGATGTCTAGGACATCACTCATGTGAAAAAGCCTGTTGTGAGTAGAACTGCTGATAAAGTTCCTGATGCTCCTCTAGATAATGTTTCTTTCCATTCTATTGTTAGTGTGCAAAAATTGAAGTATGTTTATCAAAGAAGGGTTGCCATGGAAAGAGAACTAGGTAGAGATGCTCTTGAGATAAAGGAGGTTATGGAATTGATCAATTATGTTGGGTTAATGAAGATTGTGTCTAGTTTTTCAAAATGTTATGATATGCTTGTCAAGGAGTTCATTGTGAACATCCCTGAAGACATTACTGATAGCAGTAGTATGGATTTTAGAAAGGTTTATGTAAGGGGTAGATGTATTGAGTTTTCTCCTACTGTTATAAACAGCTACTTGGGAAGGAGTGATCAAGCTGAGAGTGAGTTGGAAGTCACTGACAATCAGATTTGCAAGGAGATTACTGCAAATCAAGTGACTGCATGGCATTTGAAGGGAAAATTGGCTGCTGGACTTCTGAGTGTTAAGTATGCTATACTGCACAGAATTGGAGCTGCCAATTGGGTTCCTACCAACCATAAGACTACAATCTCTGTTGGGTTGGGAAAGTTCATCTTTGCAGTTGGAACCAAGAAGGACTTTGATTATGGTTCTTATATTTTTGATCAAACAGTCAAACATGCTGGAACAATGGCTGTGAAGTTTCCAATTGCTTTTCCATCCTTAATCTGTGGAATTATTTTGAATCAACATCCTGGGATCTTGGCTGCTACAGATATTGCTTGCAAAAGGGAGTCTGTATTGTTTCTTCACTCCAAACTCTTTGCAGGACAACATGTTCCTGATATTGTTTCAACATCTGCAACTGTTGGTAACAAGAATACCACCAAAGGTGAGTTAATCAGTGAGTTGAAGGCTACTTGCAAGGAGCTGGAAACAGTGATCAACATAAATACTGCTAGGAAGCTGAAATTAGAGGCCTTGATCAAAAGTTTGGAACAGGTTAAAGATGAGGGGGAAGAGGAAGTTGGTGCCTCCAGTGAGGAAACTGATGATCATGAATGACTTGGTTCTGGAACTCTGCTGTGTTCTGTTGATGATGTTGCTGGTGTTCTTTGATGGTTCTTTTGGTTTTTCTTTCTATTGTTAGTTTTTGTTTTGCACCTTGGGTGCTTGTTATGTAATCTGAACATCTTGGATATTGTTGCTCTTATATGTTTATCTTGACTTGTCTTGACATGAGTTGCTGACTGGTAGCTAAAAAGGGAGAGCTTATATGACTAACTGTGACTAGTGAGGGGGAGTTCTTGGTACTGACTTCTTTCATAACTTTTGGCCAATTATGGCTAAAAAGGGGGAGAGTAGTTTGGCTTTGTTAGTGCTATAGTGGATGTTTTGTGATGTTCTGATGCTGGTTTCTTGGCTTGAGGGGGAGTTTGGTGTGCAGTTGCTGAATGTTAGTGGTATGTGTTATAGTGTGTTTCTGCTGCAGGTATCTCTGATGTGTGCTGATATTGTTTTAGCCAAAATTAGCCAAAGGGGGAGATTGTTAGTTCTATTATTGGCAACAATTTTGGTAAAACAATGTGTTTGTTCAAGATGTCATGTCTGATGTCTTAACAGGTGCTTCTTTCATTCTGCATGTGCTGCAGTTGGTTTCTGTTTGTGATGTCAAGGCAGATGTTCTAATATCTGATGACAGAACATTATACATTCTGTTCAGAATGTGTTATTTTGCGTGTTGCGCTATTTTAGCAATCTTCAGTGTGATTTGTGTTCTGTTTGTTGCGAAAATCATGGAGTAATTTATTTATGTGAAGCAATATTTTTCTACTGTTTTGAAGAATCGGGTTGTTACTAATTTAAGGGAAAGAGATTTGGAGAATAAATCTGCTTTATTGTTAATTCCAATATGAGATTTTATTCTGCCCAAGCCCATGAAGATTGTTCTATTTAAAGGCGTATCAACCCTACTTGCGAGATAGTGAAGTGTGATTCTAAGAGCTGCGTTACTTGTGTTAGGGTTTAAGTCTCTTTGTGTTTTATTATTTGTGAGCCATTCACTCATCTCTTTGATGTTTGAATTAGACTGTTTATTTGAGTTGTAGTTTATCCACTCAAAGCTTTTAAGCACGAGTGTATTGTTCTTGATTGAAGCTTTTAAGCAAGATCAATGTGTGTCTTTGAAAAGTGTTCTTCTATACTTTGTAATCGTTCAATTGTTATCACTGTTGTGATTGAGGGGGAGTGAGAGGTGTCTCATATCTAAGAGTGTCTTAAGTAGATGTGTCATTGGGTAGTGATTAAGTGAGTAGATTGTCAACTGATGTGTTGGCTGTAGAGTCTATGAATTAATACTACTAATAGTGAATTTCCTCCCTGGCTTGGTAGCCCCCAGACGTAGGTAGTTAGACCGAACTGGGTGAACAATTCTCTATGTTTATTTATTGTTCTTCCGTGTTGTTCTTTTATTGTCTTGTTCATACAATAGATATTGATGTTGTGACATCTCACTTAACATCACATATCTGATACCAGAATTTCACCTTGAATACTCTTCAGCCGAAAAGAAGATATAATTGTTTAGGTATACTATATTGAGGACTATAACCTATTTATAGAATGATGACCCGTTAGAATTCACATTATTCTAAAATGGGTTATCTTAACATCCCAACATGTTATATTTATATTTTTCTAAAAACATAGGTAAATATAAAATAGACATGACAATCAAAATAATTTATTTTAGAGTAATTAAAATTATAAAATTAAATCTCACTCTAAACTTACAAACATATATTTTTCTTAAATAAAATGTATTAATTTATATTATTATCTCAATTATATTTCACAATAAATTACTATAATATAAATTTATTTATCATATTTACATAAAAAATTATTAACATAAATGAAATTCAATACAAAACAAATAAAAACTTACTTATAAATACACATAAAAGTCCCAATCTAATTATTTTATATTATCAAATTAATGTATTTCAATCATATAATATAAATATAAGTAATATACTAACAAATTTACATATTAATCCTAAGTGATCCTTCCTTTATCTATTCTTAATCTTTTCATTTTCCACTTACTTTTCTCTCTCTTCAACAAACCTCTCCTATGGTCATTCCTCTCCCTTCTTTCCTTCTCTATTCGTTCTCTCTTTCTTTTATCCTTCTCCATTATATCTTCCATACCATTTAAGATATACCATTTCAAAAGCCGCACCCTTCCACCAATTTCCCTCTTCCTTCTTCTCCTTCTCTCATTCATAGATTTTCCCTAATTTCAAAAATCATTATCAAGTTTCGAATTAAAAGGTATGTTCTTTCTTTTTATATAACCATTAACAGTATGCTGTTAAACCAACCAGAGGCACAACCTAGACATTGGTCTAGATGGTGGAAAGATCTTCAAAACCTTGCAAAACACTCAAATGATCAAGGGCTTTTTAAACAGCTGATCTAGAAAGTGGGAAATGGATGTATAACCTTGTTTTGGCACTCAAGGTGGTTAGAGGGAGAGACTCTGAAAAATCAATTTCCAAACCTGTTTAACTCATCCTCGTATCAGAATGCTACAATAGCTGATAGTGGAGTTTGGATTGGAAACACTTGGTCTTGGGATCTGTTGGGCAGAAACATTATTCGTATAGGTGAAGGAGAGGAACATGATTCAGAACTTTATCTATGTCAGCTTGTAGAAGAGGTGACTTTGAACAGACAGCAGGATGATGAAATTGTCTGGCCTAGGGATAACAACAATAAGTTCAGTGTTAAAGTATCTTATGCTAACTTTATGCAGTACCAAGAATCAGACAGTACTGATGTTGACTTGTGTGCTGTTCTTGAGTCTATGTGGAATACCAAGGTTCCTTTAAAGATCTTAGTATTTGGATGGAGATTGTTACAAAACAAGATTCCTACTCGGGAGAACCTTAAGAGAAGAGGCATAATCACAGACCCCCATCAAGAATCATGCGTGTTCTGCTTTCAGGGCCTGGAAGACACCTCTCATCTATTTTTAAATTGTGATAAAACCAGGTTGGTGTGGAGGGAGGTCAAATTATGGTTAGGAATTAACTTAATGAGAGGTCATAATGTTGTGGAGGACTTTAAATCTTGGAGTCAGCAGCCTGGGAAAGGAAAGGAATTTAGATTTTTCTGGATGGTAACATGTTGGTGCTTATGGAGAACAAGGAACCAATTATCTTTAATGATTTTATTGGTTTCCCAAAAGCTATTTTTGATGACATTGTTTTATGGTCATGGAAATGGAGCAAGCTGGCAGTCAAGGGTAAGCCATTAGTTTTCTTGTATGAATGGTATAAAATGCCTCACAAATTGCTATTGAATTAACATAGAGGAAGTTTTAGTGGAGGGAATCTTCAAACCATTATTGGTTCTTGTGGTTTTGGTTTGTATTGAAACTTTCTTCTTGCTGCATAATTGCAGGCATTTTGTAAGCTTGTCTACTCTTTAGACCTAATTAATATATTCTATTTGATTATTAAAAAAAACAATCGATTATGTTATCAAGATACAACATTCAATTGATGATTTTTTGAATGGTTTAAAGATAATGGATGTGATTATTTGTTCATGTATTTAATCTTAAACTTGCTCATTCCTTCTTTTCCCATTCTAGTTCAGGTTTCAGGTTTGATGTGTTGCTATTTTGTTTTGTGTTTACTTTCTGATATGTTTTCTTCCATATGTTGTAGTTGCTTCATTGGGTGGGGACGGAGTTCCAATGAGATTGTGGAAGCACTCGGTAGGATGACAGCTTCAAAAGTGGTTTGATGGCAACACTCTAAAAACAAACTGTGATTTAACGACTACATCCCAACCGTCTACAATGGTCCAGGTGCTGGTGTGTATAAAACATTTAATTTTAGTATTTATATAAATGAAGAGTCATTGTATATTTGATGAATCATTCAAGATTGAAACCATATTCAAGTGTGTATACAAGTGCTTAAGCTAAAGCCAATAGTATGTTAATAACTAAGCTTTGTGCTGGATTTGTTTCAAATTCGGTACCTAACATGATGGAGTCGATTGACATGTCTAGTATTTAATTTTCACTCTACTTTTTTAAATTTGTATTTGTGTGTCTACATACTGTTACATTTGTCTATCTTCTTAAGTGGTTCAATATATTTTCATTGTTTTTCTTGATTTGATGCTTTGAAAATATTGATGTTGGTTTTGAATGGTTTGTCGTTGTAGTTTTTATAAAGCAAAAGTAAGTGGTTAACAACGTCACAGTTTGATTAATAAGCACATCAACTGTATTCTCTGAAAACTTAGACCACCCCCAGCGGAGGTTCTTGGATTGGGTTTGCCAGCATGGCACCCAGACTTTTTGCTTTTCCTTCTTCCAGTGGGGCCATCGATGAAACAACAAGCAACGACACAATTCATTTTTTTTTTAAATTGAAAACTAGCCGTTCAACGGCTAGTTACTTTTTTTTTCAACTTCTTTTTTATTGTAAATATAATTTTGGTTTCAAAAAATTTACCAACATAAATTTCTCTCACTTTTATTTTCTCTTCAATTTGAAATTTCTCTCTCACAATTTCATCATTTTATTCCTAAACTTTTAATTTTTTTCAACAATTTTTTTTCATTAGCATTTTTTTTTACAAAATATTTAACTCAAAATTTCATCTTTTTACTTCAAATTACAATTGTTTAGGCCAAATGGATCCTAATCATTTTGATTATCAACAAGCTTTTTTCAATTACATGCAAAATTATCAAAATCCTAATCCTCAAAATTCTCAAATTCCATCAGTGCCAACAAACCCCGCCATATTTCTTCTGTCACCAAACAATTCAAATATGTATCCTATACCTCAAATGAATTCTAATAGTATGGAATTCTCTACTCAAGTTCCACCATTTTCTACTCAAGTTCCACCATTTTCTACTCAAGTTGGTACTGAAAAAGAAGAAAGGGTTGTCGTTAAAAAAAGATCTCGAGAGCAATTTACAAGGGATGAGGATATACTACTTATCCAATCATGGCTCAATGTTTCAAAGGATCCAATTGTGGGAGTTGATCAAAAGGCTGAGAGTTTTTGGTTAAGAATTGCTGCTAGTTATAACCAATATCGTGGGCAATTGCGGGAAAAGTTAGGGGGACAATTAAAATGTCGATGGCATCGAATAAATGGCATGGTTCAAAAATTTGTTGGGTGTTACAAAAATGCTGTTAAAAGAAAGAAAAGTGGGACATCGGAGAATGATATCATGGCAGATGCACATGCTATTTTTGCTCAGGATCAAGGTACAACATTCAATCTTGAGTACGCATGGCGATTGTTAAAAGATGAAGCTAAATGGCGCATCGTCGGAGAATCGATTGAAGTTCTTCAAAAATAACAAAGACTTCTGCTAGTGGGGCATCATCGGAGAACCCAGATATAACTTCAAGTTATGAGTTTAACTCATCATCACCAATGGAGCGTCCAATGGGACAAAAAGCAGCAAAAAGGAAGGGTAAGGCATCAGAAATTCCAAATGCAACGCAAGAATCAAGGAATAAAATAGCAGAATCAATGGAAAGACTTGCACAATGTAAGGAGGACGAGCTAGAATTAAAGATAATACAAATCATGATGAAAGACACTTCTACTATGAGTGATAGTCAACGAGATATTCATGAAAAATATTGTAATAAGATGAAAAAAAAATATGGAATGTAGTTAGTATCACTTATGTAAAATGGTCATTAGTACCACATTATTTTATCAACGCCTATGTAAAATGGTCATTAGTACCACTTTAAATTAAACTAGCCGTTATTCAAACTAGTCGTTATTCAAACTAGCCGTTATTCAAACTAGCCGTTATTCAAACTAGTTGTTATTCAAACTAGCCGTTATTCAAACAATTATATATACTACCACTTATGTCATTGTTTTCTCATTCTCACATTTGCCATATCTCTCATTTTTCTCTCATTCTTTACTAACTAAAATGGATTCAGACAATTCAGATAATTACGATCAAGAATTTTGGGAGTTGATTGAAGAAGAATTTATGGACGACAATGATGAAGAACAACAACTTCAGAATTCTGGGAGTTCCTCTAGGCCAAAGAGAAGAACAACGGTAGATAAAGGGCGTGAAGAAGGGCACAATCGATTATTCAATGACTACTTCTCGGAAAACCCAGTATACACAGATGTTCAATTCCAAAGAAGGTTCAGGCATGTATTTCTTTGAATTGTAGATGCCCTTGGACTTCATGATGAATATTTCCAAATGAGGGTCGATGCAACTGGTAAAATGGGTCTTTCACCATTGCAGATATATACATCTGTTATTCGTATACTGGCGTATGGGTCTCCTGCTGACCTTGTAGACGAATATGTTCGAATCGGTGAAAGCACTTCAATTGAGTGCTTACAAAGATTCGTTAAAGGGTGTGAATGTTGTATTTGGGGCTGAGTATTTGAGAAAACCTAACAACACTGATGTTGAACATCTTTTACAAATGGGAGAGTCACGTGGCTTTCCAGGTATGTTGGGTTCCATTGATTGTATGCATTGGGTATGGAAAAATTGTCCTGTTGCATGGAAAGGACAGTTTTGTCGAGGTGATCATGGTAAGCCCACAATCATGCTTGAAGCAGTGGCATCACAAGACTTATGGATTTGACATGCCTTTTTTGGTATTGCAGGTTCAAACAATGACATTAATGTGCTAAACCAATCCAACGTGTTTAACGATATTTTGGAAGGACATGCTCCCAATGTGCAATATACAATCAATGGGACACCATATAGTATGGGATATTATTTAGCAGATGGTATATATCCTGAGTGGGCTACATTTGTCAAGACCATTCCAATGCCACAGGGAGAAAAGAAAAAATTATTTGCTCAACATCAAGAATCGGCTAGAAAAGATGTGGAGCGGGCATTTGGAGTGCTTCAATCTCGATTTGCAATTATACGTGGCCCAACGCGTGCCTGACACATGGACACCATCAAGCATACCATATATGTCTGCATCATATTGCACAACATGATTGTGGAAGACAAACAACATACATATGGAGGTAATTTTGATTACTCTTATGATAATGTGGATATCAACAACTCAACAACTGAAACATTTAGCGGTCCTCATCCGAATCTTGCAACAAGACTACAAAGAAGAGCAAATATTCGTGAAAAACAAGTTCATCGTAAACTTCAAGGAGATCTAGTCGAATATATTTGGGAACGTTTTGGACATGAAGTTGATGAAATTTAAGTTTGATTAATTATGTGATATTATTTATTTTTATTGTTTTTAATTATATATCAAGTATTTGAGATTAATTTTAATTATCATTTTAAATTATAAGTTTAATTTGAATTTTATTTAATTTATATCAAATTTAATTTAAATAATTAAAATTATTATTTTAATTAATATAAAATTTAATATGAATAAAATATTAATATATAAAGTAAAGTTGTGGGACTCAATATGAGTTCTTCAGAGTTGCACAATTGGAGTGAAAAACTAGTTGAGTTGCTTCAAGCTGACGTGGCTTAATAGGTTGCACAAAGAACTCAAAAATGGATTCACGGTTGGAGATGCTCTTATTTTGCAAACATCCTGTGTCTGAGAAAATGAAAGTGGTTAAATGAAATAGAGAGTTGGTTATTGGTATAGAAAAGACATTATCATGTTGTTTAAAGATGCTTTTTTAGAGTTCATAAAATGTGAATGAAAATCATAGTCTAGATGTTCGTTTACATGAATGATTGTACCTAATAATAGGAAATTATTCATAATAAGTGATGTTGTATACGTTATAAAGATAGAACATTTGGTGTGAAATTAGGTTTGATAATATTATTTAATTGGTTGTATTGGTTTGTTGTGTTGTTCACCTTTGTGGATGTAGCTAATGACTATTAAAATTGAAAGTTGAAACATTTTGCGTTGGAAATAGTTGACATTAATGAGAATTTAGCTTCTTTAACATCAATTGGTGGATTGATGAACAAAAATGACGGGTCGAATTAGTGACACGCCTATTGTAAGTGCTGAAACATATGCCACCACTGAAGATGGGTATTATGAAGTTTCAATTTGGCCAGATACTAAAATTGAGTTATTTAGAGACTTTTCTAATTTCTAAACTTAATTTACTATGACATTTTTGTTGTTGATGACCATGTATGATTATACCATACAGATATGTATTTACTTCTGATTATAATAATGAATTACTGCATAAAATAAACTTGGATGTAAATCTCATTGAACTATATTGATCTCATATTATATTAATATTTTTTATCCATGTGATATAAAATAATATTATTAGAGTTGAATTTTATGCACTGTCAATGTAAATTATTTTATACCATCAACATTACAATTATTCATAGATGCTATTTTTATAAACGAGATAAATTATATTGTTGATATAAATATTTTTATAAACGAGAAAAAGTCTATTGTTAATATAAATATTTTTATAAACGGAGAAAAGTTTATTATTGATACAAATATTTTTACGAATGAGAAAAATTGTATTGTTGATATAATTTTTTTTATAAATGAGAAAAAATTTATGATTGTTACAAAAATTTGTATAAATCAGAAAAGGGTATTGTTGATACATATATTTTTTATAAATAGAAAAAAAGTGTATTGTTGACACAAATATTTTTATACACGGAAAAAAATTATTGTTCTTACAAAATATTTTTATAAACTGTAAAACGTGTATTGTTGGTAAAAATATTTTTCTAAATGAAAAAAAAAGTCTATTGTTGATACAAATATTTTTATTAATAGAAAATTTTTTATTAATGATACAAATATTTTTCAAATAGAAAAAGGTGTATTATTGATACAAATACTTTTATAAACAGAAAAAAGTATATTTTTATCAAAATATACATGTTCGACAGAGCCGAGGGACGTTTTGCCACCCGTAATAATTTGTGTCATTAATTATTTAAATATTATTTACTTAATATTATTTTAATATGATACTGTAAAATGCTCTGCTTATCTCAATCTATTTTTTTTTGTTGTTATTTTTATTTTATATTTTCAGTTTGTTTCAATAATTTATGAACTATATAATTGATAAATATTTGATCACATGCGTACGCACATATGTATTTGTTGATTGAATCAGATATATTGTAGTTTATTCTCTTCTATGGTATCCATGTTCGTTGGTCGACGACATTAACATAATCTTGTTATGTATACTTTTAAACAATTGTTGTACGATCTCCAAATTTTCAATAATTTTTGTACTAAATTTCTTAGATTATTATAAAATTTATAAAATTTTTAATAAACCACTCAACCAATTATAAATATTTTAGTTTTTCATATCTATCCATATATATTACTTCCTTTATCCCAATTTATAAGTCACTTTGTACAAAAAAAATTATCTCAAATTATAAGTCACCTTACATTCGTAATGCAATATTAATGACATTTTCTCCAGTATATCCTCAAGTATTTATTATTATTTATTCTTTCAACTCTTTTGATTTCTCTCTCCTATGTAATTATGAAGAGCATTTTTGTAAGTCATACATAATTTGTTTTTTTTTTCATAAAATAATAATTAAATTTCTTAATTCGTGTGAAATAGCAAAACATTTTATAATTTGGAACAGAGTGAGTAGTACTTTAGAATTATCTAAAAAGTCACCAAATTATAAACTTACTCACTACATTCCTGTGATCCCCATTTGAGACCAAGAAAAATATGGTGTCATATTCCCCATAATCTTTATTATGAGACAAACACTTTGATTAGAACAACAAGAGTGGATCCCGTTGAGTACAACGGACGCGAGAGGTGCTAATACCTTCCTATTGCGTAATCGACTCTCGAACCCCGAATTTGGTTGCGAGACCATGTTCTATTCCTTCAGAGGTTTTCTCGATGTTTTGCTTTCCCCACTGGGATAAATAAAGTTCGGCGGCGACTCTATGCCTTCGCCAGTTGTTTTTGGCAGTAGCGTCATAACCAAAAATTTGACCTACCCTTTTGCCTTTTTGCATGAGCATGTGCACCCGCATTCCCAGCATACGCATCAGCATTTTTTATTTGTGAATTCATTGCAAGTATATAATCAAATCTCCACAAAATATCAGGGTTATGAATATGTTCCCCACTAAGTCATCACCACATCAATATGGGCAAAACAAAAGGGTTTCTATGCCTATTTATCAAATCAAATGGTCGAAGTTCGGAATCACTGCCATATCACCTTGTTTTAAGCCAAAATGGAGATAATTTGTCTGTGTTAATCGATTAACACTATATGGTTAATCGATAACACCTGCAAGTTTTGCATAATTTCAGCACTTCACAGTACTGCAGCATCGACACTCTTCACCTTTGGTCTACATCATTCTAGTATCTTGTGGAAGGTTCTAGACATATGATTATACCAGAAAATATCAAATACATTTGTTACACTACTTCACTTTTATTAATGTTCACCATGCACCCTGTGTTCAAAGTATGTGACAATTTTAGGGTTTCTTAAGGTCCTTTGTGATTTCTTTGATTGATCCCTTGCCTTTCCTTGCTCACAACGACTTGTATGAACCTTGTGCATCTTGTGTAAACCTTGTATGATGTTGTGATATTGTACATCCTTGTTTTAACTTGGTTTTTATTAGTTTTTCAAGTGTATGTTTACATGTAAATGTATGTTGAAACTTTGTTCATACCATGAGACTTTTTTCTTGGTCTTTTGTCTTTGATATGTGATGTTCTTCCTTGTTTGTGTGAACCTTGATATGCACACATGCCTTGTTTGAATCATACCATGTTTAAGTATTCTTAAATGCTTGATTTTTGTCTTAAATATGACTTTGTATGCATGCTTGTATGACAAACCTTTTGTGATGTTTCCTTCTTGTTTAAAGACCATGTTAGAACCCTTACATGTATGTTTGGTTGGTACCTAGTTGTCTTAACATGTTCAACTTGTATCCATGTTTAAATGTTCAAGAAATGCCTTAACTTTTTCACATGATGTTTAAACTTTAACATGTCATCCATTGTATGTTTGCATCTTCCATCCACATGTTATTGTCATAAACACGTCTCCTTGTTCAAGTATGCCTTGGTTGTTACCTTTTACTTGTCCATGTTTAAATTGTATTCATGATTAAATGATGCTTTAACTTATACATGCTTACCTTAAATCTTGAGTGTTACCATGTTAAGTAATGTATTGACTTATACATGTCTTATTTCATCTTTGAACCTTCTCCATGTTAAGTGATGTTTTAACTTATACATGTTAACTTTGAACTTTGTCTTCATCCATGTTTAAGTGTTGTTATAACTTTCACATGGTAACTTTGAACTTTGTCCTCATCCATGTTTAAGTGTTATTATAACTTTTACATGTTAACTTTGAACTTTGTTTTCATCCATGTGTAAGTGTTGTTATAACTTTTACATGTTAACTTGAACTTTGTTTTCATCCTTGTTTAAGTGTTGTTATAACTTATATATGTTATACTTGAACCTTGAATATTATCATGCTTAAGGGTTGTGATGACTTATCCATGTTGTTCATGTTAAATATTATTCATTATTAAGTGGTGTTATTAAACCTTAATGCATGCTTGCCCTAATTATGTACTTAAAATCCATGGTACTTTAGTCTTGTTAGGACTATACTTCATGTATGTTTAGATGTTGTAACATCTTTGCTTGTATGAACTTACTTTGGTTGTCACCATCTTGATTTGTAAATTCTTTAAACTTTGAATGTGTTTGGTTGTTACCTTGTTTCTTTTATGACTTTGTCAAGTCTTTACCTTAGATGTTGTCACATCTACCCTTATGCTTTGGTTGTAACCATGTGCTTTATCTTTGCCACAATTAACATCATGTTTGAATGTTTACTTTGAATACTTGCAATTGATATCATGTTTGAATATCATACTTGCTCATTTCATCCATTTATTCATACTTCTTTAACTTTATCAAGTTATTCCCCCAAGTGATGTTAGCTTGTTAGTTTCCATCCTTCTTAGTTGCCTTTTGTTCCCAAATCCAAGGGAAAGAACTTCTCATTGACTCAATGTCATAGGTAGTTTAGCAATACCCAACTTCCCTCTTGACCTTGTTAGAGTCATTAAGTCTTACAACTTAGACTTAGGGTAGAATTTACAACTCTCTTAACTTTATTAAGTTAAGTAAGTGTTAAGGCTATAATACATACCTCCCCCTTTGAACCTTGGTCATAATCAAGTGTTCATTCATCCCTAGTGAGGTGAACTACAAATGCTCTGATCCATCCTTGTAAGGATATGTAGGCACAAGACCACGAAGTTTTGGCGAGCATACTTAGTAACAAACCCTTAGGTTCCTATTCTCACCCATAAAACCCAAACACAAAACAATAGCAAACAATAACACAAATACTAGCAAGAGGTTCCTATATAATACTATAGATTCTTAGTGTAACGCCCCGATAATTATAATTTGGTTGATTGATGATTAATTGTGTTTAATCTCGTGTATTTGTGAATTACGTGATATGTGGTGTGTTTTGGTATGTTCATGTGTTGGGTAGTGTAAGACTATAGGAGTATTGTTGCTTACTCTTAATTTAAATAATTTAAATTAGATTATTTAGATTTAAAAACAATTAATTGGAATTTTAGTAATAATAATTGGATAATTATTTTATTTAACTAATTTAATTAGAATTATTAGATTTAAATAATTAGTTATAATTATTTTATTAATTTAAAAGTGGATAATATGAGTAAAGAAATAGTATGGGTAAAGTGGACCATTCACGAGGTTTAGTAAGGGTAAGGAAAGAAGACCATATTAGGGGTCTAAGGGTTATAATAGGAAAGAAGAAAAATAGAAAGGAGAAGAATCACTTGTGAACGATCGTGTTTTGGAGAAAAGAGGAACAGAAGAGAGGAGCATAGCTAGGGCTTAGAGAGCATTTGAAGAATCATCACTAAGGTAAGGGTGGGGTTCTTTGATCACTTAAGGGATAAATAATGTATGTATAAGGGTAGACAAATCATTAGGTTCCTATCTATGTGTTTCTCTAGTTGTCTTGGTGGTTTTGGTGCAAAGTTGAGGTTTTGCGTGTCGGTGATTCTAATAATAGGTAAATTATACAAATTGGTTGGTTGAATTGGGATTTTGTGTTGAAAGTGATTATAATTGATGTGTGTTCTGTTGTATAATACTCATGTATTCTATGTGCATTCCTGGACTGTATGCTATTGAAATTGGAGAAATGTTGGGGGTTTAGACTGTGCAGAATCGCAACTGCAGGGTTGCTGATTCGCACATTTTCGCCGGGCGAATGGGGTGTCTCGCCGGGCGAAGGTGAGTTCGCTTGCGTCTCGCTGGGCGAACTGAGAGGCGAGCGAAGGGTGGAAAATAGGTGCTACTAGAATTTGTATGGGGGGATGATTCGCTTCTGCTTTGCTGGGCGGAATGGGGCAGGTTCGTCGGGTGAATGAGAGTTTCGCCGGACGAAGGTGAGTTCGCTTGCATCTCGCTGGGCGAACATCAGGCGAGCAGGAACAGTGTTTGGTTACCACTGGAACGAACAAAATTTTCTAAAACTTTAAAAATCCATATCTTTTGATCCGTAGGTCCGTTTCAGTCGCCGTTCGAATCGTTGAAAAGCTGGTTTCGTATACTTTCTGTTAAAATTATTTTCAATGCCAGAATTCCAACTATTCGACGCATTAATTGAGTTCCCGTGTACGTTGTGATGTGTTGAACATTGAAATGTTGAGTTCGGTTGTGTGAATGTGTGTTGTATATGTGGATTGCAAATGTTGCATGTTTTGACAGGTATATGTTGCGTGTTGGACAGTTGTGGTGTGATGTATTGGCTATATAATAGTTATATGCATTGGTCGTCATTGTATGTTGTAGTTGAACGCATATCATGTTGCATAAGTTGTATAATAAGTCGTGTGCTCATGTGGGGTGTGAGCGCCTTATCCGGATTCCTTGAAATAGAATCATGTTGTCGTTGTTGTTATTGAGCTAATAGTGTGACCATGTAGGGTTTGAGCGATTACGGGTGTTCGTGTGCCCATGTGGGGTGTGAGCGATCACGAATGTCGTGTGCCCATGTGGGGTGTGAGCGATCACGAATGTCGTGTGCCCATGTGGGGTGTGAATGACTCATATGGAAATTCCGACGGGAATTATGATCATGAAAAAGGAATCGATCTGGTACCACATGCATTGATTTAAGTTGTGACTCTCATTGCATTGCATTGTGTTGTGCTGTGTTGTGGATTATATAATTGTTTGCTTGTGTGGGAAATTGAAATTGTGTTGATGATGTGATGATAGGGTGAATTACGTAATGATTATATGCTCTTATATTTATATTATGTGTTTCTTTTGTTGATTGAGAATCTCACCCTTCTATTGGAATGATGCTTTATACGGCATCGTGCATATAATCAAGGATAGTGCGGAGTCGAAGTTAGTGAAGATGAAGTCTTATACTATATTTTATTTGAGTCGGCGTCTGCTCTGATGTGTAACACTGGGGATATGGAACGCTTGTTGTTATTTATTTCATTATCCATTATTACTTTTGTTTAATTGATGTTGGTTACCTGGTTTAAACATATTACGATGTGTGACCAAGTTGTCGAGTCGTTGTTGTGTGACACTTAATTACTATCGGTGTCGTTTCCTTAACCATTGTGTTATGTTGTTGATACGTAACAGATTTAGAATGGCTGGAAGGAACGACGCTGCTATTGCTGCTGCTTTCTAGGCTGTTGCTCAGGCGGTACAGAACCCGCCTCATGCCAGTTCGAATGATGAGTTTTGGAAGAATAGACCACCTACCTTCAAGGGAAGATATGATCCGGATGGAGTGCAGGCTTAGCTGAAGGAGATCGAGAGAATCTTCTGGGTCATGGAATGTTCTGAGGCGCAAAAGGTGCGGTTAGGTACTCACACGCTGGCTAAGGAGGCTGACGACTAGTGGATTAACACTCGTCAATTGTTGGGAGCAACAAGAGAGGTAATCACTTGGGCTGTGTTCAGTAGGGAGTTCTTGAGGAATTATTTTCCTGAAGATGTCTGAGGAAAGAAGGAGATTGAGTTTCTGGAATTGAAGCATGGTAACATGTCGGTTACGGAGTATGCTGCCAAATTCTCAGATCTGGCTAAGTTTTACCCTCACTACAGTGTGGCAACTGCTGAGTTCTTAAAGTGTGTCAAGTTTGAGAATGGATTGAGACCTGAGATCAAACAGGCGATTGGTTATCAGCGAATTAGAAGGTTTCCAGATTTGGTGGATTGTTGTAGGATCTTTGAGAAAGATAACAAGGCTCGATCGACTCACTATAAAGGGCTGGTCGAGAGGAGGGGAAAACAATCGATGAACCATGGGTAGCCTTATGTAGCTCCAGCTGAGAAAGGTAAACAGAAACACGCTGATGACAAGAAGCCGAGTGGGGGAGGTTCCCCTGCTCCTCTTAAGTGTTACAGATGTGGCGAGCTAGGTCATCATGTTCATGAGTGCACGAGTGACGTGAAGAAATGCTTCAAGTGTGGACAGGCAGGACATCTGATTGCTGACTGCAAGGTTAATGTGGTGACTTGTTACAATTATGGAGAACAGGGCCATATTAGTACTCGTTGCCAGAAGCCAAAGTAAGCTTCAACTGGAGGAAATATTTTCGCCTTGACAGGGACTCAAACTCCCAGTGATGATAGACTGATCAGAGGTATATGTTACATCAATAACACGCCTTTGATTTCTATTATTGATACTGGTGCTACTCATTCTTTTATTTCCGTTGTTTGTGTGGTAAGGTCAGGCCTCGTTGTTTCTCCTATGAAGGGAGAGATGGTTGTCGAAACTCCTGCAAAAGGATCGGTGACCACTTCCCTAGTTTGTTTGAATTGTCCACTATCAATCTTTGGTAAAGACTTTGGTGTGGATCTTATTTGCTTGCCGTTGAGAAATCTTGATGTGATCTTGGGCATGAACTGGTTGGAGTTCAATCATGTTTATATTTACTGTTTTAACAAGTCGGTGTGATTTCTTGCTCCTGAGGAAGAGGAAGAAGATGGTTTTCTATCCTCTAGAGAGTTGAGAGAGCTCTTAGAAGAAGAAGCTCAAGTGCTTGCATTGTTTGAATCCTTGTCAGTGGAGAGTGAGTCAGTGATTAATGAATTACAAGTAGTGCGTGAATTTCCAGAAGTGTTTCCAGAGGATATTGCTAATGTACCGCCAAAGAGAGAAGTGGAGTTACTATCGATCTTGTCCCTGGTACCAGACCTATTTCTATGGCACCATATAGGATGTCGACATCAGAATTAACAGAGCTAAAGAAACAACTAGAAGAGTTATTAGAAAAGAAATTTGTGAGACCAAGTGTATCGCCTTGGGGAGCTCCGGTGTTGTTGGTGGAGAAAAAGGATGGCAGTATGAGGTTATGTATCGATTACAGGTGTAGCGAGCGATTTTTTGGACGTGGTTGCGAAGCACAACCGCTCTTTGGTGTTACTACAACTCGGTTCATTTTTTATCCTATTAAAGCTGATGAAGGAAGGGAAATAGATGTCTCCAACTAACCCTGCTTGCATACTGAGGTTGAACAACGGTCTGTTCGGTTACAGATGCTCCAAAGATTCGGGGATTGTCTCAGGTTATTTTGTTCGATGAGATGTTTGGATGTTAGGACGTTTTGCTTTTTGATTGATGTGTGAAAGTATGGGATTTTGTGTTTTTGTTTAGTGTGCTCGCTAAGATATTTTCTTTCGATCTTATGCCTACGTATTCCCGTTTACCGAAACAGGGAAATCAGAGCGTTCGTAGTTCCTCCTATTCTATGGGAGGAAATGGTGTTTTGGTGTCTTATTCAATGCCCAAGATGTGAAGTGAAAAGGTTGTTTGTATCTTGTTCAAAGCCCAAGATGTGAAGCTGAAAGGTCTCAACTTTAGAGAGAATCTGTCATCTCTAAAGAGGGGTAAAGGAGAATTACTTTAACCGGGATACGCGGATCCTAGCAATGCCATAATTTCCTAAGAAGGGAGTTTTCAACCTGAAGGAGAAGACTTTAACTCAGTGTAGAGCAATTCCATCTTTCCTTAGGAATTCCTCATGCTAAAAGAAGGACAGTGGCATGGATATAGATGATCCAGAGGCTTCCCGCTTACAGCGATTAGATGAAAGGGAAGGAGTTGTTGAAGTTTGTGTACTGTGAACGAGGCACAGGTTTGATGCTAAAAGGTTGATTGGATCAACCAGTGGTTTTCTTATACAAAGCCTAAGAGGAGGCTAGTATCTGCTAGGGAAAATCATTATACAAATCCTAAGAGGAGGCTATTGTGTGTCTCGTACAAAGCCCGAGAGAGAGGCTAAAAGGGTTCGACTCAGTGGGGGATATCATTATACAAAGCCTAAGAGGAGGCTAAAAAAGAGTTGACTCAGTTGGATAATCTTTTATAGCTCGTATGAAGCCCGAGATGGAGGCTGAAAAAGAGTTTGACTCTTGCTTAAGGAATTTATATCTCGTACGAGGCCCGAGATGGAGGCAAAAGGGTGATTGACTTAACGAGGGAGTCTTTTTGTGTGTCTCATACAAAGCCTGAGAGAGAGGCTAAAAGTTATTTGACTTAACGAGGAAGTCTTTTTGTATCTCGTATAACGCCCGAGATGGAGGCGAATTGACTCAACAAGAGAGTTTTTGTATCTCGTACAAAGCCCGAGATGGAGGCGAAAATTTGTTTGGCTCAATAAGAACCTTTTATATCTCGTATAAAGCCCGAGATTGAGGCGAAAGGTTTGCTCCGCTGGGGGGAAACATTTGTAAAAAGCCCAAGAGGAGGCTAACTTATGCTGAGGATAAGAAGGATCATTATACGAAGCCTAAGAGGAGGCGAAAAGGAGACCAACTCCTTTAGGGATATCGTTATACAAAGCCTAAGAGGAGGCTATCTGCTGGTGACTGTTTTAGTTGAGTGACAGATCCAGTATACTGATTTTGAAAGAGAAAATCAGTTCTTATATGAGCAACACTGTACTCGAGGATTTGGTTCGAGGACCGGGATTGTTTCCTGTTCTTTGAGGAAACGGGAAATCCAAAGGGTATTGAGACTGTCCGAGTCTACGGGTTTCCTTCCTATTTAACGAAGAGGTCACTTGAGAATGTCTTTGAGACTCAAGGAAAATAGACTGTCCAAGTCTAGAGTTTCATCTTGTGTACTATGCTTTGAGAAACAGTAGTAGACTCTGGAAAAGACTGCTCTATGGAGATAACTAAGTTCTGTTCCTATACCTGTAGGAGGTCGTCGGGACAATTTGTACGAAGCCCAAGAGGAGGCTGAAAGCTTTTAAGAAGCCGATCGGTCCTTGTACGAAGCCCAAGAGGAGGCTATCATTCCCGGAGGAAGAAATCATTATACAAAGCCTAAGAGGAGGCTGTGAATACTTCTAAGAAGCCGACGGGTCCTTGTACTAAGCCCAAGAGGAGGCGGGGTTGCTTTTAGGAAGCCTATGGGTCCTTGTACGATGCCTAAGAGGAGGCGGGGTTGCTTTTAGGAAGCCTGTGGGTCCTTGTACAATGCCCAAGAGGAGGCCGATGCTTTTAAGAAGCCCGTGGGTCCCTAAACCCCGAGAAATTCAAGGCAAGCTATTCACAAGGAATAGAGCAAGTCAGGAAAGTCCGAGAATTTGGAAGAAACTCAAAGATGCCATTCACGGAGAATACATTCATCTTTGGGAGTAGAGTTTCTTGACAATTCCTAATGAGGACAGCCGAAGAGAAGACTGTATCTGGTGCTCCTATTTGGGTTCTAGCTGTCTATTTCTACGAATAAACGAAACGGCTTTACCTAGTTCAAGACGTAGTTGCCGGGGAAACTCTGAATATCTATACTATTATTACACAGTCGATATGAGTTTATGAAAGGAGACTTACAGTGATCAGCCCCACAATACAGTTATACATATGAAAGCAGTAAATGAAAGCGGGTAAACACTTACTCGGTTGTAGAGCTCCCATGCTGTTTGGTTAATTGTTCAACAAAGAAAGATTGAAAACAACAATATATTCAAAATCAAAGGAGAAAGTGCTTTGAAAAAGAAAGATTTGGGGCTTACAGCTCAAGGAGAGGCCCAGGGTTTTACTAGTGATTGCACTGCTGAATTTGTACAGAGGGTCTTATACAAGTGACTGTGGCCCAAAAAGTTTTCTGTACAAAGGGATGGGTCTTACACTCTCTCAAGAGGCCCAAAAGGTTTAAAAGAAAAAGAGTGGGGCTTATAACACGAGGGTAGGCCCAGTTGACTTTTAAAATGGCGATCGCGCCGAGGTTTTCTTTTAACGCAGAGGGACTTATACAATATGTGAGGCCCAAAAGGTTTTGGTTAAAAGGGGGTTGGGTCTTACACTCTAAAAGAGGCCCAAAAGAATTTTGAATGGGTCTTATAGCTCAAGGAGAGGCCTAGATGGTTTATTTTTCAACGGATGATGATTGCGTCGAACTTTTGAAATACAACGGGACTTATACAATAAGTGAGGCCCACAAATAGGTCGTATTTACAAAGGGTTAGGTCTTACACTCTATTAGAGGCCCAAAGTGTTTTTAAGAAAAGAAATTGGTCTTACTACTCGAGGGTAGGCCCAGATGATTTTTGAAAAGGCGACGATCACGCCGTTTGTTTTTTGACAGTATTGGGACTTATACAATAAGTGAGGCCCAAAAATGATTTGGTCAAAAAAAGGATTGGGTCTTACACTCTATTAGAGGCCCAAGAGTTTAAAGAAAAAGAAATGGGTCTTACTACACGAGGGTAGGCCCAGAAATTTTTTGAAAAGGCGACGATCGCGCCGTTTGTTTTTTGATAGTATCGGGACTTATACAATAAGTGAGGCCCAAAAATGATTTGGTCAAAAAAGGATTGGGTCTTACACTCTATTAGAGGCCCAAGAGTTTAAAGAAAAAGAAATGGGTCTTACTACACGAGGGTAGGCCCAGATGATTTTTGAAAAGGTGACGATCGCGCCGTTTGTTTTTTGACAGTATCGGGACTTATACAATAAGTGAGGCCCAAAAATGATTTGGTCAAAAAAGGATTGGGTCTTACACTCTATTAGAGGCCCATGAGTGTTTGACAAAGTTTGTTGAAGGGGAAAATCAACAAAACCCTAATTTCATCATTTTAAAATAATTATTCAAGGAAAAATTAATTAAAATGATACAAAATTCCAAATAAGTTTGAATAAACAACTTGTGATTTTGATTTTAGGTTTGAAAAATGAGGTTTCAATCACAAGATGAATTAAAACCTACTTGGTTTTGATTTTTCAACATGGATATTTATTTTTAAAAGGGTTTAAAAACAAATAAAAGGCATTTATTCACAAAAATACTAAATATATTAAATAAATAATATAAATCTAATTTTTTTGTGGAAAAAATATTTCAATATTTTTGTGATTTTTTGCAAAAAGAATCAATAAAAAATAATTAAAATTGAGTGAGTTATTAATTTTCCAAATAATTAACAAAACATAAAAATAATTGGAAAAATAGCAAAAATGTGAAAAATCACAAAATGGCATGGGTGGGGTTTGAACCCACGACCTCAAGAATACAAGGCGCGCGCCCTACCACTGGGGTGGTGATACATCCATTGTTTAAAATGAAACAACAAATATACAAGGTATGACATGGTTTTGGCTTGCCCAAGGCAAGTTTTGGCTCAAAAACGTGAAGGTCATAACTTTCTCAATTCTTAATGGTTTGAGACAAAATTTATATGTATCTGGGCCAGAATTTCACAAGGAATCCAATGGTGGTGGTGGTTTTTTCATATCACACTCCCTCCTCAAAACCCGATAGTGGTTTTGAAAATGACCTATAGTTGCATGTTCTATGCTACAACTCATTACAGGCATGAATTACATGATCAAATGGCACAAACACAACACATATGACATGTATGAGAGATGCATAATCAATGGACTTCAAATGCACACTTGTTTTGGTGACTGCAAATTGAGATGCTTACCCTTCTTTGGGATTTTGGAGTTTTCTCAGCAATCTGCCAACTCCCTTGCTCCAGATATGGTTTTATGGTTTGAACAACCTCAAATGATCCCTTGGATGCTTTTAGGATGATTGGAATCAGCTGGTATCTGCAAAAACACAAACTGTCCCTTTCTTGCAAAAGGGGTTAAAAGTGACCAAAATAGCAACTCCCTCAAATGGTGTTCCAGATGTATGAAACCATTTGGGACAGTTCAAGGATGATATTTGGAGTGTGTTTGAGGTTTTATCTGGTTTGGAAAGTGACTGAATCAAGACATGGCTTGAAAAATGTACAAAAGTGCCATTTTGAGGTTTTGAGAGGTGACTTTGTGATGTTGTGATTACAGGTCACTTTTGATGGTTTGCACAGCTTACATATGATATATATGAGGTGTGTGTGTGATTGGTTTGGTTGGAAAAGCTCTCAAACTCAAAACCCGATAGTAACTTGCTTTTGAAGGCAAAATTGGAGTGAAAGAAGAGATTTTGAGGAAAACATCTGTTAGATGGCTTTGGTGTACTCAAACTAAACACAATTGAGCTCTATTTATAGTAGAGCAAGTTTGTTTTGGGATCCACAGTGAATGGCAACTGCAGCAGGTGTTTCCTCAATCCATGCCACCTTGATGGTTCCATTGAATGCTTCAATCCAAATTTGAAGTCTTGTCCCTATTTTGGCCATTCTAGGTTCAACATGCTATTTCTTGTTCCATGGACTTTGGAGGCTTGGCTCAGTGATTGTCCCCTTTAGATTCAATCCTCAGAGGTGTCCAAGTGGATAGGAGCATTTGAAATTGGCTGATTTTGGAAAATCGAGCAAAGTTGCAAATTCTGCCTTGCCTTTGACAGATTTCAGCAAGGCAACTTGACAATGTCATATCTCATGGTGTAAGTTGAATTTGGCAATGTTCTTGGCCATTTTGGGAAGCCCTTACATGATACAACAACTGTTTGAACAAGTTTGGTTTTGATCTCTTTTGATTCCAAGTGAAAAATCCCCCTACATTTGGCAAAAAGTGAAGACAGATTTGGACTTAGTGAAAATTTCACTAAGTGTTGGAAAAACTAACATTTTCACTTTTCAGCCACTTTGATCACTCCATAACTCAAAATCCTTAATGAATTGGAATGACTTATAGTTGAAGTATTTGTAGAGGATAATGAGGGCTACAAATACATCTTTGGATGAGAAAAAATGGCCTTGTGGTTTAGGAGTTATGGTCCTCCAAAGTTGGTACCCTAGCCACTTTATTTTTAACTTAGAAAATTTTCTAAGTTTTTATGGTTACCCCTTTTACAAGTTATCCAACTTTTCTTGATTTTTCTTGATGAATGATGATTCAAATCATACATTAACATCATTTTAGGGTTAAAAATCCATTTTGGTGAAAAATCTCAAAAAGTCAAAGTTGACTTTTGTGCACAGTTGACTTTTTATCAGATGAATTCCAAACTGTGCAATTCTTCAGGAAATCATGTCCTTGACCTAAATCAAACTTGATGGACATGTTCCATGGGTGTCATAGGGTATATTGAATCATGTCCTAGGGTTTGGGAGCATGTCCTGGTCAAAAGTCAAAGCTACAGTTGACTTTTCTCGAGAAACCCTAATTGTGGTGCAGATGAAATTGAGACTTGTTACTCAAGCTTCTTCGGTTAATCCATTGTTCCAAATGGATCAATATGGTATATTAGAGACCCTCAAATAATGTCTTGAGGTCTTGGCTCATGGTTTGTCCCAAAAGTCAACTTAGGGGTGAATTAGGTCAAGAAACCCTAATTCCTGATTTTTGATGTATGCATCCCCTGAGGTAAAATTGACTTGATGACTAGGTTCATGAGGTTCCATGAAGTATATTAGGTTATGTTTTGGATCATTGGCTTGTGCCCAGATGAAATTTCCCATATGGAGGCCCTGGTCGACCAAAACCCTAATTTGGTGACACTGTCGATCTTGAGACTTGATCCACCTAGAAGGGAGCAGCTTTGTGCTTAATCCTTGAAGTGGGAGTCCTTTTGATCCTTTCTGGATATTTGAGAGGTTAGACAAGTTGAAGATCAAGTCATTTCTTGATTGATCCTTTGTCTAAAGGCTCTGAGAGGGCTTGAAACCCTAAGTTTGATAGTAGTGGATGCTCACCCATCTTTGGGGAGACTAATGGTTCATCCATATTGTGATGATGATTTGCACAATGATGGGAAATCTTAGTGGTCAAAATTTGGGGTATGACAGATGCCCCTATTTAGTCTTCTTGGACCCGAAGGTGTGAATGACGAAAGGATTCGGGCATTCGGGGTGCAAGAGGATTAAATATCGGAATATCCGAAATTTTGATGGCTATGAATGGCAGCTTGCGCATTCATCTTCTTTTGCTAAGCAATGATGCTTAGAAAAGGTAAACTTCCCCTCGATCCTGGTTTCCTACCAGGGAACTGGTATTAGTTTCTGATGTAAACTTCCCCTCGATCCTGGTTTCCTACCAAGGAACTGGTCTTAGTTTCTTATTCACTTCCCCTCGATCCTGGTTTCCTACCGAGGAACTGGTCTCAGTTTCTTTTGTAAACTTCCCCTCGATCCTGGTTTCCTACCGAGGAACTGGTCTCAGTTTCTTTTGTCAATAAACTTTATTGACAAGGGACGTTATTCGTAGCGGCTTTCCTCAAACTTCTCTCCGAATTTTCCTGGGGAGATGCCATTTGAGTGGAAGAAGTTTAGACGTCAGACTTGCTGGGGAACCCATAGTATGAGTTGTAGAGTTGCACAAACTTCTCTGTTTGGAGACGCCATTTGTCGATTCTACTGCGGAAAGCGAGTCTTTTGAGAGACTGCTTCCGCTTGGGGATATTGCATCATACTTTTCTTGGGATATCTCCAGAGAAATGCCATATGATGGGATCCTATTTTGAGGTGCCGATGACCTTTTCATCAGCGGCTTTTAAGAGAAATACTGATGTACTGCCGAATCTCTGCTTAAGAGGCTTCCTCTGGGGATTTTCCTTAATCCGGGAAAGCGGGGATATCATCTTCAATGGCAAAGAGTGACATCTGTTGAAGGTTTCTCTGGTCTTTCAGAGGTTCAAGTTATCAAAGTGGTCGAGAGCCGACTCTGATCTAGAGATACACTAGTGGCGAGATTGTTCAGACACAACACTTCCTGACGAGGGCAAGGGCTGACAACTCGATAGAGAGGATGGTTATCACGGCAGGATAAGACCGACTCAAGTGATAGTGATGCAATATGAAATGCGAATGCAAATAAAATGCATGATATATGTATGTATATGCTGACAAAACAGACGCGACATACAGACGCGACATACAGACTGATGGATGAACACGGTTGGATACTCGGCCACTACTGAGGACGAAAAAGTACCACTGATTCAACAATAGCAATTCTACCTTGCTTAGGAGAGATAGCCCCCGCGGGGAGCTATGTTGATCGGGCTTAGGAGATGAGAACTCGACCAAGGATGTCAGACGGAACAAGGTCTCTGACACAGTTGATCCCTTCATTCAGGCGCACTGGCTTAGAATGAGTACTTTGATTCTTCACTTTGAAGTTCGCTTACTTTTGGAGAAGCGATCGATGTTCTTCTAATGTTCAACAGTCAAAAGAAACGTTATCTTTAATTTAAAAGCAGAAAAAGTTTTAACAAGTAAATTCATTTTGTTTTATTTCAAGAGTCGTTAATTAAGTTAAACAACGTCGTTTTGTAAAGCTAAAACAAGTAAGAATTACAAACAAAAGCACAAAGGCTCAAATTTTATTGATAAGATGGAGATCAGCCAAACGCGTGATTCCAAAGAGTATTTACAAAGTTAGAAAATGGTAATTTACAGGGAAAAGGGCTACGTTGAAACATAACGACCACTATCCTTCTACCAACTTTGAATTCGGGGCATCCCGAGCTTTTGTCGAAGATGAACTTTGACTGGAGATTTCCTCCGATGGGTGATGTAACTGCTGCTGAGGGAAATGCCTCTGTTGAACATAGTTACTTGCCATTATCCCTAATTTTTGCCTGGATTGTACTATGATGTTTCCAATCCACCGGGATGATTTTTTTTCATGTCTCTAACTTTTGCCTGGACCGCCCTTTCGGGTTTTCAATCCACCGAGACATTCTTTTTTTTTAGTTTAGGCGAAGTATTTCTTGACTACATCAACATTCGTGGGGTAGGAAAATTCCTCTCCGTCCATGGTCGCAAGTCTCAAGGCGCCGCCTGATGGAAGCTTTCGTGACCTGAGAAAGCTTCCATCAATACCCGGATTGATGGGATCTCTACTTCTATGGGGAGCACTGCTTCCATGCCATACACTAGAGAGAAAGAGGTAGCCCCTGTTGAAGTGCGGACAGATGTACGATAACCGTGGAGCGCAAAGGGTAGCATCTCGTGCCAATCTTTGTAGGTTACAACCATCTTTTGAACGATCTTCTTGATGTTCATGTTAGCCGCTTC
The DNA here is from genome assembly GCA_022829125.1 of Lathyrus tuberosus. Taxonomy (NCBI): domain Eukaryota; kingdom Viridiplantae; phylum Streptophyta; class Magnoliopsida; order Fabales; family Fabaceae; genus Lathyrus; species Lathyrus tuberosus. The sequence goes on along the minus strand of JALAZF010000414.1, from coordinate 5,405,355 downwards.
TACCGCTCCGTTCATCTTGGGTCGGTAGGGAGATGAGTTATGGTGTTCAATCTTGAACTCTGCGCACAACTCTTTCATCATCTTATTGTTCAAGTTAGATCCATTATCCGTAATGATCTGGCTTGGAACACCATAACGGCAGATAATATTGCTTTTGATAAATCGGACCACCACTTGTCGGGTTACATTAGCGTACGACGCTGCTTCGACCCATTTGGTGAAGTAGTCAATGGCTACCAGGATGAATCAATGTCTGTTTGAAGCCTTAGGTTCAATCAAGCCAATCATGTCAATTCCCCATATGGAAAAAGGCCATGGGGAAGAGAGAACTTTGAGATGCGATGGCGGTACATGAATTTTGTCGGAGTATATCTGACACTTGTGACACTTCCTCATGTACTTGTAGCAGTAGGATTCCATGGCCAACCAGTAGTACCCTGCTCTGAGAATTTTTCTCGCCATTGTGTGTCCGTTGGCATGAGTGCCAAAGGATCCTTCATGAATTTCTTTCATAAGCATGTCTGCTTCTGGTCTGTCCACACATCGGAGCAAGACCATGTCAAAATTCCTCTTATAAAGAGTGTCACCGCTCAGGAAGAAGCTTCCAGCTAGCCTTCTGAGGGTTTTTCTGTCCTTCCTTAGTGCCCCAGGTGGGTACTCTTGTTTCTGAAGGAAGCATTTGATATCGTGATACTAAGGTTTGTCGTCTATGACTGCTTCGATCACGAAGATGTAGGCGGGCCGTTCAAGGCGCATTACGTCAATCTTAGGTAGGTCATTCCATCGACCTACGCTAATCATGGAAGAGAGAGTGGCTAAAGCAACAGCCATGTGATTCTCACCACGAGGGATGTGATGAAACTCAAATCTGTTGAAGAAGGGTAACAACCTTCTCGCATAGTCTTTGTAGGGAATCAATCCTAATTGGTATGTGTTCAAATCTCCTGTGATCTGATTGATAACCAAGGCTGAATCGCCGTATACGTCCAAGTTTTTGATCCTTAAATCAATCGCTTCCTCGAGACCCAAAATACAAGCTTTGTATTCGGCCTCGTTGTTCGTACATTTGAACATAAGTCTGGCAGTGAAAGGAATGTGGGTACCCTGAGGGGTAACAATGATTGCCCCAATTCCGTTTCCGTAATGATTGACTGCTCCGTCAAAGATAAGTCCCCACTGGGAACCTGGTTCTGGCCCTTCACTGGGTAGCGGTTCATCGCAATCCTTCATTTTTAGATACATGACATCTTCGTCTGGGAAGTCAAACCCGATTGATTCCTGATCGTCAATCGGTTGATAAGCCAAATGATCGGCTAAAATACTCCCCTTAACGGCTTTCTGAGCGTGGTACTCTATGTCATATTCCGATAATAACATCTGCCAACGGGCAATTCTTCCCGTGAGAGCAGGCTTTTCGAATACGTACTTGATTGGATCCATTTCGGAGACCAACCAAGTAGTATGACGAATCATGTATTGGCGAAGACGTTTGGCTGCCCAAGCCAAAGCGCAACAAGTTTTCTCAAGCATCGTGTACCGAGTTTCGCAATCAGTGAACTTCTTGCTCAGATAGTAAATGGAAGACTCTTTCCATTTAGTTTCGTCTTGTTGGCCAAGTACACATCCCATTGAGTCCTCTAGGACTGTGAGGTAAATGATCAGTGGTCTTCCTTCCACTAGTGGTGATAGAATCGGTGGATTCAACAGATATTCCTTGATACTGTTGAAGGCAGTTTGGCAGTCTTCTGACCAAACGCAATCCTGGTTCTTTTTGAGTAATTTGAAAATCGGTGCACACGTGGCGGTCATAAGGAATATGAATCTGGAGATGTAGTTCAAACGTCCCAAGAATCCTCTGACTTGTTTTTTAGTTTTCGAAAAAGGCATTTCTCGAATGGCCTTGACCTTGTCAGGATCAACCTCAATTCCTTTCTGGCTGACGATGAACCCTAATAGTTTCCCTGACGGACACCGAAGGTGCATTTGTTGGGATTCAAGCGGAGCTTGAATTTTCTTAAATGTTCAAACAATTTTGACAGATGTTCAACGTGCTCACTCTCTGTTTTAGATTTTGCAATCATATCACCGACATACACTTCGATTTCTTTATGTATCATGTCATGAAACAGAGTAGTCATGGCCCTTTGATAGGTCGCCCCGACATTCTTCAAACCGAACGACATTACCTTGTAACAAAAGGTACCCCATGGGGTAATGAACGAAGTTTTCTCCATGTCTTTCGGCGCCATTTTGATCTGGTTATAGCCCGAGAATCCATCCATGAAGGAGAAAACCTTGAACTTTGCTGTACTATCTACCAACATGTCAATGTGTGGCAAAGGAAAGTCGTCCTTTGGACTAGCCTTGTTCAGATCTCTGTATTTGACACACATTCTGACCTTTCCATCCTTTTTTGGAACGGGTACGATGTTGGCTAACCATTGAGGATATTCAGATGTAGCGAGGAAACCCGCGTCGATCTGTTTCTGTACCTCCTCTTTGATTTTGATGGCCATGTCCGGGTGAGTGCGTCTCAACCTTTGCTTTACTGGCGAACATTCCGATCTCAATGGTAAATGATGTTCCACGATGCTGGCATCCAACCCTGGCATATCCTGATAGGACCAAGCAAACACATCGGGAAATTCTTTGAGAAACTTTGTCAAACTCTCTCTGGCAGTTGGACTGAGCAGTGCCCCAATCCTGATTTCTTTTCTCTCTTTTTCCGAACCCAAGTTTACCGTTTCCAACGGCTCTTTGTGAGGTTCAATGGACCTTTCCTCTTGTCTGAGTAATCGGGAGATCTCTTCTGGAATTTCGTTGTCAACTTCTTCTTCAGCCCCAAATATCGGGAACTCAAAGTCGGGAGAAGGCATCAGATCGTATGTTTCAACTGGGTATAAAACAAGCAATCTGCATGACGTGATGATTCGTGTTTAGAAGAGATAGAGAAAATGCAAGTGTGTGCAGTGTTTTTATTTTACTGCTTGTTTTTATTATTGAATGTTTTTTAGGATTACCATTTTCTGAAAAACGAAAAGAGAAAACAACAATAAATGCGGAAATTACAGAACGACATTATTTTATTAATGCACAAGTCGATTCTTAAAACTACAGCCCTATAAAACAAAACTCTGTCGCTTCGGGCAAAGCGAAGAGGGAAAATTTACAGAAAGCGAGCCCTATCAAAACATCCGTTTCACCTGGGCAAGATGAAAGGTTTAGAGATGGCAATTACTTTGACTGGCGAACGACCTTCGGAACCTCGACGGCAACCCATTGGCGGTGAACTCCTCGGTGAAACACAAAGTCTGGCAACTTCCTTGATTTGTCTTCAGAAATGACACTGATTTCTGGTGGAGCAGGATCATTGGAATCTGTCTCCCAGGCAGAATTGTCGTAGGAGGACTCCTCAGTTGCATTTTGCAGAGTATTTGTGCTCTCAGCTGTATCTCCCCATCCAGTTCGTTGGATATCTTCGAGCCTGATACGAGAGCTTTCGGGAGCGGTGTACTTGACCCTATAGTCAAATTTTCCACTTGGTTCTCCCAGAGTGTCCCAAACTTCTTTGGAACTGGAGGAGTCATCTCTCTCGATGACGTTGACCTCAGGAAAAGCATAGTTGATGAATTCAAGTCCTGCAAATGTTGCAAATTCATCGTCGTGTTGAGTAGTTTCTGAATGACCTGAGTGTTGATCCCATGACATGGCGGGGACACAAGTATTCTGTTCAATGATGCTCAGCTGAGTTTCATTACTCGGCTGGCTTTCTTGCCCCAAGTCTCCTGGATAAGGTTGCCACATTGGCAGACCATCCATTGGGCCATAGTAGGTGTGGTCAAAATAGTCTTTCATCGGAGTGTCTTCCTCTAATGAATTTGGCGGAGCACGGCATCCTTCCGGATCACAATCTCCATAGATCATTTCAACATCTGATCTGGGTATAAATCTCGGACTCTGTGCGGGATAGCAAAATGGAGTTGGCATTTCGTCCTGCGACACATAACCGTCCTCGTTAAGATAGGACTTCCATTCCTCATCTATGTCAAAGGGATCCTCTTCATTGATAACATGGACTACTTGAGTCACTGGTTGGAGGAAACCTCCGCTACGGAAGAAGTTTTGAAGGGGATGAAGACTTTCATCGCCGGCAACTGTTTGGGTACGGGTTGCAGAAAAACCAAGACCCTTCTTTGTTTTATTGTCAATGGGAATGACAAGCTGTCCCCATCCTGTCATATCGGTACTCTCGACCGCTTTGATAGCATCGTTGTATGAGGAAATCGAGGTTCCTCCTCTGAACTGATTGTCCTTGCTCACCGATAGTGCTTGGAACTGCTTTCCAATAACCTCCTCAGGTTCTATACCAGCAGATGATGACAAGTTACTCACGAGCAAGGCCTGTTCCCCACAGACTGTGACAAGTTGATCGTCCTTGACGAATTTTAGCTTTTGGTGGAGGGTCGAAGTAACCGCTCCAGCCTGATGTATCCAAGGTCTTCCTAATAAACAACTGTATGTTGCCCGGATGTCCATGACCTGGAAAGTGACTTGGAAAGTGTAAGGACCGATAGTTATGGGAAGATCAACTTCGCCGATAACTGCTTTTCTGGATCCGTTGAACGCTTTGACGACGACCTCGCTGATTCTCATCGGAGGGCCTTTGAATGATAATTGCATCAAAGTGGACTTTGGCATAACATTCAGGGCTGACCCTGTGTCTACCAGTACGCTGGCTAAAGCATCGTCCTGGCAGTTAACTGTAATGTTGAGCGCCATGTTATGACGGCGACCCTCTTCGGGTAATTCCTCATCACTAAATCCCAAATTATTGCAGGAAGTGATGTTAGAGACAATACTATCGAAATGTCTGATTGTTACATCCTGTTCCACAAAGGCCTACTCCAAGACTTTCTATAGAGCCTCCCTGTGCGCTTCTGAACTGAGTAACAATGATAATACCGAGATCTTTGAAGGAGTCTGTAACAGTTGATCAACAATGTTATATTCACTCCTTTGGATGAGCTTCAGCATCTCATCATCATTTTTCGAAAGGTCGGGATTACTGGATTGACCGACTGGAGGATCGGGAGCTTCTGTCTGAAGTTCCTTTTCTTTGTTGGATTCTCTAACTCCTCGGTTGAAGATTCGACCGCTCCGTGTTACACGACTGATGTCTGCAATATTCACGACGGAGGGTAATGGAATTTCCTTTCCATTTTCAACTATTGTTGCACCGTATTCGTAAGGTATAGCCTTAGCTGATTCATACGGTAATGGTCCCGGTAGATAGATGACTATGGGAACCTTCTGATTTTTCTGACCATCATAAGTAATCTCAATTCGTTCCCGGTTGGGAACTTTAGATTCGTCAAGTAGAGGGATGATGGCACAAACATCCCTGGTCTGGTGACGACCAGAGATCATGACAACATCCTCAACTTGCTCGGCAAGGTAGTTCGGTGTCCAGCCGATGGGTCCAGAACCTGGATATGGACGAATCTCTCCGCGATCCAACTGACCCTGAAGAGCTGCTCTCACAAGGTAACACCCTTGGTTACTTTCTAAACAAACGCTACAACTGTTATAGTTGTATGGTGGCACCTGGCCACGCCCACTTTGAATACAATGCAACCTTACTAGGTTAGCCTCTACTGATCGGACATCCTGACTTTGATGCCGAGTGGGGTTTCTGTTACTGATACTAATTTGCTGAGTATCTTCATCTATATAGCTTGGCATCCACCAGTGATTTAACAAGTGCTAAAGTGCCTCCTGGACAAGGGTACAACCTCGATCATTTTCGCAACCCGCTTTACAGCTTTGATAGTAATGTGAGATCAGGAATCTGAGTCGGACCTGCTCAGCATGTAACTCCACCAGGTTGGTATTCATCACACGAATATCGAAAATCTGAACCATGTTGATTTGACAGGGATTCCTATCATGGTAGTCTTGGATCCATCCATGATCCATCTGACGCTGGAGGGCCTCTTGTATGAAAGAGCATCCCTGTTTGTTTATCGAGCAAGTCAGACAGGAACTGTAATCATGTCGCGGCAGATTATGGTACTGGCTTTGCCTTGAGTGCATCGCCACCAAGTTGACATTCATTGCACGAATGTCGTGGTTCTGAATGATGTTGGAATTCGTGTAGACCATGTTAACTCCACGAACTCGGTGCTCTTGGATCCATCCGAGATCCATCTGTTCCTGTAGAGCTGCTTGCACTACAGAACATCCCTGATTGTCTTTAGAGCAGATATCACACTGGTGATAATCATGAGGTGGCACATGGCCATATCCACTCTGCTTACAATGCATCTTGACCAGATTGGTCCTCAACAAGAGTACATCATGAATTTGATAGACATTGTTAGTCTCTTTCTCAATCAGGTTGACTGCGGCTTTCTCGTGTTGAGGCAGCGGGTTCGTGAGAACATTAGGATTCGTATCTTTGAAAGATAAGAGCCCGCTCCTAACAAGCTTTTGCACGTCAGATTTGAAATTGAGGCAACTCTCTATGTTATGCCCCGATCCTCCTTGATGATAAGGGCATGTCTGATCCGCCTTAAACCAGAAAGGCGGATTCTCCGGTACTGTAAGAGGAGATTTAGTCTGAATGTGCCCCTTAGCCAGTAGTAACGGAAATAGTTCTGCGTACAACATGGGTATAGGATCAAACCCTGATGGTCGTGTTATACGGTTGTTATTGTACTGAGGACGAGCCTGCTGAAGAGGCTGTTGTGTCCTTTGCTGATTAGGTTGGCTCTGCGCAACCTGAGGTTGATACGCAGGAACAGGCGCGGGGCCGATAGCAGGAGTTACCGCTGCTACTGGTCGATAACGACGCCTTTGCTTTCCGAGAGAGATATTCCCAATATCTTGCTCTTTTTTCTTAGGGAGAGCACTACCGTATTTTTTAGTACCGCTCGTCGATCCAGTGTCTTTTGCCAAACGTCCTTCTCGGACGGCTTCCTCAAGACGTACACCCATGCCGACCATTTCGGTGAAATCACTGGGCGCACTGGCGACCATTTGGCCGTAGTAAAACGAGCTCAAGGTCTTTAAGAAGATCTTTGTCATCTCTTTTTCCTCAAGAGGTGGACAAATATGAGCGGCAATTTCACGCCATCTCTGGACGTATTCCTTAAAGGTTTCTTTGTCCTTTTGAGACATCGATCTGAGTTGATCTCTGTCTGGTGCCATGTCCAAATTGTATTTATAATGTTGAACGAAGGCTTTGCCAAGATTTCTGAATGTGCTGATCGAGGCACGGTTTAAACCCATGTACCATTTTAAGGCGGCACCGGTTAAACTATCTTGAAAGTAATGAATCAGCAGGTCCTGATTCTCCGTCTGAGCTGACATTCGTCGAGCATACATTGTCAAGTGACTTTGATGGCAAGAGTTACCCTTGTACTTTTCAAAGTCAGGTACTTGGAACTTGTACGGGACTTTCACATTGGGGACTAGACAGAGGTCTGCGGCGTCCTTCCGAAAAAGATCCTGACCGTGAATGGCTTGCAGTTCCCTCTGCATTTCCAAGAACTGTTCCTGGAATTCATCCATTCGGTCGAACATAGTTTCCTTTTTACCAGCAGGTATCTGCGGAATCTGTCCTTCCGGGATAGCGTGCACCACAGGGGGTGGTGCCGTAACTACGACGGTGAATCTTGGCGTTTCCCGAAGTTTGTAACCTTCAGGAGTTTTCAGTATGCCTCTGGCATCTTCGCTTTCCTAAAGTCTGTAACCTTCAGGACCAGCGGTATCCGTTGCAATTCCCTGATCTTCCACGATCGGCGGAACATATCCTTCCGAGATATAGTTCGCAGGCATGCCCCAGGGACGATCTTTCGGCATCTGATACCTAGGATCATACTTCTCCCTATGGGCGCTGAGGTGATCTCCGAGATCACAATCCTTTGTTGCTGAGCTTCTGCCATGGCTTGCATGTCGTTACGAAGCTTTCTCATATCCTCCTTCAGAGCGTCGATCTCTTCTTTCAACTCTCTGTTCTCTTCCTCAAGATCATCCATCTTTTTTTGACGATTGGCCCGAGTATTGTACGAATGAGACAGTTTGACTCTAGAACCGAGACACAAACGTAAGATTCGTAGGTAAGGAGAATACGCGATGTGAGAATGATGAATGCAATGATTATATTAATTGTTTTTTGGTTTAATCAAAATAAACTTCGACAATTAGATTGCAAATATCAAACAGTGGGGAAACCCCTTTTTATTGAAATTCAAAGGATTACAGGAATGAAAATACAGTAGATTACAAGGTGCAGAAACAGAAACCTAAACTAATGGGTCCCGAGTCCTCTCTGAAGAGAAACCAGGTGCTGATTCTGGTATCTTCCTTTTCTTTGACCGGGGCTCTTGAGCCGTTGTCGGGTTGTCATTCCTTTGCCAGGTGAAGGGAGTGAGCAGATTCCTTTGGTCATCTTGATTATCCACCGCATGTTACTCCAAAATTTCAATCAGAGCATCTTTATCTTTCAGTAGTTGCTGTATTTGGATACACTCTACATTGAGAGTGTGGTACTTGTTCTTCCGAGACCTCCTCTCCTTTTGAACTTTGTTGAGAGCAACTTGAAGCTTTTCAGTTTCCGTCATGAAGTACATGACAGATTCCCTCGGCGGAAGAATTCCGTGACGAGGATAAGGCATCTTTAGCTTGAGAGCTCTAGTTTGTACCCAGTGGAGATAAGGCTCCACCGAGACACAGTCCGGTTTTCCCAGAGAATCTCGTCCTTTCTTATGAACGTGCTTCCACGCGTGCACTATTTCCATCTTAAGTGCTCTGTCGTTTTCTCCTTCCTTGAAGAAAAGACCTTCCAGATGAACACCCAGCGGGATGTGTCTCATCGGGTATCCAAATTGACGAAGAACCAATATCGGATGATAGTTGATTCCCCCTTTAGTTCCTATGAGGGGTACGTTGGGGAAGTTTCCACAACGATCAATGATCCTGATCCCATCATAAATCCTATTGCACCAATCTATATCAGAGTTGGTAAGAGACACGATCTTCTGCGACCAGCGTAAGGCACTCTTGCAATCCCAGAAAGCAGCAGACTTAGGCAAATGGGAGATAAACCATTTGTAAAGCAAAGGTACACAGCATGTGATCTCCCCTCCGCTGTACAAATTTCCTAAGTGTACAGAATGATACGCATCCGCGAGCAAAGTGGGCACAGGGTTTCCAATGAGAAAAACCTTAATAGCATTGATATCGACGAAGTTATTAATGTTGGGAAACAGAAATAATCCGTAGGTGAGCAAGACAAAGATGCTTTCAAAAGCAGTCACGTTTCCTATACTAGCGAAGTACAGGGCTTTCTTTGTCAAGAACTGGGCTGGCAAGCCTTGTATGCCACCCTTGGTAGTCAGGTGAGTCCTGACTTCAGACTCGTCCAAATGAATTGCTCTTGCAATGGTCTGATTCTTTGGAATTTCTTCCAGTCCAGAAAATAGAGCTCGATCTATGATATGTAGGTCCACCAGATGAGAATACTCCTCCAGCGTTGGCGCGAGCTGGTAATCCGGGAATATGAAACAGTGATAAACTGGATCATAGAACTGAACGAGCGCGTCCATGATTCCCCCAATCACATGGACTCTTAACAGTGGTAACAAACCACCGTGCTTGGCTCTGAAAGCCTCTGGGTTAGTGATCATCCTCGCTAATCTTCTCAAATCCTCTAGCTTTGGAACCTTGAAGGTATACTGGTGAGTTCTCCTTCTACCGAAATCCATTAGTGCAATCCTTTTCTCTGATATTTGCAATCTCAGTCTTAGTTTAATTTGAAAAACAGAGAGACTAGAAGAGAAATTTTTTTGAATGTTTTAATGTTTTTTTTAAATGAATGCATGAATGCAGCACACAAAAACATAGAAAAAACATGGGGTCAGAGGGTCGTTGTCATGAAGTCAAGGCTCTAACCATCCCCAAAGGTTTACTAAGGTGATTTTTGTACCTGTACTCATTATCATCAGCTCCTCCCAGGAAGGCAGACAACAAGCGGATCGCCAGCGAGTTGTGTGCAATCTTAGAGTAAGTGCTATTCACCGAGAATAGATCACCAGCCTCAAATGAGGGTAGTATCGCGTAACAACTATTTTCGATAGTTTCCGCACTACGAAAGGGTTGGCTTCCTAAGTGTATACTCAGTTTTTCCACATACGGCATCACCCGCATTCCCATTAGCAGAAAAATAAACACGTATAGAAATTAGGAAAAGCAGTATATATATTTGTCTTAAAGTCCTAAACTTATAAAGCAAAGAATCTTAAGTTCCGGACAGAAAATGGCTCCCTGGCGGAGTCACCACTCTGTAGTTTACACAAGCGAAGGTTTTGACCTAAGATCCTAATAGAGTCAAAAAGTCTCAACTCAGCGAAGGTTTCCACCTAGGAGAAAAAAAAGATCATCAAATGATTTTTCGTCCCCAGCAGAGTCGCCACTTTTCTGTAGCGAGCGATTTTTTGGACGTGGTTGTGAAGCACAACCGCTCTTTGGTGTTACTACAGCTCGATTCATTTTTTATCCTATTAAAGCTGATGCAGGAAGGGAAATAGATGTCTCCAACTAACCCTGCTTGCATACTGAGGTTGAACAGCGGTCGGTTACAGATGCTCCAAAGATTCGGGGATTGTCTCAGGTTATTTTGTTCGATGAAATGTTTGGATGTTAGGACGTTTTGCTTTTTGATTGATGTGTGAAAGTATGGGATTTTGTGTTTTTGTTTAGTGTGCTCGCTAAGATCTTTTCTTTCGATCTTATGCCTACATATTCCCGTTTACCGAAATAGGGAAATCAGAGTGCTCGTAGTTCCCCCTATTCTATGGGAGGAAATGGTGTTTTGGTGTCTTGTTCAAAGCCCAAGACGTGAAGTGAAAAGGTTGTTTGTATCTTGTTCAAAGCCCAAGATGTGAAGCTGAAAGGTCTCAACTTTAGAGAGAATCTGCCATCTCTAAAGAGGGGTAAAGGAGAATTACTTTAACTAGGATACACGAATCCTAGCAATGCCATAATTTCCTAAGAAGGGGGTTTTCAACCTGAAGGAGAAGACTTTAACTCAGTGTAGAGCAATGCAATCTTTCCTTAGGAATTCCTTATGCTAAAAGAAGGACAGTGGCATGGATATAGATGATCCAGAGGCTTGCCACTTACAGCGATTAGATGAAAGGGAAGGAGTTGTTGAAGTTTGTGTACTGTGAACGAGGCACAGGTTTGATGCTAAAAGGTTGATTGGATCAACCAGTGGTTTTCTTATACAAAGCCTAACAGGAGGCTAGTATCTGCTAGGGAAAATCATTATACAAATCCTAAGAGGAGGCTATTGTGTGTCTCGTACAAAGCCCGAGAGAGAGGCTAAAAGGGTTCGACTCAGTGGGGGATATCATTATACAAAGCCTAAGAGGAGGCTAAAAAAGATTTGACTCAGTTCGAGAATCTTTTATAGCTCGTATGAAGCCCGAGATGGAGGCTAAAAAAGAGTTTGACTCTTGCTTAAGGAATTTGTATCTCGTACGAGGCCCGGGATGGAGGCAAAAGGGTGATTGACTCAACGAGGGAGTCTTTTTGTGTGTCTCATACAAAGCCTGAGAGTGAGGCTAAAAGTTATTTGACTTAACGAGGAAGTCTTTTTGTATCTCGTATAACGCCCGAGATGGAGGCGAATTGACTCAACAAGAGAGTTTTTGTATGTCGTACAAAGCCCGAGATGGAGGCGAAAATTTGTTTGGCTCAATAAGAACCTTTTGTATCTGGTATAAAGCCCGAGATGGAGGCGAAAGGTTTGCTCCGCTGGGGGGAAACATTTGTACAAAGCCCAAGAAGAGGCTAACTTATGCTGAGGATAAGAAGGATCATTATACGAAGCCTAAGAGGAGGGGAAAAGGAGACCGACTCCTTTAGGGATATCGTTATACAAAGCCTAAGAGGAGGCTATCTGCTGGTGACTGTTTTAGTTGAGTGACAGATCCAGTATACTGATTTTGAAAGAGAAAATCAGTTCTTATATGAGCAACACTGTACTCGAGGATTTGGTTCGAGGACCGGGATTGTTTCTTGTTCTTTGAGGAAATGGGAAATCCAAAGGGTATTGAGACTGTCCGAGTCTACGGGTTTCCTTCCTATTTAACGAATGGGTCACTTGAGAATGTCTTTGAGACTCAAGGAAAATAGAGTGTCCAAGTCTAGAGTTTCATCTTGTGTACTATGCTTTGAGAAACAGTAGTAGACTATGGAAAGGACTGCTCTATGGAGATAACTAAGTTCTGTTCCTATACCTGTAGAAGGTCGTCGGGACAATTTGTACGAAGCCCAAGAGGAGGCTGGAAGCTTTTAAGAAGCCGATCGGTCCTTGTACGAAGCCCAAGAGGAGGCTATCATTCCCGGAGGAAGAAATCATTATACGAAGCCTAAGAGGAGGCTGTGAATACTTCTAAGAAGCCGACGAGTCCTTGTACTAAGCCCAAGAGGAGGCGGGGTTGCTTTTAGGAAGCCTATGGGTCCTTGTACGATGCCCAAGAGGAGGCGGGGTTGCTTTTAGGAAGCCTGTGGGTCCTTGTACAATGCCCAAGAGGAGGTCGATGCTTTTAAGAAGCCCGTGGGTCCCCAAACCCCGAGAAATTCAAGGCAAGCTATTCACAAGGAATAGAGCAAGTCAGGAAAGTCCGAGAATTTGGAAGAAACTCAAAGATGCCATTCACGGAGAATACATTCATCTTTGGGAGTAGAGTTTCTTGACAATTCCTAATGAGGACAGCCGAAGAGAAGACTGTATCTGGTGCTCCTATTTGGGTTCTAGCTGTCTATTTATACGAATAAAAGAAACGGCTTTACCTAGTTCTAGACGTAGTTGCCGGGGAAACTCTGAATATCTATACTATTATTACACAGTCGATATGAGTTTATGAAAGGAGACTTACAGTGATCAGCCCCACAATACAGTTATACATATGAAAGCAGTAAATGAAAGCGGGTAAACACTTACTCGGTTGTAGAGCTTCCATGCTGTTTGGTTAGTTGTTCAACAAAGAAAGATTGAAAACAATAATATATTCAAAATCAAAGGAGAAAGTGCTTTGAAAAAGAAAGATTTGGGGCTTACAGCTCAAGGAGAGGCCCAGGGTTTTACCAGTGATTGCACTGCTGAATTTGTACAGAGGGTCTTATACAAGTGACTATGGCCCAAAAAGTTTTCTGTACAAAGGGATGGGTCTTACACTCTCTCAAGAGGCCCAAAAGGTTTAAAAGAAAAAGAGTGGGGCTTATAACACGAGGGTAGGCCCAGTTGACTTTTAAAATGGCGATCGCGCCGAGGTTTTCTTTTAACGCAGAGGGACTTATACAATAAGTGAGGCCCAAAAGGTTTTGGTTAAAAGGGGGTTGGGTCTTACACTCTAATAGAGGCCCAAAAGAATTTTGAATGGGTCTTATAGCTCAAGGAGAGGCCCAGATGGTTTATTTTTCAACGGATGATGATCGCGTCGAACTTTTGAAATACAACGGGACTTATACAATAAGTGAGGCTCACAAATAGGTCGTATTTACACAGGGTTGGGTCTTACACTCTATTAGAGGTCCAAAGTGTTTTTAAGAAAAGAAATGGGTCTTACTACTCGAGGGTAGGCCCAGATGATTTTTGAAAAGGCGACGATTGCGCCGTTTGTTTTTTGACAGTATCGGGACTTATACAATAAGTGAGGCCCAAAAATGATTTGGTCAAAAAAAGGATTGGGTCTTACACTCTATTAGAGGCCCAAGAGTTCAAAGAAAAAGAAATGGGTCTTACTACACGAGGGTAGGCCCAGATGATTTTTGAAAAGGCGACGATCGCGCCGTTTGTTTTTTGACAGTATCGGGACTTATACAATAAGTGAGGCCCAAAAATGATTTGGTCAAAAAAGGATTGGGTCTTACACTCCATTAGAGGCCCAAGAGTTTAAAGAAAAAGAAATGGGTCTTACTACACGAGGGTAGGCCCAGATGATTTTTGAAAAAGCGACGATCGCGCCGTTTATTTTTTGACAGTATCGGGACTTATACAATAAGTGAGGCCCAAAAATGATTTGGTCAAAAAAGGATTGGGTCTTACACTCTATTTGAGGCCCATAAGTGTTTGACAAAGTTTATTGAAGGGGAAAATCAACAAAACCCTAATTTCATCATTTTAAAATAATTATTCAAGGAAAAATTAATTAAAATGATACAAAATTCCAAATTAGTTTGAATAAACAACTTGTGATTTTGATTTTAGGTTTGAAAAATGAGGTTTTAATCACAAGATGAATTAAAACCTACTTGGTTTTGATTTTTCAACATGGATATTTATTTTTAAAAGGGTTTAAAAACAAATAAAAGGCATTTATTCACAAAAATACTAAATATATTAAATAAATAATATAAATCTAATTGTTTTGTGGAAATAAATATTTCAATATTTTTGTGATTTTTTGCAAAATGAACCAATAAAAAATAATTAAAATTGAGTGAGTTATTAATTTTCCAAATAATTAACAAAACATGAAAATAATTGGAAAAATAGCAAAAATGTGAAAAATCACAAAATGGCATGGGTGGGGTTTGAACCCACAACCTCAAGCATACAAGGCGCGCGCCCTACCATTGGGGTGGTGATACATCCATTGTTTAAAATGAAACAACAAATATACAAGGTATGATATGGTTTTGGCTTGCCCAAGGCAAGTTTTGGCTAAAAAACGTGAAGGTCATAACTTTCTCAATTCTTAATGGTTTGAGACAAAATTTATATGTATCTGGGCCAGAATTTCACAAGGAATCCAATGGTGGTGGTGGTTTTTTCATATCACACTCCCTCCTCAAAACCCGATAGTGGTTTTGAAAATGACCTATAATTGCATGTTCTATGCTACAACTCATTACAGGCATGAATTGCATGATCAAATGGCACAAACACAACACATATGACATGTATGAGAGATGCATAATCAATGGACTTCAAATGCACACATGTTTTGGTGACTGCAAATTGAGATGCTTACCCTTCTTTGGGATTTTGGAGTTTTCTCAGCAATCTGCCAACTCCCTTGCTCCAGATATGGTTTTATGCTTTGAACAACCTCAAATGATCCCTTGGATGCTTTTAGGATGATTGGAATCAGCTGGTACCTGCAAAAACACAAACTGCCCCTTTCTTGCAAAAGGGGTTAAAAGTGACCAAAATAGCAACTCCCTCAAATGGTGTTCCAGATGTATGAAACCATTTGGGACAGTTCAAGGATGATATTTGGAGTGTGTTTGAGGTTTTATCTGGTTTGGAAAGTGACTGAATCAAGACGTTGCTTGAAAAATGCACAAAAGTGCCATCTTGAGGTTTTGAGAGGTGACTTTATGATGTTGTGATTACAGGTCACTTTTGATGGTTTGCACAACTTACATATGATATATATGAGGTGTGTTTATGATTGGTTTGGTTGGAAAAGCTCTCAAACTCAAAACCCGATAGTAACTTGCTTTTGAAGGCAAAATTGGAGTGAAAGAAGAGATTTTGAGGAAAGCATCTGTTAGATGGCTTTGGTGTACTCAAACTGAACACAATTGAGCTCTATTTATAGTAGAGCAAGTTTGTTTTGGGATCCACAGTGAATGGCAACTGCAACAGGTGTTTCCTCAATGTTGGCCAATGGAAATGCAAGTCTTCTCTAGCCATTGACTAGAGGTTAGGGCACAGAGCTTTGGTCCCCTTGGTCTTGGATAAGTCTTGACTGATTTCAGATGAGAATGGCCCAGTCCATGCCACCTTGATGGTTCCATTGAATGCTTCAATCCAAATTTGAAGTCTTGTCCCTATTTTGGCCATTCTAGGTTCAACATGCTATTTCTTGTTCCATGGACTTTGGAGGCTTGGCTCAGTGATTGTCCCCTTTAGATTCAATCCTCAGAGGTGTCCAAGTGGATAGGAGCATTTGAAATTGGCTGATTTTGGCAAATCGGGCAAAGTTGCAAATTCTGCCTTGCCTTTGACAGATTTCAGCAAGGCAACTTGACAATGTCATATCTCATGGTGTAAGTTGAATTTGGCAATGTTCTTGGCCATTTTGGAAAGCCCTTACATGATACAACAACTGTTTGAACAAGTTTGGTTTTGATCTCTTTTGATTCCAAGTGAAAAATCCCCCTACATTTGGCAAAAAGTGAAGACAGATTTGGACTTAGTGAAAATTTCACTAAGTGTCGGAAAAACTAACATTTTCACTTTTCAGCCACTTTGATCACTCCATAACTCAAAATACTTACTGAATTGGAATGACTTGTAGTTGAAGTTTTTGTAGAGGATAATGAGGGCTACAAATCCATCTTTGGATGAGAAAAAATGGCCTTGTGGTTTAGGAGTTATGGTCCTCCAAAGTTGGTACCCTAGCCACTTTATTTTTAACTTAGAAAATTTTCTAAGTTTTTATGGTTACCCCTTTTACAAGTTATCCAAATTTTCTTGATTTTTCTTGATGAATGATGATTAAAATCATACATTAACATCATTTTAGGGTTAAAAATCCATTTTGGTGAAAAATCTCAAAAAGTCAAAGTTGACTTTTGTGCACAGTTGACTTTTTATCAGATGAATTCCAAACTGTGCAATTCTTCAGGAAATCATGTCCTTGACCTAAATCAAACTTGATGGACATGTTCCATGGGTGTCATAGGGTATATTGAATCATGTCCTAGGGTTTGGGAGCATGTCCTGGTCAAAAGTCAAAGCTACAGTTGACTTTTCTCGCGAAACCCTAATTGTGGTGCAGATGAAATTGAGACTTGTTACTCAAGCTTCTTGGGTTAATCCATTGTTCCAAATGGATCAATATCGTATATTAGAGACCCTCAAATCATGTCTTGAGGTCTTGGCTCATGGTTTGTCCCAAAAGTCAACTTAGGGGTGAATTAGGTCAAGAAACCCTAATTCCTGATTTTTGATGTATACATCCCCTGAGGCAAAATTGACTTGATGACTGGGTTCATGAGGTTCCATGAAGTATATTAGGTTATGTTTTGGATCATTGGCTTGTGCCCATATGAAATTTCCCATCTGGAGGCCCTGGTCGACCAAAACCCTAATTTGGTGACACTGTCGATCTTGAGACTTGATCCACCTAGAAGGGAGCAGCTTTGTGCTTAATCCTTGAAGTGGGAGTCCTTTTGATCCTTTGTGGATATTTGAGAGGTTAGACAAGTTGAAGATCAAGTCATTTCTTGATTGATCCTTTGTCTAAAGTCTCTGAGAGGGCTTGAAACCCTAAGTTTGATAGTAGTGGATGCTCACACATCTTTGGGGAGACTAATGGTTCATCCATATTGTGATGATGATTTACACAATGATGGGAAATCTTAGTGGTCAAAATTTGGGGTATTACAACGGGCAGCTGAATAAAGTGACGATTAAGAACAAGTATCCACTTCCAAGAATAGATGACTTAATGGATCAGTTAGTATGTGCCTGTGTGTTTAGCAAGATTTACTGGAGGTCGGGTTATCATCAGATTCGATTAAAGGATGAAGATATTCAGAAGACGGCTTTCAGGATCCGATATGGACATTATGAGTATGTAGTGATGCCGTTCGGAGTTACTAATGCACCTGGTGTATTCATGGGGTATATGAATCAAATTTTTCATGCTTACTTGGATCAATTTGTGGTTGTCTTTATTGACGACATTCTAATATATTCTAAGTCAGATTAGGAATATGCTGAGAATTTACGGATCGTGCTGAAAGTGTTAAAAGAAAAGAAGCTCTATGTTAAGTTATCTAAGTGCGAATTCTGGTTGAGAGAGGTAAGTTTTCTTGGTCATGTTATTTCAGGTGATGGTATTACTGTGGATCCATCCAAGGTAGATGCAGTTCTACAGTGGGAGGCTCCGAAGTCGGTAACTGAGATTAGAAGCTTTTTGGGTTTGGCTGGTTATTACCGTAGGTTTATTGAAGGCTTTTAGAAGTTCACACTTCCATTGACTCAGTTGACTTGCAAAGGTAAAGCGTTTGTGTGGGATGTTCATTGCGAGAATAGTTTTATTGAGCTAAAGAAGAGATTGACTACAACTCCAGTTTTGATTCTACCCAAACCAAATGAACCATTTGTGGTGTATTGCGATGCTTCTTTGATGGGTTTAGGAGGTGTGTTAATGTAGGATGGTAAGGTTGTGGCTTATGCTTCACGACAGTTAAGGGTCCATGAGAGAAATTATCCAACTCATGATTTGGAATTAGCTGCAGTGGTATTCGTATTGGAAATTTGGTGGCACTATCTTTATGGTTCCAGATTTGAAGTGTATAGTGATCATAAGAGCTTAAGGTATCTGTTTGATCAGAAGGAGTTGAATATGAGACAAAGAAGGTGGTTAGAATTCTTAAAGGATTATGATTTTGTCTTGAAATATTATCTCGGTAAAGCTAATGTCGTGGCTGATGCTTTGAGTCGGAAGACCTTGCATATGTCTGCTATGATGGTTAAAGAATTGGAATTGATTGAGCAGTTCAGAGATATGAGTTTAGTTTGCGAATGGACATCACGTAGTGTGGGTATATTGAAGATCAACAATGAATTTCTTAATAGTATTAGAGAGGGTCAGAAGTTGGATGTGAAACTGGTGGATTTGATGATTGGAAATGAATAGGCAAAAAGTAACGAATTCAGAGTGGATGAACAAGGTTTGTTGAGATTCCGTCATAGGATTTGTATTCCTGATGATTCTGAGTTGAAAAGAATGATTCTAGAAGAAAGTCACAGGAGTAGCTTGAGTATCCATCTAGGAGCTACAAAGATGTATCAAGACTTGAAGGAGATATTTTGGTGGCCTGGATTGAAGCGTGATGTGGCTAAGTTTGTATATGCTTGTTTGACTTGTCAGAAGGTGAAGGTGGAACATTAGAAACCTGTTGGTTTAATGTAACCGTTAGAAATTCCAAAGTGGAAGTGGGACAACATTTCTATGGATTTTGTGACTGGGTTGCCTAATACTCCGAGAGGGTATGATGCCATTTGGGTAGTGGTGGATAGAATGACAAAGTCCGATTAATATCAGTTTTCCTTTGCAGAGGCTGGCAGAGATTTATATTCGGGTGATTGTGAAGTTGCATGGAGTTCCATTGAGTATAGTGTTGGATAGAGATCCAAGGTTCACTTCCAGATTTTGGGAGAGTTTCCAAGGAGTTTTGGGGTCGAAACTGAGATTGAGTTCGGCTTATCACCCGCAGACTGATGGACAGACAGAGAGAACTATACAATATTTGGAGGATTTGTTGAGGGCTTGTGTGCTTAAGCAGGGAAGTACTTGGGATAGCCATTTGTCGTTGATTGAGTTCACTTATAATAACAGTTATCATTCCAGTATTGGAATGGCACCTTTTGAAGCTTTGTATGGTCGGAGGTATCAGACGCCTTTGTGTTGGCATGAATCTGGTGAGAGTGTAGTACTTGGACCTGAGATTGTTCAGTAGACTACTGAGAAGGTGAAGTTGATTTGGGAAAAGATGAAAGCTTCACAGAGTAGGCAGAAGAGCTACCATGATAAGAGGAGGAAATATCTAGAGTTTCAAGAAGGAGACCATGTGTTCTTGAGAGTCACTTCAGTGACCGGTGTTAGACGTGCATTGAAGTCGAGAAAGCTTACTCCTCGATTTATTGGTCTATATCAAATTTCTGCAAGAGTTGGACCTGTTGCCTACAGAGTGGCGTTGCCACCCAATTTGTCAAATTTGCATGATGCGTTCCATGTGTCACAGCTTCGGAATTATGTTTCGGATCCGTCACACGTGATTCCGATGGATGAGGTAGAAGTAAGGGATATCCTTACGGTTGAGGCTTTACCAATACAGATTGAAGACTGCAAAGTGAAGCAATTGAGAAGTAAAGTGATCACTCTTGTGAAGGTAGTGTGGGGAGGTACTGCCGGTGGAAATATGACTTGGGAATTAGATAGCAGGATGTGAGAGTCGTATCCGGAGTTATTCGTATGAGGTAAAAAATTTAGGACGAAAATATTCTAAGTGGGGGAGAGTTGTAACGCCCCGATAATTATAATTTGTTTGATTGATGATTAATTGTGTTTAATCTCGTGTATTTGTGAATTACGTGATATGTGGTGTGTTTTGGTATGTTCATGTGTTCGGTAGTGTAAGACTATAGGAGTATTGTGGCTTACTCTTAATTTAAATAATTTAAATTAGATTATTTAGATTTAAAAACAATTAATTGGAATTTTAGTAATAATAATTGGATAATTATTTTATTTAAATAATTTAGTTGGAATTAGTAAATTTAAATAATTAATTATAATTATTTTATTAATTTAAAAGTGGATAATACGAGTAGAGAAATAGTAAGGGCAGAGTGGACCATTCACGAGGTTTAGTAAGGGTAAGGAAGGAAGACCATATTAGGGGTCTAAGGGTTATAGTAGGAAAGAAGAAAATTAGAAAGGAGGAGAATCATTTGTGAACGATCGTGTTTTGGAGAAAATAAGAACAGAAGAGAGGAGCAGAGCTAGGGCTTAAAGAGGATTTGAAGAATCATCACTAAGGTATCTTTGATCACTTAAGGGATAAATAATGTATGTATAAGGGTAGACAAATCATTAGGTTCATATCTATGTGTTTCTCTCGTTGTCTTGGTGGTTTCGGTGCAAAGTTTAGGTTTGCGTGTCGGTGATTCTAATAATAGGTAAATTGTACAAATTGGTTGGTTGAATTGTGATTTTGTGTTGAAAGTGATTATAATTGATGTGTGTTCTGTTGTATGATACTCATGTATTCTATGTGCATTCCTGGACTGTATGCTATTGAAATTGGAGAAGTGTTGGGGGTTTGGACTGTGCAGAATCGCAACTGTACGGTTGTTGATTCACACATTTTTGTCGGGCGAATTGGTGTCTTGCCTGGCGAAGGTGAGTTTGGTTGCTTCTCGCTGGGCGAACTGAGAGGCGAGCGAAGGGTGGAAAATAGGTGCTACTAGAATTTGTATAGGGGGATGATTCGCTTCTACTTCGCTGGGCGGAAGGGGGCAGGTTCGCCGGGCGAATGGGGGTTTCGCCGGGCGAAGGTGAGTTCACTTGCGTCTCACTGGGTGAACATCAGGCGAGCAGTAAGAGTGTTTGGTTACCACTAGAACGAACAAAATTTTCTAAAACTTTAAAAATCCATATCTTTTGATCCGTAGGTCCGTTTCAGTCACCGTTCGAATTGTTGGAAAGCTGGTTTCGTATACTTTCTATTAAAATTATTTTGAATGCCAAAATTCCAACTATTCGATGCATTAATTGAGTTCCCGTGTACGTTGTGATGTGTTGAATGTTGAAATGTTGAGTTCGGTTGTGTGAATGTGTGTTATATCTGTGGATTGCAAATGTTACATGTTTTGACAGGTATATGCTGCATGTTGGACAATTGTGGTATGATGTATTATTTGTATGATAGTTATATGCATTGGTCATCATTGTATGTTGTTGAATGCATATCATGTTGCATAAGTTGTATGATAAGTCGTCTGCCTATGTGGGGTGTGAGCACCTTATCCGGATTCCTTGAAATGGAATCGTGTTGTTGTTGTTGAAGTAATCATGTGCCTATGTGGGGTGTGAGCGATTACGGGTGTTCGTGTGCCCATGTGGGGTGTGAGCGATCACGGATGTCGTGTGCCCACGTGGGGTGTGAGCAACTCATATGGAAATTCCGACGGGAATTATGATCATGTAAAAGGGATCGAATTGGTACCACATGCATTGAGTCGAGTTGTGAGTCTCATTGCATTACATGGTGTTGTGTTGTGTTATGGATTATATGATTGTCTGCTTGTGTGAGAAAATGTAATTGTGTTGATGATGTGATAATAGGGTGAATTGTGTAATGATTATATGCTTTTATATTTATATTATGCGTTTCTTTTGTTGATTGAGAATCTCACTCTTCTGTTGGAATGATGCTTTATATGGCATCATGCAGATAATCAAGGATATTGCAGAGTCAAAGTTAGTAAAGATGAAGTCTTCTACTATATTTTATTTGAGTCGGCGTCTGCTCTGATGTATAACACTGGGGATATGGAACGCTTGTTGTTATTTATTTCATTAGCCGTTATTACTTTTGTTTAATTGATGTTGGTTACCTCGTTTAAACATATTACATTTTTAGTCATTATTTCAAAGGAGTTTTTGCAGCTACATGAGAAGAATACTTAAGTATGATTCTGTTGATACCGTTAGTGATAATTATATGTTACATGTCGTATGCATGAGCAGGTGTATGTTGGAGAGTAACATCCTATGTGTTGAATTTTTATGAATTTACTTTGATAATTGGATTATTTTACGCGGGGGTTTAGGGTGTTACACTTAGGATGCTAACACCTTCCCTAGGTATAACCAACCCCCAAACCTTACAATCTCTTAGCATTGTTGTTACATTGCAATTTAGGGTTTTATACGATCTTTTCCCTTTCTCTTTGTCATACCCTAATTTTTAACCCTAAGATCCTGTTTTTTTTGTCGTTTTGCATGACATTATGCATTTCATCTGTCATACCCCATATTTGTCTTTCTCAGCTTTCTCTCTGTGAGATCGTCTGGCCTTTGGCCATGATCTTCTGAGATTTAGGTCATAAGACCTTGTGTGCTCGTTTACTGTGACTAACCCATTTGTGCAGGCGCATTATTTTCAAGTGAAGATGGTTTTGGTTCTCTCAGTAGCACATTTCAAGGCATGACCAGTTAAATCTGATTTAAAGTGGTCTTAAGGTTTCTAATTGATCTGAGCTCCACTTTTAGAATTCTTTCCTGTTCATGGGCTATTCTTGGAACAAGACTGTGAAGACGGCCTAGATGAATTTTATGGCCATATCTCACATTAAAGTCAGGATCGGGCCGTGATTTTCATGATGTTGTTGTATGTGTGTTCTTGGAGACTTGGTACATTGATTTAGGCTGCGAGATTTCAAGTTTGATTGAAATATGATGTTTGTTTTGGACGAAGTTTGACCATTATTAAGAGTTTCATGATTCATAAAATTCGAAAGAAGTTCTCATTCATACAAAGTACAAGTTCAAGTGAGGAGTCCGAGGATCCTTATGATTTTTGGAGAAATATTGTCCTGACCATTATGCAAAGCATGCCAAGCTCATATTTGTGAGCTCATTTTATTCTAAAGGATTCAAGAATTACAGGTTCAATTGAGTTCATTTTAAGGCGTTGGTTTTTTACAAGATAAGACTAAAAGAGGAGTGATTCAAACACACCCATTCAAGTTCATGATACCAAATTTCATCCAAGGTCAAGCTATTGATCCATCCGAGTTTCTAAGTTTTGGTTTTCATTTATCAAGAGAAGTACAAAGCTCAAGTGTGCATTCATGGTTTTAAGCACAATGTTCAAGTAGTGATGCTTAAGATTCAACATCAAGATATCCTAAGGTTCAAGCATGTAAATTCAAGAAGATTCAAATTGTAAAAGTTCAAGGTGATTTCAAAATTAGAGGTCACATGCTACAAATTCATTTTAAGTACAAGGCGATTCTCTACAAATTCACTTTGCAAAGTTCACATGTTGCCCATACAAGATTTCAAAGAGCATGCTTTATGCCTTGTATCTACTACCCGCAAGAAATTCAAGTAAAAACTAACTACCCACTTGCTATGGATTTGAAGCTGAAAAGCAAAGGCAGTGATAATATTATGAGGAACGTTTGGTAATGGAAGTAAAACGTGATTATTGCTTATGGTTTGAAGAGCTCGCTAAGGAAACCAATCTAAAGCAGTTGGAGCTGAACGAATAGACATATTGTGCGAAGCAGCTTGACTTCTAGTTCCCGTCAGTAATTGCCATTGACCATTTCAAAGATACACTGAACCGACAAAAAGAATGAACATAATACATCAAAAATAGTTATTACAGCCATCAATTTCCAAACGTACAATCAGCATGATAATTTGAAAATGGAAATACATTTATGGTGGTAATTGCAAAAACCAGCAAGTTTCGAATCAGCTCTTCAAACCGTACAAATATGGGAAATCATAAATCATTAAAACCAATACAAATTCATTCATTTCAATCTTCACAAAATCAAACATATCAAAGTAAAAAAGGGCAAGTTTAATCGGAATGTCGGTAACAGTTTCGGCAAGAAATCATCACTTCATCAAGAATATCCAAACATGATCAACCGAGAACAGAAAGTTTCTAATCATCTTAAAGCAGGAATCATAGAGTTATTCTCTTTCCAAAGCCGTAATTGACAACGTAATATCTTTATTTAAGACGAAATCAGTGTGTTTAAGACATTGGAGCCTATATAAAGGAGCAATGCACAAGAGACAAAGACAGAGAAAAATCATACGAACCCACGAGTTCTCATACATTCCACACGCAACATTCACACAAAAGTAACCTACACAAACCATAAAATACACAAAAAAATCACCAACAAGGCAACAACCAAAATCATCAACTCCATTACCCAAATTCAAAAAAGGCCTAGTGATTCAAAGAAACATATCTATTCATCATCATCTCTCACAAAGGACAACAGGAAAGAAGCATAACAACACAAAAGACAAGCAAAGCTCACGAAAGGTAAAAGATAAAGAATCTCCCCTGAAGGAGGATCCATTCACGTCATGCTCGCAGCTCTCGCCGTTTCTTTCGTCTTTTATTCTTGTTTGCATTTATGTAACTTGTAACCGTGAAAATTATAATGAAATTGGGGCTGGGAATCTTTAGGGTTTGAGGGTAGTTAGGTTTTTTGTTTGATCGGTCGAGAGAAATAGAGAGATCGGAGGGGAAACGAGGGCGGCGGCGCCCTTAGGGTTGTGAAAATCCTATTTCCTTTTTTGAGAGAGGGCAGAACGAGAAAGGATGGGAGAGTGAGAGATGAGAAATCTTGCGTGTGACTCCTCTCTTTCTTTTGTTAACGATTATCCTGTACACGTGCACACGCGGTTTACCATACACCCTCCCGTTTTGATTCCTTGATCATATCGCACCTTTGATCTGTGGCTGTGATCTGAGGGTCCGCGATGGACCCACTACCCATTAAGCACACCAAATCCCTCAGTTTCTAACTCTCTCCTTTCAGTTTCTTTTTATTTTTATTTTTTTAATTTACTTTTTTAATAAATTAAAATAAAACTTTTTAAATAACTTTTTTTCTTTAAAATAAACATATTTTTTTATATATATATATATTTAAAATATCCTTTTTATAAAACATAAATTTTTTTTATTAATTAAACTTTGGTTAAAACCTTTTCTTTTTAATAAAACATTTTTTATAAAAATACAAAAAATTAAGATCTTCCTTTAATTAATAACCTTTCATTTTAATATAACTTTAAACTAAAAAAAATAATACTAAAAACTTTTTTAATTACAACCCTTTTATTAATAGATAACCTTTAACTTTTTTCAAATTAATTAATAATTTCTAACTTAGCTAATTCTTAATACTCTTGTTCATTTCCCTAAAAAATCAAAACCCTTTTTCCTAATAAACCGTTCTTTTAGAATTCCTCGCGATAAAGCGTATGTTTGAGTGACATAGATTAGAACCTTTAGTTGATATCATGTCTTGCTTGTGCATTTGTTTGCTTACCATTGTGCTTGATGTATGTTTGCTTTTGTGTACTAAACCTTTCAAAAATATTAAAACTCTCGATCCAACGTCGAGCCATTTCCTACCTATGTAAGTCGATTGCTTTCGAGCATCGCCATCAACCTTTGGTTACTAGACACAAGACTAGCACCACTTTGCTAGCACTCTCGTTAAATCTTACAATTAATCGCGTTATATCCAAGGGAAAACCCCATGCATGGTAATCAATTATCGTGCATGGTGCATAACCATTTGCATTTCATACCTCCATAGGTTCACACCCTTTAGGATAAGTTCATAGACAACTTTAGGATAAGCTTCCTAAGTTAGTCCCCCTTAAAATCAATCAAACATCTTTAGCTCACCTAATTCTCCACACAAGATAATTAAATGTGAATCATCTCAAAGAAGGAACATACAATCCCATACCCCACAAAATACAAACAAGTTTCAAAAAACTGTGGTGGTTTCTTAAGATGATGACTCATTTTTTCTCCTAAAACTTTTAAACAACCTTTAGTACCCTTCAGAGAGGAACTACAAGTGCTCTGATTCCAATCCCGACAGGATATATAGGCACAAGATGCGATATCTTGTCGAGCACACTTAGGAATATAATTCTAGGTCACCTACCCTTAAAACCTTAGCAAAACAGACAACAAATAGCATAAAATAAAAACAAGAGGTTCCTGTAGAGTACTACAGATATCTAGGATGCTAACACCTTCCCTAGGTATAACCAACCCCCGAACTTAGAATCTTAGTGCATTTGTATTGCATTATGGGTATTCGGTTTTTCTCCCTTCCCTTGGATAAAATCAAAGACCGGTGGTGACATTAAAAATGCGATCCTAGTTAACAAATAACTATGGTATCCAATTTTCACCGCGACAGAAATGGCGACTTCACTGGGACTCTCATAAGAGGGTTCCCCCTAACTTGTTTAATTATATTTTTTGTTATATATTTGTATCTGTTATGTTTGCTTGGGTTATTACTTGTGTGGTGAGACAAAGTCCTACACCCGGACTTGAGTGAAAATTATGATAGAACGGTGAGAATTCAAGGATACTTTGAGGGAGTCGATTCCTGAAGAAGTTGAATTGAGACTTCACCACTCAGTCTAGGCCCTCTCGAATTTAATTTTGTCCAACAAGTCTATTAGTGAAGACGCTATTATTTCAAACTAAAGGCCATCGAGACTGGGGACCGTAGTTACCTTTAACCCAACTTGGCTTATTAGGATGTAGTGCGGGGACTATGCGGGAGTCTATTTCTGCAATAGTCGCTACGCGATACTACACTCAGACGAGATTCTCTTGAGAATATTATTGACTACCAAGTGATTTGGGAAATCGATAATATCTAAAAGATGTGTTGTAGACTCTGGGAACTTTTAGAACCCGTTCGGCAGGTACATTTGAAACCATAGTACACACCTATTGGGATGGGTAGACCATGGCTCCACGATCGCGACCTTTGAACCTAGGACATTTGTCTGTGTGTTTGTGAATATGTGTATACCTGTGTTTGTGCATACATTCACTCATCCATCCATGCATTCATGCACCATTTCTAACCTTTCAAGGAATTTAGAGTTATCTTGCAAACATCATAGGTTTTACCGTGGATTTTGGAAATTATACTCTATTTTGTAATCCTTAAAAAAAAAAAGAGAAATTCAATGAAATGAGACCTTTTCAGTCACTCAAAAGCTTTATCCACTTTATGGTGTTTGTAACATAACCTTTTAGTTCATTGAAATTCATTTGCATTCTGCATTTGCATACATCATTAGCATCACATCCTTTGCATTCCAAGTTCTCACTTTTGTTTCTTCTACCATAGTCGAGTCATCATAAGCACGGTACTCAAGCCAAGAAGATGGATCATTTGGAACAAGAAAACCACACACTTCGAGCAGAGATTTCCGCTTTGGAAGCTAACATGGAAACTTTTTCTACCACGATGAAGAATCTGAGGGAAACCTAAGAGTTGGAGAATCAAGTACTTCGTGACAAAGTTGCAAAATTGAAGGCCACCAAGAAGAGTCAGATGAATTTGGTCAAAGAATTGGTCATATCCCGACGCCATGATGGTTTTTCTTCCTCCTCCACCAATCGGTCAACTCAGCAAAGCAGTGATTCTAGGGGCATCCTTATGTCGTACGCCGAGTTGTTCCCTATCCTCTTGCAAAATGGTTTGATCAAGAAGGAAACTCCCCCAATTATCCTAATGGCCCACAGGAGCTACTTCACAGTTGATTTCTTATGTGCCTTTCATCAAGGGGCACCCGACCACGATATCGAGGAATGTTATGTCTTCAAGGAGAAAGTGAAGGAGTTGATTCAAAAGGGGGTCCTGTCCTTCAAAAAGGCGCAAACTCCAAGAACAAGAAGTAATCCCCTCCTTGCACATGGTGGATTGATACAGAGGACGGTTTTCTCTAGGCTATGTCTCGCCATATTTTAAGCTTATTTGATGTTTTCATATGTAATTTTCTACGTTCGTTAATGCACTTATGTTGCGTGTGAGAACTTGTTATTTTGAATAATTAATGCAATGAATAATGTTTGTCTTGAAGAAATCCATTCGTTTCACTCATTTTAAATGCTTTATTCTATTAAAATGCCAATGCTACCCGATCTCTTGTTTAGGCAGAGAATTGGAGGGAGGATGACGAATCAAAAACACAAGATCTCTTGTTGTATGCTTTTGAATAAGACTCTGCTGAGGATGTAAGGCGTTGTTTCAATTCCCAAACACCGGAGATATAAGGGAGATAAACCCTCTTTAACCCCTTTGAGCCTTGAAGTAGGAGTTTTCTTTTCTAAATAAAAAAACCCTCAATTTTAACCTAGGGAAGGGTAGTGTTCAGTTAAGCTGATCGAGCGCCCCAACTTTCCAAAAAAAAGAGAAAAGAGGAGTGAACATCCGAGAATCCACTTTATCTATCCCTCACACATTAAGAGGCTAGCAGTAAAATTCACAATGATTATCCTTCGACTATCTAAAGAGTGAGGCAGTCACAGTCCTTTTAAAAAGGTCGAAACAACTTGGAGTCACACGACTTGTTCCTAAATCAAAAAGGAAAAAAAAAAAGAAAAAACCTGCTAAGTCAAAACCTATGAAGGAGACTTAGGAAAATTGGGGCATCCCGCTGGACTTCAAATTCAAATCCAAGAGACTCAGTCCAGGCAAAAGTTAGGGATCGAAAAACAAAAAAAACGAAAAAAAAGGATTATAAAGAAAATCCTCAATGAATAACAAAGTAGTGTGATCGAACGCCAAAAGCAAATAGGTGAGTGACTGTCATGTCCAAAGCCTCAGTGGTTTCTCAACCGTATAAAAAAAACTCCTTTTGAGAGATGAGTGCTCGTGTCAGGTTAACTGAATGTAGGACCGAAGAACATCACGAAGAACGGGTGGGTACAAATAAACTTTGAGCCTTTATCCTTTGTTTCTTAAACCGTGAACCAAGCCACGATACAACCCTCGAAATACCTAATTGAAGCAGGGTTTATTTTGAAAGCATACTAATTGAGATAACGTTTCCTGACTCCTATGAGCTATGCTCAAAATTTGTGTTGGCTTTGTGAAATTAATCAATTTCATATCCCAACTAGTGATTCGGTCACAGGTTATTGCGATATTTTTTTTCAAAAAAACTTCAAGACAAACGTGTGTGTTGCATTACCCATTTCAGAATTAACATTTTCTACATGCTAACGTTGCTCGACGTCATAGAAGCTTGCATATGAGCATCAGTAATGAGCTCGGTCTTTTTAGACTTGAAACTTTGATGAGTAAATGGAAAAATATTTCAGAAAGATGATCGTATCCAGGGGCATGTTTCTTGAAGACTCCGCTGAACAGGGGCAAGTTATTCTCAGTTGCTGCTTCCATAATCTGACCCCAAGGGGCAAGTTTGAAGACTCAGTTGCATAGAATACTGTCAATCTGGGACAGTTATGTCGAGATTCTACAAATCTCTCAAGAGTTGGAAGACATTGGAACATTTTGGGACGCCAATTTTTCTGTAAAATCCTCTTGGAATGACTTCCACATAACACAGTCGATATGGGGCAATTACGTCGAGATTAGATAAATCTCTCCAAATCCGATGGCTTAGTTGTACAGAACACCATCAGTCTGGGGCAATTACGTCGAGATTAGATAATTCTCTCCAAATTCGATGGCTTAGTTGTACAGAACACCATCAGTCTAGGGCAGTTACGTCGAGATTCGACAAATCTCTCTGAGAGTTTGAAAATATTGGGACAGTTGGATGTCAATTTTTTCTGTAAAATCCTCTTGGGATGACTTCTTCTCTTAAACCATGTAATCTGGGGCACTTGAGAATTGAAGATTATTTTATCCATCCACAACAACTATTGTTCAAAATGGCGACTACCACGCAGTTCATCAGTGCAGAGTTACATTGTCCTCACAACATTATTCACCCACGTCCCCAGTAAGCTCTATTTCAGCGGTCATAACTATTCCCCGGTGAATCTCTACTTCAAGGGCCATGGCACGTTTGATGCAAGAATTCCCCAGTTGGTGACCTAAGAATTCCCAGTGAATCTCCTTGGCTTCAACCTTCCCAGCGAAGTGGATGTTTATTTCATCCCTATGAAGTCTCAAATCTAACATCTTCAGCTTGCAATATTGATCTGAGCTTCCCCATTTAAGTGGATATTTATTTTATCCCTTGTGTGGCCTCATCTCTGGCATCTCCAGTTACAACTTTCATCCAGACTACTTCAGTTCGTGTTGGATATTTATTTTATCCCCCATGAAGTCTCTCCAATCATGAGTTTGATCCTTTCCCAGTGGATCTTTCTCACCTCCAACAGAGTGACCGAATTCATCTTGGCAATTCCCTAAGTGAAGTCATGATGTTCATCCCCAATTGGAGTGTTCTCTTTTCCTCAGAGAAGTTTGAAGCCTTGAAGCAGGACTTTGTTTCCATCTGTGGTTTTCCATTCATCCCCAGTGATGCATCTATCTTGTAAAGATTGGCTGAGTATCCGTGTCAAGATGTTTATTTCATCTCCATCTTACTTCTCTTCGTCTGTTTTGTCAGCATAAGCATAAGCATAACATATATTCATTCACATAGATACATGACATGTGCGCATTTTGCATCTTGCATTTTGTGTTGTTTGTTTGGTTCTTTCACTTTGGTTGCGTTTATCCCCAAGTGAAATGGGTTTGTCCTCTCCCTCCAAGTAGAGTCGTCAGCCCTAAGCAGGAAGAGCATATCCTTTCTAATTCCCCACTGAGTTCGATCCTCGTGGAAGATGGTTGCTATAGTTTTCTTTTCCATTTTTGGATAAAGATAAACCCCAGTTGAGTTCATTCCTCACCGGATAGAGTCTTGCTTGACCGTTTCTTTTCAGTTATTTCCTGAATTAAACTTTGGTCCCCGACAATCACAATTTTTAAATCTCTCTAGACTTGTAAACCTAGATCGAGCGTGCATTAATTTTTCACTTTGTCTCCCCAGGAAGAATCTATTTGAAGATTACCATGGAAGACAAAATTATTTCTCTAAGTAGTGTTGTTGCAACATTTTCTCAGAAATTATACAGACGACAAGTGGCAGCCTCTTTAGTTAAGCAGCTTGTTTTGTTTTCAGGTTTTCTATTTGGATGACAAATGGCAGTCTCTTTTCTAGACAGTTTGTCTATTCCCAAAAGTTATCAAGATCATCAACTTGTTCTCCATCAAATGGCACCTCTCCGGAAATCCGTCAGAGAAGTTTGTTGAAGACTTTACAGGTTTTCTCTTTATCTGAGAATTCCTGTTACAATGATTTTATTTCAAACTGCAGTGATATAGGTCCTCAGTGATGCTCTCCCAGTGAGTCTACTATTTAATTTACTTCCATCAAATGGCATCTCTTCGAGAAGTTTGGTGAATATTTAGATGATCTTTCTCTTTATTCGAGAATACATGTTTACAAGTCAACCGGACCTCCATCTCTTCGGAAGATCCCCGGTGATATTTTCTAATCTCCAGTAAGTTATGGATTCCCGCTGAAGTCTTCAATCTCCAGTGAAAATTCCAATCCCCTATGAAGTTACTTTCCAACAAGTATTCGCCGTTCCAGGAGGAATTCAAGACCTTTGCTCGAGGCAGACAACCTCTTACCTTTTATTTCAAGACTTTGCTCGTGGCATACAACCTCAAAGCATTTATTTTCGGACTTGCTCGTGGCATACAACCTTGCAGCATTCTATTTGATAACTCACTCGTGGCATACAACCTCGAAACGTTGAAAGGTTTATTTTACCCTGTTCAAGTGAAAGACCTTGATCAAAGAAGAAACTAAGACCCGTTCATGGCATACAACCTTGAAGCGTTGGGAAAGTTATTTACCCTTTCTAAATGGATCATTTAGTTAAAGAAGAAGCTTGATCATGTCTTGATCATGGAAGCTTATTTTGGTCAGACATCTATGCTTAGGCTACCGTGTTTGGTAGTAGGTGGTCTCTCCTTTCAAGTCTATTACCTTTGCTTAGGCTATCATATGTTTGATAGTAGGTAACATGTCTTTATTTTGTTCAGATACCTTTGCTTAGGCTACCATGTTTGGTAGTAGGTCATCTTTCCTTTTGTGTTTACCTTTGCTTAGGCTATCATGTTTGATAGTAGGTAACACACCTTTCTTTTGGGTTGGACACCTGTGCTTAGGCTACCGTGTTTGGTAGTAGGTGATCTCTCCTTTCAGGTTATTACCTCTACTTAGGCTATCATATGTTTGATAGTAGGTAATATGTCTATCTTTTTTGGTCAGATACTTTTTCTTAGGCTACCGTGTTTGGTAGTAGGTGATCTCTCCTCCCAAGTTTATTACCTTTGCTTAGGCTATCATATACTTGATAGTAGGTAATATACGTCCTTTCATTTCAACTGGATACCTTTGCTTAGGCTGCCACAAGTTGTTGGTAGTAAGTTATCTTTCCTTTCAAGTTTCTTGCCTGATGTTTAGGCTACCATATCCTTGGTAGTAGGCACTACACACTTTTGTTCTATTTTGGAGATACCACGTGTTTAAGCTACCTTGTGATTGTCAGTTGGTAGCCTCTTCCCTAGTGGAGTTGAGTTTCATCCCCAGTGGAGTGGAGTTTCATCCCCAGTGGAGTTGGATCTTTCCCCGTGGAGTCTTGCTAAGTTGTTCCCCGTCTTCCATTCTTTAACTATGTTTAGACGTTAACTGTATGCTATTACCCCCTGTGACATCATTCCCCACAGGATCTTTGTCTTGAATTCATATCATATCATTTCATATCATGTGCATTTGTGGCATCTTAGGCCCAAAAATTGTGCATGTTTGTATTTAAGTCTCTCATATCACGTCGAGACGAAGATTTCAATCTTCATATCTCCGGATAGAAGAAACTTAAATAGGGGCATCTGTCATACCCTAATTTTTAACCCTAAGATCCTGTTTTTTTGTCGTTTTGCATGACATTACGCATTTCATCTGTCATACCCCATATTTGTCTTTCTCAGCTTTCTCTCTGTGAGATCGTCTGGCCTTTGGCCATGATCTTCTGAGATTTAGGTCATAAGACCTTGTGTGCGTGTTTACTGTGACTAACCCATTTGTGCAGGCGCATTATTTTCAAGTGAAGATGGTTTTGGTTCTCTCAGCAGCACATTTCAAGGCATGACCAGTTAAATCTGATTTAAAGTGGTCTTAAGGTTTCTAATTGATCTGAGCTCCACTTTTAGAATTCTTTCCCGTTCATGGGCTATTCTTGGAACAAGACTGTGAAGACGGCCTGGATGAATTTTATGGCCATATCTCACATTAAAGTCAGGATCGAGCCGTGATTTTCATGATGTTGTTGTATGTGTGTTCTTGGAGACTTGGTACATTGATTTAGGCTGCGAGATTTCAAGCTTGATTGCAATATGATGTTTGTTTTGGCTGAAGTTTGACCATTATTAAGAGTTTCATGATTCATAAAATTCGAAAGAAGTTCTCATTCATACAAAGTACAAGTTCAAGTGAGGAGTCCGAGGATCCTTATGGTTTTTGGAGAAATATTGTCCTGACCATTATGCAAAGCATGCCAAGCTCATATTTGTGAGCTCATTTTATTCTAAAGGATTCAAGAATTACAGGTTCAATTGAGTTCATTTTAAGGCGTTGGTTTTTTTACAAGATAAGACTAAAAGAGGAGTGATTCAAACACACCCATTCAAGTTCATGATACCAAATTTCATCCAAGGTCAAGCTATTGATCCATCCGAGTTTCTAAGTTTTGGTTTTCGTTTATCAAGAGAAGTGCAAAGCTCAAGTGTGCATTCATGGTTTTAAGCGCAATGTTCAAGTAGTGATGCTTAAGATTCAACATCAAAATATCATGAGGTTCAAGCATGTAAATTCAAGAAGATTCAAATTGTAAAAGTTCAAGGTGATTTCAAAATTAGAGGTCACATGCTACAAATTCATTTTAAGTACAAGGTGATTCTCTACAAATTCACTTTGTAAATTTCACATGTTGCCCATACAAGATTTTAAAGAGCATGCTTTATACCTTGTATCTACTACCCGCAAGAAATTCAAGTAAAAACCAAGTACCCACTTGCTATGGATTTGAAGCTGAAAAGCAAAGGCAGTGATAATATTATGAGGAACGTTTGGTAATGGAAGTAAAATGTGATTATTGCTTATGGTTTGAAGAGCTCGCTAAGGAAACCAATCTGAAGCAGTTGGAGCTGAACGAATAGACATATTGTGCGAAGCAGCTTGACTTCTAGTTCCCGTTAGTAATTGCCATTGACCATTTCAAAGATACACTGAACCGACCAAAAGAACGAACATAATACATCAAAAATAGTTATCACAGCCATCAATTTCCAAACGCACAATTAGCATGATAATTTGAAAATGAAAATACATTTATGCTGGTAATTGAAAAAACCAGCAAGTTTTGAATCAGCTCTTCAAACCGTACAAATATGTGAAATCATAAATCATCAAAACCAATCCAAATTCATTCATTTCAATCTTCACAAAATCAAACATATCAGAGTAAAAAAGGGCAAGTTTAATCGGAATGTCGGTAACAGTTTTGGCAAGAAGTCATCACTTCATCAAGAATATCCAAACATGATCAACCAAGAACAGAAAGTTTCTAATCAACTTAAAGCAGGAATCATAGAGTTATTCTCTTTCCAAAGCCGTAATTGACAACGTAATATCTTTATTTAAGACGAAATCAGCGTGTTTAAGACATTGGAGCCTATATAAAGGAGCAATGCACAGGAGACAAAGACAGAGAAAAATCATACGAACCCACGAGTTCTCATACATTCCACACGCAGCATTCACACAAAAGTAACCTACACAAACCAGAAAATACACAAAAAAAATCACCAACAAGGCAACAACCAAAATCATCAACTCCATTACCCAAACTCAAAAAAGGCCTAGAGATTCAAAGAAACATATCTATTCATCATCATCTCTCACAAAGGACAACATGAAAGAAGCACAACAACACAAAAGACAAGCAAAGCTCGCGAAAGGTAAAAGATAAAGAATCTTCCCTGAAGGAGGATCCATTCACGTCATGCTCGCAGCTCTCGCCGATTCTTCCGTCTTTTATTCTTGTTTGCATTTATGTAACTTGTAACCGTGAAAATTATAATGAAATTGGGGCTGGGAATCTTTAGGGTTTGAGGGTAGTTAGGTTTTTTGTTTGATCAGTCGAGAGAAATAGAGAGATTGGAGGGGAAACGAGGGCGGCGGCGCCCTTAGGGTTGTGAAAATCCTATTTCCTTTTTTGAGAGAGGGCAGAACGAGAAAGGATGAGAGACTGAGAGATGAGAAATCTTGCGTGTGACTCCTCTCTTTCTTTTGTTAACGATTATCCTGTACACGTGCACACGTGGTTTACCATACACCCTCCCATTTTGATCCCTTGATCATATCACACCTTTGATCTGTGGCTGTGATCTGAGGGTCCGCGATGGACCCTCTGCCCATTAAGCACACCAAATCCCTCAGTTTCTAACTCTCTCCTTTCAATTTCTTTTTTTTTCATTTTTTTAATTTACTTTTTTAATAAATTAAAATAAAACTTTTTAAATAACTTTTTTTCTTTAAAATAAACATCTTTATATATATATATATATATATATATATATATATATATATATATATATATATATATATATATATATATATATATATTAAAAATATCCTTTTTATAAAACATAATTTTTTTTATTAATTAAACTTTGGTTAAAACCTTTTCTTTTTAATAAAACATTTTTTATAAAAATACAAAAAATTAAGATCTTCCTTTAATTAATAACCTTTCTTTTTAATATAACTTTAAACTAAAAAAAATAATACTAAAAACTTTTTTAATTAAAACCCTTTTATTAATAGATAACCTTTAACTTTTTTCAAATTAATTAATAATTTCTAACTTACCTAATTCTTAATACTCTTGTTCATTTCCCTAAAAAAATCAAAACTCTTTTTCCTAATAAACCGTTCTTTTAGAATTCCTCGCGATAAAGCGTATGTTTGAGTGACATAGGTTGGAACCTTTAGTTGATATCATGTCTTGCTTGTGCATTTGTTTGCTTACCATTGTGCTTGATGTATGTTTGCTTTTGTGTACTAAACCTTTCAAAAATAATAAAACACTCGATCCAACGTCGAGCCACTTCCTACCTATGTAAGTCGATTGCCTTCGAGCATCGCCGTCAACCTTTGGTTACTAGACACAAGACTAGCACCACTTTGCTAGCACTCTCGTTAAATCTTACAATTAATCGCGTTATATCCAAGGGAAAACCCCATGCATGGTAATCAATTATCGTGCATGGTGCATAACCATTTGCATTTCATACCTCCATAGGTTCACAACCTTTAGGATAAGTTCATAGACAACTTTAGGATAGACTTCCTAAGTTAGTCCCCCTTAAAACCAATCAAACATCTTTAGCTCACCTAATTCTCCACACAAGAGAATTAAATGTGAATCATCTCAAAGAAGGGACATACAATCCCATACCCCACAAAATACAAACAAGTTTCAAAAAACTGTGGTGGTTTCTTAAGATGATGACTCATTTTTTCTCCTAAAACTTTTAAACAACCTTTAATACCCTTCAGAGAGGAACTAGAAGTGCTCTGATTCCAATCCCGACAGGATATGTAGGCACAAGATGCGATATCTTATCGAGCACACTTAGGAATATAATTCTAGGTCACCTACCCTTAAACCCTTAGCAAAACAGACAACAAATAACATAAAATAAAAACAAGAGGTTCATGTAGAGTACTACAGATATCTAGGATGCTAACACCTTCCCTAGGTATAACCAACCCCCGAACTTAGAATCTTAGTGCATTTGCATTGCATTGTGGGTATTCGGTTTTTCTACCTTCCCTTGGATAAAATCAAAGACCGGTGGTGACATTAAAAATGCGATCCTAGTTAACAAATAACTATGGTATCCAATTTTCACCGCGACACTCTTAGATAAAACAAAGTTCGGTGGTGAATATTCAAAGATTTGTGATTCAAGTTAAACAATAGCTTGATATCAGATTCTCACTACAACAGCAGTAGCTCGTGAACCATCCATGTTTCTCTTTCCCCAGTCGAGGATGTCAAGTCAAAGTTTGATTTGTTACATTTTTTACCTACCGCGATGTACCTTAACCTGCATCGTTGCATAACATAATCTCATGCATCATGTAAGATCAAGCATGCCTAACATTTGTCATGTGCATCCCTCATGACCAACACATCTCCCTAGCAGATATTCAATCAATCCACAAAAGATGACCTCACACAAAGGCCTATTTACCATATTCCGACTTAATCAAATTTACAACACATATCTCTTTCAATACCATCAACGACCAAATTTCTGAGATACTCTTGTATTTAATCCCATTTCACCTCGAATATTCAAAAAGCTGGCGCAATTCATACATCCAGGTCTAAGAGGATTAAATAGGGGCAACTGTCATAACCCAAAATTTGACCTCCCCTTTTGCCTTTTTGCATGAGCATGTGCATTTGCATTCCCAACATTCGCATCAACATTTTTCATTTGTGAATTCATTGCAGGTATATAATCAAATCTCCACAAAATATCAGGGCTATGAATATGTTCCCCACTAAATCATCACCACATCAATATGGGAAAAATAAAAGGGTTTCTATGTGTAGCATGGGATTTTTGTCGGTGACGCGACCACCTTATTGCCTCACCACAATGGTGGGGATTGGGTGCTACTTTCTGATTTCTTATTTATCCTATGAAGCTGGAAAGGAAAGGGAAGCCATCTCAAACTAACCTTGCACGCAAATGTTGAACTGAACAAATGCTTAAGAGATTGGGGAGTTCGGGTTCAGGTTATACAATGGGGAGTTGTCAATTACCCATCCTATATGTGGTTATCCACAGGTTGTTAGCAATTATCCTTACTGCTTTCTACTTACTGGTGTTTGTTTGTTATGGGTTGAGAAAGTTTCTCCTTTGGGAGTGTTTGAGAGAGAGAGTTTTTTTTGTTGATGTCGGGCTTGCTGATGTTTTTGATGAATGTGTGAAGGTACTGGACCTAAAGTTTTTGATTGGTGTGCTCGCTAAGATTTTGCAATCTTATGCCTACGTATTCTCGTTAAAGATAAACAGGGAAATCAGAGCAATCGTAGTTCCTCCTATTCTATGGGAGGAAAAAGATGTTTTGGTATCTTGTTCAAAGCCCAAGATTGAAGCTAAAGGTTATTTATGTCTTGTTCAAAGCCCAAGATTGAAGCTAAAGGTTTAACTGAGAGAGAATTTGTCATCTCTAAAGGGAGACATCTCGTCTGTTTATCACGGTTGTTGGGTGACTGATTATAAAGGAGAATTACTTTAACTGGGATATGAGAATCCAATAATGCCATAATTTCCTTTATGGGGGATTTGTCCTGAAGGAGAAAAATTTAACTCAGTGTTGAGCAATGCCATTTTTCCTTAGGAATCTTTCATGCTAAGAGAGGGACATTGGCTTGGATGTAAATAATCAAGAGGCTTGCCACTTACAACAATTATATGAAAGAAGGGGATTTACCAGGATAAGAGATGGACTACAACTTGGATGTTTGAACCAACAAGTGTGCCACTTATAGCAGTTATCTGGAATTAGGGTTTGTTTGATTGTCTGTTTTGATGTGTGATATACAGAGAAGTATCTTCCTACAGAGAGTTTTTGACTTCCTCTGAGGGGATTTGATTTTTGTATGCCTTGATCGAAGCCCAAGGTTTGAAGCTAAGAGATTGATTGACTCCACTAGGGAGTATATTATCTGTCTTGTACAAAGCCCGAGATTGAGGCTGAGAAGAGACTGACTCTTTAGGGGATATCATTATACAAAGCCTAAGAGGAGGATGAAAGTTGATTTTTTCGAGGAAATATTTTGTTTGTCTTGTACAAAGCCCAAGATTGAGGCTAAATAGAGCTTTTGATTCCACTGGAGAATATTTGTATGTGTCTTGTACAAAGCCCAAGATTGAGGCTAAAAGGGGAAACTGACTCTACTGGTGAGTGGTTTTATCTGTCTTGTACAAAGCCCAAGATTGAGGCTGAAAAGAGGATTGACTCTGCTTAGGGAAGTTTATATGGTGTCTTGTACAAAGCCCAAGATTGAGGCTGGAAGATACTTAGTTCACTCAGCTGTAGATATCTATGGGTGTCTTGTATAAAGCCCAAGATTGAGGCTGAAAAAATGATTAACTTAACAAGAGAGTGCTTTTAGGAGATTGACTCAACAAGAGAGTGTTGAAAGGTGATTGACTCAACAAGAGAGTGCTGAAAGGCTAACTCTACTGAGGAAAATCATTATACAAAGCCTAAGAGGAGGCTGTCTTCTGCTAAGGATTATTGAGATCAAGAGGCAGGTCCAAGTCGGGGGATCAACTCTTGCTGAGGGTTTACAGAAAAGTTGAGGTATCAGATGCCTTGAGGTTCTGATTTGGGATAGTGTTATACTGATGATAAGCTGACCCTATCTGGGAAAATTTTGGATGAAAGAGTGAGTTTTAGATCCTGTGAGGGTTTTAACTCTACTGGAGATTGGTTAAATGACCAAGGTTTTTTCCTGTGTTTGTTGGGAACTTGAGAATGTCTTTGAGATCCAAGAGGAGATTAGATTGTCCAAGTCTACTGGTATGGAAGAGTTTATCTTTGTATGATGCCCAAGAGGAGGTAGGTGTTTTAAGGGATGAGAATCAACCCTTAAATTGGTCTGAGGTTTTGACTCTTCGGAAAGACTGCTCTAACAAAGGTTGACTAAGTTCTGTCGTATACCTTTAAGAGGTCTTTGTATTAAGCCCAAGAGAAGGCATGAGAACTTCTAAGAAGCCGGAGGGTCATTGTACAAAGCCTAAGAGGAGGCGGGGATGCTTTTAGGAAGCCTGTGGGTCCAAACCTAAGAAAAGTTCAAGAAAGGTTTCACCAGGAATAATCCTTTCTTTAGTGAACAATCCTAGGGTTTGAAGAAATTCAAGAGAGGTTTCACCGGGAATTAATCCTCTATGGGGAAATGAACTTCTTTGACAATTTTCTAATAGTGGCAGTCTGAGAAAAGTTTCCCCGGTAATAATGCCTTTCTCTTTGTTCCATATTGTATAAGCCTAAGAGAAGGCAAGACTGTATCTAGAATTCCTATGGGGAACTAGTTTTGACTGTGTTGAAAGAGTGGCCACTGACTTTATCTAATCCTAGACCTAATTGTCGGGGAAAACTCTAAGCAGATCTATACAAGCATATATATATATATATATATATATATATATATATATGAAATATATACTGTATGTAAAAGAGGGTAGGAGGACTTATAGGTGAGCAAGGTTCCAGCACAAATATATATATATATATATATATATATATATATATATATATATATATATATATATATATATATATATATATATATTTGTGTGTGTGTGTGTGTGTGTGTGTGTGTGTGCAAGTATGTAAAAGAAAGCTGATAAAACTTACAGGTGAGCAAGCTTCCATTGTAACAGCTGTATGGTTAGTTGTTCAAGAAATTAAAGAAAGTTTTGATAACAACTATGAATTTGAACCTAAATCAAAAGGGAAAGTTGTTTTTGAAAAGAAGATTGGGGCTTATACTCAAGGAGAGGCCCAGAAATAACAGTGATCACACCGCTATTTTGAAAATTGTATTGGGACTTATACAATGACTGAGGCCAAAATTATTGTATTTACAAAGAGGTTTGGGTCTTACACTCTATTAGAGGCCCAAAAGTTTATTTTTGTACAAGAGATAGGGCTTACAACTCAAAGAGAGACACAGAAATAACAGTGATCGCACCGTTGTTTTGAAAATTGTACTAGGACTTATACAATTACTGAGGCCCAAATTATTTATGTACAAAAGAGAGTTGGGTGTTACACTCTATTAGAGGCCCAAGGTGTTTGAAAAAAAAAGAAATGGGACTTACAACACAAGGGTAGGCCCAGATGATTGTGTTTTGAAATGGCGATCACGCTGTTATTTTTTTACGTAGTGGGACTTATACAATGACTGAGGCCCAAAAAGGTTTTGTACAATTAGGGATGGGCCTTACACTCTATTAGAGGCCCAAAGTGTGTATGTGGAGTTTAAAAAAAATCAAAATTTAGAGGAAACCCTAATTTTGAATTTAAAAGGTATAATTTTCAAAGGAAATTAAATAAAAAATGATATAAAATACCAAATATATTCAAAAACAAGTTGTACACTTTGAAATATATTTTGAAAAATCATGTTTATTCACATAAAAGTTTGAAATTCATTTGGAATGAAAAGATAAAAATGGGAATTTCATTTTAAAATGTTTAAAAACAAATAAAATGAAATTAATTACAAAAATTCTAACTATATTAAAAAAATAATATATGAAGATGGCTGGAAATCTACCTGAGTGAATCGCACACTCAAAGATACAACAGAGTCGCCACCGAACTTTATTTAGTCCTAAAGGACAGGGAAAATATCGATAAAACCCGAGGGGAAGATAAACGAGAACGGGGGGTCGGTTATGCGAAAGGAAGGTATTAGCACCTAACGCATCCGTCGTACTCGACGGGAACCATTTTGCTTGCTTCTAGGCTTGGATGAGTTATCTATCTAAAGGCTTCTAGCTGAAGAAGAAGGAGAGAGAGAGAAAAAGGGAAAAAGAAGGAAATGAAAGAAAGTGCTCGCGGAGGAACGAAGTCCTCGTGCCTACGTACCCTCATAGTGCAATGAGGAAGTCAGAGCGCCGTAGTTCTTGGAACCAGGGGACGGAGAAAAGAAGGAAGAAAGGAAGGAAGAAGGAAAAAGGGGTGGAAGTGTGCTCGACAAGACATTGTGTCTCGTGCCTACGTATCATACATACAAAAGAATGCAGAATCAGAGCCTCCGTAGTTCGTGGAACTGAACGGAAAAGGAAAAGGAGAAGAAAGTGGCGTCAAAACCAAGAACAGGAATGAAGGAAAAAAACTCTACTGGGGAAGACTGCACAGTAAGAGTGTTTGCACAAAAGAATAGGAAAAAGAGTGGTGTCAAAACCAAGAAAGGAAGAAACCCCGCTGGGGATAACAAAAATAATTAGTGTCGAAACCAAGAAAGCAAGAACAAAGGGAATAGTAAGAACTCCGCTGGGGATCCAGATAAAGGGATGGTGTCATAACCAAGAGAAAAAGGGGACTCGGTATATTAACTGGCTGGCAGAGGTTAACCGAAGAAAGAGAGTGGACCCTGGCGGGGAAAAGAAGCTGGTGTCAACAGACGGACTGTGATAAACCAAGAGAGAGAGTGTTGAACCGAGAGAAGTTGTTTGACTCTAAAAGGGCCTTGGTATGTTGACTGATAAACAGTGGTTAACCGAGGGAGAAAAGGTTGCAACTCT
This sequence comes from Lathyrus tuberosus, assembly GCA_022829125.1. Classification (NCBI taxonomy): domain Eukaryota; kingdom Viridiplantae; phylum Streptophyta; class Magnoliopsida; order Fabales; family Fabaceae; genus Lathyrus; species Lathyrus tuberosus. The sequence continues at coordinate 5,362,778 of JALAZF010000414.1, read as the reverse complement.
GTGGGGGTAGAGAAGCATTGGTTTTAACAGAGAAAACTGTGATCAACCAAAGAACGGGTGTAGGACCGAGCGAAGGTCGTGACCCAAAGGGTATCGGTAAACTGACTGAAAACAGTACTCAACCGAAGAAATGGTATTTGAACCAAAGAAAGGTTACTAACCCAAGGGTGCAAGTATTCAAACCAAGAGGAGGTTGCTAACTGCGGGGATCCGGTGTCTGCAGACGGACTGTGATCAACCGAAGAGAAAAGCGAGTGATTAACCAAGAGAAGGTGATTAACTCGAAAAGGGTTCAGTATGTTAACAGGCGGACTGTGGTTAACTGAAGAAACGGGTGATTAACCAAGAAGAGGTGATTAACCCAAGAGAAGCTCAGTGATTAACAGACGGACTGTGATTAACTGAAAAAGATTGCAAGCATTGGTGGTTTAACTGCCAGGCAATGGTTAACCAATAAAAGGGAGAGGAACCGAAGAACAGGTTGCGAACTCCTGGGGAAGAATGGTCGTGATAGGAAAACTGTGTTAGACCAAAGAAAGAGAATAGAAACTCTTCAAGGGAATCAAAAGCAAGGATTGATTACAAGAAGAAAAGAGTAATGAAACGAATAGAGATTGCTAGCGCAAGAATAATGATCTCAACCAAGAAGGATGGTGATTGATCAAGAGGAGAGATTGAAAGAGATAGGAGTGATCAAGGATTGAAAAGGATCACAAAGAGAGAAGAGTGATCAAGGATCGGGTCGACTGGGGAAAAAATACACTACTGCCTGGAGTTAGAGATGACTAAGCCAAGCACAGGGTCATTCGTCCCCTACCTGAAATAGTCAGAATGAGAGTAGGAATCCTCCCTTCTCATTCCTTCTCTAACACACAGGGTGTAATGCGGAAGTTGAACCGGACGGCTCAACAGCTCCAAGTTGTACAGTGCTTCTGCGTAGAGAAACGGACAGCACAACGGCGTCAATTTGTTCAGTGCTCCAATGCGAGGCGTGACACGAACTCCAAATTTACAAGGGGATCGAGAGATACAACTCTAAAGGAGGCCTAAAGAGAGGAAAGGGAAGAGCAACTAATCGAAACAAAGTTTAGATCAATTAATTAAGGGAGAAACATGCTAACAACTTTCCAAAGAGGATGAAAAGTCATTAAAGCAAAAAGGAGTGAATTATTGATTATACAAGATTAAGTTTATCCATGAAGAATAAACTTAATGCAAACTGAAATGGAAGATGCAAAACAGTGCCAAATGATCACCAAAATGCCACACAAGCTCATGTATCATGTGAACAAAATAGTGCAAACATGCTATGTTAATACAATGCTAAGAACATGAAACAAATGAATAATCGAAATGTGCATCGAAAGTTCGTAAACATGCTTCAACCAGAAGTGAGATGACGTTTAGAATATACATAAAATCAAGCATAACGATCAATGGAAATTAAAATGAGGAAAGCATAGCAAACACACTTGAAAATGCAAGAAAATGGCAATTCTGTTCAATGTTAACCGGCTACTCACCATGCGTTAACCGGTTACTTGCTTGAAAATTGGCGTTTTTGGTGAAAATTGAACTGAGTAGCCGGTTACTTACCGGGTGTTAACCGGTTAACACTGGACAGTTTTGAAAAAAAAACAGAAAAAACAGCATTTCAAAAGTAGCTTTCAACACATAATCACTTATACAAACCACCACATGCTAGGAACTGAGATTGTGCACGAAAATTGAACTTGAAAACAGCAAATAAACAGAGATAGAATCATAAACACAATTGGATCATGGATCGAACAAATGCAAAAACCAAATCACACACAACATTTATCGACTACATTGCGAGCGATACGAAAATGTGCGAAACGGTAAAGTTAGTTAGATCTACCAACCTACAAGCCGGAGATTTGGCTTGGTAAATGTTACAAATGATTATTGATGCAGAAAATCAAAGAAAACTAGAGGAATCTTCAATTTGTAGACGAACCGTATCGAAATCGAGCAAAATGCGATAAAACTCCAAAATGCGAATTCGAACCGTTAGAAGTTGTAGCAACTACTCAAGATCAATCCAAAAGCCGAAATAACTCCAGAAATCCAGGTGTAGTTGCAAGAATGATGAAGGTTGAGCTCAAGAAATAATCACTTTTGATGTAAAAGTGATTATCCTTCAAAGTGGAAATGAGCTTTGGTGAGGTCTTGGAAGAGAATTGAGATGAAGATGAAGAATGTAGGAGAAAAGTTCAGAGAGAATGTGTGAGAATTGAGAGGGAAATGGAGCAAAATGGTTGAAGGTCCTTGAAAATGAGTGAAGGTGAGTTTATATAGATTTTAGGTTTGGAGTGTGAAATGGTTTGGAATTAGGTTTGGACCTAGCTTTGGGTTTGGAACTAGGCTAGGAGTTAGTTAGACTTGACTCACCGAGTCAAGGCGATTAACTTGGTTAGTTAGAACCAACTCGGTACCAATCCCAATGTGAGTTTCAAAATCCAAAGGTTGACATGTTGGTACATTAAGTAACATGGTGCACTTGAATTAAAGTGAAGCATTGGAACCAATCCACTTGAATTGAAATGAATAGTGTTGAAATATCTAGAGATGTCTAGAATATTCCACACACTGCTAGAATGCTGTAGAATCAAAGTCCAAAGAGAGTGCACGGGTGCTGTCCCAAAATGCAGCAGAAAACATAAAATCTGTCTGTGTTAACCGGTTAACAGAATTACAAAGGAATTGTGTTAACCGGTTACTCAGACCAAATTTTGCCTATTTTGCTTGAAAAATGATGTTGTGGTCCCGACTTCGATTTTCCACTTCTTGTAATGATGAATAGACATGGAAACCTTTATTTTGAGCTTGTTTTGATGATGAAATAATCTTGAGAGGATGTGATTAATCGGGCTTGGAAAAACTGAATATCCTGCAACAAGAAACACACGAAGAAAAGTGCGAATACGTATACTAGTGATGCGAATGCGCATGCTTATGCAAAAGGAAAAAGAGGGAGGTCACATTTCGGGTTACAACAGCTGCCTCTATTTAATCCGCTTGGACCTGAATGTATGAATTGCGCTAGCTTTTCGATGATTCGAGGTAGAAGGGGATTAAATAAGAGTGTAGCTCCAGAATTTGGCCGACGACGACAAACAGAGCGGTGCAAGGTAGAATAGATAAGGGCCATGTTAGCTGAAAATCTGCTGGGAGATAAGTCAGGCGAAAAAAGAGAGGGAGTATAATCACTGCACATGCTATGTATGCGTTTCTACATAATGCTTGATATCATGCAATGCAAAGGCTCAAGATGAGACGCGGTGTGAAGTGATCAGGCGGAAACCGTAAAATGACTTAGACACCCTCGGTCAGGGAGAGGACCCGCAGATAAAGACAAACTCTGTTGGAGAAGAGAGTTCGCAAAGGATGTTGATTTTGCCGGGGAAAAAAAACTGAGAGCATCTCATGCTCCAGATCACCCCGGCTGTCCCCGTTGGGGATGAAAGAACCAAGTCAATCCTTCCTACCAAGATTGGCGCTGTGTGCGGAAAAAAAGTTCCCGAATCATGTCGACTCAGCTGAGGAGAAACCACTGCTGCTGGTGACAGATAGCTTCTAATCATTTGGAGAAGATGCACGACCCTTGATGGGGAAAAGTGAAAAACGATGTCTTTGCTGGGGAACACCTTGGCAACCTGCTGGGCAGAATAATGACTCTGCTGAGGAACTGCTGAAGAGACAACAACTTCTTCATTGAATCAGGACAGCGCCGGCTAGGCGTTAGGCTTACCAATGGATATTACCGCTCATCCTGCAGGAGTTACCAGTAACGCATGCAATGCATATTGCTTTCTCGATTGATTTATCTTTTTATTGTTCTCAACGTTTTTTTAGTATTATGTGATCACAAATAATTGTTTATTTTGCAAACAAAATACTGGAATTAAAACAAATTGAGATAACAAAAATGCATTTTATTGAATATGAAATTTTTGTACATAAGGTGTGTACAAGGATGCAAAATCCTTGATGAGGAAATTTGCAATAAAATTGAAAAACAAATGTAAATGGCAAAGGGAAATCATGCTTTGCATTGATTACAAAATTGGCCACCATCCACTGTAAGTCTAGGTTCCAACGCCTTGCTTCAGTTGATGATGATTGGACTGCTCTGTTACCGTCTGAGGTCTAGCAATGAAGAAGAGAGGCTCAAGTGTTCACAGTCAATGCCTTTATCCCTAATTTTTTCCTGGCCCTGTTTTCATTTTTTTTCGTCCACCGGGATGCCCATTTTTGCCTAAGTCGCCCTTTCGGGTTTTCGACTTAACGGGCTATTATTGTTTTTTTTTCATTGTCCCTAACTTTTGCATGGACATTTCTTTTTTTTGGTCCATCGGGATGTCCATTCTTGCCTAGATTGTCCTTGCGGATGTCAATATAGCGGACTTTTATCCATTTTTTCCAGGCATAATATTTTTTGACTGTATCGGAGTTCACGGGAGATGGCAACTCCTCCCCATCCATTGTGGTGAGGATCAGGGCTCCGCCTGAGAAGGCCTTCTTGACAACAAAGGGTCCTTCGTAATTGGGAGTCCATTTGCCTCGTGGATCCGAGTGAACAGGTGAATATCTCTTGAGCACGAGTTTGCCTTCACAGAAGGTTCGAGGAAGAACTTTCTTGTCAAAAGCTCGTTTGAGGCGTCTTTGATACAATTGACCATGACAAACGGCTGCTAGGCGCTTTTCTTCGATGAGATTCAACTGGTCGTATCTGGATTGAACCCATTCGGCTCCATCAAGACCTGCTTCCATGATGACTCTGAGCGAAGGAATTTCGACTTCAATGGGTAGAACAGCCTCCATACCATATACAAGTGAATACGGAGTTGCCCCAGTAGAAGTGCGAACTGAAGTTCTGTAGCCATGCAGTGCAAAGGGAAGCATTTCATGCCAATCCTTGTAAGTCTTGACCATTTTCTGGGCAATCCTCTTGATATTTTTGTTTGCTGCTTCAACGGCGCCATTCATCTTGGGCCGATATGGTGAAGAGTTGTGGCGCTCGATCTTAAATTCTTGACACAACTCCTTCATCATGTTGTTATTCAGGTTGCTTGCATTATCCGTGATAATGCTGCTAGGAATGCCATAGCGACAGATTATCTCTTTCTTGATAAATCTAGCAACCACTTGTCGTGTAACGTTTGCGTAGGAAACAACTTCAACCCACTTGGTGAAGTAGTCGATAGCAACTAGAATAAATCGGTGATCGTTGGAAGCCTTCGACTTGATCATTCCTATCATATCTATACCCCACATGGAGAATGGCCAAGGTGAAGTCAAAACATTAAATGGAGTTGGAGGCACATGGATCTTGTCTCCGTAGATTTGGCACTTGTGACATCTTTTGGCAAAGTTGTAACAATCTACCTCCATTGTTGTCCAGTAATACCCAGCCCGAAGGATCTTCTTGGCCATAGCAGGACCTTTAGCATGTACACCCTCACAGCCCTCATGTACGGACCTTATGATCGTGTTTGCTTAGTGTCTATCCACGCATCTGAGCAACACGGAATCATAATTCCTTTTGTACAGTATACCGCCACTTAAGAAGAATTTGGCGCAAAGTCGCCTAAGAGCTTTCTTGTCAGTGATAGTGATACCCTCGGGATATTCCTGTTTTTCTAGATATCTTTTGATGTCGTAGAACCAAGGCTTGTCATCAGACTCATCCTCGATTGCTAAATAGTGTGCTGGTTCGTTCAAGTGATCAATGCGGATATGGGGAGCTCCATTCTTCCAATTGACCTTGAACATGGATGCTAGAGTGGCAAGAGCGTCAGCTAGTTGATTTTCCTCTCTAGGAATATGATGAAAAGTGATTTCATCAAAGTAAGGAATCAACTTCGCTATGTGTTGTTGGTACGGAACCAGCTTGGAATCCCGAGTCACAAAATCCCCTCTGACTTGTCCGATGACCAAGGCAGAATCTCCATAGACCTCAAGAATCTTGATTCTCATGTCAATAGCCGCTTCAATACCATAGATACATGCTTCGTATTCAGCCATATTGTTGGTGCATGCAAAGCATAATCTGGCAGTGAAGGGAAGATGAAAACCCGTTCGAGAGATGAGGATAGCACCGATTCCACGACCTTTAGCATTGGAGGCACCGTCGAACACGAGCGTCCATCGCGCCCCTGGTTTGGGTCCTATGTCGGGATCTGGAGTCTCATAATCTCTGATAAACAGAACATCCTCATCGGGAAAGTCAAACTTCATCTGTTGATAACCCTCTACAGGTTGATGAGCAAGGTTGTCAGCCAAGACGCTCCCTTTTATTGCTTTCTGGGTAACATGTTGGATATCATACTCAGTTAACAGCATTTGCCACCGAGCAATCCTTCCAGAGACAGCAGGCTTTTCAAAGATATACTTTATCGGATCCATTTTGGATATCAACAAAGTAGTATGGCAAATCAGGTATTGTCGGAGGCGTCGAGCAGCCCAGACCAGAGCGCAACAAGTTTTCTCTAAGAGTGAGTATATAGTCTCACAATCAGTGAACTTCTTGCTCAAATAGTATATTGCATGTTCTTTTCTGCCAGTGTCGTCATGTTGACCCAATACACATCCCATCGATTCATCGAGAATGGTGAGATACATGATTAAAGGCCTACCAGGAACCGGTGGTACAAAGATCGGTGGTTCTTGCAAGTATTGTTTTATCTTGTCAAATGCTTCCTGACAATCATTATTCCATTCAACCAATTGATTTTTCTTAGTAATTTGAACATTGGTTCACAGGTAGCCGTCAAATGGGAAATGAACCTTGAGATGTAATTCAGCCTACCCAGAAAGCCACATACTTCTTTTTCTGTTTTGGGAGGCGGCATGTTGTGAATTGCCCGAACCTTATCAGGATCTACTTCAATGCCCTTCTGACTTACAATAAAGCCCAATAGTTTACCAGATCAGACTCCGAAGGTGAACTTCGCAGGATTCAACCACAGTCTAAACTTCTGGAGTCTATCAAACAGTTTCTTCAGATGAACCAAGTGATCATCTTCAGTTCTGGACTTGGCAATCATATCATCCACGTAAACCTCAATCTCTTTATGAATCATATCGTGAAAGAGGGTTGTCATGGCACGCTGGTATGTTGCCCCTGCATTCTTTAGACCGAATGGAAAGACTTTGTAGCAATATGTACCCCAAGGCGTGATGAAAGTAGTCTTTTCCATATCAGCTGGGGACATCTTGATCTGATTATATCCTGAAAAACCATCCATGAGGCAAAGGAAAATCATCCTTCGGGCTCTCCTTGTTGAGATCTCGATAGTCCACACACATTCTGACTTTACCGTCTTTCTTGGGAACCGGGACAATATTGGCAATCCATTTAGGATATTCGGAAGTGGCTAGGAACCCAGCATCAAGTTGTTTCTTTACCTCTTCTCTGATTTTGAGTGCCATGTCGGGTCTAGTCCTTCTGAGTTTCTGCTTGACAGGAGGACATCCGGGCTTGAGTGGCAAGTGATGCTCAACGATGTTGGTATCCAACCCAGGCATATCTTGATAGGACCAGGCGAAGATATCAACATACTCTTTCAATAACTTGACCAACTTAGAGTGTACATGCTCTGCGAGGGATGCGCCAACCTTGACTTCTCTTCTGACCTCATCAGTACCAAGATTGACAACTTCCACTGGCTCTTTGTGTGGTTGAATATCTCTACGCTCGTGCTCAAGGAGCCTTGCCAGTTCAGCCGGTAATTCACAATCTTCCTTACCATCTTCTTCGGATTGGTTAATTGGAATTCCAGAATTACAATGGACGTTTGCCATGTTGTTATCAATGCTTTTATTAGTTCTGCATGTTTATGAATATGTTCAGAATGAGCTATAAAAAAAGAAAAGAAACTTTTGCCATTTATTTTGTGAAAAATAAAATAAAGAAAGAAAATAGAGCACGATTTTGAATGCAAAAAACTTTCATTTATTGATAACATAATATTGTGATGACACTGAATTTCACCGTATTTTTGACTCCGATTTCGCATGCATTCTTAGTCTTTTAATGTCATTTTATTATGTTATTATTATGTTTTTCTTTGTTTTCAGGTTTTTAGTCTAATCGGAGCCCCGAGCGAGAAAAGAAGCGAAAAATAAGCCGAAATGAGCTAAAGTAGAGAAAATCAGCATTTTGCACTTATGGCATCCACTCTGGCGGCCGCCACAGGGTCTTCCATGATGTGGCCATGTCTCAAACTCCTCCCAACTGTTTTTCCCCACGATCTCCAACTGCTCAAGCAATTTTACACTCATGGCGGGCGCCATGGTGTTGTGGCGGGCGCCACAAGAGCAAAACAAGTTCCCGCCCAAATTCAAAAGCTAGGGGCATCCTTGTCTTTTCCACATGTTTCCTTGCCTATAAATAGGACTTTAGATTTTCGTTTTTCATCATCCAAGTTTAGTTGTTCATAAGCATATATCAGTGTAATAGTGGTAATCGCTTCACATCGAGGTGTTACTACATTCGAGAGATCGAGTCTGTAAGAGCCTGTGAGATTGAGTCTTGGAGCACTCTGGAAGGAAGTTAATCCTGCCGCCATTTTACTTTCAGTTCGCATTTTATTCAACCACTCCGATTGGAGCAGGTTTTTATTACTTTACCTTTTGTCAACTTTATTTCTTGCATTGTCTTTTAATTTCATTTATTTTCCGCATTGCTTTACTTTCATTTACTTTCCGCACTCGCACTACTTTCATTTACTTTCCGCACTCGCACTTAAATACCTTTTTTATGAAAAATCTAAAAATGAACTTTTACTTTACCATGTCTGGCTAATTTTATAAAGGTTAGAGTGTGAAGATCATAACTGAACCGATAATCTGTACAATTGTTAGTGGAAACACTTAAGGGCTATTTTAACTTTCAATATAAGTTTTCCTGTTCTTAAATTCCGTTGGGTAAGATCGAAAGCCGTCCGACGCCTATCTAAACTTAATTGTTTTTAAACTATTTCAAAAACAGCGAAAGCGCTTTGTTTAGTTTATTAGGAGTTTTTAATTTAAAAGGAAAAGAGATTTTAAAACCATTTTCGGACGCGTTAAGAAGTTTAAAATCTGGTTCGTAAGAACCTCTTTTTTTTAGAAAATCCAGGTTAATATACTTTTCAACTTAGTCAAGATACTATATTTCTTAAAAATAGGTTTACTACTCTAACGCAATGCGCGCCTTTTTATCCGTGACAATAAGAGGGTTTGATTAGGGGGTACAACTCGGTTCTGAGTACGCGAAAGCGACAGTTCCTGTCAAATTAGTTCTTTTCAAAGTAGAAAACATTGCCCGTAAGTAGTTCTATTAGCAAGTACTTGGATTATCAATTGGTTGTGTGAATTGCATTCGAACCTGTCTTTATCAATTAATTTTAATTACTTCATTTACTACCGTGCACTCTTCAAAACTACTATTTTCAATCACCTTAGATACACACCGTAACAATAGATAGCGATAGATTGACACTTGGTCTCTATGGATACGATAATCTTTTATATTACTCTGACGCGTTCGTACACTTGCGAAAAAATACGCATCAAGTTTTTGGCGCCGTTGCCGGGGACCAATTTCGTCAAATTTCGTACCCTGTTGTTATACCGTTTAGACTAAGGAAGTTACCCGCCGGTCAATGCGAAAAACTCGTAGTACCGGAAGTTTAGTAGACCCTCTAGCTGAACCAGAACGTTACGCTGGCGCACGTTTATATTTCCATAAACTTAGGAAAGCTATGGCCGAAGATCAAAATCAAAGACCTCTTAAGGATTTCGCCCAACCATCCAACGAGGAACCTAGTTCTAGTATAGTAAATCCAGCCATACCAGCTAACAATTTTGAACTTAAACCATCCCTGCTGCAGTTAGTACAGCAGAGACAATTCGCAGGTCTTGCTACAGAGAACCCAAACCAACATTTGAAAAACTTTCTCCAACTAGCAGACACCTTTAAAACCAATGGAGCCCCTCCTGAGGCAATTCGCTTAAGATTATTTCCTTTTTCCCTCAGAGATAAGGCCCTATCTTGGTTAGATTCCCTTCCACCAAATTCCATAACAAGTTGGGAAGACCTTAGAAAAGTATTCCTTGCCAGATATTTTCCCCCGAGTAAGACCGCTGTTCTTCGAAACCAAATAACTAGATTTACCCAAAACCAAGGAGAATCGTTGTTCGAAGCCTGGGAGAGATATAAAGAGCTGTTAAGAGCATGCCCACATCATGGTTTAGAAAATTGGTTAATCATTCAAACCTTCTATAATGGACTTCATTATAACACTAAGATGACCATCGACGCCGCCGCAGGTGGCGCACTGATGAACAAACCTTACCCTGAAGCTAGTGCCCTTATCGAAGATATGGCCCAAAACCATCAATCATGGGGAGTAGAACGAGCGACAGTGGAAAAGAAGGAAGCCCAAGGAGGAATACATGAGTTAAGTTCTATAGACATGATGCAAGCTAAAATGGACGCATTAGCCCTAAGAGTTGAGCATATGTGTACAACCCCGAATACTGCAGCCGCAGTTTCGTCAGATTGTGAGATATGTGGGACGAAAGGACACCAATCCGCAGAATGCAGTCTGTTAAACGAGACCAGCTCTGAACAAGTGAACTATACCCAAGGGAACCCATTTTCAAATACCTATAACCCTGGATGGAGGAATCACCCAAACTTTTCCTATAAGAATAATAACCCTATCCAAAATACTGCCCCTCCGAGACAATCAAGTTATCAAGCCCCAAGATCAAATCAACCTATGCAACCTGTACCACCAAAACAGAGCCTTGAGAAAATCGTGGATAATTTTGTCGCTGCTCAAATCCAACAAAACAAGGAGTGCATGAACCAAAACGTTCATGTTAACGAACTAATTACCCAGTTAGGAACCAAGGTTGACCAAATAATCACTCACAATAAGATGCTTGAAACCCAAATCTCGCAGGTAGCTTTAAACCAAGCCCCTCAGACCACACCTGGAGGACAATTCCCTGGACAACCTCAACAAAACCCCAAAGGACAAGCAAATGCCATTACCCTACGAAGTGGGACCGCTTATGATGAACCTTGTAACCCAAGGGTGAGTGATCCCAAAACTTCTAAGGAAGATGACAACATCCCAGATAAAAAGAAGAAACCAGAGGAATCTGTAAACCAGGAAAGTCAAGAAAAAGGAGAAGAACCCAAAGACAAAACCTATATACCACCCCCGCCATACAAACCACCAATACCATATCCGCAAAGACTTAAACAAACCCAGATCAATAATCAGTATCAGAAATTCATTAAAGTTATAGAAAAACTTCACGTAGAAATCCCGTTCACAGAAGCCATTACCCAAATACCATCCTACGCAAAGTTTCTCAAAGACATCCTTACCAATAAACGTAGACTTGATGATCCGAAACCCTTGGAATGTAATTCTATTGCCGAAAATAAATTAGCAAAAAAGGATAAAGATCCTGGAAACTTTTCCATTCCTTGTATTTTGGGGAGTCATGTCATCGAAAAAGCTTTTCTAGACTTAGGAGCTAGTGTGAGCTTAATGCCCTTAGCGGTTTGCGAAAGGTTAAACTTAGGAGAGTTGCAACCTACCAAGATGTCACTTCAATTAGCCGATAGATCTGTTAAATATCTGATAGGCATACTTGAAGACGTCCCTGTTAGGATAGGTCAGCTGTTTATCCCTACTGATTTTGTTGTCATGGACATTAAAGAAGATGATGACATACCAATTCTTCTAGGTAGACCATTCTTATCGACTGCTGGAGCCATAATAGATGTCAAAAAGGGGAAGCTAACCTTTGAGGTAGGGAACGAGAAGATATAATTTATACTTTCAAAATTTCTTATGGCACCTGTGATAGGAGACGCGTGTTATGCGATAGATATCATTGATGAATGTGTTAGGGAGTTAGAGCAAGAAGAAGTCATTGAAACAATTAAGCTGCCATCAACTCTTATTTTGGAAGATGACAATTATAAGAAACCCTACATCGATGATAACCTTTACGAATGTTTATCCCTTACCCCAGATCCTATGCCTTGCCCTATTAAACTAGCCTTGGAACTTAAGGAACTGCCTAAGAACCTGAGATATGAGTTTCTTGATGAAGAAATGAATCGTCCGGTTATAGTTAGTGCTGCCTTGAGACAAAAAGAAACAGATCAACTCTTGGACGTTTTACGAAGATATCCCTCAGCCTTAGGATATAATATCTCTGATCTGAAAGGTATAAGTCCATCCGTATGCATGCATCGGATTTCGCTCGAAGTAGATTCAAAACCTTCCAGAGAACACCAGAGAAGGATAAACCCTATACTGAGTGATGTTGTCAAGAAGGAAGTTCTGAAGTTGCTAGAAGCAGGTATAATATATCAGATCTCGGACAGTAAGTGGGTGAGCCCTGTGCATGTGGTACCTAAGAAGGGAGGCATCACAGTTGTACAAAATGAGAAAGGTGAACAAATAGCAAAGCGGATAGAAGGAGGTTGGCGTATGTGCATAGACTATAGAAAGTTAAATAAAGCAACTAGGAAGGATCATTTCCCTTTACCGTTCATAGACCAGATGTTAGAACGTCTTGCCAGACATTCTTACTTCTGCTATCTAGACGGGTATTCGGGATTCTTCCAAATACCTATACATCCAGAAGATCAAGAAAAAACTACCTTTACCTGCCCTTTTGGAACTTTTGCCTACAGACGAATGCCTTTTGGACTCTGTAATGCCCCTGCTACTTTCCAACGTTGCATGATGTCAATCTTTGCAGATTATCTAGATGGAATCATGGAAGTATTTATGGATGATTTCTCGGTTTGCGGTTTTGATTTCCAAAATTGTCTTATCAACCTTGAGAAAATCCTGGAAAGATGTGTGGAGGTGAACCTTGTGCTGAATTGGGAAAAATGCCATTTCATGGTGACTGAAGGAATTGTTTTAGGACATATAATCTCCGAAAGAGGTATAGAGGTAGATAAAGCAAAAATAGAAGTTATAGAGAACCTAAAACCACACAAGGCTATCAGGGAAGTTAGAAGTTTCCTTGGACACGCTGGATTCTACCGCCGTTTCATCAAGGACTTCTCCAAAATAACAAAACCTTTAACTGGCCTGTTAATGAAAGATGCTGAATTCATCTTTGATGAAAAATGCAATGAAGCATTCAACCTTTTGAAGTAAGCATTGATTTCAGCACCCATTATGAAACCCCCTGATTGGTCTGAACCGTTTGAGATAATGTGTGACGCCAGTGATTATGCTGTAGGAGCCGTTCTAGGTCAGAGAAAAGATAAAAGATTACATGTAATATATTATGCCAGTAGAACCCTAGACGCCGCCCAGCTCAATTACGCAACAACCGAGAAAGAACTCCTAGCGGTAGTTTTCGCTATAGATAAATTTAGATCATATCTAGTAGGAGCCAAAATTATAGTTTACACCGATCATGCTGCCATCCGTTACCTACTAAGTAAAAAAGATGCTAAACCCAGGTTACTTCGATGGATTTTGTTGCTACAAGAGTTCGACTTAGATATCCGAGATAAAAAAGGCACAGAAAATGTAGTAGCCGATCACCTATCTAGGCTAGAATACCTGAATCCTGAATTAGTACCCATAAATGATGATTTTGCCTATGATAGACTGATAGCCCAGTTGGAAACCATTGAAGATAAAAAACAGACCCTCATGAGCACTTTCAAAAATCCTTAGCTGTAAGTAACGTGCCCTGGTACGCTGATTTTGTTAATTACCTAGCTGCTGATATAATACCCCCTGATCTCGATTACCACAAGAAGAAGAAGTTCTTAAGTGATGTTAGAAACTTCTATTGGGACGAGCCACTTCTTTTCAAGAGAGGTAAAGATGGCATTTTCCGCCGTTGCGTTCCAGAAGACGAGGTAGAAAGTATAATTCAGCATTGTCACTCTGCGCCTTATGGTGGACATGCAAGCACCTCTAAGACCTACGCCAAGATTCTTCAAGCTGGCCTATTCTGGCCTACCATGTGGCGTGATGTCCATGCTTACATTGTCAAATGTGATAGATGCCAACGCACAGGAAATATTTCAAGACGCGGCGAAATGCCTTTAAGAAACATCCAAGAAGTAGAACTCTTCGACGTATGGGGTATAGATTTCATGGGACCATTCCTGCCATCTTTAGGAAACAAGTATATCTTAGTTGCAGTAGACTACGTGTCTAAATGGATTGAAGCGATAGCTGCACCCACAAACGACACTAGAGTAGTGATTAAATTATTTAAAAATTATATATTCCCCAGATTTGGAACACCCCGTTTAGTTATAAGTGATGGAGGATCTCACTTCATATCAAGAATATTTGATAAGCTTTTAAGCAAGTATGGAGTTAAGCATAGAGTAGCAACACCATATCACCCATAGACTAGTGGCCAAGTGGAAGTATCTAATAGGGAGATTTATACAAATTTTAGAAAAAACTGTCTCTGTATCTAGAAAAGATTGGTCGCAAAAGCTTCAAGAGGCTTTATGGGCCTACAGAACCGCTTTCAAAACCCCTATAGGAACAACCCCCTACCAACTAGTCTATGGAAAATCTTGTCATTTACCTTTTGAGTTAGAGCATAAGGCCTATTGGGCCATTAAAACTTTGAATTTGGATTACCTAACTGTTGGTGAGAAACGTATCCTTGACATCCACAAATTGGAAGAACTCAGACAGCAAGCCTACGAGAATGCCATAATATACAAAGAAAGAACAAAAGCTTGGCACGACAAAAGAATCGTAAGAAAAGACTTCAACTTAGGCGACCCTGTTCTCCTGTTCAATTCTAGGCTACGACTCTTCCCAGGAAAGCTCCGTTCAAGATGGACTGGCCCCTTCAAAGTATCAAAAATTCTGAGGTCTGGAGCTGTTGAAATAAAAAACGAGACATGTAAACCATTCATCGTCAATGGACAAAGACTGAAGCTCTACGAAGGAGGAGACATTCCAACAACCTACTCCAGCCACACTCTAAGTGATCCACCAATCCCGACAAGAGATGTATAAGTTCCAGTCGTCAAGCTAACGACGTTAAACAAGCGCTGCATGGGAGGCAACCCATGATTTTCTTACCTTATTTACTTTTTCTACATTTTGTTTTATTTTATTTCTTGTTATATTTTGTCAGGACTAATGTTTGAAATGTTTGTGTTTTACAGGACCTTCTTCCTAACTATGTGCAGAATGCAGGATTTTGACGACATGCATGTGACTTTCAGGAATGACGCCTAGAGAGAGCGTTACTTTGTCCACTTCAGGCGTCCTAAGGCAACTACGAGGGAACCAGTGGTCCACATCAGTAGTTTTACAGGTTACTCTCCTTATCTCATTTCGAAACATTGGGGACAATGTTCGATTTAAGTGTGGGAGGGGATTTTATTGCTTTTTATTTCCATTTTTAGTTAGTTGTTTATTTCTTGTTTTTGTCTATGTCTTTTTTCTAGAAAATGCATGAGTCTGACGAGTCACCAGTACAGTGTATCCCTAGTGCACCCTCATTTTTCCCCATTTCTTTAGCCCTACAAAAATTTTTTTTGCAAAAAGAAAACATTGTTGTTCTACACGTTTTTTGGGCTTTAAGACAGGTTTGGATTAGGATGTGGTGACTTAGGTGAACTTTTTGAAACATTAGTATCGTTTTAGTACCGTAGACTTCACGAAATAGGAATCATTCCAAAACCCCATGTACCATGGCCTTAATTATCATTTCCAAATTTGTCCTAAGTAGTTTATTTCAGCAGTCAGCTCCGGCCTAAGCATGTTCTACGTAGGGGACTGATGAACATAAGTGAATGATCCAGTAAAATAAATAAAGAAAAAGGCAAACTCCGGATAGATGACCCTCACAAGGTCGTTTAAACCAAAAAGTTGAATTGTTGCCACATAAATATAAATATATATATATATATATATATATATATATATATATATATATATATATATATATAATTTTAGCTCACCCATTGTTAGTTGGTTCAGAGGTATCTGGCGCTGAACTCGGTAGGGCGGATTACGATCCGATCCCCCACAACTGCATTTGGGTTAAATAAAAGGGTTTACACAGTCTTATGTGCCAGAAACCCTATGTTTTGGATCAGAATCACTAACAGGTCACTCTACTATGAAACATGTACGGATAACGGGCTTAATGTGATTGCGCCTGAATGAAAAGGACCCAAAAAGAGATGAAGAGGTAGGCCTAGTTATTGTGGGATGATACGGTTGATTAATATAAGAATGAAGTTTATGTCCGCCTCTGCGGATAAGTGTCATTACGATACCCTTGGTTCACTTAGTACCTGTCACTGCATCCTGACTTGAACTTAGAAGCCCTTTTTGCCCGAATCACGTGTCAGCACTAGTTTTCTTACTTTGAGCTTTAAATGTTTTGCTTGAGGACAAGCAAAGGTCTAAGTGTGGGAGAATTTGATGACACTGAATTTCACCGTATTTTTGACTCCGATTTCGCATGCATTCTTAGTCTTTTAATGTCATTTTATTATGTTATTATTATGTTTTTCTTTGTTTTCAGGTTTTTAGTCTAATCGGAGCCCCGAGCGAGAAAAGGAGTGAAAAAGGAGCCGAAATGAGCTAAAGTAGAGAAAATCAGCATTTTGCACTTATGGCATCCACTCTGGCGGCCGCCACAGGGTCTTCCATGACGTGGCCATGTCTCAAACTCCTCCCAACTGTTTTTCCCCACGATCTCCAACTGCCCAAGCAATTTTACACTCGTGGCGGGCGCCATGGTGTTGTGGCGGACGCCACAAGAGCAAAACAAGTTCCCGCCCAAATTCAAAAGCTAGGGGCATCCTTGTCTTTTCCACATGTTTCCTTGCCTATAAATAGGACTTTAGATTTTCGTTTTTCATCATCCAAGTTTAGTTGTTCATAAGCATATATCAGTGTAATAGTGGTAATCGCTTCACATCGAGGTGTTACTACATTCGAGAGATCGAGTCTGTAAGAGCCTGTGAGATTGAGTCTTGGAGCACTCTGGAAGGAAGTTAATCCTGCCGCCATTTTACTTTCAGTTCGCATTTTATTCAACCACTCCGATTGGAGCAGGTTTTTATTACTTTACCTTTTGTCAACTTTATTTCTTGCACTGTCTTTTAATTTCATTTATTTTCCGCACTGCTTTACTTTCATTTACTTTCCGCACTCGCACTACTTTCATTTACTTTCCGCAATCGCACTTAAATACCTTTTTTATGAAAAATCTAAAAATGAACTTTTACTTTACCATGTCTGGCTAATTTTATAAAGGTTAGAGTGTGAAGATCATAACTGAACCGATAATCTGTACAATTGTTAGTGGAAACACTTAAGGGCTATTTTAACTTTCAATATAAGTTTTCCTGTTCTTAAATTTCGTTGGGTAAGATCGAAAGCCGTCCAACGCCTATCTAAACTTAATTGTTTTTAAACTATTTCAAAAACAGCGAAAGCGCTTTGTTTAGTGTATTAGGAGTTTTTAATTTAAAAGGAAAAGAGATTTTAAAACCATTTTCGGATGCGTTAAGAAATTTAAAATCTGGTTCGTAAGAACCTCTTTTTTTAGAAAATCCAGGTTAAAATACTTTTCAACTTGGTCAAGATACTATATTTCTTAAAAATAGGTTTACTACTCTAACGCAATGCGCGCCTTTTTATCTGTGACAATAAGAGGGTTTGATTAGGGGGTACAACTCGGTTCTGAGTACGCGAAAGCGACAGTTCCTGTCAAATTAGTTCTTTTCAAAGTAGAAAACATTGCCCGTAAGTAGTTCTATTAGCAAGTACTTGGATTATCAATTGGTTGTGTGAATTGCATTCGAACCTGCCTTTATCAATTAATTTTAATTACTTCATTTACTACCGTGCACTCTTCAAAACTACTATTTTCAATCACCTTAGATACACACCTTAACAATAGATAGCGATAGATTGACACTTGGTCTCTGTGGATATGATAATCTTTTATATTACTCTGACGCGTTCGTACACTTGCGAAAAAATACGCATCATATTGCAAAAACGCGAGGCCCTTTACAAGCTATCCACTCGTCTCGGGCGGGGACGAGGGAATGAGAAAGCAAAATGCATTACATGTTATATGGGAAAACCACAAGAATCACAGTAGATGTCCAATTTTTGAGCTTGAAACCCGGCGGACACTTGCGCACAAAGCTTGAAGTCTGATTGCTAGGACCAGCATCATCAGCAGCTGCCACGGTGTCACCTTGCTGGAAACCCGCACTGTGAAACTTGATAAAGTTGTATTGCTTTGGATCAGAGAAACCAGATTGATGACCAGGATAATAACCCACTCCAAAACAATTACGCTTCTCTACCACATCAATCACGTGCCCCTAGCCTGGCAAGGCACCTCTATCGATGGTCTCTTTAGCACTCTTAGCAGATGCTAAAGTCAATTGTGGTGATCTACTTTGACTAGTTGAAGCGGAGCTGACATCTTCGAACTCGAGACACTGCAACGGCACCTCAGCTATGCCTTCTTCGGTCTCGACATATCGAAAAGATGATAACTCGCTTACAATCAAATCCTCTTCACCACAAACAATGACAAGCTGATCGTCAAACATGAATTTCAACTTCTGATGTAAAGTGGAGGTAACTGCCCCTGCCGCGTGGATCCATGGACGACCCAAAAGGAAACTATACGCTGGGTTGATATCCATCACTTGGAAAGTAATGGTAAACAGATGCGGCCCAATGTTGATGGGTAAGTCCACTTCTCCAATAACTTGCCTTCGAGAACCATCAAAGGCTCTGACAACTAAGGCACTCGGTCTCATCTCGATTCCTTCCACTGGTAATTGACTCAATGTGCCCTTAGGCATCACATTGAGAGAAGAACCGGTATCCACTAGAACACGAGATAACAGGATGTCTGTGCAGGTTACAGATATGTGCAGCGCTTTATTGTGGGCAGTTCCTTCAGAAGGTAATTCTGATTCATTGAAACCCAAATACCGACTTGCAGTTATATTCTCCACAACATCATCGAATTCGACGACGGATATATCTTGCATGACATGGGCACTGTTTAACACTTTCAACAAAGCTGATCTGTGCGCAGGCGAACTCATGAATAAGGATAAGATTGAGATCCTCGAGGGAGTCTGACCCAGCTGATCCACAATCTTAAAGTCACTTTTCTTGATCAGCTTAAGGAATTCTTGATCATCAAGAGTCTCCTTATTCTTTGAAACATCCTCAGACGGGACAGTCGGTATTGGAATGGCAGTAGATGATGCCCCTTGTTGAACAACAGGAACCACAGTCGTAACTTGAACAGGCTTTGTAGTGACCTTTGGAGCAAATACACGTCCACTACGAGTCATACCTCCACCAGCGGTAACATTCACGATCTCTGATTCAGCGAACCTTGTCTCTTGACCTCCAGAAAACACAGAAGACCCATACTTCCATGGTACCTCTTTAGAATTCTGATACGGAAACGGCTTCGGCAGAAAAACCACGATGGGTTGCACCTTCTTCTGTTTAGGGGATTCCATAGGAACCTTCCTATAAACGATGGTGAATGGCTCAATGGCAACAACCTCCTCAATACGTTTAGATCTGGAAAATTGCACTTCGCCACGGTTCATCAAAATCTGGACACAACCCTTCAGCCTTCAACACTGGTTGGGATTATCATCACAAATCTGAAACTTACCATGCAAACCTTTCAACAGCCCATGTTCCTTCAATTTCTTGAAAACCACATCCATCGGAGTTTTTACCTCGTCAACATCCATGATCAATTCAGCCCTTGAACTATCCTCAATCATATTAACTGTAGGTCCACCGTGATCCGACAACGAATTACTCTGAATATTGGGTCTTTCCTCAGCAAAAGTCAGAACCTTCTTATCAATGAGTTCCTGAACTTTGGTTTTGAAAACGAAACAATCCTCTGTTGCATGTCCTATGTATCCAGCATGGTAGGCACAAGATGCATTTGGATTATGCTTCGGACCAAATGGAGGAATCGCAGGTGCTATCTGTTTAGGGACAATTGCCCCTTGGTGAACCAAGTAAGGAAACAATTCCATGTATGATACCAGAATCTTGTCAAAATTTGGGCGCTTACGGTTTCCTTGATTGTTGTTGTTCTGACGGTTTTGATTCTGCTGATTTTTGCTGTTCTGTTGATTCTGTTGCTGATTCTGAGCATTCTGAGCTGGTTGTTGCGGATGATATTGATATGGAGGTTGTTGATACTATGCAGCAGCAATATATGGATATGGACAGTGCGGTAAGGGAGCCATGGGAGCTTGATACTGAGAAGGAACTTGATCTGTAACAGCGTTGGCTTCACCCTCCTTTTTCTTGGAATGGTTGTTCTGAGACTTTCTAGCGGTCGGCTGCTGGGAAGCAGCTCCAGGAATCTTTCCGGTTTTCAAACCATTCTCAATCCGTTCACCAATCGTTACAACATCAGCGAAGTTTGATGAAGAACTACCCACCATTTTCTCATAGTAAGATCCTTGCAATGTACCCATAAAGATGTCAACCAACTCATTGTCAGAGAGAGCAGGTCGCACACGAGATGCCATCTCACGCCATTTTTGTGCATACTCCTTGAATGTTTCAGTTGAGCGCTGGGACTGATTCTGCAATTGCAATCTAGTGGGTGCTAGATCAAGGTTGTACTTGTATTGTCTCACGAATGCTTCAGATAGATCCCTCCAAGTACGGATTTTGCTGCCCTCCAGGCCCATGTACCAATCCAATGAGGCACCGGACAAACTATCTTGAAAAAAATGAACAAGCAGTTCATCATTGTCAATATGGGATGCCATCTTCCTGCAGTACATAGTGATGTGACTACGCGGGCAGCTCAAACCTTTGTACTTTGGCAAGTCAGGTATCTTGAATTTCTGCGGCAGCACAACATTCGGAACCAAACACAAATCTTTGGCATCCATGCCAAAAGAGGAAAACCCTTCAATAGCTCTGATACGGTCTTCTAACAACTTGTAGTCAACAGACCTATTCTGATTAGTAGGCCTGACAAGAATTTGAGGATTTGGCAGCTGAGAAGCGGCAGAAGCATTCACTTGCGGAGTAGCAAATTGAGAAGGATAAACCAAACCCAGATTAACCATATGATCAACATTCTGACCCATCAGAACACCATACGGATAATTCGTAGGAGGGACCCCAGCAGCCGAGGAAGATGCCCCAGGATAGAGCATCCCAGGATGGACATTCGGAACAATAGTTTGAGCAACTTGAGACGAAACCAGAACACGAATAGGAGGACCCCTATACACATGTTCTTCCTCATCAGGAGTTTCAGTATCAACCAATCCGGCAGTTGGATGAGTTTGAACCTGAAGATTCTCAGGATCATCATTCACCACTGGAGGCGGGATTGGAGTAGGCATGACCCACGGATAGGCGGCAGCATTTCCGTTAGGCATGGATGCAACAAAAGGCTGATATGGCATGAAGGCACTACCATTATTTGCAATCTGAGGAGTGTAATTCAGAGGCATGTCCCAAGGGAAACCAACGGGCATCTGATTCAAACTAGGCTGAACAGCAGGCTGATTCACAGGTTCAACTGGCATGTCAACTCTAGCAGGAGGAGGAACAACAACAGCAGGAGTAGCCATAACAACAGGAGGAACAATCACAACAGGAGTGACAACAGTTGCATCAGTAGTGGTCGCAATAACAGTGGCAGCAGCAGCAGTATCCCTCTGAGCACGAAGGAGCTCCATAATGACATCCATGTTCGTCTAGAACTGATCCATCCGACCTTGGAATTGTGCCAGAGTTTCCTTGTAAGCAGCGTTCTCAGCTTCGAAGTCAGCCATGATTCTGGATTTGATTGAGCGAGTAAAATACCGATGTCGAGTTGTCGTCTTGCTACAAGGGAGGCGAACAAGGATGAGCAACGGTTTCAGACGAAGGGACGTGCATATGTGTCCAGATGAATGTATGATATGCATGCAAAAATAAAGTTTTAAATTCCAGGAATTCTTAAACTTATCTTTGTTGACAATAATCATAAAGCATACAAGTAAAGGCATAAAAGATAGAGTGAACAAGCATCTTCATTCATTCATTCAACAGAGGAAAGAAGTACAAGTCAAATATCTGCCTTTTGGGCTACAACAAAATCCGAACGGATCCTATCAAATACCACTCTACACACAGATAAGAAATGAAAAATTTCCCAAGGAAGCCGGTGTGGCAATGCATCAGCATATGCATCCCTCAACAACCCTGGTAGGTCCTCCAATGCATGCTCAGCAAATCTGGCTAGATTGCTGTGCCTCTCACTCCAGTACTTCGCATCCTTCATGAGGTTGCGCAGCAAAGAATGATTAGGTCCCTGAAGCATATCCAGAAGAAATGCCTCTTTCTGATCCAGGAGGTTCTGTAGATGACGGCTTTGATGCTCCCAATGAGTGCTCTCTGTGTTGAGCTGGCTAATCTGCTCTTGACTCTGATGTGCTTGATCTTGCAGCTTCTGAATCTCACCGAAGACTTTGTCGAGCTTAGCTTGACATTGGGAAAATTCCTTTGCTAACTGATTAGCACGGTCTTGTTCACTTTGCCACTTCATCTTGAACTCGGATAACTTCCCTCGAAGCTCTTCAAGTCGCTTGTTGTAGCCTAGCTCCTCTTTGTAGGCCTGATAATGAGCATCAGCGAGTTGTCTCTTCTTTAAAGCAAGTCCCTCATAAGTGCTCTTCAAAGCATCACCCACCTTCCTACGCTTGTTCTGTTCTACCTCTACCTCTTTGAGCATACGTCCGCGCTTCTGACGGAGCTCAATCTGTAGGCTATCCTTCTCGGAAGTGACTCTATCAAGGTTGAGATGAAGATCGACATTCTCCTTCTTCAACTTCTCGACAATTAGCTTGAGTTGATCGACCTCAGATGGAGGAACAATGGCAAGTTCAGGAAGCTTGGAATTCATGGAAGGCTCAGGAGAGAAGGGCAACAAGATCTCTTTGACACGCTCTTTGACCCAAAGTGTGTAAGCTTCCTTGGCTACGCAATTCTTCTTACCCAAATCGGCTCTTCCTCCGAGATGAATCTGAGTCCAAGCAGCGCTAAACCTCTTCAGCAAACCCATGTCATCAACCCATTCATGAAAGATGAACTCTTCCACCACCTCAGGATCAGGTTTGTCAACCATAGGGTATCCCAACTGTTGGAAAGCCATTCTCGGATTGTAGTTAATTCCACCCTTTGTACCCAAGAGAGGCACATTGGAGAATTTCCCACAATGAAGAATGATCGGAATGTCATCGTAGACTCGAGAATAACAAGAAATATCATCAGCGGTAAGAGACATGATTCGTTGAGACCACATGAGATTATCCTTATTCTCTACAAAGGGACCTTTCTGTGGAAGGTGAGACATGAACCATCGGTACAACAAAGGAGCACAACAGACAATGGTACCCTTCTTCTTTTCATTCCTGGAATGAATAAAATGGTAGGTATCATCTAGAAGCATCGGAACAGGATTCTTGGACAAGAAAATACTGATGGCAGCCTGATCTACGAAATCCTCCATGTTCGGGAACAAGACAATCCCATATATCAGCAAAGCAAGAACGGCGCTGAAAGCCTTGCAATTTCTATCCTTAGCAAAAGTAGTGGCCCTGTCAACCAAGAACTTCGAAGCAAACTCTCGAATACCTTTCCCTTTGGTCTTAAGATTATCCTCCACATCTTTCTTACTAATGCAAAGCGCATCAGCAATAAGATGAAACTTCGGACAACCGTTAGTGTAAACATAAAGAACCTGCTTCTTGATCTCAACCCCCAAAATATGAGCATACTCCTCAAGTGTAGGTGCTAGCTGATAATCCTGAAATGTGAAGCACCTATAGGGCGGGTCGTAGAACTGAACCAGAGTATGAATAGCAGTGATGTTGACTTCAGTGTTGAGGATGGTCAACAGATTACCATAAGTACCTATGAAAACCCCTCTGTCATCTCCAACCAACAAGGATGCCAAACCTCTTAGAATACCCAGCTTAGGCTCCACAAACTTGTAGCTGACGATGCCACGACAACCAGTACTCATCTCTATGATAATGTCAACAAAAGATAAGCCTTCGAATACTTGGAAATGCACATGCAAAAAAATTAATTTACATGATGAAATGATATGCAACACAGCAACAAGAAGCCAACACAGCCCGAATAATCAAGTCTGAATAATCCGGATATCTGCATATAATCTGTGTCAGTGTAACATAATCTGATGTGTCGGTGAGGAAATCTGGCGTGTGTGAGAACAAGGGTATGAAGTGGCTTGTTTTCCTGCAAAAACCCATCCCCCTCACAGGTGTGATCTAGACACAACTGTAGCGAGCGATTTTTTGGACGTGGTTGCGAAGCACAACCGCTCTTTGGTATTACTACAGCTCGATTCATTTTTTATCCTATTAAAGCTGATGAAGGAAGGGAAATAGATGTCTCCAACTAACCCTGCTTGCATACTGAGGTTAAACAGTCAAAACTGTTGGTTTACAGATGCTTCAAAGATTCGGGGATTGTCTCAGGTTATTTTGTTCGATGAGATGTTTAGGATGTTAGGACTGATTGCTTTTTTGATAGACACGTGAAAGTATGGGATTTTGGGTTTTTATTTAGTGTGCTCGCTAAGATCTTTTCTTTCGATCTTATGCCTACGTATTCCCGTTTACCGAAACAGGGAAATCAGAGCGTTCGTAGTTCCTCCTATTCTATGGGAGGAAATGGGTGTTTTGGTGTCTTGTTCAAAGCCCAAGACGTGAAGCGAAAGGTTGTTTGTATCTTGTTCAAAGCCCAAGATGTGAAGCGGAAAGGTCTCGACTTTAGAGAGAATTTGTCATCTCTAAAGAGGGGTAAAGGAGAATTACTTTAACTGGGATACGCGGATCCTAGCAATGCCATAATTTCCGAAGAAGGGGTGTTTAACCTGAAGGAGAAGACTTTAACTCGGTGTAGAGCAATGCCATCTTTCCTGAGGAATTCCTCATGCTAAAAGAAGGGTAGTGGCATGGATATAGATGATCCAAAGGCTTGCCGCTTACATCGATTAGATGAAAGGGAAGGAGTTGTTGATGTTTGTTTACTGTGAACGAGGCACATATTTGATGCTAAAAGGTTGATTGGATCAACCAGTGGTTTTCTTATACAAAGCCTAAGAGGAGGCTAATATGTGTCTCGTACAAAGCCCGAGAGAGAGGCTAAAAGGGTTCGACTCAGTGGGGGATTTCATTATACAAAGCCTAAGAGGAGGCTAAAAAAGAGTCGACTCAGCTGGAGAATCTTTTATAGCTCGTATGAAGCCCGAGATGGAGGCTGAAAAAGAGTTTGACTCTTGCTAAAGGGAATTTGTATCTCGTACGAAGCCTGAGATGGAGGCGAAAAGGGTGATTGACTCAACGAGGGAGTTTTTTATGTGTCTCATACAAAGCCTGAGAGAGAGGCTAAAAGTTATTTGACTTAACGAAGAAGTCTTTTTGTATCTCGTATAATGCCCGAGATGGAGGCTAATTGACTCAACAAGAGAGTTTTTGTATCTCGTACAAAGCCCGAGATGGAGGCTGAAATTTGTTTGGCTCGATAAGAACCTTTTTGTGTCTCGTATAAAGCCCGAGATGGAGGCGAAAGGTTTGCTCCGCTGGGGAGAATCATTTGTACAAAGCCCAAGAGGTGGCTAACTTATGCTGAGGAAAAAAAGGATCATTACAAGAAGCCTAAGAGGAGGCGAAAAGGAGACCGACTCTTTTAGGGATATCATTATACAAAGCCTAAGAGGAGGTTGTCTGCCGGTGACTGTTTTAGTTGAGTGACAGATCCAGTATACGGATTTTGAAAGAGAAAATCAGTTCTTATATGAGCAACACTGTACTCATGGGTTTGATCTGAGGATCGGGGTTGTTCCCTGTTCTTTAAGGAAATGGGAAATCCAAAGGGTATTGAGACTGTCCGAGTCTATGGGTTTTCTTCCTATCTAACGAAAGGGTCACTTGAGAATGTCTTTGAGACTCAAGGAAAATAGACTGTCCAAGTCCAGAGTTTCATCTTTTGTACTATGCTTTGAGAAACAGTAGTAGGCTCTTGAAAGGACTGTTCTATGGAGATAACTAGGTTCTGTTCCTATACCTCTAGGAGGTCGTCAGGACAATTTGTACGAAGCCCAAGAGGAGGCTGGAAGCTTTTAGAAAGCCGATCGGTTCTTGTACGAAGCCCATGAGGAGGCTATCATTCCCGGAGGAAGAGATCATTATACTAAGCCTAAGAGGAGGCTGTGAATAGTTCTAAGAAGCCGACGGGTCCTTGTACTAAGCCCAAGAGGAGGCTGGGTTGCTTTTAGGAAGCCTGTGGGTCCTTGTACGATGCCCAAGAGAAGACCGATGCTTTTAAGAAGCCCGGGGGTCCCCAAACCCCGAGAAATTCAAGGCAAGCTATTCACAAGGAATAGAGCAAGTCAGGAAAGTTCGAGAATTTGGAAGAAACTCAAAGATGCCATTCACGGAGAATACATTCATCTTTGGGAGTAGAGTTTCTTGACAATTCCTAATGAGGACAGCCGAAGAGAAGACTGTATTTGGTGCTCCTATTTGGGATCTAGCTGTCTATTTCTTCAAATAAACGAAACAGCTTTACCTAGTGCTAGACGTAGTTGCCGGGGAAACTCTGAATATCTATACTATTATTACACAGTTGATATGAGTTTATGAAAGGAGACTTACAGTGAGCAGCCCCACAATACAGTTATCTATATATGAAAACAGTAAATGAAAGCGTATGAACACTTACTCGGTTGTAGAGCTTCCATGCTGTTTGGTTAGTTGTTCAACAAAGAAAAATTGAAAACAACAATATATTCAAAATCAAAGGATAAAGTGCTTTGAAAAAGAAAGATTTGGGGCTTACAGCTCAAGGAGAGGCCCTGGGTTTTACCAGTGATTGCACTGTTGAATTTGTACAGAGGGACTTATACAAGTGACTGTGGCCCAAAAAGATTTTCTGTACAAAGGGATGGGTCTTACACTCTCTCAAGAGGCTCAAAAAGTTTTAAAGAAAAAGAGTGGGGCTTATAACACGAGGGTAGGCCCAGTTGACTTTTCGTTCAAAATAGCGATCGCGCCGAGGTTTTCATTTAACGCAGAGGGACTTATACAATAAGTGAGGCCCAAAATGTTTTGGTTAAAAGGGGGTTGGGTCTTACACTCTAATAGAGGCCCAAAAAGTTTTGAATGGGTCTTATAGCTCAAGGAGAGGCCCAGATGATTTTTGAAAAGGCGACGGTCGCGCCGTTTGTTTTTTGACGGTATCAGGACTTATACAATAAGTGAGGCCCACAAATAGGTTTGGTCAAAAAAGGATTGGGTCTTACACTCTATTAGAGGCCCAAAAGTTTTGAATGAGTCTTATAGCTCAAGGAGAGGCCCAGATGGTTTACTTTTAAACGGGCGACGATCGCGCCGTTTACTTGTACAGAGGGACTTATACAATGAGTGAGGCCCAAAAAGTTTTTGTACAAGGGGGTGTGGGTTTTACACTCTCTCAAGAGGCCCAAAAAGTTTTAAAAATGATTTATGAGGGTTAAATTAATCCAAAAACCCTAATTTGTTTTCAAAAATGTATTTAATTGAATAAAAATTCAATTAAAATGATCAAAATTGTTTAACATATGGAAAACAAATTGTGATCTTGGATTAATGCTTCAAAAATTAAGTATTGACCTACAAAATAATTAGAAAGCATTAAAAGTTGCAAAATCAATGTGGAAAAAATATTTAAAATGTCAAAAACAATTAAAATATTAATTCTTTGCAAAAATATCAATTATATGAAATAAATAATATTTTTGGGATTTTTTGATAAAATAAAATATTTTAACATTTTTGTGAATTATTAAAAAAAGAATCAACTCAAAATCATTAAAATTCAGAGAGAAATTAATTTTTGAATCAATTAAACAAAATCACAAAATTCAAATATTCAAATTTGGAAAAATGGCGCCCAGAACAAGCTAAAGAACACGCGCGTGTTCTGGGATTCTCAGATTTGCATTTTCTATCCAATCTCACTGAATACTTAATCATATCATGTAATCCACATACCAATCAACTCGTTTCAACCTCACGATCATGTCTATAGCATTTAATTTCATTTAAATTAAACATACAACAAGAAATCACGAAGAAACCTCAAGAACCCTAATTTCTGCATGAAGGCTAGGATTTTTGATACACGATTCAAACAATGCAATTAATTGAGGGAAAACATTCCATGCATGATTATGAACATATGGCCAAATTATTGTGCAGCAAAAATTGTGTGGATCATAGAGTTAGAAGAGCTCTTGCTTACGACTTGCAGCTGGTGATCGTGATTTGTGTTGGAGGTGTTATAGCTAGGTTCCAATGATCTGGATAGCTTCCCTAGGTGCCAAGTGATGTGTTTGAGTGCTTGGAATGGATTCAAATGGTTTGGAGTTGAAGATGGCACCTCAACTGCAAAACTGTCAAGAACTTGAGCAATTGGCTGGTGATTTTGTGAAATCTGTGTTCCAGATGTTGTTTGAGTGTTTGGATCACTTCTATATGATGTATGTGAGGTATGTGAGTGATTGGTTTAATTGGAAAAGCTCTCAAACTCAAAACCCGATAGTGACTTGCCTTAGAAGGCAAAATTGGAGTGAAAGAAGAGATTTTGAGGAAAGCATCTGTTTGATGGCTTTGGTGTACTCAAACTAATCACAATTGAGCTCTATTTATAGTAGAGCAAGTTTGTTTTGGCTGCAATAGTGAATGGCAACTGCAGCAGGTGTTTCCTCAATGTTGGCCAATGGAAATGCAAGTCTCCTCTAGCCATTGACTAGAGGTTAGGGCACAGAGCTTTGGTCCCCTTGGTCTTGGATAAGTCTTGAATAATTTCAGATGAGAATGGCTCAGTCCATGCCACCTTGATGGTTCCATTAAATGCTTCAATTCAAATTTGAAGTCTTGTCCCTATTTTGGCCATTCTAGGTTCAATATGCTATTTCTTGTTCCATGGACTTTGGAGGCTTGGCTCAGTGATTGTCCCCTTTAGAATCAATCCTCAGATGTGTCCAAGTGGATAAGAGCAATTGAAATTGGCTGATTTTGGCAAATCGAGCAAAGTTGCAAAATCTGCCTTGCCTTTGACAGATTTCAGCAAGGCAACTTGACAATGTCATATCTCATGGTGTAAGTGGAATTTGGCAATGTTCTTGGCCATTTTGGAAAGCCCTTACATGATACAACAACTGTTTGAACAAGTTTGGTTTTGATCTCTTTTTATTCCAAGTGAAAAATCCCTCTACATTTGGCAAAAAGTGAAGCAAAATCTGACTTAGTGAAATTTTCACTAAGTGTTGGAACAAAGTGTGATTTCTTGATTTTGATCACTCCATAAGTCAAAATCCTTAATGAATTGGACTTAGGTATAGTTGAAGATTTTGTAGAGGGTAATGAGGGCTACAAATCCATCTTTCGATGAGAAAAAATGGCCATGTGGTTTAGGAGTTATGATCCTCCAAAGTTAGTGCATTAGTGGTACTTTTTCCATAACTTAGAAAAATTTCTAAGTTTTATGGTTACCCCTTTTACAAGTTATCCCACTTTCTTTGATTTTTCTTGATGAATGATGATTCAAATCATACATTAACATCATTTTAGGGTTAAAAATCCATTTTGGTGAAAAATCTCAAAAAGTCAAAGTTGACTTTTGTGCACAGTTGACTTTTTATCAGATGAATTCCAAACTGTGCAATTCTTCAGGAAATCATGTCCTTGACCTAAATCAAACTTGATGGACATGTTCCATGTATGTCATAGGGTATATTTATTCATGTCCTAGGGTTTGGGAGCATGTGCCCAGATGAAATTTCCCATCTGGAGGCCCTGGTCGACCAAAACCCTAATTTGATGACACTGTCGATCTGGAGACTTGATCCACCTAGAAGGGAGCAACTTTGTGCTTAATCCTTGAAGTGGGAGTCCTTTTGATCCTTTGTGGATATTTGAGAGGCTAGAAAAGTTGAAGATCAAGTCATTCCTTGATTGATCCTTTGTCTAAGAGCTTTGAGAGGGCTTGAAACCCTAATTCTGATTGTAGTGGATGTTCACCCATCTTTGGGGAGACTAATGGTTCATCCATATTGTGATGATGATTTTCACAATGATGGGAAATCTTGGTGGTCAAAATTTGGGGTATTATAGATGCCCCTATTTAATCTTCTTGGACCCGAAGGTGTGAATGACGAAAGTATTCGGGCATTCGGGGTGCAAGAGGATTAAATATCGGAATACCCGAAATTTTGATGGCTATGAATGGCAGCTTGCGCGTTCATCTTCTTTTGCTAAGCAATAATGCTTAGAAAAGGTAAACTTCCCCTCGATCCTGGTTTCCTATCAAGGAACTGGTCTTAGTTTCTGAAATAAACTTCCCCTCGATCCTGGTTTCCTACTAAGGAACTGGTCTTAGTTTCTGATATAAACTCCCCCTCGATCCTGGTTTCCTACCAAGGAACTGGTCTTAGTTTCTGAAATAAACTCCCCCTCGATCCTGTTTTCCTACCAAGGAACTGGTCTTAGTTTCTGAAATAAACTCCCCCTCGATCCTGGTTTCCTACCAAGGAACTGGTCTTAGTTTCTGAAGTAAACTTCCCCGCGATCCTGGTTTCCTACCAAGGAACTGGTCCTGGTTTCTTTTGTCAATAAACTTTATTGACAAGGGACACTATTTGTAGCGGTTTTCCTCAAACTTCTCGCCGAATTTTCCTGGGGAGATGCCATTTGATGGAAAAAGTTTCGATGTCAGACTTGCTGGGGAACCCAACGTCTGAGTTGTAGAGTTGCACAAACTTCTCTGTTGGAGACGCCATTTGTTTCTACTGGGGAAAGCGAGTCTCTTGAGAGACTGCCTCTGCTTGGGGTCTCGCATCATACCTTTCTTGGGATCTTCCCAGAGAAATGCCATATGATGTGATCCAATTTTGAGGTGCCGATGACCTTTTCATTAGCGGATTTTTGGAGAAATACTGATGCACTGCCGAATCTCTGTTTAAGAGGCTTTCTCTGGGGATTTTCATTAATCCGGGAAAGCGAGGATATCATCTTCAATGGCGAAGAGTGACATCTGTTGAAGGTTCTCTGACTTTTTAGAGGTCCAAGTTATCAAAGTGATCAAGCACCGACTCTGATCTAGAGATACACTAGAAACGAGTTCGATTGGACACAACACTTCCTGACAAAGCAAGAACTGACAAACTCGATCAAGGGGATGGTTATCACGGCAGGATAATGTAACGAGCGATTTTGGACGCGGTTCTTAAGCGCTGGTCGCTCTCTGCAGTTTGAGCTTTGACTACAGGTCGATTCATTTTTTATCCTATTGTGAGCTGAATAAGGAAGGGAAATAGATGTCTCCAATTTACCCTGCTTTGCATACTGAGTTTAAACAGTGGTCTGTTAGGTTACGGATGCTATCAATGTGGGGGGGCCTTTGTACTGGTTATTTGTATTTTCGCCAATACTGTTTTCTTTCTTTTTACCTGGGCAAAAGGTTTCTGGCGGGCAACAAGGATAGGATGTTTAAGACTGATGCTTTTGAAATACTGCTTTTGATTGATGGAGATATGGGATTTGGGTTTTTTGTTGATTGCGCTCGCTAAGATCTTTTCTTTCGATCTTATGCCTACGTATTCCCGTTTACCGAAACAGGGAAATCAGAGCGTTCGTAGTTCCTCCTATTCTATGGGAGGAAATGTGTGTTTTTGTGTCTTGTTCAAAGCCCAAGACGTGAAGCGAAAAAGTTGTTTGTATCTTGTTCAAAGCCCAAGATGTGAAGCTGAAAGGTTGTTTGTATCTTGTTCAAAGCCCAAGATGTGAAGCTGAAAGACCTCGACTTTAGAGAGAATTTGTCATCTCTAAAGAGGGGGAAGGAGAATTACTTTAACTGGGATACGCGGATCCGAACAATGCCATAATTTCCGAAGAAAGGGTTTTAACCTGAAGGAGAAGACTTTAACTCAGTGTAGAGCAATGCCATCTTTCCTTAGGAATTTCTCATGCTAAAAGAGGGACAGTGGCATGGATATAGATGATCCAGAGGCATGCCGCTTACAGCGATTAGATGAAAGGAAAGGAGTTGTTGATGTTTGTGTACTGTGAACGAGGCACAACTTTGATGCTAAAAGGTTGATTGGATCAACCAGTGGTTTTCTTATACAAAAGCCTAAGAGGAGGCTAATTTCCGCTAGGAAAATCATTATACAAAGCCTAAGAGGAGGCTATTTTGTGTCTCGTACAAATCCCGAGAGAGAGGCTAAAAGTTTTTGACCCGACGATAGAGTCTTTGTGTCTCGTACGAAGCCCGAGATAGAGGCTATTGTTTGTTTGACTCTATGAGGGAGTCTTTGTGTCTCGTACGAAGCCCGAGATAGAGGCTAAAAGTTTGACTCAACAAGAGAGTCTTTGATACTCAACAAGAGAGTGTTTTTGTATCTCGTACGAAGCCCGAGATGGAGGCTAAAGGTTTGTTTCAATTGAGTGACAGATCCAAACAATGCAACAAGTATTTTTTGTACTTTAATTTCATTTAAATTAAACATACAACAAGAAATCACGAAGAGACCTCAAGAACCCTAATTTCTGCATGAAGGCTTGGATTTTTGATACACGATTCAAACAATGCAATTAATTGAGGGAAAACATTCCATGCATGATTATGAACATATGGCCAAATTATTGTGCGAGGAAATATGCATAGATTGAGAGATGACCAAGTATGTGCTTACCTCCAAGTCGTGACAGCAAGTTCAAAGTGATTTTTGATTTGGAGGTGTTACAGATGAGTGGTGATGATCTGAACAGCTTCCCTACACCCTATGGATTGTGTTTGGATGGTTGGACTTGATTGAAATTGGCTGGATCATTTTGTGGTACCTCAGCTGCACTTTGGTTAAAACCTTGAGCAACCAGCTGGTGATTTTGTGAAATTGATGTTTCAGAAGTAATCTAAGTGTTTGATCAGCTCATATGTGATGTATGTGAGGTGTGTGAGTGATTGGTTTGATTGGAATTGCCCTCAAACTCAAAACCCGATAGTGACTTGCTTTAGAAGGCGAAATTGGAGTGAAAGAAGAGATTTTGAGGAAAGCATCTGTTAGATGGCTTTGGTGTACTCAAACTGACCACAATTGAGCTCTATTTATAGTAGAGCAAGTTTGTTTTGCAAGGAATAGTGCATGGCAGCTGGTAAGTAGGTTTGGCCAATGTTGGCAAATGAAAATCTAAGTCTCCTCTAGCCATTGACTAGAGGTTAGGGCACAGAGCTTTGGTTCCCTTGGTCTTGGATAAGTCTTGACTGATTTCAGATGAGAATGGCTCAGTCCATGCCACCTTGATGGTTTCATTGAATGCCTCATTCCAAATTTGAAGTCTTGTCCCTATTTTGGCCATTCTAGGTTCAACATGCTATTTCTTGTTCCATGGACTTTGGAGGCTTGGCTCAGTGATTGTCCCCTTTAGATTCAATCCTCTGAAATGTCCAAGTGGATAGGAGCAATTGAATTTGGCTGATTTTGGAAAATCGACCAAAGTTGCAAATTCTGCCCTGCCTTGACAGATTTCAGCAAGGCAACTTGACAATGTTGTATCTCATGGTGTAGGTTGAATTTGGCAATGTTCTTGGCTATTTTGGAAAGCTCTTACATGATACAACAACTGTTTGAACAAGTTTGGTTTTGATCTCTTTTGATTCCAAGTGAAAAATCCCCCTACATTTGGCAAAAAGTGAGGCAGAATCTGACTTAGTGAAAATTTCACTAAGTGTTGGAAAAAGTGACATTTTCACTTTTCAGCCACTTTGATCACTCCGTAACTCAAAATCCTTAATGAATTGGAATGACTTGTAGTTGAAGTTTTTGTAGGTGATAATGAGGGCTACAAATCCATCTTTGGATGAGAAAAAATGGCCTTGTGGTTTAGGAGTTATGGTCCTCCAAAGTTGGTACCTTAGCCACTTTATTTTTAACTTAGAAAAATTTCTAAGTTTTATGGTTACCCCTTTTAC
Organism: Lathyrus tuberosus; assembly: GCA_022829125.1. Classification (NCBI taxonomy): domain Eukaryota; kingdom Viridiplantae; phylum Streptophyta; class Magnoliopsida; order Fabales; family Fabaceae; genus Lathyrus; species Lathyrus tuberosus. Next base: position 5,328,624 of record JALAZF010000414.1, on the reverse strand, counting down.
AAGTTATCTCACTTTTCTTGATTTTTCTTGATGAATGATGATTCAAATCATACATTAACATCATTTTAGGGTTAAAAATCCATTTTGGTGAAAAATCTCAAAAAGTCAAAGTTGACTTTTGTGCACAGTTGACTTTTTTTCAGATGAATTCCAAACTGTGCAATTCTTCAGGAAATCATGTCCTTGACCTAAATCAAACTTGATGGACATGTTCCATGGGTGTCATAGGGTATATTCAATCATGTATTAGGGTTTGGGAGCATGTCTTGGTCAAAAGTCAAAGTTACAGTTGACTTTTCTCTTAAAACCCTAATTGTGGTGCAGATGAAATTGAGACTTGTTGCTCAAGCTTCTTGGATCAATCCATTGTTCCAAATGGATCAATATGGTATATTAGAGACCCTCAAATCATGTCTTGAGGTCTTGGCTCATGGTTTGTCCCAAAAGTCAACTTAGGGGTGAATTAGGTCAAGAAACCCTAATTCCTGATTTTTGATGAATGCATCCCCTGAGGCAAAATTGACTTGATGCATGGGTTTGTGAGGTTCCATGAAGTATATTAGGTCATGTTTTGGATCATTGCCTTGTGCCCAGATGAAAATTTCCATCTGGAGGCCCTAGTCGACCAAAACCCTAATTTGGTGACACTGTCGATCTTGAGACTTGATCCACCTAGAAGGGAGCAGCCTTGTGCTTAATCCTTGAAGTGGGAGTCCTTTTTGATCCATTGTGGATGTTTAAGAGATTAGACAAGTTGAAGATCATGTCATTTCTTTATTGATCCTTTGTCTAAGCACTCAGAGAGGGCTTGAAACCCTAATTTTGATTGTATTGGATGCTCACCCATCTTTGGGGAGACTGATGAAGCATGATGGTTCATCCATGTTGTGATGATGATTTTCACAATGATGGGAAATCTAAGTGGTCAAAATTTGGGGTATTACAGATAAGACCGACTCAAGTGATAGTGATGCAATATGAAATGTGAATACAAATAAAAAATGCATGATGTATGTATGTATATGCTGACAAAACAGACGCGACATACAGACTGATGGATGAACACGGTTGGATACTCAGCCACTGCTGGGGACGAAAAAGTACCACTGGTTCAAAAAGCAGCAATTCTACCTTGCTTAGGAGAGATAGTCCCTGCGGGGAATACCGGTGATCGGGCTTAGGAGATAAGAACTCGGCCGAGGGTGTCAGATGAAACAATGTCTCTGACACAGTTGATCCTTCATTCAGGCATACTGGGTTAGAAGAAGCACTTTGATTCTGCACTTTGAGGCTCGAACGCCTTTGGAGACGCTATCGACGTCCTTTCGATGTTCAACAGTCAAAAGAAATGCCATCTTTATTTTAAAGAAGAAAAAGTTTTAACAAGTAAATTCATTTTGTTTTATTTCAAGAATTGTTGATCAAGTTAAACTACGTCGTTCTGTAAAGCTAAAACAAGTAAGAATTACAAACAAAAGCACAAAGGCTCAAATTTTATTGATAAGATGGAGATCAGCCAAACGCGTGATTCCAAAGAGTATTTACAAAGTTAGAAAATGGTAATTTACAGGGAAAAGGGCTACGTTGAAACATAACGACCACTATCCTTCTACTAACTTTGAGTTCGGAACATCCTGAGCTTCTGTCGAAGATGACCGTTGTCTGGAGATGATGTAACTGCTGCTAAGGGACTTGCCTCTGTTGAACATAGTTACTTGCCATTATCCCTAATTTTTTTCTGGATTATACTATGATGTTTCCAATCCACCGGGATGATATTTTTTTTTCCTGTCTCTAACTTTTGCCTGGACCGCCCTTTCGGGTTTTCAGTCCACCGAGACGTTCTCTTTTTTTTTAGTTTAGGCGAAGTATTTCTTGACTACATCAACATTCGTGGGGTAGGAAAATTCCTCTCCGTCCATGGTTGCAAGTCTCAAGGCGCCGCCTGAGAAAGCTTTCGTGACCACATAGGGGCCATCATAATTTGGGGTCCATTTGCCCCGAGAATCAGTGAGAAATTATTGTATCTTTTTGAGCACGAGGTCTCCTTTTCTGAAGACACGAGGTCTGACCTTCTTGTCGAACGCCTTCTTCATTCTTTGCTGATACAACTGACCGTGGCATAGTGCCGTGATTCATTTCTCTTCGATCAGGTTCAATTCGTCGTGTCGACTTTGACACCATTCAGCTTCTGAAAGCTTAGCTTCCATCAATACTCGGATTGATGAGATCTCTACTTCTATGGGGAGCACTGCTTCCATGCCATACACTAGAGAGAAAGGGGTAGCCCCTGTTGAAGTGCGGACAGATGTATGATAACCGTGAAGAGCAAAGGGTAGCATCTCGTGCTAATCTTTGTAGGTTACAACCATCTTTTGAACGATCTTATTGATGTTCTTGTATCCGCTTCTACCGCTCCGTTCATCTTGGGTCGGTAGGGAGATGAGTTATGGTGTTTGATCTTGAATTCTGCACACAACTCTCTCATCATCTTATTGTTCAAGTTAGATCCATTATCAGTAATGATCTGGCTTGGAACACCATAACGGTAGATGATATTGCTTTTGATAAATCGGACCACCACTTGTCGGGTTACATTAGTGTATGACGCTGCTTCGACCCATTTGGTGAAATAGTCAATGGCTACCAGAATGAACCGATGTCCGTTTGAAGCCTTAGGTTTAATCAAGCCAATTATGTCGATTCCCCATATGGAAAAAGGCCATGGGGAAGAAAGAACTTTGAGATGTGAGGGCGGTACATGAATTTTGTCGGAATATATCTGACACTTGTGGCACCTCCTCATGTACTTGTAGCAGTCAGATTCCATTGTCAGCCAATAGTACCCGGCCCTGAGAATTTTTCTCGCCATTGTGTGTCCATTGGCATGAGTGCCAAAGGATCCTTCATGAATTTCTTTCATAAGCATGTCTACTTCTGGTCTGTCCACACATCGGAGCAAGACCATGTCAAAATTCCCCTTATAGAGAGTGTCACCGCTCAGGAAGAAGCTTCCAGCTAGCCTTCTGAGGGTTTTCCTGTCTTTTCTGAGTGCCCCAGGTGGGTACTCTTGTTTCTGAAGGAAGCATTTGATATCGTGATACCAAGGTTTGTCGTCTATGACTGCTTCGATCACGAAGATGTAGGCGGGCCGTTCAAGGCGCATAACGTCAATCTTAGGTAGGTCATTCCATCGACCTACGCTAATCATGGAAGAGAGAGTGGCTAATGCATCAGCCATGTGATTCTCCTCAGGAGGGATATGATGAAAGTCAACTCTGTTGAAGAAAGGTAGCAACCTTCTTGCATAGTCTTTGTAAGGAATCAGTCCTGACTGGTACGTGTTCCAATCTCCTTTTATCTGATTGATAACCAAGGCTGAATCGCCATATACGTCCAAGTTTTTGATCCTTAAATCAATCGCTTCTTCGAGACCCATGATACAAGCTTCGTATTCGGCCTCGTTGTTCGTACATTTGAACATAAGTCTGGCGGTGAAAGGAATGTGGGTACCCTGAGGGGTAACAATGATTGCCCCAATTCCGTTTCCGTAATGATTAACTGCTCCGTCAAAGATAAGTCCCCATTGGGAACCTGGTTCTGGCCCTTCACTGGGTAACAGTTCATCGCAATCTTTCATTTTTAGATACATGACATCTTTGTCTAGGAAGTCAAACTCGATTGATTCCTGATCGTTAATCGGTTGATGAGCCAAATGATCGGCTAAAATACTTCCCTTAACGGCTTTCTGAGCGTCGTACTCTATGTCATATTCTGATAGTAGCATCTGCCAACGGGCAATCCTTCCCGTGAGAGCAGGTTTTTCAAAGACATACTTGATTGGATCCATCTCGGAGACCAACCAAGTAGTATGACGAATCATGTACTGACGAAGACGTTTGGCTGCCCAAGCCAAAGCGCAGTAAGTTTTCTCAAGCATAGTGTACCGAGTTTCGCAATCAGTGAACTTCTTGCTCAGATAGTAAATGTCAGACTCTTTCCTTTTGGTTTCGTCTTGCTGGCCAAGTACACATCCCATTGAGTCCTCAAGGACTGTGAGGTAAATGATCAGTGGTCTTCCTTCCATTGGAGGGGATAGAATCGGCGGATTCAACAGATATTCCTTAATACGGTCGAATGCGGTTTGGCAGCCTTCTGACCAAACGCAATCCTGGTTCTTTTTGAGTAATTTGAAAATCGGCGCACATGTGGCGGTCATAAGGAAAATGAATCTGGAGATGTAGCTCAAACGTCCCAGGAATCCTCTGACTTGTTTTTCAGTTTTCGGAGAAGGCATTTCTTGAATGGCCTTGACCTTGTCAGGATCAACTTCAATTCCTTTCTGGCTGACGATGAACCCTAGTAATTTCCCTGAACGGACACCGAAGGTGCACTTGTTGGGATTCAAGCAGAGCTTGAATTTTCTTAAACGTTCGAACAATTTTGACAGATGTTCAACGTGCTCATTCTCTGTTTTTGATTTTGCAATCATATCATCGACATATACCTCGATTTCTTTATGTATCATGTCATGAAACAGAGTAGTCGTGGCCCTTTGATAGGTTTCCCCGGCGTTCTTCAAACCGAACGACATTACCTTGTAACAAAAGGTACCCCATGGGGTAATGAACGAAGTTTTCCCCATGTCTTTCGGCGCCATTTTGATTTGGTTATAGCCCGAGAATCCATCCATGAAGGAGAAAACTTTGAACTTTGATGTGCTGTCTACCAGCATGTCAATGTGTGGTAAAGGAAAGTCGTCCTTTGGACTAGCCTTGTTTAGATGTCTGTAATCGACACACATTCTGACTTTTTCGTCCTTTTTAGGAACGGGTACGATGTTGGCTAACCATTGAGGATATTCAGATGTAGCGAGGAAACCCGCGTCGATCTGTTTATGTACCTCCTCTTTGATTTTGATGGCCATGTCCGGGTGAGTGCGTCTCAACCTTTGCTTTACTGGCGGACATTCCGATCTCAACGGTAGGTGATGTTCCACGATGCTGGTATCCAACCCAGGCATGTCTTGATAGGACCAAGCAAACACATCGGGAAATTCTCTGAGAAGCTTTATCAAACCCTATCTGGCAGTTGGACTGAGCAGTGCCCCAATCCTTATTTCTTTTCTCTCTTTTTCTGAACCCAAGTTTACCATTTCCAACGGCTCTTTGTGAGGTTCAATACGGCTCTTTGTGAGGTTCAATGGACCTTTCCTCTTGTCTGAGTAGTCGGGAGATCTCTTCTGGAATTTTGTCGTCATTTTCTTCTTCAGCCTCGAATACCGGGAACTCAAAGTTGGGAGAAGGCATCAGATCATATGTTTCAACGAGGTGTAAAACAAGCAATCTGCATGACGGTATGATTAGTGTTTAGAAGAGATAGAGAAAATGCAAGTGTGTTCAGTGTTTTGATTTTACTGCTTGTTTTTATTATTGAATGTTTTTTTTAGGATTACCATTTTCTGAGAAAAAGCAAAAAGAAAAAAACAGCAATAAATGCGGAAATTACAGAACGACGTTATTTTATTTATGAACAAGTCGAATCTTGAATCTACAGCCCTATAAAACAAAACTCTGTCGCTTCGGGCAAAGCAAAGAGGGAAAATTTACAGAAAGCGAGCCCTATCAAAACATCTGTTCCACCTGGGCAGGGTGAAAGGTTAAAGATGGCAATTACTTTGATTGGTGAACGACCTTCAGAACCTCGACGGTAATCCATTGGCGGCGAACTCCTCGGTGAATCACAAAGTCTGGCACCTTCCTTGATTTGTCTTTAGAAATGACGCTGATTTCTGGTGGAGTAGGATCATTGGAATCTGTCTCCCAGGCAGAGTTGTTGTAGGAGGATTACTCTGTTGCATTTTGCATAGTATTGGTGCTCTCAGTTGCATCTTCCCATCCAGTTGGCTGGATATCCTCGAGCCTGATACGAGAGCTTTCGGGAGCGGTGTACTTGACCATATAGTCAAACCTCCCACTTGGTTGTCCCAGAGTGTCCCAAACTTCTTTGGAACTGGAGGAGTCATCTCTCTCGATGACGTTGACCTCTGGAAAAGTATAGTTGATGAACTCTAGTCCTGCAAATGTTGCAAATTCATCGTCGTGTTGAGTAGTTTCTGAATGACCTGAGTGTTGATCCCATGACATGGTGGGGACACAGGTATTTTGTTCAATGATGCTCAACTGAGTCTCATTGTTCGGCTGACTTTCTTGCCCCAAGTTTCCTGGATAAGGTTGCCACATTGGCAGAGCATCCATCGGGCCATAGTAGGTGTAGTCAAAATTGTCTTTCATCGGAGTGTCTTCCTCTAATGAATTTGGTGTAGCACAGCATCCTTCTGGATCACGATCTCCATAGATCATCTCGACGTCTGACCTGGGTATAAATCTCAGACTCTGTGCGGGATAGCAAAATGGAGTTTGCGTTTCGTCCTGCGACACATAACCGTCCTCGTTAAGATAGGACTTCCATTCCTCATCTATGTGAAAGGGATCCTCTTCATTGATAGCATGGACTACCTGAGTCACTGGTTGGAGGAAACCTCCACTATGGAAGAAGTTATGAATGGGATGAAGACTTCCATTGCTAACAGTTGTCTGGGTACAGGTTGCAGAAAAACCAAGACCCTTCTTTGTTTTATTGTCAGTGGGAATGACAAGTTGTCCCCATCCTTTTGTATCGGTACTCTCGACCGCTTTGATAGCATCCTTGTATGAGGAAATTGATGTTCCTCCTTCAGATTGATTGTACTTGCTCACCGATAGTGCTTGGAACTGCGTTCTAATAACCTCTTCGGGTTCTATACCAGCAGATGATGACAAGTTACTCACGAGCAAGGCCTGTTCCCCACAGACTGTGACAAGTTGATCGTTCTGAACGAACTTTAGCTTTTGGTGGAGAGTCGAGGTGACCGCTCCGGCCTGATGTATCCAAGGTCTTCCTAATAAACAACTGTATGTTGCCCGGATGTCCATGACCTGGAAAGTGACTTAGAAAGTATGAGGACCAATAGTTATGGGAATATCAACTTCGCCAATAACTGCTTTTCTGGATCCGTCAAATGCTTTGACGACGACCTCGCTGATTCTCATCGGAGGGCCTTTGAATGATAATGGAATCAAAGTGGACTTCGACATAACATTCAGGGCTGATCCTGTGTCTACCAGTACGCTGGCTAAAGCATCGTCCTGGCAGTTAACTGTGATATTGAGCGCTATGTTATGACGGCGATCCTCTTCGGGTAGTTTCTCATCACTAAATCCCAAATTGTTGCAGGAAGTGATGTTAGAGACGATACTATCGAACTGTCTGATTGTTACATCCTGTTCCACAAAGGCCTGCTCCAAGACTTTCTGTAGAGCCTCTTTGTGCGCTTCTGAACTGAGTAACAGTGATAATACTGAGATCTTTGAAGGAGTCTGTAACAGTTGATCAACAATGTTGTATTCACTCCTCTGGATGAGCTTCAGCATCTCATCTTTGTTTTTTGAAAGGTCGGGATTACTGGATTGACCGACTGGTGGATCGGGAGCTTCTGTCTGAAGTTCCTTTTCTTTGTTTGACTCTCCAACTCCTCGGTTGAAGATTCGATCGCTCCGTGTTACACGACGGATGTCTGCAATATTCACGACGGAGGGTAATGGAATTTCCTTTCCATTCTAAATTGTTTTTGCACCGTATTTGTAAGGGATCGCCTTAGCTGATTCATACGGTAATGGTCCCGGAAGATAGATGACTATGGGAACCTTCTGATTTTTCTGACCATCATAAGTAATCTCGATCCGTTCCCGGTTGGGAACTTTTGATTCGTCAAGTAAAGGGATGATGGCAAAAACATCCCTGGTCTGGTGATGACCAGAGATCATGACAACATCCTCAACTTGCTCGGCAAGGTAGTTCGGCGTCCAGTCGATGGGTCCAGCACCCGGATATGGACGAATTTCTCCACGATCGACCTGACCCTGAAGAGCTGCTCTCACAAGGTAACACCCTTAGTTACTTTCTGAACAGACGCTACAACTGTCATAGTTGTGTGGTGGCACCTGGCCACGCCCCTTTTGAATACAATGTAACCTTACTAGGTTAGCTTCCACTGATCGGACATCCTGACTTTGACGCCGAGTGGGATTCCTATTATTGATACTAATCTGCTGAGTATCTTCATCCATATAGATTGGCGTCCACCAGTGATTTAACTAGTGCTGAAGTGCCTCCTAGACAAGGGTACAACCTCGATCATTTTCACAACCCGCTTTACATCTTTGATAGTCATGTGATATTAAGAATCCGAGTAGGACCTGCTCAGCATGTAACTCTACCAGGTTGGTATTCATCACGCGAATATCGAAGATCTGAACCATGTTGATTTGATAGGGATTCCTATCATGGTAGTCTTGGATCCATCCAAGATCCATCTGATGCTGGAGGGCCTCTTGTATGAAAGAGCATCCCTGTTTGTTTACCGAGCAAGTCAGACAGGAACTGTAATCGTGTCGCGGCAGATTATGGTACTGGCTTTTCCTTGAGTGCATCGCCACCAAGTTGACATTCATTGCACGAATATCGTGGTTCTGAATGACGTTAGAATTGATGTAGACCATGTTAACTCCACGAACTCTGTGCTCTTGGATCCATCCGAGATCCATCTGTTCCTGCAGAGCTGCTTGCACTACAGAACATCCCTGTTTGTCTTTAGAGCAGATATCACACTGGTGATAGTTATGAGGTGGCACATGGCCATATCCACTCTGTCTACAATGCATCTTGACCAGATTGGTCCTCAATAAGAGTACCTCGTGAATTTGATAGACGTTGTTAGTCTCTTTCTCAATCAGATTGACCGTAGCTTTCTCATGTTGAGGCAGCGGGTTCGTGAGAACATTAGGATTCGTATCTTTGAAAGATAAGAGCCCACTCCTAACAAGCTTTTGCACGTCGGACTTGAAATTGAGGCAACTCTCTATGTTATGCCCCGATCCTCCTTGATGATAAGGGCATGTCTGATCCGCTTTAAACCAGAAAGGCGGATTTTCTGGTACTGTAAAAGGAGACTTAGTCTGGATGTGCCCCTTAGCCAGTAGTAACGGAAATAGTTCTGCATACAACATGGGTATAGGATCAAACCCTGATGGTCGTGTTGTACAATTATTATTGTATTGAGGACGAGCCTGCTGAAGAGGTTGTTGAGTCCTTTGCTGATTAGGTTGGCTCTGCGCAACCTGAGGTTGATACGTAGGAACAGGCGCGGGGCCGATAGCAGAAGTTACCGCTGCTACTGGTTGATAACGTCGCCTTTGCTTTCCGAGAGAGATATTCCCAATATCTTGCTATTTTTTCTTAGGGAGATCACTACCGTATCGTTTTGTACTGCTTGATGGTCCAGCGTCTTTTGCCAAACATCCTTCTCGGACGGCTTCCTCAAGACGAACTCCCATGCCCACCATCTCGGTGAAATCACTGGGTGCAATGGCAACCATTCGGTCAAAGTAAAATGAGCTCAAGGTCTTTAAGAAGATCTTTGTCATCTCTTTTTCCTCAAGAGGTGGATAAATTTGAGCGGCAATTTCGCGCCATCTCTGGGCGTACTCCTTAAAGGTTTCCTTGTCCTTTTGAGACATCGATCTGAGTTGATCTCTGTCGGGTGCCATGTCCAAATTGTATTTATAATGTTGAACGAAGGCTTTGCCAAGATCTCTGAATGTGCTGATCGAGGCACGGTTTAAACCCATGTACCATTTTAAGGCGGCACCGGTTAAACTATCCTGAAAGTAATGAATCAGCAGGTCCTGATTCTCTGTTTGAGCTGACATTCGTCGAGCGTACATTGTCAGATGACTCTGAGGGCAAGAGCTACCCTTGTACTTTTCAAAGTCGGGCACTTGGAACTTGTGCGGGACTTTCACATTGGGGACTAGACAAAGGTCTGCGGCGTCCTTTCCAAAAAGATCCTGACCGCGAATGGCTTGCAGTTCCTTCTGCATTTCTAAGAACTGTTCCTAGAATTCATCCATTCGGTCAAACATAGTTTCCTTTTTACCAGCAGGTATCTGTGGAATCTGTCCTTCTGGGACAGTGTGCACCACAGGGGGTGGTACCGTAACTACGGCGGTGAATCTTGGCGTTTCCCGAAGTTTGTAACCTTCAGGAGTTTTCAGTATGCCTCTGGCATCTTCGCTTTCTCGAAGTCTGTAACCTTCATGACCAGCAGTATCTGTTGTGATTCCCTGATCTTCAACGATCGGCGGAACATATCCTTCCGGGATATAGTTCACAGGCATGCCCCAGGGATGATCTTTTGGCATATGATACCTAGGATCGAACTTCTCCACTATGGGCGCTGAGGTGATCTCCGAGATCACAATCCTTTGTAGCTGAGCTTCTGCCATGGCTTGCATGTCGTTACGAAGCTTTCTCATATCCTCTCTCAGAGCGTCGATCTCTTCTTTCAACTCTCTGTTCTCTTCCTCAAGATCATCTATCTTTTTCTGACGATTAGCCCGAGTATTATACGAATGAGACAGTTTGACTCTAGAACCGAGACACAAACGTGAGATTCGTAGGTAAGGAGAATACGCGATGTGAGAATGATGAAATGCAATGATTACATTAATTGTTTTTTTTTGTTTAATCAAAATAAACTTCGACAATTAGATTGCAAATATCAAACGGTGGGGAAACCCCTTTTTATTGAAATTCAAAGATTGCGGAAATGGAAATACAGTAAATTACAAGGTGCAGAAACAAAAACCTAAGCTAATGGGTCCCGAGTCCTCTCTTAAGAGAAATCGGGTGCTGATTCTGGTATCTTCCTTTTCTTTGACCGGGGCTCTTGAGCCGTTGTCGGGTCATCATTCCTTTGCCAGGTGAAAGGAGTGAACAAATTCCTTTGGTCATCGTGATTATCCACAACATGCTGCTCCAAAATTTCAATCAGAGCATCTTTCTCTTTCCGTAGTTGCTGTATTTGGATACACTGTACGTTGAGGGTACGGTACTTGTTCTTCCAAGACTTCCTCTCCTTTTGAACTTTGTTGAGAGTAACCTGAAGCTTTTCAGTTTCCGTCATGAAGTACATGACAGATTCCCTCGGCGGAAGAATTCTGTAACGAGGATTAGGCATCTTTAGCTTGAGAGCTCTAGTTTGTACCCAGTGGAGATAAGGCTCCACCGAGACACAGTCCGGTTTTCCTAGAGACTCTCGTCCTTTCTTATGAACGTGCTTCCAAGCGTGCACTATTTCCATCTTTAGTGCTTTGTCGTTTTCTCCTTCTTTGAAGAAAAGACCTTCCAGATGAACACCTAGTGGGATGTGTCTCATCGGGTATCCAAATTGGCGAAGAACCAATACCGGATGGTAGTTGATTCCCTATTTAGTTCCTATGAGGGGTACGTTGGGGAAGTTTCCACAACGATCAATGATCCTGATCCCATCATAAATCCTATTACACCAATCTATATCAGAGTTGGTAAGAGACATGATCTTCTGCGACCAGCGCAAGACGCTCTTATGATCCCAAAAAGCAGCAGACTTGGGCAAATGGGATATAAACCATTTGTAAAGCAAAGGTACACAACATGTGATCTCCCCTCCGCTGTACAAATTTCCTAAGTGTACAGAATGATACGCATCTGCGAGCAAAGTCGGCACAGGGTTTCCAATGAGAAAAACCTTAATAGCATTGATATCGACGAAGTTATTAATGTTGGGAAACAAAAATAATCCGTAGGCGAGTAAAACAAAGATGCTTTCAAAAGCAGTCACGTTCCCTATACTAGCGAAGTACAGAGCTTTCTTTGTCAACAACTGGGCTGGCAAACCTTGTATGCCACCCTTGGTAGTCAAGTGAGTCCTGACCTCAGACTCGTCCAAATGAATTGCTCTTGCAATAGTTTGATTATTTGGAATTTCTTCCAGTCCAGAGAATAGAGCTCGATCAGTGATATGTAGATCCATCAGATGAGAATACTCCTCCAGCGTTGGTGCGAGCTAGTAATCCGGGAATGTGAAACAGTGATAAATTGGATCATAGAACTGAATGAGCGCATCCATGATTCCCTCAATCACATGGACTCTTAACAGTGGTAGCAAACCACTGTGCTTGGCTCTGAAAGCCTCTGGGTTGATGATCATCCTCGCTAACCTTCTCAAATCCTCTAGCTTTGGAACCTTGAAGGTATACTGGTGAGTTCTCCTTCTACCGAAATCCATTAGTGCAATCCTTTTCTCTGATATTTGCAATCTCAGTCTTAGTTTAATTTGAAAAACAGAGAGACTAGAAGAGAAATTTTTTTGAATGTTTTAATGTTTTTTTTTAGATGAATGCATGAATGCAGCACACAAAAACATAGAAAAAACATGGGGTTAGAGGGTCGTTGTCATGAAGTCAAGGCTCTACCCATCCCCAAAGGTTTACTAAGGTGATTTTTGTACATGTACTCATTATCATCAGCTCCTCCCAGGAAAGCAAAACAACAAGCGGATCGTCAGCGAGTTGTAAAGCAATCTTAGAGTAAGTGCTATTCACCGAGAATAGATCACCAGCCTCAAATGAGGGTAGTATCGCGTAACAACTATTTCCGATAGTTTCCGCACTACGAAAGGGTTGGCTTCCTAGGTGTATACTCCATCTCACCACATGCGGCATCACACGCATTCCCAGTAGCAAAAAAATAAACACGTATTCAATTAGGAAAAGCAGTATATATATTTGTCCTAATCATCCTAGACCTATAAAGCTATGAATCCTAAGTTCCTGACAGAAATGGTTCCCCGGCGGAGACACCACTCTATAGTTTCTACACAAGTGAAGGTTTTGACCTAAGATCCTAATAGAGTCAAAAAGTCTCATCTCAGCAAAGGTTTCTACCTAGGAGTAAAATAGATCATCATGGGATCCCCAGTAGAGTCGCCATTCTTCTGTAGCGAGCGATTTTTTGGACGTGGTTGCGAAGCACAACCTCTCTTTAGTATTACTACAGCTCGATTCATTTTTTATCCTATTAAAGCTGATGAAGGAAGGGAAATAGATGTCTCCAACTAACCCTGCTTGCATACTGAGGTTAAACAGTCAAAACTGTTGGTTTACAGATGCTTCAAAGATTCGGGGATTGTCTCAGGTTATTTTGTTCGATGAGATGTTTTGGATGTTAGGACTGATTGCTTTTCTGATAGACACGTGAAAGTATGAGATTTTGGGTTTTTATTTAGTGTGCTCGCTAAGATCTTTTCTTTCGATCGTATGCCTATGTATTCCCGTTTACCGAAACAGGGAAATCAGAGCGTTCGTAGTTTCTCCTATTCTATGGGAGAAAATGGGTGTTTTGGTGTCTTGTTCAAAGCCCAAGACGTGAAGCGAAAGGTTATTTGTATCTTGTTCAAAGTCCAAGATGTGAAGCTGAAAGGTCTCGACTTTAGAGAGAATTTGTCATCTCTAAAGAGGGGTAAAGGAGAATTACTTTAACTGGGATACGCGGATCCTAGCAATGCCATAATTTCCGAAGAAGGGGTGTTCAACCTGAAGGAGAAGACTTTAACTCAGTGTAGAGCAATGCCATATTTCCTGAGGAATTCCTCATGCTAAAAGAAGGATAGTGGCATGGATATAGATGATCCAGAGGCTTGCCGCTTACATCGATTAGATGAAAAGGAAGGAGTTGTTGATGTTTGTTTACTGTGAACGAGGCACAGATTTGATGCTAAAAGGTTGATTGGATCAACCAGTGGTTTTCTTATACAAAGCCTAAGAGGAGGCTAATATGTGTCTCGTACAAAGCCCGAGAGAGAGGCTAAAAGGGTTCGACTCAGTGGGGGATTTCATTATACAAAGCCTAAGAGGAGGCTAAAAAAGAGTGGACTCAGCTGGAGAATCTTTTATAGCTCGTATGAAGCCCGAGATGGAGGCTGAAAAAGAGTTTGACTCTTGCTAAAGGGAATTTGTATCTCGTACGAAGCCCGAGATGGAGGCGAAAAGGGTGATTGACTCAACGAGGGAGTTTTTTATGTGTCTCATACAAAGCATGAGAGAGAGGCTAAAAGTTGTTTGACTTAACGAGGAAGTCTTTTTGTATCTCGTATAATGCCTGAGATGGAGGCTAATTGACTCAACAAGTGAGTTTTTGTATCTCGTACAAAGCCCGAGATGGAGGCTGAATTTTGTTTGGCTCGATAAGAACCTTTTTGTGTCTCGTATAAAGCCCGAGATGGAGGCGAAAGGTTTGCTCTGCTGGGGAGAATCATTTGTACAAAGCCCAAGAGGAGGCTAACTTATGCCGAGGAAAAGAAGGATCATTACACGAAGCCTAAGAGGAGGCGAAAAGGAGACCGACTTTTTTAGGGATATCATTATACAAAGCCTAAGAGGAGGCTGTCTGCTGGTGACTGTTTTAGTTGAGTGACAGATCCAGTATACGGATTTTGAAAGAGTAAATCAGTTCTTATATGAGCAACACTGTACTCATGGGTTTGATCAGAGGATCGGGGTTGTTCCCTGTTCTTTAAGGAAAGGGGAAATCCAAAGGGTATTGAGACTGTTCGAGTCTACGGGATTTCTTCCTATCTAACGAAAGGGTAACTTGAGAATGTCTTTGAGACTCAAGGAAAATAGACTGTCAAAGTCCAGAGTTTCATCTTTTGTACTATGCTTTGAGAAACAGTAGTAGACTCTTGAAAGGATTGTTCTATGGAGATAACTAGGTTCTGTTCCTATACCTCTAGGAGGTCGTCGGGACAATTTGTACGAAGCCCAAGAGGAGGCTGGAAGCTTTTAGAAAGTCGATCGGTCCTTGTACGAAACCCAAGAAGAGGCTATCATTCCCAGAGGAAGAGATCATTATACTAAGCCTAAGAGGAGGCTGTGAATACTTCTAACAAGCCGACGGGTCCTTGTACTAAGCCCAAGAGGAGGCGGGGTTGCTTTTAGGAAGCCTGTGGGTCCTTGTACGATGCCCAAGAGAAGACCGATGCTTTTAAGAAGCCCTGTGGGTCCCCAAACCCCGAGAAATTCAAGGCAAGCTATTCACAAGGAATAGAGCAAGTCAGGAAAGTTCGAGAATTTGGAAGAAACTCAAAGATGCCATTCACGGAGAATACATTCATCTTTGGGAGTAGAGTTTCTTGACAATTCCTAATGAGGACAACCGAAGAGAAGACTGTATCTGGTGCTCCTATTTGGGATCTAGCTGTCTATTTCTACGAATAAATGAAACGGCTTTACCTAGTGCTAGACGTAGTTGCCGGGGAAACTCTGAATATCTATACTATTATTACACAGTTGATATGAGTTTATGAAAGGAGACTTACAGTGAGCAGCCCCACAATACAGTTATCTATATATGAAAATAGTAAATGAAAGCGTATAAACACTTACTCGGTTGTAGAGCTTCCATGCTGTTTGGTTAGTTGTTCAACAAAGAAAAATTGAAAACAACAATATATTCAAAATCAAAGGAGAAAGTGCTTTGAAAAAGAAAGATTTGGGGCTTACAGCTCAAGGAGAGGCCCAGGGTTTTACCAGTGATTGCACTGTTGACTTTGTACAGAGGGACTTATACAAGTGACTGTGGCCCAAAAAAAAATTTTCTGTCCAAAGGGATGGGTCTTACACTCTCTCAAGAGGCCCAAAAAGTTTTAAAGAAAAAGACTGGGGCTTATAACACGAGGGTAGGCCCAATTGACTTTTCGTTCAAAATGGCGATCGCGCTGAGGTTTTCTTTTAAAGTAGAGGGACTTATACAATAAGTGAGGCCCAAAATGTTTTGGTTAAAAGGGGGTTGGGTCTTACACTCTAATAGAGGCCCAAAAAGTTTTGAATGGGTCTTATAGCTCAAGGAGAGGCCCAGATGATTTTTGAAAAGGCGACGATCGCGCTGTTTGTTTTTTAACGGTATTGGGACTTATACAATAAGTGAGGCCCACAAATAGGTTTGGTCGAAAAAGGATTGGGTCTTACACTCTATTAGAGGCCCAAAAGTTGTGAATGGGTCTTATAGCTCAAGGAGAGGCCCAGATGGTTTACTTTTAAACGGGCGACGATCGCGCCGTTTACTTGTACAGAGGGACTTATACAATGAGTGAGGCCCAAAAAGTTTTTGTACAAGGGGGTGTGGGTCTTACACTCTCTCAAGAGGCCCAAAAAGTTTTAAAAATGATTTATGAGGGTTGAATTAATCCAAAAACCCTAATTTGTTTTCAAAAATGTATTTAATTGAATAAAAATTCAATTAAAATGATCAAAATTGTTTAACATATGGAAAACAAATTGTGATCTTGGATTAATGCTTCAAAAATTAAGTATTGACCTACAATATAATTAGAAAGCATTAAAAGTTGAAAAATCAATGTGGAAAAAATATTTAAAATGTCAAAAACAATTAAAATATTAATTCTTTGCAAAAATATCAATTATATGAAATAAATAATATTTTTGGGATTTTTTTATAAAATAAAATATTTTAACATTTTTGTGAATTATTAAAAAAAGATTCAACTCAAAACCATTAAAACTCAGAGAGAAATTAATTTTTGAATCAATTAAACAAAATCACAAAATTCAAATATTCAAATTTGGAAAAATGGTGCCAAGAACAAGCTGAAGAACACGCGCGTGTTCTGGGATTCTCAGATTTGCATTTTCTATCCAATCTCACTGAATACTTAATCATATCATGTAATCCACATACCAATCAACTCGTTTCAACCTCACGATCATGTCTATAGCATTTAATTTCATTTAAATTAAACATACAATAAGAAATCGCGAAGAAACCTCAAGAACCCTAATTTCTGCATGAAGGCTAGGATTTTTGATACACGATTCAAACAATGCAATTAATTGAGGGAAAACATTCCATGCATGATTATGAACATATGGCCAAATTATTGTGCAGCAAAAATTGTGTGGATCATAGAGTTAGAAGAGCTCATGCTTACCACTTGCAGCTGGTGATCGTGATTTGTGTTGAAGGTGTTACAGCTAGGTTCCAATGAGCTGGATAGCTTCCCTAGGTGCCAAGTGATGTGTCTGAGTGTTTGGAATGGATTGAAATGGTTTGGAGTTGAAGATGGCACCTCAATTGCAAAACTGTCAAGAACTTGAGCAATTGGCTGGTGATTTTTTGAAATCTGTGTTCCAGATGTTGTTTGAGTGTTTGGATCACTTCTATATGATGTATGTGAGGTGTGTGAGTGATTGGTTTGATTGGAAAAGCTCTCAAACTCAAAACCCGATAGTGACTTGCCTTAGAAGGCAAAATTGGAGTGAAAGAAGAGATTTTGAGGAAAGCATTTGTTTGATGGCTTTGGTGTACTCAAACTGATCACAATTGAGCTCTATTTATAGTAGAGCAAGTTTGTTTTGGCTGCAATAGTGAATGGCAACTGCAGCAGGTGTTTCCTCAATGTTGGCCAATGGAAATGCAAGTCTCCTCTAGCCATTGACTAGAGGTTAGGGCACAGAGCTTTGGTCCCCTTGGTCTTGGATAAGTCTTGACTGATTTCAGATGAGAATGGCTCAGTCCATGCCACCTTGATGGTTCCATTGAATGCTTCAATCCAAATTTGGAGTCTTGTCCCTATTTTGGCCATTCTAGGTTCAACATGCTATTTCTTGTTCCATGGACTTTGGAGGCTTGGCTCAGTGATTGTCCCCTTTAGAATCAATCCTCAGATGTGTCCAAGTGGATAGGAGCAATTGAAATTGGCTGATTTTGGCAAATCGAGCAAAGTTGCAAAATCTGCCTTGCCTTTGACAGATTTCAGCAAGGCAACTTGACAATGTCATATCTCATGGTGTAAGTGGAATTTGGCAATGTTCTTGGCCATTTTGGAAAGCCCTTACATGATACAACAACTGTTTGAACAAGTTTGGTTTTGATCTCTTTTGATTCCAAGTGAAAAATCCCTCTACATTTGGCAAAAAGTGAAGCAAAATCTGACTTAGTGAAATTTTCACTAAGTGTTGGAACAAAGTGTGATTTCTTGATTTTGATCACTCCATAACTCAAAATCCTTAATGAATTGGACTTAGGTCTAGTTGAAGTTTTTGTAGAGGGTAATGAGGGCTACAAATCCATCTTTGGATGAGAAAAAATGGCCATGTGGTTTAGGAGTTATGATCCTCCAAAGTTAGTGCATTAGTGGTACTTTTTCCATAACTTGGAAAAATTTCTAAGTTTTATGGTTACCCCTTTTACAAGTTATCCCACTTTCTTTGATTTTTCTTGATGAATGATGATTCAAATCATACATTAACATCTTTTTAGGGTTAAAAATCCATTTTGGTGAAAAATCTCAAAAAGTCAAAGTTGACTTTTGTGCACAGTTGACTTTTTATCAAATGAATTCCAAACTGTGCAATTCTTCAGGAAATCATGTCCTTGACCTAAATCAAACTTGATGGATATGTTCCATGGATGTAATAGGGTATATTTATTCATGTCCAAGGGTTTGGGAGCATGTCCTGGTCAAAAGTCAAAGCCACAGTTGACTTTTCTCGCGAAACCCTAATTGTGGTGCAGATGAAGTTGAGACTTGTTACTCAAGCTTATTGGATTAATCCATTGTTCCAAATGGATCCATATAGTTTATTAGAGACCCTCAAATCATGTCTTGAGGTCTTGGTTCATGACTTGACCCAAAAGTCAACTTAGGGGTGAATTAGGTCAAGAAACCCTAATTCCTGATTTTTTATGTATGCATCCCCTGAAGCAAAATTGACTTGATGATTGGGTTCATGAGGTTCCATGGAGTATATTAGGTTATATTTTGGATCATTGGCTTGTGCCCAGATGAAATTTCCCATCTGGAGGCCCTAGTCGACCAAAACCCTAATTTGATGACACTGTCGATCTGGAGACTTGATCCACCTAGAAGGGAGCAACTTTGTGCTTAATCCTTGAAGTGGGAGTCCTTTTGATCCTTTGTGGATATTTGAGAGGCTAGACAAGTTGAAGATCAAGTCATTCCTTGATTGATCCTTTGTCTAAGAGCTCTGAGAGGGCTTGAAACCCTAATTCTGATTGTAGTGGATGTTCACCCATCTTTGGGGAGACTAATGGTTCATCCATATTGTGATGATGATTTGCACAATGATGGGAAATATTGGTGGTCAAAATTTGGGGTATTACAACAACAAGGTGGTCCCTAGAAAAGGTCGCCCAAACCATAGGACTCAGAATGAAAATCCCCCGTCGTAGTGAATTCTCACAGGACAGAAGTATTCTCAAGCGAATCACGATCTAGGATGTGGCTCTCGTGATAACCCAACACGCAAAACGCAGACCTCACGACTATCCACGTTCTAGCCTATGTGTATACTAGGCCCAGTGTTAGGACCTTTCTCTCCAATAATATCTACCCATCCCAACAACAGCAGAAAATAGCAGATATCCAGAATATGCAGCATATGAATATTCAAAGCAGTAAAGAAATGCGATAAATAAACATAAAGCTAAAGCAAGTAAAATAAAACTAGTAAAGCGCGAAAGATAAACACCCAAGCAAGGAAGAAAGCAAACAAAACTAGGCGAGACCCCTCAAGGGATGGACCAGCAGTAGGTCACCCAGTCCCCAGCAGAGTCGCCAGCTGAAGATGGCTGGAAATCTACCTGAGTGAATCGCACACTCAAAGATACAACAGAGTCGCCACCGAACTTTATTTAGTCCCAAAGGAGAGGGAAAATATCGATAAAACCCGAGGGGAAGAGAAACGGGAACGGGGGGTCGGTTATGCGAAAGGAAGGTATTAGCACCTAACGCATCCATCGTACTCGACGGGAACCATTTCGCTTGCTTCTAGACTTGGATGGGTTATCTATCTAAAGGCTTCTAGCTGAAGAAGAAGGAGAGAGAGAAAAAGGGAAAAAGAAGGAAAAGAAAGAAAGTGCTCGCGGAGGAACGAAGTCCTCGTGCCTACGTACCCTCATAGTGCAATGAGGAAGTCAGAGCGCCGTAGTTCTTGGAACCAGGGGATGGAGAAAAGAAGGAAGAAAGGAAGGAAGAAGGAAAAAGGGGTGGAAGTGTGCTCGACAAGACATTGTGTCTCGTGCCTACGTATCATACATCCAAAAGAATGCAGAATCAGAGCCTCCGTAGTTCGTGGAACTGAACGGAAAAGGAAAAGGAGAAGAAAGTGGCGTCAAAACCAAGAACAGGAATGAAGGAAAAAAACTCTACTGGGGAAGACTGCACAGTAAGAGCGTTTGCACAAAAGAATAGGAAAAAGAGTGGTGTCAAAACCAAGAAAGGAAGAAACCCCGTTGGGGATAACAAAAAGAATTAGTGTCGAAACCAAGAAAGCAAGAACAAAGGGAATAGGAAGAACTCCGTTGGGGATCCAGATAAAGGGATGGTGTCATAACCAAGAGAAAAAGGGGACTCGGTATATTAACTGGCTGGCAGAGGTTAACCGAAGAAAGAGAGTGGACCCTGGCGGGGAAAAGAAGTTGGTGTCAACAGACGGACTGTGATAAACCAAGAGAGAGAGTGTTGAACCGAGAGAAGGTGTTTGACTCTAAAAGGGCCTTGGTATGTTAACTGATAAACAGTGGTTAACCGAGGGAGAAAGGGTTGCAACTCTGTGGGGGTAGAGAAGCATTGGTTTTAACAGAGAAAACTGTGATCAACCAAAGAACGGGTGTAGGACCGAGCAAAGGTCGTGACCCAAAGGGTATCGGTAAACTGACTGAACAAACAGTACTCAACCGAAGAAATGGTATTTGAACCAAAGAAAGGTTACTAACCCAAGGGTGCAAGTATTCGAACCAAGAGGAGGTTACTAACTGCGGGGATCCGGTGTCTACAGACGGACTATGATCAACCGAAGAGAAAAGCGAGTGATTAACCAAGAGAAGGTGATTAACTCGAAAAGGGTTCAGTATGTTAACAGTCGAACTGTGGTTAACTGAAGAAACAGGTGATTAACCAAGAAGAGGTGATTAACCCAAGAGAAGCTCAGTGATTAACAGACGGACTGTGATTAACTGAAAAAGATTGCAAGCATTGGTGTTTTAACTTCCAGGCAATGGTTAACCAATCAAAGGGAGAGGAACCGAAGAACAGGTTGCAAACTCCTGGGGAAGAATGGTCGTGACAGGAAAACTGTGTTAGACCAAAGAAAGAGAATAAAAACTCTTCAAGGGAATCAAAAGCAAGGATTGATTACAAGAAGAAAAGAGTAATGAAACGAATAGAGATTGCTAGCGCAAGAATAATGATCTCAACCAAGAAGGATGGTGATTGATCAAGAGGGGAGATTGAAAGAGATAGGAGTGATCAAGGATCGAAAAGGATCACAAAGAGAGAAGAGTGATCAAGGATCGGGTCGACTGGGGAAAAAAATACATTACCGCCTGGAGTTAGAGATGACTAAGCCAAGCACAGGGTCATTCGTCCCCTACTTGAAATAGTCAGAATGAGAGTAGGAATCCTCCCTTCTCATTCCTTCTCTAACACACAGGGTGTAATGCAGAAGTTGAACCGGACGGCTCAATAGCTCCAAGTTGTACAGTGCTCTTGCATAGAGAAACGGACAACACAACGTCGTCAATTTGTACAGTGCTCCGATGCGAGGCGTGGCACGAACTCCAACTCTACAAGGGGATCGAGAGATACAGCTCTAAAGGAGGCCTAAAGAGAGGAAAGGGAAGAGCAACTAATCGAAACAAAGTTTCGATCAATTAATCAAGGGAGAAACATGCTAACAACTTTCCAAAGAGGATGAAAAGTCATTAAAGCAAAAAGGAGTGAATTATTGATTATACAAGATTAAGTTTATCCGTGAAGAATAAACTTAATGCACACTGAAATGGAAGATGCAAAACAGTGCCAAATGATCACCAAAATGCCACACAAGCTCATGTATCATGTGAACAAAATAGTGCAAACATGCTATGTTAATACAATGCTAAGAACATGAAACAAATGAATAATCGAAATGTGCATCGAAAGTTCGTAAACATGCTTCAACCAGAAGTGAGATGACATTTAGAATATCCATAAAATCAAGCATAACGATCAATGGAAATTAAAATGAGGAAAGCATAGCAAACACACTTGAAAATGCAAGAAAATGGCAATTCTGTTCAGTGTTAACCGGTTACTCACCATGCGTTAACCGGTTACTTGCTTGAAAATTGGCGTTTTTGGTGAAAATTGAACTGAGTAACCAGTTACTTACCGGGTGTTAACCGGTTAACACTGGACAGTTTTGAAAAAAAACAGAAAAAACAACATTTCAAAAGTAGCTTTCAACACATAATCACTTATACAAACCACCACATGCTAGGAACTGAGATTGTGCACGAAAATTGAACTAGAAAACAGCAAATAAACAGAGATAGAATCATTAACACAATTGGATCATGGATCGAACAAATGCAAAAACCAAATCACACACAACATTTATCGACTACATTGCGAACGATACGAAAATGTGCGAAACGGTAAAGTTAGTTAGATCTACCAACCTACAAGCCGGAGATTTGGCTTGGTAAATGTTGAAAATGATTATTGATGCAGAAAATCAAAGAAAAACAGAGGAATCTTCAATTTGTAGATGAACCGTATCGAAATCGAGCAAAATGCGATAAAATTCCAAAATGCGAATTCGAACCGTTAGAAGTTGTAGCAACTACTCAAGATCAATCCAAAAGCCGAAATAACTCCAGAAATCCAGGTGTAGTAGCAAGAATGATGAAGGTTGAGCTCAAGAAATAATCACTTTTGATGTAAAATTGATTATCCTTCAAAGTGGAAATGAGCTTTGGTGAGGTCTTGGAAGAGAATTGAGATGAAGATGAAGAATGTATGAGAAAAGTTCAGAGAGAATGTGTGAGAATTGAGAGGGAAATGGAGCAAAATGGTTGAAGCTCCTTGAAAATGGGTGACGGTGAGTTTATATAGATTTTAGGTTTGGAGTGTGAAATGGTTTGGAATTAGGTTTGGACCTAGCTTTGGGTTTGGAACTAGGCTAGGAGTTAGTTAGACTTGACTCACCGAGTCAAGGCGGTTAACTCGATTAGTTAGAACCATCTCGGTACCAATCCCAATGTGAGTTTCAAAATCCAAAGGTTGACATGTTGGTACATTAAGTAACATGGTGCACTTGAATTAAAGTGAAGCATTGGAACCAATCCACTTAAGTTGAAATGAATAGTGTTGAAATATCTAGAGATGTCTAGAATATTCCACACACTGCTAGAATGTTGTAGACTCAAAGTCCAAAGAGAGTGCATGGGTGCTGTCCCAAAATGCAGCAGAAAACACAAAATCTGTCTGTGTTAACTGGTTAACAGAATTACAAAGGAATTGTGTTAACCGGTTACTCAGACCAAATTTTGCCTATTTTGCTTGAAAAATGATGTTGTGGTCCCGGCTTCGATTTTCCACTTCTTGTAATGATGAATAGACATGTAAACCTTTATTTTGAGCTTGTTTTGATGATGAAATAATCTTGAGAGGATGTGATTAATCGGGCTTGGAAAAACTGAATATCCTGAAACAAGAAACACATGAAGAAAAGTGTGAATACGTATACTAGCGATGCGAATGCGCATGCTTATGCAAAAGGCAAAAGAGGGAGGTCAAATTTCGGGTTACGACAATATAAATTGGATTTTTTGTAAATTAAAATATTTAAACATTTTTGTGAATTTTGAGAAAAAGAATCAATTCAAAAACACAAATATTCAGAGAGAAATTAATTTTTGAATCAACTAACAAAAATATCAAAATATTCAAAAATTTGAAAATTTGAAAAAGGGCGCCAAGAACACTAAGTTCTTGCCCGCGTGCCATGTTTCCGCAGATTTGCATTTTCTCACTTTTCTCCATGATTTCTCAATGGTTTTGCACGATTCAAGTACCAATCTTGTTCGTTTTTTTAACAAGGATCACAATCATATAGTTTAATTGCATTTATATTAAGTATGGAGGAAGAAATCAATAGAAAACCTCAAGAACCCTAATTTTAGCATGAACACAATGAGATTCCATACACGATGGATTCATGGCAATTAATTGAGGGTTATTACTCTACATACATGCATAAACAAGATGGTAACTCAAAAATTCATATATGATGCATGGATCATAGAGTTTGAAGGGTTCAGGCTTACCTCTTGCAGCTGGTGATCGAGTTTGATGATGGAGGTGTTGCAGATAGGTTCCAATGATCTGGACAGCTTCCTTAGGTGCCAAGGAGTGTGTCTGAATGCTTGCAGTGGATTGAAATGAGATGGAACTGGTTGTGGTACCTCAACTACAACTATGTTAAGAACTTGAGCAATTGGATGGTGATTTTGTGAATTTGATGTTCGAAATATGATTTTGTGTTATGGATCACTCATATATGATGTTTATGAGGTGTGTGTGTGTGTGTGATTGATTTGGTTGGAATCACTCTCAATCTCAAAACCCGATAGTGACTTGAGTTAGAAGGCAAAATTGGAGTGAAGAAGAGATTTTGAGTAAAGCCTCAGTTTGGATGCTTTTGTGTACTCAACCCGATCACAAATGAGCTCTATTTATAGTAGAGCAAGTTTGTTTTGGCTGCAATAGTGAATGGCAACTGCAGTAGGTCTGTTGGCAAATGGTGATCAAATGGAATCTCAAGTCTCCTCTAGCCATTGACTTGAGGTTAGAGAACAGGCTAGGAGTTCTCTGATTCAGAGATAAGGCTTGACTGAACTTGGATAACATTGTCTTGATGAATGCGACTTATATGCATCAGTTAAATGCTTGGAAACAAAATTGACCATTTGAAGCATCTTGAATTTTAGGAGTGTCATGCCTAAACATAGATCCATGGACTTGTGAGGCTGGTGGATCAGTGTTTGTCCCTTGGTTGTTCCCCCTTGAGGTGTGCAGATGGATAACCATGCTTGTTATGGCACAAATTGATCAATTCGAGCAACAATGCAAAAATCAGTGAAAAATGCCATTTTAAATGAATCATATCTCATTGCTCAGGTTGATTTATGGGAGGCTCTTGTACTTTTTAAAGAGCCCTCATATGGTACTATCCATGTATGATCATAGTTTGTCTTCAAACTATTTGGATTCCATTGAAAATCCTCATGAACATTGGTGTTAAAGGCTGGTAACTTAGGCAGATTTGTACTAAGTGTTGAAAAATGTCATTTTCTTCATTATTGTCATTTTGATCACTCCATAACTTAAAATCCATGAAGAATTAGAGTTTGAGGTAGTTGAAGCTTATTTAGAATGTAGGAAGACCTACAAATCAAGCTTTGGATCACCCAAAATGGCTGCTTGGATCACAAGTTATGATCCTTGGAAGTTGGTACCAAAATCATTCAA
Source organism: Lathyrus tuberosus (assembly GCA_022829125.1). NCBI lineage: Eukaryota > Viridiplantae > Streptophyta > Magnoliopsida > Fabales > Fabaceae > Lathyrus > Lathyrus tuberosus. The sequence continues at coordinate 5,303,309 of JALAZF010000414.1, read as the reverse complement.
ATTTAGTAACTTAGAAAAATTTTCGATTTTTCAAGATTACCCCGTTTACAAGTTATCTTAGTTTCTTGATCAATTCTTGTTCAAATTACATTATAAATCATATTTTATGAAAATATGAGTCATAAGGATCATTTTTGCCAAAAAAAGTCATGTTGTGACTTTTGGCTCCGGAGCGACTCGGCGCGTAAAAACCCTAATTCCCGACTTTTAGGGAATGCATCCTCTGAGGGTAATTTAGCTTTGTAAATGGATCCTTAGGGTTATTTTGAGCATATTGAGTCACATGTTGAAGTCTTGGCTCATTCTTTTGTGAAAATCTCACTCTGGAGGCCCTAGTCGTCCAAAACACTAATTTGGCAACATCGGGTGTTTCGAGGCTCAAAACACTTGGAATGTTACAACTGTGCTTGATTTTTGATGTGGGGGTCCTCTTAATCCTTTGTGGATGTTTTAAGAGGTTAGACAAGTTGAAGATCATGTCATTTCTTGATTGATCTTTTATCTAAATGTTTTGGGAGGGCTCAAAAACCCTGATTCTTGATTGTGGTGAATGCTCAACCATCTTTGAGAAGATTGATGAGGCATGAAGGTACATCTATATTGTGGTAATGATCCTCACAATGATGGGAAATATTGGTGGTCAAAATTTGGGGTATGACAGATGCCCCTATTTAATTTTCTTTGACTCGAAGGTGTGAATGGCGAAGATACTCGGACATTCAGGGTGCAAGAGGATTAAATATCGGAATACCCGAAATTTTGATAGTGGTTATGAATGGCAGTTTGCTCATCCATCTTCTTTTGCTAAGTAAGGTTACTTAGGAAAGGATAAAACTTCCCCTCGATCCTGGTCTTTCAACCACGGAACTGGTCTCAGTTTCTGATATAAACTTCCCCTCGATCCTGGTCTTCAGCCAAGGAACTAGTCTCAGTTTCTGATATAAACTTCCCCTCGATCCTGGTCTTCAGCCAAGGAACTGGTCTCAGTTTCTTCTTGTCAAATTCCTTCCTTGACAAAGGATGTTATTTGCAGCGGTTTTCGTCAAACTTCTCGCCGAGTTTTCTGCTGGAGAGATGCCATTTGACGGAAAAAATTTAAGGTCAGACTTGTTGGAGACACCCATTTGTCTGAGCTGTAGAGGTGTGTAAACTTCTCTGTTGGAGATGCCATTTGTTGACTCTACTGGGGAAAAATGAGTCTCTTGAAAGACAGTTTTTTGCTTGGGGATACTACATCATTCTTTTCTTCGAGATCTTTTCGGAGAAATTCCATGTGATGTAATCCAATTTTGAGGTGCTAATGACTTTATTAACATCGAATTTCTTGGAAACAAAATGATGTTTTGCTGAGAGTCTTTAGTTGAGAAGCTTTCTCTGGGGATTTTCTTTAATCCGGGAAAGCGAAAATATCATCTTCAATGGTGAAGAGTGATGTTTGTCGAATGTCTTCTTGCCTTTCAGAGGTTCAAGTTATCAAAGTGGTCGAGGACAGGCTCCAATCCATAAATAAACTGGGGGAGAGATTGTTTAGGCAATACATTTCCTGACGAGGAAAGAACTAATAACTCGATTGACAAGATGACTTTATTACTTGGGAGATGAATATGACCAGAGTGATAGTAATGCGATATGATTATGAATTTGAATCAAATATGCATGATGTATGTATGTTTATGCTGACAAAACTGATGCGACATATAGACTAATGAATGAACACGACTAGATACTCGGCCACTGCAGGGGATGAAAAGTACCATTGGTCTAAGATAGCAATTCTGCATTGCTTAGGAGAAGTAGACCCTATGGGGGTGACAGTACTGTTCAATAGGTCTTAAGAGGTAAGAACTCTGCCGGGGATATCAGATGGGACATTTGCATCCGACACAGCCGATCCTTTATTCAGGCGTACTCATTTAGAAGGAGTACTTTGATTCTGCACTTTGAGGTTTAATCACCTCTGAAGAAACTATCAATGTTCTTCTTGATGTTCAAAGTCAAAAGGAAATGCCATCTTTATTTTAAATGTAGAAAATTTTTTACAAGTAAATTCATTTTTGTTTTATTTCAAGAATCGTTGATCATGTTAAAATGTCATTCTGTAAAGCTAAAACAAATGAGAATTGCAAATAAAAACATTAGGGCTCAAATTTTATTGATAGGATGGAAATCAACTAAGCGCGTGATCCCATAGAGTATTTACAAAGTTTAGAAAATGGTAAATTCAAGGGAAAAGGGGCTACATTGAAACACAACAACCGTTATCCTTCTACCAACCTTGAATTCTGGACATCCTGAGTTTCTGTCAAAGATGACCTTGATTGGAGTCTTTTGACGGATGGTATTACCGCTGGGGATTTAGCCTTGTTGGACGTAGTTACTTGCCATGAATCCCTAATTTTTTTCCTGGATTGCCTTTTGAGATTTCCAATCCACTGGGATGATTTTTGCTTAAGTCTCTAATTTTTTCCTGGACTGCCCTTTCGGGTTTTCAATCCACCGGGAAGTTTTTTTTAGGCGGAGTATTTCTTGACTACATCAACATTTGTGGGGTAGGAAAATTCTTCTCCATCCATGGTTGCGAGTCTCAAGGCACCTCCTGAGAAGGCTTTCTTGACCATATAAGGGCCATCATAATTCGGAGTCCATTTGCCCCGGGAATCAGTGAGGAATGATTGTTTCTTCTTGAGCACGAGGTCTCCTTTTCTGAAGACACGGGGTCAGACCTTTTTGTCAAACGCTTTCTTCATTCTTTGCTGATACAACTGAGCATGGCATAGAGCCGTTATTCGCTTTTCTTCGAATAGGTTCAGTTCATCGTATCGGCTTTGACACCATTCAGCCTCCGTTAGCTTAGCTTCCATCAATACCCGGATTGATGGGATCTCTACTTCTATGGGAAGCACTGCTTCCATGTCATATACTAGAGAGAAAAAGGTGGCCCCTGTTGAAGTGCAGGCAGATGTGCGATAACCGTGAAGAGCAAAAGGAGACATTCATGCCAGTCTTTGTAGGTTATAACCATCTTTTGAACAATCTTTTTGATATTTTTGTTAGCCACTTCTACCGCTCCGTTCATTTTGGGTGGGTAGGGAGATTAGTTATGATGTTCGATTTTGAACTCAGCACACAACTCTTTCATCATTTTGTTGTTCAAGGTTGATCCATTATCCGTAATGATCTGGCTTGGAACACCGTAACGACAGATGAGATTGTTCTTGATAAATCGGACCACCACTTGTCTGGTCACATTGGTGTATGATGCTGCTTCGGCCCACTTGGTGAAGTAGTTAATGGCTACCAGGATGAAGCAATGTCCGTTCGACGCCTTGGGTTCGATCATGCCAATCATGTCGATTCCCCATATAGAAAAAGGCCATGGAGAAGAAAGGATTTTGAGATGCGTTGGCGGTACATGGATTTTGTCTGTGTATATTTGACACTTATGACACTTCCTCATGTACTTGTAGCAGTCAGATTCCATGGTCAACCAATAGTATCCTGCTCTTAGAATTTTTCTCGCCATTGTGTGTCTGTTGGTATGAGTGCCAAAGGATCCTTCGTGAATCTCTTTCATCAACATGTTTGCTTCTGGTATGTCTACGCATCTGAGCAAAACCATGTCGAAGTTTCTCTTGTAGAGTGTATCACCGCTTAGGAAGAAGCTGTCAGCCAGTCTCCTGATGGTCTTCCTGTCTTTTCTTGATACCCCAGGTGGGTACTCTTGTTTCTGAAGTAAGCATTTGATATCGTGATACCAAGGTTTGTCGTCTAGGACTACTTCAATCGTGAAGATGTAGGCGGGCCATTCTAGGCGCATTATGTCAATCTTAGGTACGTCGTTCCATTGACCTACACTAATTTTGGAGGAAAGAGTGGCTAGTGCATTAGCCATGTGTTGCACCCCAAAATTTGCCCTCCTTACTTTTTACTAACTGGCTTATGTTTCATTTCATTATCATGTATGCATATCATTAGCATGGGGTCAAGGTGCCTGAGTCAGTCCAAGAAGGTCATATCTGGTCCATCACATCATCAAGGGTTCACAGGTGGCAAGGGATCTCAAGTGGATTACTCCCTCCTAACTAGTGCATGAATTAGGGTTTTGAGATTCTTGGGTTTATTGCTCCAATGGGCAAGCTCCTTGGGTTTTTATCATCACCAAATGGCATATCTTATCTTTGTTGGAGAGGATACACATTATATTTAGAGGAATTTGAATTTGGAGACTGTGCTATTTCCTCCTAGACTGAGGGTGCCACAAACTAGGGTTTGCTATAAAGTCAGTTTATTTCTGATTTTTTCGGTAAGACTTGATTCCATGGTATTCCTTGGGTCCCTAAGTGTCTAGGAGTGGAAGATGGTCCATCAGTTTGATTTAGGAGAAGTTCAATTGGCCAATGGATTGAAAATCAAGTAACTTGGTCAAAAAGTCAACTGTGGTCAACACAAGGTCAAACCTCAAGATTTTTGGTCAACATCAAGATTATGGGGTGAAATTCATCATTTGATCAAGGGTTGACCATGATTCATCAAGGAAACCTCAGAATCATCAAGAATCGGGAGTTACTAAATTAGGGTTTTTGTAGTAAAAGTCAACTGTACTTTGACCAGGCCTAACTTCCACATACTTCATCAAAAATTCCTCAACCAAAGCCCATATTGAAGGAAATTTAATTCCCTACAACTTTGTCTCTCACAAGCCAAGTCCAGAAATGCTTCATTCCGGAGATATGAGCCAAGACATTATAGGTCATTTTGAAAGTCAACAAAAGTCAACCTTTTTCAAAAGCTCATAACTTGAACATGGAAGATCAAATTGACATAGGACTAAAAGGGTTGGTTAGAGGACATCTTGAGGTTTCTAAAAACTATTAGTTTGAATTAAGGAGCTAAAAATTGAAGGAGTTATGCTTAGTCAAAGTTGGGCAATTTTGAGGAGGTGCACAAAGCAAACTATGCCTAAAACCCAAATTTTGACAAATGGGCCATAAGTTTCTTAAACCAAACTCAGCCATGCACGACCCAAAGAGCATATATTTGATTTTTCCTCATTTTATTTTATTTTTATTGGATTTAATTAGTTAAAATTCAATATTAAATTAAATAATTCAAAAATAATTAAACAATGGATTATCCAGGCCCAACTCATCATCAGAAGAATAACCCTAAGTATTTAAAGCCTATTCATGCATTGGTTAGGGTTAGACACACGTGATTTTGGAGAGGAATCCAAGCTTGAACCCTAAAGCTCTTTTTCATCAAAGCTCACGATTTACAAGGAGTTCCTCCAAACTTCTTCCACAAACTTCATTCTTGTGATCCACAGAGCAGAAAACAACCATCTTTTGGAGCAAAGAGCAAGGATACGCAGTGCTTAGCTTCAGGTTAGTGTCTTTTTTCGCGATCATAGAACTCAGTTTTTAGACATGCATAACGTTGTGTGATGCTCACTGATCATCATGATATATTTTATTTTGAATATGGACGTGTATTATGTGCGTATTATGAGATTCAAGTTTTGGACCCACACCTTATTTCGTTCGATTCTCCTTGTATGTTGATTGTTTGAGATTTCTAATGGGATATTTGTGATCCTCATAAAATTCTGGACAAAATGATGTCCTCCTTTGTATTTTCTGGAGATTTTTTTTGTACAGGTGGCCGGAGTCTCACCGGAGAAGACGATCGGAGTCTTCTCCGGCCGGTAGCTACAGTAAACCCTAGCCTCCTCCCCAGTTTCAATCTGGACCGTTGATGTGAGTTGGATCCAACAACTACGTTATATTCTGAGTCAATGGATTTGGTGTGGTGAGTTGACTTAGGTTCACCATGCGCGCGCCTTCATAAACCACCTGATCAATTGACTTTCTTGATCCTCCTCTAAAGACTCATCTAAAGTCTAGGATTGAGTCAAACCTTGGACTCTCACGGGCCTCATCCACACCAGATCACCGGCGCGGTGGACTTGGGCTTCAGAATGCTATTCGCGCCCCCCTGCAGCCCGTTACCATGGTTCAACGTATTTTATTGCTATCCACACCCCCTGGCATATTTCATATTTTATTTATATTTAGTTGATCATTGCATTTCATTTCTAATTATTAAAAATACATTATTGCATTTTAAAATCATCATAAAATTCATACATCATCTTTATTAATTCATAAAAATTTTACAAATTTTATTTTTTATTTTTATTTTATTTTATCATCCTAATTAATTATTTTCTTAATTTCCTTTTTGCATTACACATTTCATGCATACTCAATTTGTTTATTTTAATTCTCTTCATCTACAAAACATTTTTGACCCGTTCCTTTTGCATTTATTCAGTGACATATTAAAGTGCTTAAAAATATTTTTCTTTCATTTTTAAATTTATTTTACATTGCATTTAGGTCCCCCTCTTTGGCACATTGAACCCTATCCCTTATCTGACTTTCGTGTGATTATTTGAATGGCTAATACTTTGAATTTTTGCAGGGATTTTTTATATGTTGTTTGCCTCTGGTTGAGGATCCCTAATGATTAATTTGGGAATTTTAGGAATCATTTTTCTAATTATCGGATTTATTTTCACTTGAGATTTTCTTGCAGGCGCATCTTTGACCTTATATGGTTATCTGTTTGAAAAGGCATTTGTGCCAATTGCTTTGGGGTTGTTCCTTGTTTCTTTGATTCATGTTTGGATTATTTTCATTATTGTTTGTCATTGCTTGATTGTCATTCACCTCATTTCTCTTATTCACGTCTGTTTCTCACTAACCTTTTACGCAGGGACTATGGTAAGTTCTTTAAGGGTATGAATAAGTATCCATGGTCACTCTTATCCTTTCTTTCCCTCCTCTCTTCTTCCTTTAGGGATTAGGTTGTCTTCAAACCGCACTAACCTTATGGCCCCCATGCATGATAACTTTAGGATTCATAGTCTCCTTTAGAGTCACCCTTGTGTCTTCTCTCTTCTCATCTCAAATTTCTTTAAAACACTTAATAATAATAAGGTGTATTGCGCATGAGCCTTAAGTATGGGGAATGAGATATGAGGGGCTTCCTCTCATCTTTCTAGAGTGCTTAGCGAGCGTCCTGTCTTGGGACGATGCGTTAAGTATTCGCCCCTGTGCCCTAGACTTTGGTGCAATGCAGCTTAGGAACTAACTTAAGCCACTTCTGTCCTAAAAAACACCAACCAACTTCAAACCTTTTTGTCCTTCGGGACCTTCAACCTAAAGGCTATTTTCAAAAAGGGCACGTTACCTTCCGTCTGAGTCGCAAACAGGCATCGACCCTAACTGCCGGACGCGAACTTAACGTCGCTCATAAAAAACACAAAAAGAACTTGGTCCGAACTACGTTGACTCTGAATTCCCCATTGTACAAAGGGGGTACGTAGGCCTAGGACGTCGACGTCCTACCGAGTCGGTCTTTGTCTTTCCTTCCCCGTCTTAGTACAACCCTAGATGATAGTATAACTCACCCTTAGAATAGACAACAAGCGTGGATCCCATCGAGTACGATGGACGCGTGGGGTGCTAGCACCTTCCCCTCGCGTAACCGACTCCCGAACCCAGGTTATGGTTGCGATGACCATTCCTTTCCCTCTTCCTAAGGTTTATGCGGTGTTCCCTTTCCCTCTCTTGGGATAAATTTACACGGCTGGCGACTCTGTTTTTCTGCGCCACTCTCGCGTTTGTACCTGGATGAAAATCCTGGGAGCGACAGCTGGCGACTCTGCTGGGGACTCTGGTTGACCTATGCTGGTCCATCCCTAAGCGAGTCAGTCCTAACGCTTGCTTGTCTTTGTTCTCTTTGGATGTTTGGTTTTGATTTGCTTTAAGTGTTGTATTTTATTTTTATTTTTTATTTTTTGCCGCATTTTCTGCATTTCATTTTTTATTACTGTCATGCTGCTGTGCTGTGCTGGCTGTCTTTGTTTTGCAGGTTGGGTGGGACGGAGAGCTAAGCCCAATACCAAGGCTTGAGAATACCCTAGGACTAGAGTGGAAAGTAGTGGGACCTACGTGCCCTCTTGGTACGTTTGTGTGTTCACGAAATTCACAGCCAGACGAGGCTATCTTGGGACGCATCCTAACGTGTGTGTCTTGCGCATGTTAGGGTGTTGATCTAGAAAGCTGTTGACGCTGGTGACCGATCATTGAGGACCTTAGTGGAAACCCCCCTCTTTAGTGGTGACAGTGGCAGACCACATCCCGTGGCAAACCCATTCGCACCCGAGGGCCCACTTTGGAACTCGCATAGGACGGCCCCTACGTTTTGAAGAGAATCAGTGGAGGCACTCCTCGATTGACTTTAGTACTGTACCCAGAAGGATGAATGTACTATTGTTTCTCGACCTCAGTGCCAAAGCTGAGGACCTTTCGCCTTGGAGAATCAGTTGAGGCCTCCTTGATTGATGATGATGCCAAACCAGGAATGGTGAACGTACCATCATTTCTCGACCTGAGAGCCCGGGATACTGAACATCCTAGTACCTACACGTGAGAGGGGATGGGTGTTTGCAGGTTTGCAGGTAACCAAGACCTTCAACCTACCCTTATTCTGGATTTCTCATCAATGTCTGATTATGTGGGTTCCTCAATGGTTCAGAGTTCTGGTTTTCTGGTTTCTCGTTCAGCTAACAGCACAGCACATCCAGCAGTGTGCCTTGATCCCATGTGTGCATTTGCATCATCATTTTGCATCCCAACATGTTTATTCATTCATAGGGTTGCATCCTAACTTTGATTCTGGTTCTTGAAATTAAGCTGGAATCAAGGGGTGGATCGCCTTGCGAATTCTTAAACATGTTCATTTGCATTCGCATATCCATAATCATTTTGCATGACAGGTGTTTATCTTCAGAGTTCTTATATTATTCTAATCTCAGAATTGCAGATCAGCACATTCACCGGTATTCTACCAGATAGAATCAGAGGAGACTTATGGATCAGCTACAGAATGAGATCATTGAGATGCGGACTCGCATGAATTAATTCATGGAACTAATGCAAGGGGTTGCTCAAGGCTAAGAGCAGTTGAGGACTCTCGTTCAGCCACTGATTGCAAGGAATGAGGAAAACAGTAATAATGATCAGAATGGCCCTACTGGCGGGGGCATCCCCGTTTCCGGTGTTGTGATTCCTCCGGGCGGAGGAGAAAGTGTTGTGATTCCTACGGCTGGGGGAGGAGGTAATGGTGCTGGCGTAAATCATGGCCGTCAGTATGATGATGTTCAAGATGATGCATTTTCTCTGCCAGATGGGGATGCTGGTCCCCAGGCTGACAATGATCAGAGGATCAGGTTGATTGAGGAACAACTAAAGGGTGTTATGAATCAGGATTCTGTAGGAATGGATTTAGAGGATTTGGGGCTGGTTCCAGGCGTTGTGATCCCGCACAAGTTTCAGACTCCCACATTCGAGAAATATAATGGTATGTCTTGTCCAAGGACCCATGTCAGAGCATACGCGAATAAGATGGCCGCGCATGCAAAGAATGAAAAGCTGATGATGCACTGCTTCCAGGATAGCCTATCTGGGGCATCCCTGGAGTGGTACATGCAACTGGAAATGAGGGATGTACGTAGTTGGAGAGATCTGGCAGGGGCATTTATCAGACATTACCAATATAACACTGATATGGCTCCTAACAGAACGCAATTGCAGAATTTGTCACAGAAAAATAATGAGAGCTTCAAAGAGTACGCCCAGAGGTGGCGTGAACTGGCGGCGAGGGTTCAGCCTCCCATGTTGGAACGTGAAATGATAACTATGTTTATGGCCACCTTGCAGGGTCATTACTTTGAAAAATTGGTACCGTGTATGTCTGGAAAGTTTGCTGATTTGATCTTGGTAGGAGATATGGTAGAAAGCGGAATTAAGGCTGGAAAAATATCATGCGGTGATGGGTCCTCATCTGGAGGAAGTAAGAAGCCTTATGCCAGTAGCTATAAGAAGAAGGAGGGAGATACAAACTCTGTATCATCATATAGTGGTAAGAACTACAACCAGCAGGTGGCTTCTGTGACCATCCCAGAAGCACCTCAGCAGCCTGTAGCATCTCAGCAACAGAATCAGACTCCTCGTCGGTCGCAGCCTCTGACTAAGCGGAATAGGCATTTTGACACTCCACCTATGTCCTACGCTCAACTATTCCAGCATTTGTTAAATCTAAAGATGGTTCAGACAAGAACACTGGCTCCCCCTACTGGTAATCCGCATCCCGGATATGACGCCAACGCCCACTGTGAGTTTCATTCTGGGGCGCCCGGACATTATATTGAAAACTGTAAAGCTTTTAAGCATCAGGTACAAGATTTAGTGGATTCAAAAGCCATAAATTTCTCCAATGATGTTCCAAATGTGAATCAGAACCCGATGCCGAATCACGGTGGGCCAAAGATCAATGCTATTATCGAAGACTGTGAAGACTTGAGCCTGATCTCAGATGTGAACGAAGTCCAAACTCCCTTGGGTGTGGTAAAGGAAAGACTGTTAAAATGAGGGGCATTTCCAGGCTGTGATGAAGGTTGTGTAGAATGTGTGTCGCAATCTGGCGGTTGTGATTTATTGAAAGCAGGTATTCAGAGAATGATCAGCGAAGGGGTATTACAGTTTGACAGAGGTTGCAAACAGAGTATTGTTACTGGCAGAGGGATTGATGTTGCCACGATAACAATTCCATTCAAGATAATAACTATATCAGCGCCGGCGAGACCAGCGCCGGTCACTATCACTGTTCCTGGACCAGTCCCGTATGAGAGTACTAAGGCCATTCCATGGAACTATGGGGCCGAGGTATTTGTTAATGGCGAGAAGCATGAATTGGTAGGTACATCAGCTGCAAGCGCAGGGGTTGGAAATCTTGTCGAAGCTGGGGCTATCACTAGGAGTGGTAGAGTCTTTATTCCGTCCGAGAATCAGGCTGGTAGTTCAAGTCAAAACAGAGGTAAACAAGTGTTGGATGAGTCTATACAGAGGCAGGAAGCTAATAATTCCATGACAAAACTAGGTGGGGATACTTTCTCAGTAGACGTAGAAGAGTTTATGAGGTTGATCAGAAAAAGTGATTACAAGATTGTCGACCAACTTCACCAAACTCCGTCGAAGATTTCCATTCTATCCCTACTGTTGTGCTCTGAGGCACACCGAAATGCATTACTAAAGGTTCTGAATATGGCTTATGTACCACAGGAAATATCTGTCAATCAGTTAGAAGGGGTTGTGGCTCATGTGAATGCTGGTAATGGTTTGGGTTTCACCGATTTAGATCTGACTCCGGCTGGGAGGAATCACAACAATGCTCTGCATATTTCAGTGGAATGTGGTGGTTCTTTGATGTCGCATGTGTTGGTTGATACTGGGTCATCTTTGAATGTGTTACCAAAGAAGGCTTTGATGAAGTTGGATACTCGTGGGCTGATTTGTACACCAAATGACTTGGTGGTACGTGCTTTTGATGGCTCCAAGAGGTCAGTGTTTGGAGAGTTAGTTCTGCCGATCAAGGTGGGTCCTGAGGTTTTCAACACCACTTTTTATATAATGGATATTCAGCCTGCCTATAGTTGTTTGTTGGGTCGCCCTTGGATCCATGGTGCTGGGGCAGTAACTTCTACGCTGCACCAGAAATTGAAATATATGGTGGATGGCCACGTTGTGACTGTTTGTGGTGAAGAAGATATCATGGTGAGTCACCTATCAACCTTCAAGTATGTAGAGGTGGATGGTGAAGTACAGGAAACTTTGTGCCAAGCCTTTGAAGCCGTGAAGATTCCCGGGGAACCCCCAAAGGCAGTCAGTCAGCCTGAGGGGATGCCCAGCCTGAAGTCGTCATACAACCAGAAGTTCCAATGTCCTCTTTCAAAGAGGCGCGTGCTATAGTTGAAGCTGGTGGTTCTCAGAAGTGGGGCAGTGTTATTAATGTTCAAAAGAAGCAGGATACCTATGGACTAGGTTACAAGCCACCCAGGCGTGCTGAAGAGCCTCCCAAGTTCTATGGCCTAGTCCGTTTCACCAGTGCCGGCGTGTTCTTCGACAGAGTCAATGCCATTGAGGATGAAGGAGATAGTGATTGTGACATGGATGGATGGATTCGTCCCTGCATTCCTGGTCAGAGTTTAGGCAACTGGTCCTCTGAGAAAGTCACCAAGTGACGCGCCCAGAGTAATTTACTTTTGTTTTCCGTTATGTTGAGTCCTACGTTCTGCCCAAGACGTAGTGATACTTATTTGTAGGGCTTAGATGTTTTATTTGCTATTTTTATCATGAATAAAGGACGTTTTTTCATTCAAATATTTTGGTCCCTGTCTTTCTATTTTTACTTTTTGCATTAACCCACATCAAAATGGCAATGTGTTTTCTTGCACTCATAATGAACATAAAACATCCATCATGCAGGTTCCTTTGTTCAGATTCCACCCATGACCTAGCTATAGCTCGATATGACTTTGACAATCCTATCTATCAAGCCGAAGAAGAGACTAACGAAGACTGTGACTTACCAGAAGAATTAGCCAAGTTACTGAAACAGGAGGAGAGGGTTATTCTACCTCATCAGGAGGAAGTTGAGACTGTTAATCTGGGAACCAAGGACGTCAAACGCAAAGTAAAGGTTGGGGCTGCTTTGGAGGACACTGTTAAGAGGAGATTGGTTGAGTTACTTTGAGAGTATGTGGATATCTTCGCCTGGTCTTACCAAGACATGCCTAGGCTTGACACTGACATTGTTTCACACCGGTTACCGCTTAAAGAGGGTTGTACTCCAGTCAAGCAGAAATTGAGAAGGACTAAACCAGAGATGTCTGTCAAAATCAAGGAAGAGGTTCAGAAATAGTTGGACGCCGGATTTCTTGCCGTGACAAATTATCCTCCGTGGGTTGCCAATATTGTACCTGTACCTAAGAAGGATGGGAAGGTCAGGATGTGTATGGATTATCGAGATTTGAATAGGGCGAGCCCGAAGGATGATTTCCCGCTCCCCCACATTGACGTCTTAGTGGACAATACTGCTCAATATTCTGTGTTTTCCTTCATGGATGGCTTCTCTGGGTATAACCAAATCAAAATGGCCCCAGAGGACATGGAGAAAACTACATTCATAACACCGTGGGGAACATTTTGCTACAAGGTAATGCCCTTTGGATTAAAGAATGCTGGGGTAACCTATCAGCGGGCAATGGTGACTCTCTTTCATGATATGATTCACAAGGAGATTGAAGTCTATGTTGATGACATGATTGCGAAGTCACAGACAGAGGAAGAACACTTGGTGAAACTTCATAAATTGTTTGAAAGGTTGAGAAAGTTCAGATTAAGATTGAATCTGAACAAGTGTACTTTCGGCGTAAGGTCTGGTAAATTGCTGGGTTTCATTGTTAGTGAAAGGGGTATAGAGGTTGATCCTGCAAAGATAAGAGCCATACAGGAGATGCCTGAGCCAAGGACGGAGAAAGAGGTTCGTGGTTTCTTGGGGAGGTTGAATTACATTGCTAGGTTTATCTCTCATCTGACAGCTACATGTGAACCTATTTTCAAGTTGCTGAGAAAAGATCAAGAGGTCCGGTGGAATGAAAATTGTCGAGAGGCGTTTGAAAGGATAAAGACGTATTTGCAGGAGCCTCCAGTCCTTATGCCACCAGTATCTGGGAGACCATTGATTATGTACCTTACGGTTCTTGAGAATTCGATGGGTTGTGTACTCGGTCAACACGACGAGACGGGTAGGAAAGAGCATGCCATTTACTACCTGAGTAAGAAGTTCACTGATTGCGAATCAAGATACTCTATGCTAGAAAAGACATGTTGTGCACTCGCTTGGGAAGCCAAGCGCCTAAGGCAGTATATGTTAAATCACACAACCTTGTTGATTTCGAAGATGGATCCGATTAAGTATGTGTTTGAGAAGCAAGCACTTTCTGGAAGGATAGCCCGTTGGCAGATGGTTTTGCCAGAGTACGATATTCAGTATGTTTCTCAGAAGGCCATTAAGGGAAGTGTTCTGTCAGAATATCTTGCTGAACAGCCGGTCGAGGATTATCAGCCTATGAAGTTTGAGTTTCCGGACGAGCATGTTATGTTTCTGAAAATGAAGGATTGTGAAGAGCCCCCGCCTGACGAAGGACCAGAGATTGGATCTCAGTGGAAGATGATTTTTGATGGGGATGTTAACTCATATGGCAATGGAATTGGGGAAATCATTACAACTCCGAAGGGTTCTCATATACCTTTCACTGCCCGATTAGCATTCGTGTGTACCAACAACGAGGCGGAGTATGAAGCATGCATCATGGGGTTAGAAGAGGCAATTGATTTGAGAATTAAGAACCTCGATGTCTATGGTGATTCCGCGTTGGTAGTTAATCAGATCACAGGAGAATGGGAGACTCGTCAGGCAAATTTGGTACCTTATAACAACTATGCCAGAAGGTTGTTACCTTTCTTTGATAGGGTGGATCTTCATCACGTGCCCAGAGTTGAGAATCAGATGGCTGATGCGTTGGCGACATTGGCATCCATGTATAAAGTGAACCGTTGGAATGAAACACCTTCGATTAGAATCATGCGTCTGGACAGACCGGCTTTTGTGTTTGCAATTGAGGATGTGTCAGATGGCAAGCCGTGGTACCATGATATTAAGGTTTTCCTGAAGAGACAAGAGTATCCAGAGGGTGCCTCCACTAAAGATAAGAAGACTCTGAGGAGGTTGGCAGGAAATTTCTTTCTGAACAAGGATGATGTGTTATATAAGAGGAACTTCGATATGGTCTTGCTACGTTGTGTTGATGAACACGAGGCAAGCTCATTGATGGAGGAGGTTCACGAGGGTTCTTTTGGTACTCATTCCAGTGGTTACACCATGGCTAGGAAGTTGTTGAGGGCAGGATATTATTGGATGACTATGGAGGCAGATTGTTTCAAGTACGCCCGGAAGTGCCATAAGTGCCAGATTTATGCAGATAAGATGCACGTACCGCCTACGCCTCTAAATGTGTTGTCATCTCCTTGGCCATTTGCAATGTGGGGTATAGATATGATTGGAAAGATTGAGCCTACTGCTTCCAATGGGCATCGTTTCATTTTGGTTGCCATTGATTATTTCACGAAGTGGGTGGAGGCAGCCTCGTACGCCAACGTCACCAAGCAAGTGGTAGCCCGGTTTATAAAGAAGGACATCATCTGTCGTTATGGGGTCCCAGAGAGAATCATTACTGATAATGGCTCGAATTTGAACAACAAGATAATGGAGGAACTATGTCGGAGTTTCAAGATCGAGCATCACAACTCTTCTCCCTATCGTCCGAAGATGAATGGGGCTGTTGAGGCGGCAAATAAGAATATCAAGAAGATTGTGCAGAAGATGGTGGTAACATATAAGGACTGGCATGAGATGTTACCTTACGCCCTACATGGTTACCGTACCTCGGTGCGTACGTCAACTGGGGCAACCCCTTTCTCATTGGTATATGGTATGGAAGCAGTTTTACCCTTAGAAGTCGAGATTCATCTTTGAGAGTTCTGGCAGATGTGAAGCTTGATGAGGCTGAGTGGGTGCGCTCCAAATTGGATCAGTTGAACCTTATTGAAGAGAAGAGATTAGCAGCCATTGCACATGGTCGATTGTATCAGAGCAGGATGAAGCACGCCTTTGACCAGAAAGTACATCCTCGGAGTTTTCAGACAGGCGAATTAGTTTTGAAAAGGATCCTTCCTCCTCAGACAGATCACAGGGGCAAGTGGACTCCAAACTACGAAGGGTCGTATGTTGTTAGAAAGGTTTTCTCTGGTGGAGCCTTACTACTTTCAACTATGGATGGCGAAGATTTTACTTCCCCTGTGAACGCAGACGTAGTCAAAAAATACTTCGCATGAAAGAGACCCGCTGGACGCAAAAAGAAAGTCCAGGCAAAAAAGGGGCATCCCGGCGAACCATAAAAAGGAAAAGGTTCGGGAAAAAATTAGGGATAAAATGTAAAAGAAATGTGTAAACCCGCAAAGTTGAAAACCTGAAAAGGCGACTTTGGCAAAAATGGGTATCCCGGTGGATTGAAAACCCGAAAAGGGAGATCCAGGCAAAAGTTAGGGATTTATAAGCGAAAGGCTACTGTCTGCGTTCGATCTGTGAACACCCTCGATACCTGGAAGTTCTGAAAGAAAGGAATCAGTACAGTTAGTCTCTTCAAAGGTCAAGACATTTGTGGATAAGCAAGTCATATGGGTCATAGCTGAGTCAAATCATGGTGGATATCTGTTCCCACATTGCCGACATTTGTATTTTCTTTTACTTTTTGCGCAATTACCTCTTTTTAGGAATTGCTTTCAATTGTAAATGCCTATTTACAGGCCACTTTTCTCAATAAAATATTCATTTCACTCAAAGAGCTTCCCATTGTTTTATTTTACTTTTACTTTTACTATTTTGTTTGCAAAAACGTCCGATATTTTGATAAACATTGCATATAAAATTTCGAGCGTTGCAGAGCATAACGAAAAGCGGTAGAAAGTACTTAGGCGTTAACGGTGATTGTCATGTTGTGGCATATTCTTTTGCTGTTATTTGACTTGCAGGGCAACAGGATCATACTCCCCCATTAGCTTGCTCTCCCCAGCATTGAGATTGCACTTTCCTCAGCAGAGCAGGCATTCCCCAGCAGGAGACTTGGGAAGTATTCTCCAGATCAAGACATTATTTCCCCACAGAGTCTGAACGCTTGTTTTCCTCAGCCAGTCAGAAATGTTTTCCTCAGTAGCAACGGTGCAGTCTGATCCCCAACAAACGAGTAAGCTTGAGGTTATCCGCTAGCAGGGTGGATGTCAGCATCTACCGTTACCCCAAGCAGAGCCTGGTGGCAATCCTCGCAGCAGTTTGTCCAACTGTGGTTGACATCCCCAACAGGTTTTAAAGCCAAGTGATATTTGGGCACTCTTCTGATTCAGGCCGTGGCCTCCCTTTTCAAAGAGTTACGTATAATCCCCAGTAGAGCGGATGTTTTTTGGAATTTCATCCCCAACAGAAGTTGTTGATCCAAAGATTCGGTCGGAGTGATCCTTCTCAGCAGAGTTCGTGGATTCAGAGGACAATTTATTTTTGTCATCCCCAGCTGAATTGGTCTTTCCTCTCCGGCATTTATTTTGCTGGAGGGACCCCTTTTGCATATCATAAGCATTTGCATTGCATCCTAAAAAACATGGCATTTTCATTTGCATTCGAAGCATAAGCCAGGTTTGATACTTTCTTTGCCAGCAGAGATGGCATAACTCAGGAGATTTTGGAGGGATGCGTTCCTCATACTTGTACTCCCCGGCAGAGTCTCTTATTTAGACTTCTCCTTCCCCAACAGAGTCATCTTACCAGTAGGTTTTGAAACGAGGTGGTTTAAACCAGAAGTTTTGTTTTCACGTTATCCCCAGTAAAGTCCACTTTATGTTGGTTATCCTTTGCGGGTGTGATTGAGGTTGTGTTCGCTTTGCGGGTGCAATTGAGGTTGTGTTCGTTTTGTGGGTGCGATTGAGGTCGTATTCGTATTTTATTTGTGGGAGTGATTGAGGTCAGTCTTCCTTTGCGGGTGTAATTGAGGTTGTGTTCGTTTTGTGGGTGCGATTGAGGTCGTATTCGTATTTTATTTGTGGGAGTGATTGAGGCCAGTCTTCCTTTGTGGGTGCAATTGAGGTTGTGTTCGTTTTGTGGGTGCGATTGAGGTCGTATTCGTATTTTATTTGTGGGAGTGATTGAGGTCAGTCTTCCTTTGCGGGTGCAATTGAGGTTGTGTTCGTTTTGTGGGTGCGATTGAGGTCGTATTCGTATTTTATTTGTGGGAGTGATTGAGGTCAGTCTTCCTTTGCGGGTGCAATTGAGGTTGTGTTCGTTTTGTGGGTGCGATTGAGGTCGTATTCGTATTTTATTTGTGGGAGTGATTGAGGTCAGTCTTCCTTTGCGGGTGCAATTGAGGTTGTGTTCGTTTTGTGGGTGCGGTTGAGGCCGTATTCGTATTTTATTTGTGGGAGTGATTGAGGTCAGTCTTCCTTTGCGGGTGTAATTGAGGTTGTGTTCGTTTTGTGGGTGCGATTGAGGTCGTATTCGTATTTTATTTGTGGGAGTGATTGAGGCCAGTCTTCCTTTGTGGGTCCAATTGAGGTTGTGTTCGTTTTGTGGGTGCGATTGAGGTCGTATTCGTATTTTATTTGTGGGAGTGATTGAGGTCAGTCTTCCTTTGCGGGTGCAATTGAGGTTGTGTTCGTTTTGTGGGTGCGATTGAGGTCGTATTCGTATTTTATTTGTGGGAGTGATTGAGGTCAGTCTTCCTTTGCGGGTGCAATTGAGGTTGTGTTCGTTTTGTGGGTGCGATTGAGGTCGTATTCGTATTTTATTTGTAGGAGTGATTGAGGTCAGTCTTCCTTTGCGGGTGCAATTGAGGTTGTGTTCGTTTTGTGGGTGCGATTGAGGTCGTATTCGTATTTTATTTGTGGGAGTGATTGAGGTCAGTCTTCCTTTGCGGGTGCAATTGAGGTTGTGTTCGTTTTGTGGGTGCGATTGAGGTCGTATTCGTATTTTATTTGTGGGAGTGATTGAGGCCAGTCTTCCTTTGTGGGTACAATTGAGGTTGTGTTCGTTTTGTGGGTGCGATTGAGGTCGTATTCGTATTTTATTTGTGGGAGTGATTGAGGTCAGTCTTCCTTTGCGGGTGCAATTGAGGTTGTGTTCGTTTTGTGGGTGCGATTGAGGTCGTATTCGTATTTTATTTGTGGGAGTGATTGAGATCAGTCTTCCTTTGCGGGTGCAATTGAGGTTGTGTTCGTTTTGTGGGTGCGGTTGAGGCCGTATTCGTATTTTATTTGTGGGAGTGATTGAGGTCAGTCTTCCTTTGAGGGTGCAATTGAGGTTGTGTTCGTTTTATGGGTGCGATTGAGGTCGTATTCGTATTTTATTTGTGAGAGTGATTGAGGTAAGTCTTCCTTTGCGGGTGCAATTGAGGTTGTGTTCGTTTTGCGGGTGCAATTGAGGTTGTGTTCATTTTGTGGGTGCGATTGAGGTCGTATTCGTTTTTCTTGTGGACATGATTGAGGCATATTCCCTTTTTCCAGCACGCTCCGTCTCGTTGTTCTCATCATTAGCAAATTTCTGGAGTTCTTTCAGTATTCAATCCCCGTGTATCCTGGAATGTCTGAGAGTCGTTGCTATCATACCACTCAAGACCAAGTTGATTGAATAGGGGCAGCTGTTGCACCCCAAAATTTGCCCTCCTTACTTTTTACTAACTGGCTTATGTTTCATTTCATTATCATGTATGCATATCATTAGCATGGGGTCAAGGTGCCTGAGGAAGTCCAAGAAGGTCATATCTGGTCCATCACATCATCAAGGGTTCACAGGTGGCAAGGGATCTCAAGTGGATTACTCCCTCCTAACCAGTGCATGAATTAGGGTTTTGAGATTCTTGGGTTTATTGCTCCAATGGGCAAGCTCCTTGGGTTTTTATCATCACCAAACGGCATATCTTATCTTTGTTGGAGAGGATACACATCATATTCAGAGGAATTTGAATTTGGAGACTGTGTTATTTCCTCCTAGACTGAGGGTGCCACAAACTAGGGTTTGCTATAATGTCAGTTTATTTCTGATTTTTTGGGCAAGACTTGATTCCATGGTATTCCTTGGGTCCCTAAGTGTCTAGGAGTGGAAGATGGTCCATCAGTTTGATTTAGGAGAAGTTCAATTGGCCAATGGATTGAAAATCAGGTAACTTGGTCAAAAAGTCAACTGTGGTCAACACAAGGTCAAACCTCAAGATTTTTGGTCAACATCAAGATTATGGGGTGAAATTCATCATTTGATCAAGGGTTGATCATGATTCATCAAGGAAACCTCAGAATCATCAAGAATCGGGAGTTACTAAATTAGGGTTTTTGTAGTAAAAGCCAACTGTACTTTGACCAGGCCTAACTTCCACATACTTCATCAAAAATTCCTCAACCAAAGCCCATATTGAAGGAAATTTAATTCCCTACAACTTTGTGTCTCACAAGCCAAGTCCAGAAATGCTTCATTCGGGAGATATGAGCCAAGACATTATAGGTCATTTTGAAAGTCAACAAAAGTCAACCTTTTTCAAAAGCTTATAACTTGAACATGGAAGATCAAATTGACATGGGACCAAAACGGTTGGTTAGAGGACATCTTGAGGTTTCTAAAAAGTATTAGTTTGCATTAAGGAGCTAAAAATTGAAGGAGTTATGCTTAGTCAAAGTTGGGCAATTTTGAGGAGGTGCACAAAGCAAACTATGCCTAAAACCCAAATTTTGACAAATGGGCCATAAGTTTCTTAAACCAAACTCAGCCATGCACGACCCAAAGAGCATATATTTGATTTTTCCTCATTTTATTTTATTTTTATTGGATTTAATTAGTTAAAATTCAATATTAAATTAAATAATTCAAAAATAATTAAGCAATGGATTATCCAGGCCCAACTCATCATCAGAAGAATAACCCTAAGTATTTAAAGCCTATTCATGCATTGGTTAGGGTTAGACACACGTGATTTTGGAGAGGAATCCAAGCTTGAACCCTAAAGCTCTTTTTCATCAAAGCTCACGATTTACAAGGAGTTCCTCCAAACTTCTTCCACAAACTTCATTCTTGTGATCCACAGAGCAGAAAACAACCATCTTTTGGAGCAAAGAGCAAGGATACGCAGTGCTTAGCTTCAGGTTAGTGTCTTTTTTCGCGATCATAGAACTCAGTTTTTAGACATGCATAACGTTGTGTGATGCTCACTGATCATCATGATATATTTTATTTTGAATATGGACGTGTATTATGTGCGTATTATGAGATTCAAGTTTTGTACCCACACCTTATTTCGTTCGATTCTCCTTGTATGTTGATTGTTTGAGATTTCTAATGGGATATTCGTGATCCTCATAAAATTCTGGACAAAATGATGTCCTTCTTTGTATTTTCTGGAGATTTTTTTTGTACAGGTGGTCGGAGTCTCGCCGGAGAAAACGATCGGAGTCTTCTCCGGCGGGTAGCTACAGTAAACCCTAGCCCCCTCCCCAGTTTCAATCTGGACCGTTGATGTGAGTTGGATCCAATGGCTACGTTATATTCTGAGTCAATGGATTTGGTGTGGTGAGTTGACTTAGGTTCACCATGCGCGCACCTTCATAAACCACCTGATCAATTGACTTTCTTGATCCTCCTCTAAAGACTCATCTAAAGGCTAGGATTGAGTCAAACCTTGGACTCTCACGGGCCTCATCCACACCAGATCACCGGCGCTGTAGACTTGGGCTTCAGAATGCTATTCGCGCCCCCCCTGCAGCCCGTTACCATGGTTCAACGTATTTTATTGCTATCCACACCCCCTGGCATATTTCATATTTTATTTATATTTAGTTGATCATTGCATTTCATTTCTAATTATTAAAAATACATTATTGCATTTTAAAATCATCATAAAATTCATACATCATCTTTATTAATTCATAAAATTTTTACAAATTTTATTTTTTATTTTTATTTTATTTTCATCATCCTAATTAATTATTTTCTTAATTTCCTTTTTGCATTACACATTTCATGCATACTCAATTTGTTTATTTTAATTCTCTTTGTCTACAAAACATTTTTGACCCGTTCCTTTTGTATTTATTCAGTGACATATTAAAGTGCTTAAAAATATTTTTCTTTCATTTTTAAATTTATTTTACATTGCATTTAGGTCCCCCTCTTTGGCACATTGAACCCTATCCCATATCTCACTTTCGTGTGATTATTTGAATGGCTAACACTTTGAATTTTTGCAGGGATTTTTTATATGTTGTTTGCCTCTGGTTGAGGATCCCTAATGATTAATTTGGGAATTTTAGGAATCATTTTTCTAATTATCGGAGTTATTTTCACTTGAGATTTTCTTGCAGGCGCATCTTTGACCTTATATGGTTATCTGTTTGAAAAGGCATTTGTGCCAATTGCTTTGGGGCAGTTCTTTGTTTCTTTGATTCATGTTTGGATTATTCTCATTATTGTTTGTCATTGCTTGATTGTCATTCACCTCATTTCTCTTATTCACGTCTGTTTCTCACTAACCTTTTACGCAGGGACTATGATAAGTTCTTTAAGGGTATGGATAAGTATCCATGGTCACTCTTATCCTTTCTTTCCCTCCTCTCTTCTTCCTTTAGGGATTAGGTTGTCTTCAAACCTCACTAACCTTAGGGCCACCCATGCATGATAACTTTAGGATTCATAGTCTCCTTTAGAGTCACCCTTGTGTCTTTTCTCTTCTCATCTCAAATTTCTTTAAAACACTTAATAGTAATAAGGTGTATTGCGCACGAGCCTTAAGTATGGGGAATGAGAAATGAGGGGCTTCCTCTCATCTTTCTAGAGTGCTTAGCGAGCATCCTGTCTTGGGACGATGCCTTAAGTATTCGCCCATGTGCCCTAGACTTTGGTGCAATGCAGCTTAGGAACTAACTTAAGCCACTTCTGTCCTAAAAAACACCAACCAACTTCAAACCTTTTTGTCCTTCGGGACCTTCAACCTAAAGGCTATTTTCAAAAAGGGCACGTTACCTTCCATCTGAGTCGCAAACAGGCATCGACCCTAACTGCCAGACGCGAACTTAACGTCGCTCATAAAAAACACAAAAAGAACTTGGTCTGAACTACGTTGACTCTGAATTCCCCATTGCACAAAGGGGGTACGTAGGCCTAGGACGTCGACGTCCTACCGAGTCGGTCTTTGTCTTTCCTTCCCCGTCTTAGTACAGCCCTAGATGATAGTATAACTCACCCTTAGAATAGACAACAAGCGTGGATCCCATCGAGTACGATGGACACGTGGGGTGCTAGCACCTTCCCCTCGCGTAACCGACTCCCGAACCCAGGTTATGGTTGCGATGACCATTTCTTTCCCTCTTCCTAAGGTTTATGCGGTGTTCCCTTTCCCTCTCTTGGGATAAATTTACACGGCTAGCGACTCTGTTTTTCCGCGCCACTCTCACGTTTGTACCGGGATGAAAATCCTGGGAGCGATACCATGTGATTCTCTTCACGAGGGATATGATGAAACTCGATTCTGTTGAAGAATGGTAACAACCTTCTCACATATCTTTGTAAGTAATCAGTCCTGATTGGTATGTGTTCCAATCTCCTTTGATCTGATTGATAACCAGGGATGAGTCTCCATACACATCCAAGTTCTTAATCCTCAAATCAATTGCTTCTTCGAGACCCATGATACAAGATTCATATTCGGCCTCGTTATTTGTGCCCTTGAATGTCAGTCTGGCAGTGAAAGGAATATGGGTACCCTGAGGTGTTTCGATGATTGCCCCAATTCTGTTTCCATAATTATTGACAGCTCCGTCAAATATTAGTCCCCATTGGGAACCTGGCTCTGGCACTTCGCTGGGTAGCGGTTCATCGCAATCTTTCATTTTTAAGTACATAACATCTTCGTCTGGGAAGTCAAATCTGAATGATTCTTGATCGTCAATCGGTTGATGAGCCAAATTATCGGCTAAAATACTTCCTTTGACAGCTTTCTGAGCATGGTACTCAATGTCGTATTCTGATAACAACATCTGCCAACGGGCGATCCTTCCCGTGAGAGCAGGTTTTTCAAATACGTACTCGATTGGATCCATTTTGGAGATTAACCAAGTAGTGTGGCAAATCATGTACTGGCGAAGACGTCTGGCCGCCCAAGCCAAAGCGCAGCAAGTTTTCTCAAGCATAATGTACCGAGTTTCACAGTCGGTAAATTTCTTGCTTAAATACTAGATGGCAGACTCTTTTCTTTTCCTTTCGTCTTGTTGGCCAAGTACATAACCCATTGAGTCTTCCAAGATTGTTAGGTAGATGAACAGTGGTATTCCCTCCATTAGAGGTGACAGGATAGGCGGATTCAACAAATATTCCTTGATATTGTCGAAGGCTTTTTGGTAGTCTTCTGTCCATACACAACTTTGATTCTTTCTGAGCAGTTTGAAGATTGTCGCATGTCGCGATCATGAGGGATATGAACCTTGAGATGTAATTCATACATCCAAAAAATCCTCTGACCTATTTTTCAGTCTTTGGCGAAGGCATTTCTTGAATGGCCTTGACCTTGTCAGGATCAACCTCAATTCCTTTCTAGTTGACGATAAACCCTAAAAGCTTTCCCGAACGGACACCGAATGTGCATTTGCTGGGATTCAAGCGGAGTTTGTACTTCCTCAGACGCTCGAATAACTTTGACAAGTGGGTCACATGCTCCTTTTCTGTTTTAGATTTGGCAATCATGTTGTCGACGTACACTTCGATTTCTTTATGCATTATGTCGTGAAACAGAGCTGTCATGGCCCTTTGATAGGTTGCCCTGGCATTCTTCAAACCGGACGACATTACCTTGTCACAAAAGGTGCCCCATGGGGTGATGAACGAAGTTTTCGCCATGTCTTCTGGCGCCATTTTGATTTGATTATAGCCCGAGAATCCATCCATAAAGGAGAAAACTTTGAACTTTGTTGTATTGTCTACCAGCATGTCAATGTGTGGTAAGGGGAAGTCATCTTTTGGACGGGCTCTGTTCAGATCCCTGTAGTCTACACACATTCTGACTTTTCCGTCCTTTTTCAGAACTGGCACTATGTTGGCTAGCCATTGAGGATATTCTGAGGTGGCGAGGAAACCCGCGTCAATCTGTTTCTGCACTTCCTCCTTGATTTTGATGGCCATATCCGAGTGAGTCCGTCTCAGCCTTTGTTTCACCGGGGGACATTTTGATCTTAACGGTAGATGATGTTCCACGGTGCTGGTATCCGACCCTAGCATGTCCTAATAGGACCAAGCAAATACATCAAGAAATTATTTGAGAAGTTCTATCAAGCTTTCTTTGACACTCGGACTGAGCAGTGCCCCAATCTTGACTTCTTTCCTCACTTCTTCTGAACCCAAGTTAACCGTTTCCAATGGCTCTTTGTGAGGCTCAATAGACCTTGCCTCTTGCCTGAGTAGTTGTGAGATCTCTTCTGGAATTTCTGCGTCCTCTTCTTCTTCAGCTTCAAATACCGGGAATTCAAATTTGGGGGAAGGCATTGGATCATATGTTTCAACGGGGTTTAAAACAAGCAATCTGACTGACGTGATGATTTATTTTTTAGAAGAGATAGAGAGAAATGCAAGAGTGTGTGCAGTGTATTTTATGAAAAATGCTTGTTTTATTTTGAGTTGTTTTTAGGATTACCATTTTCTGAAAAAGCGAAAAGTGAAAACAGCAATAAATGCGGAAATTACAAAATGACGTTTATTTATTTATAATTTTATCGATTCTTGAAACTACAACCCTATAAAACAAAACTCTGTCGCCTTGGGGGAAGCGAAGAGGGACATTTACAGAAAAGTGAGCCCTATAAAGACATCCGTTTCACCTGGGCAGGGTGAAAGGTTAAAATAAAAATGGCAATTACTTAGACTTATGGGCGACTTTCGGGACATCGACAGCAACCCATTGGCGACGAACTCCTCTGTGAATCACAAAGTTTGGTACCTTCTTTCTTATTTTGCCCTCAGAAATGACGCTGATTTCTGGCGAAGCAGGATCGTTGGAGTCTTCCTCCCATGCAGAGTTGTCGTAAACGAACTCTTCTATTGTATCTTGCACAGTGTTTTCATTTTCAGGCGGATCTCCCCATCCAGCTGGCTGGATGTCTTCGAGCCTGATACGAGAGCTTTCATGAGCAGTGTACTTGACAAAGAAGTCGTACTTGCCACTCGGCTATCCTAAGGTGTCCCATACTTCTGTGGGACTGGAGGAGTCATCCTTTTCGATGACATTGACCTCAAGAAAAGCATAGTTGATGAACTCTTGTCCTGTAATCTTTGCAGATTCATCGTTGTGCTGGATATCTTCAGAATGTCCTGAGTAATGATCCCATGACTTGGTGGGGACGCAGGTATTCTTTTCAATATTGCTCAACTGATAAGCGTCATTTGGCTGACTCTTTTGCCCCAAGTCTTCTGGGTATGGCTGCCAGATGAGAAAGTCATCCAGTGGGTCATAACAGTCGTAGTCAAAGTTGTCTTTCATTAGAGTGTCCTCCTCTAATGAGTTGGGCGGAGCACGACATCCTTCCGAATCACAATCTCCGTACATCATCTTGACGTCTGATCTTCGTATATATCTCGGATTCTGCGTGGGAAAGCAAAATGGCGTATGTGTCTCTACCTGAGACATATAACCGTCCTCGTTGAGATAAGACTTTCATTCCTCGTCCGTATCAGAGGAGCCACCCTCGTTGATGGTTTGTACTTCTTGAGACACTGGGTGAAGGAAACCTCCACTGTGGAAGAAGTCCTGAATGGGATGAAAATTTTCATTTTTAGCAGTAGTCTGGGTACAGGTTGAGGAAAAACTAAGACCTTTCTTTGTCTTGTTATCCGTAGGAATGACAAGTTGTCCCCATCCTTTTGCGTTATTACTCTCGATCACTTTGAGAGCATCTTTGTATGAGGAAATAGATGTCCCTTTCTCTGATCGATTCTCATTCCTCAGGTTCTACACAGGATAATGATGATAAGTTGCTCACTATTAAGGTCTGCTCTCTGCATAATGTGACTAACTTGTCATTTTTTACGAACTTCAGCTTCTGGTGAAGTGTCGAAGTGACCGCCCCAGCTTCGTGTATCCAAGGTCTTCCTAATAAACAGCTGTATGCTGCCAGGATGTCCATGACCTGGAAAGTGACTTGGAAAGTGTGAGGACTGATGGTTATGGGAAGATCAACTTCGCCGATAACTATTTTTCTGGATCCGTCAAAGGCTTTGACGATGACCTCACTGCCTCTCATAGGAGCTCCTTGAAATGATAGTCGCATAAGAGTAGATTTTGGCATAACATTCAGAGCTGATCCTATGTCTACCAGTACGCTGGCTAGAGCATCGTCCTGGCAATTGACTATAATGTTAAGCGCCATGTTGTGATTTTTGCCTTCTTCTGGCAGTTCTTCATCACTGGATCCTAAATTGTTGCAGGAAGTGATGTTGGAAATGATGTTGTCGAACTGTTTTACCGTCACATCTTGTTCGACGAAAGCTTGGTCCAAGACTTTCTCCAAAGCTTCCCTGTGAACTTCGGAACTAAGCAGGACAAATAACATAGAGATTTTAGATGGAGTTTGCAATAGTTGGTCCACAATGTTGTACTCACTTCTCTGGATGAGCTTCAACATCTCATAGTTGCTCTTTACCAGTTCTGGATTACTATATTGACTGTCTGGTTGATAAGGAACTTCTGTTTAAGGTTCCATTTCTTTGGTGGGCTCTCCAACTCCTTTGTTGAAGATCCGGTCGCTCTGTGTTACTCGACTGATGTTTGTAATGTTCACGATGGAGGGTAATGTAGTTACCTTTCCATCTTCGATTGTTGTTGACCGTATTTGTAAGGGATAACCTTATCGGATTTGTATGGTATTGGACCTGGCAAGTAGATGACCACAGGAGCTTTTTGATTTTTCTGACCGTTATAGGCAACCTCAATCGGTTCCTGGTTGGGAACCTTTCTACTGTCTAAAGGAATTCTTGATTCATCGAGTAGAGGGATTATGGTACAAACATTTTTGGTTCTCCCATGATCAGAGATTATGACAACGTATTTGCTTTGATCATGGAAATAGTATTGTATCACGTTGATCGAACCAGAACTTGAACATGGTCGAATCTCTTTCCGGTCCAACTGATTTTGAAGAGTTGACCGTACGAGGTAGCATCCTTGGTAATTCTTTGAACAAACTCTACAGCACTCGTAGTTGTGAAGTGGCACCCGGCCACGCCCAATTTGTATGCAGTGCATCTTTACTAGATATGTTTCCGTCGAGCGGACATCCTGACTTTGATATCTAGTAGGATTCCCGTCAGTCTACTGTGTAGCTTCGTCCAAGTAGATTGGAAGCCACCAGTGGTCCAATAAGTGTTGAAGTGTTTTTTAGACGAGTGCACACCCTTGATCGTTCTCACGGCACTTTTCACAGTCTTGATAAACATGTGAAGCCAGAAAGCCGAGCCCGACTTGCTTAGTGTGTAATTCTACCATACTGGTATTCATCAAGCGTATGTAAAAGATCTGAATCATATTGATTTGATGGTAACTTCTCTCACGATAGTCCTGAATCCATCCAAGATCCATATGACGTTGAAGGACCTCTTGTACAAAAGAGCACCCCTGATTGCTTGTTGAGCATATCGGACAAGTATTGTAATCGTGTCGTGGTAGATTATGATATTGACTCTGTCTAGAATGCATCGCTACTAAATTGACGTTCATCGCACGGATGTCGTGGTTCTGAATAACGTTGGGATTTGCATGGGCCATATTGACTTCACAAATTCGATGATCTTGGATCCAACCGAGATCCATTTGTTCTTGTAGAGCTGATCGCACTATGAAACACCCCTGATTATTCTTTGAACAGATGTCACACTGGTGATAATTGTGAGGCGGTACATGACCGTACCCGCTCTGTCTACAATGCATCCTGACCAGATTAATTCCTAATAGGAGTACATCGTGAATCTGATAAAAGCGGCTAAATTCTTCTTCTATTAAATTTACAGCAGTATTCTCATGTTGAGGCAGCGGGTTCGTCTGAACATTCGGATTAGTATCTTTGAAAGATATGACCCCGTTCCTGACAAGCTTCTGCACATCAGACTTGAAGCTGAGACAGTTCTCAATGTTGTGCCCCGGTCCTCCTTGATGGTAAGGGCAAGTTTGATCTGCTTTGAACCAAAAAGGCGGGTTTTCCGATACAGTAAGATGAGACCTGGTTTGGACGTGCCCCTTGACCAGTAGAAGTGGAAATAGTTCTGCGTACGACATCGGTATAAGGTCAAACCCTGGTGGTCATGTCGGACGATTGTTATGGTTGTACTGAGGACGAGCCTGCTGAAGAGGTTGTTGCGGCCTTTACTGATACTGTTGTTGATTTGGTTGGCTCTGAGCAACCTGATGTTGATACGTCTGAACCGGCGTTGGGTTGATAGCAAGAGTTACTGCTGCTACTAGTTGATACCTTCGCCTTTGCTTTCTGAGAGAGATATTACCAATATCTTGCTCTTTTTTCTTTGGGAAAGCACCACCGTATCTTTTGGTACTGCTTGATGATTCTGTGTTTTTGACCAAATGTCCCTCTCGGACTGCTTCCTCAAGGCGCACTCCCATGATTACCATTTCAATAAAGTCACTGGGCGCACTTGCAACCATTCGGTCATAATAGAAGGAGCTCAAGGTTTTCAAAAAGATCTTGGTCATCTCTTTTTCCTCAAGAGGGGGACAGATCTGGGAGGCAATTTTACGCCATCTCTGAGCGTATTTCTTGAAAGTTTCTTTGTCCATCTGCGACATTGCTCAGAGCTGATCTCTGTCTGGTGCCATGTCCAGGTTATACTTATACTGCTGAATGAAGGTTGCGCCAAGATCTCTAAAAGTAACGATCTTTATGCAGTTTAATCCCATTACCATTTGAGTATGGTACCGGTTAAACTGTCTTGGAAGTAATGGATCAGTAGCTGTTGATTCTCTGTCTGAGTTGACATTTTTCGAGCATACTTCACCAAATGACTTTGTGGGCAAGAGTTGCCCTTGTATTTTTCAAAGTCAGGCACCTTGAATTTGTGCGGTATTTTCACATTAGGGACCAGACAAAGGTCTGTGGCGTCTTTTCCAAATAAATCCTGATCGCAAATGGCATGCAGTTCCTTCTGCATCTCCAGGAATTACTCCTGGAACTCGTTCATCCTTTCATACATGCCTTCGTTTCCACCAGAAATTACGTGTGGAATCTGTCCTTCCGGGACAGTGTGTACCACTGGTTGTGGTATAGTCATTACGGTGGTGACTTTTGGTGCTTCCATGCCCCAAGGTTTGTAACCTTCAGGAGTTGCTGTCATAACTCTTGCGTCTCCGCTTTCCCGAAGTTTGTAACCTTCAGGCCCAGCGGTTCCTGCTGCAGTTTCTGGGTCTTCAGTGACCGGTGGAATGTATCCTTCAGGGACAAAGTTGATAGGCATGCCCTAGGGGCGATCTTTAGACATGTTGTACCGAGGATCATATGTTTCCACTATGGGTGTAGATGTGATCTCTGAAATCACAGTCCTTTGTTGTTGCCTCTGAGCTGCTGCCAGGGGTTGCATGTCACTGTGAAGTTTTTTCAGATCTTCCTTCAAAGCGTCGATTTCTTCTCTCAGCTCTCTGTTCTCTTCCTCGAGATCGTCCATTTTCTTTTGTCGATTGGCCCGAGTATTGTATGAGTGAGACAGTTTGACTTCTAGAATCGTGACACATACGTGAGACTCGAAGATAAGAAGAACTCGTTATGTGAGAATGATGAATGATATGCAAAGTTATATATATTTATTGTTTTTTGCTTTAATCAAAAAGAAACTTCAACAAAATATATTGCAAATATCATACAGTGGGGAGACCCTTTTTTTTATTGAATTTCAAAGATTGCAGAAAGGGAAAATACAGTATTTTACAAAGTGCTGTAAAAGGAAATGTCTAAGCTTATGGATCATGAGTCCTCTCTGAGGAGATCTCAGATGCTGGTTCTGGTATTTTCGTTTTCTTTGATCAGGGCTCTTCAGCCGTTGTCGGGTTGTCAGTCCTTTGCCAAGTGAAAGGAGCGAGCAAATTTCTTCGGTCTTCTTGATTCTCCACAACATGTTGCTCTAGTATCTTAATCAGAGCATCTTTTTCTTTTAACAGTTCCTGAACTTTCGTACACTCCACATTGAGGATACGGTACTTGTTTTTCCAAGAGTTTTTCTCCCGTTGAACTTTGTTAAGAGCTACCTGGAGTTTTTCCGTGTCAGACATGAAACAAAGGACAGATTCCTTTAACAGAAAAACTTCTTGACGAGGGTACGACATCCTCAGCTTGAGAGCTCTAGTTTGCACCCAGTGGAGATAAGGTTCCACGGAGGTACACTTTGATCTTCCTAGAGACTCTCTTCCTTTCTTGTGAACATGTTGCCAGGCATGCACTATTTCCTTCTTTAGTACCCTGTCATTTTCCCCTTCCTTGAAGAAAAGACCTTCCAGATGAGCATTATGCGGGATATGCCTCATCGGGTATCCGAGTTGACGGCGAACTAAAATTGGATGATAGTTGATTCCTCCTTTAGTTCCTATGAGGGGTACATTAGGGAAATTTTCACAAATGATGATATTTATCCCCTCATAAATCCTATCATACCAATCTATGTCAGAGTTGGTAAGAGACATGATCCTTTGTGACCAACGTAGAGTACTCTTGTGATCCCAAAAAGCAGCAGACTTGGGTAAATAGGAAATGAACCATTTGTAAAGCAAGGGTACACAACATGTGATCATTCCACCGTTGTACAGATTCCTTAAGTGTACAAAATGATAAGTATCTGCTAGCAGAGTCGGTTTGGGGTTTCCAATCAGAAATATCTTAACAGCGTTGGTATCAACGAAGTTGTCTATGTTGGGAAAAAGGAACAACCCGTATGTGAGTAGGACAAAGATATCCTCGAAAGCAGTAATGTTCCCTATACTGGCGAAGTACAGGGCTTTCTCCACCAAAAACTTGGCTGGTAAACCTTGGATTCCTCCTTTGGTGGTCATGTGAGTCCTGATTTCTGACTCGTCCAAACAAATGGCTCTTGCGATGACCCGATCCTTTGGAATTTCTTTCAGTCCAGAAAAAGGAGCTTGATCAGTGATAGGTAGATCAGTCAGATGAGAGTACTCCTCTAACGTTTGTGCCAGTTGATAATCCGGAAATGTGAAGCAGTGATAAATCGCATCGTAAAACTAAATTAATGTAGACAGGATTCCTTCAACTACGTGGACCCTTAATAGAGACAACAACCCTCCGTACTTAGCTCTGAAAGCATCAGGGTTGGTGATCATCCTTGCCAACCCCCTTAAATCCTCTAGTTTTGGAGCCTTGAAGGTGTACTTGTGCGTCTTTCTTCTACCGAAATCCATAACGCAATCTCTCTGATATTTGCAATCATTGTTTCAGTTTAATTTGAAAAAAGAGAGAGGAGAAAAGAAGATTTTTCTTTGTTTAAGAGTTTTTTAAATGAATGGATGAATGCAGCACACAAAAACATTGAAAAACCATGGGTTCAAGGGTTCAACGTCACGAGCATGGAGTCATGGCTCTACCCATCCCCAAAGGTTGTATTCTGGTTAATTTTTGTACCTGTAGAACGGATCCTAAGGTTCCCAAAATCATTGGCCCGCCTAGGGATAACAACAGCGAGCTGGTTCACTCGAGCGAGCTGTAGCTTCCTAGGGTAATCTCATTTGAGTGTAGTATCGCGTATCAACTATTCTCGATAGTTACCGCACTACCAAGTGGTCATAAGGTTAATGCCTACTAAATCCTCATGTTCACAAGTGCCGCATTAGGAAAACTCTGCTTTCACAACGATCGTGTTTAGCAGGCTGAATCCTACGGACCCTCACCTGATATGGTGGTCTACCAGGTTCGCTTATTCGAGATTCACTCAGTATAAGACCCCCTGTCTATGCCACCCCTTATCTTAGGTTTCTCTCAAACTTTCCAGATGTGTATCAATCGCATTCCCATTGACAGAAAAATAAACACAGATATCAAGTAGGAAAAGCAATATATATATATATATATATATATATATATATATATATATATATATATATATATATAGTATGTAGTATGATTGCTAACAACCTAGACCTCTTAGGAATTCTAATCCTAGTTTGGAAATGTCCCCAGCAGAGTCGCCATTTTTCTATAGCGTGAGATTTTTGTCGGTGACACGGCCACCTTATCGCTATTTGGTTTTTTCCTCACCGCAATGGTGGGGATTGGGTGCTACTTTCTGATTTCTTATTATCCTATGAAGCTGGAAAGGAAAGGGAAGCTATCTCAAACAAACCTTGCACACAAATGTTGAACTGAACAAATGCTTAAGAGATTGGGGAGTTCAGGGTCAGGTTATACAATGGGGAGTTGTTAATTACCCATCCTATATGTGCTTATCCACAGGTTGTTAGCAATAATTCTTACTGCTTTCTACTTACTGGTGTTTGTCTGTTATGGGTTGGGAAATTTCTCCTTTGGGAGTGTTTGAGAGAGAGAGTTTTTTTGTTGATGTCGGGCTTGCCGATGTTTTTGATGAATGTGTGAAGGTACTGGACCTAAAGTTTTTAATTGGTGTGCTCGCTAAGATTTCACAATTTTATGCCTACGTATTCCCGTTAAAGGTAAACAGGGAAATCAGAGCAATTGTAGTTCCTCCTATTCTATGGGAGGAAAAAGATGTTTTGGTGTCTTGTTCAAAGCCCAAGATTGAAGCTAAAGGTTATTTATGTCTTGTTCAAAGCCCAAGATTAAAGCTAAAGGTTTGACTGAGAGACAATTTGTCATCTCTAAAGGGAGACATCTCATCTGTTTATCACGGTTGTTGGGTGACTGATTATAAAGGAGAATTACTTTAACTGGGATATGAGAATCCAACAATGCAATAATTTCCTTTATGAGGGACTTTTCCTGAAGGAGAAAACTTTAACTCAGTGTTGAGCAATGCAATTTTTCCTTAGGAATCTTTCATACTAAGAGAGGGACATTGGCTTTGATGTAAATAATCCAGAGGCTTGCCGCTTACAACAATTATATGAAAGAAGGGGATTTATCAGGATAAGAGATTGACTACAGCTTGGATGTTTGAACCAATAAGTGTGCCACTTATAGCAGTTATCTAGAATTAGGGTTTGTTTGATTGTCTGTTTTGATGTGTGATATACAGAGAAGTATCTTCCTACAGAGAGTTTTTGACTTCTTTTGAGGGGATTTGATTTTTGTGTGCCTGGATCGAAGCCCAAGGTTTGAAGCTAAGAGATTGACTGACTCCACTGGGGAGTTTATTACCTGTCTTTTACAAAGTCCAAGATTGAGGCTGAGAAGAGACTGACTCTTTGGGGGATATCATTATACAAAGCCTAGGAGGAGGATGAAAGTTGACTTTTTCGGGGAAATATTTTGTTTGTCTTGTACAAAGCCCAATATTGAGGCTAAAAAGAACTTTTGATTCCACTGGGGAATATTTGTATGTGTCTTGTACAAAGCCCAAGATTGAGGCTAAAAGGGGAAACTGACTCTACTAGTGAGAGGTTTTATCTGTCTTGTACGAAGCCCAAGATTGTGGCTAAAGGAAGATTGATTCTACTGGAGAGTATGATTTGCCTTGTACAAAGCCCAAGATTGAGGCTGAAAAGAGGATTGACTCCGCTTAGGGAAATTTATATGGTGTCTTGTACAAATCCCAAGATTGAGGCTGGAAGATACTTGGCTGACTCAGCTGTAGATATCTATGGGTGTCTTGTATAAAGCCCAAGATTGAGGTTGAAAAGATGATTGACTCAACAAGAGAGTGCTTTTAGGATATTGAATCAACAAGAGAGTGTTGAAAGGTGATTGACTCAACAAGAGAGTGTTGAAAGGCTAACTCTGCTAAGGAAAATCATTATACAAAGCCTAAGAGGAGGCTGTCTTCTACTGAGGATTATTGAGATCCAGAGGCTGGTCCAAGTCGGGGGATCAACTCTTGTTGAGGGTTTACAGAAGAGTTGAGGTATCAGATGCCTTAAGGTTCTGATTTGGGATAGTGTTATACTGATGATAAGCTGACCCTAGCTGGGGAAAGTTAGGATGAAAGATTGAGTTTTAGATCCTGTGAGGGTTTTAACTCTACCAGAGATTAGTTAAATGACCAGGTTTTTTCCTGTGTTTGTAGGGAACTTAAGAATGTCTTAGAGATCCAAGAGGATATTAGACTGTCCAAGTCTACTGGTATGGAAGAGTTTATCTTTGTATGATGCCCAAGAGGAGGCAGGTGTTTTAAGGGATGAGAATTAACCCTTAAATTGGGTTGAGGTTTTGACTCTTCGGAAAGAATGCTCTAACAAAGGGTAACTAAGTTCTATCTTATACCTTTAAGAGGTCTTCAGGGTCCTTGTATTAAGCCTAAGAAAAGGCATGATAACTTCTAAGAAGCCAGAGGGTCCTTGTACAAAGCCCAAGAGGAGGCGGGGATGCTTTTAGGAAGCCTGTGGGTCCAAACCTAAGAAAAGTTCAAGAAAGGTTTCACCGGAAATAATCCTTTCTTTAGTGAACAATCCTAGGGTTTGAAGAAATTCAAGAGAGGTTTCACCGGGAATTAATCCTCTCTGGGGAAATGAACTTCTTTGACAATTTTCTAATAGTGACAGTCTGAGAAAATTTTCACCGGGAATAATGCCTTTCTCTTTGTTCCATATTGTATAAGCCCAAGAGGAGGCAAGACTGTATCTGGAATTCCTATGGAGAACTAGTTTTGACTGTGTTGAAAGAGTGACCACTGGATTTATCTAATCCTAGACCTAATTGCCGGGGAAAACTCTAAGCAAATCTATACAAGCATATATATATATAGATGAAATATATACTGTATGTAAAAGAGGGTAGGAGGACTTACATGTGAGCAAGCTTCCAGCACAAACAAATATATATATATATATATATATATATATATATATATATAGATATATATATGTGTGTGTGTGTGTGTGTGTGTGCAAGTATGTAAAAGAAAGCTGATAAAACTTACAGGTGAGCAAGCTTCAATTGTAACAGCTGTATGGTTAGTTGTTCAAGAAATTAAAGAAAGTTTTGATAATAACTATGAATTTGAACCTAAATCAAAAGGGAAAGTTGTTTTTGAAAAGAAGATTGGGGCTTATACTCAAGGAGATGCCCAGAAATAACAGTGATCGCACCGTTGTTTTGAAAATTGTACTGGGACTTATACAATGACTGAGGTCCAAATTATTGTATTTACAAAGAGGTTTTGGTCTTACACTCTATTAGAGGCCCAAAAGTTTATTTTTGTACAAGAGATGGGGCTTATAACTCAAAGAGAGGCCAAAAAATAACAGTGATCGCACTATTGTTTTGAAAATTGTACTGGGACTTATACAATGACTGAGGTCCAAATTATTTATGTACAAAAGAGAGTTGAGTCTTACACTCTATTAGAGGCCCAAGGTGTTTGAAAAAGAAAAGAAATGGGACTTACAACACAAGGGTAGGCCCAAATGATTGTGTTTTGAAATGGCGATCGCGCCGTTAATTTTTTACGTACTGGGACTTATACAATGACTGAGGCCCAAAAAGGTTTTGTACAATTAGGGATGGGTCTTACACTCTATTAGAGGCCCAAAGTGTGTATGTGAAGTTTAAAAAAAATCAAAATTTTGAGGAAACCCTAATTTTGAATTTAAAAGGTATAATTTTCAAAGGAAATTAATTAAAAAATGATATAAAATACCAAATATATTCAAAAACAAGTTGTACACTTTGAAAAATATTTTGAAAAATCATGTTTATTCACATGAAAGTTTGAAATTCATTTGGAATGAAAAGATCAAAATGGAAATTTCATTTTAAAATGTTTAAAAACAAATAAAATGAAATTAATTACAAAAAATTTAACTATATTAAAAAAATAATATAAATTGGATTTTTTTGTAAATTAAAATATTTAAACATTTTTGTGAATTTTGAGAAATTGAATCAATTCAAAAACACAAATATTTAGAGAGAAATTAATTTTTGAATCAATTAACAAAAATATCAAAGTATTCAAAAATTCAAAAATTTGAAAAAGGGCGCCAAGAACACTAAGTTCTTGCCCGCGTGCCTTGTTTCTGTTGATTTGCGTTTTTTTTCACTTTTTTCCATGATTTCTCAATGGTTTTGCACGATTCAAGTACCAATCTTGTTCGTTTTTTAACAAGGATCACAACCATATAGTTTAATTGCATTTATATTAAATATGGAGGAAGAAATCAACAGAAAACCTCAAGAACCCTAATTTCAGCATGAACACAATGAAATTCCATACACGGTGGATTCATGGCAATTGATTGAGGGTTATTACTCTATTTACATGCATAAACAAGATGGTAACTCAAAAATTCATTCATGATGCATGGATCATAGAGTTTGAAGGGTTCAGGCTTACCTCTTGCAGCTGGTGATTGAGTTTGATGATGGAGGTGTTGCAGATAGATTCCAATGAGCTGGACATCTTCCTTAGGTGCCGAGGAGTGTGTTTGAATGCTTGGAGTGGATTGAAATGAGTTGGAACTGGTTGTGGTACCTCAACTATTACTCTGTAAAGAACTTGATCAATTGGATGGTGATTTTGTGAATGTGATGTTCTAGATGTGATTTTGTGTTATGGGTCACTCATATATGATGTTTATGAGGTGTGTGTGTGTGTGTGTGATTGGTTTGGTTGGAATCACTCTCAATCTCAAAACCCGATAGTGACTTGAGTTAGAAGGCAAAATTGGAGTGAAGAAGAGATTTTGAGTAAAGCATCAGTTTGGGTGCTTTTGTGTACTCAAACTGATCACAAATAAGCTTTATTTATAGTAGTTCAAGTTTGTTTTGGCTGCAATAGTGAATGGCAACTGCAGCAGGTCTGTTGGCAAATGGTGATCAAATGGAATCTCAAGTTTCCTCTAGCCATTGACTTAAGGTTAGAGCACAGGCTAGGAGTTCTCTGATTCAGAGATAAGGCTTGACTGAACTTGGATAACATTGTCTTGATGAATGCCACCTCTATGCATCAGTTAAATGCTTGGAAACAAAATTGGCCATTTGAAGCATCTTGAATTTTAGGAGTGTCATGCCTAAACATAGATCCATGGACTTGTGAGGCTGGTGGATCAGTGTTTGTCCCTTGGTTGTTCCCCCTTAGGGTGTGCAGATGGATAACTGTTAGATGTCAATCAAGATATATTTTTGTATGAATTATTTGGCATTTTCCATGACTTTTCCATGTGGAATATGTTGATTTTAGTGGGGAATGTTGTTGTTGTGCATTATTTGAAATATACTTGTGGTGCTTATAATGTGTGTGCTAATGTGCAGAAATAGGAGTGAAAAGATCAAAGTTTGAAGACACAAAGAAATAGTGCAAGCTGCCAAAGAATTGAAATCAACAACTGCATTCGCTAGGCCAGTGTTGGCGAAGATGCCAGCGAAGGTTCGCCTAGCGAACGTTAGCGAAGATGCCAGCGAGGGGGTGGCAGAAAGTTTGCAAAACTTACAGTAGGAAAACTGGGTAAATTCGCTGGGCGAGGAAACCAGCGAATGCTCGTTGTCTTGTTCGCGAGGCGAAGGTGCCAGCGAGGGGGTGGCAGAAACTTCCACTTTTGAAAACACCCAAACTTCGCTGGGGCGAGTGAGCTAGCGAAGCTTCGCGTCGCGAGTGAAGTGGTTCGCCTAGCGAACCCGCGATAATTCCATTGGGCGGTTTAAGTCTGAGGCACTTAAATGTGCCATGTTTTTAGTCATTCGCTAGGCGAAGGGTGCTGAAAGTAAAGTGTATAAATAGATTTTTTACTTTTTGTAATGGGATCTTTTGCTCATTTTCCATCAGAATTGATAGTTTACAGTATTTTGTTCCTCAAAGAGTGTATTTTCGATTGGAGAAGCTGAAGTCGCATCCATTCTCGATT
The DNA here is from genome assembly GCA_022829125.1 of Lathyrus tuberosus. Lineage (NCBI taxonomy): Eukaryota > Viridiplantae > Streptophyta > Magnoliopsida > Fabales > Fabaceae > Lathyrus > Lathyrus tuberosus. The sequence goes on along the minus strand of JALAZF010000414.1, from coordinate 5,264,740 downwards.
AATCGTCGTGGATGCTCATTCATCTCCTCTCTTTACTTGTCATCCAAGCTACCATGAGAAGTGGTAGCTAATCACTCAATGTTGAGGTTGGATGTAGTTGATTCTGTTTTTATGTATTGCTTTTGATCTATTGTATATGAACAAAGTCTTTGATCAATATAGATGAAGTTGTTTTCTCTTAATACTTTATGTTTGATTTGTTTTACTCTAGACATAGATTCCACAAATCTTGACCTAACAATTTCATCTCTTAAAAACCAAACTCTAGACCTAGATTTGGGATTTGCTATTCGCATTGTATTAATCTTAATGATCGTTGCTTAGATTGTTAGCGTGAGACATCATCTAACGGTCTAAACAACGGTACTCACGATTTCGCTTTAGACATAAACGTAGTCGGGAGGATACGCGGTTGTATTGGTCGGAAACCGAGTTCATATGCTTGATTAATCGTTTATACATGGAAGGGATTAGCGAAACCTAACCTTAACATGTTTTTATAAAACCTTTTACAAAAAGCTTTGTCATAGCTTAATCTTTGCTACAAGTGAATAATAACACCAATTGAAACTTTTGAAACTATTAACTTAGAATAGCGCAACTATTGAACGGCAGGCCTCAAATATCCGACAATCCCTGTGGATACGATAACAAAAACCCACACTAATACTCTTCTAACAAATTGGCACCGTTGCCGGGGATTGTTAGTTGATATTGGAAGCATTGCGATAGTTGAGTTATTGTAAGCTGTTACCACTTTATCTTGAACTTGTTAATCTGTTTGTTTAGTGTGCAGACTTAGTTTATGCGAGGGAAACTACCGGCGGACCAACTTCTTTTCGATCCTGAGATTGAAAGAACCGCTCGTAGAATCAATAGCCGAACTAGAAGAAGGAGGTAGCTAGCGAAACAGAGGCGAGAACAAGAGGAAAGTACATCTACACCACCACCATTTCCACAAATACTTCCAGTTATGGAGGGAGATCCACCACCACCACCACCTGCTTCTAGGCCATGTACAAATAGTCCAAGGTACAATGCTCAGTTCGCCCGTCATGCACACAATGGTCGTCATGCTGAGATGAAGACCGGAATCCTCCAACTGTTATACCAAAGTCCATTTACGGGTATGGATCATGAAGATCCTTTCACCCATTTGACAAAATTTTATGAAATCGCTGGAGCGACGGGTGCACCGGAAGCAGAAGAGGAGTCTCTATTCAAGAGACTATTCCCGCATTCCCTCATTGGGAAGGCCAAGGAATGGTACCTTGATCAGTCAACTGCCATAATGACTGATTGGAATGCCTTGGAAGAAAAATTTTTGGAAAGATTTTTTCCGCACACTCGGTTTATGGAAGCAAAGACCGCCATTGCGGTATTCACACAAGGAGCTAATGAATCTCTCAATGAAGCTTGGGAGAGGTTCAAATCAATGTTACGAAAGTGCAAAGGCCATGGTTTTGATGAATTGTCACAAATTCATATATTCAAAAATGGGCTGCAGCTAGTACACAAAACCTTGTTGGATGCCACCGCGGGTGGTTCGTTGTTAAGCAAAACTGCAGCGGAAGCCACAGCTATCATTGATAAAATGGCCTTGAACGATCATCAAGGTAGTTACAACCGTGGACCTGCTCAACGAACTCCGGGTGTGTTGGAATTAGGAACAAGTGACGCTATCCTTGCACTAAACAAATCGTTATCACAACAGGTTGAGCTGTTAACGAAGCAAATGTCTAAGCTACCTCAACAATTCAAGGAGATGCATGAATCTTCAAGTAAAAATGTGCAAGTGTTGGTGTGTGAGTTATGCAGAGGTGACCATTTGACCGGTTATTGTCCTCCCGTTGAGGAGGAAGCAAATTATGCGGGAAATCAAGGTTACCAACCCCGACCTCCGTATCAACAAGCAAACCAAGGTTACCAACAAAGGCCTAACCAAGGGTATCAACAACAATGGAGACCGCAAGAAGTTGGACCATCAAACCGCCAACAATATCAAAATTACACTCAACCTCCTCAAGCTCCCGTTGGAAATACAAAAATGGAAGATACTCTTACACAATTTATGCAAATGGAAATCTCAAATCAAAAGAATACCGATGCCTCCATAAGGAACCTTGAAACACAAGTCGGGAAATTATCAAAACAATTGGCCGACCAACATCAAGGGCCCTTTACGGAAAATACACTTCCGAATCCAAAGGATTGTAAAGCAATTCTCACAAGAAGTGGAAGAGAGATTGACTTGGGTGTAGGTAAAAAGAGAGTGGAGGAGGAGGTTGTAGTTGAGAAAGAAAAAGATAGTGAGGAAATTGAAGTAGAAAAAATGTGGAGGGAGTGTTAGTTGAAAATGAGATAGAAAAAAATGAGAATGAGAAAAAAATAGAGAATGAAGAGAGAGTGAAGAGAACTAAGAAGGGAAAGGAGCCGATGAACAATATTCCAATTCAACATCTACCATATCCGCATGCTCCTACAAAGAAAGATAGTGCGCGACACTATTCTCGGTTTATGGATATCTTCAAGCAATTACAAATAAATATTCCATTTTCCGAGGCTTTGGAGCAGATGCCTAAGTATGCGAAATTCATGAAAGATATCCTCACGAAGAAGAAAAGGTATACTGATCAGGAGACAATTATGGTGGATGCAAGCTGTAGTGCAATCATTCAACGGACGCTCCCGCGAAAAGAGTGTGATCCGGGACGAGTTACATTGCCGGTTACGATAGGAAACATGTATGTGGGCAATGGATTGATTGATTTGGGGTCTAGCATCAACTTGATACCATTGTCGATTGTGAAACGGCTAGGCCACATGGAATTGATGTCCACGCAAATGACGTTGCAACTCGCCGATAAATCCACTACCCGTCCACACGGTGTAGCGGAAGACGTGTTGGTCAAGGTGGACAAATTTTTGTTTCCAATTGATTTCGTTGTCATTGAAATGAAGGAGGACGATGATGCACCTTTGATTCTTGGAAGGCCTTTCATGAAAACTGCCCGTATGGCAATTGACATGGACGATGGTCTCATGAAAGTGAGAGTCCAAGATGAAGAGGTGTGTTTTAATCTTTATGATGCAATGAAGCATAAGAAGGATAAGGGTGACTGTTTCCGAATAGATATAACGGAGGAAGCAAGTTTGGAAGTTACAAGGCAAATTAATATCATTGATCCTTTTCAAAGAGCTTTGGATGAATCCTTGGAAGTATTCTCGGTTGAAGAAGAGCAAGCTCTTGAAGAGTGTTTGTTGGAGCTAGACGCTTTGGAAGAATTGCAACCATGGGAGTATGAAGAGGAAATTCTGAAAAAAGAGGTGAATGATGAACCATCCAAACTTGAGCTGAAAGTGTTACCTTCCACATTGAAATATGCTTTTCTCGATGACGGTGGTAATAAACCGGTTATCATAAGTAGTATTTTGTCTGAAAACGAGGAAAGCCGCTTAATTCATGTGTTGAAGAAAAATCAAGATGCAATGGGATGGACGTTGTCTGATCTCAAAGGCATAAGCCCTTCGTATTGCATGCATAGGATATTCATGGAGGAGGACTTTAAACCGGTTGCTCAACCTCAACGCCGCTTAAATCCTGTCATAAAAGAAGTGGTTAGAAAAGAAGTAGTGAAGATGTTAGATGCCGGGATGATTTATCCTATTTTTGACAGCCCGTGGGTTAGTCCCGTGCATGTGGTACCCAAAAAAGGAGGATTAACGGTGGTCCGAAACGAGAACAATGAGCTTATACCAACAAAGACCGTAACCGGGTGGAGAATGTGTATTGACTACCGTAGGTTGAACAAGGCTATGAGAAAAGATCATTTTCCTCTACCTTTTATGGATCAAATGCTCGAGAGGCTTTCCGGTCAACAATTTTACTGTTTTTTGGATGGTTATTCGGGTTACAACCAAATAATTATGAACCCGGATGATCATGAAAAAATAGCTTTTACATGTCCGTTCGAAATCTTCGCTTATAGGAGGATGCCGTTTGGATTATGTAATGCACCGGCGACTTTTCAACGGTGTATGCAAGCAATATTCTCGGATTTGATCGAAAAGACAATTGAGGTCTTTATGGATGATTTCTCCGTGTTTAGACAATCGTTTGATTTGTGTTTGAAAAATTTGGATACGGTGTTAGAACGGTGTGTGGAAACTAACTTGGTGCTTAATTGGGAGAAATGCAACTTCATGGTGAACGAGGGAATTGTACTCGGTCACAAGGTTTCGGCAAAAGGCCTTGAAGTTGATAAAGCCAAAGTGGATGTTATAGAGAAATTACCACCACCGATGAATGTCAAAGGTATAAGGAGCTTTCTTGGACACGCCGGGTTCTACCGGAGATTTATCAAGGACTTCGCCAAGGTCGCAAAGCCGTTGAGCAACTTGCTTGTCCAAGGTAGGGTTTTCGACTTTGACGAGTCTTGTCATTTTGCTTTTAATTTGCTGAAAAAGAGTTTAACAACCTCACCCATAATCGTTGCACCAAACTGGAAATTAGATTTTGAATTAATGTGCGATGCGAGCGATTATGCGGTTGGGGCTGTTTTGGGTCAAAGGAGAACGAAAGTTTTCCACGCTATACATTATGCGAGCAAGGTTTTAAACGAAGCTCAGATTAACTATGCAACAACTGAAAAAGAGTTGCTCGCCATAGTGTATGCGTTGGAGAAATTTCGTGCGTATTTGATTGGTTCACGTGTCATCGTTTATACGGACCATTCGGCTATAAGGTATCTGCTCACCAAGCCTGATTCAAAACAGCGGCTGATTCGGTGGATCCTTTTGTTACAAGAATTTGATCTTGAAATTCGTGACAAAAGGGGTTCTGAGAATTTGGTGGCGGATCACTTATCCCGCCTGGTCAACATTGATGTGACCAAGAATGAATTTGAGGTAAAAGAGGAGTTCCCAGATGAAAAACTTTTTAGAGTGCAAGTTAGACCGTGGTTCGCCGACATGGCTAACCACAAAGCCACCGGATTGATACCGGATGGTCTAACTCACCACCAAAAACGGAAATTTTTGTCTGATGCCAAGTCATTTGTATGGGATGAACCCCATTTATTTAAACTTGGTGCCGACAACCTCCTCAGAAGGTGTGTGTCAGTGGAGGAAGCCACTAGTATTTTGTGGCATTGTCATAACTCTCCTTACGGAGGACACTTTAATGGGTTGAGAACGGCCACTAAAGTCCTACAATCGGGCTTTTATTGGCCGTCCTTATTCAAAGATGCGCATGCGCATGCCCTTAGTTGTGACAAGTGCCTGAGAAGCGGCGGTATTTCACAGCGACTAGAAATGCCATTACAAAATATGTTAGAAATCGAAGTTTTTGACTGTTGAGGGATCGACTTTGTCGGTCCATTCCCATCTTCATTTTCTAATGAATATATTTTGGTCGCTGTGGATTACGTTTCCAAGTGGGTTGAGGCGATAGCATGTGCCAAAGCCGACGGAAAAACGGTGGTGAAGATTTTGAAAAGAAATATTTTTGCGCGTTTTGGTACACCTCGAGTGTTAATAAGTGATGGAGGATCTCACTTCTGTAACACTCAGCTTGACAAAGCTCTTGAGCAATATGGTGTGAAGCACAAAGTTGCTACACCATATCATCCTCAAGCTAACGGTCAAGCAGAGGTATCCAATCGTGAGATTAAGCGTATCTTAGAGAAAACAGTTTCGGCCTCGCGAAAGGATTGGGCGAACAAACTTGATGACGCATTGTGGGCGTATCAGACCGCTTTTAAGGCTCCGATCGGTCTCACACCGTTTAAAATGGTTTATGGTAAGAATTTCCACTTGCCGGTAGAGTTGGAGCACAAGGCGTTTTGGGCCTTAAAATTTTTGAATTTTGATCCAACTCTAAGCGGCGAAAAGAGAAAAGTGCAATTACACGAGTTGGATGAAGTACGCCTTCAGGCGTACGATTCCAACAAATTGTATAAGGAACGTGTAAAGTCTTACCATGACAGAAAAATTGTCATCAAACAGTTTGAGGTCGGACAACTGGTCTTATTGTTCAATTCTCGATTAAAATTGTTTCCCGGAAAATTAAGATCTAAATGGTCCGGTCCGTTTCGGATTGTGGAAATCAAGCCTTATGGAGCAATCGTAATTGAGGACACAACGTCAAAAGAAAATTGGACAGTTAATGGACAGAGATTGAAAATTTATTTTGGAGGAGATTTCGAGCGGAATCCTGCCATTGTTCCCTTCCGCGATCCGTGAGATTGCGGTAGGCCGTCGAGCTTAGCCGACGTTAAACAAGCGCTGGTTGGGAGGCACCCCAACATTGTAAGTATTACTGCTCATTTCTGTTTTAAGTCTGTTTAGTTATCATTTTGAAGCCTTTAAAGATGTGGAAAAATTTGAAATTTTTTGTTGAAAATTCTGGTGTGTTCGCTGGCGTTCGCCTAGCGAGCTGGGGCGAACATTCGCTGGCCTTCGCTCCGCGAACCCAGCGTGACAGACCACCCCAAGTTTTTACTACATCAGTAAAAATGAATTGTGGGTGGGCCATCCAAATTGGGCCCATGACCCATTTTGAAATCTGAATAGAGGGGGAAAAACCCTAATGCATTTGCCTCCATTTTCTTTTCCACCGTTTGCAATTTTCTTCTCCTTTTCTCTCAAGAACTAAGCAACACTCATCTCTTTCAATTTTCCAATTGCCCTAATCCACCACTAACTGTGCGAAATTCAGGTTTGCATACTCTATATTGTTTATTTCGTTTTGCATTGTTTATGTTCTTGGTAGATCAAGTAGGATTTTGAGAAAAATTTGGAACCTCTGTCATGATGATTTTGTATTGCATGTTAAAAATTACATTGGCATTATGACTAGAGTGATATTTGAAAATAGGAGATGGTTGTTGGACTGCTTGTGCTATGGTTTTTCTGAGATTTCGCGTATTCGCTTGTTTGTTCGCTTCGCGAGTCTGCGCGAACATTCGCCAGCATTCGCCTCGCGAATCTGGGGCGAGTGTTCGCCAGACTTCGCCTAGCGAACCTGGCGCAAACAGAAGCAAATTTTCATATTTTTTTTTATGCAATGCAGGTCTCTGGCTGGTTGTTTTTAGTCGCTAATGCGTTTGTTTGTCTTTGTTTGGTTTTATTGTTTGTTATGTGCAGATGGCACCAAAAACTGCAATTCACGCGGCTAAGAAGCGAAAGGCTTCAACCTCGAGACAAGCGCCCGTGCGTTTTGATGAAGACAGATTCAGGGGTGCGAAGCAAGCAGTCAGATATGAAACCCTTGAGAGAAAAACCATTTTGGCCGAGAAGCGATTTTTACTTAGTGATCGTGGAGATTACCGGACAATAGATGCTCTTTTTGTGGCAAAGAAATGGGACCGTCTAATGATGCCGCTGGATGGGTACAACATTGACATTGTTCGGGAATTTTATGCCAATGCTTTGCCGGATGATGGAGAAAGATTTAGCTGGGCCTCATGGGTTAGAGGCACTGTTGTGAGATTTGATCGTAGGACGATCAACACTATTTTGGGAGACCCTTTGCCGTTGATTGGTACTGAGTTGGATGCATATCATCGAGACTTGCATCTCCACCGTGACATTGGCAAGATGACCCGGGAGTTACTTCTTGAAGGTAAGGAAGTTGAGCTGAATTCATCCGGGGTGCCAATTAGATTCCGACGGGTGGATATGCAGCCATTAGTTCAGCTTATTCTGTTGTTTGTGCTCACTAACATTTGTCCCAGGTCGCATCATAGTATAGTTCCTATTGCTCTGGCTCATCTTATCCACAACATTCAGATGAATGTGCAGATTGACGTAGCCCGCATCATTGCGGATGAAATCAAGGTGATTGTTTTAAGTGGTTTGGGAGGTACTGCGGCGCGCAAGAATGCCCCGCTTGCTTTTCCATGTCTTATTATGTCCTTGTGTGCTCATGCTGGTGTGGATATCCCAGCCCGCAGGCAGGTCACTATTCCTTCGGCAATTGATGATCGGTATGTGGATAAGTTCTGTAAAGCTAGAGGGGCTAGTGGAGAGTCTTCTAGGGCTGGTGCTGATGATGCGGCTGAAGCTGGTGGAGGTTCTGAACCGGCGTCGCCTGCCTTTTATCCATTTCAGCAGGAGATCTGCCAATATAATTGGGATTGGATGGCTGCCCAACAGCGTGCCATGACAGATATTCATGATTCTTTGCAGGTTCTCCAATTGCAGATCCGTGACCCTTCTTCTCAGCAGATGATGATGTCTAGGGAGAAGTTCCTAGCGCATGCTGGTTGGCCTGAGGCCAGGCCAATTTTAGGAGGGGGTGAGGACGAGGCTGATGAGGAAGAGGCTGGAGTTGATGATGATGATGATGAGGAGGCTACTTCTGCTGGCGGTGATGAGGATATTGAGGTGTCGGATGAGGATTGATGTGATTTTTTGTGATCTTAGACTTGTACACTTCCTTTGGACTCCAAAGTGAAGTTTTCTTATTATTTTTATTTTTCAGCTTTTACTAGTCTTATGTATCCACATTAGTGGAATATTTTGATATTGGTGTACTTGTACCCTAGTGGTACTATTTTTGATATTGTAGGTGTTCTTACACCAAGCACTTTATTTATATTGAGTAATGTTAAGTGTTTTGTTAAAGTTTTTTTTTTTTTGGTTTGCTTTTACTAATAATTTGGTAGTTTTTAATTGTTAGTATGTTTGCATGTAATTTGTCTTTCTTGTATGATGGAAGTTTGGAAGTAGGTTGGACTCATGATTTTAACGAAGGATTCCTCCAAGATGTGAGGGCTATGATAGTACCGTAAGCATTGTGTTGCAACAAGGTATCGTTACCTTGTTCGAGAATTTTTTATGTTTTAGAACTTTGTGTCTTGGTGCGATTGAAATTGTGTTTCATGTACAACTTCTTTTGAATGCGTATGTCATTTTAGGATCATAAACCATTAAAGTGAGAAGCCTCCAATGTATTATTATATGCTAAGGATTGTGATTAATGTTGTCTTTACTTTTAATTCATGCCTTATCTTATGACCATGTGATTTTGTGGAAGTAGGAGAAGTGATCAAGGCACTTTTTGAAGTTGAGCACAACCATGTCCATATATTAATTCACCCGTGAGTAGTGAGCATTTGGTAACCCCTTTGAGCCTAAACAGTTTAGAACTCAATTGAATGATGAACTTGTTTTATGTACATAATTTGCAAGTTTGGTTCATCATTGAATTTGGTGAGTTTCTAACATTTTCTTCTTTAACCTTTGAAAATTGTATACTTTGACTTCCTTGCCTTAAAAAGCAAGGAACATTCACTTTAGGTTGATTTGAAAATGAGTTAGGGAGAATAAAAAGAAGATGGGTGCATTACTCCAAATTTTGAAAAATATTCAAGTAAGCGGGTAAAGAAAAGAATGTGAGTATGTTGTACAAATGCGAAAACGCTTGCTTGAATGAAAAAAAAAAAGAGAAATTCAATAATTGTGAGGTAGTTTGTGAAGGTGTGATGAAAATTTGGTGAAATGAAATTGAGATGTATGTGTATAGTGAATGTTCTTTTGCTTCGGCAATTTCGTTTCCATGACCTTTAGAAATGACCCTTTTTTGTTCACCCGACCAAGCTACATCCTTGTAGTCCTTAGTGATCTTGTACTTCCATGAGTTCTTTTGTGTTCATTGAGATATGATATGAATTGCTTAGTATTGCATCATTGGTCATTTTAGTGTAATTGTCCCGTGCTTGTATGCACGTTTGCCTTCAATCCTTTTTCGAAGAGGAGTGTAGAATGACATATGTATGATGAGTTAGTTGTCTCTTGAAACATTGTTGAAATTGTTTAAGAGTCAAGTTCTTTTACATTTTGAGTTCTTGAATTGTGTAATTTTTGCATTGTTGTGATCGTTGTTTAGTTGAGCCGTTTTTCGTGTCTTGGTTGAATTGAATCCTCGAGCAAATCCTCGTGAGAGGCATACTTTGCTTGAGGACAAGCAATGAGTTAGTTGGGGAGAGATTGTTAGATGTCAATCATGATATATTTTTGTATGAATTATTTGGCATTTTCCATGACTTTTCCATGTGGAATATGTTGATTTTAGTGGGGAATGTTGTTGTTGTGTATTATTTGAAATATACTTGTGGTGCTTGTAATGTGTGTGCTAATGTGCAGAAATAGGAGTGAAAAGATCAAAGTTTGAAGACACAAAGAAATAGTGCAAGCTGCCAAAGAATTGAAATCAACAACTGCATTCGCTAGGCGAGTGTTGGCGAAGATGCCAGCGAAGGTTCGCCTAGCGAACGTTAGCGAAGATGCCAGCGAGGGGGTGGCGGAAAGTATGCAAAACTTATAGTAGGAAAACTGGGTAAATTCGCTGGGCGAGGAAACCAGCGAATGCTCGCTGTCTTGTTCGCGAGGTGAAGGTGCCAGCGAGGGGGTGGCAGAAACTTCCACTTTTGAAAACACCCAAACTTCGCTGGGGCGAGTGAGCTAGCGAAGCTTCGCGTCGCGAGTGAAGTGGTTCACCTAGCGAACCCGCGATAATTCCATTGGGCGGTTTAAGTCTGAGGCACTTAAATGTGCCATGTTTTTAGTCATTCGCTAGGCGAATGAATCCTTCGCTAGGCGAAGAGTGCTGAAAGTAAAGTGTATAAATAGATTTTTTACTTTTTGTAATGGGATCTTTTGCTCATTTTCCATCAGAATTGATAGTTTACAGTATTTTGTTCCTCAAAGAGTGTATTTTCGATTGGAGAAGCTGAAGTCGCATCCATTCTCGATTAATCGTCGTGGATGCTCATTCATCTCCTCTCTTTACTTGTCATCCAAGCTACCATGAGAAGTGGTAGCTAATCACTCAATGTTGAGGTTGGATGTAGTTGATTCTATTTTTATGTATTGTTTTTGATCTATTGTATATGAACAAAGTCTTTGATCAATATAGATGAAGTTGTTTTCTCTTAATACTTTATGTTTGATTTGTTTTACTCTAGACATAGATTCCACAAATCTTGACCTAACAATTTCATCTCTTAAAAACCAAACTCTAGACCTAGATTTGGGATTTGCTATTCGCATTGTATTGATCTTAATGATCGTTGCTTAGATTGTTAGCGTGAGACATCATCTAACGGTCTAAACAACGGTACTCACGATTTCGCTTTAGACATAAACGTAGTCGGGAGGATACGCGGTTGTATTGGTCGGAAACCGAGTTCATATGCTTGATTAATCGTTTATACATGGAAGGGATTAGCGAAACCTAACCTTAACATGTTTTTATAAAACCTTTTACAAAAAGATTTGTCATAGCTTAATCTTTGCTACAAGTGAATGATAACACCAATTGAAACTTTTGAAACTATTAACTTAGAATAGCGCAACTATTGAACGGCAGGCATCAAATATTCGACAATCCCTGTGGATACGATAACAAAAACCCACACTAATACTCTTCTAACAATAACCATGCTTGTTATGGCACAGATTGATCAATTCGAGCAACAATGCAAAAATCTGCTTTGCAAAAATCAGTGAAAAATGCCATTTTCAATGGATCATATCTCCTTGCTCAGGTTGAGTTATGGGAGGCTCTTGTACTTTTTAAAGAGCCCTCATATGGTATTATCCGTGTATGATCATATTTTGTCTTGAAACTATTTGGATTCCATTGAAAAATCCTCATAAACATTGGTGTTCAAGGCTGGTAACTTAGGCAGATTTTTACTAAGTGTTGAAAAATGTCATTTTCTTCATTTTTGTCATTTTGATCACTCCATAACTTAAAATCCATGAATAATTGGAGTTTGAGGTAGTTGAAGCTTTTGTAGAATGTAGGAAGACCTACAAATCAAGATTTGTATCACCCAAAATGGTTGCTTGGATCACAAGTTATGATCCTTGGAAGTTGGTACCAAAATCATTCAAATTTAGTAACTTAGAAAAATTTTCAATTTTTCAAGATTACCCCTTTTACAAGTTATCTTGGTTTCTTGATCAATTCTTGTTCAAATGACATTATAAATAATATTTTATGAAAATATGAGTTATAAGGATCATTTTTGCCAAAAAAAAAGTCATGTTTTGACTTATGGCTCCAGAGCGGATCGGCGCGTAAAAATCCTAATTCCCGACTTTTGGGGAATGCATCCTCTGAGGGTTATTTAGCTTTGCAAATGGATCCTTAGGGTTATTTTGAGCATATTGAGTCACATTTTGAAGTCTTGGCTCATTCTCTTGTGAAAATCTCACTCTGGAGGCCCCAGTCGTCCAAAACCCTAATTTGGCGACATCGGGTGTTTCGAGGCTCAAAACACTTGGAATGTTACAACTGTGCTTGATTTTTGATGTGGGGGTCCTCTTAATCCTTTGTGGATGTTTTAAGAGTTTAGACAAGTTGAAGATCATGTCATTTCTTGATTGATCTTTTGTCTAAATGTTTTGGGAGGGCTCAAAAACCCTGATTCTTGATTGTGGTGAATGCTCAACCATCTTTGAGAAGATTGATGAGGCATGAAGGTACATCCAAATTATGGTAATGATCCTCACAATGATGGGAAATATTTGTGGTCAAAATTTGGGGTATGACACTATGCCTATTTATCAAAGCAAACTGTCGAAGTTCTGAATCACGACCATATCACCTTGTTTCAAGCCAAAATAGGGAAAATTTGTCTGTGTTAATCGATTAACACTATATAGTTAATCGATTAACACCAGCAAGTTTTGCAGAATTTCAGTATTTCACAGCACCGCAACATATACACTCTTCTCCTTTGGCCTTCATCATTCTAGTATCTTGTGGAAGGTTCTAGACATGTGATTACACCAGAAAATATCAAATACATTTGCTTTACTACTTCACTTTCATTAATGTTCACCATGCACCCTCATTTCCAAGCATGTGAACCACTTGATCAATTGAGTTGCATTGGGATTCTCCAACTGAGTTAACCAATAACTAACTGAGTTAGACCTCAACTCAGTGAATTGGGTCTAACTAACTCCAAAGCAAATGCCAAACCTCGTGAACTACCTCTAAACCAAACTCCAAACCTTCACTCACTCCAAGCCTATGCTCTATATAAACAAACCCTCACATTGATGCAAAGAACCCTTGATCATACCTTCACTTTGATTTCTGAATTTTCATTCTTCACTCTCTCATTCTCTGCAACTTTCTCTCTCAATCATCACCTTCTTCTTCCCCAAACCTCACCAAAGCTCAATCTCCATTAAAGCATAATAAGCTTTGCATTGAAGCTTTCTATTCTTGGAGCTAAACCTTCATTCCTCTACATTTCACTTCTGAATTCTGCAGCAACATCCTCATCTACTTCAATTCAAGGTTTGGAATTTTATCATTAAAGATATTTTTGTGCAAATTCAGATTCGAAGCATTATCGCATTATTTTCGGTTTTCTTGCTACGGATTGCTAGAGATCTTGGTATTTTCTAGTATTCTAAGCTTTTTCTCATCACATTGTGTTTGCAACAATTGCCAAGTCAAACCTTCTTGTAGGTTGGTTAATCTCACTTGATTTATTGTTTTCGATCGATTTCGTATTTTCACAATGTAGTACTTAATTGATGTTTTGTTACATGAATTCTTGCTTTGCAAGTTTAATTCTTTTAGCTTTCAAATTGCTTAGATTTAATATGAATTTTGCTTCTGCTTCTATGCTATGATCCATTGCAATTACATGCGATAATTGATTCTAAAAAGTGCTTTTCGAAATTATGTTTCTGCTAATTCTAAAGTGTTAATCGATTAACACCAGGACGTTAATCTATTACACCCTGCCCGCGCCTCAAAAACACACTTATAGCACTGTGTAATCGATTAACACCAGGATCTTAGTCAATTACACCTGATATTTTTGGAAAAAATCTCTCTTTCTCGAACTCTTTTGCATAATTTTCTTGTCTGTTTTCCCATGCTTACTTGTATTCATGTTGACGCTACTGTTTTAGGTCGGAATCTACTTGAAATGAATCTTGCTTGATTAATTGCATGATTTTCCTTGATTATTTTGCAATTTGATCACATGTTGTAGCATTTTCTTGCACATTCTTGATTATGTGTTAACATGATTATGCTTAGTGATTCATGCTAGCTTGTCCTTGTTAATGCTTTGCAATTTCAACTTGATGCATTAGATGTTGTTCAACATTATTCCTCACTTTTGCTTTGATGATCTTTCGACTCGCTCGAAAGATTATTGGCATGCTCCTTCCTTTTGATTAATTGATCTAAACCTTGTTTCGATTGATTAATTTCCCCCGCTCTCTTTAGGATCCTCTTAGAGCCTCTTTCTCTTTATCCCCTGTTGAGACGGATGTCTGCATAACGAACTGGAGCACAGTACTAAGTGCACCATTACTCTGTCGGTTTCAATTCCCGCACTATTCTTTGAGTGCGAGAGAAGGAATGAGAGTGGAGAATTCCTACACTCATTCTGACTATCTTAGGTAGGGGACGAATGAACCTGTGCCTAGAATAGTCGTCTCTATCCTCAGACTGTGGTGTCTCTTGAGTCGATCCTTGGTCATTCTTTCCTACCCCTATTCTTAATCTCTCTTTTTGGGTTAACAATCTTCTCCTAGTTCAACACCCATTATTCTTGTAAATCATCGTCCGCTGGTTAAAGACCAATCTCTCCTTTCTTCGATTAATCAAAGTCCGTCAGTTAACACACTGAATCTCCTACGGAGTATGACAACCTTCTCTCGGTTTATCTCTCATTCCTTTGGTTGATCACAGTCCGTTTGTTAAAACCAATCGACCCCTTTGGGTTAGCAACCTTCTTTCGGTTTGAACACCTGCTCCTTTGGGTTTGAAACCTTCTCTTGGTTCAAATACCATTTCCTCAGTCAAGTACTGCCAGTCAGTTAATGTCACTACTACGAAAACCCTTTTAACAACGATTGGGAAAGATATATAATCACGTGGGCTCAAGTGTTGTAATGTAGAGTGTCGTTGTATATATGATACTTAAAATCATGGCCCAGTATCCGTTGTAATAAATTGGAAAGTGTAATACCCTAATTTTTACCCCTAAGATCCCACATATCATTTGCATCTCATACCACAAACAAGATCACAAGCTTTGGTTCTCTTGCTTTCCTTTGTAGGTTTGTTTTCTAGGGAGATTACCAAGCATCCTTGTTTTCTTGTTTGCTTTATATTTGCTTATGTTAATGTTTACTAACACTTAATTAAAATCCAAAAAAATACGTTTTTTTTTCCTTTAATAACTTTTCCAGGAAGAAATTTGGATCAAGATTATCAAATACCAGTTCCTAAGCTCGAATGAAATTCATCTGGACAAAGTCAAAGTTGATATGCAAATAATTCAAAATCATTTGATCAAGAGTTTCCAAGAATTGATTGACTATTATTCAAGAGACTTCAAGGTTCATGGGTTTATTTCTGTGCCTTCTTTGACAAGCAAAAAGAATCGAGCCAGAGCCACAATAGTACAACAGAAAGGAAAATTTCCATAATTTTTTCCGTGTTAATCGATTAACACCATATGGTTAATCGATTAACCACACAGAGAATTGTGGAAAATGAGCCAAATTCAAATTTTGTGGCATTTGGCACCAATTTTCACTTGTTTCATCATGAGAATATTCTATATCACTTCATTTTAATTCCCCTACATAATCATAATTAATTCCCACCATACACCCTCATTAATCACCACTTGATCTTGATTTTTCCTCCAAATTCAAATGCCAAGCCTAATTTTGGCTCCAAACCAAGCTCCAAGCCACCAAAATTTCCAAGCCTAAATTCTATAAATAGAGGCTTCATTTCATTCATTCTTCAAGCTTTTGATAGCCAAATTCACCTTGTCAAAATTCTTCCTCATTCCCATTTTCCTTCATCTACCCAAATTCACCAAAGCTCTTTCTTCCATTAAAAGTTAGCAAACTTTTCATTGAAGATTACTAATCTTTGAGCTAAACCTCCATCAAAACACTTTTTCATCATCAAATTCTGTAGATCAAAGCTTTGGAGTGTGGTTCTTGAAGTTGATTTGAAGCATTTTCAAATTTGAAGTGGTAATTCACTTGTTCCACCATTGTCGTGCTTGATTCATCTTCCACAATGTGATATGTTATTGATTCTTATTGCTTGATCTTTGGATCTTGCAAATTGTGTTCCATTGGTGTTATCTGCTATTGTTTTACTTGAATTTTCATGCACAATTGCATCCTTGATCATGAGGTGTTTGAAGAAATGATTGATCAAGGATTTTGCATTTTTCAAACTGATTTTCTGCTGTTTTAGTAAATGTAATCGATTAACCTCCTGGTGTTAATCGATTAACGCTTGTTTTTGTATTTTTGAATTGTTGTTTTCACTATGTTAACCAATTAACACCAGGAGGTTAATCGATTAACACAGTCCAGAATGTGTTTTTTGGCTTGTTTTGGGACTGTTTTAAATTCTTTTCTTCCTTCTTCCATTTCCTTTTGATCTTTGCTTTCCATTGCAATTTTAAATGTCCTATTTCTCTTTAAATTCATTGGACTTGGGGTGTAGATGAAGTTTGATAAACATTCACTAATTCAAATCTATCTTTAAAGTGAATTGTTCAATTCATTTTAGGTGCTTTGAGTTAATAATATGTTTAGTGCTTTAACCCACCAAGATGAGTGGTTGAACTTAAAGATGGAATAATTTTAGAAATGTGATTCAATTTAGCTTCCCTTATCCCATTTTCTTTATTTTATTTTATTTTGATCAATGAAAAGCTTCAATATCCTTGGAACTTATTTTTAAGTTCTGGATGAAGATGAGATCGTTACCTCTTTTCTTTTCATGTGGTATTGCTTTTGGAGAGTGATCTACATATCAATTCTCTAGCATGCATTAGCGCTAACATTGTTATTGACCGGCCTCAGATAGTCGTGGCTTCTATATAAGTCTGATTACGATTGCTTAACATAACTCTAAATTGGACCCGAAATCGGAAAACCGTTGTGTTTTGTAAGTGAATTATCAGTCTCCTACTCTTCCATGGCGCAGTTTGAAATATATTGGATTTCTCTTGTTACCCGTGGGGGTTAGTTGGCATACTCGTTGATTTTATCCGAGTTGGAGCCCTCCCCATTGTAATGTATGAGACCATGTTTTCATTCTCATGGATGACTAGTTGAGCATTTCCGAAAAACAACAAAACTTGTTTCTCTCATTTTGGACCACTAATGCTCTATATTATATATTAATTGTGCTATGTTTATGCTTCCTTCTCGCTCCTTATCCCTCCATATTTTTATGCTTTAGGTTATCATATTATATCATATTATTTGTTTATGTTTCCGCCATTTTTCCTTTGTCCACTTAGACCATTTGTTTATGTTTATGCTCTTTTACTTTCGTCCATTTGGACCAAAAAACATTAATAAAGGTTAAAACCCCTAAAAAATTGTTCTCTTAACGGTGGACTATGATTACTATCCTTTACATTGGACATGGAACTTTGGACTTAGAACTAGGAACTTAACCTATGCTTGGAAGTTTGTGATGATAAACTTTGGATTTTTTGGTACTTGGAGTTCTGTTTTGAAGACCTATCTTGATCAAGGCCTAATATAAAGGAAATAATGCTTTATGCTATGGAGCTTGAAATTCTGGTACCAGATATGTGATGTTACGTGTGATGTCACAACAACACACTCTGCAATGGACAATATAACACAACAGAAAATACACAAAGAATTGTTCACCCAGTTCAGTTAAACAACTTACTCTGGAGGCTACCAAGCCAGGGATGAATTTCACTATCAGTAGAATTAATTTACAGACTCAACAACTCAGTTGACATCTCCTAAACTTAATAACTACTTAATGAACCTTCTACCTAAGAGACCACTTAGGTATGAGAACACTACTCAATCCCTAAATCACTTCAGTGATATAATTCAAAGATCACACACTTTGAAAAACACAACTTGATTCTGCTTCACAGCTTTGATCAAGAACAACTCAAAACAACAACACCAATTCACACTAGAATGGTTTACAACACATACACGAAGACACAAACGACTCTCAGTCTTTAGCTCTCTTTCTTCGTTCCTTTTCCTTCAGGATTGATGAGCTTTATAGCTATTTGATTTGGGCTTGGACCTGTTACAATATCTGACCTAATTTGTTATTTAAAACTGAATCTTCAAAACATATTTTCTCTCTCAAAATCTTCTTAAATCTTCAGCCTTTAAACACTCCTGCAAATCTGCATCAAATCTGTTTGCAACAGAAAATATCTCCTCCAAGATATTCGCATCCAATAACTCCAACAGCTCTCCCAAAATCCAGCTAATACGCTTAACCCTAAAAACATCTCAGACCTGATGTTTTAATGATCTACATATCTGATGTCATGACATCGCATGTGACATCAGACTTCAAAACTTCAACAACTTAAACATATAACATTAACCAATGTTAAGACTCATTGTTAAGACATCACCCATGTGACATCAAACTTGCACAACTTTGTTTTACCAAAATTCTAGCCAATCCAAGAACTAACAATCTCCCCTTTTGGCTAATTTTGGCTAAAACAATCTCTGCAACATCAGAGACTTCAGCAGCGGATAAAAAATTAGTATAAAACTCCTAGCAGCACTTCTTCAAACAGCTCCCACTTCAAAATGCTGCACATACATACTCCATCAGAACAGCAAAGGGTCAAGCTCCCCCTCAAAACCAGAACCAGCATAAAGAGCTGTTCAACATGCACACTCCCCCTCAACATTTTCACCACACCAGTACTGAGATAGGTCACACATGCACACAAAGGCTAGGCTACCTCTCCCCCTTCTTAGCCACAATTGGACAAACATAAAACACAATGTCTTGACATAATAAATGACATAGTCAAACACCAACAAAAACAAATTCCAACACCTTGACTGGTCAGGAAATACAAACAATGCTCCGTGTTTGCACTATAAAAACAAGCCTTCTTCCCTACTAGCAGCACCACACAGCAACCAAGAATGGGCCAGTCACACACCAAAAATGCAGCAAAGAACCTCAAGCAGAAGGACAAGACTTCAGATCCACCTAAGAAGAGGAGCAAAACAGTGACTGCAGCTGAAACTACTTCAGGAACCACAAAGACAGGCAGAACCTCAGAGACAACCATGAAACCCAGCAAGAAACTACCTGTGCAACAACATGCTTCTGAAGATGATTGGGATAAATACTTGAAGGCTTTTCTAGATGCAGGGGGTTGGGATAATCTGTAACTATTGATGTACTTCAAACATGTATGCCTTCAGCAGTTGAATAAAATCAATATCCAATAAAGAATACAGCTGCTTAATACCCTCTCTAGCACATTTAATCTTCATAAATGCAAATTCCCAATTTACTTCTCAAACTTTCAAATTGGTTTGCATCTAAGGCTTTAGTAAAAATGTCAGCTAATTGTTTATCTGTAGCAACATGTTCCAAAGCAACTACTTTGTCTTCAACCAAATCTCTTATAAAATGATGCCTTATATCAATATGCTTAGTTCTGCTATGTTGAATAGGATTCTTAGAGATATTGATAGCACTCAAATTATCACAGTACAATGTCATGACATCTTGCTTGACATTGTATTCTGTTAACTTCTGCTTCATCCAAACAAGTTGAGAACAACTACTCCCTGCTGCTATGTACTCACCTTCAGCAGTAGAAAGAGACACACAGTTCTGCTTCTTACTAAACCAAGAAATCAGATTATTCCCTAAGAAGAAGCACCCTCCTGAAGTACTTTTTCTATCATCTGCACTCCCTGCCCAATCAGCATCACAAAAACCACATAACTCAGTGCTTGATCCATGACTGTAAAGCATTCCATAGTCACTAGTCCCATTCACATATTTCAGAATCCTCTTCACTTGATTCAAGTGACTAACTTTAGTCTCAGCTTGATATCTGGCACAAACTCCAACAGCAAAAGAAATATCAAGTCTGCTAGCTATGAGATACAATAGACTTCCAATCATGCTTCTGTATACACTTTGATCCACACTAACACCATGTTCATCCTTGGACAACTTTAAATGAGTAAGAGCAGGTGTCGTCTTGTGATTAGCATTCTCTAGACCAAACTTCTTCACTATGTTCTTTGCATACTTGCTCTGAGAAATGAATATGGAGTCCTCCATTTGTCTAACTTGTAGACCAAGAAAGTAGTTTAGCTCACCAACAAGACTCATTTCAAACTCAAACTGCATCTGTTCCACAAAATGTTTCACCATTGCATCTGACATTCCACCAAATACTATGTCATCAACATAGATTTGAGCTATCATCAGTTTTCCTCCTTCCTCTTTAACAAACAAAGTCTTGTCAATCCCTTCTTTTCTGTAGCCATTCACAACCAGGAATTCAGTAAGCCTTTCATACCAAGCTCTTGGTGCTTGCTTCAAACCATATAGAGGTTTCCTTAGTTTGTACACATGGTCAGGAAATGTTGGATCAATAAATCCTTTTGGTTGATCAACATACTCCTCTTCATTTAAGTAACCAGTTAAGAAGGCACTCTTAACATCCATTTGAAAAAGCTTGAATTTTAAATTACAAGCCACCCCTAAGAGCAATCTGATAGATTCCAGTCTTGCCACAGGAGCAAAGGTTTCATCATAATCAATTCCTTCAACCTGAGTGTATCCCTGAGCAACTAATCTGGCCTTGTTTCTAGTGACCACTCCTTGTTCATCAGATTTATTCTTGTAAATCCACTTGGTGCCAATCACATTAACTCCATCAGGCCTTGGTACAAGATCCCGTACTTCATTCCTCTTGAATTGCTCCAGCTCTTCTTGCATTGCATTTATCCAAAACTCATCAGTCAATGCTTCCTTGACATTCTTTGGCTCAATTTTGGAGACAAAACATGAACTTGCTTCAACTTCTCTTGACCTAGTCCTCACTCCAGAATTTGGATCACCTATAATAAGTTCCTTTGGGTGGTCCTTCTGCACTCTGATAGAAGGATCTTGATGAGGTTGCTCAAATTCAGGCTCAGCAGCAGCAACACTAGGAGTTGGACTTCTGTCTTCAGCTTCTGGTGCAACTTCACCAACTGATGTTCCAACATCATCTAGGACATCATCATCTTCTTGCTTATCATTGTCATCAATCACCACATTGATGGACTCCATCATCACCTTAGTTCTAGAGTTGAAAACCCTATATGCTCTGCTGTTGGTAGAGTATCCCAAAAATATTCCTTCACCACTTTTGGAATCCAATTTTCTTCTCTGTTCTCTATCAACCAGAATATAACATCTACTTCCAAAAACATGAAAGTATTTAACATTAGGTTTTATTCCCTTCCATAGTTCATACAGAGTGGATGAAGTGCCTCTTCTCAGGGTAACCCTGTTGTGAATGTAGCAGGCAGTATTCATGGCTTCAACCCAGAAATGATAGGGAGTTTCTTGGCATGGATCATAGCTCTAGCAGACTCTTGGATAGTTCTGTTCTTCCTCTCAACTACTCCATTTTGCTGAGGAGTAATAGGAGATGAGAACTCATGACTTATACCTTCAGCAGAGCAAAATTCTTCAAACTTGCTATTCTCAAACTCTCTTCCATGGTCACTCCTTATCCTGATAACATTACTCTCTTTTTCTCTTTGGAGTCTTTGACAAAGATCTTTAAAAACATCAAACACCTCTGATTTGTCTTTGATGAAGCTCACCCAGGTGTACCTTGAATAGTCATCCACAACTACATACGCATATTTCTTTCCACCCAGACTTTCAACCTGCATAGGTCCCATCAAGTCCATATGAAGTAGTTCCAATACCTTGGAGGTGGTGTCATGTTGAAGCTTCGGATGAGACCTCTTTGTCTGCTTCCCTTTTTGACAGTCTCCACAAACCTTTCCTTCCTCAATATTAAGTTTGGGAATTCCTCTAACTGCTTCTGAGGAGATGATTCTCTTCATTCCCTTTAGGTGAAGATGTCCCAACTTCTGATGCCAGATTTTGACATCGTCTTCTTTAGCAAAAACACAAGTGGAAGAATTTGAGTCTTGTGGCACCCAAAGATAACAATTGTCCTTAGACCTGACTCCCTTCATAATGACTTCTCCTTTATCATCTTTGACAATGCATTCAGACTTTGTAAAGTCTACTTTGAATCCTTGATCACAAAGTTGACTAATGCTAATCAAATTTGTTGTCAGTCCTTTAACAAGAAGAACATCATCCAGTCTGGGAGCACCAGCACAGTTCAGTTTAGCAATCCCCTTGATCTCTCCTTTGACCCCATCACCAAATGTAACATGGCCTGAAGAATGAAGCTTCACATCTACCAACAGATTCTTAACTCCAGTCATGTGCCTTGAACACCCACTGTCAAAGTACCAATCTTCTTTGGTAGAGACCCTTAAAGAAGTGTGAGCTATCAAGCTGGTAACCTTAACTTTAGGGACCCATTGCTTCTCAGGCTTGGTAACCTGCCTTCCTCTGTGACAGTTATGTCTGGGAATAACCTGATGAGCCTTCTGTGGATATCCATGTAGCTTATAACAATAAGCCTTAATGTGTCCAAAACATCCACAATGGTGACATCTCCAGTGCCTGTATTTCTTCTTAGATGTAGTTTTATCATGATGTTTTAACATCTGTTTTAACATCACTGGTTTAGTGGTGATAACATCATTAGAACCTGCATCATTGGTGAATCCCAAACCACATTTGTATACAGCCATCTTCCCAATACTAAGAATGTTGTCTAGAGCATCAGTACCATTGTTCAACATTCTGATAGTTTTGGTCATAGAGTCCAGTTTATAGTTAAGCATACTGACTTCAGATTCAAGTTCAGTCTTTTCAGCTTTTAACTGTACTATGGTTTTCTTCATCTTTTCTCCTTCAAGCCACACTTGTTCACTTCTTATGAACAGATCTTTATAAGTGACAGCAAGTTCATCATAAGTAACCTCATCATCACAAGAATCATCATCTGACTCATAAACCCCAACCATAGCTCTAACAAGTTTAGCTGAATTTTCTTCAGATTCACTCTCACTGTCAGACCAAGAAGCTGATAACCCTTTCTGCTTCTTTAGAAAAGTAGGACATTCCTTCTTGACATGTCCATACCCTTCACACTCATAACATTGTATCCCTTTGTCATTACTGGACTTTTCTTCATCTTTAGACTTCTTCCCTTGTTCTCCTGATTTGTTGATGTCAGAAGTAATGTTCTTGACATTGGGATTATAACTCCTATTTATCCTCTTCATAACTTTGTTGAACTGTTTTCCCAGTAACGCAATAGCCTGAGACAGCTCCTCTTGAGAATCATCCTCTTTCCCTTTCTTGGCTTCTTCAGAACTGGAAACCAAAGCTATACTCTTGGACTTCTTTTCAGGTTCCTCTTCACTTAACCCTAGCTCAAATGTTTGAAGAGATCCAATAAGCTCATCAACCCTCATTTTGCTGATGACTTGAGCTTCTTCAATTGCAGTCACCTTCATCTTATACCTCTTGGGAAGGGATCTAAGTATTTTCCTCACCAGTTTTTCTTCAGTCATCTTCTCTCCAAGAGCACTAGAGGCATTAGACAGCTCAAGAATGCTCATATGAAAGTCATGAATAGTTTCATCTTCCTTCATCTTTAGACTTTCAAAATTTGATGTCAGAAGTTGAAGTCTTGACATCTTGACCTTTGAAGTTCCTTCATGAGTAGTCTTCAAGATGTCCCAAGCTTCCTTAGCAACTTCACAGGTATTGATCAACCTGAATATGTTCTTATCAACTCCATTGAAAATAGCATTTAAAGCTTTGGAATTACCAAGGGCAAGCTCATCTTCTTCCTTGGTCCATTCATCTTCAGGTTTCGGTTTTGAGCTGCCTTCCTTTTCTTTCCCAGCATCATCTTTCTCAACACCAACAGGTGCTTTCCATTCTTTTATGATAGCCTTCCAAGCCCTGCTGTCCAAGGATTTCAAAAAGGTAATCATCCTTGGCTTCCAATAATCATAATTAGAGCCATCCAGAATAGGGGGTCTATTCACAAATCCACCAACTTCCTTGTCCATCTTACCAGAAAGTATCAACCCTAGATCTCACCCAGATGCAGAGCAGGATGCCTGCTCTAATACCAATTGAAATTCTAGTACCAGATATGTGATCTTACGTGTGATGTCACAACAACACATTCTGCAATGGACAATATAACACAACAGAAAAGACACAAAGAATTGTTCACCCAGTTCAGTTAAACAACTTACTCTGGGGGCTACCAAGCCAGGGATGAATTTCACTATCAGTAGAATTAATTTACAGACTCAACAACTCAGTTGACATCTCCTAAACTTAATCACTACTTAATAAACCTTCTACCTAAGAGACCACTTAGGTGTGAGAACACTACTCAATCCCTAAATCACTTCAGTGATATAATTCAAAGATCACACACTTTGAAAAACACAACTTGATTCTGCTTCACAGCTTTGATCAAGAACAACTCAAAACAACAACACCAATTCACACTAGAATGGTTTACAACACATACACGAAGACACAAACGACTCTCAGTCTTTAGCTCTCTTTCTTCGTTCCTTTTCCTTCAGGATTGATGCGCTTTATATAGCTATTTGATTTGGGCTTGGACCTGCTACAATATCTGACCTGATTTGTTATTTAAAACTAAATCTTCAAAACAAATTTTCTCCCTCAAAATCTACTTAAATCTTCAGCCTTTAAACACTCCTGCAAATCTGCATCAAATCTGTTTGCAACAGAAAATATCTCCTCCAAGATATTCGCATCCAATAACTCCAACAGCTCTCCCAAAATCCAGCTAATACGCTTAACCCTAAAAACATCTCAGACCTGATGTTTTAATGATCTGCATATCTGATGTCATGACATCGCATGTGACATCAGACTTCAAAACTTCAACAACTTAAACATATAACATTAACCAATGTTAAGACTCATTGTTAAGACAGCACCCATGTGACATCAAACTTGCACAACTTTGTTTTACCAAAATTCTAGACAATCCAAGAACTAACAGAGCTTACTTGTGTGGTTAGACCGTTCTTATCCTTAGCTTTTATCTTTTTGCTTTAGGATAGTCACTTCTTCTCCACCCCTTCTTTAATTTTCAAAATCTTCCCCCTTTTTCAAAATCTTCTTGTTTTTAAAAATTAAACCACTTTCATAATAAACCTTGAATTTTGTCAAGTGATTTTCCAAACTTTTCTTTCTTGAATAAATGTCAATCAATGTTATTCATACTTTGACTAATTTCAAAAAGACATAAAAAATACAAAAACTCATTCAAACTTTGTGTGCCTTTGTGCACTTTTTCTTTTAGAACTTGTTTAGGTTTTGGTCGCTCTTTTTCCTTTCCTTTTGGATAAAATGAAAGTGTGGTGGCAAATCTTGCATTTTTTAGTTAAGTTAATCAATAGCTTACACTCATAAATTTCCCCGCTACAGAAAAGTGGCGACTCTGCTGGGGATTCTGGTTCTTAGTGGGTTAAGCCTACTTTGTCTTATTTGCGCTTATTTGTTTGATTTGTTTGTTATTGCTTATTCTGTTTGGGTGCTTGGTGATCTCTGTGTGGTGAGATTAGTCCAATACCTAGACTTGAGTGCACTTATGATAGGAGGGTGGTATAGTCTTGTTCGGCTTACGTGGAGTAGTCCTTACTAAGATGACTTGAGATCCCCCGCTCAGTGGAGGCCCCTTTGGGATTACTGATGTCATACGAGTAGTCATATTTGGTATTACTTTTTCCAACCTGGGAGCCCGAGAAGCTGAGGACCTTAGAACCCTTTAACCTATCTTGGCCTTATTAGGACATGGTACGGTGGCTGTTCAGGTGTAGACTTGAATCAGTTGTTATGTGATGCCACACTCAGACGAGTTTCTCTTGAGAATATTGTTAGCTGAAAAGTTGTCGTTTAAGCCGATAATATCCAAAAGATGGAATTATGATTCTGATAACTTTTTAGAACCTTGTTCTACAGGTGCTAATATAATCCTAGTACACACCATTGTGGGAGGTTCTCACCCTTGACTCCATGCTCACGCCGAACCTTTAAACTCGTGTGCTTTGTGTAATCTTGCTTGTGGGTGTTGCATCATGCACTCATGCATTCATAGACATTTTGTTTCAATCAGTTTTCAAGGATCTTAGAAATTATCCTTCGCAAACATCGCAAATATTGTGATCATGGACATTGGAAGGAGAAATACTCAGAAGTACGGTTTCTGAGCTCTTGATGTTAGTAATTTGAAAAAGCTAGCATCCTTGGTAGTTGATCGTGCAGACTTCATATCTCGTCATGGAAGACTTCTATCTGTTCTTTCTACCAATATTGAAGATAGAATTTTGAACACCCTTGTGCAATTCTATGATTTTGTCTACTGATGCTTTACTTTTCCTAATTACCAACTCATGCCGAATTTGGAGGAATATGCTTATCTGTTGGGTATACTAGTTTCTGATAAGGTTCCTTATACAGGTTTGGAGGAAGTTCTTAAGCCCCAAGATATTGTTGTAGCCACCCATTTGACAAAATTTGATATAGATGCTAACCGTACGATTAAGGGAGGCATCAACGGTTTGACTTCTAAATTCTTGATTGGGAAAGTCACTTTATTTGCTAATGTTGGTAGCACATTGGCATTTGAGGCTATATTTCTTTGCTTATCTACGAACTAGTCTTATTCCCTAACGTTGACAACTTTGTGGATGCTAACGCTATTAGGATTTTCTTGATTGGGAACCTTGTTCCGACTTTACTTGGTGATACTTACTTCTCCATCCATCATAGAACTTTTAAGGGGAATGGAACCATTGTTTGTTGCACACCTATACTGTACAAGTGGTTTATTTCGCACTTTCCACAGTCATCTGCTTTCAAGGAGAACAAGAGTTGTTTAAGGTGGTCTCAGAGGATCATGTCCCTTACTCATGCTGACATTACTTGGTCTTCTTCTGTTTATGAGAATGTCCAGATTATTAATAGTTGTGGGGAGTTCTCCAATGTGCCTCTTCTTGGCACATAAGGTGGAATTAACTACAACCCGAGTTTAGCTCGCCGTCAGCTTGGTTATATGTTGAAGGATAAGCCTAAAAATATTCTATTAGAGGGTTTATTTTTCCAAGGAGGGGATGACTCTCTTGGCTTGAGAGGAAGAATAGCTCATGATTGGACTAAGATTCATAGGATGGGTAGAGGACATCTTAGGTGACAAGTTTGCATTGCTTTGGAACCTTATACGCTTTGGGTGAAAGAGAGAGCTAAGGAGCTCAAAATGCCTTATCCTTTTAAGAAACCCATGTCTACAATGGTCGCTACACCGCTTCCCATTCCTTCTGATGATGTGAAGACTCTTCAAGATGCTTTGGCTAAGATGAAGGAAGAAAAAAATCTTTGGGAATCCAAGTTTCACGCTTCAAACCTTGAGAAGTTAGATTTGCAAAAGCAGATGAAGGAGAAAGATGACTTGATTGAGTTTCTTGAGTGATGTGCTGTGAAGAGACATGGAGATGATTTGTTTTCCTCTACTGCTTCATCATCGCATCCTCCTAATTCTGGTGCTTGGAGGATATTGTGGATCAGGTCGTGTTAGAGAAGACCGCCATGAAGGACAACTATGAGAGAGAGAGAGATTAAGAGACTCCGAAGAAAGTATCAGCTTGGATCGTCATCAGATGCTCTTTAGGATCTTTAGGATCTAGATTTTTCTTATTATATTTTGATCCTTTATAACTTATACTTCCAAGTGTAGCTCTTTCCAATATTCAATAATATGAGATGTTTATCAGTATTTTAAAAAGTGTTATTTCTTTACTATGTTTGCAATTGCTTTATATTTTAAAGATCCTTGAAAGCTGAATGAAACATTTGCATTTTGCATTTGCATTCGCATCATTGTGCATTTTTTTTGCCTTTTCCAGGTGTCTAATGTTTCCCTTTGATCTTCTTTCAGCCAGTTGTCGCATCAATATAATACTTGAGCTAATCTGAAGAAAAAGATGGATCAATTACAAATAGAGAATTGTGAGCTTCGTGAGGAAGTAACAACTCTGAAGGATAGTTTGGAAAGACTCACTGCTATGATGGAAGCATTGGTGGCTGCTTAGAATCAGCCACCCCCTCCTCCTCCGTCTTTGATTCCTGTGCAAAGGACAATCATTTCTGAGATTGTCTCTATGCCCATATTTGTGGTGCCTGCTAGTGGTTCTCAACACTCCATGCCTCATGGCTTCCCTTGGGGCATGCCTCATATCTTTGTTCCTGAAGATTATCAACCTCCACCACCTGAAGTTCCAGCTGTTCCTATCATCCAGCCTGTGATGTCCGTACCACCGCATGTGGTTCATACTGTTCCTTTTGGTGAAGAACAGATTTTCCACACTACTCCGAGCGAGGGTGTTGGTGCTTATGAGAAAATGTAAGAGATCCAAGATCAATTTGCTGAAATGCAGAAAGAAATAAAAGCTTTGAGAGGTAAAAAATTGTTTGGGAAGAACACCCATGAGTTATGCCTAGTTCCTAATGTGAAGATCCCACATAAGTTCAAGGTCCCTGACTTTGAAAAGTATAAAGGTAAATCTTGTCTGTTGAGCCATTTGACTATGTATGCTCGCAAGATGTCAACTCAGACCGATAATCATCAGCTTCTCATTCACTACTTTCAAGATAGTTTGTCTGGTGCAGCCTTGAAATGGTACATGGGACTCGACAACACTCGAATTCACACTTTCGAAGATTTGGGTGAGGCTTTTGTAAAGCAGTATAAGTATAATGTGGATATGGCTCTTGATCGTGATCAGCTTCGAGCAATGGCTCAGAAAGATAAGGAGACATTCAAAGAATACATGCAGAGATGGAACGAGATTGCTGCTCAGATTAATCCTTCTTTGGAAGAAAATGAGATGACCAAAATCTTCTTGAAAACTCCGAGTCCTTTTTACTATGAGCGTATGATTGCTAGTGCACCGAGTGACTTCATTGAGATGGTGAATATGGGGATGAGATTAGAAGAGGGTGTCTGTGAAGGACGTTTGTCAAAAGATGGTAATTCTGCTGGAAGTTCCAAGAAATATAATAGAGGATTTGCCAAGAAAAAAGAAGGGGAGACCAATTCCGTTTCTCGAGAGAAATATAGAAGACCTCCCAATAGAAACAGTCATAAGCAACATGTTGCATCTGTTATGCCTGTTATCAATTCAAATCCTGTTGTTCAGGCAACTCGTGCCTAACAACACTCTCACCAACAAAACAATCAACAGTGCCATTTTCAGAGGGACTTTGATCCAATTCCAATGACCTACTCAGAATTGCTTCCTTGTTTAATTCAAAAGAACCTTGTTCAAACTCGTGTTGCTCCAAACGATTCGTCGTGGTGGTATAAGCGTGAGGTTCATAATGGTTTCCATTAGTGAGGAGTTGGGCATGACACTGAGAATTGTTATCCACTGAAGATGGAAGTACACCGGCTGGTTAGAAGTGGTATTTTGACCTTCGAAGACACCAATTCTAATGTGCAATCGAACCCATTTCACAATCATGGTAAGGCGTCTGTCAATATGGTTCAAGGTTGTCCCGGTACATTCAAGATTTATGATATTCGTTGGATTCAGAGATTGCTTGTGGAAATGCATGCACTTTTGAGGGAATACCATGATATTGATCATGATTATGCAGCTTGTTTCATCTGTTCTGTGAACCCGCGTGGTTGTGTGATAGTGAAAAGGGACATTCAAGAGAGAGATGAATATGAAAATGAGGTGAATGTTATTGTGCCACACTTTAATATTCCTGAACGAGTTGTTATCTCCTATGATAGTCGGAAGCCCGCTGTTACACCTTTGGTTATTCGATTACCCAGTCCAGTACCATATGAATTTGACAAGGTTGTTCCGTATAAATACAATGCTACCATGGTCGAAGATGGTAAGGAAGTGTCAATTCATTCTTTGTCTTCTGTGGTAAGCATCGCCGATGTTAGAAGAGTAACCCGGAGTGGTCGTGTCTATGCTTCTGGGCCTCCAAAGAAGGTAGAGAATGCTGATGTTGGGAAATAACCTCAAAGTGAGAATGTTGTTGATATTTCCAGTCATTCAAGTGGTTTGAATAAGAAGACTAATGAGGATGAGGGATTGAAATTGATCAAGAAGAGTTAGTACAGTGTGGTAGATAAACTCTTGCACACCCCGTCTAAGATTTCAGTGTTGTCCCTATTGATGAATTCTGAAGCTCATAGGGAATCTTTACAGAAGGTACTGGAACAAGCGTATATTGAGCATGATGTGACTGTTAATCAGTTTGATGGCATTGTTGCCAACCTGACAGCATGCAATAATTTGAGTTTCTGTGATGAAGAGTTACCCGAGGAGGGGAGAAATCACAATTTGGCCTTACATATTTCTATGAACTGTCAAGAAGATGCACTTTCCAATGTGCTTGTTGATACATGCTCTTCCTTGAATGTGTTGCCAAAGTTTACTTTGTCGAAGCTTTCGTACCGAGGTGCTCCCATGAGGTATAGTGGGGTCGTGGTTAAAGATTTTGATGGGTCTAGAAAAAATGTGATTGGAGAGGCTGATATTCCAATCAGAATAGGACCTTGCTTCTTCAAAATTACTTTTCAAGTAATGGATATTCGTCCTGCTTATAGTTGTCTGCTTGGACGACCCTGAGTTCATGAAGCTGGGGCAGTGACCTCGACTCTTCATCAGAAATTTAAATTTGTTAAGAATAACAAGCTGGTAATTGTTGGAGGCAAACAAGCGCTGTTGGTGAGCCATCTTTCATCCTTTTCGTATGTTGATGCCGACGAAACTGTTGGAACTCCATTCCAAGCTCTTTCCGTCGATGATAAAGCTGTTAAAAAGAATGGTTTGCCTATGTCTTCTTTGAAAGATGCCCTGCATGTATTAGAGACTGGTCGGTATGACGGTTGGAGCCGAGTTATTGATGTGGTTGATAATAAAGACATAACTAGTTTAGGATTTACGCCCGGTACTGTTAAAAGAGATTTAAAGCGTATTAATGAGGCCTTTCACAACGCCAGATTCATCAACAAAGATCACTTCGCTGCTACGATCATTGAAGACGATCAAGAATATGAGATTGATCCCCTGGAATGGGAGCCATACCTTGATGATCTTGGATACTCTTCTGAGGAAGAAGATGCACATGTACCCTTTTATTCCCCTCGATCGAGGCTAAAAGAACCTGAATATGAAGTCAGTGCCATCATTGAAGATGATGGAGATGAGGAATTTCCCAATTTTGTGACGCATGGACATATATGCTAGAATTGGATAGTTTTTTATGTTCCCGCTGTTATTCCTATTTCAAAGTAATTTGTCTTTGTTTCTTTCAAAAATCCTTTCACTCTGCCCTAGGTGAAAGTGAATTTGTGAGAGTTTTGTTTCAACTATTATCATCATCAATAAAATGTTATTTTGTTTATCCATATTATGTTTTCCCTTTTTGCTTTATTTCTGAAAAGTGGTAACATAAAAAACCAAAAAATACTTCCACTTCTTGTTCATATTCTAAAATCAAACATAAATCATTGTGCATATTGATTGTTAAACCCATTGAAAACAATGATTGTATGCCCTCTCCCAACTTTGAGTTCCCTGTATTTGAAGCGGAAGAAGAGGATGTTGAAGAAATTCCAGATAAAATTTCTCGATTGCTTGAGCACGAGGAAAAATCCATTCAGCCTCATGAAGAGCCGATGGAATTGGTTAATTTGGGTTCAGAGGAAAATAGAAAAGAAGTCAGGATTGGGGTACTACTTCAGTTAGATGTTAAGAAGAGGATAGTAGAGCTTCTTAGAGAATATGTTGAAGTGTTTGCTTGGTCTTATCAGGATATGCCAGGTCTTGATACTGATACTGTGGAGCATAGATTGCCGTTGAAGCCTGAATGTCTGCCAGTTAAATAGAAATTGAGAAGAACTCATCCCGACATGGTTGTTAAGATTAAAGAGGAGGTTCAAAAGCAGATTAATGTTGGTTTCCTTGTGACTGCTGAGTATCCTCAATGGGTGGCCAATATTGTGCCTGTTCTGAAAAAGAACGGAAAAGTCTGAATGTGCATTGATTACAGAGATTTGAATAAAGCAAGTCCGAAAGATGATTTTTCATTACCACACATAGATATGCTGGTAGATAATACTGCTAAGTTTAATTTCTTTTCCTTTATGGACGGATTTTCCGGTTATAATCAAATAAATATGGCACTCGAGGATATGGAAAAGACAACATTCATTACACCCTAGGGAAGATTCTGTTACATTGTGATGCCCTTCGGCTTGAAAAATGCTGGTGCAACATACCAGGAGCTATGACCACTCTGTTCCATGATATAATCCATAAAGAAATTGAGGTCTATGTGGATGATATGATTTGTAAGTCGAAGACTGAAGAAAATCATATTGAGTATTTGTTGAAGTTGTTCCAACGTTTGAGAAGGTTTAAGCTCCATTTGAATCCTAATAAATGCACTTTTGGTGTCTGTTCTGGAAAATTGTTGGGCTTTATTGTCAACCAGAAAGCCATTGAAGTTGATCCTAGAAACATTAAAGCTATTAAATAAACTCCTCCGCCCAAAACAGAGAAATAAGTAAGAGGATTATTGGGACGTTTGACTTATATCTCCCGATTTATATCCAATATGACTACCACATATGCGCCGATCTCCAAGCTTCTCCGTAAAGATCGGGGTTGTGTATGGACAGAGGATTGTCAAAAAGATTTTGAAAGTATTAAAGAGTATCTGCTTGAACCTCCGATTTTGTCTCCTCCTGTGGAAGGAAGACCTATGATTATGTATTAGACTGTGCTGGAAGAGTCTATGGGCTATGTTCTGGGTCAACAAGATGAATCTGGTCGAAAATAATTTTCCATTTATTATTTGAGCAAGAAGTTTACTGATTGTGAGTCTCGGTATTCCATGCTTGAAAAGACATGTTGTGCTTTAGCTTGGGCTGCTAAGTGTCTCTGCCAGTATATGTTGAATCACACCACTTGGTTGATATCCAAAATGGATCCAATCAATTATATTTTTGAAAAGCCTGCTTTAACTGGTCGGATTGCTCGTTGGCAAATGTTGTTGTCAGAATATGATATCGAGTAACGAACTCAAAAAGCAATAAAAGGAATTGTTTTAGCTAACCATTTGGCACACCAGCCAATTGATGATTATCAACCTATCAGGTTTGGTTTTCCTGATGAGGATGTGATGTATCTGAAGGTTAAAGATTGTGAGGAACCATTACCTGAAGAAGGGCCCAAGCCTGGATCCCGATGGGGGTTGATTTTTGATGGAGCAGTTAATGAGTATGGCAATGGTATTGGGGCAATAATTGTTACTCCTCATGGTTCTCATACTTCTTTCATTGCAAGGTTGATGTTCACTTGCACAAATAATGTGCCAGAGTATGAAGCGTGTATTATGGGCTTAGAAGAAGCTATTGATTTAAGAATCAAGATTCTTGATGTATACAGAGATTTACCCTGGTGATTAATCAGATCATAGGGGAGTGGGAGACACGTCAACCTGATTTGATTCCTTATCGAGGTTATCCAAGAAGGTTGCCAACTTCCTTCAATAAGGTTGAGTTTCACTATATACCCAGAGAAAAGAATCGAATGTTAGATGCTTTAATAAATTTATCCTCCATGATTGTGGTGAATCAGTGGAATGATGTGCCGAAGATCGATGTTATGCGTCATGATAAACCAGCTCATATGTTTGTAGTTGAAGAGGTCATTGATGATAAGCCTTTGTATTGTGATATTAAATGCTTTCTTCAGAATCAAGAGTACCCACTTGGGGCATCCAAGAAAGATAAGAAAACTTTGAGGAGATTGGCTGGAAATTTCTTCTTAAATGATGATGTGTTGTATAAGAGGAATTATGAC
Source organism: Lathyrus tuberosus (assembly GCA_022829125.1). NCBI lineage: Eukaryota > Viridiplantae > Streptophyta > Magnoliopsida > Fabales > Fabaceae > Lathyrus > Lathyrus tuberosus. Next base: position 5,230,813 of record JALAZF010000414.1, on the reverse strand, counting down.
ATGGTGATGCTTAGATGCGTGGATAGACACGAAGCAGACATGTTAATGAAAGAAATTCATGAAGGATCCTTTGGTACCCATGCCAATGGACATGCAATGGCCAAAAATATGTTAAGGGTATGTTAGTATTGGATGTCAACGGAATCTGACTGTTGTAAATATGTGAAGAAGTGCCATAAATGCCATATTTATGCTGACAAAATTCATGTATCTCAAGCTTCTCTCAATGTTATCTCTTATCCATGGCCTTTATCCATGTGGGGCATTGATATGATTGGAATGATTGAGCCCAAAACGTCGAATGGACACCGTTTCATTTTAGATGCTATTGATTATTTTATCAAGTGGGTTGAAGCGACATCATATGCCAATGTAACCAAGCAAGTAGTGGTCCGGTTTATCAAGAACCAAATCATTTGTCGGTATGGCGTTCCAAGCAAGAATATCACCGATAATGGGTCGAATCTGAATAATAAGATGATGAAGGAATTATGCGATGAGTTTAAGATTGAGTATCATAATTCTTCTCCTTACAGACCTAAAATTAATGTGGTTGTTGAAGCTGCTAATAAGAACATTAAGAAGATCATTCAGAAGATGGTTGTTACATGCAAGGACTGGCATGAAATGCTCCCTTTTTCTTTGCATGGGTATCATACATCTGTCTGCACTTCAACAGAGGCAGCCCCCTTCTTTCTTGTTTATGGTATGGAAGCAGTGCTCCCAATAGAAGTTGAAATCCCTTCTATGAGAGTTTTGATGGAAGCTGAAGTGTCTGAGGCTGAATGGTGTCAGAGTAGATACGATTAGTTGAATTTGTTTGAAGAGAAAAGAATGACGGCCTTGTTTCATGGCCAGTTATATCAACAGAGAATGAAGAAAGCTTTTGAAAAGAAGGTTTGACCTCGTGTGTTCAGAGAAGGCAACCTCGTGCTAAAAAAGATCACGAATTTTACTCATGATTCTAGGGGCAAGTGGACTCCTAATTATGAAGGCCTATATGTTGTTAAGAGAGCCTTCTGTGGCGGTGCATTGATTCTTACAACTATGGAAGATGAAGAGTTCACTTGTCCCGTGAATGCCGATGCAGTCAAGAAATACTTCGCCCAAACAATAAAAGAACAACTCGCTAAGTTGAAAACCCGAAAGGGCGGCTTAGGTAAAAATGAGCTTCTCGTTAGATTGAAAACCCGAGAGGGAAATCTAGGAAAAAAATTAGAGACAAAAACAGAAATAATCATCTCGGTGGATTGAAAACCCGAGAGGGCAATCTAGGCAAAAGTTAGTGATTATGGCTAGTAACTGCATTAGGCCGATCTTGATCATTTAAAGCAACATTGTCTGTCAGTGATTCTCTTTCAACCGTTCTCAACGGAATTTTTTAGCACAGTGGAATTCAAAGTTGTTAGGGAGAATAGTGGTCATTGTATTTTAATGTAACCCTTTCCATGTATTTACCATTTTTTTAACTTTGTAAGGATCCATGGAGTTACGCCATTTGTGGACTACAATTCCACTAATAAAATTTGGGCCTTTGTCCCTTTATTTGCAATTCTTCCTTTATTTCTGTTTGCAAAATTTCATTTATTGTTTGTGATAATTTTTGAAACAAAATATGAATAATTGTTTTAAATTTTGAAAATTATAAAAGCATTTTCCTTTGATTTTTGAATACAAAAAGGAATGTTAACGGTTATACCAAGAGCGATAAGATCATGAAGCACAAAGCTTAGTGTTTTCCTCAATAGGGTTCATAATTACTCCCCGCTAGAGTTTGTTGATATTTCCTCAACAGAGTTTATTCCTATGGATATAACCAGGTTTCCCCTTTTAGTTGTTAACAAGATGATGGGTTCCCTCAAAGGTTTGTTATGATGTGTTGGACTCGTAGATCCAGTATTTCTTAGCTGGGTATTAGTTTGAGTTCTTCTCTAGACGAATATTGTTCGGTTTTTCCCCAGCTAGGTCTCGATCTAGATCTTCTCCAGCTGATTATGTTTTTAATCAGGAAGTTGAGCAGTTTTTTGAGTCCCACCTCTCCTTGATGACAATCCCCACGCAGAGACTCATCTTTTGCTGTCCCTAGTAGAAGTTATATGAGGAATCCCCACTCAGAGTTTTACCCTCTTGAAGCTAGCGGGATTATACCTGACTGAATTGTACACTCAAAGATACAACAGAGTCACCACCAAACTTTATTTAGTCCAAAAGGACAGAGAAAATATCGATAAAACCCAAAGGGGAGAGAAACGGGTAAGGGGGTGGGTTATGCGAGAGGAAGGTATTAGCACCCCACGCATCCGTCGTACTCGACGGGAACCATTTTGCCTGCTTCTAGGCTTGGATGGGGTATCTATCTAAAGACTACTAGCTAAAGGAAAAGGATAGAAGAGACAAAGAAAGAGAATGCTCGTGGAGGATTAGGGCCATCGTGCCTACGTACCCTCATAGTGCAATGAGGAAATCAGAGTGTCGTAGTTCAACGAACCAAGGAAGAAGAAGAAGACGAAAAAAGGTGGCTTGCCAAGATTTTGCAATCTCGTGCCTACGTATCTTCATAGTTCAATGAGTAATTCAGAGTTTACATAGTTCAGGGAACAAAGACAAGAAAAGAAGGGAAAATGGTGTCAAAACCAAGAGCAAAAGAGGTAGAAAGACTCCACTAGGGAATGCAAAAGAATCGGGGTTAAAACCAAGAAATAAATGCAAAGGAATAATAGCAACTCTACTAAGGATAGGACAAAGAAATAGTGTCGAAACTAAGAAGATAAAGGAGCAAAAGAATATTAGTGACTTTACTGGGGAATAAGCAAATGGGCGGTGTCGAAACCAAGAGAACAAGGGAGCAAAGGATATTGAATCCAGGCAAAGTAAGATTTGCTGAAGATTCGGTGTATTAACCGACGGGCGGTGGTTAACCGAGGAAAGAGAGAATAACTCTGGTGGGGAAAAGGGGCTGGTGTCAACAGACATCCTGTGATGAACCAGAAAGAGATAGTACTGAACTAAGAGGGGGTGTTTGACTCTGAGTTAGTTTTGGTATATTAATTGATATAACAATGGTTAACCGAAAAACGGGTGTGAAACCAAGCGGAGGCTGTGACCTAAAGGACGGGTGTGGCACCAAGCTAAGGTTGTGACCCAAAGGACGGGTGTGGAACCAAGCGAAGGTTGTGACCCAAAGGACGGGTGTGAAACCAAGCGAAGGTTGCTAACCGCTGGGGATTCAGTGTTAACAGAAAGACTGTTATTAACCGAAAAGAAATGAGTAATTAACCAAGAGAAGGTGATTAACTCAATAGAAGCTCAGTATGTTAACAGAAGGACTGTGGTTAACTAAGAAAAGTTGCAAATTGGTGTTTTAACTGACGAGCAGTGGTTAACCAATCAAAAGGGAGAAAGAACTAAGAGAAGGTTGAACTCCGCTAGGGTTTCAGTGTTTTAACAGGAAGACTATGTTTAACCGAAGAAAAGAATTGTGACCTCGCTGGGGAAGAGGAGCAGTTGGTATTTAACTAAAAGATTGTGATCAACCAAAGAAAAGAGGGATTACAACTCTTATGGGGAGTGAGCAAGCAATGATTGACCAAAAGAAAGGATGTTGAACCAAAAGGAGTTCGTTAATCCAAAGTGACAAAGATCTTTAACCCAGTAAATGTTGATTGATCAAAAGAGATATTGAAAGGGGCAAGAGTGATCAAGGATCGACTCGATTAGGGATTGAGATATGCTACAGTCTAGAGATATAGACGATTATTCCAGGCACAGGGTCATTCGTACCCTACCCAAAATTATTAAGATGAGTGTAGAAATTCTCCACTCTGATCCCTTCTCTAGCACTAAGAGTATAGTGCGGAGATTGAAACCGACAGAGTAACAGCGCCAATTTGTACAGTGCTCATGTGCAGACCTCCTACTCAGTAGGGGATAAAGAGAACAAGGCTCTAAGGAATCCTAAAGAGAGAAGGGATGGGAGATTGACTAATCAAAACGAGTTTTCGATCAATCGATCAAGGGAAATGATCAAGCCAACAGTCGTCCAAGCGGATTGGAAGATCGTCAAAGAAAATGTGCAGATTTTTTATTATACAAGATTAAATTTTCTCAATAAAGAACAAACTTAATGTGATCAATAATGAAATTGCAAGGCAGTACCAAATGTCAATTAGCATGCATCACAAATCATGTTATCATGTGAACAAAAGTGTGCAAGAACCAACATGATCATACAACGCCAAGAATGTAAACAATTCCAAGAATCCACAAATCATGCATTGAAAGTTTGCATACATGCTTCAATCAGAAGTTAAATAGCTCATAAAACATCCATAAATATCAAGCATATCAAGCCATGGAATTTAAATGAGGAAAGAATGTCAAATAAGCTTGGAAAAACACAAAAATGGCCTTCTTTCACAGTGGTAATCGATTACCATATGCAGGTAATCGATTAACTGCTTGAAAACAGCAGAAAAATGTGAAAAGAAGGCAAGGTAATCGATTATCCATATATAGGTAATCGATTATCACTATGAGAGTGGCAAAAATCAGCTTTCCAAAAAGTACTTCTAGCAACTAATCACTTGTCCAATCAACCATATGTTATGCCATGCATTTGTGCACGAAAATTACATCAAGTAGGAGCAATTAATCATCAATTGAAAGCATCAAACATGAAGATGAAAGATCAAACAATCACATGATTAATCAATACCAAAAAGTTATCGAAACTACATCATAAACACGCGAAAGTGATCGAAAACAGTAAATCGAGCAAGAGTTGCCAACCTACAAGGCGGAGAATTGCCTTGGTGATTGTTGTGAGTAAAATGTAGTGAGAATAAGCCAAGAAAACGATAGAATTCCAAGCTTTGAGATCAAATTATAGCGAAACAGATCAAAACGCGATAAGAGCTCCAAAATCGAATTTGCACCAAAATGATTGAATCAAACATTTGAATTGAAGTATAGGTTGCTGTAATTACAGAGATCCAAGAAGAAATGCAATGTGATGGAGGTTTAAGCTCAAGAGAAAATAAAATTCAATGTGAAATTTGCTACTTTTTAATGGTGGAAAATTGAGCTCTAGTGTGGTTTTGGGAAGATGAAGATGAATGTGAAGAAGTTGCAGAAAATGCAAAGAGAATTGAGAGAAATGAGAGAGTGAAGAGTGAAGAATTGTAAAAATGAATGAAGGTCCTTTGTGAAATGGTGAAGGTTTCCTTATATAGAGGCTAGATTTAGAGTAGGCTAGGTTTGGAGTGTGCTTTGGAGCTTGCTTTGGAGTTAGTTGTACTTAACTCATTGAGTCGGAAATTGACTCAGTTAGTTATTTGTTAACCTAGTGGAGCAATCCCAATGCAAGTCCAAATCAAATGGTCCTCATGCTTGGGAATGAAGTTACATGGTAGTCTTGATTCAAAGTGATGTATTGGAATAAATGCCTTGAAGTGTCTTGAAAGGTCTTGAACTGTCTAGAACATTCCACACAATGCTAGAACCAAGTAGACCACAAGAAAATGGAGAGTGAAAAGCTGCACATAAAAATGCAGCAGAATCTTCCATTTTACACAGGGTAATCGATTACTCCATTTTGCCTAGCAAAGTGGCAATCGATTACCATAGGCAAAACTTGCCCAGTTTGCTAAAAAAAGTGTTGTGGCCATGATTCTGATTTTCAGCCTCTTGCTTTGATGAATATGCATGGAAACCCTTATATTTTTCTTGTATTGATGATGTGATGACTTCGTGAGGATGTGATTAATCGGGCTTTGAAAACCTGAATACTCCTGCAACAAAACCACAGAGAAAAAGTGCTAATGTGTATGCTAGCAATGCGAATGCACATGCTTATGCAAAAGCAAAAGGGGAAGGACAAATTTAGGGTTACGACACCTCTAGTGTGTTGTTGTTACTGTGGATGTCCCCAAGCGAAGAGCAATGTTATTTCCCTCTAGTATTCACCTGTCGGGTTTCTCTTGCCTTGTGCTGGATAGTGATTTTTATATTCCCTACAACTTGATTTTCGGCCATGACATTGACTTCTTATTTTCTGCAGTAAGTCCAGGATGTTTTTCAGAGTTGATTAAGTCCTCAGAGATTTCTTCTTGTATCCCCAAAAGATCTACTTTGTTCCCTAGTGAAGGTAATACATCCCTATTTCGGATGTTCCCTAGTGAAGTCGTTGATGACGTTTCTATTTAAGGAGTATTGATATAATAGTCATCTGTTGGGTGTTCTCTCATCTATATTGAGTATTGATCTAAAATCTTCCGCAGCTTGACCTTTTACTATGATGTTAACTTCTTGTTTTCTTCAGCAAATCCAAGATGTTTTGCTTAGAATTGGTTAATCTCCAGAGTGTTTCCTTACTATCTCTGGCAGATTTGTCCTTTCCCCAGTGAGAGTTTGTGTAATTGCTTACATGCTTACAATCTCAAGCGGATTCAATATTTTTCTGCAGCAGATCTCCTCATCTTACTGAAGTGGAAGTTCATGTGAATTTTTATTATCCCTAGGAAGAGTCAGAAAAATTTGGGTTGTTATGATTCCCCAACAGCTTTCTTTACATCCTCGGAGCATAGTTCATGATGTTATCCCCTTTTGTGGATCATTGATGTTAGAGTTTGATCTTTGGGTTTCTCCCCAAAGAGTATCTTCCTTTCTCCAGCAAAATTTGAGCCTTGTAGTAGGATTTATTTTCCTTTGATGGATTTTGTTTATCTCTTGCAAGATTTCTTCAGCTAAATCCCTAACAGAGTTTCTAATGATATCTCCATCTTGTTGAGATCAACCGAGTATTCAGTGGTGTTGTGATGTTTGTTCATCCTCTGTTTATCCTTATGTCTGTTTTGTCAGCATATTCATACTCATCTGCATTGCATGCACATTCATTTGTTGTGCATAGCATGTTGTTGTTGCATTATGCACCTTGCATTGTTACCGGTGCTCCTCCGCTCTCTGGTACCGTTATCCCCACAGAGCGTGTGTGTCCTCTCTCCTTTAGAGTGACAACCCGTAAGCAGAAAATGCCTGTATTTGTTAATTCCCCACTGAGTTTATGCCTCGTGGAAGATATTTATTTTAGCCTTCCTCCCCAGTTCATTTGTCTGGATGGAATTAATCCCTAGTTAAGATATTTCTTCACCGGGTAGAGTCTTGTTTAACCGTTTCTCTCAGGTTTATTCCTGGATTGAACTTTGGGCCCTTGCTTTGACAACAGAGGTTTGTATCCTTTTGGTTGATTACCTCGTCGTAGCTATCACTTGGTTGATAGTTGGTAATCCCCCTTTTTGAGTTTATTACCTTTTTCGTAATTCCCCTTAGTTGGTAGTAGGTAATATTTCTCGTACCTTTTTGGTTGATTACCTTGTCGTAACTATCACTTGGTTGATAGTTGGTACTCCCTCTTCTTTTGAGCTTATTACCTCCGTCGTACTGCCCGTTAGTTGGTAGTAGGTAATATAGCTTGGTTTGGTTACCTTGTCGTAGCTATCACTTCGTTGATAGTTGGTAATCTCTCCTTTTTGAGTTTATTACCTTTGTCGTTCTGCCCTTAGTTGGTAGTAGGTAACATTTCTCCTTCCTTTTGAGCTTATTATCTTTGTCGTACTGCCCATTAGTTGGTAGTAGGTAATATAGCTTGGTTTGGTTACCTTGTCGTAGTTATCACTTTGTTGATAGTTGATAATCTTTTTTTTAGTTTATTATCTTTGTCACCCTTCCCTTAGTTGGTAGTGGGTAATATTTCTCCTTCCTTTTGAGTTTATTACCTTAGTCGTCCTGCCCTTAGTCGGTAGTAGGTAATATTTCTCCTTCCTTTTGAGCTTATTACCTTTTTCGTACTGCCCATTAGTTGGTAGTAGGTAATATAGCTTGGTTTGGTTACCTTGTCGTAGCTATCACTTTGTTGATAGTTGGTAATCTCTCCTTTTTAAGTTTATTATCTTTGTCGTACTGCCCTTAGTTGGTAGTAGGTAATATTTCTCGTATCCTTTGGTTGATTTCCTTGTCATAGTTATCACTTGATTGATAGTTTGCAATCCCTCATCTTTTGAGCTTATTACCTTTGTTGTTCTGCCGTTAGTTGGTAGTACGTAATATAGCTTGGTTTGGTTACCTTGTTGTAGCTATCACTTCGTTGAGAGTTGTAATCTCTCCTTTTTTGAGTTTATTACCTTCGTCGTCCTACCCTTAGTTAGTAGTAGGTGATATTTCTCCTTCCTTTTGAGCTTATTAACTTTGTCGTATTGCCCATTAGTTAGTAATAGGTAATATAGCTTGGTTGATTACCTTGTCGCAACTATCACTGGGTTGATAGTTGGTAATCCCTTTCCCATTTTGAGTTTATTACCTGTGTTGTACTGCCCTTTAGTTGGTAGTAGATAAAATTTCTCATACCATTTTAGTTGATTACCTTGTCATAACTGTCACTATGTTGGTAGTTGGTAATCCTGCCTCTTGATCATGTTATTACTAGATGTCTGATAGTAGATGATCTTTTCCCTAGCCCCGTTGGGGTGATATTTCCCTCTTTTATTTCTGTTGTTAGTAATTTTCCCTCGGTGGAATCTTACTCTTTGGTTTTCCCCTGCGGAGTCTGTTCTCTTTTGTTTTGCTCCCCGACATTTGTTTGTCTCCTGTGGCGTATTCTTCCCACAGAGATCTTGAGTTTGCATACCATCTGCATAATTATATCATTTTTGTTGTCTCTTAGGGCCAAAAATTGGGTTTATTGTTATATTTAAGTCTCTTCTATCTTATCGAGACAAAGATGTCCATCTTCGTATCTCCGGATAGAAGAAACTTAAATAGGGGAAGCTGTAATACCGTAATTTTTACCCCTAAGATCCCACATATCATTTGCATCTCATACCACAAACAAGATCAGAAGCTTTGGTTCTCTTGATTTCCTTTGTAGGTTTGTTTTTGAGGGAGATCACCAGGCATCCTTGTTTTCTTTTTTGCTTTATATTTGTTTATGTTTATGTTTACTAACCCTTAATTAAAATCTAAAAAAAATATGTTTGTTTTTTTTTCTTTACTAACTTTTTCAGAAAGAAATTTGGATCTAGAATATCAAATACCAGTTCGTCAGCTCGAATGAAATTCATCTGAACAAAGTCAAAGTTGATCTGTAAACAATTCAAAATCATTTGATCAAGAGTTTCCAAGAATTGATTGACTATTATTCAAGAGACTCCAAGGCTCTTGTGTTTATTTCCATGCCTTCTTTGATAAGAAAAAAGAATCGAGCCAGAGCCACACCAGTGCAACAAAAAAGCATATTTTCATAATTTTTACTGTGTTAATCGATTAACCATGCGCAGAATTGTGAAAAATGAGCCCAATTCAAATTCTGCAGCATTTGACACCAATTTTCACTTGTTTCATCATGAGAATATTCTAGGTTACTTCATTTTAATTCCCTTACATAATCACAATTAATTCCCACCATACACCCTTATTAATCATCACTTGATCTTGATTTTGCCTCCAAATTCAAATTCCAAGCCAAATTTTGGCTCCAAGCCACCAAAATTTCCAATCCTAAATTCTATAAATAGAGGCTTCATTTCATTCATTCTTCAAGCTTTTGATAGCCAAATTCACCTTGTCAAAATTCTTCCTCATTCCCATTTTCCTTCATCTACCCAAATTCACCAAAGCTCTTTCTTCCATTAAAAGTTAGTAAGCTTTTCATTGAAGCTTACTAATCTTTGAGCTAAACCTCCATCAAAACACTTTTTCATCGTCAAAATTTGTAGATCAAAGCTTTGGAGTGTGGTTCTTGAAGTTGATTTGAAGCATTTTCAAATTTGAAGTGGTAATTCACTTGTTCCACCATTGTTGTGCTTGATTCATCTTTCACAATGTGATCTATTATTGATTCTTGTTGATTGATGTTTGGATCTTACAAATTGTGTTCAATTGGTGTTATATGCTGTTTTTTTACTTGAATTTTCGTGCACAATTGCATCCTTGATCATGAGGTGTTTGAAGAAATGATTGATCAAGAATTTTGCATTTTTCAAACTGATTTTCTGTTGTTTTAGCAGGTGTAATCGATTAACCTCATGGTGTTAATCGATTAACACCTATTTCTTTGTTCTGGAATTATTGTTTTCACTATGTTAACCGATTAACACCGGGAGGTTAATCAATTAACACAGTCCAAAATGTGTTTTTTGTCTTGTTTTGGGATTATTTTGAGTTCTTTTCTTCCTTCTTCCTTTTCCTTTTGATCTTTGGTTTGGATTGCAATTTTAAAGGTCCTATTTCTCTATAAATTCATTGGACTTAGGGTGTAGATGATGTTGGATAAACATTCACTAATTCAAATCTATCTTTAAAGTGAATTGTTCAATTCATTTTAGGTGCTTTGAGTTAATGATATGTTTAGTGCTTTAATCCACCAAGATGAATGGTTGAAATTAAAGATGGAATGATTTTAGAATTGTGATTCAATTTAGATTCCCTTCTCCCCTCTTTTGTTTTTCTTTTGATAAATGAAAAGCTTCAATATCCTTGGAACTTATTTTTAAGTTCTGGATGAAGATGAGATTGTTACCTCTTTTTTTTTCGTGTGATATTGGTTACGGAGAGTGATTTACATATCACTTCTCTAGCATGCATTAGTGCTAACATTGTTTTTGACCGGCCTCATATAGTCGTGACTTCTATATAATTCCGATTACGATTGCTTAACATAGCGCTAAATTGGACCCGAAATCCGAAAATCGTTGTGTTTTGTAAGTGAATTATCAGTCTGCTACTCTTCCATGGCGTAGTTTGAAATAGATTAGATTTCTCTTGTTACCCGCGGGGGTTAGTTGACATACTTGTTGATTTTATCCGAGTTGGATCCCTCCCCATGGTAATGTATGAGACCATGTTTTCATTCTTATGGATGACTAGTTGATCATTTCCGAAAAACAACAAAACTTGTTTTTCTCATTTTGAATCACTATTGCTCTATATTGTATATTAAGTGTGCTATGTTTATGCTTCCTTCTCACCCCCTTACTCTCCTATTTTTATGCTTTATGTTATCATATTATATCATATTATTTGTTTATGTTTCCGCCATTTTTCCTTTGTCCACTTGGACCATTTGTTTATGTTTATGCTCTTTTTCTTTTGTCCATTTGGACCAAAAAAGATTAATAAAGGTTAAAATCCCTAAAAAACTTGTTCTCTTAATGGTGGACTATGGTTACTATCCTTTGCACTGGACATGGAACTTTGGACTTAGAACTAGGATCTTAACCTATGCTTGGAAGTTTGTGATGATAAACTTTAGATTTTTGGGTACTTGGAGTTCTCTTTTGAAGACCTATCTTAATTAAGGCCTAATCTAAAGGAAAGAATAATTTATGCTATGAAGCTTACTTGTGTAGTTAGACCGTTCTTATTCTTAGCTTTTATCTTTTTGCTTTAGGATAGTCACTTCTTCTCCACCCCTTCTTTAATTTTCAAAATCTTTCCCCTTTTTCAAAATCTTCTTGTTTTTAAAAATTAAACCGCTTTCATAATAAACCTTGACTTTTGTCAAGTGATTTTCCAAACTTTGCTTTCTTGAATAAACTTCAATCAATGTTAATCATACTTAGACTAATTTCAAAAAGACATAAAAAATAAAAAAACTCATTCAAACTTTTTGTGCCTTTGTGCACTTTTTCTTTTAAAACTTTTCAAAAAGTTTAGACATGAGTCATTTTCATAGTTGAGATGTAATTCTCCTATTCCCCATAGTATTTAAGATGTTGAACTTTTCCATTTAGATGTTGAGTGATAGACTTGTTGATTTTAATCCAAGCAAAATCCTCCATCTTAAGATGATGCAAATAACATGTTATTTTCTTGTACTTGTGGGTGACTAGTTGTAGTTTTCTCCTTAAAATGACGACTTTTCTTTTCATTTAAAATCAACAATAACAAATAAATTTTGTTATCTGTACCACGAACTACAAGGTTTTGATCCTACATTGCACTTTGTGGGTACATAGGCATGAGGCGATAAGTCTCTCCAAACACAAAAATCTTAAAAAAAAAACAATTTATTTTCTCACCTCCCCAGTCTCATTTCAAACAAACATTTTCAAACCAAAAAGCATAGATATTTCAAAGGGTTCCTATAAAGTAATATAGACGTTTTGGGTGCTAACACCTTTCCTTAGCGTAACCAACCCCCTTACTCATTCTCTGTTTGTTCTTGTTTTATAACTTGTTTAGGTTTTGCTTGCTCTTTTTCCTTTCCTTTTGGATAAAATAAAAGTGCAGTAGCGACTCTTGCATTTTTTAATTAAGTTAATCAATAGCTTACACTCATAAATTTCCCCACTATAGAAAGGGCACACCCTAACACAACGGGTTTTCCAAAAGACCGTTGTGATAAAATTAATGGTCCTAGGTTTGATTCTCAGCTATGTCGTTTTGATATTTAATTTTTTCTGTACAACGCGCAAGATATTATAACGGTTATGATATATAACCTTTGTTACATTTTTTGCAGAACTAACAAATATTATCATGTTTTTATAATTAATCCCATTTTTTAACCTGTATTATTGTTCATCATATCACAGCAGAAAATACAACTCACATTTGTGATAAAGTTATCATAATAATATTAATTGTACCCTATTCATAATATCACATAATTGTATCATTTTCAATTATATTAGAACAAACATCCTACAATTTATCAGAACAAATAACCTACAGTTTACACATTATATAACATCACATAATTGTAACTTGGTGTTTAGGTTTCTTGTCTCTTGGTGTCTTGTCTCTTGGTGTCTTGACTCTAAAGACATATGATTTCAAATAATAATAATTGTTAGCAAAAATACTTAGAAACTATAACATACAATTAATATATTATGAATAAAAAATAAATTACGTACTTGTTTATTTTCCCATATGCCTTCTTCATGATCGATTCGAATAGCATGCACAGAATCTCCATCAACTTCATCATATGAGGTAAGAACTTGTTTTATGTAAGAAGGTGTGGAAGAAATATCAATACTTTCATCACTAAGAGGAATGTGTTTTCCTTGGAGAACGATTGACCATTTCCCCGATATGTCCGATAGGTCGGTAACATAGAAAACTTGTTTTGCTTGAAATGGTTTGGTCATAAAAGATGCCTTGCCAAGGTCGACCCAGGTGAATCCTAAGTCATCAATGTGTACACCATTACTATTATTGGGAATCCACTTGCATTTAAATAAAGCCACTTTGAAAATAACATAATCAATCTCTCAAATCTCATCAATGACACCATAAAACGCATGAGTTACCAATACAGGATTCTTATCTTTTGAACTTGAGAAATACATCGATTTGACTTCAACCATAAACCCACTATTTTGCATTGTACTATGATCATCTTTTGATTTTGTGTAAAAGGTATAATGACCAATGTCATATGCAGTCCAAGTGATGACACAAAATTTTGGCTCGTACGACAACCATTTAAGTATCTCGGATGCACTACGATCATTAGATACACTTTTATTAAACCAATTTATGAATCTCTTGTTATGCTCTATCAACAACAACTTGTCACTCATTCAGGGACATTTTTTCCTCAAAAGCCTTTTGTGAGTATTTATGAAAGGTTGAACTTCATTTATATTATTCAATATATAGAAATGTGCTTGAATAACTACATCCCGAGCCATTGACTTAACATTTAGACCTTGAATACCTTTTTCGTCTTTGTCATCATGATGAGACTTTGGAATTCCTATAGAATCTGCGTCCGACAAATAGTTTGTACAAAACTCAACAGCTTCTTCTGTGATGTACATTTCAACAATCGAAGCTTCCGGTCAATGATGATTCTTCGTATATCCTTTAAAGATCTTCATATATCACTATATTGGATACATCCACCTTAAATAAATTGGACCACAAATTCTGATTTATCTGACTAGATGAACAAGTAAGTGAACCATAATGTCAAAAAATTATGGAGGAAAATACATCTCCAATTGACACAAGATTATGGCAGCCTCATCTTCTAATTTATCTAATTTTTTAAAATCAAGAACTTTATTACATATGGCATTGAAGGATAAGCACAATCTCGTTATAGTTAATCTCACATTTTTTTTGTAGGATCCCACGGATAACCACTTGTAGAAGTTGTTGCATCAATACATGACAATCATGAGATTTTAAACCAATTAACTTGAGATCTTTCATTGATACAAGCTTCTTGATGTTTAATGAGTAACCTTGCAGCTTTAATTTCTTGCAAACACTCGCAAAAAATTTTCTTTTCCTTTTTAGATAGAGTGTGACATGCTGGAGGCAGATAAGTTCTTTTTCCTTTCTCTATTGGAGCCAAATATTTTCATATACCCATCTTCTCCATATCAAGACGGGAAGTCTTACTATCTTTAGTTTTGCCTGGAATATTTAGAAGTGTGCCAATCAAACAATCACACATATTTTTCTCCGCGGGCATCACATCAAGACAATGTCTAACATCAAGACTTGACCAATATGGAAGATCAAAGAAGATGGACCTCTTTTTCCAATATTTTTTGCAGCTACGCCTTTTTCTTTTTCTCTCTTCCCAAAGACAACATTAATGTATTCCTGTCGTTGATAAACTTCATCCCCGGTTAAAGGTTCAAGAGCCTCATCAAACTCTTGCTCTCCATTAAAAGCCTTCCACAATCTACGATAAGGATGACAGGGTTTTATAAATTTTCGATGCCCAAGGTAAATGGTGTTTTTTCCAAACTCATGTTGGTGATAACAAGTATCATCTTCACATATAGGACACAGTTTATGTCCTTTGACACTATATCCAGCCAAGTTACCGTAAGCAGGAAAGTCGTTGATTGTACAAAATAACATTGCACGCATTTTAAACTTTTCCCCAGAATATGCATCATCAACATCAACGCCTTCATCCCACAAGATTCGTAAATCATCAATTAATGGACTTAGATAAACATCTATGTCGTTAACAGGCTGTTGTGGTCCAGAAATCATCATACATAACAGTATATACTTGCGCTTCATGCACAACCAAGGAGATATGTTATAAATACTGAGAAGAACAAGCCATGAAGTATGATTAGAGCTCAGATTAACAAAGGGGTTCATTCCATTGGTGGCAAGCCCAAGCCTAAGGTTTCTTCGATCAACTCCAAAATCCAAAAACAACGAATCAATTTTCTTCCATTGCAACGAATCAGCTACATGGCGAATGTTTCCATCACGAGTCCTTTCATCTGCATGCCATCTAAATTCTTTGCGTAATTCAAATTAGCAAAAATTCTCTTAAATCGTGAAATTATTGGCAAGTACCATAACACTTTAGCAGGAGGATGCTTCCTACTAACATTGTCATAGTCATTGTCATCACCATCGTTTGCCTTCAGCTCGTAACGCGACACACCATATTTCAGACATTAATACAAGTCTTCATACTCTTTCTAGTATAATATGCAATCATTAGGGCAAGCATGTACTTTGATATACTCCAGACCCATTGGACACAATATCTTCTTGGCCTCATAGCAATGATCCGACAATTTGTTATCTTCTGGTAACATTTGCTTTAGTAATTCAAGTAATTCCGTGAAACTTGTATCCAACCATCCATTTTTTCCCTTCAAATTAAACAACTTTAGCATCACCGACAATCGTGTAAAATATGTGTATCCCTTATATAAAAGAGTGTCTTTATCACTACATAAAGTATCATAAATATGAGCATCCTTAAAAGAAGATTCCCCAATATCACGGAACATATCCTCTAGTTAATCTTCCACATATTCATCTTGATCCACTCTTTGACTTTGTGACGCCAGACTTTCCTCTTTATCCACCTCACCATGCGACGTCCATATTATATAATTTTGATATATACCATCACAACAAAGGTGATGGAATATTTCTTTCTTTGTACCCTTTCTGATATTCGCGCAAACAACACAAGGAAAATAAAAGATACCATTATTGTTGGGAAGATGTTTATCAGCGTATTCAATAAATTCAAGAACTCCGTTCTCATAAACCGGACCTAATTTATCGGCTTTCATCCAACTACGATCCATAACAACTTCTGAAATTTATACACGTACAATAATGTGAATGACATCCCAAAATCTAATCCAAATTCTTAAGCATATGCATATGCAAATCTAAACTTAAAGCATATGAAACATGTACTCTCATACTGACTTGAGCATATACAACATAAACAAAGAAAAAAGGAATGAAGACGTTGAAGAATACCGAACTTCGAAGCTGAAGAATCTTATGCACGTAAGGAATGAAGATGTTGAAGAGTACCGTACTTCGAAGCTGAAGAATCAAATGAACGAAGAGGGTGAAGATTTGAGCTCCAAATGAAGGGATACGAAAAGGGTAAAGATTACGTCACCGCTGTCGTCTCTGGCTCGCTTGTTCGCATAGGGCATCTTATGAAAGAAATATAGAATAAGTTTTGTTTTAACTTATCGGTAAACCCTTTAATCTCGGTTGGACAACCCAACCGTAGTGAAATTTTAAGTCCTCTAACAACGGTTGGTTTATTTCACCATTGTAAAATCATTTACAATTTATTTTTTAAATAATGCACTTAAGTGACACACGCTTAATGTACTCTAAAAAAATGGAAAAAATGTAGTTACTGGGAATCGAAGCTTGCTACACATCATATATTACTACGGTGTTTTAAGACAACAGTTATTAAATTACTATTTATAAATCCAGTTACACACTTGGCGCAAATATTTTAACCTATTACAATGGTGTATATGAATCCGTTGTAAACCTGGCGTTGTTGTTTGTACATTTTGTAGCAGTGTGTATCGAGTCCTTTTTGGGTTAGTAATCTTCTCTTGGTTTGATACCCTTTGCTCCGGTTAACAATAGTCTGTCAGTTAATTCATCGAACCCCTTTTGGTTAGTAACCTTCGCTTGGTTCCACATCTGTTCTCTTGGGTCGCATCATTTTCTTGGTTCCACACCCGTTCTTGTGTTCGATCACAGTCCGTCTGTTAAAACCACTATCTCTCTTTCTTAATGGGTTAATCACCTCTTGGTTAAAATACCCATTTCTTTGGTTGATCACTGTCCATCGGTTAAACACCAACTTTCTTTTCCCCAACGAGTCAACGCTTCCCCAACGTAGTCGCTAGTTCCTCCTTTCCTTGGGTTAAGCACCAAGTCTTGGTAAAAGTACCCTCATTCTTATTCCTTACTCATTCTTACTCTTGTTATCTTACCCCTTCTCTTGGTTTCTACACCATTTCTTTATTTTTCTCTCTTGGTTTTTGACATCATTTCGCTATCTTTTGCTATCATTGTTCTATGAACTACGGGGCTCTGAGTTTCACATTGCACTATGAGGATACGTAGGCACAAAATTGTGAAATCTTGGCAAGCCACCTTTTCCTTTCTCTTCCATGGTTCCATGAACTGTGAAGCTCTGAATCCCTCATTGCACTATGAGGAAACTTAGGCACGAGGGCCCCAATCCTTCGTGAGCACCTTCTTTTATCCTTTTCCTTCCCTCTTTAGCGAGTAGCCTTTAAATAGATAACCCATCCTAACCTAGAAGCAAGAAAAATGGTTCCCGTCGAGTACGACGATACATGGGGTGCTAGTACCTTCCTCTCGCATAACCGACTCCCTTACTCGTTTCTCTTCCCCTTGGGTTTTATCGATATTTTCCCTATCCTTTGGGACTAAATAAAGTTCGATGGAGAATCTGTTGTATCTTTGAGTGTGCGATGCGATCAGGTATAATCCTGCTAGTCTCAGGTAGCGACATCTGGCAACTCTACTGGGGACCCTGGTTTCCTATGTGAGTCAGTCCTAGCGCTTGTTTGTTTTCTTTTCCTTAGGTGTTTATCTATATTCTTTACTTGCTTTACTTGTTCTCACTTTATTGCATTTTGTTTCATTAACCATTATTCTGGAGTATTGCTATGTTGTTTGGGGGGTGTTACTGAGAGATAAGCCAAATACCCAGGCTTGAGCATACACACAGGATTAGAGTGGATAGTCATGTTGACTTGCGTAGCATCTTGTTACGTGTAGTTGGCACGAGACCCACATTCAGACGATGTTTTCTTAGGAGATATTTTGTTCTGCGTATCTCATGCAGATGACAGGGTATTCCCATAGAGAACTTACGACTCTGAAGAACATTCATGGGAAATCAGTGGAAGCCTCCTTGAGGGGTAATAATGCCAAACCAGAAATGGTGAACGTATTATTGCTTCTTGACCTGAGAGGCAGAGAAGGTGAGGACCTGTTAGGAGCGTTGTCCATGACTAGAACCCACATGAGAGAGGGAATGGGTTTTTGCAGGAAACCTTGACCTTTATCCTACCCGATTTTCTTGTTTTCTTGTAGAGGTGAACTTTTGAACCTATTATGTTCAGCTTGTTCCGAAATCATTACGGCAGTTATCCAGAATATATGGAAGCTTTGATCCTATGTTTATTGCATTCATAACATTGCATAACATAAGCATCAATGCATCATTTTGCATATCATTCTTCAACCAAAACAAGAGAGCTCATCCATCCTTTGTTCATAGCCCGTAGTGGATTTCCCGAGTCTCGTATTGGACTTGAAACATATTTTGGAAGGATCATGAACTCAGGAGAGCAAAACCAGTTTGTGACAAGAGCGGATGTTGAATTTATGAAAATCCAGTTGGACCAACTTGTGGAAGCTATGACAGCATTGGTAAAGAGAGATGACAATATTCATAGGACTTCAGTCAATGGGAATGTCATTCCACCTCAAGTGAACAATGCTGCTCAAGCTCAGCCTGTGCGGATCCCTCTTGAGAATCTTATTATACAAGAACGTCACATTGTTTGAGATAAACATTCCTCTTCTCTTGATGCCACGGACTATCAGAGTTTTGTATTTTCTATGCCAGATTTCCAAGGAGTGGCCTCTATGATGAAAACCTAGGACCCACGAGCTGTTGAGATTATGGGAATATATTGTGCGTTGGAATAGAAGCTTAAATCCCTAGAGGGGCGTGATGCTCTTGATGTGAGTGCTTTGAATATATGTTTGGTACCCGACCTTGTAATACCTCTAAAGTTCAAGACACTGGAGTTTGAGAAGTACAAGGGGATAGTTGTCCAAAGTAACATTTAGTGATGTTCTGTAGAAGAATGACCTCATATGTCCATAATGAAAAACTTATAATTCACTATTTCCAAGACAGTCTGAGTGGGGCATCCCTGAGTTGGTACATGCAGTTAGAGAGTAGCCATATCCAATCATGGTCAGACCTAGCCAACGCTTTTTTGAAGCAATACAAATACAATCTTGCCTTGGCTCCTAGCCGCATACAGTTACAAGACTTATCTCAAGAGGACAACAATTCCTTCAGAGGGTATGCTCAGAGATGGAGAGAGTTAGTTGCTCGCGTTCAACCACCACGTTTAGATAGAGAATTGGTTGACCTATTCATGGATACTTTGCAAGGCCCATACCTGGATAAGATGATTGGCAATGGGACATCAAACTTCTTTGACTTGGTAACAGTTGGAGAACGCACTGAGGGTGTCCTCAAGAGTGGAAAGATCCAAGACTCCTCGAACATCCCAACTAGTGAAAGTGAATAAATTGTAAGTTTCCCAAGAAGAAGGGAGGAGGAAAATAATTCAATCTGGGAAACTCCACAAGTTCCGCCTCTGCGGCCTTATCCTCAGTACTCATGCATCTTGTTGCGGTGAGAATTGTATATCAAGCTATTAGTTAACTTGAATCACAAATCATGAAGTTCACCACCGAGCTTTAATTTATCCAAAGGAAAGGGTAAAGATCGAAGAAAACCCTAAGTGCGCTATGTAACAACAAAGCTAAGAGAATCTAAGGTTCGGGGGGTTGTTTATACCTAGCGAAGGTGCTAGCATCCTAAGCATTTGTAGTACTCTATAGGAACCTCTTGTTAGTTTTTGTGTTATGCTATAAGTATGCTCGCCAAGACAAGAGTATATACCCTAAGTATGCTCGCCAAGATATCACATCTCGTGCCTACATATCCTAACTAGGATGGAATCAGAGCATTCGTAGTTCACCTAACTAAGGGTGAGGAACTCTTGACTGTGTTCAAGGTTCCAAAGGGAAGTAAGTGTTCGTAACTATGACACTTACATGGAGTGCGGCGACTCCAAACCTAAGGCTAGGTTAAAAGGGAAGTAAATGTCCATGGTAGAACACCTACATAGAGTACGGAGACTCTAATCCTAAGGTTAGGATAAAAGGTAAGGTAAACTAGTCTCGATCATGCAGCGGCGTGTGACAAGGGAGTTAGCTGTTAATGAGTTAGTGGTTAGTGGGTTAGTGGGTCCGACAAGATATCGCATCTTGTGCCCACTTATCCTGACTAGGAATGAGGAATCAGATCCTTTGTAGTTCGCCTAACTAGGGGTGAGGAACTCTTAACTGTGGTCAAGGTTCTAGGGGGAAGTAAGTATCCATGGCAAGACACTTACATAAAGTGCGGCGACTCTAAACCTAAGGCTAGGTTAAAAGGGAAGTAAATGTCCATCGCAGAACACCTACATAGAGTACAGCGACTCTAATCCTAAGGATAGGATAAAAGGAATAAGACTCTAACGAAGTCTCGAGGGAATGGTAGACAATGTTATCCTAAATATGACATGGCAGTCAACAAAAATGATCATTTCCTTTGGAACGAGATTAAAAGGAAAATGCTAACCTAATGTTATAGTGCAAAGATTGACCTAAATGTCTATTATACTTCAAACTTAATCGGAAAATAAATCGAACTAAGAAACCTAATGGAACGTGTGAGCAAATAAATAAGGTGAGACTCGAGCATCAAGAATAATCAATCAAGATCAAATCATGACTCGAAAGGTTAAGTACCAATACCTAATTAAACCAAAGAAATTAACTAATCAATAAAAACCATTAGCAAACATAAACATATTTTTTTGTTTTTTTTATAATAAACTAGGAAATAATTAATATGAATAATTAAAAAATAAAAATGCTAGAAATAAATGAAATATTTTTGTTTTTATTTCAAAATACAAATTAAGTTAAATAAGTTAAAAAACTATAAGCGAAAGCGAAGAAAAAAATTGAAAGGAAACAAACTTGGTAGAAGATAAAAAAAAAAAAGAAGAGGGGTGTGAGGTCCTTTTGTGGCGCAAGCCCATGGTTTTGTTGAGTGCAGGCCGGGTGGGGTTGGCTTACCCCTGACCCGGTTCAGCTTATGCCTTAAGAGCTAAGTGAGAAACCTAATGGAACAAAGGAGAAATGGCTGGCTTGCTCTCTCTCGAAACATTCCAACGTATTTCGAAAACAAACTCCAAAACGAAGTTTAGAGTCAAAATTCATGAAGGTAAAATGTTTCTCCAGATTTCACTCTCTCAACCCGTCTCAATTTCGTCTCTCTCGCGGATCGCTCTCTCTCTCTCTCTCTCGGTGTCGCTCACGGTATTGTTCATCTTCCTCACTCGATTTCTCACTAAACTCGCTCTCCATCGCGTCTCACTTTCTCTCTCGTTCTCGTCGTTCACGAAGCAACGATAACACAAAATGATGCTGGAAGTTAAGTTCATAGGTATCGAGCTCAGGTACGATTCATAGAACTTTGAATGTAAAAAAGTAAAGAGAAAGAAACTACCTCAAACGATTTTTGTTATTCGCTGCTATGTTCCTCTCTTCGTTCTTTCTTTCAGCAGAAACGCACGAAGCCAACTTCTGAGGTATCTGGTTTTTGCTCTAAGATCATTTTTAGTTTCGAAGGTTGACAGTACTTGATTTACTACCTCGGGTCATGGTTTCAAATGGCTTGTTCTGTTGTGATCAGGATTGAAATTGAGATGGTGGTGATCGTTTTGTGCAGTTTATGGCTTGAAATTGAGAACGCTGGTCTGCTTTGGTTCTGGACTGTGTATTCTTGATGGCCCTTTTTTATTTTCTGAAAATTTTAAGGCAAAAATATAATAGAAAATGTAATGTTTCCTTTTTTATGATTTTTGTACATGGGCTTTTTGGATAATTTGAATGGACTTTTTGGATTATTGTTTGTAAAGAAATAATGTGGTATGGACTTGAAAAAGAAAACAAATAAAATAATTAAAATAGTTAAAAAGAAAAGACAAAGTTTTGTAGTAATGGACTTTAAACTTGAAGGTATTTTGGGAATGGATTAAAATGGTTAATGAAATAAAAATGAAAAATGGATAAAAATGAAAAGAAATGGATAATTATTGAAATGGATAAAATAGGAAATGAATCTAAAAGTGAGTATTGGATTTAGAAATGGATAATGAAGTGGATTAAAAGATGGATTTGGATAATGAATTTAAAGAATGGATAAATGAAGTGATTTTGGACATGTTGCATTTTGGACAAAATATGGGCAATTGGTTTTGAAATGGATTTGACACATGGTTATTGTAAAGGGATATGGATTTGAATTATGCGAAAGAAATGGATTTGAAAATGGTATGGATTATTGGAAATTATATGGACGTTGAATGGTTTGAAAGAGGAACTTTGATAAAGAGTGGAAAAGGATAATTGAATTA
Source organism: Lathyrus tuberosus (assembly GCA_022829125.1). Classification (NCBI taxonomy): domain Eukaryota; kingdom Viridiplantae; phylum Streptophyta; class Magnoliopsida; order Fabales; family Fabaceae; genus Lathyrus; species Lathyrus tuberosus. The sequence continues at coordinate 5,208,227 of JALAZF010000414.1, read as the reverse complement.
GTTTTTTAAAAATGGAAAAGTGGATAACAAACTTGGATTAAGAAAGAATGGATATGTATTGAATAACTAGCTTGAACTCTTAGAATCAGTGACAAAACCTAAACCACACAACCAGTACTTGCACTCAACTCAACTGCTTTGACCTTTGATGATTCTGCAATTTGACTTCGCCAGATGACTTAAACATGACATTGAAACCCTGATTTGATGATCTTCAGGTGTACATCACTGATCTATGCCAAATCCAGCTTAAGAATGAAACAAGTCCCATTTTTCTTAACCAAGATCAACTCACACCCGATTGGACTGAAATAACACTATACACACGTTTAGTCTGCTAGCCTCGGACGAAACTCAACTGAAACGACATTTGCCCATCCTAAACACAAAGGGGGAGAAACCCTAATCTTCGTATCTTGAGCGTAAACTGATGAAACAATGACTTGATTGAAAACCAGAACCCTAGTTCAGAATCTCTGCCACAGCCTGACAACCTGATACTGAAACAAACCACTTGTTTGACCAAGATTAGGTCAAACTATCACTGAATCTCCAACCAATACTACATACCCCTTTGACCATGATAACTTTGTCTGACCCTTGATTTAGTCTTGCAAGGTCTGAGCTTTGTGATGAAACCAAATTATGCTGAATTATTGAGGAAGAGAAACCAAACTGTTTGCCTGAAGTCTCTTGAAGCAAACCCTAATTCATAAGTGAAACAAAACAAACAAAGTCTGATAATTTGGTTGCCTGAAGTCTCTTGACGCGGAATTTGAAGATGGTTAGCTCAGTAGCAAATCAAGATTGGAAAACCCATTTTCCCGAAGCTGGCAATCTTTTAGCTCATATCTTTACTTTGCATTTGTAGTTTCTTTTCTGTTAAGTGCTACTTGCTTTGAGACATTGTCGTTTAAAAATGGTTTTATTAATGAAATAAATATGCATGTTTTGAATAAATTCATTCGTGTTCACTAATACTTTTTTATCGATGTCAAACGCTTGTTTAAGAAAAGTCTAAGGGAGGACGATGAAATCGAAAGTCGCAAAACTTCTGATTGTATGCTTTTGAATAAAATCTTTCTAATGATGTATAAGCATTCTTTCATATCCCCAAACACCGAAGATATAAGGAAGATAATTCCTTGTCAACCCCGTTGAGCCTAGAAGTAGGAGTTTCTTTCTATACACAAAAAACCATCAATCTTAACTTAGGGCATGGTAGTCTTCAGTTAATTTGACTATGCGTTCAAAATTCAGAAAGGGAAAAGGAGGAGTGTCCCATTAGAGGATCAATCTCATCTTATCCCTCTTAAGAGGTCGTACCTCACAAACCCACAGTGGTTGTCTCTCACCAACCAAGAAACGAGGCAGACAAAACCCTTGCAAGTCAAGTGAACAAATGTCACACGATTTGTTCCAAAAAGAAAAGGAAAAAAAGAAGAAGAAAGAAAGCCCACTAAGTAAATAACTGGAAAACAAGTGACTTAGGAAAAAGTTAAGGAATCCCGCTGGACATCAAAAATCAACAAAAAATAAAAAAATAGGTCTAGGAAAAAAATTAGGGAAAAAAAGACAAAATAATGAAGAATGAAAAGTGAAAAGGATTACAAAAGAAAAATCCTCGATAAAGAACAAATCCGTGTGACTACAGACACCAAAAAACAAAAGGGGTGATTGTTACTCAAAATACCTTATGGGTTCCTCAACCATTACTTCTACCATTCAATAACTTTTTGAAAGGTGAGCGCTTGTGCCAAATTACTTAAACGTAGGACTGGAGAACACCAAGGTGAATAAGTGGGTTAAAACAAAATTTTGAGCCATAAATCCTTTTTTCTCAGACCGTAAACCAGGCCATGTTACAACCCTCAAAAGACCTAATTGAAGCAAGGTTGTTTCGAAAGCATACTTCTGTAAGATCACGTCAAAACTGACTCCTAAAAGGATTTGCTTACCATTCATGTTGGTATCGATGTGACATTCTGATAAGTGATTCGTTCACTATATGTCACAACATTATTCCAGTGAACAGACTTGGACTTCAAAACAGTCATATGTATTACATTAAAATTATCATTTTCAGAACGATCAGTTTTACTTGCGAGTAACCACTTGACATCAAGAGAGTTTTTGCAATGAAAGGGTTGATCAAGCTAATATACAAAGCGCCTGAGTACTCCATTGAGAAAGGGCAAGTCATATCAAATGATCACACCAGGGGGGAAAGCCCCCCCCCCCCCCCCCAAGATTCAACTAATTTGGGGCAATCAGATCGAGATTCGACAAATCTTCATGTTATCACGTAAAAATGGCCTTCTCATATGATACGTTCCCTATATATATATATAATGTATCATATGAGAATGTCATTTTTATGTAAGAACATGAGAATAAATTAAAATCATTAGATTTTAAAATAATTGGTGAAGATTATGTGTCATTTTTTTCTCTCTCCTCCATCATTTATTTTAATAATGGAGGAGAGAGAAAAAATAACATACATAATCTCCACAATTTATTTTAAAATCTAATAATTCAGATTCATTTTCATGTTCTCATATAAAACTGACATTCTTATAAGAAAGTATATATATATATATATATACTCAAGTATATTTTTTAAATTTTAAATTTAACACACTAATGTCTCTGTTAAGTCATCTGATAATTGCGGGGCAAAAATTAGGGGACATATTCTATGAGAATATCATTTTTTTATGAGAACAAGAGAATGAATCTGAATCATTAGATTTTAAAATAAATTGTAGAGATTATATGTGGTTTTTGTTTTTCTCTCAACTCCATTATTAAAATAAATGATGGAGGAGAGAGAAAAAAACTAACACATAATCTCCACAATTTATTTTAAAATCTAATGGTTTAAATTTATTCTCATGTTCTCACATAAAAATAGCATTCTCATATGATATATATATATATATATATATATATATATATATATATATATATAATCAAGCATATTTTTTAAAATTTAAATTTAACACACTAATGTCTCTGTTAAGTCATCTGATAATTGTGGGGTAAAAATGAGGGGGCATGAACTCAAAACCTCAAATTTATGTAATTCTAAAATTAGAGATTCCAAATTTGGTTATATTGAAATTAAACTTTACATCAGAGTGTATACACAACCACTATGTAAAATTAATAACTAACTTATCTGTACAATGAGAACTCTTTCTAAAAATATGAGTAGGCAAAAAATTAAAATCTTTGATCATCAACAAACAATTGTCCCACCAATTTCGAAGCTTCCAAGGCACAATAGAAGAGTTTCTGAAAGCCTTATCAAGATTTAATGAATCCGACTCTAACCATGGATTACACCGAGCAAAGGCCCATTCCAAAGCCAAAATAGCACCATAAATTTAGCGAATAAGTTATTGTAAGGACGTAAATTGCAAGCAAAATTACATAAACGCCACCAAGATGATTAAAGAGCATACCACCATAAGCTGCATTAATAGAAGAACCACCAGAAGTTGCGACAATATTAACTTTGATCCAATCGACCAGAGAATGAACTCGAACCTGTGACATAGTCTACTTAATAAAAAAAAATTAACTTTGTTAATTTCGTTCCTGTGACATTAGAAACATATTATGACTTCGAATCTGTGACAGCCATTACATTTATCTTCTTTGAAAAAAGGGATAAAACATCATTATGGAAATCAAAATAAATTTAATTTTGTTTGAAAATGAACGTTAACATGGTGGTGACATGCTAATAACAAAGTCTACGCGTGATCCTTAATATATGATAAATAGACCTGACAACTATTATGATCTAATAAGAACCAGGTTATGGTTTTGTTGGTAATTTTAATTTAGACGTTAAAATGGACGAATTGGAGTCAAACAAATTTGTTATTAATAGTCAATAAAATGTATTTATTTTATTGAATTTTAAAAAAGTTGTGATGTCTGCTATTAATTTAAAAATAAAATAAAACAAGTCGAATTGGAGTCAAACAAGTTTGTTATTAATAGTCAATAAAATGTATTTATTTTATTGCATTTTAAAAACGTTGTGATGTCTGCTATTAATTTAAAAATCAATAAAAAAATATCGAATTGGAGTCAACCAAATTTGTTATTAATAGTCAATTTGAATGTAATTATTTTATTGAATTTTAAAAAAATTGTGATGTCTGCTATTAATTTAAAAATAAAAAAATAATAATATTAAAATTTATTTTATAAATGAATTGAATAGCAATCCATCAAAAAGAAGTTAATAGATGATTGAATAGACTTCGTCTTTATTGAAATTGAAAATACAATGTACTTTTGTTTATTCATCAATTATAAATCTCTAAGTTACAAGATGATACAATCCATCCCTTTAGGTATTGATTCAAATAAACTTTTACAACTTTTTATACTAATTCTATAATAAATTTTTACAACTAACGCTAACAACTTTTATTTAACTCATATTAGATGAAAGTAAACACACACTATATACTTCTAATACTTTCGCATAAGATAAGTGTGGTGAAAATAGCATCACTTTGAACTTGTTTCTCAAGTCTTGGAAAGTTCCAGGTGACAAGGGCTTAATCATAATGTCTGTTAACTGTACTGATGTTGGAACATGTTATATTTTAAGCTTGTTTCTCGTAATATTTTTTTTACAAAAATGAATATCTAATTCAATATATTTTGTTTCAGCACGTAAAATTGAATTATGAGACAACGACATATCACTTAGATTATCACATAGTAGAGTTGGTGAGAAGTATTTGACTTTCAATTCAGCTAGTAAAGATTCCAATCAAAGTAACTAAGATGTAATGTGTGTCAAAGCGCTATATTATGGTTTTTGAAATATTAGATTAGATTTGATTTGATATGATTAGATTTGATTAGATTTAATATTTAGATATAATCTAAGTTGTGTTAGCCAAAACCCAATTAGGGTTGTATATAAATAGTCCTAACTTGTATCATTATTCATACAATTCAATAATACAAATCCTTATTTCCTTATTCTCTCTCTATTCTCTCCGCACTAAAAGTGCCTCACGCACTAACAAATTGGTATCCAGAGCTTCCGGTTATTGTTCTTGATCAAGTTTTCAAGAACTTCACGTCAGAGATCGTATTTCCAGAGCAAGTGAATCAACCGCTACGAAGATGACTGGTGATAAGAGCATTCTGAATTCCCTTCCAATGCTTGACGACAAGAATTGGATCCGATGGAAAAAACAGATGCAATCCTTATTTGGCTTCCATGATACCATAGAAGTGGTTACCGGCGGTGTTCCACATTTGACTGCCATGACACTTGCATTTTTTCATCTAGGTTGTCATTTAACTTTGAAAGCAAACTCATGACCAATTAAGTTATCAAGGTCCAATGGAAACTCAAGCGGATCTGCAATACCTTTCTGATTCGTGTAAATAAAATGTTAACATATCATCCAAAATGTATAGTATGGAAATTGAAAACATGACAACCATATAAGAGAAACCTTAAGCATTCTGTCTCGTAGTTGAGCAGCAGAAATTTCCAACAATTCATTACATTCACGATCCCAAAAAACAAAAATTGCAGAACTCTCATTATCTACAACTTCAAGCTCAATTTTGTACCTATCCAAATAGGCAAAACTTATCATTTTAAAAGTCAAACAAAAGTGAAATAATATTGAAAGAAGTAATGCAAACGTCATACCTATATATCTCTGTCTCTGTTGAATGGCCATCAGCACATATATATGGGGGACTAACACCCTTAGCAACTTTTGGACACTTGTAGCAGGCTTGATAGTACCAACCGTTTGCAGTTGCTTTCAATTAGCTTGTCGTAGCAACGGTTACGCAGTTTGACATCTGGATAAAGTAATATTATAGTAGAAAGAATGTAATATTTTAAACACAACAAAATTAATGCATACTTCAGGAAGGTTAATAATATCTCGTAGACATAAAGGAGTAGCATTCATTATGAACTTGTCATAAGTAGATATTTGAGAACCAGCAGAGTTCTGTGACCACACAGTAGATTGTGTGCATAAAAGTTGACTTGAAATTCCAATGTTCATCTCATTAGATAGCCTTAGAAACGAAACAAAAACATCATCAGTAAGTAACCCTTTGGTTGTTTTGCAAAGAAAATTATACAACCAAACAGGTATTTCTAAAATGTTCATCTTGTTGAATATTTTACCTTTGCCTAAAATGAACTATATCAGGTAAGTCTTCATTAATTATCAGCTTTGTTATGTTGTAGGTGTTCGACACAGATAGAGGATACTTGCCTACATTAATATAAAATGTTCTTATTAGGTATTGCAACAATTCATTACGAAAAGGAAAAATATAAATCTACCTTCAGCTTTAACCTTGGCATATTGTAACAACACAATTGTAGGAATAGAATCTGTATTCTTCTGCACAAACGTCATGAACTGCGAAGCATACGTCTCCCATAGAGTGCAATTAATAGTGTCATTCCTGTACATTTGAAAGATTGACTAAGGCTACAGCTGAATGGATTTATTACAAAAATATTTAAAGTATAAAGACAGAATATTCGGATAATGGTTACCACTTACCCAAGGTCCCTTAAAATAAAATTAACCTGGTGCTTCTTGCCGGCAGTTAGCTGTGTATATCCAATCTCTTGCACAACTCCAAAAATATCTATAGGTAAACATTTCATTTGTCAACATAATATGATTTACTACAAAACATGGTAAAAATTGTTTAATCCATAAGTTTTACCTATCAAGAAATTATTCCTCTAGTTTCCAGATATAATATCAGCAAAAGGTTTCAACTTCAATTTTTTGTCAGGTATCGAATTCTTGTTTATATCAGACACACGAGTCGCAGGTGTAAATTTGATAAGAAATGGGTGTTCTGATGTTTTGAACACAAGGTCATTTAGTTGAGGCGTGAAGTTTGTAACGATATACGTATTATTAACCGCCAAAACAACATCATAAGTCGATTTCAAAGTGAATGGTACTATGACATGTATATATGTTCCTTATAAATTAATTTAAACATATATTAGTGTTAGCAGAAAGTGGTAATGAATTTATTCAATTTCACTCATTCCTACTTACCTCAGCATCAACAAAAATGAGTTCAAAATGCTCTTTGTTGCCAGATATTACACTCCATTTGTGGTGAACCTTTATAGCAACCTTCCATAACTCTTTAGTCTCATTAATATCACCAATTTTTTCAAATGGTCTTGCCATGATTTTTCAGCATGCATTATTCAACAAATATCAACAGATGAGCTACAACAAAGAAGCAGGAAGCATAACATCTCCCAGCCTGACTTTCTCATCAAATCACTAAAAATAAGCTTGAAGAAAATATCAGCAACCAAAACAAAGATGGGACAAAAAAACTACACAAGACCTAAATTTTCAAAACTTGTCTACAAATACGCGTCAGCAAATAATATTCAAAATAACAAAAACATTAAATATTTCTTCATCAAAATGAAGAAGAAGATAACATATTACTACAATAGCAAAGTAAAGCAGCCCTAACTTAGATTGCTTCAAAAAAAAAATTTTTTTGAAAAGAACAACCAAACTGTTATCAAGCAAATGAACAAACCCACTGCTATCAAAACCAACCATATTGCTACTGGATCTTCTTCAAATGAACATACCAGAAGAAAACGGAGAACATTCAAAATGAAAAACGGAGAACATGCATCACATATACATGTATTATTTCTGTGGATCTTCTTCAAAAGAAACATGCATGCGAAAAATCAGAAGAGTTGAAAAGAGAACAAAACCTTGTTGTCTCACCTACAGCGACGAGATACGGTGATAACAGATTTCATTTTCTTCGGAAGAAGTTGATGGAGAGAAGTTGAAGGGAAAAGCTAAAGGAGAGAGAAAATCAGAGACATGATGTAAAGTATATCATTATGCTGCAAAAGTGATATCTTGGAAGTACAAAAACAAAGATTTGTTTGGTTTCTCATTTTGTCTAGTTAAGTTGGAACATTTTACATGTCAAATGCTCTTCAAATTTGTAATGTTGGGCAATTTAATACTAACCATTTAGTTAACAGTAGTACTTTTGTGGTAAGTTTTACAAACCACACCGATTGGAAAAGTTTTCTTGTTGGAAAAAGTAAGTTTAAGACACAAAATGACCCTAAAATGATGTGGTGGCACATTTTAAATGAAGGGCAAAATTGACTTAACCAGAGCATCTTCTTTTCTTATATTATAGATAATATGAAAGAAAAGAAGTGATTGGATCTTAGTTATGCTGCCATCATCATACCCAAGTTGGGCTTGTCAAAAAAATTGTAATTGTTAGAGATATTCGAAACTTAGCTTCATTTAATCTCTTTAATTAGTCTAAACTAACAATGTTAGTTGTTACCTTAGTTTGGTTAGTTAGGAGACAGTTAGGTGTTAATTCTAACTGTAGTCAGTAAGCTGTGTACTTTGCATTCTATTGAGAGTGTTACTTGGTTTGTATATAAGTCAACTCAACTCTCTTGTATGTTTCAACTAAATGAATATACACTTTTATGGTTTCTTCTAAATTTGTTCATCAATTTTCTGCATTTCTGTGAGAATGAGCATCACACGATCTCATCTCTAAGAGTAATATAGTAAAACTTTTTTTTAAAAAGCCAACATAAATATTGATAGATGAAAGATGAACCATTTTAATTAGCTAAATTAGGGGTGTTTATCTGCACATGTCAACTCACAAATTTATTTCCTCAAATCAACCCAATATTTAATTTTATCCAACGCAATCATACGTCACTAATATGAACAAATCTATTCAATGACAACATAAATATTTAATGATATCTGATTTTAGAAATGGATTTGAAATTTTGAATATATGAATCCATTGACATTTTATGCTATTTTTATATTATTTTTTTATAAACTATCTAGTACAATCGCTATTATAGATATATATTCCATAAAACAATTATAGTTTTTATTAACTATAAAATCATAAGTTTAAATCAAAATTAAAAGATTGAACTTTTTTTAATTCAAAAAAGAGATTTATTGTATCTTTTAAACTATATTTTACATAATTTGTATTAGTTTTTGGCCTTGATTTAAATTGTGAAAGAAATTTTAAGTATTTATTGACTATTTTATTCAAGACCTCTCTGATTAAGAGCATGCTCTTCTTTTAACAAGACCAAATACAATAGAGTCTATTAGTAAAGTTTCGTGCTTAATTTACATTAATGACCAGAGTAATCGATGGGGGTTCTAATGTCCTTGCTATAAAAATGACCATGATGACTGAGGTGGATATGATAGGTTTCTCAAGTGTTTCTTGAATGAAATGGTGGTTGGTATCTGCCACCATTGACACGCATACACAACTATATTGAAATTCATAAAATAAGGGTCCCAAAAGTAACCCATCATAGTAAGGGCCTTCTGTGTGAATTCTTGATCAAGGGTAATGGTTACGTAAGGAATACCCGGGACCGTTACCCCAGCCTTTTTCAAGAGACACTGAATAAAGGAGGCATAACACAAAGCAATACCTCTAGTAGAATCCCGGAGTGCAAACATCCGATACGTGAAGTAGTGTGGCCAGTTAATGCGAATTTTGTTCTTCAGCAGATAGATCAAATGGACTTCTGCTTGATCGACTCGAGAATAACCTCCTTTCTTAGGCCTTAAGATGTGAGTGACAATCTATTGCAAAATACGATCAACTATTTTTAACGTTCCCGTTGTGACAGTTTTGGGAAATAGGTCGCTATTTACAATGCTTTCTGAGTAAGGGTCGCGTGCCATTGAATTCAAGGCTGGCTTAAACTCATAGTTGTCAACAAATACAGTATCAGTTACCTTAGGAAGACCTGCAGTTTCTAGCTTAAACAGACTATTCCAAAGAGCAACATTCATAGAGTAGTTTTTACCACCAATAGTATACTGACAGTCCGTACCTTCAAATTTGTCCAAAATCCCAGTGTAAAACAGTTTCACCAAGTCTTCAATGTACTTGGTGTCACACTCTAGAAATTCATCAAATTTTTGAACATTAAGCAGTTTAATGACTTCAGAGAGGTGATAATCTTCCACACTCAATGGGTAGTACACAAACTGCTTAATCACAGAGCGGTTTCGAAAATCTTTGTTGAATACCTCAGATAAATCATCAGATAGTAATGAAAAAGCGTTTACCGGTGTTGTCGATGAACTAGCCCTTGATGTTGAAGCTCTGGAAGTCCTCTTTCCTGTAACTCTTTGTGAAGCCATTGATGAGCAATTCTATGAACCCAAAAGAACAGTACCAAATTTTGGAGAAGATGATAAACAGTGCACGTTTAGATGATGAAGATGAGTAGATGGAAAAACCCTTGATTCTAATGTAGAGAGAAAACCCCTTTTTAAAACCTTTGTTGATTGTGAAGTTTGGGGGTTTTGAAGAGTGTAGCAGTTATGGGTTTTTAGGGTTTGGAAGTTTGAAGGAAAAGAGAGTAAATGAGGAGACTCTACATGCAACCACAAGGACAAGTAATGGAAAATGAAACAAATACAATTAATGAGTCAGATTTTGAAACACAAGAGATGCGGCGTGCGCCTTCCCAAGAAAAAGAAAACGGAATCCGTCAGCGACGCGTCGACCTAAATAGGTCATGCGTCGACGCACATTGAGCGAATTTGGATATTTTTGGAATTTTGAAAACTATGCGTCGACCATAGGTCGACGAGCACTTACCCGCATCATTGTGTTAAAAGTTTGAAAATCTTGAGTCGACCCATGCCCTGTTTTTGTCGGCTCAAGCCAAAAAAAACATGGAAAAATTCATATTTTGAAAGATTTATGCAACAAGTAGAGATAAATACCACACCATACACATGCCAATACTCACAAATGGATCAAAAATACATTTAATCATGAATAAAACATAAAATTAAACCACATTTAGGCCATAATAATTCACAAACATAATTGATCAAGAATAGAGTTTCTAAGAAGGGAACGATATTACCTCCGACGATTAATGATAGATGCTCTTACATATAGCTTAATCTATATACCTTTTTACATCTACATCCTTACCGTTCTCATCTCGATTCAAGTTGACACAAGTATGCATCGGAGTGTCAATAGCTTTCGAACTAGCCATGTCGAAAAGCTTGAGCAACTCAAGGCAATATTTCGTTTGGCTCAGAAATGTCCCTTCATCGAGTTGCTTGATTTACAATCCGAGGAAAAAGTTTAACTCCCCCATCATGCTCATCTCGAACTCTCCCTACATTAACTTAGCAAACTCTTTGACCAAATTTATGTTAGTAGACCCAAACATAATATCGTCTACATATATTTGAACCAAAATTTGATGTTTTCCTTGACGTTTAATGAAATGGGTTGTGTCAACCTTTCCTCTAGAGTACCCTTGATCAAGTAGAAATTTGCTAAGACGCTCATACCAAGCCATAGGGGCTTGTTTGAGACCGTACGAAGCACGTTTTAATTTGTAAACGTGATCGGGATACTCATGGTGTAACACCCCAGTTTTAATTATTTAATCGTCTGGTTTTATTTTTAATTGTTGGCCTTGTTTAGGGTGTGTGTTTGAGTGTGTGGGGGTAGTATTAGTAATATGGAAATATTATTATTATTATTATTATTATTATTATTATTATTATTTTCTAATAGTACATTTCATATTATTATTATTATTATCATTATCATTATGGTTATTATTATTACTAAGATTATTTAGTAAAATGAGACCTAACATGATTAAGTAGATATTGGGTTAATGGGATTAGTGAGGGTAGTTTGGTAATTGGAGATTAATTAGTGGAAATTGGCAAAGGTTTAGGATAATCAGAATTTTAGAGATAGAAAGAGGAAAAGCTAAGGAGAGGAAGAACAAGGGTGTGCTAGGGCAAAGTTCTTCACCAATTTTCGCAGGAATCAAGCAAGAATTCGAGGTAAGGGGGAGAAACGAGTTTAATATTGGTGATATATTCATGATAGGGTAGTGGGGAGTCCTTAACCCCGTAGGGATTTGTATGCAAAACTGTTGAACTGATGATTGTTGTATATGTCTGTTGTGATTCTGAAAATCGTGCATGAATTGATATGTATTTTCATGAATTGTTGTGGTTGTTGCTGTTGTATGAACATATGTTGCAGACCTGTTGATTTTGACTCGAGTTAGGAGAACGATTCGAGATTATAGACTTATAATGCCTATAGTAATCCTAAATACAAGTGTGAAGATGAAAATTTGACCTAAAATAAATGTAGAAACGATTATAGGACTGGTAGGAAGTGAAGAAGTGGAGAAATCGTAGCAGAATGCAGAATAGTGAGGCTTCTGGTGATTTGCGTAATAGATCTGGCGATACGCGTATCAGGTAAGGCGATACGCGTATGGAATGGCATGATACGCAGCAATACGCGTATGGGAGTTAGGTAGTACGCGTAATAGGAGGGCAATACGCGTATGGTGTTGGAATTTGGGAAATTCAGTGAGAAGACGTCTCTGTCCGTACGCGTACGACATAAGGCAATACGCTTAAGGACTTGGGCATTGTGAGGGAATACGTGTATGAAGGGAGTCAATACGCGTATGGGTTGGGTGAGCGAGCTGGCAATACGCGTATGGCATGGGGCAATACGTGTATGGCCAGCGAAGTTGCAGAATTTTACCGTTTCGCGATTTCTTTCCCGTTTTCGCGTCCGATTTGGTTTCTTTCGGTTTGAGAGGTTGGGAATAGGTGCCAGGTGCTGAGAAATAAAACATTGGTGATGGAAATAATAATTTTAATAATTTTAAGGAATTAACTAATAATTTAGATGTTTGGTGTGCATGAAACAGTTATGTAATTATGGTGTTGATGCTATGTTAAGGTGTGATAAGGAGGATCGTGTACATGTGTTTCTGATATTATACATGTGTTATTGTGCATCATATGTCATGCATCTTCATGGTGATTGGTGGGATGGATCGTTGCTCAGGAGGAGTGTATGCGATTCATCCGTACTCCTATATGGAGAATGGTGGGGGATAGATCATTGCCAACTAGAGGTGTATGTGATCTATCCGGGGTTCGATTGAATGAACCAACGAGTCGGTACCGCATGCATGGTGTCGTGTTACATTACATTATTAATTGATGTTGTTGATGATGTTGGACAGTAGGTCGTGTTGGTGTGTTGTTGATTTATATATGTGAATGCTACCTTCTTATCGTGTATTTATTCACCGATAATATTGAATGTGATTTCTCACCCCTTTGTTGTTGTTGTGTCTGTGCTTCTTCGGAAGTACAGATAACCCAGGTACTTAGGTCGCTTGGATGTTCGTGTTGCCTGTTCGAGTCTATAGGAGTGCTCTGATACGTAACACGGGATGTCGGGATATTTTTTTGTAGTTGCTTTAATTTTATTACATTCTTTGTTACGTACTCCATTTTTGTCGATTTATTTTATGGAGAACCTTGTTTGAAGGAACTGTTGGTGTATTTGGGCAGATGGTCGTGAATTGAAACTACATGATTATTCCGCTGATTCTTTATTCAATTTAATACAATAAGGAGTTACTGTTGGTTTTGATGATGTGACATTCCATTTTTGGTGAAAAACTCTGATTTTAAGTATTATTTTGTATTTTATTTTAAATTGGGAAAGTGGGGTGTTACAATTGGTATCAGAGCAGGTCCGTCCGTCCGGCCAGGTATAGTAGTTGAGTCTGTCCTTAGCATATGAGTTGTTTGTGTGTTCTGACCTTGTGATGATTGTTGTCCAGTATGGCAGGAAGGAATGATGCTGCTCTTGCTGCTGCTATGCAAGCCATGACACAAGCTGTAGAGAATGCCAACCAGGGTGGAGGTGCTCAGTTTCGTGACTTAGCACAGTTTCAGAGTAACAAGCCGCCTACATATGAGGGATGTATCTTGGACCCAGAGGATGCACAGAAATGGCTGAAGGTTGTGGAGAAGATCTTCAGGAACATTGAGTGTAGTGATGCTCAGAAGGTACGATTTGGTACGCATATGCTGGAAGGAGAGGCTGAGGCTTGGTGGGACAATAGTCGTCAGAGATTGGAAGCTGCAGGTACTGAGATTACTTGGGCTATGTTTCAAGCTGAGTTTCTGGAAAAGTATTTTCCGGAAGACATCCGCAGTGCAAAGGAGGTTGAATTTTTGGAGCTGAAGCAGGGTGATAAGATCGTTGCTGAGTATGCTGCTAAGTTTGAGGAGCTGGTTCAGTATTGTGCTCATTACAATACTGGAGAAGCTATGACTTCGAAGTGTTTGAAATTTGAGAACGGGCTGCGTCCCGAGATCAAATTGGGTATTGCTTGCCAGAAGATAAGAAACTATCCAGAGCTGGTAAGCAGAAGCAGGATTTATGATAATGACAACAGGGCCAGAATTGCTCATTACAAAGCTGTGAATGAGAAGAAAAATAAGGAGAGATTTGGAGGTACTCCGTACAGTGCTCCAGCTGATAAGGGGAAACAGAAAACTGATGAGGGGAAGAAGCCAAAGGAGAAGGGAGCAAGTGCTGATACTCTCAAGTGCTTCAGATGTGGTGGCGCGGGTCACCGTGCTAACAACTGTCAGAATGAGGTGAAGAAGTGTTTCAAGTGTGGCAAAGCAGGTCATGTTATAGCAGATTGCAGAGCCATTATGCCTACTTGTTATAATTGTGGAGAGAAGGGTCACATCAGCACTCACTGTGAGAAGCCGGAGAAGTCTCAGGCGTCTCAGACTGGTGGGAAAGTGTTTGCCTTGTTCGGAGCTCAATCTACTGAAGAGGAGCGTTTCGTCAAAGGTACTTGTTTTATTAATGATGTTCCTTTGATTACTATCATTGACACGGGTGCAACACACTCGTTTATTTCTGTTGAATGTGTGAAGAGATTAGGGATTGTGCTGTCTACTCTAGAGTAGAGGATGACGATTGAAACTCCGTCTATTGGTTCCGTGGTTACTTCTTTGGTGTGTTTGAAGTGTCCGCTGACCATGTTTGGTAGAGATTTCAGAGTGGACTTGATTTTTTTGCCACTCGGTAATCTGGATGTTATTTTGGGGATGAACTGGTTGGAATTCAACCGGGTGTATATTGACTGCTTCAGGAAGACGTTACTGTTTCTTACTCCTGAAGAGGAAGCATTAGCAGATTCGCTATCTAGCAAGGAGTTGAGGGCATTGTTGGAGGACGAAGCGAAGCTGTTTGCAGTGTTTGCCTCGTTATCTGTTGAAAGCAAGACTTCAGTTAATGAATTACCAGTAGTGAATGAATTTCCTGAAGTGTTTCCAGATGACATCACAGAATTGCCTCCGACAAGGGAAGTTGAATTCGCTATTGATCTTGTGCCGGGTACCAGACCTATCTCTATGGAACCGTACAGGATGTCTGCATCAGAGTTGGCAGAGTTGAAATCTCAGGTCGGGGAATTGCTCGATAAGAAGTTTATCAGACCAAGTGTGTCACCGTGGGGAGCTCCAGTGTTGTTGGTGAAAAAGAAGGATGGTAGTATGCGTCTGTGCATTGATTACCGTCAGTTGAATAAAGTAACCATTAAGAATAAGTATCCACTTCCGAGGATTGATGACTTAATGGACCAGCTGGTAGGAGCTCGTGTTTTCAGCAAAATTGATCTGAGGTCAGGTTACCATCAGATTAGAGTAAAGGAAGGTGATATTCAGAAGACTGCTTTCAGAACTCGCTACGGACATTACGAATATGCAGTGATGCCTTTCGGAGTGTCTAATGCGCCGGGTGTGTTTATGGAATATATGAATCGTATTTTCCATTCTTATCTGGATCAGTTTATCGTGGTGTTTATTGATGATATACTGATTTATTCTAAGTCTGACGAAGAGCATGCAGGTCACTTGAGAATTACATTGCAGGTGTTGAAAGATAATAAATTGTTTGCAAAGTTCTCGAAGTGTGAATTTTGGTTGAAGACCGTGAGTTTCTTAGGTCATGTGATTTCTGGTGATGGTATAGCGGTGGATCCCTCTAAAGTAAGTGCAGTACTTCAGTGGGAAACTCCGAAGACCGCAACGGAGATTAGGAGCTTTTTGGGTCTGGCAGGTTATTATAGAAGATTCATTAAAGGGTTTTCTAAATTGGCGTTGCCGTTGACTCAGTTAACCAGGAAGAATCAAGCTTTTGTCTAGGATGCTGTTTGTGAGGAAAGTTTTGAGGAACTGAAGAAGAAATTGACTACAGCACCAGTGTTAATTTTACCAAGTCCAAGTGATTCTTTCGTAGTGTATTGTGATGCGTCTAAGATGGGATTAGGCGGTGTGTTGATGCAAGGTGGCAAAGTAGTGGCATATGCTTCAAGACACTTAAGGGTGCATGAGAGGAACTATCCTACTCATGATCTTGAATTAGCTGCAGTGGTGTTCGTGTTAAAAATTTGGAGGCATTATTTGTATGGATCGAGATTTGAAGTATTTAGTGATCACAAGAGTTTGAAATATTTGTTCGACCAGAAGGAATTGAATATGAGGAAGAGAAGATGGTTAGAATTCTTGAAGGACTATGACTTTAATTTGAGTTACCATCCGGGAAAAGCTAATGTTGTGGCAGATGCTCTGAGTCGGAAGACAATTCATATGTCTGCGTTAATGGTGAAGGAAATGGAATTGATTGAACAGTTCAGAGATTTGAGCATGGTTTGTGAGACTACACCGGGAAGTATCAGATTGGGTATGCTGAAAGTAAATAATGACTTTTTGGATGTAATTAAGGAAAATCAGAAATTGGATGTGAAATTAGTAGACTTGATGCCTACAAAAGGAGATGATCCCGATAGTGACTTTAAAGTGGATAATGTTGGTGTATTGAGATTCCGGGGCAGAATTTGTGTACCGGATAATGTGGAATTAAAAAGGGCAATCTTAGAGGAAAGTCATCGGAGTAGCTTGAGTATTCATCCGGGAGCTACAAAGATGTACCATGATTTGAAGAAGTTGTTTTGGTGGTCCGATATGAAGAGGGACATAGCTGAGTTTGTCTATGCTTGTTTGACATGTCAGAAGTCAAAAGTGGAACATCAGAAGCATTCGGGATTGATGCAACCGTTAGAGATTCCTGAATGGAAATGGGACAATATTGCTATGGATTTTGTGACTAGTTTGCCAAATACGGCGAGAGGCTTTGATGCTATTTGGGTAGTGGTAGATCGACTTACGAAATCCACACATTTTATCCCAATTAACATCAGTTTTCCTTTGTCGAAGCTGGCG
Organism: Lathyrus tuberosus; assembly: GCA_022829125.1. Lineage (NCBI taxonomy): Eukaryota > Viridiplantae > Streptophyta > Magnoliopsida > Fabales > Fabaceae > Lathyrus > Lathyrus tuberosus. The sequence goes on along the minus strand of JALAZF010000414.1, from coordinate 5,190,975 downwards.
GAGATTTATATCAGGATAATTGTGAAGTTACATGGTGTTCCGTCGAGCATAGTGTCGGATAGAGATCCGAGGTTTACTTCAGAATTTTGGAGGAGTTTGCAGGAAGCCTTGGGTTCTAAGCTGAAGTTGAGCTCGGCTTATCATCCACAGACCGATGGTCAGTCAGAGAGGACTATCCAGTCATTGGAGGATTTGCTGAGAGCCTGTGTATTGGAAAAAGGTGGTGCGTGGGATACTCATTTGCCTTTGATTGAGTTCACGTACAACAATAGCTACCATTCTAGTATTGGAATGATGCCTTTCGAAGCTTTGTATGGTAGGAAGTGTAGGACACCTCTATGTTGGTATGAAACAGGTGAGAATGTGGTACTTGGACCGGAAATTGTGCAATAAACGACTGAGACAATTCAGATGATCCAGGAGAAGATGAAAGCGTCTCAGAGTAGATAGAAAAGTTATCACGATAATCGGAGGAAGGAATTGGAATTCAGTGAAGGTGATCACGTGTTCCTAAGAATTAACCCAGTGACCGGTGTGGGTCGTGCTTTGAAATCTAAGAAGTTGGATCCTAAGTTTATTGGACCGTATCAAATCCTGCAGAGGGTTGGTACAGTGGCTTATAGGGTGGCGCTGCCGCCTGAACTTTCGAACTTGCATGACGTGTTTCATGTGTCGCAACTTCGGAAGTATGTTTCGGATCCGTCTCATGTGATTCAGAGAGACGAAGTTCAGACCAGAGAGAATCTTACCGTAGAGACGATGCCGTTGAGGATCGAAGATCGTAAGATGAAGCAACTCAGAGGAAAGGAGATACCCCTGGTGAGGGTAGCTTGGGGAGGTGCTGCAGGTGGCAGTGTGACCTGGGAATTGGAAAGCAGGATGCGAGAGTCGTATCCAGAATTGTTTCCATCAGGTAATTTTCGAGGACGAAAATAATTTAAGTGAGGGAGAGTTGTAACACCCCATTTTTAATTATTTAATCGTCTGGTTTTATTTTTAATTGTTGGCCTTGTTTAGGGTGCGTGTTTGAGTGCGTGGGGGGGGGGGGGGTAGTATTAGTAATATGGAAATATTATTATTATTATTATTATTATTATTATTTTCTAATAGTACATTTCATATTATTATTATTATTATCATTATCATTATGGTTATTATTATTACTAAGATTATTTAGTAAAATGAGACCTAACATGATTAAGTAGATATTGGGTTAATGGGATTAGTGAGGGTAGTTTGGAAATTGGAGATTAATTAGTGGAAATTGGAAAAGGTTTAGGATAATCAGAATTTTAGAGATAGAAAGAGGAAAAGCTAAGGAGAGGAAGAACAAGGGTGTGCTAGGGCAAAGATGTTCACCAATTTTCGCAGGAATCAAGCAAGAATTCAAGGTAAGGGGGAGAAACGGGTTTAATATTGGTGATATATTCATGATAGGGTAGTGGGGAGTCCTTAACCCCGTAGGGATTTGTATGCAAAACTGTTGAACTGATGATTGTTGTATATGTCTGCTGTGATTCTGAAAATCGTGCATGAATTGATATGTATTTTCATGTATTGTTGTGGTTGTTGCTGTTGTATGAACATATGTTGCAGACCTGTTGATTTTGACTCGAGTTAGGAGAAAGATTCGAGATTATAGACTTATAATGCTTGTACTAATCCTAAATACAAGTGTGAAGATGAAAATTGGACCTAAAATCAATGTAGAAACGATTATAGGACTGGTAGGAAGTGAAGAAGTGGAGAAATCGTAGCAGAATGCAGAATAGTGAGGCTTCTGGTGATTTGCGTAATAGATATGGCGATACGCGTATCATGTAAGGTGATACGCGTATGGAATGGCATGATACGCATCAATATGCGTATGGGAGTTAGGTAGTACGCGTAATAGGAGGGCAATACGCGTATGGTGTTGGAATTTGGGAAATTCAGTGAGAAGATGTCTCTGTCCGTACGTGTACATCATAAGGCAATACACGTAAGGACTTGGGTATTGTGAGGGAATACGCGTATGAAGGCAGTCAATACGCGTATGGGTTGGGCGAGCGAGCTGGCAATACGCGTATGGTATGGGGCAATACGCGTATGGCTAGCGAAGTTGCAGAATTTTACCGTTTCGCGATTTCTTTCCCGTTTTTGCGTCCGATTTGGTTTCTTTCGGTTTGAGAGGTTGGGAATAGGTGCCAGGTGCTGAGAAATAAAACATTGGTGATGGAAATAATAATTTTAATAATTTTAAGGAATTAACTAATAATTTAGATGTTTGGTGTGCATGAAACAATTATGTAAGGATGGTGTTGATGCTATGTTAAGGTGTGATCAGGAGGATCGTGTACATGTGTTTCTGATATTATACATGTGTTATTGTGCATCATATGTCATGTATCTTTATGGTGATTGGTGGGATGGATCGTCGCTCAGGAGGAGTGTATGTGATTCATCCGTACTCCTATATGGAGAATGGTGGGGGATAAATCATTGCCAACTAGAGGTGTATGTGATCTATCCGGGGTTCGATTGAATGAACCAACGAGTCGGTACCGCATGCATGGTGTCGTGTTACATTACATTATTAATTGATGTTGTTGATGATGTTGGACAGTAGGTCGTGTTGGTGTGTTGTTGATTTATATATGTGAATGCTACATTCTTATCGTGTATTTATTCACCGATAATATTGAATGTGATTTCTCACCCCTTTGTTGTTGTTGTGTCTGCGCTTCTTCGGAAGTACAGATAACCCAGGTACTTAGGTTGCTTGGATGTTCGTGTTGCCTGTTCGAGTCTATAGGAGTGCTCTGATACGTAACACGGGATGTCAGGATATTTTTTTGTAGTTGCTTTAATTTTATTACATTCTTTGTTACGTACTACATTTTTCTCGATTTATTTTATGGAGAACCTTGTTTGAAGGAACTGTTGGTGTATTTGGGCAGATGGCCGTGAATTGAAACTATATGATTATTCCGCTGATTCTTTATTCAATTTAATTCAATAAGGAGTTACTGTTGGTTTTGATGATGTGACATTCCACTTTTGGTGAAAAACTCTGATTTTAAGTATTATTTTGAATTTTATTTTAAATTGGGAAAGTGGGGTGTTACACATGGGACTCAAATCCAGGAGGTTGGGCAACATAAACCTCTTCATTAATATAACCGCTGCAAAATGTACTTTTAACATCCATTTGAAATAACTTGAAGTTTTTAGCACATGCATAGGCAAGCAATAGGCGTATAGCCTCGAGTCGGGCAACAGGCGCATAAGTTTTCTCATAGTCTATGCCTTCCTTTTGGTTATACCCTTGCGCAACCAAGCGCACTTTGTTTCTAGTTATAACTCCATTTTCGTCGAGCTTGTTCCTAAACACACATTGGGTGCCAATTACTTGATGGCCTCGCGGAGGAGGGACAAGGTCCCAAACCTCATTTTGTTTAAATTAATTCAACTCCTCTTGCATTGACAAAAGCCAATGTTCATCGAGTAAGGACTCTTTTGAGTTTTTAGGCTCAACTTGCGAAACGAAAGCGGAGTAATAACAGAAGTTACTTAGCTTGGAATGATTTGTTACTCCCTTTGAGATGTCACTGACAATGTTGTCGATGGGATGGTCTTTGGAAGACATCCAAGCTAGAGGAAGGTCATCTTTATTAGACGGATGATCATCCTTACTCTTCACTGGTTGGTGATCTTTTTCCTCCTCAACATGCACTACTTCAGGTTGATCAGTCCCTTTATCAATGTCCTTGAGTATGTCTTCAGAAGATACACCTGCACCATGAAAAGAACTACCTTTTCCGACATTTTTTGGATAAGACTAGTAAAAAGTAACATGAACCCACTCCTCAACAGTAAGTAACATCTTATTATAAACACTATATGCCTTACTTGACTGAGAGTATCCTAGAAAAATACCCTCGTCGGCCTTAGCATCAAACTTACCAAGTGTCTTTTTACCATTATTCAACACGAAACACTTACAACCAAAAACGTGAAGGTGAGATACATTGGACTTTCTCACTTTTAAAAGCTCATACGATGTCTTGTTTAGAATAAGACGGATGAGCACCCTATTCAAAACATAACAAGCCGTACTTATGGCGTCGACCCAAAAGTATTTTGGAAGTCCACTCTCATTGATCATAGTCCTTCCTAATTCTTCCAAAATTCAGTTTTTACGTTCCAGAACCCCGTTTTTTTGAGGGGTACGTGGTGCGAAAAAATTATGATCAATCCCATGGCTTTCACAAAATGCTTAAAAAAGATGATTTTTGAACTCACCCCCATGATCACTTCTAATTGATATAATGTCTGTGTTTAATTTGTTTTGGGATAACTTGGCAAATCTTTCAAAGGCCGAAAAAGTATCACTCTTGTTTGCTAAGAAAATAGTCCAGCAAAACCGAGAAAAGTCATCGACAAAACCATAATAGTTACCACCTAGGCTTTTAATCCTAGATGGTCCAAAGAGGTCCATATGGAGGAGCTCATGGGGTCTCGTAGTTGAAACAATGTTTTTAGAATTGAACGAGATCCTTGTTTGCTTCCCCATTTAACACGCATCACATAAGTGATCCTTTGTGAATTTGATTTTGGGCAAGCCGATCACTAGGTCTTTTGAGACTATTTTATTAAGCAAATCAAAATTAACATGCGCCAACCGTCTATGCCATAACCATGAATCTTCACTCATGGTGACTAGACACTTGTCGCTACTCAATGATACCTCATTTAAGTCTAGCATATAGACGGTATTCACCCTCAAGCCCTTAAACACATCCTTTTTTATCACTATTCTCAATTATGCAGAAATCCTTGAAAAAAGATACTTTATAGTCCTTGTCACATAATTGACTAATGCTTAAAAGGTTATGTTTAAGGCCCTCAACAAGAAGCACATAAGAGATAGTAGTAGATGAGGGGTTAGCTACACTACCTTTGCCAAGTATTTGTCCCTTGTTGTTGTCTCCGTAGGTAACAAACCCCTTTTTCTTCGCCACAAAGTTAATGAAAAGAGATATGTCTCCTGTCATATATCTTGAGCAGCCACTATCCAGAACCCATCTTCTTTCTGTGGTCTCAAGACGTTGTACCTACATAGTCAATCAAGGGAAATAGGTACCCAATTCTTATTGGGTCCTAGGTTGTGAGTGAAAACAGGATTGTATTTAGGCAACCATTGATAAACGCCTTTAGGAACCAAAAACCTCCTAAAGCGACACTTAGCAATGGTATGACCCCTTTTGCAACAATATAAGCAAGTGAGGTTAACATAAGAATCAGTTTTGCTAGGTTGATTTCTAATCACATAAGTATATTTTTGATATGGATTAATCATGCTTTTCTTAAAGTGTGATTTATCAATAGCAAAGGAAATTTTTGGTTGTAGGGCCTTGTCAAGCTTGGCCTTAAGAGTTCTAACTTCTTTTTGCCAAATGTGACACATATCACTACCAAAATTTAACCAACTACTTTTGTCTTCCACAACATCTACATTTGTTACTTCCACCATAGACTTTTTAAGAGCCTCTAAGTCCTTTTCGGAATCAGAGATCTTTTGCTCCAAATGAGAAAATATTTGTTTATTTGAAGCTAACCGTTTAAAGGATTCCTTGGCCTCATGGTGTAGAGTATCAAATGCACGTTGTAGTTCAGAATAAGACATTGAATTCGAGTTATCGTACTTAGAGTGTCTTACCTTTTTGTTCTTTTTCCTTTGGTGAGCGGAAAGGTAAATATTGGCAGATTCTCCTTCGTCACTTGAACTTTCAGCACTAGATGATTCACTATCGCTTTCCCAAGCGATATAGGCTCTCCTAGGTTTTGATTGTTTCTTCCCGTGACGACTTTTATCTTTACCTTTGTCCTTCTTCAACAATGGATAGTTCGACTTATAGTGGCCGACTTTCCCACAGTTATAGCAAAAACCTTTAGTTTTTCCACTCTTTTTGTCTTCATTCTTGGAAGACTTTAATCGTTTACGAAAGTTGACGAGGTTTTTCTCCGAATGTTAGATACCATTTTTCTTGATATAGCGATTACATCGCTTCACAAAAAATAATCATATGTCTTCATTCGAATCATCTTCCTCGTCATCACTGGATTCACTCTCGCTCAGCTCGTATGCGAAGGACTTTGAACTAGAAGTCTTTAGAGCTATCAACTTCTTTTCTGCTTCCTTGGTCATGCTATTTTCCTTCTTCTCTCTTTTCTCAAATTGGTCTAAGATAATGAGCATTTGCTCATGTTCTTCGAGCTTCCCAAACAACGTTGTGATGTCTAACGTCATTAGGTCATTGGCTTCTTTGATGGCGGTCACCTTCGGCTGCCAATCGCTAGTCAAACACCTCAAGATTTTGTTAGTAGCAACCTCATTAGATATTGGCCTACCAAGTGAATGAAGTCTATTGATTAAATGAGTGAACCTCTTTTGCATGTCGGCAATGGTTTCCCCTTGCTTCATGTGAAAGAGGTCGAACTCTTGAGTCAATGTATTTATTCTAGCTAGCTTGACGTTGTTAGTACCCTCATGGGCAACTTGTAATGCGTCCCACATAGTTTTAGCACTCGTACAATGTGAAATTCAATAATATTCGTCAACTCCCAGTGAGGAGATCAGAATATTTCTCGCCTTCTAATGGCAGTTGTACTTTTTCTCGTCTTCTTCATTCCATTGTGCTTCAGGCTTGGGTACTACCACGTTATTCGCACCAGTCATGGTTATTTCCATCAGACCATTTTGAATAACGCTCCATACATTCCTATCAATAAAATTGATGTGAACACGCATAGAATCCTTCCAGTAACTATAATTTTCACCATTAAAAATAGGTGCTCTATTATAAGCCCTTTTCGGTTCGTTTGTCATTTTCTAAAAAGTTATACTTGAAGCACTAGAATTAACCGGTGCTTCTGATACCATTTGTTAGACGAAGGAAATTGATCTAGAAGGGGGGTTGAATATATCACTTCTTTTTAAATGCGAGTCGGCGCTAAAATTTGTTTTTAAAAGTATTTTGCGGAAGCGGCCGAGGATAATTCGTCTACACGAATGAGTTACTGAGAGGATCGGATATACGTACGCCAAATGGAACGAAAGGCTCGAAGAGAAAAATTAGAATCGTAACTTAACAATTAATCAATTTACCAAAAGCACTTAACACGGTGCAATCTCCAATGAGTATTCAAAACTTAAACCAAACTTGACAATATATCAAACACCTTGTATGCGTTCAATATATCGAGCACTTGGAGTGCGTAAAACTCCAAGTTTAGCCTTTTATTATAGTTGATGCATAATTTTCACTAAGCACAATCCAAAATGATTGTTTAATGGTTTTCAAAATAATTTTCTGCACAAAACTATACCAGATTTTTTATCGATTGATTAAACGATTACAAGTGTAAACAGCTCGAAATAAAATGAGATAAGGAAAAGGAAACGACACCAAGTTTGTTTAGGAAGTTCCCCTTTCGTCCTCGCTTAGGGTACGTCTGTCCCCAATTCTAAAACTAGAATTGAAATATCTATAACTTGTTTGCAAATGTTTTTCCAAGAGAAAACTTAGTTATCCCACACTCAAGAACACTTCGTTGTTGTAGATACTTTGTCTTCTCTTCCCTTGATTCGAGTCGAATCAAGTGCCTCGAACTTGTTGGAAGAACCTCCGTTTACCGTTACTAGATTGCAAGAACACACAAGTCTTCAAACACCTTCACTCGGCTGATTCTGATCCACACACAGTTCGATCCTCAAACCTTGTTGCACAATCCTCCGGTTACCGCTACTAGATCGACAAAACCATTCGTTCTTTGATCACCTTCGCTTGGCTGAATTCAATGCACACAAGATCTGATCCAAAAACCCCCAAATCCAATTGAACTTGGAGGGCAAAACCCTAGAGGTTTTATTCAAAAACAAACCCACTGAACCACTCACCCCAAACAAAGATACAACTCTATGCTTTGGACGTCATCACTTCATGATACAAAAAATCAACAAAAATGATTATGTGTATTTGTTGAAAAAGGTGCAAGATGAAGATGAAAGTGATGAGAGAAAAATGTTCAATGTATTTCTTTCACTTGTTCTTGTTCTTATTCAATGTAAAAATATGAGGAACCAACTATATATATGATGCAAAGACCCACTAACTCAAATAGCAGCAAAATGAACATAGAAAAAATCAGAAAAAAATGAGTCAAACGAGCGAAGAGTCGACCGCTCGCTTGATGAGGGTCGGCGTGCGCTAACCCGTCGACTTATCTATGCAAGTTGGACAAGCATGCGTCAACTGCCACAGGATCATGCGTCGAAGCATGGATGTTTAAAATGAAGAATGAAGAATCCCAGTAGCATGCATCGACCATAGGCTCAATGAGGGTCAGCGTGCGCTAACCCGGGCTATTCACAAACTTTGACACAAGTGCATGAGTCGACTCATGCACAACTTAGGTCGACGCAAGTCACGAAAATCCCTAGAAATTGATTTTTCTACAAGTTTTTACCAATTTAGGCACAAATCATGCATGCCTTATACTAATACCATGATTATACACATGCAGGAAATGTGCAGGACTCTTCCTATATGTTTTAAACACATGATAATTGAGTATTGTATGCAATGCGAACAACAATGAGATAATACCGTCCAAATTACAAACTAGGAGCTAGCCTACATTGTTGACATCATTAAAATATAAACCAAGTGAGAAACACCTTGCCCTCACAAGAGAGAGAGAGAGAGAGAGAGAGAGAGAGAGAGAGAGAGTTGTGAAAGTATCATAAGAATGTAAGTTGAGCTATGATACATTAATATGTATGAAGTAATTATGCGTATATGATGTGAAGTGTCGTGCCAAAAAATGTATGTGAGTGATCTAGGAGTGTATTTCTACAACATCAAAAGCATGCAAACTAGGGTAAGGGAACAAATCTCTAAGCCACACTTATAACCCTAGGATACATCTGTTTGTCTCCATAAATTCCTTTATAGTTGTAGTTCTTTATCTCTAAGAAAACTAAATGAGTGAATATCTCTATCCTACTCGTGCAACTACTTTTATTATGAAATCCACTTGTTGTTGGATCTCTCACAACAACAAGCTTTTACCTTTTTTAAAGTTGGAAATTCAAAGAACTAGATTTAAAATTGTTTCCACATAATAAAACAAGACACTAACAACAAACCATTTTAACATAAAAACTACTTCATATTAACTTCTCATTGCTTAACAAACAAAAGGTTTAGTTCATAATGAGCTGAGTATAACTTACAAGATGCTTTTGAAAGGAAATAATTTTAAACAAAATATTACAAAGAAATAGCAACCTAAGAGTAACGTAAAGCCTCCTTGTGATGGATAATCAACAACAAGTGATGACTCTAGTCGCGCCAAGCTTCAGTAGTTAGCACTAGAAAATGCAAGAAGAAGAAGCTCTATTTTCTCTCCATTCTTCCTTACAATAATTTTCTCTGTGATTTTGTTTTAGGTGTTGCAATCTCTTTGTCAAATTCACTAATGTCTATTTATAAGCCTTCAATTAGGATTTCTTCTCCTATGTCTTAGATCATGGGCCTTTGTAGGATCATATTAATCTAAAAATATCAAATCAAGATATTCCTTTCCTTCCTTCAACTTCCTTTACAAGAAATCAGGTACAAGGATAATAGTGGGGGACAAGGTGTAATATGGCATTCAGCAGTGGCAGGGGCACAGGAGGCACTGTCCTTTTTGCATGGCTTGCTCCTTAGCGGACGCACTACTGTATATTTTTTCGTCTTTTAGCGCCATAAGTCTTATCCACTTAGCTCAAGGGAGCTCTACCAACATACAAACAAATATTCATTCCCAATGCAACTCCTTTTCCACGTATGCCCTATGGACTCAGGTGATGCTTCATTTTATTCATTAACTGTATTCATATTTGTTCCAGATTGAACTCCCAGATCCTGTCCCCGACTGTCTTGCCTCAACTCTTTAAAACACTACTGAAAACAAGAAACAAACATATCAAAACATACAAGAGAAAGCACCAATTGTGCTATAAGCTAAATACTGCAATAACATATATAATGCCATAAAATAAATATAAAATGATAAATCTACTAGCCCTAAACAAGATATTAGGTTGCATAAAAACTCACAAAATGTGGGTTATCAACTGTTCATGGGTTTGATCTCCAGCAAAATCATTTTTTGTATTATCAAAACTGCGCTACTTTTTACCTCAGATGGAAATAATCCTGAGGTAAAATAGCATGTTTACATTAGTTTTGTTTTAACCTGTTTTTTTCGTTTCAATCTGCAAAGCATTAAATTTATTGACAAATTTTAAATCTTCCTCATCATCAACAACAACAACAACAAATAAATATATAGGATCGTTAACATTAAATCGCAACAAAAAAAACAACAACAAGATCCATAAAAATTTAAACATTAAATTTCAAAAACAACACCACCAACAACAACAAAAATTAAACAAAATCAATAGAATAATTCAATATTTAATCTCAACAACATTAACAACAATAACATTAAACATTTTACTTAACGTAACAACAACTAAGGTTGCTAAGTTACATTCATGCTTTCATAACTAACATTAAACATTTTTAACAAACAATTATAAGAGAAATGATTACATTAAGGAACCAAACTTGAAACTTTTCCTACTCTTCCAATCAATCTCATAGAATGGTATTGTACTTTATTCATCTGCTTACATTATCATTGTTTCCATTTTGTTAAGTTTCATTTCTACATTTTGCATCCAAGATGGATCATTAAGACATTCACATTTTGATTGGTTGGTGGTAGTTTCACGCAGATACAGAGCAGGATGCCTGCTCTGATACCAATTGAAATTCTGGTTAAGCAGATCACTAAGATGTCAAACAGGATATCGCGACACTTGATCTATGCTTCTCACAAGGATTAAGGAAGAACAGAAACAAACAGCTGAAAGAAAACAACACACAAAAATTGTTAACCCAGTTCGGAGATCAACAACGCCTACATCTGGGGGCTACCAAGCCAGGAATGAAATCAACTAAGTAGAATTGGTTCTAAGCTAAACTCCAACGTTTACAACTTAGCACCTAGAAACTACCATTCCTAGATTTCTACCTAAGACACTCCTAGGTATGAGACCCTTCTCAATTCCCTTCCAATCACAGCAGTGACTGAAAATATTACAACGCAATAAACTTTCTTTCTCTAGTATTCACGCAATACAAAAGAGGCTCACAAAAGTACAAACCCTAGTACTCTATAACAACTGCAATATCTTCCACACCTTCTAGGTCAAATCCATCCTATTTATATAGCAAAACAAAACTGGATTTGGGCTTCAAAAACGCAGCAATTATGCTCCACAAAATCTGCGACCTATTCTTTTCTTCAATCCCAAGTTTCCAAAAATGTCTCCTTACATGGAAACCGCATATTCCTTTTAGAATAAGAATCTCTGATTCCTCAATCTCAGATGCCACCTGGGTTAAAATTATATTCCAATCACACCTGGAACATAAATATAGTTATTCCAAAACTGTAATAGACAAAGATGTCGAATCCACCTGATAGGACATCTTGTCTAACATCTTAACCTGCAGTTAGTTTATCATGTCAGGACATCTTGTCCAACATCTTTCTGCTAAGTTAGTTTTACCAAAATTTATGCTAACCTCAAAGGCTTGGACTCGTCAAAAATATCTTGGATAAAAGTGTTTCCCTTGGTGAAAATTTTTCACGAGCTCAACTGAAGTAATATATCATAAATAAAAAATAAAAAATAAAAAAAATATTTTTTCCCTAGATTTCCAACTCAACCGAGATAATATGTCATTGAGCTCAAGGAAGGCAACAAATACTTCATAAATGTCTATTCCTCTTGCTTATCTAAGAATAAGAGGCAGATGTGCAACAACATAATTGAGTGTAAAAGGTCGTTTGGAGGGGAGAATTGGTGCATTTGGGGTGATTTCAACGTTGTTTCTAATAAGAAGAAGATGTGAGGTAGATCTAATCATAGTAATCAGTTAATTGAGACTATGGATCTTATTTATATCACGGCCTTAGGTAATTTCTACACTTGGTCTAATTCTGAGGGTACTCAGAGATGTAGATTTGATAGGTTTTTTATTTTGGAGAGTGCGGTGGCTGGTTGGAAAGTGGTAGGATATGGGATAGAATACAAAGATATATCTGATCATGCGCTGATTTGGATCAAGACCAATGATGTAAACTGGGGACCAAAATAGTTTAAAGTTTTTAGTTGTTGGTTTAAGCATAAATATTTCAAGGGTTTTGTGGCGGTGATGTGGAACTCGTTTTAAGTGGAGGGAATACAAGTATGTGTTCTTAAATAAAAAATCAAACTTTTGCGTTAAAAGCTCAAAGTTTGGAATGTTGTGGTGTTTGGTTGGTTGGATTTAAGGATAAAGTCAATTAATAAAGAGTTCAATGAGATTGATGATCGATTATACATTGTTAGTCCATCGTCTAAGGAGGAGTTGGTGGTTAGAAGGAAGAAGTTATCTTCAGACTTTTGAAATAACCTTAATCTGAAGGAAATCATTGTCCGTCAAAAGTCAAGGATAACTTAGTTAAAGGAGGGGGATTTAAACTCCATATTTTTTATGCGAAGTTGAAGAAGAGAAGAAGAAGAATATATATTATTTTAGTTCCTAAGGAGGGGGGGGGGGGGGGGGACAGAATTGATGATGTGAAAGGCGTGAAGGATGAGGTGAAAAGAATTTTTGAAGATAGATTCTCTGAACAGGGTGGGCATAGACCTGTTGCTGATGCTTCTTTGTTCATAAAATTATCACTAGAAGATAGTTTGAAGCTTGAAGACCCGTTATGTCTCAAAGAAATAAGGAGTGCAATTTTGAATAGTGATAGTTCTAAAAGCCTGGGCTGGATGGTTTAAATTTTGAATTCATTCAAAGATATTGGAGTTTGTTGGAAGCTGATTCGGTTAAGTTCATGAATGAGTTTCAATCGCACGCCAAGTTACCCTAATCAATTACGACTTCGTTTATTGTGCTTGTTCCAAAAGTTCTTCAGCCTCAACAGTTGGGTGACTATAGACCCATATGCCTTGTGGGTTATCTTCACAAAATTCTATCCAAAGTGCTTTACAAATTGGAGTTTATGGTTGATGAGGAATGCAATAATGTTCAACAATGTTATTACCTCTATTGATGATGTTGTATCTGATGTCAAAATTTGTCTTAATTTTGGTTAGCTTTTGGAAATAATTATAGAGTGAAGTTTAACTATTATGTTTGATGTATTAGTCCTTGGGATTTCATAAACCTGTAATGTGATGTTGGGTTTGAATACCCCTGATACTCTATTGTTTCATATTTTATTATAAAAAAATAAAAAATAAAAATAAAAGATGCTAAAATGCAATGGTTAGAATTCAAAAATATTTCGCCTTAATACTTTTTTCTTCAATTGTCACCTCAGCCTATAAATAAATAAAAAAATTTAAAATTACTAAAATACAGTTGTTAATATTGGAATGTCTGTTCCCAAATTTTTTTTTTTTTTTGAGAAAAAGTAAATAGTATTTTTTTTAAGAAAAAATGTGGCGCAACTTTAGGTTACCTCAGTTTTTATTTTTATTTTTATTGGCTGAGGTGTGAAAGATTTGTCGTAGTAAGAGTACGAGAACAAGATTTGAAAAGTATAGCCAATGGTGTCATATGGTGTAGCGCTGGGTGTGGCACTCGTTTAGAGATAGATAATCAAACATGGAATAATCCACAAACAAACATCTATATAAGACTGACTTGGAGTTCGTGAAATCCTCAACCTTTTTACTTCACAAAACCTAACTATTTCATTTCGTAAAATGTCTTCTCCGACAGCAGTAGCAATAATTTCTCTTCTTCTCTTGACTTTCATATTCCTATTATTCAAAACCTTTTTTCATCCAAAACAAAAAACATTAAATCATAAAAAGCCACCAGGTCCACCAACCCTACCTATATTTGGTAATCTCCACATGTTAGGCAAACTTCCACATCGAACACTTCATTCACTCTCCAAAAAATATGGTCCAATCATGTCCATACAACTTGGTCAAGTACCAGCTGTTGTCATTTCATCTTCAAAAGCAGCAGAATTATTCCTCAAAACACACGACCTTGTTTTCGCAAGCCGACCAAAGATTCAAGGATCTGAGCTCATGTCTTATGGTTCTAAAGGGTTTACTTTTTCAGAGTATGGTTCTTATTGGCGTAGTATGAGGAAAATTTGCACTTTGAAACTTCTTAGTGCTTCCAAAGTTGAGAAATTCGCTCCTATTAGAAAACAAGAGTTGGGTGTTTTGGTTAAATCTTTAGAGAAAGCTGCTTTGGTGGGCGAGGTTGTGAATGTTAGTGAGGCTGTGGAAAATCTTGTTGAAGATATTATGTTTAAGATGATATTGGGTAGAAGTAAGTATGAGCAATTTAACTTGAAGAGGCTTGTTAGAGAAACACTGATTTTATTTGGAGCTTTTAATCTGGCTGATTATATTCCCTGGTTAGGAGTATTTGATCTTCAGGTATATACTCCTTCTCCTTCTGTTCTTGATTATAAACAAAAATATAATTCATTTAAATTTTTAAATATTTATATGAATATAATTAAATTTTCACCTCTTTAAAAATGTATTTTTCTCATTTCGGTACAATACAAATTTATTTATGGATTTAATGGTGATGCACAGACAGTGTAAAAAAGTTTTACACTGTCATCCAATGAGAATATATTATTTTGCCATATCAGACAAGTATTTTAAAATTTATAGTGTAATTTGGTGGAATGCATCGTCGTCATTGATTGACAGTGTAAAATTAATTTACACTATCAGTGCATCACCCTTTTTCTCTTTATTTATTATCATTTATGTTATTAAATATATAAATTATTATTTTTGAATTAAGAAAATTTTGAAATTTGAGAATGATATGTGATTTTGTTGTTGTTTTCTATTACTTCTCCATTGTATTTTTATGGGAAAATTACAATAAAAATATCCAAAAACAAATTCTTATGTCAATTTTTTAAGTTGAACAATCATTTTTAAAATAAGAAAATTAAATATGTGAATTAAATCGATGTTTCTTATCTCAAATATTATTTTCTTCATCATTAAACGAAGTGGTATTTATCAATAAAAACGGACACATACGATTGTAAGGTTTTGATATAACGTCACATCCAATAATATCGATTTTTACAGTTTATCTATAAACTGCATATACTTTTGAATTATTTTTATTTTTCTTCTTTATCTCAACTCGAACACAAATTAGATATATTTTTATATGGGAATGTTTATTTGCTACAATTAAGTAAGAAAAAGAAAAACAACATCCATTAGATCAAGGTAAATAATGAGATGAGAAAAATTCACATTTTTTTGAAAAGTCAAATCTTTAATTTCCCATATGTTTTTATGGTTTTATTATGTTCAGTAAAAGTATGTATTTAATAATCGTTATTATATGTATTTAATTAACTTCTTTGTTAGGGATTAACACGAGGTTTCAAGAAAATCAGTAAAACATTGGATGAGATGCTAGAGATGATAATATTAGAGCATGAACAAGTTACTAATGTAGATAAAACTCGTGGTGAAGACTTTGTAGATATACTACTTTCGATTATCCACCAAACCATGGATCATGATAGTGAGCAAAATAATGTCATTGATCGAACAAACATCAAGGCTATTTTACTCGACATGATAATGGCATCAATTGATACCTCGGCTATCTCAATTGAGTGGATTTTATCTGAACTATTAAGGCATCCCAGAGTGATGAAAATTCTTCAAAATGAGATACAAGATGAAGTAGGAAATAAGAGAATGGTTGAAGAGAAGGATTTGAAAAAGTTTAAGTACCTAGATATGGTGGTTGATGAAACCTTCAGACTTCGTCCTACTTCTGCTTTTCTAATTCCTCGTGAATCTAGGGAGAACGTCATAATTGATGGTTATTTAATAGAGAAAAAGACACGAGTTATGATTAATATATGGACAATAGGGAAAGATCCTAATATTTGGTCAGAAAATGCTGAAGAGTTTTATCCAGAGAGATTTATTGACAAAAAAATGAATTATCAAGGACACGAGTTTGAGTCTCTACCATTTGGTTCTGGTCGTAGGCGTTGTCCTGGGATTCAATTGGGCTTAACTACTATTAAGTTGGTTGTTGCTCAATTGGTGCATTGTTTTAATTGGGAACTTCCAAATAATATTAACCCTTCCAGCTTGAACATGGAGGAAAAATTTGGACTCGCAACACCAAGAGCCCAAAATTTGCATGCAATACCGCATTATCGTTTGGTTGATATCAAACATGTATAAATCTAAGGATATTCAGCCAGTTAATTACTAATAAGTATGCTAAGTATAGTTGGTCTATTATTTATGTTTATATAAAATAAGGTAATGTATGCTTTATCTTTATAGATATTAATGGCCTCTCGTCTGAGTGTATAAAATTATTTGAATAATATATTATTATAATATCTATTATCTATTATCTATTATAATATATTAAAACTAAGCCATTAAAAAAATTATCATAAACAAAATCAAAATCTACATTTTATGATAGTCAAAAATAGTATTTTGCCATATATATATATATATATATAATTTCAACACCGCGCATCGCGCGAGTCTCAATCTAGTATTTATCATCTCTAACAATATTTGAAATATGTTATCATAACTATGAATAAGATTGCATAAAAGAATATGAACACTTTTCAAATGTATTCAACTAACGCAATCTATTACCTAAGACAACGTTTTTATGAATCCATGTATACACTATTTATAAAAAAACCCTTTTAGAAAAGCCCCTTTTCAAAACGATTAAGGACAATCACTACAAGAAATTATACATTTTAAGACACTTGCATTGCGACACTTGAGTAAAACCTGTCTGTATTCCATATCTACGACGGTTTCCACAATGGTTAAAAGCAACTGCCATAAATTTTTTAAAAGAAATTTGGATCCTTTTCATTCCAAAATCCACGATGGTTACCCAAACCGCCTCTGCCTAGGTATTGCGACGGTTTTTAGGTGCTTATGGGCCAACTGTCTCTTTTTTTATGAATAATGGAAAACAATAGGCCACCACTTCAAATCCTGCGGCAGGTGCATGAACTGACCTCACTTAATATCTGCGACCGTTCACTGACTGCCGTCGTATTCGAAGGAAATTAAAAGAGCGCTTCAACATAATTTGGTCCCCGCGTAAACATTTTTTCTTCATATCTTTCAAAAGCCTAAATCATCTCTCTGGTACAATTGAATCAACAAAACCCTAAAATTGATCTTCCTCCCAAACGTCTTCTTTCGTTCTTCTTTGGCGTATCAAGCCTGTCCTCTTGGCATATCGAATCTCTTTATCTCCTTCTACTTTTGACTAAGGTAGTAATTAAACCTATTTTTAATTTAGGTACAAAATCAAATCAGTTTTAAGTGAAATTTTTGTCGCAATTCAATGGACTCAATTTACAGTAAAATGCGGCTGGAGTTGGTTGTTCATAGGAAAGAAAGTCGCTGGAAACAGTAAGAAAATCCAAGTTTTCCTCACGGTTTTCGGCTAATATATTTCCTTCTACAGATTCAGAATGTGAGGATGCTCAGTCAACTTCAATCATTGTTTGGTTAGGACATACCCTATTTTTCATCAATTAACTGTCTTAACCTTATTTGTTTATGTGTATTTTTTTCAATAATTAACTGTCTTAATCTTGTTTGTTTATGTGTATTTTTTCCATCAATTAACTGTTTGAATCATCTATTGATCTTAATATTATGTTTTAGGCATATCAAATGATATATGGAATAACCATGTTGCTGAAACTGCCATGAAGACAGCGACAACTTTCCTAAGTGGAATGAGATGATATAAAGGCCTCACATCTTGTTTAGAGACCCTTGAAGGTAAGTATTGACTTGTGCTTAAAAACTTTCTGATTTAATTATGTATTAGAATTTATTTTGATGGGAAGTAACTGTCATTGTTTGAAATTGTGGACCGCATCACTTGATGCGACCACAATATAACATATGCGGATGACATTGTAACCGCATCGACCACAATTGCGGTGTGAAACAAAATCACATGCAATCACTGCAATAAGTTCACATCATCGTTGTACCAGACCGCATTGCAGCTGTGCTGGTGTTTACCGTGAAAATTAGTAAACAATCGCTGGTCCACCAAATCAATGATGAATTGGGTAAAAGATGAACACTTCGACAGTATTCATGGTTTAAATAATTTTCTTCGAAAATATTAAAGAAAATGTAATGCAGGGAAATGATCAAAAGTTCGTTGGAAATAACTTGCGAAAGTAAAAGATAAACTTCTGGGCAAAACTAACTTAATCGCATTGAATAAAAAAGATGGTGTTACATCAAACGTACATTTCTCACACACTCGTTTCTCTACACGCAGGTACTTTGAGTAATTGAGGAATTTGTACAAACTTGAAAACACACAAATCCTAACACTAAGACTTGCTATTTATACCAGTAGAGAATAACTACCTCTAACGGCCTACTAACTAGAGCAAGACAAATGGCATTTTGCATGTCTTCATCTCCTAAACGCGCTCCACGTGTCTCCTGCCAGCAATAGGATAAGAACAAAGTTCCCTCCCTTATTTGAATTCAAATCTTTGAATCGAACGTCATCAGTAAGGCTTCCGTCGAACAATATCTCCAAAGTTTTAGAAATATTTCTAAGTCCACAAAATACTTCTTTCTTGCAGAAGGACACTTTCGAGTAGAATTCTTGGAAACTCTATTCCAGTCGAAGTCTTCCAAGTCTTCTCTGAAATCTTATTTCCTTGATTAATTCTCTTAACCCAATACTAGGCGTCGAAATTAAGAGCTAACAAATTGCCCCCAAAAATGTCATTTTCGACACCATTAAAGAAAAAGGCATTTTTTGATAATGTCGTTCGACGCCTCATTTAGTCCTTGGATGGTTTCGACGTCACTTATGGTTCCAACGTTACAAAACTGTTCACCTTCCCTTTAGCAGACCTATGACGTCATAGCCATCATTACAACCTCTGACACGTCTCCTCAAGCCACGCGAGAATCTCCATCATCATCACGTTTCCTAGAGTCTAGGAAATCATGGGGGTAGGCATTAATTGCCACCGTTCCAACAAGGATAGTGGGGAGAACACGCGTCCCACTTCCATTTAAACCATTAAGGTGATTCTGAAACTGTTTCCACTCCCAACCTTATAAATACCCCTTTCATCAACTCTTTTCACTTTTTACGCTCTCTATACTCTAAAAAAAACTCCACACTCTCAAAAACCCAGTCTCCTTCTTCATATTCCAACAATGGCTTCATCAACACGATCTACCAAGGACACCAACAAAATTACTAAGGAGTCTACCAAACCTGCAAGAGCTCCTAAAAAGATCTCTCAACTTTACCCATTTGATTCAATCACGGGTCCGACCATGGTAGGAAATCAACAGTACCTATCTGAACCGCTTGCTGAAGAGAAAAAAAGAATCTACGCTTCACATGTACTCATTCATTTGACTTTTGATGGTAAGCCTCTGGTTTTGTTTGGCCCTCTGTCTGATCCTAATGTTGATCTTAGCAAGCTTAGGGATTTCTTCCCCACTTACCACAAATACAAACTCATAGTTCAAGCTAAGAAACCTAAGGCTAGTAACGAGGATTCCAATCCTGCTAACCAGAACAACCCTTCGACTGAAGAGGCCATTGATCTTAGGTATATGAACAACTTTAGGGTATTTAGAGCTAGTCCCTCCTTTAAGGATCCCTCTGACTATTTAGGATGGTTGAATAAATTAGAGAAAACAAAGTCTGAAGTCTGGAAAGACATGGGTATTTATGATTTGATCATGCTGTCGAAAGTAGGACATGATTATTACTCGAACATGCTTGTTTCGTCCTTGATTTCTGGGACAGAACCCATTACACTCTCCATCTTCCATGTGGAATGATGACACCAAATTTATTTGATATAGCCGCTATCACAGAGCTCAAACCAAATAGGAACACCTCTGACCCTGGATTTGTGTCTGATGATAGTATTAGCCTTTCGACATCTAGGGCAACATATTCAACCCACATCGCACATTATCACGATAAGGACATAGAAGAGGTTTCGGATGCATAACACATAGCTTTCTTAGAACTATGGCTGTCTCGTTGTGTCTTCTGTTCGAAGTCACCACAAGTTGCTAGGAAATTCCTAACTATGGCGAATCAACTCCATTCTGGCCATAACCTTTGTTTAAGCTAACTAATCTTAGCTAGCCTCTATGAATCTATGAGCGAAGGAGTTACCCAACTCAAGTGTCTAGGTGACAATGGAAATCTACTCATTTCTGGACCTTTCTGGCTTCTACAATTGTGGTTGAACGCTTCATTCGAAGCCTGTCTTCCCGACAAGAATCAAATCGACGAGGACGCTGACGAAGCGAAGAATATGAGGGTAGAAGGTTCACTCATGGCGAAGCTAATTAACTCCTGTTGATGAAGGTCAAAATGTTCAACATACCTTCACTAACTTTATCATGTTGTTTGCTAAACGTTATGATTTCTCACCCAATATGGCTCCCTTCGCTGCAAGGAAATGTGGTCCTGAGTGGTTCACCAGGCCACTCCCAGCGCCGTCGAAGGCTAAAGAAGCAGAATCTACTGCAATCTGGGAAGCCTTCCTGACACCTAGGGTTTTAGCCCTTAGGTTCAATCTCTTAAAGAGTCTGGTCACTCTGATTGCTTATCAGCCAAATCTTGGCGCCCAACAATTTGGATTAGTTCAGGTTTTACCCAAACCCCTCTATGACAAGAAAAACCTCCTCCTCCTCTACAACGCAGTTCATACCGAAGTCGTGACTATCAAATAGATTGCGCGGTATGCTGGTCGAACACAACTTCTTCCTGTTGCTTTCGAACCAAGCTTTCTCTGCACCCAACCGTTTGATTACTGGTGAAAAGCTTACTATGTAGAGGAATTTTTTGACGTGACTTCTTTCACTCAGCACATTAACAAGGTTTTCCTCTCTGTGTAGGAAAGATTCAAGAAAGGTACTTCGGCGTACATCAAAGAAATCCAAGCATTCCAGAAATACTTTGAAACTGTTTATCGACCATATTATCTTGATCGAACCGTCTGCGACGCAGCAGTTACTTTAAAGGAATTTTTTTTAAAGAAAATGGAGAACTTAGAGATCATTTCGTACGTTCCTCCCGAGAAACGGTACAAAACGACTTTTAACATGTTTCCTCCCAAATTCCCTCGACTGCCAAATGCTGATTTTGGAGTGGCCCTTGCCCCTCCATTTCTAGACTGGTTCGTCTGTGGGGATTCTATCAAAATACTTCGCCAACAATCAAAACCAAATGCCCAGCGGGTGGTTATGACCAAACTGTCATACACCAAATTTTGACCACTCATTGTTAAAATTTTGTTTAGCTGACTGTGTTTTCACTTCGTGTCATCTGTATATTATATCATATATTTTGTCATGCATATTGCTTGATTTATCAGTCGGAATATACATATCGAATTTTCAGTCATTTTTTGTTAATTATGCGGAAAATCTATGAATGGACATTTTTTTATCAAAACTCGTAAACGTCCATTGTTAATCTTTTTTTCGCGTAATTTAAATGGTATGCTCATTTTAAATTTCCAACTTTTCAGTCATCTTTTTTGGGCCCATTTAAGCCTTTTTACCGGGAAAATCAATTTCAAAAATTTGACCAAAACGCTGTATTTCTTCAATACGTGTATATATCTTGTTTTTTATGAATTTTGTTTTTAACAAATTTGTTTTTTATACAATTTTTTTTTTAAACAATTTGTTTTTTTTATACAATTTGTTTTTTATACAATTTGTCTTTTATGCCAAATTCATCTTTGTTTATTTAACACAAATTTCTTTTGTTTTGTATACATAAGTTCCTAACAAACTTTGAACTTGAATTCTTAACAAAATCATCATTAATTTTGAAACTTGAAAACTAAGTATTGAAGACTTAGAAGATCAAGCTTTGAATTGAATCATCATTCTATCTTTATTTTTCTTCATCAACAAGTATGTTTTGTCAATAAATAGGAGTCCCTATTTCACTTTCAAAGGACACCAAACATGCTCTTAAGCTTGTTTCACTCTTCTCTTCCTCTCATATATCACTCTTTTTATTTAAATTTTGTTCTTTCTTAAAAGAAAACTTATGTTTTTTTTCACAAAAAACAAAACAATTTTGGTTCCCTTCATTTCACAATATACAGCAGCAACACCTCACAAATTTCAGCTTCAACAACATTAACTCATTTGTTTTAATAGCTCAACCACACGACATTGTCAGAAAGAATTCATCGGTATTACCACAAAGAGGAAATACTTTGGTTGTGAGGGGATGGATCCATGTGATAACCCCACACAGGGTTTATTGTTATGATAAACGACCCAAGTTCAAAATTCACCAAGAAAATGCAGCTATGCAGCTCTGGATATACATACAAAGAAGGTTGTTTTGAAGGCTTCTTCTTCTGTTGTTGCTCTTTTATCTTAATCTTGGGACCAAGGGTTGACTCAATGTTTTGGTGTTATCATTGAAAATGATGGCAGTGTTTTGACATCTGCAAAGTTCATCCGCTGTCATACTCAAGAAAATTTAATGAAAGATAAATTGGCTGATAGTCTTAAGTATTGTTCCTTGTGGTAATAATCTTGACTGAAAAGAGCTCTTCAAGGGAACTTGCTTGATCACAAGGGAACAATCCCACATAAACTTAAAGCGACAAGCTCCCTGCAACGATTTTCTTCAGCAAATTCAATAACAACTGCAGCGCACAACATCAACACAATTTCATAAAACAAAAAACAAATCAGATGCAATTACAGATCCTATAACGAAACAGTCGAAATCAACAATTGAACACTTCATTACAATACAATTCCAATTTAAGTTTTGACCAATTTTTCTTCAAACAAAATTACACATCAAGTTTTTCTTACAGGAAGAAGAAGAACAACCAAATGAAATTAACGGAAGGAATTAAACGCAAACAGAGAAAGAATTACAAAACGGAGGAAATCGAACCTTTCGAACTAGAAACAGAACCGAACAGAAGAAGGAGGCACATCAAATCAACAATCGAGAACAGAGGTAGGATTCTTGGAGAAGAACACCACCGCAATCGAGCACCCCGCCGCTATGGATGTACGTCCGGAATTGTCTCCGAAATCACCTCCATCGTCCACTGTTGCATCACCGCAGAAACATGTTGCCGAGGAGAAGAAAGAGCACCACAAAATCATAATGGAACAGAGCTAAAATAGAAGACGGAGGGCGAAAAAGAGAAACAGGACATTTGCAAAGAGAAAAATGGGTCGTATGAGGAAGAAAAGCAACGATTCAGGTATTTTAATATTTACAGATTTTAATCTATATTTATTTTATTATATTTAAAAGAAAATATTTTTCATTTGGGCTTTATTGAGTTAACCTAAGCCCATCTAAATATATCGCCAATTCAATGTTTTTTTTTATATAATTATTGTTAATAATTAACTTTGATAATTGTTTTTAATTATATTAATTATTTAAGTTTATATTGATCAATTAGTTTTATTAAATATTTTCAATTAACTTAATTATGTATTAATCATTTAATTGTTTGAATTGTTCATTCGATTATTTGATTTCCTCTTTGCTAAATGCGCAGGTTTACTTTCAATGAATTGTTTGTAAACTGATTAATTAATTGTTCACGTCACTTGTGTGGTTTAGTTTTCTCTGCTTGTGTGGCTTTTTCATTTGATACAAGAATTCTTAATCAATACCTCAGAGATCATTGGATGCTTTGAACTTCGTCGGATACTCTGGGCTCATCTGACACTCCTCTGCTTGTGTGAAAATTCATCGGTGTCTTGTACACTCTGTATTTAACCTTTGCATATATATCATGTTTGCATTTACTTGTAAACAAGCATTTCCTGTAAATACACAGTACACTGGTACAAAGAGAGGAATTATTCTCGGTAAAGCCTCTCTTAAACCATTTTTGAAACACGTTTGGGCAATCTAATAGAGTATAAGACCCATCCCATGTCACACACAAATAATTTTTGGGCTTCGGCCACTGAATAAGTCCCACCGTGTTTTTCGAAACCGTGGCGCGATCATCGCCTTTTAAACAAAAATCATTTGGGCCTATTTGTAGAGTGTAAGTCCCATCCCTTTGTAAATAATTAATTTTGGGCCTCAGTCATTGTATAAGTCCCGATACGATTTTAAAAATCTCGGTGCGATCGCCATTTTCAAAACAATTTTCATCTAGGCCTAGCCTTGAGTTGTAAGTCCCATCTTTCTTCTTTTCAATCACTTTTGGGCCTCTAGTAGAGTATAAGACCCATCTGTTGCACCCCAAAATTTGCCCTCCTTACTTTATTACTAACTGGCTTATGTTTCATTTCATTTTTTGCATTATCATGTATGCATATCATTAGCATGTGGTCAAGGTGCTTGAGGCAGTTCAAGAAGGTCCTATCTGGTCTATCACATCATCAAGAGTTCACAAGTAGCAAGGGATCTCAAGTGAATCACTCTCTCCTAACCAGTGCAGGAATTAGGGTTTTGAGATTCTTGGGTTTATTGCTCCAATGGGCAAGCTCCTTGGGTTTTTATCATCACCAAATGGCATATCTTATCTTTGCTGGAGAGGATACACATCATATTCAGAGGAATTTGGATTTGGAGACTTTGCTATTTCCTCCTAGATTGAGGGTACCAAAACTAGGGTTTGCTATAAAGTCAGTTTATTTCTGATTTTTTGGGCAAGACTTGATTCTATGGTATTCCTTGGGTCCCTAAGTATCTAGGGATGGGAGTTTGTCCATCAGTCTGGTTCAGGAGAGATTCAATTGGCCAAAGGATTGGAAATCAGGTGAATGGAGTAAAAGTCAACAGTGAAAGGAGAAAAGTCAACTGTGGGATTTTGAGGTTCTCTTCAAGGTTTTCAAGGTCTCACATCCTCACATGGTCTTCAGGGGTCAAGTTTCATACATATTTATCAGGAATCAGGAGTTGGTGCAAAGTTTCTAAATTTGGAAAGTGACCTATAATGAAAAGTTTCCATTTTTGGCAAGTTTCTACACTTCATTCAACTTGACTTTTCACCATCAAGGAAGCTTCAAATGAATTTTTCTCCAACATGAAAGTTGAATACCTTTTTCTCCTCTTTCCAACAAGTACTAGTGGGTCTCCATATCATTTGTGAAACTCCAGTTATGATCAAAAGAAGGCAAAGTGGTTTTTAGGGTTTCTCATGGTTCCATTTTCACAACTTTGGGCATAATGACCTATAATCAATTTCATTGCTTCATGCCACATTCTAATATCAAAGAACATTCCTTGAGGATTATTTTGGGCCCAAGTATCATGAAGTTCCATGGTTTATTCTTCACTTATTTTCCATTATTCAAAATTGCCAAAATGTTGAAAACTCATTAACCAATACATCTCAAGGCCCAATTCCAATTTGGGTGTGATTAGCAATTCAGATATAAGTGATCCATCATGAAATAGTTGGATATCCATGCATGGGAGGAGGTGTATCTAACATTATGTGATTTTCCAAAATTGCCCAAAACTCATTAAACAAAGAATTGCCCAAGCCCAATTCATTATCAGTGAAAAACCCTAGCCTATTTAAACCCATTCATGCACTTGTTAGGGTTCAGACACGTGATATTTGGAAGAGAAGAAAACTTGAACCCTAAAGCTTTTTTGGTTGGATCTCTCATTCCTTTAGGTCTTTTGAAGAACTTCTTCCACAAACCTCTTCTTGGTGATCAATAGAGTGCAAATCATCCCCCATTCGCAGCCAAAAGCAAGGATTAGGAGTGCACCATCTCAGGTTAGTCACTTTTTTCGTGATCACGAAACTCTCCTTTTAAGTATGCATATTGATGTGTGATGTCTGCTGATCATTCTGATATAGTTTTTGTTGAGTTTGTACGTGTGCATTGCTTGTACTGTGAGTTTAAAGTTTCGAACCCTAACCTTGTTGCTCTCGATTCTCTTCATTTACGCATTGTTTGTGATTTTTGAGATGATATTATTGATCCTCAAATTTTTATGGTCAGAATAGTGTGTTCGCATGAGTTTTCTGGGCAGGTTTTGGGTGTACGTCGCCGGGGAAGACGACCGGAACCCTAGTTCCGGCGTCTGGGTTGGAGCTCCGACCGGCAAGGGTTTGGACGAAGAAGATGTAATCTCAGCCACTCATTCTTTTGATCGCACGGCTCATGCTTCACCAAGTGTGTTTTTTTCTTCTGAGTTTTTAATTAGTGATCAGGTGTTTATTACCCCATGAGTCTTATGGTGTACGTCCAATTATGTTTGTTTATTTTGTTTACTTTTATTTTTGCTGACTAATCATGGATCGTTTGATGAATCACAAGGCCACAATGCAGCCAACAAATAAAAATAAGCATGTGTCGTGCACATGGTGTGTGTATGGTGTTCTATTTAATCACATGTGTGCGTGTGTATCATTTTCACCATGCGCGTTCTAATCCTAACCACTGATCTGCAATACCTTTTGATTGTGCTGACCAAATAATGGACGTAGGATTGATCTAAAGGCAGGTATGAGTCAACTGGGTTGACTGAAGCCCATGTGCACCTTTTTTTATTTTTATTTTCTTTCTGATGGATTTTTCCACGCTGGGCCTACTATCTGCGCCCCCATCCCTTAGCCCATTAAAATTCCAATGCATTTTCCTTACTAAACGCACCCCCTTGCATTTTTATTTCATTTTCATTTTATTTTAATTATTGTTTTCATTTTTAATTATTAAAATTAGTTAATTGCATTTAAAAAATCCCAGAAAATTCATGCATACTTTTTATCATTTTATAAAATTTTCCAAATTTTATTTTTTATTTTTATTTTATATTTTATCATCTAAATTAATTATTTAATTATTTCCTTTTGCATTGCTCATATCATGCATACCTGAATTTGTTTATTTTATTTCTCTGTATCCATAAAATATTTTCAATCCATTCCTTTTGCATTCATTCACCAACATTTTGAAGTGCATTAAAATAATTTTCTATCATTTTTAAAACTATTTCATATTGCATTTTTATCTTTTCCTTTTGCACATTGAATCCTACTTCTCACCTGAGCTTTGCCCAATTGTTTAAATGGCCAACATCTTGATTTTTTGCAGGAGTTTTTGGTTTTTGGTTTGTCTCTGGTTGAGCAACTTTTATATTTAATTTGGTGATTTTAGAAGTTATTTTACTATTTGTTTAATGCCTCTTTGTGTGAGGTTTTCTTGTATGCGCATCCTGGATCTTGTCTATTTGAAAAGGCACTTGTGCCATTGCCTTGGGGTTGTTTATTTGACTTCTTAATTCATGTTTGGGTTATTATCATTATTATATGCCCTTGTTTAGGTTCCATTTGCTTTGATATCGCTTATGTCTGGTTCATACTAACCTTTTATGCAGGGACTAAGGTAAGTTCCTTAAGGGTGTAGATAGTCATCCATATTCACCCTTACTCTTCTCTTCTCTCATCTTTTCTTTTCTTTAGGCTTAGGTTGTCGGCAAGCCTCACTAACCGTAGGTCACCCATGCATGATAACAATAGGATTCTTAATCCCCCCTAGAGTTTCCTTTGTGTCTTCTCTCTTCCCATCTCAAAGCTTCTTGAAAATACTTAATAAGGATAAATTGTATTGCGCACCAGCCTTAAGCGTGGGGAATGAGAAATGAGGGGCTTCCTCTCATCTTTCTAGAGTGCTTAGCGAGTGTCCTGTCTTGGGACGATGCGTTAAGTATTCGCCCCTGTGCCCTAGACTTTGGTGCAATGCAACTTATAAACTAAGTTAAGTCACTTCTGTCCTAAAAAATACAAACCAACTTCAAACTTTTTTGTCCTTCGGGATTGTCAAGCTAAAGGCTACTTTCAAAAAGGGCATGTTACTTTCCGTCTGAGATGCAAATAGGCATCGACCCTAACTGCTGGACGCGAACTTAACGTCGCTCATAAAAAACACAAAAAGAACTTGGTCCAAACTACGTTGACTCTGAATTCCCCATTGCACAAAAGGGGTACGTAGGCCTAGGACGTCGACGTCCTACCGAGTCTATCTTATTTTTTCCTCCCCCGTTTAGTACAGCCCTAGATGATAGTATGACTTACCCTTAGAATAGACAACAAGCGTGGATCCCATCGAGTACGATGGACGCGTGGGGTGCTAGCACCTTCCCCTCGCGTAACCGACTCCCGAACACAGGTTATGGTGGCGATGACCATTCCTTTCCCTCTTCCTCAAGTTTATGCGGTGTTCCCTTTCCCTCTCTTGGGATAAATTTACACGGCTGACGACTCTATTTTCCGCGCCACTTTCACGTTTGTACCTGGATGAAAATCCTGGGAGCGACAGCTGGCGACTCTGCTGGGGACTCTGGTTGACCTATGCTAGTCCATCCCTAAGCGAGTCAGTCCTAGCGCTTGCTTGTCTTTGTTCTCTTTGGGTGTCTTTATGTTTGTTTTGTTTTATTTGTTGTATTTTATTTTTTACAGCTTTTCTGCATTGCATTCCATTTTTATTACTGTCATACTGCTGTGTTGTGCTGGCTGTTCTTGTTTTGCAGGTTGGGTGGTTCTGAGAGATAAGCCCAATACCCATGCTTGAGTACACCCTAGGACTAGAG
Source organism: Lathyrus tuberosus (assembly GCA_022829125.1). NCBI lineage: Eukaryota > Viridiplantae > Streptophyta > Magnoliopsida > Fabales > Fabaceae > Lathyrus > Lathyrus tuberosus. The sequence continues at coordinate 5,162,182 of JALAZF010000414.1, read as the reverse complement.
TGGAGAGTAGTGGGAGCTAAGTGCCCGCTTGGTACGTTTGTGTGTTCACGAAATTCACAACCAGACGAGGCTATCTTGGGATGCATTCTAACGTGTGTGTCTTGCGCATGTTAGGGTGTTGATCTAGAGAGCTGTCGACTCTGGTGACCGATCATCGAGGACCTTAGTGGAAACATCCCTCTTTAGTGGTGACAGTGGCAGACCACATCCTGTGGCAAACCCATTCGCACCCGAGGGCCCGCTTTGGAACTCGCATAGGATGGCCCCTACTTCTTGAAGAAAATCAGTGGAGGCACTCCTCGATTGACGATAGTACTGTACCCCGAGGGATGAATGTACTATTGTTTCTCGACCTCAGTGCCAAAGCTGAGGACCTTCCACTTTGGAGAATCAGTCGAGGCCTCCTCGATTGATGATGATGCCAAACCAGAAATGGTGAACGTATCATCATTTCTCGACCTGAGAGCCCGGGATACTGAACATCCTAGTACCCACACATGAGAGGGGATGGGTGTTTGCAGGTAACCGAAACCTTCAACCTACCCTGTTTTTCTGGATTTCTCATCAATGTCCGATTATTTGGGTTCTTGGTTATCTCAGTGGTTCAGAATTCTAGTTTCCTGGGTTGTGGTTCTCGTTCAGTTAACAGCACAGCACATCCAGCAGTGTTGCCTTGACCCCATATTTGCATGAGCATGTCATTTTCTTGCATTCTAACATGTTTGACATTTTTCAGGGCTTGCATCTTACTCTTGATTCCGGTTTTCTGAGGTTACTTCAGCATGGATGTCCAGAGAAAGAAGACTGTTGCCTATTCGTTCCCAGATCCGACTTTGACATTGATTCACAAAATGATTAATATGGCTGGTCCCGGAGTTCGTACAGAGTTCCGTGGAGGGTATGGGAGACTTTTGAAATTTGTCTACAATATCTCCAAGTATGAGAAGGATGCCATTCATACACTTATTCAGTTTTATGATCCGTCTTTGCGTTGCTTCACTTTCCCAGACTACATCTTGGCCCTAACGTTGGAGGAGTTCTCATTTATTTTGGGAATCCCCATCAGGCATGATATAGTTTTCTTTTCTGAAGAAGACTCCGGGGTAAAAGAAATGGCTGTTTCTCTTCATATTAGTGAATCCGTTCTGAACAGTAATATTGAAGAAAAACAAGGAGTTAAGGGTTTCCTATTGAAGTTCCTGTTTGATCAAGCCTGCATACATGTCAAAGAGAAGAATTGGACTGCTTTCCAAGCTATCCTAGCTATGTGCATCTATGGGATTGTCCTGTTTCCGAATATTCCTGATCTGGTGGATATGCATGCCGTCAGAATCTTTATTTCGAAGAATCCTATACCTACCTTGCTAGGTGATGTGTATCACTCAGTTCACTACAAAAATGAGAATAGGCGCGGAAAAACTGTGAATTGTTGTGCACCAATCTTATCTACTTGGTTTCTAAGTCGTCTCCCCGAATCTGGCGCTTTCATTGATACGAAAGATTCTCTGAAATGGTCAAAGAGGGTTATGGGCTTGACTGCTGACAACATTGTTTGGATTAATCATGATTTGCTAGGAATGGAGATTATTTACAAGTGCGGAGAATTCCCTAATGTACCCTTGATAGGGAGAAAAGGTGGAATCAACTATAATCCTTCCCTTGTTATCAGGCAGTTTGGGTATCCTTTGAGAGGCCCACCTGAAGAAAGAGATATCAGAGAATCCTTATTCTTCAATGGTATTGAGGATCAAGAGATGATGAGGAAGATTGTAAATGCTTGGAAACAGGTGACCAAGAAGGGTAAAACTTCATTCGGGAAATGTAATAACCGGGCTTTCCCTTCCTATAAAGAGTGGATTAAGAAGAGAGCAGAAGAGGAGTTTCTTCCCTTCCTGGTGGAACCACCTTTGTATCCTTTACTGGTTGAGCCTCCTACCACAATCGAGATAGAGAAGTTTGACAAGTTGTGGGCTGAAAAGGAAAGGCTTCGAGAAGAAAACAGAGAGCTACTAAGAGAGATCCATCAGTTGAAACATGAGCGGGGTGAAGCGATTCATACCGCCAAGTTGAAGATAGAGCTTCTTGCTAAGATAGAAAAAGAGCTAGCTGACATGGTCACATCCAGAAAAAGGATGAAAGAAGCTTTGGATGGTATCAGTAAGGTTCTCGAGTCTAGGAAGGAGGAATTGGACGAGGCTTTGTTAAAAATTCACAGGTTCAATGATCACCGAGAAACTGCAATGGCTGAGAATAAGAGAAAGGAAGACGGCTATCTAGCCCGGATTGATCTGTTGAAGTCGAAGCTCAAGAAGAAAGACGCTGAGATTCTATCAGGGGTATTCTAGAAACAAGCAGTCCAAGATCAACTCAATGAAGCTATAGCCTCCATAGAGGAACTGAAGGTCCAAGCTGAAGTGAAGAGATCTAGACATGAGGGACCTAGCATGGATGGTGTTTCTGGAGAAGATGCTTGGGAGTTGCATTGCCGATATTTGGAAGGGATCATACATAGAAGAGACGTTCTCATTCAAGAGCTAATTCAGAGACCAAAGCATCCCGACACCAAAAAGTTGTTCAAGGAAATCCAAGACTGGAGCATAAAGCATACTGGATGGGGAGGATTGACACTTGTGGACTTTGATGACATGTCGTAGTTTTATATTTTCTTTCATTATTTGGACCACCGCCAGGCTTGTTGGTTGGGATCTATGATTATTATGTTCAGGCTCATTTATTTTGGATTTGTGATTGTTGACATTTGGTTTTCCTCTGGTTTTCTTAATATATGAAGAGTGGTTCTGTTCTATCTTGTCATTAAGCTGGAATCAAGGGGTGGATCGCCCTGCGAATTTTCAAACATGTTTATTCGCATTTGCCTATTCATAATCATTTTGCATAATCGTTGTGCATAACAGGTGTTCATGGCTGGGTATTCTTATTTTGATCTGATTTTCTCAGAATTGCAGATTTAACTCCTCGGGCCATTCAAGAGTTGATCATGGAGCGAGTTCAAGCTGATTTGAGTGAACTGAAGGTTCAGATGAGACCATTTGGGGAAGACATGCTCCAGGAGCAGAAGATGCTGAGGGAGGAGGTCAATCAGATGAAGACTCAGATGGGTTTGGTCATGGAAATTTTGAAAACAGTGCAAAAGAAGGAAAACAGTCATGTGCCCGCTTCCAGAACAGAGATCCTTGCTCCTCCCATATCTTTGGAATCGGATCATGGATTATCTCGTGAATCTCTTCCACAAGCGGAAGTTCCAGAACTCTCATAACGGCAGCTAGGTCTTGGCTCCCAAGAAAACCCAAGGGCAAAAAGTGTACACAGAGACAGAAGAAGTCTGAAAGAGTTTTCCACCCGCTCCCTATGCCATATTCTCAACTACTGCAGCATCTCCTTCAGTTGCAACTGGTTCGAAAAAGGACTTTGGCTCCTCCCTCTGGTACTCCCCCACCAGGTTATGATGCAAGAGCCCACTGTGTTTTTCACTCAGGTGTGTCGGGGCATAATGTGGAAGATTGTAGGGCATTTCAGAATATTGTCCAGGATCTGATAGATTCGAAGGCAATTGAATTCACGCCGAGCGGCGTAAGCATACATGGTGGTCCTACTCTAGCTGTTGAAAAAGAGGTGGATATCCCTGTTGCCTTTCCCAAAGCTACATCAAGTCAGGGGCATTTCTTGCAGTCTTTGGCCTTAGAATCCCCACATCCGCAAATGCTACCTACGCCTCGACCAAGTCTGAAGAGAAAAGTGCCTGAAAAGATTATGCGCTCGCATCAGCATCAACAACAGAAGTATCAGCATCAGAATCAGCATAGGCCGCACAACAACTTGGAAAGAATGAATGCTCCTCTTCATCCAGTTCCCATGTCGTACAGTCAACTCTTGCCACACCTGGTTCGAAACTCATTGGTGGAGCCTAAGACTTTGAAGCCTGTTCCAGAACCATACCCTCCGGGGTACAACCCCCATGGGCAATGTGGATATCATGGAGGATCTATGGGGAACTCAACCGAAGATTGCGAAGCCTTCCAAGCCAAAGTGCAACAATTGATTGACAAAAGGTACATATCATTTCCAGAAGGAGACTTGGCTGTGCATGTTGACCTCTCATCTGTTTGAAGATTTCAAGGGTCGTCTCAGTCTGCAAGTACGTCTAGACAAGAATCAAGCTTCCTCAGCAATGGCAATCTTCAGCTTCTTTACTGCATTTTCCTTTGTGGTTTTTCATTTCTTGTTAGAGCACTGTATGCATGTAAGACTTGTTTGTTTTTTAATGATGACATTAATGCAATGAGTATGTTTTTCTTGAAGTATTCCATTCGTGTTCACTCTTAAATGTTTATATGCGCTGCAATACCAATTTTCTTGTTTAGAACTCTTGAGGGAGGATGATGAGACGAAAACGCAAAATCTCCGGTTGTATGTTCAAGGATACAACCCTGTTGAGGATGTACAGGCATTGTTTCAAACCCCTAAACACTGGAGATATAAGGGAGATAAACCCTCGTTAACCCTTTTGAGCCTTGAAGTAGGAGTTTCTTCCATTTGAAAAAACCCTCGTACTTAACCTAGAGGCAGGGTAGGCGTCAGTTAGTTTGACCGAGCATGCAAATTTCAAGGAGAGTGTGCATCTGAGGATCCATTACCTTCTATCCCACCATCAAGAGGTCAAGAGATGTGAAACCACAATGGTTATCCATCGACAATCAAGAAGTAAGGTAGTCACAACCCTTTCAAGCAAGTAAGACGACCAGTGTCACACGCTTTGTTCAAAAGGGGAATAAAAAAGAAAGCCCGCTAAGTCGAAACTTGAAAACAAGCGACTTAGGCAAAAGTCAGGGCATCCCGCTGGACTTCAAAATCGAAAAAAACTCAAAAGAATCAGTTCAGGCAAAAATTAGGGATAAAAAAAGCAAAAGAAAGAAAAAGCGAAAAGCGTTACAAAAGAGAATCCCCGATAAGAAAAAATTCGTGTGATTACAGACACAAAAGATAAAAAGGGGTGACTGTCATTAGTGGCATAGGTTCCTTAAAGATCATAAAACTTTGGAGAGATGAGCGTTTGGGACAGATTAACTGAACATAGGACTGGAGAACATCACGAAGAGTGGGTGGGCACCGATAAGTTTTGAGCCATAAATCCTTTTTCGGAAACCGCGAACCAGACCATGTTACAACCCTTAAAAGTCCTAATTGAAACAGGGTTTATTCCGAGAGCGTACTTCAACAGGATAGCGTTCCTGACTCCTATGAGTTGTGCTAATAAGATTGGTTGGTATTGCATGTGCGCATTGTTTTGCCATTCAAAAAATCAAGGTCGCATCCCAGCTAGTGATTCGTTCACGAGGCTTGGCGACTCATTTTTCGATAAAACTTCAAGGTTAACATGAGTGTTGCATTAGAATTGTCATTCTCATAATAAACATTTTCTGTTTGCATATATGTGCCTAAGCATCAATGCAGCTTACACAGTGAAAGTCAGTCAAAAAGCTTGATCCTGCCAAGTTGGGGTGCTTGAAAATTCTGAAGGACAATCATATCAAGGGGCATGTCGTCAAGAAACTCAGTGTAGAGTAGGCTCTCCCTAGTAAGTCGTGTTAAGATGTAGCCGATATGGGGCAGTCACGTCGAGAAATCTCTCCGAAATTCAGTTACTCTGGGGCATTTATTCTAAGATCAGGGGCAAAGTCACTTTGAAGCTCGTATTGGGGCAGGCCACCTCTAGAGCGTGGGAGGTTGTCCACTCCTGAAAATGGTTAATTGAAGCACCTCCTCAAGGTTCAAGGTACTAAAGAAGAGTATTTTTAAGTCATTACAATCCCTTTCGAGGTGATGTACTTCATGGATTATGAAGACCGGGGCAGTTATGTCGAGATATGATAAATCTCTCCAAGAGTTTGAAGACCCTGGGGGAGTGCGAGCGCCCGGTCTTCTGTAAAATCCCCTTGAGATGATTTCTTCCGTTAGACCTGGTGGTCTGGGGCAAGTGAAAAGTTCAAAGGGTCGTGTATGACCATAAAGACAAGTCAGGCTGCAGGGCAACAGGATTGTACCCCGCATCAATTTGCTCTCCCCAACAGGGCAGACCTTTCCTCAGCAGAGCAGACCTTCCCCAACAGGAGACTTGGGAAACATTTCCTCTGAATCAAGATGTTATTTCCCCACAGAATCAGGGTGTTCACCTTCCCCCATCCAGTCAGGAAGCGTGCTCTCACCGACGATGTCATATTCTAATCCCCAGCAAGGAGAGGGAAAAGTCATTCTCCCCATCAGCAGGCTAAGTTCAGCAGTATCCCCAAGCAGGACGGTATCATGGACTGTTTTCCACAAGCAAGATGGTATTATGGGCTGGCATCCCCCAACAGGTCCTAAGCCCATCTGTTATTGGCAATCCTCAGTAACAGACTTCCGATTTCGTTATTGGCATTCATTCTCAACTCCCCCAGCAGAGGAGGAATCTCAGGTTCTATGTTACCTTCAGTAAAGGACAGGTGTAATCCTCGATAGTCTGGATGTTCTTTCAGAATTCTCATCCTCAACAGAGGTTGCTGATCCAAAGAGTCGGTCAGTGTGATCCTCCTTAGCAGAGTTCCTGGATTCAGAGGACAATTTATTTTTGTCGTCCCCAGCTGAATTGGTCTTTTCTCTCCGGCATTTATTTTGTTGGAGGAGCTTTTTTGCATATCATAAGCATTCGCATTGCATCCCCAAACACATAGCATTTCCATTTGCATTTGAAGCATAAGCCAGGTTTGATGCTTTCCTTGCCAGTTCTCTTTCTCAGCAGAGATGGCATAACTCAGGAGATTTTGGAGGGATGCAGTCCTCATACTTGTGCTCCCCGGCAGAGTCTTTTATTTAGACTTCTCCTTCCCCCAGTGGAGTCATCTTATCTGTGGATCATGGGTCCGTTAGGAGTTTGTCTGGCCTTTCTCTTTTGTGAAATCCCGTTCTTGCTTGACGTATTTTGTCTGCCAGAGGTGGCTTAAACCAGAAGTTTTGTTTCACATTATTCCCAGTGAAGTCGCCGTTTGTTTTGCTAGTTCTCTTTATCAGCAGAGATAGCAATCTTTGGAAGATTTCCTTTCGTCAGTTTCCCTTTATCAGCAGGGATGACATTTATTTTGCTAAATCTCTTTATCAGCAGAGATGACAATCCTTGGAATATTTTCTTTCGTCAGTTTCCCTTTATCAGCAGGGATGGCATTTATTTTGCTAATTCTCTTTATCAGCAGAGATGGCAATCTTTTGAAGATTTTCTTTTGTCAGTTTCCCTTTATCAGCAGGGATGGCATTTACTTTTCTAAATCTCTTTATCAGGAGAGATGGCAATCTTTGGAAGATTTTCTTTCGTCAGTTTCCCTTTATCAGCAGGGATGGCATTTATTTTGCTAATTCTCTTTATCAGCAGAGATGGCAATCTTTTGGAGTATTTTCTTTCGTCAGTTTCCCTTTATCAGCAGGGATGACATTTATTTTGCTAATTCTCTTTATCAGCAGAGATGGCAATCTTTGGAAGATTTTCTTTCGTCAGTTTCCCTTTATCAGTAGGGATGTCATTTATTTTGCTAATTCTCTTTATCAGCAGATATGGCAATCTTTGGAAGATTTTCCTTCGTCAGTTTCCTTTTATCAGCAGGGATGACATTTATTTTGCTAATTCTTTTTATCAGCAGAGATGGACATCTTTTGAAGATTTTCTTTCGTCAGTTTCCCTTTATCAGCAGGGATGGCATTTATTTTGCTAATTCTCTTTATCAGCAGAGATGGCAATCTTTGGAAGACTTTCTTTCGTCAGTTTCCCTTTATTAGCAGGGATGACTTTTCTTTCGTCAGTTTCCCTTTATCAGCAGGGATGGCTTTTATTTTGTTAGTTTCCCTTTATCAGTAGGGATGGCATTTATGTTGCTAGTTCTCTTTGCCAGCAGGGATGACAATCTTTTGAAGATTCATTTTGGTCAGTTATCTTTAATAGCAGAGATGACGTAACCTAGGAGAGTTTGTTTCACTTTATATCCAGCATAGTAGCATTTATGGCTAATTCTCCAGTAAAGGATTGCAAATTTCCGGGTTCTTTGGTATTCAATCTCCGTGCATCCTGAGTGTCTGAAAACCGTCGCTATCATACCCTCAAGACCAAGTCGATTGAATAGGGGCAGCTGTTGCACCCCAAAATTTGCCCTCCATACTTTATTACTAACTGGCTTATGTTTCATTTCATTTTTTGCATTATCATGTATGCATATCATTAGCATGGGGTCAAGGTGCTTGAGGCAGTTCAAGAAGGTCCTATCTGGTCTATCACATCATCAAGAGTTCACAAGTGGCAAGGGATCTCAAGTGAATCACTATCTCCTAACCAGTGCAGGAATTAGGGTTTTGAGATTCTTGGGTTTATTGCTCCAATGGGAAAGCTCCTTGGGTTTTTATCATCACCAAATGGCATATCTTATCTTTCCTGGAGAGAATACACATCATATTAAGAGGAATTTGGATTTGGAGACTGTGTTATTTCCTCCTAGACTGAGGGTACCAAAACCAGGGTTTGCTATAAAGTCAGTTTATTTCTGATTTTTTGGGCAAGACTTGATTCTATGGTATTCCTTGGGTCCCTAAGTATCTAGGGATGGGAGTTTGTCCATCAGTCTGGTTCAGGAGAGATTCAATTGGCCATGGATTGGAAATCAGGTGAATGGAGTAAACGTCAACAGTGAAAGGAGAAAAGTCAACTGTGGGATTTTGAGGTTCTCTTCAAGGTTTTCAAGGTCTCACATCCTCACATGGTCTCCAGGGGTCAAGTTTCATACATATTTATCAGGAATAAGGAGTTGGTGCAAAATTTCTAAATTTGGAAAGTGACCTATAATGAAAAGTTTCCATTTTTGGCAAGTTTCTACACTTCATTCAACTTGACTTTTCACCATCAAGGAAGCCTCAAATGAATTTTTCTCCAGCATAAAAGTTAAAGATCTTTTTCTCCTCTTTCCAACAAGTACTAGTGGGTCTCCATATCATTTGTGAAACTCCAGTTATGATCAAAAGAAGGAAAAGTGGTTTTTAGGGTTTCTCATGGTTCCATTTTCACAACTTTGGGCATAATGACCTATAATCAATTCCATTGCTTCATGCCACATTCTAATATCAAATAACATTCCTTGAGGATTATTTTGGGCCCAAGAATCATGAAGTTCCATGGTTTATTCTTCACTTATTTTCCATTATTCAAAATTGCCAAAATGTTGAAAACTCATTAACCAATACATCTCAAGGCCCAATTCCAATTTGGGTGTGATTATTAATTCAGATATAAGTGATCCATCATGAAATAGTTGGATATCCATGCATGGGAGGAGGTGTATCTAACATTATGTGATTTTCCAAAATTGCCCAAAACTCATCAAACAAAGAATTGCCCAAGCCCAATTCATTATCAGTGAAAAACCCTAGCCTATTTAAACCCATTCATGCACTGGTTAGGGTTCAGACACGTGATATTTGGAAGAGAAGAAAACTTGAACCCTAAAGCTTTTTTGGTTGGATCTCTCATTCCTTTAGGTCTTTTGAAGAACTTCTTCCACAAACCTCTTCTTGGTGATAAATAGAGTGCAAATCATCCCACATTCGCAGCCAAAAGCAAGGATTAGGAGTGCACCATCTCAGGTTAGTCACTTTTTTCGTGATCACGAACTCTCCTTTTAAGTATGCATATTGATGTGTGATGTATGCTGATCATTCTGATATAGTTTTTGTTGAGTTTGGACGTGTGTATTGCTTGTACTGTGAGTTCAAAGTTTCCAACCCTAATCTTGTTGCTCTCGATTCTCTTCATTTACACATTGTTTGTGATTTTTGAGATGATATTATTGATCCTCACATTTTTCTGGTCAGAATAGTGTGTTCGCATTAGTTTTCTGGGCAGGTTTTGGGTGTACGTCGCCGGGGAAGACGACTGAACCCTAGTTCCGGCGTCTGGGTTGGAGCTCCGACCGGAAAGGGTTTGGGCGAAGAAGATGTAATCTCAGCCACTCATTCTTTTGATCGCACGGCTCATGCTTCACCACGTGTGTTTTTTTTCTGAGTTTTTAATTAGTGATTAGGTGTTTATTACCCCATGAGTCTTATGGTGTACGTCCAATTATGTTTGTTTATTTTGTTTACTTTTATTTTTGCTGACTAATCATGGATCGTTTGATGAATCACAAGGCCACAATGCTGCCAGCAAATAAAAATAAGCATGTGCCGTGCACATGGTGTGTGTATGGTGTTCTATTTAATCACGTGTGTGCGTGTGTATCATTTTCACCATGCGCGTTCTAATCCTAACCACTGATCTGCAATACCTTTTGATTGTGCTGACCAAATAATGGACGTAGGATTGATCTAAATGAAGGTATGAGTCAACTGGGTTGACTGAAGCCCATGTGCACCTTTTTTTATTTTTATTTTCTTTCTGATGGATTTTTGCACGCTGGGCCTACTATCTGCGCCCCTATCCCTTAGCCCATTAACATTCCAATGCATTTTTATTACTAAACGCACCCCCTTGCATTTTTATTTCATTTTCATTTTATTTTAATTATTGTTTTCATTTTTAATTATTAAAATTAGTTAATTGCATTTAAAAAATCCCAGAAAATTCATGCATACTTTTTATCATTTTATAAAATTTTCCAAATTTTATTTTTTATTTTTATTTTATTTTTTATCATCTAAATTAATTATTTAATTATTTCCTTTTGCATTGCTCATATCATGCATACCTGAATTTGTTTATTTTATTTCTCTGCATCCATAAAATATTTTCAATCCATTCCTTTTGCATTCATTCACCAACATTCTGAAGTGCATTAAAATAATTTTCTATCATTTTTAAAACTATTTCATATTGCATTTTTATCTTTTCCTTTTGCACATTGAATCCTACTTCTCACCTGAGCTTTGCCCAATTGTTTAAATGGCTAACATCTTGATTTTTTGCAGGAGTTTTTGGTTTTTGGTTTGTCTCTGGTTGAGCAACTTTTATATTTAAATTGGTGATTTTAGAAGTTGTTTTACTATTTGTTTAATGGCTCTTTGTGTGAGGTTTTCTTGTATGCGCATCCTGGATCTTGTCTATTTGAAAAGGCACTTGTGCCATTGCCTTGGGGTTGTTTATTTGACTTCTTAATTCATGTTTGGGTTATTATCATTATTATATGCCCTTGTTTGGGTTCCATTTGCTTTGATATCGCTTATGTCTGGTTCATACTAACCTTTTATGTAGGGACTAAGGTAAGTTCCTTAAGGGTGTAGATAGTCATTCATATTCACCCTTACTCTTCTCTTCTCTCATCTTTTATTTTCTTTAGGCTTAGGTTGTCGGCAAGCCTCACTAACCGTAGGTCACCCATGCATGATAACAATAGGATTCTTAGTCCCCCCTAGAGTTTCCTTTGTGTCTTCTCTCTTCCCATCTCAAAGCTTCTTGAAAATACTTAATAAGGATAAATTGTATTGCGCACCAGCCTTAAGCGTGGGGAATGAGAAATGAGGGGCTTCCTCTCATCTTTCTAGAGTGCTTAGCGAGCGTCTTGTCTTGGGACGATGCGTTAAGTATTCGCCCCTGTGCCCTAGACTTTGGTACAATGCAACTTATAAACTAAGTTAAGTCACTCCTGTCCTAAAAAATACAAACCAACTTCAAACCTTTTTGTCCTTCGGGATTGTCAAACTAAAGGCTACTTTCAAAAAGGGCACGTTACTTTCCGTCTGAGACGCAAACAGGCATCGACCCTAACTACCGGCCACGAACTTAACGTCGCTCATAAAAAACACAAAAAGAACTTGGTCCGAACTACGTTGACTCTGAATTCCCCATTGCACAAAGGGGGTACGTAGGCCTAGGACGTCGACGTCCTACCGAGTCTGTCTTATTTTTTTCCTCCCCCGTTTAGTACAACCTTAGATGATAGTATGACTTACCCTTAGAATAGACAACAAGCATGGATCCCATCGAGTACGATGGATGCGTGGGGTGCTAGCACCTTTCCCTCGCGTAACCGACTCCCGAACCCAGGTTATGGTGGCGATGACCATTCCTTTCCCTCTTCCTCAAGTTTATGCGGTGTTCCCTTTCCCTCTCTTGGGATAAATTTACACGGCTGGTGACTCTGTTTTCTGCGCCACTTTCGCGTTTGCACCTGGATGAAAATTCTGGGAGCGACAGCTGGTGACTCTGCTGGGGACTCTGGTTGACCTATGCTGGTCCATCCCTAAGCGAGTCAGTCCTAGCGCTTGCTTGTCTTTGTTCTCTTTGGGTGTCTTTATGTTTGTTTTGTTTTATTTGTTAAATTTTATTTTTTACAGCTTTTCTGCATTGCATTCCATTTTTATTACTGTCATACTGCTGTGTTGTGCTGGCTGTTCTCGTTTTGCAGGTTGGGTGGTTCTGAGAGATAAGCCCAATACCCATGCTTGAGTACACCCTAGGACTAAAGTGGAGAGTAGTGGGACCTACGTGCCCACTTGGTACGTTTGTGTGTTCACGAAATTCACAACTAGACGAGGCTATCTTGGGATGCATTCTAATGTGTGTGGCTTGCGCATGTTGGGGTGTTGATCTAGAGAGCTGTCGACTCTAGTGACCGATCATCGAGGACCTTAGTGGAAACATCCCTCTTTAGTGGTGACAGTGGCAGACCACATCCTGTGGAAAACCCATTCGCACCCGAGGGCCCGCTTTGGAACTCGCATAGGATGGCCCATACTTCTTGAAGAAAATCAGTGGAGGCACTCCTCGATTGACGATAGTACTGTACCCCGAGGGATAAATGTACTATTGTTTCTCGACCTCAGTGCCAAAGCTGAGGACCTTCCGCTTTGGAGAATCAGTTGAGGCCTCCTCGATTGATGATGATGCCAAACCAGAAATGGTGAACGTATCATCATTTCTCGACCTGAGAGCCCGGGATACTGAACATCCTAGTACCCACACATGAGAAGGGATGGGTGTTTGCAGGTTTGCAGGTAACCGAAACCTTCAACCTACCCTGTTTTTCTAGATTTCTCATCAATGTCCGATTATTTGGGTTCTTGGTTATCTCAGTGGTTCAGAATTCTGGTTTTCTGGGTTGTGGTTCTCGTTCAGTTAACAGCACAGCACATCCAACAGTGTTGCCTTGACCCCATATTTGCATGAGCATGTCATTTTCTTGCATTCTAACATGTTTGACATTTTTCAGGGCTTGCATCTTACTCTTGATTCGGGTTTTCTGAGGTTACTTCAACATGGATGTCCAGAGAAAGAAGACTGTTACCTATTCGTTCCCAGATCCGACTTTGACATTGATTCACAAATTGATTAATATGGCTGGTCCCGGAGTTCGTACAGAGTTCAGTGGAGGGTATGGGAGAGACTTTTGAAATTTGTCTACAATATCTCCAAGTATGAGAAGGATGCCATTCATACACTTCTTCAATTTTATGATCCGTCTTTGCGTTGCTTCACTTTCCCAGACTACATCATGGCCCCAACGTTTGAGGAGTTCTCATTTATTTTGGGAATCCCCATCAGGCATGATATAGTTTTCTTTTCTGAAGAACACCTCGGGGTAAAAGAAATGGTTGTTGCTCTTCATATTAGTGAATCCATTCTGAACAGTAATATTGAAGAAAAACAAGGAGTTAAGGGTTTCCTATTGAAGTTCCTGTTTGATCAAGCCTGCATACATGTCAACGAGAAGAATTGGACTGCTTTCTAAGCTATCCTAGCTATGTGCATCTATGGGATTGTCCTGTTTCCGAATATTCCTGATCTGGTGGATATGCATGCCGTCAAAATCTTTACTTTGAAGAATCCTATACCTACCTTGCTAGGTGATGTGTATCACTCAGTTCACTACAAGAATGAGAATAGGCGCGGAAAAACTGTGAGTTGTTGTGCACCAATCTTATCTACTTGGTTTCTAAGTCGTCTCCCCGAATCTGGCACTTTCATTGATACGAAAGATTCTCTGAAATGGTCAATGAGGGTTATGGGCTTGACTGCTGACAACATTGTTTGGATTAATCATGATTTGCTAAGAATGGAGATTATTTACAAGTGCGGAGAATTCCCTAATGTACCCTTGATAAGGAGAAAAGGTGGAATCAACTATAATCCTTCCCTTGTTATCAGGCAGTTTGGGTATCCTTTGAGAGGCCCACCTGAAGAGAGAGATATCAGAGAATCTTTATTCTTCAATGGTATTGAGGATCAAGAGATGATGAGGAAGATTGTAAATGCTTGGAAACAGGTGACCAAGAAGGGTAAAACTTCATTCGGGAAATGTAATAACCGGGCTTTCCCTTCCTATAAAGGGTGGATTAAGAAGAGAGCAGAAGAGGAGTTTCTTCCCTTCCCGGTGGAACCACCTTTGTATCCTTTACTGGTTGAGCCTCCTACCACAGTCGAGATAGAGAAGTTTGACAAGTTGTGGGCTGAAAAGGAAAGGCTTCGAGAAGAAAACAGAGAGCTACTAAGAGAGATCCATCAGTTGAAACATGAGCGGGGTGAAGCGATTCATACCGCCAAGTTGAAGATAGAGCTTCTTGCTAAGACAGAAAAAGAGCTAGCTGACATGGTCACATCCAGAAAAAGGATGAAAGAAGCTTTGGATGGTATCAGTAAGGTTCTCAGTCTAAGAAGGAGGAATTGGACGAGGCTTTGTTAAAAATTCACAGGTTTAATGATCACCGAGAAACTTCAATGGCTGAGAATAAGAGAAAGGAAGACGACTATCTAGCCCGGATTGATCTGTTGAAGTCGAAGCTCAAGAAGAAAGACGTTGAGATTCTATCAGGGGTATTCCAGAAACAAGCAGTCCAAGATCAACTCAATGAAGCTATAGCCTCCATAGAGGAACTGAAGGTCCAAGCTGAAGTGAAGAGATCTAGACATGAGGGACCTAGCATGGATGGTTTTTCTGGAGAAGACGCTTGGGAGTTGCATTGCCGATATTTGGAAGGGATCATACATAGAAGAGACGTTCTCATTCAAGAGCTAATTCAGAGACCAAAGCATCCCGACACCAAAAAGCTGTTCAAGGAAATCCAAGACTGGAGCATAAAGCATACTGGATGGGGAGGATTGACACTTGTGGACTTTGATGACATGTCGTAGTTTTCTATTTTCTTTCATTATTTGGACCACCGCCAGGCTTGTTGGTTGGGATCTATGATTATTATGTTCAGACTCATTTATTTTGGATTTGTGATTGTTGACATTTGGTTTTCCTCTGGTTTTCTTAATATATGAGCAGCAGTTCTGTTCTATCTTGTCATTAAGCTGGAATCAAGGGGTGGATCGCCCTGCGAATTTTCAAACATGTTTATTCGCATTTGCCTATTCATAATCATTTTGCATAATCGTTGTGCATAACAGGTGTTCAAGGCTGGGTATTCTTATTTTGATCTGATTTTCTCAGAATTGCAGATTTAACTCCTCGGGCCATTCAAGAGTTGATCATGGAGCGAGTTCAAGCTGATTTGAGTGAAATGAAGGTTCAGATGAGACCATTTGGGGAAGACATGCTCCAGGAGCAGAAGATGCTGAGGGAGGAGGTCAATCAGATGAAGACTCAGATGGGTTTGGTCATGGAAATTTTGAAAATAATGCAAAAGAAGGAAAACAGTCATGTGCCCGCTTCCAGAACAGAGATCCTTGCTCCTTCCATATCTTTGGAATCTGATCATGGATTATCTCGTGAATCTCTTCCACAAGCGGAAGTTCCAGAACTCTCCTAACGGCAGCTAGGTCTTGGCTCCCAAGAGAAGCCCAAGGGCAAAAAGTGTACACAGAGACAGAAGAAGTCTGAAAGAGTTTTCCACCCGCTCCCTATGCCATATTCTCAACTACTGCAGCATCTCCTTCAGTTGCAACTGGTACGGAAAAGGACTTTGGCTCCTCCCTCTGGTACTCCCCCACCAGGTTATGATGCAAGAGCCCACTGTGTTTTTCACTCAGGTGTGCCGGGGCATAATGTGGAAGATTGTAGTGCATTTCAGCATGTTGTCCAGGATCTGATAGATTCGAAGGCAATTGAATTCACGCCGAGCGGCATAAGTATACATGGTGGTCCTATTCTAGCTGTTGAAAAAGAGGTGGATATCCCTGTTGCCTTTCCCAAAGCTACATCAAGTCAGGGTCATTTCTTGCAGTCTTTGGCCTTAGAATCCCCACATCCGCAAATGCTGCCTACGCCTCGACCAAGTCTGAAGAGAAAAGTTCCTGAAAAGATTATGCGCTCGAATCAGCATCAACAACAGAAGTATCAGCGTCAGAATCAGCATAGACCGCACAACAACTTGGAAAGAAGGAATGCTCCTCTTCATCCAGTTCCCATGTCGTACAGTCAACTCTTGCCACACCTGGTTTGAAACTCATTGGTGGAGCCTAAGACTTTGAAGCCTGTTCCAGAACCATACCCTTCGGGGTACAACCCCCATGGGCAATGTGGATATAATGGAGGATCTATGGGGAACTCAACCGAAGATTGCAAAGCCTTCCAAGCCAAAGTGCAACAATTGATTGACAAAAGGTACATATCATTTCCAGAAGGAGACTTAGCTGTGCATGTTGACCTCTCATCTGTTTGAAGATTTCAAGGGTCGTCTCAGTCTGCAAGTACGTCTTGACAAGAATCAAGCTTCCTAGCAATGGCAATCTTCAGTGTCTTTACTGTATTTTCCTTTGTAGTTTTTCATTTCTTGTTAGAGCACCGAATGCATGTAAGACTTGTTTGTTTTTTAATGATGACATTAATGCAATGAGTATGTTTTTCTTGATGTATTCCATTCGTGTTCACTCTTAAATGTTTATATGCGCTGCAATACCAATTTTCTTGTTTAGAACTCTTGAGGGAGGATGATGAGACGAAAACGCAAAATCTCCGGTTATATGTTCAAGGATACAACCCTGTTGAGGATGTACAGGCATTGTTTCAAACCCCTAAACACTGGAGATATAAGGGAGATAGACCCTCGTTAACCCTTTTGAGCCTTGAAGTAGGAGTTTCTTCCGTTTGAAAAAACCCTCGTACTTAACCTAGGGGCAGGGTAGACGTCAGTTTGTTTGACCGAGCGTGCAAATTTCAAGGAGGGTGTGCATCTGAGGATCCATTACCTTCTATCCCACCGTCAAGAGGTCAAGAGATGTGAAACCACAATGGTTATCCATCGACAACCAAGGAGTAAGGCAGTCACAACCCTTTCAAGCAAGTAAGACGACCAGTGTCACACGCTTTGTTCAAAAGGGTAATAAAAAAGAAAGCCCGCTAAGTCGAAACTTGAAAACAAGCGACTTAGGCAAAAGTCAGGGCATCCCGCCGGACTTCAAAATTGAAAAAACTCAAAAGAGTCTGTCCAGGCAAAAATTAGGGATAAAAAAAGCAAAAGAAAGAAAAAGCGAAAAACGTTACAAAAGAGAATCCCCGATAAGAACAAATTCGTGTGATTACAGACACAAAAGATAAAAAGGGGTGACTGTCATTAGTGGCATAGGTTCCTTAAAGATCATAAACCTTTGGAGAGATGAGCGTTTGGGTTAGATTAACTGAACATAGGACTAGAGAACATCACGAAGAGTGGGTGGGCACCGATAAGTTTTGAGCCATAAATCCTTTTTCTGAAACTGCGAACCATACCACATTACAACCCTTAAAAGTCCTAATTGAAACAGGGTTTATTCCGAGAGCGTACTTCAACAGGATAGCGTTCCTAACTCCTATGAGTTGTGCTAATAAGATTGGTTGGTATTGCATGTGCGCATTGTTTTGCCATTCAAAAAATCAAGGCCGCATCCTAGCTAGTGATTCATTCACGAGGCTTGGCGACGCATTTTTCGATAAAACTTCAATGTTAACATGAGTGTTGCATTAGAATTGTCATTCTCATAATAAACATTTTCTGTTTGCATATATGTGCCTAAGCATCAATGCAACTTACACAGTGAAAGTCAGTCAAAAAGCTTGATCCTGCCAAGTTGGGGTGCTTGAAAATTCTGAAGGACAATCATATCAAGGGGCATGCCGCCAAGAGACTCAGTGTAGAGTAGGCTCTCCCCAGTAAGTCGTGTTAAGATGTAGCCGATATGGGGCAGTCACGTTGAGAAATCTTTCCGAAATTCAGTTACTCTAGGGCATTCATTCTAAGATCAGGGGCAAAGTCACTTCGAAGCTCGTATTGGGGCAGGCCACCTCTAGAGCGTGGGAGGTTATCCACTCCTGAAAATGGTTAATTAAAGCACCTCCTCAAGGTTCAAGGTACTAAAGACGAGTATTTTCAAGTCATTACAATCCCTTTCGAGGTGATGTACTTCATGGATTATGAAGACCGGGGCAGTAATGTCGAGATATGATAAATCTCTCCAAGAGTTTGAAGACCCTGGGGCAGTGCGAGCGCCCGGTCTTCTGTAAAATCCTCTTGAGATGATTTCTTCCGTTAGACCTGGTGGTCTGGGGAAAGTGAAAAGTTCAAAGGGTCGTGTATGACCATAAAGACAAGTCAGGCTGCAGGGCAACATGATTGTACCCCCCAGCAGTTTGCTCTCCCCAACAGGGCAGACCTTTCCTCAGCAGAGCAGACCTTCCCCAGCAGGAGACTTGGGAAGCATTTCCTCTGAATCAAGACGTTTTTCCCCACAGAATCAGGGTGTTCACCTTCCCCCATCCAGTCAGGAAGCGTGCTCTCACCGACGATGTCATATTCTAATCCCCAGCAAGGAGAGGGTAAAGTCATTCTCCCCATCAGCAGGCTAAGTTCAGCAGTATCCCCAAGCAGGACGGTATCATGGACTGTTTTCCACAAGCAAGATGGTATTATGGGCTGGCATCCCCCAACAGGTCCTAAGCCCATCTGTTATTGGCAATCCTCAGTAACAGACTTCCGATTTCGTTATTGGCATTCATTCTCAACTCCCCCAGCAGAGGAGGAATCTCAGGTTCTATGTTACCTTCAGTAAAGGACAGGTGTAATCCTCGATAGTCTGGATGTTCTTTCAGAATTCTCATCCTCAACAGAGGTTGCTGATCCAAAGAGTCGGTCAGTGTGATCCTCCTTAGCAGAGTTCCTGGATTCAGAGGACAATTTATTTTTGTCGTCCCCAGCTGAATTGGTCTTTTCTCTCCGGCATTTATTTTGTTGGAGGAGCTTTTTTGCATATCATAAGCATTCGCATTGCATCCCCAAACACATAGCATTTCCATTTGCATTTGAAGCATAAGCCAGGTTTGATGCTTTCCTTGCCAGTTCTCTTTCTCAGCAGAGATGGCATAACTCAGGAGATTTTGGAGGGATGCGGTCCTCATACTTGTGCTCCCCGGCAAAGTCTTTTATTTAGACTTCTCCTTCCCCCAGTGGAGTCATCTTATCTGTGGATCATGGGTCCGTTAGGAGTTTGTCTGGCCTTTCTCTTTTGTGAAATCCCATTCTTGCTTGACGTATTTTGTCTGCCAGAGGTGGCTTAAACCAGAAGTTTTGTTTTACATTATCCCCAGTGAAGTCGCCGTTTGTTTTGCTAGTTCTCTTTATCAGCAGAGATAGCAATCTTTGGAAGATTTCCTTTCGTCAGTTTCCCTTTATCAGCAGGGATGGCATTTATTTTGCTAAATCTCTTTATCGGCAGAGATGGCAATCCTTGGAATATTTTCTTTCGTTAGTTTCCCTTTATCAGCAGGGATGTCATTTATTTTACTAATTCTCTTTATCAGCAGAGATGGCAATCTTTTGAAGATTTTCTTTCGTCAGTTTCCCTTTATCAGCAGGGATGGCATTTACTTTGCTAAATCTCTTTATCAGCAGAGATGGCAATCTTTGGAAGATTTTATTTCGTCAGTTTTCCTTTATCAGCAGGGATGGCATTTATTTTGCTAATTCTCTTTATCAGCAGAGATGGCAATCTTTTGGAGTATTTTCTTTCGTCATTTTCCCTTTATCAGCAGGGATGGCATTTATTTTGCTAATTCTCTTTATCAGCAGAGATGGCAATCTTTGGAAGATTTTCTTTCGTCAGTTTCCCTTTATCAGCAGGGATGGCATTTATTTTGCTAATTCTCTTTATCAGCAGAGATGGCAATCTTTGGAAGATTTTCCTTCGTCAGTTTCCTTTTATCAGCAGGGATGGCATTTATTTTGCTAATTCTCTTTATCAGCAGAGATGGCAATCTTTTAAAGATTTTCTTTCGTCAGTTTCCCTTTATCAGCAGGGATGGCATTTATTTTGCTAATTCTCTTTATCAGCAGAGATGGCAATCTTTGGAAGACTTTCTTTCGTCAGTTTCCCTTTATTAGCAGGGATGGCTTTTCTTTCGTCAGTTTCCCTTTATCAGCAGGGATGGCTTTTATTTTGTTAGTTTCCCTTTATCAGCAGGGATGTCATTTATGTAGCTAGTTCTCTTTGCCAGCAGGGATGGCAATCTTTTGAAGATTCAGTTTGGTCAGTTCTCTTTATCAGCAGAGATGACGTAACCTGGGAGAGTTTGTTTCACTTTATATCCAGCATAGTAGCATCTATGGCTAATTCTCTAGTAAAGGATTGCAAATTTCTGGGTTCTTTGGTATTCAATCTCCGTGCATCCTGAGTGTCTGAAAGTCATCGCTATCATACCCTCAAGACCAAGTCGATTGAATAGGGGCAGCTGTTGCACCCCAAAATTTTCCCTCCTTACTTTATTACTAACTGGCTTATGTTTCATTTCATTTTTTGCATTATCATGTATGCATATCATTAGCATGGGGTCAAGGTACTTGAGGAAGTTCAAGAAGGTCCTATCTGGTCTATCACATCATCAAGAGTTCACAAGTGGCAAGGGATCTCAAGTGAATCACTCTCTCCTAACCAGTGCAGGAATTAGGGTTTTGAGATTCTTAGGTTTATTGCTCCAATAGGAAAGCTCCTTGGGTTTTTATCATCACCAAATGGCATATCTTATCTTTGCTGGAGAGGATACACATCATATTCAGAGGAATTTGGATTTGGAGATTGTGCTATTTCCTCCTAGACTGAGGGTACCAAAACTAGGGTTTGCTATAAAGTCAGTTTATTTCTGATTTTTTAGGCAAGACTTGATTCTATGGTATTCCTTGGGTCCCTAAGTATCTAGGGATGGGAGTTTGTCCATCAGTCTGGTTCAGGAAAGATTCAATTGGCCAATGGATTGGAAATCAAGTGAATGGAGTAAAAGTCAACAGTGAAAGGAGAAAAGTCAACTGTGGGATTTTGAGGTTCTCTTCAAGGTTTTCAAGGTCTCACATCCTCACATGGTCTCCAGGGGTCAATTTTCATACATATTTATCAAGAATCAGGAGTTGGTGCAAAGTTTCTAAATTTGGAAAGTGACCTATAATGAAAAGTTTCCATTTTTGGCAAGTTTCTACACTTTATTCAACTTGACTTTTCACCATCAAGGAAGCTTCAAATGAATTTTTCTCCAACATAAAAGTTGAAGATCTTTTTCTCCTCTTTCTATCAAGTACTAGTGGGTCTCCATATCATTTGTGAAACTCCAGTTATGATCAAAAGAAGGAAAAGTGGTTTTTAGGGTTTCTCATGGTTCCATTTTCACAACTTTGGGCATAATGACCTATAATCAATTCCATTGCTTCATGCCACATTCTAATATCAAAGAACATTCCTTGAGGATTATTTTGGGCACAAGAATCATGAAGTTCCATGGTTTATTCTTCACTTATTTTCCATTATTCAAAATTGCCAAAATGTTGAAAACTCATTAACCAATACATCTCAAGGCCCAATTCCAATTTGGGTGTGATTATCAATTCAGATATAAGTGATCCATCATGAAATAGTTGGATATCCATGCATGGGAGGAGGTGTATCTAACATTATGTGATTTTCCAAAATTGCCCAAAACTCATTAAACAAAGAATTGCCCAAGCCCAATTCATTATCAGTGAAAAACCCTAGCCTATTTAAACCCATTCATGCACTGGTTAGGGTTCAGACACGTGATATTTGGAAGAGAAGAAAACTTGAAACCTAAAGCTTTTTTGGTTGGATCTCTCATTCCCTTAGGTCTTTTGAAGAACTTCTTCCACAAACCTCTTCCTGGTGATCAATAGAGTGCAAATCATCCCCCATTCGCAGCCAAAAGCAAGGATTAGGAGTGCACCATCTCAGGTTAGTCACTTTTTTCGTGATCACGAACTCTCCTTTTAAGTATGCATATTGATGTGTGATGTCTGCTGATCATTCTAATATAGTTTTTGTTGAGTTTGGACGTGTGTATTGCTTGTACTATGAGTTCAAAGTTTCGAACCCTAACCTTGTTGCTCTCGATTCTCTTCATTTACGCATTGTTTGTGATTTTTGAGATGATATTATTGATCCTCACATTTTTCTGGTCAGAATAGTGTGTTCGCATGAGTTTTCTGGGCAGGTTTTGGGTGTACGTCGCCGGGGAAGACGACCGGAACCCTAGTTCCGGCGTCTGGGTTGGAGCTCCGGCCGGCAAGGTTTGGGCGAAGAAGATGTAATCTCAGCCACTCATTCTTTTGATCGAACGGCTCATGCTTCACCACGTGTGTTTTTTTATTTTTTTTCTGAGTTTTTAATTTGTGATCAGGTGTTTATTACCCCATGAGTCTTATGGTGTACGTCCAATTATGTTTGTTTATTTTGTTTACTTTTATTTTTGCTGACTAATCATGGATCGTTTGATGAATCACAAGGCCACAATGCTGCCAGCAAATAAAAATAAGCATGTGTCGTGCACATGGTGTGTGTGTATGGTGTTCTATTTAATCACGTGTGTGCGTGTGTATCATTTTCACCATGCACGTTCTAATCCTAACCACTGATCTGCAATACCTTTTGATTGTGCTGACCAAATAATGGACGTAGGATTGATCTAAAGGCAGGTATGAGTCAACTGGGTTGACTGAAGCCCATGTGCACCTTTTTTTATTTTTATTTTCTTTCTGATGGATATTTGCACGTTGGGCCTACTATCTGCGCCCCCATCCCTTAGCCCATTAACATTCCAATGCATTTTCCTTACTAAACGCACCCCCTTGCATTTTTATTTCATTTTCATTTTGTTTTAATTATTGTTTTCATTTTTAATTATTAAAATTAGTTAATTGCATTTAAAAAATCCCAGAAAATTCATGCATACTTTTTATCATTTTATAAAATTTTCCAAATTTTATTTTTTATTTTTATTTTATTTTTTATCATCTAAATTAATTATTTAATTATTTCCTTTTGCATTGCTCATATCATGCATACCTGAATTTGTTTATTTTATTTCTCTAAATCTATAAAATATTTTCAATCCATTCCATTTGCATTCATTCACCAACATTCTGAAGTGCATTAAAATAATTTTCTATCATTTTTAAAACTATTTCATATTGCATTTTTATCTTTTCCTTTTGCACATTGAATCCTACTTCTCACCTGAGCTTTGCCCAATTGTTTAAATGGCTAACATCTTGATTTTTTGCAGGAGTTTTTGGTTTTTGGTTTGTCTCTGGTTGAGCAACATTTATATTTAATTTGGTGATTTTAGAAGTTGTTTTACTATTTGTTTAATGGCTCTTTGTGTGAGGTTTTCTTGTATGCGCATCCTGGATCTTGTCTATTTGAAAAGGCACTTGTGCCATTGCCTTGGGGTTGTTTATTTGACTTATTAATTCATGTTTGGGTTATTATCATTATTATATGCCCTTGTTTGGGTTCCATTTGCTTTGATATCGCTTATGTCTGGTTCGTATTAACCTTTTATGCAGGGACGAAGGTAAGTTCCTTAAGGTTGTAGATAGTCATCCATATTCACCCTTACTCTTCTCTTATCTCGTCTTTTCTTTTCTTTAGGCTTAGGTTGTCGTCAAGCCTCACTAACCGTAGGTCACCCATGCATGATAACATTAGGATTCTTAGTCCCCCCTAGAGTTTCCTTTGTGTCTTCTCTCTTCCCATCTCAAAGCTTCTTGAAAATACTTAATAAGGATAAATTGTATTGCGCACCAGCCTTAAGCGTGGGGAATGAGAAATGAGGGGCTTCCTTTCATCTTTCTAGAGTGCTTAGCGAGCGTCCTGTCTTGGGACGATGCGTTAAGTATTCGCCCCTGTGCCCTAGACTTTGGTGCAATGAAACTTATAAACTAAGTTAAGTCACTTCTGTCCTAAAAAATACAAACCAACTTCAAACCTTTTTGTCCTTCGAGATTGTCAACCTAAAGGCTACTTTCAAAAAGGGCACGTTACTTTCCGTCTGAGACGCAAACAGGCATCGACCCTAACTGCCGGACGCGAACTTAATTTCGCTCATAAAAAACACAAAAAGAACTTGGTCCGAACTACGTTGACTCTGAATTCCCCATTGCACAAAGGGGATACGTAGGCCTAGGACGTCGACATCCTACCGAGTCTGTCTTAGTTTTTTCCTCCCCCGTTTAGTACAGCCCTAGATGATAGTATGACTTACCCTTAGAATAGACAACAAGCATGGATCCCATCGAGTACGATGGACGCGTGGGGTGCTAGCACCTTCCCCTCGCGTAACCGACTCCCGAACCCAGGTTATGGTGGCGATGACCATTCCTTTCCCTCTTCCTCAGGTTTATGCAGTGTTCCCTTTCTCTCTCTTGGGATAAATTTACACGGCTGGCGACTCTATTTTCCGCGCCACTTTCGCGTTTGTACCTGGATGAAAATCCTGGGAGCGACACCATCCCCTTTGTAAATATACTATTTTTGGCCTCAGTCATTGTATAAGTCCCTTAGTGGTTCTCAAAATCACGTCACGATCGTAGCCTTTTTCAAATAAAACACTTCGGCCTCTTCTTGAGTATAAGCCCCATTATTTTCTTCACAAAAACTTTTGGGCCTCTAATAGAGTGTAAGATCCAACTCTTTTTGTACAAAAACAATTTTTGGGCCTCTGTTATAGTATAAGTCCCACAACGTCTGTCGGTATCGCAGTGCAATCAATGTTATCAAATAAGTCATCTGGGTCTCTCCTTGAGCTATAAGCCCCAAACAAATCCTTTCTTAACAACTTTCTTTTAATTCAAATTCAAATTCAATGTGTTTTC
Organism: Lathyrus tuberosus; assembly: GCA_022829125.1. NCBI lineage: Eukaryota > Viridiplantae > Streptophyta > Magnoliopsida > Fabales > Fabaceae > Lathyrus > Lathyrus tuberosus. The sequence continues at coordinate 5,137,099 of JALAZF010000414.1, read as the reverse complement.
AAAACTTTCTTCAATTTTTGGAAACTCTGAAAGAGGGAATACAGTTGTAATAAATACAACAAACCACATTATGCTTGGGCTTCTTCTCAAAAGGTAAGTCCCTATATATGTTTCAATGCTTATTTCTTATATATATATATATATATATATATATATATATATATATATATATATATTTGTGCATATCTTGTTTAGAGTTCCCCCAGCAGTAAGGTATAGGTTTAGAACAAAACAGAGGTTACTTTCAATATAGTCAAAACTAGTTCCTCATAGGAAATTCCCTATACAGTCTTGCCTCCTCTTGGGCTTATACAATATGGAACAGAGAAAGGCATTAGTCCCGGTGAAACTTTTCGCAAGACTGTCAAACTTAGAAATTATATATTTGGCACAAGAAATTCATTTCCCCAGATAGGATTAATTCCCGGTGAAATCTCTCTTGAATTTCTTCAAACTTTAGAACTGTTCAACAAAGAAAGGATTAATTCCCGGTGATACCTTTCTTGAACTTTTCTTAGGCTTGGACCCACAAGCTTCCTAAAAGCATCCCCAACCTCCTCTTGGGCTTAGTACAAGGACCCACAGGCTTCTTAAAAGCAACCCCAGCCTCCTCTTAGGCTTAGTACAAGGACCCTTAGGATTCTTAGAAGTTCTTCAGCCTCCTCTTGGGCTTTGTACAAGGACCCAAAGGCCTCCTACAGGTATATGATAGAAATTAGACATCTTTACTTGTTCAATCCTCAGAAGAGTCAGAATTCCAGAACATCAAACCATTTTAGGGTTGATCTTCATCCCTTAAACCTTCAGCCTCCTCTTGGGCATCATACAAAGATCTCTCTACACTAAAGCCTACCACTTCTTGAGAGATTTGGATAATCTCAACCTCCTCTTGGGCTTCATTCAATAATACTTGGAAAGTCTCATCTTCTCTTGGATCTCACCAAGAAACCTTCAAGTTTCATAAAAGCTCAAGAAAAACCCTGATCATTTCTTCATTACACTAATCTCCAGCGGAGTTAAAACCTCATTAGGTTTTCAAACTCAACTTTAAACTTCCCAACAAATTTTAAGCTTCATCATAAAAAATCCCCAGCCAGGGTCAATTTACCATCAACAAATCCCCAACAGAATCAGAGCCTCATGGCATCTGATACTCCAACTTTTCCCTGATTCTCAACAAGAGTAAAACCATTGGATTTCCTCAATAAAATTTGGACCTGCTCTTGGATTTCAATAATCCTCAGCAAGAGATATCCTCCTCTTAGGCTTCATATAAGAACTTCCCCCAATGGAGTCAGTAAGCCTCAATCTTGGGCTTTGTACAAGACAGATAAACCCTCCTCAGTGGAGTCAATCTCTTTTCAGCCTCAATCTTGGGCTTTGTACAAGACAGATATAAAACCCCCCTAGTATAGTCAACCTTTTAGCTTCAACCTTGGGCTTTGATCAAGGCACATAAAAATTAACATCCCCTCAGAGGAGACCATGAGTCCACTCTACAGAAGGATATTTCCTCTATACATCACATCTCAAAACAAACAAACAAAACCTTTTTCCCAGATAATTGTTGTAAGTGGCACACTTGTTGATTCAAAATCCAAGCTGGAGTCTTTCTCTTATCCTAGCTAAAAATCATCTTTCATCTAACAGCTGTAAGTGGTAAGCCTCTGGATTTTATACATCCAAGCCAATGTCCCTCTCTTAGCATGAAAGATTCATAAGAAAAAATGGCATTGTTCAATACTGAGTTAAAGTTTCTCTCAGTCACCTTTTTAGCTTCAATATTGGGCTTTGAACAAGACACAAATACTCTGATAGTTTCAATCTTGGGCTTTGAACAGGACACCAAATATCTTTCCTCCCATAGAATAGGAGGAACTACGATTTCTCTAATTTCCCAGATATCTTTACGGGAATACGTAGGCATAAGATTGCGAAATCTTAGCGAGCACACAAATCAAAAACTTTAGGTCCAGTACTTTCCCAAAAACAACGAAAAACCCGAAACAACAAAAACAGCCTCTCAACACTCCCAAAGGAGAAACATTCCCAAGCCACATCAGATAAACACAAGAAAACATTTCAAATCAACAGAGAAACATGTAATAAAAAGTCTATGGATAACAATATATACATTGGGTGTTAATAGCTTCCCTTTGTATAACCTGACCCCCACCCCCCAATCTCTTAGCATTTGTTAAAGAAAACATTTGCATGCAAGGTTAGTTTTAGATACCTTTCCTTTCCTTTCCAGCTTCATAGGATAAATAAGAAATCAGAAAGTAGCACCCAAATTCCATTGCGGTAAGGTGGTCGCGTCACCGACAAAAACCGCACGCTGCACAAACATACACTAGACAGTTTCAAAGGGCATCTTCATATTGGGATCGAAGATGTTCGCATCGAATCTGAAATATATGAAGGTGTGGAATGGGAGGATTTTGATCCAACATTTCTTCTTACTTATTTTGTTTCTCCTATATTAATTGTTTCAATTTTAATTTAGTCGTGAAAATTCCACCAAAGAAACCAATAGCTAGGAAACCAGTCGATGTAAAAGAGGAAGGTGGCAGTAAAGCAACAAAAACAACAAAGGTATTTTGCATTCCTTATTAATTTTGTCGCTTTCCCATATGTTCTACTATATTTCTAACATTTCCCTTTCAGGGTGCTTGAAAGCTAACCCCAACTCCCCAAAAAAGGAAATCTAGGGAAGATGTGGTTGTGGTGGTTGAATCGGATGATGAAGACCTATCTCTGACTGCCCAGCAACCCCTCGAGAAAAAGAAGAGGCAGCTCAAAATAAGCGAAGCTCTGGCCCAAACTCAAACAAAAGGTGCAAAGGCTCCGACCAAGAAACCCACTACCTTAATAATACTGGAACAAACTCCTACAGAAATGTCGAAGAAGGTTGCAGACCAGCCTGAAAGTGACAACTCAAGCCCTGGGGATGACGCTCCCAAGGTACCAAATTTGATACCTTATTGTTTCTTAGTAATCTCTTTCAACTACTGACTTCGATTACTCTTTTCAGGACAATGCAGGAGTTTCTACTCAACAGGCTTCCAAATCAACCAACACCGCACTTCTTAATAGCGAAGGCGAACCGACGTATCATCCTACTTCTGCGAAGGATTATAAGAAGAGCTCAATGAACGAAATTAATCAAACAGTCGGGGAACAACGCAAAACTTTGCCACCAAAGACTACCACCCAGAATTCTCATACCAGTGGATCTGAACACGAAGTTGACCAAGAAAAGGACATGCAAACTGAAGCAGCTAAGAATGATATAGAGGTGGATCACCCTGAAGTCCATGTCAAAGATGAAGCTGAAGATAACTCCCCAAGATTCTAACATCTGGATATCATTCAGCAAGATCAAGACAATGATATGGAAGAAAGGGAAAATCGCTCTGCATTCTAGCATTATTCGATGCCTATTGAAGAATTTGTGGATGACGAGGACAATCTGTAGCTAGCAATTTTTGTCGGTGACGCGACCACCTTATCGCTGAAGTTGGGTTTTCCTCCTCGAGGAGAAATGGGGTGCTACTTTCTGATTTCTTATTTATCCCATGAAGCTGGAAGGGAAAGGGAAGGTATCTAAAACTAACCTTGCACGCGAATGTTTAACTGAACAAACGCTTAAAGAGATTGGGGGGTCCGGGGTCAGGTTATACAATGGGTAGTTGTCAATTACCCATCCTATATGTGGTTATCCACAGGATACTAGCTTTAAGTTTTGCTTTGTACTTGGTAGTGTTTATCCGTTAATGGGTTTGAGAAAGTTTCTTGGGAAATGTGACAGGGAGAGTGAGTTTTTTTTGTTGATGTTTTTGGGAAGGTGCTGGACCTAAGTTTTGATTGATGTATGAAGGTATTGGACCTAGGGTTTTTGATTAGTATGCTCACTAAGATTTCACAATCTTATGCCTATGTATTCCCATTTAAACAAAACAGGGAAATCATGGGAGGAAAAAGATGTTTTGGTGTCTTGTTCAAAGCCCAAGACAGAGGTTAAACGAAGTATTTGTGTCTTGTTCAAAGCCCATGATTGAAGCTAAAAGGTTGACTTGAAAGAGAATTTGTCATCTCTAAAGAGGGATTGTTGATTTTTATGTGCCTTGATCAAAGCCCAAGGTTGAAGCTAAGAGGTTGATTGACTCCACTAGGGAAGTCCTTATACAAAGCCTAAGAGGAGGTTGTATGAGACCGACTCAACAAGAGAGCTGGTATATTGGTGTCTTGTACAAAGCCCAAGACGGAAGCAAAAAAAAGACTGACTCTTTGGGGATATACTTATATGAAGCCTAAGAGGAGGCTCACTCTGCTGGGGAGGTATTTATCTGTCTTGTATAAAGCCCAAGATTGAGGCTAAAAAGAAACTGACTCAGTGGGAAAGAAATCTTTATCTGTCTTGTACAAAGTCCAAGATTGAGGCTAAAATGAGACCTTACTGACTCGGATGTGGATATTTTACGGTATCTTGTACAAAGCCCAAGATGGAGGCTGAAATGAGTTTGACTCTGCGGGAGAGTATTATCTGTCTCGTACGAAGCTCGAGATTAAGGCTAAAAGGGGTTGACTCAACGAGAAAGTACAAAAAGGTAATTGACTCAACAAGAGAGTCTATAAGAGTAATTGACTCAACAAGAGAGTCTGAAAAGGTGATCGACTCAACAAGAGAGTCTGAAAAGTAATTGATTGACTCAACAAGAGAGTCTAAGAAGTAATTGATTGACTCAACAAGAGAGTCTGAAAAGGTTTAGCTCCACTGGGGAGAATCATTATACAAAGCCTAAGAGGAGGCTGACTTTCCTGAGGAAATGATCATTATACAAAGCCTAAGAGGAGGCTATCTTCTGCTGGGAATTGTTGAGATCCCGAGGCAGGTCCAAGTGGGGAATCAACTCTTGTAGGGGAATGCAGAAGAATTGATGGATCAGACACCTTGAGGTTCTGATTTGAGATAGTGTTATATGATGATAAACTGACCCTAGCTTGGGGTTTTTAGGAGAGAGACCGGGTTTCAGAACCCATAAGTTTTAACTCTGTTGGAGATTAACTCAGAATCCGGGGTTTCTTCCTATGTTTGTAGGGTACTTGAGAATGTCTTTGAGACTCAAGGAGATTTAGACTATCCAAGTCTATTGGAAAGGTCTATCTTTGTACAAGGCCCAAGAGGAGGCCGACTCGTTTAAGGGATGAGTTTCAACCCTAAAATTGGTCTGAGGGCTTTTGTGACTTCTTTTAGAAAGACAACTCTAACGACAGATGACTAAGTTCTGTCATATACCTCTAAGAGGTCGTGAGGGTCCTTGTATGAAGCCCAAGAGAAGACATGAGAATTTTTAAGAAGCCGACGGGTCCTTGTACAAAGCCCAAGAGGAGGCGGGGATGCTTTTAGGAAGCCTGTGGGTCCCAAACCAAGAAAGTTCAAGAAATGCTATTCACCGAGAATAGATCATTTAGTGAAAGTTCTGAGGTTTGAAGAAACTCAAGAGATGCTATTCACCAAGAATAGATCAACTCCGGAGAGTAGAATTTCTTTGACAATTTCTAGGGGTGACAGTCTGAGAAAAGGTTCACGAAGAATACTGCTTTTCTCTTTGTTCCATATTGTTTAAGCCCAAGAGAAGGCAAGACTGTATCTGGAAATCTTATGGGGATCTAGTTTTGACTGTATTTAAGAGTGACCAAATTGGCTTTACCTAGTTCTAGACCTAGTTGTCGGGGAACACTCTAAATAACTATACTAGTATATATACAGTTGATATATGACAAGTATGTAAAAGGGTATGAAAGAAGACTAACCGTGCGCAGCTTCCCACAATACAGTTATATATATTTGACATGTATTTAAAAGAATGAAAGAAGACTAACCATGCGCAGTTTCCCACAATACAATTATATATATTAAAGCAAGTAAATGAAAGCGGATAAAACTTACAGGCGAGCAAGCTTCTATGCTGTATTGTTAGTTGTTCAAAGAAATTAAAGAAAGTTTTGATAACAACTGTATATTTGAACCTAAATCAAAAGGGAAGTTGTTTTGAAAAGATTGTGCTGGGACTTATACAACGTCTGAGGCCCAAAAGGTTTTCTGTACAAAGGTATGGGTCTTACAACTCAAGGAGAGGCCCAAAGAGTTTCAAAATGAATAAAGATGGGTCTTATAGCCCAAGGAGAAGTCCATATGATTTTGTTAAAAAGACGACGATCACACCGTTGTTTTGAAAATGTACAGAGGGACTTATACAATAAGTGAGGCCCACAATAACTGAGTCCCAACAAGGTATCTTATTTACAAGGAATGGGTCTTACACTCTATTAGAAGCCCATGAGTGTTTTAAAAAGATTAATGAGGGTGGAATTAATCAAAACCCTAATTTTGTTTAATATTGAATTAATTTTGATTAAAAATGAATAAAAATCATTGAAAACATGTGAAAAATGAGTGATGATCTTGGATCAATGTTTCAAAAATCATGTTTTTGTCCATAAAATGATTGAAAACCATTTAAGTTTGGAAAATCAAGAGGGAAAAAATATTTTGAATGTCAAAAAACAAATAAAAATTAATTCTTTGCAAAAATATCAAGTATATGAAATAAATAATATTTTTGGGAAATTTTTGTAAAATAAAATATTTTACCATTTTTGTGAATTATTAAAAAAAGATTCAACTCAAAATCATTAAAATTCAGAGAGAAATTAATTTTTGAATCAATTAAATAAAATCACAAAATTCAAATATTTGAATTTTCAAAAAAGGCGCCAAGAACAACACCAAGAACACGCGCGTGTTCTGATTTACCCAGATTTGCATTTTCTCATCAATCTCACTAAATACTTGATGAAATCACACCAACCACATATCAATCTGCTCGTTTTCACCTCACGATCATGTCTATGGTCTTTAATTTCATTTATTTTAAGCATGGAATAAGAAATCAAAGAGAAACCTCAAGAACCCTAATTTCTGCATGAAGGCTCAGAAATTTGATACACGATCCAAACAAAGCAATTAATTGAGGGGAAACACTCCATACACGATTATGAACATATGGCAAAATTATTGTGCGAGGAAATATGCATGAATCATGATATGACCAAGTTGAGGCTTACCTCTTGCAGCTGGTGATCGTGTTTTGTGTTGGAAGTGTTACAACTTGGTTACAATGATGTGGACAGCTTCCCTAGGTGCTATGGAGTGTGTCTGAATGCTTGGAATAGATTGAATTGAGCTGGAACTTGATTTGGCACCTCAACTGGCAATCTGTCAAAAGCTTGTGCAGATGGCTGGTGATTTTGTGAAATTGGTGTTCCAGATGTTATGTGAGAGTTTGGATCACTTCTATATGTTATATGTGAGGTGTGTGAACCATTGGTTTGGTTGGAATTGCTCTCAAACTCAGAACCCGATAGTGACTTGCTTTAGAAGGCAAAATTGGAGTGAAAATGGAGATTTTGAGGAAAGCATCAGTTTGGTTGCTTTGGTGTACTCAAACTGATCACAATTGAGCTCTATTTATAGTAGAGCAAGTTTTTTTTACAAGGAATAGGGAATGGCAACTGCAGCAGGCCTGTGGCCAATTGTGATCAAATGGAATCTCAAGTCTCCTCTAGCCATTGACTTGAGATTAGAGCACAGGCCTATGGTTCTTTGATTCAAGGATAAGGCTTGACTGAAGTGTTCAATCTTGCTCTGATACATGCCACCTCCAATCATCCATTAAATGTTCCAAAACAAAATTGGAGTCTGAAGCATCTTTAGCCTTTTTAGGTTTGGCATGCTACTTGTAGATTTTGGGACTTTGGAGGCTGATGAATTAGTGTTTGTCCCTTGATTGTTCCCCCTTGAGGTGTGCAGATGGATAACCATGCTTGTTATTGCACAATTTGGACAAATGGAGCTCTTGTGCACAAATCTGCCTTGCCAAGACAGTTTGCAGCAAGGGATGTTGCAGTTGTCACAACTCCTAGCTCAAGTGGAGTTTGATGGAGTTCTTGGTCATTTTGGAAAGCTCTCATATGATACAACACATGTGTGATCATAGTTTGTCTTGAAACATTTTGGATCCAAGTGAAAAATTCCCCTACATTTTGAAAAAAAGCAAGACAGATTCTGACTTAGTGAAAATTTTACTAAGTGTAGGAAAAAGTGACATTTCATGTTTTCAGCCATTTTGATCACTCCATAACTAAAAATCCATGAGGAATTTCAATGAGGTGTAGTTAACACTTTTAAAGTAAGCCATGAGAACTACAAATCCATCTTTGGATCATCCAAAATGGTTGCTTGGATCTCAAGTTATGATCCTTGAAAGTTGGTACCCTAGCCACTTTGTTCCATAACTTAGAAAAATTCTAAGTTTTTTATGGTTACCCCTTTTACAAGTTAACCTATTTTCTTTGGTTTTTCTTGATGAATGATGACTCAAATCACACATTAACATTATTTTAGGGTTAAGGAACCTTGTTTGACTAAAAAATCAAAAAGTCAAACATTGACTTTTCGTACACTTGACTTTTTATCAGATGAATTTTAAACTGCGCGATCCTCTATGAAATCAAGTCCTTAACCTAAATCAAACTTAATATATGGATTCCATAGGTGTTGTAGGGTGTATTGAATTATGTCCCCAGGTTTGGGAGCATGCCTTGATCAAAAGTCAAAGGCACAGTTGACTTTTTCTTCAAAACCCTAATTGTGGTCCAGATGAAATTGAAACTTGTAGATCAAGTTTCCTGGGTTAATCCATTGTTGCAAATGGATCAATATGGTGTATTGGAGACCCTCAAATCATGTCTTGAGATTTTGGCTCATGCTTTGTCCCAAAAGTCAACTTAGGGGTGAATTATGTAAAGAAACCCTAATTCCTGATTTTTGGTAAATGCATCCCCTGAGGTTAAATTGACTTGATGATTGGGTCCATGAGGTCCCTTGGAGTATCTTGAGTTATGTTTTGAAGCATTGGCTCATGCCCAGAGGAAAATTTACACCTGGAGGCCTTGGTCGACTAAAACCCTAATTTGGTGGCACTAGCGATCTTGAGGCTTAATCCACTTGGAAGGTAGCATCTTTGTGCTTGGTTCTTGATGTGGGAGTCCTCTTGTTCCCTTATGGATGTTGGAGAGGTTAGACAAGTTGAAGATTATGTCAATTCTTGATTGATCCTTTGTCTAAGTGCTCGGAGAGGGCTCAAAACCCTGATTCTTGTTTGTAGTGAATGCTCACCCATCTTTGGGGAGACTGATGAGGCATGATGGTACATCCATATTGTGGTGATGATTTGCACAATGATGGGAAATCTTGATGGTCAAAATTTGGGGTATGACACAATCTAGCAAGGATAACTCTGACGGGGACAATCTGGTTGACACAACTCTTCCTCTGACTTCGATTGCATCTAGTAATTTTTCTTTCGAAATTTTGTACCCAGAAGCAATTTGAGCCAAGTCATTAGCCACTTGATTCTCCAGTCGAGGTATGTGTCGAATGCTCACCACTTCAAATCTTTTCAGTAATCGATTGGCTATTACAAATTACATAATGAGATTTTCTTTAACACACTTGTACTCCTTTGTGATTTGTTTTATGACTAACTCTGAGTCTCCCATTATTTCGACTCGAGTTGCCCCCAATTCCAACAATATCTCAAGTCTGGCTATTAAAGCCTCATATTCAGCCTCATTATTCGAACAAAGACCTTCGACCCTATACTTGAATTTTGTTGGAATTTTATTAGGAGAAATAAACAAGACTCCTATGCATGTATCATTTTTATGGCAAGAACCATCGAAATACAATTTCCAAGGTTCGAGCTCGAGATAGTTTAACGTATTTTCATTTATAGAGTGGTCGACGATAAAGTCTGCTACACTTGTCCTTTAACAGCTTCAAAGGCATATAAGTCAGGGAATATTCGGTTAAAGCTAATGCCCATTTACCAATTCGACTATGCAAAATTAGTTTAGACAACATGTGTTTAATGATATTAAAATGAGATGAAACATAAACATCAGCAGGTTTTATATAGTGCTTCAACTTTGTACAAGAAAAATACAAGAATAAACACAATTTTTCAACTATGCTATACCTAGTTTCTGCATTGTTCAAAACCCTACTAAGGTAGTAAATGGCTCTCTCGACAACATTTTCATCCTCTTGAGCCAACATGATCCCTAAAGTTTTGTCCGACGCAGATATGTACAATCTCATACTCCTATTTCCACAAGGTGGTGATAGAATTGGATGGTGACTCAAGTACTCCTGGATTTTATCGAAAGCTTCTTGCTGAGCTTGCCTTCATTCGAATCCTTCCTTGTTGAGTCGAAGCAAAGGTGAGAAGGCTTGAGTTTTTCCGCTAAGGTTCGAGATGAATCTCCTTAAGAAATTGATCCGTCCCAGCAGTGACTGTAATTCCTTCTTTGTTGATGGTGCTTTCACCTCCATAATGGCCTTGGTCTTATTCTGGTTTATTTCGATTCCCTTTTTGTGGACCACAAAGCCTAAGAAATCCCCTGCCTGTACACAAAAAGTACATTTGAGAGGATTCATTTTCGGACCATGTCTCCTCATCCTTTCAAAAGATTGTCGAAGATGGTCAATGTGATTCTTCCCTGAAACAGACTTAACAACAATATCATCAATATAAATTTGTATAAAAGTCTTTATATAATCATGGAAGATCGAATTCACCGCTCTTTGGTATGTTTCCCTAGCATTCTTTAGACCAAAAGGAATGACTACCCACTCATAGGTGCCTAGGGCCCAAGGCATCGAAATGTCGTCTTAGAGACATCCTCTTCAACAATGAATATTTGATTATACCCATGTAGCGCGATTTTTGTGGTTTCGAATCACTATCGCTTCGGTACTAAAATTCGATTCATTTTTTATCCTGTGAAGCTGATTAAGGAAGGGAAATAGATGTCTCCAATTAACCCTGCTTGCATATTGAATTTAAACAAATGACTGTTGGTTTACAGATGCTATCAAAATAGGGGGGTCTGTCTTAGGTTTATTTCGCTTGAGAATAGGGTGTCTTGAGGCTTTTGATAAGGTGCTGGATTTGTTTTTTTTTCTTTGATTGAGGAATAACGGTACTGGACCTAGGTTTTTTGATTAGTATGCTTGCTAATATTTCGCAATCTTATGCCTATGTATTTCCGTTTAACGAAACAAGGAAATCAGAGAAATCGTATTTCCTCCTATTCTATGGGAGGAAAAATGTGTTTTGGTGTCTTGTTCAAAGCCCAAGATTGAAGCTAAAGTTTATTAGAGAGAATTTGTCATCTCTAAATAGGGATTGTTGATTTTTGGGTGCCTTGATCAAAGCACAAGGTTGACGCTAAAAGGTTAATCGACCCGGCTGGGGGATTTTTTTTACACAAAGCCTAAGAGGAGGCTGGAAGTTTGGCTTTTCCGGGGAAAATGTTCTATCTGTCTTGTACAAAGCCCAAGATTGAGGCTAAAAGGGTTTGACTCAACAAGAGAGTCCTTTCTACTCAACAAGAGAGTGATTTAGTGTCTCGTACGAAGCCCGAGAGGGAGGCTAAAAGGGGATGGACTTAACAAGAGAGTCTAAAAGTTGATTGACTCAACGAGAGAGTCTTTTATACTCAACAAAATAGTGTTTTATAATCAACAAGAGAGTGTTTTGCTGTCTCGTATGAAGCCCGAGATTGAGGCTAAAAGGAGATTGACTCAATAAGAGAGTCTTGAAAAGTGAGTGACTCAACAAGAGAGTCTGAAAGGGTTAGCTCCGCTGGGGAGAATCATTTGTACAAAGCCCAAGAGGAGGCTAACTTTCCTGAGGAAAGGATCATTATACAATGCCTAAGAGGAGGCTATCTTACTGCCGAGGATTATTGAGATCCTTAGGAAGGTCCGAGTGGGAGAACCCTCATGAGAGAGGCCGGGTTTCTGCTGGAGATAGGTCCAGAATAATTAGGGTTTCTTCCCATGTTTAGAAGGAACTTGAGAATGTCTTTGAGGCTTAAGGGGATTAGACTGTCCAAGTCCGGAGTTTTATCTTTTGTACTATGCCCAAGAGGAGGCACGGGCATCTAAGGGATGAGAATCAACCCTGAAATGGCCAGAGTTTTTTGACAATGGAAAGACTGCTTTATCAAAGGATGACTAAGTTTTGTCTTATACCTTGAAGAGATCGTCAGGGTCCTTGTATTAAGCCCAAGAGAAGGCATGAGAACTTCTAAGAAGCCGAAGGGTCCTTGTACAACGTCCAAGAGGAGTCGGGGATGCTTTTAGGAAGCCTGTGGGTCCCCAAACCAAGAGAACTTCAAGAAATGCAATTCACAGAGAAGAGATCATTCCAGGAAAGTTCGAGGGTTTGGAAGAAACTCAAGAGATGCCATTCACGGAGAAAAGATCATCTCTGGGGATTAGAGCTTCTTTGAAAATTTCTAAGGGTGACAGTCTGAGAAAAGGTTCATCGAGAATAATGCCTTTCTCTTTGTTCCATATTGATTAACCTCAAGAGAAGGGAAGACTGTATCTGGAAATCCTATGGGGATCTAGTTTTGTTTGTATTTTAAGAGTGACCAACATGGCTTTACCTAGTTCTAGACGTAGTTGCCGGGGAAAACTCTAAATAACTATACTAGTATATATACATTTGATATATGGCAAGTATTTAAAAGAGTATGAAAGAAGACTAACCATGCGCAGCTTCCCACAATACAGTTATGTATATGAAAGCATTTAAAAGAATGAAAGAAGACTAACCATGCGCCGCTTCCCACAATACAATTATGTATATATAAGCATATAAAAGAAAGCGGATAAACACTTACCCGTTGTAGAGCTTCCATGCTGTTTGGTTAGTTGTTCAACAAAGAAATTAAAGAAAGTTTTGATAGCAACTATACTTTGGGATTCAAAATCAAAGGAGAGAGTATTTTGAACAGAGATCGGGGCTTACAGCTCAGGGAGAGGCCCAAATTTTAACAGTGATAGTACTGTTGTTCTGTATCGGGACTTATACAACGACTGAGGCCCAAAAAATTTTGGTCAAAAGGGGATTGGGTGTTACACCTCAAGGAGAGGCCAAAAGAGTTTGGAAATGAATAAAGATGGGTCGTATAGCTCAAGGAGAAGCCAAATGATTTTTGTTAAAAAGGCGACGATTGCGCTGTATTTTGAAAATGTACAGAGGGACTTATACAATGTGTGAGGCCCACAATGGTTTATTTACAAAGGAGTTGGGTCTTACACTCTATTTGAGGCCCAAAAGTGTTTTTGTACAAATGATGGGGCTTACAAATCAGGAGAGGCCCAAGGTTTTGTTTGAAAATGGCGATCGCGCCGAGGTTTTTGAAAACACAGTGGGTCTTATGCCATGACTGAGGCCCAAAAAAATTTGGTTTCAAAGAGGGATTGGGTCTTACACTCTATAAGAGGCCCAAAAGTGTTTTGTGAGGGTGAAAATCAAAGAAACCCTAATTTCATCATTCTTTAAAGTAATTTTCAAAGAAAATTAATTAAAATGATAAAAACACCAAATAAGTTTGAATAAACAACTTGTGATTTGTGGTTAAGGTTTGAAAAATGATGTTTTAATCACAAGATGTATTAAAACTCATTTGGTTTTGATTTTCAAGATAAAAATCCACTTTTAAAAGTGTTTAAAACAATTAAAAATTAATTTATTTACAAAAATATCAACTATATTAAATAATTAATATAAATATGATTTTTTTGTGGAATAAAATATTTTAACATTTTTTGTGATTTTTTGCAAAAAGAACCAATAAAAAATAATTAAAATTGAGAGAGTTTTTAATTTCCCAAATTATTTAAAAATAACATGTAAAATAATAAAAAGTGAAAAAAAGTGATAAAAAGAGGATCTGGGGCGAGGGGGATTCGAACGCCAGACCTCTTGTGTGCAGTGCGCGCCCTCTACCACTGGGGTGGTGATACATCCGTGTATCAAAACCACCCTATGGATATATGAGGGTTGCCTTGTTTTTGGCCTGGCCAAGACAAGGCAAGGCAAGATTTTGGCCAAAAACGTGAAGCTTGTAACTTTCTCATTTCTCCATGGATTGGGACAAAATTTAAGTCTATCCTGCCTAGAATTTCACAAGGAATCCAATGGTGGTGGTGGTTTTTTCAGATGAGGCTCCTATTGAAAAACCCGATAGTGGTTTTGAAATAGGCCATGATTGCATTTTCTATGCTACCTCTTGTTACAGGCATGAATTACGTGATGAATTGGTTCAAACACAACATATATAACATGTATAAGATGTGCATGATCAGTGGACTTAAAAGCAATGCATATTTCAAAGAGTTCAAGTTGTGATGCTTACCTCTTTATGAGCTTTTTGTGTAATCTGCAAAGTGCTTTGTTCCAGAAACAATTGGATACTTTGGACACCCTCAAATGATCACTTAGAAGCTTTTAGAATGGCTGGAACTAACTGGAATCCTTAGGAACAAGTTTGAGCTCTTTCTTGCAAAAGGGGCAAAAGTGACCAATATAGCAACTCTCTTAAATGGTGTTCTAGATGTGTGGAACCATTTGGGACAGTTCAAGGATGATATTTGGAGTGTGTTTGAGGTTTTATCTGGTTTTGAAAGTGACTGAATCAAGACATGGCTTGAAAAATGCAAAAAAGTCCAATTTTGAGGTTTTGAGAGGGGACTTTGTGATTTTGGTGTTACAGGTCACTTGTGAGAGTTTGGACAGCTTAAATATGACATATTGGACGTGTTTGGATCATGAGCTATGATGGAAATGCTCTCTAACTCAAAAACTCAGAGTTACCTTGCTAAAGAAGGTATTTTTGCTTAGAGAAAGGGATTTTGAGGAAAGCAAGTGTTGTAGTGCTTTGGTGTACTTAAACTGAGCACAAATGAGCTCTATTTATAGTAGAGCAAGTTTGTTTTGCAAGCAATAGTGAATGGTAACTGCAGCAGCTCATTGTCCAATTGCATCACTTGGGAATCTTAAGTCTCCTCTAGCCATTGACTAGAGGTTAGAGCACAGGTCTATGTGTCTTTGGTTCAGAGTTTATCCTTGACTCATTCAGTTTGAAATGGCTCAGTTCATGCCACCTTGGTGCACCCATTGAATGTTCCAAAACAAAATTGGAGTCTTGTCCCCCTTTTAGGCTTTTTAGGTTTGGCATGCTACTTATAATTCCAAAGACTTGGGAGGCTTATGGATCAGTGTTGGTTCCTCCTTGGTCTCCCCATGAGGTGTTCAAATGGATAAACTTGTTTGTCATTTGCAAAATTTGATCAAATCGAGCAAAATGCTCAAATTTGCCTTGTTATGACAGTTGCAGCAAGGCATATTGCCTTTGTCACAACTCTTAGCTCAGATGGAGTTTGATGGAGTTCTTGGCCATTTTGAAAAGCTCTCATGTGATACAACATATGTGTGATCATTATTTATCTTGAAACTTTTTGGATCCAAGTGAAAAATCCCCCTACATTTGGAAAAAAAGCAAGACAGGTTCTGACTTAGTGAAAATTTCACTAAGTGTTGGAAAAAGTGACATTTCATGTTTTCAGCCATTTTGATCACTCCATAACTTAAAATCCATGAGGAATTGGAATGAGGTGTAGTTGACACTTTTAAAGTATGCCATGAGAGCTACAAATCCATCTTTGGACCAGCCAAAATGGTTGCTTAGATCTCAAGTTATGATCCTTGGAAGTTGGTACCCTAGCTACTTTGTTCCATAACTTAGAAAAATTCTAAGTTTTTATGGTTACCCCTTTTACAAGTTATCCCACTTCCTTTGATTTTTCTTGATGAATGATGATTCCAATCACACATTAACATCATTTTAGGGTCAAGGAACCATAATTATGAAAAATCTCAAAAAGTCAAAGTTGAGTTTTGTGCACAGGGTGTTATAGGGTGTATTGAATTATGTCCCAAGGTTAGGGAGCATGTCTGGGTCATAGGTGTTCAAAACTGTGCGATCCTCTATGAAATCAAGTCCTTGACCTAAATCAAATTTGATGGATATGTTCCATAGGTGTTATAGGGTGTATTGAATCATGTCCCAAGGTTAGGGAGCATGTCTGGGTCATAAGTCAAGAGTACAGTTGACTTTTTCCTCAAAACCCTATTTGTGGTCCTGATGAAATTGAAGCTTGTGGATCAAGCTTCTTGAATCAATCCATTGTTGCAAATGGATCAATGTAGTGTATGGGAGACCCTCAAATCATGTCTTGAGGTCTTGGCTCATGCATTGTCCCAAAAGTCAACTTAGGGGTGAATTAGGTCAAGAAACCCTAATTCCTTATTTTTGATAAATGCATCCCCTGAGGTCAAATTGACTTGATGATTGGGTCCATGAGGTCCCTTGGAGTATCTTAGGTTGTGCTTTAAAGCAATGGCTCATGCCCAGATGACAATTTTCATCTAGAGGCCTTGGTCGACCAAAACCCTAATTTGGTGACACTGGTGATCTTGAGGCTTGATCCACTCAGAATGCTGCAACCTTGTGCTTGATTCTTGATGTGGGAGTCCTCTTGATCCTTTGTGGATGTTTGAGAGGTTAGGCAAGGTGAAGATCATGCCATTTCCTGATTGATCCCTTGTCTAAGGCTCTGAGAGGGCTTGAAACCCTAATCTTTGTTTGTAGTGCATGCTCAATAACCTTTGAGGAGATTGACTGAGGCATGTTGGTTCATCCACATTGTGGTGATGATTTGCACAATGATGGGAAATATTAGTGGTCAAAATTTGGGATATGACAACCCAAAATACCCGTCGAGCATACTAAGGTATTCATGGCTTGCGGTAGAATCGACTAGCATTTCCGCCACATGCATTGAGTATTCGTCCTTTGGGGTTACAGCATTTAGATCTCTAAAATCTATGCAAACCATCAAAGTACCATTATTTTTAATAACAGGTACAATATTTGCTAACCATTCAACATACCTGGTTGTTCGAATGAATTTGCAACAAAGAAGCCTTTCGATCTCCTCCTTGATCTTCGAGAGAATGGTCGGTGCAAACCGCCTTAGATTCTGCTTGATTGGCTTCTTCCCAGTCTTAATTGGCAGCTTCAATTCAACCAGATCTCTGTTTAAACCAGGCATTTCGTCGTAATCCCATGCAAAGCAGTATTTAAACTCCTTTAACAATTCGACCACTCCGACCTTGAGTTATGGGCTGATATTAATGTTGATGTATGTTGGACTTTACGTTGCCCCCTCTCCCGAGTCAATTTCTTCCAGCGGATCTTGCGCTAGCATTTTAATCTTGGCTGCCAATGGATCCTTCTCGAAACCCAAAGGCTCGTCATCGTAGATGGCGTCGAGCCTCTGGCCTTGTACTTCATTCTGAACCTTATCAGGTGGTTCTGGATCGAAGTCCTTACCAGGATCTTCTTGGTGTAATCTTTTGTTGGCTTTGACAGCCATATGTTTCACTTTAGCCTCTAGGGTCGTTAGTAGTTTGTTTTCGGCTATATAAGCCGAAATCCTTTTAAGTGCTTCGAACTCAGACATCATCGCCGAATTCGCTTCCCCATCCTGTAGAGTCGACTCCAGACGTCCCTTCATATGCAAGATCATCTTCTCCCACGACCTCACGATCCCATTGAAAACCATTTGTGGGATGCAGGTACAACGAACAATATGCGTTGTCATATGGAGTAAATGCAAAGTTGGTCGGGTTGCATGGAGCAATGGCCAGGTGCTTTTCGAAATGGAGCCTGTCTACATGATTGATTCCATCCTTTAAATAACCTTGGTGTTCTTCAATGTTTTCCACAATGTCGTCTGGGCGCCATATAGTAATCCTCTGATGCATGGATGAAGGCACAACCCATATCCCTTGTATTCATTCACGACCAAGTAACAAGTTGTAATTGGCTTTCATTTCGACAACCATAAAAATGGTCGGTCTTGTAACGGTACCTATGGTCAAATCGACCTGAATCATTCCTAAAGTAGTACCCACATTTCCTTCATTGTTGGAGAGTACCATATTATGGGGCTTGGTATCGGTGTCGAACTTCTCGATTTTCCTCAGCATGAAGTGTGGCATTAGGTTCACCGTCGCACCACAATCCACTAAGATTTTGTTGACCGGAACGTCTTCGACCTTTCTTGTAATGAATAGAGGCTTCAAATGACTCTTCATTTCCTCGTCTGAGCGTTCGAAGAACGTGTTCTGTTCCTCGACACAACCGTTGTTCATCACGTAATAGAACACAGGTTTATGTCCAGCCATTTCGATTTCGGTATTATTATCCGTTTCTTCGACCTCAGTTATTTGGTCGAATTCTCTAGGGAGCACTGACACCATATTCACTATGAAATCCAAAGACTGCTCCGAACCTGAGTCGAAAAAGTCAGTAGGCATCTTATCCTCATCAACTGCTCGATCATGCTTTTCTTTGGCCTCTTCTTCATGTGTGGCAAATAAGTTTCTTCCCACCGACATCTTTTCAATAGGCTTTGGCTCCTACCTGTCAGTCTTTTCAGTCGGTACGTTGGTACTTGACTCCGCCTTTTCCCTAGCCTCTCTCTGAGCCTTTCTTCTTCTCTGTTCCCTTTTCCATTGTGATCTGGACATATGATTCTTTCCTTTATAATTTTCAGAGATGTAGGCTGACTCCTTCAAAGTCTGGAATTCTCTGCGGTATGCCATTGATGAGCCCCTATCTACGTCTAAGCTTTGCTATTTCTGCTGGCTTTTTCCCATGTTTTCGTTTGGTCTTGTCCATTTGCCATTAAAAAGCTCTACAAACGGCTTCAAAGTGGTGGGTCTTGCACCCGGGACTCTTGGCTTCGCCTGTTACTGCTTCAAAGAAGATCTCCTTGGATCGAAGCCTCATTCGCCATGGAGGGCTCTTTCTTCACGTCTTTCTTTGTCTTTCTTGACTCCTTCAAGATTTGGGGTACTTTTTTATCAAACACAACACTGCATCGAGGACACAACATCACTTTTGATTTTTTCTTTTGGCACCTATGAGGAAATCCATCAGAGTCTCCTCCTGCTTTGGGTAAGCTATTTTGTTATGCTCCTCTTGTCGACGTTCCTCGTCAGCTTCCATGAGGGTTTCTTGTGAGATTTCCACCATGTTGATATCCATGTTGACATCACCAGCGATGTCCAACTTGTGTAACTTCATTTCAAGGCCTTCAGCAGCCTTGTCCATTCGTATGAAATCATCAGCAGTTTCTTTTGTTATCATCATTATATTGGAATCCTCAGTGATTCCTCCATTAGAGTCTTCAGTGACTCCTGAATCGAAAGCATCAGTAGTTTCTTTGGCGAAGCCTTGAGCAGCCTCACTGGCAAAATTCGTCATAAACTCCTGGTCGAGATCTTCAGTAATCCTGACCATAACAACTCCATTGTTGAAGTCGTCAGTAACTTCGACCATGTTGACAGTGTTGTCGAGATCTCAGTAATCTCGATCATGTTGACTTCAGTTGGCTCTGTGTAATGAGCGTCAACCACTTGCAAAAGATCAGAGTCAATCTTCATCTGATTCTTCGACTTCTCTCCAAATTTCAGTCTTCTTTCCTGGATAGCATTTTGAACAAGGTCCCTAAAAATAAAACATTGAGAAGTTTTATGACCTAATAAATTGTGATACTTACAAAAGCCTCTCTTTTCCCTTTGTTCTAAAGGAGGCATTTTAGCACCAGGAGGCACTATCATTTGACCATCCTTAAATACCAAATCGAAAACTTTGTCACATTTGGTAACGTCGAAAGTGTAAATTTTCTTAGGAAATTTATCGCTTTTTTCTGGTTCGACAGGGTTCTTTCCGTTCGAAGGTGGGCCTTGTTTCAATTAAATAAGGTCAATATCGCTTTCATCGAAACTCGATGGCTCAGTATAAGGTCTTTCTTCCTCTTCATTGAATTTGACGTAGTCTAGTCTTTTATTCTTATTTGCCCTAGCCTTCTCTTCTTTCAGGCGTTCCAGTTGTCGAACCTTATCAGCCAACTGGGCCATGGCCCTCAAGTATTGGGTATCTAGTTTCTTCCTAATGGAATAATCCAATCCTCTAGCGGCCATTTCGACCAACTCATGTTCTGGTACTTGCTTAAAACATCTAGCTTTGAGCAGTCAGAATCAGTTCAAATAATCATTTATTGGCTCAGTAAATTTCCATTTTATACTAGCTAATTCCTTTAGACCGATCTTGGTTTGTCCTATATAGAACTGGTCATGAAATAAACGTTCAAACTAGGTCCAATTATGGATCGAATTTGGAGGCAAGGTTGTAAACCATGTGAAGGAATTCTTAGTAAGAGAACTTGGGAAGTATTTTACCCTAAGGTTCTCATTATTCGAAATCTCTCCGGCTTCTATCAAATACCTAGCCACATGTTCGACAGTGGACTCAGTGGTATCCCCATAAAACTTAGTGAATTTAGGAGCTTTTGTTCTAGGGAGTAAATCTGACTGAAGGATATATTCTGACAATGGTTATGTATAATTTGGCCTTCGAAGACCAAAGTTTACTCCATTCTGTGCTATAATCCTTTCGACCATGGCTGCCAAATTATTATCTGTTGCCGCGTTGTTACTTCGAATTTGTTATACGACTGTCATACCCAAAATTTTGACGACCAAGATTTCCCATCATTGTGAGGATCATTACCACAATATGGATGTGCCATCATACTTTATCAATCTCCTCAAGGATTGTTGAGCATTCATTACAATCAAGAATCAGGGTTTTTGAGCCCTCTCAGAACACTTAGACAAAGGATCAATCAAGAAATGACATGATCTTCAACTTGTCTAACATCTTAAATCAAGCACATAGTTGTGACATTCCAAGTGTTTTGAGCCTCGAAACACCCGATGTCGCCAAATTAGGGTTTTGGACGACTGGGACCTCCAGAGTGAGATTATCAGAAGGGGATGAGCCAAGACTTCAACATGTGACTCAATATGCTCAAAATAACCCTAAGAATCCATTTGCAAAGCTAAATTACTCTCAGAGGGTGCATTCCCCAAAAGTCGGGAATTAGGGTTTTTACGCGTCGAACCGCTCCGGAGCCAAAAGTCAAAACATGACTTTTTTTGCAAAAATGATCCTTATGACTCATATTTTCATAAAATATGACTTATAATATCATTTGAACAATAATTGATCAAAAAACCAAGAAAACTTGTGTCATACCCCAAATTTTGACCACTAAGATTTCCCATCATTGTGAAAATCATCATCACAATATGGATGAACCATCATGCCTCATTAGTCTCCCCAAGGATGGGTGAGCATCCACTACAGTCAAAATTAGGGTTTCAAGCCCTCTCAGAGTTCTTAGACAACGGATCAATCAAGAAATGACATGATCTTCAACTTGTCTAGCCTCTCAAATATCCACAAGGGATCAAGAGGACTCCCACTTTAAGGATTAAGCACAAGGCTGCTCCCTTCCAGGTGGATCAAGCCTCAAGATCGCCAGTGTCACCAAATTAGTGTTTGGTCGACCAGGGCCTCCAGATGAAAATTTTCCTCTGGGCATGAGCCAATGCTTCAAAGCATATCCTAAAATACTCCATGGAACCTCATGGGCCCAAGCACCAAGTCAGTTTAGCCTCAGGGGATGCATACATCAAAAATCAGGAATTAGGGTTTCTTGACCTAATTCACCCCTAAGTTGACTTTTGGGACAAATCATGAGCCAAGACCTCAAGACATGATTTGAGGGTCTCCAACATACCACATTGATCCATTTGTAACAATGGATTGATCCAGGAAGCTTGAGCAGCAAGTCTCAATTTCATCAGTACCACAGTTAGGGTTTCGCGAGAAAAGTCAACTGTATCTTTGACTTTTGACCAGGACATGCTCCCAAACCCTAGGACATGATTCAATATACCCTATAATACCCATGGAACATGTCCATCAAGTTTGATTTAGGTTAAGGACATGATTTCCTAAAGGATCGCACAATTTGGAATTCATCTGATGAAAAGTCAACTGTGCACAAAAGTCAACTTTGACTTTTTGAGATTTTTTACAAAAATGGTTTTTTAACCCTAAAAAGATGTTAATGTATGATTTGAATCATCATTCATCAAGAAAAATCAAGAAAAGTGGGATAACTTGTAAATGGGGTAACCATAAAAACTTAGAAAATTTTCTAAGTTATGAACAAAGTGGCAAGGGTACCAACTTTGGAGGATCATAACTCCTAAACCACAAAGCCATTTTTCCCTATCCAAAGTTTGATTTGTAGATCTCATTACCCTCTACAAAAGTTTAAAACTGACCTCCCTCCAAATTCCTCATGGATTTTGAGTTATGGAATGATCAAAATCACAAAAAGTGAAAATGTCACTTTTTTCCAACACAGTGAAATTTTCACTAAGTCGGAATCTGCCTTCACTTTTTTCCAAATGTAGGGGGGTTTTTCACTTGGATCCAAAAATTATCAAACCCAAATATGATCAGACAGTTGTTGTATCATATGAGGGCTTTCCAAAATGGCCAAGAACATCACCAAATTCCACTTGGGCCAAGAGATATGACAATGACAATATGCCTTGCTGAAAACTGCCAAGGCTAGGCAGAATTTTGCATTTTTGCTCGATTTGGCAAAATAAGATAATTCCAAGCCTTGTCATCACTTTGGACATATCTGAGGATCAAATCTAAAGGGGACAAACACTGAGCCAAGCCTCCAAAGTCCTTGGAACAAGAAGTAGCATTTCAAACCTAGAAATGCCTAAAAGAGGGACAAGACTCCAATTTTGGATTGGAGAATTCAATGCATACACCAAGGTGGCATGGACTGAGCCATTTGCAACTAAATTCAGTCAAGACTTATCCAAGACCAAGGGAACCACATCCCTGTGCCCTAACCTCTAGTCAATGGCTAGAGGAGACTTCGATTCCAAAGTGCAACCATTGGCCAAACCTCTGCTACAGTTGCCATTCACTATTGCTTGCAAAACAAACTTGCTCTACTATAAATAGAGCTCAATTGTGATCAGTTTGAGTACACCAAAGCCATCAAACAGATGCTTTCCTCAAAATCTCTTCTTTCACTCCAATTTTGCCTTCTAAGGCAAGTCACTATCGGGTTTTGAGTTTGAGAGCTTTTCCAATCAAACCAATCACTCACACACCTCACATACATCACATAGAAGTGATCCAAACACTCACATAACATCTGGAACACCAAAATCACAAAATCACCAACCAGTTGCTCAAATTCTTAACAGATTTGCAGTTGGGGTACCATCTCAAGTTCCAGATCATTTCAATCCATTCCAAGCATCCAGACACACTCCATGGCACCTAGGGAAGCTATCCAGATAATTGGAACCTAGCTGTAACACCTCTAACACAAAACACGATCACCAGCTGCAAGAGGTAAGCATGAGCTCTTCTAACTCTATGATTCATGCAATTTTTGCTGCACAATAATTTGGCCATATGTTCATAATCATGCATGGAAGGTTTTCCCTCAGTTAATTGCATTGTTTGAATCGTGTGTGGAATTTCTGAACCTTCAGGCAGAAATTAAGGTTCTTGAGGTTTCTCTTTGATTTCTTATTCCATGTTAAAAATAAATGAAATTAAAGACCATAGACATGATCGTGAGGTTAAAACGAGTAGATTGATATGTAGATTGCATGATATAATCAAGTATTCAGTGAGATTGGATGGAAAACGCAAATATGCAGAAACAGAGGGTGGCGCGTGTTCTAGCCCCCATTTTTTGAAAATTTGAATATTTGAATTTTGTGATTTTATTTAATTGATTCAAAAATTAATTTCTCTCTGAGTTTTAATGATTTTGAGTTGATTCTTTTTTTTAATAATTCACAAAAATGTTAAAATATTTTATTTTACCAAAAAATCCCAAAAATATTATTTATTTCATATAATTGATATTTTTGCAAAGAATTAATGTTTTAATTGTTTTTGACATTTAAAATATTTTTTCCTTCATGATTTTGCAAATTTTAATGACTTCTAATCATTTTGTAGGTCAAAACATAATTTTTGAAACATTAATCCAAGATCACAATTTGTTTTCCACATGTTAAACAATTTTGGTCATTTTAATTGAATTTATTATTCAATTAAAATACATTTTGAAAACAAATTAGGGTTTTTGATTAGTTCAACCCTCATCAAACTTTTTCAAACACTCGGGCCTCTAATAGAGTGTAAGACCCAATCCTTTGTAAATACAAACCTATTTTTGGGCCGCACTTATTGTATAAGTCCCGTTGTATTTCAAAAAGTTCGACGCGATCATCGTCCGTTGAAAAACAAACCTTGGGCCTCTCCTCGAGCTATAAGACCCATTCAAAATCTTTTGGGTCTCTAATAGAGTGTAAGACCCAATCCTTTGTAAATACAAACCTATTTTTGGGCCTCACTTATTGTATAAGTCCCGTTGTATTTCAAAATGTTCGACGCGGTCATCGTCCGTTGAAAAACAAACCTTGGGCCTCTCCTCGAGCTATAAGACCCATTCAAAATCTTTTGGGCCTCTATTAAAGTGTAAGACCCAACCCCCTCTGAAAACCAAACCATTTTGGGCCTCAATGCATTGTATAAGACCCACCGCGTTTTCAAAAATCTCGGCGCGATCGCCATTTTCAAACAAATGACCCTGGGCCTCTCCTTGAGCTGTAAGCCCCATCACTTGTACAAAAATAAATCTTTTGGGCCTCTTGAGAGAGTGTAAGACCCATCCCCTTGTACAGAAAACCTTTCTTGGGCCTCAGTCACTTGTATAAGTCCCTCTGTACAAAACGACAGTGCGATCACTGATAAACCTTGGGCCTCTCCTTGAGCTGTAAGCCCCAACATATTTTCAAAATACTTTCTCCTTTAATTTTGAATATACTGTTATTTTCAATCTTTCTTTGTTGAACAACTAACCAAACAGCATGGAAGCTCTACAACCGAGTAAGTGGTTATATGCTTTCTTTATCCGCTTTCATATACATATAACTGTATTGTGGGGCTGTTTCACTGTAAGTCTTCTTTCATAAACTCATATCAACTGTGTAATACTAGTATAGATATTTAGAGTTTCCCCAGCAACTACGTCTAGCACTAAGCCCTGTTGGTCACTCTTAAATAGATAAAACTAGATCCCCATAGGATTACCAGATACAGTCTTCCCTCCTCTTGGGGTTAAACAATATGGAGACGTGAAAGGCAGCATTCTCGGTGAACCCTTTCACAGACTGTCACCCTTAGACATTGTCAAAGAAACTCTACTCCCCAGGGATGATCTTTTCTCCGTGAATGGCATCTCTTGAGTTTCTTCCAAATTCTCGGACTTTCCTGGCTTGATCTATTCTCTTTAAATAGCCTGTCTTGAATTTCTCGGGGTTTGGGGACCCACAGGCTTCCTAAAAGCATTTCTAGGGCATTGTACAAAGACCCTACGGCTTCTTAGAAGCATTCATAACCTCCTCTTAGGCTTCGTATAAGGATTCTTCCATTGGGAAGAGAGCCTCCTCTTGGGCTTCGTACAAATTGTCCCTCGGCTTCTTAAAAGTTTCCAGCCTCCTCTTGGGCTTCGTACAAATTGTCCCGACGACCTCCTAGAGGTATAGGAACAAAAATTAGTCATCTTAATAGAACAGATTTTCAAAGAGTCTAGATCTTTCTACCGTGAACGTACTACTACCGTTTCTTTAAGCATAGTACAAAATATAAAACTCTAGACTTGGACAGTCTAATCTCCTTGAGTCTCGAAGGCATTCTCAAGAAGGGAAAAACACCAGTAGACTCGGACAGTCTCCAATAACCTCTGGATTCCCCATTTCCTTAAAGAACATGAAATAACCCTGATCCTCTGATCAATCCCAAAGCATAGCCTTACCTTTAATCAATCTCTTTATAAGAACTGATTTTCCTTTTTAACCAACCTACTGGACCTGTCACTCAACTGAAACAGTAACCCTTTTTAGCCTCTATCTCGGGCTTCGTACGAGATACAAAAAGACTCTCTTGTTGAGTCAAACCTTTTAGCCTCTATCTCGGGTTTCGTACGAGATACAAAAAGACTCTCTTGTTGAGTCAATAATCTTTTTAGCCTCTATCTCGGGCTTCGTACGAGATACAAATCACTCTCTTGGTGAGTATAAAAGAGTCTCTTGTTGAGTCAAACCCTTTTAGCCTCCGTCTTGGGCTTCGTACAAGACACATACAAAAAACACCCTCTTGTTGGGCCATTAGCCTCCTCTTAGGCTTTGTATAAAGAAAAACCCCGGTTGAGTCAATCAACCTTTTAGCATCAAAATTGTGCCTCGTTCACAGGATACAAACATCAACAACTCCTTTCATCTAATCGCTGTAAGCGGCAAGCCTCTGGATTATTTACATCCACGCCACTGTCCCTCTTTTAGCATGAGAAATTCCTAAGGAAAGATGGCATTGCTCTACATTGAGTTAAAGTCTTCTCCTCCAGGTTAAAACCCCCTATAAAGGAAATTATGGCATTGCTAGGATTCACATATCCCAGTTAAAGTAATCCTCCTTTATAGTCAGTCACCCAACAGTTGTGACAAACAAACCCCCTTTAGAGATGACAAATTCTCTCTAAAGACAACACCTTTTCAGCTTCACATCTTGGGCTTCGAACAAGATACAAATAGACCCTTCAGCTTCACATCTTGGGCTTTGAACAAGATATAAACCACCTTTAGATTCACGTCTTGGGCTTTAAACAAGACGCCAAAACACCATTTCCTCCCATAGAATAGGAGGAACTACGATCGCTCTGATTTCCCTGTTTCGGTAAACGAGAATACGTAGGCATAAGATTGAAAGAAAAATCTTAGCGAGCACACGACATCAAAAAACCTCAGGTCACAAATCCTCACATATCCACCAAAATATATGAGTCCGTATTCCCTACCAAAAGTCTAAATTCAACCAAAATAACCTAAGAGAGGCCCCCCACATTGATCGTATCTTTTAAACCAACAGTTTTGACTATTTGACCTCAGTTTGCAAAGCAGGGTTAGTTGGAGACATCTATTTCCCTTCCTTCATCAACTTTAATAGGACAAAAAATGAATCGACCTGTAGTAACCCAGAGCGGCAGTGCTTAAGAACCACGTCCAAAATCGCTCGCTACAAAAAAATGGCGCCCACCGTGGGGCCCCCTTATTTATCTCTCAGGTAGAAAACGAAGAATGATGACTTCACTAGGGACTTCACTAGGATATGACCTTTTTGACTTCACTAGGATCTTAGGTCAAAACCTTTAAAGTTGGGAAGATACCACAGGATGGCGACTCCTCCGGGGAGCCATTTTTGTCAGGAACATAGGATTCATAGCTCTTTAAAGTCTAGGACTTTAGGACAAATATATATACTGCTTTTCCTAATTGATATCTGTGTTTATTTTTCTGCTAATGGGAATGCGTGTGATGCCGCATGTGGAAAAATTGAGTATACACCTAGGAAAAACCTCTTTTAGTAGTGCGGAAACTATTGGAAATGGTTGTCACGCGATACTACCCTCTTCTGATGGTTCTTCGAAAAACATCACCTAGCACGGTTCCCGGCCCGCTGGTGTTTTCTCGACAAGAACTGATGATGTTGAGAGACAGGTACAAAAATCACTAGTATAAACCTTTGGAGGGGGGGGGGGGGGTAGAGCCTTGACTTCATGACACCGACCCTTTGACCCCATGTTTTTTCTATGTTTTTGTGTGCTGCATTCATGCATTCATCTAAAAAATATTACATCAAAGAAAAATTTTCTCTTCTAGTCTCTCTTTTTCAAATTAAACTAAGACAATGATTGTAAATGTCAGAGAAAAAGATTGCGCTAATGGATTTCGGTAGAAGGAGAACTCATAAGTATACCTTCAGGGTTCCGAAGTT
The DNA here is from genome assembly GCA_022829125.1 of Lathyrus tuberosus. Taxonomy (NCBI): domain Eukaryota; kingdom Viridiplantae; phylum Streptophyta; class Magnoliopsida; order Fabales; family Fabaceae; genus Lathyrus; species Lathyrus tuberosus. The sequence goes on along the minus strand of JALAZF010000414.1, from coordinate 5,109,235 downwards.
AGAAGATTTGAGAGGATTAGCAAGGATGATCACTAACCCTGAAGCTTTCAGAGCCAAGTACGGAGGTCTGCTACCCCTGTTAAGAGTCCATGTGATTGAAGGAATCATGGAGGCACTCATTCAGTTTTACGATCCGGTCTATCACTGTTTCACATTCCCGGATTACCAGCTCGCATAAACGCTGGAGGAGTATTCTCACCTAACCGATCTACACATTACCGATCGAGCTCCATTTTCTGGACTAGAAGAAATTCCAAAGGATCAGACCATTGCAAGAGCAATCTATTTGGATGAGTCAGAAATCAAGACTCACATGACCACCAAGGGTGGGCTCCCAAGTTTGTCAGCCCAATTCCTGACAAAGAAGGCTCTGTACTTTGCTAGTATAGGGAACATGACTGCTTTCGAAAGCATCTTTTTCTTACTCACTTACGGGTTATTTCTGTTTCCCAACATTAATAGCTTCGTCGATATCAACGCCATTAAGGTTTTTCTCATTGGAAACCCTGTGCCAACTTTGCTCGCGGACGCGTATCATTCTATACACTTAGGAAATTTGTACAGCGGAGGGATGATGACATGTTGTGTACACCTGCTATATTAATGGTTTATCTCTCATTTGCCTAAGTCTGCTGCTTTTTGGGATCATAAGAGTGCCTTACGTTGGTCGCAGAAAATCATGTCCCTTACCAACTCTAATATAGATTGGTGCAATAGGATTTATGACGGGATCAGGATCATTGACCGTTGTGGAAACTTCCCCAACGTACCCCTTATAGGAATTAAGGGAGGAATCAACTATCATCCAGTATTGGTTCGTCATCAATTTGGATACCCGATGAGGCATGTCCCGCGTAATGCTCATCTGAAAGGTCTTTTCTTCAAAAAAGGAGAAAGTAACAGAGCACTAAAGATGGAAATAGTGCACGCTTGGAAACATGTTCATAAGAAAGGACGAGAGTCTCTAGGAAAACCAGACTGTGTCTCGGTGGAGCGTTATCTCCACTGGGTACAAACTAGAGCTCTCAAGCTAAAGATGCCTTATCCTCGTCATAGAGTTCTTCCGCCGAGGGAATCTGTCATGTACTTCATGACTGAAATGGAAAAACTTCAGGTTACTCTCAACAAAGTTTAACAGGAGAGGAGGTCTTGGAAGAACAAATACCGCACCCTCAATGTAGAGTGTACCAAAATACAGCGACTGCTAAAAGATAAGGATGCTCTTATTGAGATTTTGGAGCAACATGCTGTGGATAATCAGGATGACCAAAGGAATTTGCTCGTTCCTTTCACTTGGCAAAGGAATGATAACCCAAAAACGGCCCAAGAGCCCCGGTCCAAGAAAAGGAAAGTACCAGAATCAACACCCGGTTTCTCCCCAGAGAGGACTCGGGACCCCTTAGCTTAGGTTTGTGTTTCTGCACCTTGTAATCTACTGTATTTCTATTTTCGCAATCTTTTGAATTCAATAAAACGGGGTTTCCCCACTGTTTGATATTTACAATCTAATTTTCGAAGTTTATTTTTATTAAACAAAAAAAAACAATTAATATAATCATTGCATTCATCATTCTCACGTCACGTATTCTTCTTACTTACAAATCTCACGTTTGTGTCTCGGTTCTAGAGTCAAACTGTCTCATTCGTACAATACTCGGGCCAGTCGTCAGAAAAAGATGGATGATCTCGAGGAAGAGAACAGAGAGTTGAGAGAAGAGATCGACGCTCTGAGAGAGGATATGAGAAAGCTTCATTACGACATGCAAGCCATGGCAGAAGCTCAGCTACAAAGGACTGTGATCTCGGAGTTCACCTCAACGCCCATAGTGGAGAAGTCCGATCCTAGGTACAAAATGCCAAAAGATCGTCCCTGGGGCATGCCACTTAACTATATCCCGGAAGGATATGTTCCGCCGATCAATGAGGATCAGGGAACCGCAACAGGAACCGCTGGGCCTGAAGGTTACAAACTTCGGGAAAGCGAGGATGCCAGGGGCATGACAGCAACTCCTGAAGGTTATAAACTTCGGGAGGCACCGAGAGTCTCGGCCATAATGACTATACCACCGCCCGTGGTACACACTGTCCCGGAAGGACAGATTCCACATATACCTTCTGGTGGAAACGACAACATGTTCGAAAGAATGAATGAGTTCCAGGAACAGTTCCTGGGAATGCAGAAAGAACTGCAGGCCCTTTGCGGTCAGGATTTATTTGGAAAGGACGCCACGGATCTCTGCTTGGTCCCCAATGTGAAAGTCCCACACAAATTCCAGGTGCCCGACTTTGAAAAGTACAAGGGTAACTCTTGCCCTCAGAGCCACTTGGTGATGTAAGCTCGGCGAATGTCAGCTCAGATAGAGAATCAGGATTTACTGATTCACTACTTTCAGGATAGTTTAACCGGTGCCGCCCTAAAATGGTACATGGGTTTAAACCGTGCTACGATTAGCACTTTCAGAGATCTTGGCACTGCCTTCGTCCAACAATATATATACAATCTGGACATGGCACCCGACAGAGATCAGCTCAGATCAATGTCGTAAAAGGACAAAGAAACCTTTAAGGAATACACTCAGAGATGGCGTGAAATTGCCGCTCAAATTTGTCCACCTCTTGAGGAAAAAGAGATGACAAAGATCTTCTTAAAGACCTTGAGCTCATTTTACTACGATAGAATGGTTGCAAGTGCGCCCAGTGACTTCACCAAGATGGTCGGTATAGGAGTTCGTCTTGAGGAAGCCGTCTGCGAAGGACGTCTAGTCAAATACACTAGATCATCAAGTAGTACAAAGCGACACAGTATTGCTCTCCCTAAGAAAAAAGAGCAAGATATTGGGAATATCTTTCTCGGAAAGCAAAGGCGACGTTATCAACCAGTAGCGGCTGTGACTCCTGCTATCAATCCTGCGCCTATTTCTACGTATCAACCTTAGGTTGGGCAAAGCCAACCTAATCAGCAAAGGACTTAACAGCCTCTTCAGCAGGCTCGTCCTCCATACAATAGCTGACGCTCCCGGGATTTTCATCCTAGTACAAACGCGAAAGTGGCACCGAAACAGAGTCGCCAGCAATGTGTATTTATCCCAAGAGAGGGAAAGGAAACACCACATAAACCTGAAGAGAAAGGAAAGAGCATGGTCTTGCGACCAAGAGAACTGGGTTCGGGAGTCGGTTACGCGCAGGGAAGGTATTATCACCCCCACACGTCCATCGTACCCAATGGGATCCATGCTTGCTTGTCTCGATCAAAGGGTGTAAGAAAAGATACCGGAAAAGGAAAGGAAAGAGAAAGAGAAACAAATGTAGGGAAAATAAATGAATTGCTCAAATGGGCCCTACCCCACTGCCTACGTATCTCATCGGGAACATGAGAATCAGAGCGACGTAGTTCCCCTCACTAGGGATGGTTGTTTGTGTTTTTTAGGGAACGCCTAACGTTCTAGCTCAGGTGTTGTAGGCTCGCTTGTCCGAGTGTGTTACCATCTTGCAAGAGAACGAGGATGAGCACGTTCGTACGTTGAGAATGAGTGAGATGAGAAAAGAATTCCCAAAGGAAAGACGTTATTGTTTGTTTTTGTCTTTTAAAAAGAAGTGTTTTTGATGGTTTTAGGTTTTGTAACACACATTGTATTTAAGTCCCTCATGTAAGATCGAATACCTCGCATATCGACCCAAGACGGGACGCATGCTAAACATTCCAAGTAAGTGAGAGAAGACCCCACACTTCCTTGTTCTCACATGAAAGGCCTAAATACAATAGGTATCATGCCTTTATTAAGTGTTTTTCACTTTTGTTTGAAGATAAGAAGAAGTGACTCAAATGGAGGAGTAAAGGTAAAAACTAAAGGGAACTAAGACTCACCCTAATGTTAGCATACATGGTGATCCTATGGTTAATGTGGTTTAAGAAATCTAATCCTAAGAGAAAGAAGAAGAAGAGCAAAAGAAACAACTTACTTCCAAAATGGAAGTTAAGTTGATCTTAAAAAGGGACGAAGAAAAAGATATTCAAAGAAAGCATATCAATGCTTATCAAACACAAATTGAATTATTAAAAGAAATAAGAGAAGATGAAAGAGAGAATTGTATGTGGAATCATATCCACACACTTACTTACCATTTGCACCTACATGAAAATGTTGGTTCACAAACTATTTACAAGAAAAGCCTAATCAAAAGAACTTGGTCAAACAAGCAAATGGAAGGAAATAATGAACACAGTAGCTATTACAGCCCACATGTGACAAAGCAGCAGTAAATTCAGCATCATATACCAAACAGAAAACAACAGCTCATGTTTAGCATACAAAATGGGTGTAACAAACATTTGGCAGCACATACTACATAACATATTGTCGCTCCCAGGATTTTCATCCAGGTACAAACGCGAGAGTGGCGCGGAAAAACAGAGTCGCCAGCCGTGTAAATTTATCCCAAGAGAGGGAAAGGGAACACCGCATAAACCTGAGGAAGAGGAAAAGGAATGGTCATCGCAACCATAACCTGGGTTCGGGAGTCGGTTACGCGAGGGGAAGGTGTTAGCACCCCACACATCCATCGTACTCGATGGGATCCACGCTTGTTGTCTAATCTAAGGGTGAGTTATACTATCATCTAGGGCTGTGCTAAAACGGAGAGGGGAAGACAAAGACCGACTCGGTAGGACGTCGACGTCCTAGGCCTACGTACCCCCTTTGTGCAATGGGGAATTCAGAGTCAACATAGTTGGACCAAGTTCTTTTTTGTGTTTTTTATGAGCGACGTTAAATTCGCGTCCGGCAGTTAGGGTCGATGCCTGTTTGCGACTCAGACGGAAGGTAACGTGCCCTTTTTGAAAATAGCCTTTAAGTTTGGAAATCCCGAAGGACAAAAAAGTTTGAAGTTGGTTTGTGTTTTTTAGGACAGAAGTGGCTTAAGTTAGTTCCTAAGCTGCATTGCACCAAAGTCTAGGGCACAGGGGCGAATACTTAACGCATCGTCCCAAGACAAGACGCTCGCTAAGCACTCTAGAGAGATGAGAGGAAGCCCCTCATTTCTCATTCCCCATACTTAAGGCTCGTGCGCAATACACCTTATTATTATTAAGTGTTTTAAAGAAATTTGAGATGAGGAGAGAGAAGACACAAGGGTAACTCTAATGGGAAACTAAGAGTCCTAATGTTATCATGCATGGATGACCTAGGGTTAGTGAGGCTTGAAGATGACCTAAACCCTAAAGAATAAAGGTAGGAGAGAAGAAAGGTAAGGGTAACCATGGATACTTATCCATACTCTTAAGGAACTTACCTTGATCCTGCATAAACGGTTAGTGAGAAACAGACGTGAATAAGAGCAATGAGGTGAATGAAAATCAAACAACGGCAAACAATGATAATAATAATCCAAACATGAATCAAAGAAGCAAAGAACAGCCCCAAAATAAATGGCACAAGTGCCTTTCAAACAAGGTAATCACACAAGGTCAAAGATGCGCCTGCAAGAAAATCTCAAGTGAAAAAAACTCCAATAATTAGAAAAATGATTCCTAAAACTCCCAAATTAATCATTAAGGTTCCTCAACCAGAGGCAAACAACATATAAAAAAATCCTTGCAAAAATCCAAAGTGTTAGCCATTCAAATAATCACACAAAATTCAAATAAGGGATAGGGTTCAATGTGCCAAAGAGAGGGACCTAACTGCAATGTAAAATAAATTTAAAAATGAAAGAAAAATATTTTTAAGCACTTTAGAATATTAATGAATGAATGCAAAAAGAACGAGTGAAAAATGTTTTATAGATGAGGAGAATGAAAATAAATAAATTTATGCATGCATGAGATGTGTAATTAAAAAGAAGTTGAATTAAACAATTAATTTAAAGGATAAAAAAATAAAATAAAAATAAAAAATAAAATTTGTAAAAATTTTATAAGATAATAAAAATGAAGCATGAAATTTTTTAGGATTTTTTTTGATGCAATTTACTATTTTAAAAATTAAAATATGAAAATGTAATTGAAATAAAATAAAAATATGAATTAAAAGTGGGTTGGGGGTGCACTCAGCAAAAGAACCATGTTGAAAACGCTAATGGGCTGAAGGCGGGGGGTGCGTATAGCGGTCCGTGCACCTATAATCCATCAGAAAATAAAAAAAAATAAAAAAAACCAGGGGGGGTGTTAAGTAGGAAAACGTCAAAGGAAATGAGTATTGGCCTGACGTGGGGGGGTGCGCATAGCACGGCCCGCCCAATTGACTAGTCAGTAAACAAAAAAAAAAAAAAAGAGAACACCATGTGCCCTCCCATGTGCAAGGCACATGCTTCATTAATGTGTTGTCATAAAACTGGCCATGTGATCAAAATAAAAAGAACATAAAGGGCCACGATTAGTAGATGCATGGTGGAACTCATGGTGTGGACAACACATGATTATTAAATTTAAAACATAAAAAACATGACAAGTGGCATAATATGGTGCGTCCGATCTGGAAACGGACGGCCCAGATTATCTCTTCCTCCTTGAATCCTTGGCCGGCCGGCCACCACACCTCGCCGGAGCTCCACCGCCGGCCGCCACCTGCAACCACCCAACCTGCCCAGAAAATGCATATGGGTACACTATCCGACCCAGAATTTCGCGAGGAATCCAAATATGGCCTTAAAAATCACAAATTATTAGTGTATAATAAAAAACGCATGGAATTATGTTAGGGCATCAAACTTTAAATCATCATAGCAAGCCATACAGACACCCATAATTACAAATAATTATATCAGAACGATCAGTGATGAAAACACAACAATATTCACGTAAAAAATTTGAGTTTTAGGATCCTTCAAAATCCTTCAAACCGGAGATGGCATACCTTCAAACTTTGCTTTTGGCTGCGAATGGAGGTTGATTTTCACTCTAGAAATCTCCAGGAAAATAGTTGTGGAAGAACTTTTGGCCAAAACCTTGTGGATCGTGAGTTGTGGTGAGAAATCCTTCTTTAGGGTTTTCTTGAGAACTCCTCTAATTTCATGTGCATGAACCCTAACCAATGCATGAGTAGGTTTTAAATACTTAGGGTTATTCTTCTGATGATGAGTTGGGCCTGAATAATCCATTGCTTAATTATTTTTGAATTATTTCATTTAATATTGAATTTTAACTAATTAAATCCAATAAAAATAAAATAAAATGAGAAAAAATCAAATATATGCTCTTTGGGTCGTGCATGGCTTTATGTTTGAGTTTGGTTTAAGAAACTTATGGCCCATTTGTCAAAATTTGGATTTTAGGCATAGTTTGCTTTGTGCACCTCCTCAAAATTGTCCAACTTTGACTAAGCATAACTCCTTCAATTTTTAGCTCCTTAATGTAAACTAATACTTTTTAGAAACCTAAAGATGTCCTCTAATCAACCCTTTTGGTCCCATGTCAATTTGATCTTCCATGTTCAAGTTATGAGCTTTTGAAGGAGGTTGACTTTTGTTGACTTTCAAAATGACCTATAATGTCTTGGCTCATATCTCCCAAATGAAGCATTTCTGGCCTTGGCTTGTAGACACAAATTGTAGGGAATTAAATTTACTTCAAGAATGGCTTTGGTTGAGGAATTTTTGATGAAGTATGTGGAAGTTAGGCCTGGTCAAAGTACAGTTGACTTTTCCTGTAAAAACCCTAATTTAGGAACTCCTGATTCTTGATGATTATGAGGTTTCCTTGATGAATCATGATCAACCCTTGATCAAATGATGAATTTCACCCCATAATCTTGATGTTGACCAAAAATCTTAAGGTCTGACTTTGTGTTGACCACAGTTGACTTTTTGACCAAGTTAACTGATTTTCAATCCATTGACCAATTGAACCTCTCCTGAATCAAACTGATGGACAATCTTCCACTCCTAGATACTCAGGGACCCAAGGAATACCATGGAATCAAGTCTTGCCCAAAAAATCAGAAATAAACTGACTTTATAGCAAACCCTAGTTTTGGTACCCTTAGTCTAGGAGGAAATAGCACAGTCTCCAAATTCAAATTCCTCTGAATATGATGTGTATCCTCTCCAACAAAGATAAGATATGCCATTTATTGATGATAAAAACCCAAAGACCTTGCCCATTGGAGCAATAAACCCAAGAATCTCAAAACCCTAATTCATGCACTGGTTAGGAGGGAGTAATCCACTTGAGATCCCTTGCCACCTGTGAACCCTTGATGATGTGATGGACCAGATATGACCTTCCTGAATTGCCTCAGGCACCTTGACCCCATGCTAATGATATGCATACATGATAATGAAATGAAACATAAGCCAGTTAGTAAAAAGTAAGGAGGGCAAATTTTGGGGTGCAACAGCTGCCCCTATTCAATCAACTTGGTCCTGAGTGGTATGATAGCGATGGCTCTCAGACATTCCAGGATACACGGGGATTGAATACTGAAAGAACCCTAGAAATTTGCTAGTGATGAGAACAATGAGACGGAGCGTGCTGGAAAAGGGGAATATGACCTCAATCATGTCCACAAGAAAACGAATACGACCTCAATTATACCCGCAAAGGAAGACTGACCTCAATCACTCCCACAAATAAAATACGAACACGACCTCAATCGCACCCACAAAACGAATACAACCTCAATTATACCCGCAAAGGAAAACTGACCTCAATCACTCCCACAAATAAAATACGAAAACGACCACAATCGCACCCACAAAACGAATACAACCTCAATTATACCCGCAAAGGAAGACTGACATCAATCACTCCCACAAATAAAATACGAACACGACCTCAATCGCACCCACAAAACGAATACAACCTCAATTATACCCGCAAAGGAAAATGACCTCAATCACTCCCACAAATAAAATACGAAAACGACCACAATCGCACCCACAAAACGAATACAACCTCAATTATACCCGCAAAGGAAGACTGACCTCAATCACTCCCACAAATAAAATACGAACACGACCTCAATCGCACCCACAAAACGAATACAACCTCAATTATACCCGCAAAGGAAGACTGACCTCAATCACTCCCACAAATAAAATACGAATACGACCACAATCGCACCCACAAAACGAATACAACCTCAATTATACCCGCAAAGGGAGACTGACCTCAATCACTCCCACAAATAAAATACGAATACGACCACAAACGCACCCACAAAACGAATACAACCTCAATTATACCCGCAAAGGAAGACTGACCTCAATCACTCCCACAAATAAAATACGAATACGACCACAATCGCACCCACAAAACGAATACAACCTCAATTATACCCGCAAAGGGAGACTCACCTCAATCACTCCCACAAATAAAATACGAACACGACCTCAATCGCACCCGCAAAACGAATACAACCTCAATTATACCCGCAAAGGAAGACTGACCTCAATCACTCCCACAAATAAAATACGAATACGACCACAATCGCACCCACAAAACGAATACAACCTCAATTATACCCGCAAAGGGAGACTGACCTCAATCACTCCCACAAATAAAATACGAATACGACCACAATCGCACCCACAAAACGAATGCAACCTCAATTATACCCGCAAAGGAAGACTGACCTCAATCACTCCCACAAATAAAATACGAACACGACCTCAATCGCACCCACAAAACGAATACAACCTCAATTATACCCGCAAAGGAAGACTGACCTCAATCACTCCCAAAAATAAAATACGAATACGACCACAATCGCACCTACAAAACGAATACAACCTCAATTATACCCGCAAAGGGAGACTGACCTCAATCACTCCCACAAATAAAATACGAATACGACCACAATCGCACCCACAAAACGAATACAACCTCAATTATACCCGCAAAGGAAGACTGACCTCAATCACTCCCACAAATAAAATACGAATACGACCACAATCGCACCCACAAAACGAATACAACCTCAATTATACCCGCAAAGGAAAACTGACCTCAATCACTCCCACAAATAAAATACGAAAACGACCTCAATCGCACCCACAAAACGAATACAACCTCAATTATACCCGCAAAGGAAGACTGACCTCAATCACTCCCACAAATAAAATACGAATACGACCACAATCGCACCCACAAAACGAATGCAACCTCAATTATACCCGCAAAGGGAGACTGACCTCAATCACTCCCACAAATAAAATACAAATACGACCACAATCGCACCCACAAAACGAATACAACCTCAATTATACCCGCAAAGGAAGACTGACCTCAACCACTCCCACAAATAAAATACGAACACGACCTCAATCGCACCCACAAAACGAATACAACCTTAATTATACCCGCAAAGGAAGACTGACCTCAATCACTCCCACAAATAAAATACGAATACGACCACAATCGCACCCACAAAACGAATACAACCTCAATTATACCCGCAAAGGGAGACTGACCTCAATCACTCCCACAAATAAAATACGAATACGACCACAATCGCACCCACAAAACGAATACAACCTCAATTATACCCGCAAAGGAAGACTGACCTCAATCACTCCCACAAATAAAATACGAATACGACCACAATCGCACCCACAAAACGAATACAACCTCAATTATACCCGCAAAGGAAGACTGACCTCAATCACTCCCACAAATAAAATACGAATACGACCACAATCGCACCCACAAAACGAATACAACCTCAATTATACCCGCAAAGGAAGACTGACCTCAATCACTCCCACAAATTAAATACGAAAACGACCATAATCGCACCCACAAAACGAATACAACCTCAATTATACCCGCAAAGGAAGACTGACCTCAATCACTCCCACAAATAAAATACGAACACGACCTCAATCGCACCCACAAAACGAATACAACCTCAATTATACCCGCAAAGGAAGACTGACCTCAATCACTCCCACAAATAAAATACGAACACGACCTCAATCGCACCCACAAAACGAATACAACCTCAATTATACCCGCAAAGGAAGACTGACCTCAATCACTCCCACAAATAAAATACGAATACGACCACAATCGCACCCACAAAACGAATACAACCTCAATTATACCCGCAAAGGAAGACTGACCTCAACCACTCCCACAAATAAAATACGAACACGACCTCAATCGCACCCACAAAACGAATACAACCTCAATTATACCCGCAAAGGAAGACTGACCTCAATCACTCCCACAAATAAAATACGAACACGACCTCAATCGCACCCACAAAACGAATACAACCTCAATTATACCCGCAAAGGAAGACTGACCTCAATCACTCCCACAAATAAAATACGAATACGACCACAATCGCACCCACAAAACGAATGCAACCTCAATTATACCCGCAAAGGAAGACTGACCTCAATCACTCCCACAAATAAAATACGAACACGACCTCAATCGCACCCACAAAACGAATACAACCTCAATTATACCCGCAAAGGAAGACTGACCTCAATCACTCCCACAAATAAAATACGAATACGACCACAATCGCACCCACAAAACGAATACAACCTCAATTATACCCGCAAAGGGAGACTGACCTCAATCACTCCCACAAATAAAATACGAATACGACCACAATCGCACCCACAAAACGAATACAACCTCAATTATACCCGCAAAGGAAGACTGACCTCAATCACTCCCACAAATAAAATACGAATACGACCACAATCGCACCCACAAAACGAATACAACCTCAATTATACCCGCAAAGGAAAACTGACCTCAATCAATCCCACAAATAAAATACGAAAACGACCTCAATCGCACCCACAAAACGAATACAACCTCAATTATACCCGCAAAGGAAGACTGACCTCAATCACTCCCACAAATAAAATACGAATACGACCACAATCGCACCCACAAAACGAATGCAACCTCAATTATACCCGCAAAGGGAGAGTGACCTCAATCACTCCCACAAATAAAATACAAATACGACCACAATCGCACCCACAAAACGAATACAACCTCAATTATACCCGCAAAGGAAGACTGACCTCAACCACTCCCACAAATAAAATAAGAACACGACCTCAATCGCACCCACAAAACGAATACAACCTTAATTATACCCGCAAAGGAAGACTGACCTCAATCACTCCCACAAATAAAATACGAATACGACCACAATCGCACCCACAAAACGAATACAACCTCAATTATACCCGCAAAGGGAGACTGACCTCAATCACTCCCACAAATAAAATACGAATACGACCACAATCGCACCCACAATACGAATACAACCTCAATTATACCCGCAAAGGAAGACTGACCTCAATCACTCCCACAAATAAAATACGAATACGACCACAATCGCACCCACAAAACGAATACAACCTCAATTATACCCGCAAAGGAAGACTGACCTCAATCACTCCCACAAATAAAATACGAATACGACCACAATCGCACCCACAAAACGAATACAACCTCAATTATACCCGCAAAGGAAGACTGACCTCAATCACTCCCACAAATTAAATACGAAAACGACCATAATCGCACCCACAAAACGAATACAACCTCAATTATACCCGCAAAGGAAGACTGACCTCAATCACTCCAACAAATAAAATACGAACACGAACTCAATCGCACCCACAAAACGAATACAACCTCAATTATACCCGCAAAGGAAGACTGACCTCAATCACTCCCACAAATAAAATACGAACACGACCTCAATCGCACCCACAAAACGAATACAACCTCAATTATACCCGCAAAGGAAGACTGACCTCAATCACTCCCACAAATAAAATACGAATACGACCACAATCACACCCACAAAACGAATACAACCTCAATTATACCCGCAAAGGAAGACTGACCTCAACCACTCCCACAAATAAAATACGAACACGACCTCAATCGCACCCACAAAACGAATACAACCTTAATTATACCCGCAAAGGAAGACTGACCTCAATCACTCCCACAAATAAAATACGAATACGACCACAATCGCACCCACAAAACGAATACAACCTCAATTATACCCGCAAAGGGAGACTGACCTCAATCACTCCCACAAATAAAATACGAATACGACCACAATCGCACCCACAAAACGAATACAACCTCAATTATACCCGCAAAGGAAGACTGACCTCAATCACTCCCACAAATAAAATACGAATACGACCACAATCGCACCCACAAAACGAATACAACCTCAATTATACCCGCAAAGGGAGACTGACCTCAATCACTCCCACAAATAAAATACGAATACGACCACAATCGCACCCACAAAACGAATACAACCTCAATTATACCCGCAAAGGAAGACTGACCTCAATCACTCCCACAAATAAAATACGAATACGACCACAATCGCACCCACAAAACGAATACAACCTCAATTATACATACAAAGGAAGACTGACCTCAATCACTCCCACAAATAAAATACGAATACGACCACAATCGCACCCACAAAACGAATACAACCTCAATTATACCCGCAAAGGGAGACTGACCTCAATCACTCCCACAAATAAAATACGAATACGACCACAATCGCACCCACAAAACGAATACAACCTCAATTATACCCGCAAAGGAAGACTGACCTCAATCACTCCCACAAATAAAATACGAATACGACCACAATCGCACCCACAAAAGGAATACAACCTCAATTATACCCGCAAAGAAAGACTGACCTCAATCACTCCCACAAATAAAATACGAATACGACCACAATCGCACCCACAAAACGAATACAACCTCAATTATACCCGCAAAGGAAGACTGACCTCAATCACTCCCACAAATAAAATATGAATACGACCACAATCGCACTCACAAAACGAATACAACCTCAATTATACCCGCAAAGGATAACCAACATAAAGTGGACTTTACTGGAGATAACGTGAAAACAAAACTTCTGGTTCAAACCACCTCGTTTTAGAACCTACTGGTAAGATGACTCCATTGGGGAAGAAGAAGTCTAAATAAAAGACTCTGCCGGGGAGTACAAGTATGAGGAACGCGTCCCTCCAAAATCTCCTGAGTGATGCCACCTACTGCTGGCAAAGAAAGTATCAAACCTGGCTTATGCTTCGAGTGCAAATGAAAATGCCATGTTTTTGAGGATGTGATGCAAATGCTTATGATATGCAAAGGGGTCCCTCCAGCAAAATAAATGCCGGAGAGGAAATACCAATTCAGCTGATGACAAAAATAAATTGTCCTCTGAATCCACGAACTCCGCTGAGAAGGATCACTCCGACCGAATCTTTGGATCAACAATTTCTGCTGGGGATGAAGTTCCAAAAGAACATCTGCTCTACTGGGATTATACGTAACTCTTTGAAAGGGGAGGCCACGGCCTGAATTAGAAGAGTGCCAGATATCTGCTAGGGATGTCAATCCCTGTTGGACAAGCTGTTGCGAGGATCACTACCAAACTCTGCTTGGGGGAACGGTAAGTGGTGACATCCACCCCGCTAGCGGATAACATCAAGCTTACTTATATGTTGAGGATTAGATTGCACCGTTGCTGCTGAGAAAAACATTTCCTGAAGCGTTCAGACTCTGTGGGGAAATATGTCTTAATCCGGAGAAAATACTTCTCAAGTCTCCTGCTGGGGGAGGTCTGCTCTGCTGAGGAGAGTGCAATCTCAATGCTGGGGAGAGCAAGCTGCTGGGGAAGTATGATCCTGTTGCCCTACAAGTCAAATAACAACAAATAGAATACGCCACAACATGACTATCACTGTTAATGCCTAGGTAATTTCTACTGCTTTTCGTTATGCTCCGCAAAGCTCGAAGTTTTATATGCAATGTTTATAAAAAATATCGGACGTTTTTTTGCAAACAAAACAGTAAAAGTAAAAGTAAAACAAGCAAATAGAAAGCTTTTTGAGTGAAATGAATATTTTATTGAGAAAAGTGGCCTGTAAATAGGCATTTACAATTGGAGGCAATTCCTAGAAAGAGGTAATTGCGTAAAAAACAAAAAGGAAAATACACATGTCGGCAATGTGGGGAACAGATATCCACCATGATTTGACTTAGCTATGACCCATACGACTTGCTTATCCACAAATGTCTTGACCTTCGAAGAGACTAACTGTACTGATTCCTTTCTTTCAGAACTTCCAGGTATCGAGGGTGTTCACAGATTGAACACAAACAGTAGCCTTTCGCTTACAAATCCCTAACTTTTTCCTGGATCGCCCTTTTCGGGTTTTCAATCCACCGGGATGCCCATTTTTGCCAAAGTCGCCTTTTCAGGTTTTCAACTTTGCGGGTTTACACATTTCTTTTTACATTTTATCCCTAACTTTTGCCCGAACCTTTTCCTTTTTATGGTTCGCCGGGATGCCCCTTTTTTGCCTGGACTTTCTTTTTGTGTCCAGCGGGTATCTTTCATGCGAAGTATTTTTTTACTACGTCTGCGTTCACAGGGGAAGTAAAATCTTCGCCATCCATTGTTGAAAGTAGTAAGGCTCCACCAGAGAAAACCTTTCTGACTACATACGACCCTTCGTAGTTTGGAGTCCACTTGCTCCTGTGATCTGTCTGAGGAGGAAGGATCCTTTTCAAAACCAATTCGCCTGTCTGAAAATTCCGAGGACGCACTTTCTGATCAAAGGCGTGCTTCATCCTGCTCTGATACAACCGACCATGTGCGATGGCTGCCAATCTCTTTTCTTCAATAAGGTTCAACTAATCCAATCTAGAACTCACCCATTCAGCTTCATCAAGCTTTACATCTGCCAGAACTCTCAAAGACGGAATCTCGACCTCCAAGGGTAAAACTGCTTCCATGCCATATACCAATGAGAAAGGGGTTGCCCCAGTTGACGTACGCACCGAGGTACGATAATCGTGTAGGGCATAAGGTAACATCTCATGCCAGTCCTTATATGTTACCACCGTCTTCTGCACAATCTTCTTGATATTCTTATTTGCCGCCTCAACTGCCCCATTCATCTTCGGACGATAGGGAGAAGAGTTGTGATGCTCGATCTTGAAACTCCGGCATAGTTCCTCCATCATCTTGTTGTTCAAATTCAAGCCATTATCAGTAATGATTCTCTCTGGGACCCCATAACGACAGATGATGTCCTTCTTTATAAACCGAGCTACCACTTGCTTGGTGACGTTGGCGTACGAGGCTGCCTCCACCCACTTTGTGAAATAATCAATGGCAACCAAAATGAAACGATGCCCATTGGAAGCAGTAGGCTCAATCTTCCCAATCATATCTATACCCCACATTGCAAATGGCCAAGGAGATGACAACACATTTAGAGGCGTAGGGGGTACGTGCATCTTATCTGCATAAATCTGGCATTTATGGCACTTCCGGGCGTACTTGAAGCAATCAGACTCCATAGTCATCCAATAATATCCTGCTCTCAACAACTTCCTAGCCATGGTATGTCCACTGGAATGAGTACCAAAAGAACCCTCGTGAATTTCCTCCATCAATGAGCTTGCCTCGTGTTCATCAACACAACGTAGCAAAACCATATCGAAGTTCCTCTTATATAACACATCATCCTTGTTTAGAAAGAAATTTCCTGCCAACCTCCTCAGAGTGTTCTTATCTTTGGTGGAGGCACCCTCTGGATATTCTTGCCTCTTCAGAAAAACCTTAAGATCATGATACCACGGCTTGCCATCCGACACATCTTCAATTGCAAACACAAAAGCTGGTCTGTCCAGACGCATGATTCTAATCGAAGGTGTTTCGTTCCAACGGTTCACCTTATACATGGATGCCAATGTCGCCAACGCATCAGCCATCTGATTCTCAGCTCGGGGCACATGATGAAAATCCACCCTATCAAAGAACGGTAACAACCTTCTGGCATAGTTGTTATAAGGTACCAAATTTTCCTGACGAGTCTCCCATTCTCCTGTAATCTGATCAACTACCAACGCGGAATCACCATAGACATCAAGGTTCTTAATTCTTAAATCAATTGCTTCTTCTAACCCCATGATGCATGCTTCATACTCCGCCTCGTTGTTGGTACACACGAATGCTAACCGGGCAGTGATAGGTATATGAGAACCCTTCGGAGTTGTAACGATTGCCCCAATTCCATTGCCATATGAGTTGACAGCCCCATCAAAAATCATCTTCCACTGTGATCCAATCTCAGGTCCTTCGTCAGGTAAAGGCTCTTCACAATCCTTCATTTTCAGAAACATAACATGCTCGTCCGGAAACTCAAACTTCATAGGCTGATAATCCCTGACCGGCTGTTCGGCAAGATATTCTGACAGAACACTCCCCTTAATGGTCTTCTGAGAAACATACTGAATATCGTACTCTATCAAAACCATCTGCCAATGGGCTATCCTTCCAGAAAGTGCTTGCTTCTCGAACACGTACTTAATCGAATCCATCTTCGAAATCAACAAGGTTGTGTGATTTAACATATACTGCCTTAGGCGATTGGCTGCCCAAGCGAGTGCACAACATGTCTTTTCCAGCATAGAATATCTTGATTCGCAATCAGTGAATTTCTTACTCAGGTAGTAAATGGCATGTTCTTTCCTACCTGTCTCGTCGTGTTGACCGAGCACACAACCCATCGAATTCTCAAGAACCGTAAGGTACATAATCAACGGCCTCCCAGACACTGGTGGCATAAGGACCGGAGGTTCCTGCAGATACGTCTTTATCCTCTCAAACGCCTCTCGACAATTTTCATTCCACCTGACCTCTTGATCTTTTCTCAACAACTTGAAAATAGGTTCACATGTAGCTGTTAGATGTGAGATAAACCTGGCAATGTAATTCAACCTCCCCAGGAAACCACGAACCTCTTTCTCTGTTCTCGGCTCAGGCATCTCCTGTATGGCTCTTATCTTAGCCGGATCAACCTCAATACCTCTTTCACTAACGATGAATCCCAGCAATTTACCCGACCTCACGCCAAAAGTGCACTTATTTGGATTTAATCTCAATCTGAACTTTCTCAACCTTTCAACAACTTCTGAAGGTTCACCAAGTGTTCTTCCTCTGTCTGTGACTTCACAATCATGTCATCAACATAGACTTCAATCTCTTTGTGAATCATATCATGAAAGAGAGTCACCATCACCCGCTGATAGGTTGCCCCAGCATTCTTCAATCCAAAGGGCATTACCTTGTAGCAAAATGTTCCCCACGGTGTTATGAAAGTAGTCTTCTCTATGTCCTCTGGGGCCATTTTGATTTGGTTATACCCAGAGAAGCCATCCATGAAGGAAAACACAGAATATTGAGCAGTATTGTCCACTAACACGTCAATGTGGGGGAGCGGGAAATCATCCTTCGGGCTCGCCCTATTCAAATCTCGGTAATCCATATACATCCTGACCTTCCCATCCTTCTTAGGTACAGGTACAATATTGGCAACCCACGGAGGATAATTTGTCACGGCAAGAAATCCGGCATCCAACTATTTCTGAACCTCTTCCTTAATCTTGACAGACATCTCTGGTTTAGTCCTTCTCAATTTCTGCTTGACTGGAGTACAACCCTCTTTAAGCGGTAACCGGTGTGAAACAATGTCAGTGTCAAGCCCAGGCATGTCTTGGTAAGACCAGGCGAAGATATCCACATACTCTCAAAGTAACTCAACCAATCTCCTCTTAACAGTGTCTTCCAAAGCAGCCCCGACCTTTACTTCTCGTTTGACGTCCTCGGTTCCTAGATTAACAGTCTCAACTTCCTCCTGATGTGGTAGAATAACCCTCTCCTCATGTTTCAATAACCTGGCTAATTCTTCTGGTAAGTCACAGTCTTCGTCAGCCTCTTCTTCGGCTTGATAGATGGGATTATCAAAGTCATATCGAGCCATAGCTAGGTCATGGGTGAAATCTGAACAAAGGAACCTGCATGATGGATGTTTTATGTTTATTATGAGTGCAACAAACAAGAAAACGCATTGCCATTTTGATGTGGGTTAATGCAAAAAGTAAAAATAGAAAGACAGGGATCAAAATATTTGAATGAAAAACGTCCTTTATTGATGATAAAAATAGCAAATAAAACATCCAAGCCCTACAAATAAGTATCACTACGTCTTGGGCAGAACGTAGGACTCAACATAACAGAAAACAAAAGTAAATTACTTCGGGCGCGTCACTTGGATGACTTTCTCGGAGGACCAGTTGTCTAAACTCTGACCAGGAATGCAGGGACGAATCCATCCATCCATGTCGCAATCACTATCTCCTTCATCCTCAATGGCATTGACTCTGTCGAAGAACACGCCGGCACTGGTGAAACGGACTGGACCGTAGAACTTGGGAGGCTCTTCAGTACGCCTGGGTGGCTTGTAACCTAGTCCATAGGTATCCTGCTTCTTTTGAACATTAATAACACTGCCCCACTTCTGAGAACCACCAGCTTCAACTATGGCACGCGCCTCTCTGAAAGAGGACATTGGGACCTCTGGTTGTCTGATAATTTCTGGTTGGGCAACCACCTCAGGCTGACTAACTGCCTTTGGGGGTTCTCCGGGAATCTTCACAGCTTCAAAGGCTTGGCACAAAGTTTCCTGTACTTCACCATCCACCTCTACATACTTGAAGGTTGATAGGTGACTCACCATGATATCTTCTTCACCACAAACAGTCACGACGTGGCCATCCACCATATATTTCAATTTCTGGTGCAGCGTAGGAGTTACTGCCCCAGCACCATGGATCCAAGGGCGACCCAACAAACAACTATAGGCAGGCTGAATATCCATAATGTAAAAGGTGGTGTTGAAAATCTCAGGACCCACCTTGATCGGCAAGACTAACTCCCCAAAAACTGACCTCTTGGAGCCATCAAAAGCACGTACCACTAAGTCACTTGGCGTACAAATCAACCCACGAGTATCCAACTTCATCAAAGCCTTCTTTGGTAACACATTCAAGGATGACCCAGTATCAACTAACACATGCGACATCAAAGAACCACGACATTCCACTGAAATATGCAAAGCATTGTTGTGATTCCTCCCAGCCGGAGTCAGATCTAAATCGGTGAAACCCAAACCATTACCAGCATTCACATGAGCCACAACCCCTTCTAACTGATTGCCAGATATTTCCTGTGGTACATAAGCCATATTCAGAACCTTTAGTAGTGCATTTTGGTGTGCCTCAGAGCACAACAGTAGGGATAGAATGGAAATCTTCGATGGAGTTTGGTGAAGTTGGTCAACAATCTTGTAATCACTTTTTCTGATCAACCTCATAAACTCTTCTACGTCTTCTGAGAAAGTATCCCCACCTGGTTTTGTCATAGAATTATTAGCCTCCTGTCTCTGTATAGACTCATCCAATACCTGTTTATCTCTGTTTTGACTTGAACTACCAGCCTGATTCTCGGGCGGAATAAAAACTCTACCACTCCTAGTGATAGCCCCAGCTTCAACAAGATTTCCAACCCCTGTATTCACAACTGATGTGTCTTCCAATTTATGCTTCTTACCATTAACAAACACCTCGGCCCCATAGTTCCATGGGATGGCCTTGGTGGTCTCATACGGGACTGGTCCAAGAACAGTGATAGTGACCGGCGCTGGTCTTGCCGGCGCCGATATAGTTATTGTCTTGAATGGAATTGTTATCGTGGCAACATCAACCTCTCTGTCAGTAACATTATTCTGCTTGCAACCTCTGTCAAACTGTAATACCCCTTCGCTGATCATTCTCTGAATACCTGCTTTCAATAAATCACAACCGCCAGAGCGCGACACACACCCTACACAACCTTCATCACAGCCTGGAAATACCCCTCCTTTCAACAGTCTTTCCTTCACTACACCCAAGGGAGTTTGGACCTCGTTCACATCTGAGATCAGGCTCAAGTCTTCACATTCTTCGATAATAGCATTGATCTTCGGTCCACCGTGATTTGGCATCGGGTTCTGATTCACATTTGGAACATCATTGGAGAAATTGATGGCTTTTGAATCCACCAAATCTTGTACCTGATGCTTAAAAGCTTTACAGTTTTCAATATTATGTCCGGGTGCCCCAGAATGAAACTCACAGTGGGCGTTGTCGTCATAACCAGGAGGCGGATTACCAGTAGGGGAGCCAGTGTTCTTGTCTGAACCATCTTTAGATTTAACAAATGCTGGAATAGTTGAGCGTAGGACATAGGTGGAGTGTCGAAATGCCTATTCCGCTTAGTCAGAGGCTGCGACCGGCGAGGAGTCTGATTCTGTTGTTGAGATGCTGCAGGCTGCTGAGGTGCTGCTGGGATGGTCATAGAAGCCACCTGCTGGTTGTAGTTCTTACCACTATATGATGATACAGAGTTTGTATCACCCTCCTTCTTCTTATAGTTATTGGCATAAGGCTTCTTACCTCCTCCAGATGAGGATCCATCACCGCCTGATATTTTTCCCGCCTTAATTCCACTTTCCACCATCTCTCCTACCAAGATCAAATCAGCAAACTTTCCAGACATGCACGGAACCAATTTTTCAAAGTAATGACCCTGCAATGTGGCCATAAACATAGTTATCATTTCCCGTTCCAACATGGGAGGCTGAACCCTCGCTGCCAGTTCACGCCACCTCTGGGCGTACTCTTTGAAGCTCTCATTATTTTTCTGTGACATATTCTGCAATTGCGTTCTGTTAGGAGCCATATCAGTGTTATATTGGTAATGTCTGATAAATGCCCCTGCCAGATCTCTCCAACTACGCACATCCCTCCTTTCCAGTTGCATGTACCACTCCAGGGATGCCCCAGATAGGCTATCCTGGAAGCAGTGCATCATCAGCTTTTCATTCTTTGCATGCACGGCCATCTTATTCGCGTATGCTCTGACATGGGTCCTTGGACAAGACATACCATTATATTTCTCGAAAGTGGGAGTCTGAAACTTGTGTGGGATCACAACGCCTGGAACCAGTCCCAAATCCTCTAGATCTATTCCCACAGAATCCTGATTCATAACACCCTTCAGTTGTTCCTCAATCAACCTGATCCTCTGATCATTGTCAGCCTGGGGACTAACATCCCCATCTGGCAGAGAAAATACATCATCTTAAACATCATCATACTGACGGCCATGATTTGGGCCAACACCATTACCTCCTTCCCCAGTCTTAGGAATCACAACACTTCCTCCTCCGCCCAGAGGAATCACAACACCAGAAGCAGGAACACCTCCGCCCGTAAGACCATTCTAACCATCATCAGTAACACCAGTCTGAAGTCCTCCATGAAGGACACCATCATTATCAACCCTCGCAATCAGTGGCTGAACGAGAGTTCTCAACTGTTCTTGTCCCTGAGCAACCCCTTGCATCAATTCCATGAATTGGTTCATGCGAGTCCGCATCTCAATGATCTCATTCTGTAGCTGATCCATGAGTCTCTTCCAATTTTGCTTAGTAGGATACCGGTGAATACGTTGATCTGCAATTCTGAAATGAGAACAAGATAAGAATACCGAAGATAAGCACCTGTCATGCAAAATGATCATGCAAAATGATTATGAATATGCAAATGCAGATGGAAGTGTTTGAAAATTCATAGGGCGATCCACCCCTTGATTCCGATTTAATAACAAGATATAATGGAACTTTTGCTCATATATTAAGAACACCAGAGGAAAGCCAAGTGTCAACAATCACAAATCCAAGATAACAAGTCTGAATATAAAACCATGGGTCCCAACCAACAAGCCTGGCGGTGATCCACATACAATGAAAGAAGACAGAAAACTAGGGAATATCATCAAAGTCCACAAGTGTCAATCCCCCCAATCCATTATGCTTTCTGCACCAGTCTTGAACTTCCTTGAACAGCTTTCTGGTATCGGGATGCTTCGGTCTCTGAATCAGTCCTTGGATAAGAAGGTCTCTCCTGTGTATGATCCCATCCAAGTATCGGCAATGTAACTCCCAAGCGTCTTCTTTAGTAGCACCATCTATGCTAGGACCCTCATGTCTAGGTTTCTTCACTTCAGCTTGGACTTTTAATTCCTCTATGGAGGCTATAGCTTTGTTGAGTTGATCTTGGACAGCTTGTCTCTTGAATGTCCCTGATAGAATCTCGGCGTCTTTCTTCTTGAACGTAGACTTCAACTGATCAATCTTAGCTAGGTAAGCATCTTCCTTTCTTTTATTCTCAGCCATGGCAGTTTCTTGATGATCATTGAACCTGTGAATCTTCAACAAAGCCTTGCCTAATTCCTCCTCCTTGGACCTGAGAACGCTACTGATACCATCCAAAGCTTGTTTCATTCTTTCCCTGGATGCAGCCATGTCATCAAGCTCTTTTTCTGCTTTAGCAAGGAGCTCTGTCTTTAACTTGGCGGTATGAACAGCTTCACCCCGCTCATGCTTCCACTGATAAATCTCTCTCTTTAGCTCACTATTCTCTTCCCGCAACCTTTCTTTTTCAGCCCATAATGTGTTATACTTCTCCAACTCAACGGTGGTAGGAGGCTCGATCACCAAAGGATACAGAGGTGGTTCCACCGGGAATGGGAGAAGCTCCTCTTCTGTTCTCTTCTTAATCCACTCTTTATATGGATGGAAAGCCCGATTGTTACTTTTCCCGAATGGAATCTTACCCTTCTTAGTCACCTGTTTCCAAGCATTCACAACTTTCCTTATCAACCCTTGATCCTCAATACCATTGAAGAATAAGGATTCTCGGACATCTCGCTCTTCGGGTGGATTCTTCAAAGGATAGCCAAACTGTCTGATAGCTAAGGAGGGATTATAGTTAATTCCACCTCTCCTCCCTATCAAGGGAACATTAGGGAATTCTCCGCATTTGCAAATGATCTCCATTCCTAGCAAGTCACGATTAATCCAAACGATGTTATCAGCAGTCAAGCCCATAACCCTCTTAGACCACTTCAGAGAATCTTTCGTATCAACGAAAGTGCCAGATTCAGGGAGACGACTCAGAAACCAAGTAGCTAAGAGCGGCGCACAGCAACTCACAGTTTTCCCACGCCTATTCTCATTCTTATAGTGAACTGAATGGTACACATCTCCTAGCAAGGTAGGTATAGGATTCTTCGACATAAAGATCCTGACGGCGTGCATATCCACCAGATCAGGAATATTCGGAAACAAAACAATCCCATAGATACACACAGCCAGAATAGCTTGGAAAGCAGTCCAGTTCTTCTCTTTGACATGTATACAAGCTTGATCAAATAGGAACTTCAATAGGAAACCCTTAACTCCTTGTTTTTCTGCAATATTACTGTTAAGAACAGGCTCACTAATGTGAAGAGCAACAGCCATATCTTTTATACCGGGGTGTTCTTCAGAAAAGAAAACTATATCATGACTAATAGGAATTCCCAAAATAAATGAGAACTCCTCCAACGTCGGAGCCAAGATGTAGTCCGGGAAAGTGAAGCAACGCAGAGGCGGGTCGTAAAACTGAAGAAGTGTGTGAATGGCATCTTTCTCATACTGGGAGATATTATAGACAAATTTCAGAAGTCTTCCATACCTTCCACTGAACTCTGTACGAACTCCGGAACCAGCCATATTAATCAATTTGTGAATCAGTGTCAAAGTCGGCTCTGGGAATGAATAGGCAACAGTCTTCTTTCTATGAACATCCATACTAAAGTAACCTCAGAAAACCGGAATCAAGAGTAAGATGCAAGCCCTGAAAAATGTCAAACACGTCAGAATGCAAGAAAAACGATATGCTCATGCAAACATGGGGTCAAGGCACACTGCTGGATGTGCTGTACTGTTAGCTGAACGAGAAATCAGAAAACCAGAACTCTGAACCACTGAGGAACCCACATAATTAGACATTGATGAGAAATCCAGAATAAGGGTAGGTTGAAGGTCTCGGTTACCTGCAAACCTGCAAACACCCATCCCCTCTCACGTGTAGGTACTAGGATGTTCAATATCCCGGGCTCTCAGGTCGAGAAATGATGATACGTTCACCATTTCTGGTTTGGCATCTTCATCAATCGAGGAGGCCTCAACTGATTCTCCAAGGCGGAAGGTCATCAGCTTTGGCACTGAGGTCGAGAAACAATAGTACGGTGGAGAAATGACTCATGTAAGGATACCTTAGCAATTCTTAGGGACTACCATCACTTTTTCGTAGGGTCATCGAGGGACAAGATCATTTTTTGTAGGCAACTTGAAGGGTCATCGAGGGACTATGATCTTTATATCGAAGGGACTGTGATGATATTATTCGTAAGCGTCTTTCGCTAAAGTATCCTTACGTTCGAGGGGAATTCATTCCTCGGGGTACAGTACTAAAGTCAATCGAGGAGTGCCTCCGCTGATTCTCTTCAAAACGTAGGGGCCGTCCTATGCGAGTTCCAAAGCGGGCCCTCGGGTGCGAATGGGTTTGCCACAGGATGTGGTCTGCCACTGTCACCACTGAAGAGGGATGTTTCCACTAAGGTCCTCAATGATCGGTCACCAGAGTCGACAGCTCTCTAGATCAACACCCCAACATGCGCAAGACACACACGTTAGAATGCGTCCCAAGATAGCCTCGCCTGGTTGTGAATTTCGTGAACACACAAATGTACCAAGCGGGCACGTAGGTCCCACTACTTTCCACTCTAGTCCTAGGGTATTCTCAAGCCTTGGTATTGGGCTTAGCTCTCAAACCCACCCAACCTGCAAAACAAAGACAGCCAGCACAGCACAGCAGTATGACAGTAATAGAAAATGAAATGCAGAAAATGCGGTAAAAAAAAATAAAAATACAACACTTAAAGCAAATCAAAACCAAACACCCAAAAAGAACAAAGACAAGCAAGCGTTAGGACTGACTCGGTTAGGGAAGGACCAGCATAGGTCAACCAGGGTCCCCAGCAGAGTCGTCAGCTGTCGCTCTCAGGATTTTCATCCAGGTACAAACGCGAGAGTGGCGCGGAAAAACAGAGTCGCCAGCCCTGTAAATTTATCCCAAGAGAGGGAAAGGGAACACCGCATAAACCTGAGGAAGAGGAAAAGGAATGGTCATCGCAACCATAACCTGGGTTCGGGAGTCGGTTACGCGAGGGGAAGGTGTTAGCACCCCACACGTCCATCGTACTCGATGGGATCCACGCTTGTTGTCTAATCTAAGGGTGAGTTATACTATCATCTAGGGCTGTGCTAAAACGGAGAGGGGAAGACAAAGACCGACTCGGTAGGACGTCGACGTCCTAGGCCTACGTACCCCCTTTGTGCAATGGGGAATTCAGAGTCAACATAGTTCGGACCAAGTTCTTTTTTGTGTTTTTTATGAGCGACGTTAAATTCGCGTCCGGCAATTAGGGTTGATGCCTGTTTGCGACTCAGACGGAAGGTAACGTGCCCTTTTTGAAAATAGCCTTTAAGTTTGGAAATCCCGAAGGACAAAAAAGTTTGAAGTTGGTTTGTGTTTTTTAGGACAAAAGTGGCTTAAGTTAGTTCCTAAGCTGCATTGCACCAAAGTCTAGGGCACAGGGGCGAATACTTAATGCATCGTCCCAAGACAGGACGCTCGCTAAGCACTCTAGAGAGATGAGAGGAAGCCCCTCATTTCTCATTCCCCATACTTAAGGCTCGTGCGCAATACACCTTATTATTATTAAGTGTTTTAAAGAAATTTGAGATGAGGAGAGAGAAGACACAAGGGTAACTCTAAGGGGAAACTAAGAGTCCTAATGTTATCATGCATGGATGACCTACGGTTTGTGAGGCTTGAAGATGACCTAAACCCTAAAGAATAAAGGTAGGAGAGAAGAAGGGTAAGGGTAACCATGGATACTTATCCATACTCTTAAGGAACTTACCTTGATCCTGCATAAACGGTTAGTGAGAAACAGACATGAATAAGAGCAATGAGGTGAATGAAAATCAAACAACGGCAAACAATGATAATAATAATCCAAACATGAATCAAAGAAGCAAAGAACAGCCCCAAAATAAATGGCACAAGTGCCTTTCAAACAAGGTAATCACACAAGGTCAAAGATGCGCCTGCAAGAAAATCTCAAGTGTAAATAACTCCAATAATTAGAAAAATGATTCCTAAAACTCCCAAATTAATCATTAAGGTTCCTCAACCAGAGGCAAACAACACATAAAAAAAATCCCTGCAAAAAACCAAAGTGGGATAGGGTTCAATGTGCCAAAGAGAGGGACCTAACTACAATGTAAAATAAATTTAAAAATGAAAGAAAAATATTTTTAAGCACTTTAGAATATTAATGAATGAATGCAAAAAGAACGAGTGAAAAATGTTTTATAGATGAGGAGAATGAAAATAAAGAAATTTATGCATGCATGAGACGTGTAATTAAAAAGAAGTTGAATTAAACAATTAATTTAAAGGATAAAAAAATAAAATAAAAATAAAAAATAAAATTTGTAAAAATTTTATAAGATAATAAAAATGAAGCATGAAATTTTTTAGGATTTTTTTTGATGCAATTTACTATTTTAAAAATTAAAATATGAAAATGTAATTGAAATAAAATAAAAATATGAATTAAAAGTGGGTTGGGGGTGCACTCAGCAAAAGAACCATGTTGAAAACGCTAATGGGCTGAAGGCGGGGGGTGCGTATAGCGGTCCGTGCACCTATAATCCATCAGAAAATAAAAAAAATAAAAAAAACCAGGGGGGGTGTTAAGTAGGAAAACGTCAAAGGAAATGAGTATTGGGCTGACGTGGGGGGGGGGGGGGGGGGGGGGGCGCATAGCACGGCCCGCCCAATTGACTAGTCAGCAAAAAAAAAAAAAAAAAAAGAGAACACCATGTGCCCTCCCATGTGCAAGGCACATGCTTCATTAATGTGTTGTCAGAAAACTGGCCATGTGATCAAAATAAAAAGAAAATAAAGGGCCACGATTAGTAGATGCATGGTGGAACTCATGGTGTGGACAACACATGATTATTAAATTTAAAACATAAAAAACGTGACAAGTGGCATAATATGGTGCTTCCGATCTGGAAACGGACGGCCCAGATTATCTCTTCCTCCTTGAATCCTTGGTCGGCCGGCCACCACACCTCGCCGGAGCTCCACCGCCGGCCGCCACCTGCAACCACCCAACCTGCCCAAAAAAATGCATATGGGTACACTATCCGACCCAGAATTTCGCGAGGAATCCAAATATGGCCTTAAAAATCACAAATTATTAGTGTATAATAAAAAACGCATGGAATTATGTTAGGGCATCAAACTTTAAATCATCATAGCAAGCCATACAGACACCCATAATTTCAAATAATTATATCAGAACGATCAGTGATGAAAACACAACAATATTCACGTAAAAAATTTGAGTTTTAGGAACCTTCAAAATCCTTCAAACCGGAGATGGCATACCTTCAAACTTTGCTTTTGGCTGCGAATGGAGGTTGATTTTCACTCTAGAAATCTCCAGGAAAATAGTTGTGGAAGAACTTTTGGCCAAAACCTTGTGGATCGTGAGTTGTGGTGAGAAATCCTTCTTTAGGGTTTTCTTGAGAACTCCTCTAATTTCATGTGCATGAACCCTAACCAATGCATGAGTAGGTTTTAAATACTTAGGGTTATTCTTCTGATGATGAGTTGGGCCTGAATAATCCATTGCTTAATTATTTTTGAATTATTTCATTTAATATTGAATTTTAACTAATTAAATCCAATAAAAATAAAATAAAATGAGAAAAAATAAAATATATGCTCTTTGGGTCGTGCATGGCTTTATGTTTGAGTTTGGTTTAAGAAACTTATGGCCCATTTGTCAAAATTTGGATTTTAGGCATAGTTTGCTTTGTGCACCTCCTCAAAATTGTCCAACTTTGACTAAGCATAACTCCTTCAATTTTTAGCTCCTTAATGTAAACTAATACTTTTTAGAAACCTCAAGATGTCCTCTAATCAACCCTTTTGGTCCCATGTCAATTTGATCTTCCATGTTCAAGTTATGAGCTTTTGAAGGAGGTTGACTTTTGTTGACTTTCAAAATGACCTATAATGTCTTGGCTCATATCTCCCAAATGAAGCATTTCTGGCCTTGGCTTGTGAGACACAAAGTTGTAGGGAATTAAATTTCCTTCAAGTAGGGCTTTGGTTGAGGAATTTTTGATGAAGTATGTGGAAGTTAGGCCTGGTCAAAGTACAGTTGACTTTTCCTGTAAAAACCCTAATTTAGGAACTCCTGATTCTTGATGATTCTGAGGTTTCCTTGATGAATCATGATCAACCCTTGATCAAATGATGAATTTCACCCCATAATCTTGATGTTGACCAAAAATCTTAAGGTCTGACTTTGTGTTGACCACAGTTGACTTTTTGACCAAGTTAACTGATTTTCAATCCATTGACCAATTGAACCTCTCCTGAATCAAAATGATGGACAATCTTCCACTCCTAGATACTCAGGGACCCAAGGAATACCATGGAATCAAGTCTTGCCCAAAAAATCAGAAATAAACTGACTTTATAGCAAACCCTAGTTTTGGCACCCTTAGTCTAGGAGGAAATAACACAGTCTCCAAATTCAAATTCCTCTGAATATGATGTGTATCCTCTCCAACAAAGATAAGATATGCCATTTGTTGATGATAAAAACCCAAAGACCTTGCCCATTGGAGCAATAAACCCAAGAATCTCAAAACCCTAATTCATGCACTGGTTAGGAGGGAGTAATCCACTTGAGATCCCTTGCCACCTGTGAACCCTTGATGATGTGATGGACCAGATATGACCTTCCTGGATTGCCTCAGGCACCTTGACCCCATGCTAATGATATGCATACATGATAATGAAATGAAACATAAGCCAGTTAGTAAAAAGTAAGGAGGGCAAATTTTGGGGTGCAACACATATATGTTCAGGCAGCAGTGGAAGATTAGAGACAGCATGCATTAACAAATAATTTCCATCATGAGCAACAATTATCATGCATCAAACTTTGCACGTTCATCAAACAAGCATGATCACAATCACATTACAAACCATGGTGAACAATCCTTGAAATCAAACATGGTATAATGCACATTACAAAAGAATACACATTGCCAAGAATATGAGCAAGTTAAAACAAGTATACATCTCTTGAAATGGAAAGCACATGAACATGCGCATAGTAATTCCAGCAACACAACATCAATTAGCAATTAATAAGCTCAAAGTGTGTGCATTATGTGTTCATCACATCAATTAATCAACAATGCAAACATTACGTTCAATGACGCAAAACAAAGGCACGCGTGTCGTAAAATCAAATTCATACTGTGGTGTGAGTTAAAATAGCTCAAAAATAATCCACCAATCATCAATGCATTGATCCATGAAGTTTAAACATGTTAAGGATGTCAAACAAGCAAGAAAATGCAAGAAAATAACATTCTGCTTCAGTGGTAACCGGTTACAGCATAACTGCTAACCGGTTACACAGTTCAAAATTGCGCAAATACACAGTGGCTGAAAATACACAGTGTAACCGGTTACAGCATAACTGCTAACCGGTTACACTGGAACAGTGGTAAAAAAAATTAGTTTCAAAAGCACTTTTCAGCAGCAAATGACTTCTCCAAACATCCAAATGAACATGTAATTAATTAAGCACGAAATTACATTGAATTACAGTCAACAAACATCAATTAGATTCAATTAACAACCACATCAAGAATCACATTCAAGCATATAAATCCAAATCGAAAATCCACAAAGATCTACATCGAATAAGTTGCGAATAAGCTAAAAATAGTGTAGATTTAGGGAAAACCAACCTACAAAATGGAGACTTGCTTTGGTAACTGTTGCAAAGTAATCTTGGAGCAAAAAATGAAAGAAAACCAGAGATTCTTCAATCAATAGCCGAAACGCGTCAAAACCGAACGAAAATCGCAAAATGCACCGAAATCGATCTTGCACCAAAATAAATGGTGAGAAACCCTTGGATTGAATTAGAATAAGCTGCAATTCCAGAAATCCAACAATGCAAACCAAGAGATGAAGTTTAGCTCAAGAATTAATCACTTTTCAATATAAAAAGTGATTATTCTTCAAGAAATAAGAGCTTTTGTGTGTGGTTTTGGAAGAGAGAAGTAGAAGTTGTTGCAAAGTGAAGAGAGAAATGAGAGAGAATTGAGAGTGAAATGTGAGAATTTTGAGAAATGGTTGAAGGTCCTTGAAAATGAGTGAAGGTGTGCTTATATAGATTTTAGGTTTGGAGTGTGAGAGGTTTGGAATGAGGTTTGGTATGAGGTTTGGGTTTGGAGCTAGCTTTGGAGTTAGTTGGACTCAACTCACCGAGTCAAGTTAGTTAACTCGGTTAGTTAGAACCAACTCGGTAGCAATCCCTAGGTGAAATCCACATCCAATGGTGACAAGCTTGCAAAACAAGGAATATGGTGCATTTGATTTGAAATGAAACACTAGAATAAATCCCCTTGAAATCAATTGAATACTCTAGCAATATCTAGAGATGTCTAGAATGTTCCCTTTGCTGTCATAGTACTGTAGAATCAAGTAGAATCAAAGACCAAAGAGAGTGCATGGTACTGTCCCCAAAAATGCAGCAAAAATTGCAACTTTGTACAGAGTAACCGGTTACATCATAACTGCTAACCGGTTACATGCTTGAAAACCTGCGTTTCTGGTGAAATTTACACTGTGTAACCGGTTACAGCATAACTGCTAACCAGTTACTTCAGCTAAATTTCCGCAAATTTGCCAAAAAATGATGCTGCAGCTCCGATCTCAATTTTACACCTCTTGCTTTGATGAATAAACATGGAAACCTTCATTTTGAGCTTGTTTTGATGATGAAATGACCTTGTGACTTGTTTGAAAAAGCTTTACCCTTGTCCTTTGGCTTTGAATTGTTCACACCTTGAAGCACTAGATACCATGCCTTTATGCAAGATGCAATACAATGCTTTATGTTTTATTTTTCTATGCTTGAATGCAATCCAATGAAATGAAAGCTCATGCTAAATGATATGAAGAAATGAGAGGGCAAATTTAGGGGTATTACAGCTGCCCCTATTCAATCACTGTAGACCTGAATGGATGATAGCGGTTGCTGTCAGACTTTCAAGGTATGGAGGGATTGAATACCGAAAATAACCCGAAAATTTGCACTCTGTGGAGAAGAAGAAAAGGAATATAAACCCAACCAAATGAACTCTGCTTGAATAAAACTCTGATGATAAGAATAATACTGAAGAGATGTCTTTTATACAACGCCGGACGAATACTGGCTTGCCTCACTACGGGTGGACTTTAGCAACGTCTTTTGTACAACGCCAGACGACTACTGGCCTGCCACACTACGGGTGAACTGTCCTTTTGAATGGAGTCAGAAGACTACTGACTTGCCACACTACGAGTGGACTTTTGCCAATCTACGGTTGGACTTTGCAGCTGAATTGCCACACTGTGGGTGGACTTTTGCCAATCTACGGTTGGACTTTGCTCATGATTTGCCACCCTTGGATGGTCTTTTGCCAATCTACGGTTGGACTTAGCTGCGGTCTTTTAAAGGGAGTCAGATGACTACTGGTTTGCCACGCTGCTAGTGGATTTTACAGCCTTGTGCCACCCTTAGATGGACTTTTTGCCAATCTACGGTTGGACTTTAAGAATTTTCCACCCTTGGATGAACCTTTTGCCAATCTATGGTTGGACTTTAAGAATTTTCCACCCTTGGATGGACCTTTTGCCAATCTACGGTTGGACTTTAAGAATTTGCCACCCTTGGATGAACCTTTGCCAATCTACGGTTGGACTTGCTGATTTGCCACCCTAAGATGGACTTTTGACCGGAGGTTTGTAGAATCAACGGACCTACAAAGATGACTCCGCTGGGGATAAGAGGGTAGACCATCAACTCTGAGATTGATGAAAAATGGCATTCGCTCTGAGATTGAGAAAACTTGAAGTAAACAATAGCATTGAGGTTAAGAAAAACCATAACTTCAACTCTGGGGTCGGAAGAAGGATATAGGTCAACTCTGAGGTTGGAGAAGGGCTATATGACAACTCTGAGGTTGGTAAAAAGGGCGTCAACTCTGAGGTTGGAGAAGGAATGTACGACAACTTTGAAGTTGGTAGAAAATGATATTCATCAACTCTAAGGTTAAGAAGAGGTACACGACAACTTTGAAGTTGGTAAAGAAAAGGATATTCATCAACTCTGAGGTCGAGAAAAAGTATACAACAACTTTGAAGTTGGGGAAGAAAGGGATATTCATCAACTCGGAGGTTGAGAAAATGTATGCGTCAACTTTGAAGTTAGAGAAAGGAATATACGACAACTCTGAGGTTGGTAAAAAGGCTTCAACTCTGAGGTTGGAGAAGGAATGTACGACAACTTTGAAGTTGGTATAAAGGGCGTCAACTCTGAGGTTGGACAAAACAGGCGTCAACTCGGAGGTTGGGGATCACTGCTTTAATTGAGGGTTGATCTGGGCTTTCACACAAGGTACCAAATCTGGCTTATGCTTCGATGCATGTTTGAATTTTTCTTTCTATGGCGTAATGCTCCATACGAAATGGAAATGCTACGCGTTTTGAGGATGCAATGCAATGATGATTACTACATGCAAGAATGAGAAGACACTCCATCGAGGAATGCGCAGAACAAAACAAGCAAACTTCGCTGAGGAAGGGATCACCAATATCTGATCTCCTGTGGGGAGATAACCAACTGTACCACCAATAACCACTGGTGATGAAAACTCTGTCGAGGAACTACAAGCTGAATTGCGAACTCTGTTGGGGAGATGCCAATGAAGATTGGACTTTGAACTGTAAAGAATGCCAATAACCATTGGACTTTGACCTGTCGGAGAGTGCCAGTAACCATTGGACTTTGACTTTTGAGGAAGAGCGTACTCTGACTTCTCACCATCTTCAAACTGCTTGAAAATATTCCATCGTCTTACCCTGCTGAGAATGAGGAGTCCACCTACACTGCTGGGGATAAGAAATCTTCATAAAGAACCCCTTTTCGATTTGAGGACGATTCTCTGCTTGGGGAAAAATATCAATTCCAACACCTTTCTGGAAAAAAAACCTTCTGGCTCTTTGCTGGGGAAGAGACTTCAAAAGCCTTAAGTCGGGAACAACTTAGCATTTTAAGTTTCTGCTGATCGACTGCATACTGATTGTCATGAGTGCACAACGGTTTCTTCCTGACTGGCCCCAGACCACAGGGTTCATTGAAAGAAATCATCTCAAGAGGATTTTACAGAAGACCGAACGTTCACACTGCCCCAGGGTCTTCAAACTCTTGGAGAGATTCATTGGATCTCGACGTAACTGCCCCGGACTGTATGATCTGTGAAGGCATTTGCCTCGAGAGGACTGGTAATGACTTGAAATACCCTGCCTCAGTATTTTGAACCTTGAAGAGGTGCTTCTGATTAACCGTCTTCTGGAGAGGATAACTTCTCATGCTCTAGAGAGGGCCTGCCTCAACATGAGCTTTGAAGTGGTTTTGCCCCTGACCGGACTGGTCTTCGATGAATGTCCCAGAATAACTGACCTTCAGAGAGATTTCTCGACGTGACTGCCCCTGATCTCCGAATGAATGCCTCTGAATAACTAAACTTCGGAGAAATTTCTCGACATGACTGCCCCAAATTGGCTACATCTCATCACGACTTACTGGGGAGAGCCCACGACACTGAGTCTCTTGGCAACATGCCCCTTGACATGACTGTCCTTCATAATTTTCAAGCATCCCAACTCGGCAAGATCAAGCTTCTTGACTGGCATTCACTGTGTAAGTTTCATTGATGCTTAGGCACATGTATGCAAGCAGAACAAGTTTATTATGAGAATGATAATTCTAATGCAACAAACATGTTAACCTTGAAGTTTATTGAAAATATGTCGCAAAACCCTGTGAACGAGTCACTAGTTACAACATTTATTTTTGAATGGAAAACAATACGCACATGCAATACCAACAACAATCTTATTGGCCCAACTCATGGGAGTCAGGAACGCTATCTCGTTGAAGTACGCCTTCATAATAAACCCTGTTTCAATTAGGACTTTTGAGGGTTGTAACGTGGCCTGGTTCACGGTTTTAGAAAAAGGATTTATGGCTCAAAATTTTGTTTGTACCCATCCATTCTCCTTGATGTTCTCCAGTCCTACTTTCAGTTAATTTGGCACAAACGTTCGCCTCTCAAAAAGATTTTGTGATCTTTAAGGAACCCATGCATCTGATGGTTTGACACCTAACGAGGCTTTGGAGTAACAGTCACCCCTTTTGTCTTTTGTTCGGTCACACGAATTGTTCTTTATCGAGGATTTTCTCTTGATCATTTCTTTTTCCCATTTTTTCGCTTTTTTCATTTCCCTGATTTTGGCTGGACTGATTCTTTCTGAATTTTTCAGTTTTGAAGTCCAGCGGGATGCCCTAACTTTTGCCTAAGTCGCTTATTTTCAAGTTTTGGACTTAGCGGGCTATCTCTTTTTCTTTTTGAACAAATCATGTGACACTGGTTCTCTGACTTGCTTGAAAGGGTTGTGACAACCTCACTTTTCGGTTGGTGAGGGATAACCATTGTGGTTTCAACTCTTACTACCTCCCGATGAGTAAAAGGTAATGGATCCTTCGATGCACACTCCTTTTGAAATCTGAACGCTTGGTTAAATTACTGACGACTACCCTGCCCCTGGTTAAATGTGAGGGTTTTTTAGAATGAAAAGAAACTCCTACTTCCAGGCTCAAAGGGGTTGACAAGGGTCTATCTCCCTTATATCTCCGGTGTTTGGGGATTTGAAGCAATGCTTGTACATCCTCAACAGGATTTTATCCAAAAGCAAACAACCAAAGACTTTGCGTTTTTACCTCATCATCCTCCCTCCAAGAGTTTAAGCAAGAAAATTGGTATTGCAATGCGCAGAAACATTATATGAATGGATAAAAATGAATTACTTCAAGAAAAAAACATATTCATTGCATTAAAACATCATTCCGAACACAAACAAGCTTTAACAAGAAATGAAAAACTACAAATGAAAATGCAGTAAAGAAGCTGAAGATTGCCATCGCTGAGGAGGCTTGATTCTGTCTGGACGTCCATGTAAACTGAGTGCTCACTTAAGACAGAAGGCTTTAATTGATGTACATATCATCTTCAGTGAATGCAATGATCTCTGAGTCCACCAGATCCTGCACCTTGTGCTTGAACACGTTGCAATTTTCAATCGAATGACCCGGTGTGTCTGAATGATACTCGCATCTAGCATCCAGATCATAATCAGGAGGAATGGGGTCAGGGACAGGCTTGGCATCCCTTAGTTCAACCAGAGAACTCTCAAGTAGACGGGCAAGAACATCACGGTGAGGAATAGGGAGTGGATCGAACCTTCTCACAGGCCTTCGTGATCTTTTTTGTCTCTGTTGCTGAGGAGCATAAAGTCGCTGATACTGAACAGGCCGTTGAACAACAGAAGGAAAATACACAGCACTAGTTTCTCCTTCCTTTGCCTTGGAGGACCTAGTATAAGGTTTCTTTGCATCTTCAACAGCAATTCAAATCTTTCCCGTCTTGATGCCATTTTCGACTCTTTCTCCTGCCAATACAAGACCTGAAAATCCAGCTGACAAACATCCAACCAATTTCTCATAATAATGCCCCTGAAGTGTATCCAAGAACGTATCAACGAGCTCTCTTTCCAACATCGGAGGTTACACTTAGGAAGCTAATTCACGCCACCTCTGGGCGTATTCTTTGAAACTTTCGTTTTGTCTCTGAGAAAGACCCTGCAATTGTATTCTATTGGGCGCCATGTCCGTGTTGTATTGGTAGTGCTTGATGAAAGCCTCTGCTAAATCTCTCCAGCTTTTAATATACGTTCTCTCTAAGCTCATATACCAGTCTAAAGATGCCCCAGTTAAGCTGTCCTGAAAGAAATGCATCAGCAGCTTCTCATCATCCGTATAGGCAGACATTTTTATGGAATATGCCCTGATGTGAAGCTTAGGGCAGGTGCTTCCATTGTACTTTTTGAAAGTAGGCGCCTTGAACTTCGGAGGAACCTTCACACCTGGGACCAACCCTAAGTCGTACATGTCCATACCCAAATCATTATGGCCTTTAATAGCCTTCAATCTCTCTTCGAGCATACGAAGCCTCTTGTCCGCCTCAGTAGGGAAATTCATCTCAGCATCGTAAAATTGTTCTTCCTGATTATCCACTTTCTGACGAGGAACATGAATCCTAGCAGCACTTCCTCTGGATTGACTCAAAGGAGAGGGTGGAGGAAGATCAACACGTGGAGGATTCACAACTCCGCCCAGAGTATTACCGACAACATTCCCATTACCAGCCTTTGGGATAACAACAGCAGCCCTTTGAATAATTTCCCCTAGTTCCTCTTGTTGTTGAGCCATGCCCTGCATCATCTCAAATCACTGGGCCATACGAGTCTGGAATTCCGACAACTCTGCTCGCATCTGATCCATGATCCTCCTCTGATTGCTTCAAGTTGCGTAGTGGTGAGAAGTCAAGCTTGCAGTTCTGGAGAAAATACCAAGTCAGAATAAGAACCCCTTCTGATAACCTGCTATGCATATGAGTATGAGAATGCAAAATGTCATGCAATGCAAATGCAAAGACACGAGATCAAGGTATCCACAGAGCTCTGGATAAGTGTCGTGCTTCCGTCTGAATAGGTTCACAGGTCTGCTCTGAAGAGAATACCGGCACAACCAGAATAACCAGAACACCAGGCTGATAAGTCTATACTGATAGGAAAACCAAAGTACCAGGTAGGATGAAGGTCAAGGTTACCTGCAAACCTGTAAACAATCCGCCCCTCTCACATGTGGGTACTAAAACAACGGTTCCTCAGTTTCGGATTCTCGATTTGAGAAGCAATAGCACATTCAGCCCGTAGGATACAATGCTATCGCCAAACAAAGAGGTCGTCCACTGATTCCCCAAAAAAGGTCATCCTATGGCGAATTCCCAGCATTGGGTCCTCGGATCGAGAATGTGCAATGGGTTTGCCACATAATGTGGTCTGCCACTGTCACATCTCGGGAGGAGTGCCGCAACTAAGTCCTCGAGAATGGTCACCAGAGTCGACAGCTTCCTAGGTCAACACCCCGAAATGCACAAGACGCGCAAATCAGAACATCTCCCAAGAAAACGTCGTCTGGTTATGGATTTCGTGTAAACCATACATAACAAGATGCTACATAGGCCACACTACCATCCACTCTAGTCCTATGTATGTACTCAAGCCTGTGTAATAGGCTTATCTCTCAGAATACCCATCCCGCCAAACAGAAAAAACCAGTACAACACAGTCCAGTATAGCATAATATAGCATATGAAATGAAAATGCTAAAATGCGGTAAATACAGTAATATACAGTAAAGCAGTAACAATAAATAGAAATACAGTACAACAGTAAATACAGAAAAAAAGTAAACACCCAATGAAAGAAAAATAGACAAGCGCTAGGATTGACTCGCTTAGGGAACCAGAGATTCTGGGTTCGGTCCCCAGCAGAGTCGCCAGCTGACGCTCCCGGGATTTTCATCCTAGTACAAACGCGAAAGTGACACCGAAATAGAGTCGCCAGCAATGTATATTTATCCCAAGAGAGGGAAAGGAAACACCGCATAAACCTGAAGAGAGAGGAAAGAGCATGGTCTTGCGACCAAGAGAGCTGGGTTCGGGAGTCGGTTACGCGCAGGGAAGGTATTAGCACCCCCTCACGTCCATCGTACCCGATGGGATCCACGCTTGCTTGTCTCGATCAAAGGGTGTAAGAAAAGATACCGGAAAAGGAAAGGAAAGAGAAAGAGAAACAAATGTAGGGAAAATAAAAGAAGTGCTTGAATAGGCCCTACCACACTGCCTACGTATCTCATCGGGAACATGAGAATCAGAGAGACGTAGTTCCCCTCACTAGGGATGGTTGTTTGTGTTTTTTAGGGAATGGCTAACGTTCTAGCTCAGGTGTTGCAGGCTCGCTGGTCCGAGTGTGTTACCATCTTGCAAGAGAACGAGGAGGAGCACGTTCGTACGTTGAGAATGAGTGAGATGAGAAAATAATTCCCAAAGGAAAGACGTTATTGTTTGTTTTTGTCTTTTAAAAAGAAGTGTTTTTGATGGCTTTAGGTTTTGTAACACACATTGTATTTAAGTCCCTCATGTAAGATCGAATGCCTCGTATATCGACCCAAGACGGGACGCATGCTAAACATTCCAAGTAAGTGAGAGAAGACCCCACACTTTCTTGTTCTCACATGAAAGGCCTAAATACAATAGGTATCATGTCTTTATTAAGTGTTTTTCACTTTTGTTTGAAGATAAGAAGAAGTGACTCAAATGGAGGAGTAAAGGTAAAAACTAAAGGGAGCTAAGACTCACCCTAATGTTAGCATACATGGTGATCCTATGGTTAATGTGGTTTAAGAAATTTAATCCTAAGAGAAAGAAGAAGAAGAGCAAAAGAAACAACTTACTTCCAAAATGGAAGTTAAGTTGATCATAAAAAGGGACGAAGAAAAAGTTATTCAAAGAAAGCATATCAATGCTTATCAAACACAAATTGAATTATTAAAAGAAATAAGAGAAGATGAAAGAGAGAATTGTATGTGGAATCATATCCACACACTTACCTACCATTTGCGCCTACATGAAAATGTTAGTTCACAAACTATTTACAAGAAAAGCCTAAGCAAAAGAACTTGGTCAAACAAGCAAATGGAAGGAAATAATGAACACAACAGCTATTACAGCCCACATATGACAAAGCAGCAGTAAATTTAGCATATATACCAAACAGAAAACAACAGCTCATGTTTAGCATACAAAATGGGTGTAACAAACATTTGGCAGCACATACTACAACACATATATGTTCAGGCAGCAGTGGAAGATTAGAGACAACATGCATTAACAAACAATTTCCATCATGAGCAACAATTATCATGCATCAAACTTTGCACGTTCATCAAACAAGCATGATCACAATCACATTACAAACCATGGTGAACAATCCTTGAAATCAAACATGGTATAATGCACATTACAAAAGAATACACATTGCCAAGAATATGAGCAAGTTAAAACAAGTATATATCTCTTGAAATGGAAAGCACATGAACATGCGCATAGTAATTCCAGCAACACAACATCAATTAGCAATTAATAAGCTCAAAGTGTGTGCATTATGTGTTCATCACATCAATTAATCAACAATGCAAACATTACGTTCAATGACGCAAAACAAAGGCACGCGTGTCATAAAATCAAATTCATACTGTGGTGTGAGTTAAAATAGCTCAAAAATAATCCACCAATCATCAATGCATTGATCCATGAAGTTTAAACATGTTAAGGATGTCAAACAAGCAAGAAAATGCAAGAAAATAACATTTTGCTTCAGTGGTAACCGGTTACAGCATAACTGCTAACCGATTACACAGTTCAAAATTGCGCAAAGAGGCTGAAAATACACAGTGTAACCGGTTACAACATAACTGCTAACCGGTTACACTGGAACAGTGGTCAAAAAAATTAGTTTCAAAAGCACTTTTCAGCAGCAAATGACTTCTCCAAACATCCAAATGAACATGTAATCAATTAAGCACGAAATTACATTGAATTACAGTAAAAAAACATCAATTAGATTCAATTAACAACCACATCAAGAATCACATTCAAGCATATGAATCCAAATCGAAAATCCACAAAGATCTACATCGAATAAGTTGCGAATAAGCTAAAAACAATGTAGATTTAGGGAAAACCAACCTACACAGCGAAGACTTGCTTTGGTAACTGTTGCAAAGTAATCTTGGAGCAAAAAATGAAAGAAAACCAGAGATTCTTCAATCAATAGCCGAAACGCGTCAAAACCGAACGAAAATCACAAAATGCACCGAAATCGATCTTGCACCAAAATAAATGGTGAGAAACCCTTGGATTGAAGTAGAATAAGCTGCAATTCCAGAAATCCAACAATGCAAACCAAGAGATGAAGTTTAGCTCAAGAATTAATCACTTTTCAATATAAAAAGTGATTATTCTTCAAGAAATAAGAGCTTTTGTGTGTGGTTTTGGAAGAGAGAAGTAGAAGTTGTTGCAAAGTGAAGAGAGAAATGAGAGAGAATTGAGAGTGAAATGTGAGAATTTTGAGAAATGGTTGAAAGTCCTTGAAAATGAGTGAAGGTGTGCTTATATGGATTTTAGGTTTGGAATGAGGTTTGGGTTTGGAGCTAGCTTTGGAGTTAGTTGGACTCAACTCACCGAGTCAAGTTAGTTAACTCGGTTAGTTAGAACCAACTCGGTAGCAATCCCTAGGTGAAATCCACATCCAATGGTGACAAGCTTGCAAAACAAGGAATATGGTGCATTTGATTTGAAATGAAACACTAGAATAAGTCCCCTTGAAACTAATTGAATACTCTAGCAATATCTAGAGATGTCTAGAATGTTCCCTTTGCTGTCATAGTACTGTAGAATCAAGTAGAATCAAAGACCAAAGAGAGTGCATGGTACTGTCCCAAAAAATGCAGCAAAAATTGCAACTTTGTACAGAGTAACCGGTTACATCATAACTGCTAACTGGTTACATGCTTGAAAACCTGCGTTTCTGGTGAAATTTACACTGTGTAACCGGTTACAGCATAACTGCTAACCGGTTACTTTAGCTAAATTTCTGCAAATTTGCCAAAAAATGATGTTGCAGCTCCGATCTCAATTTTCCACCTCTTGCTTTGATGAATAAACATGGAAACCTTCATTTTGAGCTTGTTTTGATGATGAAATGACCTTGTGACTTGTTTGAAAAAGCTTTACCCTTGTCCTTTGGCTTTGAATTGTTCACACCTTGAAGCACTAGATACCATGCCTTTATGCAAGATGCAAAATAATGCCTTATGTTTTATTTTTCTATGCTTGAATGCATTCCAATGAAATGAAAGCTCATGCTAAATGATATGAAGAAATGAGAGGGCAAATTTTGGGGTATTACAATAACAACCTTACAACGCGGCCACCAGGATTTGATCCTATACCCGTATTGTACGCAGAACTATTTCTGTTACTATTGGCTAAGGGGCATGTCTAGACTAAGTCCCCTCTTACAGTACCGGAAAATCTGTCTTCTTGGTTTAAGATGGATCAGATTTGCCCTTACCATCAAGGAGGACTAGGGCATAACATAGAGAACTGTCTCAATTTCAAATCCGACGTACAAAAGCTTGTTAGGAGCAGGGTCTTATCTTTCAAAGATACAAATCCGAATGTTCTCACGAACCCGCTGCCTCAACACGAGAAGGCTACAATCAATTTGATAGAGGGAGAGACTAACAATGTCTATCAAATTCATGATGTACTCTTGTTAAGGACCAATCTGGTCAAGATGCATTGCAGACAGAGTGGATATGGCCATGTGCCACCTCATAACTATCACTAGTGTGATATCTGCTCTAAAAGCAATCAAGGATATTCTGTGGTGCAATCAGCTCTACAGGAACAGATGGATCTCGGATGGATCCAAGAGCACTGAGTTCGTGGAGTTAACATGGTTTACAAGAATTCTAACGTCATTCAGAACCACGACGTCCGTGCAATGAATGTCAACTTGGTGGCGATGCACTCCAGGAAAAGCCAGTATCATAATCTGCCGCGACACGATTACAATTCCTATCTGACTTGCTCGGTAAACAAACAGGGATGCTCTTTTGTACAAGAGGCCCTACAGAGTCAGATGGATCTTGGATGGATCCAGGACTACCATGATAGGAATCCCTATCAGATAAACATGATCCAAATTTTCGATATTCGCTTGATGAATACCAGCCTGGTGGAGTTACATGCTAAACAGGTCCGGCTCGGTTCCTGGTATCACATGATTATCAGAGCTGTAGGGTGGGTTGCGAAAACGATCAAGGTTGTGCCCTTGTCCAGGAAACCCTTCAGCACTTGTTGAACCACTGGTGGCTTCCAATCTATATGGATGAAGACACCCAGTAAATTAGTATTACCAACGGGAACCCTACTCGGCATCAAAGTCGGGACGTTCGATCTGTGGAAACTGACCTAGTGAGGTTACATTGTATTCAAAGTGGGCGTGGCCAGGTGCCACCACATAACTACGAACGTTGTAGAGTCTGTTCGGAAAGTAACCAAGGATGTTACCTTGTGCGAGCAGCTCTTCAGGGTCAGGTGGATCGTAGAGAGATTCGCCCATATCCGGGTTCCAGACCAATCAACTGGGCACCGGACTACCTCGCTGATCAAATTGAGGATGTTATCGTAATCTCTGATCATTAGAAGGCTAGGGATGTTTGTGCCATCATCCCTCTACTTGACGAATCGAGAGTTCCCAACCAGGAACGAATCGAAATTGCTTACGATGGTCGGAAAAATCAGAAGGCTCGCATAGTCATCTATCTTCCAGGACCGCTACCGTATGAATCAACTAAGGCTATCCCTTACAAATACGGTGCAACAACGGTCGAGAATGGAAAGGAAATTCCATTACCCTCCATCGTGAATATTGCAGACATCAGTCGAGTAACACGGAGTGGTCGAATCTTTAACCGAGGAGTTGGAGAACTTAACAAAGAAAAGGAACCTCAGACAGAAGTTCCCAATCCACCGGTCGGTCAATCCAGTAATCCCGACCTTTCGAAAAACGATGA
Source organism: Lathyrus tuberosus (assembly GCA_022829125.1). Taxonomy (NCBI): domain Eukaryota; kingdom Viridiplantae; phylum Streptophyta; class Magnoliopsida; order Fabales; family Fabaceae; genus Lathyrus; species Lathyrus tuberosus. The sequence continues at coordinate 5,065,643 of JALAZF010000414.1, read as the reverse complement.
TGAGATGCTGAAGCTCATCCAAAGGAGTGAATACAACATTGTTGATCAACTGTGATCGCGACTTTATGAGTCTATCGGGATTACTAACTGCAAGTGCACAGTCTATCGCGTAGTTTTAAAAGATATCGAACCTACAGGGACCGATAATCAAACTAGTGCTATCAGGTTGTTACTATATTTAGCCAAGGCTGATGATTTTTAGATTAAGTTGCGAATAGGGAACTAAAATTAGACTAGAACTTAGATTTTTAATTAAGATATAACGGAATATCGGTACGTAATTCATCAATCATCGGGAATCCAATAGATCGTCAGTTTATTAGTCAAAATAGTTTTCAGCAGGAAAATACCAATTTAAAAGTCTTTACCTCACACTCTCGTGTTATTGACTCTGACTATACTCCTAAATCAGAATGTCAGCTCTCGCTAGCCCATTTAAGTTTAAAAATACTTTTTGAAAATTAATAAGTCCTAATCGGTTTTAAAGCGCTCTCGCTGTATTTAAAACCAATGTCCAGTTTCAGCTATCCGGTTAAAATCTCAAACTCCCGTTTTATTAATCGTAACCTTAGTACTTTCTTACTCTCGTAACAAAAGTTAATTAAAATAAGAAAACGGAACCAGAAAATTAAAGTGTTAAAGTTTACCTACGATCGATCGGACTCCTTTCCGATCGACTTAATTACATACCGATATAGTTAATTTAGCCAGACATTTCAACAAACATACGCAAACATAAACAATCAAACATTAATGCAGGCATAATAATTAAACGTAAATGGAAATGATATAAATTGAATAAAAACCTGGAAACAATGAATCTTAAGTAACAATCCTCCACAAGCCGGCAGGATTCGCTTGGTTCAAACAATAAAACTTAAAGTGCAACAAAAGTACTACTGGCTAATTAATTTAAGTGCAATAGCTCCCCGGTGTAGGAAACTATTGCTTTGGAAGGTAAGAAACTGGGAAAACAATGCAGGAAAATAAAAAGCTCTGAACTTCAGGAAAAACTGGGAATGGTCGAGAAAAAGGAGAGAGCTCGTCTTTGTGAAGTAACTTCTTATTTATAGGCCTTTGAGAACAAGGAGAGAAACTCTCATGCAGGTGCACACGATCGAAAATATTTCAGTAACTGGGTGATCGTGGTGTGTTGAGTTGTAACCGTTTTAAAAGCTGGGAATTGTCTTTGTACCGGTCGTAACGCCCTTGTGCCGGTCGTCATGGTCTTGATTAGTGCAGAATCCTATTTCTGCTGTGAAAAACTCCTTCTTTTCTTCTATTTTCTTCTCTTTTCCCCTTCGTTCTTCTTGCTGGTTGACTAAATGAAAATACCTGAAAATGTGCTTAATACTTGCAAATACAATGTTAACAAACTAAAATAACGTAATAAATTAATGTAATTTCGGGCAAAATATACAGTATGATATCGCATTATCAAACTCCCTTATACTTGAATCTTTGCCTGTCCTCAAGCAAATAATCATTTTAAAAGCATTGATCCAGTGCACATACCTTACACTCATTCGAATCGTACATAGTTGTGTGGCCTTCGTTCGAAACGACAGATACTCGAACAAACACTAGAGATACATTAATGACACAAAGCACATAACATGGTCATAAACCCCCCCTTTACATACCTGTTCGAATCATTCTATTATAACTTCACCTAATGCACTTATTTCACCTAATTTCATTCTGACGCAATCACATTAAGCCCTTTGCCCTTTTTGCACGTACATAGTAGAGTAGCCTGTTAGTGATTTTGATCCTTTAAACGAGGGGTCTGGTACACATGTGCGGTACCCCTTTTTGTACATATTCTGCTTGCAAGTTGTGGGGGATCGAACCGTAGTCCGCCCTACCGAGTTCAGTACCAGATACCTCTGAACCAACTAACAACAGATTCTATATTGCCTTTTTCATTGCTTGCTTTCTTTAGATTTGGTGCATTTCCAATTCCACAATCAAAGGTGTGAAATTTTTAAATTTTTAGCAACTTGGGGTATCAATCACTTATCTTCGCCGGCTCTCCACATAGCTTGTGCTAAGGCGGTGCTGACTGCTAATATAAACTACTAGGGGCTAATTTAGAATTTGCAGCTAAGGTAACGGTATAATAGGTACTCAAACTGATAAGGCAATTATGAGAGGTTTAGGGTGTCAAGACGGTATCAATTTTGTTCATACTTTCTCAAGTCTCTAACATAGGCTACTCGTAAGACAACCTATATACTCTAAAGGCGTGTCTAGTTATGCATCGAATCAATGAAAAATTTTTAAGTTAAGGCAAAATAAAGTGGGGAAATTTAATAATGCGGAAAACATATTCATATACTAGCCATGAAGTACATTAAAGTCAATAAAAGGAAAATAAAAGCATAAACTAGCAAATAAACTAAAACGAATGTTTCCTCTCCCACACTGAGTCTAACATTGTCCTCAATGTGTCGAAATAGTGTAAAAAGAAAAGAACATCAAAACAGAAAAGGAAAAAGAAAAACTACTGAGGTCCTCGTGATCTACCACGAGCTCGTCCCTATCCACCATGTGCATGGGGATGTGGCATACCCACATGATAGACGTGGTCGTACAAGATGTCCACCCTCGTAGTCAAAGCGCCCATCTCATCGATGACACTTGACATTCGAAGGTCCATCCTCTCGGCATGCTCGCGCTGGTCTTGTTGCATTTGCCTCATGAGACCCATCATTTCCTCGTGCTGAGTCTGGTATCTCTGGTCTCGCTGGGCATCTAACTCGTTTCTCTACATCAAGGCCGCAAGGATGTCATCAATAGTGGCAGGAGCACGGTCGCTTCGTCGACGGCATCGGGAGGTGGAGCTAGCTGGTTGTGTTTCAGGTGGCTGGGGGTCATTTTCAGGGAGGTCGTGTTCCATCTCATCATAGTCATCTCTGGCCTGACCTTCTAGTGCAGCCGCATCAGACTTAGGCGCATCCAAATCAAATAACCAGTTTGCCATGTTCTTCGGATCAATTCGAGCTGGACAGGGCAAAACAATACTCTTCACCACCTTGTTTCGTACCACAGGGTTGTATTTGTTGTCTTCTCTAAGTTTAATCAAGCGCGAGTTGCGAAAATGTTCTAAATCTAGATACACCGACGGTACAGACGGTAAGTGGGTAAGCTTGTCTCCCAAATTCAAAGCCAGTGCGATAGAGGTGACTATTCCTCCAAAACAGAAAGGGGTGGTACCTCTTGCACAGCTGGAGCTAATGTGTGACAGCCGGAATGAAATGGCGTTAACCCGTATGGGTGTAAATACACAATGCATAAAGAAGAGCTCCTTTGAATTCACCTTATGATTATTAATTCTTCCGAAGATGGTGTGCCCCAAAATGCATTGATAATACCGTATAGCTGGGTTATGGATAAAAGTAGCATTAAGCCCCTCCCAGCTATTAGCACTTTCACCCGTTAAAGTTCTCCAAACTTCAAATGCCATGTTCGGCCAGTTTGCGTCGCGTGGCACACGGTACTGCACATTGTCGCCTTGGTGAAATTTTAGCATGGCGGCCAGCTGGTCTTGAGAAAGCGAGTACTCAGTGTTGAACATCCTAAAAGTGGTTGATCCTGTGAGAAATTGCGCGTCGTCTGAAGGGGTGTTGTACGAGAAGGAACTGAAGAATTCCAATGTCAGAGCTTCGTACGATGGAAGGTTATGCGTGCAAATGTGAGTCAGCCCCGAATTATGAAGCATTCAACGAATTCCTTCCAACAAACCAAGCTCTTCGAGACAGGGAATGTTAAGATAGCATGTTGGTTGGATAGAACGTTTGTGGAACTTGAGGTACTGCTCCCTTTGATACTCGCCTGCTTCGCAATCGCGAAAAATTATTTGTGAAATGTCAGGTTGTTGAGCCATTGTGCATGCAAGAGTTTTTTTTTTTGGTTTAGAATGTGGGCTGGTTATGGAATTATGAATTTGGAGTGAATTGAGTGAGTTTTTATAGAGAAAAATGTGGGGAGAGGGTGGATTAATGGTGGACGAATGGTAATTTTGAACAGGGTGGAGTTATGGTGACAATGGTAACGAATGATGAGTGGGACGGTGTAGGTAAAATGGAAGGGCAATGGAAAGGAAGAAGGATTCGAGGGCTCTGTTATGATATAACAGGGTTTTAGTCTGTGACGATCGTCACAGACGTTGTTATGATCGTCAGTCGCGTGAGGCCTGTGACGGACGTCACAGAGCTGTCACGGTCGTGACACCTCAATTTCCATAAATTTAATAGAGTTTAACTAAACTTCCAGTATTGCATATATATATTTTTTGAAACGGTATACAACATTCCACGCAGTAAAATATAATTGAGCCACACATAACATTCACACAATAATGATATAGTTGAAGCACACATAGCAATTCACTCAGTAATGATATATTTGAAGCATACATAACAAGTCACACATTAAATATAATTGAGCCACAGTAGTATGGAATTTATTGAAATAGATAAAGTATAAAATTAAAACCAAAGAAATGAAATTGCATTAACTGAAGCAAAATTGTTCAGTATCCAAAAGTAACAGATGCAAATGCATCAGTGAGTTTTAAATTCAACAGTGAATAATAAATGCTTTAAGGGAAAATGAAAGTGCAGTAAATAAAAACAGTAAAAATCAGTTGCGTCCGCGTCTCATAGATTGCACCGCTTAGTTCAGGTGGTCCAGTTCCTCGACGGTGGTATCCATTAGACCGACAACGTCAAGACGGATAAGTTGAAATTCATCTCTCATGTCTTGAAGTGCAGTGCGGAAAGCTTCAAGTGTAGCATGGATGTTAGCAGGGGGAACAATATCAGTATTATTCATGGGATGCTCAGGGAAATCATGATAGTGAGGAGGAGTTTCAGGGTCAATCTCAATATCAGACACATGACTACCAAGATCTTTTTCAGGTCGTGGCTCATCTAAATCATATAGCCAGTTGTGGCGGTTATGTACGCTAGTTTGCTCATGATCAGGCAGTGTAAAATGTGAAACAACTTCATTATTGATCAGGAGTTGAAACGGGGGTGGTCCAAGATTTCTAATGAGTCCTCGGTTAAAACAGAAAGTGATATTCATTGGCCTATATCTGCCTAGAGGGTTCACTCGGGAAAGCCGTGTTCTAAATCCCATGGCATCAGCAATTTTTGTTACAAGGCCACCTATCAAAATGGGACCGTGATCAGCTTGAGCAATCCTACAGAGATTATCAAGCATAAAAGTAGCTCCATTAACGGGTCGGGATTGAAACACACAAAACATGATAAATAACTCATCTCTAGAGACTAGGGTGTCATTCTCGGCTTTTCCAAAAAGGGTGTAGGCTAAAATCATATGAAAGTATCTTATGGCCGGGTTGTGAATTTCAGTGGACACCATAGGGTGCGGGTCATGATGAGGTCGTCCTGAAATACTACTCCAGAAAAGGTTCAGTTCATCTTCCATTACTAAATCCTCTTGTGCCATGGTAAAAACGTCGGGTCCATTGGGGAAATCCAACAGGTCTACAATCTCTCTAATGTTGAAGCGACACGTGTATCCAAATAGCCTAAAGGTTATCTTACCCCTATTAAATCCCATGCCATGGTTAGGGTTGTAGGACAATGAGCTTAGAAATTCTAGGGTCAGTCTATGGTAGGTTGGATACTTCTTTCTAGCAAAACCTTCCCATCCTATCTGGCTAAACATAAAGTCTATGCTATCTCCTATGCCTAAGGCAGTCATGGTAGGTCCATGGGGGAATTTAGTTAAGGCCATAGGTCTGCGAGAGAGAACCTCATAGCGGTGCCATTGGACAGCGTCCCTAAATAGCACAACCATGGTGTCTTCATTATCCATCTTAACAATTAGTCGGAAAAGTAAAGCAAATGGAGAAGGAAGAAGGTAGAAAAAGATGAGAATCCTGGAGGCATATAATGAGATAATCAGTACTGATTTTTTAAAATAATTGAAAAATATACCACATCGGTAAGTAAAGTAAATTTTTGACCAAAAATAATAAGACAAAAGTAACAAGAAAAATAACGAAGTGAAAGCAAAATAAAAGATAATGATAAAGATGAAAAGAAACAAAGTAATAAATAAAAACAAATTGCGTGGGTTGCCTCCCACACAGCGCTTCATTTAACGTCGGGAGCTCGACAGTTTATATGAATCATTAGTTTACGGGGGATGTAGGCATTTCTGCCAGTTTAAGAGCTGTTGAATAATCCCTATTGTCTACGTAGTGATAGTGCTTTAAACGTTGTCCGTTTACGATGAACGGTTCACTAGATCTACCTTTTATTTCAACTGCGCCACTTAATAAGACTTTGGTAACTTCAAAAGGACCAGACCATCTAGAACGAAGCTTACCTGGGAAGAATTTGAGTCTAGAGTTAAATAAAAGCACAATATCTCCTATTTCAAATCCTTTCCTTGCTATTCGTCTGTCATGCCAATTTTTTATTCTTTCCTTGTATATCCTAGCATTCTCATAGGCATCTAATCTAAGTTCGTCTAGTTCATGTAAGTCCAAAATTCTCTTTTCGCCCGCAGTGGTATAGTTTAGATTAATAGTTTTGATAGCCCAATAGGCTTTATGTTCTATCTCTACCGGCAGGTGACAAAATTTTCCATAGACTAGTTTAAATGGAGTGGTTCCTATGAGGGTTTTGTAAGCGGTCCTATAAGCCCATAAAGCTTCGTGCAGTTTAGAAGACCAATCTTTCCTAGAGGTGGCAATGGTCTTTTCTAGAATTCGTTTAATTTCTTGGTTTGATACCTCTACTTACCCACTCGTTTGGGGGTGGTAAGGTGTTGCTACACGGTGTTTGACTCCATATTTTGATAGAAGTTTCTCAAAGATTTTCGAAATAAAGTGGGAACCTCCATCGCTGATTACCAGTCTCAGAACACCGAACCTAGGAAAAATTATTTTCTTAAAGAGCTTATTCACTACTCGCGCGTCGTTGGTAGGAGCTGCTATAGCTTCGATCCATTTTGAGACGTAATCGACAGCGACGAGAATGTACTTGTTACCAAAAGAGGACAAAAATGGTCCCATGAAATCTATTCCCCACACATCAAAGACTTCTACTTCTAGAACGCCCTTTTGAGGCATTTCATCGCGTCTAGAGACGTTACCAGTGCGTTGACACCGGTCGCAATTTATAACCGCGATATGGACATCTTTCCATAGAGTATGCCAAAAGAGGCCAGCTTGCAAAATCTTAGCACAAGTCTTTGAAGTGCTCGCGTGCCCACCATAGGGCGCGGAATGACAATGAGAAATTATGTCTTCCACCTCGTCTTCGGGTACACAACGACGGAAAATACCATCGGCGCCCCTCTTGAAGAGAAGTGGTTCGTCCCAATAATAGTGTTTAAGGTCGTGGAAGAATTTCTTCTTTTGTTGATAGGTTAGATCAGGTGGTAGTATTCCAGCTGCTAGATAGTTGACAAAGTCAGCATACCATGGCAGCGTGGTCTTAGTGTAAACAGATTCTACCACTTCATTAGTTTTTGTATCAGTATAAGTCAGAGATTGTTCAATTGTATTACTTTCTAACTGGGCTAAGAGTCTTTCATAAGGGAAATCATCATTAATAGGTACTTGTTCAGGTTGGATGTTTTCCATTATCGACAGGTGGTCAGCTACTACATTTTTAGTGCCTTTCTTGTCCTTGATTTCCAAGTCAAATTCTTGTAGGAGTAGAATCCACCTCAGAAGCCTTAGTTTGGCGTCCTTTTTGCTTAATAGGTACCTGATTGCGGCGTGGTCGGTATAGATGATTATTTTTGCTCCTACTAGGTAGGAAGGAAATTTATCTAATGCGAACACGATAGCCAAGAGTTCCTTTTCTGTGGTAGCATAGTTCATTTGTGCATGATCCAAGGTTCTATTGGCATAGTAGATTGCGTAAAGCTTTTTGTCCTTTCTTTGTCCTAGGACTGCACCTACAGCATAATCACTCGCGTCGCACATGATTTCGAATGGTTCATTCCAATCTGGGGGGTTGCATAATGGGTGCTGATATTAACGCTTGCTTGAGTGTTTGAAATGCTTCCAAGCATTTGTCATCAAAGACGAATTCAACGTCTTTCATTAATAGCTCAGTCAGGGGTTTGGTTATCTTAGAGAAATCTTTAATGAAACGTCGATAAAAACCGGCGTGTCCTAAAAAACTTCTTATCTCTCTAACGGTTTTCGGTGGCTGGAGATTTTCTATAACCTCGATTTTTGCCTTGTCGACTTCGATTCCTCTGTCGGATACTATATGTCCTAGCACGATTCCTTGTCGGACCATGAAATGGCATTTTTCCCAATTGAGCACTAAGTTGACACTTACACACCGTTCAAGCACCATTTCGAGGTTTGATAGACATCCTTCAAAACTTTCCCCACGGACAGAGAAATCGTCCATACAGACTTCCATTATACCGTCTAAAAAGTCAGAGAAGATGGACATCATGCATCTCTGAAATGTTGTGGGTGCGTTACATAATCCGAAAGGCATTCGCCGGTAGGTAAAGGTTCCATAGGGACACGTGAAAGTAGTCTTTTCTTGGTCGTCAGGATGGATAGGAATTTGGAAAAATCCTGAATATCCGTCTAAATAGCAAAAATGGGAGTGTTTGGAGAGACGTTCAAGCATCTGATCTATGAAGGGTAAAGGGAAATGATCTTTACGAGTGGCTTTGTTTAGTTTCCTATAGTCGATACACATTCTTCATCCGGTTTGAGTACGTTGTGCTACAGATTCGCCTTTTTCATTATTGATGACTGTAACACCTCCTTTCTTGGGTACCACGTGAACTGGGCTAACCCATTCACTATATGATATTGGGTATATGATTCCTGCTTCTAACAGGTTTTGCACTTCTCTCTTAACGACATCACTCAGAATGGGATTGATTCTCCTTTGATGTTCTCTAGAGGTTTTACAGTCTTCCTCAAGCATGATGCGATGCATACAGATAGAGGGACTTATTCCTTTCAAATCTGAGATGTTATAGCCTAAGGCAGTTGCGTACTTTCTCAGGACATACAATAATTTCTCGGTTTCTATTTGTCCTAAATGTGCGTTGACTATAACTGGTCGTTCGAGTTCTGTATCTAGGAACTCATACCTTAGATCTTTGGGCAATGTCTTCAGTTCTACAGCTGGTTTCTTTGGGCAAGGCATAGGGTCAGGAGTTAGTGCGAGACATTCACTTAGATTATTATCTTGGTATTCACCACGCCAATTATCATCTTCAAAAATTAGTGGCATCGTAATTCTCAGCACTTCAGAATACGTGTTTTGGTGTTTTTCCATTTCTTTAACGCATTCATCAATTACATCTAGGAAGCAGCACGAATCTTCTATAGCAGGTGCTTTGAAGAATTGTGAGAGGATGAATTCTACTTTTTCTTCACCAACCTCGAAAGTCAGTTTTCCTTTTTTCACATCTATGATGGCTCCGACATTAGCTAGGAATGGTCTTCCTAAAATGATAGGGATGTTTGAGTCTTCCTTGATGTCCATGATTATGAAATCTGTAGGAATATAGAATTGTCCTATACGTACTGGAATGTTTTCTAGCATTCCTAGAGGAAATTTCACTGATCGATCAGCTAGTTGTACATACATTCTTGTTGGTCTCAGTTCTCCCATGTTGAGCCTTTTACAAATAGATAAGGGCATTAAGCTGATGTTGGCTCCTAAATCGCACAGGGCTTTGTCTATGACAAACTTTCCAATCACACAAGGTATAGAGAAACTACCAGGATCTTTTAGCTTAGGAGGCATGTTGTTTTGGATTATAGCGCTGCACTCTGCAGTAAGCATAACAGTTTCAGTATCCTCGAGCTTTTTCTTATTAGTTAATATTTCTTTTAAGAACTTAGCGTATGAGGGCATTTGTGTGATTGCTTATGTGAAAGGTATTGTGACATTCAATTGTTTCAGAAGTTCAACAAATTTCTTAAATTGCCCTATGTTTTTAGATTTAGCGAATCTTTGGGGATACGGGATAAGTAGTTTATAAGGCGGCGGAGGCACATATGGTTCTTCTTTCTCTTCGGCCTCTTTGCCATTATCTTCCTTCTCGTTTTCCTTTGGTTCGCCTTCCTTTTCAGACTCCTTACTAGGATTTTGGTACATGGCTGGATTTTTGATCCTTGGGTCAGTGGGTCCTTCTATTTCTGTTCCACTCCGAAGTGTTATAGCGTTTGCATGTCCCTTCGGATTAAGTTGAGTTTGTCCTGGAAGATTCCCAGCTGGAGTAGCAGTAACCGCTTATTGTTGAGCCACTTGTGAGATTTGTGTTTCTAACATTTTGCTGTGAGTGGCTAGAGCGTCAACCTTGTTGGCTAATTGTTTGATTTGCTCACCGGTGTGAACATTCTGGTTAAGGAACTCCTTGTTTTGTTGAGCTTGTGCAGCAATGAAGTTCTCCATCATAGTTTCAAGGTTTGAATTCCTAGGAACATTAGGAACATTAGCAGCGGGTTTTTGATATCCTGGTGGCAAAGCAGGCGCTTGGCCAGGTGCATACAGAGTGTTATTATTCTTGTATGAAAAGTTCGGATGGTTCTTCCACCCAGGATTGTAGGTATTTGCATATGGGTTTCCTGGAGCATAATTCACTTGATCAGCAGAGACACCTGCCAAAATTTGACATTCGGGGGCAGCATGTCCAGCTGTCGCTCCCGGGATTTTCATCCTAGTACAAACACAAAAGTGGCACTGAACAGAGTCACCAGCAATGTGTATTTATCCCAAGAGGGAAAGGAAACACCGCATAAACCTGAAGAGGAAGGAAAAGCATGGTCTTGCGACCAAGAGAAAGGGTAAGGGAGTCGGTTACGCGAGAGGAAGGTATTAGCACCCCCTCGCGTCCATCGTACCCGATGGGATCCACGCTTGCTGCTCGATCAAAGGGTGTAAGGAAAGAATACTGGAAAAGGAACTGGAAGAAAGAAAGGAGAAAGGAGAGATAAAAAGGAACAAATGTAGGGAAAATAAAAGAAGTGCTCGAATGGGCCCTACCCCACTGCCTACGTATCTGATCGGGAGCATGAGAATCAGAGCGACGTAGTTCCCCTCACTAGGGAAAATTGTTTGTGTTTTTTAGTGGAATACGTCAACGTTCGCGTCCTAGCAGTTTAGGTGTTGCAGCTCGCTGTAGGGAGACTTAGGCGTTACCTGTTTGCGGTAGAACGGAAATGACGCATCCTTAAGGAATGATTGAAGGAGATGAGGAAAGAATTCCCGAAGGAAAGATGTTATTGTTTGTTTTTGTCTTTTAAGAGTTTTTTTTCATTTGTTTGCATATGATAGTGTATCTGAATCTTAGTCATTGGAATGTGTACATTCTCACATTCCAAGATGGAATGAGTAAGAAAGCACACTAAGGGTGAAGAAGACCCCCACACTTAGTTCCAATTGTCAAGGTTCAAACACACTAGAATACTTGTGTTTATTAAGTGTTTTTGTTGATTATGGAATGAAGAAGTGTTTTTTATTTGTACCTTCAACAAGTATTGCATTTAAGTCCATCATACAAGATCAAATGTCTAACACATTGACCCAAGATGGGCTATATGCTACACATTCTAAGATTATAAGAGAAGACCCCTTTATAATCTCTTCTTTATATGAAAGGCCTAAATGCAATAAATGCCTACCTTTATTATATGTTTTGAATTTTCTTTGAGATGAGAACAGAGACTCAAGAGAGGAGAAAGGTAAAATCTATGTGGACTAAGACTCAATCCTAATTGATTAGTTAAGGGAGTGATCCTAATGGTTTGTGAGGTTTCAAAACCTAAAGTCTAAAGAAAGAATGAATTAAACAATTCACTTCTAAAGTAGAAGATGAATTGTAATTCAAAAGGGAAGGTGATGAGTTATTAAAAGAAAGCACATAAGTGCTTAACAAAACACAAAAATGGAATTGTAAAAGAGATGAGAGGAAAGAAGTTTGAATGTGGATTCCTTATCCACACTCAATTGCAACTTACCAAAGCCCCTACATGGTTAGTAAACATGTATAAGAAGTATAAGAAATAAAAGAACTTTTAATGCACCATAAAACTCAAAAGAAGTAGATGAGAAATTGGTTACAACCAGAATGTACATCACATGGAAAACAAATGATCATTATCATGCAAGTCCAAGTGGATAGGCAACAAACATCATCCATGACATTAGCACATGCTACCATAAGAAAAGGGAGAATGAAAGATGAAAAGAAATGGAAGAGACATGCATAAATGGAACATGTAATCTAAGGATCAGAATTGAAATGAAATGAAAAATGATTCACAAACATCTCACAAGTGTTCATGCATAACACATCAAAACATTTAAGAAGTGATAGAAGAAGTAGAATTGAAATGGGAGTTCAAAAGAAAACACAAGTACAAACACAACATGTTAAAGGTGTACCATGTTCAAATGAAAGTCAACATGCAAGGATGACATGTAATATGTACCAATGACCTATAATGTCAAGTGAATGGTTCACCAAAGTATGCAAATGATCATGCAAGTATACACACAAGGAATCATGTACAGATGCACCAAATATTGAGATGATATGACATGTTATATTGCTTCAAATGAAATGTCTTAAACAAAAATCAAATGGGTTCATGAAAATTATGGAAACATGGTATTGAAGCTCACCAATCAGAGATGAATCACATATCAAAGTAGCATGCAAGAAACCAAGGCAAAACAATTTTATACAATGCACTTAAACCAAATCGGATGCACATGCAAAGTAATGCAAAGATGAACATCAAAACATGCCATAACATGACCTAAAAAATCAAATAAAAATCACTTAACCTTATTCAAGATGTTAATGACTCACTACAAAAAGAAGCAACTCAAAACAATTTTTAATGATCAAGAACAAAATCAAACAAAATCATGTACCACATTAAGCATGCATACAAGTAAAAATCAAAGAAAATTATGTAACCGGGGCAAAAGGGTCATAAAATCAAGAAATAAAATCATAAAAAATTTTCTAAATGTTTTAATGATGCTCATGAATTTTTTTGGAATTTTATAATGCCATTTGGTATTTTTAAAAATTGAAAAGTAAACGTGTAAAAAAAAAAATGAAATGCAAAGGGAAGGGAAGGTGTGAACATAGCAAAACATGAGTTCAAATTGGTTTGGGCTTTTAAAAGTGGGGTGTGAATAGCATAAGGCTTAAGTCCATTTACGCACCAGTACACATTAGTAACCATGCACTTCAGTCAAACCAAGTCAAAACAATAACAACCATAGGATCAAGTCAAGTCAACAACCAGTCAAAGTAAGCTAATCTAACGCATGTACATGCATGACCATGCTCCCTACCATGTGCCACACCACATAATGCTTAAGTGAGTTCAGAAATGATGCACATGACATGCACATACGTTTTAATGTGTTGTCACGCCCTTAGCCACGCGATGAGGAAAAATGAACGAACAGGATTAAAACATGCTAAACCCTAACATTCAACTCACTGGCCGGAGAAGGACCTCCGGTCATCTTCTCCGGCGAACCACCACCACCTGCAAACTTCAACTTTCACAGAAATGCATCATTCATATACCAAAATGAAGAGGAAGCTATGGAGATCACGAATACACCATTATTTCTCATAGATCATGTATACATAACACAAACCGAGCCAAAACAATTTGCCCTAAAATCACACCTAAACTCCTAAAGAGCCTATCAACTAGCCAGGACTCACGCAACTTCTAATAAGCTTTAAACCATATAAAAACAAGCTAAAACAATGCAATAGAGTTGGAGTGATTGAAACCTGAAGTTTGCAGATCCTTGAAGCAAAAGAAAACCAGAGATCCACTCTTGATATGGAGCTTGATTCGTGCAAAATAAATGCAGTTGAGCCTTGAGATATTGAAAATAGAGAGAGAATCAAAATGTTGATGAAGCTTCACTTGAGGAATTCATGTGGATTTTGATGGTTCTTACTTCAGTCCTGTGCCATTGATGATGATGAAGATGAAGTAAATGAAGGTGAATGAAGATTCGTGCACAGAGAGAGAGGGTGGAGAGAATGCGAGAGTGTTTGAGAGGGAGAGTGAAAAATGAGAAAAATGAAGCTAGAACTGAAATTGGAGAGTGTGACTTCTATTTATGGTGAGCTCTAATCATGGTTTAGTGAGTGAATTAAATGAGTCACCATTGGGTTAAGTGAGTCATCCCTAATTAACTGAGTCAAGTTAGTTAGGGAGAGCTATAGTAAGGTGCAACTGGCCCATGATATGTTATGGTGAGAGTAATGAGAAGGTGAATTGGCACGGTTTATGCAGCAGAAGCTTGCTCAACAATTTTCTCCTTCTATTTCCATGCAAGGCACGTGTTACTATGCATAGTGTAGGTAATATGTGCTTGGTCAAAAGAGGAAACTGAAGTGAAGAAGTGTTTGTCGTGTGTGTGAACCACATTATGCAGCATGCTATCAATGTGCCAGTGCCAACATAGGGCGGTTTGCAGGTGAAATACTCTCTAACCATTGAATAATTTGATGAGATTTTGGAGTCATTGGAAAGAGGATACATTGGAGCATAATGTTGATGTGAAAATTGAAGTGAAATGATGTTGGAATAAGTTGCAAAATGTCTTAAAACACAAGGGTTTGGGAACTGGTATAAGGGTGTGGCAGTTGGTCGGTTGACAAGGCAACTTGGTGCATGGAATTTCAGTCTGAACACACTAACTTGAGACCACTATAACTCACTCATAACTTGATCAATTCAAAATTTTCCCAACATCAATATTGAAGATGACACTACAAAGAACAACTTTGATGTTGAAAAGTTTTCCATTTGAAGCTTTTATCTTGATGAAAAATGAGGGAACATTTGGCACACCAACTGTTTGAGGAAATGATGCGCGCGTGACCTGAGAATTCTTGGTCATGACCTAGTTTTTGCCCTACTTTCCTCCAACTTTGATCAGTCATATCTCACTCAATTTTTATCCAATTGAGATGTTCTACACATGGATTTGAAGCTCAAAGCAAGATATTTTGTTGTGGCCTGGTGGAATTTTCATTTGGTGCTTCAATTTTGAATGGCCTTGGTTCAAACTCTGATGCAAAATGGCCAAAACTTGCTATATTTAGTAACCCTTCTTCATCCAAAAATGGCAACTTTCCACATCTTGATTTTTTCATGATTCCTTTGGAGTTTCTTGACCAACTTTTGCACATTGGACACATATAACATGAATTTTATGAATTTGGCCTCAAAATGTCAAGAGTTGACTTTTTCTTCTGATTATTTGACTTGGCCCCAAATTTCCTGATTTTTTATCCTTCTTCCAATTGAACCACTTCTAAAACCAATTGAGAGGCAATTTTCCATACACATACACTTAAGAACATGTAGAACACCATGACATCAAGTTTTGTCCAAAAAAATCAAAGATTCTCTGATTTAATGGGAAACCCTAGTTTTGGTGCCCACCTCCTAGGAGAGAAATGTGCAGTCTTCAATTTCAAATTCCTCAGAGTATGTTGTGTATCCTCTTAAAGGATGATGGGATATACCATTTGAGGATGACTTTGGATCCATGAGCTATCTCTTTTGAGGGTTTTCCTTCATTTTTTGAACCTCTTGCATGTTGAAGTATGTATTGCTTCAATCTCCCATTGGATCTCACTTCCTTGAGATTGTGGATGATCAATTAAGATGGTATGAGACATTCGAGACTCTTGGCTTGCCTGGAGGCAACTGGATTACCCTTTTTGTGCTTTGAATGATCCCTTGATTGTCCATCTTCCCCCTGATCACATGCCTTGATGGTAAGAGGAATGCTATGCTTCATTTTTCTATGTTAAATGCAATGCAATACTAATGAGATGGATATGATATGATAGATGATAATGCTATGCTAGGATGCAAAAAGAGGAGAGCAAATTTTGGGGTATCACAACTGCCCCTATTCAAACACTGTAGACCTGAATGCCTGAAAGCGAATGCTTTCGGACGCTCAAGGTATATAGTGATTGAATACCAAATACAACCAAAAATTTGCTCTGGATGATGAAAAAGAAAAGGGATATAAACCCAACGCGATTGTTGGATTGAATCTTCAAGTGAAACGTTGTCGGAGAAGTCTGTCTTTTGAACGACGCCAGACGACTACTGGCTTGCCATACTGCTGGTGGACTTTAGAAATGTCTTTTGTACGACGCCAGACGACTACTGGCTTGCCACACTGCTGGTGGACTTTAAAAATGTCTTTTTGAACGACGCCAGACGACTACTGGCTTGCCACACTGCTGGTGGACTTTAGAAATGTCTTTTTGAACGACGCCAGACGACTACTGGCTTGCCACACTGCTGGTGGACTTTAGAAATGTCTTTTTGAACAACGCCAGACGACTACTGGCTTTCCACACTGCTGGTGGACTTTAACAATATCTTTTGTACGACGCCAGACGACCACTGGCTTGCCACACTGCTGGTGGACTTTAAAAATGTCTTTTTGAACGACGCCAGACGACTACTGGCTTGCCACACTGCTGGTGGACTTTAGAAATGTCTTTTTGAACGACGCCAGACGACTACTGGCTTGCCACACTGCTGGTGGACTTTAAAAATGTCTTTTGTATGACGCCAGACGACTACTGGCTTGCCACACTGCTGGTGGACTTTAAAAATGTCTTTTTGAACGATGCCAGACGACTACTGGCTTGCCACACTGCTGGTGGACTATAGAAATGTCTTTTTGAACGACGCCAGACGACTACTGGCTTGCCACACTGCTGGTGGACTTTAAAAATGTCTTTTTGAATGACGCCAGACGACTACTGGCTTGCCACACTGCTGGTGGACTTTAATAATGTCTTTTGTACGAAGCCAGACGACTACTGGCTTGCCACACTGCTGGTGGACTTTAAAAATGTCTTTTTGAACGATGCCAGACGACTACTGGCTTACCACACTGCTGGTGGACTTTAGAAATGTCTTTTTGAACGACACCAGACGACTACTAGCTTGCCACACTGCTGGTGGACTTTCGCTGCTCTGCCAATCTGTCGTTGGACTTCCTACCAAACTGTCGTTTGGACTTTCATGATTACCAAACTGTCGTGGGAAGCTTTGCCAAACTTTCGTTGGACTTTTACCAATTTGCGTTGGATTTCTACCAATCTGTCGTTGGATTTCTACCAATCTGTCGTCGGATTTTAATGATCACCAAACTGTCGTTGGAATCTCTGCCAAACTGTCGTTTGGACTTTCATGATTACCAAACTGTCGTTGGAATCCTTGCCAAACTGTCGTTGGAAACTTAAAATTGCCAGATGATCACTCCACCTGCTGGAATAACATGACCAAATTGTACGTATGCTAACAATAAATTGGACTTTGGATTGTAAATGAGCATTGCTGAGAATTACACCACTTGCTGGGTAATATCATATGTTGACACCTTGCTGAAGGAGAGATCCTGTCGATCTCTTTAAACCCTGCTGGAGAACTTACCGCGACTCGGCTGGGGAGTATAGCAGACAAGATTCAATGCTGAACTCTGTGGGAATACCATTACCGGAGATGCGATCTTGCTGAAGATTAGAGCTACTCTGCCGGGGATATGCAAATATTGGTTGAAAGCCAATCCGTTGCAACATGCTGAGAAAGAATCCTTAGAGATCTGCTGAGGGAAATGACTGTCGGGCTTAGGGTAAATGTCACAATACCCCCTGTTGGGCGAACTTTCCCTTTCACGACTCCGCTGGGAATAATGAGTTTACAACACACTCCGCTGGAGAAAACTGCTTTAAAGCGTCTCTTGTTGGGGCTGCCCTTCGAGAGGATTTTACAGAAGACCAAATGTCTTCCAACTCTACCGGGGATTATAGGTCGGGGATATCCTTTGCTGGGGAGGTTACATGCCCCATGCTTGGGAGGGTCAATAACTCCGCTGGGGATTATCCTTTGACAAATTTCCATGCCGAACCTGTAGGAGACATGATACGACCACTTGCTGGTACATCCTTGAACTACCTTTCACATTGTCTGCAAGGTACTGGAGGATTGGCACTCGTTGTCAACCTGGAGTATTAACACAGAAGAAATCCATCTTCGAACACCGTTGCCATCATGAAACTTACTGGGAACTCTTGAATGAAAGAATCGACTTAATAAGATACAACAGTATCAAATCATAGCAAATATCTGCTCGTGGTTACGATCATGCTGTTTGGATCGATCGTGCTCATTACCTGCAACAGAAAAAGAATATGCACATGCCCCAGGATATTGCGTGGTCTTTTGGGTCCACCATCCAAGGTTGTCCAACAAGCAACGTAATTTCCATTGTCTTTGTGCATGTTTTTGCAAGGCCAAGATACTTTCAAAGTAACGTTTTATTATCAAAAATCGGACGTTTTTGCAAACAAAACAGTAAAATGAAAATAAAAGCCCGTGATTGAATATTCAACTTTATTGATGAAATGCCAAAAATTGGCGAATTTACAATCAGAAGCAAACCCCTGAAAGAGGCGATTGCCATAAAATTGAGAAAAGAAATCTATCCTAATGATAATGCGGAAATTGGATTCCAACTAATTTCTGATTCTGTTATAGCCAGTATGTACTCCAACTCTCCTGATTATCTTTGCCTTCAGGAGCTCGTGATTGGACCAATTCCTCCTTTGGAATTTTGCCAGTTTGCTGAAGAGTAGAAAACGTACAGATTAATTCAGACTGCAGTCATTCGCTTTAATCCCCCTTTTGTGTGGATCGACTTTTCAGGTTTTCAATCCACCGGGATACCCTTTTTTGCCTAAGTTGCCCTTTCGGGTTTTCAACTTACCGGGTGTACAATTCTTTTCAATTATATCCCTAATTTTTGCCCGAACCCTTATTCTGTTTTTGGTTCGCCGGGATGCCCTTTTTTGCCTGGATTCTTCTTCTTTTATTTTATCCAGCGGGTCTCTTTATACGAAGTATTTTTTAACTGCATCTGAATTAACAGGGGATGAAAAATCTTCACCATCCATGGTTGTCAGCAACAAGGCTCCTCCTGAGAAGACCTTTTTTACCACGAACGGACCTTCATAGTTAGGAGTCCATTTGCCCCTGTGATCTGTACTAGGAGGAAGTATTCTCTTGATTACCACATCCCCGACCTTGTAGACTTGAGGTCAAACCTTTTGATCGAATGCCCTCTTCATTCTGCGCTGATATAACTGGCCATGGCATACCGCTGCTAAACGCTTCTCCTCAATAAGGCTCAGCTGATCAAATCTGGCTCGTACCCATTCAGCTTCATCTAGCTTAACATCCATCAATACTCAGAGAGAGGGAATCTCCACTTCTATCGGTAGAACTGCCTCCATACCATATACAAGAGAGTATGGTGTTGCCCCAGTGGACGTGCGGACTGATGTTCGATACCCATGCAAAGCCAATGGTAACATCTCATGCCAATCTTTGTACGTGACAACCATCTTCTGCACAATCTTCTTGATATTTTTATTGGCCGCTTCAACCGCGCCATTCATTTTCGGGCGGTACGGAGAAGAATTGTGGTGCTCGATTTTGAAGTCCCGGCATAGCTCAGCCATCATCTTATTGTTCAAATTAGAACCATTATCAGTAATGATTCTTTCGGGCACTCCATACCGACAAATGATATCTCGTTTCAAGAAACGAGCCACTACTTGCTTAGTGACATTGGCGTAAGATGCTGCTTCAACCCATTTAGTGAAGTAATCAATGGCGACCAAGATGAAACGATGGCCGTTTGAAGCAATAGGCTCAATTTTCCCGATCATATCAATGCCCCACATTGCAAATGGCCACAGAGAAGACATGATACTCAACGGATTGGGAGGGACGTGCACTTTGTCTGCATAGATCTGGCATTTGTGACACTTGCGAGCATACTTGCAGCAATCTGACTCCATGGTCAGCCAATAATACCCTAATCTCAACAATTTCTTAGCCATCGCATGTCCTCCGACATGGGTACCGAAAGAGCCTTCGTGCACTTCAATCATCAACAGGTCTGCCTCGTGTCTATCCACACATCTGAGCAGAACTGTGTCAAAATTCCTTTTATACAGCACACCATCTTTGTTCAAGAAGAAACTACCAGCTAGCCTTCTTAATGTCTTCTTGTCGTTGGAAGATGCCCCAGGCGGGTATTCTTGATTTTTTAAGAAGCATTTGATGTCATGGTACCAAGGCTTATCGTTAGACACTGCATCAACCTCAAACACAAAAGCAGGCCTATCAAGACGAGATACATCAATCCTGGGTACAAAGTTCCAACCATGCACTTTGATCATCGAAGAGATAGTGGCCAAGGCATCTGCAAACTTATTTTCCTCTCTAGGAACATGGTACAACTTGACAGTTGTAAAGAAGGTCAGCAATCTCCTCGTATAATCTCTATACGGAATCAAATTCTGCTGATGTGTGTGCCAAGTTCCCTTTACTTGATTGATTACCAGTGCTGAATCACCAAAGATATCGAGGGTCTTGATTCGTAAATCAATAGCCTCCTCGATCCCTAGTATGCAAGCTTCGTATTCTGCTTCATTGTTGGTACACCCGAAAGTTACTCGGGCAGTGAAGGGCATGTGAACACCTTCAGGCGTAATAAGGACTGCACCAACTCCACACCCATTCATATTAACTGCCCCATCAAACTCCATTTGGACTCAGGGTTAGGCCCCTCCTCCAGAAGTGGTTCCTCGCAGTCTTTCGCTTTGAGAAACATGATGTCCTCGTCAGGGAAATCAAATCTCATGGGCTGGTAATCATCAAGAGGCTGTTGCGTAAGATAATCTGACAGTATACTTCCTTTGATTGCCTTTTGCGAAGTAAATTGAATATCGTACTCTGTCAGTACCATCTGCCACCTTGCAACTCTGCCTGTAAGTGCTGGTTTCTCAAAAATATACTTGACCGGATCCAACTTAGAGATCAACAGGGTTGTATGTGTGAGCATGTATTGTCTCAATCGCTTGGCGGCCCATGCGAGTGCACAGCATGTCTTCTCAAGCATTGAATAACGCGATTCACAATCTGTAAATTTCTTGCTCAGGTAGTAGATAGCATGTTCCTTCCTACCTGTCTCGTCGTGTTGACCGAGAACACAACCCATGGATCCTTCGAGCACTGTCAAGTACATAATCAGTGGTCTCCCTTGAACTGGAGGTATCAGAATTGGAGGTTCCTGCAAATATCTTTTTATTTTATCGAATGCATTTTGACAATCATCATTCCACCTGACCGTTTGATCTTTTCTTAGCATTTTGAATATCGGTTCGCAAGTGGCAGTTAGGTGAGATATGAACCTTGAAATGTAGTTCAATCTTCCTAGAAAGCCGCGAACTTCTTTCTCAGTCCTTGGTACAGGCATATCTTGTATAGCTTTCACTTTAGCAGGATCAACCTCTATCCCTTTTTCACTGACAATGAAACCAAGCAATTTTCCGGACCGCACGCCGAAAGTACACTTGTTAGGATTCAGTCTCAACCTGAATTTCCTCAGCCTCTCAAATAACTTCTTCAAGTTGATCAGATGTTCCTCTTCTGTCTTTGATTTAGCAATCATGTCATCCACATAGCACTCGATCTCTTTATGAATTAGATCGTGGAATAACGTCACCATTGCTCTTTGATAAGTTGCCCCTGCGTTCTTCAACCCAAAAGGCATTACTTAGTAACAGAAAGTACCCCACGGGGTAATGAATGTTGTCTTCTCCATGTCTTCAGGCGCCATCTTTATCTGATTATACCCGGAGAATCCATCCATAAATGAGAACACTGAAAACTGAGTGGTATTATCAACCAGCACATCAATATGAGGGAGTGGAAAATCGTCTTTAGGGCTCGCCCTGTTGAGATCTCTGTAATCCACACACATTCTGACTTTGCCATCTTTCTTCGGCACCGGTACTATATTGGCCACCCAGGGAGGATAGTTGGTTACTGCCAGAAAGCCTGCATCCAACTGTTTCTGTACTTCTTCCTTGATCTTCAAAGCCATTTCGGGTTTTGTCCTGCGCAGCTTCTGCTTGACCGGTGGGCAGTCCTCTTTCAATGGTAGTCTATGCACAACTATGTCTGTATCTAAACCTGGCATATCTTGGTATGACCAAGCAAAGATGTCAACATATTCACGTAGCATGACTATCAGCTCTTGCTTTATATCAGCCCGCAGACTCGCACCAATCTTGATCTCTTTCTTGCTTTCCACTGACCCAATATTGATGATCTCAAGAGCTTCCTGATGAGGCTGAATGGTCTTCTCTTCCTGTTTCAACAACCTAGACAACTCTTCCGGGAGTTCATAGTCTTCATCACTTTCTTCCTCAGCTTGATAGATCGGATTGTCGAAATCATACGTGGGCATAACAGAATCATTTTCAGAGAAATCCACAGAATCCAGTCTGCATGATTGGGTTTATGCTTTATTTTAGATTATTTTTGCTTGAAAACAAAAGAAAAGAAAGTGCATTATCATTTTTAATTTTCTTTGTGCAAAAATAAAAATAAAGAAAGAGTAAAGGAACACAAATTTGTAAACAAAAACGTCCTTTTATTGATATTTGAACATTATATGAGAAAATATGGTGGCCCTACAAATGGATCCTCACACCTTGGGCAGAGTGTGGGATTTCATGCATTATGAAAGACAAGAATTGTTACTCTGCATGGTGAACAACATGAACGATTTCTTCGCTAGACCAATTTTGCAACGCCTCGCCTGGAGCCAGTGCATATACCCATCTGTCCAGATAATCTGAGCTTTCAACGCCATCCTCTATTGCTGAGCAGGACTGGTTGGGATTGATAATTCCTCCACTGTTAAAGTTGATTGGCCCACGGAATCGGGGAACTGGCGTCCGGCCCGGCTGATATCCAATGCCAAACTTATCTTCTTTTACAAACACATCTATAGCTTTACCCCAACCTTGGGCATTTCCGCTTTCGACCACTTCTCTGGCCTGCTTGTACGACGCAATTGATGCACTCGGCCCACCTGGCACATTCGACACCATCGCTGCTGAAGTAGATTCTGGTAAGTTATTGATATTCAGGGCTTCAAAAGATTGGCACAATGTTTCATGAATCTCTCCATCCATTTCCACATATTTGAAAGTGGATAGATGACTCACGAATATATCTTCCTCGCCACAAACAGTAACCACTTGACCCTCGAACACATACTTGAGCTTCTGATGAAGTGTGGAGGTAACTGCGCCTGCTGCGTGAATCCACGGTCGGCCCAACAAACAACTATAAGCAGGCTGAATGTCCATAACATGAAAGGTCGTCTTGAATATCTGTGGACCAACCTGTATAGGTAGTTCAACCTCCCCAAACACCGATCTTTGGGATCCATCGAAAGCTCTCACAATCAGATCGCTGGGTCTCAGAACCAATCCATCTACTTCAATTTTCATCAGGGCCTTTTTGGGTAACACATTTAAGGAAGAACCTGTGTCAACCAGCACATTCGACAAAACTGCTCCTTTGCATTCAAGTGTGATGTGCAGTGCTTTGTTGTGGTTACGTCCGTCCGGTGTCAAATCCCTGTTCGTAAATCCCAACCCGTGGCTCACATTCACATTAGAAATTACTCCCTCCAACTGATTCACTGTAATCTCTTGGGGAACGTATGCCATATTCAGAACTTTCAACAAAGCAGCCCGGTGTGCATCTGAACTCATTAACAGGGATAATATCGAAATTTTAGAGGGTGTCTGATTAAGTTGGTCAATGATCTTGTAATCACTCTTTTTGATAACCCTCATAAATTCCTCAACATCATTATCAAAATTGACTTTAGGGTCCTCTTCCTGAGCAGGCACCTTGTCATCAACCACTTGTTTTCCTTTTGCTCTTGCAGCGACTTCAGCCTCTTTATCACTTCTTAAAGTCTGGGGAGCAAACAGTCGACCGCTCCTGGTGAAACCACTTGGTTCACTGACATTCTCAATGCTAGTACCAACAGCCTCTGCCTTCTGCCGACTTCCTCCCTGACGAATATCAGTTCCATACTGCCACGGAACTGCCCTATTAGACACATAAGCAGTCGATTCAGGAACTATGATCGTAACTGGTCTCGGCCTCTCGGGCACGATGATAGTGACAGGCTCCTCAACAGGCACCTGTATCTCGACCGAAATATAGTAAATGGTAACGGCAGAAACATCCTGTTCTTTCTCTACTTTATCAAACTGAAGACTTCCCTTATCCATAAGATCCTGCAGTCCAACTCTCAACTTACTGCAACCATTAACCTGCTTTGAACAATCCTCACAATCAGAGGCGCATCCAGGAAATACCTTTCCTTTTAACAAACGTTCTTTTACAATCAACAGCGGAGTCTTCACCAAATTAACATCAACAATCAAATTCAACTTCTCGCCATCAAAAATGGCATTTATGCCTGCACCTCCATGATGAGGCATTGGATTGTCACGAACATTCGGCGGCCTAGAGAAGTTGATAGCTTTTGCGTCGATCAGATCTTGAACCTTATGTTGAAAGGTCCAGCACTTTTCTATTGAATGACCTGGCGCACCAGAATGATATTCGCATCGAACATTAGCATCATAACCTTGAGGCAATTTTCCGGAATCCAGCGGCTTCATAGTCCGAAGTTCAACCAACTTCTCTTTAAGCAGTTGTGGCAACAAAGCGGCATATGTCATAGGCAAGGGATCAAACTTACGGTCCCTTTGTCTATTGTTCTGAAATCGGGGTCTACCTTGCTGATCTGGTGTTTGCTGTCCAGCTGGAACTGGAATGGTTACCGCATCCACCTGATGATAGGACTGATTCCTTCCTCTGCCCCCTCCTCTGTACACAGCACTGGACTCCCCTTCTCTTTTCCTTGGTCCATTGGCAAAGGGTTTCTTTGAATTTGAAGCAACATCTTGAATCTTACCCAATTTCAACAGACTTTCTATTCGTTCCCCAGCAACGACAATGTCGGCAAACCCGGTGGAAGGACATGTAGCAAGTCTATCCAAATACGTCCCTTGAAGTGTACTCATGAACATATCAGCCATCTCACGATCACCCAAAGGTGGTTGAACTCGAGCAGCCAATTCTCTCCATCTCTGTGCGTACTGCTTAAAGCCCTCCTTGTTATCCTGAGTCATACTCTGCAATTGAGTACGATTAGGTGCCATGTCCAGATTATATTGATACTGCTTCAGAAAAGCAGCGCACAAATCTTTCCAACTCCTTATATGAACCCTGTCCAGCTTAATGTACCATTCCAGGGAAGCGCCTGACAGGCTATCCTGGAAAAAATACATCCAGAGCTTTTGGTCCTCGGTGTAAGCGGCAATCTTGCGATTGTAAGCTTGCAAATGGGTTTTGGGACATGTACTGCCGTTGTACTTATCCAAAACAGGAAGCTTGAACTTGGGTGGAATTCGCACACCCTGCACGAGACCCATGTCTTCTACATCAATTCCAAGAGGATTTTGGCTCTCGATAGCCTTGAGTCTTTCATCCAGCCCTTCATACTTCCGGTCGTCATTGTAGAAACCCATGTCATTGTTGAATGCAGTGAACTGGTCCTCCTGACCATCCTCATTGTTATCAAGTCCCAGATGTACCCCACCAGCAGGGATTGTGCCAACAGGAGGGGTGCGCACATTGCGATTTGGGATTTCAGCTTCCAGCCTCTGGATAGTGGTTCTCATAGCTTCTTGTCCAATCCTCATGTTTTCTTGACCGGTTCTCAGCTCTTGCTGACCTTGAGCAATCCCCTGCATGAGGTTCATGAACTGTTCCATCCTTCCCCTCAAATCGGCTAACTCCGTCTGAACTTGCTCCATTACTCTCGCTTGATTACGTCGGGTAGAATATCGGTGAACTGGGGTATCAGCTATTGTGCCTGAAAACCAAATAAAGGTTAGCAGGCGCCTGCAAAAGGAAAACCTGCAATGCAAAAATGATATGCAAATGCAAATGCACAGTTATGTTTGTCATTTCAAGATACTTTCATATCCTGATTCCAATCATAACCATGAATTTCTGACGACCAGAAATCATGATTAGTGAGTTTTGCCATGAAGATATATTCATATACATCGATCCTGGATGTCTGAAGACCAGAAATAGTGATTTTGTAGTGTGCTAGTATGCAGATATCACATCACATATATCTGAAGATCAGAAATTGTGAACAGAAGTAACCCATTTCATACAAATTCCCAAAACTTTTCAAGCACGTTTGTCGTAGTTTCAGCAACAAAATAAAAAACAGGCAGTCAAATGGATCCATCAACAATTCTGATGGTAACCATTACAAAGTACAAAGAAATGACAAAAATCACTAACCCGACAGCTCTACATCCTTCAGCTTCTGGCTGGAGCACTTAATCTCCTCAAACAGGATGCGGGTACGCTGATGATGCGGCTTCTTAATCAGCTCTTTAATCACCGCGTCCCTTTTTTCCAATGCATCCTCTAATGACCCCACGTGCATCAGCAATGCTTCATCTTCATTGGCTCCTTTGCGCCTCTTGATTCTAGCTTGAATTTTAACCAGTTTCAGCTCTGCTGTGACATCTTCAAGCTCCTTGTTGGTGATTCTCAGCTTACCTTCAACATTTCTCACTTGTTCTTGACTTTTGCCAAGATCTTCTCGATACTTTCTTCTTTCCACGTGCGCTTTCTTCAGCTCTTCATCTTTATCTTTTAGCTGGGCCTGCAATTCGGAGTTCTCAATTCTGACCTCATCCCAAGCTTGATGGAGTTTAGCTAACGAATCCTTGCTTCGGGCCAGCGCCTGCTTCGTAGCCTTATGAGCCTGACTAGTATCATCTGCTTCCAAGGTAAGCTTTCGGAAGTATCGAGCTCTCTCATCAAAATCTTCTTCTTTGTCCGCCAGGGTTTTTTCTGCTTTCAACGCTCTCTTTTCCAACTCTTTGTTGTCAGCTAGAGCTTTCTGAAGACATCTGCTCATTCCAGAGTTCTCTATCTGCAGATCTCTAACCATTTTCTTCAATTTCTCATACTCCTCGGCCGGTACCGTGGAATGTTGATCTGGACATAAAAGAACTTCTCGGGAAAAGGGTAACAACAGCTTTTTGACCTTCATCTCAACCCAGGCATCGTATTCAGGGTATGATCTGCAATCTCCTTTGCCGAAAGTCAATTTTCCCTCTCTTTGCCTAAATTTCCAAGCATTTATTACTTCCGGCACTCTTTCGTTCTTGGTCCCTACGAAAAACAGAGAAGCGCTAATCTCTTCATCAGCAGGAGGATGTCTCGAGGCATAACCAAATTGTCTAACTGCCAACACTGGGTTGTAATTAATCCCACCTCTTCTTCCGAGTAGAGGCACATTAGGAAAACTTCCACATTTGACAGTAAGCTCTATCGTCAGTATTTTGGGATCAAACCAAATAATATTATTGGCGGTCAAACCGATCAGTCTCTTGGACCACTTCATTGTCTCAACAGTTTCTACGAACGCACCAGTCCGAGGTAAATGTTTGAAGAGCCAATGGCATAACAATTGGGTGCAACAACTAACCAAACTCCCTCTTGCCTTCTCATTTTTGTAGTGTACGGAGTGATAAAAATCCCCTAGCAGGGTAGGAATCGGATTCTTCGAGACAAACACTTTCAACGCCTGCATATCAACAAAATCAGGCTGACCGGGGAAAAGCACCAAGCCATAGATACAAAGAGCTAACACAACGTTGTAAGTAGTCCAATTGTTAGCCTTGGCAGCTTCCTGAGCTTGTCGAAAAAGAAACTCCAAATGAAATCCTTCATCTTCTTTGAGTCTGCTTAGGCCACTTTTTACAACAAACAAGTCCAGATGCAGGACAGCAGCGATTACTTCAGGGGCAAGAGCACCTTCAGAAAAGTACGGTATAGCAGACGTGATTGGAATTCCCAAAATAAATGAGAATTCCTCCAGAGTGGGCATCAGAATGTAGTCAGGGAATAAGAAACATCTCGTTGATGGCTCTTAGAACTGTAAGAAAGTATGCAACCCATCCTTCTCATACTTTGTGAATGCACAGACCATCTTAATCAGCCCTCCATACTCCTTCTGAAAAGTGCTGAGAATATCAGAACCAGCCATACTTATCATCTTGTTCAATACACCCAGCTTAGGATCAGGGAATTTGTATGACACATTATTCTTCCTTTTAACCCCAGCATCTTGGGAACTCATGATTGGAATCAGACAATATGGTAAGTACCTGAAAATGACAAACATAACCTGTTATGATATGATTATGCAAATGCAAAAGGCATGTGATCAGGTATCCAGGTGTCAGTGTCTGTGTTGAACTGTGTGCACTGTGTCTCTGTACTGAATCTGGCAATGTATCTGAGATGACTACTCAAACTACTGTCATAGGATACACTGTCTGTAATAATCATAGAATCACAAGTACGGTATGTAGGAGGTTGGGTTACCTGCAAACCTGTAAACATCCCATCCATACTCACATGTGGTTCCTAGAAAATAAGGCTTGTCAGCTTCGGAGGTTTGAGAAGCGATAACACATTCAGCCCATAGGATACAATGCTATGCCAATCAAAGAGGTCGTCCACTGACTCACCTTAGAAAATAAAGGTCATCCTATGCAAGTACCAAAGTAGTCCCTCGGGTGCGAGTGGGTTTGCCACAGAATATGGTCTGCCACTGTCACCACTAAAGAGAGATATTTCCACTAAGGTCCTCATGATCGGTCACTAGAGTCGACAGCTCTCTAGATTGACATCCTGGAATACGCAAGATGCGCACGCCATGATGGGTCCCAAGATAGCCTCGTCTAGCTGTGAATTTCGTGATAACCCACGTACACAGATGGCACGTAGGTCCCACTACTCTCCACTCTAAGTCTAAGTGTATACTCGAGCCTGTGTACTGAGCTCATCCCTCAGAAATCCCATCCCGCCAAACAGACAAAATAGTGCAACACAGTATAATATATGAAATGTAAATGCTAACATGCTGTAAATATGGTACAAGTAATAAGATACAGTAAACAGCAAATACAAGATAACAGTAAACACCCGATGAAAGAAAAGCAAACAAGCGGTAGGATTGACTCACTTAGGATGGACCAGCAATAGGTCAACCTTTCCCCAGCAGAGTCGCCAGCTGTCGCTCCCGGGATTTTCATCCTAGTACAAACGCGAAAGTGGCACTGAACAGAGTCGCCAACAATGTGTATTTATCCCAAGAGGGAAAGGAAACACCGCATAAACCTGAAGAGGAAGGAAAAGCATGGTCTTGCGACCAAGAGAAAGGGTAAGGGAGTCGGTTACGTGAGAGGAAGGTATTAGCACCCCCTCGCGTCCATCGTACCCGATGGGATCCACGCTTGCTGCTCGATCAAAGGGTGTAAGGAAAGAATACTGGAAAAGGAACTGGAAGAAAGAAAGGAGAAAGGAGAGAGAAAAAGGAACAAATGTAGGGAAAATAAAAGAAGTGCTCGAATGGGCCCTACCCCACTGCGTACGTATCTCATCGGGAGCATGAGAATCAGAGCGACGTAGTTCCCCTCACTAGGGAAAATTGTTTGCGTTTTTTAGTGGAATACGTCAACGTTCGCGTCCTAGCAGTTTAGGTGTTGCAGCTCGCTGTAGGGAGACTTAGGCGTTACCTGTTTGCGGTAGAACAGAAATGACGCATCCTTAAGGAATGATTGAAGGAGATGAGGAAAGAATTCCCGAAGGAAAGACGTTATTGTTTGTTTTTGTCTTTTAAGAGTTTTTTTTCATTTGTTTGCATATGATAGTGTATCTGAATCTTAGTCATTGGAATGTGTACATTCTCACATTCCAAGATGGAATGAGTAAGAAAGCACACTAAGGGTGAAGAAGACCCCCACACTTAGTTCCAATTGTCAAGGTTCAAACACACTAGAATACTTGTGTTTATTAAGTGTTTTTGTTGATTATGGAATGAAGAAGTGTTTTTTATTTGTACCTTCAACAAGTATTGCATTTAAGTCCATCATACAAGATCAAATGTCTAACACATTGACCCAAGATGGGCTATATGCTACACATTCTAAGATTATAAGAGAAGACCCCTTTATAATCTCTTCTTTATATGAAAGGCCTAAATGCAATAAATGCCTACCTTTATTATATGTTTTGAATTTTCTTTGAGATGAGAACAGAGACTCAAGAGAGGAGAAAGGTAAAATCTATGTGGACTAAGACTCAATCCTAATTGATTAGTTAAGGGAGTGATCCTAATGGTTTGTGAGGTTTCAAAACCTAAAGTCTAAAGAAAGAATGAATTAAACAATTCACTGCTAAAGTAGAAGATGAATTGTAATTCAAAAGGGAAGGTGATGAGTTATTAAAAGAAAGCACATAAGTGCTTAACAAAACACAAAAATGGAATTGTAAAAGAGATGAGAGGAAATAAGTTTGAATGTGGATTCCTTATCCACACTCAATTGCAACTTACCAAAGCCCCTACATGGTTAGTAAACATGTATAAGAAGTATAAGAAATAAAAGAACTTTTAATGCACCATAAAACTCAAAAGAAGTAGATGAGAAATTGGTTACAACCAGAATGTACATCACATGGAAAACAAATGATCATTATCATGCAAGTCCAAGTGGATAGGCAACAAACATCATCCATGACATTAGCACATGCTACCATAAGAAAAGGGAGAATGAAAGATGAAAAGAAATGGAAGAGACATGCATAAATGGAACATGTAATCTAAGGATCAGAATTAAAATGAAATGAAAAATGATTCACAAACATCTCACAAGTGTTCATGCATAACACATCAAAACATTTAAGAAGTGATAGAAGAAGTAGAATTGAAATGGGAGTTCAAAAGAAAACACAAGTACAAACACAACATGTTAAAGGTGTACCATGTTCAAATGAAAGTCAACATGCAAGGATGACATGTAATATGTACCAATGACCTATAATGTCAAGTGAATGGTTCACCAAAGTATGCAAATGATCATGCAAGTATACACACAAGGAATCATGTACACATGCACCAAATATTGAGATGATATGACATGTTATATTGCTTCAAATGAAATGTCTTAAACAAAAATCAAATGGGTTCATGAAAATTATGGAAACATGGTATTGAAGCTCACCAATCAGAGATGAATCACATATCAAAGTAGCATGCAAGAAACCAAGGCAAAACAATTTTATACAATGCACTTAAACCAAATCGGATGCACATGCAAAGTAATGCAAAGATGAACATCAAAACATGCCATAACATGACCTAAAAAATCAAATAAAAATCACTTAACCTTATTCAAGATGTTAATGACTCACTACAAAAAGAACCAACTCAAAACAATTTTTAATGATTAAGAACAAAATCAAACAAAATCATGTACCACATTAAGCATGCATACAAGTAAAAATCAAAGAAAATTATGTAACCGGGGCAAAAGGGTCATAAAATCAAGAAATAAAATCATAAAAAATTTTCTAAATGTTTTAATGATGCTCATGAATTTTTGTGGAATTTTATAATGCCATTTGGTTTTTTTAAAAATTGAAAAGTAAACGTGTAAAAAAAAAAATGAAATGCAAAGGGAAGGGAAGGTGTGAACATAGCAAAACATGAGTTCAAATTGGTTTGGGCTTTTAAAAGTGGGGTGTGAATAACATAAGGCTTAAGTCCATTTACGCACCAGTACACATTAGTAACCATGCACTTCAGTCAAACCAAGTCAAAACAATAACAACCATAGGATCAAGTCAAGTCAACAACCAGTCAAAGTAAGCTAATCTAACGCATGTACATGCATGACCATGCTCCCTACCATGTGCCACACCACATAATGCTTAAGTGAGTTCAGAAATGATGCACATGACATGCACATACGTTTTAATGTGTTGTCACGCCCTTAGCCACGCGATGAGGAAAAATGAACGAACAGGATTAAAACATGCTAAACCCTAACATTCAACTCACTGGCCGGAGAAGGACCTCCGGTCATCTTCTCCGGCGAACCACCACCACCTGCAAACTTCAACTTTCACAGAAATGCATCATTCATATACCAAAATGAAGAGGAAGCTATGGAGATCACGAATACACCATTATTTCTCATAGATCATGTATACATAACACAAATCGAGCCAAAACAATTTGCCCTAAAATCACACCTAAACTCCTAAAGAGCCTATCAACTAGCCAGGACTCACGCAACTTCTAATAAGCTTTAAACCATATAAAAACAAGCTAAAACAATGCAATAGAGTTGGAGTGATTGAAACCTGAAGTTTGCAGATCCTTGAAGCAAAAGAAAACCAGAGATCCACTCTTGATATGGAGCTTGATTCGTGCAAAATAAATGCAGTTGAGCCTTGAGATATTGAAAACAGAGAGAGAATCAAAATGTTGATGAAGCTTCACTTGAGGAATTCATGTGGATTTTGATGGTTCTTACTTCAGTCCTGTGCCATTGATGATGATGAAGATGAAGTAAATGAAGGTGAATGAAGATTCGTGCACAGAGAGAGAGGGTGGAGAGAATGCGAGAGTGTTTGAGAGGGAGAGTGAAAAATGAGAAAAATGAAGCTAGAACTGAAATTGGAGAGTGTGACTTCTATTTATGGTGAGCTCTAATCATGGTTTAGTGAGTGAGTTAAATGAGTCACCATTGGGTTAAGTGAGTCATCCCTAACTAACTGAGTCAAGTTAGTTAGGGAGAGCTATAGTAAGGTGCAGCTGGCCCATGATATGTTATGGTGAGAGTAATGAGAAGGTGAATTGGCACGGTTTATGCAGCAGAAGCTTGCTCAACAATTTTCTCCTTCTATTTCCATGCAAGGCACGTGTTACTATGCATAGTGTAGGTAATATGTGCTTGGTCAAAAGAGGAAACTGAAGTGAAGAAGTGTTTGTCGTGTGTGTGAACCACATTATGCAGCATGCTATCAATGTGTCAGTGCCAACATAGGGCGGTTTGCAGGTGAAATACTCTCTAACCATTGAATAATTTGATGAGATTTTGGAGTCATTGGAAAGAGGATACATTGGAGCATAATGTTGATGTGAAAATTGAAGTGAAATGATGTTGGAATAAGTTGCAAAATGTCTTAAAACACAAGGGTTTGGGAACTGGTATAAGGGTGTGGCAGTTGGTCGGTTGACAAGGCAACTTGGTGCATGGAATTTCAGTCTGAACACACTAACTTGAGACCACTATAACTCACTCATAACTTGATCAATTCAAAATTTTCCCAACATCAATATTGAAGATGACACTA
This sequence comes from Lathyrus tuberosus, assembly GCA_022829125.1. Classification (NCBI taxonomy): domain Eukaryota; kingdom Viridiplantae; phylum Streptophyta; class Magnoliopsida; order Fabales; family Fabaceae; genus Lathyrus; species Lathyrus tuberosus. The sequence continues at coordinate 5,032,366 of JALAZF010000414.1, read as the reverse complement.
CAAAGAACAACTTTGATGTTGAAAAGTTTTCCATTTGAAGCTTTTATCTTGATGAAAAATGAGGGAACATTTGGCACACCAACTGTTTGAGGAAATGATGCGCGCGTGACCTGAGAATTCTTGGCCATGACCTAGTTTTTTCCCTACTTTCCTCCAACTTTGATCAGTCATATCTCACTCAATTTTTATCCAATTGAGATGTTCTACACATGGATTTGAAGCTCAAAGCAAGATCTTTTGTTGTGGCCTGGTGGAATTTTCATTTGGTGCTTCAATTTTGAATGGCCTTGGTTCAAACTCTGATGCAAAATGGCCAAAACTTGCTATATTTAGTAACCCTTCTTCATCCAAAAATGGCAACTTTCCACATCTTGATTTTTTCATGATTCCTTTGGAGTTTCTTGACCAACTTTTGCACATTGGACACATATAACATGAATTTTATGAATTTGGCCTCAAAATGTCAAGAGTTGACTTTTTCTTCTGATTATTTGACTTGGCCCCAAATTTCCTGATTTTTTATCCTTCTTCCAATTGAACCACTTCTAAAACCAATTGAGAGGCAATTTTCCATACACATACACTTAAGAACATGTAGAACACCATAACATCAAGTTTTGTCCAAAAAATCAAAGATTCTCTGATTTAATGGGAAACCCTAGTTTTGGTGCCCACCTCCTAGGAGAGAAATGTGCAGTCTTCAATTTCAAATTCCTCAGAGTATGTTGTGTATCCTCTTAAAGGATGATGGGATATACCATTTGAGGATGACTTTGGATCCATGAGCTATATCTTTTGAGGGTTTTCCTTCATTTTTTGAACCTCTTGCATGTTGAAGTATGTATTGCTTCAATCTCCCATTGGATCTCACTTCCTTGAGATTGTGGATGATCAATTGAGATGGTATGAGACATGAGAGACTCTTGGCTTGCCTGGAGGCAACTGGATTGCCCTTTTTGTGCTTTGAATGATCCCTTGATTGCCCATCTTCCCCCTGATCACATGCCTTGATGGTAAGAGGAATGCTATGCTTCATTTTTCTATGTTAAATGCAATGCAATACTAATGAGATGAATATGATATGATAGATGATAATGCTATGCTAGGATGTAAAAAGAGGAGAGCAAATTTTGGGGTATCACACCAGGTACTCCGCATAATTCGCAGTTTGGAGCTACGGCAGCCACGGTGGTTGCGGGTGTTATGGTCAAGTTGTCTATCTTTTGAGCAAGGGCATCTACCTTAGCATGGACATGGTCAAGACTACTAACTTCGTACATTCCACCTTTCGTTTGGGCTTATTCCACTGGCGTTCTTTCACCTCCCCATTGGTAATGATTTTGAACCATGCTTTCGATGAGTTGATAGGCTTCGGTATAAGGTTTGTCCATAAGTGTACCACCAGCGGCGACATCTATTGTCATTCTTGTATTGTATAAGAGACCATTGTAAAACGTATGAATGACTAACCAATCTTCAAGACCGTGATGCGGACACATCCTCATCCTATCTTTGTATCTCTCCCATGCATCGTAAAGAGACTCAATATCCTTTTGTCGAAATCCATTAATTTGGATTCTCAGCATAACTGTTTTGCTTGGTGGGAAGTATCGCGCTAAGAACACCTTTTTCAACTCATCCCACGTAGTGACGGAATTTGATGGCAAGGATTGCAACCAAGCCTAAGCTTTGTCTCTTAATGAGAAAGGAAAAAGACGTAGTCTTATCGCGTCTGCAGTTACACCATTTGCCTTCAATGTGTCTGCGTACTACACAAATTTGGTCAAATTTTCATTAGGATCGTCCGTAGGATTTCCAGAAAGTTGATATTGCTGTACGGCTGACAACAATGAGGGTTTCAACTCGAAATCATTCCGGTTGATAGCAGGGGCAACAATGTTGTTATGTGGTTCTTGTTCAGACGGGGTAGCATAGAACTTAAGAGGACGGTTCTGTGGTCCATCAGCCATGTCTTCTTCTGATTCTAATTCAGAGTCAAGTTCTATTTCAGATTCGGATTCGGACTGAGATTCAGGTTCTGACAAAGGAAAAGGTATTTCATGGTTTAGGCTGTATTCTTGAATTCGTCTTTTTACGCTAAGAAGACGTTCAGGTTCGTCTGTCGGTCGTGTGAGGTCTTCGCCTTTTGAGCGAGTACTTGGCATACAACCGACAAATAAGGGAATTTGTTGCCTTAGTTTATACGACGCAACAAATGAATTGCACTATTGACTAAATCAGTCCCCGGCAACGGCACCAAAAACTTGATCGCGACTTTATGAGTCTATCGGGATTACTAACTGCAAGCGCACAGTCTATCGCTTAGTTTTAAAAGATATCGAACCCACAGGGACCGATAATCAAACTAGTGCTATCAGGTTGTTACTATATTTAGCCAAGGCTGATGATTTTTAGATTAAGGTGCAAACAGGGAACTAAAATTAGACTAGGACTTAGATTTTTAATTAAGATATAACGGAATATCGGTACGTAATTCATCAATCATCGGGAATCCAATAGATCGTCAGTTTATTAGTCAAAATAGTTTTCAGCAGGAAAATACTAATTTAAAAGTCTTTACCTCACACTCTCGTGTTATTGACTCTGATTATACTCCTAAATCAGAATGTCTGCTCTCGCTAGCCCATTTGAGTTTAAAAATACTTTTTGAAAATTAATAAGTCCTAATCGGTTTTAAAGCGCTCTCGCTGTATTTTAAAGCAATGTCCAGTTTCAGCTATCCGGTTAAAATCTCAAACTCCCGTTTTATTAATCGTAACCTTAGTACTTTCTTACTCTCGTAACAAAAGTTAATTAGAATAAGAAAACGGAAACAGAAAATTAAAGTGTTAAAGTTTACCTACGATCGATCGGACTCTTTTCCGATCGACTTAATTACATACCGATATAGTTAATTTAGCCAGACATTTCAACAGACATACGCAAACATAAACAATCAAACATTAATGCAGGCATAATAATTAAACGTAAATGGTATTGATATAAATTGAATAAAAACCTGGAAACAATGAATCTTAAGTAACAATCCTCCACAAGCCGGCAGGATTCGCTTGGTTCAAACAATAAAACTTAAAGTGCAACAAAAGTACTACTGGCTAATTAATTCAAGTGCAATAGCTCCTCGGTGTAGGAAACTATTGCTTTGGAAGGTAATAAACTGGGAAAATAATGCAGGAAAATAAAAAGCTCTGAACTTCAGGAAAAATCGTAAAAACTGGGAATGGTCGAGAAAAAGGAGAGAGCCCGTCTTTGTGAAGTAACTTCTTATTTATAGGCCTTTGAGAGGTGGCGTGAAACAAGGAGAGAAACTCTCATGCAGGTGCACACGACCGAAAATATTTCAGTAACTGGTTGATCGTCGCGTGTTGAGTTGTAACCGTTTGAGAAGCCACGTTGTTTAAAATTAAAAGCTGAGAATTGTCTTTGTGCCGGTCGTAACGCCCTTGTGTCGGTCGTCATGGTCTTGATGCGTGTGACGGTCGTCATGCTTGTGTTACGGTCGTAACACATCCTTAGTGCAGAATCCTATTTCTGCTGTGAAAAACTCCTTCTTTTCTTCTATTTTCTTCTCTTTTCCTCTTGTTTCTTCTTGCTGGTTGACTAAATGAAAATACTTGAAAATGTGCTTAATACTTGCAACTTCAATGTTAACAAACTAAAATAACGTAATAAATTAATGTAATTTCGGGCAAAATATATAGTATGATATCGCATTATCAAACTGTTACAAACTCCTTCGAAGATCTCTGTGCTATCACTTTTACTCAGTTCAGAAACGCACAGGGAGGCTCTACAGAAAGTCTTGGAGCAAGCCTTTGTAGAACAGGATGTAACAATCAGACAGTTCGATAGCATTGTCTCTAACATCACTTCCTGCATTAACTTGGGATTTAGTGATGAGGAATTACCTGAAGAGGGTCGCCGTCATAGCATGGTGCTCAATATCACGGTCAGCTGCCAGGACGATGCTTTAGCCAGCGTACTGGTAGACACAGGGTCAGCCCTGAATGTTATGCCAAAGTCCGCTTTGATGCAATTATCCTTAAAAGGATCCCTGATGAGAACCAGTGAGGTCGTCGTCAAAGCATTTGACGGGTCCAGAAAAACGGTTATCGGCGAAGTCGACCTTCCCATAACTATTGGTCCTCACACTTTCCAAGTCGCTTTCCAGGTCATGGACATCCGGGCAACGTACAGTTGTTTATTAGGAAGACCTAGGATACATCAGGTTGGGGCGGTCACCTCGAACCTCCACCAAAAGTTAAAGCTCGTCCAAAACAACCAGCTCGTCACGGTCTGTGGAGAACAAGCCTTGCTCATGAGTAACTTATCATCATTTACTTGTGTAGAACCCGAGGAGGTTATTGGAACTCAGTTCCAAGCACTATCGGTGATCAAGGACAATCAATCCGAAGAGGGAACCTCGATTTCCTCGTACAAAGATGCTATCAAAGCAGTTGAGAGTGCCAATACAACAGGATGGGGACAACTAGTCATTCCTACTGACAATAAAACAAAGAAGGGTCTTGGTTTTTCTGCAACCTGTACCCAGACAGCTACTACCAGCACTGAAAGGCTTCATCCCATTCAAGACTTCTTCCACAGTGGGGGTTTTCTTCACCCAGTGCCTTAAGAAGTGCATACCATCAATAAAGATGATTCCTCTAATATGGAGGAAGAATGGGAGTCCAATCTTAACAAGGACGGTTATATGTCTCAGGACGAAACTCAGACTCCCTTTTGCTTTCCTACACAGGGTCCAAGATTTATACCCAGGTCAGATGTCGAAATGATATACGGAGATTGTGATCCGTAAGGATGCCGTGCTCCACCAAACTCATTAGAGGAGGACACTCTGATGAAGGACAACTTTGACCACAACTATTATGGCCCGATGGATGGCCTGCCAATGTGGCAGCCGTACCCAGGAGACTTGGGGCAAGAAAATCAGCCGAACAACGAAAATCAGTTGAGCGTCATTGAACAGAATACCTGCGTCCCCACCATGTCATGGGATCGACACTCAGGTCATTCAGAAAATATCTCGTACGACGATGAATTGGCAAAGCTTGCCGGACTAGAATTCATCAACTATGCTTTTCCCGAGGTCAGCGTCATCGAGAGGGATGACTCCTCCAGTTCCAAAGAAGTGTGGGACACCTTGGGACAACCAAGTGGGAAATACGACTATATGGTCAAGTACACTGCTCCCGAAAGATCTCGTATCAGGCTCGAAGACATCCAGCCAACTGGATGGGGAGATCTACCTGAGAGCACCAGTGCTATGCAAAATGCAACAGAGGAATCCTCCTACGACAACTCTGCCTGGGAGACAGATTCGAATGATTATGCTTCACCAGAAATCAGCATTATTTCTGAAGACAAATCAAGGAAGGTGCCATACTTTGTGATTCACCGAGGAGTTCGCCGCCAATGGTTTGCTGTAGATGTTCCGAAGATTGTTCATAAGTCAAAGTAATTGTGGTCTTTAACCTTTCACCCTGCCCAGGTGAAACGGATGTTTTGATAGGGCTCACTTTCTATAAATTTCCCTCTTCGCTTTGCCCAAAGTGACAGAGTTTTGTTTTATAGGGCTGTAGTTTCAAGAATCGACTTGTTCATTAATAAAATAATATCGTTCAGTAATCTCCGCATTAATTGTTGTTTTCTCTTTTTGCTTTTTTCAGAAAATGGTAATCCTAAAAAACAAATCAATAATAAAAACAAGCAGAAAAAGAAGTACACTGCACACACTCTTGCATTTCCTCTATCTCTTCTAAACACAAATCATACCGTCATGCAGATTGCTTGTTTTAAACCCCGTTGAAAGATACGATCCGATGCCTTCTCCCAACTTTGAGTTCTCGGTATTTGAGGCTGAAGAAGAAAATAACGACAAAATTCCAGAAGATATCTCCCGATTACTCAGACAGGAGGAAAGGTCCATTGAACCTCATAAAGAGCCGTTGGAAACGGTAAACTTAGGTTCGGAAAAAGAGAAAAGAAATAAGGATTGGGGCACTGCTCAGTCCAACTGCTAGAGAGGGTTTGGTAAAGTTTCTCAAAGAATCCCACGATGTATTTGCTTGGTCCTATCAAGATATGCCTGGGTTGGATACCAGCATCGTGGAACATCATTTACCATTGAGATCGGAATGTCCGCTAGTAAAACAAAGGTTGAGACAGACTCACCCGGACATGGCCATCAAAATCAAAGAGGAGGTACAGAAACAGATTGACGCGGGTTTCCTCGCTACGTCAGAATATCTTCAATGGTTGGCCAACATCGTACCCGTTCCCAAAAAGGACAGAAAAGTCAGAATGTGTGTGGATTACAGAGATCTAAACAAGGCTAGTCCAAAGGACGACTTTCCTTTACCACACATTGACATGCTGGTTGACAGTACAACAAAGTTCAAAGTGTTCTCCTTCATGGATGGATTCTCGGGCTATAATCAAATCAAAATGGCGCCGAAAGACATGGAGAAAACTTCGTTCATTACCCCATGGGGTACCTTTTGTTACAAGGTGATGCCGTTCGGTTTGAAGAACGCCGGGGCAACCTATCAAAGGACCATGACTACTCTGTTTCCTGACATGATACTTAAAGAAATCGAGGTATATGTCGATGATATGATTGCAAAATCTAAGACAGAAGAGGAGCATGTGACCCATCTGTCAAAACTAATTGAGCGGTTGAGAAAGTACAAACTCCGCTTGAATCCCAACAAGTGCACCATCGGTGTCCGTTCGGGAAAGCTTTTAGAGTTCATCATCAACCAGAAAGGAATTGAGGTTGATCCTGACAAGGTCAAGGCCATTCAAGAAATGCCTTCTCCGAAAACTGAAAAACAAGTCAGAGGATTCCTCGGACGTTTGAACTACATCTCCAGATTCATATTCCTCATGACCGCGACATGCGCGCCGATTTTCAAATTACTCAAAAAGAACCAGGACTGTGTTTGGACAGAAGACTGCCAAACCGCCTTCGACAGTATCAAGGAATACCTGTCGAACCCGCCGATTCTATCACCTCCACTGGAAGGAAGACCACTGATTATCTACTTAACAGTCTTGGAAGACTCCATGGGCGGTGTGCTTGGTCAACAAGACAAAACAAAAAGAAAAGAGTATGTCATCTACTATTTGAGCAAGAAATTCACCGACTGCGAGACTCGGTATACTATGCTTGAAAAAACTTGTTGCGCTTTGGCTTGGGCAGCCAAACGTCTTCGCCAATACATGATTTGTCACACTACTTGGTTGGTCTCCGAGATGGATCCAATCAAGTATGTCTTTGAAAAGCCTGCTCTCACGGGAAGGATTGCCCGTTGGCAGATGTTGCTATCAGAATATGACAAAGAGTACCATGCTCAAAAAGCCGTTAAGGGGAGTATTTTAGCCGATCATTGGCTCATCAACCGATTGACGATCAAGAATCAACCGGGTTTGACTTCCCAGACGAAGATGTCATGTATTTGAAAATGAAAGATTGCGATGAACCGCTACTCAGTGAAGGGCCAGAACCAGGTTCCCAATGGGGGCTTATATTTGACGGAGCTGTCAATCATTACGGAAACGGAATTGGGGCAATCATTGTCACCCCTTAGGGTACCCACATTCCTTTCACCGCCAGACTTACGTTCAAGTGCACAAACAATGAGGCCGAATACGAAGCTTGTATTATGGGTCTCGAGGAAGCGATTGATTTAAGGATCAAGAACTTGGATGTATGTGGCGACTCAGCCCTGGTTATCAATCAGATCAAAGGAGATTGGAACACATACCAATCAGGATGGATTCCTTACAAAGACTACACGAGAAGGTTGCTACCCTTCTTCAACAGAGTTGAGTTTCATCACATCCCTCCTGATGAGAATCACATGGCTGATGCATTAGCCACTCTCTCTTCCATGATAAGTGTAGGTCAATGGAATGACATACCTAAGATCGACATAATGCGCCTTGAACGGCCCGCTTACATCTTCAAGATTGAAGCAGTCATAGACGACAAACCTTGGTATCACGATATCAAATGCTTCCTTCAGAAACAAGAGTACCCACCTGGGGCACTAAAGAAGGACAGGAAAACCCTTAGAAGGCTGGCAGGCAGTTTCTTCCTGAGTGGTAATACTCTCTATAAGAGAAATTTTGACATGGTCTTGCTTCGATGTGTAGACAGACCAGAAGCAAATATGATGATAAAAGAAATTCACGAAGGGTCCTTTGGCACTCATGCCAACGGACATACAATGGCGAGAAAATTTCTAAGAACAGGGTACTATTGGTTGACAATGGAATCCGACTGCTACAAGTACATGAGGAAGTGTCATAAGTGTCAGATATACTCCGACAAAATCCATGTACCGCCAACACATCTCAAAGTTCTTTCTTCCCCATGGCCTTTTTCCATATGGGGAATCAACATGATTGGCTTGATTGAGCCTAAGGCTTCAAACGGACATCGGTTCATTCTAGTGGCCATTGATTACTTCACTAAGTGGGTCGAAGCAGCGTCGTACACTAATGTGACCCGACAAGTGGTGGTACGATTTATAAAAAACAATATCATCTTCCGTTATGGTTTTCCGAGCCATATCATTACTGATAATGGATCTAACTTGAACAATAAGATGATGAAAGAGTTGTGCGCAGAGTTCAAGATCGAACACCATAACTCATCTCCCTACCGACCAAAGATGAACGGAGCGGTAGAAGCGGCTAACAAGAACATCAAGAGGATTGTTCAGAAGATGGTTGTAACCTACAAAGATTGGCACGAGATGCTACCCTTTGCTCTTCACGGTTATCGCACATCTATCTGCACTTCAACAAGGGCAACCCCTTTCTCTCTAGTATATGGAATAGAGGCAGTGCTTCCCATAGAAGTAGAGATCCCATCAATCCGGCTATTGATGGAAGTTAAGCTTACAAAAGCTGAATGGTGTCAAAGTCGACACGACGAACTAAATCTGATCGAAGAAAAGCGAATAACGGCTCTATGCCATGGTCAGTTGTATCAACAGAAGGTGAAGAAGGCGTTTGACAAAAAGGTACGACCTCGCATCTTCAGGAAAGGAGACCTTGTGCTAAAAAAGATACAATCTTTTCTCACTGACTCTCGGGGCAAATGGACTCCGAATTATGCCGGCCCCTACGTGGTCAAGAAAGCTTTCTCAGACGGTGCCTTGAGACTTGCAACCATGGACGGAGAGGAATTTTCCTACCCCACAAATGTTGATGTAGTCAAGAAATACTTCGCCTAAAAAAAAAAAGAAAAAAAACGTCTCGGTGGATTGAAAACCTGAAAGGGCGGTCCAGGCAAAAATTAGAGACATGATCAAAAATCATCCTGGTGGATTGGAAATCTCAAAGTACAATCCAAGCGAAAATTAGGGATAATGGCAAGTAACTACTTTCGACAAAGGGGCAAGTCCCTCGGTAGCAGTTACATCATCCGTCAGGAAAGCTCCAGTCGAGGTCATTTTCGACAGAAACTCAGGATTCCGCGAATTCAAAGTTGGTAGAAGGATAGTGGTCATTATGTTTCAACGTAGCCCTTTTCCCTGTAAATTACCATTTGCTATACTTTGTATATACTCAATGGAATCACGCGTTTGGCTGATTTCCATCCTATCAATAAAATTTTAGCCCTTGTACTTTTATTTGCAATTCATATTTGTTTTAGCTTTACAGAATGATGTTTTTAACATGATCAACGATTCTTGAAACGAAACAAAAACGAATTTACTTGTTAAAATTGTTCTGATTTAAAAAAAATAAAGATGACAATTTCTTTTGACGGTTGAACATCGAAAGAACATCGATCGCTTCTCCATAGGTGTTCGAGCCTTAAAGTGCAGAATCAAAGTACTCCTTCTAAACCAGTATGCCTGAATGAAGGATCAGCTATGTCAGATGTGAATGCTCCATCTGACCTCTTCGGCCGAGTTCTCATCTCCTAAGCTCGACCAGCGTCGCTCCCAACAGGGACCATTTCTCCTAAGCAAGGCGGAATTGCTATCTTGAACCAGCGGTACTTCTTCACCCCGCGATGGCCGAGTATCCAGTCATGTTCATCTATTAGTCTGTATGTCGCGTCAGTTTTGTCAGCATATACATACATACATCATGCATTATTGATTTGCATTCATATTCATATTGCATCAGTATCACTCTAGTCGGTCTTGTCCCCTAGTGATAATAGTCCTCTCAATCGAGCTGTCAGTTCTTTCCTCGTCAGGAAAGGTTGCGTCGGAACAATCTCTCTCCTCCAGTTTATTTTTGGATCAGAATTGGCCCTTGACCACTTTGATAACTTGAACCTCTAAGAAGACCAGAGGAACCTTCAACCGATGTCACTCTTCGCCATTAAAGATGATATTTTTGCTTTCCCGGATTAAGGAAAATCCCTAGAGGAAGCCTCTTAAGCAGAGATTCGGCAATACAACAGTTTTTCTCCGAAAAAAACCGCTGATGAAAAGGTCATCAGCACCTCAAAATTGGATCACATCATATGGCGTTCCTCCGGGAAGATCCCGAGAAAAGTATGATGCAATATCCCCAAGGGTGAAAGCAGTCTCTCAAGAGACTCATTTTCCCCAGTAGAGTCGGAAAATGGCGTCTCCAACAGAGAAGTTTGTACACCTTTGCAGCTCAGACGAATGGGTTCCCCAGCGAGTCTGACCTCAAAATTTTTCTATTAAATGGCATCTCCCCAGGAAAATTCGGCGAGAAGTTTGAGGAAAACCGCTACGTATAGCGTCCTTTGTCAAGAAAGTTTATTGACAAAAGAAACTTAGACCAGTTCCTTGGTAGGAAACCAGGATCGAGGGGAAGTTTATTTCAGAAACTAAGACCAGTTCCTTGGTGGGAAACCATGATCGAGGGGAAGTTTATTTCAGAAACTGAGACCAGTTCCTTGGTAGGAAACCAGGATCAAGGGGAAGTTTATTTCAGAAACTAAGACCAATTCCTTGGTGGGAAACTAGGATCGAGGGGAATTTTATTTCAGAAACTGAGACCAGTTCCTTGGTAGGAAACCAGGATCGAGGGGAAGTTTATTTTAGAAACTAAGACCAGTTCCTTGGTAGGAAACCAGGATCGAGGGGAAGTTTTTACCTTTTCTAAGCATCATTGCTTAGCAAAATAAGAAGGATGCGCAAGCTGCCATTCTTAACCACCATCAAAATTTCGGGTATTCCGATATTTAATCCTCTTGCACCCCGAATGCCCGAATACCTTCGCCATTCACACCTTCGGGTCCAAGAAGATTAAATAGGGGCCTCTGTCATACCCCAAATTTTGATCACTAAGATTTCCCATCATTATGAAAATCATCATCACAATATGGATGAACCATCATGCCTCATTAGTCTCCCCAAGGATGGGTGAGCATCCACTACAGTCAAAATTAGGGTTCAAGCCCTCTCAGAGTTCTTAGACAAAGGATTTATCAGGAAATGACATGATCTTCAACTTGTCTAGCCTCTCAAATATCCATAAGGGATCAAGAGGACTGCCACTTTAAGGATTAAGCACAAGGCTGCTCCCTTCTAGGTGGATCAAGCCTCAAGATTGCCAGTGTCACCAAATTAGGGTTTGGTCGAGCAGGGCCTCCAGATGAAAATTTTCCTCTGGGCATGAGACAATGCTTCAAAGCATATCCTAAAATACTCCATGGAACCACATGGCCCAAGCACCAAGTCAATTTAGCCTCAGGGGATGCATACATCAAAAATCAGGAATTAGGGTTTCTTGACCTAATTCACCCCTAAGTTGACTCTTGGGACAAATCATGAGCCAAGACCTCAAGACATGATTTGAGGGTCTCCAAAATACCACATTGATCCATTTGTAACAATGGATTGATCCAGGAAGCTTGAGCAGCAAGTCTCAATTTCATCAGTACCACAATTAGGGTTTCGCGAGAAAAGTCAACTGTATCTTTGACTTTTGACCAGGACATGCTCCCAAACCCTAGGACATGATTCAATATACCCTATAATACCCATGGAACATGTCCATCAAGTTTTATTTAGGTCAAGGACATGATTTCCTAAAGGATCGCACAGTTTGGAATTCATCTGATACAAAGTCAACTGTGCACAAAAGTCAACTTTGACTTTTTGAGATTTTTCACAAAGATGGTTTTTTAACCCTAAAATGATGTTGATGTATGATTTGAATCATCATTCATCAAGAAAAATCAAGAAAAGTGGGATAACTTGTAAAAGGGGTAACCATAAAAACTTAGAAAATTTTCTAAGTTATGAACAAAGTGGCAAGGGTACCAACTTTGGAGGATCATAACTCCTAAACCACAAAGACATTTTTCCCCATCCAAAGCTTGATTTGTAGATCTCATTACCCTCTAAAAAATCTTAATACTGACCTCCCTCCAAATTCCTCGTGGATTTTGAGTTATGGAATGATCAAAATCACAAAAAGTGAAAATGTCATTTTTTCCAACACTTAGTGAAATTTTCACTAAGTCAGAATCTGCCTTCACTTTTTCCAAATGTAGGGGGATTTTTCACTTGGATCCAAAAAGTATCAAAACCAAATATGATCAGACAGTTGTTGTATCATATGAGGGCTTTCCAAAATGGCCAAGAACATCACAAAATTGCACTTGGGCCAAGAGATATGACAATGGCGATATGCCTTGCTGAAAACTGCCAAGGCTAGGCAGAATTTTGCATTTTTTCTCGATTTGGCAAAATCAGATAATTCCAAGCCTTGTCATCACTATGGGCATATCCGAGGATCAAATCTAAAGGGGACAAACACTGAGCCAAGCCTCCAAAGTCCTTGGAACAAGAAGTAGCATGCCAAACCTAGAAATGCCTAAAAGAGGGACCAAACTCCAATTTTGGATTGGAGCATTCAATGCATACACCAAGGTGGCATGGACTTAGCCATTTGCAACTGAATTCAGTCAAGACTTATCCAAGACCAAGGGAACCACAACCCGGTGCCCTAACCTCTAGTCAATGGCTAGAGGAGACTTGGATTCCAAAGTGCAACCATTGGCTAAACCTCTGTTGCAGTTGCCATTCACTATTGCTTGCAAAACAAACTTGCTCTACTATAAATAGAGGTCAATTGTGATCAGTTTGAGTACACCAAAGCCATCAAACAGATACTTTCCTCAAAATCTCTTCTTTCACTCCAATTTTGCCTTCTAAGGCAAGTCACTATCGGGTTTTGAGTTTGAGAGCTTTTCCAATCAAACCAATCACTCACACACCTCACATACATCACATAGAAGTGATCCAAACACTCACATAGCATCTGAAACACCAAAATCACAAAATCACCAGCCAGTTGCTCAAGTTCTTGACAGATTTGCAGTTGGGGTACCATCTCAAGTTCCAGATCATTTCAATCCATTCCAAGCATCCAGACACACTCCATGGCACCTAGGGAAGATATCCAAATCATTGGAACCTAGATGTAACACCTCTAACACAAAACACGATCACCAGCTGCAAGAGGTAAGCATGAGCTCTTCTAACTCTATGATCCATGCAATTTTTGCTGCACAATAATTTGGCCATATGTTCATAATCATGCATGGAATGTTTTCCCTCAATCAATTGCATTGTTTGAATCGTGTGTGGAATTTATGGACCTTCATGCAGAAATTAGGGTTCTTGAGGTTTCTCTTTGATTTCTTATTCCATGTTAAAAATAAATGAAATTAAAGACCATAGACATGATCGTGAGGTTAAAACGAGTAGATTGATATGTAGATTGCATGATATAATCAAGTATTCAGTGAGATTGGATAGAAAACGCAAATCTGCAGAAACAGAGGGTGGCGCGTGTTCTTGCCCTTGTTCTTGGCGCCATTTTTTGAAAATTTGAATATTTGAATTTTGTGATTTTATTTAATTGATTCAAAAATTAATTTCTCTCTGAGTTTTAATGATTTTGAGTTGATTCTTTTTTTAATAATTCACAAAAATGTTAAAATATTTTAATTTACCAAAAAAATCCCAAAAAGATTATTTATTTCATATAATTGATATTTTTGCAAAGAATTAATGTTTTAGTTGTTTTTGACATTTAAAATATTTTTTCCTTCATGATTTTGCAAATTTTAATGACTTATAATCATTTTGTAGGTCAAAACTTGATTTTTGAAACATTAATCCAAGATCACAATTTGTTTTCCACATGTTAAACAATTTTGGTCATTTTAATTGAATTTATTATTCAATTAAAATACATTTTGAAAAAAAATTAGGGTTTTTGATTAATTCAACCCTCATCAAACTTTTTCAAACACTTGGGCCTCTAATAGAGTGTAAGACCTAATCCTTTGTAAATACAAACCTATTTTTGGGCCTCACTTATTTTATAAGTCCCGTTGTATTTCAAAAAGTTCGACCCGATCATCGTCCGTTGAAAAATAAACCTTGGGCCTCTCCTCGAGCTATAAGACCCATTCAAAATCTTTTGGGCCTCTATTAGAGTGTAAGACCTAACCCCCTTTGAAAACCAAACCATTTTGGGCCTCAATGCATTGTATAAGACCCACCGCGTTTTCAAAAATCTCAGCGCGATCGCCATTTTCAAACAAATGACCCTGGGCCTCTCCTTGAGCTGTAAGCCTTACCACTTGTACAAAAATAAATCTTTTGTGCCTCTTGAGAGAGTGTAAGACCCATCCCTTTGTACAAAAAACCTTTCTTGGGCCTCAGTCACTTGTATAAGTCCCTCTGTACAAAACGACAGTGCGATCACTGATAAACCTTGGGCCTCTCCTTGAGCTGTAAGCCCCAACATATTTTCAAAATACCTTCTCCTTTAATTTTGAATATACTTTTGTTTTAAATCTTTCTTTGTTGAACAACTAACCAAACAGCATGGAAGCTCTACAACCGAGTAAGTGGTTATATGCTTTCTTTATCCGCTTTCATATACATATAACTGTGTTGTGGGGCTGTTTCACTGTAAGTCTTCTTTCATAAACTTATATCAACTGTGTAATAATAGTATAGATATTTAGAGTTTCCCCGGCAACTACGTCTAGCACTAAGCCCTGTTGGTCACTCTTAAATAGATAAAACTAGATCCCCATAGGATTACCAGATACAGTCTTCCCTCCTTTTGGGGTTAAACAATATGGAGACGTGAAAGGCAGTATTCTCAGTGAACCCTTTCACAGACTGTCACCCTTAGACATTGTCAAAGAAACTCTACTCCCCAGGGATGATCTTTTCTCCATGAATGGAATCTCTTGAGTTTCTTCCAAATTCTCGGACTTTCCTGGCTTGATCTATTCTCTATGAATAGCCTGTCTTGAATTTCTCGGGGTTTGGGGACCCACAGGCTTCCTAAAAGCATCCCCGCCTCCTCTTGGGCGTTGTACAAGGACCCTACGACTTCTTTGAAGCATTCACAACCTCCTCTTAGGCTTCGTATAAGGATTCTTCCTTCGGGAAGAGAGCCTCCTCTTGGGCTTCGTAAAAATTGTCCCTCGGCTTCTTAAAAGTTTCCAGCCTCCTCTTGGGCTTCTTACAAATTGTCCCGACGACCTCCTAGAGGTATAGGAACAAAAATTAGTCATCTTAATAGAACAGTCTTTCAAAGAGTCTAGATCTTTCTACCGTGAACGTACTACTACCGTTTCTTTAAGCATAGTACAAAAGATAAAACTCTAGACTTGGACAGTCTAATCTCCTTGAGTCTTGAAGGCATTCTCAAGTAGGGAAAAACACCAGTAGACTCGGACAGTCTCCAATACCCTTTGGATTCCCCATTTCCTTAAAGAACAGGAAATAACCCTGATCCTCTGATCAACCCCAAAGCATAGCCTTACCCTTAATCATCCTCTTTATAAGAACTGATTTTCTCTTTTAACCAACCTACTGGACCTGTCACTCAACTGAAACAGCAACCCCTTTTAGCCTCTATCTCGGGCTTCGTACGAGATATAAAAAGAGTCTCTTGTTGAGTCAAACCTTTTAGCCTCCATCTCGGGCTTCGTACGAGATACGAAACAACTCTCTTGTTGAGTCAATAATCTTTTTAGCCTCTATCTCGGGCTTCATACGAGATACAAATCACTCTCTTGGTGAGTATAAAAGACTCTCTTGTTGAGTCAAACCCTTTTAGCCTCCGTCTTGGGCTTCGTACAAGACACATACAAAAAACACCCTATTGTTGGGCCAATAACCTCCTCTTAGGCTTTGTATAAAGAAAAACCCCGGTTGAGTCAATCAACCTTTTAGCATCAAAACCGTGCCTCGTTCACAGGATACAAACATCAACAACTCCTTTCATCTAATCGCTGTAAGAGGCAAGCCTCTGGATTATTTACATCCATGCCACTGTCCCTCTTTTAGCATGAGAAATTCCTAAGGAAAGATGGCATTGCTCTACACTGAGTTCAAGTCTTCTCCTCCAAGTTAAAACCCCCTATAAAGGAAATTATGACATTGCTAGGATTCACATATCCCGGTTAAAGTAATCCTCCTTTATAGTCAGTCACCCAACAGTTGTGACAAACAGACCCCCTTTAGAGATGACAAATTCTCTCTAAAGACAACACCTTTTCAGATTCACATCTTAGGCTTCGAACAAGATACAAATAGACCATTCAGCTTCACATCTTGGGCTTTGAACAAGATATAAACCACCTTTAGCTTCATGTCTTGGGCTTTAAACAAGACGCCAAAACACCATTTCCTCCCATAGAATAGGAGGAACTACGATCGCTCTGATTTCCCTGTTTCGGTAAACGGGAATACGTAGGCATAAGATTGAAAGAAAAATCTTAGCGAGCACACCACATCAAAAAACCTCAGGTCACAAATCCTCACATATCCACCAAAATATCCCTACCAAAAGTCAAAATTCAACCAAAATAACCTAAGAGAGCCCCCCCCATTGATCGCATCTATAAACCAACAGTTTTGACTGTTTGACCTCGGTTTGCAAAGCAGGGTTAGTTGGAGACATCTATTTCCCTTCCTTCATCAGCTTCAATAGGACAAAAAATGAATCGACCTGTAGTAACCCAGAGCAGCAGGGCTTAAGAACCACGTCAAAAATCGCTCTCTACAACTTGTAAAAGGGGTAATCTTGAAAAATTGAAATTTTTTCTAAGTTACTAAATTTAAATGATTTTGATACCAACTTCCAAGGATCTTAACTTGTGATCCAAGCAGCCATTTTGAGTGATCCAAAGCCTGATTTGTAGGTCTTCCTACATTCTATAAAAGCTTCAACTACATCAAACTCCAATTCTTCATGGATTTAAGTTATGGAGTGATCAAAATGACAAAAGTGAAGAAAATGACACTTTTTCAACACTTAGTAAAAATCTGCCTAAGTTACCAGCTCTGAGCACCAATGTTCATGAGGATTTTTCAATGGTGTTGTACCCCAAATTTTACCCCTTAGATGTCATAACATTTTACATTGACATTTAGGTTTAATCATCTATGCAGTGTTAACTAACCACTTCATTTTCCAAGTTTACTTCTTTTGTGAAAGCCAGGGTTTATACAAGGAGGGAGGGCAAAGTCCCCTAAGACAAGTTTTCATCTGATTCAAAGAGAAAAGGACAATTAAGGCTCTAAATGTAACCATGTGAGCTCACCTACATCTTAGAGGTCTTACCCAAGCAGAATTAGAGTCATCTGGCTTTCATCCCCAAGTGCCTCGAGCCACAAGTTCACCCTGCCTCCAATTAGGGTTTTGTCAAGACAAGTGGATCATTGGCCCTGATTCTGATCAAGAGTTGTCCTAGGACTTGACTCCATGTGGTAGTAGACATCCTCAGAGACTATCTATGAGCCTTATATGTGATTGAAGAAACAAGATCATCAGAAATCATTCCAGTGCATTCACAGTTGAAATAAGGGTTTTAATTGAGGCCTTAACCTTTGAGATTTTGATCCAAAATGAAGCATCCAAGGCCTCAATCCATCATGACATGTCTCATTGATGAGTTAAGGTATGAGAAATTAAGTTTTAAGAAGTTTCTTGCAAAGGAAGCAAGGTTTGGTTCATGAAACTTTTTAAATGTGGAAATTTCACTACTTGTGCCAAAATTGAAACAGTCATAACTTTCAAACCACACATCCAAATTGAGTGACTCAAAGCTGAAATGGAAGCTCTTTACATGATCTTCAAAACATATTAGAGGACCCTCTTTCAAAAAGTGCAAGGTTTTTCCCTCATATTGCACACAACTTTAACCCGATTTTACATATAGTTCCAAGCCTCAAATAAAAAATTATTGAACAAGAAAGTTGTAGAGGGTATTGAGGGCTTTCTAAACAGTACTAGAACTCCTCAATCCATTGAGTGAGCTGGGAGTTTCGAATCCTCAAAGTTGGAGGTTTCATTCCTTAAAGATCAAGGAACCAACTTTTGTGTGTTAACTCAAAACATCCTCTAATCACTAAAAGCACTTGTTTCTGAGTTCTAACGTCAAGTTTGACCTTAATTCAATCTTTTCCTCGAAAACTCAAAGTGATTTGCTTTAAAAATGATTTATGTCATAGTTGTGCAAGTGGGAAAGAGAGAGAGAAACTTTACAAAAACAAGTATTTGTTTATTCATTGAGCCTCTCACCATTCACTTCTCACCAGCTTGTGCTCAGATGCTCAGAGATATTTAAAGATTTTGGCTCAGCAAGCAAGACTTCACACGATGAAAAAGGGCAATGTTGGCACTTTGTGCAACTTTGGCCATGCCTTGAGTTCTTGGCTCTCCCCTATAAACAAGGGTTGTTTCTACTCATTTGAGACACCAACAATATTCACATACTTACTCTAAAAACATCTCTGAATCCAAGCTTGGCAAGTGAGGGAAGAAGGAGGAGTATTTGCAGAGCTTGTTGAAAGAGTGAACACTTCATTGTTGAGGGTGCAGTGGACATATTCCACTTGGTAACACTTCTTCACACTCAATATTCGTTCTCATACCTATTGCTATCATCATCATGTTTCTGTCATAAATGTTCACATAAGATGTTTTAGTTTTCTTTACATATGTTCATGATAGATAGATAATGTAACTTTGACTTTATGTTTGAGTTTGGTTCTTAGTCCATGGCCTGCCATCATGAGGTAAGTATGGTTATTTTTATGATGTAATGAGATATGTAGCTGCATTTCCTTTTGTTCTTAGCATTAGGCTTAAGGGGTGTTGAATGATTAACCAAATCCTTGGGTGATACTCACTGACTGACTGCTAGGATCATGTAAATTCCTTTTGATGTTCCACATGCCAACAACCACATGCCTATTTTGTTGATGCTTGGATGTTGTTGTTTGAACAAGAATAGATGAGTTAGTGTGTCAATAATTATTTCACATTGTTTGGCTTAAAATGTTTGTAAAGCTGTTCTTAAACAACTTGTATTGTTTTTACCCTAAGTCATTTGTAGTGATGACTGCCTTGGTCTGAGTCACCTGCCTTGTGTGTTTTGCATATGATTGTGTGCCTGCTACCATCATATCATGCTCTATGTTCATAATGTGTGTGCAAACATTTAATATGCCAACTGACGTGTAGCTAAGTTATGAGTGTGAAAGATGTTGCTAAGGCTGTGTATTCAACGTGTGTATGATAATTGGACTTGAATCATTTCAACATGTGTGTTGTATATTCATACCTGGTTTGAACCATGGCAATATGTGTGTAGTGTATTCATAAGGCTGTGTATTCAGGTTGTTGCTTCTGCTATAGGCCTTAGGCACAAAATGATGTTGTGGATGTTTAAATGCATACTGCCATTACTCACATCATGCCTGAACTGTTTCAATATGCACACTTCATGTGGGATGGCAGCATGTTTAGTATTATTTGCTAATCTGATTTGGTTTGTTCAAAGCATGACAATTTTTGATCCCTTGTTCATGTCCAAAGGTATAAAAACATGAAAGTGCATTCTTGGTACTCTCCATATGAAAAGAAACAATATCTTGTTTCTGCATGATAAGTTACTAGTTTAAAGTTATCCATGTGTTAGCTAAGAAATTTCATGGTTGTTGAGTATTGTATTTGGTGATGAATGAGTCTCTTTTATTGAATATACTTGTTGGTGCTTTTTTGATGCCCAGTCATATGCTTATCTCAATTTCACTTCCTGCCATAAGTCTAATTGTCTGTTGTTTGTGGATCTTGACATATGAATTGGCATTGCTACCCTTTGCATTGTTTGATAAATGGAACTCAAGTTCTTCATACTGACAGTTGGAAACCATAACATAAGAATATTGATGCCTGCATACAAAGGTGTTTTGAGAGCTTTGTTTTCCATGCCATGATTATGTAATTCATTCTTTGATGTTTTGAGATTGAATGACTATACATAGGGAGTTGGAATTTGTAACACTATCACTGATTTACTTGTGTAATGTTCTAATACCATGTTTAATCACTAACAGTTTCCTTCCAAAACTTGTATGATTTATGAAAGTGGTTTTGTTAGATATGCATCTTCATTTGGTTTCAAAGCTTTAGTCCACACAACACATGCTTTACACTATCAAAGAATGCTATTTCTTGATTGAAATTAAGTGGAGGTCTTTGATGAAATTTTGTTCACTATTGTCAACTTGAACATACTTTGTATTAGTGATTGTGAATTTGAAACTGGTTGTACCATCTGTCAAATCAGTGTGGTAACAAAGTCTTGTTCTATTCCTTATTCTCCTACTGATAATTATCAGTTTGTATGTTCACCATGTTATAATTATGCAGCTGTCATGATGCCTGTTTAATTCAAGTGACCATAGGCATAGAATTGACATTGGTAACATTGCCACTGACTTGAGGCCATACTTGTGTGGTGTCCAGATACAATGTTTGAGCACTGCCAGCTTTCATCAAGAGTTCGTGTGAGTTGTATTAAGCTGAGGGTTGATTCTCATGCCATCTGGAGATGTATGTTCTTGTTTCCAACTTAGAATCATTATGCACACACTGTATGAAATCAATATTTGCTTTCTCATGACAAAGTGTGAATATTTGAGCTACTCATGTATTGTCTAAATTCCTGGTTGTTGAGTATGTATTTGATGGTGAAAGAATTTCTTTACTGAGTACATTTGTGTATGTGCTACACTAATACCTGTTCATGTTTCGCCTCAAATTCACTTACTGCTATATGTCTGAATCAATTGGTGATTGTGAACAAAAGAGCTGGTATGGTTTTCACTGCTTGATTTACTGCCCTGAATCAGTTCTGAATAACACCCTTGCCACTCCATGTTACCTTGGTTTTGCTTTAATCTTGAGCCATGGGAGGTTCATTAAAACAGCCTATGTTCCAATGTGTTGAAATATAGGATTTTGATTTGTTTAAGTTTTGTTCAATTAATGTTGGAATGAATTGATGAGATACAGGTTGTTGTTGTTGCGTATTGTTTTGCTGCATGTTTGAAAGTTTAGCATGCTCAGTTTGTCTAGGTTCGGCATAAGTGATTCAGATCTTCCTAGATCATTTAATAAAGACCATTGGCATGTTGTTACTCTGTGTTTTTAAGAAATCCGTTCGCCTGATGGTTTATTTAGTTTTAGGGGTGGTTTATACAACGGATGTATGGCCACCCCAGTGGAAAGAGAATGCGCGTATTCACTACAAGGACTGGGGTTCAAACCCCCTCGCCCCAGTCCTTTATTTTTATTTTCTGTATTGCGCTGCTTTTTACATATATTTTACCTGGGTCATCATTTGTTAATACGTGTACAATGGTTGGAATGGTACTTGTTTTGGGCTGTACTCATAAGGTCATGGGTTCAACACCCTCTGAGACCTTTCCCTATTTATTAATACCTATTTCTTTAATATTTTTTACTTGTCTTCACTATTTCTAAATAAACATAACTTCTTCATAATTCATAATTTTCAAGTCATTCTTTTTGCATCCAACACCATATTTTTTATCTATTTTCACATGATATTAAAGAATCACTAAAAATATTCATTTTTAAAGCTTTTGTTTATGTGCACTATGTGAAATGTTTTAGGATTATTAAGAAAACATTGCTTTCCTTTGGTATTAATACTTGAGTCTCTTGACACTTCTGATTCATTTTGAGCCATTCCAATATGTTTACACATTGCTTATGCTTGGAGTTTGTGAAGGGTTGTATCTTTTTGATATGAGGAGGCATGATTAATATATGTCCATGATAGGTTGCTAGCCATTTGATTGATGTTCTAAACTTGTAATATGTTTCCTTTAGTTCTTTACCTTATCCATGATTGTGCAGTTTCTTTGAATTTTGAACTTACATTATTCATATTAATCTCAATTCCCTTTATAACATTCTTGCTCATAAGAGTTGTTAATTCCCCTCTTTCCAAAGGAAAGTCTTTCTATTGACCTCAGAGTCATAGATAGCTTATTACCCTTTTAACCTAGCCTCAGGTTTGGAGTCGCCGCACTCCACGTAGGTGTCTTGCTGTCAGACCCTACTTCCCCATGAGCATTTCATTCCTTTTTAACCTAGCCTTCACAAGAGATAGCCATTAATCTCTTATAACTCTAAAACCTTTATTTAACCTTCACAAGAGATAGCCATTAATCTCTTCTCCTAAACAATCAATCCTCACAAGCTTTGCTTTCAAGCTTTTCAACCTGTTTTCCCTTGGAACCTTGACCACAGTCAAGAGTTCCTCACCCCCATTGAGGGGAACTACGGACGCTCTGATTTCTCAAGTTCACCTTGAGAATACGTAGGCATAGGATTGCGAGATCCTAGCGAGCTACCTTTTTATTTTTCCACCTTTTCCCTTTACATCCAATGCCTTCTTGGATTTCACCTTTTTACACCCTTTTACCCCATTGAGGGGAACTACGATTGCTCTGATTACTCAAGTTCACCTTTTGCGAATACGTAGGCATAGGATTGCGAGATCCTAGCGAGCTACCTTTTTCTATTTTTCACCTTCTACTTTTCCTTTACATCCAATGCCTTCTTAGATTCTACCTTTCCTTTACATCCAATGCCTTATTGGATTCCACCTTTTCTTTTACACCCTTTTATCCCCATTGAGGGGAACTACGGATGCTCTGATTCCATTCCCGTCAGGATACGTAGGCACGAGATGCGATGTCTTGGCGAGCATACTTAGTATACATACCCCTAGATTTTTACCTTAGCACAGTTCCCTTAGCAAGCAAACTTTAGAATAACACAAATACTAACAAGAGGTTACTGTAGAGTACTACAGATACTTAGGGTGCTAATACCTTCCCTTAGTATAACCCACCTCTAAATCTAGATTCTCTTAACTTAGGGTTTTCGTTCTTTACCCTTTCCTTTGGATAAATAAAAGCTCGGTGGTGAATTTCATGTTTTGTGATTCAAGATAATTAATAGCTTGATATCTGATTCTCACTGCAACAGAAATGGCGACTTCACTGGGGGACTGATTCCCCTAAGGGGGTTAAGCCCACCTTGTTTGCATTTGTGTTATTTATATGTTTGCTTGCTTGTATATCTGTACATATTTATACCTATATATAGACTTGCTGTGCTTGGGCTTTTTCTGTGTGCAGGGTTGTTACTTTGAGTGGTGAGATAAGTCCTAACCCGGACTAGAGAGCACTTATGATAGGATTGTGGTGTAATCAATATTCGGTTGATGGGAGTAGTCCTACCAATTTATGGCATATGATGACCATGCTCGGTTGAGGCCCTTTGGGATTGTTGATGTCTGATGTGAGCAGTCGCATTGATGACACTCTTCACAATTGGGAGCCAAGGATTTTGAGGACCGTAGTTACTTTCAACCCACTTGGCCTTTTAGGATGTAGTGCGGTGGCTTTGATGGAGTAGTCCCAAGTAGTTGTTACGCGATACTACACTCAGACGAGTTTATCTTGAGAATATTATTAACCCGCGCGAGTAGTCACGTAGGCCGATAATATCCGAAGGATTTACATAGACTCTGGGAAATTTTAGAACCCTGTTCTACAGTTGATAAACCCTAGTACACACCCTGTGGTTGGTACTTTACCTAGACTCCATGCTGTGATCTCGAACCCTTGATTCTGTTGCATGTGTTTTGCATCCTGGTTGCATTGCATTGCATATCATTTGCATCTTTGCATGTTTCATTGCATACGTCTGTTTGTCCAGTGGCTCATTTCCAGCTGTCTTTATCTACCAGTGTCATCTGTGGGTCGTCAAGCTGATTCCTCGACACCGATACTAGACTAGAGCTAATTACAGACGCAAAATGTCAGAGCAAGAGGCACACAATGTTGAGGTCCGAATGGAGATCGATGACCTTAATTCGAGCATGACTAAACTAACTGAGATGCTTCAAGTTTTGATTGCTAGAGGAGAACCTCCCCAAAGAACTATCATCCAGGAAGTTTCAAGTGCTGATCCTCCACCGGTTCAAATACCACCTTCAACTTGGCCCGAGTTTGGTTTGCCACACAACTATTCTCCGTCGATTGTATCTACTTCTATGCCTGTATTTCAAGCTCCTATTTTTGCTGAGCCCAGACCTATAGTCCATGCCGTTCCACAGACTGTTCGAGCTTCTTTTGAGAATCCCCTCTTTGAGTAAAATGGTGCCAGTGCTCAGGGTGCAGACTGTGAAGACTTTGTTGAACTTGAAGTTGTCCGTGAGCAGTTTCAGACTTTAGACAAAAGACTCAAAGCTATTGAGGGTACCAACTTTTTCAATGTGGATGCAGACAACATGTGCTTAGTGTCTGATCTTGTTATGCCTGCTAAGTTCAAAACTCCAGAATTTATAAAGTATAAGGGGCACTCTTGCCAAAGGGCTCATTTGGTTATGTATCTTCGCAAGATGACTGCTTATACCAAAAATCAGAAGTTGCTTATCCATTTTTTTCAGGATAGCTTGAGTGGGGCATCACTTGAGTGGTATATGGGTCTTGAGCAAAACAACATCCACTGCTTCCAAGATCTTGTAAATGCCTTCATGAAACAATATAAGTATAACCTTGACATGGCTCCTGATCGCCGCCAACTGCAAAACATGACTCAACATGAGAAAGAATCTTTTAAGGAGTATACTTAGCGCTGGAGGGAGTTAGCTTCCCAAGTTGAACCTCCTTTGGTTGAGAAAGAGTTGACTGGAATGTTCATGGATACCTTGTCCCCGTTCTATTGGGAGAAGATGATTGGAAGTGTTTCCTCCAATTTCACTGATTTGGTTACTATTGGCCAAAGACTCGAGGAAGGTCTTAAGAAAGGAAAAGTGTCAAAAGCTGCTGAATCTTCCAATGGTGTGAAGAAATCCTATGGGAACTTTCAGAGGAAAAGGGAAGATCAGACTAAAACTGTAATGGTTGAAGTGAGAAGGCCTCGACCCCAACCTCAGTATGCTATTCACCCTACTGTTGTTGTTGTCACTCCCGTGGTTACTACTCCACAACCAGCTCAAGCTTCCCAACTTCTAACTGCAGGACAAAACCAATATCGTAATAGGAATCAATTTAATGCTATTCCCATGACTTACACCAAACTTTATCCTGGTTTGGTTCAACAAGTTTTAATCACCACAAGGCCTTTTCCTCCTCCTCCAAATCCTCTTCCAGCTGGCTATAGGGCTGAACTTTATTGTGAATACCATCAATGTGGTGCAGGCCATAGGTTGGAAGGTTGCTTTGCATTGAAGGCTAAAGTACAAGAGCTGATCAGAAACAAAATCCTCTCCTTTCAGGATAATCCCAATGTCCAAAGTAACCCTCTGCCAGGGTACGCCAAGTGAAGCTTCAGTCGACTTCAACTCAGCTACTTGTTAAAGACAGGATATCTCATCCTTGTGTTTAACTAGTCACTAGGCCATGTTTCTTGTTGTTTGCATTTTCCTTATTTTGTACTGGTTGTTTGCTTTCAAATTATGTTTGTACTTGCATGACTAATGAAAGGAGCATTTGCAACTTTTGATTCAATTCATTTGTGTTTTCTATTTACTTCTTAATGCTTTCTCTTTCAAAAAAAAAATCTCTTGTCCACTTTTTTTGACTATGCAAAGATTGGAGGAGGATGATGATACATTATACTCATAATTGTTGTGGTATGCTTTCAAATAAAAAATTTGCAAACGATGTAAGGCATTGTTTCAATCCCTAAACACAGGAGAAATAAGGAAGATAATCCCTCGTTATCCACTTCGAGCCTAGTATGAGTTTTCTTTCTTTACAAACACAAAAAACTCTTAAAACTCAACCTTGGGGCAGGGTAGTTCTCAGTTTGACTTGGTTAAGCATTCTAACGCAAACGCTTCATGCAAGACGCCAGTCAGCTCTCTCAAATCAAATGAATATCAAAAAAGAGGATTTCTCAAAACCTTAGAAGACAAAAAAAAGAAGTCTCATAATCTCGACAAGGAAGAAGAAGAGGTCTCAAAACCTCAGCAAATGACAAAGAAGAGGTCTCAAAACCTCAGCAAAGACAAAGAGGTCTCAAAACCTCAGCAAAGACAAAAAAAGAAGTCTCAAAATCTCAGCAATAAAGGATAACCAAATGTTATAAGGGAGTAATGACAACCCAAGGTGTTTGAATCATCATCAACTATCGACAGGTCAATTCCTAACCTATGGAAACCTGAGTATAGCTGAGTTAACTGAGCATTGGACTGGAGATCATCACGTAGATTGGGTGGGCACGAATAAACTTTGAGCCTTTATCCTTTGTTTCTTAAAACCGTGAACCAGGCCACGTTACAACCCTCAAAAGACCTAATTGAAGCAAGGTTATTTTGAAAGCATACTACCGCAAGGTTGCGTAAACTGACTCTAAAAGATCTTTGCGGATCATCTGTTTTGGCATCACATCTTTTTCTTAAACTTTTCACTTTAATGTCTTGAACCACTGTGTTCTGACTAATGACTCATATACATTGCCTCTTTAAAAAATGATTGATTTCAAAAGTTGCATGAACTTTGCATTTACCACGTTTGTATGAACATTTTTTACTTACAAACTAGCTTTCCTCTCAAGGAATTTTCAAACAATTAAGAAACTTGGTCAGTGATCCTATCAGGGGCAAGTTCTTTCCAAATCCTGTTGCAGATTCAGTTCAAGATTTGTGGTTTAATGGCTACTTCTTAGAATTGGTTTATACAGAAGATTTTTCAAGATTCAAACTTGGGCAAGCTTTCCCAGTGTACAGTAAAACAATCATTTTTCAAGACTCATGTTGGGGCAAGCTTTCTAAGAGCACCATTAAGCAGTCAATTACAGAATCAGACAAATTGAAGCAATGATCAGTTCATCTACAACAGTCAGCTAATCTGGGGCATCATCTTAAAGCAATTTACCAGAGTGGCAAGGATGTGTTCAACAGTAGCATCTCTAGTCCCCAAGCAGCACAACAGTGATCTCCATGTTGAGGAATCAGTCTTCCAGTCTTGTATTCTCCCAGAAAGAGTCGAGCAGTGTCGTCAGCATCTACATTTGCATTTTATCATATATCATCTGCATAATTCATATACATATGCATATCACGAGTGTTTCATCCTCATTTGCATTTCTCATGAGGTCGTGTTGCTATCCGCGTCTTACCTTGTGGTCAAAGTCCAACTTACTTGACGTCTACCAAAACGTTACTTGTCCTTTCATTCAGTGCCATTCCTGAATGTTGTCGTTTACTTGAGCATCTAGTCCTATTGTTGGATGTTTGTCTTCTCTCATACCAGTGCTATTCCTAGATCTTTATATTCTCTCACTCCAGTGCCATTCCTGGATGTATGTCTCTTTTGATCTTCAATGCCATTCCTGGATATCTTATTCCTCTTATTTCTCCCAGTGCTACTCCTGGAAGTTTTACCTCGCTTTTGTAATCCCCATCGAATGTGCTTCGATATATTTCAGTGCCATTCCTGAAAGTCTTATCTGTTCATTCAGTGCCATTCTTGGATGTCTTTCTCACTATCATTCGATACCGTTCCTGAAAATAGCGATCTGCCTTTACTTTCAGTAACATTCCTGAAAGTTCACAGTCATTCAATGTTGTCTTGGATATTGTGATTCATTTTATCCAATGCTTTCTTCGGTATCTCCTTATTCATATTCGTTCAATGCTTTCTTGGACGTTGTGGTTTATCCAATGCCTTCTTGGATCTCACCCTTCTATCTCATTTTGCATCTGATGCCTTCTCAGATATTATAATTTTACCTTTCATTCAAAGCCATTATTGAATGTCTGGTGTCTGTTTGTCCAAAGCTTTCTTGGATCCTTACTTTGTTCAATTTATCTGAAGCCATTATTAGATATTGTGAGTTATACCTCTCATTCAAAGCCATTATTGGATGTCTGGTTTCTCTACCATCCGATGCCTTTCCGGATGTGTCTCTCTTTCTGATGTTTTTCCAGATCGAGTCTTTGTTCACTTTTAACTAAAGCCATTATTAGATATTGTGAGTTATACCTCTCATTCAAATCCATTATTGGATGTCTGGTTTCTCTACCATCCGATGCCTTTCCGGATGTGTCTCTCTTTCTGATATTTTACCAGATCGAGTCTTTATTCACTTTTATCTAAAGCCATTATTAGATATTGCGAGTTATACCTTTCATTCAAAGCCATTATTGGATGTCTGGTTTCTCTACCATCCGATGCCTTTTCGGATGTGTCTCTCTTTTTGATGTTTTTCCAGATCGAGTCTTTGTTCACTTTTATCTAAAGCCATGATTAGATATTGTGAGTTATACCTTTCATTTAAAGCCATTATTGGATGTTTGGTTTCTCTACCATCCGATGCCTTTCCGGATGTGTCTCTCTATCTGATGTTTTTTCAGATAGAGTCTTTGTTCACTTTCATCTAAAGCCATTATTAGATATTGTGATTTGTACCTTTCGTTCAAAACTATTATTGGATGAATGGTTTCTTTGCATTTAATTCCATTCTTAAATGTAGTCTCTGTTCACTTTCATCTGATGTTTTCTCATATATTATGATTTGTACACTTCATTCAAAGCCATTATTGGATGACTGGTTTCTTTGCATCCAATGCCTTCTTGGATCCCTGCTTTGTTCACTTTGATCTAAAGCCATTATTAGATATAGTGATTTGTACCTTTCATTCAAAGCCATTATTGGATGTCTGGTTTCTTTTGCCATCTCATGTTTTTTCGGATGTGCCTTTCTCTGTCTTTTCTGGCTTTTCTTGAAGATCCCGTTTGAACTCTTCAGTATAAGAAATCCCATAAAATCTTTTGTTGATGTCTATCCTTTTATTTCAAATTGAACCCCAGTAGAGTGTGCATTTATTTTCCTCAATGTTTCCTCAGCGTCTCCCCATTGAGTCTCTTATGTTGGTTAGTCTGTATCCCTAGTGAGTTTTCCTCATGGATACTAACCTTCATCCTTTCCCAGTAAGCTCTCCGTGGTAGTTTGCCCTTTATCTCTGGTGTTCGATCTGTTTGCACATTTGCATCTATCATGACATCATATCAACATACTAGAAGTTCATGGCATGTCAGCATGTGCATGTCTGTTGCTTGTCCTTAGCATCTGCATTCCATCTAGGGGCAAAATTTTTGGTTTGCTATATTTAAACACCTTTCACCTTGATGCCCCGAGGATTTCCATTCCTCGTGCCATCCGGTAAAGCTATTTAAATAGGGGCAACTGTTGTACCCCAAATTTTACCCCTTAGATGTCATAACATTTTGCATTGACATTTAGGTTCAATCATCTATGCATTGTTAACTAACCACTTCATTTTGCAAGTTTACTTCTTTTGTGAAAGTCAGGGTTTATACAAGGAGGGAGGGCAAAGTCCCCTAAGCCAAGCTTTCATCTGATTCAAAGAGACAAGGACAATTAAGGCTCCAAATGCAACCATGTGAGCTCACCTACATCTTAGAGGTCTTACCCAAGCAGAATTCAAGTCATCTGGCTTTCATCACCAAGTGCCTCGAGCCACAAGTTCACCCTGCCTCCAATTAGGGTTTTGTCAAGACAAGTGGATCATTGGCCCTGATTCTGATCAAGAGTTGTCCTCAAACCCTAGGATTGACTCCATGTGGTAGTAGACATCCTCAGAGACTATCTATGAGCCTTATATGTGATTGAAGAAACAAGATCATCAGAAAACATTCCAGTGCATTCACAGTTGAAATTAGGGTTTTAACTGAAGCCTTAACCTTTGAGATTTTGATCCAAAATGAAGCATCCAAGGCCTCAATCCATCATGACATGTCTCATTGATGAGTTAAGGTATGAGAAATCAAGTTTTAAGAAGTTTCTTGCAAAGGAAACAAGGTTTAGTTCATGAAACTTTTCAAATGTGGAAATTTCACTATTTGTGCCAAAATTGAAACAGTCATAACTTTCAAACCACACATGCAAATTGAGTGACTCAAAGCTCAAATGGAAGCT
This sequence comes from Lathyrus tuberosus, assembly GCA_022829125.1. Classification (NCBI taxonomy): domain Eukaryota; kingdom Viridiplantae; phylum Streptophyta; class Magnoliopsida; order Fabales; family Fabaceae; genus Lathyrus; species Lathyrus tuberosus. The sequence continues at coordinate 5,001,988 of JALAZF010000414.1, read as the reverse complement.
CTTTACATGATCTTCAAAACATATTAGAGGACCCTCTTTCAAAAAGTGCATGGTTTTTAAGTTACAAGACTTGGAAGACAAATCACCATTGGGGACTTGGTGAAATTTAAGCTTTTTTCCCTCATATTGCACACAACTCTAACCCGATTTTACATATAGTTCCAAGCCTCAAATCAAAAATCTTTGAACATGAAAGTTGTAGAGGGTATTGAGGGCTTTCCAAAAAGTACTAGAACTCCTCAATCCATTGAGTGAGCTGGGAGTTTCGAATCCTCAAAGTTGGAGGTTTCATTCCTTAAAGTATAAGGAACCAACTTTTGTGTGTTAACTCAAAACATCCTCTAATCACTAAAACCACTTGTTTCTGAGTTCTAATGTCAAGGTTGACCTTAATTCAATCTTTTCCACGAAAACTCAAAGTGATTTGCATTAAAGTATGATTTATGTCATAGTTGTGCAAGTGGGAAAGGGAGAGAGAAACTTTACAAAAACAATTATTTGTTTATTCATTGAGCCTCTCACCAATCACTTCTCACCAGCTTGTGCTCAGATGCTAAGAGATATTTGAAGATTTTGGCTCAGCAAGCAAGACTTCACACGATGAAAAAGGGCAATGTTGGCACTTTGTGCAACTTTGGCCATGCCTTGAGTTCTTGGCTCTCCCCTATAAATAGGGGTTGTTTCTACTCAGTTGAGACACCAACAATATTCACATACTTACTCTAAAAACATCTCTAAATCCAAGTTTGGCAAGTGAGGGAAGAAGGAGGAGTATTTGCAGAGCTTGTTGAAAGAGTGAACACTTCATTGTAGAGGGTGCAGTGGACATATTCCACTTGGTAACACTTCTTCTTCACACTCAATATTCATGCTCATACCTATTGTTATCATCATCATATTTCTGTCATAAATGTTCACATAAGGTGTTTTATTTTTCTTTACATATGTTCATGATAGATAGATAATGTAACTTTGACTTTATGTTTGAGTTTGGTTCTTAGTCCATGGCCTGCCATCATGAGGTAAGTATGGTTATTTTTCTGATGTACTGAGATATGTAGCTACATTTCCTTTTGTTCTTAGCATTAGGCTTAAGGGGTGTTGAATGATTAACCAAATCCTTGGGTGATACTCACTGACTGACTGCTAGGATCATGTAAATTCCTTTTGATGTTCCACTTCCAAATTTAAGTTATCATGCCAACAACCACATGCCTATTTTGTTGATGCATGGATGTTGTTGTTTGAACAAGAATAGATGAGTTAGTGTGTCAATACTTATTTCACATTGTTTGGCTTAAAATGTTTGTAAAACTGTTCTTGAACTGCTTGCATTTTTTTACCCTAATTCATTTGTAGTGATGACTACCTTGGTCTGAGTCACCTGCCTTGTGTGTCTTGCATATGATTGTGTGCCTACTACCATCATACCATGCTCTATGTTCATAATGTGTGTGCAAATATTTAATATGCCAACTGATGTGTAGCTAAGTTATGAGTGTGAAAGATGTTGCTAAGGCTGTGTATTCAAGGTGTGTATGATAATTTGACTTGAATCATTTCAACATGTGTGTTGTATATTCATACCTGGTTTGAACCATGTCAATATGTGTGTAGTGTATTCATAAGGCTGTGTATTCAGGTTGTTGCTTCTGCTCTAGGCCTTAGGCACAAAATGATGTTGTGGATGTTAGAATGCATAAGGCCATTACTCACATCATGCCTGAACTGTTTCAATATGCACACTTCATGTGGGATGGCATCATGTTTAGTATTATTTGGGAATCTGATAAGGTTTGTTCAAAGCATGACATTTTTTGATCCCTTGTTCATGTACAAAGGTATAAAAGCATGAAAGTGCATTCTTGGTACTATCCATATGAAAAGACACAATATCTTATTTTTGCATGATAAGTTACTGGTTTAAAGTTATCCAGAAATTTAATGGTTGTTGAGTATTGTGTTTGGTAATGAATGAGTCTCTTTTATTGAATATACTTGTTGGTCCTCTTTTGATGCCCAGTCATATGCTTATCTCAATTTCACTTCCTGCCATAAGTCTAATTGTCTATTATTTGTGGATCTTGACATATGAATTGGTATTGCTGTCCTTTGCATTTATTGATAAATGGAACTCAAGTTATTCATACTAACAGTTGGGAACCATTACATAAGAATATTGATGCCTGCATACAAAGGTGTATTGAGAGCTTTGTTTTCCATGCCATGATTATGTATTTCATTCTTTGATGTTTTAAGATTGAATGACCATACATAGGGAGTTGGCATTTGTAACACTATCACTGATTTACTTGTGTAATGTTCTAATACCATGTTTGATCACTGACAGTTTCCTTCCAAAACTTGTATGATTTATGAAAGTGGTTTTGTTTGATATGCATGTTCATTTGGTTTCAAAGCTTTAGTCCACACAGCGCATGCTTTACACTATCAAAGAATTCTATTTCTTGATTGAAATTAAGTTGAGGTCTTTAATGAAATTTTGTTCACTACTGTCAACTTGAACATACTTTGTATTAATGGTTGTGAATTTCAAACTGGTTGTACCATTTGTCAAATCATTGTGGTAACAAAGTCTTGTTCTATTCCTTAGTCTCCTACTGATAATTATCAGTTTGTATGTTCACCATGTCATAATTATGTTGCTGTCATGATGCCTGTTTATTTCAAGTGACCATAGGCATAGAATTGACATTGGTAACATTGCCACTGACTTGAGGCCATACTTGTGTGGTGTCCTGATACAATGTTTGAGCATTTCCAGCTTTCATCAAGAGTTCGTGTGAGTTGTATTAAGGTGAGATTTGATTCTCATGCCATCTAGAGATGTATGTTCTTGTTTCCAACTTAGAATCATTATGCACATACTGTATGAAATCAATATTTGCTTTTTCATGACAAAGTGTGTATATTTGAGCTACTCGTGTATTGTCGAAATTCTTGGTTGTTGAGTATGTATTTGATGGTGAAAGAATTTCTTTACTGAGTACATTTGTGTATGTGCTACACTAATACTTATTCATGTTTTGCCTCAAATTCACTTACTGCTATATGTCTGAATCAATTGGTGATTGTGAACAAATGAGCTGGTATAGTTTTCATTGCTTGATTAATTGCTCTAACTCAGTTCTTAATAACACCCTTGCCACTCCATGTTACCTTGGTTTTGCTTTAATCTTGAGCCATAGGAGGTTCATTAAAACAGCCTGTGTTCCAATGTGTTGAAAGATAGGATTTTGATTTGTTTAAGTTTTGTTCAATTAATGTTGGAATGAATTGATGAGATACAGGTTGTTGTTGTTGCGTATTGTTTTGTTGCATGTTTGAAAGTTTAGCATGCTCAATTTGTCTAGGTTCGGCATAAGTGATTCAAAACTTCCTAGATCATTTAAAAAAGACCATTGGCATGTTGTTACTCTGTATTTTTAAGAAATCCGTTCGCCTGATGGGTTATTTAGTTTTAGGGGTGGCTTATTCAACGGATGTATGGCCACCCCAGTGGTAAGAGCATACGCGTATTCACTTCAAGGATTGGGGTTCGAATCCCCCTCGCCCCAGTCTTTTGTTTTTATTTTCTGCATTGCGCTGCTTTTTACATATATTTTACCTGGGTCATCATTTGTTAATACGTGTACAATGGTTGGAATGGTACTTGTTTTGGGCTGTGCTCATAAGGTCATGGGTTCAACACCCTTTGAGACCTTTCCCTATTTTTTAATACCTATTTATTTAATAATTTTTACTTTTCTTCACTATTTCTAAATAAAAATAACTTCTTCATAATTCATAATTTTCAAGTCATTCTTTTTGCCTTCTCCACCATTTTTTTTATCTATTTTTACATCATATTAAAGAATCACTAAAAATATTCATTTTTAAAGCTTTTGTTTATATGCACTATGTGAAATATTTTAGGATTATTAAGAAAACATTGCTTTCCTTTGGTGATAATACTTGAGTCTCTTGACACTTTTGATTCATTTTGAGCCATTCCAATATGTTTACACATTGCTTATGCTTGGAGTTTGTGAAGGGTTGTATCTTTTTTATATGAGGAAGCATGATTAATATATGTCCATGATAGGTTGCTAGCCATTTGATTGATGTCCTAAACTTGTAATATGTTTCCTTTAGGTCTTTACCTTATCCATGATTGTGCATTTTCTTTGAATTTTGAACATACATTATTCATATTAATTTCAATTCCCTTTATAACATTCTTGCTCATAAGAATTGTTATTTCCCCACCTTCCAAAGGAAAGTATTTCTATTGACCTCAGAGTCATTGATAGCTCATTACCCTTTTAACCTAGCCTCAGGTTTGGAGTCGCCGCACTCCACGTAGGTGTCTTGCTGTCAGACCCTATTACCCCATGAACAATTCATTCCCTTTTAACCTAGCCTTCGTAAGAGATAGCCATTAATCTCTTATAACTCTTAAACCCTTATTTAACCTTCGCAAGAGATAGCCATTAATCTCTTCTCCAAAACAATTAATCCTCACAAGCTTTGCTTTCAAGCTTTTCACCCTGTTTTCCCTTGGAACCTTGACCACAGTCAAGAGTTCCTCACCCCCATTGAGGGGAACTACGGACGCTCTAATTTCTCAAGTTCACCTTGAGAATACGTAGGCATAGGATTGCGAGATCCTAGCGAGCTACCTTTTTCTTTTTCAGCCTTTTCCCTTTACATCCAATGCCTTCTTGGATTCCACCTTTTTACACCCTTTTACCCCATTGAGGGGAACTACGATTGCTCTGATTTCTCAAGTTCACCTTTTGAGAATACGTAGGCATAGGATTGCGAGATCCTAGCGAGCTACCTTTTTCTTTTTTTCACCTTCTACTTTTCCTTTACATCCAATGCCTTCTTGGATTCTACCTTTCCTTTACATCCAATGCCTTCTTGGATTCCACCTTTTCTTTTACACCCTTTTATCCCCATTGAAGGGAACTACGAATGCTCTGATTCCATTCCCGTTAGGATACGTAGGCACGAGATGCGATGTCTTGGCAAGCATACTTAGTATACATACCCCTAGATTTTTACCTTAGCACAGTTCCCTTAGCAAGCAAACTTTAGAATAACACAAATACTAGCAAGAGGTTCCTGTAGAGTACTACAGATACTTAGGGTGCTAATACCTTCCCTTAGTATAACCAACCCCCGAATCTAGATTCTCTTAACTTAGGGTTTTCGTTATTTACCCTTTCCTTTGGATAAATCAAAGCTCGATGGTGAATTTCATGTTTTGTGATTCAAGTTAATTAATAGCTTGATATCTGATTCTCACCGCAACCAATGGGATCCAAATAGTTTCAAGACAAACTATGACCATACATGGATAGTACCATATGAGGGCTATTTAAAAAGTACAATAGCCTCCCATAAATCAACCTGAGCAAGGAGATATGATCCATTGAAAATTGCATTTTTCACTGATTTTTGCAAGGCAGATTTGTGCATTGTTGCTCGAATTGATCAATTTGTGCAATAACAAGCATGGTTATCCATCTGCACACCTCAAGGGGGAACAACCTAGGGACAAACACTGATCCACCACCCTCACAAGTCCATGGATCTATGTTTAGGCATGACACTCTTAAATTCAAAATTTTTCCAAATGGTCAATTTTGTTTCCAAGCATTTAACTGATGCATAGAGGTGGCATTCATCAAGACAATGTTATCCAAGTTTAGTCAAGCCTTATCCCTGAACCAGACAACTCATAGCCTGTGCTCTAACCTCAAGTCAATGGCTAGAGGAGACTTGAGATCCCAATGGATCAACATTTGCAACAGACCTGCTGCGGTTGCCATTCACTATTGCAGCCAAAACAAACTTGCTCTACTATAAATAGAGCTCATTTGTGATTAGTTTGAGTACACCAAAGCACCTAAACTGATGCTTTACTCAAAATCTCCCTTTCACTCCAATTTTTCCTTCTAACTCAAGTCACTATCGGGTTTTGAGATTGAGAGTGATTCCAACCAAACCAATCACACACACACACCTCATAAACATCATATGTGAGTGATCTAAACACTAACACAACATCTGGAACATCAAATTCATCAAATCACCAGCCAATTGCTCAAGTTCTTGATAGAGTTGCAGTTGTGGTACCACAACCAGTTCCAGCTCATTTCAGTCCACTCCAAGCATTCAAACACACTCCTTAGCACCTAAGGAAGCTGTCCAAATCATTGGAACCTATCTGCAACACCTCCATCATCAAACTCGATCACCAGCTGCAAGAGGTAAGCCTGAACCCTTCAAACTCTATGATACATGCATCGTGAATGAATTTTTGAGTTACCATCTTGTTTATGCATGTATGTAGAGTGATAACCCTCAATCAATTGCCATGAATCGATCGTGTATAGAATTTCATTGTGTTCATGCTGAAATTAGGGCTCTTGAGGTTTTCCATTGATTTCTTCCTCCATACTTAATATAAATGCAATTAATCTATATGGTTGCAATCCTTGTTCAAAAATGAACAAGATTGGTACTTGAATCGTGCAAAACCATTGAGTAATCATGGAGAAAAGTGAGAAAATGCAAATCTGCAAAAAACAGGGTTGCGCGTGTTCTTCATTTGACAATTGTCGTCTTTTTTCAAATTTGCAAATATTTGAATTTTTGTTATTTTGTTTAATTGATTCAAAAATTAATTTCTCTCTGAATATTTGTGTTTTTGAATTGATTCTTTTTCTCAAAATTGAAAAAAATGTTTAAATATTTTATTTTACAAAAAAAATCCAATTTATATTATTTATTTAATATAGTTAGAATTTTTGTAATTAATTTCATTTTTATTGTTTTTAAACATTTAAAAAATGAATTTCTCACTTTGATTTTTCATTCCAAATGAATTTCCAACTTTCATGTCATTAAACATGATTTTTCAAAATATTTTTCTGAGTATACAATTTTTTTTTTAATATATTTAATATTTTTATATCATTTATTATTTAAGTTTCCTTTTGAAAAATGATATTTTAATTTAAAATTAGGGTTCCTCTTGATTTTAAATTAAAATACACACATTTGGCCTCTAATAGAGTGTAAGACCCAACCCTTTTTGAAAACCAAACTATTTTGGGCCTCAGTCATTGTATAAGTCCCTCCGCGATTCTTAAAACAACGGTGCGATCACTGTCTTTCATTGGTACTCTCCCTGAGTTATAAGTCTCATTCTCTTTTCTTAAAATACACTTTGGGCCTCTAATAGAGTGTAATACCCATCCCCTTTGTAAATACAAAATAATTTGGGCCTCAGTCATTGTATAAGTCCCGACACGTTTTCAGAAATCTCGACGCGATCGCCATTTCAAAACAAAAATCATCTGGGTCTACCCTTGTGTTGTAAGTCCCATTTCTTTTATTTTTCAAACACCTTGGGCCTCTAATAGAGTGTAAGACCCATCTCTTTGTACAAAAAATCTTTTTGGGCCTCTGTCATTGTATAAGTCCCGATACGATTTTTAAAATAACGGTGCGGTCGTTGTTTTTTCATCTGGGCCTCTCCTTGAGTTGTAAGCCCCATCTTTTGTATAAAATAAACTCTTGGGCCTCTAATAGAGTGTAAGACCCAACCCCTTTGTACAGGAAACCATTTTTGGGTCCCAGTCATTGTATAAATCCCGACACGATTTTAAAAATCTCGGTGCGATCGTCGCCTTTTAAGCAAAAACCATCGGGGCCTCCCCTTGTGGTGTAAGTCCCATCTTTCTTTTAAAATACACTTTGGGCCTCTAATAGAGTGTAAGACCTAACCATCTTTTGTACATAAATCATTTTGGTCCTCAGTCATTGTATAAGTCCCAGTACAGTTTTCAAAAATGACGGTGCAATCACTGTCTTTTCATGGGCCTCTCCTTGAGTATAAGCCCCAATCTTCTTTTCAAAAACAAATTTCCCTTTTGATTTAGGTTCAATTTCATAGTTGTTATCAAAACTTTCTTTAATTTCTTGAATAACTAACCATACAGCTTTTACAATGGAAGCTTGCTCGCCTGTAAGTTTTAAACAACTTTCTTTTACATACTTGCACACACACACACACACACACAGATATATATATATATATATATATATATATATATATATATATATAGTTGTTTGTGCTGGAAGCTTGCTCACCTGTAAGTCCTCCTACCCTCTTTTACATACAGTATATATTTCATCTGTATATATATGCATGTATATCTGCATAGAGTTTTCCCCGGCAATTAGGTCTAGGATTAGACAAAGCCAGTGGTCACTCTTTCAACACAGTCAAAACTAGTTCCCCATAAGAATTCCAGATACAATATTGCCTCCTCTTGGGCTTATACAAAATGGAACAAAGAGAATGGCATTATTTCCGGTGAAACTTTTCTCAGACTGTCACTATTAGAAAATTGTCAAAGAAATTCATTTCCCCCAGAGAGGATTAATTCTCGGTGAAACCTCTCTTGAATTTCTTCAAACCCTAGAACTGTTCATTAAAGAAAAGATTATTCCCGGTGAAACTTTTCTTGAACTTTTCTTAGGTTTGGACCCACAGGCTTCTTAGAAGTTCTCATGCTTTCTCTTGGGCTTAATACAAGAACCCTGATGATCTCTTAAAGGTATAGGACAGAACTTATTCATCCTTTGTTAGAGCAGTCTTTCCAAAGATTCAAAACCTCAGACCAATTTAGGGTTGATTCTCATCCCTTAAAGCACTAGCCTCCCCTTGGGCATCATACAAAGATAAACTCTTCCATAACAGTAGACTTGGACAGTCTAATCTCCTCTTGGATCTCAAAGACATTCTCAAGTTCCCTACAAACATAGGAAAAAACCCTGGTCATTTAACCAATCTCCAGTAGAACTAAAACCCTCACAGGATCTAAAACTCAGTCTTTCATCCTAAATTTCCCCAGCTAGGGACAACTTATCATCAGGGTAACACTATCCCAAATCAGAACCTCAGGCATCTGATACCTCAACTCTTCTATAAACCCTCAGCAAGAGTTGATCCCCCGACTTGGACCTGCCTCTGGATCTCAAAAATCCTCAGAAAAAGAAAACCTCCTCTTAGGCTTTGTATAATGATTTTCCTCAGCAGAAGACAACCTCCTCTTAGGCTTTGTATAATGATTTTCCTTAGCAGAGTTAGCTTCAAAAGCACTCTCTTGTTGAGTCAATCACCTTTTTAACACTCTCTTGTTGAGTCAATCTCCTAAAAGCACTCTCTTGTTGAGTTAACCCTTTTCAGCCTCAATCTTGGGCTTTGTACAAGACAAATAAAAACACTCTCTTGTTGAGTCAATCATCTTTTCAGCCTCAATCTTGTGCTTTGTACAAGACACCCATAAATATCCTCAGCTGAGTCATCTCCTTTTAGCCTCAATCTTGGGCTTTGTACACGACATATATAAACTTTCTCCAGTAAAGTCAAAATCTTCTAACCCTTCTTTTAAGCTTTGGATAAATATCTTCCCAGCAGGGTCAATTCCTCCCAGCCTTCTTTTAGGCTTTGGGAATTAATCTCCCTAAGCAGAGTCAATCCTCTTTTCAGCCTCAATCTTGTGCTTTGTACAAGACAAATCATACTCTCCAGCAGAGTTAATCTTCTTTTAGCCTCAATCTTGGGCTTTGTACAAGACAGATAAAACCTCTCACCAGTAGACTCAATTTCCTCTTTTCAGCCTCAATCTTGGGCTTTGTACAAGACACATACAAACATTCCCCAGTGGAGTCCAAAAACCCTCTTTAGCCTCAATATTCGCCTTTGTACAAGACAGACAAAATATTTCCCCAAAAAAGTCAACTTTCAGCCTCTCTTAGGCTTTGTATAATGATATCCCCCCAAAGAGTCAAATCTCTTTTAGCCTCAATCTTGGGTTTTGTACAAGACGGATAAACATTCTCTTATTGAGTCAGTCTTTTCCAACCTCCTCTTAGGCTTTGTATAAGGACTTACCTAGTAGAGTCAATCAATCTCTTAGCTTCAACCTTGGGCTTTGATCAAGGCACATACATAAATTAACATCCCTTCAGAGGAAATAAAAAACTCTCTGTAGGAATACATTTCTCTGTATTATCACTCATCAAAACAGAAAATCAAACAAACCCTAATCCCAGATAACTGCTATAAGTGGCACACTTGTTGATTCAAATATCCAAGCTGTAGTCCATCTCTTATCCTGGGAAACTTCCTCTTTCATTTAATTGCTGTAAGTGGCAAGCCTCTGGATTATTTACATCCACGCCACTGTCCCTCTCTTAGCTTGAAAAATTCCTAAGGAAAAGTGGCATTGCTCAACACTGATTTAAAGTTTTCTCCTTCAGGATAAATCCCTCATAAAGGAAATTATGGCATTATTGGATTCACATATCCCAGTTAAAGTAATTCTCCTTTATAATGAGTCACCCAACAGTTGTGATAAACAGATGAGATATCTCCCTTTAGAGATGACAAATTCTCTCTCCATCAAACATTTTAGCTTCAATCTTGGGCTTTGAACAAGACACAAATACTCTTTAGCTTCAATCTTGGGCTTTGAACAAGACACAAATACTCTTTAGCTTCAATCTTGGGCTTTGAACAAGACACCAAACATCTTTTCCTCCCATAGAATAGGAGGAACTACGATTGCTCTGATTTCCCTGTTTATCTTTAATGGGAATACATAGGCATAAGATTACGAAATCTTAGCGAGCACACCAATCAAAAACCTTAGGTCCAGTACCTCACCAAAATCATCAAGAACTCTCTCTCTCTCTCAAAAACCTCCCAAAGGAAAAACCTTCCCAACCCACAACAGATAAACACCAGTAAGTAGAAAACAGTAAAGTATAATTGCTAATGACCTGTGGATAACCACATATAGGATGAGTAATTGACAACTCCCCATTGTATAACCTGACCCCAAACTCCCTGAATCTCTTTAAGCATTTGTTCAGTTAAACATTTGCATGCAAGGTTAGTTTTAGATAGCTTCCCTTTCCTTTCCGGCTTCATAGGATAAATAAGAAATAAGAAAGTAGCACCCCACTCCTACCATTGCGGTGAGGAGAAACCCGTGACAATAAGGTGGTCGCGTCACTGACAAAAATTGCATGCTACAAAGACATTGTCATCGTTCTGGTTTCTATTTACCAAAACTACCCTTGGTTCCTCTCCTACAGGAATTTGTGGTTGATTCCTAGAGGGCTCGACTCTAGGTCGTTCGACTATTCCTTGGTTTGGTAAATTCGTCAGGGGTATGTTTCCTAGGTTTTTTGGAATTGGTTAATAGTAGGGTCCTCTTCGAAAACTGCACCTTAGTTTTCTATCATACACTCCCTTGGTGGGTGTCGAGGAGGGTTTGGTATACCAAAGAAATCCGCCAGGCGAATCATCTGTGCTTCCATTTGCTGATTAGTCTGGGTAGTATTTTGAATGAGAGGCTGAAAAATTTTCTCCTATAGTTTGGGACATCATTTGGACCATTTGATGGTTACTTTTGTTCTTTTGTTGCCTCAAATATGTTGCGGAACTATTTGTCAAGTTTGGCATTTGGGTTGAATATCCCATTCCTAAAGATTGGCTATTTCGACCCATATTAACCCCAAATCCTGACCCTTGTAACGACGACGTTATTAAGGGTTCCAAAAATGCTGGAGGGGCATTCTATAAGTTTACCATCATCGAAGTTGGCATCCCAAAAGGTGGGTCTCGACTAGGTAAAGGCATCAAAAATCCAGGGGGTTGAAATAGTTGGAAACTAGACTTTCCGACCGGTGGGGGAGTCCTTGGCGGTCCCCTTAATCTGACAAAATTTAGAATGGGCTGAGTATGGGAAATCGAATGCGTAGGGATCGAACTCGCCATTTGTGGTATTGTTTCAAAAACAGGCGCTGAAACCGTTGGTCTCTCAGTCGAATATACTGGGGTGTTTCTACACTAATATTAGGTGTTGTTTGAGGATTCGAACTATTTGTTTCAGGGTTCGAATTATTTGGCGGGTTTGCACTCGCCATTTTCCTCGTGTATCTTCTCCTTGGTCTATCTTCGTTAGTGGCGGTTATTTTACCACTTCTTAATAACATGCAACGAAGTTTTCGAAAGAGAAAAGACAATTGAATGAAGAATTATAAATTTTCAAAAATACAAAAAATTTGTTTTCGAAATTTACTTAGCACTGTCCCACTGGGCGTGCCAATTTGTTTACCGTGAAAATTAGTAAACAACCGCTGGTCTACCAAATCAATGATGAATTGGGTAACTTGCAGGATCGACCACACAGAATCCTAGGACATGTGCTAAATAATTTAAAATGATAATTGGAAAAAGATGAACACTTAGACAATATTCATGGTTTAAATAAAGTTTGCTTGGAAAGTGTAGGGAAATGATCGAAAGTGCGTTGGAAATAACTTGCAAAAGTAAAAGATAAACTTTTGGGAAAAACTAACTGAATTTCATTGAATGAAAAATATGGTGTTACATCTGACGTACATTTCTCACACACTCGTTTCTCTACGCGCGGGTACTTTGAGTAATTGAGGAATTTGTACAAACTTGAACACACACAAATCCTAACACTAAGACTTGCTATTTATACTAGTCGAGAAAAACTACCTCTAACGACCTACTAACTAAACCAAGACAAATGGCATTCTGCATGTCTTCGTCTCCTAAACGCGCTCTGCATGTCTCCTGCCAGCAATAGGATAAGAACAAAGTTCCCTCCCTTATTTAAATTCAAATCTTTGAATCAAACGTCATCAATAATGCTTCCGTCGAACAATATCTCCAAATTGTTAGAAATATTTCTAAGTCCACAAAATACTTCTTTCTTGCATAAGGACACTTTCTACTAGAATTCCTGGGAAAGCTATTCCAGTCAAAGTCTTCCAAGTATTCTCTGAAATCTTATTTCCTTGATTAATTCACTTAACCCAATACTAGGCGTCGAATTTAGGAACTAACAGCTGAACCATTTTTTTTTCATTATTCACTATGCTTCATGATTTTTCTTAAATCTTCATAACACAGTGAGTAAATAATTCAGGGTAAATTAAGAAGAATTTGAAAGTTTTCCTGCACCTATTTCATTATAAATTCGGGTTATTAGTTTGTTATGCATTGCCTCGCCTTCTAATTTTTTATTAGTTAATTTATCTGTCTCTCTTAATCAATGCAGTCTCTGCCAGGGAAATCATTACCAATACGATAATTTAAATCAGGCCAAGCATTCAACATTGATGGTCTTATATCATCTTCATAATCCAACTGCTTCTGCATTTTAATAATCAAGTTGGTAGTCTCTAGATGCTTTCTTCTATATCTAACAAAACTCAATACATGAAGAGTTAAGGTTTGACACTCACTTTCATATGAAATTGTTCACTATTTTTTATGTATCTACTTCCCCATCAACAAACACAAATTGCATCACCATGTACATTTCATCCATGTTTTTGTTAACTTTCATGCCTCATTAGTGAATCAGGCTCTGATACCATTTGTTGGGGGGAGTTTACTAGGGAGAATTGATACATAGTGTAGGACTAGGCAACTTTTGTGAGAGACACACCACTTGTCCACCTAAAACCTTAAGGTTTTAGGTGGACAAGTGGTGTGTCTCTCACAAAGGTGCCTAGTCCTACACTATGTATCAATGTTCCCTTGTGAACTCCCCCCAACAAATGGTATCACGAGCCTTTGGTTCGAGAAAGGGACCAGGGTGTATCGAAATGCCCAGGAAGTGGTGTTCCGTTGAAATCGAAACGCCCAAGAAAGAGGTGTATTCGAAATACCTAATAAGAGGTGCCTTGAAAAAGGTGTCAATGGCGGTACAAGTATAAAAAATGGGGAACATTATGGACTCACACTTGAGGGGGAGTATTGGAATAATATAAGCAAGTGTGAGTAAGTGGGGAAATAGTCCCACATTGGATAGGAATGAGGTGACTTGAGAATTTATAAGTGAGAGAACCCATACACCTATTACCTTAAGATTTTGGGTGAATATGTGGTGTCTCTCTCACTTGTGTTGCTCTTGGCCTAATATTCAATGCTCCATAGTGAACTCTCCCCAACATTTCTTACACTTAAAACCACATAGTTTTCAAATTTATGTTCAAAATATATTAAGATTTCTTTTCAAAGTTATAATAGCTTCATAGAAATGATAGAAGTGTACAACACAATACATATATAGGCCAGAATAAAAAAAATACTAATTAATTATATTCCTAAAAGAAGACTGAATTCATGGAACAACAACTAATAACATATGGCTAAGCTAACTTGCGATGATTACATAAGAAGAAAATGTTGGATTGTTAACTCATAGAAATATGCATCTAAATTTCTAGGATAGTAGACAGGGAACTCTAAAGCCCATTTGACTGAAAAACAAAATATTATATCAAAGAGTGGATTCATGGTACTACCCTAATTTAAAAAGACTAAAATTCTTCCTTGATAAGCTTAAGATGACATTGATGAATATAAAGTATGACTTGTTTTTGTAATGAAACTCTATACTTGAAATGTGAAAATGAACCATATTTAACAAGTATGTTTAGGATACTCTTGGTCTGGATCTTGTTTTCATTGTTTGAATCTTTTTTTTTCTAAATTTTATTTCTTTGCTTAAAACTTATGTGACATTTAAATAAGCTAGGATTTTGTACCGTCCTAACAATTTATTTGCATAAAATTTATGAGATATCTACTCTATGTTTATGGTATATCGGTTTTGGTAGTAGTGATAAAGATTTTTTTATAACATTAATAGAGTTGGAATAGAGTTAGAATTTTTTTTTTGTTTTTTTATAGTAATGATTAAAAATTCAGGGTAGAATTTTATTTTATTTTTTAAATATTCGTAACTTGCGGCGGTTCAAACCGCCACAATTTACCGTCGTAATCAACAATGAAAACAAAAATCAAAACGAAATTCAACGACAGTTGGTAACCATCGTAAAATTCAGGTTACGTCAGTTTCCTAACCGTCATGAAAGAGAACGACGGTTGGTGTGGCAATTTTGACAACTGTCGCAATACAGCCTCGCGACGCATGTTTCTAAGATGGAGAGGCAACCGTCGTGAAATGAAAATTGCAGCGGTTTTAACCGTCATAACCTGCCAAAATGAACCGTCACAATTTGCCAATTTTCTTGTGGTGAATTGAGAAAATTCTTTTAAACATTGCATAGTAGTGATGGACAATTCAAACAATTGTATTATTATCATCGAAGTAATAAAATAATTTGTATTCCTAGTAATTGCAAATTATAACAAAAAATAAATAAAAATGTGATTTAGTATAAATAATGGGGGGTTTCAATTATTGTTTGGCACAAAAACAAAGATTAGAAAATTTAAAGAGTAAAGATTGATAATAAAAAGCGACTAGGTATTTTTATCGAATCCTCTAATTATACCTTTTGATGAAATGTGTATTAGAAAAATAATAATTAAGCGATAATTACACGACGAATTAACACGACCACTGCATTCAATTTCTTGGTGTGCAACTTACTAATTTAAAGAATAATTCCCTAATTCCTTTGGACAATTCACAGTTAAACTAGACGTTCTAAGTTCATTAATCCTAAAGCCACACTTTATAATTACATATTCCTAGTTAATTAATAAGTTGAACAATTGTCCTAGTTTAGATCGGTAAGCCTACTGTAAATAATCCCTACTCATCTAGAAACCACTTTGCATTCTCGTCAACACACAAATAAAAGTGAACATAAGGACAATTGAATAATAATTATAATATAAAGGAAATCAATTAATCTTAATCCATATGATTCAGCAGAGTAATATTTGGTTCATCTCAAAAAGACTTAATCTAATAAGAATTTAACTACTCATAGTGAAATTAACAAACACCGTGAGTTCATAAGAAGTATACATCAAAATCTATGAAAAATTTGCTCTCCAATTACTCTAATGTTCTTCAAAATCGTGCTCCAAAATCTCATGTTAGTCACTTTCTATCTCAAATTCGAAAACCTAAATAAAGTAGCAAAACGTCTATAAATAACAGTTGGCGCATGTCAAATTTTTGCAGCATATCGTGCCCGCATTGGTATGCACCACGACTGTGATGTGACGTCATCACGCCCATGATTATAGAATCCCAGCCTTGAGAAACTAGAGGTAAAATGTATTCTTTTCTTCTTTTTTCTTTAAATTTTCTATAAGTCCCAAATTTCTTCCTCTGTGTTATTTTGTCTCACTTATTTTACATTATCAAAATCAAAATGCTCACCCTTACCAATGAACGCCATCTTTCTTCTTCTGATAAACATGTTGGTTCCCTGCTCCAATCCGACATACTCGGAAAAGTTCTTCCAACAACACAAGTACTTAACCTGTTGATGTTACATGTCTCTAATATATTCAATGGCAGAACTCTAATACAGTTTTATTGCTTGTCTTATCACTTTCGTTTAGTTTATTATTATTTATTGGGTATCTTTCATGATCATGCATCTATGAATCAAGTTTAAAGTCAATTCATTTTTTAGAATGCATAATTCAATTGTTATATTTGAGTTTGATCATGATGCTTTTAGTCAATTGATTGAGTTCGTAGAATAAGAATCAGGCTTGTTATTGATTCTAGTTTGGTTGAAAATTTCAAAGTATTTTGAAAGTCATGAAAATTTGAGATTTTGTGTGCATGATTCGAATCATGTACATATATTGACTCAAATATAATTGAACAGAGGCAAAATAAAATTTTGTAGACACTCTGACTCGAATAAGACTTTTAACTTGATTCGAATTAAGAAGCTTTGTGACTCGAATCACAAAATGTACTTGATTGGAATCAGACAGATCTTGGTCCCATCTGCATTATTTGATTCGAATCAAAATTTCACCTGACTCGAACTAGACAGATCTTGGCCCAATAATGCCATAATTTCCTTTATGAGGGATTTATCTTGAAGGAGGAAACTTTAACTCAGTGTTGAGCAATGCCATTTTTCCTTAGGGATCTTTCATGCTAAGAGAGGGACATTGTCGTGGATGTAAATAATCCAGAGGCTTGCCACTTACATCTATTAGATGAAAGAGGGGATTTTCCAGGATAAGAGATGGACTACAGCTTAGATATTTGAATCAACAAGTGCGCCACTTATAGCAGTTATCTGGGATTAAGGTTTGTTTTGATTTTCTATTTTGATGTTGTGATGTGCAGAGAAATGTCTTCCTATAGAGAGGTTTTTGATTTCCTCTGAGGGGATGTTGGTTTTATGTTCCTTGATCAAAGCCCAAGGTTTAAGCTAGAAGGTTGACTCTATTTAGGGAGTTTTATTTATGTCTTGTACAAAGCTCAAGATTGAGGCTAAAAAAGTATTAAATCCACTGGGGAGATCATTATACAAAGCCTAAGAGGAGGCTGAAAAAAAGGAGATTGACTCTTTTTGGGAATATTTTGTCTGTCTTGTACAAAGCCCCAGATTGATGCTGAAAGGGATTGACTCTACTGGTGAGAGGTTTTATTTGTCTTGTACAAAGCTCAAGATTGAGGCTGAAAAGAAATTGACTGACTCAGCTGAGGATATTTTAGGTGTCTTTTACAAAGCCCAAGATTGAGGCTGACTTTTGTTGAGAAAAAGAAGAATCATTATACAAAGCCTAAGAGGAGGCTGATTTGGGAATTTCTTATATAAAGCCTAAGAGGAGGCTAACTTCTGCTGAGGATTATTAAGATCCCGAGACAGGTCCAAAGTGGGGAATCAACTCTTACTGAGGATTACAGAAGAGTTGAGATATCAGATGCCTTGAGGTTCTGATTATTTGCTAGTGCTGTATTGATGGTAAGATGACCCTAGTTGGGGAATTTTAGGATGAAAGATTGAGTGTTTATTGAATGAACAAGGTTATTCCTATGTTCTTTTGGGAAACTTGAGGGTTTCTAGAGATCCAAAAGGAGGTGAGACTGTCCAAGTCTACTAGTATGAAAGGGTTTACCTTTGTATGATGCCCAAGAGGAGGTAGGTGTCTTAAGGGATGAGAATCAACCCTTAATTGGTCTGAGGTTTTGACTCTTAGGAAGACTGCTCTAACAAAGGATGACTAGGTTCTGTCCTATACCTGTAAGAGGTCTCGGGTCTTTGTACTAAGCCCAAGAGAAGGCATGAGAACTTTTAAGAAGCCTGAGGGTCCTTGTACAAAGCCCAAGAGGAGGCTGGGGATGCTTTTAGGAAGCTTGTGGGTCCAAACCTAAGAAAAGTTCAAGAAAAGTTTCACCGAAAATTAATCGCTTAGAGAACACTTCTAGGTTTTGAAGAAATTCAAGAAAAATTTCACCGGGAATTAATCCTCTCTGGGGGAAATGAATTTCTTTGACAATTTTCTAATATTGACAGTCTTGAGAAAAGTTTCACCGGGAATAATGCCTTCTCTATTCTATATTGTATAAGCCTAAGAGGAGGCAAGATTGTATCTGGAATTTCCTACGGGGAACTAGTTTTGACTAGGTTAAAAGAATGACCACTAGTTTGATCTAATCCTAGACCTAATTGTCGGGGAAAACTCTAAGTAGATAATATACAGGTATATACATATGAAATATATAGACAAGTAAGTTGAAGAGTGTAGAAGGACTTACAGGTGAGCAAGCTTCAGCATTATAAACAAGTATATATAAACAAGTATGTAAAAGAAAGCTGATAAAACTTACAGACAAGCAAGCTTCCATTTGTAACAGCTGTATAGTTAGTTTTGATAACAACTATGAATTTGAATCTAAATAAAAAGGGAAAGTTGTTTAAAAGGAGATTGGTCTTATACTCAAGGAGAGGCCCAGATGAAAAAACAACGATTGTGCTATTATTCTGAAGATTGTATCGGGACTTATACGATGACTGAGGCCCAAATTATTGTATTTACAAATGAGGTTGGGTATTACACTCTATTAGAGGCTCAAAGTTTATTTTTGTACAAAATATGGGACTTACAACTCAAGGAGAGGCCCAGGAAGTTTTGTTTAAAAGAAACCGATCACGCCGCGGTTTTAGAAAACACAGTGGGACTTATACAATGACTGAGGCCCAAATTATTTTATGTACAAGGGGGTTGGGTCTTACACTCTATTAGAGGCCCAAAGTTGTTTGAAAGAAAAGAGAATGAGACTTATAACACAAGGGGAGGCCCAAATTATTGCGTTTTGAAAATGGCGATCGCGTCGAGATTTTTAAAATCGTATCGGGACTTATACAACGACTGAGGCCCAAATTATTTTATTTACAAAAGGATGGGACTTACACTCTATTAGAGGCCCAAAGTTTATTGAAAATAAGTTTGAAGAATTAAAATTAAGAAAAACCCTAATTTTAATCAAAAATATATTTTTTCAAAGCAAATTAAATATAAAATATCAAATATATTTAAAAACAAGTGGTAAGCTTTGAAAAATCATGTTTAATCCCATGAAAGCTTGAAATCCAATTGGTTTTGAAAAATCAAGGTGAGAATTTCATTTAAAAATGTTAAAAAAACAATAAAAATGAAATTATTTACAAAAATTCAAGATATATTAAGTAAATAATATAAATTTAGTTTTCTTATAAATTAAAATAATTTAACATTTCTGTGATTTTTGAAAAAATAATCAATTCAAAAACATAAAAACTCAGTGAGAAATTAATGTTTGAATCAATTAAATAAAAATATCAAAAATTCAAATATATGAAAATTTGAAAAAGGCGCCAACGGTCACCTTTTTCTTCCTCATGACCGCGCCATGGGTGATTTGCGTTTTCTCGCTTTTCTCTTTGATTACTCAACGGGTTTGCACGATTCAAACACCAATCTTGTTCGTTTTTGAACAAGGATCACAACCATATAGATTAATTGCACTTATATTAAGTATGGAGTGAGAATCAAAGGATAACCTCAAGAACCCTAATTTCAGCATGAACACAATGAAATTCCATACACGATTGATTCATGGCAATTGATTAAGGGTTATTACTCTACATACATACAGAAAGAAGATGGTAACTCACAAATTCATTTATGATGCATGGAATATGGAGTTTGAGGGCTTCAAGCTTACCTCTTGCAGCTGGTGATCGAGCTTGATGATGGAGATGTTACAAATGTGTTCCAATGATCTGGACAACTTCCTTAGGTGCTAAGGAGTGTGTTTGAATGCTTGGAGTGGATTGAAATGAGCTGGAACTGGATGTGGCACCTCAACTGCAAATCTGCTAAAAGCTTATGCAAATGGGGTACTACTTTTGGATTCTGATGTTCCAGATGTTGTTTATGTGTTTGGATAACTTACATATGATGTCTGTGAGGTGTTTGAATCATTGGTTTGGACAGAATCACTTCTGATTTTAAAACCCGATAGTGACTTGAAGTGGAAGGCAAAATTGGAGTGAAAGTGTGATTTTGAGTAAAGCATCAGTTTGGGCGCTTTGGTGTACTCAAACTGATCAGAATTGAGGTATATTTATAGTGCAACAAGTTTGTTTTGACATCAATAGTAAATGGCAGCTTGGATCAGATTGAATTGAATGCTTTGGTTCCTTGGTCAAGGGTCTTCTCTAGCCATTAACTTGTGCCAAACTTTGTAGGTTTAGGTCCTCTAATATTTGGATATGTCTTGACTCATTTAGTCTGGTTTATGGCTCATTCATGCCACCTCAATGCATCACTTTAATGCTTGATGCCAAATTTGAATTCCAAGATTCCTTTTCATGATGATTTTGCACATGGAAGGCTAGGTTCTTGGCATTTTGTGTTATGGATCAGATCATTCATTCATTTGTGTTGTAATAGGACAAAATTTGAATGATCAAAGTGTTCAAAATCAGTCTAAGGAATCGTGTGGTACAAGTTTGCACAAAAATCTGTCTTGAAAACAGTTGCAACAAGGCAACTTGGGAGATCCATAACTCCTAGCTCAAATGGAGTTTGTTTGAGTTCTTAGACATTATGGAAAGGCCTCATGACATACTTTAACTTGGGTGTTCACCAATGGACCTGGTTCAACTTGGATCAAGGTGAAAAATGTCCTTAAAGTTTGGAAAAAGTGAAACAGATTTTGACTTGTTGAAAATTTCACTAAGTGTTGGAAAAGAGGTCATTTTTATGTTTTTGTGATTTTGATCCATTCATAACTCAAAATCCATGAGGATTTGGAATTTCTTGTAGTTGACATATTTGAAGTATGTAAGATGATATTTCATATGAGCTTTGAATGGGAGAAAACTGCCTTGTGGTTTAGGAGTTATGACCTTGCAAAGTTGGTACAAAATCACTTTTGTTCCATAAATTAGAAAAATTTTGGTTTCTCATGGTTGCCCCTTATGCAAGAAACCTCACTTTTCTTGATTTTTCTTAATGAACGATGATTAATACCATACATTAACATTGTTTTTGACTAGGGGAACCATATTTGTGAAAAATTCCAAAAAGTTAAACTTTATTTTGTGCACAGTTGACTTTTTACCAGATGAAATCCAAACTGTGTGATTCTTTGTGCAATCAAGTCCTTGACCTAATTCAAACCTAATGGATGGGTTTCATAGGTGTTTTAGGGTGTATTGAATCATGTCCCACGGTTTGGGAGCATGTCTTGGTCAAAAGTCAAAGGTACAGCTGACTTTTCCTTCAAAACCCTAATTGTGGTCCATATGAAATTGAAACTTGTGAATAAAGCTCCCTGGATCAATCCATTGTTGCAAATGGATTAATGTGGTGCATTTGAGGCCCTAAAATCATGTCTTTAGGTTTTGGTTCGTGTCTTGCCTCAAAAGTCAACTGAGGGGTGAATTAGGTCAAGAAACCCTAATTCCTGATTTTTGATGAATGCTTCCCCTGAGGCTAAATTAACTTGATGATTGGGTCAATAAGGTCTGTTGGAGTATCTTGGGTTGTTTTTTGAAGCATTGGCTTATGTCCAGAGGAAAATTTCCATCTGGAGGCCTTGGTCGACCAAAACCCTAATTTGGTGACACTAGCGATCTTGAAGCTTGATCCACTTGGAATGTTGCAACTTTGTGCTTGATTCTTGATGTTGGAGTCCTCTTGATCCCTTATGGGTGTTTGAGAGGTTACACAAGTTGAAGATCATGTAATTCCTTGATTGATCCTTTGTCTAAGTGTCCTGAGAGGCTCAAAACCCTAATTCTTGATTGTGGTGAATGCTTAACCATTTTTAAGGAGATTGATGAGGCATAAAGGTACATCCATATTGTGGTGATGATTTGCACAATGATGGGAAATCTTGGTGGTCAAAATTTGGTGTATGACAGATGCCGCTTTTTGCTTAGGGATATTACATCATACTTTTCTTCGAGATCTTTTCGGAGAAATGCCATGTGATGCAATCCAATTTTGAGGTGCTGATTACTTCATTAACATCGACTTTCTTGGGAGAAAAACCAATGTATTGTCGAAAGTCTTCGGTTGAGAGGCTTTCTTTGGTGATTTTCCTGAATCCGGGAAAGCGAGAAATACCATCTTCAATGGTGAAGAGTGATGTTCGAAAGGTGTCTGCCAAATGCCTTTCGAAGGGATACTCGGCCACTACGGGGGATGAGGAGTATCATTGCTCATAGAAAATCTTGTCTTGCATTGGAGAAGTGGTCCCTGTGGGGGAGAAAGAATCGTTCAATCGGTCTTAAGAGGTAAGAACTCTGTCAGGGATATCAGATAGGACATTTGCATCTGAAACAGTTGATCTTTCATTCAGGCGTACTGGTTTAGAAGGAGTACTTTGATTCTACACTTTGAGGTTTAATCACCATCAGAGAAGCGATCGATGTTCTTTTCGATGTTCATCAGTAAACAAGAATTGTCATCTTTATTTTAAAGGCAGAAAAATTTTGACAATTAAATTCATTTTTGTTTTATTTCAAGAATCGTTGATCATGTTAAAAATGTCATTCTGTAAAGCTAAAACAAATGAGAATTGCGAACAAAAGCACTAGGGCTCAAATTTTATTGATAGGATGGAAATCAGCCAAACGCGTGATTCTAAAGAGCATTTACAAAGTTTAGAAAATGGTAATTTAAAGGAAAATGGGCTACATTGAAACATAACGACCGCTATCCTTTCACCAACTTTGAATTTTGGACATCTTGAGCTTCTGTCGAAGGTGACCTTGACTGAAGTTTTCCTAATAGATGGCATTACTGCTGAGGAGTTGAACTGATTTGACGTAGTTACTTGCCATTAATCCCTAACTTTTGCTTGGATTGTCTTTTGAGGTTTTCAATCCATTGGGATGATTTTTGCTTGTCTCTAATTTTTGCCTGGACCGCCCTTTCAGGTTTTCAATCCATTGAGACGTTTTTTTTATTTAGGCGAAGTATTTCTTGACTACATCAACATTTGTGGGGTAGGAAAATTCCTCTCCATCCATGGTTGCAGGTCTCAAGGCACCGCCTGAGAAGGCTTTCTTGACCACATAGGGGCCGTCATAGTTCGGAGTCCATTTGCCCCGGGAATCAATGAGAAATGATTGTATCTTCTTGAGCACGGGGTCTCCATTTTGAAAAGCACCGGGTCGGACCTTTTTGTCGAATGTTTTCTTCATTCTTTGCTGATACAACTGACCATGGCATAGAGCCGTTATTCGCTTTTCTTCGATTAGGTTTTGTTCATCGTACCGACTTTGACACCACTCAGCCTCTGTTAGCTTAGCTTCCATCAATACCCAGATTGATTGGATCTCTACTTCTATGGGAAGCACTGCATCCATGCCATATACTAGAGAGAAAAGGGTTGCCCCCGTTGAAGTGCGGACAGATATGCGATAACCGTGAAGAGTATAGGGTAGCATCTCGTGCCAGTCTTTGTAGGTTACAACCATCTTTTGAACGATCTTCTTGATGTTCTTATTAGCTGCTTCTACCGCTCCGTTCATCTTAGGCTGGTAGGGAGATAAGTTATGGTGTTCAATCTTGAACTCAGCGTTTAACTATTTCATCATCTTGTTGTTCAAGTTGAATCTATTATCCATAATGATCTGGTTCGGAACACCATAACGACAGATGAGATTGTTTTTGATAAAGCAGACTACCACTTGTCGGGTTACATTGGCGTATGACACTACTTCGAACCATTTAGTGAAGTAGACAACGGCTACCAGGATAAACCGATGTCCGTTTGAAGCTTTGGGTTCGATCATGCAAATCATGTCGATTCCCCATATAGAAAATGACCATGTAGAAGAATGAACTTTTAGATGCGTTGGTGGTACATTGATTTTGCCTGCGTATATTTGACACTTGTGACATCTCCTCATGTACTTGTAGCAATCGGATTCCATGGTTAACCAATAATACCCTGCTCTCAGAATTTTTCCCGCCATCGTGTGTCCATTGGCATGAGTTCCAAAGGATCCTTCGTGAATTTCTTTCATCAACATGTTTGCTTCTGGTCTGTCTACGCATCGGAGCAAGACCATGTCAAAGTTTCTCTTATAGAGTATATCACCGCTTAGGAAGAAACTGCCAGCTAGTCTTCTGAGAGTCTTCCTATCTTTTCTTGATGCCCCAGGTGGGTACTCTTGTTTCTGAAGAAAGCATTTGATATTGTGATACCAAGGTTTTTCGTCTATGACTGCTTCAATTGTGAAGATATAAGTGGGCCTTTCAAGGCGCATGATGTCAATCTTAGGTACGTCATTCCATTAATTAATAACAATCATGGAAGAGAGAGTAGCTAGTGCATCAGCCATGTGATTTTCGTCAGGAGGGATATGATGAAACTCGATTCTGTTAAAGAATGGCAACAACCTTCTCGGGTAATCTTTGTAAGGAATTAGTACTGATTGGCATGTGTTCCAATCTCCTTTGACCTGATTGATAACCAGGGCTAAGTCTCCATACACATCCAAGTTCTTTATTCTTAAGTCGATCGCTTCCTCGAGACCCATGATACAAGCTTCGTATTCGGCCTCGTTGTTCATGCACCTGAATGTTAGTCGGGCGGTGAAAGGAATTTGGGTACCCTGAGGTGTTACGATGATTGCCCCAATTCCATTTCCATAATTGTTGACAGCTTCGTCAAAAATTAGTCCCCATTGGGATCCTGGTTCTGGCCCTTCACTGAGTAGTGGTTCATCGCAATCTTTCACTTTCAAGTACATGACATCTTCGTCTGAGAAGTCAAATCCGACTGATTCTTGATCGTCAATCGGTTCATGAGCCAAATGATCGGCTAAAATACTTCCTTTGACGGATTTTTGAGCATGGTACTCTATGTCTTATTCCGATAATAACATCTGCCAATGGGCAATCCTTCCCGTGAGAGCAGGTTTTTCAAAGACGTACTTGATCGGATCCATTTCGGAGAATAACCAAGTAGTGTGACAAATCACGTACTGGCGAAGACATTTGGCTGCCCAAGCCAGAGCGCAACAAGTTTTCTCGAGCATAGTGTACCGAGTTTCACAGTCTGTGAATTTCTTACTTAAGTAGTAAAAGGCAGACTCCTTTCTTTTGGTTTCGTCTTATTGGCCAAGTACACAACCCATAGAGTCTTCCAAGACTGTTAGGTAGATAATCAGTGGTCTTCCTTCCACTAGAGGTGGCAGAATGGGTGGATTCAACAGATATTCCTTGATACTATCGAAAGCTTTTTGCCAATCTTCTGTCCATACACCATCTTGATTCTTTCTGAGGAGTTTGAAGATCGGGGTGCATGTCGCGGTCATAAGAGATACGAATCTGGAAATGTAATTCAGACGTCCCAAAAATCCTCAGACTTGTTTCTCAGTCTTTGGTGAAGGCATTTCTTGAATAGCCTTGACCTTGTCAGGGTCAATCTCAATTCCTTTTTGGCTGACGATGAACCCTTAAAGTTTTCCCGAGCGGACACCAAACGTGCATTTGATGGGATTTAAGCTGAGTTTGTACTTTCTCAGACGCTCGAATAACTTTGATAAGTGGGTCACATGCTGCTCTTCTATTTTAAATTTGGCAATCATATCATCGACATACACTTCGATTTCTTTGTGCATCATGTCATGAAACAGAGTAGTCATGGCCCTTTGATAGATTGTCCCCGCGTTCTTCAAACCGAACAGCATTACCTTGCAACAAAAGGTGCCCGATGGGGTGATAATTGAAGTTTTCTCCATGTTAGTTCTTGGATTGGCTGGAATTTTGGTAAAACAAGGTATGTTCAATGTTGATGTCAAGGTGCTGATGTTGCAACATTGAAGTCTTAACACTGGGCTGTGTTAAGTAAGTAATTGCTGAAGTTGGATGTCTGATGTCACATGGCGATGTTGTGACATTAGATCTACAGAATTAACAACAGCAAGATATGTTGTTAGGGCACGCGTGTTAGCTGGAATTGTGGAGAGTGGTTGACTCATTGGATGAGAATATCTTGGGATAGATATTTTCTGTTACATGGGAGATTTGATTGCAGGTCTGTTGGAGAATTAAAAGGTTGAAGATTTAAAAAGATTTTGGGGATAAAATCTGTTTTGAAGATTCAGTTTTAATCAACAAATCTGATCAAATATTGTGACAAGTCCAAGCCCAATTCCGGATGCTATATAAAGCGCACAAGACCAAAGGAAAAGGTACAGAAATACAGAGAGAAGATAAAGAGCAAAGGCTGAGTGTCTTGAGTATTTTGTACGAGTTGTATAACCAGAATTCTAGGGTGAATTGCTGTGTCGTATTCTGTCCTCTCTAGAAGCTGTGAAGCAATAGAGAGTGGTTGCTTGATCGAAGCTGTGAAGTAAGATCAAGGGTACTCAAAGTGGTTTCTTTGAGAGTTTGTAAGGGATTGAGCGGTGTTCTCATACCTAAGGGGTTTCTTAGGTAGGAAGTCATTAGTAGAGTATAAGTTTAGGAGATTGTCAATGGGTTGTTGAGTCTGTAAATTATATATACAAGTAGTGAATTTCATCCCTGGCTTGGTAGCCCCCAGAGTAGGTTGGTTGTAACCGAACTGGGTATACAATTCTTGGTGTTATTTTACTGTTATTGTTGTCCATTGTGCAGAGTGTGTTGTTGAGACATCGCCCTTTAACATCACACGTCTGTTACCAGAATTTCAATTGGTATCAAAGCAGGCATCCTGTCTGTCTCTGGGTGAGATCTAGGGAAGTTACTTTCTGGTGTAAAGATGGACAAAGAAGTTGGAGGATTCGTCAACAGACCCCTTATATTGGATGGATCCAATTATGATTATTGGAAGCAAAGGATGACCACCTTCTTAAAATCCTTGGACAGCAGGGCTTGGAAGGCTGTTATTAAAGAATGGAAAGCACCTGTTGTGTGTGAAAAAGATGATGCTGGCAAAGATAAAGAAGGCACCTCAAAGCCAAAGCCTGAAGAAGAATGGACCAAGGAAGAAGATGAGCTTGCCCTTGGAAATTCCAAAGCTCTAAATGCCATCTTCAATGGAGTGGATAAGAATATATTCAGGTTAATCAATACCTGTGAAGTTGCTAAGGAAGCATGGGATATTTTGCAGGATACACATGAAGGAACATCTAGAGTTAAGATGTCAAGACTTCAGCTTTTAACATCAAAATTTGAAGGCCTGAAGATGAAAAAAGATGAGACTATTCATGACTTCCACATGAGTGTTCTTGAGCTGGCTAATGCATCCAGTGCTCTTGGTGAGAAAATGTCAGATGAAAAGCTTGTAAGGAAGATCCTTAGGTCCTTTCCTAAGAAGTACAAGATGAAGGTAACTGCCATTGAAGAATCACAAGACATCAGCAAGATGAGGGTTGACGAGCTCATTGGATCTCTTCAAACTTTTGAGCTTGGTTTGAATGGGGAAGAACCAGAAAAGAAGACCAAGAGTATAGCCTTGGTCTCCACTCCTGCAGAAGCTAAGAAAGTTACAGATGATGGTCTCAGGAAGATCTGTCTCAAGCCATTGTTATGTTGGGAAGACAGTTCAACAAGGTGTTCAAGAGGATGAGCAATAACTCAAGGCCTAATGTCAAGAACATCTCTTCTGACATCGGCAAGTCAAAAGAGAAGGATGAAGAAAAGACTGCCCAAGATATAGGAGTTCAGTGCTTTGAATGTGAAGGGTATGGACATGTCAAGAAAGAGTGTCCCACATTCTTGAAGAAGCAGAAGAAGGGCAAGATAGTTTCCTGGTCTGAATCTGATAGTGAAAGTGAAGGTGAGTCAGCAAAGGATGTTAGAGCCTTAACAGAAACTGTTGTTTCTGATGATGATAGTGATGGAGAAATAACTTATAAGGAGTTAGCATCTACTTATCAAGAGCTATGTTTAAAAAGTGCTGAGATTTGTCAAGAAAACAAGTGTCACAAGCAACAGATTGCTCAACTTGAGAATGTAAAAGCTGATCTGGAAAATGAAGTTGTACTTGTTAAATCTCAACTTGATCAGATGACAAAATCCGTTAGGATGATGAACAGTGGTACAACTACTTTTGATAAGATTCTTCAGTCAGAGAAAGCTACTGGAGATAAATCAGGTAAAGGATATGTGGTTGAGGAAAAGGGTTCTACAGAAGCTAGCACTTCAGGAACAAAGAAGGAGATGTCTCAACCAATGTCTCAACATCAAACAAAGAGACATGATTCTACACCTAAGAAGGTTACTCATCCACAGCCTCAGAATGTTGAGAAGAAGAATGCTCATCATCAGAAGAAGGTGCTGTCTCAGGGAGCTAGTCAGTATATGCTACCTCAATATCACAAGAACATGTTTCATCAACATCAGTGGAACATGTATGAATATGGATATGGATATGGATACAATAATGTTGTGCCTCATTACTATGGAAGAAGGAAGCCTCATCACCATAGGAGACAGCCTAGAAGACAACATCCTCAGTTCAGGAGACAGTCTACCTATGGTAAAAGACAACAGCACCATAAAAGACAGGCCAACAATGGAAAAAGGAGACAACATTATGAGTGGGAGCCACAACAATATCATCATCATGGTAGAAGATATAACCAATTTAGAGATGACAGAGTTAGATGCTTCTATTGTGGAAGGTTTAGACATATGCAGTACACTTGTTTTAAACTGCATAGTTTTCCACAATCTGCTCCTCGAAGAAAACTAAAGGAGATCAGGCCCAAAGTTGTTAAACAATGGGTTCCTAAGGAGAAGGTGAAATGTCTTTTGGCCCACACATCAGATGGACATTTTGCTATGGATGCATGGTACTTTGACAATGGATGTACAAAGCACATGACTGGATCCAAGAAGCATTTGGTAGAGTTCAATCCTTGCCATGCAAATGATGTTATTTTTGGCAATGGTGAAAAAGGAGTAGTAGAAGGAGTTGGAAGAGTGAAGAATCATGATGGTCTTACTCTTGATAATGTGCTCCGTGTTCAAGGGTTGAGTGCTAATTTAATTAGCATAAGTCAACTTTGTGATGAAGGTTACAAGGTAAGCTACACCAAAGATGAATGTGTGGTAGCTGATGAGCAGAATGAGGTAGTGATGAAAGGAGTAAGATCCAAAGATAATTGCTATCGGTGGATACCTCAAGTGGACAGCTTATCAAGTGATGATGTTGTAACATCAGATGGTGACATCAAGTGTGAAAGTATGATGAAAAGTCAATCTGGGTTAATGACTTATGGTGTAAAGATGAGACTATTCATGAGTAGTCAGTTATATGAGCAAGATGAAGGAGTCAACAATGCTGATGGAAGGATCAAAAGCTGTGACCTTAAGAAGTGTTGGGAGCTGAATACTTGCAAGGCCAAGAAAGATGACAACCTGACTAATGACTCCTATAGTTCAGAAGAAAAATTTCACAAGTTGACAATCCTTAGGTTGGAAGATGCAGATGGTAGAGTTGATGTTAAAACATCTCTAGTCAAGAAAGGTACTTCTAGCCTTAAAATAAAGAAGAGTGATGATGAACTAATTGCGAAAGTGGTTCCTGGGGTTGCCAAACGACTGAAATCAAGGAAGAGGAAAGCTATTGAGTCACCTCCAAAGATGAGAACTGATAAGCAGAAGATCTATGTGGATGGTACTACTAAATCCAGGAGTAAAGTGTTCATCTCTTCCAGAAATAGGAAGATCAGAGATAAGTCTGATGATAATGTCCAGGATATCTCTCAAATGAAGGAAGTCGTTGTTGTTAGAACTTCTAAGAAAATTCAAAAGGCCATACTAGATAACATTCATGTGATTTTCATAAAATGGTGGAAGTATGTTCTGGAAAAAGAATTTGGTATAGATACTCTGGATATGGTTGAGTTTGCTAGGATATGGTTCAGAGAGGGTGTGGGAACTGATGGTATTCAGGTGTGTATGAATAAGTTGCTCTGATTGTGTTTTATTGGGAGCTTCTTGAAGGACTTCTGTGTGCAATGAGTCCTTTGAATGGTGATGAGAAGCTGATGTCCCAAAAGATGTTATAGCATCATGTTTGCTGATGGTTATATCTGGAAGATGATTAAGATTGGACATGTGGAGTTGGATGTTATGGTCATGTGTTTAGTAGCTTGTTCTGGCAAAGCATGACTAATGTCTTTGAAGACTTCACCAGTTTCAACAACTACTGGTGGATGTAAGGATAGAGAAATTGTGACACAGTGTTGAGTTTGGATTATTTTGCTGATAGGGAATCTGCCTGTGGAAAAAGGGACAGTGGTACCAAAATGAATGTGCTCAGCAAGTGTGCTTAAATGTTCATATTCATCTAGAGCATTTGTTAATCATGACAGGGGGAGTACTTATCTATGGATTTTGCAGCAAAGGTGCATTTATTGTGAAGATTGCGTGCTTCAGATCTTGTGGATGATTGTGTGAAGCCTTCATAACTGGATGGATGAAGATTATGTTGAGTTTGACAAATTGTGGTTAAAAAGGGGGAGAAATAGTCAAGAGTCAGTCAAGATGCAAGAGGTGCAGCAATGACAAGGAGTGCTACTAGTTTTGATGCAGAAGTGCAGATATTGAGGGGGAGAGTTATTGAACAGCTTGTATGCTGGTTCTTGCCTTGAGGGGGAGATTTATTCCATGCTACTGGTTAGTGCTGGAGTTTGTGTACAGCAGAGTATTGGAGTGTTTGTGCAGCATGTTGAAAGCATTGTGAAGTGTAGTTGTTTGTGAAGACTATGCTGCTGCTTGGAGTTTCAAGTTTCAAGATTATTGATTAAAGTTTTTCCGCTGCTGAAGTCTCTGAAGGTGCAGAGTGCAGAGATTGTTTTAGCCGAAATTAGCCAAAGGGGGAGATTGTTAGTTCTTGGATTGGCTGGAATTTTGGTAAAACAAGGTATGTTCAATGTTGATGTCAAGGTGCTGATGTTGCGTCATTGAAGTCTTTACACTGGGCTGTGTTAAGTAAGTAATTGCTGAAGTTGGATGTCTGATGTCACATGGCGATGTTATGACATTAGATCTGCAGAATTAACAACAGTAGGATATGTTGTTAGGGCACGCGTGTTAGCTGGAATTGTGGAGAGTGGTTGACTCATTGGATGAGAATATCTTGGGATAGATATTTTCTGTTACATGGGAGATTTGATTGCAGGTCTGTTGGAGAATTAAAAGGTTGAAGATTTAAAAAGATTTTGGGGATAAAATCTGTTTTGAAGATTCAGTTTTAATTAACAAATCTGATCAAATATTGTGACAAGTCCAAGCCCAATTCCGGATGCTATATGAAGCGCACAAGACCAAAGGAAAAGGTACAGAATTACAGAGAGAAGATAAAGAGCAAAGGCTGAGTGTCTTGAGTATTTTGTACGAGTTGTATAACCAGAATTCTAGGGTGAATTGCTGTGTCGTATTCTGTCCTCTCTAGAAGCTGTGAAGAAATAGAGAGTGGTTGCTTGATCGAAGTTGTGAAGTAAGATCAAGGGTACTCAAAGTGGTTTCTTTGAGAGTTTGTAAGGGATTGAGCGGTGTTCTCATACCTAAGTGGTTTCTTAGGTAGGAAGTCATTAGTAGAGTATAAGTTTAGGAGATTGTCAACGAGTTGTTGAGTCTGTAAATTATATATACATGTAGTGAATTCCATCCCTAGCTTGGTAGCCCCCAGAGTAGGTTGGTTGTAACCGAACTGGGTAAACAATTCTAGGTGTTATTTAACTGTTATTGTTGTCCATTGTGCAGAGTGTGTTGTTGAGACATCGCACCTTAACATCACACGTCTGATTCCAGAATTTCAATTGGTATCAAAGCAGGCATCCTGTCTGTCTCTGGGTGAGATCTAGGGAAGTTACTTTCTGGTGTAAAGATGGACAAAGAAGTTGGAGGATTCGTCAACAGACCCCTTATATTGGATGGATCCAATTATGATTATTGGAAGCAAAGGATGACCACCTTCTTAAAATCCTTGGACAGCAGGGCTTGGAAGGCTGTTATTAAAGAATGGAAAGCACCTGTTGTGTGTGAAAAAGATGATGCTGGCAAAGATAAAGAAGGCACCTCAAAGCCAAAGCCTGAAGAAGAATGGACCAAGGAAGAAGATGAGCTTGCCCTTGGAAATTCCAAAGCTCTAAATTCCATCTTCAATGGAGTGGAAAAGAATATATTCAGGTTAATCAATACCTGTGAAGTTGCTAAGGAAGCATGGGATATTTTGCAGGCTACGCATGAAGGAACATCTAGAGTTAAGATGTCAAGACTTCAGCTTTTAACATCAAAATTTGAAGGCCTGAAGATGAAAGAAGATGAGACTATTCATGACTTCCACATGAGTGTTCTTGAGCTGGCTAATGCATCCAGTGCTCTTGGTGAGAAAATGTCAGATGAAAAGCTTGTAAGGAAAATCCTTAGGTCCCTTCCTAAGAAGTACAAGATGAAGGTAACTGCCATTGAAGAATCACAAGACATCAGCAAGATGAGGGTTGACGAGCTCATTGGATCTCTTCAAACTTTTGAGCTTGGTTTGAATGGGGAAGAACCAGAAAAGAAGCCCAAGAGTATAGCCTTGGTCTCCACTCCTGCAGAAGCTAAGAAAGTTACAAATGATGGTTCTCAGGAAGATCTGTCTCAAGTCATTGTTATGTTGGGAAGACAGTTCAATAAGGTGTTCAAGAGGATGAGCAATAACTCAAGGCCTAATGTTAAGAACATCTCTTCTGACATCAGCAAGTCAAAAGAGAAGGATGAAGAAAAGACTGCCCAAGATAAAGGAGTTCAGTGCTTTGAATGTGAAGGGTATGGACATGTCTAGAAAGAGTGTCCCACATTCTTGAAGAAGCAGAAGAAGGGCATGACAGTTTCCTGGTCTGAATCTGATAGTGAAAGTGAAGGTGAGTCAGCAAAGGATGTTAGAACCTTAACAGAAACTGTTGTTTCTGATGATGATAGTGATGGAGAAATAACTTATGAGGAGTTAGCATCTACTTATCAAGAGCTGTGTTTAAAAAGTACTGAGATTTGTCAAGAAAACAAGTGTCACAAGCAACAGATTGCTCAGCTTGAGAATGTAAAAGCTGATCTGGAAAATGAAGTTGTACTTGTTAAATCTCAACTTGATCAGATGACAAAATCCGTTAGGATGATGAACAGTGGTACAACTACTTTTAATATGATTCTTCAGTCAGAGAAAGCTGCTGGAGATAAATCAGGTAAAGGATATGTGGTTGAGGAAAAGGGTTCTACAGAAGCTAGCACTTCAGGAACAAAGAAGGAGATGTCTCAACCAATGTCTCAGCATCAAACAAAGAGACATGATTCTACACCTAAGAAGGTTACTCATCCACAGCCTCAGAATGTTGAGAAGAAGAATGCTCATCATCAGAAGAAGGTGTTGTCTCAGGGAGCTAGTCAGTATATGCCACCTCAATATCACAAGAACATGTTTCATCAACATCAGTGGAACATGTATGAATATGGATATGGATATGGATACAATAATGCTGTGCCTCATTACTATGGAAGAAGGAAGCCTCATCACCATAGGAGACAGCCTAGAAGACAACATCCTCAGTTCAGGAGACAGTCTACCTATGGTAAAAGACAACAGCACCATAAAAGACAGGCCAACTATGGAAGAAGGAGACAACATTATGAGTGGGAGCCACAGCAATATCATCATCATGGTTGAAGATATAACCAATTCAGAGATGACAGAGTTAGATGCTTCTATTGTGGAAGGTTTGGACATATGCAGTACTCTTGTTTTAAACTGCATGGTTTTCCACAATCTGCTCCTCGAAGGAAACTAAAGGAGGTCAGGCCCAAAGTTGTTAAACAATGGGTTCCTAAGGAGAAGGTGAAATGTCTTTTGGCCCACACATTAGATGTACATTTTGCTATGGATGCATGGTACTTTGACAGTGGATGTACAAAGTACATGACTGGATCCAAGAAGCATTTGGTAGAGTTCAATCCTTGCCATGCAAATGATGTTATTTTTGGCAATGGTGAAAAAGGAGTAGTAGAAGGAGTTGGAAGAGTGAAGAATCATGATGGTCTTACTCTTGATAATGTGCTCTGTGTTCAAGGGTTGAGTGCTAATTTAATTAGCATAAGTCAACTTTGTGATGAAGGTTACAAGGTAAGCTACACCAAAGATGAATGTGTGGTAGCTGATGAGCAGAATGAGGTAGTGATGAAAGGAGTAAGATCCAAAGATAATTGCTATCGGTGGATACCTCAAGTGGACAGCTTATCAAGTGATGATGTTGTAACATCAGATGGTGACATCAAGTGTGAAAGTATGATGAAAAGTCAATCTGGGTTAATGACTTATGGTGTAAAGATGAGACTATTCATGAGTAGTCAGTTATATGAGCAAGATGAAGGAGTCAACAATGCTGATGGAAGGATCAAAAGCTGTGACCTTAAGAAGTGTTGGGAGCTGAATACTTGCAAGGCCAAGAAAGATGACAACCTGACTAATGACTCCTATAGTTCAGAAGAAAAATTTCACAAGTTGACAATCCTTAGGTTGGAAGATGCAGATGGTAGAGTCGATGTTAAAACATCTCTAGTCAAGAAAGGTACTTCTAGCCTTAAAATAAAGAAGAGTGATGATGAACTAATTGCAAAAGTGGTTCATGGGGTTGCGAAACGATTGAAATCAAGGAAGACGAAAGCTATTGAGTCACATCCAAAGATGAGAACTGATAAGCAGAAGATCTATGTGGATGGTACTACTAAATCCAGGAGTAAAGTGTTCATCTCTTCCAGAAATAGGAAGATCAGAGATAAGTCTGATGATAATGTCCAGGATATCTCTCAAATGAAGGAAGTCGTTGTTGTTAGAACTTCTAAGAAAATTCAAAAGGCCATACTAGATAACATTCATGTGATTTTCATAAAATGGTGGAAGTATGTTCTGGAAAAAGAATTTGGTATAGATACTCTGGATATGGTTGAGTTTGCTAGGATATGGTTCAGAGAGGGTGTGGGAACTGATGGTATTCAGGTGTGTATGAATAAGTTGCTCTGATTGTGTTTTATTGGGAGCTTCTTGAAGGACTTCTGTGTGCAATGAGTCCTTTGAATGGTGATGAGAAGCTGATGTCCCAAAAGATGTTATAGCATCATGTTTGCTGATGGTTATATCTGGAAGATGATTAAGATTGGACATGTGGAGTTGGATGCTATGGTCATGTGTTTAGTAGCTTGTTCTGGCAAAGCATGACTAATGTCTTTGAAGACTTCACCAGTTTCAACAACTACTGGTGGATGTAAGGATAGAGAAATTGTGACACAGTGTTGAGTTTGGATTATTTTGCTGATAGGGAATCTGCCTGTGGAAAAAGGGATAGTGGTACCAAAATGAATGTGCTCAGCAAGTGTGCTCAAATGTTCATATTCATCTAGAGCATTTGTTAATCATGATAGGGGGAGTACTTGTCTATGGATTTTGCAGCAAAGGTGCATTTATTGTGAAGATTGCGTGCTTCAGATCTTGTGGATGATTGTGTGAAGCCTTCATAACTGGATGGATGAAGATTATGTTGAGTTTGTCAAATTGTGGCTAAAAAGGGGGAGAAATAGTCAAGAGTCAGTCAAGATGCAAGAGGTACAGCAATGACAAGGAGTGCTACTAGTTGTGATGCAGAAGTGCAGATATTAAGGGGGAGAGTTATTGAACAGCTTGTATGCTGGTTCTTGCCTTGAGGGGGAGATTTATTCCATGCTACTGGTTAGTGCTGGAGTTTGTGTACAGCAGAGTATTGGAGTGTTTGTGCAGCATGTTGAAAGCATTGTGAAGTGTAGTTGTTTGTGAAGACTATGCTGTTGCTTGGAGTTTCAAGTTTCAAGATTATTGATTAAAGTTTTTCCGCTGCTGAAGTCTCTGAAGGTGCAGAGTGCAGAGATTTTTTTAGCCGAAATTAGCCAAAGAGGGAGATTGTTAGTTCTTGGATTGGCTAGAATTTTGGTAAAACAAGGTATGTTCAATGTTGATGTCAAGGTGCTGATGTTGCAACATTGAAGTCTTAACACTGGGCTGTGTTAAGTAAGTAATTGCTGAAGTTGGATGTCTGATGTCACTTGGCGATGTTGTGACATTAGATATGCAGAATTAACAATAGCAGGATATGTTGTTAGGGCACGCGTGTTAGCTGGAATTGTGGAGAGTGGTTGACTCATTGGATGAGAATATCTTGGGATAGATATTTTCTGTTACATGGGAGATTTGATTGCAGGTCTGTTGGAGAATTAAAAGGTTGAAGATTTAAAAAGATTTTGGGGATAAAATCTGTTTTGAAGATTCAGTTTTAATCAACAAATCTGATCAAATATTGTGACAAGTCCAAGCCCAATTCCGGATGCTATATAAAGCGCACAAGACCAAAGGAAAAGGTACAGAAATACAGAGAGAAGATAAAGAGCAAAGGCTGAGTGTCTTGAGTATTTTGTACGAGTTGTATAACCAGAATTCTAGCATGAATTGCTGTGTCGTATTCTGTCCTCTCTAGAAGCTGTGAAGAAATAGAGAGTGGTTGCTTGATCTAAGCTGTGAAGTAAGATCAAGGGTACTCAAAGTGGTTTCTTTGAGAGTTTGTAAGGGATTGAGCGGTGTTCTCATACCTAAGTGGTTTCTTAGGTAGGAAGTCATTAGTAGAGTATAAGTTTAGGAGATTGTCAACGAGTTGTTGAGTCTATAAATTATATATACATGTAGTGAATTCCATCCCTGGCTTGGTAGCCCCCAGAGTAGGTTGGTTGTAACCGAACTGGGTAAACAATTCTTGGTGTTATTTAACTGTTATTGTTGTCCATGGTGCAGAGTGTGTTGTTGAGACATCGCACCTTAACATCACACGTCTGATACCAGAATTTCAATTGGTATCAAAGCAGGCATCCTGTCTGTCTCTGGGTGAGATCTAGGGAAGTTACTTTCTGGTGTAAAGATGGACAAAGAAGTTGGAGGATTCGTCAACAGACCCCTTATATTGGATGGATCCAATTATGATTATTGGAAGCAAAGGATGACCACCTTCTTAAAATCCTTGGACAGCAGGGCTTGGAAGGCTGTTATTAAAGAATGGAAAGCACTTGTTGTGTGTGAAAAAGATGATGCTGGCAAAGATAAAGAAGGCACCTCAAAGCCAGAGCCTGAAGAAGAATGGACCAAGGAAGAAGATGAGCTTGCCCTTGGAAATTCCAAAGCTCTAAATGGCATCTTCAATGGAGTGGAAAAGAATATATTCAGGTTAATCAATACCTGTGAAGTTGCTAAGGAAGCATGGGATATTTTTCAGGCTACACATGAAGGAACATCTAGAGTTAAGATGTCAAGACTTCAGCTTTTAACATCAAAATTTGAAGGCCTGAAGATGAAAGAAGATGAGACTATTCATGACTTCCACATGAGTGTTCTTGAGCTGGCTAATGCATTTAGTGCTCTTGGTGAGAAAATGTCAGATGAAAAGCTTGTAAGGAAGATCCTTAGGTCCCTTCCTAAGAAGTACAAGATGAAGGTAACTGCCATTGAAGAATCACAAGACATCAGCAAGATGAGGGTTGACGAGCTCATTGGATCTCTTCAAACTTTTGAGCTTGGTTTGAATGGGGAAGAACCAGAAAAGAAGCCCAAGAGTATAGCCTTGGTCTCCACTCCTGCAGAAGCTAAGAAAGTTACAGATGATGGTTCTCAGGAAGATCTGTCTCAAGCCATTGTTATGTTGGGAAGACAGTTCAACAAGGTGTTCAAGAGGATGAGCAATAACTCAAGGCCTACCGTCAAGAACATCTCTTCTGACATCAGCAAGTCAAAAGAGAAGGATGAAGAAAAGACTGCCCAAGATAAAGGAGTTCAGTGCTTTGAATGTGAAGGGTATGGACATGTCTAGAAAGAGTGTCCCACATTCTTGAAGAAGCAGAAGAAGGGCATGACAATTTCCTGGTCTGAATCTGATAGTGAAAGTGAAGGTAAGTCAGCAAAGGATGTTAGAGCCTTAACAGAAACTGTTGTTTCTGATGATGATAGTGATGGAGAAATAATTTATGAGGAGTTAGCATCTACTTATCAAGAGCTGTGTTTAAAAAGTGCTGAGATTTGTCAAGAAAACAAGTGTCACAAGCAACAGATTGCTCAGCTTGAGAATGTAAAAGCTGATCTGGAAAATGAAGTTGAACTAGTTAAATCTCAACTTGATCAGATGTTGTCATCTGTTAGGATGATGAACAGTGCTATAGCTACTTTTGATAAGATTCTTCAGTCAAAGAAAGCTGCTGGAGATAAATCAGGTAAAGGATATGTGGTTGAGGAAAAGGGTTCTACAGAAGCTAGCACTTCAGGAACAAAGAAGGAGATGTCTCAACCAATGTCTCAGCATCAAACAAAGAGACATGATTCTACACCTAAGAAGGTTACTTATCCAAAGCCTCAGAATGTTGAGAAGAAGAATGCTCATCATCAGAAGAAGGTGCTGTCTCACGGAGCTAGTCAGTATATGCCACCTCAATATCACAAGAACATGTTTCATCAACATCAGTGGAACATGTATGAATATGGATATGGATATGGATACAATAATGTTGTGCCTCATTACTATGGAAGAAGGAAGCCTCATCACCATAGGAGATAGCCTAGAAGACAACATCCTCAGTTCAGGAGACAGTCTACCTATGGTAAAAGACAACAGCACCATAGAAGACAGGCCAACTATGGAAGAAGGAGACAACATTATGAGTGGGAGCCACAACAATATCATCATCATGGTAGAAGATATAACCAATTCAGAGATGACAGAGTTAGATGCTTCTATTGTGGAAGGTTTGGACATATGCAGTACTTTTGTTTTAAACTGCATGGTTTTCCACAATCTGCTCCTCGAAGAAAACTAAAGGAGGTCAGGCCCAAAGTTGTTAAACAATGGGTTCCTAAGGAGAAGGTGAAATGTCTTTTGGCCCACACATCAGATGGACATTTTTCTATGGATGCATGGTACTTTGACAGTGGATGTACAAAGCACATGACTGGATCCAAGAAGCATTTGGTAGAGTTCAATCCTTGCCATGCAAATGATGTTATTTTTGGCAATGGTGAAAAAGGAGTAGTATTCTGTCCTCTCTAGAAGCTTTGAAGCAATAGAGAGTGGTTGCTTGATCGAAGCTCTGAAGTAAGATCAAGGGTACTCAAATTGGTTTCTTTGAGAGTTTGTAAGGGATTGAGTGGTGTTCTCATACCTAAGTGGTTTCTTAGGTAGGAAGTCATTAGTAGAGTATAAGTTTAGGAGATTGTCAACGAGCTGTTGAGTCTGTAAATTATATTTACAAGTAGTGAATTCCATCCCTGGCTTGGTAGCCCCCATAGTAGGTTGGTTGTAACCGAACTGGGTCAACAATTCTTGGTGTTATTTTACTGTTATTGCTGTCCATTATGCAGAGTGTGTTGTTATGACATCGCACCTTAACATCACACGTCTGATACCAGAATTTCACTCCATATCTTCTGGCGCCATTTTGATTTGATTATAGCCTGAGAATCCATCCATGAAGGAGAAGACTTTGAACTTTGTTGTACTGTCAACCAGCATGTCTATGTGCGGTAAGGGAAAGTCATCCTTTGGACTTGATTTGTTCAGATCCCTGTAATCTACACACATTCTGACTTTTCCGTCCTTTTTCGGAACTAGTACTATGTTAGCTAGCCATTGAGGATATTCTGAGGTGGTGAAGGAACCCGCATCTATCTCTTTCTGAACTTCCTCTTTGATTTTGATAGCCATATCCGGGTGAGTCCATCTCAGTCTCTGTTTCACCGGAGGACATTCTGATTTCAACGGTAGATCATGTTCCACGATGCTGGTATCCAACCCTGGCATGTCCTGATAGGACCAAGCAAATACATCTGGAAACTCTTTGAGAAGTCTTATCAAACTTTCTTTGACATTCGGACTGAGCAATGCTCCAATCTTTACTTCCTTCTTTTCTTCCTCTGATCCCAAATTGACCGTTTCCAACGGCTCTTTGTGGGGTTTAATGGACCTTTCATCTTGCCTGAGTAATCGGGAGATCTCTTCTGGAACTTCTGTGTCCTTTTCTGCTTTAGCTTCGAATACCGGGAATTCAAAGTTGGGAGAAGGCCTTGGATCGTATGTTTCAACGGGGTTTAAAACAAGCAATCTGCATGACGTGATGATTTGTTTTTTAGAAGAGATAGAGAGAATGCAAGAGTGTGTGCAGTTTATTTTTTGAAAAATGCTTGTTATTATTTTAAGTTGCTTTAGGATAACCATTTTCTGAAAAACAAAAAGTGAAAACAGCAATAAATACGGGAATTACATAACGACGTTATTTATTTATGATTTTGTCAATTTTTGAAATACAACCCTATAAAACAAAACTCTGTCGCTTTGGGCAAAGTGAAGAGGGACATTTACAGAAAGGTGAGCCCTATAAAAACATCTGTTTCACCTGGGTAGGGTGAAAGGTTAAAACAAAGAAGGCAATTACTTAGATTTATGGACGACTTCTGGGACATCGACAACAACCCATTAACGACGAACTCCTCGATGAATCACAAAGTATGGTACCTTCTTTCTTGGTTGATCCTCAGAAATGACGTTGATTTCTGGCGGAGCAGGATTATTGGAGTCTT
Source organism: Lathyrus tuberosus (assembly GCA_022829125.1). Classification (NCBI taxonomy): domain Eukaryota; kingdom Viridiplantae; phylum Streptophyta; class Magnoliopsida; order Fabales; family Fabaceae; genus Lathyrus; species Lathyrus tuberosus. The sequence goes on along the minus strand of JALAZF010000414.1, from coordinate 4,960,997 downwards.
ACTCCCATGCAAAGTTGCCGTAAACAAACTCTTCTGTTGTATCTTTCATAGTGTTTTCACTCTCAAGAGGATCTCCCCATCTAGTTGGCTGAATGTCCTCGTATCTGATGCGAGAGCTTTCAGGAGCGGTGTACTTGACCAAGAAGTCGTACTTGCCACTCGGCTGTCCTAAGGTGTCCCATATTTCTGTGGAAATAGAGGAGTCATCCTTCTCAATGACGTTGACCTCAGGAAAAGAATAGTTGATGAACTCTTGTCCGGTAGTCTTTGCATATTCATTGTTGTGCTAGATATCTTCTGAATGTCCTGAGTAAGGATCCCATGATTCGATGAAGACTTGGGTATTTCTCAGCTGATAAGCATCGTTGGGCTGACTCTTTTTCCCCAAGTCTTCTAGGTACTGTTTCCAGATAGGAATGTCATCTAGGGAAACATAGCCACAGTTGTCTTTCATTAGATTGTCTTCCACTAATGAATTGGGTGGAGTACGACATCCTTCAGGATCACAATCTCCATAGATCATCTGAACGTCTGATCTTGGTATATATCTCGGGCCCTGATTAGGAAAATAGAATGGCGTGTTTGTTTCTTCCTGAGACATATAACCGTTGTCATTGAGATAATATTTCCATTCCTCGTCTGTATCGGAGGAGTCACTTTTATCGATGGTGTGTACTTCTTGAGACACTGGGTGGAGGAAACCCCCACTGTGGAAGAAGTCTTGAATGGGATGAAAATTTTCATCTTTTTTTGCAGTCTGGGTACAGGCTGAGGAGAAACCAAGACCTTTCTTTGTCTTGTTATCCATAGGATTTACGGGTTGTCCTCATCCCTTTACGGTATTACTCTCGATCACTTTGAGAGCGTCTTTGTATGAGGAAATCAATGTCCCTCTTTATGGTCGATTCTAATTGCTCATCGAGAGTGTTTGAAATTGGGTTCCAACAACCTCCTCGGGTTCTACACAGGAGAATGATGATAAGTTGCTCACAATTAATGTCTGCTCTCCACATATAGTGACTAACTTGTCATTCTTGACGAACTCCAGCTTTTGGTGAAGTGTCGAAGTGACTGCCCCAGCCTCGTGTATCCAAGGTCTTCCTAACAAACAACTGTAGGCTGCTCGGATATCCATGACCTGGAAAGTAACTCGGAAAATGTGATGATCTATGGTGATGGGAAGATCAACTTCGCAGATGACTGTTTTTCTGGATCCATCAAAGGCTTTGACAATGATCTCACTGCCTCTCATCGGGGCTCCTTGAAATGATAGTCATATCAGAGTTGATTTTGGCATGACATTCAAAGATGATCCTGTTTCTACCAGTACGCTGGCTAGAGCATCATCCTGGCAATTGACTGTAATGTTAAGCACCATGTTGTGATTTTTGCCTTCTTCTGGCAGTTCTTCATCACTGAACCCTAAATTGTTGCAGGAAATGATGTTGGAAATAATGCTGTCAAATTGCCTTACCGTCACATCTTGTTCTAAGAAAGCTTGCTCCAGGACTTTCTGCAGAGCTTTTGTGTGAGCTTTAGAACTAAGTAGGAGAGATAACACAAAGATTCTAGATGGAGTTTGCAACAGTTGGTCTACAATGTTGTACTCACTTTTCTAGATGAGCTTCAGTATCTCATAGTTGTTCTTTATAGACTAACAGTCTGGTTGATTAGGAACTTCTGATTGAGGTTCTTTTTCCTTGGCAGGTTCTCCAACTCCTCTGTTGAAGATCTGACCGCTCCGTGTGACTCGACTGATGTCAGCAATGTTGACAACGGAGGGTAATGGAGTTTCCTTTCCATTTTCGATGGCTGTTACACCATACTTGTAAGGGACAGCCTTATCTAATATGTACGGTATTGGACCTGGTAAGTAGATAAGCACAGGAGCTTTTTGATTTCTCTGACCGTTATAGGAAACTTCAATCAGTTCCTGGTTGGGAACTTTTCTACTGTCCAGAGGAATTCTTGATTCATTGAGTAAAGGGATTATGGAACAAACGTCTTTGGTCCTCCCTTGATCGGAGATTATGACAACGTCTTTGCTTTGATCAGGGAAATAGTCGGGCATCACGTTAATCGACTCAGAACTTAAACATGGTCGAATTTCTTTATGGTCCAACTGACTTTGAAGAACCGCTTGAACGAGGTAGCATCCTTGGTTGTTCTCTGAACAAACTCTACAACGCTCGTAGTTGTGGGGTGGTACCCGGCCACATCCACTTTGTATGCAGTGCATCTTTACTATATTCTTTACTAGACTGTTGTGTAGCTTCATCCAAGTAAATTGGAAGCCACCAACGGTCCAACAAGTGTTGAAGTGTTCTTTGGACGAGTGCACACCCTTGATCGTCTTCACGACATTCTTCACAGTCTTCATAATCATGTGAAGCCAGAAAGCCGAGCCTGACTTGCTTAGCATGTAATTCTACCAGACTGGTATTCATTAAGCGTACGTCAAAGATCTGAACCATATTGACTTGATGGTTATTTCTTTCACGGTAGTCTTGGATCCATCCGAGATCCATCTGATGTTGGAGGGCCTCTTGTATAAAAGAGCATCCATGATTACTTGTTGAGAAGATTGGACAAGTGTTGTAATCATGCCATGGCAGATTATGGTGTTGACTTTGTCTTGAATGCATCGCCACTCAGTTGACATTCATTGCGCGGATATCGTGGTTCTGAACAATGTTGGGGTACGCATGGACCATGTTGACTTCACGAATTCGGTGATCTTGGATCTAACCTAGATTCATCTGTTCTTGTAGAGCTTATTGCACTACGGAACACCCCTGGTTATTCTTTGAGCAGATATCACACTGGTGATAATTGTGAGGTGGTACATGACCATACCTGCTTTGTCTACAATGCATCCTGACCAGATTGGTTCCTAATAGGAGTACATCGTGAATTTGATAACTGCGGCTAAATTCTTCCTCTATTAAATTTGCTGCAGTCTTCTCATGTTGCGGCAACAGTTTCACCTGAACATTTAGATTGGTATCTTTGAAAGATAGGACCCTGTTCCTGACAAGCTTCTATACATCAGACTTGAAACTGATACAGTTCTCAATGTTGTGCCCCGATCCTCCTTGATGGTAAGGGTAAGTTTTATCTGCTTTGAACCAAAAAGGCGGATTTTTTGAGACTGTAAGAGGAGACCTGGTTTGGACGTGCACCTTAGCCAGTAGAAGTGGAAATAATTCTGCGTACAACATCGGTATAGGGTCGAAGCCTGATGGTCATGTCGCACGATTGTTGTTGTTGTACTGTGGACGAGCCTGTTTAAGAGGTTGTTGTGTCCTTTGCGTATACGGTTGTTGACTTGGTTGGCTCTGAGCAACCTAAGGTTGATAAGTCGGAGTCGGCGCAGGGTTGATAGCGAGAGTTACCGCCGCTACTGGTTGATACCTTCGCCTTTGCTTTCCCAGAGAGATATTACTAATATCTTGCTCTTTTTCTTTTGGAAAGCACTATTGTATTTTTTGGCACTGCTTGGTGGCTCTACGTTTTTTACCAACCATCCTTCTCGGACTGTTTCTTCAAGGCGTACTCCCATGTTCACTAGGCGTACTTGCAATCATTCGGTCGTAATAGAATGTACTTAAGGTTTTCAAAAAGATCTTTGTCATCTCTTTTTCCTCAAGAGTGGGACAGATCTGAGCGGAAATTTCTCGCCATCTCTGAGCATACTCTTTAAAAGTTTCTTTGTCATTCTGGGACATTGCTCTGAGCTGATCCCTATCTGGTGCCATGTCCAAGTTGTATTTATACTACTAAACGAAGGTTGTGCCGAGATCTCTGAAAGTACTGATCTTGGTGCGGTTTAAACCCATGTACCATTTGAGTGCGGCACCGGTTAAACTGTCTTGGAAATAATGGATCAGTAGTTGTTGATTTTCTATCTGAGTTGACATTTTTCGAGCATACATCGCCAAATGACTTTGAGGGCAAGAGTTGCCTTTGTATTTTTCAAAATCAAGCACCTTGAATTTGTGTGGTATCTTTACATTAGGGACCAAACAAAGGTCTGCGGCGTCCTTTCCGAATAAGTCTTGACCGCGAATGGCATACAGTTCCTTCTGCATTTTCAAGAATTGTTCTTGGAACTCATTCATTCTTTCGTACATGTCTTTGTTTTTGCCAGAAATTGCTTGCAGAATTTGTCCTTCCGGGACAGTGTGGACCACCGGTTATGGTATAGACATTACGGCGGTTACTCTTGGAGCTTCAGTGCCCTAAAGTTTGTAACCTTCAGGTGTTGCTATCGTAAACCTTGCATCTTCATTTTCCCAAAGTTTGTAACCTTCAGGCCCAATGGTCCATGCTGCAGTTTCTTGGTCTTCAGTGACCGGTGGGATGTATCCTTCAGGAACAAAGTTGAGAGGCATGCCCCAGGGGCGACCTTTAGGCATGTTGTACCGAGGATGATTCTCATGCGTCTCTATTATGGGCGTAGATGTGATCTCTGAAATTACAGTCTTTTGTTGCCGCTGCTCCTGAGCTGCTTCCAGGGATTGCATGTCACCGTGAAGTTTTTACAAACTTTCCTTTAGAGCGTCGATTTTTTCTCTCAGGTCTCTTCCTCGAGATCGTCCATTTTCTTTTGTCGATTGGCCCGAGTATGGTATGATTGAGACAGTCCGACTCTAGAATTGTGACACGTACGTGAGATAAGAAGACGCGTTATGTGAGTATGATGAATGATATACAAAGATATATATTATTTTTTTAGCTTTTAATCAAAAAGAAACTTCAACAAATAGATTGCAAATATCATACAGTGGAGGGTGGAGACCCTGTTTTATTGAATTTGAAAGATTGCGTTAAGGAAAAGTACAGTATTTTACAAAGTGCTGTAAGGAAAATGGCTAAGGTTATGGATCCTGAGTCCTTTCTGAAGAGAGCTCAGATGCTAGCTCTAGTACTTTCCTTTTCTTTGACCGGGGTTCTTCAGCCGTTGTCGGGTTGTCAGTCCTTTGCCAGGTGAAAGGAGCGAGCAAACTCTTTCGATCTTCTTGACATTAAACGGCATGCTGCTCTAATATCTTAATTAGAGCATCCTTGTCCTTTAATAGTTCCTGAATCTTGGTACACTCCATGTTGAGGATTCGATACTTGTTTTTCCAAGAGCTCTTCTCACGTTGAACTTTGTTGAGAGCTACCTGGAGTTTTTCTGTATCAGACATGAAATAAAGGATAGATTCCTTTAACGGAAAAACTTCTTGGCGAGGGTAGGACATCCTCAGCTTGAGGGCTCTAATTTGCACCCAGTGGAGATAATGTTCCATGGAGGTACAGTTTGCTCTTCCTAGAGACTCTCTTCCTTTCCTGTGAATATGTTTCCAGGCATGCACTATATTTCCTTCTTTAGCGCCCTATCATTTTCCCCATCTTTGAAGAAAAGACCTTCCAGATGAACATTATGCGGGGTATGCTTCATCGGGTATCCGAGTTGACGGGGAACTTAAATTGGATGATAGTTTATTCCTCCTTTAGTTCCAATGAGGGGTACGTTAGGGAAATTTCCACAGCTGTCGATGATCTCTATTCCCTCATAAATCCTATCATACCAATCTATGTCAGAGTTGGTAAGGGACATAATCCTTTGTGACCAACGTAGAGTACTCTTGTGATCCCAAAAAGCAGCAGACTTGGGTAAATGGGAAACGAACCATTTGTAAAGTAAGGGTACACAACATGTGATCATTCCTCCGCTGTACAAATTCCTTAAGTGTACAGAATGATAAGCATCTATGAACAAAGTCGGTACAGGGTTTCCAATAAAAAATATCTTAATAGCGTTGGTATCAACAAAGTTGTTCATGTTAAGAAGAGGAATAACCCGTATGCGAGTAGGACAAAGATGTCTTTGAAAGCAGTTATGTTTCCTATACGAGCAAAGTACAGAACTTTCTCTACCAGGAATTTAGTCGGTAAACCCTGGATTCCTCCTTTGGTGGTCATGTGAGTCATAACTTCTGACTCGTCCAAAGAGATGGCTCTTACAATGAACTGATCCTTTAGAATTTCTTCCAGTCCATAAAAAGGAGCTCGATCAGTGATAGGTAAATCAACCAGACGAGAGTACTCTTCTAACGTTGGTGCCAGTTGGTAATCTGGGAATGTGAAGCAGTGATAAACCAGATCATAAAACTGAATTAGCGTAGACAGGATCCCTTCAACTACATGGACCTTTAATAGAGACAGCAATCCTCCATGCTTAGCTCTGGAAGCATCAGGGTTGGTAATCATCCTTGCCAGCCTCCTTAAATCTTCTAGTTTCGGAGCCTTGAAAGTGTACTTGTGCGTCTTTCTTCTACCGAAATCCATAACGCAATCTTTCTGATATTTGCAGTTATTGTTTTAGTTTATTTTGAAAAAAAAAAGAAGAGATTTTTTCTTTGTTTAAGAGTTTTTTAGATGAATGCATGAATGCAGCACACAAAAACATTGAAAAAACATGGGTTCAAGGGTTCAACGTCACGAGCATGGAGTCATGGCTCTACCCATCCCCAAAGTTGTACTATTTTGGTCAATTTTTGTACCTATAGAACGGGTTCTAAGGCTCCCAAAGTCATTGACTCCCCTAGGGATATCGACAGCAAGCAGGTTCACCCGAGCGAGCTGTAGTATCCTAGGGTAATCTCATTTGAGTGTAGCATCGCGTATCAACTATTCCCGATACTCACCGCAATACCAAGTGGTCATAAAGTTAATGCCTACTAAATCCTCAAGGTCACAGGTGCCGCACTGGGAAAACTCTGCGTTCACGACCATTGGTCGTTCAACAGTCAGTATCCACACAGGCCCTCGCCTGATTCGGTGGTCTACTAGGATTGCTTGTTTGGGATTCACTCCCTATAAGTCCACCCGTCTATGTCAGCCCTTATCTTAGGGTTCTCTCAAATTTTCCACATGTGTATCAATTGCATTCCCATTAACAGAAAAATAAACACAGATATCAAGTAGGAAAAGCAGTAAATATATATATAGTATGATTGCTAACAACCTAGACCTCTTAGGAATTCTAATCCTAATTTACATCCCCAGCAGAGTCGCCATTTTTCTGTAGCGTGCAAATTTTTTCGGTGACGCAGCAACCTTATCGCCATTGGTTGGAATTGGGTTCTACTTTCTGATTTCTTATTTAACCTATGAAGCTGGAAAGGAAATGGAATCTATCTAAAACTAAACTTGCACCCAAATGTTTTCTTTAACAAATGCTAAGAGTTTGGGGGGTTCGAGGTCAGGTTATACAATGGGAAGTTGTCAGTTACCCATCCTATATATGGTTATCTAAAGATTGTTAGCAATTCTACTATTTTCTATTTACTGGTGTTTTTCTGTTGATTGAGAAAGTTTCTCCTTTGGGAATGTTTGAGAGAGAGAGAATTTTAATTGGTTTCGGATTTCTCCAATGTTTTAGTAAGGTACTGGACCTAAGGTTTTTGATTAGTGTGCTCGCTAAGATTTCGCAATCTTATGCCTACGTATTCCCGTTAAAGAAAACAGAGAAAGCAAAGCAATCGTAGTTCCTCCTATTCTATGGGAGGAAAAAGATGTTTGGTGTCTTGTTCAAAGCCCAAGGTTGAAGCTAAATAAGTATTTGTGTCTTGTTCAAAGCCCAAGATTGAAGCTAAAGGTTTTGACTGAGAGAGGATTTGTAATCTCTAAAGGGAGATATCTCACCTGTCCATAACAATTGTTGGGTGACTGATTATAAAGGAGAAGTACTTTAACTAGGATGTGTGAATCCAACAATGCCATAATTTCCTTTATGAGGGATTTATCCTGAAGGAGGAAACTTTAACTCAGTGTTGAGGAATGCCATTTTTCCTTAGGGATCTTTCATGCTAAGAGAAGGACATTGTCGTGGATGTAAATAATCTAGAGGCTTGCCACTTACAGCTATTAGATGAAAGAGGGGACTTACCAGCATAAGAGATGGACTACAGCTTGGATATTTGAATCAACAAGTGCGCCACTTATAGCAGTTATCTAGGATTAAGGTTTGTTTTGATTTTCTGTTTTGATGGTGTGATGTGCAGAGAAATGTCTTCCTATAGAGAGGTTTTTTATTTCCTTTGAGGGGATGTTGGTTTTATGTGCCTTGATCAAAGCCCAAGGTTTAAGTTGAAATTCTGGTTAAGCAGATCACGAAGATGTTAGACAGGATGTTGTGACACTTGATCTCTGCTTCTCACAAGGATTAAGGAAGAGCAAAGTAAACTGCAGAATGTAAACAACACACAAAATTGTTAACCCAGTTCGGTGATCAACAACACCTACGTCTGGGGGCTACCAAGCCAGGAATGAAATCACTAAGTAGAATTGGTTCTAAGCTAAACTCCAACGTTTACAACTTAGTACCTAGAAACTACCCATCCTAGATTTCTACCTAAGACTCCCCTAGGTATGAGACCCTTCTTAATTCCCTTCCAATCACAGCAGTGACTAAAAATATTACAACTCAATAAACAGTCCTTCTCAAGTATTCACACAATACGCGAGAGGCTCGCAAAAGTACAAACCCTAGTACTTCTAAAACAGATGCAATAATCAACCAACAAACTAGGTTAACTCTAACATATTTATATTGCAAACCATAGCTGGACTTCGGCTTCAAAGGCGCATCAATAATCTTCCTCAGAATTTGCGACCTAATCCTTTCTTCAATCCCAAGTAACCAAAAATGTCTCCTTACAAGGAAACCGCATATTCCATTTGGAATCAAAATCTCTGATTCCACAATCTCAGATGCCACCTGGAATCAAGTCATATTCCAAACACGCCTGGCACACCTGTTAAAAAAAATAGTAACATACAAAGATGTCGAATCCACCTGATAAGACATCTTATCAAACATCTTATCCTGCAGTTAGGTCAACATGTTAGGACATCTTGTCCAACATCTTATTGCTAAGTTAGTTTTACCAAAATTAATGTCAACCTCAAAAGCAGGGACTCAACAATCTCCTTCTTTGGCAGATTCTGGCTAAACCTAACTTTCATTGTCCTGCAAAAACAAATCAGGGAGACTACTATCAGAGCAGCAGCGGAATTATAACAAGTCTCCCCCTTAATCAGTTCAGATCTACTCCCCCTCAGTGGTTAGTAGACAATCAACAATGGTTAGTGATGTTAGTAATTCTCCCCCTTTTTAGCCACAATATAACAAAGGTAGAAGGACTAACTCAAAAAACCAATAAACCAGTCTAGAGTAATTAAATTACACACCCAACATAATTAAAAATATATACTGGGCATTTAGCCCTTACACAACCAAAAGCAAAAAAAAAAACAACATAAAGTAAATAAAGATTAAAGAGAAGACAACTCTCAGAGGTCATCTTCAGTCTCCTCATCATCTTCTTCTTCTCCTGCACTTTTACCAGAACCATTTTCAGCATCTTCCTCTTCTACTTCATGGTTTTCCTCATCACCCTTCTCAGCATTCTCAGCATTGCCTCTAGTGTCCCTTATCTGCTTAGCAAATAGGACTTGTAACAATTATCCAAGCTTTTCTTTTTTGGCAGTGCTTACCTTGATCGTATCATCAAGTTCTTTGCAGGCTTCCTTCAATTGAGCAATGATGTCCTCCTCTGAGACTGTAGTTGTCGATGTTGGAGTGGATGTTGAGACAATGTCTGGAGCATGCTTGCCAGTGAACAGTTTGTAGTGCAGAGTTAAAGGAGATGCTATTTTCATTACCTGATCTGTAGAGTCTAGAACTTTTGGGTACTGATCCATAATTATCCCACAGATAAGTGAAGGGTAGCATATAGGGAGTTTTACAGCAGTTGATGTAGATTGTTTAACAATTTGATTGAAGATGTGGGTTCTAAAGTCAATCTGTCTTCCTTTGCCAATCATATAGATAAATCTGCCTAGACTGACGAAAATGGTTGAAGTATGATTGGTAGGTATCCATTTGACGGTGCCAATTCTATGCAAAATTGCATACTTCACACTCAACTTCCCAGCTGGAAGCTTTCCATTTCTAGGCCACTGCTCAACAGTGTTGCAAGTAAGCTCTTTGCAGACTTAATCATTAGTGTCTTCACATTCAGGTTCAGAATCTTCAGATCTTTCTAGAAACTTGTTTATCATTGTGGGAGAAAATGTCACAGCATTTCCTCTGACATATATTATCCTGTTGTTTGCATCACTGTAATTATCAGGAATGTTCACAATGAATTCTTTCACAAGCTTTTCATAACATTTTCCAAGCTTAGTGACCGCCCTTTTCAGCCTTGCATCATTGATCAGTTTCATTACCTCATGGCACTCTAATGCTTTATTTCCAAGTTCTCTTTCCAATGCCACCCTTCTTTGGTACACATATGACCATCTATGAACATACTTAGGTGCGTGAAAGGAGATATTGTCTAGTGGGGCCTTGGTAATACTGAAAGTTTGTTTCTTTGCACTTGGAACCTTTATGGGAGTCATGTCTTGGCTATCATCTGTGACGGCATAGTCTGACTCAGTGTCAGACACCACCTTTCTTTTATCACGCACAACTGCAACCTTGCTCCAAGATTTCTGCGGTCTAACAGCAATTTTAGTGCTTCTTTTGTCAACCTTGTTTTCAATATCCCTATTTTTCCTTTTTCTTGTTTTCAGCTTCTTGACAACATTATCAATGATTTCATCATCAGACAGAGAATTATCCAAGTTTATTTCTGTATCATTTCTCCCTACCGTGATATTCTCTAGTGTCTGTTCTAATGATTTTGCTAGGGATAAAGGTGTTTCTTGTTCAAGTCCACCATTTTTGTTGCTAGACTCAATCCCTTCATTTATATTTTTACCACCCTCTTGTTCCTTACCAGGAACCAATGTGACAGGCACATTCCTATCAGTATTCACTTTGCATCTAATATTCAGTTCCTCAGCAACTAGTATTCTCTTATCGGTCTCAACATCAATTGCGTTCTTACTTCTAGGATCAAAATGAGGGTTAATAGGTTCAGACGTATTACCTGCAAGGAAGGTTTTAGCTTTTCATACAGGAAATTTCTCAGGCTTGCATGGCACCATAGACAGAGGAATAACATCAATCGCATCTTTAGTTGACATCTTCCCTGATTTTGCCCTAGCAGCAGGAGATGTAGAATTTTCTTTAACTCCTCTTTGTTGGTGCGACATCATGGAAAGGACAAGATTGAATTTTTATTCGTACCAGGGAATCATGGTTACTGAGTAGACGGAAGTAAGTTTAGCATGGTTTGTGTTGATTTGAATTGATCTCTTTTGAAACCCTTCTTTAATTTGTTGAGAACTTGCACATTCCTGATCAGTGTCCTTACCGATTAATCTGTTTAGGCCCCTCGTAAGATAAAGCCCTGATTTGCCTTTTAGCTTTCCAAGCTTATTGTTAAGGATATCAAGAGTACTCAGGTTACCATGAGAAAATGTCATAACATCCTGTGTGACATTTTCCCTTGTTGCTGAGTCAATGGTGGCCACAAATGCACATCTTCTTTCCTCCACATCATCTCTAATAGAGGCCTCGCGAAGAAGGTCCTGTATCCTTGAGATAGTCTTTTGGTGTGTCGCTTTGGTTAACCTACCAATTTCTCATTTATCAGGGTTTACTTCTGAGATCCCTTGCTGATCCTTCCTGATTGCCATTTGGGAGAGATCAATCAGTACTGGAGTCCAAACATAGCAGTTGTCTATTGATCTGACACCCTTCATGAGAACTTTATTTTTAGCATTTACAACCAAGAATTCTGATATTGTAAAGTTAACCTTCAGGCCTTGATCACAGAGTTGACTGATATTAATGAGATTCACAGTTAGTCCTTTTACATACAGCACATTATCAAGTCTAGGATTTCTGGCTTGACTCATTCTCCCAATCCCTTTAATCTCTCCTTTGGATCCATCTCCAAAGGTGACATAGATGGAATAATGAGCCTTTACATCCACCAGATAGTTCTTGACACCAGTCATATGTCTAGAGCATCCACTGTCGAAGTACCATTTTTCTCCAATGTACTCCTTTTGTGAGGAATGAGCTATTAGAGCCACTAATTCATTCACATATTTCCTTTTCTTTTCAGTGAACCTACTCTTGGGATATCCATGTAGCTTGTAGCAGTAGCGTTTGATGTGGCTATATTTGCCACAATAGGGACATTTCCAGTCTTGTCTCCTCTGATGTCTGTGATGATGTTGAGACACTCGGTTGGACATCTTCTGTTTTCTTTCAGAATTTCTTTTCTTGCTTGTCAGTTCTTTATTGGTGCGGTCGTTCTTTGATGTTCTCAGTATTCTTTCCATCCTGTAGCATCTTATCAGATATGTTGTTGATCATTCCATCCTGTTCTTTATTGTTGAGTTTGGATTCTAGCAAAGCAATCCCCTCTTGGAGATTAGATATGATGTCAAGATGCTTCAGTCTTTCAATCTCAAGGAGCATGATAATTTTGTGTTGATCTTCTCCAAATTGGTAGATTTCTGCACTTCTTGTATACAGCTCTCTATAAGAATTGACCAAAGCATCATGAGATAGATCTCCAATTTCTGATCCTATATGAAGGTCAAACACCCTTGTGAGTGCAGATACTTTCTTTGGTGATTCCTCATCATTGGTAGAATCATCTTCTGACTAGGATGTATGAAAACCTTTCGTTTCTTTCTTGAGGAAAGTAGGACACTCCCATTTGGTGTGTCCAAACCCTTCACACTCAATACACTTTTTCCTCTTTACTTGATTGGGTTTCTTATCATAGTTAGGTCTTCTTCCAAAATTTCTTGGTCTATAGATGTCGGAGGTCTGAGCCTTGACATTTGTCTTTGACTTATCATCCAATTGGTTTTCCATCTGATGAAACTGTTTTCCCAAAAACCCTACAACTTTGGACAGATCTTCTTTGGTACCACCCTTTTCTTGGTTAGTCACTAGAGCAAGACTTTTCTTCTTTTCATCCTTTTCGTTGATGGCCATCTCAAAGGTTTGGAGTGATCCCATAAGCTCATCTACCTTCATGGCATTTATGTCCTGAGCTTCTTCAATAGCTGTCACTTTCATATCAAACCTCTTGGGAAGAGACCTTAGAATCTTCCGAACCAACTTGGCTTCAGGAATTTTCTCACCAAGATCACTAGATGTGTTGGCAATATCAACAATATTCATGTGAAAGTCATCTATACTTTCATCTTCTCTCATTCTCAGGTTCTCAAACTTAGTAGTAAGCAACTGAAGTCTTGAAGATATGACACGAGAGGTCCCTTCATGAGCAGTCTTCAGGATTTCCCACGCATTCTTTGCAACAGTGTAATTTTTGATGAGTCTGGAGATGTTCTTGCCCACCCCATTGAAAAAGGAATTCAAGGCTTTGGAGTTTCCTTGAGCAAGCTTATCATCTTCATCATCCCAATCTTCTTCAGGTTTCAGCTCCTCAGTGAGCTTTCCATCTTTGTTATTGATCTTTGGTGGATCCCACCCCTTGACCACAGACTTCCAAGCCTTTCTATCCATAGACTTGATAAACGCCACCATGAGAACTTTCCAATAATCATAATTGGAACCATCGAGTATTGGTGTTCTATTCAGAATTCCTCCTTCTTTATCCATCGTAACAGAAAGTATCGTCCCTGAATCTCACCCAGATACAGAGCAGGATGCTTGCTCTGATACCAATTGAAATTCTGGTTAAGCAGATCACGAAGATGTCATATAGGATGTTGTGACACTTGATCTCTGCTTCTCACAAGGATTAAGGAAGAACAAAATAAACTGCAGAATGTAAACAACACACAAAAGTGTTAACCCGGTTCGGTGATTAATAACACCTACGTCTGGGGGCTACCAAGCCAGGAATGAAATCACTAAGTAGAATTGGTTCTAAGATAAACTCCAACGTTTACAACTTAGTACCTAGAAACTACCCGTCCTAGATTTCTACCTAAGACTCCCCTAGGTATGAGACCCTCCTCAATTCCCTTCCAATCACAGTAGTGACTGAAAATATTACAACTCAATAAATAGTCCTTCTCAAGTATTCACACAATACGCGAGAGGCTCATAAAAGTACAAACCCTAGTACTTCTAAAACAGTTGCAATAATCAACCAACAAACTAGGTTAACTCTAACCTATTTATATTGAAAACCACAGCTGGACTTGGGCTTCAAAAGCGCATCAATTATCTTCCTCAGAATTTACGACCTAATCCTTTCTTCAATCCCAAGTAACCAAAAATGTCTCCTTACAAGGAAACCGCATATTCCATTTGGAATCTAAATCTTTGATTCCACAATCTCAGATGCAACCTGGAATCAAGTCATATTCCAAACACACCTGGCACACCTATTAAAAAAACAGTAATAGACAAAGATGTCGAATAAACCTGATAGGACATCTTGTCAAACATCTTATCCTGCAATTAGTTCAACATGTTAGGACATCTTGTCCAACATCTTTCTGCTAAGTTAGTTTTACCAAAATTAATGCCAACCTCAAAAGTAGGGACTCAACAGAAGCTGGAAGGTTGACTCTATTTAGGGAGTTTTATTTCTGTCTTGTACAAAGCCCAAGATTGAGGCTAAAAAAGTATTGACTCCACTGGGGAAATCATTATACAAAGCCTAAGAGGAGGCTGAAAAAAGGAGATTGACTCTTTTTGGGAATATTTTGTCTGTCTTGTACAAAGCCCAAGTTTGAGGCTGAAATGGATTGATTCTACTTGTGAGAGGTTTTATCTGTCTTATACAAACCCCAAGATTGAGGCTGAAAAGAAATTGACTGACTCAGCTAAGGATATTTTAGGTGTTTTGTAAAAAGCCTAAGATTGAGGCTGACTTTTGCTGAGAAAAAGAAGAATCATTATACAAAGCCTAAGAGGGGGCTGATTTGGGAATTTCTTATATAAATCCTAAGAGGAGGCTAACTTCTGCTGAGGATTATTGAGATCCAGAGACATGTCCAAAGTGGGGAATCAACTCTTACCGAGGATTACAGAAGAGTTGAGATATCAGATGCCTTGAGGTTCTGATTTTTTGCTAGTGTTGTATTGATGGTAAGATGACCCTAGTTGGGGAATTTTAGGATGAAAGATTGAGTGTTTATGGAATGATCAAGGTTATTCCTGTGTTCTTTTGGGAAACTTGGGGGTTTCTGGAGATCCAAAAGGAGGTGAGACTATCCAAGTCTACTGGTATGAAAGGGTTTACCTTTGTATGATGCCCAAGAGGAGGCAGGTGTCTTAAGGGATAAGAATAAACCCTTAATTGGTTTGAGGTTTTGACTCTTAGGAAGACTGCTCTAATAAAGGATGACTAGGTTTTGTCCTATACCTGTAAGAGGTTTCGGGTCCTTGTACGAAGCCCTGTCATACCCCAAATTTTGACCACCAAGATTTCCCATCATTTTGAGGATCATTACCACAATATGGATGTGCCATCATACCTCATCAATCTCCTCAAGGATTGTTGAGCATTCACTACAATCAAGAATCAGGGTTTTTGAGCCCTCTCAAAACACTTAGACAAAGGATCAATCAAGAAATGACATGATCTTTAACTTGTCTAACCTCTTAAAACATCCACAAAGGATCAAGATGACCCTCACATCAAAAATCAAGCACACAGTTGTGACATTCCAAGAATGATCCTTATGACTCATATTTTCATAAAATATGACTTATAATGTCATTTAAACAAGAATTGATCAAGAAACCAAGATATATTGTAAAAGGGGTAATCTTGAAAAATTGAAAATTTTTCTAAGTTACTAAAATTTAAATGATTTTGGTACCAACTTCCAAGGATCATAACTTGTGATCCAAGCAGCCATTTTGAGTGATCCAAAGCCTGATTTGTAGGTCTTCCTACATTCTACAAAAGCTTCAACTACATCAAACTCCAATGCTTCATGGATTTTACGTCATGGAGTGATCAAAATGACAAAAGTGAAGAAAATGACACTTTTTCAACAATTAGTAAAAATCTGCCAAAGTTACCAGCCCTGAGCACCAATGTTCATGAGGATTTTTCAATGGGATCCAAATAGTTTCAAGACAAACTATGATCATACATTAATAGTACCATATAAGGGCTCTTTAAAAAGTACAAGAGCCTCCCATAACTCAAACTGAGCAAGGAGATATAATCCATTGAAAATGGCATTTTTCACTGATTTTTTGCAAGGCAGATTTGTGCATTGTTGCTCGAATTGATCAATTTGTGCAATAACAAGCATGGTTATCCATCTGCACACCTCAAGGGGGAACAACCAAGGGACAAACACTGATCCACCAGCCTCACAAGTCCATGGATCTATGTTTAGGCATGACACTCCTAAATTCAAGATTCTTCCAAATGGTCAATTTTGTTTCCAAGCATTTAACTGATGCATAGAGATGGCATTCATCAAGACAATGTTATTCAAGTTCAGTCAAGCCTTATCCCTGAACCAGACAACTCATAGCCTATGCTCTAACCTCAAGTCAATGGCTAGAGGAGACTTGAGATTCCAATGGATCGACATTTTCAACAGACCTGCTGCGGTTGCCATTCACTATTGCAGCCAAAAAAAACTTGCTCTACTATAAATATAGCTTATTTGGGATCAGTTTGAATACACCAAAGCACCCAAACTAATGCTTTACTCAAAATCTCCCTTCCACTCCAATTTTGCGTTCTAACTGAAGTCACTATCGGGTTTTGAGATTAAGAGTGATTCCGACCAAACCAATCACACACACCTCTCATAAACATCACGTGTGAGTGATTTAAACACTAACACAACATCTGGAACATCAAATTCATCAAATCACCAGCCAACTGCTCAAGTTCTTGACAGAGTTGCAGTTGAGGTACCACAACCAGTTCCAGCTCATTTCAGTCCACTCCAAGCATTCAAACACACTCCTTGGCACCTAAAGAAGCTGTCTAGATCATTGGGACCTATATGCAACACCTCTATCATCAAACTCGATCACTAGCTGCAAGAGGTAAGCTTGAACCCTTCAAACTCTATGACCCATGCATCATGAATGAATTTTTGAGTTACCATCTTGTTTATGCATGTATGTAGAGTGATAACCCTCAATCAATTGCCATGAATCGATCGTGTAAAGAAATTCATTGTGTTCATGCTGAAATTAGGGTTCTTGATGTTTTCCATTGATTTCTTCCTCCATACTTAATATAAGTGCAATTAATCTATATGGTTGTAATCCTTGTTCAAAAACGAACAAGATTGGTACTTGAATCGTGCAAAACCATTGAGTAATCATAGAGAAAAGTGAGAAAACGCAAATCTTCAAAAAACAGGGTCGCGCATGTTTTTCTTTTGACCGTTGGCGCCTTTTTTAAAATTTTCAAATATTTGAATTTTTGTTATTTTGTTTAATTGATTCAAAAATTAATTTTTCTTTGAATTTTGTGTTTTTGAATTGATTCTTTTTCTCAAAATTCACAAAAATGTTTAAATATTTTATTTTACAAAAAAAATCCAATTTATATTATTTATTTAATATAGTTAGAATTTTTGTAATTAATTTCATTTTTATTGTTTTTAAACATTTAAAAAATGAATTTCTCACTTTGATTTTTCATTCCAAATGAATTTCCAACTTTCATGTCATTAAACATGATTTTTCAAAATATTTTTCTAAGTATACAATTTGTTTTTGAATATATTTGATATTTTTATATCATTTATTATTTAAATTTCCTTTAGAAAAATGATATTTAAATTTAAAATTAGGTTTTCCTCTTGATTTTAAAGTAAAATACACACTTTGGGCCTCTAATAGGCTGTAAGACCCAACCCTTTTTGAAAACCAAACTATTTTGGGCCTCAGTCATTGTATAAGTCCCTCTGCGATTCTTAAAACAACGGTGCGGTCACTGTCTTTCATTGGGCCTCTCCCTGAGTTATAAGTCCCATTCTTTTTTCTTAAAATACACTTTGGGCCACTAATAGAGTGTAAGACCCATCCCCTTTGTAAATACAAAATAATTTAGGCCTCAGTCATTGTATAAGTCCCGACACGTTTTCAGAAATCTCGGGGCGATCGCCATTTCAAAACAAAAATCATATGGGCCTACCTTTGTGTTGTAAGTCCCATTTCTTTTCTTTTTCAAACACCTTGGGCCTCCCCTTGATGTGTAAGACCGATCTCTTTGTACAAAAAACCTTTTTTGGGCCTCAGTCATTGTATAAGTCCCAATACAATTTTCAGATCAACGGTACGATTACTGTTTTTCTTTGGGCCTCTCTTTGAGTTGTAAGACCCAACCCTTTTTGTAAATAAACAATTCTTTGGGCCTTTCCTTGAGTATAATCCCCAATATTTTCAAAACAACCTTCCCTTTTGATTTAGGTTCAAATTCATAGTTGTTATCAAAACTTTCTTTAATTTCTTGAACAACTATCCGTAGCGCGATTTTTGTGGTTTCGAATTACGATCGCTTGGGTACTACATTTCGATTCATTTTTTATCCTATTGAGCTGATTAAGGAAGGGAAATAGATGTCTCCAAATAACCCTGCTTGCATACTGAGTTTAAACAGCTGACTGTTAGTTTACAGATGCTATCAAAATCGTGGGTCTTTCTTTGGTTATTTTGCCTAAGAACACAGTGTCTGGATTATTTTGTGAGGTTTTTGGTAATGTGTTTAGATTTGATGTTTTTGGGTTGATTGATGGAGGTACTAGATTTTGAGTTTTTTGATTAGTGTGCTCGCTAAGATTTTGCAATCTTATGCCTACGTATTCCCGTTTAATGAAACAGGGAAATCAGAGCGATCGTAGTTCCTCCTATTCTAAGGGAGGAAAAGATGTTTTGGTGTCTCGTTTAAAGCCCAAGACAGAGGCTAAACAGTTTATTTGTATATTGTTCAAAGCCCAAAATGTGAAGCTGAAGGATTTTTTGTGTCTTGTTCAAAGCCCAAGATTGAAGCTAAAAGGTTCGACTGAGAGAAAACTTGTTATCTCTAAAGAGGAACTGTTGACGTTCGTATGCCTTGATTAAAGCACATGTTGATGGTAAAAGGTTGATTGACTCAACTGGGGATTTCTCTATACAAAGCCTAAGAGGAGGCTATTGACCCAACAAGAGAGTGTCTTTTATTTGTCTCGTACGAAGCCCGAGATAGAGGCTAAAAGGGTTGACTCAACAAGAGAGTACTAACGAGTGACTGACTCAACAAGAGAGCTCTTTTATATGTGTCTTGTACGAAGCCCAAGACGGAGTCTAAAAAAGGTTTGACTCAACAAGAGGGTACTTTTTATCTGTGTTATACGAAGGCTAAGACGGAGGCTAAAAAGGTTTGACTCAACAAGAGAGTCCTTTTTATCAGTCTTATACGAAGCCTAAGACGGAGGCTAAAAAGGTTTGACTCAACAAGAGAGTCTTTTATACTCAATTTAGTGTCTCGTACGAAGCCTGAGATGGAGGCTAAAAGGAGATTGACTCAACAAGAGAGTCCTTTATACTCAACAAGAGAGTGATTTGCTATCTCATACGAAGCCCAAGATAGAGGCTAAAAGGAAGGTGACTCAGCAAGAGAGTCTTTTATACTCAACAAGAGAGTGTTTTAGTGTCTCGTACAAATCCTGAGATAGAGGCTAAAAGGAAAGTTACTCAACAAGAGAGTCTTTTATACTCAACAAGAGATTGTTTTAGTGTCTCGTACAAAGCCCGAGATAGAGGCTAAAAGGAAAGTGACTCAACAAGAGAGTCTTTTATATTCAACAAGAGAGTGTTTTAAAGGTTAGCTCTGTTAGGGAGAATCATTGTACAAAGCCCAAGAGGAGGCTGACTTTCCTAAAGAAAGGATCATTATACAAAGCCTAAGAGGAGGCTAACTTCTGTCGGGGGATTATTGAGATCCCAAGAATGGTCCAAGTGGGAGAGCCCTCATGAGAGAGGCCGAGTTTCTACTGGAGATTGGTCCAGAGTGATCAGTATTTTTCCTATGTTTTGAAAGGAACTTGAGAATGTCTTTGAGACTCAAGGGTATTAGACTTTCCAAGTCTACTGGTAGAGTTTTATCTTTTATATGATGCCCAAGAGGAGGCCAACTCGTTCAAGGGATGATATCAACCCTAAAATTGGTCTGAAGGTTTTGGCTCTCTTTAGAATGACAGCTCTAACGAAGGATGATTAAGTTCTGTATTATACCTTTAGGAGGTCGTTAGGGTCCTTGTATTAAGCCCAAGAGAAGGCATGAGAACTTCTAAGAAGCCGATGGGTCCTTGTACAACGCCCAAGAGGAGGCGGGGATGCTTTTAGGAAGCCTCTGGGTCCCCAAACCAAGATAAGTTCAAGAAATGAAATTCACAGCGAAGAGATCATTCCAAGAAAGTTTGAGAATTTGGAAGAAACTCAAGAGATGATATTCACGGAGAATAGATCAATTCTAGGGAGTAGAGTTTCTTTGAAAATTTCTAAGGGTGGCAGTCTGAGAAAAGGTTCGCCGAGAATACTGCATTTCTTTTTGTTCCATATTGTTTAACCCCAAGAGAAGGGAAGACTGTATCTGGAATCCTACGGGGGATCTAGTTTTGTTTGTATTTAAGAGTGATCAACAGGGCTTTACCTAGTTCTAAACGTAGTTGCCGGGGAAAACTCTAAATAATTATACTAGTATTACACAGTTGATATTTGACAAGAAAATAAAAGGATGTGAAAGAAGACTTACAGTGAAACAACCCCACAATACAGTTATATACATATGAAAGTGGATAAACACTTACCTGTTGTAGAGCTTCCTTGCTGTTTTGTTAGTTGTTCAACAAAGAAAGTTTTGGTAACAACATATATTTGAATTCAAAATCAAAGGAGAAAGTGCTTTGAAAAGATTGTTGGGGCTTACAGCTCAAGGAGAGGCCCAAATTTTAACAGTAATCGCACCGTTGTTTTGAATGTCGTATCGGGACTTATACAACGACTGAGGCCCAAAGAGGTTTTTAGTTACAAAGGGGATGGGTCTTACACTCTAATAGAGGCCCAAGAGTTGGAAAATAAGTAAAGATGAGTCTTATAGCTCAAGGAGGAGCCCAATTAGTTTCGTTATAAAGGCGACGACCGCGCCGTACTTTTGAAAATATACAGAGGGACTTATACAATGTGTGAGGCCCTAAAAAGTTTATTTCCTAAAAGGATTGGGTCTTACACTCTATCAAGAGGCCCAAGAGTTGGAAAATAAGTAAAGATGGGTCTTATAGCTCAAGGAGAAGCCCAATTGGTTTCGTTACAAAGGCGACGACCGCGTCGTACTTTTGAAAATATACAGAGGGACTTGTACAATGTGTGAGGCCCTAAAAGGTTTATTTACAAAAGGATTGGGTCTTACACTCTACCAAGAAGCCCAAGAGTTTTAAAATGATTGATGAGGGTTGAATTAATCAAAACCCTAATTTTGTTTAAAAAGGAATTAATTTTGTTAAAAAATTAATAAAAAGTGATGAAAACATGTGAAAATGAGTGGTGATCTTGGACCAATGTTTCAAAAATCATGTTTATATCCACAAAATGATTGGAAACCAATTAAGTTTGAAAAATCAAGGGGGGGGGGGGAATATTTCAAATGTTAAAAACCAATAAAACATTAATTTCTTGCAAAAATATCAAATATATGAAATAAATAATATTTTTGGGATTTTTTGGTAAAATAAAATATTTTAACATTTTTGTTAATTATTAAAAAAAGAATCAACTCAAAATCATTAAAACTCAGAGCGAAATTAATTTTTGAATCAATTAAATAAAATCACAAAATTCAAATATTTGAATTTGTGAAAAAGGCGCCAAGAACATGGCAAGAACACGCGCGTGTTCTGAGTTTGGCCTGATTTTTATTTTCTATCCAATCTCACTGAATACTTGAGGAAATCACACAATCCACATATCAATCTGCTCGTTTTCACCTCACGATCATGTATATGGTTTTTAATTTCATTTATTTTACGCATGGAATAAGAAATCAAGACAAAACCTCAAGAACCCTAAAATTTGCATGAAGGCTGAGAATTTTGATACACGATTCAAACAAGGCAATTAATTGAGGGGAAACATTCTATGCATGATTATGAACATTTGGCAAAAGCATTGTGCGAGGAAATATGCATAGATTAAGAGATTACCAAGTTTAGGCTTACTTGAAGGTCGTGACAGCAAGAGCAATATGATTTTTGAGTTGGAGGTTTTATAGATGTGTTGTGATGATCTGGACAGCTTCCCTACACCATATGGAGTGTGTTTGAATCCTTGGACTTGATTGGAAATGGCTGGATCACTTCATGGCATCTCAACTGCAACTTGGTTAAAACCTTGAGTAATTGGCTGGTGATTCTGAGAAGTCAGTGTTACAGTTGTTGTTTAAGTGTTTAGATCACTTCTATATGATGTTTATGAGGTGTGTGTGTGATTGGTTTGGTTGGAATAGCTCTCAAACTCAAAACCCGATAGTGACTTGCTTTGGAAGGCAAATTTGGAAGTGAGAAGGTGATTTTGAGGAAAGCATCTGTTTGATGGCTTTGGTGTACTTAAACTGAGCACAAATGAGCTCTATTTATAGTAGAGCAAGTTTGTTTTGCAAGGAATAGGGAATGGCAACTGCATCAGAGGTTTGGTCAATGTTGATCAATAGGAATCCAAGTCTCCTTTAGCCATTGACTAGAGTTTAGAGCACAGGCCTATGGTTCTTTGGTTCAGATCTTATCCTTGACTCGTTCAGTTAGAAATGGCTCAGTTCATGCCACCATGGTGCATCCATTGAAGGCTCCAAAACAAAATTGGAGTCTTGTCCCCTCTTTAGGCATTTTAGGGTTGGCATGCTAATTTGGGAATCTTGGACTTGGGAGGTTGATGGATCAGTGTTTGTCCCTCCTTGGTCTCCCCTTGAGGTGTTCAGATGGATAAACTTGTTTGTCATTTGCAAAAATTGCTCAAATTGAGCAAAATGCACAAATCTTCCTTGCCATGACAGTTTGCAGCAAGGCACGTTGCCATTGTCATATCTCATGGCTTAAGTGGAGTTTCATGGGGTTCATGGCCATTTTGGAAAATGTGTGATCATAGTTTTTCTTGAACTTTTTTTGATCCAAGTGAAAAATGCCCCTACATTTGGAAAAAAGTGAAACAAATTCTGACTTAGTGAAAATTTCACTAAGTGTAGGAAAAAAGTGACATTTTCACTTTTTGTGATTTTGGTCATTCCATAAATTAAAATCCATGGAGAATTGGAATGAGGTGTAGTTGAAGCTTTTGTAGTATGCCATGAGAGCTACAAATCCATCTTTGGATCAGTCAAAATGGTTGCTTGGATCTCAAGTTAAGATCCTTGGATGTTGGTATCCTAGCCACTTTGTTCCATAACTTAGAAAATTTATGAGTTTTTATGGTTACCCCTTTTACAAGTTATCCCACTTTCTTTGGTTTTTCTTGATGAATGTTGATTCAAATCACACATTAACATCATTTAAGGCTTAGGAAACCATAATTGATCAAAAAGTCAAACTTTGACTTTTGGGCACAGTTGACTTTTTATCAGATGAACTCCAAACTGTGCGATCCTCTATGAAATCTAGTCCTTGACCTAAATCAAACTTGATGGATTGATTTCATAGGTGTTATAGGGTGTATTGAATCATGTCCTAGGGTTTGGGAGTATGTCCTGGTAAAAAGTCAAAGATACAGTTGACTTTTCCTTCAAAACCATAATTGTGGTTCAGATGAAATTGAAACTTGTTGATCAAGCTTCTTGGATAAATCCATTGTTGCAAATGGATCAATGTAGTGTGTTAGAGACCCTCAAACCATGTCTTGAGGTCTTGGCTCATGATTTGTCCCAAAAGTTAACTTAGGGATGAATTAGGTCAAGAAACCCTAATTCCTGAATTTTTAGTGAATGCATCCCCTGAGGCTAAATTGACTTGATGATTGGGCCCATGAGGTTCCATGGAGTATCATAGGTTATGCTTTGAAGCATTTGCTCATGCCCAGAGGAAAATTCCCATCTGGAGGCCCTAGTCGACCAAAATCCTAATTTGGTGACACTGGCGATCTTGAGGCTTAATCCACTTGGAAGGTTGCAACTTTGTGCTTGGTCCTTGCTGTGGGAGTCCTCTTGATTCTTTGTGGATGCTTGATGGGTTAGACAAGTTGAAGATCATGTCATTCCTTGATTAATCCTTTGTCTAAAGCTCAGAGAGGGCTTGAAACCCTAATTATAGTTTGTGGTGAATGCTCACCCATCTTTGGGGAGACTAATGAGGTATGATGGCTCATCCATATTGTGATGATGACTTGCACAATGATGGGAAATCTTAGTGGTCAAAATTTGGGGTATGACAGTTGCCCCTATTTAATCTTCTTGGACCCGAAGATGTGAATGGTGAAGGTATTCGGGCATTCGGGGTGCAAGATGATTAAATATCGGAATACCCGAAATTTTGATGGTGGTTATGAATGGCAGTTAGCTCATCCATCTTATTTTGCTAAGCAATGATACTTAGAAAAGGTAAAACTTTCCCTCGATCCTGGTTTCCTACCAAGGAACTGGTCTCAGTTTCTGATATAAACTTCCCCTCGATCCTGGTTTCCTACCAAGGAACTGGTCTAAGTTTCTGAAATAAACTTCCCCTCGATCCTGGTTTCCTACCAAGGAACTGGTCTATGTTTTTGATATAAACTTCCCCTCGATCCTGGTTTCCTACCAAGGAACTTGTCTCAGTTTCTCATATAAACTTCCCCTCTATCCATGTTTCCTACCAAGGAACTGGTCTCAGTTTTTGATATAAACTTTCCGTCGATCCTGATTTCCTACCAAGGAACTGGTCTCAATTTCTTTTGTCAATAAACTTTCTTGACAAGGGAGATGCCATTTGATGGGAAAAACTTTTGATGTCAGACTTGCTGGGGAACCCATTCGTCTGAGTTGTAGAGGTGCACAAACTTCTCTGTTGGAGACGCCATTTGTTGATTCTACTGGGGAAAACGAGTCTCTTGAGAGACTGCTTCCAGCTTGGGGATATTACATCATACTTTTCTTCGAGATCCTCTCGAATAAATGCCATACAATGTACCCCAATTTTGAGGTGCTGATGACTTCATTAACATTGGCTTTCTGAAGAGGAAAACCAACGTGTTGCTGAGAGTCTTTAGTTGGGAGCCTTCCACTGGGATTTTTCCTTAATCCGGGAAAGCGAGGATATCATCTTCAATGGTGAAGAGTGACATTTGTCGAAGGTTTTCTTGTTTTTCAGAGGTTCAAGTTATCAAAGTGGTCGAGGACCAACTTCATCCTAGAAATAAACTGGAGGAGAGAGATTGTTCAAACGCAACATTTGCTGACGAGGAAAGAACCGACAATGCGATTGACAAGAGGACTTTTATCACTAGGGGATATGACCGACTAGAGTGATAGTGATGCAATATGAATATGAATGCAAATTAACGATGCATGATGTATGTATGTTTATGCTGACAAAACTGACGCGACATACAGGCTAGTAGATGAACACGACTGGACACTCGGCCACTGCAAGGGACGAAGAAGTATCATTTGTTTAAAATAATAATTCTGCCTTGCTTAGGGGAGATAGTCCCTGTGGGGAACAACCATTGGTCGGGCTTAGGAGGTAAGAACTCGGCCGAGGGTATCAGATGGGAAAGTCGCATTTGATACAGCTGATCCTTCATTCAGGCGCACTGGTTTAGAATGAGTACTTTGATTCTGCACTTTGAAGCTCGACCGCCTTTGGAGAAATAATAGATGTTCTTTCGATGTTCAATAGTCAAAAGAAATTGCCATCTTTATTTAAAAAGCAGAAAAGTTTTTACAATTAAAATTCATTTTTGTTTTATTTTAAGAATCGTTAATCATGTTAAAACATCGTTCTGTAAAGCTAAAACAAATAAGAATTGCGAACAAAAGCACAAGGGCTCAAATTTTATTGATAGGATGGAAACCAGCAAAACGTGTGATCCCATAGAGTATTTACAAAGTTAGAAAATGGTAACATAAGGGAAAAGGGCAGCATTGAAACATAACGACCACTATCCTTCTACCAACTTTGAATTCCGGACATCCTGAGCTTCCGTCGGAGATGACCTTGACTGAAGTTTTCTGATAAATGGCATGACGGCCACTGGGGATTTGCCCTTGTTGGACGTAGTTACTTGCCATTATCCCTAACTTTTGCCTGGATTGTACTTTGAGATTTCCAATCCATCGGGATGATTTTTGACTGTGTCTATAATTTTTGCCTGGACCGCTCTTACGGGTTTTCAATCCACCGAGACGTTTTTTTGTTTTTTTTTTAATTTAGGCGAAGTATTTCTTGACTACGTCAACATTCGTGGGGTAGGCAAATTCCTCTCCATCCATGGTTGCAAGTCTCAAGGCGCCACTTGAGAAAGCTTTCTTGACCACGTATGGGCTGTTATAATTCGGAGTCCATTTTCCCCGAGAGTTAGTGAGAAATGATTGTATCTTTTTAAGCACAAGGTCTCCTTTTTTGAAGACGCGAGGTCGAACCATTTTGTCAAACGCCTTCTTCATCCTTTGCTGATACAACTGACCGTGGCATATAGCCGTTATTCTCTTTTCTTCGATCAGATTTAGTTCATCGTGTCAACTTTGACACCATTCAGCCTCTGTTAGCTTAGCTTCCATCAATACCCGTATTGACGGGATCTCGACTTCGATGGGGAGCACTGCTTCCATGCAATATACTAGAGAGAAAGGGGTTGCCCCTGTTGAAGTGCGGACAGATGTGCGATAACCGTGAAGAGCAAAGGGTAGCATCTCGTGCCAGTCTTTGTAGGTTACTACCATCTTCTGAACAATCCTCTTGATGTTTTTGTTAGCCGCTTCTACTGCTCCGTTCATCTTGGGTCGTTAGGGAGATGAGTTATGGTGTTCGATCTTGAACTCTGCGCACAACTCTTTTATCATCTTATTGTTCAAGTTAGATCCATTATCCGTAATGATCTGGCCAGGAACACCATAACGGCAGATGATATTATTTTTGATAAATCGGACCACCACTTGTCGGGTTACATTGGCGTATGACGCTGCTTCGACCCACTTGGTGAAGTAATCAATGGCTACCAGGATGAACCGATGTCCGTTTGAAGCCTTGGGTTCGACCATGCCAATCATGTCGATTCCCCACATGGAAAAAGCCCACGGGGAAGAAAGAACTTTGAGATGCGTTGGCGGTACATGGATTTTGTCAGAGTATATCTGACACTTGTGACACCCCTTCATGTACTTCTAGCAGTCGGATTCCATGGTCAACCAGTAGTACTCTTCTCTTAGAATTTTTCTCGCCATTGTGTGTCCGTTGGCATGAGTGCCAAAGGATCCTTCGTGGATCTCTTTCATTGGCATGTTTGCTTCTGGTCTGTCTATGCATTGGAGCAAGACCATGTCAAAATTTCTCTTATAGAGTGTGTCAACGCTCAGGAAGAAACTGCCTTCCATCCTCCTAAGGGTTTTTTTGTCTTTCCTTAGTGCCCCCGGTGGGTACTCTTGTTTTTGAAGGAAGCATTTGATATCGTGATACCAAGGTTTGTCGTCTATGACTGCTTTGATCGTGAAGATGTAATCGGGCCTTTCTAGGTGCATTATGTCGATCTTAGGTAGGTCAGTCCATTGACCTACCTTAATCATGGAAGAGAGAGTGGCTAAGGCATCAGTCATGTGATTCTCGTCACGCGGGATATGATGAAACTCGATTCTGTTGAAGAAGGGTAGCAACCTTCTTACATAATCTTTGTAAAGAATCAGTCCTAATTGGTATGTGTTCTAATCTCCTTTGATTTGATTGATAACCAGAGCTGAGTCGCCATATACATCCAAGTTCTTAACCCTTAAATTGATCGCTTCTTCGAGACCCATGATACAAGCTTCGTATTCGGCCTCGTTGTTTGTACACTTGAATGTCAGTCATGCGGTGAAAGGAATACGGGTACCCCGTGGGGTTATGATGATTGCCCCAATTCTGTTTCCATAATGATTGACAGCTCCGTCAAAGATAAGCCCTTCACTGGGTAGCGGTTCACCGCAATCTGTTATTTTCAAATACATGACATCTTCGTCTGGGAAGTTAAACCCGACTGATTCCTGATCGTTAATCAGTTGATGAGCCAAATGGTCGGCTAAAATACTTCCCTTGACGGCTTTCTAAGCATGGTACTCTATGTCATATTCCGATAACAACATCTGTCAATGGGATATCCTTCCCGTGAGAGCAGGTTTTTCAAAGACATACTTGATTGGATCCATTTCAGAGATTAACCAAGTAGTGTGATGAATCATATACTGGCGAAGACGTTTGGCTGCCAAAGCCAGAGCACAACAAGTTTTCTCAAGCATAGTGTACCGAGTCTCGCAGTTGGTGAATTTCTTGCTCAGATAGTAGATGGCAAACTCTTTCCTTTTTGTTTCAACTTGTTGGCTAAGTACACAGCCCCTAGAGTCTTCCAAGACTGTTAAGTAGATTATCAGTGGTCTTCCTTCCACTGGAGGTGATAGAATCGGTGGGTTCAACAGGTATTCCTTGATACTGTTGAAAGCGGTTTGGCAATCTTCTATCCAAACACAATCCTGGTTCTTTTTGAGTAATTTTAAAATTGGCGCGCATGTCGCGGTCATAAGGAATATAAATCTGGAGATGTAATTCAGACGCCCCAGGAATCCTCTGACTTGTTTTTTAGTTTTCGGATAAGGCATTTCTTGAATGGCCTTGACCTTGTTAGGATCAACCTCATTTCCCTTCTGGCTGACGATGATCCCCAAAAGTTTCCCTGAACAGACACCGAATGTGCACTTACTAGGATTCAAGCAAAGTTTGTATTTTTTCAACCACTCGAATAGCTTTGATAGGTGGGTCACATGCTCCTCTTCTGTCTTAGATTTAGCAATCATATCATCGACATATACCTCGATTTCCTTGTGTATCATGTCATGAAACAGAGTAGTCATGGCGCTTTGATAGGTTGCCCCAACGTTCTTCAAACCAAACGGCATCACCTTGTAACAAAAAGTACCCCATGGGGTAATGAATGAAGTTTTCTCCTTGTCTTTCGGCGCTATTTTTATCTGATTATAGCCCGAGAATCCATCCATGAAGGATAATATTTTGAATTTTGCCGTACTGTCTACCAGCATGTCAATGTGTGGTAATGGAAAGTCGTCCTTTGGACTTGTTTTGTTCAGATCTCTGTAGTCTACTCACATTCTGACCTTTCCGTCCTTTTTTGGAACTAGTACTATGTTGGCAAGCCATTGAGGATATTCTGACGTTGCGAGGAAACCCGCGTTTATCTGTTTATGTACTTCCTCTTTGATTTTGATGGCCATGTCTGGGTGAGTTCTTTTCAACCTCTGTTTTACTGGCGGACATTCTGATCGTAACGGTAGATGATGTTCCACGATGCTGGTATCCAACCTTGGCATGTCCTGATAGGACCAAGCGAATACATCGAGAAACTCTTTGAGAAGCTTTATCAAACTTTCTTTGACAGTCTGATTGAGCAGTGCCCCAATCTTGATTTCTTTTCTCTCTCCTCTTGGGCCCAAGTTGACTGTTTCGAACGACTCCTTGTGAGGTTCAATGGACCTTTCCTCCTATCTGAGTAATCGGGAGATCTCTTCTGGAATTTTGTCGTCAACTTCTTCTTCTGCCCCAAATACCGGGAATTCAAAGTTGGGAGAAGGCATTGGATCGTATGTTTCAATGGGGTTTAAAACAAGCAATCTGCATGACGTGATGATTGTTTTTAGAAGAGATAGAGAGAATGCAAAAGTGTGTGCAATGTATTTTCTGATAACTGCTTGTTTTTATTATTGAGTTGTTTTTAGGATTACCATTTTTTGAAAAAGTGAAAAGAGAAAACAGAAATAAATGCTGAAATTACAGAACGACATTATTTATTAATGATCGAGTCGATTCTTGAAACTATAGCCCTATAAAATAAAACTCTTCGCTTTGGGCAAAGCGAACAGGTATATTTACAGAAAGTGAGCCCTATCAAAACAACCGTTTCACCTGGGCAGGGTGAAAGGTTAAAGTAAAGACGACAACTACTTAGACTTATGAACAATCTTTGGGACATCGACATCAACCCATTGGCGGCAGACTCCTCGGTGAATCACAAAGTCTGGTACCTTCCTTGATTTGTATTCAGAAATAACGCTGATTTCTGGTGGAGCAGGATCATTGGAATCTCTCTCCCAGGCAGAGTTGTCATAGGAGGATTCCTTTGTTGTATTTTGCATAGTATTTGTGTTCTTAGGTAAATCTCCCCATCCAGTTGGCTGGATGTTTTCGAGCCTGATACAAGAGCTTTCAGGAGCGGTATACTTGACCAAGTAGTCTAACTTGCCACTCTATTGTCCTAAGGTGTCCCACACTTCTTTGGAATTGGAGGAGTCATCCCTTTCGATGACGTTGACCTCAAGAAAAGCATAGTTGATGAATTCTAGTCCTGCAAGCTTTGCAAATTCATCGTCGTGCTGGATAGGTTCTGAGTACCCTAAGTGTTGATCCCATGACATGGTGGGGATGCAGATATTCCTATCTATGATGCTCAATTGATAAGCACCGTTCGGCTACCAGATAGGCAGGCCATCCATTGGGCCATAATAGTCGTGGTCAAAGTTGTCTTTCATTAGAGGGTCTTCCTCTAATGAGTTGGGTGGAGCACGACATCTTTCCGGATCACAATCTCCGTATATCATTCTGACATCTGACCTGGGTATAAATCTCGGACTCTGTGCGGGATATCAAAATGGCGTAGGCACCTCTTCCTGAGACATATAATCGTCCTCGTTAAGATAGGACTTCCATTCTTCATCAGTACCGGAGGAGTCTCCCTCTTTGATGGAATAGACTTCTTGAGATATTGGGTGAAGGAAACCTCCACTATGGAAGAAATCCTGAATGGGATGAAGACTTTCATCGTTAGTAGCAGTGTGGGTACAGGCTGAAGAAAAACCAAGACCCTTCTTTGTTTTGTTATCAGTAGGAATGACAAATTGTCCCCATCCCCTGGCATTGTTACTTTTGATCACTTCGAGAGCATCTCTGTATGAGGAAATCGATGTTCCTTTTTCTGATTGATTCTCATTGCTCAACGATAGTGCTTGGAACTGAGTTTCGACAACCTCCTCGGTTCTGCACAAGTGGATGATGAAAGGTTACTCACGATCAAGGCTTGTTCTCCATAGACCGTGACGAGTTGATCGTTCTTGACGAACTTCAGTTTCTGGTGCAGTGTCGAATTGACAGCCCCAGCCTGGTGTATCCAAGGTCTTCCTAATAAACAGTTGTACGCTGCCTGGACGTCCATGACCTGGAAAGCGATTAGGAAAGTGTGAGGACCGATAGTTATGGGAAGGTAGACTTCGCCGATAACTGCTTTCCGAGATCCGTCGAATGCTTTGACGACGACCTCACTGCCCCTCACCGGGGATCCTTTGAATGATAGTCGCATTAATGTAGACTTCGACATAACATTGATGGCAGATCCGGTATCTACCAGTACGCTGGCTAAGGCATCGTCCTGGCAGTTGACTGTGATATTGAGCGCCATATTGTGACTTTTGCCTTCCTCTGGCAATTCCTCATTACTAAACCCCAAGTTGTTGCAGGAAGTGATGTTAGAAACGATGGTATCGAACTGTTTTATTGTTA
Organism: Lathyrus tuberosus; assembly: GCA_022829125.1. Lineage (NCBI taxonomy): Eukaryota > Viridiplantae > Streptophyta > Magnoliopsida > Fabales > Fabaceae > Lathyrus > Lathyrus tuberosus. Next base: position 4,929,317 of record JALAZF010000414.1, on the reverse strand, counting down.
CATCCTGTTCCACAAAGGCCTGCTCTAAGAATTTCTGTAGAGCTTCCCTGTGAGCTTCGGAACAGAGAAAAAGTGATAGCACTGAGATTTTTAAAGGAGTTTGCAACAGTTGATCAACAATGTTGTATTCACTCTTCTAGATGAGCTTCAACATCTCATCATTGTTCTTTGAAAGGTAGGGATCATCGGATTGACCGACTAGTTGATTAGGAACTTCTGTTTGAGGTTCCTTTTCTTTTCTAGGTTCTCCAACTCCTCGGTTGAAGATTCGACCGCTCCGTGTTACTCGACTAATGTCTGCAATATTCACGACAGATGGTAATGGAGTTTCCTTTCCATTCTCAATTATTTTTGCATCGTACTTGTAAGGGATCACCTTATCAGACTTGTACGGTACCGGTCCCAGCAGATAAATAACTACAGGAGCCTTCTGATTTCTCTGACTGTTGTAACTAACTTCAATCAGTTCCTGGTTAAGAATCTTCGATTCGTTAAGTAGAGGGATGATGGAGCAAACATCTTTGGTCCTTTCGCGATCAGAGATTACAACGGCATCTTTAATTTGATTAGCGAAGTAGTCGGGCATCAAGTTGATGGACCCCAAAACTGGATATGGTTGAATCTCTTTGCAGTCCAAATGACCTTGAAGGGCTGCTCGCAAGAGGTAACATCCTTGATTATCTTCCGAGCAAACTCTACAACGTTCATAGTTGTGTGGTGGCACCCGGACACGTCCGCTTTGAATGCAGTGTAACCTCACTAGGTCCGTTTCCATTGATCGAGTATCCTGACTCTGATGCCTAGTAGGGTTCCCGTCGATCATACTGACTTGTTGTGTGTCTTCATCTAGATAGATTGGAAGCCACCAGTGGTTTAACAAGTGTTGCAAAGTTCTTTGAACGAGAGCACATCCCTGGTCACTCTCGCGACAACCTTTACAGTTCTGATAATTATGCGAAGTCAGAAAACCGAGCTGGACTTGCTTAGCATGTAATTCTACAAAGCTAGTATTCATTAAGCGAATATCGAAGATCTGAATCATGTTGATCTGATAAGGATTTTTATCATGGTAGTCCTGGATCCACCCAAGATCCATCTGACACTGGAGGGCCTCTTGTATAAAAGAGCATCCCTGATTGTTTATCGAGCAATTCAAACAGGAATTGTAATCGTGCCGCGGCAGATTATGATACTAGCTTTGCCTTGAGTGCATTGCCACCAGGTTGACATTCATCGCACGGATGTCGTGGCTCTGAATGATGTTGGAATTTGTATAAGTCATGCTGACCCCCCGAATTCGTTGCTCTTGGATCCACCCGAGATCCAACTGTTCCTGTAGAGCCGATTGCATCACAGAACACCCTTGATTGTTCTTAGAGCAGATATCATTCTGGTGATAGTTGTGAGGTGGTATATGGCCATACCTGCTCTGTCTGCGATGCATCTTGACCAGATTGGTCCTCAATAAGAGTACATCATGAATTTGATAGCTGTTGTTAGACTCTCCTTCTATCAAATATTCTGCAGCTTTCTCGTGTTGAGGCAACGGGTTCGTGAGAACATTCGGATTCGTATCTTTGAAAGATAAGACCCCGCCCCTAACAAGCTTTTGTACGTCAGATTTAAAATTGAGACAGTTTTCTATGTTATGCCCTGGTCCTCCTTTATGGTAAGGACAAGTCTAATCCGCTTTGAACCAAAAAGGCGGATTTTCCGGTACTGTAAGAGGAGACCTGGTTTGGACATGCCCCTTGACCAGTAATAGTGGAAACAGTTTTGCATACAACATCGGTATAGGGTCAAACCCTGGTGGTCGTGTTGTATGGTTGTCGTTGTACTGAGGACGAGCCTGCTGAAGAGGCTATTGATTCAGTCGGCTTTGCGCAACCTGTGGTTGATACGTTGGAATAGGCGCAGGGTTAATAGCAGAAGTTACAGTTGCTACTGGTTGGTAACGTCGCCTTTGCTTTCCGAGAGAGATATTCCCAATATCCTGCTCTTTTTTCTTAGGGAGAGCATTACCGTATCTTTTTGTACTACTTGATGATCTGGCGTCTTTAACTAAACGTCCTTCTCGGACCGCTTCCTCAAGACGAACTCCCATGCCCACCATCTTGGTGAAGTCACTAGGCGCACGGGCGACCATTCTGTCGTAATAAAACGAGCTCAAGGTTTTCAAGAAAATCTTTGTCATCTCTTTTTCCTCGAGAGGTGGACAAATCTGGGCGTCAATTTCGCGCCATCTCTGAGCATATTCCTTAAAGGTTTCCTTGTCATTTTGTGACATCGATCTGAGTTGATCTCTGTCTGGTGCCATGTCCAGATTATACTTATATTGTTGAATGAAGAGAGCGCCAAGATCTCTGAAAGTAGCGATCTTAGTGTGGTTTAAGCCCGTGTACCACTTGAGTGCGGCACCGGTTAAACTATCCTGGAAGTAATGGATCAGTAGTTGACGGTTCTCTGTCTGAGTTGACATCCTCTAAGCGTACATCACTAAGTGACTTTGAGGGCAAGAGTTACCCTTGTATTTCTCAAATTCGGGCACTTTGAATTTGTGCAGAACTTTCACATTGGGGACCAAACAAAGGTCTGCGGCGTCCTTTCCGAATAGATTCTGACCGCGAAAGGCTTGTAGTTCTTTCTGCATCTCCAGGAACTGTTCCTGGAACTCATTCATTCTGTCGAACATACTTTCGTTTCCACCAGACGGTATCTGGGAAACCTGTCCTTCCGGGACAGTGTGTACCACGGGTGGTGGTATAGTCATTACGGTAGAGACTCTTGGTGCCTCTTGAAATTTGTAACCATCAGGAGTTGCTTTCATGCCCCTGGCATCTTCGTTTTCCCGAAGTTTGTAACCTTCAGGCCCAGCGGCTCCTGTTACAGTTTCCGGATCTTCCACGATCGGCGGGATATATCCTTCCGGGATATAGTTGAGTGGCATGCCCCAGGGACGATCTTTTGGCATTTTATACCTAGGATCATACTTTTCCACTATGGGCGTCGATGTGGTCTCTGAGATCACAGTCCTTTGTTGCTGCATCTGGGATGCTGCCAGAGATTTCATGTCATTATGAAGCTTTCTCAGATCTTCTTTCAGAGTGTCGATCTCTTCTCTCAACTCTCTCCTCTCTTCCTCGAGATCATCCATTTTCTTTTGTCGATTGGCTCGAGTATTGTACGAATGAGACACTTAGACTCTAGAATCGAGACACAAATGTGAGATTCGTAGGGAAGAAGAATGCGTTATGGACGAATGATGAATGATATGCAATGATTATATTAATTAATAATTTTGGTATTAATCAAAAGAAGCTTCGACAAATTGGATTGCAAATATCAAACAGTAGGGAAACCCCGTTTTATTGAATTCAAAGATTGCGGAAATGGAAATACAGTAGATTACAAAGTGTTGTAAAAGGAAATGTCTAAACTACTGGATCATGAGTCCTCTCTGAGTAGGGCTCAGGTGCTGGTTCTGGTGCTTTCCTTTTCTTTGTCTGGGGCTCTTGAGCCGTTGTCGGGTTGTCATTCCTTTGCCAAGTGAAAGAAGCGAGCAAATTCCTTTGGTCATCCTGATTTTCTACAACATGTTGCTCTAAAATCTCAATCAGAGCATCCTTATCTTTCAATAGCTGTTGTATTTTCTTACACTCCACATTGAGAATGCGGTACTTATTCCTCGAAGACCTCCTCTCCTGTTGAACTTTGGTGAGAGTAACCTGAAGTTTTTCCATATCAAACATAAAATAAAGGACAGGGTCCCTTAATGGAAGAACTTCCTGACGAGGGTAAGGCATCCTCAGTTTGAGAGCTCTAGTTTGTACCCAGTGGAGATAAGGCTCCACCGAGACACAGTCCGGTTTTCCTAGAGGCTCTCTTCCTTTCCTATGAACATGTTTCCAAGCATGCACTATTTCTATCTTTAGTGCCCTGTCATTTTCTCCTTCCTTGAAGAAAAGACCTTCCAGATGAGTATTCCGCGGGACATGCCTCATCGGGTATCCGAATTAACGACGAGCTAAAATCGGATGATAATTGATTCCCCCCTTAGTTCCTATAAGGGGTACATTTGGGAAATTTCCACAACAGTCAATGTTTCTGATCCCGTCATAGATTCGATTGTACCAATCGATGTCAGAGTTGGTAAGAGACATGATTCTCTGCGACTAACGTAAAGTATTCTTTTGATCCCAAAATGCGGCAGACTTGGGTAAGTGGGAAATGAACCATTTGTACAGCAGGGGTACACAGCATGTGATCATTCCTCCGCTGTATAAATTCCTTAAGTGTACAAAATGATACGCATCTGCGAGCAAGGTTGGTACGGGATTTCCAATCAGAAATATCTTAATGGCATTGATATCTACAAAGTTATCGATGTTGGGAAACAAAAATAACCCGTAGGTGAGCAAAACAAAGATGCTCTCGAAAGCGGCCACATTCCCTATACTAACAAAGTACATGGCTTTCTTTATCAAGAATTGGGCTGGCAAACCTCGGATACCACCTTTAGTGGTCATATGAGTCCTGACCTCTGACTCGTCCAAATAAGTTGCTCTTGCAATGGTTTGATCTTTTGGAATTTCTTCCAGTCCAGAAAAGGGAGCTTGATCAGTGATATGTAAATCAGTCAGGTGAGAATACTCCTCCAGTGTTGGTGCTAGCTGATAATCCGGGAATGTGAAATAGTGATAAACCGGATCGTAGAACTGAATAAGCGTGGACAGGACCCCTTCCATTACATGGACCCTTAATAGAGACAACAGTCCTCCATACTTAGCTCTAAAAGCCTCAGGGTTGGTGATCATCCTCGCCAAACCTCTTAAATCCTCTAATTTTGGAACCTTGAAGGTATACTTGTGAGTCTTTCTTCTACCGAAATCCATAACGCAATCTCTTTCTCTGATATTTGCAAACATTGTCTTAGTTTAATTTGAAAAAGAGAGACTAGAAGAGAAAAATTTTCTTTGTTTTAATGTTTTTTTGAAATGAATGTATGAATGCAGCACACAAAAACATAGAAAAAACATGGGGTCAAAGGGTCGGTGTCATGAAGTCAAGGCTCTACCCATCCCCAAAGGTATATGTTGGTGAGTTTTTGTGCCTGTCCGCAAAATCATTGACCCCTTTTGGGATAACAACAGCAAGCGGATCGCCAGGGAACTGATGTATTTTAGAGTGATCTCAAATGAGGGTATTATCGCGTGACAACTATTCCCGATAGCGTACGCACTACAAAAATGGTTTCAGTCTACTAAAACCCCAGCTTCTCAGATAACCCAATCGACCACACTAGTTTCAACAACCGAAGTTGTATAGGTAATGCATCTGCAAAGGGAGTCTCCACTAAGTTTGATGGTCGACCGGGAACTCTTAACTGGGATTCACTCCCCGTAATATTACCCGTATAATGCCATCCCCTATCTTAGGTGTATACTCAATCTTTCCACATGCGGCATCACACGCATTCCCATTAGCAGAAAAATAAACACAGATATCAATTAAGAAAAGCAGTATATATATTGGTCTTAATATCCTAGACCTCTAGTCCTATGATCCTATACAGACAATGACTCCCCAGCAGAGTCGCCATTTCTATGATACTTTGTGAATTTAGGGCATTCTACCCAAGAATGTGAGAGAGAAATGTCTCCCACCGTAAGACTGCAAGAGATAAATACCTCCCACTGTGGTCGCCATTCTTCTGTAGCGCGATTTTTGTGGTTTCGAATCACGATCGCTTGGGTACTACAGTTCGATTCATTTTTTATCCTATTGAGCTTAGTAAGGAAGGGAAATAGATGTCTCCAATTAACCCTTCTTGCATACTGAGTTTAAACAGCTGACTGTTAGTTTACAGATGCTATCAAAATCGTGGGTATTTCTTTGGTTATTTTGCCTAAGAACACAGTGTCTGGACTATTTGTGAGGTTTTTGGTAATGTGTTTAGATTTGATGTTTTTGGGTTGATTGAAGGAGGTACTGGATTTTGAGTTTTTTGATTAGTGTGCTCGCTAAGATTTTACAATCTTATGCCTACGTATTCCCGTTTAACGAAACAGGGAAATCAGAGCGTTCGTAGTTACTCCTATTCTAAGGGAGGAAAAGATGTTTTGGTGTCTCGTTTAAAGCCCAAGGCAGAGGCTAAATGGTTTATTTGTATCTTGTTCAAAGCCCAGGATGTGAAGCTAAAGGGTTTTTTGTGTCTTGTTCAAAGCCCAAGATTGAAGCTAAAAGGTTCGACTGAGAGAAAAATTGTTATCTCTAAAGAGGAACTGTTGATGTTAGTATGCCTTGATTAAAGCACAAGTTGATGCTAAAAGGTTGATTGACTCAACCGGGGATTTCTCTATACAAAGCCTAAGAGGAGGCTATTGACCCAACAAGAGGGTGTCTTTTATTTGTCTCGTACGAAGCCCGAGATAGAGGCTAAAAGGGTTGACTCAACAAGAGAGTACTAACGAGTGACTGACTCAACAAGAGAGTGCTTTTATATGTGTCTTGTACAAAGCCCAAGACAGAGGCTAAAAAAGGTTTGACTCAACAAGAGAGTACTTTTTAGCTATCTTATACGAAGCCTAAGACGGAAGCTAAAAAGGTTTGACTCAACAAGAGAGTCCTTTTTATCTGTCTTATACGAAGCCTAAGATGAAGGCTAAAAAGGTTTGACTCAACAAGAGAGTCTTTTATACTCAATTTAGTGTCTCGTACGAAGCCCGTTATGGAGGCTAAAAGGAGATTGACTCAACAAGAGAGTCTTTTATACTCAACAAGAGAGTGATTTTCTATCTCATACGAAGCCCGAGATAGAAGCTTAAAGGAGTGATTCAACAAGAGAGTCTTTTATACTCAACAAGAGAGTGTTTTAGTGTCTCGTACGAAGCCCGAGATAGAGGCTAAAAGGAAAGTGACTCAACAAGAGAGTCTTTTATACTCAACAAAAGAGTGTTTTAGTGTCTCGTACGAAGCCCGAGATAGAGGCTAAAAGGAAAGTGACTCAACGAGAGAGTCTTTTATACTCAACAAGAGAGTGTTTTAAAGGTTAGCTCCGTTGGGGAGAATCATTGTACAAAGCCCAAAAGGAGGATGACTTTCCTGAAGAAAGGATCATTATACAAAGCCTAAGAGGAGGCTAACTTCTGCCGGGGGATTATTGAGATCCCGAGACAGGTCCAAGTGGGAGAACCCTCATGAGAGAGGTCGGGTTTCTGCTGGAGATTGGTCCAGAGTGATCGGTATTTTTCCTATGTTTTGAAAGGAACTTGAGAATGTGTTTGAGACTCAAGGGTATTAGACTGTCCAACTCTACTGGTAGAGTTTTATCCTTTGTATGATGCCCAATAGGAGGCTGACTCGTTCAAGTGATGAGTATCAACCCTAAAATTGGTCTGAAGGTTTTGGCTCTCTTTAGAATAACAGCTCTAACGAAGGATGATTAGGTTATGTCCTATACCTTTAGGAGGTCGTTAGGGTCCTTGTATTAAGCCCAAGAGAAGGCATGAGAACTTCTAAGAAGCCGATGGGTCCTTGTAAAACGCCCAAGAGGAGGCGGGGATGCTTTTAGGAAGCGTGTGGGTCCCTAAACCAAGAGAAGTTCAAGAAATGCAATTCACAGAGAAGAGACCTTTCCAGGAAAGTTCGAGAATTTGGAAGAAACTCAAGAGATGCTATTCACGGAGAATAGATCAACTCTGGGGAGTAGAGTTTCTTTGACAATTTCTAAGGGTGACAGTCTGAGAAAAGGTTCACCGAGAATACTGCCTTTCTCTTTGTTCCATATTGTTTAACCCCAAGAGAAGGGAAGACTGTATCTGGAATCCTACGGGGGATCAAGTTTTGTTTGTATTTAAGAGTGATCAACAGGGCTTTACCTAGTTCTAAACGTAGTTGACGGGGAAAACTCTAAATAATTATACTAGTATTGCACAATTGATATTTGACAAGTATATAAAAGGAAGTGAAAGAAGACTTACAGTGAAACAACCCCATAATACAGTTATATACATATGAACGTGATAAATGAAAGCGGATAAACACTTACCCATTGTAGAGCTTCCATGTTGTTTTGTTAGTTGTTCAACAAAGAAAGTTTTGGTAACAACATATATTTGAATTCAAAATCAAAGGAGAAAGTGCTTTGAAAAGATTGTTGGGGCTTACAGCTCAAATAGAGGCCCAAATTTTAACAGTAACCGCACCGTTGTTTTGAATGTCGTATCGGGACTTATACAACGACTGAGGTCCAAAAAAGTTTTTATTTACAAAGGGGATGGGTCTTACACTCTAATAGAGGCCCAAGAGTTCGAAAATAAGTAAAGATGGGTCTTATAGCTCAAGGAGAAGCCCAATTGGTTTCGTTACAAAGGCGACGACCGCGCCGTACTTTTGAAAATATATAGAGGGACTTATACAATGTGTGAGGCCCTAAAAGGTTTATTTACAAAAGGATTGGGTCTTACACTCTACCAAGAGGCCCAAGAGTTGGAAAATAAGTAAAGATGGGTCTTATAGCTCAAGGAGAAGCCCAATTGGTTTCGTTACAAAGGCGACGACCGCGCCGTACTTTTGAAAATATACAGAGGGACTTATACAATGTGTGAGGCCCTAAAATGTTTATTTACAAAAGGATTGGGTCTTACACTCTACCAAGAGGCCCAAGAGTTGAAAAATAAGTAAAGATGGGTCTTATAGCTCAAGGAGAAGCCCAATTGGTTTCGTTACAAAGGCGACGACCGCGCCGTACTTTTAAAAATATACAGAGGGACTTATACAATGTGTGGGGCCCTAAAAGGTTTATTTACAAAAGGATTGGGTCTTACACTCTACCAAGAGGCCCAAGAGTTTTAAAATGATTGATGAGGGTTGAATTAATCAAAACCCTAATTTTGTTTAAAAAGGAATTAATTTTGTTAAAAAATTAATAAAAAGTGATGAAAACATGTGAAAAATGAGTGGTAATCTTGAATTAATGTTTTAAAAATCATGTTTATATCCATAAAATGATTGGAAACCAATTAAATTTGGAAAATCAAGGGGGAAAAATATTTCAAATGTTAAAAACCAATAAAACATTAATTCCTTGCAAAAATATCAAATATATGAAATAAATAATATTTTTGGGATTTTTTGGTAAAATAAAATATTTTAACATTTTTGTGAATTATTAAAAAAAGAATCAACTCAAAATCATTAAAACGCAGAGAGAAATTAATTTTTGAATCAATTAAATAAAATCACAAAATTCAAATATTTGAATTTGTGAAAAAGGCGCCAAGAACATGGCAAGAACACGCGCGTGTTCTGAGTTTGGCCTGATTTTCATTTTCTATCCCATCTCACTGAATACTTGATGAATTCACACAATCCACATATCAATTTGCTCGTTTTCACCTCACGATCATGTATATGGTCTTTAATTTCATTTATTTTACGCATGGAATAAGAAATCAAGACAAAACCTCAAGAACCCTAAAATTTGCTTGAAGGCTGAGAATTTTGATACACGATTCAAACAAAGCAATTAATTGAGGGGAAACATTCTATGTATGATTATGAACATTTGGCAAAAGTATTGTGCGAGGAAATATGCATAGATTAAGAGATGACCAAGTTTAGGCTTACTTGAAGGTCGTGACAACAAGAGCAATGTGATTTTTGAGTTGGAGGTGTTACAGATGTGTTGTGATGATCTGGACAGCTTCCCTGCACCATATTGCGTGTGTTTGAATTCTTGGACTTGATTGGAAATGGCTGGATCAATTCATGGCATCTCAACTGCAACTTGGTTAAAACCTTGAGCAATTGGCTAGTGATTCTGAGAAATCAGTGTTACAGTTGTTGTTTAAGTGTTTGGATCACTTCTATACGATGTTTATGAGGTGTGTGTGTAATTGGTTTGGTTGGAATAGCTCTCAAACTCAAAACCTGATAGTGACTTGCTTTGGAAGGAAAATTTGGAAGTGAGAAGGTGATTTTGAGGAAAGCATCTGTTTGATGGCTTTGGTGTACTTAAACTGAGCACAAATGAGCTCTATTTATAGTAGAGCAGGTTTTTTTTTGCAAGGAATAGGGAATGGCAACTGCAGCAGAGGTTTGGCCAATGTTGATCAATAGGAATCCAAGTCTCCTCTAGCCATTGACTAGAGGTTAGAGCACATGCTTATGGTTCTTTGGTTCAGATCTTATCCTTGACTCATTCAGTTAGAAATGACTCAGTTCATGCCACCTTGGTGCATCCATTGAAGGCTCCAAAACAAAATTGTAGTCTTGTCCCCTCTTTAGGTATTTTAGGGTTGGCATGCTACTTTGGGAATCTTGGACTTGGGAGGCTGATGGATCAGTGTTTGTCCCTCCTTGGTCTCCCCCTGAGGTGTTCAGATGGATAAACTTGTTTGTCACTTGCAAAAATTGATCAAATCGAGTAAAATGCACAAATCTGCCTTGCATGACAGTTTGCAGCAAGGCACATTGCCATTGTCATATCTCATGGCTTAAGTGGAGTTTCATGGGGTTCTTGGCCATTTTGGAAAGCTCTCATATGATACAACATATGTGTGACCATAGTTTGTCTTGACACTTTTTGTAACGCCCCGTTTTGTCCGATTTATTTAATCAAGTCGATTTAATTATTTTTATTTATATTATTTTATTCTTGACTTTTATTTGAAAATATATTATTTTTCATCGTTATTATGTTTTATCGCGTTTTGAGAGCGTTTGCGAGATATTTGAGTGTAGGGGTATTTTGGTCTTTTGTTGGGTAGATATTATGTTTTTCATAAAATAGGACTTAGAGAGAAAAATAGAAAGAAGGAAAAAGAGAAGAGAGAAAGGAAGAGAAGGGAAAAGGAGATGAAAACTTGGGATAGAAGGAATTGTTCGTTCAAGCACGGTTAATCGGGTAAGGGTGACAAGTTTCAATTATATCTTGCTTGTGTATGTATATGTGTTATTTGTTGTAATTGTTTCAGTTGTTTCACAACTTTTTCTCATTGATAAATTGATGAACAATTGATAGAAATCGATGTTTTCGCGGTTGAACCTCGATATAAACTGCGTAGAATACCTGTTGATTATGTTGGAACATGTTTTGGTTGATATATTGTGATTTGGGAGTGTTTAGATGAGAATTGGAGAGGAAATTGGATGATTCTTCGCAGCAGAATTATACAGGAAAAATTCTGGGTTTCGCTGCCCATACGCGTAACAGGCAGGGCAATCGCGTATTGGTTAGGGCAATACGCATATGGAAAGGGGGAATTGAGAACATTACGCGTATGGAACCCATTTTGCACGGCCCTCTGCTGAAATGCGTAATGGTACGCGTACTAGGCAAGGCATTACGCGTATCTAGGAAGGCAATACGCGTACAGGGTTTTAGTGGAATTCTTGGGTAGAAATTAGTCTCGGCCCATACACGTAGCACTTTGGGCAATACGCGTACGAATGTTCGAGCGAGCTGGGCAGTACGCGTATGGCCCAAGGCAATACGCGTATGACCGGAGAGGGTGCAGAATTGTCCCCGATTTCGTGTCTGATGCCGTAACTTTTGATCCGTAACTCGGATCGAGGCGTTCTTGGTACTGTTAGAAAGCTTGTGAAATGTGCTTTCTTATTAAAATGGTTTTGAGATTGGTGGCCGATTTAATTATGTTGGGAATTTGGGAATGTGTTGTTTTGCCGACTTTTACCGTCTTAACTGGGTGTATTTGATCTGTTATCATGCAATATGCTTTTGATATATATCGTATGACTTGTGTGTTGTTGTATGATGTGAATGCATGTGATGAAATGTTGCGATGATGGTTTGTGGCCTAGGGGCAAGTAAATGCATTGTGTTGTGTTCGATTGTATATGCATGATTATGGGTGTGTATATGTGTATGCACTTGATTGTCATGAGTCATTATATGCCAAGCATCATGATATGCATTCTTGTGATGTCGTGTTCCCTAGTGGGTGTGAGCGACGAAATGATTCCAGAGGGAATCTGCTATAACGGTCGTGAGCGTTATACCGAGAGGACCTAAAGCGACGTTATAGACGATCGTGAGCCTTATACAAAGAGGACCTAAAGCGATTGGATCGAGAGCCTTATACAAAGAGGACCTAAAACGATCCATAAACGTCGTGAGCCTTATACCAAGAGGAACTAAAGCGATAGGGAACATCGTTTGCCCGACGGGGAGTTACACTAAGTAACAAGCGATGATTCCAATAGTTCCTGAGTGAACTAAGGATGAGAATGATGGATGGATTGGTACCCGCATTTGCATATAGTCGTTGTGTCGGTCTCTTTGCATTTGCATAAATCATGAATGGATTGATTATGTGTGGAAAATCATGAATGGATTGATTATGTGTGGAAAATCATGAATGAATTAATTATGTGTGGAAAATCATGAATTGATTAAGTAAGTGTTGAGATTTATGTTTGAATTGGTGAATTGATGTGCATATGTGATAAATGCATTAGTTGTGGATAATATGTATTATACATAGACATATGCTATGTGATGTGGTGGGGTGTTTCCATATGTTATGACTTTAGTGTGCCTTATGTGTGAATATGTGATTATGTTGGTGTAATTGATATATGCTATGATGTTGGATTATCAGAAATATGTTATGTATTTCTGGCACGCTATATGATTTAGTATGTGATGCTTGTGGTGAGAATAATTATGCATGTGAATTTGTATGTGTTTGCATATTATTATGCAATCTTGATTTAGTTGTTATTTCTCACCCTTCTGCTGTGGTTTGTTGCTCTATGAGACAATTGCAGATCTGTGTCTTGGAGGCTTTTGTGAAGATTAGTTCTCCATCCTTTTGTCGGTATGTCTGCTCTGATACGTAACACGTGAGTCGGGGAGCGCTATTTTTATATATGTATACATTTGTTGGATATATTTTGTATTAACTTTGTATGAATATCTTGATGTTACAAAACGATTTATTTTGTAAAACAAGGCAGTTATGGATCTTTCCGCTTTATTGCATAATTGAACTTTCCTTTTGTATGGAAAAAGTTTCCCTTTGAGGTTATTCCATTTTGTGTTATGTATCAAAATTTATGAGTAGGGATTGTGTTTTCTTTCTATTGATGTGGCATCCTTGTTTCTGTCGGAAAAATAAATTTTTACTTACTATGATTTAATTATGTATTATTTATTCGCGATGGGAATTGGGGTGTTACATTAGTGGTATCAGAGCAGGTCGGTCCGTCCGGCCAAGTCGTTGAGTTAGTTGGTGTGACAGTTAAATATTGTCGATGTTGTGTTTTCCTTAGTATGTGATAGGTGTGTGAAACACTGTCAGTGCTTTCTGGTTTTCTAATCTTTTGTCTTTAGTTTTGAGAATGAGATAAGTGGGGGAGAAGCTGGTGCTTCTCCATGTTGCTTTAGGTGTGGAGCATTGGCTCAGTGTGTTGTAAATTGCAAGATTGTAAGTGTTGTTTGGACAATGTTGGTCCCGATTCTGGAGGGAATGCGGAGGTAAGGTTTGTGTCAACTAAGGATTTGTGTCTTAGGTAGTTTTGTGCACAGGATGTAAGGAATTCTATTATAGTTTGGTAAAGACGGTTTATGCCCCATCATGATTGTCAGCTGTCTATTGACAAATTGAGGAACTGATCACCCTTAATCTCTTGTTGATAATAGACGGGAATTATGTTGGATGGAATAGACGTCTCTTTCCGGCTTTGATAGTGTGTGCAATGAGTTGTTTGTAATTTGAGAAAATGGTTACAAATTGTTTTGTTGAGTCAATGAAGATTCTTATATCGGAAGATGAGGCGGATTCGAGGTTTTTGTATGTTGGTCAAGTTGGGAAGTCATTGAGAGAGAACGATTGGGTATTGTTAAAGGTTGTTCTCAGAGAGTAGAGTGTGAACTCAAATTTGACGAATGGGAAGATTTGAGGTTTGGATCTGCTAAGTAAGTAGAAGAACTTTTAGGAAGTGAAACTCAGATGTTGGTCATGTTTGTGATGATAGTGTTCTGGAAATTGGCAGAAAGGCCACAGTGATGGGCTGCCAGTTGTGCGTGATTCCAGATGTGTTTCCGGATGGAATATTGGATGTTAGCATTAGAATTACTCAGATTGAAAGAGCGGTTGGAAGATTTACTGGCAATGGGATTTGTGAGACCAAGTGTGTCGCTTAGGAAAGCTCCAGTGTTGTTAGTAACAAAAAGGATGGATGATTGAACAGAATAACAAGCATGATGTGTCTAATGGTATTGAGACTACGAGAAGCCAAACTCAGAGTTCTGGTGAGGTTTGGAGTCTTTGGAATTTTAGAGCATTAATGGAAATCTTGAGAAAACCCTTATGTGTGGACGTAATATTGGTATTAAGAGTTCCTTTGGGTTGGTTGTTGCTAAATGTTGGGATTTATAGAATTTGGATTGTTAAGAGAAGAAATTGTATATGAACAACTAACAGCTGAATAAGGTAACGATTGAGAATAAGTGTCCACTTTCATGAATAGATAACTGGAATTGGTTTGGTTGAGTTTGAGTGAAATCACAATTGTTTGGAATGTTTGATAAGAGTGGTGAATTGTGTGAGTTGAGGCTTTGATCGACGTAATGTGACTGGTTGTGTTTGTTATCATCGGGATAGGCTGTTATTTACTCGGTTAAGCTTGTATGTGAGTAACCAGTTACCCAGTGAAAAATTTTGCAAAAGCTTTAAGAATTTATAACTTTTGGAATTTGGTTGGGCATTACAACGTACAGTGATGTTATTTGGTGTTAGTAATGCGTCTGTAATGTTTATGGAGTAGATGAATCGTATCTCCCATATTTATTTGGATAAGTTCGTAATGGCTTTGATTGAGGATATTTGGATCTGTTAAAAACTCAGAGGAAGGACAGGTAGAGTGTTTGAGATTTGAGTTACAAGTGTTGAAAAGAGACGAAGTTTTATGCTAAGTTATTCGAGTGAGAATTTTGGTTGAAAAAGGTTAGTTTTCTTGGATATGTTGTTTCGGATGAGAGTATGGTTAATGGATCCATCGGGAGTAGATGCAGTTCTACAATGAGAGACTCCGAAGTCGGTTAAGGAGATTATAAATTTTTGGGCTTAGTTGGTTGTTACTGCAGGCTATGGAAGACTTTTCTAAGTCTGTACTTCTGGTATCTCAGTTGACTTGCAAAGGGTGAGTCGTTTGTTTGGGATGTTCGTTGTGAGTGAGTTTTGGTGAGCTGAAGTAGAAGTTGTCTACAACTCCAGTTTTGATACTGCATGATCCTGATAAACCGTTTGTGAGGTATTGGGATGCGTCTTTGATGAGTTTAGGCGGTGTGTTAATGCAAGAGGGTAAAGTCGTGGCTCATGCTTTACGACAATTGAGGATTCATAAAAGGGTCTATACTATTCTGGATTTGGAATTGGTTACGGTTGTATTGTGTCGGAATATTTGGAGGTATTATCTTTATGGTTCTAGGTTCGAAGTGTTTAGTAATCACAAGAATATTGAGTACTTGTTTGGTCTGATGGGATAGAGTATGAGACAACGAGGATGATTAGAATTCGTGACGAGTTATGAAGTTGGCTTGGATTATCCTTTGGGAAAAGCTGATGTTGTGCCTAAAGAGTTAAGTCGATAGTCTTTGCGTATGGTTGTTTTGATGGTCAGAGAATTACAATTATTTGAGAAATTCTGAGACTTGTGTCTGGTGTATGAGATAACACAGGATAGTGTGAGGTTGGGAATATTAAAAGTGAACAGTGATTTTTGGTGAATATGAGGAAGAGTTAGACTTTGGACGTGAAATTGGTAGTTTTGATGGTTACGAGTAATCAGAGTGCGTAGCATTGTTGTAATATTGTTGTGTGACAAGGATGTTTGGTATTCTGATTTTGACGAGGTTGTTGAAATAATGTTGTGTCGTGGAACTTTATGTTCTTGTTTGTGTTGTTGCCTCGTTTCCATCGTGATGGTCCGAGTGCGAGTAGCTAATTCCTGTGTGTGTTCGTAGCTTGGGTATTCTTCGAGTCGTGAGTTAGTCGTCAAGTGCATTGTATGGGCTGTGCATCTTGTCGTAGTAGTTGTCGTCATTGTCATGTCGTTGTTGTAGCTGCTGTTTGCAAGGTGGTTTGTCAGTTTGTGTTATTCGTGGTGCGTCTTTGGTTGGCATGTCGGTTTGTTAGTCGGATGCAAGAGTTGTATCCGGAGTTGTTCGTATCGGTTATATTTTCGAGGACGAAAATCTCTAAGCGGGGGAGAATTGTAACGCCCCGTTTTGTCCGATTTATTTAATCGAGTCGATTTAATTATTTTTGTTTTTATATTATTTTATTCTTGACTTTTATTTGACAATATATTATTTTTCATCGTTATTATGTTTTATCGCGTTTTGAGAGCGTTTGCGAGATATTTAAGTGTAGGGGTATTTTGGTCTATTGTTCGGTAGATATTATGTTTTTCATAAAATAGGACTTAGAGAGAAAAATAGAAAAAAGGAAAAAGAGAAGAGAGAAAGGAAGAGAAGGGAAAAGGAGAGGAAAACTTAGGATAGAAGGAATTGTTCGTTCAAGCACGATTAATTGGGTAAGGGTGAGAAGTTTCAATTATATCTTGCTTGTGTATGTATATGTGTTGTTTGTTGTAATTGTTTCGGTTGTTTCACAACTTTTTCTCATTGATAAATTGATGAACAATTGATAGAAATCGATGTTTTCGAGGTTGAACCTCGATATAAACTGCGTAGAATACTTGTTGATTATGTTGGAACATGTTTTGGTTGATATATTGTGATTTGGAAGTGTTTAGATGAGAATTGGAGAGGAAATTGGATGATTCTTCGCAGCAGAATTATGCAGGAAAAATTATGGGTTTCGCTACACATATGCGTAACAGGCAGGGCAATATGCGTATTGGTTAGGGCAATACGCGTATGGCAAGGGGGAATTGAGGACATTACGTGTATGGAACCCATTTTGCACGACCCTCTGCTGAAATGCGTAATGGTACGCGTACTTGGCAAGGCATTACGCGTATCTAGGTAGGCAATACGCGTACGGGGTTTTAGTGGAATTCTTGGGTAGAAATTAGTCTCTGCCCATACGCGTAGAACTTTGGGCAATACGCGTATGGATGGGCGAGCGAGCTGGGCAGTACGCGTATGGCCCAAGGCAATACGCGTATGACCAGAGAGGGTGCAGAATTGTCCCCGATTTCGCGTCTGATGCCGTAACTTTTGATCCTTAACTCGGATCGAGGCGTTCTTGGTACCGTTAGAAAGCTTGTGAAATGTTCTTTCTTATTAAAATGGTTTTGAGATTGGTGGCCGATTTAATTATGTCGGGAATTTGGGAATGTGTCGTTTTGCCGACTTTTACCGTCTTAACTGGGTGTATTTGATGTGTTATCATGCAATATGCTTTTGATATATATCGTATGACTTGTGTGCTGTTGTGTGATGTGAATGCATGTGATGAAATGTTGTGATGATGGTTTGTGGCCTAAGGGCAAGTAAATGCATTGTGTTGTGTTCGATTGTATATGCATGATTATGGGTGTGTATATGTGTATGCATTTGATTGTCATGAGTCATTGAATGTCAAGCATCATGATATGCATTCTTGTGATGTCGTGTGCCCTAGTCGGTGTGAGCGACGAAACGATTCCAGAGGGAATCTGCTATAACGGTCGTGAGCCTTACACCGAGAGGACCTAAAGCGACGTTATAGACGATCGTTAGCCTTATACAAAGAGGACCTAAAGCGATCGGATCGTGAGCCTTATACAAAAAGGACCTAAAGCGATCCATAAACGTCGTGAGCCTTATACCAAGAGGACCTAAAGTGACGGGGAACATCATTTGCCCGACGGGGAGTTACACTAAGTAACAAGCGATGATTCCAATCGTTGTGTCGGTCTCTTTGCATTTGCATAAATCATGAATGGATTGATTATGTGTGGAAAATCATGAACGGATTGATTATGTGTGGAAAATCATGAATGAATTGATTATGTGTGGAAAATCATGAATTGATTGAGTATGTGTTGAGATTTATGTTTGAATTGGTGAATTGATGTGCATATGTGATAAATTCATTGGTTGTGGGTAATATGTTTTATGCATAGACATATGCTATGTGATGTGGTGGGGTGTTTCCATATGTTATGACTTTGGTGTGCCTTATGTGTGAATATGTGATTATGTTGGTGTAATTGATATATGCTATGATGTTGGATTATTAGAAATATGTTATGTATCTGTGGCACGCAATATGTATTAGTATGTGATGGTTGTGTTGAGAATAATTATGCATGTGAATTTGGATGTGTTTGCATATTATTATGCAATCTTGATTTAGTTGTTATTTCTCACCCTTCTGCTGTGGTTTGTTGCTCTATTAGGCAATTGCAGATCTGTGTCTTGGAGGCTTTTGTGAAGATTAGTTCTCCATCCTTTTGTCGGTCTGTCTGCTCTGATACGTAACACGGGAGTCGGGGAGCGCTATTGTTATATATGTATACATTTGTTGGATATATTTTGTATTAACTTTGTATGAATATCTTGATGTTACAAAACGATTTATTTTGTAAAACAAGGCAGTTATGGATCTTTCCGCTTTATTCCATAATTGAACTTTCCTTTTGTATGGAAAAAGTTTCATTTTGAGGTTATTCCATTTTGTGGTATGTATCAAAATTTATAAGCAGGGATTGTGTTTTCTTTCTATTGACGTGGCATCCTTGTTTCTGTCGGAAAAATAAATTTTTACTTACTCTGATTTAATTATGTATTATTTATTTGCGATGGGAATTGGGGTGTTACACTTTTTGGATCCAAGTGAAAAATGCCCCTACATTTGGAAAAAAGTGAAACAGAATCTGACTTAGTGAAAATTTCACTAAGTGTTGGAAAAAAGTGACATTTTCACTTTTTGTGATTTTGGTCATTCCATAACTTAAAATCCATGGAGAATTGGAATGAGGTGTAGTTGAAGCTTTTGTATATGCCATGAGAGCTACAAATCCATCTTTGGATCAGCCAAAATGGTTGCTTGGATCTCAAGTTATGATCCTTGGAAGTTGGTACCCTAGCCACTTTGTTCCATAACTTAGAAAATTTCTAAGTTTTTATGGTTACCCCTTTTACAAGTTATCCCACTTTCTTTGGTTTTTCTTGATGAATGTTAATTCAAATCACACATTAACATCATTTTAGGGTTAGGGAATCATAATTGATCAAAAATTCAAAAATTCAAACTTTGACTTTTGGGCACAGTTGAGTTTTTATCAAATGAACTCTAAACTGTGCGATCCTCTATGAAATCAAGTCCTTGACCTAAATCAAACTTGATGGATTGATTTCATAGGTGTTATAGGGTGTATTGAATCATGTCCTAGGGTTTGGGAGCATGTCCTGGTCAAAAGTCAAAGATACAATTGACTTTTCCTTCAAAACCCTAATTGTGGTTCAGATGAAATTGAAACTTGTTGATCAAGCTTCTTGGATCAATCCATTATTACAAATGGATCAATGTAGTGTGTTAGAGACCCTCAAACCATGTCTTGAGGTCTTGGCTCATGATTTGTCCCAAAAGTCAACTTAGGGGGGAATTAGGTCAAGAAACCCTAATTCCAGAATTTTTAGTGAATGCATCCCCTGAGGCTAAATTGACTTGATGATTGGGCCCATGAGGTCCCATGGAGTATCTTAGGTTGTGCTTTGAAGTATTGGCTCATGCCCAGAGGAAAATTCCCATCTGGAGGCCCTGGTCGACCAAAACCCTAATTTGGTGACACTGGCGATCTTGAGGCTTAATCCACTTGGAAAGTTGCAACTTTGTGCTTGGCCCTTGTTGTGGGAGTCCTCTTGATTCTTTGTGGATGCTTGAGAGGTTAGACAAGTTGAAGATCATGTCATTCCTTGATTATCCTTTGCCTAAAACTCAGAGAGGGCTTGAAACCCTAATTATTGTTTGTGGTGAATGCTCACCCATCTTTGGGGAGACTAATGAGGTATGATGGCCCATCTATATTGTGATGATGACTTGCACAATGATGGGAAATCTTAGTGGTCAAAATTTGGGGTATGACACTAACCATACAGCTGTTACAATGGAAGCTTGCTCACCTGTAAGTTTTAAACAACTTTCTTTTACATACTTGCACACACACACACACACACACACACACACATATATATATATATATACATTTGTTTGTGCTGGAAGCTTGCTCACCTGTAAGTCCTCCTACCCTCTTTTACATACACTATATATTTCATATGTATATATATGCTTGTATATTATCTGCTTAGAGTTTTCCCCAGCAATTAGGTCTAGGATTAGATAAAGCCAGTGTTCACTCTTTCAACACAGTCAAAACTAGTTCCCCATAGGAATTCCATATACAGTCTTGCCTCCTCTTGGGTTTATACAATATGGAACAAAGAGAAAGGCATTATTCCCGGTGAAACTTTTCTCAGACTCTCACTATTAGAAAATTGTCAAAGAAATCCATTTCCCCCAGAGAGGATTAATTCCCAGTGAAACCTCTCTTGAATTTCTTCAAACCCTAGAACTGTTCATTAAAGAAAAGATTATTCCCGGTGAAACTTTTCTAGAACTTTTCTTAAGTATGGACCCACAGGCTTCCTAAAAGCATCCCCGCCTCCTCTTGGCCTTTGTACAAGGACCCTCAGGCTTCTTAGAAGTTCTCATGCCTTCTCTTGGGCTTAATACAAGGACCCTGGAGACCTCTTAAAGGTATAGGACAGAACTTAGTCATCCTTTGTTAGAGAAGTCTTTCCAAAGAGTCAAAACCTCAGACCAATTTAGGGTTGATTCTCATCCCTTAAAGCACCAGTCTCCCTTTGGGCATCATACAAAGATAAACTCTTCCATAACAGTAGACTTGGACAGTCTAATCTCCTCTTGGATCTCAAAGACATTCGCAAGTTCCCTACAAACATAGGAAAAAACCCTGGTCATTTAACCAATCTCCAGTAGAGTTAAAACCCTCACAGGATCTAAAACTCAGTCTTTCATCCTAAATTTCCCCAACTAGGGACAGCTTATCATCAGGATAACATTATCCCAAATCAGAACCTCAAGGCATCTGATACCTCAACTCTTCTGTAAACCCTCAGCAAGAGTTGATCCCCCGACTTGAACCTGCCTCTTGATCTCAATAATCCTCAGAAAATGACTGCCTCCTCTTAGGCTTTGTATAATGATTTTCCTCAGCAGAAGACAACCTCCTCTTAGGCTTTGTATAATGATTTTCCTCAGCAGAGTTAGCCTCAAAAGCAATCTCTTGTTGAGTCAATCACCTTTTTCAGCACTCTCTTGTTGAGTCAATCTCCTAAAAACACTCTCTTGTTGAGTCAACCCTTTTCAGCCTCAATCTTGGGCTTTGTACAAGACAGATAAAAACACTCTCTTGTTGAGTCAATCATCTTTTTCAGCCTCAATATTGGGCTTTGTACAAGACACCCATAAATATCCTCAGCTTAGTCATCTTCTTTTAGCCTCAATCTTGGGCTTTGTACAAGACATATATAAACTTTCTCCAGCAAAGTCAAAATCTTCTAACCCTTGTTTTAAGCTTTGGATAAATATCTTCCCAGCAGGGTCAATTCCTCCCAGCCTTCTTTTAGGCTTTGAGAATTAATCTCCCTAAGCAGAGTTAATCCTCTTTTAAGCCTCAATCTTGGGCTTTGTACAAGACAAATCATACTCTCCAGCAGATTTAATCTTCCTTTAGCCTCAATCTTGGGCTTTGTACAAGACAGATAAAACCTCTCACCAGTAGAGTCAGTTTCCTCTTTTCAGCCTCAATCTTGGGCTTTGTACAAGACACATACAAATATTCCCCAGTGGAGTCCAAAAACCCTCTTTAGCCTCAATCTTGGGCTTTGTACAAGACAAACAAAATATTTCCCCGAAAAAAGTCAACTTTCAGCCTTCTCTTAGGCTTTGTATAATGATATCCCCTAAAGAGTCAAATCTTTTTTTGCCTCAATCTTGGGCTTTGTACAAGACGGATAAACACTCTTTTGTTGAGTCAGTCTTTTCCAGCCTCCTCTTAGGCTTTGTATAAGGACTTCCCCAGTGGAGTCAATCAATCTCTTAGCTTCAACATTGGTCTTTGATCAAGGCACATACAAAAATAAACATCCCCTCAGAGGAAATAAAAAACTCTCTATAGGAAGACATTTCTCTGTATTATCACTCATCAAAATAGATAATCAAACAAACCCTAATCCCAGATAACTGCTATAAGTGGCACACTTGTTGATTCAAATATCCAAGATGTAGTCAATCTCTTATCCTGGTAAACTTCCTCTTTCATCTAATTGCTGTAAGTGGCAAGCCTCTGGATTATTTACATCCATGCCACTGTCCCTCTCTTTGCATGCAAAATTCCTAAAGAAAATGGCATTGCTCAACACTGAGTTAAAGTTTTCTCCTTCAGGATAAATCTCTCATACAGGAAATTATGGCATTACTGGATTCACATATCCCAATTAAAGTAATTCTCCTTTATAATCAGTTGTGATAAACAGATGAGATATCTCTCTTTAGAGATGACAAATTCTCTCTCCGTCAAACCTTTTTGCTTCAATCTTGGGCTTTGAACAAGACACAAATACTCTTTAGCTTCAATCTTGGGCTTTGAACAAGACACAAATATTCTTTAGCTTCAATCTTAGGCTTTGAACAAGACACCAAACATCTTTTCCTCCCATAGAATAGGAGGAACTACGATTGCTCTGATTTCCTTGTTTATCTTTAACGGGAATAAGTAGGCATAAGATTTCGAAATCTTAGCGAGCACACCAATCAAAAACCTTAGGTCCAGTACCTCACCAAAATCATCAAGAACTTTCTCTCTCTCAAAAACCTCCCAAAGGAAAAACTTTCCCAACCCACAACAGATAAACACCTAAGTATAAAACAGTAAAGTATATTTGCTAATGACCCGTGGATAACCACATATAGGATGGGTAATTGACAACTCCTCATTTTATAACCTGACCCCAAACTCCCCGAATCTCTTTCAGCATTTGTTTAGTTAAACATTTGCGTGCAAGGTTAGTTTTAGATAGCTTCCCTTTCCTTTCCAAATTCATAGGATAAATAAGAAATCAGAAAGTAGCACCCCACTCCTACCATTGCGGTGAGGAGAAACCCATGGCGATAAGGTGGTCGCATCACCGACAAAAATCGCACGCTACAGTAAAATGGCGACTCTGCTGGGGATGACATTATATTTGCCTAGGACTAGGATTAGAATTCCTAAGAGGTCTAGGTTGTTAGCAATCATACTACATACTATATATATATTGCTTTTCCTACTTGATATCCGTGTTTATTTTTCTGTCAATGGGAATGAGATTGATACGCATCTGGAAAGGTTGACAGAAACCTAAGATAAGGGGTGGCATAGACGGGGGGTCTTATAGGGAGTGAATCCCAAATAAGCGATCTCGGTAGACCACCAAATCAGGTGAGGGCCCGTAGGATTTAGCCTGCTGAACACGATCGTTGTGAAAGCACAGTTTTCCTAATGCAGCGCCTGTGAACTTGAGGATTTAGTAGGCTTTAACCTTATGACCACTTGGTAGTGCGGTGACTATCGGGAATAGTTGATACGCGATACTACACTCAAATGAGATTACCCTATGATGCTACAGCTCGCTCGAGTGAACCAGCTTATTGTTGATATCCCTAGGGGGGTCAATGATTTTGAGAACCTTAGAACCCGTTCTACAGGTACAAAAAATTGACCAGAATACAACCTTTTGGGATGGGTAGAGCCATGACTCCATGCTCGTGACGTTGAACCCTTGAGCCCATGTTTTTTCAATGTTTTTGTGTCCTACACAAGTACACCTTCAAGGCTCCAAAACTAGGGGATTTAAGGGGGCTGGCAAGGATGATTACCAACCCCGATGCTTTCAGAGCTAAGCATGGAGAACTGCTGTCTCTGTTAAGGGTCCACGTAGTTGAATGAATCGTGTCTATTTTAATTCAGTTTTACGATCCGGTTTATCACTGCTTCACATTCCCAGATTATCAACTGGAACCAATGTTAGAAGAGTACTTTCATCTGACTGATCTACCTATCACTGATCTAACTCATTTTTCTGGACTGGAAGAATTTCAAAGGATCAGGTCATCGCAAGAGCCATTTGTTTGGACGAGTCAGAAGTCAGGACTCACATGACCCCCAAAGGAGGAATCCACGGTTTACCAGCCAAGTTTTTGGTAGAGAAAGCCCTATACTTTGCCAGTATAGGAAATGTAACTGCTTTCGAAGATATCTTTGTCCTACTGACATACGGGTTGTTCCTCTTTCCTAACATTGACAACTTCGTTGATACTAACGCTGTTAAGATATTTCTGATTGGAAACCCCGTACCAACTCTGCTCGCAGATGCTTATCATTCTATACACTCAAGGAATCTGTACAGCGGAGGAATGATCACATGTTGTGTACCCTTTTTTTACAAATGGTTCATTTCCCATTTACCCAAGTCTGCAGCTTTTTGGGATCATAAGAGTACTCTACGTTGGTCGCAAAGGATCATGTCCCTTACCAACTCTGACATAGATTAGTATGATAGGATTTATGAGGGAGTAGAGATCATCGACAGTTGTGGAAATTTGACTAACGCACCCCTCATAGGAACTAAAGGAGGAATCAACTATCATCCAATTTTAGTTCGCCATCAACTCAGATACCCGATGAGGCATATCCCGCATAATGCTCATCTGGAAGGTCTTTTCTTCAAGGAAGGGGAAAATGACAAGGCACTAAAGAAGGAAATAGTGCACGCCTGGTAACATGTTCACAAGAAAGGAAGAGAGTCTCTAGGAAGACCAAATTGTACCTCCATGGAACCTTATCTTCACTGGGTGCAAACGAGAGCTCTCAAGCTGAGGATGCCTTACCGTCGTCAAGATGTTTTTCTGTTAAAGGAATCTGTCCTTTATTTCATGTCTAACGCAGAAAAACTCCAGGTAGCTCTCAACAAAGTTCAACGGGAGAAAAGCTCTTGGAAAAACAAGTACCGAATCCTCAACGTGGAGTGCGCCAAGATTCAGGAACTGTTAAAGCAAAAGGATTCTCTGATTAATATACTAGAGCAACATGTTGTGGAGAATCAATAAGACCGAAGAAATTTGCTCGCTCCTTTCACTTGGTAAATGACTAAAGAACCCCGGTCAAAGAAAAGGAAAATACCAGAACCATCATCTGAGCTCTCTTCAGAGAGACTCAGGATCCCTAAGTTTAGACATTTCCTTTTACAACACTTTGTAAAATACTGTATTTTTCCATTTCCGCAATCTTTCGAATTCTATAAAACAGGGTCTCCACCCTTTTACTGTATGATATTTACAATCTAATTGTTGAAGTTTCTTTGTGAATAAAAAAAAAATATATACATAACTTTGCATATCATCCATCATTCTCACATAACGCGTCTTCTTATCTTTGAATCTCACGTATACGTCTCGATTCTAGAGTCAAACTGTCTCACTCATACAATACTCGGGCCAATCGACAAAAGAAAATGGACGATCTCGAGGAAGAGAACAGAGAGCTGAGAGAAGAAATCGACGCTCTGAAGGAAGATCTAAAAAAACTTCACAGTGACATGCAATTCCTGGCAGCAGCTCAGAGGCAACAACAAAGGACTGTGATCTTAGAGATCACATCTACACCCGTAGTGGAGACATATGATCCTCGGTATAACATGCCTAAAGATCGCCCCTGGGGCATTCCTATCAACTTTATCTCTAAAGGATATATCCCACCGGTCACGGAAGACCCAGAAACTGCAGCAGGAACCGTTGGGCCTGAAGGTTACAAACTTCGGGAAAGTGAAGACGCAAGAGTTATGATGGCAACTCCCGAAGGTTACAAACTTTGGGGCATAGAAGCACCAAGAGTCACCGCCATAATGACTATACCACAACCAGTGGTACACACTGTCCCGGAAGGACAGATTCCACAAGTAATCTCTGGTGGAAATGAAGACATGTATGAAAGAATGAATGAGTTCCAAGAGCAATTCCTGGAGATGCAGAAAGAACTGCATGCCATTCGCGGTCAGGATTTATTCGAAAAGGACGCCGCAGACCTTTGTCTGGTCCCTAATGTGAAAATATCGCACAAGTTCAAGGTGCCTGACTTTGAAAAATACAAGGGCAACTCTTGCCCTCGAAGTCATTTGGTGATGTATGCTCAAAAGATGTCAACTCAAACAGAGAATCAACAACTATTGATCCATTATTTCCAAGACAGTTTAACCGATGCCGCACTCAAATGGTACATGGGTTTAAACCGCACCAAGATCAACATATTCAGAGATCTTTGCGCAGCTTTCGTTCAGCAGTATAAGTATAACCTGGACATGGAACCAGACAGAGATCAACTCCGAGCAATGTCACAAAAAGACAAGGAAACTTTTAAGGAATATGCTCAGAGATGGCGTGAAATTTCCGCCCAGATCTGTGCCCCTCTTAAGGAAAAAGAGATGACAAAGATCTTTTTAAAAACCTTGAGCTAATCTATTACGACCGAATGGTTGCAAGTGCGCCCAGTGACTTCACTAAAATGGTGAACATGGGAGTGCGCCTCGAGGAAGCAGTCCGAGAGGGACGTTTGGTCAAAAATACAGAACCATCAAGCAGTGCCAAAAGATACGGTAGTGCTTTCCAAATGAAAAAAAGAGCAAGATATCGACAGTATCTCTCTCGGAAAGCAAAGGCAAAGGTATCAACCAGTAGCATCGGTAACTTCTGCTATCAACCGAACGCCGGCTCCGACTTATCAACCTCAGGTTGCTTAGAGCCAACCAAGTCAACAACAGTAGTAGCAAAGGACACAACAGCCTTTCCAGCAGGCTCGTCCATAATACAATAACAATATTCGTATGACACGACCATTAGGGTTTGACCATATACCAATGTTGTACGCAGAACTATTTCCACTAATACTGGCCAAGGGGCACGTCCAAACCAGGTCTCCTCTTACGGTACCGGAAAATCCGCCTTTCTGGTTTAAAGAAGATCAAACATGCCCTTATCATCAACGAGGACCGGGGTACAACATTGAAAACTACCTCAGCTTCAAGTCTGATGTGCTGAAGCTTGTCAGGAACGGGGTCCTATCTTTCAAAGATACTAATCCAAATGTTTAGACGAACCCGTTGCCTCAACATGAGAAGACTGCAGTAAATTTAATAGAGGAGGAATTTAGCCGCAGTTATCAAATTCGTGATGTACTCCTATTAGGAAGCAATCTGGTCAGGATGCATTGTAGACAGAGCGGGTACGGTCATCTACCACCTCACAATTATCACTAGTGTGATATCTGCTCAAAGAATAATCAGGGGTGTTTCGTAGTGCAATCAGCTCTACAAGAACAAATGGATCTCGGATGGATCCAAGATCATCGAATCCGTGATGTCAATATGGCTCACACAAATCCCAACATTATCTAGAACCACAACATTCTGGCGATGAACGTCAACTTGGTGGCAATGCACTCAAGGCAAAGTCAATACCATAATCTGCCACGACACGATTACAATTCCTGTCTGATATTCTCAACAAGCAATCAGGGATGCTCTTTGATACAAGATGTCCTCCAACGTCAGATGGATCTTGGATGGATCCAAGACTATCGTGAAAGAAATAACCATCAAGTCAATATTATTCAGGTTTTTGACATACGCTTAATGAATACCAGTCTGGTAGAATTACTTGCTAAGCAAGTCAGGCTCGGCTTCCTGGCTTCACATATTTATCTAAACTGTGAAAAGTGTCGTGAGAACGATTAAGGGTGTGCACTCGTCCAAAGAACACTTCAACACTTGTTGGACCACTGGTGGCTTCCAATCTACTTTGATGAGGCTACACAACATATCAGTATGACTGACGGGAATCCTACTAGACATCAGAGTCAAGATGTCCGCTCGATGGAAACAAATCTAGTAAAGATGCACTGCATACAAAGCGGCGTGGTCGGGTGCCACTTCACAAATGCGAGCGCTATAGAGTTTATTCAGAGAACAACCAAGGATGCTACCTCGTACGAGCAGATCTTCAAAATCAGTTGGACCAGAAAAAGATTCGACCATGTTCAAGTTATGAGTCGATCAATGGAATACCAGATAATTTCCTTGATCAAAACAAAGACGTTGTCATAATCTCTTATCACGGGAGGGCCAAAAACATTTGTGCCTTAATCCCTCTACTCGATGAATAAAGAATCCCTCTAGATAGTAGAAACGTTCCCAACCAGGAACCAATTGAGGTTTCCTATAACGGTCAAAGAATTCAAAAGGCTCCCGTAGTTATCTACTTGCTAGGTCAAGTACTGTACAAATCCGATAAGGCTATCCCTTACAAGTACAGTGCAACAACAATCGAAAATGGAAAGGAAACTCCATTATCCTCCGTCGTGAACATTGCCTACAATAGTCGAGTAACACGGAGCGGCCGAATCTTCATCAGAGGAGTGGGAGAACCCACCAAAGAAAAGGAACCTCAAACAGAAGTTCCAAATCAACAAATTGGGAAATTCAGTAATCTCGAACTTACAAAGAACCACGATGAGATGCTGAAGCTCATCTAGAAGAGCGAGTACAACATTGTAGACCAACTGTTGCAAACTCCATCGAGAATCTCTGTGCTATCTCTCCTACTTAGTTTCGAAGCTCAAACGGAAGCTCTGTAGAAAGTCTTAGAGCAACCTTTCGTAGAACAATATGTGACGATAAAGCAGTTTGACAGCATCATTTCCAACATCACTTCCTGCAACAATTTAGATTCAGTGATGAAGAACTGCCGAAATAAGGCAAAAATCACAATATGGCGCTTAACATTACAGTCAACTTCCAGGATGATGCTTTAGCCAGCGTACTGGTAGATATCGGATCAGCTCTGAATGTTAAGCTAAAATCTACTCTGATACGACTATCATTTCAAGGATCTCCGATGAGAGGCAGTGAGTTCATCGTCAAAGCCTTTGACGAATCCAAAAAAACAGTTATCGGCGAAGTTGATCTTCCCATAACCATCGGTCCTCACACTTTCCAAGTCACTTTCCAGGTCATGGACATTCGGGCAGCCTACAGCTATTTATTAGGAAGACCTTGGATACACGAGGCTGGGGAAGCCACTTCGACACTTCACCAGAAGCTGAAGTTCGTCAAGAATGACAAGCTAGTCACAATATGTGGAGAGCAGGCCTTAATCATGAGTAACTTATCATCTTTATCATGTGTAGAACCCGAGGAGGTTGTTGGAACACAGTTTCAAGCACTGTTAATGAGCAATGAGAATCGATCAGAAAAAGGGACATCGATTTCCTCTTACAAAGATGCTCTCAAAGCAATCGAGAGTAATGACACAAAAGGATGGGGACAGCTTGTCATTCCTACTGACAACAAGACAAAGAAAGGTCTTGGTTTCTCTTCAGCCTGTACCCAGACTACTAAAGATGAAATTTTCATCCCATTCAGGACTTCTTCCACAGTGGAGGCTTCCTCCACCCAGTGTCTCAAGAAGTACACACCATCAATAAGAGTGACTCCTTCGATATGGAGGAGGAATGGAAATCTTATCTCAACGACAACGGTTATGTGTCTCAGGAAGAAACGCACATGCCATTCTGTTTTCCCAAGCAGGGCTCAAGATATATATCAAGATCAGACGTCAAGATGATGTACGAAGATTGTGATCCGGAAGGATATCGTGCTCCATCCAATTCATTAAAGGAAGACAATCTAATGAAGACAACAGTGGCTATGATTCCCTGGATGACTTGTCTATCTAGCAACCATACCCAGAAGACTTGGGGAAAAAGAGTCATCCCAACGACACTTATCAGCTGAGTAATATTGAAAGGAATACTCGTGTCCCCTATAGCGTGCAATTTTTGTCAGTGACGCGACCACCTTATCACCGTTGGGTTCCTCACCGCAATGGTAGGAGTGGGGTGCTACTTTCTGATTTCTTATTTATCCCGTGAAGCTAGAAGGGAAAGGGAAGCTATATAAAACTAACCTTGCACGCGAATGTTTAACCGAACAAATGCTTAAAAGAGATTCGGGGAGTTCGGGGTCAGGTTATACAATGGGGAGTTGTCAGTTGCCCATCCTATTTGTGGTTATCCACAGGTTGTTAGCAATAGGTTCTGCTTTTATACTTGATGGTGGTTGGGAATGTTTTTTCTATGGGAGATATGAGAGAGAGAGATTTTGATGATTTTGGTGAGTTACTGGATCACAGTTTTGATCGGTGTGAAGGTACTGGACCTAGAGTTTTTTATTAGTATGCAAAGGTACTAGACCTAGAGTTTTTGATTGGTATGCTCGCTAAGATTTCACAATCTTATGCCTACGTATTCCCGTTTAAAGAAACAGGGAAATCAGAGCAATCGTAGTTAAAAAGATGTTTTGGTGTCTTGTTCAAAGCCCAACATTGAAGCTAAAAGGTTGAGTATTTGTGTCTTATTAAAAGCCCAAGATTGAAGCTAAAGTTTTGACTGAGAGATAATTTTTCGTCACTAAAGGGAGACATCTCGTCTGTTTATCACAACTGTTGGGTGATTGATTATAAAGGAGGATTATTTTAACTGGGATATGAGAATCCAGCAATGCAATAATTTCCATTATAGGGATTTTTCCTGAAGGAGAAAACTTTAACTCAGTGTTGAGCAATGCCATTTTTCCTTCAGAATCTTTCATGCAAAGAGAGGGACAATGGCGTGGATGTAAATAATCCAGAGGCTTGCCACTTACAACAATTAGATGAAAGAAAGGGATTTACCAGGATAAAAGATGGATGACGGCTTGGATATTTGAATCAACAAGTGTGCCACTTACATCAGTTATATGGGATTAGGGTTTGTTTTGAATGTCTGTTTTAACGTGTGATAACACGGATAAATGACTTCCTACAGAGAGATTTTGATTTCCTCTGAGGGGAATGTCGACTTTTGTGTGCCTTGATCAAAGCCCAAGGTTGAAGCTAAGAGATTGATTTACTCTACTAGAGAAGTCCTTATACAAAGCCTAAGAGGAGGCTAGAAAAGACTGACTCAACAAGAGAGTGTTTATCTGTCTTGTACAAACCCAAGATTAAGTCTAAAACCAGACTGACTCTTTTGGGAAGATATCATTATACAAACCCTAAGAGGAGGCTGAAAAGTTGACTTTTCGGGGAAATATTTTGTCTGTCTTGTACAAAGCCCAAGATTGAGGCTAAAAGGGGAAACTGGCTCTATGGGTGAGAGGTTCTACTGAGGAAAATCATTATACAAAGCCTAAGAGGAGGCTAGCTTCTGCTGAGGATTATTGAGATCCAGAGGCAGGCCCAAAATGGGGGATCAACTCCTGCTGAGGATTCTAGAAGAGTTGAGGTATCAGATGCCTTGAGGTTCTAATTTGGGATATTGTTATACTGATGATAAGCTGACCCTGGCTGGGGAAATTTAAAGTGAGAGTTTAAAGATTAAGTTTTGAAAACCTATAGAGGTTTCAACTCTACTGGAGATTTATTAAAATGACCAGGGTTTTTCTTGTGTCTGTATGGAACTTGAGAATGTCTTTGAGATTCAAGAGGGGATTAAACTGTCCAAGTCTAATGGTATGGAAGAGTTTATCTTTGTATGAAGCCCAAGAGGAGGCTGGTGTTTTAAGGGATGAGAAATAACCCTGAATTGGTTTGAGGTTTTGACTCTGGAAAGACTGCTCTAGCAAAGGATGACTATGTTTTGTCCTACACCTTTAAGAGGTCTTCAAGGTCCTTGTATTAAGCCCAAGAGGAGGCATGAGAACATCTAAGAATTCGGAGGGTCCTTGTACAAAGCCCAAGAGGATAAGGGGATGCTTTTAGAAAGCCTGTGGGTCCTAAACCTAAGAATAGTTCAAGAAAAGTTTCACCAGGAATAATCTTTTCTTTAGTGAACAGTTCTAGGGTTTGAAGAAATTCAAGAGAGGTTTCAGCGAGAATTAATCCTCTCCGGGGGAAATGAACTTCTTTGACAATCTCTAATAGTGATAGTCTGAGAAATGTTTCACTGAGAATAATCCCTTTCTCTTTGTTCCATATTGGTTAAGCCCAAGAGAAGGCAAGACTGTATCTGGAATTCCTATGGAGAACTAGTTTTGACTATATTTAAGAGTGGCCAACTGGCTTTACCTAGTTCTAGACCTAGTTGTCGGGGAAAACTCTAAGCAGATATACAAGTATATATATACATTTGATTTATGACAAGCATTTAAAAGGATATGAATGAAGGACTTATAGGTGAGCTAGCTTCCAGCAATACAATTATATATATATATATATATACATATATGAAAGCATGTAAAGAAAGCTGATAAAACTTACAGGCGAGCAAGCTTCCATCGTAACAGCTGTATGGTTTGTTGTTCAAGAAATTAAAGAAAGTTTTGATAACAACTATGAGTTTGAATCTAAATTAAAAGGGAAGTTGTTTTGAAGAGATTTTTGGGGCTTATATTCAAGGAGAGGCTCGGATATAACAGTGATTGCACCGTTGTTCTAAAAATTGTATCGGGACTTATACAATGACTGAGGCCTAAATTATTATATTTACAAAGAGGGTTGGGTCTTACAACTCAAGGAGAAGCCCAAAGTTTATTTTTGTACAAGTGATGGGGCTTACAACTCTAGGAGAGGCCCAAAGGTTTGAAAAAGAAAAGAAATGGGACTTACAACACAAGGGTAGGCCCAGATGAAAATGTTTTGAAAAGCGACGATCGCGCCAAGATTTTAAAAACACAGTGGGACTTATACAATGACTGAGGCCCAAAAAGGTTTCTGTACAAAGGGAATGGGACTTACACTCTACAAAGAGGCCCAAAGTTGTTTGAAAAGATTTGTTAGGGCGATAATGATCAAAAACCCTAATTTTTTTTATTAAAATGTATTTTAACTCAAATAAAATAATCAAACATGTGAAAAAAGGTTATGATCTTGGATTTATATTTGGAATATTATGTTTCATTCATGGAATGATTTAAAAATCATTTGAATTTTGCAAAACCAAGAGAAAGAAATATTTTTAATGTCTAAAAAACAAATAAAAATATAATTCTTTACAAAAATATAAAATATATGAAATAAATAATATTTCTGTAAAATTTTCATGGAATGAAATATTTTAATATTTTTGTGAATTTTCAAAAAAAGAATCAATAAAAAATAATTAAAATTGAGAGCGAAATTAATTTTTGAATTAATTAACAAAAACATGAAAATATTGAAAAATAGCAAAAAATGAGAGAATAGCAAAAAAGGTCTGGGGTGGGGTTTGAACCCATGACCTTGCAACCAAACACACATGCGCGCTACCACTGGGGTTGTGATACATCCGTGTATCAAAACCACCCCATATGCATATATGGGGTGCCTTGTTTTCAGGCAAGGCCAATGCCAAGGCAAGGCAAGTTTTTACAATTTACGTGAAGCCTCTAACTTTCTCATTTCTCCATGGATTTGGACAAAATTTAGGTGCATCTGGCCTAGAATTTCATGAGGAATCCAATGGTGCTTTTGGAATTTTCAGAAAGTGTCCCTATTTTAAAACCCGGTTGTGGTTTCAAAATAGGCCTAGATTTGCATGTTCTATGCTACCTCACTACACAGTCAATAATAGCAGGGTAAATTATTTCAAACACAACATATACAACATGTATGAGATGTTTATGATCAATGGACATCAAAGGAGTTCAAGTTGTGATGCATTGACCTCTTGGAGCTTCTTATGCTATCTGCCAAGTTCCTTGTGCCAGAAGTGAACCAATGCTTTGAACACTCTTAATTGATCCTTTAGAAGCTTTTAGGATGAATAGAACCAGCTGGAATCTTCAGGAACAAGTATAGGCCTTTTCTTGCAAAAGGGGCAAAAGTGACCAATATGGAAACTCTCTCAAATGGTGTTCCAGATGAGGGAAACCAATTGGGACAGTTTGAGGATGATATTTGGAGTGTGTTTGAGGCCTTGTTTGGTTTTGGAAGTAACTAAATCAAGACATGGCTGGAAAAATGCAGAAAAGTCAATTTTTGAGGTTTTGGAGGTTGACTTTTTGATTTTGGTGTTTCAGGTCACAAGTGAGTGTTTGAACAGCTTAGATATGACATATTAGAGATGTTTGGATCATGATTTATGGTGGTATTTCTCTCTAACTCAAAAACTCAGAGATAACTTGCAAAAGAAGGCATTTTGGCCTAGAGAAAGAGATTTTGAGGAAAGCAAGTGTTGTAGTGCAAGTTTGTTTTGCAAGCAATAGTGAATGGCAGCTGGTACAAGCCTTTGGCCAATGTTGATCCAAGGATATCTTTAGTCTCCTATAGCCATTTACTTGAGGTTAGGGCACAGGCCTATGGTTCTTTGATTCAGTGATGATTCTTGACTCATTTAGTTAGGAATGTGTCAGTCCATGCCACCTTGGTGCATCAATTGAATGCTTGGAAACAAAATTGGAGTCTTAGCACCTTTTTATCCTTTTTAGGCTTGTTATGGCTAAGTGTAGATTCTTGGACTTTGGAGGCTTGGGGATCAGATCATTCTCCTTTTGTTTTATCCTCAGATGTGTCCAAATGGATGACAAGGCTTGGAGTTGTCCAAATTTGCCAAATCGAGCAAATGCACAAAATCTGCCTTGTACAAGGCAGTTGGAAATAGTGATTTTGAGGGGATCATATCTCCCTGCTAAGGTTGAGTTATGGGAGGCTCTTGTGCTTTTTAGAAAGCCCTCATATTATACAAAACATATGGGATCATAGTTTGTTTTGAAACTATTTGGATCCAACTGAAAAATCCTCATGAACATTGATGTTCAAGGTTGGTAACTTCGGCAGATTTTCACTAAGTGATGGAAAAAGTGTCATTTTCATGTTTTTGTGATTTTGATCAATCCATAACTCAAAATCCATGAAGACTTGGAGTCTGAGGTAGTTGAAGTTTTTGTAGACTGTAGCAAGACCTACAAATCCAACTTTGGATCACCCAAAATGGTTGCTTGGATCTCAAGTTATGATCCTTGGAAGTTGGTACCAAAATCACTTTTGTTCCATAAATTAGAAAAATTTTGGTTTCTTATGGTTGCCCCTTTTGCCAGAAACCTCACTTTTCTTGATTTTTCTTAATGAATGATGATTAATACCAAACATTAATATTGTTTTTGACTTAGGGAAAACATATTTGTGAAAAATTCCCAAAAGTCAAACTTAATTTTGTGCACAGTTGACTTTTTATCGGATGAAATCCAAACTCTGCGATCTTTTGTGAAATCAAGTCCTTGACCTAAATCAAACCTAATGGATGGATTCCATAGGTGTTATAGGGTGTATTGAATCATGTCCCAAGGTTTGGGAGCATGTCTTGGTCAAAAGTCAAAGGTACAGTTGACTTTTTCCTCGAAACCCTAATTGTAGTCTGGTGAAATTGAAACTTGAGAGCCAAGCTTCTTGGGCCAATCCATTGTTGCAAATGGATCAATGTGGTGTATTGAAGGCCCTCAAATCATGTCTTGAGGTCTTGGCTCACGCTTTGTCCCAAAATTCAACTTAGGGGTGAATTAGGTCAAGAAACCCTAATTCCTGATTTTTGGTAAATGTATCCACTGGGGTTAAATTGACTTGATGATTGGGTCCATGAGGTCCCTTGGAGTACCTTGGGTTGTGCTTTGAGGCATTGGCTCATGCCCAGATGAAAATTTCCATCTGGAGGCATTGGTCAACCAAAACCCTAATTTGGCGACACTAGCGATCTTGAGGCTTAATCCACTTAGAATGTTGCAACCTTGTGCTTGATTCTTGATGTGGGAGTCCTCTTGATCCTTTAAAGGTGTTTAAGAGGTTTAGACAAGTTAAAGATCATGTCATTTCTTGATTGATCTTTTGTCTAAGTGCTCTGAGAGGGCTCAAAACCCTAATTCTTGATTGTAGTGAATGCTCAACCAACTTTGAGGAGATTGATGAGGAATGAAGGTACATCCATATTGTGACAATGATTTGCACATTGATGTGAAGTCTTGGTGGTCAAAATTTGGGGTATGACAGATGCCCCTATTTAATTTTCTTGGACCCGAAGGTGTGAATGGCGAAGGTATTCGGGCATTCGGGGTGCAAGAGGATTAAATATCGGAATACCCAAAATTTTGACAGTGGTTACGAATGGTAGTTTGCTCATCCATCTTCTTTTGCTAAGAAATGATGCTTAGAAAAGGGTAAAACTTCCCCTCGATCCTGGTTTTCAGCCAAGGAACTGGTCTCAATTTCTTTTGTCAATAAACTTCCCCTCGATTCTGGTTTTCAACCGCGGAACTGGTCTTAGTTTCTGAAATAAACTTCCCCTCGATCCTGGTCTTTAGCCATGGAACTGGTCTACGTTTCTGATATAAACTTCCCCTCGATCCGGGTCTTCAGCGACGGAACTGGTCTTAGCTTCTTTTGGCAATAAACTTCTCCTCGATCCTAGTCTTCAGCCAAGGAACTGGTCTCCGTTGTTTTTCTTTTTTTTTTTTGACTAGGGATGCTATGTGTAGCAGTTTTCATCAAACTTCTCGCCGAATTTTTCTTGGGAGATGCCATTTTATGGAAAAAAGTTTTGATGTCAGACTTGCTGGGGAAACCCATTCGTCTGAGCTGTAGAGGTGTTCAAACTTCTCTATTGGAGATGCCATTTATTGACTCTACTGGGGGAAAATGAGTCTCTTGAGAGACTGCTTTTCACTCGGGGATGTTACATCATACTTTTCTTCGAGATCTCTTCGGAGAAATTCCAGGTGATGTAATCCAATTTTGAGGTGTTGATGACTTTATTAATGTTGACTTTCTGAAGAGAAAAACCAATGTGTTACTGAGAGTCTTTAGTTGCGAGGCTTTCTCTGGGGATTTTCTTTAATCCGGGAAAGCGTAAATATCATCTTCAATGGTGAAGAGTGACGTTTGTCGAATGTCTTCTTGCCTTTTAGAGGGTCAAGTTATCAAAGTGGTCGAGGATCGTCTCCAATCCAGAAATAAACTGGGGAGAAACTGCTCAGACGTTGCATTTCCTAACAAGTAAAGGACTGACAACTCGATTGAGAGGAATTTTATCACTTGGGGATAAGACTGACCAGAGTGATAGTGATGCAATATGAATATGAGTATGAATCAATAATGCATGATGTATGTATGTTTATGCTGACAAAACTGTCGCGACATACAGACTAATAGATGAACACGACTGGATACTCGGCCACGGTGGGGGAGGAAAAGAATCACTGGTCCAAAATAGAAATCATGCCTTGCTTAGGAGAGGTGGTCCCTGTGGGGAGAAAGAATTGTTCAATCGGTCTTGAGAGGTACGAACTCTGCTGGGGATGTCAGATGAAACATGGTCTCTGACACAGTTGATCCTTCATTCAAGCGTACTAGTTTAGAAGGAGTACTTTGATTCTGCACTTTGTGGTTCAACCACCTTTGGAGAAGCGAACGATGTTCTTTTTGATATTCAAAGTCAAAAGGAAATGCCATCTTTATTTTAAAACCAGAAAAATTTTAGACAAGTAAATTCATTTTTATTTTATTTCAAGAATCGTTGATCATGTTACAAATTTCATTCTGTAAAGCTAAAATAAATAAGAATTACAAACAAAAGCACTAGGGCTCAAATTTTATTGATAAGGTGGAAATCAGCCAAGCGTGTGATTCCATAGAGTATTTACAAAGTTAGAAAATCGTAATTTAAGGAAAAAGGGATACATTGAAACATAACGACCGCGATCCCTCTACCAACTTTGAATTCTGGACATCCTGAGCTTCTGTCGAAGATGACCTTGACTGGAGTCTTTTGACGGATGGTATTATCGCTGGGAATTTAACCTCGTCGGACGTAGTTACTTGCCATTAATCCCTAACTTTCGCATGGATTGTCTTTTGAGGGTTCCAATCCATCGGGATGATTTTTTGCTTATCTCTCTAATTTTTGCCTGGACCGCCCTTTCGGGTTATCAATCCACCGAGTCATTTTTTTTATTTAGGCGAAGTATTTCTTGACTACATCAACATTTGTGGGGTAGGAAAATTCTTCTCCATCCATGGTTGCGAGTCTCAAGGCGCCGCCTGAGAAGGCTTTCTTGACCACATAAGGGCCGTCGTAATTCAGAGTCCATTTGCCCCGGGAATCAGTGAGAAATGATTGTATCTTCTTGAGCACAAGGTCCCCTTTCTTGAAGATGCGAGGACTGACCCTTTTGTCAAACGCTTTCTTCATTCTATACTGATATAGATGACCGTGGCACAAAGCCGTTATTCGTTTTTCTTTGATCAGGTTCAGTTCATCGTGCCGACTTTGACACCATTCAGCTTCTGTTAGCTTGGCTTCGATCAATACCCGGATTGATGGGATCTCTACTTCTATGGGAAGCACTGCCTTCATGCCATATACTAGAGAGAGAGGGGTTGCCCCAGTTGAAGTGCGGACAGATGTGCGATAACCGTGAAGAGCGACGGGTAGCATCTCGTGCCAATCTTTGTAGGTTACAACCATCTTTTGAACGATTTTCTTGATGTTCTTGTTAGCCGCTTCTACCGCTCCGTTCATCTTAGGTCGGTAGGGAGATGAGTTATGGTGTTCAATTTTGAACTCAACACATAATTCTTTCATCATCTTGTTCTTCAAGTTAGATCCATTATCAGTAATGATCTGGCTGGGAACATCATAACGGCAGATGAGATTATTTTTGATAAAACGGACCACCACTTGTCGGGTTACATTGGTGTATGACGCTGCTTTGACCCATTTAGTGAAGTAGTCAATGGCTACTAGGATGAACCGATGTCCGTTTGAAGCCTTGGGTTCGATCATGGCAATCATGTCGATTCCCCATATGGAAAATGGCCATGGGAAAGAAAGAACTTTGAGATGTGTTGGCGGTACATGGATTTTGTCTGAGTATATCCGACATTTGTGACATCTCCTCATGTACTTGTAGCAATCGAATTCCAATGTCAGCCAATAGTATCATGCTCTTAGAATTTTTCTTGCCATTGTGTGTCCGTTGGCATGAATGCCAAAGGATCCTTCGTGAATTTCTTTCATCAGCATGTTTGCTTCTAGTCTGTCTACGCATCGGAGCAAGACCATGTCAAATTTTCTCTTATAGAACATATCACCGCTCAGAAAGAAGCTGCCAGCCAGCCTTTTGAGGGTTTTCCTATCTTTTCTCGATGCCCCAGGTGGGTACTCTTGTGTTTGAAGGAAGTATTTGATATCGTGATACCAATGTTTGTCGTCTATGACTGCTTCGTTTGTGAAGATGTAGGCGTGTCTTTCAAGGCCCATTATGTCAATCTTAGGTACGCCGTTCCATTGACCTACACTAATCATGGAAGAAAGAGTGGCTAGTGCATCAGCCATGTGATTTTCTTCACGAGGGATATGATGAAACTTGATTCTGTTGAAGAATGGTAACAACCTTCTCGCATAATCTTTGTAAGGAATCAGTCCTGATTGGTATGTTTTCCAATCTCCTTTGATTTGATTGATAACCAGGGCTGAGTCTCGATACACATCCAAGTTCATAATTCTCAAGTCAACTGCTTCTCCGAGACCCATGATACATGCTTCGTATTCAGCCTCGTTGTTTGTGCACTTGAATGTCAATCTGGCAGTGAAAGGAATGTGGGTACCCTGAGGTGTTACAATGATTGCCCCAATCCTGTTTCCATAAATGTTGACGGCTCCGTCAAAGATTAGTCCCCATTGGGAACCTAGTTTTGGCCCTTCACTGGGTAGCAGTTCATCGTAATCTTTCATTTTCAAGTACATGACATCTTTGTCTGGGAAGTCAAATCCAACTGATTCCTGTTCGTCAATCGGTTGATGAGCCAAATGATCGGCTAAAATACTCCCTTTGACGGCTTTCTGAGCATGGTACTAAATGTCGTATTCTGATAACAACATCTGCCAACGGGCAATCCTTCCCATGAGAGCAGGCTTTTCAAATACATACTTGATTATATCCATTTCGGAGATTAACTAAGTAGTGTGACAAATCATATACTGGCGAAGACGTGTGGCTGCCCAAGGCAGAGCACAACAAGTTTTCTCAAGCATAGTATACCGAGTGTCACAGTCGGTAAACTTCTTGCTCAAATAGTAGATGGCAGACTCTTTTCTTTTCGTTTCGTCCTGTTGACCAAGTACACACCCCATTGAGTCCTCCAAGACTGTTAGGTAGATGATCAATGGTCTTCCCTCCACTAGAGGTGATAGAATTGGTGGGTTCAATAGGTATTCCTTGATACTGTCGAAGGCTATTTGGCAGTCTTCTGTCCATACGCAGTCCTGATTCTTTTTGAGTAATTTGAAGATTGGAGCGCCTGTCGCGGTCATGAGGAGTATAAATCTGGAAATGTAATTCAAACGCCCAAGGAATCCTCTGACTTGTTTTTTAGTCTTTGGAAAAGGCATTTCTTGGATGGCCTTGACCTTATCAGGATCAACCTCAATTCCTTTCTGGCTGACGATGAACCCTAGCAGCTTTCCTGAGCGGACACCGAACGTGCACTTGTTAGGATTCAAGCGGAGTTTGTATTTTCTCAGACGCTCAAATAACTTTGACAGGTGGCTCACATGCTCCTCTTCTGTTTTAGATTTGGCAATCATGTCATCGACATACACTTTGATTTCTTTGTGTATCATGTCGTGAAACAGAGTAGTCATGGCCCTTTGATAGGTTGCCCCGACGTTCTTTAAACCGAACGGCATTACCTTGTAACAAAAGGTGTCCCATGGTGTGATGAACGAAGTTTTCTCCATGTCTTCCAGTGCTATTTTGATTTGATTATAGCCCGAGAATCCATCCATGAAGGAGAAGACTTTGAATTTCGTTGTACTATCTACCAACATGTCTATATACGGTAAGGGAAAGTCATCCTTTGGACTGGCTTTGTTCAGATCCCTGTAGTCTACACACATTCTGAATTTTTCGTCCTTTTTCAGAACTGGTACTATGTTGGATTATCATTGAGGATATTCTGAGGTGGCGAGGAACCCCGCGTCAATCTGTTTCTGTACTTCCTCTTTGATTTTGATGGCCATGTCTGGATGAGTCCGTCTTAGTCTTTGTTTTACCGGCAGACATTCTGATCTTAACGGTAGGTGATGTTCCACGATCCTGGTGTTCAACCCTGGCATGTCCTGATAGGACCAAGCAAATACATCGGGAAACTCTTTGAGAAGTTTTATCAAGTCTTCTTTGACAGTTTGACTGAGCAGTGCCCCAATCTTGACTTCTTTTCTCTCTTCTTTTGAACCCAGGTTGACTGTTTCCAATGGCTCTTTGTGAGGTTCAATGGACTTTTCCTCTTGTCTGAGTAATCGAGAGATCTCTTCTGGAATTTCTTCGTCTTCTTCTTCTTCAGCTTCAAATACCGGGAATTCAAAGTTGGGAGAAGTCATTGGATCGTATGTTTCAATGGGGTTTAAAACAAGCAATTTGCACGACGTGATGATTTATTTTTAGAAGAGATAGAGAGAATGCAAGAGAGTGTGCAGTGTATTTTCCGAAAAATGCTTGTTTTTAGTTTGAGTTATTTTTTAGGATTACCATTTTCTGAAAAAGCGAAAAGTGAAAACAACAATAAATGCGGAAATTACATAACGACATTTATTTATTTATTTATGATTTAGTCGATTCTTGAAACTACGGCCCTTTAAAACAAAACTCTGTCACTTTGGGTGAGGCGAAGAGGGACATTTACAGAAAGTGAGCCCTATGAAAACATCCGTTTCACATGGGCGGGGTGAAAGGTCCAAACAAAGATGGCAATTACTTAGACTTATGGACGACTTTCGGGACATCGACAGCAACCTGATGCGGTGTTTTCGCAAGTATATGAATCGCGTCAGAGTAATACAAAAGATTATCGATCCCACAGAGACCAAACGTCAATCTATCGATTTCTATCCTTACGATGTTTATCTAAGGCAAATCAATCGGGAGTTCGAGAGTGCACAGTAAAAGCAGAGTAAAGTACGAAGATATAAAAATTCAATAAACAACAGGCTTGAATGTAATTCACATAGTCAGATAATATTCCAGATGCTTGTAAATAGAACTACTTATGGGGTAATGTTTTCTACTCATGAAAATAACTAATTTAATGGGAACTGTCGCTTTCGCGTATTCAGAACCGAGTTTATCCCTTAATCGAACCCTCTTATTATCACTTATAAAAAGGCGCGCATTGCGTTAAAGTAATAAACCTATTTTTAAGAAATATAGTTTCTAGACTTAGTTGAAAAGTATTTTGACTTGGAACTTTTAACAAAAATAGGTTCATGCGAACCGGACTTTAAACCCATAAACGCGTCCGAAAATAGTTTTAAAATCTTTTTTCTAAAGTATTAAAAACTCCTACTTAACTGGACAAAGCGCTTTTGCTTCCTTTGAACAGTTAAGACTAACCAAGTTTAACTAAAGGTTGGACGGATTTCGATCTTACCCAACCGAAATAAAGTACAGAAAACTTGTGTTAAAAATCAGAATAACCCCTAAGCATTTCTATCGACACATTACATGGAATATTATTTCAACTATGATCCTTACATTCTAACCTTTAAGATTTAGCCGGACATGGAAATGTAAATAGACATGTTGAAATAGATCATGTTAAAGTAAATTCTTAAAAGGGTTTTGAAAGTAAAGCGAGTGCGAGAAATAAAGAAAGTAAAGCGAGTGCAAGAAATAAATAAAGTAAAGCGAGTGCGAGAAATAAAGAAAAGTAAAGCGAGTGCGA
The DNA here is from genome assembly GCA_022829125.1 of Lathyrus tuberosus. Taxonomy (NCBI): domain Eukaryota; kingdom Viridiplantae; phylum Streptophyta; class Magnoliopsida; order Fabales; family Fabaceae; genus Lathyrus; species Lathyrus tuberosus. Next base: position 4,886,499 of record JALAZF010000414.1, on the reverse strand, counting down.
GAAATAAAGAAAATAAAAGCTGAACTTGTAAATGAACCTGCTCCAAATCGGAGGCTTTAAATCTGGTACAACTGGAAATAAATGACTGGAAATGAAAATGGCGGCAGGATTAACTTCTACCTGAGTGCTCCAAACTCGATTACAGACTCGATCAAACAGTGTGATAACTCCCCGATGTGAGAAGTTTATCACTTTACAATACTGAAGTATATGGCTTTAGTTCTGAAACTAAGCTTGGATGAAGAAAAAGGATCAATGACTCATCTATTTATAGCCTAGGAAAAACTATGGAAAGACCAAAGTGCCCCCCAACTTCTTTTGGGAGGGAAGCCATACGACAAAGGTAGCGCACGCCACCCCCTCATGGCGCCCGCCATGTGAACCAAGGGAGAAAGAAGTGGAAATCATGGCAGTTGACAGCAGTTGACTCTTATCCAAGTCATGGCCTACCCTATGGCGCCAGCCATGGTGGATGCCATGTGTACAATTTCCTCAAAAACTGGTTTTCTTGCTCGTTTTTCTTCATTTCTTCACAAGGAGCTCTGGAAATACAAAGAACCTGAAAACAAAACAAAACACAAGCATAACACAAGAAAATGGCAATAAAATCCTAAGAAACATGGGCAATCCGAGTCAAATACGCAGTGTGATTCAGTGTTATCAAATTCTCCCACACTTAAACCTTTGCTTGTCCTCAAGCAAACCATGACTCGCGAGAAAAATAGTGAATACGGATACTCATCCTAGGCTACCAACTCTACTTCGGTTAAGTTTGTGTCGATAGGTACTTGCTCACACACTAAGGATATCGTAACAACACAGTTTTGATTTTGCGGTCATCAACCTCCCTCCTATACAAACCAATCTGAATCATGTCATTATACCTAAGCTTAACTCACTCATCCTTCTTTCGTCCCTTTTCATTCTGGCGCGATCACATTAAGCCCGTTATCCTTTCACACTCATGGTAGGATGGCCTGTTAGTGACTATGATCTCATTATTATCATTTTTTTTTCTTTTGACACATTGGCTTAAAAATTAATAAAATAAAGAAGTTTGCATCGTTGGGCTAAATGATCGGGCGAGGATCACCTAACTTAGAAGGAGCATTTCTTTCCATTTATTCATTTATTTTTCTTCTTTTACCTTTTAAGCTTGAGATCATACACTTATTTGCATCGACTTCCTACTTAGTGTGTGCTTAGGATGGTGCCGACTGCTAAATAAACTACTCAGGGACTACTAAAGGGGTGAGAACTTAAGGCTATGGCATAACAAGTAATCAAATCGATTTCCATAATTTAGAGGCTCACGGTGTTAAGACGATACCGATCTTTCAGAATTTTCCCAAGTCTCACAATCTAACCTCAATTTCGTCTGTAACCTAAGATTTTCAAAAGAAACACTATTTTTAACTCAAAAATTTTCAAAATATTTTGTATGGCTCAAGAGAATGCGGAAATCAATAAACAACATAAAATCAGCATAAAGACTCGACAGCACATGCACAGATGGACGAAACGTTTAAAACAAAAAAAAATTTAAAATCATGCTGGAAAACAGTAAACCTAACTAGAAAGCGGTAAAATGAAAGCGGTAAATGTTCCTCCCCCACACCTAAACCAAACGTTGTCCTCAATGTTTTGATAAAAGGTGGTAAAGGAAAGATAGAACCTGTATGAATGCCATTTCGTGCTACCATGGCCAAATTTGCGCTGATTCTTCCCTTGTTGTCCCTGTCTTCGCTGGCCACTTCTATTCCGGTGTCTTGTACTACGAGTTATCTGAATTTGCTTAAACTTCATTTTCTTGAAGCCGCTCATCATATTGCCTATTTCCGAAGGAATTATCTGCAAAAATTTGTTAGAAAAATACGGTGCGGTGTGTGCAAGTGGAACCTGACCATGCGAAAGGAAAAGGAGGAGGTGAGTTACGAATGGGAGAGATATGCTTTCTCCCATCATACTCATCATTGGTGTCACCACCAGCAGCGACATTTGTAGGAATGTGCGTGGGCACCCGGTCATTTTAAGGGATTGTCATCTAGAGATCTTTCGCCTAAATGTAGCTGAGACGTGACAAGCGATACAATTCTTTATTTTCTGCAAACACAAACAATAAAAAGAAAACATTAAATTAAAAGCTTGTGGGTTGCCTCCCACGCAGGGCTTTGTTTAACTTCGATAGCTCGACGGTTAGGAGTGTTAATCTTTGGTTTCCATGGCCATTTATCAAGCCATCTCACATATCCCTCACCTTTTATTTTCTTCTTTCTGTGGGGCGGTTCATTCTTTTGAACTTGTGGTGGTGGTTCTGGATCTGTCCTAAGTATTAGCTTTTCGAGTTTGGGCTCAGCTATTTCATCCATCACCTCAAAGTCTAACCTTACCCTCTTAACAGTAATGATATCCCTAGATTCATGGTCCTCGAATTTTCTCTTTTTATACAGGACCTCAGACAAAGGTGCATCGGTGTGGATATTTTCTAATACCTCCACATGCGTTTTGGATTGGGAGTCTAACTTAGCCTCTACAAACCTTTGCGAGAAAGGAATTGTTGGGGTATATGGAGGAGGAACGAAATTAGGTGCTTCTTTCTCTACCTCTTTGACGACCTCCCTTTCAGGTGGTCCCAGTAAATTTTTCTCAATCTCTACGTCTTCCTCACCAGAACTCTCCTCAACCTCAATATCAGTCTCCTCACCCTCATTATCACTCTCCTGGGGATTCTCGGTTTGTTTTTCATTAATGGTTGTTACAACATCCACATGCTCCTCAAGGGAGGGTCCTATAGGTGTCTTTCCAAGCAGGGAGATTTGAGTCTGCAATGACTCAGTGTGAGTCGCGAGGGACTCGACCATAGTGTTTATCTGCATAAGGTTTTCATAAGTATCGAGATGTTGTCTTCTAAGCTCTTCATTCCTGAGAGTTTGTGTCTCCATAAAGTGCTTCATCATAGATTCTAACCTAGAATTAGTTGTTGTTTGAATGAAATCCTCCATTAATGCTTCGAGGTTGGAATTATCTGATTCTTGCGGTTCTTTGAAATTTTGGGAATGGTAATCATAGGAAAAATTTGGTTGCGGTTCCTCAAAATATTGGGAGTATTGCGGTTGTTAATTGTAGAGAAAATTTGGGTGATACATAGTTTTTAAATTTTTTTTTATTATTATTTTTTTTATGGGAGTGCCTTAGTATAAACGGTGCAACAATAGGGTACGAAATTTGACATAATTGGTCCCCGGCAACGGCGCCAAAAACTTGATGCGGTGTTTTCGCAAGTATACGAATCGCGTCAGAGTAATACAAAAGATTATCGATCCCACAGAGACCAAACGTCAATCTATCGATTTCTATCGTTACGATGTTTATCTAAGGCAAATCAATCGGGAGTTCGAGAGTGCACAGTAAAAGCAGAGTAAAGTACGAAGATATAAAAATTCAATAAACAACAGGCTTGAATGTAATTCACACAGTCAGATAATATTCCAGATGCTTGTAAATAGAACTACTTATGGGGTAATATTTTCTACTTGATCCGGAGTATTCGAACGGGTCCACGTAAGCTGGTCGTCAGATGGCAAGGTGCTCGGACGGATGATGGTCCTCAGGCGTGCAAGGTGTTCGGAATGTTGATGAGGAGAGAAGGGGGTGTACCTGCAAGGCACTCCGACGCTCAAGTAAGAAAGGGTCAGAGAAAAGGGGCAAGTACAAAGTGTATTCTTAGGATGAAAAATGTGATACCTGACCCTCTCAAGCGAGAGGGTTTATATAGAGCCCCCAGCGCGTGGCCAACGGTCCTATTTTCGGGGCGAAATAACCGTTTTCCCCCAAAGAATAGGTAACTGCCCAAACTAGCCGTTATGTCGGGCAGGGTGCCAGAAACTAGCCGTTATGTCGGGCATAAACGCAGTTCCGGGCACCTGTCCTTTGCTGTTCGGGCAGCGAGGAAGCCGTGCATAACGGGCATAAAAGCCGGGGAGGAACGTTGCGTTCCTTGCCCGGTTGGAGGGGTAGAAATGTCATTTTTGCCCCTCTGTGAATTGGGCATAGGCAATTTGGGCCGCTCTGGAGCAGAGGCGGATTGGACCAATTCTAGCCATTGGTCCAGTCCAGAACAGGAGCCCCCCAAGTCGTTGCTCCCGAGCATGGGAGTGATGACTTAAGGACTTCTCGTCGCTCAGGGGAGCTAGCGCAGAGTCGTCGTTTGGAGACGAGGATGATCGTCTCGAGGTGCTCGTGGCCCTTCGTGTCTGCAATATTCGTGGTCGAGACTACATTGCCCGGTATTCGGGGAGATAAAGCGTCAGACAGAATGGGAAACGTTGGGCTGCCACGTGTGCATCGAGCTCTGTGTAGCAGTTAATAGGTAATTATGGCTAGTGGGCAGTCATTATTGCCTACGGGCGCGTGTGTGCACGTGCCCCTTAGTATAAAAGGGGGAAGGTTGTCCTATCTTTCCCTTTTTCCCTTCTGGTTTCTCTTCGTCGTCATCAGCGTTCTTGCCCGTCGCCGTCTTCAGAGCAACCGACCACCGTGCCAAGTTTCGAGCAGTCTCCCTCTTCTACTCAAATCAAGTAAGTTTTCTGATTTCCAGCTTGTTTTACTTTCTCTTGTTGTTAGTGGTAGACTGCATGCGGCTAGGGTTAGTTTTAGGTGACAAAATAGGTAGATTTTCGGCGAGTGTTGGTGGTGGGCGGTGGTTCTGCCCTTTTGCAGCTTCAAGCATCTCTCCGGAGTAGGTAGCGCGTTCGGTGAGTGTGGTGGTCCACGTCGTGGTTGTGAGTCATGACCACCGCGTCTTATTATCTTCTGATGGAATGGCGAATTTTCTGGTAGACCGTTTCCAGATTCCGGTGGAGCCTTGCAGTTTCCGGTGGAGCATCAAACGGAATCTGGGCACGAGCGCGGGGAGGTTCTTCGCAGGAAGATGGCATATCTCGGGCATCTCCTCGCGGGGAGGTTTTTCGTTTGATGTTAGGGCTTAGGCCGGGGATGTTGTCCTTAGCCTTTTGCGCGCCCTTTCACTTGACTTGGCAGTGGAAGGGTGGATTTGATTTTCTGTCGAATTCACTGTCTTTCTCTGATTTTTCAGGTGATCGTAATGGCGATGGAGCCAGAGAGAGAAGCTATCCCAGTCACATCCGAGGAGGACACTGCATCCGAGGAGGATAGCAGCGCAACGACTTCGAGTTCTACGTCTTCGAGCTCGGCGGCATCGAGCTCCTCGAGCAGAGTCGAGGAGGAAGAAGAACTAGAGGTTATGGAGGAAGATGTTGAAGGGTTTTTTCTGGAGGAGTGGGAAGTGGCCGAGCCTTCCGAACACATTTCCACGTTCGCCAGATTTGTGGCGAACGCCTTTGTAGAGGTGGGCCCACCGGGGGATTGGAGAGTGCATTTTCCCACCGTGGACGAGCGGGTCTTCTCGGAGTTCGGGGACCGCTTCACGATGTACGAGTATGCTTTCAAGGAGTTGGGGCTGAGGTTGCCCTTTACTGACTTCCAGCGGTCGATAGTTGAGCATCTCAAGCTGGCGCCTTCGCAACTCCACCCCAATTCGCTGGCCTTTATACGGGCATTTGAGTTAGTGTGCGAGCATCTCACACTGGGATCCACTCTCCCTCTGTTTTTTGTTGTTTTCCATCTTCAACGACAGCTGGCGGGGAAGAAGTACGGATGGGTTTCCTTGAAGCAGCCCAAGAAGTTGTTCAAGCCGTTCTCAGAGTCAATCCGAACGTTCAAGGGAAGGTACTTCATCGTCGAGCCAGTGTTTGAGGCAGCCCAGGACAGCACGTATGTCTGAGAGATAGAAGTTGATGAGGATGGAGAGGATATACTCAACGAGGAGGGGAAGTATATCAGGGAGAGGGTGTATAAGTTCCCGATCCGCTGGGCACCTAACCATTTCTCCAAGAAGCCCGACGCTTATGTTTTTGAGCCGAGCGAGTTACGCGGGCAGGACGTCGTGTCCTACGAGAGGTTGGTAAACTGGGTTAACTCCTTTAGTCTTGCCAGCTGCTGGACGAGCAAGGGCAACCCTATCTTCGAGGAGGATGGGAGCCAGAGGGTCGAGCGCAGATTCATCAATGTTAAGGCACTGCTGGAGTGCAAGACTCACGCGGATGATGAGAAGCTGCTCGGTAGTCTTAGTTGTTTAGACTTTGTTTGTGTTATTTCTGTTCCTCGTAGCTAACGTGCTTGTTTTCATTTGTGCAGGTGAGATGCCTCAAGCTCGTGATCGTGTTGTGAGGAATGCCATGGCGAGGGGTAAGGCTGGAGCGGCTCCCCCTAAGACCTGGACTGCTACTGGTACTCGTGCTCCTTCCTTTGTTCATACTGCTCCGGGGACCTCTTCTACGCCCTCTCCTGGTCCACGGGATTCTCCACTACCTCTGTCGGGCGGGCGAAGCGGCCACGGACGTTAGATGCTGTGGACCTGACTCGGGCGCCTGAGAAGGGGAAATTTGAGCTCCCCCCGTGCATTCTTGACAGGAGATTTTTTTAGGGCAACACCCTGATCGTTCCTCGGGCAGAGTCTCTTAGCTTGGAGAGCATGGACCGGCCGAGCAAGAGGGCGCTAGTTGCCCATGATGCTTTTGTCCTTGTGAGGATGCTGGAGATGGCGGCCGTTTATGTGGAAGGGGACACTGCGCTTGAGGCTGAACTCACTGCGGCTCGGGCTTCTGAGACGGCCTTGAAGGAGGAGGTCAAGGGTGCTCGTGAGGCTAGGAAGAAGGCCGAAGAGGAGACGACCAAGCTGAAAGAGAAGGTCACTAAGCTGAAGGCGGAGAAAAGGGCTGCCGGAGTTGAACAAAGAGCTGATGGCGGCCAGTGCCCCGGGTGCTGATGAACCGGATGAGATAAAAGTGTTGAAAACTAGGGCTGAGCTGGTCGCCGGCATTCTGCAGGCCGAGGATGACGGTATCGCCGTGGCAGTGGAGTCCTTCAAAAGTATCGTGGCCCAGTTACGGGTGGTGAACCCTGGGCTTGAGATTTCGACCGAGGGTATCCACTATCTTGCGCGAGTGGAGGATGGTCGCATCGTCTTGCCCGCAGGCCTTGTTCTTGATACCCCCGAGGTTCAGCCCGAGGACCAGCCCGTGGAGGAGCAGAGACCTGAGCCCGTGTCGACCGAGCATGTGGAAGAATGAGGAGTTTTGTTATTCTGGTGTTGTTGTATCCTGTCCGGCCTGCGTGCCGTTGATTTCTTTGTAACTTTATTTTTGGGGGCATGGCCCCGTTCTATGTAACACCGCACAATAGTGGTCCTTGTGGCCACCGATAATTTATTATGTTTCTTTACGTGCATGATTTTACTTGCGTTTATTTTTGCTAAGTGTTATATGCATGCTCGTTGTGAACGTATGTCCGCCCGTAACAGGGGGTATTTGACTTGCGTGAATACTTTAGGGGATTTGCTCGTGGTAGTGAGGGGAACTGGTCGGACTGTCGGGGAATGTATCGGCGGGGAGCGGAGCTCAGGTCGCGTTTGAGGCCTGAGTCCGCGGCGTGAACGTCCCATCGCGAGCTGGGGTTCTGCCAATAATGGTACTTGGGCGAAGGCGGTGCTCGGTTGAGGACCACCGACGAGCAGAGTTCCGGCTTATTCACTTGAGCGGGATTCTACTTTGTATGTATGCGGCATTTGTACCTAGACGAGCATGATGACCGTTAGGTGGTCCTTTGATGCGAGGAATCCTATAGTTACTTTAGCTGTAGTATTCCTTAAGTTTTTTAGCATTCCACGACCGAGGGATTGCATCCCCGTTGAGGTTTTCGAGGAAGTATGCACCATTCCCCATTTTGGCACGGACTCTGTATGGCCCTTCCCAGTTGGCTGCTAGTTTGCCTTCGCGAGAGTCCTTGTGGTTTCTTCGCAGGACAAGGCTGCCCACATCGAACTCTCGTCGTAAGACTTTGGCGTTGTGCCTGATTGCTATTTTTTGCTTAAGAGATGCTTCGCGGAGGTCCGCTCCTGTTCGGATTTCCTCGACGAGGTCGAGCTCCTCTCTTATTGCTTTGTCGTTCATTTCCTCGTCTAGAGGTGATTCGGTCCTCCTGGACGGTACATGAATTTCAATGGGTAAAGCAGCCTCCGTGCCATATGCTAAGCGGAAAGGCGTTTCCCCGGTGGTAGACTGAGGAGTGGTGCGGTATGCCCATAAGACGCCGTGGAGCTCCTCGACCCAGGCTTTCTTCGCTTCATCCAGTCTTCGCTTGAGGCCATGAAGAATGACGCAGTTGGCCGCTTCTTCCTGCCCGTTGGTCTGGGGATGTTCTACAGAAGCGAAGTGTTGCTTTGTTCCGAGGTGGGCGACAAAGTCTTGGAACTTCTTGTCCGTGAATTGGGTTCCATTGTCCGTGACGATTGCTTGGGGAATCCCAAAATGGGCAAGGATATTCCGCTTGTAAAAGCGCAGAATATTAAGTGCTGTTATCTTTGCTAAGGCTTCTGCTTCTATCCATTTTGTGAAATAGTCCACACCCACTATCAGGTATTTGTTTTGGCTGGACCCCGTCATGAATGGTCCTAGGATGTCCAGGCCCCACCAGGCGAATGGCCACGGGGAAGTCATGCTCTTCAGTTCATTGGGTGGAGCTAGGTGCATATCCCCGTGTCGTTGGCATTTGTCGCACTTCTTCACATGCTCCTTGGCATCGTGCTGCATGGTTGGCCAATAATACCCTGCCCGGAGGGCCTTGCGGGCAAGGGACCTTCCTCCTAGGTGCTGGGCGTTAATGCCTTCGTGGATCTCTCGTAATACGTGGGGGACAACTTCCTCCTCTATGCACTTGAGCAGTGGGATGGAGAAGCCTCGTCGATAGAGCTTGTTTTCGAGGATGACGTACGAGCAAGCTCTTCGTCTGATGGTGCTGGCTTCCTTGGGGTCATCCGGAAGTTCGTCCCTGGTGAGGTAGTTATACACGGACGTCATCCAGCAATCGCTGTCCCCAATCGCGTGCACGTGTAGGGTCGGGGATCCCTTATCGATGCTGGACCGGGGAAGTATCTCTTGGATGACCGACCTGTTTCCGCCTTTCCTTTTAGTGCTCGCTAGTTTGGACAAGACGTCTGCTCGCACATTATGTTCGCGTGGAACATGTCTTACTTCTACCGTTCTGAACTTCGAAATTTTTCCTTTGACTAGGGTTAGGTATTCAGAGAGACTATTGTTTTTGGTCTGGTACTCTCCTGATACCTGGTGGGCTACGAGTTGGGAGTCCGTGCAGATGATGATTTCTTCAGCCCCTAGGTCTTCGGCTAGGCGCAAACTGGTGAGGAAAGCTTCATATTCGGCCTGGTTGTTCGACGTAGGAAAGGACAATGTGAGTGAAGCCTCGACTATGGTCCCTTCGTCGTTTTCCAAAATTACTCCTGCCCCGCTACCGCTCGAGCTGGATGCTCCGTCCACGTAGATGGTCCATCTGTTTGCTATGTGGGACGAGGAGTCTGAGAAGGTTACTTCGGCTATGAAATCGGCCAGGGCTTGGGCTTTAAGAGCTTTTCTTCTTTCATACTGGACGTCGAACTCGGACAGTTCCAACGACCATTTAAGCATTCGCCCAGCCATGTCTGGTCGTCCCAGCAATTGCTTGATGGGCTGATCCGTCCTTACCACGATCGTGTGGGCCAAGAAATAGTGTCTTAGTCATCTAGCAGCATTGACGAGGGTCAATGCTACCCTCTCTATCTGTTGATATCGCAGCTCTGCGTCCTGCAACGCTTTGCTCGTGAAGTATACTGGCTTTTGCCCGCCAGGATTCTCGCAGATGAGAACGGCGCTGACGGCCTCGGCAGTGACGACGAGGTATAGAAACAAGACTTCCCCGGCGTCTGGCCTTGATAATACGGGTGGTTTCGACAGAGCTTGCTTCAGGTGAAGGAGGGATGCTTCACATTCCTCTGTCCATTCAAACGCTGCCTCTTTTCGCAAGAGCTTAAAGAAAGGAATGGCGTGTTGGGTGGACTTTGCAACGAAGCGGGACAACGAAGTAAGTACCCTATTGAGGGACTGGATGTTCTTTTTAGACGTGGGCGTTGGGAACTCAGAGAATGCCTGACACTTGTCGGGGTTAGCTTCTATTCCTCGTTCCGTTAGGTAGAAGCCAAGGAATTTACCTGCCCGTACCCCGAACGTGCACTTCTCTGGGTTAAAACGCATTTGCTACTTTCTGGCTTGTTCGAAAATTTTGCGAAGATGGGCGACATGTTCTAGTTCCTCGTGGGACTTGACGATCATATCGTCCATGTATACTTCGAGCATGTCGCATATTTGTCCTTGGAAGACTTTGTTCATCATTCGTTGGTACGTAGCGCCGGCGTTCTTCATCCCGGAGAGCATTACGTTGTAGTAATAGTTTCCCGATTCGGTCATGAAGGCCGTCTACGTTTTATCGCTCGCGGCCATTGGGATTTGATTGTAGCCCGAGTAGGCGTCGAGGAACGATAAAAGCTTAAAACCTGCTGAGTTATCTACGAGCTTATCTATATTGGGGAGGGGGTAGGCGTCCTTCGGACAGGCCTTATTAACATCGGTGTAATCAACACACAACCTCCATTTGCCATTATTTTTTCTTACAAGTACAACATTTGAGAGCCATGTAGTGTATTTGGCCTCAGAAATAAACCTAACTTCTAGAAGGTCTTTGACAGCTTTCTCTGCAGCTTCTGTCTTCTCCGGGGACTGTTTCCTTCTGCGCTGGGCAACGGCTTTGACGGCCGGATCAATTGTAAGCTGGTGGCAAGTGACAGATGGGTCCAATCCTGGCATTTCAGCAGTGCTCCATGCGAACAAGTCTGCGTTCTCTCGGAGGCACGCTTTCAGTTGTCTCTTGGCCAGGTCGGGGAGGTCTGCTCCGATCTTCACTCCCCGTTGGGGGTCTTCTCTGAACGGAACGATCTCGAAGTTGCCATCTGGGACAGGGCGTAGGAGATGGCCGCTGTTGTTGGGCTGGCTGCCTGAAGTCACTGGGTCTCTGGCGTGATCTTCCTCGCTGAAGCGGCTGTCCAAGTTGATAGATTCGACCTGTGGTTTTGGCTGCTCGAAGCTGCTGGGCAGAGGGGGACGACCAGAGGTCCTCAGTCTTGCTAAGATGGTGCTTAGTCCTTTTGATGCTGCCTCAAAGCACTGACGGGCAGCTTCGATATCGCCGTGGAGGGTGGCGACCATCCCTTCAGAAGTGTAGTACTTCATCTTGAGATGTACGGTGGAAGGAACTGCGATCAACTCTGCCAGGGTTGGCCTTCCAAAGATGCACTGATATAGTGACGAGCAATCAATTACCAGAAACTGTGCTTTAATTGCTCGGGTTGTCTTTCCTAAACTGAAGGTTACGATGAGCTCTAGTAACCCCGGGGCCTTGTCACTGCTCTGTCGAATCCCTGCAGGTCGGATCCAACGTATGGAGTAAGGTGAGAGTCGTCCAGCTGCAGCATTTCGAACAGGTGGTTGTACATTATATCAACTGAGCAGCCCCGATCCACGAGTATTCTGCGAACGTCGAAGTTCGCCATCCTTGCTCGGATAAGCAGTGGAATGCTTGAATTTGGCGACCCGCCGAGGAGCTCCTCCTTGTAGAAGGAAATAGGAACGGATCCTTTGTGAGTGGTGTCCAGCGTAGTGACTTCATTGGAGCTCTTGCCGATCAGTTGGTTAAATCTCCTCTTGACTGAGCCAACCGTGATTTTGTTGAATCCACCACCAGAAATGACCATGGCTGACGGGAAGGCCTCCCACGGGCTGTGAGTAGCGAGGTACGTGCAGACGGGCAGGCTATCAGGGATGCGGAAGTCCTCTGGCCGAGTTACGGACATGGCAACCTGCACGCTGGTGTCATCCGAGGGCGGAGTCTCTTCTATAACCTTCTTGCTTTCTGGGGTTTCTTGCGGGGGAGCATCTTTCTTTTTCGCGAACTACTTAGGGTGGCCGTCGCGAATAAAGATCTCTACGGCATCCCTGAGGTGGATGCACTCTTCCGTCGTATGGGTGTGACTCTTGTGGAAGCGGCAATACTTGGATTTGTCCACACCCGGTCTGGCCGGCAGCTGTTTGGGGAAACAAACTCCCGCTTGCTTGAATTCTGAGTTGGCACATTCGGACAAGATTTTCTCCCTCGAGGTAGTGAGGGGGGTATAGTCATGGAACCTCCCAGAAGGTCCCTTCTGTTCGCGTGCATCGCGAGGCCGATCATCGCGTCTTTTATCTCCTCGATGGGATGTCGAGGGTTCTTCAGCTCTGGATGACCGGGCACCTTCTTGGTTTCGAGAAGCCCGAACAGAGTGGGCAGCGACCTTCTCCTCGTATTGTATATGCGACTGGGCTTGGAAGAGAAGGGCATTAGGGTTCCTCGGTGGATCGAGGCCGATGGCTTTCGCGAAGTATGAGCCAGGACGTAATCCTTGCTCGAGCAGGTATTTATTCATCTCGTTGGTCGTTGGCACTTGGACGGCCTCCTTGTTGAACCGCTCAATGTAGGCCTGGAGAGGCTCATCTCTTCCCTGTACGACAGCTCCAAGGGATGCCTCGGTCTTTGGATGGCGTCGCGATGCAGTAAAGTGACGGGATAAAATCCTCCCCAGCTGCCTCTAGGATGTGATGGATTCTTCTGGCAGCTGCTTGTACCATGTCATTGCTCCCTTCTGGAGCGTGGTTGGGAACAGGCGGCATTTGATGGCTCCTCGTACCCCTCTGTAGTCCAAATGAGCATCTATGTTTTCTATGTGCTCGTCTGGGTCAGTGGTTCCATCGTAAGTTCCTAGAGACGGAGGCTTCTCTAGTCCTTTAGGAAGACGGGTGGCCAGGATCCTGCGGGACAACGGGTCGTGAGGCTCGTCGTCGCTATCTGAACTTGGAGTTAAAGGTGACTATTGTCTGCGCTCACGGCGGCGGTCTCTGCGAGGTGAGGGTGAACGTGGCCGGTCACGAGGTCTGACCGGTGGAGAATGCCTATCCTGCCTCGTTCTTTTGTGTCTTGGTGGTGATCGATCCCGCGGGGAGATCTGGTCGCGCTTGCGAGCTTGTTGTGATTCAGGCTCATGCCTCGATCTGTGGCCTTCCCCGCGCCTAGGTGGCGAGCTTCTTGATCCTTGGTGCTTGCTCTTGGGAGGAGAGGATCTTGGAAGAGATGCTTCCTCGAGAGCTCCTATTCTTTCGCCTTGCTGCAAGATGAGGAGATTTGTGCAGTTGACGGCTTCCAAAAGGGCTGCAACGGCCAGGTCGGCGCTGGTAGGGCCAGGAATAGGTCGTTCGTCCGACGGTGGCTGCTTGTCTCCTTGTCCGGCAAGAGAAGGAGTTGGAGATGCAGTAGCCCCGTCTCGGAGGAAACAGGGATCTGAGAGTAACGGAAGTCTGTCGTCGACGTCCATCTTGTTGACGGGAACGAGATCCATAATGTCAGCACTTTTTGTGGAGCTCTGAGCGGCCATATGTGGGCGGATAAAAGAAAGTATGTTTTGATCTTTTAGTTTCCGAGGGGGAAAGAAAGAAGGGGAGAATAAGGAGTTCCCACAGACGGCGCCACTGATCTGGAGTATTCGAACGGGTCCAAGTAAGCTGGTCGTCAGATGGCAAGGTGCTCGGACGGATGATGGTCGTCAGGCGTGCAAGGTGTTCGGAATGTTGATGAGGAGAAAAGGGGGTGTACCCGCAAGGCACTCCGACGCTCAAGTAACAAAGGGTCAGAGAAAAGGGGCAAGTACAAAGTGTATTCTTAGGATGAAAAATGTGATACCTGACCCTCTCAAGCGAGAGGGTTTATATAGAGCCCCCAGCGCGTGACCAACGGTCCTATTTTCGGGGCGAAATAACTATTTTCCCCAAAGAATAGGTAACTGCCCAAACTAGCCGTTATGTCGGGCAGGGTGCCAGAAACTAGCCGTTATGTCGGGCATAAACGCAGTTCCAGGCACCTGTCCTTTGTTGTTCGTGCAGCGAGGAAGCCGTGCGTAACGGGCATAAAAGCCAGGGAGGAACGTTGCGTTCCTTGCCCGGTTGGAGGGGCAGAAATGTCGTTTTTGCCCCTCTGTGGATTGGGCATAGGCAATTTTGGCCGCCTTGGAGCAGAGGCGGATTGGGCCAATTCTAGCCATTGGTCCTGTCCAGAACACTACTCATGAAAAGAACTAATTTAACAGGAACTGTCGCTTTCATGTATTCAGAACCGAGTTTATCCCTTAATCGAACCCTCTTATTGTCATTTATAAAAAGGCGCGCATTGCGTTAAAGTAATAAACCTATTTTTAAGAAATATAGTTTCTAGACTTAGTTGAAAAGTATTTTGACTTGGGACTTTTAACAAAAGGAGGTTCATGCGAACCGGACTTTAAACCCATAAACGCGTCCGAAAATAGTTTTAAAATCATTTTTCTAAAATATTAAAAACTCCTACTTAACTGGACAAAGCGCTTTCGCTTCTATTGAACAGTTAAGACTAACCAAGTTTAACTAAAGGTTGGACGGCTTTCGATCTTACCCAACAGAAATAAAGTACAGAAAACTTGTGTTAAAAATCATAATAACCCCTAAGCATTTCTATCGACACATTGCATGGAATATTACTTCAACTATGATCCTTACATTCTAACCTTTAAGATTTAGCCGGACATGAAAATGTAAATAGACATGTTGAAATAGATCATGTTAAAGTAAATTCTTAAAAGGGTTTTGAAAGTAAAGCGAGTGCGAGAAATAAAGAAAGTAAAGCGAGTGCGAGAAATAAAGAAAGTAAAGCGAGTGCGAGAAATAAAGAAAGTAAAGCGAGTGCGAGAAATAAAGAAAGTAAAGCGAGTGCGAGAAATAAAGAAAAGTAAAGCTAGTGCGGGAAATAAAGAAAATAAAAGCTGAACTTGTAAATGAACCTGCTCCAAATCGGAGGCTTTAAATCTGGTACAACTGGAAATAAATGACTAGAAATGAAAATGGCGGCAGGATTAACTTCTACCAGAGTTCTCCAAATTCGATTACACACTCGATCAAACAGTTTGATAACTCCCAGATGTGAGAAGTTTATCACTTTACAATAATAAAGTATATGGCTTGAGTTCTGAAACTAAGCTTGGATGAAGAAAAAGGATCAAGGACTCATCAATTTATAGCCTAGGAAAAACTATGGAAAGACCAAAGTGCCCCCCAACTTCTTTTGGGAGGGAAGCCATACGACAAAGGTGGCGCCCACCACCCCCTAATGGCGCCCGCCATGTGAACCAAGGGAGAAAAAAGTGGAGATCGTGGCAGTTGACAACAGTTGACTCTTATCCAAGTCATGGCCTACCCTATGGCGCCCGCCATGGTGGATGCCATGTGTACAATTTCCTCAAAAACTGGTTTTCTTGCTCGTTTTTCTTCAGTTCTTCACAAGTAGCTCTGGAAATACAAAGAACCTGAAAACAAAACAAAACACAAGCATAACACAAGAAAATGGCAATAAAATCCTAAGAAACATGTGCAATCCGAGTCAAATACGCAGTGTGATTCAGTGTTATCACAACCCATTAGCGGCGAACTCTTCGGTGAATCACAAAGTCTGGTACCTTCTTTCTTGGTTTGTCCTCAGAAATGACACTGATTTTTGGTGGTACGGGATCGTTGGAGTCTTCCTCCCATGCAGAGTTGTCATAGACGAACTCTTCCATTGTTACTTGTACATTGTTTTCATTCTTATGTGGATCTTCCCATCCAGTCGACTAGATGTCTTCGACCCTGATACGAGAGCTTTCAGGAGCGGTGTACTTGACCAAGAAGTTGTACTTGCCCCTTGGTTGTCCCAAGGTGTCCCATACTTCCGTGGAACTGGAGGAGTCATCCTTCTTGATGACGTTGACCTCGGGAAAAGCATAATTGATCAACTCTTGTCCTGCAATCTTTGTAGATTCATCGTTGTGCTGGATATTTTCAGAATGTCATGAGTAATAATCCCATGATTTGGTGGGGACGCAGGTATTCTTTTCAATGATGCTCGGCTGATAAGCATCGTTTGGCTGACTCTTTTTCCCCAAGTCTTTTGGGTACGGCTACCAGATAGGCTAGTCATCCATTGGGTCATAATAGTCATAGTCAAAGTTGTCTTTCATCAGAGTGTCCTCCTCTAATGAGTTTGGTGGAGCACGGTACCCTTCCAGATCATAATCTTCGTACATCATCTTGACATCTGATCTTGGTATATATCTCAGGAAGTTCCTAATCATTGAATCCTAAGTTGTTGCAGGAAGTGATGTTGGAGATAATGATGTCAAAATGTCTTATTGTCACATCTTGTTCTATTAAAGCTTGCTCCAAGACTTTCTGCAAAGCTTCCATGTGAGCTTCGGAACTAAGCAAGAGAGATAGCACAGAGATTCTCGAAGGAGTTTGCAACAGTTGGTCTACAATGTTGTACTCACTTTTTTGGATGAGTTTTAGCATCTCATCGCTATTTTTTACCAGTTCTGGATTACTGGATTGTCCGACTGGTTGGATGGGAACTTCTGTTTCAGGTTCCTTTTCCTTGGTGGGTTCTCCAACTTCTCTATTGAAGATCCGGCCACTCCGTGTTACTTGACTGATGTCAGCAATATTTACAACAGAGGGTAATGGAGTTTCATTTCCATTTTCGATTGTTGTTGCACCGTACTTGTAAGGGATAGCCTTATCGGATTTGTAGGGTATTGGTCCCGACAGATAGATAACCACATGAGCCTTTTGATTTTTCTGACCATCGTAGGCAGCCTCAATCGGTTCGAGGTTGAGAATCTTTCTACTATCAAGAGGGAGTCTTGATTCATGGAGTAGAGGGATTATGGCGCATACGTCTTTGTCCATTTCGTGATTAGATATTATGACAACGTCTTTACTTTGATCAGGAATATAGTCTTGTATCACGTTGATCGAACCAGAACTTGAACATCCTTGGTTGTTCTCTGAGCAAACTCTACAACGCTCATAATTATGTGGTGGCACCCAGTCACGTCCGCTTTGTATACAGTGTAACTTTACTAGATCTGTTTCCATCGAGCGAACATTCTAACTTTGATGCCTATCAGGATTCTCGCCAGTCATACTGATATGTTGTGTAGCTTTATCCAAGTAGATTGGAAGCCACCAGTGATCCAACATGTGTTGAAGTGTTCTTTGGACAAGTGCACATCCTTGGTCGTTCTCACGACACTCTTTACAGTTTTGAAAATTATGTGAAGCCAGAAAGCCAAGCTTGACTTGCTTAACATGTAAATCTACCATACTGGTATTCATCAAGCGTATGTCAAATATCTGAACCATATTAACTTGATGGTTATTTCTCTCCTGATAGTCTTGGATCCATTCGAGATCCATTTGACGCTGGAGGGCCTCTTGTACAAAAGAGCATCCCTGATTGCTTATTGAGCAGATCAGACAGGTATTGTAATCGTGTCGTTCCAGATTATGATGTTGACTTTTCCTTGAATGCATTGCCACCAAGTTGAGATTCATTGCCAGAATGTTTTGGTTCTAGACAATGTTGGGATTTGTGTAGGCCATGTTGACTTCCCGGATTAGGTGGTCCTGGATCCATCAGAGATCCATCTGTTCTTGTAGAGCTAATTGCACTACGAAACATCCTTGATTATTCTTTGAGCAGATATCACATTGGTGATAATTGTGAGACGGTACATGACCGTACCCGCTCTGTCTGTAATGCATCCTGACCAGATTGGTTCCTAATAGGAGTACATCGTGAATTTGATAGTTGTGGTTAGATTCTTCCTCTATCAAATTTACTGCAGTTTTCCCATGTTGAGGCAACGGGTTCGTCTGAACATTTGGATTAGTATCTTTGAAAGATAAGACCCCATTCCTGACAAGCTTCTATACATCAGATTTGAAGCTGAGACAGTTTTCAATGTTGTGCCCCCGTCCTCCTTGATGGTAAGAGCAAGTTTGATCTGCTTTGAACCAAAAAGGCAGATTTTCTGGTACTGTAAGACGAGACCTGGTTTGGACGTGCCCCTTGACCAGTAGTAGTGGAAACAGTTCTGCGTACAACTTTGGTATAGGGTCAAACCCTGGTGGTCGTGTTGTATGGTTGTTGTTGTTGTACTGAGGACGAGCCTGCTAAAGAGGTTGTTGTGTCCTTTGCTGATACTGTTGTTTATTTGGTTGGCTCTGAGCTACTTGAGGTTGATATGTTGGAGCCAGCGCAGGGTTGATAGCAGGAGTTACTTCTGCTACTGGTTGATACCTTCGCCTTTGCTTTCCGAGAGAGATATTACCAATATCTTGCTCTTTTTTCTTAGGGAAAGCACTACCGTATCTCTTGGTACTGCTTGATGGTCCTGTATCTTTGACCAGACGTCCTTCTCAGACTGCTTCCTTAAGGCGTACCCCCATGTTTACCATTTCAGTAAAATCGCTGGGAGCACTGGCGACCATTCGGTCGTAATAGAATGAGCTCAAGGTTTTCAAAAAGATCTTTGTCATCTCTTTTTCCTCAAGAGGGGGACAAATCTGGGCGGCAATTTCACGCCATCTCTAAGCATATTCCTTAAAGGTTTCCTTGTCCTTCTGCGACATTGCTCTGAGTTAATCTCTGTCTGGTGCCATGTTCAGGTTATACTTATACTGCTGAACGAAGGTAGTGCCAAGATCTCTAAAAGTGACGATCTTGGTGCGGTTTAAACCCATGTACCTTTTGACTGCGGCACCGGTTAAACTATCTTGGACGTAATGGATCAGTAGCTGTTGATTCTTTGTCTGAGTTGACATCTTTCGAGCGTACATCACCAAATGAGTTTGAGGGCAAGAGTTGCCCCTGTATTTTTCAAAGTCATACACCTTGAATTTGTGAGGGATTTTCACATTGGGGACTAGACAAAGGTCTACGGCATCCTTTCCGAATAAATCCTGACCGCGAATGGCATGCAGTTCCTTCTGCATCTCCAGGAGTTGCTCCTGGAACTCATTAATTCTTTCGTACATGTTTTCGTTTCCACCAGAGATTACTTGTGGAATCTGTCCTTCCAGGACAGTGTGTACCACAGGTTGTGGTATAGTCATTACGGCAGTGACTTTTGGTGTTTCCTTGTCCCGAAGTTTGTAACCTTCAGGAGTCGCTGTCATGACTCTTGCATCCTCGCCTTCCCGAAGTTTGTAACCTTCAGGTCCAGCGGTTCCTGCTACAGTTTCCGGGTCTTCCGTGACCGGCGGGATATATCCTTCAGGGATAAAGTTGATAGGCATTCCCTAGGGATGATCTTTAGGCATGTTGTACCGAGGATCATATGTCTCCACTATGGGTGTAGATGTGATCTTTGAGATCACAGTCCTTTGTTGTTGCCTCTGAGCTACTACCAGAGATTGCATGTCACTGTGAAGTTTTCTCAAATCTTCCTTCAGAGCGTCGATTTCTTCTCTCAGCTCTCCGTTCTCTTCCTCGAGATCGTCCATTTTCTTTTTTCGATTGGCACGAGTATTGTATGAATGAGACAATTTGACTCTAGAATCGTGACACATTCATGAGATTCGAAGGTAAGAAGAATGTGTTATGTAAGAATGATGAATGATATGCAATGATATATATTAATTTTTTGTTTTTGCTTTAATAAAAAAGACACTTCAACAAGTCGATTGCAAATATCATACTGTGGGGAGACCTCATTTTATTGAATTTGAAAGATTGCAGAAAAGGTAAATACAGTATTTTACAAAGTGTTGTAAAATGAAAAGTCTAAGCTTATGGATCCCGAGTTCTCTCTGAGGAAGGCTCAGGTGATGGTTCTGGTGTTTTCCTTTTCTTTGACTGGGGCTCTTCAGTCGTTGTCGAGTTGTCAGTCCTTAGCCAAGTGAAAGGAGCGAGCAAATTTCTTCTGTCTTCTTGATTTTCTACAACATGTCGCTCTAATATCTTAATTAGAGTGTCCTTTTCTTTTAACAGTTGCTGAATACATTGAGAATACGGTACTTGTTCTTCCAAGATTTCTTTTCCCGTTGAACTTTGTTGAGGGTGACCTGGAGTTTTTCTGCATCAGACATAAAAAAAAAGGACAGATTCCTTTAGCAGAAGAACTTCTTGACGAGGGTAAGGCATCCTCAGCTTGAGAGCTCTAGTTTGTACCTAGTGGAGATAAGTGTAGTACCCCAAATTTTGACCACTAATATTTCCCATCATTGTGTAAATCATCACCACAATATGGATGAATCATCATGCCTCAAGGGTTGTTGAGCATTCACTACAATCAAAATTAGGGTTTCAAGCCCTCTTAGAGCCTTAGACAAAGGATCAATCAAGGAATGACATGATCTTCAACTTGTCTAAACCTCCCAAACATCTACAATGAAGCAAAAGGACTCCCACTTCAAGGATTAAGCACAAAGCCGCTCCCTTCTAGGTGGATCAAGCCTCAAGATCGACAGTTTCACCAAATTAGGGTTTTGGTCGACCAGGGCCTCTAGATGAAATTTTTCATCTGGGCACAAGCCAATGATCCAAAACATATCTTAATATACTCCATGGAACCTCTTGAACACAATCATCAAGTCAATTTTGCCTCAGGGGATGCATACATCAAAATTCAGGAATTAGGGTTTCTTGACCTAATTCACCCCTAAGTTGACTTTTGGGGCAAATCATGAACCAAGACCTCAAGACATGATTTGAGGGTCTCTAATGAACCATATTGATCCATTTGGAACAATGGATTAATCCAAGAAGCTTGAGCAACAAGTCTCAATTTCATCTGCACCACAATTAGGGTTTCGCGGGAAAAGTCAACTGTAACTTTGACTTTTGACCTGGACATGCTCCCAAGCCCTAAGACATGATTCAATATACCCTATGACACCCATGGAACATGTCCATCAAGTTTGATTTAGGTCAAGGACATGATTTCCTAAAGAATTGCACAGTTTGGAATTCATCTGATAAAAAGTCAACTGTGCACAAAAGTCAACTTTGACTTTTTGAGATTTTTCACCAAAATGGATTTTTAACCCTAAAATGATGTTAATGTATGATTTGAATCATCATTCATCAAGAAAAATCAAAGAAAGTGGGATAACTTGTAAAAGGGGTAACCATAAAACTTAGAAAAATTTCTAAGTTATGGAAAAAGTGACACTAATGTGCTAACTTTGGAGGACCATAACTCCTAAACCACAAGGCCATTTTTCCATCCCAGGCTTGATTTGTAGATCTCATTGCCCTCTACAATAGTTTCATACTGACCTATGTCCAAATTCCTCATGGATTTTGAGTTATGGAGTGATCAAAATTAAGAAAAGTCACTTTGTTCCAACACTTAGTGAAAATTTCACTAAGTCAGATTTTACCTTACTTTTTGCCAAATGTAGGGGGATTTTTCACTTGGATCCAAAAGAGATCAAAACCAAACATGTTCAAAACGTTGTTGTATCATGTAAGGGCTTTCCAAAATGTCCAAGAACATTACCAAATTCAATTTGAGTCATGAGATATGACATTGGCAAGTTGCCTTGTTGAAATCTGTTAAGGCAAGGCAGAATTTGCATTTTTGCTCGATTTGCCAAAATCAGCCAAATCCAAATGCTCCTATCCACTTGGACACCTCTGAGGATTGAATCTAAAGGGGACAATCACTGAGCCAAGCCTCTAAAGTCTTGGGAACAAGAAATAGCATGTTGAACCTAGAATGGCCAAAATTGGGACAAGACTCCAAATTTGGTTTGGAGCATTCAATGGAAGCATCAAGGTGGCATGGACTGAGCCATTTGCAACTGAATTCAGTCAAGACTTATCCAAGGCCAAGGGAACCACAGCCTTGTGCCCTAACCTCTAGTCAATGGCTAGAGGAGACTTGGATTCTCATTGGACAACATTGGCCAAACCTCTGCTGCAGTTGCCATTCACTGTGGATCCCAAAACAAACTTGCTCTACTATAAATAGAGCTCAATTGTGATCAGTTTGAGTACACCAAAGCCATCAAACAGATGCTTTCCTCAAAATCTCTTCTTTCACTCCAATTTTGCCTTCAAAGGCAAGTCATTATCGGGTTTTGAGTTTGAGAGCTTTTCCAATCAAACCAATCACACACACACCTCACATACATCATATAGAAGTGATCCAAACACTCACATAACATCTGGAACACAGATTTCACAAAATCACCAGCTAATTGCTCAAGTTCTTGACAGATTTGCAGTTGGGGTACCATCTCAAGTTCCAGATCATTTCAATCCATTCCAAGCATTCATACACACTCCATGGCACCTAGGGAAGCTATCCAGATCATTGGAACCTAGCTGTAACACCTCCAACACAAATCACGATCACCAGCTGCAAGTGGTAAGCATGAGCTCTTCTAACTCTATGATCCATGCAATTTTTGCTGCACAATAATTTGGCCATATGTTCATAATCATGCATGGAACGTTTCCCCTCAATTAATTGCATTGTTTGAATCGTGTATCAAAAATCCTAACCTTCATGCAGAAATTAGGGTTCTTGAGGATTTTTCGTGATTTCTTGTTTTATGCTTAATTTAAATGAAATTAATTGCCATAGACATGATCGTGAGGTTAAAACCAGTTGATTGGTATATGGATTACATGATATGATTAAGTATTCAGTGAGATTGGAGAGAAAATGCAAATCTGGGCAAACCCAGAACACGCGCGTGTTCTTGGTGTGTTCTTGGCGCCATTTTCATAAATTCAAATATTTGAATTTTGTGGTTTTATTTAATTGATTCAAAAATTAATTTCTCTCTGAGTTTTAATGATTTTGAGTTGATTCTTTTTTTAATAATTCACAAAAATGTTTAAATATTTTATTTTCCAAAAAAATCCCAAAAATATTATTTATTTTATATAATTGATATTTTTGCAAAGAATTAATGTTTTAATTGTTTTTAACATTTAAAATATTTTTTCCACCTTGATTTTGCAATTTTTAATGCATTCTAATTATTTTGTAGGTCAATACTTAATTTTTGAAGCATTAATTCAAGATCACAATTTTATTTCCATATGTTAAACAATTTTGATCATTTTAATTGAATTTTTATTCAATTAAAACACATTTTGAAAACAAATTAGGTTTTTTGGATTAATTCAACCCTCATAAATCATTTTCAAAACACTTTTGGGCCTCTAATATAGTGTAAGACCCAATCCTTTTTTTTACCAAATCATTTTTGGGCCTCAGTGTATTGTATAAGTCCCGATACCGTAAAAAACAAACGGCGCGATCGTCGCCTTTTTAAGAAACCACCTGGGCCTCTCCTTGAGCTATAAGACTCATTCAAAACTCTTGGGCCTCTATTAGAGTGTAAGACCCAACCCCCTTTTAACCAAAACAATTTTAGGCCTCACTTATTGTATAATTCCCTTTGCGTTAAAAGAAAACCTCGGCACAATCGCCATTTTAAACGAAAAGTCATATGGGCCTACCCTCGTGTTATAAGCCCCACTCTTTTTTTCTTTTAAACTTTTTGGGCCTCTTGAGAGAGTGTAAGACCCATCCCTTTGTACAGAAAACCTTCTTGGGCCACAATCACTTGTATAAGCCCCTCTGTACAAATTTAACAGTGCAAATCACTGGTAAAACCCTGGGCCTCTCCTTGAGCTGTAAGCCCCAAATCTTTCTTTTTCAAAGCACTTTCTCCTTTGATTTTGAATATACTGTTGTTTTCAATCTTTCTTTGTTGAACAACTAACCAAACAGCATGGAAGCTCTACAACCAAGTAAGTGTTTATACGCTTTCATTTACCGCTTTCATATGTATATAACTGTATTGTGGGGCTGTTTCACTGTAAGTCTCCTTTCATAAACTCATATACATATAACTGTATTGTGGGGCTTCTCACTGTAAGTCTCCTTTCATAAACTCATATCAACTGTTTAATAATAGTATAGATATTTAGAGTTTCCCGGGCAACTACGTCTAGAACTAGGTGACGTCGTTTCGTTTATTAGTAGAAATAGATAGCTAGATCCCCAATAGGATCACCAGATACAGTCTTCTCTTCGGCTCTCCTCATTAGGAATTGTCAAGAAACTCTACTCCCAGAGATGAATGTATTTTCCGTGAATGGCATCTTTGAGTTTCTTCCAAATTCTCGGACTTTCCTGACTTCATCTATTCCTTATGAATAGCTTGCCTTGAATTTCTCAGGGTTTGGGGACCCACGGGCTTCTTAAAAGCATGGGCCTCCTTTTGGGCATTGTACAAGGACCCACAGGCTTCCTAAAAGCAACCCAGCCTCCTCTTAGGCTTAGGACAAGGACCCGTCGGCTTCTTAGAAGTATTCACAGCCTCCTCTTAGGCTTCGTATAATGATCTCTTCCTCCGGGAATGATAACCTCCTCTTGGGCTTAGTACAAGGACCCGTCGGCTTCTTAGAAGTATTCACAGCCTCCTCTTAGGCTTCGTATAATGATCTCTTCCTCTAGGAATGATAGCCTCCTCTTGGGCTTTATACAAGGACCGATCGGCTTCTTAAAAGTTTCCAGCCTCCTCTTGGGCTTCGTACAAATTGTCCCGACGACCTCCTAGAGGTATAGGAACATAACTTAGTCATCTTCACAGAACAGTCCTTTCAAAGAGTCTACTACTGTTCCTCAAAGCATAGTACAAAAGATGAAACTCTAGACTTGGACAGTCTGTTTTCCTTGAGTCTCAAAGACATTCTCAAGTGACCCTTTCGTTAAATAGGAAGAAAACCCGTAGACTCGGACAGTCTCAATACCCTTTGGATTTCCCCTTTCCTTAAAGAAACAGGAAACAACCCTGATCCTCGAACCAAATCCTCGAGTACAATGTTACTCATATAAGAACTGATTTTCTCTTTAAATCAGTATATTGGATCTGTCACTCAACTGAAACAATTACCATAGCCTCCTCTTGGGCTTTGTACAATGATTCTCCCCAGCGGAGCAAACCTTTCAGCCTCCATCTCGGGCTTCGTACGAGATACAAAAGACTCCCTCGTTGAGTCAAACAACGTTTAGCCTCTCTCTCGGGCTTTGTACGAGACACATAAGAGACTCCCTCGTTGAGTCAATCACCCCTTTTCGCCTCCATCTCGGGCTTTATACGAGATACAAAAAGGTTCTTATTGAGCCAAACAAATTTTAGCCTCCATCTCGGGCTTTGTACGAGATACAAAAACACTCTCTTGTTGAGTATAAAAGATTCTCTTGTTGAGTCAACCCTTTTAGCCTCTCTCTCGGGCTTCGTACGAGACACATAAAAACTCCCTCTTGTTGGGCCACTAGCCTCCTCTTAGGCTTTGTATAAGAATACCACTGGCTGATCCAATCAACCTTTTAGCATCAAAGTTGTGCCTTGTTCACAGTACACAAACATCAACAACTCCTCCCCCTTCATCTAATCGCTGTAAGTGGCAAGCCTCTGGATCATCTACATCCATGCCACTGTCCCTCTTTTAGCATGAGAAATTCCTAAGGAAAGATGGCATTGCTCTACACTGAGTTAAAGTCTTCTCCTTCAGGTTAAAAATCCCCTATAAAGGAAATTATGGCATTGCCGGATTCACACATCCCGGTTAAAGTAATTCTCCTTTATAAACAGTTGTGACATGCAACCCCCTCTCTAGAGATGACAAATTCTCTCTAAAGTTGAGACCTTTTAGCTTCACATCCTGGGCTTTGAACAAGATACAGACAACCTTTAGCTTCACGTCTTGGGCTTTGAACAAGACACCAAAACACCCATTTTCCTCCCATAGACTAGGAGGAACTACGAACGCTCTGATTTCCCTGTTTCGGTAAACGGAAATACGTAGGCATAAGATCAAAAGAAAAGATCTTAGCGAGCACACTAAACAAAAACCCAAAATCCTATACTCTCACATATCTATCAAAAAGCATCAGTCCTAACATCCTAATCCTCGTTCCCCGCCCGAAACCTGTCATTCTGTAAAAATAACACAAGAAAGGCCCCACGACCACATAGCATCCGTAACCTAACAGACCGCTGTTTAAACTTGGTATGCAAGTAGGGTTAATTGGAGACATCTATTTCCCTTCCTTAGCTAGCTTCAATAGGATAAAAAATGAATCAACCTGTAGTCCCACAAAAAGAGCGACAACGCTTAAGAACCGTGTCTAAAATCGCTCGCTACAGAAAAATGGCACCCACCGTGGGGCCTATCTTAACTTTTCTTTCTTTTTTCCTTGTGTAGAAACTACAGAATGGTGACTCAGCCGGGGAGCCATTTCTGTCAGGAACTTAAGATTCATAGCTTTAAAGGTCTAGGATGATTAGGACAAATATATATACTGCTTTTCCTAATTGCTATACGTGTTTATTTTTCTGCTAATGGGAATGTGGGTGATGCCGTATGTGGAAAGATTGAGTATACACTTAAGATAAGTGATGGCGACGAGGTCGACCATCAACCTCAGTGGAGGCTGACCAATGCAACCTATTCCCTCTCTTAGGCAATGGGCCGATTGTAATGTCTGAGAAGCTGAGGAGCCAAACCCTTTTGTAGTGCGGAAGCTATCAGAAATAGTTGTCATGCGATACTACCCTCATTTGAGGCTGGTGATCTATTCTCGGTGAATGGCACTTACTCTAAGATTGCTCTACAACTCGCTGGCGATCCGCTTGTTCTTTTGCTTTCCTGGGAGGAGCTGATGATAATGAGTACAGGTACAAAAATCACCCTAGTATAAACCTTTGGGGATGGGTAGAGCCTTGACTTCATGACAACGACCCTTTGACCCCATGTTTTTTCTATGTTTTTGTGTGCTGCATTCATGCATTCATTTAAAAAACATTAAAACATTCAAAAAAATTTCTCTTCTAGTCTCTCTTTTTTTTCATATTAAACTAAGACTGTGATTGCAAATATCAGAGAAGAGGATTGTGCTAATGGATTTTGGTAGAAGGACAACTCATAGGTATACCTTCAGGATTCCAAAACTAGAGGATTTAAGAGGTTTGGCGAGGATGATCACAAACCAGGAGGCTTTCAGAGCCAAGTACGGAGCCCTTCTACCTCTGCTAAGATTCCATATGATTGAGGGAATCATGGACGCGCTCATTCAGTTCTACGATCCGGTTTATCACTGCTTTACATTCCCGGATTACCAGCTCGCACCAACGCTGGAGGAGTATTCTCATCTGATCGATTTACACATCACAGATCGAGCTCCATTTTCTGGACTAGAAGAAATTCCAAAGAATCATACTATTGCAAGAGCAATTCATTTGGACGAGTCTGAAGTCAGCACTCACTTGACTACCAAGGGTGGCATACCAGGTTTGCCAGCCCAGTTATTGACAAAGAAAGCTCTGTACTTCGCTAGTATAGGGAACGGGACTGCTTTCGAAAGCATCTTTGTCTTGCTCACCTACGGGTTATTTTTGTTTCCCAAAATCAATAACTTCATCGATATCAACGCTATTAAGGTTTTTCTCATTGGAAACCCTATGTCGACTTTGCTCGCAGATGCGTATCATTCTGTACACTAGGGAAATTTGTACAGCGGAGGGGAGATCACATGTTGTGTACCTTTGCTTTACAAATGGTTTATCTCCCACTTACCCAAGTCTACTGCTTTTTGGGATTGCAAGTGTGCCTTACGTTGGTCGTAGAAGATCATGTCTCTCACCAACTCTGACTTTGATTGGTGTAATAGGATTTATGATGGGATCAAGATCATTGATCATTGTGGAAACTTCCCCAACGTACGCCTTATAGGAACTAAGGGAGGAATCAACTATCACCCGATATTGGTTTTTCGTCAATTTGGGTACCCAATGAGGCATGTCCCGCGTACTGCTCATCTGGAAGGTCTTTTCTTCAAGGAGGGAGAGAACGACAGAGCACTAAAGATAGAAATAGTGCATGCTTGGAAACACGTTCATAAGAAAGGACGGGAGTCTCTAGGAAAATCGGACTGTGTCTCGGTGGAGCCTTATCTCCACTGGGTACAAACTAGAGCTCTCAAGCTAAAGATGCCTTATCCTCGTTACGGAATTCTTCCACCGAGGGAATCTGTCATGTACTTCATGACGGAAACTGAAAAGCTACAGGTTACTCTCAACAAAGTTCAAAAGGAGAGGAGGTCTTGGAAGAACAAGTACCGCATCCTTAATGTGGAGTGTACCCAAATACAGCAACTACTGAAAGATAAGGATGCTCTGATTGAAATTTTAGAGCAACATGCTGTAGAGAACCAAGATGACCAAAGGAATTTGCTCACTCCTTTCGCATGGCAAAGGAATGACAACCCGACAACGGCTCAAGAGCCCCGGTCAAAGAAAAGGAAGATACCAGAACCAGCATCCGATTTCTCTCGGGACCCCATAGCTTAGGTTTCTGTTTCCGCACTTTGTAATCTACTGTATTTCCATTTCTGTAATCCTTTGTATTTCAATAAAAAAGGGGTTTCCCCACTGCTTGATATTTGCAATCTAATTGTCGAAGTTTATTTTGATTAAACCAAAAAACAATTAATATAATCATTTCATTTCATCATTCTCACATCGCGTATTCTCCTTACCTACGAATCTTACGTTTGTGTCTCGGTTCTAGAGTCAAACTGTCTCATTCGTACAATACTCAGGCCAATCGTCAAAAAAAAGATGGATGATCTTGAGGAAGAAAAACAGAGAGTTGAAAGAAGAGATCGACGCTCTGAGAGAGGATATGAGAAAGCTTCGTAACGACATGCAAGCCATGGCAGAAGCTCATCTACAAAGGACTGTGATCTTAGAGATCACCTCAGCGCCCATAGTGGAGAAGTTTAATCCTAAGTATCAAATGACGAAATATCGTCCCTGGGGCATGCCTGCGAACTATATCCTGGAAGGATATGTTCTGCCGATCATTGAAGATCAGGGAATCGCAACAGATACCGCTAGTCCTGAAGGTTACAGACTTCGGGAAAGCAAAGATGCCAGAGGCATATTGAAGACTCCTGAAGGTTACAAACTTCGAGAAACGCCAAGATTTACTGCCGTAGTTACGGTACTACCCCCCATGGTGCACACTGTCCCGGAAGGACAGAGTCCACAAATACCTGCTGGTAAAAAGGAAACTATGTTTGACCGAATGGAGGAATTCCAGGAACAGTTCTTGGAAATGCAGAAGAAATTGCAAGCCATCCGCGGTCAGGATCTTTTTGGAAAGGACGCCGCAGACCTTTGTCTGGTCCCCAATGTGAAAGTCCCGCACAAGTTCCAAGTGCCCGACTTTGAAAAGTACAAGGGAAACTCTTGCCCTCAAAGTCACTTGGTGATGTACGCTCGGCGAATGTCAGCTCAGACTGAAAATCAGGACCTGCTGATTCACTACTTTCAGGATAGTTTAACCGGTGCTACCTTAAAATGGTACATGGGGTTAAACCGTGCCACGATCGGCACATTCAGAGATCTTGGTGTAGCACCCCAAAATTTGCCCTCCTTACTTTAGTACCAACTGGCTTATGTTTCATTTCATTTTTTTGCATTATCATGTATGCATATCATTAGCATGGGGTCAGGGTAAAGTCCTATCTGGTCTACTACATCATCAAGAGTTCACAGGTTGCAAGGGATCTCAAGTGGAATCACTCTCCTAACCAGTGCATGAATTAGGATTTTGAAATTCTTGGGTTTATTGCTCCAATGGGCAGGCTCCTTGGGTTTTTATCATCACCAAATGACATATCCTATTTTTGTTGGAGAGGACACATCATATTCAGAGGAATTTGGATTTGGAGACTGTGTTATTTCCTCCTAGACTGAGGGTACCCAAATTAGGGTTTGCCATAAAGTCAATTTATTTTTATTTTTTGGGAAAGACTTGATTCCTTGGTATTCCTTGGGTCCCTAAGTATCTAGGAGTGAAAGATTGTCCATCAGTTTGGGTCAGGAGAAGTTCAATTGGCCAATGGATTGGAAATCAGGAGAATTTGGGAAAAAGTCAACAGTGAAAGGAGAAAAGTCAACTGTGAAATTTTGAGGTTCCCTTCAGGGATTTCAAGGTCTCACATCCTCATATGGTCCCCAGGGGTCAAGTTTCATACATATTTATCAGGAATCAGGAGTTGGTGCAAAGTTTCTAAATTTGGAAAGTGACCTATAATGAAAAGTTTCCTTTTTGGGCAAGTTCCTGCACTGCATTCAACTTGACTTATCATCATCAAGAAAGCTTCAAATGAATTTTTCTCCAACATGAAAGTTGAAGATCTTTTTCTCCTCTTTCCAACAAGTACTAGTGGGTCTCCATATCATTTGTGAAACTCCAGTTATGATCAAAAGAAGGCAAAGTGGTTTTTAGGGTTTCTCATGATGCCATTTTCACAACTTTGGGCATAGTGACCTATAATCAATTCCCTTGCTTCATGTCACTTTCCAACATCAAAATACATTGCTTGAGGATTATTTTGGGCCCAAGAATGAAGAAATTCCATGGTGTGTTCTTCACTTATTCTCCATTGTTCAAAAATGCCAAATTATTCAAAAGTCATGAATCAAAAAAGTTTCAAGGCCCAATTTAAATGTGGTGTGATTAGCAATTCAGATGCAAGTGATCCATCATGAATTTAAGTGCATGGAAGGGGTGTATTTTTCACTTATTCAACATAATGTAAAATTCCAAAATAATTCAAAAATCATTAAACAAGAAATCACCCAAGCCCAATTCATATTCAGTAGAAAACCCTAGTCTATATAAGCTAAATCGTGCACTGGTTAGAGGAGGTTACACGTGATATTTGGAGGATTGGAGCATTTGAACCCTAAAGCTTTATTTCAACAAAACTCACGATCCACAAGGAGTTTCTTCAAAGTTCTTCCACAAACCTTCTCCTGGTGATTTCTGGAACAAAACCCAACCACCATTTGCAGGCAAAAGCAAGGATTGGAGTTGCACCATCTCAGGTTGAGTGATTTTTTCGTGCTCTTAAAACTCCTATTTTTTACGTGCATATTGACGTGTGATGAATGGTGATTATCCTGATCTATTTATTTTTAATTTTGGACGTGTGGTTTGCTTGTAATATGTATTTAAATTTTTATGCCCTAATGCATTTTCCTTTGTTTTTCGTTATTCATTAGTTATTTGATTTTTTCGATGCCATATTTGGATTCCTGACGTTTTTCTAGTCAGAATAGAGTACCCATTTACAATTTCTGGAGAAAAATGCACTGCAGCTCACCGGAGAGGGTGGCCGGAGCCCTAGCTCCGGGGGCTGCCTGAATTCAGTCCGGCGAGGAGAATTGAGAGGAAGAAGAGATAATCTAGCCGTCCATTCTTTGATCTAGCGCTCTCCATCGTGCCACTTGTCTGTTTTTTTATGTTTTAAATTTCAGGTTTACGTGCTTGACGCTCCACACATGCTACCATGCATCCTCACATCACCGCCTTGCTTTTTGATTAATATTTGATCTTATGACTTAATCTCGAGCGTTGATGAAATCGTGTGGTGGTGGAGAGGACAGCGAATAAATGAGATCACATGCCAGGCGCGTGGGAGTGTTTGGTGTGTACTGAGCTGTTCGTGTGGGCGTGCACATGTGGTTATCATGGGCATTGGAGTTTGGTCCGTATATTTTGATTAAGTTTTGACTAAGTTTGATCATGTGGACCTGGTTGGTTCTATTTTCGTGCGTTAGATTGATTGGTGGACTGGGATTAAATCTGACGTTGACTAAGTTCATTGCTCCCTTTGACTTTCGCTAATGGGTTCTGCTTGCTTTGGGCTTTCTATTCACCCCTCCCCTCTTTAGCCCATGTTCTTTTTCAACGTGGATGGCCTACTATCTGCACCCCCCTGCACATTATTTCATTTTATTTTATTTCAATTATTATATTTCATATTTTAATTATTAAAATTACATAATTGCATTAAAAAATTACCATAAAATTCATGCATATTTTTTACCATTTTGTAAAATTTTCACAAATTTTATTTTTATATTTTATTTTATTTTTTTATCATCTAAGTTAAATATTTATTCAATTTCTTTTTGCATCACACATTTCATGCATACCTGAAATTTTTTATTTTATTTCTTCTCATCCATAATACATTTTTAATCCATTCTTTTTGCATTTGTTCACTAGCATCCTAAATTGCATTAAAACATTTTTCTTTCATTTTTACATTTATTTCTTATTGCATTTTGGTCCTTCCCTTTTGCGCACTGAACCCCACTTCCCGCCTGAACTTTGCTTAATTGTTTAGATGACTAATGTCTTGATTTTTTGCAAGGATTTTTTACATTTGGTTTATCTCTGGTTGAGAAACCTTGATAGTCAATTTGAGAAATTTAGGAGTTATTTTTCTAATTATTTGATTGGCTTTCACTTGAGATCTGCTTATATGTGTGTTTCTGATCATGCCTAGGTCCTTGTTTGAAAGGCACTTGTGCCATTTTCTTTGGGGTTACTTCTTTGATCTTCTGAGTTCATGTTTGGATTATTATCATTATTGTTTTCCATCGCTTGATTTTCATTTGCTTTGGTATTATTTATGTCTGTTTCTCACTAACCTTTCATGCAGGGATTGAGGTAAGTTCTTTAAGGGTATGGATAAGTATCCATGGTCACCCTTACTTTGTCCTTCCCTCATCTTCTTCCTTTAGGTTTTAGGTTGTCGTCAAACCTCACTAACCTTAGGTCACCCATGCATGATAACTTTAGGATTCATAGTCCCCCTTTAGAGTTACCCTTGTGTCTTCTCTCTTCTCATCTCAAATTTCTTTAAAACACTTAATAAGAATAAGGTGTATTGCGCACGAGCCTTAAGTATGGGGAATGAGAAATGAGGGGCTTCCTCTCATCTTTCTAGAGTGCTTAGCGAGCGTCCTATCTTGGGACGATGCGTTAAGTATTCGCCCCTGTGCCCTAGACTTTGGTGCAATGCAACTTAGGAACTAACTTAAGCCACTTCTGTCCTAAAAAACACCAACCAACTTCAAACCTTTTTGTCCTTCGGGACCTTCAACTTAAAGGCTATTTTCAAAAAGGGCACGTTACTTTCCGTCTGAGGCGCAAACAGACATCGACCCTAACTTCCGAACGCGAACTTAACGTCGTTCATAAAAAACACAAAAAGAACTTGGTTCGGACTACGTTGACTCTGAATTCCCCATTGCACAAAGGGGGTACGTAGGCCTAGGACGTCGACGTCCTATCGAGTCTGTCTTTGTTTCCCCCGTCTTAGTACAGCCCTAGATGATAGTATAACTCACCCTTAGAATAGACAACAAGCGTGGATCCCATCGAGTACGATGGACGCATGGGGTGCTAGCACCTTCCCCTCGCGTAACCGACTCCCGAACCCAGGCTATGGTTGCGATGACCATTCCTTTCCCCCTTCCTAAGGTTTATGTGGTGTTCCCTTTCCCTCTCTTGGGATAAATTTACACGGCTGGTGACTCTGTTTTTCCGCGCCACTCTCGCGTTTGTACCTGGGTGAAAATCCTGGGAGTGACACTTTGCACTGCCTTCATCCAACAATACAAATACAATTTGGACATGGCACCCGACAGAGATCAACTCAGATCGATGTCTCAAAAGGAAAAGGAAACCTTTAAGGAGTACGCTCAGAGATGGCGCGAGATTGTCGCTCAGATTTGTCTACCTCTTGAGGAAAAAGAGATAACAAAGATCTTCTTAAAAACCTTAAGCTCATTTTACTATGACCGAATGGTTGTCAGTGCACCCAGTGACTTCACCGAGATGGTGGGCATGGGAGTTCGTCTTGAGGAAGCCGTCCGAGAAGGACGTTTGGCAAAAGACGCTGGACTATCAAGCAGTACAAAACGATACGGTAGTGCTCTCCCTAAGAAAAAAGAGCAAGATATTGGGAATATCTCTCTCAGAAAGCAAAGGCGACGTTATCAACCGGTAGCAGCGGTAACTCCTGCTATCAATTTTGCGCCTGTTACTACGTATCAGCCTCAGGTTGCGCAGAGCCAACCTAATCAACAAAGGACACAACAACCTCTTCAGCAGGCTCGTCCTCCATATAACAACAAGCGTACAACGTGACCATCAGGGTTTGATCCTATACCCATGTTATACGCAGAACTATTTCCGTTACTACTGGCTAAGGGGCACATCCAGACTAAGTCTCCTCTTACAGTACCGGAAAATCTGCCTTTTTGGTTTAAGGTGGACCAGACATGCCCTTATCATCAAGGAGGATCAGGGCATAACATAGAGAGTTGTCTTAGTTTCAAATCTGACGTGCAAAAGCTTTGTTAGCAGGGGGCTCTTATCTTTCAAAGATACGAATCCTAATGTTCTCACGAACCCGCTGCCTCAACACGAGAAAGCTGCAGTTAACTTGATTGAGAAAGAATCTAACAATGTCTATCAAATTCACGATGTACTCTTGTTGAAGACCAATTTGGTCAAAATGCATTGTAGACAGAGTGGATATGGCCATGTGCCACTTCATAATTATCACCAGTGTGATATCTTCTCTAAAAGTAATCGAGGATGTTCTGTAGTGCAATCAGCTCTACAGGAACAGATGGATCTCGAATGGATCCAAGAGCACCGAGTTTGTGGAGTTAACATGGTCTACACGAATTCTAACATCATTCAGAACCACGACATCCATGCGATGAATGTCAATTTGGTGGCGATGCACTCAAGGCAAAGCCAGTATCATAATCTGCCGCGGCACGATTACAGTTCCTGCCTGACTTGCTCGGTAAACAAACAGGGATGCTCTTTCATACAAGAGGCCCTCCAGCGTCAGATGGATCTTGGATGGATCCAAGACTACCATGATAGGAACCCTTATCAGATCAACATGGTTCAGATCTTCGATATTCGCGTGATGAATACCAACCTGGTAGAGTTACATGCTGAGCAGGTCCGACTCGGATTCTTAATATCACACGACTATCAAAGCTGTGAAGCGGGTTGCGAAAATGATCGACGTTGTACCCTTGTCCAGGAGGCACTTCAGCACTTGTTAAATCATTGGTGGATGCCAATCTATATGGATGAAGATACTCAGCAAATTAGTATGAATAACAGGAATCCTACTCGGCGTCAGAGTCAGGATGTCCGATCTGTGGAGACTAACCTAGTGAGGTTACATTGTATTCAAAGTGGGCGTGGCCAGGTGCTCCCACACAACTATGACCGTTGCAGCGTCTGTTCAGAAAGTAACAAAGGGTGTTACCTTATGAGAGCCGCTCTCTAGGGGCAAGTGGATCGCGGAGAGATTCGTCCATATCCAGGTTCCGGACCCATCAATTGGTCGCCGAACTAACTTGCCGATCAAGTTGAGGAGGTTGTCACAATATCTGGTCATCATAGGACCAGGGATGTTTTTTCCATCATCCCTTTTCTTGACGAATCCAAAGCTCCCAACCGGGAACGGATCGAGATTACTTATGATGGTCAGAAAAACCAAAAGTCTCCTATAGTCGTCTATCTACCGGGACCACTACCGTATGAATAAGCTAAGGCAATCCCTTACAAATACGGTGCAACAATAGTCGAGAATGGAAAGGAAATTCCATTACCCTCCGTCGTGAATATTGCAGACATCAGTCGTATAACGAGGAGTGGTATAATCTTCAACAGAGGAGTTGGAGAGTCCAACAAAGAAAAGGAACTTCAGACGGAAGCTCCCGATCCACCAGTCGGTCAATCCAGTAATCCCGACCTTTCGAAAAATAATGATGAGATGTTGAAGCTCATCCAAAGGAGTAAATATAACATTGTTGATCAACTGTTACAAACTCCTTCAAAGATCTCAGTATTATCATTGTTACTCAGTTCAGAAGGCCACAGGGAAGCTATACAGAAAGTCTTGGAGCAAGCCTTTGTGGAAAAGGATGTAACAATCAGACAATTTGATAGTATTGTCTCTAACATCACTTCCTGCAATAATTTGGGATTTAGTGATGAGGAATTACCGGAAGAGGGTCGCCGAAGACCACTTTGATGCAATTATCATTCAAAGGCCCTCCGATGAGAATCAGCGAGGTCGTCGTCAAAGCATTTGAGGGATCTAGAAAAGCAGTTATCGGCAAAGTTGATCTTCCCATAACTATTGGTCCTCACACTTTCCAAGTCACTTTCCAGGTCATGGACATCCGGGCAACATACAATTGTTTATTAGGAAGACCTTGGATACATCAGGCTGGAGCGGTCACCTCAACCCTCCACCAAAAGCTAAAGTTCGTTCAGGACAACCAGCTTGTCATAGTCTGTGGGGAACAGGCCTTGCTCATGAGTAACATATCATCATCTACTTGTGTAGAACCCGAGGAGGTTATTGGGACGCAGTTCCAAGCACTATCAGTGATCAAGGACAATCAATTCGAAGGAGGAACATCGATTTCCTCATACAAAGATGCTATCAAAGCGGTTGAGAGTACCGATACAAAAGGATGGGGAAAACTTGTCATTCCTACTGACAATAAAACAAAGAAGGGTCTCTGTTTTTCTGCAACCTGTACCCCGACAACTGTTAGCGATGGAAGTCTTCATCCCATTCAGAACTTCTTCCACAGTGGAGGTTTTCTTCACCCAGTCCCTCAAGCAGTCCATGCTATCAATGAGGAAGATCCCTCTGACACAGAGGAAGAGTGGAAGTCCTATCTTAACAAGGACGATTATATGTCTCAGGACGAACCACAAACTCCATTTTGCTATCCTACACAGAGTCCGAGATTTATACCCAGGTCAGACGTCGAGATGATCTACGGAGATTGTGATCCGGAAGGATGCCGTGCTCCACCAAATTCATTAGAGGAAGACACTCCGATGAAAGACAATTTTGACTACACCTAATATGGGCCAATGGATGGTCTGCCAATGTGGCAACCTTACCCAGGAGACTTGGGGCAAGAGAGTCAGCCGAGTAATGAAACTCAACTGAACATCATTGAACAAAATACCTGTGTCCCCACCATGTCATGGGATCAACACTCAGGTCATTCAGAAACTACTCAACATGACGATGAATTTGCAATGTTTGCAGGACTAGAATTCATCAACTATGCTTTTCCCGAGCTCAACGTCACCGAGAGAGATGACCCCTCCAGTTCCAAAGAAGTTTGGGACACTCTGGGACAACCAAGGGGAAAATACGGCTATATGGTCAAGTACACCGCTCCTGAAAGCTCTCGTATCAGGCTCGAAGATATCTAGCCAACTGGATGGGGAGATACAGCTGAGAGCACAAATGCTATGCAAAATGCAACAGAGGAATCCTCCTACGACAATTCTGCCTGGGAGACAGATTCCAATGATCCTGCTCCACCAGAAATCAGCGTTATTTCTGAAGACAAATCAAGGAAGGTGCCAGACTTTGTGATTCACCGAGGAGTTTGCCGCCAATGGGTTGCTGTCGATGTTCCGAAGGTCGTTCACCAGTCAAAGTAATTGCCATCTTTAACCTTTCACCCTGCCCAGGTGAAACAGATGTTTTAATAGGG
Organism: Lathyrus tuberosus; assembly: GCA_022829125.1. Classification (NCBI taxonomy): domain Eukaryota; kingdom Viridiplantae; phylum Streptophyta; class Magnoliopsida; order Fabales; family Fabaceae; genus Lathyrus; species Lathyrus tuberosus. Next base: position 4,849,135 of record JALAZF010000414.1, on the reverse strand, counting down.
CTCGCTTTCTGTAAAATTTCCCTCTTCGCTTTGCCCGAAGCGACAGAGTTTTGTTTTATAGGGCTGTAGTTTCAAGAGTCGACTTGTTCATTAATAAAATAATGTCGTTCTGTAATTTCCGCATTAATTGTTGTTTTCTCTTTTTACTTTTTCTCAAAAAATGGCAATCCTAAAAAACAAATAAAAAAAACAAGCAGTAAAATCAAAACACTGCACACACTTGCATTCTCTCTATCTCTTCTAAACACGAATCATCACGTCATGCAGATTGCTTGTTTTACACCCCGTTGAAACATACGATCTGATGCCTTCTCCCGACCTTGAGTTCCCGATATTTGGGGCTGAAGAAGAAGTTGACAACGAAATTCCAGAAGAGATCTCCCGACTACTCAGACAAGAGGAAAGGTCCATTGAACCTCACAAAGAGCCGTTGGAAACGGTAAACTTGGGTTCGGAAAAAGAGAGAAAAGAAATCAGGATTGGGGCACTGCTTAGTCCAACTGCCAGAGAGGGTTTGATAAAGCTTCTCAGAGAATTTCCCGATGTGTTCGCTTGGTCCTATCAGGATATGCCTGGGTTGGATACCAGCATCGTGGAACATCACTTACCGTTAAGATCGAAATGTCCTCCAGTAAAGCAAAGGTTGAGGAGGACTCACCCGGACATGGCCATCAAAATCAAAGAGGAGGTACAGAAACAGATCGACGCGGGTTTCCTCGCCACGTCAAAATATCCTCAATGGTTAGTGAAATTCTGGTATCAGACGTGTGATGTTAATTGTGATGTCACAACAACACACTCTGCATAATGGACAAAATAAACAACAGAAGAACACACAAAATTGTTCACCCAGTTCGGTCTAACTATCTACGTCTGGGGGCTACCAAGCCAAGGATGAATTTCACTACTTGTAGAATTAAATTACAGACTCAACAACCCAGTTGACAATCTCCTAATCTTAATCTCTACTAGTGACTTTCTACGTAAGAAACCACTTAGATATGAGAACACTACTCAATCCCTAAAACCACTCAAAGAACACCCTCTTTGAGAAACCTTGATCTTGCTTCCTAGCTTCGATCAAGTCACACAACTCTCTTTGCTTCACAGCTATAGAGAGGACAGATCACCAATTCACACTTGAATGGTTTACTCACAATTTGTACAAATATCTAAGACACTCAGCCTCCGCTCTTGATCTTCAATCTTTACTTTTTCCTTTGGTCTTGTGCGCTTTATATAGCATCCTGAATTGGGCTTGGACTTGTCACAATATTTGATCAGATTTGTTAATTAAAACTGAATCTTCAAAACATATTTTATCCCCAAAATCTTTTTAAATCTTCAAACTTTTAATTCTCCAACAGACCTGCAATCAAATCTCCCATGTAACAGAAAATATCTATCCCAAGATATTCTCATCCAATGAGTCAACCACTCTCCATAATTCCAGCTAACACGCGTGCCCTAATAATAACAAGCCCATGCTGTTATCAGTTCTGCAGATCTAATGTCACAACATCGCCATGTGACATCAGACATCCAACTTCAGTAATTTAACTACTTAACACAGCCCAGTGTTAAGACTCAATGTTGCAACATCAACACCATGACATCAACATTGAACACCTTGTTGTTTTACCAAAATTCCAGCCAATCCAGGAACTTACAATCTCCCCCTTTGGCTAATTTTGGCTAAAACACCCTCTGAACCCTCAGAGTCTTCAGCAGCTGAAACTCTTCAGTAATTTGAAATCTTCATCAGCAGCAGTTTGACAATCTTCATAGTCTTCATCACTTGATCTGCTGCAGCACCATCTTCATTATTGACAACAACCAATTGGTGCTCCATGTAGCGAGCGATTTTTGGACGTGCTTGCGAGGCACAACCGCTATTTGGGTATTTACTACAGCTCGATTCATTTTTTATCCTATTGTAAGCTGATGAAGGAAGGGAAATAGATGTCTCCAACTAACCCTACTTGCATACTGAGTTTGAACAGCGGTCTGTTCGGTTACAGATGCTCCAAAGATTCGGGGATTTTCCTAGGTTATTTTGTTCGATGAGATGTTTTGATGTGTTAGGACGGATATATGAAAGTATGGGATTTAGGGTTTTTGTTTAATGTGCTCGCTAAGATCTTTTCTTTCGATCTTATGCCTACGTATTCCCGTTTACCAAAACTGGGAAATCAGAGCGTTTGTAGTTCCTCCTAGTCTATGGGAGGAAATGGTTTTTGGTGTCTTGTTCAAAGCCCAAGACGTGAAGCGAAAAGGTTGTTTGTATCTTGTTCAAAGCCCAAGATGTGAAGCTGAAAGGCCTATTTGTATCTTGTTCAAAGCCGAAGACGTGAAGCTGAAAGGTCTCAACTTTAGAGAGAATTTGTCAACTCTAAAGAGGGGTAAAGGAGAATTACTTTAACCGGGATACACGGATCCTAGCAATGCCATAATTTCCTAAGAAGGGGTTTTTAACCTGAAGGAGAAAACTTTAACTCAGTGTAGAGCAATGCTATCTTTCCTTAGGAATTTCTCATGCTAAAAGAGGGACAGTGACATGGATATAGAGGATCCAGAGGCTTGCCGCTTACAGCAATTAGATGAAAGGGAAGGAGTTGTTGATGTTTGTGTACTGTGAACGAGGCACAAATTTGATGTTAAAAGGTTGATTGGATCAACCAGTGGTTTTTTTATACAAAGCCTAAAAGGAGGCTAAATTCTGCTAGGGAAAATCATTATACAAAGCCTAAGAGGAGGCTAACAAAGAGTTGACTCAGCTGGAGAATCTTTTATAGCTCGTATGAAGCCCGGGATGGAGGCTGAAGAAGAGTTTGACTCTTGGTTAAGGAATTTGTATCTCGTACGAGGCCCGATATGGAGGCGAAAGGATGATTGACTCGACGAGGGAGTTTTTTATGTGTCTCATACAAAGCCTGAGAGAGAGGCTAAAAGTTCTGATACTACAGGAGAATCTTTGTATCTCGTACGAAGCCCGAGATGGAGGCGAAAATTTGTTTGTTTGGCTCAATAAGAACCTTTTTGTATCTCGTACGAAGCCCGAGATGGAGGCTAAAGGGTTTGCTCCGCTGGGGAGAATCATTTGTACAAAGCCCAAGAGGAGGCTAGCTTATGCTGAGGAAAAGAGGGATATCATTATACAAAGCCTAAGAGGAGGCTATCTGCTGGTGACTGTTTTAGTTAAGTGACAGATCCAGTATGCTGATTTTGAAAGAGAAAATCAGTTCTTATATGAGCAACACTATACTCGAGGATTTGGTTCGAGGACCCGGGATTGTTCCCTGTTCTTTAAGGAAACGGGGAAATCCGAAGGGGTATCGAGACTGTCCGAGTCTAAGGGTTTCTTCCTATTTAACGAAGGGGTCACTTGAGAATGTCTTTGAGACTCAAGGAAATAGACTGTCCAAGTCTGGAGTTTCATCTTTTGTACTATGCTTTGAGAAACAATAGTAGACTCTTTGAAAGGAATGTTCTCTAAAGATAGCTAAGTTCTGTTCCTATACCTCTAGGAGGTCGTCGGGACAATTTGTACGAAGCCCAAGAGGAGGCTGGAAGCTTTTAAGAAGCCGATCGGTCCTTGTACGAAGCCCAAGAGGAGGTTATCATTCCCGGAGGAAGAGATCATTATACGAAGCCTAAGAGGAGGCTGTGAATACTTCTAAGAAGCTGAGGGGTCCTTGTTCTAAGCCCAAGAGGAGGCGGGGTTGCTTTTAGGAAGACTGTGGGTCCTTGTACAATGCCCAAGAGGAGGCGGGGTTGCTTTTAGGAAGCTTGTGGGTCCTTGTACAATGCCCAAGAGGAGGCCGATGCTTTTAAGAAGCCCGTGGGTCCCCAAACCCCGAGAAATTCAAGGCAAGCTATTCACAAGGAATAGAGCAAGTCAGGAAAGTTCGAGAATTTGGAAGAAACTCAAAGATGCTATTCACGGAGAATACATTCATCTTTGGGAGTAGAGTTTCTTGACAATTCCTAATGAGGACAGCCGAAGAGAAGCCTGTATCTGGTGCTCCTATTTGGGATCTAGCTGTCTATTTCTACGAATAAACAAAACGGCTTTACCTAGTGCTAGACGTAGTTGCCGGGGGGAACTCTGAATATCTATACTATTATTACACAGTTGATATGAGTTTATGAAAGAAGACTTACAGTGAGCAGCCCCACAATACAGTTATATATATGAGTTTGTGAAAGGAGACTTACAGTGAAATAGCCCCACAATACAGTTTATATATATTAAAGCAGTAAATGAAAGCGATAACCACTTACTCGGTTGTAGAGCTTCCATGCTGTTTGGTTAGTTGTTCAACACAGAAAGATGGAAAACAACAGTATATTCAAAATCAAAGGAGAAAGGGCTTTGAAAAATAAAGATTTGGGGCTTACAGCTCAAGGAGAGGCCCAGGGTTTTACCAGTGAGTGCACTGTTGAATTTGTACTGAGGGTCTTATACAAGTGACTGTGGGCCAAAAAATGTTTTCTGTACAAAGGGATGGGTCTTACACTCTCTCAAGAGGCCCAAAAAGTTTTAAAGAAAAAGAGTGGGGCTTATAACACGAGGGTAGACCCAGATGATTTTTCGTTTAAAATGGCGATCGCGCCGAGGTTCTCTTTTAACGCAGAGGGACTTATACAATAAGTGAGGCCCAAAATGGTTTTGGTTAAAAGGGGGATTGGGTCTTACACTCTAATAGTGGCCCAAAAGTTTTGAATGGGTCTTATAGCTCGAGGAGAGGCCCAGATGGTTTTTCAACGGACGATGATCGCGTCGAACTTTTTGAAATACAACGAGACTTATACAATAAGTGAGGCCCAAATTTAGGGTTGTATTTACAAAGGGTTGGGTCTTACACTCTATTAGAGGCCCAAAAGTGTTTAAAGAAAAAGAAATGGGTCTTACTACTCGAGGGTAGGCCCAGTTGATTTTTGAAAAGGCGATAATCGCGCTGTTTGTTTTTTTTGACGGTATCGAGACTTATACAATAAGTGAGGCCCAAAAATGATTTGGTCAAAAAAGGATTGGGTCTTACACTCTATTAGAGGCCCAAAGTGTTTTGAAAATGATTTATGAGGGTTGAATTAATCCAAAACCCTAATTTGTTTTCAAAAATGTATTTAATTGAATAAAAATTCAATTAAAATGATCAAAATTGTTTAACATATGGAAAACAAATTGTGATCTTGTATTAATGCTTCAAAAATTAAGTATTGACCTACAAAATAATTAGAAAACATTAAAAGTTGCAAAATCAATGCGGAAAAAATATTTAAAATGTAAAAAACAATTAAAATATTAATTCTTTGCAAAAATATCAATTATATGAAATAAATAATATTTTTGGGATTTTTTGGGAAAATAAAATAATTTAACATTTTTTTGAATTATAAAAAAAAGAATCAACTCAAAACCATTAAAACTCAGAGAGAAATTTATTTTTGAATCAATTAAATAAAATCACAAAATTCAAATATTCAAATTTCTGAAAATGGCGCCAAGAACACAAGCAAGAACACGCGCGTTTTTCTAGGTTTCCCCGATTTGCATTTTCTATCCAATCTCACTGAATACTTGATTATATCATGCAATCCACATATCATTATGCTCGTCTCAACCTCATGATCATGTCCATGTCCATTAATTTCATTTAAATTAAACATACAACAAGAAATCATGAAAAATCCTCAAGAACCCTAATTTCTGCATGAAGGCTAGGATTTTTGCTACACGATTCAAACAATGCAATTAATTGAGGGAAAACATTCCATGCATGATTATGAACATATGGCCAAATTATTGTGCGAGGAAATATGCATAGATTGAGAGATGACCAAGCTTAGGCTTACCTTCAAGTCAAGACAGCAAGAGCAAAGTGATTTCTGGGCTGGAGGTGTTACAGATGAGTTGTGATGATCTGAACAGCTTCCCTACACCCTATGAAGTGTGTTTGAATGTTTGGACTTGATTGAAAATGGCTGGAACGATTTGTGGTACCTCAGCTGCAACTTGATTGAAAGTTTGAGCAACCAGCTGGTGATTTTTTGAAATATGTGTTCCAGATGTTATGTGAGTGTTTGGATCACTTCTATATGGTGTATGTGAGGTGTGTGAGTGATTGGTTTGATTGGAAAAGCTCCCAAACTCAAAACCCGATAGCTACCTTGCTAAGAAAGGCATTTTTGCCAAGAGAAAGAGATTTTGAGGAAAGCATCTGTTAGATGGCTTTGGTGTACTTAAACTGAACACAATTGAGCTCTATTTATAGTAGAGCAAGTTTGTTTTGGGATCCACAGTGAATGGCAACTGCAGCAGGTGTTCCCTCAATGTTGGCCAATGGAAATGCAAGTCTCCTCTAGCCATTGACTAGAGGTTAGGGCTCAGAGCTATGGTACCCTTGGTCTTGGATAAGTCTTGACTGATTTCAGATGAGAATGGCTCAGTCCATGCCACCTTGATGGTTCCATTGAATGCTTCATTCCAAATTTGGAGTCTTGTCCCTATTTTGGCACCTCTAGGTTCAACATGCTATTTCTTGTTCCATGGACTTTGGAGGCTTGGCTCAGTGATTGTCCCCTTTAGAATCAATCCTCAGAGGTGTCCAAGTGGATAGGAGCATTTGAATTTGGCTGATTTTGGCAAATCGAGCAAAGTTGCAAATTCTGCCTTGCCCTTGACAGATTTCAGCAAGGCAACTTGACAATGTCATATCTCATGGTGTATGTTGAATTTGGCAATGTTCTTGGTCATTTTAGAAAGCCCTTACATGATATAACAACTGTTTGAACAAGTTTGGTTTTGATCTCTTCTGATTCCAAGTGAAAAATCCCCCTACATTTGGCAAAAAGTGAAGGCAGATTTGGACTTAGTGAAAATTTCACTAAGTGTTGGAAAAAATGACATTTTCACTTTTCAGCCACTTTGATCACTCCATAACTCAAAATCCTTAATGAATTGGAATGACTTGTAGTTGAAGTTTTTGTAGAGGATAATGAGGTCTACAAATCAAGCCTTGGATGGAAAAAATTGGCCTTGTGGTTTAGGAGTTATGGTCCTCCAAAGTTGGTACCCTTTTCACTTTAATTTTAACTTAGAAATTTTTCTAAGTTATTATGGTTACCCCTTTTACAAGTTATCCCACTTTTCTTGATTTTTCTTGATGAACGATGATTCAAATCATACATTAACATCATTTTAGGGTTAAAAATCCATTTTGGTGAAAAATCTCAAAAAGTCAAAGTTGACTTTTGTGCACAGTTGACTTTTTATCAGATGAATCCCAAACTGTGCCATACTTCATGAAATCGTGTCCTTGACCTAAATCAAACTTGATGGACATGTTCCATGGGTGTCATAGGGTATATTGAATCATGTCTTAGGGTTTGGGAGCATGTCCAGGTCAAAAGTCAAAGTTACAGTTGACTTTTCTCGCAAAACCCTAATTGTGGTGCAGATGAAGTTGAGACTTGTTGCTCAAGCTTCTTGGATTAATCCATTGTTCCAAATGGATCAATATGGTTTGTTGGAGACCCTCAAATCATGTCTTGAGGTCTTGGTTCATGTTTTGTCCCAAAAGTCAACTTAGGGGTGAATTAGGTCAAGAAACCCTAATTCCTGATTTTTGATGTATGCATCCCCTGAGGCAAAATTGACTTGATGAATGGGTTCATGAGGTTCCATGGAGTATATTAGGTTATGTTTTGGATCATTGGCTTGTGGCCAGATGAAAAATTTCATCTGGAGGCCCTGGTCGACCAAAACCCTAATTTGGTGTCACTGTCGATCTTGAGACTTGATCCACCTAGAAGGGAGCAGCTTTGTGCTTAATCCTTGAAGTGGGAGTCCTTTTGATCCATGAGAGGCTAGAAAAGTTGAAGATCTAGTTATTCCTTGATTGATCCTTTGTCTAAGAGCTCTGAGAGGGCTTGAAACCCTAATTCTGGTTGTAGTGAATGCTCAACAACCCTTGAGGCATTTGATGAGGCATGAAGGTACATCCATATTGTGATGATGATTTGCACAATGATGGGAAACTTTAGTGGTCAAAATTTGGGGTATTACACTCCCCCTCAAAAACATCAACCAGCATCACAGCTGTTCAGTAGCTCACAATGTGCAGCACTTCTCCCCCTTGATGTCTGCTTGGCTGCACTCTTCAAATGCTATAATATCTTCACTAGCAGCTACACTTCACAATACTTTCAGCATGCTGCACAAACACTCCAATACTCTGTTGTATGGGATAAATCTCCCCTCAATATCTGCACTTCTGCATCCCAACTAGCAGCACTTGACATTCTTTGATACTCTTGACTCTCTTGGCTATTTCTCCCCCTTTTTAGCCACAATTTGACAAACCTCAACAAGTAAGTCCTATGACACCCTTTGCTGCAAAATCCATAGACAAGTACTCCCCCTGTCATGATTAACAAATGCTCTAGATGAATATGAACATTTGAGCACACTTTCTGAGCACAATCATTTTGGTACCACTGTCCCTTTTTCCACCGACAGTCATTCCCTATCATAATCTTCATCTTCAGACTTCCTGATCAACTTCAGTATTCTCTACATTCTCCATCCAAGGCAAACCTTCTACTTCATCATTCTCCCGTATGACTATGCAGATGCTCCTTAGATATAATGTAAGCACTAAGCTTCAGATCCAGAACAAAGACATCCTTCACCAAGGATCCTCTTGACACCCTTGACACCAGGGTATTACATATGCTCCACTACTGGATTTACTATCAGCAAAATAATCCAAACTCAACACTGTGTCACAAACTCCACAAATTCTCAGCTTACTTAAAAGCTTTACTGAGATCCAGTATCTTCAAGAGATAATGATCAGACCACAATAGCTCTACCATTACATCCACCAGTAGTTATTGATACTAGTGAAGTCTTCAAAATCAGTAGTCATGCTAAACTTCACATTCTAATCCACATAAACAGAAACACTTCTTCCACATGTCCAATCTTAATCATCTTCCAGATATAACCACCAGCAAATGTGATGTTACAAAATCTTTTGGGACATCAGCTTCACCATCCAAAGGACTCATTGCACAAAGAAGTCCTTCAAGAAGCTCCAAAAAAAAACACAGTCAGAGCAGCTTAGTCAGGTTAACATACACACCTGAATACCATAAGTTCCCACACCCTCTCTGAACCATATCCTCGCAAACTCAACCATATCCAGAGTATCTATACCAAAGTCTTTTTCCAGAACATACTTCCACCATTTTATGAAAAGCTCAGGAATGTTATCTAATATGGCCTTTTGAATTTTCTCAGAAGTTCTAACAACAACGGCTTCCTTCATTTGAGAGATATCCTGGACATTATCATCAGACTTATCTCTGATCTTCCTATTTCTGGAAGAGATGAACACTTTACTCCTGGATTTTGTAGTACCACTCACATAGATCTTCTGCTTATCAGTTCTCATCTTTGGAGGTGACTCAATAGCTTTTCTCTTCCTTGATTTCAGTCGTTTAGCAACCCCAGGAACCACTTTTGCAATTAGTTCATCATCACTCTTCTTTATTTTAAGGCTAGAAGTAACTTTCTTGACTTGAGATGTTTTAACATCAGCTCTAACATCTGCATCTTCCAACCTAAGGATTGTCAACTTGTGAAATTTTTCTTCTGAACTATAGGAGTCATTAGTCAGGTTGTCATCTTTATTGGCCTTGCAAGTATTCAGCTCCCCACACTTCATAAGGTCACAACTTTTGATCCTTCCATCAGCATTGTTGACTCCTTCATCTTGCTCATATAACTGACTACTCAAGTTGGCTTTTAACACATCATCAATCTTAGGAGTAACAGCACCATAAGTCATTAACCCAGATTGACTTTTCACCATACTTTCACACTTGATGTCACCATCTGATGTTACAGCATCATCACTAGATAAGTTGTCCACTTGAGGTATCCACTGATAGCAATTATCTTTGGATCTTACTCCCTTCATCACTACCTCATTCTGCTCATCAGCTACCACACATTCATGCTTAGTGTAGTTTACCTTGTAACCTTCATCACACAACTGGCTTATGCTGATCAAATTTGCATTTAAACCACTGACAAATAGAACATTGTCAAGTTCAGGTCTACCATCACCTTTCACTTTCCCAACTCCTGCAACAACACCTTTTTCTCCATTGCCAAACATAACCTCATGAGAGGGACAATGAATGACTTCAGCAAACATGGATCTACATCCAGACAGGTGTTTGGAACACCCACTGTCAAAATACCATGTTCCTTCTTTAAACTCTTTGTCAGCCATGTGAGCCAATAAACATTTCACCTTCTCCTTAGGTACCCATTGTTTAACAACTTTGGGCCTGTACTCTCTCCATCTGTTTTGAGGATGAGGGTATCCATGCAGCTTGTAGCAAGAGTACTGCATATGTCCAGACCTTCCACAATAATAGCATCTCACCCTTTCATCTTTGAATCTTCTGCCATGATGAGATTGCTTAGGCTGCCAGCCATTATGTGGTCTTCTCCTACCATAACTGGCCTGCCTTCTATTATGTTGGTATCTTCTCCCATAAGAAGGCTGAGAACGCTATTTCCTGGATTGTCTCCCATGATGGTGTGGCTTTCTTCTTCCATAGAAATGAGGAACAACATTGGTGTATCCATATCCATAACCATACCAGTTGTCCTGATGTTGAGACACCTGATGAGACATGTGCTGTTTGAACTGAGCATCTTGCATGCTCTTGTGGTATTGTGGGGGCATATACTGATTAGCTCCTTTTGCTGCTTTCTCTTCTGAAAGAACCAGTCTTCTTCTCAATCTTCTTAGGTTGTGAAACATCAGCTTTCTTAGGGGTAGGATCCTGCTTCTTTGGCTGATGTTGAGATAAAAGTTGTGACACTTCCTTCTTTGAACCTGAAGTGCTTTCTTCTGAAGTTCCCTTATCCTCAGCCACATAACCTATCCCAGCTTTGTCTCCAGCAGCTTTTTCTGACTGAAGGATCTTGTCAAGTGTGTCTGTACCACAGCTCAGCATCCTAACAGACTTGGTCATTTAATCAAGGTGAGCTCTAACTAGCACCACTTCATTTTCCAGATCAGTCTTTTCATTCTCTAGCTGAGCAATTTGTTGCTTGTGGCACTTGTTTTCTTGACAAATCTCGGCACTTTTTAAACCCAGCTCTTGATAGGTAGATGCTAACTCCTCATAAGTTACTTCTCCATCACTAGAATCATCATCAGAAACCACAGCTCCTGTTAAAGCTCTCACATGCTTTGCTGACTCACCTTCACTTTCACTATCAGAGTCAGACCAGGAAACTGTCATGCCCTTCTTCTGCTTTTTCAAGAAGGTGGGACATTCTTTCTTGACATGTCCATACCCTTCACACTCAAAGCACTGAACTCCTTTATCTTGGGTAGTTTTCTCTTCATCCTTCTTGCTGGTGTCAGAAGTCATGTTCTTGACATTAGGCCTGGAGTTATTATTCATTCTCTTGAATACTTTGGTGAACTGTCTTCCCAACATCACTATGGCCTGAGATAGATCCTCCTGCGATTCAGAACTCTTTCCTTTTTCTTCTGCCTCATTTGACACCAAGGCTATACTCTTTGGCTTCTTTTCTGGTTCTTCCTCATTCAACCCCAGCTCAAACGTTTGAAGAGATCCAATGAGCTCATCAACCCTCATCTTACTGATGTCTTAAGCTTCTTCAACTGCAATCACCTTCATCTTGTACCTCTTCGGAAGGGACCTAAGGATTTTCCTTACAAGCTTTTCCTCTGACATCTTTTCACCAAGAGCACTGGATGCATTAGCCAGCTCCAGAACATTCATGTGGAAGTCATGAATAGTCTCATCATCCTTCATCTTCAGGCTTTCAAATTTTGATGTTAAAATCTGAAGTCTTAACATCTTGACTCTAGATGTTCCTTCATGTGTTGCCTGCAAAATATCCCACGCTTCCTTAGCAACTTCACAGGTATTGATTAACCTGAAGATATTCTTATCCACTCCATTGAAGATGGCATTTAGAGCTTTGGAATTTCCAAGGGCAAGCTCATCTTCTTCCTTGGTCCATTCTTCTTCAGGCTTTGGCTTTGAGGTGCCTTCTTTATCTTTGCCAGAATCATCTTTTTCACACACAACAGGTGCTTTCCACTCTTTAATAACAGCCTTCCAAGCCCTGCTGTCCAAGGATTTTAAGAAGGTGGTCATCCTTGTCTTCCAATAATCATAATTGGATCCATCCAAAATAGGGGGTCTGTTGACAATCTCCTAAGAAACCACTTAGATATGAGAACACTACTCAATCTCTAAAACCACTCAAAGAACACCCTCTTTGAGAAACCTTGATCTTGCTTCCTAGCTTCGATCAAGTCACACAACTCTCTTTGCTTCACAACTTTAGAGAGGACAGATCACCAATTTACACTTGAATGGTTTACTCACAATTCATACAAATATCTAAGACACTCAGCCTCCGCTCTTGATCTTCAATCTGTACTTTTTCCTTTGGTCTTGTGCGCTTTATATAGCATCCTGAATTGGGCTTGGACTTGTCACAATATTTGATCAGATTTGTTAATTAAAACTGAATCTTTAAAACAGATTTTATCCCCAAAATCTTTTTAAATCTTCAACCTTTTAATTCTCCAACAGACCTGCAATCAAATCTCCCATGTAACAGAAAATATCTATCCCAAGATATTCTCATCCAATGAGTCAACCACTCTCCACAATTCCATCTAACACGTGTGCCCTAATAATAACAAGCTCATGTTGTTATCAGTTCTGCAGATCTGATGTCACAACATCGCCATGTGACATCAGACATCCAACTTCAGTAATTTAACTACTTAACACAGCCCAGTGTTAAGACTCAATGTTGCCACATCAACACCATGACATCAACATTGAACACCTTGTTGTTTTACCAAAATTCCAGCCAATCCAGGAACTTACAGTTAGCCAACATCGTACCTGTTCCCAAAAAGGACGGAAAGGTCAGAATGTGTGCAGATTACAGAGATCTAAACAAGGCTAGTCCAAAGGACGACTTTCCTTTATCACACATCGACATGCTGGTAGACAGTACAGCAAAGTTCAAAATTTTCTCCTTCATGGATGGATTCTCGGGCTATAACCAGATCAAAATGGCGCCGAAAGAACTGGATAAAACATCGTTCATTACCCCATGGGGTACCTTTTTTTACGAGGTAATGCCGTTCGGTTTGAAGAACGTCGGGGCAACCTATCAAAGGGCCATGACTACTCTTTTTCATGACATGATACACAAAGAAATCGAGGTATATGTCGATGACATGATTGCAAAATCTAAGACAGAAGAGGAGCATGTGACCCACCTGTCAAAATTGTTCGAGCGTTTGCGAAAATACAAACTCCGCTTGAATCCCAACAAGTTCACCTTCGGTGTCCACTCAGGAAAACTCTCAGGGTTCATCGTCAGCCAGAAAGGAATTGAAGTTGATCCTGACAAGGTCAAGGCCATTCGAGAAATGCCTTCTCCGAAAACGGAAAAACAAGTCAGAGGATTCTTGGGACGTTTGAACTACATCTCCAGATTCATATTCCTCATGACCGCCACGTGTGCGCCGATTTTCAAATTACTCAAAAAGAACAAGGATTGCATTTGGTCAGAAGATTGTCAAACTGCTTTCGACAGTATTAAGGAATATTTGTTGAATCCGCCGATTCTATCACCACCAGTGGAAGGAAGACCACTGATCATCTACCTCACAGTCCTAGAGGACTCAATGGGATGTGTACTTGGCCAACAAGACGAAACTAAAAAGAAAGAGTCTGCCATTTACTATTTGAGCAAGAAGTTCACCGACTGCGAGACTCGGTACACGATGCTTGAGAAAACTTGTTACGCTTTGGCTTGGGCAGCCAAACGTCTTCGCCGATACATGATTCGTCATACTACTTGGTTGGTCTCCGAGATGGATCCAATCAAGTATGTCTTCGAAAATCCTGCTCTCACGGGAAGAATTGCCCGTTGGCAAATGTTGCTATCAGAATATGACATAGAGTACCACACTCAGAAAGCCGTTAAAGGAAGTATTTTAGCCGATCATTTGGCTCATCAACCGATTGACGATCAGGAATCAGTCGGGTTTGACTTCCTAGACGAAGATGTCATGTATCTAAAAATGAAAGATTGCGATGAACCGTTACCCAGTGAAGGGCCAGAACCAGGTTCCCAGTGGGGACTAATCTTTGACGGAGCACTTAATCATTATGGAAACGGAATTGGGGCAATCATTGTTACCCCTCAGGGTACCCACATTCCTTTTACTGCCAGACTTACGTTCAAATGTACGAACAACGAGGCAGAATACGAAGCTTGTATTATGGGTCTCGAAGAAGCGATTGATTTAAGGATCAAATACTTAGACATATACGGCGACTCAGCTTTGGTTATCAATCAGATAAAAGGAGATTGGAACACATACCAATCAGGACTGATTCCTTACAAAGTTTACGCAAGAAGGTTTCTACCTTTCTTCAACAGAGTGGATTTTCATCACATCCCTCGTGATGAGAATCACATGGCTGATGCCTTAGCCACTCTCTCCTCCATGATTAGTGTAGGTCAATGGAATGACTTACCTAAGATCAACATCATGCGCCTTGAACGGCCCGCCTACGTCTTCGCGATCGAAGCAGTCATAGATGACAAACCTTGGTATCACGATATCGAATGCTTCCTTCAGAAACAAGAGTACCCACCTGGGGCACTCAGAAAAGACAGGAAAACCCTCAGAAGGCTAGCTGGAAACTTCTTCCTGAGCGGTGACACTCTTTATAAGAGGAATTTTAACATCGTCTTGCTCCGATGTATGAACAGACCAGAAGCAGACATGCTGATAAAAGAAATTCATGAAGGATCCTTTGGCACTCATGGCAACGGACACACAATGGCGAGAAAAATTCTGAGAGCAGGGTACTATTGGTTGATAATGGAATCCGACTGCTACAAGTACATGAGGAGGTGTCACAAGTGTCAGATATACTCCGACAAAATTCATGTACCGCCATCGCATCTCAAAGTTCTTTCTTCCCCGTGGCCTTTTTCCATATGGGGAATCGACATGATTGGCTTGATTGAACCTAAGGCTTCAAACGGACATCGGTTCATCCTGGTAGCCATTGACTATTTCACCAAGTGGGTCGAAGCAGCGTCGTACGCTAATGTAACCCGACAAGTGGTGGTCCGATTTATCAAAAACAATATCATTTGCCGTTATGGTGTTCCAAGCCAGATCATTGCGGATAATGGATCTAACTTGAACAATAAGATGATGAAAGAGTTATGCGCAGAGTTCAAGATCGAACACCATAACTCATCTCCCTACCGACCCAAGATGAATGGAGCTGTAGAAGCGGCTAACAAGAATTGGCACGAGATGCTACCCTTTGCTCTTCACGGTTATCGAACATTTGTCCGCACTTCAACAGGGGCTACCCTTTTCTCTCTAGTGTATGGCATGGAAGCAGTGCTCCCCATCAAAATAGAGATCCCATCAATCCGGGTATTGATGGAAGCTAAGCTTACCGAAGCTGAATGGTGTCATAGTCGACACGACGAACTCAACTTGATCGAAGAGAAGTGAATCACGGCTCTATGCCATGGTCAGTTGTATCAGCAAAGAATGAAGAGGGAGTTCGACAAAAAGGTTCGACCTCGCGTCTTCAGAAAAGGAGACCTCGTGCTCAAGAAGATACAATCTTTTCTCACTGATTCTCGGGGCAAATGGACCCCAAATTATGATGGCCTCTATGTGGTCACGAAAGCTTTCTCAAGCGGCGCCTTGAGACTTACAACCATGGACGGAGAGGAATTTGCCTACCCCACGAATGTTGATGTAATCAAGAAATACTTCGCCTTAAAAAAAAGAGAAAAAAAAACGTCTCGGTGGATTGAAAACCCGAAGGGGCGGTCCAGGAAAAAGTTAGAGACATGAAAAAAATCATCCTGGTGGATTGGAAATCTCATAGTACAATTCAGGCAAAAATTAGGGATAATGGCAAGTAACTATGTTCAACAGAGGCAAGTCCCCTAACAGCAGTTACATCATCCATCGGAGGAAAGCTCCAGTCAAGGTCATCTTCGACAGAAGCTCAGGATGTCCCGAATTCAAAGTTGGTAGAAGGATAATGGTCGTTATGTTTCAACGTAGCCCTTTTCCCTGTAAATTACCATTTTCTAATTTTGTATATACTCTTTGGAATCACGCGTTTGGCTGATCTCCATCTTATCAATAAAATTTGAGCCCTTGTGCTTTTGTTTGTAATTCTTATTTGTTTTAGCTTTACAGAACGACGTTTTCAATATGATCAACGATTCTTGAAATGAAACAAAATGAATTTACTTGTTAAAACTTTTTCTGCTTTTAAAATAAAGATGGAATTTCTTTTGACTGTTGAACATCGAAAGAACATCAGTTGCGTCTCCAAAGGCGTTTGAACTTCAAAGTGCATAATCAAAGTACCCCTTCTAAACCAGTATGCCTGAATGAAGGATCAACTGTGTCAGAGACCATGTTTCATCTGACACCCTCGGCCGAGTTCTTATCTCCTAAGCCCGATCAACGGTATTCCCCACAGGGACTATCTCTCCTAAGCAGGGTGGAATTGCTATTCTGAACCAACGGTACTTCTTCACCCCGCGATGGCCGAGTATTCAGTCGTGTTCGCCTGTCAGTTTGTATGTCGCGTCAGTTTTGTCAGCATAAACATACATATATCATGCATTATTGATTTGCATTCACATTTCATATTGCATCACTATCACTCTAGTCGGTCTTGTCCCATAGTGATAGAAGTTCTCTCAATCGAGTTGTCAGTTCTTGCCTCGTCAGGAAACGCTGCGTTTGAACAATCTCGCCACCAGTGTATCTCTAGATCAGAGTCCGTACTTGACCACTTTGATAACTTGAACCTCTGAAAGGCCAGAGCAATTTTTGACAAATGTCACTCTTCACCATTGAAGATGATATCCTTGCTTTCCTAGATTAAAGAAAATCCTGGGAGAAAGCCTCCTAAGCAGAGATTCGGTAGTACGTCAGTATTTCTCCGAAAATCCGCTGATGAAAAGGTCATCGGCACCTCAAAATTGGATCCCATCATATGGCATTTCTCTAGGAAGATCCTAAGAAAAGTATGATGCAAGACCCCAAACAAAAGCGGTCTTTCAAGAGACTCGTTTTCCCCAATAGATTCGACAATGGAGTCTCCAACAGAGAAGTTTGTGTACCTCTACAATTCAGACGATTGGGTCATCCCAGCAAGTCTGACATCAAAACCTTTTCCGCCAAATGGCATCTCCCCAGGAAAATTCGGCGAGAAGTTTAAGGAAAACCGCTACGAATAGCATCCCTTGTCAATAAAGTTTATTGACAAAAGAAACTAAGACCAGTTCTTTGGTAGGAAAACAGGATTGAGGGGAAGTTTGAATCAGAAACTGAGACCAGTTCCTTGGTAGGAAACCAGGATCGAGGGGAAGTTCACAAATCAGAAATTGAGACCAGTTCCTTGGTAGGAAACCAAGAACGAGGGGAGATTTATTTCAGAAACTAAGACCAGTTCCTTGGTAGGAAACCAGGATCGAGGGGAAGTTTAAATCAGAAACTAAGACCAGTTCCTTGGTAGGAAACCAGGATCGAGGGGAGGTTTAAATCAGAAATTAAGACCAGTTCCTTGGTAGGAAACCAGGATCGAGGGGAGGTTCATTTCAAAAGAAACTAAGACCAGTTCCTTGGTAGGAAACCAAGAACGAGGGGAGGTTTATTTCAGAAACTAAGATCAGTTCCTTGGTAGAAAACCGGGATCGAGGGGAAGTTTAAATCAAAAACTAAGACCAGTTCCTTGGTAGGAAACCAGGATCGAGGGGAGGTTTAAATCAAAAACTAAGACCAGTTCCTTGGTAGGAAACCAGGATCGAGGGGAAGTTTACCTTTTCTAAGCATCATGGCTTAGCAAAAGAAGATGAATGCCCAAGCTGCCATTCATAGCCATCAAAATTTTGGGTATTCCGATATTTAATCCTCTTGCACCCCGAATGCCCGAATACCTTCGTCATTCACACCTTAAGGTCCAAGAAGATTAAATAGAGGCATCTGTAATACCCCAAATTTTGACCACTAAGATTTCCCATCATGGTGTAAATCATCACCACAATATGGATGAAGCATCATGCCTCATCAAATGCCTCAAGGGTTGTTGAGCATTCACTACAATCAAAATTAGGGTTTCAAGCCCTCTCAGAGCCTTAGACAAAGGATCAATCAAGGAATGACATGATATTCAACTTATCTAAACCTCCCAAACATCTACAATGGAGCAAAAGGACTCCCACTTCAAGGATTAAGCACAAAGCTGCTCCCTTCTAGGTGGATCAAGCCTCAAGATCGACAGTGTCACCGAATTAGGGTTTTGGTCGACTAGGGCCTCCAGATGAAATTTTTCATCTGGGCACAAGCCAATGATCCAAAACATATCCTAATATACTCCATGGAACCTCTTGAACCCAATCATCAAGTCAATTTTGCCTCAGGGGATGCATACATCAAAAATCAGGAATTAGGGTTTCTTAACCTAATTCACCCCTAAGTTGACTTTTGGGACAAATCATGAACCAAGACCTCAAGACATGATTTAAGGGTCTCTAATGAACCATATTGATCCATTTGGAACAATGGATTAATCCAAGAAGCTTGAGCAACAAGTCTCAATTTCATCTGCACCACAATTAGGGTTTCGCGGGAAAAGTCAACTGTAACTTTGACTTTTGACCTGGACATTCTCCCAAGCCCTAAGACATGATTCAATATACCCTATGACACCCATGGAACATGTCCATCAAGTTTGATTTAGGTCAAGGACATGATTTCCTGAAGAATTGCACAGTTTGGAATTCATCTGATAAAAAGTCAACTATGCACAAAAGTCAACTTTGACTTTTTGAGATTTTGCACCAAAATAGATTTTTAACCCTAAAATTATGTTAATGTATGATTTGAATCATCATTCATAAAGAAAAATCAAAGAAAGTCGGATAACTTGTAAAAGGGGTAACCATAAAACTTAGAAAAATTTCTAAGTTATGGAAAAAGTGACACTAATGTGCTAACTTTGGAGGACCATAACTCCTAAACCACAAGGCCATTTTTTTCCATCCAAGGCTTGATTTGTAGATCTCATTTCCCTATACAAAAGCTTCATACTGACCTATGTCCAAATTCCTCATGGATTTTGAGTTATGGAGTGATCAAAATCAAGAAAAGTCACTTTGTTCCAACACTTAGTGAAAATTTCACTAAGTCAGATTTTACCTTAATTTTTGCCAAATGTAGGGGGATTTTTCACTTGGATCCAAAAGAGATCAAAACCAAACATGTTCAAACAGTTGTTGTATCATGTAAGGGCTTTCCAAAATGGCCAAGAACATTACCAAATTCAATTTGAGTCATGAGATATGACATTGGCAAGTTGCCTTGTTGAAATCTGTCAAGGCAAGGCAGAATTTACATTTTTGCTCGATTTGCCAAAATCAGCCAAATCCAAATGCTCCTATCCACTTGGACACCTCTGGGGATTGAATCTAAAGTGGACAATCACTTAGCCAAGCCTCCAAAGTCTTGGGAACAAGAAATAACATGTTGAACCTAGAATGGCCAAAATAGGGACAAGACTCCAAATTTGGATTGGAGCATTCAATGGAAGCATCAAGGTGGCATGGACTGAGCCATTTGCAACTGAATTCAGTCAAGACTTATCCAAGACCAAGGGAACCACATCCCTGTGCCCTAACCTCTAGTCAATGGCTAGAGGAGACTTGGATTCTCATTGGACAACATTGGCCAAACCTCTGCTGCAGTTGCCATTCACTGTGGATCCCAAAACAAACTTGCTCTACTATAAATAGATCTCAATTGTGATTAGTTTGAGTACACCAAAGCCATCAAACAGATGCTTTCCTCAAATCTCTTCTTTCACTCCAATTTTGCCTTCAAAGGTAAGTCACTATCGGGTTTTGAGTTTGAGAGCTTTTCCAATCAAACCAATCACACACACACCTCACATACATCATATAGAAGTGATCCAAACACTCACATAACATCTGGAACACAGATTTCACAAAATCACCAGCCAATTGCTCAAGTTCTTGACAGATTTGCAGTTGGGGTACCATCTCAAGTTCCAGATCATTTCAATCCATTCCAAGCATTCATACACACTCCATGGCACCTAGGGAAGCTATCCAGATCATTGGAACCTAGCTGTAACACCTCCAACACAAATCACGATCACCAGCTGCAAGTGGTAAGCATGAGCTCTTCTAACTCTATGATCCATGCAATTTTTGCTGCACAATAATTTGGCCATATGTTCATAATCATGCATGGAACGTTTCCCCTCAATTAATTGCATTGTTTGAATCGTGTATCAAAAATCCTAACCTTCATGCAGAAATTAGGGTTCTTGAGGATTTTTCGTGATTTCTTGTTTTATGCTTAATTTAAATGAAATTAATTGCCATGACATGATCGTGAGGTTAAAACGAGTTGATTGGTATATGGATTACATGATATAATTAAGTATTCAGTGAGATTGGAGAGAAAATGCAAATCTGGGCAAACCCAGAACACGCGCGTGTTCTTGGTGTGTTCTTGGCGCCATATTCATAAATTCAAATATTTGAATTTTGTGGTTTTATTTAATTGATTCAAAAATTAATTTCTCTCTGAGTTTTAATGATTTTGAATTGATTCTTTTTTTAATAATTCACAAAAATGTTAAAATATTTTATTTTCCAAAAAAATCACAAAAATATTATTTATTTTATATAATTGATATTTTTGCAAAGAATTAATGTTTTAATTATTTTTAACATTTAAAATATTTTTTCCACCTTGATTTTGCAATTTTTAATGCCTTCTAATTATTTTGTAGGTCAATACTTAATTTTTGAAGCATTAATTCAAGATCACAATTTGTTTTCCATATGTTAAACAATTTTGATCATTTTAATTGAATTTTAATTCAATTAAAACACATTTTGAAAACACTTTTGGGCCTCTAATATAGTGTAAGACCCAATCCTTTTTTTTTACCAAATCATTTTTAGGCCTCAGTGTATTGTATAAGTCCCGATACCGTCAAAAACAAACGGCGCGATCGCCGCCTTTTTAAGAAACCACCTGGGCCTCTCCTTGAGCTATAAGACCCATTCAAAACTCTTGGGCCTCTATTATAGTGTAAGACCCAACCCCCTTTTAACCAAAACAATTTTGGGCCTCACTTATTATATAAGTCCCTTTGCTTTAAAAGAAAACCTCGGCGCGATCGCCATTTTAAACGAAAATTCATCTGGGCCTACCCTCGTGTCATAAGCCCCACTCTTTTTTTTCTTTTAAACTTTTTGGGCCTCTTGAGAGAGTGTAAGACCCATCCCTTTGTACAGAAAACCTTCTTGGGCCAAAGTCACTTGTATAAGCCCCTCTGTACAAATTTAACAGTGCAAATCACTGGTAAAACCCTGGGCCTCTCCTTGAGCTGTAAGCCCCAAATCTTTCTTTTTCAAAGCACTTTCTCCTTTGATTTTGAATATACTGTTGTTTTCAATCTTTCTTTGTTGAACAACTAACCAAACAACATGGAAGCTCTACAACCGAGTAAGTGTTTATACGCTTTCATTTACCGCTTTCATATGTATATAACTGAATTGTGGGGCTGTTTCACTGTAAGTCTCCTTTCATAAACTCATATACATATAATTGTATTGTGGGGCTGCTCACTGTAAGTCTCCTTTCATAAACTCATATCAACTGTGTAATAATAGTATATATATTTAGAGTTTCCCCGACAACTACGCCTAGAACTAGGTGACGCCGTTTCGTTTATTCGTAGAAATAGATAGCTAGATCCCCAATAGGATTACTAGATACAGTCTTCTCTTCGGCTGTCCTCATTAGGAATTGTCAAGAAACTCTACTCCCAGAGATGAATGTATTCTCCGTGAATGGCATCTTTGAGTTTCTTCCAAATTCTCGGACTTTCCTGACTTGATCTATTCCTTGTGAATAGCTTGCCTTGAATTTCTCGGGGTTTGGGGACCCACGGGCTTCTTAAAAGCATCGACCTCCTCTTGGGCATTGTACAAGGACCCACAGGCTTCCTAAAAGCAACCCAACCTCCTCTTGGGCTTAGTACAAGGACCCGTAGGCTTCTTAGAAGTATTCACAGCCTCCTCTTAGGCTTCGTATAATGATCTCTTCCTCCGGGAATGATAGCCTCCTCTTGGGCTTAGTACAAGGACCCGTCGGCTTCTTAGAAGTATTCACAGCCTCCTCTTATGCTTCGTATAATGATCTCTTCCTCCGGGAATGATAGCCTCCTCTTGGGCTTCATACAAGGACCGATCGGCTTCTTAAAAGTTTCCAGCCTCCTCTTGGGCTTCGTACAAATTGTCCCGACGACCTCCTAGAGGTATAGGAACAGAACTTAGTCATCTTCACAGAACAGTCCTTTCAAAGAGTCTACTACTGTTCCTCAAAGCATAGTACAAAAGATGAAACTCTAGACTTGGACAGTCTGTTTTCCATGAGTCTCAAAGACATTCTCAAGTGACCCTTTCGTTAAATAGGAAGAAAACCCGTAGACTCGGACAGTCTCAATACCCTTTGGATTTCCCCTTTCCTTAAAGAAACAAGAAACAACCCTGATCCTCGAACCAAATCCTCGAGTACAGTGTTACTCATATAAGAACTGATTTTCTCTTTAAATCAGTATATTGGATCTGTCACTCAACTGAAATAGTTACCATAGCCACCTCTTGGGCTTTGTACAATGATTCTCCCCAGCGGAGCAAACCTTTCAACCTCCATCTCGGGCTTCGTACGAGATACAAAAGACTCCCTCGTTGAGTCAAACAATGTTTAGCCTCTCTCTCGGGCTTTGTACGAGACACATAAGAGACTCCCTCGTTGAGTCAATCACCCCTTTTCGCCTCCATCTCGGGCTTTATACGAGATACAAAAAGGTTCTTATTGAGCCAAACAAATTTTAGCCTCCATCTCGGGCTTTGTACGAGATACAAAAACACTCTCTTGTTGAGTATAAAAGATTCTCTTGTTGAGTCAACCCTTTTAGCCTCTCTCTCAGGCTTCGTACGAGACACATAAAAACTCCCTCTTGTTGGGCCACTAGCCTCCTCTTAGGCTTTGTATAAGAAAACCTCGGGTTGATCCAATCAACCTTTTAGCATCAAAGTTGTGCCTCGTTCACAGTACACAAACATCAACAACTCTTTCCCCTTCATCTAATCGCTGTAAGCGGCAAGCCTCTGGATCATCTACATCCATGCCACTGTCCCTCTTTTAGCATGAGAAATTCCTAAGGAAAGATAGCATTGCTCTACACTGAGTTAAAGTCTTCTCCTTCAGGTTAAAAATCCCCTATAAAGGAAATTATGGCATTGCCGGATTCACACATCCCGGTTAAAGTAATTGTCCTTTATAAACAGTTGTGACATACAACCCCCTCTTTAGAGATGACAAATTCTCTCTAAAGTTGAGACCCCCTTTTAGCTTCACATCTTGGGCTTTGAACAAGATACAAACAACCTTTAGCTTCACGTCTTGGGCTTTGAACAAGACACCAAAACACCCATTTTCCTCCCATAGACTAGGAGGAACTACGAACGCTCTGATTTCCCTTTTTCGGTAAACGGGAATACGTAGGCATAAGATCGAAAGAAAAGATCTTAGCGAGCACACTAAAAAAAAACCCAAAATCTCATACTCTCACATATCTATCAAAAAGCATCAGTCCTAACATCCTAATCCTTGTTCCCCGCCAGAAACCTGTCATTCTGTAAAAATAACACAAGAAAGGCCCCACGACCACATAGCATCCGTAACCTAACAGACCGCTGTTTAAACTTGGTATGCAAGAAGGGTTAACTGGAGACATCTATTTCCCTTCCTTAGCCAGATTCAATAGGATAAAAAATGAATCGACCTGTAGTCCTCTAAAAAGAGCGGCATCGTTTAAGAACCGTGTCCAAAATCGCTCGCTACAATAAGGTTCCACGGAGATACAGTCCGGTTTTCCTAGAGACTCTCTTCCTTTGTTGTGAACATGTTTCCAGGCATGCGCTATTTCTGTCTTTAGTGCCCTGTCATTTTCTCCTTCCTTGAAGAAAAGACCTTCTAGATGAACATTTCGTGGGATATGCCACATCGGGTATCCGAGTTGACGGCGAACTAAAATTGGATGATAGTTGATTCCTCCTTTAGTTCCTATGAGGGGTACATTAGGTAAATTTCCACATTTGTCAACGATCCTTATCCCGTCATAGATCTGATTGTACCAATCTAAGTCAGAGTTGGTAAGAGACATGATTCTCTGTGACCATCGTAGAGTACTCTATGATCCTAAAAAGCAGCAAACTTGGGTAAATGGGAAGTGAACCATTTTTATAGCAGGGGTACACATCATTTGATCATTCCTCCGCTGTACAAATTCCTTAAGTGTACAGAATGATAAGTATCTGTGAGCAAGGTTGGTATCGGGTATCCAATCAGAAATATCTTAATGGCATTGGTATCGACGAAGTTATTGATGTTGGGAAAAACGAACAACACGTATGTGAGTAGAACAAAGATATCTTCCAAAGCAGTTATGTTTCCTATACTGGCGAAGTATAGGGCTTTCTCTACCAAAAACTTGGCTGGTAAACCTTGGATTCCTTCCTTAGTGGTCATGTAAGTCCTGACTTCTGACTCGTCCAAATAGATTGCTCTTGTAATTGTTTGATCCTTTGGAATTTCTTCCAGTCCAGAAAAGGGAGCTTGGTCAGTGATGGGTAAATCAGTCAGGTGAGAGTATTCTTCTAGCGTCGGTGCTTGTGAAACAGTGATAAACCGGATCGTAGAATTGAATCAGCGTAGACAGGATTCCTTATACTACATGGACCCTTAACAGAGACACCAGTCCTCCGTACTTAGCTCTGAAAGCATCAGTGTTGGTGATCATCCTTGCCAACCCCCTTAAATCCTCTAGTTTTGGAGCCTTGAAGGTGTACTTGTGCGTCTTCCTTCTACCCAAATCCATAACGAAATCTTTCTCTTTGATATTTGCAATTATTTGTTTTAGTTTAATTTGAAAAAAGAGAGAGAAGAGAAAAGAAGATTTTTTCTTTGTTTAAGAGTTTATTAGATGAATGCATGAATGCAGCACACAAAACATTGAAAAAACATGGGTTCAAGGGTTCAACGTCACGAGCATGCAGTCATGGCTCTACCCATCCCCAAAGGTTGTATTCTGGTGAATTTTTTTACCTGTAGAACGAGTTAAAAGTTTCCAAAATCATTGATCCCCCTAGGGATAACAACAGCAAGCTGGATCACCCGAGCGAGTTGTAGCATCCTAGGGTAATCTCAATTAAGTGTAGTATTCTGTGTCAACTATTTCCGATAGCCACCGCACTACCAAATGGCCACATGGTTAATGTCTACTAAATCCTCAGTTCCACGGATACCACATTGGGACAATTTTCCTTCACAACGGAGTCGTTAAGCATTGAATTCGCAAAGGGTATCTCCACTGATTTGATGGTCTACCGGGATAGCTTATTCGGGACTCACTCCCTATAAGACTACCCGTCTATGCCATCACCTATCTTAGGGTTCTCTCATACTTTCCACATGCGACATCACTCGCATTCCTATTAGCAGAAAAATAAACTCAGATATCTAGTAGGAAAAGTAGTGTATATATATATATATATATATATATATATATATATATATATATATATATATATATATATATATATATATATTCCTAAAACTAACATCCTAGACCTCTTAGGAATTCTAGTCTTAATCTTACACAAACAAAATGACTCCCCAGCAGAGTCGCCATTTTATTGTTGGAAAATGGTGACGAATGATGACTAAGGTAAGATAAATCCTAATGGCAATTCCCAGCAAAGTCGCCATTTTACTGTTGGAAAATGGTGACGAATGATGACTAAGGTAAGACAGATCCTAATGGCACTCCCCAGCAGAGTCGCCATTTTACTGTAGAGTGCGATTTTTGTAGGTGACGCGACCACCTTATCGTCGTTGGGTTCCTCACCGCAATGGTAGGAGTGGGGTGCTACTTTCTGATTTCTTATTTATCCCGTGAAGCTGGAAGGGAAAGGGAAGCTATCTAAAACAAACCTTGCATGCGGATGTTTAACTGAACAAACGCTTAAAAGAGATTTGGGGAGTTCGGGGTCAGGTTATACAATGGGGAGTTGTCAGTTGCCCATCCTATATGTGGTTATCCACAGGTTGTTAGCAATAGGTTCTGCTTTTATACTTGATGGTGTTTATCTGTTGATGGGTTGGGAAACTTTTTTCTATGGGAGATATAAGAGAGAGAGAGGGAGAGAGAGAGAGAGAGAGAGAGAGTTTTTGATGATTTTGGTGAGGTATTGGACCTTAGTTTTGACCAGTGTGAAGGTATTGGACCTAGAGTGTTTAATTAGTATGAGAAGGTACTGGACCTAGAGTTTTTGATTGGTATGCTCGCTAAGATTTCGAAATCTTATTCCTACGTATTCCCGTTTAAAGAAAAAGGGAAATCAGAGCAATCGCAGTTCCTCCTATTCTATGGGAGGAAAATATGTTTTGGTGTCTTGTTCAAAGCCCAAGATTGAAGCTAAAAGGTTGAGTATTTATGTCTTGTTCAAAGCCCAAGATTGAAGCTAAAGTTTTGACTGAGAGAGAATTTGTCGTCTCTAAAGGGAGACATCTCGTCTGTTTATCACAACTGTTGGGTGATTGATTATAAAGGAGGATTACTTTAGCTGGGATATGAGAATCCAACAATGCCATAATTTCCTTTATAGGGATTTGTCCTGAAGGAGAAAACTTTAACTCAGTGTTGAGCAATGCCATTTTTCCTTGGGAATCTTTCATGCTAAGAGAGGGACAATGGCGTGGATGTAAGTAATCCAGAGGCATTCCACTTACAGCAATTAGATGAAAGAAAGGGATTTACCAGGATAAAAGATGGACGACAACTTGGATATTTGAATCAACAAGTGTGCCACTTACAGCAGTTATATGGGATTAGGGGTTGTTTCTAATGTTTGTTTTAACGTGTGATAACACGGAGAAATGACTTCCTGCAGAGAGATTTTGATTTCCTCTGAGGGGAATGTTGATTTTTGTGTGCCTTGATCAAAGCCCAAGGTTGAAGCTAAGAGATTGATTGACTATACTGGGGAAGTCCTTATACAAAGCCTAAGAGGAGGCTAGAAAAGACTGACTCAACAAGAGAGTGTTTATTTATCTTGTACAAAGCCCAAGATTGAGGCTAAAAAGAGACTGACTCTTTTGGGGAGATATCATTATACAAAGCCTAAGAGGAGGCTGAAAAGTTGACTTTTCGGGGAAATATTTTGTCTGTCTTGTACAAATCCCAAGATTGAGGCTAAAATAGGAAACTGGCTCTACGGATGGGAGGTTTTATCTGTCTTGTACAAAGCCCAAGATTGAGGCAAAGACGAAGATTTGACTCTGCTGCAGAGGTTTATACGGTGTCTTGTACAAAGCCCAAGATTGAGGCTGAAATGAGACTGACTCAACGAGAGAGTGTTTTATTTGGTGTCTTGTACAAAGTCCAAGATTGAGGCTGACCTTACTGAGGAAAGTCATTATACAAAGCCTAAGAGGAGACTGCCAAGCATATTGATTCTGCCAAGGGATATTATTTCTCAAAGCCTAAAAGAAGGCTGGGAGGAATTGTCTTTGCTGGGGAAGATAATTGCCCCTAGCTTTTAAGGAGTTTATGAAGATTTTGACTTTGTTAAAAAAAGTTTATTTCTATATCTTGTACAAAGCCCAAGATTGAGGCTGAAAAAATGACTCAACCAGAGAGTATTCTGAAAGGTGATTGACTCTATAAGAGAGTACTTTGAAAGGTGACTCAGCTGGGAAAAATATTTATACAAAGCCTAAGAGGAGGCTGGAAAAGGTTGACTCAACAAGAGAGTGCCTTAAGGTGTTTGACTCAACAAGAGGGTGCTTTAAGAAAGTAGATGGGCTCAACAAAAGGGTGTTGTTGGGGCTAATTCCACTGAGGAAAATTATTATATAAAGCCTAAGAGGAGGCTGGCTTCTGCTGAGGATTATTGAGATCCAGAGGCAGGCCCAAAATGGGGGATCAACTCCTGCTGAGGATTCTAGAAGAGTTGAGGTATCAGTTGCCTTGAGGTTCTGATTTGGGATATTGTTATACCGATGATAAGCTGACCCCGGCTGGGGAAATTTAAAGTGAGAGTTTAAAGATTGAGTTTTGAAAACCTATAGAGGTTTCAACTCTACTGGAGATTTATTAAAATGACCATGGTTTTTCCTGTGTATGTAGGGAACTTGAGAATGTCTTTGAGATTCAAAAGGGGATTAGACTATCCAGGTCTAATGGTATGGAAGAGTTTATCTTTGTATGATGCCCAATAGGAGGCTGGCATTTTAAGGGATGAGAATCAACCCTAAATTGGTCTGAGGTTTTGACTCTGGAAAGATGTTCTAGCAAAGGATGACTAAGTTCTGTCATATACCTTTAAGAGGTCTTCAAAGTCCTTGTATTAAGCCCAAGAGGAGGCATGAGAACTTCTAAGAAGCCGGAGGGTCCTTATGCAAAGCCCAAGAGGAGGCGGAGATGCTTTTAGGAAGCCTGTGGGTCCAAAACCTAAGAAAAGTTCAAGAAAAGTTTCACCGGGAATAATCTTTTCTTTACTGAACAGTTCTAGGGTTTGAAGAAATTCAAGAAAGGTTTCGCCGGAAATTAATCCTCTCTGGGGTAAATGAACTTCTTTGACAATTTCTAATAGTGACAGTTTGAGAAAAGTTTCATTGGGAATAATACCTTTCTCTTTGTTCCATATTGTTTAAGCCCAAGAGAAGGCAAGACTGTATCTGGAATTCCTATGGGGAACTAGTTTTGACTGTATTTAAGAGTGACCAACTGGCTTTACCTAGTTCTAGACCTAGTTGTCGGGGAAAACTCTAAGCAGATATACAAGTATATATATATATATATATATATATACTTGAATTTAAATCAAAAGGGAAGTTGTTTTGAAGAGATTGTTGGGGCTTATATTCAAGGAGAGGCCTGAATATAACAGTGATCGCACCGTTGTTCTGAAAATTATATGGGGACTTATACAATGACTAAGGCCCAAATTATTGTATTTACAAAGAGGGTTAGGTCTTACAATTTAAGGAGAGGGCCAAAGTTTATTTTTGTACAAGTGATGGGGCTTACAACTCTAGGAGAGGCCCAAAGGTTTGAAAAAGAAAAGAAATGGGACTTACAACATAAGGGTAGGCCCAGATGAAAATGTTTTGAAAAGCGACGATTGCGCCGAGATTTTGAAATCACAGTGGGACTTATACAATGACTGAGGCTCAAAAAGGTTTATGTACAAAGGGAATGGGACTTACACACTACAAAGAGGCCCAAAGTTGTTTGAAAATATTTGTTAGGGTGATAATGATCAAAAACCCTAATTTTTTTGATTAAAAAGTTTTTTAATTCAAATAAAATAATCAAACATGTGAAAAAAGGTTATGATCTTGGATTTATATTTGGAAGATTATGTTTCATTCATGGGATGATTTAAAAATTATTTAAATTTTGCAAAACCAAGAGAAAGAAATATTTTTAATGTCTAAAAAACAAATAAAAATACAATTCTTTACAAAAATATCAAATATATGAAATAAATAATATTTTTGTGAAATTTTCATGGAATAAAATATTTTAATATTTTGTGAATTTTGAAAAAAAGAATCAATAAAAAATAATTAAAATTGAGAGAGAAACTAATTTTTGAATTAATTAACAAAAACATAAAATATTGAAAAATAGCAAAAAATGAGATAATAGCAAAAAAGGTCTGGGTGGGGTTTGAACCCATGACCTTGCAACCAAACACACATGCGCGCTACCACTGGGGTGGTGATACATTCGTGTATCAAAACCACCCCATGTGCATATATGGGGTGCCTTGTTTTCAGGCCAGGTCAAGGCCAAGGCAAGGCAAGTTTTGGCAATTTACGTGAAGCCTCTAACTTTCTCATTTCTCCATGGATTTGGACAAAATTTAGGTGCATCTGGCCTAGAATTTCATGAGGAATCCAATGGTGCTTTTGGAATTTTTAGAAAGTGTCCCTATTTTAAAACCCGATAGTGGTTTCAAAATAGGCTTAGATTTGCATGTTCTATGCTATCTCACTACACACTCAACAATAGCAGGGCAAATTGGTTCAAACACAACATATACAACATGTATGAGATGTTTATGATCAATGGACATCAAAGGAATGCATAATTCAAAGAGTTCAAGTTGTGATGCACTTACCTCTTGGAGCTTCTTGTGCTATCTGCCAAGTTCCTTGTGCCAGAAGTGATCCAATGTATTGAATACTCTTAATTTATCCTTTAAAAGCTTTTAGGATGATTAGAACCTGCTGAAATCTTCAAGAACAAGTATATGTCTTTTCTTGCAAAAGGGGCAAAAGTGACCAATATGGCAACTCTCTCAAATGGTGTTCCAGATGAGGGAAACCATTGGGACAGTTTGAGGATGATATTTGGAGTGTGTTTGAGGCCTTGTTTGGTTTTGGAAGTGACTGAATCAAGACATGGCTTGAAAAATACAGAAAAGTCAATTTTTGAGGTTTTGGAGGTTGACTTTTTGACTTTGGTGTTTTAGGTCATAAGTGAGTGTTTGAACAGCTTAGATATGACATATTAGAGGTGTTTAGATCATGAGATGTGGTGGTATTGCTCTCTAACCTAAAAACTCAGAGATAACTTGCAAAAGAAGGCATTTTGGCCTAGAGAAAGAGATTTTGAGAAAAGCAAGTGTTGTAGTGCTTTGGTGTACTCAAACTGAGCACAAATGAGCTCTATTTATAGTAGAGCAAGTTTGTTTTGCAAGCAATAGTGAATGGCAACTGGTACAGGCCTTTGGCCAATGTTGATCCAAGGGAATCTTTAGTCTTCTATAGCCATTGACTTGAGGTTAGGGCACAGTGTAGCAAGCGATTTTTGTCGGTGACGCGAACACCTTATCGCTGGGGTTTTTCTCCTCAATTGAGAAAGGGGGTGATACTTTATGATTTCTTATTTATCCCATGAAGCTGGAAGGGAAAGGGAAGCTATCTAAAACTAACCTTGCACGCGTAATGTTTAACTAAACAAATGCTTAAAGAGATTCGGGGAGTCTGGGGTCAGGTTATACAATGGGTAGTTGTAAATTACCCATCTTATATGTGGTTATCCGCAGGGTATTAGCTTTATGTTTTGCTTTGTACTTGATGGTGTTTATCTGTTAATGGGTTGGAAAAGTTTCTTGGGAAGTATGAGTGAGTTTTTGTTGTTATTTTTGGTAAGTTACTGGACCTAAGTTTGATTGGTGTATGTAGGCACTGGACCTAGAGTTTTTGATTAGTATGCTTGCTAAGATTTCGCAATCTTATGCCTACGTATTCCCGTTTAAATGAAACAGGGAAATCAGAGCAATCGTAGTTCCTCCTATTCTAAGGGAGGAAAAAAGATGTTTTGGTGTCTTGTTCAAAGCCCAAGGCAGAGGCTAAAAGGAGTATTTGTGTCTTGTTCAAAGCCCAAGATTGAAGCTAAAAGGGATTTGTATCTTGTTCAAAGCCCAAGATATGAATCTAGAGGGTTTTGGCTGAGAGAGAATTTGTCATCTCTAAAGAGAAACTGTTGATGTTTGTGTGTCTTGATCAAAGCCCAAGTTTGAAGCTAAAGGTTGATTGACTCAGCTAGGGATTTCCTTATACGAAGCCTAAGAGGAGGCTAGATAAGATCGACTTAACAAGAGAGTGTATATGTCTTGTATCAGGCCCAAGATTGAGGCAAAAAAGAGACTGACTCTTTGGAGATATCATTATATAAAGCCTAAGAGGAGGCTAACAAGATTTTGACTCCGCTGGGGAGGTTTATATGTGTCTTGTACAAAGCTCAAGATAGAGGCTGAAATGAGTTTGTCTCAACAAGAGAGTGCCTTTATATGTCTTGTACAGAGCCCAAGACGGAGGCTTGAGGAGTTTGTTAGACGATGGCTATGGATCTAGAAGGGGGGTTGAATAGATCCCTAGAGTTTTACACACAAATGGTTACCAAAAATTTAGTTTTAAAATGTTTAACCGAAGCAACCACTGGATTGCACGTCTACCACGAACCTTCAACTAAAAGGATCGGATATGCACGAATATATTGAGAATGAGTACGGAAGAGAAAAATTCAGTTCAATTACTACACATATAACACAATCAACAAAATATCGCTTGCTTGATGTTTAATCCAAACCAATGAGGTAGAACAATAAACAATGAAAAGCAATGCGTTCGATTTTTGCTTTGAACCAAATTATCAAACATCTGGTGTGCATAAACACAATAAGTGCAGAATTTCTATGGAAGGTAATGTAAAGCTGCTCCATGATACAATTCAAGGAATTGTATCAATTTAACAAAATAGTTTCTCAGCTTAAGATTACACTACGACAGAAATTTCGATAACTTGCAACTTCACAAATTCGAATAAACTGAAATGTAAAAAAGTTAAAGGAAAGAGAGAACAAACGAGATTTGATTAGGAAGTTCCCCAATCGTCCTCGCTATGGGTACGTCTGCCCCCAATTCCACAATTGGAATGGATATATATATATATATATATATATATATAGCTGTTGCAAATTGTTTATTACAAGAGAAGAACAATGAACATCCAAACCCTCGAATGTCTTTGATCGTTGATGCAGAGTCTTCTCTCCCCTTGATTCAAGATGAATCAAGTGCTTCGAATATGGTTGATCCAATTACCGTCCCACGCTACTAACCCGAAAGAAACCACTGTTCTTCGGTTACCTTCACTCGATCAATTGCGATCTACCAAAAATTCGAACCTAAACTGAAATTCTGGTATCAGACGTGTGATGTTAAGTGCGATGTCACAACAACACACTCTACACAATGGACAAATAAAACAGCAGAATAACACACAAAATTGTTCACCCAGTTCGGTCTAACTACCTACGTCTGGGGGCTACCAAGCCAGGGATGAAATTCACTACTTGTAGAATTAAATTACAGACTCAACAACCCAGTTGACAATCTCCTAATCTTAATTCCTACTAGTGACTTTCTACCTAAGAAACCACTTAGATATGAGAACACTACTCAATCCCTAAAACACTTTAGTGATATAATTCAAAGATCATACACTTTGAATAACACTACTTGATTCTACTTCACAGCTTTGATCAAGAACAACTCAAAACAACAATACCAATTCACACTCGAATGGTTTACAAAACATACACGAAGACACAATTGACACTCAGTCTTTAGCTCTCTTTCTGTAGCGAGCGACTTTTTGGACGTGGTTGCGAAGCACAACCGCTCTTTGGTGTTACTACAGCTCGATTCATTTTTTATCCTATTAAAGCTGATGAAGGAAGGGAAATAGATGTCTCCAACTAACCCTGCTTGCATACTGAGGTTAAACAGTCAAAACTGTTGGTTTACAGATGCTTCAAAGATTCGGGGATTGTCTCAGGTTATTTTGTTCAATGAGATGTTTATGGATGTTAGGACGGACGTTTTTGATTGATGTGCGAAAGTATGGGATTTTGGGTTTTTTGTTTAGTGTGCTCGCTAAGATATTTTCTTTCGATCTTATGCCTACGTATTCCCGTTTACCGAAACAAGGAAATCAGAGCGTTCGAAGTTCCTCCTAGTCTATGGGAGGAAATGGTTTTTGGTGTATTGTTCAAAGCCCAAGACGTGAAGCGAAAGGTCGTTTGTATCTTGTTCAAAGCCCAAGATGTGAAGCTGAAGGTCCTGACTTTAGAGAGAATTTGTTAACTCTAAAGAGGGGTAAAGGAGAATTAATTTAACCGGGATACGCGGATCCTAGCAATGCCATAATTTCCTGAGAAGGGGTTTTAACCTTGAGGAGAAGACTTTAACTAAGTATAGAGCAATGCTATCTTTCCTTAGGAATTCCTCATGCTAAAAGAGGGACAGTGGCATGGATATAGATGATCCAGAGGCTTGCCGCTTACAGCGATTAGATGAAAGGGAAGGAGTTGTTGATGTTTGTTTACTGTGAACGAGGCACATATTTGATGCTAAAAGGTTGATTGGATCAACCAGTGGTTTTCTTATACAAAGCCTAAGAGGAGGCAAATTTCTGCTAGAGAAAATCATTATACAAAGCCTAAGAGGAGGCTAATATGTGTCTCGTACAAAGCCCGAGAGAGAGGCTAAAAGGGTTCGACCTAGCGGGGGATTTCGTTATACAAAGCCTAAGAGGTGGCTAACAAGAGTTGACTCAGCTGGTGAATCTTTTATAGCTCGTATGAAGCCCGAGGTGGAAGCTGAAAAAGAGTTTGACTTTTGCTTAAAGGGAATTTGTATCTCGTACGAAGCCCGAGATGGAGGCAAAAGGGTGATTGACTCAACGAGGGAGTCTCTTATGTGTCTCATACAAAGCCTGAGAGAGAGGCTAAAAGTTATTTGACTCAACGAGGAAGTCTTTTGTATCTCGTACAAAGCCCGAGATGGAAACGAAAGGTTTGTTTGGCTCAATAAGAACCTTTTTGTATCTCGTATAAAGCCCGAGATGGAGGCAAAAGGTTTGTTCCGCTGGGGAGAATCATTTGTACAAAGCCCAAGAGGAGGCTAGCTTATGCTGAGGAAAAGAGGGATCATTATACGAAGCCTAAGAGGAGACGAAAAAGAGACCGACTCTTTTAGGGATATCATTTTACAAAGCCTAAGAGGAGGCTATCTGCTTGTGACTGTTTTAGCTAAGTGACAGATCCAGTATACTAATTTTGAAAGAGAAAATCAGTTCTTATATGAGCAACACTGTACTCGAGGATTCGGTTCGAGGACCAGGGTTATTTCCTATTCTTTAAAGAAACGGGAAATCCGAAGGGTATTGAGACTATCCGAGTCTGCAAGTTTTCTTCCTATCTAACGAGAGGGTCACTTGAGAATGTCTTTGAGACTCAAGAAAACAGACTGTCCAAGTCTAGAGTTTCATCTTTTGTACTATGCTTTGAGAAACAATAGTAGACTCTTTGAAAGGACTGTTCTATGAAGATTACTAGGTTCTGTTCCTATACCTCTAGGAGGTCGTCGGGACAATTTGTACGAAGCCCAAGAGGAGGCAGGAAGCTTTTAAGAAGCCGACGGTCCTTGTACGAAGCCCAAGAGGAGGCTATCATTCCCGGAGGAAGAGATCATTATACGATGCCTAAGAGGAGGCTATGAATACTTCTAAGAAGCCGACGGGTCCTTGTACTAAGCCCAAGAGGAGGCGGGGTTGCTTTTAGGAAGCCTGTGGATCCTTGTACAATGCCCAAGAGGAGGTCGATGCTTTTAAGAAGCCCGTGGGTCCCCAAACCCCGAGAAATTCAAGGCAAGCTATTCACAGGGAATAGATCAAGTCAGGAAAGTTCGAGAATTTGGAAGAAACTCAAAGATGCTATTCACGGAGAATACATTCATCTTTAGGAGTAGAGTTTCTTGACAATTCCTAATGAGGACAGCCGAAGAGAAGACTGTATCTGGTGCTCCTATTTGGGATCTAGCTGTCTATTTCTACAAATAAACGAAACGGCTTTACCTAGTTCTAGATGTAGTTGCCGGGGGAACTCTGAATATCTATACTATTATTACACAGTCGATATGAGTTTATGAAAGGAGACTTACAGTGAGCAGCCCCACAATACAGTTATATATATATATGAGTTTGTGAAAGGAGACTTACAGTGAAACAGCCCCACAAAACAGTTATATGTATATGAAAGCAGTAAATGAAAGCAATAACCACTTACTTGGTTGTAGAGCTTCCATGCTGTTTGGTTAGTTGTTCAACACAGAAAGATGGAAAACAATAGTATATTCAAAATCAAAGGAGAAAGTTCTTTGAAAAAGAAAGATTTGGGGCTTACAGCTCAAGGAGAGGCCCAAGGTTTTACTAGTGATTGCACTGTTGAATTTGTACAGAGGGACTTATACAAGTGACTGTGGCCCGAAAAGGTTTTCTGTACAAAAGGATGGGTCTTACACTCTCTCAAGAGGCCCAAAAAGTTTAAAGAAAAAGAGTGGGGCTTATAACACGAGGGTAAACCTAGATGATTTTTCGTTTACAATGGCGATCGCGCCGAGGTTTTCTTTTAACGCAGAGGGACTTATACAATAAGTGAGGCCCAAAAAGGTTTTGGTTAAAAGGGGGTTGGGTCTTACACTCTAATAGAGGCCCAAAGTGTTTGAATGGGTCTTATAGCTCGAGGAGAGGCCCAGATGGATTTTTGAAAAGGCGACGATCGCGCCATTTGTTTTTTTGACGGTATCGGGACTTATACAATAAATGAGGCCCAAAAATGATTTGGTCAAAAAAGAGGATTGGGTCTTACACTCAATTAGAGGCCCAAAAGGTTTAAAGAAAAAGAAATGGGTCTTACTACTCGAGGGTAGGCCCGGATGATTTTAAAAAGGCGACGATCGCGCCGTTTGTTTTTTTACGGTATCGGGACTTATACAATAAGTGAGGCCCAAAAATGATTTGGTCAAAAAGGATTGGGTCTTACACTCTATTAGAGACCCAAAAAGTTTAAAGAAAAAGAAATGGGTCTTACAACTCGAGGGTAGGCCCAGATGATTTTAAAAAGGCGACGATCGCGCCGTTTGTTTTTTGACGGTATCGGGACTTATACAATAAGTGAGGCCCAAAATTGATTTGGTCAAAAAAGAGGATTGGGTCTTACACTCTATTAGAGGCCCAAAAGTGTTTGAAAATGATTTATGAGGGTTGAATTAATCCAAAACCCTAATTTATTTCCAAAATGTTTTTTAATTGAATAAAAATTCAATTTAAAATGATCAAAATTGTTTAACACATGGAAAAAAATTGTGATCTTGGATAAATGCTTCAAAAATTAAGTATTGACCTACAAAATAGTTAGAAAGCATTAAAAGTTGCAAAATCAATGTGGAAAAAATATTTAAAATGTCAAAAACAATTAAAATATTAATTCTTTGCAAAAATATCAATTATATGAAATAAATAATATTTTTGGGATTTTTTGGGAAAATAAAATAATTTAACATTTTTGTGAATTATTAAAAAAAGAATCAACTCAAAATCATTAAAACTCAGAGAGAAATTAATTTTTGAATCAATTAAATAAAATTACAAAATTCAAATATTCAAATTTCTGAAAATGGCGCCAAGAACACAAGCAAGAACACGCGCGTTTTTCTGGGTTTCCCAGATTTGCATTTTCTATCCAATCTCACTGAATACTTGATTATATCATGCAATCCACTTATCATTATGCTCGTCTCAACCTCACGATCATGTCTATGTCCATTAATTTCATTTAAATTAAACATACAACAAGAAATCATGAAAAATCCTCAAGAACCCTAATTTCTGCATGAAGGCTAGGATTTTTGATACACGATTCAAACAATGCAATTAATTGAGGGAAAACATTCCATGCATGATTATGAACATATGGCCAAATTATTGTGCGAGGAAATATGCATAGATTGAGAGATGACCAAGCTTAGGCTTACCTTCAAGTCGTGACAGCAAGAGCAAATTGATTTCTGAGTTGGAGGTGTTACAGATGAGTTGTGATGATCTGAACAGCTTCCCTACACCCTATGGAGTGTGTTTGAATGCGTGGACTTGATTGAAAATGGCTGGAACAATTTGTGGTACCTCAGCTGCAACTTGATTGAATGTTTGAGCAACCAGCTGGTGATTTTGTGAAATCTGTGTTCCAGATGTTATGTGAGTGTTTGGATCACTTCTATATGGTGTATGTGAGGTGTGTGAGTGATTGGTTTGATTGGAAAAGCTCCCAAACTCAAAACCCGATAGCTACCTTGCTAAGAAAGGCATTTTTGCCTAGAGAAAGAGATTTTGAGGAAAGCATCTGTTAGATGGATTTGGTGTACTTAAACTGAACACAATTGAACTCTATTTATAGTAGAGCAAGTTTGTTTTGGCTGCAATAGTGAATGGCAACTGCAGCAGGTGTTTCCTCAATGTTGGCCAATCGAAATGCAAGTCTCCTCTAGCCATTGACTAGAGGTTAGGGCACAGAGCTTTGGTCCCCTTGGTCTTGGATAAGTCTTGACTGATTTCAGATGAGAATGGCTCAGTCCATGCCACCTTGATGGTTCCATTGAATGCTTCAATCCAAATTTGGAGTCTTGTCCCTATTTTGGCTATTCTAGGTTCAACATGCTATTTCTTGTTCCCATGACTTTGGAGGCTTGGCTCAGTGATTGTCCCTTTTAGATTCAATCCTCAGAGGTGTCCAAGTGGATAGGAGCAATTGAATTTGGCTGATTTTGGCAAATCGAGCAAAGTTGCAAAATCTGCCTTGCCTTTGACAGATTTCAGCAAGGCAACTTGACAATGTCATATCTCATGGTGTAAGTTGAATTTGGCAATGTTCTTGGCCATTTTGGAAAGCCCTTACATGATACAACAACTGTTTGAACAAGTTTGGTTTTGATCTCTTCTGATTCTAAGTGCAAAATCCCCCTACATTTGGCAAAAAGTGAAGACAGATTTGGACTTAGTGAAAATTTCACTAAGTGTTGGAAAAAGTGACATTTTCACTTTTCAGCCACTTTGGTCACTCCATAACTCAAAATCCTTAATGAATTGGAATGACTTGTAGTTGATGTTTTTGTAGAGGGTAATGAGGGCTACAAATTCATCTTTGGATGAGAAAAAATGGCCATGTGGTTTAGGAGTTATGGTCCTCCAAAGTTGGTACCCTTGTCACTTTAATTTTAACTTAGAAAATTTTCTAAGTTATTATGGTTACCCCTTTTACAAGTTATCCCACTTTCTTTGATTTTTCTTGATGAATGATGATTCAAATCATACATTAACATCATTTTAGGTTTAAAAATCCATTTTGGTGAAAAATCTCAAAAAGTCAAAGTTGACTTTTGCGCACAGTTGACTTTTTAACAGATGAATTCCAAACTGTGCAATTCTTCAGGAAATCATGTCCTTAACCTAAATCATACTTGATGGACATGTTCCATGGGTGTCATAGGGTATATTTATTCATGTCCTAGGGCTTAGGAGCATGTCCAGGTCAAAAGTCAAAGTTACAGTTGACTTTTCTCGCGAAACCCTAATTGTGGTGCAGATGAAGTTGAGACTTGTTGCTCAAGCTTCTTGGATTAATCCATTGTTCCAAATGGATCAATATAGTTCATTAGAGACCCCCAAATCATGTCTTGAGGTCTTGGTTCATGGTTTGTCCCAAAAGTCAACTTAGGGGTGAATTAGGTCAAGAAACCCTAATTCCTGATTTTTGATGTATGCATCCCCTGAGGCAAAATTGACTTGATAAATGGGTTCATGAGGTTCCATGGAGTATATTAGGTTATGTTTTGGATCATTGGCTTGTGCCCAGATGAAATTTCCCATCTGGAGGCCCTGGTCGACCAAAACCCTAATTTGGTGACACTGGCGATCTTAAGGCTTGATCCACCTAGAAGGGAGCAGCTTTGTGCTTAATCCTTGATGTGGGAGTCCTTTTGATCCTTTGTGGATGCTTGAGAGGTTAGACAAGTTGAAGATCAAGTCATTCCTTGATTGATCCTTTGTCTAAGGCTCTGAGAAGGCTTGAAACCCTGTTTCTGACTGTAGTGGATGCTCAACAATTCCTTGAGGAGATTGATGAGGCATAAAGGTACATCCATATTGTGCTGATGATTTGCACAATGATGGGAAACTTTAGTGGTCAAAATTTGGGGTATTACAGATGCCCCTATTTAATCTTCTTGGACCCGAAGGTGTGAATAACGAAGGTATTCGGGCATTCGGGGTGCAAGAGGATTAAATATTGGAATACCCGAAATTTTGATGGCTATGAATGGCATCTTGCGCATTCATCTTCTTTTGCTAAGAAATGATGCGTAGAAAAGGTAAACTTCCCCTTGATCCTGGTTTCCTACCAAGGAACTGGTCTCAGTTTCTGAATGTCAACTTCCCCTCGATCCTGGTTTCCAACCAAGGAACTGGTCTTAGTTTCTGATTCAAACTTCCCCTCGATCCTGGTTTCCTATCAAGGAACTGGTCTTAGTTTCTGATTCAAACTTCCTCTCGATCCTGGTTTCATACCAAGGAACTGGTCTTAGTTTCTGATTCAAACTTCCCCTCGATCCTGGTTTCCTACCAAGGAACTGGTCTCAGTTTCTGATTTAAACTTCCCCTCGATCCTGGTTTCCCACCAAGGAACTGGTCTAAGTTTCTTTTGTCAATAAACTTTATTGATAAGGGACGCTATTCGTAGCGGTTTTCCTCAAACTTCTCGCCGAATTTTCCCGGAGAGATGCCATTTGACGGAAACACTTTCGATGTCAGACTTGCTGGGGAACCCATCCGTCTGAGTTGTAGAGGTACACAAACTTCTCTGTTGGAGACGCCATTTGTCGGTTCTACTGGGAAAAGCGAGTCTCTTGAGAGACTGCTTCTGCTTGGGGATATTGCATCATACTTTTCTTGGGATCTTCCCAGAGAAATTCCATATGATGGGATCCAATTTTGAGGTGCCGATGATCTTTTCATCAGCGGGTTTTCGGAGAAACACAGATGTACTGCCGAAGCCTTGCTTAAGAGGCTTTCTCTGGGGATTTTCCTTAATCCGGGAAAGCTAGGATATCATCTTCAATGGTGAAGAGTGACATCTGTTGAAGGTTCTCTGTCGACTCTGATCTAAAGATACACTAGAAACGAGATTGTGCAGACGCAACACTTCCTGACAAAGCAAGAACTGACAAACTCGATTGAGAGGACGGTTATCACGGCAGGATAAGACCGACTAGAGTGATAGTGATGCAATATGAATGCGAATGCAAATAAAATGCATGATATAAGTATGTATATGCTGACAAAACAGACGCGGCATACAAACTAAAAGATGAACACGACTGGATACTCGGCCACTACTGGGGACGAAAAAGTACTGCCAGTTCAAAATAGCAATTCCACCTTGCTTAGGAGAGATAGTCCCTGTTGGGGGCTATGTTGGTCGGGCTTAGGAGATGAGAACTCGGCCGAGGCGTGCCAGACGAAACAAGGTCTCTGACACAGTTGATCCTTCATTCAGGTGTACTGGTTTAGAAGGAGTACTTTGATTCTGCACTTCGAAGTCCGCTTACTTCTGGAGAAGCGATCGATGTTCTTCTCATGTTCAACAGTCAAAAGAAATGCCATCTTTAATTTAAAAGCAGAAAAAGTTTTAACAAGTAAATTCATTTTGTTTTATTTCAAGAATCGCTGATTAAGTTAAACAACGTCGTTCTGTAAAGCCAAAATAAGTAAGAATTACAAACAAAAGCACAAGGGCTCAAATTTTATTGATAAGATGGAGATCAGCCAAACGCGTGATTCCAAAGAGTATATACAATGTTTGAAAATGGTAATTTACAGGGAAAAGGGCTACGTTGAAACATAACGACCACTATCCTTCTACCAACTTTGAATTCTGGGCATCCTGAGCTTCTGTCGAAGATGACCTTGACTGGAGATTTCCTCCGATGGATGATGTAACTGCTGCTGAGGGACTTGCCTCTGTTGAACATAGTTACTTACCATTATCCCTGATTTTGGCCTGGATTGTACTATGATATTTCCAATCCACCGGGCTGATTTTTTTTCATGTCTCTAACTTTTGCCTGGACCGCCCTTTCGGGTTTTCAATCCATCGAGACGTTCTTTTTTTTTTAGTTTATGCGAAGTATTTCTTGAGTACATCAACATTCGTGGGGTAGGAAAATTCCTCTCCGTCCATGGTTGCAAGTCTCAAGGCACCGCCTGAGAAAACTTTCGTGACCACATAGGGGCCGCCATAATTTGGGGTCCATTTGCCCCGAGAATCAGTGAGAAATGATTGTATCTTCTTGAGCACGAGGTCTCATTTTCTGAAGATGCAAGGTCTGACCTTTTTGTCAAACGCCTTCTTCATTCTCTGTTGATACAACAGACGTGACATAGTGCCGTTATTCTCTTTTCTTCGATCAGATTGAGTTCGTTGTGTCGACTTTGACACCACTCAGCTTCGGTGAGCTTAGCTTCCATCAATACCCTGATTGATGGGATCTCTACTTCTATGGGGAGCACTGCCTCCATGCCATACACAAGAGAGAAAGGGGTAGCCCCTGTTGAAGTGCGGACAGATGTACGATAACCATGAAGAGCAAAGGGTGG
Source organism: Lathyrus tuberosus (assembly GCA_022829125.1). Lineage (NCBI taxonomy): Eukaryota > Viridiplantae > Streptophyta > Magnoliopsida > Fabales > Fabaceae > Lathyrus > Lathyrus tuberosus. The sequence continues at coordinate 4,806,730 of JALAZF010000414.1, read as the reverse complement.
CATCTCGTGCCATTCTTTGTAGGTTACAACCATCTTTTGAACGATCCTCTTGATGTTCTTGTTAGCCGCTTCTACCGCTCCGTTCATCTTGGGTCGGTAAGGAGATGAGTTATGGTGTTCGATCTTGAACTCTGTACACAACTCTTTCATCATCTTATTGTTCAAGTTAGATCCATTATCTGTAATAATTTGGCTCGGAACACTATAACGGCAGATGATATTGTTTTTGATAAATCGTACCACCACTTGTCGGGTTACATTAGCGTACGACGCTGCTTCGACCCACTTGGTGAAATAGTCAATGGCTACCAAAATGAATCGATGTCCGTTTGAAGCCTTAGGTTCGATCAAGCCAATCATGTTGATTCCCCATATGGAAAAAGGCCATGGGGAAGAGAGAACTTTGAGATGCGTTGGCAGTACATGAATTTTGTCTGAGTATATCTAACACTTGTGACACCTCCTCATGTACTTGTAACAGTCGGATTCCATTGTCAACCAATAGTACTCGGCCCTGAGAATTTTTCTCGTCATTGTGTGTCCGTTGGCATGAGTGCCAAAGGAACCTTCATGAATTTCTTTCATAAGCATGTCTGCTTCTGGTCTTTCGACGCATCGGAGCAAGACCAAGTCAAAGTTCCTCTTATAAAGAGTGTCACCGCTCAGGAAGAAGCTTCCAGGTAGCCTTCTGAGGGTTTTCCTGTCTTTTCTGAGTGCCCCAGGTGGGTACTCTTGTTTCTGAAGGAAGCATTTGATATCGTGATACCAAGGTCTGTCGTCTATGACTGCTTCGATCGTAAAGACGTAGGCGGGCCGTTCAAGGCGCATTATGTCGATCTTAGGTAGGTCATTCCATTGACCTACACTAATCATGGAAAAGAGAGTGGCTAAGGCATCAGCCATGTGATTCTCATCACGAGGGATGTGATGAAAGTCAACTCTGTTGAAGAAGGGTAACAACCTTCTTGCGTAGTCTTTGTAAGGAATCAGTCCTGATTGGTATGTGTTCCAATATCCTGTGATCTGATTGACAACCAAGGATGAATCACCGTATACGTCCAAGTTTTTGATCCTTAAATCAATCGCTTCTTCGAGACCCATATACAAGCTTCGTATTCGGCCTCGTTGTTCGTACATTTGAACATAAGTCTGGAAGTGAAAGGAATGTGGGTACCCTGAGGGGTAACAATGATTGTCCCAATTCTGTTTCCATAATGATTAACTGCTCCATCAAAGATAAGTCCCCATTGGGAACCTGGTTCTGGCCCTTCACTGGGTAACGGTTCATCGCAGTCTTTCATTTTTAGATACATGACATCTTCGTCTGGAAAGTCAAACCCGATTGATTCTTGATCGTCAATCGGATGATGAGCCAAATGATCGGCTAAAATACTCCCCTTAACGGCTTTCTGAGCGTGGTACTCCATGTCATATTCTGATAGCAACATCTGCCAACAGGCAATCCTTCCCGTAAGAGCAGGTTTTTCGAAGACGTACTTGATTGGATCCATCTCGGAGACCAACCAAGTAGTATGACGAATCATGTATTGGCGAAGATGTTTGGCTACCCAAGCCAAAGCGCAGCAAGTTTTCTCAAGCATCATGTACCGAGTTTCGCAGTCGGTGAACTTCTTGCTCAAATAGTAGATGGCAGCCTCTTTCCTTTTGGTTTCGTCTTGTTGGCCAAGTAAACATCCCATCGAGTCCTCTAGGACTGTGAGGTAAATGATCAGTGGTTTTCCTTCCACTGGTGGTGATAGAATCGGCGGATTCAACAGATATTCCTTAATACTGTCGAAGGCGGTTTGGCAATCTTCTGACCAAACGCATTCCTGGTTCTTTTTGAGTAATCTGAAAATTGGCTCACACGTGGCGGTCATAAGGAATATGAATCTGGAGATGTAGTTCAAACGTCCCAGGAATCCTCTGACTTGTTTTTCAGTTTTCGGAGAAGGCATTTCTCGAATAGCCTTGACCTTGTCAGGATCAACTTCAATTCCTTTCTGGCTGACGATGAACCCTAGTAGTTTCCCTGAATGGACACCGAAGGTGCACTTGTTGGGATTCAAGCGGATCTTGAATTTTCTTAAATGTTCGAACAATTTTGACAGATGTTCAACGTGCTCATTCTCTATTTTTTATTTTGCAATCATATCATTGACATACACCTCGATTTCTTTGTGTATCATGTCATGAAACAGAGTAGTCATGGCCCTTTGATAGGTTGCCCCGACATTCTTCAAACCGAACGGCATTACCTTGTAACAAAAGGTACCCCATGGGGTAATGAACGAAGTTTTCTCCATGTCTTTCGGCGCCATTTTGATCTGGTTATAGCCCGAGAATCCATCCATGAAGGAGAAAACTTTGAACTTTGCTGTGCTGTCTACCAGCATTTCAATGTGTGGTAAAGGAAAGTCGTCCTTTGGACTTGCCTTGTTTAGATCCCTGTAGTCGACACGCATTCTGACCTTTCCGTCCTTTTTAGGAATAGGTACGATGTTGGCTAACCATTCTGGATATTCAGATGTAGCGAGAAAACCCGCGTCGATCTGTTTCTGTACCTCCTCCTTGATTTTGATGGCCATGTCCGGGTGAGTGCGTCTCAACCTTTGCTTTACTGGCGGACATTCCGATCTTAACGGTAAGTGATGTTCCACGATGCTGGTATCCAACCCTGGCATGTCCTGATAGGACCAAGCAAACACATCGGGAAATTCTCTGAGAAGCTTTACCAAACTCTCTCTGGCAGTTGGACTGAGCAGTGCCCCAATCCTGATTTCTTTTCTCTCTTTTTCTGAACCCAAGTTTACCGTTTCCAAAAGCTCTTTGTGAGGTTCAATGGACCTTTCCTCTTGTTTGAGTAATCGGGAGATCTCTTCTGGAATTTCGTTGTCAACTTCTTCTTCAGCCCCAAATACCGGGAACTCAAAGTCGGGAGAAGGCATCGGATCGTATGTTTCAACGGGGTGTAAAACAAGCAATCTGCATGACATGATGATTTGTGTTTAGAAGAGATAGAGAAAATGCAAGTGTGTGCAGTGTTTTGATTTTACTGCTTGTTTTTATTATTGATTGTTTTTTAGGATTACCATTTTCTGAGAAACGAAAAGAGAAAACAGCAATTAATGCGGAAATTACAGAACGACGTTATTTTATTTATGAACAAGTAGACTCTTGAAACTACAGCCCTATAAAACAAAACTCTGTCGCTTCGGGCAAAGCGAAGAGGGAAATTTACAGAAAGTGAGCCCTATTAAAACATCTATTTCACCTGGGCAGGGTGAAAGGTTTAAAGATGGCAATTACTTTGACTGGTGAACGACCTTCGGAACATCGACAACAACCCACTAGCGGCGAACTCCTCGGTGAATCACAAAGTCTGGCACCTTCCTTGATTTGTCTTCAGAAATGACGCTGATTTCTGGCGGAGCAGGATCACTGGAATCTGTCTCCCAGGTAGAATTGTCGTAGGAGGATTCCTCTGTTGCATTTTGCAAAGTATTTGTACTCTCAGGTAGATCTCCCCATCCAGTTGGCTGGATATCTTCGAGCCTGATACGAGAGCTTTCAGGAGCAGTGTACTTGACCATGAAGTCGTATTTTCCACTTGGTGGCCCCAAGGTGTCCCACACTTCTTTGGAACTGGAGGAGCCATCCCTCTCGATGACGTTGACCTCGGGAAAAGCATAGTTGATGAATTCAAGTCCTGCAAACGTTGCGAATTCATCGTCGTGTTGAGTAATTTCCGAATGACCTGAGTGTTGATCCCATGACATGGTGGGGACACAGGTATTCTGTTCAATGATGCTCAGCTGAGTGTCCTTACTCGGATGACTCTCTTGCCCCAAGTCTCCTGGATAAGGTTGCCACATTGGCAGACCATCCATCGGGCCATAGTAGGTGCAGTCAAAATTGTCTTTCATCGGAGTGTCTTCCTATAATGAATTTGGCGGAGCACGACATCCTTCCGGATCACAATCTTCGTAGATCATTTCAATGCCTGACCTAGGTATAAATCTCGGACTCTGTGCGGGATAGCAAAACGGAGTTTGCGTTTCATCCTGCGACACATAACCGTCCTCGTTAAGATAGGACTTCCATTCCTCATCTATGTCAAAGGGAACCTCTTCATTGATAGCATGGACTACTTGAGTCACTGGTTGGAGGAAACCTCCACTATGGAAGAAGTTCTGAATGGGATGAAGACTTTCATCGCTGGCAGCTGTCTGGGTACAGGTTGCAGAAAAACCAAGACCCTTCTTTGTTTTATTGTCAATAGGAATGACAAGTTGTCCCTATCCTTTTGTATTGGTACTCTCGACCGCTTTGATAGCATCTTTGTATGAGGAAATCGATGTTCCTTCTTCAGATTGATTGTTCTTGCTCACCGATAGTGCTTGGAACTGCGTCCCAATAACCTCCTCAGGTTCTACACAAGTAGATGATGACAAATTACTCACAAGCAAGGCCTGTTCCCCACAGACTATGATAAGTTAATCGTTCTGAACGAACTTTAGCTTTTGGTGGAGGGTTGAAGTGACCGCTCCAGCCTGATGTATCCAAGGTCTTCCTAATAAACAACTGTACGTTGCCCGGATGTCCATGACCTCGAAAGTGACTTGGAAAGTATGAGGACCAATAGTTATGGGAAGATCAACTTCGCCGATAACTGTTTTTCTAGATTCGTCGAACGCTTTGACGACGACCTCGCTGATTCTCATCGGAGGGCCTTTGAATGATAATTGCATCAAAGTGGACTTCGGCATAACATTCAGGGCTGACCCTGTGTCTACCAGTACGCTGGCTAAAGCATCGTCCTGGCAGTTAACTGTGATATTGAGTGCCATGTTATGACGGCGACCCTCTTCGGGTAATTCCTCATCACTAAATCCAAAATTATTGCAGGAAGTGATGTTAGAGACAATACTATCGAACTGACTGATCATTCATTCCTGTTCCACAAAGGCTTGCTCCAAGACTTTCTATAGAGCCTCCCTGTGGGCTTCTGAACTGAGTAACAGTGATAATACCGAGATCTTTGAAGGAGTCTGTAACAGTTGATCAACAATGTTGTATTCACTCCTTTGGATGAGCTTCAGCATCTCATCCTCATTGTTTTTCGAAAGGTCGGGATTACTGGACTGACCGACTGGTGGATTGGGAATTTCTGTCTGAAATTCCTTTTCTTTGTTGGACTCTCCAACTCCTCGGTTGAAGATTCGACCACTCCGTGTCACACGACTGATGTCTGCAATATTCACGACGGAGGGTAATGGAATTTCCTTTCCATTTTCAATTGTTGTTGCACCATATTTGTAAGGGATAGCCTTAGCTGATTCATACGGTAATGGTCCCGGCAGATAGATGACTATGGGAACCTTCTGATTTTTCTGATCATCATAAGTAATCTCGATCCGTTCCCAGTTGGGAACTCTGGATTCATCAAGCAAAGGGATGATGGCAAAAACATTCCCAACTTGATCGACAAGGTAGTCCGACGTCCATTCGATGGGTCCATTACCCGGATATGGACGAATTTCTCCACGATCGACCTGACCCTGAAGAGCTGCTCTCACAAGGTAACACCCTTGGTTACTTTCCGAACAGACGCTATAACTGTCATAGTTATGTGGGGGCACCTGGCCACGCCCACTTTGAATACAATGTAACCTCACTAGGTTAGCTTCCACTGATCGGACATCCTGACTTTGACGCCAAGTGGGATTCCTGTTACTGATACTAATCTGCTGAGTATCTTCATCCATATAGATTGGCATCCACCAGTGATTTAACAAGTATTGAAGTGCCTCCGGGACAAGGGTACAACCTCGATCATTTTCGCAACCTGCTTTACAACTTTGATAGTCATGTGATATTAAGAATCCGAGTCGGACCTGCTCAGCATATAACTCTACCAGGTTGGAATTCATCACGCGAATATCGAAAATCTGAACCATGTTGATCTGATAGGGATTCCTATCATGGTAGTCTTGGATCCATCCAAGATCCATCTGACGCTGGAGGGCCTCTTGCATGAAAGAGCATCCCTGTTTGTTTACCGCGCAAGTCAGACGGGAACTGTAATCGTGCCGCGGCAGATTATGGTACTGGCTTTGCCTTGAGTGCATCGCCACCAGTTGACATTCATTGCACGGATATCGTGGTTCTGAGTTATGTTAGAATCTGTGTAGACCATGTTAACTCCACGAACTCTGTGCTCTTGGATCCATCCGAGATCCATCTGTTCCCGTAGACCTGCTTGCACTACAGAACATCCCTGGTTATTTTTAGAGCAGATATCACACTGGTGATAGTTATGAGGTGGAACATGGCCATATCCACTCTGTCTACAATGCATGTTAACCAGATTGGTCCTTAATAAGAGTACATCGTGAATTTGATAGACGTTGTTAGATTCTTTCTCAATCAGATTGACCGTAGCTTTCTCGTGTTGAAGTAGCGGGTTCGTGAGAACATTAGGATTCATATATTTGAAAGATAAGAGCCCGCTCCTAACAAGCTTTTGCACGTCAGATTTGAAATTGAGGTAACTCTCTATGTTATGCCCCGATCCTCCTTGATGATAAGGGCATGTCTGATCCACCTTAAACCAAAAAGGCGGATTTTCCGGTACTGTAAGAGGAGACTTAGTCTGAATGTGCCCCTTAGCCAGTAGTAACGGAAATAGTTCTGCGTACAACATGGGTATAGGATCAAACCCTGATGGTCGCGTTGTACGGTTGTTGTTATATGGAGGACGAGCCTGCTGAAGAGGCTGTTGAGTCCTTTCCTGATTAGATTGGTTCTGCACAACCTGAGGTTGATACGTAGGAACAGGCGCGGGGCCGATTGCAGAAGTTACCGCTGCTACTGGCTGATAACGACGCCTTTGCTTTCCGAAAGAGATATTCCCAATATCCTGCTCTTTTTTCTTAGGGAGAGCACTACCATATTTTTTAGTACTGCTTGATGGTCCAGCGTCTTTTACCAAACGTCCTTCTCGGACGGCTTCCTCAAGACGTACACCCATGCCCACCATCTCGGTGAAATCACTGGGTGCACTGGAAACGATTCGGCCATAGTAAAATGAGCTCAAGGTCTTTAAGAAGATCTTTGTCATCTCTTTTTCCACAAGAGGTGGACAAATCTGAGCGGCAATCTCACGCCATCTCTGGGCGTATTCCTTAAAGGTTTCCTTGTCCTTTTGAGACATCGATCTGAGTTGATCTCTGTCGGGTTCCATGTCCAAATTGTATTTATAATGTTGAACAAAGGCTTTGCCAAGATCTCTGAATGTGTTGATCGTGGCACGGTTTAAACTCATGTACCATTTTAATTCGACACCGGTTAAACTATCCTGAAAGTAGTGATACAGCAGGTCCTGATTCTCCGTCTGAGCTGACATTCGTCGAGCGTACATTGTTAAGTGACTTTGAGGGCAAGAGTTACCCTTGTATTTTTCAAAGTCGGGCACCTGGAACTTGTGCGGGACTTTCACATTGGGGACCAGACAAAGGTCTGCGGCGTCCTTTCCAAAAAGAGCCTGACCACGAATGGCTTGCAGTTCCTTCTGCATTTCCAAGAACTGTTCCTGGAATTCATCCATTCGGTCAAACATAGTTTCCTTTTTACCAGAAGGTATCTATGGAATCTGTCCTTCCGGGACAGTGTGCACCATAAGGGGTGGTACCGTAACTACGGCAGTAAATCTTGGCGCTTCCCGAAGATTGTAACCTTCAGGAGTCTTCAATATGCCTCTGGCATCTTCGCTTTCCCAAAGTCTGTAACCTTCAGGACCAGTGACATTTGTTGCGATTCCATGATCTTCGACGATCGGCGGAACATATCCTTCCGGGATATAGTTCACAGGCATGCCCAGGGACGATCTTTCGGCACCTAATACCTAGGATGGAACTTCTCCACTATGGGCGCTGAGGTGATCTCCGAGATCACAGTCCTTTGTAGCTGAGCTTCTGCCATGGCTTGCATGTCGTTACGAAGCTTTCTCATAACCTCTCTCAGAGCGTCGATCTCTTCTTTCAACTCTCTGTTTTCTTCCTCAAGATCATCCATCTTTTTCTGACGACTGGCCCGAGTATTGTACGAATGAGACAGTTTGACTCTAGAACCGAGACACAAACGTGAGATTCGTAGGAAAGGAGAATACGCGATGTGAGAATGATGAATGTAATGATTATATTAATTGGTTTTTATGGTTTAAACAAAATAAACTCCGACAATTAGATTGCAAATATCAAACGGTGGGGAAACCCCTTTTTATTGAATTCAAAGGATTACAGAAATGGAAATACAGTAGATTACAAGGTGCAGAAACAGAAACCTAAGCTAATGGGTCCCGAGTCCTCTCTGAAGAGAAACCGGGTGCTGATTCTGGTATCTTCCTTTTCTTTTACCGGGGCGCTTAGGCCGTTGTCGGGTCGTCATTCCTTTGCCAGGTGAAAGGAGTGAGCAAATTCCTTTGGTCATCCTGATTCTCTACAGCATGTTGCTCTAAAATTTCAATCAGAGCATCTTTCTCTTTCAGTAGTTGTTGCATTTGGATACACTCTACGTTGAGGGTGCGGTACTTGTTCTTCCAAGACCTCCTCTCCTTTTGAACTTTGTTGAGAGTAACTTGGAGCCTTTCAGTTTTCGTCATGAAGTACATGACAGATTCCCTCGGCAGAAGAATTCCGTAACGAGGATAAGGCATCTTTAGCTTGAGAGCTCTAATTTGTACCCAGTGGAGATAAGGCTCCACCGAGACACAGTCCGGTTTTCCCAGAGACTCTCGTCCTTTCTTATGAACGTGCTTCCAAGCGTGCACTATTTCCGTCTTTAGTGCTATGTCGTTTTCTCCTTCCTTGAAGAAAAGACCTTCCAGATGAGCGTTCTGCGGAACAAGCCTCATCGGGTATCCTAATTGACGAAGAACCAACACCGGATGGTAGTTGATTCCCCCTTTAGTTCCTATGAGGGGTACGTTGGGAAAGTTTCCACAACGATCAATGATCCTCATTCCATCATAAATCCTATTACACCAATCTATATCAGAGTTGGTAAGAGACATGTTCTTCTGCGAACAATGCAAGACGCTCTTGCAATCCCAAAAAGCAGCAGACTTAGGCAAATGGGAGATAAACCATTTGTAAAGCAAAGGTACACAACATGTGATCTCCCCTCCGCTGTACAAATTTCCTAAGTGTACAGAATGATACGCATCCGCGAGCAATGTCGGCACAGGGTTTCCAATGAGAAAAACCTTGATAGCGTTGATATCGACGAAGTTATTAATGTTGGGAAACAAAAATAATCCGTAAGTGAGTAAAACAAAGATGCTTTCAAAAGCAGTCTCGTTCCCTATACTAGCGAAGTATAGAGCCTTCTTTGTTAAGAACTGGGCTGGCAAACCTTGTATGCCACCCTTGGTAGTCAGGTGAATCCTGACCTCAGACTCGTCCAAATAAATTGCTCTTGCATTGGTCTGATTCTTTGGAATTTCTTCCAGTCCAGAAAATGGAGCTCGATCAGTGATATGTAAATTGATCAGATAAGAATACTCCTCTAGCGTTGGTGCTAGCTGGTAATCCGGGAATGTGAAACAGTGATAAACCGGATCGTAGAATTGAACGAGCGCGTCCATGATTCCCTCAATCACATGAACTCTTAACAGTGGTAGCAAACCACCGTGCTTGGCTCTGAAATCCTCCGGGTTAGTGTTCATCCTCGCTAACCTTCTCAAATCCTCTAGCTTTGGAACCTTGAAGGTATACTTATGAGTTCTTCTTCTACCGAAATCCATTAGTGCAATCCTTTTCTCTGATATTTGCAATCACAGTTTTAGTTTATTTTGAAAAACAGAGACTAGAAGATAATTTTTTTTTAATGTTTTAATGTTTTTTAAATGAATGCATGAATGCAGCACACAAAAACATAGAAAAAACATGGGGTCAGAGGGTCGTTGTCATGAATTCAAGGCTCTACCCATCCCCAAAGGTTTACTAAGGTGATTTTTGTACCTGTACTCATTATCATCAGCTCCTCCCAGGAAGGCAAAACAACAAGCGAATCGCCAGCGAGTTGTAAAGAAATCTTAGAGTAAGTGCTATTCACCGAGAATAGATCACCAGCCTCAAATGAGGGTAGTATCGCGTAACAACTATTTCCGATAGCTTCCGCACTACGAAAGGGTTGGCTTCCTAGGTGTATACTCAATCTCACCACATACGGCATCACCCGCATTCCCAGTAGCAGAAAAATAAACATGTATAGAATTTAGGAAAAGCAGTATATATATTTGTCCTAAACATCCCAGACTTTAAAAGCTAAGAATCTTAAGTTCCTGACAGAAAGTGGGTTCCCCGGCGGAAACACCACTCTGTAGTTTTTACACAAGTGAAGGTTTTGACCTAAGATCCTAATAGAGTCAAAAAGTCTTATCTCAACGAAGGTTTCTACCTAGGAGTAAAATAGATCATCGTGTGAGTCCCCAGCAGAGTCGCCATTTTTCTGTAGCGAGCGATTTTTTGGACGTGGTTGTGAAGCACAAACGCTCTTTGGTGTTACTACAGCTCGATTCATTTTTTATCCTATTAAAGCTGATGAAGGAAGGGAAATAGATGTCTCCAACCAACCCTGCTTGCATACTGAGGTTAAACAGTCAAAACTGTTGGTTTACAGATGCTTCAAAGATTCGGGGATTGTCTTAGGTTATTTTGTTCGATGAGATGTTTATGGATGTTAGGACGGACGTTTTTTGATTGATGTGCGAAAGTATGGGATTTTGGGTTTTTTGTTTAGTGTGCTCGCTAAGATATTTTCTTTCGATCTTATGCCTACGTATTCCCGTTTACCGAAACAAGGAAATCATAGCGTTCGTAGTTCCTCCTACTCTATGGGAGGAAATGGTTTTTGGTGTCTTGTTCAAAGCCCAAGACGTGAAGCGAAAGGTCGTTTGTATCTTGTTCAGAGCCCAAGATATGAAGCTGAAGGTCCTGACTTTAGAGAGAATTTGTCAACTCTAAAGAGGGGTAAAGGAGAATTACTTTAACCAGGATATGCGGATCCTAGCAATGCCATAATTTCCTGAGAAGGGGTTTTAACCTTGAGGAGAAGACTTTAACTCAGTATAGAGCAATGCTATCTTTCCTTAGGAATTCCTCATGCTAAAAGAGGGACAGTGACATGGATATAGATGATCCAGAGGCTTGCCGCTTACAGCGATTAGATGAAAGGGAAGGAGTTGTTGATGCTTGTTTACTGTGAACGAGGCACAGATTTGATGCTAAAAGGTTGATTGGATCAACCAGTGGTTTTCTTATACAAAGCCTAAGAGGAGGCTAATTTCTGCTAGAGAAAATCATTATACAAAGCCTAAGAGGAGGCTAATATGTGTGTCGTACAAAGCCCGAGAGAGAGGCTAAAAGGGTTCGACCCAGTGGGGGATTTCGTTATACAAAGCCTAAGAGGAGGCTAAAAAGAGTTGACTCAACTGGTGAATCTTTTATAGCTCGTATGAAGCCCGAGGTGGAGGCTGAAAAAGAGTTTGACTCTTGCTTAAAGGGAATTTGTATCTCGTACGAAGCCCGAGATGGAGGCAATAGGGTGATTGACTCAACGAGGGAGTCTCTTATGTGTCTCATACAAATCCTGAGAGAGAGGCTAAAAGTTATTTGACTCAACGAGGAAGTCTTTTGTATCTCGTACAAAGCCCGAGATGGAGGCGAAAGGTTTGTTTGGCTCAATAAGAACCTTTTTGTATCTCGTATAAAGCCCGAGATTGAGGCAAAAGGTTTGCTCCGCTGGGGAGAATCATTTGTATAAAGCCCAAGAGGAGGCTAGCTTATACTGAGGAAAAGAGGGATCATTATACGAAGCCTAAGAGGAGGCAAAAAAGAGACCGACTCTTTTAGGGATATCATTATACAAAGCCTAAGAGGAGGCTATCTGCTGGTGACTGTTTTAGCTAAGTGACAGATCCAGTATACTGATTTTGAAAGAGAAAATCAGTTCTTATATGAGCAACATTGTACTCGAGGATTCGGTTCGAGGATCAGGGTTATTTCCTATTCTTTAAGGAAACAGGGAAATCCGAAGGGTATTGAGACTATCCGAGTCTGCAAGTTTTCTTCCTATCTAACGAGAGGGTCACTTGAGAATGTCTTTGAGACTCAAGAAAACAGACTGTCCAAGTCTAGAGTTTCATCTTTTGTACTATGCTTTGAGAAACAGTAGTAGACTCTTTGAAAGGACTGTTCTATGAAGATTACTAGGTTCTGTTCCTATACCTCTAGGAGGTCATCGGGACAATTTGTACGAAGCCCAAGAGGAGGCTGGAAGCTTTCAAGAAGCCGACGGTCCTTGTACGAAGCCCAAGAGGAGGCTATCATTCCCGGAGGAAGAGATCATTATACAAAGCCTAAGAGGAGGCTATGAATACTTCTAAGAAGCCGACGGGTCCTTGTAATAAGCCCAAGAGGAGGCGGGGTTGCTTTTAGGAGGCCTGTGGGTCCTTGTACAATGCCCAAGAGGAGGCCGATGCCTTTAAGAAGCCCGTGGGTCCCCAAACCCCGAGAAATTCAAGGCAAGCTATTCACAGGGAATAGATCAAGTCAGGAAAGTTTGAGAATTTGGAAGAAACTCAAAGATGCTATTCACGGAGAATACATTCATCTTTGGGAGTAGAGTTTCTTGACAATTCCTAATGAGGACAGCCGAAGAGAAGACTGTATCTGGTGCTCCTATTTGGGATCTAGCTGTCTATTTCTACGAATAAACGAAACGGCTTTACCTAGTGCTAGACGTAGTTGCGGGGGGAACTCTGAATATCTATACTATTATTACACAGTCGATATGAGTTTATGAAAGGAGACTTACAGTGAGCAGCCCCACAATACAGTTATATATAAATGAGTTTGTGAAAGGAGACTTACAGTGAAACAGCCCCACAAAACAGTTATATGTATATGAAAGCAGTAAATGAAAGCAATAACCACTTACTCGGTTGTAGAGCTTCCATACTGTTTGGTTAGTTGTTCAACACAGAAAGATGGAAAACAACAGTATATTCAAAATCAAAGGAGAAAGTGCTTTGAAAAAGAAAGATTTGGGGCTTATAGCTCAAGGAGAGGCCCAAGGTTTTACCAGTGATTGGACTGTTGAATTTGTACAGAGGGACTTATACAAGTGACTGTGGCCCGAAAAGGTTTTCTGTACAAAGGGATGGGTCTTACACTCTCTCAAGAGGCCCAAAAAGTTTAAAGAAAAAGAGTGGGGTTTATAACACGAGGGTAGGGTCTTACACTCTAATAGAGGCCCAAAGTGTTTGAATGGGTCTTATAGCTCGAGGAGAGGCTCAGATGGATTTTTGAAAAGGCGACTATCGCGCCGTTTGTTTTTTTGACGGTATCGGGACTTATACAATAAGTGAGGCCCAAAAATGATTTGGTCAAAAATGATTGGGTCTTACACTCTATTAGAGGCCCAAAAAGTTTAAAGAAAAAGAAATGGGTCTTACTACTCGAGGGTAGGCCCAGATGATTTTAAAAAGGCGACGATCGCGCCGTTTGTTTTTTGACGGTATCGGGACTTATACAATAAGTGAGGCCCAAAAATGATTTGGTCAAAAAGGATTGGGTTTTACACTCTATTAGAGGCCCAAAAAGTTTAAAGAAAAAGAAATGGGTCTTACTACTCGAGGGTAGGCCCAGATGATTTTAAAAAGGCGACGATTGCGCCGTTTGTTTTTTGACGGTATCGGGACTTATACAATAAGTGAGGCCCAAAAATGATTTGGTCAAAAAAGAGGATTGGGTCTTACACTCTATTAGAGGCCCAAAAGTGTTTGAAAATGATTTATGAGGGTTGAATTAATCCAAAACCCTAATTTATTTCCAAAATGTGTTAAAATTGAATAAAAATTCAATTTAAAATGATCAAAATTGTTTAACACATGGAAAACAAATTGTGATCTTGGATAAATGCTTCAAAAATTAAGTATTGACCTACAAAATAGTTAGAAAGCATTAAAAGTTACAAAATCAATATGGAAAAAATATTTAACATGTCAAAAACAATTAAAATATTAATTCTTTGCAAAAATATCAATTATATGAAATAAATAATATTTTTGGGATTTTTTGGGAAAATAAAATAATTTAACATTTTTGTGAATTATTAAAAAAATAATCAACTCAAAATCATTAAAACTCAGAGAGAAATTAATTTTTGAATCAATTAAATAAAATCACAAAATTCAAATATTCAAATTTCTGAAAATGGCGCCAAGAACACAAGCAAGAACACGCGCGTTTTTCTGGGTTTCCCAGATTTGCATTTTCTATCCAATCTCACTGAATACTTGATTATATCATGCAATCCACATATCATTATGCTCGTCTCAACCTCACGATGATGTCTATGTCCATTAATTTCATTTAAATTAAACATACAACAAGAAATCATGAAAAATCCTCAAGAACCCTAATTTTTGCATGAAGGCTAGGATTTTTTATACACGATTCAAACAATGCAATTAATTGAGGGAAAACATTCCATGCATGATTATGAACATATGGCCAAATTATTGTGCGAGGAAATATGCATAGATTGAGAGATGACCAAGCTTAGGCTTACCTTCAAGTCGTGACAGCAAGAGCAAATTGATTTCTGAGTTGGAGGTGTTACAGATGAGTTGTGATGATCTGAACAGCTTCCCTACACCCTATGGAGTGTGTTTGAATGCTTGGACTTGATTGAAAATGGCTGGAACAATTTGTGGTACCTCAGCTGCAACTTGATTGAAAGTTTGAGCAACCAGCTGGTGATTTTGTGAAATCTGTGTTCCAGATGTTATGTGAGTGTTTGGATCACTTCTATATGGTGTATGTCAGGTGTGTGAGTGATTGGTTTGATTGGAAAAGCTCCCAAACTCAAAACCCGATAGTTCCCTTGCTATGAAAGGCATTTTTGCCAAGAGAAAGAGATTTTGAGGAAAGCATCTGTTAGATGGCTTTGGTGTACTTAAACTGAACACAATTGAGCTCTATTTATAGTAGAGCAAGTTTGTTTTGGCTGCAATAGTGAATGGCAACTGCAGCAGGTGTTTCCTCAATGTTGGCCAATGGAAATGCAAGTCTCCTCTAGCCATTGACTAGAGGTTAGGGCACAGAGCTTTGGTCCCCTTGGTCTTGGATAAGTCTTGACTGATTTCATATGAGAATGGCTCAGTCCATGCCACCTTGATGGTTCCATTGAATGCTTCAATCCAAATTTGGAGTCTTGTCCCTATTTTGGCCATTCTAGGTTCAACGTGCTATTTCTTGTTCCCATGACTTTGGAGGCTTGGCTCAGTGATTGTCACCTTTAGATTCAATCCTCAGAGGTGTCCAAGTGGATAGGATTTCAGCAAGGCAAATCGAGCAAAGTTGCAAAATCTGCCTTGCCTTTGACAGATTTCAGCAAGGCAACTTGACAATGTTATATCTCATGGTGTAAGTTGAATTTGGCAATGTTCTTGGCCATTTTGGAAAGCCCTTACATGATACAACAACTGTTTGAACAAGTTTGGTTTTGATCTCTTCTGATTCTAAGTGCAAAATCCCCCTACATTTGGCAAAAAGTGAAGAGAGATTTGGACTTAGTGAAAATTTCACTAAGTGTTGGAAAAAGTGACATTTTCACTTTTCAGCCACTTTGATCACTCCATAACTCAAAATCCTTAATGAATTGGAATGACTTGTAGTTGAAGTTTTTGTAGAGGGTAATGAGGGCTACAAATCCATCTTTGGATGAGAAAAAATGGCCATGTGGTTTAGGAGTTATGGTCCTCCAAAGTTGGTACCCTTGTCACTTTAATTTTAACTTAGAAAATTTTCTAAGTTATTATGGTTACCCCTTTTACAAGTTATCCCATGTTTTGGTGACTGCAAGTTGAGATGCTTACCCTTCTTTGAGATTTTGGAGTTTTCTCAGCAATCTGCCAACTCCCTTGCTCCAGATATGATTTTATGCATTGAATAACCTCAAATGATCCCTTGGATGCTTTGAGAATGATTGGAATCAGCTGGTACCTGCAAAAACACAAACTGCCCCTTTCTTGCAAAAGGGGTTAAAAGTGACCAAAATAGCAACTCCCTCAAATGGTGTTCCAGATGTATGAAACCATTTGGGACAGTTCAAGGATGATATTTGAAGTGTGTTTGAGGTATTATCTGGTTTGGAAAGTGACTGAATCAAGACATGGCTTGAAAAATGCACAAAAGTGCCATTTTGAGGTTTTGAGAGGTGACTTTGTGATGTTGTGATTACAGGTCACTTTTGATGGTTTGCACAGCTTACATATGATATATATGAGGTGTGTGTGTGTGTGATTAGTTTGAGTGGAATTGCTCTCTAGCTCAAAAACTCAGAATTACTTGCTTTGGAAGGCAAATTTGAAGTGAAAGAAGAGATTTTGAGGAAAGTATCTGTTTGATGGCTTTGGTGTACTCAAACTAAACACAAGTGAGCTCTATTTATAGTGGAGCAAGTTTGTTTTGGCTGAAATAGTGAATGGCAACTGCAGCAGGTGTTTCCTCAATGTTGGCCAATGAAAATGCAAGTCTCCTCTAGCCATTGACTAGAGGTTAGGGCACAGAGCTATGGTCCCCTTGGTCTTGGATAAGTCTTCACTGATTTCAGATGAGAATGGCTCAGTCCATGCCACCTTGATGGTTCCATTGAATGCTTCATTCCAAATTTGGAGTCTTGTCCCTATTTTGGCCATTCTAGGTTCAACATGCTATTTCTTGTTACATGGACTTTTCAGCCACTTTGATCACTCCATAACTCAAAATCATTAATGAATTGGAATGACTTGTAGTTGAAGTTTTTGTAGAGGATAATGAGGGCTACAAATCCATCTTTGGATGAGAAAAAATGGCCTTATGGTTTAGGAGTTATGGTCCTCCAAAGTTGGTACCCTAGCCACTTTATTTTTAACTTAGAAAATTTTCTAAGTTTTTATGGTTACCCCTTTTACAAGTTATCCAACTTTTCTTGATTTTTCTTGATGAATGATGATTCAAATCATACATTAACATCATTTTAGGTTTAAAAATCCATTTTGGTGAAAAATCTCAAAAAGTCAAAGTTGACTTTTGTGCAAAGTTGACTTTTTATCATATGAATTTCAAAATGTGCAATTCTTCAGGAAATCATGTCCTTGACCTAAATAAAAACTTGATGGACATGTTCCATGGGTGTCATAGGGTATATTTATTCATGTCCTAGGGCTTGGGAGCATGTCCAGGTCAAAAGTCAAAGTTACAGTTGACTTTTCTCGCGAAACCCTAATTGTGGTGCAGATGAAGTTGAGACTTATTGCTCAAGCTTCTTGGATTAATCCAATGTTCCAAATGGATCAATATAGTTCATTAGAGACCCCCAAATCTTGTGTTGAGGTCTTGGTCCATGGTTTGTCCCAAAAGTCAACTTAGGGGTGAATTAGGTCAAGAAACCCCAATTCCTGATTTTTGATGTATGCATCCCCAAAGGCAAAATTGACTTGATGAATGAGTTCATGAGGTTCCATGGAGTATATTAGGTTATGTTTTGGATCATTGGCTTGTGCCCAGATGAAATTTCCCATCTGGAGGCCCTGGTCGACCAAAACCCTAATTTGGTGACACGGGCGATCTTGAGGCTTGATCCACCTAGAAGGGAGCAGCTTTGTGCTTAATCCTTGATGTGGGAGTCCTTTTGATCCTTTGTGGATGCTTGAGAGGTTAGAAAAGTTGAAGATCAAGTCATTCCTTGATTGATCCTTTGTCTAAGGCTCTGAGAAGGCTTGAAACCCTGTTTCTGACTGTAGTGGATGCTCAACAATTCCTTGAGGAGATTGATGAGGCATGAAGGTACATCCATATTGTGTTGATGATTTGCACAATGATGGGAAACCTTAGTGGTCAAAATTTGGGGTATTACAGATGCCCCTATTTAATCTTCTTGGACCCGAAGGTGTGAATGACGAAGGTATTCGGGCATTCGGGGTGCAAGAGGATTAAATATCGGAATACCCGAAATTTTCATGGCTATGAATGGCATCTTGCGCATTCATCTTCTTTTGCTAAGCAATGATGCTTAGAAAAGGTAAACTTCCCCTTGATCCTGGTTTCCTACCAAGGAACTGGTCTCAGTTTCTGAATGTCAACTTCCCCTCGATCCTGGTTTCCAACCAAGGAACTGGTCTTAGTTTCTGATTCAAACTTCCCCTCAATCCTGGTTTCCTACCAAGGAACTGGTCTTAGTTTCTGATTCAAACTTCCCCTCGATCCTGGTTTCCTACCAAGGAAATGGTCTTAGTTTCTGATTCAAACTTCCCCTCGATCCTGGTTTCCTACCAAGGAACTGGTCTCAGTTTCTGATTTAAACTTCCCCTCGATCCTGGTTTCCCACCAAGGAACTGGTCTAAGTTTCTTTTGTCAATAAACTTTATTGACAAGGGACGCTATTCGTAGCGGTTTTCCTCAAACTTCTCGCCGAATTTTCCTGGAGAGATGCCAGACTTGCTGGGGAACCCATCCGTCTGAGTTGTAGAGGTACACAAACTTCTCTGTTGGAGACGCCATTTGTTGGTTCTACTGGGAAAAGCGAGTCTCTTGAGAGACTGCTTCTGCTTGGGGATATTGCATCATACTTTTCTTGGGATTTTCCCAGAGAAATGCCATATGATGGGATCCAATTTTGAGGTGCCGATGACCTTTTCATCAGTGGGTTTTCGGAGAAACACGAATGTACTGCCGAAGCCTTGCTTAAGAGGCTTTCTCTGGGGATTTTCCTTAATCCGGGAAAGCGAGGATATCATCTTCAATGGTGAAGAGTGACATCTGTTGAAGGTTCTCTAGCTTTTCAGAGGTTCAAATTATCAAAGTGGTCGAGCGCCGACTCTAATCTAAAGATACAGTGGAAACGAGATTGTGCAGACGCAACACTTCCTGACAAAGCAAGAACTGACAAACTCGATTGAGAGGACGGTTATCACGGCAGGAAAAGACCGACTAGAGTGATAGTGATGCAATATGAATGCGAATGCAAATAAAATGCATGATATAAGTATGTATATGCTGACAAAACAGACGCGGCATACAAACTAAAAGATGAACACGACTGGATACTCAGCCACTGCTGGGGACGAAAAAGTACCGCTGGTTCAAAATAGCAATTCCACCTTGCTTAGGAGAGATAGTCCCTGTTGGGAGCTATATTGGTCGGGCTTAGGAGATGAGAACTCGGCCGAGGCGTTCCAGACGAAACAAGGTCTCTGACACAGTTGATCCTTCATTCAGGTGTACTGGTTTAGAAGGAGTACTTTGATTCTGCACTTTGAAGTCCGCTTACTTCTGGAGAAGCGATCGATGTTCTTCTGATGTTCAACAGTCAAAAGAAATGCCATCTTTAATTTAAAAGCACAAAAAGTTTTAACAAGTAAATTCATTTTGTTTTATTTCAAGAATCGCTGATTAAGTTAAACAACGTCGTTCTGTAAAGCCAAAACAAGTAAGAATTACAAACAAAAGCACAAGGGCTCAAATTTTATTGATAAGATGGAGATCAGCCAAACGCGTGATTCCAAAGAGTATATACAAAGTTTGAAAATGGTAATTTACAGGGAAAAGGGCTACGTTGAAACATAACGACCACTATCCTTCTACCAACTTTGAATTCTGGGCATCCTGAGCTTCTATCGAAGATGACCTTGACTGGAGATTTCCTCCGATGGATGATGTAATTGCTACTGGGGGACTTGCCTCTGTTGAACATAGTTACTTTCCATTATCCCTAATTTTTGCCTGGATTGTACTATGATATTTCCAATCCACCGGGTTGATTTTTTTTCATGTCTCTAACTTTTGCCTGGACCGCCCTTTCGGGTTTTCAATCCATCGAGATGTTCTTTTTTTTTAGTTTAGGCGAAGTATTTCTTGACTACATCAACATTCGTGGGGTAGGCAAATTCCTTTCCGTCCATGGTTGCAAGTCTCAAGGCGCCGCCTGAGAAAGCTTTCGTGACCACATAGGGGCCATCATAATTTGGGGTCCATTTGCCCCGAGAATCAGTGAGAAATAATTGTATCTTCTTGAGCACGAGGTCTCCTTTTCTGAAGATGCGAGTTCTGACCTTTTTGTCAAACGCCTTCTTCATTCTCTGTTGATACAATAGACCGTGGCATAGTGTCGTTATTCTCTTTTCTTCGATCAGATTGAGTTCGTCGTGTCGACTTTGACACCACTCAGCTTCGGTGAGCTTAGCTTCCATCAATACCCTAATTGATGGGATCTCTACTTCTATGGGGAGCCCTGCCTCCATGCCATACACTAGAGAGAAAGGGGTAGCCTCTGTTGAAGTGCGGACAAATGTACGATAACCATGAAGAGCAAAGGGTAGCATCTCGTGCCAATCTTTGTAGGTTACAACCATCTTTTGAACGATCCTCTTGATGTTCTTGTTAGCCGCTTCTACCGCTCCGTTCATCTTGGGTCGGTTGGGAGATGAGTTATGGTGTTCGATCTTGAACTCTGCACACAACTCTTTCATCATCTTATTGTTCAAGTTAGATCCATTATCTGTAATGATCTGGCTCGGAACACCATAACGGCAGATGATATTTTTTTTGATAAATCGGACCACCACTTGTCGGGTTACATTAGCGTACGACGCTGCTTCGACCCACTTGGTGAAATAGTCAATGGCTACCAGAATGAACCGATGTCCGTTTGAAGCCTTAGGTTCGATCAAGCCAATCATGTCGATTCCCCATATGGAAAAAGGCCACGGGGAAGAGAGAACTTTGAGATGCGTTGGCGGTACATGAATTTTGTCGGAGTATATCTGACACTTGTGACACGTCCTCATGTACTTGTAGCAGTCGGATTCCATTGTCAACCCATAGTACCCGGCCCTGAGAATTTTTCTCGTCACTTTGTGTCCGTTGGCATGAGTGCCAAAGGAACCTTCATGAATTTCTTTCATAAGCATGTCTGCTTCTGGTCTGTCGACGCATCGGAGCAAGACCAAGTCAAAGTTCCTCTTATAAAGAGTGTCACCGCTCAGGAAGAAGCTTCCAGCTAGTCTTCTGAGGGTTTTCCTGTCTTTTCTGAGTGCCCCAGGTGGGTACTCTTGTTTCTGAAGGAAGCATTTGATATCGTGATACCAAGGTCTGTCGTCTATGACTGCTTCGATCGTAAAGACGTAGGCGGGCCGTTCAAGGCGCATTATGTCGATCTTAGGTAGGTCATTCCATTGACATACGCTAATCATGGAAGAGAGAGTGGCTAAGGCATCAGCCATGTGATTCTCATCACGAGGGATGTGATGAAAGTCAACTCTGTTGAAAGTCAACTCTGTTGAAGAAGGGTAACAATATCTGACTTGATTTGTTATTTAAAACTGAATCTTCAAAACAGATTTTCTCCTAAAATCTTTTCAAATCTTCAACCTTTTAAATCTCCTACAAATCTGCACCAGATCTCCTATGCAGCGAAGAATATCTAACCCAAGATATTCGCATCCAATGAGACGACTTGCTCTCCACAATTCTAGCTAACACGCAAACCCTAACAACATCACAACCTGATGTTATTAATTCTGCAGATCTAATGTCACAACATCGCATGTGACATCAGACATCCAAACCTCAGCAATTAAACACTTAACACAACCCAGTGTTAAGACTCAATGTTGCAACATCACCACCTTGACATCAACATTGAACATACTTTGTTTTACCAAAATTCCAGCCAATCCAAGAATTAACAATCTCCCCCTTTGGCTAATTTTGGCTAAAACAATCTCTACAGCTTCAGAGACTTCAGCAGCGGAAAAAAATCAATAATAATTTTGAAACTCCAAGCAGCAGCAGCATCTTCAAATCACTTCACAAAACTCTCCCCCTTAATATCTGCACTTCTCTGCATCACAACCTTTTTTGGACTGCACTTCACATACCTAGGCTAAGGCTAACTCTCCCCCTTTTTAGCCACAATTGGACAAACACCAACCACAATGTCCTGACATAAAGTCATGGTCAAATATCACAAGTTCCAACGCATTGACTGTCCAGTCGATACAAATGATGCTCCTTATATTTCAATATAAACACAAGCCTTTCTTCTAGCAGTACCACTCAGCAACCAAGAATGAGCCAATCACACTCCAAAGATGCAACTAAGACCCTCAAGCAGGAGGACAAGAGACTAGATCCACTAAAGAGAAAGAGCAAAACACAGACACCAGCTGGAGCTTCTTCAGGAACAACAAGGGCTGGCGCCTAGCAGGACCTCAGAAACAAAAATGCGGACCAGCAAGAAACTTCCAGTTCAACGACATGCTTCTGATGATGAATGGGATGAAGACTGGAAAAATTTTCTAGATTCAGGGGGTTGGGACAATCTGTAGACCCTTTGTTTGTAGCTTTTTATGAACTCCAATCTTGTATGCTTTTAGCAGTTGAATCAAATTTCAATAAAGTACACAACTGCACACTACACTCTCCATTACCTTTAATCTTCATAAATGCAAATTCCCAATTTACTTCTTAATCTTTCAAATTGGTTTGCATCTAAGGCTTTAGTGAAAATATCTGCTAACTGCTTATCTGTAGCTACATGTTCTAAGACAACAACTTTGTCTTCAACCACTCTCTTATAAAATGATGCCTTATATCAATGTGTTTAGTCCTGCTATGCTGAATAGGATTCTTGGAAATATTGATTGCACTCAAATTATCACAGTACAATGTCATGACATCTTGCTTGACATTGTATTCAGTCAGCATTTGCTTCATCCACACAAGTTGAGAACAACTACTTCTAGCTGCTATGTACTCAGCCTCAGCAATAGAGAGTGACACACAATTCTGCTTCTTGCTAAACCATGATATCAGATTATTCCCCATGAAGAAACACCTTCCTAACGTGTTTTTCCTATCATCTGCACTTCCAGCCCAGTCAGCATCACAATATCCTCTTAACTCAGTCTCAGATCCATGACTATATAGCATCCCATAGTCAGTGGTGCCATTAACGTATTTCAAGATCCTTTTTACTTGATTCAAGTGACTGGCCTTAGGTTCAGATTGATATCTAGCACAAACTCCATCAGCAAAAGCAATGTCAGGTCTGCTAGCTGTGAGATACAATAAACTCCCAATCATGCTTCTATATAAGCTTTGATCTATACTGACACCATGTTCATCCTTGGATAATTTTAGATGAGTAGGTGCAGGAGTTCTCTTATGATTAGCGTTCTCCAAACCAAATTTCTTCACTATGTTCTTTGCATACTTTCTCTATGAAATAAATATAGAGTCCTCCATTTGTCTAACTTGTAGGCCAAGAAAATATTTTAGTTCACCAACTAGACTCATTTCAAATTCAGACTGCATCTGTTCCACAAACTGTTTAACCACGGCATCCGACATCCCACCAAATACTATGTCATCAACATAGATTTGAGCTACCATCAGTTTCCATTTTTCCTCTTTAACAAACAAGGTCTTGTCAATCCCTCCTTTTCTATAGCCATTCACAACCAGGAACTCAGTAAGTCTTTCATACCAAGCTCTTGGTGCTTGCTTCAAACCATAGAGAGTTTTCCTTAGGTTGTACACATGGTCAGGAAATGTTGGATCAATAAATCCTTTTGGTTGATCAACATATACCTCTTCATTCAAGTAGCCATTTAAGAAGGCACTTTTAACATCCATCTAGAAGAGCTTGAATTTGAAATTACAAGCCATGCCTAAGAGCAGTCTGATAGACTCCAGTCTTGCCACAGGAGCAAAGGTCTCATCATAATCAATTCCTTCAACCTGAGCGTATCCCTGAGCAACTAGTCTGGCCTTGTTTCTGGTGACCACTCCTTGTTCATCTGATTTATTCTTGTAGACCCACTTGGTGCCAATCACATTAACTCTATCAGGCCTAGGAACAAGCTCCCATACTTCATTCCTCTTGAACTGCTCCAGCTCTTCATGCATTGCATTTATCCAAAACTCATCAGTCAATGCTTCCTTGACATTTTTTGGCTCAATTTTGGAGACAAAGCATGAACTTGCTATAACATCTCTTGACCTATTCCTCACTCCAGAGTTTGGATCACCTATAATGAGCTCCTTTGGGTGGTCCTTCTGCACCCTGATGGAGGGATCCTTATGAGGTTGCTCAGCTTCAGGTTCAGCAGCAGCAACACTAGGAGTTTGGCTTCTGTCTTCAGATTCTGGTGCAACTTCACCAACTGATGTCTCAACAGCATCTGGGACATCATCATCTTCCTGCTTGTCATTGTCATCAATCACCACATTGATTGACTCCATCATCACCGTGGTTCTAGAGTTGAAAACTCTATATGCTCTGCTGTTAGTAGAATATCCCAAAAATATTCCTTCATCACTTTTGGAATCCAACTTTCTTCTCTGCTCTCTATCAGCAAGAATATAACATCTACTTCCAAAAACATGAAAGTATTTAACATTAGGTTTTCTTCCCTTCCATAGTTCATACAGAGTGGATGAAGTGCCTCTTCTCAGGGTAACCCTGTTGTGAATGTAGCAGGCAGTGTTCATGGCTTCAGCCCAGAAATGATAAGGAAGTTTCTTGGCATGAATCATTGCTCTAGCAGACTCTTGGATAGTTCTGTTCTTACTCTCAACAACTCCATTTTGCTGAGGAGTGATAGGCGATGAAAACTCATAACTTATACCTTAAGCAGAGCAAAATTCTTCAAACTTGCTATTCTCAAACTCTCTTCCATGATCACTTCTTATTCTGATAACCTTACTCTCCTTTTCTCTTTGGGGTCTTTGACAGAGCTCTTTAAACACATCAAACACCTCTGATTTGTCTTTGATGAAGTTCACCCAGGTGTATCTTGAATAGTCATCCACTACTTCATAAGCATATTTCTTTCCACCCAGACTTTCAACTTGCATAGGTCCCATCAAGTCCATATGAAGAAGTTCCAATACCTTGGAGGTGGTGTCATGTTGAAGCTTCGGATGAGACATTTTTGTCTGCTTTCCTTTTTTACAGTCTCCACACACTTTTCCTTCCACAATACTAAGTTTGGGAATTCCTCTGACTGCTTCTGAGGAGATGATTCTCTTCATTCCCTTTAGGTGAAGATGTCCCAACTTCTGATGCCAGATTTTGACATCATCTTCTTTAGCAAGCACGCACGTGGAAGAATTTGAGTTTTGAGGCACCCAAAGATAACAATTGTCCTTAGACCTGGCTCCCTTCATAATGACTTCTCCTTTATCATCTTTGACAATACATTCAGACTTTGTAAAGTCTACTTTGAATCCTTGATCACAAAGTTGACTAATGCTAATCAAATTTGTTGCTAGTCCTTTAACAAGAAAAACATCCTCCAGTCTGGGAGCACCAGCACAGTTTAGTTTACCAATCCCCTTGATCTCTCCTTTGATCCCATCACCAAATGTAACATAGCCAGAGGACTGAGGTTTCACATCTACCAGCAGATTCTTTACTCTAGTCATGTGCTTTGAACACCCACTGTCAAAATACTAGTCTTCTTTGGTAGAAACCCTTAAGGAAGTGTGAACTATCAAGCTGGTAACTTTAGGAACCCATTGCTTCACCCCCTTAGGCCTGACCTCTTTCTGTCTGGGTTGAGGAGCAGAATTTGGATAACCATGAAGCTTGAAGCAAGAGGACTGCATATGTCCAAACCTGACACAATAGAAGCATCTGACTATGTCATCTCTGAAGTGGTTATTTCTTCTGCCACTTTGATATCGTTGGTGCTGCCACCCATAGTGATGTCTCCTTCTACCAAAGTTGGTCTGTCTTCTATGGTGCGGTTGTCTTCTCCTGTACTGAGGATGCAGTCTTCTAGACTGTCTTCCATGGT
Organism: Lathyrus tuberosus; assembly: GCA_022829125.1. Classification (NCBI taxonomy): domain Eukaryota; kingdom Viridiplantae; phylum Streptophyta; class Magnoliopsida; order Fabales; family Fabaceae; genus Lathyrus; species Lathyrus tuberosus. Next base: position 4,780,815 of record JALAZF010000414.1, on the reverse strand, counting down.
GATGAGGCTTCCTTCTTCCATAGTGATGAGGCACAACATTGTTGTATCCATATCCATACCAGTTTTCCTGGTGTTGAGACATCTGATGAGACATGTTCTGGTTGAACCTTGCAGCTTGCATGCTCTTGTGATATTGGGGAGGCATATACTGACTAGCTCCTTGGTGTTGCAACTTCCTCTGATGAGGACCATTCTTCTTCTCAACATTCTGGGGCTGAACAACCTTCTTTGGTGTAGGACCCTGTCTCTTAGGTTGATGTTGAGACAATGTCTGAGACATCTCCTCCTTTGTTCCTGAAGTGCTTGCCACATATCCTATACCCGATTTATCTCCAGCAACTTTTTCTGACTGAAGAATCTTATCAAGAGTAGCTGTACCACTGTTCATCATCCTAACGAATTTTGTCATCTGATCCAACTGAGACTTAACTAGTACAACTTCATTCTCCAGATCCGCTTTTTCATTTTCAAGCTGAGCAATCTGTTTCTTGTGACACTTGTTTTCTTGACAAATCTCAGCATTTTTTAAGCACAACTCTTCATAAGTAGATGCTAACTCCTCATAAGTTATTTCTCCATCACTATCATCATCAGACGCAACAGTTCCTGTTAAGGCTCTAACATGCCTTGTTGACTCACCTTCACTTTCACTATCAGATTCCGACCAGGAAACTGCCATGCCCTTCTTTTGCTTCTTCAAGAATGTGGGACATTCTTTCTTGACATGTCCATACCCTTCACATTCAAAGCACTGAGCACCTTTATCCTGGGCAGTCTTCTCTTCATCTTTCTCTTTTGGCTTGCTGATGTCAGAAGAAATGTTCTTGACACTAGGCTTGTAGTTATTGTTCCACCTTTTTAACACTTTGTTGAACTGCCTTCCCAACATAGCAATGGCTTGAGACAAATCTTCCTGAGAATCATCATTTTTAACTTCCTTAGCTTGTGTAGGAGTGGAGACCAAAGCAATACCCTTGGGCTTCTTTTCTGGTTCTTCTTCATTCAAACCAAGCTCAAAAGTTTGAAGAGATCCAATGAGCTCATCAACTCTCATCTTGCTGATGTCTTGAGCTTCTTCAATAGCAGTCACCTTCATCTTGTACCTCTTAGGAAGGGACCTAAGAATCTTCCTTACAAGCTTTTCTTCTGACATTTTCTCTCCAAGAGCACTAGATGCATTGGCCAGCTCAAGAACACTCATGTGGAAGTCATGAATAGTCTCATCTTCCTTCATCTTCAAACTTTCAAACTTTGATGTTAGAAGCTGAAGTCTAGACATCTTCACTCTAGATGTTCCTTCATGTGTAGCCTTCAAAATATCCCTTGCTTCCTCAGCAACTTCACATGATTTGATCAATCTGAAGATGTTCTTATCAACTCCATTGAAGATAGCATTTAGGGCTTTAGAGTTACCAAGGGCAAGTTCATCTTCTTCCTTGGTCCATTCTTCTTCAGGCTTTAGCTTAGCGGTGTCCTCTTTGTCTTTCCCAGCATCATCTTTTTCAAACACAACAGGTGCTTTCCATTCTTTAACAATAGCCTTCCAAGCCCTACTGTCCAAGGATTTGAAAAAGGTGATCATCCTTGGCTTCCAATAGTCATAATTTGAGCCATCCAAAATAGGGGGTCTGTTGACAAATCCTCCAACCTCTTTGTCCATCTTTACACCAGAAAGAAACTTCCCTAGATCTCACCCAGAGACAGATAGGATGCCTGCTCTGATACCAATTGAAATTCTGGTATCAGACGTGTGATGTTAAGTGCGATGTCACAACAACACACTCTGCACAATAGACAAATAAAACAGCAGAATAACACACAAAATTGTTCACTCAGTTCGGTCTAACTACCTACGTCTGGGGGCTACCAAGCCAGGGATGAAATTCACTACTTGTAGAATTAAATTACAGACTCAACAACCCAGTTGACAATCTCCTAATCTTAATTCCTACTAGTGACTTTCTACCTAAGAAACCACTTAGATATGAGAACACTACTCAATCCCTAAAACACTTTAGTGATATAATTCAAAGATCATTCACTTTGAATAACACTACTTGATTCTGCTTCACAGCTTTGATCAAGAACAACTCAAAACAGCAATACCAATTCACACTCAAATGGTTTACAAAACATACACGAAGACACAATTAACACTCAGTCTTTAGCTCTCTTTCTTCATTTCCTTTTCTTCATTACAGATGCGCTTTATATAGCTATCTGAATTGGGCTTAGACCTGCTACAATATCTGACTTGATTTTTTATTTAAAACTGAATCTTCAAAACAGATTTTCTCCTAAAATCTTTTCAAATCTTCAACCTTTTAAATCTCCTACAAATCTGCACCAGATCTCCTATGCAACAAACAATATCTAACCCAAGATATTCGCATCCAATGAGACGGCTTGCTCTCCACAATTCTAGCTAACACGCAAACCCTAACAACATCACAACCTGATGTTATTAATTTTGCAGATCTAATGTCACAACATCGTGTGTGACATCAGACATCCAAACTTCAGCAATTAAACACTTAACACAACCCAGTGTTAAGACTCATTGTTGCAACATCACCACCTTGACATCAACATTGAACATACTTTGTTTTACCAAAATTCCAGCCAATCCAAGAACTAACACAAACCTCTCTTCTACGATCATCCGATTACAGCTACTAAACCGAGCAATTGCTCCAATCTTCGGTTACCTTCGCCCGGCTGAATCCCTGTAGAACGAAAGGGTTTGTTCAAAAACCCCCAAAATCTACTTGATTCTTGGAGGACAAAACCAACTGGTTTTATTCAAGAAACACCTACCAAGCTCTCAACCCAGAAAATGAAGATCATACACTTCCTAAATTCTAAACGTTATCACTTCGATCAATGGGCGACACAAACAAAGATGATTATGTGTGATTGTTTGATTACTCAATGAAGAAGATGAAGATGAAGAGAAAAATGGTATCTATTTTCACGTTTCTTGTTATTTTGGATAATGAGAGGACCAAACTATTTATGGAGAATAAATTGACCCACCAAAGATGTAACAGAAATAACAGACAAAAAATTTAAGTGAAAAAAAAATTGGTCAGGCAAGTTATGGGTCGACTCATGCTTTAATGAGGGTCAGCGTGCGCTGACCAGTGGAAAACCCTGTGAAAAATTGACTAGAATGCGTCGACCCAAAGTCACCATGCGTCGACGCATGAATGCAATTTCTGCATTCCCAGAATTATGCGCTTTCCCGTTTATTTCAAACGTCTTGCATCAGTAATCATGCGTCGACTCATGCACATAGTAGGTCAGCGCATAACTTGTATTTTTACATAAAATGCATTTTTTTTCACATTGTAACTGACTAAACCCAGACAAACATACTAGACACTAGTATAATGATCATGCGCATATATTTATGGATAAGACAAAGTCCTATATGTCTAGACACATGAACAACAATGACTAGATGCAATTTGCCCGACAAGAGAAGTGATACCGCTCAAATTACAATCTAATACTCAGCATATTTGTTGACATCATTAAAACGAAATAGGTGAAAAACCATTTCCCTCACATACTCCCCCTTTTTTATGATGGCAACACTGTTTTAGCTTTCACGTGATTTGTAATTTGTGAACGAACAAGCTCCCCCTGTCTTTAACACTTGATTGATTTCCTGCTAATTTTCTGCTTGCTATCTTTCTCCCCCTTTGTCAACATCAAAAAGAAGAGAAGAAGCTGGTCAAAATAAAACTATAACACGTAAGGATCCATCACATATTTGCAACACAACGACATTAACACGCATCCACGTATGATACAGTTAATGCAAATTGAATGCGGATAAATATGGAATATAAACCGCAAAGACAATTCATTTCATACGTAAGAATTTCAAAACAAACTGAAGCAAAAGTCAAAAGTTGAACAATAAAAAAAAACATGCAAAGCAAATAACCAAACATAAACGCAAAACACTAGTAATATGATGCCCTAATCTCTATGGCCTCCTCCCCCTATATGGATGACCTCTTCCCCCATAATGATGGCCTGGTGGTGGAAAATCCTCTAGGTGCAAGTTGAGTTCGATCAGGGTGCGATTTAGAGTACCAAGACTGTTGGCAAGATTCAGATTCTGTTGAGTCAAGTTCTCTTCCATTTGGTTGAAGCGAGGCATAGACGCGTCAGCAAACCTGTTGAAGTTATTGATGTGAGCCGAGACTTGATCGGATAAGTTTGTGAACCATTTTTCCTGAGCATTGTAGCGGCTCTCTTGCAAGGCTTGAAATTCTTGCTGTTGAAGATTCATCTCATTTAACCTTGCCAGAATCTCTTCAGATGCCTGGAAATCATACTGAGGCTGTGGAGTTGGAGGTGCCGAGTAATCAGGTTGCCGCCAACCGTACTCCTTGCCATAGGTGGGAGGAACATATGTGTCACCAAGAGTAGTCCATCAGTTGTTTTGCCAATCTCCCCATCCCTGATTCTCAGAATTGTCCTCATGTTAATCGCCCATCCATGCGTCGTTGTCTTCCTCTTGCATAACCACATCAGCATCATTAACATCTTGACGATCACCATCATGTACATCCTCATCAGCATTTCCTTCATAATGAACAGGTTCTTCAGGTTCAAGTTGAAAAGGATGAGTTGATCTGTGTCGGTAATTGAATTTCTTATTAACCGAATCCCAATTGTAGCCCATCATGGTGAGGGTTTTTGGTTGAAATTGTTGTTCAGATGAAATCTCATTGTAAGGAATATTTGGAACTGAAATCCCAGCCTTGTTCAAGATGTTCTGAATACAGGATGCATAACCTAGAGCCTGATATTTGTTGGAGCTGCAGGTAACGAACATCCGATATGCAAAATAGTATGGCCAGTTGATTTTGATCCGATTTTTCAGAATATACATGAGATGAACTTCAGCCTTCTCAACCCATGAATATCCACCTTTCTTCGGTCTCAAAATACGAGCAACAATCCAATGCAAAATGCGGTCTTCAAATTTCAAATGACCGGTAGTGACATTTTTCGGAAAGACGTCACTTGCCACAACATCGTCAGGATATGATTCCCGTAACATAGAGTTTATAGCAGTGTTAAACTCAAAGTTTTGAACAAACATTTTATCAGTTATTCTGGGTAGATTTTCATTTATGTCCAAGCTATTAATCATTGTTCACATCATGAAGTGCATTATTCATAGAAAACTTAACTCAGCCCCCTTAAATTTACCCTTGATTCCACAGTAGAACACTCGAATCAGATTACTGTTGTACTTATCATCACATTCCAGGAACTCACCAAGATTATGAACATTGAGTATTTCAGTTATCTCAGGAATATGATAATCTTCACCCATCAATACATAGAAACCATGTTGTGGTATAACATCACGATTACTAAACAATGCCTCATAAGGACTAGATAGTGCATCAGAAACCAAAGAGTTAATAGTTACCGGTTGTGAAGAGGTTTCAGAAGATGAAGCTCTAGTTGTTCTTTTACCGGTTGTTCGTCTGGAAGCCATTTTTGATGAAGGTTTGAAGAAGATGAATAGTGCACACAGTGGTAGAGAGGATGATGAACAGTGCACGAAAGTAGAGAGGATGATGATCAGCCGTTAGAAACCCTTGTTCTTATACCCTTAAGGATTCACCTTTTTTGTGGGTTTTTATTTTTAGGGATTTTGATGGAGATTAATGGGTATTGATGAGGTTTAATGGAAGAAATAGAGAGAGGGAGACCATAAAATCTGATATGATTACATGCAATGAACAAGAATTTAAAGAGTAGAGAAAATATGTAGTGGGAATAGGCAGCAATAGGTCGGCGCACGCATTCCAATTAATGCAGGAATTCTAAACGTGACAGTTATGCGTCGACCTATGTACAGGGTACGTCGACGCATGCAAGTGCTGCGATACCCCGTTTGTTTCCCTTAACAAATGCATCAGTTTATAAGTCGACCCATGATATGGTCCGGTCGACGCATGCAAGGCAAAAATGAGAAAAAATTTGAAATTTTGCAAACATAAATTCCAAAGGATAAATAAACATGCACACACATAGAACAAACATTCACATGAACAATATGTGCTCAAAAAGCAATAAACATCAAGTTTAAGGTACTTAATATGGCACAAAATATGTTAAACATCTATAAATCGGAACGATATTACCTTGATCACCATGACGATAAGAGCCCTCACATATAGCTAACTATCTCTTTACATTGTTAGTCAAAAGAATAAACAGGCATGTACATATATATATATATATATATATATATATATATATATATATATATATATATATATATGAAGATCACTATCTTAAAGGATTATCAAACACGATCCGAGATATCGAGAATGCCAAGTTCCCTACGGATGTGAAAGAAAGGCTCAGTGGCTAACGGTTTTGTAAAAATGTCAGCAAGTTGATTTTTAGTATCAACATGCTCAAAGATCACATCACCTTTCTCTACATGATCCCTAAGAAAATGATGGCGTATTTCGATATGCTTGGTGCGTGAATGTAATACGGGGTTCTTAGTTAGGTTTATTGCACTAGTGTTATCACACAAAATAGGAATACGCTCAAGTTTTAAATTGAAATCAAGTAATTGTTGTTTAAGCCATAAGACTTGAGCACAACAACTGCCTGCGGCAACATATTCCGCCTCGGCTGTTGACAAAGCAATCGAAACCTGTTTCTTGCTATGCCAACTCACCAAGGAATTTGCAAAAAGGTGACACGTGCCACTAGACTTTTCCTATCCAACATGCACCCGGAAAAGTAGGAATCAGAATAACCAACTAAGGAATAAACACTACCTTTGGAATACCACAACCCATACTTTGGAGTACCGGAGAGGTATCGAAGTATGCGCTTAACTGCTTTTAAGTGGGATTCCTTGGGATGTGCTTGATACCTCGCACACATGCATACACTGAACATAATGTCAGGTCGTGATGCGGTAAGATAAAGAAGAGATCCAATCATACCTCGATACTTCTTTACCTCTACATCCTTACCATTTTCGTCACGATCAAGATTGGCACAAGTAGGCAATGGAGTATCTATTGCTTTGCAGTTTAGCATATCAAAACGTTTAAGTAGCTCAAGACAGTATTTCGTTTGACTCACGAATGTGCCCTCTTCAAGTTGTTTGATTTACAATCCGAGGAAATAATTGAGCTCCCCCATCATGCTCATTTTAAACTCCCCCTGCATCAAACTAGAAAACTCCTTGACCAAGGTCATGTTAGTAGACCCAAAGATAATATCATCAACATAAATTTTTACCAAGATTAAATGTTTTCCTTGACGTTTAATAAAGAGGGTTGTGTCAACCTTCCCTCTTGAATACCCTTGATCACTTAAAAATTTGCTTAGACGTTCATACCAAGCCCTAGGGGCTTGTTTAAGTCCGTACAAAGAACGTTTAAGTGTGTAGACATGATCAGGATATTCAGGGGATTCAAAACCCGGAGGTTGGGCAACATAAACCTCTTCATTTATGTATCCATTAAGGAAAGCACTTTTAACGTCCATTTGGAATAATTTTAAGTTCTTAGTGCAAGCATAAGCAAGTAAAAGGCATATAGCCTCGAGTCGGGCAACCGACGCATAAGTTTCCTCATAGTCGATTCCTTCCTCTTGGTTACATCGTTGCGCTACAAGCCGCACTTTGTTACGTGTTATTACTCCATTTTCATCAAGTTTATTCCTAAACACCCATTGGGTGCCGATTACTCAATGATCTCGCGGAGGGGGGACAAGGTCCCAAACCTCATTTCTCCTGAATTGGTTTAGTTCATCTTGCATTGACAAAAACCAATGCTCATCGAGTAACGCCTCCTTTGCGTTTTTAGGTTCAACTTGGGAGACAAAAGCAGAGTAATAGCAAAAATTACTAAGTTTAGAGCGAGTGGTTACTCCCTTAGAGATATCACCGAGAATGTTGTCAATTGGATGGTCTTTTGAAGACTTCCAAGCTGGAGGAAGTTCATCTTTATCAAAATGATGATCATCCTCACTTTTCAATGGTTGGTGATCCTCTTCCTCCTCAATACGCACTGCTTCAGGCTGATCAGTTCCCTATCAGTGTCCTTGAGTATGTCTTTAGTAGGCACACCTGCACCATGAAAAGAACTACCTTCTCCGAGATTTCTCGGATAAGACTCATCAAAGGTAACATGAACTGACTCTTCAACTACACGTAACCTCTTATTATAAATTCTATGCGCTTTACTCGACTGAGAGTATCCAAGAAAAATACCCTCGTCGGCCTTGGCATCAAACTTACCAAGAGTCTCTTTCCCATTGTTTAACACAAAGCATTTGCAACCAAATACATGAAGGTGAGAGATATTTGGCTTACGCCCTTTTAAAAGCTCATACGGTGTCTTATTTAGAATAGGCCAGATGAGCACCCTATTCAAAACATAACAAGCCGTACTTATGGCATCGGCCCAAAAGTATTTTGGTAGTCCACTATCATTGATCACAGTCCTTCCAAGTTCCTGCAAAACTCTATTTTTACGTTCCACTACCCCATTTTGTTGAGGGGTACGTGGTGCGGAAAAATTATGATCAATTCCGTTGGAATCACAAAATGCTTCAAACAAATGATTTTCAAACTCACCCCCATGGTCACTTCTAATTGACCCAATGTTTGTGTTTAACTTGTTCTGAGATAATTTAGCAAATCGTTCAAAGGCCGAAACGGTATCACTCTTATTTGCTAAGAAAATAGTCCAGCAAAACCTAGAAAAGTCATCGACTATTACAAAACCATAATAGTTACCACCTAGGCTTTTAACCCTAGATGGTCCAAAGAGGTCCATATGGAGGAGCTCAAGAGGTGTCATAGTTGAAACGATGTTTTTAGATTTGAATGAGATCCTTGTTTGCTTCCCCATTTGGCACGCATCACAAAGGTGATCCTTTGTGAATTTTATTTTGGGCAAACCGATGACTAGGTCTTTTGAGATTATTTTGTTAAGCAAATCAAAGTTGATGTGAGCCAACCGTCTATGCCACAACCATGAATCTTCATTCATAGTGACTAGACATTTGTCTCCATTCAACGATACTTTATCTAAGTCTAGCATATAGACGTTGTTCACCCTCAAGCCCTTAAACGCATTCTTTTTGTCACTATCTTCAACTATGCAACAATCCTTTGAAAAAGATACTTTATAATTCTTGTCACATAGTTGACTAATGCTTAAAAGGTTGTGTCTAAGGCCTTCCACAAGAAGTACATCAGAGATAGTAGTAGATGAGAGGTTACCTACACTACCTTTACCAAGAATATGTCCCTTGTTGTTATCTCCGTATGTGACAAACCCCTTTTTCTTCGCCACAAAGTCGATGAAAAGAGATATGTCTCTGGTCATATGTCTCGAGCAGCCACTATCCAGAACCCATCTTCTTTCGGTGGTCTCAAGACTTTGTACCTACAATAACAATCAAGGAAGAGTAGGTACCCAATTCTCATTGGGTCCTTTCAGGTGAGTGAAACCAAGACCGCACTTGGGCAACCATTGGTAGATGCCTTTCGGAACAAGATACCTTCTGAAGCGGCATTTTGCAATAGTATGACCAGGCTTACAACAGTAAAGACAATTACGGTTCATTTGGAATTTACCTTTGCTATCACTATTTTGAATCACATAGGTATACTTTTACTATGGATTATTCACGCTTTCATGAAAATGTGATCGATCGATAGAAAAAACTTTTGGCTTAAGAGCCTTGTCCAATTTGGCCTTGAGGGTTCTCACCTCTCGTTGCCAAATGTGACAAGTGTCACATCCTTAATTGAACCAAGAGGTAGGGTCCTCTTCAACCTTGGCTTTTGATGTGTCCACAATAGAGTTTTTGAGGGCTTCCAATTCCTTTTCGGAATCGGAAACCTTTTTCTCTAAATACGAGAAAATCCTTTTATTTGAGGCTAAGCGTTTAAATGCTTCCTTAGCCTCATGGTGTAACATGTCAAAAGCCTTTTGTAACTCTAAATGCGACATAGTATTAACATGATCATATTTAGAGTGCTTTACCTCTTTTGATTTGTTGTGGCGTGCCATAAGACAAAAGTTAACAGATTCACTTTCGTCGCTTGATGAATCATCTTCCTATGACTCACTATCGCTTTCCCAAGCGATGTATGCTCGTCGAGACTTGTTGGACTTTTTGTTTGAGCGACTCTTGTCATTATCCCTATCTTTGTCTTTCTTTAGAGATGGACAATCTGGCTTGTAGTGCCCAGATTTTCCACAGTTGTAGCACTTCCCTTTTACCTTGCCATTCTTATTTCCTTCGCTTCTAGATTGCTTCCTAAACTTGACTAGATTTCTTTCCGAGTGTTGAATCTCGTTCTTACGAACGTATCTATTGTACCTATTCACAAATAAGCCCATATCATCACCGGATTCTTCATCTTAGTCATTATTGGCTTCATCATCACTTAGCTCTTGATGTATGGACTTTGAACAAGAAGCCTTGAGAGCTATCGACTTCTTCTCCGTATCTTTTGCCTTCTCTTTCTTGATACTCTTTTCATGTTTATCCAAGAAATGAGCACCTGCTCATGCTCATCGAGTTTACCAAAGAGTGTTGTGAGGTCTAGTGCAGCAAGATCGTTGACCTCCTTGATAGCGGTGAATTTTGGTTGCCATTCCCTGTTTAAACACCTCAAAATCTTGTTAGTAGCAACCTCATTTGGAATTGGTTTGCCAAGAACATGCAATTTGTTGATAATGTGAGTAAATCGTTTTTGCATATCCGCAATGGTTTCCCCTTGCTTCATGTAAAACAAATCAAACTCTTGCGTTAGTGTATTAATACGAGCCAACTTAACATCATTAGTGCCTTCGTGGGCTACTTGTAAAGCATCCCACATGGCTTTGGCCGTTTCACAATGAGAGACTCGATAATACTCGTCAACTCCAAAGGAGGAGATGATCATATTACAAGCCTTTCAATCATAGTTGTACTTTTTCTCGTCCTCCTAATTCCATTGAGCTTCGGGTTTAGGAACGACAATGTCATCCGCATTTGTCATAGTAATTTCCATGGGGCCGTTTAAAATAACGTTCCAAACCTTCCGATCTATGGAATTAATATGGACGCGCATACAATCCTTCCAGTAGCTGTAATTCTCGCCTGTAAAAATTGGAGCTCTATTATAAGCCCCTTTAGGTTTGTTCGCCATGATCCAAGAAGTTTTACCGAAGCACCAAAATTAACCGGAGCTCTTGATACCACTTGTTAGAAGATGGCTATGGATCTAGAAGGGGGGTTGAATAGATCCCTAGAGTTTTACACGCAAATGGTTACCAAAAATTTAGTTTTAAAATGTTTAAAGGAATCAACCACTGGATTGTACGTCTACCACGAACCTTCTACTAAAAGGATCGGATATGCACGAATATATTGAGAATGAGTACGGAAGAGAAAAATTCAGTTCAATTACTACACTTATAACCCAATCAACAAAATATCGCTTGCTTGATGGTTAATCCAAACCAATGAAGTAGAACGATAAACAAATAAAAGTAATGCGTTCGATTTTTGCTTTGAAACAAATTATCAAACACCTGGTGTGCATAAACACACTAAGTGTAGAATTTCTATGGAAGGTAATGTAAAGCTGCTCCAAGATAAAATTCAAGGAATTGTATCAATTTAACAAAACAGTTTCTCAGCTTAAGATTACACTATGATAGAAATTTCGATAACTTGCGAGTTCACAAATTCGAATAAACAGAAATGTAAAAAAGTTAAAGGAAAGAGAGAACAAATGAAATTTGATTAGGCAGTTCCCCAATCGTCCTCGCTTTGGGTACATCTGCCCCCAATTCCACAATTGGAATTGAGATATATATATATGTAGTTGTTGCAAATTGTTTATTACAAGAGAAGAACAATGAACATCCAAACCCTCGAACGTCTTCGATCGTTGATGCAGAGTCTTCTCTCCCCTTGATTCAAGATGAATCAAGTGCTTCGAATATGGTTGATCCAATTACCGTCCCACGCTACTAAACCGAAAGAAACCACTGTTCTTCGGTTACCTTCACTCGATCAATTGCGATCTACCAAAAATTTGAACCCAAACCTCTCTTCTACGATCTTTTGATTACAACTACTAAACCGAACAATTGCTCCAATCTTCGGTTACCTTCGCCCTGCTGAATCCCTGTAGAACAAAACGGTTTATGCAAAAATCTCCAAAATTTACTAGATTCTTGTAGGACAAAACCAACTGGTTTTATTCAAGAAACAACTACCAAGCTCTCAACCCAGAAAATGAAGATCATACACTTCCTAAATTCTGAACGTTATCACTTCGATCAATGGGCGACACAAACAAAGATGATTATGTGTGATTGTTTGTTTACTCAATGAAGAAGATGAAGATGAAGAGAAAAATGGTATCTATTTTCACGTTTCTTGTTATTTTGAATAATGAGAGGACCAAACTATTTATGGAGAATAAATTGACCCACCAAAGTTGTAACAGAAATAACAGACAAAAAATTTAAGTGAAAAAAAAACAGGTCAGGCAAGTTATGGGTCGACTCATGCTTTAATGAGGGTCAGCGTGCGCTGACCCGTGGAAAACACTGTGAAAAATTGACTAGAATGCGTTGACCCAAAGTCACCATGCGTCGATGTATGAATGCAATTTCCGCATTCCCATAATTATTCGCTTTCCCGTGTATTTCACACGTCTTGCATCAGTAATCATGCGTCGACTCATGCACATAGTAGGTCAGCGCATAACTTGTATTTTTACATAAAATGCATTTTTTTTCACATTGTAACTGACTAAGACCCAGACAAACATACTAGACACTAGTATGATGATCATGCACATATATTTATGGATAAGACAAAGTCCTATATGTCTAGACACATGAACAACAATGACTAGATGCAATTTGCCCGACAAGAGAAGTGATACCGCTCAAATTACAATCTAATACTCATAATAATTGTTGACGTCATTAAAAGGAAATAGGTAAAAGACCATAGCCCTCACAGAGTTGACTCAACAAGAGAGTGCTTTTATATGTCTCATACAAAGCCCAAGACAAAGGCTAAAGGAGTTGACTCAACAAGAAAGTCCTTTATACTCAACAAGAGAGTGATTTACTGTCTCGTACAAAGCCCGAGATTGAGGTTAAAAGAAGATTGACCCAACAAGAGAGTCTTTTATACTCAACAAGAGAGTCTGAAAAGTGGTTGACTCAACAAGAGAGTCTGAGAAGTGATTGACTCAACAAGTGAGTCTGAAAAGATTAGCTCCACTGGGGGAGGATCATTGTACAAAGCCCAAGAGGAAGCTGACTGTGTTGAGGAAAGATCATTATACAAAGCCTAAGAGGAGGCTATCTTACTGCTGAGGATTAGATCCATTGGCAGGCCCAAGGGTGGGGAACTCTCATGAGTGAGACCGGGTTTCTGCTGGAGATTTATCCAGAGTGATCAGTGTTTTTTCCTATGTTTGAAAGGAACTTGAGAATGTCTTTGAGACTCAAACGGGGTTTAGACTGTCCAAGTCTACTGGTGTTGAAGAGTTTTATCTTTTGTAGGATGCCCAAAAGAGGGCAAGGGCCTTAAGGGATGAGAATCAACCCTAAAGTGGCTTGAGTTTTGACACTGGAAAGACTGTTCTAGCAAAGGATAACTAAGTTCTATCTTATACCTGTTAGAGGTCGTTAGAGTCCTTGTATTAAGCCCAAGAGAAGGCATGAGAACTTCTAAGAAGCCGAAGGGTCCTTGTACAAAGCCTAAGAGGAGGCGGGGATGCTTTTAGGAAGCCGTGGGTCCCCAAACCAAGAGAAGTTCAAGAAATGCAATTCACAAAGAAGAGATCATTCCAGGAAAGTTTGAGTATTTGGAAGAAACTCAAGAGATGCTATTCACGGAGAATAGATAAACTCTGGGGAGTAGAATTTCTTTGACAATTTCTAAGGGTGACAGTCTGAGAAAAGGTTCACCGAGAATACTGTCTTTCTCTATGTTCCATATTGATTAACCCCAAGAGATGGGAAGACTGTATCTGGAAATCCTATGGGGATCTAGTTTTGTTTGTATTTAAGAGTGACCAACAGGGATTTACCTAGTTCTAGATGTAGTTGTCGGGGAAAACTCTAGATAACAATACTAGTATATATACAGTTGATATATTTCATGTATTTAAAGGAGTATGAAAGAAGACTAACCATGCGCATCTTCCCACAATACAGTTATGTATATGAAAGCATATAAAAGAAAGCAGATAAACACTTACCCGTTGTAGAGCTTCCATGTTGTTTTGTTAGTTGTTCAACAAAGAAATTAATGAAAGTTTTGATAGCAACTATACATTTGGATTCAAAATAAAAGGAGAAAATATTTTGAACAGAGATCGGGCTTATAGCTTAGGGAGAGGCCCAAATTTTAACAGTGATGGCAATGTTTTTTGTATCGGGGCTTATACAACGACTGAGGCCCAAAAAGTTTTGGTCAAAAGGGGATTGGATCTTACACCTCAAGGAGAGGCCCAAGGAGTTTGAAAATGAATAAAGATGGATCTTATAGCTCAAGGAGAAGCCCAGTTGATTTTGTTAAAAAGTCGACGATCGCGCCGAACGTTTGAAAATATACAGAGGGACTTATACAATGTGTGAGGCCCAAAAGGTATTATTTACAAAGTGGTTGGGTCTTACACTCTATTAGAGGCCCAAAATATTTTTTAAGAAAAGGAATGGGACTTATAGCACGAGGAGAGGTCCAAATTATTATTTGTTTGAAAAATGACGATCGCGCCGAGGTTTGAAAACACAGTGGATCATATACGATGACCGAGGCCCAGATTATTTTGGTTTCAAAAAAGGGGTTGGGTCTTACACTCGATTAGAGGCCCAAAAGTGTTTTTGTATAAGTGATGGGGCTTACAACTCAAGGAGATGCCCAAGGTTATTTTAAACTGGCGATCGCGCCGAGATTTTTTTATCGTGTCGGGGCTTATACAATATCTGAGGCCCACAAATTATTTATGTACAACAAGGGTTGGGTCTTACACTTTATTAGATGCCCAAAAGATTTAAGAAAAGGAATGGGACTTATAGCTCGAGGAGTGGCCCAAATGATTTGATTTTAAACGGGCGATCGCGCCGAGGTTTTTGAAAATGTGTTGGGACTTATACAACGTCTGAGGCCCAAAAAGGTTTTGGTTAAGAAAAGGATTGGGTCTTACACTCTAATAGAGGCCCATGAGTGTTTGAAAAAGACTTGTGAGGGTGAAAATCAAAGAAACCCTAATTTTATCATTTTTAAAAGTAAATTCTTAAAGAAAATCAATAAATAATGATAAAATACAAAATAAGCTTGAATAAACAACTTGTGATTTTTGGTTAACATTTGGAAAATGAGGTTTTAATCACAAGATGAATTAAAACTCATTTGGTTTTGATTCTCAAGATAAAAATTCACTTTTAAAAATGTTTTAAAATAATTAAAAATGAATTTATTTACAAAAATACTAACTATATTAAATAAATAATATAAATATGATTTTTTTGTGGAATAAAATATTTTAATATTTCTATGATTTTTTGCGAAAAGAACCAATAAAAAATAATTAAAATTGAGAGAGTTATTAATTTTCCAAATCATTTAAAAAATAATATGAAAAATAATAAAAAGTTGAAAAGTGATAAAAAAGAGGTCTGGGGCGAGGGGGATTCGAAACCCAGACCTTTCACTCGCTAGTACACACAAACTAGTTGATCAACCACTGGGGCGCAATGTCAATTCATGATATAAATGGCAAGGGAAAAATATAAGGCATGTTTGGTTGGATTTCTGAAGCATGGCGCCATGGCCATCTTCAACCTCAAGCTCAGATGCGTGAAGCTCTCTATCTCACTTGTTTCTCAATCATTTGACATGATTCAAACGCCAAACTCATGCAATTTTTAACAAGGAATATGATGGCAATATTTAATTTCATTTATTTTTAGTGTGCAACAAGTTATATCAACATGAATGTATGAACCCTAATTTTGCAAAAGCAATAGTGCAGGCATGGTTTTGAGTGCTATGATCAAATTTTTTGAGGGGAAACACTTAAAACATGATAATAAACATTTGGAAAAAGTATCATGCGAGGAAATATGCATGGATCATGTTATGAGAGTTTTGAGGCTTACCTTGTTGCAGGTGAGATTGAATCTCTGCACAAATGGTGTTCCAAAAATAATTTGATGACCTCTACAGCTCCAATAGATGTTATGGAGTGGATTTCAACCTTTGGACCTCTTGGAAATTGCATAGATCAAGTTATGGTATCCAAGTTGCATAATGGATGCATAATGGACTAGTTGAAGAGTGATTTTGGGCTAGAGGTGTTACATAGATGGTTTAAGTGCTTGAACATCTCATATACATCATATGTGATGTGCTTGAGAAGTTGGTTTGAGTTGCTTGAGGCTGCAACTCAAAACCCGGTAGTGTTTGCTCAAAATATGGAGTTTTGGCACTTAAGGAGAGAATGAGAGAAAGCAATGTTGCAAGCTACTTTGGTGTGATTTGAATGATCAGTTAGGACCTTTATTTATAGTGGATCAATTCTTGTCTTGGAGGAATAGTGAATGGCTGCTGGATCAGATCACATTCAAATGGATTTGGCTTGGCATAAATGGCTCTTGCACTAGGTGTAACAGTTGCCTCAAATAGATCAGCTATGCCTTGACTGATTCCACATTCCTCAGTCATTTTAATTGTTGTTTATTAGGGCATCTTGACTACAAGTGATCAGAATCTTGAAAGTGCACTATTTGCATTAAATTGCCTTTGAATTCCAAGGATTTGTTCCACTATTCATCATGCCAAAGGATGAGCTTTGAAACATTCTTGGCCTAACTTAGCAGGTTGGATCAGATGCATTGTGATCATCTTGAATACATGTGGCATAAAGATCACAAGCCTTGTGTAGCGAGCGATTTTGGACGTGGTTCTTAAGCACATGTCGCTCTCTGCGGTTAAGCTTAAACTACAGGTCGATTCATTTTTTATCCTATTGAAGCTGATGAAGGAAGGGAAATAGATGTCTCCAATTAACCCTGCTTTGCATACTGAGTTTAAACAGCGGTCTGTTAGTTTACGAATGCTACAATGTGGGGGGCCTTTGTACTGGTTATTTGTATTTTTGCCAATACTGCTTTCTTTCTTTTTATCTAGGCAAAGGGTTTTTGACGGGAAATAAGGTTTAGGATGTTAGGACTGATGTTTTTCGATTACTGCTTTTGTAATGGGATTTAGGTTTTTGTTTAGTGTGCTCGCTAAGATCTTTTCTTTCGATCTTATGCCTACGTATTCCCGTTTACCGAAACAGGGAAATCAGAGCGTTCGTAGTTCCTCCTAGTCTATGGGAGGAAATGGTTTTTGGTGTCTTGTTCAAAGCCCAAGACGTGAAGCGAAAGGGTAGTTTGTATCTTGTTCAAAGCCCAAGATGTGAAGCTGAAAGGTCTCGACTTTAGAGAGAGTTTGTCATCTCTAAAGAGGGGAGAAGGAGAATTACTTTAACTGGGATACGCGGATCCTAGCAATGCCATAATATCCGAAGAAGGGGTTTTTAACCTGAAGGAGAAGACTTTAACTCAGTATAGAGCAACGCCATCTTTCCTTAGGAATTCCTTATGCTAAAAGATGGACAGTGGCATGGATATAGATGATCCAGAGGCTTGTTGCTTACAGCGATTAGATGAAAGGAAATGAGTTGTTGATGTTTGTGTATTGTGAACGAGGCACAGGTTTGATGCTAAAAGGTTGATTGGATCAACCAGTGGTTTTCTTATACAAAGCCTAAGAGGAGGCTAATTTCCGCTAGGGAAAATCATTATACAAAGCCTAAGAGGAGGCTATTTTGTATCTCGTACAAAGCCCGAGAGAGAGGCTAAAAGGGTTTGACTCAACAAGAGAATCTTTTATACTCAACAAGAGAGTGTTTTTTGTATCTCGTACAAAGCCCGAGATGGAGGCTAAAATTTGTCTGGCTCAATAAGAACCTTTTTGGTATCTCGTATAAAGGCCGAGATGGAGGCGAAAAGGGGTGATTGACTTAACGAGGGAGTCTCTTTTGTGTCTCGTACAAAGCCCGAGAGAGAGGCTAAATGTTTGTTCCGCTAGGGTGAATCATTTGTACAAAGCCCAAGAGGAGGCTAATCTAACTGTTTCAGTTAAGTGACAGATCCAGTATACTGATTTTGAAAGAGAAAATCAGTTGTTATATGAGAAACACTGTACTCATGGGTTTGATCTGAGGATCGGGGTTGTTCCCTGTTCTTTAAGGAAACGGGGAAATCCACAAGGTATTGAGACTGTCCGAGTCTACGGGTTTCCTTCCTATCTGACGAAAGGGTCACTTGAGAATGTCTTTGAGACTCAAGGAAAATAGATTGTCCAAGTCTAGAGTTTTATCTTTTGTACCATGTTTTGAGAAACAGTAGTAGACTCTTTGAAAGGACTGTTTTATGAAGATTACTAAGTTCTGTTCCTATACCTGTAGGAGGTCGTCGGGACAATTTGTACGAAGTCCAAGAGGAGGCTGGAAACTTTTAAGAAGCCGATCGGTCCTTGTACGAAGCCCAAGAGGAAGCTATCATTCCCGGAGGAAGAGATCATTATACGAAGCCTAAGAGGAGGCTGTAAATACTTCTAAGAAGCCGACGGGTCCTTGTACTAAGCCCAAGAGGAGGCGGGGTTGCTTTTAGGAAGCCTGTGGGTCCTTGTACGATGCCCAAGAGGAGGCCGATGCTTTTAAGAAGCCCGTGGGTCCCCAAACCCCGAGAAATTCAAGGCAATGCTATTCACCGAGAATAGATCAAAGTCAGGAAAGTCCGAGAATTTGGAAGAAACTCAAAGATGCCATTCACCGAGAATACATTTCATCTTTGGGAGTAGAGTTTCTTGACAATTCCTAAGGAGGACAGCCGAAGAGAAGACTATATCTGGTGATCCTATTTGGGATCTAGCTGTCTATTTCTACGAATAAACGAAATGGCTTTACCTAGTGCTAGACATAGTTGCCGGGGAAACTCTAAATATCTATACTATTATTACACAGTCGATATGAGTTTATGAAAGGAGACTTACAGTGAGCAGCCCCACAATACAGTTATATGTATATGAAAGCAGTAAATGAAAGCAATAACCACTTACTCGGTTGTAGAGCTTCCATGCTGTTTGGTTAGTTGTTCAACAAAGAAAGATTGAAAACAACAGTATATTCAAAATCAAAGGAGAAAGTGCTTTGAAAAAGAAAGATTGGGGCTTACAGCTCCAGGAGAGGCCCAGATGGTTTATTTTTAAACGGGCGACGATCGCGCCGTTTACTTATACAGAGGGACTTATACAATGAGTGAGGCCCAAAAAGTTTTTGTACAAGGGGGGTGTGGGTCTTACACTCTCTCAAGAGGCCCAAAGAGTTTAAAGAAAAAGAAATGGGTCTTACTACTCGAGGGTAGGCCCAGATGATTTTTAAAAAGGCGACGATCGCGCCGTTTGTTTTTTGACGGTATCGGGACTTATACAATAAGTGAGGCCCAAAAATGATTTGGTCAAAAAAGGATTGGGTCTTACACTCTATTAGAGGCCCAAAAAGTGTTTTGAAAATGATTTATGAGGGTTGAATTAATCCAAAACCCTAATTTGTTTTCAAAATGTATTTAATTGAATAAAAATTCAATTAAAATGATCAAAATTGTTTAACATATGGAAAACAAATTGTGATCTTGGATTAATGCTTCAAAAATTTAGTATTGACCTACAAAATAATTAGAAAGCATCAAAAGTTGCAAAATCAATGTGGAAAAAATATTTCAAATGCCAAAAACAATTAAAATATTAATTCTTTGCAAAAATATCAATTATATAAAATAAATAATATTTTTGGGATTTTTTGATAAAATAAAATATTTTAACATTTTTGTGAATTATTAAAAAAAGAGTCAACTCAAAATCATTAAAACTCAGAGAGAAATTAATTTTTGAATCAATTAAATAAAATCACAAAATTCAAATATTTGAATTTGTGAAAATGGCGCCAAGAACATGGACCAAGAACACGCGCGTTTTCTGCCTTGCCCAGATTTGCATTTTCTATCCAATCTCCGTGAATACTTGATTATACCTTGCAATCCACATATCATTGTGCTCGTCTCAACCTCACGATCATGTCTATGTACTTTAATTTAATTTAAATTAAACATACAACAAAAAATCACGAAGAAACCTCAAGAACCCTAATTTCTGCATGAAGGCTAGGATTTTTTATACACGATTCAAACAATGCAATTAATTGAGGGAAAACATTCCATGCATGATTATGAACATATGGCCAAATTATTGTGCGAGGAAATATGCATAGATTGAGAGATGACCAAGCTTAGGCTTACCTCCAAGTCATGACAGCAAGAGCAAATTGATTTCTGAGTTGGAGGTGTTACAGATGAGTTGTGATGATCTGAACAGCTTCCCTACACCCTATGGAGTGTGTTTGAATGCTTGGAGTTGATTGAAATTGGTTGGATCACTTCATGGCATCTCAACTGCAACTTGATTGAAAGTTTGAGCAACCAGCTGGTGATTTTGTGAAATCTGTGTTCCAGATGTTGTTTGAGTGTTTGGATCACTTCTATATGATGTATGTGAGGTGTGTGAGTGATTGGTTTGATTGAAATTACTCTCAAACTCAAAACTCGATAGTGACTTGCCTTAGAAGGAAAAATTGGAGTGAAAGAAGAGATTTTGAGGAAAGCATCTGTTAGATGGCTTTGGTGTACTCAAACTGAACACAATTGAGCTCTATTTATAGTAGAGCAAGTTCGTTTTGGGATCCACAGTGAATGGCAACTGCAGCAGGTGTTTCCTCAATGTTGGCCAATGGAAATGCAAGTCTCCTCTAGCCATTGACTAGAGGTTAGGGCACAGAGCTCTGGTTCCCTTGGTCTTGGATAAGTCTTGACTGATTTCAGATGAGAATGGCTCAGTCCATGCCACCTTGATGGTTCCATTGAATGCCTCATTCCAAATTTGGAGTCTTGTCCCTATTTTGGCAACTCTAGGTTCAACATGCTATTTCTTGTTCCATGGACTTTGGAGGCTTGGCTCAGTGATTGTCCCCTTTAGATTCAATCCTCAGAGGTGTCCAAGTGGATAGGAGCATTTGAAATTGGCTGATTTTGGCAAATCGATCAAAAATGCAAAATATGCCTTGCCTTTGACAGATTTCAGCAAGGCAACTTGACAATGTCGTATCTCATGGTGTAAGTGGAATTTGGCAATGTTCTTGGCCATTTTGGAAAGCTCTTACATGATACAACAACTGTTTGAACAAGTTTGGTTTTGATCTCTTTTGATTCCAAGTGAAAAATCCCCCTACATTTGGAAAAAAGTGAAGGCAGATTCTGACTTAGTGAAAATTTCACTAAGTGTTGGAAAAAGTGACATTTTCACTTTTCAGCCACTTTGATCACTCCATAACTCAAAATCCTTAATGAATTGGAATGACTTGTAGTTTAAGTTTTTGTAGATGATAATGAGGGCTACAAATCCATCTTTGGATGAGAAAAAATGGCCTTGTGGTTTAGGAGTTATGGTCCTCCAAAGTTGGTACCCTTGCCACTTTCTTTTTAACTTAGAAAATTTTCTAAGTTATTATGGTTACCCCTTTTACAAGTTATCCAACTTTTCTTGATTTTTCTTGATGAATGATGATTCAAATCATACATTAACATCATTTTAGGGTTAAAAATCCATTTTGGTGAAAAATCTCAAAAAGTCAAAGTTGACTTTTGTGCACAGTTGACTTTTTATCAAATGAATTCCAAACTGTGCAATTCTTCAGGAAATCATGTCCTTGACCTAAATCAAACTTGATGGACATGTTCCAAGGGTGTCATGGGGTATATTGAATCATGTATTAGGGTTTGGGAGCATGTCCTGGTCAAAAGTCAAAGTTACAGTTGACTTTTCCCGCGAAACCCTAATTGTGGTGCAGATGAAATTGAAACTTGTTGCTCAAGCTTCTTGGATTAATCCATTGTTCCAAATGGATCAATACGGTTCACTAGAGACCCTCAAATCATGTCTTGAGGTCTTGGCTCATGGTTTGTCCCAAAAGTCAACTTAGGGGTGAATTAGGTCAAGAAACCCTAATTCCTGATTTTTGATGTATGCATCCCCTGAGGCAAAATTGACTTGATGCTTGGGTCCATGAGGTTCCATGGTGTATATTAGGTTATGTTTTGGATCAATGGCTTGTGCCCAGATGAAATTTTTCATCTGGAGGCCCTGGTGGATCAAAACCCTAATTTGGTGACACTGTCGGTCTGGAGACTTAATCCACCTAGAAGGGAGCAGCCTTGTGCTTAATCCTTGAAGTGAGAGTCCTTTTGATCCATTGTGGATGTTTGAGAGGTTAGACAAGTTGAAGATCAAGTCATTCCTTGATTGATCCTTTGTCCAAGAGCTCTGAGAGGGCTTGAAACCCTAATTCTGATTGTAGTCAATGCTCAACAATTCCTTGAGGAGATTGATGAGGCATGATGGTTCATCCATATTGTGCTGATGATTTGCACAATGATGGGAAATCTTAGTGGTCAAAATTTGGGGTATGACAGATGCCCCTATTTAATATTCTTGGACCCGAAGGTGTGAATGACGAAGTTATTCGAGCATTCGGGGTGCAAGAGGATTAAATATCGGAATAACCGAAATTTTGATGGCTATGAATGGCATCTTGCGCATTCATCTTCTTTTGCTAAGCAATGATGCTTAGAAAAGGTAAACTTCCCCTCGATCCTGGTTTCCTACCAGGGAACTGGTCTTAGTTTCTGATTCAAACCTCCCCTCGATCCTGGTTTCCTACCAAGGAACTGGTCTTAGTTTCTGATTCAAACTTCCCCTCGATCCTGGTTTCCTACCAAGGAACTGGTCTAAGTTTCTGAAATAAACTTCCCCTCGATCCTGGTTTCCTACCAAGGAACTGGTCTTAGTTTCTTTTGTCAATAAACTTTATTGACAAGGGACGCTATTCGTAGTGGTTTCCTCAAATTTCTCGCCGAATTTTCCTGGGGAGACGCCATTTGGCGGAAAAAGTTTTGATGTCAGACTTGCTGGGGAACCCAACGTCTGAGTTGTAGAGTTGCACAAACTTCTCTGTTGGAGACGCCATTTGTCGATTCTACTGGGGAAAGCGAGTCTCTTGAGAAACTGCTTCGCTTGGGGATATTGCATCATACTTTTCTCGGGATCTTCCCAGAGAAATGCCATATGATGGAATCCAATTTTGAGGTGCCGATGACCTTTTCATCAGCGGCTTTTTCGGAGAAACACTAATGTACTGCCGAATCTCTGTTTAAGAGGCTTTCTCTGGGGATTTTCCTTAATCCGGGAAAGCAAGGATATCATCTTCAATGGCGAAGAGTGACATCTATTAATGGTTCTCTGATGTTTCAGAGGTTCAAATTATCAAAGTGGTCAAGCGCCGACTCTGATCTAAAGATACACTGGTGGTGAGATTGTTCGGATATAACATTTCCTGGCGAGGACAAGGGCTAACAACTCGATTGAGAGGACGGTTATCACGGCAGGATAAGACCGACTCAAGTGATAGTGATGCAATATGAAATGTGAATGCAAATAAAATGCATGATGTATGTATGTTTATGCTGACAAAATAGACGCGACATACAGACTAATAGACGGACACGACTGAATACTCGGCCATCGCGGGCCGAAGAAGTACCGTTGGTTCAAAATAGCAATTCCACCTTGCTTAGGAGAGATAGTCCCTGTTGGGAGCTATGTTGATCGGGCTTAGGAGATGAGAACTCGGCCGAGGCATGTCAGACGAAACAAGGTCTCTGACACAGTTGATCCTTCATTCAGGCATACTGGCTTAGAAGGAGTACTTTGATTCTGCACTTTGAGGCTCGGACGCCTTTGGAGACGCAACCGACGTTCTTTCGATGTTCACAGTCAAAAGAAATGCCATCTTTAATTTAAAAGCAGAAAACGTTTTAACAAGTAAATTCATTTTGTTTTATTTCAAGAATCGCTGATTAAGTTGAACAACGTCATTCTGTAAAGCTAAAACAAGTAAGAATTACAAACAAAAGCACAAGGGCTCAAATTTTATTGATAAGATGGAGATCAGCCAAACGCGTGATTCCAAATAGTATATACAAAGTTTGAAAATGGTAATTTACAGGGAAAAGGGCTACGTTGAAACATAACGACCACTATCCTTCTACCAACTTTGAATTCGGGGCATCCTGAGCTTCTGTCGAAGATGACCTTGATGGGAGTTTTCCTCCGATGGGTGATGTAACTGTTGCCGAGGGACCTGCCTCTGTTGAACATAGTTACTTGCCATTATCCCTAATTTTTTCCTGGATTGTACTATGATGTTTCCAATCCACCGGGACGATTTTTTTTCATGTCTCTAACTTTTTCCTGGACCGCCCTTTCGGGTTTTCAGTCCACCGAGACGTTTTTTTTTTAGTTTAGGCGAAGTATTTCTTGACTACATCAACATTCGTGGGGTAGGCAAACTCCTCTCCATCCATGGTTGCAAGTCTCAAGGTGCCGCCTGAGAAAGCTTTTGTGACCACATAGGGGCCATCATAATTCGGGGTCCATTTGCCCCGAGTATCAGTGAGAAATGATTGTATCTTCTTTAGCACGAGGTCTCCTTTCCTAAAGATGCGAGGTCGGACCTTTTTGTCAAACGCCCTCTTCATTCTCTGCTGAAACAACTGACCGTGGCATAGTGCCGTAATTCTCTTTTCTTCTATCAGATTGAGTTCGTCGTGTCGTCTTTGACACCATTCAGCTTCGGTGAGCTTAGCTTCCATCAAAACCCGGATTGATGGGATCTCTACTTCTATGGGGAGCACTGCTTCCATGCCATACACTAGAGAGAAAGTGGTAGCCCCTGTTGAAGTACGGACAGATGTGCGATAACCGTGAAGAGCAAATGGTAGCATCTCGTGCCAATCTTTGTAGGTTACAACCATCTTTTGAACGATCTTCTTGATATTTTTGTTAGCCGCTTCTACTGCTCCGTTCATCTTGGGTCGGTAGGGAGATGAGTTATGGTGTTCAATTTTGAACTCTGCACACAACTCTTTCATCATCTTATTGTTCAAGTTAGATCCATTATCAGTAATGATCTGGCTTGGAACACCATAACGGCAGATGATATTGTTTTTGATAAATCGGACCACCACTTGTCGGGTAACATTGGCGTATGACGCTGCTTCGACCCACTTGGTGAAGTAGTCAATGGCTACCAGAATGAACCGATGTCCGTTTGAAGCCTTAGGTTCGATCAAGCCAATCATGTCGATTCCCCATATGGAAAAAGGCAATGGGGAAGAGAGAACTTTGAGATGCGTTGGCGGTACATGAATTTTGTCGGAGTATATCTGACACTTGTGACACCTCCTCATGTACTTGTAGCAGTCGGATTCCATGGTCAACCAATAGTACCCGGCCCTGAGAATTTTTCTCGCCATTGTGTGTCCGTTGGCATGAGTGCCAAAGGATCCTTCATGAATTTCTTTCATAAGCATGTCTGCTTCTGGTCTGTCGACGCATCGGAGCAAGACCATGTCAAAATTCCTCTTATAAAGAGTGTCACCGCTCAGGAAGAAGCTTCCAGCTAGCCTTCTGAGCATTTTTCTGTCTTTTCTGAGTGCCCCAGGTGGGTACTCTTGTTTCTGAAGGAAGCATTTGATATCGTGATACCAAGGTTTGTCGTCTATGACTGCTTCGATCGCGAAGATGTAAGCGGGCCGTTCAAGGCGCATAACGTCAATCTTAGGTAGGTCATTCCATTGACCTATGCTAATCATGGAAGATAGAGTGGTTAAGGCATCAGCCATGTGATTCTCACCACGAGGGATGTGATGAAACTCAACTTTGTCGAAGAAAGGTAGCAACCTTCTTGCATAGTCTTTGTAAGGAATCAACCCTGATTGGTATGTGTTCCAATCTCCTGTTATTTGATTGATAACCAAGGCTGAGTCGCCGTATACGTCCAAGTTCTTGATCCTTAGATCAATCGCTTCTTCGAGACCCATAATACAAGCTTCGTATTCGGCCTCGTTGTTCGTACATTTGAACATAAGTCTGGCAGTAAAAGGAATGTGGGTACCCTGAGGGGTAACAATGATTGCCCCAATTCCGTTTCCGTAATGATTAACTGCTCCGTCAAAGATAAGTCCCCACTGGGAACCTAGTTCTGGCCCTTCACTGGGTAGCGGTTCATCGCAGTCTTTCATTTTTAGATACATGACATCTTCGTCTGGGAAGTTAAACCCGATTGATTCTTGATCGTCAATCGGTTGATGAGCCAAATGATCGGCTAAAATACTTCCTTTAACGGCTTTTTGAGCGTGGTACTCTATGTCATATTCCGATAGTAGCATCTGCCAACGAGAAATCCTTCCCGTGAGAGTAGGCTTTTCAAAGACGTACTTGATTGGATCCATCTCGGAGACCAACTAAGTAGTATGACGAATCATATATTGGCGATGACGTTTGGCTGCCCAAGCCAAAGCGCAACAAGTTTTCTCAAGCATCGTGTACCGAGTTTCACAATCAGTGAACTTCTTGCTCAAATAGTAAATGGCAGACTCTTTCCTTTTGGTTTCGTCTTGTTGTCCAAGTACACATCCCATTGAGTCCTCAAGGACTGTGAGGTAGATGATCAGTGGTCTTCCTTCCACTGGTGGTGATAGAATCGGTGGATTCAACAGATATCCCTTAATACTGTCGAAGGCAGTTTGGCAGTCTTCTGACCAAACGCAATCCTGGTTCTTTTTTAGTAATTTAAAAATCGGCGCACACGTGGCGGTCATAAGGAATATGAATCTGGAGATGTAATTCAAACGTCCCAGGAATCCTCTGACTTGTTTTTCAGTTTTCGGAGAAGGCATTTCTCGAATGGCCTTGACCTTGTCAGGATCAACCTCAATTCCTTTCTGGCTGATAATGAACCCTAGGAGTTTTCCTGAACGGACAACGAAGGTGCACTTGTTGGGATTCAAGCGGAGCTTGAATTTTCTTAAACGTTCGAACAATTTTGACAAATGTTCAACGTGCTCACTCTCTGTTTTTGACTTTGCAATCATATCATCGACATGTACCTCGATTTCTTTGTGTATCATGTCATGAAACAGAGTAGTCATGGCCCTTTGATAGGTTGCCCCGACATTCTTCAAACCGAACGGCATTACCTTGTAACAAAAGGTACCCCATGGGGTAATGAATGAAGTTTTCTCCATGTCTTTCGGCGCCATTTTGATCTGGTTATAGCCCGAGAATCCATCCATGAAGGAGAAAACTTTGAACTTTGCTGTACTGTCTACCAGCATGTCAATGTGTGGTAAAGGGAAGTCATCCTTTGGACTTGCCTTGTTCAGATCTCTGTAGTCGACACACATTCTGACCTTTCCGTCCTTTTTAGGAACAGGTACGATGTTGGCTAACCATTGAGGATATTGAGATGTAGCGAGGAAACCCGCGTCAATCTGTTTCTGTACCTCCTCTTTGATTTTGATGGCCATGTCCGGGTGAGTGCATCTCAACCTCTGCTTTACTGGTGGACATTCCAATCTCAACGGTAAGTGATGTTCCACAATGCTGGTATCCAACCCTGGCATGTCCTGATAGGACCAAGCGAACACATCGGGAAATTCTTGGAGAAGCCTTATCAAACCCTCTCTGGCAGTTGGACTGAGCAGTGCTCCAATCCTGATTTCTTTTCTCTCTTTTTTCGAACCCAAGTTTACCGTTTCCAACTGCTCTTTGTGAGGTTCAATGGACCTTTCCTCTTGTCTGAGTAGTCGGGAGACCTCTTCTGGAATTTCGTTGTCAACTTCCTCTTCAGCCCCAAATACCGGGAACTCAAAGTCGGGAGAAGGCATCGGATCGTATGTTTCAACGGGGTGTAAAACAAGCAATCTGCATGACGGTATGATTCGTGTTTAGAAGAGATAGAGAAAATACAAAAGTGTGTGCAGTGTATTTGATTTTACTGCTTGTTTTTATTATCAAATGTTTTTTAGGATTACCATTTTCTGAGAAAAGCAAAAAGAGAAAACAACAATAAATGCGGGAATTACAGAACGACGTTATTTAATTAATGCACAAGTCGAATCTTGAAACTACAGCCCTATAAAACAAAACTCTGTCGCTTCGGGAAAAGCGAAGAGGGAAATTTACAGAAAGCTAGCCCTATCAAAACATCCGTTTCACCTGGGCAGGGTGAAAGGCTTAAAGATGGCAATTACTTTGACTGGTGAATGACCTTCGGAACCTCGACAGCAACCCACTGGCGGCGAACTCCTCGGTGAATCACAAAATCTGGCACCTTCCTTGATTTGTCTTCAGAAATGACGCTAATTTCTGGTGGAGCAGGATCGTTGGAATCTGTCTCCCAGGCAGAATTGTCGTAGGAGGATTCCTCTGTTGCATTTTGCATAGAATTTGCGCTCTCAGGCGTATCTCCCCATCCAGTTGGCTGGATATCTTCGAGCCTGATACGAGAGCTTGCGGGAGCGGTGTACTTGACCATGAAGTCGTATTTTCCACTTGGTTCTCCCAGAGTGTCCCAAACTTCTTTGGAACCGGAGGAGTCATCTCTCTCAATGACGTTGACCTCGGGAAAAGCGTAGTTGATGAATTCTAGTCTTGGAAATGTTGCGAATTCATCGTCATGTTGAGTAGTTTCAGAATGACTTGAGTGTTGATCCCATGACATGGTGGGGACACAAGTATTCTGTTCAATGATGCTCAGCTGATTTTCATTACTCGGCTGACTTTCTGGCCCCAAGTCTCCTGGATAAGGTTGCCACATTGGCAGACCATCCATCGGGCCATAGTAGGTAGAGTCAAGGTTGTCCTTCATCAGAGTGTCTTCCTCTAATGAATTTGGCGGAGCACGACATCCTTCCGGATCAAAATCTCCGTATATCAGTTCGACGTCTGACCTGGGTATAAATCTCGGACTCTCTGTGGGATAGTAAAATGGAGTTTGCACTTCGTCTTGCGATATATAGTCATCCTGGTTAAGATAAGAATTCCAATCCTCATCTATGTCCAAGGGATCCTCTTCATTGATAGCATGGACTAATTGAGTCACTGGTTGGAGGAAACCTCCACTGTGGAAGAAGTTTTGAAGGGGATGAAGACTTTCATCGCTAACAGATGTCTGGGTGCAGGTTGCAGAAAAACCAAGACCCTTCTTTGTTTTATTGTCAGTGGGAATGACAAGCTGTCCCCATCCTTTTGTATCGGTACTCTCGACCCCTTTGATAGCATCTTTGTATGAGGAAATCGATGTTCCTCCTCTGAAGTGATTGTCCTTGCTCATCGATAGTGCTTGGAACTGCGTTCCAATAACCTTCTCGGGTTCTATACCAGTAGATGATGACAAGTTACTCACAAGCAAGGCCTGTTCCCCACAGACTGTGACAAGTTGATCGTTCTTGACAAACTTTAGCTTTTGATGGAGAGTTGAAGTAACCGCTCCAGCCTTATGTATCCAAGGTCTTCCTAATAAACAACTGTATGTTGCCCGGATGTCCATGACCTGGAAAGTGACTTGAAAAGTATGAGGACCAATAGTTATGGGAAGATCAACTTCGCCGATAACTGCTTTTCTGGATCCGTCGAACTCTTTGACGACGACCTCGCTGATTCTCATCGGAGGGCCTTTGAATGATAATTGCATCAAAGTGGACTTTGGCATAACATTCAGGGCTGACCCTGTGTCTACCATTACGCTGGGTAAAGCATCGTCCTGGTAGTTAACTGCGATATTGAGCACCATGTTATGACGGCGACCCCCTTCAGGTAATTCCTCATCACTAAATCCCAAATTATTGCAGGAAGTGATGTTAGAGACAATACTATCGAACTATCTGATTGTTACATCCTGTTCCACAAAGGCCTACTCCAAGACTTTCTGTAGAGCCTCCCTATGCGCTTCTGAACTGAGTAACAGTGATAATACCGAGATCTTTGAAGGAGTCTGTAACAGCTGATCAACAATGTTGTATTCACTCCTTTGGATGAGCTTTAGCATCTCATCTTTGTCTTTCGACAGGTCGGGATTACTGGATTGACCGACTGGTGGATTAGGAACTTCTGTCTGAAATTCCTTTTCTTTGTTGGATTCTCCAACTCCTTGGTTGAAGATTCGACCACACCGTGTTACACGACTGATGTCTGTAATATTCACGATGGAGGGTAATGGAATTTCCTTTCCATTTTCAATTGTTGTTGCACCGTATTTGTAAGGTATAGCCTTAGCTGATTCATACGGTAATGGTCCCAGTAGATAGATGACTATGGGAACCATCTGGTTTTTCTAACCATCATAAGTAATCTCGATCTGTTCCTGGTTGGGAATTTTGGATTCATCAAGTAGAGGGATGATGGAAAAAACATCCCTGGTCCTGTGATGACCAGAGATCGTGACAACATCCTCAATTTGCTCGACAAGGTAGTTCGGCGACCAATTGATAGGTCCGAAACCTGGATATGGACGAATTTCTCCACGATCGACTTGACCCTGAAGAACTGCTCTCACAAGGTAACACCCTTGGTTACTTTCTGAACAGACGCCACAACTGTCATAGTTGTGTGGGGGCACCTGGCCACGCCCACTTTGAATACAATGTAACCTCACTAGGTTAGCTTCCACTGATCGGACATCCTGACTTTGACGCCGAGTGGGATTTCTATTACTGATACTAATCTGCTGAGTATCTTCATCCATATAGATGGGCATCCACTAGTGATTTAGCAAATGCTGAAGTGCCTCCTGGACAAGGGTACAACCTCGATCATTTTCGCAACCCGCTTTACAGCTTTGATAGTCATGTGAGATCAGGAATCCGAGTCGGACCTGCTCAGCATGTAACTCCACCAGGTTGGTATTCATCACACGAATATCGAAAACCTGAACCATGTTGATTTGATAGGGATTCCTATCATGGTAGTCTTGGATCCATCCAAGATCCATCTGACGCTGGAGGGCCTCTTGTATGAAAGAGCATCCCTGTTTGTTTACCGAGCACGTCAGACAGGAACTGTAATCGTGCCGTGGCAGATTATGATACTGGCTTTGCCTTGAGTGCATCGCCACCAAGTTGACATTCATTGCGCGGATATCGTGATTCTGAATGACGTTGGAATTTGTGTAGACCATGTTAACTCCACGAACTCAGTGCTCTTGGATCCATCCGAGATCCATCTGTTCTTGTAGAGCTGCTTGCACCACAGGACATCCTTGATTGTCTTTAGAGCAGATATCACACTGGTGATAGTTATGAGGTGGCACATGGCCATATCCACTCTGTCTACAATGCATCTTGACCAGATTGGTCCTCAATAAGAGTACATCGTGAATTTGATAGACATTGTTAGTCTCTTTCTCAATAAGATTGACTGCAGCCTTCTCGTGTTGAGGCAGAGGGTTCGTAAGAACATTAGGATTCATATCTTTGAAAGATAAGAGCCCACTCCTAACAAGCTTTTGCACGTCAGATTTGAAATTGAGGAAGTTCTCTATGTTATGCCCTGATCCTCCTTGATGATAAGGGCATGTCTGATCCGCTTTAAACCAAAAAGATGGATTTTCCGGTACAGTAAGAGGAGACTTAGTCTGAATGTGCCCCTTAGCCAGTAGTAACGGAAACAGTTCTGCGTACGTCACGAGTATAGGATCAAACCCTGATGATCGTGTTGTACGGTTGTTATTGTACTGAGGACGAGTCTGCTGAAGAGGCTGTTGAGTCCTTTGCTGATTAGGTTGGCTCTGCGCAACCTGAGGTTGATACGTAGGAACAGGCGCGGGGCCGATAGCAGGAGTTACCGCTGCTACTGGTTGATAATGACGCCTTTGCTTTCCGAGAGAGATATTCCTAATATCTTGCTCTTTTTTCTTAGGGAGAGCACTACCGTATTTCTTAGTACCGCTCGTCGATCCAGCGTCCTTTACCAAACGTCCTTCTCGGACGACTTCCTCAAGACGTACACCCATACTGACCATTTCGGTGAAATCACTGGGCGCACTGGCGACCATTCGGCCGTAGTAAAATGAGCTCAAGGTTTTTAAGAAGATCTTTGTCATCTCTTTTTCCTCAAGAGGTGGACAAATTTGAGCGGCAATTTCACGCCACCTTTGAGCATACCCCTTAAACGTTTCCTTGTCCTTTTGAGACATCGATCTGAGTTGATCTCTGTCGGGTGCCATGTCCAAATTATATTTATAATGCTGAACGAAGGCAGTGCCAAGATCTCTGAATGTGCTGATCGAGGCACGGTTTAAACCCATGTACCATTTTAAGGCGGCACCGGTTAAACTATCCTGAAAGTAGTGAATCAGCAGGTCCTGATTTTCCGTCTGAGCTGACATCCGTCGAGCGTACATCGTCAAGTGACTTTGAGGGCAAGAGTTACCCTTGTATTTTTCAAAGTCGGGCACTTGGAACTTGTGCGGAACTTTCACATTGGGGACCAGACAAAGGTCTGCGACGTCCTTTCCAAAAAGATTCTGACCGCGAATGGCTTGCAGTTCCCTCTGCATTTCCAGGAACTGTTCCTGGAATTCATCCATTCGGTCAAACATAGTCTCCTTCTTCCCAGAAGGTATCTGTGGAATCTATCCTTCCGGGACAGAATGCACCACAGGGGGTGGTACCGTAACTTCGGCGTTGAATCTTGGCGTTTCCCAAAGTTTGTAACCTTCAGGGGTCTTTAATATGCCTCTGGCATCTTCACTTTCCCGAAGTTTGTAACCATTAGGACCAGCGGCTCCTGCAGAAGTTCCCTGATCTTCAACTATCGGCGGAACATATCCTTCTGGGATATAATTAACAGGCATGCCCCAGGGACGATCTTTCGGCATCTGATACCTAGGATCGAACTTCTCCACTATGGGCGTCGAGGTGATCTCCAAGATCACAGTCCTTTGTAGCTGAGCTTCTGCCATGGCTTGCATGTCGTTACAAAGCTTTCTCATATCCTCTCTCAGAGCGTCGATCTCTTCTCTCAACTCTCTGTTTTCTTCCTCAAGATCATCCATCTTTTTCTGACGACTGGCCTGAGTATTGTACGAATGAGACAGTTTGACTCTAGAACCGAGACACAAACGTAAGATTCGTAGGTAAGGAGAATACGCGATGTGAGAATGATAAAATGCAATGATTATATTAATTTTTTTCTTGGTTTAATCAAAATAAACTGCGACAATTAGATTGCAAATATCGAACGGTGGGGAAACCCCTTTTTATTGAAATTCAAAGGATTACAGAAATGGAAATACAGTAGATTACAAGGTGCAGAAATAGAAACCTAAGCTAATGGATCCTGGTATTTCCTCTTCTCTGACCGGGGCTCTCGAGCCGTTGTCGGGTTGTCATTCCTTTGCCAGGTGAAAGGAGTGAGCAAATTCCTTTGGTCGTCTTGATTCTCCACAGCATGTTCCTCCAAAATTTCAATTAGAGCATCTTTCTCTTTCAGTAGTTGCTGTATTTGGATACACTCTATGTTGAGGGTGCGATACTTGTTCTTCCAAGACTCCTCTCCTTTTGAACTTTGTTGAGAGTAACCTGAAGCTTTTCAGTTTCCGTCATGAAGTACATGACAAATTCCCTTAGTGGAAGAATGTCGTAACGAGGATAAGGCATCTTCAGCTTGAGAGCTCTAGTTTATACCCAATGGAGATAAGGCTCCACCGAGACACAGTCCGGTTTTCCTAGAGACTCTCGTCCTTTCTTATGAACGTGCTTCCATGCATGCACTATTTCCATCTTCAGTGCTCTGTCGTTTTCTCCTCCTTTGAAGAAAAGACCTTCCCGATGAGCGTTCTGCGGAACGAGCCTCATCGGGTATCCAAATTGACGAAGAACCAATGTCGGATGGTAGTTGATTCCCCCTTTAGTTCCTATGAGGGGTACGTTGGGGAAGTTTCCACAACGATCAATGATCCTGATCCCATCATAAATCCTATTACACCAATCTATATCAGAGTTGGTAAGAGACATGATCTTCTGTGACCAGCGCAAGACGCTCTTGCAATCCTAAAAAGCAGCAGACTTAGGCAAATGGGAGATAAACCATTTGTAAAGCAAAGGTACACAGCATGTGATCTCCCCTCTGCTGTACAAATTCCCCAAGTGTACAGAATGATATGCATCCGCGAGCAAAGTCGGCACAGGGTTTCCAATGAGAAAAACCTTAATAGCGTTGATATCAACGAAATTATTAATGTTGGGAAACAAAAATAACCCGTAGGTGAACAAGATAAAGATGCTTTCAAAAGCAGTCTCGTTCCCTATACTAGCGAAGTACAGAGCTTTCTTTGTCAAGAACTGGGCTGGCAAACCTTGAATGCCACCCTTGGTAATCAGGTGAGTCCTGGCCTCAGACTCGTCCAAATAAATTGCTCTTGCAATAGTCTGATTCTTTGGAATTTCTTCCAGTCCAGAAAATGGAGCTCGATCAGTGATATGTATATCCATCAGATGAGAATACTCCTCCAGCGTTGGTGCGAGCTGGTAATCCGGGAATGTGAAACAGTGATAAACCGGATCGTAGAACTGAATGAGCGCGTCCATGATTCCCCCAATCACATGGACTCTTAGCAGAGGTAGCAGACCTCCGTACATGGCTCTGAAAGCCTCTGGGTTAACGATCATCCTTGCTAACCTTCTCAAATCCTCTAGCTTTGGAACCTTGAAGGTATACTGGTGAGTTCTCCTTCTACCGAAATCCATTAACGCAATCCTTTTCTCTGATATTTGCAATCACAGTCTTAGTTTATTTTGAAAAACAGAGAGACTAGAAGATAAATATTTTTTGAATGTTTTAATGTTTTTTAGATGAATGCATGAATGCAGCACACAAAAACATAGAAAAAACATGGGGTCAGAGGGTCGTTGTCATGAAGTCAAAGCTCTACCCATCCCCAAAGGTTTACTAGGGTGATTTTTGTACCTGTACTCATTATCATCAGCTCCTCCCTGGAAGGCAGACAACAAGCGGATCGCCAGCGAGTTGTGTGCAATCTTATAGTAAGTGCTATTCACCGAGAATAGATCACCAGCCTCAAATGAGGGTAGTATCGCGTAACAGCTATTTCCGATAGCTTCCGCACTACGAAAGGGTTGGCTTTTCTAGGTGTATACTCAAGCTCACCACATGCGACATCACACGCATTCCCAGTAGCAGAAAAATAAACACATATAGCAATTAGGAAAAGCAGTATATATATTTGTCTTAAACATCCTAGACCTAAGAAGCTAAGAATCTTAAGTTCCTGACAGAAATGGGTTCCCTGGCGGAAGCCCCAATCTGTGGTATTCACATAAGTGAAGAGAAGAAAAGAAAGAAGAAAAGCAAAGATTCGCCCCACGGTGGGCGCCACTTTTCCTGTAGCGAGCGATTTTGGACGTGGTTCTTAAGCACGGGTCGCTCTCTGCGGTTGAGCTTAAACTACAGGTCGATTCATTTTTTATCCTATTGAAGCTGATGAAGGAAGGGAAATAGATGTCTCCAATTAACCCTGCTTTGCATACTGAGTTTAAACAGCGGTGTGTTAGGTTACGAATGCTACAATGTGGGGGGCCTTTGTACTGGTTATTTGTATTTTCGCCAATACTGCTTTCTTTCTTTTTATCTAGGCAAAGGGTTTCTGACGGGAAATAAGGTTTAGGATGTTAGGACTGATGTTTTTGGATTACTTCTTTTGAAATGGGATTTGGGTTTTTGTTTAGTGTGCTCGCTAAGATCTTTTCTTTCGATCTTATGCCTACGTATTCCCGTTTACCGAAACAGGGAAATCAGAGCGTTCGTAGTTCCTCCTAGTCTATGGGAGGAAATGGTTTTTGGTGTCTTGTTCAAAGCCCAAGACGTAAAGCGAAAGGGTAGTTTGTATCTTGTTCAAAGCCCAAGATGTGAAGCTGAAAGGTCTCGACTTTAGAGGGAGTTTGTCATCTCTAAAGAGGGGAGAAGGTGAATTACTTTAACTGGGATACGCGGATCCTAGCAATGCCATAATTTCTGAAGAAGGGGTTTTTAACCTGAAGGAGAAGACTTTAACTCAGTATAGAGCAACGCCATCTTTCCTTAGGAATTCCTTATGCTAAAAGATAGACAGTGGCATGGATATAGATGATCCAGAGGCTTGCCGCTTACAGCGATTAGATGAAAGGGAAGGAGTTGTTGATGTTTGTGTACTGTGAACGAGGCACAGGTTTGATGCTAAAAGGTTGATTGGATCAACCAGTGGTTTTCTTATACAAAGCCTAAGAGGAGGCTAATTTCCGCTAGGGAAAATCATTATACAAAGCCTAAGAGGAGGCTATTTTGTATCTCGTACAAAGCCCGAGAGAGAGGCTAAAAGGGTTTGACTCAACAAGAGAATCTTTTATACTCAACAAGAGAGTGTTTTTTGTATCTCGTACAAAGCCCGAGATGGAGGCTAAAATTTGTCTGGCTCAATAAGAACCTTTTTGGTATCTCGTATAAAGCCCGAGATGGAGGCGAAAAGGGGTGATTGACTCAACGAGGGAGTCTCTTTTGTGTCTCGTACAAAGCCCTAGAGAGAGGCTAAATGTTTGTTCCGCTGGGGTGAATCATTTGTACAAAGCCCAAGAGGAGGCTAATCTAACTGTTTCAGTTAAGTGACAGATCCAGTATACTGATTTTGAAAGAGAAAATCAGTTCTTATATGAGCAACACTGTACTCATGGGTTTGATCTGAGGATCGGGGTTGTTCCCTGTTCTTTAAGGAAACGGGGAAATCCACAGGGTATTGAGACTTTCCGAGTCTACGGGTTTCCTTCCTATCTGACGAAAGGGTCACTTGAGAATGTCTTTGAGACTCAAGGAAAATAGACTGTCCAAGTCTAGAGTTTTATCTTTTATACCATGTTTTGAGAAACAGTAGTAGACTCTTTGAAAGGACTGTTCTATGAAGATTACTAAGTTTTGTTCCTATACCTGTAGGAGGTCGTCGGGACAATTTGTACGAAGCCCAAGAGGAGGCTGGAAACTTTTAAGAAGCCGATCGGTCCTTGTACGAAGCCCAAGAGGAAGCTATCATTCCCGGAGGAAGAGGTCATTATACGAAGCCTAAGAGGAGGCTGTCAATACTTCTAAGAAGCCGACGGGTCCTTGTATTAAGCCCAAGAGGAGGCGGGGTTGCTTTTAGGAAGCCTGTGGGTCCTTGTACGATGCCCAAGAGGAGGCCGATGCTTTTAAGAAGCCCGTGGGTCCCCAAACCCCGAGAAATTCAAGGCAATGCTATTCACCGAGAATAGATCAAAGTCAGGAAAGTCCGAGAATTTGGAAGAAACTCAAATATGCCATTCACCGAGAATACATTTCATCTTTGGGAGTAGAGTTTCTTGACAATTCCTAAGGAGGACAGCCGAAGAGAAGACTGTATCTGGTGATCCTATTTGGGATCTAGTTGTCTATTTCTACGAATAAACGAAATGGCTTTACCTAGTGCTAGACGTAGTTGCCGGGGAAACTCTAAATATCTATACTATTATTAAACAGTCGATATGAGTTTATGAAAGGAGACTTACAGTGAGCAGCCCCACAATACAGTTATATGTATATGAAAGCAGTAAATGAAAGCAATAACCACTTACTCGGTTGTAGAGCTTCCATGTTGTTTGGTTAGTTGTTCAACAAAGAAAGATTGAAAACAACAGTATATTCAAAATCAAAGGAGAAAGTGCTTTGAAAAAGAAAGATTGGGGCTTACAGCTCGAGGAGAGGCCCAGATGGTTTATTTTTAAATGGACGACGATTGCGCCGTTTACTTGTACAGAGGGACTTATACAATGAGTGAGGCCCAAAAAGTTTTTGTACAAGGGGGTGTGGGTCTTACACTCTCTCAAGAGGCCCAAAGAGTTTAAAGAAAAAGAAATGGGTCTTACTACTCGAGGGTAGGCCCAGATGATTTTTGAAAAGGCGACGATCGCGCCATTTGTTTTTTGACGGTATCGGGACTTATACAATAAGTGAGGCCCAAAAATGATTTGGTCAAAAAAGGATTGGGTCTTACACTCTATTAGAGGCCCAAAAAGTGTTTTGAAAATGATTTATGAGGGTTGAATTAATCCAAAACCCTAATTTATTTTCAAAATGTATTTAATTGAATAAAAATTCAATTAAAATGATCAAAATTGTTTAACATATGGAAAACAAATTGTGATCTTGGATTAATGCTTCAAAAATTTAGTATTGACCTACAAAATAATTAGAAAGCATCAAAAGTTGCAAAATCAATGTGGAAAAAATATTTCAAATGCCAAAAACAATTAAAATATTAATTCTTTGCAAAAATATCAATTATATAAAATAAATAATATTTTTGGGATTTTTTGATAAAATAAAATATTTTAACATTTTTGTGAATTATTAAAAAAAGAATCAACTCAAAATCATTAAAACTCAAAGAGAAATTAATTTTTTAATCAATTAAATAAAATCACAAAATTCAAATATTTGAATTTGTGAAAATGGCGCCAAGAACATGGACCAAGAACACGCGCGTTTTCTGCCTTGCCCAGATTTGCATTTTCTATCCAATCTCCGTGAATACTTGATTATACCATGCAATCCACATATCATTGTGCTCGTCTCAACCTCACGATCATGTCTATGTACTTTAATTTCATTTAAATTAAACATACAACAAAAAATCACGAAGAAACCTCAAGAACCCTAATTTCTGCATGAAGGCTAGGATTTTTGATACACGATTCAAACAATGCAATTAATTGAGGGAAAACATTCCATGCATGATTATGAACATATGGCCAAATTATTGTGCGAGGAAATATGCATAGATTGAGAGATGACCAAGCTTAGGCTTAATTCCAAGTCGTGACAGCAAGAGCAAATTGATTTCTGAGTTGGAGGTGTTACAGATGAGTTGTAATGATCTGAACAGCTTCCCTACACCCTATGGAGTGTGTTTGAATGCTTGGAGTTGATTGAAATTTGTTGGATCACTTCATGGCATCTCAACTGCAACTTGATTGAAAGTTTGAGCAACCAGCTGGTGATTTTGTGAAATCTATGTTCCAAATGTTGTTTGAGTGTTTGGATCACTTCTATATGATGTATGTGAGGTGTGTGAGTGATTGGTTTGATTAGAATTGCTCTCAAACTCAAAACCAGATAGTGACTTGCCTTAGAAGGCAAAATTGGAGTGAAAGAAGAGATTTTGAGGAAAGCATCTGTTAGATGGCTTTGGTGTACTCAAACTGAACACAATTGAGCTCTATTTATAGTAGAGCAAGTTTGTTTTGGGATCCACAGTGAATGGCAACTGCAGCAGGTGTTTCCTCAATGTTGGCCAATGGAAATGCAAGTCTCCTCTAGCCATTGACTAGAGGTTAGGGCACAGAGCTCTGGTTCCCTTGGTCTTGGATAAGTCTTGACTGATTTCAGATGAGAATGGCTCAGTCCATGCCACCTTGACGGTTCCATTGAATGCCTCATTCCAAATTTGGAGTCTTGTCCC
Organism: Lathyrus tuberosus; assembly: GCA_022829125.1. NCBI lineage: Eukaryota > Viridiplantae > Streptophyta > Magnoliopsida > Fabales > Fabaceae > Lathyrus > Lathyrus tuberosus. Next base: position 4,741,181 of record JALAZF010000414.1, on the reverse strand, counting down.
TATTTTGGCAACTCTAGGTTCAACATGCTATTTCTTGTTCGATGGACTTTGGAGGCTTGGCTCAGTGATTGTCCCCTTTAGATTCAATCCTCAGAGGTGTCCAAGTGGATAGGAGCATTTTAAATTGGCTGATTTTGGAAAATCGAGCAAAAATGCAAAATCTGCCTTGCCTTTGACAGATTTCAGCAAGGCAACTTGACAATGTCGTATCTCATGGGGTAAGTGGAATTTGGCAATGTTCTTGGCCATTTTGGAAAACTCTTACATGATACAACAACTGTTTGAACATGTTTGGTTTTGATCTCTTTTGATTCCAAGTGAAAAATCCCCCTACATTTGGCAAAAAGTGAAGGCAGATTCTGACTTAGTGAAAATTTCACTAAGTGTTGGAAAAAGTGACATTTTCACTTTTCAGCCACTTTGATCACTCCATAACTCAAAATCCTTAATGAATTGGAATGAATTGTAGTTGAAGTTTTTGTAGATGATAATGAGGACTACAAATCCATCTTTGGATGAGAAAAAATGGCCTTGTGGTTTAGGAGTTATGGTCCTCCAAAGTTGGTACCCTTGCCACTTTCTGTTTAACTTAGAAAATTTTCTGAGTTATTATGGTCACCCCTTTTACAATTTATCCAACTTTTCTTGATTTTTCTTGATGAATGATGATTCAAATCATACATTAACATCATTTTTGGGTTAAAAATCCATTTTGGTGAAAAATCTCAAAAAGTCAAAGTTGACTTTTGTGCACAGTTGACTTTTTATCAGATGAATTCCAAACTGTGCAATTCTTCAGGAAATCATGTCCTTGACCAAAATCAAACTTGATGGACATGTTCCAAGGGTGTCATAGGGTATATTGAATCATGTATTAGGGTTTGGGAGCATGTCCTGGTCAAAAGTCAAAGTTACAGTTGACTTTTCCCGTGAAACCCTAATTGTGGTGCAGATGAAATTGAAACTTGTTGCTTAAGCTTCTTGGATTAATCCATTGTTCCAAATGGATCAATATGGTTCACTAGAGACCCTAAAATCATGTCTTGAGGTCTTGGCTCATGGTTTGTCCCAAAAGTCAACTTAGGGGTGAATTAGGTCAAGAAACCCTTATTCCTGATTTTTGATCTATGCATCCCCTGAGGCAAAATTGACTTGATGCTTGGGTCCATAAGGTTCCATGGTGTATATTAGGTTATGTTTTGGATCAATGGCTTGTGGCCAGATGAAATATTTCATCTGGAGGCCCTGGGCGATCAAAACCCTAATTTGGTGACACTGTCGGTCTGGAGACTTAATCCACCTAGAAGGGAGCAGCCTTGTGCTTAATCCTTGAAGTGGGAGTCCTTTTGATCCATTGTGGATGTTTGAGAGGTTAGACAAGTTGAATATCAAGTCATTCCTTGATTGATCCTTTGTCCAAGAGCTCTGAGAGGTCTTGAAACCCTAACTCTGATTGTAGTCAATGCTCAACAATTCCTTGAGGAGATTGATGAGGCATGATGGTTCATCCATATTGTGCTGATGATTTGCATAATGATGGGAAATCTTAGTGGTCAAAATTTGGGGTATGACACCTTGCCATGGTGTGTTGCAGCAGCCATAACTTTTGGCTCAAGCTGAGTTGTTTCATGCCAATGAGTTCCTTGGATTGTAGGAAATATGGACAACAACTTTGATGTTTACATGTTGAATCTATTCAGCCTAAAACTATGTGAAAAAATGGCCCAAGTTTTGGTGTTTTCAACAAAATCTGTCTTGGACAGAATTTTGTCTAAGTGTTGGAAAAGATGCATTTTCATATTTTTAGTGATTTTGGTCCAACCATAACTTAAAATCCTTGAGGAATTGGAATGAGGTGTAGTTGACACTTTTAAAGTATGTCATGAGAGCTACCAATCCATCTTTGGATCATCCAAAATAGTTGCTTGGATCTCAAGTTATGATCCTTGGAAGTTGGTACCCTAGCCACTTTGTTCCATAACTTAGAAAAATTCTAAGTTTTTTTATGGTTACCCCTTTTACAAGTTAACCCACTTTCTTTGGTTTTTCTTGATGAATAATGATTCCAATCACACATTAACATCATTTTATGGTTAAGGAACCATAATTGTGAAAAATCTCAAAAAGTCAAACTTTGACTTTTGTGCACAATTGACTTTTTATCAGATGAATTCTAAACTGTGTGATCCAAATCAAGTCTTTGACCTAAATCAAACTTAATAGATGGGTTCCATAGGTTATTTAGGGAGTATTGAATCATATCCCAAGGTTTGGGAGCATGTCTTGGTCAAAAGTCAAAGATGCAGTTGACTTTTTCCTCGAAACCCTAATTGTGGTTTAGATGAAAATAAACTTTGTAGACCAAGCTTTTAGGATTAATCCATTATTGCAAATGGATCAATGTAGTGTATTGGAGATCCTCAAATCATGTCTTGAGGTCTTGGCTCATGTTTTGTCCCAAAAGTCAACTTAGGGGTGAATTAGGTCAAGAAACCCAAATTCCTGATTTTTGATAAATACATCCCCTGAGGTTAAATTGACTTGATGATTGGGTCCATGAGGTCCCTGGAGTATTTTAGGTTATGCTTTGAAGCATTGGCTCATGCCTAGAGGAAAATTTTCATCTGGAGGCCCTGGTCGACCAAAACCCTAATTTGGTGACACTAGCGATCTTGAGGCTTAATCCACTTGGAAGGCTGTAACCTTGAGCTTGATTCCTGATGTGGGAGTCCTTTTGATCCTTTATGGGTGTTTGAGAGGCTAGACAAGTTGAAGATCATGTCATTTCTTGATTGATCCTTTGTCTAAGGGCTCTGTGAGGGCTTGAAACCCTAAGCTGGATTGTAGTGAATGCTCACCCATCTTTGGGGAGACTGATGAGGCATAATGATACATCCATATTGTGGTGATGATTTACACAATGATAGGAAATCTGAGTGGTCAAAATTTGGGGTATGACAGATGCCCCTATATAATCTTCTTGGACCCGAAGGTGTGAATGTCGAAGGTATTCGGGCATTCGGGGTGCAAGATGATTAAATATCGGAATACGTGAAATTTTGAAGGTGGTTATTAATGGCAGTTTGCTCATCCATCTTCTTCCGCTAAGCAATGATGCTTAGAAAAGGTAAACTTCCCCTCGATCCTGGTCTTCAGCCAAGGAACTGGTCTTAGTTTCTGATATAAACTTCCCCTCGATCCTGGTCTCCTACCAAGGAGCTGGTCTCAGTTTCTGATATAAACTTCCCCTCGATCCTGGTTTCCTACCAAGGAACTGGTCTTAGTTTCTGATATAAACTTCCCCTCGATCCTGGTCTCCTACCAAGGAACTTGTCTAAGTTTCTGATATAAACTTCCCCTCGATCCTGGTTTCCTACCAAGGAACTGGTCTAAGTTTCTTTTGTCAATAAACTTTCTTGACAAGGGACGCTATTCGTAGTGGTTTTCTTCAAACTTTTCGCCGAATTTTCCTAGGGAGAAGCCATTTGATGGGAAAAACTTTTGATGTCAGACTTGCTGGGGAACCCATTCGCCTGAGTTGTAGAGGTGTACAAACTTCTCTGTTGGAGACGCCATTTGTCGACTCTACTGGGGAAAACAAGTCTTTTAAGATACTGCTTTTGGCCTGGGGGTATTACATCATACTTTTCTTCGAGATCTTCTCGGAGAAATGCCATACAATGTACCCCATTTTTGAGGTGTTGATGACCTTATTAACAATGATTCTCTTGGAGAGACAAATCAATGTGCTGTTGAGAGTCTTTAGATGTGAGGCTGTCTCTGGGGATTTTTCCTTAATCCGGGAAAGCAAAGATATCATCTTCAATGATGAAGAGTGATTCTTGTCGAAGGATTTCTGGTTTTTCAGAGGTTAAAGTTATCAAAGTGGTCAAGGGCCAACTCCAATCCAGAAATAAACTGGAGGAGTGAGATTGTTCAGACGCAACATTTCCTAACGAGGAAAGAACTGACAACTCGATTGAGAGGACTTCTATCACTAGGGGATACGACCGACTAGAGTGATAGTGATGCAATATGAATATGAATGTAAATCAATAATGCATGATGTATGTATGTTTATGCTGACAAAACTGACGCGACATACAGACTAATGGATGAACACGACTGGATACTCGGCCACTGTAGGGGATGAAAAGTATCACTGGTTCAAGATAGCAATTCTGCCTTGCTTAGGAGAGATAGTCCCTGTGGGGAACACTTTGGTCGGGCTTAGGAGATAAGAACTCTGCCGGGGGTGTCGGACGGAATAGTCGCATCCGACACAGTCGATCCTTCGTTCAGGCGTAGTGGTTTAGAAAGAGTACTTTGATTCTGCACTTTGAAGTTCAAATACCTTTGGAGAAGTAATCGATGTTCAAGAGTCAAAAGAAATTGCCATCTTTATTTAAAGCAGAAAAAGTTTAACAAGTAAATTCATTTTTGTTTTATTTCAAGAATCGTTGATCATGTTAAAATGTCGTGTTGTAAAGTTAAAACAAATAAGAATTGTAAACAAAAGCACAAGGGCTCAAATTTTATTGATAGGATGGAAATCAGCCAAGCACGTGATTCTATAGAGTATTTAAAAAGTTTAGAAAAATGGTAATTTAAGGGAAAAGGGCTACATTAAAACATGACGACCACTATCCTTCTACCAACTTTGAATTATGGGCATCCTGAGCTTCCGTCGAAGATGACCATGATTGGAGTTTTCAGATGGACGGCATGACTGCTACTAGGGGACTTGCCCCAGCTGGACGTAGTTACTTGCCATTACCCCTAACTTTTGCCTAGATTGTACTTTGAGATTTCCAATCCATCGAGATGATTTTTTATTATGTCTCTAATTTTTGCTTGGACCGCCCTTTCGGGTTTCAATCCACCGAGGCGTTTTTTTTTTCTCTTTTTTTTATAGGCGAAGTATTTCTTGACTACATCAACATTCATGGGGTAGGAAAATTCCTCTCCGTCCATGGTTGCGAGTCTCAAGGCCCCGCCTGAGAAAGCTTTCTTGACTACATAGGGGCCATCATAATTCGGAGTCTATTTGCCTCGGGAATCAGTGAGAAATGATTGTATCTTTTTGAGCACAAGGTCTCCTTTCCTGAAGACACGAGGTCGAACCTTTTTGTCAAACGCTTTCTTCATCCTTTGTTGATAGAACTGACTATGGCATAGTGTCGTTATTCTCTTTTCTTCGATCAGGCTCAATTCGTCGTGTCGACTTTGACACCATTTAGCCTCTGTTAGCTTAGCTTCCATCTATACCCGAATTGATGGTATCTCTACTTCTATGGGGAGCACTGCTTCCATGCCATATAATAGAGAGAAAGGGGCCTCTATTGAAGTGCGGACATACGTGCGATAACCGTGAATAGCAAAGGGTAGCATTTCATGCACGTCTTTGTAGGTTACGACCATCTTCTAAATAATCCTCTTGATGTTCTTGTTAGTCGCTTCTACCGGTCCGTTCATCTTAGGTCGGTAGGGAGATGAGTTATGGTGTTCGATCTTGAACTCAACGCACAACTCTTTCATCATCTTATTGTTTAAGTTAGATCCATTATCATTAATCATTTGGCTAGGGAAACCATAACGGCAGATGAGATTGTTTTTGATAAAGCGGACCACGACATGTTGGGCTACACTAGCGTACGACGCTGCTTCGACCCACTTGGTGATGTAATCAATGGCTACTAGGATGAACCGATGTCCGTTTAAAGCCTTGGGTTCGATCATGCCAATCATGTTGATTACCCATATGGAAAAAGGCCATGGGGATGAGAGAACTTTGAGATGCATTGGCGGTACATGGATTTTGTCGGAGTATATCTGACACTTGTGTCCATTGGCATGAATGCCAAAGGATCCTTCATGAATTTCTTTTATCAGCATGTTTGTTTCTGGTCTGTCTACACATCGAAGCAAGACCATGTCAAAATTTATCTTATAGAGTGTATCACCGCTCAGGAAGAAACTACCTGCCAGCCTTCTGAGGGTCTTTTTGTCTTTTCTGGATGCCCCAGGTGGGTATTCTTGTTTCTGAAGGAAGCATTTGATATCGTGATACCAAGGTTTGTCGTCTATGACTGCTTCAATCGTGAAGATGTAAGCGGTCCTATCAAGGCGCATTACGTTAATCTTAGGCAGGTCGTTCCATTGACCTAAACCAATCATGGAAGAGAGAGTGGCTAGTGCATCAGCCATGTGATTCTCTTCACGAGGGATATGATGAAACTCGATTCTGTTGAAGAATGGTAACAACCTTCTCGCATAATCTTTGTAAGGGGACAATCCTGATTGGTATGTGTTCCAATCTCCTTTGATCTGATTGATAACCAGGGTTGAGTTGCCATATACATCCAAGTTCTTAATTCTCAAGTCGATCGCTTCTTCGAGACCCATGATACAAGCTTCGTATTCGGCCTCGTTGTTTGTACACTTGAATGTTATTCGGGCGGTGAAAGGAATATGGGTACCTTGAGGTGTTATGATGATTGCCCCAATTCCGTTTCCATAATGATTAACAGCTCCGTCAAATATTAGTCCCCATTGGGAACCTGGTTCTGGCCCTTCACTAGGTAGTGGTTCATCGCAATCTTTCATTTTTAAGTACATGACATCTTTGTCCGAGAAGTCAAACCCGATTGATTCCTGATCGTCAATCGGTTGATGAGCCAAATGATCGGCTAAAATACTTCCTTTGACGGCTTTTTGAGCGTGGTACTCAATGTCATATTCTGATAACAACATCTGCCAACGGGCAATCCTTCCCGTGAGAGTTGGTTTCTCAAAGACATACTTGATCGGATCCATTTCAGAGATTAACTAAGTAGTGTGACAAATCATGTACTGGCGAAGACGTTTGGCTGCCCAAGCCAAAGCACAACAAGTTTTCTCGAGCATAGTGTACCGAGTTTCATAGTCGGTGAATTTCTTGCTTAAATAGTAAATGGCAGACTATTTTATTTTTGTTTCGTCTTGTTGGCCAAGTACACAACCCATCGAGTCTTCCAAGACTGTTAAGTAAATAATCATTGGTCTTCCTTCCACTAGAGGTGATAAAATCGGTGGATTCAATAGATAGTCCTTAATACTGTCGAAAGATTTCTGGCAATCTTCTGTCCATACACCGTTTTGATTCTTTTTGAGTAATTTGAAAATTGGTACGCATGTCGCGGTCATGAGGAATATAAATCTGGAAATGTAATTCAAACGTCCAAGGAATCCCCTAACTTGTTTTTCAGTCTTTGGAGAAGGCATTTCTTGAATGGCCTTGACCTTGTTAGGATTAACCTCAATCCCTTTCTGGCTGACAATGAACCCTAAAAGTTTCCCTGAACGGACACCGAATGTGCACTTATTAGGATTAAAGCGGAGCTTGTATTTTCTCAACCACTCGAATAGCTTTGATAGGTGGGTCACATGCTTCTCTTCTATCTTAGATTTGGCGATCATATCATTGACATATACCTCTATTTCTTTGTGTATCATGTCATGATAGAGAGTAGTCACAGCCCTTTGATAGGTTGCCCCGGCGTTCTTCAAACCGAACGACATTACCTTGTAATAAAAGGTACCCCATGGGGTAATAAACAAAGTTTTCTCCATGTCTTTCGGCGCCATTTTGATTTGATTATAGCCCGAGAATCCATTCATGAAGGAGAAGACTTTGAATTTTGTTGTACTGTCTACCAGCATGTCAATGTGCGGCAAGGGAAAGTCATCCTTTGGATTGGCCTTGTTCAGATCCCTGTAGTCTACACACATTCTGACCTTTTCGTCCTTTTTTGGAACTGGTACTATGTTGGCTAGCCATTGAGGATATTCTGATGTGGAGAGGAAACCAGCATCAATCTATTTTTGTACTTCCTCTTTGATTTTGATGGCCATGTCTGGATGAGTCAGTCTTAGTCTTTGTTTTACTGGCGGACATTCTGATCTCAACGGTAGATGATGTTCCACGATGCTGGTATCCAACCCTGGCATGTCCTGATAGGACCAAGCAAATACATCGGGAAACTCTTTGAGAAGCTTTATCAAACTTCCTTTGACAGTCGGACTGAGCAGTGCCCCAATCTTTATTTCTTTTCTCTCTTCTTCTGAACCCAAGTTGACCATTTCCAATGGCTCTTTGTGAGGTTCAATGGACCTTTCCTCTTGTTTGAGTAATCGGGAGATCTCTTCTGGAATTTCGTCGTCAACTTCTTCTTCAGCCTCAAATACCGGGAATTCAAAGTTGGGAGGAGGCATTGGATCGTATGTTTCGATGGGGTTTAAAACAAGCAATCTGCATGACGTGATGATTGTTTTTAGAAGAAATAGAGAGAATGCAAGAGTGTGTGCAGTGTAGTTTCTTTGGAAAACTGCTCGTTTTTATTTTTGAGTTATTTTTTAGGATTACCATTTTCTGAAAAAGCAAAAAGAGAAAACAGCAATAAATGTGGAAATTACAGAACGACGTTATTTTATTATGATCCTGTCGATTCTTGAAACTACAGCCCTATAAAACAAAACTTAGTTTCTTTGGGCGAAGCGAAGAGAGAAATCTATAGAAAGTGAGCATTATAAAACATCTGTTTCACCTGGGCAGGGTGATACGTTAAAGTAAAGACGACAGTTACTTCGACTTATGAACGACTTTCGGAACGTTGACGGCAAACCATTGGCGGCGAACACCTCGGTGAATCACAAAGTATGGTACCTTCTTTCTTGACTTGTCTTCAGAAATAACGTTGATTTCTGGTCGAGCAGGATCATTGGAATCTGTTTCCCAGGCAGAGTTGTCGTAGAGAAACTCTTATGTTGTATCTTACACAGTGTTTGTACTCTCAGGTGGATCTCCCCATCCAGTTGGCTGGATGTCTTTGAGCCTGATACGAGAGCTTTCAGGAGCGGTGTATTTGAGCAAGTAGTTGAATTTGCCACTCGGTTGTCCTAAGGTGTCCCACACTTCTATGGAGCTGGAAGAGTCATCCATTTCGATGACGTTGACCTCGGGAAAAGCATAGTTGATGAATTCTAGTCCTACAAGCTTTGCAAATCTATCGTCGTGTTGGGTATTTTCTGAATGCCCTGAGTAATGATCCCATGACGTGGTGGGGACTCAGGTATTCTTTTCGATAATGCTCAATTGGTACGCATCGTTCGGCTGCCTTTCTTGTCCTGTGTCGCCTGGGTACGGCTGCCAGATAGGCAGGCCATCCATTGGGCCATAATAGTCGTGGTCAAAGTTGTCTTTCATTAGAGTGTCCTCCTCTAATGAGTTTGGTGGAGAACGACATCCTTCCGGATCACAATCTTCGTATATCATTTTAACATCTGACCTTGGTATAAATCTCGGACTCTGTGCGGGATAGCAAAATAGCGTAGGCACCTCTTCTTGAGACATATAACTGTCCTCGTTAAGATAAGACTTCCACTCTTCATATGTATCGGAGGGATCACCCTCATTGATGGTATGTACTTCCTGAGGAACTGGGTGAAGGAAACCTCCACTATGGAAGAAGTTTTGAATGGGATGAAAACTTTCATTGTTAGTAGTAGTCTGGGTACAGGTTGAAGAGAAACCAAGACCCTTCTTTGTTTTGTTATCAGTAGGAATGACAAGATGTCCCCATCCCTTTGCATTGTTACTTTTGATCACTTCGAGAGCATCCTTGTACGAGGAAATCGATGTTCCTTTTTCTGACTGATTCTCATTGCTCACCGACAGTGCTTGGAACTGAGTTCCAACAACCTCCTCTGGTTTTACACAAGTAGACGATGGTAAGTTACTTACAATCAAGGCTTGCTCCCCGCAGACTGTGACTGGTTGATCGTTCTTGACGAACATCGGTTTCTGGTGCAGTGTCGAAGTGACCTGGAAAGTGACCAGGAAAGTGTGAGGACCGATAGTTATGGGAATGTCGACTTCGCCGATAACTGCTTCCCGGGATCCGTCAAAAGCTTTGACAATGACCTCATTACCCCTCATCGGAGATCCCCTGAATGATAATCGCATTAAAGTGGACTTTGGCATAACATTCATAGTCGATCTGGTGTTCACTAGTACGCTGGCTAAAGCATCGTCCTGGCGGTTGACTGTAATATTGAGCGCCATGTTATGAATTTTGCCTTCTTCTGGCAATTCCTCATCACTAAACCCTAAATTGTTGCAGGAAGTGATGTTGGAAACGATGCTGTCGAATTTTCTTATTGTCACATCCTGTTCCACAAAGGCTTGCTCTAATACTTTCTGCAGAGCTTCCCTGTGAGCCTCAGAACTGAGCGAAAGAGATAACACAGAGATTTTTGAAGGAGTTTGCAAAAGTTGATCCACAATGTTGTATTCACTCTTCTAGATGAGCTTCAGCATCTCATCGTTGTTTGTTGAAAGGTCGGGACCACTGGACTGACCGACCGGTTGACCGGGAACTTTTGTTTGAGGTTCCTTTTCTTTGCTAGGTTCTCCAACTCGGTTGAAGATTCGACCGCTCCGTGTTACTCGACTGATGTTTGTAATATTCACGACGGAGGGTAATTGAGTTTCCTTTCCATTCTAAATTGTTGTTGCACTGTATTTGTAAGGGATAGCTTTATCTGACTTGTACGGTACTGGTCCCGGCAAATAGATAACTACAGGAGCCTTAAGGTTTCTCTGACCATCATAACCAGCCTTAATTGGTTCGAGATTGAGAACCTTTCCACTATCAAGAGAAACCCTCGATTCAAGGAGTAGAGGGATTATGGCACAGACGTCTTTGGCCACTTCTCATTTAGGGATCAAGACAACATCCCTGCTTTAATCAAGATGATAGTTTAACATTGAATCAGATCTTGACCATGGTTGAATTTCCTTATGGTCCAACTGACTTTGAAGGGCTGCTCGCACGAGGTAGCATCCTTGATTATTTTCCGAGAAAACTCTACAGCGCTCGTAGTTGTGTGGTGGCACCCGGCCACGTCCATTTTGTATGCAGTGCAACTTCACCAGATCAGATTCCATTGATCGAACATCCTGACTTTGATGCCTAGTAGGGTTCCCGTTAATCATACTGACTTGCTGCGTGTCTTTATCTAGATAGATCGGAAGCCACCAGTGGTTTAACAAGTGTTGTAAAGTTCTTTGAACGAGTGCACAACCTTGGTCACTCTCACGACATACTCTACAGTTTTGATACTCATGCGAAGTCAGAAAACCAAGCTGGACTTGCGTAGCGTGTAACTCCACCAAGCTGGTATTCATCAAGCGAATATCAAAGATTTGAATCATGTAGACCTGATAATGATTTCTATCACGGTAATCCTGGATCCATCCAAGATCCATCTGACGCTTGAGGGCCTCTTGTATAAAAGAACATCCTTGATTATTTACCGAGCAAATCAGACAGGAATCATAATCGTGTTGTGGCAGATCATGATGTTGGCTTTGCCTTGAGTGCATTGCCACCAAGTTGACATTCATCGCACGGATGTTGTGGTTCTGAATGATGTTGGAATTCGTACAAGTTATGTTGACCGCACAAATTCGGTGATCCTGGATCCAACCGAGATCCAACTGTTCCTGTAGAGCTGATTGCACCACAGAACATCCTTGATTGTCTTTCGAGCAGATATCACACGTGTGATAGTTATGAGGTGGTACATGACCGTACCCACTCTGTCTACGATGTATCTTGACCAGATTAGCCCTTAATAAGAGTACATCATGAATTTGATAGTAGTGGTTAGACTCTCCCCCTATCAAATTGACAACAACCTTCTCGTGATGAGGCAACGGGTTTGTTTGAACATTCGGATTTGTATCCTTGAAGGATAAGACCTCGCTCCTGACAAGCTTTTGCACCTCGGATTTGAAACTGAGACAATTTTCTATGTTATGCCCTGGTCCTCCTTGATGGTAAGGGCAAGTCTGATCTGCTTTGAACCAAAAAGATAGATTTTCTGGTACTGTAAGAGGAGACCAGGTTTGGACGTGCCCCTTGACCAGTAATAGTGGAAACAGTTCTGCATACAACATTGGTATAAGATCGAACCCTGGTGTTCACGTTGCATGGTTGTTGTTGTACGGAGGACGGGTCTGTTGAAGAGGCTGTTGTGTCCTTTGCTGATATTGTTGTTGATTCGGTTGGCTCTGAGCAACCTAAGGTTGATATGTAGGAACAGGCGCAGGGTTAATAGTAGGAGTTACTGCTGCTATTGGTTAATAACGACGCCTTTGCTTTCTGAGAGAGATATTGCCAATATCTTGCTCTTTTTTATTAGGGAAAGCACCGTATCTTTTGGTACTGCTTGATGGTCCAGCATCTTTAATTAAACGTCCTACTCAGACAGCTTCCTCAAGACGAACTCCCATGCCCAGCATCTCGATGAAGTCACTGGGCGCACTGGCGACCATTCTGTCGTAGTAAAATGAGCTCAAGGTTTTCAAGAAGATCTTTGTCATCTCTTTTTCCTCAAGAGGTGGACAAATCTGGGCGGCAATTTCACGCCATCTCTGAGCATATTCCTAAAAGGTTTCCTTATCCTTCTGCGACATGGCTCTGAGTTGATCTATGTTCGGTGCCATGTCCAGGTTATACTTATACTGTTGAACAAATACAGCACCAAGATCTATGAAAGTGACTATCTTAGTGTGGTTTAAACCCATGTACCATTTAAGTGCAGCACCAGTTAAACTATCCTGGAAGTAATGGATTAGTAGCTGTTGGTTCTCTGTCTGAGTTGACATCCTCCGAGCGTACATCACCAAGTGACTTTGAGGGCAAGAGTTACCCTTGTACTTTTCAAATCCGGGCACCTTGAATTTGAGTGAAACTTTCACATTGGGGACCAAACAAAGGTCTGCGGCGTCCTTTCCTAATAGATCCTGACCGCGAATGGCCTGCATTTCTTTTTGCATCTCCAGGAACTGTTCCTGGAATTCCTTCATTTTATCGTTCATACTTTCATTTCCACTAGAAGGTATCTATGGAATCTGTCCTTCCGAGACAGCGTGTACCACGGGTGGTGGTATAGTCATTACGGCAGTGACTCTTGGTGCTTCCTGAAGTTTGTAACCTTCAGGAGTTGCTGTCATGCCCCTGGCATCTTCGCTTTCCCGAAGTTTGTAACCTTCAGGCCCAGCGGCTCCTGCAGCAGTTTCCGGATCTTCCATGATCGGCGGGATATATCCTTCCGGGATATAGTTGAGTGGCATGCCCCAGGGACGATCTTTAGGCATGTTGTACCGAGGATCATACTTTTACACTATGGGCGTAGATGTGATCTCTGAGATCACAGTCATTGGTTGTTGCATCTGGGTTGCTGCCAGCGATTGCATGTCATTATGAAGTTTCCTCAGATCTTTTTTCAGAGCGTCGAGTTCTTTTCTCAACTCTCTGTTCTCTTCCTTGAGATTATCCATTTTCTTTTGTTGACTGGCTCGAGCATTGTACGAATGAGACAGTTTGTCTCTAGAATCAAGACACAAACGTGAGATTTGTAGGGAAGAATAATGCGTTATGGGCGAATGATGAATGATATGCAATGATTAATTAATTAATTTTTTGTTAATTAATCAAAAGAAACTTCAACAATTGGATTGCAAATATCAAACAGTGGGGGGGGGGGGGGGGACCCCGTTTTATTGAATTCAAAGATTGCGAAAACGGAAATACAATAATTTACAAAGTGCTGTAAAAGGAAATGTCTAAACTAATGGATCCTGAGTCCTCTCTGAGGAGAGCTCAGGTGCTGGTTTTGGTGTTTTCCTTTTCTTTGACCGGGGCTCTTGAGCCGTTGTCGGGTTGTCATTCCTTTGCCAAGTGAAAGGAGCGAGCAAATTCCTTTGGTCGTCTTGATTCTCTATAGCATGTTGCTCTAAAATCTCAATCAGAGCATCTTTTTCTTTTAACAGTTGTCGTATTTTGTTACACTCCACATTGAGAATACGATATTTGTTCCTCCAAGACCTCTTCTCCTATTGAACTTTGGTGAGAGTAACCTGAAGTTTTTCTGTATCAGACATAAAATAAAGGACGGATTCCCTTAATGGAAGAACTTCTTGATGAGGGTAAGGGATCCTTAGTTTGAGAGCTCTAGTTTGTACCCAGCGGAGATAAGGCTTCACAGAGATACAATCCAGTTTTCCTAGAGACTCTCTTCCTTTCCTATGAACATGTTTCCAAGAATGCACTATTTATGTCTTTAATGCCCTGTCATTTTCTCCTTCCTTGAAGAAAAGAACTTCCAGATGAGCATTACGCGGGACATTCCTCATCGGGTATCCGAATTAACGACGAACTAAAACTGGATGATAGTTGATTCCTCCTTTAGTTCCTATGAGGGGTACATTAGGGAAGTTTCCACAACGGTCAATGATTCTGATCCCGTCATAGATTTGATTGTACTAATCTGTAGCGAGCAATTTTGGACACGGTTCTTAAGCGCTGTCGCTCTTTTGGGGTTACTACAGGTAGATTCATTTTTTATTCTATTGTGAGCTGACTAAGGATGGGAAATAGATGTCTCCAATTAACCCTGCTTGCATACCAAGTTTAAGCAGCGGTCTGTTATGTGTCTCGTACGAATCCCGAGAGAGAGGCTGAAAGGGTTAACTCAACAAGAGAATCTTTTATACTCAACAAGAGAGTGTTTTTGTATCTCGTACAAAGCCCGAGATGGAGGCTAAAATTTGTTTGGCTCAATAAGAACCTTTTTGTATCAAGTATAAAGCCCGAGATGGAGACGAAAAGGGTGATTGACTCAATGAGGGAGTCTCTTATGTGTCTCGTACAAAGCCCGAGAGAGAGGCTAAACGTTGTTTGACTCAACGAGGGAGTCTTTTGTATCTCGTACAAAGCCCGAGAGAGAGGCTGAACGTTTGCTTCGTTGGGAAGAATCATTGTACAAAGCCCAAGAGGAGGCTAGTGTAGCTGTTTCAGTTGAGTGACAGATCCAATATACTGATTTTAAAAGAGAAAATCAGTTCTTATCTGAGTAACACTGTACTCAAGGATTTGATTCGAGGACCAGGGATATTTCCTTTTCTTTGAGGAAATGGGAAATCCAAAGGGTATTGAGAATGTCTGAGTCTACGGGTTTTCTTCCTATTTACCGAGAGGGTCACTTGAGAATGTCTTTGAGACTCAAGGATATAGACTGTCCATGTCTAGAGTTTCATCTTTTGTACGATGCTTTGAGAAACAGTAGTAGACTCTTTGAAAGGACTGTTCTATTGAGATGACTAAGTTCTGTTCTTATACCTCTAGGAGGTCGTCGGGACAATTTGTACGAAGCCCAAGAGGAGGCTAGAGACTTTTAAGAAGCCGAGAGGTCCTTGTACGAAGCCCAAGAGGAGGCTATCATTCCCGGAGGAAGAGATCATTATACGAAGCCTAAGAGGAGGCTGTGAATACTTCTAAGAAGCCGACGGGTCCTTGTTCTAAGCCCAAGAAGAGGCGGGGTTTGCTTTTAGGAAGCTTGTGGGTCCTTGTACAATGCCCAAGAGGAGGTCGATGCTTTTAAGAAGCCTGTGGGTCCCCAAACCCCGAGAAATTCAAGGCAAGCTATTCCCAAGGAATAGATCAAGTCACGAAAGTTCGAGAATTTGGAAGAAACTGAAAGATGCCATTCACGGAGAATACATTCATCTCTGGGAGTAGAATTTCTTGACAATTCCTAATGAGGACAGCCGAAGAGAAGACTGTATCTGGTGCTTTTATTAGGGATCTAACTGTCTATTTCTACAAGTAAACGAAACGGCTTTACCTAGTTCTAGACGTAGTTGCCGAGGAAACTCTAAATATCTATACTATTATTACACAGTTGATATGAGTTTATGAATGGAGACTTACAACGAGCAACCCCACAATACAGTTATATGTATATGAAAGTAGTAAATGAAAGCGTATAAACACTTACTCGGTTGTAGAGCTTCCATGCTGTTTGGTTAGTTGTTCAACAAAGAAAGATGGAAAACAACAGTATATTCAAAATCAAAGGAGAAAGTGCTTTGAAAAAGAAAGATTTGGGGCTTACAGCTCAAGGAGAAGCCCAAAGTTTTATCAGTGAATGCACTGTTGAATTTGTACAGAGGGACTTATACAAGTGACTGTGGCCAAAGAAGGTTTTCTGTACAAAGGGATGAGTCTTACACTCTCTCAAGAGGTTCAAAAAGTTTTCTTTTAACGCGCGGGTAGGCCCAGTTAACTTTTCGTTTAAAATGGCGATCGCGCTGAGGTTTTCTTTTAACGCAAAGATACTTATACAATATTTGAGGCCCAAAATGGTTTTGGTTAAAAGGGGGTTGGGTCTTACACTCTATTAGAGGCCCAAAAGTTTTGAATGGGTCTTATAGCTCAAGGAGAGGCCCAGAAGGTTTTTTAACGGGCGACGATCGCGCTGAATTTTTGAAATACAACGGGACTTATACAATAAGTGATGCCCAAAAATAGGTTGTATTTACAAAGGGTTGGGTCTTACACTCTATTAGAGGCCCATGAGTGTTTGAAACTGATTTGTGAGGGTTGAATTAATCAAAAACCCTAATTTATTCCCAAAATGTATTTTAATTGAATAAAAATTCAATTAAAATGATCAAAAATTGTTTAACATATGGGAAACAAATTATGATCTTGGATTAATGCTTCAAAAATCATGTTTTGCCCTACCAAATGATTAGAAGTCATTAAAATTTACAAAATCAAGAGGGAAAAAATATTTTAAATGTCAAAAACAATTAAAATATTAATTCTTTGAAAAAATATCAATTATATGAAATAAATAATATTTTTGGGATTTTTTGGTAAAATAAATATATTTTAACATTTTTGTGAATTATTAAAAAAAGAATCAACTCAAAATCATTAAAACTCAGAGAGAAATTAATTTTTGAATCAATTAAATAAAATCACAAAATTCAAATATTTGAATTTTAAAGAAATGGCGCCAAGAACAGCTGAAGAACACGCGCGTTTTTCAGATTTGCCCAGATTTTCATTTTCTATCCAATCTCACTGAATACTTGATTATATCATGCAATCCACATATCAATATGCTCGTCTCAACCTCACGATCATGTCTATGACAATTAATTTCATTTAAATTGAGCATAAAACAAGAAATCACGATAAATCCTCAAGAACCCTAATTTCTGCATGAAGGTTGGGATTTTTGATACACGATTCAAACAAAGCAATTACTTGAGGGGAAACATTCCATGCATGATTATGAACATTTGACAAAAGTATTGTGCGAGGAAATATGCATAGATTGAGAGATGACCAAGTTTAGGCTTACCTCTAGGTCGTGACAGCAAGAGCAAATTTATTTCTGAGTTGGAGGTATTACAGATGAGTTGTGATGATCTGAACAACTTCCCTACACCCTATGGAGTGTGTTTGAATGTTTGGACTTGATGGAAATTGGCTGGATCACTTCATGGCATCTCAACTGCAACTTGGTTAAAACCTTGAGCAATTGACTGGTGATTCTGAGAAATCAGTGTTCCAGTTGTTGTTGAAGTGTTTGATCAGCTCACGTATGATGAATATGTGGTGTGTGTGTGATTGGTTTGGTTGGTATAGCTCTCAAACTCAAAACCCGATAGTGACTTGCTTTGGAAGGCAAAATTTGAGTGAAAGAAGAGATTTTGAGCAAAAAATCTGTTTGATGGCTTTGATGTACTCAAACTGATCACAATTGAGCTCAATTTATAGTACAGCAAGTTTGTTTTGGGATCCACAGTGAATGGCAACTGCAGCAGACGTTTGACCAATGTTGTCCAATGAGAATTCAAGTCTCCTCTAGCCATTAACTAGAGGTTAGGGCACAGGGTTGTGGTTCCCTTGGTCTTGGATAAGTCTTGACTGAATTCAGTTGAGAATGACTTAGTCCATGCCACCTTGATGCTTCCATTGAATGCTCCAATCCAAAATTGGAGTCTTGTCCCTATTTTCGCAATTCTAGGTTCAACATGTTATTTCTTGTTCCAAAGACTTTGGAGGCTTGGCTCAGTGATTATCCCCTTTAGATTCAATCCTCAGAGGTGTCCAAGTGGATAGGAGTGTTTGGATTTGCACAATTTTGGCAAATCGAGCAAAAGTGCAAAATCTGTCTTGCCTTGAGAGATTTCAACAAGGCAACTTGCCAATGTCATATCTCATGGCTCAAATTGAATTTGGTAATGTTCTTGGTCATTTTGGAAAGCCCTTACATGATACAACAACTGTTTGAACATGTTTGATTTTGATCTCTTTTGAATCCAAGTGAAAAATCCCCCTACATTTGGAAAAAAGTAAAGGCAAATTCTGACTTAGTGAAATTTTCACTAAGTGTTGGAACAAAGTGACTTTTCTTGATTTTGATCACTCCATAACTCAAAATCCAAGAGGAATTTGGACATAGGTTAGTATGAAGCTTTTGTAGAGGGCAATGTGATCTACAAATCAAGCTTTGAATGGGGAACAATGGCCTTGTCGTTTGGGATTTATGGTCCTCCAAAGTTGGCACATTAGTGTCACATTTTCCATAACTTAGAAATTTTTCTAAGTTTTTATGGTTACCCCTTTTACAAGTTATCCCACTTTCTTTGATTTTTCTTGATGAATGATGATTGAAATCATACATTAACATCATTTTAGGGTTAAAAATCCATTTTGGTGAAAAATATCAAAAAGTCAAAGTTGACTTTTGTGCCTAGTCAACTTTTTATCAGATGAATTCCAAACTGTGCAATTCTTCAGGAAATCATGTCTTTGACCTAAATCAAACTTTATGGACATGTTCCATGGGTGTTATAGGGTATATTGAATCATGTCCTAGGGTTTGGGAGCATGTCTTGGTCAAAAGTCAAAGTTACAGTTGACTTTTCTCGTGAAACCCTAATTGTGGTGCAGATGAAATTGAGACTTGTTGCTCAAGCTTCTTGGATAAATCCATTGTTCCAAATGGATCAATATAGTTTATTAGAGACCCTAAAATCATGTCTTGAGGTCTTGGTTCATGATTTGTCCCAAAAGTCAACTTAGGGGTGAATTAGGTCAAGAAACCCTAATTCCTGATTTTTGATATATGCATCCCCTGAGGCAAAATTGACTTGATGATTGGGTTCATGAGGTTCCATGTCGTATATTAGGTTATGTTTTGGATCATTGGCTTGTGCCCAGATGAAAAACTTCATCTGGAGGCCCTAGTCGACGAAAAACCCTAATTTGGGGAAACTGTCGATCTTGAGACTTGATCCACCTAGAAGGGAGCAACTTTGTGCTTAATCCTTGAGGTGGGAGTCCTTTTGATCCATTGTAGATATTTGAGAGGCTAGACAAGTTGAAGATCATGTCATTTCTTGATTGATCCTTTGTCTAAGAGCTCTGAGAGGGCTTGAAACCCTAATTCTGATTGTAGTGAATGCTCAACAACCCTTGAGGCATTTGGTGAGGCATGATGGTTCATCCATACTGTGATGATGATTTACACAATGACGGGAAATCTTAGTGGTCAAAATTTGGGGTATTACAGATGCCCCTATTTAATCTTCTTGGACCCGAAGTTGTGAATGACAAAAGTATTTGGGCATTCGGGGTGCAAGAGGATTAAATATCGGAATACCCGAAATTTTGATGGCTTATGAGTGGCAGCTTGTGCATTCATCTTCTTTTGCTAAGCAATGATGCTTAGAAAAGGTTAACTTCCCCTCGATCCTGGTTTCCTACCAAGGAACTGGTCTTAGTTTCTTTTGTAAACTTCCCCTCGATCCTGGTTTCCTACCAAGGAACTAGTTTTAGTTTCTGACTTAAACTTCCCCTCGATCCTGGTTTTCTACCAAGGAACTGGTCTTAGTTTCTGAAATAAACTTCCCCTCGATCCTGGTTTCCTACCAAGGAACTGGTCTTAGTTTCTGATTTAAACTTCCCCTCGATCCTGGTTTCCTACCAAGGAACTGGTCTTAGTTTCTTAAATAAACTTCCCCTCGATCCTGGTTTCCTACCAAGGAACTGGTCTTAGTTTCTGAAATAAACTTCCCCTCGATCCTGGTTTCCTACCAAGGAACTGGTCTTAGTTTCTGAAGTAAACTTCCCCTCGATCCTGGTTTCCTACCAAGGAACTGGTCTTAGTTTCTTTTGTCAATAAACTTTACTGACAAGGGACGCTATGCGTAGCGATTTTCCTTAAACTTCTCGCCGAATTTTCCTGGGGAGATGCCATTTGAGTGGAAAAAGTGGTGATGTCAGACTTTACTGCCATTTGTAGAGGTACACAAACTTCTCTGTTTGAGACGCCATTTGTCGACTCTATCTGGGGAAAATGAGTCTCTTGAGAGACTGCTTCCACTTGGGGTCTTGCATCAGACTTTTCTTGGGATCTTCCCAGGGAAAATGAGTCTCTTGAGAGACTGCTTCCACTTTGAGGTGCCATGACCTTTTTATCAGCGGATTTTTTCGGAGAAAAACTGCCGAATTGCTGCTTAAGAGGCTTTCTCTGGGGATTTTCCTTTAATCTGGGAAAGCAAGGATATCATCTTCAATGGCAAAGAGTGACATTTGTAGAAAGCTTCTCTGGCTTTTCAGAGGTTCAAGTTATCAAAGTGGTCAAGTGCCGACTCTAATCCAGAGATACACTAGAGGAGAGATTGTTCAGACACAACATTTCCTGATGAGGCAAGAACTGACAACTCGATCGAGAGGACTGTTATCACGACAGGATAAGACCGACTCGAGTGATAGCGATGCAATATGAAATGCGAATTCAAATAAAATGCATGATGTATGTATGTATATGCTGACAAAACTGACGCGACATACAGACTAGTAGATGAACACGACTGGATACTCGGCCACTGCGGGGCGAAGAAGTACCGTTGGTCAAAAATAGCAATTCTACCTTGCTTAAGAGAGATATTCCCTGCGGGGAATACCGTTGATCGGGCTTAGGAGATAAGAACTCGGCCGAGGCGTGTCAAACGAAACAAGGTCTCTGACACAGTTGATCCTTCATTCAGGCATACTGGTTTAGAAGGAGTACTTTGATTCTGCACTTTGAGGCTCAAACGCCTTTGGAGACGCAATCGACGTTCTTTCGATGTTCAACAGTCAAAAGCAATTGCCATCTTTAATTTAAAAGCAGAAAAGGTTTTAACAAGTAAATTCATTTTGTTTCATTTCAAGAATCGTTGATCAAGTTAAAAACGTCATTCTGTAAAGCAAAAACAAGTAAGAATTACAAACAAAAGCACAAGGGCTCAAATTTTATTGATAAGATGGAGATCAGCCAAACGCGTGATTCCAAAGAGTATATACAAAGTTAGAAAATGTTAATTTACAGGGAAAATGGCTATGTTGAAACATAACGACCACTATCCTTCTATCAACTTTGAGTTCTGGACATCCTGAACCTCTGTCGAAGATGACCTTGATTGGAGTTTTCCTCCGATGGATGATGTAACTGCTGCTGAGGGACTTGCCTCTATTGAACATAGTTACTTGCCATTATCCCTAATTTTTGCCTGGATTGTACTGTGATGTTTCCAATCCACCGGGATGATTTTTTCATGTCTCTAACTTTTTCCTGGACCGCCCTTTCGGGTTTTCAATCCACCGAGACGTTCTTTTTTTTCTCTTTTTTTTTTAGTTTAGGCGAAGTATTTCTTGACTACATCAACATTCTTGGGATAGGCAAATTCCTCTCCGTCCATGGTTGCAAGTCTCAAGGCACCGCCTGAGAAAGCTTTCGTGACCACATAGGGACCATCATAATTTGGAGTCCATTTGCCCCGAGAATCAGTGAGAAATGATTGTATCTTCTTGAGCACGAGGTCTCCTTTCCTAAAGACACGGGGTCAGACCTTTTTGTCAAACGCCCTCTTCATATTTTGCTGATACAACTGACCATGTGTAGCATCGTGATTCGCTTCTCTTTGATCAAATTTAGTTCGTCGTGTCGACTATGACACCATTCAGCTTCGGTAAGCTTAGCTTCCATCAATACCCAGATTGATGGGATCTTTACTTCTATGGGGAGCACTGCTTCCATTCCATACACTAGAGAGAAAGGGGTAACCCCTATTTAAGTGCAGAAAGATGTTCGATAACCGTGAAGAGCAAAGGGTAGTATCTCGTGCCAGTCTTTGTAGGTTACAACCATCTTTTGAACGATCTTCTTGATGTTCTTGTTAGCCGCTTCTACCGCTCCGTTCATCTTGGGTCGGTAGGGAGATGAGTTATGGTGTTCGATCTTGAACTCAACGCACAACTCTTTCATCATCTTGTTGTTCAAGTTGGATCCATTATCTGTAATGATCTGGCTCGGAACACCATAACGGCAGATGATATTGTTTTTGATAAATCGGACCACCACTTGTCGGGTTACATTAGCGTACGATGCTGCTTCGACCCACTTGGTGAAATAGTCAATGGCTACCAGGATGAACCGATGTCCGTTTGAAGCCTTAGGTTCAATCAAGCCAATCATGTTGATTCCCCATATGGAAAAAGGCCACAGGGAAGAGAGAACTTTGAGATGTGTTGGCGGTACATGAATTTTGTTGGAGTATATCTGACACTTGTGACACCTCCTCATGTACTTGTAGCAATCGGATTCCATGGTCAACCAGTAGTACCCTGCTCTTAGAATTTTTCTCGCCATGGTGTGTCCATTGGCATGAGTGCCAAAGGATCCTTCATGAATTTCTTTCATCAATATGTCTGCTTCTGGTCTGTCGACGCATCGGAGCAAGACCATGTAAAAATTCCTCTTATAGAGTGAATCACCGCTTAGGAAGAAACTGCCTGCTAGCCTTCTGAGGGTTTTTCTATCTTTCTTAGTGCCCTAGGTGGGTACTCTTGTTTCTGAAGGAAGCATTTGATATCGTGATACCAAGGTTTGTCGTCTACGACTGCTTCGATCTTGAAGATGTAAGCGGGCCATTCAAGGCGCATTATGTCGATCTTAGGTAAGCTATTCCACTGACCTACACTAATCATGGAAGAGAGAGTGGCTAAAGCATCAGCCATGTGATTCTCACTACGAGGGACGTGACAAAACTCGACTCTGTCGAAGAAGGGTAACAACCTTCTTGCATAGTCTTTGTAAGGAATCAGTCCTGATTGGTATGTGTTCCAATCTCCTTTTATCTGATTGATAACCAAGGCTGAGTCGCCGTATACGTCCAAGTTTTTGATCCTTAAATCAATCGCTTCTTTGAGACCCATGATACAAGCTTTGTATTCGGCCTCGTTGTTTGTACATTTGAACGTAAGTCTGGCAGTGAAAGGAATGTGGGTACCCTGAGGGGTAACAATGATTGCCCCAATTCCATTTCCATAAATATTAAGTGCTCCGTCAAAGATAAGTCCCCATTGGGAACCTGGTTCTGGCCCTTCACTGGGTAACGGTTCATCGCAATCATTCATTTTTAGATACATGACATCTTCGTCTGGGAAGTCAAACCCGGTTGATTCTTGATCGTCAATCGGTTGATGAGCCAAATGACCAGCTAAAATACTTCCCTTAACTGCTTTCTGAGCGTGGTACTATATGTCATATTCTGATAATAACATCTGCCAACGGGCAATTCTTCCTGTGAGAACAGGCTTTTCAAAGACATACTTGATTGGATCCATCTCAGAAACCAACCAAGTAGTATGACGAAGCATGTATTGGCGAAGACGTTTGGCTGCCCAAGCCAAAGCGCAACAAGTTTTCTCGAGCATCGTGTACTGAGTTTCGTAGTCGGTGAACTTCTTGCTCAGATAGTAAATGGCAGACTCTTTCCTTTTGGTTTCGTCCTGCTGGCCAAGTACACATCCCATTGAGTCTTCCAAGACTGTGAGATAGATGATCAGTGGTCTTCCTTCCACTGGTGGTGATAGAATCGGCAGATTCAACAGATATTCCTTGATACTGTCGAAGGCTGTTTGGCAGTCTTCTGACCAAACGCAATCCTGATTCTTTTTGAGTAATTTGAAAATCGGCGCACACGTGGCGGTCATAAGGAATATGAATCTGGAGATGTAGCTCAAACGTCCCAAGAATCCTCTGACTTGTTTTTCAGTTTTCGGAGAAGGTATTTCTCGAATGGCCTTGACCTTGTCAGGATCAACCTCGATTCCTTTCTGGTTGACGATGAACCCTAAGAGTTTCCCATAACGAACACCGAAGGTGCACTTGTTGGGATTCAAGCAGAGTTTGTATTTCCTCAAACGCTCGAATAGTTTTGACAGGTGGGTCACATGCTCCTCTTCTGTCTTAGATTTTGCAATCATATCATCGACATACACTTCGATTTCCTTGTGTATCATGTCATGAAACAGAGTAGTCATGGCCCTTTGATAGGTTGCCCCGGCGTTCTTCAAACCGAACTGCATTACCTTGTAACAAAAGGTACCCCATTGGGTAATGAACGAAGTTTTCCCCATGTCTTTCGGCGCCATTTTGATTTGATTATGGCCCGAGAATCCATCCATGAAGGAGAAAACCTTAAGCTTTGTTGTGCTGTCTACCAGCATGTCAATGTGTGGTAAAGGGAAGTCGTCCTTTGGACTAACCTTGTTTAAGTCTCTGTAGTCGACACACATTCTGACCTTTCCGTCCTTTTTAGGAACGGGTACGATGTTGGCTAACCATTGAGGATATTCAGATGTAGCGAGGAAACCTGCGTCAATCTGTTTCTGTACCTCCTCTTTGATTTTGATGGCCATGTCCGGGTGAGTGCGTCTCAACCATTGTTTTACTGGCGGACATTCCGATCTCAACGGTAAGTGATGTTCCACGATATTGGTATCCAACCCTGGCATATCCTGATAGGACCAAGCAAACACATCGGGAAATTCTCTGAGAAGCTTTATCAAACCTTCTCTGGCAGTTGGAGTGAGCAGTGCCCCAATCCTGATTTCTTTTCTCTCTTTTTTTGAACCCACGTTGATAGTTTCCAATGGCTCTTTGTGCGGTTCAATGGACCTTTCCTCTTGTCTGAGTAATCGGGAGATCTCTTCTGGAATTTCGTTGTCAACTTCTTCTTCAGCCCCAAATATCTAGAACTCAAAGTCGGGAGAAGGCATCGGATCGTATGTTTCAACGGGGTGTAAAACAAGCAATCTGCATGACGTGATGATTCGTGTTTAGAAGAGATAGAGAGAATGCAAGTGTGTGCAGTGTATTTTTTCCTACTGCTTGTTTTTATTTTTATTTATTTTTTAGGATTACCATTTTCTGAAAAATGAAAAGAGAAAACAGTAATTAATGCAGAAATTACAGAACGACGTTATTTTATTTATGAACAAGTCGATCCTTGAAACTACAGCCCTATAAAACAAAACTCTGTCGCTTTGGGCAAAGCGAAGAGGGAATATTTACAGAAAGCGAGCCCTATCAAAACATCTGTTTCATCTGGGCAGGATGAAAGGTTAAAGATGGAAATTACTTTGACTGATGAATGACCTTCGGAACATTGACAGCAACCCATTGGCGGCGAACTCCTCGGTGAATCACAAAGTCTGGTACCTTCCTTGATTTGTCTTCAGAAATAACGCTGATTTCTAGTGGAGCAGGATCATTGGAATCTGTCGCCCAGGTAGAATTGTCGTAGGAGGATTCCTCAGTTGCATTTTGCATAGCATTTGTGCTCTCAGCTGTATCTCCCCGTCCAGTTGGCTGGATATCTTCGAGCCTGATACGAGAGCTTTCGAGAGCGGTGTACTTGACCATATAGTCAAATTTTCCACTTGGTTGTCCCAGGGTGTCCCATACTTCTCTGGAACTAGAGGAGTCATCTCTCTCGATGACGTTGACCTCGGGAAAAGCAAAGTTGATGAATTCCAGTCCTGCAAACGTTGCAAATTCATCGTTATGTTTAGTAGTTTCTGAATGACCTGAGTGTTGATCCCATGACATGGTGGGGACACAGGTATTCTGTTCAATGATGCTCAGCTAATTTTCATTACTCGGCTGACTTTCTGGCCCCAAGTTTCCTGGGTAAGGTTGCCACATTGGCAGACCATCCATTGGGCCATAGTAGGTGTAGTCAAAATTGTCTTTCATCGTAGTGTCTTCCTCTAATGAATTTGGTGGAGTGCGACATCCTTCTGGATCACAATCTCCGTATATCATTTCGACGTCTGACCTGAGTATAAATCTCGGTCTCTCTATAGGAAAGCAAAAAGGAGTTTGCGTTTCGTCCTGAGACATATTACCGTCCTTGTTAAGATAGGACTTCCATTCTTCCTCTGTGTCGGAGGAATCTTCCTCATTGATAGCATGGACTGCTTGAGGGACTGGGTGAAGAAAACCTCCACTGTGGAAGAAGTTCTGAATGGGATGAATACTTTCATCGCTAACAGCTGTCTGGGTACAGGTTGCAGAAAAACCAAGACCCTTCTTTGTTTTATTGTCAATAGGAATGACAAGTTGTCCCCATCCTTTTGTATCGGTACTTTCGACCGCTTTGATAGCATCTTTGTATGAGGAAATCGATGTTCCTCCTTCGAATTGATTGTCCTTGCTCACCGACAGCGCTTGGAACTGCACCCCAATAACCTCCTCGGGTTCAACACAAGTAGATGATGACATGTTACTCACGAGCAAGGCTTGTTCCCCACTGACTGTGACAAGTTGATCGTTCTGAATGAACTTTAGCTTTTGGTGGAGGGTCGAGGTGACCGCTCCAGCCTGATGTATCCAAGGTCTTCCTAATAAACAACTGTATGTTGCCCGGATGTCCATGACCTAGAAAGTGACTTGGAAAGTATGAGGACCGATAGTTATGGGAATATCAACTTCACCGATAACTGTTTTTCTGGATCCGTCAAATGCTTTGACGACGACCTCGCTGATTCTCATCGGAGGGCCCTTGAATGATAATTGCATCAAAGTGGACTTCGACATAACATTCAGGGCTGACCCTGTGTCTACCAGTACGCTGGCTAAAGCATCGTCCTGGCAGTTGACTGTGATATTGAGTGCCATGTTATGACGGCGACCCTCTTCAGGTAATTCCTCATCACTAAATCCCAAATTGTTGCAGGAAGTGATGTTAGAGACAATACTACCGAACTGTCCGATTGTTACATCCTGTTCCACAAAGGCTTGCTCCAAGACTTTCTGTAGAGCCTCCCTGTGGGCTTCTGAACTGAGTAACAGTGATAATACCGAGATCTTTGAAGGAGTTTGTATCAGTTGATCAACAATGTTGTATTCGCTCCTTTGGATGAGCTTCAGCATCTCATCATTGTTTTTTGAAAGGTCGGGATAAACTGAATTGACCGACTGGTGGATTGGGAACTTTTTCCTGAGGTTCCTTTTCTTTGTTGAACTCTCCAACTCCTCGGTTGAAGATTCGACCGCTCCGTGTTACACAACTGATGTCTACAATATTCACGACGGAGGGTAACAAAATTTCCTTTCCGTTTTCAACTATCGTTGCACCGTATTTGTAAGGGATTGCTTTAGTTGATTCATACGGTAGTGGTCCCGGTAGATAGATAACTACAGGAGCCTTCTGATTTTTCTGACCATCGTGCGTAATCTCGATCCGTTCCCGGTTGGGAACTCTAGATTCGTCAAGAAGAGCGATGATGGAAAAAACATCCCTGGTCTGGTGACGACCAGAGATTGTGACAACATCCTCAACTTGATCGTCAAGGTAGTCTGGCGTCCAGTTGATGGGTCCAGAACCTGGATATGGGCGAATCTCTCCATGATCCATCTGACCCTGAAGAGCTGCTCTCATAAGGTAACACCCTTGGTTACTTTTCGAACAGACTCCACAACATTCATAATTGTGCGGTGGCACCTGGCCACGTCCGCTTTGAATACAATGTAACGTCACTAGGTTTGTTTCCATGGATCGGACATCCTGACTTTGACGCCGAGTGGGATTCCTGTTACTGATACTAATTTGCTGAGTATCTTCATCCATATAGATTGGCATCCACCAGTGATTTAACAAGTGCTGAAGTGCCCCCTGGACAAGGGTACAACGTCGATCATTTTCGCAACCCGATTTACAGCTTTGATAGTCGTGTGATATTAAGAATCCGAGTCGGACCTGCTCAGCATGTAACTCTACCAGGTTGGTATTCATCACACGAATATCGAAGATCTGAACCATGTTGATCTGATAAGGGTTCCTATCATGGTAGTCTTGGATCCATCCAAGATCCATCTGACGCTGGAGGGCCTCTTGTATGAAAGGACATCCCTGTTTGTTTACCGAGTAAGTCAGACAGGAACTGTAATCATGCCGCAGAAGATTATGATACTGGCTTTTCCTTGAGTGCATCGCCACCAAGTTGACATTCATTTCACGGATGTCGTGGTTCTGAATGACGTTGGAATTCGTATACACCATGTTAACTCCACGAACTCTGTGCTCTTGGATCCATCCGAGATCCATCTGTTCCTGTAGAGCTGATTGCACTACCGAACATCCTCTATTACTTTTAGAGCAGACATCACATTGATGATAAATATGAGGTGGCACATGGCTATATCCACTCTGTCTACAATGCATCTTGACCAAATTGGTCCTCAATAAGAGTACATCGTGAATTTGATAGACATTGTTAGATTCTTTCTCAATCAGGTTGACTGCAGCTTTCTCGTGTTGAGGCAATGGGTTTGTGAGAACATTTGGATTCGTATCTTTGAAAGATAAGAGCCCGCTCCTAACAAGCTTTTGCACGTCGGATTTGAAATTGAGACAATTCTCTATGTTATGCCCTGATCCTCCTTGATGATAAGGGCATGTCTGATCCACCTTAAACCCAAAAGGCATATTTTCCGGTACTGTAAGAGGAGACTTAGTTTGGATGTGCCCCTTGGCCAGTAGTAACGGAAATAGTTCTGCGTACAATACGGGTATAGGATCAAATCCTTGCGGTCGCGTTGTACGATTGTTGTTATATGGAGGACGAGCCTGTTGAAGAGGCTGTTGTGTCCTTTGCTGCTGATTTGGTTGGTTCTGCACAACCTGAGGCTGATATGTAGGAATAGGCACAGGGCTGATAGCAGGAGTTACAGCTGCTACCGGTTGATAACGTCACCTTTGCTTTCCGAGAGAGATATTCCCAATATCTTGCTTCTTTTTCTTATGGAGAGCACTACTCTATCGTTTTGTATTGCTTGATGGTCCAGCGTCTTTTGCCAAACGTCCTTCTCGGACGGCTTCCTCAAGACGAACTCCCATGCCCACCATCTCGGTGAAATCACTGGGTGCACTGGTAACCATTCTGTCGTAGTAAAATGAGCTTAAGGTCTTTAAGAAGATCTTCGTCATCTCTTTTTCCTCAAGAGGTGGACAAATCTGAGCGGAAATTTCACGCCATCTCTGAGCGTACTCCTTAAAGGTTTCCTTGTCCTTTTGTGACATTCATCTGAGTTGATCTCTGTCTGGTGCCATGTCCAAATTGTATTTGTATTGTTGGACGAAGGCAGTACCAAGATCTCTGAATGTGCTAATCGTAGCACGGTTTAAACCCACGTACCATTTTAAGGCGGCACCGGTTAAACTATCCTGAAAGTAATGAATCAGTAGGTCCTGATTCTCTGTCTGAGCTGACATTCATCGAGCGTACATCACCAAATGACTCTGAGGGCAAGAGTTACCCTTGTACTTTTCAAAGTCGGGCACTTGGAACTTGTGCGGGACTTTCACATTGGGGACCAGACAAAGGTCTGCGACGTCCTTTCTAAAAAGATCCTGACCGCGAATGGCTTGCAGTTCCTTCTGCATTTCTAGGAACTGTTCCTGGAATTCATCCATTCGGTCAAACATAGTTTCCTTTTTACCAGCAGGTATCTGTGGAATCTGTCCTTCCGGGACAGTGTGCACCACAGGGGGTGGAACCGTAACTACGGCAGTGAATCTTGGCGTTTCCCAAAGTTTATAACCTTTAGGAGTCTTCAATATGCCTCTGGCATCTTCGCTTTCCCGAAGTTTGTAACCTTTAGGACCAGCGGCATCTGTCATGATTCCCTGATCTTCAACGATCGGCGGAACATATTCTTCTGGGATGTAGTTTGCAGGCATGCCTCATGGATGATCTTTCGTCATTTGAAACCTTGGATCAAACTTCTCCACTATGGGTGCTGAGGTGATCTCTGAGATCACAGTTCTATGTAGCTGAGCTTCTGCCATGGCTTGCATGTCGTTACGAAGCTTTCTCATATCCTCTCTCAGAGTGTCGATCTCTTCTTTCAACTCTCTGTTCTCTTCCTCAAGATCATCCATCTTTTTCTGACGATTGGCCTGAGTATTGTACGAATGAGACAGTTTGACTCTAGAACCGAGACACAAACGTGAGATTCGTAGGTAAGGAGAATACGCGATGTGGGAATGATTAATGCAATGATTATATTAATTGTTTTTTGGTTTAATCAAAATAAACTTCGACAATTAGATTGCAAATATCAAACAGTGGGGAAACTGTAGCGAGCGATTTTGGACGTGGTTCTTAAGCACTGGTCGCTCTCTGCGGTTGAGTTGACTACAGGTCGATTCATTTTTTTTCCTATTGTAAGCTGACGAAGGAAGGGAAATAGATGTCTCCAATTAACCCTGCTTGCATACTGAGTTTAAACAACGGTCTGTTAAGTTACGAATGCTATCAATGTGGGGGCCTTTGTACTGGTTATTTGTATTTTCGCCAATACGGGTTTCTTCTTTTTATTTTGACAGAATGTTTCTGACGGGGAATAAGGATTAGGATGTTTAGGACTGGTGCTTTTCGATAAATGTGTGAGAGTATGGGATTTTGGGTTTTTGTTTAGTGTGCTCGCTAAGATCTTTTCTTTCGATCTTATGCCTACGTATTCCCGTTTACCGAAACAGGGAAATCAGAGAGTTCGTAGTTCCTCCTATTCTATGGGAGGAAATGGGTGTTTTGGTGTCTTGTTCAAAGCCCAAGACGTGAAGCGAAAGGTGATTTATATCATGTTCAAAGCCCAAGATGTGAAGCTAAAAGGTCTCAACTTTAGAGAGAATCTGTCATCTCTAAAGAGGGGTAAAGGAGAATTACTTTAACTGGGATACGCGGATCCGAGCAATGCCATAATTTTCGAAGAAGGGGTTTTTAACCTGACGGAGAAGACTTTAACTCAGTGTAGAGCAATGCTATCTTTCCTTAGGAATTCCTCATGCTAAAAGAGGGACAGTGACATGGATATAGATGATCCAGAGGCTTGCCGCTTACAGCGATTAGATGAAAGGGAAGGAGTTGTTGATGTTTGTGTACTGTGAACGAGGCACAGATTTGATGCTAAAAGGTTGATTGGATCAGCCAGTGGTTTTCTTATACAAAGCCTAAGAGGAGGCTAATTTCCGCTAGGGAAAATCATTATACAAAGCCTAAGAGGAGGCGAATATGTGTCTCGTACAAAGCCCGAGAGAGAGGCTAAAAGGGTGACTCAACAAGAGAATCTTTTATACTCAACAAGAGAGTGTTTTTGTATCTCGTACAAAGCCCGAGATGGAGGCTAAAGGTTTGTTCGGCTCAAATAAGAACCTTTATGTATCTCGTATAAAGCCCGAGATGGAGGCGAAAAGTTGATTGACTCAACGAGGGAGTCTTTTGGTATCTCGTATAAAGCCCGAGATGGAGGCGATTTGACTCAACAAGAGAGTTTTTGTATCTCGTATAAAGCCGGAGATGGAGGCGAAAGGGTGATAGACCAACGAGGGAGTCTTTTATGTGTCTCATACAAAGCCCGAGAGAGAGGCTAAAAGGGTTGTTTGGCTCAACGAGAACCTTTTTTGTATCTCGTACAAAGCCCGAGATGGAGGCTAAAAGTTTGCTCCGCTGGGGATAATCATTTGTACAAAGCCCAAGAGGAGGCTATCGTGCTGGTGACTGTTATAGTTGAGTGACAAATCCAGTATACTGATTTTTAAAGAGAAAATCAGTTCTTATATGAGCAACACTGTACTCATGGGTTTGATCTGAGGATCGGGGTTGTTCCCTGTTCTTTAAGGAAAGGGGAAATCCGAAGGGTATTGAGACTGTCAGAGTCTACGGTTTCTTCCTATCTAACAAAAGGGGTCACTTGAGAATGTCTTTGAGACTCAAGGAAAAGAGACTGTCCAAGTCTAGAGTTTTATCTTTTGTACTATGTTTTGAGAAACAGTAGTAGACTCTGGAAAGGACTGCTCTATGGAGATAACTAAGTTCGGTTCCTATACCTCTAGGAGGTCGTCGGGACAATTTGTACGAAGCCCAAGAGGAGGCTGAAAGCTTTTGAGAAGCCGATCGGTCCTTGTACGAAGCCCAAGAGGAAGCTATCATTCCCGGAGGAAGAAATCATTATACGAAGCCTAAGAGGAGGCTGTCAATACTTCTAAGAAGCCGACGGGTCCTTGTACTAAGCCCAAGAGGAGGCGGGGTTGCTTTTAGGAAGCCTGTGCGTCCTTGTACAATGGCCAAGAGGAGGCCGATGCTTTTGAGAAGCCCGTGGGTCCCCAAACCTCGAGAAATTCAAGGCAAGCTATTCACGAGGAATAGATCAAGTCAGGAAAGTCTAAGAATTTGGAAGAAACTAAAAGATGCCATTCACGGAGAATACATTTCATCTTTGGGAGTAGAGTTTCTTGACAATTCCTAAGGAGGACAGCCGAAGAGAAGACTGTATCTGGTGATCCTATTTGGGATCTAGCTGTCTATTTTTACGAATAAATGAAACGGCTTTACCTAGTGCTAGACGTAGTTGCCGGGGAAACTCTGATATCTATACTATTATTACACAGTTGATATGAGTTTATGAAAGGAGACTTACAGTGAGCAGCCCCACAATACAGTTATATATATATGAGTTTGTGAAAGGAGACTTACAGTGAGCAGCCCCACAAAACAGTTATATGATATGAAAACAGTAAATGAAAGCAGATAAACACTTACTCGGTTGTAGAGCTTCCATGTTGTTGGGTTAGTTGTTTAACAAAGAAAGATTAAAAACAACAGTATATTCAAAATCAAAGCATAAAATGCTTTGAAAAAGAAAGATTTGGGGCTTACAGCTAAAGGAGAGGCCCAGATGGTTTTAAAGAAAAAAAGAGTGGGGCTTATAACACGAGGGTAGGCCCAGTTGACTTTTCGTTTAAAATGGCGATCGCGCCGAGGTTTTCTTCTAACGCAGAGGGACTTATACAATAAGTGAGGCCCAAAAAAGGTTTTGGTTAAAAGGGGGTTGGGTCTTACACTCTAATAGAGGCCCAAGAGTTTTGAATGGGTCTTATAGCTCAAGGAGAGGCCCAGATGATTTTTGAAAAGGCGACGATCGCGCCGTTTGTTTTTTGACGGTATCGGGACTTATACAATAAGTGAGGCCCAAAATGATTTGGTCAAAAAGGATTGGGTCTTACACTCTAATAGAGGCCCAAGAGTGTTTTGAAAATGATTTATGAGAGTTGAATTAATCCAAAACCCTAATTTGTTTACAAAATATGTTTTAATTGAATAAAAATTCAATTAAAATGATCAAAAATTGTTTAACACATGGAAAACAAATTGTGATCTTGGATTAATGCTCTTAAAAATTAAGTATTGACCTACAAAATAATTAGAAAGCATTAAAAGTTGCAAAATCAAGATGGAAAAAATATTTTAAAGGTTAAAAAACAATTAAAACATTAATTCTTTGCAAAAATATCAATTATATGAAATAAATAATATTTTTGGGATTTTTTGGTAGAATCAAATATTTAAACATTTTTGTGAATTATTGCAAAAAGAACCAATAAAAAATAATTAAAATTGAAAGAGTTATTAATTTTCCAAATAATTAATAAAACTTGGAAAAATAGCAAAAATGTGAAAAATCACAAAATGGCATGGGTGGGGTTTGAACCCAGGACCTCAAGCATACAAGGCGCGCGCCTTACCACTGGGGTGGTGATACATCCATTGTTTAAAATGAAACAACAAATATACAAGGTATGACATGATTTTGGCTTGCCCAAGGCAAGTTTTGGCTCAAAAACGTGAAGGTCATAACTTTCTCAATTCTTAATGGTTTGAGACAAAATTTATATGTATCTGGGCCAGAATCTCACAAGGAATCCAATGGTGGTGGTGGTTTTTTCATATCACACTCCCTCCTCAAAACCCGATAGTGGTTTTGAAAAGGACCTATAATTGCATTTTCTGTGCTACAACTCAATATAGGCATGAATTACATGATTAATTGGCACAAACACAACACATATGACATGTATGAGAGATGCATAATCAATGGACTTCAAATGCACACATGTTTTGGTGACTGCAAGTTGAGATGCTTACCCCTCTTTGAGATTTTGGAGTTTTCTCAGCAACCTGTCAACTCCCTTGCTCCATATATGATTTTATGCTTTGGACAACCTCAAATAATCCCTTAGATGCTTTGAGGATGATTTGAATCAGCTGGTACCTGCAAAAACACAAACTGTCCCTTTCTTGCAAAATGGGTTAAAAGTGACCAAAATAGCAACTCTCTCAAATGGTGTTCCAGATGTATGAAACCATTTGGGACAGTTCAAGGATGATATTTGGAGTGTGTTTGAGGTTTTATCTGGTTTGGAAATTGACTGAATCAAGACATGGCTTGAAAAATGCACAAAAGTGCCATTTTGAGGTTTTGAGAGGTGACTTTGCGATTTTGTGATTACATGTCACCTTTGATGGTTTGCACAGCTTACATATGATATATATGAGGTGTGTGTGTGATTGATTTTGATAGAATTGCTCTCTAACTCAAAAACTCAGAATTACTTGCTTTGGAAGGCAAAATTGGAATGAAAGAAGAGATTTTGAGGAAAGCATCTGTTAGATGGCTTTGGTGTACTTAAACTGAACACAAGTGAGCTCTATTTATAGTAGAGCAAGTTTGTTTTGGCTGCAATAGTGAATGGCAACTGCAGCAGGTGTTCCCTCAATGTTGGCCAATAAAAATGCAAGTCTCCTCTAGCCATTGACTAGAGGTTAGGGCACAGAGCTATGGTCCCCTTGGTCTTGGATAAGTCTTGACTGATTTTAGATGAGAATGGCTCAGTCCATGCCACCTTGATGGTTCCATTGAATGCCTCATTCCAAATTTGGAGTCTTGTCCCTATTTTGGCCATTCTAGGTTAAACATGCTATTTCTTGTTCCCAAGACTTTGAAGGCTTGGCTCAGTGATTGTCCCCTTTAGATTTGATCCTCAGAGGTGTCCAAGTGGATAGGAGCATTTGAAATTGGATGATTTTGGAAAATCGAGCAAAATGCAAAATTTGCCTTGCCTTTGACAGATTTCAGCAAGGCAACTTGACAATGTCATATCTCATGGTGTAAGTTGAATTTGGCAATGTTCTTGGCCATTTTGGAAAGCCCTTACATGATACAACAACTGTTTGAACATGTTTTATTTTGATCTCTTTTGATTCCAAGTGAAAAATCCCCCAACATTTGGCAAAAAGTGAAGGCAGATTCTAACTTAGTGAAAATTTCACTAAGTGTTGGAAAAAGTGACATTTTCACTTTTCAGCCACTTTGATCACTCCATAACTCAAAATCCTTAATGAATTGGAATGACTTGTAGCTGAAGTTTTTGTAGATGATAATGAGGGCTACAAATCCATCTTTGGATGAGAAAAAATGGCCTTGTGGTTTAGGAGTTATGGTCCTCCAAAGTTGGTACCCTAGCCAATTTATTTTTAACTTAGAAAATTTTCTAAGTTTTTATGTTTACCCTTTTTACAAGTTATCCAACTTTTCTTGATTTTTCTTGATGAATGATGATTCAAATCATACATTAACATCATTTTAGGGTTAAAAATCCATTTTGGTGAAAAATCTCAAAAAGTCAAAGTTGACTTTTGTGCACAGTTGACTTTTTATCAAATGAATTCCAAACTGTGCAATTCTTCAGGAAATCATGTCCTTGCCCTAAATCAAACTTGATGGACATGTTCCATGGGTGTCATATGGTATATTGATTCATGTATTAGGGTTTGGGAGGATATCCAGGTCAAAAGTCAAAGTTACAGTTGACTTTTCTCGCGAAACCCTAATTGTGGTGCAGATGAAATTGAGACTGGTTACTCCAGCTTCTTGGATTAATCAATTGTTCCAAATGGATCAATATGTTATATTAGAGACCCTCAAATCATGTCTTGAGGTCTTGGTTCATGATTTTTCCCAAAAGTCAACTTAGGGGTGAATTAGGTCAAGAAACCCTAATTCCTGATTTTTTATGTATGCATCCCCTGAGGCAAAATTGACTTGATGCTTGGGTCCATGAGGTTCCATGGAGTATATTAGGTTATGTTTTGGATCATTGGCTTGTGCCCAGATGAAATTTCCATCTGGAGGCCCTGGGCGATCAAAACCCTAATTTGGTGACACTGTTGATCTGGAGGCTTGATCCACCTATAAGGGAGCAGCTTTGTGCTTAATCCTTGAAGTGGGAGTCTTTTTGATCCATTGTGGATGTTGGAGAGGTTAGACAAGTTGAAGATCAAGTCATTCCTTGATTGATCCTTTGTCTAAAAGCTCTAAGAGGGCTTGAAACCCTAATTCTGATTGTAGTGAATGCTCAACAATTCCTTGAGGCATTGATGAGGCATAAAGGTACATCCATATTGTGCTGATGATTTGCACAATGATGGGAAATCTTAGTGGTCAAAATTTGGGGTATTACAGATGCCCCTATTTAATCTTCTTGTACACAAAGGAGTGAATGACGAAGGTATTCGAGCATTCGGGGTGCAAGAGGATTAAATATCGGAATGCCCGATATTTTGATGGCTATGAATGGCAGCTTGCGCATTCATCTTCTTTTGCTAAGCAATGATGGTTAGAAAAGGTAAACTTCCCCTCGATCCTGGGTTCCTACCAAGGAACTTGTCTAAGTTTTCTTTTGAGATGAACTTCACCTCGATCCTGGTTTCCTACCAAGGAACTGGTCTTAGTTTCTGATTTGAACTACCCCTCGATCCTGGTTTCCTACCAAGGAACTGGTCTAAGTTTCTGATTCAAACTTCCCCTCGATCCTGGTTTCCTACCAAGGAACTGGTCTTAGTTTCCAAAATAAACTTCCCCTCG
Organism: Lathyrus tuberosus; assembly: GCA_022829125.1. NCBI lineage: Eukaryota > Viridiplantae > Streptophyta > Magnoliopsida > Fabales > Fabaceae > Lathyrus > Lathyrus tuberosus. The sequence goes on along the minus strand of JALAZF010000414.1, from coordinate 4,704,173 downwards.
ATCCTGGTTTCCTACCAAGGAACTGGTCTAAGTTTCTGAAATAAACTTCCCCTCGATCCTGGTTTTCCTACCAAGGAACTGGTCTTAGTTTCTTTTGTCAATAAACTTTATTGACAAAGGACGCTATTAGTAGCGATTTTCCTCAAACTTCTCACCGAATTTTCCTGGGGAGATGCCATTTGACGGAAAAATTTTTGATGTCAGACTTGCTGGGGAACCCAGTCGTCTGAGTTGTAGAGGTACACAAACTTCTTTGTTGGAGACGCCATTTGTCGACTCTATCTGGGGAAAATGAGTCTCTTTGAGAGACTGCTTTCGCTTGGGGTCTTGCATCATAATTTTCTCGGGATCTACCCAGAGAAATGCCATATGATGGGATCCAATTTTGAGGTGCCGATGACCTTTTCATCATTGGCTTTTCGGAGAAATACTGATGTACTGCCGAATCTCTGTTTAAGAGGCTTTCTCTGGGGATTTTCCTTAATCCGGGAAAGCGAGGATATCATCTTCAATGGCGAAGAGTGACATCTGTTGAAGGTTCTCTGATCTTTCAGAGGTTAAAGTTATCAAAGTGGCCAAGCGCCGACTCTGATCTAGAGATACACTGGTGGCGAGATTGTCCAGACGCAGCAATTCCTGACGAGGACAAGGGCTGACAACTCGATTGAGAGGACGGTTATCACGGCAGGATAAAACCGAATCAAGTGATAGTGATTCAATATGAAATGCAAATGCAAATAAAATGCATGATATATGTATGTATATGCTGACAAAACAGACGCGACATACAGACTGAAAGATGAACACGACTGAATACTCGGCCATCGCGGGGCGAAGAAATACCGTTGGTTCAAAATAGCAATTCTACCTTGCCTAGAAGAAGTAGTCCACGCGGGGAATACCGTTGATCGGGCTTAGGATATGAGAACTCGGCCGAGGCGTGTCAGACGAAACAAGGTTTCTGACACGGTTGATCCTTCATTCAGGCATACTGGTTTTAGAAGGAGTACTTTGATTCTGCACTTTGAAGCTCGAACGCCTTTGGAGACGCAATCGACGTTCTTTCGATGTTCAACAGTCAAAAGAAATGCCATCTTTAATTTAAAAGCAGAAAAATTTTTAACAAGTAAATTCATTTTGTTTTATTTCAAGAGTCGTTAATTAAGTTAAACAACATCGTTCTGTAAAGCTAAAACAAGTAAGAATTACAAACAAAAGCACAAAGGCTCAAATTTTATTGATAAGATGGAGATCAGTCAAACGCGTGATTCCAAAGAGTGTATAAAGTTTAGAAAATGGAAATTTACAGGGAAAAGGGCTACGTTGAAACATAACGACCACTATCCTTCTACCAACTTTGAATTCGTGGCATCCTGAGCTTCTGTCGAAGATGACCTTTGACTGGAGATTTCCTCCGATGGATGATGTAACTGGTGCTGAGGGACTTGCCTCTGTTGAACATAGTTACTTGCCATTATCCCTAATTTTTGCCTGGATTGTACTATGATGTTTCCAATCCACCGGGATGATTTTTTTTTCATGTCTCTAATTTTTGCCTGGACCGCCCTTTCGGGTTTTCAATCCACCGAGACGATTTTTTTCAGTTTAGGCGAAGTATTTCTTGACTACATCAACATTCGTGGGGTAGGCAAATTCTTCTCCATCAATGTTTGCAAGTCTCAAGGCGCCGCCTGAGAAAGCTTTCGTGACCACATAGGGGCCATCATAATTCGGAGTCCACTTGCCTCGCGAATCAGTGAGAAATGATTGTATCTTCTTGAGCACGAGGTCTCCTTTTCTGAAGACGCGAGGTCGAACCTTTTTGTCAAACGCCTTTTTCATTCTTTACTGATACAACTGACCGTGGCATAGTGCCATGATTCGCTTCTCTTCGATCAGGTTCAATTCATCATGTCGGCTTTGACACCACTCAGCTTCTGTGAGCTTAGCTTCCATCAATACTCGGATTGATGGGATCTATACTTCTATGGGGAGCACTGCTTCCATGCCATACACTAGAGAGAAAGGGGTTGCCCCTGTTGAAGTGCGGACAGATGTTCGATAACCATGAAGAGCAAAGGGTAGCATCTCGTGCCAATCTTTGTAGGTTACAACCATCTTCTGAACAATCCTCTTGATGTTCTTGTTAGCCGCTTCTACCGCTCCGTTCATCTTGGGTCGATAGGGAGATGAGTTATGGTGTTCGATCTTGAACTCTGCGCACAACTCTTTTATCATCTTATTGTTCAAGTTAGATCCATTATCCGTAATGATCTGGCTTGGAACACCATAACGGCAGATGATATTGTTTTTGATAAATCGGACCACCACTTGTCGGGTTACATTAGCGTACGACGCTGCTTCGACCCACTTGGTGAAATAGTCAATGGCTACTAGGATGAACAGATGTCCGTTTGAAGCCTTAGGTTCAATCAAGCCAATCATGTCGATTCCCCAAATGGAAAAAAGCCATGGGGAAGAGAGAACTTTGAGATGCGTTGGCGGTACATGAATTTTGTCGGAGTATATCTGACACTTGTGGCACCTCCTTATGTACTTGTAGCAGTCGGATTCCATGGTCAACCAATAGTACCCGACCCTGAGAATATTTCTCGCCATTGTATGTCCGTTAGCATGAGTGCCAAAGGATCCTTCATGAATTTCTTTCATAAGCATGTCTGCTTCTAGTCTGTTGACGCATCAGAGCAAGACCATGTCAAAATTCCTCTTATAAAGAGTGTCACCGCTCAGGAAGAAGCTTCCGGCTAGCCTTCTGAGGGTCTTTCTGTCTTTTCTGAGTGCCCCAGGTGGGTACTCTTGTTTCTGAAGGAAGCATTTGATATTGTGATACCAAGGTTTGTTGTCTATGACTGCTTCAATCACGAAGATGTAAGCAGGCCGTTCAAGGCGCATAACGTCAATCTTAGGTAGGTCATTCCATCGACCTACGCTAATCATGGAAGACAGAGTGGCTAAAGCATCAGCCATGTGATTCTCACCACGAGGGATGTGATGAAACTCAACTCTGTTGAAGAAGGGTAACAACCTTCTTGCATAGTCTTTGTAAGGAATCAATCCTGATTGGTATGTGTTCCAATCTCCTGTGATCTGATTGATAACCAAGGCTGAATCGCCGTATACGTCCAAGTTCTTGATCCTTAAATCAATCGCTTCTTCGAGACCCAAAATACAAGCTTCGTATTCGGCCTCGTTGTTCGTACATTTGAATATAAGTCTGGCAGTGAAAGGAATGTGGGTACCCTGAGGGGTAACAATGATTGCCCCAATTCAGTTTCCGTAATGATTAACTGATCCGTCAAAGATTAGTCCCCATTGGGAACCTGGTTCTGGCCCTTCACTGGGTAACGGTTCGTCGCAATCTTCCATTTTTAGATACATGACATCTTCGTCTAGGAAGTCAAACCCGATTGATTCCTGATCGTCAATCGGTTGATGAGCCAAATGATCGACTAAAATACTTCCTTTAACAGCTTTCTGAGCGTGGTAATCTATGTCATATTCCGATAATAACACCTGCCAACGGGCAATTCTTCCCGTAAGAGCAGGCTTTTCAAAGACGTACTTGATTGGGTCCATCTCGAAGACCAACCAAGTAGTATGATGACTCATGTACTGGCGAAGACGTTTGGCTTCCCAAGCCAAAGCGTAACAAGTTTTCTCAAGCATCGTGTACCGAGTTTTGCAGTCAGTAAATTTCTTGCTTAGATAGTAAATGGCAGACTCGTTCCGTTTGGTTTCGTCTTGTTGGCCAAGTACACATCCCATTGAGTCCTCTAGGACTGTGAGGTAAATGATCAGTGGTCTTCCTTCCACTGGTGGTGATAGAATCGGCGGATTCAATAGATATTCCTTAATACTGTCGAAGGCGGTTTGGCAGTCTTCTGACTAAACGCAATCCTGGTTCTTTTTCAGTAATTTGAAAATCGGCGCACACGTGGCGGTCATAAGGAATATGAATCTGGAGATGTAGTTCAAGCGTCCCAGGAATCCTCTGACTTGTTTTTCAGTTTTCGGAGAAGGCATTTCTTGAATGGCCTTGACCTTGTCAGGATCAACTTCAATTCCTTTCTGGCTGACGATGAACCCTAGTAGTTTCCCTGAACGGACATCGAAGGTGCACTTGTTGGGATTCAAGCGGAGCTTGAATTTTCTTAAACGTTCGAACAATTTTGAGAGATGTTCAACGTGCTCATCCTCTGTTTTTTATTTTGCAATCAAATCATCGACATATACCTCGATTTCGTTATGTATCATGTCATGAAACAGAGTAGACATGGCCCTTTGATAGGTTTCCCCAGCATTCTTCAAACCGAACGACATCACCTTGTAACAAAAGGTACCCCATGGGGTAATGAACGAAGTTTTCTCCATGTCTTTCGGCGCCATTTTGATCTGGTTATAGCCCAAGAATCCATCCATGAAAGAGAAAATTTTGAACTTTGCTGTACTGTCTACCAGCATGTCAATGTGTGGCAAGGGAAAGTCGTCCTTTGGACTAGCCTTGTTTAAGTCTCTGTAGTCGACACACATTCTGACCTTTCCGTCCTTTTTAGGAACAGGCACGATGTTGGCTAACCATTGAGGATATTCAGATGTAGCGAGGAAACCCGCGTCGATCTGTTTCTATACCTCCTCTTTGATTTTGATGGCCATGTCCGGGTGAGTCCGTCTCAACCTTTGCTTTACTGGCGGACATTCCGATCTCAACGGTAAATGATGTTCCACGATGCTGGTATCCAACCCAGGCATATCCTGATAGGACCAAGCGAACACATCGGGGAATTCTTTGAGAAGCTTTATCAAACCCTCTCTGGCAGTTGGACTGAGCAATGCTCCAATCCTAATTTCTTTTCTCTCTTTTTCCGAACCCAAGTTTACCGTTTCCAACGGCTCTTTGTGAGGTTCAATGGACCTTTCCTCTTGTCTGAGTAGTCGGGAGATCTCTTCTTGAATTTCGTTGTCAACTTCTTCTTCAGCCCCAAATACCGGGAACTCAAAGTCGGGCGAAGGCATCGGATCGTATGTTTCAACGGGGTGTAAAATAAGCAATCTGCATGACGTGATGATTCGTGTTTAGAAGAGATAGAGAAAATGCAAGTGTGTGCAGTGTTTTTATTTTACTGCTTGTTTTTATCATTGAATGTTTTTTAGGATTACAATTTTCTGAAAAAGCAAAAAGAGAAAACAGCAATAAATGCGGAAATTACAGAACGACGTTATTTTATTAATGCACAAGTCGGTCTTGAAACTACAGCCCTATAAAACAAAACTCTGTCGCTTCGGGCAAAGCGAAGAGGGAAATTTTACAGAAAGCGAGCCCTATCAAAACAGTCGTTTCACCTGGGCATGGTGAAAGGTTTAAAGATGGCAAGTACTTTGACTGGCGAACGACCTTCGGAACATCGACAGCAACCCACTGGCGGCGAACTCCTCGGTGAATAACAAAGTCTGGCACCTTCCTTGATTTGTCTTCAGAAATGACGCTAATTTCTGGTGGAGCAGGATCATTGGAATCTGTCTCCCAGGCAGAATTGTCATAGGAGGATTCCTCTGTTGCATTTTGCATAGCATTTGCGCTCTCAGCTGTATCTCCCCACCCAGTAGGCTGGATATCTTCGAGCTTGATACGAGAGCTTTCGGGAGCGGTGTACTTGACCATAAAGTCGAATTTTCCACTTGGTTGTCCCAGAGTGTCCCAAACTTCTTTGGAACTGGAGGAGTCATCTCTCTCGATGACGTTGACCTCGGGAAAAGCATAGTTGATGAATTCAAGTCTTGCAAACGTTGCGAATTCATCGTCATGTTAAGTAATTTCCGAATGACCTGAGTGTTGATCCCATGACATGGCGGGGACACAGGTATTCTGTTCAATGACGCTCAGCTGAGTTTCATTGTTCGGCTGACTTTCTTGCCCCAAGTCTCCTGGATAAGGTTGCCACATTGGTAGATCATCCATCGGGCCACAGTAGGTGTAGTCAAAATTGTCTTTCATCGGAGTGACTTCCTCTAATGAATTTGGCGGAGCACGGCATCCTTCCGGATCACAATCTCCATAAATCATTTCAACATCTGATCTGGGTATAAATTTCGGACTCTGTGCGAGATAGAAAAATGGAATTTGCGTTTCGTCCTGCGACACATAACCGTCCTCGTTAAGATAGGACTTCCATTCCTCATCTATGTCAAAGGGATCCTCTTAATTGATAGCATGGACTACTTGTGTCACTGGTTGGAGGAAACCTCCACTATGGAAGAAGTTCTGAATGGGATGAAGACTTTCATCGTTGACAGCTGTCTGGGTACAGGTTACAGAAAAACCAAGACCCTTCTTTGTTTTGTTATCAATAGGAATGACAAGCCGTCCCCATCCTTTTGTATCGATACTCTCGACTGCTTTGATAGCATCCTTGTATGAGGAAATAGAAGTTCCTCCTTCGGATTGATTGTTCTTGCTCACTGATAGTGCTTGGAACTGCGTTCCAATAACCTCTTCAGGTTCTATACCAGCAGATGATGACAAGTTACTCACAAGCAAGGCCTGTTCCCCATAGACTGTGACAAGTTGATCGTTCTGAACGAATTTTAGCTTTTGGTGGAGGGTCGAGGTGACCGCTCCAGCCTGATGTATCCAAGGTCTTCCTAATAAACAACTGTATGTTGCTCGGATGTCCATGACCTGGAAAGTGACTTGGAAAGTGTGAGGACCAATAGTTATGGGAAGATCAACTTCGCCGATAACTGCTTTTCTGGATCCGTCGAACGCTTTGACGACGACCTCGCTGATTCTCATCGGAGGGCCCTTAAATGATAATTGCATCAAAGTGGACTTCGGCATAACATTCAGGGCTGACCCTGTGTCTACCAGTATGCTGGCTAAAGCATCGTCCTGGCAGTTAACTGTAATGTTGAGCGCCATGTTATGACGGCGACCCTCTTCGGGTAATTCCTCATCACTAAATCCAAAATTATTGCAGGAAGTGATGTTAGAGACAATACTATCGAACTGTCTGATTGTTACATCCTGTTCCACAAAGGCCTGCTCTAAGACTTTCTGTAGAGCCTCCCTGTGAGCTTTTGAACTGAGTAACAATGATAATACCGAGATCTTTGAAGGAGTTTGTAACAGTTGATCAACAATGTTGTATTCGCTCCTTTAGATGAGCTTAAGCATCTCATCTTTGTTTTTCGAAAGGTCGGGATTACTGGATTGACCGACTGGTGGATCAGGAATTTCTGTCTGACACTCCTTTTCTTGGTTGAACTCTCCAACTCCTCGGTTGAAGATTTGACTGCTCCGTGTTACACGACTGATGTCTGCATTATTTACGATGGAGGGTAATGGAATTTCCTTTCCATTTTCAACTGTTGTTGCACCGTATTTGTAAGGAATAGCCTTAGCTGATTCATACGGTAATGGTCCCGGTAGATAGATGACTATGGGAACCTTCTGATTTTTCTGACCATCATAAGTAATCTCGATCCGTTCCCGGTTGGGAACTCTAGATTCGTCAAGTAGAGGAATAATGGCAAAAACATCCCCAACTTGATCGGCAAGGTAGTTTGGGGCCCCGTTGATAGGTCCGAAACCCGGATATGGACGAATCTCTCCACGATCCAACTGATCCTGAAGAGCTGCTCTCACAAGGTAACACCCTTGGTTACTTTCTGAACAGACGCCACAACTGTCATAGTTGTGTGGGGGCACCTGGCCACGCCCACTTTGAATACAATGTAACCTCACTAGGTTAGCTTCCACCGATCGGAAATCCTGACTCTGACGCCGAGTGGGATTTCTGTTATTGATACTGATCTGCTGAGTATCTTCGTCCATATAAATTGGCATCCACTAGTGATTTAACAAGTGCTGAAGTGCCTCCTGGACAAGGGTACAACCTCGATCGTTTTCGCAACCCGCTTTACAGCTTTGATAGTTGTGTGAGATCAGGAATCCGAGTCGGACCTGCTCAGCATGTAAATCTACCAAGTTGGTATTAATCACGGGGATATCGAAAACCTAAACCATGTTGATTTGATAGGGATTCCTATCATGGTAGTCTTGGATCCATCCAAGATCCATCTGTCGCTAGAGGGCCTCTTGTATGAAAGAGCATCCCTGTTTGTTTACCGAGCAAATCAGACAGGAATTGTAATCGTGCCGCGGTAGATTATGACACTGGCTTTGCCTTGAGTGCATCGCCACCAAATTGACATTCATTGCACGAATATCGTGGTTCTGAATGATGTTGGAATTCGTGTAGACCATGTTAACTCCACGAGCTCAGTGCTCTTGGATCCATCCGAGATCCATTTGTTCCTGTAGAGCTGCTTGCACTACAAAACATCCCTGATTGTTTTTAGAGCAGATATCACACTGGTGATAGTTATGAGGTGGCACATGGCCATATCCACTCTGTCTACAATGCATCTTGACCAGATTGGTCCTCAATAAGAGTACATCATGAATTTGATAGACATTGTTAGTCTCTTTCTCAATCAGATTGAATGCAGCCTTCTCGTGTTGAGGCAGCGGGTTTGTGAGAACATTAGGATTCGTATCTTTGAAAGATAAGAGCCCGCTCCTAACAAGCTTTTGCACGTCAGATTTGAAATTGAGGCAACTCTCTATGTTATGCCCCGATCCTCCTTGATGATAAGGGCATGTCTGATCCACCTTAAACCAAAAAGGCGGATTTTCCGGTACTGTAAGAGGAGACTTAGTCTGAATGTGACCCTTAGCCAGTAGTAACGGAAATAGTTCTGCGTACAACATGGGTATAGGATCAAACCCTGATGGTCGTGTTGTACGATTGTTATTGTATGGAGGACGAGCCTGCTGAAGAGGATGTTGAGTCCTTTGCTGATTAGGTTGGCTCTGCGCAACCTGAGGTTGATACGTAGGAACAGGCGCGGGGCCGATAGTAGGAGTTACTGCTGCTACTGGTTGATAACGACACCTTTGCTTTCTGAGATAGATATTCCCAATATCTTGCTCTTTTTTTTAGGGAGAGCACTACCGTATTTTTTAGTACCGCTCGTCGATCTAGTGTCTTTTACCAAACGTCCTTCTCGGACAGCTTCCTCAAGACGAACACCCATGCCGACCATCTCGGTGAAATCACTGGGTGCACTGGCGAACATTCGGCCGTAGTAAAATGAGCTCAAGGTTTTTAAGAAGATCTTTGTCATCTCTTTTTCCTCAAGAGGTGGACAAATTTGGGCGGCGATTTCACGCCATCTCTGGGCGTACTCCTTAAAGGTTTCCTTGTCCTTTTGCGACATCGATCTGAGTTGATCTATGTCGGGTGCCATGTCCAAATTGTATTTATAATGTTGAACGAAGGCTTTGCCAGGATCTCTGAATGTGCCGATCGAGGCGCGGTTTAAACCCATGTACCATTTTAAGGCGGCACCGGTTAAACTATCCTGAAAGTAATGAATCAGCAGGTCCTGATTTTTCGTTTGAGCTGACATTCGTCGAGCGTACATCGTCAAGTGACTTTGAGGGCAAGAGTTACCCTTGTATTTTTCAAAGTCATGCACTTGGAATTTGTGCGGAACTTTCACATTGGGGACCAGACAAAGGTCTGCGGCGTCCTTTCCAAAAAGATCCTGACCGCGAATGGCTTGCAGTTCCCTCTGCATTTCCAAGAACTGTTCCTAGAATTCATCCATTCGGTCAAACATAGTTTCCTCCTTTCCAAAAGGTATCTGTGGAATCTGTCCTTCCGGGACAGCGTTCACCACAGGGGGTGGTACCATAACTACGACAGTGAATCTTGGCGTTTCCCGAAGTTTGTAACCTTCAGGAGTTTTCAGTATGCCTCTGGCATCTTCGCTTTCCCGAAGTTTTTAACCTTCAGGACCAGCGATATCTGTTGCGATTCCCTGATCTTCAACGATCGGCGGAACATATCCTTCCGGGATATAGTTCGCAGGCATGCCCCAGGGACGATCTTTCGGCATCTGATACCTAGGATTGAACTTCTCCACTATGGGCGTCAAGGTGATCTCCGAGATCACAGTCCTTTGTAGCTGAGCTTCTGCCATGACTTGCATGTCGTTACGAAGCTTTCTCATATCCTCTCTCAGAGCGTCGATCTCTTCTTTCAACTCTTTGTTTTCTTCCTCAAGATCATCCATCTTCTTCTGATGACTGGCCCGAGTATTGTACGAATGAGACAGTTTGACTCTAGAATCGAGACACAAACGTAAGATTCGTAGGTAAGGAGAATACGCGATGTGAGAATGATAAAATGCAATGATTATATTAATTGTTTGTTGATTTAATCAAAATAAACTGCGACAATTAGATTGCAAATATCAAACGGTGGGGAAACCCCTTTTTATTGAAATTCGAAGGATTACAGAAATGGAAATACAGTAGATTACAAGGTGCGGAAACAGAAACTTAAGCTAAAGGGTCCCGAGTCCTCTCTGAAGGGAAATCGGGAGCTGATTCTGATATCTTCCTCTTCTTTGACCGGGGCTCTTGGGCCGTTGTCGGGTCATCATTCCTTTGCCAGGTGAAAGGAGTGAGCAAATTCCTTTGGTCATCTTGATTCTCTACAGCGTGCTGCTCCAAAATTTCGATCAGAGCATCTTTCTCTTTCAGTAGTTGCTGTATTTGGATACACTCTATGTCGAGGGCGCGGTACTTGTTCTTCCAAGACCTTCTCTCCTTTTGAACTTTGTTAAGAGTAACCTGAAGCTTTTCAGTTTCAGTCATGAAGTACATGACAGATTCCCTCGGCGGAAGAATTCAGTAACGAGGATAAGGCATCTTTAGCTTGAGAGCTCTAGTTTGTACCCAATGGAGATAAGGCTCCACCGAGACACGGTCCAGTTTTCCTTGAGACTCTCGTCCTTTCTTATGAACGTGCTTCCCCGCATGCACTATTTCCATCTTCAGTGCTCTGTCGTTTTCTCCTTTCTTGAAGAAAAGACCTTCCCGATGAGCGTTCTGCGGAACGAGCCTCATCGGGTATCCAAATTGACGAAGAACCAATACCGGATGGTAGTTGATTCCCCCTTTAGTTCCTATGAGAGGTACGTTGGGGAAGTTTCCACAACGATCAATGATTCTGATCCCATCATAAATCCTATTACACCAATCTATATCAGAGTTGGTAAGAGACATGATCTTTTGCGACCAGCGCAAGACACTCTTGCAATCCCAAAAAGCAGCAGACTTAGGGAAATGGGAGATAAACCATTTGTAAAGCAAAGGTACACAGCATGTGATCTCCCCTCCTCTTTACAAATTTCCTAAGTGTACAGAATGATACGCATCTGCGAGCAAAGTCGGCACTGGGTTTCCAATGAGAAAAACCTTAATAGCGTTGATATCGACGAAGTTATTAATGTTGGGAAACAAAAATAATTCGTAGGTGAGCAAGACAAAGATGATTTCAAAAGCAGTCACGTTCCCTATTCTAGGGAAGTACAGAGCTTTCTTTGTTAAGAACTGGGCTGGAAAACCTTGGATGCCACCCTTGGTAGTCATGTGAGTCCTGACCTCAGACTTGTCTAAATGAATTGCTCTTGCAATGATCTGATTCTTTGGAATTTCTTCCAGTCCGGAAAATGGAGCTCGATTAGTGATATGTAGATCCATCAGATGAGAATATTCTTCCAACGTTGGTGCGAGCTGGTAATCCGGGACTGTGAAACAATGATAAACTAGATCATAGAACTGAACGAGCGCGTCCATGATTCCCCCAATCACATGGACTCTTAACAGTGGTAGCAAACCACCGTGCTTGGCTCTGAAAGCCTTTGGGTAAGTGATCATCCTCGCTAACCTTCTCAAATCCTATAGCTTTGGAACCTTGAAGGTATACTGGTGAGTTCTCCTTCTACCGAAATCCATTAGTGCAATCCTTTTCTCTGATATTTGCAATCACAGTCTTAGTTTAATTTGAAAAACAGAGAGACTAGAAGAGAAAGTTTTTTGAATGTTTTAATGTTTTTTTTTAAATGAATGCATGAATGCAGCACACAAAAACATAGAAAAAACATGGGGTCAGAGGGTCGTTGTCATGAAGTCAAGGCTCTACCCATCCCCAAAGGTTTACTAAGGTGATTTTTGTACATTATCATCAGCTCCTCCTAGGAAGGCAGACAACAAGCGGATCGCCAGCGAGTTGTGTGCAATCTTAGAGTAAGTGCTATTCACCGAGAATAGATCACCAGCCTTAAATGAGGGTAGTATCGCGTAACAACTATTTCCGATAGTTTCCGCACTACGAAAGGGTTGGCTTTTCTAGGTGTATACTCAATCTTTCCACATGCGGCATCACACGCATTCCCAGTAGCAGAAAAATAAACACGTATAGCAATTAGGAAAAGCATTATATATATTTGTCTTAAACATCCTAGACCTATAAAGCTAAGAATCCTAAGTTCCAGACAGAAATGGCTCCTCGGCGGAGTCACCATTCTGTAGTATTCACACAAGGAAAAAAGAAAAAAAAGATCGGTCCCACGGTGGGCGCCACTTTTCAGTGGTGGCCACCGCCATGAAAAAGATTCGTCCAAAGTTTTCACCTTAAATTTTAAAAAAGTCAGTGAACGGCCCCACGGTGGGCGCCACTTTTCTGTAGCGAGCGATTTTGGACGTGGTTCTTAAGCACTGGTCGCTCTCTGCGGTTGAGTTTACTACAGGTCGATTCATTTTTTATCCTATTGTAAGCTGACGAAGGAAGGGAAATAGATGTCTCCAATTAACCCTGCCTGCATACTGAGTTTAAACAGCGGTCTGTTAAGTTACGAATGCTATCAATGTGGGGGGCCTTTGTACTGGTTATTTGTATTTTCGCCAATACGGGTTTCTTCTTTTTATTTTGACAGAATGTTTCTGACAGGGAACAAGGATTAGGATGTTTAGGACTGGTGCTTTTCGATAGATGTGTGAGAGTATGGGATTTTGGGTTTTTGTTTAGTGTGCTCGCTAAGATCTTTTCTTTCGATCTTATGCCTACGTATTCCCATTTACCGAAACCGGGAAATTAGAGCGTTCGTAGTTCCTCCTATTCTATGGGAGGAAATGGGTGTTTTGGTGTCTTGTTCAAAGCCAAAGACGTGAAGCGAAAGGTGATTTGTATCTTGTTCAAAGCCCAAGATGTGAAGCTAAAAGGTCTCAACTTTAGAGAGAATCTGTCATCTCTGAAGAGGGGTAAAGGAGAATTACTTTAACTGGGATACGCGGATCCGAGCAATGCCATAATTTCCGAAGAAGGGATTTTTAACCTGAAGGAGAAGACTTTAACTCAGTGTAGAGCAATGCTATCTTTCCTTAGGAATTCCTCATGCTAAAAGAGGGACAGTGGCATGGATATAGATGATCCAGAGGCTTGCCGCTTACAGCGATTAGATGAAAGGGAAGGAGTTGTTGATGTTTGTGTACTGTGAACGAGGCACAGATTTGATGCTAAAAGGTTGATTGGATCAGCCAGTGGTTTTCTTATACAAAGCCTAAGAGGAGGCTAATTTCCGCTAGGGAAAATCATTATACAAAGCCTAAGAGGAGACAAATATGTGTCTCGTACAAAGCTCGAGAGAGAGGCTAAAAGGGTGACTCAACAAGAGAATCTTTTATACTCAACAAGAGAGTGTTTTTGTATCTCTTACAAAGCCCGAGATGGAGGCTAAAGGTTTGTTCGGCTCAAATAAGAACCTTTTTGTATCTCGTATAAAGCCCGAGATGGAGGCAAAAATTTGATTGACTCAACGAGGGAGTCTTTTGGTATCTCGTATAAAGCCCGAGATGGAGGCGATTTGACTCAACAAGAGAGTTTTTGTATCTCGTATAAAGCCCGAGATGGAGGCGAAAGGGTGATAGACTCAACGAGGGAGTCTTTTATGTGTCTCATACAAAGCCCGAGAGAGAGGCTAAAAAGGTTGTTTGGCTCAACGAGAACCTTTTTTGTATCTCGTACAAAGCCCGAGATGGAGGCTAAAAGTTTGCTCCGCTGGGGATAATCATTTGTACAAAGCCCAAGAGGAGGCTATCGTGCTGGTGACTGTTATAGTTGAGTGACAAATCCAGTATACTGATTTTTAAAGAGAAAATCAGTTCTTATATGAGCAACACTGTACTCATGGGTTTGATCTGAGGATCGGGGTTGTTCCCTGTTCTTTAAGGAAAGGGGAAATCCGAAGGGTATTGAGACTGTCCGAGTCTATGGTTTCTTCCTATCTAACGAAAGGGGTCACTTGAGAATGTCTTTGAGACTCAAGGAAAAGAGACTGTCCAAGTCTAGAGTTTTATCTTTTGTACTATGTTTTGAGAAACAGTAGTAGACTCTGGAAAGGACTGCTCTATGGAGATAACTAAGTTCTGTTCCTATACCTCTAGGTGGTCGTCGGGACAATTTGTACGAAGCCCAAGAGGAGGCTGGAAGCTTTTGAGAAGCCGAGCGGTCCTTGTACGAAGCCCAAGAGGAAGCTATCATTCCCGGAGGAAGAAATCAATATACGAAGCCTAAGAGGAGGCTGTCAATACTTCTAAGAAGCCGACGGGTCCTTGTACTAAGCCCAAGAGGAGGCGGGGTTGCTTTTAGGAAGCCTGTGGGTCCTTGTACAATGCCCAAGAGGAGGCCGATGCTTTGAGAAGCCCGTGGGTCCCCGAACCCCGAGAAATTCAAGGCAAGCTATTCACGAGGAATAGATCAAGTCAGGAAAGTCCGAGAATTTGGAAGAAACTCAAAGATGCCATTCACGGAGAATACATTTCATCTTTGGGAATAGAGTTTCTTGACAATTCCTAAGGAGGACAGCCGAAGAGAAAACTGTATCTGGTGATCCTATTTGGGATCTAGCTGTCTATTTCTACGAATAATCGAAACGGCTTTACCTAGTGCTAGACGTAGTTGCCGGGGAAACTCTGATATCTATACTATTATTACACAGTTGATATGAGTTTATGAAAGGAGATTTACAGTGAGCAGCCCCACAATACAGTTATATATATATAAGTTTGTGAAAGGAGACTTACAGTGAGCAGCCCCACAAAACAGTTATATGATATGAAAGCAGTAAATGAAAGCAGATAAACACTTACTCGGTTGTAGAGCTTCCATGCTGTTGGGTTAGTTGTTCAACAAAGAAAGATTAAAAACAACAGTATATTCAAAATCAAAGGAGAAAATGCTTTGAAAAAGAAATATTTGGGGCTTACAGCTCAACGAGAGGCCCAGATGATTTTAAAGAAAAAAAGAGTGGGGCTTATAATACGAGGGAAGGCCCAGTTGACTTTTCGTTTAAAATGGCGATCGCGCCGAGGTTTTCTTCTAACGCAGAGGAACTTATACAATAAGTGAGGCCCAAAAAAGGTTTTGGTTAAAAGGGGGTTGGGTTTTACACTCTAATAGAGGCCCAAGAGTTTTGAATGGGTCTTATAGCTCAAGGAGAGGCCCAGATGATTTTTGAAAAGGCGACGATCGCGCCGTTTGTTTTTTGACGGTATCGGGACTTATACAATAAGTGAGGCCCAAAATGATTTGGTCAAAAAGGATTGGGTCTTACACTCTAATAGAGGCCCAAGAGTGTTTTGAAAATGATTTATGAGGGTTGAATTAATCCAAAACCCTAATTTGTTTTCAAAATATGTTTTAATTGAATAAAAATTCAATTAAAATGATCAAAAATTGTTTAACACATGGAAAACGAATTGTGATCTTGGATTAATGCTCTTAAAAATTAAGTATTGACCTACAAAATAATTAGAAAGCATTAAAAGTTGCAAAATCAAGATGTATATATGTCAGTTAAATTTTTTAAAAGGAGACTTACAGTGAGCAGCCCCACAATACAGTTATATATATATGAGTTTGTGAAAGAAGACTTACAGTGAGCAGCCCCACAAAACAGTTATATGATATGAAAGCAGTAAATGAAAGCAGATAAACACTTACTCGGTTGTAGAGCTTCCATGCTGTTGGGTTAGTTGTTCAACAAAGAAAGATTAAAAACAACAGTATATTCAAAATCAAAGCAGAAAATGCTTTGAAAAAGAAAGATTTGGGGCTTACAGCTCAAGGAGAGGCCCAGATGGTTTTAAAGAAAAAAAGAGTGGGGCTTATAACACGAGGGTAGGCCCAGTTGACTTTTCGTTTAAAATGGCGATCGCGCCGAGGTTTTCTTCTAATGCAGAGGGACTTATACAATAAGTGAGACCCAAAAAAGGTTTTGGTTAAAAGGGGGTTGGGTCTTACACTCTAATAGAGGCCCAAGAGTTTTGAATGGGTCTTATAGCTCAAGGAGAGGCCCAGATGATTTTTGAAATGGCGACGATCGCGCCGTTTGTTTTTTGACGGTATCGGACTTATACAATAAGTGAGGCCCAAAATGATTTGGTAAAAAAGGATTGGGTCTTACACTCTAATAGAGTCCCAAGAGTGTTTTGAAAATGATTTATGAGTGTTGAATTAATCCAAAACCCTAATTTGTTTTCAAAATATGTTTTAATTGAATAAAAATTCAATTAAAATGATCAAAATATGTTTAACACATGGAAAACAAATTGTAATCTTGGATAAATGCTCTTAAAAATTAAGTATTGACCTACAAAATAATTAGAAAGCATTAAAAGTTGCAAAATCAAGATGGAAAAAATATTTTAAAGGTTAAAAAACAATTAAAACATTAATTCTTTGCAAAAATATCAATTATATGAAATAAATAATATTTTTTGGATTTTTTGGTAGAATCAAATATTTAAACATTTTTGTGAATTATTGCAAAAAGAACCAATAAAAAATAATTAAAATTGAAAGAGTTATTAATTTTCCAAATAATTAACAAAACTTGGAAAAATAGCAAAAATGTGAAAATTCACAAAATGGCATGGGTGGGGTTTGAACCCAGGACCTCAAGCATACAAGGCGCGCGCCTTACCACTGGGGTGGTGATACATCCATTGTTTAAAATGAAACAACAAATATACAAGGTATGACATGATTTTGGCTTGCCCAAGGCAAGTTTTGGCTCAAAAACGTGAAGGTCATAACTTTCTCAATTCTTAATGGTTTGAGACAAAATTTATATGTATCTGGGCCAGAATTTCACAAGGAATCCAATGGTGGTGGTGGTTTTTTCATATCACACTCCCTCCTCAAAACCCGATAGTGGTTTTGAAAAGGACCTATAATTGCATTTTCTGTGCTACAACTCAATACAGGCATGAATTACGTGATTAATTGGCACAAACACAACACATATGACATGTATGAGAGATGCATAATCAATGGACTTCAAATGCACACATGTTTTGGTGACTGCAAGTTGAGATGCTTACCCCTCTTTGAGATTTTGGAGTTTTCTCAGCAACGTGTCAACTCCCTTGCTCCAGATATGATTTTATGCTTTGGACAACCTCAAATAATCCCTTAGATGATTTGAGGATGATTGAAATCAGCTGGTACCTGCAAAAACACAAACTGTCCCTTTCTTGGAAAAGGGGTTAAAAGTGACCAAAATAGCAACTCTCTCAAATGGTGTTCCAGATGTATGAAACCATTTGGGACAGTTCAAGGATGATATTTGGAGTGTGTTTGAGGTTATATCTGGTTTGGAAAGTGACTGAATCAAGACATGGCTTGAAAAATGCACAAAAGTGGCATTTTGAGGTTTTGAGAGGTGACTTTGTGATTTTATGATTACATGTCACTTTTGATGGTTTGCACAGCTTACATATGATATATATGAGGTGTGTGTGTGATTGATTGTGATGGAAT
Source organism: Lathyrus tuberosus (assembly GCA_022829125.1). Taxonomy (NCBI): domain Eukaryota; kingdom Viridiplantae; phylum Streptophyta; class Magnoliopsida; order Fabales; family Fabaceae; genus Lathyrus; species Lathyrus tuberosus. The sequence goes on along the minus strand of JALAZF010000414.1, from coordinate 4,686,417 downwards.
TGCTCTCTAACTCAAAAACTCAGAATTACTTGCTTTGGAAGGCAAAATTTGAGTGAAAGAAGAGATTTTGAGGAAAGCATCTGTTAGATGGCTTTGGTGTACTTAAACTAAACACAAGTGAGCTCTATTTATAGTAGAGCAAGTTTGTTTTGGCTGCAATAGTGAATGGCAACTACAGCAGGTGTTCCCTCAATGTTGGCCAATAAAAATGCAAGTCTCCTCTAGCCATTGACTAGAGGTTAGGGCACAAAGTTATGGTCCCCTTGGTCTTGGATAAGTCTTGATTGATTTCAGATGAGAATGGCTCAGTCCATGCCACCTTGATGGTTCCATTGAATGCCTCATTCCAAATTTGGAGTCTTGTCCCTATTTTGGCCATTCTAGGTTCAACATGTTATTTCTTGTTCCCAAGACTTTGGAGGCTTGGCTCAGTGATTGTCCCCTTTAGACTTGATCCTCAGAGGTGTCCAAGTGGATAGGAGCATTTGAAATTGGCTGATTTTGGAAAATCGAGCAAAATGCAAAATCTGCCTTGCCTTTGACAGATTTCAGCAAGGCAACTTGACAATGTCATATCTCATGGTGTAAGTTGAATTTGGCATTGTTCTTGGCCATTTTGGAAAGCCTTTACATGATACAACAACTGTTTGAACATGTTTGGTTTTGATCTCTTTTGATTCCAAGTGAAAAATCTCCCTACATTTGGCAAAAAGTGAAGGCAGATTCTGACTTAGTGAAAATTTTACTAAGTGTTGGAAAAAGTGACATTTTCACTTTTCAGCCACTTTGATCACTCCATAACTCAAAATCCTTAATGAATTGGAATGACTTGTAGTTGAAGTTTTTGTAGATGATAATGAGGGCTACAAATCCATCATTGGATGGAAAAAATGGCCTTGTGGTTTAGGAGTTATGGTCCTCCAAAGTTGGTACCCTAACCACTTTATTTTTAACTTAGAAAATTTTCTAAGTTTTTATGGTTACCCCTTTTACAAGTTATCCAACTTTTCTTGATTTTTCTTGATGAATGATGATTCAAATCATACATTAACATCATTTTAGGGTTAAAAATCCATTTTGGTGAAAAATCTCAAAAAGTCAAAGTTGACTTTTGTGCACAGTTGACTTTTTATCAGATGAATTCCAAACTGTGCAATTCTTTAGGAAATCATGTCCTTGACCTAAATCAAACTTGATGGACATGTTCCATGGGTGTAATAGGGTATATTGATTCATGTATTAGGGTTTGGGAGCATGTCCATGTCAAAAGTCAAAGTTACAGTTGACTTTTCTCGCGAAACCCTAATTGTGGTGCAGATGAAATTGAGACTGGTTACTCAAGCTTCTCGGATTAATCCATTGTTCCAAATGGATCAATATGGTATATTAGAGACCCTCAAATCATGTCTTGAGGTCTTGGTTCATGATTTGTCCCAAAAGTCAACTGAGGGGTGAATTAGGTTAAGAAACCCTAATTCCTGATTTTTGATGTATGCATCCCCTGAGGCAAAATTGACTTGATGCTTGGGTCCATGAGGTTCCATCGAGTATATTAGGTTATGTTTTGGATCATTGGCTTGTGCCCAGATGAAATTTCCATCTGGAGGCCCTGGGCGATCAAGACCCTAATTTGGTGACACTGTTGATCTAGAGGCTTGATCCACCTATAAGGGAGCAGCTTTGTGCTTAATCCTTGAAGTGGGATTCCTTTTGATCCATTGTGGATGTTGGAGAGGTTAGACAAGTTGAAGATCAAGTCATTCCTTGATTGATCCTTTGTTTAAAAGCTCTGAGAGGGCTTGAAACTCTAATTCTGATTGTAGTGAATGCTCAACAATTCCTTGAGGCGTTGATAAGGCATAAAGGTACATCCATATTGTGCTGATGATTTGCACAATGATGGGAAATCTTAGTGGTCAAAATTTGGGGTATTACAGAAACCCCGTTTTATTGAAATTCAAAGGATTGCGAAAACGAAAATACAGTAGATTACAAAGTGCAGAAACAAAAACCTAAGCTAAGGGGTCCCGAGAGAACTCGGGTGCTGATTCTGGTATCTTCCTTTTCTTTGGCCAGGGCTCTTGAGCCGCTGTCGGGTCGTCTTTCCTTTGCCAGGTGAAAGGAGTGAGCAAATTCCTTTGTTCATCTTGATTCTCTACAGCATGCTGCACCAAAATCTCGATCATAGCATCCTTATCTTTCAGTAATTGCTGTATTTGGGTACACTCCACATTGAGGGTGCGGTACTTGTTCTTCCAAGACCTCCTCTCCTGTTGAACTTTGTTGAGAGTAACCTGGAGCTTTTCGGTTTCAGTCATAAAGTCCATGATAGATTCCCTCGGCGGAAGGACTCCGTGACAAGGATAAGGCATTTTTAGCTTGAGAGCTCTAGTTTGTACCCAGTGGAGATAAGGCTCCACCGAGACACAATCCGATTTTCCAGGAGACTCTCGTCCTTTCTTATGAACGTGCTTCTAAGCGTGCACTATTTCCATCTTTAGTGCTTTGTCACGTTCTCCTTCTTTTAAGAAGAGACCTTCCAGATGAGCATTCCGCGGGACATGCCTCATCGGGTATCCAAATTTACGACGAACCAATACCGGGTGATAGTTGATTACCCCCTAGTTCCTATGAGGGGTACATTGGGAAAGTTTCCACAATGATCAATGATCCTGATTCCATCATAAATCCTATTACACCAATCTATGTCAGAGTTGGTGAGAGACATGATCTTCTGCGACCAACGTAAGGCACTCTTATGATCCCAAAAAGCAGCAGACTTAGGCAAATGGGAGATAAACCATTTGTAAAGCAAAGGTACACAACATGTGATCTCCCATCCGCTGTACAAATTCCCTAAGTGTACAGAATGATATGTGTCTGCGAGCAAAGTCGGCATAGGGTTTCCAATGAGAAAAACCTTAATAGCGTTGATATCGACGAAGTTATTAATGTTAGGCAACAGAAATAATCCGTAGGTGAGTAAGACAAAGATGCTTTCGAAAGCAGTCCCGTTCCCTATACTAGCGAAGTACAAAGCTTTCTTTGTTAAGAACTGGGCTGGCAAACCTTGTATGCCACCCTTGGTAGTCATGTTAATCTTGACTTCTGATTCATCCAAATGAATTGCTCTTGCAATGGTCTGATCATTTGAAATTTCTTCCAGTCCAGAAAATGGAGCTCGATCAGTGATGTGTAGATCCATCAGATGAGAATATTCCTCCAGCGTTGGTGCGAGCTGGTAATCCGGGAATGTAAAGAAATGATAAACCGGATCGTAGAATTGAACGAGCGCGTCCGTGATTCCTTTAATCACATGGACTCTTAGTAGAGGTAGCAGACCTCCGTACTTGGCTCTGAAGGCCTCTTGGTTTGTGATCATTCTCGCCAAACCTCTTAGATCCTCTAGTTTTGTAACCTTGAAGGTGTACTTATGAGTTCTCCTTCTACCGAAATCCATTAGCGCAATCCTTTTCTCTGATATTTGCAATCACAGTCTTAGTTTAATTTGAAAAACAGAGAGACTATAAGAGAAATTTTTTGAATGTTTTAATGTTTTTTAAATGAATGCATGAATGCAGCACACAAAAACATAGAAAAAACATGGGGTCAAAGGGTCGTTGTCATGGAGTCAAGGCTCTACCCATCCCAAAGGTTTACTAATGACTTTTGTACCTGTCTCTCATCATCATCAACTCTTGTCAAGAAAACACCAGTGGGCCGGGAACCGTGCTAGGTGATGTTTTTTGAAGAGTCCTCAGAAGAGGATGGCATCGCATGACAACTATTTCCGATAGCCTCTACGCCACTAAAGGGGTTTTCCTAGGTGTATACTCAATCTTTCCACATGCGGCATCACACGCATTCCCATTAGCAGAAAAATTAACACATATATCAATTAGGAAAAGCAATATATATATTTTTCTTAATGTTCTAGACTTTTAAAGCCATGAATCCTATGTTCCTGAAAGAAAATGGCTCCCCGACGGAGTCGCCACTCTGTGGTTTCTTCCCAATTTAAAGGTTTTTGACCTAAGATCCTAGTGAGGGCCAATCCTAGCAATAATGACATTCTCCGGTGGAACCGTCATGAAAATAACTTGTCCAAGGTTTTCACCTTAAATTGTAAGAAAGAAAGATTGGCCCCACGGTGGGCGCCATTTTTTCTGTAGCGAGCGATTTCGGACACGGTTCTTAAGCATTGTCGCTCTTTTGGGGTTACTACAGGTCGATTCATTTTTTATTCTATTGTGAGCTGACTAAGGAAGGGAAATAGATGTCTCCAATTAACCCTGCTTGCATACCAAGTTTAAATAGCAGTCTGTTAGGTTACGGATGTTATGTGGTCGTGGGGGCTTTCTTGTGTTTATTTTGACAGAATGACAGGTTTCTGGCGGGGAACAAGGATTAGGATGTTAGGGCTGATGCTTTTTGATAGATATGTGAGAGTATGGGATTTAGGGTTTTTGTTTAGTGTGCTCGGTAAGATCTTTTCTTTCGATCTTATGCCTACGTATTCCCGTTTACCGAAACAGGGAAATCAGAGCGTTCGTAGTTCCTCCTATTCTATGGGAGGAAAGAGTGTTTTGGTGTCTTGTTCAAAGCCCAAGACGTGAAGCTAAAGGGTAGTTTGTATCTTGTTCAAAGCCCAAGATATGAAGCTGAAAAGTCTATTTGTATCTTGTTCAAAGCCCAAGATGTGAAGCTGAAAAGTCTCGACTTTAGAGAGAATTTGTCATCTTTAAAGAGGGGGTTGTATGTCACAACTGTTTATAAAGGAGAATTACTTTAACCGGGATGTGTGAATCCGGAAATGCCATAACTTCCTTTATAGGGGATTTTAAACCTGGAGGAGAAGACTTTAACTCAGTGTAGAGCAATGCCATCTTTCCTTAGGAATTTCTCATGCTAAATGAGGGACAGTGGCATGGATGTAGATGATCCAGAGGCTTGCCGCTTACAGCAGTTAGATGAATGGGAAGGAGATGTTGATGTTTGTATACTGTGAATGAGGCACAACTTTGATGCTAAAAGGTTGATTGGATCAACCAGTGGTTTTCTTATACAAAGCCTAAGAGGAGGCTATTGGCCCAACAAGAGGGAGTTTTTGTGTGTCTCGTACGAAGCCCTAGAGAGAGGCTGAATGGGTTGACTCAACAAGAGAATCTTTTATACTCAACAAGAGAGTGTTTTTGTATCTCGTACAAAGCCCGAGATGGAGGCTAAAATTTTTTTGGCTCAATAAGAACCTTTTTGTATCTCGTATAAAGTCCGAGATGGAGGCGAAAAGGGTGATTGACTCAACGAGGGAGTCTCTTATGTGTCTCGTACAAAGCCCGAGAGAGAGGCTAAACGTTGTTTGACTCAACGAGGGAGTCTTTTGTATCTCGTACGAAGCCTGAGAGATTCACGTTCAAAAGTGGACTGGATCAAAAGGAGGGGTGCCAATAGCACAAAAAGCCCAAAGCGCTTTTACACTAGACTCAGAGTCAACAAACTTAACTCCATCATTGCCATAAGATTGATCCAATGGACTATACGCAGTCAACATAATCAAATAGTAAACTAGATCAAAGGCTAGGATCCACACGCACATGCTAAGAAAGATGCACGCACACACACCAAACCATTCAGAAATCAAAAATAAAACACGTGATAGGCACATGAGGATTTTAATCTGTTGGCACAAACCCAACCACCAGATGCATCAGACGTTCCAGATTAGGTCAATGAAACACAAAAGCACGCAAGATGAGAGGTCCAGATCTAATGCATATGATAACTATCATGGACTAACACACACGCACATCACAAATTGAAAAAAGAAAATAAAAGATCTGGCACGCTCCGGACCGTTGAATCAAAGCAATGGAAGGCTGAGATTTCATCTTCAACCTTTGCAACCCCCACCGGCCGGAAAACAAACCAAGTGCCGGAGCCCTAGCTCCGGTCAACTTCTCCGGTGAACCTCAACCAAAATTTTACCAGAAATGGCTCATGAGTACATCATCTCAACCAGAATCCAACAAGGATTTCAAATATCATGTCCATTTCACCAAAAGATCAACATACAAGTCAAATCGAAGGAAATAAGTTTGGATCTAAAACTTTCAATCTCAAAATTCAAGCAATTCACACGTCCAAAATCAAAACCAAACATATCAGCATCATCAGTGAACATCATAGATCATCATGCAAGCTTAAAATTCAAGTTATATGATCATGAAAAGTGAGCTAACCTGAAGATTACAGAGCTCGAAATACACCAAGAAACCCTTCCAAAAGCTGCAGATCTTCCTATTTTGAGCTCTATTTGCAAAATAAATGCAAATAGAGACTTGAATCTGGCTAGATCTACGATTTTGAACTTGAACCCTCTTGAAATCAACTTGATGAAAACCTTGCTCTAAGCTCAAAACAATGGTTGATTCTTGTTCTATGGATTGTGTAGATCAAGAATATGGAAAAAAAATCTTCAGAAACCCTTAAGATGAGAGTGTTTCGAAGGAGAGAAAGTGTGAGAGCAAAAATGAAATTCTGAGCAAGAATGAGTGCATGACCTAATTGTGAAGGCATGAGTAAGCTTATATACATCCCATTATAGCACTGATCACAATTAAAACTTGATTAATCCCTTGGTTAATGAGTTTTGAGTGGTTTTCCAAAAATGCACTTTGTGTTGTACCCCTTGATTCACACGTGCATGGGCAATGAAATCAGCATGATTCACTCACATTCCACTTGCTAATCACACCTGAATTGGATTTGGGCTTTGTAGTGGTTTAATTTGTGAGTTTTGAACCATCTTGCCATTTTGCATAATGTGAAATAAGTGATGAATATGGCACGAATCCACTTGATTCAAAGGCCAAAAATGATCCTCATGAGGTGTACTTGGATATTAGAATGTGACTTGAAGCAATAGAACCAATTACAAGTCAATTTGTACCAAAATGCAAAAGGTGGAAAAAGTAGTACATGTGAAAAACCTTAAAAACACCTTGCATTGTTTTGACCATAACTTGAGTTCTACAAATGATATGGAAACCATCTAATACTTTTTTGGAAATGGGAGAGAAAGATCTTCAACTTTCATGTTGGAGGAAAGTTCATTTGAAGCTTCCTTGATGATGAAAAGTCAAGTTGAATGTGGTGGGAAAATTGCCAAAAATGGAAAGTTCTCATTATAGGTCATGTTCCAAATCTAGTAACTTTTGCACAAACTCTTGATTCTTGAAGAATGGTGTCATCCATGCTATTTCTTGACCAAATAAAGGTACATGGACTTGGGAAACATGATTTGGACCCTTGAAAACCCATGGTTGACTTTCCTTTTGAACTGTTGACTTTTGCTTACTTCACAAGTAACTGATCCACTGAACATCTTCCACAATGAACCATTAGCCAAGTCTCTACCCATGAACACTTGTGAGCATATGGAATACCATAAGAACATGCTTGAATCCACAATTCCCTTCAAAAAGTCCTTTGAACCCTAATTTGGTCCCTCTGGTTAGGAGGGAGAGATTCACTTGAAATCCTCTGCCATTCTTGATCTTTTGATGATATGATGAACCCCTCAAATCACCTTGAGGCTTGAGACTCCTTTGAGATGAACCAAGTACCTTGATCCCATGCTAAGAACCAATGATATGCATAAATGCTAATGCAATAACTGCAAAGAAACATAAGCCAGTTAGCTAAAAGCCAAAGGGTAAATTTTGGGGTGTTACACGGTGAAGTTGCCTTCATCTTCAGCATTTATTTTGCTGGAGCGCCTCTTTTGTATGGCATAAGAATTCTTGCATGGCATCCTCCCAAACGCGTAGCATTTCCATTTCGTATGGAGCATTACGCCATAGAAAATTTCAAACATATGCATTTGAAGCATAAGCCAGGTTTGATATCTTTTTCCAGTTTCTGTCGCCAGCTGAAAGGGATGTAATTCAGGAGATGTTGTTTGACATTACACTGTAACCAATGGATTCGTCCTTCTTACCGTTGTTCCTTCCTGTGATCCCCTACAGATTTGTCTGTATATATTTCTCTTTCCTCAACAGAGTCATCTCTTTTTCAGGTCGTAAGTCCGTTGATTCTACTTCCTGTACATTTTCGGCTTCTATTCCAACTTTTGGTTGGTATCCTTTGTTGAGTTCACCTTTGGTTGGCGTTCTCCTTAATTCTAACTTTTAGTTAGTATATTTCATTCCAACTTTTGGTTGGTATTCTCTTGGTTATTCCAACTATTGGTTGGTACCCTTTGTTGTCCCAACTATTGGTTGGTACACGCTTTACTTTATCCCAACTTTTTGTTGGTATTCTTCGTGGTGAGTTCGCCTTTGGTCGGCGTTCTCGTTTATCCCAACTTTTGGTTGGTATTCTCTTGGTTATTCCAACTATTGGTTGGTACCCTTCTTTTATTCCAACTCTTGGTTGGTATTCTTCGCGGTGAGTTCGCCTTTGGTTGACGTTCTCGTTTATCACATCTTTTGGTTGGTATTCTCTTGGTTATTCCAACCATTGGTTGGTACCCTTCTTTTATTCCAACTCTTGGTTGATATTCTTCGTGGTGAGTTCGCCTTTGGTCGGCGTTCTCATTCATTCCAACTTTTGGTTGGTATTCTCTTGTTTATTCCAACTATTGATTGGTACCCTTTGTTATCCCAACTATTGGTTGGTACACGCTTTGCTTTATCCCAACTTTTGGTTGGTATTCTTCATGGTGAGTTCGCCTTTGGTCGGCGTTCTCGTTTATCCCAACTTTTGGTTGGTATTCTCTTTGTTATCCCAACTTTTGGTTGGTATTCTCTTTGTTATCCCAACTTTTGGTTGGTATTCTCTTTGTTATCCCAACTTTTGGTTAGTATTCTCTTTGTTATCCCAACTTTTGGTTGGTATTATCTTTGTTATCCCAAATTTTGGTTGGCATTCTCTTTGTTATCCAAACTTTTGGTTAGTATTCTCTTTGTTATCCCAACTTTTGGTTGGTATTCTCTTTGTTATCCCAACTTTTGGTTGGTATTCTCTTTGTTATCCCAACTTTTGGTTGGTATTCTCTTTGTTATCCCAAATTTTGGTTGGCATTCTCTTTGTCATCCAAATTTTTGGTTAGTATTCTCTTTGTTATTCCAACTATTGGTTGGTACCCTTTGTTGTCCCAACTATTAGTTGGTACACGCTTTACTTTATCCCAACTTTTTGTTGGTATTCTTCGTGGTGAGTTCGCCTTTGGTCGGCGTTCTCGTTTATCCCAACTTTTGGTTGGTATTCTCTTGGTTATTCCAACCATTGGTTGGTACCCTTCTTTTATTCCAACTCTTGGTTGGTATTCTTCGTGGTGAGTTCGCCTTTGGTCGGCGTTCTCGTTCATTCCAACTTTTGGTTGGTATTCTCTTGTTTATTCCAACTATTGGTTGGTACCCTTTGTTATCCCAACTATTGGTTGGTACACGCTTTGCTTTATCCCAACTTTTGGTTGGTATTCTTCATGGTGAGTTCGCCTTTGGTCGGCGTTCTCGTTTATCCCAACTTTTGGTTGGTATTCTCTTTGTTATCCCAACTTTTGGTTGGTATTTTCTTTGTTATCCCAACTTTTGGTTAGTATTCTCTTTGTTATCCCAAATTTTGGTTGGTATTCTCTTTGTTATCCCAACTTTTGGTTGGTATTCTCTTTGTTATCACAACTTTTGGTTGGTATTCTCTTTGTTATCCCAAATTTTGGTTGGCATTCTCTTTGTTATACAAACTTTTGGTTAGTATTCTCTTTGTTATCCCAACTTTTGGTTGGTATTCTCTTTGTTATCCCAACTTTTGGTTGGTATTCTCTTTGTTATCCCAACTTTTGGTTGGTATTCTCTTTGTTCATCCCAACTATTGGTTGGTATCCATTGTTTCTGAGCCCACCTTCGGTTGGCAAACACTTTATTTTGTATCTCCCCACAGGTTGCAAATTTCAGGGTTCTTTTGGTATTCAATCTCCGTGTATCCTTGAATGTCTGAAAGTCGTTGCTATCATACCTTCAGGACCAATTTATTGAATAGGGGCAGCTGTAGCACCCCAAAATTTGCCATCTTACTTTTAGCACTAACTGGCTTATGTTTCATTTCATTTTTGCATAATCATCTTTGCATATCATTGGTGCTTGGCATGGGATTAAGGTATTATGTGCAAGCTCGGGATTTTCTTTTGTTGTGAGATTCTCATCTTCATTCAGGGTTGAATTTATATTATCACGAATATCTTCCTATTCAGAGGTTCACCAAGCTTCAGTTTTTTTCTATTCAGAGGATTCATCAAAAGCTTTGGGTCAGGGGTCCGTTGGTGTGAATCAGGGTTTTACTCCTTCTCAGTTCAAGCCATATTATTCAAGACATTTCATTATCATCAGTGTGCATCAAGGACCTCTGGTTGATCATGTTTCTATCTGCTTCATGCCTTGTCTTCATTTTCAAGTTGTTCTCGGGGAATTGTTCTTGTATTGAGATTCTTGGTTATAAAGACATGATATATGTGGATTGAATTACAAATCATTGGGTTATGGTCAACTGAGCTTATTGATTGAGTTTTTAATATTCATTGAAGATATGAGTTTGGCATGGATTTTGAAGCTTGATATGAGTTGGACGTGTTAGGATCAGTCCCGGGGATTACTTACAATTTAGGTCCCAAATCCATTTTTGAATACCAATTAACCATTGCCATGTTAATATCCATATTCATTTTAAACCTTTTTTCCCCACTCTTAGAAACCACTTTTTTAGGCCATAACCATTTCATTTTAATATCCATGTTTTGTATGCTTTTTCTTTATCATTAATAAAGGACGTTTTCGCATTCAAGTGTTTTGATCCTTGTCTTTCTGTTTTTTACTTTTTGCATTAAAACCACAGAAAAATGGCAATGTTTTTTTGTTTGATGCATCCATATTAAACATAAATCATCAACCATGCAAGTTTTCTTGTTCAGATTCCACCCATCATGATTCAGCTATGGCTCGATGTGACTTCGACAATCCTTTTTATCAGGCTGAAGAAGAGACTGATGAAAATTGTGCCTTACCAGAGGAATTAGCCAGGCTATTAAAACAGGAGGAAAAGGTCATTTTGCCTCATCAGGAGGAAGTCGAGGTTGTTAACTTGGGAACCGAGGACGCAAAGAAAGAGATACGGATTGGGGCTGCTTTGGAAGACACTATCAAGGGAAGATTGGTCGAAATGCTCAGAGAGTATGTGGATATCTTCGCCTGGTCTTACCAAGACATGCCTGAGCTCGACACTGACATCGTGGTACACCGGCTGCCGCTCAAAGAAGGATGTGCTCCAGTTAAGAAGAAGCTGAGAAGGACGAAACCAAAGATGTCTGTCAAGATTAAAGAAGATGTTCAGAAACAGTTAGATGCTGGGTTTCTTACTGTAACGAATTATCCTCGATGGGTTGCTAATATTGTACCTGTACCTAAGAAGTATGGAAAGGTCAGGATGTGCGTTGATTACAGAGATCTGAATAGAGCAAGCCCAAAAGATGACTTCCCGCTTCCTCACATTGATGTGTTAGTGGATAACAACGCTCAGTATTCTGTGTTTTCCTTCATGGATGGCTTCTCTGGGTATAACTAAATCAAGATGGCCCCATAGGACATGGAGAAAACGACGTTCATAACACCGTGGTGAACATTCTATTACAAAGTGATGCCCTTTGGATTGAAAAATGTCGGGGCAACATATCAGCGGGCGATGGTGACTCTCTTTCATGATATGATTCACAAAGAGATCGAGGTTTATGTTGATGACATGATTGCAAAGTCACAGACAGAGGAAAAGCATCTAGTGAATCTTCAAAAACTGTTTGAGAGGTTGAGAAAGTTCAGATTGAGGTTGAATCCGAACAAGTTCACCTTCGGGGTGAGATCTGGAAAGTTACTGGGTTTTATTGTCAGCGAAAAAGGTATCGAGGTTGATCCTGCTAAAGTAAAAGTTATACAAGAAATGCCTGAGCCAAGAACAGAAAAAGAGTTTTGTGGTTTCCTAGGGAGGTTGAACTACATTGCTAGATTCATCTCTCATCTTACAGCCACGTGTGAACCAATAATCAAATTGTTAAGAAAAGATCATGCGGTCAGGTGAAACGAAGACTGTCAAAAGGCGTTCGAAAAAATAAAAGAATATTTGCAGGAACCTTCGGTCCTTATGCCGCTAATGCCAGGAAGGCCATTGATTATGTATCTGACAATTCTTGAGAACTCAATCGGGTGTGTGCTCGGTCAACACGGCGAGTCAGGTAGAAAAGAGCATGTCATCTACTACCTGAGTAAAAAGTTTACTGATTGTGAGCCCGGAAATGTCATAAATGCCAGATTTATGCTGATAAGGTGCATGTACCGCCTACTCCTCTGAATGTATTGTCATCACCTTAGCCCTTTGCTATGTGGGGCATTGATATGATTGGAAAGATTGAACCTACTGCTTCCAATGGGCATCGTTTCATTTTGGTTGCCATCGATTACTTCACGAAGTGGGTGGAAGCAGCTTCATTTGCCAATGTCACCAGACAAGTGGTAGCCAGATTTATCAAGAAGGACATCATCTGCCAGTATGGAGTCCCGGAGAGAATCATTACTGATAATGGTTCAAATTTGAATAACAGGATGATGAAGGAGCTATGTCAGAGCTTTAAGATTGAACATCACAATTCTTCTCCCTATCGCCCGAAGATGAATGGGGTTGTTGAAGCGGAAAATAAGAACATCAAGAAGATTGTGCAGAAAATGGTAGTGAACACTTTTTACTCACAAGCTTCGGGCGATCCAGGTAAAAGTTAGGGATTTGAAAGCAAGAGGCTACGAGCTGCGTTCGATCTGTGAACACTTTTGATACATGGAAATTTCGAAGGAAAGGAATCAGTCCAGTCAGTCACTTCGAAGGCCAAAACATCTGCGGATAAGCGAGGCATATTGGGTCGTGGCTGAATTGAATCATGGTGGATTTCTGTTCCCCACATTGCCGACATGTGTATTTTCTTTTATTTCTTTTTTGTGCAATTACATCTTTTCAGGAATTTCTTCCGAATGTAAATGCCTATTTACAGGCCAATTCCATTCAATAAAATTTTCATTTCACTCAAAAGCTTTCCATTTGTGCTTTTTACTTTTACTGTTTTGTTTGTGAAAACGTCCGATATTTTGATAAAACATTGCATGCGAAAATGTTAAGCTTTACGAAGCATATCAGAAAATAGTGGAAATTGCTTAGGCAACTGTCGTTGTAATGGTAATAGAAGTAGCCTTTTTTGCATATAGAACTTTCTGTTGATTCTGTTTGCAGGGTAACAGGTTTGTCCTTCTCCAGTAGAGTTACTCTCCTCGACATTGAAATGTTCATCCTCCTCGGCAGGTTGTTGTTTTCCCAGCCAGGGTGTCGAGGATTATCTTCCTCAGCAGAGTACAGAGGATTATTTCCCCAGCTAGAGTTGTGGTTGTTTAATTACTCTTTCTGCAAGCAGTCAGAAGTTGATGCTGACGCATCCCCATCAAGAGACTTATAGAATATCTTATTTGGACAAAGATGTTATTTTCCCCGCAGGGCCTGAGCACTCATTCTCCTCCTCTAGTCAAGAAATGTTTTCCTCACCAGCAACGGTATGAGTTAATCCCCTCAGATGAGTAAGCTTGATGTTATCCTCTAGCAGGGTGAACGTCAGCATCTACTGTTCCTCAAGCAGGTTTGCTGGTCATGGCTGGTACTCCCCAGCAGGGTAAAAGTGCTAATATTCCCCGGCAGGGTAAAAGCAAGGACATCTCCCAACAGCAGGTTGAGTTCGGTAATATCCCCAAACAGGTTTGGAATTATTGACTTGTCCCCCAAAGCAAAGTTTGATGGTGATCTTCACAGTGGTTTGTTCAACAGCAGTTGAAATCCCCAACAGGTCTTAAGTCCAATGGTTATTGGCATATTTCAAATCCAGGTGTTGAGTTTTGTCTTCGATGGAAGTCATTGGTAATCCCCTGCGGAGAGAATTTCCCTTTGGTTTCCATCTTCATTATTCATTTTTATCCATCTCAAGCAGAGTGGATCTTCTCTCGGAGTTTTCATATCCAGCAGAGTTTGTGATCAGGATCTTCCTTAGCAGAGTGAAGTCTTCCTCGGCAGGGCCTTTTATTTCAAAGGACAATTTAGTTTGTCATCCCCGATGGAGCTGCCTTGGTCTTCAACATTTATTTTGCTGAGACGCCTCTTTTCCATTGCATAAGCATTTTTGCATGGCATCCTCCCAAACGCGTAGCATTTCCATTTCGTATGGAGCATTACGCCATAGAAAAATTCAAACATATGCATTCGAAGCATAAGCCAGGTTTGATATCCTTTACCAGTTTCTTTCCCCAACAGAAAGTAACAAAAGTCAGGAGATGTTGTTTAACATCACACCGCAACCAGTGGATTCGTCCTTCTTGTTGGTCCTTCCTACACTCCCTCGCAGAGTTGTCTGTTTAGATTTCTCTCTTCCCCAGCGGAGTCATCTTTGTAGATCCGTTGATTCTACTTTTCTTGGGTTGGAAAGTCCATCTTCGGCTGGGTCTTTCTTTTCGAGTTTGCTTTCGGTCATCCTCACACTCTTCGTTATCCCTAGTAGAGTTATCCTATATGGTATAACCGTTGTTGAAAGAGTGTTTTCGGTCGGTCTTTCTTCTCGAGTCCACTTTCGGTCATACTCGTTTATTTCTTTTCGAGTCTGCTTTCGGTCGTACTCTTTTGCTGTTGAAAGAGCGTTTTTGGCCGGTCTTTCTTCTCGAGTCCGCTTTCGGTCGTACTCGTTTGTTCTTTTCGAGTCTGCTTTCGATCGTACTCGTTTGCTGTTGAAAGAGCATTTTTTGTCGGTCTTTCTCTTCGAGCCCGCTTTCGGCCGTACTCGTTCTTTCTTTTCGAGTCCGCTTTCGGCCGTACTCGTTCATTCTTATATCCCCAGCGGGTCCGCCTTCGGTCGGTCTTTTATCCCGAGTCCGCCTTCGGCCGTTCTCATATTCATTATATCTGCAACCCCCACAGGTTGCAAGTTTTCAGGTTATTTTTGGTATTAAATCTCCGTGTATCCCGATTGTCTGAAAGTCGCTGCTTCCATACCCTCGAATCCGAGAAGATTGAATAGGGGCAGCTGTAACACCTTAAAATTTCCCCTCTTTCTTTTAACACTAACTGGCTTATGCTTCACTTCATTCGCATCGTCATTTCTGCATTTTTGCATGTTTCTTTTGGGCATGGAATCAAGGTATTTTCTAGCAGCTCATGGCGTTATCAGTTTCGGCATTATTTTCAGCAGTATTCAGGGTCAAGCAGATGGTTTCCCAGGTCCTTTGGAGCTTTTATTTTGCTCATTAGGCGTTTTTATAATCAGAAGCTTCAACAATCATTTTCTGATCAAGCGATCTTGTATCAGGCATTATTAATTCAGCAGGATATTCTGAGGTGTCAGCAGGAATTTGTGTTCTTTTCAGGTGTTACTCAGTAGCAATATCAAATTTTGAGTTTCAGAGGTTTAACGAGTTCCAAACAGCTATCAGAAGTCACTTTTCCAAGTGTCCCTCCAAAAGGCGCCAAAATTCAAAATTTGCACTGAGTAACCGGTTACAGCGTATCTGATAACCGGTTTCCCCTTGGTTTTTCTGAGCATTTTTTCAGTTTTTGAACTGAGTATCCGGTTAGCATATGTGCTGTAACCGGTTACTTATGGCAAAATTTGGGAAATTCTGTTTGCATCATTTGTGATCATGTGCTTGGCATGTGCACGTGGGGGAAGGATCTAGAATTGATATTTTCATCATTTTCCACCCAAAATTCAAATTCCTTCCAACATTTTCCACTCTAATTCCTCATTTCATTTCCTAATCCACTTTTCACCCCAATTTCCACCCACTAAACCTCACTCCAAACCACATTTGAATTCCTAACCTAACTTCTATTTAAACCAATTCATTCCAAACCTTTCCATCCAAGATCATTTTTCACTCTCATTTTCAGAATTTTGTTCTCAATTGTCTCTCACTTTTTCACTCTCAACCTCCATTTTCAACCACACTCAAAGCTATTTTTCAAAGGTTAACAAGTTCTTCATTGGAACTTGTTAATTCTTGAGCTAAAGCCTCTCATCATCACTACATTTCTGCTTTTCAACTTGGAATTTCGTTTGGATCTAGTTCTGATTTTTCAGAAGTGATTTTTGGAAGTGGTTTTGGAGTTTTGGTTGCTTATTTGCTTGGATCTTCAACTTTTGAGTGCAAGGAGCTTGTGGATCTTGGATTTCTCTACTTGGATTCATCAAATTCTGTTTACAACACTCACCAAAGCAAATCTCAGCTTTGTAGGTTGGTTAATTTCAGATCGATACTCATTTTAGCTTTATTGCAACTTTGACAATGTAGATCCATGATTTTTGGTGTATTTTGATTCATTTGTGTGAATTTAATTGTGGATGTTGATGATTATCGGATCTAAATGATGTTTGAATGCTGTTTCTGAACTTGATTTTCGTGCATTGTTGATTACATGATCATTGAACATGATTACATAAGTGATTTGCTGCTGAAAAGTGCTTTTGAAACTGATTTTTTTCACCACTGTCCCAGAGTAACCGGTTAGCAGTTATGCTGTAACCGGTTACACTGTGTATTTTCAGCGTAATTTGTGCAAATTTGAACTGTGTAACCGGTTAGCAGTTATGCTGTAACCGATTACCACTGCTGCAGAATGTGATTTTCTTGCATTTTCTTGTTTGTTTGAGATCCTTTTCATGTCTAAACTTTATGGATTGATATGTTGATGATTTGTGGATTAATTATAAGTTGTTTCACCTCACACCATTTCATGAACACGATTCTTCGACACACGAGTCTTGGTTTTCATCGATGAATGTTTATGTTTGCATTGTTGATTAATTAATGCGATAAACACGATGCACACACATTTGAATAGTGTTAATTCTTGATTGATGCTCAACTTGCTTGACATATGATGCATGATTGTTGCTTGCAACCTTTATGATTGGTTTTCCGTGCTTTGTATGTCTATTTGCAATCATTGCTTGCATGAGTATTTTGTTTTCAAATGTATGGTGTGCTGTCCCGCTTTCCGCTGCTGTCTTAGTGCATATGTGATGTTGTATGTGCTGCTATTTGACCTTTTACACCTGTTTTGTGTACTGAACATGGGCTGTTGAATGTTGTTTGGTGTGTTTGCTGGTTTTTAACCGCTGTGCAGGTGCAGAGGCGCTGTTGTAGCCGCTGTTTGTTTGTTTTAACTCGTCCTTTCTTCTCCATCTCTTTCACTCTTTCTCCTCCCTTGAGTCTCAAGACTTGTTTAAGTCTTGGATTCACTTCCTTAGAACTTCCTAGTCCAACTTAATTTTTTATTAAGCTTGGAGTAGGATTAGCATTAGGCTCCCCTTTGCATGCTAACTTAGGTAGATGTTTCCGTTTTCAAACTCAGCTATAGGGCCACCTTTGCATGACAACATTAGGATAGAATTCCCCTTAGTGTTTTCTTTTCCTTTGAGTCTTCTCTTCTCGTCTCATAACACTTCTAAAACATTTAATAAAATTAACGTGTATTGAGCATGAGCCTTGCATGTGGGAAGTGAGGAATGAGGGGTTTCCTCTCATTTTTCTAGAGTGTTTGGTGGACGTTCCATCTTGGAACGATTTGCTTAACATTCGTTCCTACCTCATAGACTTCGGTGCAATGCAAGTTATGAACTAACTTCAATACACTTCTATCTAAAAAACACAAAAACAAACTCAAATCTTTTTATCCTTCGGGATTGTTAAGTTCAAATCTATTTTCAGAAAAGAGCACGTTATCTTCCGTCTCGTCGCAAATAGGCATCGACCCTAACTGCCGGACGCGAATCTAACGTCGCTCATAAAAAACACTAACCGACCTCGTTAGGTCGAACTACGACTGCTCTGATTTCCTCTCTCTAGTCCTATTGAGGATACGTAGGCACAAGATGACGATGTCTTAGCGAGCAACCTCCCCCCTTAGTTCGTGTCTGAACTACGTTGACTCGGACTTTCCCATTGCACGAGGGAATACGTAGGCGTAGGATGAGCGATATCCTATCGAGTCACTTCTTTTCCTTTTCTTCTTATTTTCTTCGTTCCTTTCCGTTCCTGTTTCTTCTCCATTCCTGTAGCAGTGGAGCTCCAGATGACGACACCTTTTGATCGAGACAACAAGCTGGATCTCATCGAGTACGATGGATGTGTGGGGTGCTAACACCTTCACTTCGCGTAACCGAGTCCCTTACCCTTTTCTCTTGGTCGTGAGACCATGTTCTTTCCCTTCCCTCAGGTTTACGCAGTATTTCCTTTCCCTCTCTTGGGATAAATACACATTGCTGGCGACTCTGTTTTCCGCGCCACTTTCGCGTTTGTACCATGGATCCAAATCCTCGAGAGCGACAGGTTGCAGCAAATGGGTAGTATCACTTGTCATACCCCAAATTTTGACCACTAAGATTTCACATCATTATGCAAATCATCATCACAATAGGGATGGATCATTAGTCTCCCCAAAGATGGGTGAGCACCCACTACAATCAAACTTAGAGTTTCAAGCCCTCTCAGAGCTCTTAGACAAAGGATCAATCAAGGAATGACATGATATTCAACTTGTCTAAACCTCTCAAACATCTACAATGGATCAAAAGGACTCCCACACCAAGAATCAAGCACAATGTTGCAGCATTCTGAGTGGATTAAGCCTCACGATCGCCAGTGTCACCAAAGTAGGGTTTTGGTCGACCAGGGCCTCCAGATGGGAATTTTCCTCTGGGCATGAGCCAATGCTTCAAAGCATAACCTAGGATACTCCAAGGGACATCATAAACCCAATCATCAAGTCAATTTAACCTCAAGGGATGAATTCACAAAAAAAATCAGGAATTAGGGTTTCTTGACCTAATTCACCCCTAAGTTGACTTTTGGGGAAAAACAGGAGCCAAGATCTCAAGGCATGATTTGAGGGTCTCTAATACACCACATTGATCCATTTGAAACAATGGATTGATCCAAGAAGCTTGAGCAACAAGTTCATCTGAACCACAATTAGGGTTTAGCGGGAAAATTCAACTGTGGCTTTGACTTTTAACCAAGATATGCTCCCTAACCCTAGGACATGATTCAATACACCCTATAACACCTATGAAATCAATCCATCAAGTTTTATTTAGGTCAAGGACTTGATTTTATAGAGGATTGCACAGTTTGGAATTCATCTGATAAAAAGTCAACTGTGCACAAAAGTCAACTTTGACTTTTTGAGATTTTTCACAAAAATGGTTTTTTAACCCTAAAATGATGTTAATGTGTGATTGGAATCATCATTCATCAAGAAAAATCAAGAAAAGTGGGATAACTTGTAGCTCTCATGGCCATTTTTCCCCATCCAAAGCAGGATTTGTAGCTCTCACGACCCTCTACAAAAGCTTCAACTACCACTCATTTCAATTCCCCATGGATTTCAAGTTATGGAATGATCAAAATGGCTGAAAACATGAAATGCCACTTTTTCCAACACTTAGTGAAATTTTCACTAAGTCAGAATCTGCCTTCACTTTTTTCCAAATGTAGGGGCATTTTTCACTTGGATCCCAAAAGTGTCAAAACCAATTATGATCAAACAGTTATTGTATCATATGTGGACTTTCCAAAATGGCCAAGAACTCCATCAAACTCAACTTGAGCCATGAGATATGACAATGGCAACATGCCTTACTGAAAACTGCCAAGGCTAGGCAGAATTTTACACTTTTGCTCAATTTGGCAAAATCAGATAATTCTAAGCCTTGTCATCACTTTGTACACATCTGAGGATCAAATCTAAAGGGAACAAACACTTATCCAAGCCTCCAAAGTCTTTGGAACAAGAAATAGCATGCCAAACCTAGAAATCCCTAAAAGAGGGACAAGACTCCAATTTTGGATTGAAGCATTTAATGGATGCACCAAGGTGGCATGGACTGACACATTTGCAACTGAATTCAGTCAAGAATGATCTAACAACTAGGGAACCACAGCTCTGTGCCCTAACCTCTAGTTAATGGCTAGAGGAGGCTTGGCTTCCCATTGATCAACATTGGCCAAACCTCTGCTATGGTTGCCATTCACTATTGATCCCAAAACAAACATGCTTTATTATAAATAGAGCTCATTTGTGCTCATTTTGAGTACACCAAAGCCATCAAACAAATGCTTTCCTCAAAATCACTTTCTTTAGGCAAAAATACCTTCTTTAGCAAGGTAACTCTGAGTTTTTGAATTAGAGAGCAATTCCACCATAGCTTATGATCCAAACACATCCAATATGTCATATCTAAGCTGACCAAACTCACACAAGTGACCTGTAATCCTTAAATCACAGAGTCGCCTCTCAAAACCTCAAAATAGTACTATTGTGCATTTTTCAAGCCATGCCTTGATTCAGTCACTTTCCAAACCAGATAAAACCTCAAACACACACCAAATATCATCCTTAAACTATCCCAAATGGTTCCCCCATCTGGAACACCATTTGAGGGAGTTGTTATTTTGGCCTTTTTAACCCCTTTTGCAAGAAAGGGCCAGTTTGTGTTTTTACAGGTTCCAGCTGATTCCAATCATCCTAAAAGCTTCTAAGGGATCATTTGAGAGTGTTCAAAGCATCAAACCATTTTTGGAACAAGTGGCTTGGCAGATTGCACAGAAAACTCCAAAAGCTCAAAAAGAGGTGAGCATCATGACTTGAACTTCCCAAAATATGCATTGCTTTGAGGTCTACCGATTATGCACATCTCATACATGTTATATATGTTGTGTTTGAACCAATTCATCATGTAATTCATGCCTATACCAAAGTGTAGCATAGAAAATGCAATTATAGGCCTATTTCAAAACCCCTATCGGATTTTGAGGAGGGAGCATGATCTGGAAAAAATACCACCACCATTGGATTCCTTGTGAAATTCTAGGCCAGATGCATATAAATTTTGTCCCCAACCATGGATAAATGAGAAAGTTATGGACCTTCCCATTTCTTCCCAAAACTTTCCTTGCCTTGCCTTGGTCAGTCCTAGAAAACAAGGCAAGCCTTGTATATTTGTTGGTTTGTTTTAATCAACGGATGTATCACCACCCTAGTGGTAAGACGCGCGCCCTATAACCTTGAGGACGTGGGGTCAAACCCCACCCATGCCATTTTGTGGTTTTTCACATTTTGCTATTTTTTCCAATATTTTCATGTTTTGTTAATTAATTGGAAAATTAATAACTCCTTCAATTTTAATTATTTTTTATTGGTTCTTTTTGCAAAAAATCACAAAAATGTTAAAATATTTTATTACACAAAAAAATTAAGTTTATATTAGTTATTTAATATAATTAGTATTTTTGTGAATAAATTCCCTTTTTAATTATTTTTAAACATTTAAAAGTGAATATTTACTTTGAAAATCAAAACCAAATGAGTTCTAAATCATCTTGTGATTAAAACCTCATTTTTCAAACCTAAAACAAAAATCACAAGTGATTTATTCAAATTTTATTTGGTATTTTTATTATTTTTATTTGATTTTCTTTAAATATTTACTTTTAAAGAAGAAAAAATTAGGGTTTCTTTGATTTTCACCCTCACAAATCATTTTCAAACACTCATGGGCCTCTAACAGAGTGTAAGACCCAACCCTTTGTAAATACAACCTAGTTTGGGCCTCACTTATTGTATAAGTCCCGTTGTATTTCAAAAGTTCGGCGCGATCATCGCCCGTTTAAAACAAATCATTTGGGTCTCTCTTCGATATATAAGACCCATTCAAAATCACCTTGGGCCTCTAATAGAGTGTAAGACCCAACCCCCCTTTTAACCAAAACCTTGTTGGGCCTCAGATATTGTATAAGTCCCTCTGCGTTAAAAGAAAATCTCTGCGCGATCGCCATTTCAAAACAAACCCTGGGCCTCTCCTTGAGCTATAAGACCCATCTTTGTTCACTTTCAACCATTTTTGGGCCCCTTGAGAGAGTATAAAACCCACCCCCTTGTACATAAAACCTTTCTTGGGCCTCAGTCACTTGTATAAGTCCTTGTACAAAACGACAGTGCGATCACTGATTAAACCTTGGGCCTCTCCTTGAGCTGTAAGCCCCAATTTTCCTTTCAAAAGGCACTTTCTCCTTTGATTTTGTAATATACTGTTATTTTCAATTTCTTTGTTGAACAACTAACCAAACAGCATGGAAGCTCTACAACCGAGTAAGTGTTTACCCGCTTTCATTTACTACTTTCATATGTATATAACTGTACTGTGGGGATGTTTCACTGTAAGTTTTCTTTCACAAACTTTTATATACCTGTCAGATATCATCTGTGTAATACTAGTAAAGTTATTTAGAGTTTTCCCTGGAAACTACGTCTAGCACTAGGTAATGCCCCGTGGATCGCTCTTAAATACAGTCAAAACTAGATCCCCATTGGATTACCAGACATAGTCTTCCCTCCTCTTGGGGTTAAACAATATGGAGATGTGAAAGGCAGATTCTTTTTGAACCCTTTCTCAGACTGTCACCCTTAGAAATCGTCAACGAAACTCTACTCCCCAGAGATGTTCTTTTCTCCGTGAATGGCATCTCTTGAGTTTCTTCCAAATTCTCGGACTTTCCTGGCTTGATCTATTCTTAGTGAATAGCATGTGTTGAACTTCTCGGGGTTTGGGGACCCACAGACTTCCTAAAAGCATCCCCGCCTCCTCTTGGGCGTTGTACAAGGACCCGTCGGCTTCTTAGAAGTTTTATCAACCTCCTCTTAGGCTTTGTATAATGATTCTTTCTCCGGGAAGATAGCCTCCTCTTGGGCTTAGTACAAATTGTCCCTCGGCTTCTTAAAATTTTGTCTCGCCTCCTCTTGGGCTTCGTACAAATTGTTTCGACGACCTCCTAGAGGTATAGGAACAGAAATTAGTCATCTTAATAGAACATTCTTTCAAAGAGTCTAGATCTCACTACTACTGTTTCTTAAGCATAGTACAAAAGATAAGACCCGTAGACTCGGACAGTCTAAAGCTCCTTTGGATTCCCCGTTTCCTTAGAGAACATTAAATAATCCCGATCCTAAGATCAAATCCATGAGTACAACGTTACCCATATAAGAACTGATTTTCTCTTTTAACCAACATGTTGAACCTGTCGCTCAACTGAAACAGTTACCCTAGCCTCCTCTTGGGCTTTGTACAATGATCCTCCTCTTCTTGAGTCAATCTCCTTTTAGCCTCCATCTCGGGCTTCGTACGAGATACAAAAACACTCTCTTGTTGAGTATAAAAGACTCTCTTGTTGAGTCCATCTCCTTTTAGCCTCCATCTCAGGCTTCGTACGAGATATAAAAACACTCTCTTGTTGAGTACAAAAGACTCTCTTGTTGAGTCAATCTCCTTTTAGCCTCAATCTCGAGCTTCGTACGAGACACCAAATCACTCTCTTGTTGAGTATAAAAGACTCTCCTGTTGAGTCAAACAACTTTTAGCTTCCGTCTTGGGCTTCGTACAAGACACAAAAAAAGACTCTCTTGTTGAGTCAAACCCTTTTAGCCTCAATCTTGGGCTTTGTACAAGACAGAAAAAACATTTTCCCAGGAAAAGTCAACCTTTTAGCCTCCTCTTAGGCTTTGTATAAGAAAACCCAGTTTGAGTCAATCAACCTTTTAGCATCAAAATTTGTGCCTTGCTCACAGTATACAAACATCAACAACTCCTTTCCCCCCATCTAATTGCTGTAAGCGGCAAGCCTCTGGATTATTTACATCCACGCCACTGTCCCTCTTTTAGCATGAGAAATTCCTAAGGAAAGATGGCATTGCTCTACACTGAGTTAAAGTCCTCTCCTTCAGGTTAAAAAACCCCTATAAAGGAAATTATGGCATTGTTGGATTCACATGTCCAGTTAAAGTAATTCTCCTTTATAACCAGTCACCCAACAGTTGTGACGAACAGACCAAACATCCCCTCTTTAGAGATGACAAATTCTCTCTAAAGTCAAAACCCTTTAGCTTCACATCTTGGGCTTCAACCAAGATACAAATAGACCCTTCAGCTTCACATCTTGGGCTTTGAACAAGATACAAACCATTTAGCTTCACGTCTTGGGCTTTGAACAAGACACCAAAACACCATTTCCTCCCATAGAATATGAGGAACTACGATCGCTCTTGTTTCCCTGTTTCGGTAAACGAGAATACGTAGGCATAAGATTGAAAGAAAAATCTCAGCGAGCACACTAATCAAAAGCCCAAAATCCCGTACCTTCACACATCAATCCCGAAAAGCATCAGTCCTAACATCCTACCAATAGCATAGTCCCGACATTTCAGTCTTAGCAAAATAAGAAGAAAGAGGCCCACTTCCATATAGCATCCGTAACCTAACAGGCCGCTGTTTAAACTCAGTATGCAAGCAGGGTTAGTTGGAGACATCTATTTCCCTTCTTTCATCAGCTTCAATAGGATAAAAAATGAATCGACCTGTAGTCCCCCAAGAGTGACGGTGCTTAAGAACCACGTCCAAAATCGCTCGCTACAGAAAATTGGCGCCCACCGTGGGGCCTTTCTTTCTTTCTTACAGTTTAAGGTGAAAACCTTGGACAAGTTATTTTCATGACGGTTCCATCGGGGAATGTCATCATTGCAAGGATCGGCCCTCACTAGAATCTTAGGTCAAAACCTTTAAATTGGGAAGGTACCACAGAATGGCGACTCTACCGGGGAGCCATTTTCTGTCAGGATCATAGGAATCATAGCTCTTAAAAGTTCTAGGACATTAGGACAAATATATATACTGCTTTTCCTAATTGATATCTGTGTTTATTTTTCTGCTAATGGGAATGCGTGTGATGTCGCATGTGGAAAGATTGAGTATACACCTAGGAAAAACCTCTTTCAGTAGTGTGGAAGCTATCGGAAATAGTTGTCACGCGATACTACCCTCTTCTGAGATTCTTCAAAATACATCACCTAGCACGGTTCCCGACCTGCTGATGTTATCTCGACAAGAATCAATGATTTTGAGAGACAGGTACAAAAATCACTAGTATAAACCTTTGGGATGGGTAGAGCCTTGACTTCATGACACCGACCCTTTGACCCCATGTTTTTTCTATGTTTTTGTGTGCTGCATTCATGCATTCATTTAAAAAACATTAAGCAAAAAAGAAAAATTTCTCTTCTAGTCTCTCTTTTTCAAATTAAACTAAGACAATGATTGAAAATGTCAGAAAAAAAGATTGCACTCATGGATTTCGGTAGAAGGAAAACTCATAAGTATACCTTCAAGGTTTCAAAACTAGAAGATTTGAGAGGATTAGCAAGGATGATCACTAACCCTGACGCTTTTAGAGCCAAGTATGGAGGTCTGCTACCTCTGTTAAGGGTCCATGTAATTGAAAGAATCATGGAGGCACTCATTCAGTTTTACGATCCGGTTTATCACTGTTTCACATTCCCAGATTACCAGCTCGCACCAACACTAGAGGAGTATTTTCATCTGAATGATATACCCATTACTGATCAAGCTCCCTTTTCTGGACTGGAAGAAATTCCAAAGGATTAGACCATTGCAAGAGCAATTTATTTGGATGAGTCAGAAGTCAAGACTCACATGACCACCAAAGGAGGAATCCCGGGTTTGCCAGCCAAGTTTCTGGTAAAGAAGGCTCTATACTTTGCTAGTATAGGGAACGTGGCCGCTTTCGGGAGCATCTTTGTTTTGCTCACCTACGGGTTATTTTTGTTTTCCAACATCGATAACTTTGTAGATATCAATTGCATTAAGGTTTTTCTCATTGGAAACCCTGTACCAACCTTGCTCGCAGATGCGTATCATTCTGTACACTTAGGGAATTTGTTTAGCGGAGGGGTGATCACGTGTTGTGTACCCCTGCTATATAAGTGGTTTATATCCTATTTGCCTAAGTCTTCCTCTTTTTGGGATCATAAGAGTGCTTTACGTTGGTCGTAGAAAATCATGTCTCTTACCAACTCTGACATAGATTGGTGCAATAGAATTTATGACGGGATCAGGATCATTGACCGTTGTGGAAACTTCCCCAACGTTCCCCTCATAGGAACTAAGGGAGGAATCAACTACCATCCAGTTTTAGTTCGTTGTCAATTTGGATACCCGATGAGGCATGTCCCGCGTAATGTTCATCTGGAAGGTCTTTTCTTTAAGGAAGGAGAAAATGACAGGGCACTAAAGACGAAAATAGTGCACGCTTGGAAACATGTTCATAAGAAATGACGGGAGTCTCTAGGAAAACCGGACTGCGTCTCGATGGAGCCTTATCTGCACTGGGTACAAACTAGAGCTCTCAAGCTAAAGATGCCTTATCCTCGTCACGGAGTTCTTCCGCCAAGGGAATCTATCATGTACTTCATGACTGAAGCGGAAAAACTTCAGGTTACTCTCAAATAAGTTCAACGGGAGAGGAGGTCTTGGAAAAACAAGTACTGCATTCTCAATGTGGAGTGTACCAAAATACAGCAACTGCTGAAGGATAAGGATGCTCTGATTGAGATTTCGGAGAAGCATGGTGTAGAAAATCAGGATGAACAAAGGAATTTGCTCGCTCCTTTCACCTTGCAAAGGAATGAAAAACCCGACAACGGCCCAAGAGCCCCGGTCCAAGAAAAGGAAAGTACCAGAATCAGCACCCGAGTTCTCCTCAGAGAGGACTCGGGACCCATTAACTTAGGTTTCTGTTTCCGCACCTTGTAATTTACTATATTTTCGTTTCCGCAATCCTTTGAATTCAATAAAACGGGGTTTCCCCACTGTTTGATATTTGTAATCTAATTGTCGAAGTTTATTTTGATTAAACCAAAAAACAATAAATATAATCATTGCATTCATCATTCTCACGTCATGTATTCTTCTAACCTACGAATCTCACGTTTGTCTCTCGGTTCTAGAGTCAAACTGTCTCATTCGTACAATACTCGGGCAAATCGTCAGAAAAAGATGGATGATCTCCAGAAAGAGAACAAAGAGTTGAAAGAAGAGATCGATGCCCTGGAGGAGGATATGAGAAAGCTTCGTAACGACATGCAAGCCATGGCAGAAGCTCAGCTACAAAGAACTGTGATCTCAGAGATCACCTCAACGCCCATAGTGGAGAAGTATGATCCTAGGTATCAAATGCCGAAAGATCGTCCCTGGGGCATGCTTGTTAATTATACCCCGGAAGGATATGTTCCGCCGATCAATGAAGATCAAGGAATCATAGTAGAAGCCGTTGGGCCTGAAGGTTACAAACTTCTGGAAAGTGAGGATGCCTGAGGCATGTTGAGGACTCCCGAAGGTTACAAACTTCGGAAAATGTCAAGATTCACTTCCGTAGTAACGGTACCACCCCCTGTGGTGCACACTGTCCCAGAAGGATAGATTCCACAGATACCTTCTGGTAGAAAGGAAAGTATGTTCAATAGAATGAATGAGTTCCAGGAACAGTTCCTGGAAATGTAGAAGGAACTGCAAGCTATTCGCGGTCAGGATTTATTTGGGAAGGACGCCGCGGACCTCTGCTTGTTCCCCAAAGTGAAAGTTCCGCACAAGTTCCAAGTGCCCGACTTTGAAAAGTACAATGGTAACTCTTGCCCTCAAAGCCATTTGGTGATGTACGCTCGGCGAATGTCAGCTCAGACAGAGAATCAGGATCTATTGATTCACTACTTTCAGGATAGCTTAACCGGTGCCGCATTAAAATGGTACATGGGTTTAAACCGCGCTACGATCAGCACTCTCAGAGATCTTGGAACTGCCTTCGTCCAACAATATAAATACAATCTGGACATGGCACCAGACAGAGATCAACTCAGATCAATGTCGCAAAAGGACAAGGAAACCTTTAAGGATTACGCTCAGAGATGGCGTGAAATTGCCGCTCAAATTTGTCCACCTCTTGAGGAAAAAGAGATGACAAAGATTTTCCTAAAGACCTTGAGCTCATTTTACTACGATAAAATGGTTGCCAGTGCGCCCAGCGACTTCATCAAAATGGTCGTTATGGGAGTGCGTCTCGAGGAAGCCGTTCGAGAAGGACGTCTAGTCAAAGTCACTGGGTCGACAAGCGGTACTAAAAAATACGGTAGTGCTCTCCCTAAAAAAAAGAGCAAGATATTGGGAATATCTCTCTCGGAAAGCAAAGACAACGGTACCAACCAGTAGCAGCTGTAACTCCTGCTGTCAACCCTACGCCTGTCTCTACGTATCAACCTCAGGTTGCTCAAAGCCAACCGCATTCACCGCAATATCAACAAAGGACACAACAACCTCTTCAGCACGCTCGTCCTCCATACAACAACAACCGTACAATGCGGCCACCAGGATTTGATCCTATACCCGTATCGTACGCAGAAGTATTTCCGTTATTGCTGGTCAAAGGGCACATCCAGACCAAGGCTCCTCTTACAGTACCAGAAAATCTGCCTTTTTGGTTCAAAGCGGATCAGACTTGTCCTTACCATCAAGGAGGACCAGGGCATAACATAGAGAACTGTCT
Organism: Lathyrus tuberosus; assembly: GCA_022829125.1. Lineage (NCBI taxonomy): Eukaryota > Viridiplantae > Streptophyta > Magnoliopsida > Fabales > Fabaceae > Lathyrus > Lathyrus tuberosus. The sequence continues at coordinate 4,657,855 of JALAZF010000414.1, read as the reverse complement.
CAGTTTCAAATCCGACGTGCAAAAGCTTGTTAGGAACGGGGTCTTATCTTTCAAGGATACGAATCCAAATGTTCTCACAAACCCGCTCCCTCAACACGAGAAAGCTGCAGTCAATCTGATAGATGGAGAGTCTAGCGACATCTATCAAATTCACGATGCACTCTTATTGAGGGCCAACTTGATCAAGATGCATTGTAGACAGAGTGGATATGGCCATGTGCCACCTCATAATTATCACCAGTGTGATATCTGCTCTAAGAACAATCAAGGAGGTTTTATGGTGCAATTAGCTCTACAGGAACAGATGGATCTCGGATGGATCCAAGAGCACCGAGTTCGTGGAGTTAACATGACCTATACGAATTCCAACATCATTCAAAACCACGACATCTATGCGATGAATGTCAGCTTGGTGGCGATGCACTCAAGGAAAAGCCAGTATCATAACCTGCCGCGACATGAGTACAATTCATGTCTGACTTGCTCGGTAAACAAACAAGGATGCTCTTTTGTACAAGAGGCCCTCCAGCGTCAGATGGATCTTGGATGGATCCAAGACTACCATGATAGGAATCATTATCAAATCAACATGGTTCAAATTTTCGATATTCGCTTGATGAATACCAGCCTGGTGGAGTTACATGCTAAACAGGTCCGGCTCGGGTTCCTGGTATCACATGATTATCAGAGCTGTAAAGCGTGTTGCGAAAATGATCAAGGTTGTGCCCTTGTCCAGGAAACGCTTCAGCACTTGTTGAACCATAGGTGGCTTCCAATCTATATGGATGAAGACACCCAGCAAATTAGTATCACTAACGGGAATCCTACTAGATATCAAAGTCAGGATGTTCGGTCAATGGAAACAGACCTCGTAAGGTTACACTATATTCAAAGCGGACGTGGCCAGGTGCCACTACACAACTATGAGCGGTGTGGAGTTTGCTCAGCGGATAATCAAGGATGCTACTTCGTGCGAGCAGCCTTCAACGTCATTTGGACCACAAAGGGATTCAACCATGGTCATGTTCTGGATCAGTCAACTACCTCACTGATCAAATCGAGGACGTTTTCATAATCTCTGATCATCAGAGGACTAGGGATGTTTGTGCCATCATCCCTCTACTTGACGAATTGAGAGTTCCCAACCGGGAACGGATCGAAATTACTTACAATGGTCAGATAAATCAGAAGGTTCCTATAGTCATCTATCTACCGGGACCACTACTGTATGAATCAACTAAGGCTATCCCTTACAAATATGGTGCAACAACAATTGAGAATGGAAAGGAAATTATGTTACCCTCCGTCGTGAATATTGTAGACATCAGTCGAGTAACACAAAGTGGTAGAATCTTCAACAGAGGAGTTGGAGAACCTAACAGAGAAAAGGAACCTCAGACAGAAGTTCCCAATCAACCAGTCGGTCAGTCCAGTAATCCCGACCTTTCAAAAAACAATGATGAGATGCTAAAGCTCATCCAAAGGAGTGAATACAACATTGTTGATCAACTGTTGCAAACTCCTTCAAAGATCTTGGTATTATCACTATTACTTAGTTCAGAAGCCCACAGAGAGGCTCTAAAAAAGTCTTGGAGCAAGCCTTTGTGGAATAGGATGTTTCAATATGACAGTTAAATAGCATTGTCTCTAACATCACTTCCTGCAATAACCTGGGATTTAGCAATGAGGAATTACCTGAAGAAGGTCGCCGTCATAACATGGCGCTCAATATTACAGTCAACTGCCAGAACGATGCTTTGGCCAGCATACTGGTAGACACAGGGTCAGCCCTGAATGTTATGCCAAAGTACACTTTGATGGAGTTATCATTCCAAGGCCCTCCGATGAGAACCAGCGAGGTCGTCGTCAAAGCGTTTGACAAATCCAGAAAAACGATTATCGGCGAAGTCAACCTTCCCATAACTATCGGTCCTCACACTTTCCAAGTCACTTTCCAGGTCATGGACATCCGAGCAACATACAGTTGTTTATTAAGAAGACCTTGGATACATCAGGCTGGGGCGGTCACCTCGACCCTCCACCAAAAGCTAAAGTTCGTCCAGAATGACCAACTCGTTACGGTTTGTGGGGAGCAGGCCTTGCTCGTAAGCAACTTGTCGTCATCCACTTATGTAGAACCGGAAGGGATAATTGGAACCCAGTTCCAAACACTTTCGCTACATAAAGACAATCAATCCAAAGGGGGGACTTCGATTTCCTCGTACAAAGATGCTATCAAAGCGGTCGAGAGTACCAATACAACAGGATGGGGGGAGCTTGTCATTCCTACTGACAATAAAACAAAGAAGGGTCTTGGTTTTTCTGCAACCTGTACCCAGACAGCTGTTAACGGTGAAAGTATTCATCCCATTCAGAATTTCTTCCACAGTGGAGGTTTCCTTCTCCCAGTGACTCAAAAAGTGCATACCATCAATAAAGATGATTCATCCGATATGAAGGAAGAATGGAAGTCATATCTCAACAAGGACGGTTATACATTTCAAGACGAAACACATACTCCCTTTTGCTTTCCTACACAGAGTCTGAGATTTATACCCAAGTCAGATGTCGAAATGATTTATGGAGATTGTGATCCGGAAGGATGTCGTGCTCCACCAAACTAATTAGAGGAGAACATTATGATGAAAGACAACTTTCACAACGACTACTATGGCCCGATTGATGGCCTGCCAATGTGGCAGCCGTACCCAGGAAACTTGGGGCAAGAAAATCAGACGAACAATGAAAATCAGTTGGACATCATTGAGAAGAATACCTGTGTCCCCACCATGTTATGGGATCAACACACAGGTTATCCTGAAAATACTCAGCACGACAATGAATTCGCAACGTTTGTCGGACTAGAATTCATCAACTATGTTTTCCCTGAGGTCTACGTCATCGAGAGAGATGACCCCTCCAGTTCCAAAGAATTTTGGGACACCTTGGGACAACCAAGTGGAAAATACGACTATATGGTCAAGTACACTGCTCCTGAAAGCTCTCGTATCAGGCTCGAAGACATCCAGCCGACTGGATGGGGAGATACAGTTGAGAGTACAAATACTACGCAAAATACAACAGAGGAATCCTCCTACGACAACTCTGCTTGGGAGACAGATTCCAATGATCCAGCTCCACCAAAAATCAATGTTATTTCAGAGGACAAACCAAGAAAGAAGGTGCCAGACTTTGTGATTCACCGAGGAGTTCGCCGCCAATGGGTTGCTGTCAATGTTCTGAGGATCGTTCATAAGTCAACATAATTGTCGTCTTTTAACCTTTCACCCTGCCTAGGTGAAACGAATGTTTTGATAGGGCTCGCTTTCTGTAAATTTTTCTCTTCGCTTTGCCCAAAGCAGCAGAGTTTTGTTTTATAGGGCTGTAGTTTTAAGAATCGACTTGTCCATTAATAAAATAATGTTGTTTTGTAATTTCCGCATTAATTGTTGTTTTCTCTTTTAGCTTTTCTCAGAAAATGGTAATCCTAAAAAAAAACAACTCAATAATAAAAACAAGCAGTAGAAAAAAAAATACACTACACACACTCTTGCATTTTCTCTATCTCTTCTAAAAACAATCATCATGTCATGCAGTTTGCTTGCTTTAAACCCCGTTGAAACATGCGATCCAATGCTTTCTCCCAACTTTGAGTTCCCGGTATTTAGGGCTGAAGAAGAAAATGACGACGAAATTCCAGAGGAGATCTCCCGATTACTCCGACAGGAGGAAATGTCCATTGAACCTCACAAAGAGCCGTTCGAAACGATCAACGTGGGTTCAGAAAAAGAGAGAAAAGAAATCAGGATTGGGGCACTGCTCAGTCCAACTACCAAAGAGAGTCTAACCAAGCTTCTCAAAGAGTTTCCTAATGTATTCGCTTGGTCCTATCAGGACATGCCAGGGTTGGATACCAGCATCGTGGAACATCACTTACCGTTGAGACCAGAATGTCCGCCGGTAAAACAGAGGTTGAGACGAACTCACCCGGACATGGCCATCAAAATCAAAGAGGAGGTACAAAAGCAAATCAATGTGGGTTTCCTCGCCACATCAGAATATCCTCAATTGTTAACCAACATCGTACCCGTTCCTAAAAAGGACGGAAAGGTTAGAATGTGTGTCGATTACAGAGATCTGAACAAGGCAAGTCCAAAGGACGACTTTCCCTTGCCACACATTGACATGCTGGTAGACAGTACAACGAAGTTCAAAGTCTTCTCCTTCATGGAAGGATTCTCGGGCTATAATCAGATCAAAATGGCGCTGAAAGACATGGAGAAAACTTCGTTCATTACCCCATGGGGTACCTTTTGTTACAAGGTAATGTCGTTCGGTTTGAAGAACGCCGGGGAAACCTATCAAAGGGCCATGACTACTCTGTTTCATGACATGATACACAAAGAGATATAGGTATATGTCGATGATATGATTGCAAAATCTAAGACAGAGGAGGAGCATGTGACCCACCTGTCAAAACTATTCGAGCGTTTGAGAAAGTACAAACTCCGCTTGAATCCCAATAAATGCACCTTCGGTGTCCGTTCAGGGAAACTCTTAGGGTTCATCGTCAGCCAGAAAGTAATTGAGGTTGATCCTGACAAGGTCAAGGCCATTCAAGAAATGCCTTCTCCAAAAACTCAAAAACAAGTCAGGGGATTCCTGGGACGTTTGAACTACATCTCTAGATTCATATTCCTCATGACCGCGACCTGTGCGTCGATCTTCAAATTACTAAAAAAGAATCAGGATTGCGTTTGGACAGAGGACTGTCAAACCGCCTTCGACAGTATTAAGGAATATCTGTTGAACCCACCGATTCTATCAGTGGAGGGAAGACCACTGATCATCTACCTCACAGTCCTAGCGGACTAAATGGGATGTGTACTTGGCAAACAAGACGAAACGAGAAGGAAAGAGTCTACCATCTATTATTTGAGCAAGAAATTCACCGACTGCGAGACTTGGTACACTATGCTTGAGAAAACTTGCTGCGCTTTGGCTTGGGCAGCCAAACGTCTTCGCCAGTATATGATTCGTCACACTACTAGGTTAATCTCTGAAATGGATCCAATCAAGTACGTCTTCGAAAAGCCTGCTCTCACTCGAAAGATTGCCCGTTGGTAGATGTTGCTATCAGAATATGACATAGAGTACTGCGCTCAGAAAGCCGTCAAAGGAGGTATTTTAGCATATCATTTGGCTCATCAACCGATTGACAATCAAGAATCAATCGGGTTTGACTTCCCAGACGAAGATGTCATGTATCTAAAAATGAAAGATTACGATGAACCGCTACCCAGTGAAGAGCCAGAACCAGGTTCCCAATGGGGACTTATCTTTGACGGAGCTGTCAATCATTACAGAAACGGAATTGGGGCAATTATCATAACACCTCAGGGTACCCACATTCCTTTCACCGCCAGACTTACGTTCAAGTGCCCAAACAACGAGGCCGAATACGAAGCTTGTATTATGGGTCTCGAAGAAGCGATCGATTTGAGGATCAAGAACTTGGACGTATATGGCGACTCAGCCCTGGTTATCAATCAGATCAAAGGAGATTGGAACACTTACCAATTAGGACTAATCCCTTACAAAGACTATGCGAGAAGGTTGTTACCCTTCTTCAACATAATCGAGTTTCATCTCATCCCTCATGAGGAGAATCACATGGCTGATGCATTAGCCACCCTCTCTTCCATGATTAGTGTAGGTCAATGGAATGACATACCTAAGATCAACATAATGCGCCTTGAACGGCCCGCTTACATCTTCACGATAGAAGCAGTCATATACGACAAACTTTGGTATCACAATATCAAATGCTTCCTTCAGAAACAAGAATACCCACTTGGGGCATCCAGAAAAGACAGAAAAACCCTCAGAAGGTTGGAAGGCAGCTTCTTCCTGAGCGGTGATACACTCTATAAGAGGAACTTTGACATGGTCTTGCTTCGATGCGTCGACAGACCAGAAGCAGACATGCTGATAAAAGAAATTCAGGAAGGATCCTTTGGCACTCATACCAATTGACACGCAATGGCGAGAAAAATTATGAGAGCAGGGTACTGCTGGTTGACCATGGAATTCGACTGCTTCAAGTACATGAGAAGGTGTCACAAGTGTCAGATATACTCCGACAAAATCCATGTACCGCCAACACATCTCAAAGTTCTCTCTTCCCCGTGGTCTTTTTCCATATGGGGAATCGACATGATCGGCGTGATTGAGCCCAAGGCTTCGAACGAACATCAGTTCATTCTGGTTGCCATTGACTACTACACTAAGTGGGTCGAAGTAGCGTCGTATGCTAATGTAACCCGACAAGTGGTGGTCCGATTTATTAAAAACAATATCATCTGTCGTTATGGTGTTCTAAGCCAGATCATTACGGATAATGGATCTAACTTGAACAACAACATGATGAAGGAGTTGTGCGCTGAATTCAAGATCAAACACCATAACTTACCTCCCTACCGACACGAGATGAACGAAGCGGTAGAAGCGGCTAACAAGAACATCAAGAAGATTGTTCAGAAGATGGTTGTAACCTACAAAGACTGGCACGAGATGCTACCCTTTGCTCTTCAAGGTTATCGTACATATGTTCGCACCTCAACAGGGGCAACCCCGTTCTCTCTAGTATATGGCATGAAAGCAGTGCTTCCCATAGAAGTAGAGATCCCATCAATCTGGGTATTGATGGAAGCTAAGCTTGCAGAAGCTGAATGGTGTCAAAGTCGACACGATAAACTGAATCTGATTGAAGAAAAGAGAATAACGACATTATGCCACGGTTAGTTGTATCAGCAAAGAATGAAGAAGGCGTTTGACAAAAAAGTCCGACCTCGCGTCTTCAGGAAAGGAGACCTCGTGCTCAAAAATATACAATCTTTTCTCACTGATTCTCGGGGTAAATGGACTCCGAATTATGATGGCCCCTATGTGGTCAAGAAAGCTTTCTCAGGCGGCGCCTTGAGACTTGTAACCATGGACAGAGAGAAATTTGCCTACCCCACAAATGTTGATGTAGTCAAGAAATACTTCGCCTAAACTAAAAAAAAAATAAAATAAAATAAACGTCTCGGTGGATTGAAAACCCGAAAGGGCGGTCCAGGAAAAAATTAGAGACATGTTCAAAAATCATCTTGGTGGATTGGAAATCTCAAAGTACAATCCAGGCAAAAATTAGGGATAATGGCAAGTAACTATGTCCAACAGAGGCAAGTCCCTCAGCAGCAGTTACGTGGTCCATCAGAAAAACTCCAGTCAGGGTCATCTTCGACAGAAGCTCAGGATGCCCCGAATTCAAAGTTGGTAGAAGGATAGTGGTCGATATGTTTCATTATAGCCCTTTTCCCTTTAATTACCATTTCTAACTTTGTAAATACTCTATGGAATCACGCGTTTGGCTGATTTCCCTCCTATCAATAAAATTTGAGCCCTCGTGCTTTTGTTTGCAATTCTTATTTGTTTTAGCTTTATAGAACGACGGTTTTAACATGATCAACGATTCTTGAAATAAAACAAAAATGAATTTAATTGATAAAATTTTTCTGCTTTTAAAATAAAGATGGCAAATTCTTTTTACTGTTGAACATCGAAAGAACATCGATCGCTTCTCCCGAGGTGTTCGAGCCTAAAAGTTCAGAATCAAAGTATTCCTTCTAAACCAGTGCGCCTGAACGAAGGATCGGTTATGTCAGATGCGAATACTCTGTCTGACATCCCCGACAAAGTTCTTACCTCCTAAGCCCGACCAACGGTTGTTCCCCGCAGGGACTATTTCTCCTAAGCAAGGCAGAATTGCTATCGTGAACAGTGATACTTTTCGTCTCCCACCGTGGCCAAGTATCCAGTCATGTTCATCTTTTAGTCTGTGTGTCGCGTCAGTTTTGTCAGCGTAAACATACATACTTCATGCATTATTGATTTACATTTGCATTCATATTGCATCACTATCACTCTAGTCGGTCTTATCCCCTAGTGATAAAAGTCTTCACCATCGAGTTGTCGGTTCTTTCCTCGTCAGGAAATGGGGCGCCTGCCCTACATCTCTCCTCTAGTTTATTTCTGGGATGAAGTCAGCCCTTGACCACTTTGATAACTTGAACCTCTGAAAGACCAGAGAAAACGTTTGATAAATGTCACTCTTCGCTATTGAAGATGATATTGTCGCTTTCCCGGATTAAGGAAAATCCCCAGAGAAAGCCACGCGACTAAAGAATCTCAGCAACACATTGGTTTTTCTCTTCAGAAAGTCAACGTTAATGAAGTCATCAGCACCTCAAAATTGGGGTACATCATATGGCATTTCTCCGAGAAGATCTCGAGAAAAGTATGATGTAATATCCCCAAGCGACAGCCGTCTCTCAAGAGACGTGCTTTCCCCAGTAGAGTCAATAAATGGCATCTCCAACAGAGAAGTTTGTACCCCACTACAACTCAGACGACTAGGTTTCCCCAGCAACTCTGACATCAGATCTTTTTCCATCAAATGGCATTTCCCCAGGAAAATTCGGCGAGAAGTTTGAGGAAAACCGTTACGTATAGCGTCCCTTGTCAATAAAGTTTATTGACAAAAGAAACTGAGACCAGTTCTTTGGTAGGAAACCGGGATCGAGGGGAAGTTTATTTTAGAAACTGAGATCAGTTCCTTGGTAGGAAACCAGGATCGAGGGGAAGTTTATTTCAGAAACTGAGACCAGTTCCTTGGCTGGAAACCAGGATCGAGGGGAAGTTTATTTAAGAAACTAAGACCAGTTCTTTGGTAGGAAACCAAGAACGAGGGGAAGTTTATTTCAAAAGAAAACTGAGACCAGTTCCTCGGTAGGAAACCAGGGTCGAGGGGAAGTTTTACCTTTTCTAAGCATCATTACTTAGCAAAAGAAGATGGATGGGCTAACTGCCATTCATAACCGCCATCAAAATTTCGGGTATTCCGATATTTAATCCTCTTGCATCCCGAATGCCCGAATACCTTCGTCATTCACACCTTCGGGTCCAAGAAGATTAAATAGGGGCATCTGTCATACCCCTAATTTTGACCACTAAGATTTCCCATCATTATGCAAATTATCATCACAATATGGATGAATCATTAGTCTCCCCAAAGATGGGTGAGCACCCACTACAATCAAACTTAGGGTTTCAAGCCCTCTCGGAGCTCTTAGACAAAGGATCAATCAAGGAATGACATAATCTTCAACTTGTCTAAACCTCTCAAACATCTACAATGGATCAAAAGTACTCCCACCCCAAGAATCAAGCACAATGTTGCAGCATTCTGAGTGGATTAAGCCTCACGATCGCCAGTGTCACCAAAGTAGGGTTTTGGTCGACCAGGGCCTCCAGATGGGAATTTTCCTCTGGGCATGAGCCAATTCTTCAAAGCATAACCTAGGATACTCCAAGGTACATCATAAACCCAATCATCAAGTCAATTTAACCTCAGGGGATGCATTCACAAAAAAATCAGGAATTAGGGTTTCTTGACCTAATTCACCCCTAAGTTGACTTTTGGGGCAAAACAGGAGCCAAGACCTCAAGGTATGATTTGAGGATCTCTAATACACCACATTGATCCATTTGCAACAATGGATTGATCCAAGAAGCTTGAGCAACTAGTTTCAATTTCATCTGAACCACAATTAGGGTTTTGCGGGAAAAGTCAACTGTGGTTTGACTTTTGACCAGGATATGCTCCCTAACCCTAGGACATGATTCAATACACCCTAAAACACCTATGAAATCAATCCATCAAGTTTGATTTAGGTCAAGGACTTGATTTCATAGAGGATTGCACAGTTTGGAATTCATTTGATAAAAAGTCAACTAAGCACAAAAGTCAACTTTGACTTTTTGAGATTTTTCACAAAAATGGGTTTTTAACCCTAAAATGATGTTAATGTGTGATTGGAATCATCATTCATAAAGAAAAATCAAGAAAAGTGGGATAACTTGTAAAAGGGGTAACCATAAAAAATTTAGAAAATTTTCTAAGTTATGGAACAAAGTGGCTAGGGTACCAACTTTGGAGGATCATAACTCCTAAACCACAAGGCCATCTTTCCCCATCCAAAGTTGGATTTGCAGATCTCATGGCCCTCTACAAAAGCTTCAACTACCACTCATTCCAATTCCCCATGGATTTCAAGTTATGGAATGATCAAAATGGCTGAAAACATGAAATGCCACTTTTTCCAACACTTAGTGAAATTTTCACTAAGTCAGAATCTGCCTTCACTTTTTTCCAAATGTAGGGGCATTTTTCACTTGGATCCCAAAAGTGTCAAAACTAATTATGATCAAACAGTTATTGTATCATATGAAGGCTTTCTAAAATGGCCAAGAACTCCATCAAACTCAACTTGAGCCATGAGATATGACAATGGTAACATGCCTTACTGAAAACTGCCAAGGCTAGGCAGAATTTTGCACTTTTGCTCGATTTGGCAAAAATCAGATAATTCAAAGCCTTGTCATCACTTTGGACACATCTGAGGATCAAATCTAAAGGGAACAAAAACTGATCCAAGCCTCCAAAGTCTTTGGAACAAGAAGTAGCATGCCAAACTTAGAAATCCCTAAAAGAGGGACAAGACTCCAATTTTGGATTGGAGCATTTAATGGATGCACCAAGATGGCATGGACTGACACATTTGCAACTGAATTCAGTCAAGAATGATCAACATTGGCCAAACCTCTATTGTGGTTGCCATTCACTATTGATCTCAAAACAAACTTGCTCTACTATAAATAGAGCTCATTTGTGCTCAGTTTGAGTACACCAAAGCCATCAAACAGACGCTTTCCTCAAAATCACTTTCTTTAGGCAAAAATACCTTCTTTAGCAAGGTAACTCTAAGTTTTTAAGTTATAGAGCAATTCCATCACAGCTTATGATCCAAACACATCCAATATGTCATATCTAAGCTGTCCAAACTCACACAAGTGACCTGTAATTCTTAAATCACAAAGTCACATCTCAAAACCTCAAAATAGTACTTTTGTGCATTTTTCAAGCCATGCCTTGATTCAGTCACTTTCCAAACCAGATAAAACCTCAAACACACTCCAAATATCATCCTTAAACTGTCCCAAATGGTTCCCCCCATCTGGAACACCATTTGAGGGAGTTGTTATTTTGGCCATTTTAACCCCTTTTGCAAGAAAGGGCCAGTTTTTGTTTTTGCAGGTTCCAGCTGATTCCAATCATCCTAAAAGCTTCTAAGGGATCATTTGAGAGTGTTCAAAGCATCAAACCATTTCTGGAAAAAGTGGCGTGGCAGATTGCACAGAAAACTCCAAAAGCTCAAAAAGAGGTGAGCATCATGACTTGAACTTCCCAAAATATGCATTGCTTTGAGGTCCACTGGTTATGCAAATCTCATACATGTTATATATGTTATGTTTGAACCAATTCATCATGTAATTCATGCCTGTACCAAAGTGTAGCATAGAAAATGCAATTATAGGCCTATTTCAAAACCCCTATCGGATTTTGAGGAGGGAGCATGATCTGGAAAAAATACCACCACCATTGGATTCCTTGTGAAATTCTAGGCCAGATGCATATAAATTTTGTCCCCAACCATGGAGAAATGAGAAAGTTATGGACCTTCTCGTTTCTTCCCAAAACTTGTCTTGCCTTGCATTGGCCAGACATAGAAAACAAGGCAAGCCTTGTATATTTGTTGGTTTGTTTTAATCAATGGATGTATCACCACCCCAGTGGTAAGGCGCGTGCCATATAACCTTGAGGTCGTGGGTTCAAACCCCACACATGCCATTTTGTGTTTTTTTCACATTTTGCTATTTTTTCCAATATTTTCATGTTTTGTTAATTAATTGGAAAATTAATAACTCCTTCAATTTTAATTATTTTTGATTGGTTCTTTTTGCAAAAAATCACAAAAATGTTAAAATATTTTATTCCACAGAAAAATTAAGTTTATATTAGTTATTTAATATAATTAGTATTTTTGTGAATAAATTCCCTTTTTAATTATTTTTAAACATTTAAAAGTGAATATTTACTTTGAAAATCAAAACCAAATGAGTTCTAAATCATCTTGTGATTAAAACCTCATTTTTCAAACCTAAAAAAGAAAACACAAGTGGTTTATTCAAATTTTATTTGGTATTTTTATCATTTTTATTTGATTTTCTTTAAATATTTACTTTTAAAGAAGATAAAATTAGGGTTTCATTGATTTTCACCATCACTTATTGAATAAGTCCCGTTGTATTTCAAAAGTTTGGCGCGATCATAGCCCGTTTAAAACAAACCATCTGGGCCTCTCTTCGAGATATAAGACCCATTCAAAATCACCTTGGGTCTTTAATAGAGTGTAAGACTCAACCCCCCTTTTAACCAAAACCTTGTTGGGCCTCAGATATTGAATAAGTCCATATGCATTAAAAGAAAATCTCGGCGTGATCGCCATTTCAAAACAAACCATGGGCCTCTCCTTGAGCTATAAGACCCATCTTTATTCACTTTCAACCATTTTTGGCCTCTTGAGAGAGTATAAGACCCACCCCCTTGTACAAAAAACCTTTCTTGGGCCTCAGTCACTTGTATAAGTCCCTGTACAAAACGACAGTGCGATCAATGATTAAACCTTGGGCCTCTCCTTGAGCTGTAAGCCCCAATTTTCCTTTCAAAAGGCACTTTCTCCTTTGATTTTGTAATATACTGTTATTTTCAATTTCTTTGTTGAACAACTAACCAAACAGCATGGAAGCTCTACAACCGAGTAAGTGTTTACCCGCTTTCATTTACTGCTTTCATATGTATATAATTGTACTGTGGGGCTGTTTCACTGTAAGTCTTCTTTCACAAACTTTTATATACCTGTCAGATATCATCTGTGTAATACTAGTATAGTTATTTAGAGTTTTCCCTGGAAACTACGTCTAGCACTAGGTAAAGCCCCGTGGATCGCTCTTAAATACAGTCAAAACTAGATCCCCATTGGATTACCAGACATAGTCTTCCCTCCTCTTGGGGTTAAACAATATGGAGATGTGAAAGGCAGATTCTTTCTGAACCCTTTCTCAGACTGTCACCCTTAGAAATCGTCAACGAAACTCTACTCCCCAGAGATGATCTTTTCTCCGTGAATGGCATCTCTTGAGTTTCTTCCAAATTCTCGGACTTTCCTGGCTTGATCTATTCTTAGTGAATAGCATGTGTTGAACTTCTCGGGGTTTGGGGACCCACAGGCTTCCTAAAAGCATCCCCGCCTCCTCTTGGGCGTTGTACAAGGACCCGTCGGCTTCTTAGAAGTTTTATCAGCCTCCTCTTAGGCTTTGTATAATGATTTTTTCTCCGGGAAGATAGCCTCCTCTTGGGCTTAGTACAAATTGTCCCTCGGCTTCTTAAAATTTTTTCTCGCCTCCTCTTGGGCTTCGTACAAATTGTTTCGACGACCTCCTAGAGGTATAGGAACAGAAATTAGTCATATTAATAGAACATTCTTTCAAAGAGTCTAGATCTCACTACTACTGTTTCTTAAGCATAGTACAAAAGATAAGACCCGTAGACTCGGACAGTCTAAAGCTCCTTTGGATTCCCCGTTTCCTTAGAGAACATTAAATAATCCCGATCCTAAGATCAAATCCATGAGTACAACGTTACCCATATAAGAACTGATTTTCTCTTTTAACAAACATGTTGGACCTGTCGCTCAACTGAAACAGTTACCCTAGCCTCCTCTTGGGCTTTGTACAATGATCCTCCTCTTGTTGAGTCAATCTCCTTTTAGCCTCCATCTCGGGCTTCGTACGAGATACAAAAACACTCTCTTGTTGAGTATAAAAGACTCTCTTGTTGAGTCCATCTCCTTTTAGCCTCCATCTCAGGCTTCGTACGAGATATAAAAACACTCTCTTGTTGAGTACAAAAGACTCTCTTGTTGAGTTAATCTCCTTTTAGCCTCAATCTCGAGCTTCGTACGAGACACCAAATCACTCTCTTGCTGAGTATAAAAGACTCTCCTGTTGAGTCAAACAACTTTTAGCTTCCGTCTTGGGCTTCGTACAAGACACAAAAAAAGACTCTCTTGTTGAGTCAAACCTTTTTAGCCTCAATCTTGGGCTTTGTACAAGACAGAAAAAACATTTTCCCAAGAAAAGTCAACCTTTTAGCCTCCTCTTAGGCTTTGTATAAGAAAACCCAGTTTGAGTCAATCAACCTTTTAGCATCAAAATTTGTGCCTTGCTCACAGTATACAAACATCAACAACTCCTTTCCCCCCATCTAATTGCTGTAAGCGGCAAGCCTCTGGATTATTTACATCCACGCCACTGTCCCTCTTTTAGCATGAGAAATTCCTAAGGAAAGATAGCATTGCTCTACACTGAGTTAAAGTCCTCTCCTTCAGGTTAAAAAACCCCTATAAAGGAAATTATGGCATTGTTGGATTCACATGTCCAGTTAAAGTAATTCTCCTTTATAACCAGTCACCCAACAGTTGTGACGAACAGACCAAACATCCCCTCTTTAGAGATGACAAATTCTCTCTAAAGTCAAAACCCTTTAGCTTCACATCTTGGGCTTCAACCAAGATACAAATAGACCCTTCAGCTTCACATCTTGGGCTTTGAACAAGATACAAACCATTTAGCTTCACGTCTTGGGCTTTGAACAAGACACCAAAACACCATTTCCTCCCATAGAATATGAGGAACTACGATCGCTCTTATTTCCCTGTTTCGGTAAACGAGAATACGTAGGCATAAGATTGAAAGAAAAATCTCAGCGAGCACACTAATCAAAAGCCCAAAATCCTGTACCTTCACACATCAATCCCGAAAAGCATCAGTCCTAACATCCTACCAATAGCATAGTCCCGACATTTCAGTCTTAGCAAAATAAGAAGAAAGAGGCCCACTTCCATATAGCATCCGTAACCTAACAGACCGCTGTTTAAACTCAGTATGCAAGCAGGGTTAGTTGGAGACATCTATTTCCCTTCTTTCATCAGCTTCAATAGGATAAAAAATGAATCGACCTGTAGTCCCCCAAGAGTGACGGTGCTTAAGAACCACGTCCAAAATCGCTCGCTACAGAAAATTGGCGCCCACCGTGGGGCCTTTCTTTCTTTCTTACAGTTTAAGGTGAAAACCTTGGACAAGTTATTTTCATGACGGTTCCATCGGGGAATGTCATCATTGCAAGGATCGGCCCTCACTAGAATCTTAGGTCAAAACCTTTAAATTGGGAAGGTACCACAGAATGGCGACTCTACCGGGGAGCCATTTTCTATCAGGATCATAGGATTCATAGCTCTTAAAAAGTCTAGGACATTAGGACAAATATATATACTGCTTTTCCTAATTGATATTTGTGTTTGTTTTTCTGCTAATGGGAATACGTGTGATGTCGCATGTGGAAAGATTGAGTATACACCTAGGAAAAACCTCTTTCAGTAGTGTGGAAGCTATCGGAAATAGTTGTCACGCGATACTACCCTCTTCTGAGATTCTTCAAAATACATCACCTAGCACGGTTCCCGGCCTGCTGATGTTATCTCGACAAGAATCAATGATTTTGAGAGACAGGTACAAAAATCACTAGTATAAACCTTTGGGATGGGTAGAGCCTTGACTTCATGACACCGACCCTTTGACCCCATGTTTTTTCTATGTTTTTGTGTGCTGCATTCATGCATTCATTTAAAAAACATTAAGCAAAAAAGAAAAATTTCTCTTCTAGTCTCTCTTTTTCAAATTAAACTAAGACAATGATTGAAAATGTCAGAAAAAAAGATTGCGCTCATGGATTTCGGTAGAAGGAAAACTCATAAGTATACCTTCAAGGTTTCAAAACTAGAAGATTTGAGAGGATTAGCAAGGATGATCACTAACCCTGACGCTTTTAGAGCCAAGTATGGAGGTCTGCTACCTCTGTTAAGGGTCTATGTAATTGAAAGAATCATGGAGGCACTCATTCAGTTTTACGATCCGGTTTATCACTGTTTCACATTCCCAGATTACCAGCTCGCACCAACACTAGAGGAGTATTTTCATCTGAATGATATACCCATTACTGATCAAGCTCCCTTTTCTGGACTGGAAGAAATTCCAAAGGATTAGACCATTGCAAGAGCAATTTATTTGGATGAGTCAGAAGTCAAGACTCACATGACCACCAAAGGAGGAATCCCGGGTTTGCTAGCCAAGTTTCTGGTAAAGAAGGCTCTATACTTTGCTAGTATAGGGAACGTGGCCGCTTTCGAGAGCATCTTTGTTTTGCTCACCTACGGGTTATTTTTGTTTTCCAACATTGATAACTTTGTAGATATCATTTGCATTAAGGTTTTTCTCATTGGAAACCCTGCACCAACCTTGCTCGCAGATGCGTATCATTCTGTACACTTAGGGAATTTGTTTAGCGGAGGGGTGATCACGTGTTGTGTACCCCTGCTATATAAGTGGTTTATATCCCATTTGCCTAAGTCTTCCTCTTTTTGGGATCATAAGAGTGCTTTACGTTGGTCGCAGAAAATCATGTCTCTTACCAACTCTGACATAGATTGGTGCAATAGAATTTATGACGGGATCAGGATCATTGACCGTTGTGGAAACTTCCCCAACGTTCCCCTCATAGGAACTAAGGGAGGAATCAACTACCATCCAGTTTTAGTTCGTCATCAATTTGGATACCCGATGAGGCATGTCCCGCGTAATGTTCATCTGGAAGGTCTTTTCTTTAAGGAAGGAGAAAATGACAGGGCACTAAAGACGAAAATAGTGCACGCTTGGAAACATGTTCATAAGAAATGACGGGAGTCTCTAGGAAAACCGGAATGCGTCTCGGTGGAGCCTTATCTGCACTGGGTACAAACTAGAGCTCTCAAGCTAAAGATGCCTTATCCTCGTCACGGAGTTCTTCCGCCAAGGGAATCTATCATGTACTTCATGACTGAAGCGGAAAAACTTCAGGTTACTCTCAAATAAGTTCAACGGGAGAGGAGGTCTTGGAAAAACAAGTACCGCATTCTCAATGTGGAGTGTACCAAAATATAGCAACTGTTGAAGGATAAGGATGCTCTGATTGAGATTTCGGAGAAGCATGGTGTAGAAAATCAGGATGACCAAAGGAATTTGCTCACTCCTTTCACCTTGCAAAGGAATGAAAAACCCGACAACGGCCCAAGAGCCCCGGTCCAAGAAAAGGAAAGTACCAGAATCAGCACCCGAGTTCTCCTCAGAGAGGACTCGGGACCCATTAACTTAGGTTTCTGTTTCCGCACCTTGTAATTTACTATATTTTCGTTTCCGCAATCCTTTGAATTCAATAAAACGGGGTTTCCCCACTGTTTGATATTTGTAATCTAATTGTCGAAGTTTATTTTGATTAAACCAAAAAACAATAAATATAATCATTGCATTCATCATTCTCACGTCATGTATTCTTCTTACCTACGAATCTCACGTTTGTCTCTCGGTTCTAGAGTCAAACTGTCTCATTCGTACAATACTCGGGCAAATCGTCAGAAAAAGATGGATGATCTCCAGGAAGAGAACAAAGAGTTGAAAGAAGAGATCGATGCCCTGGAGGAGGATATGAGAAAGCTTCGTAACGACATGCAAGCCATGGCAGAAGCTCAGCTACAAAGAACTGTGATCTCAGAGATCACCTCAACGCCCATAGTGGAGAAGTATGATCCTAGGTATCAAATGCCGAAAGATCGTCCCTGGGGCATGCTTGTTAATTATACCCCGGAAGGATATGTTCCGCCGATCAATGAAGATCAGGGAATCATAGTAGAAGCCGTTGGGCCTGAAGGTTACAAACTTCTGGAAAGCGAGGATGCTTGAGGCATGTTGAGGACTCCCGAAGGTTACAAACTTCGAAAAATGTCAAGATTCACTTCCGTAGTAACGGTACCACCCCCTGTGGTGCACACTGTCCCGGAAGGATAGATTCCACAGATACCTTCTGGTAGAAAGGAAAGTATGTTCAATAGAATGAATGAGTTCCAGGAACAGTTCCTGGAAATGTAGAAGGAACTGCAAGCTATTCGCGGTCAGGATTTATTAGGGAATGACGCCGCGGACCTCTGCTTGTTCCCCAAAGTGAAAGTTCCGCACAAGTTCCAAGTGCCCGACTTTGAAAAGTACAATGGTAACTCTTGCCCTCAAAGCCATTTGGTGATGTACGCTCGGCGAATGTTAGCTCAGACAGAGAATCGGGATCTATTGATTCACTACTTTCAGGATAGCTTAACCGGTGCCGCATTAAAATGGTACATGGGTTTAAACCGCGCTACGATCAGCACTCTCAGAGATCTTGGAACTGCCTTCGTCCAACAATATAAATACAATCTGGACATGGCACCAGACAGAGATCAACTCAGATCAATGTCGCAAAAGGACATGGAAACCTTTAAGGATTACGCTCAGAGATGGCGTGAAATTGCCGCTCAAATTTGTCCACCTCTTGAGGAAAAAGAGATGACAAAGATTTTCCTAAAGACCTTGAGCTCATTTTACTACGATAAAATGGTTGCCAGTGCGCCCAGCGACTTCATCAAAATGGTCGTTATGGGAGTGCGTCTCGAGGAAGCCGTTCGAGAAGGACGTCTAGTCAAAGTCACTGGGTCGACAAGCGGTACTAAAAAATACGGTAGTGCTCTCCCTAAAAAAAAGAGCAAGATATTGGGAATATCTCTCTCGGAAAGCAAAGACGACGGTACCAACCAGTAGCAGCTGTAACTCCTGCTGTCAACCCTACGCCTGTTTCTACGTATCAACCTCAGGTTGCTCAAAGCCAACCGCATTCACCGCAATATCAGCAAAGGACACAACAACCTCTTCAGCACGCTCGTCCTCCATACAACAACAACCGTACAACGCGGCCACCAGGATTTGATCCTATACCCGTATCGTACGCAGAAGTATTTCCGTTATTGCAGGTCAAAGGGCACATCCAGACCAAGGCTCCTCTTACAGTACCAGAAAATCCGCCTTTTTGGTTCAAAGCGGATCAGACTTGTCCTTACCATCAAGGAGGACCAGGGCATAACATAGAGAACTATCTCAGTTTCAAATCCGACGTGCAAAAGCTTGTTAGGAATGGGATCTTATCTTTCAAGGATACGAATCCAAATGTTCTCACAAACCCACTCCCTCAACACGAGAAAGCTGCAGTCAATCTGATAGAGGGAGAGTCTAGCGACATCTATCAAATTCACGATGCACTCTTATTGAGGGCCAACTTGATCAAGATGCATTGTAGACAGAGTGGATATGGCCATGTGCCACCTCATAATTATCACCAGTGTGATATCTGCTCTAAGAACAATCAAGGAGGTTTTATGGTGCAATTAGCTCTACAGGAACAGATGGATCTCGGATGGATCCAAGAGCACCGAGTTCGTGGAGTTAACATGACCTATACGAATTCCAACATCATTCAAAACCACGACATCTATGCGATGAATGTCAGCTTGGTGGCGATGCACTCAAGGAAAAGCCAGTATCATAATCTGCCGCGACATGAGTACAATTCATGTCTGACTTGCTCGGTAAACAAACAAGGATGCTCTTTTGTATAAGAGGCCCTCCAGCGTCAGATGGATCTTGGATGGATCCAAGACTACCATGATAGGAATCATTATCAAATCAACATGGTTCAAATTTTTGATATTCGCTTGATGAATACCAGCCTGGTGGAGTTACATGCTAAACAGGTCCGGCTCGGGTTCCTGGTATCACATGATTATCAGAGCTGTAAAGCGTGTTGCGAAAATGATCAAGGTTGTGCCCTTGTCCAGGAAACGCTTCAGCACTTGTTGAACCATAGGTGGCTTCCAATCTATATGGATGAAGACACCCAGCAAATTAGTATCACTAACGGGAATCCTACTAGATATCAAAGTCAGGATGTTCGGTCAATGGAAACAGACCTCGTAAGGTTACACTATATTCAAAGCGGACGTGGCCAGGTGCCACTACACAACTATGAGGGGTGTGGAGTTTGCTCAGCGGATAATCAAGGATGCTACTTCGTGCGAGCAGCCCTTCAAAGTCATTTGGACCACAAAGGGATTCAACCATGGTCATGTTCTGGATCAGTTAACTACCTCACTGATCAAATCGAGGACGTTTTCATAATCTCTGATCATCAGAGGACTAGGGATGTTTGTGCCATCATCCCTCTACTTGACGAATTGAGCGTTCCCAACCGGGAACGGATCAAAATTACTTACGATGGTCAGATAAATCAGAAGGTTCCTATAGTCATCTATCTACCGTGACCACTACTGTATGAATCTACTAAGGCTATCCCTTACAAATATGGTGCAACAACAATTAAGAATGGAAAGGAAATTATGTTACCCTCCGTCGTGAATATTGTAGACATCAGTCGAGTAACACAAAGTGGTAGAATCTTCAACAGAGGAGTTGGAGAACCTAACAGAGAAAAGGAACCTCAAACAGAAGTTCCCAATCAACCAGTCGGTCAGTCCAGTAATCCCGACCTTTCAAAAAACAATGATGAGATGCTAAAGCTCATCCAAAGGAGTGAATACAACATTGTTGATCAACTGTTATAAACTCCTTCAAAGATCTCGGTATTATCACTATTACTTAGTTCAGAAGCCCACAGAGAGGCTCTACAGAAAGTCTTGGAGCAAGCCTTTGTGGAATAGGATGTTTCAATATGACAGTTAAATAGCATTGTCTCTAACATCACTTCCTGCAATAACCTGGGATTTAGCAATGAGGAATTACCTGAAGAAGGTCGCCGTCATAACATGGCGCTCAATATTACAGTCAACTGCCAGGACGATGCTTTGGCCAGCATACTGGTAGACACAGGGTCAGCCCTGAATGTTATGCCAAAGTACACTTTGATGGAGTTATCATTCCAAGGCCCTCCGATGAGAACCAGCGAGGTCGTCGTCAAAGCGTTTGACAAATCCAGAAAAACGATTATCGGCGAAGTCAACCTTCCCATAACTATCGGTCCTCACACTTTCCAAGTCACTTTCCAGGTCATGGACATCCGAGCAACATACAGTTGTTTATTAAGAAGACCTTGGATACATCAGGCTGGGGCGGTCACCTCGACCCTCCACCAAAAGCTAAAGTTTGTCCAGAATGACCAACTCGTTACGGTTTGTGGGGAGCAGGCCTTGCTCGTAAGCAACTTATCGTCATCCACTTATGTAGAACTGGAAGGGATAATCGGAACCCAGTTCCAAACACTTTCGCTACATAAAGACAATCAATCCGAAGGGGGGACTTCGATTTCCTCGTACAAAGATGCTATCAAAGCGGTCGAGAGTACCAATACAACAGGATGGGGGGAGCTTGTCATTCCTACTGATAATAAAACAAAGAAGGGTCTTGGTTTTTCTGCAACCTGTACCCAGACAGCTGTTAACGGTGAAAGTCTTCATCCCATTCAGAATTTCTTCCACAGTGGAGGTTTCCTTCTCCCAGTGACTCAAAAAGTGCATACCATTAATAAAGATGATTCATCCGATATGAAGGAAGAATGGAAGTCATATCTCAACAAGGACGGTTATACATTTCAAGACGAAACACATACTCCCTTTTGCTTTCCTACACAGAGTCTGAGATTTATACCCAAGTCAGATGTCGAAATGATTTATGGAGATTGTGATCCGGAAGGATGTCGTGCTCCACCAAACTAATTAGAGGAGAACATTTTGATGAAAGACAACTTTCACAACGACTACTATGGCCCGATTGATGGCCTGCCAATGTGGCAGCCGTACCCAGGAAACTTGGGGCAAGAAAATCAGACGAACAATGAAAATCAGCTGGACATCATTGAGAAGAATACCTGTGTCCCCACCATGTTATGGGATCAACACACAGGTTATCCTGAAAATACTCAGCACGACAATGAATTCGCAACGTTTGTCGGACTAGAATTCATCAACTATGCTTTCCTTGAGGTCTACGTCATCGAGAGAGATGACCCCTCCAGTTCCAAAGAATTTTGGGACACCTTGGGACAACCAAGTGGAAAATACGACTATATGGTCAAGTACACTGCTCCTGAAAGCTCTCGTATCAGGCTCGAAGACATCCAGCCGACTGGATGGGGAGATACAGTTGAGAGTACAAATACTACGCAAAATACAACAGAGGAATCCTCCTACGACAACTCTGCTTGGGAGACAGATTCCAATGATCCAACTCCACCAAAAATCAATGTTATTTCTGAGGACAAACCAAGAAAGAAGGTGCCAGACTTTGTGATTCACCGAGGAGTTCGCCGCCAATGGGTTGCTGTCAATGTTCTGAGGATCGTTCATAAGTCAACATAATTGTCGAATTTTAACCTTTCACCCTGCCCAGGTGAAACGAATGTTTTGATAGGGCTCGCTTTCTGTAAATTTTTCTCTTCGCTTTGCCCAAAGCAGCAGAGTTTTGTTTTATAGGGCTGTAGTTTTAAGAATCGACTTGTTCATTAATAAAATAATGTTGTTCTGTAATTTCTGCATTAATTGTTGTTTTCTCTTTTAGCTTTTCTCAGAAAATGGTAATCCTAAAAAAAAACAACTCAATAATAAAAACAAGCAGTAGAAAAAAAAATACACTACACACACTCTTGCATTTTCTCTATCTCTTCTAAAAACAATCATCATGTCATGCAGTTTGCTTGCTTTAAACCCCGTTGAAACATGCGATCCAATGCTTTCTCCCAACTTTGAGTTCCCGGTATTTAGGGCTGAAGAAGAAAATGACGACGAAATTCCAGAGGAGATCTCCCGATTACTCCGACAGGAGGAAATGTCCATTGAACCTCACAAAGAGCCATTCGAAACGATCAACGTGGGTTCAGAAAAAGAGAGAAAAGAAATCAGGATTAGGGCACTGCTCAGTCCAACTACCAAAGAGAGTTTAACCAAGCTTCTCAAAGAGTTTCCTAATGTATTCGCTTGGTCCTATCAGGACATGCCAGGGTTGGATACCAGCATCGTGGAACATCACTTACCGTTGAGACCAGAATGTCCGCCGGTAAAACAGAGGTTGAGACGAACTCACCCGGACATGGCCATCAAAATCAAAGAGGAGGTACAAAAGCAAATCAATGTGGGTTTCCTCGCCACATCAGAATATCCTCAATTGTTAACCAACATCGTACCCGTTCCCAAAAAGGACGAAAAGGTTAGAATGTGTGTCGATTACAGAGATCTGAACAAGGCAAGTCCAAAGGACGACTTTCCCTTGCCACACATTGACATGCTGGTAGACAGTACAGCGAAGTTCAAAGTCTTCTCCTTCATGGAAGGATTCTCGGGCTATAATCAGATCAAAATGGCACTGAAAGACATGGAGAAAACTTCGTTCATTACCCCATGGGGTACCTTTTGTTACAAGGTAATGTCGTTCGGTTTGAAGAACGCCGGGGAAACCTATCAAAGGGCCATGACTACTCTGTTTCATGACATGATACACAAAGAGATATAGGTATATGTCGATGATATGATTGCAAAATCTAAGACAGAGGAGGAGCATGTGACCCACCTGTCAAAACTATTCGAGCGTTTGAGAAAGTACAAACTCCACTTGAATCCCAATAAATGCACCTTCGGTGTCCGTTCAGGGAAACTCTTGGGGTTCATCATCAGCCAGAAAGGAATTGAGGTTGATCCTGACAAGGTCAAGGCCATTCAAGAAATGCCTTCTCCAAAAACTCAAAAACAAGTCAGGGGATTCCTGGGACGTTTGAACTACATCTCCAGATTCATATTCCTCATGACCGCGACCTGTGCGCCGATCTTCAAATTACTAAAAAAGAATCAGGATTGCGTTTGGACAGAGGACTGTCAAACCGCCTTCGACAGTATTAAGGAATATCTGTTGAACCCACCGATTCTATCAGTGGAGGGAAAACCACTGATCATCTACCTCACAGTCCTAGTGGACTAAATGGGATGTGTACTTGGCAAACAAGATGAAACGAGAAGGAAAGAGTCTACCATCTATTATTTGAGCAAGAAATTCACCGACTGCGAGACTTGGTACACTATGCATGAGAAAACTTGCTGCGCTTTGGCTTGGGCAGCCAAACGTCTTCGCCAGTATATGATTCGTCACACTACTAGGTTAATCTCTGAAATGGATCCAATCAAGTACGTCTTCGAAAAGCCTGCTCTCACTCGAAAGATTGCCCGTTGGTAGATGTTGCTATCAGAATATGACATAGAGTACTGCGCTCAGAAATCCGTCAAAGGAGGTATTTTAGCATATCATTTGGCTCATCAACCGATTGACAATCAAGAATCAATCGGGTTTGACTTCCCAGATGAAGATGTCATGTATCTAAACATGAAAGATTACGATGAACCGCTACCCAGTGAAGAGCCAGAACCAGGTTCCCAATGGGGACTTATCTTTGACGGAGCTGTCAATCATTACAGAAACGGAATTGGGGCAATTATCATAACACCTCAGGGTACCCACATTCCTTTCACCGCCAGACTTACGTTCAAGTGCCCAAACAACGAGGCCGAATACGAAGCTTGTATTATGGGTCTCGAAGAAGCGATCGATTTGAGGATCAAGAACTTGGACGTATATGGCGACTCAGCCCTGGTTATCAATCAAATCAAAGGAGATTGGAACACTTACCAATTAGGACTAATCCCTTACAAAGACTATGCGAGAAGGTTGTTACCCTTCTTCAACATAATCGAGTTTCATCTCATCCCTCGTGAGGAGAATCACATGGCTGATGCATTAGCCACCCTCTCTTCCATGATTAGTGTAGGTCAATGGAATGACATACCTAAGATCGACATAATGCGCCTTGAACGGCCCGCTTACATCTTCACGATAGAAGCAGTCATATACGACAAACCTTGGTATCACGATATCAAATGCTTCCTTCAGAAACAAGAATACCCACTTGGGGCATCCAGAAAAGACAGAAAAACCCTCAAAAGGTTGGAAGGCAGCTTCTTCCTGAGCGGTGATACACTCTATAAGAGGAACTTTGACATGGTCTTGCTTCGATGCGTCGACAGACCAGAAGCAGACATGCTGATAAAAGAAATTCAGGAAGGATCCTTTGGCACTCATACCAATGGATACGCAATGGCGAGAAAAATTATGAGAGCAGGGTACTGCTGGTTGACCATGGAATTCGATTGCTTCAAGTACATGAGAAGGTGTCACAAGTGTCAGATATACTCCGACAAAATCCATGTACCGCCAACGCATCTCAAAGTTCTCTCTTCACCGTGGTCTTTTTCCATATGGGGAATCGACATGATCGGCGTGATTGAGCCCAAGGCTTCGAACGAACATCAGTTCATTCTGGTTGCCATTGACTACTACACTAAGTGGGTCGAAGTAGCATCGTATGCTAATGTAACCTGACAAGTGGTGGTCCGATTTATTAAAAACAATATCATCTGTCGTTATGGTGTTCTAAGCCAGATCATTACGGATAATGGATCTAACTTGAACAACAACATGATGAAGGAGTTGTGCGCTGAATTCAAGATCAAACACCATAACTTATCTCCCTACCGACACGAGATGAACGAAGCGGTAGAAGCGGCTAACAAGAACATCAAGAAGATTGTTCAGAAGATGGTTGTAACCTACAAAGACTGGCACGAGATGCTACCCTTTGCTCTTCAAGGTTATCGTACATCTGTTCGTACCTCAACAGGGGCAACCCCGTTCTCTCTAGTATATGGCATGAAAGCAGTGCTTCCCATAGAAGTAGAGATCCCATCAATCTGGGTATTGATGGAAGCTAAGCTTGCAGAAGCTGAATGGTGTCAAAGTCGACACGATAAACTGAATCTGATTGAAGAAAAGAGAATAACGACATTATGCCACGGTTAGTTGTATCAGCAAAGAATGAAGAAGGCGTTTGACAAAAAAGTCCGACCTCGCGTCTTCAGGAAAGGAGACCTCGTGCTCAAAAATATACAATCTTTTCTCACTGATTCTCGGGGTAAATGGACTCCGAATTATGACGGCCCCTATGTGGTCAAGAAAGCTTTCTCAGGCGGCGCCTTGAGACTTGTAACCATGGACAGAGAGAAATTTTCCTACCCCACAAATGTTGATGTAGTCAAGAAATACTTCGCCTAAACTAAAAAAAAAATAAAATAAAATAAACGTCTCGGTGGATTGAAAACCCGAAAGGGCGGTCCAGGAAAAAATTAGAGACATGTTCAAATATCATCTTGGTGGATTGGAAATCTCAAAGTACAATCCAGGCAAAAATTAGGGATAATGGCAAGTAACTATGTCCAACAGAGGCAAGTCCCTCAGCAGCAGTTACGTGGTCCATCAGAAAAACTCCAGTCAGGGTCATCTTCGACAGAAGCTCAGGATGCCCCGAATTCAAAGTTGGTAGAAGGATAGTGGTCAATATGTTTCATTATAGCCCTTTTCCCTTTAATTACCATTTCTAACTTTGTAAATACTCTATGGAATCACGCGTTTGGCTGATTTCCCTCCTATCAATAAAATTTGAGCCCTCGTGCTTTTGTTTGCAATTCTTATTTGTTTTAGCTTTATAGAACGACGGTTTTAACATGATCAACGATTCTTGAAATAAAACAAAAATGAATTTAATTGATAAAATTTTTCTGCTTTTAAAATAAAGATGGCAAATTCTTTTTACTGTTGAACATCGAAAGAACATCGATCGCTTCTCCCGAGGTGTTCGAGCCTAAAAGTTCAGAATCAAAGTATTCCTTCTAAACCAGTGCGCCTGAACGAAGGATCGGTTATGTCAGATGCGAATACTCTGTCTGACATCCCCGACAAAGTTCTTACCTCCTAAGCCCGACCAACGGTTGTTCCCCGCAGGGACTATTTCTCCTAAGCAAGGCAGAATTGCTATCGTGAACAGTGATACTTTTCGTCTCCCACCGTGGCCAAGTATCCAGTCATGTTCATCTTTTAGTTTGTGTGTCGCGTCAGTTTTGTCAGCGTAAACATACATACTTCATGCATTATTGATTTACATTTGCATTCATATTGCATCACTATCACTCTAGTCGGTCTTATCCCCTAGTGATAAAAGTCTTCACCATCGAGTTGTCGGTTCTTTCCTCGTCAGTAAATGGGGCGCCTGCCCTACATCTCTCCTCTAGTTTATTTCTGGGATGAAGTCAGCCCTTGACCACTTTGATAACTTGAACCTCTGAAAGACCAGAGAAAACGGTTGATAAATGTCACTCTTCGCTATTGAAGATGATATCGTCGCTTTCCCGGATTAAGGAAAATCCCCAGAGAAAGCCACGCGACTAAAGAATCTCAGCAACACATTGGTTTTTCTCTTCAGAAAGTCAACGTTAATGAAGTCATCAGCACCTCAAAATTGGGGTACATCATATGGCATTTCTCCGAGAAGATCTCGAGAAAAGTATGATGTAATATCCCTAAGCGACAGGCGTCTCTCAAGAGACGTGCTTTCCCCAGTAGAGTCAATAAATGGCATCTCCAACAGAGAAGTTTGTACCCCACTACAACTCAGACGACTAGGTTTCCCCAGCAACTCTGACATCAGATCTTTTTCCATCAAATGGCATTTCCCCAGGAAAATTCGGCTAGAAGTTTGAGGAAAACCGCTACGCATAGCGTCCCTTGTCAATAAAGTTTATTGACAAAAGAAACTGAGACCAGTTCTTTGGTAGGAAACCGGGATCGAGGGGAAGTTTATTTCAGAAACTGAGATCAGTTCCTTGGTAGGAAACCAGGATCGAGGGGAAGTTTATTTCAGAAACTGAGACCAGTTCCTTGGCTGGAAACCAGGATCGAGGGGAAGTTTATTTAAGAAACTAAGACCAGTTCTTTGGTAGGAAACCAAGAACGAGGGGAAGTTTATTTCAAAAGAAAACTGAGACCAGTTCCTCGGTAGGAAACCAGGGTCGAGGGGAAGTTTTACCTTTTCTAAGCATCATTACTTAGCAAAAGAAGATGGATGGGCTAACTGCCATTCATAACCGCCATCAAAATTTTGGGTATTCCGATATTTAATCCTCTTGCATCCCGAATGCCCGAATACCTTCGTCATTCACACCTTCGGGTCCAAGAAGATTAAATAGGGGCATCTGTCATACCCCTAATTTTGACCACTAAGATTTCCCATCATTATGCAAATTATCATCACAATATGGATGAATCATTAGTCTCCCCAAAGATGGGTGAGCACCCACTACAATCAAACTTAGGGTTTCAAGCCCTCTCGGAGCTCTTAGACAAAGGATCAATCAAGGAATGACATGATCTTCAACTTGTCTAAACCTCTCAAACATCTACAATGGATCAAAAGTACTCCCACCCCAAGAATCAAGCACAATGTTGCAGCATTCTGAGTGGATTAAGCCTCACGATCGCCAGTGTCACCAAAGTAGGGTTTTGGTCGACCAGGGCCTCCAGATGGGAATTTTCCTCTGGACATGAGCCAATTCTTCAAAGCATAACCTAGGATACTCCAAGGTACATCATAAACCCAATCATCAAGTCAATTTAACCTCAGGGGATGCATTCACAAAAAAATCAGGAATTAGAGTTTCTTGACCTAATTCACCCCTAAGTTGACTTTTGGGGCAAAACAGGAGCCAAGACCTCAAGGTATGATTTGAGGATCTCTAATACACCACATTGATCCATTTGCAACAATGGATTGATCCAAGAAGCTTGAGCAACTAGTTTCAATTTCATCTGAACCATAATTAGGGTTTTGCGGGAAAAGTCAACTGTGGCTTTGACTTTTGACCAGGATATGCTCCCTAACCCTAGGACATGATTCAATACACCCTAAAACACCTATGAAATCAATACATCAAGTTTGATTTAGGTCAAGGACTTGATTTCATAGAGGATTGCACAGTTTGGAATTCATTTGATAAAAAGTCAACTAAGCACAAAAGTCAACTTTGACTTTTTGAGATTTTTCACAAAAATGGGTTTTTAACCCTAAAATGATGTTAATGTGTGATTGGAATCATCATTCATAAAGAAAAATCAAGAAAAGTGGGATAACTTGTAAAAGGGGTAACCATAAAAAATTTAGAAAATTTTCTAAGTTATGGAACAAAGTGGCTAGGGTACCAACTTTGGAGGATCATAACTCCTAAACCACAAGGCCATTTTTCCCCATCCAAAGTTGGATTTGTAGATCTCATGGCCCTCTACAAAAGCTTCAACTACCACTCATTCCAATTCCCCATGGATTTCAAGTTATGGAATGATCAAAATGGCTGAAAACATGAAATGCCACTTTTTCCAACACTTAGTGAAATTTTCACTAAGTCAGAATCTGCCTTCACTCTTTTCCAAATGTAGGGGCATTTTTCACTTGGAACCCAAAAGTGTCAAAACCAATTATGATCAAACAGTTATTGTATCATATGAGGGCTTTCTAAAATGGCCAAGAACTCCATCAAACTCAACTTGAGCCATGAGATATGACAATGGCAACATGCCTTGCTGAAAACTGCCAAGGCTAGGTAGAATTTTGCACTTTTGCTCGATTTGGCAAAAATCAGATAATTCAAAGCCTTGTCATCACTTTGGACACATCTGAGGATCAAATCTAAAGGGAACAAAAACTGATCCAAGCCTCCAAAGTCTTTGGAACAAGAAGTAGCATGCCAAACTTAGAAATCCCTAAAAGAGGGACAAGACTCCAATTTTGGATTGGAGCATTTAATGGATGCACCAAGGTGGCACGGACTGACACATTTGCAACTGAATTCAGTCAAGAATGATCAACATTGGCCAAACCTCTATTGTGGTTGCCATTCACTATTGATCTCAAAACAAACTTGCTCTACTATAAATAGAGCTCATTTGTGCCCAGTTTGAGTACACCAAAGCCATCAAACAGATGCTTTCCTCAAAATCACTTTCTTTAGGCAAAAATACCTCCTTTAGCAAGGTAACTCTAAGTTTTTGAGTTATAGAGCAATTCCACCACAGCTTATGATCCAAACACATCCAATATGTCATATCTAAGCTGTCCAAACTCACACAAGTGACCTGTAATTCTTAAATCACAAAGTCACATCTCAAAACCTCAAAATAGTACTTTTGTGCATTTTTCAAGCCATGCCTTGATTCAGTCACTTTCCAAACCAGATAAAACCTCAAACACACTCCAAATATCATCCTTAAACTGTCCCAAATGGTTCCCCCCATCTGGAACACCATTTGAGGGAGTTGTTATTTTGGCCATTTTAACCCCTTTTGCAAGAAAGGGCCAGTTTTTGTTTTTGCAGGTTCCAGCTGATTCCAATCATCCTAAAAGCTTCTAAGGGATCATTTGAGAGTGTTCAAAGCATCAAACCATTTCTGGAAAAAGTGGCTTGGCAGATTGCACAGAAAACTCCAAAAGCTCAAAAAGAGGTGAGCATCATGACTTGAACTTCCCAAAATATGCATTGCTTTGAGGTCCACTGGTTATGCAAATCTCATACATGTTATATATGTTATGTTTGAACCAATTCATCATGTAATTCATGCCTGTACCAAAGTGTATCATAGAAAATGCAATAATAGGCCTATTTCAAAACCCCTATCGGATTTTGAGGAGGGAGCATGATCTGGAAAAAATACCACCACCATTGGATTCCTTGTGAAATTCTAGGCCAGATGCATATAAATTTTGTCCCCAACCATGGAGAAATGAGAAAGTTATGGACCTTCTCGTTTCTTCCCAAAACTTGTCTTGCCTTGCATTGGCCAGGCATAGAAAACATGGCAAGCCTTGTATATTTGTTGGTTTGTTTTAATCAACGGATGTATCACCACCCCAGTGGTAAGGCGCGCGCCCTATAACCTTGAGGTCGTGGGTTCAAACCCCACACATGCCATTTTGTGTTTTTTTCACATTTTGCTATTTTTTCCAATATTTTCATGTTTTGTTAATTAATTGGAAAATTAATAACTCCTTCAATTTTAATTATTTTTGATTGGTTCTTTTTGCAAAAAATCACAAAAATGTTAAAATATTTTATTCCACAGAAAAATTAAGTTTATATTAGTTATTTAATATAATTAGTATTTTTGTGAATAAATTCCCTTTTTAATTATTTTTAAACATTTAATAGTGAATATTTACTTTGAAAATCAAAACCAAATGAGTTCTAAATCATCTTGTGATTAAAACCTCATTTTTCAAACCTAAAAAAAAAACACAAGTGGTTTATTCAAATTTTATTTGGTATTTTTATCATTTTTATTTGATTTTCTTTAAATATTTACTTTTAAAGAAGATAAAATTAGGGTTTTATTGATTTTCACCATCACTTATTGAATAAGTCCCGTTGTATTTCAAAAGTTTGGCGCGATCATAGCCCGTTTAAAACAAACCATCTGGGCCTCTCTTCGAGATATAAGACCCATTCAAAATCACCTTGGGTCTTTAATAGAGTGTAAGACTCAACCCCCCTTTTAACCAAAACCTTGTTGGGCCTCAGATATTGAATAAGTCCATATGCATTAAAAGAAAATCTCGGCGCGATCGCCATTTCAAAACAAACCATGGGCCTCTCCTTGAGCTATAAGACCCATCTTTATTCACTTTCAACCATTTTTGGCCTCTTGAGAGAGTATAAGACCCACCCCCTTGTACAGAAAACCTTTCTTGGGCCTCAGTCACTTGTATAAGTCCCTGTACAAAACGACAGTGCGATCAATGATTAAACCTTGGGCCTCTCCTTGAGCTGTAAGCCCCAATTTTCCTTTCAAAAGGCACTTTCTTCTTTGATTTTGTAATATACTATTATTTTCAATTTCTTTGTTGAACAACTAACCAAACAGCATGGAAGCTCTACAACCGAGTAAGTGTTTACCCGCTTTCATTTACTGCTTTCATATGTATATAACTATACTGTGGGGCTGTTTCACTGTAAGTCTTCTTTCACAAACTTTTATACACCTGTCAGATATCAACTATGTAATACTAGTATAGTTATTTAGAGTTTTCCCCGGCAACTACGTCTAGCACTAGGTAAAGCCCTGTTGATCGCTCTTAAATACAGTCAAAACTAGATCCCCGTAGGATTACCAGACACAGTCTTCCCTCCTCTTGGGGTTAAACAATATGGAGATGTGAAAGGCAGATTCTTTTTGAACCCTTTCTCCGACTGTCACCCTTAGAAATCGTCAACGAAACTCTACTCCCCAGAGATGATCTTTTCTCCATGAATGGCATCTCTTGAGTTTCTTCCAAATTCCTGGACTTTCCTGGCTTGATCTATTCTCAGTGAAAATCATGTCTTGAACTTCTTGGGGTTTGGGGACCCACAGGCTTCCTAAAAGCATCCTCGCCTCCTCTTGGGCGTTGTACAAGGACCCGTCGGCTTCTTAGAAGTTTTCACAGCCTTCTCTTAGGCTTTGTATAATGATTCTTTCTCCGGGAAGATAGCCTCCTCTTGGGCTTAGTACAAATTGTCCCTCGGCTTCTTAAAAGTTTTTCTCGCCTCCTCTTGGGCTTCGTACAAATTGTCCCGACGACCTCCTAGAGGTATAGGAACAGAAATTAGTCATCTTAATAGAACAGTCTTTCAAAGAGTCTAGATCTCACTACTATTGTTTCTTAAGCATAGTATAAAAGATAAAACCCGTAGACTCGGACAGTCTAAAGCTCCTTTGGATTCCCCGTTTCCTTAGAGAACATGAAACAATCCCGATCCTCAGATTAAATCCATGAGTACAACGTTACCCATATAAGAACTGATTTTCTCTTTTAACCAACATGTTGGACCTGTCGCTCAACTGAAACAGTTACCCTAGCCTCCTCTTGGACTTTGTACAATGATCCTTCCCAGTGGAGCTAACCTTTTCACATTCTCTTGTTGAGTATAAAACACCCTCTTGTTGGGTCACAAACATCTTTAGCCTCCATCTCGGGCTTCGTACGAGATACAAAAACACTCTCTTGTTGAGTATAAAATACTCTCTTGTTGAGTCAATCTCCTTTAAGCCTCCATCTCGGGCTTCGTACGAGATACAAAAACACTCTCTTGTTGAGTATAAAAGACTCTCTTGTTGAGTCCATCTCCTTTTAGCCTCCATCTTGGGCTTCGTACGCGATACAAAAAAACTCTCTTGTTGAGTATAAAAGACTCTCTTGTTGAGTCAATCTCCTTTTAGCCTCAATCCCGAGCTTCGTACGAGACACCAAATCACTCTTTTGTTGAGTATAAAAGACTCTCCAGTTTAGTCAAACAACTTTTAGCTTCCGTCTTGGGCTTCGTACAAGACACACAAAAAGACTCTCTTGTTGAGTCAAACCCTTTTTGCCTCAATCTTGGGCTTTGTACAAGACAGAAAGAACATTTTCCCCGGAAAAGTCAACCTTTTAGCCTCCTCTTAGGCTTTGTATAAGAAAACCCCGTTTGAGTCAATCAACCTTTTAGCATCAAAATCTGTGCCTTGCCCACAGTATACAAACATCAACAACTCCTTTCCCCCCCATCTAATTGCTGTAAGCGGCAAGCCACTGGATTATTTACATCCACGCCACTGTCCCTCTTTTAGCATGAGAAATTCCTAAGGAAAGATGGCATTGCTCTACACTGAGTTAAAGTCTTCTCCTTCAAGTTAAAAAACCCTATAAAGGAAATTATGGCATTGTTGGATTCACATGTCTAGTTAAAGTAATTCTCCTTTATAACCAGTCACCCAACAGTTGTGACAAACAAACCAAACATCCCCTCTTTAGAGATGACAAATTCTCTCTAAAGTCAAAATCCTTTAGCTTCACATCTTGGGCTTCAAACAAGATACAAATAGACCCTTCAGCTTCACATCTTGGGCTTTGAACAAGATACAAACCATTTAGCTTCACGTCTTGGGCTTTGAACAAGACACCAAAACACCATTTCCTCCCATAGAATAGGGGGAACTACGATCACTCTGATTTCCCTGTTTCGGAAAACGGGAATACGAAGGCATAAGATTGAAAGAAAAATCTTAGCGAGCACACTAATCAAAAGCCCAAAATCCCGTACCTTCACACATCAATCCCGAAAAGCATCAGTCCTAACATCCTACCAATAGCATAGTCCCGACATTTTAGCCTTAACAAAATAAGAAGAAAGAGGCCCCACTTCCATATAGCATTCGTAACCTAACAGACCGCTGTTTAAACTCAGTATGCAAGCAGGGTTAGTTGGAGACATCTATTTCCCTTCCTTCATCAGCTTCAATAGGATAAAAAATGAATCGACCTATAGTCCCCTCAAGAGCGACAGTGCTTAAGAACCACGTCCAAAATCGCTTGCTACATCAACAACAAACTCTTACCAATGTCTTATTTCAAACAAATTCAAACGAAATAACACTTCCTCTTTCAATACCTAGAGCAAGGCAAAAGAACATGATCTCAAAGAAAACTAAACACATTTAAGAATGAATTTAGAAACTACAATCTTTTCAACCAACAAAACCTCACCCTACTAATCTTAACAATCATGTCTGCTAATGGATCCAATCTTGAAGACCAATACTGCATACTTAACATCAAGGCAGAGCATATTCACATAAGTGGAAATTAAAAATGTCAAAATGCCTCAAGCAGATAAAACCAATCATTAGCAAGCTGATGAAGGAAATTTAGATTTCTATTGTCAATCCAAGTAGGTCAAGAGAAAGTGATGACAAACTGAAATATCAATATCAAGTGATAACAGGTAGCATGCACATAATATTCTCAAAGCATTCCAAACATGGAATTAGGAGTTTTCACAATAATAAGAGTGAAAACAAGAATCTATTGCACCAGCATGCCTTTCAAACCAAACCTTCAGGAATTTAGTCTATCCTCACCTGAACTTAAACTAACCTATGCACATAGTCATTTGATTAAATGAAAGAGGAGACAAATGGACAATGCTTATGATATCGTAAGGACATGATTAGGACTTAGCAGAGACAAAGTAAACCTGACATGATATCTACCAAACAGTCCTCATGCTATTCACATTGGCACAACATAGATATCAACAAAAGTGGGACTAGTAATTTAGAGAAAAAGACACAAAGATCAAATATTTTGAACTCACATGTTCAATAGTTCAAGATAGGTTTCCTACTCATCCAAAACTGACTTGCATTAGGCAGTACTATGATCAATTTGAAATTATATACAAGTGCAAAACATTGATGGGAGACAGCAGAGATGTAACATATCCATAGCATGATTTCAAAGAAACAAAAAAAACTATA
The DNA here is from genome assembly GCA_022829125.1 of Lathyrus tuberosus. Classification (NCBI taxonomy): domain Eukaryota; kingdom Viridiplantae; phylum Streptophyta; class Magnoliopsida; order Fabales; family Fabaceae; genus Lathyrus; species Lathyrus tuberosus. The sequence goes on along the minus strand of JALAZF010000414.1, from coordinate 4,622,641 downwards.
TGCTATTAACTATCAAAGAGTGAACAGCTTGGCAAAGGTGGAACTAACAGATGCTACAGATGTGTTCAGGAGTAGGAACAAAGAACTCAGAATGTTATTATGCCATAAGTTAATTCATCATAAATAGATGCTTAACAATGCACAAGAGAAATGAAAAGATTGACTAGTACTTGGTCATGAACATGGAAGCAAATGTCAAGAGAGCTAAAGCAAACAATGCAAAGTTAACATGCAACCCTGCACATGTTATCTTAACCTTACACAGGCAGCCTGATCATTTTCAAACATTGATGGCAAAGCATTATGAGCTATCTGTAGTAAGAATGAGAACAAAAACTTATCACCCCAAAACTACATGTTTTTTATCTCACTCTAACATGAAGTGAACACAATGGGACAATTCAGGCTTATTATGATAAGGCTAATGGCAGCACACACTTAAACATTCATATCATCAACCTGTGCCTATGGTGCAGAGCATACAAAGCAAAAGCAAACACATATTCATCCCAATAACATAGCATTAAACCATACACCCTCCTGTTGTTTGCAGATAGCGGTTCATTTATTCAAACTAGGCATAATGACATGAACAAATGCTTCAAGGATTGCTAGTGTTAGTAGCACTACATGAACTCAAACCATCTTATCCACACAGTCACTTGATCCAAATGTAAGGAAACCAGACAATCATTATTTCAGCAGCATGATCATGATTTTGCAAACATATAGGTTAAGAGTTATTTGTAAGGGAGCAAAGAACATAACAGAACTTGGTTACCAATATGGCCTCAAACAAAGCCTTCATGCCATTCAAACCAAAATCAACATGGTATGGACAAATGGCTTAAAATAGTTTCAAGTTCAAGATCATAAATACAAAATATTTCAGGTTAACAGTAGTGAACAAATACCTTACATGTCCTCATTCAAACACTAGCATTTAAACAGCAACAAAGCAAGTTACATGATTGTAGTCTTATAAACATGAAACAATACAATATCAGGTACTAGCAGTGCTAAACAACAAAGAAATCTCATGAGCTCAACAAACACATTGCACTACTTTATTTCCTCAAGCCATGGATAAGCAGTCAAGAATATTTCAACCACAAGAATATGAACACAATATCTCTACATTATGAACAGATGGAACAAATGCTAAAACACATTACATAGACATTTATAATAAAGACATGATGACATTATCAATGTGTATGAGCATGAATATGGAGTGTAAGAAAGAAAGTTACCTAGTGGAATATATCCACTGCACCATCAAGTATATGGCCTAGCTTTCCTCCTCTAAACAAGCAGCGGCTTCTAAAACTATCCTCCTTCTCCTTCTCCCTTGCAAATCTTTGAGCTCATAAGTTTTTAGAGTGTTTTCTGATCAATGTTGGTGAAAAACAATTGAGAACCCAACCCTATTTATAGGAGAAGTTTGAAGGCTCAAGGTGTAACACCCCCCAATCTATACCCCCAAAATAATATAAAGCGATAACAATTAATCAGAGTATATTTAAAACACGGCATAGACCAGAGACATCACATCAATTTGAAACAAACATACAACACCATGCTCATACAGAAATGCAACAATTCAGGTAGCACAACAAAGGAACTGAGTTCCTAACACCCACAATCCAATTACAGAATAAAAGCGGAAAATTCGTAACTGAAATCTCATATATATATATATATATATATATATATATATATATATATCATAAAAGTGTATCTGTCATATACAACCATATATGTACAATTCAAAAGATACATATACATAACACAAATCAATCATACTCGATCTCCCCGACTACCCGGTGTCACATAACAGAGCCGACCGACAAAAGAATGAAGACCTAAGCTTCACAAAAAGACCTCCAACAACTCTAATCTGCAATGCCTCATAGAGCATTTAAAACAGCAAAAGGGTGAGAAACACAATCATAATATAATTGCATACAATTATATATATTATCACAAAAATACACCAGTAAAATATTTTCACCACAAATGCACCACAATCAAATACAACACATATTTCATATATACATCACCAATGCATATCAATCATATACAATACACTCATCAACAACACAAATATACATATTCCAACTCAACAATCACATTCATAATTCCATACACAGTCAATTCATGATTTATGCAAATGCACAGAGACCGACACAACGACTCTATGCAATGCACATGCGGTACCGACTATCCTTCAAATCTCAACACTAGTTCACTCAGGAACTCTGCTGGAATCATCGCTTGTTACTTAGGATTACTCTTGTAACACCCCGTCGGGCAAACGATGTTCCCCGTTGCTTTAGGTCCTCTTATGTATTTAAGGCGCACGACGTTTATGGATTGCTTTAGGTCCTCTTTGTATTAGGCTCACAATCCGATCGCTTTAGGTCCTCTTTGTATAAGGCGCACGATCGTCTATAACCATCACTTTAGGTCCTCTTATTTTTAAGGCGCACGATGTTATAGCAGATTCCCTCTGGAATCGATTCGTTGCTCACACCCACTAGGGCACACAACACCAATAACATGCATATCATGATGCTTGGCATACAGTGACTCATGACATTCATAATGCACACATATATGCAATCATCTCAATCAACAAAATCATGCTTTGCAATTCAAGCCCAAAACAGTGCGTTTATTTGCCAACAGCCACAACCATTATCACACCATCTAAACACATGCATTTACTCCATACAACATCACACAAGTCCTACCATATCCATATAAACAACACATTGCATGATACACATCAATTACACACAATTTAAAAACAAAAGTCGACAAAATGACACTATTCCAAATTCCCACCATAATTTAATCGGCCAACAATCTCAAAACCATCATCATAAGAAAGAACACTTTATAAGCTTTCTAACGCATCAAACCACACCTCAAACCGAACCAGAGAGCAAAAGTTAGGAAGAAAACAAAATTGCACAAACAACTATGTTCGCTAGGCGAACCCTCTAGCGAGCATTCGCTACCACCTTCGCTAGGCGAACGTCCCGCGAACACACTACCAGATAAAAACAGATACAAAGTTCTCTAGGCGAACCCCTTGGCGAACCAAGTCAAAAACAAACAGAACCAAAAGCATACAAAGTTCGCTAGGCGAACCCTCTAGCGAGCATTCGCTACCACCTTCGCTAGGCCAACAACTCTAACGAACCTTCGCTAACCTTCGCTAACTGGTTCGCTAGGCGAACCCGCGAAAACTCATTCGCTTGCACCTTCGCTCCAGGTTCGCTAGGCAAACCAAGGAAAACCTAGAAATCTGCAGCGCTGTTTGAAAACCCAAAACCCATATTTTCCACCAAAATCTCTTTCTAATCAAAACATAACAATCAGAATGTAACCCAATCATGGTAACTAGTAATCTACAACATTTACATTGATTTCTAACCGCAAAAACATCGATTTCTAACATTCGACCTAGAATTGAGAAAACTATGAAAACACCATAAACATTCAAACACACACTTACATAATCATACACAATCATAAGATAATCGAGTTCCGCACCCTTACCCGATTAATCATGTTTTAGAAAGTCGGTTGATTAGATTTCTTGAGCCACAAGTTTTTCTCTCTTTTTCTCTTCTCTTTTCTTTCTTCCTCTTTTTCTTCTCTTCTTTTTCTTTCCTTTCTATTTTTCTCTCTTTTTCTCTTCTCTTTTCTTTCTTCCTCTTTTTCTTCTCTTCTTTTTCTTTCCTTTCTATTTTTCTCTCTTCCTATTCTTACTAACTTAATCAAAATAAAGTGAAATGACTAAAATACCCCCACACTCAAATATCTCGCAAATGTTCCCAAAACGCGACAAAATATAATCACGACGAAAAATAACATATTTTTAGATAAAAGTCAGAAATAAAATAATATAATAATAAAATACTCAAAACAGCTCAAATAAATAAAATGGACTAAAACTGACAAAAACTGACAAAACTGGGGCGTTACAACTCTCCCCCACTTAGAAATTTTCGTCCTCGAAAATATTACCTGAAATGAACAACTCCGGATACGACTCCCGCATCTGAATCTCCAACTCCCAAGTCAAATTGCCCTCAGCAGCGCCTCCCCACGCTACCTTCACCAATGCAATATCCTTGCCCCTTAACCTCTTCACCTCGCGATCCAAAATACTCACCGGTAAAGCCTCAACCGTAAGGTTCTCCCTTACCTCAACCTTATCCATCGGAATCACATGCGACAGATCTGGAACATACTTCGGCAGCTGTGAAACATGGAACACATCATGCAAATTCGACAGACTCGGCGGCAACGCCACCCTATACGCCACAACACCCACTCTTGCAGATATCTGGTAAGGACCAATAAACCGAGAAGTAAGCTTCTTCGATTTCAACGCCCTACCAACAACCATTACTAGCGTAACCCTCAGAAATACATGATCGCCCTCTTGAAACTCAAGATCCTTCCGTCTCCGATCATGATAACTCTTTTGCCTACTTTGAGAAGCTTTTATTTCCTCGCGAATAAACTTCACTTTTTCCGTAGTCTGCTGCACCAACTCCGGTCCAACCACCGTACTCTCACCAGATTCGTGCTAACACAACGGTGTTCGACACCTTGGTCCATATAATGCTTCAAACGGTGCCATTCCAATACTAGAATGAAAACTGTTATTATACGTGAATTCAATCAATGAAAGATAACTATTCCACGTACCACCTTGTTCAAGAACACAAGCCTGCAACAAATCCTTCAAAGACTGAATCGTCCTCTCCGTCTGACCATCTGTCTGAGGATGATAAGCTGAACTCTCCCAAAATCTCGAGGTAAACCTTAGATCTCGATCAGAAACAATACTTAACGGAATGCCATGCAACTTCACAATCACACTGATGTAAATCTCTGCCAACTTCTCCAAAGAAAAACTGATGTCAATCGGAATGAAATGAGCCGATTTAGTTAGCCTATCTACAACCACCCAAATAGCATTATGCCATCTCTGAGTGTTTGGCAACCCTGTCATAAAATCCATGGAAATGTTGTCCCACTTCCACTCAGTAATATCCAACAGTTGCAACAAACCACTAGGCCTTTGATGTTCCACTTTCGACTTTTGGCACGTCAATCAAGCATACACAAACTGAGCCACATCTCTTTTCAATCCAGACCACCAGAAAATCTTCTTCAAATCTTGGTACATCTTGTTCGCTCCCGGAAGTATACTCAAATTACTCCGGTGTCCTTCTTCCAAAATCATCCGTTTCAAATCCGAATCATCCGGAATACAAATTCGCCCACGGAACCTCAAAACACCATTAACATCCACTCCAAAATCACTACTCGCATCCTTTCCGCCAACCAACATCAAATCCACCAATTTCACATCCAACTTATGTTTCTCACTTACCGTCATCAGAAAATCATTAGTAACCTTCAGCATACCCAGCCTCACACTATCCAAAGTCACTTCACATACCAAACTCAAGTCTCTAAACGATTCCAAAAGTTCCCACTCCTTAACCATTAAAGCGGACATATGCAATGATTTCTGACTCAGCGCATCGGCTACCACGTTAGCTTTACCAGGATGGTAATTCAAGCCAAAGTCGCAGTCCTTCAAAAATTCCAACCATCTACGTTGCCTCATATTCAATTCTTTCTGATCAAACAAATATTTCAAGCTTTTATGATCACTAAAGACATCAAACCTCGCACCAAAAAGATAATGCCTCCAAATCTTCAACACAAAAACCACAGCCGCTAACTCAAGATCATGAGTAGGGTAATTTTTCTCATGCACTCTCAATTGCCTTGAAGCATAAGCCACTACCTTACCTTCCTGCATCAACACACCACCTAAACTAATTAGAGACGCATCACAATAGACCACAAACGGTTCATTAGGATCCGGTAAAATCAAAATTGGAGCTGTCGTCAATCTTCTCTTTAGCTCATTAAAACTTTCCTCACAGAGAATATCCCAAATGAATGCTTGCCCTTTACAAGTCAACTGTGTCAAAGGAAGTGCCAACTTAGAAAAACCTTCAATAAACCTCCGATAATATCCGGCTAATCCCAAAAAGCTTCTAATTTCAGTAACAGATCTAGGAGCCTCCCATTGTAGAACTGCGTCTACTTTAGATGGATCCACAGCAATACCATTACCTGAAATTACATGTCTAAGAAAACTCACTTCCGACAACCAAAATTCACACTTGGACAATTTTGCAAAAAGTTTCCTTTCCTTCAAAACCTGCAAAACAATACGCAAATGCTCTGCGTGCTCCTCTCGAGACTTAGAATAAATTAAGATATCATCAATAAACAAAAAAACAAAACGATCCAAATGCTCGTGGAAAATACGATTCATGTACTCCATAAACACACCTGGCGCATTAGAAACCCGAACGGCATCACCGAAAACTCATAATGACTGTAACGTGTCCTAAAATCTGTCTTCTGAATATCTTCCTCTTTCACCCTTATCTGATGATACCCCGATCTCAAATCAATCTTACTAAACACGCAAGGACCAACCAACTGATCCATCAGATCATCAATTCTCGGAAGAGGATACTTATTCTTAATCGTCACCTCATTCAACTGGCGATAATTAATACACAGTCGCATACTTCCATCTTTCTTTTTCACCAACAAAACTGAAGCACCCCAAGGCGACACACTAGGTCTTACAAACCTCTTCTCCAACAATTTGTTCAATTTCTTCTTTAACTCAACCAACTCAGATGCCGACATACGATAAGGTGCCATAGAAACAGGTCTAGTACCAGGGACTAGATCTATAGAAAACTCCACCTCTCTCTCTGGCGGCACATCTGAAATATCCTCAGGAAACACTTCCGGAAAATCACACACAACAGGAAACACATCAAGTGAAACTTGACTATCCACAGTCAACGATTCAAATAACCCAAACAACTGAGCTTCATCCGCCAAAAGTTTCTTCAACTCTTTGGTAGATAAGGAACTCGAGTCTTCATCTTCCTCAAGAGAAGGAACCCTTACAAGCTTATGATAACAATCAATATGAACCCGATTGAATTGCAACCAATTCATTCCCAAAACCACATTTAAACCCTCCAACGGCAAACACACCAAATCCATCTCAAAATCTTTACCATAAATGGTCAAAGGACAACTTAAACAAACCAAATAAGTAGTTACTGACCCCATTGCTGGAGTATCAATAACCATCTCTCCATCCATCGACGACAACACAAGATTCAAACGCTTCGCGCACTTAGACGAAATAAACGAATGAGTCGCTCCGGTATCAATAATAGCAACTAAAGGCGTACTATTAATAAAGCAAGTACCTCTTATCAGACGATTTACACTTGAAGTCTGAGTCCCAGACAACGTAAAGACTTTCCCACCAGCTGGAGCCTGCTTCAGTTTTGGACACTTTGTACTAATGTGACCAACTTCGCCACAATTGAAGCACTTTGCCACATTCTTCCTCTTGCACTCGGCTGCGACATGCCCTAAACCTCCACAATTAGAACACTTCCTCATATCTTTCCTACAATCAAACTGCAGATGTCCTAGATCACCACACCTAAAACATCTCAGAGGACTAGACATTCCTCCCCCACTTGTCCTTCGGTCAAAAGTACCCCTTTGTCTACCCTTATCAGCTGGTGTCACATAAGGACCACCACGAACCTATTGCTTCCCTTTCCTGTTGGTCATACTCTTATAATGAGTAGAACGAGCCTTACTATCTTCCTCAAAAATCCTACAACAATCCACTAAGTCTGTAAACCTTCGAATCCTCTGATAACCAATAGCCTGTTTAATCTCAAGACGCAACCCATTCTCAAACTTAACACACTTAGAAAACTCAGCAGTCGTTTCCGCATAATGTGGGTAAAACTGCACCAGCTCAACAAACTTAGCAATATAGTCAACAACAGACATACTACCTTGTTTCAATTCCAAGAACTCTATTTCCTTCTTTCCTCTAACATCTTCGGGAAAATACTTCCTCAAGAACTCCCGGCTAAACACTTCCCAAGTGATCTCTTCCTCCTCCTCCTCTGCAGCTTCCAACACATGACGAGTACCAACCCACCAATCATCAGCTTCTTCCAGCAACATGTGAGTACCCAATCTCACCTTCTGATCCTTGTCATAATCCATCACTCAGAAGATTCTTTCAATCTCTTTCAGCCAAATCTATGCATCATCAGGATCATATCTTCCTTTGAAGATAGGCGGCTTATTCTTCCTAAACTCGTCATTACCCGCAACATTAGGTGCACCCTGCACAGCCCGAGCCGTCGCTTGCATAGCAGCAGCCAAAGCATCATCATTCCTACCAGCCATATTCTGTTCATTTCCAATAGCAACAACTATGGTTAAACAAACAGCTCACCGAACCACAAAGACCAACAAGGACTGACACAAACTAACACGAACTAGCTCTGATACCACTTAATGTAACACCCCCCAATCTATACCCCCAAAATAATATAAAGCGATAACAATTAATCACAGTATATTTAAAACACGGCATAAACCGGAGACATCACATCAATTTGAAACAAACATAAAACACCCTGCTCATATAGATATGCAACAATTCCGTTAGCACAACAAAGGAACTGAGTTCCTAACACCCACAATCCAATTATAGAATAAAAGCGGAAAATCCGTAACTGAAATCTCATATATATATATATCATAAAAGTGTATATGTCATATACAACCATACATGTACAATTCAAACGATACATATACATAACACAAATCAATCACACTCGATCTCCCCGACTACGCAGTGTCACATATCAGAGCCGACCGACAAAAGAATGAAGACCTAAGCTTCACAAAATGACCTCCAACAACTCTAATCTGCAATGCCTCATAGAGCATTTAAAACAGCAGAAGGGTGAGAAACACAATCATAATATAATTGCATACAATTTTATATATTATCACAGAAATACACCAGTAAAATATTCTCACCACAAATGCACCACAATCAAATACAACACATATTTCATATATACATCACCAATGCATATCAATCATATACAATACACTCATCATCAACACAAATATACATATTCCATCTCAATAATCACATTCACAATTCCATACACAGTAAATTCATGGTTTATGCAAATGCACAGAGACCGACACAACGACTCTATGCAATGAACATGCGGTACCGACTATCCATCAAATCTCAACACTAGTTCACTCAGGAACTCTGCTGGAATCATCGCTTGTTACTTAGGATTACTCATGTAACACCCCGTCGGGCAAACGATGTTCCCCGTCGCTTTAGGTCCTCTTATGTATTTAAGGCGCACGACGTTTATGGATTGCTTTAGGTCCTCTTTGTATAAGGCTCACAATCCGATCGCTTTAGGTCCTCTTTGTATAAGGCGCACGATCGTCTATAACCATCACTTTAGGTTCTCTTATTTTTAAGGCGCACGATCCAATCAGATCGCTTTAGGTCCTCTTATTTTTAAGGCGCACGATGTTATAGCAGATTCCCTCTGGAATTGATTCGTTGCTCACACCCACTAGGGCACACAACACCAACAACATGCATATCATGATGTTTGGCATACAGTGACTCATGACATTCATAATGCACACATATATGCAATCATCTCAATCAACAAAATCATGCTTTGCAATTCAAGCCCAAAACAATGCATTTATTTGCCATACGGCCACAACCATCATCACACCATCTAAACACATGCATTTACTCCATACAACAGCACACAAGTCCTACCATATCCATATAAACAACACATTACATGATACACATCAATTACACACAATTTTAACAACAAAAGTCGACAAAACGACACTATTCCAAATTCCCGCCATAATTTAATCGGCCAACAATCTCAAAACCATCATCATAAGAAAGAACACTTTATAAGCTTTCTAACGCATCAAACCACACCTCAAACCGAACCAGAGAGCAAAAGATAGGAAGAAAACAAAATTGCACAAACAGCTATGTTCGCTAGGCGAACCCTCTAGCGAGCATTCGCTACCACCTTCGCTAGGCGAACGTCCCGCGAAACCACTACCGAATAAAAACAGATACAAAGTTCGCTAGGCGAACCCCTTGGCGAACCAAGTCAGAAACAAACAGAACAAAAAACATACAAAGTTCGCTAGGCGAACCCTCTAGCGAGCATTCGCTACCACCTTCGCTAGGCGAACAACTTTAGCGAACCTTCGCTAACCTTCGCTAACTGGTTCGCTAGGCGAACCCGCAAAAACTCATTCGCTAGCACCTTCACTCCTGGTTCGCTAGGCGAACCACGGAAAACCCAGAATTCTGCAGCGCTGTTTGAAAACCCAAAACCCATTTTTCCACCAAAATCTCTTTCTAATCAAAACGTAACAATCAGAATGTAACCCAATCATGGGAACAAGTAATCTACAACATTTACATTGATTTCTAACCGCGAAAACATCGATTTCTAACATTCAACCTAGAATTGAGAAAACTATGAAAACACTATAAACATTCAAACACACTCTTACATAATCATACTCAATCATAAGATAATCAAGTTCCACACCCTTACCCGATTAATCGTGTTTTAGAAAGTCGGTTGATTAGATTTCTTGAGCCACAAGTTTTTCTCTCTTTTTCTCTTCTCTTTTATTTCTTCCTCTTTTTATTCTCTTCTTTTTCTTTCCTTTCTATTTCTCTCTTCCTATTCTTACTAACTTAATCAAAATAAAGTGAAATGCCTAAAATACCCCCACACTCAAATATCTCGCAAATGTTCCCAAAACGTGACAAAATAAAATCACGACGAAAAATAACATATTTTTCAGATAAAAGTCAGAAATAAAATAATATAATAATAAAATACTCAAAACGACTCAAATAAATAAAACGGACTAAAACTGACAAAAACTGACAAAACTGGGGCGTTACACAAGGTATGGCTAGAATTGCACAACATGCCAACTTTGCCCTATTGAAAAACCATCGTGTGAGCTGGATTCTCTTCTGAACCAAGAAATCTCTAAGATATTTGATAACTGATCGGGTAGGTCTGAGAAATGAGAGTGATGGGATTGGACCAAAGCTCCATGAATAAACAAATGCTTTTACTCTTGAAAAGTTTCTCTCACCTTGTACCAACTTGACATAAACCAATATTCTAATGTAAACAACTTGCAAATTCGTGGCAAGGCTCAAATTATCACAAAATCCACTTTTAAAACTCAGAAATGTGGAGCTTTGGTGCATAGGAGAGGTTTAGAGTCAATATGCAAAAGTTGGTTGCTTGAGTTTTAAGAAATGAAATCCATAACTTTGTAGCTTCGAAACTCCAAGCTCGCTCAATGGATTGAGGAGTTCTAGTACTTTTTGGAAATCCCTCAATGCCCTCTACAACTTTCATGTTCAAGGGTTTTTTATTTGAGGCTTGGAACTCTATGGAAAATTAGGTTAAAGTCGTGTGCAAATTAAGGGAAAAAAGCTGAAATTTCACCAAGTCCCAAAGGGTGATTTATCTTCCAAGTCTTGTAACTTAAAAACCATGCATTTTTCGAAATAGGGTCCTCTAATATGTTTTGAAGATCATGGAAATAGCTTCCATATGAGCTTTGAGTCACTCAATTTGGATGTGCGGTTTGAAAGTTATGAATGTTTCAATATTTGCACAAGTAGTGAAATCTCCACATTTGAAAAGTTTCATGAACCAAACCTTGCTTCCTTTGCAAGAAACTTCTTAAAACTTGATCTCTCATACCCTAAATCACCAATGAGACATGTCATGATGGATTAAGGACTTGGATGCTTCAATTTTGATCAAAATCTCGAGGATTAAGGCCTCAGTCAAAACCTTAATTTCAACTGTGAATGCACTGGAATGATTTCTGATGATCTTGCTTCTTTAATCATATCTAAGGCTCAATGATGGTCTCCAGGGGTGTCTTATATCATGTGGAGTCAAGTCCTAGGGTTTGAGAACAACTCTTGATCCAAAATCAGAGCCATGATTGTCTTGTCATCACAAAACCCTAATTAGAGGCAGGGTGAACTTGTGGCTCGAGGCACTTAGTAATGAGAGCCAGTCACACTTGAATTTTTGTTGATTGAGACTTTTAGGATGTAGATGACCTCAATAGTTGCATTTGGGGCCTCAGAGTACCTAAGAGATCTTGAATCATGCGAGAGCTTGGTTTAGGAGACCTTACTCTCTTCTTTGTATAAGTCATGGCTTTTCATAGAAGAAACAAACTTGCAAAATGAAATTGTTAATTAACTATGTATAGATGATTGAACCTAAATGTCAATGCAAGATGTTATGACATCTAAAGGGTAAAATTTGGGGTACAACATTTGCCCCTATTTAAATAGCTTTACCGGATGGCACGAGGAATGGAAATCCTCGGGGCATCAAGGTGAAAGGTGTTTAAATATAGCAAACCAAAAATTTTGCCCTTAGATGGAATGCAGATTCTAAGGACAAGCAGCAGACATGCAAATGCTGACATGCCATGAACTTCTAGTATGATGATATGATGTCATGATAGATGCAAAGGGTGCAGACATACCAGACACTAGAGATAAAGAGTAAACCACCACAAAGAGCTTACTGGGAAAAGATGAAGGTTAGTATCCATGAGGAAAACTCATTGGGTAAGATAAAAGCACACTCTTTACTGGGCATGGAACCAGAAAGAAGACATGATCTCCACTGGGGATCAATTTGAAATAAAAGGATAGACATTAACAAAATATTTTATGGGATTTTCTTATACTTAAGAGTTCAAACGGGATCTTCAAGAAAAGCCAGAAAAGACAGAGAAAGGCACATCCAAAAAAACATCAGATGGCAAAAGAAACCAGACATCCAATAATGGCTTTGAATGAAAGGTACAATCACAATATCTAATAATGGATTTAGATAAAAGTGAACAAAGCAGGGATCCAAGAAAGCATCAGATGCAAAGAAACCAGCCATCCAATAATGGCTTTGAATGAAAGGTACAATCTCAATATCTGAGAATGGCATCAGACGAAAGTGAGCAAACAAGGGTAATCCAAGAAGGCATTGGGTGAAAACAAACCAGTCACGACATTCGGAAGATCATTGAATGAGGCGGGGGAAAACTGGGAGATACATGAGACAAGCAAACATCAGAGGTATTCAGAAAAGCATTGAATAAACTCTGGGAAACAAACTTACAACAGAGACATTCAGAAGAGCATTGAATGATATCCGGGAAGCATATCAGAAATATTCAGAAAAGCATAGAAAAAACTCTGGTACACATCCAGAAAAGCCTTGGATAGAGAATGGAAACAGACTTTAAAACATTCAGCAGCCGTTAACCAAAGTTAGAAGCGATTTGAAGACATCTAGAAGAGCATTAAATGAAGACAAGAATTCTGAAGATACATCTGAAACATTTAAAAGAGGATTAAATGTACGGGAAAAGGGTTTTGAAGACATATCCGGAAGAGCATCAGATAAGAAACATTATATCTGGAAGAACATCGGATAAACAAGGTCATAGCCGGAAGATCATCAGATAGACACAAAAAGTGCTCTGGAAAAACATCAGTAGCAAAAAACTCAATCTAGAAGAACATCAGAAAGAGAAAGGCACATACGGAAAATAATCAAATGATGAAAGCAATGTCATTCCAGAAAAGCATCAGAATAAACAAAGTGATTATCTGGAAAAACATCAGATAAGTTCTGGAAGAACATCAGAACAAAGACTTAATCTGGAAAAACATTAGAAAGAAAGACACATCCAGAAGAGCATCAGATGGTAAAAGCAATGTTGTTCCGGAAAAGCATCAGAATAACAAAACGAAATATATATGAAAACATCAGATAAGTTCTGGAAGAACATCAGAACAAAAGACTCAATCTGGAAAAACATCAGAAAGAGAGACTCATCCGGAAGAGCATCAGATGATGAAAGCAACGTCATTCCAGAAAAGAATCAGAATAACGAAGCGAAATATCTGGAAAAACATCAGATAAGTTCTGGAAGAACATCAGAACAAAAGACCCAATCTGAAAAAACATCAGAAAGAGAGACACATCCAGAAGAGTGTCAGATGATGACAGCAATGTCATTCCGGAAAAGCATTAGAATAACGAAGCAAAATATCTGGAAAAACATCAGATAAGTTATAGAAGAACATTGGAACAAAAGACTCAATCTGGAAAAACATCAGAAAGAGAGACACATCTGGAAGAGCATCAGATGATGAAAGCAATGTCATTCCAGGAAAAGCATCAGAATAAACAAAGTGATTATCTGGAAAAACATCAGATAAGTTCTGGAAGAACATCAGAACAAAAGACTCAATCTGGAAAAACATCAGAGAGAGACAAATAAACGACATCCAAGAATGGCATTGGATGAAAGGACGAACAAACATATCCAGAAAAACGATCGGATAAGAAAGGTCATATTTGGAAGAACGTCAGATAGACACTACAATATATGTTTGGTAGGTGCCAAATGAGTTGGATTTTGACCACAAGGTAAATCGTGGATAACGACACGACCTCGGGAGAAATGCAAATGAGGATGAAACACTCATGACATGCATATGGTATAAATTATGCAGATGATATATGATCAAATGCAAATGCAGATGCTGACGACACAACTCGACTCTTTTGGTGAGAAGACAAGACCGGAAGACTGATTCCTCAACATGGAGATCACTGTCACTCTGCTTGGGGACTAAATATGCCACTAATGAACACATCTTTGCTACACTGGTAAACTGTAATAAGTTGATGTTCCTTGTAGGAAGGATGAAAAGCTTCTTGAGGATTCTTCAAGTAAACTGCCCCAGATTAGCTGACAATCGTAGATAAACTGATAATTGCTTCAGCTTGTCTGATTCTGAATATGACTGCTTACGGTGCTCATAGAAAGCTTGCCCCAGTATGAGTCTTGAAATGTCTTCTGGATAAACCAAATCGGAGAAAGACTTGCCTCTAAACAACAAATCTTGAGCTGATTCTTCAACAGGATTTGGAAAGAACTTGCCCCTGATAGGATCACCGACCAAGTTTCTTAATTGTTTGAAAATTCCTTGAGAGGAAAGCCAGTTTGCAAACAAAAGTATTTGTACAAACATGGTAATTTTAAAGCAAAGTCGTGCAGCTTTTGAAATCAAAATCAAATTGCAAACAAATTAATCACTGGTCTGAACACGGCAGTTCAAGACATTTAAAAGTGAAGTTTAAGCAAAATGTGTAGCACCAAAACAGTTAATCTTCAAAGATCTTTGGGATTCAGTTTACACAACCTTGTTGTAGTATGCTTTCAAAATAACCTTGCTTTAATTAGGTCTTTTGAGGGTTATAACGTGGTCTGGTTCACGGTTTAAGAAACAAAGGATAAAGGTTCAAAATTTATTTGTGACCCACCCAATCTACGTGATGAACTTCAGTTCTATGCTCAGTTAACTCAGATTATGCACTCAGGTTCCCATATGTTGGAAATTGCACTGATGATAGTAATGATGATGGTTCAAAATTCAATGGACTTGAGATGACGATCACTGCTTGCTTACAACCTTTGGTTGTCATACAAGCTTGTTCTTTCTTCTCTTTATATAAGATAAGGTCATGAGCTTCACACCTTTCTTAGCTTTTGCCTCGAAAGGGACTCGACTCATTCTTTGAGTAAGTATTTCTTGATAACCCTTCTTCATTTATCACTTTGGGAACAACTTGTACTACATTTATTCAGTTAATTTGGAGGAGTTGAAAGGTTGTGAACGCCTGGCTTAATGATTACGGTGAACCATCATTGGCGTTTGAATTGAAAGACACCTTCGACATTTGCTTGTTGTGTGCGAAGGAAAGTTTGTGAACTTTTGTTGAAAGGCGTCTTGCATGAAACTCTTGTATTTGAATGCAAAATCCAGTTAACTGAGAACTACCCTGCCCCAGGTTAAAATTACGGGTTTTTATTTGTAAAGAAAAGAAACTCCTACTTCAAGGCTCGAAGGGATTAAAGAGGGGTTATCTTCCTTATGTCTCCAGTGTTTGGGATTGAAACAATGCCTTACATTGTCACCAAAGTTTTGATTTGAAAGCAAACTAACATCAATTATGGGTATAATGTTTTCATCATCCTCCGTCCAATCTTTGCATAATCAAAGAGATAAAATATTTTGCAAAAGAAAGCACAAAGATGTGAATAATGGACAAAATGAATCGAATCAAAAGTTACAATGCACATTTCATTAATTTTGAAAGTACACATATGATTGAAAGCAAACACTCATTACAAACTAAGGAAAAAGCAAACAACAAGAAACATGTCCTAGTGACTAATTAAACACATGGATGAGTTGTCCTGTCTTTAAGAAGTAGCTGAGATGAAGTCGACTGAAGCTTCACTTGGCGTGCCCTGGCAGAGGGTTGTTCTAGACATTGGGATTATCATGAAAGTTAAGAATTCTAGTCTTAATCAAATCACGCACTCTATCCTTTAGTGCATATAAATTTTCCAAGTCGTGGCCTGCAACACCTTCATGGAATGCACAATGGAGATCATATCTAAATCCAGCAGGGAGAGGATTTGGAGGAGGTAAACTCCTTGTGGTAATCAAACCTTGCTCAACCAGACCAGGGAACAGTTCAGTGTACTTCATTGGAATAGGATCAGAATGATTCCTATTACGGTACTGGTTTTGTCCTGCAGTTGGACGTTGGGAAGCTTGAGCTGGTCGTGGAGCAGTAACCACGGGAGAGACAGCAGCAACAATGGGGTGAATATCATACTGAGGTTGGGGACGAGGCCTTCTCACTTCAACCATTACAGCGTTAGTCTGATCTTCCCTTTTCTTCTGAAAGTTCCCACAGGATTTCTTCACAGCATTGGAAGATTCAGCAGCCTTGGATACTTTCCCCTTCTTAAGACCTTCCTCGAGTCTTTGGCCGATAGTAACCAAATCAGTGAAGTTGGAGGAAACACTTTCAATCATATTTTCCCAATAGAATGGGGACAAGGTATCCATGAACATTCCAGTCAACTCTTTCTCAGCCAAAGGAGGTTCAACTTGGGAAGCCAACTCCCTCCAGCGCTGAGCGTACTCCTTAAAAGATTCCTTCTCTTGTTGAGTCATGTTTTGCAGTTGGCGGCGATCAGGGGCCATGTCAAGGTTATACTTATACTGCTTCATAAAGGCAATTACAAGGTCTTGGAAGCAGTGGATGGAGTTTGCTCGAGACCCATGTACCATTTGAGTGATGCCTCACTCAAGCTATCTTGAAAACAGTGGATAAGAAGCTTCTGATTTCTGGTATAAGCAGTCATTTTGCGAAGATACATGACCAAATGAGCCCTCAGACAAGAATGACCCTTATACTTCACAAATTCTGGAGTTTTGAACTTAGCAGGCATAACAAGATCAGACACTAAGCACATGTTATCTGCGTCCACATTAAAGAAGCCATTACCCTCAACGACTTTAAGTCTTTTGTCTAACGTCTGAAATTGCTCACGGAGAACTTCAGGTTCAACAAAGTCTTCACAGTCCTCACCCTGAGAATTGGCAGCATTGTACTCAAAGAGGGGATTCTCAACGGGAGCTCGAACAGACTGTGAAACGGCATGGACCGCAGGCCTGGGCTCGACGAAAACAGGAGCTTGAAATACAGGCATAGTAGTCTGACCAGCCATAGCAGTAGATTCAATCAGTGGAGAATAGTTGTGTGGCAAACCAAACTTGGGCCAAGTTGACGGTGGCATTTGAACAGGTGAAGGATCAGCACTTGAAACTTCCTGGATGACAGTTCTTTGGGGAGATTCTCCTCTAGAAATCAAAACTTGAAGCATCTCAGTGAGTTTAGTCATGCTCGACTTAAGGTCATCGATTTCCATTCGGACCTCAGCATTATGTGCCTCCTGCTCTGACATCTTTCGTCTGTAGTTAGCTCTAGTCCGGTATTGGTGTCGAGTAATCAGTTTTACGACTCACAGACGACACTGGAAGATAGAGACCACTGGAAATGAGTTGTTGGACAAACAGACGTATGTAATGAATCATGCAAAGATGCAAATGATATGCAATGCGATGCAAACAAGATGCAAAATACATGTAGCAAGATCAAGGGTTCGAGATCACAGCATGGATTCTGGGTAAAGAACCAATCACAGGGTGCGTACTATAGCTATTGTATCTGTAACAAATAGGGTTCTAAGAAGTTCCCAGAGTCAATAACCCATCTTTCAGATATTATCGATTTCCCGAATGACTCGGTAGTCAATAATATTCTCAAGAGAGTCTCGTTTGAGTGTACTATCGCGTGACAACCATTTCAGAAATAGACTCCCTCATGGTCACCGCACTAAGTCCTAAAAGGCCAAGTGGGGTTAAAGGTAACTACGATTCTCAGTATCGATGACACCTATGTCGAGAGTAGCGCGTTTTCACGAATAAACTCGTTCAACATGACTAGACTCTCAAGAGGGCCTCACTGAGTGATGGTGTCTCAAGTCAACTTTTTCGGGAATCGACTCCCTCAAAGCCTCCTTGAATATACCATCGTCCTATCATAAATGTATGCTCAAGTCCGGGTATAGGACATATCCTCACCACTGAAAGTAACCCATCATGCATACAGAAAACCCAAACACAAACATGTATACATACAGACATGAATATACAAGTATACAAGCAAGCAAACATATAAATAACACAAAGACAAACAAGATAGGCTTAACCCTCTTAGGGGAATGATCCCCCGTGAAGTCGCCATTTTTCTGCTGCGGTGAGAATCGGATATCAATCTATTAATTAACTTGAATCACACATCTTTGAAATTCACCACTGAGCTTTGATTTATCCAAAGGAAAGGGTAAAGAACGAAAACCCTAATAAGAGAATCTAGGTTCGGGGGTTGGTTATACTAAGGGAAGGTATTAGCACCCTAAGTATCTGTAGTACTCTACAGGAACCTCTTGTTAGTATTTGTGTTATGTTATGTTTGCTTGCTAAGGTAAATGTGCTAAGGTAAAGACCTAAGGGTATAGACACTAAGTTTGCTTGCCAAGACATCGCATCTCGTGCCTACGTATCCTGACGGGAGTGGAATCAGAGCATTCGTAGTTCCCCTCACGACAGGGTAAAAGGGTGAGAAAGAAAAGGTGAAATCTGAGAAGGCATTGGATGTAAAGGAAAAAAGGTGGAAAAAGAAAAAGGCAACTCGCTAGGATATCGCAATCCTATGCCTACGTATTCTCAAGATGAACTTGAGAAATCAGAGCGTCTGTAGTTCCCCTCAATGGGAGTGAGGAACTCTTGACTGTGGTCAAGGTTCCAAGGGAAAGTAGGGTGAAAAGCTTGAAAGCAAAGCTTTTGAGGATTTATTGTTTATGAAAAGAGATTAATAGCTATCTCTTGGGAAATGATTGTTTAGACCGTCTTGAAGGAGAAGAGATTATTGGCTATCTCTTGTGAATGTTAAAAGAAAGGTTAAGAGTTATAAGAGATTAATGGCTATCTCTTGGGAAGGCTAGGTTAAAAGGGAATGAAATGTTCCCAGGAAAGTAGGGTCTGACAGTAAGACGCCTACGTGGAGTGCGGCGACTCCAAACCTAAGGATAGGTTAAAAGGGGTAATGAGCTATCTATGACCTTGCGGTCAATAGAGAAACTTTCCTTTGGAATGAGGGGAGAATAACAGTTCTGATGGACTGAAAGTTTGCAAAGATATTTATAGGGAACAAAACATTCAAACAACAAGATATCAAAGTGAAAACCAGCTCACGACACCATACAAGGTTAGAAACACATGTATTAAATCAAGATGAACAAGATAATATGATGAAAGAATCAAGAGAAGACAAGATGTTCATGAAAAAAACTTTTTTACTTACAACATTAATAGATACCTCAAAAGTATTTTTTTTTCACCAATTTCTTTTTATATTCAAAAAGTAGACACATTAAGGAACATTTTGCAAAAATAATGGGCAAAAAAGAGTGAAAAATGTGCAAGTTATGATCTTTTGAAAACAAGGCATAAACCATAAAAAATATAAGGTAAACATGTGATAAAAAGAATGGGAAAGGCTCCCCATGGGTATTGAACCCGTGCCATGGTGGTTACAGCCCAAAACTCTTGCCATTTCACCCAGTGTATGCGTCTTAGCATGTTATGGCATCAAAACAACATATATAAAACAAAGGCGCTTTCAGAAAATAAAAACAAAAGGACTGGGGCGAGGGGGATTCGAACCCCAGTCCTCATGGTTTACATGCGTGTGTTTTTACCACTGGGGTGGGCATACATCCAGTGTATGAGCCCACCCCACAAACACTTAAACCCTCACGCTTTTGAGATATAACTAATTTTGGCATATGGTTGGGTTGCAGCAAATGAGTAGTATCAAAAACAAACTCTCACCAATGTCTTATTTCAAACAAATTCAAAAGAAATAACACTTCCTCTTTCAATACTTAGAGCAAGGCAAAAGAACATGATCCCAAAGAAAACTAAACACATTTAAGAATGAATTTAGAAACTACAATCTTGTCAACCAACAAAACCTCACCCTACTAATCTTAACAATCATGTCTGCTAATGGATCCAATCTTGAAGACCAATACTGCATACTTAACATCAAGGCAGAGCATATTCACATAAGTGAAAATCAAAACTTTCAAAATTCCTCAAGCAGATAAAACCAAACATTAGCAAGTTGATGAAGGAAACTTAGATTCCTATTGTCAATCCAAGCAGGTCAAGGGAAAGTGATGAAAAACAAAATATCAATATCAAGTGATAACAGGTAGCATGCACATAATATTCTCAAAGCATTCCAAGCATGACATTAGGAGTTTTGACAATAATAAGAGTGAAAACAAGAATCTATTACACCAGCATGCCTTTCAAACCAAACCTTCAGGAATTTAGTCTATCCTCACCTGCACTTAAACTAACCTATCCACATAGTCATTTGATTAAATACAAGAGGAGATAAATGGACAATGCTCATGATATCGTAAGGCCATGATTAGGACTTAGCAGAGACAAAGTAAACCTGTCATGATATCTACCAAACAGTCCTCATGCTATTCACATTGGCGCAACATAGATATCAACAAAAGTGGCACTAGTAATTTAGAGAAAAAGACACAAAGATCAAATATTTTGAACTGACATATTCAATAGTTCAATACAGGTTTCCTACTCATCCAAAACTGACTTAAAGCAGTACTATGATCAATTTGAAATTGTATACAAGTGCAAAACATTGATGGGAGATAGCAAAGATGTAACATATCCATAGCATGATTTCAAAGAAACAAAATAAACTATATGCTTTTAACTATCAAAGAGTGAACAACTTGAACAAACCTGAAGACCTATATGTTATATTTCAAACATAATAAGCAATAAAGCAAAGCATACTCTCATGATCAAAAGGCATCATCACTTAATGTTCATTACAAAAGATTTGGCAAAGGTGGAACTAACAGATGCTACAGATGTGTTCAGAAGTAGGGACAAAGAACTATGAATGTTATTATGCCATAAGCTAATTCATCATAAATTGATGCTTAATAATGCATAACAAAAATGAAAAGATTGACTAGTACTTGGTCATGAACATGGAAGCAATTGTCAAGAGAGCTTGAGCAAACAAAGCCAAGTTAACATGCAACCCTACACTTGTTATCTTAATCTGACATAGGCAGCCTGATCATTTTCAAACATTGTTGGCAAGGAATTATGAGATATCTGTAGTAAGAATGAGAACAAACGCTTATCAAACCAAAACTACATGTTTTTTATCTCAGTCTAACATGAAGTGGACACAATGGGACAGTTCAAGCTTATTATGATAAGGCTAATGGTAGCACACACTTAAACATTCATATCATCAACCTGTGCCTATGGTGCAGAGCATACAAAGCAAAATCAAACACATATTCATCCCAATAACATAGCATCAAACCATACACCCTCCTGTTGTTTGTAGATAGTGGTTCATTTATTCAAACTAGGCATAATGACATGAACAAATGCTTCAAGGATTGCTAGTGTTAGTAACACTACATGAACTCAAACCATCTTATCCACATAGTCACTTGATCCAAATATAAGGAAACCAAACAATCATTATGGCAGCACCATCGTCATGATTTTGCAAACATATAGGTTAAGAGTAATTAGTAAGGGAGCAAAGAACATAACAGAACTTGGTTACCAATATGGCCTCAAACAAAGCCTTCGTGCTATTCAATTCAAAACTAACATGGTATGGACAAATGCTTCAAAACAGTTTCAAGTTCAAGATCATAAATACAAAATATTTCAGGTTAACATTAGTGAACAAAGACCTTACATGTTCTCATTCAAACACTAGCATTTAAACAACAACAAAGCAAGTTACATGATTGTAGTCTTATAAACATAAAACAACACAATATCAGGTACTGGCAATGCTAAACAACAAAGAAATCTCATGAGCTCAACAAACACATTGCACTACTTTATTTCCTCAAGCTATGGATAAGCAGTCAAGAATATTTCAACCACAAGATTATGAACACAATATCTCTACATTATGAACAGATGGAACAAATGGTAAAACACATTACATAGACATTTATAATAAAGACATGATGATAATAGCAATGTGTATGATCATGAATATGGAGTGTAAGAAATAAAATTACCTAGTGGAATATGTCCACTGCACCCTCAAGTATATGACCTAGCTTTCCTCCTCTGAACAAGCAGCAGCTTCTAAAACTATCCTCCTTCTCCTTCTACCTTGCAAGTCTTTGAGCTCAAAAGTTTTTAGAGTGTTTTCTGATCAATGTTGGTGAGAAACAACTCAGAACCCAACCCTATTTATAGGAGAAGGTTGAAGGCTCAAGGTATGGCTAGAATTGCACAACATGCCAACTTTGCCTTTTTGACAAACCATCGTGTGAGCTGGATTCTCTTCTGAACCAAGAAATCTCTAAGATATTTGATAACTGATAGGGTAGGTCTGAGAAATGAGAGTGATGGGATTGGACCAAAGCTCCATGAATAAACAAATGCTTTTACTCTTGAAAAGTTTCTCTCACCTTGTACCAACTTGACATAAACCAATATTCTAATGTAAACAACTTGAAAATTCGTGGCAAGGCTCAAATTATCACAAAATCCACTTTTAAAACTCAGAAATGTGGAGCTTTGGTGCATAGGAGAGGTTTTAAGTCAATATGCAAAAGTTGGTTGCTTGAGTTTTGAGAAATGAAATTCATAACTTTGAAGCTTCGAAACTCCCAGCTCACTCAATGGATTGAGGAGTTCTAGTACTTTTTAGAAAGCCCTTAATTCCCTCTACAACTTTCATGTTCAAGGATTTTTTATTTGAGGCTTGGAACTGTATGGAAAATTAGGTTAAAGTCGTGTTCAAATTAAGGGAAAAAAGCTGAAATTTCACTAAGTCCCAAAGGGTGATTTATCTTCCAAGTCTTGTAACTTAAAAACCATGCATTTTTTGAAAGAGGGTCCTCTAATATGTTTTGAAGATAATGGAAAGAGTTTCCATTTGAGCTTTGAGTCACTCAATTTGGATGTGTGTTTTGAAAGTTATGACTGTTTCTATATTTGCACTAGTGAAATCTCCACATTTGAAAAGTTTCATGAACCAAACCTTGCTTCCTTTGCAAGAAACTTCTTAAAACTTGATCTCTCATATCCTAAAACACCAATGAGACATGTCATGATGGATTAAGGACTTGGATGCTTCGATTTAGATCAAAATCTCGAGGAGACCTCAGCCAAAACCCAAATTTCAACTATGAATGCACTGGAATGATTTTTGATGATCTTGCTTCTTTAATCATATCTAAGGCTCAATGATGGTCTCCAGGGATGTCTTCTATCATGTGGAGTAAATTCCTAGGGTTTGAGAACAACTCTTGATCCAAAATCAGAGCCATGATTGTCTTGTCATCACAAAACCCTAATTGGAGGCAGAGTGAACTTGTGGCTCGAGGCACTTGGTAATGAGAGCCAGTCACACTTGAATTCTTGTTGATTGAGACTTTTAGGATGTAGATGAGCTCAATAGTTGCATTTGGGGCCTCAGAGTACGTAGGAGATCTTGAATCATGTGAGAGCTTGGTTTAGGAGACCCTACTCTCTTCTTTGTATAAGTCCTGGCTTTTCACAGAAGAAACAAACTTACAAAATGAAATGGTTAGTTAACAATGTATAGATGATTGAACCTAAATGTCAATGCAAGATGTTATGACATCTAAGGGGTAAAATTTGGGGTACAACACCAGTTTTGCCTATACACAGGTTAATCGATTAACACTGCACCAGAAGCAGAAAAATAACTTTTCAAAAGCACTTCCAACAACTAATCACTTATCCAATCACCCACATGTTATGGCATGCATTTGTACATGAAAATTACGTCAATTGGAAGCAATGAATCATCAATTGAAAGCATCAAACATCAATATCAACAATCAAACAATCACATGATTAATTAACACTGAAAAGCTATTGGAACTACATTGCGAACGTGCGAAAGTGATCGAAAACAGTAAATCGAGCAAGAATTAACAACCTACAAGCCGGAGAATTTCCTTGGTGATTGTTGTACGCCAAATATAGTGCAAATCAGCAAATAAAAGTAGAGGATTCCAAGCATGAGATCAAATCGTAGTGAAACCGATAAAAACGCGAAAAATGCTCCGAATATGATTTTGCACCGAGATGATCGAAACGATCACTTGTATTAAAGTAGAAGCTACTGTAAATCCATAAATCCAAGTATAAATGGAGTGGAATGGAGGTTAAGCTCAAGAGAATAACAATTTTGATGTGAAGATTGTTACACTCTAATGGTGGAAATTGAGCTTTTGTGTGTGGTTTGGGAAGAAAATGAAGATGAATGTGAAGAAGTTGCAGAAAAATCAGAGAGAATTGAGAGAAATGATAGAGTGATCAAGTGAAAATAGTGAGAATGGTTGAATCCCTTTCACAAATATGAAGGTTTCTTTATATAGAGTGGACGTTTGGAGTGGGCTAGGTTTGGGGTTTGCTTTGGAGCTAGCTTTAGAGTTAGTTACATCTAATTCACTGAGTCGGAAGTTGACTCACTTAGTTATTTGTTAACTCAGTGGAGCCATCCCAATGCAAGTCAAAAATCCAATGGTTCACGTGTTTGGAAGCAAGGGTGCATAGTGGTCTTGATTGAAAATGATGTATTGTAGAAAATGCCTTGAAGTGTCTTGAAATGTCTTGAAGTGTCTAGAATATTTCACACAATGCAAGAATAAAATAGACAACGAGAGAATGGAGAGTGTTGCTGCCATGTGATGAAAATGCTAAATATTTGCATAAATAGCAAGTGTTAATCGATTAACCAAATCAGGCTAACCAATTAACAAGTGTTCAAAAGCTGAAAAAGGCTCCGTAACAGGGTGTTAATCGATTAACCAATATATGTTAATCGATTAACACAGACAAAGTTGACCTTTTTTGGCTTGAAATGAGGTGTTATGGCTGTGGCGATGAACTTCGACTCTTTGCTTTGATGAATAGGCATAGAAAACCTTACATTTTACTTGTATCGGTGATGTGATGACTTTGGGAGGATGTGATTAATCAGGTTTGAAAATCCAGAGAAATTATGAACATTCCTGCAACAAAAACCACATAGAAAAAATGCTAGTGCATATGCCAACGATGCGAATGCGCATGCTTATGCAAAAGGGGAGGTCAAATTTCGGGTTACGACAAAAGGTAAACAAAAAGGATGGTGGAAAGCGAGTTTGTTGTTGGGTTTTGTAGCAGGTTATATGTTGTGAGTCATATTGTTTGATAGTGGATAAGTCGCAACCGAGAGGAGTGGTGGTTTTCAAGAGGTTTTCTCTGTTCTTCTTCTCATCATTTTTGTTTATCAATCTTTGATGCATTGAAGGTGTTCAAGAGTGGTGTGTTCTAAGTTCTGAAAACTTTTCCTTCCCTCCTTTTTAACAAATTCCAAACTTTTTAATTAAGTCTCCCATTTTGTCTTGTTGTGTGATATTGTTTTCATGGTGCAGGTCATAGCAGGATAGTGTTTAAATGTCGTTGTTGTTGTAACAGATGCGTAGGTTGTGTCGTTTTGTTGCAATTGTAAGTTGTATTGTTGGTTGTAGCTTGTTTGCAAAGGTTTTGTTTTGTTGTATCAGCTAGCAGGTTTTAGTTTGTGGTGGATGTCTTGGAGTAGTAAGTGTATGTGGTTTTGTTGTTGTGCAGGCTCGGTTTTGGAGTGTTGTGGAAGAAACTCGTACATGATGTGTTGAGCTGCAAGTTTGTGGCTTGTTGCTAGTTATGCAGAATGGTACAGTTGGTGTTGTAGCATGTGATACATATAGTAGCAGCTTTTTGTACGCATGGCTTGGAGCATTTTTTTTGAATTTTTTCTTGTAATTATGCGGGCCTAAAATAAAACATGGAAATGGGCTTAATAATTGGTAATTGTACTAAATTTTTTATTTTATTTTATGGATAGTTAGAAAGAAATAGATTATTGAAAAATTGGTTAAATAATGAAAAAAATGAAGATGGATGGATCTAAAAAAATGGATAAACAAGGATTTTTCTAAAAAAAATGAAGATTTTATGAATTAAATGGAATTTTGGATATGAAATGGAGTTGGAATATGGATAATAACGGATAATTAAAAAGAATGGATTAATGGATATGGAATAAAATGAAATATGGATGGGTTTAATGGATTAAAATGAAATGGATAATTGGATGAAAAGGATTTAGAAATGGATAAATAACAAAGTGGATGGTTGCGGGAACGGGAATGGATAATGGTAATGCGCCTCCACACTTGAACAACACCTAAAACCTTGACAATTGAACCTGAATGCCACTAATCATGAATGACATTACAACCTTGAATCCATCTTAAAATGATCTTGATTAAACAACAAACCTGACGAATGCTTAGATTAATGACGAGAACCTGAACCACACACTCAATACTGGAAAATAACCTGAAATGTACCAATTGTCCTGGCTTTTAATGGTTCTGCAACTTGACTTCACCAGATGAACTTGACTTGGCACAAAAACCTGACTAGAGCCTCAATCACAACTCACTCAGATTACGCGCACCTTGGCCTTGATCATGAAACAACTCTTGTCTGACCAAGATTAGGTCAGACCCAACTGGACTTTAACCAATACTGAGCACACACACTTGTACTGATAATCTCAAATGAATCTCAACTCCTCCTCGTGGCGCTGAACTTAGACAAAAAGGAAATGAAAGTTGAAACAACACATTTTTTGGGTTTTGAATAATGGTTAGAAAGATAATTGATGGTATTTACAGGTAGGACAAATTTGGGGTATGACAATATGATATTGGTGTTGTGTGAAATTGGTGTGTGATTGGTATGTGAATGAGGCGTGATTGATGGGTTGGTGTGAGAGTAGATTTACTCTACTGTAATTGGGATTGTGTAAGAGTATGTTATGTGTTGATTATCCTACTTTGAGTATATGTCTATTATTATTGAATGTGATTTCTCACTCCTTCTGTTTGAATGTTACCTTTACATAGGCATCATGCAGATACTTAGAAGTAGCAGTGCTGGAGTAAGTAGAAGATATTGATGCGTCTGCAAGTGCACAGAAATATCAAAGTAATATAAAAGATTGTCGAACCCACAGAGACCAATGTCAAACTACCGTTATCTATTATTGCAATGTAAAGCTAAGACTAATGATTACTTGGTTTAAACGGAATTAAAACGAAAACTAAAATAAAACATAAATAATATAACAATAAGGAGAGGCCAAAATATGGATCCCGTGTTCCTAAGGGACCTTGCATATTTTATGCACTAATTATAATTAAACTACGTTCCGTAGAAAATATCAGTTTAAAGACTCTGTCTCACACTCTCGCGTTATTGACTAAAGCCACACTCCCTAACCATAGGATTTTGCTCTCGCTCTCCCTTTTTAATTAAAAAGCATATTTTTAAAACCAATTAGATCCTAATCGATACCTAAAGCGCTCTCGTTGTTTTTAGGATCGATGCCTAGTTTCCACTATCCGGTTCAATCCTCACACTCTCACGCTATCGGCTCGAACCTTAGTTTGTTCCTCACTCTCGTGTCGAAACAGCAAGACTTATAATAAGAAACTAAAACCAAAACAAAATTTGTTTAATGTTTCGTGCCTATTATTTTCTACTGAGTCCCGTCGGTAACGACGGTCCTCAAACGTTGGTCTCAAGACAATTTAGCCAAACATGGTTGTGGAAATAAATAGACAATTTTGGTTTTTTGAATTAACTAAAGACATAATAAGTGGTTTAAATTAGTTTAAAGCGGTACTTTAAGAAAATAGTAAAAGCTTGAGAAGATAACAATGGAAGAGAGATAAATCATAAATATAAAATGCGAAAAATAAAAGTAGGAAAAAAAATTGCGGTAAAAGTAAATGAACCTGAAATAAAAACTAAAATTAAATTGAAGGCAAGATTGTTGATCTAAGTATTACATAGATTGAAGGCCTAAACACTAATGGTGTGGTAGTTCCTCGATGGGAGAAAACTACCACTTTTATAATGATAATGTTTGCTTAAAACTATGAACGGATTGTCGATAGCACTTCCGCGTGACTTGGATGCTTGGAAAGTGTCCAAGAGGTCCTATATATAGAGAAATATCCTCTTGTAACTTCCCTTGGTCGTGCAAACAAAGTGGAGAGAAAGGTGGTTGAAATACTGTTGAAAACTACCCACCTTCCCAAAACTGTTGTTTGCACCGTCATGGCGAACGTCGTGGGTTGACGGCGAATGTCATTGCCTGGTCCATGGCGAACGCCATCTAGGGACGACAAACGCCATTTGCCCATGGCGAACACCGTTTTCCCACGGTGAACACTGTATCAGTAAAATGGCAGATTTTGCTATTTTATCTTCATTTTCTTGCCCTTTTCCCGGTTTTCTCGCACAGAGGCTCTTATTCGAAAAATACCTGAAACACAAACATAACACGACTTAATAATACGAAAAACAAGTAAAACTACATTAAATTGCATGCGAATTGAGTCGAAATAAACGATATATTTTCATGTTATCAACACCCCCACACTTAAACCATTGCTTTTCCTCAAGCAATCAACCAACACAGTAAAAAGAAAATAAGCACGATTCAAAACATAGGCACAATGACACTCTAATCATGCATGGCTGCTCGGCTGGTGTTAGATCGATAGGTAAAAAATATCAATACCAAGGATACCGTAACGACATAATTTCAAAAACTCCCTCCTTATGCAAACCAATCTGAATCATGCCATTATAACTCAACCTATATCTCTTGCTCTCTTTCACCCCATTTCATTCTAGTGCAATCATATTAAGCCCGTTATCCATACACATACATGGTAAGTAAACCTGTTAGTGACTATGATCTCATTGTTATTTCAGTTTTCTTTCTCGGCGAATATGCTTAAGCATCAATTAAACTTAAAGAGTTTGTACCGTTAGGCTAAGTGATCGGGTAAGGACCACCTAACTTAGAAGGAACATATCTTATTATTCTTTTTTTCTCTTAATTTCTCATTTTAAACCAGAGATCATACACTTATTTGCATCGGCTTCTTACTTAGTGTGTGCTTAGGATGGTGTTGACTATTTCCATAAACTACTTAGGGATTACTTTGAAAACTGCACTTAAGGTCTCGACACAATGGGTACTCAAATTGATTTTGCATATTTAGGGGGTTTGGGGTGTCAGGACGTTATCAATTTTATCGAAACTTTCCCAAGTCTCTCTAATATAGCCTAAACAACTTATATACTTTCAGAGTGTCGTGCCATGAATCAAAGGAAAAAATTTGTTGGAATTTTAAAATTTCAGGGGAATTTAATAATAAGTGAAAACCACGCATAAAGACTCGACAACACATGCAAAGACTCGACAAAACATTAAAAATTTATAAAATTCCTAAAAGCATGAAATAAACTAGAAAATGATAAACCTAACTAGAAAGTGGTAAAATCAAAGCGGCAAAGTTCCTCTCCCACACTTAAACCAAAAATTGTCCTCAATGTTTTGATAATAGTTGGATAAAGGAAAGATAGAACCTGTATGAATGCTATTGCGTGCCACATCCTCTATGATCATGTTCTTGTTGTCCATGTCTTCACTGACCACTTCTACTCTGGCGTCTGGCATTTTGAGATACCTTCGTTTGTGCAATTCTCAAACCAACTCATCATATTGCCCGCTTCTGGAGGAAGTACCTGCAAAAATGTTAGAAAGATATGGTGCGGTGTGTGTAGGTGAAACCTGACCATGCAAAAAACAAGGAAGAGGTGAGTTACAGATGGGAGAGATATTCTCTCTCCTATCATATTCATCGTCGGTGTCACCACCAACAGCGACATTCGTAGGAATGTCCGTGGGCACCAGCTCATCTCCAGGATCGTCATCTAGAGAATTTTTTCCTAGATATAGCTGACACGTGACAAGAGATACATTTCTTTATTTTTAACAAATTCAAACAAACAAACATAGATACTTAGAATAAAAACCTCGTGGGTTGCCTCTCACGCAGCGCTTTGTTTAGCGTCGATAGCTCAATGGCTAAAGAGTGCAAGCACTCAAGGTGGTTCTTTCGAGGATGGATCCTCGATCGAACTTTTAATAATATCCGGCTTTCATGGCCACTTATCAAGCCATCTCTCATATCCCCCACCTTTTCTTTTCTTCCTTCTGTGAGGTGGTTCATTCTTTTGAACTTGTGGTGGTGGTTCTGGATCTATCCTGAGTATCAATTTTTCAAGTTTGGGCTTAGTTATTTCATACACCACCTCAAATTCTAACCTTACCCTCTTAACAGTAATGATATCCCTAGTTTCATGGTCCTCGAATTTTCTCTTTTTATTCAGGACCTCAGACAAAGGTGCATCGGTGTGGATATTTTCCAATACCTCCACATATGTTTTGGATTGGGAGTCTACCTTAACTTCCACAAGCCTTTGCGGGAAAGAAATCGGTGCGGTATAGGGAGGAGGAACAACAATAGATGTTTCCTTCTCTACCTCTTTGACAATCTCCCTTTCGAGTGGTGTTGGTGGATTTTTGTCAATCTCTACACATTTCTCACCAAAACTCTCCTCAACCTCATTATCACTCTCCCTAGGATTTTCTATTTGTTCTTCACTACTGGTTGTTACAACATCCACATGTCTCTCAGGGGAGGGTCCTATAGGTGTCTGTGCATGCAGAAAGATTTGAGTCTCCAATGCCTCCTTGTGAGTCGCGAGGGACTCGACCACAGTGTTCATCTGCCTAAGGTTTTCATTAATTTGGAGATGTTGTTTTCTAAACTCTTCATTTTGGAGAGTTTGTGTCTCCACAAAGCGCTCCATCATAGATTCTATCCTAGAGTAAGTGTTGCATTATATTCCTCCATTAGTATTTCGAGTTTGGATTTATGGAAATCTTGAGGTTCCTCAAAATACTGGGAGTGGTATTCATAGAGGGAAACTGGGTTAGAGTGAGTTAGCGTCGTATTGAAATCCTCCATTAATATTTCAAGGTCGAAATTATGGGAATCTTGCGGTTCCCCAAAATATTGGGAGTGGTATTCGTAGAGGAAATTTGGGTTATACATAGTAATTAATATAAGAGTGCCTTAGTCTATACGGTGCAACAATGGAATCACAATATTGACTGTTGGTCCCCGGCAACGGCGCCAAAAACTTGATGCGTCCGCAAGTGCACGGAAATATCGAAGTAATATAAAAGATTGTCGAACCCATAGAGACCAATGTAAACCTACCGTTATCTATTGTTGTGATGTAAACCTAAGACTAATGATTACTTAGTTTAAATGGAACTAAAACAAAAACTAAAATGAAACTTAGAAAATATAACAATAAGGAGAGGAAAAACTATGGATCACGTGTTCCTAAGGGACTCTGCAGATTTTAGGCACTAATTATAATTAAACTTTGTTCCGTAGAAAATATCAATTTAAAGACTCCGTCTCACACTCTCACGGTATTGACTAAAGCCAGACTCCCTAACCACAATATTTTTCTCTCGCTCTCCCGTTTTAATTAGAAAGCATATTTTGAAAACCAATTAGATCCTAATCGATACCTAAAGCGCTCTCATTGTTTCTAGGATCGATGCCTAGTTTCCACTATCCGATTCAATCCTCACACTCTTCCGCTATCGGCTCAAACCTTAGTTTATTCCTCACAATCGTGTCGAAACAGTAAGACTTAAAATTAGAAACTAAAACCAAGATAGGATTTGTTTAATGTTTCGCGCCTCTTATTTTCTACTGAGTCCCGCCGGTAACGACGGTCCTCATACGTCGGTCTCAAGATAATTTAGCCAAACATGGTTGTGGAAATAAATAAATAATTTTGGTTTTTTGAATTAACTAAAGGCATAATAAATGGTTTAAATTAGTTTAAAGTGGTATTTGAAGAAAATAGTAAAAGCTTGAGAAGATAACAATGGCAGAAAGATAAAGCATAAATATAAAATGCAGAAAATAAAAGCAGGAAAATAAATTCCGGTAAAAGTAAATGAACCTGGAATAAAAACTGAAATTAAATTGAAGGCAAGATTTTTGATCCAAGTATTACATAGATTGTAGGCCTAAACACTAAGGGTGTGGTAATTCCTCGATGTGAGAAAACTACCACTTTTACAATGATAATTTCTGCCTAAAACTATAAATGGAATGTCGGTAGCGCTTCCGCGCAACTTGGATCCTCAAAAAGTGTCCAAGAGGTCCTATATATAGAGAAATATCCTTTTGTAACTACCCTTGGTCGTGCAAACAAATTGGAGGGAAAGGCAGTTGAAATACTGTTGAAAACTACCCACTTTCGCAAAACTGTTGTCTGCAGCGTCATGGCGAACGCCGTGGGTTGACGGCGAACGCCGTTGCCTGGTCCATGGAGAATCCCATATGGGGACGGCGAACGCCATTTGCCCATGGTGAACACCGTTTGCCAACGGCGAACTCCGTATTAGTAAAATGGCGGATTTTGCTGTTTTTTCTTCATTTTCTTGCTATTTTCTCGGGTTTCTCGCACAGAGGCTCTTATTCGACAAATACCTGAAACACAAACATAACACGACATAATAACATGAAAAACAAGTAAAATGACATTAAACTGCATGCGAATTGAGTTGAAATAAACAATATATTTTCACGTTATCAGATATCTCTTGGAGTTACTTTTTTAGTTTATCAATTTGACTAGTGGTGCCTTGCTTTGATCATGTAACATCGAGTTAGGGATAAACGCTTGAATTGATTCTTATGTCGTTTATGTTAAAGTTAAAAACTATTTATGTTGGGATTTCTAAGTTGTTTTGAGATGAATATTATAAACTCATTTTGCTTATCTTATGAAGTTGAAGTTATTAAGACTAAATGTTGTGAGTTGAAATATTGTTGTTAATTGTTGTATTAATGATTCTGCTACGATGACACCTTAAACATTTGGGTGAGTATATGATGATAGGTTTTGATTGCCCTATTATATGAGTATGTAATACCGATCATATGAGATGAATGTCATGCAAACATCCCAAGTATAGATCAGATGAGTTGGATGTCGTGTAAGAATCCCAAGTATAAATGTGTGTATTAGACTATTATGTTGTAACTTGTGTTACGGAGCAGGTTATGTGTTTCTTGTGTGTGACACCCTGAATGGTTGTATTATGTTTAATCAAATTCCATGATAATTTTATGTGTGGGGTTTAGGGTGTTACATTAGTGGTATCAGAACTTGGTTGGTTCATCGGCCAGGTTTTGTAATGTCGCCAAATCCCTAGTATGCGACAGGTATGTGTACATTGTCGATGTATTGTTTCTTGTAATGTTTGTTTGATTGTGTGCATAATGGCTAGGAGAAACGATCGTGCTATTTTTGAAGATTTGCTATCGTTTGCTCAGGCGATGGCTTAGAATTCACAAAATAATCAGAATGGAGGCGTATGAGGAGCTTCTGATGAGTTTCGTGCTTTGGGAAAATTTCAGAAGAACAACCCACGAAATTTCAAGGGTAATTATGATCCAAATAGTGCACAAGCATGGCTCAAAGAAACTGAGAAGATCTTTCGAGTGATGTCCTGCACTGAGGTTCAAAAGGTATAATTTGGTACTCATATGCTGCCAGAGGAAGCTGAGGATTGGTGGGATAACGTGCTTCAGAGATTGGATGCAACTGGTACAAAGATAACTAGGGTTGTGTTCAAAAATGAATTATTGGAGAAGTATTCCCCGAGGAAGTATGTGGCAAGAAGGAGATAGATTTCCTGAAGGTGAGAAAAATACAAAAGAAGGGGGGTTGAATTGTGTGTGCCAAAAACTCTTTTCACTTATGATATTAGAACTTTAGAATCTAAATCACGTTCAGAGTCTGATATCAGATTAAGTAACAATATCGAAAATAAAGTGTTAAGATGTAAATGCAATCAACACATAAATATTATCCTAGTTACTCTCCTCAATGACGAGTAGTTCAGTCCCCTTGCCTCGATACGAGCTTTTAACTATAACCAAACATATTACATCTTGCCCAAGCACACTTGCAAGAGACTTCAATGCTCAATCAACCTAGAAAGAGACTTCTGCTCAAGAAACTTTGTAAGAGACTGATGCTCAATCAACTTAGAAAGAGACATCACTTGCTCAAGTATAGAGACAAGATACTTCAATGCTTAAGCACACAGGCATGAAATTTCCTCTACTTAAAAAAAAATAGTTTAGTACAAAAGATAACTGCTACACTTTGATACATAATCAAAAGTATAATAGTTGTGCAACAATCACAAGGGTTCTCAAAATTTCTAAGATTTCTAAGATAAGCTAAGATAAGAAATATTAAGATCTTATGCAATAATAGTTACAAAAATAATAGCTCATAGTTATGCCAAAGATCTTATAATATGTTGTGATATGGTAACCTTCCTTCAAGTCTTCACATTCCTTTTATATAGGTAAAGAAAGATTTGTTGGAGGTTTCAACAACAACAAACTTAGTGAAGAAGTATGACAAGAGAGACGTTGGAGACTAGCATATGGTTAGAAGTATTATCCACTGAAGTAATAGGTATCTACCAAAATGTAGAATAGGTTGAAGAGGCACATCACCATTCCATGAGCCTTGCAAAACCAAACCCTATTTTATTATGTCCAGATATCTATCGCGTCGACAAGACTGGTCAAATTTGGTGTAGAGTATGGATCAGAGACACCTCAAGCCTTCAGAGTCTGAGTTGTAATCAAAGGCTGGAACATCATACCAGAGTCTGAACCTTCAGATGCAGATGAACAAATTTAGTTCTGATCATCCAGAATTTGAGTAACATTACTTTTTCACTTCTGCTTTAAACATGATTAATTCAAGATGAATTCTTAGCTTATGATCCTGCATACTTGAACACATCTTAGTATACTCATTTGTTCTCTAAATACTTTGTTATCATCAAACCCCAAGGAGTGTGAACAATCTTGTTCCAACAATCTCCCCTTTTTTAATGATGACAAATAAATGTATTTAATAACAATGGTTGGCCAGTTTTAACTAACTTGACAACATCAGAGTCTGAGGTTTGTAAGCTCCCCCCGAGTCTAATAATCCATAGGTTGAGTTTTGTAAGTTCCCCTTAAGTTTTGTCCAAGTTAATTTAAACTTATCTTGATAAAAAATTATGTTTAGAAGAACGCATTATCAAAATAAATAAATAATTAGGCTTCGGGTAAATTAAAAGCCATAAAAATACTTTAAACCTTCTTAAATACTCCCATTAATTCTCCCCCTTTTATCATCAACAAAAAGTGAGTTTAGACATGTCAACATAGAAGAAGACAAAAAAAATATTTAATAATACAAAACAAATATATGGGAAAAATTAATTCGGATAGAAACATGGTATGAATAACTTTTATTGTTCCTAATACAGAGAAACAGTTAAAAATGGTTGAACTATTTCTGTGTTTCTTAAGATGTAACACGTCATTCAAGAATATCAATCATTAAAAGTCATCATTGCAAACATTATATACTCGGATGTTCCATCTTCCCATTTCAATGTACAAGACACTTAAATTCCTATATAAAAGCAAACCATCAGAGACATACTTCTCATTTATTCATCCTACTTTTCTCTTCAAGCACTATAAATTCTCCAACTGAGAAGGCAACAAGCACCGTTTCAGCGGAGGTCCCAGCATCGTACTCGTAGCAACCTGTGGAAGAAGCCTATCCAACTAGGTAAACCATTACTATATGCCTTACAGGTGATGAGGCCAAATAGGAACAAGAAGAAGAAGATGATAAAGAAGAAAAGAGCTCTAAAGAAGACATTCTTCTATGATTCTAACGAGGGGATTGAAGAACGAGCGTATGGGTGAGAGGATTCCGTTATGGGTTATGGGTTATAGTTTAGATCTAGATAAGATAATGTAATCCTTGAATTATGTAATCTTTCCATCAATAAATGATATTGACTCTCAATGATTTGATTCTCATGTGAATGCATATACACATCCAAGAAATTCTAGAAAAGTAGTTCATCCAGAATATAACCAAGTAAAGTTTATATCAAACATTCATTAGAAGAACAATAATAATTTCCAGATAAATATAGCTTAATATAAAACATAAGGAATCAAGCAATAACCACAAGACCGATAAACTAAGCAAATTAATTAACAAGAGAAAATAATGGAATAAAGTAATTAATCACAAAAACAGGTTCAGAAGATAAATAAAAGAAAGGGTTCTAGAGCCTAGATCTAAGGTTTCTTCAACAAATCCAAAATAGCTCTGAGATATGCGCCCATGATGTCTTGTATGTCATCTATAGACTTCATCATTTCCTCCATTTCCTTCTGTTTGTCAGTCATGGCTTATTGAGATGAAATAGCCGAAGCCAAGTTCTTGTCCAAAACATCTTGTCTAGAACATGAAGATGCAACAGACTTTGAAGTTGCATCCTTCAGATTCTGAATAGGTGATGCAACGGAAGTCTGAATAGAATTCCATTTAGCAGAGTATGTTGTTGGGTCAGAAGCAAAAAACTTCTCAAGGAATAGATTCTTAATATTATCCACTAATACATTTTTGATTACATCTAGGATAGTTTGGATAGTTTGTGAGGTGGATGGATTATTTGTATGTGATGGTCCTAGTTCATAGGATTGGTTAGAATGGACAGGCAGGTTTAGGGATATCTCAGGGTGAAGGTAGTCAAACGGAATCTGTTCAGTCTCAACACTAGGGGCAGAAGTAAATTGAACCAAATATAGATCCTAAACAATTTGTTTAGTTTCACTCTAAATTTCAGATAGAACTTCATCTTGAGGTTGATTCTGAACAGGGGTAGGTTCTCTTTAAGGGGATGTAGGAGTTGAAGGTTGAGGTGAGGGTATAGGTGATGGTTGAGGTGTCCTAGGTGAAGAGGTAAAATCTAGTTGGATGAAGGTTTCATGTTCAGATTCACAAGAAGAACATGCTTGGTTAGAGGGTTGGTCTTTAGGAGAGAAAGTTCTAACGGGGATAGCAAGAATAATGTTGATGATGACAAGTTTAGGGTCAAAGGACTTCAGGCCAAAACTAGAAATCAAACTTGCTTCATCATGTACTGATTAAGGACTTGATGAAGAAGTTTTACCACTAGAAACTTTATAAGTGGACCAAACATAGTTTTAATGGGTGATGATTTATCAGACATAATATTAAGAGCTAACTAATTCTGGTATCTCATGGGTTCAGCAATGGGTGAGGAATGGTGTATAAGAGAATGAATAGGTTGGAGAATTGGTGAGGAGGTTGGTGATATTCTGTTAAGGATGAAGTAATTAAAAACATCTTTAGATAATAGATTCAGATTAATTGATACATGTTCCAACAACATTCAAAGCTTCTGAAGTAGCCACAGCTTCTGAGACAAGTTCTTCAGGAACAATAGGAGATTCAGACACAACAGTCTTGAATCTAGCCATAACTTCTGCAGCTTGAACCACAACAGATTCTAGCCCACCAACAGTAGCAGCCTCTTGACTCCCATCAATAGTGAATTCTAAAGACTTCAATGACTGATCCAACATCACAGATGCTAAAAATTAAGCACACTTTAAGTTAAGACCAAATGTGTCCTTTTAAATGGAGACATTTGTAGTCTTCTTCTTCCTGGTCAAGGATATATCGACATCCTCTTCTTCTTCTTCCTCTTCTTCCTCTTCCAACTCAGCCAGTTTCCTCAATCTCTTCTTCCTTTTAGGTGCTTCTGAAATGATAGAGACAAAAGTAGGTTTCTTAGGAGACTTTCTATTCCTAGTCTTAGAGAACATCAACTCAGTAGATTCAATGACCTCTTCAATTTCCTTTTCAATATTCTTACGAAGAAAATATTTCTTCTTGGAGAATTTTCTGAACATCTGAAGCCACTTGCTTCCTCTTGTTAGAAGCCTTAAACTCTTCAATAGGATTGTCAGTAATGTCTTTGAGTCTAATTAGTTTTCCTTCCTTGAATGACTATTCAATGAATCTTTTGATTACTTCAGGATTATCAATCCTGGTGATGACAGGATAATCCTCAAGATAATCAGGATTTGTACACCTGACAGAGAAAGTTACCCTTGAAGCCACAAAATCTCCTTTCTTCATATGCTTCATATTACCTAGAATAGAAGTAGACAAAACATTTCCGTATATTTCCTTCAGACCCCTATTGTCAGGCATGTTTTTCAGAGCATCAATTAGACGACCCTGAAAGAACAATTCTGACAATAGTCAAGCATACGACACATTCTTCATGCGAAGCTTTGTGCTATCTCTGAGATTTGGTCAATTATTCCAGCTTCAAGTAATTTTAGCACTTCTCTCTTGACCACATCACACATTATAGGGTTTATCCTTCTCTAGTGTTCTATTGAGGGTTTAGAATCTTCCTCTAGCATAATCAGATGCATACACACAGACAAACTTATCCCCATTAGGTCTGAAATGGTATAGCCTAGAGCCACGAGATATTTTTCGTAGGACCTCTAGAAGTTGATTGGTCATGTTACTGCTCAGATTTGCACTAACTATAACAGGATGATTAAGTTCTTCATCTAAGAATTCATATCTCAGATTCTTGGGTAATTCCTTAAGCTCTATTGATGGTTTCTTTTAACCAGGCATATGTTTAGGGGTGAGTGCTAAGCATTTGAAAGGACGGTCATCTACATAGGGTATCATTATTTAAATCTGTCATCTTCCTTTATGGGAGTTGAGGGAAGTTTTATATTCGATGTGGGTGCTTCTGCATCTAACTCTCTTATGCACGTATCAGTGATATCAATAACACAACACGAGTCATCTACAGCAGGTGCTCTCAGTAATTTGTATAAGAAGAATTCTACTTTTTCTTTACCTACTTCAAAGGTCATTTTTCCTTTTTTGACATCTATTATGGCCCCGGCTATTGATAGGAATGGTCTTCCTAGATGCATAGGAATTTCTTCGTCTTCTTTAAGGACCATAACGACGAAGTCTATTTGAATGTAAAGTTGGCCAATCCTAACTATAATGTCTTCCAATATACCAATAAGATACTTAACTGATCGATCAGCTAATTGAAGGGACATCCTAGTTGGTTGTATATCTCCTAGGTTCAACCTATCCCAAACATCTAAAGACATTAAACTAACACTGGCTCCTAAGTCCAGTAGTACTTTATCAATAACATGACTTCCTAAAACACATGGTATTGCAAGCCTTCCACAGTCTTTCTCTTTTTTAGCTAATTTGTTCTCAGCAATCTAATTGCATTCTATTGGTTAAGGATCATCAAGTTTACGTTTGTTGGTTAAGATATCCTTCAAGAATTTAGCATACAAAGGTATTTGGGTGATAACTTCAATGAAGGGAATCTCGACGTGGAGTTTCTCAATCACTTTTACAAACTTTTTGTATTGGTTATCTAGTTTGGTTTGTTTATGTCTTTGTGGGTATGGTATTGATGGTTTATAAGTAGGGGTGGTATATAAATTTGGTTATCATTCACGGCCTCCTTATTTTTATTTCTCCCTCTCTTTGCTTCTCTGATTCCACTTATTGGTTTTCGGATGTACTCACAATGTTTTCCACTAGGTATTCAAGCTTTTTTAACAAGTTGTTATCCAACCTAGGATCTACAAGCCCATCATATGTGGTTCCACTTCGTAAGGCAGTAGCTTTACAATGGACCTTAGGCTTAGGTTGAGGTTGTCCAAGGAATGATCCTCCTGGCATAGCCTGAGCAGTTTATTGTTGTGCTACTTGCAAGATTTACGCTTCCAACATCTTGTTGTGTGTTACCATATAATCAACCTTGGTGCCTAATTGGGTAATCAGCTCATTCATATGAATGTTTTGGTTCATGAATTCTTTATTTTGCTGAGTTTGAGATGAAATGAAGCTCTCCATGATCTTTTCTAGGCTTGATTTCTGAGGGGTAGCTTGAAATGGATGAGTCGGTCTTTGAGCTTGGAAACCTGGTGGTGTCTGAGGTGCAGTGTTTTGAGTGAAGGGAAATCACGATTCAAAAACGCAACAGAAATTAAAATTTCCCTTTAAAGATCCTTACGAAAGATCATGATCAGTGATAGAATGGTTACCTCTTGTGGTGATGAAACCTTTGATTCTGAATCGAAGGAATGATCACGAGCGATATACGATGAACAGCGCCTCTACTCAGTCCACACGAACAGCTTCCTTCCATCTCAGTGCTAGCTGCTACGATTGAAGACTTTGAGTGAGAGATAGAGAGAAGGAAAGTATGACTAGGGTTTCACAGATGAATTTTCATCAAGTGTTTTTGCTTCTGCACAAGAGTTATATTTATAGAACCACTTCTGTGGGCTGCAAGCTAAAAAGCCCACTTAAGTGCATGCACACCATATCTTATGTTGTACCGTATATCACTTAAGCATGTGGTACCTTACCACAATCTGTATTCCACTTAAGTGCACCGTACCTTACGGTGTTACATATTTACTTAAGTACACCGCACCTTACGGTGTTCCTTATTTACTCTACCTCTTATCAAACTGTCCTTATGTGTGTGACCCTGTAGGATTTCGCGACGTTGGTAATTATATTAAATCATGCATTTAACATAATTAACAGTAGGAGGTATCTAGCAACACATCACTGCTACACAAGTCAC
The DNA here is from genome assembly GCA_022829125.1 of Lathyrus tuberosus. Lineage (NCBI taxonomy): Eukaryota > Viridiplantae > Streptophyta > Magnoliopsida > Fabales > Fabaceae > Lathyrus > Lathyrus tuberosus. The sequence continues at coordinate 4,581,371 of JALAZF010000414.1, read as the reverse complement.
AAAATTGTCATGTGATTTGACAAAACCTTTTGTGATAGTGCTTGTGTGTACAATTACCCTTTTGCCCTTATGTCTATATTGAACACATGGCATATACCGTGTTATCCTTGTTCAGTTCTATATTGGGCCCTTAGACATTTATCCTGTTATACAGGATGGGCAAATTACATCTAGGTCACTCATGTCCCTCGGCATGCTTTATGAAGTACCCATCAACTGTCTTTAAAGTCATCCAATTACGGACAATGTTTTATCAGCAATAAAGTACTTGACTCTACATCTAGGGTCTATAGTGGTTTCAGGTCGAAGGGTGGTATACACCACTATTACCATAAGACTAACTTATGACACTTTGCATAACATTCAATGTAGTACTCTCATAGTCGGTCAATCCAGTATAAATATTACTCCTAATATTCATACCTATGTTAAGACTTGATAACTCCTTATCCATAATCCATGAGATGTGATCATCAGTCTATCTACATAATAGTCTTAATGCTTTAAGGTTATCCCATTTCACATTAAATCTCGACTACGGATACTTTAAGAATAGTGTCCTTATGTTTAATGGAATTTCGTGATTAAGTCACACTTAGTATTTCATTAAACGAACAAGCTATTCTAGGGACTTTATCAATTTAGAAAATCAAACATAATAAAAAAATGCCTTTTATTATTAATAAATAATTTGATACAAGTACCAAAAGTATTGGCCTCTAAGGCTTACACCAACAATCTCCCACTAGCACTAGAGTCAATCAGGCATACCACTAATACCCATAGATCTATTATGTCCATCATGCTTCTGCTACGCAAGAGGCTTTGTTAGTGGGTCAGCAATGTTATCAAGTGTATGTACTCTGCGTATCTTCACATCTCATTGATCTATTATCTCTCGAATGAGATGATATCGCCTAAGTATGTGTTTAGATCGTTTGTGAGATCTAGGCTCCTTAGCTTGTGCGATGGTACCATTGTTATCACAATAAAGATCAATGGGATCCACAATGTTAGGGACTATGCCAAGTTCACTAATGAGCTTTTTGATCCAAACAACTTCCTTTGCTACATTTTAGGCAACAATGTACTCGGCCTCGGTTTTAGAATCAATAATTGTTTCGTGCTTAGAACTTTTCCAGCTCGCAGCGCCACCATTTAGGCAGAACACATTACCAGATTGCGAGTTAAAGTCATCCTTATCTGTCTGGAAGCTAGCATCGGTGTATCCAATTACCGCAAGCTCTTCTTGACCTCCATATATCAAGAATGAATCGTTAGTCCTTCTCAAGTATTTGAGGATATTCTTGACAGCTACCCAATGAGCATCACCGGGATTAGATTGGTACCTACTCGTTGCACTTAAAGCATACGAGACATCTGGTAAAGTACATAACATGGCATACATGATAGATCCTATTGCAAATGCATATGGAATCTTATTCATGCAATCCCTTTCTTCCTTAGTTGAAGGAGATTGTGTTTTTGATAGACACATGCCATGTTGCATAGGTATGAATCCTTTCTTGGAATCATGCATATTAAAGCATCTCAGCACTTTGTCTATGTATTTACTCTGACTTAGGCCAAGCAGTTTTATGATCTATCTCTATAGATCCTAATTCCTAATATATAGGCCACTTCACCAAGGTCCTTCACAGAAAAGCATTTCCCTAACCATGTTTTTACTTGTTGCAAAGTAGGGACATCGTTTCCAATGATTAATATGTCATCTACATATAGACACAAGGATCATCTTCATTCTTTATGAGTCCATATTGTTTTACAGTTTCATCAAAACGAAGATTCTAGCTTCTGGAAGCTTGCTTCAATCCATAGATTGATCGATGTAACTTGTATATCTTTTGGGCTTCTTCTGGTATGTCAAATCCTTCCGGTTGTGTCATGTACACATCCTCAAGAAGATTCCCATTAAGGAAAGCAGTCTTGACATCCATCTGCCATATTTCATAATCATGATATGCAGCGATAACAAGTAAAATCCGAACAGATTTAAGCATTACAACTGGTGAAAAGGTTTCATCATAGTCTACACCATGAATTTGTTTATAACCTTTAGCAACCAGTCTTGCCTTATAGGTATGTACCTTACCATCCATGTCAGTCTTCTTTTTGAAGACCCACTTGCAGCCTATAATATTAACTCTTACAGGAGGCTCTACCAAGGTCCAAACCTGGTTTGTGTACATGGAATTCATTTCAGATTTCATGGTTTCTAGCCACTTCTCAAACTCAGGACCAGTTATGGCCTCTTGATAGGTTACAGGCTCATCTTGATCCATGAGTAATACATCACCTTGATCATTTATGAGATATCCATATCTCTTTGGTTGGTGACGTATCCTGCTCGCCCTACGCTGGTCTTGTTCTAATTGAGCAGGTTTCTCTTCCACAACTACTTGTGGTTCCTACTCTGATTCCTCCATAGGCGTATTAATGCTTTGTGATTCTTGAATTTCTTCAAGCTCTACTTTCCTCCGGCTGATTCCTTTGGAAATAAAATCCCTTTCCAAGAAAACTCCAGTTCGAGTGACAAACTCTTTGCCCTCAGAAGGATTGTAGAAGTAATACCATATTGTTTCTTTAGGATACCCAACAAATAAGCATTTGTCAGATTTGGGCTCAAGCTTAGTTGAAATTTGTCGTTTCACATAAACTTCACAACCCCAAATCTTCATTTAATACATATGTGGTTTCTTACCACTTCATATTTCATATGGTGTCTTTTCAACCTTTTTGGATGGAACACTGTTAAGTGTGTAAGCTGCTATCAGTAGTGCATGTCCCCAAAAGGAATTTGGAAGATCAACGTGATTCATCATAGATTGGACCATGTCTAATAAGGTTCGATTTCTTCTCTCAGATACTCCATTCCATTGTGGTGTTCCAGGAGGAGTGAGTTAGGATAGAATCCCACACTCTTTTAGATGGTCATCAAACTCTAGGCTTAAATATTCACCACCTCGATCTGATCGAAGAGTTTTAAAATTCTTACCTAGTTGGTTTTGTACTTCATTCTTGAACTCCTTGAACTTTTCAAAGGATTCAGATTTGTGTTTCATTAAATAGACATAGCTATATCTACTGAAATCATCGGTAAATGTGATGGAGTATTGAAAGCCTCATCTGGCTGGTATGTTCAGTGGTCCACATACATCAGTATCTATAAGGGCCAAAAGAACATTAGCCCTTTCACCTTTTCCTGTGAATGGGAACTTTGTCATCTTTCCAATTAAACAAAATATGCATGTATCATATGATTCGTAATCAAAAAAGTCCAATAGTCCATCTTTATGGAGTTTGGAGATGTGTTTCTCATTTATATGGCCTAAGCGACAATGTCAAAGGTAACTTGGATTTAACTCGTTAGGTTTCATCCTTTTAGTATTAATGTTATAAATTGACATTTCAAGATCAAGGACATACAATCCATTGTTCATTTGTGCAGTGGCATAGAATATATCATTCAAATAAATAGAGTCGCAATTGTTCTTTATTATAAATGAAAAACCAAACTTGTCCAAACAAGAAATGGAAATAATATTCTTGCTAATTGCAGGTACATAATAACAGTTCTCTAACTGAATTATTAAACCACTAGGTAAAGTCAATACATAAGTTCCTACGGCTAAAGCAACAACCTTTGCTCCATTGCCAACTCGTAGTTCAACTTCACCATTTGCCAAAACTCTACTCCTTTTTAGCCCCTGCACATTGGTACAAATGTGATAACCACATCCAGTATCTAATACCCATGATGCAGAAGTAGGTAAATTTATTACTATAATAAAAATACCTGAAGTCAAAGTCTCCACTCCATTCTTCTTATCTTTCAGGTACTTTTGGCAGTTTCTCTTCCAGTGTCCGGTCTTACTGCAATAGAAGCAAGTGCCCTCATTTGCTATACCTCCACTAGGCTTCAAAGAAGGGGCAGTATGTTTGGGTTTGGCAACTTCCTTTCCTTTCCATTTACCACCCTGCTTGGTGGGCCTTTTGTTCTGTTTCTTTCCATTACTGACCATCAGAATGGATTTCCCTTTTAACTTCAGATTTTGCTCAGCAGTTCTTAACATGCCTAGCAATTCAGGAAGAGTTTTGTCCATATCATTCATGTTGGATTTAAGGAAAAATTTATTGAAGCTTTCCAGCATCGATTGTAGGATTAAATCAGTCGCAAGCTCCTTTTTTTAGGGGAAATCACAATCTTTCAAGGTACTCCACATACCCAATCATCTTGAGTGCATGGGGACCTGCAGGGGTTCCCTCAGATAGCTTGGCTTGAAAAAGGGCTTTTGAAACTTCAAACCTCTCATGCCTTGCCTGCTCTTGATAGAGCATCTTCAAGTGTTCGATCATATCGAACGCTGCCATGTTTTCATGTTGCTTTTGCAATTCACAATTCATGGTAGCCAGCATGAGGCAAGCAGTTTCATTGGCATCATCGACATGCTTCTTATAAGCATCTCTTTCAGCCTTAGGAGCAGAACTAGGAGGCTCCTCCTCAAGAACAGGTGTCTCTAAGACATACTTCTTTTTGTCATGTTTGAGGATAATCCTCAGATTTCGGTGTCAATCCAGAAAATTTGTCCCAAACAATTTTTCCTTATCAAGGATTGATCACAAAATGTTGTTAGATGTGTTTGTTGTCATGGTAATCTACAAAATAGAATGGAAAAATATAAGTATTATTAAAACAACATATTCAATTAGGACTTTAATTAAATATGCTCCCACTATTTTACTCAAACCAAATGACCCTCACCATTTGATTCGGAAAATCCCGTTGGAAGATTTTCTAGTGGATCGAGATTCATATTTCACTTTGTTTTAAGTCATCGTTAGGCTGATTACACAAAAATCAACTATTTATGTAAGAAATCCTTCCAGTTGTGTCCAATACAATTCTCGAATATTTTAGTTGGGTAAATAACTCCTTATTCTAATCCATCACATGGATTATTCCCAACTCTTGCTTCTAAACGTATATAATCTTATTATATTTTGTTTAGTTAAGTTTGACCCATTGTTTTAGAAATTGGATATTACATTTATCCCATAGCATCTTACCAATATAGAACATGCACCTCGCATTAGGCGAAACCTACATTATTCGATACTAGTCTTGATGAGTTCTAAAACTTGGAAATTATAAACTTAATATTCAATTTAAGGGAATTTTCATTAGTTTGATCTCACCGGCTTATTTATCATGTAAATCGTCTCTCACATGCATCAACATACATACAAAATGAAACAGTTATGGCCCCTAGGGTAATTGTTCTCTCAAGCCAATGAGAGAACCCAAGCTAAACCGAATAACGATCTACACTTCTTCAAGCAAGATCTCCAAGGTTGTCCTTCTTTGATCTTGTAGTCTTCTTCTTCTTCATAACATTACATTACAATAAAGAATACTCGTTTTACATATGAGGGTGTGAGATGAGAAAAGAAGTTACATCAAGAAATTAAAAGAAAGCCACAACACGCAGGTCGTATTTTAAAATCCCAAAACAAAATAAAGGAAAACTAAAGCCATAACTGATCACCAAAAGAGAAAAATAATAAACACACTTTTATTATTGTTAATTTAAATCATGTTAAATAAATGAATCAAATTAAATTTCGGCGATCTCACTACGCAGACGGGGGTTCCGCTTCCCGGTCAGCGCCCCAACGAAATTTTTTTTTCAATGAATAATTCATTTGAAATCGCCGCCGTTTTTCATATCAACACTTGATACTTTCCATAAAATTAAAGAACAACTTTTGTGCCATCATAACCCTAATCGCAGACCTTTTAGACAGCACAACCCTTGTGCTGTCATGAACCCTAATGCAACAATTTAATATCATCAAAACACCATGATCAATAATTCAGTATGATTGATCCATATGCCACTGCTTCACCATACTAAAGTCGGTTTCCGGAGCAAATGAACACAGATCACTCAAAGGAATAATGATCATTACGCGATTTAAATGAACGAAATAGAAACAGTATATCGAATATACCATCTTTGCATTAGAGTTAATTATATCACATATAAAATTTGGTCGATCATATTTGTGTCACTTAAGGACGATTGATATATCGCTGCTTCACCATACTGTTGTCGGTTCCGAAGCATCTTCAATATCGATAATCCAAATCGTACACAACCTCATGCCAAAATTCAATTTCTCGATTTAATTTAATTTGTTATGTGTTTTAATTGAATTAAAACAAAAAATAGAAAATAAACACTTATCCGATGCATGGTTTTGTAAGTGGCTCTGATACCACTGAAGGGAAATCACGATTCAAAAACGCAGCAGAAATTAAAATTTCCCTTTAATGATCCTTATGAAAGATCATGATCAGTGACAGAATGGTTACCTCTTGTGGCGATGAAACCTTTGATTCTGAATCGAAGGAATGATCACGAGCGATGTACGATGAACAGCGCCTCTACTCAGTCCACACGAACAGCTTCCTTCAGTCTCAGGGCTAGCTGCTACGATTGAACGCTTTGAGTGAGAGATAGAGAGAAGGAAAATACGGTTAGGGATTCACAGCTGAATTTTCATCAAGTGTTTTTGCTTCTGCACAAGGGTTATATTTATAGAACCACTTTGTGGGCTACAAGCTAAAAAGCCCAATTAAGTGCATGCACACCATATCTTTTGAGGTACCGTATTTCACTTAAGCACGCGGTACCTTACCACAATCCGTATTCCACTTAAGTGCATTGTACCTTACGGTGTTACATATTTACTTAAGTACACCGTACCTTATGGTGTTCCTTATTTACTCTTCCTTTTATCAAATTGTCCTTATGTGTGTGACCCTGTAGTATTTCACGACGTTGGTAATTATATTAAATCATGCATTTAACATAATAAACCGTGAGCGGTATCTAGAAACACATCACTGCTACCCAAGTCATAAAATTGCCATGTGATCTGACAAAACCTTTTGTGATAGCGCTTATGTGTACAATTACCCTTTTGCCCTTATGTCTATATTGAACACAAGGCATATACCGTGTCATCCTTGTTTAGTTCAATATTGGGCCCTTAGACATTTATCCTATTATGCAGGATGGGCAAATTCCATCTAGGTCACTCATGTCCCTACGCATGCTTTATGAAGTACCCATCAACTGTCTTTATAGTCATCCAATTACGGACAATCTTTGATCAGTAATAAAGTACTTGACTCTACATCTAGGGTCCATAGTTGTTTCAGGTCGAAGGATGATATACACCACTATCACCATGAGAGTAACTTATGACACTTTGAATAACATTCTATGTAGTACTCTCATAGTGGGTCAATCCAGTATAAATATTATTCCTAATATTCATACCTTATCCATGATCCATGAGATGTGATCATCAGTCTATCTACATAATAGTCTTAATACTTTAAGGTTATCCCACTTCACATTAAAGCTCGACTACAGATACTTTAAGAATAATGTCCTTATGTTTAATGGAATCTCATGATTAAGTCAGACTTAATATTTCATTAAACGAACTAGCTATTCTAGGGGCTTTATCAATTTGGAAAAACAAACATAATAAAGAAATTCATTTTATTATTAATAAATAATTTGATACAAGTACCAAAAGTATTGGCCTCTAGGGCTTACACCAACATTGAGTGGGGTTACTATTCTTATAGGAGAAATTTGGATGATTCCTCCATCCAGGGTTATAAGTATTAGAGTAAGGGTTTCCTTGGGCGTAGTTAACCTGATTTGGGCTTGATTCAGCAAGAAGACTACATTCTGCAGTGATATATCCTTGGGTTCCATAGATTTCACATCTCGGTTGGAATGCAGCTACAGTAGTTGTAGGGTTAGCGACTAAACTTTCGACCTTTTGGGCTAGGGCGTCCATCTTGGCATTCATATGGTCTGGGCAACTTGTGAGAACAAGATTTGGTTCTGCAATATTATCTCTAAGTTTTGATGATAACAAATGGGTATTGGCATGAACAATTTTGCACAACTAATGTTGTTACTTGTGAGAACCTAGCAAACAGGTTATGCTCCTGAGAATCAGCGCAATGCTTAAAGAAAGAAATTTCGTCTATGCACTTAAAAGAGTTGGACGAAGATAACACAAAAGACTTTAACTCGAAAGGAAAAGAGTATGAGTTCTGAAGATATGAAGACGAGGGTTCTGATGGAACGAAGTCTAGATGCCGAAGCCTCACCCTCTCTGATCAAGGTTCTGAAGACCTACCCAAAATCGACTCTCATGCTTCAATCAAATATTATCAGAAGCCTTTGAATATATGAAGAAAGTTGATTAATAGAACAAGGTTCTGAAGACAGGTTCTGAAGATTCTAGAAGCGCAGAGCTAATGATTCGAAGATTTGATAATTTCAAGAACCGAGCAATGTTTTCCCTTCTTACTCATGCTCACAAGAAGCCTCTGAAGTTGAGAAGCCAAGACAACCTGCCACACTGTACATCTGTACCACATTACAACGTTAAAATTCTTGAAAACTGTGCAAAATTCAAACAAGACAATCTGTCCTCACGCTTCTAGCCATAAGCCTACTTAGCTATCATGATTCCATCTCAATGGCTCTTTTCACTAGGCTATAAAAGGAAGCTCAAAGACTTGAAGAAAGACACACACGCGAACTACTACAATACTTTCTAACTCTGTTCTTTCTTAAATCATTCTTGGTCTAAAAACTTGTTTACATTATCAGCTTAATAAGAAGCAATTTTCTGTAAACCCATTGTATTTTAACTTAAAGTTGTATTCCTTAAGAGTGTCTTAGTGATTAGATCTCTTGAGAAGTCTAGGACGTGTGTCTTAGAGATTGTGCCTTAAGTAAGACCTGTGTGGTTGGATTAATTGAGAAGTCTAGAACGTGTGAGTTCTAGAGGTTGTTGTTAGTCACCAGTTGTGTTAGCTCGTGCAGTGTACTTTTTTGTTGAATAGTGGATTAAGACCTCGTTGAGAGAGGCGAAATCACCTTGGCGGGTGGACTAGATTAACTTGAGAGGTTCTCAAGTGAACTAGTATAAACATAACGTGTTTATATCTCTTTGTTTAACCAATTTGTTTTTCTTTAGAAAAGGGGTAAAGTTTTAAAGAGAAAGTTATTTTAAAGAAACGATTTATTTTGAAAAACCAATTTAAACCCCCCTTTCTTGGGTTTTTCACACCTTCAATTGGCATCAGAGCTCCGGTTCTGAGGTGATAAAAATATTGAATTTTTATCAAGCACTTAACAGTGTTCAGTACCGATCCAAGTGTGAAAAATAATGAATACACCACCACCAACAACTTCTGAAACCAATGTTATTGAAAGAGAATCTTACACTGCAAAACCTCCTATCTTTGATGGCGAAAAGTTTGATTATTGGAAAGATAGAATTGAAAGTTAATTCTTATCATTTGACCTAGATCTATGGGATCTAGTACTTGATGGCTATAGTCATCCTGTAGATTTTGTAGGTAAAAAGATTGAAAGAAATGAGTTTATAGATGCTTAGAAGAAAACTTACAAAAATCATCACAAAGCAAGAACCATTCTGTTAAACGCAATTTCTTATACCGAGTATGAGAAAATCACAAACAAAGAAACTACAAAGTCCATCTTTGACTCTCTTCGTATGACTCACGAAGGAAATGCTCAAGTCAAGGAGACGAAGGCTCTTGCGCTAATCCTAAAATACGAAGTCTTCAAAATGGAAGATGATGAGTCTATTGAAACCATGTTCTCAAGGTTTCAAATGCTTGTTGTTGGATTCAGAGTTCTGAACAAAGGCTATTCTACTGCTGATCATGTCAAGAAAATCATCAGAAGTCTTCCTGCCAAATGGAGACCAATGGTGGCTGCCTTGAAACTTGCAAAGGACTTGAATAGTATCAGTCTTCCAGAACTTATCAGTTCTTTAAGAAGTCATGAAATAGAGCTTCAAGGAGATGAACCTCAGAAGAAAAACAAATCCATTGCACTGAAGACAAAGCCAGAAAAGAAGAAGGTGTATCAGGCAGAAGAAGAAATGGAAGAATCTGAAGAAGATTCAGAAGAAGATGATATATCACTCATATCAAGAAAGATAAGTCAACTCTGGAAATACAGAAGGAACAAGTTCAAAGGACCAAGGAGAAGATTTGAATCTACATCTGGTCAAAGAAGAAACAATGGAAAAGATGTTACGTGCTTTGAATGCAAAGAACCTGGACATCTCAAAAATGACTGTCCAAAGGCCAAGAAAGAAGAAAGACCTAGGAAAGCCAAAAAGGGTCTCATGGCAACCTGGGATGATTCAGAATCTGAAGAAGATGCTGATGAAGGTCGGGTCAACATGGCATTCATGGCAGAAACCAGAAGCGACTCGTCAAAGGAAGAACTATCAGACTCCGACGACGAAAGAGAGGTACTTTCCTCCTTATCACGTTCTGACCTTTAATTAGGATTAACTGAACTTATAAAAAGATATCAAAACCTTCAAAGCAAATTCAAAATCTTGAAAAAGAGTTTTATAGTTTCTTCAGAAGATCTTACTAAAAACAAGAAAACCATTTCTGAACAAAATGAGAAAATATTTGTCTAAGAAAACTCAAACATTGTCCTGAAATGTAAATTATCTAAGTTAGAAGAAGAAATGGTTTCAAACTCAACTAACACTAGTGAAGAAGAAAAATATGATAACGCATTTAAAAACTTTCTTGCCAAAAGCGTAGATAGAAGCAAAATGGCTTCACTAATCTATGGAGTCAGTAGAAATGGCAGTAGAGGTCTAGGATATTCATGATCATCTCAACCATATGATGAAACCAAAAACATCAAAATAATACCTCTGTCCAAACTGTTTATTCCCTCTGGTACTAGCCTTAAGCATTCAGAACCAAAAGGTTCAAACACTAGGATTACACAAACACACACACTAAAGAAATATCCTAAACACGAACACTATGCACAAACTCCACATCGTTTTGCTAAAGTAAGGAAATCTAAAGGGATCAGAACCTTTAGAAAAACTAACGTGAAAGGACCCACAAAATGGGTACCTAAAAACAAGATAATCTATGTTGCAGATATCCTTAATAGCTCCATTGAAACACCAGTCATGGTACCTGGACAGTGGGTGCTTGCGACACGTGACGGAAGAAAGGCTTATGTTCCAAGATCTGAAACTTAAGCCTAGAGGCGTCGTCGGTTTCGAAGGAAATCAGAAAGGAAGAATCATTGGCTCCGGAACTGTTGGAAATGGTAAGCTTCCTTCCATTTAGAATGTTTTATTAGTAGAAGGTCTAATGCATAATCTGTTGTCAATAAGTCAACTTAGCGATAGTGGCTATGATCTCATTTTTAATCAAACGTCTTGTAAAGCTGTAAGTCAGAAGGATGGATCTGTCCTATTCAACGGAAAGATGAAAAACCACACTTACAAAATTAAATTATCTGATTTAAAACATCAAAATGTAAAATGTCTTCTTTCTGTAAACGAAGTGCAATGGGTCTGGCACAGACGTCTTGGGCATGTCAGTTTGAGAAGAATCTCTCAGCTTAACAAGCTTGGTCTTGTTAGAGGCCTGCCAAATCTGAAATATTCGTCAGACGCTCTTTGGGAAGCATGTCAGAAAGGAAAGTTTTCAAAAACCTCTTTCAAAGCTAAAAATGTTGTTTCCACCTCTAGAACGTTGGAACTTCTTCACATTGATCTATTTGGCCCTGTAAAAACGGCCTCTCTCAATAGTAAGAAATATGGACTAGTCAACGTTGATGACTACAGCAGATGGACATGGGTAAAATTCTTAAAACACAAGGATGAATCACATTCTGTGTTTGCTTCCTTCTGCACTCAAGTACAAAATGAGAAAAATTGTAAAATAGTCAGAGTCAGAAGTGATCATGGTGGAGAATTTGAAAATAAAAACTTTGAAGAACTTTTTGATTCACATGGAATATCTCACGATTTTTCTTGCCCTAGAACTCCACAACAAAACAGAGTTGTAGAAAGAAAGAATCGAACTTTACAAGAAATGGCTTGCACCATGATCCAAGAAACTGACATAGCTAAGCACTTCTGGGCAGAAGCAATTAACACAGCATGTTATATTCAAAATAGAATCTCTATAAGACCTATCTTGAATTAAACTCCATATGAATTGTGGAAGAATAAATTACCCAACATTTCTTATTTTCATCCATTTGGATGTGTCTGTTTTATGCTTAACACTAATGAGAATCTTAGCATGTTTGATTCCAAAGCACAGAAATGTCTGTTGTTGGGATACTCTGAACGCTCGAAAGGCTACAGAGTTTACAACACAGAATCAAGAATTGTGGAGGAATCTATTCATGTTAAATTCAATGACAAGTCTGACTCAGAAAAGTTAGAGCTAGTTGAGAAACTTGCATATTTGGAAATTAGATTCTCCGAACCTAAGGAAAAGACAGATGAAGTTAAAGAACAGCAAGATCCTGCACCAGAAACCACTGAAGTAACTCCAAATACCTCATCTCAACGAAGAAGAAGACTGTCCACATCCCATCCTGAGGAACTAATTCTAGGTAACAAAGATGCTCTTATCAGAACCAGGTCAGCCTTTAGACCATCAGAAGAAACACTTGTAGGACTAGTATCATTGATAGAACCAGCTACAATTGAAGAAGCCATCATGGACAAAGATTGGGTTCTGGCTATGGAAGAAGAACTTAACCAGTTCTCCAAAAATAATGTTTGGGATCTAGTTCCTAAACCTAAGAATGTTCATGTAATATGAACTAAGTGGGTATTTAGGAACAAGCTAAATGAAAAGGGAGAAGTTGTCAGAAACAAAGCACGACTTGTTGCTCAAGGATACAGTCAACAAGAAGGAATTGACTACAACGAAACATTTGCTCCAGTTGCTACATATGAAGCAATACGTTTACTGATATCCTTTTCAGTAAATCATAACATCACTCTATATCAAATGGATGTTAAGAGTGCATTCTTAAATGGTTATATATCAGAAGAAGTTTATGTCAAACAACCTCCTGATTTTGAAAATTCAGAAAAATCAGACTTTGTTTTTAAACTTAGAAAATCATTCTATGGTTTAAAGCAAGCTCCTAGAGCTTGGTACGATAGATTAAGCAAATTTTGATTAGAAAACAATTTCACCAGAGGAAAGGTTGACACAACTCTTTTCTGCAAAACATATAAATATGACATTCTTATTGTTCAAATCTATGTTGATGACATTATTTTTGGTTCTGCTAACTCTTCTCTATGTAAAGAATTTTCAAAGTTAATGTAGGCTGAATTTGAAATGAGCCTCATGGGAGAACTGAAGTTCTTCCTTGGAATTCAGATTGATCAAAGATCAGAGGCCACTTACATCCATCAAACCAAGTACACAAAAGAACTTCTGAAGAAGTTCAATATGAAGGATTGCAACATAGCTAAAACACCAATGCATCCAACTTGTGTCATGGGAAAAGAAGAAACATGCGTTAAGGTTTGTCAAAAACTCTATCGTGGTATGATAGGTTCTCTCTTATGTCTAACTGCTTCTAGGCCTGATATATTATTCAATGTACATCTATGTGATAGATTCCAATCAGATCCAAGAGAATCACATCTAACCGCTGTCAAGCGAATTCTAAGGTATCTGAAAGGAACAACTAACCTTGGCCTGATGTATAAGAAAACATCAGAGTATACTCTTTCTGGTTACTGCGATGCAGATTATGCCAGAGACAGATTAGAAAGAAAGAGCACATCAGGAAACTGTCAGTTCTTAGGAAGCAACCTAATCTCATGGTCAAGCAAGAGACAATCTACAATTGCTCTCTCAACAGCAGAAGCAGAATACATATCAGCTTCCCTATGCAGCACTCTAATGCTATGGATGAAAAATCAGCTGGAAGACTATCAGATATATGAGAGTAACATTCCTATCTTCTGTGATAATACTGCTGCTATTTGCTTAAGTAAAAATCCAATTTTGCATTCTAGGGCTAAACACATTGAAACAAAATCTCATTTTATTAGGGACTATGTTCAGAAGGGAACTCTATGCTTAAAACGCATTGATACTGACCATCAGTGGGCTGAAATTTTTACAAAACCCTTAGCTGAAGATAGATTTCTAATCATTTTAAAACACCTGAATATGAAGTACTGTTCAGAATAAAAACATTTTTAGAACCTCATGTGTTTAGTCAGAAGAAAAGTATTTTCAAATCATCAGAACCTTTTTTCTTAACGCGTCTCAAGTTCTGATAAATATGTGACATGTCATATATTCGGAACATTATTTTTGCATGTGATTTAAATAAAATTAAGTCACTTTAACTATTCAAATTGAACGAACATCATTTTTCTCGAGATTGACTCAATTTTATCACATTTATTCACCTATTCCCTTACGTGTCTATCCACTCAAATACTTCACAATCTCATTAATACCAGAACTTTTCACTCCATTAGAGAATAGTTAACACGTGTAACCTAGATTACCTCTAATTCTTCTTAGGAGCAATCCAAAGACGTTCATTCTTCTACCTTCATGTTCTTCAACTCTTCAAAACATTTTATCACTCTCACTCCTCACCAAAACCCTCAAAAACCCTAAATCTATACTCTTCCTCTAAATTGCTCATCTTTTCAAAATGATGACCCCAATGCAAGAAGAAGCCGTCAAGTTCTCACAAGAATTTGAAGCATTATCAAGGAGATTGTCAACTCCCTTAATCGAGCCATCCTCAACAATATCTCTAACAAACCAAATGTTCGCTTCATCTTCATCTCATTCTTCTCAAATAAACGAAGAACACATTACCCAAAGAGAATCTTTTGACACCTGTAATCTTGTGAATCTAACTATACTCAAAGAATTGCATGTAGATTTCCAGAATCTTGCCGAAAATGGAATTAATCTGATCAAAGAAGTAGAAGCTCATGGATGGACCAATTTCTTTGATAGGCTCAAAGGACCAGTTTTTGAAGCACTTGTAAAAGATTTTTGGAGACAAGCTGTTTGTGACAAGATCCATGTTGCCTCCTATGTCCTGGGAAGAAAGATCGTCATCACCGAAAAATCCATTGCCGATCTTTACAACCTGGAGTTTATGAAGAACAAGAGAGTCTATGGGATGAACAGTAAATCTTCATTTGTGGAAAAGAAGATCAACCCAATCATTTACGCTAACTATCAACTGAGCAAAAAGGAGTACACGAGAGAAGATTTGCATGCACACTTAAAAATCTGGCTCAAGATCATTCTTGGCTGCATCAATCCTAGGCCTTCATCACATGTTGCAGATTTCTTCAATGCCAACCAGAAATACATGCTTTACTATCTGATCACGAAAGAAAGAATGTGCCTACCCTATATCCTATTTTACTATCTGAGAGACATGGTAAAAAAAACTAGGACAACCGGTGGATACAGAAATGATATACCAACATACATCCCTTTTGGAAGAATGCTCTCAGACATTTTCTATGAAAGTGGTATAATAGACACTCTGGTTACAGAAGTCAAATACACAGAAGATCTGACCACAGCCCTTGGAGAACCCGTAAATGCCACAACTCTTAAGCAAATGATAATAATCAATAAAGTCAAGGTGAATCCTTTCACCATCTCTGACGATTTAAGTAAACGAAGGGTCACTGTGTCGGGTTATCCTATCTATCACAGAAGTAACCAACTTGAAGAATTAGCTGTATACTTAGATGGAGTAAAAGCACGAGGGTATGATGTTTGTGAAATCAAGCATAAAGATGAAGAGTGGGAGCAAACAGAGCAAACTAAGCAGACTGATCAATTGAATTCTGAACCAACTCTTATTGAGTCTCCTAAAAGGAAAAGAAAGCATGCTACCATCATCTTTAAGCTTCAGAAAAGGAAGAGGAGTAAAACATCGAAAATCCTCGAAAATACAAGTTTATCTGCTACATCAAAATCCAATCCTGATCCATCAGTCTGTGTCAAACCATCTAACCTATAACCATCAATATCTCATTCAGAAACCCCACAAATTCCTTCTTTATTAGCAACCTTACTTATCATAAAACAAGACATACCTGTCTCACCAATGGCCTATGCTTTTCATCAAAAAATCATAACTGAATCCTTAATCCAGCCTTCTGATTTTCCCTCTCCTAAAATCCATAATAATCTGGAAACACTTGAAGTATCCTCTCCTAACGATCAACAACAACCAACTGAACCTGATGCTACTGAGATTGACTTATCTCAGCAACCACCACCTGAAACCAACTCTGATAAATCCAACCTCGCTATGGTTATCTACAATGCTCCACCTCCAACATCCTTTGAAGAATGTACAAGTCAATTTCATGACAAAGCACTTTAGATGTTTGCTAAGCTAAGAGCGGAACTTTGTACAAGCACGAAGCTCATGGAACTTGAGAGTGCCTGTCAAAGTTCTCAAAAAAGGTTGGACATGAAACTTACAAGAATTGTAAGTTTCTCAAATACAACCATAACTACTAAACTAGCAAAGGCTCAAGTTCTTGGCTGCCAAGCAGAAAGAAGCTGAAGAAAAGGTTGTTAAAGAAGCAGAAGAGAAAGCTGCTAGAAAGGCACAAGAAGCTGCTGAAGTTGAAAAAGCTAAAGAAAGTGCTATGATTGCTTCCACTTCTAATCCTGTTATCAAGCGTCTGGGAGACGCCATTGATGAAATCAGAGTTGAACAGAAGAACTTCAGAGAAAGGTTTGACAAGCAAGATACTGTCAATGAAAATCTTCAGATCATGATGAAGAAGATTTGGGACAAGATGTCCTCTGACAGCAAATAAACCCCTATTTTTCTTTTAAGTTTTAGTTGTGTGTTTTTCACCCTTGGACTACCCTGTGTTTATCTTTTTGATTCATTACAAAAAGGGGGAGAAAGTATATGAATGTTATAATTTTGATCCTATAGTCATTCTCTGAAAACCAATGATGCTTACATGCTAACAGATAAATCTATCATCTCTATTAGATTGTTTTTTTGAATTTTTCCTCTGTGCAGATAACTCAGAACTCTGATGATGAAGAAAGACTCAAAAGGTTAATGAAGTCAGGGGGAGCCCGAGCATGAACCTTAATAAAATCTAATACTCAGGGGGAGCACTTCATAAAAAGGATAAGCTATCCTAAAAACCTTTTCCATGTTCTCTGTGTTATATATTTATATATCAAAATTACGTCATCAAATACATACTTGTCATCATCAAAAAGGGGGAGATTGTGAGAACAAGATTTGGTTCTGCAATATTATCTCTAAGTTTTGATGATAACAAATGGGTATTGGCATGAACAATTTTGCACAACTAATGTTGTTACTTGTGAGAACCTAGCAAACAGGTTATGCTCCTGAGAATTAGCGCAATGCTTAAAGAAAAACATTTCGTCTATGCACTTAAAAGAGCTGAACGAAGATAACACAAAAGACTTTAATTCGAAAGGAAAAGAGTATGAGTTCTGAAGATCTGAAGACGAGGGTTCTGAAGGAACGAAGTCCAGACGCTGAAGTCTCACGCTCTCTGATCAAGGTTCTAAAGACCTACCCAAAGTCGACTCTCATGCTTCAATTAAATATTATTAGAAGCCTCTGAAGATATGAAGAAAGTGGATTAAGAGAACAAGGTTCTGAAGACAAGTTCTGAAGATTCTGGAAGCGCAGAGCTGATGATTCGAAGACTTGATAATCTCAAGAACCGAGAAATGTTTTCCCTTCTTACTCATGCTCACAAAAAGTCTCTGAAGTTGAGAAGCTAAGAAAACCTGCCACACTCTACAGCTAGACCACATTACAACGTTAAAATTCTTGAAGACTGTCCGAAATACAAACAAGACAATCTAACACAGACAGGACGCGTAACACGCAGAAGAATTTGTACCTGTTCTCACGCTTCTAGCCGTAAGCCTACTTAGTTATCATGATTCCATCTCAACAGCTCTTTTCACTCGGTTATAAAAGGAAGCTCAAAGACTTGAAGAAAGACACACACGTGAACTGCTACAATACTTTCTAACTCTGTTCTTTCTTAAGTCATTCTTAGTCTAAAAACTTGTTTACATTATCAGCTTGATAAGAAGCAATTTTCTGTAAACCCATTGTATTTGAACTTAAACTTGTATTCCTTAAGGGAGTCTTAGTGATTAGATCTCTTAAGATGTCTAGGACGTGTGTCTTAGAGATTGTGCCTTAAGTAAGACCAGCGTGGTTGGATTACTTGAGAAGTCTAGAACGTGTGAGTTCTAGAGGTCGTTGTTAGTCACCAGTTGTGTTAGCTCGTGCAGTGTACTGTTTTGTTGAATAGTGGATTAAGACCTCGTTGAGAGAGGCGAAATCACCTTGGCAGGTGGACTAGATTAACTTGAGAGGTTCTCAAGTGAACTAGTATAAACATAACGTGTTTATATCTCTTTGTTTAACCAAGTTATTTTTCTTTAGAAAAGGGTTAAAGTTTTAAAGAGAAAGTTATTTTAAAGAAACGATTTATTTTGAAAAACCAATTCAAACCCCCTTTCTTGCGTTCTTCACACCTTCACAACTTACTTCATATATACCTTATTTAGTTTCCTTCTTCTTTATTGAAGCTCGTTCTTTCCCCCATTGATAATGGTTTCGAGCCATATCTTCAATGAGTTTACATGCTTTAGGATAGGGTTTGTTCATCAGTGCACCACCAGCGGCGGCATTGATGGTCATCTTCGTATTATAGAGAAGTCCATTATAGAAGGTATGAATAATCAACCATTGTTCTAGACCTTGGTGTTGACATGCTCTTAATAGTTCTTTATACGTTTCCCAAGCGTCAAAAAAAGATTCTCCATCTTTTTTAGTAAATTTGCTTATTTGGTTTCGCAGAACAACAGTCTTGCTTGGTGGAAAGTATCTAGCGAGGAATGCTTTCTTCATATTATTCCAAGTGGCGATTGAGTTTGCTGGGAGAGAATCTAGCCATGATCTTGCTCTATCTCAGAGGGAAGAAGGGAATAGTTGTAGATGTATTACCTCATGAGAAGCACCATTATTTTTCAAGGTATCGGCTAGTTGAATGAACACTTTTAAGTGTTGGTTTAGGTTCTCTGTTGGAAGACCAACAAACTAGTTTTGTTGTATGATTTGCAATAAAGAGGGTTTTAGTTCAACGTTATCAGTTGGGAATGTAGGGTTGACAATACTAGAATGGGGTTCTTCGTTAGAAGGTATTGCAAATTCCTTAAGTTGTTTTCGGTCTTGTTCTTCTGCCATTGCTCTCCAAATTCTTTGGAGCAAAAGTCGTGTGTGTGCGTATCTTTTTGGTTAAGCAATTGGATCTTCTAAAGTTCTGGTACTGCGAGTTCTTCGCATTGACCGACAAATAGTTCCTTAGTCTAGATGATGTAACAATCAGGGTTCGATATCTGACGCAATTGGTCCTCGGAAAAGGCGCCAAAAACTCTATGCATGTTATCCGCAAGTATACGGAGTGTATCATAGTAATATAAATGGTTGTAGAATTCCATAAAGACCTAACGGTCAATCCATCGTCTTCTATTACTACGGTGTTTATCTAAGGCGATAGAAAAAGGTTATGGAATAAAAACAAAATAGAATAACAAAGATTTAATAAATCCAATGGTGTAATACTAGAATGTGGCTTTCATCAATCAACGACACTCCTATTATCTCTAAATAGAACTACTTATGGGGCAATATTTTCTTCCAAGAAAAATAATTTAATTAAAAAGGAACTGTCACTTATGATTTTTCGGATTCGGATTTAATATTTAAATCTACATCGTGTGCTCACGCGTAACCTGTTGCGTATTGCATTAAAGTAAAAAATCCTTTCTAGTAATCACTTCTTTACCTTAGTTGAAAATTATCTTGATTAGAAACTTTAACTTAAAAGAGTTTCTGTTATTTGCTCGGACAACTGGATTCTAAACCTATAAACGCGCCCGAAAATAGTTTCAAAATCACCTTCTAGTAATATTAAACTCTCCTTATTAATTAAATAAGTAGCGATTGTTTGCTAATTTTCAAGGCAAACAAATTAGCACGCCCAGTGAGACCTTGTGCTATTATCAATTTAAAACCTTTATTTTACATTTACTCATACGAAACTTTCTTCGCTTCGTTGCATGAGACTAAGGAGTGGTAAGATAGCCATAAATAACGAAGAAAGACCTAGAAGAAGATGAGTAAGGAGAATGGTGAATCCAAATCCGCCAAACAATCAGAATTCCACAAACGATGGAGTACCATTCCCTATTCCTTCGACTGGGGGCAATACGGCCTCAATACCAGTATCAGAGGCTATACCATCAACAGCGGGTTCGACACCAGCACATTCAATTCCCCAGAGCGCTCCTAGTTTTTCAACTATGGGACCCTCAGAAGCCTCTGAAGTTTGGAAGTCAAATGTTACCGTTGTGAACAACTGTACACACTGCTCAAGAAGATATCCCGTCACTTCTCCCACAGCAAAAAGGAGATGTGTTAGTACAGTTAATTATTACACAACGTCTCTTTTCCAACAGCCAACAATATTTTAAATGACTATATTTCTACTGGGCTATTTAAAGGAAAGAGTACTCGCTTCTAAAAACACGACAAAGTCCACCAATCAATTTACTCCCACAAAAGATGAATTGATTAAAGTCATTGTGTGAAGATAGCAACAACGATGAGTTCTCATTGTAACACTTAGAATATCCAAAGCTATCACCATTTACACATGGCCATTGTTGTTGAAGCTCAAAGATCATCATTCAACATAACAACAATGAATTGGTATAGAAGCTGTTGATGAAGAAGACAACATTGCAAACTAGTCAAGTCATCAACCACCTTCTCTTCAGCACTACATTGAAGATCTGAAGCAAGGAGTTGTTGCTCAAGGCTTGCTCACCCAAGAAGACGAAGAAGAAGAAGATCTACAAGATGTCAACAACTGTTAAATCATTATACATCTGTGTAGTTTCTTAGAATAGCAAGGAGTTGCTGCTCACATCTTGCTTGAACACTTGTGTGTTCTTTGTACTTAAACATAGGAGTAATATGCTTGTTAAGAAGCATTATTGTAATCTCCAGTTAAACTAATTCTTGGTGAATTAGGATTCCTTGAGTGGTCAATGTGACCGGAGACTCGAGAAGACTATGGCGAGATGTCATTGTGGGAAAAGCCTGAAATAGGGTCAGTAGCGTTATATTCATTGCGATGAAGCCCTGAACGTCTAGCTGTGAAAGCCTAGCAGTAGATCTTGCGAGATTGGAACCTGCAGGTCAATGTTCGTTATATTCATTAAGTTGAATCCATGAACGGTTCATTGCATGTTAGTCACAGTGCGGCTGTGCAAGTGGTTAGTCACCGGCTGTTGCCCGTGCATCTGTTATCGAGGTTGATTATAGTGGATTAAGACCTTGTGTTCAAGGCGAAATCACCTGAGGAGGGTGGACTGGATTAGCCTTTGTGGTGAACATGGATTTATCATGTGTTCTTTACTCTTATGCTTAATGTCTTTATTTATCCTCCTATATTGAGTATCAGAACTTTACAAAAGCAAGTCAAAACCTTGCAGTTTAACTCTAATAAGCTTCCGCACTGCAAGTTTTAAGGAGTGTAGTTTATGTTCAGACTCTTGTCGGTTCTAATACCTCACGCATAGCAAGTCTGGATGTAACTTCGCTAGTCAGAGTCTCTCAACGAACTCTGATGTTATCCTAAGTGCTTTAACGACAAAAAGCGAAAAGTTATTAAAGGAGTAAATACACAATTCAAACCCCCCTTTCTTGTGTCTTTCTCGCACCTTCAGAGGTGTCTCAGAATGTTTCGATGTAAGTCGATGAAGAGCATCGACGTGAGGAATACCACAAACTAGCATACCCCAAAGAGGAGGAAAATTTGGCAGATTTCATCCACAGATGCCAAAGAAAGAGGTCTGAAGTAATGCTCTCTCCTTGTTGTAGTGTCGTCTTCGACAAAAAGGCAGCACGGAACTTAAAGGGAGTGGAAAGAGAAAAAAGAAGGGGAGATTGGAAGCCTTCCCAACCAGGAGGTAAAGAAAGATTCGACCCCAGAAAAGGAGACCAAAACAGGCAAAGGTTAGGAGGAAGGTACCCTAACACATTCAAGCCTACAAATAAGGCTCCAGATGATAAATGGGTTAATCCAATCCGACAAGCCCAAGGACAAGGGAAGTGGAAGGATTTCGAAGTACAACGGGGATCTTCCATATCATATAGGAAAGAATTCCAAAATTCTAAGAAGATATCTTACCCCTCTAAAAACTACAAGGGCAAGAACCCTATGACGAAGTCACAATGGAGGAGGTATCAACATCGGAAAAAAAGCAGAGAATGAGGTTGCGGGAAAGGCCAAGCCAGAAACCAGTAGTAATATTCAAACTTCGAATCAGAAAGAGGAATTGAAGGACGGAAAGCCACTCACTGCTCTAGAACAAGTTTTGTCGAAGGAGGACATAACTAGGGATGATGAATTGACAGACGATTTTAACTCAGAGTCAGGTGCATCTTTCGACGTGATGTGTAATGTTGTCTCAGTACTCCCTAGGGAGTATGACCAGATAATGGAAGTCGAAGATGAGGAAGAGGCTATGGAAGTCGAAACGGCCAGACAAAGGCCTGTTTGTTAATATATTATGAATATTGGATGCGTGGAAGAACAAAACGCATTTTTTGAAAGGCCAGATGATTCGATGAGGAGTCACTTAAAACCCCTGTTCATTAAAGGAAAGGTGGGTAACATAGGGATAAACAAGATTTGGGTCGATGGAGGTGCGACGGTAAATTTGATGCCGCATTATATGCTCAGGAAGATTGGAAATGATGATTCCGACACCAAACCTCATAACATGGTGTTGTCGAATTACGAGGGTAAAGTGGGAACCACCATGGGTGTAATACAAGTGGATCTAATTGTCGAAACCATCACAAGGCCGACAATGTTTATAGTAATTGAATCAAAGGCAAATTACAACCTGCTCTTAGGCAGGGAATGGATACACGGCATAGGTGGTTTCCCTTTGTCGATGCATCAAAGAATAACCATATGGCATGCTGACGGGATTGTCGAGAATATAGAGGCTGACCAGAGTTACTTTTCGGCTGAAGTAAACCAGGTTGATAGGCAAAGCTTCGACATAAATCTGGCCCACATTGCTCCTTATAGTCCTGCAACTTTCGACATGACGCCAACTGACAACGCCTTTTGCTCACTATACCGTCATCCCACCCACGGGTTTCAGTGGGATAGAGAGGTAGTTGGCGAAGACAATTATATTTTTGGAACCTCACACATCCAGCCAACTGGCTAGGGCAGCGAATTTAGTGACAATGAGTGAGTCACTAATTCTTGAAAAGTTCGCGGCTTATATAGCCGAGAATAAACTCAAAGCGGCCTTAGAGGCGGAAGTAAAGTACATGGTTGTCGAAGCCAACGATATCGAAGCAGATAAACACGGTCTTGGAAAGGATTTTGATATGGATCCACCTGATAAAGATCTAGGAGATTTGCAAAACCAGAGTCTCGACGCGATCTATGACGATTGGTCTTTGGGCTTTGAGAAGGATCCATTAGCAGCGGACATCAAGATGACGGCACAGGATCCACTCGAAGAAATTGAATTGGGGTCGGGGGCAGAAAAAAGACCAACTTACATTAGTGCAAAAGTTAATCCCCAACTCAAGGTCGAAATAGTCCAGTTGCTGAAGGAATTCAAGGATTGTTTCGCATGGGACTATGACGAAATGCCCGGTCTGGATAGGAATCTAGTCGAACTAAAGCTACCAATAAAACCTGGGAGAAATCTTGTTAAGCAAACTCCAAGGCGATTCGCACCAGAGATCCTTTCAAAAATTAAATAAGAATGGCAAACTAAGGGTATGCGTTGATTTTCGAGATGCAAGTTCATCCGCCCAACCAGGTATGTCGAATGGAATGCCAATATAGTTCATGTAATAAAGAAAAATGGCAAACTAAGGGTATGCATTGATTTTCGAGATTTGAACTCTGCTACCCCAAAGGATGAATATCCTATGCCAGTGGCGGAAATGCTTGTCAATTCTGCCGCAGGCCATGAGTACCTTAATATGCTTGATGGGTACTCTGGTTATAATCAAATTTTTATTGCTGAGGAAGATGTTCCTAAAACGGAATTTCGATGCCCTGGAGCCTTAGGCACCTACGAATGCGTGGTAACGCCTTTTGGCTTAAAGAATGTTGGGGCAACATACCAGCGAGCAATGAATTTGATTTTTCACGATTTCATTGAGGCTTTTATGCAGGTTTATATTGACGATATTGTTGTTAAGTCAGTTTCAGGAAAAAGTCATATAGAACATCTCTGACAGTCCTTTGAAAGGATGAGGAAGTTGGGTTTGAAGATGAATCCTCTCAAATGTGTGTTTTGTGTGCAGGCGGGAGACTTCCCACGCTTTGTGGTCCACAAGAAAGGAATCGAAATTAATCAAAACAAGGCCAAGGCAATAATGGAGGCGAAAGCACCATCTACAAAGAAGGAATTGCAATCTCTACTTGGCAAGATCAACTTTCTCAGAAGGTTCATCTCCAACCTTAGTGGGAAGACGCAGGCCTTCTCCCCTCTACTTCGACTGAAGAAAGAAGACTTTGAATTGGGACAAGCGCAGCAGGATGCCTTCGACAAGATCAATGAGTACCTGACGCATCCTCCAATTTTGATGTCACCTTGTGGAAATAGGAGTATAGGGTTGTACATATCTACGCCGGACAAGACATTAGGGAGTATGTTGGCTCAAGAGGATGAGAATGGTGTCGAAAGAGCCATTTATTACCTCAGTAGGGTCTTGAACAATGCAGAAACTAGATATAGTGTAGTTGAAAAGTTGTGTTTATGTTTATACTTTTCATGTATGAAATTGAAGCACTATATAAAACCAGTGGATGTTTTTGTATCTTCTCATTTTGATGTTATAAAATACATGTTATCTAAACCAATTTTGCATAGTCGAATTGGAAAGTGGGGATTAGCATTAACTGAGTATTCTTTGACATATTTACCTTTAAAGGCTGTCAAAGGATAAGTGGTGGCTGATTTCATAGTCGACCATGCTATAAATGAAAAGTCTTTGGACTACATTGAACTAGAACCATGGAAGTTGTACTTCGACGGCTCTAGTCATAAAAATGGAACTGGTATAGGAGTTCTTATTATTTCTCCTAACAAAATTCCAACAAAATTCAAGTATAAAGTCGAAGGCCTATGTTCAAATAATGAGGCAGAATATTAGGCTTTGATAGCCGGACTTGAAATTTTATTGGAATTGGGGGCAACTCGGGTCGAAATAATGGGCGACTCTGAGTTAGTCATAAAGCAAATAACAAAGGAGTACAAATGTGTCAAAGAAAATTTGATTACGTACTTTGTAATAGTCAATCGACCCTTGAAAAGATTTGATATGGTAACGATTCGACATATCCCTCGAATAGAAAATCGGGAGGCAAATGATTTAGCACAGATTACTTCTGTCTACAAAATATCAAAGGAAAAGTTGCAAAAAGCCATTGAAATCAGAGGAAGAGTCATGTCGACCAGATTATCACCATTAGACTTGGAAGCTACAAAGTTAGGGTACGCTGATAAGGAAACTTTTGAAATATTTGATGTGGATAATTTGACAGACGAAGATTGGAGGAAGCCAATAGTGGAGTATTTGCAAAATTCAACAGCAGCCGCAGAGCGTAAAACCAGGTATCGTGCTTTGCGAGACTCCTGACGGTGTCTTGCTTAAGTGCCTTGGCGAATCTGAAGCGTACTTAGCCCTTTCGACTGTCCATAGTGGAGCATGTGGGGCACATCAGGTAGGCCACAAAATAAAATGGCTCTTGTTTCGACAAGGCATGTATTGGCCTACCATGTTAAAAGACTATATTAAATTCGCTAAAGGTTGTCAAGAATGCCAAGTGCATGCAGGTATACAACATGTTTCTGCAAGCGAATTACACTCTATAGTCAAACCATGGCCCTTTAGAGGTTGGGCTTTGGATTTGGTTGGTGAGATTCGACCAGCATCTTCTAAGAATCAAAGGTACATTTTGGTTGGTATTGATTACTTTACAAAGTGGATCGAGGCCATACTTTTACCAAATGTTGACCAAAAGGAGGTTATCGAATTCATTAAAAGACACATCATCTATAGATTTGGAATCCCAAAAACTATAACAACGGATCAGGGATCTATTTTTACTAGTCGAAAGATGCAGGAATTTGCTAAAGAAATGGGTTTCAAGTTGTTAACCTCTACACCATATTATGCTCAGGCTAATGGTCAAGTGGAAGCAGCAGATAAGGTAGTGATTGGGTTGATCAAGAAACATGTGGGAAAGAAGCCAAGAAATTGGCATAAGACATTAGACCAGGTTCTCTTGGCATGTTGAACTTCTCCCAAAGACGCAACCAACACTACTCCCTTTCGTTTGACTTTTGGCCATGATGCAGTTTTACCTGTAGAAATTTGCTTACAATCAACAAGGATCCAAAGGCATCATGAGATCCCTTCTGAATCTTATTGGAATATGATGCTAAATGAGTTGGTAGATTTGGATGAAGAGAGACTTAATGCTTTGGAGCTGTTGAAAAGGTAAAAGAAAAAGGTAGAGAAGTCTTACAATAAAAAGGTTAAAGTCAAGACTTTTTCTCCCGGAGATTTAGTTTGGAAAGTAATTCTACCTATGGATCGAAAGGTTAGGTCATTAGGGAAATGGTCCCCTAAGCGGGAGGGCCATTTTTCAGATCATACAAGTTTTTTCAAATGGTGCCTATGAGATTGAAGAGGTAGATGAAGATAAAAGAATCTTGAAAGTAAATGGTAAGTATTTGAAAAAATATAAACCTGTACTTCAAGAATTGAAAATTATTTATGAGTAATTACAGAAGAATTGGTCGAAGCCAACTTGGTATAAAATTTCCAGAATGGCTCAGTTCATTACATAAAAGCCTCAAGGGGCTGAGAAATATTATGCAAAACACAAATATATTAAAACTGCAAATTAAAAAGGAAGGTTCATCTTGAGATACTTTGACTTTTGGAGTTCAAGGCGTCTCTCGCATGAGGATTTGTCAAGCTTTAGCGCCGCAAACTCTCCTTCTAAATGACGAGCTTTGTCGAGAAATTCCAGGGCACGTTTTAATTCTCTGACTACTTTAGATTCGTTAGAGGCTTGTAGTTCAGAGTTACGTTGCTCTTCCTTGGAGATCTTGGCTTGTAGTTCTTCGATTTGTTTCTTCCAATTGGCAATGTCCGATTTATTGCTCTAAATTTCCTTACTGTGTTGTTCCTTCATCTGTTCCAATTCTCCCACCCTAGCCTCTGATTCAGAAGCAGCTGTCCATGCAGCGGCCTCACTTCCAGATTTGGTCTCGAGTGCATCATTAAAGCTGAGGCAGTTGTTTTAGATCAGCGAAAATTTGATCAATCATAGCACCAAGTTCCAAAATGATGATGGCTAGTGATGTTGTGCGCTTTAAGGAAAGATTATGCAGAGATTGGCATGATGACCATGGCGTCATGGAGTGGTTCAGAAGAAACTCAATAGTTGGAATGTGGGAATTCTAATTGCATCAATATCCATGTAAGTGGAAGTGAGGCGTCGAATGCTATTATCAAAAAATGTCCTTTACTTCGGTAATGTCAAAAAAGACATTTTTGGGGGGGCAATTTGTTGGCTCCTAATTTCGACGTCTGACATTGAGATAAGAGTCTCCCTCCCAAGGAAGAGATTGTTTGAAGATTATGAAGTTTTTGACAGAAGCGTGGTCATAAGAAATTTCAGTCGAAGGCTATCCTTCTGTTACGAGGAGGAAACTCAAAAGACTTAGAAATATTTTCTACGAGTTTGGAAGAAATTTCGACTGAAGATTAGGAAGTGGCGTTCGACGTGGAGGTTTGAAATTCGAATAAAGAAGGGGATTTTGATTTTGAAAACAAGACACGTGGAACGCATCTAAGGGGCGAAGACATGTAGAATGCCATTTGTCTGCGTTAGAGGAAATGGTCGTTGTTGGCGGTTATTTCGACTGTATATAAATAGGGAGTCATAGTGTTAGATTTCCGGGTATGTATTCAAAATTTGTACAAGTTACTCAGAAATACTCGAAGTACCCGTGTGAGAGAAAAAAGTTATCATTGAGAAATGTACGTTTGGAAAAACACTAGTTTATTCTTTACATTTCAATGAAGTTATAATTTATTTACATGCAATTTATTCTACTTTTATGCAAATTTCATTCTTGCATTTTTATTACGTTTTCGTTATTCCTTTTAAGAACAAAATGTTATTATTTTCATTCGAATTACACCAGTTTCTGAAAACAATGATAAACTTAATAAACGAAAGGTTTGATTTTCACACAAATTGTCAAAACTCTTAAAGCACATTGTCTTAGGATTTGTATGATCGATCCTACAAGTAAACTAATTTTTCTTAAATTAGGAGATCAACGGTTGTTTGGTATCAGATCCTGGTTGTGATTCGAGGGAAGAAAATAACGATGGCGCTGAACCATCCAAACGAGCATTTTCCGGCGAACCTTCAAATTTTCAAGAACAATAATTATGAGAATTGGTGCAAGAAGATAAATGTTATTTTCTGTTATCAAGATCTTTGGGATTTTGTGAAGGAAGGAGTAACACCGCTTGCAGAAAATGCGACGGATTAAGAAAAGGCTGCATACAAAGAATTGAAGAAGAAAGATTATAAAGCTCTCTTTATAATTCATCAATGTGTTGGTCCAGATAACTTTGAAAAGGTTAGTGATGTAGAATCAGTGAAAGAAGCATGTGAAATCTTGGAGAAATCGTTTGGATGCGCATAGAAGGTGAAAGAGGTGAGGTTACAAACTCATAAAAGGAGGTACAAATTGCTTCATATGGAAGAAAGTGAAAGCATAACTGATTTCTTCACTAGGGTTACTAAATTGGTGAATCAAATCAAGGTATGTGGAGAACTGTTGACATCAAGATCAATTGTTACAAAGATCTTGAGGTCATTGGCTCCAAAGCTCGACCACGTGGTAGTAGCCATAGAAGAGTCGAAACACTTGTTAGCATTGACAAAGGAAGAGATTCAAGGTTCGCTTGAGTCTCATGAACAAAGGATGGCTGAAAGAGCTGCAAGAAAGTCGAAAAGTGATATGGCTTTGCAGGCGCAGTTAGAAAAAGAAAAGAATGGAAAAGGAAGTTGGAATGACAACAAAGGCACAAGAGGCTACAACAAGTCGACTGGTCGAAATCACCAAGAAGGAAACTTGTCGAATCAGAGAAAACCCTAGGAACCAAGGCAACCAAAGAGGTGGTGTTGCAGGTAGAGGAAGAGGAGGTGGTCGAAAACCTGCCAAAAGTGACATTCAGTGTTACAATTGTCAGAAGTATGGTCATTATTTTATTGATTGTCCAGAAAAGAAGAAGAATCAAGAAATTGATGCAAAGCTAGCGAAACATGAAGAAAAAGAGATGTTGTTGATGGTCACAATAAGAAATGAAGAAAGATTCAAGGACCAATGGTACTTGGACTCAGGATGCTCATCACACATGACTAGAAGGAAAGATTGGTTTGTCAACATAAGCCCTTAATGAAGAACATAGTGAAATTTACAAATGACAATACTCTAGTAGCTAAAGGTATTGGTGATGTTCTGATTATGTGGAAAGGTGGCAAGAGATCAATAATTTCGAATGTGTTGTACATACCAGTTATGAAGATTAATTTTCTCACTATAGGGTAGCTGGTC
The DNA here is from genome assembly GCA_022829125.1 of Lathyrus tuberosus. Lineage (NCBI taxonomy): Eukaryota > Viridiplantae > Streptophyta > Magnoliopsida > Fabales > Fabaceae > Lathyrus > Lathyrus tuberosus. The sequence continues at coordinate 4,551,598 of JALAZF010000414.1, read as the reverse complement.
GAAAAGAACTACAAGGTGTCGATCAAAGACAAGATGATGAGAGTTATTGACTCAGGTGGTATGTAAATCTTGAAGGCTCCAATGTCTTAGAATAGAACCTTCAAGATTGAACATAATTTGATGGAGCATAAGTGCCTTAAAACTGCAGCCAGCAGAGATGAATGGATATGGAATTATTGACTTGGACATCTTAATTTCAAAGATATTAGAGATTTGAAGAGAAGAAATATAGTTTCATGATTACCAGAAATCGACATTTCAAGCGAAGTGTGTGAAGAATGTGTTTGGGCGAAACATCACAAGAATAACTTTAGCAAGGATGCAGGAAGCAAGTCGAAGGTAATTCTTGAAGTCATATACTCTGATGTATGTGGTCATATCCAGGTGGATTCGATTGGAGGTAATAGATACTTTGTCACGGTCATAGATGATTTCAGTCAAAAATCATGGACTTACCTGATTAAGAAGAAAAGTGAAGTGTTCGAGGTATTTGCCAAATTTAAATCTATGGTCGAAAAACAAAGTGGTCGAAAGCTAAAGATTCTGAGGACTGATGGTGGTGAAGAGTATGTGTCGAAAGATTTCGATGCATTATGTGAGAAAGAAGGGATTGTCCATGAGGTTGTGCCACCCTACACTTCACAACAGAATGGAATTGTAGAAAAGAAGAATAGAACCATCATGAATATGGTGAGAAGTATGTTGAAAGGCAAGCGTTTACCCAAAGAATTATGGGGAGAAGCTGTGTCGACTGCAACATACATCTTGATATATGTCCGACGAAGAAGCTAGAAGGAATCACGCCAGTAGAATGTTGATCTGGTGTCAAGCCTAGCCTGAGTCATTTGAAGGTGTTTGGATCTATAGTACATAGACATGTGTCAGATCAGTTAAGAAGAAAGCTTGATGATAAGTCGAGTCAAACAATCCTAATAGGATATCATTCGACTAGAGGATACAAGTTGTTCGACCTAGTGAACAAGCAAGTAGTGATCAGCAGGAACATGAACATAGATGAGCTTAAAGAATGGGATTGGACTGAGAATGTTAAGAAGGATTCAGTGAGAATCTTATGTGAAGAACCAACTAGTGAAGTCGAAAGAGAAGTTCGACAAGAAGATGTCCGAGGAGAAGCGGGCCCAAGCAGACCTCAACGAACAAGACACATGCGTAAAAGGTTTCAAAAATGTGTGATCACATCAGATGATGTGGTCGATGATGAAGGTGATTTGGTACACTATGCTTTCTATGCAGATGTCGAACCAGTCAGTGAAGCTGGCGCATTGAAAGATTTAAAGTGGGTGAAAGCGATGAATGAGGAACTAGAGTCCATCGAAGTCAACAACACTTGGTCACTTATCAAATTGCCTGAAGGCAAGAAGGAAATTGATGTGAAGTGGGTATACAAGGTGAAGATGAATCCTAAAGGAGAAGTAACTGGCCAAAGGCAAGACTTGTAGGAAAAGGATTTCTTCAGAAAAAAGGAATCGACTTCGACGAAGTTTTTGCACCTATTGCTAGGATCGAAACAATCAGGTTGATTGTTTGTCTAGCAAACATGAAAAAATGGAACACATGTCAAATGGATGTGAAATGTGCATTCCTGAATGACCCCTTAGATGAAGAAGTTTATGTCACACAACCAGTTGGGTTTGTGAAACAAGGCAAAGAAAGAAAGGTGTACAGGTTGCATAAAGAACTGTGTGGACTTAAGCAAGCTCCACGAGCTTGGAATAAGAAGATCGATGACTTTATAAGGGAGAAATAGTTTGTGAAGTTCACGACTGAGCATAGAGTATATGTAAGAAGAAGCAAGAGTGAATTACTTATACCGTGTCTCTATGTCGATGACCTATTGATAATAAAAAGTTGCAAGAAGGAGATCTAAGATTTCAAACATGACCTAAATGAGGAGTTTGAAATGTCAGACTTGGGAAATCTCTCATACTTCCTTAGTATCGAATTCTATAAGAGCAGTAGAGGTTTGATGATGCACCAAAGAAGATATGCAGGCAAAATACTCAAGAGATTTGAGATGCAAGATTGAAATCCAACTTCGTCTCCTGTAAAGCCAAGACTGCAATTGTCGAAAGATTCATATGAAGATGATGTCGACCCAAATCAATATAAAAGACTTATCGGGTCACTTCGATACCTTTGTCACACAAGGCCTGACTTAGCATACAGTGTGGGTATGGCGAGTATATTCATTCAGAAGCCAAAGGTATCACACCTATCAGTGACGAAAAGGATACCAAGGTATCTGAAAGGAACTCTCGACTACGGAATTTTGTTTCCTGTAGCTGATGAAGGAAAAGAATGCAAGTTAGTATGATACACCGACTCAAGTTGGTGTAGTGATGCTGAGGATAGAAAATCCACAACTAGCTATGTGTTTATGCTAGGTGGTGCACCAATTGCTTGGAGTTCGAGAAAGGAGACAGTAGTGGCATTGTCGTCATGCGAAGCAGAATACATAGATGCTTCTCTTTGTGCATGTCAAGCAACATGGATGGTGAACATGGTTGAAGAGATTATAGCGAAGAGTCAGGGAGCAATTACCATGAAGATCAACAGCATGTCATCTATCAATATGGCGAAGAATCCAATAACACATGGATGAAGCAAGCACATTTAAATGAGGTTCCACTATATTCGAGAGCAGGTAACAAAAGGGAAGATAAATTTAGAACACTGCAGAACTGAGAATTTGATTGCATATATCATGAAGAAAGGAGTGCAAGTCGAAGTGTTCAAGAATCTAAGGTCTATAATGAATGTAGATAGCTTAGACACAATGAATTAGGTGGTGTGTTGAAATTGTAATTCCTTGTGTCGAAGCAGTGTAGCTCGACAGAAACAATGATTAGTCGAATTAGCCTAATGTGTGTGTGTCGAGTTGTTTAGATGTCTAAGTGTCGAAACAGGTTGCTTGACACATAATTTCGACTTAAACCAAAAATAGTAATTTTGGGCTTTCTTCAATTATAAATAGAGGGAGTAACCCCTATTTAGTAATAACTTGTATTCACAAAATTTTTGTTGTTGCAAAGTAAATAAGAGAATTTTCACAATTTGTGGACAGAGATAGAAACTCTGCAGAATTTCATCATCTTCTCCAATTTTCTTCAAACCCTAACCCTTCATTCTTTTTAATCTTTCTTTCTTCTTCCATTAACAGTTGTTTTGCATAATCTTTCTTGCAATCAGGGTGTGGTTGTTTTCACTCAAGTGACGAGTGAAGAACAAGGGTTTTAATCTGGTTGATTGAATCTTGTTCATCAAGATTGATTAAAAATTCTAAAAAAGTTTTGGGTTAATTCCAACAAGTAAAATGTATTTATTTTAATAAAACATAAAAAATAATACTAATAAAATTTATTTTATAAATGAATTGAATACCAATCCATCAAAAAAAAAAGAAGTTAATAGATGATTTGAATAGACTTCATCTTAATTGAAATTGAAAATACAATGTACTTTTGTTTATTCATCAACCATAAATCTGAGTTACAATATGATATAATTCATCCCTTTATATGGGTTTTGATTCAAGCAAATTTTTACAACTTTTTTTTTAACAAATTCTATGATAAATTTTTACAACTAACTGCTTACAACTTTTATTTAACTCATATTTGATGAAAGTAACCACGCACTATATACTTCTAATACTTTCGCATAAAATAAGTGTGGTGAAAATAACACCACTTTGAACTTGTTTCTAAAGTCTTAGAAAGTTGCAGGTGACAAGGGCTTAATCATAATGTCTGCCATATGTTGAAGCTGGAATATGTTGAATTTTAAACTTGTTTGTCATAATTTTTTTTTTTACAAAATGAATATCCAATTTAATATGTTTTGTTTTGGCGTGTCAAATGAAATTATGAGACAATGACACATCATTTATGTTATCACAGCACATTTGGTGAAAAGTATTTGACTTTCAATTCAGTTAGTAAAGATTCTAATCAAAATAACTTTGATGTAGTGTGTGTCAAAGCTCTATATTATGTTAGACAATAGCTTTCGATCTAGAAGGGGGTGAATAGTTCACAAATTTAAAACAAAAAATTCTTGGCAAAAATTTATTTTCAAAAATATGATAGCAAAAAAAACAACCTTCATACCTAATGTACTTGGGCTTCTTAAGGCGCACAAATAGCAGCAATCAGTTTTATCTGGTTGCAAATCATCCTGCACAATAATAGGAGCAAAATACAAATTTTCCGAAAAAGACTCAAAGATCCATTTTTATGAAAAGTAACAGAATTTGTCATAACAGAAAATCCCACAATATACTCCTATGAAAAACGCACGTGTGTGAATTATAACACACTCAAAAATCACACTAAAAATACCAAAATACTCATGCCCTAACTTTCTGGTATAACATGTCCTGGAACATGTCACACATCATGCTAAACATGATGTCAGACTGTCATAGCAGAACATCTGATTTAACAACTTGCTAACAGAATGTTGTTTTACCAAAATGTAGGCAATCTCAAAACCACAGAATTTACAATCTCCCCTTGCGAAAAATTTGGCTAAAACAACCTTAGCACACATCAGAGGCACACACAGCAGAAACAAAGCAGAAACAAAGAAACCCAATCACAATGTTGTCAAACCACTAGAAAAACGCCTAACAGCACAATGTCAAGACATCAGGTCTGACATCACAAACCAACACAAGCTACATGAGAACATGTAAGCTTTGTACAAACTACAGCCTTGCAGCGATAAGTTAGACAGGTACACAACTCCCCCTATCACTCATAATCAGTACTCCCTCTGAAGGGGACAACTAAAATCACAAGAAAAAACACATGAACTCCCATGCAAGTTCAAACAGTGGAACCACACTTTAAAAATACAAGCACAAGCACACTCCCCTTGAACACCAAAACCAACTGTATAGAATAATGCATTCTCCCAGACACAGCAAATGGTTCCACATCAGTAGCAGCAACAAGCAAGCATGACCTACTATCATGCTCCCCCTAAAAAGTTGCATACAGACCAGCAACAATGAATAACTACTCTTCCTAAGTAGTAGAACAAACATGACATAAAGTCATGTCATCTGATCTAACATCAGAAACATCAAATAAATCAACACTTTACTTCCCCTTTTTATCTAAAAATTGACAAAAAGAAAATAGAGTAAATGTAAACACAAATAAATGGAATCACACATACATAAAGCAAACACACAAATGGAAACACACATATGGAAGCACAAAAACACAATTCATAAAGCATAAGTACAGATGAAAACACAAACATTCAGATGGAAACAACAAAACCAAAAAATAACAGATCCTTTTTAGATGATCTTTAACTCTTGTTTCTATCAAAGATCCTTCTGCACTCCTTAAAGTTGTCACATGGCTTCTTCAAAATAATCCTTCTATGTTGCAACGATCTTCTAGTACATCTACTAATAATTGTCACTTGCTCAGGCCTCCCAGGCATCCGAGGATAGAAGAAAGATGCAATATGTATTGCATTCCTCCATTTCTGTAATTGCTACAACTCCTCAACAGTGTCAGTTCTCACTTCACAACTTGTGTTTTCAACAACATTTCCATAAGGGACATTAGTAAACATAACAGACAACTTATCCTTAGTGTCCACACACTTCAAAATGACACCATTTACCTTTCCTCCATCAAGACTCCTGATTATCTGATTATACTTGTCAGGGTTCTTATTCCAGACTGAAATGATGAAATATCTGATAGCATTCAGATCCTTACACCATAATGTCAAAACATCAGGCTTGTCATCATGTTTCTTCAGTATCTGTTTTATCCAACCTGATTGAAGGCAACCCCTTCTAATTTCATCATACTCCGCTTCAGTAGTACACCAAGTCACATATGTATGCTTCTTGTTAATCAAACCAGTCATATTATTTGTCATGTCACTCTTACATTCTACCTTACATAATTCTCCCATCATAGCCTTTGTGCAGTAGAAGTACTCCATATCACAACCCTGTGTTCCAATTAACCATTTCAAGATCTTCTTTTCTAGGACAATGGGACTTCTTTTATATTCAGGCTTGGAGACAAGACATGAGTTTGATACTATAGAAGTTCTTACAACAAGATTCTTAGATTGACCTAAATGACCCTCGCCTGAGAGATCTGCAATATCTTGAGAGTTACCTGACATAATGCTAGAGAAATTATAGCTTTCCTCTTTTGTCTGACTAGTCTGCACAATAGACATTCCAACATTAGACTTAACATCCATCCTCTATTCTGAATCATCAAATACCACATTGATAGATTCCATTGTCATCTCAGTTATGGATTTAAAGATTCTAAAAGCTCTTCTACTTGAAGAATAACACAAAAATATCCCTTCAACTCTTCTGGGATCCAGCTTACCCTTTTTTATTTTTGCTAGTCAGAACATGGAATTTACTTCCAAAAACATGGAAGTATCTCACCGTAGGATTTCTTCCATTCCATAGCTCATAGAGAGTGATTGAAGTGCCCTCTCTCAGAGTGACCCTATTATGAATATAACAAGTTGTATTCATAGCTTCAACCCAAAAATAATATGGCTAGTCCTTAACATGAAGCATGCCTTTAGCTGATTCTTGTATATCCAAGGTCTTTTGCTCAAAATTTCCATTTAGATGATTCTTATAACTGATGTCTTGAGACTCACAGAATTCAGTGAATTTTGAATTCTCAAACTCCCTGCCATGATAGCTTCAGATCTTGACAATCATACTCTTTTGTTCCTTCTGAACACTTTGACATAAAACTTTAAGAACTTCAAAGATGTCTGATTTTTCTTTAAGAAAGTTTACCCATGTAAACCTAGAAAAATCATCCATAACCACATACACATATTTCTTTCCACCCAGACTTTCAATCTCCATATGTCCCATAAGCCCCATGTGGAGAAGTTCCAGTATTCTTGAACTAGTCTGATGATGCAACATTGGTTGTGACATCAGGATCTGCTTCCAAACTTCACACTCATCACAGACTTCCCTTCTTCAACCTTTAGAACTAGAACTCCTTTAGTTTCTCCTTCAGATATGATTTCCTTCATTCTTTTGTGATGAAGGTGTCCATGTTTCTGGTGCCACGGCTTCACTTCATCCTCATGAGTTTTTGAACATGTGGAAGAGTAAGAAGTTATTTGAGGTTCCCAAAGATAGAAGTTATCTTTAGACCTTATACCCTTCATCAGAACATCATTTTTTCATCCTTGAATAGACATTCTGACATGGAGAAATTGACTAACATGAAGGTGAGAAAAATACACAAAAGGGGGGGGGGGGGGTTGAATTGTGTTTTCAAAAATAGATTTACTTATGATCCAGAGTTTAGATTATAAAACTGAGTTCAAAATCTGATAAGGTGCATAAGAAATATAGAGACAGAAGTAAAGTAAAAAATAACAAAGAACACACAATAGTTATCCTGGTTCCTCTCCCAACTGAGAGTACTCTAGTCCCCTTACCAGGCAAGATATTTTCCACTAAAATCAACCAGATTACACTTGCTTATACACAAATGTATACCACTTTTCTTTTTTCTCAGACCACTTGTCCAAGACTTCTCTTGCTTAGAGCTCGTGTCTAAGTCTTCACACTGCTCAATCAGCTCCTGACCGAGACTTCTCTTGCTTAGACCACCTGTCTAAGACTTCACCTTTCTTAGAACTCGTGTCTAAGACTTTCCCTTGCTTAACCAGCCTCTGATTAAGACTTTCCTTTGGTTAGAGCTCGTGTCTAAGACTTTCACCTTGCTCTAGCCTACAACAAGACACTTTAATCTAAACAGATAGTTTAGAGAAGGAACAACTTCCAAAAACACTTGATAAAATATCAAGGGTGTTTAAATAATACAACACACTATTACATAGATTCTTAATCAACACAAGAGTAAGAACTCTTAATAGACTCAGCTTTCTGAAAGTAGTATGTGTATTTCTTAGTTGTATTTGCAGCCTTATTTCTTGGTTGATCATCAAATCTTCAGCTCCTTTTTATAGCCAAGTAAAATAAATACGTTGGAGATCTCCAACGGCTACAAACATTTAGTCTTTTATAAACAATCAGAAGTAAAAATAAATTACTCTGCGACTTTCAAGGTTTGAGGTTTGTAAGCTCCCCCTGAGTCAAACAGTCTAAGAAATGATGGATGTTGAGGACTGTTAGTTCTTGTTGTTGGCTAGAATTTTGGTAAAACAATGTTGTTATTGAAGATGTCATATGTCTGATGTCTTCACATGAGTTCTTAACATTCAGTTTATGTTAAGTTATTTAGGGTTGCAGTTTTGTGTGCTGATGTTAAACATGATGTCTTGACATCAATTGGCAGAACATCAAAACTTCTATCTGTTGTGTTAGGGCTGCGTGCTTCAGTTTGTTTTGAGAGATCTGATTGAGAGATTGCAGGCAAAGATCTTGGATTAGATTCTTTCTGTTGCAATCAGATATGGAGCTGATCTTGTTGCTATTTTTAGGGCTAAATGATATGAAAGGATTTGAAAATAAAATCTGTTTTAATTCTGTTTTAATTTCAAATCAAATTAGAGATTTTTAAGGAGTCCAAGCCCAAGTCTGAGTTTCTATATAAAGCAACCTCAACCCTACTTGGAAGACACGAAAGCAAGAGATTAAAGACTGAGGGTCAAGTGTGTGTTTTCGTCTGTGTATTGTAAGCCATTCATGTTTGAACTGGTGTAATTATTTTGAGTTGTTAATTGTTCTTGATCAAAGCTTTTAAGCACGATCAAGGTGAGTTGTCAATTGTTTTTTATCAAAGCTTTTAAGCCCGATCAAGGTGTGTTTTGGAAGTATGACTTCTATACTTTGTAATCCTTGAATTGTATCACTGTGGTGATTTAGGGGGAGTGAGTGGTATCTCATATCTAAGTGTATCTTAGGTAGAAGTGTCATTGGGTAGTGATTAAGTTAGTGGATTGTCAACTGGGATTGTTGAGTCTGTAATTTAATACTACTAATAGTGAATTTCCTCCCTGGCTTGGGAGCCCCCAAACGTAGGTAGTTAGACCGAACTGGGTGAACAATTCATTGTGCTGATTGGCGGTTTTATTACCTTGTTCATATAGCAGATTGTGTTGTTGTGACATCACACATCTGATACCAGACTTTCAATTGGTATCAGAGCAGGCATCCTGCTCTGCATCTGGGTGAGATCTAGGGTTGTTACTTTCTGGTACTATGGACAAGGAGAGTGGTGGATTTGTGAATAGACCCCCTATTCTAGATGGCTCAAATTATGATTATTGGAAACCTCGCATGGTTACCTTCTTGAAGTCCTTGGACAGCAGGGCTTGGAAGGTTCTTTTAAAGGAATGGAAACATCCTGTGATTTTTGAAAAAGATGGAACATCAAAGCTGAAACCTGAGGAAGAGTGGACCAAGGAAGAAGATGAACTTGCGCTTGGAAATTCTAAGGCTTTGAATGCTATTTTTAATGGTATTGACAAGAACATCTTTAGGTTGGTCAACACTTGTGTAGTGGCTAAGGAAGCTTGGGATGTCTTGAAAACTACCCATGAAGGAACCTCCAAAGTTAAGATGTCAAGACTTCAACTGCTGACAACAAAGTTTGAAAATCTGAAGATGAAGGATAATGAGACCATTCATGATTTTCACATGAATATTCTTGAGCTGTCAAATGCTTCTAGTGCTCTTGGAGAGAAAATGACTGAAGAGAAACTGGTAAGGAAGATTCTTAGATCCCTTCCCAAGAGATATAAAATGAAGGTGACTGGTATAGAAGAAGCTTAAGACATCAGCAAGATGAGGGTGGATGAGTTGTTTGGTTCTCTTCAAACCTTTGAATTAGGGATGGATGAGGAACCTGAAAAGAAGACCAAAAGCATAGCTTTGGTATCTAGTTCTGAAGATGCTGAGAAAGAGAATAGTCCTGAGTCTCAGGAGGAGCTGACCCATCCCATTGTTCTTCTAGGAAGACAGTTTAATAAGGTGTTAAAAAGAATGGACAGGAACTATAAACCAAATATTAAGAACATCTCGTCTGACATCAACAAGAGAACTACAGCTGAGGAGAAGCCTAATCCTGACAAAGGAGTCCAATGCTATGAGTGTGAAGGTTATGGTCATATCAGAAAAGAATGTCCTACATATCTCAAGAAGCAGAAAAAGGGGTTATCTGTTTCCTGGTCTGATACTGAGAGTGAGAGTGATGAAGAGACTGCCAAGCATGTTAGGGCATTAACTGGAATATGTGCTTCTGATGGAGAGTCTAGTGATGATGATCTGACCTTTGAAGAGCTAGCAACCTCCTATAAAGAGTTGTGTCTGAAAAGTGAAGAGGTTTGTAAAGAAAGGGAGAAGCAGAAGAAAATTATAATCCAGCTTAAGGCTGATAAAGCTGAACTTGAGAATGAAGTTCTGTTGGTAAAATCCCAGCTTAATCAAATTTCCAAATCCATCAGAATGTTGAATAGTGGAACTGACACTTTGGATGAAATCCTTCAGACTGGAAAAGGAGCAAGTGATAAGACTAGTCTAGGATTTAATGGTGAAAAGAAATCTTCTTCAGATGCTAGTTCTTCTGGTACCAAACAGAACTTGTCCCATCAGATGTCTCAACATCAAGGGAAAGCACTTGTGTCAGGACCCAAGCAATATGTACCTCATCAGAATCAGCAACACCATGGGAAAGATTATAAACATAACATGTCCCAACCTATGTCTCAACATCATGGGAATATGTATGGGCCTAATAATGTTGTGCCTCACTATTATGGCAGAAGAAAGCCCCATCATCATGGGAAAAGACATCCTAATCATCATTACAGAAGACAACCTCATTATCATATGAGACAGTCTCAATACTATGGGAGGAGACAGTCTCAATACTATAGCAGAAGGCAGCCTCAGCAGTATAACAGAAAACATCCTCAAGAGAGGAGGCATGTTAATCACTTCAGAGAAGAATTTCAAAGCTGGAGATGTCACTATTGTGGAAGATTTGGTCACTTGAAATCCTTCTGTTTCAAGCTCTATGGATATCCTCAACCAAATTCCCAACCTAGACAGAATCAGGATAGTCCTACTATTGTTAAGCAATGGGTTCCCAAGGATGGTGCCACTTGTTTGTTAGCTCAGATGTCATTAATTGGCTCTGCCAAAGAGGACTGGTATTTTGATAGTGGTTGCTCCAGGCACATGACAAGTATGAAGAGTTTGTTGTTGAATGTTGAACATTATTCCAGCTGTGTAACTTTTGGAGATGGTGTCAAAGGAGAAATCAAGGGTGTGGGCAGACTGAACTGTGCAGGTGTTCCTAGACTAGATGGTGTGTTATTGGTCAAAGGATTGAAGGCCAACTTGATTAGTATTAGTCAACTATGTGAGCAAGGACTTAAATTTCACTTTACTAAAGCTAAATGTATTGTCACTAATGAGAAAGGTGAAGTTGTCATGAAGGGTGCTAAGTCCAAAGATAACTGCTATCTGTGGGATAAAAAGGGAGAACATCTAGAGGTGAAACAAAGTCTGATTGATTGCAATGTCAAGCATGATGTCATGACATCCTACTGTGACATTCCTAGGATCACCAAACACTCTAGGGTTAATCTTAGGGAAACCAAGATCATTGAGGATGACCATACAGGAAGGAGGTGTAATGACAGTTTTTCTAAGGATATATGTGTTGAACATTGTGATGTCGTAAGAGGAAAACTGGGTATGTGTAAAAGAGAACAGAGGTTAATAACGTGTGCTGAATATTTATTAAAATTCAAAAATTTGAAATGGAATACATTATGGTGGGGGAATTACATTTATTGGCTTTTAAGTACTCAACAAAAGCAGCCTTCCTACCTTATACAATCCTTTCCTCACATTGCCTCCACACGCTACATCAATCCTCATAGTCTGTTCGTCTTCTCCCCAAAGAATAGAAGTCTCAACACATTTTTGTTCATCAGTTGCTACAGAGGAACAATGTATCAACAAATGTCGTCTCCCTCCAAGAAGTCTGCATCAAAGAGTCCATCACACACAAAACCTAGGGTTTCGACGAAAGGGGTTTCTGAGGATGAAGCTTTGGATATAGCCCATCTCTCAATGATTCCAGCTTCTAAGACAAGACCTGACAAGCTGCAAACAAAAAGGCCTTCTCAAGATACATCAGGTAAATCGTCTGATAATTCTGCGGGTAAAAAATTTGATGATAAGAAAACTAGAGAGTTTGTTACTAGCATTCTGTTTGGAGATAAATCTGCTCCTAGGACCTCTACTCCTCAAGCTGTGGGAAATCAGAATGAGGAAGAGACTGTAGATGTTGATAAAAGTATAGGTCAGATTGTTACTAAGATTTTTGAGAAAGGGATTCATGTGGCTGGAATATAAAGACCTTTGGCTCAAATGGCTGTTGTGCAATCTGAAGGTAAAAAGGATGACATGCAACCAGCTGAAACCAATCTTCACAGGTTGGCTGTTTCTGTCATTGAAGATGCTGAAACTGAAGTTGAAACTGATGTTGATCCTAATGTTGGAGCTAAGGTTGATGTTGAACCTGATGTTAGAACATCACCTGCTAGGGAAATTTCTTCTAGCCCCAAAGAAAAGAAGCTTGTTGAGGTTGTGAATGTTGAGAATCTGTCAGACAATGAGGTTATTGGCAATGCAATTCCAGGTATTGCAAAAAGATTAAAGTCTAGAAGAGGGAAGACTGTTGATTCATCTCCTAAGGTGAGAACTGAAAGCAAAAAGAAGAAGACTCCTATTGATGGCCCTGCAAAGTCTTGGAGCAAGGTGTCTGTCTCATCCAAGAAGAGGAAGATAAGGGAAGAATCTAACTCTGAGTTTGATGTTGATGAGGATGTTCAAGACATTAATCCAGTGAGAAGGACAATTTTGAAGAGGATTGATGATAAGGTTCCTGATGTACCTGTGGACAACATCTCTTTTCACTATGCTGGAAGTGCTCACATGTGGAAGTTTGTGTGTCAAAGAATATTGGCTCTGGAAAGAGAGCTTGGCAAAGATGCTCAGGAGATTAAGGAAGTTATGGAGCTGATTCAGTTTGCTGGGTTGATGAAAACTGTTTCTGAATTCTCCAAATGTTATGATGGGCTAGTTAAGGAGTTTGTGGTAAACATTCCTGTGGACATTACTGACAGAAGGAGTGTGGACTTTAGAAAAGTTTATGTGAGAGGTAAGTGTATTGACTTTTCTCTTGAGGTTATCAACACCTACCTAGGAAGAAGTGAGCAAGATTATAGAGAGCTGGAAGTGACTGACAATGAGGTGTGCAAGGAGATCACTGCAACTCAAGTGAAGGTTTGGCCTTTGAAAGGAAAGTTGTCTGCTAGTCTTCTTAGTTTCAAATATGTTGTCCTACAAAGAATAGGTACTGCAAACTGGGTCCCCACAAATCACAAGACCACTATCTCTGTTGGCTTGGGGAAGATGATTTATGCCGTTGGGACAAAGAAAAACTTTGATTATGGGACCTACATTTTTTATCAGACTGTGAAGCATGCTTCAACAAATGCTATTAAAATGCCTATAGCATTTCCTTCTCTCATTTGTGGAGTGATCCTGAAGCAACATCCTGGAATATTGACCAATTCAGATACTGCGTGCAAGAGGGAGTCTGCATTATCCTTGCATCCCAAGTTGTTTGTAGGGAATCATGTCCCAGACATTGTCTCAACATCTGGTGCTGGTGTCAAGAAGGCATGTTCCAAAGCTGATATGATAGAAGAATTGAAGTCTGCCTGCAAGGATCTAGATGTGGTGATCAGCACCAGCACTGCCAGGAAGATAAAACTTGAGCAGATGATCAAGTCCCTCGAATAGGATGGAGATGATGAGGATGTCAACACAAATGTCAATGCTGAAGGTTTAGGTTCTGAGAAAGGTGGTTCACAAACTGAGAATGACGATAATGAAGATGTTTCTACTGATGATTCTGATTGAGCTAGCTATGCTGTTTCAATTTTTTTCTTTTTCTGCATCTTGAGTTTTTTTTTGTATCTTGGATATTGGTTCTGGTATGTTTATCTGGTTTTTGTTCTATGATTTTTCGTGTCATGTGATGCCTTCTTTTGACTGACAGGGAGAGCTAGCCTAGGAATAAATGGTAGTTTTTGACAGTAGTGAGAGGGACTAACTATTTGATGGTTGGCCAATTATGGCTAAAAAGGGGGAGAGTAGTTCATTTGTCTGCTGTGTGCTTTTCTAGTAGTTCATTTGTCTGTTGTGTGCTTTGCTGTTGCCTAGCTTTGGGTTGTGGTTCTAGGTTTGAAGGGGAGTTTATAGTTTATGCAACTGTTGGGTGTTGCTGATACTGGTTGTGTAGTGAATGTTAGTTTCTTTTAGGCTTAATACCCTTTTTAGTCCCTTACCTATACCCTTGGGTCCATTTTGGTCCTCTTTCTTTTAAAAGTTCCAATTTGGTCCTTTACGTTGTCAAACAGAATCAAACAAGTCCTTTCCGTCAAATATTGGCAAACGGCGTTAGAAATTGGCGACGTGGCAGCTAAGGTGGCGATGTGGCAGCTGAGGTGGCAGAATAATTTTTTATTATTACATTTAATATTTAATTTTCAAACACTTAAATATAAAATAATTGGGCCAAGCCCATGTTATTTACAATAGTAACCCAATATCAAGATTTATTATTATTGTATTTAAAAGTGCTTTATAAACACTTTATATTGGTACTAAAAATTCAATGTGGGACTTTATTTTGAAAGTAAAAACAGAATATGAAATATTAACAATCTCAACACACTCCAGTTCAAAGATTTGTTTCAAAAATAACTGCTACATACTATCCTCACTCAATTACACTCTAGTATACCAATCACAACATCACTTTCACAATTATTTTTCAAAATAGCATCAACTGAGTCTTTATTATATTGCTTGGTCTCAGTATGATTTTTGCAGATGGCGTATACACATTAACTAGTGAAAAAGTCAAGCAAGAATTGCAGCACCATAAATAAAAGTAACACAGGTTAAAGAATAGCAATAACCTTTCCTCAAACCAAACCAAAACAATCAAATATAATAACACTAACCTCTCCTGCAAAAAACAAACAAAACAAAAAACTAAACTCACACTATTACTCAACTCAAAATACTTCACCTAGTTGGTTATTTGAAGATGAAAACACCGATTTCAATTCATATTAATTACACATTTAGACTATTTCTCAATCAAACCAAAGTTTAAATATGCTTAAATATGTCAAATTATAGAATGTAATTTAAGCAAAACTTCTTTAAACTCACACATTACTACAACCAAAATGCAAGCTTTAAATTTCTAGCAACTGAGTTTCGATGCAAGCTAGCACGGTATGCATAACGAATCGAACCATAACAAATGCATCAATCCAATAAATCAATCAACATCAATATACGATCTGATATGTAAACAAGCAGTTGAAACAAAATGACATAAACTCGAAATTAACTCCACAACACAAACAAAATTAAATCAGGCTTAGCAAACCGATATAAATCGAAAATAAACAAAAGCAGTCAACACGCATACTATCGCAACATACTTACAGTACTGCTACCAAATTAGAACAACTTTTGAAATTCAAGAACAAGCTAGCATAGAAAGTAAACCATTCACACAGAATCAGAACCAACACAAAGTTAAATAACATATGCAAATCATAGCAAGAGATTCCGATATGAAGGATTTACCCACTGAGTCGAACTAAACCGCGTAAAGATGTTGAGGTGGTGGCCGCTACTTCTTTGATGCAATTTTTCCTTTTGATTTCCCAGCTCCCAAAATAAGTTGCTTGAACCCTCGTTGATGATTGAGCATTATGAAAACAGGAAACACTTGAAGAAAACGGGGCTATAGTCTTACGGGTGCAAAACTTTCAATTTCCTTGAGCTTTTCTTTTTGTGCAAGTGGTGGCTCATTGGTGTGGGTATAATCTCCAGACACTCATATAATTGCTCCCACTCAGACTAAGAATATCTGAGTTTTTACTTTAAATAGAGTCCCACATTGAATTTTTAGTACCAATATAAAGTGTTTATAAAGCACTTTTAAATACAATAATAATAAATCTTGATATTGGGTTACTATTGTAAATAACATGGGCTTGGCCCAATTATTTTATATTTAAGTGTTTGAAAATTAAATATTAAATGTAATAATAAAAAATTATTCTGCCACCTTAGCTGCCACGTCGCCACCTCAACTGCCACGTCCTCAATTTCTAACGCCGTTTGCCAATATTTGACGGAAAGGACTTGTTTGATTTTGTTTGACAACGTAAAGGACCAAATTGGAACTTTTAAAAGAAAGAGGATCAAAATGGACCCAAGGGTATAGGTAAGGGACTAAAAAGGGTATTAAGCCTTTGTTTTATCCGCTGCAGGTATCTCTGATGTTGGCTGAGATTGTTTTAGCCAAAATTAGCCAAAGGGGGAGATTGTTAATTCTTGTTGTTGGCTAGAATTTTGGTAAAACAATGTTGTTGTTGAAGATGTCATATGTCTGATGTCTTAACATGAGTTCCTAACATTCAGTTTATGTTAAGTTATATAGGGTTGCAGTTTTGTGTGCTGATGTTAAAATTGATGTCTTTACATCAGTTGGCAGAACATCAAAACTTCTGTCTGTTGTGTTAGGGATGCGTGCTTCAGATTGTTTTGAGAGATCTGATTGAGAGATTGCAGGCGAAGATCTTGGATTAGATTCTTTCTGTTGCAATCAGATATGGAGCTGATCTTGTTGCTATTTTTAAGGCTAAATGATATGAAAGCATTTGAAAATAAAATCTATTTTAATTCTGTTTTAATTTCAAATCAAATCAGAGATTTTCAAGGAGTCCAAGTCCAAGTCTGAGTTTCTATATAAAGCAGCCTCAACCCTACTTGGAAGACACGAAAGCAAGAGATTAAAGACTGAGAGTCAAGTGTGTGTTTTCGTCTATGTATTGTAAGCCATTCATGTTTGAACTGGTGTAATTATTTCGAGTTGTTAATTGTTCTTGATCAAAGCTTTTAAGCACGATCAAGGTGAGTTGTCAATTGTTCTTGATCAAAGCTTTTAAGCACGATCAAGGTGTGTTTTGGAAGTGTGACTTCTATACTTTGTAATCCTTGAATTGTATCACTGTGGTGATTTAGGGGGAGTGAGTGGTATCTCATATCTAAGTGTATCTTATGTAGAAGTGTCATTGGGTAGTGATTAAGTTAGTGGTTTGTCAACTGGGATTGTTGAGTCTGTAATTTAATACTACTAATAGTGAATTTCCTCCCTGGCTTGGTAGCCCCCAAGACGTAGGTAGTTAGACCGAACTGGGTGAACAATTCATTATGTTGATTGGCTATTTTATTACCTTGTTCATATAGCAGACTGTGTTGTTGTGACATCACACTTAACATCACACATCTGATACCAGAATTTCAAGGTCAATGTTGGAACATCTTCTGTGAAGACTGATGAGGCAAGAAAGGGAAGAAAAATGTAGTTTCTCTATCATTGTGTTAGATAACTCTCAAGATTCTTGAGATCACTCTAGTAAGGGTCATTCAGATCAATCCAAGGATCTCACTTCAAGACACCCTATATAAAGAAACATTACTAGGTTCACAAAGAAAATATCAAAGTCATGTCTTGATTACAAGCCTGAACCAAGAATAAGTTCTATTAGTCTAGAGAAGAAAATCTAGAATTGCATCATTGGAGAAAGGGATCGTGGTTTGTATTACTTATACAACTCAAATATTGTGCTGAAGGAACTAGGCAAGGTAAAATGGATTAGTAATATGTATGGAAGTTTATCTCCAACAAATAGTCAGTTTACCTGCATTAACAAGAAGCAAATATGTGTTTCTTGGTGTACTACTAGAGCTGAATATGGTAAAATCAGAAGAGAATGTATTCAATTAGTGTAGATGAAGCAGATATTAGATAAATATAATGACAAGGATGATGTCTTGAGATTATGTTGTAAGGATCTGAATGCTATCAGATATTTCATCCAACCAGTCTGGAACAATAACCCTGACAAGTATAATCAGATAATCAGGAATCTTGATGAAGACAAGGTAAAGGGTGTTATCTTAGAGTGTGTGGACACTAAGAATAAATTGACTGTTATGTTTACTAATGCTTCATATGGAAATGCTTTTAAGAACATAAGCTGTGAAGTAAGAAAAGGCATTGTTAAGGAGTTGTATCAATTACATAAATGGGGGAATGCAACACATATTGTATCTTCCCTCTATCCTCTGATGCTGGGGAGGCCTGAGCAAGTGATTGTTGTTATTAGATGGAATACAAGATCTTTTCAATACATAAGGATTGTTTTAAAGAAGTCATGTGTTAAGACTGTAACAGGGAAATTTTGTATCAACACTCCTAAATCTTGTGACAGCTTCAAGGAGTGTATAAGGATCTTTGATAGGGGCAAGAGATGGAAGATCATTTAAAAATGGTCTGATTATGTGCTTCCATCTGATATTTTGTGTTTCCATCTGAATGTTTGTTTCCATTTGTGTGTTTGCTTTATGCATGTGTGATTCCATTTATTATTGTTTACATTTACTCTGTTTTTCTTTTTATCAATTTTTGGCTAAAAAGGGGGAGTAAAGTGTCATGTTATTTGTTGTTTCTAATGTTGAATCAGATGTCATGACTTCGTGTCATGTGTTTTACTACTGCTTAGGAAGAGTAGTTTTTCTTTGTTTTTGTTAGACCGTGTGCAACTATTTAGGAGGAGCATGATAATCTATTGTGTGTCTATCCTGAAGATCTACTCCACTACTGTTTGTGTGCAAGAATAAAATGCTTGATTCTTGTGTTTGTGTTGGTGGGGTTGGGATGCCATTTTTTGGAATGTTATTTCATTTGCCGTGTCTGGGAGAATGCATTATTCTCTGCAGTAGGTTATGGTGTTCAAGGGGAGTATGCATGTGTTGGTGGTTTTGAAGTGTGGTTCTTTTGTATGAACTTAGAAGAGTTCATGTGTTCTTTGGTTTTCTTGTGATTTTTGTTTTCCCCTTCAGGGGAGTACTGATTATGTGTAACAGGGGGAGTTGTGTATATGTCTGTTTTGTTGCGGTAGAGTTGCAGTTTGTATGAAGCTTACATGTTTTCATGTAACTTGTGTTGTTTTGTGATGTCAGACCTAATGTCTTGACATTGTGCTGTCTGGTGTTTCTCTATTGGTTTGACAACATTGTGCTTGGGTTTCTTTGTTTCTATTTTGATTCTGATGTGTATGCCTCTGATGTGTGCTAAGGTTGTTTTAGCCAAAATTTTCCAAAAAGGGAGATTGTAAGTTCTGTGGTTTTTGGATTGACTACATTTTGGTAAAACAACATGTTGTTAGCAAGATGTTAAACCATATGTTCTGCCATGATAGTCAGACATCATGTCCAGCATAAAGTTTTGACATGTACTAAGACATGTTATACCAGAAATTTAGGTCATGAATATTTTGGTATTTTAATGTGTTTTTTGAGTGTGTTCTAATTCACACACATGTGTTTTTTATGGGAGCAGATTGTGGGAGTTTCTATTATGAAAGATTCTGTTAGTTTTCATATAAAGGTTCTTTGAGGCTTTTTAGGAAAGTTTGCATTTTACTCCTATTATTGTGCAGGATGATTTGTAGCAAGTTAAAACTGATTGCTCCTATTTGTACGCTTCAAGAGCCCAAGTCAGTTAGGTCAGAAGGCTATTCAAAGAGAAGACCTAACCCTATTGAATTATAACTAGGATTGTGACTGATTAGGGAGTGAAAAGGGGATCTCATATCTAGAGGGTGTCTAGGTAGAAGTTACACAAGGTAGTGATTAGACGAGAAATTGTAAACGGGGGATTTTAGCTTTGAACTAATACTATCATAGTGAATTTCCTTCCTGGCTTGGTAGCCCCTAGATGTAGGTGAGTTACACCAAACTGGGATAATAATTCTGGTGTTAATTTTACTTTTTTATCATTTAAATTCCTGCATCTTTGTTTGTGTGGTCAAGCTGTTTTGATCCCAGAGTTGTGACATCTATCTCGACATCTTGTATCTATGTGCCATAGTTTCTGTATATAATTAAATTAAGTGAATATTTATGGCATCTTAGATTCACATTTTATTCGATGGAAAAATAAAGATCCAAAAGGGATTGAAGGTTACATTACAGAACGGTTAAGTGAGGGGGAAAAGAATGTTGCTTAACACCATTTATCAAATCGTTTATAGTTAGTTTTCGTTTAGAAAATACTAATTATATATATGCTCATGTTTATTCAGTGATCATTGGCAATTGATCATCATATCACTTAGGACCATTACAGTAACGATACTGTGTTCATTACATCAACCACTCGAGCCTAAAATGAAGCATATTATTAATAGGTAAGTTTATATTTATATGAAAATTTGTAGTAATATTTTCTTTGACTTTGTAATTGGTTTAATTTGTAATATGTTTAAATCATTTTCAATGTATAGTGTTATGTAGCGACACAATATCTTGCACAATAATAGAAAAAAGCCCAAATTTTGCTCGTCTAATGTAAGTGGCTAGATTACTTGTGACATTCATTTTTATATATATTGTTACATGCATGTGTGTTTATAACATTTATGAAATTAATGTTTAAATTTGTAGACGAGGAGACAACCAAATGGATACGAGTGTGGGTATTATGTAATGAAACACATGTTAAACATTATTGTCGCTGACATTGTTGATTCATGGGATCAGGTGCATATTATATATGTAATGAATTATTTACAATAACATATTATTGTTTAAGTTGGCTATGATTATCATATATGTGTGATATTCACATATTTTTCACTTTTTTATGTATTCGTTAAAAACGTTACACCATTCCCCTACGAAGACTTTGTAGACATTCGTAAACGTTGGGCGTATATCTTCAATGTACTTAAGGGTCCTCAAACATGCGTTTAATTTGTATATATGTTTGATATACATTTGAGTTTGATTATGTAAATATTATTTTTTGAATTTTATGAAGTAAATAATTTTTTTTTGCTTTAGATCTATTTACCATTTTAATATATGTAAAAAAATCAGGTTCAGAATACAGGTACATAAATATAATGGGCTGGTAATGCAATAATATAAAAAAATTAAAAAAAATTAATAAATATTTCTCAATGTTTTATACAAAGGTGTAACGCCCATATATAAATACATACATCAAAGCATATATTATACATGAAATCCACGTTTGGTACTGAAATACCAATAAGTCCCTAGTAAACACATTATACATATACTTGCCCAAAAAGCCTAATACAAAAAAATATGGCATAAATATATATACAAGATGTTCCAAAGATAAATACTAAGAACTAGATCGACAACGATCTCAAAAACTCCACAACGGAAGCTACGCCATCAGACAAGTAAGGATAATCACACAGCCTTATCCTTACCCTTCGCATAACCTGAAGTACCTGAAATATTCAACAATAGTGGGGTGAGATACATCAAATCTCAGTGAGTTCTCTATCTTAAGGATTCTCTCGGCTTTACAAGGTTCTAATCAAAACTTAACTCAAGTCGGGGGAAAGGAACTAGACTTTGAGTTCAAATATTTCTCACTAGAGAACGAACACAATACACACAAAACGACAACTAGTTAAGGAATCTTTCCCCGGCCATCTCGCTCAAGGAGATTAAACATGGGTCACGGATCCTTAACGTAGATAACTTTACCCTGCCATCCCGCACAAAGAGATCTTGACACGGGTCACTGATTATCTACCAATGGTACTTTCCCCGGCCATCCTCCACCCGAAGATTTTGACACGGGTCACTAATACCACTCCCTATGGTACTTTCCCCGGCCATCCCACACAAGAGGATCTCAACACGGGTCACTAATACCACCCACTAAGCAACTTTCCCCAGCCATCCCACACCAGAGGATCTCGACATGGGTCACGGCTTCTTACTTAATAAATACTTTCCCCGGCCATCCCGCACAAGGAGATCTAGACACGGGTCACTAATATTTATTAGGGGATAACACACGTTTAATTCGGAGGATAGCACAAAACTAGCCTCGAACCTCCACTAACAACTTATCAAAGATCCACTTCTAGTATCGATGTAAGCATTGTCCCACAATTCTCTAGTCATTCTATTATACTAATGGTTTCCTCACTAGCTCACAACTTGAAGCTTTTAAATTTCCAAAAGTTACTTTTTCATAAACCACATAATTCCGATTAATTACCACAATCGACTAAATTTCATCTCATAAATCAAAATTTTACTTTCCATAGCATAGGATTCTTTCATAGCTTCACATCGATATAAAGAACGTCTAAAACGGATAACCGAGTCAAAAGTTACGGATTTTAGAAGAAAAGAAAATTATTGAGCAACAGCCAGATTCGCCTGGCGACTCAAGATTTCGCCTGGCGAATCTCTCTTCGCCAGCACTTCGCCTGGCGAACTAGTGGCGAAACACAATTTTAGAAAAAACCCAAGAGTTCCAGGAGCTAACATATTTCTGTCTCCCCATTTTTGCATGGCGACTTAGCATTTCACCTAGAGAATCCTTCTTCGCCAGCACTTCGCCTGGCGAACCAGTGGCGAGACCTAATTCGCCTGGCGAATCGCATCAGAACCAGAATTTTCTGCTGCAGGTTATATGGTTCCAAACCCCAAAATCCCACGTTTTCCAACCCAAAACATTGCCAAACAATCAAAACATGTGTCAACAATGTTCATATGCATATTTCGATTATACTACGCAATTTATATCGATTTTCACCCGTTAGATTCGTTGATTTTTTCAAAAAACCTCATTTTCTCAAAAATCTAACCTAACTTTAGAACTCTTTGAATTTCTACACTAAAGTCTCTATCTAGAACCCACATGGATTAAAAGATGATGATGAAAAAGATGAGATGAAAAGATGAAGATGAGATGATGATTCTTGTTCTTGAGCTCTTTGGAGATTTTCTCTTCTTTCCTTTCCTTTTCCTTCTCTTCACTTTCTCTTGCTCCAAATGTTTCTAACTTTGGAAATGAGAGAAAAAGAAATGATATAGAAAAATATCATTTGTTAGTAACACTACTAAATGTCCAAATTATCTCAAGTGCACCAGTTAATAAAACCTTAGAGTTAGATAATATTAATCTGATCAGCTCTGAGTTCATCAGTTGCTCTAATTATCTTATCAGATAATTGCTCAGAGCACACTGGATCCCAACTAGTCTCAACTAATATTATCCGGAGCGTTTATAAAATACGGGGTATTACATCCTCCCCTCCTTAAATAGCAATTCGTCCTCGAATTTAACAGATTACCTGAACAGATGAGGGTAAGCATCCTGCATTTCCGATTCTAGTTCCCAAGTAGCACCACCCGAATGCGTCACATCCCATTGCACCTTAACAAGAGGAATGTCTTTATTCCTTAAAACCTTCGTTTCCCTTCCCACAATACGACTCGGTTGAGGTTCAAAAGTCAAGTCTGCTTCTATTTCCACTTATTCCGGTAGAATTGGCTGAAGAGGATTAGGAATAAACTTTCGGAGCTGAGATACATGAAAGAAGTCATGCATCTCTGACAGAGAGGGTGGTAAGGCTAATCTGTAAGCGACTTCACCAATCCTTTCCAAGATCTGATATGGTCCCACGTATCTCGGACTTAACTTGTGTGACTTAAATGGTCCTTTCAATCTCAATCTCGGGGTAACTTTCAGAAACACATGGTCACCTTCCTTAAATTCTAAAGGTCTCATACGGTTGTCCGCATAACTCTTTTGATGATCTTGTGCTTGTTTAACTTTCTCACGGATCATTCAAATCTTTTCCGTAGTCTCTTGAATAATTTCCGGTCCCAAAATTCTATCTTCACCAACTTCCGCCCAACACAAGGTGTTCTACATTTCCTCCCATACAATGCTTCATAAGGAGCCATGCCGATGCTCGCATGGTAACTATTGTTATAAGAAAACTCAATCAACGGTATAATTTCCTTCCAATTTCCTCTACTTTCTAGCACACAAGCTCTTAACATATCTTCCATCGTTTGTATTGTTCGCTCAGTCTGACCATCCATCTGAGGATGATTCGACGTGCTCAAACGCAACCTCGTACCCATAGCTTGCTGGAAAACCTTCAAAAACCTTGAAGTAAACTTTGGATCTCTATCGGACACAATGTTGGAGGGAACACCATGCAATCTCACAATCTCAGCAATAAACAACCTTGCAAGATGACTTGCCTTGAAAGTAGTTTTCAAGGCTAAGAAATGCGCAGATTTCGTTAGTCGATCTACAACCACCCAAATGGAATCATAACCACCTTGCGTACGGGGTAAACCTACTGCAAAATCCATAGAAATACTATCCCACTTCCAAACTGGAATCTCTAAAGGTTGTAACAGACCGCCCGACCTCTGGTGTTCAATCTTCACCTGTTGGCACACTGCACATTCTGACACATATACCACAATATCCTTTTTCATTCCTGGCCATCAATAATCCTTCTTTGAGTCCTGATACATATTTGAAGAACCGGGATGTATCATAAAAGTACCTTTATGAGCTTCATCTAAAATATTTATTTTTAATACCACATCATTCGGAACACAAATCATTTAGTTAAACAGGACAGTCCCATCCGCTGCTTGTGAAAAACCCGGTTGAAGTAACATCTCTTGAAACTTCTCCTCTAAAACTTGTTCTTGTTGAATCTCAACTCTTAGAGTAGAATTGACATTCAAATTTCCCATAATTACTCCATTCGGAGTCCATACAAACTGGAGATTAAGATCTCTAAACTCTTCCAACAAAGCATACTCCAATATCATCAATTTGGCAAGAGGATCTCGACACAGATCACTAATACCACCCACTAAGCAACTTTCCCCGGCCATCCCACACCAGAGGATCTCGACACAGGTCACGGCTGCTTACTTAATAAATACTTTCCCCAGCCATCCTGCATAAGGAGATCTCGACACAGGTGTTCTTCGGCCCGAACAACCGTTGGCCTTTCGTCGCAGGTTTGCTCGCGGGATCGGCCACACGAATCCCAGAACAAGGAATTGGAAGCATATGTTTGCGTGGTATTTCAGTTTCTCGCTTTTGGTAAAATTTTTCATGTTGGAGTGACCTTGGCAACGTGGACGATTTTAACGATCAACGAGTTTTGGATGCAAAGTGGAAAAATTTAAAGGGAGGAAAGGAAAGACAAAAGCAAAAAGACAATGACTTAAATTAAATGCTGAAAGTAAATTGCATTAAGTAAAATTGGACGCAATTGTACATTTTCGTGGGAGTGAACTCGTTTCTCTCTAAGCTTGGTACTTTGAGTATTTTCCCTTTACACTGTGAAAAAATTCGACCTCTAAAAATGGAAAATACAGTGCCTTATATAGGCCTAGAATGTAACTGTTTGTCTACCCAAATGTCTTTTGAAGCTGACACGTGGCACCCCACTTTCTTTTCAACCTCCCATAGTCTTGGAAGTTTCAAACTTTCCCCGCTCAAGCATTTATCCTTGAAGGTGGGACTGACTCTTTGCCTTATTTTCCTCCGACACCGAGGTTTGTCGCCACCTCTCTGACTCACCTCTCTGCTGGTGTCGAATCGACACGTTGATACGCCTTTTGTGCCGACTGTAATACCCCAAATTTTGACCACTAAGATTTCCCATCATTGTGCAAATCATCATCAAAATATGGATGAATCATCATGCCTCATCAATCTCCTCAAGGAATTGTTGAGCATCCAGTACAATCAGAATTAGGGTTTCAAGCCCTCTCAGAGCTCTTAGACAAAGGATCAATCAAGGAATGACATGATCTTCAACTTATCTAAACCTCTCAAACATACACAAAGGATAAAAAAGGACTCCCACTTCAAGGATTAAGCACAAAGTTGCTCCCTTCTAGGTGGATCAAGCCTCCAGATCGACAGTGTCACCAAATTAGGGTTTTGGTCGACCAGGGCCTCCAGATGAAATTTTCCATCTGGGCATGAGCCAATGATCCAAAACATAACCTAATATACTCCATGGAACCTCATGGACCCATTCATCAAGTCAATTTTGCCTCTGGGGATGCATACATCAAAAATCAGGAATTAGGGATTCTTGACCTAATTCACCCCTAAGTTGACTTTTGGGAAAAATCATGAGCCAAGACCTCAAGACATGATTTGAGGGTCTCCAACATACCACATTGATCCATTTGTAACAATGTATTGATCCAAGAAGTGTGAGCAACAAGTCTCAATTTCATCTGCACCACAATTAGGGTTTCGCGAGAAAAGTCAACTGTAACTTTGACTTTTGACCAGGACATGCTCCCAAACCGTAAGACATGATTCAATATACCCTATGACACCCATGGAACATGTCCATCAATTTTGATTTAGGTCAAGGACATGATTTCCTGAATAATTGCACAGTTTGGAATTCATCTGATAAAAAGTCAAATCTGCACAAAAGTCAACTTTGACTTTTTGAGATTTTTCACCAAAATGGATTTTTAACCCTAAAATGATGTTAATGCATGATTTGAATCATCATTCATCAAGAAAAATCAAGAAAAGTTGGATAACTTGTAAAAGGGGTAACCATAAAACTTAGAAATTTTTCTAAGTTATGGAAAAAGTACCACTAATACACCAACTTTGGAGGGCCATAACTCCTAAACCACAAGGCCAATTTTTTCCATCCAAAGCTTGATTTTTAGCCCTCATTATCCTCTACAAAAACTTCAACAAGACCTAAGTCCAATTCATTAAGGATTTTGAGTTATGGAGTGATCAAAATCAAGAAATCACACTTTGTTCCAACACTTAGTGAAATTTTCACCAAGTCAGATTTTGCTTCACTTTTTGCCAAATGTAGAGGGATTTTTCACTTGGAATCAAAAGAGATCAAAACCAAACATGTTTAAACAGTTTTTGTATCATGTAAGGGCTTTCCAAAATGGCCAAGAACATTTCCAAATTCAACTTACACCATGAGATATGACATTGTCAAGTTGCCTTGCTGAAATCTGTCAAAGGCAAGGCAGATTTTGCAACTTTGCTCGATTTTCCAAAATCAGCCAAATTCAATTGCTCCTACCCACTTGGACACATCTGAGGATTGAATCTAAAGGGGACAATCACTGAGCCAAGCCTCCAAAGTCATGGGAACAAGAAATAGCATGTTGAACCTAGAATGGCCAAAATAGGGACAAGACTCCAATTTTGGAATGAAGCATTCAATGGAACCATCAAGGTGGCATGGACTGAGCCATTCTCATATGAAATCAGTCAAGACTTATCCAAGACCAAGGGGACCAAAGCTCTGTGCCCTAACCTCTAGTCAATGGCTAAAGGAGACTTGCATTTCCATTGGCCAACATTGAGGAAACACCTGCTGCAGTTGCCATTCACTATTGCAGCCAAAACAAACTTGCTCTACTATAAATAGAGCTTAATTGTGATCAGTTTTAGTACACCAAAGCCATCAAACAGATGCTTTCCTCAAAATCTCTTCTTTCACCTCAAATTTGCCTTCCAAAGCAAGTAATTATGAGTTTTTGAGTTAGAGAGCAATTCCACTCAAACTAATCACACACACACCTCATATATATCATATGTAAGCTGTGCAAACCATCAAAAGTGACCTGTAATCACAGAATCACAAAGTCACCTCTCAAAACCTCAAAATGGCACTTTTGTGCATTTTTCAAGCCATGTCTTGATTCAGTCACTTTCCAAACCAGATAAAACCTCAAACACACTTCAAATATCATCCTTGAACTGTCCCAAATGGTTCCCAACATCTGGAACACCATTTGAGAGAGTTGCCATTTTGGTCACTTTTGACCCCTTTTGCAAGAAAGGGACTGTTTGTGTTTTTGCAGGTACCAGCTGATTCCAATCATCCTAAAAGCATCCAAGGGATCATTTGAGGTTGTCCAAAGCATAAACCCATATCTAGAGCAAGGGAGTTGGCAGATTGCTGAGAAAACTCCAAAATCTCAAGGAAGGGTAAGCCTCTCAACTTGCAGTCACCAAAACATGTGTGCATTTGAAGTCCATTGATTATGCATCTCTTATACATGTCATATGTGTTGTGTTTGTGCCAATTGATCATGTAATTCATGCCTGTAATGAGTTGTAGCATAGAACATGCAATTATAGGTCATTTCCAAAATCATGTCATACCTTGTATATTTGTTGGTTCAGTTCAAACAATGGATGTATCACCACCCCAGTGGTAGGGCGCGCGCCTTGTATGCTTAAGGTCGTGGGTTCAAACTCCACCCATGCCATTTTGTGATTTTTCACATTTTTGATATTTTTCCAATTATTTTCATGTTTTGTTAATTATTTGGAAAATTAATAACTCACTCAATTTTAATTATTTTTTATTGGTTCTTTTTGCAAAAAATCACAAAAATATTGAAATATTTATTTCCACAAAAAAATTAGATTTATATTATTTATTTAATATAGTTAGTATTTTTGTGAATAAATGCCTTTTATTTGTTTTTAAACCCTTTTAAAAATAAATATCCATGTTGAAAAATCAAAACCAAGTAGGTTTTAATTCATCTTGTGGTTGAAACCTCATTTTTCAAACCTAAAACCAAAATCACAAGTTGTTTATTCAAACTTATTTGGAATTTTGTATCATTTTAATTGATTCTTCCTTGAATAATTATTTTAAAATGATGAAATTAGGGTTTTGTTAATTTTTCCCTTAAACAAACTTTGTCAAACACTCATGGGCCTCTAATAGAGTGTAAGACCCAATCCTTTTTTGACCAAATCATTTTTGGGCCTCACTTATTGTATAAGTCCCGATACCGTCAAAAAACAAACGGCGCGATCGTCGCCTTTTCAAAAATCATCTGGGCCTACTCTCGAGTAGTAAGACCCATTCCTTTTTCTTTAAACTTTTGGGCCTCTAATAGAGTGTAAGACCCAACCCTTGGTAAATACAATCTATTTGTGGGCCTCACTTATTGTATAAGTCCCGTTGTATTTCAAAAAGTTCGACGCGATCATCATCTGTTGAAAAACCATCTGGGCCTCTCCTTGACCTGTAAGCCCCAAATCTTTCTTTTTCAAAGCACTTTCTCCTTTGATTTTGAATATACTGTTGTTTTCAATCTTTCTTTGTTGAACAACTAACCAAACAGCATGGAAGCTCTACAACCGAGTAAGTGGTTATACGCTTTCATTTACTGCTTTCATATATATATATATATATATATATATATATATATATATATATATATATATATATATATATATATATATATATAACTGTATTGTGGGGCTGTTTCACTGTAAGTCTCCTTTCACAAACTCATATATATATAACTGTATTGTGGGGCTGCTCATTGTAAGTCTCCTTTCATAAACTCATATCGACTGTGTAATCATAGTATAGATATTCAGAGTTCCCCCGGCAACTACGTCTAGAACTAGGTAAAGTCGTTTCGATTATTCATAGAAATAGACAGCTAGATCCCCAATAGGACTACCAGATACAGTCTTCTCTTCGGCTGTCCTCATTAGGAATTGTCTTGAAACTCTGCTCCCAGAGATAAATGTATTCTCCGTGAATTGCATCTTTGAGTTTCTTCCAAATTCTCGAACTTTCCTGACTTGATCTATTCCTTGTGAATAGCTTGCCTTGAATTTCTCGGGGTTTGGGGACCCACGGGCTTCTTAAAAGCATCGGCCTCCTCTTGGGCATCGTACAAGGACCCACAGGCTTCCTAAAAGCAACCCTGCCTCCTCTTGGGCTTAGTACAAGGACCCATCGGCTTCTTAGAAGTATTCACATCCTCCTCTTAGGCTTCGTATAATGATCTCTTCCTCCAGGAATGATAGCCTCCTCTTGGGCTTAGTACAAGGACCGATCGGCTTCTTAAAAGCTTCCAGCCTCCTCTTGGGCTTCGTACAAATTGTCCCGACGACCTCCTAGAGGTATAGGAATAGAACTTAGTCATCTGCATAGAACAGTCCTTTCAAGAGTCTACTACTATTTCTCAAAGCATAGTACAAAAGATGAAACTCTAGACTTGGACAGTCTATTTTCCTTGAGTCTCAAAGACATTCTCAAGTGACCCCTTTCGTTAAATAAGAAGAAAACCCGTAGACTCGGACAGTCTTAATACCCTTCGGATTTCCCCGTTTCCTTAAAGAACAGGGACCAACCCCGATCCTCAAATCAAACCCATGAGTACAGTGTTGCTCATATAAGAACTGATTTTCTCTTTCAAAATCAGTATATTGGATCTGTCACTCAACAAAAACAGTCACCAGTAGATAGCCTCCTCTTAGGCTTTGTATAACGATATCCCTAAAAGAGTCGGTCTTCTTTTCGCCTCCTCTTAGGCTTCGTATAATGATCCTTCTTTTCCTCAGCATAAGTTAGCCTCCTCTTGGGCTTTGTACAAATGATTCTCCCAAGCGGAGCAAACCTTTCGCCTCCATCTCGGGCTTCATACGAGATACAAAAAGACTTCCTCGTTGAGTCAAATAACTTTTAGCCTCTCTCTCAGGCTTTGTATGAGACACATAAAAAAACTTCCTCGTTGAGTCAATCACCCTTTTGCCTCCATCTCGGGCCTCGTACGAGATACAAATTCCCTTAAGCAAGAGTCGAACTCTTCTTCAGCCTCAATCTCGGGCTTCATACGAGCTATAAAAGATTCTCCAGCTGAGTCAACTCTTTTTAGCCTCCTCTTAGGCTTTGTATAATGAAATCCCCCACTGATTTGAACCCTTTTAGCCTCTCTCTCGGGCTTCGTACGAGACACATATTAGCCTCCTCTTAGGCTTTGTATAAGAAAACCACTGGTTGATCCAATCAACCTTTTAGCATCAAAGTTGTGCCTCGTTCACAGTACACAAACATCAACAACTCCTTCTCTTTCATCTAATCGCTGTAAGCGGCAAGCCTCTGGATCATCTATATCCACGCCACTGTCCTTCTTTTAGCATGAGAAATTCCTAAGGAAAGATAGCATTGCTCTACACTGAGTTAAAGTCTTCTCCTTCAGGTTAAAACCCCTTCTCAGGAAATTATGGCATTGCTAGGATCCGCGTATCCCGGTTAAAGTAATTCTCCTTTACAAACCCTCTTTAGAGTTGACAAGTTCTCTCTAAAGTTGAGACCCTTCAGCTTCACATCTTGGGCTTTCAACAAGATACAAACTACCTTTCGCTTCACGTCTTGGGCTTTGAACAAGACACCAAAAACCATTTCCTCCCATAGACTAGGAGGAACTATGAACGCTCTGATTTCCTTGTTTTCGATAAACGGGAATACGTAGGCATAAGATCGAAAGAAAAGATCTTAGCGAGCACACTAAACAAAAACCCAAAATCCCATACTTTCACACATCAATCAAAAAATGTCCGTCCTAACATCAAAACATCTCTTCGAACAAAATAACCTGAGACAATCCCCGAATCTTTGAAGCATCTGTAAACCAACAGTGTTGACTGTTTAACCTCAGTATGCAAGCAGGGTTAGTTGGAGACATCTATTTCCCTTCCTTCATCAGCTTACAATAGGATAAAAAATGAATCGAGTTGTAGTGCCGAGAGCGATTGTGCTTCGCAACCACGTCCAAAAATCGCTCGCTACAGAAAAGTGGCGACTCTGCTGGGGAGAATCTTTGTTTTGATCCGTGCATTATTTGTTTATTCTTGTCTCCTAGGTAGAAACCTTCGCTGAGATAAGACTTTTTTACTCTATTAGGATCTTAGGTCAAAACCTTCACTTGTGTAGAAACCACAGAATGGTGACTTCGTCGGGGAGCCATTTATGTCAGAAACTTAGGATTCTTAGCTTTTAAAGTCTAGGGCTTAGGACAAATATATATACTGCTTTTCCTAATTTCTATACGTGTTTATTTTTCTGCTACTGGGAATGCGTGTGATGCCGCATGTGGTGAGATTGAGTATACATCTAGGAAAAGCCAACCCTTTCGTAGTGCGGAAACTATCGGAAATAGTTGTTACGCGATACTACCCTCATTTGAGGCTGGTGATCTATTCTCGGTGAATGGCACTTACTCTAAGATTGCACACAACTCGCTGGCGATACGCTTGTTGTTTTGCTTTCCTGGGAGGAGCTGATGATAATGAGTACAGGTACAAAAATCACCCTAGTATAAACCTTTGAGGATGGGTAGAGCCTTGACTTCATGACAACGACCCTCTGACCCCATGTTTTTTCTATGTTTTTGTGTGCTGCAATCATGCATTCATTTAAAAGAACATTAAAACATTCAAAAAATATTTCTCTTCTAGTCTCTCTGTTCTTTAAATTAAACTAAGACTGAGATTGCAAATATCAGAGAAAAGGATTGCACTAATGGATTTTGGTAGAAGCAGAACTCACCAGTATACCTTCAAGGTTCCAAAGCTTGAGGATTTGAGAAGGTTAGCGAGGATGATCACTAACCCAGAGGCTTTCAGAGCCAAGCACGGTGGTTTGCTCCCACTCTAAAGAGTCCATGTGATTGGGGGAATCATGGACGCGCTCGTTCAATTCTACGATCCGGTTTATCATTGTTTCACATTCCCGGATTACCAGCTAGCACCAACGCTGGAGGAGTATTCTCATCTGATCGATTTACATATCACTGATCGAGCTCCATTTTCTGGACTGGAAGAAATTCCAAAGAATCAGACTATTGCAAGAGCAATTCATTTGGACGAGTCTGAGGTCAGGATTCACATGACTACCAAGGGTGGCATCCAAGGTTTGCCAGCCCAGTTCTTGACAAAGAAGGCCCTGTATTTCGCCAGTATAGGAAACGTGACTGCTTTTGAAAGCATCTTTGTCTTGCTCACCTACGGATTATTTTTGTTTCCCAACATCAATAACTTTGTAGATATCAACGCTATTGAGGTTTTTCTCATTGGAAACCCTGTGCCGACTTTTCTTGCGGATGCGTATCATTCTGTACACTTAGGAAATTTGTACAGTGGAGGGGAGATCACATGTTGTGTACCTCTGCTCTACAAATGGTTTATCTCCCATTTGCCTAAGTTTGCTGCTTTTTGGGATTGCAAGAGTGTCTTGCGCTGGTCGCAGAAGATCATGTCTCTCACCAACTCTGAAATTGATTGGTGTAATAGGATTTATGATGGGATCAGGATCATTGATCGTTGTGGAAACTTCCCCAACGTACCCCTCATAGGAACTAAAGGGGGAATCAACTACCATCCGGTGTTGGTTCTTCGTCAATTTGGATACCCGATGAGACACATCCCACTGGGTGTTCATCTGGAAGGTCTTTTGTTCAAGGAAGGAGAAAACGACAGAGCACTAAAGATGGAAATAGTGCACGCTTGGAAGCACGTTTATAAGAAAGGACGAGAGTCTCTAGGAAAACCAGATTGTGTCTCGGTGGAGCCTTATCTCCACTGGGTACAAACTAGAGCTCTCAAGCTAAACATGCCTTATCCTCGTTACAGAATTCTTCCACCGAGGGAATCTGTCATGTACTTCATGACGGAAACTGAAAAGCTTCAGGTTCCTCTCAACAAAGTTCAACGGGAGAGGAGGTCTTGGAAGAACAAGTATCGCACTCTCAATGTGGAGTGTATCCAAATACAACAATTACTGAAAGAGAAAGATGCTCTGATTGAGATTTTGGAGCAACATGCTGTAGAAAACCAAGATGACCAAAGGAATTTGCTCGCTCCTTTCACCTGGCAAAGGAATGACGACCCGACAACGGCTCAAGAGCCCCTGTCAAAGAAAAGGAGATATCAGAATCAGCACCCGATTTCTCTTCAGAGAGGACTCGGGACCCATTAGCTTAGGTTTCTGTTTCCGCATCTTGTAATCTACTGTATTTCCATTTCTGTAATCCTTTGAATTCAATAAAAAGGGGTTTCCCCACTGTTTGATATTTGCAATCTAATTGTCGAAGTTTATTTTGATTAAACCAAGAAAACAATTAATATAATCATTGCATTTCATCATTCTCACGTCGCGTATTCTTCTTACCTACAAATCTTACGTTTGTGTCTCGGTTCTAGAGTCAAACTGTCTCATTCGTACAATACTCGGGCCAATCGTCAGAAAAAGATGGATGATCTTGAGGAAGAGAATAGAGAGTTGAAAGAAGAGATCGACGCTCTGAGAGAGGATATGAGAAAGCTTCGTAACAACATGCAAGCCATGGCAGAAGCTCAGCTACAAAGGATTGTGATCTCAGAGATCACCTCGGCGCCCATAGTGGAGAAGTATGATCCTAGGTATCAAATACCGAAAGATCATCCCTGGGGCATGCCTGCGAACTATATCTCAGAAGGATATGTTCCGCCATTCGTTGAAGATCAGGGAATCGCAACAGATGCCGCTGGTCCTGAAGGTTACAGACTTCGGGAAAGCGAAGATGCCAGAGGCATATTGAAGACTTCTGAAGGTTACAAAATTCAGGAATCGCCAAAATTCATCGCCGTAGTTACGGTACCACCCCCTGTGGTGCACACTGTCCCGGAAGGACAGATTCCACAGATACCTTCTGATAAAAAGGAAACTATGTTCGACCGAATGGATGAATTCCAAGAACAGTTCTTGGAAATGCAGAAGGAACTGCAAGCCATTCGCGGTTAGGATCTTTTTGGAAAGGACGCCGCAGACCTTTGTCTGGTCCCCAATGTGAAAGTTCCGCACAAGTTCTAAGTGCCCGACTTTGAAAAATACAAGGGTAACTCTTGGCCTCAAAGTCACTTGACAATGTACGCTCGACGAATGTCAGCTCAGACGGAGAATCAGGACTTGCTGATTCATTACTTTCAGGATAGTTTAACCGGTGCCGCCTTAAAATGGTACATGGGTTTAAACCGCGCCACGATCAGCACATTTAGAGATCTTGGCAAAGCCTTCGTTCAACATTATAAATACAATTTGGACATGACACCCGACAGAGATCAACTCAGATCGATGTCGCAAAAGGACAAGGAAACCTTTAAGGAGTACGCCCAGAGATGGCGCGAAATTGCCGCTTAGATTTGTCCACCTCTTGAGGAAAAAGAGATGACAAAGATCTTCTTAAAGACCTTGAGCTCATTTTACTACGACAGAATGGTTGCCAGTGCGCCCAGTGATTTCACCGAGATTGTGGGTATGGGAGTTCGTCTTGAGGAAGCCGTCCGAGAAGGACGTTTGGCAAAAGACGCTAGACCATCAAGCAGTACAAAACGATACGGTAGTGCTCTCCCTAAGAAAAAAGAGCAAGATATTGGGAATATCTCTCTCGGAAAGCAAAGGCAACGTTATCAACCAGTAGCAGCGGTAACTCCTGCTATCGGCCCCACGCCTGTTCCTACGTATCAACCTCAGGTTGCGCAGAGCCAA
The DNA here is from genome assembly GCA_022829125.1 of Lathyrus tuberosus. Taxonomy (NCBI): domain Eukaryota; kingdom Viridiplantae; phylum Streptophyta; class Magnoliopsida; order Fabales; family Fabaceae; genus Lathyrus; species Lathyrus tuberosus. The sequence continues at coordinate 4,516,204 of JALAZF010000414.1, read as the reverse complement.
CCAAATCAGAAAAGGACACAACAACCTCTTCAGCAGGCTCGTCCTCAGTACAATAACAACCGTACAACACGACCATCAGGGTTTGATCCTATACCCATGTTGTACGCAGAACTATTTCCGTTACTACTAGCTAAGGGGCACATTCAGACTAAGTCTCCTCTTAAAGTACCGAAAAATCCGCCTTTCTGGTTTAAAGAGGATCAGACATGCCCTTATCATCAAGGAGAGTCAGGGCATAACATAGAGAGTTGTCTCAATTTCAAATCTGACGTGCAAAAGCTTGTTAGGAATGGGCTTTTATCTTTCAAAGATACGAATCCCAATGTTCTCACGAACCCGCTGCCTCAACATGAGAAAGCTATGGTCAATCTGATTGAGAAAGAATCTAACAACGTCTATCAAATTCACGATGTACTCTTGTTGAGGAACAATCTGGTCAAGATGCATTGTAGACAGAGTGGATATGGCCATGTGCCACCTCATAACTATCATCAGTGTGATATCTTCTCTAAAAATAGTCAGGGATGTTCGGTAGTGCAAGCAGCTCTACAGGAACAGATGGATCTCGGATGGATCCAAGAGCACCGAGTTTGTGGAGTTAACATGGTCTACGCGAATTCCAACATTATTCTGAACCACGATATCTGTGCGATGAATGTCAACTTGGTGGCGATGCACTCAAGGCAAAGCCAGTACCATAATCTGTCGCGGCACGATTACAGTTCCTGTCTGACTTGCTCGGTAAACAAACAGGGATGCTCTTTTGAACAAGAGGCCCTCCAGCGTCAGATGGATCTTGGATGGATCCAAGACTACCATGATAGGAATCCCTTTCAAATCAACCTGGTTCAGATTTTTGATATTCGTGTGATGAATACCAACCTGGTGGAGTTACATGCTGAGCAGGTCCGACTCAGATTCCTGATCTCACATGACTATCAAAGCTGTAAAGCGGGTCGCGAAAACGATCGAGGTTGTACCCTTGTCCAGGAGGCACTTCAGCACTTGTTAAATCACTGGTGGATGCCAATCTATATGGATGAAGATACTTAGCAGATCAGTATCAATAATAGGAATCCCACTCGACGTCAAAGTCAGGATGTCTGATCAGTGGAAGCTAACCTAGTGAGGTTACATTGTATTCAAAGTGGGCGTGGCCAGGTGCCCCCACACAACTATGACAGTTGTAGCGTCTGTTCGGAAGGTAACCAAGGGTGTTACCTTGTGAGAACATCTCTTCAGGGTCAGGTCGATCGTGGAGAAAGTCGTCCATATCCAGGTTCTGGACCCATCAACTGGGCGCCGAACTACCTTGCCGATCAAGTTGAGGATGTTGTCACAATCTCTGGTCATCATAGGACCAGGGATGTTTTTGCCATCATCCCTTTGCTTGATGAATCCAGAATTCCCAACCGGGAATGGATCGAGATTACTTATGATGGTCAGAAAAATCAGAAGGTTCCCATAGTCATCTATCTACCGGGACCGCTACCGTATGAATCAACTAAGGATATCCCTTACAAATACGGTGCAACAACAATTGAGAATGGAAAGGAAATTCCATTACCCTCCGTCGTGAATATTGCAGACATCAGTCGTGTAACATGGAGCGGTCGAATCTTCAACCGAGGAGTTGGAGAGTCCAACAAAGAAAAGGAATTTCAGACAGAAGTTCCCGATCCACCACTCGGGCAATCCAGTAATCCCGACCTTTCAAAAAATGATGATGAGATGCTGAAGCTCATCCAAAGGAGTGAATACAACATTGTTGATCAACTGTTACAGACTCCTTCAAAGATCTCGGTGTTATCACTGTTACTCAGTTCAGAAGCCCATAGGGAGGCTCTACAGAAAGTCTTAGAGCAAGCCTTTGTGGAACAGGATGTAACAATCAGACAGTTCGATAGTATTGTCTCTAACATCACTTCCTGCAACAATTTGGGATTTAGTGATGAGGAATTACCCGAAGAGGGTCGTCGTCATAACATGCCGCGCAATATCACAGTTAACTGCCAGGACGATGCTTTAGCCAGCGTACTGGTAGACACAGGGTCAACCCTTAATGTTATGCTGAAGTCCACTTTGATGCAATTATCATTCAAAGGCCCTCCGATGAGAATCAGCGAGGTTGTCGTCAAAGCGTTCGAAGGATCCAAAAAAACAGTTATCGGCGAAGTTGATCTTCCCATAACTATTGGTCCTCACACTTTCCAAGTCACTTTCCAGGTCATGGACATCCGGGCAACATACAGTTGTTTATTAGGAAGACCTTGGATACATCAGGCTGGAGCGGTCACCTCGACCCTCCACCAAAAGCTAAAGTTCGTTCAGAACGATTAACTCATCACAGTCTGTGGAGAACAGGCCTTGCTCGTGAGTAACTTGTCATCATCTGCTGGTATAGAACCCGAAGAGGTTATTGGGACGCAGTTCCAAGCACTATCGGTGAGCAAGGACAATCAATTCGAAGGAGGAACTTCGATTTCCACATACAAAGATGCTATCAAAGCGGTCGAGAGTACCGATACAAAAGGATGGGGACATCTTGTCATTCCTATTGACAATAAAACAAAGAAGGGTCTTGGTTTTTCTGCAACCTGTACCCAGACAGCTGCCAGCGATGAAAGTCTTCATCCCATTCAGAACTTCTTCCACAGTGGAGGTTTCCTCCAACCAGTGACTCAAGCAATCCATGCTATCAATGAGGAAGATTTCTCCGACACAGAGGAAGAGTGGAAGTCCTATCTTAACAAGGACGGTTATATGCCGCAGGACGAAACGCCTACACCATTTTGCTATCCCTCACAGAGTCCGAGATTTATACCAAGGTCAGACGTCGAAATGATATACGGAGATTGTGATCCGGAAGGATGTCGTGCTCCGCCAAATTCATTAGAGGAAGACACTCTGATGAAAGACAACCTTGACTCTACCTACTATGGCCCAATGGATGGTCTGCCAATGTGGCAGCCCTACCCAGGAGACTTGGGGCCAGAAAGTCAGCCGAGTAATGACACTCAGCTGAGCGTCATTGAACAGAATACCTGCGTCCCCACCATGTCATGGGATCAACACTTAGGTCATTCGGAAATTACTCAACATGACGATGAATTCTCAACGTTTGCAGGACTAGAGTTCATCAACTACGCTTTTCCTGAGGCCAACTTCATCGAGAGGGATGACTCCTCCAGTTCGAAAGAGGTGTGGGACACCCTGGGACAACCGAGTGGAAAATTTGACTATATGGTCAAGTACACTGCTCCCGAAAGCTCTCGTATCAGGCTCGAAGATATCCATCTAACTGGATGGGGAGATATACCTGAGAGCACAAATGCTATGCAAAATACAACAGAGGAATCCTCCTACGACAATTCTGCCTAGGAGACAGATTCCAATGATCCTGCTCCACCAGAAATCAGCGTCATTTCTGAAGACAAATCAAGGAAGGTGCCAGATTTTGTGATTCACCGAGAAGTTCGCCGCCAATGGGTTGCCGTCGAGGTTCCGAAGGTCGTTCACCAGTCAAAGTAATTGCCTTCTTTAAAACCTTTCACCCTGCCCAGGTGAAACGGATGTTTTGATAGGGCTCGCTTTCTGTAAATTTTCCCTCTTCGCTTTGCCCGAAGCGACAGAGTTTTGTTTTACAGGGCTGTAGTTTCAAGATTCGACTTGTTCATTAATAAAATAACGTCGTTCTGTAATTTCCACATTTATTGCTGTTTTCTCTTTTTGCTTTCTCAGAAAATAGTAATCCTAAAAAACAAATCAATAATAAAAACAAGCAGTAAAATAAAAACACTGCACACACTTGCATTTTCTCTATCTCTTCTAAACACGAATCATCATGTCATGCAGATTGCTTGTTTTACACCCCGTTGAAACATATGATCCGATGCCTTCTCCCGACTTTGAGTTCCCGGTATTTGGGGCTGAAGAAGAAGATGACAACGAAATTCCAGAAGAGATCTCCCGATTACTCAGACAAGAGGAAAGGTCCATTGATCCTCACAAACAGCCGTTGGAAACGGTAAACTTGGGTTCGGAAAAAGAGAGAAAAGAAATCAGGGTTGGGGCACTGCTCAGTCCAACTGCCAGAGAGGGTTTGATAAAGCTTCTCCGAGAATTTCCCAATGTGTTCGCTTGGTCCTATCAGGATATGCCAGGGTTGGATACCAACATCGTGGAACATAACTTACCATTAAGATCGGAATGTCCGCCAGTAAAGCAAAGGTTGAGACGCACTCACCCGGACATGGCCATCAAAATCAAAGAGGAGGTACAGAAACAGATCGACGTGGGTTTCCTCGCTACATTTGAATATCCTCAATGGGTAGCCAACATCGAACCCGTTCCTAAAAAGGACGGAAAGGTCAGAACGTGTGTCGATTACAGGGATCTAAACAAGGCTAGTCCAAAGGACGACTTCCCTTTACCACACATTGACATGCTGGTATACAACACAACAAAGTTCAAAGTTTTCTCCTTCATGGATGGATTCTCGGGCTATAACCAGATCAAAATGGCGCCGAAAGACAAGGAGAAAACTTCGTTCATTACCCCATGGGGTACCTTTTGTTACAAGGTAATGCCGTTCAGTTTGAAGAATGTCGGGGCAACCTATCAAAGGGCCATGACTACTCTGTTTCATGACATGATACACAAAGAAATTGAGGTATATGTCGATGATATGATTGCAAAGTCAAAAACAGAGAGTGAGCACGTTGAACACCTGTCAAAACTATTCGAGCATTTGAGGAAGTACAAACTCCACTTGAATCCCAACAAATGCACCTTCGGTGTCCGTTCAGGGAAACTACTAGGGTTCATCGTCAGCCAGAAAGGAATTAAAGTTGATCCTGACAAGGTCAAGGCCATTCAAGAAATGCCTTCTCCGAAAACCAAAAAACAAGTCAGAGGATTCCTGGGACGTTTGAACTACATCTCTAGATTCATATTCCTTATGAACGCCACATGTGCGCCGATTTTCAAATTACTGAAAAAGAACCAGGATTGCGTTTGGTTAGAAGATTGCTAAACCACCTTCGACAGTATCAAAGAATATCTGTTGAATCCTCCAATTCTATCACCTCCAGTGGAAGGAAGAACACTAATCATTTACCTCACAATCCTAGAGGACTCAATGGGATGTGTACTTGGCCAACAAGACGAAACCAAAAGGAAAGAGTCTGCCATTTACTATTTGAGCAAGAGGTTCACCGACTGTGAAACTCGGTACACGATGCTTGAGAAAACTTGTTGCGCATTGGCTTGGGCAGCCAAACGTCTTCGCCAATACATGATTCGTCATACTACTTGGTTGGTTTCCTAGATGGATCCAATCAAGTACGTCTTCGAAAAACCTGCTCTTACGGGAAGGATTTCCCGTTGGCAGATGTTGCTATCAGAATATGACATAGAGTACCACGCTCAGAAAGCCGCTAAGGGAAGTATTTTAGCCGATCATTTGGATCATCAACCGATTGACGATCAAGAATCAATAGGGTTTGACTTCCCAGACGAAGATATCATGTATCTAAAAATGAAAGATTGCGATGAACCGTTACCCAGTGAAAGGCCAGAACCAGGTTCCCAATGGGGACTTATCTTTGACGGAGCAGTTAATCATTATGGAAACGGAATTAGGGCAATCATTGTTACCCCTCAGGGTACCCACATTCCTTTCACTGCCAGACTTATGTTCAAATGTACAAACAACGAGGCCGAATACGAAGCTTGTATTATGGGTCTCGAAGAAGCGATTGATTTAAGGATCAAGAACTTGGACGTATACGGTGATTCAGCCTTGGTTATCAATCAGATCACAGGAGATTGGAACACATACCAATCAGGATTGATTCCTTACAAAGACTATGCAAGAAGGTTGCTACCCTTCTTCAACAGAGTTGAGTTTCATCACATCCCTCGTGGTGAGAATCACATGGCTGATGCTTTAGCCACTCTTTCTTCCATGATTAGCGTAGGTCAATGGAATGACCTGCCTAAGATTGACGTTATGCGCCTTGAACGGCCCGCCTATATCTTCGCGATCGAAGCAGTCATAGACGACAGACCTTGGTATCACGATATCAAATGCTTCCTTCAGAAACAAGAGTACCCACCTGGGGCACACAGAAAAGACAGGAAAATCCTCATAAGGTTGGCTGGAAACTTCTTCCTGAGCGGTGACACTCTTTATAAGAGAAATTTTGACATGGTCTTGCTCCGATGCGTAGACAGACCAGAAGCAGACATGCTTATGAAAGAAATTCATGAAGGATCCTTTGGCACTCATGTCAACGGACACACAATGGCGAGAAAAATTCTAAGAGCAGGGTACTACTGGTTAACCATGGAATCCGACTGCTACAAGTACATGAGAAGGTGTCACAAGTGTCAGATATACTCCGACAAAATTCATGTACCGCCATCACATCTCAAAGTTCTTTCTTCCCCATGGCCTTTTTCCATATGGGGAATCGACATGATTGGCTTGATTGAACCTAAGGCTTCAAACGGACATCGGTTCATCCTGGTAGCCATTGATTACTTCACCAAGTGGGTCGAAGCAGCGTCGTACGCTAATGTTACCCGACAAGTCGTGGTCCGATTTATCAAAAACAATGTCATCTGCCGTTATGGTGTTCCAAGCCAGATCATTACGGATAATGGATCTAACTTGAACAATAAGATGATGAAAAAGTTATGCGCAGAGTTCAAGATTGAACACCATAACTCATCTCCCTACCGACCCAAGATGAACGGAGCGGTAGAAGCGGCTAACAAGAACATTAAGAAGATTGTTCAAAATATGGTTGTAACCTACAAAGATTGGCACGAGATGCTACCCTTTGCTCTGCACAGTTATCGTACATCTGTCCGCACTTCAACAGGGGCTACCCCTTTCTCTCTAGTGTATGGCATGGAAGCAGTGCTCCCCATAGAAGTAGAGATCCCATCAATCCGGGTATTGATGGAAGCTAAGCTCACAGAAGCTGAATGGTGTCAAAGCCGACACGAAGAACTCAATCTGATCGAAGAAAAGCGAATAACGACACTATGCCACTGTCAGTTATATCAACAAAGAATGAAGAGGGCGTTTGACAAAAAGGTCAGACCTCGCATCTTCAGAAAAGGAGACCTCATGCTCAAGAAGATACAATCATTTCTCACTGATACTCGGGGCAAGTGGACCCCAAATTATGATGTCCCCTATGTGGTCACGAAACCTTTCTCAGGCGGCGCCTTGAGACTTGCAACCATGGACGGAGAAGAATTTGCCTACCCCACAAATGTTGATGTAGTCAAGAAATACTTCGCCTAAACTAAAAAAAAACGTCTCGGTGGATTGAAAACCCGAAAGGGCGGTCCAGGCAAAAGTTAGAGACATGGAAAAAAAATAATCCCGGTGGATTGGAAACATCATAGTACAATCCAGGAAAAAATTAGGGATAATGGCAAGTAACTATGTTCAACAGAGGCAAGTCCCTCAGCAGCAGTTACATCACCCATCGGAGGAAAACTCCCGTCAGGGTCATCTTCGACAGAAGCTCAGGATGCCCATAATTCAAAGTTGGTAGAAGGATAGTGGTCATTATGTTTCAACGTAGCCCTTTTTCCCCGTAAATTACCATTTTCTAACTTTGTAAATACTCTTTGGAATCACACGTTTGGCTGATCTCCATCTTATCAATAAAATTTGAGCCTTTGTGCTTTTGTTTGTAATTCTTACTTGTTTTAGCTTTACAGAACAACGTTGTTTTAACTTAATTAACGACTCTTGAAATAAAACAAAAATGAATTTACTTGTTAAAACTTTTTCTGCTTTCAAAACTAAAGATGGCAATTGCTTTTGACTTTTGAACATCGAAAGAACGTCGATTGCGTCTCCAAAGGCGTTTGAATTTCAAAGTGCGGAATCAAAGTACTCCTTCTAACCCATTACGCCTGAATGAAGGATCAACTGTGTCAGAGACCTTGTTTCGCCTGACACCTCGGCCGAGTTCTTATCTCCTAAGCCCGATCAATGGTATTCCCCGTGAGGACTACTTCTCCTAAGCAAGATAGAATTGATATTTTGAACCAGTGGTACTTTTTCGTCCCCAGTAGTGGCCGAGTATCCAACCGTGTTCATCTTTTAGTTTGTATGTCGCGTTTGTTTTGTCAGCATAAACATACATACATCGTGCATTTTTTATTTGCATTCACATTTCATATTGCATCACTATCACTTGAGTCGGTCTTATCCTGCCGTGATAACCGTCCACTCAATCGAGTTTGTCAGTTCTTGCTTTGTCAGGAAGTGTTGTGTCCGATCGAACTCATTTCCAGTGTATCTTTAGATCAAAGTTGGCAATTGGCCACTTTGATAACTTGAACCTCTGAAAGACCAGAGAACCTTCAACAGATGTCACTCTTCGCCATTGAAGATGATATCCTTGCTTTCCCAGATTAAGGAAAATCCCCAGAGAAAGCCTCTTAAGCAAAGGTTCGGTAGTACATCAGTATTTCTCCAAAAATCCGCTGATGAAAAGGTCATCAGCACCTCAAAATTGGATCCCATCATATGGTATTTCTCTGGGAAGATCCCAAGAAAAGTATGATGCAAGACCCCTAAGCGGAAGGCAGTCTATCAAGAGACTCGCTTTCCCCAGTAGAATCGACAAATGGCGTCTCCAACAGAGAAGTTTGTGCACATCTACAACTCAGACGGATGGGTTCCCCAGCAAGTCTGACATCAAAACCTTTTCCATCAAATGGCATCTCCCCAGGAAAATTCGGTGAGAAGTTTGAGGAAAACTGCTACAAATAGCGTTCCTTGTCAATAAAGTTTATTGACAAAAGAAACTGAGACCAGTCCCTTGGTAGGAAACCAGGGTCGAGGGGAAGTTTATTTCAGAAACTAAGACCAGTCCCTTGGTAGGAAACCAGGGTCAAAGGGAAGTTTATTTCAGAAACTAAGACCAATTCCTTTGTAGGAAACCAGGATCGAGGGGAAGTTTGTTTCTGAAACTGAGACCAGTCCCTTGGTAGGAAACCAGGGTCGAGGGGAAGTTTATTTCAGAAACTAAGACCAGTTCCTTGGTAGGAAACCAGGATCGGGGGGAAGTTTATTTCAGAAACTAAGACCAGTTCCTTGGTAGGAAACCAGGATCGAGGGGAAGTTAACAAAAGAAACTGAGACCAGTTCCTTGGTAGGAAACCAGGATCGAGGGGAGGTTTACCTTTTCTAAGCATCATTGCTTAGCAAAAGAAGATGGATGCGCAAGCTGCAATTCATAGCCATCAAAAATTCGGATATTCCAATATTTAATCCTCTTGCACCCCGAATGCCCGAATACCTTCGTCATTCACACCTTCGGGTCCAAGAAGATTAAATAGGGGCATCTGTAATACCCCAAATTTTGACCACTAAGATTTCCCATCATTGTGCAAATCATCATCACAATATGGATGAATCATCATGCCTCATCAATCTCCTCAAGGAATTGTTGAGCATCCACTACAATCAGAATTAGGGTTTCAAGCCCTCTCAGAGCTCTTAGACAAAGGATAAATCAAGGAATGACATGATCTTCAACTTGTCTAAACCTCTCAAACATACACAAAGGATCAAAAAGGACTCCCACTTCAAGGATTAAGCACAAAGTTGCTCCCTTCTAGGTGGATCAAGTCTCCAGATCGATAGTGTCACCAAATTAGGGTTTTGGTCGACCAGGGCCTCCAGATGAAATTTTTCATCTGGGCATGAGCCAATGATCCAAAACATAACCTAATATACTCCATGGAACCTCATGGACCCATTCATCAAGTCAATTTTTCCTCAGGGGATGCATACATCAAAAATCAGGAATTAGAGTTTCTTAACCTAATTCACCCCTAAGTTGACTTTTGGGAAAAATCATGAGCCAAGACCTCAATGGATTGATCCAAGAAGTGTTAGCAATAAGTCTCAATTTCATCTGCACCACAATTAGGGTTTCGCGAGAAAAGTCAACTGTAACTTTGACTTTTGACCAGGACATGCTCCCAAACCCTAAGACATGATTCAATATACCCTATGACACCCATGGAACATGTCCATCAAGTTTGATTTAGGCCAAGGACATGATTTCCTGAATAATTGGATAGTTTGGAATTCATCTGATAAAAAGTCAACTGTGCACAAAAGTCAACTTTGACTTTTTGAGATTTTTCACCAAAATGGATTTTTAACCCTAAAATGATGTTAATGTATGATTTGAATCATCATTCATCAAGAAAAATCAAGAAAAGTTGGATAACTTGTAAAAGGGGTAACCATAAAACTTAGAAATATTTCTAAGTTATGGAAAAAGTACCACTAATACACCAACTTTGGAGGGCCATAACTCCTAAACCACAAGGCCAATTTTTTCCATCCAAACCTTGATTTGTGGCCCTCATTATCCTCTACAAAAACTTCAACTAGACCTAAGTCCAATTCATTAAGGATTTTGAGTTATGGAGTGATCAAAATCAAGAAATCACACTTTGTTACAACACTTAGTGAAATTTTCACTAAGTCAGATTTTGCTTCACTTTTTGCCAAATGTAGAATGATTTTTCACTTGGAATCAAAAGAGATCAAAACCAAACATGTTCAAACAGTTGTTGTATCATGTAAGGGCTTTCCAAAATGGCCAAGAACATTGCCAAATTCAACTTACACCATGAGATATGCCATTGTCAAGTTGCCTTGCTGAAATCTGTCAAAGGCAAGGCAGATTTTGCAACTTTGCTAGATTTGCCAAAATCAGCCAAATTCAATTGCTCCTATCCACTTGGACACATCTGAGGATTGAATCTAAAGGGGATAATCACTGAGCCAAGACTCCAAAGTCATGGGAACAAAAAAAAGCATGTTGAACCTAGAATGGCAAAAATGGGGACAAGACTCCAAATTTGGAATGAAGAATTCAATGGAACCATCAAGGTGGCATGGACTGAGCCATTCCCATCTGAAATCAGTCAAGACTTATCCAAGACCAAGGGGACCAAATCTCTGTGCCCTAACCTCTAGTCAATGGCTAGAGGAGACATGCATTTCCATTGGCCAACAATGAGGAAACACCTGTTGCAGTTGCCATTCACTATTGCAGCCAAAACAAACTTGCTCTACTATAAATAGAGCTTAATTGTGATCAAATTGAGTACACCAAAGCCATCAAACAGATGCTTTCCTCAAAATCTCTTCTTTCACCTCAAATTTGCCTTCCAAAGCAAGTAATTCTGAGTTTTTGAGTTAGAGAGCAGTTCCACTCAAACTAATCACACACACACCTCATATATATCATATGTAAGCTGTGCAAATCATCAAAAGTGACCTGTAATCACAGCATCACAAAGTCACCTCTCAAAACCTCAAAATGGCACTTTTGTGCATTTTTCAAGCCATGTCTTGATTCACTCACTTTCCAAACCAGATAAAACCTCAAACACACTTCAAATATCATCCTTGAACTGTCCCAAATGGTTCCCAACTTCTGGAACACCATTTGAGAGAGTTGCCATTTTGGTCACTTTTGACCCCTTTTGCAAGAAAGGGACTGTTTGTGTTTTTGCAGGTACCAGCTGATTCCAATCATCCTAAAAGCATCCAAGGGATCATTTGAGGTTGTCCAAAGCATAAAACCATATCTGGAGCAAGGGAGTTGGCAGATTGCTGAGAAAACTCCAAAATCTCAAGGAAGGGTAAGCCTCTCAACTTGCAGTCACCAAAACATGTGTGCATTTGAAGTCCATTGATTATGCATCTCTTATACATGTCATATGTGTTGTGTTTGTGCCAATTGATCATGTAATTCATGCTTGTAATGAGTTGTAGCATAGAACATGCAATTATAGGTCTTTTTCATAACCACTATCGGGTTTTGAGGAGGGAGTGTGATCTGAAAAAACCACCACCACCATTGGATACCTTGTGAAATTCTGGCCCAGATACATATAAATTTTGTCTCAAACCATTAAGAATTGAGAAAGTTATGACCTTCACGTTTTTGAGCCAAAACTTGCCTTGGGCAAGCCAAAATCATGTCATACCTTGTATATTTGTTGGTTCAGTTCAAACAATGGATGTATCACCACCCCAGTGGTAGGGCGCGCGCCTTGTATGCTTAAGGTCATGGGTTCAAACCCCACCCATGCCATTTTGTGATTTTTCACATTTTTGCTATTTTTCCAATTATTTTCATGTTTTGTTAATTATTTGGAAAATTAATAACTCACTCAATTTTAATTATTTTTTATTGGTTCTTTTTGCAAAAAAATCAAAAAAATATTGAAATATTTATTTCCACAAAAAAATTAGATTTATATTATTTATTTAATATAGTTAGTATTTTTGTGAATAAATTCCTTTTATTTGTTTTTAAACCCTTTTAAAAATAAATATCCATGTTGAAAAATCAAAACCAAGTAGGTTTTAATTCATCTTGTGGTTGAAACCTCATTTTTCAAACCTAAAAGCAAAATCACAAGTTGTTTATTCAAACTTATTTAGAATTTTGTATCATTTTAATTGATTCTTCCTTGAATAATTATTTTAAAATGATGAAATTAGGGTTTTGTTAATTTTTCCCTTAAACAAACTTTGTCAAACACTCATGGGCCTCTAATAGAGTGTAAGACCCAATCCTTTTTTGACCAAATCATTTTTGGGCCTCACTTATTGTATAAGTCCCGATACCGTCAAAAACCAAATGGCGCGATCGTCGCCTTTTCAAAAATCATCTGGGCCTACCCTCGAGTAGTAAGACCCATTCCTTTTTCTTTAAACTTTTGGGCCTCTAATAGAGTGTAAGACCCAACCCTTGGTAAATACAACCTATTTTTGGGCCTCACTTATTGTATAAGTCCCGTTGTATTTCAAAAAGTTCGACGCGATCATCATCCGTTGAAAAACCATCTGGGCCTCTCCTTGAGCTGTAAGCCCCAAATCTTTCTTTTTCAAAGCACTTTCTCCTTTGATTTTGAATATACTGTTGTTTTCAATCTTTCTTTGTTGAACAACTAACCAAACAGCATGGAAGCTCTACAACCGAGTAAGTAGTTATACGCTTTCATTTACTGCTTTCATATATATATAACTGTATTGTGGGGCTGTTTCACTGTAAGTCTCCTTTCACAAACTCATATATATATATAACTGTATTGTGGGGCTGCTCACTGTAAGTCTCCTTTCATAAACTCATATCGACTGTGTAATCATAGTATAGATATTCAGAGTTCCCCCGGCAACTACGTCTAGAACTAGGTAAAGCCGTTTCGATTATTCATAGAAATAGACAGCTAGATCCCCAATAGGACTACCAGATACGGTCTTCTCTTCGGCTGTCCTCATTAGGAATTGTCAAGAAACTCTGCTCCCAGAGATGAATGTATTCTCTGTGAATGGCATCTTTGAGTTTCTTCCAAATTCTCGAACTTTCCTGACTTGATCTATTCCTTGTGAATAGCTTGCCTTGAATTTATCGAGGTTTGGGGACCCACGGGCTTCTTAAAAGCATTGGCCTCCTCTTGGGCATCGTACAAGGACCCACAGGCTTCCTAAAAGCAACCCCGCCTCCTCTTGGGCTTAGTACAAGGACCCATCGGCTTCTTAGAAGTATTCACAGCCTCCTCTTAGGCTTCGTATAATGATCTCTTCCTCTGGGAATGATAGCCTCCTCTTGGGCTTAGTACAAGGATCGATCGGCTTCTTAAAAGCTTTCAGCCTCCTCTTGGGCTTCGTACAAATTGTCCCGACGACCTCCTAGAGGTATAGGAACAGATCTTAGTCGTCTGCATAGAACATTCCTTTCAAGAGTCTACTACTGTTTCTCAAAGCATAGTACAAAAGATGAAACTCTAGACTTGGACAGTCTATTTTCCTTGAGTCTTAAAGACATTCTCAAGTGAGCCCTTTCGTTAAATAAGAAGAAAACTCGTAGACTCGGACAGTCTCAATACCCTTCGGATTTCCCCGTTTCCTTAAAGAATAGGGACCAACCCCGATCCTCAGATCAAACCCATGAGTACAGTGTTGCTCATATAAGAACTGATTTTCTCTTTCAAAATCAGTATACTGGATCTGTCACTCAACTAAAACAGTCACCAGAAGATAGCCTCCTCTTAGGCTTTGTATAACGATATCCCTAAAAGAGTCGGTCTCCTTTTCGCCTCCTCTTAGGCTTCGTATAATGATCCTTTTTTTCCTCGGCATAAGTTAGCCTCCTCTTGGGCTTTGTACAAATGATTCTCCCCAGCGGAGCAAACCTTTCGCCTCCATCTCGGGCTTCGTACGAGATACAAAAAGACTTCCTCATTGAGTCAAATACCTTTTAGCCTCTCTCTCAGGCTTTGTATGAGACACATAAAAAAAACTCCCTCGTTGAGTCAATCACCCTTTTGCCTCCATCTCGGGCCTCGTACGAGATACAAATTCCCTTAAGCAAGAGTCGAACTCTTCTTCAGCCTCCATCTCGGGCTTCATACGAGCTATAAAAGATTCTCCAGCTGAGTCAACTCTTTTTAGCCTCCTCTTAGGCTTTGTATAATGAAATCCCCCACTGAGTCGAACCCTTTTAGCCTCTCTCTCGGGCTTCGTACGAGACACATATTAACCTCCTCTTAGGCTTTGTATAAGAAAACCACTGGTTGATCCAATCAACCTTTTAGCATCAAAGCTGTGCCTCGTTCACAGTACATAAACATCAACAACTCCTTCTCTTTCATTTCATTGCTGTAAGCGGCAAGCCTCTGGATCATCTATATCCACGCCACTGTTCTTCTTTTAGCATGAGAAATTCCTAAGGAAAGATAGCATTGCTCTACACTGAGTTAAAGTCTTCTCCTTCAAGTTAAAACCCCTTCTCAGGAAATTATGTCATTGCTAGGATCCGCGTATCCCGGTTAAATTAATTCTCCTTTACAAACCCTCTTTAGAGTTGACAAGTTCTCTCTAAAGTTGAGACCCTTCAGCTTCACATCTTGGGCTTTGAACAAGATACAAACTACCTTTCGCTTCACGTCTTGGGCTTTGAACAAGACACCAAAAACCATTTCCTCCCATAGACTAGGAGGAACTACGAACGCTCTGATTTCCCTGTTTTCGGTAAACGGGAATACGTAGGCATAAGATCGAAAGAAAAGATCTTAGCGAGCACACTAAACAAAAACCCAAAATCCCATACTTTCACACATCAATCAAAAAACGTCCATCCTAACATCAAAACATCTCTTCGAACAAAATAACCTGAGACAATCCCCGAATCTTTGAAGCATCTGTAAACCAACAGTGTTGACTGTTTAACCTCAGTATGCAAGCAGGGTTAGTTGGAGACATCTATTTCCCTTCCTTCATCAGCTTACAATAGGATAAAAAATGAATCGAGTTGTAGTGCCGAGAGCGATTGTGCTTCACAACCACGTCCAAAAATCTCCGCTACACCGACGCATCATGGGACTCCTTGTTTTCCACCTTTGGTTGAAATCACCTGTCAACAAATTGCCCCCTCAAAAGGCCAGTTTCGACTGAATGCTATGTCGATGGAGAAATCTGGCTTTTTGGTTTCTTGTGGGATTTCGACGGCTTTTTCTTCTACGCATTTGCCCAACGTTTTGTGTAACGCCCCGATCTGTTTAATTGTATTTATTTATTTCATTTATGTGAATTTTGTGAAATGTGTGAATTTATTGTATTTTACCTGCTAATTGATTAATTTCTCTGATAGGTAAAATATTTGCAATAAATTATAATTTCTTTTCAACTTTTATTTCTTGAAATATATTTCATCGTTGTTTATGTTTTATCGCATTTTGAGAGCGTTTGCGAGATATTTGAGCTGACGGGTAAAATAGTCTTTTAGGGGTTTAGATATTTTATATAAATAGAAAGTAGAGAGAAAAGAGAGGGAAAGGAAAAGAAGAGAACGAAAAGGGGAAGAAAGAAAGAGAGAAGAGGAGAAAGAGGATAAATTGAGGAAACCTCCGTTTCGAGCGCGATTAATCGGGTAAGAGTCAGGAGTTTCAATTATATCTTGCGTGTGTATGTATATGTGTTGTTTGTTGTAATTGTTTTGGTTGTTTCACGACTTTTCTTATCGATTGAAAATAGGAACGATTGATAGAATTTGATGTTTTCACGGATGAAATTCGATATAAACTAATTAGAATACTTGTTGTTAGGTTTGGATAATGTTTTGGTCGTTATAGTACGAATTGGAAGTGTTTGGGGTGGAAGAATGATGAATTTGGACACAAATGACCTATGTTAGCGCTGCCGGGTTTTCCTGGTTTCGCAGGTTCGCACTGCGAATGGCCAGCGAAGTGGAAAATGAGCGTTCGCGTGAGGTTCGCACTACGAACGTTGTGTTGTTTTTCTTTCTGCCACGGTTCGCTGGGGGATTCGCACTGCGAAGGGGACAGTGAAGGTTCGCTGGGGGTTCGCACTGCGAACTGTAGGCTGTTTTCCTTTCTGACTTGGTCGCTGGGACATTTGCACTGCGAATGAAGAAGCGAAGGACTCGCTAGGAGCTTCGCATTGCGAACATGACAGCTTTTCCAAATTTGTATTTCTTTATAACTTTTGATCTGTGAGTCTGTTTAAAGCGCGGTTTGGTGCGTTGGAAAGCTTTTGACATGTTCTTTTTAGTTAAAATGGTTTTGGGATTGTTGGCCGATTTAATTATGTCGAGGTTTGGTAATGTATCGTTTGGTTGACTTTTACCGTCGTAACTGTGTGTATTTGATGTGTTATCATGCAATATGCTTTTGATATACATCGTATGACTTGTGTGCTAATATGTGATATGAATGCATGTGATTAAACGATGCGATGATGGTTTGTGGCCTTATGGCAAGTAAATGCATTGTTTTGAGTTAAACTTCGATGCATGATTAATGATGCTGTTGTGTGGTAAAATACATTGCAGAATTGAATATCAATGTATGATGTTATGATGTGTTGTGGGTAGCCTTTGTGGTGTGAATCCCTTGTGGAAGTAATTGTGATTACATGATTGTTGTGGGTTGTGGTTTGTGATGAAATGCATTGTTTGAAGTGTTTTCAATGCATGAATAATGATGATGAGATAATTCATATTGTTGAATTGTGGTGATGCATTTGATTGTCATGAGTTCTTGTGTGTCAAGCATCATGATATGCATCTTGTGATGTCGTGTGCCCTAGTGGGTGTGAGCGGCGAATCGATTACGGAGGGAATCCGCTATAACATCGTGAGCCTTATACAAAGAGGACCGAAAGCGATGATTATAGATGATCGTGAGCCTTATACAAAGAGGACCGAAAGCGATCAGATCGTGAGCCTTATACAAAGAGGACCGAAAGCTATCCATAAACGTCGTGAGCCTTATACAAAAAGGACCGAAAGCGACGGGGAACATCGTTTGCCCAACGAGGAGTTACACTAAGTAACAAGCGATGATTCCAATAGTTCCTGAGTGAACTGGTGATGAGAAATGATGGATGGATGGTACCGCATATGCATTGCATAGAGTCGTTGTGTCGGTCTCTGTGCATTTGCATAAATCATGAATGGATTGATTATGTGGGAGAATAGTGAATGGATGCATTATGGGTGGAAAATCATGAATGGATTGATTATGTGTGGAAATTGTGAATTAATTGATTATGTGTTGAGCTTGTGATAGCATTGGTGAATTGATGTGCATAAATGATAAATGCATTGGTTATGGTTGATATATGTTATGTGGTGGGATTATTAGAAAAATGTTATGCATCTGTGGCGTGCTATATGTATTGGTATGTGATGTTTGTGGTGAGAATAACTATGTATGTGAATTTATATGTTTTGCATATTATTATGCAATCTTGATTTAGTTGTTATTTCTCACCCTTTTGCTGTGGTTTATTGCTCTATGAGGCAATTGTAGATTTGTGTCTTGGAGGCTTCTGTGAAGATTAGTTCTCCATTCTTTTGTCGGTCTTGGTGTCTGCTCTGATACTTAGCACGGGAGTCGGGGAACGATTATGTTTTATATATATACGTTTGTAGGATTTATGTTGTATTACCTTGTATGAATGTTTTGAGGTTATAAAACAATGTATTTTGTAAAACAAGTCAGGTATGGATTTTATTCCATAATTGCACTTTCCTTTTGTTGAAAAATGTTTCCCTTTTAGGTTTATACCAATTTGTGTTATGTATCAAATGTATGAGCAGGGACTCTGTTTTCTTTCTTTAAATGTGGCATCCTTGTTTCTGTCGGAAAAATAAATTTTTATCTACTCTGATTTATTTATGTATTATTTATTCGCGATGGGTAATGGGTTGTTACATTAGTGGTATCAGAGCAGGTCGGTCCGTCCGGACAAGTTGTTGAGTCAGTTGGTGTGACAGTTGAATATTGTCGTTGTTGTTTGTCCCTTAGTACGTGATCTGTGTGTGAAACACTGTCAGTGCTTTCTGGTTTTTCTAATCTTTTGTCTTCAGGAGTGAGAATGAGATAAGTGGGGGAGGAGCTGGTGCTTCTCCAAGTTGCTTCAGGTGTGGAGCTTTGGCTCAGTGTGCCGTTGGTTGCAAGATTGTAAGTGTTGTTTGGATAGTGTTCTTCCCGATTCCGGAGGGAATGCGGAGGTAAGGTTTATGTCGACTAAGGATTGGTGCCTTAAGTAGTTTTGTGCATGAGATGTAAGGAATGCTATTATAGTTTGGTAAAGATGGTTTATACCCCATCATGATTGTCGGCTGTCTATTGACAAATTGAGGAACTGATCACCCATAATCTCTTGTTGATAGTAGATGGGAATTATGTTGGATGGAATAGACGTGTCTTTCCGGGTTTGATAGTAGGTGCAATGAATTGTATGGAATTAAGAAAATGATTACGGATTGTTTTGATGAGTTGATGAAGATTCTTATATCGGAAGATGAGGCGGATTAGAGGTTTTGATATGTTGGTCCAGTTGGGAAGTCATTGAGAGAAAACAATTGGGTATCGTAAATGGTTGTTCTCAGAGAGTAGAGTGTGAACTCAAATTGGACGAAGGTGAAGATTTGAGGTTTGGATCTGCTAAGTAAGTAGAAGAACTTTTAGAAAGTGAAACTCAGATGTTGGTCATATTTGTGATAGTAGTGTTCTGGCATTAACAGGAAAGCCATGGTGAAGGGTTGTCAGTTGTGCGTGATTTCCAGATGTGTTTCCGGATGGAATATTGGATGTTAGCGTTAGAATTACCCAGATTGAAAAGGCGGTTGGAAGATTTACTAGAAAGGAGATTTATGAGGCTGTGACATCTTGGAGAGCTCCAGTATTATTAGTAACAAAAAGGAAGGATGATTGAATGGAATAACAAGTATGATGCGTATGACGGTATTGAGACTATGGAAAGTAAAACTTAGAGTTTTTGTGAGTTTTGGAGTTTTGAAAGTTTTAAAGCATTAATGGAAATCTTGAGGAAACCTTAGGTGTGGATGTAATCTTTGAGAGTCCTTTTGGGTAGGTTGTTGCTACATGTTGGGATTTATGGAATTTGGACGATCAAGAGAAGAAATTGTGTATGGATTACTGACAGTTGAATAAGGTAACGATTGAGAATAAGTGTCCACTTTCAATAATAGATGATTGGAATGGGTTGGTTGAGTTGGATTGAAATTACAATTGTTTGGGACGTTTAATAAAGATAGAGAATTTTGTGAGTTGAGGTTTTAATCTATTTAATGTGACTGGTTAGGTTTCTTATCATCGGATTAGGCTGTAATTTACTTGGTTAAGCTTGTATGTGAGTAACCAGTTACCCAGTGGAAAGTTTTGCAAAAGCTTTAAGAATTTATATCTTTTGGAATTTGGTTGGGCATTACAATGCACAATGATGTTATTTGGTGTTAGTAATGCGTCTGTACTGTTTGTGGAGTAGAGGGATCGTATCTTCCATATTTATTTGGATAAGTTCGTAATGGGTTTTGATTGAGGATATTCGGATCTGTTATAAACTCAGAGGAAGAACAGGTAGAGTAATGAGATTTGAATTACAAGTGTTGAAAAGAGACGAAGTTTTATGCTAAGTTATTCGAGTGAGAATTTGGGTTGAAAAAGGTTAGTTTTCTTGGATATGTTATTTCAGATGAGAGTATGGTTAAGGATTCATCGGAAGTAGATGTAGTTCTACATTGAGAGGCTCCGAAGTCGGTTAAGGAGATTAGAACTTTTGGGCTCAGTTGGTTGTTACTGTAAGCTATGGGAGACTTTGCTAAGTTCTTACTTCTGTTATCTCAGTTGTCTTGCAAAGGGTGAGTCGTTTGTTTTGGATGTTCGTTGTAAGGAAAGTTTCAGAGAGCTAAAGTAAAAATTGTCTACGGCTTCAGTTTTGATTCTGTGTGATCCTAATAAACCGGTTGTGAGGTATTGAGATGTGTCTCTGATGAGTTTAGGCAGTGTGTTAATGCAAGAGGGTAAATTCGTAGCTTACGATTTACGGCAATTGAGGATTCATAAAAGGATCTATACTATTTAGGATTTGGAATTGGTTGCGGTTGTATTGTATTGGAGTATTTGGAGGTACTATCTTTATGGTTCTAGGTTCGAAGTGTTTGGTAATCGCAAGAGTTTAGAATACTTGTTTGGTCTGAAGGAATATAGTATGAGACAACGAGGAGTGTTGGAATTCGTGACGGGCTATGAATTTGGCTTGGATTCTCCTTCGGAAAAAGCTAAGGTTGTGCCTGATGAGTTAAGCCGAAAGTTTGTATGCAAGTTTATTTTGATGGTCAGAGAATTAGAATTATTTGAGCAGTTCAGAGACTTGTGTATGGTGTGTGAGATAACACAGTAGGGTGTGAAGTTGGGTATATTAAAGTGAACAGTGATTTTTGGAGAATATGAGAAAGAGTTAGACTTTTGACGTGAGATTGGTAGACTTGATGGTTTCGAGTAATCAAAGTGGCGCAACGGAAGCGTGGTGTGACGCATTTTGTTTATGCGTGTGTGACTTGTAAGAGTTCATAGGTTGAACATTGGAAACATGTAGAAGTGATGAGACCATTGGACATTTCAGAATGGAAGTGTTAGGTGAAAGGTTGTTAAAACGATGTTGTGTCATGGGACTTTATGTTATTATTGGTGTGGTTGCCTCGTTTCCATGGTAATGGTTCGAGTGTGAGTGGATAATTATTTGGTGGGGAATTAGAGGAGTGTTACCTACGGTGATGGTAACGATCTTGTTGTGTTCTGGTTCAAGAGTGAACCAGTGTGTTCGTAACTTGGGTTATCTTTGAGTTGTGAGTTAGTCGTCAAGTGCATTGTATGGGCTTTGCATCTTGTCGTTGTAGTGTCGTCGAGTCGTGTCCAGAGCTGTTCGTCTCGGTTATATTTTCGAGGACCAAAATTTCTAAGTGCGGGAGAATTGTAACGCCCCGATTTGTTTAATTGTATTTATTTATTTCATTTGTGTGAATTTTGTGAAATGTGTGAATTTATTGTATTTTACCTGCTAATTGATTAATTTCTCTAATAGGTAAAATATTTGCAATAAATTATAATTTCTTTTCAACTTTTATTTCTTGAAATATATTTCATCGTTGTTTATGTTTTATCACATTTTTAGAGCGTTTGCGAGATATTTGAGCTGAGGGGTAAAATAGTCTTTTAGGGGTTTAGATATTTTATATAAATAGAAAGTAGAGAGAAAAGAGATGGAAAGGAAAAGAAGAGAAAGAAAAGGGGAAGAAAGAAAGAGAGAAGAGGAGAAAGAGGATAAATCGAGGAAACCTCCGTTTCGAGCGCGATTAATCGGGTAAGGGTGAGAAGTTTCAATTATATCTTGCTTGTGTATGTATATGTGTTGTTTGTTGTAATTGTTTTGGTTGTTTCACGACTTTTCTTATCGATTGAAAATAGGAACGATTGATAGAAATCGATGTTTTCACGGATGAAATTTGATATAAACTTAGTAGAATACTTGTTGTTAGGTTTGGATCATGTTTTGGTTGTTATAGTATGGATTGGAAGTGTTTGGGTGGAAGAATGATGAATTTGGACCCAAATGACCTATGTTAGCGCTGCTGGGTTTTCCTGGTTTCGCAGGTTCGCATTGCGAATGACCAGCGAAGTGGAAAGCGAGCATTCGCGTGAGGTACGCACTGCGAACGTTGTGTTGTTTTTCTTTCTGCCACGGTTCGCTGGGGGATTCGCACTTCGAAGGGGACAGCGAAGGTTCACTGGGGGTTCGCACTGCGAACTGTAGGCTATTTTCCTTTCTAACTTGGTTCGCTGGGACATTCGCACTGCGAATGAAGAAGCGAAGGACTCGCTAGGAGCTTCGCATTGCGAACATGATAGCTTTTCCCAAATTATTTTTCTTTATAACTTTTGATCTGTGAGTCGGTTTGAAGCGCGTTTTGGTGCGTTGGAAAGCTTTTGACATGTTCTTTCTAATTAAAATGGTTTTGGGATTGTTGGCCGATTTAATTATGTCGAGGTTTGGAAATGTATCGTTTGGTCGACTTTTACCATCGTAACTGTGTGTATTTGATGTGTTATCATGCAATATGCTTTTGATATACATCGTATGACTTGTGTGCTGATATGTGATATGAATGCATGTGATTAAACGATGTGATTATTGTTTGTGGCCTTATAGCAAGTAAATGCATTGTTTTGGGTTAAACTTCGATGCATGATTAATGATGTTGTTGTGTGGTAAAATACATTGTTGGATTGAATATCAATGTATGTTGTTATGATGTGTTGTGGGTAGCCTTTATGGTGTGAATCCCTTGTGGAAGTAATTATGATTACATGATTGTTGTGGTTTGTGGTTTGTGATGAAATGCATTGTTTGAAGTGTTTTCAATGCATGAATAATGATGATGAGATAATTCATATTGTTGAATTGTGGTGATGTAGTTGATTGTCATGAGTTCTTGTGTGTCAAGCATCATGATATGCATCTTGTGATGTCGTGTGCCCTAGTGGGTGTGAGCGACGAATCGATTCCAGAGGGAATCCGCTATAACATCGTGAGCCTTATACAAAGGGGACCGAAAGCGATGACTATAGACGATCGTGAGCCTTATACAAAGAGGACCGAAAGCGATCGGATCGTGAGCCTTATACAAAGAGGACCGAAAGCGGTCCATAAACGTCGTGAGCCTTATACAAAGAGGACCGAAAGCGACGGGGAACATCGGTTGCCCGACGAGGAGTTACACTAAGTAACAAGCGATGATTCCAATAGTTCCTGAGTGAACTGGTGATGAGAAATGATGGATGGATGGTACCGCATATGCATTGCATAGAGTCGTTGTATCGGTCTCTGTGCATTTGCATAAATCATGAATGGATTGATTATGTGGGAGAATTGTGAATGGATGCATTATAGGTGGAAAATCATGAATGGATTGATTATGTGTGGAAATTGTGAATTAATTGATTATGTGTTGAGCTTGTGATAGCATTGGTGAATTGATGTGCATATGTGACAAATGCATTGGTTATGATTGATATATGCTATGTGGTAGGATTATTAGAAAAATGTTATGCATCTGTGGCGTGCTATATGTATTGGTATGTGATGTTTGTGGTGAGAATAACTATGTATGTGAATTTATATGTTTTGCATATTATTATGCAATCTTGATTTAGTTGTTATTTCTCACCCTTCTGATGTGGTTTATTGCTCTATGAGGCAATTGCAGATTTCTGTCTTGGGGGCTTCGGTGAAGATTAGTTCTCCATTCTTTTGTCGGTCTTGGTGTCTGCTCTGATACGTAGCACGAGAGTCGGGGAATGATTATGTTTTATATATATACATTTGTAGGATTTATATTGTATTACCTTGTATGAATGTTTTGAGGTTATAAAAAAATGTATTTTGTAAAACAAGTCAGTTATGGATTTTATTTCATAATTGCACTTTCCTTTTGTTGAAAAATGTTTCCCTTTTAGGTTTATACCAATTTGTGTTATGTATCAAATGTATGAGCAGGAACTCTGTTTTCTTTCTTTAAATGTGGCATCCTTGTTTCTGTCAGAAAAATAAATTTTTATCTACTCTGATTTATTTATGTATTATTTATTTGCGATGGGAAATGGGGTGTTACATTTTGTCCTCTCTCATAACACGTGGCAAGCGCCGTCTGATATGATAATGGCAATCTCATCCCATGATTTCCAAGAAAAACGGCATGATGGCTAGTCTCGTCTGAGTTATGGGCCTCGAAACCAACTCCCACTTACTTTCAAAGTTGAAAAGTTTTGATCTTTCACCTTTTTGGATGTGCCTTATAAATAGAATTTCTTAGGAACCCTTACCATTTTTCATAACTCCTTCTTCAAAACCTATTATTCGCTCTGAGAACTAAACTTTGATTTCTTCTTCCTAAAGTGTTTATTGCCTCAGAACACCCTTTGCATTTCTTTCCCCCTAATGGCTTCATCAAATATTACAACTTCCATTCCTCAAACCACTGGTAATAATCCAGTCGCATACATACTTTCTGAAGCAAAAACACTTCGTCCTCTTCCTCAACCATCCTCCGCTGACGAGACGGTGGTGGCCAACTGGTGCCGCCAAATGGTTATCCCATTTGCGGTGGAGAACAAGCTCTGTCGTTTCCATGGCCCCCTTCCAGACAACAAAACTAATCCACAAGAACTCCAGAAGTTGTTTCCTTGCTTCGACCAAACGATCCCACCTGCTTTCGAGAAAGGTGGCACCTTAGACCTTAAATACATGGAACCCAAATCTCGAGTTTTCAGATCCATGCCTACTCCAGGCAACAAAGACTACATTTCCTGGCTCGAAAGAGTGGAAGGGCAGGGCAAAAGGCAATGGAAAGAATACGGTAATTTCGATGCCATCCAACTCTCCATAACTGCTCACAAGGTCAACCCTTGTTTGCTGCTTGCGTCGATGTATTTTTGGGAAGGATCGACAAATACGTTCCACCTCCCGTGTGGTATGTTTACACCAACACCTTTCGCCAGTAGGCGAGACGTTCGACCCGACATTGGAGACGGACAACGCCTTCGACTTCGAGTGTGCTAGCTTCCAAAACTACATCGAAGACCACCATGACAAACGCTCTAAAGAAGCCTCTGATGAGGAGCATATTGCCTTCCTAACCCTATGGTTGTCGTATTATATGTTTTGCCATGGCTCCTTGCAAATAGCCAAAAGTTTCATCAGTCTGGCCATTCAGATACTTGAGGGTCGACAGATATCTCTGGCCAAACTTCTGTTGGCCTCCCTCTACCATTCTCTCGGCCTGTCGACTATGAGGCTGAAACTCCTCCACCAAACCACTAAGGCTTTAAACATCTCAGGGCCTATGTGGTTGTTGCAGCATTGGCTCAACGCCACTTTTGAGCACAAATTGGGATGTCCAGCCTCTGCGACAATGGAGCGTCTAAAGAAAGAACGTTCTGTCGAGGGAATGCAACTTGCCCTGATGACCACCCAAGAAGCTCCAAGACAGGCCCTCTTTACGAGGTATCTCAGTATGTTTGTGGAAACCACCTCTTTCGTCCCTGACATGGCTCTATTTGTGGAGCGTAAGTTTGGCCCCGACTGGTTCAGAAACCCATTTCCTGGAGTCTCACCTAAAGCTGTTGCGCAGTCAAATGCTATATGGCGGGCATTTCTTACACCCACCATGATCTATTTCCGCATCGAAACGGAAAACAATGGCTATGTTTTCATGAACTACTGTCCAAATTTGGTGGCCCGACAATTTGGCCTGAGCCAGATATTGCCAAAGTCCTTAGTGAGGCATCCTGATGACATAGTACGGTTCGGCCGACGCTTGACTCAAGTAAGTCATAGGGCTTGCATGAGGTTCGTCAAAGCCTCTAAATAGGGGTGTGCAAAATATCCGGTTGTGATGCCCAAATCTATAACCAAATCCAAATCTGTTTTAAATATCCGGATATAATTGAATGGTTATTAACCGGTTTAGTGTTTAATGGTTTTGGTTATCCATTCATATAATTCGGATATAATTAAATGGTTATTAACCGGTTAAATTTTTTTGGATTCGGTTATAATCCGGTTTTTATCCAAAATCTAAATTTTTTAATTTTTAAAATAAAAAATATTTTTTTTTTTTTGAATATTTTTTTTAAAACTGGATTTTTTTTTTAAATCCGGTTATATAACCATAACCAAATTTATAACTGGTTTTATAACCGGTTTTGATTAAAATATGGTTTTGGTTATAAATCCAAATCATTTAAATGGTTTAAAAATGGTTATGGTTTGGTTTCTCAAAATAACCAACCATGCACACCCCTACCTCTAAACACCTGGAGTTGTCGGTTTTTTCCTTCCAACCTTCCTTTTTCACCACTCAAGAATTTGACGCTTGGTGTTTGGAGTATCAAGCTTAAACCTTCACTCCAAATCTTTTCTTAGCGAACGTGGTCGACGCTTTTGCCTCCATGGCTGGTGGCATCCCTAAACCATCGACTACGGCCCCTGTCATAGTTGTTGACCCTGCAAAATATCCTTCTACAAAGGTAGACCCTGAACTCTTGATTTCGTTTGCCCGTAGATCTGAACTAAATAGTTTCAGTTTTGGTTTCAGGCGCGTAAACGAGAAACGGCTGCTGCGTCGACTTCCACTAGACCTGCCAAAAAACCCAGGACCAACCCTCCACAGATGATGACTCGATTTCGAATCGTCCAATTGGATTCAATTCGTGCTTGTTTTATCGCATTTTTATCGAGTCATTGTCATTTCGTATATTGTTTGCTTACATTTTCGTTTCTTTTCCAGTTACAGGTCCTATATCAGCTCCAGAGAAGAAAAGACCAAGATATGAGCTCAAAGAGAAGAAAAGTGGAGAAAATTGCAAATTTCTGCCTCTCTTAGATGAATGGCGTTCGCCATTCCCCTCAGTGCAAATGAATGGCGCTCGCCATGTCAGAAAGGTGGGAAATTCAAGCATTTAAAGAAAAGGCGACCGCCATTGTGCGCGAGAGCAGTTTCCTTTATGCAGTTCTGGCAGTTTGCAAGGGAGAATTCAAATTTCGAACTTAACTGTCTTGGAACCCATTTTACCTATATATTGAGGACATGAGGCCTGCATTTGATATCCAAGAACCCTGCGGAAGCGCTGCCGAAATTCCTAGCCACTTAGATCATTAGCCAAAGTATCAACCGATCACATCGTGAGATTGATACACCAATTGCATTTTCATTTCTTTTTCTACTGATGTACGCTTGGATCTATTAGTTAATACAAAGTCTATTTTCTGTTTTAATTACTCGCACTTCAGGTCATTTACGATTTATTTACTTTACCGCATTCTGTTTTCTTTCGATTAATCGTATAATTCTGATTTTGCATATAAACTTAATTCTGAATTTAATTAAGAACAAGCCATTATGTATGCTCTAAAATCCAGAAATGTTAATGTATTAATGTTTAATTTAAGTATGTCTGAGTAGTTTGTTTTGAGTCCGTAGATTGAGGACCGTCGTTACGACGGGACTCTGCAGAAACCTTCAGTGTTTAGCTTTTGTTTTAAAATTCTGGTTTTGGTGTCTAAATTGAATTTAGACAACCTTGTCATGTGAGCGAGGGGCTGTTTAACAGTGTTTCGTCACGAGAGTGAGAAACACACTAAGGCGTGTCCAACAGAGCGAGAGTTTGAGGTAATCGTCGGATAGTAGACATCGGACATTGAGCCTAAATGCAGCGAGAGCGCTTTAGGGACTCATTAAGTTTATGTTAGTTTTCAAAAAGCACCTCTTAACTACCAAGCGAGCGACAACAAAATCTTGGGGTCATTAGGCGTGGCTTGGTTAAGACCGCGAGAGCGTGAGGTTGAGCCTTTAAACTGGTATATCCTACAGACCAACTTCAAGACCTTTGTTAACACCTGGATCTTACGGAGTCTCAAAGAGCACGGAAATCATTCTCCGGTCTCGTCTTTATTATTGTTTTTAAAATCCCGTTATTAACCAAATTTCTTTTACCGCTAAATCTAGCCTTAGCTTTACACCGGAATAATCGATCACTCTAGGTTGATTATTAGTCCCTGTGGGTTCGACAACCTTTTTAAGACTACGCGATAAGCTGTATACTTGTAGCAGTAATCCGACCATTACATAAAGTCGCGACCAAGTTTTTGGCATCGTTGTCGGGGACCAATTTAGTCATTATTGTGATACTTTCGTTGCACAGTATAGACTAAGGCAACTTTTTATTTCTTTTCCTTTTCGATTCGTCAATTGTATGCCAAACACTCGCTCACAAGGCGAAGAGTTGGAGCAACCAGTCAACGAAATCGAACGTTACATACTTCTGAGACGCCGAATTAACGAATTCCTTCTTAGATATAATATCCCAAATTCTCTTATTCCCTACTCAGATTCGGAAGCCGAATCAGAACCAGAACAAAACATGGCAGAAGGCCCGCAAAACCGTCCTCTAAAGTACTTCGCCATTCCGTCGCAGGATGAACCACATAATAGCATTGCTTCCCCAGCCATTAACCATAATGATTTCAAGCTGAAACCTTCGCTAATATCCGCAGTTCAACAAAACCAATTCTCAGGTAATGCTACAGATGACCCGAACCTTCATTTATCAATATTCGTGCAATATGTAGACACCGTGAAAGCCAATGGGGTTAGTCAAGAAGCAATCAGACTGAGACTTTTTCCGTTCTCATTGAGAGATAGAGCAAGGGCTTGGCTCCCGTCTCTACCATCTGACTCAGTGACGACATGGGACGAGTTGAAGAAAGTCGTCTTAGCCAGATATTTCCCACCAAGCAAGACCGCTATGCTGAGAGCCCAAATTAACGGATTTAAGTAAAGGGACAACGAATCTTTATTCGATGCTTGGGAGAGATACAAGGACATGTTGAGGTTATGCCCACACCATGGACTTGAACAATGGATGATAATACATACCTTTTACGGCGGGCTGCTGTACAATACCAAAATGAATCTGTGTGCTGCCGTAGGCGGTGCTCTAATGGATAAACCGTATGCAGAAGCCTATGAATTCATAGAGACTATGGCTCAAAACTATTTTCAATGGGGAGGTGAACGCGCTGGTATAGAGAAACCGACTCCGAAAGGAGGAATGCACGAAGTTAACAGTATAGACCGAGTCAATGCTAAAGTGGACGCACTTGCTCAAAAGATCGAAAGTTTAGCAATAGCACCTCCAGCAGCTATTGTAGCTGCACTTACACCAAGCTGTGAAATATGCAGAAACTTTGGGCATACAAACGCTGAATGTCAAGTTTTGGCTAGTACTTCTACTGACCAAGTGAACTACGCTCAAGGGAACCCGTATTCAAACACTTACAATCCTGGCTGGAGAAATCACCCGAATTTTTCGTATAAGAATAACAATGCTTTGAATCCACCTAACCCAGCACTTGCTATTCCACCCGGATTTCGGAAAGGATCGCAACCCGCTCCACATCTACCAAAAAAATCAAATATGGAAATCATGATGGAAAATTTTATGAACGCTCAAGCTCAGCAAAACAGGTATTTCGCAAATCAAAACGCTCACACGAGCGAATTGATGAAACAATTGTCAAGCAAGCTCGATTCTATGGCTACCCATAACAAGATGTTAGAAACTCAAATTTCTCAGGTAGCCCAACAACAATGAACTAACGCAGCCCCCACTGGAACATTTCCTGGCCAACCACAACCAAACCCAAAAGGTCATGCTAATGCTATAACTTTGCGAAGCGGAATAGAGTACGATGGACCTGTTGACCCGAGATTCCAAAATTCAGCCATGCACCAAAATTCACCAAAGGGAACTGAGAAAATTAAATAACCTAACACGGAGAAGGAAGATGAAAGCGGAAAGGCCGTAGAGGAAGAAACACCTTATGTGCCTCCGCCACCATATAAACCACATGTGCCTTATCCCCAAAGACTAGCTAAATCCAAAAACAAAGGACAATTTAAGAAATTCGTAGAGCTTCTAAAGCAACTGAATATAACGATACCTTTCACAGAAGCTATTACGCAAATGCCCTCATATGCCAAATTCCTTAAAGAGATCCTGTCAAACAAGAAAAAGTTAGAAGATAACGAAACCGTTATGCTCACTGTCGAGTGTAGTGCCATACTTCAAAATAACATGCCCCCTAAACTAAAAGATCCAGGTAGCTTTTCCATACCTTGTGTAATCGGGAAAGTTGTCATAGACAAAGCGTTATGTGACTTAGGAGCCAGTGTTAGCCTAATGCCCCTATCCACATGTAAGAAACTTGAATTAGGAGACTTGAGGCCAACGAAGATGTCGCTACAACTAGTAGACCATTCTGTGAAATATCCAGTAGGTATGCTAGAAAACGTGCCAGTTCGCATAGGTCAGTTTTATATTCTGACAGATTTCGTGATAATGGACATTAAGGAAGATTCTAATATACCAATTATTTTAGGTAGACCGTTCTTAGCAACAGCTGGAGCTATAATAGATGTGAAGAAAGGAAAATTAACTTTCGAAGTAAGGGAAGAAAAAGTCGAATTTATTTTAGCCCAATTCCTAAAAGCCCCTGCTTTAGACAATTCATGTTGTTTTCTAGACGTTATCGACGAATGCGTCAGAGAAATGGAGAAGGAACAGACACGGTACACGGAAGTACTAAAGATTCCAGCCCCTCCAATATTCGAAGACGATAATTGGCGTGAGCCATATGAAGATGACAGTCTAAGAGAATGCCTATCACTCACACCCAATCCAATGCCTTGCCCAAAGAAACCATCTGTAGAACTCAAAACATTACCCAAAGATCTAAGATATGAATTCCTAGATACTGAACTTGAAAAGCTAGTAATAGTTAATGCCGATTTAGGACAAATAGAAACCGAGAAGTTATTAGAAGTCTTAAGGAAGTATCCCACAGCTCTCAGATATAACATCTCCGAACTAAAAGGGATAAGTCCCTCTATATGCATGCACCGCATCATGATGGATGAGGATTGTAAGACGTCCAGAGAGCATCAAAGACGCTTGAACCATGTCATCAGCGATGTAGTGAAAAGAGAAGTGAAAAAGCTATTGGAAGCAGGAATCATATACCCAATATCTGATAGCAAATGGGTCAGCCCAGTGCATGTCGTACCAAAGAAGGGTGGTGTTACAGTTGTAACCAACAAAAATAGAGATTCCGTAGCCAAACGAACTCAAACTGGATGGAGGATGTGCATAGACTATAGGAAGCTGAATAAAGCTACTAGAAAAGTCCATTTTTCTTTACCCTTCATAGACCAAATGCTCGAACGGCTAGCCAAACATTCATATTTTTGTTACTTAGACGGATACTCAGGATTTTTCCAAATACCTATTCACCCTGATGACCAAGAGAAGACAACATTCACCTGCCCCTATGGTACATTTGCCTATCGTCGAATGTCGTTTGGACTGTGTAATGCTCCCGCAACATTTCAGAGATGCATGATCTCGGTCTTTGCAGATTTCATAGACGACATAATGGAAGTCTTTATAGACGATTTCTCTTTATGTGGGGGAAGTTTCGAACACTGCCTGTCAAACCTTGAGTTGGTACTCGAACGATGCGTCAAAGTGAACCTTGTACTAAATTGGGAGAAGTGCCATTTCATGGTGCGACAGGGTATAGTTCTTGGACATGTAGTATCCGATAGAGGTATTGAAGTAGACAAAGCAAAGATAGAAGTCATAGAAAAACTTCAACCACCTATAACCATTAGAGAAGTACGAAGCTTTTTAGGTCATGCCGGTTTTTACCGACGATTCATTAAAGACTTCTCTAAGATTACAAAACCATTGATTGGACTACTAATGAAAGAAGCTGAATTTATATTCGATGAAGAATGCTTGAAAGCATTTGAACATCTGAAGAATGCTCTTATTACCGCACCAATTATGCAACCACCTGATTGGAGTTTACCATTTGAAATAATGTGTGACGCTAGCGACTATGCTGTAGGCGTTGTCTTAGGACAAAGAAAGGATAAAAGGCTTCATGCTATTTACTACGCAAGTAGAACCTTAGACAACGCGCAGATGAATTATGCGACCACAGAAAAAGAACTCTTAGCTATTGTGTTCGCCTTAGACAAATTTCGTTCCTATTTGGTATGAGCAAAAATTATTATCTATAACGACCATGCCGCTATTAGGTACCTGTTAGCTAAAAAGGATGTCAAACCAAGACTCTTGAGATTTTGGTCTTGCAAGAATTCGATTTGGAAATAAAGGATAAGAAAGGTACAGAGAATGTGGTAGCAGATCATCTCTCTAGGATTGAGGATCTAAAGCCCGAAAGAGTGCCTATAAACGATGATTTTCCTTACGACAGACTAGTAGCCCAGTTGGAAAGGGAGAGCAAAATTGTAGAATGTTCCTTGTTATTTAACGATGAAGAGACAAGTGAAGTAGTAGAAGCAATCTATACAAAAACCACATTGTCATGGTATGCTGACTTTGTCAACTACCTAGCAGCCAAAGTGTAACGCCCCAGTTTTTGTTAGATTTATTTAATTGAGTCGATTTAATTATTTTTATTATTATATTATTTTATTCTTGACTTTTATTTGGCAATATATTATTTTTCATCTTGATTATGTTTTATCGCGTTTTGAGAGTGTTTGCGAGATATTTGAGTGTAGGGGTATTTTGGTCTTTTGATGGGTAGATATTATTTTTTTAAAAATTTAAAATAGAATTAGAAGTTAGAAAGAGAGAAAAATAGAGAGAAAGAAAAAGAGAAGAAGGAAAGGAGAAAGAAAAGAAGAAAAGAGGGAAAAACTTGGAGAGGAGGAAATCGATTCAACCAACTTTTGAAAGCGCGATTAATCGGGTAAGGGTGTGAAACTCGATTATCTTATGCTTGTGAATGATTATGTATGTGTGTGTTTGAATGTTCTCTTGCCTTTTCATAGTTTTTACTTCTAGGTTGAAAATGAGAAAAATGATTAGGAATCGATGTTTCCGTGGTTGGAAATCGATATAAATTGCGTTGTATGATCACACTATGTTTATGAGTAATTGTTGATAATTGTTTTGCTGTTGAAATTGATTTGGGATGAAAAATGAGATTTTTGGGGGTTTTGGAACCATGTAACCCGCAGCAGAATTTTCTGGTTTTGGTGTGATTCGCCAGGCGAATTGAGGATTCTCCAGGCGAATTAGGTCTCACCACTAGTTCGCCAGGCGAAGTGCTGGCGAAGGGTGATTCGCCAGGCGAAATCGTAAGTCGCCAGGCGAAATCGGAAAGACAGAAATGGGTTAGCTTTTGTAACTCTTGGGGTTTTTCTAATTTGTGGTTCTCCACTAGTTCGCCAGGCGAAGTACTGGCGAAGGGGGGTCCGCCAGGCGAAATCCTAAGTCGCCAGGCGAATCTGGTTGTTTCTCAATAAATTATTTTCTTTGAAAATTCATTACTTTTGATCCGTAACTCAGATCGAGGCGTTCATGGTACTGTTAGAGAGCTATTGAAATGTTCTTTCTTATTAAAATGGTTTTGAGGTTGTTGGCCAATTTAATTATGTCGGGAATTTGGAAATGTGTCGTTTTGTCGACTTTTACCGTTTTAATTATGTGTAATTGATGTGTTATCATGCAATGTGCTTTTGATATATATATCGCATGACTTGTGTGCTATTGTATGATGTAAATGCATGTGATGAAATGTTGTGATAATGATGTTGTTGTGTGGTAAAATACATTGTTTGATTGAATATCAATGTATGTTGTCATGATGTTTTGTGGGATTGTTGTGGTTTGTGGAATATGATGAAATGCATTGTGTATGTGAAATTCAATATTGTAATGATGGTTTGTGGCCTAAGTGCAAGAAAATGCATTGTGTTGTATTTGATGGTATATGCATGATTATGGATGTGTATATGTGTGCATTAGAATGTCATGAGTCATTGTATGCCAAGCATCATGATATGCATCCTTGTGATGTCGTGTGCCCTAGTGGGTGTGAGCGACAAAACGATTCCAGAGGGAATTCGCTATAACATCGTGCGTATTATACAAAGAGGACCTAAAACGATGATTATAGACGATCGTGAGCCTTATACAAAGAGGACCTAAAGCGATCGGATCATGCGCCTTATACAAAGAGGACCTAAAGCGATCCATAAACGTTGTGCGCCTTATACCAAGAGGACCTAAAGCGACGGGGAACATCGTTTTCCCGACGGGGAGTTACACTAAGTAACAAGCGATGATTCCAATAGTTCCTGAGTGGACTAGTGTTGAGATGATGGATGAATGGTACCGCATATGCATTGCATAGAGTCGTTGTGTCGGTCTCTGTGCATTTGCATAAATCATATATGGATTGATTATGTGTGAGAATTGTGAATGGAGGCATTATGTGTGGAAAATTGTGAATTGATTGAGTATGTGTTGAGATTTATGATTGTATTGGTGAATTGATGTGCATACGTGATAAATGCATTGTTTATGGACGATATGCTATGTGTGAAAATATGTGATTTAGTGTTGTGTTTCCATATGTCATAACCTTGGGGGGCCTTATGTGTGAATATGTAATTATGTTGGAATAATTGATATATGCTATGTTGTTGGAATGTTAGAAATATTTTATATGTATTAGTATGTGATGCTTGTGGTGAGAATGTCTTATAGGTGTATTTTTGTGTTATTATATAATTGTATGCAATTATATTATGATTGTGTTTCTCACCCTTCTATTGTGGTTTGTTTCTCTATGAGGCAATTGCAGATTAGTATCTTGGAGGCTTTTGTGAAGATTAGTCCTCCGTCCTTTGTCGTCTATCTGCTCTGATATGTAACACGGGAGTCGGGGAACGCTTGTGTTATTTATATGTATACATTAGTTGTATCTATGTTGTATTACCTTTGTACAAATATTTTAATGTTATAAAACAATTTATTTTATAAAACAAGTCAGTTATGGATCTTTCCGCTTTATTCCATAATTGACCTTTCCTTTTATATGGAAAAAGTTTCCCCTTGAGGGTATTCACTTGTTTGTGTTATGTATCAAAAATTATGAGCAGGGATTGTATTTTCTTTCTATTGTTGTGGCATCCTTGTTTCTGTCGGGAAAATAAATTTTTATCTACTCTGATTTATTTATGCATTATTTATTCGAGATGGGAATTGGGGTGTTACACAAAGTGCTTCCACCAGATCTAACATACCAACAGAAAAAGAAATTTTTCGATGATCTTAAACAATATTACTGGGATGAACCTCTATTATTCAAGAGAGGCGCCGATGGAATATTTCGTCGATGTGTCCCTAAATCAAAAATAGAGGATGTCATATCCCAATGCCATGCTGCACTGTACGGAGGACATGCCAGTACATCAAAAACATGCGCAAAGATATTACAATCTGGCCTCTTTTGGCCAAACCTTTGGAAGGACGTTCACATTGCCATTATGAACTGTGACCGGTGCCAACGCACTGAAATGTTTCTAGACGCGATGAGATGCCTCAAAGGGGAATTTTGGAAGTCGGGGTCTTTGATGGAAGGGGCATTGATTTCATGGGACCTTTTCCATCTTCTATTGGAAACAAATACATACTCGTCGCAGTAGATTACGTATCAAAATAGATTGAGGTAGTAGCTTCACCTACAAATGATGCACGAGTGGTGGTAAAGCTTTTCAAAAACATAATCTTTCCCAGATTCGGTGTACCTAGAATCGTCATTAGTGATGGCGGATCCCATTTCATTTCGAATGTTTTCGGGAGGCTATTACTTAAATACGGAGTACAACACCGAGTAGCAACACCCTATCTCCCTCAAACTAGTGGACAAGTAGAAGTGTCGAATAGGGAGATTAAACAAATTTTCGAAAAAACTGTTGCAACCTCTAGGAAGGATTGGTCTACTAAACTTCATGAAGCTCTGTGGGCTTATAGAACAGCCTACAAAACCCCCATAGGAACCACACTGTATAAACTAGTTTATGGAAAGTCATGCCATCTACCTGTGGAACTTGAGCATAAAGCCTATTGGGCTATTAAAACCCTGAATATGAATTACAAGGCAGCAGGCGAGAAAAGAATTCTCGATATCCATGAATTAGAAGAACTAAGACTAGATACCTATGAAAATGCCCGAATATACAAAGAAAGAACCAAGAAGTGGCATGATAAAAGAATAACGAAGAAGGAGTTTAACGAAGGAGATATAGTTCTTCTCTTTAACTCTAGGCTTAAAATTTTTCCCAGAAAATCACGCTCTAGATGGTCTGGCCCTTCCGAGGTTACAAAAGTCCTACCAAGTGGAGCAGTTGAAATTAGAGGAAAGTCGAATAAGACGTTATTTGTGAACGACCAGAGACTCAAACACTACCACTTAGTAGAAAACAAGGAATGCATCAACTATTACAAGTTGGAAGAGCTTCCCGCTCTTCCCGACAAATGATGCCCTATCCAATTCTAATGTCGAGCTTCCGACATTAAACAAAGCGCTCCGTGGGAGCCAAACCACGATCTTTAGTTTTTATTTTGCCCTCTATTTTACTTTGTTAGTTTTTAGGACATTGCATGCATGTTTAGTATAAAGTCTATGCTTTATACATCACTATTTGTTGCATCTCATTATTTCTGCTATTATTATTATTATTATTACAATTATTACTATCTATTTTTATCTTACTAACGCGTAGCTAATAGTATTTTCCCCTAATATTGTAATGTTTTTCAATTTTTCAGGAGACCTTTCTCTAGGAAACCTTTGACCAGCAACCATGCAGACATTTGAAACCTGTGCCGTTGTTTTCAGGAACGATGTCCAGAGGCGTCGATTTGATGCTTTGTCTCGGAGAGATTTTGGTCTGTCCATCTATCCTGACGACTCGGCCATGCAAACCCTTAGCATCCAAGACAGTGTTGTTTTCCTTCTGAGCCAGATAGGATGGTCTCACTTTGCTTTAGAGAAGAGATTTAGCACTTACCGTAGCTTGACCTTGGAGTTCCTAAGCTCCCTCTATTATGATGCCACCCATGGTTTCGGATTTGGCCGTGGATTGGCCACCTTCAGGTTATTTAGAAACAAGTACAGATTCACCCACAATGAATTCGCTGAATTATTGGGTTTTCCTAATGAAACCGATGTTGTGACCAAAACCCCTGTTGATGCCTTCACTAGCTTTGATCTTGAACATTTCTGGGGCCCCATAACAGGAAGTGCTAATGCCGAACCTAATGCTATGTTCTCCGAAAGTATTCACAACCCTGGATGGAGATATTTCCATAAGGTCCTGGCTCACACCTGCTTTGGCAAAGAAGAGAATGTAACGTCTGTGTCAAGGGATGAGCTATATATCATGCTCTGCGCATCCCAAGGAAAGTCGGTTAATGCAGCTCCGTACTTACTTGCTAATCTCAGTCATATTGCCCGTGATTCATTCCAACTAATTTTAATAGGCGGACTGGTGACCATGATTGTTGATGCAATTGGGATGAGGTACCATCTGAACTGATCCTTTGCATTCGGTGGTTTCCGCCCGATGGACATTAGCTTCTGTTTCAAAAGAGGCATTATTGTTAACCTTGGCCCTGTAGAATTTGAGCTGCTTATCAATAATTCTGTGGTCCATGCCTTCGCTTTGC
Source organism: Lathyrus tuberosus (assembly GCA_022829125.1). Lineage (NCBI taxonomy): Eukaryota > Viridiplantae > Streptophyta > Magnoliopsida > Fabales > Fabaceae > Lathyrus > Lathyrus tuberosus. The sequence goes on along the minus strand of JALAZF010000414.1, from coordinate 4,478,623 downwards.
CTAACCATGCTAAGATCAGTGTGCACAACAAAGACAATTGGCTCTATGATTTGGAGGTCGACAACGAGTTTCTAACTCCGCCCGACTCTCCTCAGGCTTATGAAAATAGAGATACCATTATGTCCGTAGAGGCCACTCAAGGTTCTGAGGTCGATCCTGATATGCCACCTTTGAATGTTGCCGCTGCTATAAATGCTCTCCAGGCTGAAGTAGATTCCTTCAGAGACAAGATTTCCTCTCTCCGAGTTGACTTCATCGGCCTAATGGATATTGTTCACGAAGAGTTGGACCATATGTTCCAAATTGTCTATTCTCTTAGACAGCACCATGGATGATCCGTAGCTGCACATTTCTTTTTCCGGTTTTCTTAGATTAGTTTGATTACACGTATAGTGTTTCCCCTTTTTGTATTGTTTGAATTGTAATTTCCATTCCGCTGTGTACCGTCGGGATGCCGACGCGTAATTGTAGTACATTTCAGTTCCGTTTAATGCAAGTTTCTCTCTAATTTCTATTTTAGTGTTTTTGCATATTTACTTTACTTGTTGTTAATGTTTAGCAACCCTAGGCTTGTCAAGAAAAAACCAAAAACAAAAAAAAAATCAAATACCAAAATGCATTCTGCAAACCAAAAAAAAAAAATTTCAAAAAGCATGCTGAAAGCAAAAGGCGACCGCCTTATGCCTAATGGCGCTCTTCGTGCATGCTAAGTGGCAGAACGCGTTTTTTTCTTTATAAAACACTCCCTTGCCTCTTCCATTCACCATTCAATGCACTCTTACATGTTCTTAGACCCTCTAAGTACCTAGTAACCTTTCACCATCCCACATTAACTCCATCTATCCATATTCTTCTACTAAATCCTTATTTAAGCACCCCTAACCACACATTACCATATATCTTTCTCATACCCACTACCCATTTCTCTATCCACTTCATAAAATTTCCACAACACCCATTTGCTAAGAAACAACCATGGTTGATAACCAAGAAGTTGACTACATGGGCATTGAGTTCCCCGTCGGAGTGCTTGGAGCCACCATGCGTTCCAACTTCCAACGAGTATCCAAAAGGCCTGTCTACGCCACGAGGTATCCAGAACCCGAAACTCTTCGCGCCTTGGGGCCTTTTAATATTGTCTCGTGGATGCTCCGGAATTTAGGTATGACCCGTTTTTGCTCTATGTTTAATTTCTCTTCGGTTAGGCTTACCTATGAGTTTCTTAGTTCGGTCCGATATGTCCATGACCTTAACCGCACCACCGGAACCCTTCACTTCAGAATGTTTAACGTTTACTATTCGCTCACTCATGAGCAGATAGCCGAGTTCTTTGATTTTCCTACTCGTGAGGGTCTTGCGACTCAAGCACCATTAGATAGTGATTGGGAGGAAGGAGCCTTCCAATTTTGCCACCAAATAATAAACACGAGAGCCACCAGATGGGAAGGCTTGAAAGCGACAACAACCCACAACCCTGCTATTTGCTATTTTCACCGAGCCCTCGCCTCCACCATCTTCGGCCGTGAAAATCCCGGAAATGTGAACTCTAAGGATTTGTTCTTTATCCACTGTGCACTTTCCCGGACCCGTGTAAATCCAACACCGTTCCTTCTTTACCACTTTATTAGTGTAGCAAACAGAGTCGGCGGTTCCATCTGTATAGGTGGTATCATTACTGCCATTACCATCTGTTTAGAGTTGGACGCCGATTTAGAAAATGAATAAAAAATACCTTGTCTCTATGCCGACATTGACTTTTGCCGTAATGCGCGGCTTCTCAAGAGTTTGCATGGTAACAAGTATCACTTTATGGTCCAGACACACGAGTTTCGAGGTTTTTCTTTGCCTAATGATGAGCGTATTAACGTGCGTCAAAGCACTAATTAGCTGTTTGATTTAGGAGCCCGTGATGTAGAGGCAGAGAGCACAGAGAGGCACTACCGTGAGAGTATGGGACAGCATCATGAGCAGCCTCGTGCTCATAGCCATGCCACTGACATTCCTGGGTCTAGTACCCAAGCACACACGACACCTTTTGCTGATTTTGTAAGTATTCGCTCGTCATTGGATGAAGTTCTTTTAGAGCTCAGGAAGCAGAGAGAGATGTCGCGCGTAATGTGCAGATGCAGGAGTTAGAGATGAGACAATACGAGTTTATGGCTAGGGATGAGACGGATTTGAGAGATGTTGTTTCGGAGATGGCGGGACTGCGCAGAGAGGTAAGCCGAATTGCAGATTGTGTCCAGCATGTCCCACGGGATAACCCAGCCATCAGGCAGGATAGACACCACCGTGGAGGGCGTGCTCACTACCACTGACGTATCCAGGTTCTATCGCTCCTACTTTCACCTTAGATTAAGACATTGAGGACATTGTCTAATTTAAGTGTGGGGGAGGAGTCGTTTATTGTCGTTTATTGCTTTTATTTATTTCTTGCTTTCTAGTTTAGTTTGTTTTTCATTATCGAGTCATATGCACGTTTGAGTCGTTTTTACTTTACGTTTTCCCTATGTCTATCAATCCCCTTATTTGACCCCAAATTTCAAAAAAATTTTGTTTAGACTCAAAGGCATGATGCGTATAGTATAGGTTGTTTCATTCTTTGATTTAGGCTAGGTAGGCGGACTTGGGAAAGTTTTGAAAATATCGGTACCGTTCCTACACCTTAGATTCCCTAAATATGTGATATTGATTTAAATAGACATTATGACATGACCTTTTGCCTAGTTTCTTAGAGTTAACCTCTTGATTAGTTTATTCTAGCAGTCAGCACCATCCTTATGTACGAACTAAGTGACGAGCCGATGCAAATATGTGTGATCTCAAAATGTGATTTATATGATTTTTATAGAAAAATGCGAATGAAAGACATGTTCCCGCTAAGTTAGGTGGTCCTCATCCGACCATTTAGCCTAAAGGTTCGGACTCTGGAAATTCGTAAGCAAAAAATGCACAAATGCGTAAAAGAAAAAAATTCTTGTTGAATAAGAGATCATAACACGAACAGGTTCGATTACCATGTAAGTACAAAGGATAACGGGCTTAATGTGATTGCGCTCGAATGAAAAAGAGGATAAATAAGATGAAGGATATAGGTCTAGGTATAATTTCGTGATTTGAATTGGTATTGCATAGGAAGGGAGTTTTCGTCCGCTTTTGTGGAGTCGTGTCATTACGGTATCCTTGTTTTCACTATTCAGTACCTATCCGTTTTCACTGTAGCCTAGCATCCTTGTGCTTAGATTGTTTTTGTCGTGCCTAAGAGTCAAAACATAATGCTTATTGTTTTATTGCATTGGGAGTTTGCTTGAGGACAAGCAAAAGCCTTAGTGTGGGGGAGTTTGATGACTCGATTTCGTATCGTCTAATTCGATTCAATTCGTGCATGTTTTATCGCATTTTTATCGAGTCATTGTCATTTCGTGTATTGTTTGCTTACGTTTTCGTTTCTTTTCCATTTACAGGTCCTATATCAGCTCCAGGGAAGAAAAGACCAAGATATGAGCTCAAAGAGAAGAAAACTGGAGAAAATTGCAAGGTTCTGCCTCTCCTAGATGAATGGCGCTCGCCATGTCAGAAAGGAGGGAAATTCAAGCATTTAAAGAAAAGGCGGCCGCCATTGTGCGCGGGAACAGTTTCCTTTATGCAGTTCTGGAACTTCGCAAGGGAGAATTCAAATTTCGAACTTAACTGTCTTGGAGCCCATTTTTCCTATATATATAGGACTTGAGGCCTGCATTTGATATCCAAGAACCCTGCGGAAGTGCTACCAAAATTCCTAGCCACTTAGATCATTAGCCAAAGTATCAATCGATCACATCGAGAGATTGATACACCAATTGTATTTTCATTTCTTTTGCTACTGATGTACGCTTGGATCGATTAGTTAATACAAAGTCTATTTTATGTTTTAATTACTCGCACTTCAGGTCATTTACGATTTATTTACTTTACCGCATTCTGTTTTCTTTCGATTAATCGCATAATTCTGATTTCGCATATAAACTTAATTCTGAATTTAATTAAGAACAAGCCATTATGTATGCTCTAAAATCTAGAAATTTTAATGTATTAATGTTTAATTTAAGTATGTCTGAGTAGTTTGTTTTAAGTCTGTAGATTGAGGACCGTCGTTCCGACGGGACTCTGTAGAAACCTTCGGTGTTTAGCTTTTGTTTTAAAATTCTGGTTTTGGTGTCTAAACTGAATTTAGACAACCTTGTCGTGAGAGCGAGGGGGTGTTTAACAGTGTTTCGTCACGAGAGTGAGAAACACACTAAGGCGTGTCCAACAGAGCGAGAGTTTGAGGTAATCGCCGGATAGTAGACATCGTACATTGAGCCTAAATGCAGCAAGAGCACTTTAGGGACTCTTTTAGTTTATGTTAGTTTTCAAAAAGCACCTCTTAACTACCGAGCGAGCGAGAGAAAAATTTTGGGGTCATTAGGCGTGGCTTGGTTAAGACCGCGAGAGCGTGAGGTTGAGCCTTTAAACTGGTATATCATACAGACCAACTTCAAGACCTTTGTTAACACCTGAATCTTACGGAGTCCCAAAGAGCACGGAAATCATTCTCCGGTATCGTCTTTATTATTGTTTTTAAAATCCCGTTATTAACCAAATTTCTTTTACCGCCAAATCTAGCCTTAGCTTTACACCGCAATAATCAATCACTCTAGGTTGATTATTAGTCCATGTGGGTTCGACATCCTTTTTAAGACTACGCGATAAGCTGTATACTTGCAGCAGTAATCCGACCATTACACAAAGTCGCGACCAATAGGTATATTTAATTTTCCTGTCCTGCGTCCTTGTCTTTCCTTTGTTCTGACATTATTTCTGCACAGGCTTCTGAGAAAGTACCTTCTCCAGAAAGGACTGAATCAAATGAGAGTACTCACTCTCGAGTCTTCACCGCAGCCGCTCCAGCGTCTCCTCCATCCACCCCTTTGGTGAGGAAGAAAAAGGCTTTAACGCGGAGGACACCTTCAAAAACCGGCGTTTCGACAGTGGCCCCAGTCGTCCTGAGGAATCTCGACGACGTTTTCGAGCCAATCCCTACTGTCGCTCTTCCCAAGACGACAACTCATCCTGCACAGGTATTTCCACTTTCACTTGTGTCCTAGATGACCTTGGGGCGACGAATCTCACTTGCATTTTGCTTTGTAGGAAAATGTGGTTACTTCGACCACTGTTGGTGATGGCGATACCGAATCGGCCGCAGACGCCACTACTGCTGGCGTCGCCATTACACCAAGTCCTCAGAAAATTGATGAATTCCAAACACTCATGCCCGAGGAAAACTTGGCAAAGACGCCTCCTGCTTCAACCGACAACTTTGAGCATAATGATGTAGCTCTTGGGGCGACTATCAATCATTCGCCTCCCGTCACCACTACTGAAGTCGAAAAGAACATCCAACCACCTGAACATAACCTAGAGAGGGTTTCACCTATGGTTGAGGGATCTCTTACTCCGGGGGCAATCTTAGCAGCCAAGGCAACAGATCCAGCAGCGACTCTGAAAACGCTCCACAAACTTCGCCAAGCAACTGAGGAGATTCAGCCTACCAGTTCGACCACAATCCCAACTCCAGAAGTGGATGCTTCCTTCAATCTCAAACTTCAACAGTTGCGGTCCTATCTTTTTTAGGAACAGTTTCTGGCGGCTGTCGCCGAGGACTCCGCCATAGCCAATGACGTCTTCAAACTTCTGGATGAACTTTCTGAATTCCAGCTCCCTGTCCCCCATGGCCACATACCTGATCGAGTTCGAAGCCTTCTTCACTCAATTGGCCAAATATCTGGCTATGAATCACCAGGCCGACGCCCAAATCTGATTCCGCCACAACGATATGAAACGTGAGTGGCACCTTAGCTCAGTCTGTGAACAAAAACTTGGGGACTATGAAACTAAAAAGCAGGAGCACTCCAACAAGCGCCAGACTTTCGACCAACAGATATTTGAATATCAAGCCCAGATAACGGAGCTGACAAAAAAAGATTGTTGATGTCGAACTACAAAAAGCCTCCTTAGACTCAGCTGAGCCTCTGCCCTCTCAAGAAACCATCGACCACGAGGTAGCTCAAGGACTTGTTCACGTCGAAGCGGCTATGAAGATCAAAGATGCTATTAGCCGCATGTAGAGATGAAAGGTGCTTCTTGAGAGCAAGATTGTTCATGAGAAGATCCTCTTTGACGACTTTAAGGCTAGATTTCCTGAGTTTCCTTAGTTTGTATGTCGAACTGATGTAAACATTTTGTAAGCCATTTGTGGCCCCTTAGCCTATTTTGGCCTTTAATTAATGAGAAAGCTATGTTTTGATGTGAATCTCTTGTACCATAGGTCTATACTTCTTTAAATATTTCCCATTTATTCTTAAGATTTGTTGGTCAATTCCTAACTCTTGTACTTCATACGCGTTATTACTAAATACTCGAGTCACTTGAAATGGTCCCTCCCAGTTGGGTGACCATTTTCCCATCGTTCGATCTCGTCGATCCATGGGCAACAGCGTTTTCCAAACATAGTCATTTATGGCGAAGGTTTTCTTCTTGACCCGTTTATTGTATGCCTTGGCGACTCGTGCCTTCTGGCACAACAATACATTTAAAGCTACCATCCTTTCTTTGTCCAAGTCCACGAGTTCGTCTAACATCATTTCCCAATATCGTGTCGACGGAATCTCATATTGTCGTTGCACTCTAACGGATTGCAGGCATACTTCTGTTGGTAGCACGGCATCGTGCCCGAAGGTTAGACGGAATGGAGTCGAGTTGGTCGACTCCTTGGGTGATGTCCGACGAGCCCATAAAACTTGACTTAACGTCTTATGCCAGTTCTTTGGATTTTTCGCAACGTGCTTCTTGATTAACCCAATTATTATCTTGTTAGCTGCTTCGACCTGCCCATTCGCTTGAGCATAGTATGGCGTCAAAGTAACCAACTTGAAACCTGTTTCTGCTGCAAACTCTTGCATTTTCTGCCCCACAAACACAGAGCCTTGATCTGTCGTGCTGGTCTCAGGTATCCCAAATCTATACAAGATATGATTCTGGATGAAGTCTATCACGGTCTCTTGATCCTCCTTTACCAGTGGCACAACCTCTATCCATTTCGTGAAGTAGTCTATTCCCACGAGGATGAATCTTTGCTGCTTCGACGAAGCTGGCCGAATCTCTCCTATCACATCCAAAGCCCATCCTCGAAATGGCCATGGTTTGACAATCACATGTAACTCGCTGGCTGGTATATGCTGGATGTTTGCATGCTTCTGGCAATCCTGGCATGCTTTCGCGAAATCTATGCAATCCTTGAGCATGCTGGGCCAGTAGACACCTTGTCGGAACAAAAAGCCATTTCATTTTGTGGCCAACCTGGTGAGCTCCACAAGTCCCACTATGAACCTCCGAAACTGCTAAATAGGCATCAGTATCTCCTAAGCATTTGAGCAATACCCCCTCTGGAGTTTTCTTCAATAACTCATTGCCTACTAGGACATAACTCATTGCTCTGTACTTAGTCTTTCGATCAGTATCGCCCAACGGGTTTTCCTGATACTCCATGATTGGTCTTCGCCAATCTGTTGGTGACATATCGTTAACGAAAACCTCATAACTCTCTAAACCTTCGACCAAACTCATTGAGACCTTGGATATCGACCAACTTGACGGTGTGTGAACGTTCGACACCATCTTCTTCCTAGTTTCGATGAAGTCTTTCAACTTACCTTTCGACACTTTATAACCAGAGGCAATTTGTGCTAGTTCATTAGCTTTATGGTTTTCTACCCTTGGCACATGCGAGATGTTGACAATTTTGAAATGTTCCAACAAATGCTTCGCCAACGAGAAGCAACTTAAAAGATGCTCTTCACACACTTGTACTCCCTTGTGATTTGTTTAATCACCAATTCTGAGTCCCCTTTTATCTCGACCTCTTTGGCTCCCAAGTCTTTGAGTATCTTAAGACCAGTGATTAAAGCTTCATACTCTGCCTCGTTATTTGAGCATTTGCCATCAACTTTGCATTTAAAGGTTGTTGGGATACCTTATGGGGATATTATTAGGATCTCAACACCTGTCCCGTTTTTATGGCTTGACCCATCAAAGTACAATTTCCATAGGGCGACGTTGATGCTATGTATCAACGTTTCGACTACAGCATGGTCGACAATGAAGTCTGCCACTATTTGACCCTTCATCACCCTCAAATGGACGTATGTCAGGGAGAACTCAGTTAACGCTAGTGCCCATTTCCCAATTCGACTATGCAAAATAGGTTTGGACAACATATGCTTAATAACATCAAAATGCGACGAAACATAAACATTAACTAGTTTAATATATTGCTTTAATTTCATACATGTGAAGTACAAGCATAGGTACAACTTTTCAATCATAGTGTACCTAGTTTCAGCATCTATCAATATCCTACTAAGGTAATAGATGGGTGTTTCGACGCCCCCATCATCCTCTTGTTCTAACATATTGCCTATAGTCGTATTCGACGCTGCAATGTACAACTTCATGCTTTTATTTATGCTAGGTGGTAACAGGATTGGAGGCTTCGTAAGGTATTCCTTAATTGCGTCGAAAGCCTCTTGTTGCTCATGTCCCCAACGGAACTCACTCTCCTTCTTGGTCTTGAGCAGTGGTGAAAACACTTTCGTCTTTCCACTTAGGTTCGAGATGAACCTCCTCGAAAAATTTATCTTCCCCAACAAAGACTGGAGCTGTTTCTTCGTCGTCAGAGGCTTGAGATCTAAGATTGCCTTCGTTTTGTTCTGGTTGATCTCGATGCCTCACTTGTGGACTACGAATCCCAGGAAGTCCCCTGCATGAACACCAAAGGCAAATTTTAGTGGATTCATTTTTAATCCATATTTTCTCATTCGCTCGAATGAGCGTCGAAGGTGATCGAGATGACCATCTTCTGATGACGATTTTATGACTATGTCATCGATGTATACCTGCATAAAATTTTCAATAAAATTATGGAATATAGCATTCATAGCCTTTTGGTAGGTTGCTCCAGCATTTTTTAGCCCAAACGGCATCACAACCCATTCATATGTCCCCAAAGCTCCAGGGCATCGAAATGCGGTTTTGGGGACATCCTCTTCCGCTATGAGAATTTGATTGTAACCAGAATATCCATCGAGCATGCTCAAATACTCGAATCCCGCGGCTTAGTCAACTAACATCTCTGCCATAGGCATCGAATATTCGTCTTTAGGGGTAGCTTTGTTTAAATCCCTAAAGTCGATGCAAACTCGAAGGGTCCCATTTTTCTTAATAACAGGTACTATGTTTGCTATCCACTCGACATACCTTACAGTTCTGATGAACCAAATTTTGAGCAGTCTTTCAATTTCATGCTTGATCTTCGACGTGACTTCCGGGGCAAAGCGTCGAGGGTGTTGCTTTACTAGCCTCTTGCCTGGCTGGATTGGGAGCCGATGCTCAACTACACTCCGACTCAAACCAGGCATTTCGCCATAATCCCAGGAAAAACAGTCCTTGTATTCTTTCAACACTTTAACCAGCTTGGCCTTCATTTCTGGCCCTACTTTGGCACTCACATATGTGGGCCTTTTGGTTGTCCCATCCCCTAAGTCGATTTCCTCAAGCAGGTCTTGCGCTTGCTTTCTTTGCAGCTCATGATCTGGGCCTTTTTTAAACCCCAAAGGGTCATCATCGTAAATCCCATCAAGCCTCTGATTTTCTATGGCTTCCCTTTGGTCTTGTTGGCCATTTGCTCTTTTGTCACGGTCGGCTCCCTTAGCTATTTGGAGAGTTTCGTCTTTTTCGAGTGCCGACATATTTCTGTTTTCAGCCAAATAGGCCGAAATCTGAGTCATGCTTTCTAACACAGCAGTCATTTTCACCAGTTGTGGGCCACCCTGTTGGTGGCATTTCCATTGGTTCTATGTTTTCGTCGGCAGCGTCCCAGATGAACCCATAGTCGGGGTCCAGGTTTAGGACGCGACCCATGTCAACAGAGGTGTAACACCCTGATCCGTCATCACACGGAGCCACATTTGCTAAGTGTTGGTCAAAAGATTTCTTGTTACCCTTAGCTTCGTCGACTTTTTTGTAGCTTTGATATGCCTCAATGTTTTCGACGATGCCATCCTTTCTCCAAATGGTCAATCTCTGGTGCATTGTCGACGACACTGCCTCAATTCCATGGATCTATTCCCGTCCCAACAACAGATTGAAATTTGCTTTTGACTTGATGACCATGAACAGTGTCAGCCTGTTGGTTGTACCCACTGCCAAGTCCACTTGGACAACCCCCAAGATGTTACTGGTTGTGCCTTCATAGTTGGACAAAACCATGTTGTGCTGTCGGAGATCAGCCTCCGTTTTACCAATTTTCTTAAACAGATTGTGAGGCATCAGGTTCACAGTTGCTCCACCGTCCACAAACACCTTGTTAACAGACACCCCATTAATTTTTGCCTTTATGAATAACGGCTTCAAATGGTACATCATCACAGGGCTAGGACGTTCAAACATAGTCGTTTGTTCTTCCACTACACCGCTGTTCATCACATAATAACACATCGACTTGCCATCCGCATTTTCACCATAGATGAAATCTTCTTCAGTCTCAGAGATTTCAGACACCACGTCATACTCAGCAGGTAGGACCGACACGATACCATAATTCAACACGAAATCTTTGCCATAGGTGTCATCGTTGGTGTCGTCGTACATGTCTTCGTCAAAATCTCCCTTAGGTGATGGATCATACTCGTCATCCGACTGAGGGGAATATTTTGGCTCTTCTTCATCCGACTGAGGAGTATACTCTAGCTCTTTCTTGCTTTCTGTCAGCAAAGTACACTTTGAACTCTGGGTCGACACCACTTCCTTCTCTCCTGATGCATTCACAGTTACTGTCGTGGTCTGGTTTGTCGCCACTTTTTTCTTTTCTACCTATCTTCCTCTTGGGTATTGGCGCTTCTGTCCAGACGTTCCGACAGGCTTTACTCTTGAAGTCGTAGCTTCCCTCACAGCCTTCTTACTACGCTGATAGTGCCTCCACTGGATCCTAGTCATAGGGTTTTTCCCTTTGTAGTTGGGGGACACCCTATATCCTACTGGTTCGACCATCTTATCGACGATGTTTGCCTCTTTTTCCAAATCAAGAGCCTTCCAGTTTGGTCTTTTGCTCCCTTTTTGGCTGACTGGTGACATCCACCTTTCCTGCGGGGAGTCTGATGGAGGCACAAAAGTTTTGGGCCTTGTCTCTTGGAACATCTTTCTGTACTCCTCATTTTGAAGGGGAATCCCACTCTTGTCGAACACAAACCTTGGGACAGGTGGCTTGCTCTCTGGCAGCACTTCTCTCTTGCTTGCCTCATACCTCTCAGCAGCTTTCTCATCGAACACAGCGTTGCACCTAGGGCATAGCGCGGCTTTCAACCCGCTTATCCTGCACTTTTCTTGAAAATCTTCCAAACTCTCGCCAGCCTGGGGGTACACTGCTTCAATTTTATCCTCCGCTTTCTTGCCGGAACCTTCAGTAGTTTCGACCATCATGCATTCTACCACTTCAGCCATTGGTGGCTTGTCCAGGCCCTCAGTAGCTTCAACCATCATATATTCGTACACCTCTGAGTACAAAGCCTCTTCAACCTTCAGTGGGTCGGTGTCAACCTGCATCTTTGACTTCTCGCCAAATTGGATCCGACCCTCCTTCAAAGCCTTCTGCACCAAATCCCTGAAAAGAACACATTGAGCTGTTTTATGACCAAGGAAATTATTAATCTTACAAAATCCCCTCTTTTTCTTTTGTTCTAGAGGGGGGTCTTTTAAACCAGGCGGAATAAATCAAATATTTCATCACATTTGGACACATCAAAAGTATAAGTTTTAGCGACATATTTATCCGTTTTTCCGGTTTCGGTGGGATTTTTCCCGTTTAATGGTTTCAACAATTTGCATGCATAGGGAGGCCCTAGCTTAAGTTCAGCCACATGGATCTCACTTTCGTCGACGAATTCTTCCTCGTAGGAAGAATATTCGTCAGCAGCCACATAAGACACTTTTTCTTTTTTACGATATCTGTTAGACTGGGCTTTCTCAGCTTTTAATCGTTCGACCTGGCAAGCCTGGTCAGCTAGTTGCGCCATATCTCTAAGATACTGTGTGTCTAACTTCTTTCTGATCGAATAGTCTAGGCCACCGACGGCTATTTCGACTAATTCATGCTCAGGGACTTGAGTAAAGCACCGTGCTTTCAAAAGTCTAAACCTATTCAAGTACTGGTTTACTGCCTCTGTGACCTTGCGTTTGACGCTTGCCAACTCTTTCAGACTTATTTTCGACTGCCCCATATAAAATTGTTCGTGAAACAGTCTCTCCAATTGTGCCCACGTGTGAATGGACTGAGGGGGCAACATGGTAAACCACGTAAATGCATTTTTAGTGAGGGAACTTGGGAAATATTTCATTTTCAAGTCCTCATTATTTGCTATGTCGTCTGCTTCGGTTTGATACCTAGCGACGTGTTCGACAGTGGACTATTCTGTCTCCCCGGTGAACTTGGTGAATTTTGGCACTTTCCACCCCCGGGGTAACTCTGTTTGTAGTACGAAGTCTGGTAATGGGGATGTGTATGTTGGCCGTCGAAGGCCTGGGTTCGCCCCTTTCCAAACCATGATACGTTCGACCACGGCCTCCAAGTTATGTTCTCCAGCCAAGGCGTCCTGTCGAACCTGTTGGACAACGAAGTCCGGATCTTGGTTCCTATGGACAATCACGGGAGGCCTTTAAACCCTCCTAGGAATCTCTTCGAAATCACGGGGTTGTTCTATAGTTTCGTCGAATACTTCATCTTGACGAAGGGGCATCTCCGGTCGAGGCGGTGGGGTCTGTCGACCCTGAGCCCTAGGAGCGCCTAAGAAGTCACCGATCCGTGTCATTTAAGTCGCCAGTTGTTGGTAACTTTGTGTTGACTCTTGTATCAGTGGTCTCAATATCGTACCCATCTATTGAGTCAGCATGTGGACCATCTCATGATTAATCTCATCCATATGTTGCCTCATGACCGCGACGGAACTAGAGGTAAAGGTTGGTATGGATTGAGAGAAAAGATTAAAACCTGGGGGTCGAACCATCTCGTTCGACATGTGTCCTGCCCCATGATAGGGTGAAAACGCTGAGGATGAACTTTCCCCGAACAGATGGCCAGTAGAATGCAAACTCGACATAAACTCTGTCGGTATTCCATAAGATCGAGGTATAGGCATGGTGATGCTAGGCATATACTGCCCTGTAGTCCCTGCCATTGTTGATTTAAGGTCATTTCGACGCGGTGTTGCGGTTGGTCCACTAGGAGTGGTTGAAACCACTGACACGGTACCGGATCCAACATCAGTTGTTTGTGTTCCCACCGTACTCTCCGTCGGAGACGGTTCGTGGTTTGAACGTGGTATTACCATCTTACCACTACGCAAGAACATATACTCAATTCACACGCGTCCCACTGGGCGTTCCACATTGTTCGCCGGCGCGAACAACCGCTGGCCTTCCGTCGCAGGTTTGCTCGTGGGATCGGCCACACAAATCCCAGAACAAGGAATTGGAAGCGTATGTTTGCGTGGTATTTCAGTTTCTTGCTTTTGGTGAAAGTTGTCACGTTGGAGTGACCTTGGCAACGTGGACGGTTTTAACGATCAACGAGTTTTGGATGATAGTGGTAAAATTTAAAGGGCGGAAAGGCAAGACAAAAGCAAAAAGAAAATGACTTAAATTAAATGCTGAAAGTAAATTGCATTAAGTAAAATTGGACGCAATTGTACATTTTCGCGGGAGTGAACTCGTTTCTCTCTAAGCTTGGTACTTTGAGTATTTTCCCTTTACAATGTGAAAAAATGCGACCTCTAAAAATGGAAAATACAGTGCCTTATATAGGCCTAGAATGTAACTATTTGTCTACCCAAATGTCTTCTGAAGCTGACACGTGGCACCCCACTTTCTTTTCAACTTCTCATAGTCTTGGAAGTTTCAAACTTTTCCCGCCCAAGCATTTATCCTTGAAGTTGGGACTGGCTCTTCGCCTTATTTTCCTCTGACACCGAGGTTTGTCGCCACCTCTCCGACCCACCTCTCTGCTGGTGTTGAATAGACACCTTGATACACCTTTTGCGCCGACGCGTCATGGGACTCCTTGTTTTCCACCTTTGGTCGAAATCACCTGTCAACAACACGTCACTCATATTTATTAAGGGGTACATACCTAATAAATACTTTCCCCGTCCATCCCGCACAAGGAGATCTCGACATGGGTCACTAATATTTATTAGGGGATAACACACGTTTAATTCGGAGGAGAGCACAAAACTAGCCTCGAACCTCCACTAACAACTTATCAAAGATACACTTCTAGTATCGATGTAAGCATTGTCCCACAATTCTCTAGTCATTCTATTATACTAATGATTTCCTCACTAGCTCACAACTTGAAGCTTTTAAATTTCCAAAAGTTACTTTTTCATAAACCACATAATTCTGATTAATTACCACAATCGAGTAAATTTCATCTCATAAATCAAAATTTCACTTTCCATAGCATAGGATTCTTTCATAGCTTCACATCGATATAAAGAACGTCTAAAATGGATAACCGAGTCAAAAGTTACGTATTTTTGAAGAAAATAAAATTATTGAGCAACAGCCAGATTCGCCTGGCGACTCAAGATTTCGCCTGGTGAATCCCTCTTTGCCAGCACTTCGCCTGGCGAACTAGTGGCAAAATACAATTTTAGAGAAAACCTAATAGTTCCAGGAGCTAACACATTTCTGTCTCCCCATTTTTGCCTGGCGACTTAGGATTTCGCCTGGCGAATCCCTCTTCGCCAGCACTTGGCCTGGCGAACCAGTGGCGAGACCTAATTCGCCTGGTGAATCCCAATCCGACTGGCGAATCGCATCAGAACCAGAATTTTCTACTGCGTGTTATATGGTTCCAAACCCCAAAATCCCACTTTTTCCAACCCAAAACATTGCCAAACAATCAAAACAAGTGTCAACAATGTTCATATGCATATTTCGATTATACTACGCAATTTATATCGATTTTCACCCGTTAGATTCATTGATTTTTTCAAAAAATCTCATTTTTTCAAAAATCTAACCTAACTCTAGAACTCTTAGAATTTCTACACTAAAGTCTCTATCTAGAATCCACCTGGATTAGAAGATGATGATGAAGAAGATGAGATGAAAAGATGAAGATGAGATGATGATTCTTGTTCTTGAGCTCTTTGGAGATTTTCTCTTCTTTCCTTTCCTTTTCCTTCTCTTCACTTTCTCTTGCTCCAAATGTTTCTAACTTTGGAAATGAGAGAAAAAGAAATTATATAGAAAAATATCATTTGTTAGTAACACTATTAAATGTCCAAATTATCTCAAGTGCACCAGTTAATAAAACCTTAGAGTTAAATAATATTAATCTGATCAGCTCTGAGTTCATCAATTGCTCTAATTATCTTATCAGATAATTACTCAGAGCACACTGGATCCCAACTGGTCTCAACTAATATTATCTGGAGCGTTTATAAAATACGGGGTATTAAAAAAGGATTGTGGTGATACACAACGTCTAATTTAATTTTTCACACAACTGCTGAGATTCGAACCCATGACCTCGAGACTATGTAACAACGGTTGATACCAATAATCCTGGTTATAAGTAGAGCACTACCTAGTATATCACAACGGTCACTCTCCCGTATTGGTATATAGCGAACTTAGAACCATGCACTGTTAGACGATGGATATGGATCTAGAGGGGGGTTGAATAGATCCCTTGAGTTTTACACACAAATGGACTACAAAATTCTGTTTTAAAAAATTTGTTTAACGGAAGCCGCTGCTAGATAAATCGTCTACAACAAACCTTCTACCAAAAGGATCGGATATGCACGAATATATTTTGGATGAGTATGAAGGAGAAAAATTCAGTTCTGAATATTTCACTTACAAACGCAGACAACAAATTAATCACTTGCTTGATGTTTATTCCAATCCAATGAGGTTAATTGATAAACAATTAAGAGCACTGTGTTTGAATTTTGCTTGAAAAACAAATTATCAAACACGTAGTGTGCGTAAACACTCTATGTGCAGAATTTCTGTGGAGAATAATGTGCAGTTGCTCTAGAACACAATTCAACGAATTGTATCGATTTAACCAAAAACAGTTTATCAGCGTACAATTATTCCACAACAGAAATTACGATAGTTTGCAACGTTGCGAAATCAAACACTACTGAAAAGTAAAAGAGTTAAGGGAAAGAGAGAGAACACCCGAGATTTGATTAGGCAGTTCCCCAATCGTCCTCGCTTTGGGTACGTCTGCCCCCAACTCCGCAAAAGGAATTGAGATATATATATATATATGTTGCTGTTGCAAATTGTTTGTTACAAGAGAAAACTATGAACATACAAACCTCGAACGTCTTCGATCGTTGATGCAGAATTTTTTCTTCCCTTGATTCAAGATGAATCAAGTGCTCCGAATTTGGTTGATTCAATTACCGTCCCACGCTACTAAACCGAAAGAAAACTTCGTTCTTTAGTTACCTTCACTTGGTCAATTGAAATCTTCCAAGAATTCGAACCCAAACCTTCTTCTACGATTCTCTGATTACAGCTATTAAACCGAAACAGTTGCGCCAATTTTCGGTTACCTTCGCCCAGCCGAATCCCTGTAGAAAGAACAGTTTGTACAAAAACCCCCAAAATCTCCTCGATTCTTGGAGGACAAACCCAACTGATTTGATTCAAGAAACACCTGCCAAACTCTCAACCCAGAAGATGAAGATCACACTTCCTAAATTCTGAACGTTATCACTTCTAACAATGGGCGACACAAACAAAGATGATTATGTGTGATTATTTGTTTGCACAATGAAGAAGATGAAGATGAAGAGAGAACTGACATATATTTTTCACGTTTCTTGTTCTATGTTAAAAAAGAAGACCCAAAACTATTTATATCAAAAAATATGACCAAAAGAAATAACAGAAAGTAACAGAAACAAAATTAAGTGGAAAGGGCAAAAAACAGAGTCATGCGTCGACCTGTGGACTTTATGCGTCGACGCATAAAATGTCAATTTTTGAGTTATCACCCACGGGTAAGCGCATGACCTTTTTGAGGTCAGCGCATGATTGCTGAGGTCGACGCATAAGGCAGATTTTTCAAGAAAATTCAATTTTTTGAATTGTTTTTCACCAGACCAGAGTCAGACATACATGCTAGACACTATTAGATCACTTGTGGACATATATTTTTGGAAAGAATAAGATCTTATACATCTAGACACACGACCAACACGGACATGACCGACACGTGAAGTGATACCGCTCAAATTACAATCTAATGCATTTGTTGACATCATTAAAACAAGAAAGCTAGAAGGGTATCCCTCACATGCACTACTTCACAATGGTGGGTCACACGTGATGGTATCCTTTTTCCAACCGTTGTTGTATATGTTTTCCGTAGTAGTGCAATCTCAGCTTCTATCTAAAAATGAAATCATACCTTAAACCTTTCTACAACTTCCTTAATGAACTTGTAGATTTATTCTTACAATGCATCTTTCTTGCAATGTATAATGGTGTTGAGAACATCCATTGTCTTCAATTGGCTTTTGTGTGCACTGAAGTGGGATGTAAACTCGTCACATAATGTTTCCAAAAATTGATGGAGTTTTCTTCCAAGTTGTTGAACAAGCCATGGTTGCTCCTTTATGGGTGAGAAAAAAGTCATTCGCTTCATTGCTCTTGTAGCTTGGTGGTAATATAGAATGGTTTCGCGTGCTCAACGTGTTCGACAAGAATCCCCAGTTATATCATAACTATCTAGCTTTGGGAGCATCTCCGAAGAATTAGAAATTTGGAATTCACTAAATCATTTTGTGAATGGTTTCCATTGGTGAAGGGAAACACATTGTTTAGTGGAGATGCACTCGTTCTTCCTCTAGGGACATGAAAGCAATGAAGCCTTCTTGGACAATTGTGTGCAAGTGGTGTGAAACTTGTATCTTATCTACCACAATAATGTTAAGGTGAACTATTGTCACGCTGAGGAGGGTGGTTCCTCCTTAGAAACTCTTGAGATCGTGATGGTTTTGAACAGACAGCTTCGAGAGCACCTATCTATATAGCCCCAGAGTTGATGCATTGCAAAACCTGTAATTGTGTTGAAAACTCAATTGGAATATTCTCTTAATTTTCTTTGACCTGGATAAACTTTATGTTTTGTTGTTGCATCAGATTGAAAATGTTCAATAGAAATTTGTTCACATTTGGTGTACCAAACAAGACTCAAAGTTGATAAAGATGATGCAATGGTGGTGGAACATAAGCATTAGGATGAAGAAGGTTGTTTCATGGTGAAGAAAGTAAGTTTTGTGATGGAGGAAGTGGAGTATGAGACAGAGGAATTGTATGAGTCATTAGAATCGATAATTGAAGAATCATCATTGAAGATTGAGGATCTAGAATAGGAAACGTTCTTTGCCGAAGAGAGAAAGAACGAACGAATCATTGTCCAAAAGGATGTGAATATCATATTGGAGATCGCTAGTGATGTTTCACGTACAATGTGCATTTGAAATGACCATTGAAGAAGTAAGAGAAAATTGTTACGATTGCGGTTGCTCAGAGTAGTAATAGAAAACGGTTGTCATAGTGCAATTGTGGACATTTGAGAGAATTAAAAGAGATTTCTCTAAGACGACACCCGTATTCCATTCTAGAACAAATAATCAACATTATGTTAAAGACCACCACCGTTAAGAAGCTTCCAGTGCGGTGGTGAATGTTCTCTAATGATCAGAAAAGGAAAATGCAAAAAAGGATTAACATTCTGACGCTCAAGTTAATATGAAATTAAAGTGAAACTTTACAAATAGAATTATACCTGAGTGTGACTAAATGTTACACTTATATTAAAGTAATAGTTATAACAATCTCGAGTTATCCGACATGGAGTTCAGCGAACTATTTAATGCAAATCAACTATGTTGATGGAAGGACGAATAGTTCTCCATGTTGGAACTGGGTTCGAAGAAAGATGAATGTTTGAGAGAAAGAAGAAGAAGAAGGAGAGAGAGAAAGAGAGATTAGGGTTTTGAAACTTTGTAAAATTTTATTATGAAGTTGTTGTGTATATTACAGATTACAATGCCCTTTATATAGGCTATCAAAGCCCAGGCCCAAACAAACATTTCGACTAACTTCCTTAACAGCTATATTCGACTCTGTCGAATACAGCTGACTACACAACACTACAACTAATTCGACTTCGACACAAACTTATAAAGACTCTGACTTCGACTTCGACAAAGAATTTGAATTACTTCTAACACACGACCTAATTCATGTTCTCGAGACTTCTCATCCCAATGCTCTTCTTTAACTCGTCGAATCTGACTTTCTTCAAAGGTTTGGTAAGTATGTCGGCTAGTTGAACTTCAGTCTTGCAATATTCAAGATCCAGCTTCCCTCTGTTCATTTGATCCCTGAGAAAATGATACCTTCTTTCTATGTGCTTACTTCGACCATGACACATAGGATGATTGGCAAGATCAATAGCTGACTTGTTGTCTACAAACAATTTCATCTTCCTAGGTTCCTTGATCTTGAGTTCTTCGAGCAACATATCTATCCATGCTTCCTGACATGCTGCATACGATGCAGCTACGTACTCAGCTTCACATGATGACAAAGCCACAATTCTTTGTTTTCTCGAACTCCAAGAGATTGGAGCTTCTTCGATCATGAAAATATAGCCTACAGTACTTTTCTTCTCATCTTGGTCTCCACTGAAATCTGAATCAGTATAACCACATACCTCCACATCTTTCGACTTGGACTTATTTCGACATGGCATCAGCACACCATGATCAATCGTACCCTTAATGTATCTCAGCACTCTCTTTACTGCAATAAGATGACATTCTTGGGGTTTTTCCATAAATCGACTTAACAATCCGACACTCCGACAAATGTTCGGTCTTGTATTGCAAAGATACCTCAAGGATCCAATAATTTGTTTGTACAGTGTCGAACTTACAAACTCATCATCAGTTACCTTCTTCAACTTTGCTCCTGTTTCCAATGGAGTTGTCGCAGCTTTACAGTCAATCATCTTGAACCTCTTCAAGATGTCTTGAGCATACTTCTTCTAGTGCAGGAACACACCTTCAGCTGTGTCTTTGAATTCCATTCCTAAGAAATATGACGAATTCCCTTGGTCGGACATTTCGAATTCTTGCATTAGCTTCGACTTGACTTTTCTTATTTCAGCTTCATTTGCACCTGTAATCAGCAAATCATCAACATACAGGCATAAAATGATTCAACTATCATTGTCAACATCATTTACATAAACTCCATGCTCAGACACACACTTTGTGAACCCTGCTTCGATTAGGAAACTATCTATTCTTTTGTTCCAAGCCCTCGGGGCTTGCTTTAATCCATAGAGAGCCTTCCTCAATCTGTACACCTTCGACTCATGCCCTTTAACCTCAAATCCTGGTGGTTGACTGACGTAAACTACTTCCTCCAAAGGTCCATTCAAAAATGTTGATTTTACATCCAACTGATGTATCTTCCATCCTCTATACGCTGCTGTCGAAACAACAATCCTGATTGTTTCCAACCTAGACACTGGCGCATAGACTTCGTCGAAATCAATACCAGGTTTCTGTAGAAAACCTCTTGCCACTAGTCTTGCCTAATTCTTGGCAATTTCACCATTTGGCCTTCGTTTCAGCTTGTAAACCCATTTCACATCAATAGGCTTCTTGCTGGCTTTTTCGACAAGTTCCCAGGTATTGTTCTTCTTGATTGCCCTGAGTTCTTCCTTCATGGCTTCACACCAATTCGAATCATTCATGGCTTCATCCAAATTAATTGGTTCTGCTTCAGCCAT
The DNA here is from genome assembly GCA_022829125.1 of Lathyrus tuberosus. Taxonomy (NCBI): domain Eukaryota; kingdom Viridiplantae; phylum Streptophyta; class Magnoliopsida; order Fabales; family Fabaceae; genus Lathyrus; species Lathyrus tuberosus. The sequence goes on along the minus strand of JALAZF010000414.1, from coordinate 4,457,652 downwards.
CATCATTGCTTCTTCTATTAAGTCACCATCTGCATCGATTGCATTATTTGGAAATCTCTCATATCCAGCTAACCTTGTCGACTCAGCTCTTGTTCTAGTTGATCTTCTGACATTCTGCTCAGGAGGTTCTTCATTTCGACTTGTCGTGGCCTCAGTTTGTTGGTCTTCTTCAAACACCGTCGGAACTGTCTCTTCCATCTGTCGACCAGTATCCTGTAGAACTGACCCATGACTCCACTCCCATTTTTTATTTTCATCTACCAGAACATCTCGACTGATCACAAATTTATCATCTTCTGGTGAATATAGTCTATATGCACCAGTCGAATGATAACCTATGAGCACCATGGTTTGACTTCAATCATCTAGTTTTGTTCTCAATTGCTCAGGAACATGCCTAAAACATATTGATCCAAAAACTCTAAGATGACTTACATTTGGCTTCTCACCTGTCCAAGCTTCAAAAGGAGTCTTCTCGACTAGCTTCTTCATTGGACATCTATTCAGAATGTATACTGCTGTCGAAGCTGCTTCAGCCCAAAATCTCTTTGGCACCTCTTTAGCCTTCAACATACTTCTCGTCATATTCAGTATAATTCTATTTTTCCTCTCAGCTATGCCATTATGTTGAGGTGTATAGGGTGCAATAACCTTATGCTCTATACCTTCCTCTTCACAAAATCTAGCAAACTCTCGAGAGGTGTATTCACCACCACCATCAGTTCTCAGTTTCTTTAGCTTGCAGCCACTTTGCTTTTCGACAAGCAACTTAAACTTTTTGAACTTTGTGAATACTTCACTCTTACTTTCGATCACATAAATCCACATATATCTGGTGAATTCATCGAAGAAAGTTAAGAAGTAACGCTTGCCACCATTCGACCTAACTTCAAAAGGTCCACATACATCAGAATGAACAAGCTCCAACTTTCCTTTCGACTTAATTGGCAGATCATGTTTGAATGCTTTTCTAGCCTGCTTTGCTTTGCAGCATTCTTCACACACATGATTTGGTTCCTTCACCTGAGGTAAACCATACACCATCTTCTTCTGATTCAGCATACCCAAACTCCTGAAGTTTAGATGCCCATATCTATGATGTCATAGCCAATTCTTTTCCTCTTTCGTAGTTGACGCAAGACATTGATGATTAATCATGTTACTCTGAACTTTAAACGTCTTGTTATCAGCCAATGGTGCTTTCAATATCAACCTACCATCAGCATGATACACCTTCATTTGGTTCTTCTCCAGCTTCATATTATGTCCTTTGGCAAGTAATTGACCTATACTTATCAAGTTACTTGTCATAGAAGGCGCATACAACACATCAGTAATGCTGGCTTTTCTACCATCTTTTCTCATTACAGATATGTTTCCTCTTCCACCTGATGTGACACGTCTACCATCTGCAAACTTTATCACCTTCTTAACTAATTCATCAAGCTTCGTGAACCAGTTCTTGTTACCGGTCATGTGGTTGCTGCAACCTGAATCAAGATACCACAAATTTGTGTCATCATCGTTCGACTGAGTGTCTGCCATTAGTAGCACATCTTCAGAATCATTATCTTCTGCTTGTGCATATTGCGCTTTGTCACTTTCTTTTGCTCGTGCTTCCTTCTTCTTTCGATAGTCTCGAGCATAATGACCAAAACTTTGACAATTGTAACACTGCACGTCTTTCATGTCAACTTTCTTCCCAGAATACTTGTTGCCCATGACTTTCTTTGAATCATCATGATTCCTTGAACTCTTGCTTGACTTCTCATCACCAACAAGATTCCTTCCTTGTTTCACTTTCCCAGACTTCTTTGTGAATTTCACTTGTAGTGCTTGGTCTGATACCTTTTCTCATCTCATGAGCTTCCAAAAAAGCCTGTAGCTCTTCAACCTTCATCTCAGCAAGATTCTTGGACTCTTCAATTGACACTACAATGTAATCAAAATTTGCAGTCAGAGATCTTAGTACCTTCTCAATCTTCTGCAAATCTGTGATTGTTTCTCCACAAGACTTCATCTGGTTCGTCAGCATCACCAATCTTGAAAAGAACTCCGAAACTGATTCCTCTTCCTTCATTTGAATCATTTCGTATTGCTTTATCAAGGTTTGCAGCTTCACCCTCTTCAGCTTCTCATCACCTCCATACAAGTTCTTTAACTTGTCCCACACTCCTTTTGCAGATTCTTCTTCAATAATTTTCTCAAACACATTCGGATCCACACACTAGTGAATCAAGAACAACGCTTTGCCATCTTTCTTTCGTTGATCCTTGTACAGAGCTTTCTGTTCATCAGTCGCATTCGCTCCCAATTCAGTTACACCATCATTCACGATTTCAACCACATCTTGAAATCTGAAAATAACCCTCATCTGCACAACCCACCGTTGGTAGTTTTCCCCTTTGAAAACTGGTTGATTCGCTGGGAATTGTGTGGACGTTGTTGTTCTGTTTGCCATTAGATTCTCTCTGAATCGCAACCGGGCTCGTTGATACCAATTGTTGGAATTGGGTTCCAAGAAAGATGAATGTTTGAGAGAAAGAAGAAGAAGAAGGAGAGAGAGAAAGAGAGATTAGGGTTTGGAAACTTTGTAAAATTTTATTATGAAGCTGCTGTGTATATTACAAATTACAATGCCCTTTATATAGGCTATCAAAGCTCAGGCCCAAACAAACATTTCGACTAACTTCCTTAACAGCTATATTCGACTCTGTCGAATACAGCTGACTACTCAACACTACAACTAATTCGACTTCGACACAAACCTATAAAGACTCTGACTTCGACTTCGACAGAGAACTTGAATTACTTCTAACACTCCCGCGTAGTATAAATGGATATATGTCCAACCAACTAATCGTCACTGATTTCAGACTATGGACTGAGCTAGTCTTTAAGAGTATTTGGCAAACTAAAAAAAATCAAATTTTAATTAAACAAAATTTCAACGCCAGCCACCATATTTTAGATTTTTTTAGAATTTATATTTTAGAATTTTTTAGTAATACACTAAAAAGAGTTTCAACGCCAGCCAGCATATATTTTACAGTATTTTAAATAAACAGAATTACATTAAAAATGGTCTGCATAGACTATATGAAATTATCTTACGTATGCCTCACAATACAATACATAAATCGACAAAATCAGGTGTCAATATGGACCACAATGATGGAGACAAAAATTGGACTTATTCACCGAGTTCGTTGATTTTAATAGAGGAGAAGTACCCCGAAAGTGCTAGCACACAAGACTTGACGATTTATAAAGAAATCTAGCACCCAAATAATACTAAACAAAACTTATAAAAGAAAATGTCAAAGATTCTTGATTATTAGTGTCTCTAAAAACAAAATAAGTGTCAATAATTTCAGTATTTATAGAAAACCATTTTATTTTGCCCCCAAATTGGACTAGTTTTAACATTGACTCTATTTTGTTCCCCCTTTAAAACTACTCCATAAGTCCACAAACAAACACATCACTAGTAACTAACTTGAGTTACTTGACACACAAACCAAACCAAACCATTCTTTACAGACATGTCTTCTGCAGCAATACTTGTTTTCCTTTTCTTCACTTTCACTTTCACATACCTTTTATTCAAGCTTTTCTTACAACCAAAACCAAAAAACAAGAAGCCACCCGGTCCATCAACGCTACCGATAATCGGAAACCTCCACCACATACTATGCGCGCTTCCACATCGAAAGCTTCATACACTTTCCCAAAAATATGGTCCAATCATGTCCTTACAGCTTGGTCAAGTCCCAACTGTTATCATTGCATCTTCAAAAGCTGCAGAAACATTCCTCAAAACACACGACTTGGTTTTCGCGAGTAGGCCGAAGATTCAAGCGTCTGAGATCTTCTCGTACGGTTCAAGAGGGTTGGCTTTTTCGGCTTATGGTCCTTATTGGCGTAGTGTGAGGAAACTTTGCACTTTGAAGCTTCTTAGTGCTTCTAAAGTTGAGATGTTTGCTCCTGTTAGGAAAGAGGAGTTGGAAGTTTTGGTTGAATCATTGAAGAAAGAGGCTTTGGTGGGAGAGGTTGTGAATGTTAGTGAGATTTTGGAGAATCTTGTGGAGAATATTGTGTATAAGATGGTGTTGGGTAGGTGTCACTATGAGCAATTTGATGTGAAGAAGTTGATTCAACAAGGAATGGCTTTGCTTGGAGCTTTTAATTTGGCTGATTTTGTTCCTTGGTTGGGCGTATTCGATCTTCAGGTATGAAATGTTTAACTGAATCACTCGTTATAGAACAACGGAGAATAATGTTAATCAATTTTAACTTCGATTTCATTAAGTTTAGTAAAAATATTTATTTAGAATTTTGATATTAATAGTTTAAATTTTTTAATAGGGATTAACACGAACTTGCAAGAAAATCAGTAAAGCAATGGATGAGGTACTTGAGATGATAATAACCGAGCACGAACAAAATCCTATTGTAGACGAAAATACAAACGAAGACTTTGTTGATATCCTTCTTTCGACTATCCATGAAGACATTGATCACGAGGATGAAGAAAATCGTGTGAGCGATAGAACTTACATCAAGGCTATTTTACTCGACATGATAGTGGCAGCATCTGACACATCTGCCACATCGTCTCAATGGGCTATGTCCGAACTATTAAGGCATCCAAGAGTGATGAAAAAACTTCAAAGTCAGATACAAAATGAAGTAGGAAAAGATAGAATGGTTGAAGAGAAGGATGTGAAGAAGTTTACTTACTTAGATATGGTGATTGATGAGATGTTAAGAGTTCATCCCGTTGCGCCCTTATTAGTCCCCCGAGAATCTAGAGAGAGCATCACAATTGATGGTTACTTCATAGAGAAAAAAACACGAGTCATGGTAAATGCATGGTCAATATCGAGAGATCCTACTATTTGGTCAAATCCTGAAGAATTTTATCCCGAGAGATTTGTTGACAAAAAATTGAACTATCAGGGACAAGAGTTCGAGTCTATACCATTTGGTTCTGGTCGTAGGGGTTGCGCTGGGATGAACATGGGTTTAACTACAGTTAAGTTAATTATATCTCAATTAGTACATTGTTTTGATTGGGAACTTCCAAAGAATGTTACCCCTTCCAATTTGAATATGGAAGAGAAATTTGGACTCACAGTAACAAGAGCTCAACCTCTGCTCGCAATACCACGCTATCGTTTAGGTGATGCCAAACATGAACAAGCCTAAGAAGAATACTGTGTTTGTGTCCAACAAGTTTATTACTAATAAATATGCGAAGTGTAGAATCTCTATCGATGATGTTTGTTTAAAATAAGTTAATGTAACATGCGAGATCTTTATATATGTTTTGATTAATGGACAACATTCGAGTGTATTTGGGGTAAACAGTTTACCTATTAAATTCTTGTTATTCGGTACTAGTTTGTTTATCATATAACTATTTGTAGAAGTTATTCTAATATTTAAAGACATTATGTGATGAAATCATGTTCATGCTGGAATAACTTGCAATGCAAAGTTTTGGATTGCAATACATAAAGATTAGAAAAACAATGTTATTGGCAAATGAATTGTAAGGTGTATATTCTATTGACTGAATTGAATGACATGAGGACCATATATATAAGCAAGTAGAAGGCCACTATATCTAACTAACCGCAGAGGAAACTAGCTGTTTTTAGTTGACTTGTGTTACAAGTCGTTAACTTGCAACACAAGTAAACTTCTCCTACTTATAAGTTACATCTATGCTCCTACTTATAAGTTACATCCATGATACTCCTCCTAATTCATATCAACTAGTATTCTCATTAATGTCAGTTTCTTGAGACAATCAAATCTTACTTTCTCCAATGGTGTGGTAAAAATTTTAACTAGTTGTAATTCAGTTTTTCAAGTATTCAATCTCTAACTTGTTCTTATTCACATGGTTTCTAAAGAAGTGGTACTTTCGGTCAATATGATTGCTTCGGCCATGACTCGTTGGATGATTAGTCAAATCAATTACTGATTTGTTATCAACCAACAATTTGATCTTCAAAGCTTAACATTTTCATCCAAAATACTTGACAAGCTTCATATGAACCTACTACATATTCTGCTTCACATAATAATAGGACCATTATCCCGTGCTTATTAGTGCTTCATCAGATTGAAGCTTCTTCAATCATGAAAAAGTATTATGATGTACTTTTCATGTCATCTTGCTCTCATCCCCAATTTGAATCAGAGTATCCAAATCCCATTTCGTTCTTGCTAGTGTTATTTCGGTTTGGTTTATTGTTTAAGAATGGAGTTTAAAAATTACAAGAAGTGGACTTTTCTTACATCAGAAGAAATATGCAGAAGACATCTTGAAGAAATTCAAAATGAACATCTGCAATCCTGCAACCACTCATTTTGAAACTTTGTTAAAGCTTAAGAAGGAAACAAATATAAATGCAAATCTATACATGCAAATCATTGGCTCACTAAGGTATATACGTAAAATAAGACTAAACATTTGTCAAAGTGTTGGTTTGGTCAGTACGTTCATGGAGAAACCAAGAGCATGTCATCTACTAGCAATCAAAAGGATTCCAAGGTCTGACATTTCAAGCTAATTATTCATGCTAGCCTTGATTAAGAATCAACTTCCAACTAAAAGCTAGGACTTCCACATTTTCTTCAAGTAAAACAGAATGGGATCTTCAAGTTGAACATTGTCGATGCACAAACCCGACAACTTCATAACTGCTCTTAACCAATAACCTGCATTGATCCATCCACCCCACATGTTTCACCCCGAAACCTCCCTTATTCTTAGGTCTACATTTAGAGAACCAACTAATCCAGCACATATTATGCTTGTCCGCTGCATCACCACCCAAAAAACTTTGTTGCAAATTGATTAACTCCTTCAACACAACTTTAGGTGCCTTATAAAAAGAGAAGAAATGAACCGCTTGATTGGCTAACACCATATTAATTAACACAGTTCTCCCTCCAATAGACATATGCAACTTTGCCAAGAAAACAACTTGCGAAATTTCACCAAAATTGGCGTTACGCTTCCTGCCTCTATAGATTCCACTTGCAAGCCTGTACGAAATAACAATAAGTAGTTACTTCCGCAGGTAAATCCGCGCAAGACATTCCAAATCTACAAATATATTCAGACTTAAAATATTTCTAAATTAAAAAAAAAATTCATCAATTTTTTTCGTTTAATTGAGACAGTATACACCTTAAGATGAAAACCAAATTCTGTTATGAACTATGGTTGCTTCACAATGATAACAGGACATTTGACAATTTTAGCACAATAATCACTTACACTTCCAAGTAGTGTTTTGCACATTCACACCATCAAAGTTAATTATACACTATTGAAGTAATCCATAATTTCACATATACCAAGATTCCTTAAAAACAAAAACAAAAAAGAACAGTGTAACCAAACAAACCTTTTATTGAATTCATAACTGTGAACAAGAGGATCAAAGTGATGAGTGAACTCATGCTTTGCATTGATTGAATAGATGAGTTACAATTAATTATTGTTACATTAGTATAATACCCTTATATACAATTGGGTTTAACCACAGTAAAACTAATTAATTACAGTTAGGTAAATAAACTATTACTTAATCTAACTATAGTTAATAGCTCCCCTCAAGTTGGATGGTGGATAGAACACAAGCCTAACTTGGAAACCATAGATGAAAAAGCAGGAGAATGAAGTGGTTTAGTGAATACATCAGCTAGCTGTGATTTGGAAGGCACGAAGAGTAGATGAATAAGCTTGGACTGCAATTTCTCCCTAATGATATGACAGTCAAGCTCGATGTGTTTGCTGCGCTCATGAAGAGTCGGGTTATGAGCAAGGTAAATTGCAGACTTATTATCACAATACACTGAAGCCGGTTGAGGAAAAGAGACCTGAAAATCCTGAAACAAGTATTGAAGTCATTGTATCTCACATGTTAGAGATGCCAAGGCCCTATATTCTGCCTCAGTAGAAGAACGAGAAACAGTATTTTGTTTCTTAGATTTTCATGAAATCAAAGAAGTGCCAAATAGGACACAATAGCCAGTGATGGATCTTCTGGTATTGGGACAACAAGCCCAGTTAGAATCAGCAAATCCATGTAGTTGCAAAGAACTCTGGCTGGAAAATAAAATGCCTTTGGCTGGACAGGATTTCAGATATCGTAAAATACGAGTAGCAGTATGATAATAAGGCACCAATGGCTTGGAAACATACTAATTGAGATGTTAGACAGCAAAAGAAATTTTTGGCCTTGTATGAGTCAGATAAAGGAGCGTACCAATGAGGCGTCTGTAGCTGGAGGGATCATCAAATAAATCACCATCAGTTGCAGACAATTTTGTATAGGGATCAATTGGTGCAGGTGCAGGCTTGGCACTGAGAAATCCTGTATCTTCAAGGAGTTCAAGAACATACTTCCTTTGGTTCAGAAAAATACCAGAGGAAGAGCGAGCAATTTCTAAGCCAAGGAATAATCGGAGTTGACCAAGGTCTTTAATCTTTAACTGTTGATCAAGAGATTGCTTAACTGATTTAATTTCTTCAAGAGATGTACCTGCCAAAACGATGTCATCAACATAAACCAGTAAAGCTGTAAAGGAAGATCCATGAGACTTCACATAGAGTGAATGATCAGCGTGCGAAGGTTTGTATCCCATAGAAACAAGTGCAGTGGAGAGTTTGAAATACCATTGGCGACTAGCCTGTTTCAACCCATATAATGACTTGTTTAATTTGCAAACCTTTGAAGGATCATGATCATAACCAGGAGGAAGTGTCATATAGACATCCTCATGTAAGTCACTATGTAAAAATGCGTTATTCACGTCCAATTGCTCTATGTACCAACCTTTAACAGCAGTAATAGCTAGTAGAACACGCACAGTGGTCATCTTTGCTACTGATGAAAATGTATCAAAGTAATCCACCCCTTCCATTTGTGTGTAGCCTTTTGCCACAAGACGAGCTTTGTACCCTTCTATTGAACCATTAGCATGATATTTGATTCTATACACCCACTTGTAACCTATTGGAATCTTGCCACAAGGAAGATCCACTATAGTCCATGTATTATTTACCTTTAGAGCTGCAATCTCAGCATCTATTGCCTCTTTCCAATAGTCAAACTTGGAAGCTTTGTTATATGTTTTGGGCTCAATATGAGAGGAAATAGAACAGCAAAACAATTTATAAATAGGAGAACAATTAGTGTAAGATAAAACAGATGAGAGAGGATAGGCAATGGGAGCAGAACTTTGATTAGTACAGCTAGAAAGAGTGTTGCAGTGATAGTCCTGCAAGTAACTGGGAGAACTTTTTACACGATTTGAAACTCTAACAGAAATAGGAGATGTGCTAGTATTAGAAGTGTCATTAGCTGGAAAGTGTGTTGAGGTTGGTGATGTGAGAGGTATAGTAGTGGTAGGACAGTTTGAAGTTGACTGTACTAGGGTAGAAGTGATATGTGACTGGTCTGCTATGACAGCAGCAGGATTAGAGGTATGTTCAGGGTCTGCCATAACAGGGTCTTCTGTAAGAAGGTTTTGGTCTGTAGGGTAATGTTTTGCATCAACATCAGTAGGTGTAAGCCCAGGATTAAGGTTGGCATTGGGTAATGGACCAGTGAGCAAAGGAGGAGAGTCATCATTATTCATTGGGTTATCATTTATAGGAAAACTTTGGGGTTCTTGGGAAGAAGCTAGAGAGGACATAGATTTGAAAGTGAAGACATCTTCATAAAAGATGGCATTACGGGAAAGGAAAATATCATGAGAGATAAGGTCAAAAAGTGTGTATCCCTTGGTTCCATCTTTGTAACCAATAAAGACACATTTCCTTGCTCTAGAGTCAAATTTGGTCCTGTGAGCTTGGATAGTTGTTGCATAAGCTAAACACCCAAAGACCTTGAGATGAAGGAGGGTAGGTGGTGATTTATGTAGCAACTCATAAGGAGTTTTGAATTTGAGTAAAGGGCTAGAAAGTCTATTTATAATATGCACAACATGTTGGATACAAAAACACTATAAGGATAGGGGTATTTTGGCATGAAAGTATAAGGATTTTGCTACATTAAGAATATGTCGATGTTTACGCTCAACTACACCATTTTGTTGTGGTGTTTCAATGCAGGACCTATGGTGTGTAATGCCCTTAGACATAAGGAAATCTTTTAAAACAACAAATTCAGTTCCATTGTCGGATCTTAGGCATTTCAAGGTAGTGTTGAATTGATTTTCTAGATAAGCTACAAAGTTAATGATGCAAGTTTTGGTTTCACTTTTGTTTTTAAGGAGAATTACCCATGTGAACCTAGAATAATCATCAACAAGGGTAAGAAAATACCTATGTCCTAACACAGAAGTTGTAGAGAATGGCCCCCACACATCAACATGCAATATTTCAAAAGAATGCATAGAATTTGTAATACTAGTAGGAAAAGGCAATTTCTTTTGTTTAGAGAAATGACAGCTATCACAAGGTGTCATGTTATTTTTACAAGGAATGTAAGGAAATTGTTTGGAAATAACTTGCATACCAGAGTCAGAAATATGACCAAGTCTGGAATGCCATGTTTCAAAGGAATTAGATGAAACAGAATTACAAGAAGGAAAACAAGTAGCAGTATCTATCACATATAAGCCTCTGTGAAGCTTAGTTGTACCAATCATTTCCAGAGAATGGTTCTGCAAAATTTGACAGGAATTAGTGGTGAAATTCAGATGACAATTATTAGTGCTTGCTAATTTTGTAACTGAGATTAGGTTGATGTGAAAACAAGGAACATACAGAACTTGATGAATGGTTACAGAAGGTGATATAACTACACTACTCGAAATAGAGGCTAAGACTTGTGAACCATTTGGTAACGAAACAGGAACATGTATAATGTTTTGATAAGAAATAAAGGATGAAAGATCAAAAGTGATATGGTCAGTAGCACCAATATCTAAGATCCAAAGATTTGAATGCTTACCAAGTGAAGAGGAAGGAGAATGCATAGCAAAAGGGGCAGTGGTTACAACATTGATCTTTGGTGGAGAACCAAGTTTTTACTGTTGTAGATCTTCAAGGATACCTTGATACATTTCTTGGGTAAATTGAAACTTGGACTGTGTGGAAGATCCTTGTGAAGCAGATTCCAAAGTAGCAGCCTGTGAGGTGTTGTTGTTGGCCTGAGATGAAGAATTATTTTCCTTGTAAGTCTTGTATCTAGGAGGATACCCAATCTTCTCAAAGCAATTGTCGGCAGTGTGATTTTTTTTACCACAATAGGTGCAAGTTCAATTGCCCCCTTTTGAAGAACCTTGGCCCTTTCCTTTGTAGGAACTCCCTCTATTGTTTGAATTGCTCTGATTAGTGCTGACTTGCATGGTAATGGTGGATTCAGTAGCAATTTCAGGAGCAGGTTTTTTATTTGAATTAAGCATTTCTCATTCTTGTTGCAGAACCAGAGAGAAATCATGTTCAATATCAGGGAGAGCATTCATCATCATGATTTGGGATTTCGAATGCAAGAAACGTTCATTCAAGCCTTTGAGGAATCGTATAATAAAGTCTTGTTCGCGATAAGCCCTAACAGATTCAATTGCTCCACAAGAACAAGGAATTGAACACTTACATTGAGGAAGAGGACAATAATTCTCCAACTCGTCCCAATAAACCTTCAATTGAGTGAAGTAATCAGAAACTTCAAGTGTTCCTTGAAGAAATCGATACAAATCCTCTTGCAAATCAGAAATGCGGAAAATGTCGCTCTGCAAGAACCGAACACGCAAGTTCTTCCAAACGGCTGCAGTAGTTTCGATCCATAGTACATATCGAGCGATGGATTCAGAGAGGGAGCGATGAATCCATGCCAACACCATAGTATTGCATCGAATCCATGCATGGTGCATACATCGGATCAGAGACGGAGGGTTTTGGAAGAGAGCCATCAATAAAATTCTCTTTGTTCTTCGAAATTAGCACGATGTGCACCGAAAGAGACCAAGTGTGATCATTCTTGGCAGTTAACAAAGGAGAAACAAGAATCAATGCTGGATTTTTATTTCGATGCAAGTAGTAAGGGTTTGCAGAGTTGGTAGAAAAATCGGTGTGGTTCTGGAGTGCCATGGATGAACCTTCACGGTAACAGAAATGGTGAATCAAGAAGAAGAAGAAAGCAAGATTCAACCAAGAAAAAAACGGTTACAACTATGGCTACCATAACTCATATGAGCTCTGATACCATGTGAACAAGAGTGAACAAGAGGATCAAAGTGATGAGTGAACTCATGCTTTGCATTGATTGAATAGATGAGTTACAATTAATTACTGTTACATTGGTATAATACCCTTATATACAGTTGGGTTTAACCACAGTAAAACTAACTAATTACAGTTAGGTAAATAAATTATTACTTAATCTAACTATAGTTAATAATAACCATGACTTTCCATAACTAAGCTGTCATCCTCACGTTTCTTTGTTGTGTTGCATATAACACTCTTAACTTCTCTCCTGTCCCAACTACTTTCTCAATATTCATCTTCAAATTAAATCTAAAGTTCATAGTCAACCAGGGCCGGCCCAACACTACATGAGACTTAAAGCGAACTTCGAATTGAGGCCTTTTATATTCTAATAAAAATGCGAACTTCGAATTGAGGCCTTTTATATTCTAATAAAAAAAATAAATTGAATTATTATAATATTTATTTAAAATTGATGGATTTAATAATAGGAGATTATTAATAATTTATTATTGGAACATTGAGAAGAAGAAGAGTCAATACCGGTAAAAAAAAATATTAAATACTTAGTCCTTCCTTTTTCTTAAACTACTATAGAGGTATTTTTCTTTTTTCTAGGCTTTAATCATTAAAACAACATTTAACTAATTTAAATTAATTATTTTAATAAAAAAATATATTTAAGAGCCTAAGTATATTTGAGGGCCTAAAGCTAGGTTTTAGCAGCTTCCCCTAATGCCCGACTCTGTAGTCAACCAACTAAGAAAGCCAAAGAAAGAGTGAAAAAAAAATAATAGAGTTGGATGAGTTGAGCCTTACAGGTTGAACTAATCCATTTAATCGAAAACATAAAATCCAAGATCAAAAACAGTATACTTGTATTAAATACATATTCTTTGCAAAAATTGTTGAGAATCAAGTGTGAGGAAAAAGTACCACATTGATTAGAAAAGGGAAGATTAAACACTTTATAAGTGGGAGAACCCACACACCTATCACCTTAAGGGTTTAGGTGAGTATGTGGTGTGTCTCTCACAAAGGTGTGTCCCAATTAAGAAATGCTCCCTCGTTGACCCCCTCGATTGTTCCGCTAACAATGGTATCATGAGCCTTTGGTTCGAGAAAGGGACTGGCTTACTTGTATCGAAAACACTTCCCGCAGGTGTGGGTAGAAGGTGTTCCGTTGAGTTCAACGGTGATACAAGTGTATGTGGAAGAGAGAGCTTCCACATGAGGGGGAGTATTGTGTATAAACTCACACTTGAGGGGGAGTGTTGAGAATCAAGTGTGAGGAAGAAGTCCCACATTAATTAGAAAAGGGAAGATTAAACACTTTATAAGTGGGAGAACCCACACACCTATCACCTTAAGGTTTTAGGTGAGTATGTGGTGTGTCTCTCACAAAGGTGTGTCCCAATTAAGAAATGCTCCCTCGTTGACCCCCTCGATTGTTCCGCTAACAAATATTGCATATTAGCATAATATGATGCAACTACAGATTTGCAGTATCTATTGAAAAATGCCTATGTTAAATCTATATGTATTGTTACTTTTAGAAAAGGCAGAGTTTCCAATATTTGGGACCAGCTGTAAGACAAAATAAAGTCCATAACATTCATCATACACTACAAGAAAAGTGTGATTTAGCTTCAAAAAATTTAGCATCAACCAATTTTGGATGCTAATAGCGTCTATTTAGCATCAAAATATTCAAACGCAAATGCTTTTTTTTAACTAATTTTTTTTACATAAATTTGAGTAAATAGAATTAGACATTATCCAATATATTGGTTGACACTAATTATTTTATAATTTAATTTTAAAATAGCATCAACAATTTCTAATGCTAATGTATTATTAAATTTTAATTTTATAATTAGTGTTTACTAGGTTTGAAGCTAAAACAAAATAGATTAAAAAATTTCCCACTAAGTGGTTGGATACCAATATTAAAAAAAAAAAAGTAGATTAAAAAATTTCTCACGTTTTTTTTCATTTCCCTCTCTTTTTGTTATAGTGAAATATTTCCCTCTTTTTTATTTTTTTAGAAAAAATATTTCTGTAACCTAATTTCTATTAAGCTTCATTTCTCATGTTGTTCATCCCGATTCCGACCACAGTTCAAGACCAATATCCGACCTCCGTTCACCAATAATTTCCGACGAACTCCATTAATCGATCCACCGACCTCCGTTCATCAGTATTTTCGACGAAGAGGGTAAGTAATCCTTTTTCTTTTCATATTTCTTCTTTCGTTCATCATCGTTATCTCAATGTATTTATATTTCTTCTTCATATATTTCTTGTCTTTCTTCGACGAAGAGGGTAACTATTGTCTTTCTTCTCATATTTCTTGTATTTATATTTTGGGTTTTCTATTTCTTCTTCATATTTTAGGGCTTGTTGTTTTTAATTTGCTTTTTGAGTTGAATTTTGTTGTTTGTTGTGCTGTGTTAACTCAATGTATTTGGTTTGCTCTTGTATTTTTGGGTGGGTTTATGTCTGTTTTTAATTTTTGTCTTGTACTGATGCACTAGCCGAAGACATCTGTAGAATACCACATACTGTAACTTCGTTTCTAATTTTTTTTCCTAGTGCAGTAGTCAGCTTTTAGTTACTTAGAAAACATATACTTTTGGTTAAATAATTCAGTAGGCACATTAGAATCGTAACTCGAAGTCGAAACTGGAACCAAACACATTCTGAACCATAACTTGGACCAATGCTGAACCGAAAGAAACTCCGAATCAAAACCACAAACATCAAATCTATAACAGGAAATGAACCACTTCCCCCTCACATGTTCATGTTCCATCCTAGCTTGAAAGGAGTATCCGGATACGACAATGAGCTGGAACTATGTACTTACCTTTGAACCAGAATGACAAACATTGGCTGCTATCTTAGATGTTATCTGCCCTCTCTTGGGAAGTGGTCTTGATCCTCACGAGCTTCTGAACTTGTTCATGTTTGCAATTTATGAAGTTTGAAAATAATGGACAGTAGTGGTAGTACTCATTTTGCTAAATTAATGGATAGTTAGTAGTTTATGGTTTTTAATTGGAAGAATTAATGTGTTTGGAAAATGAGAAGAATTTGAGTTCTATATACTGATCATTAAAGCAGGGAGAGTAGCAAGCTTAAGCTTGCTCCCATCATCTGACTGTGTATGCTTTAGGATTCTTGTTAGATACTATTGTAAATTAAGGACCATCAATTTGAATTCAAATTGGAAAAGTTATTATTGTTACTAATTTATTATAATGCAGCGATGTCGGTAAATGATGGTTCTGATCTTTTATAAATTAGGCACATCTATGTTGGATGCTTATAGACTAGAGTGTAGAAATTTATAACGATTAAGAATAAAGCCAACTATATCCTTTAGTTTTATCCGTGACAGAGTGATGCACCTGCCATCAAAACTGTGATGGATCTAATCTAAGTTGATTTTGATAGAGTTTGATAAAGTAGAGAGGTTATCTAGATCTAACTAACTGAAGTTGTTATAACAAACTTGTACAGCTCAGCAAGAGAATAACAGCTCAGCAATAGAATAACAGAAATCTAGAAATGATAAACTAATACTATCTTTAACTACTCTATTAGATTTGATCCGTGACAGAGTGATGCACCTGCCATCAAACTTATGAATGTTTAAAAATGTAAACCATCAAACTTATGTTACTTATTTTTTTCCAGGATAACTATCAGGAACGTCTTACTCAACTAATTAAGAATGATGAGCATACTACAAGTGATACACTAGAGGTTGATAGTGAGAAAAGACTTGAATTGTGGGTAGATGTTGCCGGGGGTATTTCTCGAGGTCATTGTTACGGAACTGGAGCTTTGTCTGTTAACCTTATACCAGGTGTATCTCATCTTACTCAAGAGTCATGTCCTCCTGAACATGAGGTCATTGAGATGCTTCGTCGGGAGGCAGCTGCAGCAAACCAAAGAGCGGTTAAGGCTGATCAACGTACGAAGGAGTTGCAAAACCAATTCCTAATTGATATGGAAGAGTTTAAGAAAAGGATGAAGGCTTTAGAGCATCATTCAGGAGGTGGATCTTGCAGTACTAGTCGACCTCATCCGCATTATAATAGTGATCTTGATGATCTATCGGAGGATGATGATCTTGATGATCAATCAGAGGATGACCTAGGCTAGCCTTTTAACAATGACACAACTTTCATATTTTTGTATGACCCTACTTAGTTTTTTTGAACTAGTGACATATTATGGGTTTGCCTTAGGATTTTAGTTTCTACTAGTGACATATTATGGTTCACTTTTTGAGTTCTATTGTGACCCTTTTGTAGCAGGTTGAGAACTTTTGAAATATATGGTTGGTAATTAATGTTATGAATCTTTTCAAATCTGCTTTTGAAATATATGTATAGAATTATTCTTTAATATTGTGTGGGAGGTTAGATGAGAATTTTATGCAGTTGGTAGAGGAAAATTGGAAGAAAAGTGTGTATGGCAGGGCAATGAAAAAACTCTAGCCACAAATCTCTGTTATGTGTATGGCAGGGTAATGAAAACCCTCAGCACCCCTCAGGCCACAAATCTCTGTTATGTTAAAAAGAGTTTCTATCACGAATTGGATTTGAATTGAGGTTAGTGGAATTTTGTTAAAGTTGGTTTTGATTCTGCTATGATATTAATTAGTTGCATTTGTAACTTGCTCTCTGTTTGGTGGCTTGGTTTCCTTGTGTTGCAGCCTGTAGTTTCTCTTTCCAGCTTGTGTTTTTTTGCCTTGTTTGGCAACTTGTAGTTGCAGATGATGCTTTGCATTGTGGCTTGTAGGTGAGGTTAGCTTAGTCGTTCGCAAGTTAGTTGCAGGTTTATTATGACTTTAGTTAGTTTTGAATTGGAATGTTGACTATTTGTGTGAAAGTTCTGTTATGAATTTTTGTTGAAATGGTCAGTTAGAAATAAAAATTTGTTAAGGTCCATGACAGCATGTGAGATTGTCGAGGGAACTTATTGCTGCAATGGTCGAGTAATGCTATGTCAATAAGTTGTTAAACTTTTGGTGAGAAATTCTAGTGTGAGATTGTCTTGATGATATGGATCATGTAAACGTGGGGGCTGGTAGTTAATTTTTATTTGATTTGGTGTTCACGGTGCAGAGTTTTGTCTGGTGTGAGATTATCCTTGCAAGTTTTGTCTGGTGTTCACGGTGCAGAGTTTTTTTTCTTTCTTTGGCCTTGCGTGAATTCGCAGCGTGGGGGCTGGTAGTTGATTTTTATTTGATTTGGTTGCCCGTGCTTTCTTAAGGCCTGGTGCAGTGTTGTCTTTGGGCTGGTTGTAGCGGCTGTTGATTGTTTCTATGCCTTATTTTGTTTCTGTTATCTGGTGTGAGGAACCTGCTTTTTTCTAGCAGCCTGATCTGTATTTTAAGGCATTTCTTGTGTCTTGGTTTTGCTCTAATAATATTCATTTGCCGTTTCAAAAAAAAAACATGAACTGCTAGTTTAAAGTGAATTAGGATTGTCACGTCACTAAATTAAGCCTAATATAAATTTCTTATGTTTGGTATTTAATAATATTATAAATTTGATTTATTATTTTTTATTTTGGATGCTAAATTTAGAATCAACAATAAATAAACGCTATTTAGCCTTTTAAATATTTTGATGCTAAATTTAGCTTCGTTAAAAATTAATGCTAGTTAGAGTTTAAAATATGTTGATGCTAAATTTAGCATCAGTAAATTACAAACACTAATTAGCGTCTACGATTAGATCATTATTTAGCTTCCGTTTTAGAGTCCATTTATGTAAATTCTAATTAGCTTCAACAGGATGCTAATGTTTAGCTTCAAGGTTTTTATTGTCGTCAATGAATTGGACGCTAAATTGTTGTTAGCGTCCAGATTTCAACGTTTAGATTCCATTTTACGTTGAGGCTAAAACAGTGTTTTCTAGTAGTGATAGGTCAATCTTAAATTTGACAAATTGATTAAAAAAACACAAACTAATTTAGAAAATTTTTAACTATTTATGGTGTAAGAGTTTTTCTTGTAAAAATGACTTTTAAAACTAGTTTAAGGTTTCTTTTAAAAAATACACATTATAATTAAAATATCCATACTCATGAAGTTTTTCATTATCATAGTGGAAAGGAAGAAGAACTTGAAAATAGAGAGAAAAGTGAAGAAAAAATAATGTGAATGAATGATTCTTATTGAATGAATTTAGTTATATGATAGGTATTTATATAGAAGGTAGTTACTAACCAACTATAACTAACTGAATTTGTAACTAATCTCTAATAGGAAATAACTCTACATGTGGAACATGATTGATAAAGTTTGAATTCAAGTTTAATGAAGTTATTACTTGTGATGCAAGTGTTCTATCTTCATATGCTTTAACGCCCTCCCTTGACCTTAGTATGGAAAACATCTAACATGTTAAGCTTGAATATGAATGATTTTAAGCTTTTATGAGGCAAAGGTTTGGTAAAGAAAACATCAAGTTGACCTTGAGATTTGAGTGGCAGTAAGTTGAATAAGTTGTGCAATATTTTTTCTCTCACAAAGACAGTTGATTTGTAAGTGTTTTGTGTGTTTATGGAAGACTGAATTTGCAGTAATGTGTGTGGTGTAACACTATGATTTTAATATTTTATTTTTAATACAGTTTTGGAGAGTTTTAGTTTAATTATTTAATTTAATTAAATATTAGAAGTATTAAGAAAATTAGAGATATTTTATCGTTAAGAGAACATAGAATTTTATTTAAAATTAGGGAGTGATGGGTGAATTAAGTAAGAGTTGAGGGTGTGGTGAACGTTGAGGAAATAATTGAATTAGAATAATAATTTAATTTAATTAATATAATGAGAGAGAATATAAAATAAAATAAAATAGAAAATAGTAAGATTAAGGGTGTGAAGAGAATTGAGAGGTGCGAGAAAAAAGAGTTAAATTAGGGTAAATAAATAGATAAGTTGGTGTGGGAAAGTTTTTACAGTACATGAAAATTTTGGGAGAAAGAGGTAAAAAGGCAAAATCTAGGGAGAGCTTAGGAAGCAGAAGGGAGAAAGATTCCAAAGGACGAGAACTCCATTGACCTTCAATTCGAGGTAGGGGAGATTTATTCATAGATAGGTGGTTAAACAGAGGGATAGTGAGTGGTCCCTACCCTCATGCCTTCTTCCTTAAGGCAAAAATATATAAGTGGAATAGTTGTATCCAATTTGTGTATGGAGGTTTATTTATATGTTTTTAGTGAGGTGAGAACTAAAATATGCGAAATAGGCGATTTTCGAATTTGTTCAATATGGAGAAAAACGCATAAAATCGCTAGTAGACATAGAAGAGGATTAATCGACTTGTTTCATGCCTAACTTGAGTTTCGTAAGTTCGTTTGAGGTGTCTTCAGTTGTATTAGAAATCTAAAGAGATAATATTTCTTTTGAAGTTAGGAAATTGAGTCTAAGAGTGCTACAATAGTAGTAGTTTGCATGGTTTTATACCAGAGGCGTAGTCAATTTCAGGCCTGTGTTGGTCATCATGCTTCACACGTAACTTGAGTTTCGTAAGTTCATTTGGGGTGTCGTTAGTTATGTTAGAAAGAGAGTTTAATGATCTTTTAAACGGGAGATTTTCAAAATTTTATCATAATTCTATAATGTTTTGTGCTATTTTGAAGTCAGACGAAACATTATGCTCGATGCCAATACCAGTTCTTGTCGTTTGATTAAGTTGACATTCTAAGATTTCCAGAACATATTCGTTTTTTTTTATTCCGACTCCATTTTATATTTTAAATAATTATTCAAATTTGAGGTATGATTAGTAGGAAACATAATTTGGAGCTATTTTAATAAGATGTCATGTGAATTTAGTTGTTAATGCTTTAAGACACACGTATAATGTTTGATGAGAAAAATACAATTTTTATTATTATGTTAAGTTTATAACGAATGCCTCACAAGGAGGAAATTGTTGTTGTTAAGATGTGTGGTTTGATGGAACCATCAATGCGGCCTTACAATGGCGATGAATATTGATGTTGTGTTTTAGGTTCGAGAGGAACTAGTGATGAGTATTCGAGACGGAGGTTGATACGACTATTACATTTTTTATGTAGCATTCATGCATCATGTATATCAGAGTTTAGGTTGTGATTAGAGTCATGCAATGATGGACTTGACCTTGCGATGATGGTCATACCGTTATGGACTCGACCTTGCGATGATGGTCCTACAGTGTTGGACCAGGCTTTGCGATGATAATCATACGGTGCAGGACTTGGATTTTGCAATGATAGTCCTACGGTGATGGACTTGACCTTGCGATGTTGGATGTTTCAGTAACATACCTCTGAATATCCAAGTTTTTGGGACAACATGCATTGGAGTAAAGGAGATGAGTACATTGCATACATATATTACATTTGTGAATGATTCTTGTGGTGAATGTACTATGTAATTAATTAGTTGTCCTACTTGTTCTATCCTTGTTGTTTTATACACCATTAACATATGTGAATGTATTCTCACCCCTTGTTTGTTACTTGTGTTGTTTTTACGTCGATGGTGCAGATACTCATGTAGAGCTCCAGGAGCATTAGATGTTGCTTATGTTTGAGGATGACATGGTTTGCCTTCTTCATTTATGGTTTTTGTGTTGTTTAGTTTTCACAAGTCGCTCTAATAGTGTAACACTTCGGTTGAGATTATTTTATGATGTTTTATGCGAGCTGTTGTGTATTTGACTTATGGTATTAAAAAACGAAAAAATAATTAAATAATAAAATAGGCGGGCAAACTCACGCGCCCGCCAACCTGCCACCTTGACAGGGCGGACTAGATTTTTAAGTTCAATTTCACTTGGCAGGCTTACCCGCCCCGCCCCTTTTTTGGCAATCTTAAGGCGGGGTGGGGCTGGCAGGCCATTTTGTCACCCCTACGAAAAAGTAAAGAATTTGAAATTGCTCATTTATTTGTTACATAAATTTGTCGATGCAATCACAACACTACAAAAATATTAGTACAATCACAATCGTTTAAAAATAATACTATCAAATTTTTAAAAAGTGTAAGAAATTATCTAAAATATCAAAAAATTTGAAACAACCGATAAATCTTTTGTTACACCTCAAATATTTCAATTAATTCGATAAAAAATTTATACCAATTTTTTTTGTATATTACCTGATATTTTGTGAATGAGATAAATTTTGCAAAATATGGATAATAAAACAATAAAAAAAATATTTTTAATATTATAAAAGTATATAAGGCTGTCAGAAGAGTGTAAGAAAGATTCCTTAAAAAAGATTCCAACATGAGGACATGTGATGTCTTTGTCACATTGTTTAAATAAATAATTGTAAATAATATAGAAGAAAAAAATGAAATAGGAAAAGAAGGTGCTGAATGAGATTTACTATAAATCCACAAACACATGACTAGTTTAGAGATAACAAAATCATTCATCTCAGAGACATGTCTTATACAGCAATAACAGTACTAGCTTTCCTTTTCATCACTTTCACACTATAAAGCATAAGCACCTCTAAGAGTAGACGTGTCGCGGTGTCCGACACGCATCGGTGTCTGACACTTGTATGACACTCATACGACACGTGTCGGAAAAGTTAAAGAGGTGTCGGAAAAGTCAGACAAGTGTACAATAAAAAAATGAGTTTTTTCTTTGTTTCAACACTCTTCAAATCAATGGTTGACACTCATTTGACACTCATAATATAAATGTTTGACAATTCAGAGAAGTGTTTTAAACAAAAATTTGTTTTTTTCTTTTCTTCAACACACTTTTATACATATTTTGGACAAATCTCAAAAATTTAAAATTGTTACCTGTGTATTATTAAAGGCATTAATTTTCATTAGAATATTTTCAACTTATTTAATCATAGATAGATAAATAAAGCTTAAATATTCTCTGATATACAAGGGTGTCGGTGTCCTATGTTTTAATATTACCGGTGTCGGAGTATCCATGTCGTGTCGTGTCCTGGTGTCCGTGTCAGAGCACGTGCTTCATAGCTTTCACACTTTTTATTCACATTCTTCTCAAATCCAAAACAAAAAAACATTAACCACAAAAAGCCACCAGGTCCACCAACTCTACCAATAATCGGAAACCTTCATATACTAGGTAAACTTCCACATCGAACACTTCAATCACTCTCCAAAAAATATGGTCCAATCATGTCCTTACAACTTGGTCAAGTATCAGCTGTTGTTATTACATCTTCAAAAGCAGCAGAACTATTCTAAAAACCCTTGACTTAGTTTTTGCAAGCCGACCAAAGACTCAAGTAGGGGTGTGCATGGATCATAAACCAAACCAAATTAAACCATATATATAGTTTGGTTTGGATCTTAAAACCATTTTTATAAAACCGGTTTATTTTTTTAAAACCGATTTAAAAGTGGATCGGTTCAGTTCCAAACCGGTTTTTTACAAAAAACCAGTTTTTTTAAAAACCAATTTTAAACGGTTTCTCTCAAAACCAGTTTTTTATTTTCTTTAAAAAAACCGGTTTTAAACCGGTTTCTCTCAAAACCAGTTTTTTATTTTCTTTAAAAAAACCAGTTTTAAAACTAATTTTATAAATTAAAAAAACCAATTTTAAAACCAATTTTTTATATGTGTGATTTTGATTCAATTTCTGTTCTTCAAATTCAAATTCAATACTCAAGCTTATGTTCAAAACAAGTGCATCAATAATAGTATAACTCATGAATCCCAAGTCACTCCATTCAACACTATGATTCATATTCAATCAAACTTCTGGAATTATATCTATCTAAAACATTCAGTTGTGGTTACACATTTGTTTTGAACATTCAGTAAAAGAGAAAATTCAAATTCAAACATTGGCAAGTGAGGCAATTCAACAATCTCTTTGCATCATCTAAGTTCCAACATCTCTTTGCATCATCTAAGTTTCCAACATCTCTTTGCATCATCCATCACATCTACAAAAAAAAGGCGACACTCATCATTATCACAAAGCACAGAAAGTCAGAGAGATGACGGAGACGACAACACAGTAGCTCAAACTAGAGTTAAAATAAAAATGTTCTTGAAAGGTTTTACCATTTCCTGATTATGTATTTGGAGTTTAATCTAAATAACACATGTTTGATATCTAATATGATCATACCTACCATGAATAATGGAAATGTTGAGAAAAAATTTTTAAATATCGTTAAGTCATCTTCGAATGCAACGGAGGTTGAAGAGGTTGAACAACTAACACCATCTTCTGTATAAAGTAATTCTACAAAACATATAAAGACATTTCATTATGCCTCAGGTCTAATAAATAATAAAACATTAGGCAATGTAGTTAGTTATCATACCTTGCTCAAATCTCTCAAGATTATCAAAATCTTCATTTGTAATCAAGGATGAAGATGTTCCTTTGAGCCAATCCTGGGTGCAAATCAGTGTTTCGACTGTTGTAGGTGTTAACGAGCTGCGATATGGATCAAGCACTCTTTCTCCTGTACTGAATGCAGATTCAGACGCCACTGTGCTTATTGGTATAGCTAGCACATCTCTTGCAATGTTTGCAAGGATGGGATATCGACCAGAATTAACTTTCCACCACTCTAAAACATTTATCTCCATGTTATGCTCCAACTTCTCTCTAAGATAAGTATTTAATTCATTATCTGCATTGTCATACCCTTCTGAAAGATAGAACTCAGCAATTCCATAAGGATGACTAACATTACCAAAAACTTGCGGCTCATCTGAATTACCTTGACGAGGCATAAATCCAGCACAATATTCCTCATAAATAGATTTCAAGCAGAAATCTAAGTTTGCTTTCAAGGCATCGGCATCATCCTTATTATAGTACCGCCTTACCATCCAATCAACCAATCTAATCTTGCGCCTAGGGTCGAAAACTAGAGCAATCAACAACATCATATTAAGCTTCTCATGAGGTCCCCAATACTTATCATACTTCTTCTTCATCTTTTGAGCTGCTGAACGTAGATGTTCATCTTCAGACGCACACATATCCACAATGCTCTTTCCAATACCCAAGACCTCAAACATATAAATATTGCTTGTCAAATAAGATGACCCTGATATGTGTACTGTAGCATCATAAAACAACTTCAAGAATGGGATGATTAAGTTGATATGCTTCCAATCATCTTTCGTCGGGACACCTTTTCCCTTCTTTGTCAACTCATTCACATACCTAGCACAACATAAAATGTTCAACATAAACCATACAACAAAATTGAAGTATGAATATATAATAGTACTTATTGTTCAAAATTGAAATCAATAGCAGAAAAAAAAATTTATTAAAGAGATGATTAAAGATAAGTCATTTTCCCTTTCCAACATGTACAACGTGGATAAAGCAAAGCATGTTTTGTTAAAGATGGTTGTTTATATAATGACTTAAACATATATGAAATTCAACCACAAAATCATGATCCTAAAATATGATGTCACAATTATTTCTACACAACTACTCGAATGTTGTTGCTGTTAGGATTGACATTTAGCAAAGATAATTTCCTATGTCAATTAACATGCGAGGCAAATGTCAAACTAAAATGTTTACCGTAGATATAAATAGTGCTAAGGTTTGTTGATTAACTATTTTTCATATAGTGTTTTATTTATTTGAAAGATCCATAACACATCACAGTTTCTTTTAACTATACTTTTTATATATTCAGTAATTTCATTTTAAGTATATTGTAAATTCAGGAAACATGGATTGATATAGAGGAAGTTGTTGAATAATGTGTTGTAATAGGATTGTGAATTATGGAGTTCGACAATCACATCTAGAAGCCATTATAGAAACCAACATTGAACACCTAGTGAATACAAGAAATACAATACTACATCTTAATAAAGAATAAAGGAATGGTAAACTTGGGACAACGCCATGCATTAACTTCCAATAACGATGTATGCGATAAGCACATCGAAGACAATATAAATGCAGAGTAATAAAAAAGCAATGAAGATTGAAATTATGTCACAGTATTTGCAATTGCAATTGCAGCATACTATGGAAGCACAACAGAACATTGGAGTGTTGTATTGGCAAAATGTAATGTATTAACAAAACATGCTTTGACTTATGTTGGTAATTGATTTTAATATAGAAGAATAAGGAATGACTTATCTTTATATAAACAACAATATTGTATCTCTATATAAACAACCATCTACTTAACTTAAGAAAAACACAATAAGCCACAAACAAACAAGAAACAATGAAAGCATACATTATTAAAGTTTCACGTACCTTTTATTTCGAAAACCTAATTTTTCAAAGGTTCTTTCATGTTTTGATGCGGATACTAACATCAAGTAAGTTGAATTCCAACGAGTCTCAACATCTAGAGAAACTAAACCATTATAGTCCATGCTCTCCTCATCAATACATGCCTTGAATTTAGCAAGCCTCGCGGGAGAAGATCTAGCATACCAAACAGCATGACGAACTCTATAAACAGAATCATCAATGTCTTTCAAACCTTCTTTCACAATTAAATTCAATACGTGTGCGCAGCACCTCATATGAAAATGGTTTCCGCTCATAACTAAACTATTCTTAGACAAAAGTCTTCTCTTGAGACGTTCAACTCCATTAGATGAAGCATTATCAACCGTTAAACTAAGCACGCGGTTTAAACCCAAATTGTTCAAACACATCTCCATTGTTTCACAAATAGCATCCCCTGTATGACTTGTGACTTGACAAAAATTTAAAATCTTTTTCTGTAAGTGCCAATTATTGTCAATGAAATGGGCCGTCACACACATATAGCTCAACTTTTGACAAGAAGTCCACATATCAGTGGTGAGACAAACTCTTCGACAATTCAGAGAGAGAAAATTTTTCAAAATCATTTTTTCTATGTCCCACAGTTTCAAGACATCACGTGCCAATGTTATGCGCGAACAAATCTTAAATCTTGGTGAAGAGAGACTCATAAATTCATGAAAAGACTCATGTTCGACCTTCCGAAAAGGAATCTCCATGTTTATGAACATCTTAACCATTGCTCTTCGAATGGCTTCTTGGTCAAACTTCACAATTAAAGGAGAGCCAACATGTTCTTCGGCACTTGTCATAGAAGATGATGTCCTTTGCCTCTTGTAAACGAGGCATCTCGATAAATGAGCATGCATGGAACTAGTTCCGTTACTATACTTAATTTTTATGTCACAGTATTTGCACGAAGCTTTTTGTTCTTCTTCCGACGATACAATGAAATGTTTCCAAGCCTCTGAACGATTCTTTCGCTTCTTAGTGCGAGGAGGTGGCATTTCACTAGAGACTGTAGGTGGAGGGGTTGAAACCGTATTCTCGGATGTTGCATAAATTGTGCCAACATTAGTCATCTTGATTCTGTTAAAAATAGAAAAACAAATTAGAAACACACAGACTATTTATTCTTAAAATGCAGTTAATATATCATTTGTGTTACATAAGAGAAAAATAGCATGCTTCAGATGATAAATGATTGTAACTAACAAAGCTATTTATTAATAGCTCTTGTTCTATTCAGTTTTAATACAGCCTTTTCAATTCTAATACTCTTGAAGGAATTCTTCCTGTTAGATGATTTCTTGACAGATCAAGTAATTACAGTGATTTAAAGTTTCCTAAGTTCCTTGATAAATTTAAGGAAGTCAATCCAAATAAGTACTCCATTTCAGTTGGCATTTCCCCTGTAAGATGGTTGCTTGAGAGATTAATGACATGTCTCGTGTCCAAAACAATGGTTATTACTAAGGGTGTCCAAAACAACATTGGATCATTTCAAGTTCAGTTGGGGTTAAAATACTGAACCAGTTCGGTTATATATGTTGGTTAAGGTTGGAGAAAATAAGCTTTTGTGGCATGTTGTTGATCCTCGGTCTCGGATATGGCAGAGACTGCCTACTATGCCTAGTGTTGTTGATGAAGAGGAATCCAGAAAGGGTTCTTCTATGCTATGGATGTGGAACATGGTGGAAGGTATGAGAATTGCTGAAGTTATTAGAGGCTTTTTTGGACAAAAGGATGCATTTGATGAAATGCCGCTTTGTGGTTGTGCTATTGGAGCTGTTGGTGGATGTCTCTATGTTTTAGGTGGATTCTCGAAAGCTTCAACTATGAGATACGTCTGGCGATTTGATCCGATACAAAATTTGTGGAGCGAGGTGACTTATATGTCTACAGGTCGGGCGTATTGCAAGACGGGAATCTTAAACAACAAGCTTTATGTTGTTGGAGGGGTTAGTCAAGGTTCGGCTGGATTGCTACCTCTTCAATCTGCTGAAGTTTTTGTCACAGAGTTAAAGCCGATTGCCACAGAGTTTGTATTCGTGGCCCTTTTTTGTCGATGTTGGTGGAGAAATCTATGATCCCGAAACAAACTCATGGATAGAAATGCCAACTGGAATGGGCGACGGTTGGCGCGCATGGCAAGCAGGTACAAAATTAAGCGTCGTAGTGGACGGCGAATTATATGCTTTTGATCCTTCTAATACTATGGACAGTGGAAGGATCAAGGTATATGATCAAGGAGAAGATGCTTGGAAAGTTGTTATTGGAAAATTTATTCAACTTTCATGTTTTTAAAAATAACTCAAACAACAAACTCTTCTCTTCTTAAAACCAAACAACAACATCATATGTCCACTACCTAAATACGCGCATGATCATGTACTTTGGTCCTAAGCTCAAATTACACCAATCTTACCCACCAAGAACAACAAAGCATCATGTATATCTATCGCAGTTTTAACGTGCATCCATAAGCAAAAGTATCCAATTGAAACCAAGGGAAAGGAAAGAAAATTAAAACAAAAATACACAATCAATGAGCACTACAACACCTACATTTATCTAAGATATCATTAAAAACATAACCCCGAGTTCCAGCATGTTAGTTCATCAAACTAAGTCAAAAGCTAACTAAGCTAACTTCGAATTTCAAGCTACGAAACAAGGCAGAAACACAAGCAACCAAGCATAGGCAACATACAACAACCACAATACATTCACACTACAAGCTTCCAACATAATTTCAAATTTGTTAGCATAATTTCTCATGTTTGGGACTGGCATAAGCTCATTACCAGAATTGCAATAAATGGGAACTTATTGACAATATGACAGCTAACTAATTTCAAAACCAAGCTAACAACATTCTTGACGATTTTATACAAGCTAATTACCACACCCCAATTCTAACTAGCGATGACTACATATAGCTAAACATAACAGATATGCTCCTAACATCAACTCACCTTCAAATTGCAACGGATTGAAAAATAAGCTGCAACACATTTTTATACCCAGTAGCACTACTCAGTAGCAATACATGAAGCAGTCGAGTAATGAAATGAAAAATAAACACATGACTTCAATGGAAATACAGAAAACAGTGAATCAATTAAGCAGAATTATGATGTACACTAATGATAAAGTAGAGTTTACAATATATTTACCTGAGTATCAATGGAAGATGTAGAGTGAAAATGCTAGCAGAGCTTTCTCTTGAACTTGAAACACATTTCGTCGATTTTAGGATTAATTTGTTTCTACCGAGTCAAAGATGAAAATGCAAACTAGAGAAATCATGAAAACACCAAAAGAATAATAAGCTTAAACCTGAAACAAATTGTGAAAATAGAGCTCGTTAGATTTGAAGAACGATTTTGTCGATTTTACCACTATTTTCATAAACCTATGATTGTAATTTCGAGAATTAAGATACAAATTGAGGATTAGGGTCTGAAATTTGAAGAAAGAGATGAAGGAGATTCGGATTTTTGAGGATTAGGGTTTCTGAAATTTGTGTTCTTGGTGAATTGTATGTTCTGCAATTAGTGAAATTTGTCAATGTTTTAGAAATGGAAACCAACACTCACAACCGGTTTAGGATAATAGTTACCGGTTCTTTTTTAATTTGATAAATGGGCCACCGGTTTGAAAATATAATTTTGTGCTGGATTTTAAAATTTGGTTTAATTTGGATATTAATTTGGTTCATGGTTATTGGTTATTTTGAACACCCCTAGACTCAAGCATCTGATATTCTGTATTACGGTTCCAAAGGGTTGGCTTTTCTGAGTATGGTCCTTATTGGCGTAGTGTCAGGAAACTTTTCACTTTGAAACTTCTCACTGCTTCCAAAGTTGAGATGTTTGCTCCTATTAGAAAACAAGAGTTGGGTGTTTTGGTTAAATCATTGGAGAAAGCTGCTTTAGTGGGCGAGGTTGTGAATGTTAGTGAGGCTGTAGAGAATGTTATAGAGGATATTGTGTATAAGATGGTGTTGGGTAGGAGTAAGTATGTTATAGAGGATATTGTGTATAAGATGGTGTTGGGTAGGAGTAAGTATGAGGAATTTGACTTGAAGGGATTGGTTCAACAAGCAACGTCTTTGTTTGGAGCTTTTAATCTAGCTGATTATGTTCCTTGGCTTGGCATACTTGATATTCAGGTATGTATGTGTTTGGTATTAAGGTGTATAAGAAAAGAATAATTGAGTATTGACTTTATTTTATTTTTGAGTCTTCAAAATATTGTGATTGTGTAATTTTAGTGGAAATTGTCAAGTGACATAAAAAGCAAATCTCAAAACCTAAAATTAAGGTTTTAATTAGCAATACACCTTTAAACTGAATCACACACCTTAGATTGTAGCATGATTTTAGATTGGAGTATGTGACATTAAGTAGACCCGCACTATACACGGTTGTTAATTAACTTTTATTTATTTTTATTAAATTTTAATTATGTTAAAAAAAATTATATAGTAAATATGGACAATAAATTTATATTATATTAATTTATTATGAATTATATTTGAGAGAATGATATGAATTAATCACAAATAAAAAAATGTATGTTTATAAGTTAAGAGTGGTATATAAGATTTTTTTTATGCAAATTTAAATCATTTTAAAAGCTATCAATAAGGGTTTATTTTTTATTTTGATTCTAATGTATTTTTTTTTTTTGATAATTTTTTCTCTTTTAAATATTTAATTATAAGTTGTTAAGATATGTATTTATTTGTAGTCTTAAATAAAAATTAAACTTTATTTTTAATTATTATCGAATAAAACATTCAATAGTTTTAAAAATTTATGTGTACAACGTCAAATTTTAATTATATGTGAGAAATTGAAATTTTTTTTATTTTTTGTCTGATATTATAAGAAATATATATATATATATATATATATATATATATATATATATATATATATATATATATATATATATATATATATATATATATATATATATATATATATATATATATTCGATAAATACGCATTGCATTTTCTATTATATTTTTAGATCAATTGAGCGTAATTTAATTGCGGAATGTATACATTAACACTAAAAGTATATTTCTAGGGTTTCTTTTATTGTTATGATTTTAAAAAAACAAAAAATATTTTAATGTGTGGATCTAAACATCTCTTTTACTTTTAAAATTTGAAGAATATATTTTGCTTGTAAAGGGTTGAACCACAAACTTTTTATCAATACGCAATAAAAAATATATGTATTATATCATATTTAAAATTTTGCAATGTGATTCTAAATAAAAAATTTTAAAAAAATGTAAATGCATATGTTTTTTTAAAAATATTTTTTAATAATTTAATTTGTGTATTAAATTTAAATATTTAATTTAATTAAATTTAATATAATTTTATTTAAATTAATTTATATATTTTATATATTTTTCAGGTTAAATATATATATTTCTAAATAAATCAAATTAAGTTTAAGTTTATCTCATTTTTTATTAATTTTAGTTTTATCTCTTTTTTATGCACTTATCTTTTTTTATCTTATAATATAATATATTTTATATTTTTTTATTATATCTTAATTTATTTAATTTTTATTTTAAAACTAAATGTTAAGTCTAATAAAGTATGTAAATTTAGTATTTTTGTTTGTAAAATATCTGATGAAGAAGTACTATATCATTTATTTTTTAAAATTGAAAGATTCTAAAATTATTTTAGAGACACTAAGTAAAAAATAATCAAAATACTTTTTTTCATTATTATAAATTAGAAATTAGTTTAAGACAAATATGAATAGTATTCTATAAAGTTTATGATAAAGTTTATGACAATAATATATCGGCAAATTAATTGTAGGTTGTAAAACGATTTATTGCGATTTAATAAAAATTTAATTATATTTATCTTATAATGTATTTTATTTAAAAAAATAATAATAAATTTATTGTGAGTAAAATAGTATAATATTTTTTGAAATAAACAAAGTTAATAATCAAATACCAGAAATTATTGTGTTTTGCATTTGTCAGGATTCGAATCCAATACTTTTTTATAGAGAGTAATAACATGTTTTGACCATTTAAAAATTTAAGATAGATTTTGAGAGATGCCACATGAGAAAAGAAATTTTATGGCACAAAAAAAAAGTTGAAATAACACAAGATAGTTTAGTGCACTGGATTTAATAGATATAAATATATGTATACCATGTTTTAATTGCGGTTGCGATCATGAGTGCGGTTATGGTTGCGGTCGTGAATGCGGTTTCAGTTACGGGTATTGTGATTGAGGTCATTACGGTTGTTATGATGCACATTGCAGCCGTTGTGACGTGAATTTCGATTGAATGGTGTTTGAAATATAATGTTGAAAAATACTTAATATTAAAAAATGTTATTACATTTGAAAGTAAATAGAGTTGAGGTTCTAAAATTTTGAGATTTTATAAAAAACACTTAATTAAACATGGATAAAATTGTATTATTTAGTTTTTAAAGCGATTAGATGCGTGATCTTAAATCACACTGCAGATGTAGTTTTTTATGGTTGCAGAGACAACCGCATCTGCAATATTGCAGTTAGATCACACCGCAGTTGCGTTCGATGCGGTTTTAGTGACAACCAAATATACAATATTGTGGCTGCAATTACGATTATGGAGTGCAATTTAAAACCATACCATGATGTATACTACTCCTTCCTTTCCTTATTATAAACACATTTTGATTTTGTTTATATTTATCAAATAATTGATATCATATATTAAAATATGTTTTTTAATTATTATAAGATGTTTAATATAAATGAACTAAACTAAGTAATAAAGCTCAGTTGATAATTGTGTAGAAACATCAGATATAAGAGCGCGAATTCGAATCTGTAACATCTCCGTATTTATCTCTATGAAATGATAATTATTTATTGCCTTCTCTTATTTATAATTCTTAAAGAATGTTCCTTGACCAACAACAAAGTTTGTAGAAAGAGAAAAAAAATGAGATGGGAGAATAAATCTTAAGTTTAGAGTGGGAAAGAGTCCGAGATAGATAAAATTATAAAAGTTATATCAAACTATATATGAAGAATGAGATTTTTTTAATTTTTATAAACAATGTTATGTCATGGCCATACCAACATTTTGTTGCGACCTATTTTGCTATTACTGTTAAGACTCTTACATCGGATAATATAGAGCATGAACATGAGTTTATAAGTGGGGGTAATTTTCACTCTACCAACTGGTTTGTAAGGTTGAGTTACGCCAAACCACATTTCTTAACATGGTGTCAAGAGTCTCGTTTAAGATCCGGTGGACCATCTACTATGGTTTCCGTTATTGAGTCATCCATCATTTATTTCCATGCTCCAGTTGTCTAGTCCTGAGCGTGAGGGGGTGTGTTAAGAATCCCACATCAGATAATATATGACATGAGCATGTGTTTATAAGTGGGGTCAATCATCACCCTACCAACCAGTTTTGTAGGATTGAGTTAGGTCCAACCACATTCTGATATCTTAAACAAGGCTCTGATATGAATAAATTTATCATTTTTTAACTTTTAGGGAGTTCCGACGAAGAAAGTGTTGATTGTGAATATGGGGAAGTTAGAATTTTAGTGAATTAACGCTCGTTGTTGTGAGAATTTCGGTGGAAACACCTAGATAGGAGAAAATTGAAGAAAAAAGGACCATTTATTTAATAATTGAATCAAGTCTAAAATATTTTCCTGTTCACTTAAATATTTCCTTTGTCAATTTTAACCTCAATTTACATGTATGATTATGTTAAGTTCATTGAAATTCATTTTGTGTTTGATTTTTTTATTTTACTCATTTTTAGGGATTAACACGAGCTTGCAAGAAAGTCGGTAGAGCAATTGATGATGCACTAGAGGTGATAATAACACACCATGAACAAGTTACTAATGTAGACAAAAATCGTCATGAAGATTTCATGGACATACTTCTTTCAATTGTATATCAAACTACTGATGAGGAGAATGAACCAAATAATGTTATTGATCGAACTAACATCAAAGCTATTTTACTCGACTTGTTAATAGCAACAATTGATACATCTTCTACTGCGATTGAGTGGACTTTATCTGAACTTGTCAGGCATCCAAGAGTCATGAAAATCTTGCAAAATGAAATACAAAATGAAGTGGGAAATAAAAGAATAGTTGAAGAAAAAGATTTGAAGAAGTTGAATTACTTAGATATGGTGATTGATGAAGCCTTAAGACTTTATCCAATTGCACCCTTACTAATCCCTCGTGAATCTAGGGAGAGCATAACAATTGATGATTATTTTATAAAAGAAAAGACACGAGTTCTAGTAAATGCATGGGCAATAGGAAGAGATCCTAATATTTGGTCTGAAAATGTTGAAGAATTCTATCCAGAGAGATTCATTGATAAGAAAATGAATTATCTAAAACAAGAGTTTGAATCAATACCATTTGGTTCTGGTCGTAGGGGTTGTTCTGGAATTCAAATGGGTTTAACTACTGTTAAATTTGTTGTAGCCCAATTGGTGCATTGTTTTAATTGGGAACTTCCATATAATACGAATCCTTCTAATTTAAGCATGGAGGAGAAATTTGGACTCACTATGCCAAGAGCTCAACATTTACACGCAATACCAAGATATCGTTTGGTTGACGTCGAGCTTGAATAAGTCTAAGAATAGACTGTATTTAACATGATTACTACTGATAAACATGCAATATTGCAGGTCTATTAATGAAGTCAATGTGAAATTAGTTAATGAATATCGATTGTTTTCAATGTGTTATTGACCAACGTTTAGTGGAAATAACTTATATGTTAAATGCCTCGTCTTCTCTTTTACTCAAAGTCATTTTTTTCATTCTTGTACTATTATTATTGATTTTAAAGTTTATATGTGACATAAACAAAATGTAAAAATAAGATATACAACAAAATCTTATAATTCTAAAATTCATAAGCCTTTTTGCATATAGGTTTCCTATTGAAAAAGTTTTTTTTTTTCAAATGTATATGTCATTATGTTTTTTGGGATGAAGTAAGGGATTACCTTGTCATCCCACCAAACTTAATTTATTCCAATGAAGGAATAGGAAAATATCGAGAAAACCTTTTTAAAATGGAAAATGGTCACTGCAACCATATCCGGGTTCGGGAGTCGGTTACGTGAGTGAAAGGTGTTAGCACCCCTTCATGTTCGTTGTACTCTACGGTAACCTCTTAGTCTAATTTGTGACTTGAGTGTTAACTTATGCTTATTTGTCTTCTTCGAATAATATAACAGGTTTGCCAAAGATTCTAGCTATGATTGCTTGTTAAGGGAAAGGGGTAGGTTTTTTATTAGGGTGCTCGCCAAGGATTGGGACCCTTGTGCCTACGTATTCCCTCGTGCCATGGGAAAGTCAGAGCAATCATAGTTCGGCGCTATGGTTTGGTAGTGTTTTTTTATAGACTCGAAAGTGATAAAGATATCTCGTACCCGATTAATTGAAGGAGAGGAGTGAAAGGCTCCACTCCCTTCTTACGTCTTTTTATTGAAACCTTGTTAAAGTATAGTTGTGTCTTAAGTGAACAGTTGCTTGAACACGAGAAAGAAATCTCGCATCCGAACTGTTGGCGAGAAATTTTGAAGATTTAAAATCCCTCCCTTAATGTTTTATAAAGTTTTGATATGGATGTATTGAAATTGTTTGAGAAAAACCCTTGATGTTGATCGAGGTTTAAATATGAAACGTTCATAAGTAAACCTAATGACTAAGGTTGAAGGTGATCATAAATGACCGACTTACAAGGTATGAAAGTGGCTCGATGAATGGATCAAGAATGCGGGGGTTTGATTTATTATGCAATGACAAGATATAAACAAGCAAGCAAAGGAAAATGATAAAATTGTTTTTACACTTCATGGGGACGGCGAATACACTTGTCAATTGGGGAGTGGGAAAACGAGTAAAAGGTAGCAGCAACCAAAATACTATTTTACCAATGTCATAATTCTTAAGTAATTGAAAAAAACGAAAGCTAACACAACACGCCTACATTATCTATAGTGAATCCATATTACTACATAGTCTAAATAAAGTTAAAAGAGAAAAATATGAAAATAATTCTATCACATACAACTATATGTATAACTTAAGAACCAAAAAATATATATTTAAAAATATAAACCCTAAGATATATGTACATATTTAAAAAACTTTAAACGATAGTTTATGTATTAAATTACAGTAAGAATATATATATATATATATATATATATATATATATATATATATCTTAAACCGACAATGCATAGTCTTAAAACTAAAAGCTATATACCAAAAATTCACCCAAACAGTAAATATATACATGAGTTTAAAAACTGAAAAACGTATACATGTTATAAAGTAAAAAAAAAAACATATATATATATATATAAGCATAAACAGTATATACATATTATAAAATTAACTAAAAAAATTATAAACTAACAATATATATATTTTCTTAAAACAAAAAAGTTGAATTATGAAGAACATATCATTACCAGGTGCACCGTATTTCTGTCTCTTCTCTAGGCCAAATTCTTTTTTCTCCTCTTTTTGTCCCCTTTTTTCTTTCTTGGCTTCTCCTTCTTATAGTCTAAAGATTATGCCACAAATGGAATTGGACAAAACCATTTACTGACGAGATTCGAACCCAGAACCTTATGTTTGAATATCATTGAATTCTCATTTCACTACCAAATGGGCTATCTTTTTTATTTGAAATAAAATATGATTAAAACCCATATAATCGTAAAGTGCTCAGACAAAATTGGGGTATGACAGATGGCCTTATTTAATTAACTTGATCAAGAAGGTATGAATGACAGCGGTCTTCGTATATTCGTTGAGGAAGATAATTAAACATGAAAAGACCCGAATTTTGTCCTTTGAGGAAATGATATGTGATTTCATGAATTTATGGAGAATTTTATTTGTTTTTGACTAGAAATATGATATGAGAAACACACTATGTGGGGATAATTGAAATGACTAAAAAAACGAAAATATGCCGAGTACGGTAAGGTAAGAAGATTGGCTAGGGAAAACAAGATATTTCTGAAGATCTGTCAGGATTACGAAGAATAACCAGGAATACTTGGAATGAAAGAGGTTAAATCCTTGAGGACATCTAAAAAAGCATTAGATGCAAAAGGAACCAAACTCAAAGACAAAACATCTAGAAAAAAATTAGATATGAAATGAGACCAACTTATGGTGGTATGTTAGAGACATTAGAGACATTCAAAAGAGCATTGAATGAACTCTAGAAAACATATCAGGCACATCCAGAAAAGTATTGGATGGACGAGAAACCAATCTGAAGATACACCAGAGATATTCAGAAGAGCGTTGAATGAACTATGGAAAATGCATCAGGTACATCCAGAAAAACATTGGATGAATGGAAACCAATTAGGAGATTCTTGAGAAGACATCCAGAAAAGCATTGGATGGAAGGAAGTGAACTCGAAGGCATCCAGAAAAGCATTAGACCGAGTTTTCGAAACTCAAAGATATATTGAAAACATCTAGAAGAGCATTGGATTGAAACAAATTTTGACCTTGTGAAAATCAGCGGCATCCAAGAATGGCATTAGACGCAAATAGAAATGTGACATCCAAGAATGGCATTGGATGAAAGCGCCATAACATCCAAGAATGGCATTAGATGAAAACAAGAAACATGACATCCAAGAATAACATTGGATGAAAAGGAACACAACATCCAAGAATGGCATTGGATGAACGTAGAAATATGTCACAACATCCAAGAATGGCATTGGATGCGAGGAGTCCCGACATCCAAGAATGACATTGGATGAAGGTAGAAATATGTCACGACATCCAAGAATGGCAATGGATGAAAGTGAAAAATACTGTGGAAAACTACATCAGAAGCATCTAAGAATGGCATTGGATGTGGAATGAGACCAAATATGAAGATACATCAAAGACATCCAAGAATGACATTGGATGAATGGTAAAGTAACACCCAAGAATGACATTGGCTGAAAGAGTGAAGGATGACATCCAAGAATGGCATTGGATGCAAGAGAGAAACAGACAGAGACATTTGAGAATATCATTGGATTTATATTGAAAGACAGACACATTCAAGAATAGCATTGGATGGAAAACAGAAAAAGATAGACATATCCAAAAATAGCATAGGATGCAAAAGAAACAGACAGACATATCTGCTTTGGAAGGTGCCAAGTGAGTTGGACTTTGACCACATGGTAAGATTTCGATAGTAATAAGACCTCAGGAAATGCAAATACGCACGAAGTACACTTCGAGTTATGAATGATTATTGAATTTTGCATGGTATGTGAATGATCAGATGGTTGCAACGGAAATGCTTATGGCAACTGGATAAGACTCTTTTGGTAAGGTGAGGCTAGAACACTGATTCCACAAAACAGGGAACTCTACCAACTCTGCCTTTGAAAGATGTTTTGAACACAACTTCTATCACACTTGTTAGATGTATCAGGATGATGATCCTTTTGGGAAGGACTGATGTGCATTGTGATAAGTGCAAATTGTACTTATTTTTGTATATATGTTTTGTTGCACTTATCAATGCTTTGTGGTAAATATCGTGCGAATAAAACCCGATTTGTTTATAAATACGTTTACGATACTTTTTAGCGTGTATATTGCGTATAGTGTAAATATCATTGAGTTTAATTGATTTTTTCTCAATTTTTGCAGGTGTCCAATCAAGTATGTTTTGCCATTGTTGTATAGAGCATTGAATAAGCTTTCTAGCGCTTCAAACTGTGCGTCAAACGGAGTTACGGTTCAAAAGTTACGAATAAAACAGTGCAGAAAAATTCTGCAGACTGGTGCGCTGCGCCGGGCGGTGCAGGGGCGGTCCGGACACTCCAAAATTGTGAAAAACTTACAGAATGTTGGCCCTTCGCCTCCGGGAGGCCCAGAACCACCGTCGGGCGAAATTGTGCGGACTGAAACTCCATTAAAGGGCAAAAAACTCATTTTTTAGGTTATGGTTTTGGGGTTTCTTGATCCCACTTCCATCAAACTTCATTTTTCATTGGAGAGGTTAGAAAACAACTATGGAGCATGCATACGGATGAACCGGGGTGGATTGATCGTCGACCGTCTCTGACAATGCGCGAGATTTTTGGTTCATTTCTCTTCCTCTTTGTGTTTGTCTTTATGGTTGGGTTTTGTATATGTATTTGCTGCAAACTCATGTATATTTGTCGCCCATGGAGTTGTATAAAACTTGCTTTACAAATCTTTATTGGTAATTGTCTCTGATTTTTGCTTTATGCACGGGGTTTGGGTTGCGTTAGACATAACCTTCGCGGACTTCGATTTGGGATGATTGTCTGTTAGTTTCTGGATTCTAGAGATAGATTTATGAGTTAACAATCTTCAATAGGCGTCGAAACTTAATGCCTCCGTGCCTTTAGCTAGCGTGCGAGAGCATCGGCGATGGTAACACGGTTGGTTTCTCAACTTTGCGTTAGACATAACCTGTGTTGTGAGCGATGCTGGGTGATATTGATGAGTATCGTAGGTAGAGTATAACTGGTCGGTAAGTTTAAGTTTGTGAGGAGTCGATTATGTGCGCGCCTGATAAGTTTCTTGTTGTTGAAGAATGAAGTTGTTTTTATGTTTTAATGCTTACTTTTCTATTTTCTTGTTGTAAACCGTTCTAATCCAAACTCATTAACGCGAGAGATTGTCGAACGACATTATTTCCCTCGAACCGATCTCTGTGGA
Organism: Lathyrus tuberosus; assembly: GCA_022829125.1. Classification (NCBI taxonomy): domain Eukaryota; kingdom Viridiplantae; phylum Streptophyta; class Magnoliopsida; order Fabales; family Fabaceae; genus Lathyrus; species Lathyrus tuberosus. Next base: position 4,418,288 of record JALAZF010000414.1, on the reverse strand, counting down.
CACGACATAAATCCCGGAGGGAATTCTTTCTGAAAATAAATATTTTTGCTTGCTTGCCCTATTCTGCAACCAACAAAATGGCGCCGTTGCCGGGGATTGGTTTTGATATTGAATCGCATTGCGATAGTTTCTTTGTTTTTGAGTTTTGTATATATCGTATATATTGTCTATTTCCATTATGTTTGTTCAAGTGTTGTATACATTTTGTTCCCGTAACGTTTGTTTAAGTGTTTGGTTAGGGAACTTGCTTTTGGTTTGCGCGGTAAGGCATCACTATGGCATGAAGGAAGGAAGTTGCTAGCTAAGCATTGTAAAGGCGTTGAGCTTACGACGTAAAACAAGCATGGTGTATTCTTTTCTTTTGTTGTTGTTTAGTTTAGGTAGTGTGGTGAGTATTCATTAAACAAGTTATACTCGGATTTTTCGTAAAATTCTCAAATCTTCACTTTACAACTTGTTTAATGAATTTTTCCCGGTTTTTTAGTTTGTGTATATTAATAGTTTTCGCGTTTGTCAATGAGCTTGTTTTGAGTAGCTTGTGGATGCTTTTTTTATTTTCCAAGTTGGTTCGTTTCAACTCGCGGATGTATGGTAATGATTTTGTTAAGTTTTGTACACGTCTGAGGTATGTATTTATCGCTTTCTTGACTTTGGCATATTCATGATACTTAGGCATTTTACAAACTTCCATGCCATCCATTCTTTTGTATACTTGTTCTATTGTGAATCACTTTAGTTCCCAACCTTTTTGTGAGATAGCTTTCCATTGTTCATATATGCTTGGAGTACCGACATTCTTGTTTTACTGGATTTTATTATGTTGAATCTTTTGTTTGTGTTGTTTATATGAATGCATGAAAGTGATCAAGGCAATTGTTTCATTTTGAGCATAACCACCTTAGCCAAATAGTCAATTCACCTTGTGAGTGTGTGAGAATTCGTAACCCCTTTGAGCTTTTTGATCCATGTTTTTATTTGAACTTAATGCTTGTCTATGAGTATTTAGTTCACTTATTTTTGAATGGATTTTGTTTTTTCTTGGACCTCAATTTTGTGTTGTTGTATGGATTTTTTCCTTGCCTTAGAAAGTAGGGAGTATTCACATGATGGTGCGGTTGAATTCAAGTTGGGGAGAGGATGTTTGTATACTCATTGGTTGGATTCTATGAGGATTGAAAAAGAAAAGAAAAAAGAGAAAAATTTGTGAAAGAGAAAAAGAAAAATCCTTGAAAAAGGAAACAAAAAGAGTTTTAATAATTGTGCTAAATAAGTATTGTGTGTTGTGTAACACTTGGGATTGTGGAAGAAGTTGGTTGAAATTTTGGTGTGTGAATCTTTGTGAGTTTCTCACTCCCTTAGGTTTAGGCAAGTTTTTGTTTCAATTACCTTTAGAAATTGCCCCTTGTTTGTTTACCCGACCACGTTACAACCTTGAAAAGCCCTTGTGATTCTTGCTTTTGTATTTTCAATGTGAATTTGTGGATGTATGCATAATTTAGTCTTTTGTTTACAAGATTGTTGTGTGAGTGAAAGAACCTCATTTTGTGTTTTTCATCTACCGATGATTGTTTTTGCTAGGTGTGATTCACTTTGGAACTTGTGTTGTTTTAGAATTTTTGGCATGATTTTTGTATTTTGCATTTGTTTCGTGACTATGTTGTCGTCGTAGTTTAGTGGTAAGTATTTACTTTTCGTGTGTACCTTTTGCATTTGAACCATTCATTCGTTTCCGTTTTTCAAAACCTGTTGATTCGTCTTTCTTTGGATATCGCTTTTGTGTTTTCAAGTTTGTTTGATTTTTGTTTGTGGACAAACAAGTAGGTAAGTTGGGGAGAGTTTGATAAGTGCAAATTGTACCTATTTTTGTATATATGTTTTGTTGCACTTATCAATGCTTTGTGGTAAATATCGTGCGAATAAAACCCGATTTGTTTATAAATACGTTTACGATACTTTTTAGCGTGTATATTGCGTATAGTGTAAATATCATTGAGTTTAATTGATTTTTTCTCAATTTTTGCAGGTGTCCAATCAAGGATGTTTTGCCATTTTTGTATAGAGCATTGAATAAGCTTTCCAGCGCTTCAAACCGTGCGTCAAACGGAGTTACGGTTCAAAAGTTACGAATAAAACAGTGCGGAAAAATTCTGCAGACTGGTGCGCTGCGCCCCTGCTGCGTCGGGCGGTGCAGGGGCGGTCCGGACACTCCAAAATTGTGAAAAACTTACAGAATGTTGGCCCTTCGCCGCCAGGCGGCCCAGAACCACCGTCGGGCGAAATTGTGCGGACTGAAACTCCATTAAAGGGCAAAAAACTCATTTTTTAGGTTATGGTTTTGGGGTTTCTTGATCCCACTTCCATCAAACTTCATTTTTCATTGGAGAGATTAGAAAACAACTATGGAGCATGCATACGGATGAACCGGGGTGGATTGATCGTCGACCGTCTCTGACAATGCGCGAGATTTTTGGTTCATTTCTCTTCCTCTTTGTGTTTGTCTTTATGGTTGGGTTTTGTATATGTATTTGCTGCAAACTCATGTATATTTGTCGCCCATGGCGTTGTATAAAACTTGCTTTACAAATCTTTATTGGTAATTGTCTCTGATTTTTGCTTTATGCGCGGGGTTTGGGTTGCGTTAGACATAACCTTCGTGGACTTCGATTAGGGATGATTGTCTGTTAGTTTCTGGATTCTAGAGATAGATTTATGAGCTAACAATCTTCAATAGGCGTCGAAACTTAATGCCTCCGTGCCTTGAGCTAGCGTGCGAGAGCATCGGCGATGGTAACACGGTTGGTTTCTCAACTTTGCGTTAGACATAACCTGTGTTGTGAGCGATGCTGGGTGATATTGATGAGTATCGTAGGTAGAGTATAACTGGTCGGTAAGTTTAAGTTTGTGAGGAGTCGATTATGTGCGCGCCTGATAAGTTTCTTGTTGTTGAAGAATGAAGTTGTTTTTATGTTTTAATGCTTACTTTTCTGTTTTCTTGTTGTAAACCATTCTAATCCAAACTTATTAACGCGAGAGATTGTCGAACGGCATTCTTTCCCTCGAACCGATCTCTGTGGACACGACATAAATCCCGGAGGGAATTCTTTCCGAAAATAAATATTTTTGCTTGCTTGCCCTATTCTGCAACCAACACATTGCTTGGGGGATCTTTTTGAAGTTGACTGCCCCAGGCTGACTGATTCTTGAAATGACTGCTTTACTGGTCGCTTGGAATGCTTGCCCCAACCTGAATCTTGAAGAGATTTTCTCTGAACAATGGGATCTTTGATTGTGATATGCCCCTGATAGGATCACTGATCAAGTCCCTCAACTGTTTGAACTTCCTTCATGATTAGTGCTTACTTGACATGTAAAGTGAAAGATGATACGAAGGTATGATACCAAAACAAATTATTAGCAAATATCTTGGGAGTCAGTTTACGCAACCTTGCTGTAGTGTGCTTTCAAAATAAACCTAGCTTAAATTAGGTCTTTTAAGGGGTGTAATATGGTCTGGTTTACAGTTTTCGAAATAAAGGATATAAGGCTCAAAATTTTAATTTCTACCCAACCCATTCTCCATGATGATTTCCAGTCCTATGTTCAATTAATTCAACCTGCATTCAAGTTCCAAGAGATTTGGAATTACACTGATGATGATGGCTTAAAAGCCAAGGGATTTTTCAAATAAAAGTCACTTCTTTCCTACAATATTTTGTTTTGTTTTGCTGAGGACTTTGGTCAACTCACATTGTCTTTGTTGAGGATTTTAGCGACCTCTTTTGATTGATTTTTTTTTATCCCTAACTTTTTCCTGGACTATTTCTTTGCCCTGATTTTTTTGCCTAAGTCAGCTTTTTAGGTTTTGACTTAGGGCTTTCTCTTTTTTGTTAATTTGGGAAGATAGTGGCAGTCATTAGCTTCTTCGACAATTCTTTGATGTACGAGAAGGAAAGCTTGTGCTTGAAACCTTTATTGAAAGGTGCATGGAACGATTCTCTTGAATTTGAATGTACATCTGAATTAATTGAGAACTACCTTGCCCCAGGTTAAGGTTACAATTTTTTTTGAAGGTGTGAAAATTACACAAGAAGGGGGGGTTGAATTGTGTTTCGTGTTCTCCTTTAATTTAACTTCTGATCAGAGTTTCAGAATCAGAACTGATGTTCAGATTCTAAATTAATTCGTTGACAACGGATATAATAGAAGTAAATAAAATAACAACAGAAGACATAAAAGATTTATACTGGTTCCTCCCCTAACTAAGAGTAGTCCAGTCCCCTTGCCACACAAGAGATTTTCATTATAACCACTTCATAATTACAATCTCTTATGCTTCTGCATAAGACTTTTACAACTTCTCATACCAAGTGTCTGAGACTTCCCTTGCTTAGAGCACATGTCTAAGACTTAAAATTTGCTCACACCATCTGACTGAGCCACATGCTTCACTGTCTTCTGGTTGAGACTTCCCTTTGCTTGGAGCACATGTCTAAGACTTCCCTTGCTCATATCCTCTGGCTGAGCCACCTGCTCTTCTAACCATCCAGACTCAGACTTCCCTTGCTCAAGCAGTACTCGAGACTTCTTGCTCACGCCCCTTAGACGGAGACTTCCCCTTGCTCAATCAGACTAGCTGAATAAGACTTTCATAGCTCAAGCACTTAAGCAATGAAACTTACGTGGCTTAAGCATCTTGGCTCAAGACTTGTTGCTTGAATCTCAATGAGACAAGACTTTTTGCTCAAGCACATAGCAAGAGACTTAATCTAAACTACTGAAGGCTCAACATAATATAGAACAAGGTGTACATGATACTAGTATCAGATGTACGGGAAATCACCATAACAAAGACCTAAAGATCTTAAGATTTCTAAGATATACAATGGTAAGAAATCTTAAGGCTTTTACAATTACAATCTAAAATAGAAAACCTGCATATTACATTAGAGTTGATAATTACTTGATCTTGCTACTCCTTCATTGGAAGAATCCTTGTTAAAATTCAAACTTGAATCTTCAACCATATATATAGCCTATGCAGAAACTAGCCGTTGAGGAAGTGACTTGATCAAGTGTCTTTGCCTTTACGCCATAGTAAAAGAGACGTTGAAGATGGATGCACAACAGATTCCGAATCCAGTGTGTAACACGTTTAACCTTTGAGTCTTCAAGAGGTTTTGTACTGATAGAGCCGTTGGGAGCAGACGTCCGTATAACATGTCAACCTTTCTTGATCCTTGAAATCTTGTAGACTCTAGCTGACAAGACAATACGACTTGCTTTCTGCAGTACGGTTAATCCACTTCTTTGTCACCAATTCTAAATGGTACCAGATGCTGATATACAATTACCAAGTGTAGTAACTCGTCTGAATGTTGAGGCCTTCAGCTCAGAGTCTTCGCTAAGCCACACTAGCAATTGTTCTTCAGAATATGCCACCAGAAGCTAGAAATGAAGCAACTCTCAAGTGTGTCTAAGTAAAACAGATTTTGATTATTTATGTACAAGAACAAGAACCTACATAAATAAAACACACATCAATAAACCATTGTTCTTTTAATACTTTTGTTATCATCAAAACTAAAAGAGAATATATCAAGAACAAATCTTGTTCTAACAATCTCCCCATTTTTTATGATGATAAACACAAGTATTTAAAGGACAATGTTGGGCATTTAATTTTCTCTGCAACAACAGGGTATGAGATTTGTAAGCTCCCCCTGAGTATGATAGTCCACAACTGAGTTTTATTGACTCTAACACCAATAACTATTTTTCAAGAAAAAATAAATTAGTCTTCTTAGTAACATCAGGGTTTGAGGTTTGCAAGCTCCCCCTGAGTCAAACAGTTCCAAGATTGAGGTTTGTAAACTCCCCCTTAGTTCCATATTTAAGAAAACCAAAATAACAACATTTTAACTTCCTTTAGCAACATCAGAATATGATTTTTGTAAGCTCCTTCTGAGTCTAATAGGCTAAGTCTGAGGTTTGTAAGCTCTGACTTAACATTATGTACAAGAGAGTTAAAATATGTTGCCTTTTTTAACTTTCTTTGGCAACACCAGTGTAGCCGTCGGTTTTTTCCTAGTGACGCGACCACCTTACTGCATAATTGGTGCTACTTTCTGATTTCTGTATTTATCCTATGAATCTAGAAAGGAAGGGGAAGATATCTTAAACTAACCCTACACGCAAATGTTTTCTTTAACAAATGCTAAGAGACCGGGGATCGGGGTCTGGTTATACAAAGGGAAGCTGTTAACACCCAGTGTATCTATAGTGATCTATAGGAACCCTCTTTTTGCATGTATTTCTGTTAATTTGAAATGTGTTCTTGCGTTCATCTGTTGTGGATTGGGAAAGTTTCTCTTTTGGGGGTGTTGAGAGAATGTTTTTGATGTTTTTCAGGTTTTCTGTTGTTTTTGGGGAGGTACCTGGACCTAAAGTTTTTTTGGTTTGTGTGCTCACTAAGATTTCGCAATCTTATGCCTACATATTCCCGTAAAGAGATTCGGGGAAATTAAAGCAATCATAGTTCCTCCTATTCTATGGGAGGAAAGAATTTTTGATGTCTTGTTCAAAGCCCAAGATTGAAGCTATCTGAGTATTTGTGTCTTGTTCAAAGCCCAAGATTGAATCTAAAGGGTGACTGAGAGAGAGAATGTGTCATCTCTAAAGGGAGATATCTCACCTATTCATCACAAATGTTGAGAAATTGGTTATAAGGGAAATTACTTTAACTAGGATACATGGAATCCAACAATGCCATAATTTCCTTTATAAGGGAGATGTCATAAAGAAAGAAGCTTTAACTCAGTGTAGAGCAATGCCACTTTTTCCTTTATGGATCTTTCATGCTAAGAGACGGACATTGGCTTGGATGTATAGAATCCAGAGGCTTGCCACTTATAGCTGTTAGATGAAAGAGAAGTTTTGGCCAGGATAAGAGAAGGACTCCAACTTGGATTTTGAATCAACAAGTGTACCACTTACAGCAGTTTATTAGGAAAAAGGTTTTGATTGTTTGTTTTGATATGTGATGTATAGAAAGGGTATCTTCTCCTATAGAGTGGACTCATGGTTTCATTTGAGAGGATGTTGTTTTTTGTGTGCCTTGTTCAAAGCCCAAGGTTGAAGCTAAAAGAAAATGACTCCACTAGGGAGGGTTTTATTTGTCTTGTACAAAGCCCAAGATTAAGGCTAAAAGAAAATGACTCCTATGGGGAGTGTTATATCTTGTCTTGTACAAAGCCCAAGATTGAGGCTGACTGGGGAAAATTCTTATATGAAGCCTAAGAGGAGGCTAACTCTTGCTGAGGATTATTGAAATCCAGAAGAAGGTCTAAATTTTATTGGGGAATCCAAAGGGAAACTACTCTTGCTGGGGATTTTTAGGGAAGAGTTGAAGTATCAGATACCATGAGGCTCTGATTCTGTTAAGGGTTTTGTTGAGGTCAATCTGACCTTGGCTGTGATTTTCAAGGTGAAAGTTAAGCCTTGGTGGGTGTCAAGGGAGTTTAAAGGTGAGTTTGACAAACCTTAGAAGTTTTTAACTCTGTTAGAGACTGGTGTATTGATAAAATGATCAGGGTTTTCCCTATGCCTTTAGGAAGTCTGAGGGTCTTGGTGTGAAGTCCAAAGGGAGACTATGACAATGAGACTTTCCAAGTCTACTTGAATGAAGCCCAAGAGGAGGATGAGACTGTCCAAGTCTCTTAAAAAGGGGTAGACTCTGGTGTAGAGAGAGATCTTTGTATGATTCCCAAGAGGAGGCTGTTGGTTTAAGGGATGAAGACTAACCCTTGGATGATAGGATGTGTAGCTTTTGACTTTCCTGGGGATTGGACTAGCAGAGATGACTAATTTTTATCTTATACTTTTAGGAAGCCTTTGGGTCCTTGTACTAAGCCCAAGAGGAGGCTGGGGAACTTCTATGAAGCATGTTGGTCCTTGTACTAAGCCCAAGAGGAGGCTGGGGAACTTCTATGAAGCCTGTGGGTCAAAGCCTAAGAAAAGTTCGAGAAAGGTTTCACCAGGAATTAATCCTTTCTATGTTGAACAATTCTAAGGTTGAAAAAAATTCAAAAGAGGTTTCACCGGGAATTAATCCTCTCTGGGGAAATGAATTTCTTGTATATATATGTTTATAAGTATTGATAGTCTTGAGAAAAGTTTCACCAGGAATAATGCCTTTCTCTGTTCCATATTGAATAAGCCCAAGAGGAGGCAGACTGTATTGAGGGGAATTTCCTATGAGGGAACTAGTTTTGACTAAGTTAGAAGTAACCTCTGGTTTGACCTAAGTGTAGACCTAACTACTGGGGAAACTCTAGACAGATATGTACAAGTATATACAGATAAGTGAATTGACAGATATATAAACAAGTATGCATTGAAAAAAAAAGATGTTGGGTCTTATACTCTGAGAAGAGGCCCAAGTGTATTGTGATTGGTTGTATTGATTACACCTGTATGATTAGGGTTTTAAGAAATTGACGAAAGTTTTGAGAAAACTTTGAATTTGAATTTGAATTAACAACAAGTTGTTTGAAAAGAAAAGAATGTTTGGGGATTATAACTCAAAAAGAGGCCCAAGTAGTCTAAGAGCAGTTTCACCGGGAATAGTGATCCTCTTAGTACTAGTTTAAAACAGATAGATGATTTTGAAAACAGAGGTATGTGGCTTAAAACTTAAGGAGAGGCCCATGGAGGTTGTTTATTGTTTAAAACAAATTTTATGTACAAAATATTGGGGCTTATAACTCAAAGAGAGGCCTAGGTGACCTGTTTGAAAACAGCGATCGCACTGCGATACCAAAAGATGTTGTGGGACTTATACTACAGCAGAGGCCCAAAAATTTATTTATGTACAAAGGGGTTTGGGCCTTACACTCTATTAGAGGCCCAAAAGTGTTTTAAAAGAAAAAGTGGGGCTTATACTCAAGGAGAGGCCCAGATGAAAATATAGTAGACGCACCGTTATTTTGAAAATCGCACAGGGACTTAGAGGCCTAAGAATTATTTATTTACAAAAGAGGTTGGGTCTTACACTTTATTAGAGGCCCAAGTGTGTTTTTGAAAACAAAATTTGAAGGTTAAATCAAAGAAACCCTAATTTTATATAAAAGGTATTTATTTTGAAGAAAAATTAAATAAAAATTATGGAAATTATCAAATTTATTTAATAAACAAGTTTTGACCTTGGATCAATGTTTGAAAAAACATGTTTTATCCATATGATGACTTGAAATTCATTTGAGTTTGAAAAATCAAGAGAAAGAACTCTTTATAAATGTTTAAAAACAATTAAAAAGAAATTATTTACAAAAATTCAAAATATATTAAATAAGTAATATTTTTTGATTTTTTTGTGGAATAAAATATTTAAACATATTTTTGAATTTTGCAAAAAAGAATCAATCCAAAATGATTAAAAATCAGAGAGAAATTAATTTTTGAAATCAATTAAAAAAATAAAAGAAAATTAAAAAATTCAAATATTTGAAAAAGAGCGCCAAGAACAATTTTCTTCCTCGCGCGTGCACTGTTTCCCCAGATTTGCAAAACCTCTCATAACTCTCTGATTACTCAATGGTTTTGACTTTTGTAAACATGAAAATTGCTCGTTTTTGAACAAGGATTCCAATGGTACCAATTAATTGCATTTATTTTAAGTGTGGAGTGAGAAATCAAGTGATGAACACATGAACCCTAATTTCTGCAAGAATACTATGAAATCGTATACACAATAGCTACAAAGAAATTGGTTGAGGGGAAACATTCTACGCAAGTATAGAAACATGTTTTTAACTTGAAAACACATTTATGATGCATGGATCATAGAGTTTGAGAGTGTCAGGCTTACTTGTGCAAGATGTAACACCCCCAATCTATCCCCCTAATTAATTAAAAGCGATAAAAAATAATCAGAGTATAATTAAAACATTCATGGCATAGACGGAGGCGTCACATCAATTGAAACAAAATACAACAACCTGCTCATATAGATATGCAACAATTAGGTAGCACATATAACAGAGGAACTAACACCCATAAAAGAAGAAAATCTGCAACTGAAATCTCATATATATATATATATATATATATATATATATATATATATATACATAACATAAAAGTTTGTCTGTCATACACAGAGTCATACATGTACAATCCAAAAAGAACATATACATATACACATAATCACAAACGATCTCCCGAACTACCCGGTGCTACATATCAGAGCCGACCGACAAAAGAATGAAGCCCTAAGCTTCACAAAAATACCTCCAGCATCTAATCTGCAATGCCTCGTAGGGCATTTGAAACACCAGAAGGGTGAGAAACACAATTATAATATAATTTCATACAATTATATAATAACACAAAAATACACATGTAAAATATTCTCACCACAACTTACACCATAATTCAAATACAAAACAACACAATGCATATCTCATATATCCATCACCAAGGCATATCAATCATGCTCAATGCATTTATCATCAACATATATATACATATCAACTCATCAATTCCATTCACAATTCCACACAAAATCAATCCATTCATTATTTATGCAAATGCACAGAGACCGACACAACGACTCTATGCAATGCAATGCGGTACCGTTCCATCCATCATTCTCATCATTAGTTCACTCAGGAACTATTGGAATCATCGCTTGTTACTTAGTGTAACTCCCCGTCAGGCACACGATGTTCCCCGTCGCTCACACCTCTTTGTATAAGGCACACGACGTTTATGGATCGCTCACACCTCTTTGTATAAGGCACACGACCCGATCGCTCACACCTCTTTGTATAAGGCACACGATCGTCTATAATCATCACTCATACCTCTTTGTATAAGGCACACGATGTTATAGCGGATTCCCTCTGGAACCGTTTCGTCGCTCACACCCACTAAGGCACACGACATCACAAGAATGCATATCATGATGCTTGGCATACAATGACTCAAGACATTCAAATGCACACATATACACATCCATAATCATGCATATACAATCAAACACAACACAATGCATTTACTTGCCCTTAGGCCACAAACCATCATCACAACATTTCATCACATGCATTTACATCACACCACAGCACACAAGTTATACGATATATATCAAAAGCACATTGCATGATAACGCATCAATTACACGCAATTACAACGGTAAAAGTCGACAAAACGACACATTTCCAAATTCCTGACATAATTAAATCGGCCAACAATCTCAGAACCATTTTAATAAGAAAGAACATCTCAATAGCTTTCTAACGGTACCAAGAACACCTCGATCCGAGTTACGGATCAAAAGTTACGGCATCGGACGCAAAATCGGGAACCATTTTACACCCTCTCTGGTCATACGCGTATTGCCTTGTGCCATACGCGTACTACCCAGATCGCTCGCCCATTCCATACGCGTAATGCCCAAAGTGCTACGCGTATGGGCAGAGACTGAATTCTCCCCAAAACTTCCACTAAAACTCCATACACGTAATGCCTCACTTGTTACGCGTAATGCCTTGCCAAGTACGCGTACCATTACGCAAATCAGCAGAAGGCCGAGAAAAATGTGTTCCATACGCGTATTGCTCTCATTTCCCCCTTGCCATACGCGTATTGCCCAACCCAATACGCGTAATGCCAAGCCTGATACGCGTATGGGCAGCGAAACCCAGAATTTTTCCTGCAGAATTTCTGCTGCGAAATTCAACCAAATTCACTCCCAAATCTCATCTAAACACCAGAAAATTACCAATTCAATGCACAACAACATCTATCTAACATGTCTCAGCAATTAGGAACATCAAAACATGATTTCAGACACAATTTGAATCAAATTCTAACAATCTCAACATATTAATAGTTTTGGTTCTATATCCAATTTCAACCAAATATCACACAAATACATACATACATAATCATACACAAGTATAAGATAATCGAGTTTCACACCCTTACCCGATTAATCGTGTTTTCAAAAGTCGGTTGATTCGATTCCTTACTCTCCAAGTTTTTCTTCTTTTCTTCTTTTCTTTCTCTTTTCCTTTCTATCTTTTTCTTTCTCTCTATTTTTCTCTCTTTCTAACTTCTAAGTTCTATTTTAAGAAAAATAAGTAAAATGACTAAAATACCCCTACACTCAAATATCTCGCAAACGCTCTCAAAACGCGATAAAACATAATCACGATGAAAAATAATATATTGCCAAATAAAATTCAAGAATAAAATAATATAATAATAAAAATAATTAAATCGACTCGATTAAATAACTCTAACAAAAACTGGGGCGTTACAACTCTCCCCCACTTAGAGATTTTCGTCCTCAAAAATATTACCTGAGACGAACAACTCCGGATACGACTCCCGCATCCGACTCTCCAACTCCCAAGTCAAATTGCCTTCAGCAGCGCCTCCCCACGCTACTTTCACAAGCGCAATATCCTTGCCTCTTAACCGCTTCAACTCGCGATCCAAAATTTTCACTGGTAATGCCTCAACCGTAAGGTTCTCCCTTACCTCAACTTCATCCATCGGAATCACATGCGACGGATCCGGAACATACTTCCGAAGCTGTGAAACATGGAACACATCATGCAAATTCAAAAGATTCAGTGGCAACGCCACCCGATAAGCCACAACACCCACTCTCGCGGATATCTGGTAAGGACCAATAAACCGAGAAGTAAGCTTCTTCGACTTCAATGCACGTCCAACACCCGTCACCGGTGTAACTCTCAAAAATACATGATCGCCTTCTTGAAACTCAAGATCTTTCCTCCTTCGATCATGATAACTCTTCTGCCTACTCTTAGAAGCCTTCATTTTCTCACGAATAAGTTTCACCTTTTCCGTAGTCTGTTGCACTAACTCCGGGCCAACCACCGAAATCTCACCAGATTCATGCCAACACAAAGGTGTTCGACATCTCCTTCCATACAACGCTTCAAAAGGTGCCATTCCAATACTTGAATTGGAACTGTTGTTATACGTGAACTCCACCAACGAAAGATAACTATCCCAAGCACCACCTTGCTCAAGAACACAAGCTCTCAGCAAATCTTCCAACGACTGAATAGTTCTCTCGGTCTAACCATTCGTCTGAGGATGATAAGCAGAACTCAATCTCAACTTGGAACCTAACACCTTTTGCAAACTTTCCCAAAATCTGGAAGTAAACCTCGGATCTCTATCTGAAACAATACACAACGGAACACCATGTAGCTTCACAATCACACGGATATAAATCTCAGCCAACCTCTCCAAAGAAAAACTGATGTCAATCGAAATGAAATGCGTCGATTTAGTCAGCCTATCCACAACTACCCAAATGGCATTATGTCCCCTCTGTGTATTCGGCAACCCTGTCACAAAATCCATAGAAATGTTGTCCCATTTCCACTCGGGAATATCCAACGGTTGCAATAATCCACTAGGCTTCTGATGTTCTACCTTTGACTTCTGACACGTCAAACACGCATAAACAAACTGAGCCACGTCCCTCTTCAATCCGGACCACCAAAAGATCTTCTTTAAATCTTGATACATCTTATTAGCTCCCGGATGTATACTCAAACTACTCTGGTGTCCTTCCTCTAAAATCATCTTTTTCAAGTCCGAATCATCAGGAATACAAATTCTACCACGAAATCTCAAAACACCCTTATCATCCACTTTAAAGTCACCATTCACACTTTGATCTCCAACCGTCATCAAATCAACAAATTTCACATCCAACTTCTGCTTCTCGCTAACGGTCAATAGAAAATCATTAGTGACCTTTAACATACCAAGCCTCACGCTATCAGATGTCAATTTACACACCAAACTTAAATCTCTAAATGCTTCCAAAAGTTCCCACTCTTTAACCATCAAAGCGGACATATGCAAAGATTTCCGGCTTAACGCATTAGCTACCACATTAGCTTTACCAGGATGGTAATTCAAGCCAAAATCGTAGTCCTTCAAAAATTCCAACCATCTACGTTGCCTCATATTCAACTCTTTCTGATCAAACAAGTATTTCAAACTCTTATGATCACTAAAGACTTCGAATCTTGCACCATAGAGATAATGCCTCCAAATTTTCAACACAAAAACCACAGCCGCTAATTCCAAATCATGAGTAGGGTAATTCTTCTCATGAATCCTCAATTGCCTCGAAGCATAAGCCACAACCTTACCTTCTTACATCAACACCCCACCTAAACCAATCAAAGACGCATCACAATACACCATAAACGGTTCAGTAGGATTCGGTAAGACCAAAATCGGAGCTGTAGTTAATCTTTTCTTCATCTCACTAAAACTTTCCTCACACTGAATATCCCAAATGAACGCTTTACCTTTACAAGTCAGCTGGGTCAAAGGAAGTGTTACCTTGGAAAAGCCTTCAATGAATCTTCGATAATATCCAGCTAAACCCAAAAAGCTTCTAATTTCAGTAACAGATCTAGGAGCCTCCCATTGTAGAACTGCATCTACTTAAGATGGATCCACAGCAATACCATTACCTGAAATCATATGCCCAAGAAAACTCACTTCTGACAACCAGAACTCACACTTGGACAACTTGGCATAAAGTCTCTTCTCCTTCAAAATTTGTAATACAATACGCAAATGCTCTGCATGCTCCTCCCGAGACTTAGAATAAATCAAGATGTCATCAATAAACACAACAACAAATCGATCCAAATGCTCATGGAAAATACGATTCATATACTCTATAAACACACCCGGCGCATTAGAAACCCCGAACGGCATCACAGAATATTTGTAATGTCCGTAGTGTGTCCTAAAAGCCGTCTTCTGAATATCTTCCTCTTTCACTCTAATTTGATGATAACCTGACCTCAAATCAATTTTACTAAACACACACGCACCTACTAACTAGTCCATCAAATCATCAATTCTCGGAAGAGGATACTTATTCTTAATCGTCACCTTATTCAACTGGCGATAATCAATACGCAATCGCATACTTTCATCTTTCTTTTTCACCAATAAAACTGGAGCACCCCAAGGCGATACACTCGGCCTCACAAACCTCTTTTCTAACAATTCATTCAACTGCTTCTTCAACTCAACCAACTCAGATGCCGACATACGATAAGGTGCCATAGACACAGGTCTAGTACCAGGAACTAGATCTATAGAAAACTCTACCTCTCTTTTTGGCGGCACATCTGAAATATCCTCTGGAAACACCTCTGGAAATTCACACACAACAGGAAACACATCAAGTGCAACTTGACTATCCACAGTCAATGATGCAAACAACCCGAACAACTGAGCTTCATCCGCCAAAAGTTTCTTCAACTCTTTGGTAGATAAGAAACTGGATTCCTCGTCTTCCTCAAGAGAAGGAAATCTTACAATCTTATGATAACAATCAATATGCACTCGATTGAACTGCAACCAATTCATTCCCAGAACCACATCTAAACCCTCAAACGGCAAACACACCAAATCCATCTCAAAATCTTTACCATAAATGGTCAAAGGACAACTTAGACAAACCAAAGAAGTAGTTACCGACCCCATTGTTGGAGTATCAATAACCATCTCTCCACCCATCGAAGACAACAAAAGATTCAAATACTTCACGCACTCAGACGAAATAAACGAATGAGTCGCTCCGGTATCAATAATAGCAACTAAAGGCGTACTATTAATAAAACAAGTACCTCTGATCAGACGGTCTGCACTAGTAGTCTGAGTTCCTGCCTATGCAAATACTTTCCCTCCAGCTGGAGCTTGCTTTAGTTTCGGACACTTCGTACTAACATGACCAGCTTCCCCACAGTTGAAACACTTCACCATATTCTTCTTACAATCAGCTCCGACATGACCTATACCTCCACAATTGGAACACTTCCTTATATCCTTTCTACATTCAAACAGACGATGTCCCAAGTCACCACACCTAAAACATCTCAGAGGATTAGACATACCTCCCCCACTTGGCATATTATCAAAATGACCCCTTTGCTTACCCTTGTCAGCTGGTGACACATAAGACCACCACGAAACGGTTGCTTTCCTTTCCTTTTGTTCACACTCTTATAGTGAGTAGAACGAGCTTTGCTATCCTCCTCATAAATTCTACAACAATCTGAAAACCTTCTAATCCTTTGATAACCGATTGCCTGCTTGATCTCTGGACGCAATCCGTTCTCAAACTTCACACATTTCGAAAACTCCGTAGTTGCTTCAGCATAATGTGGATAAAGCTGAACAAGCTCCACAAACTTAGCAGTGTAATCCACAACTGACATGTTACCTTGTTTCAACTCCAAGAACTCTATTTCCTTCTTTCCTCTAACATCTTCCGAAAAATACTTCCTCAAAAAATCCCTGCTAAACAAAGCCCAAGTGACCTCT
This sequence comes from Lathyrus tuberosus, assembly GCA_022829125.1. Taxonomy (NCBI): domain Eukaryota; kingdom Viridiplantae; phylum Streptophyta; class Magnoliopsida; order Fabales; family Fabaceae; genus Lathyrus; species Lathyrus tuberosus. The sequence continues at coordinate 4,401,881 of JALAZF010000414.1, read as the reverse complement.
TCACCTGTAGCTTTCCACACATGACGCACACTAACCCACCAATCATCAGCCTCCTCCTGCAACATGTGAGTACCCAATCTCACCTTATGTTCCTCAGCACAGTCCATCACTCGAAAGATTCTTTCAATCTCCTTAAGCCAAATCTGAGCACCATCAGGATCATGTCTCCCTTTGAAGACAGGCGGTTTGTTCTTCCTGAACTCATCATTTCCACCAGCATTAGGTGCACCCCGTACAGCCTGGGCCATAGCTTGCATAGCAACAGCAAGAGCAGCATCATTCCTACCAGCCATATTCTGTTCATATCCAATAACAGCAACTATGGTTAAATAAACAGTTCACCTAAACACAAAGACCGACACGGACTGGCACGAACTGACACAAACTGGCTCCGATACTACTTAATGTAACACCCCAAATCTATCCCCCCAATTAATTAAAGCGATAACAAATAATCAGAGTATAATTAAAACATTCATGGCATAGACGGAGGCGTCACATCAATTGAAACAAAATACAACAACCTGCTCATATAGATATGCAACAATCAGGTAGCACATAACAGAGGAACTAAGTTCCTAACACCCACAATTCAGATACAGAATAAAAGCGGAAAATCTGCAACTGAAATCTCATATATATATATATATATATAACATAAAAGTTTGTCTGTCATACACAGAGTCATACATGTGCAATCCAAAAAGAACATATACATATACACATAATCACAAACGATCTCCCCGACTACCCGGTGCTACATATCAGAGCCGACCGACAAAAGAATGAAGACCTAAGCTTCACAAAAAGACCTCCAGCATCTAATCTGCAATGCCTCGTAGGGCATTTGAAACAGCAGAAGGGTGAGAAACACAATTATAATATAATTGCATATAATTATATAATAACACAAAAATACACATGTAAAATATTCTCACCGCAACTTACACCATAATTCAAATACAAAACAACACAATGCATATCTCATATATCCATCACCAAGGCATATCAATCATGCTCAATGCATTTATCATCAACATATATATACATATCAACTCATCAATTCCATTCACAATTCCACACAAAGTCAATCCATTCATGATTTATGCAAATGCACAGATACCGACACAACGACTCTATGCAATGCAATGCGGTACCGTTCCATCCATCATTCTCATCATTAGTTCACTCAAGAACTATTGGAATCATCGCTTGTTACTTAGTGTAACTCCCCGTCGGGCACACGATGTTCCCCATCGCTCACACCTCTTTGTATAAGGCACACGACCCGATCGCTCACACCTCTTTGTATAAGGCACACGATCGTCTATAATCATCACTCACACCTCTTTGTATAAAGCACACGATGTTATAGCGGATTCCCTCTGGAACCGTTTCGTCGCTCACACCCACTAGGGCACACGACATCACAAGAATTCATATCATGATGCTTGGCATACAATGACTCAAGACATTCAAATGCACACATATACACATCCATAATCATGCATATACAATCAAACACAACACAATGCATTTACTTGCCCTTAGGCCACAAACCATCATCACAACATTTCATCACATGCATTTACATCACACCACAGCACACAAGTTATACGATATATATCAAAAGCACATTGCATGATAACGCATCAATTACACGCAATTACAACGGTAAAAGTCGACAAAACGACACATTTCCAAATTCCTGACATAATTAAATCGGCCAACAATCTCAAAACCATTTTAATAAGAAAGAACATCTCAATAGCTTTCTAACGGTACCAAGAACGCCTCGATCCGAGTTACGGATCAAAAGTTACGGCATCGGACGCAAAATCGGGAACCATTTTACACCCTCTCTGGTCATACGCGTATTGCCTTGTGCCATACGCGTACTACCCAGATCGCTCGCCCATTCCATACGCGTAATGCCCAAAGTGCTAAGCATATGGGCAGAGACTGAATTCTCCCCAAAACTTCCACTAAAACTCCATACGCGTAATGCCTCACTTGTTACGCGTAATGCCTTGCCAAGTACGCGTACCATTACGCAAATCAGCAGAAGGCCGAGAAAAATGTGTTCCATACGCGTATTGCTCTCATTTCCCCCTTGCCATACGCGTATTGCCCAACCCAATACGCGTAATGCCAAGCCTGATACGCGTATGGGCAACGAAACCCAGAATTTTTCCTGCAAAATTTCTGCTGCGAAATTCAACCAAATTCACTCCCAAATCTCATCTAAACACCAGAAAATTACCAATTCAATGCACAACAACATCTATCTAACATGTCTCAGCAATTAGGAACATCAAAACATGATTTCAGACACAATTTGAATCAAATTCTAACAATCTCAACATATTAATAGTTTTGGTTCTATATCCAATTTCAACCAAATATCACACAAATACATACATACATAATCATACACAAGTATAAGATAATCGAGTTTCACACCCTTACCCGATTAATCGTGTTTTCAAAAGTTGGTTGATTCGATTCCTTACTCTCCAAGTTTTTCCTCTTTTCTTCTTTTCTTTCTCTTTTCCTTCTTCTCTTTTTTCTTTCTCTCTATTTTTCTCTCTTTCTAACTTCTAAGTTCTATTTTAAGAAAAATAAGTAAAATGACCAAAATACCCCTACACTCAAATATCTCGCAAACGCGATAAAACATAATCACGATGAAAAATAATATATTGTCAAATAAAAGTCAAGAATAAAATAATAAAATAATAAAAATAATTAAATCGACTCGATTAAATAACTCTAACAAAAACTGGGGCGTTACACAAGAGGAATTTGAATTCTGATGTAGAGGTGTTACAGATGTTGTGTGACGATCTGGACAACTTCAATGGAACTTATGTAAGGTGTTTGGAAGCTTGGAATGGATTGAAAACCTCTGGATCACTTGGCTCGAACCTATCTGCAGCTTTGAAGAAAGTTTGAGAAAATGGATAGTGACTTGATGATTCTGGTGTTCCAGATGTGTTTTGAGGTTATGGATGACTTATATATGATGTATGTAAGTTGTTAGGATGGTTGGTTTGAGTGGAATTGGACTGGATTGAGAATTCCAAGTTTTCACTCTTTGAGAACTTTGAATTTTGCAAGAAAGAGGATTTGTGAGAAAAAAAGCATTGTGGTTGTTTTGGTGTGTTTTGATCAGTCACACATGGCCTCTATTTATACTAGAGGAAGTTTGTCATGTCTGAATAGTGATATCTTAGAGTTTGGCTTGAATTCAAAAGTTTTGGTAAGATGTATCATTGCCCCTCACATAAGGTACCATAGCCCTCCACATGGCTAGCTTATCTTTTGACTCAATCCACATTCCTCATATGCTTTTAGTGTCATTTATGTGAGCATCTTGACTGAAAAGAGTCCTTTTGTTGAATGTGCGTTATTGCACATAAATGCCATTTTGAATTCAAGGCATAAGGTGACAAAACCCATCATTCCACTTGAGATTTCCTTGACTCCTTGGTCCAACTTTGCAGGTTTGCTGTGATTCATCTGTTATACATTGAATGTGAGTGGTATTGATCATTACACTTGACAAAATGAATCGTGGCTAGCAAGAAATAACTAAAATAGTCTTGTAGACAGTTTACAGCAAGGCATGTTGATCACTCAATATCTCTTTGCTCAAATGGAGTTTGATGATGTTCTTATACTCTTTGGAAAGCTTGCACATCATACTTCAACGTTGATGTTTAACTTTGGTCTTGCATCATTATGGATCATGGAGAAAAATGACCTCAAAGTTGAAAAAAAATTAAACAGATTCTGTCTCAAAATTTCACTAAGTGTAAAAGTGAAAAGTTTTAAAACCCTAACTTCATGGCTCTATAACTCAAAATCCAACCTTTTTTGGCTCATGGGGCACTGTGACACTTTTGTAGTATGTAATGAGATCTTTCATTTGAGCTTTGGATGGAAGAAAATGGCTTTGTGGTTTGAGAGTTATGACCTTGCAAAGTTGGGAAAAATCATTTTTTTTCATAACTTAAAGAAAATTTAAGTTTCTTAAGATTACCCCTTTTGCAAGTAACCTCACTTTTCTTGATTTTTCTTGATAGATGATGATCCAACCCATGAGTTAACATTGTTTTTTACTTAGGGGAGCCATGTTTGTCAAAAAAACCTCAAAAGTCAACTTGGTTTTTGGGCACAATTGACTTTTTGTCAGATGAATTTCAACCTTTGTGATCCTTTATGAAATTAAGTCCTTGGGCCAAATCAAACTTAATGGATGGATTCCATAGGTGTTTTAGAGTGTCTTGAATCATTTCCCAAGGTTTGAGATCATGTCTTGGTCAAAAGCCAAAGGCAGAGTTGACTTTTCATCAGAAACCCTAATTGGTGGTCCAGATGAATTTGCATCCTTATATTGCTCATGGGTCAAGTTCTTTGTGTCAATTTGAACTTGTGAGAGGATCAATACAAGATATTTGAGGTCTTCAAAATATTTCTTGAGGTCTTGGCTCATGTCTTGCTTCAAAAGTCAACTTAGGGGTGAATTAAGTCAAGAAACCCTAATTCCTGATTTTTGATGAATGCATCCCCTGAGGCTATTTTGAACTTATGACTGGATCCATGAGGTCCCTTTAAGCTTCTTGAATCATGTTTGAAGTATTGACTCATGCCCAGATGAAAATTTCCTTCTGGAGGCCTTGGTCGACCAAAACCCTAATTTGGTGACACTGATGATCTTGAGGCTTGATCCACTTGAAATGTTGCACTTTTGTGCTTGATTCTTAATATGGGAGACCTCTTAATCCTTTATGGATGTTTGAGAGGCTTGAAAAGTTGAAGATCATGTCAATTCCCAATTGATCCTTTGTCTAAGTGCTCTAAGAGGGTCCAAAACCCTAATTCTTGAGTGAAGTGAATGCTCAACAATCTTTGAGAGGAGTGATGAGGTATGAAGGTACATCCATATTATGGTGATGATTTGCACAATGATGGGAAATCTTGTGGTCAAAATTTAGGGTATGACAGATGCCCCTATTTAATCTTCTTAGACCTGAAGGTGTGAATGACGGAGACATTCGGGCATTCAAGGTAAAAGAGGATTAAATATCGGAATAGCCGAAATTTTGACTATGGTTGTGAATAGCAGTTATTTGCTCATTCATATTCTTTTGCTAAGCAATGTTACTTAGAAAATGGTAAAACTTCCCCTCGATCCTGGTCTTCAGTCATGGAACTGGTCTCAGTTTCTTCTTGAAATAAACTTCCCCTCGATCCTGGTCTTCATCCATGAAACTGGTCTCGATTTCTTCTTGAAATAAACTTCCCCTCGATCCTGGTCTTCAGCCATGGAACTGGTCTCAGTTTCTTTTGAAATAAACTTCCCCTCGATCCTGGTCTTCAACCATGGAACGGGTCTCAATTTCTTTTGAAATAAACTTCCCCTCGATCCTAGTCTTCAGCCATGTAACTGGTCTCAGTTTCTTCTTGTCAAGTGCTTTTCTTGACAAGGAAGGCTATCTGTGATGGTTTTCACCAAACTTTTCGCTAGGGAGATGCCATTTGATGGAAAAACGATTTGATGTCAGACTCGTCGGGGAAACCCATTGGACTGAACTGTGGAGGTATGCAAACTTCTCTGTTGGAGATGCCATTTGCTGGGAAAATTACATCATACTTCCTCTTTTCGGAGAGATGCCATGTGATGTAATCCAATTTTGAGGTGCTGGTGACTTCATTGAAAACAAATTCCTTGGGGAGAAACCACCATATTACCAAGAGTCTTCTATTGAGAGGTTTTCTCTAGGCATTTTTCCTTAATCCAGGAAAGCAAAATATCATCTTCATTGGTGAAGAGGGAAGTTCCAAAGGTGTGTAACCAAATGGCTTCTTGTCTTTCAGAGGTTCAAGTTATCAAAGTGGTCGAGAACCGATTTCAATCCAGGGATATACTAGAGAGAGATTGTTTAGACGGTACATTTTCCTGACGAGGAAATAACTTAGACCAGAATTTTGTCCTATCGGACGTGATAAGGAAGACTGACAACTCTATCGGAGAGAGGACGCTTATCACTTGGGGATGAATATGACCAGAGTGATATTAATGCAACATGAGTATGAACATGAATCAATTATACCTGGTGTATGAGATGCTGATGCTGACAAAATAAACACGACGTATAGACTGGTGACTGTTCAACTGGATACTCAACCACTCTGGGAGGTGGGGGTATCACTAGAGATTCTGAAAGTTGTACGTTCGTTTAGGCATGGGGACCCCTGCGTTTGTTCTGGCTCCTAGAGATATAAACCTACGGGGATGTCAGATGGGATATTCCTTCTGAAGCAGTCGATCTCCCATTCAGGGTGTACTGGTCAAAAGGAGTATTTTGATTCTGCATTTTGAAGTTTGATCACTTCCAAGAAGCCGTCGATATTCCTTTTTGTGTTCAGTAACCAAAAGAAATTTCCATCCTTATTTTAAAAGCAGAAGTAAAACTTGAACTTTCTGTTTTGAAAACAAAAGTAAAATTCTTTTTTTTTTTTTTTTCAAGAATCGTTGATCATATTAAAATGTCATTTCGCAAAGCAGAATAAATGAGAATTGCAAACAAAAGGCATAAGGGCTCAAATTTTATTGATAGAATGGTAATCACCCAAACGCATGATCCCATGGAGCATTACAAAGTTTAGAAAATGGTAATTTAAAGGAAAAAGGGCTGCATTCAAACATAACGACCGCTATCCTTTCACCAACTTTGAATTCTGGACATATTGAGCTTTTGTCGAAGATGACCTTGACTGAAATTTTCCTAACGGATGACGTTACCACTGAGGCGTCAATTTGTCGGATATAGTTACTTACCATGAATTCCTAACTTTTGCCTAGATTGCCCTTTCAGGTTTTCAATCTATCGGGATGACCATTGTTTATGTCTCTAACTTTTGCCTGGACCGCCCTTTCGGGTTTTCAGTCCAACGAGACGATTTTTTTTTCATTTAGGCGAAGTATTTCTTGACTATATCAACATTTATGGGGTAGGTAAACTCTTCTCCATCCATGGTTACGGGTCTCAAGGCACCGCCTGAAAAGGCTTTCTTAACAACATAGGGGCCGTCGTAATTTGGAGTCAATTTACCCCTGGAATCAGTGAGAAATGATTGTATTTTCTTGAGCACAAGGTATCCTCCCCTGAAGACACGGGGTCGGACCTTTTTGTCAAACACATTCTTCATTCTTTGCTGATATAATTGATCATGACATAAAGTCGTCATTCTCTTTTCTTCGATTAGATTCAGTTCATCGTGTCGGCTTTAACCCCATTCAGCTTCTGTTAGCTTGGCATGCATTGCTTCCATGGGGTCTCTACTTCTATGGGGAGCATTGCTTCCATGCCATATACAAGAGAGAAAGGGGTTTCCCCTGTTGAAGTGCGAATAGATGTACGATAACCGTGAAGAGCAAAAGGTAGCATCTTATGCCAATCTTTGTAGGTTACAACCATCTTCTGAATGATCTTCTTGATATTCTTGTTAGCCGCTTCTACCGCTCTATTCATTTTAGGTCGGTAGGGAGATGAGTTATGGTGTTCAATCTTGAACTCAGCACACAACTCTTTCATCATCTTTTTGTTCACGTTAGATCCATTATCAGCAATGATCTGGCTTTGATCACCATAACGGTAGATGATATTGTTCTTGATAAATCGGACCACCACTTGTCGGGTCACATTGGTGTATGATACTGCTTCGACCCATTTGGTGAAGTAGTCAATGGCTACCACGATGAACCGATGTCCATTTGAAGCTTTGGGTTTAATCATGCCAATCATGTCGATTCCCCATATAGAAAAAGGCCATGGAGAAGAAAGGACTTTGAGATGCGTTGGTGGTACATGGATTTTGTCGGCGTATATCTGACACTTGTGACATTTCCTCATGTACTTGTAGCAATTGGATTCCATTGTCAGCCAATAATATACTGCTCTCAGAATTTTTCTTACCATTGTGTGTCCATTGGCATGAGTGCCAAAGGATCCTTCGTGAATTTCTTTCATTAGCATGTTTGCTTCTTGTTTGTCTACGCATCTGAGCAAAACCATGTCAAAGTTTCTTTTGTAGAGTAAATCATTGTTCAGGAAGAAGTTGTCAGCCAGTCTTATGAGAGTTTTCCTACCTTTTCTTGATGCCTCAGGCGGGTATTCTTGTCTTTGAAGGAACCATCTGTATCATGATACCATAGTTTGTCATCTATGACTGCTTCAACTGTAAATATGTAAGCAGGCTTATCAAGGCGCATTATGTCAATCTTGGGTACATCATCTCATCGACTCATACTAATCATGGAGGATAGGGTAGCTAGAGCACCAGCCACGTGGTTTTCTTCACGAGGGATGTGATGAAACTCAATCTTGTTGAAGAAGGATAACAACCTTCTTGCGTAGTCTTTATAAGGAATCAATCCTAATTGATGTGTTCCACTCTCCTTTGATCTAATTTACAACCAAGGCTGAGTCTCCATATTCATCCAAGTTCTTTATCCTTAAGTCGATAGCTTCTTCGAGACCTATGATACAAGCTTCATATTCGGCCTCATTGTTTGTGCATTTTAATGTCAATCTGGAAGTGAAAGGAATATGGGCACCCTGAGGTGTCACTATGATTGCCCCAATTCCATTTCCATAAGCATAGACAGCTCCATCGAATATTAGTCCCCATTGGGAATCGGGTTCTGGCCGCTCGCTTGGTAGCGGTTCATCGCAATCTTTCATTTTTAGGTACATTACATCTTCTTTTGGGAAGTCAAATTTGACTAGTTCCCGATTGTCAATCTGCTGATGAGCCAAATGATCGGCTAAAATACTTTCTTTGACGGCTTTCTGAGCATGGTACTCGATGTCGTATTCCGATAACAACATTTTCCAAAGGGCAATCCTTCCCGTGAGAGCAGGCTTTTCAAAGACGTACTTAATCAGATCCATTTCGGAGATTAACCAAGTAGTGTGAAAAATCATGTACTGGCGAAGACGTTTAGCTACCCAAGCTAGAGCGCAACAAGTTTTCTCAAGCATAATGTATCGAGTTTCACAGTGCGTGAACTTCTTGCTTAAGTAATAAATGGCAGACTCTTTTCTTTTTGTTTCGTCTTGTTGGCCAAGCACACAGCCCATGGAGTCTTCCAAAACTATTAAGTAGATGATCAATGGTCTTCCATCCACAGGAGGAGACAGAATCGGTGGATTCACCAGATATTCTTTGATGCTGTCGAAAGCCTTTTGGAAATCTTCTGTCCATACATAACTTTGGTTCTTTCTGAGTAGTTTGAAGATTGGTGCACATGTCGCGGTGATGAGGGATATAAATCTTGATATGTAATTCAAACGTCCCAAAAATCCTCTCACTTGTTTCTCAGTCCTTGGAGAAGGCATTTCTTGAATGACCTTAACTTTGTCGGGATCAACCTCAATTCCTTTCTGGATGACAATGAATCCTAAGAGTTTTCCCGAGAAAACACCGAATGTACATTTGTTAGGATTCAAGCGAAGTTTGTATTTTCTATGACGCTCGAATAACTTTGATAGGTGTCCACATGTTCTTCTTCTGTTTTAGATTTGGCGATCATGTCATCGACGTACACTTCAATCTCTTTGTGCATCATGTTATGAAACAGAGTTGTCATGGCCCTTTGATAGGTTGCCCCTGCGTTCTTCAGACCAAACGACATTACCTTGTAACAAAAGGTGCCCCGTGGGGTGATGAATGACGTTTTCTCCATGTCTTCTGGTGCCATTCTAATTTGATTATAGCCCGAGAATCCATCCATGAAGGAGAAAACTTTGAATTTTGATGTGCTATCTACCAGCATGTCAATGTGTGGTAGGGGAAAGTCATCCTTTAGACTTGCTTTGTTTAAATCCCTGTGGTCTACACACATTCTGACTTTCCCGTCCTTCTTTGGAACTGGCACTATGTTGGCTAACCATTGAGGATATTCTGAGGTAGCGAGGAAATTGGCGTCGATATGCTTCTGCACTTCCTCCTTAATTTTGATGGCCATATCTGGACGAGCCCTTCTCAGTCTTTGTTTTACCAGAGGACATTGTGTTTTAGTAGTAAGTGATGTTCCACGATGCTGGTATCCAATCCTGGCATGTCCTGGTAGAACCAAGCAAACACATCTGAAAACTCTTTGAGAATCTTTATCAAGCCTTCTCTAATAGTTGGACTGAGCAATGCTCCAATCTTAACTTCTTTCCTTTCTTCTTCTGAACCCAAATTGACCGTTTCCAATGGCTCTTTGTATGGTTCGATGGACCTTTCCTCTTGTCTGAGTACTCGGGAGATCTCTTCCGGAATTTCTTCGTCTCCTTCTTCTTCTGCTTCAAATACCGGGAATTCAAAGTCGGGAGAAGACGTTGAATCGTATGTTTCAATGGGGTTTAAAACAAGTAATTTGTGTAGCGAGCGATTTTTGTCGGTGACGTTGTTCGCTGTTGATCTTGGCGAACAACCTCTAGTTTACCAGAATGGTGAAATCTGGGTTACTTGCAGGATTAACCAAACAAATCCTAGGACGTCGGGCGAAAACTTAGATCAACGTGATAATTTTAAATTAAGGGTGATATCTTGGTTCTTGGTTTTATGTGTTTAAGTCTTTTGGAATAAAGGATTTCAACTAACTCTAGATGAAAGTCTGAGATAAAAGAAAATGACTTTGAAAAGAACTTTTAAAGTAAAATGGCGAAGAAAGAACTTTAAAATAAAATGACGAAGAAAACATAAAGATGCTGGTAAATGTAAAGGAATTGGTAAAAGACTTTGATTGATAAAGAAATTAAAAGATGGTGTTTACACGTACATTTTTCCAAATAACTCTTTTCTCTCACACGGGTACTTTGAGTAATTGCAGGAAGTTTTGTACAAGTTTTTTCACACTGAATTCTAATAACAACTATCCTATTTATAGATAAACAAAATAACTGCTATTAACGACTAAATCCTAAAATTTCGACATCTGGCCTTCTGCATGTCTTCCTTTCGCCAGATACTTCCACGCGTCTTCTGCCAAACGTTATAATTCTCTTGAATTTGAATCTTCAAGTTATGTCGAACAAACGCGTCCTTTCAGACTTGTCGAATTGTCAAAAAATGATAAATGTCCCTCAAACCTGTCTGACGAAGACTTCCTCATATTTCTGTCGAAGTGTCGAAATTCTTATCTTGTCGAAGTGTCTTCTGGATACCTTCATTTTCTTCCTCCTTTTCCTGTAGTTATCATCTCTAGTCAAGGAACATCATTTTGCCTTCCAAGACATGGTGTCGAAAATATATGTCTACAAATTGCCCCCCAGCAAAGATGTTTCGACTTATTTCTGGAGAAACCATTATTTGCTGTCGAAGCTATTTCGACGCCATGTTACCTGCATTAATGATGCTGGTTTTCAAGACGTGACTTTTGTTCAGTCCCAAGAAAATTCATCATTGCATTTCTCTGAAAACGTTCCATCAAATCCCACGTTCAGACATGATGTCCATACCCCTAAAACCTAGCTAGCCATGCTTTTTTCAACTTCCACTTTTTATCATCACCGTTAAGATGATGCCACGTGCCCTCCATGATCACCACTAAACCTAAAGGGCTTTTGATAATCTCTTATAAATACCTGAACCATTATTTCTCTTTTCTTTTTTACGCGTTTGAACTCTTCTTCTTCACAACTGCTTCAAATCTTCATCTTCTTTCTAAAACTTTCTGATTCAACAATGGCTTTTCAAAAATTATCAAGCAGCAAACCTTCCAAAAGTGAGCAACCTTCCATCATCCCTCCTGCACATAGGTTGGATGAACCAACACTGATTGGGGATCAACAATACATTCCTGAGCCTCCAAATGCGAGGGAAAAAGACTGCATTTTTAAATCCCAGGTACGCATCCCTGTTATTATTTCTGGTAATCACTATGCTATGTTAGGACCACTCCCTAACCCAGACATTAAACCTGAGCGTTTACAAGAGTTCTTTCCTACTTATTCTCACACAAAACCCATAGGTGCTGGGGTGAAACCCCCCACTCTAGAGAAACCAGTAGAACAAACTGAACCTCAAGGTTCAAGCGAAAAAGATGAGGAAGCAATAAATTTAACTTATCTGAATTATACTAGGATTTTTAGAACTTGCCCTTGGTCGAAAGACCTTTCAGACTACTTGTCTTGGTTGAACAGAGTTGAAAACGTTAAAGAAAAATTTTGGAAAGAAATAGGAATTTTTGAGTTGATACAATTATCAAGAGCGGGACCCAATATTTGCCCTAACATGCTGCTAGCCTCCCTTTACTTTTGGGATAGTACGTATAACACCTTCCACCTCCCCTGCGGGATGGTTACCCCTACGCTGTTCGACATAGCCGCCATAGTTGGCCTTAGTCCAGTTGGCATTGACTTCGACCCCACTCACCTGAACGAGGACTCCATAGATTTCGACACTAGTTTCGCCCCATACTCCCTTTTTATGTCTCACTACCATGGCGAAAATGACCAAGAAGTTTCTGACAAAGAGCACATAGCTTTTCTAACCTTGTGGCTGACCAAATTCGTCTTTTGCTCCCGCTCACTTCAAGTGGCTAAGAGGTTCATCACTATGGCGAACCAACTCCACGCTGGGATCAAATTATGCTTGAGTGAGGTAATCTTGGCGAACCTGTATGAGTCCTTGAGTGAAAGCGTGCGTTCTTTGAAGACATTGAAGGACAAAGGGAAGCTTAATTTGGCAGGCCCCTTTTGGCTCTTGCAACTATGGCTGAATGCCACTTTCGAAGCCTTTATTCCTGTGAAGCATGACATAAATGAAGGGGAATTCAAAAACAGGAGTGTCGAATGGCCTAGATTGGTGCAATTGACACCAACTGATGAAGCAATTAGCCTTCGGCGGGCCTTTACTAGCTACGTAATGATGTTTGCTGAGAGACATCATTTTACTTCGACTATGGCTCCATTTGCTGACAGAACAATTGGACCTGAATGGTTTTCACGACAATTCCCCTTGCAAACCAAAAAAATGAAAATATCTTCCTAAATGTCTGGGAATCCTTTTTGACCCCTAGGCTCCTGTTCTCCCACCGCAGTACTACGAAACCCCAGATTGCCTTAATAGTTTATCAACCTAACTTGGTCGCCAGGCAATTTGGCCTAATTCAAATCATGCCTCGACCTCTTTTCCCTAAAAAAGGGGCCATCATTTTCTACAACTCCTTCCACGACGAAGCCACCAGCAGGGAATTGTTGAAAAAGCTGACTGACGAATCTTTGGATATTCGACCGGTGGTTTTTCAACCATCATTCCTTTGCACTCCTGAGTTCGACGCATGGTGGAGGGAATACTATGCTACCAAATTTTTCGACGTAAAAGCTTTCACCACTCACCTGACGAATGCTTTTGCTCTTGCGCAGGAACGGACTAAAAAAGGTACACAAAGACATATCCGAGAAATACAAAAATTTCAAAAATACTTTGAAACCGTTTACAGACCTGATGATCTTAGTCGAACCATACGCGAAGCAGCGGTTACTTTAAAAGAAAAATTCACGGAGAAGTTGGAGAAGTTGACACTGCCTCCAAACATTCGACCAGAAGTGCGTTACAACTTGGCTTTCAGCTATTACCCTCCTAAATTTCCACCTTTACCATCTGCTGAATTTGGTGTGGCTTTAAGTCCTCCATTCCCAGATTGGTTCACATGTGGGAATCATATGAAAATTCTTCGTGAAAGTTATAAAAAACCTGCTAAACGCGTGGTTGCGACTAAGTATCATCTGGATAACTACCCAGGGCACCTTCATATTGGAATAGAACACGTTCGCGTGGAAGATCCCATTCTTGAAGGTGTTAATAACAACACGAATTTTATCATTTTATTATCACGTATTTCTCACTGCCTAACTTTCCCCTTTTTCTATCTTTTTTTTTTTTAGCTGTGAAAGTGCCTGCCAAGAAAGCTTCCGTCGAAACTCCACAAAGTGCCACCCAGACACCTTCGACTAAGGTATAAATCTCTTCCTCTTTTGATCTATCCTTTTATCTCTTTAAGACACTCACTATTTTGATTTATATGATCAGGTAAGTCAAAAAACCTCTACATTCCAAAAAAGAAAGAAAATACCAGAGATAATCCCTGTCGAAGAGTCCAGTGATGAGTCTCCATCTCCAAATCCCCCTCCTCCAAAGAAGAAAAGACTGCAAAAAATCGCCTCACAAAAATCCATTGTCAAATCTTCTAAAAGGGAATCTTCTAGCAGTCCTGCTACAAAACATCAGCCGAAGGATACGGGGAGTGGAAAGTCTAGCTCCAAAACTGAGACTTCTAAGGTAAATTTCAATCTCGACCCTTCTCATTTATTTTATTTCATTTCTAACTTAGAAATTTTTTCTTTTGATAGAAGCCAAAGGTCGTCGACAAACAGCCTGAGATAATCCAGGAGGAGGTCGTTCGAGAGGAGGACACTCCCATCAAAGAACTTGAGAGACAAACGGTCGAAGCATTCAACACTACTGTGGGAGCTGATTCTGATAACACCTCTCCTTCTCATCCTGGATTACACGCTGAGCAACAAAAAGATGATGATGCTGAAGCAGACACTGCTGTCAAAGGAGATCCTGAAGAGAAGACTGCTGACGAAGAAGATCTGTCGAAGCAACAGGAAGCTAGGCGAACTTCAGAGCATAGCAACCAGCCTACTCCTGACCAAACTCAAAGGAGTTCCCAAACAACTGGTTCGACTAGTCTTTCTCATGAAGAGCTTGAAAGTCTCAAAGTGCAGAAACCCCTGGACTACCTGAAAGCCATACTTAGCACCAGATTCAATTTTAAAGACTCTTCCTACAGCAGTTCGACTACTTCTGGAGCCACTTCTGAAGTGCAGTCTCTACCCAATATCATGACTCAGATCAAGGCAAAGATCCTTGATGTTGACTTGTTCCAAGTTCTAGAGGAAAATGCCATTGCTCCAATGGAGTTGAAGAAATTGTTGAAGCAAGTTAACGTCTTGGATGCTTCTGTCGAAGTCTGCAATTTTGTGATAGAGCTGACAACTGTGATTGACTTATCCAGCGCAGATCTTCACCGTCGAAGGGACTTATGTCAACAAATCAAGAAAAAAATGGACCAACAAGCTGCTGAATGGAACTCTGTTTCTGTTTCGACAAATAAGGTTTCGAAACTACAAGAGCTTTCTGAAGCCTCTGTCAAGAAGATTGCTACTTGCCATAACCACATTCAAACATGGAAGAAACAAATAGCAGTTCTCCAAGAGAAAATTTCCAAAGAGGAGGAACTCATAGCTTCTATTCAGCAGCCTAGGTAAAGCGAGATTGATGAAGAGTTGAAGGTTGGCATTCAACACGCAGAGACCGCTCAAAAGATCAACCAAGAGATTGAAGTTGCCCATATTCACAGGAATCTCTGTGATCGTCGACTTCAATTTCAGAAAGACAAATTTACCGCTTTGAAGGCACAGTTTGCAAACCTTCAGCTTTAGTCGAATTTTCCTGTCAATTTCTAGCCCTTTGAGGCTTCATTTGTAATGATTTAACGCCATCTGTTTGGCAGCACACTATTTACTTTCAATTTCAATTTTATTCGACTGCTATCTTTATTTCCTGCAATATTGGTTTATACTTTTTCAAATATTTGCCATTTATTTTTAATATCCTTTCGTCTTTCCCTATTTCTTCGACCTCATATGCGCCATTAGAAAATATTTTCAAAACTTTGAAAGGTCCTTCCCATTTGGGAGACCATTTTCCCATAACTCTGTCTTTTCGATCCATAGGAAGAATTACCTTCCACACATAATCACCAATTGAAAAAGTCTTAAATTTTACTTTTCTATTGTAGAACTTTTCAACTCTCTCTTTTTGTCTCTTTATGAGATCTAAGGCACGTAGCCTTTCTTCGTCTAAATCAACCAATTCATCCATCATCATACTCCAGTATGTCTCTGATGGGATCTGATGATGCCTTTGAACCCTAACTGATTGCAAATACAACTCGGCTGGCAAAACTGCATCATGCCCATAAGTTAATTTAAATGGAGTCGAATTGGTTGCTTCTCTAGGAGATGTTCGACAAGCCCATAAAATTTGATCTAAGGTATTGTGCCAATTTTTTGGCTTTCCACCTACATGTTTTTTGATCAAATTTATCACTACCTTGTTGGCTGCTTCGACTTGTCCATTAGCCTGAGCATAATAAGGTGTCGAAGTAAGGAGCTTAAAACCTGTATCTTGTGCAAACTTCTGCATTTTTCGACCGGTAAACACAGATCCTTGATCTGTTGTTATTGTTTCCGGTATCCCAAATTTGTAGATTATATGCTTTTGGATAAAATCCGTAACCGCTTCTTGATCTACATTCACCAATGGTATGGCTTCAATCCACTTAGTAAAATAATCTACTCCAACTAAAATGTACCTTTGCCCTTTTGAAGAAGCTGGTCGAATTTCACCGATTAAATCTAACGCCCAACCTCTGAACGGCCAAGGCTTTACAATCGAATGTAACTCACTTGCAGGAACATGTGGTATGCCTGCATGTACTTGGCACTCTTGACACCCTTTTGCAAATTCGACACAATCCTTTAGCATTGCTGGCCAATACATTCCTTGTCGAAACAATAACCACTTCATTTTGTGGCCTGCTTGGTGTGCGCCACACGCTCCACTATGCACATTTGACAATGCTATGTATGCTTCATTTTCGCCTAAGCATTTCAACAAGACTCCTTCCGCAGTCTTCTTGAACAATTCATTGCCAAAAAGTACATAACTCAAAGCTCTATATTTTACCTTTCGTTTGACTTTTTGACTTGGATCTTGCAAATATTCTTTGATGGGTTTTCTCCAGTCTTCGACTCCTGCATCATCTACGTTGCAAATCTCATAATTCTCTTCGTCACCATATCCCAATTTTATTGTCTCTAAATCTGATGGGGACAAACCTACAGATATGACTCTTCCTCTGACTTCAATGGCTTTTTCTAACTTCTCCTCTGACACTTTGTATCCTGATGCCAGTTGAGCCAGATCATTCGCCTCTTGATTCTCCATCCTGGGAATGTGCCTAAAAACCACATTGTCGAACTTCTTGAGAAGTCTACTTGCTAACACGAAGTACATTATTAGATTCTCTTTCACACATTTGTACTCCTTAGTCAACTGCTTTATTACCAACTCAGAGTCACCCATTATTTCGACTCTTGTTGCCCCCAATTCCAACAAGATTTCAAGTCCAGCAATCAAAGCTTCATATTCGACTTCATTGTTCGAACACAGCCCTTCGACTTTGTACTTGAACTTTGTTGGAATTTTGTCAGGAGAAATAATCACCATCCCAATACCAAGTCCATTCTTATGCCTGGAACCGTCGAAATACAGTTTCCAAGGTGCTTGTTCGACGTATTCTATAGTTTCGACTATAGAGTGGTCAGCTATAAAATCAGCCACCACCTGTCCTTTCATAGCCTTTAAAGGCAAATATTTTAAGGAGTATTCTGTTAGAGCCAAAGCCCACTTTCCAATTCGACTATGTAAAATAGACTTAGACAACATATGTTTTATTACGTCGAAATGAGAAGATACATATACATCAACAGGCTTTATATAATGCTTCAATTTCATACAAGAGAAATATACACATAAACATAGTTTTTCTATAGCACTATATCTAGTTTCAGCATCATTTAAGACTCTGCTGAGATAATAGATGGCCCTTTCGACGCCATTCTCATCCTCTTGACACAACATACTTCCTAATGTCTTGTCTGATGCAGAGATATACAGTCTCATGCTTCTTTTCCTACAAGGGGACATCAAGATTGGAGGACTAGCCAAGTACTCTTTGATTTTGTCGAAAGCCACTTGTTGCTCTTGCCCCCAGGTGAATTCTTCTTTCTTTAGTCGAAGTAGAGGAGAAAAGGGTTGTGTTTTTCCACTGAGGTTGGAGATGAATCTTCTTAGAAAATTGATCTTTCCTAGTAGAGATTGCAATCCCTTTTTCGTTGATGGCGCTTTTGCTTCCATTATAGCTTTGGCTTTGTTTTCATTTATTTCGATCCCTTTCTTGTGGACCACAAAACCTAAAAAATCACCCGCCTGCACACCAAAAGCACATTTAAGGGGATTCATCTTTAGACCAAACTTTCTCATCCTCTCAAAGGATTGTCGAAGATGGTCTATATGATCTTTTCCTGAAACAGACTTGATTACAATATCATCAATGTAAATCTGCATAAACGTCTCAATAAAATCATGGAAAATTGAATTCATAGCCCTTTGGTAAGTGGCCCCAGCATTCTTTAACCCAAAAGGCATCACTACCCATTCATAAGTTCCAATTGCTCCAGGACAACGAAAAGCTGTCTTAGAAACATCTTCTTCAGCAATAAAAATTTGGTTATAGCCAGAGTATCCATCCAACATGCTTAGATACTCGTGACCTGCTGCAGAATCTATAAGCATTTCTGCGACTGGCATAGGATATTCGTCCTTTGGGGTAGCAGAATTTAAATCTCTAAAATCAATGCATACCCTAAGTTTGCCATTTTTCTTAATAACCGGAACTATATTTGCAATCCAATCAACATACCTGGTAGTGCGGATGAAGTTGCATTTTAGAAGTCTTTCGACCTCTTCTTTTATTTTCGACGGAACTTCTGGTGCAAAGCGCCTTGGAGTTTGCTTGACTGGCTTCTTCCCTTCTATGATTGGCAGCTTCAATTCGACCAAACTTCTGTCCAAACCCGGCATTTCGTCATAATCCCATGCAAAGCAATCTTTGAACTCCTTCAACAACTGGATTATTTTGACTCTGAACTGAGGATCCATCCTTGCACTTATGTAGGTTGGTCTTTTTTCTGCCCCCAGCCCCAAGTTGATTTCTTCTAAAGGATCCTGCGCCACCATCTTCAAGTTGTTCGACACTGGATCTTTTTCGAACCCCAAAGGTTCATCGTCATAAATGGCGTCAAGTTTCTGGTTTTGCCATTCGTCTATTTGGTTGTTGTTATTATTTTCCTCAACGTCTTTTTGGAGACACTGTTCATTTGAATCTTCATGATTAGCTTCGACAGCCATGTATTTTACTTCGGCCTCCAGAGCCGCTTTGAATTTGTTTTCGGCTATGTAAGCCGTAATTTTGTCGAGCACTGCTTGTTCACTCATCATCATTGTCGAACTCATTCCCCCATCCTGTCGGTGCTACGTTGGTAGTCCCCCACATGTAGTTGGAGTCACCAATGACTTCCTTATCCCACTGAAAACCATGTGTAGGATGGAGATACATGGAACAGTACGCGTTGTCCGTTGCCTTCAAGTCAAATTTCGCCGGACTGCAAGGGGGTATGTGGGCTAAGTTTTTGTCGAAATTTCGATCGCTTATATTGTTAACTTCGGACATGAAGTAACTTTGGTCTGCTTCTATGTTCTCGACGATTCCATCTGGCCTCCAAATAACTATTCTCTGGTGCATCGACGAGGGAACAGCACCTACACCATGGATCCATTCTCTTCCCAACAGCAAGTTGTAGTTTGCCCTAGAAGCAATAACTATAAACATTGTTGGCCTTGTTATAGTACCAACTGTCAGATCCACTTGAATAACTCCCATGGTTGTTCCTACCTTTCCTTCGTAATTTGACAGAACCATGTTGTGGGGCTTTGCATCCGAGTCATCTTTGCCAATCTTTTTCAGCATGAAATGGGGCATTAAATTCACAGCGGCACCCCCATCCACTAGGACCTTGTTCACACCGACACTCTCAATCTTTCCTTTGATAAACAAAGGCTTCAAGTGCGCCTTCATGGAATCGTCTGGTCTTTCAAAGAAAGCATTTTGCTCTTCGACACAACCATTATTCATTACGTAGTAACACACGGGCTTGTGCACCATCGTTTCCTCTTCCATCCCATCCTCTTCGTCTTCGACTTCCATGATCCTATCATAGTCTCTGGGAAGGACCGAGACCACATTACAGCCAACGTCGAAGGATGCCTCCGAATCTGACTTGAAATCATCTGTCATCTCGTCATCCTCCATCTTCTTCTCTTTGGGCACACTTTGCGCTGCCACGCTGTTTGGTTTGATTTGCTGGAGAGGCTCCTTCTTGTTCGCCATTTGAGCGTTGCTGCTACATTCTGCTTCATCCTTGTTTCCAGCCACTTTTCTCATCATACCTTTTTCAGCAGTTTCCTTCTCAAACCTCTTTTGCCTTTGGAACCTCCTCCACTGGGATCTCGACATGGGGTTCTTCCCTTTATAATTCTCTGAAGGATATGGCCTAGGTTTATATTTCTCCAACTCCTTCTTGTTTTCCATTGAAGTGCCTCTCTGCACATCGAAATTCTTCCACTTCTTCTGGCCTTGGGCATCTCTGATGGGTTGAACCCATTTGTCATCTATCACTTTGTTCGATGGCTTGTAAGTGCCATAGTGTCTGTCTCCGCGCCTCCATTGGTGGTGCTCACTCCTTCTTGGATCGTATCTTGTCGCTCCCTCATTCGCCTTCCTTCTTGCTTGATCTATTGCCTCCAAGTGGGTGGCAGCCTTTCTGTCGAAAATGGAACTGCAACGAGGGCATAGCATCACGTCACTCTTCCTTCTCTGGCACCTTTTGATGAATTCGACCAAACTCTCATCTTCTTTGGGGTACGCCAGCTTTTGGTACTCCTCTCGACGTTGATCTTCATCTACTGCTGCCTGAGTTTTCTGCGAAACTTCTACCATATTAATTCCCACGTTTTGCTTGTCAGCAATGGTTAGTCTGTTCATCTTTTCAATGAGCTTTTCCTCTTCGACTCTGTCCTTCTTTTTCGTCATGTCGAACTTCCCTTCTGGGCAGCAACACCAGGATATGTTCCTAGGAGCATGCTTGCAGCAACACTTGTTTGACTTTTCTTTAGGATCCTCTTTTATTCTTCGTAGGATCCCATAAGTCCCAGATTTCCCACGGCCATGTACAGCTTTTTCTTTCATTTCTGTGACTTCCTTGTCGAAAGGTCCCATGATGTTGATGCAGTAATTTGCAACATCGGCCTCCTTCATGTTGTCAAGATCAAGGCCTTCAGTAGCCTTGTTTTCAGCAACGAAGTCCTCAGTAACTTCTTCCTTGGCGATAGGGGAATCACCATCGTCATCAAAATCGCTTCCCCAACCAGTTGGTCGGATTTCACTGATGTCGGTGCGATAAGTTGCAGGAATAGTGTACTTCACCAGGTAGTCGAATTTTCCACTTGGCTGTCCCAAGCAATCCCAGATTTCTCCCGGTCGAACCACCACGTCTTCAACAACACTGTCATCGTTCTTCTCGTTGGACCCCTCTGTAGTTTTCTGATTTTCAAAGCTTTCAGTAGCTTCGACCTTACCTTCATCGTCGAAGTCCCCAGTGACTTCAACTGTGTTTTTGTTGTCAAGATCTTCAGTGACTTTGACTTCATTATCGTTGTCGAACGCTTCAGTACCCTCGACTTCGTTCTGGCCTGCAAGATCTTCAGTGATCTCGACCATGTTGATACTGGTGTCGAAACCTTCCATAGCCTCCACCATCTCGAAACTGCCATCAGAAGCAACTTCAATCTCCACCATATTCACAGTGGATGGTTCAGCATAGTGTGCTTCAACAACCTGCATGGGATTCGAATCAATCCCCATTTGTTGTTTTGGCTTCTCGCCGAACTTCAGCCTTCCATCACGGATAGCATTTTGAACTAGATCCCTGAAAAGAAAACATTGAGATGTTTTATGACCCAAAAAGTTATGGTACTTACAAAAACCCCTCTTTTTCTGCTGTTCGACCGGCGGTTCTTTGGCGCCTGGCGGCTTTATTAACTGACCATCTTTGACTAATAAATCAAAAATTTCGTCACACTTGGTGACGTCGAACGTATAAGTCCGTTTGGGAAACTTATCATTCTTTTCAGGTTCGACTGGATTTTTTCCATTCGACGGAGCTAGTACTTTACAGGCGTATGGAGGGCCTGACTTTAGTTCTGCCAGATCAATTTCTTGCTCGTCGAACAAAATTAGTTCATTTTCGTCACCATCATCATCCTAGCATACTCCTACATAGGCCACTCTTTCCTTTTTATTTTTATTTGATCTGAATTTCTCAGCTTTTAGCCTCTCAATCTGTCTTACCCTATCTGCTAATTGTGCCATATCTCTTAAATATTGAGTGTCTAATTTTTTCCTTATAGAATAATCTAGACCCCCTGCAGCCATTTCGACTAACTCCCGTTCTGGCACTTGTGTGAAACATCTTGCCTTAAGCAACCTGAACCTGTTTAGGTAATCATCTATAGGTTCTGAAAATTTCCTCTTAACACTGGCTAATTCCTTCAAACTTATCTTAGTCTGACCCATATAGAATTGTTCATGGAACAATCTTTCTAATTGGGTCCATGTGAATATAGAGTTCGCGGGCAAGGATGTAAACCAGGTGAATGCATTTTTTGTCAAGGAACTTGGAAAGTACTTCATTTTCAAATTTTCGTTATTGACTATTTCTCCCGCTTCTATTAGATAACGCGCTACGTGCTCTATAGTAGATTCACTAGTATCTCCTGAAAACTTAGTAAACTTAGGAACTTTCCATCTTGGGGGTAGTTCCTCTTGCAGAATGTGTTCTGACAATGGGGAAGTATAAGTAGGCCTTTGCAAACCTATATTTACACCGTTTTGGGCCATTATCCTTTCGACCATGGCTGTTATGTTATTTTCGACAGGAAAATTATTATATCGTATTCGCTGTTGCAACACATCATCAGCATCTTGGCCTCTCTGGACTATTACCCTCCTAGGTTCTTGTTGAACGGGGATTTCGACACGAGGCTGCTCGACCACTGCCTCTTGGTTTCTAGGGTTTGCCTGAGGATTCTCTAAAGGCCTTTGATTTATCGTGGGTTCCTCTTCGACATTTACTACTTGGTTTTGAATCACTTGTTCTCTTTGTCGTGTTTGAGGAACACCAAAAAAGTCAGCAATGCGCGTCATTTGCGCAGCCAACAATTGGTTGGTTTGGGTAGTGTTTTGTATTAAAGGGTTAAACACTGCCCCCATTTGTTGAGTCAACATTTGGACCATATCATGATTACTTTCGTCCATTTGTTGTCGAATTACTTGCGCAGAATTATTGGTAATTGCTGGCATTTGGAAATTTGGTAGGGATTGGTTCAATCTACTCATATTTCCACCGTATCCTGATCCTTGCAATGGCGAAGACATGTGGACCATGGCATCAGAATACAAGGGTGGTGCACTTTGCAAATTTGCCATCACTGACGTTGGCATTCCATATGGTTGTTCTCTTCCGAACATAGGTATGGAAAAATTTGTCTGGAATGGCCTAAAATTTTGTCCTCCCGGAGGAGGTGTCCCCAAAGGCCTTGAATGTCCCATTGTGGAGGAACTAGGCATACTTTGGGAGAGCGAAACCGCTGGTGTAAATCCTGTTGACGAAGGCATAATCTCCTCCAGAACAGGGTTTGAATCCACATTTCCCCTTGCCGAAGGTATAGGGTTGGAAACTGGAATATTTTCATTTGAATTTGAATTGGGGTTAGGATTATTTGACTGATTCGCCATTTTCCTTACTCTAGTTCTTTTGGGTCTCTCTACGTCAGATACGGCTAATTTACCGCTTCTTAGTATCATACAACGAAGAAAAAGCCTTAATTTTTAAAATTTATTTAAGTTTTATATTGCACTGGTCCCACTGGGCGTGCCAATTTGTTCACTGTTGATCTTGGCGAACAACCTCTGGTTTACCAGAATGGTGAAATCTGGGTTACTTGCAGGATTAACCAAACAAATCCTAGGACGTCGAGCGAAAACTTAGATCAACGTGATAATTTTAAATTAAGGGTGATATCTTGGTTCTTGGTTTTATGTGTTTAAGTCTTTTGGAATAAAGGATTTCAACTAACTCTAGATGAAAGTCTGAGATAAAAGAAAATGACTTTGAAAAGAACTTTTAAAGTAAATGGCGAAGAAAGAACTTTAAAATAAAATGACGAAGAAAACATAAAGATGCTGGTAAATGTAAAGGAATTGGTAAAAGACTTTGATTGATAAAGAAATTAAAAGATGGTGTTTACACGTACATTTTTCCAAATAACTCTTTTCTCTCACACGGGTACTTTGAGTAATTGCAGGAAGTTTTGTACAAGTTTTTTCACACTGAATTCTAATAACAACTATCCTATTTATAGATAAACAAAATAACTGCTATTAACGACTAAATCCTAAAATTTCGACATCTGGCCTTCTGCATGTCTTCCTTTCGCCAGATACTTCCACGCGTCTTCTGCCAAACGTTATAATTCTCTTGAATTTGAATCTTCAAGTTATGTCGAACAAACGCGTCCTTTCAGACTTGTCGAATTGTCAAAAAATGATAAATGTCCCTCAAACCTGTCTGACGAAGACTTCCTCATATTTCTGTCGAAGTGTCGAAATTCTTATCTTGTCGAAGTGTCTTCTGGATACCTTCATTTTCTTCCTCCTTTTCCTGTAGTGATCATCTCTAGTCAAGGAACATCATTTTGCCTTCCAAGACATGGTGTCGAAAATATATGTCTACAAATTGCCCCCCAGCAAAGATGTTTCGACTTATTTCTGGAGAAACCATTATTTGCTGTCGAAGCTATTTCGACGCCATGTTACCTGCATTAATGATGCTGGTTTTCAAGACGTGACTTTTGTTCAGTCCCAAGAAAATTCATCATTGCATTTCTCTGAAAACGTTCCATCAAATCCCACGTTCAGACATGATGTCCATACCCCTAAAACCTAGCTAGCCATGCTTTTTTCAACTTCCACTTTTTATCATCACCGTTAAGATGATGCCACGTGCCCTCCATGATCACCACTAAACCTAAAGGGCTTTTGATAATCTCTTATAAATACCTGAACCATTATTTCTCTTTTCTTTTTTACGCGTTTGAACTCTTCTTCTTCACAACTGCTTCAAATCTTCATCTTCTTTCTAAAACTTTCTGATTCAACAATGGCTTTTCAAAAATTATCAAGCAGCAAACCTTCCAAAAGTGAGCAACCTTCCATCATCCCTCCTGCGCATAGGTTGGATGAACCAACACTGATTGGGGATCAACAATACATTCCTGAGCCTCCAAATGCGAGGGAAAAAGACTGCATTTTTAAATCCCAGGTACTCATCCCTGTTATTATTTCTGGTAATCACTATGCTATGTTAGGACCACTCCCTAACCCAGACATTAAACCTGAGCGTTTACAAGAGTTCTTTCCTACTTATTCTCACACAAAACCCATAGGTGCTGGGGTGAAACCCCCCACTCTAGAGAAACCAGTAGAACAAACTGAACCTCAAGGTTCAAGCGAAAAAGATGAGGAAGCAATAAATTTAACTTATCTGAATTATACTAGGATTTTTAGAACTTGCCCTTGGTCGAAAGACCTTTCAGACTACTTGTCTTGGTTGAACAGAGTTGAAAACGTTAAAGAAAAATTTTGGAAAGAAATAGGAATTTTTGACTTGATACAATTATCAAGAGCGGGACCCAATATTTGCCCTAACATGCTGCTAGCCTCCCTTTACTTTTGGGATAGTACGTATAACACCTTCCACCTCCCCTGCGGGATGGTTACCCCTACGCTGTTCGACATAGCCGCCATAGTTGGCCTTAGTCCAATTGGCATTGACTTCGACCCCACTCACCTGAACGAGGACTCCATAGATTTCGACACTAGTTTCGCCCCATACTCCCTTTTTATGTCTCACTACCATGGCGAAAATGACCAAGAAGTTTCTGACAAAGAGCACATAGCTTTTCTAACCTTGTGGCTGACCAAATTCGTCTTTTGCTCCCGCTCACTTCAAGTGGCTAAGAGGTTCATCACTATGGCGAACCAACTCCACGCTGGGATCAAATTATGCTTGAGTGAGGTAATCTTGGCGAACCTGTATGAGTCCTTGAGTGAAAGCGTGCGTTCTTTGAAGACATTGAAGGACAAAGGGAAGCTTAATTTGGCAGGCCCCTTTTGGCTCTTGCAACTATGGCTGAATGCCACTTTCGAAGCCTTTATTCCTGTGAAGCATGACATAAATGAAGGGGAATTCAAAAACAGGAGTGTCGAATGGCCTAGATTGGTGCAATTGACACCAACTGATGAAGCAATTAGCCTTCGGCGGGCCTTTACTAGCTACGTAATGATGTTTGCTGAGAGACATCATTTTACTTCGACTATGGCTCCATTTGCTGACAGAACAATTGGACCTGAATGGTTTTCACGACAATTCCCCTTGCAAACCAAAAAAGATGAAAATATCTTCCTAAATGTCTGGGAATCCTTTTTGACCCCTAGGCTCCTGTTCTCCCACCGCAGTACTACGAAACCCCAGATTGCCTTAATAGTTTATCAACCTAACTTGGTCGCCAGGCAATTTGGCCTAATTCAAATCATGCCTCGACCTCTTTTCCCTAAAAAAGGGGCCATCATTTTCTACAACTCCTTCCACGACGAAGCCACCAGCAGGGAATTGTTGAAAAAGCTGACTGACGAATCTTTGGATATTCGACCGGTGGTTTTTCAACCATCATTCCTTTGCACTCCTGAGTTCGACGCATGGTGGAGGGAATACTATGCTACCAAATTTTTCGACGTAAAAGCTTTCACCACTCACCTGACGAATGCTTTTGCTCTTGCGCAGGAACGGACTAAAAAAGGTACACAAAGACATATCCGAGAAATACAAAAATTTCAAAAATACTTTGAAACCGTTTACAGACCTGATGATCTTAGTCGAACCATACGCGAAGCAGCGGTTACTTTAAAAGAAAAATTCACGGAGAAGTTGGAGAAGTTGACACTGCCTCCAAACATTCGACCAGAAGTGCGTTACAACTTGGCTTTCAGCTATTACCCTCCTAAATTTCCACCTTTACCATCTGCTGAATTTGGTGTGGCTTTAAGTCCTCCATTCCCAGATTGGTTCACATGTGGGAATCATATGAAAATTCTTCGTGAAAGTTATAAAAAACCTGCTAAACGCGTGGTTGCGACTAAGTATCATCTGGATAACTACCCAGGGCACCTTCATATTGGAATAGAACACGTTCGCGTGGAAGATCCCATTCTTGAAGGTGTTAATAACAACACGAATTTTATCATTTTATTATCACGTATTTCTCACTGCCTAACTTTCCCCTTTTTCTATCTTTTTTTTTTTTAGCTGTGAAAGTGCCTGCCAAGAAAGCTTCCGTCGAAACTCCACAAAGTGCCACCCAGACACCTTCGACTAAGGTATAAATCTCTTCCTCTTTTGATCTATCCTTTTATCTCTTTAAGACACTCACTATTTTGATTTATATGATCAGGTAAGTCAAAAAACCTCTACATTCCAAAAAAGAAAGAAAATACCAGAGATAATCCCTGTCGAAGAGTCCAGTGATGAGTCTCCATCTCCAAATCCCCCTCCTCCAAAGAAGAAAAGACTGCAAAAAATCGCCTCACAAAAATCCATTGTCAAATCTTCTAAAAGGGAATCTTCTAGCAGTCCTGCTACAAAACATCAGCCGAAGGATACGGGGAGTGGAAAGTCTAGCTCCAAAACTGAGACTTCTAAGGTAAATTTCAATCTCGACCCTTCTCATTTATTTTATTTCATTTCTAACTTAGAAATTTTTTCTTTTGATAGAAGCCAAAGGTCGTCGACAAACAGCCTGAGACAATCCAGGAGGAGGTCGTTCGAGAGGAGGACACTCCCATCAAAGAACTTGAGAGACAAACGGTCGAAGCATTCAACACTACTGTGGGAGCTGATTCTGATAACACCTCTCCTTCTCATCCTGGATTACACGCTGAGCAACAAAAAGATGATGATGCTGAAGCAGACACTGCTGTCAAAGGAGATCCTGAAGAGAAGACTGCTGACGAAGAAGATCTGTCGAAGCAACAGGAAGCTAGGCGAACTTCAGAGCATAGCAACCAGCCTACTCCTGACCAAACTCAAAGGAGTTCCCAAACAACTGGTTCGACTAGTCTTTCTCATGAAGAGCTTGAAAGTCTCAAAGTGCAGAAACCCCTGGACTACCTGAAAGCCATACTTAGCACCAGATTCAATTTTAAAGACTCTTCCTACAGCAGTTCGACTACTTCTGGAGCCACTTCTGAAGTGCAGTCTCTACCCAATATCATGACTCAGATCAAGGCAAAGATCCTTGATGTTGACTTGTTCCAAGTTCTAGAGGAAAATGCCATTGCTCCAATGGAGTTGAAGAAATTGTTGAAGCAAGTTAACGTCTTGGATGCTTCTGTCGAAGTCTGCAATTTTGTGATAGAGCTGACAACTGTGATTGACTTATCCAGCGCAGATCTTCACCGTCGAAGGGACTTATGTCAACAAATCAAGAAAAAAATGGACCAACAAGCTGCTGAATGGAACTCTGTTTCTGTTTCGACAAATAAGGTTTCGAAACTACAAGAGCTTTCTGAAGCCTCTGTCAAGAAGATTGCTACTTGCCATAACCACATTCAAACATGGAAGAAACAAATAGCAGTTCTCCAAGAGAAAATTTCCAAAGAGGAGGAACTCATAGCTTCTATTCAGCAGCCTAGGCAAAGCGAGATTGATGAAGAGTTGAAGGTTGGCATTCAACACGCAGAGACCGCTCAAAAGATCAACCAAGAGATTGAAGTTGCCCATATTCACAGGAATCTCTGTGATCGTCGACTTCAATTTCAGAAAGACAAATTTACCGCTTTGAAGGCACAGTTTGCAAACCTTCAGCTTTAGTCGAATTTTCCTGTCAATTTCTAGCCCTTTGAGGCTTCATTTGTAATGATTTAACGCCATCTGTTTGGCAGCACACTATTTACTTTCAATTTCAATTTTATTCGACTGCTATCTTTATTTCCTGCAATATTGGTTTATACTTTTTCAAATATTTGCCATTTATTTTTAATATCCTTTCGTCTTTCCCTATTTCTTCGACCTCATATGCGCCATTAGAAAATATTTTCAAAACTTTGAAAGGTCCTTCCCATTTGGGAGACCATTTTCCCATAACTCTGTCTTTTCGATCCATAGGAAGAATTACCTTCCACACATAATCACCAATTGAAAAAGTCTTAAATTTTACTTTTCTATTGTAGAACTTTTCAACTCTCTCTTTTTGTCTCTTTATGAGATCTAAGGCACGTAGCCTTTCTTCGTCTAAATCAACCAATTCATCCATCATCATACTCCAGTATGTCTCTGATGGGATCTGATGATGCCTTTGAACCCTAACTGATTGCAAATACAACTCGGCTGGCAAAACTGCATCATGCCCATAAGTTAATTTAAATGGAGTCGAATTGGTTGCTTCTCTAGGAGATGTTCGACAAGCCCATAAAATTTGATCTAAGGTATTGTGCCAATTTTTTGGCTTTCCACCTACATGTTTTTTGATCAAATTTATCACTACCTTGTTGGCTGCTTCGACTTGTCCATTAGCCTGAGCATAATAAGGTGTCGAAGTAAGGAGCTTAAAACCTGTATCTTGTGCAAACTTCTGCATTTTTCGACCGGTAAACACAGATCCTTGATCTGTTGTTATTGTTTCCGGTATCCCAAATCTGTAGATTATATGCTTTTGGATAAAATCCATAACCGCTTCTTGATCTACATTCACCAATGGTATGGCTTCAATCCACTTAGTAAAATAATCTACTCCAACTAAAATGTACCTTTGCCCTTTTGAAGAAGCTGGTCGAATTTCACCGATTAAATCTAACGCCCAACCTCTGAACGGCCAAGGCTTTACAATCGAATGTAACTCACTTGCAGGAACATGTGGTATGCCTGCATGTACTTGGCACTCTTGACACCCTTTTGCAAATTCGACACAATCCTTTAGCATTGCTGGCCAATACATTCCTTGTCGAAACAATAACCACTTCATTTTGTGGCCTGCTTGGTGTGCGCCACACGCTCCACTATGCACATTTGACAATGCTATGTATGCTTCATTTTCGCCTAAGCATTTCAACAAGACTCCTTCCGCAGTCTTCTTGAACAATTCATTGCCAAAAAGTACATAACTCAAAGCTCTATATTTTACCTTTCGTTTGACTTTTTGACTTGGATCTTGCAAATATTCTTTGATGGGTTTTCTCCAGTCTTCGACTCCTGCATCATCTACGTTGCAAATCTCATAATTCTCTTCGTCACCATATCCCAATTTTATTGTCTCTAAATCTGATGGGGACAAACCTACAGATATGACTCTTCCTCTGACTTCAATGGCTTTTTCTAACTTCTCCTCCGACACTTTGTATCCTGATGCCAGTTGAGCCAGATCATTCGCCTCTTGATTCTCCATCCTGGGAATGTGCCTAAAAACCACATTGTCGAACTTCTTGAGAAGTCTACTTGCTAACACGAAGTACATTATTAGATTCTCTTTCACACATTTGTACTCCTTAGTCAACTGCTTTATTACCAACTCAGAGTCACCCATTATTTCGACTCTTGTTGCCCCCAATTCCAACAAGATTTCAAGTCCAGCAATCAAAGCTTCATATTCGACTTCATTGTTCGAACACAGCCCTTCGACTTTGTACTTGAACTTTGTTGGAATTTTGTCAGGAGAAATAATCACCATCCCAATACCAAGTCCATTCTTATGCCTGGAACCGTCGAAATACAGTTTCCAAGGTGCTTGTTCGACGTATTCTATAGTTTCGACTATAGAGTGGTCAGCTATAAAATCAGCCACCACCTGTCCTTTCATAGCCTTTAAAGGCAAATATTTTAAGGAGTATTCTGTTAGAGCCAAAGCCCACTTTCCAATTCGACTATGTAAAATAGACTTAGACAACATATGTTTTATTACGTCGAAATGAGAAGATACATATACATCAACAGGCTTTATATAATGCTTCAATTTCATACAAGAGAAATATACACATAAACATAGTTTTTCTATAGCACTATATCTAGTTTCAGCATCATTTAAGACTCTGCTGAGATAATAGATGGCCCTTTCGACGCCATTCTCATCCTCTTGACACAACATACTTCCTAATGTCTTGTCTGATGCAGAGATATACAGTCTCATGCTTCTTTTCCTACAAGGGGACATCAAGATTGGAGGACTAGCCAAGTACTCTTTGATTTTGTCGAAAGCCACTTGTTGCTCTTGCCCCCAGGTGAATTCTTCTTTCTTTAGTCGAAGTAGAGGAGAAAAGGGTTGTGTTTTTCCACTGAGGTTGGAGATGAATCTTCTTAGAAAATTGATCTTTCCTAGTAGAGATTGCAATCCCTTTTTCGTTGATGGCGCTTTTGCTTCCATTATAGCTTTGGCTTTGTTTTCATTTATTTCGATCCCTTTCTTGTGGACCACAAAACCTAAAAAATCACCCGCCTGCACACCAAAAGCACATTTAAGGGGATTCATCTTTAGACCAAACTTTCTCATCCTCTCAAAGGATTGTCGAAGATGGTCTATATGATCTTTTCCTGAAACAGACTTGATTACAATATCATCAATGTAAATCTGCATAAACGTCTCAATAAAATCATGGAAAATTGAATTCATAGCCCTTTGGTAAGTGGCCCCAGCATTCTTTAACCCAAAAGGCATCACTACCCATTCATAAGTTCCAATTGCTCCAGGACAACGAAAAGCTGTCTTAGAAACATCTTCTTCAGCAATAAAAATTTGGTTATAGCCAGAGTATCCATCCAACATGCTTAGATACTCGTGACCTGCTGCAGAATCTATAAGCATTTCTGCGACTGGCATAGGATATTCGTCCTTTGGGGTAGCAGAATTTAAATCTCTAAAATCAATGCATACCCTAAGTTTGCCATTTTTCTTAATAACCGGAACTATATTTGCAATCCAATCAACATACCTGGTAGTGCGGATGAAGTTGCATTTTAGAAGTCTTTCGACCTCTTCTTTTATTTTCGACGGAACTTCTGGTGCAAAGCGCCTTGGAGTTTGCTTGACTGGCTTCTTCCCTTCTATGATTGGCAGCTTCAATTCGACCAAACTTCTGTCCAAACCCGGCATTTCGTCATAATCCCATGCAAAGCAATCTTTGAACTCCTTCAACAACTGGATTATTTTGACTCTGAACTGAGGATCCATCCTTGCACTTATGTAGGTTGGTCTTTTTTCTGCCCCCAGCCCCAAGTTGATTTCTTCTAAAGGATCCTGCGCCACCATCTTCAAGTTGTTCGACACTGGATCTTTTTCGAACCCCAAAGGTTCATCGTCATAAATGGCGTCAAGTTTCTGGTTTTGCCATTCGTCTATTTGGTTGTTGTTATTATTTTCCTCAACGTCTTTTTGGAGACACTGTTCATTTGAATCTTCATGATTAGCTTCGACAGCCATGTATTTTACTTCGGCCTCCAGAGCCGCTTTGAATTTGTTTTCGGCTATGTAAGCCGTAATTTTGTCGAGCACTGCTTGTTCACTCATCATCATTGTCGAACTCATTCCCCCATCCTGTCGGTGCTACGTTGGTAGTCCCCCACATGTAGTTGGAGTCACCAATGACTTCCTTATCCCACTGAAAACCATGTGTAGGATGGAGATACATGGAACAGTACGCGTTGTCCGTTGCCTTCAAGTCGAATTTCGCCGGACTGCAAGGGGGTATGTGGGCTAAGTTTTTGTCGAAACTTCGATCGCTTATATTGTTAACTTCGGACATGAAGTAACTTTGGTCTGCTTCTATGTTCTCGACGATTCCATCTGGCCTCCAAATAACTATTCTCTGGTGCATCGACGAGGGAACAGCACCTACACCATGGATCCATTCTCTTCCCAACAGCAAGTTGTAGTTTGCCCTAGAAGCAATAACTATAAACATTGTTGGCCTTGTTATAGTACCAACTGTCAGATCCACTTGAATAACTCCCATGGTTGTTCCTACCTTTCCTTCGTAATTTGACAGAACCATGTTGTGGGGCTTTGCATCCGAGTCATCTTTGCCAATCTTTTTCAGCATGAAATGGGGCATTAAATTCACAGCGGCACCCCCATCCACTAGGACCTTGTTCACACCGACACTCTCAATCTTTCCTTTGATAAACAAAGGCTTCAAGTGCGCCTTCATGGAATCGTCTGGTCTTTCGAAGAAAGCATTTTGCTCTTCGACACAACCATTATTCATTACGTAGTAACACACGGGCTTGTGCACCATCGTTTCCTCTTCCATCCCATCCTCTTCGTCTTCGACTTCCATGATCCTATCATAGTCTCTGGGAAGGACCGAGACCACATTACAGCCAACGTCGAAGGATGCCTCCGAATCTGACTTGAAATCATCTGTCATCTCGTCATCCTCCATCTTCTTCTCTTTGGGCACACTTTGCGCTGCCACGCTGTTTGGTTTGATTTACTGGAGAGGCTCCTTCTTGTTCGCCATTTGAGCGTTGCTGCTACATTCTGCTTCATCCTTGTTTCCAGCCACTTTTCTCATCATACCTTTTTCAGCAGTTTCCTTCTCAAACCTCTTTTGCCTTTGGAACCTCCTCCACTGGGATCTCGACATGGGGTTCTTCCCTTTATAATTCTCTGAAGGATATGGCCTAGGTTTATATTTCTCCAACTCCTTCTTGTTTTCCATTGAAGTGCCTCTCTGCACATCGAAATTCTTCCACTTCTTCTGGCCTTGGGCATCTCTGATGGGTTGAACCCATTTGTCATCTATCACTTTGTTCGATGGCTTGTAAGTGCCATAGTGTCTGTCTCCGCGCCTCCATTGGTGGTGCTCACTCCTTCTTGGATCGTATCTTGTCGCTCCCTTATTCGCCTTCCTTCTTGCTTGATCTATTGCCTCCAAGTGGGTGGCAGCCTTTCTGTCGAAAATGGAACTACAACGAGGGCATAGCATCACGTCACTCTTCCTTCTCTGGCACCTTTTGATGAATTCGACCAAACTCTCATCTTCTTTGGGGTACGCCAGCTTTTGGTACTCCTCTCGACGTTGATCTTCATCTACTGCTGCTTGAGTTTTCTGCGAAACTTCTACCATATTAATTCCCACGTTTTGCTTGTCAGCAATGGTTAGTCTGTTCATCTTTTCAATGAGCTTTTCCTCTTCGACTCTGTCCTTCTTTTTCGTCAAGTCGAACTTCCCTTCTGGGCAGCAACACCAGGATATGTTCCTAGGAGCATGCTTGCAGCAACACTTGTTTGACTTTTCTTTAGGATCCTCTTTTATTCTTCGTAGGATCCCATAAGTCCCAGATTTCCCACGGCCATGTACAGCTTTTTCTTTCATTTCTGTGACTTCCTTGTCGAAAGGTCCCATGATGTTGATGCAGTAATTTGCAACATCGGCCTCCTTCATGTTGTCAAGATCAAGGCCTTCAGTAGCCTTGTTTTCAGCAACGAAGTCCTCAGTAACTTCTTCCTTGGCGATAGGGGAATCACCATCGTCATCAAAATCGCTTCCCCAACCAGTTGGTCGGATTTCACTGATGTCGGTGCGATAAGTTGCAGGAATAGTGTACTTCACCAGGTAGTCGAATTTTCCACTTGGCTGTCCCAAGCAATCCCAGATTTCTCCCGGTCGAACCACCACGTCTTCAACAACACTGTCATCGTTCTTCTCGTTGGACCCCTCTGTAGTTTTCTGATTTTCAAAGCTTTCAGTAGCTTCGACCTTACCTTCATCGTCGAAGTCCCCAGTGACTTCAACTGTGTTTTTGTTGTCAAGATCTTCAGTGACTTTGACTTCATTATCGTTGTCGAACGCTTCAGTACCCTCGACTTCGTTCTGGCCTGCAAGATCTTCAGTGATCTCGACCATGTTGATACTGGTGTCGAAACCTTCCATAGCCTCCACCATCTCGAAACTGCCATCAGAAGCAACTTCAATCTCCACCATATTCACAGTGGATGGTTCAGCATAGTGTGCTTCAACAACCTGCATGGGATTCGAATCAATCCCCATTTGTTGTTTTGGCTTCTCGCCGAACTTCAGCCTTCCATCACGGATAGCATTTTGAACTAGATCCCTGAAAAGAAAACATTGAGATGTTTTATGACCCAAAAAGTTATGGTACTTACAAAAACCCCTCTTTTTCTGCTGTTCGACCGGCGGTTCTTTGGCGCCTGGCGGCTTTATTAACTGACCATCTTTGACTAATAAATCAAAAATTTCGTCACACTTGGTGACGTCGAACGTATAAGTCCGTTTGGGAAACTTATCATTCTTTTCAGGTTCGACTGGATTTTTTCCATTCGACGGAGCTAGTACTTTACAGGCGTATGGAGGGCCTGACTTTAGTTCTGCCAGATCAATTTCTTGCTCGTCGAACAAAATTAGTTCATTTTCGTCACCATCATCATCCTGGCATACTCCTACATAGGCCACTCTTTCCTTTTTATTTTTATTTGATCTGAATTTCTCAGCTTTTAGCCTCTCAATCTGTCTTACCCTATCTGCTAATTGTGCCATATCTCTTAAATATTGAGTGTCTAATTTTTTCCTTATAGAATAATCTAGACCCCCTGCAGCCATTTCGACTAACTCCCGTTCTGGCACTTGTGTGAAACATCTTGCCTTAAGCAACCTGAACCTGTTTAGGTAATCATCTATAGGTTCTGAAAATTTCCTCTTAACACTGGCTAATTCCTTCAAACTTATCTTAGTCTGACCCATATAGAATTGTTCATGGAACAATCTTTCTAATTGGGTCCATGTGAATATAGAGTTCGCGGGCAAGGATGTAAACCAGGTGAATGCATTTTTTGTCAAGGAACTTGGAAAGTACTTCATTTTCAAATTTTCGTTATTGACTATTTCTCCCGCTTCTATTAGATAACGCGCTACGTGCTCTATAGTAGATTCACTAGTATCTCCTGAAAACTTAGTAAACTTAGGAACTTTCCATCTTGGGGGTAGTTCCTCTTGCAGAATGTGTTCTGACAATGGGGAAGTATAAGTAGGCCTTTGCAAACCTATATTTACACCGTTTTGGGCCATTATCCTTTCGACCATGGCTGTTATGTTATTTTCGACAGGAAAATTATTATATCGTATTCGCTGTTGCAACACATCATCAGCATCTTGGCCTCTCTGGACTATTACCCTCCTAGGTTCTTGTTGAACGGGGATTTCGACACGAGGCTGCTCGACCACTGCCTCTTGGTTTCTAGGGTTTGCCTGAGGATTCTCTAAAGGCCTTTGATTTATCGTGGGTTCCTCTTCGACATTTACTACTTGGTTTTGAATCACTTGTTCTCTTTGTCGTGTTTGAGGAACACCAAAAAAGTCAGCAATGCGCGTCATTTGCGCAGCCAACAATTGGTTGGTTTGGGTAGTGTTTTGTATTAAAGGGTTAAACACTGCCCCCATTTGTTGAGTCAACATTTGGACCATATCATGATTACTTTCGTCCATTTGTTGTCGAATTACTTGCGCAGAATTATTGGTAATTGCTGGCATTTGGAAATTTGGTAGGGATTGGTTCAATCTACTCATATTTCCACCGTATCCTGATCCTTGCAATGGCGAAGACATGTGGACCATGGCGTCAGAATACAAGGGTGGTGCACTTTGCAAATTTGCCATCACTGACGTTGGCATTCCATATGGTTGTTCTCTTCCGAACATAGGTATGGAAAAATTTGTCTGGAATGGCCTAAAATTTTGTCCTCCCGGAGGAGGTGTCCCCAAAGGCCTTGAATGTCCCATTGTGGAGGAACTAGGCATACTTTGGGAGAGCGAAACCGCTGGTGTAAATCCTGTTGACGAAGGCATAATCTCCTCCAGAACAGGGTTTGAATCCACATTTCCCCCTGCCGAAGGTATAGGGTTGGAAACTGGAATATTTTCATTTGAATTTGAATTGGGGTTAGGATTATTTGACTGATTCGCCATTTTCCTTACTCTAGTTCTTTTGGGTCTCTCTACGTCAGATACGGCTAATTTACCGCTTCTTAGTATCATACAACGAAGAAAAAGCCTTAATTTTTAAAATTTATTTAAGTTTTATATTGCACTGGTCCCACTGGGCGTGCCAATTTGTTCGCTGTTGATCTTGGCGAACAACCTCTGGTTTACCAGAATGGTGAAATCTGGGTTACTTGCAGGATTAACCAAACAAATCCTAGGACGTCGGGCGAAAACTTAGATCAACGTGATAATTTTAAATTAAGGGTGATATCTTGGTTCTTGGTTTTATGTGTTTAAGTCTTTTGGAATAAAGGATTTCAACTAACTCTAGATGAAAGTCTGAGATAAAAGAAAATGACTTTGAAAAGAACTTTTAAAGTAAAATGGCGAAGAAAGAACTTTAAAATAAAATGACGAAGAAAACATAAAGATGCTGGTAAATGTAAAGGAATTGGTAAAAGACTTTGATTGATAAAGAAATTAAAAGATGGTGTTTACACGTACATTTTTCCAAATAACTCTTTTCTCTCACACGGGTACTTTGAGTAATTGCAGGAAGTTTTGTACAAGTTTTTTCACACTGAATTCTAATAACAACTATCCTATTTATAGATAAACAAAATAACTGCTATTAACGACTAAATCCTAAAATTTCGACATCTGGCCTTCTGCATGTCTTCCTTTCGCCAGATACTTCCACGCGTCTTCTGCCAAACGTTATAATTCTCTTGAATTTGAATCTTCAAGTTATGTCGAACAAACGCGTCCTTTCAGACTTGTCGAATTGTCAAAAAATGATAAATGTCCCTCAAACCTGTCTGACGAAGACTTCCTCATATTTCTGTCGAAGTGTCGAAATTCTTATCTTGTCGAAGTGTCTTCTAGATACCTTCATTTTCTTCCTCCTTTTCCTGTAGTTATCATCTCTAGTCAAGGAACATCATTTTGCCTTCCAAGACATGGTGTCAAAAATATATGTCTACAGACGTGGCCACCTTATCGCTGAAGTTTGGGTTTTCCTTCTTGAGGAGAAAGGGTGCTACTTTCTGATTTCTTATTTATCCCATGAAGCTGGAAGGGAAAGGGAAGCTATCTAAAACTAACCTTGCACGCGAATGTTTAACAAATGCTTAAAAGAGATTGGGGGGTCCGGGGTCAGGTTATACAATGGGTAGTTGTCAATTACCCATCCTATATGTGGTTATCCATAGGATATTAACTTTAGGGTTTCGCTTTGTAATTGATGGTGTTTATCTGGTAATGGGTTGGGAAAGTTTATTGGGAAATTTGAGTATGTCAGGGAGAGTGAGTTTTTGTTAATGTTCGGGTTCTTCCCGATGTTTTTGGTAAGGTTCTAGACCTAAGTTTTGGTTGATGTGTGAAGGTACTGGACCTAGAGTTTTTTATTAGTATGCTCGCTAAGATTTCGCAATCTTATGCCTACATATTCCCGTTTAAAAGAAATAGGGAAATCATAGTAATCGTAGTTCCTCCGATTCTATGGGAGGAAAGAGATGTTTTGGTGTCTTGTTCAAAGCCCAAGATTGAAGCTAAAGGGGTATTTATGTCTTGTTCAAAGCCCAAGATTGAAGCTAAAAGGTTTGACTTAGAGAAAATTTGTCATTTCTAAGGAGGGATTGTTGATTTTTGTGTGTCTTGATCAAAGCCCAAGGTTGAAGCTAAGAGGTTGATTGACACCACTGGGGAAGTCCTTATACAAAGTCTAAGAGGAGGCGGGGAAAAGCTTACTCAACAAGAGAGTGTTTTTTATCTATCTCGTACAAAGCCTGAGATTGAGGCAAAAAAGAGACTGACTCTTTGGGAATATCATTATACAAAGCCTAAGAGGAGGCTAAAAGTTGTTTTGACTCTGCTGGGGAGTTTTGTATATGTCTTGTACAAAGCCCAAGATAGAGGCTGAAATGGGAAATTTAATTGACTCCGGTGAGGATATTTTAAGTGTCTTGTACAAAGCCCAAGACGGAGGCTACACGGATTTGACTCTACTGGAGAGTGTTATCTATCATGTACAACGCCCAAGATGGAGGCGGAAAAGAGTTTGACTCGGCTTGGGAGTTTATTCCTCAAAATCTAATGAAGGTTCGGAGGAATTGGCTTCGTTGAGGGAGATGTTTATCCCAAACTTAAGAAGGTTTATATCTCGTACAAAGCCCGAGATATAGGCTAAAAGGGTTTGACTCAACAAGAGAGTGCTTGACTCAACAAGAGAGTCTAAAAAGTGCTTGACTCAACGAGAGAGTCTGAAAAGTGATTGACTCAACAAGAGAGTCTGAAAAGTGATTGACTCAACAAGAGAGTTTGGAAAGGTTGGCTCTGCTGGAAGAATCATTTGTACAAAGCCCAAGAGGAGGCTGACTTTGCTGAGGAAACGATCATTATACAAAGCCTAAGAGGAGGCTAGCTTCTGCGGGGGGATCATTGAGATCCCGAGGCAGGTCTAAATGGGGGAATCAACTCTCGCTGGGGATTACAGAAGAGTTGAGGTATCAGATCCCCTGAGGTTTTGATTTGAGATAGTGTTATCCTTATGATAAACTAACCTTGGTTGGGGATTTTAGGAGAGAGACTGGGTTTTAGAACCCACAAGTTCTAACTCTTGCCGAAGATTAATCCAGAATCCGGGGTTTATCCTATGTTTGTAGGGAACTTGAGAATTTCTTTGAGACTCAAGGGTATTTAGACTGTCCAAGTCTTCTGGTGTGGAAGGGTTTTATCTTTTGTATGATGCCCAAGAGGAGGCCGACTCTTTTAAGGGATGAGTATCAACCCTAAAATTGGTCTGAGGGTTTTGACTCCTTTTTTAGAAAGACAGCTTTAACAAAGGATGACTAAGTTTTGTTCTATAACTTTAAGAGGTCTTCAGGGTCCTTGTATTAAGCCCAAGAGAAGGCATGAGAACTTCTAAGAAGCCGGAGGGTCCTTGTACAAAGCCCAAGAGGAGGCGGTGATGCTTTTAGGAAGCCTGTGGGTCTCAAACCAAGAAAAGTTCAAGAAATGCTATTCACCGAGAATAGATCATTTAGTGAAAATTCTACGGTTTGAAGAAACTCAAGAGATGTTATTCACCGGGAATAGATCAACTATGGGGAGTATAATTTCTTTGACAATTTCTAGGGGTGACAGTCTGAGAAAAGGTTCACGAGGAATATTGCCTTTCTCTTTGTTCCGTATTGTTTAAGCCCAAGAGAAGGCAAGACTGTATCTGGAAATCCTATGGGGATCTAGTTTTGTTAGTATTTAAGAGTGATCAACAGGCTTTACCCAGTTCTTGACCTAGTTGACGGGGAAAACTCTAAATAACTATACTAGTATATATACAATTGATATATGACAAATATTCAAAAGGGTATGAAGGAAGACTAACCATGCGCAGCTTCCCACAATATTGTTATATATATATTTGACATGTATTTAAAAGAGATGAAAGAAGACTAACCATGAACAGCTTCCCACAATACAATTATATATATATATATATATTAAAGCGAGTAAATGAAAGCTGTTAAAACTTACAGGTGAGCGAACTTCCATGTTGTATTGTTAGTTGTTCAGAGAAATTAAAGAAAGTTTTGATAAAAACTGTATATTGGAACCTAAATCAAAAGGGAGTTATTAGTGAACAAAAAATTGTTGGGGCTTATACTCAAGGAGAGGCCCAAGGTTTGAACAGTGATTGTACTGTTGTTTTGAATATCGCATCGGGACTTATACAACGACTGAGGCCCAAAAAGTTTTCTGTATAAAGGGATGGGTCTTACAACTCAAAGAGAAGCCCAAAGATTATTTAAAGAAAAGAAATGGGACTTACAACACGAGGGTAGGCCCAGTTGAAAATAGTTTGAAAACGACGATCTCGTCGAAGTTTTTGAAACTGTATCGGGACTTATACAATACACTGAGGCCCAAAATGGTTTTGGTTAAAAGGGGATTGGGTCTTACACTCTATTAGACGCCTAAAGTTTATTTTTGTACGGGATATGGGGCTTACAACTCAGGGAGAGGCCCAAATGATTTTGAAAAGGCGACGATCGCGCCGTTGTTTTGAAAATGTACAGTGGGACTTATACAATATATGAGGCCCAAAAATATTTATTTACAAAAAAGGGTTGGGTCTTACACTCTATTAGAGGCCCATGAGTGTTTGAAAAAAGTTTGTTAGGGTGAAAATCAAAGAAACCCTAATTTCATCATTTTTTAAAAGTAATCCTTTTAATAAAATGAATAAAATGACAAAAATACCAAATAAGTCTAAATAAACTACATGTGATTTTTGGTTAAGGTTTGAAAAATGAAGTTGTAATCACAAGATGATTTAGAACTCATATGGTTTTGTTTTTTCAAGGTGAATATTCATTTTTTAAAGGTTTAAAAACAATAAAAATGAATTTATTTACAAAAATATCAACTATATTAAATAATTAATATAAATATGATCTTTTTTGTGGAATAACATATTTAAACATTTTTGTATTTTTTACAAAAAGAACCAATCAAAAATCATTAAAATTGAAGGAGAAATTAATTTTCCAAATCATTTAAAAATATAACAAAATATATTTAAAAAATGGTAAAAAGTGGTAAAAAGAGGATCTGGGGCGAGGGGGATTCGAACCCCAGACCTCTAGGGTGAAGCACGCGCCTTCTACCACTGGGGTGGTGATACATCCGTGTATCAAAACCACCCCATGAATACATGAGGCATGCCTTGTTTTTTGCCTGGCCAAGGCAAGGCAAGGTTTTGGCCAAAAACGTGAAGCTTGTAACTTTCTCATTTCTCCATGGATTGGGACAAAATTTAGGTTTATCCTGCCTAGAATTTCACAAGGAATCCAATGGTGGTCGTGGTTTTTTCAGATGAGGCTCATATTTCAAAACCCGATGGTGTTCTTGAAATAGGCCTATAATTGCATTTTCTATGCTACCTCTTGTTACATGCATGAATTACATGATGAATTAGTTCAAACACAACATATATAACATGTATGAGATGTGCATGATCAGTGGACTTCAAAACAATGCATATTTCAAAGAGTTCAAGTTGTGATGCCTACCTCTTTAGGAGCTTTTTGGGCTATCTGCCAAGTTTCTTATGCCAGAAGTAATTTGATGCTTTAGACACTCTCAATTGATCCCTTAGAAGCTTTTAGAATGGTTGGAACCAGCTGGAATCCTCAGGAACAAGTTTGAGTTCTTTCTTGCAAAAAGGGCAAAAGTGACCAATATGACAACTATCTCAAATGGTGTTCCAGATATGGGGAACCATTTGGGACAGTTCAAGGATGATATTTTGGAGTGTGTTTAAGGTCTTATCTAGTTTTGAAAGTGACAGAATCAAGACATGGCTTGAAAAATGCAAAAAGTCCAATTTTGAGGTTTTGAGAGGGGACTTTGAGATTTTGGTGTTACATGTCACATGTTAGAGTTTGGACAGCTTAGATATGACATATTGGATGTGTTTGGATCATGAGTTGTGGTGGAAATGCTCTCTAACTCAAAAACTCAGAGTTACCTTGTAAAAGAAGGCATTTTGGCCTAGAGAAAAGGATTTTGAGGAAAGCATCAGTTTGGTTGCTTTGGTGTACTTAAACTGAGCACAAATGAGCTCTATTTATAGTAGAGCAAGTTTGTTTTGCAAGCAATAGTGAATGGTCGATGCAGTAGGCTGTTGGCCAATGGTGATCAAATGGAATCTCAAGTCTCCTCTAGCCATTGACTAGAGGTTAGAGCACAGGCCTATGGTTCTTTGATTCAAGGATAAGGCTTGACTGAAGTGTTCATTTTTGCTCTGATACATGACACCGCTAAGCAATCATTGAATGCCTCAAAACAAAATTGGAGTCTTGAGGCATCTTTAGCTTTTAGGGGTGTCAAACCTATATGTAGTTCCAAAGACTTGGGAGGCTTATGGATCAGTGTTTGTTCCTCCTTGGTCTCCCCCTGAGGTGTGTAGATGGATAAAATTGTTTATCATTTGCACAAATTAACCAAATCGAGCCCTAATGCACAATCTGCCTTGCCAAGACAGTTTGCAGCAAGACATGTTGCAGTTGTCATAACTCCTAGCTCAGATGGAATTTGATGGAGTTCTTGGACATTTTGGAAAGCTGAAATATCCTATTTCAACATAATGTCCAACTTTGGTTTTGAGTCAACCTGAATTACAATGAAAAATGCCTCTACTTTTGGGAAAAAATAAGGCAGATTCTGACTTAGTGAAAATTTCACTAAGTGTTGGAAAAGTGTTAATTTTGTGTTTTCAGCCATTTTGATCACTCCATAACTAAAAATCCATGAGGAATTGGAATGAGTTGTAGTTGAAGCTTTTGTAGTATGCCATGAGAGCTACAAATCCAGCTTTGAACCATCCAAAATGGTTGCTTGGATCTCAAGTTATGATCCTTGGAAGTTGGTACCCTAGCCACTTTGTTCCATAACTTAGAAAAATTCTAAGTTTCTTTTGGTTACCCCTTTTACAAGTTATCTCACTTTCTTTAGTTTTTCTTGATGAATGATGATTCCAATCACACATTACCATCATTTTAGAGTTAAGGAACCTTGGTTGACCAAAAAATCAAAAAGTCAAACTTTGACTTTTTGTACAGTTAACTTTTTCAGCAGATGAAATCTAAACTGTGCGATCCTCTATAAAATCAAGCTCTTGACCTAAATCAAACTTAATGGATGGATTCCATAGGTGTTATAGGGTGTATTGAATCATGTCCCAAGGTTTGGGAGCATGTATTGGTCAAAAGTTAAAGGCACAGTTGACTTTTCCTTCAAAACCCTAATTGTGGTCCTGATGAAATTGAAACTTGTAGATCAAGCTTCTTGGATCAATCTATTGTTGCAAATGGATCAATGCAGTGTATTGGAGGCCCTCAAATCATGCCTTGAGTTCCTGGCTCATTTTTTGTCCCAAAAGTCAACTTAGGGGTGAATTAGGTCAAGAAACCCTAATTCCTGATTTTTGGTGAATGCTTCCCCTGAGGCTAAATTGACTTGATGATTGGGTCCATGAGTTCCCTTGTAGTATCTTGAGTTATGTTTTGAAGCATTGGCTCATGCCTAGAGGAA
Organism: Lathyrus tuberosus; assembly: GCA_022829125.1. Classification (NCBI taxonomy): domain Eukaryota; kingdom Viridiplantae; phylum Streptophyta; class Magnoliopsida; order Fabales; family Fabaceae; genus Lathyrus; species Lathyrus tuberosus. The sequence goes on along the minus strand of JALAZF010000414.1, from coordinate 4,357,870 downwards.
AATTTCCACCTGGAGGCCCTGGTCGACCAAAACCCTAATTTGGTGACAGTGGCGATCTTGAGGCTTAATCCACCTGGAATGTTGCAACTTTGTGCTTGATTCTTGATGTGGGAGTCCTCTTGATCCATTATAGGTGTTTGAGAGACTAGACAAGTGGAAAATCATGACATTCCTTGATTGATTCTTTTCTAAGTGCTCTGAGAGGGCTCAAAACCCTAATTCTTAGCTATAGTGAATGCTCACCCATCTTTGAGGAGATTGATGAAGCATAAAGGTACATCCATATTGTGATGATGATTTGCACAATGATGGGAAATCTTAGTTGTCAAAATTTGGGGTATGACAGATGCCCCTATTTAATCTTCTTGGACCCGAAGGTGTGAATGGCGAAGGTATTCGGGCATTCGGGTGCAAGGTGATTAAATATCGGAATACCCGAAATTTTGACATTGGTTATGAATGGTTGCTCGCCTATCCATCTTCTTTTGCTAAGCAACGATACTTAGAAAAGGTAAAAACTTCCCTTCGATCCTGGTCTTCAGCCAAGGAACTGGTCTCAGTTTCTGATATAAACTTCCCCTCGATCTTGGTTTCCTACCAAGGAACTAGTCTCAGTTTCTGATATAAACTTCCCCTCAATCCTGGTTTCCTACCAAGGAACTAGTCTTAGTTTCTGATATAAACTTCCCCTCAATCCTGGTTTCCTACCAAGGAACTGGTCTCAGTTTCTGATATAAACTTCCCCTCGATCCTGGTTTCCTACCAAGGAAATGGTCTCAGTTTCTTTTATCAATAAACTTTCTTGACAAGAAACAATATTCGTAGCGGTTTTTCCTCAAACTTCTCGCCAAATTTCTTTTACTGGGGAGATGCCATTTGACAGAAAAGGGTTGAGGTCAGACTTGCTGGGGAAACCATTGGTATGAGCTGTAGAGGTGTGCAAACTTCTCTATTGAAGACGCCATTTATTGACTCTACTAGGGAAAAACGAGTCTCTTGAGAGACTACTTTCTGCTTGGGGATACTACATCATACTTTTCTTTGAGACCTTCTCGGAGAAATGCCATACAATGTGCCCCAATTTTGAGGTGCTGATGACTTCATTAACATTGATTTTCTGGAGAGAAGAACCAATGTGTTGCTGAGAGTCTTTAGTTGCGAGGCTTTTTCTAGGATTTTCCTTAATCTGGAATGGCAAAGATATCATCTTCAATGGAGAAGAGTGATGTTTGTCGAGAGTTTTCTTATTTTTCATAGGTTCAAGTTATCAAAGTGGTCAAGGGCCTTCTCCAATCCAGAAATAAACTGGAGGAGAGATTGCTTAGATGAGGCGTTTCCTGACGAGGAAATTACTGACAATTCGATTGAGAGGACTTTTATCACCAGGGGTAAGACCGACTAGAGCGATAGTGATGCAATATGAATATAAATGTAAATCAATAATGCATAATGTATGTATGTATATGTTGACAAAACTGACGCAACATACAGACTAGTAGATGAACACGACTGGATACTCGGCCACTGTTGGGGACGAAGAAGTACCATTCATTCAAGATAGAAATTCTGCCTTGCTTAGGAGAGATAGTCCCTGTGGGGAACAACTGTTGGTCGGACTTAGGAGATAAGAACTCTGTCGGGGGTGTCGGATGTAATGTTCGCATCCGACACAGCTGATCCTTCATTCCGGTGTACTGGTTGTTAGAAGGAGTACGTTGATTCTGCACCTTGAAGCTCAATTGCTTCTGGAGAAGCGATCGATGTTCTTTCGATGTTCAACAGTCAAAAGAATTTCCATCATTATTTTAAAAGCAGAAAAAAATTTGACAAGTAAATTCATTTTTGTTTTATTTCAAGAATCGTTAATCATGTTAAAATGTCATTCTGTAAAGCTAAAACAAATAAGAATTGCAAACAAAAGCACTAAGGCTCAAATATTATTGATAGGATGGAGATCAGCCAAGCGCGTGATTCCATAGAGTATTTACAAAGTTAGAAAATGGTAATTTTAAGGGAACAGTGCTACATTGAAACATAACGACCGCTATCCTTCTACCAACTTTGAATTCTGGGCATCTTGAGCTTCCGTCGAAGATGACCTTGACTGGAGTTTTCCTAATGGATGGCATTACTGCTGGTGGGGGATTTGCCCCTTTGTTGGACGTAGTTACTTGCCATGAATCCCTAACTTTTGCCTGGATTGTACTTTGAGATTTCCAATCCACCAGGATGATTTTTTTTATTATGTCTCTGATTTTTGCTTGGACTGCCCTTTCAGGTTTTTAATCCACCGAGACGTTTTTTTAGGCGAAGTATTTCTTGACTACGTCAACATTTGTGGGGTAGGCAAATTCCTCTCCATCCATGGTTGCGAGTCTCAAGGCGCCGCCTGAGAAAGCTTTCTTGACCACATAGGGGCCGTCATAATTCGGAGTCCACTTGCCCCAGGAATTAGTGAGAAATGATTGTATCTTTTGAGCACGAGGTCTCCTTTTCTGAAGGCGCGAGGTCAGACCTTCTTATCAAACGCCTTCTTCATCCTTTGCTGATACAACTGACCATGGCATAGTGCTGTTATTCTCTTTTCTTCGATCAGATTCAGTTCATCGTGTCGACTTTAACACCATTCAGCCTCTGTTAGCTTAGCTTCCATCAATACCCGGATTGATGGGATCTCTACTTCTACGGGCAGGACTGCCTCCATGCCTTATACTAGAGAGAAAGGGGTTGCCCCTGTTGAAGTACGAACAGATGTGCGATAACCGTGAAGAGCATAGGGTAGCATCTCATGCCAATCTTTGTAGGTTACAACCATCTTCTGAACAATCTTCTTGATGTTCTTGTTAGCCGCTTCTACCGCTCCATTCATCTTGGGTCGGTAAGGAGATGAATTATGGTGTTCGATCTTGAACTCAGCACACAATTCTCTCATCATCTTGTTGTTCAAGTTAGATCCATTATCCGTAATGAACTGGTTCGGAACATTATAACGGCAGATGATATTGTTTTTGATAAATCGGACCACCACTTGTCGGGTTACATTAGCATATGACGCTGCTTCGACCCACTTGGTGAAGTAGTCAATGGCTACTAGGATGAACCGATGTCCGTTCGACGCCTTGGGTTCAATCATGCCAATCATGTCGATTCCACATATGGAAAAAGGCCATGGGGAAGAAAGAACTTTGAGATGCGTTGGCAGTACATGGATTTTGTCTGAGTATATTTGACACTTGTGACACCTCCTCATGTACTTGTAGCAATCGGATTCCATGGTCAACCAATAGTACCCTGCTCTCAGAATTTTTCTCGCCATTGTGTGTCCGTTGGCATGAGTGCCAAAGGATCCTTCGTGAATTTCTTTTATCAGCATGTTTGCTTCTGGTATGTCTACGCAGCGAAGAAGAACCATGTCAAAATTTCTTTTGTAGAGTGTATCACCGCTCAGAAAGAAGTTTCCTGCCAATCTTCTGAGGGTTTTTCTGTCTTTTCTTAATGCCCCAGGTGGGTATTCTTGTTTCTGAAGGAAGCATTTGATATCATAATACCAAGGTTTGTCGTCTATGACTGCTTCATCGCGAAGATGTAGGCGGGCATTTCAAGGCGCATTATGTCAATCTTAGTTATGTTATTCCATTGACCTACACTAATCATGGAAGAGAGGGTGGCTAATGCATCAGCCATGTGATTCTCCTCACGAGGGATGTGATGAAACTCTATTCTGTTGAAGAATGGTAACAACCTTCTCACGTAATCTTTGTACAGAATTAATCCTGATTGGAAATTGTTCCAATCTCCTTTGATTTGATTGCTAGCCAGGGCTGAGTCACCATATACATCCAAATTCTTGATCCTTAAGTCGATCGCTTCTTCGAGACCCATGATGCAAGATTCGTATTTGACCTTGTTGTTTGTACACTTGAATGTCAGTCTGGCAGTAAAAGGAATATGGGTACCTTGAGGTGTTATGATGATTGCCCCAATTCCATTTCCATAATGATTGACAACTCCATCAAAGGTTAGTCCCATTGGGAACCTGATTCTGGCCCTTCACTGGGTAGTGGTTCATCACAATCTTTCATTTTTAAGTACATGACATCTTCGTCTGGGAAGTCAAATCTGACTGATTCTTGATCTTCAATTGGTTGATGAGCCAAATGATCGGCTAAAACACTTCCTTTAACGGCTTTTTGAGCGTGGTACTCGATGTCGTATTCTGATAGCAACATCTGCCAACGGGCAATTCTTCCCGTAAGAGCAGGCCTTTCAAAGACATACTTGATTGGATCCATTTCGGATATTAACCAAGTAGTGTGACAAATCATGTATTGGCGAAGACGTTTGGCTGCCCAAGCCAAAGCACAACAAGTTTTCTCAAGCATAGTGTACCGAGTCTCGCAGTCGGTGAATTTCTTGCTCAGATAGTAAATGGAAGACTCTTTCCTTTTTGTTTCGTCTTGTTGGCCAAGTACACAACCCATTGAGTCTTCCAAGACTGTTAGGTAGATGATCAGTGGTCTTCCTTCCACTTGAGGTGATAGAATCGGTGGGTTCAACAGGTATTCTTTGATACTGTCGAAGGCGATTTGGCAGTCTTCTGTTCAAACGCAATCCTGATTCTTTTTTAGTAATTTAAAAATTGGCACGCATGTCGCGGTCATGAGGAATATAAATCTGGAAATGTAATTCAAACATCCCAGGAATCCCCTGACTTGTTTTTCAGTCTTTGGAGAAGGCATTTCTTGAATGGCCTTGACCTTGTCAGGATCAACCTCAATTCCTTTCTGGCTGACGATGAACCCTAAAAGTTTCCCTGAGCGGACACCGAATGTGCACTTGTTAGGATTCAAGCGGAGTTTGTACTTTCTCAAACGCTCGAATAGTTTTGACAGGTGGGTCACATGCTCCTCTTCTATTTTAGATTTGGCAATCATATCATCGACATATACCTCGATTTCCTTGTGTATCATGCCATGAAACAGAGTAGTTATGGCCCTTTGATAGGTTGCCCCGACGTTCTTTAAACCGAACGACATTACCTTGTAACAAAAAGTGCTTCATGGGGTGATGAACGAAGTTTTCTCCATATCTTTCGGCGCCATTTTGATTTGGTTATAGCCCGAGAATCCATCCATGAAGGAGAAGAGTTTGAATTTTGTTGTACTGTCTACCATCATGTTAATGTGCGGTAATGGAAAGTCATCCTTTAGACTTGCTTTGTTCAGATCCCTATAGTCTACACACATTCTAACTTTTCCATCCTTTTTGGAACTGGTACTATGTTGGCTAACCATTGAGGATATTCTGATGAGGCGAGGAAACCTGCGTCGATCTGTTTCTGCACTTCCTCTTTAATTTTGATGGCCATGTCTGGATGAGTCCGTCTCAACCTTTGTTTTACCGGCGGAAATTCTGATCTAAACGGTAGATGATGTTCCACGATGCTGGTATCTAACCCTGGCATATCCTGATAGGACCAAGCAAATACATCGGGAAACTCTTTGAGAAGCTTTGTCAAACTATCTTTGACAATTGGACTGAGCAGTGCCCCAATCTTGACCTCTTTTCTCTCTTCTTCTGAACCCAAGTTGACCATTTACAACGACTCATTGTGAGGTTCAATGGACCTTTCCTCTTGTATGAGTAATCGGGAGATCTCTTTTGGAATTTCTTCCTCATTTTCTTCTTCAGCCTCAAATACCGGGAATTCAAAATTGAGAGAAGGCATTGGATCGTATGTTTCAATGGGGTTTAAAATAAGCAATCTGCATGATGTGATGATTTGTTTTTTTAGAAGAGATAGAGAGAATGCAAGAGTGTGTGCAGTGTATTTTCTGAAAACTGCTCGTTTTTATTATTTGTTATTTTTTTTAGGATTACCATTTTCTGAAAAATGCAAAAAGAGAAAACATCAATAAATGCGGAAAATACAGAACGACGCTATTTTATTTATGATCTTGTCGATTCTTGAAACTACAGCCCTATAAAATAAAACTTTGTCGCTTTGGACGAAGCGAAGAGGGACATTTACAGAAAGTGAGCCCTATAAAAACATCTATTTCACCTGGGCAGGGTGAAAGGTTAAAGTAAAGACGACAATTACTTCGACTTATATACAACTTTTGGAACGTTGACAGCGACCCATTGGCGGCGAACTCCTCGGTGAATCACAAAGTCTGGCACTTTCCTTCTTGGCTTGTCTTCAGAAATAACGTTGACTTCTGGTGGAGCAGGATTGTTGGAATCGATCTCCCAGGCAGAATTGTCGTAGGATGATTCTTCAGCTGTATCTTGCACAGTGTTTGTACTCTCAGGCAGATCTCCCCATCCAGTTGGCTGGATGTCTTCGAGCCTGATACGAGAGCTTTCAGGAGCGGTGTACTTGACCATGAAGTCGTACTTGCCACTTGGTTGTCCTAAGGTGTCCCATACTTCTTTAGAACTGGATGAGTCATCTCTCTCGATGACGTTAACCTCGGGAAAAGCATAGTTGATGAATTCTAGTCCTGCAAGTTTTGCAAATTCATCGTCGTGCTGGATATTTTTAGAATGCCCTGAGTGTTGATCCCATGACATGGTGGGGACGCAGATATTCTTTTAAATGAAGCTCAGCTGATATACATCTTTGGGCTGACTCTTTTGCCCTGAGTCTCCTGGGTACGGCTGCCAGATAGGAAGGTCATCCATTGGGCCATAATAGTCTTGGACTCGGTGCGGGATAGAAAAATGTCGTAGGCACCTCTTCCTGAGACATATAACTGTCCTTGTTGAGATAGGACTTCCACTCTTCATCTGTATCAGAGGAATCACCCTCATTGATGGTATGTACTTCTTGAGACACTGGGTGGAGGAAACCTCCACTGTGGAAGTATTCCTGAATGGGATGAAGATTTTCATCGTTAATAGCAGTCTGGGTACAGTTTGAGGAAAAACCAAGACCTTTCTTCGTCTTGTTATCAGTAGGAATGACAAGATGTCCCCATCCTTTTGCATTGTTACTTTTGATCACCTCGAGAGCATCTTTGTACGAGGAAATTGAGGTTCCTTTCCATGATTGATTCTCATTGCTCACCGACAGTGTCTGGAACTAAGTTCCAACAACCTCCTCGGGTTCTACACAAGTGGACGACGATAAGTTACTCACGATTAAGGCTTGTTCTCCACAGACTGCGACGAGTTGGTCATTCTTGGCAAACTTCAGCTTCTGGTGAAGTGTTGAAGTGACTGCCCCAACCTCGTATATCCAAGGTCTTCCCAAAAAACAACTGTATGTTGCTCGGATGTCCATGACCTGGAAAGTGACTTGGAAAGTGTGAGGACCGATAGTTATGGGAAGGTCGACTTCGCCGATAACCATTTTTCGGGATCCATCAAATGCTTTGACGAGGACCTCATTGCCTCTCATCGGAGATCCTTTAAATGATAGTCGCATTAATGTAGACTTTGGCATAACATTCAGAGCTGATCCAGTATCTACCAGTACGCTGGCTAAAGCATCGTCCTGGCAGTTAACTGTAATATTAAGCGTCGTGTTGTGACTTTTGCCTTCTTCTGGAAATTCCTCATCACTAAACCCTAAGTTGTTGCAGGAAGTGATGTTGGAGATGATGCTGTCGAACTGTCTTATTGACACATCTTATTCCACAAAGGCCTGCTCTAAGACTTTCTGTAGAGCCTCCCTGTGAGCTTCGGAACTGAGTAAAAGAGGCAGCACAGAGATTTTTGAAGGAGTTTGCAACAGCTGATCAACAATATTGTATTCACTCCTTTGGATTAGCTTCACCATCTCATCATCGTTCTTTGAGAGGTCGGGATCACTGGTTTGCCCGATTGGTTGAATGGAAACTCCGATTTGAGGTTCCCCTTCTTTGTTAGGTTCTCCAACTCCTCGGTTGAAGATTCGATCGCTCCGTGTTACACGACTGATGTCTGCAATATTCACGACGGAGGGTAATGGAAATTCCTTTCCATTCTCAATTGTTGTTGCACCGTACTTGTAACGGATAGCTTTATCAGACTTGTACGGTACTGGTCCCGATAGATAGATAACTACAGGAGCCTTCTGATTTTTCTGACCATCATAGTCGGCCTCAATTAGTTCAAGGTTGAGAACCTTTCCACAATCAAGAGGGACTCTTGATTCATGGAGTAGAGGGATAATGGCGCATATTTCCTTGGCCACTTCTCGCTTAGGGATTAAGACAACACCTTTTCCTTGATTAAGATGATAGTCTGATGTTGAACTGGAGCTTGAGCATGGTTGAATCTCCTTATGGTCCCACTGACTTTGAAGGGCTGCCCGCACGAGGTAGCATCCTTGATTATCCTCTGAGCAAACTCTACAGCGCCCGTAGTTGTGCGGTGGCACCTCGCCACGCCCGCTTTAAATGCAGTGTAACCTCACTAGATCTGTTTCCGTTGATCGAACATCCTGCTTTGATGCCTAGTAGGGTTTCCATCGATCATACAGATTTGTTGTGTGTCTTCGTCTAAATAGATCGGAAGCCACCAGTGGTTCAATAAGTGTTGCAGTGTTCCCTGAATGAGAGCACATCCTTGGTCACTCTCACGACATACTTTACAGTTTTGATACTCATGCGAAGTCAAAAAAAAACAAGCTGGTCTTGCTTGGCGTGTAGTTCCACCAAGCTGGTATTCATCTGGCGAATATCAAATATTGAATCATATTAACCTGATAATGACTTCTATCGCACTAATCCTGAATCCATCCAAGATCCATCTGACGCTGGAGGGCCTCTTGTACAACAGAGCATCCCTGATTGTTTACCGAGCAAATCAGACATGAATCATAATCGTGTTGTGGCAAATTATGATGTTGGCTTTGCCTTGAGTGCATCGCCACCAAGTTGACATTTATTTCCAGGATGTTGTGGTTCTGAATGATGTTAGAATTTGTATAAGTCATGTTGACTTCACGAATTCGGTGATCTTGGATCCATCAGAGATCCATCTGTTCCTGTAGAGCGGTTTACACCATAGAACATCCTTGATTGCTTTTAGAGCAGATATCACACTGGTGATAATTATGAGATGGTACATGACCATATCCACTCTGTCTACAATGCATCTTGACCAGTTTGGTTCCCAATAAGAGTACAACATGAATTTGATAGTTGTGCTTAGACTCTTCTTCTATCAAATTTATCGCATCTTTCTCGTGTTGAGGCAACGAGTTCGTCTGAACATTTGGATTTGTATCCTTGAAGGATAAGACCCTGCTCCTAACAAGATTTTGCACATCGGACTTGAAACTGAGACAGTTTTCTATGTTATGCCCTGGTCCTCCTTGATGGTAAGGACAAGTCTGGTCCGCTTTGAACCAAAAAGGTGGATTTTCCGGAATCGCAAGAGGAGTCCTGGTTTGGACATGCCCCTTGACCAGTAGTAATGGAAACAGTTCTGCGTACAACATTGGTAAAGGGTCGAACCCTTGTGGTTGCGTTGTACGGTTGTTGTTGTATTGAGGACGAGCCTGCTGAAGAGGTTGTTGTGTCCTTTGATGATATTGTTGTTGATTTGGTTGGCTCTGAGCAACCTGAGGTTGATACGTAGGAACAGGTGCCGGGTTAATAGCAGGAGTTACAGTTGCTACTGGTTGGTACCGTTGCCTTTGCTTTCCGAGAGAGATATTACCAATATCTTGCTCTTTTTTCTTAGGGAAAGCACTACCGTATCTTTTGGTACTGCTTGATGGTTCAGCATCTTTAACTAAACGTCCTTCTCGGACTGCTTCTTCAAGACGAACTCCCATGCCGACCATTTCAGTAAAGTTGATGGGCGCACTGGCGACCATTCTGTCATAGTAAAATGAGCTCAAGGTTTTCAAGAAGATCTTTGTCATCTCTTTTTCCTCAAGAGATGGACAAATCTGAGCGGCAATTTCATGCCATCTCTGAGCATATTCCTTAAAAGTTTCCTTGTCTTTCGGTGACATGGCTCTAAGGTGATCTCTGTCTGATGCCATGTCCAGGTTATACTTATATTGTTGAACAAAAGCAGCGCCAAGATCTTTAAAAGTGACAATCTTAGTGCGGTTTAAACCCATGTACCATTTGAGTGCGGCACCAGTTAAACTATCTTGGAAGTAATGGATCAATAGTTGTTGGTTCTCTGTCTGAGTTGACATCCTCCGAGCGTACATCACCAAATGACTTTGAGGGCAAGAGTTACCCTTGTATTTTTCAAATTCGGGCACCTTGAATTTGTGCGGAACTTTCACATTGGGGAGAAAATAAAGGTCCGCGGCGTCCTTTCCAAATAGATCCTGACCGCGAATGGCTTGCAGTTCCTTCTGTATCTCCAGGACCTGTTCTTGAAACTCCTTCATTCTGTTGTCCATACTTTCATTTCCACCAGAAGATATCTGTGGAATCTGTCCTTCCGAGTCAGTGTGTACCATAGGTGGTGGTACAGTTATTACGGCAGTTACTCTTGGTGCCTCCCGAAGTTTGTAACCTTCAAGAGTTGTTGTCATGACCCTGGCATCTTCGTTTTCCCAAAGTTTGTAACCTTCAGGCCCAGCTGCTCCTGCTGCAGTTTCCAGATCTTCCGTGATCGGCGGAATATATCCTTCCGGATTATAGTTAAGTGGCATGCCCCAGGGACGATCTTTAGGCATGTTATACCGAGGATCAATCTTTTCCACTATAGGCGTAGATGTGATCTCTGAGATTACAGTCCGTTGTTGTTACATCTGGGCTACTGCCAGAGCTTGCATGTCACTGTGAAGCTTTCTCAGATCCTCTCTAAGAGCGTCGATTTCTTCTCTCAGCTCTCTATTCTCTTCCTCGAGATTATCCATTTTATTTTGTTGATTGGCCCGAGTATTGTACGAATGAGACAGTTTGACTTTAGAATCGAGACACAAACGTGAGATTCGTAGGGAAGAAGAATGCGTTATGTGAGAATGATGAAAGATATGCAATAATTATATTAATTATTTTTTGTTTAATCAAAAGAAACTTTGATAATTGAATTGCAAATATCATACAAAGGAAACCCCGTTTTATTGAATTCAAAGATTGCGGAAATGGAAATACAGTAATTTATAATGTGTTGTAAAAGGAAATCTAAACTTATGGATCTTGAGTCCTCTCTGAGGAGAGCTCAGGTGCTGGTTCTGGTATTTCCCTCTTCTTTGACCGGGGCTCTTGAGCCGTTGTTGGGTAGTCATTCCTTTGCCAAGTGAAAGGAGCGAGCAAATTCCTTTGGTCCTCTTGACTTTCTACAGCATGTTGCTCTAAAATCTCGATCAAAGCATCTTTTTCTTTTAACAGTTGTTGTATTTTCTTACACTCCACATTGAGAATGCGGTACTTGTTCTTCCAATACTTCCTCTCCTGTTGAACTTTGTTGAGAGTATCCTGAAGTTTTTCCGTATCAGACATAAAGTAAAGGACATATTCCTTTAACGGAAGAACTTCTTGACAAGGGTAAGGCATCCTCAGCTTGAGAGCTCTAGTTTGTACCTAGTGGAGATAAGGTTCCATAGAGACACATTCTAGTTTTCCTAGAGACTCTCTTCCTTTCCTGTGAACATGTTTCTAGGCATGCACTATTTCTGTCTTTAGTGCCCTGTCATTTTCTCCTTCCTTGAAGAAAAGACCTTCCAGATGAGCATTAGGCGGGATATGTCTCATCGGGTATCCAAATTGACGACGAAATAAAATTGGATGATAATTGATTCCTCCTTTAGATCTTATGAGGGGTACATTAGGGAAGTTTCCACAACGGTCAATGATTCTGATCCCGTCATAGATTCGATTGTACCAATCGATATTAGAGTTGGTAAGAGACATGATTCTCTGCGACCAACATAAAGTACTCTTATGATCCCAAAAAGCAGCAGACTTGGGTAATTGGGAAGTAAACCATTTGTATAGCAGGGGTACACAGTATGTGATCATTCCTCCGCTATATAAATTCCTTAAGTGTACCGAATGATAAGCATTTGCGAGCAAGGTCGATACAGGGCTTCCAATTAGAAAAATCTTAATGGCATTGATATCAACAAAGTTATCAATGTTGGGAAACAGAAATAACCCGTAGGTGAGCAAAACAAAGATGCTTTCAAAAGTAGTCACATTCCCTATACTAGCAAAGTACAGGGTTTTATTTATCAAAAATTGGGCTGGTAATCCTTGGATTCCACCCTTAATGGTCATGTGAGTCCTGACTTCTGACTCGTCCAAATAGATTGCTCTTGCAATGGTTTGATCCTTTAGAATTTCTTCCAGTCCAAAAAAGGGAGCATGATCAGTGATAGGTAAATCAGTCAGGTGAGAGTACTCCTCCAGTGTTGGTGCTAGTTGATAATTCGGGAATGTGAAACACTGATAAACCGGATCGTAGAACAGAATGAGCGTAGCCAGGATTCCTTCGATTACATGGACTCTTAACAGAGACAGCAGTCCTCCGTACTTAGCTCTGAAAGCATCAAGGTTGGTGATCATCCTTGCCAAACCTCTTAAATCCTCTAATTTTGGAAACTTTAAGGTGTACTTGTGAGTCTTCCTTCTACCGAAATCCATAACGCAATCCTTTTCTCTGATATTTGTAATCATTGTCTTAGTTTGATTTGAAAAAGAGAGACTAGGAGAGAAAATTTTTATTTGTTTGAAAGTTTTTTAGATGAAATGAATGCATGAATGCAGCACACAAAAACATAGAAAAAACATGGGGTCAAAGGTTCAGTGTCATGAAGTCATGGCTCTACCATTTCTCTAAGGCTTACAAACGTTTTTCATAATTTCCTTATTTCCAAGAACGCACAAAATCCAACACATATATTCTTATACACACTTGTTGCACAACCTAATTATCGAATATCCTTCTGATACATCAAGTACAATCCAAATCGGCCCACTTCAATTGAAACATTTATCCAAGTCCAAAACTTTTGACAACCCTAACCAATCCTTCGTCTTTATTTTTAATCTCACAACTTAGATGATCCGTATAGTTTCACACTTGATTCTCATTCCAATCACAATCTCAACAATACCATCTCGTCATCTGGTTGGTGATATAACTTCCAAAAATTTCCGACTCATGTCGACACATCTCGCCAACAACACCCAATTCACTTTACTATTTAACATTCCTCAAAGATTTCTATACTTAAATCATTCTCAACTATCATACGCCACACTTCCATGTGCTTCTCCGATACTATTCTTCTTATTACTAAACATTTCATACTTGACTTCATCTTACTATTTCCAGCAAGAATTGTCCAACTTCAAACACGATTATCTTCTTCAATACAGACCTCCCAGACACAAAATTATATTCTAAAATGAAGGGAATTTCACGTAGATTCCAGAACTTCAAGAATCGCTCAAATCTGAATTACGAGTAAAAAGTTATCATCCTTGCAATGGGAATGGTCAAGAAATCCCGTATACAAACTTCCACCAAACAAAATCAGCATCAGACCCAACTATTCAAACGCGTCTTTCTCTCTCCTCAAAAACATACCGAAGACAAAATTTATATGCAAACTGTAGGGAATTTCGTAAACTTTCCGAAAAGTCCATAATCGCTTTCATCGGAGTTACGAGTAGAAAGTTATGCCTCTTATACTGAAGGTTGTTCCATAAATACGAAAATAAAATCCGAAATTGGTGAACATGAGTTCTACCTCTTTCTCTTGCTTCCAAACTCTTCCAACTACCCTTGGTTTTCACCCAACTCTGAAAATCATCCGACTTCGCTCCAGATATACTCCACTTGCATATCACTATTCGTCACATTGCCCTTTCTTCTCCGAGAAGCAAACATCAATCATACAGACTCGTCCTTCTTCAAATGTCTCAACTGGACCGACAGATAAAATCATTAGTCCATACTCTCGTCGATTCGCAACAAAACAGTTCTGACAACACTTGCACCCCTGCAATCTATATCACCTTGATTCAACTTCACATACTACAAACATCTCTGAGAAGTAAACTTCTCCCCCACTAGTTTCAAACCAACTCCTGCATACCCTCGATTAGGAAAACAAACAAGTACCGACAGTGTTCCACACACTTGTCGCGTACTAAGGGATAAACAACGTTAGACAACTTGGCCGGACAGACCGACCTGCTCTGATACCACTTATGTAACACCCCATTTCTACCCGGCGGATAATAGTAAAATCAGAGTTATAAAATTTCAACAAACAATAGGATGCTACACTTTCAGCTTAAAAACAACTTCGATTAACTTCATATGCACAGATACATAACACTTTGATCGGATGAACCGATAACAACAAAATTCATATATATCTTCTTTTCAAAGCAAAACAACTTCAAGATATGAATATTCAACTTTGATTCACTTAACATTTTTTTGTTCGACCAAAACAACTTCAAAACAACATAATACTTAATAAATTCAACTTAAAAATTCAGCAACGTAAAACATATTCAACTATAAACAACAAGCGTCCATCCCCCGAGTGTTACGTATCAGAGCGACATCACCGACTCAAACTAGTAAGGATAAACGACCTTCATCTTTGCTAACCTGCACGTTACCAACATAGGGGTAACATTCAAACAGAAGGGGTGAGATATCGAATAATATAAACAAGAGTATGATAATCAATACATTAGACTAGAATCATACAATTTCACTACTTTACAACAACTTAATCAGCCTAATACTATAACAACTTTATCAACATAATACAACAACAACTTTATCAACATAATACAACAACAACTTTATCAACATAATACAACAACAACTTTATCAACATAAGTAATGCAACACAAAATGCGACTCAACTATGCGTATGCATGTGGTACCAATGGAGCAAAACTCCCAACTTAGAAACGGAGCAGAACTCCCAACTTAGAAATTGCCAGTTTGTCGGGCATCAACAAGGCATCAGCCTTCAACTTCAACTTTTTGCCAATCCAGGCCAACTTAATAATTTTGCCAATCCAGGCCAACTTAATAATTTTTGCCAATCCAGGTCAACTTAATAATGCTATGTTATGCATGCGACAATAACCATAACATCAACTTATTCAACACAACACAACAACGGAAAAAATGCAACAACCGCAAATAACTTAATCCACATTGGTCACAAGACCTGCAACAGCAAGACAACTTAACAACGTTGGTCATAAGACCTGCAACAGCAAGACAACTTAACAACGTTGGTCATAAGACCCGTAACTGCAAAACAACTTAACAACGTTGGTCATAAGACCTGCAACTTAATAATGTCCATAAATCGGGACAATTCAACACAATTCAACTTCACCCGCAAATCAACTTATTCGATATAATTTCAACAAAATAATCCAACCAAGAATACCTACCCGTATACACGACTTACTCCGACAATTTTCAACTAATACCGGACAACTAATTTTTCCGCTTAATTCTACTTATTCGGCTAGATCGGTACTGTTTTACACACTGTAATTACTACTAGTTAATTTACTGATACGGTTAATTTTTAACTTACGGATACAAACATACTTTTGCTACAAAACTATACTGCCATTAAATTCAACTCTGATACAAAACCTGCTACTGTCATTTCTAAGTCCCCACATTATTGCTATTCCTCTGCATTATTAATCGGTTAACATTGTTGAGGCATATTGCACGATAACACCTCAATCGCACACATTCACGACGGTAAAAATCAACACAACGATACGGTTTCAATTTTCTACTATAATTGAACCAGATACAAACCTCAAAACCATTTTTCCTAGAAAGAACATCTCGTTAGCTTTCCAACGCTTCGAATGGGGGTCAAAACCGACTTACGGATCAAAAGATATGAATTTTCCAAACTTTCCGAAACCAGAATTTTTCTGCATAACAACCCTACGGGATTTTGCATTTTCGTTCGAAAATCCGACCGATTCATTTATTTTCTTCGAAACAAACACATACTCATTCATACCAAACATATAGTAGTGATTTGGAACCATCAAACGTGAATTCTACGACTTTCGATTTCAATCCGAATCTTAAACCCCCAAATCTCCAAAAATGCAAAAACTTACAAAATCAATCAAATTCGATAAAACAAGCATACTCGATCACGGCCTAACATTTCTCGACACAACTACGCAATCTATTCCGACTTTCGTCCGCGAAAACATCGGTTTCTATCAATTTAACCAAATTCCAACCTAAGTTTAACACTATAGAACAACAACCAAACAATCTAGCAAACATCAAATTCCACAAAAACATAACCAATTCATCAATACACTTCAACACATTCAGTAGAAAATTATATAACTCCCAATCCCACGTATCAATTATCATATACCCGGTTATAAAATTCGAACCCCACCCTTACCTTGGATTGAAGGTTGCCCTAAATTTTTCCGGTTGAAAACTTGCTCTAGCAGCCTCTTCGAATTCTCTCTCAAAACCCTTGTTCCTCTTTTCCTCTTCTCCATAACTTCCACGTTCTGCTCCTATTTTTCCTCTTTTTCTGCAACTCCCACTTACAGCCACTTTCTAACTCCTCCTTGTTTCTAAAAACCTAATATAATAATTCTATTATTTTATTTTCTTATTGGGCCTCACTACTACACCCCCACTATTACTACCATCTAACTAAGCCCAATATTTTCTTATACTTCTACTAAGTTAACACCATATTATTTTCTACGACTTAAATCATTTTTAATTAAATTATCCTACTAAAGCCAACACAACTTAAATCAATTAAATTAATTAATATTCTACGAATATAAATATTATTTTTAATAGTAATTTCTCCCAACTAAATCGACTAATTACCCGATTAATACTTATTAGCATTAACCAACATATTCAACATAGTCAACAAATATTCGGAAAAATACTCAATACTATTTAATTAAAATATTTAATTAAATACGGGCGTTACAACTCTCCCCCACTTAGAATATTTTTGTCCTCGAAAATTTACTCGATGCACCACACTCCAGATATGTTATCTCAGCTAACAAATCAACTTCCCTGCCCTAAAAGGCAACCCCACGTCTAACACCAAACAACAATACATCACATCAACGACAACAACAACACGAAACAATGCTTATGCAACTCCCCCAACGACTAACTCAAGACACAAAGAATAACCAAGTTAAGAACACACCAGTTCACTACAACCAGAACACAATACAAACGTTACCATCGCCGAAGGCAACACTCCCCTAATTCTCATCATAGGAATTAGCTACTCGCACTCGAACCATCACCTTAGGTAACGAGGCAACAACAAGGATAAGAGCACAAAAGCCCAAAGCACAACATCAACATAATCAAACTACCGACATCGTGGTTACCCACATAAGAACCAACTACGCTATGCCACGCTTTCGCTGCGCACTCTGATTACTCGCAACTATCTAATCTACCAAGTTTACATCAACTTCCGACCATCAAAACAGACATAAGAAAAAGCTTCCGACTTAATTCTCCGGAATTCCGACCAACAGGTATTCTACAATTTGATTACTGACCACTTCGAACTTAGATCCGTAAATAATACCTCCGTATATCCAACACAACTACAACTGCAGCCAATTTCAAATCTTGAATAGGATAGATACTTTCAAGAATTCCCAATTATCATCCACATAAGCTACAACTTCACCACCTCGTATTAACACATCATCAAAGTTCATCTCAACGCATAACAACATTACCACAACATAAGGATACATGTGTCCAATTAATCTCAACAAGAAGAATCATCTTCCAAACAGAGCTTAACACCCAATAGCCATAGATTTAGCCTCAAAAACCTACACTTAACATGACATATTAACCAAGCCGATCAACAAACTAATTCATCAAGTCCTACTCATACTAGCACAATTATACATACAACTTCATCTGAATTAACACAACAAGGCAACCTCATCTTACAAATCATAATTCACACCTTGCTAACTCAGCATATAGCTTCACTTCTTTCAATACTTGCAACTCAACTCTCAAATACTCTACGCGCTCTTCTTCTGATTTTATAAAACATCAGAATACCCCCAACGAATACCAGTTCTAACTTATCCAAACAAGTATGGAAAATACCATTCATATTTCCATATATACACTTTAAGGCATACCAGCCACTACCCTTCTCGATCCGACATCCTCGTTCAAATCATAGTCTTACATTACCATTTACTTCCTACTTGGTTTATCTCTACGATTCTTCAAGTCTCATGTCAGTCGAATTCTCGATCCACAACAAACCAAAACCCAAGTTATCCAGAACACAACTGTGAGTTTCCAAACTACTCACTGATCAACTCGCAACCTCATACTAACATCCTCAAGTCCGCCTCATTTCCCTATATAGGAATCCGCATCGATAACTCAAACAATTCATAAGCACTTGGCTCAACCCCAAACAATTCACTGTGCATACTATTCTAGTTGGCAAGACACGTCTACTCTATCCACATGATTCCGTCGACTATCAACAAGAGATTAAGGGTGATCAGTTCCTTAATTTGTCAATAGACAGCCGGCAACCATAATGGTGGCATAAATCATCATTATCCAACTAAAATAGTGTCTTCTTCCTCGTGCTCAAAGTTATCTAAGCATATTGCTCTACCATTTCTCTAAGGCTTACAAACGTTTTTCTTAATTTCCTTATTTCCAAGAACACACAAAATCCAACACATATATTCTTATACACACTTGTTGCACAACCTAATTATCGAATATCCTTCTGATACATCAAGTACAATCCAAATCGGCCCACTTCAATCGAAACATTTATCCAAGTCCAAAACTTTTGACAACCCTGACCAATCCTTCGTCTTTATTTTTAATCTCATAACTTCGATGATCCATATAGTTTCACACTTGATTCTCATTCCAATCACAATCTCAACAATACCATCTCGTCATCTGGTTGGTGATATAACTTCCAAAAATTTCCGACTCATGTCGACACATCTCGCCAACAACACCCAATTCACTTTACTATTTAACATTCCTCAAAGATTTCTATACTTTAATCATTCTCAACTATCATACGCCACACTTCCATGTGCTTTTCCGATACTCTTCTTCTTATTACTAAACATTTCATACTTGACTTCATCTTACTATTTCCAGCAAGAATTGTCCAACTTCAAACACGATTATCTTCTTCAATACAGACCTCCCAGACACAAAATTATATTCCAAAATGAAGCGAATTTCACGTAGATTCCAGAACTTCAAGAATCGCTCAAATCTGAATTACGAGTAAAAAGTTATCGTCCTTGCAATGGGACTGGTCAAGAAATCCCGTATACAAACTTCCACCAAACAAAATCAGCATCAGACCCAACTATTCAAACGCGTCTTTCTCTCTCCTCAAAAACATACCGAAGACAAAATTTATATGCAAACTGTAGGGAATTTCGTAAACTTTCCGAAAAGTTCAGAATCGCTTTCATCGGAGTTACGAGTAGAAAGTTATGCCTCTTATACCGAAGGCTGTTCCATAAATATGAAAATAAAATCTGAAATTGGTGAACATGAGTTCTACCTCTTTCTCTTGCTTCCAAACTCTTCCAGCTACCCTTGGTTTTCACCCAACTCTGAAAATCATCCGACTTCGCTCCAGATATACTCCACTTGCATATCATTATTCGTCACATTGCCCTTTCTTCTCCGAGAAGCAAACATCAATCATACTGACTCGTCCACCTTCAAATGTCTCAACTGGACCGACAGATAAAATCATTAGTCCATACTCTCGTCGATTCGCAACAACACAGTTCAGACAACACTTGCACCCTTGCAATCAATATCACCTTGATTCAACTTCACATACTACAAGCATCTCTGAGAAGTAAACTTCTCCCCCACTAGTTTCAAACCAACTCCTGCATACCCTCGATTAGGAAAACAAACAAGTACCGACAGTGTTCCACACACTTGTCGCGTACTAAGGGATAAACAACGTTAGACAACTTGGCCGGACAGACCGACCTGCTCTGATACCACTTATGTAACACCTCATTTCTACCCGGCGGATAATAGTAAAATCAGAGTTATAAAATTTCAACAAACAATAGGATGCTACACTTTCAGCTTAAAAACAACTTCGATTAACTTCATATGCACAGATACATAACACTTTGATCGGATGAACCGATAACAACAAAATTCATATATATCTTCTTTTCAAAGCAAAACAACTTCAAGATATGAATATTCAACTTTGATTCACTTAACATTTTTTTGTTCAACTAAAACAACTTCAAAACAGCATAATACTTAATAAATTCAACTTAAAAATTCAGCAACGTAAAACATATTCAACTATAAACAACAAGCGTCCATCCCCCGAGTGTTACGTATCAGAGCGACATCACCGACTCAAACTAGTAAGGATAAACGACCTTCATCTTTGCTAACCTGCACGTTACCAACATAGGGGTAACATTCAAACAGAAGGGGTGAGATATCGAATAATATAAACAAGAGTATGATAATCAATACATTAGACTAGAATCATACAATTTCACTACTTTACAACAACTTAATCAGCCTAATGCTACAACAACTTTATCAACATAATACAACAACAACTTTATCAACATAATACAACAACAGCTTTATCAACATAAGTAATGCAACACAAAATGCGACTCAACTATGCGTATGCATGTGGTACCAATGGAGCTAACTCCCAACTTAGAAACGGAGCAGAACTCCCAACTTAGAAATTGTCAGTTTGTCGGGCATCAACAAGGCATCGGCCTTCAACTTCAACTTTTTGCCAATCCAGGCCAACTTAATAATTTTGCCAATCCAGGCCAACTTAATAATTTTTGCCAATCCAGGCCAACTTAATAATGCTATGCTATGCATGCGACAACAACCATAACATCAACTTATTCAACACAACACAACAACAACAAAAATGCAACAACCGCAAACAACTTAATCCACATTGGTCACAAGACCTGCAACAGCAAGACAACTTAACAACGTTGGTCATCAGAGCTGTAATTGCAAAACAACTTAACAACGTTGGTCATAAGACCTGCAACTTAATAATGTCCATAAATCGGGACAATTCAACACAATTCAACTTCACCCGCAAATCAACTTATTCGACATAATTTCAACAAAATAATCCAACCAAGAATACCTACCCGTATACACGACTTACTCCGACAATTTTCAACTAATACCGGACAACTAATTTTCCGCTTAATTCTACTTATTCGGCTAGATCGGTACTGTTTTGCACACTGTAATTACTACTAGTTAATTTACTGATACGGTTCATTTTTAACTTACGGATACAAACATACTTTTGCTACCAAACTATACTGCCATTAAATTCAACCCTGATACAAAACCTGCTACTGTCATTTCTAAGTCCCCACATTATTGCTATTCCTCTGCATTATTAATCGGTTAACATTGTTGAGGCATATTTCACGATAACACCTCAATCGCACACATTCACGACGGTAAAAATCAACACAACGATATGGTTTCAATTTTCTACTATAATTGAACCATATACAGACCTCAAAACCATTTTTCCTAGAAAGAACATCTCGTTAGATTTCCAACGCTTCGAACGGGGCTCAAAATCGACTTACGGATCAAAAGATATGAATTTTCCAAACTTTCCGAAACCAGAATTTTTCTGCATAACAGCCCTACGGGATTTTGCCTTTTTGTCCGAAAATCCGACCGATTCAATTATTTTCTTCGAAATAAACACATACACATTCATACCAAACATATAGTAGTGATTTGGAACCATCAAACGTGAATTCTACGACTTTCGATTTCAATCCGAATCTTGAACCCCCAAATCTCCAAAAATGCAAAAACTTACAAAATCAACCAAATTCGATAAAACAAGCATACTCGATCACGGCCTAACAATTCTCGACACAACTACGCAATCTATTCCGACTTTCGTCCGCGAAAACATCGGTTTCTATCGATTTAACCAAATTCCAACCTAAGTTTAACACTATAGAACAACAACCAAACAATCTAGCAAACATCAAATTCCACAAAAACATAACCAATTCATCAATACACTTTAACACATTTAGTAGAAAATTATATAACTCTCAATCCCACGTATCAATTATCATATACCCGGTTATAAAATTCGAACCCCACCCTTACCTTGGATTGAAGGTTGCTCTAAATTTTTCCGGTTGAAAACTTGCTCTAGCAGCCTCTACGAATTCTCTCTCAAAACCCTTGTTCCTCTTTTCCTCTTCTCCATAACTTCCACGTTCTGCTCCTATTTTTCCTCTTTTTCTGCAACTCCCACTTACAGCCACTTTCTAACTCCTCCTTGTTTCTAAAAACCTAATATAATAATTCTATTATTTTATTTTCTTATTGGGCCTCACTACTACACCCCCACTATTACTACCATCTAACTAAGCCCAATATTTTCTTATACTTCTACTAAGTTAACACTATATTATTTTCTACGACTTAAATCATTTTTAATTAAATTATCCTACTAAAGCCAACACAACTTAAATCAATTAAATTAATAAATATTCTACGAATATAAATATTATTTCTAATATTAATTTCTCCCGACTAAATCGACTAATTACCCGATTAATACTTATTAGCATCAACCAACATATTCAACATAGTCAACAAATATTCGGAAAAATACTCAATATTATTTAATTAAAATATTTAATTAAATACGGGCGTTACAGCCATCACTTATCTTAGGTGTCACTCAAACTTTCCAGATGCGGCATTACCCGCAGTCCCATTAGCAGAAAAGTAAACACGGATATCTATTAGGAAAAGCGATATATATATATATATATATATATATATATATATATATATATATATATATATATATACACATATATATATATATATATATATATATATATATATATATATATATATATATATATATATATATATTCATTCCTAAAACTAACATCCTAGACCTCTTAAGAGCTATAGCCTATAATCCTATACAGTCAATAACTCCCCAGCAGAGTCACCATTTTTCTGTGAAAAATGGGGACGATGATGACTAGATCTTACTTTGACTCCCTAGTAGAGTCACCATTTTACTTTAGAGAGCGATTTTTGTCGGTGACGCGACCACCTTATCGCTGAAGTTTGGGTTTTCCTCCTCGAGGAGAAAGGGTGCTACTTTCTGATTTCTTATTTATTATCCCATGAAGCTGGAAGGGAAAGGGAAGCTATCTAAAACTAACCTTGCACGCAAATGTTTAACAAACGCTTAAAAGAGATTGGGGGTCCGGGGTCAGGTTATACAATGGGTAGTTGTCAATTACCCATCCTATATGTGGTTATCCACAGGATATTAGCTTTAGGGTTTCGCTTTGTAATTGATGGTGTTTATCTGGTAATGGGTTAGGAAAGTTTATTGGGAAATTTGAGTATGACAGGGAGAGTGAGTTTTTATTGATGTTCGGGTTCTTCCCGATGTTTTTGGTAAGGTACTGGACCTAAGTTTTGGTTGATGTGTGAAGGTACTGGACCTAGAGTTTTTTATTAGTATGCTCGCTAAGATTTCACAATCTTATGCCTACGTATTCCCGTTTAAAAGAAACAGGGAAATCAGAGCAATCGTAGTTCTATAGGAGGAAAGAGATGTTTTGGTGTCTTGTTCAAAGCCCAAGATTGAAGCTAAAGGGGTATTTGTGTCATGTTCAAAGCACAAGATTGAAGCTAAAAGGTTTGACTGAGAGAGAATTTGACATTTCTAAGGAGGGATTGTTGATTTTTGTGTGCCTTGATCAAAGCCCAAGGTTGAAGCTAAGAGGTTGATTGACTCCACTGGGGAAGTCCTTATACAAAGCCTAAGAGGAGGCGGGGAAAAGCTGACTCAACAAGAGAGTGTTTTTTATCTATCTTGTACAAAACCCGAGATTGTGGCAAAAAAGAGGCTGACTCTTTGGGGATATCATTATACAAAGCCTAAGAGGAGGCTAAAAGTTGTTTTGACTCCGCCGGGGAGTTTTGTATGTGTCTTGTATAAAGCCCAAGATAGAGGCTGAAATGGGAAATTTAATTGACTCTGGTGAGGATATTTTAAGTGTTTTATACACAGCCCAAGACGGAGGCTACACAGATTTAATTCTACTGGAGAGTGTTATCTATCATGTACAACGCCTATGATGGAGGCAGAAAAGAGTTTGACTCGGCTTGGGATTTTATTCCTCAAAATCTAATGAAGGTTCGGAGGAATTGGCTTACCTGGGGGAGATGTTTATCCCAACTTATGAAGGTTTATATCTCGTACAAAGCCGAAGATAGAGGCTAAAAGGGTTTGACTCAACAAGAGAGTGCTTGACTCAACAAGAGAGTCTGAAAAGTGTTTGACTCAACAAGAGAGTCTGAAAATTGATTGACTCAACAAGAGAGTCTGAAAAGTGATTGACTCAACAAGAGAGTCTGGAAAGGTTAGCTCCGCTAGGGAGAATCATTTGTACAAAGCCTAAGAGGAGTGTCATACCCCAAATTTTGACCACTAAGATTTCCCATCATTGTGTAAATCATCATCACAATATGGAAGAACCATCATGCCTCATCAGTCTCCCCAAAGATGGGTGAGCATTCACTACAAACAAAGATTAGGGTTTCAAGCCCTCTCAGAGCTCTTAGACAAAGGATCAATCAAGAAATGACATGATCTTCAACTTTTCTAACCTCTCAAACATCCACAATGGATCAATTGGACTCCCACCTCAAGAATCAAGCACAAGGTTGCAGCATTCTGAGTGGATCAAGCCTCAAGATCGCCAGTGTCACCAAATTAGGGTTTAGGTCGACCAGGGCCTCCAGATGGAAATTTTCCTCTGGACATGAGCCAATGCTTCAAAGCATAACCTAAAATGCTCCAAGGGACCTCATGAATCCAATCATCAAGTCAATTTAGCCTCAGGGGATGCATTCACTAAAAAATCAGGAATTAGGGTTTCTTGACCTAATTCACCCCTAAGTTGACTTTTGGGACAAATCATGAGCCGAGACCTCAAGACATGATTTGAGGGTCTCTAACACACCACATTGATCCATTTGCAACAATGGATTGATCCAAGAAGCTTGATTCCCAAGTTTCAAGTTCATCAGAACCACAATTAGGGTTTCGCGGAAAAAGTCAACTGTACCTTTGACTTTTGACCCAGACATGCTCTCAAACCCTAGGAAATGATTCAATACACCCTATAACACCTATGAAATCAATACATCAAGTTTGATTTAGGTCAAGGACTTGATTTCATAGAGGATCGTACAGTTTGGAATTCATCTGATAAAAAAGTCAACTGTGCCCAAAAGTCAAAGTTTGACTTTTTTATTTTTTGAGCAATTATGGTCCCCTAACCCTAAAATGATGTTAATGTGTGATTTGAATCAAAATTCATCAAGAAAAACCACAGAAAGTGGGATAACTTGTAAAAGGGGTAACCATAAAAACTTAGAAATTTTTCTAAGTTATGGAACAAAGTGGCTAAGGTGTCAACTTCCAAGGATCATAACTTGAGATCCAAGCAACCATTTGGGCTGATCCAAAGATGGATTTGTAGCTCTCGTGGCATACTTTAAAAGTGTCAACTACATCTCATTCCAATTCCTCATGGATTTTAAGTTATGGAGTGACCAAAATGACAAAAAGTGAAAATGTCAATTTTTTCCAACACTTAGTGAAATTTTCACTAAGTCAGAATCTGCCTTGCTTCTTTTCCAAAAGTAGAGGTATTTTTCACTTGGATCCAAAAGGTATCAAGACAAACTATGATCACACATGTGTTGTATCATATGATAGCTTTCCAAAATGGTCAAGAACTCCATCAAATTCCATTTGAGCTAAGAGTTATGATAGTGGCAAAATGCCTTGCTGCAACTGTCATAACTAGGTAGATTTGTGCATTTTGCTCGATTTGAGCAATTCTTACAAATGACAAACAAGTTTATCCCTCTGAACACCTCAGGGGGAGACCAAGGAGGGACAAGCACTGATCCATAAGCCTCCCAAGTCTATGGAACCAAAAATAGCATACCAACCCTAAAAAACCCTAAAGAGGGGACAAAACTCCAATTTTGTTTTGGAGCATTCAATGGATGCACCAAGGTGGCATGAACTGGACCATTTCCAACTTAATGAGTTAAGGATAAGATCTGAACTAGGGAACCAACAACCTGTGCTCTAACCTCTAGTCAATGGCTAGAGGAGACTTGGATTCCTATTGATCAATATTGGTCAAACCTCTGTTGTAGTTGCCATTCACTATTGCTTGCAAAACAAACTTGCTCTAATATAAATAGAGCTCATTTGTGATCCGTTTGAGTGCACTAAAGCCATCAAACAGATGCTTTCCTCAAAATATCCTTCTCATTTACAATTTTGCCTTCTAAGGCAAGTCACTATCGGGTTTTGAGTTTGAGAGCTATTCCAACCAAACCAATCACACACACACACCTCATAAACATCATATAGAAGTGATCCAAACACTTAAACAACATCTGGAACACTGATTTCTCAAAATCACTTGCCAACTGCTCAAGTTCTTGACAAAGGTGCAGTTGAGGTACCATCTTCAGTTCCAGCTTATTTCAAACCATTCCAAGCATTCAGGCACATCACTTGGCACCTAGGGAAGCTATCCACATCATTGGAACCAGCTTGCAACACCTCTAACACAAAACACGATCATCAGCTGCAAGAGGTAAGCATGAGCTCTTCTAACTCTATGATCCATGCATATTTCGCTGCACAATAATTTTGCCATATGTTCACAATCATGCATAGAGTGTTTACCCTCAATCAATTGCTTTGTTTGAATCGTATATGGAATTTCTGAGCCTTCATGCAAATTTTAGGGTTCTTAAGGTTTCTTTTTTATTTCTTATTCCACACTTAAAATAAATGAAATTAAAGACCATAGACATGATCGTGAGGAAAAAACGAGCAGATTGATATGTGGTTTGTGTGATTTCATCAAGTATTTAGTGAGATTGGAGAGAAAACGCAAATCTGGGCAAAACTCCCTTCGCGCGTGTTCTTGGCCCATGTTCTTGGCGCCATTTTTGAATATTTGAATATTTGAATTTTGTGATTTTATTTAATTGATTCAAAAATTAATTTCTCTCTGAGTTTTAATGATTTTGAGCTGATTCTTTTTTTTAATAATTCACAAAAATGTTAAAATATTTTATTTTACCAAAAAATCCCAAAAATATTATTTATTTCATGTATTTGATATTTTTGCAAAGAATTAATGTTTTATTTATTTTTTGACATATAAAATGTTTTTTCCTTCTTGATTTTCCAAATTTAATTGGTTTCCAATCATTTTGTGGACTAAAACATGATTTTTGAAACATTAATCCAAGATCACAATTTATTTTTCACGCATGTTTAACAATTTTGATCATTTTAATTGAATTTTTATTCAATTAAAATATATCTTTGAAAACAAATTAGGGTTTGATTAATTCAACCCTCATCAAACTTTTTAAAACACTTTTGGGCCTCTAATAGAGTGTAAGACCCAATCCCTTTTGAAAATAAAAATACTTGGGCCTCAGTCATGGTATAAGACCCACTGCGTTTTCAAAAATCTTGGCGCGATCGCCAGTTCAAAAATCAAATCACCCTGGGCCTCTCCCTGAGTTGTAAGACCCACCATTTGTACAAAAACACTTTTGGGCCTCTAATAGAGTGTAAGACCCAATCCCCTTTGAAAACCAAAACATTTTTGGGCCTCAGTCATTGTATAAGACCCACCGCGTTTTCAAAAATCTCGGCCCGATCGCCATTTCAAAACGAAAATCATATGGGCCTACCCTCGTGTTATAAGCCCTATTTCCTTTCTTTAAAACACTTTGGGCCTCTAATAGAGTGTAAGACCCAACCCTTTTGTAAATAAAATAGTTTGGGCCTCAGTGTATTGTATAAGCCCCGATACAGTCAAACAGTTCGGCACGATCGTCGCCTTTTTAACAAAAACTCTGGGCTTCTCCTTGAGCTATAAGACCCATCTTTGGGCCTCTAATTGAGTGTAAGACCCAACCCCCCTTTGTACATAAATAAATTTGAGCCTCAGTCATTGTATAAGTCCCAGTACAGTTTTCAAAATAACGGTGCAATCGTTGTTTTTCAACTGGGCATCTCCTTGAGTTGTAAGCCCCAACAACTTTTCAAAGCACTTTCTCCTTTGATTTTGAATATAATATTGTTATCAAAGTTTTCTTTGTTGAACAACTAACAAAACATCATGGAAGCTCTACAACGGGTAAGTGTTTATCCGCTTTCATTTATCGCTTTCATATTTATATAACTGTATTGTGGGGTTGTTTCACTGTAAGTCTTCTTTCACATCCTTTATATACTTGTCAGATATCCACTGTGTAATACTAGTATAGTTATTTAGAGTTTTCCCCGGCAACTACGTCTAGCACTAGGTAAAGCCTTATTGGTCACTCTTAAATACAAACAAAACTAGATCCCCCGTAGGATTCCAGATACAGTCTTCCCTTCTCTTAGGGTTAAACAATATGGAACAAAGAGAAAGGCTGTATTCTCGGTGAACCTTTTCTCAGACTGTCACCCTTAGAAATTGTCAAAGAGACTCTACTCCCCAGAGTTGATCTATTCTCCGTGAATAGCATCTCTTGAGTTTCTTCCAAATTCTCGAACTTTCCTGGAATGATCTCTTCTCTGTGAATTGCATTTCTTGAATTTCTCTTGGTTTGGGGACCCACAGGCTTCCTAAAAGCTTCCCCGCCTCCTCTTGGGCATTGTATAAGGACCCTTCAGCTTCTTAGAAGTTTTCATGCCTTCTCTTGGGCTTAATACAAGGACCCTAACGACCTCTTAAAGGTATAAGATAGAACTTAGTCATCCTTTGCTAGAGCAGTCTTTCCAGTGTCAAACGTCTGGCCACTTTAGGGTTGATACTCATCCCTTAATGCCCGTGCCTCCTCTTGGGCATTGTACAATAGATAAAACTCCAGACTTGGACAGTCTAAACCCCTTGAGTCTCCAAGACATTCTCAAGTTCCTTTCAAACATGGGAAAAAACACTGATCACTTAGAAACCTAGCCTGTCTCATGAGGGCTCTCCCACTTGGTCCTGCCTATGGATCTAATCCTCAGCAGTAAGATAGGCTCCTCTTGGGCTTTATACAAATGACTCTCCCCAACAGAGCTAACCTTTTCAGACTCTCTTGTTGAGTCAAACCCCTTTTAGCCTCCTTCTTAGCCTTCATATAAGACAGATAAAAGACTCTCTTATTGAGTCAATCTCTTTTTAACCTCCGTCTTGGGCTTCATATAAGACATATATAAAACACTCTCTTGTTGAGTATAAAAGACTCTCTTGTTGAGTCAATCCCCTTTTAGCCTTTATCTCGGGCTTTGTACGAGACAGCAAAACAATCTCTTATTGAGTATAATAGACTCTCTTGTTGAGTCAGTCACCTATCAATCACTTGTTCAAGGCTCTCTTATTGAGTCAACCTTTTAGCCTCCGCCTTGGACTTTATACAGGACAAATAAAAGTACTCTCTTGTTGAGTCAAACCCTTTAGCCTCTATCTTGGGCTTCGTACAAGACACATAAAAAGCACTCTCTTGTTGAGTCAGTCACTTGTTAGTAATCTCTTGTTGAGTCAACCCTTTTTACCTCTATCTCGGGCTTCGTACAAGACAACAAAAGACACCCTCTGGTTGGGACAATCGCCTCCTCTTAGGCTTTGTATAAGGAAAGCTCGGTTGAGTCAATCAACCTTTTAGCATCAAAACTGTGCCTTGCTCATAGTATACAAACATCAACAACTCCTCTTTAGAGATGACAAATTCTCTCTAATCCTAAACCCTTTAGCTTCACATCTTGGTCTTTGAACAAGATACAGACCACCTTTAGCTTCATGTCTTGGGCTTTGAACAAGACACCAAAACAACCTTTTTCCTCCCATAAAATAGGAGGAACTACGATCGCTCTGATTTCCCTGTCTCAGGAATACGTAGGCATAAGATTGAAAAATCTTAGCGAGCATGCTAATCAAAAACCCAAAATCCAGTACCCCCATATGTCAACCCAAAAGCACCAAATCCTGACATTTTACCAAAAACCTCGCAAATAGTCCAGACATTCTAATCTTAACAAAATAACCGAAGAGGGGCACACATCTTAATAGCATCTGTAAACTAACAATTAGCTGTTTAAACTCAGTTTGCGAGCAGGGTTAATTGGAGACATCTATTTCCCTTCCTTAATCAGCTCAATAGGATAAAAAAATGAATCAAATTGTAGTACCCAAGCAATCGTGATTCAAGACCACAAAAATCGTGCTACAAGGAGGATGACTTTGCTGAGGAAAGTATCATTATACAAAGCCTAAGAGGAGGCTAGCTTCTGCGGGGGGGTCATTGAGATCCCGAGGCAGGTCCAAATGGAGGAATCAACTCTCGCTGGGGATTACAGAAGAGTTGAGGTATCAGATCCCCTGAGGTTTTGATTTGAGATAGTGTTATCCTAATGATAAACTAACCTTGGTTGGGGATTTTAGGAGAGAGACGGGGTTTTAAAACCCACAAGTTCTAACTCTTGCCGGAGATTAATCCAGAATCTGGGGTTTCTCGTATGTTTTATAGGGAACTTGAGAATGTATTTGAGACTCAAGGGTATTTAGACTGTCCAAGTCTACTGGTGTGGAAGGTTTTTATCTTTTGTATGATGCCCAAGAGGAGGCCGACTCTTTTAAGGGATGAGTATCAACCCTAAAATTGGTCTGAGGGTTTTGACTCCTTTTTTAGAAAGACAGCTTTAACGAAGGATGACTAAGTTTTGTTCTATACCTTTAAGAGGTCTTCAGGGTCCTTGTATTAAGCCCAAGAGAAGGCATGAGAACTTCTAAGAAGCCGGAGGGTCCTTGTACAAAGCCCAAGAGGAGGCGGGGATGCTTTTAGGAAGCCTGTGGGTCTCAAACCAAGAAAAGTTCAAGAAATGCTATTCACCGAGAATATACCGTTTAGTGAAAATTCTACGATTTGAAGAAACTCAAGAGATGCTATTCACCGAGAATAGATCAACTCTGGGGAGTAGAATTTCTTTGACAATTTCTAGGGATGACAGTCTGAGAAAAGGTTCACGAGGAATACTGCCTTTCTCTTTGTTCCGTATTGTTTAAGCCCAAGAGAAGGCAAGACTGTATCTGGAAATCCTATGGGGATCTAGTTTTGTTTGTATTTAAGAGTGACCCACAGGCTTTACCTAGTTCTAGACCTAGTTGCCGGGGAAAACTCTAAATAACTATACTAGTATATATACAGTTGATATATGACAAGATTTAAAAAGGTATGAAAGAAGACTAACCATGCGCAGCTTCCTATAATACAGTTATATATATATATATATATATATATATATATATATATATATATATATATATATATATTTGACATGTATTTAAAAGAGATGAAAGAAGACTAACCATGCGCAGCTTCCCACAATTCAGTTATATATATATATATATATTAAAGCGAGTAAATGAAAGCTGTTAAAACTTACAGGTGAACGAGCTTCCATTCTGTATTGTTAGTTGTTCAAGGAAATTAAAGAAAGTTTTGATAACTGTATATTTGAACCTAAATCAAAAGGGAGTTGTTTGTGAAAAAAAATTGTTGGGGCTTATACTCAAGGAGAGGCCCAAGGTTTGAACAGTGATTGTACTGTTGTTTTGAATATCGCATCGGGACTTATACAACGAATGAGGCCCAAAAAGTTTTCTTTACAAAGGGATGGGTCTTACAACTCAAAGAGAAGCCCAAAGATTATTTAAAGAAAAGAAATGGGACTTACAACATGAGGGTAGGCCCAGTTGAAAATAGTTTGAAAACGACGATCTCGTCGGAGTTTCTGAAACTGTATCGGGACTTATACAATACACTGAGGCCCAAAAATGGTTTTGGTTAAAAGGGGATTGGGTCTTACACTCTATTAGAGGCCCAAAGTTTATTTTTGTATAGGATATAGGGCTTACAACTCAGGGAGAGGCCCAAATGATTTTGAAAAGGCGACGATCGCGTCGTTGTTTTGAAAATGTACAGATGGACTTATACAATATATGAGGCCCAAAATTGTTTATTTACAAAAAGGGGTTGGGTCTTACACTCTATTAGAGGCCCATGAGTGTTTTAAAAAGGTTGTTAGGGTGAAAATCAAAGAAACCCTAATTTCATCATTTTTTAAAAGTAATCCTTTTAATAAAATGAATAAAATGACAAAAATACCAAATAAGTCTAAATAAACTACTTGTGATTTTTGGTTAAGGTTTGAAAAATGAAGTTTTAATCACAAGATAAATTAGAACTCATTTGGTTTTGTTTTTTCAAGGTGAATATTCATTTTTTAAAGGTTTAAAAACAATAAAAATGAATTTATTTACAAAAATATTAACTATATTAAATAATTAATATAAATCTGTTTTTTTTTTTTTTTTTGTGGAATAAAATATTTTAACATTTTTTTGATTTTTTGCAAAAAGAACCAGTCAAAAATCCTTAAAATTGAAGGAGAAATTAATTTTCCAAATCATTTAAAATATAACAAAATATATAAAAAAAATGGAAAAAGTGGTAAAAAGAGGATCTGGGGCGAGGGGGATTCGAACCCGAGACCTCTAGGGTGCAGCGCGTGCCTTCTAGCACTGGGGTGGTGATACATCTGTGTATAAAAACCACCCCATGAATACATGAGGCATGCCTTGTTTTTGGCCTGGCCAAGGCAAGGTTTTGGCCAAAAACGTGAAGCTTGTAACTTTCTCATTTCTCCATGGATTGGGACAAAATTTAGGTCTATACTGCCTAGAATTTCACAAGGAATCCAATGGTGGTGGTAGTTTTTTCAGATGAGGCTCCTATTTCAAAACCCAATGGTGTTCTTGAAATAGGCCTATAATTGCATTTTCTATGCTACCTCTTGTTATAGGCATGAATTACATGATGAATTGGTTCACACCCAACATATATAACATGTATGAGATATGCATGATTAGTGGACTTCAAAGCAATGCATATTTCAAAGAGTTCAAGTTGTGATGCCTACTTCTTTAGGAGCTTTTTGGGCTATCTGCCAAGTTTCTTGTGCCAGAAGTAATTTAATGCTTTAGACACTCTCAATTGATCCCTTAGAAGCTTTTAGAATGGTAGGAACTAGCTGGAATCCTCAGGAACAAGTTTGAGTTCTTTCTTGCAAAAAGGGCAAAAGTGACCAATATGGCAACTCTCTCAAATGGTGTTCCAGATGTGGGGAACCATTTGGGACAGTTCAAGGATGATATTTGGAGTGTGTTTGAGGTCTTATCTGGTTTTGAAAGTGACTGAATCAAGACATGGCTTGAAAAATGCAAAAAAGTCTAATTTTGAGGTTTTGAGAGGGGACTTTGAGATTTTGGTGTTACAGGACACATGTTAGAGTTCAGACATCTTAGATACGACATATTGGATGTGTTTGGATCATGAGCCATGGTGGAAATGCTCTCTAACTCAAAAACTCAGAGTTACCTTACAAAAGAAGGCATTTTGGCCTAGAGAAAGGGATTTTGAGGAAAGCATCAGTTTGGTTGCTTTGGTGTACTTAAACTGAGCACAAATGAGCTCTATTTATAGTAGAGCAAGTTTGTTTTGCAAGTAATATTGAATGGTGGCTGCAGCAGGCTGTTGGCCAATGGTGATCAAATGGAATCTCAAGTCTCCTCTAGCCATTTGTCATACCCCAAATTTTGACCACTAAGATTTCCCATCATTGTGTAAATCATTACCACAATATGGATGAACTATCATGCCTCATCAGTCTCCCCAAAGATGGGTGAGCATTTACC
This sequence comes from Lathyrus tuberosus, assembly GCA_022829125.1. Classification (NCBI taxonomy): domain Eukaryota; kingdom Viridiplantae; phylum Streptophyta; class Magnoliopsida; order Fabales; family Fabaceae; genus Lathyrus; species Lathyrus tuberosus. The sequence continues at coordinate 4,323,989 of JALAZF010000414.1, read as the reverse complement.
ACAAATAAGAATTAGGGTTTCAAGCCTTCTCAGAGCACTTAGACAAAGGATCAATCAAGGAATGACATGATCTTCAACTTGTCTAACTTCTCAAACACCTATAAAGGATCAAGAGGACTCCCACATCTAGGATTAAGCACAAGGTTGCAACATTCTAAGTGGATCAAGCCTCAAGACCGCCAATGTCACCAAATTAGGGTTTTGGTCGACCAGGGCCTCCAGATGGAAATTTTCCTCTGGGCATGAGCCAATGCTTCAAAGCACAACCTAAGATACTCCAAGGGACCTCATGGACCCAATCATCAAAGTCAATTTAACCTTAGGGGATGCATTCACAAAAAAATAAGGAATTAGGGTTTTTTGACCTAATTCACCTCTAAGTTGACTTTTGGGACAAAACATGAGCCAAGACCTCAAGGCATGATTTGAGGGTCTCTAACAAACTATATTTATCCATTTGCAACAATGGGTTGATCTAAGAAGCTTGATCAACAAGTTTCATTTTCATCTAGACCACAATTAGGGTTTTGAGGAAAAAGTCAACTGTACCTTTGACTTTTAATCCAGGACATGCTCCCAAACCTTGGGACATGATTCAATAAACCCTATATCACCTATGGAATCCATCTATTAAGTTTGATTTTGGTCAAGGACTTCATTTCATAGAGGATCACACAGTTTGGAATTCATCCGATAAAAAGTCAACTGCGCACAAAAGTCAAAGTTTGACTTTTTGAGATTTTTCACAATTATGGTTCCTTAACCCCAAAATGATGTTAATGTGTAAGTTGTGTTTCTGTGAGAATCAGATAACAAGCTATTAATTAACTTGCATCACATTTCTTTTGAATTCACCACCGACTTTGATTTATCCAAAGGAAAGGTTCAAGATCGAGAAAACCTAAGGGGGGAGATCTAAGGTTCGGGGGTTAGTTATACTAAGGGAAGGTATTAGCACCCTTAAGTATCTGTAGTACTCTACAGGAACCTCTTGTTTAGTTTGTGTTATGTTATGTTTGCTTGCTAAGAGAAATCTGTTAAGGCTAAAGGTAAAGACCTAAAGGGTATGTACACTAAGTTTGCTCTCCAAGACGTCGTATCTTGTGCCTACGTATTTGACTAAAGAATCAGAGCAACCATAGTTCACCTAACTAAGTGTGAATTTTGAGGAACCATTGACTATGGCCAAATTTCCAAGGGGAATGAGTATGAGCTCCTATAGAGTTAAAAAACTCTCTAAGTCTAAGTTGTAATGGGGAAAGTGAGCACTCATGATGATGAGAGTCACATAGAATTTAAGAACTCTAACCTAATTCTAAGTGGTGAGATTCATGGCCTTTTGGAGGCTAAGAAACGATAAAGGCTCTTAGGAGGCCTAGGGGGAAGATGGCTCTTAGGAGGCCAAGATGATGTGTGATTTGTTTATTGACTTATGAGTCAACTTAGGAGGACTTTTCCTTTGGATCCAGGAGGATAACAGTTTTATGAAACAAGAAGTTTACGTGGATATTTAAATGAAGATGCAATATTGAATAACAAAACATTCAAGTGAAGCAAAGTTTTACAACATCATACAAGGTTAGAACCAATATGCATTAGGCAATAACTAAGCAATATGAACAAAATGACATGATAAAAGAATCAAGAGCAAACCAAGGTATTCAATAAAACCCTAAAAAGCCTTCTGCTTCCAACCTGAATAAAGACCTCAAAAATAATTATTTTTACCAATCTCTTTTTATGTTCAAAAAGTAAATTCATTAAGGAATGATTAGCAAAAAGAATGGGCGCAAAATGATAAAAAATGGTTGAGATATGAATTTTTGAAGTTGAGGCATAAACCATAAAAAATACAAAGGGAAAATGTGATAAAAAGATGGGAAAGGTCCCTCATGGGTATTGAACCTATGCCCTTGCGTGTACAGCCCAAAACCTTTGCCAAACTTCCCAATGCACACGTTTTAACTAGGTATAGCTAAGCCATAATATATGTGAAACAAGGTTGATTTTAGGAAATAAAGATAAAAGGACTGGGGCGAGGGGGATTCGAACCCCAGTCCTCATGGTCAAAGGCGAGTGTATGTGTGTGCTTGCCTCTAGGGTGGCTGTTACATCCGGTAACAAACATGACTCCAACTTTATTTAAGTATTGGCAAGCGAGGAAATGGGTGCTAGCAATACAAGTTGCCACAACTAACCAGAGCAAGGAGTCCAAGAACTCAACCTGGTAACCTGTCAAACCAACTATCTCAACTGGACATACTCAATAATTTCTTCTGCCAAAATCCTACTCAACTCAATCAAAATAGTAAACATGTCATGAATTGTTGCAATGAAATTAGGTACAATTATTTTAGAGCCATGTACAATACAAGCAGGGCACAAATATACTATGTGTCTCAAGCTAGCAAATGAACCACAACAAGAGGATAAGATGAATGAAGTTCCTGCTATGCATAAGATGAAAGGAGAAAAAGCCAGAACCAACAAGGTTGGATGAAAACATCAACCTGAATGAAAATTTTTCGTACCAAATGATGGCATTCCATTATTTTAACCAATAATTGCATGAATCAAAAATCTTAAGAGATAGCTTAGAAAACTTGTGAATCAAATGGCATTGGCAGCAAAAGTTCAAACCAGCAAGTGGCAGTATTCCCAAGTCATTCATTCAAAGTGTAAAAGGAAAATGGCATGATGATTAATGCAATAGAGACAACAGGTATCAACTCTTCTTGGTGACATGTGAGAACAATACAAATGGTTAGTGTGCAGCCAAACAATGTATCACTAAGGCAGTTCTTATATGTACCACAAGGTAATGATGCACAAAGCTTCAAGGGATTCTCAAATTGTACATACCAGTCTTAGCATATCAATTTAATTTGATTTTAAGTAACAAACCAACATGTTATGATACATTGTGAGCACAAGATAGGGCATCAGACATAAACTTCAAAGATTAGCAGTAGATTGTACATGCAAAGTGAATACAAGACATAGCAATGGTCCAAACAACCTAGCCACCTGTCAAGACAAGATTTTATGCACACAAACTGAGCACAATGCCTGGCAACACTCCCAACTCAGGCATACATCAAAGGGGCATTTTGAAAGTCTACATTTATGTCTTGAACAACTAAGTATAGCATGATGGAGCAGACATATGTTTAATACATAACATGAGTAAAGATGCATCCTTATAAGGTTTTAGACAGGAACATGGGCAAAACAAGCTCTGGCAAGGCAAGACACACATATCATGAATTTCAGGTATACAAACTGGTTATAAATCAAATTGAGACCAATGTGAGCATGGCATATCAGTTTGTGCACGTTAATCTTGTGAAACATTGACAAGCATATGGTTAAGAAACCAAAATTCAACACAAAAGAAAAGCAACAAGTTCTCATGCAAGATGACAAGTTTGGCAGTTATTAGCACACATATTCTTGAACTCATATCACAGCAGCAAGTTATACACAACAAGTAAACACTCAAAGCATAACCAGTTACATAATTTTAACAAGTTAGCAGTTCCGATATATCAATTTTAGGTACCTCAGTCAACTTAACTCAAAACAAAGGTCATGGCATATTGTAGTTTGGTGTGCATGCCAATATGTATACAAACATATGAATAGATGCACAAGGACACTATGGTTACAGAATGAGCTAGAAACATCATTCCTGCTCAAAGGCACAACTTAATAAACAAAATACTTGTGTACATTGCATAATAAGAACTTTGACAAAGACAAATAATGGCAGCAGGATCAGTTATAATAGCAATGAATCAACATGATAGCAACATGAGTGATATTGGCATTGCAAAGTCAACATAACACATATGCTACATTTTAAATGATAATAAAATTTGAGCAAAGGCATGCTCTAATGGTCAGGATCATGCAAACTAGCCAGATGCAGTTTCAAGCAAGGCAAGCATAGTAAGCATGAGAAAGTTGACAAGTATTGATGCAAAGAGGCAAAAACTGGTTCAAGTAACTTGGCCTTAATCCAAACACTTGGTAGTAAGCAAAGGCATATAGTATATAAGCAAAACAATATGTCCATATACTAACAATTATAAATATAATCAGACCATAATGTACAAAAACAAAACATCAAGGGGTTAACAAACTCAGATATCAGTCCTAGCACACAAAGTCAGCCATCCACAGTATCATGACCTACATAAACCCTATATGCTTGTGAAACTTGATCAGACATATTGATGAGTACTAAATGAAACCTCCCATGAATATATAGTGCCAAATTCTTATCTTCAGAAACAGGCTCAGCAAACCATGACATGGCTAGCACATGAAAATAGTTTGAATTTAAATATCAGTGATATGCCAATACTTGTATGCATATGTTGAACACAAACCAAATCAGTAGCACACACATAGAATTTATACATTATGCTAGCACCAGTACCACAACTTGTATTTTAATGAAAACTGAGTTTTCCTACCAATAATCATCCAAACAGTTATTACCTTTTTGTTTCATAGCATTCAACACAGTTACATAACCATTTGATCTTTGTATTTTGGCAGTGTTATACACAGAGGGAGTTACATGAATTTAAACAAGCATCAAGGAGCAGTATGAGGATTCAGTTATCATTCAATGTAAAACACTCCTACCGCTAAGAACAAAAGATAAAATAGCTACTTATCTCAACACATAAACAAATATTATCTATCCTAACTCCATATGGTCTGCCGTAACAGAAGTATAGCACAACTTTTAAACACACACCATGTTTACCTCATGAATGAGGGAAAAGGATATGAACATACATTATATGAGTTCATAACACAATGATATGATGATAGATATACTACATGAGCAGGAATGTAAAGAATGGAAGAGGGAGGTTACCAAGTGGAATATGTCCACTGCAACTTCATTTATGCACAAGCCTCTTTCTTGCTGAAACAAACACAAACTCCCAAAGCCAAGCTTCTTTCTCCTTCTTCTCTTCCAGAACTTTGAACTCAGATGTTTTAAGGAGAGTATGTGAAAGATGTTGGTGAGAAATGCAAGCACAATGGCCTGCTATTTATAGGGGAAGCAAGAGGATGCAAGGTATGGCCACTTTGTCAAAAATGCCAACACTACCCTTGTAATTTCGTGTGAAGTAGCAATTGTTGAGGAAAAATCTTCCAAGAATATTTGAGCTTATGAGCATAACTGTTGAGAACTGATAGGTGAGAGGCTCGAGGAATAAACTAATATTTCCTTGCCTTTGTAAAGTTTCTCCCCCCTCCCACTTGCACAAACAAGACATATATGCATATTTTAATGCAAATCACTTGGGATTTTCGTGGAGAGGCTTAATTTAATGTTAAATGGATCATTAGAACTCAGAAATAATGAAATTTGGGGATTAGGGAAGTGTTTGAGTCAAAACTCAAAAGTTGGTTCCTTGCACTCTAAGGAATGAAACCTCCAACTTTAGATCTTCGAAACTCCTAGCTCACTCGATGGATGGAGGAGTTCTAGTACTTTTTGGAAAGCCCTCAATGCCCTCTACAACTTTCATGTCCAAAGATTTTTGAGCTGAGGCCGGGAACTTTATGAAAAACTGGGTTGAAGTTGGTTGTTTATTAAGAGAAAACAAGCTGAAATTTCACTAAGTCTTGGGTCAGTTTAGCTTCTGAGTCTCATAACTCACAAACCATGCATTTTTTCGAGAAAAGTCATATTTAAAACTTTGAAATTCATGGAAAGAGCTTCCATTTGGGCTATGAGTCACTCAATTTGGATGTGTGGTTTGGAAGTTATGACCATTTCAATTTTGCACAAGAGGGGAAATTTTCACATATGAAATGTTTCATGAACTAAACCTTGCTTCCTTTGCAAGAAAACTTTTGAGACTTAGTTTCTCATACCCTAAATCATCAATGAGGCATATTAGGATGAATTGAGGCCTTGGAGGTGTCATCTTGGGTCAAAACCTCAAGGATTAGGGCTTGGATCAAAACCCTAATTTTAACTATGAATGCACTGGGGCAAACTCTTATGATCTTGCTTCTTCCATCACCTAAAGCTCATAGATGGCCTTTAGGGATGTATTCTATCATATGGAGTCAAGTCCTAAGGCTTGAGAGGACCTCTTGATCAAAATCAAAGGCAGTGATACACTTGTCTTAACAAAACCCTAATTTGGAGACAAGGTGGAACTGTGGCTCAAACTAATCATGATGAGAACCATATGACCTTGAATTATTGTTGAGTGAGACCTCTTGAATGTAGGTAAACTCAAATGGTTGATGAACGAAGCAAAACTTGACCTAACATGACAAAATTCTTCAGTGATTCCTCAGCTTAAAACCCTAATTCCACTCTCTGGTCTGGTTGTCCTTTGTTGACTTGACTTGATACAAAGTCTTGGGATTTTGGTTCCAAAAAAATAGGGGATCTTTGTGATGATTATATGGAGCCAGCGAATACCTTAGGAGGCCTTGAATTTCTCTGTGTAAACCCTAATTCCAAACATAAGAGAAACAAACTGCAAGATATGGGTTAGTTAAACAATGCATAGGTGAATGAAACCTAAATGTAAGTACAAAATGTTATGACATCTAAGGGGTAAAATTTGGGGTACAACAAGTAGAATCATCATTCATCAAGAAAAATCAAAGAAATTGGGATAACTTGTAAAAGGGGTAACCATGAAAAACTTAGAATTTTTCTAAGTTATGAAACAAAGTGGCTAGGGTACCAACTTCCAAGGATCATAACTTGAGATCCAAGCAACCATTTTGAATGATCCAAAGATGGATTTGTAGCTCTCATTGCACACTTTAAAAGTGTCAACTACACCTCATTCCAATTCCTCGTGTATTTTAAGTTATGGAGTGACCGAAATGACAAAAACATGAAAATGCCACTTTTTCCAACACTTGGTGAAATTTTCACTAAGTCAGAATCTGTTTTACTTTTTTCAAAATGAAGGGGCATTTTTCACTTGGATCCAAAAAGTGTCAAGACAAACTATGATCACACATATGTTGTATCATATGAGAGCTTTCCAAAATGGCCAAGAACTCCATCAAATTCTATCTGAGCTAAGAATTATGACAGCTGCAACATGCCTTGCTGTAACTGTCATGACAAGGCATATTGGTGCACATTGGCTCGATTTGATCAAATTGTGCAATTCCAAGCATGCTTATCCATCTGCACACCTCAAGGGGTAATAACCAAGGGACAAGAACTAATTCATCAGCCTCTCAAGTCCAAGATTCCCAAAGTAGCATGCCAAACCCTAAAAAGCCTAAAAGAGGCCAAGACTCCAATTTTGTTTCCAAGCATTCAATGGATGCACCAAGGTGGCATGAACTCAGTCATTTCCAACTGAATGAGTCAAGGATAAGCTCTGAATCAAAGAACCATAGGCCTGTTCTCTAACCTCTAGTCAATGGCTAGAAGAGACTTGAGATTCCATTTGATCACCATTGGCCAACAGCCTGCTGTAGCCACCATTCACTATTGCTTGCAAAACAAACTTGCTCTACTATAAATAGAGCTCATTTGTGCTCAGTTTAAGTACACCAAAGCACTACAACTGATGCTTTCCTCAAAATCACCTTCTCACTTTCAAATTTTCCTTCTAAAGCAAGTCACTATCGGGTTTTGAGTTTGAGAGCAATTCCAACCAAACCAATCACACACACACCTCATAAACATCATATGTGAGCTGATCAAACACTTAAACAACATCTGGAACACCAATTTCACAAAATCACCAGCCAATTGCTCAAGTTTTCAACCAAGTTGCAGCTGAGGTGCCATAATCTGTTCCAGTCCATTTCAAATCACTCCAAGCATTCAAACACATTCCATATGGTGTAGAGAAGCTGTTCAGATTGTCACAACTCATCTGTAACACCTCCAACTCAAAAATCAAATTGCTCTTGTTGTCACGACCTTCAAGTAAGCCTAAACTTGGTCCTCTCTTAATCTATGCATATTTCCTCGCACAATACTTTTTCCAAATGTTCATAATCATGCATAGAATGTTTCCCCTCAATTACTTATTTTGTATGAATCGTGTATCAACATTCCCAGCCTTCATGCAGAATCTAGGGTTCTTGAGGTTTGTCTTGATTTCTTATGCCATGCTTAAAATAAATGAAATTAAAGACCATAGACATGATCGTGAGGTGAAAACGAGTAGATTGATATGTGGATTGCACGATTTCATCAAGTATTCAGTGAGATTGGATAGAAAATGCAAATCTGAGCAAAACTCCCTTCGCGTGTGTTCTTGGCCCATGTTCTTGGCGCCTTTTTCACAAATTTGAATATTTGAATTTTGTGGTTTTATTTAATTGATTCAAAAATTAATTTCTCTCTGAATTTTAATGATTTTGAGTTGATTCTTTTTTTAATAATTCACAAAAATGTTAAAATATTTTATTTTACCAAAATTTCCCAAAAATATTATTTATTTCATATATTTGATATTTTTGAAAAGAATTAATGTTTATTTACTTTTTAACATTTGAAATAGTTTTTCCTTCTTGATTTTCCAAGATTAATTGGTTTCCAATCATTTTGTGGATAAAAACATGATTTTTGAAACATTGATCCAAGATCACCACTCATTTTTCACATGTTTTCTATAATTTTTATTAATTTTTAAACAAAATTAATTACATTTTAAACAAAATTAGGGTTTCTTTGATTATCTCCCTAAACAAATCTTTTTCACACTCATGGGCCTCTAATAGAGTGCAAGACCCAACCCCTTTTGAAAACCAAAATAGTTTGGGTCTCGGTTATCGTATAAGACCCGCTGTGTTTTCAAATCTCGGCGCGATCGCCGTTTTTCAAACAAATAATCAACTGGGCCTCTCCTCGAGCTATAAGTCCCATTCCTTTTCTTGAAAAACACCTTTGGGCCTCTAATAGATTGTAAGACACAACCCCTTTGTAAATAATACCTTTTGGGCCTCACACATTGTATAAGTCCCTCTTTATATTTTCAAAAGTTCGGCACGATCGTCGCCTTTGTAACAAAATTAACTGGGCCTCTCCTTGAGTTGTAAGCCCCATCACTTGTACAAAAATAAATCTTTGGGCCTCTAGTAGAGTGTAAGACCCAATCCCCTTTTAACCAAGACTTTTGGGCCTCAGTCGTTGTATAAGTCCCGATACAAAACAACAGTACCATCACTGTTATAATTTAGGCCTCTCCCTGAGATATAAGCCCCGATCTCTGTTCAAAATACTTTCTCCTTTGATTTTGAATCCAAATGTATAGTTGTTTTCTTTAATTTCTTTGTTGAACAACTAACAAAACAGCATGGAAGCTCTACAACGGGTAAGTGTTTTTCCGCTTTCTTTTATATGCTTTCGTATACATAACTGTATTGTGGGAAGCTGCGCATGGTTAGTCTTATTTCATTCTTTTGAATGCTTTCATATACATAATTGTATTGTGGGAAGCTGCGCATGGTTAGTCTTCTTTCATACTCCTTTAAATACTTGTCATATATCAACTGCATATATACTAGTATAGTTATTTAGAGTTTACCCCGGCAACTACGTCTAGAACTAGGTAAAGCCGTGTTGGTCACTCTTTAAATACAAACAAAACTAGATCCCCATAGGATTTCCAGATACAATCTTCCCTTCTCTTAGGGTTAATTGATATGGAACAAAGAGAAAGGCAGTATTCTCGGTGAACCTTTTCTCAGACTGTCACCCCTAGAAATTGTCAAAGAAATTCTACTCCCCAGAGTTGATCTATTCTCCGTGAATAGCATCTCTTGAGTTTCTTCCAAATACTCGAACTTTCCTGGAATGATCTCTTCTCTGTGAATTGCATTTCTTGAACTTCTCTTAGTTTGGGTACCCACGGGCTTCCTAAAAGCATCCCCGCCTCCTCTTGGGCTTTGTACAAGGACCCTTCAGCTTCTTAGAAGTTCCCATGCCTTCTCTTGGGCTTAATACAAGGACCCTAACGACCTCTTAAAGGTATAAGATAAAACTTAGTCATCCTTTGCTAAAGCAGTTTTTCCGATGTCAAACCTCAAGCCACTTTAGGGTTGATTCTCATCCCTTAAAACCCTTGCCCTCTTTTGGGGCATCCTACAAAAGATAAAACTCTTTAACCCCCGTAGACTTGGATAGTCTAAACCCCTTGAGTCTCAAAGACATTCTCAAGTTCCTTTCAAACATAGGAAAAAACACCGATCACTCTGGATAAATCTCCAGCAAAAACCCGGTCTCTCTCATGATAGTTCCCCATCCTTGGGCCTGCCTATGGATCTAATCCTCAGCAGAAGATAGCCTCCTCTTAGGCTTTGTATAATGATTCTTTTCTCAGCACAGTCAGCCTCCTCTTGGGCTTTGTACAATGATCCTCCCCCAGCGGAGCTAACCTTTTCAGACTCTCTTATTGAGTCAACCATTTTTAAGACTCTCTTGTTGAGTCCATCACTTTTCAAGACTCTCTTGTTGGGTCAATCTCCTTTTAGCCTCCATCTCGGGCTTTGTACGAGACATCAAATCACTCTCTTGTTGAGTATAAAAGACTCTCTTGTTGAGTCAACCCTTTTAGCCTCCATCTCAGACTTTGTACGAGACAGTAAATCACTCCCTAGTTGAGTATAAAAGGACTCTCTTGTTGCGTCAAATCCTTTAGCCTCCGTCTTAGGCTTTGTACAAGACACCCATATATCCACTCTCTTGTTGAGTCAGTCTCATGCAACCTCCTCTTAGGATTTGTATAAGGACTTCTCCAGTGGAGTCAATCAACCTCTTAGATTCAACCTTGGGCTTTGATCAAGGCACACAATCCCTCTTTAGAGATGACAAATTCTCTTTCAGTCAACCTTTTAGCTTCAATCTTGGGCTTTGAACAAGACATAAATATTCCTTTTAGACTCTGTCTTGGGCTTTAGACGAGACACCAAAACATCTTTTTCCTCCCATAGAATAGAAGGAACTACGATTGTTCTGATTTCCCTGTTTCGTTTAAACGGGAATATGTAGGCATAAGATTGCGAAATCTTAGCGAGCAAACTAATCAAAACCTCTAGGTCCAATACCTACATACATCAATCAAAACTTAGGTCCTATACCTTACCAAAAACATCGGGAAGAACCTGAACATCAACAAAAACTCACTCTCCCTGTCATACTCATACTTTCCCAATAAACTTTCCTAACCCATTACCAGATAAACACCATCAAGTGCAAAGCAGAACCTAAAGCTAACATCCTGTGGATAACCACATATAGGATGGGTAACTAATAACTGCCCATTTTATAACCTGACCCCGGACGCCCCAATCTCTTTAAGCGTTTATTTGAACAATCGTGTGCAAGGTTAGTTTTAGATACCTTCCCTTTCCCTCCCAGCTTCACGGGATAAATAAGAAATCAGAAAGTAGCACCCCCTTTCTCCTCGAGGAGGAAAACCCCAGCTATAAGGTGGTCGTGTCACCGACAAAAATCGCTCGCTACAAAAAAATGGTGACTTCATAGGACTAGAGGTCTAGGATGTTAGGATAAATATATATACTATTTTTCCTAATTGATATCCGTGTTTATTTTTCTGCTAATGGGAATGCGTGTGATGCCGCATCTGGAAAGATTGAGTATACACCTAAGATAGGTGATGGCACGAGATGGGTAATCTTATTGGGAGTGAATCCCAAATAAGGGGTCCCGGTAGACCATCGAATCAGTGGAGATACCCTTTGTGGACTCAATGCCTATACGAATTCGGTTGTTGAAAGCAGATTGTTCGATTGGGTTATCTGAGAAGCTGAAGATTTTAGTATACTGAAACCATGTTACTATTTTGTAGTGCGGAAGCTATCGGAAATAGTTGTCACGCGATACTACCCTCATTTGAGATTACTCTAAGATACATCATCTCGCTTGGGTGATTCCAGCCTGCTGTTGTTATCCCAAGAGGGGTCAATGATTTTGCGGACAGGTACAAAAAATCACCAGTAAAACCCTTGGGGGTGGGTAGAGCCTTGACTTCATGACACTGAACCTTTGACCCCATGTTTTTTCTATGTTTTTGTGTGTTGCATTCATGCATTCATTTCATTAAAAAACTCTTAAACAAAGAAAATTTTCTCTTCCAGTCTCTCTTTTTCAAATTAAACTAAAACAATGATTGCAAATGTCAGAGAGAAAGATTGCGTTATGGATTTCGGTAGAAGAAGGACTCACAGGTATACCTTCAAGGTTCCAAAACTAGAGGATTGGCGAGGATGATCACCAACCCTGATGCTTTCAAAGCTAAGTATGGAGGACTGTTGTCTCTGTAAAGGGTCCATGTAATTGAAGGTATCCTGTCCACACTCATTCAGTTCTACGATCCGGTCTATCATTGTTTCACATTCTCGGATTATCAACTAGCACAAACACTGGAGGAGTACTCTCACCTGACTGATTTACCTATCACTGACCAAGCTCCCTTTTCTGGACTGGAAGATATTCCAAAAGATCAAACCATTGCAAGAGCAATTTATTTGGACGAGTCAGAAGTCAGGACTCACATGACCACTAAGGGTGGAATCCAAGGTTTGCCAACCCATTTTTTGATAAAGAAAGCCTTGGACTCTGCTAGTATAGGGAATATGCTTGCTTTCGAAAGCATCTTTGCTTTACTCACTTACGGGTTATTTTTGTTTCCCAACATTGATAGTTTCGTTGATATCAATGCCATTAAGATTTTTCTGATTGGAAACCCCGTACCAACCTTGCTCGCAGATGCTTATCATTCTGTACACTTAAGGAATTTGTACAGCGGAGGAATGATCACATGCTGTGTACCCTTGCTATACAAATGGTTCATTTCCCACTTGCCCAAGTCTGCTGCTTTTTGGGATCAAAAGAGCACTTTACGTTGGTCGCAGAGAATCATGTCTCTTACCAACTCTGACATCGATTGGTACAATCGAGTTTATGACGGGATCAGGATCATTGACCGTTGTGGAAACTTCCCTAATATACCCCTCATAGGAATTAAAGGAGGAATCAACTATCATCCGATTTTAGTTCGTCGTCAATTTGGATACCCGATGAGGCATACCCCACGTAATGCTCATCTGGAAGGTCTTTTCTTCAAGGAATGAGAAAATGACAGGGCACTAAAGACAAAAATAGTGCATGCCTGGAAACATGTTCACCGGAAAGGAAGAGAGTCTCTAGGAAAGCCGGACTGTATCTCTGTGGAGCCTTATCTCCACGTGGTACAAACTAGAGCTCTCAAACTGAGGATGTCTTGCCCTCGTCAAGAAGTTCTTCCATTAAGGGAATATGTCCTTTATTTTATGTCTGATACGGAAAAACTTCAGGTTACTCTCAACAAAGTTCAACAGAAGAAGAGGTCTTGGAGGAACAAGTATCATATTCTTAATGTGGAGTGCAAGAAAATATAGCAACTGTTAAAAGAAAAGGATGCTCTGGTTGATATTTTAGAGCAACATGTTGTAGAGAATACAGGAGACCAAAGGAATTTGCTCGCTCCTTTCACTTGGCAAAGGAATGACAACCCAACAACGGCTCAAGAGCCCCGGTCAAAGAAAAGGAAGATACCAGAACTAGCACCTGAGCTCTCCTCAGAGAGGACTCAGGATCCATTAGTTTAGACATTTCCTTTTGCAGTACTTTGTAAATTACTGTATTTCCATTTCCGTAATCTTTGAATTTAATAAAATGGGGTTTCCCCACTGTATGATATTTGCAATCCAATTGTCGAAGTTTATTTTGATTAAACAAAAATAATTAATTAATCATTAACGCATTCTTCTTCCCTACGAATCTCACGTTTGTGTCTCGATTCTAGAGTCAAACTGTCTCACTAGTACAATACTCGGGCCAATCGACAAAAGAAAATGGATGATCTCGAGGAAGAGAACAGAGGGTTGAGAGAAGAAATTGACACTCTGAAAGAAGATCTGAGGAAACTTCACAATGACATGCAAGCTCTGGCAGTAGCTCAGATGCAACAACAACGGACTGTGATCTCAGAGATCACATCGACGCCCATAGTGGAAAACTATTATCCTCGGTATAACATGCCAAAAGATCGTCCCTGGGACATGTCACTCAACTATATCCCAGAAGGATACATTCCGCCAATCATGGAAGATCCGAAAACTGCAGCAGGAGCCGCTGGGCCTGAAGGTTACAAACTTCGGGAAAGCGAAGATGCAAGGGGCATGACAACAACTCCTGAAGGTTACAAACTTCGGGAGAGGGAAGCACCAAGAGTCACTGCCGTAATGAGTATACCACCACCCGTGGTACACACTGTCTCGGAAGGACATATTCCACAGATACCTTCTGTTGGAAACAAAAGTATGAACGATAAAATGAAGGAATTCTAGGAACAGTTTTTGGAGATGCAGAAAGAACTGCAAGCTATTCGCGGTTATGATCTATTTGGAAAGGACGCAGCAGACCTTTGTTTGGTCCCCAATGTGAAAGTTCCGCTCAAATTCAAGGTGCCCGAATTTGAAAAGTACAAGGGTAACTCTTGCCCTCAGAGTCATTTGGTGATGTACGCTCGGAGGATGTCAACTCAGACAGAGAACCACCAGCTACTGATTCAGTACTTCCAGGATAATTTAACCGGTGCCGCACTCAAATGGTACATTGGTTTAAACCATACTAAGATCGTCACTTTCAGAGATCTTGGCGATGCCTTCGTTCAACAATATAAGTATAATCTGGACATGGCACCGGACAGAGATCAACTCAGAGCCATGTCACAGAAGGATAAAGAAACCTTTAAGGAATATGCTCAGAGATGGCGTGAAATTGCCGCTCAGATTTGTCCACCTCTTGAGGAAAAAGAGATGACAAAGATCTTCTTGAAAACCTTAAGTTCGTTTTACTACGACAGAATGGTCACCAGTGCGCCCAGTGACTTCACCGAGGTGGTGGGCAAGGGAGTTCGTCTTGAGGAAGCTGTCCGAGAAGGACGTTTAGTTAAAGACTCTGGACCATCAAGCAGTACCAAAAGATATGGTAGTGCTTTCCCTAAGAAAAAACAGCAAGATATTGGAAATATCTCTCTCGGAAAGCAAAGGCGACATTACCAACCAGTAGCAGCTGTAACTCCTGCTATCAACCCTGCGCTTGTTCTAACGTATAAACCTCAGGTTGCTCAGAGCCAACCGATTTAACAACCATATCAGCAAAAGACACAACAACCTCTTCAACAGGCTTGTCCTCCGTACAATAACAACCGTACAACGCGACCACCAGGGTTCGACCCTATACCGATGTCGTATGCAGAACTGTTTCCACTACTACTGGTCAAGGGGCATGTCCGAACCAGGTCTCGTCTTACAGTACCGGAAAATCTGCCTTTTTGGTTTAAAGCAGATCAGACTTGTCCTTACCATCAAGGAGGACCAGGGCATAACATAGAAAACTGTCTCAGCTTCAAATCCGATGTACAGAAGCTTGTCAGGAGCGGGGTCTTATCCTTCAAGGATACAAATCCAAATGTTCAGACGAACTCGTTGCCTCAACACGAGAAAGCTGTTGTCAATTTGATAAAGGAAGAGTCTAACCACAACTATAAAATTCATGATGTACTCTTATTAAGGGCTAATTTGGTCAAGATGCATGGCAGACAGAGCGGATAGGTCATATACCGCCTCATAACTATCACCAGTGTGATATCTGCTCTAAAGACAATCAAGGGTGTTCCGTGGTGCAATCAGCTCTACAGGAACAGTTGGATCTCCGATGGATCCAAGAGCACCGAATTTGTGGGGTCAACATGACTTATACGAATTCCAACATCATTCAAAACCACGACATATGTGCGATGAATGTCAACTTGGTGGCAATGCACTAAAGGCAAAGTCAATATCATGATCTGCCACAACATGATTATGATTCCTGTCTGATTTGCTCGGGATGCTCTTTTGTACAAGAGGCCCTCCAGTGTCAGACGGATTTTGGATGGATCCAAGACTACCATGATGGAAATCCCTATCAGGTCAACATAATTCAAATCTTCGATATTCGCTTAATGAATACCAGCTTAGTGGAGTTACACGCTAAGCAGGTCCAACTTGGTTTTCTGACTTCGCATGAGTATCAAAACTATAAAGTGTGTCGTGAAAGTAACCAAGGTTGTGCACTCGTTCAAAGGACGCTTCAACACTTGTTAAACCACTGGTGGCTTTCGATCTATCTAGATGGAGACACACAACAAGTCAGTATGATTAATGGAAACCCTACTAGGCATCAAAGTCAGGATGTTCGATTAATGGAAACAGGTCTAGTGAAGTTACACTGCATACAAAGCGGACGTGGTCGGTGCCACCACACAACTATGAGCGCTGTAGAATTTGCTCAAAGAATAATCAAGGATGCTACCTCGTGCGAGAAGCCCTTCAAAGTCATTTGGACCATAAGGAAATTCAACTATTGTCAAGCTCTGATTCAATTTCAAACTATCATCCTGATCAAAGCAGGGATGTTGTCTTAATCCCTAAGCGAGAAGTGGCCAAAGATGTGTGTGCCATAATCCCTCTACTCCATGAATCGAGGGTTTCTCTTGATAGTGGAAAGGTTCTCAATCTCGAACCAATTGAGGCCAGTTACGATGGTCAGAAAAATCAAAAGGCTCCTGTAGTTATCTATCTGCCGGGACCAGAACCGTACAAATCCGATAAAGTTATCCCTTACAAATACGGTACAACAATAATTGAGAATGGAAAGGAAACTCCATTACCCTCCGTCGTGAATATTTCAGACATCAGTCGAGTAACACGGAGCGGTCGAATCTTTAACCGAGGAGTTGGAGAACTTAGCAAAGAAAAGAAACTTCAAACAGAAGTTCCCGATCAATCGGTCGGTCAGTCCAGTGGTCCCGACCTTTCAACAAACAATGATGAGATGCTTAAGCTCATCCAAAAGAGCGAGTACAACATTGTAGACTAGCTGTTGCAAACTCCATCAAAAATCTCTGTGTTATCTCTATTACTCAGTTCCGAATCTTACAGGGAAGCTCTACAGAAAGTCTTAGAGCAAGCCTTCGTTGAACAAGATGTAACGATAAGACAATTCGACAGCATCATCTCCAACATCACTTCCTGCAACAACTTGGGGTTTAGTGATGAGGAATTGCCAAAAGAAGGCAAAAGTCACAACATGGCGCTAAATATTACAGTCAACTGTCAGGACGATGCTTTAGCCAGCGTACTGGTAGACATCGGATCGGCTCTGAATGTTATGCCGAAATCTACGTTAATGCGACTATCATTCAAAGGACCCCCGATGAGGGGCAGTGAGGTTATCGTCAAAGCATTTGACGGATACCAGAAAGCAGTTATTGGCAAAGTCGACCTTCCCATAACTATCGGTCCTCACTTTCCTGGTCACTTTCCAGGTCATGGACGTCCGGGCAGCGTACAACTGCTTATTAGGAAGACCTTGGATACACCAGGCAGGGGCAGTCACTTCGACACTGCACCAGAAACTGAAGTTCGTCAAGAATGACCAACTAGTCACAGTCTGCGGAGAGCAAGCCTTGATCGTCAGTAACTTATCATTGTCTACTTTTATAGAACCAGAGGAGGTTGTTAGAACTCAGTTCCAAGCACTATCGGTGAGCAATGAGAATCAATCAGAAAAAGGAACATCGATCTCCTCGTACAAAGATGCTCCCGAAGTGATCAACAGTAATAACATAAAAGGGATGTGGACAGCTTTGTATTCCTGCTGATAACAAAACAAAGAAGGGTCTTGGTTTTTCTTCAAACTGTACCCAGAGTGCTACTAACGATGAAAGTTTTTATCCCATTCAAGATTTCTTCTGCAGTGGAAGTTTCCTTCACCCAGTGTCTCAAGAAGTACATACCATCAATGAGGATGATTCCTCCGATACAGATAAAGAATGGAAGTCCTATCTTAACGAGGACAGTTATGTGTCTCAGGAAGAGGTGCCTACGCCATTTTGCTATCCCGCACAGAGTCCGAGATTTATACCAAGGTCAGACGTCGAGATGATATACGGATATTGTGATCCAGAAGGATGTCGTGCTCCACCAAACTCATTAGAGGAGGACACTCTGATGAAAGACAACTTTGACCACGACTATTATGGCCCAATGGATGGCCTGCCTATCTGGTAGCCGTACCCATGAGACTTGGGGCAAAAGAGTCAGCCGAACGATACAAATCAGCTGAGCGTTATTGAAAAGAATACCTGTGTCCCCACCATGTCATGGGATCATTATTCAGGGCATTCAGAAAATATCCAGCACGACGATGAATTTGTAAAGCTTACAGGACTAGAATTCATCAACTATGCTTTTCCCGAGGTCAACGTCATCGAAAGGGATGACTCCTCCCGTTCAAAAGAAGTGTGGGACACCTTAGGACAACCGAGTGGCAAGTTCGACTACTTGGTCAAGTACACCGCTCCTAAAAGCTCTCGTATCAGGCTCGAAGATATCAAGCCAACTGGATGGGGAGATTCACCTGAAAGTACAAACACTGTGCAAAATACAACAGAAGAGTTCGTCTACGACAACTCTACCTGGGATACAAATTCCAATGATCCTGCTTCGCCAGAAATCAGCGTTATTTCTGAGGACAAGCCAAGAAAGAAGGTGCCAGACTTTGTGATTCACCGAGGGGTTCGCCGCCAATGGGTTGCTGTTGATGTCCCAAAAGTCGTTCATAAGTCTAAGTAATTGTCGTCTTTATTTTAACCTTTCACCCTGCCCAAGTGAAACGGATGTTTTGATAGGGCTCACTTTCTGTAAATTTCCCTCTTCGCTTTTCCCAAAGCGACAGAGTTTTGTTTTATATGGCTGTAGTTTCAAGAATCGACAGAATCATAAATAAAATAACGTCGTTCTGTAATTTCTGCATTTACTGTTGTTTTCTCTTTTCGCTTTTTCAGAAAATGGTAATCCTAAAAAACAACTCAATAATAAAAAACAAGAAGTTTTTCAAAGAAAATACACTACACACACTCTTGCATTATCTCTATCTCTTCTAAAATAAATCATCATGTCATGCAGATTGCTTGTTTTAAACCCCATTGAAACATACGATCCAATGCCTTCTCCCAACTTTGAATTCCCGGTATTTGAGGCTGAAGAAGAAGTTGACGACAAAATTCCAGAAGAAATCTCCCGATTACTCAGACAAGAGGAAAGGTCTATTGGACTAGTTCATCAGAACGTCCATCTTCAGATCTTTAGAACTCAATTTTCTTTGTTGTCGTATCAAAGCGTATTATCTTCAGAGACATCTGAAGCATTTCTACTTTTTAGCAGATTCCATTAAGCAAAAGATCAGAACAGTTCTTGACTGATAGTCATAGCCTTGCTATCTATCAGAGACAAATATTGTCTTTAAAGAAACTCCCCCTGAGTTTCAGACTTTGTGAAGATTATAGGATTTTGCATTTGAATCTTCTGGGTAGTCTCCCCCTAATTTCTATAAGTCAGATATTGGGATCTTTCAGAACGTAGTTCAGGAATATTAAGTTTTAATCACCAATAAAGATCATGACTTTTCAGAGTTTGACTTTTGAACACAGTTCTTCATCTCAGAACCTTGTTATTGTCACAACTCAGTGGTTTATCAAAGCTTGATTTCTGATCAGATACTAATTTCTGGTTAATATTTGTGATCAATCAACGCTTGATTCTGAATCTGGTACTCATGATTTGATTATGGTCTATTATCACGTGATGTGCTGAGTCTTATACCAGAGTATGTTGAGTCTAATACCAAGTGAAGAATTTCTTCTCATACCACTTGAGAGGTATTTCCTTAATGTGCAGAATTGATATTAGTGAAGGTATTTGATAATAATTCACAGCTTTGCTTCTGATTGATGAGTCTTGATACTAGTCTTTGTGTACTGAGTCTGATTACCAATTATTGATTTAGTCTGATACCAAATCGTTTTCATTTCAATTGGTTCCTGGTAAACATCAGAACGGCTTTTGGATCTTCAATCCAGATCTTCAGATAGCTCTTGGATTCTGATTTGCACAGTTCTTCTGAGTAAGCATCTTGAGAATGTGTACTTTGACTTGACTACTTTCAGAATTTTCTTACTTCTTCTGATTCTTAGACAGCTTCTATTATATGATCTGAGTTCTTCATTCTTAGCATGTTCCTGTTCTTAGAATGCCTAGTGAACTTGTTTAGAGTTCCTCAGATAACATCAAACAACACACGTTAGTAATAACTGTATTTATATATGAGCACTTGTTTGAGTTTTGCATTTCTTTCAGATTTCCTTCTTTCAATCAAAATCATTATATCATTATATTTCTCCCCCTTTTTGACATCATCAAAAAGTGTCAGGGCATGTGAGCAACTAAGCATATAGCTTTCAATCAAGTATATGAATGATATCAATTGAAGGTAATAGAAGCCAATTGTGATGGTCGTGAAACTAGTGTTCAGGTATTTTAAAAGCTCTTAGGTTCATTTTACTAATTTTTCGTTATGGCTTAATTAATCTGAATGACAGTTATAGATAACCAACAAGGAGCAAAAATAAAGTGTTAAAACAAACATAGATTGCATTAGATAAAGATTGTATTTCGGACGGATTTCATCAAAACATACAGATCTAGACGAAACTAATTCCTATAGGTTAGACTGAAGGGAGTTTAGGGATGAAGAAGATGAGGAAAGACTTTCAGCGTTTTCTTGAGGGAAGTGATGTTTCTTCTATTTGAGCCATTGCAAGCTTCTTGTGTTTTACTATTTCTTCTGAGATCCATTCATGGAACTCGTTCCAGACATTTCTTACTTCCATAGGGTTTGCACAAGAACTAGAAGCATCGACAAGGGTTTGAATTCTTGAGATTGCATTGTCTTTGAACAATTCAAGAACGCTATTCGTGGTTCTTGATCTCTTGGATGAATGTTCTTCCTTAATAACCACTTTTCTTTCTACCTTCCAATCTGAGAGTTCTTGAAGCACATCAGTGATATTTTTCATGTTAATCCAAACACTGATATCTTCGTCCTTCATTTTTCTCAGATAGTTTCCGAATTTTGCCTCATTGTAGGTAGCAAATTTTGGAAAACCTATAACCGAAACTCTAGGGGTTAGAGTCAGTTCTCTAAAACATGAATTATCTAAACTGGCGTCTTCCTTCAAAAGGTTCTTAAACCTAAGAATCTTCCCAGCGCTTTTAAGCAGCTTCCAAGATTCTCCTTCATTAATTACAATGTCATCAACTAATCCTGATTCAACTAAAATGTCTGAGATAAGTCTTCCATAGGGAATGAGACCACATTCATGATCAGAACAAGTTCTGGAGCTTCTGATGGCATCCTTGAGAAGCTTGAAGAGGATTGAGGGAATGTGCATTTTAATTCCTTTTAGTAGAAGGAATAGAACACATTTTTTAGTATCGTTCAGCTGTTCTGAAAAGAGATGATGAAAAACATTCTCTTGCAAAATTTTGAACCAGACTTGAAGTGAGTTTTTCAGGTTTGAGAAGGTTTGGTTTTCAGATAAGGCTTCATCTTTGAAGATAGAGGACATCACCTTAGCTTCATTCTCTTCATTCAGTAAGTTTCTGGAGATTCTGAATCCGTCATTTTCATGCATCAAGAGATCTGTGATAGTCTTTTCAGTGATGAAGATTTTTCTTCCAAAAACGAAAGAGACAATGAGATTTTTGGATATATTTGCATGAATCCAGAAATCTTTGATTAGATGACCATAAGTTGGTCCTTCCAATCTCTTGAAGTAGTTTTTCCAACCTTGGGTTTCCAATGAGGGAGTAATGTCGCATCCATTTGATTTCAGATTGTTGAAGTTAACTATAGTTTCTGACAGAACCTTGAGATTGTTAACTGGGATTTGAGTGGTTGTGGGAATTGAGACGTATGCCATTTTTGAGAGAGAGAGAGAGAGAGAGAGAGAGAGAGAGAATACAGGGTGAGAAACTAGGAAATCTGATTGAGTGAAGGTTATTTTGTTCTCGTCGGGTTTGATGCTTTTATAGAAGAAGCAGACTATTTTTGAGGAAGATGGAACCGCAACGGTTGATTTTCCTCGGAACACTAAATAACGTGAAAAGTGGATAAATGATTAATTCCTTTAATCAAAAGTCATGACACAGTCTTAATGAGTGGTAATGGAACCGTTACTTAATCATGACATGTGGGAACTTATGGTCTCTAGACACTTCTAAGTCTTTTCATGTGAATTTTAAGCAGCACTCATTATTAGATAATTAGTACATTTTGATCATTTGAAATATTCATACAAATCACAAAAACGATTAAGATGTACTATAAGCTTAGTTAAATAGAAATAACTAAAATCCTATCTTAGACTAAGAACGTCATTGGTGAACAAAATTCAGGAAGGACTTTTTCAGTCATTCCATTTCTTCTACAATGACCAACTACTCCCTAGAGGTCAAGAATGTGAGAGATAACTCTGCAGTAGGGAACTTGGTAGATTGTGTCTTCCCTAGAAAGATTAAATTTCTTCCTTTAAATGGTTGTACATGGACTGAGGTAGATTTATTTTGATTCTAGATACTAAAAATAAAATGAACAATCTTTCTTGGTTAGACAGCCAACCTCCTCCTCTTTCTCTTGGTCTTAGATTGGTCACCATAAGCTTGTACCAATCTTTAGCAAATGGAGTGAGGGTGCAAGGTTGAGTAGGATGCCCTTCTGTTTCAAAAATGATGTGCAAATGCCTGTCGAAACTATGGTTGTTGATGTTTCTTTCCACAGTCACACCATCTTCGTCACACCCAATGGATTTAGCTATGATGGTGGGGTTGATCAAGATTAGACAACCAGCCACAACCGATAGAATAACATTCTTGCCAAGATCATATTCTAGAGTTCGTGCATTTGCCCAAAACCCAGTCACCATTTCAGGGAATATAGGTCCAACAAGCATGGAGAAATAATTTTTCCAGTTCTGAAATATAATTCTAGAGAGAACGCTTGTTTTGTTGAATTGTGGCAGAAGGTTTAAATTCACAGTGAATTCCTTCAGGAGTTCTAGATCGGATGTTTCTCCTCTGATGTTGTGGGACGACATCTTGAGCAAAGTTGAATTGTTTGAGATAAGAGGTTCTACCTAGTTAGATGTTGAAGTGAAAAGGACTTTGAGATTTAATAGCTGTTTGTCAATCTGGAGCACGTGGGGTTCATAATTTCCAAGACTAGCTATAAATAGCTGTGATAGTCAGTGAAACGCCATACGATGGATTTCAATCGCCGTATATCTATAGCAATAGGTTGCTGACACTACGTGATTATGACTGTTTATTTAACTCTTGAAAATTTTCTAATCATACATGCGTGAGAGTATTATTATAGTTTCAATAATCCTAATATGACTGATATTCAAATTATTACTATTATTTCAAATAATGAGAGTGAATGAAGACAGACATACCTTGGAGGTTCTGAAATCCTTTTATGACTATTTTGAGTGCTTTCCATTCTGAGATATTATTAATTTTTCAGATTCTACTTGCGTCTGAGTGAGCTGCTGTAGATTCCCATGTTCTTCAGGATACGCTTGTGTTCTGACTTCTGAGGAAAATGAACATTTTCTTGGAATGTGATTACAGCTTTCTCTCTTTTCTTGTTCAACCTTGTCCATCAACTCTCTAGGTTATAATCACCAAGATTTAAGACTTAACATGATCAGAGTGACCACTTCATCAGAACTTAACCAATTACATGTAATCCTTTTGGTAAGGCGATGTAATGAATGTTCTTGAAGGAAAATTGACACTCATATGCTTGGGAGCAATACATAGTGAACAATAAATTCTATTTGATGACCCCGTTCATACGCATCAGATTGTATCTGTTTTTTATTGCTTCTCACTCCTTATTTCCTTGATCCATAGAACCTGTTTGGTTCCGATTCAGTTCAGAACGACAAACTTTGAGAATTGGTTGAGTTCTCCTTACATAGTCTGAATTCAGTTTGCGTTTGTGAGAATTTCTTTTCTTCGAAAGATGGTTGAATACACAATATTAGTGAGAGCCTTTGAGAGGTTATACAAAGAAGAATTTAACATATCAGCTTCTGACTTTGTTCCTCAAGGTTGTTTCAGAACTTGTTCAGAACCAAAACATCATCACTCAACACATGTGTGCATCACTAGACATGGTTTGCATGAAACTTCTTGATCTCACAATGCTGATCAACATATTTGAGGTTGGTCACACATATCAGTTGAAGAGCCTAGATGTCTGGATTGATAGCTTCTAATTTCATAGCTCAAGTGGTTCTGAGAACACTTGATCTGACGAAAATCAGATTATTAACATTTGATTTCACAGGGATAATCTCAAGTTGTTAGAGATTGATTTCTGAATCAATTGAGGCTTAAGAGTTTAGAATCTTTTCTAATAATTTGAATTTTTCAGATTCTGGCTTTGACAGGTTTCATTCTGAAATTCAAGGTCTTAGAGCAGCAATCTTTCTTCTTAACATGAAGAGATTCAGAATGAGTTTTAAACGAGAAAGTCAAGGGTGGACGTAATCTGTTTCTTGAAAACATCTCAAAAACTCATAAAGAATTAATCTTCAGCAAACAAGATTTCTTGCTTTCTGATGATTCATCTTTTAAGCATATACGTGGTTTTATCCACACGTATTTTCCAGGATGAGCATTCAACGGATACAGTTTCTTATCTGATGAATTTATCTTATCAGTTGATTCTTCACTTTTAATGAGACTTCATCTAGAATCAGTGAATTTCTAAAGAAGTAATCAGATTGATTACAATTTT
Source organism: Lathyrus tuberosus (assembly GCA_022829125.1). Taxonomy (NCBI): domain Eukaryota; kingdom Viridiplantae; phylum Streptophyta; class Magnoliopsida; order Fabales; family Fabaceae; genus Lathyrus; species Lathyrus tuberosus. The sequence goes on along the minus strand of JALAZF010000414.1, from coordinate 4,299,193 downwards.
GTACACAGTTAACTGTTGAACTGTTACAGAAATTGTAAGTGGATTTCAATCTCACCCAGAGTACTTCTACGCACCACATCTGGATCTTTTTCTGACACTGTTAAGTGTTTGATGTGAATCAATAATAGAACTGGAGCTCTGATACCATTAGAAGGTGCGAGAAAGACACAAGAAAGGGGGGTTTGAATTGTGTATTTACTCTTTTGTTAACTTTTTTCATCTTCTTAAAGAGACGCTCAAGAACCTTCAATGTTCGTTGAGAGATTCTGATCTCTTAAGTATGGAGCATGAGAACCATATAGGTTCTGATCATAAGATACGATATTCATAACTTGCAGTGCGGAAGCTTATCAAAGATAGGCTGCAAGGTTCTGACTATGCTTAATATGAGGTTCTGATATTCAATGCAGAAACATAAATATGGATACTAAGCAAGAGAGTAAAGGACACACGATATATCCTGGTTCACCATGCGGGCTAATCCAGTCCACCCTCCTCAGGTGATTTCGCCTTGAACACAAGGACTTAATCCACTATAACCAAATCATTGATTACACTTGCATGGGCAATGCCGGTGACTAACCATTTGCACAGCCGCACTGTGACTAACAACTTGCACAGCCACACCATGACTAACTATCCAATGAACCGTTCAGGGATCCAATCTGGATATAACGTTCATTGACCGAGCAGACCCACTGCTGGGATTTCACAGCTAGACGTTCAGGGATTCATCACAATGAATATAACGCTACTGACCATATTTCAGGATTTTCCACAATGACACCCAGCCATTGTCATCTCAAGTATCTAATCACCACGTGATCTACTCAAGGGCCTTAACTCACAGCTGAATCGTTCAGGGATCCATTCAGGATATAACATTCACTTGAGGAGTCTCAATTCATTTAATTGAATTTGCAAACTGGAGATTACAAGTTGTGCTTCTTAATAAGCAAGTTTCTCCTAAGTTTAAGTACAAAGAACACACACATGTGTTCAAGCAAGATTTGAGCAACAGCTCCTTGCTTTTCTAAGAATCTACAAAGATGTATTTAGATATTACAATTGTTGATATCTTGTAGATCTTCTTCTTCTTCGTCTTCTGGTTGAGCAAGCTTTGAGCAGCAACTCCTTGCTTCAGATCTTCAATGTAGTCCAGACGAGAAGGTAGGTTGATGACTTGACAGATCTTCAATGTTGTCTTCTTCATCAACAGCTTCTGTTATTGATTGTTGTTGTTGTGTTGATTTATCTTCTTGAGTTTCAACAACAATTGCCATTAGTGAAATAATGATAGCTCTGAATATGTTAAGTGTTACAACGAGAACTCATCGTTGTTGCTATCTTCACAATGACTTGGTCAATTTTGTATATGAACATTCAGTTCATGATTCTACAATTGATCGACACATCAGAAGCAAAAACTTTTTCCATTAAATAGCCAATAGAAATATAGCCGTTTGAGAATACTGTTGGCTGTTTGGAAAAGAGACGTTGTGATATAATGAGTTGTACTGACACATCTCCTTTTTGCAGAGGGAGAAGTGACCAGACATCTTTTCTTGGGCAGTGTGTACATTTAACTCACAACGGTAATATCTAGACTTTAAAACTTCAGTGGCTTCTGATGTTAATTTGATGAAGCATGAGTAGAGTCTTATTAGCAGAATATCTGATGCTTCAAGTCTTCAGTCGATTAAAGAATTCCATTAGGAATCAGTCTTCAGAACTTCAGCACTTGGTTTTTAAGAACGTTATTCTCTTCTGCTTCAAGTCTTCCGAATCTTCAAAACCTGTCTTCAGAGTCTTCAGAACTTGATATTCGAAACCTTGATCTTCAGAACCCATAAGTCTTCAGATTCTTTCTGCACTTGGTCTTCAGCGCCTTCAGCCATCAGAACTTCAAGTCATAGGAGTCTTCCTCACTTTGGTTCTTTCGGAGTGTACTTCTTCAGAAGCTTCGCTATCTTTAGAATCTCAATCACTTTCAGAGAGCATCCACAAGATCATTGCAACAGCAATCTTGGCATCCTTGGATCTGGCTGATCATGACTAGATAAAGAAGTGTTCTTGCTTCTCGCGACTTTAGTTACACATAGTAACTTCGCATATATATATATATATATATATATATATATATATATATATATATATATATATATATATTCAATCATAGTACATCTAGCTGGTGCATGTTGATTCTGATGTCTTTATTTCTTATGATTTGCACACAACACACGTTAGACCATAAAATGGTTCTTTCACAAATACTTATTGTTATCATCAAAACATAGATTGACTTGTAGAGACAATTCTTGCTCTCACAACATCAACTTCTAGGCTCAAAGGGGTTGACGGGGGATTAACTTCCTTATTTCTCCAGTGTTTGGGAATTGAAACAATGCCTTACCTCATCCACAAAATTTTATTTGAAAGCATACCAATCATCAATTTGGGTATATCATTTTCGTCATTCCCCTCCAATTTTTGCTTAGATAACAATTTGATAAAATGAAAATGAATGAGAGAAACACTATATGAAAGAGAATGAATTAATTCAAAACATGCAACACTCATTTCATTAATATTAACATTCAGAGACAAACAAGCTTGAAAGCAAATAAACTTAATACAAACAAATAAATTTCCTACAGAAAGAAAACAAGGCCTAGTGGCTAATCGACATCAAGGATGAGCTTTCCTATCTAATCCACTGGCTTTGGGGAGTGACTTGTTACGCTCTGACCCAGTCTTCACCCACTCTGTTTTGGCATAGGATTGTTGTCAACATTGGGAGTTCTCTTCGTGATGGTTAAAACATCTCCTCTGACCAAGTCTTGTGCTCTAGCCTTCAGTGCAAAACAACCTTCTAGATCATGACCTGCAGCTCCCTCATGGAATGCGTAATGGAGGTCGGACCTAAACCCAAGTGGAAGAGGATCCAGAAGAGGAGGTAGAGACCTATTTGTGATCAAACCTTTGTAGAGCAAGTAAGGATACACCTCGGTATATTTCACGACAATAGGGTCAAATTGAGTTCTATTCCTAGCAGTACGATTTTGATTCTGGCCATGATTCTGTTGTGGAGGAGCTCGAGCTGGTGGAGCACTAACCACAAGAGCAACTGAAGCTACATATGGTTGACCATATTGTTGTTGACCATAGTGTTGTTACCTTCAGCATGTGTATCACCCTTCTTCTTCTTTTGAAAGTTCCCAAAGGACTTTCTTGCACCACTAGAGGCTTTAGCATTGGCAATCTTTCCATTCTTAATACCTTCTTCTAGTCTTTCTCTAATAGTGACTAGGTTAGAAAAACCAGATGATACACTTCCTATCATCTTTTCCCAAAAGAAAGGTTGAAGAGTGTCCATGAACAATCCAGTCACTTATTTCTTTGTTAATGTGGCTCCACATGGGCAGCTAGCTCTCTCCAGCGCTGATCATACTCTTTGAAGGACTATTTCTCCTTCTGGGACATGTTCTACAATTGACGGAGATCTAGTGCCATGTCCAGATTGTACTTGTATTACTTCAAGAAAGCATCAGCCAAGTCTTTCCTGCTTTGGATGCGACTTTTTTCAAGTCCCATACACCATTTCATTGAGGCTTCACTCAAGCTGTCTTGGAAACAATGAATGAGAAGTTTATCGTTGTTGGTATAGGCAGTAATTTTGTGGTAGTACACCACCAAATGGCTCCTTGGAGAGGTATGCCCCTTATACTTTTCAAAATCTGGAGTTTTGAATTTGGCAGGCATAACTAAGTCTGAAACTAAGCACATGTCCATTGTGGCATCACCAAAGACATCAATTCCTTCCACAACTCTTATCCTCTTTTCCATAGTTTGCCATTGCTCTCTGAATTCTTAAATATATCTGGCTTCTCCTTGACTTTCAAATTGGTGAACAGGTATATGGTACACAAAAGGAGAATTTTCATAGACAGCTTGAGCAGTAGTATGCACTACAGGTGGAGGTTCAATGAACACCGGAGCTTGGACTACTGACGGTACATATGGTCCAATCATTGGAGTAGTAGAAAAAGGTGGCGAATAACCCGGTGGTAATCCAAATTCTGGCCAAGTAGGAGCTGGCCTCGAAGGCAAATGGTCAACAGTGTAACTATTGACTTCAAAGATGACAGTTCTTTGTGGTTGAGTATCCCTAGTAGTCAAGGATTGTAGCATCTCCATGATCCTGCTCACACTATTTTTCAAATCATCAATGTCTTCCTTGACTTTTTCGTTATGTTCTTCTTGACCAACCATTCTTCTTTTGACGTTGGCTCTAATTCCGTACTTGTGTTGAGGAATCAGCTTGATGGTAACTCAACAAATCTGAAGATGAGAACAGATGACAATGAGCTTTTGGATAACCGGAATGTATGCAAAGATAAATGCAATGATATGAAAATGAATGTAAATGAGATGCCATGCATACAAATCAGGTACATCGTACTCTTAGGTAAATCAGAACACCGGGTAAATAACTGGTATCTGATTAAAGGAAACCCACAGGTAGGCTCTAATACGGGTAAGTGCCTAGAGTCATGGATCCTTATCAAAGACATTATTGCCATGATTAAGTTTCATAAGACAATAATACCTTTGAAACGATCTCCTTTAGGTGAGTTCTTCGTATCGTCCCAATGAAAAAGATTTCTCGTGGGCTTTTACTACACAACCATCGACACAAGGTTTCTAAAACAAGATTCTTATAGTCATAGATCGAGGTTGAACCCATTATTGTCGAATAGTAATATGTTCAAGGGATCTCATTTGATTAGGGCTTTCGTATTAACCCAACGAGTCCAAAGGTCTCGTAGGTTAACACTACACAACCACCGTGGATAGAACGAGTTAAAGGTCCTTAGAGTCAATGATTCAGGCCTGAAAACATTATTGTCGTGATGAAGGTTCATCAAAATAATAACATTTTCAAGGGAATCTACTCTAAGAGGGGTTTTCGTATCGCCTCCAAGAGGAAGACTCCTCGTAGGTCTCTACTACACAACCACCATCCTAAGCTTATGTTTTTTCTCAGGCTCGGGTATAGAGTCTATCTCACAAAGCCCATGATCAAGAGGCTCAATAACATCACAATAATAATAAATATATAAATAATAAAATAATCAAGCAATAAAAGAAAAATAATAAACAAGAAGAGCATAAATAAATAGAAAGAAGACAACTGAGCTAATTAAACACTCATCACTAATTATTTAAAGTTAGGCTTGACTCTCTCATGCATGGAGCAATTTTTTCTCCAGCAGAGTCTCCATCTTTCGTACCTAGAAAAATACGATCCTCGCAAAATGTATCGCGAAAAAATAATATTCGTACAGAGACGCCACCAAACTTAATTTATTCCAATGAAGGAATAGGAAAATATCGAGAAAGCCTTTTTTAAAATAGAATGGTCACCACAACCATATCCGGGTTCGACAGTCGGTTACGCGAGGGGGAGGTGTTAGCACCCCGTCACGCCCATTGTACTCAACGGGAACCTAATAGTCTAATTTGTGACTTGAGTGTTAAATTATGCTTATTTTTCTTCTTCGAATAATATAACAGGTTTGCCAAAGATTCTAGCTATGATTGCTTCTTAAGGGAAATGGGTTGGTTTTTTATTAGGGTGCTCTCCAAGGATTGGGGTCTTGTGCCTACGTATTCCCTCGTGCAATAAGAAAGTCAGGGCAATCGTAGTTCGGCGCTACGGTTTGTTAGTGTTTTTTTATAGACTCGAACGTGAGAAAGATATCTCGTACCCGATTAATTGAAGAAGAGGAGTGAAAGGATCCACTCCCTTCTTACGTCTTTTTATTGAAACCTTGTTAAAGTATAATTATGTGTTTTAAGTGAACAGTTTATTGAACATGAGAAAGAAATCTGGCATCCGAATAGTTGGGGAGAAATTTTGAAAATTCAAAATCCCTCCCTTAATGTTTTATAAAAATTTTGATATGGATGTATTGAAATTGTTTAAGAAAAACCCTTAATGTTGATCGAGGTTTAAATATGAAACGTTTATGAGTACACCTAATGAATAAGGTTGATGGCGATCATAAATGACCGACTTACAATGTATGAAAGTTGATCGATGAATGGATCAAGAATGCAGGGGTTTGATTTATCATGCAATAACAAGATATAAACAAGCAAGCAAAGGAAAATGATAAAATTATTTTTACACTTCATGGGGACGGGGAATACACTTGTCAATCGAGGAGTAAGCAAGCAAGTAAAAGGTAGCAGCAACCAAAATACTATTTTACAAATGTCATAATTCTTAAGTAATTGAAAAAAACTAGAGCTAACACAAAACACACGCGTTATCTATAATGAATCCATATTACTACATATTCTAAATAAAGCTAAAAGAGAAAAATATGAAAGTAATTCTATCACATACAACTATATGTATAAAACTCAATAACTAAAAAAAATATATTTAAAAATATAAACCCAAAGTTATATGTACATATTTAAAAAACATTAAACGAAAGTTTATGTATTAAACTACAGTAACAAAATTATATATATATATATATATATATATATATATATATATATATATATATATATATATATATATATATATATTTAAACATAAATAGTATATGCATATTATAAAATTAACAAAAAAAATTGTAATATGAAGAACAGATCGTTATCATGTGGGCCGCTTTTTCGTTTCTTGGCTAGGCCAAATTTTTTTTCTCCTTTTCTGTCCCCCTTTTTCTTTCTTAAACCTTATGCTTGAATATCCTTGAATTCTCATTTCTCTACCAAATGGGCTATATTTTTTATTTGAAATAAAATATAATTAAAACCCTTATAATAGTAAAGTGTCCGGACAAAATTGAGGTATGACAATATATATATATTAAGAAATTGTGGTTGAGTCTAACTCAACCCCCGGATCTTAAACGAAGCTTTTGATACCATGTTAAGAATTTGTGGTTGGGTCTAACACAACCCAACAAAATCGTTTGATAATGTAAGGATTACTCCCACTTTTAAAGACATGTTTAGGCCATATATTATCCGATATGAAACTCTTATATATATATATATATATATATATATATATATATATATATATATATATATATATATATATATATATATATATATATATATATAATTGAAATTTCTTTTTTTACATATTTTTTTATGTAAAAAATTTAGGATTTATGGTTAGGCTTTAGTTTTGGAGTTTTGTTTTTGTCTTGATAAGGGTTATTTTAAGTTTGACTTTTTAGTATTGAAAGTTTTCGGCCCTAATATATGTAGGATATAGGGGATTAGGGGTAGTTCTATAACCATTAAATTTTTTAAAACCAATGTTTCTTTTATTAATTTTGATAACTCCATAATTCATAGATGATACTCCCTCCGTTTTTTATTATAAGTCGTTTTTTATTTTTCACATATATTAAAAAATGTAATAAATATGGTATAAAAAAGATAAATTATGCAGAGTTTTACAAAATTGTTTTTCATTAATTGTATTGGAAAGTCAAATTAACATAATTAAAAGGAGAGAAAATAATAAATATTTAAAGGTATAGTAAAAAAAATAATATTAATAATTCATTAATATTACAAAACGACTTATCTTGTAGTACAAAATATTTTTTCAAGACAACTTATAATAAAAAATAGAGATAGTATGTTACTTCTTTCTATGACGTTAGTAAATACTTCTTGAAACATCATTATTAAAAAAAAAAAATGTCAGTAAAAATGGTCACTTTGTTCAGAGTATTATGCTGATAGTGCGTGTATGTTTAAGGTACTTAGTGGTTGGAAGCTTCCGCACGACGAAACAATAAAACGGAGCAAAACGGAAGAAAACCCATGTTTTATGTTGTCATGACGATCCCTCTGCTGTCATGACGACCATCACCAATTCCAAGTGGTCAAACCGTCACTAAAGTTAACAAAATTAAGAAATCATGCATGAGTTAGATGATGGATGACTCGTCATGAGGAAGACGACTACCACCAGCATGACGGACGACCCGTCATGGTCATTACGACTTTCATGCTTGTGCTACTTTCAAAAAAGATTTTTCTCCACTTCCTATTTTTGCTCCAGTACCTTAGCGCAATCCTGTTAACTTCTAGCACAATTCTTGGCTTATATACAAGACTTTTAGCACTCAAGAAAAATATCCAAATTTGGTAAGAGAAAAAAATTCATCGTGTAAAAACCGATAATTGCTCACATTGAATGGTTATTACAATTTTAGTTCTTAGTTTGAAGTCATCTCTCTGTCATTGTGAACCTGCTATTTAATTTTGTCGGCATAGTTTTTCTACAAATTTACTTCAAATTTTCCTGTCCCAGCTTGAAATATTCTTTTGGAATTAATTATTGTATTGCAATTTTATTATCCAAGTTCTACTTTATCCATATTTTCCTTTACTAAACTATTGGTGCATGTTTACTTTAATTATTATTATTTTAAATTATTATTATTTTTAGTAGGGATGTTCATGGTTCATGAAGTGCATTGAACTGAACCACATTTATGGTTTGGTTCAGTTTACAATAATCACTTTAATAAAAATTTAGTTAACTGTTAAAATGGTTCAATTCAATTTAAGACTAGTTTAAAACTAGTTTATATTTATAAACTTGTTTATAATCAGTTTAAAAATTTAAATAAATTATATATTTTGAACTCTTTTAAAACCAAAATCTTTTACTATATAAAAATTTATATTTTTCATATTAAAAAAATATTCTTCAAAATATTTATTTTTCAAAAAAACTTATATTTTTTAAAATTTCCTTGAGAAAAAATATTTTTTATTTCGAAAAAAAGACATTTTTAATTTTTTTATTTTCAGATTTTGTATTTTTGAAAAAAATATTTTTCATTTTTCCGAAAAACATCAAATTTTCATATTTTCGAAAAAAACTCTTTTTCAAAATTTCAAAAAAAAAATCAATTTTTTCGTATTTTCAAAAAAACTAAAATTTTTCATATTTTCGAAAAAAACTCGACTTTTTCATATTTTCAAAAAAACTCGACTTTTTAATATTTTTGAAAAAAATTCGACTTTTTCATATTTCGGAAACAACTCGACTTTTTCATATTTTCGAAAACACACGATTTTTTCATATTTCCGAAAAAACTCGACTTTTTCGTATTTCCGAAAAAACTCGACTTTTTTATATTTTCGAAAAAACATGATTTTTTCATATTTTCGAAAAAATTCGACTTTTTCCTATTTCCGAAAAAAACTCGAGTTTTTTATATTTCCGAAAGAACTCTATTTTTTTCATATTTTCAATAAAACTCAATTTTTTCATAGTTTCGAGAAAACTCGACTTTTTCATATTTTTGAAAAAACTTGACTTTTTCATATTTCCTAAAAAACTTAACTTTTTCATATTTACGAAAAAATTTGACTTTTCATATTTCCAAAAAAAATCGATTTTTTTATATTTCCGAAAGAACTCTACTTTTTTCATATTTTCGAAAAAACACAATTTTTTCATAGTTTCGAAAAAAACTCGACTTTTTCATATTTCCGAAAAAACTGGACTTTTTAAATTTTCGAAAAAACTCGACTTTTTAATATTTCCGAAAAAATTTGACTTTTTCATATTTCCGAAAAAAAACTCGACTTTTTCATATTTCTGAAAAAACTTGACTTTTTCATATTTTTGAAAAAACTCGACTTTTTTCATATTTTTGAAAAAACTCGATTTTTTCATATTTCCGAAAAACTACTTTTTCATATTTTCGAAAAAAACTAGACTTTTTAATATTTTTGAAAAAACTTGAATTTTTCATATTTCCAAAAAAAACACAACTTTTTCATATTTTCGAAAAAAACTCTACTTTTTCATATTTCTAAAAAAACTTGACTTTTACATATTTCCACAAAACACGACTTTTTCATATTTTTGAAAAACCTCTACTTTTTCATATTTCCAAAAAAACTCGATTTTTTCATATTTTCGAAAAAACTTGACTTTATTCATATTTTCGAAAAAATTCGACTTTTCGTATTTGCGAAAAAACTTGACTTTTTCATATTTCCGAAAAAAACTCGACTTTTTCATATTTTCGAAAATATGAAAAAATTGAGTTTTTTCGAAAATATGAAAAAGTCGAGTTTTTTCAGAAATATGAAAAAGTCGAGTTTTTTTCAAAAATATGAAAAAGTCGAATTTTTTCGAAAATAATAAAAATTCGAGTTTTTTCAGAAATATGAAAAATTCGAGTTTTTTAGGAAATATGAAAAAGTCGAGTTTTTTCGAAATATGAAAAAGTCAAGTTTTTTTCGTAAATATGAAAAAGTAGAGCTTTTTTTTGAAAATGTGAAAAAATCGAGTTTTTTCAGAAATACGAAAAAGTCGTGTTTTTTCAAAAATATGAAAAAGTCGAGTTTTATCGGAAATATGAAAAAGTCTTGTTTTTTAGGAATTATGAAAAAGTCGAGTTTTTTCGGAATTATGAAAAAGTCGATTTTTTTCGATAAAATGAAAAGTCTAGTTTTTGTATTTCCGAAAAAACTCGATTTTTTGTCTTTCCGAAAAAAATTCAATTTTTTTCGTATTTTTGAAAAAAATTGATTTATTGTATTTCCTAAAAAGTCGATGTTTTGTATTTTTGAAAAAATCGATATTAGTTTTTTTTTTAATTTAAAAATATATTTTCTAATTTTTTTATTTTCAATTTTTTTTACTATCAATTAATTTTTTTAATTTGTTATTATAAATTAATTAATTTATCTAATTAAAACAGTTTATAAAAGAAATTTGATTTTGAATCGGTTTTAAACTGGATTTGAATTGTTTTAATTAAATGATTCAGTTTATTAACCATTTAAGTGGTTCAGTTTTTTTTATAGTGCAATGCAGTTTAATTCAAGTATACAATTCAGTTAACCATATTTTTAAACACCCCTAATTTTAAGTAAGAACATGAAACAATACTATACGTTTGGTTATTTTACCATGCTAGCTTAAATTAGTCGAGTTTAGAATGCGAGGACCATCGTACCAACGGTGCTCTAACGAGTTGTAAAAGTAAATAATTATAATGAGAATTGTCTTTGGTCTGAATAAATTATGTTTTTAAGATTAAAGTTTGTTGCAAAAGAAGAAATATAGAAATACCGGTTTCAATTCGAAAGAATGAAACCTTTATCTGATAGTAGAAAAATCTAGTAATTTATTCTAAACACTGCAAAAGCATTTTTTTGATAATTAAGATAAAAATCCGTTGGAAATCTTTGAAAAAAAATTTCATTGAATATTATGACATTTTTAAAGGTGGTATGAGCGGGGTTTCTTGGAATTCAACTACACAATTATGGGATGCTGAGTCAAAAGTTTGGGATGCTCTAATTGAGGTAATTTTTTATGAACTTTTTGTATTTTAAAATACTTTGTTAATAAATAATTGTATAACTTTTATTAATCTTATATCTTTTATTTATCATACTTTTTTGAGTCAAAACCAAAAGCATCAAATTGGAAAAATACACCACTTTCAAATTATGAGAAGATGGTGATACTTTATGGACCTAACCAAGATGATGGAGTGAAATATGGAATTTTAAAAGAGACAAGAAAACAAAATCCATCGGTCACCAATGGAGACTTTGTTGAAACTATTAAAGATATTAATGACCATGTTTCCTGAAATGAGGTGAATTTGGAAAGCTTTGATGCTACTTATGATTTTTCTATACCCAAAACACAATCACCAGATCCTTTAAGTGATAGTAAAAAGAAGAAAATGAAAGTGGTTAAAAACAAAGATGCAAACAACGATATTACTGAACTCCAAGAATCAATTGTATTGGTTGGAAATGCACTTACATAAGAAAATGCTGCAATGCCAAAAGAAAATGAAATAATGAGAGAGCGTAAAAAATATGAGCTTCCTCCAATTTCAGGGGAAGAAACATGGAATTTAATAAAGGAGTGTAGAGGTGATGCAAAGTCATTTCATTAGATATATTGCACTGTCATGAAAGATGTTGACAAACTTAGAATGATTCTCCAGTGTCCACTTGAAGCACGCAAAGCAGTGATAATGCAAATAGTAATTGGCTCATCTAATTGATCATCTTATAATAACTTTATGACTTTAATGAATATTTTGTTTACAATTTAATATGTTTCTGAATATTTTGTTTCCATTTTAATATGTTTATGAATATTTTGTTTCAATTTACGTTGTTTATGAATAAAAGTGTTTATTTGGTGATATTTACTCAAAACTATTTTTTGTTTAAAATTGTTTTTACTAAATTCAAGTTATAATATTTGTAAGGATACAAATTTAATTTGATTTTAAAATCTCTTCCTTCCCTTTGTGAACCAAATATATATGTAGTTAAAAGTCTCTTCTCTCCTCATTTTTGAACCAAACATACATTTAATTAAAATATTTCCCCTTCATCCCTTCCTCTCCCCTCTATTAATTTCCATCCACCTTCTCCTTCCCTCGGTTGAATCAAACAGACCCTAAATTTAAGTTGGAGATGACAATAGCTAGTTCACTTTTGCTAGATAATTGCAACAAATAAGAAAACATGTACAATATCATTTTTTAGTCTCAAGATGGTTTTAAAATATTATTGTAACAAAATAATCTATAATATAAGAAAGATGATTGTTTTGGATTTTACAAATTCCCCCCTTCGGTCATTACATGCCACGTCACCGTTTTAATGGCATAATCTATCTATTATGAACTAAATCCAACCAAATTTGTATATTGATTCAAAGCCAACCACTATTTTTTGTTGTAGTTTACATTTTCTATTATGCTCATTTGATAAAAATGTATCAATGTAACCAATAGTCTAATTTTGGGAAGAGAACATAAAATGGAAGAGAACATAAAATGAAAAGATATTCAAGAACAAGGAGGTTGATATAGAAACCGTCGTAGAGAAAGTGAAATTGCAGGTTTGGAACTGGTTGAAATTCAGATTGAATGATCCAGCATTAAACATTATGTTTTGGTGTTCGAATCCTATAGCCTCTCTAGGAGTGCCAGACATCAATTGAGGAGGGATCCAGGTTCAGCTCCAGAGCACAATTGGGATCAGCAATTCTTCGAGCAGAACCACAGGCAGCAACTAGTTCGGATTCGCAGGTATCGTGTTTTAGGCTGAAATATTGCTATTGCAGTCGGCCAGTCTAGCAGGCTTCAAGTTTGATGTAATTGGGAGTGGCTCTGATATCTGGTCATCTGGTATTCCGATGTTTCAAATCGGTAGGAGGTGCTGTATTTTTTTCTGGTCCTATTTTGGTAGCTGAAATTTTTTGGCGGGTTTGTTAGTAGGTCAGGGGTATGTTTTGGAGCTAAGTTTTAGCAGCAGGTGTTGGGGAGAGTGATAGCTCTGGGGTAGTAGTTTTTTCTGTCGAAAAGTTTGCTGTATATGTAGCTTTTGGTCTTGGCAGTGTGCTTTAGAAATGGAGTTGTGTTCTAGGATATAAAACGGTTATGCAGTAGGTGTAGGAGGTTTTGCCTCTAGTATTTATTTGGTTTCTGATGCTTAGGATTCATCTGTCTGAATAATGTTTTTAGCACTCCTAGTGCTGTGTTCTAATACATTCCTTTGGCCTCTTAAAAAAAAACTGATGGGAGCATAGAGATCTTTAGTGATTGGGTGGGACCCATGATGTTTGAAAAAGGATAAGGCTCTTAGAATTGGGGAGTATGAAATATTTTTTAATGGGGTAAGAAAAACCAGTGGTTTACAAGGGAAACCGTGAGCCGGTTTTACAATGTGAGACATCTGGTTTGCATTTTCTAGATAAACACCTGGGAAAGGTATGGGAAAAATTCAGATAAATGGTATCCATAAAAAATGTTTTTGAACAAATTTACAACCTATTTCATTTCACCAACCAATTTCATTTTTTTTTACCAATCTCATCATTATCATCACTAGAAACAACAAACAGACTGTAGATTTTTCTACAAACTTATCTCTTCCAACTCTCGAATCGATTGCAAGCTTCAAAGAAGAAAAGGTAATGAAACTCATTTTCCTCCATTATCATTTTTCTTCTATATTTTGTATTCAATGTTTTCGGACTTTGTTTCGTATGATCAAACTTCATCGTCCGTGTTTCTTTAACCAGACTTCAGATTTAAATATTTTCATTTTTTTTAAAACTTTTGAGATTTGGTTTATATTCATTTTGTTCATCATGAACCTGTATTTTTTAAAAATTTCCTTTAATCTGATTTGAGTTCTTCCATTCTCATTTTTCTTCAATATTTTGTATTAAATATTTATTCAATGTTTTTATACTTTTTAAGTTTCATTTTATGAACAAATTTTTTTTAGAAAATTTTCTTTAATATAATTTGAGTTACTCGATTTCTATTTTTCTGAATATTTTTTTATATTTTATTCAATGTTTTTTTTCAAAAAATTTTAAGTTTTATTTTATGAACCTGTTTTTTTTTATAAATTTAATTTAGTCTTATTTATTTTCATTGATGGAGTGGGGTTGTAGTTGAGACACAAATATGGAATAATACCATGATGTTATAGTGTATACACAAAAATAAAAGGCTAAAATACAGTTTTGGTCTTTTTGTTTGTCAAAATTCACGGTTTTGGTCCCCTTATTTTATTTTTTAACAATTTTGGTCCCCACCCCTCACTGTTTATGTACGGACCAGTTACTGTTTATCATTTTTTTTTGCCAAAATTGGGGTGGGGACCAAAACTGTTAAAAAATAAAATGAGAGACTAAAACCGTGAATTTTGACAAACAGGGGGACCAAAACTGTATTTTAGCCAAAATAAAAATATGAAACAAAATAAAGAAAGAGAAAACTTATATTTATAAGGACAAGTTGTTACTTTGTAACTTTTTTTAATTGAAATATAGTTTAAAATAGAAAAAGGTTGGACTTATTATATCTAAAATTTCAAGTTTATCTTTCTGAGTTTTTTTTTTTCTCTTTTATGTTTCAATATTTGTCTGTTTGATTTGACTATGTTTTATTTATTTTTGTTTGGTTTGATTTTCTCCAGCCTCTTTTTTTATTTATTATCATTCTTTTTATTCATGTCTACTATCTTATTGCATTTTTCTTAATGGATTTGACAAGAATAGAAGAATTTTATGGAGCTGCTATGAAAACTTACCAACGGAAAAGATGACATATTCGTGCATTTATTTTGACTTAATTATAGTAATTATTTATGTACTTATTACCTCTAATATTTTAGTGGATTTGATTTGATTATATTCTTTCTTGATTACTCTATAAAAATGAAGTTAGACATTTAAAAAGATAAAATAGTAATGGAAGAGAGAGAAAACAATTTCTGTCAAAGAAAATAAAAAATATAATAATTGTATATGCTTTTATATTTGTCCATTTATTCATAGAAACTTATAGGAATTAATTGCCTAGAATAAAAACCTATCAAAATTGATGAAAGTTGAATATGTAGACTGCAACCTACATATTATTTAATGACTATACGTATTTTTTGAGAGTTCTTACACAAAGCATCATTATGACTTTAAGTATCATTTACCGACCACTTTCATGATCGTCGGTATTTACCATTAACAAATACTACTCCGTTTTATATTATAAATAAATTTTATTTTTTAGATTTATTGAATAATTAATATATTTAGTTTATATATAGACAAAATTCATTAATTTTACAATGAATCTTAAAAATAAAATTTGCTTATAATATGAGACGGAGGTTGTATGATATATATATATATATATATATATATATATATATATATATATATATATATATATATATATATATATAACCTATCATATGAGAATGTCATTTTTATGTGAGAACATGAGAATTAATCTGAACCATTATATTTTAAAATAAATGATGGAGATTAGATTCCGTTTTTTTCTATCTACTCCATCATTTATTATATTAATGGAGGAGAGAGAAAAACAAAAACAACACATAATCTCCACCATTTATTTTAAAATCTAATGATTCAAATTTATTCTCATGTTCTTACCTAAAAATGACATTTTCATAAGAATGCAATTTTTATGTAAGAACATAAAAATGAATCTGAATCATTAGATTTTAAAATAAATGATGGAGATTATGTGTGATTTTTGTTTTTCTCTCTCCTCCGTTATTAAAATAAATAATGGAGGAGAGAGAAAAAAAACTGACTCATAATTTCCACCATTTATTTTAAAATCTAATAGTTCAGATTCATTCTCATGTTCTCACATAAAATTGATATTCCCATATGATACGTTATATATATATATATATATATATATATATATATATATATATATATATCCATTTAATTAAAAACTCAAGTAATGTTTTTGATAACAATATAATGTTTTTTATGATGTTGATTATCATTATATTTATCATAGGTTTTAAATTTAAATAATATTGGGACATAATATAAGTAGTAAAAAGGGAAGACATAGTATCTTATAATAAGAATTTAAAATGAGTTCATTTCAAACCAAATAAATAATCATAAATATTTATTTAATTTGTAATTCAAAGTATTTTAAATTAGTTAATAGTGTTGAATGATATTGATGATAAGGGATAATAGTGGCAAAACAGTCACTTCTCATATATATATATATATATATATATATATATATATATATATATATATATATATATATATATATATATATATATATATATATATATATATATATATATATATATAAGAATACCATTTTATTTTTATGTGATAATATGATAATGAATCTCAACTATTATATTTAAAATAAATGAATAAGTCTATGTGTATTTTTATTTTCTCTCTCCTCAATTATTAAAATAAATAAATAAAATTAAGTATTATATTTTTGACAGTTAAAATTCTCTCTTCATTTACCCATTTATATTAAATCTAATTGTTCAGATTCATTCTCATTTTCTCACATAAAAATGACATATATATATATATATATATATATATATATATATATATAGGAACGTATCATATGAGAATGTCATTTTTATGTGAGAACGCGAGAATGAATCTGAATCATTAGATTTTGAAATAAATGGTGGAGATTATTTGTGATTTTTGTTTTTCTCTCTCCTCCATTATTAAAATAAATGATGGAGGAGAAAGAAAAAAATGACATATAATCTCTCCCATTTATTTTAAAATTTAATGGTACAGATTCATTCTCATATTGTCACATAAAAATGACATTCTCATATGATAGGTTTATATATATATATATATATATATATATATATATATATATATATATATATATATATATATATATATATATATATATTCATTTAATAAAAAACTCAAGTAATGTTTTTGATAACAATATAAGGTTTTTTATGATGTTGATTATCATTATATTTATCTTAGGTTTTAAATTTAAATAATATTGAGACATAATATAAGTAGTAAAAAGGGAAGACGTAGTATCTTATAATAAGAATTTAAAATGAGTTCATTTCAAACCAAATAAATAATCATAAATATTTATTTAATTTGTAATTCAAATTATTTTAAATTAGTTGATAGTGTTGAATGATATTGATGATAAGGGATAATAGTGGCAAAACAGTCACTTCTCATACAAGCAATGCAACTAACTTGTAACTGTCATAACAGAATTTGTGAAGATGATCCTATGGAGTTAGTGTATGCTTAGTATAGTGCAGCCATTATTAGTTGTATATATGTAGCCTTGATCATTGTAATCTAGCACGTGAATGTAATACAAAATTCTCACTTCTTCTTCTTCTTTTGCTCTAGTTCTATATTTTGCTTATCTTGTTTTTTAAGCTTTACCCATGGAGTTTCATGGCTGTTTTCTTCATTGTTAACATGGTATCTTGAGCCTCTCGATCTGAGAGTGTTTGTCCTTTTTTTCGCTTCCTTTTTCATGGCTTCATCACACCAACCTACCGTTCCACTACTAGATCAATCAAGCCCTTTCTTTGTTCATCCTAGTGATGGACCTTCCTCTGTCAGTGTTTCACCTAAATTCAACGACACAAACTATCATTCTTGGGCTCGTTCGATGCGTCGTGCTCTTGGAGGAAAGATGAAGCTTGAGTTCATAGATGGCACCATTGATCCTATCACTGACAGCTTCGATCCTCTCTATCATGCCTTTAATCGTTACAACATGCTTATTGGTCGGTCACCTATTCTACTTAGTTTTCGTCAGTCATTCGGCAAGAATTTCGTTTTACCGGTAACACTTTGGTTTATTTTTATTGTTTTCCTTTAAGTATTTAAGTTTTTGCATTTTGTTTGCTTGTCGTGCTTTAGTTTAAATTTATGATAAATAAAGTACTTTTGAAGTCTTGGTCTAGTAGTTCTGTTGTTTTCAAGTCACAGTGTGGAAGCCCGGAGAACTTACGCGAAGAAAGAAAAAGTTCGGATGTGGTTCGAATGCATTTTTGGAAGGAGCCAGAAGCCTGACACGGGCCCGTGTCAGGAGAAGCAAGGAAGATAAGAAATGGGGCAAGAGTCAGAGGGCTGACATGGGTGCCCGTGTCAGCTGACACGGCCCGTGTCAGCAGGTCTGGAAGGAAAATGGTGGCGCAGAGGAAACAGAGGGCTGACACGGGTGCCCATGTCAGCTGACACGGCCCGTGACAGCAAGCCTGGGAGAGGAATTTTTTTTTATTCTTTTCATATTGTCTGACTGTAGTGCTCTGAGGGGTATTCTAGGAATTTTGCATTGTTATAATTGTTTTGGGAATTACTTAGGCAAGGTTTGGAAAGGGAGAAAACACTTTTGACTTTACGAAAAATTGACGAGAGTTTTATGCGATCAAGGAGATTGGGAGAAGGGGATTGTTCATGAGCGGAAGCGATTGAAGAATCAATTTACTCCGATCAATTTGTAATGTCTTTCTTTAATCTTATTGTTGTTTTTATTTTGAATATTATGAGAGGCTAAACCCCCCAATGCTAGGGGGTGTCCCTGAATTGTGATGTAATGAACCTTTGTTGAATTATTTGATGAGATTATGTTTTCTTGCCTTAATCTTGTGTGATGCAAATTATTTAGCATTTATCGATCGGTTAAATTGGGAACGATTTACGATTAGGGATTTGGCCTGAAAAACCAATCTATTGATTTTGCATAATAACATTAAGGTAGATATTGCCTAGGAATAGGGATATCCCGTAGTGACTAAAAAACTTTGTCAGAACTATTGCTTGATGTTTTTTCTTGATTGCTAAGGAATTAGGGTCAAGGGAGAATATCAAAGGTTTTTTGTTTAAAGGAATTTAAGAAAAATATTTGAGGGTTGGTAAAATTAAGGTTTGAGCCATGTCTCTCTGATGATAATTTCGGGTTCTTACTGGGCAAATTATACACCTTCCCTAGCATATTTCATCATATTCGTTAAAAGCACTTTTTATTGTTCTGCTTATTTATATTGTTATTATAACTTTTGTCAACCCAAACAAACCCCAAAAGTAATTTTGTTTAATTGAAATAACACCCACACTTACATATTATACGCAGTCCTCGAGAGACCGACTCTGGGGATAACCCCAATTATTACTACATCGTTAAATAGTACACTTGCTATTTACCGATCAAGTTTTTGGCGCCGTTGCTGGGGACTGCCAAATTCTAAGTGTTGTGTTAATTCAATTGAAATTTTGTCACTCTATGACCAAAATTTTTATTTTATTTTCCTGTTATATTTTTTTTACAATTACTAATAATTTTCTAACCTGTGTATGCGAGGTGAGACCTCAGCTGAATTTTCTTTTGACGCAGAACCCGAGAGATTTTTGCACGCGAGACGTCGTCAAGCTAAACTAGAAAGACTAGCAGCGTCGAGTTCTGAACCATTTATTTCTGAGCAAAAGAAAGAGGAATCAGTTTCAGGACACTCAGAGCACACAGATTCCGACACAGACTCAGAGCCGGAAACTCTTATTATGGCGGAAGATCCACCAGCAGAAAGACTTCTCGGTGACTATGGAAGGGCGAACGCTCTAACAGTGCGGTTGACAATCGTTAATTAACCAGTTACTGTTGCTCAATTCCAACTGCACCCATCCACCATCCGACAGCTTCAGAGTAGGCCATTTTCAGGAAGGATCAATGAATATGCTAACAAGCACCTACAAAGGTTCCTTATTATGAGTACGTCCTTAAAAATTGAGGGACACTCCAAAGAAGCAAAGAAGCTGGTGATGTTTCCGTTTACTCTATCTGATGAAGCCGAAGAGTGGTTTTACTCGTTACCTGCCGGGAGTATTACTACTTGGCAAGAGATGGAAACTAAATTTCTAAATGAATATTTCCCTGCTTCTGTGTACATCCGAAAGCGGTGCGACATCGTTAATTTCAAGCAGAAATAGGGGGAGTCACTTGGAGATGCATATAAGAGGTTTAAGAGGTGTTTGGTTGCATGTCCCACTCATAATATGGACGCGACCGAACAAATGCAGAATTTTGTAAATGGTCTCAAGATGAAGACTAAGCAGCTTATCGATACAGCCGACGGTGGCTCAACAAATTTTTCAACAGCCACTGGTATCAAAAAAATCATTGAAGCGATTGCCGCTAATGAGCATTTGGAGTTGTATGACCGAAGTGTGAGCCAACCTGAGAAGACAATTGATTTGAAGCTTACAGAACAGGTTGTGAAAATGGTAGATCAGATTGCGGTTGAGGTAGAGAGAAGGTTGAAGATAATGAAACTAGGTACACAGATGGTAGCACAAGTGCAACCGGTCCAAGCGGTTAATTGTGAAATTTGTGGGGGTCCTCACTTTGTCGTGCACTGTGTGGCTACAGCACAACAGGTTGAAGCAATCAATTTTCTGAAGGAGAACAATCCTTATTCGAACACGTATAATCCAGGATGGACAAATCATCCCAATTTTCCTGGAAAGATCAGCAAGGAAATGTTCCCAAACAAGGACCCGCTCCATACCCGAAACATCCCCAGCAACAACAATACCGTCCACAGCAACCACCACCACAACAACAACAATATCAGTAACAACCACAACAGTATTACCAACCTCAACAACAGTTTCAACCACAGGTCCAGAAGAAAGCGGATTGGGAAATTTCTATTGAGAAGATGGCAGCTCAAAGATCTCAATTCCAAGAAGAGACACGAAGCAATCTTAGAAATACATGTGCCTCCATAAAAAACCTAGAGGTCCAGATGAGCCAAATAGCTTAACAATTAGCAAGTTCTCAAGCACCAGGTGCTCTACCTAGTGCCACTTTGTCCAACCCGCAGGATCATAATAATGTTAGTGCTGTGACCATAATGAGTGGTAAATCTATTGAGGTTCTTGAGAAAAATTCTGAATTGGAAGACCAATTGCTGGAGGTCGATCTTGAGATAAAAGAAAATGAAGTAGTAGCTGAAAAGGTGGTGTCACCGGAACAAGTAGTGAAAGAAAAGGTTATTGAGCCCAAACAGGTCATTAAGCTTCCTTATCCTCAAAGGATTAATAAGAAAGGGCAGCAAGAGAAGAACTTCAAAAAATTCTTAGAGATGTTCAAAAAGCTTGAGCTAAATATTCCATTTTTGGAGGCACTCGAGCAAATGCCTACCTATGCGAAGTTCATGAAGGATATCATTTCAAACAAGCGAACCGTTGACATGGATCCGATTATTCTAACCGAAACTTGTAGTGCTATTTTGCAGGGCATGAAGATTTCGGTAAAGAAGAAAGATTGAGGTGCTGTCACTATTCCTTGCACAATTGGGGATAGATCATTCCAGAAAGCTCTTATTGACTTGGGTGCTAGTGTGAGCCTAAAGGCCTTATCCATCTACCGAAAGTTGGGTATATGTGCGGTAAAAGACACTAGGATGACACTTCAATTCGCGGATCACTCGGTAAAGAGACCTTATGGGGTAGAGGAAGATGTTCTAGTGAAAGTTGACAAGTTTGTATTCCCGGTGGATTTTGTGATTCTTGAAATGCCGGAAGATGAAGAGATTCCCCTTATTCTTGGAAGACCATTTTTGGAAACTGGGAGATGCATGATAGATATAGAAGGGGGAACCATTACTATGAAGGTCTATGATGAAGAGGTGAAGATTGATGTTAGAAATACAATGAAGCACAAAAGTGATTTTGGCACAAGCAATATTATTGGGGTGATTGACCAAGTTGCTGAAAATGAAAATCTTAAAAGTGCAGCCCAATTGCCTCTAGAAAAAGTGTTAAGTTTGTCAATTTCCGAAGATAGCGAAGAAGTGGGTGAGGGAGAGTTGGAAGTGTTAGCCATGATGGAAGCTCTACCTCCTTGGAAGGGATCTCGACCACACCGGTGAGAGGATCTAAGACAACCTCAATTGGTGGAGGGGAGTGAAGAGACCAAAAAGAGTTCGAAATTGAAACAACTCTCGGAAAACCTCAAGTATGTCTTCCTCGACAACTAAGGTAAATGTACAGCCATCATAAGTGCTAGCCTAAAAACTGTCCAAGAAGATAAGTTGATTGAAGTCCTCAAAAAGTACAAGGGGGCTATGGGTTGGAAAATTGAGGATTTTAAGGGTATTAGTCCCACGGTTTGTATGCACAAAATTCTCATGAAGGATGATCATAAATCGGTTGTCCAACCTCAAAGAAGACTTAATCCAGCTATGAAAGAAGTTCTAAGAAAAGAAGTGGTGAAGTTGCTTGATGCAGATCTAATTTACCCGATATCTGACAGCTCATGGGTGAGTCCTGTCCATGTAGTGCCCAAGAAGGGGGGAACCACCGTCATCAAAAATGAGAAAAATGAGTTGATTCCTACGAGGACGATTACAGGGTGACAGGTGTGTATTGACTACAGAAGGTTAAATCTTGCCACAAGGAAGGACCACTCCCCACTTCCGTTCATTGATCAGATGTTAGAACGGCTAGCGGGTCATGATTACTATTGTTTCCTAGACGGATACTTCGGTTACAACCAAATTGTGGTTGCTCCAAAAGATCAAGAGAAGACGGCTTTTTCATGCCCATATGGTGTTTTTGCTTACAGAAGAATGCCATTTGGGTTATGTAATGTCCCTGCTACATTTCAGAGATGCATGACTTCCATCTTTGAAGATATGCTCGAAAAGCATATGGAAGTCTTCATGGATGACTTCTCGGTATTTGGGTCTTCTTTTGGTAATTGTTTAACTAACCTTTCTCTTGTTTTAGAAAGATGCCAGGAGAGAAACTTAATCCTCAACTGGGAGAAGTGTCATTTCATGGTCCGAGAAGGTATAGTGTTGGGTCACAAAATTTCCCACAAAGGAATTGAAGTTGACCAAGCCAAAGTGGAGGTAATCTCAAAGCTTTCGCCTCCGGTGAATAAAAATGGTATACAAAGTTTCTTAGTCCATGCGGGTTTCTACCGTAGGTTCATAAGAGACTTCTCTAAAACGGCCAAGCCCCTGACCACCCTTTTGGTTAAGGATAGGGCTTTTGTTTTTAATAAGGAGTGTGCTGATGCATTTGAGACACTGAAAAATAAATTAGTGTCGGCACCTATTGTTATTGCCCCCGATTGGTCTCTACCGTTTGAGATCATGTGCGATGCAAGCGATATTGCAGTAGGGGCTGTTCTGGGACAGCGAAGAGATAAGTTATTGCATGTTATTTACTATGCTAGTCATGTGTTGAACCCTGCACAGATGAACTACGCAACTACCGAAAAGGAGTTGTTACCGGTTGTGTATGCCTTTGATAAATTTAGGCAATATCTGTTGGGTTCAAGAGTCATTGTTTATACTGACCATGCTGCTTTGAAGTATCTTTTTGCTAAGCAGGATTCTAAGCCAAGACTCTTGAGATGGATTCTACTCCTTCAGGAGTTCGATGTTGAGATTCGTGACAAGAGAGGGTGTGAAAACACTGTTGCGGATCACCTTTCTCGCATGTCACCTATTGAAGAAACAGAAGAAAAGCGCCCAATAAAGGATGAGTTTGCTGATGAACACATCCTCGCTGTTATTGGTGTTCCTTGGTTTGCAGATTATGTGAACTATTTTGTAGGTGGTATCATCCCTGATGATTTTGATTCTAACCGGACGAAAAAGTTTGTACATGATTGCAGGTTTTATCTATGGGATGATCCATTCTTGTACAAAAGAGGAGTTGATGGGTTAGTCAGAAGGTATGTGCCTGAAGAAGAACAGAGGGATGTGTTGAAAGCTTGTCATGACTCTGATTATGGAGGGCATTTCAGTGGTGATAGAACTGCAGCCAAAGTCCTTCAGCCAGGGTTGTACTGGCCCTCCTTGTTCAAAGATGCCCAAGAGATAGTGAAAGAGTGTGACAAATGTCATAGAACGGGGAATATATCCAAGAGGAACCAAATGCCCCAAAATTCTATGTTGGAAGTTGAGTTGTTTGATGTTTGGGGCATAGACTTTATGGGGCCATTTCCACCGTCCTTCGGAAAAAATTATATTTTAGTGGCGGTGGACTATGTTTCTAAATGGGTGGAAGCTGTGGCTTTGCCCACCAATGATGCAAAGGTAGTGGTGAAGTTCTTGAAAGAGAATATTTTTGCTAGGTTTGGAGTACCGAGAGCACTTATAAGTGATGAAGGAACACATTTCCTAAATCACCTCATGGAAAGGTTACTCCAGAAGTATAATGCGAAGCATCGAATCGCCACTCCGTACCATCCTCAAACAAGTGGCCAGGTAGAAGTGTCCAACCAGCAACTAAAGTAAATTCTTGAAAAGACGGTTAGTTCCTCTCGGAAGGATTGGGCAACGAAATTGGATGATGCTCTTTGGGCGTATCGAACGGCGTTCAAAACGCCAATCGGTATGTCTCCATACCAATTAGTTTATGGAAAGGCCTGCCATTTATCGTTAGAGTTGGAACACAAGGCACTCTGGGCATCGAAATTCCTCAACATAGATCCATCTAAAGCTGGAAGTTCTAGGATTCTTCAACTCCATGAGTTAGAGGAATTTCGGAATCGGGCGTATGAAAATGCCAAAGTCTATAAAGATCAAACAAAGAAATGGCATGATGTGAGGATTCAAAAGAAAGAGTTTTGGGAAGGACAACTGGTCCTTTTATACAATTCTCGGTTGAAACTATTCCCGGGAAAGTTGAAATCTAAATGGCCAGGGTCGTTTGTAGTTCACAAAGTGTTTCCCCATGGTGCTATTGAGTTGAAGAATTCAACGAGTAGAGATACATTTAAAGTGAACGGGCAGAGGTTGAAACCTTATTTTCAAGGACAACCAGGTGAAAGAATTGAAGTCGTTCATCTTACAGGGTAGGATGGGCGACCGCCGAGCCATGCGAAGTTAAACGAAGTGCTTCGTGGGAGGCAACCCACGCGTTTTTACTCACCGTTTTTCTTGTTTTTGTGTGTTTGTTTGTTTTGTGTTATGTAGGTACTCACATATGTTGAAATTGTTCGGAGGAGGAATCGAAGAAAAAATTGACAAATGGGAAAAAAGTGGAAAACAGGGGCCTGACACGGGTGCCCGTGTCACCGGACACGACCCGTGTCAGGAAAGTTCTCAAAGACTTGAAAAAAAGGTGAAAAAGGTGGAGTTCCAGGGGCCTGACACGGGTGCCCGTGTCACCGGACACGGCCCGTGTCAGGAGGGAGAAGGTTGAACTTTTTGGAAACTTGAGAAAATGGATTCCAGGGGGCTGACACGGCCACCCGTGTCATCTGACACGACCCGTGTCAGACCTCTTGAAGGTTGAATTTATTTTTATTTTGAATGTGTGTTAGACAGTGACCTGACACGGCCGCCCGTGTCAGGCAGCGCGCCCCCAAAATTTTTAAATTTTTTTTCAAAGTCTCCATTTAATCTGGTGGGGCCCACCCACATTTTAATTGTTTTTATTTCATATTAACCACTCATTATCTATTCTAATCCACTATATCTCTCATTCCACCACTTATTCCTCTTCCTCCTCTTTCATAAACCTAAAACCCCATTGTCATTCACCCCTAAAGCTCACATTTTTGCATCACCCACTCATCAAAGCCATCATCCCGCTTCACAAAAGTTGTTCTACTCATCATCCTCTCTGTTTCTACGGTTGCATTTTCTCTTAACTTTTGCTTTTAGTTTTTGTGCAATTTCAAGTTGGCCATAATGCCCCCAAAACGTGCAGATAAAGGAAAGCAACCGGTGGCCGAGCCATCCAGAACAAGGAAGCGCACTATCCGCCGTCCCAATGCTCACGAGATTATTTTTGACAATGACGAGCATGAGAGAAGGTACTTCATGCATGTAAAGAGAAAAATTACACCAACGAGGTACTTGTGTTCTGAAACTCTATCTCAATTAGGGTTGTCCATAGAGGTAACTAGAATGTTCCATACTTTAGGAATGCTGAAAAATTATAATGTATGATGCGCCGACTTACGAGCGCATTACCCTTGAATTTTTTAGCACGATTGATTTTAAGCTAAAAAAGAAATGGACAGGTACCACTTATTATTTTTATGGCACTATGAGTTTTAGGTTACACAATAATGATCACGAGCTGACAGTGGAAGACCTGAGGAGCATTCTAGACCTCCCTATTGATGGTCTCGGAGCTGTTGCAGACACTTTTGATGCTAAAGCTTTCTGGACACAAATCACAGGCCACACGGAGTATGTGGCTAAGGGAGCCAAAGCTTCAGGGATTCAAAACCTTTGCTTCAGATATGCAAAGTTTTAGCATATACTCTATTTGGTAGAGGGGACAGCACCGGGTGGCTTCCCAGAAGGAACTTTATATCTTATATGCCATGGCAAAACAGACATAAATCAATGTGGATGCCTTTGCAGCTGACTATCTGGGAAGAGTTGGTCGTGCCAACTCTGGCGGTATTTCTGTTGGTGGGATGATCACACAAATTGCTGAACACTTTGGGTATGACCCAGCGGCACACAATGACACGCCGGTCTCAGGTAAGACCCATCATGGTATGAATGCTCTGGTTCAGCAAAGAATGATTGCTATTGTTGATGGGTACTATGGTTTGTTATGTTCTGAGCATTTTGTTATGACACTTCCTAATCCCAATAGAATAAGAATTGATGATCCTGAAAACTGGCTTTATGGGAATGCCGTCCTCGATGTTGTGGACGACCAAGATGGTGATGATGTGAATGCAGGTAGCGATGAGTTCTGGGCAGAGCCAGAACCACATCAAACGGTTCCCCCTCATGCGGGAACCTCATCCATAAGCACCGGAACATTCTCCATGGAACCGGACCAATGGTCATGGATTAAAGCTGAAATTGGAGAAATTCGGGATAAACAAGCGCGTCAAGGATGTGAGCAAACCCGACAGGGTGATATCCTGGATGAGATGCAGATCATGATGCTGCGATTTCCTCATCCTCCTCCTCAGTGAGGCTATGTGAGTTCCCTCTCATGTTTGTTCTAAAATAGTGAGGTCACTGTTTGGTTCAAGTGGGGGGTGGTTTATTTTATTTGCTTTTTGTGTGTTTTATTTTCTGTTTAAACCCTTTTGTTATTTTTGTTAATGTTGTGTATTACAGATGGATTGAATTCGGTCGGATGAATGATGAACGAGTAGTTAGAGGATGAAAGATTCAAACCCAGACTTGCTACCAAGGCACCCCGGAAGTTGATACAACCAAGAACAATTGTTGGACGCAGCTTGATGACACCGGACCGAGAGTGGAAGGTTGACCCAGATCAGAAAAGAAGTTGCATTACATGAGAAGTGCTTTGGAGCCTGTAAGTTTTACCCAACATGGTGAGCACACAATAAGCCAAATATTACATCATCATGAGAGTTGAATCAGGTATGACTTTATTGCTCTGAATTTGCGTACGTTCTACTCACATAGCACTACATGAGAACACACACTGAGGCACATTTTTTTTTATTATTACCCTGAGCCTTTCCAGACCTCCCTTAATTATGTTTATCCATTGCTACCCCCAGTTGAGCCTGAATCCATTTGTTTGTTATAACCACCAATGTTAACCCCTAGCCAAACACTCCCTACCCTGCTCGACATATGTGTTGTAGTTGTTAAACCTGTGCAAAAATTCTAAGTTTGGGGTAGTACTCCTACATTAAGAAAGGCAAGTGAAAAAAAAAAGAAAAAAAAAGGAGAAAAAGAAAATGTGGAGACACTAACATGTCTTAAAAAAAAAAAGAAGAGATAAGAAAAAGCACTTGCCTAAGCGTTAATTAGTTGCAAATAAAAGGAGTGATTGAATCCCCATGGTAATAAAATAAGCACAGCGAAAAAACAACAACATCACGAATGTTGAGCCTCAAAACCCTTTGTGTATCCGTTTCCTTGTTTATCCCACCGTACCTAAGCCCCGTTACAACCCAAAAGACCTCAAAAAGTGTGTGTAATATGTCTGTGTAATGAAGGTAGAATTTATTCAAATTTAAGAGTTGATATTGCATGTGCTGAATTATGAGTGAAAAACACTTTAACCCCGAGATATTTGGTGAGAAGTGTGAAAAAGCCTGCAGGTGAAGGAGTACTTTGATATGGAAGTGCAGCAGACAGTTTGTATCGGGAAAACTCAAAACTTTATCAGATGGTGAAAAGCGAGTTGCGAAAGACATTGGTTGTATTGTGGTAAGGGAATTTTGGGGTGACCTCGTTTTGTCTCGTACATTGCTTGAGGACAAGCAATGAGCTAAGCTTGGGGTTGTGATCGATCACCTATTCTACTTAGTTTTTGTCAGTCATTCCACAAGAATTTCGTTCTACCGGTAACACTTGGGTTTGTTTTTATTGTTTTCCTTTAAGTATTTAAGCTTTTGCATTTTGTTTGCTTGTCATGCTTTAGTTTAAATTTATGATAAATAAAGAACTTTTGAAGTCTTGGTCTGGTAGTTCTGTTGTTTTTCAGGTCACAGTGTGGAAGCCCGGAGAACTTACGCGAAGAAACGAAAAGTTCGGATGCAGTTCAAATGCATTTTTGGAAGGAGCCAGAAGCCTGGCACGGGCCCCCGTGTTGCCTGACACGTGCCGTGTCAGGAGAAGCAAGGAAGAGAAGAAATGGGGCAAGAGTTAGAGGGCTGACACGGGTGCCCGTGTCAGCAGGCCTGGAAGGAAAATGTTGGCGCAGAGGAAACAGAGGGCTGACACGGGTGCCCGTGTCAGCTGACACGGCCCGTGTCAGCTGACACGGCCCGTGTCAGCAAGCCTGGGAGAGGAATTTTTTTATTCTTTTCATATTGTCTGACTGTAGTGCTCTGAGGGTTATTCTGGGAATTTCGCATAGTTATAATTGTTTTGGAAATTACTTAGGCAAGGTTTGGAAAGGGAGAAAACACTTTTGACTTTACGAAAAATTGACGAGAGTTTTATGCGATCAAGGAGATTGGGAGAAGGGGATTGTTCATGAGCGGAAGCGATTGAAGAATCAATTTACTTCGATCAATTTGTAATGTCTTTCTTTAATCTTATTGTTGTTTTTATTTTGAATATTATGAGAGGCTAAACCCCCCAATGCTAGGGGGTGTCCCTGAATTGTGATGTAATGAACCTTTGTTGAATTATTTGATGAGATTATGTTTTCTTCCCTTAATCTTTTGTTATGCAAATTATTTAACATTTATCGATCGGTTAAATTGGGAATGATTTACGATTAGGGATTTGGCCTGAAAAACCAATCTATTGATTTTGCATAATAACATTAAGGTAGATATTGCCTAGGAATGGGGATATCCCGTAGTGACTAAAAAACTTTGTCAGAACTATTGCTTGATGTTCTTTCTTGATTGCTAAGGAATTAGGGTCAAGGGAGAATATCAAAGGTTTTTTGTTTAAAGGAATTTAAGAAAAATATTTGAGGGTTGGTAAAATTAAGGTTTGAGGCATGTCTCTCTGATGATAATTTCGGGTTCTTACTGGGCAAATTATACACCTTCCCTAGCATATTTCATCATATTCGTTAAAAGCACTTTTCATTGTTCTGCTTATTTTATATTGTTATTATAACTTTTGTCAACCCAAACAAACCCCAAAAGTAATTTTTGTTTAATTGAAATAACACCCACACTTACATATTATACGCAGTCCTCGAGAGACCGACTATGGGGATAACCCCAATTATTACTACATCGTTAAATAGTACACTTGCTATTTACCAATCACTTATCCTTTCTTGGATTATCAACTCAGTTTGTGAATTCATTACTCAATCCATCATCTTCATGGAAAATGCCATTGATGTTTGGATTGACCTCAAAGAACGATTTTCGCAAGGTGATTTGGTACGTATTTCTGAACTCATGCAAGAAATATATGGTTTACAACAAGATTCAAAATCTGTCACTGAGTTTTATTCTGCCCTGAAAATTCTATGGGAAGAACTTGAAATTTACATTCCAATTCCCACATGCTCATGTCGCATAAAGTGCTCATGTCAAGCCATGAGTAATGCTGATTCTTGACTGGTTTAAACCAGAATTATGATGTAGTTAAATCTTAAATTCTTTTGTTGGATTCGTTGCCTCCTATGAACAAAATATTTTCCATGGTTCTTTAACATGAGAGACAAGGCAACTTCCACAATCCTGAAGATCCTACTTCTGTTGTTAATGCTGCTGATTCTCAAAGATACAAGGGAAGATCACATGCACAAAATTCTTATAGCAAAGGCAATAATCGTGTGTGTGCTCATTGTGGCAAGACCAATCACACAATTCACAATTGTTATGCCAAGCATGGTTTTCCTCCTCATCTGCAAAGAAAATATGCCAACATTCCTCTACAAATGATCAAGATGTTGAACTTGATTTACAAGCCTCTGATGCAAAGACCACATCCCTTTCAATTACATCTGAACAATATGATCAGTTGATGAAACTGTTGCAACAATCTGCCATCACTCCATCAACTTCCTCAAATATTGTTAATTCAGTGAATGCTCAGTCAAGTATTATGCCTTCTTCAGCTGTGTCTCACTCTCTTTCTTGTCAAAATTTTTCTCTAGGATCTTGGATTATAGACTCAGGTGCTAGTGATCACATGTGTGGTTCACTAAAATGGTTTCACTCTTATATTGATATGCCTCCTATTCATGTTAGAATGCCTACAAGTTAGTTTGCTATTGCTAAAAATGCTGACACCATTAAGTTTTCCTCTGAACTCATTCTAACAAATGTCCTTTATGTACCATCTTTTTCCTTGAATCTCATTTCTGTCTCAAAACTCATCTCTTAACTGCACTGTTGAATTTAATGATCTGAATTGTTTTATTCAGGCAAGGAGCACAAGGAGGATGATTGGTTCTGGTGATAAAGTGCAAGACTTGTATTACTTAGTCATGGAAAATAAGATAGTATGTAACTCTAGTACTAGTTCTAATCATATCACTTTACCAAATCATGCCATTTGGCATTTTAAATTAGGACATATATCCAATCAATGTATGTATACCTTACATTCCATTTTTCCCTTTATTAAAGTTGATTCCAAATCTGTCTGTGATGTGTGTCATTTTGCAAGACAAAGAAAAATTCCCTTTTCCAATAGTACAAGCAAAGCCTCACAACCTTTTGACCTCATACATTTTGACATTTGGGGACCAATTTCCATTCCTTCTATCCATGGCCACACTTACTTTCTGACTGCAATTAGCAGATTTACTTGGCTCACACTTATGAAACACAAAAGCGAGGCCAGGCAAAATATGATAAATTTTATCAATCTCATCTTTACCCAATATAACCATAAAATCCAAACTGTTAGAACCGACAATGGACCAGAATTTAGCATACCTTCCTTTTATCACACTCATGGCATTTTACATCAAACAAGTTGTGTGGAATCTCCTCAACAAAATGGTCGTGTTGAGAGAAAACACCAACAAATTTTGAATATTGCCTGTGCCCTTATTTATCAGTCAAATTTGTCAAAACCCTACTGGTCTTATGCTGTCCTACATGCCTCATTCATTATGAATATACTGCCAACTCCCATCCTTGATAACCAATCTCCTTACCAAATTATGTACCACCAAACACATGATATGAATGACCTTAAAGTTTTTAGCTCCCTTGTTTTTGCATCTACCTTACAAGCACATAGAACCAAACTTGCCCCTCGTGCAAGAAAGTGTGTCTTTCTTGGTTATAAACCTGGCATGAAAGGCACAATCCTGTTGGACATCAATAATAATGAAATATTTGTATCCAGAAACCTTACTCATCATGAACACATTTTACCTTACCCTTCTCCTAAATCTATCCCTACTTGGACATACTACACACCAACTGACACACAAATCACTCCTGAACCTTCTCATCCTAACACCATCAATCAATCTGATCCCACATCTATACCAGCTCCACACCACCAAACAGTTGAAACTGACCTTGACCAAGCGATATCTAACACTGACCTTGATCCAATACCTGACCAAACCACTAATACCAGACCTGCTAGACAGAGACATACTCCTTCTTATCTACATGACTATGTATGCAGCTCTTCTATAAGTCATTCAGATCCATCGCCTTCAGGTACTCCTTACCCTATTGCACTTTTCCATTCTTTTGATCATTTGTCTCCATCTCAAAAGAATTTTGCCTTGTCTATCACCAAGTGTGTTGAACCCAAGAATTACAAAGAAGCTTGCCAACATGATTATTGGGTGCAAGCTATGGATGCTGAGTTAGCAGCCTTGTCTGCTAACAACATTTGGCAACTAGTTGATAAACCTTCCCATGTGAAGCCTATAGGCAGTAGATGGGTATATAAAGTGAAACACAAGGCTGATAGTTCAATTGAAAGGTACAAGGCTATATTAGTAGCTAAAGGTTATAATCAAATAGAAGGTTTGGATTTTTTTTTATACTTTCTCTCCTGTGGCAAAATTAACAACAGTTCGGACATTAATAGCTTTGGCTTCTCTCAAGCAATGGCACATTCACCTAATGGATGTCAATAATGCCTTCTTACATGGTGACTTGCAAGAAGATGTTTACATGTCCATACCTGATGGTGTTGTGGCTAAACCAGGTCTTGTTTGTAAGCTTCAAAAGAGTTTGTATGGTCTTAAACAAGCAAGCATAAAATGGTATGAAAAACTGACACATCTCCTTCTACAGCAAGGCTATCACCAGTCCACCTCTGATTACTCCTTATTCACACTCAAACATAAAGCTAACTTCACTGCTCTCCTAGTCTATGTTGATGATGTAACACCCTTTTCTACCCCACGAATATACACGGCAAAATAACATAAATTATCAGAGTAAAAATCACCTAAGAAGGGTGCACATTTCTCAATAAACTCAAAATAAAACATTTGCTCTGTAAACAATGGGTTTTCCTCAAAATAATCAAAAATCCATCAAATAGCAGCGGAACCACCATAACCACAATAATCCAAAACCAAAAGGGTTTTCATAAAAAGCCATAATAATCAAATAACAACAAAAATAACAACTCAACATGGTTCGACTCAACGACCCAACCCAATGTTACAATATCAAAGCAAGACCCTCTACATCGATCAAAAGCAAAATAAACTCCAAAATTCCTCGAAGGCATCCACAGCTAAGCCTGATCACCTGCACGTTACCCACGTGGAGGCAACATTCAAACAGACAGGGTGAGTAATTACAATTCATTATAATCAATATAAAAACATGATATGCATAATTAGCGTCATCATCATATACAACATCTTCAGGATCACCACAAGGAAAACATCAGAATCACGTTATCATAAATCACATCAATGCCAAATAAATGCAATGCATAACAAGACTCATGCATGTGGTACCAATCGTCACAGTCGATGGACACTTAGGACATCACCCTCTAAAGATCCCCGTCATTAGGATCAATTCCATGCAAGAACCGGAGCACGTCAAAAACCACCTCACATCCACACAATGGGATGAAAGCCTCAATAGACCGAAGTCTAACTCACTGAAATGCTATGAATGCATGATACACAACGTCATAATCATCATCATCATCAATAAAAGTCATTACATGCATCATCATCCATCAAAATCTTATGTTAATCATGTCAACAATTATTCATCAAAACATCACGAAATCATCATCTCATAGTCATCAATAACATCATGGTAAATCATCAGAAAAATTACAGCATCAAAACATCAAGACAACACAAGAACCATAACATAATTTTGTGAAACAATAGGCGTTCGCTAGAATGTTCGCTTTGCGAACTCGTTTGCTCTGACATTCGCTTTGCGAGCTGCCAACGAATCCTCAAAATCCCATACAAAAACAAGAGAACCCTATTTTGTCTCCCTCGCTACCTCTGTCCGCTTTGCGAAGTCATTCGCTGGGAAGTTCGCCGTGCGAACTAAAAATCACAAACAGAGTTCATCTCAGTCTCATCAAACAAAATCATCGCGCATTCGTTGCGCTGCTCGCTTTGCGAGTCTGGGCAGATGTTCGTCTTGCAAAGGAATTGTTCGCTTTGCGAACTCACGATTTCAGGAAATTGCTGCTACGCATTAGTAGCATAACAGACCCAAAAACCTCACGAATTCAACCTCCTTTTACCTCAACCACATCCCCAAAACATTCCTAAGGTATCATGGCAACAGGGGTACAAAACCTACGACTGTTAGGCCGATTTATTACACTGTCATAAACCTCAAAATCACATAAACCTTCACAAAACCTCAATCACCCTTATAACCCTCACAATCCTCTTTTCCACAAGGTCAAAACAACATCAACAGAAATTGGCCACGAAGGCTTACTTTTATCCGATTCAATTCAACCCTTAATAATAAATCCACAAAAATTCCCTAAAGCACCAATTTACTCAAAAACCCACAAACCCATATAAACCTCAAAATCAGCTTTAAACACATCGAATGCCTATATTGAAAACAATGAAAGGCAATACTCCCTATACCTTAGATTGTCGATTACAAGCCTTCTTTCTTGAGTTCTCAGAAACCTTCTCGAATCCTAGCCTTTTCCCTTTTTTCCTCAGAGCTCTCGCCTTTTCCTTCTTTTCCTCGGTCTAACAAAATGAAACCTATTCCTCTCAAATTCTCCTTTTTGTTAAACCTTTAGGTTTCTAAAATGGGCTTTCCCAATAATACCCTCACTAATCCTCCTCAAAAGTCCATCTTACCTTTAATTCCTCTAACGTTATTTAAATTAATAATAATATTAATATATACTATATTATATACTATTATTTAATTAAATAACCAAAACTCCACAAAATGCCAACGTCAACACAAACCACCAAAATTCACCGATAGTTCACGAATATTATATTTAAATAAATTAAACAAATATTCTAACAAATTTGGGGTGTTACAACTCTCCCCCACTTAAAGAATTTTCACCCTTGAAAATCACCTGAAAGAAATTGAGTCGGATACGACTCCCTCATCTGATCTTCACGTTCCCAAGTTCAACTTTCGCCAGCCGGTCCACCCCACAACACCTTCACAAAAGTTATGTCCTTACCCCGTAGAGCTTCCACTGTCGGGTTATCCTTCACTTGTACATCATCCATCTATATCACATGTGACGGATCCGGAATGTACTTCCTCAAATGAGACACATGGAACACGTCATGCAAATTCGCAAGTGACGGCGGTAAAGCGATTCGATAGGCTACCTCTCCTATCCTCTGCGAGATTTGATATGGACTAACAAAACATGGAGTGACCTTCTTAGACTTCAAAGCTCTACCCGCACCAGTCATTGGCGTCACCCTCAAAAACACGTGATCTCCCTCTTGGAATTCAAGTGTCTTCCTTCTCTTATCATGGTAGCTCTTCTGATGACTCTGCGACACTCTCATCCTTTCTTGGCTCATCTTAATCTTCTCGGTTGTCTCTTGTACAATATCAGGCCCGAGTACAACACTCTCGCCCGACTCATACCAACACAAAGGAGTCCTACACCTTCTCCCATACAAAGCTTCATATGGCGCCATTCCAATACTAGCATGAAAACTGTTATTGTACGTGAACTCAATCAACGGTAAATGGCTATCCCAAGATCCTCCGTTACCTTGATTGATCAATGTCAACTGGTCAACCAACTTCAAGTCAGATTGTTGTCCCACTCTGATCTCTTCCAGAATGCCACTCGTTAACTTCAACATTCCCAACTTGACACTGTCGGGAGTGGCTTCACATACCAAACTCAAATCTCGGAATTGTTTAAGTAACTCCAACTCTTTCACCATGAGCATCGACATATGCAATGACTTCCTGGTCAATGCATCAGCCACTACATTCGCTTTGCCCGGATGATAACTCAAATCAAAATTGAAATCCTTCAATAACTCTAACCACCTTCTCTGTCTCATATTTAATTCTCTCTGATCAAATAGGTACTTCAGAATTTTATGATCACTGAACACTTCAAACTTAGAGCCAAACAGATAATGTCTCCAAATCTTCAACACAAACACCACAGCGGCCAATTCCAAGTCATGTGTAGGATAATCCCTTTTATAAACTCGCAATTATCTCGAAGCATAGGCAACAACTTGTCCATTATGCATCAATACTCCTCCAAGACCCATCTTCGAAGCATCACTATACACCACAAAAGATTCGCTCGGATTAGGCAAAATCAACACTGGAGCGGTCGTCAACCTCTTCTTCAATTCCACAAAACTCTCTTCGCAAGCTACATCCCACACAAAAGCTTGACCATTTCGAGTCAACTGAGTCAAAGGTAATGCCAACTTAGAAAAGCCTTCGATAAACTTGCGGTAATAACCCTCAATTCCTAGAAAACTTCGTATCTCGGTAGCAGACTTCGGAGTCTCCCACTGTAACACAACATCAATTTTTGAGGGATCAACAACAATCCCACCACTTGAAATCACATGGCCAAGAAAACTCACTTCCTTCAACCAGAACTCATACTTGGACAGCTTTGCATACAACTTCTTCTCCTTCAGTACCTGCAACATAGTTCTCAAATGCTCAGCATGTTCTTCTTCTGATCTAGAATATATCAGAATATCATCAATGAAGACCACAAAAAACTGATCCAAATACTCGTGAAAAATCTGATTCATATACTCCATGAAGACACCAGGTGCCTTGGACACTCCAAACGGCATCACAGTGTATTCATAGTGACCATACCTCATCCTGAAAGCCGTCTTCGGAATATCATCAAGCTTAACACGAATCTGATGATAACCAGACCTCAAATCGATCTTACTGAACACACAGGCACCTACTAACTGATCCATCAAATCGTCAATTCTCGGGAGTGGATACTTATTCTTAATAGTCACCTTATTCAACTGCCGATAATCAACACACAACCTCATACTTATGTCCTTCTTCTTCACTAACAACACAGGAGCACCCCATGGAGAAACACTTGGTCGAACAAACCTCTTCTCAAGCAACTCTTCCAACTGTTTCTTCAGTTCACTTAACTCAGAAGCTGACATCCGATAAGGAGCCATTGACACTGGACTCGTACCTGGTATTAAGCCCACTGCAAACTCTACTTCACGTTCTAGAGGCAAATCACTGATGTCCTCCAGAAACACATCTGGAAATTCACATATAACAGGTAAGTCGACACTTGCAGATTCACAATCAATATGCAACAATGCAAACATTGCAAACATCGGGGCTTCGTCTTCCATTAGTTCATCTACTTGCCTAGAAGACAAGAACATCAGCTCTCCACTATCACCAAACTCAGGAAACTCCACATTCTTGTTATAGTAATTGATATGAACATGGTTGAACTCCAATCAGTTCATTCCAAAGATTACATCGATTTGGTGCAAGGGTAGGCACACCAAGTCCATCATAAAACTCTTCTCAAAAATCGTCACACGGCATCTCAAACACACAAAGGTAGTAGTAACAAAACCATTAGCTGGAGTGTCTATTACCATATTACCATTCATAACAGATAACTTCAAACCCAATCTATTAGCACATTCAAGCGAGATAAAAGAATGAGTAGCATCAGTATCAATAATAGCAATCAACTTGATATTATTAATAAAACAAGTACCTCGAATCAGGTTGTCCTTCTCTGGCGCTTCTGCACCACTCAAAGCAAACACTCTTCCACTGGTCAGAGCAGCAGTGGCAGTCTTCCTCGGCTTCTGACACTAGGTACTGATGTGACCCTTCTCTCCACAATTGAAACAGGTTAGACCATCATCTTTGCAATCAGTAGCTCTATTCCCCTTCTTACCACACCTGTAGCACCTCAACACATTATTGGTACACACATCAGCACGGTGGACTTGCTCACCACACTTATAACACTTCCCAGAAGCAAAAGTTGCTCCCCCACTTGTCTTTTTCCCCTCTTAAGCCTTCTGCTTCCCTTTGTCAGCTGAAGTTATATAAGGTTTCCCCCTATACTTCCTTTTCTTCTCACTCAACTGCTTATAGTGAGCAAATCGAGCCCGGCTATCCTCATCGTAGATTCTGCTCTTGTCCACCAACTCAGCATACCTGCGGATCTGTTGATACCCAACACCCTACTTAATTTCCGGTCTCAGCCCATTCTCAAACTTGAGACACTTGGACATCTCAGCATCAACACAGTTGTAGTGCGGACAGAACATCACCAGTGCCTCGAACTACGCAGCATACTCCGCCACAGTCATGTCTCCTTGCTTCACCTCAAGGAACTCCACTTCTCTCTTGCCACGAGCATCCTCTGGAAAATACTTTCCCAGAAACTCCTGTTTAAACACAACCCATGTTATCATAGTGCTAACATCTGCGAGTCTCTGACGGGTGTTATCCCATCAATCCTTGGCCTCTTCTTCTAGCATATGCGTTCCAAACTGAACTTGTTGCTCATCAGTACACCCTATCACTCTGAGGATCTTCTCGATCGCCTTCAGCCACTTGTGTGCACTTGCTGGATCATGAGCACCCAGAAAATTCGGTGGAATGTTCCTCTGAAACTTCCCCAAAACACGAAACTCGTCCTGAACTCCACCATTCGGATTGAGTTGAGCCACTACATTAGCAACTGATTCCAATGTATCAGCGATAACACGATCATTTCTTCCAATCATCCTGCACACCACCAACAAGGTTAGAAGAAACAAAACATCGACAATGTACACACACTCGTCAACTGACAGGGGACTGACATCACGTAAAAACCTGGTCGGACGAACCAACCAGGCTCTGATACCACTAATGTAACACCCTTTTCTACCCCCACGAATATACACGGCAAAATACACAAATTATCAGAGTAAAAATCACCTCAGAAGGGTGCAAATTTCTCAATAAACTCAAAATAAAACATTTACTCTGCAAACAACGGGGTTTCCTCAAAATAATAAAAAAAACCATCAAATAGCAGTGGAACCACCATAACCACAATAATCCAAAATCAAAAGGGTTTTCATTAAAAGCCATAATTATCAAATAACAACAAAAATAACAACTCAACATGGTTTGACTCAACGACCCAACCCGATGTTACAATATCAGAGCAAGACCCTCTACATCGACCAAAAGCAAAATAAACTCCAAAAGTCCTCGAAGGCATTCACAACTAAGCCTGATCACTTGCACGTTACCCACGTGGAGGCAACATTCAAACAGGCAGCGTGAGTAATCACAATTCATTATAATCAATATAAAAACAGGGTATGCATAATTAGCGTCATCATCATATACAACATCTTCAGGATCACCACAAGGAAAACATCAGAATCACGTTATCATAAATCACATCAATGCCCAATAAATGCAATGCACAAAAAGGCTCATGCATGTGGTACCAATTGTAACGCCCCAGTTTTGGTCTTTTATTTTAAGTGAGTCGTTTTTGATTATTTTATTATTATATTATTTTATTTCTGACTTTTATGTGAAAATATGTTATTTTTCGTCGTGAATATATTTTATCGGGTTTTGGGAACGTTTGCGAGATATTTGAGTGTAAGGGTATTTTGGGCATTTGGGTGTATTTTGTTAAGTTAGTAAAGAAAAGAAAAATAGAAATAGAGAGAAAAATAGTAGAAGAGAAAGAAAGTAAGAAAAGAGGAGAAGAGAGAAAAGAGAGAAATTGGAGAAAAAGCTTGGGAAATCAAGAGAACAAGTTCTAGGAATCGATTAAATCGGGTAAGGGTGTGAAACTCAATTATCTTATTGTTGTGTATGATTATGTATGTGTGGTTGCATGTTGTATTGTCTCGTTCGGTAGTTTTAGGATATAGGTCGAAATCGTGTAATCGAGTAGAAATCGATGTTTTCACGGACGGAACTCAATATAATTTGTGTTGTATGATCTATGTATGTGTATGAACCATTGCTAGTAATTGTTTTGCTGTTGGAAATGATTTGGGGAAGAAAATGGGAAAAATTAGAGGTATGGAACAGTGTTCACGCAGCAGAATTTTTCTGCTTCTGGTGCTGAGCGCCGGGCGATGCGTCCTTTTCGCTGGGCGGTTCGAGAGGCGCAGAGGTGCCAAACTTCTGCCTCTTTGAATTATTTTTGGGGATTGGTATCGCCTGTGTTTCGCCGGGCGAAGGAGAGGCGAAGCGCGTTTCGCTGGGCGGTGAGCATGCTTCGCCGGGCGGTTGGTTGTTTTTGAAAACAATTTTCCTTTTTTTAAAAATCCATATCTTTCGAACCGTATTTCCGAATTGAGTGATATTTATATCGTTGGGAAGCTTATGAAATGTACTTTTGGATGATGAAAATTTTGGAATTGTTAGCCGATTTAATTATGTCAAAAAATCGGGAATAGGGTCGTTCTGTCGACTTTTGCTGTTATAATTGTGTGAATTTGATGTGTAATGTACGCTGTACTGTTGATATGAATGTAGTAAGGATTGTGTGCTGTGTTGGGGTAAGAATACCTGTGTGGATGATGATTTGTGGCCTAAGGGCAATAAAATACTATGTGTGGTATTTGATGATAAAGGCATGATTATGAAGGTGTGTATGTATGCAATGTGAATGTCATGAGTCATTGTATGCCAAGCATCATGATATGTATTGTGGAAACGTCCTGAGTGGCGGTTTAAATT
This sequence comes from Lathyrus tuberosus, assembly GCA_022829125.1. NCBI lineage: Eukaryota > Viridiplantae > Streptophyta > Magnoliopsida > Fabales > Fabaceae > Lathyrus > Lathyrus tuberosus. The sequence continues at coordinate 4,258,208 of JALAZF010000414.1, read as the reverse complement.
CCTAAGGGAATTTGCTATAACATCGTGTGCCTCGAAAATATGAGGCGCTGCCTGAGGACCTAAAGCGATGGTTGTAGACGATCGTGTGCCCATGATGGGACTTAAAGCGATCCATAACGTCGTGTGCCTCGAAAATATGAGGCGATGCCTGAGGACCTAAAGCGACGCGTGAACATCGTAGGCCCGACGGGGTGTTACTTGAGATTCTCAGTAACGAGCAATGGTTCCAATAGTTCCTGAGTGAACTGGTGATGAGACATGAGAAACAATGGAAGTCGGTACCGCATGGCATGTGCATAGAGTCGTTGTGTCGGTCTCTATGTATTTGCATAATCATGGATTAAATGTGTATGTTAATTGGGAATGTGATAATGTGATGGAGTATGTATAATTGTGTTGATGAGGAGTGTATTATGAGTGATTGACGTGTGTTGGCGATGAATACCTGATAATTGTACTGTGTTATGTTTTATTCGATTGTGGTGCATTTGTGGTGAGAACTTTATACTTGTGTATTTTTGTGTTAATATATAATTTTACTCAACGGTATTATGATTGTTTTTCTCACCCTTCTGCTATTTTATAATGCTCTATGAGGCATTGCAGATTAGAGTTGCTGGAGGTCTTTTTGTGAAGCTTTGCGTCTTCATTCTTTTGTCGGTCAGCTCTGATATGTGACACCGGGTAGTTAGGGTGGCCGTGTTGTGATTATTTGTGTATTCTGTATATATATCTTTTGACTTGTACATGTATAACTTGGTGTATGACAACTTTCTTGATATATATATATATATATATATATATATATATATATATATATATATATATATATATATATATATATATATATGTTATTCAGTTTTAGATTTTCCGCTTTTATTCTAAAATCTGAAATGTGGGTGTAAGGAACTGAGTTCCTCTGTTGATTGCTACCCCACTGTTGCATATCTTAATGAGCAGGTGTTGTATGTTATGTTTGTTTCAAATTGATGTGATGCTCCCTGTCTATGCCATGTTTTCAAATATACTCTGATGAAATTTCGAATATTATTTACCGCTTTCTAAGCTTGGGGGTATTAGATTGGGGGTGTTACATTAAGTGGTATCAGAGCCAGTTTGTGTCAGTTCGTGTCGGTTGTGTCAGTCCTTGTTGGTCGTTGTGGTTGGTTGAGCTGTTGGTTTAACCATAGTTTCTGTTATTGGGAATGAGCAGAATATGGCTGGAAGGAACGATGCTGCTCTAGCTGCTGCTATGCAGGCTATGGGTCGTGCTGTGCAGGGTGCACCGAATGCTGGGGAGAATGATGAGTTTAGAAAGAATAGGCCACCTGTCTTCAAAGGGAGACATAATCCTGATGGAGCGCAGATTTGGCTAAAAGAGATTGAGAGGATTTTCAGGGTGATGGATTGTGATGAGGACAGTAAGGTGAGACTGGGAACTCACATGTTACAGGAAGAAGCAGATGACTGGTGGGTCGGTACTCGTCAGGTGTTGGAAGCTGCGGAGGACGAAGAGATCACTTGGGAAGTGTTTAGCCGGGAGTTTCTAAGGAAGTATTTTCCCGAGGATGTCCGAGGAAAGAAAGAAATTGATTTTTTGGAACTAAAGCAAGGTAATATGTCTGTTGTGGATTATACCGCTAAGTTTGTTGAGCTGGTGCAGTTTTATCCTCATTATGCTGAAGCGACCGCGGAATTCTCTAAGTGTGTGAAGTATGAAAGTGGATTGCGTCCTGAGATGAAACAGGCGATCGGTTACCAGAGGATAAGGAGGTTTGCTGATTTGGTGGAATGTTGTAGGATTTATGATGAGGATAGTAAGGCTCGATCTACTCACTACAAAAGTGTAAGTGACAGGAAAGGGAAGCAGCAGTTTCGTAGTGGTCCGTATGTAACACCGGCGGATAAAGGTAAACAAAGGGGTACTTTTGATCGAAGTGTCCGAATCAGAAGAAAGCTCCGACTAGTGGCAAGGTGTTTTCTTTGGCAGGAACTCAGACTTCAAGTGCAGATCGTCTGATTCGAGGTACTTGCTTTATTAATAGTACACCTTTAGTTGCTATTATTGATACTGGAGCGACTCATTCGTTTATTTCGTCTGAGTGCGCGAAGCGTTTGAATCTTGTGTTGTCTTTGATGGATGGTGAGATGGTTATTGATACTCCAGCGATGGGGTCAGTAACTACTTCTTTGGTGTGTTTGAGTTGTCCTTTGGCCATTTATGGTAAAGACTTTGAGATGGATTTAGTGTGTTTACCGTTGGAAGGTTTGGATGTGGTTTTGGGAATGAATTGGTTGCAATTTAATAGGGTTCATATTGATTGTTATCATAAGCTGGTAAGGTTTCCTTCTCTGGAGGAAGACGAAGACTCGAGTTTCTTATCTGCCAAAGAGTTGAAGAAACTTTTGGCGGAGGAAGCTCAGTTGTTTGGATTGTTTGTATCTTTGGCCGTGGATAGTCAGGTGTCGCTTGAGGTGTTTCCTGTTGTGTGTGAATTTCCTGAAGTGTTTTCTGAGGATATTTCAGACTTGCCGCCGGAGAGAGAGAGAGGTGGAGTTTTCTATAGATCTAGTTCCTGGTACTAGACCTATTTCTATGGCACCTTATCGTATGTCGGCATCGGAGTTGGTGGAGTTAAAGAAACAGTTGAATGAGTTGTTGGAAAAGAGGTTCGTGAGGCCAAGTGTTTCTCCTTGGGGTGCTCCAGTTTTGTTGGTGAAAAAGAAGGATGAGAGTATGAGGTTATGTATTGATTATCGCCAGTTGAATAAAGTGACGATTAAGAATAAGTATCCGCTCCCGAGAATTGATGATCTGATGGATCAGTTGGTTGGTGCTTGTGTGTTTAGTAAGATTGACTTGAGGTCAGGGTATCATCAGATAAGGGTGAAGGAAGAAGATATTCAGAAGACGGCCTTTAGGACACGATACGGTCATTATGAATATTCTGTGACGCCGTTCGGGGTTTCTAATGCGCCTGGTGTGTTTATGGAATACATGAATAGGATTTTCCACGAGCATTTGGATCGATTTGTCGTTGTGTTTATTGATGACATATTGATTTATTCTAAGTCTCGCGAGGAGCACGCGGAACATTTGCGTATTGTTTTGCAGGTTTTGAAGGAAAGGAAGCTTTTTGCAAAATTGTCCAAGTGTGAATTTTGGTTATCGGAAGTGAGTTTTCTTGGACACGTGATTTCGGGTAACGGTATTTCTGTGGATCCATCTAAGGTAGAAGCAGTTCTACAGTGGGAGGCTCCGAGATCTGTTACTGAAATTCGTAGCTTTTTGGGTTTGGCCGGTTATTATCGACGATTCATTGAAGGGTTTTCTAAGCTTGTATTGCCTTTGACCCAGTTGACTTGTAAAGGTCAAGCGTTCATTTGGGATATTCGGTGTGAGGAGAGTTTTAATGAGCTGAAGAGAAGATTGACGACAGCTCCGATTTTGATTTTGCCGAATCCTACTGAACCATTTGTGGTTTATTGTGATGCTTCTTTGATTGGTCTAGGTGGTGTTCTGATGCAAGAAGGTAAGGTTGTAGCTTATGCTTCGAGGCAGTTGAGAGTTCATGAGAAGAATTATCCTACTCATGATCTTGAATTAGCGGCTGTGGTTTTTGTGTTGAAGATTTGGAGGCATTATCTTTTTGGTGCGAGGTTTGAAGTTTTTAGTGATCACAAGAGCTTGAAGTATTTGTTTGATCAGAAGGAATTGAATATGAGGCAACATAGGTGGTTGGAATTCTTGAAAGACTACGACTTTGGCTTGAATTACCATCCTGGTAAAGCTAATGTGGTAGCTGATGCGTTGAGTCGGAAATCGTTGCATATGTCGGCTTTGATGGTTAAGGAATGGGAACTTTTGGAATCGTTTAGAGATTTGAGTTTGGTATGTGAAGTGACTTCGGATAGTGTAAGGCTTGGGATGTTGAAGGTTACTAATGATTTTCTGATGACGGTTAGTGAGAAACAGAAGTTGGATTTGAAATTTGTGGATTTGATGTTGGTTGGGGGAGGAGATGCGAATAGTGATTTTCAAGTGGATTCTAATGGTGTGTTAAGGTTTCGTGGACAGATTTGTATTCCGGATGATTCGGAGTTGAAAAGGATGATTTTGGAGGAAGGACACCTGAGTAATTTGAGTATACATCCTAGAGCGAATAAGATGTATCAAGACTTGAAGAAGATTTTCTGGTGGTTTGGTTTGAAAAGAGATGTGGCTCAGTTTGTGTATGCTTGTTTGACTTGTCAGAAATCGAAGGTGGAGCATTTGAGGCCTAGTGGTTTGTTGCAACCGTTGGATATTCCTGAGTGGAAGTGGGATAGCATTTCGATGGATTTTGTAACAGGGTTACCGAACACTCAGAGGGGGCATAATACTATTTGGGTGGTTGTTGATAGGCTGACTAAATCGGCTCATTTTATTCCGATTGACATCAGTTTTTCTTTGGAGAGGTTGGCTGAGATTTATATCAGTGTGGTGGTGAAGTTGCATGGAGTTACATTGAGTATTGTTTCTGATCGAGATCCAAGGTTTACATCGAGATTTTGGGAAAGTTTACAGAAGGCTTTGGGTTCTAGATTGAGATTGAGTTCGACTTATCATCCGCAGACGGATGGTCAGACGGAGAGGACGATTCAGTCTTTGGAAGATTTGTTGAGGGCTTGTGTTTTGGAACAAGGTGGTTCGTGGGATAGTTATCTTGCGTTGATTGAATTCACGTATAATAACAGTTTTCATTCTAGTATTGGTATGGCGCCGTTTGAAGCATTGTATGGACGAAGGTGTCGAACGCCGTTGTGTTGGCACGAATCTGGTGAGAGAACGGTGGTAGGACCGGAGTTGGTACAACAGACGATAGAGAAAGTGAAGCTTATTCGAGAGAAAATGAAGGCTTCTCAGAGTAGACAAAAGAGTTATCATGATCGGAGACGGAAGGATCTTGAGTTTCAAGAGGGCGATCATGTATTTCTGAGGGTTACGCCAGTAACGGGTGTTGGTCGTGCTTTGAAATCGAAGAAACTTACTTCTCGGTTTATTGGTCCTTACCAGATATCTGAGAGAGTTGGTGTTGTGGCGTACAGGGTGGCGTTGCCGCCGAATCTGTCGAATTTGCATGATGTGTTCCATGTTTCACAACTTCGGAAGTATGTTCCGGATCCGTCACATGTGATTCCGATGGATGAGGTTGAGGTAAGGGAGAACCTTACAGTTGAGGCTTTACCTGTTAGTATTTTGGATCGCGAAGTGAAGCACTTGCGAGGCAAGGATATTGCTTTGGTGAAAGCGGAGTGGGGAGGCGCTGCTGAGGGTAATTTGACTTGGGAGTTGGAGAGTCGGATGCGGGAGTCGTATCCAGAGTTGTTTGTTTCAGGTGAGATTTTCGAGGACGAAAATTTCTAAGTGGGGGAGAGTTGTAACGCCCCAGTTTTGGTCTTTTATTTTAAGTGAGTCGTTTTTTATTATTTTGTTATTATATTATTTTATTTCTGACTTTTATGTGAAAATATGTTATTTTTCGTCGTGAATATATTTTATCGGATTTTGGGAACGTTTGCGAGATATTTGAGTGTAAGGGTATTTTGGGCATTTGGGTGTATTTTGTTAAGTTAGTAAAGAAAAGAAAAATAGAAATAGAGAGAAAAATAGTAGAAGAGAAAGAAAGTAAGAAAAGAGGAGAAGAGAGAAAAGAGAGAAATTGGAGAAAAAGCTTGGGAAATCAAGAGAACAAGTTCTAGGAATCGATTAAATCGGGTAAGGGTGTGAAACTCGATTATCTTATTATTGTGTATGATTATGTATGTGTGGTTGCATGTTGTATTGTCTCGTTCGGTAGTTTTAGGATATAGGTCGAAATCGTGTAATCGAGTAGAAATCGATGTTTTCACGGACGGAACTCAATATAATTTGTGTTGTATGATCTATGTATGTGTATGAACCATTGCTAGTAATTGTTTTGCTGTTGGAAATGATTTGGGGAAGAAAATGGGAAAAATTGGAGGTATGGAACAGTGTTCACGCAGCAGAATTTTTCTGCTTCTGGTGCTGAGCGCCGGGCGAAAGGCCCTGAGCGCCGGGCGATGCGTCCTTTTCGCCGGGCGATTCGAGAGGCGCAGAGGTGCCAAGCTTCTGCCTCTTTGAATTATTTTGGGGGATTGGTATCGCCTGTGTTTCACCGGGCGAAGGAGAGGCGAAGCGCGTTTCGCTGGGCGGTGAGCATGCTTCGCCGGGCGGTTGGTTGTTTTTGAAAACAATTTTCCTTTTTTTAAAAATCCATATCTTTCGAACCGTATTTCCGAATTGAGTGATATTTATATCGTTGGGAAGCTTATGAAATGTACTTTTGGATGATGAAAATTTTGGAATTGTTAGCCGATTTAATTATGTCGAAAAATCGGGAATAGGGTCGTTCTGTCGACTTTTGCTGTTATAATTGTGTGAATTTGATGTGTAATGTACGCTGTACTGTTGATATGAATGTAGTAAGGATTGTGTGCTGTGTTGGGGTAAGAATACCTGTGTGGATGATGATTTGTGGCCTAAGGGCAATAAAATACTATGTGTGGTATTTGATGATAAAGGCATGATTATGAAGGTGTGTATGTATGCAATGTGAATGTCATGAGTCATTGTATGCCAAGCATCATGATATGTATTGTGGAAACGTCCTGAGTGGCGGTTTAAATTCCTGAGGGAATTTTCTATAACATCGTGTGCCTCGAAAATATGAGGCGCTGCCTGAGGACCTAAAGCGATGGTTGTAGACGATCGTGTGCCCATGATGGGACTTAAAGCGATCCATAACGTTGTGTGCCTCGAAAATATGAGGCGATGCCTGAGGACCTAAAGCGACGGGGTGAACATCGTAGGCCCGACGGGGTGTTACTTGAGATTCTCAGTAACGAGCGATGGTTCCAATAGTTCCTGAGTGAACTGGTGATGAGACATGAGAAATAATGGAAGTCGGTACCGCATGGCATGTGCATAGAGTCGTTATGTCGGTCTCTGTGTATTTGCATAATCATGGATTAAATGTGTATGTTAATTGGGAATGTGATAATGTGATGGAGTATGTATAATTGTGTTGATGAGGAGTGTATTATGAGTGATTGACGTGTGTTGGTGATGAATACCTGATAATTGTACTGTGTTATGTTTTATTCGATTGTGGTGCATTTGTGGTGAGAACTTTATACTTGTGTATTTTTGTGTTAATATATAATTTTACTCAACGGTATTATGATTGTTTTTCTCACCCTTCTGCTGTTTTATAATGCTCTATGAGGCATTGCAGATCAGAGTTGCTGGAGGTCTTTTTGTGAAGCTTTGTGTCTTCATTCTTTTGTCGGTCGGCTCTGATATGTGACACCGGGTAGTTAGGGTGGCCGTGTTGTGATTATTTGTGTATTCTGTATATATATCTTTTGACTTGTACATGTATAACTTGGTGTATGACAACTTTCTTGATATATATATATATATATATATATATATATATATATATATATGTTATTCAGTTTTAGATTTTCCGCTTTTATTCTAAAATCTGAAATGTGGGTGTAAGGAACTGAGTTCCTCTATTGATTGCTACCCCACTGTTGCATATCTTAATGAGCAGGTGTTGTATGTTATGTTTGTTTCAAATTGATGTGATGCTCCCTGTCTATGCCATGTTTTCAAATATACTCTGATGAAATTTCGAATATTATTTACCGCTTTCTAAGCTTGGGGGTATTAGATTGGGGGTGTTACACCAATCGTCACAGTCGATGGACACTTAGGCCATCACCCTCCAAAGATCCCCGTCCTTAGGATCGATTCCACACAAGAACCGGAGCACGTCAAAAACACCTCACATCCACACAATGGGATGGAAGCCTCAATAGACCGAAGTCTAACTCACTGAAATGCTATGAATGCATGATACACAACGTCATAATCATCATCATCAATAAAAGTCATTACGTGCATCATCATCCATCAAAATCTCATGTTGATCATGTCATCAATTACTCATCAAAACATCATAAAATCATAATCTCATAGTCATCAATAACATCATGGTAAATCATCAGAAAAATCACAACATCAAAATATCAAGACAACACAAGAACCATAACATAATTTTGCGAAACAGCAGGCGTTCGCTAGAAGGTTCGCTTTGCGAACTCGTTCGCTCTGGCGTTCACTTTACGAGCTGCCAGCGAATCTTCAAAATCCCATACAAAAACCAGAGAACCCTACTCTGTCTCCCTCGCTACCTCTATTCGCTTAGAAGTTCACCGTGCAAACTAAAAATCATAAACAGAGTTCATCTCAGTCTCATCAAACAAAATCATCGCGCATTCGCTGTGCTGCTCACTTTGCGAGTCTGGGGCGAATGTTCGCCTTGTGAAGGAATTGTTCGCTTTGTGAACTCGCAATTTCAGGAAATCGCTGCTACGCATCAGTAGCATAACAGACCCAAAAACCTCACGAATTCAACCTTCTTTTACCTCAACCACATCCCCAAAACATTCCTAGGTATCATGGCAACAGGGGTACAAAACCTATGACTGTTAGGCCGATTTATTACACTATCCTAAACCTCAAAATCACATAAACCTTCACAAAACCTCAATCACCCTTATAACCCTCACAATCCTCTTTTCCATAAGGTCAAAACAACATCAACAGAAATTGGCCACGAAGGCTTACTTTTATCCGATTCAATTCAACCCTTAATAATCAATCCACAAAAATGCCGTAAAGCACTAATTTACTCAAAAACCCACAAACCCGTATAAACCTCAAAATCAGGTTTAAAAAAATCGAATTCCTATATTGAAAAAATGAAAGGCAATACTCCCCATACCGTAGATTGTCGATTCCAAGCCTTCTTTCTTGAGTTCTTGGAAACCTTCTCAAATCCTAGCCTTTTCCCTTTTTTCCTCAGAGCTCTCGCCTTTTCCTTCTTTTCCACGGTCTAACAAAATGAAACCTATTCCTCTCAAATTCTCCTTTTTGTTAAACCTTTGGGTTTCTAAAATGGGCTTTCCCAATAATACCCTCACTAATGCTCCTCAAAAGTCCATCTTACCCTTAATTCCTCTAATATTATTTAAATTAATAATAATACTAATATATACTATATTATATAATATTATTTAACTAAATAACCAAAACTCCACAAAATGCCAACGTCAACACAAACCACCAAAATTCACTGATAATTCACGAATATTATATTTAAATAAATTAAACAAATATTCTAACAAATTTGGGGTGTTACAACTCTCCCCCACTTAAAGAATTTTCACCCTCGAAAATTACCTCAAAGAAATAAAGTCGGATACGACTCCCTCATTTGATCTTCACGTTCCCAAGTTCAACTTTCGCCAGCCGGTCCACCCCACAACACCTTCACCAAAGTTATGTCCTTACCCCGCAGTTGCTTCATCTCTCGACCCTCAATCCGCACAGGTAGAGCTTCCACTGTCAGGTTATCCCTCACTTGTACATCATCCATCTGTATCACATGCGACGAATCCGAAATGTACTTCCTCAATTGAGACACATGGAACACGTCATGCAAATTCGCAAGTGACGGCGGTAAAGCGATTCGATAGGCTACCTCTCTTATCCTCTGCGAGATTTGATATGGACCAACAAAACATGGAGTGAGCTTCTTAGACTTTAAAGCTCGACCCACATCAGTCACTGGCATCACTCTCAAAAACACGTGATCTCCCTCTTGGAATTCAAGTGTCTTTCTTCTCTTATCATGGTAGCTCTTCTGACGACTCTGCGACGCTCTCATCCTTTCTTGGATCATCTTAATCTTCTCGGTTGTCTCTTGTACAATCTCAGGTCCGAGTACAACACTCTCGCCTGACTCATACCAACACACATGAGTCCTTCACCTTCTCCCATACAAAGCTTCATAGGGCGCCATTCCAATACTAGCATGAAAACTGTTATTGTATGTGATCTCAATCAATGGTAAATGGCTATCCCAAGATCCTCTGTTACCTTGATTGATTAATGTCAACTGGTCAATTACCTTCAAGTCAGATTGTTGTCCCACTCTGATCTCTTCCAGAATGCCACTCGTAAACTTCAACATTCCCAACTTCACACTGTCGGGAGTGGCTTCATATACTAAACTCAAATCTCGGAATTGTTCAAGTAACTCCAACTCTTTCACCATGAGCGTCGACATATGCAATGACTTCCTGCTCAATGCATCAGCCATTACATTTGCTTTTCCCGGATGATAACTCAAATCAAAATCGAAATCCTTCAATAGCTCTAACCACCTTCTCTGCTTCATATTCAATTCTTTCTGATCAAATAGGTACTTCAGACTTTTATGATCACTAAACACTTCAAACTTAGACCCAAACAGATAATGTCTCCAAATCTTCAACACAAACACCACAGCGGCCAATTCCAAGTCATGTGTAGGATAATTCCTCTTATGAACTCGTAATTGTCTCGAAGCATAGGCAACAACTTGTCCATTCTGCATCAATACTCCTCCAAGACCCATCTTCGAAGCATCACTATACACCACAAAAGATTCGCTCGGATTAGGCAAAATCAACACCGGAGCGGTTGTTAACCTCTTCTTCAATTCCATAAAACTCTCTTCGGAAGCTACATCCCACACAAAAGCTTGACCATTTTGAGTCAACTGAGTCAAAGGTAATGCCAACTTAGAAAAGCCTTCAATAAACTTGCGGTAATAACCTGCCAATCCCAGAAAACTTCGTATCTCGGTAGCAGACTTCGGAGTCTCCCACTGTAACACTGCATCAATTTTTGAGGGATCACTAGCAATCCCACCACTTGAAATCACATGGCCAAGGAAACTCACTTCCTTCAACCAGAACTCACACTTGGACAGCTTTGCATACAACTTCTTCTCCTTTAGTACTTGCAACACAGTTCTCAAATGCTCAGCATGTTCTTCTTCAGATCTAGAATATATCAGAATGTCATCAATGAAGACCATAACAAACTGATCTAAATACTCGTGGAAAATCTAATTCATATACTCCATGAACACACCAGGTTCGTTGGACACACCAAACGGCATCACAGTGTATTCATAGTGACCATACCTCATCTTGAAAGCCGTCTTCAGAATATCATCAAGCTTAACATGAATCTGATGATAACCAGACCTCAAATCGATCTTACTGAACACACAAGCACCTACTAACTGATCCATCAAATTGTCGATTGTCGGGAGTAAATACTTATTCTTAATAGTCACCTTATTCAACTGCCGATAATCAACACACAACCTCATACTTATGTCCTTCTTCTTCACTAACAACACAGGAGCACCCCACGGAGAAATACTTGGTCGAATAAACCTCTTCTCAAGAAACTCTTCCAACTGTTTCTTCAGTTCACTTAAATCAGAAGCTGACATCCGATAAGGAGCCATTGACACTGGACTCATACCTGGTATTAAGTCCACTGCAAACTCTACTTCACGTTCTGGAGGCAAATCAGTGATGTCCTCCAGAAACACATCTGGAAATTCACATACAACAGGGAAGTCGACACTTGCAGATTCACGATCAATCTGCAACGATGCAAACATTGCAAACACCAGGGCTTCGTCTTCCATAAGTTTGTCTACTTACCTAGCAGACAAGAACATTAGCTCTCCACTATCACCAAACTCAGGAAACTCCACAGTCTTGTTATAACAATTGGTATGAACACGGTTGAACTCCAACCAGTTAATTCCAAAGATTACATCGATTTGGTGCAAGGGTAGGCACACCAAGTCCATCACAAAACTCTTCTAAGAAATCGTCACACGGCATCTCAAACACACAAAGGTAGTAGTAACAGAACCATTAGCTGGAGTGTGTATTACCATATTACCATTCATATCAAATAATTTCAAACCCAATTTATTAGCACATTCAAGTGAGATAAAAGAATGAGTAGCACCAGTATCAATAATACCAATCAACTCGATATTATTAATAAAACAAGTACCTCGAATCAGGTTGTCCTTCTCTGGCGCTTCTGCACCACTCAAAGCAAACACTCTTCCACTGGTCTGAGCAGCAGTGGCAGTCTTCTTCGGCTTCTGACACTGGGTACTAATGTGACCTTTCTCCCCACAATTGAAATAGGTTAGACCATCATCTTTGCAATCAGTAGCTCTATGCCCCTTCTTACCACACCTGTAGCACCTCAACACATTATTGGTACACACATCAGCACGGTGGCCTTGCTCGCCACACTTATAACACTTCCCAGAAGCGAGAGCTGCTCCCCCCACTTGTCTTTTTCCCCTCTGAAGCCTTCTGCTTCCCTTTATCAGCTGAAGTTGTATAAGGTTTCCCCCTATACTGCCCTTTCTTCTCACTCAACTGCGTATAGTGAGCAGATCGAGCTCGGCTATCCTCATCGTAGATTCTGCTCTTGTCCACCAACTCAGCATATCTGCGGATCTGTTGATACCCAACACCCTGCTTAATTTCCGGTCTCAGCCCATTCTCGAACTTGAGACACTTGGACATCTCAGCATCAACACGGTTGTAGTGCGGACAAAACTTCACCAGTGCCTCGAACTGCGTAGCATACTCCGCCACAGTCATGTCTCCTTGCTTCAGCTCAAGGAACTCCACTTCTCTCTTGCCACAAGCATCCTCTGGAAAATACATTCCCAGAAACTCTTGTTTAAACACAGCCCAGGTTATCACAGTGCTAACATCTGCGAGTCTCTGATAGGTGTTATCTCATCAATCCTCGACCTCTTCTTCTAGCATATGCATTTCAAACTGAAGTTTTTGCTCATCAGTACACCATATCACTCAGAAGATCTTCTCGATCGCCTTCAGCCACTTGTGTGCACTTGTTGGATCATGAGCACCCACAAAAGTTGGTGGATTGTTCCTCTGAAACTTCCCCAAAGCACGAAACTCGTCCTGAACTCCACCATTCGGATTGAGTTGAGCCACTACATTAGCAATTGATTCTAATGCATCAGCGATAGCACGATCATTTCTTCCAGCCATCCTGCACACCATCAACAAGGTTAGAAGAAACAAAACATCGACAGTGTACACACACTCGTCAACTGACAGGGGACTGACATCAAGTAAAAACTGGGTCGGACGGACCAACCAGGTTCTGATACCACTAATGTAACACCCTTTTCTACCCCATGAATATACACGGCAAAATACACAAATTATCAGAGTAAAAATCACCTTATAAGGGTGCACATTTCTCAATAAACTCAAAATAAAACATTTACTCCGTAAACAACGGGTTTTCCTCAAAATAATTAAAAAGCCATCAAATAACAGCGGAACCACCATAACCACAATAATCCAAGATCAAAAGGGTTTTCATTAAAAGCCATAATTATCAAATAACAACAAAAATAACAACTCAACATGGTTCGACTCAACGACCCAACCCGATGTTAAAATATCAGAGCAAGACCCTCTACATCGACCAAAAGCAAAATAAACTCCAACAGTCCTCGAAGGCATCCACAGCTAAGCCTGATCACCTACACGTTACCCACATGGAGGAAACATTCAAACAGGCAGGGTGAGTAATCACAATTCATTATAATCAATATAAAAACAGGATATGCATAATTAGCGTCATCATCATATACAACATCTTCAGGATCACCACAAAGAAAACATCAGAATCACATTATCATAAATCACATCAATGCCAAATAAATGCAATGCACAACAAGACTCATGCATGTGGTACCAATCGTCACAGTCGATGGACACTTAGGCCATCACCCTCCAAAGATCCCCGTCCTTAGGATCGATTCCACACAAGAACTGGAGCACGTCAAAAACCACCTCACATCCACACAATGGGATGGAAGCCTCAATAGACCGAAGTCTAACTCACTAAAATGCTATGAATGCATGATATACAACGTCATTATCGTCATCATCAATAAAAGTCATTACGTGCATCATCATCCATCAAAATCTCATGTTAATCATGTCATCAATTATTCATCAAAACATCACAAAATCATCATCTCATAGTCATCAATAACATCATGGTAAATCATCAAAAAAATCACAGCATCAAAACATCAAGACAACACAAGAACCATAACATAATTGTGCGAAATAGCAGGCGTTCGCTAGAATGTTCGCTTTGTGAACTCGTTCGCTCTGGCGTTCGCTTTGCGAGCTGCCAGTGAATCTTTAAAATCCCATACAAAAACCTGAGAACCGTACTCTGTCTCCCTCGCTACCTCTGTTCGCTTTGCGAAGTCATTCGCTGGGAAGTTCGCCGTGCGAACTAAAAATCACAAACAGAGTTCATCTTAGTCTCATCAAACAAAATCATTGCGCATTCGCTGTGCTGCTCGCTTTGCGAGTCTGGGGCGAATGTTCGCCTTGCGAAGGAATTGTTTGCTTTGTGAACTCGCGATTTCAGGAAATCGCTGCTACGCATCAGTAGCATAACAGACCCAAAAACCTCACAAATTCAACCTCCTTTTACCTCAACCACATCCCCAAAACATTCCTAAGGTATCATGGCAACAGGGGTACAAAACCTACGACTGTTAGGCCGATTTATTACACTATCCTAAACATCAAAATCACATAAACCTTCACAAAACCTCAATCACCCTTATAACCCTCACAATCCTCTTTTCCACAAGGTCAAAACAACATCAACAGAAATTGGCCTCGAAGGCTAAATTTTATCCGATTCAATTCAACCCTTAATAATCAATCCACAAAAATGCCCTAAAGCACCAATTTACTCAAAAACCCACAAACCCATATAAACCTCAAAATCAGCTTTAAACACATCGAATTCCTATATTGAAAATAATGAAAGACAATACTCCTCATACCTTAGATTGTCGATTCCAAGCCTTCTTTCTTGAGTTCTCGAAAACCTTATCGAATCCTAGCATTTTCCCTTTTTTCCTCAGAGCTCTCGCCTTTTCCTTCTTTTCCACGGTCTAACAAAATGAAACCTATTCCTCTCAAATTCTCCTTTTTGTTAAACCTTTGGGTTTCTAAAATGGGCTTTCCCAATAATACCCTTACTAATCCTCTTCAAAAGTCCATCTTACCCTTAATTCCTCTAATATTATTGAAATTAATAATAATACAAATATATACTATATTATATACTATTATTTAATTAAATAACCAAAACTCCACAAAATGCCAACGTCAACATAAACCACCAAAATTCACCGATAATTCACGAATATTATATTTAAATAAATTAAACAAATATTTTAACAAATTTGGGGTGTTACAGATGACATCATCATAGCTGGCAATTCTCTCACTGAATTTTCCAGGATCAAAACAATCCTTGATCACAACTTCAAAATCAAAGACCTTGCATTCTCAAATATTTCTTAGGGTTGGAAGTGGCTCATTCCAAAGATGGCATTTGTATCTCTCAAAGAAAATACTGCTTGGACCTTCTTGAATCATCAGGGCTCCTTGGTTCAAAGCCAACCACCACTCCTCTTGATCCTTCATTGAAACTACATCAAGATGACAACCAACCTCTTGAAGATATTTTAGCTTATTGGAGAATCATTGGCAAACTCTTATACCTAAACACAACCAGATCTGACATAACACTTGCCACTCAACAACTAAGTCAATTTCTTAATTCTCCTACTGTCACTCATTATAAGGCTGCATGTAGAGTGATAAGATATTTGAAACAAAACCCTGGCAAAGGACTCATGTTCCCTAGAAATTCAGACACACAAATCAGAGGTTATGTTGATGCAGATTAGGCTGGTTGTCATGATTCAAGAAGATCCACCACTAGTTTTGTTTTCTTCCTTGGCAATTCCCTTATATCTTAGAGAGCAAAGAAACAACCAACCATCTCAAGGTCATCCTCAGAAGCTGAGTATAGAGCCTTGTCCACTGCTGCTTGTGAATTACAATGGATACTGTACTTGCTGAAGGATTTAGATGGTGCAAGTGACAAACAACCCTTGCTGTTTTGTGACTCTCAAAGTGCAATTCACATTGCACCAAACCCTGTGTTCCATGAGAGGACAAAACACTTAGAGATTGACTGCCATTTTGTTAGAGAAAAGGTGCAGAAAAATGTCTTGAAACTCATGCCTATATCCACTCAAGAACAACTTGCTGATTTTCTAACAAAAGCATTGGCTCCACCAAAGTTTGATGCATTTGTATCCAAGCTTGGTATGATAGACATATATCATGGTCAAGCTTGTGGGAGGGTGTTGAATGATATTGATGATAAGGGATAATAGTGGCAAAACAGTAGTTTTTCATACAAGCAATGCAACTAACTTGTAACTGTCATAACAGAATTTGTGAAGATGATCCTATGCAGTTAGTGTATGCTTAGTATAGTGCAACCATTATTAGTTGTATATATGTAGCCTTGATCATTGTAATCTAGCACGTGAATGTAATACAAAATTCTCACTTCTTCTTCTTTTTCTCTAGTTCTATATTTTGCTTATCTTGTTTTTTAAGCTTTAACCATGAAGTTTCATGGCCGTTTTCTTCATTGTTAACAAATAGAGTATGAATTTGACTATTTAAAAATTACTATAATACAATTATAAAATACTAGTTAAGTGGCTTTAGATTTTTATAAATCAATTAAAGACCAAATCATAACTTTAACATTTTTTTTCTAGAAACAACAAATAAAGATAGTTATTTTTTTAAGAAGTACCCAGTTAAAAACAATTATTTGGTAAGATACATTAAATGGGAACAAAAAATTATGATTTTTTTAAGAAAAGCAAAATCATTATCTATATCAAATTTGAAATTTATGTTACTATTATTTAGTATTGTTTCTACCATAGAGTCATTACAATATTTATAAATTTTAGTACTTTTAAAAAATTTTCATTATTTCTTTTAATAATAACTGATACATTTTTATTTGAAAAATACAAAAATAAATAAATTATGGGTCAAATTTTGTCATTGATAAATATTAAAAATTATGAAAAGTATTTGTTTTTTAAAATTAAATATAAAACAAAGTTATCAAAGGTAATTAAAAAATGAAATATCTATTTCTACTATGCAATTGTGAGATCCACCAAATAATATTTTTAGTATAAAGAAATTATAAATTTTCAATTAAAATAAATTCTAAAGTATTGTTAGAAGTAATTCATGTTGGTTGTCGAAGTCGAAGGGTTTTATAGGTTTTGGTCGAAATTGTATATAGTCAGTCGAATATTTGTAGTGTGTGTAGGTCAGCTGTATTCGACAGAGTCGAATATAGCTGATAAAGAGTTAGTCGAATTGTTTTGGGTCTGGGCTTTGATAGCCTATATAAAGGGCATTGTAATTTGTAATATACACAACAGCTTCATAATAAAATTTACAAAGTTTCCAAACCCTAATCTCTTCTTATTTTCTTCTCTCTCTTTCTCCTTCTTCTTCTTTCTCTCAAACATTCATCTTTCTTGGAAACCAGTTCCAACAATTGGTATCAACGAGCCCAGTTGCGATTCAGAGAGATTCTAATGGCAAACGGAACAACAACGTCCACACAATTCCCAGCGAATCTACCAGTTTTCAAAGGGGAAAACTACCAACGGTGGGTGGCGCAGATGAGGGTTATCTTCAGATTTCAAGATGTGGTTGAAATCATGAATGATGGCGTAACAAAATTGGGGGCAAATGCTACTGATGAACAAAAAGCTGCGTACAAGGATCAAAGGAAGAAAGATGGTAAAGCGTTGTTCTTGATTCACCAGTGTGTGGATCCGAATGTGTTTGAGAAAATTATTGAAGAAGAATCTGCAAAAGGAGCGTGGGACAAGTTAAAGAACTTGTATGGAGGTGATGAGAAACTGAAGAGGGTGAAGCTGCAAACCTTGAGAAAGCAATACGAAATGATTCAAATGAAGGAAGATGAATCAGTTTCGGAGTTCTTTTCAAGATTGGTGATGCTGACGAACCAGATGAAGTCTTGTGGAGAAACAATCACAGATTTGCAGAAGATTGAGAAGGTACTAAGATCTCTGACTGCAAATTTTGATTACATTGTAGTGTTAATTGAAGAGTCCAAGAATCTTGCTGAGATGAAGATTGAAGAGCTACAGGCCTCTTTGGAAGCTCATGAGATGAGATTGAAGCAAAGAGATTCAGAAAGAGAAAAGGTATCGGACCAAGCACTACAAGCAAAATTCACCAAGAAATCTGGGAAGGCGAAGCAGGGAAGGAATCTTGCTAGTGATGAGAAGTCAAGCAAGAGTTCAAAGAATCGTGATGATTCGACAAAGAAAGGCATGAGCAACAAGTATTCTGGGAAGAAAGTTGACATGAAAGACGTGCAGTGTTACAACTGTCAAAGTTTTGGTCACTATGCTCGAGACTGTCGAAAGAAGAAGGAAGCACGAGCAAAAGAAAGTGACAAAACGCAGTATGCACAGGCAGAAGATAGTGATTCTGAAGGTGTGCTACTAATGGCAGACACTCAGTCGAAGGATGATGACACAAACTTGTGGTATCTTGATTCAGGTTGCAGCAACCACATGACTGGTAATAAGAACTGGTTCACGAAGCTTGATGAATCAGTTAAGAAGGTGATAAAGTTTGCAGATGGTAGACAGATCACATCAGGTGGAAAAGGAAACATATCTGTAATGAGAAGAGATGGTAGAAAAGCCAGCATTACTGATGTGTTGTATGTGCCTTCTATGACAAGTAACTTGATAAGTATAGGTCAATTACTTGCCAAAGGACATAATATGAAGCTGGAGAATAATCAAATGAAGGTGTATCATGCTGATGGTAGGTTGGTACTGAAAGCACCATTGGCTGATAACAAGACGTTTAAAGTTCAGATTAATATGATTAATCATGAATGTCTTGCGTCAACTACAGAAGAGGAAAAGAATTGGCTATGGCATCATAGATATGGGCATCTAAACTTCAGGAGTTTGGGTATGCTGAATCAGAAGAAGATGGTGTATGGTTTACCTCAGGTGAAGGAACCAAATCATGTGTGTGAGGAATGCTGCAAAGCAAAGCAGGCTAGAAAAGCATTCAAACATGATCTGCCAATTAAGTCGAAAGGAAAGTTGGAGCTTGTTTATTCTAACGTATGTGGACCTTTTGAAGTTAGGTCGAATGGTGGCAAACGCTATTTCTTAACTTTCATTGATGAATTCACCAGATATATGTGGATTTATGTGATCGAAAGTAAGAGTGAAGTATTCACAAAGTTCAAGAAGTTTAAGTTGCTTTTCGAAAAGCAAAGTGGCTGCAAGCTAAAGAAACTGAGAACTGATGGTGGTGGTGAATACACCTCTCGAGAGTTTGCTAGATTTTGTGAAGGGGAAGGTATAGAGCATGAGGTTATTGCACCCTATACACCTCAACATAATGGCATAGCTGAGAGGAAGAATAGAAGTATACTGAATATGACGAGAAGTATGTTGAAGGCTAAAGAGGTGCCAAAGAGATTTTGGGCTGAAGCAGCTTCGACAGCAGTATACATTCTAAATAGATATCCAACGAAGAAGTTAGTCGAGAAGACTCCTTATGAAGCTTGGACAGGTGAGAATCCAAATGTAAGTCATCTTAGAGTTTTTGGATCAATATGCTTTAGGCATGTTCCTGAGCAATTGAGAACAAAACTAGATGATCGAAGTCAAACCATGGTGCTCATAGGTTATCATTCGACTGGTGCATATAGACTATATTCACCAGAAGATGATAAATTTGTGATCAGTCGAGATGTTCTGGTAGATGAGAATAAAAAATGGGAGTGGAGTCATGGGTCAGTTCGACATGATACTGGTCGACAAATGGAAGAGACAGTTCCGACGGTGTTTGAAGAAGACCAACAAACTGAGGCCACGACAAGTCAAAATGAAGAACCTCCTGAGCAGAATGTAAGAAGATCAACTAGAACAAGAGCTGAGTCGACAAGGTTAGCTGGATATGAGAGATTTCCAAATAATGCAATCGATGCAGATGGTGACTTAATAGAAGAAGCAATGATGATGGCTGAAGCAGAACCAATTAATTTGGATGAAGCCATGAATGATTTGAATTGGTGTGAAGCCATGAAGGAAAAACTCAGGGCAATCGAGAAGAATAATACCTGGGAACTTGTTGAAAAAGCCAGCAAGAAGCGTATTGATGTGAAATGGGTATACAAGCTGAAATGAAGACCAAATGGTGAAATTGCCAAGCATAAGGCAAGACTAGTGGCAAGAGGATTTCTGCAGAAACCTGGTGTTGATTTCAATGAAGTCTATGCGCCAGTGGCTAGGTTGGAAACAATCAGGATTGTTGTTTCGACAGCAGCATATAGAGGATGGAAGATACATCAGTTGGATGTAAAATCAACATTTTTGAATGGACCTTTGGAGGAAGAAGTTTACGTCAGTCAACCACCAGGATTTGAGGTTAAAGGGCATGAGTCGAAGGTGTACAGATTGAGGAAAGCTCTCAATGGATTAAAGCAAGCCCCTAGGGCTTGGAACAAAAGAATAGATAGTTTCCTAATCGAAGCAGGGTTCACAAAGTGTGTGTCTGAGCATGGAGTTTACGTAAATGATGTTGACAATGATAGTCGAATCATTTTATGCCTGTACGTTGATGATTTGCTAATTACAGGTGCAAATGAAGCTAAGATAAGAAAAGTTAAGTCGAAGCTAATGCAAGAGTTCGAAATGTACGACCTAGGGAATTTGTCATATTTCTTAGGGATGGAATTCAAAGACACAGCTGAAGGTGTGTTCCTGCACCAGAAGAAGTATGCTCAAGATATTTTGAAGAGGTTCAAGATGATTGACTGTAAAGCTGCGACAACTCCATTGGAAACATGAGCAAAGTTAAAGAAGGTAACTGATGATGAGTTTGTATGTTCGACACTGTACAAACAAATTATTGGATCCTTGAGGTATCTTTGCAATACAAGACCGGACATTTGTCAAAGTGTCGGATTGTTAAGTCGATTTATGGAGAAACCCCAAGAATGTCATCTTATTGCAGTAAAGAGAGTATTGAGATACATTAAGGGTACGATTGATCATGGTGTACTGATGCCACGCCGAAATAAGTCCAAGTCGAAAGATGTTGAGGTATATGGTTATACTGATTCAGATTTCAGTGGAGACCAAGATGAGAAGAAAAGTACTGCAGGCTATATTTTCATGATCGAAGGAGCTCCAATCTCTTGGAGTTCGAGAAAACAAAGCATTGTGGCTTTGTCATCATGTGAAGCTGAGTATGTAGCTGCATCGTATGCAGCATGTCAGGCAGCATGGATAAATATGTTGCTCGAAGAACTCAAGATCAAGGAACCTGGGAAGATGAAATTGTTTGTAGACAACAAGTCAACTATTGATCTTGCCAATCATCCTATGTGTCATGGTCGAAGTAAGCACATAGAAAGAAGGTATCATTTTCTCAGGGATCAAGTAAACAGAGGGAAGCTGGATCTTGAATATTGTAAGACTGAAGTTCAGCTAGCTGACATACTTACCAAACCTCTGAAGAAAATCAGATTCGACGAGTTAAAGAAGAGCATTGGGATGAGAAGTCTCGAAAACATGAATTAGGTGGTGTGTTAGAAGTAATTCATGTTAGTTGTCAAAGTCGAAGGGTTTTATAGGTTTTGGTCGAAATTGTATATAGTCAGTCGAATAGTTGTAGTGTGTGTAGGTCAGCTGTATTCGACAGAGTCGAATATAGCTGATAAAGAGTTAGTCGAATTGTTTTGGGCCTGGGCTTTGATAGCCTATATAAAGGGCATTGTAATTTGTAATATACACAACAACTTCATAATAAAATTTACAAAGTTTCCAAACCCTAATCTCTTCTTATTTTCTTCTCTCTCTTTCTCCTTCTTCTTCTTTCTCTCAAACATTCATCTTTTTTGGAAACCAGTTCCAACAAGTATAAGTAAAAGTGTATGTTATTGAACAAAATAATATTTATATTGCTGATTCAAATATTTTTATATTAATTCAAATATATAATTAATCCCAAGAAAGAAATTAATATTAATATACAGAAAAAAAATACATTGTTGATTAATATATTTATATATATATATATATATATATATATATATATATATATATATATATATATATATATATATATAAATATTATTGTTATAAATGGAAATATTTTTAATTATTTCAAATATTGAATTTTATAAATTTATCTAAAATTTTTCAGAAAAATGTGTCATAGTCACCCTTTTTTCCTCGGTAAAGCAAATATAATAAAAGAAATCAGGCGATGGGTGTGGAAAATACAGTATTTTTCTTAGGCGTGGCAATATTTGTTGATTCATTATATAATTTGAACCAGAATTGTCCTCAGCTCAACTTGATCCAGATTTGTCTTTAAAAACTATAAATAATTGTTAATAATTTTGGCATTTTGTTTAAACAAAAACAAAACAAATAATATAGAAAAAAACGAAGTAGGAAGAAAAGATGCTGAGTGTGATGTGCTACCCATCACATGTCCCCACGTTGGTGCAGTTGTAAGATATGGAATCATTTAGAGGAATCTCCGTGACACTCTACAATAGAGCTACTCCGGACATATCCCTTAATTTAATCATAATCCATCTCCTCGTACTAGTTAAAAAAATACAATTTTTTTTGTTTATATGGAATTTTTATAAGTGTTGTTTTTCATTAAATTTACACATTTACATAATCAATTTTGATAGGATATATAATATTTAGTGAAAAACATGCTTTTTTTATCAAATTTTTGAAATAGTTGATATCAAAATTATGGATTTATACTGATAATTTAGAAATGTTTGCTAAATTAAAAAAAAATTATTTATATTTTATAGGAAATTTAGAAATAGAGTAAAATATATTTGTTGTCTGCATAAATATTTCAAATTTCGTTTTAATTCTTCAAAATATTTTTTTCTTTTAAAATTTTTCATTCATACTTTTGATCTTTCTGCAACTTAGTGACATAATCAGTGACGGTTTATTACTTACCGACCAGATTAGCGACCATTTTAGTGTTATGAACCAAAAGTGTGGATGAAATTTTTTAGAAAAATAATTCTTTATAGAAAATATTTTGAGTGATTAAATATAAAATATGAGATATTTAGAAGAAACACAAATATATTTAACCTTTAAAAATATATGGTATGCATGTATGAGTTTTTACGACATTTTCAAAATTCATCGTAAAAATGCATAAATACATACATGCAATTTAGAAATTTTTGATAAGAACACATAATGACTTAGTTTTTAGAATTGCTGATATATGCGAGGATGGGATAGGATATTTTAGAAAATTAGGAATGTTAAGAGTTTTTTATTTGGTCTATTTTTTTCTATAGTGCATTTTACATAAATTTGTCAATGCAAAATCACAACACTATAAAAGTGTCGGTACAAATAACTGTTAAAAAATAATACTATCAAATTTTTAAGCGGTATAAGAAGGTATAAGAAAATATCTAGCATATTGAAATTTTCGAAACATCCCTTAAATCTTTTATTACGCAACAAATTTTTCATATAATTCGATAAAAAATTATACTGATATTTTTTTAATATTACCGGATATTTTGTGAGTGAGATCAATTTTGCAAAATGTGGATAATGAAAACAATAAAAAAAAAAGTATTTTTAATATTATACAAATATATGAGGGTGTCAAAAGAGTGTAAGAGCATGATTATCGGTGGATAAACATTGTTTTTACACTGATTCCAAAGTAGTCATGTCAGAGTATGATGGATAATTGAGAAAAATAACATTGTTTGGTTTGTGACCGTCCTCTGGCTGGCTAACGTTTTTATGTGCCAGCATGGATCAAATAATTAGCATAAAATAAATATTGGGTATATTGTGAGATGTAGTGGGACCCATTTTAGAGTTTTTGATGAGTTGTATGGATATTTGGAAAATGTAGTTGAGTTGTTTAAAAAATATAGAAATGTAATATAATATAAAAAATTGTGTGGGTCCTATTTAAAGAATCAAAGTGAAGTTGATGAGTGTGGATGCTCTAAGAATGATTCCTCAAAAAAGATTCCTTAAAAAAGATTCCAACATGGGGACATGTGATGTCTTTGTCACATTGTTTAAATGAATAAAAATATAGAAGAAAAAAATGAAATAGGAAGAGAAGGTGCTGAATGAGATTTACTATAAATCCACAAACACATGACTAGTTTAGAGATAACAAAACCATTCATCTCAGAGACATGTCTTCTGCACCAATAACAGTACTAGCTTTCCTTTTCATCACTTTCACATACTTTTTATTCACATTCTTCTCAAATCCAAAACAGAAAAACAATAAAAACAAAAAGCCACCAGGTCCACCAACTCTACCAATAATTGGAAACCTTCACATGTTAGGCAAACTTCCGCATCGAACACTTCAATCACTCTCCAAAAAATATGGTCCAATCATGTCCATGCAACTTGGTCAAGTACCTGCTGTTATCATTTCATCTTCAAAAGCAGCAGAACTATTCCTCAAGACGCATGACTTAGTTTTCGCAAGCCGACCAAAGACTCAAGCATCTGATATCCTGTCTTACGGTACCAAAGGGTTCGCCATTTCTGAATATGGTCCTTATTGGCGTAATGTAAGGAAACTTGTCACTTTGAAACTTCTTAGTGCTTCCAAAGTTGAGAAGTTCGCTCCTATTAGAAAACAAAAGTTGGGTGTTTTGGTTAAATCATTGGAGAAAGCTGCTTTGGTGGGTGAGGTTGTGAATGTTAGTGAGGCTGTAGAAAATCTTATAGAGGATATTGTGTATAAGATGATGTTGGGTGGGAGTAAGTATGAGCAATTTGACATCAAGAGACTGGTTAAAGAATCAGTGGCTTTGCTTGGAGCTTTTAATCTAGCTGATTTTGTTCCTTGGCTCGCAGCATTCGATCTTCAGGTATGTATGATTATGTTAAATTCATTGAAAATATTCATTTTGTGATTGATTTTATTTATTTAACTCATTGTTAGGGATTAAAACGAGCTTGCAAGAAAGCCGGTAGAGCCATTGATGATGCACTAGAGGTGATAATATCAGACCATGAACAAGTTACTACTAATGTGGACAAAAATCATCACGAAGATTTCATAGACATACTTCTTACAATTGTACACCAAACTATTGATCAGGAGAGTGAATCAAAAGATGCCATTGATCGATCTAATATTAAGGCTATTTTACTCGACTTGTTAATGGCAACCATCGATACATCTTCTTCTTCGATTGAGTGGACTTTAACTGAACTTATCAGGCATCCAAGAGTCATGAAAATCTTGCAAAATGAAATACAAAATGAAGTGGGAAATAAAATGGTTGAAGAGAAGGATGTGAAAAAGTTTAATTACTTAGATATGGTGATTGATGAATCCTTAAGACTTCATTCTGTTGGACCCTTGCTAATCCCTCGTGAATCTAGAGAGAACGTAACAATTGATGGTTATTTTATAAAAGAAAAAACACGAGTTATAGTAAATGCATGGGCAATAGGAAGAGATCCTGATGTTTGGTCCAAAAATGTTGAAGAATTCTATCCAGAGAGATTCATTGATAAGAAAATGAATTATCAAGGAAATGAGTTTGAATCAATACCATTTGGTTCTGGTCGTAGGGGTTGTCCTGGGATTCAAATGGGTTTAATTACTGTTAAATTCGTTATAGCACAACTGGTGCATTGTTTTAATTGGGAACTTCCACATGATATAAGTCCTTCTAATTTGAATATGGAGGAGACATTTGGACTCTCCGCACCAAGAGCTCAACATTTACACGCAATACCGAGATATCGTTTGGTTGATGTCGAGATTGAATAAGTCTAAGAACAGACAGTATCTGTATTCAACATGATTAGTACTGATGACCATGCAATATTGTAGGTCTATTAATGAAGTCAGTGTAAAATAAGTTAATGAATATTGATTGTTTTCAACGTTCAGTGGAAACAACGTATCTGTTAAATGCCTCGTCTTGTCTTTTAGAAGTTTTTGTTTTATTTTTGTACAATTATTATTGATTTAAAGTTGATATGTGACATAAAAAAAATTTAGAAATGCGATATACAATAAAATTTTAAAGACGGGGGAAGTTTGAATGCTCACTTTGTTTAGAGGATTTTGAAACTTCATTCAAAAAAATATATTCAAATGCGATATACAAGAGAATTGTAATGTTTTGTTGAAATGTCATGAACTTTTCAAGTTTTTTTACTACTTTACAGACATTAAAGATATCTCCTACAAGAAGAATTCGATTGGTGGATGGATCCAGATGGTTTTTCGGTTAAATCTTGTTATCTATGACAAACTGGTTTTTTCGATGATGGTACTCACATTTTGGCTACGTTACAGCATGTTCTGGACAACATTTAGGATTTAAACATTCCAAGTAAATATATGTTGTTTGGGTGGTGAGCAATGCATAATATTTTGCCAACTATAAATGAATTAGCTTGCAGACATGTTCTGGTTGATAAACACGATCTGATTTGTCATCACTGTTTCTTTGAAGACCAAACGGGGGTCCATCTGTTCTTGCAATGTGCAGTATCTTCTCATCTCATCTATGGATTTTAATTGCGAATTGATTGGGACATATTAATTAAGTTAATGCAGAATCTTTGTTTATCTCTTAAAGGTAGATTACCTTCTAGAGTGAGTGGAATGATTTGGATTGCTTCTTGTTGGGATGTTTGGTCTAGTAGTAACAAAGTTTTGTTTGTAGGTGGAACTAGAGATGTTAGAAAAATGTTAATCCAAGTCAAACTTTTAATCCAAGTCAAAGAATTTAAAGCTTATATGATTTTACTTATATAAAAAACATTGCTTAATTTTTTTTTGCTATAAGGTAAACTATCTACTCACAAACTATGATAAATAACTTCGTATCGTTGGAATAACTTTTATGAATAAAAACATCATACAATAATTTTAACTCTTAAGTCTTGGAATTAGCCCAAAACTTTTTGCGAATTCTTATTCAATCTTGATCTCAAGATTGTTTAACAAACACGCGATGACAATGAAAAGAAAGGGTTGAGAAAGAAAAGAAAGAAAAGAAAGAGAAACGTTGGAGAAGAAGATAAACAAATTTTTCTGCAGAGAATTCTCTGCCCATAAACTGTGGAAATTCTGTTATTTCACTTGCAACTGCAAACTGTGAATACAATTTCTCAAATCTGAGTCTGTTCTACTTCATCTTACAAAAATAAGGGTTTCTCCCTATTTATAGATTTAGGTTAGCTTGTACCCCAAGCCAAGACCCAAAACTATAAAAGCCCAAAATAGTTAACATTACTAAAATAGGCCTAAGTCGGAATCCTGTGTGAAGGAACCTCCTTCGACACTTCGACACACTATTACAACTTGACACACATATTATCACAATTCGTCTGCTCCTTATTTCTGTCGAGCTACACTGCTTCGACACAAAGAATTACAACTCAACACACCACCTAATTCATTGTGTCTAAACTGTCTACATTCATCATGGCTCTTAGTCTTCTGAAAACTTAGACCTGTATATCTTCTTTGGTGCATCATCAAACCTCTACTAGTCTTGTAGAAATTCGATGCCAAGGAAATATGAGAGATTTCCCAAGTCTGACATTTCAAACTCCTCACTTAGGTCATGTTTGAAATCCGCGATCTCCTTCTTGCAACTCCCTGTTATCAACAGGTCATCGACATAGAGGCATAGTATAAGCAATTCATTATTGCTTCTCCTTACATACACTCCATGCTTAGTTGTACACTTCACAAATTTCTTCTCCCTTAAGAAGCTGTCGATTTTCTTATTCCAAGCTCTTGAAGCTTGCTTAAGTCCATACAGGGCTTTATGCAGCATGTACGCCTTTCCTTCTTTGCCTCGTTTCACATACCCAGCTGGTTGTGCGACATAAACTTCTTCATCTAAGGGGCCATTAAGGAACGCACATTTCACGTCCATCTGACATGTGTATCAATTGTTCATATTTGCTAGACCAACAACCAACCTGATTGTTTCAATCCTAGCAACAGGTGCGAACACTTCATCGAAGTCGATTCCTTCCTTCTGTAGAAATCCTTTTGCCACAAGTCTCGCCTTGTGTCGAGTTACTTCTCCTCTAGGATTCACCTTCACCTTGTAAACCCACTTCACATCAATTGCCTTCTTGCCTTGAGGCAATTAAACAAGTGACCAGGTGTTGTTGACTTCGATGGACTCTAACTCCTCATTCATTGCTTTCACCCACTTCAAATCTTTCAATGCCTCACCTGCATTGACTGGTTCGACATCTGCGTAGAAAGCATAATGTACCAGCTCACCCTCTTCATCAACCACATCATCTGATGTAATTACACATTCTTGCAACCTTGCAGGCGTGTGTCTTGTTCGTCGAGATCTGCTTGGACCGGCTTCATCTCTGACTTGTTCTTGTCGAATTTCTCTTTCGACTTCAGTGGCTGGTTCTTCACAAGAGATTCTCACTGAATCCTTCTTGGCATTCTCAGTCCAATCCCATTCTTTAAGCTCATCTATGATCACGTCCCTACTTATCACTACCTGCTTATTCACTGGGTCGAACAACTTGTAACCTCCAGTCGAATGATATTCTATCAGGATCATCTGATTCGACTTGTCATCAAGCTTCCTTCTCAACTGATTTGGCACATGTCTATGTGCTATAGATCCAAACACTTTCAAGTGACTGAGGCTAGGCTTGACACCAGACCAACATTCTTCTGGTGTGATTCCTTCAAGCTTCTTCGTCGAACATCTGTTTAAAATATATGTTGTTGTCGATACTGCTTCTCCCCATAATTCTTTGGGTAGATGCTTTCCATTCAACATACTTCTCACCATGTTCATGATGGTTTTGTTCTTTCTTTCGGCAATTCCATTTTGCTGTGGCGTATAGGGTGGCACCACCTCATGCACAATCCCTTCTTTTTCACATAATGCATCGAACTCTTTCGAAACATACTCTCCACCACCATCAGTCCTCAAAATTTTCAACTTTCGACCACTCTGTCTTTCGACCATAGATTTGAATCTGGCAAATACCTCGATCGCATCACTTTTCTTCTTAATGAGGTAAGTCCACAACTTTTGACTGTAATAATCTATGAACGTGACAAAGTATCTGTTGCCACCAATCGAATCCACCTGGATTGGACCACATACATCAGAGTATATGACTTCCAGAATTGCCTTCGACTTCCTTCCTGCATCCTTGCTGAATCTATTCTTGTG
The DNA here is from genome assembly GCA_022829125.1 of Lathyrus tuberosus. NCBI lineage: Eukaryota > Viridiplantae > Streptophyta > Magnoliopsida > Fabales > Fabaceae > Lathyrus > Lathyrus tuberosus. The sequence continues at coordinate 4,228,951 of JALAZF010000414.1, read as the reverse complement.
TTGTTTCGACTGAACACACTCTTGACAGACTTCACTTGGAATGTCGATTTCTGGTAATCCTGAAACCATATTTCTTCTTTTCAGCTCTCTGATGTCATTGAAGTTGGGATGACCTAGTCGAAAATGCCATAACCACTAATCTCTGCTGGCTGCAGTTGCTAGGCACTTGTGCTCCATCACCTTGAGTTCAATCATAAAGGCTTCAACAACTACCTTGTAGTTCTTTTCGACCAGCTGCCCTATACTGAGCAAATTACTCTTCATGCCTGGTATGTGTAACACCCCAAAATTTGCCCTTTTATTTTGGGGCTAACTGGCTTATGTTTCTTTGCATTTTTTGCATTAGCATTTGTGCATAGCATTGGTTCTTAGCATGGGATCAAGGTACTTGGTTCATCTCAAAGGAGTCTCAAGCCTCAAGGTGTTTTGTGGAGGTCATCACATCTTCATAAGATAAAGAATGGAAAAGGATTTCAAGTGAATCTTTCCCTCCTAACCAGAGGGACCAAATTAGGGTTCTTGGGTTCAAAGAGCTTCTTGAGAAAACTTTGTGGATTCAAGCATGCTCTCATGGGTTCCATGTGCTCACAAACACTCATAGAGGAAGGCTTGGCTAGTGGTTCATTGTGGAAGATGTTAAGTGGATCAGTGCTTGTGAACCTAGAAAAGTCAACTGTAAGGGGGAAAGTCAACCATGGAATTTTGAGGTCCTCTTCATGATTTTTAAGGTCTTATGCCCTCATATGGTCCTCAAATGTCAAGATTCATACCATTCATCAAGAATCAAGAGTTTGTACAAAAGTTACTATTTTTGGAAAATGACCTATAATGTGAAACTTCCATTTTTGTCAACTTTTCAAACCATCTTCAACTTGACTTTTCATCATCAAATAAGCTTCAAATGAATTTTTCTCAAACATGAAAGTTGAAGATCTCTCTCTCCCCTTTCCAAAAAGTACTAGATTATCTTCATACCATTTGTGAAACTCAAGTTATGATCAAGAGAAGGCAAAGTGTTTTGAGGGTTTTCTCATGTATTCATTTTTCCACCTTTTGCATTTTGGTTTAAAATGACTTGTAATTGTTTCTAATGACTCAAGTCACATTGCCATATTCAAGTACACTCCATGAGAACCATTTTGGACCCTTGAATCACTCCAATCCGTGCCATGTACTTCATGAATTTCACAAAATGCAAATTTGCAAGATGGATTGAATCTCACAAATCAGACCACTACAAAGCGCAAACCCAATTCCATTATGATCAGCAAGTAAAATGGAGATGAATTATACTTATTTCATGACTCACACGCGTGTGATTAAGTGGTTTCATCACAACTTGCATTTTTGCAAATCACTTTGGATAGCCTTAATCAAGGGATTAGCTAAACCCTAATCATGCTCAGAGCTCTAACCAAGTGTATATAAGGAGACTCACACGTTCATTCACACGGCTTGCACTCTCATTTGCTCTGAATTTCATTTTTCACTCAAACTTTCTCTCCTTTGAAACTCTCTCCTCACAAGGGTTTCTGAAGAAATATTTCCATATTCTTGATCCACATACTCCATAGAACAAGAATCAACCATTGTTTGAAGCTCTAAGCAAGGTTTTCACCATACACGAATTTGAGTTGCTCACTTTCAAACTTCAAGATCCAGCCTGATTCAAGCCTCATATTGCATTTATTTTGTAATCAGAAGTTCCAAGGGGTAGATCTGCAGCTTTCTGAAGGTTTTCTTGGTGTATTTTGAGCTCTACAAGTTTCAGGTTAGTGTGATTTTCATGATCCTAGAACTTGATTTTCTTGTATGCATAATGTTCCTCATGCTTTGCTGATCATCCTGATGTGTTTAGATTTAAATTTGGACGTGTATTATGGCTGAATCGTGGATCTAAAGTTTTTGAGTTCAAACTTTTTGTCTTCGATTTATTTAATCTATGCATGATCTATTGATTTGAATGTGATATTCATGATCCTTGTTGAATTCTGAGTTGAATGGTGTACTTGTTTGTGATTTCTGGGAAATTTTGGTGTTGAGGTCACCGGAGAAGACGACCGGAGCTAGGGCTCCGGCGTCTGGTTCATTTTCAGGCAGGTGAAGGTTTAGAGGAAGAAGATGAAATCTGGACCGTTGGTGGTCCAGATCTGATGGTTCACGTTCAGCCAGATCATTTAAAATCTTCACTTATTTTATTGATTGTGTGCTTTTAATCCATGCTTCTTATTGTGCACACACAGATCTGACCCTTGATCTTGCATGATTTTTTGGCATGTTGCTAGCTTCTGACTTAGGTCACTTAGGTTTTAATTCCACAATTTTTGAATGTCATTTGATATATGTTTGATTATTTATGCTTAAATGAATTATGCATGATCGTCTCTTGACATCTCTTAACCCTAATTGCTTTGCCATGCTTGTTTGATTGAGTTCCTTTGTGATTCTGTGCATGAGTATTTGATATGATGTTTACCCCTGGTTGAGTTCCCTTATGACCAAATTTTGCAATTTGTGGAGCATGTTTGGGTATGCTTTAAGTGCTTGAACTTTGACTTCCTTTTGTGGACTTTCTTTGGTGCATAATGTTTCATGTTTTGATCTTCTCTTGCACATGAGAATTGTTGATGATGGTATGATCTTGATTTTGACTTGTTTTCATCTTCATCTTATTTTTCTCATTTCATCTTGATATGAAGTTCATTGGTGCTTAATTGTGCATTTCATATAAGTATGCTTGCATTCTTTCATGATTACCTTTGCATGCTCACTTGAGATATTTTGCATGATCTTTGAGACTTGTTTATTACTGTAGGTTGGATATACTTGATATGATGTGCTTGCTGCCTTATCTTGTTTCTTATCTCATCCTTCTCTTTCTCATTCTTCTCTTTCATTCTCTTTCTCCCATGAATCTCAAGACTTGTTTAAGTCTTGGATTCTCTCCCTTTAGAGCTACCTTGTCCAACTTAATTTTTGGTTAAGCTTGGAGTAGGATTAGCATTAGGTTTTAGGTAGTCGTCCTTCCTAAGCCTCACTAACCATAGGTTACCCATGCATGATAACATTAGGACTCTTAGTTTCCCTTTAGAGTTTCCTTTGGGTCTTCTCTCTTCTCATCTCAAAACTTCTTGAAAACACTTAATAAAGATAAATGTATTGCGCACGAGCCTTAAGCGTGGGGAATGAGAAATGAAGGGCTTCCTCTCATCTTTCTAGAGTGCTTAGCGGGCGTCTTGTCTTGGGACGATTCGTTAAGTATTCATCCCTGTGCCCTAGACTTTGGTGCAATGCAAGTTATTAACTAACTTAAAAAACACTTCTGTCTAAAAAAAACAAATCAAATTCAAATCTTTTTATCCTTCGGGATTGTTGGGTTTCAAATTTCATTTTCAGAAAAGAGCTCATCGCTCACGTAAAAAACACTTACCCATCCGTGGTCGTACCCACGAACTACATTAGCTCTGATTCCTCTCTCTCGTCCGATTGAGGATATGTAGGCACAAGACATCGATTGTCTTGGCGAGCAACCTTCCCCCATAGTTCCCGTTCGAACTACGTTGACTCTGACTTTCCCATTGCACTGAGGGAGTACGTAGGCCTAGGGCATCGAATATGTCCTACCGAGTCCGTCTTAGTCACCCCCATCCCCATTTTCTTTTGTTCAGCCATAGATAGTAGGACAGCTCACCCTTCGTTTAGACAACAAGCGTGGATCCCATCGAGTACGATGGATGCGTGGGGTGCTAACACCTTCCCCTCGCATAACCGACTCCCGAACCTGGACTATGGTTGCGATGACCATGTCTTTCCCCCTTTCTCTTCAGGTTTATGCAGTGTTTCCTTTCCCTCTCTCGGGATAAATACACATTGCTGGCGACTCTGTGTTTTCTGCGCCACTCTCGCGTTTGTACCGTTGGATGCGAATCTTTCGGGAGTGACAGCTGGCGACTCTGCTGGGGAATGGTTGACCTCTTGCTGGTCCATCCCCTTTAGCGAGTCAATCCTAGCACTTGTTTGTTTTTTTCGTTGGTTGTTTATTTGTTGTGCTTTATTATGTTGTATATTACTGTTTTACATCTTTTCTTGCATTGCATTTCATTTTATTACTGTCATACTGGATATTGCTGTGTTGTGCTGGCTGGTTTCTGTTTGGCAGGTTGGGTTATTATGAGAGATAAGTCCAATACCCAAGCTTGAGTACACCCTAGGACTAGAGTGGAGAGTAGTGGGAACTACGTGCCATCTTGGTGCGTTTGTGTGTTCACGAAATTCACAACCAGACGACGCTATCTTGGGACGCATTCTGACGTGTGTGTCTTGCGCATTTCAGGGTGTCGATCTAGAGAGTTGTCGACTCTGGTGACCGTTTCTCCGATACCTCAGTTGCGCCTCTCCTCCCGACCTGTGATAATGGCAGACCAGAAATGGAAAACCCATTACACTTGTCGATCCGAGGACCCAATGCTGAGGGACTCGCATAGGATGACCTTATTTTTTAGGGGAATCAGTTGAGGCCTCCTCGATTGATGATGATGCCAAACCAGAAATGGTGAATGTATCATCATTTCTCGACCTGAGAGTCCGTGATATTGAGGATCCTCACCTTTCTAGAACCCACATGTGAGAAGGGATGGGTGTTTGCAGGTCTGCAGGAAACCTTCAACCTTCAACCTACCCGGTTTTCTGGATTTCTCATCAGTGTTTGATTATCTGAGTTTTCTGGTTATCTTAGTGGTTTGATGTTCCGGAATTCTGGTTTTCTGGGTTGTGGTTCTTATCCTATCATCAGCACAGCAGTTGTTCAGAACTTATGGATACCTTGATCCCATGTCCGTTGCATATGCATCATCATTCTTGCATACATGTTCTTGTATTTCCAAGGATATCATTGTTGAGGCTCACTGTTGAGCATTTCCATTTATTCCTTGTGGTTCTTCTGAAAAGTCTTGAATTAAAATAGAATAATTCCTTGGAAATATTTGAACATGGCATTTGCATTGCAGTTCCATACTCATGTGCATAACAGGTGTTCAAGGCTGGTTATTCTTGTTCTGATCTGGTTTTCTTCAGAATTGTAGACTTAACTTCTCAGGCCATTCAAGAGTTGATCATGGAGCAAATTCAAGCTGAGTTGAGGGAAATGCGAGGCCAGATGGGGCAATTTATGGGGAATATGCAAACTCTCATGCAAGACCAGAAGATGCTGAGGGAGGAGGTCAACCGGATGAAGACTCGAATGGGCTTGGTTATGGAAATCTTGAATGCGGCGCTAAAGAAGGAAAACAATCCTGTGCTCGCATCCGCAACAGAAATCCTTACTCCTCTCATCTCTTTGGGGCTTTTTCTAGATCATGGAGTGTCTCGTGAATCCCCTCCACAATTTGAAGTTTCTGAGCTTTCTCCTCGGCAATCACTCCCTGCTCCCCAAGAGGATCCTAGGCTAGAGAGGCCTAGGAAGAAGTTTGATCCCTCTCCGATGCCGTATGGGCAATTGCTTCCTTATGTACTCGAGCTCAAACTAGTCGAGCGTGTCACTCTAGGACCAACTCCGACAGGGTTTTCTTTGGGTTCCAATATGAATGCTAGGTGTGACTTCCATTCTGGGGCACCTGGTCACAATGTTGAGAATTGTACAAGGTTCAAGCATAAGTTCCAAGAACTCATTGATTCAGGGGCAATCAGGTTCTCATCAGAAGTGGAGACTTCTCCCCTCTTTGCAGGATCCATCTCATGTCATGGACTTTCTCCACAACCTTTTGCTGCAGAAGCTCTACGTCAGCAACCTTTGTTTATGCCTCATCCAAATGTGGAAAGGAAAGTGCAAGCGCAGGTGAGGCGCCCAAATCAGCATCGACAGCAGAATTATCAGCAGCAGGGGCAACCGAGACCAAGAAGGCCCAAGAGGATATTTGATCCTATTCCTATCCCTTATAGTCAGTTGTTTACTCGTCTGCTCAAGAACTCTCTGATTCAAACGAGGAGTACCACGTCGGTACCGTACCCTATTCCTCTGGATTATGACATGAATGCTAGGTGCGAGTTCACTCGGGAACGTTTGGGCATACAATTGATAATTGTAATGTATTCCAGCACAAGGTGCAAGACTTGATCGACTCAAAGGTCATCACGCCAGATGGTGCCCCTTTGGATTGAAGCTTCTCTGTCAGAGTAAGCACCAGATTGCAAGAGCGTCATCAGAAGCAATAAGTCCAGACGGAGTCAAGCCTTCCTCTATGTGGCAATCATTAGTTTCTTTATTGCATTTTCATATATAGCTTCCATTTGTTTGTTTAAACATTGCTTGCATGTAAGAACTCGTTTGTTTCTGAATGACAATCATAATGCAATGAGTATGTTTTTCTTGTAGAATTCCATTCGTGTTCACTCATTTTAAATGCTTGTATGCACTGCAATACTATCTTTGTTGCCTAGACTCTTGGAGGGAGGATGACGAAATAAGAACGCAGATTTCTAATGGTACGCTTTTGGATAAAACCCTGTTAAGGATGTACAGGCATTATTTCCAATTCACAAACACTGGAGAGATAAGGAGATAGACCTTTGTCAACCCCTTTGAGCCTAGTAGTAGGAGTTCTTTCTGAAAATGAAAAACCCTCAATCTTAACCCAGGGGCAGGGTAGGCGTCAGTTAGTTTGACCAAGTGTTCAACTTTCAGAAGGAGTGTACATCTGAGGATCCATTACCTTCTATTCCACCGTCAAGAGGTGTAGAACCACAATGGTTACTCCTCACCAACCGAAGAGTGAAACAGTCACAGCCCTTTCAAATAAGTCAGGAAAAACGGTGTCACACGACTTGTTCAAAAAAAAAAGAGAAAAAAGAGAAAAAGAAAAAGCCTGCTAAGTCGAAAAACTTGAAAGCAAGTGACTTAGGCAAAAGTTAAGGCATCCCGCTGGACTTCAAAATTGAAAACTCAAAAGAGTCAGTCCAGGCAAAAATTAGGGAACAAAAAGCAAAAGAATGAGAAAGCGAAAAGCCAAAAGGATTACAAAGAAAATCCTCGATAAGAACAAAGTCGTGTGACTATAGACACAAAAGACAAAAAGGGGCGACTGTTAGTCCAAAACCTCGTCAGGTGTCGAATCACCAGTTGCATGGATTCCCTAGAAATTGGGAAACCTTTTGAGAGACGAGTGCTTGTGTCAAATTAGCTGAACATAGGACTGGAGAATATCATGAAGAGTGGGTGGGTACCAATAAACTTTGAGCCATAAATCCTTTTTTCTCAAACCGCGAATCAGGCCATGCTACAACCCTTAAAAGTCCTAATTGAAACAGGGTTTAGTCTGAAGGCGTACTTCAACGAGATAGCGTTCCTGACTCCCATGAGTTGTGCTAATAAGATTTTTGTTGGTGTTGCATGTGCGTATTGCTTTCCTTTCAAAAATAAGTGTCGTAACTCGGTTGTGTGACATATTTTCAATAAGGACTTCAAGATTAACATATGTGTTGCATTTGAATAATCATTCTCAGAATAAATATTCTCTGCTTGCATACATTTGTTTGACATCAAAGAAGCTTACACGATGAACATCAGTCGAGAAGCTTAAATTGGCCAAGTTGAGGTGCCTGAGACTCCAGAGGACATGTTGCTGAAAGATTATGTGGGAAAAAAGCGTTCCCAGCAATTTGTGTTGAGATGTAACCAATCTGGGACAATCACACCGGGAAATCTCTTCAAAATGTAGCCAAGCTGGGGCATTCAAGTTGAGAAGGTCTTTTCAGAGTACAATCAACCATGGGGTATTCATGTTGAGAAAATTTCTTCGAACTGGGGCAATTATGTCGAGTCCGATAAATCTCTCCACAAGCGTGTAAACCGGGGCAATCACGTCGAGATTCGGTAAATCTCTCGAAGACTAGTCGGTCAGAGACAAATGTACTGCAAGGCTTGTACTGGGGCAGGTCACTTCAAGGGCGCGAGAAGTTTTTCCCTTCAGAACACAGTCAATCAATAGCACCTCTGCAAGGTTCAAAATACTGTGGCAAAACATTTCAGGTCATTACAAACCCTCTCCAGGTCGTTTACTTCATGAATCATGAAGTATGGGACAGTTATGTCCAGACCGGATACATCTCTAAGAGTTTGAAGACCCTGGGGCATTGTTGAATGCCATGTTTTCTATAAAATCCTCTTAAGATGATTGCTTCAAGTAGACCCAGTGGTCTGGGGCAAGGTGGACAGTTAAAGGAACTATGTTTCGCTCTTGACAATCAATATACAGAAACTTGAAGCATTGAGTTATTCCCAGTGTGGGACTTTTGGAGTCTTTTCCCTCCAGCAAAGAGCCAGAGTGTATCTTTTTCCAGCAAGGTGTGGGAATTGTTATTCTTCCTCAAGCAGAGAATTGTCTCATGTTCGAAAAGGGCTTTTATGAAGGTTTCTTATCTCTAGCAGTACAGATGGAATCCTCACTCTCAGCAAGGTAAGACGATAGAATATCGTCAAGAAGATGATGAGGAGTCAGAGTGTTCTCTTCCTCAACGGTCAGATCTAGTCATCTCAAGTAATTCAAAGTCCAATCTTCATTGGTACCTCCCCAGTAGAGCTGCTCTTTTCAACTTTGAAGTCTGATCGTCCTCAGCAGTTTATTACTCTTCCCAATCAGAGTATCAAGGATCGTCTCCCTCAGCAGGGTATAAGAGATTTACCCCCAGCCAGAGTAGTGATTGATTTATCATTCCTCGGTAAGTAGCCAGAAATTGTCATTTCTGCAGCCTCTCCAGTAAGAGATTGATGGAGCATCTTCTTTGATCAAAGATGGTGTTTCACCACAGAATATGGGGCAGTCGTTTTTTCCTCAGCTAGTCAGGAAACATTTGTTTATCCCCTAGCAGAGTGGATGTTGACAACTACTATTTTCCAAGCAGATGTGCCGATGATGATCAGTACTCTTCAGTAGGATAAAGGTGCTCATATCCCCAAGCAGAGTTTGTGGGTGATTGGTATCCCCAGCAGGTCTTAAGTCCAATCGTTTTTGGCAGGCGTCAAATCCAAGTTTTGAAGTATTTGGTGATCCCTAGTGAAGGGAATTTCTCTTTGGGTTCCATCTCCAATATTCATTTTCATCCCCAACAGAGTGGGTGTTCTCTCGGAGTTTTCATCTCCAGCAGAATTGGTGACTGTGATCTTCCCTAGCAGGGTGAAGTTTTCCTCAATAAGTTCTTTGGTTGGATGACAATGTAGTTTGTCGTCCTCAGTGGAGTTGCTTCTGTTCTCAGCGTTTATTTCGCTGGGACGGTCGTTTTGCATTGCATAAGCATTTTTTTGCATGGCATCCTCCCAAATGCGTAGCATTTCCACTTCGTGTGGAGCATTACGGCAAAATTCAAACATATGCATCCGAAGCATAAGCCAGGTTTGAGTTTTCCTTCGTCAGGAAAACTGGATTTCAGGAAGATATCATTCGACTTTACTCCACAAGTGTTGGGTTTAGTCATTCAAAGCAATATTTAACAGTCCCACGGCAGAGTGTTTTGCCAGGATCGTGAACCCGTGATCTCTTTTCACCCCTTTCGTCCAGGTGGTCTTTTGATTCATCTCCTCAAAGTTTTACCATGACACCCGTCTGTGTTTCCTTCAGCACCCGTCCGTGTTTGAACCTTTGGTTTCGATACCCGTCCGTATTGACATTTTGATGACACTCATCCATGTTCCCTTTAACACCCGTCCGTGTTTGACCCCTTTCAATACTTCGTCTGTATTGATTCCTTTGATACTCGTCCGTGTTCTCTTGTCATTTACTCAACAAGGTTTTTTTTAACACCCGTCCGTGTATCCTTTCGATACCCGTCCGTATTGATCCTTTTTACACCCGTCAGTGTATTTTTCAGTACCCGTCCGTATTGAACCCTTTTACACCCGTCCGTGTATCTTTTCGATACCCGTCTGTATTGAACCTCTTTACACCCGTCCGTGTATCTTTTCGATACCCGTCCGTATTGAACCCTTTTACACCCGTCCGTGTATTTTTCGATACCCGTCCGTATTGAACCTCTTTACACCCGTCCGTGTTTTTTTGATACCCGACCGTATTGAACCTCTTTACACCCGTCCGTGTTTTTTCGATACACGTCCGTATTGAACCTCTTTACACCTGTCCGTGTATCTTTTCGATACTCGTATTGAACCCTTTTACACCCGTCCGTGTATTTTTCGATACCCGTTCGTATTGAACCTCTTTACACCCGTCCGTGTATCTTTTCGATACCCGTCCGTATTGAACCCTTTTACACCCGTCCGTGTATTTTCGATACCCGTCCGTATTGAACCTATTTACACCCGTCCGTGTATCTTTTTAATACCCGTCCGTATTGAACCCTTTTACACCCGTCCGTGTATCTTTTCGATACCCGTCTGTATCTGATATCTTTGATTCCTCGACACTCGTCCGTGTTTATCCCCAGCAAAGCTAACACTCGTCCGTGTTGTGACAGTGCATCATTTACTGCTTGTTCCCCAGTGGAGTCGTCCCTCCTTTTAGGATTGTAAATTTCAGGTTTCTTTTGGTATTCAATCTCCGGGAATCCTTTGAACGCATGACAACCGTTGCTATTATACCTTCAGGACCAAGTTGATTGAATAAGGGCAGCTGTAACACCCTAAAATTTTCTCTTTTGTTTTGGGGCTAACTGGCTTATGTTTCTTTGCATTTCTTGCATTAGAATTTGTGCATAGCATTGGTTCTTAGCATGGGATCAAGGTACTTGGTTCATCTCAAAGGAGTCTCAAGCCTCAAGGTGTTTTTTGGAGGTCATCACATCTTCATAAGATCAAGAATGGCAAAGGATTTCAAGTGAATCTTTCCCTCCTAACCAGAGGGACCAAATTAGGGTTCTTGGGTTCAAAGAGCCTCTTGAGAAAACTTTGTGGATTCAAGCATGCTCTCATGGGTTCCATATGCTCACAAACACTCATAGAGGAAGGCTTGGCTAGTGGTTCATTGTGGAAGATGTTCAGTGGATCAGTTGCTTGTGAACCTAGAAAAGTTAACTGTAAGGGGGAAAGTCAACCATGGAATTTTGGGGTCCTCTTCATGATTTTTAAGGTCTTATGCCCTCATATGGGCCTCAAATGTCAAGATTCATACCATTCATCAAGAATCAAGAGTTTGTGCAAAAGTTACTATTTTTGGAAAATGACCTATAATGTGAAACTTCCATTTTTGGCAACTTTTCAAACCATCTTCAACTTGACTTTTCATCATCAAAGAAGCTTCAAATGAATTTTCCTCAAAGATGAAAGTTGAAGATCTATCTCTCCCCTTTCCAAAAAGTACTAGATTATCTTCATACCATTTGTGAAACTCAAGTTATGATCAAGAGAAGGGAAAGTGTTTTTAGGGTTTTCTCATGTATTCATTTTTCCACCTTTTGCATTTTGGTTCAAAATGACTTGAAATTGTTTCTAATGACTCAAGTCACATTTCCATATTCAAGTACACTCCATGAGAACCATTTTGGACCCTTGAATCACTCCAATCCGTGCCATTTACTTCATGCATTTCACAAAATGCAAATTTGCAAGATGGATTGAATCTCACAAATCAGACCACTACAAAGCCCAAACCCAATTCCATTATGATCAGCAAGTAAAATGGAGATGAATCATATTTATTTCATGACTCACACGCGTGTGATTAAGTGGTTTCATCACAACTTGCATTTTTGCAAATCACTTTGGATAGCCTTAATCAAGGGATTAGCTAAACCCTAATCATGCTCAGAGCTCTAACCAAGTGTATATAAGGAGCTCACACGTTCATTCACACGGCATGCACTCTCATTTGCTCTGAATTTCATTTTTCACTCAAACTTTCTCTCCTTCGAAACTCTCTCCTCACAAGGGTTTCTGAAGAAATTTTTCCATATTCTTGATCCACTTACTCCATAGAACAAGAATCAACGATTGTTTGAAGCTCTAAGCAAGGTTTTCACCATACACGAATTTGAGTTGCTCACTTTCAAACTTCAAGATCCAGCCTGATTCAAGCCTCATATTGCATTTATTTTGCAATAAGAAGTTCCAAGGAGTAGATCTGCAGCTTTCTGAAGGTTTTCTTGGTGTATTTTGAGCTCTACAAGTTTCAGGTTAGTGTGATTTTCATGATCCTAGAACTTGATTTTCTTGTATGCATAATGTTCCTCATGCTTTGCTGATCATCCTGATGTGTTTAGATTTAAATTTGGACGTGTATTATGGCTGAATCGTGGATCTAAAGTTTTTGAGTTCAAACTTTTTGTCTTCGATTTGTTTAATCTATGCATGATCTGTTGATTTGAATGTGATATTCATGATCCTTGTTGAATTCTGAGTTGAATGGTGTACTTGTTTGTGATTTCTGGGAAATTTTGGTGTTGAGGTCACAGGAGAAGACGACCGGAGCTAGGGCTCCGGCGTCTGGTTCATTTTCAGGCAGGTGAAGGTTTAGAGGAAGAAGATTAAATCTGGACCGTTGGTGGTCCAGATCTGATGGTGCACGTTCAGCCAGATCATTTAAAATCTTCACTTATTTTATTGATTGTGTGTTTTTAATCCATGCTTCTTATTGTGCACACACAGATCTGACCCTTGATCTTGCATGATTTGATGATTTGTTGACTTGATCTGGCACGTTGATTTGATCTGACGTTTCTCTTTGTGCCAGCACATTAAAATGGTGGTGTGCCTCTCACGTGTTTTTTTAATTTTTATTTTATATGTGTGTGTGTGTGTGCTAATCCATGATTGTTACCATGCACGTGTGATCTGAGCCTTTAATCATGTGTACCTTTGATCTTGTTGACTGATTGTTGTACGTTGGATTGATCTGAGGGTGTGTGGGAGTCAAGGTTGTTGACTGGATCTTGTATGGAAACGTTGACCTGCGCTTTGGTTTGGGTTGGGCCTTTCATTGCTTTTCCCACCCCCTTTATCTGAGCCCATTTAATTTTCCAACGTGTAATTTGCTTTGTTGCACCCCCTGGCTTGTATTATTTTCTTTTTATTTTATTTAATTGTTTCATTTTGCATTTTTAATTTTTAAAATTTGTTTTATGCATCCAAAAATTATGAAAAAAAAACATGAAGCATCTTTAGGATTTTATAAAATTTTGTCAAATTTTATTTTCCATTTTTATTTTATTTTTGTGTACCTGAATTAATTGTTTGATGAATTTCTTTGTGAATTTCTCCACTTGTGCACACTTGATCTTGTTGATTTTATTTCTCATCATTGGTACACAGTTTGCATCCCATTATTTTTGCATACTTCAGAGGACACTGTGTGGTTCCTAAAAACATTTCTCTCATATTTTTAAACTCATTTCATATTGCATTTTAGTCCCTCTATTTGTGCATTGTTCTTCTTTGTTCTTATGCAACTTTGAAGCATTGTTTGAGGTACTTAACCTGTGAATTTTTGTGTGATCTTTTGGCATGTTGCTAGCTTCTGACTTAGGTAACTTGGGTTTTAATTCCACAATTTTTGAATGTCATTTGATATATGTTTGATTATTTGTGCTTAAGTGAATTATGCATGATCATCTCTTGACATCTCTTAACCCTAATTTCTTTGCCATGCTTGTTTGATTGAGTTCCTTTGTGATTCTGTGCATGAGTATTTGATATGATGTTTACTGTAACGCCACAGTTTTTGTCAATTTTATTTAATCGAGTCGATTTGATTATTTTATTATTATATTATTTTGTTTTGGACTTTTATTTGACAATATATTATTTTTCATCGTTGTTTATGTTTTATCGCATTTTGAGAGCGTTTGGGAGATATTTGAGCAGAGGGGGTATTTTGGTCATTTGGGTAGTAGATATTTTATAAATAGAAAGTGGAGAGAAAAAGAGAGGAAAGAAAAAGAAAAGAAAGAGAAGGGAAGAGAAAGGAGAAGAAAGAAAGAGAGAAGAGGAGTAAGAGGAAAAAGTGAAGATTCATCCGTTTCAAACGCGAATAATCGGGTAAGGGTGAGAAGTTTCGATTATATCTTGCTTGTATATGTATATGTGTGTGATTGTGTGAATGTTTCCTTGTTTTTTCATAGTTTTCCATTCTAGGTTGAAATGAGAAAAATGAATAGAAATTGATGTTTTCACGGACGAAAGTCGGAATAAATCGCGTAGTAGAGTCATGTGATGTTGGGTCGTGTGTTAGTGTGATCGTTTGATTGAATTGAGTCGAATTTGTAACTTTTGCGTTTTTGATATATATATCGATGTTTTGTGCAAATTGATGTTGTGATCGAGTAAAAGTGTTTGGATATGTATGGTAACATTGGTATAGGTTGACATTTAATCGGGAATGATTGCTTGTGTGTTTTCGAGTGATTTTGATCGAGTTTGATATTGGGTTAAATTGATAAAACTATGTTTCAAAATATTTCAACCGTGAAAACGTGTTGGATGGCTTTTTAATGGTGAAAATATTGTAGTACGTTGAATTCTGAGATCGCAGCTTTTTACGGAATCGAAAACGGATGTCCAGAAGTCTAAAAATGGTGTTTTTAAGGTTGAGGTTCAACAGTCTGAGCGCTCAGCGCGCAGGTCTGGGAAAAATGAAAATTTTCAAAACTTCAAAAATTCATAACTTTTGATCCGTAAGTCCGTTTTGGTCCCCGTTTGAAGCGTTGGAAAGCTAATGAAAAGCTCTTTCTATTAAAAATGGTTTGGAGAGTAAAAGATGAATTAATTAATTCGTGTTTTTGGAAAAATAGTCGGGTTGTCAGGTTTTTATCGCGTACAATGTGTGCAATTGATGTGTTATCATGCTATATGCTTTTGTTATGTAACGTGTAGCTTGTGTGTTGTTATATGATGTGAATATATGTGATGAAATGTTGTGCATGATTGATACGCATTGGTGATGGATGTATGATATTTGAATGGTGTTGTTTTGTCGACTTTTGTCGTTGTAATTATGTGTAATTGATGTGTATCATGCAAGGTGCTTTTGATATGGATATTGTATGACTTGTGTGATGTATATGATGTGAATGCATGTGATGACATGTGATGATGATGATTTGTGGCCTTACGGCAAGAAATTGCAATGTGTTGTAATGGTTGAGTTATGCATGATTATGGATGAGTAAATGTGTGCATATGAATGTTATGAGTCATTGTATGCCAAACATCATAATATGCATATTGTGAAGTCGAGTACCATGAGGGTACGAGCGACGGATTAGTTCCAGAGGGAATCTGCTATAACATCGTGTGCCCATGCGGGGACCTAAAGCAATGGTTATAGACGATCGTGTGCCCATGTGGGGACCTAAAGCGATCGGGTTGTGTGCACATGCGGGGACCTAAAGCAATACATAAACGTCGTGTGCCCATGCGGGGACCTAAAGCGACGGGTGAACATCGTAGGCCCGACGGGGTGTTACTTGAGTGATCCTCAGTAACGAGCGATGGTTCCAGCAGAGTTCCTGAGTGAACTAATGATGAGAAGCATTGGAAGTCGGTACCGCATGGCATGTGCATAGAGTCGTTGTGTCGGTCTCTGTGCATTTGCATAAATCATGGATTAATTGTGTATGTTAATTGTGAATGTGATTAATGAGATGGTATGTGAATAAATGTGTCGATGATTGATGTGCATTGGTTGTGGATAATATATATTATGCGTAGATATGTGTTATGTGATGTGGTGGTGTGTTTCCATACGTTGTGACTTTGGTGTGCCTGATGTGTGAGTATGTGATTATGTTAGTATAATTGGTATATGTTATGTGTATTAATATGTGATGTTGTGGTGAGAATAACTATGTATGTGAAATTATATGTGTTCGCATATTATTATGCAATCTTGATGTTAGTTGTTATTTCTCACCCTTCTGCTGTTTTATAATGCTCTATGAGGCATTGCAGATTAGAGTTGCTGGAGGCCTTTTTGTGAAGATTAGTCCTCCGTTCTGTTGTCGGTCTTGGTGTCTGCTCTGATACGTAGCACGGGAGTCGGGGAACGATTATATATATATATATATATATATATATGTATACATTTGTTGAATGTATTTTGTAGCACCTTTGTATATATAGTTGATGTTCTAAAATGATTTATTTAGTAAAACCAGTCGGTTATGGATCTTTTCGCTTTATTCCATAATTGACCTTTCCCTTTAGATGGAAAAAGTTTCCCCTTGGAGGGTATTCTATTTTATGCTATGTATCAAATTTATGAGCAGGGATTGTATTTTCTTTCTTTAAATGTGGCATCCTTGTTTCTGTCGGAAAAATAAATTTTTAGTTACTCTGATTTTATTTATGTATTATTTATTCGCGATGGGAATTGGGGTGTTACATTTACCCCTAGTTGAGGTCCATTATGACCAAATTTTGCAATTTGTGGATCAAGTTTGGGTATGCTTTAAGTGCTTGAACTTTGACTTCCTTTTGTGGACTTTCTTTGGTGCATAATGTTTCATGTTTTGATCTTCCCTTGTACATGAGAATTGTTGATGATGGTATGATCTCGATTCTGACTTGTTTTCATCTTCATCTTATTTTTCTCATTTCATCTTGATATGAAGTTCATTGGTGCTTAATTGTGCATTTCATATAAGTATGCTTGCATTCTTTCATGATTACCTTTGCATGCTCACTTGAGATGTTTTGCATGATCTTTGAGACTTGTTTATTAATGTAGGTTGGATATACTTGATATGATGTGCTTGATGCCCTATCTTGTTTCTTATCTCATCCTTCTCTTTCTCATTCTTCTCTTTCACTCTCTTTCTCCCATGAATCTCAAGACTTGTTTAAGTCTTGGATTCTCTCCCTTTAGAGCTACCTAGTCCAACTTAATTTTTGATTAAGCTTGGAGTAGGATTAGCATTAGGTTTTAGGTAGCCGTCCCTCCTAAGCCTCACTAACCATAGGTTACCCATGCATGATAACATTAGGACTCTTAGTTTCCCTTTAGAGTTTCCTTTGGGTCTTCTCTCTTCTCATCTCAAAACTTCTTGAAAACACTTAATAAAGATAAAGTGTATTGCGCACGAGACTTAAGCGTGGGGAATGAGAAATGAGGGGTTTCCTCTCATATTTCTAGAGTGCTTAGCGGGCGTCCTGTCTTGGGACGATTCGTTAAGTATTCGTCCCTGTGCCCTAGACTTTGGTGCAATGCAAGTTATGAACTAACTTAAAAAACACTTCTGTCTAAAAAACACAAAACAAATTCAAATCTTTTTATCCTTCGGGATTGTTGGGTTTCAAATTTCATTTTCAGAAAAGAGCTCATCGCTCACGTAAAAAACACTTACCCATCAGTGGTCGTACCCAAGAACTACATTAGCTTTGATTCCTCTCTCTCGTCCGATTGAGGATATGTAGGCACAAGACAGTGATTGTCTTGGCGAGCAACCTTCCCCCATAGTTCCCGTCCGAACTACGTTGACTCTGACTTTCCCATTGCACTGAGGGAGTACGTAGGCCTAGGGCATCGAATATGTCCTACCGAGTCCGTCTTAGTCACCCCCATCCCCGTTTTCTTTTGTTCAGCCATAGATAGTAGGACAACTCACCCTCCGTTTAGACAACAAGCGTGGACCCCATCGAGTACGATGGATACGTGGGGTGCTAACACCTTCCCCTCGCATAACCGACTCCCGAACCTGGACTATGGTTGTGATGACCATGTATTTCCCCCTTTCTCTTCAGGTTTATACAGTGTTTCCTTTCCCTCTCTCAGGATAAATACACATTGCTGGTGTCTCTGTGTTTTCTGCGCCACTCTCGCATTTGTACCGTTGGATGCGAATCTTTCGGGAGCGACAGTATGTACAACACATTGGAAATTGTTGACCTCTTGCCATCTTTCCTTAAAATCAGAACATCACCAATACCTTCAACTGCTAGAGTGTTGCAATTTGCAAACTTCACCGTGTTCTTCGACGAGGGCTTCATGTTGACAAACCAATCTTTCCTTCCAGTCATGTGTGATGAGCATCCTGAGTCTAAGTACCACTGATCTTGGAATCTTTCTTCATCTCTTGTTGTGACCATCATCAACGTCTCTTCTTCTTCGTGTTTCGCCATCTTTGCATCAGTTTCTTGATTTTTCTTCTTTTCTAGACAGTCACTAAAATAGTGGCCATACTTCTGACAATTGAAACACTGAATGTGACTTTTGTCAGATTTTCGACCACCACCTCTTCCTTTACCTGCAGCACCACCTCTTTGGTTGCCTTGATTCCAGGGCTTTCTCTGATTCGACCAGTTTCCTCCTCTACCTTTGTTACCATTCACGCTTCCTTTGCCTTTCTTTTCCTTTTCTGACTGCGCCTGCAAAGCCATATCACTCTTCGACTTTCCTGCAGCTCTTTCAGCCATCCTTTGTTCATGAGACTCAAGCGTCCCTTAAAGCTCTTCCTTCGTCAATACTTACAAGTCTTTCGACTCTTCTATGGCTACTACCACGTGGTCGAACTTTGGAGCCAATGACCTCAAGATCTTTGCAACAACTGATCTTGATGTCAACACATCTCCACATACTTTGATTTGATTCACCAGCTTTGTAACTCTAGTGAAGAAATCTATTATACTTTCATTGTCTTCCATCTGAAGCAACTCATAGGTTCTCTTGTGAGTTTGTAACCTCACCTCTTTCACCTTCTCTGCGCCTCCAAACGACTTTTCAAGAATCTCCCACGCTTCCTTCGCTGACTCTACATCACTAACCTTTTCAAAGTTATCTGGATCAATACACTGATGGATTATAAAGAGAGCTTTATAATCTTTCATCTTCAACTCTTTGTGTGCAGTCTTTTATTGATCCGCCGCGTTCTCTGCAAGTGGTGTTACTCCTTCCTTCACAAGATCCCAAAGATCTTGATAACAGAAAACCACCTTGATCTGCTTGCACCAATTCTCATAATTGTCTTTCTTGAGAATCAGAAGACTCGCCGAAAAGTGCCCGTTCGGATAGTTCATCACCATCACGATTTTCCTTCCTTGAATCTCAACCGGAGCTCTAGATACCAGATGTTGGGATTAACCTAAAATCTTTTGGGAATTCCTATTCAATCTTGATCTCAAGATTGTTAACAAATACGCAATGGCAATGAAAAGGGTTGAGAAAGAAAAGAAAGAAAAGAAAGAGAAACGTTGGAGAAGAAGATGAACAAAATTTTCTGCAGAGAACTCTCTACCCACAAACTGTGGAAATTCTGTTATTTCACTTGCGACTGCAAACTGTGAATACAATATCTCAAATCTGAGTCTGTTCTACTTCATCTTACAAAAATAAGGGTTTCTCCCTATTTATAGATTTAGGTTAGCTTGCACCCCAAGCCAAGGCCCAAAACTATAAAAGCCCAAAATAGTTAACATTACTAAAATAGGCCAAAGTCGAAACCTGTGTGAAGGAACCTCCTTCGACACTTCGACACACTATTACAACTTGACACACACATTATCACAATTCGTCTGCTCCTTGTTTCTGTCGAGCTACACTGCTTCGACACAAGGAATTACAACTCAACATTAAGAAGACTATCTAAAATTACACAATCATAGTCATTTACTTGTTTTCATACCGATCTATATTCAATATCATCATTAAATTTTATAGGTTGATGAGGTTTACCTTAGAATTTTAACAAATAAATTTTTAGTTACGTTCACTACAAGAAATTTGTAATATACCAGCAAACAAGTTTAGTGATCGCAAAAAAATAGGTTGATATAAATAATATTTAGAGGTCAAAATTACAAATCACCGGCGCTTAATTTTTCATTCAATCTTTAGAAAAATATCCCTTTGCTGGAATCAAATAGAGAACTTGAATATAATAGTCTTTTATTATTATTTTTTTACTTAACCTTTTATTTTGTAAAAGACTTTTTTTTGTCAAACTTTTCTAAAAGAATTTTTGGGAGCTAAAAGTTGTAAAAAATACCAAATCATCAAAAACACTTGTCCAACTTCTCCCGTGAAATTCTCCTGCGTCTAAGTTTTATTGCGTGAATTCATTACCTCATATCAATTTGTGTATTACTGCGTTAATTCATTCCCATGCGGTTTCATTTACAGCTGCATCGATTCTTATTCCTTAACCCAACCCTAATTGTTCATCTTCATTTGTAATTGCATCGATTCATCAATTTGTGATTCATCGATTCAGCTCAGGTGTATCACCTGCAACGATTCATCTTATGTGTATCATCTACAAGGATTGCTCACAGTACCGTTGCAGCTCCTAGAAATTTCAAAAAACTCATTCAGAAAGGTATCCAAGGTGTTGCTAAACTCAAACAACTCTACAAAGATAATGTTTTTTGCACACACTATCTTGCTTTACTACTTTTTCTGGTTTAGGGTTTTCTCAATTTACCTTTGTCGAGTGTGTATTATGTTATGTTCAATTCCATGCTAAAAGTGTTTATATAATTCTTTTTGTGGTATTGTGAATCAAACTCTAGTGTCGACAAGGGTAGCTTGATATTTCGACAGGAGTTGTGCATGTTGTAGTCGAAGTCTGTTCAAGCATGCTGTCAAAATATATTAACTTGTAATTTAAGTTAGTATGTCGAATTGGGTCTTGCTTGTAAGTCCAATTATTTAAGTTAGCCTGTTCCTTAAGTTAGCTTATGTAATAGGCCAATGTGTAAAAGCCCATTAGGTTAGTATGTTAGTTTTATTATAAATAGCATGCTAGTCTCTCATCTTTGTAAAGGGTGGTGAAAATCCTAATTAGGGTGAGAGAGGTTAATTGTTGGTATTTACTTGTAATCTTTGAACCCTTATTGAGAAAGGTAATAATAAAACAGATTTAACCAATGCATTTCATCCAGTCCTAATGACATTCATTCAGTCATTCATTGACTAAAATGTCAAAAGTTTTTTTTAATCTCAATACATCGTTCATTCTATTTCATCATGTTCCAGAAGTCCAGAGGGTGACAATCAATAGTATTGTTGTCATCTAAATCTCTATAGGTTTTAATTATAATGGGGAATCATAAGTAAATGGTCCAAGGGCGATTTACTTTGCATCTGATTGTTTATTCATAATTATTGAGCAATTCAATGCATCACAAGACATTTGCTTTTTCTACTTATCACAACGTGCATTTGAAGGTGAGAAAAACACAAGAAGAGGGTTGAATTGTGTATGCCAAATTACTTTTACTTCTGAACCAGAGTTCACATTCTAAACAGAAATTCAGGATCTGATAACAAGTGCAGCAGAAAAGTATACATAAGTAAATAAAAACAACAAAGAACACACAACAGTTATACTGGTTCCTCTCTAACTGAGAGTAGTCCAGTCCCCTTGAAGCACAAGAGATTTTCACTATAATCAAACAGATTACAACTGCTTATACACTCAAGTATAAGAATTTTCGGCTTAGACCCTCTGCCCGAGACATCCTTGCTTAATCAGCACCTGATCAAGACTTCCTGCTTAGATTTCTCAGATCCTAAGACTTTCCTGCTTAAATCCCCCTGGTTCAAGACTTCAGACTTAAGGTTTCCTTGCTTAGACCTTCAGTCCAAGACTTCCTGCTCAGATTCCTTAAATCTAAGACTTCAATGCTCAAGCCCACGACAAGAGACTTTTATCTAAATTGACTATTTAGAGAAGGAATAACTTACAACAACAATTGATTAATAATTAGAGGTGTTCAAATATAATACAACACACTGTAGCGTGCAATTTTTGTCGGTGATACGGCCACCTTACCGTATTGGTTGGAATTGGGTGCTACTTTCTGATTTCTTATTTATCCTATGAAGCTGGAAAGGAAAGGGAAGCTATCTAAAACTAACCTTGCACGCAAATGTTTTTTTTAAACAAATGCTAAGAGATTAGAGGGTCGGGGTCAGGTTATACAAAGGGAAGTTGTCAATTACCTAGTGTATATATGGTTATCCATAGATTTTCTTTGGCATGTTCGAATACTTTCTGGTGTTTATCTATTATGGGTTGGGAAACTTTCTCCTTTGGGAGGTTTGAGAGGATGTTTTTGTTGTTTTTGGGTTTTCCGTTGCTTTTGGTAAGGTACTGGACCTAAAGTTTTTGATTCGTGTGTTCGCTAAGATTTCGTAATCTTATGTCTACGTATTACCGTTAAAAGAAAATAGGGGAATCAGAGTAATCGTAGTTCCTCCTATTCTATGGGAGGAAAAGATATTTGGTGTCTTATTTCAAGCCCAAGATTGAAGCTAAAGGGTTTGACTGAGAGATAATTTGTCATCTCTAAAGGGAGGTATCTCACCTGTTTATCACAGTTGTCGGGTAACTGATTACAAAGGAGAATTACTTTAACTGGAATGTATGGAATCCAACAATGCCATAATTTCCTTTATAGGGGAAGTGTCCTGAAGGAAGAAACTTTAACTCAATGTAGAGTAATGCCATTTTTCCTTAGGAGTCTTCCATGCTAAGAGAGGGACATTGGCTTGGATGTAAATAATCCAGAGGCTTGCCACTTACAGCAATTAGATGAAAGAGGAAGTTTACCAGGATAAAAGAGGGATCACAACTTGGATTTTTGAATCAACAAGTGTGCCACTTACAACAGTTATCTAGAATTAGGGTTTGTTTAATTGTTGGTTTTGATGTGTAATATACAGTGAAATGTCTTCCTACAGAGAGAACTCTTGATTTCATCTAAGGGGATATTGATTTTTTTGTGCCTTGATCAAAGCCCAAGGTTGAAGCTAAAAAGGTTGACTCTACTAGGGAGTTTTATATCTGTCTTATACAAAGCCCAAGATTGAGGCTGAAAAGAATTGACTCTTCTGGGGAAAGTTTAGTCTGTCTTGTACAAAGCCCAAGATTGAGGCTAAAAGAATTGAATCCACTGGGGAGAGGTTTTATCTGTCTTGTACAAAGCCCAAGATTGAGGCTAAAAGGTTTGATTGACTCAGCTGGAGGATATGATCTGTTTTGTACAAAGCCCAAGATTGAGGCTAACTCTACTGAGGAAAAATCATTATACAAAGCCTAAGAGGAGGCTGGCTAGGGAAATTCTTATATGAAGCCTAAGAGGAGGCTGACTTCTGCTGAGGATTATTGAAATCCAGAGACAGGTCCAAATTGGGGAATTAACTCTTGTTAAGAATATCAGATGCCCTGAGGTTCTGATTTTGTTAAGGTTTTATTGATGATATAGGTTTAAACGTTGAGTGTGATAAGCTATGAAGGTTTCAAACTCTGCTGCAGATTGATGGAATGATCAGGGTTTATCCCGTGCTTTTAGGAAACTTTAGGGTTTCTATGAGATCCAATAGGAGATGAGACTTTCCAAGTCTACTGGTATGAAGAGGTTAATCTTTGTATGATGCCCAAGAGGAGGCTGATGTTTTAAGGGATGAGAATCAACCCTAAATTGGTCTGATGTTTTGGAATTCTGACTCTTTGGAGGATTGAACTAGTAGAGATGACTAAGTTCTGTCCTATACCTGTATGAGGTCTTCGGGTCCTTCTACAAAGCCAAGAGGAGGCTGAGAACTTCTAAGAAGCCTGTGGGTTGTCGATCCCGGGATTTTCATCCAGGTACAAACGTGAAAGTGTCGCGGAAGAAGGAAAGAAGAGTCGCCAGCCAGGCATTTTTATCCCAAAGAAAGGGAAGGGTAATGCTGTACAAACCCGGGAGAAAGGAAAGAATGAGGTCTCGCGAACCAAAGAGAACAGGTAAGGGAGTCGGTTACGTGAAGGGAAGGTTATCGCACCCCTTCACGTCCGCCGTACTCGACGGGATCCACGCTTGAAGTACTGCTTAAAGGGTGATAGAAAAGATACTAGAAAAGGAATGGAAAGTGGACGAGAAGCAAATGTAGGGAAAATAAAAGAAGTGCTCGAATGGGCCCTACCCCACTGCCTACGTATCTCATCGGGAACATGAGAATCAGAGCGACGTAGTTCCCCTGACTAAGGGAAAACTGTTTGTGTTTTTTAGGGAATGGCTAACGTTCTAGCTCAGGTGTTGCAGGCTCGCTGGATCGAGTGCGTTACCGTATTGCAAGAGAACGAGGAGAAGCACATTCGTACGTTGAGAGTGAATGAGATGAGAAGAGAATTCCCGAGGGAAAGACGTTTTTGTTTGTTTGAAGTGTTTTTAGCAGTTTTTTATTTGAAGTGTTTTGCATAGGAGAGTGTACCTAAGTCTTTTTCAATGGAATGTGCATCTCATACATTATTCCAAAATGGAATGATGATGAAGTACACTAAGTATGAGGAAGATCCTCAAACTTACTTCCAAAGTTAAAGGCTTAAGTACACTAGCCTATTCCCTTTATTAAATGTTTTTGTTGTTTTTAAATGAAGAAGTATTTTTGGTTTTGTTTGTGAAATCACTTCATGTTAAAGACTTGTACATCATGCTAGAAAACCTACAACACATTCCAAGATGGAATGTATGCAAGCCTCCCCGTGGAATAAGGCTCATGACACATGAAGATGTATCAACCTTTATTAGGTGTTTTGAAGTTGTTTTGAGAGGAGAGAAGAGAGACTCAAAAGAAACAAATGTAAAGACTAAAGGGGACTAAGACTCACCCTAATATTATCATGCTTGGAGATCCTAAGGGTTAAGTGTGGTTTATAAGCCTAGGTCTAGAAGAAGAGAGAAGAAGAAGAGGTAACATAATTCACTTCTAAGATAGAAGATGAGTTATGAACCAAGAGGGAGAAGAAAGAATTTGAACAAAGAAAGCATTGAAATGCTTTGCATAAACACAAAAGAGAAAGCATTAAAAGATGAGGGAAGAAAATATGTGTGGAAGCATATCCACACACTCAACTTACCATTAGCCTCTACAAGCAAAGGTTAGCTAAACAATTGA
This sequence comes from Lathyrus tuberosus, assembly GCA_022829125.1. NCBI lineage: Eukaryota > Viridiplantae > Streptophyta > Magnoliopsida > Fabales > Fabaceae > Lathyrus > Lathyrus tuberosus. The sequence continues at coordinate 4,204,139 of JALAZF010000414.1, read as the reverse complement.
ATATGAAAGCATAAGTAAAAGAAGGAAGACAATTAAACATCAAACTACTTAGGAAATGAACTTATGAACCAAACAAAGCCTAAAACTAAAAGGAAAGGACTCTAAGTGTTCAAGGACTTCTAAAGTCAGTAGCTATGTCTAAAGATGTTCTAATAGGGTTAGGGTACCTAATGGGATCAAACTATGTCAAGAAAGATGCCTAAGATTCATACAAGTTCAAGTTATGAATTAAATATGAAGTATGAATGTGTATGGCATACAAACATGAATGAATGCATGAAAAAATGTCAAAGTCAGAAGTGAATGGCATATTATAATTCATATGGAAGTCAATGACTGAACATACAAAGCATGAGTGAAATGATTCAAGAAGATAAAGCAAGTAGAAGCAAACAATGTTCAAGTACAAGTAAGAAAGGAAGAAGCTTGTAACACAAGTCAAAGTTGAAAAAGAACATGAAAATAAATGCAAATGGATGCAAGTCAGAATTATACCTCATATTTGAATGTCTTATAATGCCTATGAATGAGCATACAAGTTATGAGAATGGATGCTCAAGTATAAGAAATTAGATGAAGAAGAAGTGAGAAGAAAAGAAACAAGTTTCACATAAGGAAAGAATAATTTGGAATGCAAGTCAAAGTTGAAACTCAAAGATGAATGATAATGGATTATAGGTCAGTACCAAATGACATTTAATATGCAATTAAAATGTAAGAATTAATCATATCAGATGCATATGCAAACCACATTGATGCAAGTTAAGAAAGAGATGCAAAGCTAGGTCAAACATGTACAAGTATACAAGATGAATGACATTTGAATGCATGAAATGATTATGGGTCAGTAGCATATTCAATATGAAATGCAAATGAGATGCATGAATAGGCATTGATGATTCACAAACAAGTCATGTTGATGATTAGAAGAGAAGAGAAGCAAGTTTGGGTCAAACATTTCAAGTAAGGATGCACTTTTTTCACATACACAAACCAATTGGAATCACAATGTAAATGACCTATAATTCTAAGCAAAAGGACCTATAATATTCTAATGAGGACCTATAATGATGCACAAATAGGTTCTAATATGATGGCACAAGTGCCTCTTAATCACACAAAGTTTAGAAGTTAAGAAAGAGCACACAAAATGTTACCTATAATCATCAACAAGGAAAAAATAGAAATAAACTTGTAAAAAATGTTAAACTAAGGCAAAAAGCACCTAAGCCAGAACTAAAACAAGTGTCAAAAGCTCACACAAAGATTCAAAAAGGAAATAGTTCAAATGAGGGTTCAAAGTCACATTGAAGCAAGGCCAAGGAATGCACAAAGAGGCTCATCAAAATGCATGATAAAATGATTTTAAAAAATATGAGAAAAATGTTTTCAGATACTTCAAGATGTTATTCAAATATGCCGAAAATATTGGATGCAAAAATGTTTTAGAACTATGCAAAAGAAATTGGACAATGCACAAGTATCACGAAGAAAGTCATTTAAAAAGAAAATAAAAGGAAATTATAAAAATATGAGCAAAAAGTATTAAAATCAGAATTAAAAATAATGGAAAATTAGTTTAATGTGTTTTGATGTCATGTGAATTTATTTGGAATTTTTAGAATGAATTTAGTATTTTTAATAAAAGCAAATGAAACACGTATGAAAAGGAAAATAAAAATGTGAATGAATGAAGGAGGGGGTGTACAGCTAGCAAAAAGCACGTTGAAAATGGTTTGGGCTCACAAAAGAGGTGTGTGAATAGCACACTGATCTAAGTCCAATAACATGCACTCAGAACATGGTAATAGCATAGGCACTCAGTCAAACATTGACTCCATCAGAGCCACACGTTTAAGTCAACAAGATCAATCAAACAAAGTAATCTGATCCAACGCATCACAAGCCACGCACATGGTAATAATCATACATGCACACACATGCAACCAGTCAAAGTCAACAATTCATAGAGAGAGAGTCACGTGAGGAGCATCATCCTCATTTATGCGCTGGCAAGTTTCTAGCCCTAGGATTGAAAATATCTAACGGCTGTGTTATAATCTGGTTCTAAAACCCTAGCTGAACCTCACCGGCCGGAGAAGGACCTCCGGTCATCTTCTCCGGCCATCTCCAGCGACCTGCAACACTCACATGCTTCCAGAATGCATAAAATGTATATCAAAATGAAGCTAAGCTCATGCACATCACGAATCTAGCAATGAAATTCACACAGCAAGCATGCATGTATAGAGAGAATCGAGCACAAACATTTTGCCCTAGAATTTGAATCTAAGCACTTAAGGTGCCTATCACTAGCCAGATCAATCACATTGCTTCTATTAAGCTATAATCAACATGAAACAAACTTAAAATCAGTGAATTAGTGCAAGAAAAAAAAGTTGAGAAATAATGAACCTGAAACTTGAAGAAACCTTGAATCAGAAGAAAACCAGAGGTGATCTTTGAGTTCTTGAGCTTGAATGCAGCAAAATAAATGCTATGGAATGTTGATTTCTGAAGAGAACAAAGAAATTCAGCCTTGAGAAAGTGCTACACTTGATCCTGATTCAACTTGTTCTTGATCAAAGAGCAACAATGATGAACAATGGATGAAGCTTGGAGTGAAAATGTGGAGAACTTGTGTGAAAAGAGAGAGAGAGTTCAGAGAGAAACTTGAGAGCTTTGAGGTGTGAGAATGAAAAATGAAGTGTTCTCCTTGCAAATTCTGTTAGAAAATTATTTATATGTGTGGCTAGGAGTTAACCATCTCAGTTGATGGTTAGAACTCAGGTTAGGTTAATGGTGGTGTGAAGCAATGAGAGGGTGTGCTTGAGCAATCCAAAAATCAGAAGAACTCGTGTAGTGTTGTTGATGTAAGGATGATGATGGTTAAATGGATGATGGTGATGATGTTATGTTGTGTAGCCTGCATCATGTTTGCTTTACAAGTCTCTCTCATTTCTTCTTTCATGTATGGAGCAAGTAAGCATGTATAGCATGTGAAGTATGTTGGTCCAAATGAAGTAAACAATAGTACATGAGTGCATAAAAGTGTTTGTGATGGTACTGAACCCAAAACCATGTACAAAACCTCCAAAGATCCATCAATGCATCAATGAAAATAGGGATGTTTGCAAATGAAGTTCTCTCAATGTAGTGCATGAAAATGGATGTTTTTGGTGGCTATGGACCAAGGATACATCATAGAACAAGTTTGTAGTTGAAACCAAAATGAAACAATACCATCAAAGCACTCAAAAATGACACTAAAGTCACTTGCTTGTGGCTGAAGTTTTAGCAAGGCAAACCTGCATGCGTGCCTAACTCATGGGCCTATGAAACTCAGAGTGAGACCCTTGTCTTGGAACCCTCATAAGTCTTCATACATTGCTAAAATGAAAAAGTGATAAACATGAACATGGTAGAGGGCATGGAGAGGAACAACTTTGGTGTTCGACATTTTTTTCATTTGGAGCCTTATTTATTGAGAAAATTGGCTTGACATTTGGTACACCACCTATTTGATGAAATTATGGCCTGGAGGCCTGAACTTGCCTTGCCATGACTTGAAATTTGCCTTGATTTTGCTATACTTTGATTGATCATAACTCCCCCAATTTTGATCCAATGGAAGAGTTCTTGGTATGGATTTGAAGCTTGGAATGTGATCTTTAATTGCCTCAACTTGGGCCTGAAGTTTGAAGCTTTTATCTTGTAGAAAGAATGCCTTGAAGTAGAGTGCAAAATGGTCCAAACTTGCCATTTTTAGAAACCTTAAGTTTCTATTTTGGGAAGTTTTGTGATTTCTTGATTTTTCCATGAACCTCTTAGATTTTCTTGATCAAATCTCCATAAATGAACATATTGGACTTGTGGAACATGAAATTGGCCTCAAAAAGTCAGGAGTTGACTTTTTCCTTTGCACAGTTGACTTTCTCCTAATTTCCTGATTCTCAAGCAACTGACCAATTGAAAACCTTCTGAAATGAACCAATAGGCAATTTTCCATCCTTAGATACTTGACATCATGTAGAAAACATTGAGATCAAGTTTGAACCAAAATTTCATCAGGAGACTGCTTGAACTCAAAACCCTAATTTGGACTGCTTTTGCTAGGAGATGATGAACTGTCCAACTTCTTGATGAATTCCCATCTTCCAATGACTTGTGGGATCAAATGGGATGTCATATGATATAAGAGACCCTTGAAGCTTGTTGGGAGACCTGTGGCTCTAGCTCTCTTGCTTTGGATGATCAATACTCTGAAATCAACTGATCACATGCCCTATGTTGAACCAATGATGAATGTTTTATTTTTCTATGACTTGAATGTAATGCAATGCAATGAAAGTACATGCTAAATGATATGAAAGTGAGAGGGAGAATTTTGGGGTATCACATGGGTCCTTATACTAAGCCCAAGAGGAGGATGGGGATGCTTTTAGGAAGCATGTGGGTCCAAACCTAAGAAAAGTTCAAGAAAGGTTTCACCGGGAATAATCCTTTCTTTAGTGAACAGTCCTAGGGTTTGAAGAAATTCAAAAGAGGTTTCACCGGGAATTAATCCTCTTTGGGGAAGTGAATTTCTTGTACAAACATTTCTAATTTGTGACAGTCTTGAGGAAAGTTTCACCGGGAATAATGCCTTTCTCTGTTCCATATTGTATAAGCCCAATAGGAGGCAAAACTGTATCTGGAATTTCCTATGGGGAACTAGTTTTGATTGTGTTGAAAGAGTAACCATTGGTTTGACCTAAATCTAGACCTAATTGCTGGGGAAAACTCTAAGCAAGTATATACAGCTATACATATACAGATGAAATATATAAACCAGTATGTATAAAAGAAGTAGTAGAACTTACAGTTGTGCAAGCCCAAACATTGTAACCACAGTTGTATGGTTAGTTATTCAAGAAATTGAAGAAAGTTTTGATAAAAACATAGAATTTGAATCTAAATCAAAAGGAAAGTTGTTTTTAAAAAGAAGTTTGGGGCTTATACTCAAGGAGAGGCCCAGATGATCTCTTTTGAAAAGACGATAATCGCGTCGTAGTTTTGAAAACCACAGAGGGACTTATACAATGACTAAGGCCCAAATTATTGTATTTTACAAAGAGGATAGGTCTTACACTCTATTAGAGGCCCAAAAATGTTTGGAAAGAATAAAGATGGGACTTACAACACAAGGGTAGGCCCAGATGAAAATTGTTTTGAAAACGGCGATCGCGCCGAGATTTTTTTAAAATCGTATCGGGACTTATACAATGATTAAGGCCCAAAAAGGTTTATTTACAAAGGGATGGGACTTACACTCTATCAAGAGGCCCAAGAGTTTTAAAAAGAAGAGAGAATGAGACTTATAACTCAGGGAGAGGCCCAAATGAAAAACAATGATCACACGTTGTTTTTTAAAATCGTATAGGGTCTTAAACAATGATTGAGGCCCAAAAAGTTTGTGTGTGACAAGGGATGGGTCTTACACTCTATTAGAGGCCCAAAAGAGTTTTGAAAAATATTTGTGAGGGTGAAAATAATCAAAACCCTAATTTGATTAAAAAAATGCATTTTAATTTAAATAAAAATTAATAAAATGATCAAAATTATCAAACATTTGTGAAAAACAAGGTGTGACCTTGGATTAATGTTTGAAAAATCATGTTTTATTCATAGAATGATTTGAAAATCATTTGAATTTGAAAAATCAAGAGAAAGAATTTATTTAAAATGTTTAAAAAAACAATTAAAAAGGAATTCTTTACAAAAATTCAAAATATATTAAATAAATTATTTTTATTTTTATTTTTTTGTGGAATAAAATATTTTAACATATTTGTAAATTTTGGAAAAAAGAAATATTCAAAAATTATTGAAAGTGAAAGAGAAATTAATTTTTGAAGTTATTTTAGAAGTTGTAAAAAGATGAAGGAATTAATTGGTAAAAAATATGGGATGGTCCTCCCAAGGTTTGAATTCACGCCTTTGGGGTGGAGAGTTTAAAACTTTATTATCTGAGCCATGTGCGTTGGCTGATAGAGAATGGAATATGAAAATAATATAGGAAACTCTCTTTTGAAAATGGTTAAAAAAATAAAACCAAAAGGTCTAGGGCGAGGGGGATTCGAACCCTAGACCTCTCGCTCGCTACACACACACAAATACTAGTGTTTCCACTAGGGCGCAATGCCAATTCAAACATATATTGGCAATGGAATAATATATATTATGTTTGGTTCTAAAACCTGAAAATGGCGCCATGGCCATCTTCTTCCTTGAACCAACATCAGATTTGCATGAAGCATGCTATCTCTCTCGTTTCTCAATCATTTTGGAAGATATAAAAATGAAAACCGTTCATTTTTTAACAAGGAACATAATGGTTCTTTTCAATTTTATTTATATTAAGTGTAACAAAAGATATCGTGTAACAACCATATGAACCCTAAAAAATGCAAGAACTAAATGAAATCTCATATACGCAAGATAAATGGCAATTAGTTGAGGGTTAATGATCTATAAGCAACCAGAATCATGATGGTAACTTAAAATAACATTTATGATGCATGTAGTAATGAGTTTGAAAGTTTAAGGCTTACCTTTGCAAGAAGGAATCGAATGTTGTTGTAGAGGTGTTACAGAAGTGAAATAATGATCTGGATATCTTCCTTAGGTGTTATGGATTGTGTTGCAAGCCTTGGAATGATTTGAAACTACCTAGAACTCTTGGCTCGAATCCATCTGCATGTTGAAGCAAGTGAGATATGGAGATGTGGATTCTGGTGTTACATAAGTGATTTAGAGGTTTAGATCACTTCTATAAGGGATATATGATGTGTTTGGATCATTGGTTCAAGCTGCATTGCTTTTTTATTTCAAAACCCGATAGCCACTTCTTAAGAATTTGGATTTTTTATTCACAAGAGGGAATTCAGAGAAAACAATGTTGGGATTGTTATGGTGTGTCTTAAGTGGTCAAGTATGAGCTCTATTTATAGGTAAATAGAATTGTCAAGCATAAACAGTTGGAACTTGAAGGATAAGAACTGAATTCAATGGTCTTGGCTTGGCATAATTGCTTCTTACACAAGGTACAATAGCTGTCCCAAATAGCTCAGCTATGTATTGACTCAATCCACATTCTGCAGTCCTTTTTAAATGTTTTTTTATTAGAGCATCTTGACTACAAGGGATAAGAATCTTGAATATGCACTATTTGCTCATAATTTCCTTTGAAATTCAAGTCTTTGTACAAAGACTCATTATGCCTAATGATCAAGTTTTAAGCATCTTGGCCTAATTCTGCAGGTTGGATCAGAGTTGTGAAGATCATATTGAATGTATTTGACTCCTTTGATCATTGTCCCTTGACTCAAAATCATGGACAACAAGTTAATATCTAAACTGTCATGAAAACAGTTGCAACAATGCCTTTTGTGGCAGCCATAACTCTTGGCTCAAGTTAAGTTGTTTCATGCCAATGAACTCTTTGGATTTTTGGCAACATGTATAACAACTTTGATGTTTACATTTGAGATTGATTATTCTTGTAACTAGGTGTAAACATCTCCCAAGTTTTGGTGTTTTACCTAAAATCTGTTTTGGACAGAATTTTGTCTAAGTGTTGGAAAAAAAAGGCATTTTCATGTTTTAGTGATTTTGATTCAACCATAACTCAGAATCCATGATGATTTGGAATGAGATGTAGTTGACATATTTGAAGTATGTAAGATGAGCTTTCATTTGAGCTATGGATGGAAGAAAAAGGCCTTGTGGTTTAGGAGTTATGGCCTTGCAAAGTTGGTACCAAATCTATTTTGTTCCATAACTTAGAAAAATTTAAGTTTCTTATGGTTGCCCCTTTTGCAAGAAACCTCACTTTTCTTGATGGATCGGATGATGATCAAAACCACACATTAACATTGTTTTTGACTTAGGGGAACCACATTTGTGAAAAATTTCAAAAAGTCAAACTTGATTTTGGGCACAGTTGACTTTTTGTCAGATGAGTTCCAAACTGTGTGATCCTCTATGTAATCAAGTCCTTGACCTAATTCAAACTTAATGGATGGATTACATAGGTGTTTTAGGGTGTCTTGAATCATGTCCCAAGGTTTCGGAACATGTCTTGGTCCAAAGTCAAAAGTACAGTTGACTTTTTCTTAAAAACCCTAATTGTGGTCCTGATGAAATTGAAACTTGTGAATCAAGCTTCTTGGATCAATCCATTGTTGTAAATGGATCAATATAGTGTATTTGAGGCCCTCAAATCATGTCTTGAGGTTTTGGTTCATGCCTTGCCTCAAAAGTTACCTTAGGGGTGAATTAGGTCAAGAAACCCTAATTCCTGATTTTTGATGAATGCTTCCCCTGAGGTTAATTTGACTCTATGATTGGGTCCATGAGATTCCTTTGAGCTTCTTGATTCATGTTTTGAGGTATTGGCTCATGCCCAGATGAAATTTTTTATCTGGAGGGCTTGGTCGACCAAAACCCTAATTTGGTGACGCTGGCGATCTTGAGGCTCGATCCACTCGGAATGTTGCAATCTTGTGCTTAATTCTTGATGTGAGAGTCCTCTTGATCCTTTATAGATGCTTGAGAGGCTAGAAAAGTTGAAGATTATGTCATATCTTGATTTATCCTTTGTCTAAGTGCTCTGGGAGGGCTCAAAACCCAAATTCTTGATTGTAGTGAATGCTCAGCAATTCTTGAGGAGATTGAAGAGGTATGATGGTACATCCATATTGTGGTGATGAGTTACATAATGATGGGAAATCTTTGTGGTCAAAATTTGGGGTATGACAGATGCCCCTATTTAATCTTCTTGGACCCGAAGGTGTGAATGGTGAAGATATTCGGACATTCAGGGTTCAAGATGATTAAATATCTGAATACCCGAAATTTTGACTATGGTTATGAATAGCAGTTCGCTCATCCACCTTCTTTTTCTAAGAAATGTTACTTAGAAAAGGGTAAAACTTCCCCTCGATCCTGTTCTTCAGCCTCAGAACTGGTCTCAATTTCTTTTGAAATAAACTTCCCCTCGATCCTGGTCTTCAGCCATGGAACTTGTCTTATTTTCTTCTTGAAATAAACTTCCCCTCGATCCTGGTCTTCAGCCACGGATCTGGTCTCAGTTTCTTCTTGTCGAGTTCCTTCCTCGACAAGGAACTCTATGTGTAGTGGTCTTCATCAAACTTCTCACCGAGCTATACTGGGGAGACGCCATTTGATGGAAGAATTTGATGTCATACTTGCTAGGGAAACCCATTTGTCTGAACTGTAGAGGTGTGCAAACTTCTCTGTTGGAGATGCCATTTGTCGACTCTACTGGGGAAAATGAGTCTTTTGAGAGACCGCTCCTTTTGCTAGGGGATATTACATCATACTTTTCTTCGAGACCTTTTCGGAGAAATACCATGCGATGTAATCCAATTCTGAGGTGCTTATGAATTTATTAACATCAAATTTCTAGGGAGAAAAATCGATGTATTGCCAAGAGTCTTTTAGTGGAGAGGCTTTCTCTGGGGGATTTTCCATAATCCGGGAAAACAAACATATCATCTTCAATGGTGAAGAGTGATGTTTCAAAGGTGTAAATGGAATGTATTCTTGCCTTTTAGAGGTTCAAGTTATCAAAGTGGTCGAGGACAGTCTCCAATCCAGAAATAAACAGGGGAGAGATTGCTTAGGCGACACTTTTCTGGATGAGGAAAGAACTGAAAGCTCTATCGGTGAGAGGACTATATCGCTTGGGGATGAAAATTACCAGAGTGATATTAATGCAGCATGTGTATGAACATGAATCAATCATGTATGATGTATGTATATTTATGCTGACAAAATAGGCGCGACATACAGACTGGTGGATGAACACGACTGGATACTCGACCACTGCGGGGGATAAAAAGTATCATTGGTTCAAGACAACGATCCTTTTTTTTCATAGGAGGGGTAGACCCTTCTGCGGAAGAACCATCAATTGGTCTTCAGAGGTAAGAACTCTGCCCGGGGTATCAGATGAGACATTACATCTGAAACAGTCAATCCTTCATTCAGGTGTACTGGTTTAGAAGGAGTACTTTGATTCTGCATTTTGAGGTTTGATCACTCCCAGAGAAGCCATCGATGTTCCTTTTTGTGTTCAGTAGTAAAAAAGAATTGCCGTCTTTATTTTAAAAGTAGAAAAAAATTTGAAAGTTAAATTCATTTTTTTGTTTCAAGAATCGTTGATCATATTAAAAATGTCATTCTGTAAAGCAAAATAAATGAGAATTGCAAAGAAAATCACTAGGGCTCAAATTTTATTGATAGAATGGTAATTAGCCAAGTGTATAATCCCATAGAGCATTTACAAAGTTTAGAAAATGATAACTTAAGGGAAAAAGGATACATTGAAACATAATGACCGTTATCCTTCTTCCAACTTTGAATTCTGTATATTCTTAGCTTCTGTCGAAGGTGACCTTGACTGAAGTTTTTCGAAGGATGGTGTTACCATTGGGGATTTAACCTTGTCGGACATAGTTACTTGCCATGAATCCCTAACTTTTTCCTGGATCATCTTTCGAGGTTTTTAATCTATCGGGATGTTTTTTGCTTATGTCTCTAACTTTTGCCTGGACCACCCCTTTCGGGTTTTCAATCCACCGAGACGTTTTTATTTTTTATTTAGGCGAAGTATTTCTTGACTACATCAACATTCGTGGGGTAGGTAAACTCCTCTTCATCCATGGTTGCAAGTCTCAAGGCACCTCCTAAGAAGGCTTTCTTAACAATGTAAGGGCCATCATAATTTGGAGTCCATTTTCCTCGGGAATCAGTGAGGAATAATTGTATCTTCTTGAGAACTAGGTCTCCTTTTCTGAAGACACAGGGTCGGACTTTTTTGTCGAACACTTTCTTTATTCTTTGCTGATACAACTGGCCATGGCATAAAGCCGTTATTCGCTTTTCTTCGATTAGGTTCAGTTCATCGTGTCGACTTTGACACCATTAAGCTTCTGTTAGCTTAGCTTCCATCAATACCCTGATTGAGGGTATCTCTACTTCTATGGGGAGCACTGCCTCCATGCCATATACTAGAGAGAAAGGGGTTGGCCCCGTTGAAGTTCAGACGGATATACGATAATCTTGAAGAGCAAAGGGTAACATCTCGTGTCAGTCTTTGTAGGTTACAATCATCTTCTTAATGATTTTCTTGATATTCTTGTTAGCTGATTCTACCGCTCCATTCATTTTAGGTCGGTAGGGAGATGAGTTATGGTGTTCGATCTTAAACTCAGTGCACAACTCTTTCATCATCTTGTTGTTCAAGTTGGATCCATTATCAGTAATGATCTGGCCTGGAACACCATAACGACAGATGAGATTGTTCTTGATAAATCGGACCACCACTTGTCTGGTTAAATTGGTATATGACGCCGCTTCGACCAATTTGGTGAAGTAGTCAATGGCTACCAAGATGAACTGATGTCCGTTTGAAGCTTTGGGTTCAATCATGCCAATCATGTCGATTCCCCATATAGAAAAAAACCATGGAGAAGAAAGAACTTTGAGATGCGTTGGTGGTACATGGATTTTGTCTGCGTATATCTTACACTTGTGACACCTCCTCATGTACTTGTAGCAATCAGATTCCATTGTCAGCCAATAATATCCTGCTCTCAGAATTTTTCTCGCCATTGTGTGTCCATTGGCATGAGTGCCAAAGGATCCTTCGTGAATCTCTTTCATCAACATGTTTGCTTCTTGCCTGTCTACGCATTTGAGAAAACCCATGTCGAAGTTTCTCTTATAGAGTGTATTACCGTTCAGGAAGAAGTTGCCAGCCAATCTTCTGAGAGTCTTCCTATCTTTTCTGGATGCCCAGGGCGGGTACTCTTCTCTTTGAAGAAAACATTTGATATCATGATACCATGGTTTGTCATCTATGCATGTTTCAATTGTGAAGATGTAAGTGGGCCTTTCAAGGCGTATTATGTCAATCTTAGGTACGTCATTCCAATGATTTACAACAATCATGGAAGAGAGTGTGGCTAGTGCATCAGCCATGTGATTTTCTTCACGAGGGATATGATGAAACTTGATTCTGTTGTAGAATGGTAACAACCTTCTTGCTTAATCTTTGTAAGGAATAAATCCTGATTGGTATGTATTCCACTCTCATTTGATCTGATTGATAGCTAGGGATGAGTCTCCATACACATCCAAGTTCTTTATCCTTAAATCAATTGCTTCTTCGAGACCCATGATACAAGCTTCGTATTTGGCCTCGTTGTTTGTGCATTTGAATGTTAATCTGGAAGTGAAAGGAATATGGGTACCCTGAGGTGTTACGATGATTGCCCCAATTCCGTTTCCATAAGTTTTAATAGCTCTGTCAAAAATTAGTCCCCACTAGGAACCTGGTTATGGCCTTTCGTTGGGTAGCGGTTCATCGCAATCTTTCATTTTCAAGTACATGACATCTTCGTCTGGGAAGTCAAATTTGAATTATTCCTGATCGTTAATCGGTTGATGAACCAAATGATCAGCTAAAATACTTCCTTTGATAGATTTCTGAGCATTATATTCAATGTCGTATTCTGATAACAACATCTGCCAGCGAGCAATCCTTCCCATGAGAGCAGGCTTTTCAAAGACGTACTTGATCGGATCCATTTCGGAGATTAACCAAGTAGTGTGACAAATCATGTATTGGCGAAGATGTTTGGCTGCCCAAGCCAGAGCGCAACAAGTTTTCTCGAGCATAGTGTACTGAGTTTCACAGTCCGTGAATTTCTTGCTTAAGTAGTAAATGGCAGACTCATTTCTTTTTGTCTCGTCTTGTTGGCCAAGTACACAACCCATGGAGTCTTCCAAGAATGTTAAGTAGATGATCAGTGGTCTTTTTTCCACTAGAGGAGACAAAATCGGTGGATTCAACAGATATTCTTTGATACTGTCGAAAGCTTTTTGGCAATCTTCTGTCCATACGCAACTTTGATTCTTTTTGAGTAATTTGAAGATTGGCGCGCATGTTGAGGTCATGAGGGATATGAATCTCGAGATGCAACTCAGACGTCCCAAAAATCCTCTGACCTGTTTTTCAGTCTTTGGCGAAGACATTTCTTGAATGGCCTTGACCTTGTCAGGATCAACCTCAATTCCTTTCTGGCTGACGATGAATCCTAAGAGTTTTCCTAAACGAACACCGAATGTGCACTTATTGGGATTCAAGCGGAGTTTGTATTTTCTCAGACGCTCGAATAACTTTGACAGGTGTGTCACATGTTCTTTTTCTGTTTTAGATTTGGCAATCATGTCATCGACATATACTTCAATTTATTTGTGCGTCATGTCGTAAAACAGAGTTGTCATGGCCCTTTGATAGGTTTCCCCCGCGTTCTTCAGACTGAATATCATTACCTTGTAACAAAAGGTGCCCCATGGGGTGCTGAATGAAGTTTTCTCCATATCTTCCGGCGCCATTTTGATTTGATTATAGCCCGACAATCCATCCATGAAGGAGAAGACTTTGAATTTAGATGTGCTATCTACTAGCATGTCAATGTGTGGTAAGGGGAAGTCGTCCTTTGGACTTGCTTTGTTTAGATCCCTGTAGTCCACGCATATTCTGACTTTTCCGTCCTTTTTCGAAACTGGCACTATGTTGGCCAACCATTGAGGATATTCTGAGGTGGCGAGGAAACCTGCGTCGATTTGTTTCTGCACTTCCTCCTTAATTTTGATGTCCATATCCGGATAAGTTCATCTTAGTCTTTGTTTTACTGGAGGACATTATATTTTAAGCGGTAAACGATGTTCCATGATGCTGGTATCCAACACTGGCATGTCCTAATAGGACCAAGCAAAGACATTTGGAAACTCTTTGAGAAGTTTTATTTTGTCTTCTCTGACAGTTGGACTGAGCAGTGCTCCAATCTTAACTTCTTTCTTTTCTTCTTATGAACCCAAATTGACTCTTTCCAACGGCTATTTGTGAGGATCAATAGTCCTTTCCTCCTGCCTGAGTAGTCGGGAAATCTCTTCTGGAATTTCTTTGTTTTCTTCCTCTTCAGCCTCAAATACCGGGAATTCAAAGTTGGGAGAAGACATTGGATCGTATGTTTCAATGGGGTTTAAAACAAGCAATCTACATGACATGATGATTCATTTTTTTAGCAAAGACAGAGAGAATGCAAGAGTGTGTGTAGTGTATTTTATGAAAAATGCTTGTTTTTATTTTGGGTTGTTTTTAGGATTACCATTTTCTGAAAAAACAAAAAGTGAAAACAACAATAAATGCGGGAATTCATAATGACATTATTTATTCATGATTTGTCGATTCTTAAAACTCTGTCGCTTTGGGCGAAGCGAAGAGGGATATTTACAGAAAGGTGAGCCCTATAAAAACATCTGTTTCACCTGGGCAAGGTGAAAGGTTAAAATAAAGATGGTAATTACTTAGACTTATGGACGACTTTCGGGACATCGATAGCAACCCAGTGGCGACGAACTTCTTTGTGAATCACAAAGTCTGGTATCCTCCTCCTTGGTTTGTCTTCAGAAATAACGCTGATTTCTGGCGGAGTAGGATCATTGGAGTCTCCTCCCATGAAGAGTTGTCATAAACGAACTCTTCTGCTGTATTTTCCATGGGGTTTTCATTCTTAAGGGAATCTCCCCATCCAGTTGGCTGGTTATCCTTGTATCTGATACGAGAGCTTTCGGGAGCAGTGTATTTGACTAGGAAGTCATTCTCGCCACTTGGCTGTCCCAAGGTGTCCCGTGTTCTTGTGGGAATGGATGAGTCATCTTCCACAATGACGTTGATTTCAGGAAATGCATAGTTTATGAATTCTTGTCTTACAAACTTTGCAAATTCATCATCGTGGTGCTGGATATCTTCAGAATGTCCTGAGTAATGATTCCATGACTCTGTGGGGACATGGGTATTCTTTTCAATATTGCTCAGCTGACAGGCATCGTCCGACTGACTCTTCTGCCCCAAGTCTTTCGTGTATGGCTTCTAGAAAGGCAAGTCATCCAGGGGATCATAATAGTCGCAGTCAAAGTTATTTTTCATTAGACTGTCTTCCTCTAATGAATTAGGTGGAGCACGACATCCTTCAGGATTACAATCTCCATAAATTATCTTGACGTCTGACCTTGGTATATATCTTGGGTTCTTCTTGGGAAAACAAAATGGCATGAGCGCTTCTCCCTGAGACATATAACCGTCATGGTTAAGGTAAGATTTCCACTCTTCATCCACATCGGAGGAGTCGCTCTCATTGATGGTGTGTACTTCTTGAGACACTGGGTGGAGGAAACCTCCGTTGCGGAAGAAATCCTGAATGGGACAAAAACTTTCGTCTTTCTTGGTGGTCTGGGTACAGGTTGAAGAGAAACCAATACCTTTCTTTGTCTTGTTATCCGTAGGAATTACAATATGTCCCCATCCTTTTGTGTCATTACTCTTGATTACTTCGAGAGTGTCCTTGTATGATGAAATTAATGTCTCTCTTTCTGGTCTATTCTCATTGCTCACCGAGAGTGCTTGGAACTGGATTCCAACAACCTCCTCTGGTTCTACATGGGAGAATGATGATAAGTTGCTCACGATTAAGGCTTGTTCTCCACATACTGTGACTAACTTGTCATTCTTGACGAACTTCAGCTTCTGGTGAAGTGTCGAAGTGACTGCCCCAGCTTCGTGTATCCAAGGTCTTCCTAATAAACAACTGTATGCTGCTCGGATGTCTATGACCTAGAAAGTGACTTGGAAAGTGTGAGGACCGATGGTTATGGGAAGATCGACTTCCCCAATAACTGTTTTTCTAGATCCGTCAAAGGCTTTGACGATGATCTCACTGCCTCTCATCGGGGCTCCTTGAAACGATAGTCGCACCAAAGTTGATTTTGGCATAACATTCAAAGATGATCCTGTGTCTACCAGTACGCTGGCTAATGCATCATCTTGGCAGTTGACTGTAATGTTAAGCGCCAAATTGTGATTCTTGCCTTCTTCTGGCAGTTCTTCATCACTAAATCCTAAATTGTTGTAGAAAGTGATGTTGGAGATGATACTGTCAAATTGTCCTACCGTTACGTCTTGTTCCATAAAGGTTTACTCTAAGACTTTCTGTAGATCTTCCCTGTGAGCTTCTGAACTAAACAGGAGTGATAGTACAGAGACTCGAGACGGAGTTTGCAACAATTGGTCCACAATGTTGTACTCGCTTTTCTAGATGAGCTTTAGCATCTCATCGTCGTTCTTTACAAGTTCTGGATTACTGGATTGACCGACTTGTTGGTTAGGAACATCCGTTTGAGGTTCCTTTTCTTTGGTAGGTTCTCCAACTCCTCTGTTGAAGATCCGACCGCTCCGGGTAACTCGAATGATGTCGGCAATGTTCACGATGGAGGGTAATGTAGTTTTTTTTTCTGTTCTTGATGGTCGTTACACCATACTTGTAAGGGACAGCCTTATCTGACTTGTACGGTAATGGACCTGGTAGGTAGATAACCTCATGAGCTTTTTGATTTCTCTGACCATCATAGGCAGCCTCAATTGGTTTGAGGTTGAGAATTCTTCTACTGTCAAGAGAGACTTTTGACTCGTTGAGCAGAGGAATTATGGTATATATATCCTTGGTTATTCCATGATTGGTGATTATGACTGAGTTTTTGCTTTGACTAGGGAAGTAATATTGTATCATGTTGATCGACCTAGAACTCGAACACGATCGAATCTCTTTTCGGTCCAACTAATTTTAGAGGGCTGCTCGTACGAGATAACATCCTTGGTTATTTTCCAAGCATACTCTATGCTCATAATTGTGCGGTGGTACCCGACCACACCCGCTTTGTATGCAGTGCATCTTTACTAGATCTGTTTCCATTGAGCAGATATCACGGGTTTGATGTCTATCAGGAATCTCATTAGTCATGCTAATCTATTGTGTGTCTTCATCTAGGTAGATCGGAAGCCACCAATGGTCCAACAGATGTTGAAGGGTACTTTGCACAAGTGCACACCCTTGGTCATCTTCGCAGCATTGTTTATAGTCTAGATAATCATGTGAAGCCAGAAAACCAAGCCTGACCTACTTAGCATGTAATTCTACTAGACTGGTATTCATCAAGCGTATGTCAAAGATCTAAACCATATTGACTTGATGGTTATTTCCTTCACGGTAGTCTTGGATCCATCTGAGATCTATCTGTCGTTGGAGGGCCTCTTGTATAAAAGAGCATCCCTGATTATCTGTCGAGCAGATTGGACATGTGTTGTAATCGTGTCGTGGCAGATTATAATACTGACTTTGTCTCGAATGCATCGCCAGTAAGTTGACGTTCATTGTATGGATGTCGTGGTTCTGAACAATATTAGGATGCGCATGGGCCATGTTGACTTCCCAAATCCTCGGATCCTGAATCGAGCGCAAATCCATTTGTTCTTGCAGAGCTTCTTGTACTACAGTACACCCCTGATTATCCTTGGAGCAGATATCACACTGATGATAGTTGTGAGATGGCACATGACCGTACCCGCTCTGTCTGCAATGCATTTTCGCCAGATTTGTTACCAGTAAACGTATGTTGTGAATTTGATAACTGTTGATAGGTTCTTCTTCTATCAAATTCATTGTAGTCTTCTCATGTCGCGGTAATGGGTCCTTCTGAACATTCGGGTTAGTATCTTTGAAAGATAAGATCACGTTCCTGACAAGCTTCTGTACATCAGACTTGAAGCTGAGACAATTCTCAATGTTGTGCCCCGCTCCTCCTTGATGGTAAGGGAAGTTTGATCTTTTTTGAACTAAAAAGGTGGATTTTCTGGTACTGCGAGAGGAGTCCTGGTTTGGACGTGCCCCTTGGTCAGTAGAAGTGGAAATAACTCTGCGTACAACATCGGAATAGGGTCGAACCCTGATGGTCGTGTAGTACGATTGTTGTTGTTGTACTGTGGACGAACCTGCTGAAAAGGATGTTGCGGCCTTTGCTGATACTGTTGTTGATTTGGTTGGCTCTGTGCAACCTGAGGTTGATAAGTCGGAGCTAGTGTCGGGTTGATAGAGGGAGTTACTGCTGCTACCAGTTGATACCTTCGCCATTGCTTTCCCAAAGAGATATTATTGATATCCTGCTCTTTCTTCTTTTGGAAAGCACTACCTTACCTCTTAGTACTGCTAGATGGCTCTGTATCTTTGACCAATCATCCTTCTCGGACTGCTTCTTCAAGGCGTACTCCCATGTTCACCATTTCAGTGAAGTCACTGGGTGCACTAGCGACCATCCGGTCGCAATAAAACGAGCTTAAGGTTTTCAAAAAGATCTTGGTCATGTCCTTTTTCTCGAGAGGAGGACAAATCTAAGCGAAAATTTCACGCCATCTCTGAGAATATTCTTTTAAAGTTTCTTTCTCTTTTTGAGACAATGCTCTGAGCGATCCCTATCTGGTACCATGTCCAAATTGTATTTATACTGCTGAACGAAGGCAACGCCGAGATCTCTGAAAGTACTGATCTTGGTGCGGTTTAAACCCATGTACCATTTGAGTGTGGCACCGGATAAACTGTCTTGGAAGTAATGGATCAATAGCTGTTGATTGTCTGTCTGAGTAGACATTTTTCGAGCGTACATCACTAAATGACTTTGAGGGCAAGAGTTGCCTTTGTATTTTTCAAAGTTAGGCACCTTGAATTTATGCGGGATCTTTACATTAGGCACTAAACAGAGGTCGGCGGCGTCCTTTTCGAATAAGTCTTGACCTTGAATGGCATGCAGTTCCCTCTGTATTTCCAAGAATTGTTCTTGGAACTCATTCATCCTTTCGTACATGTCTTCATTTCTGCCAGAAGTGGCTTGCAGAATCTGTCCTTCCGGGACACTGTGTACTACTGATTATGGTATAAACATTATAGCGGTGACTCTTGGTGCTTAAGTGCTCTGAAGTTTGTAACCTTCAGGAGTTGCTGTCGTAACCCTTGCATCTTCACTTTCCCGAAGTTTGTAACCTTCAGGTCCAGCGGTTCCTGCTATGGCTTCTGGGTCTTCAGTGACGGGTGGGATATATCCTTCAGGTATAAAGTTAAGGGGCATGCCCCAGGGGCGTCCTTTAGGCATGTTGTACAAAGGATGATTCTCATGTGTCTCCATAATGGGCGTAGATGTAATCTCTGAGATCACAGTCCTTTGATGTCGCTGCTCCTGAGCTGCTGCCAGGGATTGCATATCACTGTGAAATTTTTCAAAAATTTCCTTCAGAGCGTCGATTTCTTCTCTCAGCTCTCTGTTCTCTTCCTCGAGATCATCCATTTTCTTTTGTCGATTACCCCGAGTATTGTATGAGTGAGACAGTTTGACTCTAGAATTGTGACACATACGTAAGACTCAAAGAGAAGAAAAATGCGTTATGTGAGAATGATGAATGATATGCAATGACATATTTTTTAGTTTTTGTTTTAAAAAGAAACTTCAACAAATAGATTGCAAATATCTCACAGTCGGGGAAGACCCCTTTTATTGAATTCGAAAGATTGCGGTATTTTAAAAAGAAAAAGTACAGTATTTTACAAAGTGCTGTAAGGAAATGTCTAAGCTCATGGATCCTGAGTCCTCTCTGAAGAGAGCTCAGATGTTGGTTCCTGTATTTTCCTTTTCTTTGACCGGGGCTCTGCAGCCATTATCGAGTCGATGACCCTTTGCCAAGTGAAAGAAGCGAGCAAATTTCTTCGGCCTTCCTGACTTTCTATAGCATGTTGCTCTAATATCTCAATCAGAGCATCCTTCTCCTTTAACAGTTCCTGAATCTTGGAACATTCCAAATTGAGGATTTGGTATTTGTTCTTCCAAAAGCTCTTTTCACGTTGAACTTTGTTAAGTGCGCCCCGGAGTTTTTCCGCATCAGACATGAAATAAAGGACAGATTCCTTTAAGGGAAAAACTTCTTGGCGAGGGTAAGGCATCCTCAGCTTGAGGGCTCTGGTTTGTACCCAGTGGAGATAAGGTTTCATGGAGGTACAGTTTGGTCATCCCAGAGACTCTCTGCCTTTCTTGTGAATATGTTGCCAGGCATGCACTATTTCCTTTTTTTAGTGCCCTGTCATTTTCCCCTTCCTTGAAGAAAAGACCTTCCAGATGAACGTTATGTGAGATATTCTTCATCGGGTATCCGAGTTGATAGAGAGCTAAAATTGGATGATAGTTGATTCCTCATTTAGTTCCAATGAGGGGTACGTTAGGGAAATTTCCACATCTGTCTATGATCTCTATCCCTTCGTAAATCCTATTGTACCAATCTATTTCAGAGTTGGTAAGAGACATAATCCTTTATGACCAACGTAAAGTACTCTTGTGATCCCAAAAAGTAGCAGACTCGACAAATGGGAAATGAACCATTTCTAGAGTAAGGGTACACAACATGTGATCATTCCTCCGCTGTACAAATTCCTTAAGTGTATAGAATGATAAGCATCTGTAAACAAGGTTGGTATGGGGTTTCCTATTAAGAATATCTTAACAGCATTGGTATCAACGAAGTTGTCAATGTTGGGAAAGAGGAATAACCCATATATGAGTAGGACAAAGATGTCTTCGAAGGCAGTTATGTTTCCTACACTAGCAAAGTATAGAGCCTTCTCCATCAGGAATTTAGCCGGTAAACCCTGGATTCCTCCTTTAGTGGTTATGTGAGTCCTAACTTCTAACTCATCTAGAGAGATTGCTCTTGCAATGGCCTGATTCTTTGGAATTTCTTCCAGTCCAGAAAACGGAGCTTGATCAGTGATAGGTAAATCAATCAGGTGGGAGTACTCTTCCAGTGTTGGTGCAAGTTAGTAATCCGGGAAAGTGAAGCAGCGGTAAACCGGATCGTAGAACTGAATCAGCGTAGGCATGATCCCTTCAACCACGTTGACTCTTAACAAAGACAACAGTCTTCCGTGCTTAGCTCTGAAAGCCTCGGGATTGGTAATCATCCTTCCCAATTTCCTTAAGTCTTCTAGTTTCGGAGCCTTGAAGGTGTACTTGTGCGTCTTTTTTCTACCGGAATCCATAACGCAACCTCTGATATTTGCAATTATTATTTTAGTTCCTTTGAAAAAGATTTTTTCTTGTTTGAAAAGAGTTTTTTAAATAAATGCATGAATGCAGCACACAAAAACATTTGAAAACATGGGTTCAGGGGTTCAATGTCACGAGCATGAAGTCATGGCTTTACCCAACCCCAAAGGTTGTACTATTTTGGTCAATTTTTGTACTTGTAGAAGGGGTTCTAGAAGGTTCCCAAAGTCATTGACCCCTCCTAGGGATATCAACAGCAAACTGATTCACTCGAGCGAGCTGTAATATCCTAGGATGAATCTCATTAGAGTGTAGTATCGCGTATCAACTATTCCCGATAGTTACCGCACTACCAAATGGCCATATGGTTCATGTCTACTAAATCCTCAGGGTCATGGGTACCGCACGAGAATGCTTTCACGATAATCGGTCGTTCAACATCGATACTTCCGCACGGGTACCTCGACTGATTCGGTGGACTGCCAAGTTAGCTTGGTTGGGATTCACTCCCTATAAGCGTTTCCCAGATATGCCACCACTTATCATAATGTTCTCTCAAACTTTCCACATGCGTATTAATCGCATCCCTAGTTGACTGAAATTTAAACACGGGTATCAAGTAGTATAACAGTAGATGATATATATATATATATATATATATATATATATATATATATATATATATATATATATATATATAGTATAGAAAATGCCAAACAAAACCTAGACCTCTTAGGAACTCTAATCCTAAAGACTCCCCAACAGAGTCGTCATTTTTCTGTAGCGTGATATTTTTGTCGGTAACGTGACCACCTTATCGCATTGGTTGGAATTGGGTGCTACTTTCTGATTTCTTATTTATCCTATGAAGTTGGAAAGGAAGGGGAAGCTATCTAAAACTAACCTTGCACGCAAATGTTTTCTTTAAACAAATGCTAAGAGTTTAGGGGGTCGGGGTCAGGTTATACAAAGGGAAGTTGTCAATTACTCAGTGTATATATGGTTATCCATAGATTTTCTTTGGCATGTTCGAATACTTTCTGGTGTTTATCTGTTATGGGTTGGGAAAGTTTATCCTTTGGGAGGTTTGAGAGGATGTTTTTGCTATTTTTGGGTTTTCCGTTACTTTTGGTAAGGTACTGGACCTAAAGTTTTTGATTTGTCTGCTCGCTAAGATTTCGTAATCTTATGCCTACGTATTTCCGTTAAAAGAAAATAGGGAAATCAGAGCAATCGTAGTTCCTCCTATTCTATGGGAGGAAAAGAAATTTGGTATCTTGTTTAAAGTCCAAGATTGAAGCTAACAGGTTTGACTGAGAGAATTTGTCATCTCTAAAGGGAGGTATCTCACCTGTTTATCACTGTTGTCGGGTAACTGATTACAAAGGAGAATTACTTTAACTGGAATGTATGGAATCCAGCAATGCCATAATTTCCTTTATAGGGGAGGTGTCCTGAAGGAAGAAACTTTAACTCAGTGTAGAGTAATGCCATTTTTCCTTAGGAGTCTTCCATGCTAAGAGAGGGATATTGGCTTGGATGTAAATAATCCAGAGGCTTGCCACTTACGACAATTAGATGAAAGAGGAAGTTTACTAGGATAAAAGAGGGATCATAGCTTGGATGTTTGAATCAACAAGTGTGCCACTTACAACAGTTATCTGGAATTAGGGTTTGTTTGATTGTTGGTTTTGATTTGTGATATACAATGAAATGTCTTCCAATAGAGAGAACTCTTGACTTCCTCTGAGGGGATATTGATTTTTGTGTGCCTTGATCAAAGCCCAAGGTTGAAGCTAAAAAGGATGACTCTACTAGGGAGTTTTATATCTGTCTTGTACAAAGCCCAAGATTGAGGCTGAAAAGAATTGACTCTTCCAGGGAAAGTTTAGTCTGTCTTGTACAAAGCCCAAGATTGAGGCTAAAAGAATTGACTCCACTGGGGAGAGGTTTTATCTGTCTTGTACAAATCCCAAGATTGAGGCTAAAAGGTTTGATTGACTCAGCTGGAGGATATGATTTATTTTGTACAAAGCCAAAGATTGAGGCTAACTCTGCTGAGGAAAAATCATTATACAAAGCCTAAGAGGAGGCTGGCTAGGGAAATTCTTATATGAATCCTAAGAGGAGGCTAGCTTCTGCTGAGGATTATTGAAATCTAGAGACAGATACCAATTAGGGAATTAACTCTTGTTGAGAATATAAGATGCCCCGAGGTTCTGATACTGTTAAGGTTTTATTGATGATAAAGGTTTAAACTTTGAGTGTGATAAGCTATGAAGGTTTCAAACTCTGCTGGAGATTGATGGAAAGATCAGGGTTTTTCCTGTGCTTTTAGGAAACTTGAGGGTTTCTTTGAGATCCAAGAGGAGATGAGACTTTCCAAGTCTACTGGTATGAAGAGGTTGATCTTTGTATGATGCCCAAGAGGAGGTTGATGTTTTAAGAGATCAGAATCCACCCTAAATTGGTCTGATGTTTTGGAATTCTGACTCTTTGGAGGATTGAACCAGTAGAGATGACTAAGTTCTATCCTATACCTGTAGGAGGTCTTTGGGTCCTTGTACTAAGCCCAAGAGGAGGCTGAGAACTTCTAAGAAGCCCATGGGTCCTTGTACTAAGCCTTTAGAGGAGGCTGGGGATGTTTTTAGGAAGCCTGTGGGTCCAAACCTAAGAAAAGTTCAAGAAAGGTTTCACCGGGAATAATCCTTTCTTTAGTGAACAATCATAGGGTTTGAAGAAATTCAAAAGAGGTTTTACCGGGAATTAATCCTCTTTGGGGAAGTGAATTTCTTGTACAAACATTTCTAATTTGTGACAATCTTGAGAAAACTTTCACTGGGAATAACGTCTTTCTCTGTTCCATATTGTATAAGCCCAAGAGGAGGCAAGACTATATCTGAAATTTCCTATAGGGAACTAGTTTTGACCGCGTTGAAAGAGTATTCACTGGTTTGACCTAAATCTAGACCTAAGTGCTGGGGAAAACTCTAAGCAAGTATATACAGGTATACATATACAGATGAAATATATAAACCAGTATGTATAAAAGAAGTAGTAGAACTTACAGTTATGCAAGCGCAAGCATTATAACCACAACTGTATGGTTAGTTATTCAAGAAATTGAAGAAAGTTTTGATAAAAACTTAGAATTTGAATCTAAATCAAAAGGAAATTTGTTTTTAAAAAGAAGTTTGGGGCTTATACTCAAGGAGAGGCCCAGATAATCTCTTTTGAAAAGATGATAACCGCGTCGTAGTTTTGAAAACCACAGAGGGACTTATATAATGATTGAGACCCAAATTATTGTATTTTACAAAGAGTATGGGTCTTACACTCTATTAGAGGTCCAAAAATGTTTGAAAAGAATAAATATGGGACTTACAACACAAGGATAGGCCCAGATGAAAATTGTTTTGAAAATGGCGATAGCGCCGAGATTTTTTAAAATCATATCGGAACTTATACAATGACTGAGGCCCAAAAAGGTTTATTTACAAAAGGATGGGAATTACACTCTATCAAGAGGCCCAAGAGTTTTAAAAATAAGAGAGAATGAGACTTATAACTCAGGGAGAGGCCCAAATAAAAAATAGCAATCGCACCGTTGTTTTTGAAAATCGTATAGGGTCTTAAACAATGATTGAGGCCCAAAAAGTTTATGTGTGACAAGGGGTGGGTCTTATACTCTATTAGAGGCCCAAAAGTGTTTTGAAAATTTTTTGTGAGGGTGAAAATAATCAAAACCCTAATTTGAAAAAATTGCATTTTAATTTAAATAAAAATTAATAAAATTATCAAAATTATCAAACATGTTGTAGCGTTCGATTTTTGTCGGTGACGCGACCACCTTACTACAATGGTTGGAATTGGGTGCTACTTTTTGATTTCTTATTTATCCTTTGAAGCTGGAAAGGAAAGGGAAACTATCTAAAACTAACCTTGCAAGCAAATATTTTCTTTAATAAATGCTAAGATATTGGGGGTCCGGGGTCAGGTTATACAATGGGGAGATGTCAATTACCCATCCTATATATGGTTATCCATAGATTGTTTGGCATTTTCTTCTGTTATCTACTTACTGGTGTTTATCTGTCATAAATTTGGGAAAGTTTCTTCTTTGGGAATGTGGAGAGAGTATTTTTGTTGTTTTTCGGCTTTTTCGATGTTTTTGGTAAGGTACTGGACCTAAAGTTTTTGTTATGTGTGCTCGCTAAGATTTCACAATCTTATGCCTACGTATTCCCATTAAAGAAAATAGGGAAATCAGAGCAATCGTAGTTCCTCCTATTTCTATGGGAGGAAAATGATATTTGGTGTCTTGTTCAAAGCCCAAGATTGAAACTAAAGGTATTTGTGTCTTGTTCAAAGCCCAAGATTGAAGCTAAAGGGGTATTTGAGAGAGAATTTGTCATCTCTAAAGAGAGATATCTCATCTGTTTATCACAGTTGTTGGGTAAATTATTATAAAGGAGAATTACTTTAACTGGATTGTATGGAATCCAACAATGCCATAATTTCCTTTATAAGGGATTTTTCCTGAAGGAGAAAAATTTAACTCAGTGTAGAGCAATGTCATTTTTCCTTCGGAATCTTTCATGCTAAGAGAGGGACATGGGCTTGGATGTAAATAATCAAGAGGCTTGCCACTTACAGCAATTAGATGAAAGATGAAGTTTACTAAGATAAGAGATAGACTACAGCTTGGATTTTTGAATCAATAAGTGTGCCACTTACAGCGGTTATCTGGGATTAGGGTTTGTTTGATTGTCTGTTTTGATGTGTGATTGTACAGAAAAATGTCTTCCTACAGAGAAATCTTGATTTCCTCTGAGGGGTGTTGATTTTTGTGTGCCTTGATCGAAGCCCAAGGTTGAAGCTAAAAGGTTGACTCTACTAGGGAGTTTTATTTCTGTCTTGTACAAAGCCCAAGATTGAGGCTGAAAAGAGAATGACTCTTTTGGGGAGATCATTATACAAAGCCTAAGAGGAGGCTATAAGGAATTGACTCTTCCGGGGAATATTTTGTCTGTCTTGTACAAAGCCCAAGATTGAGGCTAAAAGAATTGACTCCACTGGGGAGAGGTTTTATCTGTCTTGTACAAAGCCCAAGATTGAGGCTAAAAGAAGTGACTGACTCAGCTGGAGAATGTTTTATCTGTCTTGTACAAAGCCCAAGATTGAGGCTAAAACTGCTGAGGGATAATCATTATACAAAGCCTAAGAGGATGCTAGTTGGGGAATTTCTTATATGAAGCCTAAGAGGAGGCTAACTTCTGTTGTGGATTATTGAGATCCAGAGATAGGTCCAAAGTGGGGAACCAACTCTTACTGAGGAGTGGAGAAGAGTTAGAATATCAGATGCCTTGAGGTTCAGATAGAGGGTTTATTGATAGTAATTTGACCCTAGCTGGGGAAATTTAAAGTTTGAGTTTAAAGATTTAGTTTTGAAACGTGTGGAGGTTTTAACTCTATTGGAGATTGATGTAATGATCAGGTTTTTTTCCTGTTCCTTCAGGAAACTTGAGGGTTTCTTTGAGATCCAAGAGGAGATGATACTGTCCAAGTGTACTGGTATGAGAAGGTTTATCTTTGTATGATGCCCAAGAGGAAGCTGATGTTTTAAGGAATGAGAATCAACCCTAAATTGGTCTGATGTTCTGACTCTTTGGAGGATTGAACTAGAAAAAGATGTCTAGGTTCTGTCCTATACCTGTAGGAGGTCTTTGGGTCCTTGTACTAAGCCCAAGAGGAAGCTGAGAACTTCTAAGAAACCTGAGGATCCTTGTACAAAGCCCAAGAGGAGGCTGGGGATGCTTTTAGGAAGCCCGTGGGCCCAAGCCAAAGAAAAGTTCAAGAAAGGTTTCACCAAGTATAATCCTTTCTTTAGTGAACAGTTCTAGGTGTCATACCCCAAATTTTGACCACCAAGATTTCCCATCATTGTGCAAATCATTACCACAATATGGATGAACCATCATGCCTCATCAATATCCTCAAAGATATTTGAGCATCCACCACAAACAAGAATCAGGGTTTTGAGCCCTCTCAGGGCACTTAGACAGAGGATCAATCAAGGAATTACATGATCTTCAACTTGTCTAACCTCTCAAAACATCCATAAAGGATCAAGAGGACTCCCACATCAAGAATCAAGCACAAGGTTGCTACATTCCAAGTGGATCAAGCCTCAAGATCGCCAGTGTCACCAAGTTAGGGTTTTGATCGACTAAGGCCTCCAGATGAAGATTTTCCTCTAGGCATGAGCCAATGCTTCAAAGCACAACCCAAGATACTCTAAGGGAGCTCATGGATCCAATCATCAAGTCAATTTAACCTCAGGGGATGCATTTACCCAAAAAATCAGGAATTTGGGGTCTTGACCTAATTCACCTCTAACTTGACTTCTGGGACAAAGCATGAGCCAAGACCTTAAGACATGATTTGAGGGCCTCCAATATACTACATTGACCCATTTACAATAATGGATTGACCCAGGAAGCTTGATTCACAAGTTTTAATTTCATCGGGACCACTGTTAGGGTTTCGAGGAAAAAAGTCAACCGTACCTTTGACTTTTGACCAAGACATGCTCCCGAACCTTGGGACATGATTCAATACACCCTATAATACCTATGGAATATATCCATTAGGTTTGATTTAGGTCAAGGACTTGATTTCACAAAGGATCGCGCAGTTTGGATTTCATCCGATAAAAAGTCAACTGTGCACAAAATCAAGTTTGACTTTTTGGAATTTTTCACAATTTTGGTTCCTCAACCCTAAAACAATGTTAATATGTGATTTGAATCATCATTCATTAAGAAAAATCAAAGAAAGTGAGTTAATTTGTAAAAGGGGTAACCATAAAAAAACTTAGAATTTTTCTAAGTTATGGAACAAAATGGCTAGGGTACCAACTTCCAAGGACCGTAACTTGAGATCCAAGCAACCATTTTGGATGGTCCAAATCTGGATTTGTAGCTCTCATTACATACTTCAAAAGCTTCAACTACATCAAACTCCAATTCCTCATGAATTTTTAGTTATGGAGTGATCAAAATGGCTGAAAACATGAAAATGACATTTTTCCAACACTTAGTGAAATTTTCACTAAGTCAGAATCTGCCTTACTTTTTCCAAAATGTAGGGACAATTTTCACCTTGATCCAAGTCAAACCAAGTCTAGGGGTGGACATCAAAGTTGAAGTATGCCATGAGGGCTTTCCAACAAGTACTAGATCATCTCCAAATTCCATTTGAGCAAGGAGATACAACCCTTGAAACATGGCATCATGAACTGGTTTTACAAGGCAGAATTTGTGTATTTTGCTCGATTTGTCCAAATCTGATAAATCCAAGCCTTGTCATCCATTTGGACACATCGGAGGATAAAACAAGAAGGGAATGATCTGATCCCCAAGCCTCCAAAGTCCAAGAATCTACATTAGCCATGCCAAACCTAAAAAGGCTAAAAAGATGCCAAGACTTCAATTTTGTCTCCAAGCCTTTAATGAATGCATCAAGGTGGCATGAACTGAGCCTATTCCAACTGAATTAACTCCAAACTTATCTCTGAACCAAAGCTACAAAGCGTGTGCCCTAATCTCAAGTCAATGGCTAGAGGAGACTTGAGATTCCTTTTGCATAACATTGGGCAAATGCCTGCTACAGTTGCCATTCACTATTGCTTGCAAAACAAACTTGCTCTACTATAAGTAGAGCTAATTTGTGCTCAGTTTGAGTACACCAAATCACCCAAACTGATGCTTTCCTCAAAATCCCTCTCTTTAGGTCAAAATGCCTTCTTTTGCAAGGTATCTCTGAGTTTTTGAGTTAGAGAGCAATTCCATCACAGCTCATGATCCTAACACCTATAATATGTTGTATCTAAGCTGTCCAAACACTAACATGTGACCTGTAACACCAAAATCACAAAGTTAACCTCCAAAACCTCAAAAATTGACTTTTTTGCATTTTTCAAGCCATGTCTTGATTCAGTCACTTTCAAAACCAGATAAAACCTCAAACACACTCCAAATATCATCCTTGAACTGTCCCAAATGGTTCCCCACATCTGGAACACCATTTGAGAGAGTTTCCATATTGGTCACTTTTGCCCCTTTTGCAAGAAAGTGCCAAAACTTGTTCCTGAGGATTCCAGCTGGTGGTGATTATTCTAAAAGCTTCCAAGATATCAATTGAGAGAGTTTAAAGCATCAAATTACTTCTGGCACAAGAAACTTGGCAGATAGCACAAAAAGCTCCTAAAGAGGTAAGCATCACAACTTGAACTCTTTGAATTATGCATTGCTTTGAAGTCCACTACTCATAAACATCTCATACATGTTGTTTATCTTGTGTTTGAATCAATTCATCATGCAAGTATGGCCTGTACCATGTGGTAGCATAGAAAATGCAAATATAGACCTATTTCAAAACCACTATCGGGTTTTAAAATAGGGACCTCATCTGAAAAAAACCAAGACCTCCATTGGATTCCTTGTGAAATTCTAGGCAGGATAGACCTAAATTTTATCCCAATCCATGGAAAAATGAGAAAGTTACAGCCTTTACGTTTTTGGCCCAAGAACTTGCCTTGCCTTGCCTTGGCCAGGCCTAAAACAAGGCACCCCTTATATATTTATGGGGTGGTTTTGATACACAGATGTATCACCACCCTAGTGGTTGTGTGCTCATGTGTTTAGCTAGGAGGTCTGGGGTTCGAATCCCCCTCGCCCCAGACCCTTTTTTACCACTTTTTCCATTTTTTAATATTTGTCATATTATTTTAAATGATTTGGAAAATTAATTTCTCTCTCAATTTTAATTATTTTTTATTGGTTCTTTTTGTAAAAAATCAAAAAAATGTTAAATTATTTTATTCCATAAAAAAAACCAAATTTGTATTATTTATTTAATATAGTTGATATTTTTGTAAATAAATTCATTTTTATTGTTTTTAAACATTTCAAAAATGGATATTCATCTTGAAAATCAAAATCAAATGAGTCCTAAATCATCTTGTGATTAAAACCTCATTTTTCAAACTTTAATAAAAAATCACAAGTAATTTATTTAGACTTATTTGGTATTTTTGTCATTTTATTCATTTTATTAAAAGGATTACTTTTAAAAGAAAATGAAATTAGGGTTTCTTTGGTTCTTGATCTTCATCAAACCTTTTAAAACACTTTTGGGCCTCTAATAGAGTGTAAGACCCAACCCTTGTTGTACATAAATCTTTTTTGGGCCTCGGATATTGTATAAGTCCCGATACGATGGAAAATCTCGGCACGATCGCCATTTTCAAACAGAAATCAATGGGCCTCTCATTGAGTTGTAAGCCCCACCACTTGTACAAAAATAAATCTTTTGGGCCTCTAATAGAGTGTAAGACCCAATCCTCTTTTAACCAAAACCATTTTGGGCCTCAGTCATTGTATAAGTCCCAGAACAACCTTCGAAACAACAGTGCGATCACTGTTAAACCCTGGGCCTCTCCTTGAGTATAAGCCCCAACAATCTTTTTCAAAACAACTTCCCTTTTGATTTAGATTCAAATACACGGTTATTGTCAAAACTTTCTTTAATTTCTTTGAACAACTAACAATACAGCATGGAAGCTTGCTCGCCTGTAAGTTTTTATCTGCTTTCATTTACATGCTTTAATATATAAACTGTATTGTGGGAAGCTGCGCACTGTAAGTCCTTCTTTCGTATCCTTTTAAATACTTGTCATATATCAACTGTATATATACTAGTATAGCTATTTAGAGTTTTCCCCGGCAACTAGGTCTAGAACTAGGTAAAGCCAGTTTAGTCACTCTTAAATACAGTCAAAACTAGATCCCCATCGGATTTCCAGATACAATCTTGCCTTCTCTTGGGCTTAAACAATATGGAACCAAGAGAAATGCAGTATTCCCTGTGAACCTTTTCTCAGAATGTCACCCTAGAAATTGTCAAAGAAATTCTATTCCCCAGAGTTGATCTATTCTCAGTGAATAGCATCTCTTGAATTTCTTCAAACCTCGGAACTTTCACTAAATGATCTATTCTCGGTGAATAGAATTTCTTGAACTTTTCTTGGTTTGAGACCCACGGGCTTCCTAAAAGCATCCCCGCCTCCTCTTGGGCTTTGTACAAGGACACTTCGGCTTCCTAGAAGTTCTCATGCCTTCTCTTGGGCTTAATACAAGGACCCTGAAGACCACTTAAAGGTATAAGACAAAACTTAGTCATCCTTTGCTAAAGAAGTCTTTCCAGTGTCAAATCTCAGACCAACTTAGGGTTGATTCTCATCCCTTAAAACACCAGCCTCCTCTTGGGCATCATATAAAAGATAAAACTCTTCCACACTAGTAGACTTGGATAGTCTAATCTCATCTTGAGTCTCAAATACATTCTCAAGTTCCCTACAAAACATAGGAGAAACCCCGGTTCTTCTGGATCAATCTCCAGTAGAGTCTAAAACCCAGTCTCTCTCCTGAAAACCCCAAACCAGGGTCAATTTAGTATCAGGATAACACTATCCCAAATCAGAACCTCAAGGCATCTGATACCTCCACTCTTCTGTAATCCTCAGCAAGAGTTGATTCCCCATTTGGACCTGCCTCGGGATCTTAATAATCCCCAACAGAAGTTAGCCTCCTCTTAGGCTTTGTATAAGGATCTTTCCTCAAGCACAGTCAGCCTCCTCTTGGGCTTTGTACAAATGATTCTCCCCAGCGGAGCTAACATTTTTAGACTCTCTTGTTGAGTCAATCACTTTTTAGACTCTCTTGTTGAGTCAACCACTTTTCAGACTCTCTTGTTGAGTCAATCACCTTTTAGCACTCTCTTGTTGAGTCAACCCTTTTAGCCTCAATCTCGGGCTTTGTACGAGACAGATAAGAACACTCTCTTGTTAAGTCCATATTTTTCAGCCTCCTCTTAGGCTTTGTATAATGATTCCCCCTAGTAGGAGTTAGTCTCCTCTCAAGCTGTGTATAATGATTTCTCCAACTTGTTCAACCACAATCCTGGGCTTTGTACAGGACAGATAAAAGCACTCTCTTGTTGAGTCAAACCCTTTTAGCCTCAATCTTGGGCTTTGTACAAGACACAAATTTTCATAACCTTCTCTTAAGCTTGGTGACAAATATCTACTCCAGCGGAGACAGTTCCTCCCAGCCTTCTTTTAGGCTTTGCGAAATAAATTCCTAATCAGAGTCAAACTTTTTTTGCCTCCATCTTGGACTTTGTACAACACAGATAATACTCTCCAGCAGAGTCAAATCCTTTTAGCCTCCCTCTTGGGCTTTGTACAAGACACCTAAAATATCTGCACTCGAGTCAGTTAAATTTCCCATTTCAGCCTCAATCTTGGGCTTTGTACAAAACACATACAAACCTCCCCGGCGGAGTCAAAACCTTTTTTAGCCTCAATCTTGGGCTTTGTACAAGAGAGATAAAACACTTTCCCCAGAAAATTCAAACTTTTAGCCTCCTCTTAGGCTTTGTATAATGATATCCCCAAATAGTCAGTCTCTTTTTTTAGCCTCAATCTTGGGCTTTGTACAAGACATATAAACACTCTCTTGTTGAGTCATCCATTTCCAGCCTCCTCTTAGGCTTTGTATAAGGACTTTCCTAGTGGAGTCAATCAACCTCTTAGCTTCAACATTGGGCTTTGATCAAGGCACACAAAAATCAATATCCCTTACAAAGGAAATTATGGCATTGCTGGATTCTCATATCCAAATTAAAGTAATCCTCCTTTATAAACAGTCACCCAACAACCATGTGTCGGTCCCAGTATTTTCATCCAGGTACAAACGCAAAAGTGGCCCGAAACACAGAGTCGCCAGCCGTGTATATTCATCCCAATAGAGGGAAAGGGAACACCGCATAAACCTGAGGAAGAGGGAAAGGAAAGGTCATCGTAACCATAGCCTGGGTTCGGGAGTCTGTTACGCGAGGGGAAGGTGTTAGCACCCCACGCGTCCATCATACTCGATGGGATCCACGCTTGTTGTCTAATCTAAGGGTGAGTTATCCTAACATCTATGGTTGTACTAAAACGGGGAAGGGAAAAACTAAGACAGACTCGGTAGGACGTCGTCGTCCTAGGCCTACGCACCCCCTTTGTGCAATGGGGAATTCAGATTCAACGTAGTTCGGACCAAGTTCTTTTTGTGTTTTTTATGAGCGACGTTAAGCTCGCGTCCTACAGTTAGGGTCGATGCCTGTTTGCGACTCAGACGGAAAGTAACGTGCCCTTTTTGAAAATAGCCTTTAGTTTGACGATCCCGAAGGACAAAAAGGTTTTAGATTTGTTTGTATTTTTTAGGACAGAAGTGACTTGAGTTAGTTCATAACTCAACTTGAACCAAATTCTATGACACGGGAACGAATGCGTCGCATGGTCGTCCCCAATGGGACGTATGCTCAACACTCTAGAAGAGAGAAGGGGGACCCCTCAATCTTCATTTCCTATGTTTAAGGCTTGTGTGCAAGGCAAGTTGACTTATTAAGTATCTTATAGATGTTATGAGGTGAGAAGAGGGACTCAAAAGAAAAGAAAAAACACTAAGGGGGAAATCTATCCTAATGTTATCATGCAAAGATGGCCCTAAGGGGAAGTTTGGAGGGAGACTATCCTATGGAATTTAGTCCTAATGTTATCATGCGAAGGTGGCCCTAAGGGGAGGTTTGACAACAACCTAAGCCTAAAGAAAAGAAAAGATGAGAGGAAGAAAGGGTGAGAGTGGACATGGATAACTATCCACACCCTCAAATAACTTACCTCAGCCCCTGCATAAAAGGTTAGTACAAACAGACATAAGTGACAATAAGACAAATGAAACCCAAACAAATCACAAACCAAAGAGAAATGGTTATAAACCAAATGAAACTTAACCAAGACAGAATGTGGATGACCTAAACATGAATTATGAATTCAAAGAAGCAAACCCAAATGATGGCACGAGAGCCTTCTCAAACAAGTAATCAGACATGATCAAGGATGTGCATACAAGAAGACCTCAAACAAAGAGCAATCTCATAATTAGCAAAACATCTTCTAAAATTACCAGATTCAAACTTAACACACCTCAACTAGTGGCAAACAACATGTCAAAAGCTCATGCCAAAATTCCCCAGATAGGTCACTCAAACAATTACGCAAAGTCAAATGAGAATCATGGTTCAATATGCAAAAGAAAAGGACTAAAATGCAATATGAAATGATTTTAAAAATGAGAGAAAAATGTTTTAATGCAATTCAATGTGTTGGTGAAACAATGCAAAAGAATGAACTCAAAAGGTTTCATGGATGATGAGAAATAAATTTTACAAGTTAGGGTATGCATATGTGGAATAAATTCAAAAGAAAATAAACAAATAATTACTTCAGATGATAAAAATAAAATAAAATAATAAAATAAAATTTGGAAAAATTTTATAAAACTATAAAAATGCTTCCTAAATTTTTTGGTAATTTTTGGATTCATTAAAATGATTTAAAAATAAAAATAAAATGCAAATGTAACAATTAATAAAAACAAAATGAAAGAAAAGAAGCATGGGGTGCATACAGCAAGAAAATACGTTGAAAAATGAAAAAGGCCCAAAGGGAGAGGGTGCAAATAGTAAGCCCAAGATAAAAGGTCCACTAGCGAAGTCAATGAGGCACAATGGAATCAGTCAAACAATCAGGTTTAATACTAGCCAATGGATCAATCTCACGCTCACCATCAATCACATAATCAACAAAGCAAGCAAGATCAATGGATCAGATTAAAAGCACACCATAACTAATACATACACACACACACACACAATTACCCTGACACCATAGGATCCCACGTGAGCTGCACATGCCCTTTTTAATTCGCTGGCATCATAATGTCCACATGATTAATCAGACGCACCATATTACATCGATAATTCAAAAACCAAACAAGATCAGTGGCTATGATATGAGGTGCACGTTAACAAGCATGGACTGACGAACACGCAACATTAAATTAAAATTAGAAATGAAAAGAAACGTGGCACAACGTGGACCAATAGATCAAATGGATCAACGGCCAAAACTTCATCTTCTTCCCTTAAACCCTTGGCTGGCCGAAAACTGAACCAGTCGCCGGAGCTAGGGCTCCGGCCACCCTCTCCGGTGAGCTGCAACCAAAAACTTCCCAGAAAATGAAAAAGGGTATACCTTCTTGACCAAAATTTCACCAGGATCAATAATATCACATTAAAAATCGCAAATAATCAACACACAAAGAGAAACGAATGAAACAAGTTAGGGTTCAAGACTTTAAAACCCACGATACAACCAATCTACACGTCCAAATTCAAAATAAAATACATCATCATGCTCAGCACACATCACAGATCATTACGCACATTTAAAAATAGGGTTTTAGGATCATGAAAAGTATCACTAACCTGAGATTATGCAACACGTATCCTTGCTGTTAGGTTCAAACGATGGTTGCTTCGTGCTCTATGGATCCCAAGGGTTCAAATTGTGAAAGAAGTTTTGGAAAAACTCTTGTGGATTGTGAGATTCGAAGCAATGAAGGATTAGGGTTGGAAGTTTTGTTCTCCTCAAAATCACGTGTGTCCTCCCTCTCATCAGTGCATGAGTTAGCTTAAATATATTAGGTTAATCCACTGATTAGCATTTGGGCTTTGTTAATTCCTCACTTAATGAGTTTTAAGTGATTTTGGAAATTTGCATAATGTGAAATACACCCTCCTCCATGCATCACACCCAAGCCTTTGATGATGGATCATATATTTAACAATTGCTAATCACACCTGAATGGAATTTGGGCCTTGAGATGTCTTGGTTCATGAGTTTTCAATGATCTTGCAATTTTGCATTATGGGAAATAAGTGATGAATAAGCCATGGATCCACTTGATTCAAAGGCCAAAAATGATCCTTATGGAATTTACTTTGATGTTAGAATGTGCCTTGAAGAAATGGAACCAATTATAGGTCCATATGTCCCAAAATGCAAAAGTTGGGAAAATGGAACCATAAGGAAACCCTAAAAACCACCTTGCCCTCTTTTGATCTTAACTTGAGTTTCACAAATGATATGGAGACCATCTAGTACTTGTTGGAAAGGGGAGAAAAAGATCTTTAACTTTCATGTTTGAGAAAAATTCACTTGAAGCTTCCTTGATGATGAAAAGTCAAGCTGAATGTAGTGTAAGAACTTACCCAGAATGGAAACTTTCAAATTATAGGTCATTTCCATATTTAGTAACTTTTGTACCAACCCTTGATTCTTGATAAATGGTATGAAACTTGACCCTTGAAGGCCATATGAGGATGTGAGACCTTGAAAACCTTGAAGAGAACCTCAAAATTTCACAGTTGACTTCCCCTCTCACTGTTGACTTTTCCCTAATTCTCCTGATTCCCAATCCATTGGCCAATTGAACTTCTCATGAACCAAACTGATGGACACTCTTCCATTCCTAGATACTTAGGGACCCAAGGAATACCATGGAATCAAGTCTTGCCCAAAAAATCAGAAATAAACTGACTTTATAGCAAACCCTAATTTTGGTACTCTCAGTCTAGGAGGAAATGACACAGTCTCCAAATCCAAATTCCTCTGAGTATGATGTGTATCCTCTCCAACAAAGATGAGATATGCCATTTGGTGATGATAAAAACCCAAGAAGCTTGCCCATTGGAGCAATAAACCCCAGAATCTCAAAACCCTAATTTCTGCACTGGTTAGGAGAGAGTGATCTACTTGAGATCTCTTGGACAATATAAGGACTCTTGCTTGACCCTTTGAAGAACATCTCCTCTTGAAATGCCTCAGGCTCCTTGACCCCGTGCTAATAACCAATGATATGCACACATGATAATGCAAAAATGAAATGAAACATAAGCCAGTTAGTACTTAAAATAAGGAGAGCAAATTTTGGGGTGCTACAACTGCCCCTATTCAATCAACTTGGTCCTGAGGGTATGATAGCGAC
This sequence comes from Lathyrus tuberosus, assembly GCA_022829125.1. Taxonomy (NCBI): domain Eukaryota; kingdom Viridiplantae; phylum Streptophyta; class Magnoliopsida; order Fabales; family Fabaceae; genus Lathyrus; species Lathyrus tuberosus. The sequence goes on along the minus strand of JALAZF010000414.1, from coordinate 4,167,087 downwards.
AACTTTCAGACAATCGGGATACACGGAGATTGAATACCAAAGAACCCAGAAATTTGCAATCCTCAAAGGAGGGACGACTCCACTGGAGAACCAGCCATACATGCTGTACTGTCACAACACGGACGATTGCTAGCTATGTTGGGGATAAAGTGAAACAAACTTTCCCAGGTTATGTCATCTCTGTTGATAAAGAGAACTGACAAAGGAATCTCGAAATATGCCAACCCTGCTGATAAAGAGGACTGACGAAGGAAATCTTCAAAAGATTGCTATCTCTGCTGATAAAGAGAACTAGCAAAATAAATGCCATCCCTGCTGATAAAGGGAACTGACGAAGAAAATCTTCAATGGATTGCTATCTCTACTGATAAAGAGAACTAGCAAAATAAATACCATCCCTGCTGATAAAGGGAACTAGCGAAAGAAAATCTTCAAAAGATTGCTATCTCTGCTGATAAAGAGAACTAGTAAAATAAATTCTATCTCTGCTGATAAAGAGAACTATCAAAATAAATGCCATCCCTGCTGATAAAGGGAACTGACGAAGAAAATCTTCAAAAGATTGCTATCTCTGCTGATAAAGAGAACTAGCAAAATAAATGCCATCCCTGCTGATAAAGGGAACTGACGAAGAAAATCTTCAAAAGATTGCTATCTCTGTTGATAAAGAGAACTAGCAAAATAAATGCCATCCATGCTGATAAAGGGAACTGACGAAGAAAATCTTCAAAAGATTGTTATCTCTGCTGATAAAGAGAACTAGCAAAATAAATGCCATCCCTGCTAATAAAGGGAACTGACGAAGAAAATCTTCAAAAGATTGCTATCTCTGCTGATAAAGAGAACTAGCAAAATAAATGTTGTCCCTGCTGATAAAGGGAACTGGCCAGCAAAATATGTCAAGCAAGAACTGACTACCAGGTGAGAACGGGATTTCACATAAGAGAAAGGCCAAACAAAGGCAAACTCCCAACCGACTCAAAATCCACAGGCAAGATGACTCCGCTGGGGAAGGAGAAGTCTAAATAAAAGACTCTGCCGGGGAGCACAGGTAAGAGGAAGGCGTCCCTCCAGGATCTCCTGAGTCATGCCATCTCTGCTGAGAAAGAGAACTGGCAAAGAAAGTATCAAACCTGGCTTATGCTTCGAATACAAATGTTTGAATTTTTGGCGTAATGCTCCATACGAAATGGAAATGCTACGCGTTTGAGGATGCAATGCGAATGCTTATGATATGCAAAAGGGCCCCTCCAGCAAAATAAATGCTGGAGAGAAGAGACCAATTCAGCTGGGGATGACAAAAATAAATTGTCCTCTGAATCCATGAACTCTGCTTAGAAGGATCACACTGACCGACTCTTTGGATCAGCAACTTCTGCTGGGGATGAAATTCCAAAAGAACATCCACACCACCGGGGATTACACATGACCTATACTGAAGGTAACATCCAAAACCTGAGATTTCTCCTCTGCTGGGGGAGTTGAGAATGAATGCCAATGACAGAACCAGAAGTCAGTTGCTGAGGATTGCTAATAACCAATGGGCTTAGAACTTGCTGGGGGATGCCAGTCCATAATCATCCTGCTTGGGGAAAACAGTCCATAATACCATCCTGCTTAGGGATACTGCTGAACTTAGCCTGCTGATGGGGAGAATGACTTTACTCCCACATTGCTGGGGATTAGAATATGACATTGTCGGTGAAAGCACGCTTCCTGACTGGACGGGGAAAGTGAACAACCTGATTCTGTGGGGAAATAACGTCTTGATCCAGAGAAAATACTTCCCAAGTCTCCTGCTGGGGAAAGTCTGCTTTACTGAGGAAAGTGCAATCTCAATGCTGGGGAGAGAAAACTGCTGGGGAAGTACAATCCTGTTGCCATCCAACCTAACCTGTCTCCACGGTCATAAACGGCCCTTTGAACGTTCCACTTGCCCCGGACCACCAGGCCTAATGGAAGAAATCATCTCAAGAGGATTTTATAGAGGGTCGGGCGTTCACACTGCCCTAGGGTCTTCAAACTCTTGGAGAGATTGATCAGATCTCGAAGCAACTGCCCCAGACTTCATAACCCATGAAGTACATTACCTCGAAAGGATTTGTAATGACTTGAGAATACTCTGTCCCAATATTCTGAACTTTGAAGAGGTGTTTTCCATTAACCATTTTCAGGAGTGGACAATTTCTCATGCTCTGGCCTGCCCCAAGTCTTGAAGGAACTTTTTCCCCTGACTGATCTTACAGAGATTTGTCAAATCGACCTGATTGCCCCTGTTTGGCTGCTTTAGGGAGAGTTTTCAGCGTGACTGCTCCATATTAGCTGCATCTTATCACCATTTATCGGGAACCCCCAGGCTGCGCACAGTCTCTTTGCCACATACCCCTTGAAATGATTGTCCTTCGGAGTTTTCACCATCTCAACTCGGCGTGATCGAGCTTCTCGACTGTCGTTCATCGTGTAAGCTTCTTTGATATCAAACACATGCAAGCAGAAAATGTTTATTATGAGAATGACAATTCTAATGCAACACTCATGTTAACCTTGAAGTTTTATTGAAAATGCGTCGCCAAGCCTTGTGAACGAATCACTAGCTAGGATGCGACCTTGATTTTTGAATGGCAAAACAATGCGCACATGCGATACCAACAAATCTTATTAACACAACTCATAGGAGTCAGGAACGTTATCTCAATGAAGTACGCCGTTGAAATAAGCCCTGTTTCAATTAGGACTTTTGAGGGTTGTAACGTGGTCTGGTTCACGGTTTCAGAAAAAGGACTTATGGCTCAAAATTTATCGGCGCCCACCCACTATTCGTGATGTTCTCCAGTCCTATATTCAGTTAATCTGACCCAAACGCTCATCTCTCAAAAGGTTTATGATCTTTAAGGAACCTATGCCACTAATGGTTTGGCACCTAAGGGAGTTTTGGAATGACAGTCACCCCTTTTTATCTTTTGTGTCTGTAATCCCACGAATTTGTTCTTATCGAGGATTTTCTTTTGTAATGCTTTTCGTTTTTTCTTTCTTTTGCTCCTTTTTTTTTTATTCCTAATTTTTTTCCTGGACTGACTCTTTTGAGTTTTTCGATTTTGAAGTCCAGCGGGACGCCCTAACTTTTTCCTAAGTCGCTTGTTTTCAAGTTTCGACTTAGCTGGCTTTCCTTTTTTATTTTATTCCCCTTTTTGAACAAAGTGTGTGACGCTGGTTGTCTTATTTGCTTGACAGGGTTGTGACTGCCTCACCCCTTGGTTGTTGATGGATAACCATTGTGGTTTCACATCTCTTGACCTCTTGACGGTGGGATAGAAGGTAATGGTTCCTCGGATGCACACTCTCCTTGAAATTTGAATGCTCGGTCAAACTAACTGACGCCTACCCTGCCCCTGGGTTAAGTATGAGGGTTTTTTCGTATGAAATAAACTCCTACTTCAAGGCTCAAAGGGGTTGACGAGGGTCTATCTCCCTTATATCTCAAGTGTTTAGGGGTTTGAAACAATGCCTGTACATCCTCAACAGGGTTCTATCCTTGAACATACAACCAGAGATTTTGCGTTTTCATCTCATCATCCTCCCTCAAGAGTTCTAAACAAGAAAATTGGTATTGCAGTGCCTATAAACATTTAAGAGTGAACACGAATGAATTACTTCAAGAAAAACATGCTCATTGTATTATAATTGTCATTAAAAAAACAAACAAGTTTCTACATGCATACAATGCTTTAACAAGAAATGAAAAACTACAAATGAAAATGCAGTAAAGAAACTGAAGATCGCCATCGTTGAGGAGACTCGGCTCAGTCTGGACTTATTATTTCTGATGACGCTCTTGCAATCTGATGCTTACTCTGACAAAGAAGCTTCAATCCAAAGGGGTACCATCTGGCGTGATGACCTTCGAGTCGATTAAGTCTTGCACCTTGTGCTGGAATACATTACACTTATCAATTGTATGCCCAAACGTTCCCGAGTGGAACTCGCACCTAGCAATCATGTCATAATCCGGAGGAATAGGGTATGGTACCGGCGTGGTACTCCTCGTTTGAATCAGAGAGTTCTTGAGCAGACGAGCAAACAACTGACTATAAGGAATACGAATAGGATTAAATATCCTCTTGGGCATTCTTGGTCCAAATTGCCTCTGCTGCGAATGATTTGGCGGATGCTGCTGATTTGGGCGCCTCACCTGCGCTTGCACTTCCCTTTCCACATTTGGCCGAGGCACAAACAAAGATTGCTGACGTAGAGCTTCTGCGGCAAAAGGTTGTGGAGAAAGTCCACGACATGATGTGGATCCTGCAAAGAGGGGAGGAGTCTCCACTTCCTTTACGACAATTTGAGTAAAATCACCTTGTATGCTTACGCCTCCCGATGTGAATTCAATTGCCCCTGCATCAATCAAATCCTGGACTTGGTGCTGAAAGGCCCTACATTTCTCCACAGTATGCCCTGGTGCCCCAGAATGGAAATCACAATGGGCTCTTGCATTGTAGCCTGGTGGGGGATTACCAGTGAGAGGAGCCAAAGTCCTTTTCTGTACCAGTTGCAACTGAAGGAGATGCTGCAATAGTTAAGAATATGGCATAGGGAGTGGATGAAAAACTCTTTCAGGCTGCTTCGGTCTCTGTGCACACTTTTTATTCTTAGGCTTATCTTGGGAGACACGACCTGGCTGCTGTTGGGAAAACTCTGGAACCTCAATTTGTGGAAGAGATTCACGAGGCAATCAGTGATCTAGATCAAATCCCAAAGAGATGGGAGGAGTAAGGACCTCTGTTGTGGAAGCGAGCACAGGACTGTCTTCCTTCTTTAACACCCTATTCAAAATTTCCATGACCAAACCCATCTGAGTCTTCATCTGATTGACCTCCTCCTTCAGCATCTTCTGCTCCTGGGACATGACCAGCATGTCTTCCCCAAATTGCCTCATCTGAACCTTCATTTCAAGCATCTCTGCACGGAGTTGTTCCATGGCTATCCTCTGGTTGTCACAGACTGAGTAGAATAGCGATGAACTGGCTGATCAATCCTGACTGAGAAGGAGAACAAAGTAAGAACACCAGAGATAAACACCTGTTATGCAAAATGATTATGAATATGAAAATGCAAATGAACATGTTTAAAAAAATTCACAGGGAGATCCACCCCTTGATTCCAGTTTAACTATAAGATATAACGGAACTTCTGCTCATGTATTAGGAAAACCAGAGGATAACCAATTGTCAACAATCACAACCCAAAATAATAAGTATGAACACAATAATCATAGATCCCAACCAACAAGCCTGGCGATGATCCAAATACAATGAAAGAAAATAGAAAACTACGGCATGTCATCAAAGTCCACAAGTGCCAATCCCCCCCATCCATCATGCTCTTTGTTCCAGTCTTGAACTTCCTTGAACAACTTTTTGGTGTCGGGATGCTTCGGTCTCTGAATTAGCTCTTGAATGAGAACATCTCTCCTATGCATGATCCCTTCCAAGTATCGGCAATACAACTCCCAAGCGTCTTCTTCAAAAACATCATCCATGTTAGGACCCTCATTTCTAGGTCTCTTCACTTCAGCTTGGATCTTTAGTTCCTCTATGGAGGCTATGGCTTCATTGAGTCGACCCTCGACTGCTTGTCTCTGGAATACCCCTGATAGGATCTCAGTATCTTTTTTCTTGAGCTTCAACTTCAATTGATCAATCTGAGCTAGATAATCATCTTCCTTTCGCTTATTATCAGCCATTGCAGTGTCTCGGTGAGCATTGAACCTGTGAATTTTCAACAAAGCCTTGTCCAATTCCTCCTTCTTAGACTCGAGAACCTTACTGATACCCTCTAGAGCTTGCTTCATCCTTTGTCTGGCTGTGACCTTGTCAGCTAGCTCCTTTTCTGCCTTAGCGAGAAGCTCTGTCTTCAACTTGGCGATATGAACAGCTTCACCCCGCTCATGTTTCAACTGATAAATCTCTCTTTGTAGCTCACTGTTTTCTTCTCGCAGCTTTTCCTTTTCAGCCCATAACTTGTTAAACTTCTCTATCTCAACCGTGGTAGGAGGCTCAATCAGCAAGGGGTAAGATGGTGGTTCCTTGGAGAATGGCAAAAGCTCCTCCTCTACCCTTTTCTGAATCCAATCTTCATACGCAGGAAACGTTCTGTTGTTGCTCTTCCCAAAAGAAGTCTTCCCCTTCTTATGACGATCTCCCCAAGTATTTGCAGCTTCTTTTAACAGTTCTGGATTGATTTAAACTTCTATTATGAAATTCTCCTAGACAAAAAGATAGATACAATATTTATTTAGAACTAGAACTGAAATCTGACGAGGAGCTGTCATATATTGTAGTTTTGTGTAAAAATTGTAAATATGATATAATGAGAAGGATTTAAAATTGATATTTGACGGGAAGCTGTTATAAGTTTTAGGTTTTGAAAAATTGACTAATATCTAAAAGCTAATGTTATTTGAATTGGAAAAATGATTTTATTTAAATATGTAGTGTTAAAATTAACTCATCTCGATTCAACTAAGTTTTGTTAACTCATCTGGATTCACGAGTAAATGTAAACGTATCTATGAGATACTAGCTGTAGACTGTTCATTTTAATGGTCATCTTTTAAATATTTCTCTTAATGCTGTTTTATATAATTGAATTTAGAGAATCGGTTGTACGATTTATTGTAAGTACGATTCAATGCTTAAAAGTTTGTGCATATTATTATCATATTATTGTAAGTACAAACCAATTGAAAAATAAATTCAAACTTTACAAATAATGATTTGATAGACATGTGATGTGATTTCAGACGGAACCCGTGCGATAGCACGGGTATCCCGCTAGTTATGTATTGAAGAAGGCCAATTTGAGAATTATCCCGGGATCAACATTGTTTGTTTCCTAGACTTTCGTCATTTCTCTTCGTCTATTTGAAATTTGTTAAGGTTAAATGATTTGATTTTGTATTACCTAAATTGCTATTGTTTAGGCTATGAAAGGGTGTATATTTTGGGGGCACATCATAGGCTGCACCTGATGTCAAAATATGGTTGCAGACTTATATGTGTATCTATCTATGTAGTGGAGAGTTTGAGATTGTTGTGAGATAGGTTGTTAGTTCACTCTTAGGTTTTGACTATGAGACATATGTAGACAGCGGAGCGGACATGACACTGACAGTAACGCGTCGACGTAGATAATAGTTTAAAAAAATAAATTAATTAAAAGTAATCACAACTGTTATTTTGGTGAATTTTTAATCAGCAAACCACAAATATCTATATGTTAGTGTGACTTTAAATGAGACCCAACCTATTTACTTAAAAAGATAAAAACTCTAGTATCACCCATCATGAATTTCAAAGGTTGGACCTACACTTTCTTCTACACAAATAAAAATTGATTTTAAAATCAATTATTATATATCGCATTTAAGAGACATATGCATTTTCAAATGGATCAAATTTACGACATCAACCTGATTTATAAAATTAAATTTATAAATGATAAAATAGTAGGGTTAAATATGTTTATAGTCCTCATAAATATTTTAATTTCGTTTTTTGTCTCTTAAAATATTTTCTTCAAAGAATGATCCTCCTAAAAATTTTAATCCAAATTTTTGGTCCCTACTGCAATTTAGCGACAGTTTTTACAACTTATCAACAGAATTAACGACGATTTTTAACTTAACGATAGTTTTAGCGACGATTTTAGTATTAGGGACCAAAAGTGTGAAGAAAAATTTTAGGAGGACTATTCTTTGCAGAATATATATTAAAAAACTAAAAACGAAATTTAAGATATTTTAGAGGACTACAAATATATTTAACCCTAAATAGTATAATGGTATAATGCAATAACGGGTCTTTATTTAAAACCTTTTGAAACACCTTAAATGGAACAAATAAGACCATTTATTCAAAAATTGAATCAAGTCTAATATATTTTAGGGTTAAATATATGATACCCTCCTGCCAATAGGGCGACATTTGAAATTGCCCCCTGAAGTATTTTTTTTTTGAACCACCCCTTATAAAACCAAAAACCATCTTTTACCACTCCCTTTTACCTGGCTTGCTGACTGGGCAGTGGTTAAGTGGCTAATTGGCTAATTATAGATAAATGGTTAGTGATTAATTAGCTAATTAACATTTCAATAAAATCCCCAATTGCTAGGGTTTGTTCAATTTCTTCTGCGTTTCCTCACCCTCTTCTTCGTTCGTAGCATGTATTGTGGAAGCAGTGAGAATTCAGTTTCGTTTCCAGGTTTACCCGTTTGTGGTTGTGGTAGAGCAATGAAGATGTGGGTCTCCAATACAAGTAAAAACTGCAACAGAAAGTTCTGGAAATGTCGCAATGCTGGGAATGGCTGTGAATTATTTTTATGGGATGATGAAATTGAAGACTCAATCAAAGGGAGAAGTGTTATTGAATCATTTTGTAAGAAGTGTGTAATGGAAGAAGTGAATTTTGAATAAATGACAAAGAAATTAGAGAAAGTGAAGATGAAGCTTGAAGTTCAAAGAAGGGTTAATTTTAAGCTGAAGATTGCAATTGTGATGCTTTGTTTGATTATTGCCATATTGTATAAATTTATGTAATGCTAAGTAGGTTCAATAGGTGTTTATTTTCTGGTTATATGTATTTTGAAAGTTCTGTATGTCAATGGAAAGATATTGTATTTTTCTGGTTATATGGAAGATATGTTGTTCATTATTGATACAAGTTGTTCATTATTTTTCTGTCACAAGTTTTTCTGGTTATATGGAAGATATGTTGTTCATTACTGATACAAGTTGTTCATTATTTTTTTGTCACAAGTTTTTCTGGTTATATGTAAAGATGTTGTCTAACATAAGCAAAACATAACAATGCCAAAACAAGTTGTATAACAATACCAAAACACATAATATAACATAACAAAATAGTATGTTGTCATTACATAATAGCACCAAAAGTGTGCCTGAATTAACTAGCAGTTGTCATTACATAATAGCACCAAAAGTGTGCCTGAATTAAGTAGCAGTTGTCATTACATAATAGCACCAAAAGTGTGCCTGAATTAAGTAGCAGAATAACATAATAGCACCAAAAGTGTGCTTGAAATAAGTAGCAGAAAACATTGCAAATCATTACAAAAGGTGATCACAGCAGAAAAGTTAAAGATCATTGATAAATTTCTCCTTTGGAGCCCTCTTAGGAATAGATTTTGAAGCCTTTTTGGGTGAACTTTTTGGTGCCTTCTTAGGAGTACTTCTTGTAGTATGTGAGGCATGTCCTTCATCCTCTTCTGTCAAACACAGTGGTTGATGTGGGTTTGAACCAAGGCCTTTGAATGGTTTTGGTTTTTTAAACCATTTCTCCTTAATTCTCTCACTTTGTCTCTTTCTCAATGGTTTGATTTCCTCTTTGACCTTTGCCTTGCCCTTGTTTTTAGAAATTATGTCGGGTAAGCTTGATATCATGTCATCTGTGATGTCCCCATACAGTGAATCCTCAGTTTGAATTGGCTCAACAGTTGCTTGACTTAGCTCAACAGTTGCTTGACTTGGCTCAACAGTTGCTTGAGTTGGCTCAACACTTGCAGCAGATGGCCCAGTTGATGGCTCTGCAACATTTCCACCTTTTGATCTATTTAGTTTTTGTACATAACATACCAACATTTCCATCAATGACCAATCAATAACATTAGTGCATCTATATTCAGTAGTGATATCAATAACAGTAGTGCATCTAATTAGTTTGTGTGATATCAATAACAGTAGTGCATCTATATTTAGTGAGATATCAATAATTAGTGTGGCATACCTTTCTTTTCAGGGCCTCTGGATTCTGTTTCTTGCTCTTGCATGACTTGACATTATGCCCAACCTTGTCACACCTAGTGCATATATAAGATACACCAGGCAGCCTCCTTCTTGCACCTTCCTCCCCACTCTCCCTAATTCTTAATTTTCTTGGTCTACCAGGCCCTTTTTGTAGTTAGGAGGTAGGAGATCTGGACTTTCATCTTCAGGCCACATATCAATTCCATTTATAGGGCTAATAGCAAATCCATAAGCCATGGCATACTTATCCCTTGTGTAACACTCATGAACAAACTTTTCAGGGTCCTGCTGCCTAAATCCTAAAGCAGCAATAGCATGCCTAAAACAAAGAAAACAATTAGTAGGAAACAAAACACAATTGAAATAATGAAAACAATTAGTATACTTTTAATTGGATTACCTTTTGCTGGTCAGAAATAAAAACATATATATTCTCTATTCCAACATCTTCCATGAGCAACTTTATGAACCACCTCCATGATTCCTTTGTTTCTGTTTCCACAACACCAAAGGCAAGTGGGAAATACTGGTCATTGGGGTCCCTCCCCACAGCTATCAAAAGTTGACCTCCATATGTAGTCTTCAAGTGACACCCATCAACCCCAATGAAGGGTCTACAACCATTGATGAACCCTTTTCTACATCCATCAAAACAGAAATAAAAGGAACGAAATCTAGGTTGAATGGAAGGTGATGGTCTATCAAGGTTTATCTTAACTGTATTCCCAGGATTTGCCCTATGCAACTCAGCTGCATATCTCCATAGATTTGCATACTCTTTATCTGCATCTCCTTCAATGATTTTTCTTGCAGTCATCTTAGCTTTCCAAGCCCTTGCCACCGTTATACCAACTGAATAGTTTTGCCTCATGTCTTGTATAATATCAGTGATCCTAACTTTTTCTGAACTTTGCATTTTCTTTACCACAACCTTGGCCACCCATTTTGAACTTGCAGTTTTGTTATCCAAAACCCTAGCACATGTGTGGGTGTCCTTTATAGTCTTAATTGCATAAGTGTGCTTATGGCCCACTTTGGAATAAAGTATTAAAAAACCACACTTTGACTTACATTCCACTCTCACCCTATACCCCTCATTTTTCACAAATCTTATTTCCCTCCCATTTAAAACAGTCCACTCACGAATTGCCTCCCTAAAGTCATCTAGGGAATTGAACTCCATACCCCACTTAAACTTGAAATTCTTATTCATTTCTTCTTTCTTAAACTTCTCAAACCTTGGTTTTTTTTCATCTTCTGAGATATCAACATCAGAACTCAATAATTCTTCACTAACATACTCCTCATTATTCACATCTTTCTGACTAGAACAAGTTAAGAACCCTCTTATTATTGGACCCTGACTAATTGGCATATTCACATCAATACCTTCAAACCCATCTTCAAGAGCAGTGGTCCTCTCATCCTCACTATCGTTCAAGCTTTCAACAATCTCTTCATCACTGACTTCTAAATCAGTCGTTTGATTGACACACTTAGGGCTTCTTCCACTTCCACTTGCATCATGTTCCACGAACAGTTACCCATCCACTTGATTCGCACATTGATAAGAAGCGGAATCATATGCATCCTCATCATTCTTAATCTGAAAATGCTTTGGATCAATTTCAGTGATTTTCATCCACATTCTATACGACCCTTCAACGTAACCCCACCCAGTGAGTATCTTGTGAATGTGAGTCATGCTAAACATATCTAAGTGTTCCCCAGAAATCACAGTAGACACACCACCCCTATATATCGTCTCTCCGTCACTAAGCATTACAAACTCCCCTCCATGCCGAAAAACAACGTTAAACAGTGCATTTTTCTGAAATAAGAAATTAACATATGAAAACCCACGACACTGAGAAACGTAATGCAAAGAAGCAAGAGGCTTGACATTACCTGTAATTCGAAGTTCGCTTCCATGGCTTCGTCTTCGACCTTACTCGCTTCCATGCCTGCGTCTTGCTATCAGCTTCTCCCTCTTCAATCTTCCAAATGCAAAACCTAATTTCACGGGGGGGAAAACAACAATGTTCCTCATATCACTAACCATTTATTTATAATCCCAATTAGCCACTTAACCACTGCCCAGTCAGCAAACCAGGTAAAAGGGAGTGGTAAAAGATGGTTTTTGGTTTTATAAGGGATGGTTCTAAAAAAAATACTTCAGGGGGGCAATATGAAATGTCGCCCTATTGGCAGGGGGTATTATATATTTAACCCTATATTTTACCATCACTTAATTATTTATTTTATAAATTTTACTCTCAATTTACATGTATGATTATGTTAAGTTCATTGAAAATATTCATTTAGAGATTGATGTTATTTATTTAACTCATTGTCAGGGATTAACACGAGCTTACAAGAAAGTCAGTAGAGAAATTGATAAGGCACTGGAGGTGATACTAACAGAACATGAACAAAACACTAATATAGACAAAACTCATTATGAAGATTTCACAAAGATACTTTTTTCAATTGTACACCAAACTATTGATAAGGAGAGTGAACCAAATGATGTCATTGATCGAACTATCATCAAGGCTATTTTACTCGACATGTTAGTGGCAACAATTGATACATCTTCTAATTCGATTGAGTGGATTTTATCTGAACTTTTCAGGAATCCAAGAGTCATGAAAATCTTACAAGATGAAATACAAAATAAAGTAGGAAATAATATAATGGTTGAAGAGAAAGATTTGAAGAAGTTGAATTATTTAGATATGGTGGTTGATGAAGCATTAAGACTTCATCCCGTTTCACCTTTACTAGTCCCTCGTGAATATAGAGAGAGCATAACAATTGATGGTTATTTTATAAAGAAAAAGACACGAGTTACAGTAAATGCATGGGAAATAGGAAGAGATCCTAATGTTTGGTCTGAAAATGTTGAAGAATTCTATCCCAAGAGATTTATTGATAAGAAAATGAATTATCATGGACAAGAGTTAGAATCAATACCGTTTGGTTCTGGTTGTAGGCGTTGTCCTGGTTGTAGGCGTTGTCCTGGAATTCATTTGGGTTTGATTACTGTTAAATTTGTTATAGCACAATTGGTGCATTGTTTTAATTGAGAACGTCCATATAATATGAATCCTTCTAATTTGAATATGGTGGAGAAGTTTGGACTCTCTATGCCAAGAGCTCAACATTTACACGCAATACCGAGATATCGTTTGGTTGATGTCGAGCTTGAATAAGTCTAAGAGTAGACTGTATGTGTATTCAATAAGATTACGACTGATAAAGATGCAGTATTGTAAGTCTATTTATGATCTTAGTTTAAAATAATTGAATGAATATTGATTGTTCTCAATGTGTTAATGACCAACGTTCAATTGAAAAACTTATATGTTATACGCCTCATCTTATCTTTGTTTCATTTGTGAACTATTATTACTGATTTTGAAATTGATATGTGACATAAATTTTTTTTTTAGAAATGAGATATACAACAAAATTCTAAAGTTCTAAATTCATAAGCTTTTTACATATAGGTTTTCTATGGAAAAAGTTCTTTATTTTGAACCCAATATGTCATTATGTTTTTTGGGATGAAGTAAGGGATTACATGGTCCCATTTTTACAAAGTATATCAAATTGAGAAAAAAAAAATTACATATTTTTTGGGTAAAAAAGTTATGATTTATGGATATTTTAAATGCTGACTTTTTAGTATGAATATATTTTAAGTGCTGAGTTTTTAGTATGACAATTTTTCGGCCTCAAAACATGTAGGATGGGTTAAGTTTTAATATAGGAATAATTCTATAACCATGATAACAAAATTTAAAACATACAAGCTTTTGGTAGGAAACAACAATCAAAGAAAATCGTAGTCATGTTCGACTGAGTACTGTAATTGGTGTTTCTTGCAGGCGGTTTAAACTCCTAGTTTTAGGATTTGGGACCATTACGTGGAATATTTTGATTCGTTTTATTATTCGAACATGGACTGGGTTGAGGTACGCAGTAGAAAGGTTAGAAACAACATGAACCGGACTTCAGTTTGGACGGAGAGAGGAGGCAAAAAACTGATGGAAGCGGATGATATTTCATCTTTTTTTTTTCACAGAATTCCCTGAGTCATATGGGGCGAAAAAATAGCAGACGTTTTCAAGGAGTATGGTATTATAGTAGAAGTATATATTCCTGCAAAGAGGAATAAGAGGGGTAAGCGATACGGTTTCCTTAGATTTAGAAAAGTTCAGGACGCAAGGTTATTGGCTGTTAAACTTGATAATATACAGATTGAAGGAAGGAAGATATTTGCTAATGTTCCTAGAATTATTAGAGAATGAGAGAATAAGACACTACTACGAAAAACCCATTTAACAACGGTTGGGAATGACATATAATGACGCGGGTGAGGGCGTTGTTATGTAGATTGTCGTTGCATATATGATACTTACAACCACGAACTAGTAGGTGTTGTAATAAATTGGAAAACGCGCTAACTATGACAACGGATTTTACAATACACCATTGTAATAAAAATAATTGTCCTCGGTTCGATTCCCAGCAGCGCAGTTTTGATATTTAGTTTTCCCTAGACAGCGCGCCAGATATTATTACAGTTATGAAATATAAGCGTCGTTAAAGTTTCTGCAAAATTAACAAATATGATCGTGCTTTTATAATTAATCCCAATTTTTTACCTGTATTATTGTTTTCCATAGCACAACACAACAGAAAAAATACAATTCACATTTTGTGATAAAGTTTTCATAATAATATTAATCGTATCATATTCATAATATCACATATACCACATTACAATTTATCAGAACAAACAACCTACATAAATAAAATATCACATATACCATATTACAGTTTACACACATTACATAACTTCACATAATTGTAACTTGGTGTATTGGTATCTTGTCTCCCAAATCCATTTTGAATAAAGCCACTTTGAAAATAACATAATCAATCTCCCAAATCTCATCAATGACACCATAAAACGCGGTAGTTGCCAATACCGGATTCTTATCTTTTGAACTAGAGAAATACATCGATTCAGCTTCAACCATAACCCCACTATTTTGCATTGTACTACGATCATCTTTTGATTTTGTATAAAAGGTATAATGACCAATGTCGTATGCACTCCAAGTAATGACACAAAATTTTGGCTCGTACGACAACCATTTAAGTATCTCGGATGCACTACGATCATTAGATACACTTTTATTAAACCAATCCATGAATCTATTGTTATGCTCTACCAACAACAACTTGTCACTCATTCGGGGATATTTTTTCTTCAAAAGTCTTTTGTGAGTATCTATGAAAGGTTGAACCTCATCTATATTATTCAACATATAGAAATGTGATTGAATAACTACATCCCGAGCCATTGACCTAACATTTAGACCTTGAATACCTCTTCTGTCTGTGTCAGCATGACGAGACTTTGGAATTCCTATAGAATCTGCATCCGACAAATAGTTTGTACAAAATTCAACAACTTCTTCTATGATGTACCTTTAAACAATCGAAGCTTCCGGTCGGTGATGATTCTTCGTATATCCTTTAAAGATCTTCATATATCGCTCTATTGGATACATCTGGACCACAAATTCTGATTTCTCTTACGAGATGAACAAGTAAGTGAACCATAATGTCAAAAAATGATGGCGGAAAATACATCTCCAATTGACACAAGATTATGGTAGCCTCATCTTCTAATTCATCCAATTTTTTGAAATCAAGAACTTTATTACATATGGCATTGAAGAATAAACACAGTCTCGTTCTAGTTACTCTCACATTTTTTGGAAGGATCCCACGGATAGCCACTGGTAGAAGTTGTTGCATCAATACATGACAATCATGAGATTTTAAACCAATTAACTTGAGATCTTTCATTGATACAAGTTTCTTGATGTTTGATGAGTAACCTTGCGGAACTTTAATACCTTGCAAACACTCGCAGAACATCTTATTTTCCTTTTTAGATAGAGTGTGACATGCTGGAGGCAGATAAGTTCTTTTTCCTTTCTCTATTGGAGCCAACTATTTTTGTATACTCATCTTCTCCATATCAATACGGGAAATCTTACTAACTTTAGTCTTGCCCGAAATATTTAGAAGTGTGCCAATCAAACTATCACACACATTTTTCTCCACGTGCATCACATCAAGACAATGTCTAACATCAAGACTTGACCAATATTGAAGATCAAAGAAGATGGACCTCTTTTTCCATATATTTTTCGCAACTGTCCCTTTTTCTTTTCCTCTCTTCCCACCTTTTTCTTTTTCTCTCTTCCCACCTTTTTCTTTTTCTCTTTTCCCAAAGACAACATTAATGTGTTCCTGCCGTTGATAAACTTCATCCCCGGTTAAAGGTTTAGGAGCCTTACCAAACTCTTGCTCTCCATTAAAAGCCTTTCGAAATCTACGATAAGGATGACCTGGTTTTAGAAATTTTCGATGCCCAAGGTAAACGGTCTTTTTCCCAAACTCAAGTTGGTGATAACAAGTATCATCTTCACATATAGGACACGCTTTATGTCCTTTGACACTGTATCCAGCCAAGTTACCGTAAGCCGGAAAGTCGTTAATTGTGCAAAATTACATTGCACGCATATTAAACTTTCCCCAAAATATGCATCATCAACTTTAACGCCTTCATCCCACAAGAGTCGTAAATCATCAATTAATGGACTTAGATAAACATCTATGTCGTTACCAGGTTGTCGTGGTACAGAAATCATTATACTTAACAGTATATACTTGCGCTTCATGCACAACCAAGGAGATAGGTTTTAAATAGTGAGAAGAACAGGCCACGAAGTATGATTAGTGCTCAGATTACCAAAGGGGTTCATTCCATCGGTGGCAAGCCCAGGCCTAAGGTTTCTTGGCTCGACTCCAAAATCCGGAAACAACGAATCAATTTTCTTCCATTGCAACGAATCAGCTACATGGCGAATGTTCCCATCACGAATCCTTTCATCTGCATGCCATCTAAGATTCTTTGTGTTATTCGAATTAGCACAAAGTCTCTTTAATCGTTAAACTATTGGCAAGTACCATAACACTTTAGCAGGAGGATGCTTCCTACTAACATTGTCATAGTGATCATTGTCATCACCATTGTTAGCCTTCAACTTGTAACGCGACACACCACATTTCAGACATAGAAAGAAGTCTTCATACTCTTTCCGGTATAATATGCAATCATTAGGGAAAGCATGTATCTTGATATACTCTAGACCCAGTGGACATAATATCTTCTTTGCCTCATAGCAACGATCCGACAATTTGTTATCTTCTGGTAACATTTGCTGTAGCAATTCAAGTAATTCCGTGAAACTTTTATCTGACCATCCATTTTTTGCCTTCAGATTAAACAACTTTAACATCGCCGACAATCGTGTGAACTCTGTGCATCCCTTATATAAAGGGGTGTCTTTATCACTACATAAATTATCATAAATATGAGCATTCATAAAAGAAGATTCCCCAATATCACGGAACATATCCTCTAGTTGATCTTCCATATATTCATCTTCCTCCACTCTTTGACTTTGTGACGCCCGACTTTCCTTATTATCCACCTCATCATGCCACGTCCATATTATATAATTTTGACATATACCATCACAACAAAGGTGATTGTGTATTTCTTTCTTTGTACCCTTTTTGATATTCGCGCAAACAACAAAAGGACAATAAAAGATACCATTATTGTCGGGAAGATGTTTATCAGTGTATTCAAGGAATTCACGAACTCTGTTCTCATAAACCGGACCTAATCTATTAGCTTTCATCAAACTACGATCCATTACAACTTCTGAAATTTTTACATGTATAATAATGTGAATGACACACCAAAATCTAATCCAAAAAATCATACTAAACGTAAATCATACTAATCTATATGCATATACAATATGAACAAAGAAAAAATCAATGAAGATGTACTCTCATACTAAACATAAAGCATATGAAACATCTCATTCTGACTTGAGCATATACAATATGAACAAAGAAAAAAGGAATGAAGATATTGAAGAATACCGTACTTCAAAGTTGTAATCAAATGAACGTAAGGAATGAACATGTTGAAGAGTACCGTACGTCAAATCTGAAGAATCAAATGAACGAAGATGATCAATATTTGAGCATAAACCAAGAAAAAAGGAATGAAGATGTTGAAGAATACCTTACTTCGAAGCTGAAGAAGCAAATGAAAGAAGACGGTCAATATTTGAGCATAAACCAAGAAAAAAGGAATGAAGATGTTGAAGAGTACCTTACTTTGAAGCTGAAGAAGCAAATGAATGAAGACGAAGAGGGTAAAGGTTAGGGCGTCTCTGGCTCACTTGTTCGATTAGGGGGTCTTATGAAAGAAATACAAAATAAGTTTTGTTTTAATTTATCAGTAAAGCTTTTAATATCGGTTGGAGAAACAAACTGTAGTGGAATCTTAAGTGACACACGCTAAATGTATCCTAAAAAATGGAAAAAAAATGTGTTTCAGGGAATCGAAGCTTGTTACATTTCATTTATTACTACGGTTGTTCATCTTAACCGTTTTAAAACAATTTACAATTTATTTTTCAAATAATGAACTTAAGTGACACACGCTAAATGTACTCTAAAAAATGGGAAAAAAAATGTAGTTGCAGGGAATCGAAGCTTGCTACATTTTATTTATTACTACGGTGGTTTAAGTCAACCGTCATTAAATGACTGTTTATACCCCAGCTTTTGCCTGAGCGCGAAATTTTTAACCTATTACAACAGCGTAAAAGGATGCGTTGTAAGCCTGACGTTGTTGTTTTAGCGTTTTGTAGTAGTGAGAATATACAAATGAAAGGAATGGAGTATAATGGACAATGTAGTGTGGTTAAACAAGGAAAAAATAATACGAGTATGTTTGTTCAAGGAAGAACGTTTGCACAAGTGGTCAAAAATGTTAGCAATAGGTCCAGGGAAGCGGTAGATGACAATAGGAAGAGTTATAGAGGGAGAGATAGAGTCGAAGATAGACCAAGCTTCACACATTTACAGTTCAATATAGATAAGTCTAAGATGGAGAGATTTGAAAAAGCTTTAATGGGAGAAGTGGAAAAAGCAGGAACAACATACAACATTCAAGAAGCCTTAAATACAAAAGGATTTTTTCATATTAAAGCTACACCTCTTGGTGCAAACTTGTGTCTTTTGGAAGAAAGTATTGAGGGTGCTTTGAGAATGCTGATTTAGGAGAAGGAAGATTGGATCTCTTGTTGGTTTTGCAACATCCATCCATGGTCTCCTGATGATACCGATAACAAACGGTTAGCTTGGATTAGATGCTTTGGATTACCATGTCATGCTTGGTGTTCAGAGTTCTTTAAAGTCATTTCCGGTAGAGTAGGAGAATTTATTCAATGCGATGAGGAAACTGAATCACAAAAGAGCTTGAATTATAATGCATCCAGCTATAGGTCTGTAGTCCTTCACATACTTAGCAGTCTCACTTTTAGGAATAAGAGTCACTACAGTACAATTGAAACCTTTCACCATAGTTCCATTGTCAAAAAAATCATGGACAACTTCAATAAAATCCTTTCTAACAATATTCCAGCTCGCCTTGAAAAACTTTGCTCCAAACCCATCAATGCCAGGAGATTTCAAGTCCCCTATGTCCTTCAGAGCTTCAGTAATTTCTTTTTCAGAAACCTGAGTTATCAGATTGTCACCATCCTCCTTAGTGATTTGCTTTCCTTTTCTCATTGCTTCAACATCAATAGCTCTGGTTGTATTAGCACAAGTACCCATGAAACCTTTATAGTACTCCATAAACTCATTGTGAATCTCTTTATGATCTTCTATGAGAGTCCCATCAGTCTTATACAGAGTGTTCATTGTTTTATTGTGATGTTTAGCTTTTATGGTAGCATGGAAGTAAGCATTATTTCCATCTCCCAACCTAAGCCAATCAATTTTTTCCCTTTGAACCAACATCTTTTCTTCTAAGTCATTCCAATACATCACTTGAATAGTGCACTGTCTAACTTTCTCAACTAGATTACTATCCATTCTGTTTTGTATAAGGTTCCTTTGAGCAATATCCAACTCTTTTCTAGCATTCATCAGGTGGTATCTCACATTACAATTCTGCTTGTTAAACTCAATCAAATCTCTTTGCAGCCTCTTAAGTTTCTTCCATAAAACAGACATGGGTTTACCCTGAACATGTTTATTCCAGCTATTTCTAACCACCTCATCATAGCCTATCATATCCACCATACAATTATTAAATCTGAATCTACCTTTCCTCTTCTCAGGTTGAGTAGTATCCTCCACACACAACATAGCATGATCAGAAACATTGGGAGGGATGATCTTCAGATGCTTATCTATATGATCATGGAACCAAGCAGAGTTACCAATCAGTCTATCAATTCTTGAGTAAATGGTGCCACTTATATGCTTATTACTCCAAGTATAATAGTCCCCAGAGCTATCCATTTCACTAAGACCTGTTATATTCATCATATCAGTTAGGTCCTTGTACTCATTTTCAGTCACCAATCTCCCCCCGATTCTATCATTGGCTGTAGTAACATTATTGAAGTCCCCTAGCACACACCAAGGCCCCTGCTGACTATTATGCAGTTGAATCAAGTCCTTCCACAAAACTTTCCTATTCTCCAACTGATTATGCGCATAAACTGCAGTCATCCAATACTTGAATCCCCCTTGATTGTCATACACACTACAATGTATGAATTGATCAGTACTCTGCACAAGCTCAATGGTAACTCTACTATCATCCCAAGATACCCAAATTCTCCCATTATAATGGTTCAGATAATTGTCAATGTATCTATTATGGATCTTAATTTTACTTCTAACATTGCCAGCTTTATCCTTTTTCACTCTGGTTTCTATAAGAATCAAAATGACTAGCCTTAACTTGTAGAGACGAGAGCTTATCTCTCTAAGTTTACCAGCTTTATTCAACCCCCTTATGTTCCAAGATATAATCATGGGCCCCTATCATGGGACACACCAGGATCATTCAAAATCCTAAGAGCATCAAAACCATTCATACAACTAACTACTGGGTATTTCCACTATTCTTACCTTTATCCCTTGTTGCTTTGTTCACTATGGTCCAGTTGGAATCAGGTTATTGGTGATTCTGGTTCTCCTTTGGTGTTATAACTTCACTTGTACTAGCAGTATCATTTGTCACCACTTCCTTGGGCTCTTTTTCCTTCATTTGTTCTGATGGTTTTTGCTTTGCTCTCCATTGTTTGTCAATCTGATTAACTTTATCTTTGCATTGGTGACCCAGTTTTTTGCATCTGTCACAATATTTTGGCCTCCATTCATACTCCACGGTCTGAATAACTCTTCTTCCAGAGCAATCCTTGATGGGTATCTCCTTTACCAATTCCTTCGTGATATCAACATCAACAAGTATGCAGGCATAAGACACTCTAATCTTGTTAGTCGTACACTCATCTGTCATCAGAGGAACTCCAATTGCACTCCCAATTCTGTTTAGACTCTTTGCCCCCCATAGGTGTAGAGGAAGCTGGGGTAACTTCACCCATAGGGGAAGGGTAACTTCATCCATAGGGATAGGTAACATCAATAGGAGAGGAATGTTATGAATTGTGTAAGGACCTTTCTATATAACTGCATCCCTTTCAGCAAACGAATGAAATCGAAGAATGAAATATCCCTCATCATTGAAATACATATCAGGTAGCTTGACGAAATTCCACATCTTCTCCATGAATCTCTTGACGAAATTCATGCTTAAATCTTCTCCCACATCATATAAGATCAACGCTGAACTTCAGAATTTCACTTCATATTCAATATCTTCTTCTTGAATTTCTACCTCAATCTCACCATTGACCTTCGACGGCGCTATGTATTCAAGAGTGAGTCCTTTGGACGGATTTCTGTTATCACTCACCACGTCCACCCAAAGTTTACGATCTTCTTTGATCTCAGTTTCAGTTTGGATCGAAGGGATCTCTATGTGTTTTAGGGTTTCTTCGTCTTCGTCTTCGTAATCTTCAACCACTACTTCAAGCTCAGCATTGTCTCGGTTATCCTCCCTGTCGTTTAGATTAGCCGGACTAACAGGTGCCGTCGGTGGAATTAGAACCTCCGGTGACGGTGGTACCAATCGTGGTTGCCCTCGTCCCCCTCGACCTCATTTTGCCCTAGCACACATCAGTCCAAACATCTTTTTAATTATTACAATAACATAATACATAATTAAGCACATACATGATAAGCTTTTATTCGAATAGCATATAACTATTAAGTTGTTTATCCCAAAATACATTCAATTTTGGCTATTAGCAAATCTAAAACACCACAGTTCAGTAAATTGTAAAACATTTTAATTGTCCTTTTTGAAACTATTCAAATTTGTTATCACTTCCCAAACGATAACTTGGTATTGCGTACAAGTGTTGAGCTCTAGGTATAGTGAGTCCAAACATCTCTTCCATGTTTAAATTTGAAGGAGTAATATTACGTGGAAGCTCCCAATTAAAACAATGTACCAACTGAGCTATAACAAATTTTACCGTAATCAAACCCAAATAAATTCCAGGACAACGTCTCCGGCCAGAACCGAATGGTATGCACTCAAACTCTTGTCCATGAAAATTCATTTTCTTGTCTATAAATCTTTCCGGATAAAATTCATCTGCATTTTGTGACCAAACATCATGATCTCTTCCTATTGCCCATGCATTTACAATAACCCGCGTCTTTTTCTCTATAAAATAACCATCAATCGTTATGTTCTCTCTACATTCACGTGGGAGTAATAAAGGTCCAACAGGATAAAGTCGTAATATCTCATCAACCACCATATCTAAGTAATTTAACTTCTTTAAATCACTCTCTTCAATCATTCTCAGATCTCCTACTTCATTTTGTATCTCATCTTGAAGAATTTTCATCACTCTTGGATTTTTTAAAAGTTCAGATAACGCCCACTCAATTACGGTAGCCGATGTATCAATTCCAGCTACAATCAAGTCTAGTAAAATTGCCTTGATGTTAGTACGATTGATAACATTATTTTGTTTATCTTCTAGATCTATAGTTTGATGCATAGTTGAAAGAAGCATGTCTACAAAATCTTCTTCATGATGAGGTTTGTCTACATTAGTAGCTTGTTCATGGTCTGATACTATCACCTCCAACACTTCATCAAGTTCTTTACTTGTTTTCTTGCAAGCTCGTGTAATTCCCTTTTGTTTTTGAAGAGAAATGTTAGTAAATTATAAGTAAAAAGTTAAATTAATAATATCAATTTGTAATTAAATATTTGCACAAAACTTAAGAATCATGTAAGCAAGTGAAACTAAAACACAATTGAACAAAAATTTAGGAGGTTTAAATATTTTAAATATATTAACTTAGCTTTTAAATAATGTTAGAAAATGTATTTGTTTTCAACTCCATTTTGACTTTATTTTAATAAAAAATGATATTCTTAAACTACAATCTACATGTATATCCTATTTCATTGTTCATCAATAATGAAATATTATAAGGTTTTTTTTTTATATAAAAATTATTGTTTTTAATTTTTTTTTTAATTTTTAGATTAAATAATCCTGGTATAAAATAAAGTAATTAATCAATTTTATAACTTCATTAATCAACCTTTTATATTATATTTACCAATTTTATTAATATATTAACCAATTTTATTGATTGCTAAAAATTATTTTTAATATTTAAATGTTTATTAATCAACTTCACAATTTTATTAACCAACTTTTTACATTTAATTAACCAACTTTGATTTCCTATATAAAGGAATTATTTTTAATATTTGAACATTTATGCTTTGTTTGGTAAAAATAGCGGTTGGTTGATAAGTTAGCTGATAGCTTATATCTTATGATTGATAGTTCGTGACTGATAGCTTATAACTTATAGTTGATGGCTGATAACTTATAGCTGATAAGCTAATTGAAGTGTTTGATAAAATTAGCGGTTTAATTAAGTGATAAAATAAAATGACATAAAAGATATTTAATGATTATTATTTTATTTTAAATTATAATAAATTATAAAGGATAATGGTGAATTTTAGTTAAAATAATAAGGGTAAAAATGAAAGAAAAAATGATAAGCTATAAGCTATAAGCTAAAACACTATTTAAAATAGCATCTGAAAAATAAGCTATAAGCTAATAAAATAAACTATAAGCTCATGATGAAAAGACCGTTACCAAACAGATCTTTTATTGTCATATGAGCTTATAAGTTATAAGACATAAATCATAAGCTCAAAAAATATCTTCCCAAACAGAATCTTATTAACCAATCTCTTCACTTCATTAACTAATTTTTTATATTTTATTAACCAATTTTATTTTACTATTTTAAATTTACTATTTACAATTTTATTTTACTATTTTAAAATTACTATTTACAAAAACTGTTCACGAATATTGTTCACACTGTTCATAAATATATAATTTTATTTTAGAAAATACGGTTCCTTATATAAATATGCTGAATAGTGTATACAACGTAAATATTTAAGGTAAAAAAAGGTTGGAAGCATTGCTGTTAGGACTATAGTATAATGATTCCTATCAAATCAGGGATATCCGAATACAAAAATGAATACAAAAATGCAGATTTTCATCTATAACGGGAGAAAAGTTTTATACACATACATACCTGTAGATCAAAATGGCCCAACCAAGTAACATAATCAGCTACATTAAAAGCTCCAAACAAAGTCGATGTTTGTTTAACAATCCTCTTCAAGTCAAACTGTTGATACTTACTCCTACCCAATATCATCTTATACACGATATCTTCAATCAAAGTCTCTACAACATCACTAACATTCACAACCTCACCCACCAAAGCAGCTTTCTCTAAAGATTTAACCACAGCATCCAACTCATCCTTCCTAATAGGAGCAAACATCTCAACTTTGGAAGCACTAAGAAGTTTCAAAGTGCAAAGTTTTCTTACACTGCGCCAATAAGGACAATACTCAGAAAAAGACAACCCTACAGAACCGTAAGAGAAGATCTTAGATGCTTGAATCTTTGGTCGGCTTGCGAAAACGATGTCGTGTGTTTTGAGAAATAATTCTGCTGCTTTAGAAGATGAAATGACAACAGCTGGGACTTGACCAAGCTGTAAGGACATGATTGGACCATATTTTTTGGAGAGTGAATGAAGTTTTCGATGTGGAAGTTTGCCTAACATGTGAAGGTTTCCGATGATTGGTAGTGTTGATGGACCTGGTGGCTTCTTGTGTTTTTGTTTTGGATGAAAGCAAAGTTTGAATGAAAGATAAGTGAATGTGAAAGTGAAGAGAAGGAAAGAAAGTATAGTAGCATAAGACATGTTTACAAATGAATGGTTTTGGTTTGGCTGAAGTAACAATGTTAATAACAAGGACTTTAAAGAACTCCAAGTGGTTCTCATCTCTAATCTACTGGGTGGTACAATTATTATGGTCCTTACTACACCATGTGAGATATTTATAATATGAGTGGTTGTGTTGCGTTTGTTATGTTGTCAACGTAAAACATATGATAAACACTTGAATTTCATCACTTCTATATA
Organism: Lathyrus tuberosus; assembly: GCA_022829125.1. Lineage (NCBI taxonomy): Eukaryota > Viridiplantae > Streptophyta > Magnoliopsida > Fabales > Fabaceae > Lathyrus > Lathyrus tuberosus. The sequence continues at coordinate 4,141,654 of JALAZF010000414.1, read as the reverse complement.
TATATATATATATATAAACGTGCGGAGCACGAGTAAATTAATTAGATACGATATAAAATATATTTAAATATATTTATAAATTTCAATTGAGTTTTGACAAAAAAAAAAAATTTTTGAAATGATAAAGTTAAAGGCTTTAAATATATATATTGGGTAAGGACACCTTAGTACCCACTCCGCCCCAACTCCGCAAAATATATATTTATATATTTTAATTTATATTATTATATTAAAATAATTAAACAATAAATTTTATAATTCATCAATAATATAAGTTATCATTTATTTCATAATTCAACAATAAATTTTTTTAAAAACTTTTTAATGGTTTTAAAAACTTAAAATATTATGATATTTTATACTAGATATATTTATTTTTAGGTTAAATAAGTTTTTGGTTCCTCTAAATATTGTAGTTTTTGTTTTTAGTCCCTCCAAAATTTTCCTTTAAGAAGTGGTCTCTTCACAATTTTCCGTCTGAACAATTGGCCCCTAACGTCAAATACAACTAACAATTACTTACGTGGCATGCCACCTGGAATTTTTTGATGACTGTGTATACACGTGGCGGTATCAACATGGCAAAAATGATGACGTGGATGACACGTGGCAATTTCTTCCATTTCTTTGTTTTTTATATTAATTAAAATTATAGCGACAGAAAGTTGGACTCTAATCCGTCGCTAAGATGAACAACATAAACAAACCCAAAATTTGCACTCTTAAACCGCCTTATACAAGGAACATGAAGTTTATGACTAATTCCAACCAAACAACAAACAAGGAGAGAAGAGATGTGTCTTCCTTCCAAACAATAACCTTGATTGGTTATTCTTTAAACTCTAAATTTAGATTTTACACGGGATGATACACTACGCCAAATAAGCTATTTAATAGCGTTTTTTTTATAGCGCTTAAAAGCGCTATTAACCGCGTCACTATTGTAAATGTTTTTTGTTTAATAGCACTTTTAAAGCGTTATTAAAGTACCAGTTTTTAATAGCGTTTTTCCTTAAGCGCTACCGAAGTGGGCATTTTGCGCGTTTTTTGATAGCACTTTCAAAATAAGCGCTATTATAGAGCACATGTTTGATAGCACTTTCAAAATAAGCGCTACTATATAGCACATGTTTGATAGCACTTTCAAACAAAGCGCTAATATATGACACATGTTTGATAGCACTTTCAACGAAAGCGCTAACATATGTCACATGTCTGATAGCACTCTCTTAAAAGTGCTACTATAGAATGTTTTATTAATAGCACTCTCTACAAAACACTATTCTAGTACACGTTTTTTTTTTACACAAAATCATTCTTTTGGTTTGCAAATATCGAAAAGATACATTCAATTCAATACCAAATAACGCTTGAAGTTACTCATTGCATACATATTATGATCCATCAATACCAAATAACATTTTAAACCAAATCGAATTGTTTACAAATATCGTAACATATATAGAGGAAAGATAAGGGCGGTGTAACAATTTATGTTGCATTGAATAAATTATAAACTAAAATTCAAACAAATGGGTTCATCGTTTATGACATTAATATTGAGTACTAATAAGCACAAAACACATGACTTTTCAAATTTGCTTATTGATAACACAACAGTTTTATCCAATCTTTTCTATAAAATGTTTGGAACAAAATTGTCCAAAATATCTTCCTTTATAATATTGTAATCATTTCTACTTGTGATTCCTCTACTGTAGTTGAGGCTAAATTTCATCTATATTAATAATTAATATCACAATTTATTCCAATAGGTTGCATGATGTCTGCCTCCATCAGCTGCAGTGCGACAGAATCATCAGAGGCAAGGGCTGAAAGAGCAGAGCAGGCTTGTTCAACCTGTAAAATATTAAGAATAATCATGATGATCAAATATAACAACAGAGTGTATAAAAAACTGGCGATCTCTACACCCATCAAAATCAATACTGCAGTAAGATGTCCATGGAACACATCGAACCAATATGTCCAGTTTCTGCAAAATTTCCACATTTGAACACAATAACAGTAGCAGTGACATTATTCAAATAACCTTAGCTACCTCTACAAACTTATGACAACATCCAAAATGCAAACCAGAAACACAGCAAAATCGTAATAAAATCAACAGATTAGACAATACTACGGAGAAAATGATTTGAACGTTACCGCCATGTTGAATAGTCGTTGCAGGCGGCGAATCAGGATCATTTCATGGTTTTGCGGTCTCTGTTTACTGCTCATCTGCTGGCTGCTGCTAAACACCGACGTCGACGTTGCTACTGATAATTGAACGAAAATTTGTAAACACACCACGCCAATTGTGAGCGAGCCACAGTACTTATAACTATTAAACAATTAAACAATGTCCTTGGGATAATTGTGAGCATTTACTTTCTTTAAATGCGTTAACATAAAAAGCATATCCTGAAATATTAATGAAACTGAAAATCCCAAAAGCCAGGATCTTGGGCATCTACACAGTGTTCAGTTTATATAAAATAACACTGGGAGACATCAAAATATACAGGGTTGAGCGAGCCACAGTACTTATAACTACAATAAACACTACAATGAAACAGAAAGTCGGAATTCAATTACCTAATCATTAGTTCATAATAAATCCGCTTCAACTCCATTAGAGATGGAATGTCTGCAGGAGCCTCTTCAACCATAATATCGCCTTCTTTAGGCTTTTTCTTTTCCTTAGATGCATCTATATCGAATACTCTTGGACTAATCTTTCTTGAGAGTATTTGTGCACGAACGTAATCCTGACGGTCTAGGCACAATCGAACCTACACAATTTAACAAGGAAGATTCTCAAATCAGTAACTTATTAGCAACATATGAAATTGATAGCCTACTACTTATGTGATCTCTGAAACAAAGAAATGTGGTTCATACTTGTTCGAGAATGAAGGCAATTTTCTCGGTTTTTGTCATGGCACCAAAAGTTTCCACTTGTTAAGATTACCCATTACATAAGTAAACCAATCAATATTTTGTACTGAACAATTAAATACAAGAAACAAAAATATACATAAGCCATAAAAACATGACAAGTTCACACTGACCGCAATTTCTTGCATCAAATCAGCTGCCTCGGCTATAAGCCCTTGTTCTTCCTTAATCTTGGCAAGTTTTTTGACCAACCGAGCTCTCTCAATCTCAACATAGATCTAAGAAGGACACAATACACCATAAAAATTTGCAGAACAGCTGTCTTATAGGATAGATACTGCTATGTAAGAAGATTATAACGTAGAAAGGAGAGTTCAAACACAACACACTCACCTTCCCAGCAGATACACTGTTCAATGTTTTAATAAGTTCAATACGGTTTCATTATCAGGTGTCTCATCAATATATTGCATAGCTTACTGAACCATAGCTGTTACAGCCTGCGTGCATACATAATAGACTCATTAGTAAAACATAACACAATGATTCTTATTTTCTTCTACCAATTACACATCAAATAGTTAGTATCGAAACCGAACTCCAGTCAAAAACGGTAAGAATGTTGTGTGATTAACAGTAAGTTCCCATCGAAGACTAAATCAACATAAACCCTAAACTATTTCTAAATAAGCAATTATGAATCAAGGACAATTATCCATCAGTAATCTAAACAAAGTTTCCATCAATATTCAATCCACAGTTACTAAGACCCTAAACCTCCTCAAACCTAACACACAAAACATCTATCTTCAGCGATTACCTGCTTAAGCTGACAGCGTCATTTGGACAAAACGACAATCTGATCATTTAGGGTTTTCCATGCTTTCGCTTCAAAGCAGAGTTGCAAAATATCGATTGCAGCTTTTCTGGTGCCGACAATATCACCAGCGAGCCGCATCTGCTTCTCCACGTTCAGCAATTGCTCTATCTTCGCATCTAAATTCTCCGTATTCGCCCACAACAATGCAAGAAAAGCTATTAGTTGGGCTGCATACGGCTGCATATAATTCCCCTATACAACAATCCAAGAAATCATTACAAAAACATTTGAAAAAGGAAAACAGAACAAATTTATCAATCTATTAATGAAATCTCAGACAACTTCAAACCCTAAACATCTGTCCCTTAACATGGATTATGTACTAACATCTATTCCTTAACATCTGTTACAAATTTCCTCTTTAATTATAGTAACACAAACCAAATCAATCAAACCATCGGAACTAATCAATGTAGATTTTAGTTTCAATTGGACAAACCTTTATTCATGCATGATTATGAAGAGGTGATAGCCCCTGCAAAAATATTGAGGATGGTCAATCTCACCTTGTTTTAGAGATTAGTATTCTGCCATCATCTATTCTGCCTCAAAAGAATGTATTATGTTGAGCTTAGAGAGTTGTAATTGCATGCTATCCAAACACGAATATTTGTCGTCAGATTCAAAGGTAGATAGCATAAAGCTTTGGTGCACTGTTGCTCCTCAAGTAATTAGAGTTAATCTCCATGTCAATGCATTTAGAAGAAAAAACTGAGATCTTGCCTGTAATTTCTTTTGACCCTAAAACTTAAGCAATGTCATAATATCTTCTAGGTCGGTTTAAGTCTTCCATAGTTTTCGGTTTGAAGTCTGTCAAAGCAATGAGATTTGATAAAGTAAGAACTTGGTTGGTCTGTAGCTTTTGGATCTTTCAAATCCAGCTGTCAATACCTCAGAAAAAGGCCTTGTACTTGATGAAGCAACAACATCTGTTGATACTGCTACTGATAATCTTATCCAGAAGGTTATTCGAGAAGAGTTCAAAGACTTTACTGTGTGCACTATTTCACATCATATTCCCACTGTTATTGACAGTGATCTTGTCCTGGTACTCAGCGATGATAAGTATTATTGTATGCTATTCTTATAGATCTAATCGATATATAATTCTTTTCTCTATCTCCCTATTTGACGCACATCGTGAAAAGGAAATAGAGTTCAAATGTGTTTTTAAATTGAGTAATTGAGTTAAGAACCTAAGCTTAAAATACTATGCTCTCGAAAAAAATGTTAGGACCATGTGACTTTTTGCTAGCCTACTTTCGAGTTGTAATTCTCGTAACATTAAAAGGAATTCAGCTATTACATACTACCCTAACAAGCCAGGTCTCCTCGTCAATCATCTGGTATCCCTAAGAAATTGCGAGGTAAAGTGGTTTCTTAGGTTCCCGCATTACAAGTGAGACACCCCATAGTGTTATTGCTATATACACCAGTTCAAGAATTTACCAAAAGCAACATATAATTGTGCTTTAATGCATATTTGTAACTATAATGAAATTAATTGGAGTGATAATTTACAATCACTTACAGCAGGGTTGTCTGGCTATCTCTTCATGAGCACAATTCAGACCACCTATCAAAACTACAGGTTTTGACTTTTCCAGCTCCTGTACCCATCAAAAAATGAATCATGAATCTTATAGAAAGTTATTTATCCAAAATGAATATTATAAAGTCAAATGGAAAAAGGATATAAAACATAAGGAACCAATCAACACAATAACTTGGCAATGAGTTTAATTGGAACGAATGACTTCACAACAATTGCTCGATATTTTGTACGATCATAAGAGATTAAAAACACACCCAGAAAAAAAACAGAGAGAAAACCTAAACGAATGACAAATTTGAATAGTTATAAATAGGCTATACTAAACACAATTGAGTCACCTTATCGACACCACATTTGAAATGAAATTTCATATGGAGAATGGGAAAAATTACTGAACTATTTAGGCCATAATCTCCAAATCATATTCAACAAAAATCTAATTTAAAAATAATTAAACAAGGACTGTGCATAAACATAGCGACATTGAATTATAATGAGAACGTGAGTAAAAAAGAGATGAAACATCCCAAACTTAGAGCAGTAACAGTTTTAGACAAACTTACTATAGGAGGAGCCCTGTTATGAACAAGATGCATATTCAATGTCAAATCAATAACTCTATTTGATGGATCAATGAGTTTTTTACTACATACGACTCCGCTCTGCTGCTAGCAACCATAAATTCTCTTTCTCAAGCTGCCTCAATGAAATAAGAACATAGTAATTTTAAATAATTAACATTTTATTTATATGAGGCATTTAATCTAACATCTAACCATCCATATCAATTATAAGAACATAAATCATCAATTCTTAATCTTGAAAGAAATACCTGCATTTTTCTTAACGTTGACGCCAATGCTTTTAAGAGAGACATGGAGATGTGAAGTGAAAGAGTCCCTTTTGCAGAACTGTCGATTTTGATGACGCTGAGGTTGAAGCAAAAATGTTGATTTCGGAATGTTGAATCCCCTTTGTAGAAAGTGTAACACCCCTTCTATACCCCGTACAAAAATCGGAATAAACTAATCTTATAAATAAAACATCAGAGCAAAGAATAATTTATCATGATATAGCCAGAGATGTCACACCAACGTGAACTAAAACATTATGCTCATATAGATATATAACAACCTGATAGTCATATAATCATAGGAACTCAGTTCCAAAAATATCCTCGTTCAGTTACAGAATTAAAGCGGAACATCCATAACTGATGTCATCACAAAAGATAAGTATGTCATATACATGTTCATAGAAGCCACCATATACAAGCCAAAAGAAACATCTACACTCGAACCCCGACTACCCGTGTTACATATCAGAGCCGACGGAACGACAAAAGACGAAGACACTAATCTTCGCAAAAGACTCCAGCCTCTAATCTGCAATGCCTCATAGAGCATTAAACCACAGCAGAAGGGTGAGAAACAGGATTATAATATAATTGCATATCATTATATAACACTTAGCAAAATATGCACAATTATTCTCACCACACAAATATGATACTTGTAAACAACACAAGACATATTCAACCCATTTCACACATCAATCACATAAGCATATACATTAACACAATGCATAACAAATCCTTCTCAAAATTCAACACATAAACATTCATGTAATGAATTATGCAAATGCACAGAGACCGACACAACGACTCTATGCATGCGGTACCATTAGTCCCCCAGGAACTCTTGGAATCATCGCTCGTTACTTAGGGTAACTCCCCGTCGGGCATACGATGTTCCCCGTCGCTACCACTTATCACCAAGCATACGACGTTATGGATCGTTTTTAGTCCTTTATAATAGGCACACGATCAATACAACAATTGCTTACACCCATAAGGGATCTACAATTCAACATGCATTGTTTACACCCACGAAGGGATCTTACAATGTCTAACTGCATTGTTTACACCCACGAAGGGATCTTACAATGTCTTCATGCATTGTTTACACCCACGAAGGGATCTTACAATGTCTTCAACATGATGCATGTCATATAATGACCCATGGCAATCAAGACTCATACATTAAATCATGCATTTCAAGTACATATAAAGTAATGCACACAATTGCCTCAAAATGGCCACAAACACTAATATACCATTCCACAACATCAAATTCCCATCAAAGAATCATCACACAAGCCATCTCATAACATATCATAACATGTCTTACAATATTGAAAAATAACTCAAAATTCCATTTTACGATTTCTCGGAAAAGTCGGCTAAAAGTCGGCCAAAAATAATATTTTTTATCATCATCAAAAAGTACTCATCGACAGCTTCGATTCGGTATAAAGAACTCTTAAATACGATAAACGGTTAACAAGATATGAATATTTCAAAATAACGCAAAACATAAACCGGACGCCCGACACTACGAAACGGTTCGTAAAAACTGTACCGATTGGAGCAAGTTCAGACCCCAAAACTATTTTTCCTAGAAAGAACATCTCGTTAGCTTCCCAACGCTTCGAACGAGGGTTAAAATCGACTTACGGTTCAAGAGATATGAATTTCCGAAAATTACACGAAAACAGAATTTTCACCTACAGCACGCGTCCGTACGACGCGCACAAAAACCAGAATTTTGGGGCAGCTGCTGCCAGCCGCGCGAAACCCCTCAAAACCCGACCGATTCTCAGAATTCCCTCAAACAAAACACGCGGTAATATCAAATAAAGGCATACGGACATATTAGGATCAAGAAAAACCCGATTCCTCGACTTTTCGAAATCACTATTCATACACATAATCAAAACTCAAAAACACAAAATCTTCAATTATCAACCGATTTTAACGAAACGAGTTTCTATAACGTCGGCCTAACCTCACACGACTAAACTACACAATTTGTTTCGAATTTCATCCGTAAAAACTCCCGATTTTATCGATTATGTCAAAAACTAACATAAACTCAATATTTTCCTACACAATCCAAACAATTCAAAAACAAACGGATATAATCGTATACAATGATATAATAACCGAGTTTCGCACCCTTACCCGATAAGAAACCGATTCCCGAAGCTCGTTTGGTGAATTTTCCAACTTTTCTTCACTTTCTCTTCACTTCTCTATTTCTCTCTTTTTCTTCTCTTTTGAAAAAACTCTTACTAACTTTTCTTTTTCTTCTTTTCTAAACTTATAATACTTTCTAACTTACTAACTTATTATATTTTCTTAACTTAAAATCTACACTTCTAATAAATATTAAAACTAACTATTAATTAAATACCACTAATTATAAAATATCTAATATACCCTCTATTCTAATTTTCCCGCGAAATCTCCAAAAACGGTAAAAATACAACATATGTAAAAACAACATATTAACTTACCAACATCATAATTAACATAAATATCTATTAAGTACACAAAATCCAAAACATCACAGAAACGTACACGCCGCCCGGCGACACATACCTCGCCCGGCGAGGCTAATAAAACACCAACTTCACCATTCACATAAATATTGCTCAATTAAATAAAAGACTCAATAACAAAACATCAATTAGCACAAAAATAGGGAATATCAAAAACAGACCGTTACAACTCTCCCCCACTTTAGAAATTTTTGTCCTCGAAAATATTACCTGATTCAAACAACTCCGGATACGACTCCCGCATCCGACTTTCCAATTCCCATGTCAAATTGCCCTCAGCAGCGCCTCCCCACGCCACTTTCACAAGTGCAATCTCCTTGCCTCTTAACCTTTTCAACTCGCGATCTAAAATCCTCACCGGTAAAACCTCAACCGTAAGATTATCTCTTACCTCAACCTCATCCATCGGAATCACATGAGACGGATCTGGAACATACTTCCGTAGCTGTGAAACATGGAAAACATCATGTAGATTCGAAAGATTCGGTGGCAATGCTATCCTGTAAGCCACTGCACCAACTCTTTCGGATATCTGATATGGACCAATAAAACGAGAAGTCAACTTCTTCGACTTCAAAGCACGACCCACACCCGTAACCGGTGTAACTCTCAAAAACACATGGTCGCCTTTTTGAAATTCAAGATCTTTCCTTCTCTTGTCATGATAGCTCTTTTGTCTACTTTGAGAAGCTTTCATCTTCTCCCGAATAAACTTCACTTTCTCCGTTGTTTGTTGTACCATTTCCGGTCCAACTATCGTCCTCTCGCCGGTTTCATGCCAACACAAAGGTGTTCGACATCTCCGACCATACAAAGCCTCAAATGGTGCCATACTTATACTCGAATGAAAACTGTTATTGTAAGTGAATTCAATCAACGCCAAATAACCATCCCAAGCACCACCTTGCTCGAGTACACAAGCACGCAATAAATCCTCCAACGATTGAATCGTCCTCTCGGTTTGACCCTCCGTTTGCGGATGATAAGCCGAACTCAATCTTAGCTTAGAACCCAAAGCCTTTTGTAAACTCTCCCAAAACCTCGATGTAAACCTAGGATCTCTATCCGATACAATACTCTTAGGAACTCCATGTAACTTCACCACCACAAGAACATAAATCTCGGCTAACTTCTCCAAAGGATAACTAATATCAATTGGAATAAAGTGAGCAGATTTAGTAAGCCTATCAACAATTACCCAAATAGCATTATGACCTCTTTGCGTATTCGGCAATCCCGTAACAAAATCCATCGATATACTATCCCATTTCCATTCCGGAATATCCAACGGTTGCATAAATCCACTCGGTTTTTGATGTTCCACCTTAGACTTTTGACAAGTTAAGCATGCATACACAAATTGAGCAACGTCCCTCTTTAATCCGAACCACCAAAAGATTTTTCTTAAATCTTGATACATTTTGTTCGCTCCCGGATGAATACTTAAGTTACTTCGGTGCCCTTCTTCCAATATCATCTTTTTTAACTCCACATCATCGGGAATACAAATACGACCACGGAATCTCAAAACTCCAAAATTATCAACTTTGAAATCTTCATTCTCATTCAACATCAAATCAACGAATTTCAAGTCCAACTTTTGCTTTTCACCTACCGTTGCAAGAAAATCATTTGTAACATGTAGCATACCAAGTCTCACACTTCTCGGCGTCATTTCACAAACTAAACTCAAGTCTCTAAAATCCTCCAAAAGTTCCCATTCTTTCATCATCAATGCGGACATATGTAACAACCTCCGACTTAAGGCATCGGCCACCACGTTTGCCTTACCCGGATGGTAATTCAAACCAAAATCATAATCCTTTAAAAGTTCTAGCCACCTCCTTTGTCTCATGTTCAACTCTTTTTGATCAAATAAATATTTCAAGCTCTTGTGATCACTAAAGACTTCAAATCTCGCACCATAAAGATAATGCCTCCATATTTTCAAAACAAACACCACGGCCGCTAACTCCAAGTCATGTGTAGGATAATTCTTTTCATGCACTCTCAATTGTCTAGATGCATATGCCACAACTTTTCCATCTTGCATCAAAACACCACCTAAACCCGTCAATGAAGCATCACAATACACAACAAATGGTTCATTAGGATTAGGCAAAATCAAGATCGGAGTCGTTGTCAACCTTCTCTTTAGCTCATTGAAACTCTCTTCACAATGAATATCCCAAATGAAAGCCTTTCCTTTACAAGTCAATTGCGTTAAAGGAAGTGCCAATTTCGAAAATCCCTTAATAAACCTCCGATAATAACCTGCCAAGCCTAAAAAGCTTCGAATCTCCGTAACCGACCTAGGAGCCTCCCATTGCATCACCGCATCTATCTTGGATGGATCAACACTAATACCACTACCGGAAATAACATGTCCAAGGAAACTTACTTCCGACAGCCAAAATTCACATTTTGACAACTTAGCATACAATTGTTTTTCTTTCAAAATTTGCAACACAATTCTCAAATGCTCTTCATGCTCCTTTTGAGACTTAGAGTAAATCAAAATATCATCGATGAACACAACCACAAAACGATCCAACTGTTCATGAAAAATACGATTCATGTATTCCATAAACACACCCGGCGCGTTAGAAACCCCGAATGGCATCACGGAGTATTCGTAATGACCATACCGTGTCCTAAAGGCCGTCTTTTGAATATCCTCTCCTTTCACACGAATCTGGTGGTATCCTGATCTCAAATCAATCTTGCTAAAAACATTCACACCAACCAATTGGTCCATCAAATCATCGATCCTTGGAAGCGGATACTTGTTCTTAATTGTCACTTTGTTCAACTGTCGATAATCAATGCATAACCGCATACTCCCGTCCTTCTTCTTTACCAACAATACCGGAGCACCCCAAGGAGAAACACTTGGCCTTACAAATTTCTTGTCCAACAAGTCATTCAATTGCTTTTTCAATTCTACCAATTCCGATGCCGACATACGATACGGTGCCATCGAAATCGGTCTAGTACCCGGAACTAGATCAATAGAAAATTCAACTTCTCTTTTCGGCGGTACGTCCGTAATATCTTCCGGAAATACTTCTGGAAATTCACACACCACTGGAAACACATCAAGCTCAACTTTACTCTCCACCGACAATGATGCAAACAAACCAAACAATTGAGCTTCGTCCGCTAAAAGTTTCTTCAACTCTTTAGTGGATAGGAAACTCTCAAATTCATCACCTTCCATAGAAGGAAACCTTACTAACTTGTGATAGCAATCTATATGAACTCGATTAAATTGCAACCAGTTCATACCCAAGATCACGTTCAATCCCACCAACGGCAAACATACTAAATCCATAACAAAGTCTTTACCATACATGGTTAAAGGACAACTCATACACACCAAAGATGTATTTACCGACCCTGAAGCAGGAGTCTCAATAACCATTTCAGCACCCATCAAAGTTAACGCAAGATTCAAACGCTTCGCGCACTCAGACGAAATAAACGAATGAGTCGCTCCCGTATCAATAACAGCAACTAAAGGTGTACTATTAATAAAACACGTACCTTTAATCAAACGGTCTGCATTCGTAGTTTGAGTCCCCGCCAATGCAAACACCTTTCCGCCCGCTTGAGCTTGTCTTGGTTTCGTGCACTTTGTACTATAGTGACCATTCTCCCCACAATTATAACACTTGACCGTATTCCTCCTACAATCAGCAGCCACATGACCCGTCAAACCACAATTAGAACACTTGTTCATATTCCTCCTACACTCCGACACACGATGACCCATACCACCACAATTATAACATTTCACAGAAGAATTCATTCCTCCTCCACTCGGCTTCCTATCAAAAGTAGCCTTCTGTTTCCCCTTATCAGCAGAAGTCACATAAGGCCTACCTCTGAACTGCCCTTTTCCTTTCTTATCATTCAGATTCTTGTAATGAGTAGCACGTGCTTTGCTATCCTCATCAAAAATCCTACTTTTGTTCACCAACACTGGAAACTGCCTGATCTCCTGATAACCGATACCCTGCTTGATTTCTGGCCTCAAGCCATTCACAAACTTCAAACACTTTGACCTCTCAGAACCAGCCGTATTATAATTAGGACAGAACTTCACAAGTTCCTCAAACTTAGCAGCATAATCCGCAACAGAGGAATTATCCTGCTTCAGTTCAAGAAATTCAATTTCCTTCTTACCTCTCTCATCTTCCGGAAAATACTTTTCCAGAAAAGCATCCTTGAACACAGCCCATGTAACCACTATTTCATCCTCCTCAAACCTCTGAGAAGCATTCGCCCACCAATCTTCAGCTTCCTTTTCCAACACATGAGTACCAAATTGCACCTTCTGATCCTCGGAACACCTAATGAAACGTAAGATCTTCTCAATCTTCTTCAGCCAAATCTGTGCTCCCTCAGGATCATGAGTACCTTCGAAGCTAGGTGGATTATTCTTCTGAAACTTATCCATACTACGCGACTCCTCGTCCGCCGCAGCATTCGGTAAATTCTGCATCGCTTGCGCCATAGCTTGCATGGCCGCAATCATAGCAGCGTCACGTCTTGCCGCCATAATCTGAACATTCCCAATGATAGCAAATTATGGTTAAACAACCACTCCACAGAGTGCAACAGACCAACAAGACACAACCGACACAACAACATGGTCGGACAAACCAAACATTGGCTCTGATACCACTTAATGTAACACCCCTTCTATACCCCGTACAAAAATTGGAATAAACTAATCTTATAAATAAAACATCAGAGCAAAGAATAATTTATCATGATATAGCCAGAGATGTCACACCAACGTGAACTAAAACATTATGCTCATATAGATATATAACAACCTGATAGTCATATAATCATAGGAACTCAGTTCCAAAAATATCCTCGTTCAGTTACAGAATTAAAGCGGAACATCCATAACTGATGTCATCACAAAAGATAAGTATGTCATATACATGTTCATAGAAGCCACCATATACAAGCCAAAAGAAACATCTACACTCGAACCCCGACTACCCGTGTTACATATCAGAGCCGACGGAACGACAAAAGACGAAGACACTAATCTTCGCAAAAGACTCCAGCCTCTAATCTGCAATGCCTCATAGAGCATTAAACCACAGCAGAAGGGTGAGAAACAGGATTATAATATAATTGCATATCATTATATAACACTTAGCAAAATATGCACAATTATTCTCACCACACAAATATGATACTTGTAAACAACACAAGACATATTCAACCCATTTCACACATCAATCACATAAGCATATACATTAACACAATGCATAACAAATCCTTCTCAAAATTCAACACATAAACATTCATGTAATGAATTATGCAAATGCACAGAGACCGACACAACGACTCTATGCATGCGGTACCATTAGTCCCCCAGGAACTCTTGGAATCATTGCTCGTTACTTAGGGTAACTCCCCGTCGGGCATACGATGTTCCCCGTCGCTACCACTTATCACCAAGCATACGACGTTATGGATCGTTTTTAGTCCTTTATAATAGGCACACGATCAATACAACAATTGCTTACACCCATAAGGGATCTACAATTCAACATGCATTGTTTACACCCACGAAGGGATCTTACAATGTCTAACTGCATTGTTTACACCCACGAAGGGATCTTACAATGTCTTCATGCATTGTTTACACCCACGAAGGGATCTTACAATGTCTTCAACATGATGCATGTCATATAATGACCCATGGCAATCAAGACTCATACATTAAATCATGCATTTCAAGTACATATAAAGTAATGCACACAATTGCCTCAAAATGGCCACAAACACTAATATACCATTCCACAACATCAAATTCCCATCAAAGAATCATCACACAAGCCATCTCATAACATATCATAACATGTCTTACAATATTGAAAAATAACTCAAAATTCCATTTTACGATTTCTCGGAAAAGTCGGCTAAAAGTCGGCCAAAAATAATATTTTCTATCATCATCAAAAATTACTCATCGACAGCTTCGATTCGGTATAAAGAACTCTTAAATACGATAAACGGTTAACAAGATATGAATATTTCAAAATAACGCAAAACATAAACCGGACGCCCGACACTACGAAACGGTTCGTAAAAACTGTACCGATTGGAGCAAGTTCAGACCCCAAAACTATTTTTCCTAGAAAGAACATCTCGTTAGCTTCCCAACGCTTCAAACGAGGGTTAAAATCGACTTACGGTTCAAGAGATATGAATTTCCGAAAATTACACGAAAACAGAATTTTCACCTACAGCACGCGTCCGTACGACGCGCACAAAAACCAGAATTTTGGGGCAGCTGCTGCCAGCCGCGCGAAACCCCTCAAAACCCGACCGATTCTCAGAATTCCCTCAAACAAAACACGCGGTAATATCACATAAATGCATACGGACATATTAGGATCAAGAAAAACCCGATTCCTCGACTTTTCGAAATCACTATTCATACACATAATCAAAACTCAAAAACACAAAATCTTCAATTATCAACCGATTTTAACGAAACGAGTTTCTATAACGTCGGCCTAACCTCACACGACTAAACTACACAATTTGTTTCGAATTTCATCCGTAAAAACTCCCGATTTTATCGATTATGTCAAAAACTAACCTAAACTCAATATTTTCCTACACAATCCAAACAATTCAAAAACAAACGGATATAATCGTATACAATGATATAATAACCGAGTTTCGCACCCTTACCCGATAAGAAACCGATTCCCGAAGCTCGTTTGGTGAATTTTCCAACTTTTCTTCACTTTCTCTTCACTTCTCTATTTCTCTCTTTTTCTTCTCTTTTGAAAAAACTCTTACTAACTTTTCTTTTTCTTCTTTTCTAAACTTATAATACTTTCTAACTTACTAACTTATTATATTTTCTTAACTTAAAATCTACACTTCTAATAAATATTAAAACTAACTATTAATTAAATACCACTAATTATAAAATATCTAATATACCCTCTATTCTAATTTTCCCGCGAAATCTCCAAAAACGGTAAAAATACAACATATGTAAAAACAACATATTAACTTACCAACATCATAATTAACATAAATATCTATTAAGTACACAAAATCCAAAACATCACAGAAACGTACACGCCGCCCGGCGACACATACCTCGCCCGGCGAGGCTAATAAAACACCAACTTCACCATTCACATAAATATTGCTCAATTAAATAAAAGACTCAATAACAAAACATCAATTAGCACAAAAATAGGGAATATCAAAAACAGACCGTTACAGAAAGCGATTTTGGAATGTCAAATCCCTTTTGCAGAAAGCTACAAGAAGCTAAATCATGATTATTATTGTCGTGGTTGTTTGAAGAACGATGAAGAGTAGGTCACACAACAAATAATGGTATTTTAGGGTTCAAAGGAGATAACAAAATCAGTGATTTTTAGGGTTCGACGGAGTTGACACGCAATAGATTGAGGTATTAATGGGAGTAAATTTGGAACTGAAAGAATAAAATTTCACTGAAATTTCGCAGGTGGAAATTTTTTCTTGAATAGAACATGAAGAACACAGGTCATTTTGATAGAAGAAAAGAGTTTTATTCAATTGTTTTTTCTCCTTGTAATAACAATATTTCATATAATATATTATTAAGTTTCCACTAAAATTTTATATTTGTAAGATAGCCAAGCGAATGCCCAAGCTTTTTGCAGCCTCAATGTAACAACTTCGATTATTGATTTTTTGGAAAAACTCTACTTATGTGTATTGATTATCTTCAACTAAGATAGCGCTTTTAGTAGAGCGCTATTATACATGAACGTTAAAACTTCAACTATGAGGTCTCGAGTTCGAATCTGGATGGAACGCCTAAAATATATTTTGGTTGTTATATTTGTCTCTACCTAAGATAGCGTTTTTTCTTGAAGCACTATTAAAGGCCCAAACCATATTTTTTGTTTAATTTTTTTTTTTGCAATTTTTAATCTATCTAAGATAGCGCTTTTTATCAAAGCACTAATAAAGACCATATTCTTTTTTTTTTTTAATTTTTTTCGATCTATAATAGCACTTATGCTAAATCGCTATTATAGATTAACGCATATTATAACTTATAATAGCGCTTGTAATAAAAGCGCTATTATTGGTTTTAAGATAATATTATTTGGAAATATGAGAAATTAAAAAAAAGCATTTTGTTTATTTATTTAGAAGAACATGAAATAAATAAAAAGTGCACGTATCTTTTTTTAAGAAAGCTAATACTATCGTTTTACAAAAGCGTTATCTAACCAAAGTATTTCTAATAGCGTTTATCCAGTAACTGCTATCAAACTAGGGTATTTATAATAGCGTTTATCTATAAAGCGCTATTAAATATTTCTGTGTAAATTATTTAATAGCGCTTATCCATAAAGTGCTATCTTAGTAAAGTTTAATAATAGCGTTTTTTTACAAAGTGCTATCAAAGTCACATTGTCTGTATTCTATAATAGCGCCCGACCATAAAGTGCTATTATAGATGTGTTTGTTTCCTTTTTAATAGAAATTTCTTTTAATCCAGGTTGAACTCACGAGCTAAAATATGGTTTTTATAGGCTGACCACGAACCTAAGAGATTTTATACCGACCTTATCTCCAACCTTAGCAAGCTTTTAACCGAACTGTGTAACACCCTTCTAAACCCCGCGGAATATATATAAATAATCAGAGTAAATTATCATGCATCTCAAATAAGAGTGTCAAATATAATTCAAAACATCACACATATACTTGTCATCCTCGATAAAATTTAAATTAAATTCATGCTTTTCATATACTTTCACTTAGAATGTAACAAAGGAATTACTTCAATCATAAATTAACATAATGAAAGCACCATGATCAACACATTCATAATCATCACTTAGGCATAAAAGCTGATACTCCACATAATTCAAATAACAATAACAAAATAAAGTAGAGTACCAAAAGTATCTCTCAAAACATGAATCAAAACATTCCTAGTGTTACATGATCAGAGCACGACTCGACCCAAAATAAATAAAGACACTAAACAAGCTACTCCAACAACTACCTCGTGCTAGAAGCAACTCTACTCCTCGGTACCTAAAAGATGTCGTACAAAACATCATTCCAACATAAGGGTGAGAATTTACATAATTATCGAAATCATAAGATAATGTATAGTTTATGGCATACAAGCATAACATAATGATTCTCACACTTCAAAAGCTTCATCAACACATTATCACTCAAGTAACCATACTATTCACAAGTACATACTCACAAATCCATAATTTCACTAATTCAACAATCCAATAATACACATAATCTCATATTTTAAGCATAGACACAATGTGACTCGACGCAAGACTCAATGCAACTCATGCATGTGGTACCAATCACTTATTATTTTTCGGTTTTTACATTAAACCGGGTCCGTTCCCTAGACCAATAACATACAAAAATCTCATTCCCTAAGCTTTCAAACCCCGCTCTAGGTTTGGGACAAGTCACTAGTTCCCACGAAACTAACAAGCATTACCTTTTGACAACAAATGATGCATGTGCAAGTTCAACAACCATATGCAATTAAGATCATTCCCTAATCTTAAAATTCATGCATATCTTCAATAATTCATCACACTTTAATTACCACACAATTACACATACTTGCACATTTTTATGAATCATCCACACACAATTCACTTTAAAATGGTATACAACACATTTTACAATACAATCACAACTGTATTATCATTACAACAAGGAATAACTATCATGCATTTCATGTTATCACACACCAAAATATACTTATACAAGCACACACACAAGTATTCAATAAATTATCCACAAATAATTTCACAATAGACAGCAAACAACACAACAGTCCATTAATAGAGCATATAGACAATTGCCCCCCCAAACATATTAGATATAAAAATATTGGGCAACCAATTCTCTTATCTATACTATGATATAGCTCTATTCATTAGCTTTCTAACGCTTCGAACGGGGACCAAAACAGACTTACGGATTAAAGCTTACATCCATTCTACCATCACTCACTATAGGTTCGTTATTGCTCGCGTCGCGACTTTCGCTATGCGAACTCTCCAAGACAACAACCCATAAAAGTGAGATTTTTACAGTTTAGAGGCCTTTCGGACCTCCAAATTCGATTCCGTAAAAAGTTCCAGTTCCAGAATTCAAAATACTACCATTATATAACAATTATAACAACCCCCAACACATATTTAAGGATCCTACCATCATATATCATGTAATCATCAATTTCAAAACCATGGAAATTATGGATTTTGATCCTAAATATGATACTACCCATCATACACTATCATACAATTCCATAATCATGTAAAGACCCACCCTTACCTTGATTTTCTTGGATTTATAGAGCTCTTGTTCTTGGTTTCTCCTCTTCTTCTCCACTCCTCTCTTTGCCTCTTTTCCTCTTTCTATCTTCTAACCCTATTCTATATTTTTCTCTCATTTTATCAAATCCCACAATTTCTCATTATTCTAATGGGCTTACTTAACCCACTGCCCAACTTATTATGCACACTCCCAATCTAAGCTCAATTACTAATTTTACCAATTCTATATTTTATTCCACCAAATAAAATAAATCAAATAAATTAAATAATTCAATTAAGTCAATTAAATCAAATAATTAAATTAAATCAAATATGCACAAAATCACTCAATTAATTAATTAATATAATAGAAATAAATAATTACTAAAATTGGGGTGTTACAAACTGAGCTTATGAACGAAACCGGGCTTTTACACATGATAACCACAAACCAAATTGAGGTTTTAATATAGGCTAATCTCAAACAAATAAAAACTTTTGAAGGGGACGAGTCTTTGAACCTAACGGGCGACTTAGTAACTTAATCCTCAAATTAAAGCTTTTAAGGATTTAGCTTTGAACCCAGATAAAAAATCCCTAATTGGATAAATTATTTAAACAAGGTAGAAACAAATGTTCGTTGGTTATTTTAAAATACTACCCTACTAGAATTACAAAATAACCAACGAACATTTGTTTCTACCTTGTTTAAATAATCATGATAATCATGATTCATCCCTTAAAACACTTACACCACAACAATCCACCCAGCAACAAAACGACACCTTTTCATGTAATAAAACTCACAAAGCAAGTTACACAACCACCAACACATACCAAAATGACATGCTTGATCCGTGTTTTATGAACCCTAGTGACAACCCTGGTCTTGCAATTGTTTCCCTAACATTAAACAACTCCAATTAACACTTATGATCTCGTTCAATTCTTGTGGCCTTATTGAGAGAACTCTTCTTCGGTCTGGTGATACATATCGTCTAGACTTGACATGGGATCGTTGCAACACCATGTTGGTGGATTGTATAACAAAATAAATTGAAGGTGATATTGTGTAAAGTATGTGATAGTAAGAGTTGTCTCTACAAGTCAATCTATGTTTTGATGATAACAATACATATTTCTGAAAGAACTATTTTATGTTCTAACGTGTGTTATGTGCAGATCATAATTATAAAAAATATCAGATCCAACAAGCACCAGCCAGATGTGCGTAATTGATAATATGCGAAGTTACTATGTGTGACACAAGTCGCAAGAAGCAAGAACGCTTCCGTATCTGATCATGATCAGTCAGATCCAAGGATACCGATATTGCTATTGCAATGCTCTTGTGGATGCTCTCTAAAAGTGGTTGAGATTCTGAAGATAGTGAAGCTTCTGAAGAAGATAATCTTCTGGAGAACCGAAGTGCTAAAGACTCTCATGACTTGAAGCTCTGAAGGCAGAAGGCTCTGAAGACCAAGTGCAGAAAGATTCTGAAGACTTATGTGTTCTGAAGATTACGGTTCCAAAGGTCAAGTGCTGAAGACTCTGAAGACAGATTCCTAATGGACGAGTTCTGAAGTTTCAGAAGACTTGAAGTAGTAAAGGATAATGTTCTTAAAGACAAGTGCTGAAGTTCTGAAGACTAATTCCTAATGGACTTCTTCAAAATACTGAAGACTTGACGTATCAGATATCCTGTTAAGATGTCTCTACTCATGCTTCAAATAATTACCATCAGAAGCCTCTGAAGATTTGAAGAAAAATGTTACCGTTGTGAGTAACTGTACACAACTCCCAAGAAGATATATCTCGTCACTTCTCCCACAGCAAAAAGGAGATGAGTCAGTACAGCTAATTATTACACAACGTCTCTTTTCTAACAGCCAACAGTATTTCAACGGCTATATTTTACTGGGTGTTAGGTGTCAAGAAGTTCTTATTTTCATAATTGATTTTGATGCTTTTGAGCTCTTTTAATCGCTTTAATCAGGAAACGACTTATTAATTAAGCGATTCTTGCATTTATGTGGATTTTAGGTCTTTTGATGTGTTTGTTAATTTTTACAGATTTTTGGTGATAAGATCGAGGCTTGCTGCGCGCGGAAACGAGGAAATTTGGAAAAAGTGCGTGTCGCGATTTAGGCCCCTGCACCGCCCGGCCCTGCTAGGGCGCAGGAAGCTCCCACCGCCTGGTGCTGCAGGGGCGATGGTTCCCCATTTTGCATTTGAGTTACAGAATTGTGTATAGCTGCGCCTCTTGAGGACCGCCCGACCGTACTCGCATCGCCCGACGCTCTGATCCTTTCGCCCGGCGCTCTCAGAGATTTTGAGAGGTCCATGTGACACAAAATCTGTCACGTGGCCTCATTTTGTGGTCACCGCCCGGCCATGAAAAGCATTACCCGACGCTCTTGTCTGGGCTGAACATGCTTATTGTCTCATTTTGTAGATATTTTTGGATTATCACTTATCATTATCACTCTTTTTGTAACCAAAACACTTGTGAGAGAAAAAAAACTCCATTGTTACTTATTTTTCCTAGTTTCCAAGCTTTTTTGCTTTAATCCTTGAACCTTTGAAGATTGAAGTTCCAAAAGCTTTGCAACTTAACTTGTCATCCAAGCTACCATGAGAATGAGTAGCTAAACACTCTTGTGTTGAGGTTAGATGTAGTTGATCTTAGTAATATGTATTTCTTTTGATCTTTTGTATATGAACAAGGGTTTTGATCAATATAGATGAAGTTATTTGCTCTTAATGATTTATGTGTGGTTTGTATTGCTCTAGACATAGATTCTACAAATCATGACCTAATAATTTCATCTCTTAAAAACCAAACTCTAGACATAGATGTGGGATTTGTTATGCACTTTGTGTTGATCTTAACGATTGTTGTTTCGATTTTTAGCGTGAAACATCATCTAACGGTCTAAACAACGATACTCACGACTTTGCTTTAGACATAAACTTAGTCGGGAGGATACGCGGTTGTATTGGTCGGAAACTAAGTTCATATGCTTGATTAATCGGATATATGTGAAAAGGATTAGCGAAACCTAACCTTGACATGCTTTTATAAAAACCTTTACAAACTCTTTGTCACAAATTACTCTTTGCTACCATTTAATGTTAAATGAAATCGAGAACCATTTGAAACTATTGAACTTAAAACATTGTAACTATTGAACGACAAGCATCTAATATCGACAATCCCTGTGGAGACGATAAAAAAAACACCCCCTAATACTATTTCAACAAAATGGCGCCGTTGCCGGGGATTGTTCATTGATATTGCAAGCATTGCAATAGTTGTGTTGTTTTAAGCTTGTTAAATTTTTCTCGAACTTGTTAATTTGTTTTGTTTAGTGTGCAAACTTTGTTTTATGCGAGGGAAACTACTGGCGGACCAACTTCTATTCGATCCTGAGATTGAAAGAACCGCTCGTAGAATCAATAACAGAACTAGACGAAGGAGGCAACTTGCGAGACAAAATCAAGAACAAGAGGGAAGTTCGACTTCTATACCACCACCATTTCCACAGTTAATTCCAGTTATGGAACATCCACCACCACCACCACCACCACCTGCTTCTAGACCATGTACCAACAGTCCGAGACACAATGTACAGTTTGCTCACAATGCGCAGAACGGTCGTCATTCAGAAATGAAGACTGGTATTCTCTAATAGCTATATCAAAGTCCTTTTACGGGTATGGATCATGAGGATCCTTTTACACATTTGACGAAGTTCTATGAGATTGCGGGAGCAACTGGTGCACCCGAAGCTGAAGAGGAATCTCTGTTTACGAGACTATTCCCTCATTCCCTCATTGGGAAGGCCAAGGAATGGTATCTTGATCAGTCAACGGCAATAATGACGGATTGGAATGCACTTGAAGAAAATTTTTTGGAGCGATTTTTCCCACACACTCGTTTTATAGAGGCAAAGACCGCAATCGCAGTGTTCACACAGGGTGCCAACGAATCTCTCAATGAAGTGTGGGAGAGATTCAAATCTATGTTGAGGAAATGCAAGGGGCATGGCTTTGATGAATTGTCTCAAATTCATATTTTTCGGAATGGACTTCAACTTGTGCATAAAACCTTGTTGGATGCCACCGCTGGTGGATCCTTGCTGAGCAAAACCGTTGCAAAAGCCACTACTATTATTAATAAGATCGCTTTGAATGACCATCAAGGAAGTCATAACCTTGGACCTTCTCAACGGACTCCTGGAGTTTTGGAATTGGGAACCAATGATGCGATACTTGCTCAAAACAAGTTATTATCCCAACAAGTTGAGTTGTTGACGAAACAAATGTCTAAACTTCCTCAACAATTTAAAGAAATTCATGACTCCTCGAGTAAAAATGTACAAGTCTTGGTTTGTGAAATTTGTAGAGGCGACCATCCTACCGGATATTGTCCTCCGGTTGTGGAGGAGGTAAACTATGCTGGAAATCAAGGATACCAACCCCGACCTCCGTATCAATAAGGCAACCAAGGTTACCTACAACGGGGTAACCAAGGTTATCAACAACCTTGGAGACCACAAGAAGCCGAACCATCAAACCGTCAACCATACCAAAATTACACTCAACCTCCGCAAGCTCCCGTTGGAAATACGAAGATGGAAGACACTCTCACGTAATTTATGCAAATGTCAATATCCAATCAGAAGAATACCGATGCATCCATAAGGAATCTTGAAACACAAGTCGGACAATTATCAAAACAATTGGCCGACCAACAAAAAGGATACTTTACGGAAAATACTCTACCAAATCCTAAAGAGCATTGTAAGGAGATTCTAACAAGAAGTGGAAGAGAGATTGACATGGGTGTAGGTGAAAGTGTAGTGGAGGAGGAGGTTGTAGTTGGAAAAGAAAAAGATAGTGATGAGATTGAAGTAGAAAAAAATGTTGAGGGTGTTTTAGTTGAAAATGAGAAGGAAAAAAGTGAGAATGATGAAAAAAGAGAGAGAGAGAGAGAGAGAGAGAGAGAGAGAGAGAGAGAGAGGAAAAATTGAAAATAACTAGGAAGGGAAAAGAACCGTTGAACAATATTTCGATCCAACATTTACCATATCCTCATGCTCCTACCAAGAAAGATAGTGCGAGGCACTACGCTCGATTTATGGATATTTTCAAACAATTACAAATAAACATTCCATTTTCTGAAGCTTTGGAGCAAATGCCTAAATATGCGAAATTTATGAAGGATATTCTCAAGAAAAAGAAGAGGTACCAAGATCAAGAGACCATCATGGTGGATGCTAGTTGTAGCGCTATCATTCAACGTACTCTCCCGAGGAAAGAATGTGATCCGGGACGAGTCACCTTGCCGGTTACTATAGGAAATATCTATGTGGGCAACTGATTGATTGATTTGGGCTCTAGTATCAATTTGATACCTTTGTCGATTGTGAAGCGGTTAGGACACATGGAATTGGGATCCACTCAAATGACATTGCAACTCGCAGACAAATCCACTACCCATCCTCACGTTGTAGCGGAAGATGTATTGGTCAAAGTGGATAAATTCTGATTTCCTATTGACTTCGTGGTAATTGAAATGGAGGAAGATGAAGACGCTCCATTGATTCTTGGGAGACCGTTTATGAAAACAGCTAGAATGGCAATTGATATGGACGACAGTCTTATGAAGGTTAGAGTCCAAGATGAGGAGGTTTGTTTCAACCTATTTGAGGCCATGAAACACAAAAACGACAAAGGTGATTGTTTCAGAATAGATGCAACAGAAGAAGTAGTTATGGATGTCACAAAACAAATTCATGTTGTGAACCCTTTGCAAAGAGCTCTTGATGATTCCTTTGAAGTATTCTCCGATGAAGAGGAAAGAGCACTAGAAGAGTGTTTAAAGGAACTTGAATCTTTGGAAGAGTTGCAACCTTGGGAATGTGAAGAGGAAGTGTTAAAAAAAGAGGTGAGTGATGCGAAATCTCAACTTGAATTGAAGGTGTTACCTTCGAATTTGAAATATGCTTTTCTGGATGACGATTGTAATAAACCTGTTATCATAAGCAACATTTTATCTAACATTGAGGAAAACTAGTTAATTTAAGTTTTGAGGAAAAATCAAGAAGCAATGGGATGGACTTTTTTCGATCTTAAAGGCATTAGTCCCTCTTATTGTATGCATCGTATATTCATGGAAGAGGATTTCAAACCGGTCGCTCAACCGCAACGCCGTTTGAATCCAACAATGAAAGAAGTGGTAAGAAAGGAGGTTGTAAAGCTCTTGGATGCCGGTATGATTTACCTGATTTCCGACAGCCCTTGGGTAAGTCTGGTCCATGTTGTGCCAAAAATGGAGGAATGACCGTGATCCGTAATGAAAAAAAATAAGCTGATTCCGACAAAAATGGTGACGGGGTGGAGGATGTGCATAGACTATAGAAGGCTAAACACCGCGACAAGGAAAGATCATTTTCCACTTCCTTTTATGGACCAAATGTTAGAAAGATTGTCGGGCCAACAATTTTATTGTTCTTGGATGGTTATTCCGGGTATAATCAAATTACAGTGGACCCGGATGACCATGAGAAAACTGCATTCACTTGTCCTTTCGGAAATTTTGCCTACCAAAAGATGTCGTTTGGTCTATGCAACGCACCGACAATGTTTCAACGTTGTGTGCAAGCTATTTTCTCCGATCTTATTGAAAAGACGATGGAGGTTTTCATGGACGACTTCTCCATTTTCAGAGCATCTTTTGATCTTTGTTTGAGAAATTTAGAGGTTGTGCTTGAACGGTGTGTTGAGACGAATTTGGTATTAAACTGGGAGAAGTGCAGTTTTATGGTTACGGAGGGAATAGTGTTGGGTCACAAAGTCTCCTCCAAAGGTCTTGAGGTTGATCAAGCCAAAATTGAAGTGGTTGAAAATTTGCCTCCTCCAACAAATGTCAAAGGCATCCAAAGTTTTCTCGAACATGCGGGATTCTATCGGAGGTTCATCAAGGACTTCGCGAAGATAGCAAAGCCATTGAGCAATTTGCTCAACAAAGAAATTTTTTTTGACTTTGATGAATCTTGTATGTTAGCTTTTAATGTTTTAAATAAAAGTTTGACTACCTCACCCATAATCATCACACCTAATTGGAAATTGGATTTTGAACTAATGTGTGATGCGACTGATTATGCGGTGGGTGCAGTTTTGGGTCAGAGGAAAACGAACATTTTTCATGCGATACACTATGCGAGCAAAGTTTTAAAAAAAGCTCAAATTAACTATGCAACAACTGAAAAGAGTTACTTGCCATAGTGTATGCATTGGAAAAATTTCGTTCCTATTTGATTGGGTCGCGAGTTGTCGTTTATACGGATCACACAGCGATTAAGTATTTGCTCACCAAGCCCGATTCTAAACAGAGGCTAATTCGTTGGATCCTCTTGTTGCAAGAATTTGATCTAGAAATTTGTGACAAGAAAGGATCCGAGAATTTGGTGGCGGATCACTTATCCCGCCTTGTGAACGTGGACATGACCAAAAAGGAATGTGAGGTTACAGAAGAGTTTCCAGACGAAAAATTGTTTAGGGTGCAGGTTAGACCATGGTTCGCCGACATGGCTAACCACAAAGCCGCCGGATTGATACCGGATGGTCTAACTCACCATCAAAAATGGAAGTTTTTGTCGGATGCCAAGTCTTTTGTGTGGGATGAACCACATTTGTTTAAACTTGGTGTCGACAACCTCTTGAGAAGATGTGTGTCGGTAGATGAAGCCACGAACATACTGTGGCATTGTCACAACTCTCCGTATGGAGGACATTTTAACGGGTTGAGAACAGCAACAAAAGTCCTTCAATCGGGCTTTTATTAGCCTTCTTTGTTCAAAGATGCGCATGCGCATGCCCAAAGTTGTGACAAATGTCAGAGAAGTGGTGGAATTTCACAGCGGCATGAAATGCCTTTACAAAATATGTTGGAAATTGAAGTATTTGATTGTTGGGGAATCGACTTTGTCGGACCGTTTCCATCTTCATTTTATAACGAGTACATTTTGGTCGCTGTTGATTACGTTTCCAAATGGGTTGAGGCAATAGCATGTGTTAAAGCCGATGGAAAAACCGTAGTAAAATTTTTGAAAAGAAACATATTTGCTCGCTTTGGTACTCCGCGAGTGTTGATAAGTGACGGAGGATCCCACTTCTGCAACACTCAGCTTGAAAAAGCTTTGGAGCAATATGGTGTTAAGCACAAGGTTGCAACACCATATCATCCTCAGGCTAATGGGCAAGCGGAGGTATCGAACCGAGAAATAAAACCAATTTTGGAAAAAATAGTTTCATCCTCAAGGAAGAATTGGGCAAATAAACTTGATGATGCTTTGTGGGCTTATCGGACGGCTTTTAAGGCACCGATTGGTCTCATTCCTTTTAAAATGGTCTACGGTAAGAATTACCATTTACCGGTCGAGTTGGAACATAAGGCATTTTGGGCCTTGAAATTTTTGAACTTTGATCCAACTCTGAACGGTGAAAAAAGAAAAATGCAATTGCATGAATTGGATGAATTGCGCCTCCAGGCGTATGATTCCAATAAGCTGTATAAAGAGCGTGTCAAAACTTACCATGACAGGAAAATTATGATCAAATAGTTTGAAGTGGGACAGCTGGTCCTACTCTTCAATTCTCGATTGAAATTGTTTCCAGGTAAATTGCGGTCTAAATGGTCGGGTCCATTTAGGATTCGGGAAATCAAGTCATATGGAGCAATTGTAATTGAAGACACAACGTCAAAGGAGAATTAGACTGTTAATGGTCAAAGGTTAAAAGTTTATCTGGGAGGTGATTTCGAGCGAAATCCCGCCGTTGTGCCTTTTCGCGATCCTTGAGGTTGCGTTGGACCGTCGAGCTTAGCCGACGTTAAACAAGCGCTTGTTGGGAGGCACCCCAACATTGTAAGTAATTCTTGTTTTTCTAAGTTTTTATTGTTGTATTGCCCTTTGGAGTGCCAATTGTGTTTCTGAATGTTTGAAGTTGTGATTGCATAAAGTGTAGCATTACTGGTCTGCAGCACCATAGCAGAAAATTCTGCTATCTGGTGTGGAGCGCCCGACGCTGGTTTTTACCGCCCGGCGGTGCGTGAAAAAGTGCAGAGGCCTCGCCTCTGATTGGCCAGGCGAGTGTGTTTGGGTGGGAATTTTGAACGTTGGCTGAGTGTCTTATTGGTTTAGTGGCCATATGAATTATGTTTTACCATTTTTGCCCCTGGCCTTTTTAAAAGGTTTGAGAGAAAGTTTTCAAACTTTTCTCTCATTCTCTCCCGTGAAAACCCTAGCCAACCCTACACACTTTCTCTCACTTTTTGCTCTCCTAATTTCTCTCGTTTCAGATCCCCCAACCTTCAAGGTATGCATGTAATTTGTATTTATTCTTTGTTTTCTTTTCTTAATCATGTAGAAAAATATGTGGTTAGGGGAGTATAATTGTTGACATAGATAATTGGTGGCTTGCTATCCTTTTTCAACCGTGCATGTGCTGTTGTTGCTATCTTTATTTTGCTGGTTTTCAGTTGTAGAAGGATGGGTAAGAGAAGAGCAGACCTCCTCTTAAATTTCTTTGCTGAGGCCGCGAGTACTGCCCGGCGGTAGAGGGGCGCAACAGCGCTCTTGCGTCGCCCGGCGATGCTAAGACGCTGGCCCTCTTTTGCCCAGTTTTGGGATTTTACTGTTTACTTCGTTTATGTTTTCGTATGACTAACTGTGCTAATGTAAATGTTAGTTCTATGCTGTTGTGTTTGAATTGTGCAGATGACTTCCCGCTTTGCTCCTCAACATGCTTCTAGGAGGAAGCATAAGAATGTAGCCTCATCATCAAATATTCCATTGGAATTTGACGGCAGTCGGTTTTTGTCTGCCGAACATGAGGCAAGGATCAAGTCGCTGGAGGGCAGAACTGTGCTCTCTGAAAAGAGGTTTGCCATTAATCGAGAGGGGGACTACCGGAGAATTCAGGTGATTTTCGAAAAGAAGAGATGGGAGAAGCTGTTGAACCCTGCTGATCGAGTGTTTTACCAACTGATCCGTGAGTTCTATGCCAACGCGCTTCAGCCCGAAGGATAATTTTACAGGTTTAAGACATTCGTTAGGGGAAAGGAGATCAGTTTCAGCAGGGATGCCATTAATAGGATCTTGGGCAGTCCAAGTAGCTTGAGAAGTGTACAAACTAATGATTTTGTGAAGATGTCAGTAGCAAAGCATGATCATAAATTGGTTGCCGGGTCTATTCTCAAACCGGGGTGCAAGGTTGATCGGAATACTAAGAGGGAGTCGATCAAGTATAGTCGGAAATTCATGACTCCTGAGGCACAAGCTGTGCTCCTATTGTTGTACTATAATGTGAAACCGCGGCATCGCAGATCTTCTGTTCCTCTTGATACAGGACTCTTGATGTACTGTATCATGGAGGAAAAAGAGGTTGATATCGCTTAGATCATAGCGTGGGAGATGAAAAATTTTGTGGATAATACTAGGAGGCCTGGAGTCCATGATGACGCTCCCATCATCTTCCCTTGTTTGGTTCAGGCTCTAATTTATCAGACTGACATTTTGATTCCAGGTGTGATTAATGAAAAACTCAAATTTTTGGTGGATGACAATTACTTGGATCGGTTTTGTAAGCCCAAGGAGGAAAGAAAAAAGAAAAAGGCTACTGAGTTAGGAAGTTCTTCAGGTGTTCATGAGGAGGCGAGTGACTCATCCGTTTTCGACATGAAAGCAACATTCAACTACAATTGGGACATGGGTGAGTCACTCCATAGATCTAATTAATTTAACTTTGATTGTATGCAGCAGATGTATCATTTTCAGACGTACCCTGCGGAGTACACTCTCTTTCCTTCAAGGGAGGCATTTGACGCATATGCGAATTGGCCTGGGGTCAGGCGCCCGTTCTTTTCAAAGGGGGCAAGCACCGGAGGTGTCATTGCGGATGATAATGATGATGATGATGATGATGGTGATGAGATGTAGGACGATCTCAATGATATGGTTAACTAGGCTGCAAAGTGATGGATTTTCTGCAAAGTGAAGGATTTTATTTTGTTTTTTTTTCTGTTTTCAGTTTTTTTTAGTTCAGTTTTTTGTATGCACTTTTGGGATCGCTTCGGCGAGGATTATGGTTGTAGTGTATTGTCGCTAAGGTGAGTACAATGTTGGTGTTTTTAACACCATAGTTTATAAAATTCTGTTTTTATAATATACTGTTTTTATGATGTGGTTTTAGTACAAATTCAGTTTTTTTTTTATTTTATGTATAAATTCTATTTTTTTTAGTTTTGGTTTTTTTATGATGTGTTGGCGCAAAGGAAGTTATGTTTGCCCATAAGTTTTGAAAAATTTTGTGTGATAGCACAAGAAGAATGTCTGCTTTGTTAGCATTAAACATTGATGGTAATGATAGAATTCTCAAGTTTGTGCACCATCAAAGTGTGTATGTGTTGTGTAGAATTTTAACATGGTTGGGAGTTAGTGCTTTACACAATATTATGGTAATGCATTGTGTTGTAAATATTTGTTCATGTTTGAATCAATTAGGACAAAGCCACAAAAGTGAGATGTTTTCCCTTGTTCACCAAAAAGAGAGTCAAGTAATCGTTGTTTTACTCGTCTTGTTCATGTTTAATCTTGTGAGTTGTTTAAATGATTGGAAACTTAAAAATAATCACGGCAATTTTTGAGCACTATGAGGAAAACCACCGTTCCAAAAATACTTCCGAGTAACCTTTTGAGGGTGCGCGTATTTGAAACTCCTTTTGAGCTTAAAAAGAAATATTTTTTTTTTGTGGGAATCATGAACCCGAATGTTAACATGTTTTGAAGAGTATTTAACATGAACTTGTAGTATTGTTGAGGTTGGGGAGAATGGTTTAATTTTGAAAGGAGAAGAGAATGGTGGATACAATGCATTCTCCAATAAATGAGAATGAAAAAGAAAGGATAGGAAAAATCAAAAGGAAAAAAAAGTATAAGAATCAAAGCAAGAAAAGATAATGCATTGTGAGAATTAGTGTTGGAAGTTTGAGCAAGAAGGTTTGTGGTTAAAAAGAAAAATGCTCTTCATGAATTTTAACCTTTCTTGATTCAATGGTCGTGTACATATGTCCCTTGTTTTTACCCCGGCCTTGTTACAACCATGAAAGTCCTTAGTGATCTCTGTTTCTACTTATTTTTGATAACTCTATGAGATGAATGCATGAACGAGTCCGGATGTGGCACGATTGCTTGTGAGAGTGTTTTGTCATGTGTGAAACATAGTATATAATGTGTTGATAATAAGCGAATGTAGGAGATTCAACCTGAACTTGTATGTACTTGATGTTGCATTATGTGATGTTGTGTTTAGAACTTTAATTCATAATCATGTTGTGATTCTATGGAACTTTGTGAAAACACTTTATGCGGGTATGTGGCGAGTTTGAACCATTAATGTTTTCTTTGTTGATTGGGTTTTTGGATTCTTGCTTGTTGTTATTGACTATTAAGTTTGTTTGAGGGCAAACAAATATGCAATTGGGGAGAGTTGTTAGGTGTCAAGAAGTGCTTATTTTCATAATTGATTTTGATGCTTTTGAGCTCTTTTAATCGCTTTAATCAGGAAACGACTTATTAATTAAGCAATTCTTGCATTTATGTGGATTTTAGGTATTTTGATGTGTTTGTTAATTTTTACAGATTTTTGGTGATAAGATCGAGGCTTGGTGCGCGCGGAAACGAGGAAATTTGGAAAAAGTGCGTGTCGCGATTTAGGCCCCTGCACCGCCCAGCCCTTCTAGGGCGCAGGAAGCTCCCACCGCCCGGCGCTGCAGGGGCGATGGTTCCCCATTTTGCATTTGAGTTACAGAATTGTGTATAGTTGCGCCTCTTGAGGACCGCCCGGCCGTACTCGCATCACCCGGCGCTCTGATCCTTTCGCCCGACGCTCTCAGAGATTCTGAGAGGTCCATGTGACACTGAATCTGTCACGTGGCCTCATTTTGTGGTCACCGCTCGGCCGTGAAAAGCACCGCCCGACGCTCTTGTCTGGGTTGAACATGCTTATTGTCTCATTTTGTAGATATTTTTGGATTATCACTTATCATTATCACTCTTTTTGTAACCTAAACACTTGTGAGAGAAAAAAAACTCCATTGTTATTTATTTTTCCTAGTTTCCAAGCTTTTATGCTTCAATCCTTGAACCTTTGAAGATTGAAGTTCCAAAATCTTTGCAACTTAACTTGTCATCCAAGCTACCATGAGAATGAGTAGCTAAACACTCTTGTGTTGAGGTTAGATGTAGTTGATCTTGGTAATATGTATTTCTTTTGATCTTTTGTATATGAACAAGGGTTTTGATCAATATAGATGAAGTTATTTTCTCTTAATGATTTATGTGTGGTTTGTATTGCTCTAGACATAGATTCTACAAATCATGACCTAATAATTTCATCTCTTAAAAACCAAACTCTAGACATAGATGTGGGATTTGTTATTCGCTTTGTGTTGATATTAATGATTGTTGTTTCCATTGTTAGCGTGAGACATCATCTAACGGTCTAAACAAAGATACTCATGACTCTGCTTTAGACATAAACTTAGTCGGGAGGATACGCGGTTGTATTGGTCGGAAACTAAGTTCATATGCTTGATTAATCGGATATATGTGAAAAGGATTAGTGAAACCTAACCTTGACATGCTTTTATAAAAACCCTTACAAACTCTTTGTCATAAATTACTCTTTGCTACCAATTAATGTTAAACGAAATCGAGAACCATTTGAAACTATTGAACTTAAAACATTGTAACTATTGAACGACAAGCATCTAATATCGACAATCCCTGTGGAGACGATAAAAAAACACCCCTAATACTGTTTCAACACTGGGCTATTTAAAGAAAGGAGAAAACGCTTCTGTGGGCATCGATTCAGTCCATGAATGGAGAATTGATCAAAGTCATTGTGTGAAGATAGCAACAACGATGAGTTCTCGTTGTAACACTTAAACATTCAAAGCTATCACCATTTATACATGGACATTGTTGTTGAAGCTTAAAGATCATCATTCAACACAACAACAATGAATTGGTACAGAAGTTGTTGATGAAGAAGACAACATTGCAAATCAGTCAAGTCATCAACCACCTTCTCGTCAGTGCTACATTGAAGATCTGAAGCAAGGAGTTATTGCTCAAAGCTTGCTCACCCAAGAAGATGAAGAAAAAAAAGATCTACAAGATGTCAACAACTGTCAAATCATTATACATCTTTGTAGTTTCTTAGGATAGCAAGGAGTTGTTGCTCATATCTTGCTTGAACACTTATGTGTTCTTTGTACTTAAACATTAGGAGTAATTTGCTTGTTAAGATGCATTATTGTAATCTCCTGTATAACTAATTCTTGGTGAATTAGGATTCCTTGAGTGTTCAGTGTGTGACCGGAGACTCGAGAATACAATGGCGAGATGTCATTGTGGGAAATCCTGAAATAGGGTCAGTAGCGTTATATTCATTGCGATGAATCCATGAACGTCTAGCTGTGAAAGCCTAGCAGTAGATCTTGTGAGATTGGAACCTGTAGGTCAATGTTCATTATATTCATTAAGCTGAATCCCTGAACGGTTCATTGCATGCTAGTTACAGTGCGGCTATGCAAATGGTTAGTCACCGGCTGTTACCCGTGCATCTGTAATCGAGATTGAGTATAGTGGATTAAGACCTTGTGTTCAAGGCGAAATCACCTGAGGAGGGTGGACTGGATTAGCCTTTGTGGAGAA
Source organism: Lathyrus tuberosus (assembly GCA_022829125.1). NCBI lineage: Eukaryota > Viridiplantae > Streptophyta > Magnoliopsida > Fabales > Fabaceae > Lathyrus > Lathyrus tuberosus. Next base: position 4,107,751 of record JALAZF010000414.1, on the reverse strand, counting down.
CCAGGATATATCATGTGTTCTTTACTCTTATGCTTAATGTCTTTGTTTATCTTTCTACATTAAGGATCAGAACCTTACATAAGCAAGGCAGAACCTTGCAACTCTGATAAGCTTCCGCTCTGGAAGTTCTGAATGTTGTACATATCGTTCAGACTCTTATTGGTTCTCATGCTCTAAGCATTGCGAAGTCTGAATATAACTTCGCAAGTCAGAGTCTCTCAACGAACTCTGAAAACGTAAAGTGTTTTATTTAAAAGAAGCGAAAAGTTGGTAAAAGAGTAAATACCCAATTCAAACCCCTCTTTCTTGTGTCTTTCTCGCGCCTTCAATTGGTATCAGAGCTCCGGTTCTATTATTAATGGATATCAAAGACTTAACAGTGTCAGAAAAAGATCCAGATGCGGTGTGTAGAAATACTCTGGGTGAGATTGAAATTCACTTCCAATTTCTGTAACAGTTCAGAAGATGACTGTGTACAAAATTGTAATCAATCTGAGTACTTAAGCAAATCACTGATTCTGGAAGTTTTGCAGTTGTCAAACAACTAAATCTTTCTCACTAAAGTTTTAATGAAGATTGAAGAATCAGCTGATAAGATAGATTCATCAGATAAGAAGTAGTATCTGTTGAATGCTTATCTTGGAAGATACGTGTGGATGAACCACGTATTTGCTCAAAGTTGAATCATTAGAAAACAAGAAGTCTTGTTTGCTGAAGATTAATTCTTTATAAGTTTTTGAGATGTTTTCAAGAAACGGATTAGGTCCACCCTTGACTTTCTTGTGTAAAAATTCATTCAGAACTTCTTCATGTAAAGAAGAAAGATTGTTGTTCTATGATTTTGAACTTCAGAGTGAAGTCTGTTGAAGTCAGAAAATATGAAGAATTCAAACTCTTAGAAATGATTCAACATCTGAATCTTGAATGATCTAGAGGTTAAAAGATTCATAAAGAACTGAATATTGTTTTCTTGGTGAGTTATGCCTAAAATTGATAGAATATTCAGAAAGAAGAATTTCAAAGATTCATCAAGCACTTGATCAAGTATGAACTCTTAAGTTTTGACTGAATCAGCACAACTAAGTTTTGATAACTTGAGACTATCTCTCAATTGAATCAAACGTTATTGATCAGATCTCTATCTAATAAGTTTCTCAGAACTTCCTTAGTCCAGAATCAAAAGGTATTAGTCAAAACACTCGAATCTTCTTCTCAAGTCAAAGAGACTTAAGTTGCTGATGTCTTTTTAGAATGAAGAAATCAGCTGACGTTCCCTTCAGAAGCAAATATGATGTTTTATGCTGGATCAGCATTGTGAGACCAAGGTGTATCATGCAAACTATGTTTCATGTTGTACACATGCTGGATAATAGTCTGCTCTGAATTTGATCTGCATCAGTTTGAAGAAACAATGTCAGAAGATGTTATGGAAATCAATTCTAGAAGCACATAATCTTAAATGGTCGATGATTATATATTGATGATCTTCTAGAGAGCTTGATGAAAGCTTGTAGTTCTGACTACGCAGATTCAAAGTCTCTGATTGGTTGTTCTTAGAAGTCAGATGAACAGCTCTGAACAAGAAAAGAATGGATCATCTGAAATATGATTCTTATGATCAGAATGTAGGAGATATCTACATTGTTCAAACTCAGAGTTTTACATAATTCAGCAATATCCGGTAGCTCTCTCGGAAGGAAGTTGAAGATGAAAGACGATGATCAGGTGACTCAAATTGGAATGCACTCATTTTCCGTGGGCAATAAAGTCGACATGTTTTCCAAGAAAGGAAGATCAGAGTCAGAGTGAAAAACCATTTAGATAGTCTGAAATGATCTCTGTATCCTTAAGGAATCTGATGAGTATGTTTGAACAAGAAAAAGGGAAGGATTTTTGCGTAGAATGATTCCAGCTCTCTACCTAGAGTTTGAGCTCAGAAAATGATCACGCTCATCAGGGATCAGAATGCAAGAGAATCTTGAAGAATCCAAGAACCCATAGCATTTCACTCAGAAGTAAGCAGAATCAGAAAGACAATGGTTAAAAGCTCATAATGGAATGCATTAAGATAAGTCTGTAAAGATCCCAGGTACCATCCTTCTTTCATTTATGACTTATTTAAATTCATGATAACAACCGGAAACACTTTATCAAGTTTTTTTTTGTTATGTTGTGTTAAGTTTTGTGAGAATTAATTAGAAACATATTTAGAAAATATTTTTTCCTTTTCTGTATGTGTCTGCATACGCTTTTTGAAATAGTTAAAGTAAAACAATCACATATGTAAGATTCTCCTCATTATGTCATTCACTCTGCTTGACCACATCCTATAACCCATAAGTACACTACAACTAGTACTCCTATTCTAGACCTAACTCTCTCTCTCTCTCTCTCTCTCTCTCTCTCTCTCTCTCTCCCCCCCCCTAGAGTTCCTCTACCTAACCTAGTTAGTCTAAGAAACCATGATGTTCAATTAAACTAAACGACACTCTTTTTATTTTTAATCTGTCCAAATCTCTACGTAGGAAAATCCCAGCCATCCAAATTTCCTTGATATAAGCACATTGAGTGGTATCTATTCAGCTATGAAATCGGGAAATATGCTACCCTGGCCAAAATAGCTCATCACCTAGGCAATAGCATCTAACTAGGCATGGTCATGAACTGACTAGATAAGATTAGCTTTAAGAATTAGGAATAGTAAAAATCCTCTTGCTAATATCCTTGGCATTGCTCTCATTAGTATGAAGTTTTCTTTTGAGATCGCGTCTCTTCTGTTTCACCATGAGTCAATATTTACAATTGTGTCAAATAATACTCACCCACATTTATTGAACATACTTAACTCCTGCCTAAAAATTAATTAAATCTCATGCGTGATCTCTTGGCCTCTCGAAGATTAAAAGACCGTTAGACTTAGTGACTATAAACTATCTAAAACCTTGGAAATGAAAACCTATCATTTAAAGTCACAAGCATTCATTAACTTACACTATGTTCTGCCTATTTAAGGCATTGTGTTCACTCTCTTACCCATATCTCAAGCCGATATCAGTTGTGGTTCTCTCTCTCTCTCTCTATCCTATGTATCATCTCAAAAAATGTCTAACTCACAAACTTTGGATGCTATGAGTAAATACTCAGAATCAAAAGTCCTGAATGAATTCTCGATACACCATAGTTCTCTCAAAGAACTCGGCTTTATAAGAACATCTTCTGAATTACAATGTCAGAATTGGGAAGGTTACTGATCAGTGGTTTTCATACGTCATTTCGCTATTTATTTTAATTACTATTTTGTTATTGTTTATTTGTTTTACATCTCTTTTACCGCATTTTATGCTTTGGTTGTGTTCTTTAGTGTTTTCAGTTTCACATAAACATTCAGGAAGAATCGGAGCGAAAAATCGAGAAAAATCGTAAAATTTGGAATGAAATTGGAATGAGGACAGTGGGCTGACACGGGTGCCCGTGTCGCCTGACACGGCCCTTGTCAGCAGGCCTAGAGCAGCATGTATTTGAAATTGAAGATTGGGCTGAAGTCAGAGAGCTGACACGACCCGTGTCAGCAAACCTGTAGGGGAGAAATATTTGCGCAAGAGAAACAGAGGGCTGACACGGGTGCCAGTGTCACCTAATACGGCCCGTGTCAACAAGCCTGGGAGTACCAAATTAACTTCATTGTTCTCATTTGTTTAGTTTAGTGCCCTGAGGTGTATTTTGGGAATTTCGCGCGGTTTTGAGTGTTTTGGAATTACTTAGGTTGTGTGGAGATAGAAAGAAAAACACTTTTGACTTCACGAACAAAGTGACGATAGTGGGAGGCGATCAAGGAGATTTGGAGGGAAAGATCGTTCATGCGCGGAAGCAATTGAAGGATCATTTTCAATCCGATCAAATTCTAATGTCTACTTTTAATCTTATTATTGTTTTTGTTTTGAATATTATGAGAGGCTAAACCCCCCAATGCTAGGGGGGTGTCCCTGAATTGTTATGTAATGAACATTTTCTGAATTATTCAATGAGATTTTGCTACCTTAATCTTTTATTATGCAAATTATTTCATACTTTTTTCGATCGTGCAAATTGGGAACGATTTACGATTAGGGATTTGGCCTGAAAAACCAATCTATTGTTTTGCATAATACATTACGGTAGATATTGCCTAGGAATATGGATACCCCGTAGTGACTAAAAGACCTTGTCAGAACTATTGCTTGATGTTCTCTCTTGACTGCTAAGGAATTAGGGTCAAGGGGGACTATCAAAGGTTTTTCGGTTAAGGAATTCAAGAAAAATAATTGGGGGTCAGTAAAATTAAGGTTTGGAGGCATATCTCTTTGATGATAATTTAGGGTTCTTGCTGAGCAATTCATGCACCTTTCCTAGCATAATTTCTCATAAGTGTTAAAGTCATTTTATTATTCTGCTCTTTTCTTTCTGTCATTAGAATTATTTGAAAAATCAAAACCCCTAAAAGGAACTTTTGTCTAATTGAAATAACATCTACACTTACAATTACACGCAGTCCTCGTGAGATCGATTTTAGGGATTACCCCAATTATTACTACATCGTTAAATAGTACACTTGCTATTTTTCCGATCAGTTACCTTGACATACTACCAGGTATCATTTACATAGATTGTGTTAAAGAGTTTTGGGCAAATGTTGATGTGTTTTCAAATATGCATAACCAACACATCATTCAATCAACCATCTCCGTAATCCATGTGTTGATTAATCCATCCATCATTGCTCAAGCAATCAAGTGTAACGAAAGCGGTGACACCCTTGTAGATTACAAGGAGAGAACCATCTTCAATGATCTCATTTGCCAAATTCACAATGGAAATGGTGCCTCCAACTGTGTCTCCACACTCAAAACCTCAGCTAAAGTCTGGCACAAAATAATGGAAACAAACATTCGACCTAGAGAAGTAGGAGAACAAGTGCTAACCTATTCAGATAGACTATTCATCTTCCTTCTGATCTACAGAAGGAAAATAAACCTTCCACTAACTATGTTCAATCACTTGAAAGAACAAATTCTCTTGTCTAGAGACAAACCCTCTCTTAGCATCCCGTATGGAAGAGTCATATCTCGAGTCCTAGAAATTCAAGATGTGATTACCAGGCTAAACCACTTAGGAGCAACCACTGAATGTTCACCCATAGATCTTACAAATCTATCTGGAAGTTTCTAAGAAGAATAGAGTTAGGTTATAAGGTTTCTACCCTGCTATGCTATTTCTTGCCCTAGGTATTCTTGTTAAGATTATTATGTAGTACCCTAAATTTTGACCAAGTATTTTTAGATTTTTTTGGTTAATAAGGGGTGTCATTTGGGTTTTGGGGGGTTCATTGGTACTTATAAGCCCATTTTTGGTTTGAGTTAGAATAAAGTTTTTTTATTATTTTATTTATTTATTTATTTTATATAAATATGTATTTTATTAGTTAATCAGGGATTAGATTCTTATTAGAATAAAAGGTAGATTTTTTTATTTATTTTTACTATTTTTAAGAAAATGTGAATAAGTTCTATTGTAGAATTTTGTTTTAGAAATAATTAGGTTTTATAGCATTTTAGATTTATTAAAAAGGGTCTTTTGGGATTGTATCATTTTTTGTTTTATTTTTATTATAAAAGGATTAAAAGCATTAAAATATTTTATTAGAATAAAATTTATTTTGTTATATAATTTCATTTATAATTTTAGTGGGTATTGTTTTTAGGTTAATTAAGTAATTAAGGTTATTAGAGATTTTTTAGATTAGAATTTTAAGGATAATTAGATTTTGTTTAGAGTAAATTGTTTTAATTTATTTTTGAAGTTGTTATTTAGTTATTTTATTTTAAGAGTTACTGAAATTAATCATGTTAAACATTTTGTTATTAAGGTAGGCATTATTTATATTACAATTAGAATTTTTTTTTATTCACTAATTGTTCTTATATATACGTATTAATTAATCACTAACATAGGATAGTTATCAATAAGTCACGTTTTGGTTTTACTATTATTTTAATTATTTTATTTTTATATATTTATTTAGGGTTATTTATAATTATTATTTTTATTTTTATTTTTATTAATTATTTGGTCAATTTGTTGACCAATGACTGCTCATCTTCTTCCAATTCTGAAACCCTAATTGGAGCGGCTGAAACGGGAAAAATGGATCAAATCCAAAATCAGTACAAAAATCAAATCTTTCTGAATCAAAACTAAAACAATTTCTCATTAAAACGGAATCGAATCAAAATCAATTTACAAATAAATCAATACAATCAAATCTCAGAATTATAATCAATCTAAAAAAAATTACATAAATCGAATCAGAATTTCCTAAAATCAAAATCTCTAACTTTAAATTCTAACCTAAAAAAATTTAACTATAAAAACCTAAGAGAAAAATAAAAAAAAGGGACTTTTGGAGCAGGAAAAACCCTAAGGACAGATTTTTGCTGCGCATCCTTGAAGCACCTGCGAACAAAAGAGAAGAAGGGATTAGAAGGGGGAATAAAAGCAAATCGGACAAAATACTACCAGTTTCACGGCAACGGACGGTAAACACAGAATCACGTAGCTTTTTTTTCTGTTGTTCATGGATTTCGTGCGTCTTTGAATCAATGTGATTTTCGGATTTTTTTTGGGTTAGGGTTAGGGTTCTTCATTCATAAGGGTTAGGGTTCTTTAAAAGGGTTAGGGTTCATCAAAGATTGAAGGTTTTCTGAGATTTTTCGTGAGGGTTTGAAGTTTCCGGTTGAATTTCAACCGGAAACTGGGTTGGGACGGTGGTTAGAGGGTGACGGGGGTGGCGGCCGGAGGCCATTGGTGGTGGCTGGCGGCGAAAGTGTAGAGAGAAGAGAGGGATTGACTAGAGAAGAGAGAGAATGAGAAATGAAAAAATGATTTTTTTTGAAGGGTTTGGGTTTAAATACCCCTCCTTCGTACCGTCAGATGCGCGCCAAGTGGCCTCACCTGAACCACTTGATATAATTTGACCGTTGGAGTCAATGACTCCCCTACCTGCGCATACATCATAAGCAAACATGGCTCATCATCTGAGCCATTAGATGATACGACCTGGGAAAAGTAGACGGATCGGACGCCATAGATTTAAAAGGATATAATATACTGGATTGATCAAACGGTCATGAGGAAATCTGGGGAGAACCGCAAGATTAATCCAACGGTCCCGATTCCATTCGCTTCTTTGTTTTTTTTTTGTTTTTTTTGCTGAAGCGTTGGCCGTTGGGCTTTACGCCCAATGCTATTTGCACCCCCACCTTAGCCCATTTACTTTTTTTTTAAAAAGGAAATACACCCCCCTCTTTTTTTTAATTAATTCAATTAATTTTTATTTAATTGTTTTATTTAAGATTTTTTGTTTAATTAGGAGAGTTTTTTTAAATAAGAAATTAAAGGAAAAAGGGTTTAGGATTTATTTTTTGGATCTTATTTTATTCATATTTTTCTTTCTTTTATTATTAAATTTTCTTTGACTTTTATTAAAAACTCACCATTGAATCAATTCCTTGGTTCAAGTTGTGAGATAAATTTTCGTTATTTTTTAATTTGGCTAAAATTCTTAGTTTTTATAGGGTGGTGATTAAATTTTAGAACTTTTTTGTATAAGGGTTTGTATTTTGTCATAATATTATTTCTTTGAAAAAAAGATAATATGAGAAAGGGATGTGCAAATAAAGTTTTGGTGGGTTATAAAATTTGGTTTTTTTTTGGGATTATTTGGAATTTAAATCTTATTTGGATTAATATGTATATTTTCTGGTTTTTGTCATTATAAATAATTTAATCATTTATTTTATTGTAAAAAGAATTAGATGGTCTTTTTTGAGGGATTTTTAAGGTTTTAAGGGATTTACACATGGGGATAAAGCTCTTGGTCCGAGAGCCTAAATAAAGGATGGGATTTGGGATTGAGGAATTAAACTCTTGATATCCGAGAGTATAAATAAAAGGATTAAGGGATAAAGCTTTTGGTCCGAGAGCCTAAATAAGGGATGTGATATGGACTTTTGGGATAAAACTCTTCCTCCGAGAGTATAAACAATGGACAAAGGGATTTAAGGGATAGAACTCCTCATCTAGGAGTATAAACACTAGATTTAAGGTATAGAACTCTTTATCCAAGAGTATAAATAGTGGATGGGATTTAGGGATAGGATTTGGGATTTAGGAATAGGATTAGGAAGTAGGAATAGGGGAGGTGAACTACGGTTACTCTAATCCTTCATTTTGAGGGTACGTAGGCATAGGGTTGCAAACCAACCCTAGCGAGTATAATTAGGAAAAAACTTAGGTTTTCTTTTCATTTAGACAAACAAACATGCCCTAAATTCAAAGGTGGATCCCATTGAATACAATGGAAGTGTGGGGTGCCTAACACCTTCCCTTCACTTAACCGACTCCCGAACTGTAGGAATCTCTACCTTAGGATAAGGATATTTAGGTTTATCATTATTTCCCTTTAAAAAATATGGTGGCGACTCGAATAATTTTGCCGGCCGCGACAGCTGGCGACTCTGCTGGGGACTCCTTCCTAGCGAGAGTCAATCCTAGCCTTAGGATTTAGGGATTTGTTTGTCTTGGATGTTATTTTGGTTTTTTATTTTTTTTATTGTTATTTATTTATTTTTATTTCGTATATTTATTTATTTAACATTTTGTTTTTTGTATTATCATGCAAGGGATTGGGACATAAAAAAAAAGGAGTGAAGCTAAAACCCAAAGCTTGGAGGATAACCCTAGAATCTAAAGTGGAACGGAAATGTTTTTGCGGGGGACGCAACGTCCCTTAAAGTGCATTGATGCCACACTCAGAGTAGATCCTTCCAAAGTCGTTCTCACGAAAGGGCTAGCCCCTCTCGTAGTGGAATGATTTGGATGTGGTCTGTAACTCTGAGAACCTTAACCTACCCCACACCAATCATGGACCTTATGTATTCAACCCTCAAGGGCTGTTACTAGGCTCCTACCCCAAATGAGACTTATCCCAAAGGATTACCATAGGAAGGCTTGCTCCTTCTCATGGTAAAACAAGGGTATAGTCTACACATTTTGGGGCCGTTATGCTGTCCAAATTTTTATATCCTACATGTGAGGGGATTGGGTAGATAAGCTTTAGATCTAAACCTATCATAGGGAGCTTACCTTGCTAGGGCATGCTTGCATTTTCACCTTACCCTAACCCAAAAAAACATTTAACCAAAGAACAAAGGGTCCATGTCATCATGCATTTAAAAACTTTTTTTTGCATATATACATTTTTGTGGGGAATTTCAAGATGCGTTGTAGGAATATGGGAAAGATGGATTCAAACAAAAGGGCTACCCTACGCATCAGAGTGCTAAGTGTTGATTTACAGAGTCTCAAAGGCCTTTAAGACTCAATGCCAAAATTTGCTCAAAGGATGTTTATACACAAGTATGGAAGGATCCTCGATCTTTTAGGTAGAGGCCGTAAGTGCTTTTGCACAATTTTAGGATCCTCCTCTTTGTGACTTCCTCTTCAAGGACTTTCAACTGTCTCCTACGCTAGAACAATTTGGATTATACTTGGATTTACAAGGAGAGGGAAAAACCTTACAAGGGGCATGGGGGCAAAAAAAAAAAAAGAAAAAAAAAGGGTCAAGCCTAAGGATTTAGCTGTACATGTGGAAGATCTAAGAGGATAGGAAAATGCTAGGGCTCAAGAAAGGGTACTTGGAGGAGTTCAAAGCTCATTTGAAGAAGGCATTGGGGGCATCTATTTAGTTTACACCTTCTAGGGTTCAGGAGTTTCCATTTTGGGATTATTGTTTTGGGTTAGTCTTAAAGAATTATTTTTATTTTCCTAATTTTTTATTCATCTCTAACTACAATGGATTTTGGAATTCCCCCCAAATAAATTTTTAAAATTATTTTTGCATACCCCATGCATTTTCATGCATTTATACACATACATTTGCATATCCTTTCCGCTTTCTCCCTTGAGCTAAGAGGTTTCCCGATACTCATGAACGAATTTAAAGGATACCTCGAGAAGCTACGGAGGAATTCAAGATGGACAAGTACCATTGAGGAAAGGAGATAACCCTTCACCATGTCTACCAGAGGAGTGCTTAGAGCCTCAAATGCAATAACCTTGGATGATGCCCATACAACAAAGGAAGTTTGGAAAGGAACTAGATCCTACACCAATATCTCAAGACTGGTGGATCAACAAGGAAGCTCACCTCTAGGATCAATTGGCCTTTATCATTTCTAGTTCTAATTTATTTTTTGCTAAGTGTTTTTTGTATTAAAGGTTGCACCTTTTGGGATATAATTTTAATGAAATAAACATGCATGTTTTTGGAATCAATCCATTCGCTTACACTCTCATCACTTGCCACCTTAAAAATAAAAAACAAAGCTTTTCCATTTCCATTCTTCACCATTAATAAACTTAGGAGGATAAGGATGTAATAAATAAGCGAATTTGCTGATGTATGCTTTAGTAGTAAGACCTGGCTGACGATGTAAGGCATTGTTTCACTCCCTAAACACTGGAGGAATAAAGAGATAATCCGTAGTCAACCCCCTCGAGCCAGAAGTTGGTGTTCCTTTTATTTAAAAAAAAAACCTTAATCTTAACCAGGGGCAGGGTAGACTTCAATTAATTCAATGATGCATTCTGATCTCAAGAGAATCAGTCAATCCAAGCAAAAGGTTTAAAGCATATCTTCTTCCTCACACCATTCAACATTGAGGAAGCAAAAGGGATAATAGCTCATAATATCTAATATGGCAGTCACACCCGTTCTAAGTCAAAAACAAGATCACTCAATCTTGTTCCAAAAAAAAAGAGCAAAAAGCCTGCTAAGTCAAGGAAAAAAACTGAAAAAAGTTGACTTTGACTTAGGCAAAAATTAGGGTATCCCAATGGACCAAAAACTCAAAAGAATTGGTCCATGCAAAAATAAGGGATTAAAAGAAAAGAAAAAGGAAAAAATGGAACAATCTTATAAATGGGAGTGGGTGACTGCACCTCAAAAAAAATCTCATAAAGTGCTTAAACTAGTATACCTTTTAATCACCATGACTGAAAAGTTTCTCTTGCAGGATGAACGCATTTGTTGGGTTAATTGGATTTAGGAATAAAGAACATCAAGGAGAAGGGGGTGGGTTAAATTTCAAATTTTGAGCCTTGTATCTTTGTTTTTTAAAACCGTGAACCAGACCACTTTACAACATATAAAAGTCCTAATTGAAGTTAGGGGAACTATAAAAGCATACTCGGCAAATTCGTTGTTAAGCTGACTCCGAATTCGAAGGTTTGTTAAATCATCATTTTCCCATCTTCATTCGCGTCGATCTCATGGTCGAATACCATCTATCATTCACCTTGTGTAAATTTTGGATTTCAAAACTTGCATGAACATGTCATTATAATTACTTTTCAAAGGGAACATTTTCTTTCACAAATTAATATTTAGCATTAAGGAAATTTCAACAAAGGACTGATCAGGGGTACAAGGATTCAAGATATTTATGATTAGAGGGCAAATTACCAAGGAATCTTTCTAACCAAGGGGCAAAGCCTAATGATCATAGGGGTACATCACCTGAAGATCATCCTAACTGGGGGCAAAGCATCCAAAGATTTGGCACACCTAAGTCAAAATACCTCCATGACTCTAATAATAAGGAGTAGGACCTTTCAAGGGGCTCATAATGGGGCAAACCACCTCAAGCGCACATTTAAACCAACTACTCCAAGATTCGGTTTAACCAGGGGAATACCTTTCAAATATTCAAACACTGGGGAACACTTTTCAAGATTCAAATATTGGGGGCAGTCCTTATCAAGGTCGTAATATGGTGGGATCCAAGTTCTTGCTCAAGATACTCCTCCAGATCCTAATAACCAGGGGCATACTTTTGGAAGACTTAAATACTGGGGCAGTTCATACCAAGGTCATATTAAAGCATGGTGGGATCCAAGTTCCTTTACAAGCAAATTCTATAGAAGACCTACAAACAAGGGCAATACCCTTCAAATCTCAATTAATCTGGGGCAGACCGCTGCAAGGCTTGATCAAAAGAAACCTCTTAAAAAACGACTCATTTGGGGCATATCATTCCAAGGGTTGGTTATTGGAGGACGAATCTCTCCAAGGCTAATATAATCGCAAGCTATCTTAAGAGCATGGTATAGTCAAGCTACGTCAAAACACATATTGAGGCAAAACTCCTTTGAAAATTCAATAGATTGGGGCAAGACAAGACATAAAAGGGAAAGCTCTCTTCACACTGTCACGATCACTAATGAAGCCCTCTCCTACATCTATAATTGTCAAGTTCAAAACGAGTATCGGGAGACCATGCTAGCTCAATACCCACTACCATTTTTGGGGGGACTAATGTCCTTGTTACACAAACAATCTCTTAAGGTCTTAACCATTCCATTGCTCACCAAAGGGGATTTATTGAAACATTCAAATTATTGTCATGTATTGATCATGTCGCTACGCTCTAGCATCTAATCATGCATATATAACATAGCATCACATGCATACATGAACATACATACATAACATAGGATTTGTGACCGCTCTTAGAGGTCTAATCCCCAGCTATACCAGTACAACCCCTAGGTAGGAATGCTTATTGGCCTTCCCTAATAAGTAACATCTCATAAGCACCTCTTCAACAGAGGACTTCCCCAGCAAACTTACTTTGAGTCTTCAGAGGGATCTATCCAATAGTCGATCATCCTGAATGATCATTATCAACCAGTGAGTAGATTTTCATCTCTCACATCCCCAGCTTTGCAACATGTCCTTCATAAAGGATAGGTTTCATCAAATATCTAAGGATTTTCGCCAAGGGTTCCACTAAGGTTTTTTCAAGGGTTCTATTAGGGGTTTTACCATAGATTTATCAAAGGGTTTCCGCCAAGGTTTCGTTTAAAAAGATTCGTCTCAGGGTTTCACATAAAGGATACATCTAGGGGTTTTGTCAAGGAGTTTTATCAGGGGTTCAACCAGATTTGTATTCAAGGGGTTGCATCTAAGGGATTTTTATCAAAGGGGTTCCACCAGATTTCTTTTTAAGGGTTCCACCAGAATGTTATTAAAGGGTTTCACTAATGTCTTGTCATGGGGTTTCATCAGGGTTTTATTAAATGGTTTCACTGGGGTTTTATCAAGGGGTTTTCTATCAAGGGATTTCGTCAAAAAAGGTTCTTCCAAAATCTCATCCAAGGGGTTCCATCAAAGGGTTCTACCATAGTTTTAACAAAATGGATTTACCAAAAAGGTTTTACCAAGGGATTTATCAAGGAGGTTTTATAAGGGATTTCATCAAAAGGTATTTATCAAGGGGTTCAATCGGATATTTCACTAAGGGTTTATTACCAGGGATTTTAGGATATCAACTTAGCACTTATCGGGTTCTGCGGTAAAAATTAGGGTCCTTCTTGTATTTAATCGTCTCCTTCTCAAAAGGAGGAAGGCTCATCAACATCATCCTTCTGATTCGAAAACGATTAAATAGGGGTAGCTGTAGTACCCTAAATTTTGACCAAGTATTTTTAGATTTTTTTGGTTAATAGGGGGTGTCATTTGGGTTTTGGGGGGTTCATTGGTACTTATAAGCCCATTTTGGGTTTGAGTTAGTATAAAGTTTTTTTATTATTTTATTTATTTATTTATTTTATATAAATATGTATTTTATTAGTTAATCAGGGATTAGATTCTTATAAGAATAAAAGGTAGATTTTTTTTATTTATTTTTACTATTTTTAAGAAAATGTGAATAAGTTCTATTGTAGAATTTTGTTTTAGAAATAATTAGGTTTTATAGCTTTTTAGATTTATTAAAAAGGGTCTTTTGGGATTGTATCATTTTTTGTCTTATTTTTATTATAAAAGGATTAAAATCATTAAAATATTTTATTAGAATAAAATTTATTTTGTTATATAATTTCATTTATAATTTTAGTGGGTATTGTTTTTAGGTTAATTAAGTAATTAAGGCTATTAGAGATTTTTTAGATTAGAATTTTAAGGATAATTAGATTTTGTTTAGAGTAAATTGTTTTAATTTATTTTTGAAGTTGTTATTTAGTTATTTTATTTTAAGAGTTACTGAAATTAATCATGTTAAACATTTTGTTATTAAGGTAGGCATTATTTATATTGCAATTAGATTTTTTTTTTATTCACTAATTGTTCTTATATATATGTATTAATTAATCACTAACATAGGATAGTTATCAATAAGTCACGTTTTGGTTTTACTATTATTTTAATTATTTTATTTTTATATATTTATTTAGGGTTATTTATAATTATTATTTTTATTTTTATTTTTATTAATTATTTGGTCAATTTGTTGACCAATGACTGCTCATCTTCTTCCAATTCTGAAACCCTAATTGGAGCGGCTGAAACGGGAAAAATGGATCAAATCCAAAATCAGTACAAAAATCAAATCTTTCTGAATCAAAACTAAAACAATTTCTCATTAAAACGGAATCGAATCAAAATCAATTTACAAATAAATCAATACAATCAAATCTCAGAATTATAATCAACCTAAAAAAAATTACATAAATCAAATCAGAATTTCCTAAAATCAAAATCTCTAACTTTAAATTCTAACCTAAATAAATTTAACTTTAAAAACCTAAGAGAAAAATAAAAAAAAGGGACTTTTGGAGTAGGAAAAACCCTAAGGACGGATTTTTGCTGTGCATCCTTGAAGCACCTGCGAACAAAAGAGAAGAAGGGATTAGAAGGAGGAATAAAAGCAAATCGGACAAAATACTACCAGTTTCACGGTAACGGACGGTAAACACAGAATCACATAGCTTTTTTTTCTGTTGTTGATGGATTTCGTGCGTCTTTGAATCAATGTGATTTCCGGATTTTTTTTTGGGTTAGGGTTAGGGTTCGTTAGAACTAGGGTTAGGGTTCTTCATTCATAAGGGTTAGGGTTCTTTAAAAGGGTTAGGGTTCATCAAAGATTGAAGGTTTTCTGAGATTTTTCGTGAGGGTTTGAAGTTTCCGGTTGAATTTCAACCGGAAACTGGGTTGGGACGGTGGTTAGAGGGTGACGGGGGTGGCGGCCGGAGGCCATTGGTGGTGGCCGGCGGCAAAAGTGTAGAGAGAAGAGAGGGATTGACGAGAGAAGAGAGAGAATGAGAAATGAAAAAAAGATTTTTTCTGAAGGGTTTGTGTTTAAATACCCCTCCTTCGTACCGTCAGATGCGCGCCAAGTGGCCTCACCTGAACCACTTGATATAATTTGACTGTTGGAGTCAATGACTCCCCTACCTGCGCGTACATCATAAGCAAACATGGCTCATCATCTGAGCCATTAGATGATATGACATGGGAAAAGTAGACGGATCGGACGCCATAGATTTAAAAGGATATAATATACTGGATTGATCAAACGGTCATGAGGAAATCTGGGGAGAACCGCAAGATTAATCCAACGGTCTGGATTCCATTCGCATCTTTATTTTTTTGGTTTTTTTTTGCTGAAGGGTTGGCCGTTGGGCTTTACGCCCAATGCTATTTCCACCCCGACCTTAGCCCATTTACTTTTTTTTTTAAAAAGGAAATACACCCCCCTCTTTTTTTTTATTAATTCAATTAATTTTTATTTAATTGTTTTATTTAAGATTTTTTGTTTAATTAGGAGAGTTTTTTTAAATAAGAAATTAAAGGAAAAATGGTTTAGGATTTATTTTTTGGATCTTATTTTATTTCATATTTTTCTTTCTTTTATTATTAAATTTTCTTTGACTTTTATTAAAAACTCACCATTGAATCAATTCCTTGGTTCAAGTTGTGAGATAAATTTTCGTTATTTTTTAATTTGGTTAAAATTCTTAGTTTTTATAGGGTGGTGATTAAATTTTAGAACTTTTTTGTATAAGGGTTTGTATTTTATCATAATATTATTTCTTTGAAAAAAATATAATATGAGAAAGGGATGTGCAAATAAAGTTTTGGTGGGTTATAAAATTTGGTTTTTTTGGGATTATTTGGAATTTAAATCTTATTTGGATTAATATGTATATTTTCTGGTTTTTGTCATTATAAATAATTTATTCATTTATTTTATTGTAAAAAGAATTAGATGGTATTTTTTGAGGGATTTTTAAGGTTTTAAGGGATTTACACATGGGGATAAAGCTCTTGGTCCGAGAGCCTAAATAAAGGATGGGATTTGGGATTGAGGAATTAAACTCTTGATATCCGAGAGTATAAATAAAAGGATTAAGGGATAAAGCTCTTGGTCCGAGAGCCTAAATAAGGGATGGGATATGGATTTTTGGGATAAAACTCTTCCTCCGAGTATAAACAATGGACAAAGGGATTTAAGGGATAGAACTCCTCATCTAGGAGTATAAACACTAGATTTAAGGGATAGAACTCTTTATCCAAGAGTATAAATAGTGGATGGGATTTAGGGATAGGATTTGGGATTTAGGAATAGGATTAGGGAGTAGGAATAGGGGAGGTTAACTACGGTTACTCTGATCCTTCATTTTGAGGGTACGTAGGCATAGGGTTGCAAACCAACCCTAGCGAGTATAATTAGGAAAAAACTTAGGTTTTCTTTTCATTTAGACAAACAAACATGCCCTAAATTCAAAGGTGGATCCCATTGAATATAATGGAAGTGAGGGGTGCCTAACACTTTCCCTTCACTTAACCGACTCCCGAACCGTAGGAATCTCTACCTTAGGATAAGGATATTTAGGTTTATCATTATTTTCCTTTAAAAAATATGGTGGCGACTTGAATATTTTTGCCGGCCGCGACATATTAAATGAAATATCTTTTTGGAGTCTTAAAATTCAAAAATATTTTACCATAAGATTCTACTCTAAAGACTTCTTGAAAACTTTAATCATATCCAAAATGTTCACACTACTTAAAATGATTAAAATACTTGTTCTTTATTACAATACAAAATGATGCAAAACTGTCAATAGCGCATTAACAACCTTTAAGGATAATGCCATCACACAAATCCAAAGCTTAGTAGATGCTTCAAGTTCAAGCATAGAAATAAGAAATATCTGGACTGAGTTCCATGAATGGATCTCAGAGGAACTTGTGAAGAGCAAGAGGCTGGCAATTACTCAAGCAGAAGAAAAGCTGCATACCTCTAGAACAAATGGTTCTGAAAGCTCGTTCTCATCTTCCTCATCATCATTAGGCTTCTTTTTAGTCTAATCCTTAGGACCCCATCCTCATTAGGTCTGTGTTTTGATTACCTTTAGGATTAAGCTTAACCTATGCCTTATATTTTAAAATCATTTTGTTGTTCTGCGTTAAAATTCCATCTAGGTATCCATTAATGAAAATGCTATGACTGATCTCTAAAAATGATTTATCCCTGTTCCTTATCATATCAATCTTCATATGATTAATGCTTTAATGATAACATCCTTTGAGTCTATTTATATTCACTATCATATTGATCTACATATGCTTAAGTGCTCAGATGCTCTAAACTTTTTTATGATGTCAAAAAGGGGGAGAAATATAATATGATTTTGATTAGAAAGAAAGAAATCTTAAAGGAAAATAATGCAACTCAAACAAGTAATAAATCATATAAAATGCGTTACTACTAACGTTTGTTGTTTGATGTTTAACCGAGGAACTCTAAACAAGTTCACTAGGCATTCTAAGAACAGGTTAAGAAAGAAGAACTCTGTTAGAAGTTCTTATGAACTGTTGGTCATATGATATAAGTTGTACAATTCGTGAACATGTGTTCAGAATCAGATCTACCCAGTACTGTTCAGAAGTTGAGAACTGTCTGAAAGTCAAAGTTTATCTTGATCTCTGTCGCACTTGGTTCAGAAGCTGTAAGCTGTCTAAGAATATAAGATTCAGAACGGAAGAATCAGAAGAAGAAAACTCTGAAAGCAGTCAAGACAAAGTTTACATCTCAAGATGCTTATTCAGAAGAACTGTGCAAATCAGAAGTCAAGAACTACCTGAAGATCTGGATTGAATATCCAAGAACAAGAAGTTCTGATGTCTACCAAGAATTAATTAAGGAGAAAATGATTTGGTATCAGACTAAATCAACAAATGGTAATTAGACTCAGTACACATAAAGATTGGTATCAGACTCAGTCTGCAGTAATATCAATCAGAGCTAAGCTGTGAAATGTTTTCTATATCTTCATTGGTATTAATTTCATCACATTAAGGAAATACCCTTCAAGTGGTATGAAAATAATTCCTTCAGTTAGAATCAGACACAACATACTCTGGTATAACTCAGTATCAGACTAAGATTAAAACATGTGTACCAGTTTCAGAATCAAGTGTTGATTGATCACAAAAATTAACCTTCAATTGGTATCTGATCAAATATCAAGCTTTGATGAACCACTGAGTTGTGACAGTAACAAGGTTCTGAGATGAAGACCTGTGTTCAAAGTCAAACTCTGAAAAAGTCATGATCTACATTGGTGATTAAAAACTTATATTTCTGAATTACGATTCTGAAGATCCCAATATTTGACTTATGGAAATTATGGGGAGACTACCCAGAAGATTCAATTGCTAAATCTAAAATCTTCACAAAGTCTGAAACTCAGGGGGAGTTTCTCAAAAGACGGTGTCTGTCTCTGAGGAATAGCGATGCTATGTTATCAGATAAGAACTGTGCTGGTTGTGCTTAAATGAATCTGCTGAAAAGTAGAAATGCTTTAGATGTCTGTGAAGATTATAAGCTCTGATAAGACTACTAAGGAACCGAGTTCTGAAGGTCTGAAGATGGAAGTTCTGATGAACTAGTCCAGATTCTAAAGACTCTCTGTTTTCCTATAGACAAGATAGAGAAGTAATCATTTTCTATTCTTTGTTCTGGCAACTCAAGTTGTTATTCTGTATATCTTTGGATCATATAAGATTCTAGATTATCACAGATAAAACTTTGAGGATAACACATTCAGGGGGAGCTGTTAATCCAGACTCTGAATATGTTTGTTTGGTGATTACCTTGTATAAAATGTTCAATCAAAATACTTGGTTTTGTCATCACCAAAAAGGGGGAGATTGTGCGAGCAAGAGTTGTCTCTACAAGTCAATCTATGTTTTGATGATAACAATACGTATTTGTGAAAGAACTATTTTATGTTCTAACGTGTGTTGTGTACAGATCATAATCATAGAAAATATCAGATCCAACAAGCACCAGCCAGATGTGCGTAATTGATAATATGCGAAGTTACTATGTGTGACACAAGTCGCAAGAAGCAAGAACGCTTCTGTATCTGATCATGATCAGTCAGATCCAAGGATGTCGATATTGCTGTTGCAATGCTCTTGTGGATTCTCTCTGAAAGTGGTTGAGATTCTGAAGATAGCGAAGCTTCTGAAGAAGATAATCTTCTGGAGAACCGAAGTGCTAAAGACTCCCATGACTTGAAGCTCCGAAGGCAGAAAGCTCTGAATACCAAGTGCAGAAAGATTCTAAAGACTTATGTGTTCTGAAGATTACGGTTCCAAATGTCAAGTGCTGAAGACTCTGAAGACAGATTCCTAATGGACAAGTTTTGAAGTTTCGGAAGACTTGAAGTAGTAAAGGATAATGTTCTTAAAGACAAGTGCTGACGTTCTAAAGACTGATTCCTAATGGACTTCTTCAAAAGACTGAATACTTGACGTATCAGATATCCTGTTAAGAAGTCTCTACTCATGCTTCACATAATTACCATCAGAAGCCTCTGAAGATTTGAAGACAAATGTTACCGTTGTGAGTAACTGTACACAGCGCCCAAGAAGATATATCCCGTCACTTCTCCCACCGCAAAAAGGAGATGTGTCAGTACAACTAATTATTACACAACGTCTCTTTTCTAACAGCCAAGAGTATTTCAACGGCTTTATTTTACTGGGCTATTTAAAGAAAGGAGAAAACGGTTCTGAGGGTATCGATTCAGTCCATGAATGGAGAATTGATCAAAGTCATTGTGTGATGATAGCAACAACAATGAGTTCTCGTTGTAACACTTAAACATTCAAAGCTATCACCATTTACACATGACCATTGTTGTTGAAGCTTAAAGATCATCATTCAACACAACAACAATGAATTGGTACAGAAGTTGTTGATGAAGAATACAACATTGCAAATCAGTCAAGTCATCAACCACCTTCTCGTTAGCGCTACATTGAAGATCTGAAGCAAGGAGTTGTTGCTCAAAGCTTGCTCACCCAAGAAGACGAAGAAGAAGAAGATCTACAAGATGTCAACAACTGTCAAATCATTGTACATCTTTGTAGTTTCTTAGGATAGCAAGGAGTATTTGCTCATATCTTGCTTGAACACTTATGTGTTCTTTGTACTTAAACATTAGGAGTAATCTGCTTGTTAAGAAGCATTATTGTATCTCCTGTATAACTAATTCTTGGTGAATTAGGATTCCTTGAGTGGTCAGTGTGACTGCAGACTCGAGAAGACAATGACGAGATGTCATTGTGGGAAATCCTGAAATAGGGTCAGTAACGTTATATTCATTGCGATAAATCCCTGAACGTCTAGCTGTGAAAGCCTAGCAGTAGATCTTGTGAGATTGGAACCTGCAGGTCAATGTTCATTATATTCATTAAGTTGAATCCCTGAACGGTTCATTGCATGTTAGTCACAGTGCGGCTGTGCAAATGGTTAGTCAACGGCTGTTGCCCGTGCATCTGTAATCGAGATTGATTATAGTGGATTAAGACCTTGTGTTCAAGGTGAAATCACCTGAGGAGGGTGGACTGGATTAGCCTTTGTGGTGAACCAGGATATATCGTGTGTTCTTTACTCTTATGCTTAATGTCTTTGTTTATGTTTCTACATCAAGGATCAGAACCTTACATAAGCAAGTCAGAACCTTGCAACTTTGATAAGCTTCTGCTCTGCAAGTTCTGAATGTTGTACATATCGTTCAGACTCTTATTGGTTCTCACGCTCTAAGCATTGCCAAGTCTGAATATAACTTCGCAAGTCAGAGTCTCTCAACGAACTCTGATGTAACGTAAAGTGTCTTATTGACAAGAAGCGTAAAGTTGGTAAAAGAGTAAATACACAATTCAAACCCCCCCCCCCCTTTCTTGTGTCTTTCTCGCACCTTCAAAGTATTCTTTGGATGGACACTACTTATGACATTTCGACAAATCTTAAAGATCTTACCATCAAGGTGATGTGTTTCGAATCTCTGACCTCCAATAAGAAATTTCTAATCCGAGACAAGGTGATCAGTATGTTACTCAATATTTTACTACCATATAAAACTTTGGTAGGAATTGGACAATTTCCATCCTCTTCCCACATGCTCATGTCCTGTTAAATGTAACTGCAACCTTATCCCTACCATAAACAATTATAGAGACATTGATTATGTGATATGTTCTCAAGGGTCTTAATGATCCAATATGCTCATGTTAGGTCGAATATCATGCTTATAAGCCCCCTTCCCCCCATCACCTTTTTCCATCCTGCTAATGATGATGAAAACCTCCAAGAAAATTTCTCCAAATTCCCCTACAAACCCCTTCCCCAAGATTCTTTAAACAAAGTCAGCACTTGTGGTCGTGGAAGAGGCATGAATACTTTTACATAATGTAACAAACCAGAACATACAGTTAAGGGCTGCTTTAAGAATCACAGTCTCCCTCCCTATCTCAAGAAAATAATTATTCAGCGGACCTCGACTACTCTTGACAATTCAAAGAGAATTTAACTAGCTCTTTTGAAAGACACGCATTAATCTCATTCCACAGTCTCCTTCACTACTGAACAACATCAAGGTTTTTTTTCCTTACTCCAACAAGCTTCTTCATCTTCCTTTTCTAATGCTCCTCAAATCCACACAATGGTTAATGACTTTCCAAGTATTCCTTCAATCATCTTCACTTTAGATAATAATTACACTTGGTTTCTTGACACTGGACCCACAGACCATGTGTGCCTCTTTATTAACCTCTTCTAATCCCTTAACACCATACCAACCATCAGAGTTATATTACCTAATGGTATTATCATTGTTACTAATCTAACAGACACCATTCAAGTTAACTTTGACTTTTATCTAACTAATGTGTTATTCTTACCTAGTTTTTTTTACCAACCTTATTTATGTTCCAAGGTTGACTAATGCATTATACTGCAACATTATTTTTAAATCTAGTACTTGTCTCATATAGGGAATCCATACCCTGAAGACTATTGATACAACTAATTTTGACCATGGTCTGTACTACCTCACTTTTCCAAAATTTAGTGATACCTTTAAGATTTCTAATTTTAATGTTGTTAATAATAGTAACTTGTGGCACTAGTGACTTGGACATCCGTATTATCACGGTGCCACACACATCAATTAAATCTTTCCGTTGTATGATTTTACTAAAATTGATTCTCCTTGTGATATTTTTTTTTTTTGCAAAATAAAAGCATTTACCTTTTCCTCATAGCTACAGTCGTTATCATGCTTGTTTTGACTTAATCCACATGGATATTTGGGGTCCTTACCAGGGGCGGAGACAAGGGGTAGAGGGTATTCCCTGGAATACCCTTATTTTTTTTTCATTTTTACTAATATACCCTCTCTCCTATTTTAACTCTTTTTTTATTACTATTATTATTTTTAGGTCAAAGAAACATGTAGAGAGTACCCAAATTCAGAGGCAGCAGCCGCACAACACCAGTTTGAGAGTATCCAACATCAGAAATTCCCATTTCTTGTAGAGAGCATCCAACATCTCAATCTCAAATTTCCATTTCTTGTAAGTTCAATTGCATTTTCAATTATAATACTGCTATTATTACTATTAATTTTTTCTATTAATTTTCATTCCAATTTCTTCTATTAATTTTCATTCCAATTTCTTCTATTAATTTTCATTCCAATTTCTTCTATTAATTTCTTGAAAATTGGATTTGATTTTGTGATTTTCATTCCAATTTCTTCTATTAATTTTCAACTTCAACTTTAATTTTCAATTGGATGAATTAAACTTACTGCTATTGTAAAATTGGATTTGTGATTTTCATTCCAATTTATTTTTTCTTACTTACTGTAATTATAATTGTGAATTTGTGATTTGAAATTTTGAATAATAACATTAATTGGATTTTGATTGTTATTGTAGAATGTTGCTCAAATACTTTATACCCGAACCGAGATTTTCAGAGCCAAAGAAGCTTGCTCCTTCAAATGGGCAGCCCGAAGAACCTCATTCTTCATATAAGGTGTTCAAAAAAGGGGCTTATTTGGAGACGGATCCTGGAAAAAGAAGTCAAATTCTTGAGTATCATCCAAATGATCAAGATGAGGTAAGAAGAGCTTACCTTATGAATGGGCCATGTAAAATTAAATTAACTGAATATGAATCCACAGATATTGGGGGAAGGGATCGTTCTTTTCAATATAGTTGGCTTGAAGAGTATGATTGGTTGGAATATAGTGTAGAAAAAGATGTTGTTTTTTGTTTGCCTTGTTATGTGTGCTACAAAGGTACTAGTAATTCTGCATTTGTGGTGACTGGTTTTAAAGGTTGGAATCTAAAGCATAAGTTGAATAAACATGTTGGTGAGAAACCGAATAGTCATCATAAAAAGTGTGTGAAAGCATGTGAGGATCTTATGAGGAAAAAGCAGAGCATTGAGTTTTCGTATGCAAAATATAGTTCAAAAGAAGAAGTAGATTATCTTGTTCGTTTAAAAGCATCACTTGAGGCTGTCAAATATCTTCTTAGAGGCGGATTGGCATTTAGAGCACATAATGAGGGTGAAAATTCTGTTTATAAGGGTCATTTTCTAGAATTTGTAGAAGCCTTGGGGAGAAATAGTGAGAAAATAGCTGCAGCAATAACAAGTGGTGGGGGAAATTGTAAGATGACTTCTCCTAATATTCAAAAAGAACTTGTAAATGCATGTGCGGTTGAAACTATTAAAAAGATAGTTGGAGAAATTGGAGATGGTTTCTTTTGTGTTCTTGTTGATGAATCTGGTGATTGCTCTGGTAAAGAACAAATGGCTGTTGTAGTGCCGTTTGTTGATGTTAGAGGGTTTGTTGTAGAAAGGTTTATTGGCATTGTTCATGTTGAGGATACAAGTGCAATAGCGCTTAAAGGGGCTCTTGAATGTTTGTTGTCGGGGTTTGGGTTGTGTATATCTAAAATTCGAGGTCAAGGGTATGATGGAGCAAGTAATATGCGTGGTCAATTTGGAGGTTTGAAGACTTTGATTCAAAAGCAAAATCCGCAAGCCTATTATGTTCACTGTTTTGCTCATCAACTTCAATTGGCTCTTGTTTCAATGGCGAGAAAGCATGAAGATGTTGATTGGTTTTTTTGTGAAGTGTCTCGTATTGTTACTTTCTTACGCTCATCTAACAAAAGACAAGCTCTACTTCGGAATAAACAAGTTGCTCATTTTGCAAATCTAATTGAAAAAGAATTGGTGGAAACTGGTACTGGTTTAAATCAAGAGTTGTCCATTGCAAGAGTAGGTGATACACGTTGGGGATCTCATTTTCGAACTCTTAATAGGTTGGTTGATTTGTTTACTCCTATTATTGAAGTGTTCGAAGATTTGAAAAGTGATAGTCATTGTAAGGGTGAACCAAAAAGTTTGTTACTTGTTATGCAAACTTTTGGTTTTGTGTTTATGTTGCACTTAATGGTTGAGATTTTATCTTTGACAAATAATTTGTCACAATCATTGCAAAAAGGGGATCAAGATATTGTGCGTGCTATGGAACTTGTCCAAATATGCAAGAAAAAGTTGCAAGAATTTAGAGATGGTGGATGGGAAAAACTTTATGAGCAAGTTGTGGCTTCTTGTGGTAATGTTGAAATTGATGTTCCTGACATGGAGTCTCGGTATGTGAAAGATAAGAAATCCAAACGACTTGCTCCTTTTGTTACAAATTTTCATTATTTCAAGAATGATTGCTTCTTACATGTAATAGATGTGGTATTGAAAGAGTTGAATGATCGGTTTACACCTGAAAATACTGAGTTGATCAATTGTGTTGCTTGCTTGAGTCCTTGTTATTCATTTGAAGCATTTGACATTAAATCACTTGTGAGATTGGCAAGATTGTACCCAAATGACTTTGAGGATCTTACAGATAAGGAATTGTCTAGTGAGTTGGAGACTTATATTGAGAGTGTCAAGATGGACGATAACTTTTCTAATTTGTCTGGCATCTCAGAACTTTGTAGGACTCTTGTTTGAACAAAGAAGCATAAGACATTTAAGCTTGTGTACACACTTGTCAAACTAGCTTTGTCCTTACCGGTGGCCACTGCAAGTGTTGAGCGAGTATTCTCGGGGATGAAATATGTTAAGAATGAGTTGAGAAGTAGAATGGCTAATCCATGGCTAAATGATTGCTTAGTGACATTTGTGGAGAAAGAGGTGTTTAATACAATCGATGATATGGATATCATCAAGCGTTTCCAAGGAATGAACAAGAGAAGAATGCATTTACGGTTAGACTAGAATGTTTTCTATTTTTGAGTTATAATTGAAATACTAGTGCATTTTTATGAAGTAATATTATCATATTTCTTTTAATTAATTTTTTCATACATTTTTTTATATATCTTACTCATTGGGAATCCCCTGAATTTGTATCCTGCCTCCACCCCTGGTCCTTACTACACACCATTCATGCTAGGCCATAAATACTTTCTCACTTTGTCGATGACCATAGTAATTACTGTTGAGTTTACTTGACGAATGCTAAATCTAATTGTAGGCCATTTTTTAAATCCTTTATTTTATACATTTTAACCCAATTAGGAAAAATTGTAAAAACAATCAGGACAAATAATGGACCTGAATTCTTATAAAATATTTTTATCATCAACAGTGTATCCATCATCAATCCTTTTACGTTGACACTCCCCAACAAAATGGGATTGTGGAAAGGAAGCATTAACACATTTTACGTGTTACTAGAGTCATTCTCTTTCAATATCATCCCCCTAAAAAATTTTAATCTTATGCCATCTAAACTTTTACATCAAATATCACCTTATTTTATTATGTACAATAAAATTTCTAATTATTTCAAATTAAAAGTTTTTGGCTGTCTGGTTTTGCCGTACCCTCTAAACTTGGTTGTACAAAATTTTATTTCGTAGTAGAAAATATATTTATTTAGGAACTAAGCATGGAATAAAAGGGCATATCTTATTTGACTTGCATAATAGAAACTTGTTTGTATCTCGGGACAATACCTTCTTTGAACATATATTTCCTTACTTTATTTCACCTCAACCTTTACCCCTCACTCACCCTGTTTGCGAACACCACTCTCCCTATGATTATCCTACATACTACCACAAGTCTAACCTTCCTAACATTCACAACCAACCAACTGAACCTGATTCTCTACCCATTCATATAACCAACACACACACACACACCATCTCCTAATACCACCAACCTTCAGCATAAATAATCCCTAACACCAGACCCAATTCATTCTCCCTTCCCACTATACCTAATCATATCCGGAAATCCACTCGGATCATCCAACCCCATTCATACCTCCAAGACTACCATTGTTCATTACTTCAAGGTACTTCTTTTCTTAATGATTTTTCAACATGTTATATCCTATTCTAATTTATCTTACTCTCATAAGTGTTTTAACTTAAAGCTATCTAGTCTCACCGAACCCTTATCTTATACTCAAGTTGCCACTAATAAGAATTGGTAACTAGGCATTAATAACAAATTGGAATCCCTTACAACTAATAATACTTGGGACATATTCCATTTTCCATACAACAAATGCCCCATTGGTTGCAAATGGATTTTCAATTTTTATATCTATGGGACTGTTGAGAAGTACAAAGCTCATTTAGTCACAAAGGGATTTAATCAAACTGAGGGAATCAATTTTCTAGAAACTTTTAGTCATGTTGTTAAAATGACCATTATATTAGTCATGCTAAATGACAATTCTTATTTCATTAGCTGCTTCCTATAATTGGTATCTCCATCAATTAGATTATAACACCATTTTTATACATGGAGATTTGGAAGAAGAGTGTATATGAGGATTTCTCTAGGTCTTTCTAGTAAAAATTTATTTTGTATATTAAATTGATATATCTATGGCATAAAGCAAGCTAGTAGACAAAGGAATCCTAAACAAACGTCTACTCTTACCAGCTTAGGCTACATTCAATCAAAAACCGATTACTCTCTAGTAACTAAAACTACTAATCGTTCTTTTACTGCTATATTGGTTTTATGTTGACAATTTAATGATTGTAGGCAATAATATGGTTAACATAACTGTCATACTCCAAATTTTTACCACAAGATTTCCCATCATTGTGAAGATCATTACCACAATATGGATGTATCATCATACCTCATCAATCTCCTCAAGTATTGTTGAGCATTCACTACAATCAAGAATTAGGGTTTTTAGCCCTCTCATAGAACTCAGACAAAGAATAAATGAAGAATTGACATGATCTTCAACTTGTCAAGCATCTCAAACATCCATGAAGGATCAAGAGGTCTCCCATATCAAGAATCAAGCACAAGAGTGCAACATCTCAAGCTGATCAAGCCTCGAGATCCACAGTGTCACCAAATTAGGGTTTTGATCAACCAAGGCCTCTAGAGGAAACTTTTCATCTGGGCATGAGCCAATAATTCAAAACGTGATCCAAAATGCTCAAAGGGACATTATGAGTCCAATCATCAAGTCCAAATAGTCTCAGGGGATGCATTCATCAAAAATCAGGAATTAGGGTTTCTTGACCTAATTCACCCCTAAGTTGACTTTTGGAGCAAGACATGAGCCAAGACCTCAAGAAGTGTTTTGAAGACCTCCAATCCATCATATTGATCCATTCACAAGGTTGGATTGACTCAAAGAGCTTGGTTCACAAGCAATACAAAGATTCAAATTCATCTGGACCAATTAAGGTTTCCTGATGAAAAGTCAATTGTACCTTTGACTTTGGACCAAGACATGTTCCCAAACCTTGGGACATGATTCAAGACACCCTAAAACACCTATGGAATCCATCCATTAGGTTTGAATTAGGTCAAGAACTTGATTGCATAGAAGATCACACAGTTTGGAATTCATCTGACAAAAAGTCAACTGTGCCCAAAATCAAGTTTGACTTTTTGAATTTTTTTCACAAATGTGGCACCCCTAAGTTAAAAACAATGTTAATGCATGGTTTTGATCATCATCCATCAAGAAAAATCAAGAAAATTAGGCTTACTTGCAAAAAGGGCAACCATAGGAAACTTAAAATTTTCTAAGTTATGGAACAAAAGTTATTTGGTACCAACTTTGCAAGGTCATAACTTCCAAACCACAAGGCCTTTTTCTTCCATCCAAAGCTCAAATGAATGTTCACATGACATACTTCAAATTTGTTAACTACAAAATATTACAAATCCTCATGGATTTTGAGTTATGGATTGATCAAAATCACAAAAACATGAAAATGACCACTTTTTCCCACACTTAGTGAAAATTTTGGACAGAATCTGTCTTGGACTTTTACCAAATTTGAGGCTATTTTTCACCTTGATCCAAGTTAATTCAATACCATTGTTGGACATCAAAGTTAAAGTAGGATATACAAGCTTTCCAAAGAGTACCAGAACTCATCCTAATTCAACTCGAGTAGGGAGTTATGAGCATGGAAACATGGCACCTCCAAGACTGGTTTTGCAAGACAGTCTTGCACTTGCCCCACAATTTTGTCATTTCCATGACTTGGCAAGCCTTGTCACCATACAAGACAAGTTTCTAAAGTGCAATGAACATGATCTCTGCAGAACTACAACACCATAGAGCCTTGCAAGTCCAAAACCTCATCATTTGGCATGTGACATTCAAAGTTCAAATCCAAAACTTTCAAATATATCATAAGGCATTGAATGGATGCATAGAGCTGGCATGTATCAGTCCACAACATTGCAAATGAGTCAAGATAAACTCAAGCATCAGAAGACCATAGGCCTGCAAGATTGACCCAAGTCAATGGCTAGAGAAGACTTGAGTTTCCTTTTGAAAACCATTGGACAAAGGTCTGTACCAACCACCATTCACTATTGCTGCAAAAAAAATTGTTGCACTATAAATAGAGCTCATTTGTTATCAGTTTGAGTACCACAAAGCATAGCAACACATGCTTTCTCACATTTCACTCTCTCTAGGCCAGATTTTCTTTCTATTACAAGTCACTATCGAATTTTGAAATAGGAAGCAATTCTGCAAAAACCAATGATGCTAACACCTCATATACATCATATATGAACTATCCAAGCACTCATCCTTCATTTGTAACACCAAAATCACAAACCTCCATAGCCATCCTAGAGGTCATTTGCAGTTGAGGTGCCACAGAGTGATCTAGGTGCTTTCCATCCATTCCAAGCATTCATACACCTTACATAAGGTCCAATGAAGCTGTCTAAATCATTGCATAACCTCTGTAACATCTCCACCATCAAATTCGATCACCAGATGCAAGAGGTAAGCCTGAAACCTTTAAACTCTATACTTCATGCATCATCAATTTATGGTGTGGTAGTTCATAGAGTGATAACCCTCAATCAATTGCATTATTTCATTCGTGTTTAAGATTTCATGATAGTTTTTGCAAATTCTAGGGTTTCTGTGTTCATACGTGATAACTCTCTCCACACTTAAAAGAAATGAAATTAAATGGTACCATCTTGCTCCTTGTTCAAAAACGAGTGAGATTGATGTTTGAATCGTGCAAAATCATTGAGTAATTAGAGAGATATGAGAGGTTTTGCAAATCTTGGGAGGAAGAACACGCGCGATCAAGAACATGTGTTCTTGGCGCCCTTTTTTAAAAAATTTTGAATATTTGAATTTTTATGTTTTATTAATTGATTTCAAAAATTAATTTCTCTCTCATTTTTTATAATTTTTGATTGATTCTTTTTTTAAAAAGTCACAAAAATGTTAAATTATTTTATTCTACAAAAAAATCACATTTATATTATTTATTTAATATAGTTTGATTTTTTGAATTTAATTTAATTTAATTTGTTTTAAACATTTTTAAAATGAGATTCTCACCTTGATTTTTCAAAACCAATTGGATTTCAAGCTTTCATGTGATTAAACATGATTTTTCAAAATATTTGTCAAAGCTTACAACTTATTTTTAATATATTTGATATTTTATATCATTTATTATTTAATTTTCTTTGAAAAATTGTATTTTTGAATTAAAATTAGGGTTTTTCTTAATTTTAATTTCTCAAACTTCATTTGAATCACTTTTTGGGCCTCTTTGTAGAGTGTAAGTCCCATCCCTTTCTATTGAAACCTTTTTGGTCCTCAGTCATTGTATAAGTCCCGATACCATATTAAAAATCTCGGTGCGATTGGCGTTTTCAAAAACAATTTTCATCTGGGCCTCCCTTTGGTTGTAAGTCCTATTTTCCTTCATTTTTAAACACTTTTGGGCCTCTAATAGAGTGTAAGACTCATCCCTTGTCACACACAAACTTTTTGGGCCTCAGTCATCGTATAAGACCCGATACGATTTTCAAAATAAAGGTTCGATCACTATTTTTTTTATCTGGGCCTCTCCTTGAGTTGTAAGTCCCATCTCTTGCATAAAAATAACTTTTTGGGCCTCTATTAGAGTGTAAGACCCATCCTCTTTGTAAATACAATAATTTAGGCCCCAGTCATTGTATAAATCCCGCTGTGGTTTTCAAAACTACGGCGCGATCGTCACCTTTTCAAAAGAATTCATTTGGGTCTCCCTGTGAGTGTAAGCCCTAAACTTCCATTTAAAATAAATTTCTTTTTGATTTAGATTCAAATTCAAAGTTTTATCAAAACTTTCTTCAATTTCTTGAATAACTAATCATACAGCTGTAGTTACTATGCTTGGGCTTGCACAACTGTAAGTTCTACTATCTTTTCAATATATACTTGTTTATATATTTCATTTGTATATATATATGCTTGTATATACTTGCTTAGAGTTTTCCCATGCAATTAGGTCTAGGTTTAGATCAAACCAGTGGTTACTCTTTTAACACAGTCAAAACTAGTCCCCCATAGGAAATTCCAGATACAGTCTTGTCTCCTCTTGGGCTTATACAATATGGAACAGAGAAAGACATTATTCCCGGTGAAAATTTTCTCAAGACTGTCCAAACTTAGAAATATATGTGTACAAGAAATTCAGTTCCCCAAAGAGGACTAATTCCAGGTGAAACCTCTTTTGAATTTCTTCAAACCTTAGAACTGTTCTGCAAAGAAAGGATTTATTCCCGGTGAAAACTTTCTTGAACTTTTCTTAGGCTTGGACCAACAGTCCTTCTAAAAGCATCCCCAACCTCCTCTTGGGCTTTGTACAAGGACCCAGAGGCTTTCAAGAATTTCTCAGCCTCCTCCTGGGCTTAGTACAAGGACCCGGAGACCTCCTACAGGTATAGGACAGAACTTAGTCATCTCTACTAGTTCAATCCTCTGGAGAGTCAGAATCCCAAAACATCGACCATTCTAGGGTTGATTCTCATCCCTTAAAACATCAGCCTCCTATTGAGCATCATACAAAGATCATTCTCCAGCTAAAAGTCAACCTCTTCATACCAGTAGACTTGGAAAGTCTCATCTCCTCTTGGATCTCAAAGAAACCCTCAAGTTTCCTAAAAGTATAGGAAAAAACCTTAATTATTTCATCAATCTCCAGTAGAGTTTGAAACCTCCATAGGTTTTCATACTCAAGGTTTAAATCTTTATCATCAATAAAACCATAACAGAATCAGAGGCTCGCGTTCTCTGATATTTCAACTCTTCTTCAAATCCTCAGAAAGAGTAAAACCTTTGGATTCCCCAATACATATTGGACCTGCCTCTGGATTCCAACAATCCTCTACAGAAGCCAGCCTCCTCTTAGGCTTTATATAAGAATCTCCCCAGCCAGCCTCCTCTTAGGCTCTATATAATGACTTTTCCCAGTAGAGTCAGCCTCAATCTTGGGCTTTGTACAAGACAGATAAAACCTCCCCAGTGGAGTCCATCTCTTTTCAGCCTCAAATCTTGGGCTTTGTACAAGACAGATCATACTCTTCAGCTAAGTCAATCTCTTTTCAGCCTTAATCTTGGGCTTTATACAAGACATATACAAAACTCCTTAAGTAGAGTCCATTCTTTTAGCTTCAACCTTGGGCTTTGATCAAGGCACACAAAAATCAACATTCCCTCAGAGGATATCAAGAGTTCTCTCTGTAGGAAGACATTTCTCTGTACATCACATATCAAAACAGATAATCAAAAAACCCTAATTCCATATAACTGTTGTAAGTGGCACACTTGTTGATTAAAAAATTCAAGTTGTGGTCCTTCTCTTATCCTGGTCAAAAATCATCTTTCATCTAATTGCTGTAAGTAGTAAGTCTATGGATTATTTACATCCATGCCAATGTCCCTCTCTTAGCATGAAAGATTCATAAGGAAAAATGGCATTGCTCAATACTGAATTAAAGTTTCTTCCTTCATGACATCACCCTTCTAAAGGAAATTATGGCATTGCTGGATTCTCATATCCCAGTTAAAGTAATTTTCCTTTATAATCAAGTACCCAACCTTTTGTGATGAATAGGTGAGATATCTCCCTTTAGAGATGACAAATTCTCTCTCAGTCAAACCTTTAGATTTAATCTTGGGCTTTGAACAAGACACAAATAACCTTTAGCTTTAATCTTGGGCTTTGAACAAGACACCAAATATCTTTTCCTCCCATAAAATAGGAGGAACTAAGATTGCTCTGATTTCCCGAGTATCTTTACGGGAATACGTAGACATAAGATTGTGAAATCTTAGCGTGCACACAAATCAAAAACCTTAGGTCCAATACCTTCACAAAAACATCAGAAAACCCGAAAATAACAAAAAAACTCTCTCAAATACTCCCAAAGGAGAAACTTTCCCAACCCAGCAGATAAACACAAGAAAGTAGTTAAGATAACAGAGAAATATGCAATAAAAAGTCTATGGATAACCATATATACACTAAGTGATTGACAACTTCCCTTTGTATAACCTGACCCCGTTCCCCGATCTCAACATTTGTTAAAGAAAACATTTGCGTGCAAGGTTAGTTTTAGATATCTTCCTTTTCTTTTCCAACTTCATAGGATAAATAAGAAATCAGAATGTAGCACCCAATTCCAACCATTGCGGTAAAGTGGTCGCGTCACCGACAAAAATCGCACGCTACAGAAAAATGGCGACTCTGCTGGGGAGTTTTAGGATTAGAGTTCCTAAGAGGTCTAGGCTTTTCTTGTCATTTATTTATTTACATACTTTCTGCTATATATATCATTTTCTATCATATTACTTGATACCCGTGTTTAAATTTCTATTAACTAGGAATGCGATTGATACGCATGTGGAAAGTTTGAGAGAACATTAAGATAAGTGGTGGCATATTCGGGAAACGCTTATAGGGAGTGAATCCCGAACAAGCTAAATTGGAAGTCCACCAAATGAGGTGAGGTACCTGTGTGGAAATATTGATGTTGAACGACCGATTGTTGTGAAAACATCGTTTATCCCAGTGCGGTACCCATGACCCTGAGGATTTAGTAGACATTTAACCATATGGCCATTTGGTAGTGCGGTGACTATCAAGAATAGTTGATACGCAATACTAGACTCAAAAGAGATTCATCCTAGGATATTACATCTCGCTCGAGTGAATCAGCTTGCTATTGATATCCCTAAGAGGGGTCATTGACTTTGGGAACCTTTTAGAACCCGTTCTACAGGTACAAAAATTGACCAAAATAGTACAACCTTTGGGAATGGGGAGAGCCATGACTCCAAGCTCGTGCATTCATGACTCCATGACTCCATGAAACCCTAAACCCATGTTTTCAAATGTTTTTGTTTGTTGCATTCATGCATTCATTAAAAAACTCTTTTCAAACAAGAAAAAAATCTTTTTTTCAAAAGAACTAAAACAATAATTGCAAATATCAAAGGTTGTGTTATGGATTTAGATAGAAGAAAAACGCACAAGTACACCTTAAAGGCTCCGAAACTAGAAGACTTAAGGAAATTGGGAAGGATGATTACCAATCCCGAGGCTTTCAGAGCTAAGCACGGAGGACTGTTGTCTGTATTGAGGGTTAACGTAGTTGAACGAATCCTGTCTACACTGGTACAATTCTACGATTCGGTTTACCATTGCTTCACTTTCCTTGATTACCAACTTGCACCAACACTAGAAGAGTACTCCCACCTGATTGATTTACCTATCATTGATCAAGCTCCATTTTCTGGACTGGAAGAAATTCCAAAAGTACAAATCATTGCAAGAGCAATCTCTTTGGATGAGTCAGAAGTTAGGACTCACATGACCACTAAAGGAGGAATCCAGGGTTTACTGGCTAAATTCCTGATGGAGAAGGCTCTATAATTTGCTAGTGTAGGATACATAACTGCCTTCAAAGACGTCTTTGTTTTGCTCATATATGGGTTATTCCTTTTTCCCAACATTGACAACTTCGTCGATACCAATGCTGTTAAGATATTCTTAATAGGAAACCCCGTACCAACCTTGCTCGCAGATGCTTATCATTTTGTACATTTAAGGAATTTGTACAGCGGAAGAATGATCACATGTTGTGTACCATTACTCTACAAATGGTTTATTTCCCACTTGCCCAGGTCTGCTGCTTTTTGGAATCACAAGAGTACTCTACGTTGGTCATAAAGGATTATGTCTCTTACCAATTCTGACATAGATGGTACAATAAGATTTATGAAGGGATAGAGATCATCGACAAATGTGGAAATTTCCCCAATGTACCCCTCATTGGTACTAAAGGAGGAATCAACTATCATCCAATTTTAGCTCGCCCTCAACTCGGATACTCGATGAAGAATATCCCACATAACGTTCATCTGGAAGGTCTTTTCTTCAAGGAAGGAGAAAATGACAGGGCACTAAAGAAAGAAATAGCGCATGCCTGGCAACATATTCACAGGAAAGGAAGAGAGTCTCTGGGAAGACCAAACTGTACATCTATGGAACCTTATCTCCACTGGGTGCAAACAAGAGCCCTCAAGCTGAGGATGCCTTACCCTCGTCAAGAAGTTTTTCCCTTAAAGGAATCTGTCCTTTATTTCATGTCTAACGTGGAAAAACTCCAGGTCGCTCTTAACAAAGTTCCACGTGAAAAGAACTCTTGGAAGAACAAATACCAGATCCTTAATCTGGAATGTACCAAGATTCAGGAACTGTTAAAGGAGAAGGATGCTCTGATTGAGATATTAGAGCAGCATGCCATAGAATGTTAGGAAGAACGAAGAAATTTACTCACTCCATTCACTTGGCAAAGGATCGTTGACCTGACAAGGGCTGAAGAGGCCCGATCAAAGAAAAGAAAAATACAGGAACCAACATCTGAGGTCTCTTCAGAGAGGACTCAGGATCCATGAGCTTAGACATTTCCTTACAACACTTTGATAAATACTGTACTTTTCTTTGTAAAATACTGCGATCTTTCGAATTCAATAAAAGGGGTCTCCCTCACTGTATGATATTTGCAATCTAATTGTTAAAGTTTCTTTTGAAAACAAAAACTAAAAAAAATATGTCATTGCATATCATTCAACATTCTCACATAACGCATTTGTTATCCTTGAGTCTCACGTATGTGTCAAAATCCTAGCGTCAAACTGTCTCATTTGTACAATACTCGGGCCAATCGACTAAAGAAAATAGACGATCTCGAGGAAGTGAACAGAGAGCTAAGAGAAGAAATAGACGCTCTAAAGGAAAGTTTGGAGAAACTTCACAGCAACCTGCAATCCCTGGCTGCAGCCCAGGAACAACAGCATCAAAGGACTGTGGTCTCAGAGATTACATCTACACCCATATTGGAAACACATGATAGTTATCCTCAGTACAACATGCCTAAGGGTCACCCCTGGGGCATGCCTTTCAACTTTATACCTGAAGGATATATCCCACCGGTCACTAAAGACCCAGAAGCCGTAGTAGGAACCGTTGGACCTGAAGGTTACAAACTTCGGGAAAATGAAGATGCAAGGGTTACGACAGCAACTACTGAAGGTTACAAACTTCAGGGCACTGAAACGCCAAGAATCACCGTTGTAATGTCTATACCACAACTAGTAGTACACACTGTCCCGGAAGGACAGATTCCGCAAGCAATTTCTGGTGGAAACGAAGACATGTACGAAAGGATGAATGAGTTTCAGGAACAATTTTTGGAAATGCAGAAGGAACTGCATGCCATTTTCGGTCAAGACTTATTCGGAAAGGACGCCACCAACCTCTGTTTGGTCCCTAATATAAAAATACCACACAAATTCAAGGTGCCTGACTTTGAAAATTACAAAGGCAACTCTTGCCCTCCAAGTCATTTGGTGATGTATGCTCAAAAAATGTCTACCCAAACAGTCAATCAACAGCTACTAATCCATTACTTCCAAGACAGTTTAACCGGTGTCGCACTCAAATGGTACATAGGTTTAAACTGACCCAAGATCAGTACTTTCAGAGATCTCGACACTGATTTCGTTCAACAGTATAAATACAATTTGAACATGGCACCAGGTAGGGATCAGCTCAGAGCAATGTCACATAAGGTTAAAGAAACTTTCAAAGAATATGCTCAAAGATGGCGTGAAATTTCCGCTAAGATTTGTCCCCTTCTCGAGGAAAAGGAAATGACAAAGATTTTCCTAAAAACGTTGAGCTTATTTTATTACGAGCGAATGGTTGCCAGTGCGCCCAGTGACTTCACTGAAATGGTGAACATGGGAGTACGCCTTCAAGAAGCAGTCCGAGAAGGACGATTGGTCAAAGATGCAGAGCCATCCAGCAGTACCAAGAAATACGGTAGTGTTTTCCAAAAGAAAAAAGAGCAAGATATCAGTAATATCTCTTTGGGAAAGAAAAGGCAAAGGTATCAACCGATAACAGTAATAACTCCCGCTATCAACCTAGCGCCATTTCCGACTTATAAACCTCAGGTTGTTCAGAGCCAACCAAATCAACAACAGTATCAACAAAGGCCGCAACAACCTCTTCAGCAGGCTCGCCCGCAGTACAACAATAATAATCGTACTACACGACCATCAGGGTTCGACCCTATACTGATGTTGTACGTAGAATTATTTCTACTTCTACTGGCCAAGGGGAATGTTCAGACCAGAACTCCTCTTATAGTACCAGAAAATCCACCTTTTTGGTTCAAAGCAGATCAAACTTGCCCTTACCATCAAGGAGGGTTTTATCTCAGCTTCAATTCTGATGTACAGAAGCTTGTCAAGGATAGGGTTTTATCTTTCAATGATACAAATCCAAATGTTCAGACAAACCCATTACCGCAACACGAAAAGACTGCAATGAATTTGATAGAAGGAGAGCCTGTCAACTGTTATTAAATTTACAATGTACGCATACTGGGAACCAACCTGGTAAAGATGCATTGCAAACAGAGTGGGTACGGCCATGTGCCATTTAGCAACTATCATCAGTGTGATATCTACTCCAAGGACAATCAAGGTTGTGCCATAATACAAGCAGCTCTACAAGAACAAATGAATCTGGCCTGGATTCAGGATCACAGGATTCGTGAAGTAAACATGGCCCATGCATATCCCAACATTGTTCAGAACCACGACATTTGTGCAATGAACATCAATTTAGTGGCAATACATTCGAGACAAAGTCAGTATTACAAAATCTGCCACGACATGATTACAACACTTGTCCAATCTGCTCAACAGACAATCAGGGATGCTCTTTTGTACAAGAGGCCCTCCATCGCCAGATAGATCTCGGATGGATCCAAGACTACCATGAAAGGAATGACCATCAAGTCAATGTGGTTCAGATCTTTGACATACACCTAATGAATACCATTCTAGTGGAATTACATGCTAAACATGTTAGACTCGGTTTTTTGGCTTCACGTGATTATCAAGACTATAAAGAATAATGTGAAGATGACCAAAGGTGTGCGCTTTTGCAAAGGACTCTTCAACATATGTTGGACCACTGGTGGCTTCCGATTTACCTAGATGAAGACACACAACAGATTAGCATGACTGACGGAAATCCTGGTAGACAACAAAGTTGTGATATCTGCTCAATAGAAACAGATCTAGTAAAGGTGCACTGCATACAAAGCGGGTATGGTCGGGTAACACCGCACAATTATGAGCGCTGTAGAGTATGCTCGGTAAATAATCAAGGATGTTATCTTGTACGAGCAGCCCTCCAGAATCAGTTAGACCGGAAGGAGATTCGACCATGTTCGAGTTCTGGGTCGATCAACATTATACAAGATTACCTCCCTGGTCAGAACAAAAACGCTGTCATAATCTCCAATCATGGAATAACCAAGGATGTTTGTGCCATAATCCCTCTACTCAATGAATTAAGGATATCTCTTGATAGTAGAAAAGTTCCCAACCAGGAGCTGATTGAGGTGGCCTACGACAGTCAAAAGGTCCGAAAAGCCCCTGTGGTTATCTACTTGCCAGGTTCAATACCGTACAAGTTAGAAAAGGCTATCCCTTATAAGTATGGTACAACGACCATAGAAAATGGAAAAGAAACTCCCTTACCCTCCGTTGTGAGCATTTTCGACATTAGTCGAGTTACCCGGAGCGATCGGATCTTTAACAAAGGAGTTGGAGAACCTACCAAAGAAAAGGAACCTCAAACAAAAGTTCTTAACCAACAAGTCGGTCAATCCAGTAATCCAGAGCCTGTAAAGAACAACGATGAGATACTGAAGCTCATCCAGAAAAGCGAGTACAACATTGTGGATCAATTGTTGCAAACTTCGTCTCGAATCTCTGTGTTATCTCTCCTGCTTAGTTCAGAATCTCACAGGGAAGCTCTACAGAGGGTCTTAGAGCAAGCCTTTGTGGAACAAGATGTGATGGTAGGGCAATTTGACAACATCATCTCCAACATCACTTCCTGCAACAACTTGGGATTCAGTGATAAAGAACTGCCCGAGGTAGGAAAAAACCATAATATGGCACTCAACATTACAGTCAACTGCCAAGACGATGCTTTAGCCAGCGTACGGGTGGAAACGGGATCATCTTTGAATGTTATGCCAAAATCAACTCTGGTACGACTATCATTTCAAGGAGCTTCGATGAGAGGCAGTGAGATCATCGTCAAAGCCTTTGACGGATCCAGAAAAATAATTATCGACGAAGTCGATCTTCCTATAACCATCGGTCCACACACTTTCCAAGTCATTTTCCAGGTCATGGACATCCGAACAGTATACAGTTGTTTATTAGGGAGACCTTGGATACACGAAGTTGGGGCAGTCACTTCGACACTTCACCAGAAGTTGAAGTTCGTCAAGAATGACAAATTAGTCACAGTGTGTGGAGAGCAAGCCTTAATCGTGAGCAACTTATCATCATTCTCCTGTGTAGAACCAGAGGAGGTTGTTGGAACTCAGCTCCAAGCACTCTCGGTGAGCAATGAGAATCAACCAGAAAGAGGGACGTCGATTTCCTCATACAAGGATGCTCTCAAAGTGATCAAGAGTAATGACGTAAAAGGATGGGGACAGATTATAACTCCTACGGATAACAAGACAAGAAAAGGTCTTGGGTTCTCTTTAACCTATACCCAGACTGTTAGTTCTGGTGTTGGCAGCAATTTTGGTAAAACAATGTGCTGGGTCAAGATGTCTTGCATGATGTCTTAACATGTGCTTTTGTGTTTCTAACATTCAGCATAAGGTGTATATGTTAGTGTTGCAGGTCTGTGTACTGATGTCAAACACGATGTCCTGACATCTGTTGACAGTACATCAGTTTGGTTTGTTTCTAGAGCTGCGCTGTTTTTAATATATCTTGGAAGATTTTGTTTGAGAGATTGCAGGAGAATTTATTGGAGAAGATTTATTCTGATACAATCAATTCCTATTACTTTGTGGAGTATATTTTGTTACTATTTTAGGGCGAAGAGATTTGGAGAATAAATCTGCTTTATTGTTAAATCAAATATGTGATTTTATAATGCACAAGCCCAATGTAAGGAATGTTTCTGGGAATATTATGGTATCCTTTGTGGAGCTGATTTAGAGGTCTGGAAGATTAAAGATAAAATTAAGAGAAGATTAAGTATTTAAATATGGAGACATTTTAGGAAGATTTGATTGAAGATCTAATTTGTAGGAGAATCTTTTGCAGATTTGTAGCAGCTGATATGTTGTGATTTGAAGTCCAAATCCAGTTGGGTTTAGGTTATAAATAGAAGCATTATAACCTAGAAAAGTGAGCCAGCCATCATGTAAATTATAAGGGTTGTGTTGGTTGATGAACCACCCGGTTTGTGGGATGGTCATCGTGTGTATCTCGAAGCCTGTAGGTAAGAGATGTATTATTCTTGGAGGAAGCTGTTAAGCAACTTTAAGTATTGTTCTTAGTCATGTGTGTCATGTCTAGGTACTGTCATTGAAGTGTGTCTTCTACTTTTCTGTGATTGAAGAGTTGTTGGAAATCAAGTTGTTGATGCAGTGCCTGAGGTGTTGACTGCTAGACATCATTGCGATGATTGGAAGTGAGATGGAGTCTCTTATCTAGGGTGGACTTAGGTAGAAGGGTCATTGGGTAGTGATTAAGTGAGTAGATCATCAACGGGTGTGTTGATTGTAGGGTCTATGAATTGATACTGCTGATAGTGAACTTCCTTCCTGGCTTGGTATGCCCCAAGATGTAGGTTGTTAGACCAAACTGGGTGAACAAATTCTGTATGTTGTTTATGAGTTTTAGTATTGTTATTGTTTATACCTTGCCATGTTATTTGTAACAGACCAGATGTCTCGACATCCTGTAGGACATCTGGGATCTGTCATACCAGAATTTCAATTGGTATCAAAGCAGGCATTCTGTTCTGTTTCTGGGTGAGATCCGAGGGGGATACTTTCTGGTTCATGGTAGAGGAAGAAGGATGTTATACTGAAAAGCTGTTTGAACGTGATAGGTTCATATTGGTGTTTCAATGGTCCCTAGAAGTGGAGGATGAACTATTCATGATAGCTGGTACTTATAGGCAGAAAATGATGTATGGTGGATGTGTGCTTGCCGTGTAGCTGTGATGTCAGACAAGATGTCTTGACACCATGTTTCAATTTCTTTTGGAGGATCTTGTTGTAGGGGAGTTTATTTCTCTCCAAGGAATTGCTTTGTTATTTCCGCTGTGTGCGCCTCTGATTTGTTCTAGTGTTGTGTTCTGTATGATTGTTGCTATGTTTGATTGTGGTTCCCCACTATTTCATGCAAAGGCTGTTTCATCACTTATTAGCCAAAGTGGAAGAATGGTGTTTTTTTTTGTTGCAGAGCTTCAGTTCATGATGTCAAGTCTGATGTCCTAACATGTGACTACAAAACTGGAGAACATTCAGTTCAGAATGTTGTGTTTGGTTTGTTACCTTTTGGTTGCAATTCTTTGGGTTTTCCTGATGAGAGATTCCTGGCGAAAATCATGGTGGAGATTTTATTTGATTTGTTTCAAACCTAGAATTTCGTTTGCACCTGGATAGTGGTGGTTTTGTGTAATATGCTTTACCTGAAGACTATTGAGGAGGTTGTGATTGTTGTGTATTCTACTGCATGGTATCTGATGGAACCCTGGGGGTCCTTGTGTCGCTAGTAAAAGAAGGGCAGTAGGGTTGGTCTCCTCAGAAGAGTTGATGTGTGATGATGTAGTGTATGCAAGACTGTTTCAACCAACTATGTAAAGTTACCAACGATACTTGAGTTTTATTTCTCAAGTCCACTCTTAAAGGCACTATAGTGTGTGGTTGATTTACTCTTCAAGAAATCTGTTGAAGAAAGGATAGAGCCATTTATTTTAGTCTCTAGAAGAGTCTTTCTAATACTTGACCTAATTAGGAAATTATGATAAATACCTTGACAGGAGTTGAGTATTTGTCTGCTCTTGATAAGGATGTGCATCTAACCGATAGTGAATACTCTGACGGGAGCTGAGCGTTTATCTAAGATGTTGTGCATTCAACTAATGACAAAATACATTGACGGGAGACTATGTGTATGTCTGATGTAAAAGTGCAGGACTGCTGAAGTGTTGTGAATTTACTTTTCTCTATGTGCCTGCTTTTTTCTCTTCGTGGTGTGTTGGTGTGTGACGACCTGAATTAGCTGCTGAAGGTGTGATCCTTGGAGATAATCCTGGGTTCAAGGAACTCTGTGTTGATGTCCTACATGATAT
Source organism: Lathyrus tuberosus (assembly GCA_022829125.1). Classification (NCBI taxonomy): domain Eukaryota; kingdom Viridiplantae; phylum Streptophyta; class Magnoliopsida; order Fabales; family Fabaceae; genus Lathyrus; species Lathyrus tuberosus. The sequence goes on along the minus strand of JALAZF010000414.1, from coordinate 4,065,405 downwards.
TGAAACAATCAAGGTGGTTAAAAGAAGCTTAGGATTATAAAGATGAGATTGTGTGTATTTAGAAGTGGCATTTTTTTGTATGGCTATGGGGTAGTCTTGGACTATTTATTTTCTGAAGATTCAGATATGGCAGATTTGAAGTCTTTGGAGTTTCTAAGCAGGATGGAGGTTGTCTACTCAAACTTGATTGTTGAATCAAGTCTATGAGAGCATGCAAATCTGTTTCTACAAAGGGAGGAGGTTCTTCTGAGTGGCAGAAGGAAGAGCTGAATTCAACAGTTGGATGTCATAATGTTCTGACATCTAGCTTAACATTAGAAGTCTTAGTTGGTGATGTGGCACATCAGCTTATGATAGGGTGATCTACAGGAATGAACAATAGGATGTTTCAAAAAGATCATTCTCATGGCAGTTTGCGGGAGCTGCAGGAAGGAGAAGATGTTACATGACCATGGCTTAGGGAGTCTAAGTGTGTTTGTTATTGAGCATTGGAACATGTGACTTGAAGATCAAGTTTCCTTGGTGGATCAGGATATCTTTGTGAGAGTTCTGACAAACGTGAAAAAGATCAAAAGGTGGCATTTGGTTGTTTTCATATAAGGATTCATGAATGAGGTGATCAAACTGTGGCATTTGGTTGATCTCAGAAGTGGATTCGAAGAATCAAGATAATCAGAGTGTTGCAACTGGTTATTATTGAGGATTGTCTTGGAACAAGTTACTCTTGGGCAGAAGGGTGATGAGTTGAAGACTCAAGGAGATTATTCTTCTTGAAGGTGGATGAGAGTTTATTTCTCTAGTTCTTTGGATTACTATGCTATAGTAAGTCCAGTTGGTGGAGCATATCAAGAATCATGGTGATGATGTCTTGGTGTGTGGCAGATGTTCTAACTTGTGTTGGGACATTATCTGGTTGGATATCCTTGGTGAAGGATGATTATGCTCTTGTTCAGAAGCGTGGTGCCTACATTATGCCTAAGGAGCGTCTACATACTCATACGGGAGAATGATGAAGTAGAGGTCTACCTTGGATGGAGAATGTAGAGAAGACTGAAGTAGATCAGGTATAGATTGATTGGAAGTCTGAATATGAAGAGTATGATAGGGAATGACTGCCTTTGGAGAGTTGGGGGATCTATGTGACTTTGATCCTTATCTAACAGTTTGTTTGAAGGAGGATGGTGATTCTTATGTTCCTCACGTATAGCCTAATTGTAACTTCATGTGGAGTTGGATGCTCAAGCATTATTGTCAGAAGAGGTGTTTCTGACTATGTGGAGTTGGATGCTCAAGCATTATTGTCAGAAGAGGTGTTTCTGACTATGTGGATTAGAATGTGGAGATTCTGAGCTTGTTTTTAGTAGTATGTTCTGGCAAAGCATGACTACTAATTTTGAAGACTTCACTAGTATCAACAACTACTAGTGAATGTAATGGCAGAGGAATTGTGTCATATGATGTGATTTGATCAGAAAGTTTTTTTAAGAGCTGTTCTTTCTTCTGCTACAAGTATCTCTTGAAGAGATTGGATCTCAGTAAAGCTTTTAAGTAAGCTGAGAATTCGTGGGGTCTGAATGAGCATGAAGATGTTCATGTGCTTGAACTGAGGATTGGTGTTTTTGTTTCCGTTGTGTGCCTCAGGGGGAGTAAAATGGTGTTTTGTTTGATGTTTATGATGTCAGATCAGATGTCAGGACTTTATGTCATGTGTGTACTACTGCTTAGGAAGAGTAGTTACATTTTTGTTGCTGAACTTGTGCAACTATTTAGGGGGAGAATGATAGTCTGTCATGCGTGATTGCTGCTGCTGAAAAGATGTGGAACTCCTTACTGTGTCTGGGAGAATTTATTTTTCTCGGTAGTTATTTTGGAAGAACTCTGTAGGGGTCTTGGTTGATGGGAGATGTCACACTTGTCTTGGTGTGTGTTATTAATTCAAAGTAAGAGGACTTCACTTAGAGTGTAGTGGAAGGAAGTGTGTTTGTGCTTCAGAACTTGTAGGTGATTTGGTGGTGGTTCATGTTAAATGTACTAGTGTTGTTTGAGGATCAAGCATTATGTGAATGCGTTCAACAGGTGTGTTGAATAAAGGGTGCGCTCTTGAAGACATGAAGATGAGTCTTATGTTTTCCATTCATTTAAGGTGTTCATCTTGCAAAGGAGCACTGGTTATCTTAGATAGGGGGAGTTGAACTTTTGTTGTTGAAGTAGTGCAGTTGTTTGTGGCTCTGGTGAGGGTGTTATGTCAGACAAGATGTTGTGACGTTGTGTTACTGGTGAAGTTCATGGTGGACATGACAGTTTAGACCTGGTGTGTCAATGGATTGAACCAGAAGTTTTGACATGACAGTTTACCCCAATGCTTGTCAATGTTTGGCCAAAAAGGGGGAGAGGAGTAGGTTTGTTCAGCTATTGTGAGATGTAGAATAGTCTGTTCTGGTCTGAGGATATTGGTTGGATGATTCAGAGTTTTCCTTTGGAATTTTTTTTGTGCTTGCTGCTATGTTCAGAGTTTGTCCAATTATGGCTAAAAAGGGGGGAGAGTAGCCTTAATTCTTTGGAGAGGAGTTGCGTTGTGGTGTGCTTGTTAGATATGGTTGTGGTGCTGGTTGTGGTGTTGTTTCTGCTGCTGGTATCCCTGATGTGTGATGATATTGTTTTAGCCAAAATTTGCCAAAGGGGAGATTGTTAGTTCTGGTGTTGGCAGCAATTTTGGTAAAACAATGTGCTAGGTCAAGATGTCTTGCTTGATGTCTTAACATGTACTTTTGTGTTTCTAACATTCAGCATAAGGTGTATATGTTAGTGTTGCAGGTCCGTGTACTGATGTCAAACACGATGTCCTGACATCTGTTGACAGTACATCAGTTTGGTTTGTTTCTTGAGTTGCGCTGTTTTTAATATATCTTGGGAGATTTTGTTTGAGAGATTGCAGGAGAATTTATTGGAGAAGATTTATTCTGATACAAACAATTTCTATTACTTTGTGGAGTATATTTTGTTACTATTTTAGGGCGAAGAGATTTGGAGAATAAATATGCTTTATTGTTAAATCAAATCTGTGATTATATAATGCACAAGCCCAATGTAAGGAATGTTTCTGGGAATATTATGGTATCCTTTGTGGAGCTGATTTAGAGGTCTGGAAGATTCAAGATAAAATTAAGAGAAGATTGAGTATTTAAATATGGAGATCTTTTAGGAAGATTTGATTGAAAATCTAATTTGTAGGAGAATCTTTTGCAGATTTGTAGCAGCTGATATGTTGTGATTTGAAGCCCAAATCCAGTTGGGTTTAGGTTATAAATAGAAGCATTGTAACCTAGAAAAGTGAGCCAGCCATCATGTAAATTATAAGGGTTGTGTTGGTTGATGAACCACCCGGTTTGTGGGATGGTCATCGTGTGTATCTTGAAGCCTGTAGGTAAGAGATGTATTGTTCTTGGAGGAAGCTGTTAAGCAACTCTAAGTATTGTTCTTAGTCATGTGTGTTATGTCTAGGTACTGTCATTGAAGTGTGTCTTCTACTTTTCTGTGATTGAAGAGTTGTTGGAAATCAAGCTGTTGATGTAGTGGATGAGGTGTTGACTGCTAGACATCATTGCGATGATTGGAAGTGAGATGGAGTCTCTTATCTAGGGTGGACTTAGGTAGAAGGGTCATTGGGTAGTGATTAAGTGAGTAGATCATCAACAGGTGTGTTGATTGTAGGGTCTATGAATTGATAATGCTGATAGTGAACTTCCTTCCTGGCTTGGTATGCCCCCAGATGTAGGTTGTTAGACCGAATTGGGTGAACAAATTCTGTATGTTGTTTATGAGTTTTAGTACTGTTATTGTTTATACCTTGCCATGTTATCTGTAACAGACCAGATCTCTCGACATCCTGTAGGACATCTGGGATCTGTCATACCAGAATTTCACAGACTACTAAGAAGGTTGAAAGTTTTCGTCCTATTCAGGATTTCTTTCACAGCGGAGTATTCCTCCACCCAGTGTCTCAAGAAGTACACACCATTGATGGGAACGACTTCTCTAATACAGATGAAGAGTGGAAGTCTTATCTCAATGATGAAGGTTATATATCTCAGGGAGAAACGCACATGCCATTTTGTTTTCCAAAGCAGAGTCCCAGATATATATCAAGATCAGACATCGGGATGACCTATGGAGATTGTGATCTTGAAGGATGTCGTGCTACACCCAATTCATTAGAGGAAGACAATCTAATGCAAAACAACTTTTACTACGACTATTATGATCCCCTGGATGACTTGCCTATCTAGAAGCCATACACAGAAGACTTGGGGCAAAAGAGTCAGCCAGACAATGTTTATCAGCTGAATGATCTTGAAAAGAATACACAGGTTCCCCCAGAGTCATGGAATCCTTACCCAGAACACTCCGAGAGTGTCCAACACCATGCTAATGAATTCGCAAAGATTGCAGGACAAGAATTCATTAACTATGCATTTCCCGAGGTCAACGTCATCAAGGAAGATGACTCATCTATTCCCACAGAAACATGGGACACCTTGGGACACCCAAGCAGTAAGTATGACTTCTTAGTCAAATACACTGCTCCCAAAAGCTCTCGTATCAGGCTTGAGGACATCCATCCAACTGGATGGGGAGATCCCCTTGAGAGTGAAAACGCTATGAAAAATACAACGGAAGAATTCATTTATGATAATTCTGCATAGGAGGAAGACTCAAATGATCCTACACCCCCAAAAATCAGTGTCATTTCTGAAGACAAATCAAGAAGGAAAGTACCAGACTTTGTGATTCATAGAGGAGTTCGTCGCCATTGGGTTGTAGTCGATGTCCCGAAAGTCGTCCATAAGTCTAAGTAATTACCATCTTTGTTTTAACCTTTCATTTTTCCCAAGTGAAATGGATGTTTTTATAGGGCTCACTTTTCTGTAAATGTCCCTATTCGCTTCGCTCAAAGCGGTAGAGTTTTGTTTTATAGGGTGTGTTTCAAGAATCGACAAATCATGAATAAATAATGTCATTCTGAATTCCCACATTTATTGTTGTTTTCACTTTTCGTTTTTCAGAAAATGGTAATCCTAAAAAAAACCCAAAATAAAAACAAGCATTTTTCAGAGAATACACTGCACACACTCTTACATTCTCTCTGTCTCTTCTAAAAAATGAATCATCACGTCATGCAGATTTCTTATTTTAAACCCCATTGAAACATATGATCCAATGCCTTCTCCCAACTTTGAATTCCTGGTATTTGAAGCTGAAGAGGAAGGGGACGAAGAAATTCCAAAAGGGATCTCCCGACTACTCAGACAAGAGGAAAGGTCTATTGAGCTTCACAAAGAGCCGTTGGAAATGGTCAATTTAGGTTTAGAGGAAGAAAAGAAAGAAGTTAAGATTGGAGCACTACTCAATCCAACTATCAGAGAAGGCTTGTTAAAACTTCTCAAAGAGTTTCCAGATGTGTTTGCTTGGTCCTATCAGGACATGCCAGGGTTGGATACCAGCATCGTGAAACATCACTTACCGCTAAAAACAGAATGTCCTTCGGTATAACAAAGACTGAGAAGGACTCATCCAGTTATGGCCATAAAAATTAAGGAGAAAATGTAGAAACAGATCGACGCAGGTTTCTTCGCCACCTTAGAATATCCTCTGTGGTTAGCCAACATAGTGCCAGTTTCGAAAAAGGACGGAAAAGTCAGAATGTGTGTAGACTACAGGGATCTGAACAAAGCAAGTCCAAAGGATGACTTCCCCCTGCCACACATTGACATGCTGGTAGACAGCACAAACCAATTCAAAGTCTTCTTCTTCATGGATGGATTCTCGGGCTATAATCAAATAAAAATGGCGCCAGAAGATATGGAGAAAACTTCATTTATCGCCCCATGGGGCACCTTTTGTTACAAGGTAATGTCTTTCGGTCTAAAGAATGCGGGGAAACCTATCAAAGGGCCATGACAACTCTGTTTCACGACATGATGCACAAAGAGATTGAAGTGTACGTCTATGACATGATTGCCAAATCTAAAACAGAAGAAGAACATGTGACACACCTATCAAAATTATTCAAGCGTCTGAGAAAAGACAAAATCCACTTAAATCCCAATAAATGCACGTTCGGTGTCCACTCAGGAAAACTCTTGGGATTCATCGTCAGCCAAAAAGGAATTGAGGTTGATCCTGACAAGGTCAAGGCCATTCAAGAAATGCCTTCACCAAAGACTGGAAAACATGTCAGAAGATTTTTGGGACGTCTGAATTACATCTCAAGATTCATATCCCTTATGACCGCCACATGCGCGCCGATCTTCAAACTACTCAGAAAGAATCAAAGCTGCATATGGACCGAAGACTGCTGTCGATCCCGAAAGATTTCGCATCCAACGGTACAAACGCGAGAGTGGCGCAAAAGAACACAGAGTCGCCAGCAAAGTGTATTTATCCCAAGAGAGGGAAAGGAAACACTGCGTAAACCTGAAAGAAGGGAAAGAACATGGTCCCGCGACCAAGAGAACGGGTACGGGAGTCGGTTACGCGAAGGGAAGGTGTTAGCACCCAACACGTCCATCGTACTCGATGGGATCCACGCTTGTTGTCTGCATCAAAGGGTGTCGTCATCTGGAACTTCACTGCTACTGGATCGGCGAAGAAACGAGAACGGAAAGAACGGAGAAACGAAGGAGAAAAGAAAAAAGAAGCGACTCGATAGGACGGTATCGTTGTCCTAGGCCTACGTACTCCCTCAGTGCAATGGGAAAGTCAGAGTCAACGTAGTTCGGACGGGAACTGTGGGGGAAGGTTGCTCGCCAAGACAATCGCTGTCTTGTGCCTACATATCCTCAATCGGACGAGAGAGAGGAATCAGAGCTAATGTAGTTCGTGGGTACGACCACGGGTAGGTAAGTGTTTTTTTTACGTGAGCGACGAGCTCTTTTCTGAAAAAAAGGAAGTTTGAAACCCAACAATCCCGAAGGATAAAAAAGATTTGAATTTGTTTGGTGTTTTTTAGACAGAAGTGTCTTTTAAGTTGTTTCGCAACTTGCATTGAACCCAGGTCTTGAATACAGGAACGAATACTTTCGTGCATCGTCCCCAACAGGACAAACACTAGGTATCCTAGAAGAATGAGAGGAAGCCCCTCAATCCCCACTTCCCACATAGAAGGCTCGCGCGCAATACACGTTAACTCTTATTACGTGTCTTGACGGAGTTTTGAGATGAGAAGAGAAGCGACACAAAAGGAAACTCTAAAGGGAGACTAAGAATCCTAATGTTATCATACACGGAGGTCCTAGGGTTAGTGAGGTTTAGGAGAGACGGCTACCTAACCTAATTCTAATCTTACTCCAAGCTTAATCAAAAATTAAGTTGGACTAGGTAGCTCTAAGGGGGAAGAATCCAAGACTTAAACAAGTCTTGAGACTCGAGGGATGAAAAGAGTGAAAGAGAAGGAGGAGAAAGAGAAGTGAAACACAAGTGGCCTAAGCTCACTTCAAACACAAGTATGAAAATTAAAAGATAAAGGGAGAAAGTAAAATGTGGAAGCATATCCACACTCAAACAACTTACCATTTGCCCCTGAAAGTGTTAGAAGTATTCACATATGACAAAATGAAACTCAAACAAGCATAAGGCAATAAAGAAACAAGTTCTAAGGTAAATCAAACATCAAGTTCAGAACCTAATGGTCCTACTGACCTCTAATGTTAGTCATGCACAATTAGTCAAAAAGAAAAGGGAGAAGTCAATCAAGTACCATTCAAGTCATTAAAGAAGGAGTGAGATGAAAAGAAGTGATCATGTAAAGCAACCAAGTCAAAATTTCACAAAGTAAACCAAGTCCAGAAGTGACATAATCCTAAATATGTGCCTAAACAAGATCTTCAAACATCATTCAAGTCATACAAACACTTTCACAATCAATTAAGAAGCAAAGAAGAAGAAGTGAAGTGAAGTGAAACATGATTCATTCTTGTGAAACAAGTGACTTAAAGTGCAAGGCAAACATCAAACATGCAAAGATGAGATCCAAATATCACAACCAGAAGTCAATTAACATGCCATCAATTCTCAAACAAGACCCCAAATTATGGCACAAGTGCCTTCATGATCAAGCAAACCAAACATGAAGCATACATTCACAAGTTGGACAAGTTAAAGTTCATGCTTCAAAGAAATAACAAACATGCCTCAAAAATTATGTCATTCAGTATTCAAGCATCTCAAACATGTATAATTGGCATATCAAAGCCACAAGCAATGAATCAGAACCAAAGTCAATCAACAATTAGGTCAAAGCATCAATAGGATTTCATACATTCATGCTCAAAGCAACACATCAAAAGTCATCCAAAAAGGACCTAAAAATCATCCCAAAAATCTCAAACATACCTCAACATGTTATGAACACAACCCAAAAAGAATCAGGATCAAATCACTTTTAAAATGAGAGAAATAAATGATGCAATATGAAGTATGCAATATGAAGTGCAAATGAGAAAAATTAATTTGGAAAATTAATATTTAATGCAAATTTAATGCAAAAATAATAAAATAAAATGTGAAAAATTAATTTTAATAATGAGTATGCGTGATGAATTTTTTGGAATTTTTTAGTATATGCAAGTATTTTTAAAAAATTAATTATGAAATGGTATGGAAATAGAAAATGAAAATGAAATGAAATGAAACCAGGGGTGTATCAGCAATGTCCAGCACCAAAGGAAACAAACTACATGCGTTTGGGCCATGAACAGAGGGGGTGCGAGTATCAATCATGCACTAGGCCCATCCAATTCAGTTCAGCAACAAACAAAAAAAAGTGCCACATAAGCTCATTAATTGGCGTGGCAAAACAATTGGCCAGAAACAAACCAAGTCAAACAATTCAAATTCAAAAAACGGCGCGAAGGCCACATCACCATCTCTTCAAATCTCAGACGCCGGAGCCCTAGCTTCGGTCGTCTTCTCCGACCAACCAGCCGCCGGAGCCACCATGAAACCACCAGAAATTCACCGGACCACCATCATTCCACTCCAAATCTTGCGCAGATCACAGATTCACTCTCCAATTTTTAAAATAAACTCAATATCATAATGAATCGAAGAGAAAAAGAAACAAGATCTAAACTGAAACATTCATAAATCAGCACAAGCATGATGTATACTTCAAGCTAATCTTGCATAGATCTCGAATACATCAACAAATCACGTAACCGGTCACAGAAAGGCATGGAAATGTGCATCAAAGAAAAGTTCACAAAACTGAAACTCCAAGAATCATGCACATATACACACATAAACCACTGCATACACGCATAGGACTTCAGAATCGCTCGCAAACAAGTTTATCATACGTTCATTATGAGAGAAAAAAGAGGTAGAGGAGTTACCTAACGGAGCTGCTCCGTTGGCTCTTCTTAGCACAAGATAGATCAAAGAAATGTTGTAGAAAGCTTCTAAATCACTTGGAGATTGTAGATCGTGGCTTGTTCTGAACAGAGAAGTGCTGAAAATCTTCAAACCAACTCAACCCGATAATGAAGAATGTGAAGCTTGTAGAGCCTCAAACAATGAATCTAGAAGCGATTCTTTGCATACAGAAGCGAGATAGTATTTAATGGAGGATGATTCCACCAAGAAGGCTTCAAAAAAACTCAGAAAACCACAAACTAGAGGGTGAAAAAGGTTGAGAGGAATTTTGCTTCAGATCTGAAAAGTGAGAGTCAGTGGCTAGGTTTGGAGTTGCTGTGCTTATAAATGGGAGGTTTAGGGTTGGCACGAGGTTAGGAAATGAAGCTGAGACTTGGAAGTTTGTTGCCTTGGCTTGGGATTGAAAATGAATGAAAAATGAAACATGTGGGTGGCACGGGTTATGCTCTGGTTTCAGCCTTGGAGCCAGGTTTGGAATGATGATATGGCAATGGAAATTCTTATGTGAATGGGATCATCAGATGGGCACGTGAGAGCAACAAGTTTGTTGTGAATTCCATTTCCAAATTTAGCCAAAATGTGAAAATAAAGTGCATGAGGCGTGCATGGCATGTGATGAATGTTTGGACATATAAGGCAATGTTATTGGTGATGATACATTTGGTTTAGGTAGTACAAGAATGCTGCCAAACCAATGATAAAATATGCCAAGAAAATGGACCATGCCATGCCTTGAAATTGGTTGAAAAAGCTTCACTTTGCATGAAGATTGCTCCATGAACATGGCTCTAAATAACTTGCATTTGATGTCACCATGAAGTATAAATGACATAGAACAAATTTCAAGTTAATTACCAAATGAAATATAGCCTAGAATCATGTGAAAATAGACCATGAAATGTGTTCACCAAATCTGCCAAAACATCTTTAAAAAAAATTCTAAGTTTTAGTCATGTCACAACTTGAAACTTCAAACTTTAGGATGCCATAACTCTTTCAAAAATGATCCAAATGGTATGATTCTTGTGCCCATTTTGTAGGAAATGTTTCAAACTACAACTTTCATGTGGAAAAGATTTGCAAATGAAGCCTTGATCATGAAGAAAATTGGATTTGAAAGTGGTTAAAAGGACATGGAAACTTTCCCAAAATAGCAACTTCTTGAAAACCTAGATTTCCAAAAATAGCAAGTTTTCCACATTTTTTGATTTTTCATGAATCCTTGAACATTTCTTGATCAAATCTTGTCCATGGACCATATTTGACCTGAGAATCATGATGTTACCTCAAAAAGTCAGGAGTTGACTTTTTCACTGCCCAATTGACTTTATTCCCAATTCTCCTGATTTTGAAATTTCTGATCAATTGAAAACCTTCTGAAGCAAATTGATGGGCAATCTTTTATCCCTAGACATTTGAGGACATGAGGAATACCATGAGGTCGAGCCTTGTCCTAAAAATCAGAAATAAACTGATTCTATAGGAAACCCTAATTTTGGCTCCTCTGGTTAGGAGAAATCAGCACATCCTCCAAATTCAAATTCCTCTGAGTATGATGTGTGTCATGTCCACCAATGATGATATGTGCCATTTGGAGATGATAAACAATCAAAGAGCTTGCTCATTTGAGGGTTAAATCTCAGAATCTCCAACCCTAATTTAAGAAACCAAGTTAGGAGAGTGTGATTCTTTTGAATCCCCTGCCAATCTTGATCTTGTGATGAGATGATGGACCAAATAAAACACCTTGAGGCTCAAGGCTCATTTGTGGTTCAAGAATTGATAGCATCAAGAATTTTCTCTCCTCTTAGCCCCTTGGACAATGCACATGAACTGTTGTTTGAAAACTTGAAAAACCTCTTCTCCCTTTGAGTTAAACCAAGTACCTTGATCCCATGCTAGGACCCAATGCTATGCACAAATGCTAATGCAAGAAATGCAAAGAAACATAAGCCAGTTAGCTAAAAACAACAAGGCAAATTTTGGGGTGTTACAGCTGCCCCTATTCAACCAACTTGATCCTGAAGGTATGATAGTGACGGCTATCATGCGTTCCAAGGATTCACGGAGATTGAATACCATAAGAAACCTGAAATTTGCAATCCTCAAAGGAGGGACGACTCCACTGAGGAATAAACAATAAATGCTGCACTGTCACAACACGTACGAGTGTTGGAAACCAAAACTGTATTGAAAAGTCTTGAAATAAACACAAACGAGTGTTAGCTACGCCGGGGAAAAACACGGACGAGTGTCAAAGAATCCAGGATATCAAATACGGACGGGTATTGAGAATATACACGGACGGGTGTAAAAGATTTCAATACGGACGGGTACTGAAAAGGTACACGGACGGGTGTAAAAGATTCAATACGGACGGGTATTGAAAAAGGTACACGGACGGGTGTAAAAGATTTCAATATGGACGGGTACTGAAAAAGGTACACGGACGGGTGTAAAAGATTTCAATACGGACGGGTATTGAAAAAGGTACACGGACGGGTGTAAAAGATTTCAATACGGACGGGTACTGAAAAAAGGTTGTAAAGCAACTTTATCGGGAATTAATCTCGCTGGGGGAACGGAAGGCAACACAGACGAGTGTCATCAAAAGGTCAATACGGACGGGTATTGAAACAAAAAGGCGACCTCTCTGGGGATTGAATCGCAGCACTGACGGGTGCCGAAGGAAACACGGACGAGTGTCATCAAAAGGTCAATACGGACGGGTATTGAAAAGAACACGGACGGGTGTCTCAAAGGTCAATACGGACGGGTATTGAAAAAGTTCAAACACGGACGGGTGCTGAAGGAAACACGGACGAGTGTCTGACGGTAAAAATTTTGAGGAAATAAACCAAAGGACCACCTGGACGAAGGGGTACAAACAAAATCAAGGATAAACAATCCTGGCCAAAACGTTCTGCCGGGGAACTATCAAATATTATTTAACCCAACACCTCTGAAATCCAGCTTTTCCTGACGAAGGAAAACTCAAACTTGGCTTACGCTTCGGATGCATATGTTTGAATTTTGCCATAATGCCCCACATGAAGTGGAAATGCTACGCATTTGGGAGGATGCTATGCAAAACAAATGCTTATGCAATGCAAAAAAAAAGCGCCCCAGCAAAATAAATGCTGAAGACCAGAAGCAACTCCGCTGGGGATGGCAAACTAAATTGCCACTGAAACAAAGGAAAACTTGTTGAGGAAGACTTCTCCCTGCTAGGGGAGATCACAATCGCCAATTCTGCCGGGGATGGACGAAACTCCGAGAGAATATCCACTCTGTTGGGGAATGTCAAGATCAACAACTCTGTTGGAGATGAACGAAGCTCCGGGAGGATACCCACTTAGCTAGGGAGGGATATGAATACTGAAGATGGAAATTCCACCATTGGGGACGACCAACTATTTCAGAACTTGGCTTCGGTGCCTGCCAAAAACGATTGGCATTAAGACCTGCTGGGGATACCACTCACCACCAGACTCTGATTGGGGAAATGAGCTTAATCTGCTGCTAGGGAAGTAACTTTACCCTCACCCTGCCGGGTACTAGATCAAACCATTGTCGACGAAACTATACTTTCTGACTAACCGAGGAAAGTAGACATCAGGACCCTGTGGGGATAATAACATCTTCATCCACAAACTTCCCGTTGGAGGTACGGCAACATTCACCTCAAAGCAATCAACTTCTGAGTACTTGCTGGGGAATAACAATCCAAACACGACTCCGGCTGGGTATACAATCCTCTGTACTTTGCTGAGGAAGACGATCCTCAACGACTCCGCTTGGGAGAGAAAGTAATTGTCAACATTCATCTGCTAGGGGATAACACATGCTTCCTGACTAGCTGGGGGACAGATAAATGCCCCATGCTCCGTGGGGATACTTCACTTGCTGAAGAAAGATGTGCCAAGTCACAACTCTGGCCTGGGAGAAAACCTCTTATATCCTGCTAAGGAAAACAATCCTTAACGATCCCGCTTAGGGAATTACTTCTTTATACTCTGGTTGAGGAAGATGACCCTCGGTACTCTGATGGGGAAGAGTAATAACCTGCTGAGGACGATCAGACTTCAAAGTAGAGGAGAGCTCTACTCTACTGGGGAAAACAGCAAGCTGCTGAGGACGATCAGACTTCAAAAATAAAGAGAGCAACTCTACTGGGGGAGTACATCTGTCACCCTGCAAAACCAACAGAAAGGTCTATGCGCAGAAATGATTATATTGATTATCAACATAGTGACTGTCGCCTAAACAATTGCCACTGTTTTCCAACTTGTGTCATAAAGCTCAACGTTTTAGCATGTAATGTTTTTATCAAAAATATCGGACATTTTCACAAACAAAACAGGTAAAAAAGAAAACAAAAGCTCTTTAACTGAAATGCAAACTTTATTGAATGAATTGGCCTGTAAATAGGCATTTACATCTGGAAGCAATTCCTGAAAAGAGGTAATTGCGCAAAAAGTAAAAGAAAATACAAATGTCGGCAATGTGGGGAACAGACATCCACCATGACTCGACTCAGCTATAACCCATATGACTTGCTCATCCGCAGATACTTTGGCCTTCGAAAACGACTAACTGGACTGATTCCTTTCCTCCGAATTTTCCAAGTGTGAACGGTGATCACAGACCGAACGCGGATCGTAGTCTTTGCTTTAAAATCCCTAACTTTTGCCTAGATCGCCCTTTTCGGGTTTTCAATCCACCGGGATACCCATTTTTGCCAAGGTTGCCTTTTCAGGTTTTCAACCTTGCGGGTTTATTCTTTTTTCCTTTTATCCCTAATTTTTGCCCGAACCTTTTCTTTTTATGGTTCGCCAGGATGCCCCATTTTTGTCTGAACCTTCTTTTTTTGCTCAGCGGGTCTCTTTTATGCAAAGTATTTTTTGACTACATCCGCGTTCACAGGGGACGTAAAATCTTCGCCATCCATAGTTGAGAGTAATAAGGCTCCACCAGAGAAAACCTGTCTTACTACATATGGCCCTTCATAATTCGGAGTCCACTTGCCCCTGTGATCTGTTTGAGGGAGAGTGATCCTTTTCAGAACTAATTCACCGGCTTGAAAACGCCGAGGACGCACCTTCTGATCAAAGGCTTTCTTCATCCTGCTCTGATACAATCGGCCATGCGCAATGGCTTTCAATCTCTTCTCTTCAATGAGGTTCAATTCATTCAGTCGGGAACGCACCCACTCAGCTTCATCCAGCTTTACATCTGTCAGAATTCTCAAAGAAGGAATCTCAACTTCTAATGGCAAGACTACTTCCATGCCATATACCAGTGAGAAAGGAGTTGCCCCAGTCGAGGTGCGCACCGAAGTACGATATCCATGCAAAGCGTAAGGCAACATCTCATGCCAGTCTTTGTATGTCACTACCATCTTCTGCACAATCTTCTTTATGTTCTTATTAGCCGCTTCAACAGCTCCATTCATCTTCGGACGATAGGGAGAGGAATTGTGATGTTCGATTTTAAAGCTCTGGCATAGCTCCTTCATCATCTTGTTATTCAGATTTGAACCATTATCAGTAATGATTCTCTCCGGGACTCCATACCGGCAGATGATGTCCTTCTTAATAAACCGGGCTACCACTTGTTTGGTGACATTGGCATACGATGCCGCTTCCACCCACTTCGTGAAATAATCAATAGCCACCAGGATAAAACGATGTCCATTTGACGCAGTTGGCTCGATCTTCCCAATCATGTCAATACCCCACATAGCAAAAGGCCAAGGTGACGATAAAACATTCAGAGGAGTAGGCGGTACGTGCACCTTGTCAGCATAAATCTGGCATTTATGACATTTCCGGGCGTATTTAAAACAGTCAGACTCCATAGTCATCCAATAATACCCCGCTCTCAACAATTTTCTGGCCATAGTATGCCCATTGGCATGAGTACCGAAGGAACCTTCGTGAACCTCTTCCATTAACAAGCCTGCCTCGTGTTCATCAACACAACGTAGCAAGACCATGTCAAAGTTTCTCTTGTACAACACATCATCCTTGTTCAAAAAGAAGTTTCCTGATAACCTCCTCAATGTCTTTTTATCTTTGGAAGATGCCCCAGCTGGGTATTCCTGACTCTTCAAGAAGACTTTAATGTCATGATACCAAGGCTTGCCATCTGATACCCCTTCAACTGCAAATACAAAAGCAGGTCTATCCAAGCGCATGATTCTGATTGAGGGAGCTTCATTCCAAAGATTCACTTTATACATTGATGACAAAGTTGCCAACGCATCAGCCATCTGATTCTCTATCCGGGGAATGTGATGGAAGTCTACTCTGTCAAAGAAAGGTAACAATCTTCTGGCATAATTGTTATATGGAACGAGATTTACTTGACGAGTCTCCCATTCTCCTGTAATCTGATTCACCACCAACGCAGAATCACCATAAACATCGAGGTTCTTGATTCTCAAATCAATTGCCTCTTCTAACCCCATGATGCATGCTTCATACTCCGCCTCATTGTTGGTGCATATGAACGCTAATCGGGCAGTAAAGGGTATATGAGAACCCTGTGGAGTCGTAATGATTGCCCCGATTCCGTTGCCATATGAATTAACAGCCCCATCAAAAACCATCTTCCATTGAGATCCAATCTCAGGTCCTTCATCAGGCAAAGGCTCTTCACAATCCTTCATCTTCAGATACATGATATGTTCATCTGGAAATTCGAACTTCATCGGTTGATAATCCTCAATTGGCTGTTCAGCGAGATATTCTGACAAAATACTTCCCTTAATGGCCTTTTGGGAAACATACTGAATATCATATTCTGTCAGAACCATCTGCCAACGGGCTATTCTACCAGAAAGTGCTTGCTTCTCAAACACATACTTGATTGGATCCATCTTCAAAATCAAAAGGGTTGTATGGTTTAACATATACTGCCTCAAACGCTTAGCGGCCCAAGCGAGTGCACAACATGTTTTCTCCAGCATCGAGTATCTTGACTCACAATCAGTAAACTTCTTACTCAGGTAATAGATGGCGTGCTCTTTTTTACCTGACTCGTCTTGTTGACCGAGCACACAACCCATTGAATTCTCAAGAACCGTGAGATACATAATCAAAGGCCTTCCTGGTACTGGCGGCATAAGGACCGGAGGTTCCTGCAAGTATTCTTTAATCTTTTCAAATGCCTTTTGACAATTTTCATTCCACCTGACCGCTTGATCTTTTCTTAGCAGCTTGAAGATTGGTTCACACGTGGCTGTGAGATGCGAGATGAACCTAGCAATGTAATTCAATCTCCCCAAGAAACCACGAACCTCTTTTTCTGTTTTCGGCACAGGCATTTCTTGTATGGCTTTTACCTTTGCAGGATCAACCTCAATACCTTTTTCACTAACAATAAACCCCAGCAATTTTCCTGATCTCACCCCGAAGGTGCATTTGTTTGGATTCAACCTCAGTCTGAATTTCCTTAACCTTTCGAATAACTTCTGAAGATTCACCAGATGTTCTTCTTCCGTCTGTGACTTCGCAATCATGTCATCAACATAGACTTCAATCTCTTTGTGAATCATATCATGAAAGAGAGTCACCATCGCCCGCTGGTAAGTTGCCCCTGCATTTTTCAATCCAAAGGGCATCACTTTGTAGCAGAAAGTTCCCCACGGTGTTATGAATGTTGTTTTCTCCATGTCCTCTGGGGCCATCTTGATTTGGTTATACCCAGAGAAGCCATCCATGAAGGAAAACACAGAATACTGAGCAGTATTGTCAACTAACACGTCAATGTGAGGGAGCGGGAAATCATCCTTTGGGCTGGCTCTATTCAAATCCTTGTAATCAACATACATCCTGACCTTCCCATCCTTCTTAGGTACGGGCACGATGTTAGCAACCCATGGAGGATAATTTGTTACGGCAAGAAATCCGCCGTCTAGCTGTTTCTGAACCTCTTCCTTGATCTTGACAGACATCTCCGGTTTAGTTCTTCTCAACTTTTGCTTGACCGGAGCACAACCTTCTTTGAGTGGTAGCCGGTGTACAACAATATCAGTATCCAGCCCGGGCATGTCTTGATAAGACCAGGCGAAGATGTCCACATACTCACGGAGCATTTCAATCAATCTTCCCTTGACACTGTCTTCCAATGCAGCCCCTACTCTTACTTCCTTTCTAGCGTCCTCGGTTCCTAGATTCACAATCTCGATTTCCTCCTGATGAGGTTGGATGACTCTCTCCTCTTGCTTCAACAATCTGGCCAACTCTTCGGGCAGTTCACACTCTTCGTCAGCCTCTTCTTCAGCCTGATAAATTGGATTGTCAAAGTCATACCGAGCTATAGCTGAGTCATGATCGGTGTCACCTGAACAAAGAGACCTGCAATGATTTATGAGGTATGTTTTATTATGATGCAACAAAAGAAACACATTGCCATTTTGATGTGGGTTTTTTTAATGCATAAAAATAAAAACAGAAAGACAGAGATCAAAATATTTGAGTGTGAAAAGTCCTTTATTGATGATAAAGCAAAACATGTGACAGTTAAAAGCCCTACAAACAGAATCACTACGTCTTGGGCAGAACGTAGGATTAACAAAATAGGAAAACAAAGCAATTACTCGAAGCCTGTCACTTGAATGACTTTCTCGGAAGACCAGTTGCACAGACTTTCCCCTGGGCCACAAGGACGGATCCAGCTATCCATGTCACAATCACTGTCTCCTTCTTCTTCAATAGCATTAACTCTGTCGAAGAAAACTCCAGCGCTAGTGAACCGGACAGGGCCATAGAATTTTGGGGGATCCTCATCTCTTCCGGATGGCTTATATCCCAATCCATAAGTATCCTTCTTTTTCTGGACTTCAACCACCTGGCCCCACCTCTGTGAGCTACCCGCTTCAACCACAGCTTTGGCGTCTTTTAACGAAGACATGGAACCCTCAGGTTGATTTACCACTACAGGCTGCACTATAGCTTCAGACTGTACAACTTCTTCAGAAATTTTCACCTTCTCAAATCCCTGGCACAACGTCTCGTGGATTTCCCCATCTACTTCCACGTATTTGAAGGTTGACAGCTGACTGATCATTATGTCTTCTTCCCCACATACTGTCACTACGTGACCATCAACCATATACTTCAGCTTTTGATGTAGAGTGGAAGTTACAGCACCTGCCCCATGGATCCAAGGACGACCCAATAAACAGCTGTACGCTGGCTGAATATCCATAATGTAAAACGTTGCATTAAAGATTTCCGGTCCAACCTTGATTGGAAGCACAATCTCGCCAAAAACAGATCTCTTCGAGCCATCAAACGCTCGCACCACCAAGTCGCTTGGTGTACAAATAAGTCCTCGAGTATCCAACTTCATTAACGCTTTCTTGGGCAATACATTCAACGACGAACCAGTATCAACCAAGACATGTGACATCAACGAGCCACGGCATTCGATCGAAATATGCAGGGCATTGTTATGATTCCTGCCAGCAGAAGTCAAGTCGAGATCTATAAAACCCAGGCCGTTACCCGCATTCACGTGCGCTACAACCCCTTCCAGCTGATTAACAGAAATCTCTTGAGGAACGTATGCTGCATTCAAAACCTTCAAAAGAGCATTCCTGTGAGCCTCAGAACACAAGAGCAGAGACAGAATAGAGATCTTGGACGGGGTCTGATGTAACTGGTCCACGATCTTATAATCACTTTTTCGGATGAGCCTCATGAATTCCTCTACATTTTCCGAAAAAGCATCATCAACCGGTTTCACTGTAGATTCCACAATCGCTGGGGTCTGAATAGAACCATCCATCACTTGTTTTCCTCTATCTTGCCTAGAGGTACTGGGTTGATCGTTAACCGGAGGGAGCACTCTACCACTTCTAGTTATGGCATCAGTCTCAACTTTAACCCCTGAACTAGAACCCACTGGTGAAGTATTCATTAGCTCTTGCTTTTGCCCATTGACAAACACCTCTGCACCATAATTCCACGGAATAGCCTTAGAACTCTCGTACGGAATGGGTCCAGCCCTTGTGATAATGACTGGAGGTGGCCTTGCTGGACCAGAAATAGTAATCGTTTTGAATGGAATAGTGATAGTGGCAACCTTCTCACTAACAACCTCTTCTAGCTGATTACCTCTGTCAAACTGTAAACAGCCCTCATCAATCAGATTCTGAATACCCCTCTTCAACGAATCGTAACCATTAGCCTTTATCAAACAATCTGAGCAGTTCTCACCACAGCCCGGATAGACATCACCTTTCAATAACCTATTCTTAACCACCACCAATGGGGTCTTCAGTTCCTCCACATCCATGATCAAATTCAAAGTTTCACAGTCCTCAATTATAGCATTCACCCTTGGCCCATTGTGATTAGGCATCGGGTTCTGAATAACATTGGGTCCGTCATTCGAGAAATTGATGGCTTTAGAGTCCACAAGGTCCTGCACCTTGTGCTGAAACGCCCTGCACTTCTCCACCGTGTGCCCAGGGGCACCAGAATGAAAATCGCAGTGTGCGTTAGCATCGTAGCCTCGTGGGAGTTCCCCTGTTGGTGGCGCCAAGGTACGAAGCTCAACTAGACGCAACTGCAGCAAGTGTTGCAACAACTGTGCATATGACATTGGGGGTTGATCAAAATGCCTCTCTACATTCCTCTGTCTGTTCTGATACTGACCCTGCTGTCTATTCTGATTAGCATTACCCCTTTGCTGCTGTGGTGGAGGTAATGTTGTTGGAATGGTTACTGATGCTACCTGTTGATTGTTAAACTGGCGCTGTTTCCCTTTTCCCCTGTGGGATGATACAGCGTTGGTCTCTCCTTTCTTCTTATAATTATCAAACGGCTTTTTTCCCTGTCCGGAAGACGATCCATCACCGCTAGAAACCTTCCCAGCCTTAATTCCCACCTCTATCTTCTGCCCAATAGCAATCACATCTGCAAACTTGCCTAGAGAACAAGGCAAAAGCTTCTCATAGTAGTGCTTAGGCAGTGTGTCCATGAACATATCTAGCATCTCTTTCTCTAGCATTGGTGGCTGCACCCTAGCTGCCAATTCACGCCACCTTTGCGCGTATTCTTTGAAACTCTCATCATTCTTCTGGGACATGCTCAACAACTGAGTTCTATTGGGAGCCATGTCCGTGTTGTACTGATAATGCTTGATGAAAGCTGCAGCTAGCTCTCTCCAGGTACGAACATCTCTGCTTTCTAGCCCCATGTACCATTCCAAAGACGCGCCAGACAGGCTGTCTTGGAAGAAGTGCATCATTAACTTTTCATCCTTAGCGTGAGCAGCCATCTTCCGGGTATAGGCCTTCACATGAGTCCTTGGGCAGGTAGAGCCATTGTACTTTTCTAGCGTAGGAATCTGAATCTTGTGTGGAATAACAATATCAGGGATCAACCCTAGGTCATCCAAATCAATCCCCAAATCATCCTGTTTCACCACTCCTTTCAATTGAGCTTCGATTAAACGGATTCTTTCATCACTGACCACAGGAAGGGCAGCATCTAGACTCCTGACCGAGAACACATCGTCCTGTTGATCATCAAAATGATGGCCATGGATTGCCCGAACAGTACTTCCCTCTCCAACCACTGTAGGAATTCTGCCCTGTCCACCAGCACCAACTCCGCCCGGAGGGATATTACGGTTAACAAGACCACCGTGTAGGATACCATTTTCGTCGACCTGCGCCACTAACGGTTGAACCAGAGTTCTGAACTCGTTCTGACTTTGCACCACACCCTGCATCATTTCCATGAACTGGTCGATGCGAGCTTGCATAGCGGCCATATCTGCTTGAACTTTGTCCATCACTCTGTTTTGATTGAGCCGAGTAGAATAACGATGAGTTGGTTGATCAATCCTGACTGAAAGAAAGAGAGAACATAAGAAACCCAGAGAAACCCAAGAAAACCTGCAATGCAAAGAATGAATATGATTATGCAAATGCAAATGCAACAAACATATTTGAACATTTCCAAGGTATATCTGCTTTGATTCCATTCCAAGCAACCGGGCCAAGGATTAGACGCAATATCGGAAAATAAATCCGACCCAGAAATACCACCGGATCCAACCACTGGAAACCAATCACAAAAAAATAGAAAACTACCAAGGCAAAAATATCTGAATCAAACATTCTATTATCAAGATGGAAGAATTCATACAAACAAAGTCAATCGTAACCAACGGTGATTCCATCAACAATCCTGATGGTAACCACATAAAAACAGATACACAATACACTACAATTCTACCCCAAACAGGCTAGCCTCCACTTCTTCCAGAAGATTCAAAGTGTCAGGATGTGCCGGTCGCGAGATTAGCCCTTTGATTAACCTGTTTCTCTTTGCAATCTCTTGGTTCAGCGTTGCAATCTGTTCTTCAGCGTTGCTACTTTCATGCCTTACCTTCTTGATTCCAACTTGTAATTTGAGCTCTTCAATCTCCTTTTGGGATTCTTTCCACTTGTTGAAGAAATGCTTCCCCTTTTCTTTCGCCTTTTGCAGCTCTTTGTTTAGTACCTCGTTTTCGACTTGAACCTCACTCCACATCTCTTGATAAACATCAAGCTTGGTTTCAGTCTTAGCCAAAAGCTTCTTAGTTGTCCTGGTGGTCTGGCTTGAAGTCTCTGCTGCCATGCTGATCTTCTTGAAATGCTGAATTCTGCTATTCAGATCATTTTCTGTCTTCTTCAGACGCTCAGTCGACTCTTTGACCTGCCACTTCAGCTCCAAATTGTCATGCAAAGCTCCTTGCAGCTGACTACTCATACCGGAATTCTCTGCTCTCAATTCTTGCACCAACTTCTGTTGCTTGTTGAACTCTTCAATAGGCACAGTAAGTCTTTCCTCCACACTTTCTGGATACAAGGGAGACGCCCGATCAAAAGGTAAATAGAACTCTTCTACCCTCTTTTTCACCCATTCAACATACGGAGCGAAAGCTTGGTTATTGGGTTTCCCCAAAACGGTTTTACCTATCTTCTGTCTGTTGAGCCAGGCTTGAGAAGCTTCTTGTGCAATAACTACACCATCAATCATATGAAAATACAAGGATTCTTCCAAATTTTTCTCAGCTGGAGGATCTCTTAGGGCGTACGCAAACTGCCTGATAGCCAAAGATGGGTTGTAGTTAATACCTCCCTTTCTTCCGATCAAAGGTACATTAGGATACCTGCCACAGCTATGTAGAATATCAGTCCCCAACAAACCCTTATCCACCCAGAGAATATCTTTAGCAGCTAAACCCATCAGACGCTTACTCCACTCTAAAGAAGTCTTCGAATCCACAAAGGCACCGGATTGGGGTAAACGTTTAGCAAACCACTTGTAGAAGAGAGGTGCGCAACAACAAACCACACCACCTCGCTTTTTCTCATTCCTGTTATATAGAGCGTAATGGATATCACCTAACAAAGTCGGTACCGGATTCTGAGCTGTAAATATCTGAATAGCATCCGTATCGACGAAGTCAGACTCATTAGGGAATAACACAATGCCATATATACACAGAGCTAATATTGCATTGAAAGCCCTCCACCTATTCTCCTTAGCTTCCTCTCGAGCCCTCTTTACCAAATACTCCAAATGATACCCTCGGGATTTTCCTTTCTTAGAAAAATCATCCTCCACTGTAGATCTGCTCAAATAAAGAGCCTCAGACACTGCCTGGAAATCACACTCTCCTTGGGAACCACAGAAAGGAACACCTTCTTTGACAGGAATCCGCAAGATGTTGGAGTATTCCTCCAGGGTAGGAACCAACACATAATCTGGCATCACGAAGCACCTCAGGGAAGGATCATAAAACTGCATCAAGGTGTGTAGCCCATTATATTCATATTTACTGAGACTCCGAACCAGGGACAGTATCCAACCATACTTCTCTTCAAAGGCTCCCAAAACTTCCGGACCAGCTATACTTTGTAAACTGCTCAAAGGACCAAGAGTGATCTTCGGAAACTTGTAGATGATGATATTCTTCTTACCCCTCTTAGTGTCCATCCCTAAGAACGCCCTCTGATTGGAATCAAAGACTAGATACTACCTGAAAATGCACAAACATGAATGTCAGATAAATGGAATGCAATGCAGAGCACGGGATCAAGGTATCCACATAAACTGGCTGCACTGTGCTGACTGAACAAATCAAGGCTCTGTACCAAAACTCAGAATCAACAACAACCATAGTGATAACAACAGAAAACCGGGTCGGTTGATGGTCACGGTTACCTGCAAACCTGTAAACAGACCGTCCCTCTCACACGTGGGTACTAGGATGTTCAGTATCCCGGGCTCTCAGGTCGAGAAATGATGATACGTTCACCATTTCTGGTTTGGCATCATCATCAATCGAGGAGGCCTCAACTGATTCTCCAAAAACGAAAGATCCTCAGCTTCAGAGGTTTGAGAAGCAATAGCACATTCAGCCCGAAGGATACAATGCTACCGCCAATCAAAGAGGTCATCTGCTGATTCTCTTTCAAAAAGAAGGATCCTATGGCAAGTCCCCAGCATTAGGTCCTCGGATCGAGAGTGTGCAATGGGTTTGCCACGGAAAGTGGGCTGCCACTGTCACATCCCGGGAGGAGTGCCGCAACTGAGTCCTCGGGAATGGTCATCAGAGTCGACGATTCCTCCAGAGAATAACTACTGGCCTGTATCAGCATACAGTAGCAGAAAGCTCCGGATAGAACCTCGTCTGATTGTAGGGATCGTGATCACCCGCACGTGGCCAACACCACGGGAGCGTCACGCCTGCCCACGCTAAAGCCTAAGTGTATACTCGAGCCTGTGTATTGAGCTCATCTCTCAGAACATCCCAACCCGCCAAACAGAACAACAGCCAGCACAACGCAGTATATCCAGTATGACAATATAAAATGCAATGCGATAAAAGCTGTAAAAACAATAAAGCAGTAAAGCAAAAATACGGTAAACAACAGTACAGTAATATACAACAAAGCAAAGCACCATAGAAACACCTAACAAAAACAAACAGACAAGCGCTAGGATTGACTCGCTAAAGGGGAAGGACCAGCAGTAGGTCAACCAGAGTCCCCAGCAGAGTCGCCAGCTGTCGCTCCCGAAAGATTTCGCATCCAACGGTACAAACGCGAGAGTGGCGCAAAAGAACACAGAGTCGCCAGCAAAGTGTATTTATCCCAAGAGAGGGAAAGGAAACACTGCGTAAACCTGAAAGAAGGGAAAGAACATGGTCTCGCGACCAAGAGAACGGGTACGGGAGTCGGTTACGCGAAGGGAAGGTGTTACCACCCAACACGTCCATCGTACTCGATGGGATCCACGCTTGTTGTCTGCATCAAAGGGTGTCGTCATCTGGAACTTCACTGCTACTGGATCGGCGAAGAAACGAGAACGGAAAGAACGGAGAAACGAAGGAGAAAAGAAAAAAGAAGCGACTCGATAGGACGGTATCGTTGTCCTAGGCCTACGTACTCCCTCAGTGCAATGGGAAAGTCAGAGTCAACGTAGTTCGGACGGGAACTGTGGGGGAAGGTTGCTCGCCAAGACAATCGCTGTCTTGTGCCTACATATCCTCAATCGGACGAGAGAGAGGAATCAGAGCTAATGTAGTTCGTGGGTACGACCACGGGTAGGTAAGTGTTTTTTTTACGTGAGCGACGAGCTCTTTTCTGAAAAAAAGGAAGTTTGAAACCCAACAATCCCGAAGGATAAAAAAGATTTGAATTTGTTTGGTGTTTTTTAGACAGAAGTGTCTTTTAAGTTGTTTCGCAACTTGCATTGAACCCAGGTCTTGAATACAGGAACGAATACTTTCGTGCATCGTCCCCAACAGGACAAACACTAGGTATCCTAGAAGAATGAGAGGAAGCCCCTCAATCCCCACTTCCCACATAGAAGGCTCGCGCGCAATACACGTTAACTCTTATTACGTGTCTTGACGGAGTTTTGAGATGAGAAGAGAAGCGACACAAAAGGAAACTCTAAAGGGAGACTAAGAATCCTAATGTTATCATACACGGAGGTCCTAGGGTTAGTGAGGTTTAGGAGAGACGGCTACCTAACCTAATTCTAATCCTACTCCAAGCTTAATCAAAAATTAAGTTGGACTAGGTAGCTCTAAGGGGGAAGAATCCAAGACTTAAACAAGTCTTGAGACTCGAGGGATGAAAAGAGTGAAAGAGAAGGAGGAGAAAGAGAAGTGAAACACAAGTGGCCTAAGCTCACTTCAAACACAAGTATGAAAATTAAAAGATAAAGGGAGAAAGTAAAATGTGGAAGCATATCCACACTCAAACAACTTACCATTTGCCCCTGAAAGTGTTAGAAGTATTCACATATGACAAAATGAAACTCAAACAAGCATAAGGCAATAAAGAAACAAGTTCTAAGGTAAATCAAACATCAAGTTCAGAACCTAATGGTCCTACTGACCTCTAATGTTAGTCATGCACAATTAGTCAAAAAGAAAAGGGAGAAGTCAATCAAGTACCATTCAAGTCATTAAAGAAGGAGTGAGATGAAAAGAAGTGATCATGTAAAGCAACCAAGTCAAAATTTCACAAAGTAAACCAAGTCCAGAAGTGACACAATCCTAAATATGTGCCTAAACAAGATCTTCAAACATCATTCAAGTCATACAAACACTTTCACAATCAATTAAGAAGCAAAGAAGAAGAAGTGAAGTGAAGTGAAACATGATTCATTCTTGTGAAACAAGTGACTTAAAGTGCAAGGCAAACATCAAACATGCAAAGATGAGATCTAAATATCACAACCAGAAGTCAATTAACATGCCATCAATTCTCAAACAAGACCCCAAATTATGGCACAAGTGCCTTCATGATCAAGCAAACCAAACATGAAGCATACATTCACAAGTTGGACAAGTTAAAGTTCATGCTTCAAAGAAATAACAAACATGCCTCAAAAATTATGTCATTCAGTATTCAAGCATCTCAAACATGTATAATTGGCATATCAAAGCCACAACCAATGAATCAGAACCAAAGTCAATCAACAATTAGGTCAAAGCATCAATAGGATTTCATACATTCATGCTCAAAGCAACACATCAAAAGTCATCCAAAAAGGACCTAAAAATCATCCCAAAAATCTCAAACATACCTCAACATGTTATGAACACAACCCAAAAAGAATCAGGATCAAATCACTTTTAAAATGAGAGAAATAAATGATGCAATATGAAGTATGCAATATGAAGTGCAAATGAGAAAAATTAATTTGGAAAATTAATATTTAATGCAAATTTAATGCAAAAATAATAAAATAAAATGTGAAAAATTAATTTTAATAATGAGTATGCGTGATGAATTTTTTGGAATTTTTTAGTTTATGCAAGTATTTTTAAAAAATTAATTATGAAATGGTATGGAAATAGAAAATGAAAATGAAATGAAATGAAACCAGGGGTGTATCAGCAATGTCCAGCACCAAAGGAAACAAACTACATGCGTTTGGGCCATGAACAGAGGGGGTGCGAGTATCAATCATGCACTAGGCCCATCCAATTCAGTTCAGCAACAAACAAAAAAAAGTGCCACATAAGCTCATTAATTGGCGTGGCAAAACAATTGGCCAGAAACAAACCAAGTCAAACAATTCAAATTCAAAAAATGGCGCGAAGGCCACATCACCATCTCTTCAAATCTCAGACGCCGGAGCCCTAGCTCCGGTCGTCTTCTCCGACCAACCAGCCGCCGGAGCCACCATGAAACCACCAGAAATTCACCGGACCACCATCATTCCACTCCAAATCTTGCGTAGATCACAGATTCACTCTCCAATTTTTAAAATAAACTCAATATCATAATGAATCGAAGAGAAAAAGAAACAAGATCTAAACTGAAACATTCATAAATCAGCACAAGCATGATGTATACTTCAAGCTAATCTTGCATAGATCTCGAATACATCAACAAATCACGTAACCGGTCACAGAAAGGCATGGAAATGTGCATCAAAGAAAAGTTCACAAAACTGAAACTCCAAGAATCATGCACATATACACACATAAACCACTGCATACACGCATAGGACTTCAGAATCGCTCGCAAACAAGTTTATCATACGTTCATTATGAGAGAAAAAAGAGGTAGAGGAGTTACCTAACGGAGCTGCTCCGTTGGCTCTTCTTAGCATAAGATAGATCAAAGAAATGTTGTAGAAAGCTTCTAAATCACTTGGAGATTGTAGATCGTGGCTTGTTCTGAACAGAGAAGTGCTGAAAATCTTCAAACCAACTCAACCCGATAATGAAGAATGTGAAGCTTGTAGAGCCTCAAACAATGAATCTAGAAGCGATTCTTTGCATACAGAAGCGAGATAGTATTTAATGGAGGATGATTCCACCAAGAAGGCTTCAAAAAAACTCAGAAAACCACAAACTAGAGGGTGAAAAAGGTTGAGAGGAATTTTGCTTCAGATCTGAAAAGTGAGAGTCAGTGGCTAGGTTTGGAGTTGCTGTGCTTATAAATGGGAGGTTTAGGGTTGGCACGAGGTTAGGAAATGAAGCTGAGACTTGGAAGTTTGTTGCCTTGGCTTGGGATTGAAAATGAATGAAAAATGAAACATGTGGGTGGCACGGGTTATGCTCTGGTTTCAGCCTTGGAGCCAGGTTTGGAATGATGATATGGCAATGGAAATTCTTATGTGAATGGGATCATCAGATGGGCACGTGAGAGCAACAAGTTTGTTGTGAATTCCATTTCCAAATTTAGCCAAAATGTGAAAATAAAGTGCATGAGGCGTGCATGGCATGTGATGAATGTTTGGACATATAAGGCAATGTTATTGGTGATGATACATGTGGTTTAGGTAGTACAAGAATGCTGCCAAACCAATGATAAAATATGCCAAGAAAATGGACCATGCCATGCCTTGAAATTGGTTGAAAAAGCTTCACTTTGCATGAAGATTGCTCCATGAACATGGCTCTAAATAACTTGCATTTGATGTCACCATGAAGTATAAATGACATAGAACAAATTTCAAGTTAATTACCAAATGAAATATAGCCTAGAATCATGTGAAAATAGACCATGAAATGTGTTCACCAAATCTGCCAAAACATCTTTAAAAAAAAATCTAAGTTTTAGTCATGTCACAACTTGAAACTTCAAACTTTAGGATGCCATAACTCTTTCAAAAATGATCCAAATGGTATGATTCTTGTGCCCATTTTGTAGGAAATGTTTCAAACTACAACTTTCATGTGGAAAAGATTTGCAAATGAAGCCTTGATCATGAAGAAAATTGGATTTGAAAGTGGTTAAAAGGACATGGAAACTTTCCCAAAATAGCAACTTCTTGAAAACCTAGATTTCCAAAAATAGCAAGTTTTCCACATTTTTTGATTTTTCATGAATCCTTGAACATTTCTTGATCAAATCTTGTCCATGGACCATATTTGACCTGAGAATCATGATGTTACCTCAAAAAGTCAGGAGTTGACTTTTTCACTGCCCAATTGACTTTATTCCCAATTCTCCTGATTTTGAAATTTCTAATCAATTGAAAACCTTCTGAAGCAAATTGATGGGCAATCTTTTATCCCTAGACATTTGAGGACATGAGGAATACCATGAGGTCGAGCCTTGTCCTAAAAATCAGAAATAAACTGATTCTATAGGAAACCCTAATTTTGGCTCCTCTGGTTAGGAGAAATCAGCACATCCTCCAAATTCAAATTCCTCTGAGTATGATGTGTGTCATGTCCACCAATGATGATATGTGCCATTTGGAGATGATAAACAATCAAAGAGCTTGCTCATTTGAGGGTTAAATCTCAGAATCTCCAACCCTAATTTAAGAAACCAAGTTAGGAGAGTGTGATTCTTTTGAATCCCCTGCCAATCTTGATCTTGTGATGAGATGATGGACCAAATAAAACACCTTGAGGCTCAAGGCTCATTTGTGGTTCAAGAATTGATAGCATCAAGAATTTTCTCTCCTCTTAGCCCCTTGGACAATGCACATGAACTGTTGTTTGAAAACTTGAAAAACCTCTTCTCCCTTTGAGTTAAACCAAGTACCTTGATCCCATGCTAGGACCCAATGCTATGCACAAATGCTAATGCAAGAAATGCAAAGAAACATAAGCCAGTTAGCTAAAAACAACAAGGCAAATTTTGGGGTGTTACAACTGCCAAAAGGCTTTCGACAACATCAAAGAATATCTGGTGAATCGACCGATTCTGTCTCCTCCAGTGGAAGGAAGACCGTTGATCATCTACCTAACAGTCTTGGAAGACTCCATGGGTTGTGTACTTGGCCAACAAGACGAGACAAAAAGAAAAGAATCTGCCATTTACTACTTAAGCAAGAAGTTCACGGACTGTGAAACTCGGTACACTATGCTCGAGAAAACTTGCTGCGCTCTGGCTTGGGCAGCCAAATGTCTTCGCCAGTACATGATTTGCCACACTACTTGGTTTATCTCCGAAATGAATCAGATCAAGTACGTCTTTCAAAAACCTGCTCTCACGGGAAGGATTGCCCGTTCGCAGATGTTGTTATCGGAATACGATATCGAGTACCATGCTCAGAAAGTCGTCAAAGGGAGTATTTTAGCCAATCATTTGGCTCATCAACCGATTGACGATCAGGGATCAGTCAAATTCGACTTCCCAGATGAAGATATCATGTACTTAAAAATGAAAGATTGCGATGAACCGTTACCCAGTGAAGGGCCAGAACCAGGTTCCCAATGGGGACTAATTTTTTACGGAGCCGTCAACACTTATGGAAACGGGATTGGGGCAATCATCGTAACACCTCATGGTACCCCTATTCCTTTCACCGCCCGACTGATATTCAAATGCACAAACAACGAGGCCGAATACGAAGCTTGTATCATGGGTCTCGAAGAAGCTATTGACCTAAGGATTAAGAATTTGGACGTGTATGGAGACTCAGCCCTGGTTATAAATTAGATCAAAGGAGAATGAACACATACCAATCAGGATTGATTCCTTACAAAGATTACGTGAGAAGGTTGTTACCATTCTTCAACAGAATCGAGTTTCATCATATCCCTCGTGTAGAAAATCACATGGCTGATGCATTAGCCGCCTTATCCTCCATGATTAGTGTGAGTCAATGGAACGACGTATAGGATTGACATAATACGCCTTGAAAGGCCCACTTACATCTTCACGATTGAAGCAGTCATAGATGACAAACTGTGGTATCATGATATCAAGTGCTTCCTTCAAAGACAAGATTACCCGCCTGGGGCATTCAGAAAAGATAGGAAGACTCTTAGAAGACTGGCTGGCAACTTCTTCCTGAACGGCGATACACTCTATAAGAGAAACTTCAACATGGTTTTGCTCAGATGTGTAGACAGAGAAGAGGCAAACATGTTGATAAGAGAAATTCACGAAGGATCCTTCGGAAATCATGCCAACGGACACACAATGGCGAGAAAAATTATGAGAGTGGGATATTATTGATTGACAATGGATTCCGATTGCTACAAGTACATGAGGAGGTGTCACAAGTGTCAGATATACGCTGACAAAATCCATGTACCGCCAACACATCTCAAAGTTATTTCTTATCCATGGCCTTTTTCTATATGGGGAATCGACATGATTGGCATGATTGAACCCAAAGCTTCAAATGAACATCAGTTCATCCTGGTAGCTATCGACTACTTCACCAAGTGGGCCAAAGCAGTATCATACACCAATGTAATCTGAAAAGTGGTAGTCCGATTTATCAAGAACAATTCATCTGCCGTTATGGTGTTCCGAGCCAGATCATTACGGATAATGGATTTAATCTGAATAACAAGATAATGAAACAGTTGTGTGCTGAGTTCAAGATCGGATACCATAACTCATCTCCCTACCAACCTAAAATGAATGGAGCGGTAGAAGCGGCTAACAAGAATATCAAGAAGATCGTTTAGAAGATGGTTATAACCTATAAGGATTGGCATGAGATGCTACCCTTTGCTCTTCACGGTTATCGTACATTTGTCCGCACTTCAACAGGGGTAACCCCTTTCTCTTTGGTATATGGCATGGAAGCAGTGCTCCCCATAGACGTAGAGATACCATCAATGAGAGTATTGATGGAGGCCAAACTAACAGAAGCTTAATGGTGTCAAAGCAGGCACGATGAACTGAACCTAATCAAAGAAAAGAGAACGACAACTTTATGTCACGGTCAACTATATCAGCAAAGAATGAAGAAAGCGTTTGACAAAAAGGTTTGACGCCGTGTCTTTAGAAAAGGAGACCTCGTGCTCAAGATGATACAATCCTTTCTCACTAATTCCAGGGGTAAATGGACTCCGAATTATGATGGCCTTATGTGGTTAAGAAAGCCTTCTCAGGCGGTGCCTTGAGACTCGCAACCATGGATGGAGAGGAGTTTACCTACCCCCCAAATGTTGATGTAGTCAAGAAATACTTTGCCTAAATAAAAAAAAACGTCTCGGTGGATTGAAAACCCGAAAGGGCGGCCCAGGCAAAAATTAGAGACATAAGCA
Organism: Lathyrus tuberosus; assembly: GCA_022829125.1. Classification (NCBI taxonomy): domain Eukaryota; kingdom Viridiplantae; phylum Streptophyta; class Magnoliopsida; order Fabales; family Fabaceae; genus Lathyrus; species Lathyrus tuberosus. The sequence continues at coordinate 4,033,461 of JALAZF010000414.1, read as the reverse complement.
AAAGTCATCCCGATGGATTGAAAACCTTAAAAGGTAATCCAGGCAAAAGTTAGGGATTCATGGCAAGTAACTACGTCTGACAAAGTTCAGATCCCCAGCGGTGACGCCATCCTTCGGAAAAAAAACTTCAGTCAAGGTCACCTTCGACATAAGCTCATAATGTCCAAAATTCAAAGTTGGTAGAAGGATAGCGGTCGTTATGTTTCAATGTATCCCCTTTTATGCCAAATTATCATTTTCTAAACTTTGTAATGCTTTATGGGATCACGCGCTTGGCTGATTACCATTCTATCATTAAAATTTGAGCCCTAGTGCTTTTGTTTGCAATTCTCGTTTATTTTGCTTTATAGAATGACATTTTTTAATATGATCAACGATTCTTGAAACAAAACAAAAATAAATTTACTTGTCAAATTTTCTTCTGCTTTTAAAAATAAAGATGGCAATTCTTTTTTACTACTGAACACAAAAAGGAACATCGATGGCTTCTCCGAAAGTGATTAAACCTCAAAATGCAGAATCAAAGTACTCCTTTTAAACCAGTACACCTGAATGAAGGATCAACTGTTTCAGATGTAATGTCCCATCTGATATCCTCGGCAGAGTTCTTACCTCTGAAGACCAATTGATTGTTATTTATTCCCAAGTAGGGTCTACCCTCCTATGCAAGAAAGGATTACTATCACTGAACCAATGATACTTTTTATGTCCCCCCACAGTGGCCGGGTATCTAGTCATGTTCATTCACCAGTCCGCATGTCGTGTCTATTTTGTCAGCATAAACATATATACATCATGCATGATTGATTCATGTTCATACATATGTTGCATTAATATCACTCTGGTCATTTTCATCCCCAAGTGATAAAGTCCTCTCACCAATAGAGTTGTCAGTTCTTTCCTCGTCCGGAAAAGTGACGCCTAAGCAATTTCTCCCCAGTTTATTTCTAGATTGGAGACTGTCCTCGACCACTTTGAGAACTTGAACCTCTGAAAGGCAAGAAGACATTCGATTGACACCTTTGGAACATCACTCTTCACCAATGAAGATGATATTTTCGCTTTCCCGGATTAAGGAAAATCTCCAGAGAAAGTCTCTCCACTAAAAGACTCTCGGCAATACATCGGTTTTTCTCCCAAGAAATTCAATGTTAATGAAGTCACCATCACCTCAAAATTGGATCACATCACATGGAATTTCTCCGAGAAAGGTCTCGAAGGAAAGTATGATGTAACCTCACCAAGCAAAAAGCAGTCTCTCAAGAGACTCGTTCTCCCCAGTAGGGTCAACAAATGGCATCTGCCACAGAGAAATTTGCACACATCTGCAGTTCAGACGAATGGGTTTCCCCAGTAAGTCTGAAATCAAGTATTTTTCCATCAAATGGCGTTTCCCCAATAAAACTCGGCAAGAAGAAACTGAGACCAGTTCCATGGCTAAAGACCAGGATCGAGGGGAAGTTTTATTTAAGAAAAAAATTGAGACTAGTTCCGTGGCTGAAGACCAGGATCAAGGGGAAGTTTATTTCAAAAGAAACTGAGACCAATTCTGTGGCTGAAAACCAGGATCGAGGGGAAGTTTATTATAAAAAGGAAACTGGGACCAGTTCCGTGGCTGAAGACCAGGATCGAGGGGTTTCATACCCCAAATTTTGACCACAACATTTCCCATCATTGTACAAATCATCACCACAATATTGATGTACCTTCATGCCTCATCAATCTCTTCAAGAATTGTTGAGCATTCACTACAATCAAGAATTAGGGTTTTGAGCCCTCTCAGAGCACTTAGACAAAGGATCAATCAAGAAATGACATGATCTTCAACTTGTCAAGTCTCTCAAACATCCATAAGAAATCAAAAGGACTCCCACATCAAGAATCAAGCACAAGGTTGCAACATTCCATGTGGATCAAGCCTCGAGATCGCCAGTGTCACCAAAATAGGGTTTTGGTCGACCAAGGCCTCCAGATGAAAATTTTCATCTGGGCATGATCCAATGCTTCAAAGCACAACCAAAGATACTCCAAGGGACCTCATGAACCTAATCATCAAGTCAATTTAACCTCAGGGGAAACATTAATAAAAAATCAGGAATTAGGTTTCTTGACCTAATTCACCCCTAAGTTAACTTTTGAGGCAAAGCATGGGCCAGGACCTCAAGACATGATTTGAGGGCCTTAAATACACCAAATTGATCCATTTACAACAACGAATTGATCCAAGAACCTTGATTCACAAGTTTCAAATACATCTGGACCACAATTAGGGTTTTAAAGGAAAAGTCAACTGTACCTTTGACTTTTGACCAAGACATGCTCCCAAACCTTGGGACATGATTCAGGACACCATAAAACACCTATGGAATCCATCCATTAGGTTTGAATTAGGTCAAGGACTTGATTGCACAAAGAATCACACAGTTTGGATTTCATCTGACAAAAAGTCAACTGTGCATAAAATCAAGTTTGACTTTTTGGAATTTTTCACAAATATGGTCCCCCTAAGTAAAAAATAATGTTAATGTATGATTTTGATCATCATCCATCAAGAAAAATCAAGAAAAGTGAGGTTTCTTGCAAAAGGGGCAACCTTGAGAAACCAAATTTTTTCTAAGTTATGGGATAAAAGTGGTTTTTACCCAACTTTGCAAGGTCATAACTCCTAAACCACAAGGCCTTTTCTCCCATTCAAAGCTCAAATGAAAGTCCATCGGACATATTTCAAATATGTCAACTACAAGAGATTTTAAATCCTCATGGGTTTTGAGTTATGGATTGATCAAAATCACAAAAACATGAAAATGACCACTTTTCCAACACTTAGTGAAATTTTCAATAAGTCAGAATCTGCCTTATTTTTTCCAAAATGTAGGGACATTTTTCACCTTGATCCAAGTTAAACCAGGTCCATTGGTGAACATCAAAGTTGAAGTATGCCATGACGGCTTTCCAACAAGTACCAGATCATCTCCAAATTCAATTTGAGTAGGGAGATACAACCCTTGGAACATGGCATCATGGACTAATTTTGTTCAAGGCAGATTATAGGACATTTGCTCGATTCGGCCAAATCAGATAATTCCAAGCCTTGTCGCCCATTTGGACACCTCAAGGGATAAAATCAAAGAGGAATGATCTGATCCACAAGCCTCCCAAGTCCAAGGAACTACATATAGCCATAAGTGCCCTAAAAAGGGTAAAAAGCTCAAAGACTCCAATTTTTTTCCAAGTATTCAATGTAACACCCTTTTCTACCCCCAATAATGTTGCAGCTGAAACAACTCAAATATCAGAGTAAGGCATAAAAATTCCCTCAAAGGGTGCACATTTCTCATTAAATCAAAATAACACAATTACCTTGTAAACAAAGGGTTTTTCTCAAAATAAATCAGAAAGCCTTCACATGGCAGCGAAACTCAAAATTCTCAAATAAAAGGTTTTTCAACAACCGTCATAATAATCAAAATAAAACCATATCATCAAATGACAACAAAAATAAGGAAACAACATAGTTCGACTCAAAGGACCCCAACCCGATGTTACACTATAAGAGCAAGACCCTCTAAATCGACCAAAAGCAAATAAACTTCAAGGTCCTCGAAAACATCCACAGCTAAACCTGATCACCTGCACGTTACCCACGTGGAGGCAACATTCAAACAGGTTGGGTGAGTAATCACAATTCATAATAATCATTATAAAACAAGATATACATAAAATGGCATTATCTTCATAAACGACATCATCAAGGTCATCATCAAGGAAAATATCAGGAAGCACCATATCACAAAATCATCAAGGCCACATAAAATGCAATGCATAACAAGACTCATGCATGTGGTACCAATCGTCATAATAGATGGACACTAGGCCATCAACCCGCCAAAGATCCCCGTCAATAGGATCGATCCCGCATTTGGAACCAGAGCACGTCATAATTACCTTATATCCGCACAATGGGAATGAAGCGTCGTCACAGAGTATGCATATAAATGTATGATACACAACATCACTAATCATCATCATCAAAATAAACTTCATAATGTGCATCATCATTCATCATTTCTCATATACGTCATGTCATCACATATTCGTCAAATAATCACCAAAACATTATCAGATAATCATCATTAACATCATGGAAAATCATCATAAAAATCACGGCAACAAAACATTACAACAGCACCACACATAACCCAAAGTCGCGAAGCAGCAGCAGTTCGCTCCAGGGTTCTCCTAGCAAACCTGTTCGCTGTGGAGATCGCTTAGCGAAGCGGCCAGCGAACCCCACAGACACCACACTCAACACCAGAAACACAATCATCTGTTATGCTCGCTAGTTCGTTCGCTTAGCGAACCTACTCGTTGTTCCCTTTGCTTAGTAAGGCTTCCATCGAATCACTCCTCCTACTCCAGAATCACCTCTGTACTCACACTCATATTATCGCGCATTCGCTGCGCTGCTCGTTTAGCGAGCCTTGGCGAACATTCGCCTAGCGAACCTGCGATTACAGCAAATCGCTGCTACGCATCAGTAGCTCCACAACCACCAAAGTACCTACGATTACAACCCCAAACCACCCAAAATCATCCCTACAACAGTCCAAACACATCACAGAATTTAAAGGCCTAAAACCTACGTCTGTTAGGTCAATCCAGGACACTACGGGAAACCTTAATTTTCCCAAAACCTTCAAAACTCTCAAGCTTCATATAAATCCATAAATCCTTCACCACAGGGTTAAAACTACAACAACGGGGAAGTCTGCCCAAAGGTCTATTTTACCGATTAAATTCGACTCTTATTAATCGATCTCACAGAATGCCCTCAAAGTCATCAGTTTACCTCAAAACCCATAAACCCTCAAAACCCCAAAATCCCCAACATCCACTTTAATCAATCGAATCCTATAATGAAAACAATGAAAGGAAATTACTCCCCATACCTTAGATTGTCGATCCGATGAGTTCTCTCTTGAGCCTTTGGAAACCTTCACGAAAATCCTCGTCTTCTCCCTTTTTCCTCAGAGCTCTGCACTTTCTCCTTATTTTCACGATCTCCACAAATGAATCCTAATTCTCCTCAATTCCTCCTTTTTGGTTAATTTAACTCTTGGACCTCAAATATGGGTTTTCTCTATAATACCCTCACTAATACTCCTAAAATATCCATCTTACCCTTAATTCTTCTAATATTATTTTAAAATAATAATAATAATAATAATATATTCATATTATATACTATTATTTAATTAAAATAACCAAACTTTACCAAAAATACCGACATCGACACCAACCACAAAAAATTCACAGAAAACCACGAATATAATATTTAAATAAATATTCTTACGAAATTTGGGATGTTACAACTCTCCCCCACTTAAAGAATTTTCGCCCCCGAAAATTACCTCAAGGAAATAGAGTCGGATACGACTCCCTCATCTGATCTTCACGTTCCAAAGTCCAACTTTCGCCAGCTGGTCCACCCCGCAACACTTTCACCCAAGCTATGTCTTTACCCCGCAATTGCTTCATCTCTCGACCATCAACACGCACAGGCAATGCTTCCACAATCAGATTATCCCTCACTTGTACATCATCCATCTGAATCACATGCGATGGATCCGGAACGTAATTCCTCAACTGAGACACATGGAACACGTCATGCAAATTTGCAAGTGACGGCGGTAAGGTAACTCGATAGGCTACCTCTCTTATCCTTTGCGATATCTGGTATGGACCAACAAAACGTGGAGTGAGCTTCCTAGACTTCAAAGCTCGACCCACACCAGTCACTAGCGTCACCCTCAAAAACACGTGATCTCCCTCTTGGAATTCAACTGCTTTCCTCATCTTATCATGGTAGCTCTTCTGACAACTCTGCGAAGCTTTCATCCTCTCTTGGATCTTCTTAATCTTCTCAGTCATCTCTTGCACAATTTCAGGTCCGAGTATAGCACTCTCGCCCGACTCACACCAACACAAAGGAGTCCTACACCTTCTCCCATACAAAGCTTCATAGGGCGCCATTCCAATACTAGCATGAAAACTATTATTGTACGTGAACTCAATCAATGGCAAATGGCTATCCCACGATCCTCCATGATCCAATACACAAGCCCTCAGCAAATCCTCTAAAGATTGGATCGTCCTTTCTGTCTGACCGTCAGTCTGCGGATGATAGGCATAACTCATCCTCAACTTAGTACCCAACGCATCTTGCAAACTCTTCCAGAACCTCGATGTAAACCTCGGATCTCTATCCGACACAATACTCGAAGGTACCCCATGTAACTTCACAATCTCCTCAATATACATCTCGGCTAGCTTCTGCATGGAATGATTAATCTTCATCGGTAAGAAATGAGCCGACTTAGTTAATCTATCCATGATCACCCAAATTGAATCATTTCCCTTAGCAGTTTTCGGCAACCCCACCACAAAATTCATAGAAATACCATCCCATTTCCATTCTGGAATCCTCAGTGGCTGCATCATACCTAAAGGCTTCTGATGCTCAACCTTCGACTTCTGACAAGTCAAACACGCATAAACAAACTCCGTAACATCCTTCTTCATACCTGGCCACCAAAATTACTTTTTCAAATCTTGGTACATCTTCGTAGCACCGGGATGAATACTCAACCTGCTTCGATGTCCTTCTTCAAGAATGCTCTTCCTAATATCTGGAACATCTGGGACACACACCATGTCTCTAAACATCATTACGCCATTCTCGTCAATTCAGAAGTCACCTCTGTTACCTTGGTTAATCAAAGTCAATTGGTCAACCAACTTTAAATCAGATTATTGTCCCACTCTGATCTCTTCTAGAATACCACTAGTCAACTTCAACATTCCCAATTTCACACTGTCAGGAGTCGCTTCACACACTAAACTCAAATCTCTGAATTGCTCAATTAGTTTCAACTCTTTCACCATAAGCATCGATATATGCAATGAATTTCTGCTCAACGCATCGGCCACTACATTTTCTTTGCCCGGATGATAACTCAAATCAAAATCGAAATCCTTCAACAGCTCTAACCACCTTCTCTGCCTCATATTCAATCCCTTCTGATTAAATAAGTGCTTCCGACTTTTATGATCACTGAACACTTCAAATTTAGAGCCAAACAGATAGTGTCTCCAAATTTTCAACACAAACACCACTGCGGCCAATTCTAAGTCATGCGTAGGATAATTCCTCTCATGGACTCACAATTGTCTCGAAGCATAAGCAACAACTTGTCCATTTTGCATCAATACTCCACCAAGACCCATCTTCGACGCATCACAATACACCACAAAAGATTCACTCGGATTACGCAAAATCAACACTGGAGCAGTAGTCAATCTCTTCTTCAATTCCACAAAACTCTCTTCACAAGCTACATCCCACACAAAAGTCTGACCCTTTCGAGTCAACTGAGTCAAAGGTAATGTCAACTTAGAAATTCCTTCAATAAACTTGTGGTAGTAACCCGCTAATCCCAGAAAACTCCATATCTCAGTAGCAGACTTTGGAGTCTCCCACTGTAACACGGTATCAATCTTAGAAGGACCAACAGCAACACCACCACTTGAAATCACATGGCCAAGGAAACTTACTTCCTTAAACCAAAACTCACACTTCGACAGCTTTGCATGCAACTTCTTCTCTTTCAACACTTGCAACACAGTCCTCAAATGCTCGACATGTTCTTCTTCAGATCTAGAATATATCAAGATGTCATAGATAAACACCACGACAAACCTATCCAAATACTCATGAAAATTCTGATTCATATACTCCATGAACACACCAGGTGCATTAGATACACCAAACGGCATCACAGTGTACTCATAGTGTCCATACCTCGTCCTGAAAGCCGTCTTCGGAATATCATCAGGCTTAACTCGAATCTGATGATAACCCAACCTCAAATTAATCTTGCTGAACACCCAAGCACCTACTAGCTGATCCATCAAATCGTCGATTCTCGCTAGCGGATACTTATTCTTGATCGTCACTTTATTCAGCTACCGATAATCAACACACAACCTCATACTTTCATCCTTCTTCTTTACTAAAAACACAGGAGCACCCCACGGAGAAACACTTGGTCGAACAAACCTCTTCTTAAGCAACTCTTCCAACTGTTTCTTCAATTCACTTAGCTCAGAAGCTGACATCCGATGAGAAGCCATCGACACTGGACTCGTACCTAGTATTAAGTCAACTGGAAACTCCACTTCACGCTCTGGAGGCAAATCACTGATGTCATCTGGAAACACATCTGGGAACTCACAGACAACAAGCAACTCCACACTCGCAGCTTCATGATCAATTTGCAATGATGCAAACATTGCAAACACCAAAGCTTCGTCTTCATGAAGTTCCTCTACTTGCTTAGCAAACAAGAACATCAACTCCCCACTATCATCAATCTCAGGAAACTCCACAGTCTTGTTATAACAATTAATATGAACACGGTTGAACTCAAACCAGTTCATCCCAAAGATCACGTCAATTTGGTGCAAGGGTAGGCACACCAAATCCATCACAAAACTCTTCTCAAAAATTGTCACAGGACATCTCAAACACACAAGGGTAGTAGTAACAGAACCATTAGCTGGAGTTTCTATAACCATATTCCCATTCATATCAGATAACTTCAAACTCAATATATTAACACATTCAAGCGAGATAAAAGAATGAGTAGCACCAGTATCAATAATTGCAACCAACTCGATGTTATTAATAAAACAAGTACCTCGAATCAGGTTGTCCTTCTCTGGCACCTCTGCACCACTCAAAGCAAACACTCTGCCACTGATTTGGGCAGCAGTAGTAGTCTTCTTCGGCTTCTGACATTGAGTACTGATATGACCTTTCTCACCACAATTGAAACAGGTCGGACCCTCATCTTTGCAGTTAGTAGCTCTATGCTCCTTCTTACCACATCGATAGCACCTCACCACATTATTGGTACACACATCAGCACGGTGACCTTGCTCTCCACACATATGACACTTTCCAGAAGAGAGAGCAGCTCCCCCACTTGTCTTTTTCCCATCTGAAGCCTTCTGCTTCCCTTTGTCAGCTGAAGTCGTATAAGGCTTACCCCTATACTGCCCTTTCTTCTCACTCAACTGCTTATAGTGAGCAGATCGAGCTCGGCTATCCTCATCGTAGATCCTGCTCTTGTCAACCAACTCAGCATACCTGCGGATCTGCTGATACCCAATACCCTGCTTAATATCTGGTCTCAGCCCATTTTCGAACTTGAGACATTTAGACATCTCAGCATCAGCACGATTATAGTGCGGACAGAACTTCACTAGCTTCTCAAACTTTGCAGCATACTCTGCCACAGTCATGTCTCCTTGCTTTAGCTCAAAGAAATCCACTTCTCTCTTGCCACAACATCCTCTGGAAAATACTTTCCCAGAAACTCTTGCCTAAACACAACCCAAGTTATCATAGTGCCAACATCCGTAAGTCTCTGACGGGTGTTATCCCACCAGTCCTCAGCTTCCTCTTCTATCATATGCGTTCCGAACTAAACCTGTTGCTCATCAGAACACCCCATCACTCAGAAAATCTTCTCGATCGCCTTCAGCCACTTGTGTGCACTTGTTGGATCATGCGTACCCACAAAAGTTGGTGGATTGTTCCTTTAAAACTTCCCTAACACGCGAAACTCATCAGGAGCTCCACCATTTGGATTCAGCTGCGCCACCACGTTAGCAACCGATTCCAACACATCAGCAATCGCACGATCATTTCTTCCAGCCATCCTGCACACCACCAACAAGGTTAGAAGAACTAAAACATCGACAGTGTAAACACACTCGTCAACTGACAGGGACAGACATCAAGTAAAAACTTGGCCAGACGGACCGACCTACTCTTATACCACTAATGTAACACCCTTTTCTACCCCCAATAATGTTGCAGCAGAAACAACTCAAATATCAGAGTAAGGCATAAAAATTCCCTCAAAGGGTGCACATTTATCATTAAATCAAAATAACACAATTACCCTGTAAACAAAGGGTTTTTCTCAAAATAAATCAGAAAGCCTTCACATGGCAGCGGAACTCAAAATTCTCAAATAAAAGGTTTTTCAACAACCTTCATAATAATCAAAATAAAACCATATCATCAAATGACAACAAAAATAAGGAAACAACATAGTTCGACTCAAAGGACCCCAACCTGATGTTACACTATCAGAGCAAGGCCCTCTAAATCGACCAAAAGCAAATAAACTTCAAGGTCCTCGAAAACATCCACAGCTAAACCTCATCACCTGCACGTTACCCACGTGGAGGCAACATTCAAACAGGCAGGGTGAGTAATCACAATTCATAATAATCATTATAAAACAAGATATACATAAAATGGCATTATCTGCATAAACGACACCATCAAGGTCATCATCAAGGAAAATATCAGGAAGCACCATATCACAAAATCATCAAGGCCACATAAAATGCAATGCATAACAAGACTCATGCATGTGGTACCAATCGTCATAATAGATGGACACTAGGCCATCAACCCTCCAAAGATCCCCATAAATAGGATCGATCCCGCATTTGGAACCAGAGCACGTCATAATTACCTCATATCCGTACAATGGGAATGAAGCGTCGTCACAGAGTATGCATGTGAATCTATGATACACAACATCACTAATCATCATCATCAAAATAAACTTCATAATGTGCATCATCATTCATCATTTCTCAAATACGTCATGTCATCACATATTCGTCAAATAATCACCAAAACATTATCAGATAATCATCAGTAACATCATGGAAAATCATCATAAAAATCACGGCAACAAAACATTACAACAGCACCACACATAACCCAAAATCGAGAAGCAGCAACAGTTTGCTCCAGGGTTTGCCTAGCGAACCTATTCGTTGTGGCTTTCGCTTAGCGAAGCGGCCAGCGAACCCCACAGACACCACACTCAACACCAGAAACACAATCATCTGTTATGCTCGCTAGTTTGTTCGCTTACCGAACCTACTCGTTGTTCCCTTCGCCTAGTGAGGCTTCCATCGAATCACTCCTCCTACTCCAGAATCACCTCTGTACTCACACTCATATTATCGCGTATTCGCTGCATTGCTCGCTTAGCGAGCCTTGGCGAACATTCGCCTAGCGAACCTGCGATTACAGTAAATCGCTGCTACGCATCAGTAGCTCCACAACCACCAAAATACCTGCGATTACAGCCCCAAACCACCCAAAATCATCCCTACAACAGTCCTAACACATCACAGAATTTAAAGGCCTAAAACCTACGTCTGTTAGGTCGATCCAGGACACTACGGGAAACCTTAATTTTCCCTAAACCTTCAAAACTCTCAAGCTTCATATAAATCCATAAATCCTTCACCACAGGGTTAAAACTACAACAATGGGGAAGTCTGCCCCAAAGGTCTATTTTACCGATTAAATTCGACTCTTATTAATCAATCTCACAGAATGCCCTCAAAGTCATCAGTTTACCTCAAAACCCATAAACCCTCAAAACCCCAAAATCCCCAACATCCACTTTAATCAATCGAATCCTATAATGAAAACAATGAAAGGAAATTACTCCCCATACCTTAGATTGTCGATCCGATGAGTTCTCTCTTGAGCCTTTGGAAATCTTCACGAAAATCCTCGCCTTCTCCCTTTTTCCTCAGAGCTCTGCACTTTCTCCTTATTTTCACGATCTCCACAAATGAATCCTAATTCTCCTCAATTCCTCCTTTTTGGTTAATTTAACTCTTGGGCCTCAAATATGGGCTTTCTCCATAATACCCTCACTAATACTCCTAAAATGTCCATCTTACCCTTAATTCTTCAAATATAATTTTAAAATAATAATAATACTAATATATTCATATTATATACTATTATTTAATTAAAATAACCAAACTTTACCAAAAATACCGACATCGACACCAACCACCAAAAATTCACAGAAAACCACAAATATAATATTTAAATAAATTAAATAAATATTATTACGAATTTTGGGATGTTACATTCAATGGATGCATCAAGGTGGCATGGACTGAGACATTGCTAACTGAATGAGTCAAGATTCAGCTCTGAACCAAAGGACCGTATACCTGTGCCCTAACCTCAAGTCAATGGCTATAGGAGACTAAAGATGCCTTTATGCCACAATTGGCCAAGGGACTATCCAAGTTGCCATTCACTAATGCTTGCAAAACAAACTTGCTCTATGATAAATAGAGCTCATTTGTGATCAGTTTGAGTACCCCAAAGCACTACAACACTTGCTTTCCTTAAAATCTCCCTCATTAGGCCAAAATGCCTTCTTTTGCAAGTCACCTCTGAGTTTTTGATTTAGAGAGCAATTCCACCACAACTGATGATCCAAACACATCCAATGTATCATATAGAAGTTGTTCAAACACTCACCCTTGATCTGAAACACCAAAATCAGAAAGTCAACCTCCAAAACCTCGAATTTTGACTTTTCTGCATTTTTCAAGCCATGTCTTGATTCGGTCATTTTCAAAACCAAACAAAGCCTCAAACGCACTCCAAATATCATCCTCAAACTATCCCAACTGGTTCCCCTCGACTGAAACACCATTTGAGTGAGCTACCATTTTGGTCACTTTTGCCCCTTTTGCAAGAAAGAGTCAATTCTTGTTCCTGAGGATTCCAGCTGGTTTTGATCATCCTAAAAGCTTCTAAGGGATCAATCAAGAGTGTCTAAAGCATTGGATTACTTCTGGCACAAGGAACTTGATAGATAGCACAAAAAGCTTCAAGAGGTAAGTGCATCACAACTTGAACTCTCTAAATCATGCATTGCTTTGAGGTCCATTGATCATGGACATCTCATACATATCATATATGTTGTGTTTGAACCAATTTACCATGTTATTGCTGCCTGTATGATGAGATAGCATAGAACATGCAAATCTAGGCCAATTTTGAAATCACTATCGGATTTTAAAATAGGGATATTTTCTGAAAATTCCACAGGCACCATTGGATTCCTCATGAAATTCTAGGCAGGATACACCTAAATTTTGTCCCAATCCATGGAGAAATGAGGAAGTTAGAGCCTTCATGCAAGAGGCCTAAAACCAGGCCTTGCCTTGGGCAAGGGCCATGCCATGACGCCTTGGGCAGGCCTAAAAACAAGGCATCCCATATATATATTGATGGGGTGGTTTTGATACACGGATGTATCACCACCCCAGTGGTAGCGCGCATGTGTATTTGGATGGAAGGTCGTGGGTTCAACACCCACCCAGACCATTTTGCCATTTTCTCTATTTTTGCTATTTTTTTTCACATTTTCATGGTTTTTGTTAATTAATTCCAAAATTAATTTCTCTCTCAATTTTAATTATTTTTTATTGGTTCTTTTTTTGAAAATTCTCAAAAATGTTAAAATAATTTATTCTACAAAAATTTCACAAAAATATTATTTATTTCATATATTTGGTATTTTTGTAAAGAATTATGCTTTTATTTGTTTTAAACATTAAAAAAAAAATTCTTTCTCTAGATTTTTCAGATTCAAATGATTTTCAAATCATTCCATGAATGAAACATGATTTTTCAAAGATTAATCCAAGATCATAACTTATTTTTTCACACATGTTTGGTAATTTTGATCATTTTAATTGAATTTTATACAATTAAAATACATTTTTAAATCAAATTAGGGTTTTTGTTGATATTCACCCTCACAAATATTTTTCAAACACTTTGGGCCTCTAATAGAGTGTAAGACCCAAACCCCCTTTGTATATAAATAATTTTGGGCCTCAGTCATTGTATAAGTCCCAATATAGTTTTCAAAACAACGGTATGATCCCTGTCTTTCCATGGGCCTCTCCTTGAGTTGTAAGCCCCATTCTTTGTACAAAAAAAAATAAACTTTTGGGCCTCTAATAGAGTGTAAGACCCAATCCCTTTGTACAGAAAACCTATTTGGGCCTCAGTTATTGTATAAGTCCCGACACAATTTTCAGATCAACGGTACGATTACTGTTTTCCATCTGGGCCTCTCCTTAAGTGTAAGCCCCAATCTTTTCAAAACAACTTTCCCTTTTGATTTAGGTTCAAATTCATAGTTGTTATCAAAACTTTATTTAATTTCTTGAACAACTAACCATACGGCTGTTACAATGGATGCTTGCTCGCCTGTAAGTTTTAAACAACTTTCTTTTACATACTTGCACACACACACACACACACACAGATATATATATATATATATATATATATATATATATATATATATATATATATATATATATTTGTTTATGCTGGAAGCTTGCTGACCTGTAAGTCCTCCTACCCTCTTTTTACATACAGTATATATTTCACATGTATATATATGCCTGTATATTATCTGCTTAGAGTTTTCTCCGGCAATTAGGTCTAGGATTAGATCAAACCAGTGGTCACTCTTTCAACACAGTCAAAACTAGTTCCCCATAGGAATTCCAGATACAGTCTTACCTCCTCTTGGGCTTATACAATATGGAACAAAGTGAAAGGCATTATTCCCGGTGAAACTTTTCTCAGACTCTCACTATTAGAAAATTGTAAAAGAAATTCATTTCCCCCAGAGAGGATTAATTCCCGGTGAAACCTCTCTTGAATTTCTTCAAACACTAGAATTGTTCACTAAAGAAAAGATTATTCTCGGTGAAACTTTTTTTGAACTTTTCTTAAGTTTGGACCCACAGGCTTCCTAAAAGCTTCCCCAGCCTCCTCTTGGGCTTTGTACAAGGACCCTCAGGATTCTTAGAAGTTCTCATGCCTTCTCTTGGGCTTAGTACAAGGGCCAAAGACCTCCTACAGGTATAGGACAGAACTTAGTCATCCTTTGTTAAAGCGGTCTTTCCAAAGAGTCAAACCTCAGATCAATTAAGGGTTGATTCTCATCCCTTAAAACACCTGCCTCCTCTTGGGAATCATACAAAGATAAACTCTTTCATACCAGTAGACTTTGACAGTCTAATCTCCTCTTGGATCTCAAATACATTCTCAAGTTCCCTACAAACACAGTAGAGACCCAGGTCATTTAATCAATCTCCAGTAGAGTTAAAACCTCCATGGGTTCTAAAACTCAAACTTTCTTCTAAATTTCCCCAGCTAGGGCAAAATCACTATCAATAAACCTTTATCAGAACCTCAAGGCATCTGATATTTCACCTCTTCTGTAAACCCTCAGCAAGAGTTTATTCCCCAACTTGGACCTGTCTATGGATCTCATTAATCCTCAGCAGAATTTAGCCTCCTCTTAGGCTTTGTATAAGGATATTTCCACACTATCTTGTTGAGTCCATCACTTTTAGCCCCCTCTTAGGGTTTGTATAAGGATCTTTCCACACTCTCTTGTTGAGTCAATCACCTTAAAACACTCTCTTGTTGAGTCAGTCACCTTAAAACACTCTCTTGTTGAGTCAATCACCTTAAAACACTTCTTGTTGAGTCAGTCACCTTAAAACACTCTATTATTGAGTCAATCACCTTAAAACACTCTCTTGTTGAGTCAATCACCTTAAAACACTCTCTTGTTGAGTAAATCATATTAAAACACTCTCTTGTTGAGTCAATCTTCTTTCTTAAAGCACTCTCTTGTTGAGTCAACCCTTTTCAGCCTCCTCTTAGGCTTTGTATATTGATTTCCATCTGTAGAGTTAGCCTCAAAAGCACTCTCTCACTAAGTCAATTCTCTTTCAGCCTCAATCTTGGGCTTTGTACAAGACACCTATAAATATCTTCAGCTGAGTCAGTCAAATATCTTTCAGCCTCAATCTTCGGCTTTGTACAAGACACACATAAATCTACCTAAGCAGAGTCAATTATCTTTCAACCTCAAACTTGGGCTTTGTACGAGACAAGTCATACTCTCTAGCATAATAAATCTTTTTTCCTCAATCTTGGGCTTTGTACAAGACAGATAAAACCTAGCACCAATAGATTCAGTTTCCCTTTTCAGCCTTAATCTTGGGCTTTGTGAAAGCACCTGATGATTTGACGAAATTTTGGTAAAACATAAGAAGATTGAAGATGAAGAATCTGCTCAGAATAAAGATGTCGAAGAAGATGTCCTAACAGTAAGACACAACATCCTGGAGTGATTAGCATGATTTAAATTAGTAACAAATATGTCCGAGATTTGTTGAAGATTTAAAGACTGGATCAAGGATCAAAAGATGGAAAGCCCAATAGCAGAAGACTATATAAGAAGACTTAGACCTTGGGTTTGAATGCACTGTACATTTTGTATCACTTGTAACTTTGTAACCTAGTTCCTTTGTGTTGAATAAGGGTTTAGGGTTTGAGAGTCGTTGGCTCTCTTAGGAGTTGTAAGTCTCCACTCTGTATTGTGGGATGCAAGGTGGAAGGCATAGGTACAGGGACACAACCAGAAACCTGTAGGTAATGGTTGTTGTATTGTTCTTGGACGAAGCTTTGAAGCAAGTCCAAGATAGCTTGAAGGTCAAGAAACCGCGACAGTTCTGAATTGGCAGAAGACAGAGATATCACAGGTTGTGATTAGGATGTGAGTGGGGTATCTCATATCAAGGTAGTAAACGGTTGAGTTTAGCCTTGATAAAGATGTTCATTGGGTAGATGTTAGGTTTAAAGTTGTAAACGGGGGAGTTTAGCTTTGTAACAATTCTACATATAGTGAAGCCTTCATCTTGGATTGGTATCCCCCATATGTAGGTGAATTGGACTGAACTGGGTTAACAATGACTGTCTTATTTAACATTCTGCAATTTATAGTTTTGTTAATGTTCTTGACTGACATGTTGGATAAGATATCGTAACATTTGTGAGTGTGCAGTTCTGATATTCAAGGTATCAGTCTGCTGTTGCACCTCCAAGTTTAAAAGATTATGTAGCATAATGTCTTGACATGTGTTAGGACATCTGCTGTCTGCATAGACCAGAATTTCAATTGGTATCAGAGCATGCATCATGTCTGGTTCTGGATGAGATCTTTGGGAGATACTTTCTGGCGTTTAAATAAGGAGGAGTTTAAAGATCAGATCAATCAACTCAAATATACCCAAGGGTATTAATGGATGAGATGGATGTTCTGGATTGAAGGGAGTAACCCGGAGGTTGGTCATGTTGCTGAGGAGATTCTACAATAACTGCAGGAAAAGTGGCTAGTTCTCTTGTTGGTGTGTCTTATAAGATGTTGTGACATCTTATTAGGGCAAGCAGGATCTATTCCTTGGTGGTTCCACTGCATGTGTTTCAGATGGAAGAGCTATAGAATTATGGGATTCTGGAGTTGTTACTGAAGACAGCTGGTGGAAGGTCTCAATCATCGGCCTCTATATTTGAAGATATCTGCATTCTTTTATTCCAAAGTCGGGAGCAATGGAGTAAAGGAAGTTGTGGTCAGATATCTGGTATGATGACTTGGTACTTGGAAGCTTGGTTTCCTGGTGCAGTTTGGAGTCAGTTGAAGAGGAGAGGAGTTGAGTGAAAGTTTATCAGGTTCTTGCTCTAGGAGTTTGATAAATGTTTGATTGGCTAGGTTGTCAAAGATACTTGGGGATTCTTTCAAGTCCACTCATAAAGGCATCTCAGTCGTGTATCTGGAGTCTTCTACTTACTCTTCTGACTAGAAGGCGTTTCTTTCAAACACAATCTGAAGAAAGTGGAGGTGATTTATTTTCACCATCCAAAAACAGCAAGGAAGGATTCATCTCTCTTGACCCTAAGAGTGGATCCAATCGGATTGAAGAATTGTTAAGGTAAATAAGCCTTGTTCAGAGAAAGTCTTAGTTACTTGAGTCAAGGGTGGCAGCCTTGATATCTCAACATTTTCCTTTGAAGAAGATACTTGCAAAAAGATTGAATACTTTATAAGTGTTCATGACATGATCTGGTGGAGCTCAGCTGCAGTAGTGAAGAAGGGTTATTGTACAAGGATTTAAGATCAATTGCTATTTATGGAATCCACAAGTATTTAATTGATTATCCTTGAAAGTCAAGATTAAGGATGTTCTGTCAGATGTTCTAACATCTTTTCATCAGAGGCTTGGAGAATCATGGGAGGGGTTCTGCATTCGATCAAAAGTCTCCTAGGTGTTGACCTGGGATTATTGGCTTAGCATCTGTTCCTAGAAAGTATTGTGAATGTCTTGTCCAGATGGTGATGCTGTTGAAGATGGAGATGGAATACTATGAAGACATCATAATCTTGATGGTTAAAGCTTGGGTCAGTTTATTTCTGATCCAGGTGCTTTGGAGCATAGTGTGTGCTCTGGTTGTGAAGGTCGAGGATAAGTGGCAGTTATCTCGGGCTTTCTACTAACGGCTCTACTAAGGGAAATGGCATTCTTTGGTATTGCTATAGTCTTGGACTATTTATTTTCTAAAGATTCAGATGTGGCAGGTTTGAAGTCTTTGGAGTTTCAAAGCAAAATGGAGGTTGTCTACTCAAAACTTGGTTGTTGAATTAAGTCTGTGAGAGCATGGAAATCTGTTTCTGCAAAGGGAGGAGGTTCTTCTAAGTGGCAGAAGGAGTAGCTGAATTCAACAGTTGGATGTCATAATGTTTGACATCTATCTTAACATCAGAAGTCTCAGCTGGTGATGTGGCACATCAGCTTAAGATAAGGTGATCTACAGGAGAATGGGAGTGATGGATTCTTCAAAAAGGGTTATCTCATGCAGTTTGCGGGAGCTGTGGATGAGAAGATGTTACATGACTAAGAGGCTTGGTAGATCCAAGATGTCTTGCTATAGGGCAAGTAGTTTATGTGACTTGAAGATCTGATTTCATTAGTAGATCAGGGTATCTTGTGGGAGTTCTGAAGATGAGTGAGGTCAATCAAAAGGTGGCAGTTGATTGGTTTCACAATGTGTGTTTAAGCAGGATGCTTGAAACTGATTTTTCTTTTGTAGAAGAGTAGTTAGTTGAAATTGTAAGGAGGTTCTGGTTCTCTGGGAGCTTGTGGCAGAAGTTCTGGGTTGAGAATGGAAGCATACCTTTTTGGTGGTTGAGAGTTTGATTCTCTCTGGGTTTCTGAAGTTTTCTTTGTTCAAGTTGGTGGTGCAGTGTTGTTTGAAGATCTTCAGTATGGATTACTATGCTGATAGTAAGTCCAGTGGTGGAACATATCAAGAACCATGGTGTGTGGTGTCTGTGAAGTGTGGAAGATGTCCTAACTGATGTTAGAATATCTTTGGGTTAGTTATCCTTGGTGAAGGATTTCAGGTTCTGTGATGAACTGGTTACTTGCATCGTGTCCAAGAAGTGTCTACATAATCATCTGGGAGAATGATGGAGTAGAAGGGTTCCTTGGAAGGAGGATGTAAGTGTTTGTGAAGACTGAAGTGGATCATGTGTTGATTGCATGGAAGTCTGTTTCCTGAATGCGTTCAGAAGTGGAGATTCACCATAAATCAAAAGTATTCCAGATTATCATACAGGAGAATGATAGGAATGACTATCTTGGATTGTGGGGTGTTTATTTCTATTGCTGGCCTAGTGAAGTCAGTGGAAAATCATGCATACGGCATTGGAGCCTTTGGAGCAAGTCATGCTAGTAGTGGATCAGTTTAGCAGTTGTGAAGTTCTGGAGCATGCATACGATAGCTGACATCGTTGTAATAAACTAAGGGGCCTTGTGCGTCTCTTTGAGGAATGTGAAGCATTCTGATTCAATTGGTTTGTGCCTCAAGCAGCTGGAGGTATATACATGAGAATTCAAGAGGAGTTCATGTGGTGTGTAGATGGTTGCAGGATGAGGGGGATCAATGGGACTTTGATCTTAAGCCAAGAGTTTGTTATGGTTGGTATACACTTCCTCACGGGTAGCATGATGGTGATCATGTGCGAGTGATTATTGTTTCTTGTTAGAGGGAACAATAAGAGAGTTGATGATTGCGTTCAGAAGGTGTGTTGAACAGAGGGTGCGCTCTTGAAGACATGAAGATGCATCTTATGTTTTCCAGTCATTAGCTTGGGTGTTCTGTGGAGGAGCACCAGTTACCAGGGGGAGAGGCCTCTTGATCTGATATGAAGTTCCAGTTTGCATTTGTGCGTCAAGCAAACTGAGATGTCAAGATGGCTTGACATTATTGTTGAAGTTCCAGTTTATATTTGTGCGTCAAGCAAACTGAGATGCCAAGATGGCTTGACATTATTGTTGAAGTTCCAGTTTGCATTTGTGCATCAAGCAAACTGAGATGTCAAGGAGGATTGCTTGACATTATTGTGGAAATTCTAGTTTGCATTTGTGCGTCAAGCAAACTGAGATGTCAAGGAAGATGTCTTAACATTAGAGTATTGTTGCAAGTTGTGGGAAACTTGGCAATGCATACTTGAATGGTTCTTATTGGATACTTAAGAATCATTGACTGAGTCTGGGAGAATTTATTTTTCTCTTACAGACTGGGATCATAATTTTGTGAAGATTTCTCTGTAATGTCTTATCAGAAGAAGAATAGTGTATGGTTTTTGGGTTCATTCGAGCAGTGGCGGTGCAATAATGTTGAAGGAAGATGTTTTATCATCTTAACTTACTAATTTCTGTTTTTGTGTCTTGTGATCTGAGTTATGAAACAGGTTGTGTCTTGTGACCTGAGTTACATAATTCTTGTACTCTGTGTTACAAAGGCTACAACTGGTGTTTCTTTTCTGGAGGAGTTTTCTACACTGATTCTGGATCTTTCTTGGAAGGAAAAAGAAATGTGTTGAGGGGGAGATTTCTTCAAACTCCAATCAATTCTCAAGATGGAGAAGTCTTGCCGAAAGCAGAATGCAGAAGAAGATGTTTTAGCCAAAATTTGTCAAAAAGGGGAGATTGAAAGCACCTGATGATTTGACAAAATTTTGGTAAAACATAAGAAGATTGAAGATGAAGAATCTACTCAGAATAAATACGTCGAAGAAGATGTCCTACTAGCAAGACACGACATCCTGGAGTGATTAGCAGGATTTAAATTAGTAACAAATCTGTCTGAGATTTGTTGAAGATTTAAAGACTAGATCAAGGATCAAAAGATGGAAAGCCCAACAGCAGAAGACTTAGACCTAGGGTTTGAATGCACTGAACATTTTGTATCACTTGTAACTTTGTAACCTAGTTCATTTGTGTTTAATAAGGGTTTAGGGTTTGAGAGTCGTTGGATCTCTTAGGAGTTGTAAGTCTCCACTCTGTATTGTGGGATGCAGGGTGGAAGGCATGGGTACAGGGACACAACCAGAAACCTGTAGGTAATGGTTGTTGTATTGTTCTTGGACGAAGCTTTGAAGCAAGTCCAAGATAACTTGAAGGTCAATAAACTGCGACAGTTCTGAATTGGCAGAACTCAGAGATATCACAGGTTGTGATTAGGATGTGAGTGGGGTATCTCATATCAAGGTTATAAACGGTTGAGTTTAGCCTTGATAAAGATGTTCATTGGGTAGATGTTAGGTTTAAAGTTGTAAATGGGGGAGTTTAGCTTTGTAACAGTTCTACAAATAGTGAAGTCTTCATCCTGGATTGGTATCCCCCAGATGTAGGTGAATTGCACCGAATTGGGTTAACAATGACTATCTTATTTAACATTCTGCAATTTACAGTTTTGTTAATGTTCTTGACTGACATGTTGGATCAGATGTCGTGACATCTGTGAGTGTGCAGTTCTGATATTCAAGGTATCAGTCTGCTGTTGCACCTCCAAGTTTAAAAGATTATGTAGCACAATGTCTTGACATGTGTTAGGACATCTGCTGTTTGCATTGACCAGAATTTCACTTTGTATAGGACACATAATAATATTCCCCAGTGGAGTCATCCCCTTTCAGCTTCCTCTTAGGCTTTGTATAATGATATCGCCAAAACAGTCAATTCTCTTTTAGCCTCAATCTTGGGCTTTGTACAAGACAGATAAACACTCTCTTGTTGAGTCAGTCTTTTCCAGCCTCCTCTTAGGCTTTGTATAAAGACCTCCTTAGTGGAGTTAATCAACCTCTTAGCTTCAACCTTGGGCTTTGATCAAGGCACACAAAAAAACCAAAATCCCCTAAGAGGAAATAAAAAAAAACCTCTCTGTAGGAAGACATTTCTCTGTATATCACACATTCAAAACAAAACCTTAATTCTAGATAACTGCTATAAGTGGCACACTTGTTGATTCAAATATCCAAGTTGTGGTCCATCTCTTATCCTGGTAAATCCCTTTCTTTCATCTAATTGATGTAAGTGGCAAGCCTCTGGATTATTTACATCCACGCCATTGTCCATCTCTTAGCATGAAAGACTCCTAAGGAAAACTGGAATTACTCTACACTGAGTTAAAGTTTTCTCCTTCAGGACAAATCCCCTATAAAGGAAATTATGGCATTGTTGGATTCACATATCCCGGTTAAAGTAATTCTCCTTTAAAAACAGTTACCCAACAATTGTGATAAACAGACGAGATGTCTCCTTTAGAGATGACAAATTCTCTCTCAGTCAAATCTTTAGCTTCAATCTTGGGCTTTGAACAAGACACAAATACTCCTTTAGCTTCAATATTGGGCTTTGAACAAGACACCAAAACATCATCTTTTCCTCCTATTCTATAGGAGGAACTATGATTGCTCTGATTTCCCTGTTTTCTTTAAACGGGAATACGTAGGCATAAGATTGTGAAATCTTACCGGGCACACCAATAAAAAACTCTAGGTCCAGTACCTTCACACACAAATCAAAAACCTTAGGTCTAATACCTTATAAAAACATCAGAAAAAAACCGACATCAACAAAAATATCTCTCTCAACACTCCCAAAGGAGAAACTTTCCCAACCCACAACAGACAAACACCAGTAAGTAGAAAGCAGTAAGGATAATTGCTAACGATCTGTGGATAACCACATATAGGATGGGTAATTGACAACTCCCCATTGTATAACCTGACCCCGAACTCCCCGATCTCTTTAAGGCATTTGTTCAGTTAAAAATTTGCTTGCAAGGTTAGTTTTAGATAGCTTTCCTTTCCTTTCCAGCTTCATAGGATAAATAAGAAATCAGAAAGTAGCACCCCAACTCCTACCATTGCGGTGAGGAGAAACCCATGGCGATAAGGTGGTCGCATCACCGACATAAATCGCACGCTACAAGGGGAAGTTTTACCCTTTTCTAAGTAACATTGCTTAGCAAAATAAGATGGCTGAGCAAACTGATATTCATAACCACAATCAAAATTTTGGGTATTCTGATATTTAATCCTCTTACACCCTAAATGTCCGAATATCTCCACCATTCACACCTTCGGGTCCAAGAAGATTAAATAGGGGCATCTGTCATAGCCCAAATTTTGACCACAAGATTTCCCATCATTGTGAAGATCATTACCACAATATGGATGTACCATCATACCTCATCAATCTCCTCAAGGATTGTTGAGCATTCACTACAATCAAGAATTAGGTTTTTGAGCCCTCTCATAACACTCAAACAAAGGATCAATCAAGAATTGACATGATCTTCAACTTGTCAAGCATCTCAAACATCCATGAAGGATCAAGAGGTCTCCCATATCAAGAATCAAGCACAAGAGTGCAACATCTCAAGCTGATCAAGCCTCGAGATCCATAGTGTCACCAAATTAGGGTTTTGGTCAACCAAGGCCTCCAGAGGAAGATTTTCATCTGGGAATGAGCCAATACTTCAAAACATGATTCAAAATGCTCAAAGGGACCTTATGAGTCCAATCATCAAGTCAAAATAGTCTCAGGGGATGCATTCATAAAAAATCAAGAATTAGGGTTTCTTGACCTAATTCACCCCTAAGTTGACTTTTGGAGCAAAACATGAGCCAAGACCTCGAGAAGTGTTTTGAAGACCTCCAATCCATCATATTGATCCATTCACAAGGTTGGATTGACTCAAAGGACTTGGTTCACAAGCAATACAAAGATTCAAATTCATCTGGACCAATTAGGGTTTCCTTATGAAAAGTCAACTGTACCTTTGACTTTGGACCAAGACATGTTCCCAAACCTTGGGACATGATTCAAGACACCCTAAAACACCTATCGAATCCATCCATTAGGTTTGAATTAGGTCAAGAACTTGATTGCATAGAAGATCACACAGTTTGGAATTCATCTGACAAAAAGTCAACCGTGCCCAAAATTAAGTTTGACTTTTTGAATTTTTTCACAAATGTGGCTCCCCTAAGTCAAAAACAATGTTAATGCATGGCTTTGATCATCATCCATCAAGAAAAATCAAGAAAATTAGGGTTACTTGAAAAAAGGGGCAACCTTAGGAAACTTAAAATTTTCTAAAGCTCAAATGAAAGTTCACATGACATACTTCAAAATTGTTAACTACAAAAGATTCCAAATCCTCATGGATTGAGTTATGGATTGATCAAAATCATAAAAACATGAAAATGACCACTTTTCCAACACTTAGTTTTGGACAAAATCTGTCTTGGATTTTCACCAACTTTGAAGCCATTTTTCACCTTGATCCAAGTTGATTCAAGACCATTGTTGGACATCAAATTTTTCATGAGGCATTGAATGGATGCATAGAGCTAGCATGTATCAGTCCACAACATTGCAAATGAGTCAAGATAAACTCATGCATCAGAAGACCATAGGCCAGCAAGATTGAACCAAGTCAATGGCTAGAGAAAACTTGAGATTCCTTTTGAAAACCATTGGACAAAGGTCTGTACCAGCCACCATTCACTATTGTTGCCAAAACAAACTTGTTGCACTATAAATAGAGCCCATTTGTGATCAGTTTTAATACCCCAAAGCATAGCAACACATGTTTTCTCACATTTCACTCTCTCTAAGCTAGATTTTACTTCTATTACAAGTCACTATCAAATTTTAAAAGTGGAAGCAATTCTGCCAAAACCAATTATGCTAACACCTCATATACATCATATATGAACTATCCAAGCACTCATCCTTCATCTGTAACACCAAAATCACAAACCTCCATAGCCATCCTAGAGGTCATTTGTAGTTGAGGTGCCACAGAGTGATCCAGGTGCTTTCCATCCATTCCAAGCATTCATACACCTTACATAAGGTCCACTGAAGCTCTCGAAATCATTGCATAACCTCTGTAGCATCTCCATCATCAAATTCGATCACCAGATGCAAGAGGTAAGCCTGAAACCTTCAAACTCTATACTACATGCATCATCAATTTATTTTCAAGTTACCAACTCATTTCTGGTAGTTCACAGAGTCATAACCCTTAATCAATTGCATGATTTCATTCGTGTTTAAGATTTCATGATAGTTTTTGCAAATTCTAGGGTTTCTGTGTTCATACGTGATAACTCTCTCAGAACATTAAAAGGAATGAAGTTAAATGGTACCATCTTGTTCCTTGTTCAAAAACGAGTGAGATTGATGTTTGAATCGTACAAAATCATCGAGTAATCAGAGAGATATGAGTGGTTTTACAAATCTGGGAAGGAAGAACACGCGCGACCAAGAACATGTGTTCTTGGCGCCCTTTTTTAAAAGAAATTGAATATTTGAATTTTTATGTTTTATTAATTGATTTCAAAAATTATTTTCTCTCTCATTTTTTATCATTTTTTTATTGATTCTTTTTTTAAAAAGTCACAAAGATGTTAAATTATTTTATTCTACAAAAAAATCACATTTATATTATTTATTTAATATAGTTTGATTTTTTGAATTTTATTTTATTTTATTTGTTTTAAACATTTTTAAAATGAGATTCTCACCTTGATTTTTCAAAACCAATTGGATTCCAAGCTTTCATATGATTAAACATGGTTTTTCAAAATATTTTTCAAAGCTTACAACTTATTTTTAATATATTTGATATTTTATATCATTTACTATTTAATTTTCTTTGAAAAATTGTATTTTTGAATTAAAATTAGGGTTTTTCTTAATTTTAATTTCTCAAACTTCATTTGAATCACTTTTTGGGCCTCTTTGTGGAGTGTAAGTCCCATCCCTTTGTATAGAAACCTTTTTGGTCCTCAGTCATTGTATAAGTCCCTATACGATATTAAAAATCTCGGCGCCATCGCCGTTTTCAAAAATAATTTTCATTTGGGCCTCCCTTTGGTTGTAAGTCCCATTTTCCTTCATTTTTAAACACATTTGGGCCTCTAATAGAGTGTAAGACCCATCCCTTGTCACACACAAACTTTTTGGGCCTCAGTCATTGTATAAGATCCGATACGATTTTCAAAATAACGGTGTGATCACTGTTTTTTTTATCTGGGCCTCTCCTTGAGATGTAAGCCCCATCTCTTGTATAAAAATAATTTTTTGGGCCTCTATTAGAGTGTAAGACCCATCCTCTTTGTAAATACAATAATTTGGGCCTCAGTCACTGTATAAGTCCCTCTTTGGTTTTCAAAACTACGGCGCGATCGTCGCCTTTTCAAAAGAATTCATCTGGGCCTCCCTGTGAGTGTAAGCCCCAAACTTCCTTTTAAAAAACCTTTCTTTTTTATTTAGATTCAAATTCAAAGTTTTATCAAAACTTTCTTCAATTTCTTGAATAACTAATCATACAACTGTAGTTACTATGCTTGGGCTTGCACAACTGTAAGTTCCACTATCTTTTCAAAATATACTTGTTTATATATATGTATATGCTTGTATATACTTGCTTAGAGTTTTCCCCAGAAATTAGGTCTAGGTTTAGGTCAAACCAGTGGTTACTCTTTTAACATAATCAAAACTAGTTCCCCATAGGAAATTCTAGATACAGTCTTGCCTCCTCTTGGGCTTATACAATATGGAACAGAGAAATGCATTATTCCCGGTGAAACTTTTCTCAAGACTGTCCAAACTTAGAAATATATGTGTAAAAGAAATTCAATTCCCCAAAGAGGACTAATTCCTGGTGAAACGTCTTTTGAATTTCTTCAAACCTTAGAACTATTATGCAAAGAAAGGATTTATTTCTGGTGAAACCTTTCTTAAACTTTTCTTAGGCTTAGACCCACAGGCTTCCTAAAAGCATCCCCAACGTCCTCTTGGGCTTTGTACAAGGACCCACAGGCTTCCTAGAAGTTCTCATCCTCCTCTTGGGCTTAGTACAAGGACCCGAAGACCTCTTACAGGTATAAGACAGAACTTAGTCATCTCTACTAGTTCAATCCTCTAGAGAGTCAGAATCCTAAAACATCAGACCATTCTAGGGTTGAATCTCATCCCTTAAAATATCAGCCTTCTCTTGGGCATCATACAAAGATCTTTCTCCAACTAAGAGTCAACCTCTTCATACCAGTAGACTTGGAAAGTCTCATCTCCTCTTGGATCTCAAAGAAACCCTCAAGTTTCCTAAAAGCACAGGAAAAAACCTGATCATTTCATTAATCTCCAGCATAGTTTGAAACCTCCATAGGTTTTCATACTCAAGGTTTAAACCTTTATCATCAATAAAACCCTAACAGAATCAGAGCCTTATGGTCTCTGATATTTCAACTCTTCTTCAAATCCCCAGAAAGAGTAATACCTTTGGATTCCCCAATACATATTGGACCTGTCTCTGGATTCCAACAATCCTCTGCAGAAGCCAGCCTCCTCTTAGGCTTCATATAAGAATATCTCCAGCCAACATCCTCTTAGGCTTTATATAATGACTTTCCTCAGTAGAGTCAGTCTCAATCTTGGGCTTTGTACAAGACAGATAAAACCTCCCCAGTGGAGTCCATCTCTTTTCAGCCTCATTCTTGGACTTTGTACAAGACAGATCATACTCTCCAGCTGAGTCAATCACTTTTCAGCCTCAATCTTGGGCTTTATACAAGACAGATACAAAACTCCCTAAGTATAGTCCATTCTTTTAGCTTCAACCTTGGGCTTTGATCAAGGCACATAAAAATCAACATTCCCTCAGAGGATATCAAGAGTTCTCTCTGTACGAAGACATTTCTCTGTACATCACATATCAAAACAAACAATCAAAAAACCCTAATTCCAGATAACTGTTGTAAGTGGCACACTTGTTGATTCAAAAATCCAAGTTGTGGTCCTTCTCTTATCCTGGTCAAAAATCATCTTTCATCTAATTGCTATAAGTGGCAAGCCTCTGGATTATTTACATTCATGCCAATGTCCCTCTCTTAGCATGAAAGATTCATAAGGAAAAATGGCATTGCTCAATACTGAGTTAAAGTTTCTTCCTTCATGACATTACCCTTCTAAAGGAAATTATGGCATTGTTGGATTCTCATATCCCAGTTAAAGTAATTTTCCTTTATAATCAAGTACCCAACCTTTTGTGATGAATATGTGAGATATCTCCCTTTAGAGATAACAAATTCTTTCTCAATCAAACCTTTAGCTTCAATCTAGGGCTTTGAACAAGACACAAATAACCTTTAGCTTCAATCTTGGGCTTTGAACAAGACACCAAATATCTTTTCCTCCCATAGAATAGGAGGAACTATGATTGCTCTGATTTCTCGAGTATCTTTACGAGAATACGTAGGCTTAAGATTGTGAAATCTTAGCGAGCACACAAATCAAAAACCTTAGGTCCAGTACCTTCACAAAAACATCAGAAAACCAGAAAACAACAAAAACACTCTCTCAAACACTCCCAAAGGAGAAACTTTCCCAACCCAGCAGAAAAACACAAGAAAGCAGTTAAAGATAATAGAGAAATATGCAATAAAAAGTCTATGGATAACCATATATACACTGGGTGATTGACAACTTCCCTTTGTATAACCTGACCCCGTTCCCCGATCTCTTAGCATTTGTTAAAAAAAACATTTGCGTGCAAGGTTAGTTTTAGATATCTTCCCTTTTTTTCCAGCTTCATAGGATAAATAAGAAATCAGAAAGTAGCACCCAATTCCAACCATTGCGGTAAGGTGGTCGCGTCACCGACAAAAATCGCACACTACTATAACCAATGTCAAAAATGTTCTTCATAGAAATTTCAACATAAAAGATCTTGGAAATTTAAAATATGTTCTCGGTTTTGAAATTGCAAGGTCCTCCCAAGGCATTTCAGTATGCCAAGACAAAGAGACGGTCAATCTTCTTCAACAAATCGGTCTCCTTGCAGCTAATTCGGAAAATATCCATATAGACCCTTCACATAAATTTGACTCCACCCTTGATCCCCATCTATCTAATCCTACTTTTTAGAGAAGTTTGATTGTAAAATTAATATATCTCACAAACACATGTCTTAATATTTGTTTCTCTATTTGCGGGTTATGTTAACACCTCTCAAATCTAACTTCCATGCATCTGCAGGAAGCTTACCGCATTCTCTGATACATCAAGATAACACTAGCACAAGGAATCATATTCAAATCTTCTTCTAGAACTGCATTAACATGATTCACCGATTAAGTTTGAGGAGAGTGTTCAGAAACTCGTTAATCAACCACTGGATTTTTCTTCTACATCGGCAGTTAGATCATATCATGGAAAAGAAAAAAAAACACACAGTATCTCATTTATCTGCTGGAGTAGAATATCAAACCTTAGCTAATGCAATGTGTGAAACACAATGGTTAATTTATCTCCTCTGTATAACAAACCTGTTAATTTTTGTTGTGACAATCATTCTGCGATTCATATTGATAATAATCTTGTCTTTCACGAACGCACCAACCACATTGAAATGGACTCTCACATTGTGGAAAATAAGATTCAGGATCGCATCATTCACCTCATGTTGATTAAGTCATCAAAATAGGTTGTCAACATCTTCACTAGGGATGGAAATTTAACACATGCCAGTGAGTACCCGTAAGAATTATCCTTAACGGTTAAGGTAAAAATATGAAAAATGAGTAACGTCACGGGCACATGCAATTATCCACTAAAATAAACGGGCATGGGAGTGGGTACGGGTACCTTAGTACCCACCTCGCCTCATACCCGCACTAATATATATTTTTATTTTTGTTATTATTTACACATGTGTGTTTAGCAATTTTATAAAATATATCACCATTAAACTTGTATGTATTTTAATATAAGTGTTTGTTTATTTCTTAACTCAACAATAACATCCTTGAATTTTTTTTGTTGTTAAAAATATAAAATGACATGATAAATTATAATTGATCAATAATTTTTATTAGAAATGCGGGTACGCTATGAGTACAGGTACTTAACTACCCATTAGATATGAGTACAAGTCCAAATATTAGTAACCACGTGGGTATGATCTCGGGTACGGAAAATTTTTCAAACTACGGGTATAGGAACAAGTACTAGAGTATCATGTCCAAACCCTACCCACTATCATGCCTAATCTTCACAAAAACTCTACATTCAAGTCCTTATTTGGTTATGTATGCCAAGATGAGAATGTACACTATCAATTTAAGATTGAATGGGGTGTTAATACTTATTTAGTTTTATATTAGCCTTTTTTAGTCTCTTAAAGTTTTTTATTTTATTATTGTTATATTTCAAATATCTGTATATTTATTTTTCTAAGTTTTGTATTTAAATACTAGCCCATTACTCTGACCACAAGAACGAAAAATACATTTTATTTTTCTATTTCTTTTCGTTTTGCTTTCAACATGGAAATTTGTTGGGTATCAGAATAGTAAGATAAATAACACAAAAATAAGAGATTAAGGAGTAGGAAAATTGACACAAAATATTTACGTGGAAAACCCTCAACAAATAAGGGAAAAACCACGGGCACCGGTAGAAAAGATTTTCACTAAGTGGAAGAAATTACAACATTTCTCTCTAAATACAAGGAGAGAACAAATTACACTCTCTCTTGTAATAAGAGAACACTCACTAAAGGAACTTTATAGGAGAAACTACAATATATTCTTTCTCTCTAAATATTTCTCTTATGTTATGTTGCAATGCTTTTTGTTGTTGTGTTAGGAATAGGAAATGCACCTCTATTTATAGGTGCTCATCTTCATAAAACCATGGGAGTTGTTACAAAGCCATGGGTGCGAAACCATGGGTGTTTCTTTCTTGGTCCACAAATTGTGATTTTATTCAATCACAATCCTTGGCCATAATCTTTTACCATGACCACAATATTTGACTATGACCATGACCACAATATTTTACTATGACCTCAATCCTTGACAATCTCCCACTTAAAGTCACATTTGTGATCTTCAAAAATCTTCTCTACCTTACAAACTTCATGCTGATTGCGCCTCTAATAGGCCATAGGAAGACCTATACCATGCAAACTTATCAGAGTTTATCGGTTTCGTCATTGTATCTGCTAGGTTATCTTTAGTGTGAATTTTCTGCATATCCACACTTCCTTCTTCTACTACCTCTCTGATAAAATGGCATTGAACTCCTATGTGTTTTGTCCTGGAATGAAAAGCTGGATTCCTTGCAATGTGCAAGGCACTCTAGCTGTCACAATACACAGTTATCTTTTGTTGCTTGTGCTCGAGTTCTTCCAATAACCTTTGAATCCAAATTTCTTCCTTACATGATTGGGTAGCGACCATGTATTCAGCTTCTGTAGTAGACAAAGCTACAATAGTCTGCAATTTGGATAACCAGCTTACCGCTCCTCCTGCAAGTGTGAACACATAGCCATTAGTAGATTTTCTTTTATCAAGGTTGCCTGCAAAATCTAAATCAACATAGCCTCTGATAGTGAATTCCAATCCCCTAAAACATAATGCAACACCTGAGGTTCCTTTGATGTATCTAAGGATCCTCTTAACAATATTCCAATGTTCATTACCTGGATCTGCCATAAACCGACTGACTGTTCTAACTGCTTGAGCAATATCTGGTCTAGTACATATCATAGAATACACAAGGCTTCCCACCGCTGGTGCATACGGTACTCGAGACATTTCCATCCTTTCCAATTCATTGCTAGGATTCATACTTGAGGGTAATTTATAATTGACAAGTGGGGTAGAGATTGGCTTACAGTCTTGCATGTTAAAGTGGCGCAAAACTTTCTGAAGATAATTTTTCTGAGAAAGCCAAATGCTTCTGTCTTTTCTGTCTCGGTGAATTTGCATCCCTAAAATCTTGTTTGCTAGTCCCAAGTCCTTCATATCAAACTCCCTAGCCAATTGTGCCTTTAATTCTTGGACTCGATCTTTGTTGGGGCCTACCACCAACATGTCATCCGCATACAACAACAAAATGATAAAATCATAATTATCATCAAACCTTTTGTAATACGTACAATGGTCTGAACTTAATATGTTGTATCCAAGGCTCGCAATGAAGGAATCAAATCTCTTGTACCAACACCTTGGCACCTATTTTAAACCGTACAGAGATTTGGTCAACCGATAAACCAAGTTTTCTTTTCCTTGTTCTTCAAAGCCTTCGGGTTGGAGCATATATATTTCCTCTTCAAGTTCTCCATGGAGAAACACAGTCTTTACATCAAGCTGCTCTAGATATAGATCAAATACAGCACACATCGCCAAGACCACTCTGATTGTGGTGAGTCTTACCACTGGAGAAAATATCTCATTGAAATCAATACCTTCTTTCTGAGCATATCCTTTGACCACCAGTCTTGCACGATATCGTTCCACCTGATCGTTGGCATCTCTCTTAATTTTGAACACCCGTTTATTACCGATGGCTTTTCGACCTTTAGGAAGTTCAACAAGTTCCCATGTGTTATTTCTATGTAAGGCTTCAATTTCCTCTTGCATTGCTGCCATCCACAGAGAAGCATCTGAACCATTTAACACCTCATGGAAGGTTGATGGTTCTCCATCTTCTGATAGAAGACAGTATGCATCATGACTTGCCATCACATATTCTGAGTGCCAGGATGGTTTTCTTATCTGACGTGTGGTTCTTCTGGGATCTATATTATTGACCTTAGTTGGTTCTTGTTCTTCGTGCTCTGGCTCTGCTTCAGAAGAATCATTTTCTCCTAACTTTTCCTCCATCTCGACTGTAGTAGTCTCCTTTATAGTGTTGTCTTCTTTTTTCTCCTTTTGTAGTTCATTTTTTACAAAGATTACATCTCTGCTAACAATAATCTTGTGGGCAGCGGGATCCCACAGACGATGCCCCTTCACATTGTCAGTGTAACCCAAGAATATGCATTTCTTGGATTTTGGGTCCAGCTTTGTTCTTTCTTGGGAGTTGTACATCACGTACATAGGACATCCAAATACATACAAAGAATAATAATTGCCCGGTTTTCCCTTCCACATCTCCATTGGTGTCTTTAAATCAATCGCAGTTGATGGCGATCAATTTATCACGTAACAGAAAGTTTTGAAAGCTTCTGCCCAGAAAGACTTTGCCAATCCTGTTGTTTTCAGCATAGCTCCTGTCCTCTCCAAGAGAGTTCTATTCATCCGCTCTGCTACACCATTCTGCTGAGGTGTATGAACAACAGTAAATTGTCGCTTAATACCTTTTTGCTTGCAGAATGTATGGAAATCACCATCTGTATATTCTCCTCCATTATTTGTCCTCAAGCACTTAATTCTTTTCCCAGTTTCAAGTTCCACTTGTGCTTTGAACTCCTTGAATACTAAATACACATCTGACTTCTTCTTGATTGGGTACACTCATAGTCTCCTGGAGTAATCATCAATGAATGATACAAAATATTTTGCTCCTCCAATGGACATTTCCGGTGACTCCCACACATCAGAAATGAACCAAGTCTAGTATGTGTTTGCTTCTAGCAGTTGACTTAGTAAACTTTAGTTTATGCTACTTGCTTATCACACTGTGCTCGCAGAATGGTAAATTTACCGACTTGAGCCTGGGTATGAGATTACGTTCTGAAAAAACTTTCATGCCTCATTCTGATATATGGCCTAGTCTGCGATGCCATATCATCGTTGTTTCTTCCTGGCTTCTAGCTGCTACTAATGCATCTGCTCCTTTCATTGTGTCTCCCAAAAGCATGTATAGATTTGCAGCGACCTTCTCTGCTTTCATCACTACTAGCAAACCTTTCACCACTTTCAAGATCCCACCTGGAACATGGGTCTTGCATCCGAGGTCATCTAGTTTCCCAATAGACAATAAATTCTTCGTCAATCCTTTCACATACCGTACCCCTTGAAGTGTGTGGATAGTACCATCATACATTTTTATTTGACTGTACCAACTCCAGCAATTTCCAAAGCATGGTCATTCCCCATCAATACATGTCCTTCTGAGATAGGTTCGTAAGTGCAAAACCAGTCTCGTCATGGAGTCATGTGCCATGTTGCCCCTAAATCTACTATCTAACCATCAGTGAGTTGAATTTTACTTTTGGTACTAACTGCTGCTCCGCTGTAAAGGATTTCTCCATCATCGAAGATACTAGCAATACATCCTTGAGATGTACTTGCTTTAGAAGCTTATCACCAGTCTTCTTGTTGAACCAACATTCTTTCTTCAAGTGTCCTCTCTTACCACAATTTGAGCATTTGAGGTTTGTTCTTCTTTGAGATTTTGATCTACCATGATTTTGACTCCCACTGGGACCACTCCGTTGATCTACCTCTCGTAATTGTCAAAGCTTCTACTCGTTTTGAGCTTTCTTGCCGATCTTCCTTATTTTTACACCTGGATTCTTCTTCAAGAACAGATCCGGCAACATCATTAAAGGATAGACGATCAACAATATTATTGTTTGTAATATTGACGACGAGTTGATCATACAAATCTGGTAAACTCTGAAGAAGAAGCTCTGCTCGTTCATTTTCCACTATTGTGAAATCTGATGCAGATAGTTGAGCAAATAATGTATTCAAATTATTGATGTGATCCGGCACCGAAGTGGATTCACTCATTCGAAGAGTATAGAGTCTCCTCTTTAAGAAAATTCTGTTGTGAAGTGACTTGACCTCGTACAGTTGGATGCAAGTATGTAAAAGAAAGCTGATAAAACTTACAGGCGAGCAAGCTTCTATTGTAACAGCTGTATGGTTAGTTGTTCAAGAAATTAAAGAAAGTTTTGATAACAACTATGAGTTTGAACCTAAATCAAAAGGGAAAGTTGTTTTGAAAAGAGGCTTGGGGCTTATACTCAAGGAGAGGCCCAGATGAAAAATGACGATCGCACCGTTATTTTGAAAATTGTATCGGGATTTATACAATGACTGAGGCCCCAAAATTATTTATGTACAAAAGAGGGTTGGGTCTTACACTCTATTAGAGGCCCAAAAAATGTTAAAAGAAAAGAGAATGGGACTTACAACACGAGGAGAGGCCCAGTTGAAAATTGTTTTAAAATTGGCGATCGTGCTGAGATTTTATCAGGACTTATACAATGACTGAGGCCCAAAAAAGGTATTTATTTACAAAAAGGGTTGGGACTTACACTCTATTAGAGGCCCAAGAGTTTATGAAATGTTTGAAAAAAGATCAAAATCAAAGAAACCCTAATTTCATTTCTAAAAGTAATTTGTCAAAGAAAATTAATTAAAAAAATGATAAAAACACCAAATAAGTTTAAATAAACCACTTGTGATTTTTTGTTAAGGTTTGAAAAATGATGTTTTAATCACAAGATGACTTAAAACTCATTTGGTTTTGAAAAGATCAAGAGAAAAGAAATATTTTCAAATGTTAAAAAAAACAAATAAAATAAGTTCTTTATGAAAATATTAAATACATAAAATAAATAATATTTTTGTGAAATTTTTGTAGAATAAAATATTTTAACATTTTTGTGACTTTTTGAAAAAAGAACCAATAAAAAATGATAAAAAAAAATGAGTGAGAAATTAATTTCTGAAGTTATTAAAAAGATGGTGAAAAAGTGAAAAGGAAAACAAGTGGTAAAAAATTAGAAATGGCCCCCCCAAGGCTTGAACTCACGCCCTTGGGGTGGAGAGTTTAAAATTCTACCATCTGAGCCAT
This sequence comes from Lathyrus tuberosus, assembly GCA_022829125.1. Classification (NCBI taxonomy): domain Eukaryota; kingdom Viridiplantae; phylum Streptophyta; class Magnoliopsida; order Fabales; family Fabaceae; genus Lathyrus; species Lathyrus tuberosus. The sequence goes on along the minus strand of JALAZF010000414.1, from coordinate 3,997,638 downwards.
GTGCATGGGCTGAAAGGGGATGGCAATAATGAATAATATATGATAAATCCTTTTGAAAATAGTTTTAAAAAAAAAAAACCAAAAGGTCTGGGGCGAGGGGGATTCGAACCCCAGACCTCTCGCTCACTACACACACACACACACACACACACACACACATACAAATACTAGTGTTTCCACTAGGGCACAATGCCAATTCAAACATAATATGGCAAGTGTATAATATATAGAAGGTTTGGTTTGAAAACCTGAAGAATGGCGCCATGACCATCTTCTTCCTTGGGCAAGCTACGTAAAGGCTCCTATCTCACTCATTTCTCAACCATTTCACAAGATATAAAGATGAAAATCGTGTGTTTTGAAACAAGGAACATGATGGCAATATTCAATTTTGTTTAAATTAAGTGAATCAAAAGATAACATGGTAAAATCAGATGAACCCTAAAATGTGCAAGAGCTTAATGAAATCACATACACAAATCATAAACATCAATTAATTAAGGGTAAATGATCTACAAACATTCAGAAACACAATGGTAATTTGAAAATATGTTTATGATGCATGATTCATTGAGTTTGAGAGTTTAAGGTTTACCTCTGCAAGTGAGAATCAAATTCTGGTTTAGAGGTGTTACAGATGTGTTCCGATGATCTAGACAGCTTCCTTGGGTGCCAAGGAGTGTGTTTGAATGCTTAGAGTGGATTGAAATGAGCTGGAACTTGGTGTGACACCTTAACTGCAACTCTGTCAAGAACTTGAGCAATTGGCAGGTGATTTTGTAAAATTGATGTTCCAGATGTTGTTTTAGTGTTTAGATCACCTACATATGATGTTTATGAGGTGTTGGTATGATTGGTTTGGTTGGAATCACTCTCAATTTCAAAACCCGATAGTGACTTGAGTTAGAAGGAAAATTTGGAGTGAAAGAGAGATTTTGAGTAAAGCATCAGTTTGGGTGCTTTGGTGTACTCAAACTGATCACAAATGAGATCTATTTATAGTAGAGCAAGTTTGTTTTGGCTGCAATAGTGAATGGCAACTGCAACAGGTTTGTGGCAAATGGTGTTCCAATGGAATCTCAAGTCTCCTCTAGCCATTGACTTGAGGTTAAAGCACAGACTATGAGTCTTTTGTGGCAGGGATAAGGCTTGACTGAACTTGGATGACCTTGTCTTGAAGAATGCCACCTCTATGTATCAGGTAAATGCTTTGAAACAAAATTGGCCATTTGAAGCATCTTGAATTTTAGGGGTGTCATGCCTAAACATAGATCCATGGACTTGTGAGGCTTGTGAATCAGTGTTTGTCCCTTGGTTGTTCCCCCTTGAGGTGTGCAGATGGATAACCATGCTTGAACTTGTCCAATTTTGCCAATTTGAGTAAAAATTCCAAATTCTGTCTTGCACAAGACAGTTTGAATTGTGGTTTTGAGGGGATCATATCTCCTTGTTCAAATGAAGTTATGGAAAGCTTTTATGCTTTTTAAAAAGCCCTCATATGGTACAATCCATGTGTGATCATAGTTGGTATTGAAACTATTTGGATCCCATTGAAAAAACCTCATGAACTTTGATGTTCAAGGCTGGTAACTTAGGCAGATTTTCACTAATTGTTGAAAAAGTGTCATTTTCTTCATTTTTGTCATTTTGATCACTCCATAACTTAAAATCCATGAAGAATTGGACTTTGGTGTAGTTGAAGATTTTGTAGAATGTAGGAAGACCTACAAATCAAGCTTTGGATCACTCAAAATGGTTGCTTGGATCAAAAGTTATGATCCTTGAAAGTTGGCACCAAAACCATCCAAATTTAGTAACTTAGAAAAATTTTCAATTTTTCAAGATTACCCTTTTTACAAGTTATCTTGGTTTCTTGATCAATTCTTGTTCAAATGACATTATAAATCATATTTTATGAAAATATGAGTCATAAGGATCATTTTTGCCAAAAAAAGTCATGTTTTGACTTTTGGCTCCGGAGCGGTTTGGCGCGTAAAAACCCTAATTCCCGACTTTTGGGGAATGCATCCTTTGAGGGTAATTTAGCTTTGCAAATGGATTCTTAGGGTTATTTTGAGCATGTTGAGTCACATGTTGAAGTCTTGGCTCATCCTCTTGTGAAAATCTCACTCTGGGGGTGCCAGTCGTCCAAAACCCTAATTTGGCGATATCGGGTGTTTCGAGGATCAAACCACTTGGAATGTGGCAACTTGTGTGCTTGATTTTTGATGTGAAGATCCTCTTGATCCTTTGTGGGTGTTTTAAGAGGTTAGACAAGTTGAATATCGTGTCATTTCTTGATTGGTCTTTTGTCTAAATGTTCTGGGAGGGCTCAAAACCCTAATTCTTGATTATGATGGATGCTCAACTATCTCTAGGAGATTGATGAGGCATGAAGGTACATCTATATTGTGGTGATTATTTGTACAATGATGAGAAATCTTGGTGATCAAAATTTGGGGTATGACACTTTGAACAAGACACTAAATATCTTTCCTCCCATAGAAATAGGAGGAACTATGGTTGCTCTGATTTCCCGAACCTCTTTACGAGAATACGTAGGCATAAGATTGTGAAATCTTAGCGAGCACACAAATCAAAAACTTTAGGTCCAGTACCTTCCCAAAACAACGGAAAACCCGAAAACAACAAAAACATTCTCTCAATTCTCCTAAAGGAGAAACTTTCCCAAACCATGGCAGATAAACACAAGAAAGCATTTTTAATTAGCAGAAAAACATGCAATAAAAGGTTCCTATGCATTACCATAGATACACTGGGTGTTAATAGCTTCCCTTTGTATAACCATACCCCGTTCCCCGATCTCTTAGCATTTGTTAAAGAAAACATTTACGTGCAAGGTTAGTTTTAGATATCTTCCCTTTCCTTTCCAGCTTCATAGGATAAATAAGAAATCAAAAAGTAGCACCCAAAATCCATTGCGGTAAGGTGGTCGCGTCACCGACAAAAATTGCACGCTACAGAAACCTACGACTCTCAAAACCCTAAACCCTATTTTCTACTTTATAAAAGTGTTACAAAAATTGGTTATATTTTTCAATCCTAGGTCTTGGTCTTCTTTTATAGCCTTCTGCTTCTTTGGGCTTCAAATCTTCTGTTTATTGATCCCTTGATCCACTGATGTGATCGTTCCTTGATTCTTGCACCAGATTTAAAAGCTGATATATTCGTCGAATCTGGATGTTGGAATATTGTATTCGACATCTTTGTCTGCAGCATTCTTCATGTCCAAGACAGACCCATACCCAACCTGAACAAACCAAGAAATGGATAAAACCCATGAGAACCCAGCACAATAGAAAAGCCAACCTGAGATAAGATGAGGACGAGAACACCCTTTAAATACAAGAGCGTTTTTCTTAGGATGTAACGAACCATTGGAAGTAACACATGTCCATCCAATGTGAGCATTAAATGAAAGGGTGTATCTTCACAGACAAAAGTACACTGACCAAATCGCATTTGACTGTTTCTTCTTTTAACAATGTCCATCTAAGGAATGTGCATTTACCGAGATGCATGTTTAACACACGTTCCCTAAGACACATTTTCTCCACCGTCCAAAGCAATCAATAAGAATACAACCATACATCCTAACCAATGTTCTGACATCTTGTCAGACTTTATTTAGTCCCTCTTGTAACATCTAATGCATATTCATAATCCCTTTTAATGAGCCCCAAGCGTAATCCTTCCAGCCAGAAGACCAAGAATACCTGACCAAGATGTTAAGACATTTCTTCAAACATCTCCTAGTTAGCAACAAAAACTCTCAAGATACTTGTCACACTCAATCCATTGACACCCAATGACAGAATCAGAACAATCTGATAAGTCCACTAAGAACTTATACCAGTAGAGCAATGTCACGACATCTCGTCTGACATATCATCCTCACCTGAGGCATTCTATCACAAACTGCTTGAAATCACAAACAATCTTGATAAACAACTCCTTTACTGCAGTAATGTAGCGAGCGATTTTGGACGTGGTTCTTAAGAACTGTCACTCTGGGGTACTACAGGTCGATTCATTTTTTATCCTATTGAAGCTGATGAAGGAAGGGAAATAGATGTCTCCAATTAACCCTGCTTGCATACTGAGTTTAAACAGATGACTGTTGGTTTACAGATGCGGTTTAGATCGTGGGCCTCTCTCTGATTATTTTGCTAAAAATGGAAATGGTGCTTTTTGATTGATGTGTGAAGGTACGGGATTTTGGGTTTTTGATTAGTGTGCTCGCTAAGATTTTTCAATCTTATGCCTACGTATTCCCGTTTAACGAAACAGGGAAATCAGAGCGATCGTAGTTCCTCCTATTCTATGGGAGGAAAAAGGTCGTTTGGTGTCTTGTTCAAAGCCCAAGACGTGAAGCTAAAAGTGGTTTGTATCTTGTTCAAAGCCCAAGATGTGAAGCTGAAGGGTCTATTTGTAGCTTGTTCGAAGCCTAAGATGTGAAGCTAAAGGGTTTTGACTATAGAGAGAACTTGTCATCTCTAAAGGGGTATATTTGGTCTGTTTGTCACAACTGTTGGGTGACTGATTATAAAGGAGAATTACTTTAACAGGGATATGTCAATCCAGTAATGCCATAATTTCCTTTATAGGGGATTTTTAACCTGAAGGGGAAGACTTTAACTCAGTTTAGAGCAATGCCATATTTCCTTAGGAATTTCTCATGCTAAAAGAGGGACAATGGCGTGGATGTAAATAATCTAGAGGCTTGCCGCTTACAGGTTGATTGACTCAACCGGGGTTTCCTTATACAAAGCCTACGAGGAAGTTATTGACCCAACAAGAGGGTGTTTTTATGTGTCTCGTACGAAGCCCGAGAGAGAGGTTAAAAGGGTTGACTCAACAAGAGAGCGCTTTTGTATGTGTCTTGTACGAAGCCCAAGACGGAGGCTAAAGGTGTTCGACTCAACAAGAGAGTCTTTGTACCTTGTACGAAGCCCGAGATGGAGACTGAAAATGTTTGACTCAACAAGAGAGTCTTTTATACTCAACAAGAGAGTGATTTTTATCTCATACGAAGCCCGAGATGGAGGCTAACGGGTGTGACTCAACAAGAGAGTCTTTTATACTCAACAAGAGAGTGATTTTTATCTCGTACGAAGCTCGAAATGGAGGCTAAAAGGTGTGACTCGACAAGAGAGTCTTTTATACTCAACATGGGAGTGATTTTTATCTCGTACGAAGCCCGAGATGGAGGCTAAAACTGTGACTCGACGAGAGAGTCTTTTATACTCAACAAGAGAGTGTTTTTGTATCTCGTACAAAGCCCGAGATGGAGGCTAAGAGGGAAGTGACTCAACAAGAGAGTCTTTTATACTCAACAAGAGAGTGTGTTTGTATCGCTTACAAAGTTCGAGATGGAGGCTAAAAGGGAAGTGACTCAACAAGAGAGTCTTTTATACTCAACAAGAGAGTGTCTTTGTATCTCGTACAAAGCTCGAGATGGAAGCTAAAAGGGAAGTGACTCAACAAGAGAGTCCTTTATACTCAACAAGATAGTGTTTTTGTATCTCGTACAAAGCCCGAGATGGAGGCTAAAAGGTTAGATCCACTGGGGAGAATCATTGTACAAAGCCCAAGAGGAGGCTAGTGTGTCGGTGACTGTTTCAGTTCAGTGACAGGTCCAGTATGTTGGATATAGAGAAAATCAGTTCTTATATGGGTAATGTTGTACTTTGGGATTGATCAGAGGATCATGGTTATTTCATGTTCTTTAAGGAAATGGGAAATCCAAAGGTATGGAGACTGTCCAAGTCTACGGGTGTTTTGAGAAATCGATTCTCAGGTAGTGAATGATCTTTGTATGATGCCCAAGAGAAGACCGGTATGTTAAGGGATGAAGGTCAACCCATTAACTGGTCTGACACTTGACTCAAAAAGACAGCTCTAGCAAATTGATGACTAGGTTCTGTTCCTATACTTGTAGAGGTCTCTGGGTCCTTGTACTAAGCCCAAGAGAAGGCATGAGAGCTTTTAAGAAGCCGAAGGGTCCTTGTACAACGCCCAAGAGGAGGCGGGGATGCTTTTAAGAAGCCTGTGGGTCCCCAAACCCCGAGAAATTCAAGACATGCCATTCACCAAGAATGGATCAAGCCAGGAAAGTCCGAGAATTTAGAAGAAACTCAAGAGATGCCATTCACGGAGAAAAGATCATCTCTGGGGAGTAGAGTCTCTTTGACAATTTCTAAGGGTGACAGTCTGAGAAAGGGTTCACTGAGAATGCTACCTTTCACGTCTCCATATTGTTTAACCCCAAGAGGAGGGAAGACTGTGTCTGGTAATCCTATGGGGATCTAGTTTTGTTTGTATTTAAGAGTGACCAATAGGGCTTTACCTAGTGCTAGATGTAGTTGTCGGGGAAAACTCTAAATAACTATACTAGTATTACACAGTTGATATTTGACAGGTATATAAAAGTTTGTGAAAGAAGACTTATAGTGAGCAGCCCCCACAATACAGTTATATATATGAAAGCGGATAAAGAAAGCGGGTAAACACTTACTCGGTTGTAGAGCTTCCATGTTTTTTGGTTAGTTGTTCCACAAAGAAAGCTTTGATAACAATATCATATTCAAAATGAAAGGAGAAAGTGCTTTGAAAAGATTGTTGGGGCTTACAGCTCAAGGAGGGCCCAAGGTTTTATCAGTGATTGCACTGTTGTTTGAAATTATACAGGGACTTATACAAGTGACTGAGGCCCAAAAAGGTTTTTTGTATAAAGGGATGGGTCTTACACTCTTTCAAGAGGCCCAAAGGTTTATTTTTGTACAAGTGGTGGGGCTTACAACTCAAGGAGAGGCCCAAGGGTTTGTTTTAAAAGGCGACGATCGCGCCGAACTTTTGATGGTATCGGGACTTATACAATAAGTGAGGCCCAAATTATTTTGGTTTTCAAAAAGGGTTGGGTCTTACACTCTACTAGAGGCCCAATGATTTTTAAAGAGTGGGGCTTATAACACGAGGGTCTTGATGATATCATGCAATCTACATATCAATCTACTCGTTTCGGCATATTTGCGTTTTCTATCCAATCTCACTGAATCTTGATGATATCATGCAATCTACATATCAATCTACTCGTTTCAACCTCACGATCATGTCTATGGTCTTTAATTTCATTTATTTTAAACATGGAATAAGAAATCAAAGAGAAACCTCAAGAACCCTAAAATTTGCATGAAGGTTCAGAAATTCCATACACGATTCAAACAATGCAATTGATTGAGAGAAAACACTCCATGCATGATTATGAACATATGGCCAAATTATTGTGCAGCAAAAAATGCATGGATCATAGAGTTAGAAGTGCTCATGCTTACCTTTGGCAGCTGGTGATCGTGTTTTGTGTTAGAGGTGTTACAGCTTGGTTCCAATGTTATGGACAGCTTCCCTAGGTACTATGGAGTGTGTCTGAGTGCTTGGAATGGTTTGTAATGATCTGGAACTGAAGATGGTATCCCAACTGCACCTTGGTTAAAACCTTGAGCAGTTGGCTGGTGATTCTGAGAAATCAGTGTTCCGGATGTTGTTTATGTGTTTGGATCACTTCTATATGATGTTTATGAGGTGTGTGTGTGTGTGTGATTGGTTTGGTTGGAATTGCTCTCACACTCAAAACCCGATAGTGACTTGCTTTGGAAGGCAATTTTGGAGTGAAAAAAGAGATTTTGAGGAAAGCATCTGTTTGATGGCTTTGGTGTACTCAAACTGATCACAAATGAGCTCTATTTATAGTAGAGCAAGTTTGTTTTGCAAGGAATAGTGAATGGCAACTGCTGTATAGGTTTGGCCAATGTTGAGCAATGAGAATCCAAGTCTCCTCTAGCCATTGACTAGAGGTTAAGGCACAGCCTGCTGGTACCCTTGGTCTTGGATAAGTCTTGACTGAATTCAGTTGAAAATGGCTCAGTCCATGCCACCTTGGTGTATGCATTGAATGCTCCAATCCAAAATTGGAGTCTTGTCCCCTCTTTAGGGATTTCTAGGTTTAGCATGCTATTTTTGGTTCCAAAGACTTGGGAGGCTTAGGATCAGAGTTGGTTCCTCCTTGGTCCCCCCTTGAGGTGTTCAGATGGATAGAGTTACTTGCCCTTTGCAAAATTTGAGTAAATCGAGCAAAACTCCAAAATCTGCCTTGCCATTACAGTTTGCAGCAAGGCATATTGGCATTGTCATATCTCATGGCTCAAGTGGAATTTGATGGAGTTCTTGGCCATTTTGGAAAGCCCTCATATGATACAACAACTGTTTGATCATAATTGGTTTTGATACTTTTTGGATCCAAGTGAAAAATGCCCCTACATTTGGAAAGAAGTGAAGGCAGATTCTGACTTAGTGAAAATTTCACTAAGTGTTGGAAAAAAGTGACATTTTCACTTTTTGTAATTTTGATCATTCCATTACTCAAAATCCATGATGAATTGGAATGAGGTGTAGTTGAAGCTTTTATAGAGGGCCATGATGGCTACAAATCCAGCTTTGTATGGGGAAAATGGCCTTGTGGTTTAGGAGTTATGATCCTCCAAAGTTGGTACCCTAGCCACTTTGTTCCATAACTTAGAAAAATTTCTAAGTTTTTATGGTTACCCCTTTTACAAGTTATCCCTAATTTTCTTGATTTTTGTTGATGAATGATGATTTCAATCACACATTAACATCATTTTAGGGTTAAGGAACCATAATTGTGAAAAATCTCAAAATGTCAAAGTTTGACTTTTGTGCACAGTTGACTTTTTATCAAATGAATTCCAAACTGTGCGATCCTCAATGAAATCAAGTCCTTGACCTAAATCAAACTTGATGGATTGATTTCATAGGTGTTATAGGGTGTATTGAATCATGTCCTAGGGTTTGGGAGCATGTCCTGGTCAAAAGTCAAAGGCACAGTTGACTTTTCTCGCGAAACACTAATTGTGGTTCAGATGAAATTGAAACTTGTTGCTCAAGCTTCTTGGATCAATCCATTGTTGAAAATGGATCAATGTGGTTTATTAGAGACCCTCAAATCATGTCTTGAGGTCTTGGCTCATGATTTGTCCCAAAAGTCAACTTAGGGGTGAATTAGGTCAAGAAACCCTAATTCCTGATTTTTAGTGAATGCATCCCCTGAAGCAAAAATTGACTTGATAATTAGGTCCATGATGTTCCATGGAGTATATTAGATTATTATTTGAAGCATTGGCTCATGCCTAGAGGAAAATTTCCATCTAGAGGCCCTGGTCGACCAAACCCTAACTTTGGTGACACTGGTGATCTTGAGGCTTAATCCACTTAGAAGGGAGCAGCCTTGTGCTTAATCCTTGGAGTGGGAGTCCTCTTGATCCATTGTGGATGTTTGAGAGGCTAGAAAATTTGAAGATCATGTCATTCCTTGATTGATCCTTTGTCTAAGAGCTCTGAGAGGGCTTGAAACCCTAAGTCTGATTGTAGTGGATGCTCACCCATCTTTGGGGAGACTAATGGTTCATCCATATTGTGATAATGATTTGCACAATGATGGGAAATCTTAGTGGTCAAAATTTGGGGTATGACAGATGCCCCTATTTAATCTTCTTGGACCCGAAGGTGTGAATGGCGAAGGTATTCGGGCATTCGGGGTGCTAGAGGATTAAATATCAGAATACCCAAAATTTTGACAGTGATTAAGAATGGTAGCTCATGCATCCTTCTTCTTTTGCTAAGCAATGATGCTTAGAAAAGGTAAACTTTCCCTCGATCCTGGTCTTCAGCCAAGGAACTGGACTCAGTTTTCTTTTGAAATAAACTTCCCCTCAATCCTGGTCTTCAGCCAAGGAACTGGTCTCAGTTTTCTTTTGAAATAAACTTCCCCTCGATCCTGGTTTCCTACCAACGAACTGGCCTAAGTTTCTGATAGAAACTTCCCCTCGATTCTGGTCTTTAGCCAAGGAACTGGTCTCAGTTTCTGAACTAAACTTCCCCTCGATCCTGGTTTCCTACCAAGGAACTGGTCTCAGTTTCTTTTGTCAATAAACTTTCTTGACAAGGGACGCTGTTCGTAGCGGTTTTCGTCAAACTTCTCGCTGAATTTTCCTGGGGAGATCCCATTTGATAGAAAAACTTTTGATGTCAGACTTGCTGGGGAACCCGTCTGTCTGAGCTGTAGAGGTACACAAACTTCTCTGTTGGAGATGCCATTTGTTGACTCTATCGGGGAAAACGAGTCTCTTGAGAGACTGCTTCCTACTTGGAGATATCGCATCATCCTTTTCTCGGAGATCTTTTCGAAGAAATGCCATATGATGTGATCCAATTTTGAGGTGCTGATGACTTCATTAACATCGACTCTCCGGAGAGCAAAAATCAATGTGTTGCTGAAAGTCTTTAGTTGTGAGGCTTTCTCTGGGGATTTTCCTTAATCCGGGAAAGCGAAGATATCATCTTCAATGGCGAAGAGTGACATTTGTCGAAAGTTTCTCTGGTCTTCTCAGAGGTTCAAGTTATCAAAGTGGTCAAGGGCCAACTCCAATCCAGAAATAAACCGGAGGAGGGAGACAGTGCAGACGCAACATTTCCTGACGAGGAAAAAACTGACAACTCGATCGAGAGGACTTTTATCACTAGGGGATAAGATCGACTAGAGTGATAGTGATGCAATATGAATATGAATTTAAATCAATAATGCATGATGTATGTATATTTATGCTGACACAACTGACACGACACACAAGCTGACGGATGAACATGACTAGATACTCGGTCACTGCTGGGACGAAGTAGTACCGTTGGTTCAAGATAGCAATTCTGCCTTGCTCAGGAGAAAGTAGTTCCCGCGGGGAACAACCGTTGGTCGGGCTTAGGAGGTAAGAACTCTGTCGGAGATGTTAGATGGAGTATTCGCATCTGACATAACTGATCCTTCGTTTAGGCGCACTGGTTTAGAAGGAGTACTTTGATTCTGCACTTTGAAGTTCGCCTACTTCTGGCGAAGCGATCGATGTTCTTTCGATGTTTGACAGTCAAAAGAAATTGCCATCTTTATTTTAAAAGAAGAAAAATTTTACAAGTAAATTCATTTTTTTTTATTTCAAGAACCGGTAATCATGTTAAAATGTCGTTCTATAAAGCTAAAACAAATAAGAATTGAAAACAAAAGCACAAGGGCTCAAATTTTATTGATAGGATGGAAATCAGCCAAGGGCGTGATTCCATAGAGTATCTACAAAGTTTGAAAATGGTAATTTAAGGGAAAAGGGCTACATTGAAACATAACGACCACTATCCTTCTACCAACTTTAAATTCGGGACATCCTGAGCTTCCTTTGAAGATAACCTTGACTGGAGTTTTCTGATGGATGGCATGACTGCTACTAGGGAATTTGCCCCTGTTGGACGTAGTTACTTGCCATTATCCCTAACTTTTTCCTGGATTGTACTTTGAGATTTCCAATCCACCGGGATGATTTTTTATTGTGTCTCCAATTTTTGCCTGGACCGCCCTTTCGGGTTTTCAATCCACCGAGACGTTTTTTTTTTAGTTTAGGCAAAGTATTTCTTGACTACATCAACATTTGTGGGGTAGGCAAATTCCTCTCCGTCCATGGTTGCAAGTCTCAAGGCACCGCCTGAGAAAACTTTCTTGACCACATAGGGGCCGTCATAATTCGGAGTCCATTTACCCCGGGAATCAATGAGGAATGATTGTATCTTCTTGAGCACGAGGTCTCCTTTCCTGAAGACGTGAGGTCGAACCTTTTTGTCAAACGTCTTCTTCATTCTTTGCTGATACAACTGACCATGGCATAATGTCGTTATTTGTTTTTCCTCGATCAGATTTAGTTTGTTGTGTCGACCTTGACACCATTCAGCTTCTGTAAGCTTAGCTTCCATCAATACCCAGATTGATGGGATCTCTACTTCTATGGGGAGCACTGCTTCCATGCCATATACTAGTGAGAAAGGGGTAGCCCCTGTTGAAGTGCGGACAGATGTGCGATAACCGTGAAGAGCAAAGGGTAGCATCTCGTGCCAATCTTTGTAGGTTACAACCATCTTTTGAACAATCTTCTTGATGTTCTTATTAGCCGCTTCTACCACTCCGTTCATCTTGGGTCGGTAGGGAGATGAGTTATGGTGTTCAATCTTGAACTCAACACACAACTCCTTCATCATCTTATTGTTCAAGTTAGATCCATTATCTGTAATGATTTGGCTCGGAACACCATAACGGCAGATGATATTGTTTTTGATAAATTGGACCACCACTTGTCGGGTTACATTGGCGTATGACGCTGCTTCGACCCACTTGGTGAAGTAATCAATGGCTACCAGGATGAACCGATGTCCATTCGAAGCCTTGGGTTCAATCATGCCAATCATGTCGATTCCCCATATGGAAAAAGGCCACGGGAAAGAGAGAACTTTGAGATGTGTTGGCGGTACATGGATTTTGTCGGAGTATATCTGATACTTATGACACCTCCTCATGTACTTGTAGCAGTCGGATTCCATGCTCAACCAGTAGTACCCTGCTCATAGAATTTTTCTCGCCATTGTGTGTTCGTTGGCATGTGTGCCAAAGGTTGGCATGTGTGCCAAAGGATCCTTCATGAATTTCTTTTATCAGCATGTCTGCTTCTGGTCTGTCTACGCATAGGAGCGAGACCATGTCATAATTCCTCTTATAAAGTGTATCAGCGCTTAGGAAGAAGCTGTCAGCCAGTCTTCTGAGGGTTTTTTTGTCCTTCCTTAGTGCCCCAGGTGGGTACTCTTGTTTCTGAAGGAAGCATTTGATATCGTGATACCAAGGTTTGTCGTCTATGACTGCTTCAACTATGAAGATGTAAGCGGACCGTTCAAGGCGCATTATGTCGATCTTAGGTAAGTCGGTCCATTGACCTACACTTATCATGGAAGAGAGAGTGGCTAGTGCATCAGCCATGTGATTCTCTTCACGAGGGATATGATGAAACTCGATTCTGTTAAAGAATGGTAACAACCTCCTCGCATAGTTTTTGTAAGGAATCAATCTGGATTGGTATATGTTCCAATCTCCTTTGATCTAATTGACGACCAAAGCTGAGTCGCCATATACATCCAAGTTCTTGATCCTTAAGTCGATTGCTTCTTCGAGACCCATGATACAAGCTTCGTATTCGGCCTCGTTGTTTGTGCACTTGAATGTAAGTCTGGCAGTGAAAGGAATGTGGGTACCCTGAGGTGTTATGATGATTACCCCAATTCCGTTTCCGTAATGATTGACTGCTCCGTCAAAGATAAGTCCCCATTGGGAACTTGGTTCTGGCCTTTCACTGGGTAGCGGTTCATCGCAATCTTTCATTTTCAAATACATGACATCTTCATCTGGGAAGTCGAACCCGATTGATTCTCGATCGTCAATCGGTTGATGAGCCAAATGATCAGCTAAAATACTCCCTTTGATGGCTTTCTGAGCGTGGTATTCGATGTCGTATTCTGATAACAACATCTGCCAACGGGCAATCCTTCCCGTGAGAGCAGGCTTTTAATAGACGTACTTGATTGGATCCATTTCAGAGACCAACCAAGTAGTGTGACGAATCATGTACTGGCAAAGACGTTTGGCTGCCCAAGCCAGAGCACGGCAAGTTTTCTCAAGCATAGTGTACCGAGTCTACCAGTCGGTGAACTTCTTGCTCAAATAGTAAATGGCAGACTCTTTTCTTTTTGTTTCGTCTTGTTGGCCAAGTACACAACCCATAGAGTCTTCCAAGACTATTAGGTAGATGATCAGTGGTCTTCCTTCCACTGGAGGTGATAGAATCAGTGGGTTCAACAGGTATTCCTTAATACTGTTGAAGTCGGTTTGGCAATCTTCTGTCCAAACGCAATCCTGGTTCTTTTTGAGTAATTTGAAAATCGGCGCACATGTCGCGGTCATGAGGAATATGAATCTGGAGATGTAGTACAAACGTCCCAGGAATCCTCTGACTTGTTTTTCAGTTTTCGAAGAAGGCATTTCTTGAATGGCCTTGACCTTGTCAGGATCAACCTCAATTCCTTTCTGGCTGACGATGAACCCTAAAAGTTTTCGTTAATGGACACCGAAGGTGCATTTGTTGGGATTCAAGCGGAGTTTGTACTTTCTCAACCGCTCGAATAGTTTTGACAGGTGGGTCATATGCTCCTCTTCTGTCTTAGATTTTGCAATCATATCATCGACATATACCTCGATTTCCTTGTGTATCATGTCATGAAAAAGAGTAGTCATGTCCCGTTGATAGGTTGCCCCGGCATTCTTCAAACCGAACGGCATTACCTTGTAACAAAAAGTGCCCCATGGGGTGATAAATGAAGTTTTCTCCATATCTTTCGGCGCCATTTTTATCTGATTATAGCCCAAGAATCCATCCATGAAGGAGAAAACTTTGAACTTTGCTGTACTGTCTACCAGCATGTCAATGTGTGGCAAAGGAAAGTCGTCCTTCAGACTAGCCTTATTTAGATCTCTGTAATCGACACACATTCTGACTTTTCCGTTCTTTTTTGGCACGGGTACGATGTTGGCTAACCATTGAGGATATTCTGATGTGGTGAGTAAACCTGCGTCAATCTGTTTATGTACTTCCTCTTTGATTTTGATGGCCATGTCTGGATGAGTCCGTCTCAACCTCTGCTTTACTGGCGGACATTCTGACCGTAACAGTAAGTGATGTTCCACGATGCTGGTATTCAACCCTGGCATGTCCTGATAGGACCAAGCAAACACATCGGGAAATTCCCTGAGAAGCTTTGTCAAACTCTCTTTGGCAGTTGGACTGAGCAGTGCCCCAATCCTGATTTCTTTTCTTTCTTCTTCTGAACCCAAGTTGACAGTTTCCAACGGCTCTTTGTGAGGTTCAATTGACATTTCCTCTTGTCGGAGTAATCGGGAGATCTCTTCTGGAATTTCATTGTCAACTTCTTCTTCAGCGCCTAATACCGAGAACTCAAAGTCGGGAGAAGGCATCGGATTGTATGTTTCAATAGGGTTTAAACAAGCAATCTGTATAACGTGATGATTTGTGTTTAGAAGAGATAGAGAAAATGAAAGTGTGTGCAGTGTATTTTTCTTTGAAAACTGCTTGTTTTTATTATTGAGTTGTTTTTTAGGATTACCATTTTCTGAAAAGCCAAAAGAGAAAACAACAATTAATGCAGAAATTACAGAACGACATTATTTTATTTATGAACAAGTTGATTCTTGAAACTACAGCCCTATAAAACAAAACTCTGTCGCTTTGGGCGAAGCGAAGAGGGAAATCTACAGAAAGCGAGCCCTATCAAAACATCCATTTCACCTGGGCAGGGTGAAAGGTTAAAAGACGGCAATTACTTTGATTTATGAACAATCTTCGGAACATCGACAGCATCCCATTGGTGGCGAACTCCTCGGTGAATCACAAAGTCTGGTACTTTCCTTGATTTGTCTTCAGAAATAAAGCTGGTTGCTGGTGGAACAAGATCATTGGAATCTGTCTCCCACGCAGAGTCGTCGTAGGAGGATTCCTCTGTTGTATTTTGCATAGTATTTGTGCTCTCAGGAAAATCTCCCCATCCAGTTGGTTGGATGTCTTCGAGCCTGATACGAGAGCTTTCAGGATCGTATTTGACCATGAAGTCAAATTTTCCACTTGGTTGTCCTAAGGTGTCCCACACTTCTTTGGAACTGGAGGAGTCATCTCTCTCGATGACATTGACCTCAGGAAAAGCAAAGTTGATGAATTCTAGTCCGGCAAGCTTTGCCAATTCATCGTCGTACTGGATTGGTTCTGAATGACCTGAGTATTGATCCCATGACATGGTGGGGACGCAGGTATTCTGTTCAATGACGTTCAACCGATTTTCATTGTTCGACTGATTCTCTTGCCCCAAGTCTCCTGGGTACGGCTGCCAAATAGGCAGGCCATCCATTGGACCATAATAGTCGTGGTCAAAGTTGTCTCTCATCAGAGTGTCTTCCTCTAATGAGTTTGGTGGAGCACGGCATCCTTCCGGATCACAATATCCATATATCATTTCCCCATCTGACCTGGGTATAAATCTCAGACTCTGTGCGGGATAGCAAAAGGGCGTAGGCACCTCCTCCTGAGACATATAATTGTCCTCGTTAAAATAGGACTCCCATTCCTCATCCGTATCGGAGGGATCTCCCTCTTTGATGGTATGTACTGCTTAAGACACTGGGTGAAGGAAACCCCCACTATGGAAGAAGTCCTGAATGGGATGAAGACTTTCATCGCTAGCAGCTGTCTGGGTGCAGGTTGCATAAAAACCAAGACCCTTCTTTGTTTTATTATCAGTAGGAATGACAAGCTGTCCCCATCCTTTTGCATTGTTATTCTCGATCACTTTGAGAGCATCTCTGTATGAGGAAATTGAGGTTCCTTTCTCTGATTGATTCTCATTGCTCACCGAAAGTGCTTGGAACTGAGTCCCAACAACCTCCTCGGGTTCTACACAAGTAGATAATGACAAGTTGCTCACGAGCAAGGCTTGTTCTCCACAAACCGTGATGAGTTGATCGTTCTTCACGAACTTCAGTTTCTGGTGAAGCATCAAAGTGACTGTCCCAGCCTGGTGTATCCAAGGTCTTCCTAATAAACAACTGTATGTTGCTAGAAGTAATGTTAGAGATGATGCTATCGAACTGTCGTATTGACACATCCTGTTCAACAAAGGCCTGTTCTAAGACTTTCTGTAGAGCCTCTATGTGGGCTTTGGAACTGAGTAAAAGTGATAGCACTAAGATCTTTGACGGAGTTTGTAACAGTTGGTCAACAATGTTGTATTCACTCCTTTGGATGAGCTTCAGCATCTCATCATTGTTTTTTGAAAGGTCGGTATCACTGGATTGACCGATTGGTGGATCAGGAGCTTCTGTCTGAAGTTCCTTTTCTTTGTTAGGTTCCCCAACTCCTCGGTTGAAGATTTGACCGCTCCGTGTTACTCGAATGATGTCTGCAATATTCACGACAGAGGGTAATGGAATTTCCTTTCCATTCTCAATTATTGTTGCACTGTATTTGTAAGGGATCGCCTTAGCTGATTCATACGGTAATGGTCCTAGCAGATAGATAACTACAAGAGCCTTCTGATTTTTCTGACTGTCGTAAGTAACTTCAATCAGTTCCTTGCTAAGAACCTTTGATTCGTCCAGTAGAGGGATGATGGTACAAACATCCTTGTTCCTCTCAGAGTCAGAGATTACAACCACGTCTCTGATTTGATCTGCGAAGTAGTCCGGCGTCCAGTCAACGGACACCGAAGCTAGGTATGGGTGAATCTCCTTGTGATCCAACTGACCTTGAAGGGTTGCTCGCACGAGGTAACATCCTTGGTTATTTTCCGAACAGACTCTACAACGTTCATAGTTGTGTGGTGGCACCTGGCCACGCCCGCTTTGAACGTAGATCGGACATCCTGACTTCGTTGCCGAGTAGGGTTCCCATCAACCACACTGATTTGTTGTGTGTTTTCATCCATATAGATTGGAAGCCACCAGTGGTTTAACAAGTGTTGTAAAGTTCTTTGAACGAGAGCACACCCTTGGTTACTCTCACAACATCCTTTACAATTCTGATAATTATGTGAAGTGAGAAAACCAAGTTGGACCTGCTTGGCATGTAACTCCACCAAGCTGGTATTCATCAGACGAATATCAACGATTTGAATCATGTTGATCTGATAGGGATTCCTATCATGGTAGTCCTGGATCCATCCAAGATCCATCTGACGCTGGAGGGCCTCTTATACAAAAGAGCATCCCTGTTTGTTTACCGAGCAAGTCAGACAGGAATTATAATCGTGCCGCAGCAGATTATGATACTGGCTTTGCCTTGAGTGCATCACCACCAAGTTGACATTCATTGTACGGATGCCATTATTTTGAATGATGTTGGAATTCGTATAGGTCATGTTGACTCCACGAACTCGATGCTCTTGGATCCATCCGAGATCCAATTGTTCCTGTAGAGCTGATTGCACCACAGAACATCCCTGATTGTTTTTAGAGCAGATATCACACTGGTGATAGTTATGAGGTGGCACATGGCCATATCCACTCTGTCTACAATGCATCTTGACCATATTGGCCCTTAACAAGAATACATCATGAATTTGATAGGTGTTATTAGACTCTCCCTCTATCAAATTGACTGCAGCTTTCTCGTGTTGAGGCAGCGGGTTCATGAGAACATTCGGATTCATATTTTTGAAAGATAAGACCCTGCTCCTAACAAGTTTTTGCACATCGGATTTGAAACTGAGACAGTTCTCTATGTTATGCCCTGGTCCTCCTTGATGGTAAGGACAAGTCTGGTCCGTTTTGAACCAAAAAGGTGGATTTTCCGGTACTGTAAGAGGAGACTTAGTCTGGATGTGCCCCTTGACCAGTAGTAATGGAAACAGTTCGGCGTACAACATGGGTATAGGGTCAAACCCTGGTGGTCGCGTTGCACGGTTGTTGTTGTATGGAGGACGAGTATGTTGAAGAGTCTGTTGTGTCCTTTGCTGATATTGTTGTTGATTAGGTTGGCTCTGAGCAACCCGAGGTTGATACGTAGGAACAGGCGTGGGATTGATAGCAGGAGTTACAGCTGCTACTGGTTGATATCGTCGTCTTTGCTTTCCGATAGAGATATTCCTGATATCTTGCTCTTTTTTCTTAGGGAGAGCACTACCATATCGTTTTGTACTACTTGATTATCCAGCGTCTTTAATCAAACGTCCTTCTCAGACGGCTTCCTCAAGACGAACTCCCATGCCTACTATCTCGGTGAAGTCATTGGGCGCACTGGCGACCATTTTGTCATAGTAAAATGATCTTAAGGTCTTTAAGAAGATCTTTGTCATCTCTTTTTCTTAAAGAGGTGGACAAATCTGAGCGGCAATTTCACACCATCTTTGAGCGTACTCCTTAAAGGTTTCCTTGTCCTTTTGTGACATTGATCTGAGTTGATCTCTGTCTGGTGCCATGTCCAAATTGTATTTATATTGTTGAACGAAAGCAGCGCCAAGATATCTGAAGGTGTCGATTGTAGCACGGTTTAAACCCATGTACCATTTTAATGAGGCATCGGTTAAACTATCCTGAAAGTAATGAATTAGTAGCTCCTGATTCTTTGTCTGAGTTGACATTCACCGGGCGTACATCACTAAATGACTCTGAGGGCAAGAGTTACCCTTGTATTTTTCAAAGTCGGGCACTTGGAACTTGTGTGGAACTTTCACATTGGGGACCAAGCAGAGGTCTGCGGCGTCCTTTCCAAATAGATCCTGACTGCGAAGGGTTTGCAGTTCTTTCTGTATTTCCAGGAACTATTCCTAGAATTCATTCATTATGTCGAACATGCTTTCGTTTCCACCAGAGGGTATCTGTGGAATTTGTCCTTCTGGGACAGTGTGTACCACGGGCGATGGTATAGTCATTATGGCCGAGACTCTCGGTGCCTCCCGAAGTTTGTAACCTTCAGGAGTTGCTATCATGCCCCTGGTATCTTCGCTTTCCCAAAGTTTGTAACCTTCAGGCCCAGCGGTTCCTGTTGCGGTTCCCTGATCCTCAGCGATCGGTGGAACATATCCTTCCGGGATATAGTTGAGTGGCATGTCCCAGGGGCGATCTTTCGGCATCTTGTACCTAGGATCATACTTCTCCATTATGGGCGTAGATGTGATCTCCGAGATCACAGTCCTTTGTTGTTGCATCTGAGCTTCTACTAGAGCTTGCATGTCGTTATGAAGCTTTCTCAGATCCTCTTTCAGAGTGTTGATCTCTTCTTTAAACTCTATGTTCTCTTCCTCAAGATCATCCATCTTTTTCTGACGATTGGCCCGAGTATTGTACGAATGAGACAGTTTGACTCTAGAATCGAGACGCAAACGTGAGATTCGTAGGTAAGAAGAATGCGTTATGCGAGAATGATGAATGCAATGATTATTAATTATTTTTGTTTATTCAAAGTAAACTGAGACAATTGGATTGCAAATATCAAACAGTGGGGAAACCCCGTTTTATTGAATTCAAAGGATTACGGAAATGGAAATACAGTAGATTACAAAGTGCTGAAAAAGGAAATCTAAACTAATGGATCCTGAGTCCTCTCTAAAGAGAGCTCAAGTGTTGGTTCGGGTGCTTTCCTTTTCTTTGACCGGGGCTCTTGGGTCGTTGTCGGGTTGTCATTCCTTTGCCAAGTGAAAGGAGCGAGCAAATTCCTTTGGTCATCCTGATTTTCTACAGCATGTTGCTCTAAAATCTCAATTAGAGCATCTTTTTCTCTTAACAGCTGTTGTATTTTCTTGCACTCCATATTGAGAATACGGTACTTGTTCCTCCAAGACCTCTTCTCCTGCTGAACTTTGCTGAGAGTAACCTGAAGTTTTTCCGTCTTAGACATAAAATAAAGGGCAGAGTCCCTTAATGGAAGAACTTCCTGATGAGGGTAAGGCATCCTCAGCTTGAGAGCTCTAGTTTGTACCCAATGGAGATAAGGCTCCATCGAGACACAGTCCGATTTTCCTAGAGACTCTCGTCCTTTCCTATGAACGTGTTTCCAAGCGTGCATTATTTCCGTCTTTATTGCCCTGTCATTTTCTCCTTCCTTGAAGAAAAGACCTTCCAGATGAACATTCTGTGGGATGTGCCTCATCGGGTATCCAAATTAACGACGAACGAGAATTGAATGATAGTTTATTCCCCCCTTAGTTCCTATAAGGGGTACATTTGGAAATTTTCCACAACCGTCAATGATCCTGATCCCGTCATAGATTCGATTGTACCAATCGATGTCAGAGTTGGTAAGAGACATGATTCTTTACGACCAACGTAAAGTATTTATTTGATCCCAAAATGCAGCAGACTTGGGCAAATGGGAAGTGAACCATTTGTATAGCAGGGGTACACAACACGTGATCATTCCTCTGCTGTATAAATTCCTTAAGTGTACCGAATGATACACATCTACGAGTAAGGTCTGTACGGGGTTTCCAATCAGGAAAATCTTAATGGCATTGATATCTACAAAGTTATCGATGTTGGGAAACAAAAATAACCCATAGGTGAGCAAAACAAAGATGCTCTCGAAAGCGGCCACGTTCCCTATACTAGCAAAGTACAAGGCTTTCTTTGTTAAGAACTGGGCTGGAAAACCCTGGATGTCACCCTTAGTGGTTATGTGAATCCTGACTTCTGACTCGTCCAAATAAATTGCTCTTGCAATGGTTTGATCCTTTGGAATTTCTTCCAATCCAGAAAAAGGAGCTTGATCAGTGATATGTAAATCAGTCAGGTGAGAGTACTCCTCCAGTGTTGGTGCAAGCTGATAATCCGGGAATGTGAAACAGTGATAGACCGGATCGTAGAACTGGATTAGCATGGACAGGATTCCTTCGATTACATGGACCCTTAATAGAGACAGTAATCCTCCATACTTAGCTCTGAAAGCCTCATGGTTGGTGATCATTCTCGCCAAACCTCCCAAACCCTCTAGCTTTGGAACCTTGAAAGTATACTTATGAGTTTTCCTTCTACCGAAATCCATTAGCGCAATCTCCTTTCTCTGATATTTGCTATCATTGTCTTAGTTTATTTTGAAAAAGAGAGACTAGAAGAGAAGATTTTCTTTGTCTTAATGTTTTTTTTAAATGAATGTATGAATGCAACACACAAAAACATAGAAAAAACATGGGATCAAAGGGTCGGTGTCATGAAGTCAAGGCTTTACCCCCCCCCCCCCCCTCCCCCCAAAGGTTTATACTGGTGATTTTTTGTACCTGTCTCTCAAAATCATTGATTCCCTTAGAGATAACAACAGCGGGCCGAGAACCGTGTTAGGTGATGTATCTTAGAGCAATCTCAGATGAGGGTAGTATCGCGTGACAACTATTTCCAATAGCTTCCGCAATACAAAATGGCTTAAGTCTGCTAAAAACCTCAGTTTCTCAGATAACCCAGTCGACCACACTACTTTCAACAACCGAAGTCGTATAGGCAATGTATCTGCAAAGGGAGTCTCCACTGAGTTTGATGGTCGATCGGGGGCTCTTAACTAGAATTCACTCCTAGTAAGATTACCCGCATTGCCATCACCTATCTTAGGTGTATACTCAATCTTTCCACATGCGGCATCACACGCATTCCCATTAGCAGAAAAATAAACACATATCTCATTTAGGAAAAGTAGTATATATATTTATCTTAATCATCCTAGACCTCTAGTCTTATGATCCTATACATACAATGATTCCCCAACAGAGTCGTCATTTTCTGTGACATGAATTTAGGGTTTCAACCAGAGAGATAAGAGGACAACCCTGGGTGGCCCCACGGTGGGCGCCATTTTTCTGTAGCGAGCGATTTTGGACGTGGTTCTTAAGCACTGTCGCTCTGGGGTACTACAGGTCTATTCTTTTTTTATCCTATTGAAGCTGATAAAGGAAGGGAAATAAAAGTCTCCAATTAACCCTGCTTGCATACTGAGTTTAAATAGATAATTGTTGGTTTACAGATGCGGTTTAGATCGTGGGCCTCTCCCTGCTTATTTTGCTAAAAATGGAATGATGGGACTATGTTATTGGTAGGATGTTAGGACCGGTGCTTTTTGATTGATGTGTGAAGGTACGGGATTTTGGGTTTTTGATTAGTGTGCTCGCTAATATTTTTCAATCTTATGCCTACGTATTCCCGTTTAACGAAACAGTGAAATCAGAGCGATCGTAGTTCCTCTTATTCTATGGGAGGAAAAAGGTCGTTTTGTGTCTTGTTCAAAGCCCAAGTCGTGAAGCAAAAGGTGGTTTGTATCTTGTTCAAAGCCCAAGATGTGAAGCTGAAGGATCTATTTGTATCTTGTTCGAAGCCCAAGATGTGAAGCTAAAGGGTTTTGACTTTAGAGAGAACTTGTCATCTCTAAAGGGGTATATTTGGTCTGTTTGTCACAACTGTTGGGTGATAGATTATAAATGAGAATTACTTTAACTGGGATATGTAAATCCACTAATGCCATAATTTTCTTTATAGGGGATTTTTAACATGAAGGGGAAGACTTTAACTCAGTTTAGAGCAATGCCATCTTTCCTTAGGAATTTCTCATGCTAAAAGAGGGACAGTGGCGTGGATGTAAATAATCCAGAGGCCTGCCGCTTACAGCAATTAGATGGGGGAAAAGGAGTTGTTGATGTTTGTATACTGTGAACGAGGCACAACTTTTGATGCTAACAGGTTGATTGACTCAACTGGGGTTTCCTTATACAAAGCCTAAGAGGAAGCTATTGACCCAACAAGAAGGTATTTTTATGTGTCTCGTACGAAGCCCGAGAGAGAGGCTAAAAGGGTTGACTCAACAAGAGAGTGCTTTTGTATGTGTCTTGTACGAAGCCCAAGTCGGAGGCTAAAGGTGTTTGACTCAACAAGAGAGTCTTTGTACCTTGTACGAAGCCCGATATGGAGGCTGAAAATGTTTGATTCAATAAGAGAGTCTTTTACACTCAACAAGAGAGTGATTTTTATCTCGTACAAACCCCGAGATGGAGGCTAACGGGTGTAACTCAACAAGAGAGTCTTTTATACTCAACAAGAGAGTGATTTTTATCTCGTACGAAGCCCGAGATGGAGGCTAAAAGGTGTGACTCGACAAGAGAATTTTTTATACTCAACAAGAGAGTGATTTTTATCTCGTACGAAGCCCAAGATGGAGGCTAAAAGGTGTGACTCGACAAGAGAGTCTTTTATACTCAACAAGAGAGTGTTTTTGTATCTCGTACAAAGCCCGAGATGGAGGCTAAGAGGGAAGTGACTCAACAAGAGAGTCTTTTATACTCAACAAGAGAGTATTTTTGTATCTCGTACAAAGCTCGAGATGGAGGCTAAAAGGGAAGTGACTCAACAAGAGAGTCTTTTATACTCAACAATAGAGTGTTTTTGTATCTCGTACAAAGCCCGAGATGGAGGCTAAAAGGTTAGCTCCACTGGGGAGAATCATTGTACAAAGCCCAAGAGGAGGCTAGTGTGCTGGTGACTGTTTTAGTTGAGTGACAGGTCCAGTATGTTGGATAAAGAGAAAACCAGTTCTTATATGGGTAATGTTGTACTTTGGGATTGATCAGAGGATTATGGTTATTTCCTGTTCTTTAAGGAAATGGGAAATCCAAAGGTATGGAGACTGTCCAAGTCTACGGGTGTTTTGAGAAATCGATTCTCAGGTAGTGAATGATCTTTGTATGATGCCCAAGAGAAGGCCGGTATGTTAAGGGATGAAGGTCAACCCATTAACTGGTCTGACACTTGACTCAGAAAGACAGCTCTAGCAAATTGATGACTAGGTTCTGTTCCTATACCTGTAGAGTTCTCTGGGTCCTTGTACTAAGCCCAAGAGAAGGCATGAGAGCTTTTAAGAAGCCGAAGGGTCCTTGTACAACGCCCAAGAGGAGGCGGGGATGCTTTTAAGAAGCCTGTGGGTCCCCAAACCCCGAGAAATTCAAGGCATGCCATTCACCGAGAATAGATCAAGCCAGGAAAGTCCGAGAATTTGGAAGAAACTCAAGAGATGCCATTCACGGAGAAAAGATCATCTCTGGGGAGTAGAGTCTCTTTGACAATTTCTAAGGGTGACAGTCTGAGAAAGGGTTCACTGAGAATGTTGCCTTTCACGTCTCCATATTGTTTAAACCCAAGAGGAGGGAAGACTATGCCTGGTAATCCTATGGGGATCTAGTTTTGTTTGTATTTAAGAGTGACCAACAGGGCTTTACCTAGTGCTAGACGTAGTTGCCGAGGAAAACTCTAAATAACTATACTAGTATTACACAGTTGATATTTGACAGGTATATAAAAGTTTGTGAAAGAAGACTTACAGTGAGCAGCCCCACAATACAGTTATATATATGAAAGCGGATAAAGAAAGCGGGTAAACACTTACTCGGTTGTAGAGCTTCCATGTTGTTTGGTTAGTTGTTCAACAAAGAAAGCTTTGATAACAATATCATATTCAAAATCAAAGGAGAAAGTGTTTTGAAAAGATTGTTGGGGCTTACAACTCAAGGAGGGGCCCAAGGTTTTATCAGTGATTGCACTGTTGTTTGAAATTGTACAGGGATTTATACAAGTGACTGAGGCCCAAAAAGGTTTTCTATACAAAGGGATGGGTCTTACACTCTCTCAAGAGGCCCAAAGGTTTATTTTTGTACAAGTGGTGGGGCTTACAGCTCAAGGAGAGGCCCAAGGGTTTGTTTTAAAAGGCGACGATCGCGCCGAACTTTTGATGGTATCGGGACTTATACAATAAGTGAGGCCCAAATTATTATGGTTTTCAAAAAGGGTTGGGTCTTACACTCTACTAGAGGCCCAATGATTTTTAAAGAGTGGGGTTTATAACACGAGAATTGGCCCAGATAATTTTCGTTTTAAAATAGCGATCGCGCCGAGATTTTTGAAAACGCAGTGGGTCTTATACAATGACTGAGGCCCAAAAATGTTTTGGTTTCAAAGAGGGGTTGGGTCTTACACTCTATTAGAGGCCCAGACGTTTATTTTTGACAGGCGATGATCGCGCCAAACTTTTGAAATACAACGGGACTTATACAACATTTGAGGCCCAAAAAGGTTTGTATTTACAAAGGATTGGGTCATACACTCTATTAGAGGCCCAAATTGTTTTTTAAAGAAAGAATTGGGACTTATAGCTAGAGGAGAGGCCCAAATGGTTTTTTTTTGTTAAAAAGGCGACGATCGCGCCGTTGTTTTTGAAAATACAGTGGGTCTTATACAATGACTGAGGCCCAAAAATGTTTTGGTTTCAAAGAGGGGTTGGGTGTTACACTCTATTAGAGGCCCAAAGTGTTTGAAAAAGTTTGATGAGGGTTGAATTAATCAAAAACCCTAATTTGTTTTCAAAATGTATTTTAATTGAATAAAAAATTCAATTAAAATGATCAAAATTGTTAAACATGTGGAAAACAAATTGTGATCTTGGATTAATGTTTCAAAAGTTAGGTTTTGATCCACAAAATGATTGGAAATCACTAAAATTTGAAAAATCAAGAAGGAGAAAATATTCTAAATGTCAAAAACAATTAAAATATTAATTCTTTTCAAAAATATCAAGTATATGAAATAAATAATATTTTTGGGATTTTTTGGGAAAATAAAATATTTTAACATTTTTGTGAATTATTAAAAAAAGAATCAACTCAAAATCATTAAAACTTAGAGAGAAATTAATTTTTGAATCAATTAAATAAAATCACAAAATTCAAATATTCAAATATTTGAAAAAGGGGCGCCAAGAACATGGCAAGAACACGCGCCCTTCCTCTGTTTCTGCATATTTGCGTTTTCTATCTAATCTCACTGAATACTTGATGATATCATGCAAACTACATATCAATCTACTCGTTTCAACCTCACAATCATGTCTATGGTCTTTAATTTCATTTATTTTAAACATGGAATAAGAAATCAAAGAGAAACCTCAAGAACCCTAAAATTTGCATGAAGGTTCAGAAATTTCATACACGATTCAAACAATGCAATTGATTGAGGGAAAACACTCCATGCATGATTATGAACATATGGCCAAATTATTGCGCAGCAAAAAATGCATGGATCATAGAGTTAGAAGAGCTCATGCTTACCTTTGGCAGCTGGTGATAGTGTTTTGTGTAGAGGTGTTACAGCTTGGTTCCAAGGTTATGGACAACTTCCCTAGGTACTATGGAGTATGTCTGAGTGCTTGGAATGGTTTGAAATGATCTGGAACTGAAGATGGTATCCCAACTGTAACTTGGTTAAAACCTTGAGCAGCTGGCTGGTGATTCTGAGAAATCAGTGTTCCAGATGTTGTTTAAGTGTTTGGATTACTTCTATATGATGTTTATGAGGTGTGTGTGTGTGTGTGATTGGTTTGGTTGGAATTGCTCTCAAACTCAAAACCCGATAATGACTTGCTTTGGAAGGAAATTTTGGAGTGAAAGAAGAGATTTTGAGGAAAGCATCTGTTTGATGGCTTTGGTGTACTCAAACTGATCACAAATGAGCTCTATTTATAGTAGAGCAAGTTTATTTTGCAAGGAATAGTGAATGGCAACTGCTGTATAGGTTTGGCCAATGTTGAGCAATGAGAATCCAAGTCTCCTCTAGCCATTGACTAGAGGTTAGGGCACAGGCTGCTGGTCCCCTTGGTCTTGGATAAGTCTTGACTGAATTCAGTTGGAAATGGCTTAGTCCATGCCACCTTGGTGTATGCATTGAATGCTCCAATCCAAAATTGGAGTCTTGTCCCCTCTTTAGGGATTTCTAGGTTTAGCATGCTACTTTTGGTTCCAAAGACTTAGGAGGCTTGGGATCAGAGTTGGTTCCTCCTTGGTCCCCCTTGAGGTGTTCAGATGGATAGAGTTGCTTGCCCTTTGCAAAATTTGAGCAAATCGAGCAAAACTCCAAAATATGCCTTGCCATGACAGATTGCAGCAAGGCATATTGGCATTGTCATATCTCATGGCTCAAGTGGAATTTGATGGAGTTCTTGGCCATTTAGGAAAGCCCTCATATGATACAACAACTGTTTGATCATAATTGGTTTTGATACTTTTTGGATCCAAGTGAAAAATGCCCCTACATTTGGAAAAAAAGTGAAGGCAGATTCTGACTTAGTGAAAATTTCACTAAGTGTTGGAAAAAAGTGACATTTTCACTTTTTGTGATTTTGATCATTCCATAACTCAAAATCCATGATGAATTGGAATGAGGTGTAGTTGAAACTTTTGTATAGGGCCATGAGGGCTACAAATCTAGCTTTAGATGGGGAAAAATGGCCTTGTGGTTTAGGAGTTATGATTTTTCTTGATGAATGATGATTCTAACCACACATTAACATCATTTTAGGGTTAAGGAACCATAATTGTGAAAAATCTCAAAAAGTCAAAGTTTGAATTTTGTGCACAATTGACTTTTTATCATATGGATTCCAAACTGTGCGATCCTCTATGAAATCAAGTCCTTGACCTAAATCAAACTTGATAGATTGATTTCATAGGTGTTATAGGGTGTATTGAATCATGTCCTAGGGTTTGGGAGCATGTCCTGGTCAAAAGTCAAAGGCACAGTTTACTTTTGTCGCGAAACCCTAATTGTGGTTCAGATGAAATTGAAACTTGTTGCTCAAGCTTCTTGGATCAATCCATTGTTGCAAATGGATCAATGTGGTTTATTAGAGACCCTCAAATCATGTCTTGAGGTCTTGGCTCATGATTTGTCCCAAAAGTCAACTTAGGGGTGAATTAGGTCAAGAAACCCTAATTCCTGATTTTTAGTGAATGCATCCCCTGAAGCAAAAATTGACTTGATAATTGGGTCCATGATGTTCCATGGAGTATATTAGATTATGCTTTGAAGCATTGGCTCATGCCTAGAGGAAAATTTCCATCTGGAGGCCCTGGTCGACCAAACCCTAATTTTGGTGACACTGGTGATCTTGAGGCTTAATCCACTTAGAAGGGAGCAGCCTTGTGCTTAATCCTTGGAGTGGGAGTCCTCTTGATCCATTTTGGATGTTTGAGAGGCTAGACAAGTTGAAGATCATGTCATTCCTTGATTGATCCTTTGTCTAATAGCTCTGAGAGGGCTTGAAACCCTAAGTCTGATTGTAGTGGATGCTCACCCATCTTTGGGGAGACTAATGGTTCATCCATATTATGATAATGATTTTCACAATGATGGGAAATCTTAGTGGTCAAAATTTGGGGTATGACAAGTAACATATCCAAAACAGATGTCTAACTCCCCCTATCATAGATACCCAGTGCTTCTTTGCAAGAAGAACATCTTAAATGAATGGAAAATATAAGACGCATCTTCATGTCTTCAAGAGCGCACCCTCTGTTCAACACACCTGCTGAACGCATTCACCTAATGCCTGATCCTCAAGCAATCCATGTACCACACTAGTATATTTCACAGACAGAAGTTTTCCCCTATCTTTCACAAAAGATGCTTCTTCAGTAAGAAATACCCAGAATCACCACATGATATCCCATGACAACTTCATGATCATATAGTGAGAGTACCAGAACCACATCCTTGTACCACAACCAATAAACTCATGGATTGAGACCAAAAACACCATTAATCCCTCTCATCCAGAAACTATTCATACCCTGTACCAATCCACCTTGAATTTTACAGCCATAGATATCCTTGTTCCTTGAGATACAATCCAATTGAATCTGGAATGATTCACATTCCTCAATGAGACATACAGAGCCCTTTAGTTTGCTAGCTCGCCCAAATGTTCTTCACACTTGAACGACATCAAACACATGCCCCAGAAATCCTCAGCTTATTTGCTCCACAAGCACCAAATTGATCCACTTCTCTCTAGCATGACTTGTAGCAGAAGAAACCACCTCTCCACAAGCATTCTGGCCTTAGTAAGAGGCAGTCTTCCAGATAAACACCCCATGATCCACGATAGTCTTCAAGTTATCATTCTCCCATATGATAAGATAGAACACTTCTGATTCAACTGGTGAATATCAGCTTCCACAACGTGAACTCTAAGTTCAGAAACCTTGATGTTCTAACATTAGTTAGGACATCCTGATCATACCACAGACTCCATACACTATGGTTCTTGATACAATTCCCACTGGACTAACTATATGCATAGTAATCTAACTGAAGATCTTCAGATAACAATGCGCCACCAGCTTGATCAATAAGATCTCCGGATTAGCAAAGAGAGAAATAAACTCTCATTCAACTCCTAAAAAAAGGTAATCTTCCGTAAGAAACTTAGGGCTTCTACCACAAGCTCCAAGATATGAATAGAACCCGAACCTCCTTTGATTTTCCACCAACTACCCTTCTGCACAAGAGTAATTAGTTCCAAGCACCCTGCTTGAATGCACTTATAGAAATCAACCAAATGCCGTTGTTTAATTAATCTTAGCTTTATTTAGAGTTCCGGAAAATCTTTTGATTCACCAATGAAACCTAATCTTCAAGTTACATAATCCACTTACTCCATAGCAAACTATCTCAGATACACCAAGACTCAGACATGTAACATCCACTCCTTCTCGTATCTCCCGCAAACTGCATGAGATAGATCTTTTTGAAGCATTAATTTCATTTATTTCTGAGAAGATCAACTTATGTTACAATGATGCGCCACAACATCAACTAAGACCCTAAGGTTTCTACTTGATGTCACAACATCGGATCAGACATCCAGCTGAAGAATTCAGCTCTTCCTTCTGCCACTTGGAAGAACCTACTCCCTATAACAGAACAAGAGTTCCATGTTCCCATAGACTTGATCAATGATATCAAGTTAGAGTAGACATCCTTCATCCTGCTTTACTGCACTACAACAACCTCTCACCGTCAGAGAAACCACACCTGCCAAAGCTTGATTCTTCAGAAGAGATTGGTCACACAAGGTCTTTACAAAAGGAATCTCACTTTCCTTAAGTAGAGACTTCTTCAAGAAGTCGGAGATAACTTCCATTTATCCTTCACCTCCAAGATGAACAAGATCACATGCTCCTACGCACCTAAATCAGAAATAAACCGACCCAAGCAGTGCTATCACCAGCACCATATTCTAGACAAGTTTCTTTCCAGGAAACTTTCTAGATAAGATCAGATGTTTCTAGTAACAACTGGAACACACCTACTGCACTTCAATACTCCTAGGTCAGAAATAAACTGAACCAAGATAATTGTCTTCATCTTCACTTCCAACAGCACTACATTCTAGTCAAGCTTCCTGCCACAAAACTTCCTAGTCTGAATACATGCCTTGTAATAAAGATTGATTCTACCACACATACGTGTATGGTACCAAGATCATTAGCTACAACTCCTTTTCTCCAGAGATTCACTCTTTAAATCAACAAGCTTCTGCACATACTTCATTGTCAAGATGTTTCAACATTTGATAGAACATCAATTTCTTATCTTGATTGTACCCTTTTACCAGAGAACAGATCTTTGAGCAGATGCAGCAAGAGATGTTGTACTTCTTGATGTACCACTTGTCATCAGTGATATTGTACTCCAATTACAAGAATAATCAATAAAATATTTGTGAATTCCACGAGTAGCAATTGATCTAAAATCCTTGTTTAGTAACCTTATCATACTGTTGAAGATATACTCCAACAAGTCACTTCATGAACACTTATCAAGTACTCAATTTTTGCAAGTATCATTCTTTACAAACAAAGTGTTGAGATATCAAGGTTGCCACCCTTGACTCAAGTAACTAAGATTTTCTCTAAACAAACCCAATTTACCTCAACAGATCTGAAATCTCCTTTTAGATTGGATTCATACTTAGGATTAAGAAAGAAGAGTCCTTCCTTGCAAATTTGGATGGTGAAAATAAATCACCCCCACTCTCTTCAGATTTATGTTTCACATAAACACCCTCTAGTCAAAAGAGTAACTAGAAGTCTCCAGATGCACGACTGAGATACCTTTATGAGTGGACTTGAGAGAAATCTCAAGTATCTTTGACAAGTTATCCGAAAAATAATTTACCAATTTCCTAGAGCATGAACTTGATAAACCCAATCTCAACTCACCTTTTCTTCAAACTGACTTCAAGATACACGATGGAACCAAACTTCAAAGTACCAAGTCACCATGACAGACATCAACCAACAACTCTCTCCATTTCATCGCTCCCGACTTTGGAATGAATAGATGCTGACATCCTTATGAGAAGAAGCCGACAATTGAGATCTTCCACCATCTTTCTTCTATCACAACTCCAGAAACCCATATATACAAGAGTTCTTCCATCAGAAACATATGCAGCGAAACCACCAAGGAACATCTTCAACATCCCCTAATAAGATATCTGAACTTCTTATAAGACAACACATAAGAGAACTAGCCACTTCTCCTGCAGTTGCTGTAGAACCTCCTCAGAAAACTCGAACGACCAACAGTAGTCGTTACCTTCGATCCAAAACATCCATCCCATCCATTAATACCCCTAAGTATGTTTGAGTGAATGATCTGATCTCCAAAAACTCCTCCTTGTTTAAAGCGCCAGAAAGTATCTCCCAAGATCTCATCCAGACACAGACAGGATGCCTGCTCTGATACCAATTGAAATTCTGGCATAGCAGATAGCATATGTCTTAACACATGTTAAGACATTGTTCTCTGCACAACTTTAAACAAGAACAAAACAACAAATTGATATTCAGAATATCAGTAACAGCAGCAAGACAGATGTTTTGACATCTATTACAACATGCTAATCAAACCTGAACTGTAAATTGCAGAATGATAAACAACACAGAATATGATAACCTAGTTCGGTGTAAATCACCTACATCTGGGGGCATACCAAGCCAGGAAGAAGAATCCACTATCAGTAGTATAGTTTTATGTAAACAACCGCTGGTTTACAGTAAACAACCTCTGGTTAACCTATCACTACCCAATGAAACTTTATCTAAGAACTCCATCCTAGATAAGAGAAACCCATCTCACTCCCTAAATCACAACTTGTGATTATCTAACAGTTATAGTCACAATAATTGTATCATCTTACTTGAAAGACACCCCTTTCAATACAAAGTTCAGTCAAGCGTCCTTAACTAACAAGTTAACTTGGATTTGCTTAAAAGCTTCATCCAAGAACAATACACGATTCATTACCTACGGGTTTCTGAATCTGTATAAGTATTTATGTCTTCCACAATGTATCAAATTGATACAGAGGGAGACTTACAAAAGAAACCTACGACTCTCAAAACCCTAAACCTATTTTCTACTTTACAAAAGTGTTACAAAAATAGGTTCTATTTTTCAGTCCTAAGTCTTGGTCTTCTTGTATAGCCTTCTGCTTCTTTGGGCTTCAAATCTTCTGTTTATTGATCTCTTGATCCACTGTTGTGATCGTTCCTTGATTCTTGCACTAGATTTAAAAGCTGATATATTCGTTGAATCTGGATGTTGGAACATTGTATTCGACATCTTTGTCTGCAGCATTTTTCATCAAGTTTTAACCAAAATTTAGTCAAACCCCAAGAGCTTTCAGATATGATATCATGTTTCAAATTCTATTGTCTGTTGTTTCTTCTGCAGGTTCGGATTTAGCTTTTACCGCATTATGGAAATCTTTGGTTCCGTATAGAGTTAGGGTGTTTGGTTGGAGATGTTTCCTGGATAGAATTTCGTCAAAAGATCAGTTAATTAGGTGTGGAATTGTATCTATTTCTAATCCTTTATGTGAGTTTTGTAAAGCTGGGTTTGAATCTTTGAACCACATTTTGCTCAATTGCACTATTTCTAAAACTATTTGGATTGAGATGGCAAGGTGGATTGGCATGGTTTGTGTTCAAAACATTAATTTGAGGAAGGATTTCCTGTTATGGACAGGTTTCTCTTCTAAGGTGAAAATGAAGAAAAATAAGGTTGGTTGTGTTTGATTGGCAGTTTGCTAGACTATTTGGAAGACGAGGAACGATATTGTTTTTAACAATGTTCATTGGAATGTATTAGATATGTTGTGGAATATGAAATTATTAGTTTGGATATGGTTCTATATAGGAGAAATTGGTAGTTCCAAATGTAACTTTTACGAATTCTGTAAACTTCTTTTATAGTATTTAGCGTAAGTTGTATTTGGTATTAATTTCTCCTTTGTGGTGGGTTTTTGTTGCTGTCTATTTTGTAACCGGGTTTGAGTACTCCAAGCACTCCCTCAATGCAATTCTCGCTTAAAAAAAACACAACACTAGAGATTTATAATTTTTACTCCTAATAAATTTAACGTCGAAATCCATCTGCAAGTATAGTATATATTGATAGCGCTTATTTTTAAAAGTTACGCTATAACAAGTTGAATTTGGAATAATAAATAAAATATGAATTTAATTGATATGCAGTGACATTGCAAAGAATTTTTACATTGTCAATTAGTCATAACTGTTGATTTATTTGAAATGTTTGATTTTTATTTGAATTACTTGACAGGTAATATAAATCGATTGTTGTAATGCATTGACAGTATAAGACGTTTTACACTGACAGTGCATAACAATTAATCTCATAAAATATTAAAGAAATTTCTATATGCTGCCTTTCTACAAAGCCACGAAATTGGTGCTGAAGACCATTATATCGATTCACTATGTCAAACAAGGGCTACGACAACGCTTTTTTTGGACTTTAACAGCACTTAAAAGCGTTGCCTAAGGTGGCGTTGTCGTAGGTAAAGACATCGCTTTTTTTTATGAAAAAGCGCTGCTAAAGGCCTCCTTTAGGCAGCGCTTTACCTTTAAAAGCGCTTTCTAAAGTAGGCCTTTAGCAGCGCTTTTTCCTTTAAAAGAGCTCTCTAAAGTGGGCCTTTAGACACCGCTTTTGAAAGCGCTGTCTAATGTATACGTATAAAATTTTAATGAATTTTTTTATGTACCTTTAGAGAGCGCTTTTACAGGAAAAAGCGCTTTCTTTTGTCCCCCTTTAGACAGCGCTTTTTAAAGTGCTCTCTAATGTATACCTATAATTTTAATGAATTTTTTCTATACCTTTAGAGAGCGCTTTTTAGAAAAAGCGCTTTCTTTTGTGAACTATAGGCAGTGCTTTTTCTAGAAAGCGCTGTCTTTTCTATACGTATAATTTTAATGAATTTTTTAAAAAATCTCATTTTAACCGTTTTTTATGCAGAAACTTGTATAATTCAAGCTATTTCAATAAACCTGTATAATTCACATTTCCATTAACAATTTCTAGTATGATTCATTAACCATTTCCACTAATCCCATAAATCACATAAACCACATAAACTATTTCCATTATAATTCAAGTCATTTACATTAACCATTCACAAAACTATACAATTACAATCCAAAATCACATAAATAACATAAACCATTCACAAAACTATACAATCTCATAAAATAAACCCTTCACAAAACTATACATTCACATAATCCCATAATCCTATACCTTATATGATTCTTTTTCCAATAAGGTATTCGCACAATTCTTCCTTAATTTCTTGCAATTTATCCTTCGTGTAATGAGAACACGCGTATTCATCAAAGTACTACATAACAAAACAAAATATGCATTATTTAGTTTAAAATAATAAATTATATGACATATCCGATAAATATTAAAATAAATCCTAAGTTATAAATCCATGCATACCATGATAGGAATCTCTAATCGATCCATTTGAAGGATTTCTCTCATAAACCTCAAAACGAAATACCCGCAGTCTATGCCATTACGCTGACGAGGACACTACACATAGACAAACAAATCAGAATTAATATATAGTTGTTTTGTGTTATCAAGTAGCATCACTAATAAGCAACATTGTGAAAATTAATATACCTCCACTTTGACCCATGTAACGATGTTTGCTTTAGCCAGTGCTACTCGAGCTTCTCTTTGTGCTCGGTATACTAGTATTGCTCTATAAAAGAAAAACGTAAATTTAGAACAATCTCACAGAAATACTTAAATATAAAAATACACACGAATATTTCGAACAATCTCACTTACGTATCAACCAAATCCTTCATACTCTCATATGTTGACCAATCATGATCCAATGAATTCAGATAATAGACCACTTCTCTTGTAGGATTAATGGCAACCAACAACCAGTGTCCAGTGTAAAATATAACAAAAGTTTAGATGGATAATTTCTACGCAAAAGATACAAAGATTAGAATGAAATTAGAATGAAAATCTTACTCGTTTCCAGTATTATACGGTAAAAGGAACAAACTTTCTGTCTTGCTGGCCATAAATCTCTCAATTAAGTGGTTTCTTACTGAAAGTGGATTCATACCAATTGCCGGTGAATTGACACAGGTGCAAGACAAGAAACGGAATATGTTTGACAATTGCGTCCCGCGCATCAATTTTTCATACAAGCACCTTAAATAAAAACATAATAAACATTAGACTATTTTCATTGAAATGTGTAAATAAAATGTTCAACTAAATAAATAATAGATTGATCGGAGTACCAGATGCATGAATGCATAACACCGATGCCTAATTCAAGATGCTTGAAAATCTGCTCCATGTCCTCTCTTCCGATTATCTCGGAATGAGGAAAACCAAAAACACCTTCGTCCATGTCTATTTGACGAATAGCACCATCCATCACATCTGATGTTGCCACAAGTGTTTCAAGACACGACTGAAAGCGAGGAGGAGCTCTTTTTGCCTGCACGGTCCTATTAGGAGCTTTTTTCTTGCTGGCCTGTTGTGAAGCTTGAGCAGGAACCTAACAATCATATTAGTTTGGTAAAGTAGAAAATCATGAAACTTTTGAATTCGGATAATAGAATAACACTTAAAATGTACCTCTCTTTGTGATGAAACAGACTCGTTTTGCTGCAAAACCCCTTTATCCTTAGCTGTGGGTTTTGTAGGAGTCTAACATTACCATGTAAAAAAAATGTACGTAATGGTTCAGAATGATTTTCATAATGGTTCAGAATTGACATTTGAATACTAAGAGATTCGTAATGGTTTTCAACATACCTCATCATCTATGGAAATGAGGTATAACGGCCATGCAACAAACGAATCTATTGCATCTCGCAGCAATGTAGCCTCTGAAACTGAGTCAGGCATAGGTAGTACCGCATCCGTATCTAAAGTGATATCAACCGACACTTTCAGATATCCATGAGGGAGCGGTTTATGGTGAAGTAACTCTCCCACTTTGTTATGCACTTTTCCCTTGCCAACCATGCGATAAGTCGGTAACGACAAATACAGCTGACAAGATGAAATGCCCTGAAGCAATAATAAATATGTAACTTTTAATGTGTATAAAGGTCAATTAAAATAAATGTGTTAATTTAATTAAAATAAATATGTGCTAATTACCTCGGGAATTTTATTTTGACAATTGATACTAGCTTTGTCCCTAGTATCTTTCAACCCGGAACCGCACTTTTCCGCCTCATATCTCTCTTTATCCTTTTGCAATTCACGGACTTGCGCTTTTAGTTCCTCCAATGATTGCATGACTTCTTGGTTGCTGGGATTTTTTTTCTCTTTGGTTTCTTATACAAGGAAGATTGAGTCACGCCAAATCCTTTACCTCTCACCCGACCGGAATACTCAGGAACATTTAGTACTCGACTAAGAATGCTCCTGCAATCCTCCTCACCTGTGGTTAAGGATTTAGATAGAGTCTCCTGAAATTCATTGACATGTCGAAAATTATTAGTGGGGATTAAAAATTAATTATATTTTAATAAAATTTCGATTAACTTAAAGGCATAATGTTATACTTACACATTCGTCATAAACATGTTGAACATCTTTCCTAACAACTCCATCCTTACCCACACGAGCTTCCTTCCACAAAACATGTTCCGAAAGTGATGATTCTTCACTTTTCGTCTCTTCTAACTACACATTTAGTTAAATAATAAGTTCATCAATTATAACACAATAATATAATTAATAATACATTTAGTACCTTTTTTACTAACGTCTCTTTCTTTTCTTGGTTGGAATATGTTCTACCCGTCTCTTAACAACACGGACGGTTGGATTGATCCAAATACCCTCATTATGATCATTTCTAGTATATGATTCATTCGCTATAATATTTTCATCTTGATCATTTCTAGTAAATGATTCAATATCAACATCAATATCACCTTGATCTCCAATGTTTTCATCAATTACTTTGTTAGATAAAAGCACTATAGACCATTTTGTACTTGTCGGATCAGTGACATAGAACACTTGTTTAGCTTGAGAGGCTAGAATAAAATGCTCATCTTTGTACCCCACCCTATTAAGATCCACTTGCAAAAATCCTGACTTATCCATTTGTACGCCATTATTATTTTCAACCCACTTGCAACAAAATATAGGAATCTGAAACTTCTCATAATCAAACACCCAAATGTGCTCGATAACCCCAAAATATGATAGATTTTCAAATTTGGGGTTTAAGTCTTTCACACTTGAAATGTGCATTGCTTCAGCTACCACGGTGACACCACTATTTTGCATAGTATTTTTATCATCTTGTTCTTTGGTATAAAATGTGTATCCATTAATTGCGTATGCGCTATAAGAAAACACAACCAAACTTGGACCATATGCTAAACATCTCAACCTTTCTGTTATTGAAGCGGAATTTGAATAATACTTTGAATAAATATGATCCTTAAACCAAGGTATGAAACTTCGATTGTGCTCTCGTACTATCCAATTCTCATTTCTATTCGGATTTAAACCTCAGAGAACATCCTTGTGCATTTCAACATACGGCTCAACCTCATTCTCATTGTGCAGAACATACAAATGCACTTGATCCCGTTCAACCCTTAATACTGTCACAACTTCATTTCCAATTAACTTTTTTCCTTCTTTTTTCCGACAATATGAGATTTGGGGAGTCCAATTGATTGTACATTGGACAGATATTCAGTACAAAACTCAATCGCTTCTTCAACAATGTATCGTTCGGAAATACAACCCTCTGGTCGACTTCGATTTTTCACATACCCTTTTAATATTTTCATATAATGTTCAGCAGGGTACATCCATCTCATATAAGCCGGTCCACACAATTGTGTCTCTTTCACCAGA
Organism: Lathyrus tuberosus; assembly: GCA_022829125.1. NCBI lineage: Eukaryota > Viridiplantae > Streptophyta > Magnoliopsida > Fabales > Fabaceae > Lathyrus > Lathyrus tuberosus. Next base: position 3,959,027 of record JALAZF010000414.1, on the reverse strand, counting down.
TGAACAACTAGATGAACCATTATGTCAAAAAATGAGGGAGGAAAATACATTTCAAGATCACACAAAGTAATAACTATTTCTTTTTGCAATGTTGGTAAGATCGCAGGATCGATCACCTTACTGCAAATTGACTTGAAGAAAAAACACAATTTAGTTATTGCGCTTCTTACTTTTTCTGGCAGAATAGAACATATACCTATTGGTAGAAAATGTTCCATTATAACATGGCAGTCATGCGTCTTTAAACTCTTTAACTTGAGGTCTTTCACAGACACAAGTCTTCTAATATCTGAAGAGTATCCTTCTGGAACTTTAACTTCACTTAGAAAATTACACAATACTTTTTTCTCCTTTTTAGATAGAGTATATGCAGCAGGTGGTAGATATGTTCGTTTTCCTTTCTTCAATGGTCCTAATTCAGTTCTTATCCCCATCGTTATCAAGTCCTTTCTTGCTTTAAGGTCATCCTTAGACTTTCCTTATATATTGAGTAACGTACCAATAACACTGTCAAATACATTTTTTTCAATATGCATAACATCGAGAAAATGTCTTACAAATAACGACTTCCAATATGGCAGTTCAAAAAAAATTGACCTCTTCTTCCACCCACTCTTGACAAGTGTATGTGCAAAAGGCTTTCCAAACTGAGTACTCACATCTTTCACCTTTTCAAAAATTTGATCACCTGTCAATATAGTTGGAGCTCTACCTTGTTCTGGCTCTCCATTGAATGCTTTTCTCCACCTACGATAGTGATGATTAGAATTTAAGAATCTACAATGACCGAGAAAGACATTCTTCTGACCAAACTCCAATCGCGTCCAAACTGTTTTATCTTCACAAATAGGACACACACATTGACCTTTTATGATGTACCCTGATAGATTTCCGTATGCTAGAAAATCATTAATTGTGTCAAACAACATCGCCCTCAAGTTGAAACTTTCTTTCCTATACCTGTAACGCCTTAATTTAATTAATTAGTTAATCAAATTATCGAAGGATTTTATTATTGGATTTAGACGAAGTTTGAGAATTAATCGAGTAATTGGGTGTTATCGGTATTATTTTAAGAGGCGTATTTGGATTATTAAGTTAAAGTCGAATTTTAGTCGGTTAAATCGGAGGAAATAATATTAAGAATAATATTATTTATTTATTGGACTATCTTATTTAATTAACTAAGTTGAATTGTTGGAGCATTTGGTTGATAATCGGAATTAATCTATTAAGCCGGGAGTAAGTAGTTGGTCGCGAATTATTATTTCGGTCAATTTTGTGTTTCGAAGAATTAAGTCGTTAAGTCGGAATATTAATCGGAAAGTCGAAGAAATGATATTATAAGTGATATTGTGGATTATTGGAGCATGTTGGATAATGGGCTTGGATTTCGTCGGGATTAGCAATTAAGGGGTGTATGACTTACGCCCATTAGTTGTTATATTGGATTATTATTATTATTATTATTTTAATAATAAGAAGAAAAAAAGAAGAAGAATTAGTCAAGAGGAGAAAAAGAAACAGAACGTGAGCAATTGGGGGAAAGGAGAAGAAAAGTTGCGAACCATTTTAGGGAGAAGAAGACGAAGAAAAATTGCTACCGGTGTTAAAAATCAAGAAATTCGAGCTACCTTCGATCCAATCAGGTAAGGGTGGGGTTCGAATTTTATAACCGGGAGAATGATAGTTAGTATGTAGGAATTGGGAATTATATAATTTTTTACTATGTGGTATTTATTGGATTGAAATTGGTATATTTTAGATGCCCATTATCATTTGATAGAGTAATTAGAAACTATATTTCTATGCCATAGCCACTGTAGCGGTTTTGACTTTTGAGTTAATCTTTGAAGCATTTTTTTCTAAGTGCCTTTGTGATATTATATATAATGATTGAAAGGTGAGAATTAGATATAATATATATATATATATATATATATATATATATATATATATATATATATATATATATATATATATATATGGAAGGAATCAAGAAATAGAAACAAAAAAAAAAGGGAAATTAGATGATGTATATGTACTGGACGTGGGGAGTGGGGCAGTCAATTTGGAAGTGGAACTCCGCTCTCTTTTTCTTCTTCCATGCGCTACAGTAGGGAATTGTGGCATGGCCTTTTGGTTGATTTTTTTTGTTATTTACAAATAATAAATAGCAGAGTTCAATTTAATTAATTGATCCAATTGGATTATAGTAGGGATGGTTTTAGTTGCAGAGTCAGTAGTAAATAACAGGAATACTAGTAATTAAAATATAGTAGCAATAGAAATAAATTAGTAGCAGAACTGGACAGAAAACAGTGTTGAGAGTAAAATTAAGCGGTATATTTAGTTGCCCGGAATCGAATGAAAATTTTTGGGGAAGTTCGTAATAATTAGTAGGCAGTGTGGTTAATTTATTTTGTTGAAAAGATGCTGGAAGTTGAAAACAGTAGGAATTTTAGTCGCCCGGTAGAATTAAGCAGTATATTTAGTTGCCCGGAATCGAATGAAAATTTATGGGGAGGTTCGGATATACGAGTAGATACGTGAATGGTGTTTATTTTTGTTAAATTAAGTTGATTGTGTGGAATTGCAGGTACAGCTGGGTAAACATTATATTGGTTTTATATTATGGTTTCTCTACAAAATCCACTAAGTGATTTAATAGTAGTATCATAATTAATAATATACATGTACTAACCACCTTATTTCGGTTGCTGTTAGTAGGTAATAGAATATTTTTATTTAAAGAATTGGTATGTGTCTTTAATAGTAGACCATTTAAGTAGCAGTACAATATTTAAAGAACAGTCCCGATTAGCCAAATTAAGCGGAGAATTAGTTGTCCGGAATTTAATGAAAATTGGCGGGATAACTAATATAAATTAGTAGGTATTCTTGGTTGGTTTGTTTTGTGGTAATTATGTCGATTAAGTTGATTTGCAGGTACAGTTGAATAGGTTGAATTGTCCCGATTTACGGGCGAATTATTTAAGTTGCAGGTCTTATGGCCAATATGGTTTGAGTTGAGTTGTTGTTTAAGTTGTAGGTCGAATGACCAATGTTGGATTAAGTTGATGCAATTGATGCATGTTTAAGTGGTTGTTTTCGTTGTCGTGAATTTATTGTTGAAGTTGAGGTTGCATGGCATACATTGCATTGTTTAAGTTGGCCTTGATGGCACCACGTTGAAGGCTTATGCCTTGTTGAAATGCCTCGATAACCTGGCATATGTTTAAGTTGGGAGTTTACTCCAAATGGTACCACATGCATTTGCATAGTTGAGTCGCATTTGAGTTGCATGTTGAAGTTGTTAATATTATTACGTTGTTGTTGATTGTTGGTGTTGTTGATATAAGTTGTTATTGTTGTGAGTTATTGTTGTTATAAATTGTTATTGTTGTAAGTTGTCGCTTGATACAGGTTGTTGTTATAAGTTATTGTTTGTTATAAGTTGTGGTTGCTCTTAAGTTGTTTACTAATAGTTGTTGTATGACTGTTGTATGAAGCGGTGAAATTGTATGATTCTAGTCTAATATATTAATTATCATGATTTTGATTATATTATTCGATATCTCACCCCTTATGTAATGATGTTACCTATTATGGGTAATTGAGCAGGTACTGAAGAATAGCTGTGGAAGTGAAGTAATTTTATGAAGTCCTTTAGTTGTTGTTAGTTCGAGTTGGTCTTGCTCTGATACGTAGCACTCGGGGGGAATGTTTATGTTGTTGTTTCTAAGTTGTTGTTATTACTAATTGTTGAATAATTATAAATTGAACGAAGTTTTGATCTAGTTGAATAAAGTCGTTAGCTGATTTATAAGTTGTGAATGCCGAATGCTATGTATCACTTTTAAATGAAATATAAGTTGTTTGTTGTTTTAAGTTGAAATGTGACATCCCATGTTGTGTTAAAAAATTTTTTAAATACTCTGATATTTTTTTTTATTATAATTACCGGGTAGATTTGGGGTGTTACATAGTGGTATCAGAGCAGGTCAGTCTGTCCGGCCAATGTTGTCTAATGTTGTTTGTCCCTTAGTACTCGACATGTGTGTGAAACGCTGTCGGTACTTGTTTGTTAGTTTCTAGTTGTTATCTGCAGGTGTTGGTTTGAAACAAGTGGGGGAGAGGCTTGTCTCGCGGACGTGTTGTTAGTATGTAGAAGTTGATTCAAGGTGATGTTGATTGTAAGAGTGCAAATGTTGTCGAAGCGATGTTGTTGCGAATCGGCGAGAGTATGGACTCATGAATTTGTATCGGTCGAGTTAGAGGTGTGTGTATATTATGGAGGGTGAATTGATTGAGATTAAGGAATTATCCCAAAGGAAATGATAAGTTGGTGGATTAATTCGGTAAGTTGTATATCTTGAGTATAGTTGGATTAAAGTTGAGTGATTTTCGTAGTTGGACGAAAAGGAGGATGTTGGTAGATCTTGGAAGCAAGAGAGGGAAATGGAACTTATGTTCATCAACCTCAAATTCTGGTTTTTGTGATTTTGGAGCAGCTGTCAGTAAACGAGGTATAACTTTTGACTCGTGATTCGGATGGAAGCGGTTCTGGGCTTTTTGGAAAGCTTACGAAATTCCCTACAGTTTGCATACTAGGTTTGCCTTCAGGAGGTTTGTGAAGAGGGAGAAAGGTGCATTTTATTGCTTGGGTCTGATGCTGATTTTTGGAAAATTCTGCATATGGAAATTCTGAACCAGTCTCGTTGTAAGGCTGATAACTTTTTACTCGTAAGTCGGATTTACGCGATTCTTAAAGTTATGAAATCTACACAAAATTCTCTTCATTTTGGAATATGATTTTGTGATTGAGAGGTCTGTATTGAAGGAGATATATATGGTTGAAGTTGAGCGACATTTGCTGAAAAATTTGGAAGGATGAAAACAAGTGTGGAATATTATTAAGAATTAAATGTTGGTATTTGTAAGATGTGACTGTGTCGGAGAATGCTGGGAGATGCAATTTATGTTGAATGAGGATGATTAAGACGATGATGTTAAGTAAAGGTAATGTTGAGAGAAATGTGAATGTTGATTTGTGTTGCTAAGAATTTTCACCTTGGTTGAAAGTTGTAATTGGAGCAAACTGAATTGGATCGTTCTCAATGTTGTAGCGATTTCGGTGTTGGAAAAATATTTAAAGTCGTGTTGTACTATGAACGTGCATAAGAGGATGCGTAATGGATTTTGAACGTTTTTGTATCGTTGACGAAGTTGAAACTAAAGAAACTAAGAGGGGCATTGGTAAGCCTTAGAAAGTTGGCGGAGCATTATGCTTACGGACTTTGGGCACAAGTTGAAGTACGCTATTGTGTTGGGTACTGATGATTTATTTCACCGTTATGGTTGTCGGCTGCCTATTGACAAATTGAGGAACTGATCACCCTTAATCCATTGTTGATAGTAAACGGAGTCATAATTGATGGATAGATGTGTCGTGCCAACTAGTATAGTATGTACGTTGAATTGGTCGAAGTCAAGCCAAGTGCTTGAAGGTTGTTTATTTTTGCTGATACAAGTTCATGTGTTAGGATATTAGTTGAATTTAAGGATGACAGCACGAAGCTGTGTTTGATTGATGAGTAGTATGGAAAATTTCAGTTGAGACTGGGTAATGTGAGAGTTGAGTTACAGGTAGAACAAGAAGTTAAATTATAAGTTGATTTGTAAAAGTGGAGTTTTGGTTGGTAAAGATGATTTATCTTGTTGAATTTAAGTGGACTCAGGTGTCAAATGTTGTTGTAATGTTGTTATGCGCCTAAGATGATTTTGGGAACTATGTTGATAAAAGATAGTAAAGTTGTAGTTTATGTGTGGTGTTAACGGGGAGATCCCAAAGAGTTAAGTCGAAAGCCTTGGTATTATGTTGATTTTGATGATTGGAAGTTGGAGGTCAACTGAGTAGAGTTAGTACCTTGAAAGTAATCAGAGTGCGCAGCGAACGCGTAGTGTATTGCGGTTGTTCAGACGTGAATTGTACCGATGTTGATATTTGGTTACGTTGATGTTGTGTTTAAGTTGGTATTCTTAAGTTGTTGTGTTCTGGTTCTTAAACCGGTAAATTCGTAAGTTGGTTACTTCTTGTGTTGCGATGTTAGTTGTCAATTGCATCACTTGGGTAGTATTCGCGTTGTTGTCGCCGTTGAGGTTAAGAACCGTTGTTTGTGTTATATGTGGAGTTGCCTTGCGAGGACGAGATTTGATTACTCGGAAGAATTAAGTTGTTGGAATAGTCGTGTCGGATAAATTTTCGAGGACGAAAATATTCTAAGTGGGGGAGAGTTGTAACGCCTGAATTTAATTAATTAGTTAATCAAATTATCGAAGGATTTTATTATTGGATTTAGACGAAGTTTGAGAATTAATCGAGTAATTGGGTGTTATCGGTATTATTTTAAGAGGCGTATTTGGATTATTAAGTTAAAGTCGAATTTTAGTCGGTTAAATCGGAGGAAATAATATTAAGAATAATATTATTTATTTATTGGACTATCTTATTTAATTAACTAAGTTGAATTGTTGGACCATTTGGTTGATAATCGGAATTAATCTATTAAGCCGGGAGTAAGTAGTTGGTCGCGAATTATTATTTCGGTCAATTTTGTGTTTCGAAGAATTAAGTCGTTAAGTCGGAATATTAATCGGAAAGTCGAAGAAATAATATTATAAGTGATATTATGGATTATTGGAGCATGTTGGATAATGGGCTTGGATTTCGTCGGGATTAGCAATTAAGGGGTGTATGACTTAGGCCCATTAGTTGTTATATTGGATTATTATTATTATTATTATTTTAATAATAAGAAAAAAAAAAGAAGAAGAATTAGTCAAGAGGAGAAAAAGAAACAGAACGTGAGCAATTGGGGGAAAGGAGAAGAAAAGCTGTGAACCATTTTAGGGAGAAGAAGACGAAGAAAAATTGCTACCGGTGTTAAAAATCAAGAAATTCGAGCTACCTTCGATCCAATCAGGTAAGGGTGGGGTTCGAATTTTATAACCGGGAGAATGATAGTTAGTATGTAGGAATTGGGAATTATATAATTTTTCACTATGTAGTATTTATTGGATTGAAATTGGTATATTTTAGAGACTCATTATCATTTGATAGAGTAATTAGAAACTATATTTCTATGCCCTAGCCACTGTAATGGTTTTGACTTTTGAGTTAATCTTTGAAGCATTTTTTTCTAAGTGCCTTTGTGATATTATATATAATGATTGAAAGGTGAGAATTAGATATAATATATATATATATATGGAAGGAATCAAGAAATAGAAACACAAAAAAAAGGGAAATTAGATGATGTATATGTACTGGACGTGGGGGATGGGGCGGTCAATTTGGAAGTGGAACTCCACTCTCTTTTTCTTCTTCCATGCGCTACAGTAGGGAATTGTGGCATGGCCTTTTGGTTGATTTTTTTAGTTATTTACAAATAATAAATAGCAGAGTTCAATTTAATTAATTGGTCCAATTGGATTATAGTAGGGATGGTTTTAGTTGCAGAGCCACTAGTAAATAACAGGAATACTAGTAATTAAAATATAGTAGCAGTAGAAATAAATTAGTAGCAGAACTGGATGGAAAACAGTGTCGAGAGTAAAATTAAGCGGTATATTTAGTTGCCCGGAATCGAATGAAAACTTTTGGGGAAGTTCGTAATAATTAGTAGGCAGTGTGGTTAATTTATTTTGTTGAAAAGATGCTGGAAGTTGAAAACAGTAGGAATTTTAGTCGCCCGGTAGAATTAAGCGGTATATTTAGTTGCCCGGAATCGAATGAAAATTTATGGGGAGGTTCGGATATACGAGTAGATACGTGAATGGTGTTTATTTTTGTTAAATTAAGTTGATTGTATGGAATTGCAGGTACAGCTGAGTAAACATTATATTAGTTTTATATTATGGTTTCTCTACAAAATCCACTAAGTGATTTAATAGTAGTATCATAATTAATAATATACATATACTAACCACCTTATTTCGGTTGTTGTTAGTAGGTAATAGAATATTTTTATTTAAAGAATTGGTACGTGTCTTTAATAGTAGACCATTTAAGTAGCAGTACAATATTTATAGAACAGTCCCGATTAGCCAAATTAAGCGGAGAATTAGTTGTCCGGAATTTTATGAAAATTGGCGGGATAACTAATATAAATTAGTAGGTATTCTTGGTTGGTTTGTTTTGTGGTAATTATGTTGATTAAGTTGATTTGCGGGTACAGTTGAATAGGTTGAATTGTCCCGATTTACGGGCGAATTATTTAAGTTGCAGGTCTTATGGCCAATATGGTTTGAGTTGAGTTGTTGTTTAAGTTGCAGGTCGAATGACCAATGTTGGATTAAGTTGATGCAATTGATGCATGTTTAAGTGGTTGTTTTCGTTGTCGTGAATTTATTGTTGAAGTTGAGGTTGCATGGCATACATTGCATTGTTTAAGTTGGCCTTGATGGCACTTGTTTAAGTTGGCCTTGATGGCACCACGTTGAAGGCTTATGCCTTGTTGAAATGCCTCGATAACCTGGCATATGTTTAAGTTAGGAGTTTACTCCAAATTGTACCACATGCATTTGCATAGTTGAGTCGCATTTGAGTTGGATGTTGAAGTTGTTAATATTATTACGTTGTTGTTGATTGTTGGTGTTGTTGATATAAGTTGTTATTGTTGTGAGTTATTGTTGTTATAAATTGTTATTGCTGTAAGTTGTCGCTTGATACAGGTTGTTGTTATAAGTTGTTGTTTGTTATAAGTTGTGGTTGCTCTTAAGTTGTTTACTAATAGTTGTTGTATGACTGTTGTATGAAGCGGTGAAATTGTATGATTCTAGTCTAATATATTAATTATCATGATTTTGATTATATTATTCGATATCTCACCCCTTCTGTAATGATGTTACCTATTATGGGTAATTGAGCAGGTACTGAAGAATAGCTGTGGAAGTGAAGTAATTTTATGAAGTCCTTTAGTTGCTGTTAGTTCGAGTTGGTCTTGCTCTGATACGTAGCACTCAGGGGGAATGTTTATGTTGTTGTTTCTAAGTTGTTGTTATTACTAATTGTTGAATAATTATAAATTGAACGAAGTTTTGATCTAGTTGAATAAAGTCGTTAGCTGATTTATAAGTTGTGAATGCCGAATGCTATGTATCACTTTTAAATGAAATATAAGTTGTTTGTTATTTTAAGTTGAAATGTGACATCCCATGTTGTGTTGAAAATTTTTTTAAATACTCTGATTTTTTTTTATTATAATTACCGGGTAGATTTGGGGTGTTACAATACCCATCATAAACCTCCACACCGTTCTCCCACAAAAACTTTAAATCTTCGATTAAGGGTGCCAAGTATACGTCTATGTCATTCCCTGGTTGTCTAGGCCCAGAAATTAACATAGATAACATCATGTACTTACGCTTCATACATAGCCATGGAGGTAGGTTATAAATCATTATGATCACAGGCCAAGTGCTATGTGAGATACTTTAAAGACCGTGTGGGTTCATTCCATCAGTAGATAATGCCAAGCGAAGGTTTCTTGCTTCTTTTCCAAATTCAGGATAATCATGATCAATTTTCATCCACTGTGGTGAATCTGCCGAATGTCGAAATTTTCCATCAATAATTCTTTCATCTGCATGCCAAGTCAAGTGTCTTGAATCGGTCTCACTACGAAATGAGTATAACATTCTCGTTAATCTTCTCATCCCCGGTTCAACATTCCCGTTAATCTTCTCACCATGCAAATTCCAACATGTATAACTTCTATCAATTCCACACCTCATTAAATGTGATGCCAACTGAACCGCGTCAACCCGGCTCCCAAAACAGCAACCCAAGCAAGGACATATCATTCGACTGGGGTCTTTGGCGTGCGCAACAGCAAACTTAACGAATTCCGATACCCCATTCTCGTACTCTTTCGATAATCGACTTGAAGACATCCATTTCTTATCCATAGTTATACTAATTAAACTAAACAAAAACAAAAATTAAAAATATTTACCTGTAGGGAAACGATCCGACTTTCACACTTTGATCACAAGTAACCCCTATATATAGCAAATTCAATAAGTTAGTAACCCCATCATATCAGTTCATTCAAAGCACTACTAATTACAGTGGCGAGAGAGGACAATTAATTACCTGTAGAGATGTAAACAACTTCTAGACCCATACAGTGTCCAGATAGGTTAGAATTACCAAGATCCCCCTCTACACGTATCATAAAATGAAATATCATTAATTGACCAATTATGAGTCATAACTTGATAAGTGGCAACATATAATAACAAACAAGCAACAATTAGAGGTAAACACCTACATGTCCCAAGTACTTGACCAAATACTCAAGAGCAAGCATACTTAAACAAGTAACCAAGCATACTTAAACAAGTAACCAAGCATTAGAGCAATTCGTCCTAAACCTAACAAGATTCAAATCTAAGCAATACCTAAACAAGTAAACATGCACCTACCAAACGTGCTTTATGAATAATTCAATCCTATATAAAAAACTAAACCAACCTTTTGCTTTAGGAGACCGCCTTTGCTGGCTTTTCTTCATTATTCATTTCATTCATTCTAACAAGAATTTAATATTTTTAAAATAATCAAAATATCTTCTTTACAAAAAATATCTTTCAAAATTTAATAGCAACTTGTTTTTAATTATTCATGTTAATTTCATTTCATTTGAGGAGATATATAGGGTTGATTTAGTTTTTTTATATAGAGTAATAAGAAAATTGAGAGTTTGATTCTCATTTTCAAGATCATACCAACAATACGTTTGGTAGGGCATATATCAATTCCACACAACAAATAATAAAAAACAAAATCAGCAAGAACGCAACAACAGCAAGAACAACTAACAGAAGCATAACACAACAGCAAGAACGCAACACAAGTTTAGAAGCATAACACAACATCAAGAACAACTAACAGAAGCAACAACAACAGCAAGAACGACCTAACTATAACAGAACGATGACAACAACAACAACAACAACAGAACGACGGCAAGAATGTAAGAAACAAGAACAATGTAAGAAACAAGAACAATGTAAGAAACAAGAACAATGTAAGAAACAAGAACAATGTAAGAAGCAAGAACAACAACAACAACGTACCTCTTCTTCGTTTTCGTCTTCTTCTTCACGACGACAATGGACGACGGCAATGGAAATGGCAAGGGTTTTAGAACGACGGTAATGACAATGGCAAGGGTTTCAGAACGACGGGAATGGCAATGGCAAGGGTTTCAGAACAAAAGCAAGAATGAACAAAAGCAAGGGTTTCAGAAAGAAACGGTCGAGAGAAGAAAATGAAAAGAAGTTTCTGAAAATGATTAGAAATGTGTTTTATATTTTAATTCATAATTGACCTTAGAGAGCGGTTTTCAAAAAGCACTTTCTTAAGTGCTACCTCTAAGAGCGCTTTCCTTAGAAAGCGCTTTCTTAAGTGGGGAGAATTTAAGACCTATAGCAACGCTTTCTGAAAGCGCTTTCTAAGGTTAACCTATAGCAGCGCTTTTTTAAAGCGCTTTTTAAGGTAATACCTATAGCAGCGCTTTTCAAAAAGCGCTTTCTAAGATGGCTTCAATTTAGGGCATTTAGCAGCGCTTTTAAAAAGCGTTTTCTAAAGGCTGTCTTTTGCAGCGCATTTTTTTAGCGAAATTTTTTAAAGACTTATAGCAGCGCTTTTTGCAAAAAGCGCTGTCTTTGTGGCGATACGAAAAGCCAATTTTGGCGTAGTGATTCAATCAAGATTTCTTTGGCAATGTCAATTAGAGCAGAAGAGGATTGTGTGGACTAGTTGGAAGACAGTCTGTAAATCCAAAGAGGACGTTGGATTGGGAGTGAAACACATAGCCTTAGTCAATGAGGCCCTCTTGGCAAAATGGAAGTGGAGGTTTAGCCATGAGCGGGAAGCTATTTGGAATGGTATTTTGATGTTTCGTTACGGAAACCTAACAGTGGAATTTTTCAACTCCTCTTCTTCTTGTCTGGCAAAAACTTCTTCAATATGGTGGAGGGATATAAAATTTGTTGGCACTTCAATCTCTAATAATTCAGACTGGTTCAGTGATTCCATTCGTTGCAATTTAGGAAGAGGTGACAAAATTCTCTTTTGGTTACGTAAACTTTGTTTTCTAGATTTCCAGATCTTCTCACTGATACCCTTAAAATAGCTTTTTTTGTGATTTTGGATCTTGGGATAACAGCTTGTGGAAGTGGAATTGGGAAGCCTTGCAACCTGTTGGTTCTAACCTTGACATTAATTTCTTGGAGTTGAAGGAAATTTTGGCATCGTTTTCTCCTTCATTGGAAGTCGGAGATGGTTTTCCGTGGACAGGCGATCTTTTCGACACTTTTTCTGTGAAAACTTGCTACAGCTTGTTGTCCAGTTTGCAGGTTTATAGCAGGGGGAGTTGTCAATATTGCAGCTTCTGAAAAATCTTTGGAAAACCAAAGTCCCTTCCAAAATTTAGATTTTCTGATGACGGGTGCTGATCAACAAATTGCCTTAAAAAACTGAACTCCAAAAAAGAGGTGTATTACATATTCCTATTGATTTTTGTTGTGTTTCTTGTATGGCAGTGCATGAAGATCTTTTTCACCTTCTTTTTTTCGCCGCTAGAGTTTGGATATCCATTGAAGAGTTGTTGGACATGGACCACATTGTAGAAGTTTCAATTTCTAATCATGTAGAACATTTCCTTGCTGGTATGACAGGAAAAACAAACAAAAGCAAGAAATTGGTAATCTGGTTGGCGAGTTGTTGGTGCTTATGGTTGCGCCGTAATAGCATCATTTTCAAGAATAATCCGGTGAATAGAGGAATTGAAGAAACTAGCTACTTTATTAAATTAATTTCGTGGAATTGGATTGTAATAGGTTTAAAGACTAGAGCGATTTTGTATTTTTACAATTGGTGGAGAAATCCCGTAGAATATCTTAAATTACGGTAACTTTGTATTTTGCTAGAGCACTTTTTGTGCTCTTTAGCAATCAATTTGCATATTGAAAAAAAAATTTAAATACCCTTTACTATATCATAATAGGACTAGTGATGTCAATTTTTATATGTAAATGGAATAACTTTTTATTCAGATCTTGTGAATATGAAAATTTTCTATAAATAGTATTGGGAAAAAAAATTGACATGTAGATCATTAGAAGAAGGTGATCATTATCATATAATAACAATTCGAATACATTATTTTTTTTAATTATTACAATAACATATGCATAATTAAGACATAAATGATAAGCTTTTATTCCAATAACAATTAACTATTAAGTTGTTTAACCTCAAAATACATTCAATTACTCATAATTTAAAGTAACATTTTTCATGATGACATTTAATTGTCCTACTTGAAACTATTCAAATTCCTCATCACTTGCCAAACGATAACTCGGTATTGCGAACAGGTGTTGAGCTGATCTAGGTATACCGAGTTCAAATTTCTCTTCCATGTTAAAATTGGAAGGAGTAATATTATGAGGAAGTTTCCAATCAAAACAATGTAATAATTGAGCTATAGCCAATTTGACCTTAACCAATCCCAAATGAATTCTAGGACAACGTCTCTGCCCAGAACCAAATGGTATACACTCAAATTCTTGTCCATGAAAATTCATTTTCTTGTCAATAAATCTTTCAGGGTAAAATTCTTCGGCATTTTGCGACCAAACATCATGATATATCTTCCTATTGCCCATGCATTTACTATAACTCGTGTTTTTTCTTTTATAAAGTAACCATCAACTGTTATATTTTCTCTACATTCACGAGGAATTAACAAAAGGTCCAACAGGATATAGTCTTAATATCTCATCAACAACCATATCTAAGTAACTTAACTTCTTCAAATCTTTTTCTTTAACCATTCTCATAAATCCTACCTCATTTTGTATTTCATCTTGAAGATTTTTCATGACTCTTGGATTCCTTAAAAGCTCAGATAACAGCCACTCAATTACGGTAGAAGATGTATCGATTCCGGCTATAATCATGTCTACTAAGACTGCCTTGATGTTAGTACGATTGGTGACATGATTTTCTTCATTTTCTAAACCTACATTTTGATGCATAGTTGAAATAAGTATGTCTACAAAGTCTTCTTCACGGTGAGGTTGGTATACATTAGTAGCATTTTCATGGTCTGTTATTATCACCTCCAGCACTTCATCAAGTTCTCTACTTGTTTTCTTACAAGCTCGTGTTATTCCCTAAAACAATAAAAAGCTTTATTTTAGAAATTATTAGATACATTTTTTTTTTTTTTTATAAATTACATCTCATAATTACTATTTATCTTAAAGGATAAAGAGTTAAAACACATTAATATAAAAATTTAAATAAAATATACAAATAAAATAAAATAAACATGCTAAATACGTTAAAAATTGTAACATTATCTAACTCATTCCTCCAAAACCGGTTTGTAGGATAAAAATAATATAGCTCTGTAAGCCTCATATAAGATTTGGGGAACTATTTATTACGACCTTCATCCCTATATATAAGACCCCGTTGAGAAAAACACGGGAATTAAGAAATTTGGTTAGAATATTAAATATATTGACTATTTTGTATAATTTTACAAGTTTATCCTTAGGAGAGAGAAATAATTAATGTGTATGTAATTGTATTTATTACATAGTGCAAAAAAATATGTAATATAATTAGAGGTGTGTTTGGAAAACAATAATTAATGCACTTTGAAAGTTGAATAGGATCTTATAAAAAGGGACAAGAAAAAAACTCAACAAAGTCTTATAATTAGGGACAGAGGTAGTAATAGATTTTTGCCATCGTCATCACATACAACTTATTTTTACCCTCCAGATATTCAAACTTAGGCATAAGAAAATGTGTTAAGAATGTTACATCAAACAATATATTGTCTGATGTACTTATAAATCAGGCTAATTATCGATCTATAAACCGATTTTATAAAGATGAGTTAGCTTCAAACTAACATTCATAAGAAAATATACTACCTAATACACCCTCCGTCCCATATTATAAGTAAAAGTTACTTTTTAGATACATTAAATAATTAATGTATCTGACCTATATATAGACTAGATACATTAATTATTCAATGTATCTAAAAAGTAATTTTTGCTTATAATATGGGACGGAGTAGTATAAAAAGCAACAAATTTGTAAAGAAGAAGAGAAAAGTTTAATACACATACATACATGAAGATCAAATGGGCCCAACCGAGTAATATAATCAGCTACATTAAAAGCTCCCATTAAATGCATTCCTTGTTTAGCCAACCTCTTCAGGTCGAATTGTTCATACTTACTTCTCCCCAATATTATCTTATACATAATATCTTCGATCAAAGTCTCAACAACCTCACTAACATTCACAACCTCTCCCACCAAAGCAGTTTTCTTCAATGATTTAACCAAAACATCAAACTCGTCTTTTTTAATAGGAGCAAACATCTCAACTTTGGAAGCACTAAGAAGCTATGAAGCACGGACACCTCTAGGAATAGGTGTGTCGCGTTGTCCGACACGTGTCGGTATTCGACACTTGTATGACACTCATATGACACGTGTCGGAAAAGTCAAAGAAGTGTCGGAAAAGTCAGACAAGTGTCCCACTAAAAAATGGTTTTTTCTTTGTTTCGACACTCTTTGAATCAATGGTTGACACCTGTATAACACTTATAACATATATGTCAGAGAATTCAGACAAGTGTTTCAAACAAAAATTTGTTTTTTTCTTTGATTCAACACACCTTTATACATATTTTGGACTAATTTCACACAAATTTAAAATTATTAGACTTTTTTTAAGCTATGTTATCAATAAAAAATTAAAAACATTAAGGCTAAAATACAGTTTTGGTCCCCCTGTTTGTCAAAATTCACGGTTTTGGTCCCCCCATTTTGTTTTTTAACAGTTTTGGTCCCCCACTCCAATTTTAGCCCAAAAAAGTGATGAACAGTACCTGGTCCGTACATGAACAGTACATGTCCGTACATGAACATTACATGTCCGTACATGAACAGTGCATGAATAGTGAGGGGTGGGAGACCAAAACTGTTAAAAAATAAAATAGGGGGACCAAAACCGTGAATTTTGACAAACAGGGGGACCAAAACTGTATTTTAGCCAAACATTAATTTTGATTAGAATATTTTCAATTTTTTAATCATAAATGGATAAATAAAGCTTAAATACTCTTTTATATATAACGGTGTCGGTGTCCTATGTTTTAATACTATCAGTGTCGGAGTGTCCGTGTCGTGTCGTGTCCCGGTGTCCGTGTCAGAGTCCGTGCTTCATAGCTAAGAAGCTTCAAAGTGCAAAGTTTCTTCATGCTACGCCAATAAGGACCATACTCAGTAAACCCTACCCCTTTGGAACCGTAAGACATGAGTTTAGATGCTTGAATATTTGGTCGGTTTGCGAAAACGATGTCTTGTGTTTTGAGAAATAACTGCCACTTTTGAAGATGAAATGACAGTAGTTGGAACTTGACCAAGCTGTAAGGACATGATTGGGCCATATTTTATGGAGGGTGAATGAAGTTTTTGATGTGGAAGTTTTCCTAACATGTGAAGGTTTCCGATTATTGGTAGTGTTGATGGACCTGGTGACTTCTTGTGTTTTTGTTTTGGATGAAAGAAAAGTTCGAATAAAAGATATGTGAATGTGAAAGTGAAGAGAAGGAGAGAAATAATCGATGCAGAGGACATATTAACAAATGAATGGTTTAGTTTGTATAAAATTCTAAGGTTTAAGAGAGATTTATACAAGTGATAGGTTAACCATACAGAGTTGTCATTATTAACCAAGTATTTAGGCCTGAGTGGTAAACGAACTCCTACTAAGGGACGAAGGTTCAAAAAATACCGAGTTCGATCTCTGGTAAAAACAATACTTGACCAGTATTAATACCTCTCGACACGAGCTCTGGATTACTAGGGTTCATTTCCCCTGAAAACCAGAGTGCGCAAAAAAAAAAGAATATACCAAACAATTTGGGGGCCAAATCTCTGATATAGACATTGCCCTAACAAGATTAATGTAAAAATCAAACTGAAAATAATAAATGCTGATAACCGATTTTTGAAAACAAAATAAAAATCACAATAGTCAAACAATGGAATGATAACTAATATAATATAAAAGAGCTAAATTATTTAATTTACAACAAAATATAGCAATAAAATTTTACAAAATCAGAAATTATTTTAAATTTAATTAAAATAAAAAACTAAAATACACAAACTTTATTGGAGAAAGATAGAAGAGAAATATAAAACTACATATAAATATGTACATATCGAAGGTTTTTGTCTTATGCGAGCAAATATACGTTTCTCAATCCTTATTCTTCTTTGTCAATTAGCAAGTATGAAACCAATGGTTTAGATATGGTTTTAGAATTCTTCATGTCATATTTTTGAGTAACTCTAAATAATAAATCTTCTGACTAATGAAAGTTTCACTTTAGGTTTGCTTTGATTTTTAGACTATTTCTTAATACATCATCCTAGTGTCTTATACACCACGTGAAATTATTTTTTTATTTTCCAGTTCCGGATGTACATATCCAGACGCACCATTTTTTTTAAAAATGTTGCCTTGTTCTGGATGTGCAAATTCAGAATGACAAATTACGCGTATTCCGGATCTGCACATCCGAAAAAATAGCTGAAACTTAAAAAGGTATAATAATAATATATTTATTTTAAGAAATAATAATAATATGTATTTTAAAAGAATAACGATCAACAGTAAAACATTACTTCTTTGACGTTATCCGAACTCCCAAATATATCCTTGAAGATTGTAGGACAAATCAATATCAACAGTAAAACATTGCATAAATAACTCATTATTATTTACCATTAGGTTTTCAGGGAGTGGCGTGTGGCTTTCTATAAATCAACTGGGTTTAAGCCTAAAAGGATTACATTTTACAGGTTCGCGTTGGTTTTTTCTAAATGATACATACTGATGTATATTGATGTATATGTATATATTATACTGTTTCAATGTCATTTATCTTGGATAACGTCAAAGAAGTAATGTTTTACTGTTGATCTTGATTTGTCCTACAATCTTCGAACATAGAAAATATAATCCTTTTAGGCTTAAACCCAGTTGATTTATAGAAAGTCACACGCCACTCCCTGAAAACCATAATGGTAAATAATAATGAGTTATTTATGCATTCAAACACTTTTCTTGTATCGTGTAAGTTAGTAACTACTCTCAATAACGAAAAGGGTTTATCTCCGAAATATATTGAGTCCTAACTTTATCAGAATGCTGAAGACAACCATTATATTGACGGAGAGACTCCAACCCTAGAATTTGTTATAACTTTTGATGACATTACTGCTACTGGTGCACCAGCCACATTACTTATATTCAATAACAAAAAGGGTTTATCTCCGAAATATATTGAGTCCGTCTGTAGTGTTGGATGATCAACAAAGAAAGATAACAGGAGCAGTGGTTACACTGGAGAGAAAGGATCAACAAAGTTTTCTATTAAAGAGATACAAAGAACAAAGTTTTCTATGGGCGTGAAACCTAATCCCTTCTCGCTCCCCTCATTCGAATGTATATTAACTTGCGATGATATATTAACGTATGCGACAACCGACAAAACCGATTTTTAAAAAAAATATAAAGTTATGCTATTTTCCGGATCTACAGTTCTGGAAATTATACATGATAAAGTTATACTATGTTTCCGGATGTGCACATCCGGAATCAGGGGGCAAAAACGAAATTTCACGTGGTGTATAAGAAACTAGGGTGGTGTATTAAGAAATGGTCGATTTTTAATCAAAAGAATTAGTGGATCCTTGAGGGACATGTCAAATTCGTTCGGCATGACACTGGACTCATTAGTAGAAATAAATATGATATCATCCACATATATTTAAAATAAAAGAATATGTGATCATTTACATTTTATAAATAAATAATGTCCACAATTAAATTCTTTCTATGTAAAAAGTCACTATGACTGTCATACCAAACTCTAGAAGCTTGTTTGAGATCATAGAGAGTTTTTTTTAGTTTAAAAACCTAGTCAAAATTTTCATGATCCTTAAAATCGGGAGGTTGTGAGATGTAAACTTCTTCTTTTATAAAAATGTTAAGAAATGTGGACTTAACATTCATTTTATATAACTTAAAATACATGCAGCATGCGAATGCCAAAGGGGTTGAATGTGAGTGCTAACTACAAATTCAACTGGATTTTGAATGATGTCAAACAATGAAGGTAATATATCATAGCGCTTGTGCATATTGGACGGTATCAACCTACGTTTAGATGCTCATTTGTTCACTTAGTCTTAGGATGCATAAAAGAGTCTCTAAACAAGTTTTTACTAGTCTTAGGCATGTCATACACACCAAAAATCATGTTTATGTGTCAAAACAGTAGCATAGGCCGACCTATACGTGATCAGGCCGACCTATGGAAGCCTCAGCTTCAGTATAGGCCGGCACAATCATGTTTCAGGCCGGCTCCCACGCTCCAAGAACGAAGCCTGTAGATTTTGCCCACAGGTCGTATCTCAGGTCGCCTCACAGGTCGGCCTGAACACCTTCATAGGCCGGCCTACGCAAGTTAAAACTTGAAAAATTCTTTTTTGCATCTTATCTTTCTTGCATCCTTTTGCCCATTTTCTTCACATACCTATATATACTCATACATGCATCTTCTTTTAGGCAAGGTTTCCTAGTGAATAAAACCTAAATGAAACCAGATTACAAAGTTGATCATCGTCTCCATCCCTTCTTCTATGCATACACACAATTAAACTACACATAATCATTTTTCGATTGGATGACCATCTAGGTTAGGGTTGATAACGTTCAATTAGGTTTGGTGTAACCGAGAATATTGGGTTGGGAACTTTGTGTGTTTCAAATAAGAAAATCAAGGTGGAGTTTTCCTTCAAGATCGGGCTGATTTGAAGGTTTTGGACAAGATCACGTCAACACGGATTCGACCGAGTGAAAGCCTTGGGACAAGGTGGTTTCCTCGCAAGGGGGTAGCGTGAGCCGGTGAATTGTGTTCTGTAATATTGGGTTTCGACAAGTTGTGTGCTCGGGATAATCGGAGGATTGTAGCTGCATTATAGGTCACTTGATCAAGCTTTGATCAAGGGTTTGGAGGTGGAAGAATCAACAAAAAATAATAGAGTTTTTGGGGTTTGCATTCTTCATCTCTTGTATAAATGATTTTGTAAAAAAATGGTTAATAGCACTATCTCAATTCTGATTTGAATTGAGGGCAGACGTACCCATAGCGATGTCGATTGGGGAACTGCCTAAACAAATCTTAGTCTCTCTCTCTTTATCTCTTTTATTGTTGATTTCGCAATTTATCGAGTTCATCGTTGTTTGATCAATTCGATTGGAAATTGTTTTCTATTATCTTTTAAAAGTGTTGTTGTTAATATAATCACAATCACTTTGATTGTGATAGGCTTTTAACATCAAAATAAAACAAACTATATTTCCAATTGTTATCGATTGCACATCAAGTGTTCGATAAATTGTTTGTGCGTATTTTGATTGTGTTTTAGTTCATTTGATATACGAATTACGATTAGCATTGCATTTAATGGGTTTGTAGCTTGATCATTGTTGAACATTTACGTTCATTATCACTCCGTTTGGTTTGCGGTATGTATATTGTTTTTCGATAGTAGGTTCGGTTAGACGATTCGATCCAGGTCGTTTTTACGCTGCACCTTATTTTGAAAACAGAATTTTGCCAAACGTTTTTTGTTGTAAAATTTGTGATCTATTCACCCCCCTCTAGATCTAAGCATATCGTCTAACATTGAATTGCCTCGAGATAGGCTACAAGAGCATGTGTCTCCTTCTAGCCAATCCCTTCAACTTGATTGTATCCTTTTGCCACCAACCTTGCTTTATTTCCTGGAATCATGTCATTTTCCTCAATTTTGTTCCAAAACCCCATCAAGTGCCTATAAAATATTTAATTTGAGGATGTGAGACAAGATCTCATACATCATTTTTTTAAATTGATGGAGTTCTTCATCAGTCAAGACAATAGTGATTTCTTTTGGTTCAATCTATTAAATGAATGCGGAATAATTACAAAATTTACTAACCTAGGATCGCGTACTTACACCCTATTAAATATCTGTTGGAATGTTGTCTAACAGATGGTCTTTCACAATAATTCAATCTTGAGGTAGATTCGTTGAGGTCTGTTGGTTATCATCTTCTTGCTCGCTTTCCTCTTTTTCTTCTTTTATGTCCTCACTTTTAGGAAAATTCACTTTTAGATCATCATCCTTGAGTAAATCTTTCGTCATCACACCTGAAGAGTATTGGTGAAACTGAGCTTTAACGTGGCTCATATCTGCTCACCTTTCCCTTTATCTCCAATGATAATTGAACTAGGTTTAACCATAGTTATATAACCTCAATTATAAATAATTGTAACTTGTGGAACAAACATTTTGGTCACCTCTTCTCAGGATTGTTTTATGCAAAACACAAAAGGCTTCATTTTAAGGACGACAAATCTTCTTCCTTAAAATGTTTTGACCTCATACACATGGACATATGAGGCCCTTTTTATACTCCTCTTATCAGAGGCATGGATGTTTACAGTATAACCTTGACACTAGATCTTGGAAATGTATTTACTAGGGTGTATCTAGAAATGATTCGGCATGTCATTTTGGTGGTTACCATTAGGGTTTTAGTTAACTTGATTCGATGGTGGAAGATGTATCGGTTTGGAGTGGATTGGACGTTGTAGGCCGTGCAATAGGTGGAGACAGGAAAGAATCTTCAATGGCACCATCAATTGTATCCATTGTTAAAGAAGATAAATGTGATTGAAAAAAGAACCAGAGAGAAAGAAAAAGCAAGGATTTGGTGAAGAGAGAGAAAGATGGTGATCAAGTGACTTAATTTGATCAAAGAACGTGCAAGAAAGAGAATTGAGGATAAGGATGGTATTCGGGGATCCAATAGAAAGTGATGTGAGTGGATAAAAAAGATATGGGATAGTAGAGTAATCTTACTCTCTAATACCATGTTGACAGGGGTGCAACAAAAGATTTTTCACTCATGAGAGTGGAATAAAAACAGAAACTAAAAAGAAAAATAAACTAAAAAATTATTTATTTAACTCTTATCTCATATAAGCATGACTCGGGGTACATTTATAGGCTTATTGGTGTGAAGATGATTAGAGAGATTTTCTCTAACAAATTATTTCAATTTACAAATCACAATTAAATAACAATTCTTATATCAACTATCTAACTAAGCACAAAATATGCCTAGACCCTACCTAATATACCCTTCATTAAATTTAATTCATTACACTAAATAGAGGCTATTCATGTAATTCACTAATACAATGGTTAATGCCCAATCATACTCTAGGATTCTGCCACCCAGCTAAATTCTGATTCCTATTTTCCAAAATAATCAGTACAACCTATTACCCGGTTAATGTCTTCAAAATAATCAGTACAACCTCTTTTCCACACTTTATCATTTTGCTTGTCTTGATAACCAAAAACATCTTTTGCATCTTTCCATTTTTCCTTTCACATTCCTACCATTTCCGTGTTACAACACAGCTTCATCAGACCTCCATAACCGCATTGCATTCATCCTTCTTCAACAACGAAGAAAACACTTTAAGGTCAGTTCTTCCTTCCAACTGTTAAAATATCATAACAGTATCCATTTTCATTGTGCTAATGACAAAACGGATGCAGTTTAGCTTATCTATTTAAAAGGTTGTATATCTATATCTCTTCTTTATTTGATTGATATATGTTGTTATGGTTTCTATTTTTTTAAGTCTATTTTGTTTTTTTTCTATTCTTTTTTGTTTACCTAGCAATGTGAACACCTTTCTTTTCTGCATGTTAGAATCACAGTGGTTGCAGCTTAGATGCAATATCCAGTTTGTTTTTGTTAGCTTGAATGATTCTCTTTCAGTCTCTATCCTTCCCTTTCTTTGTTCTTAAATTAATATGCTGATGAAGAAGCATTTTTATGCTCTATAGAAAACTCAGTTATGTTCATAGTCATTTGTGATGAACTAACTATTTGTTTACATTTCCATTCAACTTTATTCTTCAGTTATGTTCATAGACATATGTGATGAACTAAATAGTTGGTCTTTAATTCTTTTGTTCAACCTTGGATGTGATGCATTTTCTTAATAGAACCATTTTTCATTTCGCAGATGTTTCACCATTTTATATTATTCCATGTTTTACCATGATGTTCTTATTTTTCTTAATCATTCTTGTGACATGTTAATGTTTCTGACATTAGATCAAGCGAAAATCATGTCCAGGCCACCTATACTTATCAGTGAATTGAGGCCTGACCAAAAAGTTTGGAAAATTGCTATACGTGTTACCGATCTATGGATAGTGAAGGCGCTCAACGGACAGCAGCATATCGAAGCTATTATACATGATGCAGAGGTATTTTTTTAGTATTTCCTATTACCACTTTCCTGACTCCAAGTTTAAGATACTAATGTAAATTATTTTCAATGACAAGGGACACCAAATCCACGTTGTGACTAGGAACCGTGAATTTGAGTTATGGACGCAGACATTAAAAGAGCATCACACCTACATGGTTTATAACGGAGAGCCTCATATTTATGACCTACCATTGAAAGTATGCGACAACAAGTTCAAACTATTTTTTAATGGGACAACCGCAGTGACATCCATTGACATGCCTGAGATTCCACTTCACAAATTCAATTTCAAGTCGTTTCGAGATTTTTTGAATGGAGATTTTGAAGTTGATCGCTTATACGGTACTTTATTAGACCAATTCTCTTACCATTTGCGTATTTCTTTCCAACATCTTCTAACATGTGAATATTTTCATAAGCAGACGTCATTGGTGTTCTTCACCAAGTTGTAAGGTCTCAGACAGGTGGGTCTGGAAAAAAGGCATGCATCAATGTTACACTCTCTGATGAACTGTATGTTACACCACATTTCACACCTACATATGCCTGCCCCAGTTAGGACTTTAGCATAAGAGTATCTAACTTTTGTTGGTTTTATTGTTATTCAGTGGAACTGAACTAGACGTCACACTTTGGGAGTCGTACGCAAACCAACTTATGGCATACATAAAAGAAAATGCCCCCCCAGTTGTGATACTCACCCATGCTTGGTGTCGCCAAAGTTCATGTAACTCCCCTTAATACACATTTCACGTTTCCATGTCTTACTGTTGTACTATATTCTTTTTAATTTGACTTTACATGCTTGTAGCCACTGGGAGGCTCAATGTTTCAAATGCTTGGAATGGATCGAAATTGCTTCTCAACTATGACCATCACCAAGTCATTGAATTCAAGTCGAAGTATATTTCTCCTATACATATCCTATATTACATTTCCTGGACAATTATTATACATTTCCTAAACTTGACTATTTATATATATTTATGTCACATAAACCAATTAGTTCGTTGAATGTCTGCTGGTTTTGTATTTCTTTAAACCTTCAGTTTTGAAGATGGCAAGCCATGTCCGATTGCATCGCAAACACTGTCTGTCAATTCTGGATCACAAGCAGCTTTTGAAGAAAGATCATTCTCTTTTATTAAAGATGTCAAAACTATTGGGCAGATCATTTCACTTAAGGATGTCCGTTATTATTCTCATTGAACAATGAATATTACAATATTTTGTTTTTTATATCAGAATAAATATTAATTATGACATTGTTACTGTTTCTCATAGGATACTTTCTGCAATACTATTGGTATGACTAAAAGGTTCAAGGCTAATCGTTTCGGCTGGTATTATGAAGTTTGTCCAAGTTGTAACAAGACCAATAAATCACCCGGTGAACGCTTCCAATGCGACTGCTCAGACAACAAGTCTCCACCAATCACCAAGTAAGAATTCCTATTTCTATTTCCGTGATGTTATGCATTCACCGGGACGTTTTGTATCTAACGTAATATCCATTTCTTTTATATTAGGTTCAAAATAGAAATTGAGGTTGAACATGATAACAAGATTGGTAATTTCGTCTTCTGGGACAAGGAATGTATCCCCTTGGTTGGTATGTCAGCTCATGATTTACGACAGATTATGAAACAGGTTTGTCGTCGTGCTCTGCCTGCCATCATATTCAACTGTATCATTTTTTACTTTTCCTAATTCTGCACTAAACTACTCTACCTATTGCATGTTTAAAATAAATTGAGATTAACTTTGTCATATTAATAACATTCATGCAGTCCTATGTCATAATAACACATGTAATGATTGATTGAAACTTATGAAATAACCATGACATTCTCATTCAACAGTTATTAAGAAGCATCACTAACTTTGCTACCAAAAAATATTTAAAACCTGATTATATACTAATGGATTTATTGAATAAACTATCTAAAAAAAAGTGTGTATCCTTCATTACTCCCATTTTCTATTGAACCCGTATTATTTTGGAAATTGTTTCCCTCAATTATAATTCATACGACTACATGGCATCTGCATTACTTTGAACATTAAGTTGACTACATTTTTCCTGAACATCTTTTACCATACTGTTCAATCACAATGTTGAAGACATTAATATTAATTATATACGTATATAACAGACCAACGAGGATCATCCTTTGATGTACCCGACACACCTTGACAATCTTCTTGAGAAGCATTTTGCTTTTCGTGTCAAGTACCAACCATACTACAAACAGGCGTCAGTTGTACGACTTACCCAAGATTCGGAAGTTCGACAAATGGTTGCAGATGCAATGCCTCCAACTCATGTATGATTCTATTCATTACAAATTCATTACTCTAGAGCATTATGTATATACCTAATGAATTCATTTCAATGTGCTTTATTTGAAGATTACTTGACATCTGTACTCATGTGTACAACTTGTGTATTCCTTTAGGAAACTACAAACATGGCCATCCACTCTCCAGAAAAAAAGGGAAAAGAAATTGTTCCAACAGAAAGTCCTGTCATCCCAAAAGCCCTTTCTCAGTCTTCTAATCAAACAGTATGTAGTTCTGCACCCATGTTGATACAATTCTTCACATGTTTTACAATGCTCACTTATGTACGCATCTTTTAAAATGATCCCTTATATATCCATGTTTTTCAATAATGACTTATTATAAACCCATGCTTTATAATTCTCACATATACTACACCCATCCTGCCTACCTTATAACACTCACTTATGTTTTTCAGACAACCGCGTCTGCTTCGGCTGCCCAAAACTGGAGCCCCGATGCTAGCAATAACAATACTCCTTCAAAGAGGTTTTCAGGAGATGGTGTGGATGGAGAGTCATGCCCTCTAGAATTTTTGTCTCCAAAGCTATCTGCTACAAAGTGTGCCATGGCCAAAAGTGCAAGACATTCCAAAACCAAATAATTTACTCTATCGTTAACTATAAAACACTAAGTCTTCGTATGCACATTTATTTTTTGGCATATGACCACATTTTGTGTAATGCATTTGTTGAATGACTCTTCGACACTCTTTTTCTGCAAGCTTAAAAAGCTACTCCACAAGACTTAACCTTATTTTGTAATGCATTTTTCATTTCAATGACAAACATGCCTTCTGTGGTCAACATGACTATTTTTTACAAATGATCTTCACTTTAACTGAAAATGCTTAAGGTTATTATGATACATGAAAATATTGGTGAGAATATCATATGTGTTCCAATTCACTTAGATCATATTGGTGAGAATATCATTGGTGCAGTTGTTCATACTTAATGAAAATACTTCTCATGACCATAATATGTAAATATAAGCTATATTTCTATTATTTTTCATACTTAATGAAAATGCTTTTTATTAATTGATGGCTTTTTTCCATTAATTCACTTCCAGTTTTTGATTATCCCTTCCAAACGTGTAATAATTTGCTATCCACATGTGCCGTTGCAATTTAGTCACACTTAATGCATAAATAGTAATATTGAAACACTATAATCCGCATGGCACATCATATTGAAACAAAGAATTCTGCCTATAACGTGAAATATCCGCATGGCACCGCAATCTCAAAATTAACATTTGTTTCTCTAATATATTAATTATTTATCTATTGAATCATTAACTATATATATATATATATATATATATATATTTTCATCCAATTTGCTTACATGAATGAACATTGCATCCATCGTATTATAATATGTGGTCTGGTAATGCTACCTACTAGATTTTACAGTAATTCACATATGGATTTTGCTCTGTGAAATAGATATTGCAGTTTACCAATGCTCAAATTTATTGAAAACCTCAAAATGAGGACAACTTGTCAAACTGTCATATAGATTTTGAGTTTTCACCTAACATATCATGTCAAAGACAATAGCCAGATTTCTGTACTTTTTAGACAATTGTTTAATGCTGCTACTGGATTAAACCGCAGACCAGTTTCATTTCTATTACTTTTGAGCATTGGTAATGTTACTTGGTGTACTAAAATCACCTGCTGTATGTCAGTCTATATAAAGTGAGTTAGTTCAATGTCAAGTTCAATTACTTTACTTCATTTCGTTTCTGACTATGAACATAAACTCTTTCAATTTCAAGACTTATTACTTTTATGAAATAATAATAAAACTTTTCATCTAATATTTCCACGTAATACTTAAGGTTTAAGTTTTGACTTTTTTCATTTTTTCCAACAAAAGTCAACATACGCAGAGGCAATTTACAACTCCCTTTATCGAAAACCAGTTGCTATCTCATGGTTACCTTCCACACTCATTGACATCCAGATTTTTAATCTATTGTTTTTTCATGTTATCTATTGTATATGTCAGGTCTACTTTTATTTTCATTACTCAGTATATCAACATTTACATGGATCCTTGGTTTTATATGTCTGTTTGAGAATCGTCAAATGTTTTTTGTGCATTGCTGTTACAGGTTGTTTTGCTACAAGTAACATATGGAACACAATACCTACAATGACATACATGTCAGGTACACAGAACTAAAATTTGTATGCATTAAGTTCTTTTGTTGCTGACCGATTTTTATGCCATTTTTAGTCACTTATTTACTAATATGGTTGTCTTCTCTTTTTAGCTACAAACTTTTTCTTTATGGTTAGGTGTGATTGCTGTTATGGACCATATCTTGTGCTTTATGGTTATTGTGGTTGTATGTTATAGTCTAATAAAGGGAGTTTAGTCAATATGACTTCAAATGGTGATTTCATCTGTATGGCAAATTCATTTTGCAAATTACGATTTCCAAAATAATATGACTTCAATAGCGATTGGGAGTAAAGAATGATTTAAATCACATTGTTATTGTGGTTGTGGATGAATGTATGGGTTCTTTTTACTGAACATGTGACATTGTTGTTGTGAACGATATATGCAGTCATTCAAATCTAGACTGTTATGTTTTCAATAGCTTACTCATGCTCTTGCTCCCTTGACTGAACCTACAAACAATTGCGCCGTGCCTATGACTTATTATATTTGTGTGTCCTTTAACGATTAACTGTCGTATGCCATTATTCATTGTATCTTGCTGACAACACCAAAGTGGATTGTATGTTTAATAGTCCTTTGGCAATTTGTTTTCTATATACCAGCAGGACAACTACACCACATGCCGACACTGATGATTCTTTTAGTTGGAGGAAATTTTCAGCTAAAAGGGCACGAATGCGTAGATTTTGCATACTAAGGCATAAAAAGACTAAGCATTCTAAACAAGATATGACATCAAACTTCACTACACCTTCCACAACACGAACTCCCCTTTCCGATATTACACTATCAACTTCTAGCCAACAAATAATCGACAGAATTGTGTCTGATGGACAACGCATAGATGACATTTTACAACAAACACTCCCCAGTGTGGCAACACATCGTATCCATACTGCACCAAGATGTATCAACCTTCATAACATGAGTACAAACCTTTTCACAAAATTTGACATGGTTGCCACGCATACAGACATTGAAAATGTAAATCCTAGAATGCTTCAGCCAATTCTGCCACACTCATCTATGACATTCATGTAAGACTTGCTAATTCGTACCCTACTTATTTTGTTTAACACAATTCTTTATTATTATTACCATGTTTTCATACAGGAATGATTTTGTGCAAAATAAAAGTGGTGCACCAATGCAACTGAAACGTACCAGGGGCCGCCCTAATAAGGGTCTTGGAGTGCCGGATAGAGCTTACAATCTTACAAGGATCGATCAAGCAATATATATTCCTCCCCAACCAGCAACTACACAACAGACTCCTTTTTTTACTGGGTATGATCACATGTTTGGCATACACATTAACATACACACCTTGGTTGAGATCATCTTATTTACATACTAACCATTTATTATTGAATCTCACAGCTCTCTCAATGTTCCATCCCCATTCCGTGCCGAAAGTTCATCAACTAATGCAGCCACAATGCAACTGGAACGTACCAAGGGCTGCCATAATAAGGGTCTTAGAGTGCCGGATAAAGCTTACAATCTTACAAGGATCGACCAAGCAATATATATTCCTCCCCAACCAGCAACTACACAACAAACTCCCTTTTTTACTGGGTATGATCACATGTTTGGCGTACACATTAACATACACACCTTGGTTGAGATCATCTTATTTGCATACTAACCATTTATTATTGAATCTCACAGCTCTGTCAATCTTCCATCCCCATTTCGTGCCGAAAGTTCAACAACTCATGCAGCCACAATCCCTCCAACTTGCCCGATATTTACGCCGACTGTAAACTTGGATTTCGATAGTGAGTCCAGCGATGACTCTGACTACAATCCGTTCGTAGGTATGCAAAAGAATTCCTTATTTAATATATTAAGAGCATGGTTTTCTATACATTTTTTAGTTGATACCTTATCATTTATCATCAAGAAAAGTATCAACATATAAATCTAGACTGTTATTGCAGCAGTATTCTTTGTTAAACAGTTTTTTCTTCCAAGTTTGTATATGAATACAATTTATTTTTCACTTGCTTTAAGACTTTTCAGGATGAAATTTCCTCAGTTTCCATTTCCAAGCTTTTTACTTGCCGTAGACCAGAGTACTATCCTCATAAATTATTCATAACACTTTGAATAATATAGCCATAATTGTGAACATACATTTCAATTAAAATTTTGAATGATATCTTACATTTTTTTTATAACTCTATGAGTACAAATGATATTTATTAACATTATTTTCTATTACATTAGCCCAAGAATCAGATGATGAATCAAGTTTGGATAATGATGACATGTCTCCACCATATTCAACAACAGATGATGAGGCATGTTACAATCTAGGTAAACACAAATTATTATCCTCATGTCTTATGACATAATCTATTGTTATATGATCAAAGAGTTTTTTCATTATGTCCAGATTATTATGATTTGGGTGATGCAATGATTGAATGTAGATATTGTAAGGCTTTGATGTGGTATCAAGAGAGAATGAACAAACATAAACATGCGGCAAATCCAAAGTACCAATTATGCTGTGGTAATGGCAAGGTTGAACTACCTTTCTTGAAACATCCTCCAAGCCTATTATCCCATTTACTATTTGATCAT
Source organism: Lathyrus tuberosus (assembly GCA_022829125.1). Taxonomy (NCBI): domain Eukaryota; kingdom Viridiplantae; phylum Streptophyta; class Magnoliopsida; order Fabales; family Fabaceae; genus Lathyrus; species Lathyrus tuberosus. The sequence continues at coordinate 3,928,353 of JALAZF010000414.1, read as the reverse complement.
AATTCCAAAGATAGTAAGAATTTCCAATCACAAATAAGAACATACAACATGATGTTTGCGTTCACTTCACCCGGTGCTAAATTGGACAACAAATTCAATAATGGAAGGGGTCCACCTACAATAAGAATCCAAGGTCAAACTTGCCACCGCATTGGTAGTTTATTGCCACCTGAAGGTCAGCCACCAAAATTTGCACAACTCTACATATACGACACAGAAAATGAAGTTGCTAATAGAATGGTTGGACTGCGGTATGTATATATATACATATATATGTATATATATTATAGGCATCCAATTCTTATATGTAGCTTTCTTACATGTATAATTAATTTTCCTTTGATTTTTAGGAACAAAAGAAACATTGATCCTAGCATCGTACAAAATTTATCAGATATGTTATACACTCATAACACACATGCTAAGAGTTTCCGCATGGCAAGACAGAGACTTAATCAAGGGAATGTACATAACTTGAAACTAAGACTTATTGCAAACAGATCTACAGATGGTAGAGTGTACAACCAACCAACTGTTTCTGAGGTTGCTGCTTTAATAGTTGGTGATGTTGACACAGCTGAAGAAAGAGACATTATTATGCAGAGACAAGGGGGAACATTAAAACGTATTGATGAATTTCATGCAAGCTATTTGGCTTACCAATATCCTTTGATATTTCCCTATGGAGAAGATGGTTATAGACCAAATGTTGCTCATCGAGATCTTGATATCTTCGACGATAATCCAAGAAACAGACTTACTATTCGAGAGTGGTTGGCTTTTCGAATCCAAACAAGAAGCGAAGAAGGTAAAACTCTTTTATCGTCTAGGAGATTGTTTCAACAGTTTTTGGTTGATGGATTTACCATGCTTGAGGGAGAAAGATTGAAATGGCTTCGTAACAATCAATCCAAGCTTCGAGTTTCAAAGTATCGAAGTCTTAATGAAGAAGGAGACCAAAGTCAAACACCTGGGTCAAGCACAGGAAAACGAGTTATCTTACCTTCATCTTATGTTGGCAGTAGGAGATTTATGGATCAACTATACTATGATGGCATGGCAATTTGTAGTAAAGTCGGCTTCCCCGACCTTTTCATTACTTTCACATGCAATCCAAATTGGCCTGAAATTCAACGAGCTTTACTTCCTCTTAACTTGAAGCCACAAGATAGACCTGATATCATTGCTAGAGTTTTTAAAATGAAGTTCGATAATCTTTTGTCTGACGTGACTAAGAAAGGTGTTTTAGGCAAAGTTATGGCATGTAAGCTCTTACTATTCCTTCAAACTACATTTCTTTACATCTAATACTTTTTTATCCTTTATTCATTCTTTTCATTGATTTCAATATAATATTTTATTTTTTATACAGACATGTACACCATCGAATTCCAAAAAAGAGGTTTGCCCCATGCCCACCTCTTAATTTTCTTACATCCATCAAATAAATATCCGGCCCCTGATGACATTGACAAAATCATTTCTGCCGAGGTACCAGATCCTGTAAAACAACCTAAGTTGTATGGTCTTGTGAAGAACCACATGGTGCATGGGCCGTGTGGAATGGGTAACCCTAAATGTCCGTGCATGACCAATGGAAGGTGTTCTAAGTATTACCCCAAGAAATTTCAAGATGTCACTATAGTTGATCAAGCTGGATACCCAGTTTATAGAAGAAGGGATAACGGTTTTACAATTGAGAAGAATGGAATCATGCTTCATAGCGGTCATGTTGTGCCCCACAACCCACATTTGCTTATGAAATATGAAGCACACATCAACATGGAATGGTGCAACCAAAGTACTTCTATTAAATATCTATTCAAATACATCAACAAGGGTTCTGATAGGATATCAGCTGTTATTGTTCCAAGTGCAGGTGGTGGTGAAGGGAATAACGATGAAATAAAACAATACCTTGATTGTAGATATGTTTCACCAAGTGAAGCATGTTGGAGAATTTTTTCATATTCTATCCATGGAAGGAAACCAGCTGTGGAAAGATTGTTTTTTCACTTGGAAGGAGAGAACTCGGTGTACTACAAAGACTTTGAACAAATTGGCAATGTCCTTTTAAAGGCGAGTGTAACTGAATCCATGTTTACTTCTTGGTTTGTGGCAAACCTAGAATATGCTGAAGCCAAACTATTGACATATGGACAATTTGTGTCCAAGTTTGTTTATGTCAAGAAAAACAGATGTTGGAAACCAAGGAAAAGAGGTTACACAATTGGCCGTCTAATTTGGGTACCTCTAACAACTGGGGAATTATACTATATGCGGATGTTGTTGACAGTAAAGAAAGGGCCTACAAGTTATGATGATCTCAAAACTATTGAGGGGTTTAAACATGCAACTTTCAGAGAAGCATGCTTTGCTATGGGTTTTCTACAAGATGACAGGGAGTTCATTGAGGCAATAAAAGAGGCTTACAATTGGGGTTCTGGTGTATTTCTTCGAAAACTTTTTGTTACCATGTTGTTATCAGCTTCAATGAATCGACCAGATCATGTATGGTGTAACACTTGGATATACTTATCAGATGGAATTCTATTTGAACAAAGAAATTTGTCTAATAATCCAGGTAATGCTCAATTTATAATCATCTACATACATAGATTTGTCATTTGGAGCTTAATTTATTTACAAATAACTATCATCTCATGATTTCTTTACTGTAGATTTATCACTAACTCCTGAAGAACTCCAACAACTTACTTTGATGGAAATTGAGAAACAACTTCAAAAAAACAAAAGGAGCTTGAAAGACTTTAAGCCTATGCCATATCCAGATAATTATGTACTGGATTTTCTTGGAAATAGATTGATTTATGATGAACGACAATATGATGTTGCGGCTCAGAAACTTTTATACCAAGATTTGTTTCAAAAGTTAACAGGTATTTCAAAACTCACATACTTATTAGTTTATACCAAGTTTAATTTATAAATAATTAATATATATCGGTACATTTTTATTTAAGTTTTTCGATATTGCTGGAATTGGATTACAACATTTTTTTCAGTAGCAGGTCTTTCTATATACTATGATTCTGCTAGGATAGTTTTTGGCACAATTTGTTATTTATTTATAGATCACCAATTAAGACCCATTATACCACTTGTATTTCTACAATTTTACGTTCCATTCACTGCCAGGTTATTAGTTCTCATACTTAATGAAAATGCATCTTATTCATTGATGACTTTTTTGCTTTTATTCACTTCCAGTATTGTTACATGAATAGAATATTCATTTAGATAATTATTTTACCATTTTCTACTATAACTTGCTGCCACTAATTTAAAATTACCACTATTATGCTATAATTCCCTTCCAGTTTAATTATTATCCCACTATTCTGCTAAATGTTGAGATCATAATTCCCTTCCGCAAATGTTGACTACCCCTTTCAGACATGTAATAGTTTGCTATCCGCATGTGCCGCTGCAATTTACTCACATTTAATTATGAAACAGTAATATTGAAACACTAATATCCGCATGGTACAGCTTACAGAAACACTGATATTGAAACACAGAATTCTGCTATAACACGAAATATTCGCATGGCACTGCAATCTCAAACACTAATATTGGTTTCTCTAATATATTAATTATTTCTCTATTGAATCCTTATATATATATATATATATATATATATATATATATATATATATATATATATATATATATATATATATATATATATATATAATTTCATGCAATTTGCTTATTTATTTGTAACTGATTTGTTTCATTGTTTCTCAATCTCCTGTGATACTAGATGAACAACACCACATTTTTAAGGAGATCATGCTTGCAGTTACTGAACAGAAAGGAGGTGTGTTTTTTTTATATGGTTATGGTGGAACTGGGAAGACTTTCATGTGGAACACACTATCAGCAGCTTTACGTTCAAACCGCGACATTGTTTTGAATGTGGCTTCAAGTGGAATTGCAAGTCTACTTTTACCAGGAGGACGAACAGCACATTCAAGATTCAAAATACCTGTACCTTGCCTAGAATCTTCTATTTGTAACATCGAGAAAAAATCAGATCTTGCTGGGTTGTTGCAAATAACAAAGCTTATAATTTGGGATGAGGCACCCATGGCAAACAAATTCTGCTTTGAATCTCTTGACAAGTCTTTAAAAGATATCATGGGTACGAATGATGTGGCTTGCGAGAAAATTTTTGGAGGCAAAGTTGTTGTCTTTGGCGGTGACTTCCGACAAATTCTACCTGTGGTTCCAAGAGGTACTAGGTCTGACATTGTACATTCTACAATAAATGCTTCATATATTTGGGACCATTGTAAAGTTTTAACACTAACCAAAAATATGCGTTTGGGAACTGGTTCACATTCAAATGACGTTGAAGACATTCGTAACTTTTCTGAATGGATTTTAGAAGTTAGTGATGGAAAAATATCTGAACCAAATGATGGATATGCTGAAATTGCAATTCCACCCGAGTTACTTCTAACAGATTATGTGGACCCAATCGAAAAGATTGTTTCAAGTACCTATCCAAATCTACTTGAAAATTTCACTAATACTACCTTCCTACAAAGTAGAGCTATTTTGGCTTCAACTATTGAAATAGTTGATGAAATCAACGATTACATCACAAACCTTCTTCCAGGTAACCATCAATGTCTATTTTTATCCCTTTGTACTATCTTATTTTTTCATATATAATGTTAAATCAAAATACTCAACTATGCAGGTGACACTAAAGAGTTTTTGAGTAGTGACTCCATTGACAGATCAGAAGCTAATGATAGTGATGGTTTTGAACATTTAACTCCTGAATTCTTGAACTGTTTGAAAACATCAGGCTTGCCAAATCATTCCATGAAATTAAAAATCGGATCATGCATCATGTTGATACGAAATTTGGATCAATTTGAAGGCCTTTGTAATGGTACAAGATTGACAGTTACTAGACTAGCAAATCACGTCATTGAAGCCAAAATTATTTCAGGTACACACATTGGAAATACTATTTACATACCAAGAATGTCTTTGTCTCCTTCTCAATCTCCTTGGCCATTCAAACTTATTCGAAGGCAATTTCCCATTGTTGTTTCTTTTTCAATGACCATTAACAAGTCTCAAGGCCAATCCTTAGATTATGTTGGTTTATATTTGCCAAAGGATGTTTTCAGTCATGGACAACTCTATGTAGCAGTGTCAAGAGTCAAGAGCAAAGCTGGTCTCAAAATATTAATTCACGACAAAGACAAAAATCCTTTATCTCAGACAACAAATGTTGTCTTCAAGGAGGTTTTCCATAACGTTGTGTAACATTTCATATATTTTGCAATTTTTTGTTCATTTTCTTTCAAGACAACCTTATTATCATTCCAAGAGGTGATATTACATTTAATTTTCTATGTGCAATACAATTATCTACTGTACTTAAATATTCACAATTATGGTTTATTCAAATAACTTTGACATTAATTATTTTCATTACATTATTATTCTTTTATTAACATTATTATTATACTCAGTTATAATTTCTTGCTACTATCAATTTTATATATTTTCGAGGTTTAAATCTTTATGTAATTTAACCTACCCGTGCGGACGCACGGGTCTTTTACTAGTTGTAACATGGTAGAAAACAACTTATAATTTTACATTATTTTTTTTATGATGACATATAATTATTCTTTTTTATACTATTTAAATTGGTCATCATTTGTCATACGATAACTTGGTATTGCCCGCAAATGTTGAGCTTTAGGTATAGTAAGTCCAAATTTCTTTGGAAGTTCCCAATTAAAACAATGCACCAATTGAGCTATAACTAATTTCACCGTAATCAAACCTAGCTGCATTCTGGGACAACGTCTCCGACCATAACCAAATGGTACACACTCGAACTCTTGTCCATAAAAATTCATTTTCTTGTCAATAAATCTTTCAGGATAAAATTCTTCAGCATTTTGTGACCAAACATCATGATCTCTCCCTATAGCCCATGCATTTACTATAACTCGTGTTTTTTCCTTTATAAAATAACCGTCAATTGTTATATTTTCTCTACATTCCCGGGGTATTAATAAAGATGCAACAGGATAAAGTCTTAATATTTCATCGATTACCATGTTTAAATAACATAACTTCTCCGAATTTTTCTCTTCAACCATTTTGTTATGTCCTACTTCGTTTTGTATCTCATCTTGAAAGTTTTTCGTCACTCTTGAATTCCTTAAAAGTTCAGATAACGTCCACCCAATTACGATAGCAGATGTATCAATTCCTGCTATAATTATGTCTTGTATAATTACCTTGACGGAAGTCTTGTATAATTGCCTTGACGGTGGTTCGGTCAATGACATGATCTTGTTCATTTTCTAGAACATTAGTTTGGTGCATAACTGATAGAAGTGTGTCTATGATGTCTTCGTTACGAATTGTGTCTGCATCATTAATTTGTTCATACTCTCTTAGTATCACCTCTAGTACTTCATCAAGTGCTTTACTAGTTTTCTTGAATGCTCGTGTTAATCCCTAAAGAAAAAAGTTAAATTAATATTGTCAATTACTAATTGAATATTTTCACTTATTTTAAAGAAACCATGAAAGCACATAAAAATTGAAAACGAAATTGGTAACAAAAACCAATCAATTTCTCTTCTTGATCTAGTAAAAGTTCAATATAATGTTTTTCATGCAAATATATTAAACGTATAGTTTGTGCCAGATGTTTTATATCTTTTTTTAATTCTTGAAATATTAAAACGTTTTTTTTTTCTTGATCTTAGTTCTATATAATACTAACCTGAAGATCAAATACCCCTAACCAAGGAATATAATCAAAGCTCCCGTCAAAATCATTACTTGTTGAACCAACCCCTTCAAGTCAAATTGCTCATACTTACTTCTACCTAATATCATCTTATATTAATATTTTCAACAAGATTTCCTGCAGCCTCACTAACATTCACAACCTCACCCACCAAAGCAGCTTTCTCCAATGATTTAACCAAAAGACCCAACTCTTTGTTTTCTAATAGGAGCGAATTTCTCAACTTTGGAAGCACTAAGAAGTTTCAAAGTGACAAGTTTCTTCATACTACGCCAATAAGGACCATATTCAGAAAAAGTCAACCCTTTAGAACCGTAACCGATGAGCTCGGATGCTTGAGTCTTTGGTTGGCTTGCAAAAACGATGTTGTGGGTTTTGAGGAATAGTTCTGTTGCTTTTGAAGATGAAATGATAACAGTTGGGACTTGACCAAAACCAAACAAAAATTTGCAGAAACTAAAACCAAAAAATAGTATATTTACGAGGACCAATTAAATATTTAACCCAAAATAATATATACATAACATTATATACTTATATACTACAAGCATCAATTATTCAAAAATTTCAATTTAGTTGTACAGCAAAAACAGACAGAACAAAATAAAACACTGTATTGAATGTGAAATTTGTTGAGATGAAAATTGTGAAAATGATTGTGTCCAACTTAAATTTGACCCCTAGAGATTTCACAAGTTAACTTCTGATTTTAACAATTTTGGTGAGTTTGTAGAGATGAGCATTAGGCAGAAATGTTCTCAAAATCAATAAAAACCAATTCAGGTTTCTGTATGTAGGCTGTACAATATGATGTAATGTAATACACTATTAACTTACGAGCCATTAAAAAATATCGGGCCAATTTTTCTTAATAAAACATTGTTTGATCACGAACCTAATCTAAGTCACCTAGAGATACAGAAGACACTAACTAAAGCACATCATATATCTAAATCATCATCTGGGTCTTCATCAGAATCGGGCATCTCATCATCTGAATCACGGAAATATATAATCTCACCTAGGGTAGAATCTTCCTCCTTTTTACCACCCCTTGAAAGTGGTGCGACCTCACCGCTGCTCTCTTCAAGGGATTTTCTACCATCATAAATTTGTATGGGACTACCATTTCCTAAAAGAAAGAAAAGTGCTTAAGCATAAAAGTACATATATGATTGGAACACTGTAAGAAACACAGCAAATACATGTCGAATTCATACCTTGGTGTTCAAAAGGAAGCACAACCTTTGCCCTGTCAATTTGCTCCTTTTCTGACAGCTGGAGATTAAACTGTACCTGTTAAGAACATAAAGTTAATCAACTTCATATCACAAGTTCTTGTTTGGTCTCTTTCGTAAGCAGATACATACATATTCTGCTATCAAAAGTATCCTCGTGTGTGGTTACAAGTTATATGAACAAACTAGGTGCTTAGCATGTGTAGGCATGGCTTCAGAACATGAGATGTTTCTCCAAAACAGTTTATACCTCGCTATCATAGTAACTATACCGGACATTGACGGTTCAACCAAATAGGACCTAGCATCTAAAAAGTTTTCATTTCCTTAAAAAAACACCATGTGAATTATCAGCTTTATTTGATAAGGGGATTCAACAAAAATAAGATCTCTTTTATCGATCATTTTGTCTGAAAACTAATTATAAATCTCTAATAATAACAAGGCAGATAGAACTTGGGCCTTTGCTTCTAGTGAAATAGACGTGACTTCGCAGAAACTAAAGACTGACCTTTGGCAGTAAGCCTGCAACAGTTGTTCCATTTTCTGCTGAAACAGAAGCAAAGCTGATTCCTCCGGCTTCAACTTTAAACTTTTCACACTGAATAAAAGACAAGAGACATATTACATCACAGCGCCAATTTTTAAGACTAGTCTTTCCAAAAGTATTTCACAAACAGAAAAAAAGAGATCACCAGCACTCTAACGCGTCCATTTCTGCGTTTAAGTCTGACATTAAATTTTCCTTGGGTAAAATTTTTCTCTGATAAGAAATTCTCTGAAGAATGATGATCTGGTTCTACACTGGCTACCATGGAGGACATGTACTCAAGAGCAGCTGCAGCCTTCTCGTCATGAAGGTCAGAATGCACAACTCCAAATATACTTGAAATTTGATCTGTAAGCATATAACAGCATTTATTAAGAGAGGGTATTGTTGCCGCATCAAGTCATCCCAAGCCAACAAATATTATATGCTAAAATAATTAACTAGCTCACCCATTCTAGACTTCTGGTACTCTAAAGTATTTAATTAAATAACAACAAAATAGACATATTAATATCATGCAAGAAACCTTGTCCAAAATAGTACAAGAGAAAATACCATGACTGCGCAGATTGCTTAGAAGGCCTGCAACTGACTGCAAAGATGCATGTCTCAACAGTTCACTTATCTGATAAAATCCAAAAAGAATCCATTATGATTATTTATACATAAATAGATAATAGAAATTGAATACTAATGATTTTGAAAGTTATTGTATAACTTCTTTGCTCAGTAATTCTGGGGTAAAAGAAAAATTGGAAACTTGCAGGCACAAAAAAGATAGATAGTTATTTGTGTTAGCTTGGAAAAGAAAAAAAAAATAGAAAAAACCATTTGTACAAGTTTTATAACCATAAAACACAGATAAATGCAAATACAAATAAAAATAAACTTGAAATTGGAATTACAATTGCAAAGCCACAAAGGTCATTGACTACAACAAACCATCAGAGTAAATTCAACTAAGTTCAAAGCTATGTCAAGTCAATGGTATTATAGTATTACCGAGTCAATCGCAACACAGAACCGGGATTTATTTTCTCCAACTAAACCTGAAAGTATATTAATTTAAAAAAATTAAAAAAAATCATCCAAAAGAAAGAAGAAGAAACAAAGAACAGTTCTTTTGAAAGCACGAAAACCATTAAGCAACATAAAAATGTTTCTTTAGGGAAAAAAAATCCCAAATCACAATTCAACAGCAAGCAATACCTCTGCCAAGTTCAGTAATCACCGAAAACAACTTATCCATATCCTTGACTGATTTATAAGGACTAGTAGCAATTGAAATTTGGGCAGCAGGAGTATTAACATCTCCAGATTTCCTTGTCTTATCTTTCCAACCAAGAGGATCTGTATAACAATCCAAAATATGAATCCTGCAAAGTAACCCATTAGAAAAGGCATTATACAAATTTCTGAAATACTCATTAAAATCCGGAAAATTTTCGAAACACCAAGGTTTTAAAAAACTGTCCGTTACCGCAAAAACGGCCGGGACAACACGGTATCAGAAGGTATCGATACCGATACTGTTATTCACCGTTTTTATGATAAAGAACAAATTGTGATTAATTCACACCGCGAGGACCACAATCAATGTTGCATCACCTATATTCTACCGACCAAAATCGCGAAAACCTATACGCGACCGCAATCACTATTTAAAGCCTTGACTGTTTCCAAAAATGCACACAAAATTGATTTTATAAGTGTAGAATGGATTCTTGACATGTTTGGTTGGTATCGAGTAAAATTCACTATCCTTTCCAAAATCAATTCTACTTGCAACTAGGATTTATAGCTTTGTAGTCTAATATTGATTCTGCTTTGAAACTAGAATCTGTAACTTATGAATTTAAACTTCATTTTTATGACTTTTACAATGAAATTGAAATTTATTATTAAACTCAATTAACAGAAATTTATCCAAACATAAATCACTACCTTCAATTCACTATAATCAATTTTACATAATTAACTTACTTAAAATCAATTTTCTTCACCGCAGCACTTAAATGTCATTACAAAGCGGCATATTCAAACCACAAATTTAATCCGAACAAATTCAAAACAATTACCATTTGTTGGAAGAAGCAAGTTCCAATCCCTTATTCTTCAACAAATCGGCGTAAAACGAAGGACTCCGAGAAAGCGCGACGATGACGATACCGGTATTGTGAGTTTTTTGTGCGGCGAAGTGCGAGGAGAGTTGAAGAAGAATGTGAGAGAAAACGTGGATGGAAAAAGGTGAAGATATAGAGTCTTTGATTGTGAGAGTTGGTGCAAGTTCTCCTTCTAACGCGCCGTCTCTTAAGGATCGGAAAACTGAATCTGCCATTTTAGGAGGATGGAGAAGTGGAAGATTCTAGATGTTTGGTTTAGGTTTTAGGGGAATGAATGATATCAAAAAAGGTGAAGGTAGAAGAAGCAAAAGTTCTATTCGATAGAAAACAGTAGTAAACGGAATTCGTGTGAGTTTCACTGTATGTTAGAGTAGATACGAAGGAAAACGAATTTCTAAAGAGTTACAAACTTCCACTGCTTAGACGGAATTCGGCTGGGTTTTGGCCAACACACAAGGAGGGGTTTTGATTTTGGAAGCGTGGGGTGAGAGAAACCGAAAAAGAAAAAATAAATTATCAACTATCTAACTAAACTTATAACATGTCTATTAACACCCTAAATTACCCTTCTTTCATTTTAAATTTGCACTAACAAATATCTTTAATGGGAATTTGCTAATTCAAATTTTACCTCCACCAATCAGTTTTTACCATTCTTCCAAGTGGCACCCATTTTCATTTTTCCTATTGGTTTTTTTGCTAGTACAACATTAATCATTGGGTCTTTCTATTGGATATTGGATGAAATAATGCATTATCCGGTAGACTAATTCATACACCTTTTCACTACACCTTTTCAATACTATTTCCCTTTCATTCTCTTTTCTTCATTCATTCTCTATACTCCCTTCTCTTTCCACACATTGCCAGCAAGAGACATTTGCGGGTTCTTCTTCTCCCATTCCAACCGCCTTCCACAGGTAACACTTCAATCTTTGTTTTGTTCATCCTGTTTTATTGTGACCTTTCTAAGTTGATTTTATAAAGTTTTGATTTTTATAAAGTTTTGATGTTCATCCTGAGGTTTGCTTTATATAAAGTTGTGGTTTTTATAAAGTTTTGATTTTTATAAACTTTATGTCTAACAAAAACTGTGTATGTGATGTATTGATGAAAAAGTTTGGAAACCTGGTTTGTTTTTCAGCTTTCATGAGTTCATGTTTCATTTTCATTTAAACCTGTTTTGTTTTTCAGTTTACCGACCAACCATGTCGAGACCACCTATTATGATTTGCGACTTGAAACCTGAACAAAACGTTTGGAAAATAGCTATTCGTGTCGTCGATGTCTGGAACGTCAAGGAACGTAATGGCCAGCAGCATCTTGAAGTTATTATTCAAGGTGCAAAGGTATTGTTCTTTGTTATATCGTATGTTTTAACAAGCTGCATTCGCGAAATATTTATACATTGTTTCAATATTTTTTCAACTACAGGCTGAGCAAATCCATGTTGTAACCCGCTCCCGTGACCTTGATGTTTGGAAGAAGACCTTGCAGGAAAATCAAACCTACATGGTCTATAATGGTGAAACTTTGTTGAATGACATGCCTCTGAAAGTTTGTGATAACAAATACAAGCTGTTTTTTAATCGTGCCACAACTATCACTGTCTTAGACATACCAGACATTCCACAATACAACGTCAACTTCAACTTCAAGTCCTTTACTGATTTCTTAAAATGAGATTTCATTGTTGATCGCCTTTATAGTAAGTTGTTAAACGGAGATTTCATTTTTCATTCTTAAACGGAGATTTCTTAAACTGATTCAAAATTCATTCAGATGTAATAGGTGTTGTCCAGGAAGTTGTTAGGACTCAAGTAGCAGGTGCTGGGAAAAAAAGCCTGCGTGAACCTCATATTCTCGGATGAATGGTCTTTTACTTTAATTTTACATAACTTTTTAACTTCAACTATTTGCTACAGATTTTTAGATCAAAGTAACACTGATATATACTTGTATTTGTAGTGGGACTAACATAGATGTTACTCTATGGGAAGCATATGCAACCCAGTTTATGAATTACGCTGCTGAAAGTGGACATGTGTTCCTCATACTTACTCACGCATGGTGTCGACAAAGCTCATGTAATGTAAATTTATATCCGTCCTAATGTCATGTTGTCATTACATTATAATGATTGCCTATTTATTGTAGCCAATGGAAAGCTAAACATTTCTAATGCGTGGAATAGATCTAAACTACTACTGAACCATGATCATCCACAAGTTGAGGAGTTCAAAGCAAAGTATAGTAACCTTCATCATTTGTCCATTACTAATATGCTGTTACTCCCCTTACTTTTTGTTTTTTATGGAAACTTGCCTATAACACAGATTTCTGGATGGTAATCAAGAACAAACTGCTACTAATCATTTTCTCTAAATTCATGTTCGCAAGGAGCAATCGACGACAGGGTTTTCTCATTCACCAAGGATGTTAAAAGCATTGTTGAGATGACCACTCTTACTGAAGTTTGTTCCTTTTTTAGCAGTTTTTTACTTCACCTTACTTCTACTTGCTTTTTTTGTCTATGTATTGTAATCACTACTTTGTTTTATGTAGGAAACCTTCTGCAATACGATTGGAAAGACAATGAGGTTCAGGGCTAACCCTTTCGGGGGGTATTATGAGTTGTGTCAGACTTGTAACAAAACCAACCAATCTCCCAGCTTCCCATTCCAATGCAACTGTTCTAAAATTTGTTCAACCCCAATAACTAAGTAAGCATGGTTAAACAACACGAAGTTATATTTCAAACTTTTGCATTTACTTGAAAGATAATTGTAGTCGACCTAAATATGTTTCCCCCGTCTAGGTATAAAATTGAGATTGAGGTAGAACACAAATCCAAGACAACTAATTTTGTGTTTTGGGACAAGGAATGTATTCCTTGGGTTGGCATGTCAGCTCATGCGCTAAGACAGCTAATGAAAAAGGTTTGTACATTACAACATCATTTCCATCTTCATTGACGTATCAGCATACTACTCCTGATACAAACTATATTTTCAACCAAACTATTACGTTTTTATGACAGCTTATGTGCTCATTCTATAATTCATTCTATTTTATTTATTCAAATCATGAATGAGTCTTATATGATTTGTCTGTACTGCTTCTGTACTGAAATAATTTGTCAAGCCAATGTATTACATTTTTATGACTTTCTGGTGCTCATTCTATAATTATTTCTATATTATTTATTCAATCATGAATATCTCTTATATGATCATTCTATAAATATTACTTCACTCTTGGACAATACATTAGATCTTTCCAAATTTTCATCATTGTTCAAATTGCAAAACTACTACATATTATACGAGATGTCTCTTACTTAGTTCTTCTAATTGCATTCAACATCATAGACAAATGAGGATCATCCTCTGATTTATCCCGCACACCTTGACCATCTGTTGCAAGGTTCTAACACTTACAAAAAACATTCATTTGATATCGGGATCAAATTCTGAAAATGCTGAAGAGATTGAGAGTTTCTCTAAATGGATTTTAGAAGTGGGAGATGGAAAAATCTCGAAACCAAATGATGGATATGCTGAAATTACTATTCCACCAGAATTTCTATTAATAGATTTTGTGGATCCAATTGAGAAAATTGTTACAAGTACTTATCCAGACCTCCTTGAAAATTTCACAAATCCAGATTTCCTCCAAAGTAGAGCTATTCTAGCTTCAACTATAGAGATCGTGGATGAAATTAATGATTACATTACTAATTTTCTTCTAGGTTACTATACTTAATACATGATTTAATCATAATATTTTTCATTTACCTTTATTACTTTGTAAGTCTTACTTTTTTTTATAGGTGATGAAAAGTGATAACACGAAAATGTATCATATATTTGTCTTGGTTTACGACTAATAATTGCGTCATTTCAGTTTAAGTTACGATTATTCCGCAAGTATTTTAAGTGTTTTTGCAGGCATTTCATTGTCCAAGCTAAAAGGAGCAAAGTAGAGAAAACATGAAGAAAAGAGTAGAAAACAGGAAGAAATGTCAAGAAAAAGAGCAGAAAATGAAAAGTGGTATGTGTGACGACCGTCACACACTCACCACGACCGTCACGCAATCCAAAAGCGCACCACGCTCGTCACACCTTCGCCACGACCGTCACACGCCCAATTCTAGTTATTTTGTTCAGAAACGCAGACGTGGACAAAGCAGACCAATGCACACGCACGATCAGCACTTCCTACATTCTCTCAACTTCAGTTTCAACTCACTTGAGCCATTCTCCTGTGGACTTCTCAACCACCAAGGTTGTGCCCCTATATTCTCTCCAACGTTAAGGCAATGCTTTGGCTATAAATACAACATTGATTGAAGAACAACAGACACACACGCCTAGAGAATTTTCTACCGAAATGCTGCAGAATTTATTCCAGATTTTACTTCTACTTTCCTTGCATTCCTTGTTTGTTTCCCGTTTCCATTCCTTGTTTACCATTACTTGAAATAGTGATAGTTTCTCACATTGAGGAGCTATTGCACCATAGTTAGGATTTACTTTCTTTCTTGCCTTCATCCTTCGTTATTCCGATACATCGAGCAAAAGCCTACCGACTTGTGGAGGAATTGCGAGAACCAACTTATTGCATATTTATCAGGTTTTTATCCATTATCTTAATAATAGCATTATCGTTTCCCATTGCAATGTTTACTTTACTGTTTTGTAATTTATATTTATGCATGTTTGTTTTAAGTAATATGTCTAGCTAAATCTGATTTATCGGTATGTAATGAAGTAACCGGATTGGATTCGATAATTCTAAGCTAAAACCATAAACAACTTATTTTCTGGCCGCGATTTCTTAATTAAAACTGGACTTTTGTTACGAGAGTAAAAAGGTAGAAAAGGTTAGGATTAAGATCCACGAGAATGTGAGATTCTAACCGGATAGCTGAAATCGGGCATTGGTTTTAAAAACAGCGAGCGCGCTTTAAAGTTAATTAGACTGCATTAGTTTTCAAAAAGTATTTTTAAACTCTGACGGGCTAGCGAGAGCAGACGTTACGATTTAGCAGTATAGTCCGAAGCAATAACCACGAGAGTGTGAGGTGAGGGCTTTTGAACTAATATTTTCTACAGAAATATAATGTGACTTATTTTTATACGCTTAGGTCTTATAGAATCCATGATGGTATACTAAGTTACGTACCGATATCCTTATCTCAACTAGTTTATTCTAAAAATTTAGATTCCCTTTAGTTTCCCTTTTTGAACTTAAAACCAAAACATCTTCGCCTTAGCTAAACACAGTAGCAAACCGTAGCACTAGATTGATTAGCAAGTCCCTGTGGGATCGATATCTTTATTACTACGCGATAGGCTGTGCACTTGCAGTTAGTAACCGTTAGACTCAGAAAGTCGCAATCAAGTTTTTGGCGTCGTTGCCGGGGACTTTGATTTAGTCAATAGTGCGATTCTTTGTTGCGCAGTATAGACTAAGGCAATAAATTTTATTTTCTTTTTCGTTGATTGTATGCCAAGTACTTGCTCACAAAGCGAAGACTTGCAACCACCAATCGCCGAATTAGAGCGTTTCTTACATTTAAGACGCAGAATACTTGAGTATTAACGCAAGTATAATATTCCCAATCTTCTCGCTCATACTCCTGAACCAGTCAAGGAACGAAACATGGCTGATGAACCACAGAACCGTCCTCTTAAGTATTATGTTACCCCATATGAGCAAGAACCACACAACAGCATTGTTGCCCCCGCTATCAACCGGAACGATTTCGAGTTGAAACCCTCATTGCTGTCGGTCGTACAACAACATCAATTTTCTGGAAATCCTACAGACGATCCTAATGAACATTTGACCAAATTTGTGCAGTACGCAGACACAGTGAAGACAAATGGTGTGACTGCAGACGCGATAAGACTACGTCTTTTTCCTTTCTCATTAAGAGACAGAGCTTAGGCTTGGTTGCAATCCTTGCCATCAAATTCCGTCACTACGTGGGATGAGTTGAAAAAGGTGTTCTTAGCACGTTATTTCCCACCAAGCAAAACAGCTATGCTGAGAGCCCAAATTAATGGATTTCGACTAAAAGATACTGAGTCTCTTTACGATGCATGGGAGAGATACAAAGATATGATGAGGATGTGTCCACATCACGGTCTTGAAGATTGGTTAGTCATCCATACGTTTTACAATGGTCTCTTGTACAATACAAGAATGACAATAGATGCCGCCGTTGGTGATACACTTATGGATAAACCCTATACCGAAGCCTATCAACTCATTGAAAGCATGGCTCAAAACCACTACCAATGGGGAGGTGAAAGAACGCCAGTGGAGAAAGTTCAAACGAAAGGTGGAATGTACGAAGTTAGTAGTCTTGACCATGTCCATGCTAAGGTAGATGCCCTTGCTCAAAAGATAGACAACTTGACCATAACACCCGCAGCCACCGTGGCTGCCGTAGCTCCAAACTGCGAATTATGCGGAGTACCTGGACATGCTGCCCCAAAATGCCAAATTTTAGCAGGAGTCTCCGCTGATCAAGTGAATTATGCTCTATGAAACCTATATGCAAATACCTACAGTCCTGGTTGGAAAAACCATCCAAACTTTTCATATAAGAATAATAACGCTCTGTATGCACCTGGACAAGCGCCTGCTGTGCCACCGGGATATCAAAAACCTGCTGCTAACGTTCCCAACGTTCCTAGGAAGTCAAACCTTGAAATTATGATAGAGAACTTCACTGCTGCACAAGCTCAACAAAACAAGGAGTTCCTTAACCAGAATGTTCACACCGGTGAGCAAATCAAACAATTAGCCAACAAGGTTGACGCTTTAGCCACTCACAACAAAATGTTAGAAACACAAATCTCACAAGTGGCTCAACAACAAGCAGTTACCGCTGCCCCAGCTGGGAACCTTCCAGGTCAAACTCAAATTAATCCGAAGGGACATGCCAACGCTATAACACTTCGAAGTGGAACAGAACTAGAAGGACCCACTGACCCAAGAATCAAAAATCCAGCCATGTACCAAAAGCCTAGTAAGGAGTCTGAAAAGGAAGGCGAACCAAAGGAAAACGAGAAGGAAGATAATGGCAAAGAGGCCGAAGAGAAAGAAGAACCATATGTGTCTGCGCCGCCTTATAAACCGCCTATCCCGTATCCCCAAAGATTCGCTAAATCTAAAAACATAGGCTAATTTAAGAAATTTGTTGAACTTCTGAAACAATTAAATGTCACAATACCTTTTACAGAAGCAATCACACAAATGCCCTCATACACTAAGTTCCTAAAAGAAATATTAACTAATAAGAAAAAGCTCGAGGATACTGAAACCGTTATGCTTACTGCAGAGTGTAGCGCTATAATCCAAAACAACATGCCTCCTAAGCTAAAAGATCCTGGTAGTTTCTCTATACCATGTGTGATTGGAAAGTCTGTCATAGACAAAGCCCTGTGCGATTTAGGAGCCAGCATTAGTTTAATGCCCTTGTCTATTTGTAAAAGGCTCAACATGGGAGAACTGAGACCAACAAGAATGTCTGTACAACTAGCTGATAGATCAGTGAAATTTCCTCTAGGAATGCTAGAAAACGTTCCGGTACGTATAGGACAATTCTATATTCCTACAGATTTCATAATCATGGACATCCAGGAAGACTCAAACATCCCTATCATTTTAGGAAGACCATTCCTAGCTACTGCTGGAGCCATCATAGATGTGAAAAAAGGAAAACTGACTTTCGAGGTTGGTGAAGAAAAAGTAGAATTTATCCTCTCAAAATTTTTCAAAGCACCTGCTATAGAAGATTCATGCTGCTTCCTAGATGTAATTGATGAATGCGTTAAAGAAATGGAAAAACACCAAAACACGTGTTCTGAAGTACTGAGAATTCCGATGCCACCAATTTTTGAAGATGATAATTGGCGTGGTGAATACCAAGATAATAACCTAAGTGAATGTCTCGCACTCACTCCTGACTATATGCCTTGCCCAAAGAAACCAGCTGTAGAACTGAAAACATTACCCAAAGATCTAAGGTTTGAATTCCTAGATACAGAACTCGAACGACCAGTTATAGTCAACACGGACTTAGGGCAGATAGAAACCGAAAAATTATTACATGTCCTGAGAAAGTACCCGACTGCCTTAGGCTATAACATCTCAGATCTGAAATGAATAAGTCCCTCTATCTGTATGCATCGCATCATGCTTGAGGAAGACTATAAAACCTCTAGAGAACATCAAAGGAGAATCAAACCCATTCTGAGTGATGTCGTTAAGAGAGAAGTGCAAAAGCTGTTAGAAGCAGGAATCATATACCCAATATCAGATAGTGAATGGGTTAGCCCAGTTCACGTGGTACCCAAGAAAGGAGGTGTTACAGTCATCAATAATGAAAAAGGCGAATCTGTAGCACAACGTACTCAAACCGGATGAAGAATGTGTATCAATTATAGAAAACTAATCAAAGCCACTCGTAAAAATCATTTCCCTATACCATTCATAGATCAAATGCTTGAACGTCTGGCTAAACACTCCCGTTTTTACTATTTAGACGGATATTCCGGGTTTTTCCAAATTCATATCCATCCTGACGACCAAGAAAATACTACTTTCACATGTCCCTATGGAACCTTTGCCTACCGGCGAATGCCTTTCGGATTATGTAACGCACCCGAAACATTTCAGAGATGCATGATGTCCATCTTCTCAGACTTCTTAGACGGTATAATGGAAGTCTTTATGGGCGATTTCTCTGTCTGTGGGGAAAGTTTTGAAGGATGTCTATCAAACCTCGAAATGGTACTTGAACGATGTGTAAAAGTCAACCTAGTGCTGAATTGGGAAAAATGCCATTTCATGGTCCGACAAGGAATCGTGCTAGGACATATAGTATCCGACAAAGGAATCGAAGTCGACAAAGCAAAAATAGAAGTAATAGAAAATCTCCAGCCATCGAAAACCGTCAGAGAAATAAGAAGTTTCTTAGGACACGCCGGTTTCTACCGACGTTTCATTAAAGATTTCTCTAAGATAACCAAACCCCTAACTGAGCTATTAATGAAAGACGTTGAATTCGTCTTTGATGACAAATGCTTGGACGCATTTCAAACACTCAAGCAAGCTTTAATATCATCACCCATTATGCAACCCCCAGATTGGAATAAACCATTCGAAATCATGTGCGACGCTAGTGACTATGTTGTAGGTGCAGTCATAGGACAAAGAAAGGACAAAAAGCTTCACGCAATCTATTATGCCAGTAGAACCTTGGATCATGCACAAATGAACTACGCTACCACAGAAAAGGAACTCTTAGTTGTCATGTTCGCATTAGATAAATTTCGTTCCTACCTAGTAGGAGCAAAAATAATCATCTACACTGATCACGCCGTAATCAGATACCTATTAAGCAAGAAATACGCCAAACTGAGGCTTCTGAGGTGGATTCTACTCCTACAAGAATTCGACTTATAAATCAAGGACAAGAAAGGCACTGAAAATGTAGTAGCTGACCACCTGTCGAGAATGGAAAACATCCAACCAGACCAAGTACCTATTAATGACGATTTCCCTTATGAAAGACTCTTAGCCCAGTTAGAAAGCAATACAATAGAAAAACCCTTGACTTATACTGATACAGAAACTAATGAAGTGGTATAATCTGTTTACACTAAGACCACGCTGCCATGGTATGCTGACTTTGTCAACTATCTAGCAGCTGGAGTACTGCCACCTGATTTAACCTATCAACAAAAGAAGAAATTCTTCCACGACCTTAAACATTATTATTGGGACGAACCACTTCTCTTCAAGAGGGGCGCTGATGGTATTTTTCGTCGTTGTGTACCCGAAGATGAGGTGGAAGACATAATTTCTCATTGTCATTCTGCACCCTATGGTGGGTACGCAAGCACTTCAAAGACTTGTGCTAAGATTTTGCAAGCTGGCCTCTTTTGGCCTACTCTATGGAAAGATGTCCATATCGCGGTTATAAATTGCGACCGGTGTCAACGCACTGGTAACGTCTCCAGACACGATGAAATGCCTCAAAAGGGCATTCTAGAAGTAGAAGTCTTTGACGTGTGGGGAATAGATTTCATGGGACCTTTTCCATCGTCCTTTGGTAACCAGTACATACTCGTCGCTGTCGATTACGTTTCCAAATGGATCGAGGTTGTAGCTTCTCCTACAAATGACACACGAGTAGTGATAAAGCTCTTTAAGAACATAATATTTCCTAGATTTGGTGTGCCAAGACTCGTCATTAGTGACGGTGGCTCCCATTTCATATCTAAAATATTCGATAAACTGCTATCAAAATACGGAGTCAAACATCGTGTGGCAACACCATATCATCCACAAACCAGTGGACAAGTCGAGGTTTCGAATAGAGAAATAAAACAAATTTTAAAAAAGACTGTCGCTACTTCTAGGAAGGATTGGTCAACTAAACTTAATGAAGCTTTATGGGCTTACAGAACAGCTTACAAAACCCCCATAGGAACCACTCTATTTAAGTTAGTCTATGGAAAATCTTGTCATCTACCGGTAGAAATAGAGCACAAAGCCTATTGGGCTATTAAAACCCTAAATTTAAATTACGCTGCCGCAGGAGAAAAGCGAATCTCATATTTGCACGAATTAGAAGAATTAAGACTAGATGCTTATGAGAACGCCCGCATATACAAAGAAAGAACTAAGAGATGGCATGATAAGCGTTTATCTAGAAAAGAATTTAGTGTGGGATACGTCGTGCTCCTATTTAATTCGAGACTTAAGCTTTTTCCAGGAAAACTTAGATCTAGGTGGTCCGGACCCTTTGAAATTTCTAAAGTTTTTCAAAGTGGAGCGATAGAAATAAAAGGAAGAAATAGTGAACCATTCATAGTAAACGGGCAACGCTTAAAACATTATCATAATATTGTAAATAGAGACTATTTGAATAGTCTAAGACTTTTAGAGCCGCCCGCTCATCCCTATGACTAAACTATCACTAAGCTTTCGTCAGGCTTACGACGTTAAAAACAGCGCTTAGTGGGAGGCAACCCACGAAATTGTTTTCTTTCCTTTTAACTTTCTTTTATTTTCATTTCTTTTTAAATTTCTTTACATTTTTCTTAAGTCTATTTTTATTTCTTTTCATTTCCCTTTACTTTCTTAATCTTATTTTCATTGCTTTTTCGTTTTTATTTATTTTCTTTTCTCAAAATTTCAAATATTTTATGGAAACTGCTGTGCTAATTTTATAATTACATACTACAGGATTTTAAAGTCTTTCTACCTTCTTCCTTCTCCATTTGCTTTCCGTTTCTGACTAACTATTAAGATGAATAATGAAGACACTATGGTTGTGTTATTCAGGGACGTTGTCCAATGGCACCGCTATGAGGTTCTCTCTTGCAGACCTATGGCCTTGACCAAAATTGCCCATGGACCTACCATGACTGCCTTAGGTATAAGAGATAGCGTAGACTTTATGTTTAGCCAGATAGGATGGGAAGGTTTTGCTAGAAAGAGGTATCCAACTTACCACAGGCTGACCCTAAAATTCCTAAGCTCACTGTCCTACAACCCTAACTATGGCATAGGATTCAATAGGGGTAATATAACCTTTAGGCTGTTTGGATATACGTGCCGCTTCAACATTAGAGAGATTGCGGACCTGTTGGATTTCCCCAACGGACGACGTTTTTACTATGGCACAGGAGGATTTAGTAATGGAAGGTGAACTGGACCTTTTCTGGAGTAGTATTTCAGGACAACCTCATTATGACCCACATCCTATAGTGTCCACTAAAATTCACAACCCGACCATAAGATACTTTCATATGATCTTAGCCTATACCCTTTTTGGAAAAGCCGAGAATGACACCCTAATCTCTAGAGATGAGCTGTTTATCATGTTTTGTGTGTTTTAATCCCGACCCGTTAATGGAGCTACTTTCATGCTCGACAATTTCCGCAGGATTGCTCAAGCTGATTGCGGTCCCATTTTGATAGGTGGCCTCGTAACCAAAATTGCTGATGCCATGGGATTTAGAACACGACTTGCCCAAGTGAACCCTCTAGGCGGATATAGGCCAATGAACCTCACTTTCTGTTTTGACCGAGGACTCATTAGAAATCGTGGACCACCCCCGTTTCAACTCCTGATCAATAATGAAGTTGTTCCATATTTTACGCTACCTGATCACGAGCGCACTAGTGTGCATAACCGCCATAATTGGCTGTATGATTTAGATGAGCCCCTGCCTGAAAGAGATTTTGAAAGTCATGTGTCTGACACTGAAACCGACCCTGAAACTTCTCCTCACTATCATAATTACCCTGAGCATCCCATGACAAATACTTGCATTGTCCCCCCTGCTAACATACATGCCACTCTCGAAGCCTTCCGCACTGCACTTCAAGATATGAGAGATGAACTTCAACTTATCCGTCTTGACGTTGTCGGTTTAATGGATACCGCTGTCAAAGAACTGCACCATCTGAACCAAGCCGTGGAGTCTTTGAAGAAGCCAAGTGGCTAATTCTGTCACACTGCATTTTTCCATTTAGTTGCTTTTCTTTTAATGTTTTAGAACAATTTGCTTTACTTTATTTTCTTTGTAATTTGAAGGAACACGTTTATTTCGGTTAAATTTCAACTTTAATACTACTGCAATTCTACTTTAAGTACACTACTATGAATTTCCAATTTTAATAAAGTATTTCATTTGTATTCATTGCTTGTGGTTGAGTTGATAATATATTGTTCCTGCTTAGTTTAAATTAATTCTGTCATTTTATTTGCATTCTAATATTTAGCTATGTTACTGCTATTTACCATGTTCTATCAAGTATAATGTGCCAGTTTTTATTTGGTTTCTGTGAGAATAGCAGATTTTGTGAGCATGACGAGCGTAACATCCTTGTCACGACCGTCACACGGCTTACGACCGTGACGGGTCCGTGACGAGCGCCACGCGGGTTTTAAACGCGCTCTCTGTTAATAATGTAACGCCCCAGTTTTAGTATTTTATTTAATTGAGTCGTTTTGATTATTTAATTATTATATTATTTTATTTTCGACTTTTATGTGAAAATATGTTATTTTTCATCGTGAATATATTTTATCGGGTTTTTGGAACGTTTGCGAGATATTTGAGTTGAGGGGTAAAATAGTCTTTTTAGGGGATTAGATATTTTGAATAAATAGAAAGTGGAGAGAAAAAGAGAGAAAAGGAAAAGGAAAGAAAAAGAAGAGAAAGAAAAGGAGGAGAAAGAAAGGGAGAAGAGGAAAAAGAGGAAAATCGGGAAAACTCCGTTTCAAGCGCGATTAATCGGGTAAGGGTGAGAAGTTTCAATTATATCTTGCTTGTGTATGTATATGTGTTGTTTGTTGTAATTGTTTTGATTGTTTCGCAACTTTTCGTATCGATTGGAATTAGGAGCGATTGATAGAAATCGATGTTTTCACGGATGAAATTCGATAAAAACTGAGTAGAATACTTGTCGTTAGGTTTGGATCATGTTTTGGTTGTTATAGTATGTTTTGGAAGTGTTTGGGTGGAGGAAATGGTGTATTTTGACCCCAAATGACCTAAGTTATCGCTGCTGGAAGTTCTGGTTTTCGCAGGTTCGCACTGCGAGCCCCAGCGAATGAACCATCGAACGTTCGCTAGCCGTTCGCATTGCGAACGTAGCAGAATTTCCGATTTTGTTTCCTTCATAACTTTTGATCCGTAAATCGGATTGAGGCACGGTCGGATGCGTTGGAAAGCTCTTTCAATGCTCTTTATGATGGTGGGATAGAAACATATGTTCATGCCTTGGATTGATAAGAAAAATATGGAAAAGTGATGTATGTGTGGAAAGTGCGGTTTATGTTTCCACCGTAACTCCCGAATCGCGAGTCCGATTGATGTGGGACTTGAGGCAATAGATAGATAACCTGATATGCTATTAAATGGTGATGTGATACCATGTTTTAACTAGGAATATTTGGTAGGGAAGGATTAGTGGCTTTGTAGGTTTTGTTGTGTTTGTTGGTGTTCGACGTGATATGTTATCGTCATATAATGTGGGTCTTTTGTGCTATCTATATGATATTGATGCATGTGATAATGATGTTGTTGTATGGTAAAATGAATTGTTTGAATTAATTTGCAATGCATGAGTGTGATGATGTTGATTAATTCATATGGTTGAATTGTGAATGTATATAGATTGTATGTGATTGTATGAGATGAATGCATGAATATATTGTGAATATGTATGCATTTCAAGAATGTCTTGAGTCATTTTGTATGTGAAGCATAATGATGTACATTCTTGTGTTGTGTGATTCTAATGAGAATCCGTTGTAACGTCGTGTGCCTATGTGAGGTGTGAGTGATGATTACAAACGATTGTGTGCCTAGGTGAGGTGTGAGCAATCGGGTCGTATGCCCATGTGGGGTGTGAGCGATCCATAAATGATGTTGTTATGATGTGTTGTGGGTAACCTTTGTGGTGTGAATCCCTTGTGGAAATAATTGTGATTGTATGATTGTTGTGGTTTGTGATGATATGCATTGTTTATGTGAAATTCCAATATATGTGGTTGGTGGCCTTAATGGTTGAAATGCATTGTTTGAATTGTTTTTAATGTATGAATAATGATGATGAGTTTAAATATATGCATGATTATGGTTGCATATATGTGTGAAGATGCATTTGATTGTCATGAGTTCTTGGGTGTCAAGCGTCATGATATGCATCTTGTAATGTCGTGTGCCCGTGTGGGGTGTGAGTGACGGATTGGTTCCATAGGGAATCCGCTATAATGTCGTGTGCCCATGTGGGGTGTGAGCGATGATTATAGACGATCGTGTGCTCAGGTGGGGTGTGAGCGATCGGGTCGTGTGCCCGTGTGGGGTGTGAGCGATCCATAAACATTGTGTGCCCATGTCGGTGTGAGCAATGTGTAAACATCGTAGGCCCGACGGGGAGTTACTTTGGTAACGAGCGATGGTTCCAATAAGTTCCTGAGTGAACTTGAGATGATTGAGTCGGTACCGCATTGCATTTGCATAGAGTCGTAAGTCGGTCTCTATGATTTGCATTTATCATCTTTATAATTGTACATTGATGAATAAACATGAATATGTATGTTTATGTGGAATGATAAGAATTGTGAAAATATGCATGATGAATATGCTTGGTTTTGTATATATATATACATTGTGATGTATATGAGTGAGTTGTGATGAATTATGGTGAGAATTGTGAATGGATGCGTTATGTGTGGAAAATCATGATTTGATTTATTATGTGTGATATGTTTTATATTTGTGGCATGCTATATGTGTTAGTATGTGATGGTATGGGTGAGATGATTTATACATGTGTTTGAATGTGTGTTTGCATATTATTATGCAATCTTGATTTAGTTGTTATTTCTCACCCTTCTGCTGTGGTTTGTTGCTCTATGAGGCAATTGCAGATTTGTAGTCTTGGAGGCTTTTGTGAAGATTAGTTCTCCATCCATTGTCAGTCTGTCTGCTCTGATACGTAGCACGGGAGTCGGGGAACGCTTTAGTTATATGCGTATACATTTGATGAGTATATTTTGTGTTATGTATCAAAAATTTGAGCAGGGAATGTATTTTCTTTCTTTAAATGTGGCATCCTTATTTCTGTCGGAAAAATAAATTTTTATTTACTCTGATTTATTTATGTATTATTTATTCGCGATGGGAAATGGGGTGTTGCATTAGTGGTATCAGAGCAGGTCGGTCCGTCCGGCCAAGTTGTTGAGTCTGTTGGTGTGACAGTTGAATACTGTCGATGTTGTTTGTCCCTTAGTACGTGATATGTGTGGGAAACACTGTCAGTACTTTCTGGTTTTCTAATCCTTTGTTTTTAGGATTGAGAATGAGATAAGTGGGGGAGAAGCTGGTACTTCTCCAAGTTACTTCAGGTGTGGAGCGTTGGCTCCGTGTATTGTGAATTGCAAGATTGTAAGTGTTCTTTGGACAGTGTGGTTCCCGGTTCCGGAAGGAATGCGGAAGTAAGGTTTATGTTAACTAAGGATTTGTGCCTTAGGTAGTTTTGTGCATGAGATGTAAGTAATGTTATTATAGTTTGGTACAGACAGTTTATGCCCCATCATGATTGTCGGTTGTCTATTGACAAATTGAGGAACTGATCACCCTTAATCTCTTGTTGATAGTGGACGGGAATTATGTTGGATGGAATAGACGTGTCTTTCTGGCTTCGATAATGTGTGCAATGAATTGTTTGGAATTAAGGAAGTGCTTGCGGATTATTTTGCTGAGTCGATGAAGATTCTAATACCGGAAGATGAGATGGATTAGAGGTTTTGATATGTAGGTCCAGTTGGGAAGTTATTAAGAGAGAATGATTGGGTATCGTTAATGGTTGTTCTCAGAAAGTAGAGTGTGAACTCAAATTGGACGAAGGCGAGGATTTGAGGTTTGGATCTGCTAAGTAAGTAGAAGAACTTCTAGGAAGTGAGACGCAGATGTTGGTCATATTTGTGATAATAGTGTTCTGGAAATGGTCAGGAAGTCACAGTGATGGGCCGTCAGTTAGGCATGGTTTTCATATGTGTTTTTGGGATGGAACGTTAAGGTGTTGTCTTAGAGAGCTCCAGTATTTTTAGTAACAAAAAGGAATGATGTTTGAATGGAATAACAAGCATGATGTGTATAATGGTATTGAGACTATGGAAAGTAAACTTAGAGGTTTGGTGAGTTTTGGAGTTTTTAAAGTTATAGGACATTAATGGAAATTTTGAGAGAACCTTTAGGTATGGATGTAATATTTGAGAGTTCTTTTTGATTTGTTGTTGCTACATGTTGGAATTGTGGAATGGGAAGACCAGGAGAAGAAATTGTGTATGGATTACTGGCAATTGATTTTGGTAACTATTGAGAATGAGCGAACCTTGCCCTGTTTAAGTTTTGATTGGATTCGCCAGGTGTTCGCACGGCGAAGGTCACAGCGAAGGCTCGCGTGAGGTTCGCACTGCGAACATTATGTTATTTTGAGTGGTTTTCTTTTTGCCTCTGTTCGCTTGGAGACTCGCAATGTGAAGGTGTTAGCGAGCATTCGCTGAATGGTTCGCACTGCGAACGTTGGGAATTTTCTAGGCTTTTTGGCTACTGACTTGGTTCGCTGGGACATTCGCACTGCGAATGGAGAAGCGAAGGATTCGCTGGGTTGTTCGCATTGCGAACATGACAGATCTTTCCAAATTGTTTCTTTGATAACTTTGGCTTCGTTTATCTGATTTAAACGTTCTTTGTATCGTTGTGGAGCTATGAAAGGGTCCTATGTTTTGTAAAACAGGAATATTATTTATGGAATGGATTTTTGGTTGAGTATTGGGATTAATCGGAATTACGTGAATTACGTAAAACGAAACTGTTAACACGTTAAAAGCTTCAAGTAATGCGTCTGGGATGTTTGTGGAGTATATGAATGGTATCTCCCATATTTATTTGGATAAGTTCGGGGTGGTCTTGATTGGGGGATATTCGGATCTGTTATAAATTCAGAGGAAGAACAAGTAAAGTGTTTGAGATTTGAATTGCAAGTGTCGGAAAGAGACGAAGTTTTATGCTAAGTTATTCGAGTGAGAATTTTGGTTGAGAAGGGTTAGTTTTCTTGGATATATTATTTCAGATGAGAGTATTGTTATGGATTCATCGGAAGTAGATGTAGTTCTACAATGAGAGGCTCCGAAGTTGGTTGAGGAGATTAGAAACTTTTGGGCTCAGTTGGTTGTTATTGCAAGTTATGGAAGACCTTGTTGAGTTCGTACTTCTGGTATCTCAGTGGACTTGCAAAGGGTGCGTCGTTTGTTTTGGATGTTCGTTGTGAGTGAGTTTTGGTGAGCTGGAGTAGAAGTTGTCTACGGCTCCAGTTTTGAGTCTGCGAGATCCTGATGAACCGGTTGTGAGGTATTGTGATGCGTCTATGATGAGTGTAGCTAGTGTGCTAATGCAATAGAGTAAAGTCGTGGCTTATGCTTTACGACGATTGACGATTCATAAAAGGATTTATACTATTCAGGATTTGGAATTGGTTACGGTTGTATGGTGTTGGAAATTTGGAGGTATTATCTTTATGGTTCTAAGGTTCGAAGTGTTGGGTAATCGCAAGAGTTAGACTTTGGACGTGAGATTGATAGACTTGATGGTTTCGAGTAATCAGAGTGCGCAACGGGAGCGTGATGTGGCACATTTCATGTATGCGTGTGTGACTGGATAGAGTTCAAAGGGTGAACAGTGGGAAGCGGTAGGAATGATGAGACCGTGGGATGTTCTATAATGGAAGTGATAAGTGGAAGGTTTTAATATTAATCAGGTACTAATATGTAGTTGGGTGTTTTGGTCGTATGTTCAATTGGCGAATCGTAGCATTGTTGAAATAATGTTGGGTGATAAGGATGTTGGTATTATGGTTATGTAGAGGTTGTTGAAACGATATTGTTGTGTCCTGGTTCAAGAGTGAACCTGTGTGTGTTCGTAACTTGGGCATTCTTGGAGTCGTGAGTTAGTCGTCAAGTGCATTGTATGGGCTTTGCATCTTGTCGTCGTTGTCCTGTTGTTGTTGTAGCTGTGGTTAGCAAGGTGGTTTGCCAGTTTGCGTTATTCGTGGTGCCTTTGGTTGGCATATTGGTTTGTTGGTCGGTTGCGAGAGTCGTATCCCGAGTTGTTCGTATCAGTATATTTTCGAGGACGAAAATTTCTAAGTGGGGGAGAGTTGTAACGCCCAAGTTTTAGTATTTTATTTAATTGAGTCGTTTTGATTATTTTATTATTATATTATTTTATTTTCGAATTTTATGTGAAAATATGTTATTTTTCATCGTGAATATATTTTATCGAGTTTTGGGAACGTTTGCGAGATATTTGAGTTGAGGGGTAAAATAGTCTTTTTAGGGGATTAGATATTTTGAATAAATAGAAAGTGGAGAGAAAAAGAGAGAAAAGGAAAAGGAAAGAAAAAGAAGAGAAAGAAAAGGAGGAGAAAGAAAGGGAGAAGAGGAAAAAGAGGAAAATCGGGAAAACTTTGTTTCAAGCGCGATTAATCGGGTAAGGGTGAGAAGTTTCAATTATATCTTGCTTGTGTATGTATATGTGTTGTTTGTTGTAATTGTTTTGATTGTTTTGCAACTTTTCGTATCGATTGGAATTAGGAGCGATTGATAGAAATCGATGTTTTCACGGATGAAATTCGATAAAAACTGAGTAGAATACTTGTCGTTAGGTTTGGATCATGTTTTGGTTGTTATAGTATGTTTTGGAAGTGTTTGGGTGGAGGAAATGGTGTATTTTGACCCCAAATTACCTAAGTTATCGCTGTTGGAAGTTCTGGTTTTCGCAGGTTTGCACTGCGAGCCCCAGCGAATGAACCAGCGAACGTTCGCTAGCCGTTCGCATTGCGAACGTAGCAGAATTTCCGATTTTGTTTCCTTCATAACTTTTGATCCGTAAATCGGATTGAGGCACGGTCGGATGCGTTGGAAAGCTATTTCAATGCTCTTTATGATGGTGGGATAAACACATATGTTCATGCCTTGGATTGATAAGAAAAATATGGAAAAGTGATGTATGTGTGGAAAGTGCGGTTTATGTTTCCACCGTAACTCCCGAATCGCGAGTCCGATTGATGTGGGACTTGAGGCAATAGATAGATAACCTGATATGCTATTAAATGGTGATGTGATACCATGTTTTAACTAGGAATATTTGGTAGGGAAGGATTAGTGGCTTTGTAGGTTTTGTTGTGTTTGTTGGTGTTCGACGTGATATGTTATCGTCATATAATGTGGGTCTTTTGTGCTATCTATATGATGTTGATGCATGTGATAATGATGTTGTTGTGTGGTAAAATGCATTGTTTGAATTGATTTGCAATGCATGAGTGTGATGATGTTGATTAATTCATATGGTTGAATTGTGAATGTATATAGATTGTATGTGATTGTATGAGATGAATGCATGAATATATTGTGAATATGTATGCATTTCAAGAATGTCTTGAGTCATTTTGTATGTGAAGCATAATGATGTACATTCTTGTGTTGTGTGATTCTAATGAGAATCCGTTGTAACGTCGTGTGCCTATGTGAGGTGTGAGCGATGATTACAAACGATTGTGTGCCTAGGTGAGGTGTGAGCAATCGGGTCGTATGCCCATGTGGGGTGTGAGCGATCCATAAATGATGTTGTTATGATGTGTTGTGGGTAACCTTTGTGGTGTGAATCCCTTGTGGAAGTAATTGTGATTGTATGATTGTTGTGGTTTGTGATGATATGCATTGTTTATGTGAAATTCCAATATATGTGGTTGGTGGCCTTTATGGTTGAAATGCATTGTTTGAATTGTTTTTAATGCATGAATAATGATGATGAGTTTAAATATATGCATGATTATGGTTGCATATATGTGTGAAGATGCATTTGATTGTCATGAGTTCTTGGGTGTCAAGCATCATGATATGCATCTTGTAATGTCGTGTGCCCGTGTGGGGTGTGAGCGACGGATTGGTTCCAGAGGGAATCCGCTATAACGCCGTGTGCCCATGTGGGGTGTGAGCGATGATTATAGACGATCGTGTGCCTAGGTGGGGTGTGAGCGATCGGGTCGTGTGCCTGTGTGGGGTGTGAGCGATCCATAAACATTGTTTGCCCATGTGGGGTGTGAGCAATGGGTGAACATCGTAGGCCCGACGGGGAGTTACTTTGGTAACGAGCGATGGTTCCAATAAGTTCCTGAGTGAACTTGAGATGATTGAGTCGGTACCGCATTGCATTTGCATAGAGTCGTAAGTCGGTCTCTATGATTTGCATTTATCATCTTTATAATTGTACATTGATGAATAAACATGAATATGTATGTTTATGTGGAATGATAAGAATTGTGAAAATATGCATGATGAATATGCTTGGTTTTGTATATATATATATATATATACATTGTGATGTATATGAGTGAGTTGTGATGAATTGTGGTGAGAATTATGAATGGATGTGTTATGTGTGGAAAATCATGATTTGATTTATTATGTGTGATATGTTTTATATTTGTGGCATGCTATATGTGTTAGTATGTGATGGTATGGGTGAGATGATTTATAGATGTGTTTGAATGTGTGTTTGCATATTATTATGCAATCTTGATTTAGTTGTTATTTCTCACCCTTCTGCTGTGGTTTGTTGCTCTATGAGGCAATTGCAGATTTGTAGTCTTGGAGGCTTTTGTGAAGATTAGTTCTCCATCCGTTGTCAGTCTGTCTGCTCTGATACGTAGCACGGGAGTCGGGGAACGCTTTAGTTATATGCGTATACATTTGATGAGTATATTTTGTGTTATGTATCAAAAATTTGAGCAGGGAATGTATTTTCTTTCTTTAAATGTGGCATCCTTATTTCTGTCGGAAAAATAAATTTTTATTTACTCTGATTTATTTATGTATTATTTATTCGCGATGGGAAATGGGGTGTTGCAAATAACAGAGACCCTTTTCTCTTCATCTTCTCTTCTCTTCAAATTCTTTCCAAACGACCCACTATCTTTTCACTCTCCTTAACCGTCCCACTCACATTACTCTCCATAAACCCTTCACATTAAATCCTCATTTCTCTCCAACACTTCGTATTTCCAAACCCTCTTATTTAAACCTCACGAAACACTCTCATTCTCACAGAACAACTCTCACCAATACCCACCTCCTCCATTAAACCTACTTCACTTTGCATGCACCATGGCCAGACGAACAAGACAAGCTCCTGACCTTTCCATTATTACATTCAGAGAAGGAGAAGTCGGTGAACGCCAAAGAGCGAATTACATCAGCTTCTACCAACGCTCTTTTCAACCGACATGGTACGTCGACATTGTCAGCTTTGAGGAAATGGGTATGCTAGAAGGTGTACGTTGGATGCTCCAAAATTCCGGCTTATGGCAGCTCTGCACACAAGGGCAGTCTACCTACGAAGCTCTGACACTGGAATTTTTGAGCTCATTTGCTTATGTTACACCTTCGGGCAACACGAACCAACTTACAGGTGTAGCTACATTCCGCATGTTTGGCTCTGAGTATTCGGTGGGCCAAAACCGACTCGCCCAAATGCTTGGATTCCATCATGGTGAGAATGTTCATTGTCGTTTGCCTAACGATGCATGGTTCCAGGAAGCCTTCGACCTCTGGAATCGACTTACGGGTGTAACTGCCTCAAGCTGGAACAGCCTAAATGCAACCTATATTCATAACCCAACAATACGGTATTTCCACAGAGTTCTAGGACACACAATTTTCGCAAGGGACAGCAACCACAAGGTAAACTCCAAGGAGCTCTTTTTCCTTCGTTGTGTGCTCCATCCTGAACCAATTAATGCAGCTCCGTTCCTTCTGTCTCATATCCACGCCAACTGTGCGAGAGGTTCTAAACTTTTCTACTTCGGAGGTATAGTCACTTCTATCGCACTCGGCCTTGGTCTTGGAGACAACCTCACTAATCTACCTTTCATACCACCTGAGTCCCTGGACACCGAGTATTGTCGCTCCTCCCACCTTATTAAAGCAAGGGCGGATGGACGATACCATCCAGTGGTCCGTACCGGAATAATCAGGAGCATCATCATGCCATGCAGAGACCGCATCGACCCTCAAAGACAAGAAAATTGGCTTTTTGATCTCCGAGCTCCTGAACCTAATATGGCTGCTCAAGAAAACCAAAATAATGAAGCGGTCGATGAAATGGAACCAGAAATGGATCAGCCACCTACTGAAAACCCACCACATCCTGCCCGAGAAGCCTCAACATCCACCGGACATCGTCGTCGCGCCACTCCAGAACAAAAACCCATCACTAATGAAGAAATATTAAGGGGCATATGGCAACAAAACCAATTGGCTGCCTAAAGAGAAGAATAGAAATAGAGGCAGTACAATGAGATGATGAGCCTTATGCAACAAATCCAACAGGGACAAGTCCATCAAGGTCAACGGATCGACGGTGTGATAGAAGATATGGGTGCCCTGACGCTACGAGTACAATACCTACATGATTATATCCATCACGTAGGCATTCCAGATCATGTAGCACAGCATGGACGCGCTCGCACCCGAGGCAGAGGACGTGGACCTCATTAGCTTTAGTTTGTTATTTTTGTTTTAATTTTATCCCTTTTTGTAGTTTCTTTCCGCGTTTATATCGAAACATTGAGGACAATGTCCGATATAGTGTGGGAGAAGTACCTTTTATCTTTTATTTTCCCTTATGTATTTCCTTTCCGCATTTCCTTTCGAATAAAGAAGCATTTAGATGAAATTTTCGTACATTTCAAAATTTCCCACTTTTTTCAGCTATAACAAAAATTGTTATGATCATTGCACAACTTAACATACCGAAACATAGGCTATGTTAGGAAATTGAGAAAAATTTAACAAGATTGATACCATCTTGACACCTTAGACCTCTTGCACATACGAGATCAGTTTCAATACCCATTATACCGATACCCTCAGTTCTAGTTCTAAAGTAACCCCTAATAATTTATATTAGCAGTCGGCACCGTCTTAAACACAAACCACGTGGAGAGCCGATGAAAATAAGTGTTTGATTCTGAATTATTAAATATCTTTCGTATTCTTCGCTGTTGTGAAAAATTGAAAATTGCACCAAACCTACGGTTGCAAAAATATTACAAAAGAAAAGAAAGAATCCATTGCTGGTTGGTTCAGAGGAACCTGGTTCTGAACTCGGTAGGGCGAACTACGATTCGATCCCCCACAACCTACGATAGGATATATATGTAAATGGCTACCACACTTGTGTACCAGACACCGTGCTAAAAAGGATCAAAGTCACTAACCGGCTACTCCACTACGTACGTGTAAAGGCAAAGGGCTTAATGTGATTGCGCTAGAATGAAACCGGGTGAAATAGACACGAGAAAACTTTAGGTTGAGCTATAATAGAATGATTAGAACTGACTTGTATAGAGGGGGGGTCTATGATCATGCTTGTTGCTTGTGTCACTAATGTATCTTTGTTGTTCTACTTGAGTATCCGTCATCTTAACAAAATGCCTCACAAAACATTTTCAAAACCAAAGGTATGTCATGTGTGTGCATTTGATAGAACTTGTTCGACGTTCTTACTGATTAATTGCTTGAGGACAAGTAAAGATTCAAGTGTAGGGGAGTTTGATAACACGAAAATGTATTATATATTTGCCTTGGTTTACGACTAATAATTGCGTCATTTCAGTTTAAGTTACGATTATTCCGCAAGTATTTTAAGTGTTTTTGCAGGCATTTCATTGTCCAAGCTAAAAGGAGCAAAGTAGAGAAAACATGAAGAAAAGACTAGAAAACAGGAAGAAATGTCAAGAAAAAGAGCAGAAAATGAAAAGTGGTGTGTGTGACGACCGTCACACACTCACCACGACCGTCACGCAATCCAAAAGTGCACCACGACCGTCACACCTTCGCCACGACCGTCACACGCCCAATTCTAGTTATTTTGTTCAGAAACGCAGACGTGGATAAAGCAGACCAATGCACACGCACGATCAGCACTTCCTACATTCTCTCAAATTCAGTTTCAACTCACTTGAGCCATTCTCCCATGGACTTCTCAACCACCAAGGTTGTGCACCTATATTCTCTCCAACGTTAAGGCAATGCTTTGGCTATAAATGCAGCATTGATTGAAGAACAACAGACACACATGCCTAGAGAATTTTCTACCGAATTGCTGCAGAATTTATTCCAGTTTTTACTTTTACTTTCCTTGCATTCCTTGTTTGTTTCCCGTTTCCATTCCTTGTTTACCATTACTTGAAATAGTGATAGTTTATCACATTGAGGAGCTATTGCACCATAGTTAGGATTTGCTTTCTTTCTTGCCTTCATCCTTCGTTATTCCGATACATCGAGCAAAAGCCTACCGACTTGTGGAGGAATTGCAAGAACCAACTTATTGCATATTTATAAGGTTTTTATCCATTATCTTAATAATAGCATTATCGTTTCCCATTGCAATGTTTACTTTACTGTTTTGTAATTTATATTTATGCATGTTTGTTTTAAGTAATATGTCTAGCTAAATCCGATTTATCGGTATGTAATGAAGTAACCGGATTGGATTCGATAATTCTAAGCTAAAACCATAAACAACTTATTTTCTGGCCGCGATTTCTTAATTAAAACTAGACTTTTGTTATGAGAGTAAAAAGGTAGAAAAGGTTAGGATTAAGATCCACGAGAGTGTGAGATTCTAACCGGATAGCTGAAATCGGGCATTGGTTTTAAAAACAGCGAAAACGCTTTAAAGTTAATTAGACTGCATTAGTTTTCAAAAAGTATTTTTAAACTCTGACGGGCTAGCGAGAGCAGGCGTTACGATTTAGGAGTATAGTCCGAAGCAATAACCACGAGAGTGTGAGGTGAGGGCTTTTGAACTAATATTTTCTACAGAAATATAATGTGACTTATTTTTATACGCTTAGGTCTTATAGAATCCACGATGGTATACTAAGTTACGTACCGATATCCTTATCTCAACTAGTTTATTCTAAAAATTTAGATTCCCTTTAGTTTCCCTTGTTGAACTTAAAACCAAAACATCTTCGCCTTAGCTAAACACAGTAGCAAACCGTAGCACTAGATTGATTAGCAGGTCCCTGTGGGATCGATATCTTTATTACTACGCAATAGGCTGTGCACTTACAGTTAGTAACCGTTAGACTCAGAAAGTCGCGATCAAAATGGAGTTTTTGAGTAATGATACTACTGACTGTTAAATTGTAATTCCTAGTGTCTAAGTGTGTCGAAGTCGAAGTAGATAACAAGTGTCAAAGTCAAAACTGTCAGTGTGTCGAAACAGTTTGTTTCACACAGATTTGTTTTGATAAGATTTGATATGATTTAGATTTTATTTGATTTAGTTCAAATAGATATTTTGGGCCTTTAGAGTTTTGGACCTTTGTAAATCTAAATCTATAAATAGGGAGAATCCCTTGTATTTTGTAGTAGAGCATTCACAGTTGCAGATTAACAAGTGAATAAAACTCAGAAATCCCACAGTTAGTGGGTAACATTTTTCTCCAAATATTTCTCCTCTCTCGTTTCTTTCTTGTTATTTGTTCTTCATCTTCATCATTGCCATTACGTGTTTGTGGTTCGTTATCAATCTTGAAATCAAGATTGTAGAGGAATTACCATAGGTTGTGGTTGAATTCCAACATCTGGTATCTAGAGCTCCGGTTGCGATTCAAGGAGGAAAATCGTGATGGCTATGAATCATTCAAATGGGTATTTTCTGGTGACCCTACCAATTCTCAAGAAAGATAATTATGAGTCTATGAGAATTGGTGCTAGCAGATCAAGGTGGTTTTCTGTTATCAAGATCTTTGTGATCATGTGAAGGAAGGAGTAGCACCGCTTGGGGAGAACGCGACGGATCAAGAAAAGGTTGTACACAATGAATTGAAGAAGAAAGATTATAAAGCGCTGTTTATAATCCATCAATGTGTTGATCCAGATAAGTTTGAAAAAGTTAGCAATGCAGAATCAGCAAAGGAAGCATGAGAGATTCTTGAAATTTCGTTTGGAGGCGCGGAAAAAGTGAAAGAGGTGAGGTTACAAACTCACAAGAGAACCTATGAGTTGCTTCAGATGGAAGACAACGAAAGTATTACAGATATCTTCACCAGAGTTACAAAGTTGGTGAATCAAATCAAGGTATGTGGAGAGGTGTTGACATCAAGATCAGTTGTTGCAAATATCTTGAGGTCATTGGCTCCAAAATTCAACCACGTGGTAGTAGCCATAGAAGAGTCGAAAGATTTGTCAGTATTGACGAAGGAAGAGCTTCAAGGGACGCTTGAGTCTCATGAACAAAGAATGGCTGAAAGAGCTGCAGGAAATTCGAAAAGTGATATGGCTTTGCAGGCGCAGTCAGAAAAGGAAAGGAAAGGCAAAGGAAACGTGAATGGAAACAAAGGTAGAGGAGGCTACAATTCGGCTCAGAAGAAACCTTGGAACCAAGGTAACCAAAGAGGTGGTGCTGCAGGTAGAGGAAGAGGTGGTGGTCGAAAGCTAGACAAAAGTCACATTCAATGTTTCAATTGTCAGAAGTATGGTCGCTATGTTAGTGATTGTCCAGAAAAGAAGAGAAATCAGGATGGTCACAATAAAAAATGAAGAAAGATTCCAAGATCAGTGGTACTTGGACTCAAGATGCTCATCACACATGACTGGAAGGAAAGATTGGTTTGTTAACATGAAGCCCTCGTTGAAGAACACTGTGACTCCTCTCTCGTTTCTTTCTTGTTATTTGTTCCAAGTAAGTGAATAAAACTCAGAAATCCCACAGTAAGTGAATAAAACTCAGAAATCCCACAGTTAGTGGGTAACATTTTTCTCCAAATATTTCTCCTCTCTCGTTTCTTTCTTGTTATTTGTTCTTCATCTTCATCATTGCCATTACGTGTTTGTGGTTCGTTATCAATCTTGAAATCAAGATTGTAGAGGAATTACCATAGGTTGTGGTTGAATTCCAACATTGATAGATCAGAAGCAAATGAGAATGAGGCTTTCGAGCATTTGACTCCTAAATTTTTAAGTTGTTTGAAAACATCTGGTTTGCCTAACCATTGCTTGAAATTGAAGATTGGCACAACCATAATGTTGATAAGAAATTTGGATTAATCAGAAGAACTTTGCAATGGTACAAGATTAACGGTAACAAGGCTAGCAAATCATGTCATTGAGACTAAGATTATTACAGGTACCCATATAGGAAACACTATTTACATTCCTCGAATGCCTTTGTGTCCTTCACAATCCCCTTGGCCATTCAAACTTATTAGAAGACAATTCCCCATTAT
Source organism: Lathyrus tuberosus (assembly GCA_022829125.1). Lineage (NCBI taxonomy): Eukaryota > Viridiplantae > Streptophyta > Magnoliopsida > Fabales > Fabaceae > Lathyrus > Lathyrus tuberosus. The sequence continues at coordinate 3,889,704 of JALAZF010000414.1, read as the reverse complement.
TGTTTCATTTGCAATGACAATAAATAAATCTCAAGGTCAATCATTAGACTACGTTGGTTGATATTTGCCGAAAGAGGTCTTCAGCCATGGACAACTTTATGTCGCAATGTCCAGAGTCAAAAGCAAAGCAGGTTTGAAAATCTTAATTCATGACAAAGACAAATTGCCATTACATGAAACAACAAATGTGATTTTCAAAGAAGTTTTCCACAATGTTGTATCGGTATTCTCTTTCGTGCTAAACCACATTTTAATATTTATACATATATTACATTGATATATAGTTGTCATTTATAATACTAACTACCAGTTTTTTTACTACAGCCTTCATATAATATTACACTTCCACGGATGATGTTTCACATTAACATTTCTAAGTATAATCCTAAGAACCATTAAGGTGTATATGCTCATGTACGCTCATATTTATTATTTTTTCAACATCAACCAACTTTAAGAATTTTTACACTTGTATGCAACCAACTAATTGTTTTACTATGACCATTCACATAGTTGGTTAAATTTATTTTTATAATCCCAATTGCACTATCATTATATTGCATTTATTCTTATTCTTGTATTTCTATTCTTTTCAGGATACTATCAAAAACTTGGAGATATGGTGGCATATAGTTTTGAAGTACTTTTGAAGACATTTTTTATCATTGTTGTTCTATTTTCGTTTTGTATTTTTATATTACTGCTCTCTAAAACAAAAACACTAAATATTGATTTCATATCTATTATATTTTGTGAATCTTAATTCAATATTTTTCATTCTAAATGTTTAAGGTTTTAAATTTCGTTTGTACTACATTATTCACTTAAAGATATGAGTTACTCGTGCGGACGCACGGGTCTTCTACTAGTTACACTAAGTTTTAGGAGAATGGACCCAAATAGTTTCAGTCTCTATCCAAGTATAATTTCCAATAGGAATGGAATTCCATATTTTTTAAATTTTTATTTCTGGTTTACAAATTTAGCTTAAGTGTTAAATCGAAAATTATTTTACTAATAACTAAAAGAATATATTTGTGCTAAACCGAAAATTATTTTACTAGTAACCAAAATAATTTATTTGTGCTAGATACACCTCCAATTTGGCCACATAATTTAAAAAACAACCATTACCAAAATTCTTTCGTATTAGTATTTAATGTTAATTGATTAGAACAAATTGGGACTCAAACTAAACCATGATGTTGGGGTCGGACTTTTTTTTAAGTTTGGTTAAACAATGGATTTTCAAAAGAGAAATACTCATTCTACTCGTATATGTGTATATCACACCTTTGAAAATCTGAAATTGTCTTTTATGTGTTTGGCAATGTATCTCCGAACACACCGAAATCACACCAAAATGCGTTATTGTGATATCCACCCTATTCTGATATCATTTGAATTTATCTAGAGATGGATCTCTGAAATATCTCCTAATGACCTCTCAAAGTTTTTGGAAGCGTGTTAAATGTAAGGGAAAATTATTCCAGAGATGCATCTTAGGGATCTCCCTTGAATCATATCGAGGTAGCACCATTGTCCAAACATTACAACTTTTTAGGCCATCTTATATTATAGTAAAATCAAACTAAAATAAAGTTATATTAAAGTTAAAGAAAAGTAAAAAAAAAAAAATTCATATATTAATCAATAAAGTCAAGACCATACATAATATTAGTCCAAAAATACAAAAAAATAAAAAATAAATAATAATAATAATAATAATAATAATAATAATAATAATAATAATAGTAATACATCCAAATATAAACTACTGCATATGTCAAACCTCATGCATTCTCCGTCGCATATAGGGATGTAAATGGATATCCATGGGGACATATACTATGATATCTGTATTCGTCTCGTTTGATAAATATGATATCCATATCCACCCCATATCCATGTGGATATCCGTTAAGCGGGTAATCCGCGGGTTTTACGATATCCGCGGATATTTACATATATCCATGGATAATTTTTTTATAAAAATTATTTTTTGAAAAAAAAATTATTAACTTCTTTTAAAGACACAAAAGTTATTATCACATAACATCCATACAATTCGCTCTTAATTTAACAATAAAACTTCATCACATTAATTTTCTTCTTATTCACCAAAAATAATTAGATCCAAACATAATATCCATATATTTCATTTTTAAATAAACAAATAAAAGATATTGTGATTGTGAGTTATGATAGAAGAGTGGACGACAGAGGGGTGGGAAGGGAAACACTGGTTCGACAGAGGAATGGCGACACTAGTTAGTTGGATTATGATATTGTTGAAGTGAGGTATGAAGTATTGAAGAGTTTAAATATGAAACGACTAATAGAATTTGAATGAAATGTGAAAGGTTTTCTTCAAGGAAAATTAAAATATATATATATAAGACAGATTTTTTTTAGAAGATCAAAATATAAGGTGTAATAAACTAATGATATTTAAATTATTTTTATAATTTATTAACGGATATGGATATCCGCGGGCATGGATATTATTAAACATGTATCCATATCCATTAACAAACGGGTATTTAAATATCCATTTATTTTATCCGTGGATATCCATTAAGATACCTGCCCCATATCCGTGACGGATTTTTATCCATGGGTACGGATTTTTTTGCCATCCCTAGTCGCATGTACTGTAGTTGCATGTCCCTAATTCATTCAGAGGGGGCACCTATATACAATTATTTTGTTGATTGTCTAGTCACTTTCATATTTGATTTTATTTCAATTTGTTGTGTCTCCTTCATGATTGCACTTCACGGAATCAAGTTTAAAAAGATTTATTTTTAGCATGCATAAAATTTTGGTTAGATTTGATCTTGATCATGATGTTGTTTTATCAATTGTATGAGTAAGTGGAATGAAAATATTTTTTATTTTTTATTTGAGTTTGATTCAAAATAAAATCTCAAAGTGCTTTTAAAACTATGAAAATTTGAGATTTTGTGTGTTTGATTTGAATCATGGATTTCCAACACATTTTATGATTCTGATCAAATTGAACAAAGGAAGACTGGGTCATTTGATTCGAATCATTTTGTACACATGATTTGAATCATTTTCCTGATGTCCACTTCTGTTTGATTTGATTTGAATCAAATTTTGAGCATGATTCGAATCACACACTTTTTCAACACTTTCAATCAGGACGGTGACATTTGATCTGAATCAATTTTTATACATGATTGGAATCACAAGCTCATGATTCGAGTCACATTTTTCTCTAATTCAAATTGACTGACATATTTTTCAATATTCTATTTTCCTTTTATTCCACTTCACTTGCTCATTTGATTCAAATCACAGATTGTTAATGATTTGAATCTAACTGACTTTTTCAACCATTTTGTGTGCATAATCTCAAGCACAGATAAAACCTTTTTGTCATTATTCCTCTCATATCCAATCAATCATTTTGATCATAATTTTTAGTGTGATTTATTTCAGTGAAAAATCAATTTCCTCTATTTTGAGTGTTCTAAGTCTTGCAACAAAATTCTTATATATTCAACTTCAATTTGGTTCGTATCTTGATAACGAGAGATTTGTAATTGATTGAAGGATGCGTGTCCTTGAAACTAATCGTTCTTGGAGATCTTATTGATTTTTTCAGGTTGTTAGCAAGATTGAGATGATTGTGAATGGTGGTGATGAATTTCATTGAAAAGAAGTGGGTTCTTCTCTCCAGAATTGCCTTAGTAGTGACTATATGGAAGACTACGGATAAGGCGGAGTTCTTCTCAAATCTTTAAATAATATACCACTTAAGGAATCGGTAGGATTAAGAGGTTGATTGTTACATACCAAGGCTTGGAGCAGAATTAGTGATATTGGAAGATTCAAGAAATGTAATTCGAGTAAAGATTGCATAGAAGAGTTTAGTTGTGTGTTGTATATAAGTCAAGATTCAAATAGGAGATTTTATTTTCTCAGTTGTATTATGGATTGGTGATTGTATGAACTCTTGGAAATATTTTTCAAATAATAAGGAACTATGCAGGTTTCAATGAGAAATTATTGAAGAGTGCACGTAGACAAAGAAAGGACAAACATCGAAGCACTAAAAATCTCTCTCTCTCTCTCTCTCTCTCTCTCTCTCTCTCTCTCTCTCTCTCTCTCTCTCTCTCTCTCTCTCTCTCTCTCTCTCTATCTATCTATCTATCTATCTATCTATCTATCTATCTATCTATCTATCTATCTCTCGCATTTATTTTCCTATTGTTTCCATGCTTAAGTCTTTCAATTCCAACATAGTTATTGTTTGTTCATTAATAGTGATTTATTACATAGGCATTAGGTTTTGTTGGAATTGGATAACTTATTGAGCTACATTGGTGATTAAGTTTATGTGAAACAAATTGACATTATAACTACATTTATTGAATCATTGTGTAAACACTTCTCGTACATTACGCAATTGAATCAATTCATACCAAGTGTTTTACCATATTAATCTTTGATATTTGTGAAACGATATGTGTTAACTTGATCAATATTTGAATAGTATAATTTTCATTTTAGCATCAAACCTTCCGCTCGCAAACTATTTTCGAAAACACTCTCATTTTGAAAATGGCAGCTGAATTTTTTAATTTGGTTTTATTAACCCACCCTATAGACCGTTTTTCTACTTCCATATTGATAGGTTCGTAAGTGCACTAAAATATCGTAGTAATAAAAAGAAATCGAACCCACGTAAACTAATTATCAGACGTATCATTATTTATCGCTAAAGTGTAAATCTAAGACTAATGCTAATAATTTTGGGATGCAAAAGGAATGAAATAAGCTAGTTTAGAAAATCAATTAAAATACGGAGACCGAAATGTGGCTCTCGTTAACCTATAGTACTCGCCGCTTAGTTTTATGATTAAAATTAGATTAATATTGTCTTATAAGAAAAAGAAATAATTTAAAGAAATTGTTCGCTTTCGCGCAGTCGGAATCAGGTTTTTGGCCTAAAAAATATACTTTCATTTTAGCGTGTTCAGCGTGCTAAAATACAAAATTTTATTTTTTCAAATTAATTACTTTTTAATTATTTGAAAAGTGGTTTAAGGTGGAAAATAAATGTAAAGGTATTACCGTCTTTCGCTCGTCTAATATCGGTTTTTAAGCGCATAAACATTCGATTTTGCATGTTCGTTTATGTTCTTAAAATCCCTTTTTGAAAATAATTATTTTTACAAATGAATTAAAAGATTTTTTCACAATGTAAATAATTAAAATTTGATTTTTTTTTTACGTCAGATACAAGTTTCTTTCTTTCGAATCGGAACCGATAACACTAAGTTGTGCTTCTACAGTGAACATTTTAATTAAAAACAAAGTAAAATCATCCCCTAAACAAATCCCATTTTAATCATAAATTTTACGTCTTAATTGTGAGCACTGTCGGTATTGTTAGTGCGTGAGGCACTTTTAGTGAGGAGAGAAAGAAAGAGAATAAGGAAATAAGGATTTATTGAATGAATTGTTACAAATAATGATACATACTATGACTATTTATATACAACCCTAATTGGGCTTGGGCTAACACAACTTGGATTATATTTAAATATTAAATCTAATCTAATCTAATATTTCAACATGCCCCTCATAATCCAAGTTGTCGAACCTATGCTAATCATAGTCGATTTGAACTACTCCTAATTTCTTTTTCAAATTCAAGAATTTGTTGATCTTCAATCCTTTGGTGAAAATGTCGGCCAACTATGCTTCACTTGAGCAGTGCCTAACTTCAAGTTCACCTCAATTTACCTTTTCCCATGAGAAGTGAAATTTAGCTTCAATATGGTTACTTCTTCCATGCAGAACTGGATTCTTCGCCAGATTTATGACAGACTTGTTGTCGATTTGCAACACAAGAGGTATCTTCACTTTAACCTCCATTTCTTCAAGTACCGATCTGATCCAAATTGCTTGACAAGCAGCATAAGATCCTGCTATATATTCCGCTTCACATGATGATAGTGCCACCGCAGGTTTCTTTCTCGAGCACCATGAAATTGGGGCACCAAATACTTGAAAGAAATATCCAGTAGTGCTTCTTCAATCTTCTTTATCTTCGCACCAGTCAATATCTGAATAACAAGTAACCATAACTTATTTGCTTTCAGAGTCTTGTCGAAATAAAATTTCATAGTTTGTCTATCTTTTCAAGTATCTCAGGATTCTTCTTGCAGCCTTCATGCGTGACACACCCTTGGTTCACTCATGTATATGCTCACTAATCCAACTGAGAAACATATATCAGGTCGACTATTGCACACATATCTTAGAGATCCGACAATCCGTTTGAACAAAGTTGCATCGACTTTGTCTTCCTCTCCATGCTTCTCCAACTTTAAATTTGGTTTGATAGGCGAAGATGCAGGAGTCAAATTATCCATTCTGAATCTCATGAGTATCTCTTTGACATACTTTCTTTGATGTAGCACCATGCCTTGCTTTGACATTTGATACCAATTTGTTAGTGCGTGAGACACTTTTAGTGAGGAGAAAAAGACAAAGAATAAGGAAATAAGGATTTATTGAAAGAATTGTTACAAATAATGATACATACTATGACTATTTATATATAACCCTAATTGGGCTTAGGCTAACACAACTTGGATAATATTTAAATATTAAATCTAATCTAATCTAATATTTCAACAGGTATAAGAGTCCTTCGGGCTCTATGAAATTAGTCTGACATATTGCAAACAGAGCAAAAACAGTATTTGAAAATTAAATCTAAAATTCTAAACATACTAACTATACTAATATAATAATTGAGGCACATGTAAGTGGTAGCAAAAACAATAAAATCAATAAATGAAGAACTTGGAAATACAGTGACAGTACGCAAAATAATAAGAAAATCACTACAAGAAAAATGTTCCCCAACATCATAATATTGCGACGTGGAATTAACATGACAAAATAAGGCACTTGCGACGTGAATTTAACACAAGCACTTTTTAATAATTAAATAGGATTTCAAATGGTAGGACGTTTTAATTTTTTTTTTTAAATGTTGTGTCTTGTTAAACATGGCGCAACATATTTTTCCAAATAAATCAAAAAATGCGTCAGAGATTGCACATGAGGGAATTCGAATTTTAAAAAAATAAAGTTGTGACGTAAAAATCAAGTCGCAACATACTTTTCATAAAATTCAAATTAACGCGAGAATATTTTCTAAATGAATTGATGGTTTAATCAGGATTATATGACCGTTGTGTCAGGTCAACGTTACCAACATGGAAATCACGTCGGAAGGTAACGATTACTTTTTGATTGCCCGTTAATTACACGTTGCTAAGTTGCAACGTAATTTCCACGACGCAAGCAAGTATATATATCAAAATTTCGTTCCCCACACACATTTTCTCCCTCACTCTTCAACACATTCTCAGATTTCTTCCTCCCTCGTCAACTCATTCTTAGAATTTTCTCATCTTCATCCTTACTCTTCCAACCCCAATTTTCTCATCTTTTATCTCTTCCAATTTAACAAGGTAAAAAATTATTCATATTATTTTTCCTTCACTACGCCATAAAATACCTTTAGCAGCGCTTTATATGGCCTTTAACAGCGCTTCAAAGCGCTGCCTAAAGTGACAATGTTGTAGGTAAAGACAACACTTTTTAAATGCAAAAGCGTTGCCTTAGGTCCCCTATAGGCAGCGCTTTTTCAATAAAAACACTTTCTTTTGTCCCCCTTTAGGCAGCGTTTTTAAAAGCGTTGTCCAATGTATCTTTTCTTCCTACTTTAAGCATCGCTTTGTAAAATAAAAGTGCTTTCTTTTGTCCCACTTTAGGCAGCGCTTTTATGTGTCTTCTCTTTCTACCTTTGGCAACGCTTTTTCAATAAAAGCGCTTACTTTTGTCCCCCTTTAGGTAGCACTTTTAAAAGCGCTGTCTAATGTGCCTTTTCTTACTTCTTTAGGCAGCGCTTTTAAAAAAGCGTTGCCTTAGGTCCATTTTAGGCAGCGCTTTTTTTAGAAAGTGCTTTCTTTTGTACACATAAAAAGCACTTTTTAAAAGCACTTTTTTAAAAATCACTTTTTTTGGAAGCGTTTTTTGGTATAAGCACTGCCTATTGCCCTTTTTTTAGGAAGTGTTTTTCATAAACCATTATAACTAAATTTTTTATCAAAACTTATCACAAACCTGTAATTCAACATTATAATTCAACACATAAGCCTTATATTTCAACATATAAGCCTTATATTTCAACACAAGCTTTTATTTCAACACATAGGCCTTATATACCATTATAATTCAACATATATACACCATTATAATTCAACACATAAACCTTATAATAACCATTATATATAATTCAACACAAACCTCATACACCAAAATAACCATTATATATAATTCAACATAAACCTCATATATACACCAAGAAAACATCCATAATTCTAATAACAACTTATCTACTTCCAAAACCTTTAACTTCTAAAGATTCCAAAACTATACAACAACTTCCAAAATTATACAACAACTTCCATAAACTATACACCAACTTCAATTCCAAAACAATACAACAACTTCCATAAACTTCACACAAAAGAAAGACAATATACCTTATATCATTCTCATCTCAATAATGTATTAACATCATTCCTCCTTAATTTCTTCCAATTTATCTTTCGAGTAAGTAGCACACTTGAATTCATCAAAGTACTACATAATATAACATAATATGTATGATTTAGTTAAAAATAGTTAATTATATGAAATATTCGATAAATATTAAAATAAATCATAAGTTATAAATCCATACCATGTTTGGAATATCTATTTGTTCCAAATGAATGGTTTCTTTCATAAACCTCAAAACGAAATAGCCGCAATCTATACCATTACGCTGACGAGGACACTACACATAGAAAAAAATACGAATATATATCAGGATATATAGTTTAACTTGTTTTATCAAATAGCATCACTATTATAATCAAAATTGTGAAAATATACCTGCACTCTGATCCATGTAATGTTGTTTGCTTTACTTGTAACACCCTTTTCTACCCCACGAATAAACACGGCAAAATATATAATTTATCAGAGTAAAATCAAAACCACCTCGAAGGGTGCACATTTCTCAATAAATTCAAATTAAACACTTGCTCCGTAAACACGGGTTTTCCTCAATAATACACAAAAGCATTCATATGGCAACGGAACTCAATAATTCAAAATAAAAAGGTTTTCAACAAAAGTCATCAAATTTAGCAGCAGAACCACCATAACCACAATAATAAAAAAGGTTTCAAAATAACCCATAGTCATTAAATATCACACAACAACAACTCAACAATGGTTCGACTCAACAACTCAACCCGATGTTACACTATCAGAGCAAGACCCTCTACATCGACCAAAAGTAAGGTACAACTCCAAAAGTCCTCGAAGGCATCCACAACTAAAACTGATCACCTGCACGTTACCCACGTGGAGGCAACATTCAAACAGGCAGGGTGAGTAATCACAATTCATTATAATCAATATAAAAATAGGATATGCAAAATGGCGTCATCATCATATACAACATCATCATCAGGGTCATCATAGAGGAAAACATCAGGAATCACTATATCACACGTCACGTCAATGCCACATAAAATGCAATGCACAACAAGACTCGTGCATGTGGTACCAATCGTCACAAAAGATGGATATTAGGCCATTAACCCTCCACAAGGGAGCACGTCATAAACACCTCAATCCACACAATGGGATTGAAGCCACCACTGGACCGAAGTCCTAACATCGTCACTAGACCTAAGTCATAAAATCGTCAATAGACCGAAGTCTAAATGCTATGAATGCATGATGCACAACCTCATAATCATCAACATCACAAAAGTCATTACGTGCATCATCATTCATCACAATCTTATCATATCGTCATATCATCAAATACATCATCAAAACATCATTAATAATCATCTCATAATCACCAATATAGCTCATAGCAATTCACATCAAATAGTCATGCATCATTACTTCTTAATCATTCACCTAACCCATAGTCAGCCACATCATCATTTAACCATCAATTTACATCATAGTAATTCATATTATCAATTAATCATCAAACATCAGATATAAACAGCATCATAATCATCAATATACATCATGGTAATTCATGTCATCAATTAATCATCAAACATCATGATATTATCATCTCATATTCGCCAATAACATCATGGTAAATCATCACAAACATCACAACATCAAAACATCAAAACAGCACAACAACATAGACAATATTTTGCGACAGCAGACGTTCGCTCCAGGGTTCGCTAGGCGAACCCCTTTGCTTAGCGAAGCTAACAGCGAGTCCCACCATTCCTGCCCAAAACACCAGAAACATCATCTGTCATACTCGCCCCCACATTCGCTTAGCGAAGCCATTAGCTGGGGAGTTCGCTGGGAGAGACTTCTAGCGAATCTCTAGAGCCTCTTCAGAATCACCTCTGTACTCACACTCCTGTTATCGCGCATTCACTGCGCTGTTCGCTTAGCGAGCATTGGCGAACATTCGCCTAGCGAAGAAACAGTTCACCTAGCGAACCTGCGATTACAGCGAATCGCTGCTACGCATCAGTAGCTCCCAAACCTCCAAGGTACCTGCGATTATAGCCCCAATTGACCCAAAAACATCCCTATAATAGTTCTAATATATCACAGAATTTAAAGGCCTAAAATCTACGTCTATCCGGTCGATTCAGGACACTACGGGAAACCTTAATTTCCCTAAACCTTCAAAACTCTCAAGCTTCATATAAACTCTATAGGTCCTTCGGCACAAGGTTAAAACTACAACAACGGGGAAATCTGCCCCAAAGGTCTATTTTTATCCGATTAAATTCAACTTTTATTAATCGATTCACAAAATGCCATCAAAGCCATCAGCTTACCTCAAAACCCATAAACCCTCAAAACCTCAAAAATCAGCTTACCTTGGATTGTCGATTCGAAGCTTTCTCTCTGCGTCTTTGGAAACCTTCTCGTATTCCTCGCCTTTTCCCTTTTTCCTCAGAGCTCTCCTTCTTTCCTTCTTTTCACGATTTTCCCCAAAAACTGAACCATATTCTCAAAATCCTTCTTTTATATTCTCACTAACCCTTGGGCCTCAAAATTGGGCTTTCTCCATAATGCCCTCAATAATTCTCCTCAAATGTCCAATTTACCCTTAATTCCTCTAATATTATTTAAATTAATAATAATACTAATATATTCCATATTATAGACTATTATTTCATTAAGTAATCAAAACTTCACAAAATCAGCGACATCCACCCAAATCACCAAAGTTCAAGAACATAATATTTAAATAAATTAAATAAATATTCTTACGAAATTTGGGGTGTTACAACTCTCCCTCAACTGATTTTCACATATCAAGCCCAACTTTCCTGCTTCTTAGATCATCTTAGCCTTTTTAGGTGTCTTCTTACACCACTTCAGGTCCGAGTACAACACTCTCGTCCGATTTATACCAACACACTAGAGTTATACACCTCCTTCCACACAAAGCTTCATACAGTGTCATCCCAATACTAGTACGAAAATTGTTATTGTAGGTGAACTTGATCGACTGCAAATAACTATCCCATGGTCCTCCTTGGTCCAACACACAAGCTCTCGGCAAATCCTCTAAAGATTGGATAGTCCTCTATGTCTGTCCATCTATCTGCGGATGATAGGCAGAACTCAACCTCAACTTAGTACCCAAAGCATCTTGCAAACTCTTCCAAAACTTCGACGTAAATCTCGGGTCTCTATCTGACACAACATTCAACGGTATCATAATTTCCTCAATATACATCTTAGCTAGCTTCTGCATAAAATAATTAATCTTCATCGGTAAGAATGAGTCGATTTAGTTAATCCATCCATAATCACCCAAATAGAATCACTCCCTTTCTCAGCTTTTGGCACCATGACACAAAATTCACGACCATACTATCTCATTTCCATTTGGGAATACTCAACAATTGCATCATACCCAAGGCTTCTGATGCTCAATCTTCAACTTCTGATAAGTCAACTCAGCAATATCCTTCCTTACTGAATACCTTCCTCGATTTCTAGAACGCTGGAACGCACACTCTATCTCGAAACCTCGTCACACCATTCTCATCAATCTGGAATTCTTCTCCGTTACCTTGGTTAATCAAAGTCAATTGGTCATCCAACTTCAAATCCACTTGTCAGCTCCAACATTCCTAACTTCACCCTGTCAGGAGTCTCTTCACACACCAAACTCCAATCTCGAAACAGTTCGATTAATTCCAATTCTCTCACTATAAGCATCAACATATGCAATGACTTCCCGCTCAATGCATCGGCCACTACATTTGCTTTGCCAGGATGATAACTCAATTCAAAATCGAAATCCTTCAACAACTCTAACCACCTTCTCTGCCTCATATTCCATTCCTTCTGAGCAAATAAGTACTTCAGACTCTTATGACCAATGAACACTTCAAATTTAGATCCAAACAGATAAGTCTCCAAGTCTCCAACACAAACACCGTAACGGCCAATTCTAAGTCATGCTTAGGATAATTCCCTTCACAGACTCTCAATGTCTCGAAGCATAGGCAACAACTTGTCCATTCTTCATCAATACTCCACCAAGACCCATCTTCGAAGCATCACTGTACACCACAAAAGATTCACTCGAATTAGGCAAAATCAACACTGGAGCGGTCATTAACCTCCTTTTTAATTCCACACAACTCTCTTCACCAGCTCCATCCTACACAAAAGCTTAACCCTTTCGAGTCAACTGAGTCAAAGGTAATGTCAACTTAGAAAAACTCCCATAAACTTGCGGTAATAACTCGCCAATCCCAGAAACTTTGTATCTCAGTAGCACACCTCGGCGGCTCCCACTGCCACACCGCATCAATCTTAGAAGGATCAACAATAATTCCACCATTTGCAATCACATGGCCGAGAAACTTACTTCCTTCAACCAGAACTCACACTTCGACAACTTCACCTACCCTTCTTCTCTTTCAACACCTGCAACACAGTCCTCAAATGCTCAACATGCTCTTCTTCAGATTTAGAGTCTATCAGAAGATCGTCAATAAAACCCACTACAAACTTATCCAAATACTCAAGAAAATTCCGATTCATATACTCCATGAATACTAGGTGCATTAGACACACCAAACGACATCACAATATACTCATAGTCACCATACCTCGTCCTGAAAGTCGTCTTCGGAATATCATCAAGCTTAACACAAATCTGATGATAACCCGACCTCAAATCAATCTTGATAAACACACAGGCATCTACTAACTGATCCGTCAATTCCTCAATCCTCGGAAGAATACACTTATTCTTGATCGTCACTTTACTCAATCGTCTATAATCCACACACAATCTCATAATACCATCTTTCTCCTTCACCGGCATCACAGGGGCACCTCACAGGGAAACACTCAGTCGAACAACTTCCTCTCAAGCGGTTCTCCTAGTTATTTCTTCAACTCCCTTATTCAAAAACATGCATTCTGTATGCAAACACCAACATCGAGCATTACATCGAGTATCAGGTCGATATCAAGTTACACTCCACACTACAGTGGTAAATTACTGATATCTCTTGAGAACACCTCCAAATAGTCACACACCATAGGTAGATCGCACACCACCGCATCCCTTATGCCACCCAATAATCCAACATCATAACACCTTTGCACCATCTTTCACAGACTCACCCACTTGCTTCACAGAACGAACAACTCTTCACCTTCGTCGAAATTAGATTCAGGTGATCGTCAGGAATTACACACTACCGGCACATCACTAGTCGTCACACTCTCCTCCATCCCTCAAAAGGAAGACATCAACAATACCTGATCGTTCTCTTCAAGGTATCCTAACTTGACCGTCAGACAAGAAACTCGAATTCTCCTTATCTTCAAGTCTATTAGTCCGCATCGACTCATCAAAACAATCCTTAAGCACTCGGCTTAACCCCAACAATTCACTGCGCACACTACTCAAGCTCGCAAGACACGTCTATCCCATCCAACATGACCCCGTTTATTATTAACAAGAGATTAAGGTTGATCAGTTCCTCAATTTGTCAATAACAGCCGATATCATGAGGCGGTATAAACTATCTCCACGAACTATCGCAGCGTCCAACACCATACTTAGCCAACTCTTCACACTCGAAACACCTTGGAGAAGCACCATCTTCTCCCCCACTTGCTCCATTCCCAACCTGCAAATGGAAAACAAAACAAGCATCGACAATGTTTTTACGCACATGTCGCACACTAGGGAAATAAACAACATTAGACAACCTGGCTAGACGGACCGACCTGCTCTGATACCACTAATGTAACACCCTTTTTTACCCCACGAATAAACACGGCAAAATATATAATTTATCAGAGTAAAATCAAAAACCACCTCGAAGGGTGCACATTTCTCAATAAATTCAAATTAAACACTTGCTCCGTAAACACGGGTTTTCCTCAATAATACACAAAAGCATTCATATGGCAGCGGAACTCAATAATTCAAAATAAAAAGGTTTTCAACAAAAGCCATCAAAGTTAGCACCAAAACCACCATAACCACAATAATCAAAAAGGTTTCAAAATAACCCATAGTCATCAAATATCACACAACAACAACTCAACAATGGTTCGACTCAACAACCCAACCCGATGTTACACTATCAGAGCAAGACCCTCTACATCGACCAAAAGTAAGGTACAACTCCAAAAGTCCTCGAAGGCATCCACAGCTAAACCTGATCACCTGCATGTTACCCACGTGGAGGCAATATTCAAACAGGCAGGATGAGTAATCACAATTCATTATAATCAATATAAAAACAAGATATGCAAAATGGCGTCATCATCATATACAACATCATCATCAGGGTCATCATAAAGGAAAACATCAGGAATCACTATATCACACGTCACGTCAATGCCACATAAAATGCAATGCACAACAAGACTCATGCATGTGGTACCAATCGTCACAAAAGATGGACACTAGGCCATCAACCCTCCACAAGGGAGCACGTCATAAACACCTCAATCCACACAATGGGATTGAAGCCACCACTGGACCGAAGTCCTAACATCGTCACTGGACCTAAGTCCTAAAATCGTCAATAGACCGAAGTCTAAATGCTATGAATGCATGATGCATAACGTCATAATCATCAACATTACAAAAGTCATTACGTTCATCATCATTCATCACAATCTTATCATATCGGCATATCATCAAATACGTCATCAAAACATCATTAATCATCATCTCATAATCATCAATATAGCTCATGGCAATTCACATCAAATAGTCATGCATCATTACTTCTTAATCATTCACCTAACCCATAGTCAGCCGCATCATCATTTAACCATCAATTTACATCATAGTAATTCATATTATCAATTAATCATCAAACAGCATATATAAACAGCATCATAATCATCAATATACATCATGGTAATTCATGTCATCAATTAATCATCAAACATCATGATATTATCATCTCATATTCACCAATAACATCATGGTAAATCATCACAAACATCACAACATCAAAACATCAAAACAGCACAGCAACATAGACAATATTTCGCGACAGCAGACGTTCGCTCCAGGGTTTGCTAGGCGGACCCCTTCGCTAGGACCTTTGCTTAGCGAAGCTAACAGCGAGTCCCACCATTCCTGCCCAAAACACCTGAAACATTATATGCCCAAAACACCTGAAACATTATATGCCATATTCGCCCCCACATTCGCCTAGCGAAGCCATTCGCTGGGGAATTCGCTGGGCGAGACTTCTAGCAAATCTCTAGAGCCTCTCCAGAATCACCTCTGCACTCACACTCCTATTATCGCGCATTTGCTGCACTGTTCTCTTAGCGAACATTGGCGAACATTCGCCTAGCAAGGAAACGGTTCGCCTAACGAACCTGCGATTACAGGGAATCGTTCCTACGCATCACTAGCTCCCAAACCTCCAAGGTACCTGCGATTATAACCCCAATTGACCTAAAAACATCCCTATAACAGTTCTAATATATCACAGAATTTAAAGGCCTAAAGTCTACGTCTGTCAGGTCGATTTAGGACACTACGGGAAACCTTAATTTCCCTAAACCTTCAAAACTCTCAAGCTTCATATAAACTCTATAGGTCCTTCGCCACAATGTTAAAACTACAACAACGGGAAAATCTGCCCCAAAGGTCTATTTTTATCCGATTAAATTCAACTTTTATTAATCGATTCACAAAATGCCATCAAAGTCATCAGCTTACCTCAAAACCCATAAACCCTCAAAACCCCAAAAATCAGCCTTAAACACATTGAATCCCTATATTGAAAACAATGAAAGGTAATACTCCCCATACCTTGGATTGTCGATTCGAAGCTTTCTCTCTGAGTCTTTGGAAACCTTCTCGTATTCCTCGCCTTTTCCCTTTTTCCTCAGAGCTCTTCTTCTTTCCTTCTTTTCACGGTTTTCCCCAAAAAGTGAACCCTATTCTCAAATTCCTTATTTTATATTCTCACTAACCCTTGGGCCTCAAAATTGGGCTTTCTCCATAATGCCCTCACTAATTCTCCTCAAATGTCCAATTTACCCTTAATTCCTCTAATATTATTTAAATTAATAATAATACTAATATATTCCATATTATAGACTAATATTTCATTAATTAATCAAAACTTCACAAAATCACCGACATCCACCCAAATCACCAAAATTCAAGAACATACTATTTAAATAAATTAAATAAATATTCTTACGAAATTTGGGGTGTTACATTACTCATTGGTACTCGAGCTTGTCTTTGTGATCGGAATAGTTGTATAGCTCTAACATAATATAAACGAATATTTAGAACAATCTCACATAAATATATAAATATACACACAAATATTTAGAACAATCTCATCACTTACGTATCAACCATCCTTGTGCTTTTCAACATATGACTCACCCTCATTGTCATTGTGCAGAACATACAAATGCACTTGCTCCCGTTCAGCCCTTGATATTGTCACAATTTTATTTCCAATTAACTTTTTTCCTTATTTTTTTCTGACAATATGAGATTTTGGGAGTCCAATGGATTGAACATTGCACAAATATACAGTACAAAACTCAACCGCTTCTTCAAAAATGTATTGTTCAACAATATAACCCTCTGGTCGACTTCGGTTTTTCACATACCCTTTTAATATTTTCATATAATGTTCAACAGGGTACATCCATCTCATATAAGTTGGTCCACACAATTGGGTCTCTTTCACAAGATGAACCACTAGATGTACCATTATGTCAAAAAATAAGGGAGGAAAATACATTTCAAGCTCACACAAAGTAATAATGATTTCTTTTTGCAATGTTGGTAAGATCCCAGGATCGATCACCTTACTACAAATTGACCTGAAGAAAGAACACAATTTCGTTATTGTGCTTCTTACTTTTTCTGTAAAAATAGAACGTATACCTATTGGTAGAAAATGTTCCATTATAACATGGCAATCATGTGTCTTTAAACTCTTTAACTTGTGGTCTTTCATAGACACAAGTCTTCTGATATCTGAAGAGTATCTTTCTGGAACTTTAACTTCACTTAGAAACTTACACAATATCTTTTTCTCCTTTCTAGATATAGTATAAGCATCAAGTGGTAAATATGTTCGTTTTCCTTTCTTCAAAGGTCCTAATTCATTTCTTATCCTCATTGCTATCAAGTCCTTTCTTGCTTTAAGGTTATCCTTACAATTTCCTTGTATATTGCGTAACGTACCAATAACACTTTCAAATACATTTTTTTCAATATGCATAACATCAAGAAAATATCTTACATACAACGAATTCCAATATGGAAATTCAAAAAAATTTGACCTCTTCTTCCACCCACGTTTGACAAGCGTGTGTGCAAAAGGCTTGCCAAATTGAGTTCTCACATCTTTCACCTTTTCAAAAATTTGGTCACCTGTCAATGTAAGTGGAGCTCTACCGTGTTCTGGATTTCCATTGAATGCTTTTCTCCACCCACGGTAGTGATGATTAGAATTTAAGAATCTATGATGACCGAGAAAGACATTCTTCTGACAAAATTCCAATCGCGTCCAATATATGTTTTCTTCACAAATAGGACATGCACATTGAACTTTAATGGTATACCCTGATAGATTTCCGTATGCTGGAAAATCATTAATTGTACCAAACAGCACCGCCCTCAAATTGAAACTTTCTTTCCTATATCCATCATAAACCTCCACATTGTTCTCCCACAAAATCTTTAAGTCTTCGATTAAAGGTGTCAAGTATACGTCTATGTCATTCCCTGGTTGTTTAGGCCCAGAAATTAACATAGATAACATCATGTACTTACGCTTCATACATAGCCATGAAGGTAGGTTATAAATCATAATAATCATATGCCATGTGGTATGTGAGATACTTTGAAGACCATGTGGGTTCATTCCATCAGTAGATAATGCCAAGCGAACGTTTCTTGCTTCTTCTCCAAAATCAGGATAATCATTATCAATTTTCATCCACTGTGATGAATCTGCTGGATGTCGAAATTTTCCATCTATAATTTTTTCATCTGCATGCCAAGTCAAATGTTTTGCATCGGTTTTACAACGAAACATGCGTCTAAATCTCGGAATTATAGGAAAATACCATAAGACTTTTGCTGGAGATAATTTTTTCTTATATCGAGAGACTCCACATTTAGGGCACTCATTTAACCATGCATATTTATTTCGAAACAAAATGCAATCATTTGGATAAGCATGTATCTTATCATAGCTCTTGCCAATAGAGCATAATATTTTTTTGGCCTCATAGGTTCGATTGGAAAGAACATTATCCTCCGGAAGCATGTCTTTCATAAGGGCTAATAAATCTGTGAAACTTTTATCCGACCATCCATTGCCCGCCTTTAAGTTGTACAACTTTAATACCGCATACAATCTTGTGAATTTAGTGCAACCTTTGTACAATAGTTTCTATGCATCGCTTACCAACCTCTCAAACATTTTGGGACAATCCTGAAGATCTTCTTCAAGTGCTTCTGCAATCTCTTCGACTCGATCACAATCGTACGTATTTGTGCCATTTTCGTTTGAAGCAAAGGTCGTATTATCCCCTAATTCAACATTCCCGTTACTTATCTCGCCGTGTAATATACAACATGTATAACTTTGATCAATTCCATGCCTTATTAAATGTGATTCCAACTGAACTACGTCAATCCGACGCCCATAACAGCAACCTAAGCAAGGACATATGATTCGACTGAGGTCTTTAGCGTGTTCAATAGTAAACTTAACGAATTTTGATACCTCATTCTCATACTCTTTTGAAAATCGATTGAAAGACATCCATTTTTTATCCATGGTTTTACTAAGTAAGCTAAACAAAAACAAAAAAAACAACTAATTACATGTAGAGAAGTCAGCAACTTCTGGAACCACACAGTGTAAGTTTTTTGGAAACGATCCGAATTCGACTGGGGTCTTTGGCATGTTCAACAACAAACTTAACGAATTTTGATACCTCATTCTCGTACTCTTTTGACAATCGATTGGAAGACATCCATTTTTTATCCATGGTTTTACTAAGTAAGCTAAACAAAAACAAAAAAAACAACTAATTACATGTAGAAAAGTCAGCAACTTCTGGAACCACACAGTGTAAGTTTCTTGGAAACGATCCGAATTTGACTCTTCACAAGTAACCCCTATAGCAAATTCACT
This sequence comes from Lathyrus tuberosus, assembly GCA_022829125.1. Lineage (NCBI taxonomy): Eukaryota > Viridiplantae > Streptophyta > Magnoliopsida > Fabales > Fabaceae > Lathyrus > Lathyrus tuberosus. Next base: position 3,869,887 of record JALAZF010000414.1, on the reverse strand, counting down.
AAGTTAGTAACTGATGGTGTATACCAAATATAACAGGACAAATTTAGTATATAATAAGACAAACAAGATATATCAGAGAAACAAGTCAAAGTCTTAAGAATCAAATTTAGTAAACATCATCACTTCCTTCAATTAAGCAACATGGCATCGACACGCAAATTCAATCACATTAATTCAAGTAGCATGGTATACTTTGATTCATCACAAATGACACATCAACACTTAATGTTTCAACTCAAGTAAGTAAAAAAAACAACTTTAACACTTAAGTTCAATTAACTTCAAAGTTCTATCCAACAAAGAATCATCAATTAAAATTCAATTAACAATTAACTTCAATCACTATTTATCATTTTCAATCAACTCTCAAAATAACAATTAATTTCATTATCATTTTCAATCAACTCTCAAAATAAATTCAATCACTAGTTCAATTAACAAATTAATTTCATTATCATTTTCAATCAACTCTCAAAATAAATTGACCACAAATATCACTATTTATTATCTTCAACCTTCCTACAAATCAAATTCAACACTAATTCAACAAATCAACAACATCAACACTAATTCAACAACAACCACGTCAACACTAATTCATCAAATCAACAACAACAACCACATCAACACTAATTCATCAAAATCAAATTCACACACTAATTTCAAAATCAAAAGAAAACCACTTCAACACTAATTCATCAACAATGTATGTTATGGCTATGGCTTGCGAATCTACAAAAAAAGCAAAAGAAAACATACCTCAAAACGAAGTTACGGCGGAGGGAGTTACGAACAGAGGGCTTCGTCGCCGAGAAAGGGCTTCGGAGAAGAGAAATAGTCACAAACAGAGGGAGTTAGGCAGAGGGAGAAGTCGCGAGAGATGGAGATACGACGGAGGGAGCAGTTGCGCAGAGAGAGAAGGAGATATAGTGGAGAGAGTAGTCGCGAGAGAAAAAGTCTGAAAGTTAGGGCTTCAAGAAGAGAAAGAGTCACGAAAAAAGAGAGTTTCTATTTTATTATTTATATTTTAAAAGACTTATAGCAACATTTTCTGAAAGCGCTTTCTTATGTGATACATTTAGCAGCGCTTTTGAATTAAAAAGACTTTCTTTTCCTAGGCATATAGTAGTGCTTCACAAAAGCGCTTTCTAATGTGTGGTATAGGAATGGCTTTTAGCAGCGCTTTCCAAAAGCGTTGGCTAAAGTGTGGTATACGAAAGGCCTTTAGCAGGGCTTTTCAAAAGCGTTGTCTAATGGTAGCCTTTAGCAGCGCTTTCTAAAGTGTAAACTACATCTGACCTTTAGCAACACTTTCTAAAGTACCCCTTTAGCAACGCTTTTTTTCATTGTTTTTTTTTTGTTTTTATTAAAACTTATAGCAGGGCTTTTTGTGTGTGTGTGTGTGTGTGTATGAGTGAGTGTGTGTGTGTGTGTGTGTGTGTGTGTGTATATATATATATATATACATATTCTGACCTTTAGCAACGCTTTCTAAAGTACCCCTTTAGCAGCGCTTTTGAGAAAAAGCGTAGTTGCTCCACAAAATATATTTTGTTGCTTCATTGAAGTATTTTAAAATTTATATATATATATATAATCATACACACACACACAGATATATATATATATATATATAATCACACACACACACATATATATATATATTCTGACCTTTAGCAACGCTTTCTAAAGTACCCCTTTAGCAGCGTTTTTTTTCATTGTTTTTTTTTTGTTTTTATTAAAACTTATAGCAGCGCTTTTGAGAAAAAGCGTTGTCTATTTAGTGCTGCCAAAAATCAATTTTGGCATAGTGCTTTATTTGATTTTCTGTTAATTGAATTTTAGTTTGTAATTAATATTTTTTTATTTTTGATTTTTAATTTAGGTTATTAAGAGAAGAAGTTGCTCCACAAAATATATTTTGTTGCTTCATTGAAGTATTTTAACAATTATATATATATATATATATATATATATATATATATATATATATATATATATATATATATATATATATATATATATATATATATATTAACATAATATCTTAATATATATAATTTTTTTAAAATTAAACATAATATATATTAAATAGTTACAAAAAAAGAGAATATATTAAATAGTAGTATATATTATTTTTCTGAATTTAAAATAGTATTAAATATATTATTAGATTTATTTAATATTTTATAAAACACAAAATATATTTAACAGAGTATATTAAATTATAAATTAAAGTAATATTTTTATTTATTAAGTATTATTTTTATATAAGTAAGTCAACTATTTTTAAGAATATATTTATTAGGTAATATTTTTATATAAGTAAGTAAGTATATATATAAATTTAGATAAGTAAGAAAATAAAATTTCAGTAAGTATATTTTTTAAAAATAACTATTATTAAGTATTTAAAAATATTATTAAGTAATATATTTTTTTAAATAAGTATTATATAGTAATTCAGTATATTTTTTTTTAATATAATATTTCAAGTAAGTATTATGTAATAAGTAAGTAAATAATTTATTAAGTAATAATTTTATATAAGTAAGTATATATATTTTTAAGATAAGTAAGTAAATAAAATTTGACTAAGTATATATTTTTTAAATAATAAATACAATTTGAGGAATTATATTTTTTTAAAGTAAATAATATTAAGTAAGTAAAATTATTATTTAGTAAGTAAAAATATTATTAAGTAATATATATTAAGTAAGTATATATTTATTTTTAATTAAATATTATCTAGTAAATAAAATTATTATTAAGTAAGTAAAAAAATTGTTAAGTAATATATATTAAGTAATTATATATTTATTTTTAAGTAAATATTATTTAGTAAGGAAATATATTATAAGTAAGTAAAGATATATTAAGTAATATTTTTATTTAAGTAAGTATATACATTAAGCATAGTTATGAAATGTAGTATTTATAGTAAGTATATATAGTTATGAAATGTACAATTTGACTAAACATATCTAATATGAAATGTAGTTATGTTTAAAACAATGTGAAATTTTTTTTATTATTTCGCATATATTAAAATCACATTTTTAATTAAAATGGTAATGATTGTACAAATGTGTAGTATGGAATATTATCGGTACTATGTAGTTGGATGTACGATAGACTATATCAGGAAGACGTGTACGTAAACAAAATTTTAAGGAAAGAGTTAAAGGGTTTATCACGTGGGTATTTGCTCAAGAATGTTGTCGAAGCGAAGGAGGAGTATGATGTTCTTGTCTTAAATGTGAATGTAGACCTATAACTAGTGACCCAAATGAAGTGGAAAGTCATTTGAAGAGAAGAGATTTCATTAAAAATTATTGGGTTTGTACATATAATGGAGAAGACCTACCGAGTAACGTACTAGAGACAGCTAATAGGCATGCTTCAAGTAGTCGAGCACATATGGAATATGATGAACAATTTACACTGATTGATGAGATGGTTGGATATGCTTTTGGGGTGAATGTGACCTATGATGAACTTGAATATTTTTTAATGTTCTTGATCAGTGTTTGGAATTCTTGTCAAAAAAAGATGTTGGACGTGACTCCTACGAAAGACAACCTGCCTACAAGTTTTTATGATGCAAAGAGGTTGGTTTTGAAGTTGGGTTTAGAATTAATAAAGATTGATTGTTGTATTAGTGGTTGCATGTTGTTTTATGATAATGAGTTTGGTAATAATGATGAAGCGTTGGAGGAATGTAAGTTTTGTAAGAGTCCAAGATATAAAGTTCGTAGTAAAGCCATTGATCATAAGCAAAAATGTGTAGCGGTGAAGTCCATGTTTTATCTTTCGATAATACCAAGATTAAGTTGGACCAAAATATTTTAATCAATGTTTTAAAAACTGGACAAATCATCAAACCATGTCATTGGATCAAAGTCTAGTTTCCCTATTTGTTTCATCCTCTTTCGTTTAGGATAGTCATGTAAGGCCCTTTATCTTTCACACAACATGGTAGGCAGTCTGTTAGTGATTATGATCAAAACACCTCATTAGATTTTCACAAATTGTCTTTCTTTTTCAAAGATAATTTGTTTCTCTTAATGGTTCAACCACTTATTTTGGGCTAAATGACCGGGTGACAGTCACCTAACTTAGTAATTGCGGTTTTTCCTTTTTATTCATTTTTTATCAATGGATCATTCACTTATTATTTGTCGACCAACCTACTTAGTGTGTGGCTACATATGGTGTCTAACTGGATATAAAAACTACTTGAGAACTAGTACCAAACAGGTGCTTAAGAATAAAACTCAATGGGGATTTAAACTAACATGCATAATTGAGAGGCTTAAGGTGTTAGGACAATACCGATTTTGTCATATTTTTCCAAGTCTCCTCAACCTAGCATCTCATTTTCTCACAGCCTATATACTTTTAGATCATTCTAAACTTCCTAAGTCTTATAAAAAAAACTCAGTAGGACTCAAGAAATCAAGGAATATGATAACAAGCAGAAATGACTCGGCGGTACATGCAATGACTCAATACATACACTATGCTACAAAAAGAAAAAAAGTTACAAGATAAAAATTAGTAATAACTTAAAATAAACTTAGAAAGCAAACTAAAACAGAGTAGAAAATGGTAAAAATAAATGAAAGCAGTAAACGTCTCCCTTACACTTAAATCTGATAATGTCCTCGATGTCAGGAAACAAAAGCAAGAGAGGGAGGTAGAAACTGGTCAAGAGAACATCAATACTGGCCTCGACCTTGTCCTCTTCCTTGGTGGGGTTCGTGCACAGGAGGTGGAGGAATACCCATACCCTGCATATAATGAAGCATGTGCCCTATCACTTCATCGCACGTGTCCTATCACTAAAGCTCCATGGAATCTATGTGTTCTAGCTCCACCATCATCCTTTGCGGCTGCTAAGTCAGCTCATGTATCATCTCTTGGCTCTGAACTTAATTAGTCTACAAAGTTCGCATGTGGTTCAACATGTCTAGCTCTTGTTGATGCATGGCACAAAATAGGTAGTCATGCTCCAAATCAGCATTGGTGTGTGCCTGGACTTCGTATCTCAAATCGGCAATCTCATGCCTAAAGGCATTATAATCATATTTTGCAGCCGACTAGAGGCAAGATGATGAACTTGCAAAAGTGTCAGTATAATAATGTGTGGTGTGTGCAGGTGAATAATAGGGTTGAGTGGAAAAAGGGTGGTCGGGAGATGGGGTACGAGTATGGTGTGAAAGTTTTGGAGAGTGTCGCTATCTCCGATCTAGCTCGTCATTTATCTCACCACCCACTTCGCTGTCTATAAGGACGGCCTCGGCGTCTTCGCCGACCGATAAATCGTAAAGCCAATTGCCTGCAACTTGCATATTAGTGCATGTTGGGCATGGTAGGATGACACTCTTGGAAAATTTATTATTAATCACTAAATAGTACCAACCCTCACTCTTATGTTTAATCAACCTTTATGTCTGAGATTAATGTAAGTCCAGGGATATGTTACTAGGAATAGGTACTAAAGTCGCTAACTCAACCTATAAGTGCAAGGCATGAGCAATAGAGGTAATCAATCCTCCAATGGTGATAGCGCCCCTCTTAGCGTTCAATACCAAATGCATATGGGCCAGCATAAAAGCAGTAGAGTGAACTGGTGTGTTTTGAAACACACAGTGAATGAAAAACAACTCCTTTGAGTTGACACTACCATTTTTGTCTCTTCCAAAAATAGTGTGTGCAAGAATCTGTATAAAATAACTGATGGCTGGATTATGGATATGGGAAGATTTCTTCCTTTCCATATCAGCGTTGTAATCCCATGTTAGTTGCTCCTAAAGAGGGCCTAACTCAGCAAACCAAGATCTCATTTGGGGGACCTCACAAGGGATACCGGGAGCGTGCGATAAACGCAATATATTAGCAATCTAATTTTGATCAAACGAATAGTCCCTGTTAAACATATGAAATTACATAGTCCTGTCCGAGCCTTGGCTCGCGGGATAAGTGATATACGAATAAGAACTTAAGAACTTTAATGTCAGTCTCTCATAAGTGGGATGTCTTAAAGAAATAAAATGATCTCAGTCTAACCTAGTAAGCATCCAATGCACACTATAATATAAACCTAAAGAGTGTAAGCAAGTGTCATTGTCATACCTTGCAGGTGTGATCAAATGCTGGTACAAGTATGTGTATCGCTCTCTCTGGTATGTTCCTTCATTAAAAATGATGTCCATGTAATCCATTTGTCTCCTTAGAGGCATTTTGAAGTAGAAAATAAAGTGAAAATGAGGGTGGTTCGGATTTTGGAAATTTTTGGAAGTGTGGAAGACTGAGTTTTGAAAGCTAAATGTGAAAGTGAGTGGAATGGGGATGACATAAATGGTTTAGGTTTTTGATTTGGTGGAGAAATGAGAGAGATATGGTAGATGGAAGTTTGGGTTTAATGGACTTTTGTGTGTTTGTGAAAAAAAAATGGAGAGTGAGGAAAAAGAAGTAAGCGTGGGAAAGAAAAGGACAGTAAGTATGTTTAAAATGGTGTGGGAGAATATTGGTGGAAGTTTGAAGAGAGAAGAAACAAAAGGAAGAATTGTTTGTTTTTAGTGGACTACCACCAACCTTCATCATGATTTCTCCTCCCTTCACCAACAACCACCAACCAAGCTTTCTTTGCTCAAATCAACTAACTTACCATTACCAAATGTTTACTGATCAATTCTTCATACTTAATCAATTGTGAGAAAAGACCTTCACCAAAGTCATCACCGCCTATAATTTTATGTTTGTTCTTATCCGACTTCCACTAAAACTATAAGATGTATTCCCTCCATTCTTTTTTATAAGTAAATTTTAATTTTTAAATTCACTTAATAAATGATGTATTTAGACTATATATAAATCAGATACGTCAATTATTCAATGAACCGAAAAATCAAAATTTGTTTATAAAATAGAATGAAGGGAGTAGGTAATCATTTTATTTTAGTGGTGTTGTTGTTGATATTGTTGATAGTTCTCTTTAATATATAGTGTGTATAATGACAACCCCAACATTTTGTTAAGCTAATTTCGGTATGTGCTTTATTTCAACAACCTAAAGACCAGCTATAATTGAAATGAGATGAAGTCAAAAGAATAATATGTTATCGGATATAAATAATTAAATAAAGATTTGGCTTCTCAAGTGTCCTTAATATATATTGTACATCTCAGAATTGTTAGATTAGTCGGAATATCTATTTTTAGTGTTGGTTGAGGTGGCCGTGCAGGAGTTCGGGCGGAACACATAGGTCGACCCCTGATAGATGCCGGATGGCCGGGTTAATAGCTCACCTTAACAGTTAAGAGGCAGACTAAACGTTGCATGAAGGTTACGAAGTTTATGTTTGAACCGTTATAACTCATTATTAGTAGTCATTAGTGAGACGACCGACGTTACCTTGACCATTTAGCATGGGAAATGTAGTAACAACTCATTATGGCCCATTGTGGAAGAAGTCAGAGGATTGAAGGGAAGATTATATAAGAGACTCCAAAGAGAATATAGAGAGGAGAGACACTGATACAAGAAAAAGCTGGAAGACCACAAAATGGTGGTCATTCTTTTCTTCTAAACAAACCTCTCAAACATCTAATTTACATTGCGTTTGTAATCTCACCTAAATCGTTTTAGAGAGATTATCGAAAAATGTTTATCAAGAATATATATATATATATATATATATATATATATATATATATATATATATATATATATATATGGGTTAATAGTCCTTTTGCCCCCTACCATATAGGCACTTTTTTGAAAAATCCCCCTATAAAAAAAAACTTGCAAAAAATACCCTAACATTTGAAGAATATCTCAATTTTGACCTTTATCAGGCCACATCATCAAAAATACTGATGTGGCATCCATTTTTTTAATTTTTAATTGGAACAAAATGCCACCTCAATTAATTAGTAGTTGCAATGACTTTTTTTACCCTCAGTACTTTTCTAAAACAAAATATCCAGATTTTTGCACATTTAGAAAATGGCTCATTTCAAACCCTAACTATTAGGGTTCTTCATCTTCATCTTCCTTAGGGTTCTTCATCTTCGTTCGTAACTCAACTGCAGAAGTGATATCCTTTGCCTTCCAACATCTGAAAGCTTTGAAAGCCAAGAAAGTCCTGCCAAATTCAAACCAAAGCTTCAATAAACCACCTTAAGCTTCACCTCAAATTCATCTCCAATTTATCTTCAAATCATAAACTTGTAAAAAATTCTACAAATCAAACTAACTCAGTTTCAAATTCACCAAAAACAGCTTAAACCAAATTCATTATCTTCATTCTTCGTTCAAACACCAAACATCCTAAAAGCTTCATTATAATCCATCATCAAATCAACACATCATATCAATTTCATGATTCGCACAGCACCAACATCAGTTCATAATAGGAAAAGAAGAAGAGAGTTTCGATACTTGAACATTTTCTTCAATCATCTTTCCTCACTTTTTCTGCGATTACTTCGAAGGTACTTCAGCACAAATCGGTTTGTGTTGGGATTCATCCATCCATTGGTTTAGGTTGAATGATTAAGGAAGATCTGGTTTAGATTGAAGAAGGTTTCGAGACTGAAAGTAAGACGGAATCGCGCAAGGAGAAGAGCACACGGCGGAGCTTTTGTATCGCCGACAACGTGAACAAACCGAAATGGAGAAAGGAGAAGCCGCGGCGAGAAATTGAACAGAACGTTTGCGAAATTGAAAACGAAATAGAGATAGCGATCGTGAGATGTCCAGCGAAGCATGTCGTTGAATCCGCGACGAGATTGAGACGGAAAGAAGAAGAACGAACAATAGGGCGTGGCGGCTCTCTTTTAACGAAGAAGAAAAGTGAAGTTCTGCTTTCTGAAGAACCCTGAGAGTTAGAAATGGTCTGAGGGTATTTTAGACATTACATCTAGCCATTAAACGAGGTGGCATTTTGTTCCAGTTAAAAATTTTAAAAAATGGATGTCACATCAGTATTTTTGATGATGTGGCTTGATAAAGGTCAAAATTGAGAGAATCTTCAAATGTTAGGGTATTTTTTACAAGTTTTTTTTTTATAGGAGGATTTTTCAAAAAATATCTATATGACAGAGGGCAAAATGACTATTAACCATCCATATATATATATAACAAAATGTGCCGCTATTTTTTTAAAACTATATGTATTATTCTATAAGATACAAGATTGAATGAGCTTTTGTACTCTTAGTGAAAGATATAGTAGTGTTAAAGAACTAAAATGTCAAAAAAATATAGTGTAAAAGTACGTTGATTGTTAGAATAATTTTTTTTTGACTACTTTACTTATGGTTATGAGGATTATATATGACAGCCTTAGGCCCTCAATCTCAGTGTTTTAAAAATTGGACCGGTCATTAAATTAGTGAGGGTACTGAATTACTAGTTTATTGGTCGAATCACTGAGTCATTGATCGAACCGCATGACCAAACCGAATTAAACCGGATAACTCGGTTGAATAAATCTGTCATTATAATAGGTATAAAATCGGTAAAACCGGTCGAATCGGATGATTCAGTCTCTAAAAAATATAACTAACACTTAAATTTTTTGAAAATATCATATCATAAATTCACAGGTTCATAATTTAAATACAAATTTTAAACAGAGTCTAAATTAAACAGAGTTTAATTTAAATTCATAATTTTAACGTTAATAGAAAATCAGTTTTAATGTTAATAATTAAAACAATACAAACATTAACATTATTCTAAATAATAAATTTTTCAAATATATATATATATATAATGGAAATCAGTTAAGTCTAAAATTATATTATATTTAGTTTCTTAATCTGTGTTCTTAAATGTCTATATAAATATTTGTATGATGGTTTTTCAATAAATATAAATACAAAATAGTAAAAATAGTTTTGTGGATATTACGAAACTTAATTTGTGTATTATTTGTATCAAATGAGTGATCACTATTATTCTTGGGGAAAAGTTCATATGTATTTGAGTAAAAAAAAATTAAAAAAAAAAAAGTTTTTTTTTTAAATTTTTTTTAAAATAAGCAGTTGAACCACCGGTTTACGAAAACCGCCGGTTTTTCTGGTTCGCACCGATTCACACCGGTTCCCTCCAGTTTGAAAACATAGGCGATCGAACAAACAAACCCAATCGATTACCTGACCGGTTCCCGGTCTAATCGGTCCGACCGACTGGTCTGGTCCGGTTTTTAAAACCCTGCTCAATCTCACCACTAAAAAACTTCAATCAAATTTACGTGAATGTTTTTCTCCAATCCATCCACCCACCCATCCTCTTGGAGTACAGTGAATACTTAGTGTAGAACATGATTTATGTTTATCAAAAGAAAAAGAAAGCAGCCTTCCTTTAGAATATTATATATATATATATTTGGTTCCTTCTTCTTTGGTGATGTTGCGTCACGCTAAAGAAAGTAATAATAGTAATAATCCAATCAAAAAGAAAATAGTACTAATAATCAAATCAAAAAGAGTAATAGTCAAGGCAGGAGAAAAGTCTACAAAGCATCAGTGGCTGCCACAAGAGACCGTCAGCGCAGACTGAACATTTTCAATTCCATCTTTGTGGCAACTAATCAATCGCTCACTTATTCAAACTCATTAATTTAAGCAACATAATTAACCAACAAAAGTAATCACATATTGCTTCAACCTTCTTCGACCTTTCTTCTTTGCTTCACCTTGTAGCAAATACAAAATCAAATACGAAAACTATATAACTATAAATTAATCTCCAATACTAAGCTATTGTTTTCATCCAAAAAAATATTCATCATGAAGCACTTTTTAGTAAGGTCAGCAGCACAAGCTCTGCTCCGCAGAAGCCGGAACTTCTCAACTGCAGCGATCACCCAGCCGAGACACCACCACGGCGGCGGCGCGCATGGAAGCTTCTACTTGCAGAGGATGTCTACTCTTCCAGAGAAAAAGGATCAGCAGCCAGAGGAGAACAAGAACGAGGTCAACAATAAGAACAGCAAAGCCGTAGTTTCGAGTTACTGGGGGATCGCTAGGCCTAAGCTTCTCAAGGAAGATGGAACTGAGTGGCCATGGAATTGTTTCATGGTAAGTGTTATTCTTTGAGTAACTTGATATGTCATGGTGATGTATATGGATGATGTTTTATATGACATGTTTTGTTTTTCTATGTATGATGTTTGTCACAGCCATGGGAAAGTTACAGATCAGATGTATCAATAGATGTCACCAAGCATCATGTCCCAAAAACATTTACTGACAAGTTTGCTTTCAGATCTGTCAAGTTTCTAAGGGTTCTCTCTGATTTGTATTTCAAGGTATAACTTTGAATTTGAACTATAATTTTTGTTGTAGTAAAGTGTAAAACTTGCCGTCGGTGTTACACACTAGTGGTTTAACTGTGAGGACAACTTGGCAAACAGGGTTCGAAGTTCGAACCCTGGTCACCACAGTCTCCTCTCAGTAATTATAATTACTTAGTAGCGTTGGTTATGTGTTTGACTCATTTGAGCTATAATTGTTGTAGGAACGGTACGGTTGCCATGCAATGATGCTGGAAACAATTGCTGGTGTCCCTGGAATGGTAGCAGGGATGCTTTTACACTTGAAATCTCTGAGAAAATTTCAGCACACTGGTGGTTGGATCAAAGCATTACTTGAGGAAGCGGAGAACGAGAGGATGCATTTGATGACAATGGTTGAGCTTGTGAAACCAAGTTGGCATGAGAGGCTTTTGGTTATTACAGCACAAGGTGTTTTCTTCAATGCGTTCTTTGTGTTTTACATTCTCTCGCCGAAAACAGCGCATAGATTTGTTGGTTATTTGGAGGAAGAGGCTGTGATTTCATATACACAACATTTAAATGCAATTGAAAGTGGTAAAGTTGAAAATGTACCTGCTCCTGCTATTGCAATTGATTATTGGAGACTTCCTAAGGATGCAACTCTTAAGGATGTTATTACTGTAATTCGTGCTGATGAGGCTCATCATAGGGATGTCAATCACTTTGCTTCTGTAAGTATCAATTTATCATTTATAACTGTTTTCCTCCCTATAAATATATATCAACTTTTATTTTTTTTCCTACCGAAATTTAGTCTCAAAATTATAGCTCGGATAGAAAAAGACAAGAGATATCTGACATGTTGAGATTAAAATCGGTCAAAACAAATATGTGGAGAGTAAATTTAAAGAAATTTTTTGTAGGGACTAAAACGGAAAGTTAAAATGTTTATCTCATTTTGTTCCATTTGTTCTGAATTTTGGGTTCTTTCTTTTTTGTAGGATATTCATCATCAAGGAAAGGAATTGAAAGAGGCTCCAGCTCCTATTGGTTATCATTGAGTCATTGTTTGTCTATTTTTTTTATAAAATAATAGTAATTTCTATGCTCTAGTATTCGTTGAATAAATTTTCAATTAGTGCCTGAATTGTTAAATAAATAAAATGTATTTTCAGTGTGAATTTTGTAGCCTGAAAGTTTATCAATACACAATATCTCACCTAACCAATAAATTTTCCTATCACTTAAATGCATCAAAAGCACAATGTAATGTTTCAAAAAGAAAATAACATCTCATAAATTTGAATTAAGAAAGTGCCTCTTCACAAGAAACCAAGCAAATAATTATTTCCAATGAAATAATACATATCCTAGATAAAGTACTCATGTACAAAAATCTGTTTACCATATTGAAATAGGGGATTTTGCACATCCACAAAATGTGTACACAACCATTTGCAAGTTCTTTTTTCTTTTCATAAATATAATTTTACATATATCATTCTTTTGTTCAAATTCTACATATATGCGTCTATTTCTCTTCTCAATCTATTTCAATTCTATATATCCGCGGCGCATGCTAGACTCACCAGGAAAGTTGAAACAATTTCCAGAGGTGGAGCTAGAAAGATGTTCGATATGGGGATCCAAATAATGGTGGTCAAGTTAAGCACGTTAAAAAATGAGACTTTCAGACTTTGCAAGATGTGAATATTCCGATTTACCTGACACTTGTTTCATAAATTTTATTGGGCTGCAAAATTGATGGCCAAAGTGTCAAACCATATAGGTCATTCCAACCTGCATTAGATGTGAATGCGGTACACTTAGATTTGTGATCCCCCTTCTGCAATTCTTTCTAAGAAAGGCATAAAAATAGTTTATAACTAGCTTCTTCATAAACCATGACTCTTTCCTTGCCCTTATATCGCCATGACCAAGAAGATAAACCACTCCAGATTCTTTAGCCGTGCGTATAAAAGATAACTCTCTTTCTAGAACCTGCTCTGCATCGAGCGCAGGGGGTTTGGGCGACGAAGGATGTGCATCCTTTGACGTGCTAGGTTCAAAACTAGGCATGAAGGTTTCATTAAAATCAGCTAGAAGAGGAACACCAAGTGAGTAAACACTCCCATTCGGATGTATGAGAACTCTAGAACAAGAGTACTCATCTTCTAAATCAGTATCCTCATCCCCATCACTTTCAAGTGATCTCTCCTGTGCCTCACGGCGTATAAACTTCTCTAAACTCTCCATTAAAAGCTGTTCAAAAGCTTGGTGATTTTCTTTGCGAACATCTTTGTAACCATACCTGTTGGGATATAAATGTTCAGATCAGACATATAAGATAACAAAATATTTTAATGACAAGGAAAGTATTGAGAAAATTACTAAACATGATAGTCTCATAAAAAATACTGTATTTTCATGAACTAACAGACTAACCAAAAGAGTGGCTAATATATCTGTAAATTTTCCCAATATTACATCACTAACCTATTCCTTTGAGATATTTATTTGAAGCTATAGCATTTTTAGCATGTTGCTAAGAAGTATTATGCACTTGTAGCACTTGTTACCTGGCAATACAACGAAATAAATGATAGCTTCTCTGGCAGACTCGTCGAAATAGAAACCTTTCATTTTGAGGCACCATAGCAACTGGTACAAACTTGATACTCACAAATATAACCATGGAGTGTATTGCTGGAAGTGTAGTTAGAAAATGCCCAAAAATTCCTGGAATTCCTTTGACCAACTCATTATAAAGAAGACCAATTCCAGGAGCTCGTATTGTCCCAAGATTGCAGCCCAATTCTCGCATTAAATCCGTTGATAGCTTTTGCTTGACTTCAGTTTCATACTTGAGCTTGCTTCCATAGTTCCAGACGAACATTATAAAAAACATTATTGCAGCAAAGACCAATATAATCCAACTTCCATCTGTTATGCCCCACAAAACGGATGAAAAGAAAACCAACTCCAAACCCAAGAATACTACCAGGAAACTCAGCACTACGATGATGTGCATCTGCCATATAAGAAGCATAACGAGAGTGACTAAAATGGTGGTCATCATCATTACCCCCAGCTCAGCAATGCCTGAAAGATGACAAAGGAACAGGCTGAAAACAAATACTCTTTTATGTTATGTTAATAATATATATGATACATTACAACAATATTGAAGGTAGAACCAAAGAATTGGGTCCTCTTAAACAAGGCTCTGCCTTGCCTCCATTATTACTATTCTTCCACTATAGTCAACGGCATCCAAAGAGAAATATTAAGAGAGAATTTCAGTGTTTTCCAATTAATAGCAGCACCATAAGCTTCTCAAGAACCTATTCTGCATAGTCAATCCCACTAAACTTGTGGCATCACTTACATTTTGACAAGTATTTAATGCATGTGTATGTGGCTGATAAATTTGAAAAATCCATGGAGATAAAATAAAGATTTTGAAATAAAATAATTACCATATGCATTTCCAATCTCATCAATGCTGGATATAGAGCAGACAAACACCACAGAAACAGCCAACAGGAACCAGTTTATAACAGGAATGTAGATTTGACCCATAAACTTCCGAGATGTGTGAATTATTTTAAGACGCGGGAAACAACCAAGAGCAGTTGACTGTTTTATGCAAGAAAATGTAGCTGTTGTCATAGTCCTACTTGCAATAAGTGCAGCAATATTAGCAATGAGAAAAGTTGGCCAGAATACACCACCTATAGACAAAGAACAGTATTACACCGAAGCTTATGTGAAGTGTAGAGACATTGTAAGGAATGCAAAACACAAATATATACATACACACAGACACACACTGACACCTACTTGGAATAGAAGAAAAAAAGGCCTCGCCAGCATCAGCATGGTGTTCCATAAGGTATGCAGCTTGACCCAAATAACCCAATAGTAGGCACGGCAAAACAAGGAACACAAATGTGAGCTGCAAACAAACCAGCATCAGTTTCATCAATGTATAATTTGATATGACCAAAGAAATAAATGAAATCCAACCAGAAGCCATGATAGATGATTCATTACCTGAACTGCTCGAACAGAAAAGTAGCAAAGATCTGCAAACATGGCTTCAGAGCCTGTAACATGATCCAGTAACAATGATAATTGATAGTGGAAAGATTTGTACATGCCAGAATTAGTTAAATGTAAATTGCATATTTACCACATCACAATATTAAGATATTTTTGTTTGGTGTACTGTGTACAAAAATTTAGTCTATGTTAAATTAAATATTTAATGGTGGGGTAGAATGGGATGGATTAGAGTGGAGTGGAATGAAGTAAATTTCCATACAATTGTCCGGATATTTTTGTATGATAAACAGAGTAAAGTTTTCATTCTAGAGTTTAAAAAGTGGACTGGTTGACAACAAGATTAATAAATAGCATACCCCAAGAAAAGCAGAGAAAGATAGAGATGGTGGACGAAATAGTATGCAATGTGTTCCATAAGATTTCATTATATTTCATCCTATTTCAAACAATCCAAAACACATCCTCAGGGGGAGTTTGTCTGGCTACAAGGTCTGCATGCCATAAGCCTCATCAAAAGTTTGTCTGGCTACAAGGTCTGCATGCCATAGCCCACAATAGTAAATACTATAGCGGCTACACATTGCATTACTAGGGTGCTCAGTTGCATCGCATTTTTGGGTAGCCGCTAACATTTGCATCCCATACTCATGACTGCTACAGCAGAAAAACACAGCCCCTGTATAGTAAACCAGCTCCTACTCCTACCCACCCCAATGAATCTCGAAGTCATGATAGATGCCAGTAGGCATTTGATTAAACCTCCGATAGTAATTAGAGAAAATCAATAATAGTCATTGTAACTACTACCAGGGCATTGATTTAAAAATAGAGAACAGAAACATAAATAGAATAAAATATACATGACAAGAGAGAATATATATTATCACATCTACAATATCAATGGTCCTCCTGCATATGTGTTTACCAGTTGCACACAGAAGACAGCCCCCGAGAGAATACCATGCTTTAGTTGAATTCCTTGCAAAGAAATAATAGATGTGAATAGGATTAAAAGCTCTTAAGACGCTGCTGTCATATTTGACAAGATTGTATACACCAATGCCCGCAAGAGAACAAAACCATAAAAATAATGCAGGTCCTACAGCAAGCCCAGCTTTACTTGTTCCATACTTCTGTACACTAAACAAAACGATAAGGCAAGCAACAGAAATCATCACCACTTGATCTGCATAATCACGGAAGAAGTAGAACAAATTAATACAACTTCGTTAGTGATTCTAAAATTGAAATATTTAGCCAATTTTTCCCAGTTTCCACCAGAGTAGCCCAAACTATAAAAACGACATCCCGTTGAAAACTATAACTATTAATGGGGAAGCAACAATTATTTATTTCAAAGGAGAAAGAAAGATAAAAGCTATGTTCTCAGGATGTGTCTATGGGTAATATCAAATGCAGGTATTAATAACTATTACAGCCAAGAGTTTGTTAATAGGTTAACACGGTACCTTGCTTAATGGCATCTACCCCAATTTTCAAGCCATTAACAGATGATAGTACTGCAAGAAGAAAATTTTAAGTAAGAACTAGTATGAAGTAATCAAGACGTTATTGAAAACAACAGCTGGCCATGAACACAAGCAACGAGATGTGACTACAGCATAATATTAGTATCAATCCAAACTCCAAACCCCCAACACACTCTGACAAAAGCATTTCCGTAAAAGCTACAAAATACATAATACTAGAGCAGTAAGTAACCTGACATTGCTGGTGTAACAACCCCATTAGCTATGACCATAGAAGTACCAGCAAGAACTAATAAAAGTAGAATCTTTTTTAGATTCGATGAAGACTCTAGCCTTTCCTTAATTTTTAAAGACCTTTCAAGCTCAGGGGACGGCACCTTTAGCCTAAAGCCTGATATACGGGCATCTGACGGCAACTGATTGGGAAGAAGACTCACCTTAGCATTACGACAAATCAAGGAATACAATGCAAATGTACCACCTGCAGTGATTTCAAAATAATCAAATAAACCTGATCGGGGACAGAACATATGAGGAGAAAAGAGAAATAGGAGTGAATATTTTAGCTTTCTTTAAAACATAATTCACCACCATACCTTCACCGTCGTCATTTGCCCAAAGAACAACAAAAACATACTTGAGCAAAGGAATCAAGATTAAAGTGTACAAGACAAGTGATAATGCCCCAAGAATATCTTCATTGTCTTTAATAGGAGCCTTTCTAAACATAACACCAAAGGTATATAATGGACTTGTTCCAACATCACCAAAGACAACACCAAGAGTTTGAAAAGCCAACACAATTTTCTTTCCCGCGGTCATATCCTGCAACAGCACAACACGGTGAAGAAAGCAGATACAAAAAACACACTCAAATTGACAAAACGATTTGTAAACTTGTTTTCTGTTAAGAGTTGATTGTGAAGTGGTTTATGACTATGTATGGATACGTTCACCTAAAAATAAGTTGAATAATGAATTTGAGTGTAAAACCACGTTTTATGTGTAGAGCTACAAATCCTAGTTTCAAGTTAGAATTAGGGGTGGCAAAATGGGCCCGGCCCGTCGGGCTTTCCTGTTTTACTCGCACTTTTTCGCGGGGTGGGCCAAGGTTTTAGGCCAGCACCCTTTAATGTGTCCGCCACACCCCACCTGCTTTTTTTGCGGGTTTTTGCGGGCACAGGCTTTTACATACAATTTTGTAAGTTTTAAGCCTAAAGGGTTCAATGCCCGCGGGCCCGCGCCGTCCCATTTTTTTGAGGGCTTTTGTGGGGCGGGCATGCCCGTTTGCCACCCCTAGTTAGAATCAATTCTAGAGACAACATCAATTCCAATTGACATTGCCCAAACATGTCAAAGTCAAGTTTATGTGTTTGGAGACACTTTTGGCCCTCTCTCTACTCTAAAACCATACACATTCTAACGGAATTCAGATCACAGCTATACAATAAATCTTATGAGTGTTTTGGTTCTGAGGTGACACAATAATTTAATGAATTGATTATGTAAAACAAATTCAAACTAAAAATGAGTTGAATATAAAATGATTCTTATTTGGATATACATTAAAGTAAAGTGAATTGAAAATAAATTCAAGGCTAAAAATCAATTGCAGAATTGATTATGCTTTTTAGAATTTATTCTACTTGAAGCTAAGATTTGTAGCTTCTGAGTTTAAACTTACCACTAAAATTTACTCTTCATCTCACTTTCGCAACAATTTATCCAAACATTAATCATTTTACCTTCGATTCACTTTTAGCCAAAATCTATTTTACAGAATTAATTCCCTCAGAATTAATTTTTCACCGCAAAATCAAACACGCGCTAAGTTACCGAGTCAAAACCAATTCTACAACTCTAATCAATTTTGCATCCTCCAAAGTGGAACGAAACATACACCTAAGGAATACAGTACAAATACTACTACAGAAAGTCAGAAACAATTTAATCAAATCAGTAACAATCACTGAAAATCAATCCATGTAAACTAAACACATCACAACAACAATCCATAATCATCCGTAATCAACTAATGTAAAAAACCAAGCATTACTTAAAAAAATCACCTCATAGAGATGTGTATGAGCACCAGGAACCTCAAGAGCTTCAACATCAAACGAATCAACTCGTGGACCAGTGCGAATAAGCCTCTGGTCAGCATTATCTTCGTCTTCTGAATCGAACATGGATTGGTGCCGCATATCAGAAGCATCGTATTCGTCGATCTCAGATGGATCTTCGTCTTCCTGGAAAACCCATCTTGATTCGGTTGAGTCAACGGATAATGCACTCCCGGGATCCTCTTCGTCTTCATCATTCAAATAACCGTTTCTAGGGTTTTCCATTGAAAATCGAATAGAATAATAGAATAGAACAAAGGAGAAGAAGATGAATGGAGGATTGTATAGAAGCAGAATTGTAACTGAAATTGTTTACCATGGAATAATTTTTTATTTTTAATTCAACAACTGCAATACCACGGGCCCTTGGCCATTTGCACTGTTTTTCAGTTTTTTTTCCTTTTGCAACACACTCTCTTTCCGTATGCGTGTGTGTTAAGTTGAGGTATGTATGATGATAATTGTGAATTGTGAATTGTGAGTTTTCACGTGGCAAAGCATGGGGTTTGCCTAGGAATCTTTTTGAAAAGAGAAAAAAACAGGAAAAAGTAAATCATCCATTTAGGGTATGTCTAAGAAAAAGCAATGGATAATTTATGATTCCTCCTCCGGTCACTATTATAAACAAAAAAAACACCTTAAATCTTGGTCACTATTATAAGCAAAAGTCATTAAATTTTAGATTAATTAATATTTGTATTACTATTATACCCTTAATTTAATTTAAAAGCATTTAATGTTCAAAGTTGATTCATCAAATAAACTAAGGATATTATCATAAATTTTACTTTGATTGTACATGAAATCAAGAAAATTAATTACACTTAACTAATTTTCTTAATACGTGTGAAAGTAGTTATTTTTGCTTATAATTGTGATCGGAGGGAGTACTCCCTCCGGTCACTATTATAAGCAAAAAAACACCTTAAATCTTGGTCATTATTATAAGCAAAAGTCATTAAAGTTTAGACTAATTAATACTTGTATTACTATTATACCCTTAATTTAATTCAAAAGCATTTAATGTTGAAAATTTATTCATCAAATAAATTAAGGATATTATCGTAAATTTTACTTTGATTGTACATGAAATCAAAAAAATTAATTACACTTAACTAACTTTCTTAATACGTGTGAAAGTAGTTATTTTGACTTATAATTGTGACCGGAGGGAGTAATGGATAAACCGAATTGATTTTTTTATTTTTTTTATCAATATACGTAAGGAATCAAATAAATTTGGAGTATCAAAACTGTTTTAAGAGGTTTTGAGTTAATTTCGAGTTTAAAGGTCAACTTCAATAAAAGCAGGCTTGTCGGACTGAACGCTAGCCCTCATTTCTTCCTCGCTGCATCTACATTTCTTTCCTGTAAGTTAGAAAAGGCAAATTTCACTTTCCTAGGAATCCCAATAGGTTTCAACCCTAGAAGGATTAAAGGATGGACTCCTATTATTGAGAAAATAAAAAAGAAGTTGCAATCTTGGTACGCCAAATCTCTTTCTATGGCGGGAAGGCTGGTGCTTATCAATTCAATTATTTCTAGTTTGCCGACATTTTGGTTTTCGTTCTACAAGACTCCAAAGTCAGTCTTAAAGAGAATTGACTCTATCAGACGCAGATTCCTTTGGGGTGGAACGGAGGATAAACATAAAATTCATTGGATAAACTGGGAGGTTTGTTGTTCTTCGAAAGTAAAAGGTGGTCTCGGGATTAGAAGATTGGAAGAGTTTAATATAGCTTTGCTCACAAAATGGAAGTGGAGGATTTTGGCTGATAAACCTACTCTTTGGCTGGATTTTTTGAAAGCTAGATATGGAGCGGTCCATCATCTCAGTCTTGCTGACAACACTCGATCCTCCAAGTCGTCCTCCCAATGGTGGAAAGACCTTATCAGCAGCGGGTCGTTTCTTACTAACAACGGTTTTTATTTTGCAGATTTTGTTTGCTTTCAATTAGGTGATGGCTCTTCAACTCCGTTCTGGACGTCGAACTGGGCAAAAGGCCGGATTTTATCGAAGCAATTTGAGGACTTATATCAACTCTGCAACAAAAAAGAAGTCCTAGTTCGCGACACTGGACAGTTCACTTCCGAAGGTTGAATTTGGAATTCTTTTGGGCTGACTATTTCAACTCAGCAGCATCTCAGTTCTAGTTTATCAGAACTGTTGTCGTTTATTGGAGATTTATCCCCAGTTCGTGGCAAGTCGGACGAAGTTTGCTGGAAGGACCAAGACGATGGAAAATACAGTGTGAAAGCTGTTTATATTGAGCTTCTGCAAAACCATGGGAATTCTAATCAAAATACTGAGTCTATTTCCTCTAATCACTCACTGTCTTCTATTTTTGGAACTTTGTGGAAACTTAAAGCTGCCCCTAAATTGTTATGTTTTGGTTGGTGAGTTCTTTGGGGGAGGGTGGCAACCAAGACTGAGTTGATCAAGAGAGGTGTAGTTATGACACCAACCTGTGTGCTCTGTAACGTGGAAGACGAAGACGTTTCTCATTTGTGCTTCTCTTGCGGTCCAATTATGGCAGTTTGGGAAAGAATTAGAGATTGGTGCGGTTTCGGAAGTTTTTTCGAAGGAAATAGTCTCGACTTCTTTATGGATTGGTGTGGACTGGGAAATTCTAACGAAGGAAACATGAAGTTGGGTGTGGTCTGGCTCATTACGGTTTGGAGCATTTGGTTGTGTAGAAATGTCATTATCTTTGACAATATTAGTTTTAATTTAGATAATCTTTGCTGGGATATTAAGATTAGGGTGTGGAGGTGGTTCAAAGCGGCAGATATTTGTAATTCCAACTCTGATTTTTTAGCTTTTTGTTTGGACCCGTTAAGCGGCTAGTTGGTTTAGAGTTGGTTAGAAATATCTCGTTGGTTTCTTCTTTGGTTGTACTCTCATGGTCTGAACACTATTTGTGTTCAGCCTTTTTCCTTTAATCCATTGGCTTTAAGAAAAAATAATAATAATAAATTTAGTCCAAATTTATTTATTTTTTAACCAAAGAAAAACTTTAAATATTTTTTAATATGTCTAAAAAATATTTTTTAATATGTCTAAAAAGGTCTTAGTTATAATAATCTGATAAATTTTGTCATGCCCCTATGAAAATTTGACATGGTACCCTTAATTTTTGTATTGACAAAAATATCTTTATTATTATTTATCCAACTCAAAATTATCCTTGGTTAAAATAATTTGTTTTAAAAAAATAATAATTTTCAAAATATGTAATAGTGCATTAAAAAAATTAGGCTAAATTACCTGCAGGGTCCTTTAAGTTATTTAATTGTAACACTTTGGTCCTTTATGTTTGTTTTGCTTCAAGTAGGTCCTTTATGTTACATAACTGTTGCAACGTTACCTTTTTAATGAACTTCCGTTTAAAAAAACTTGATGTGGCACAAACGTTGCTTATGTGGCGTTTAACAGTGTTGAGGTGTAATTATTCAATTTATTATTTATTTATTTTATTACCAGGTGAGAAAATTAAAAGGTTAAATATGAAATCCCAATTAGAACCCTAATCTTCATCTCCGTCATCTCTCCATCTATGGCATCTCTCTGTAGCAGTGGTATAAATCAAAAAATTGAAAGCGGAAGTACATTCATTTCGAGATCATCTCCACTTGCAATCGGACCAACCTGTTCTTGTGGTGCCAAAGCAGTGATAAGGAAGGTTAAGAAGCAAGGCAAAAATGTGGGGAAGCTATTTTGGGGATGTAGATATTTTCAGGTATGTGGGGAAGCTATTTTGGGGAAGAAATATCTACATCCCCAAAATAGCTTCCCCAAAATAGCTTCCCCGCATACCTGAAAATATCTACATCCCCAAAATAGTTTCCCCACATTTCTGTCTTGCTTCTTAACCTTCCTTATCACTGCTTTGGCACCACAAGAACAGGTTAGTCCGATTGCAAGTGGAGATGATCTCGAAATGAATGTACTTCCGCCTTCAATTTTTTGATACGTACCACTGCTACAGAGAGATATCATAGATGGAGAGATGAAGGAGATGAAGATTAGGGTTCTAATTTGGGGATTTCATATTTAACCTTTTAATTTTCTCACCTGGTAATAAAATAAATAAATAATAAATTGAATAATTACACCTCAGCACTGTTAAACGCCACATAAGCAACGCTTGTGCCACATCAAGTTTTTTTTAACGGAAGTTCATTAAAAGGGTAACGTTGCAACAGTTATGTAACATAAAGGACCTACTTGAAGCAAAACAAACATAAAGGACCAAAGTGTTACAATTAAATAACTTAAAGGACCCTGCAGGTAATTTAGCAAAAAAATTAGTAGTTTTTCAATTGATATATAGCAAATTTTTGCGTTTGTAGACAAAAATATCTTTCTTACTATTTATCCAACTCAAAATTATTGTTGGTTAAAATAATTTGTTTTTAAAAAATAATAATTTTCAAAATATGTAATAGTGCATTAAAAAAATTAGTAGTTTTTCAATTGATATATAGCAAATTTTTGCATTTTTAAAAATACGGTATGAGTTTTTTTATCGGATTTTTAAAATTCTAATATATTTTACTAAAGTTTTGAAAATCTAATAGTTCATATTGAGAAGGTTTATAAAAAAACAAAATTAACACTATCAGTTTTTTGATAAAACTAACACGTTTTGTAGTTTTCTGTCAAATTTGAAAAGAGCGAGTTAAAATCATAATTTTTTTTCAAAAATTTATTATTCTATACTAGATATTTGAAAACTTTGGTATAAATATATGATTTTGTATCGGTTTTTTAAAATATCCTATATAAAATCATAGATTTAAAGAAAGGGAAATACTAACTAGTGCCCTCAGGGCATTTTTTAAGAACTTTAAATAATAAGTTTTTATAAAAGTATGTGCAATAATGTGCAATAAATGTATTGAAAATTGAACTGTTTGAATTTTTCAAAGAATAATTTCTTAATATGGAATCCTTAAAGAGTGCCCTGAGGGCACTGGTTAGCAAGACCCTTAAAGAAAATATATATTTTAATTAAATTTAATATGATTTAAATTGGGGTGGAATCAAAAGTTTTTAAAATATTTAAATTTAATTAAATAATGAATGAATTCATAAGTTTTTCAAACACTCTAACTCGAATCAAACTTTTAACTTGATTTGAATCATGCAGATTTGTGGCTCGAATCACAAGATGCACTTGATTCGAATTAGACAGACTTGAGTCACTCTTGCTTCATTTGATTCGAATTAGACTTTACACCTGACTTGAATCAGATAGTTCTCAATTTGGCTCTGTTTAAATTGACTCGAATTAGATTTTGCACTTGATTCGAATCACGACCATTCTGACTCGAATCAGACTGTATGCTTCATTCGAATCACACGAGAAATAGGTTAAATCTTAATGCTTTCTTATTCCAATTCACTTGCTCATTTGACTCAAATCAAGAAATGTTCTTGACTCCCTAACTAACTTTTTCCATCCATTTTTGTGCTTAATTTCAAGCGCATATAAATTCATTTTGTCGTCTCATTTTCAATAACAACTTTACAACAATTTCATAATATACATTGTGATTATGTGGAAAATCAACACCCTTTCACTTTTGAAAACTCAAAAACTCTTGCAACAGAAATTATTTTATTTTCAACCTCTAGTTTTGATTTCAAATCTTGATAACGAGAGATTTGCAATTGATTGAGGGGGACATTGTCTTGAAACTAATTATTCTTAAAGGTTTGGTAAGGTTTTTTAGGAAACTTGCAAGACTGAGGTTGTTGTCATTGGTGCTGACAAATTCCAGTGAAAATAAGGAGGTTTTTCTCTCCATATCACCTTAGTAGTGATTGTGTGGAAGGCTACAGACAAGGTGGAGTTCTTCTCAAATATTCAGACAGTTCATCGCTCAAGAAATCCGTGGGATCAATGGGTGATTGCCACACACGAAGACTATGAGCAGATTGGTGAAACTGGGAGATTCAAGAAGTGTGAATTAAGTAAAGATTATGCAGAAGAGATTACCATTAGACTGTATACAAGTCAAGATCTAGATAGGAGATTTATTTTTCTCGGTATTATTGTGGATTAGTGATTGTATGAATTCTTGCAATATTTGTCAAAATAAAAAAGGAACAAAGTAGGTTCCAATAGGAAACCATTGAAGAGTGGAGTAGGCAAAGCGAGGATGAACGTCGAACCACTATACATCCCGGTGTATTATCTCTCTGTTTCACTCTTGTATTTAATTTTCGTAGGATATTTGCATGCTTAGATTTTCAATTCTTAGTGTAGTTTATCGTTTATTCAGTTAGTTGTGATTTATTATGTAAGGTTGGGTTTTTCTAGAATTGGTACCTAATTGAGTTTTAATGGTGATTAGATTCTAGAAAACTAGTGTTGTTAGAATCCAGTCATAATTGAACTATCGTATAGGACACATCTCGTGTAATATACAATCATTCAGTTATTAACTGTTGAACAATCTGTGAGTTTTGTGAAGTCTGTATCTGTCGACGTGATTGAAATCCAAGAAAAGTATAAATCTTCATTTTTGCTTTAACACTTTCGCGTGCAATTTTGAAAAACCTCTGATATTCTATTTCTAAAAAATCAGTTGAATTTTTTAATAAGCGTCTATTCACCTATCCCGTGTAGACTGATTTTCCACTCCATATTCTCACCCAACAGTCATATGCCTTCCTATTCTGCCACTTTCGTCTACCTTGTTCACTCTATCAACAATCATCTTACAATCCATTTTTATTTTGTGAGATATTGGATCGAACTCTAGTGTAGCATGTCGTCGACGTCTTCTCACATGTTGTTGTCGAAGACCTACATGTTTTAGTCAAAATGTGTTCTAGTATGTAGGTGTCAAATTGGGCCTTATGTTAAGGATCCAATTGTTTAAGTTAGTTTGTACCCTAAGTTAGCTTGTAATGGGTAATTGTTAAAAAGCCCATTAGTTTAGTAAGTTAGGTTTATTATAAATAACATACTAGTCTCTCATCTTAAGTGTGGCAAATCCTAATTAGGGTGAGAGGGTTATTTGTTATTCTTGTGTACTTGTAATCTGATTCGAAGAGAAAGTAAAGGATAACAGTTATAACCAATCCGTGTTGTTTTTTCCTTGTTAACCCTAACCCTTGTGTGTTTCTTGATTACAAAGAAACTGTTTATACTTTGTTTCAAGACATCGTTTTTCACAACGAATTGGTGCGGTGAGCGTGGAGAAAGATGCCTTCAACAAAGTATGAGATTGAAAAGTTCACCGGAGTGAACGATTTCAGTCCAAGGCACTTGAAGATGAAAGCCCTACTGGTTCAGAAGGGGTGGTTGGAAGCATTGAAGGGAGAGGCATCCATGGATGTTGCGTTAATGGAAAAAGAAAAGATGACCATGATAGAAAAAGCCCACTGCACAATATTATCGAGCCTTGGTGATAAGGTTCTTCGACGAGTATCAAAGGAGACTACGACATTGGGGTTATGGTTGAAACTTAAAAGTTTATACATGACCAAGTCTCTGGTGAATCGACTTTACCTGAAGCAAGCTTTGTATTCATTCAAGATGAGTGAAGACAAAGTGTTGGCTGAGCAGTTGGATATGTTCAACAAGCTGATTCTTGATCTTGAAAATATTGACGTGAAGATCGATGATGAAGATCAAACACTATTGTTGTTGTGCGCTTTGCCCAAAACACATGCTCACTTTAAAGAAACTCTCATGTATGGAAGGGAGTCCCTAAGCTTTGAAGAAGTTCAATTATCCTTGTATTTTAAGGACCTGAATGAACGAAAGGAGCATAAACCTTCAATGGTGGGTGAAGGTTTGGCCGTTAAGGGAAAATTCTTGTGAAAGGATGGTAAGTTCGACAAGAAGAAAGGTAAAAGTCAACATAAGTCTTATAGTGGTGAGGCATCTGGTATTCGATGTTATCATCGTAATAAGGAGGGTCCACTACTACGAAAAACCCATTTAGCAACGGTTGGGAATGACATATAATGACGCGGGCGAAGGCGTTGTTATGTAGATTGTTGTTGTAAGTTCGTTGTTTCTACAACGGTCTGGAAACCGTTGTTGTATTCTGGAAGCGCGCGTTATATTGCAACGGTTAGGTATTTCAACCGTTGTAATATAAATTAATTATCACAATGGTTATGAGTATCAATCGTTGTCATATATATTAACTATCACAACGGTTATGTGTCTTAACCGTTGTGGAATGTACCCTTAGTTTATTAAATACAAATGTATATTGCTTGTTTTACCATACACCTAATTAAAGAAATACAACCATTAAAATTGGTAAAGAACTATATAATCTGAAAATTAAACTGTTCTTGAAAACCAACTTAAACACACCACTGTTTTTCGGATTGCATCCATTTCATTCGACACATTTTATGTTCCTTAACATAAAATTTATGGTTTAATGGTCGATTTCCTTCAATCCATCGATATCTTTTATTATAGTTTACCTCATCATCGCCAAAAATCATCGCGATTTTATCATCATAACAATCATGATCTTAACAACCACGATGATTAGTGACGACGATGAGGTAAACTATAAGAAAAGATATCGATGAATTGAAGCAAACGGACCATTGGACCATAAATTTTATGTTAAGGAACATTTAATGTGCTGAATGAAATGGATGCAATTCGGAAAACATTGACATGATAAAGGTTGGTTTTCAAATACATCCTAATTTTCAGATTATAAGTTTCTATATCAATTCAACTGATTGCATTTTCAATAAAAGGATAGTGAAACAAACAATATACATAGTATATAATAAACTAAATTTCATATACAATATCAGAATGAATTCATATATATGTACCTTATCAGAATGAATTCATATGTATGTACCACCATCATCATCACCATGTGAAAAAAACCCTAAGAAGTGGGAAGCAATGAAGAAAATTAGTTAGTATTCAATTTAACTATATACAATATAGATAGTATATATATAATAAACTAATGTTCTATATCAATTTAACTGATTGTATTTTCAATAAAAGGATAGTGAAACAAACAATATACATAGTATATAATAAACTAAATTTCATATACAATATAAGAATGAATTCATATATATATATATATATATATATATATATATATATGTGTGTGTGTGTGTGTGTGTGTGTGTGTGTGTGTGTGTGTGTACTACCATCATCGTCACCATGTGAAACAAACCCTAAGAAGTGGAAAGCAATGAAGAAAATTAGTTAGTATTCAAAACAAAACAACCAAAAGTTGAAACAAAACCCTAAGAAGTGGGATTGTACCATTACAATGAAGTTCACCTTGCTTGTGAAGCATTGAAGTCGAATCTACACAAAATGAGAACAATCAACAAAAACAACATGAAGCAAACGAGATAATGGGAACTATCTAACAAAAAGATTGAAGTAGAAGACTACCTTATTTTCCATAAACAATATGTACATTACGCTTGCTACCGCCAGCATCATCACCATGTTCATCTAGTTTTAGATTCTGCAAGAAGAAATACAAGGAGGAAGAAGCTTAAATCAAAAGCTTCATACTTCTTGTATTTCTTTTCGCGGATTCTATAAAAAGATGAAGTTTGCTGCCAAAAATGGGTGCTAGGGTTTCGCTGTGAAGGAAACGGCGCTACTGTCAAAAATAGAAAATTAATTCCCTTATATAGGTAAATATTTCATAACGGCTTTCTAAAATAACCATAATGATAAGTATATATATTATTTTAATAATATCACAACGGTTAGTTATATTAACAGTAGCGATAACCCTTCTAATTGGTACAAGGTTCGACTCCAGACAACAACATTTTTCTATAATTACGTAA
Organism: Lathyrus tuberosus; assembly: GCA_022829125.1. Classification (NCBI taxonomy): domain Eukaryota; kingdom Viridiplantae; phylum Streptophyta; class Magnoliopsida; order Fabales; family Fabaceae; genus Lathyrus; species Lathyrus tuberosus. The sequence goes on along the minus strand of JALAZF010000414.1, from coordinate 3,841,077 downwards.
AATAGAAAAATGTTGTTGCCTGGAGTCGAACCTTGTACCAAGTATAAGGGGTATCGCTACGGTTATTATTACTAACCGTTGTAATATTATAACCCTTGCTCTTCCCGGAGTAGAGAACACTCTGGCCATAACTTCTTCCTTGATTTTGAGAGTCATATCCGGTCTGGTCTGCCTTAACTTTTGTTTAACCGGCGGGCATTCAGGTTTGAGCGGTAGCTTATGTTTAACAATATCTGTATCCAACCCCGGCATATCTTGGTAATACCAAGCGAACACATCCACATACTCTTGTTACGGCTTGATCAACTTTTCCTTTACGTCCTAGTTTAAAGAAGCGCCGACTTTAACCTCCTTCTTGTCTTCTTCAGTTCCCAGATTAATCACATCCACTGGTTCCTGATGAGATTGTATTACTTTGTCCTCTTGCTTTAATAGTCTGGCCAACTCTTCCGGGAGTTCACAATCGTCCTCCTCACCCTCTTCCGCTTGGTTAATCGGGAACTCGAAGTTGCTTTAAATCTGCAGGAGGGAGATTTTTATTGTTTATTATTTTTTTGAATTAATGGGAATGGAAGTATTGAAAGAAAGTGTATTGCCATTTGAAAAAAAGGAACAGCTAAGAAAGAAAAAGATCTTGGTTGAAAATAAAAATGCGATTTTATTATTAAATAATTCAATAAAACAAAAGGTGGCCCTACAAAGCTTGTCCATTTGCCTTGGGCATAGCAAGGGACTTATTATTATTTTAAAGAAAAAAAAGTAAATTACTTCGAAACAGAAATCATCTCAGGAATCTTGATGGCCCTCTAATTGTTGAGAGCTGTATCTGGTGAGCAATGGCACACCCAATCTGGTATCCCCTTATTTTCCTCTTCAATTGCAGTCACTTGATCTTTATCTCTGAATCCAGCATTATGGAAAGTTTCTTCGAGAGGAGGAAATGTCATCTGACGAGACTTCTGAACCCCTTTATTAGCTGGTTTGTAACCCAGCCCGAACCGATCCTTCTTTTCAGGTACTTTTATCACCTTGCCCCAGCCCATAGTATCCCCATTCTGGATTAAATCTGTGATCATTTTTGGCTTTTCCTCTCGTCGAGTGACTTGCTTACGACTGACCGTTGTAACTTCTAAAGCTTGGAAAGGTATTTCAAATGTATCCCCATCTACTTCTATGTATCTGAATGATGAGAGATGGCTGACGAACATGTCTTCCTCCCCATCAACAATTATTAATTTGTCCCCAGATATGAACTTTAACTTCTGATGAAGTGTGGAAGTAACTGCGCCAGCAACATGAATCCACGGTCGTCCTAGAAGACAAGTGTAGGAGGGATTGATGTCCATGACTTGGAAAGTGATCATGAAGGTATGTGATCCCACCACTGTAGGTATGTCCACCTCCCCAATTACCATTCTCTTCGAGCCGTCAAAAGCCCCGACAACCAAGGAACTGGCCTTCATAAAGGTCCTTACAGATGTTAATTTCATAAGGGTATCCTTAGGCATGACATTTAAAGCAGACCCCGTATCCACTAGCACTCTTGAAAGAGTAGTGTCTTGACACTTGACCGATATATACTAGGCCTTATTATGTGCTTGCCCCTCGGGAGGTAATTCCTCACTACTAAAACCCAGATAGGTGCTGGCGGCGATATTTGTGACTACTTCGTCGAACTGAATCACTGATATATCTTTGGTGACATGTGCTTCATTCAGGACCTTCAGCAGGGATTCCCTATGTGCCTCCGAGCATAATAACAAGGATAGAATAGAGATCTTGGACGGTGTTTGATTCAGTTGATCCACCACCCTATAATCACTTTTCTTTATGATTCTTAAAAATTCCTCGGCGTCTTCTTGAGATATATTCTTCTTGGAAGACCCTTCACCTGTATTTGTGGTTTCTTTCCCCTTTGAGCTTTCGGGGGTATCCTTCTTAGGTTGTTCAGAGGAGTACACTCTTCCACTACGGGTCATTCCTCCAATACCGGCTATGTTAGTAACAGCTGGTGATGGTATTATAGGTTTTCCTCTCACTGAGGCAGTGATGTCATACTTCCAAGGTACAATCTTATTGCTTTCATATGGAAATGGTGCTGGAATATGGAAAGTGATGGGGCCTTCTGACCTTGCAGGCTCTGGCACTTTGACTGGTGCAGGAATAGGTATTTGAATTGGCGTTCGTGTAGGTATCGGAATTGATATCTAAACAGAAGTCTGTGCAGGCCTTGAAACTGGTATTTGAATAGGTGCTTACGTAGGCCTGGGAACCGGTATTTGAATAGGCGCTTGTGCAGACCTTAGAACTGGTATTTGAATAGGAGTCGCAACTCCTCTTTTCTGGTATGGAATCTCAGAAGGTACTTACCCCTGGGATTCTAAGGCAGCCACCTCATTCATATTCCTTAAGTACCCAATTTGTACTATCCTTTGGTCCATTAATTGTTGGAGGACCCTCTTCATCTTCTTACAGTTATCGGGATTATACGCGTAATCCTCGCAGTCACCGTGCAGCTTTTCAAACTCCTCGTACCCAATTAATACTTCCCTCACTTTCGTCATAGGGGTCCTTTCTTGGTCTACCCCTCTGATTAGGACATCCTCTCCCAGTCCCTCAATGGAGTTAACAGTTAGCCCAGCATGCCCTGGAAAAGGATTATCTCCTACATTTGGATTGTCATAAGTGAAATTAATGACCTTCTGATCCAGCAGATCTTGCACCCTAAACTTGAGGGCTAAACACTTTTCAGTCGTATGCCCCTGCGATCCAGCATGATAATCACATCTAGCATTAACATCATACCCTCGAGGAGGAGGCGTAGGAGGGGGCCCGAATGGCTTGATTACTACCAGTCCCTTTTGGATTAGCATAGGCAGGATCTGAGTATATGTGGTGGGTATAGGGTCAAAATCCTTCCATGACCTCCTTTGTTCCCTTCGAGGATACTTCTGTTGTTGTTGATTTTGCAGAGGTAGCGCCCTTGGCTGTTAGATTTGGAGTGTAGGAGATGCTTGATTAGAGGCCGTAGCCGCCACATAAGGGTTATAGGGTACTTGAGTATATCTATCAGCAGAAATGGCATTGGCCTCCTTCTTCGAGCTGTTTCCAGAGTACCTTTTGTTGTTATATTGACTGGAAGACGACTTTCCAATCTTTCTGCTTTTTAATCCATTCTCGATCCTTTCCCCAATGATAACTAAATCCACAAATCTAGTTGAGACAGACCCAATCATCTTTTTGTAATATAGCCCTTGCAATGTTCCCATGAACATATCTACCAGCTCACTTTCCAGCAATGGAGGTTGCACACGAGAGGCTAGTTCCCTCCATCTCTGGGCGTATTCCTTAAAAGATTCATTCCCTTTTTGGGACATGTTTTGTAATTGCATACGATTAGGCGCCATGTCCATATTATACTGGTACTGCTTCAGAAAGGCGCTTGCAAGGTCTTCCCAAGTCTTAATGTGAGCCCTCTCCAATTGCATATACCAGTCCAAGGACGCCCCACTAAGGCTGTCTTGGAAAGTGTGTATCATCAGCTTCTCATTCTTAGCATGGGCACCCATCTTTCGGGCGAACATCCGGATGTGGTTTTTTGGGCAACTAACCCCTTTATACTTCTCAAAGTCAGGTGCCTTAAACTTAGGAGGTATGACCACATCGGGTACCAGACACATTTCCAAAGCATCAACCCCAAAGACCTTGGATCCTTCCACAGCCCTTAACCATTCTTCAATCATCTTATACTTTTCATCCGCTTCTCTTCCTTCCATGGCAGCCAGTTTGGTTTCACGAACTACCTGCCTTGAATCCTCCTCTCCATATTGGAGGTGCCAGTCATCAGAGACCTCACGAGTGATAGGTATCTGTATAGGTCGTGATTCTCCATTATGCTCAGGGGGAGGAACAGACCCTACAGGAGGCTGAGTGTTAGTCTTCCCTTTACTAGCCTCTAATGCTTCACGTTCCAAGTAAACCACAAATCCCAAGAGAGGACTATTATCTTCATACTGGGGAGGAGGGGTAGGGACACTCCTACGGTTACTAACCTTTGTGTCTCTTGCTATCAGATTCTGAATAGCTCGAGTCAGTTGGTCGATTTTGTCCTTCATTTCCTCCACATTTCCTTTGACAGCATCCACATCTCCCTTTAGAGCAGCGTGGTTCAGTTCCATTTGTTCCATAACTTTCTTTTGGTGGGTGCGGGTGTTGGGTCGAGACGTCAGATTGTTATGATGATTCTGAGAGAAGATATTGAAAAATGATTTCCGTTTGATGTTTTTTTTAAATGATTTATGTTTTTATGCATGCATGAATGTATGAGTATGCAAAAATTATTTTTGGATAGGAATCTTAAACCTTTATTTATTGAGAGCAAAGCCAAGAATAATGGAAACTTAAATACTTTTATTAATCAAAAAGAAAGTACGAGGGTCAAAGCCCCATTTATTACATAAGGAAACCAAACTAAGGATAAACCCTTAAATTATTCTTAACTGAAAGGTAAACAAACTAAACAAAAGAAACCATTACATAGAGAACAAACTAAATCCGCCTCATAATCCTTGCCCTAAACTCCTCCACCATTTCCCGACAAAGTTCAAGAAAATCAGCGATCTCTTTTACTGGTTTGAAGATATCTTCCATGTATTCCGCCTCCTTTAAGCTTCGAGGGATCTCATAAATCAGATCATTAGATAGTATAACCAACTTCTGATATCTCTCTCGATAATACGCCTCTTTCCTTTGCAAATCTGCCATAATCTCCAAGTCCTCCCTAGTAGTTCGCTCTAACTGTTGGTTATGTTTTTCAACATAGGTGCCCCACTCTCTAAGTTCTTCGTAAGACTCCTCAAGCTCCTCGTATAGTCTTCTAAGCTCTCGGTTTTCTTCCTGAGTTTCCTTCCATCCTTCTGGTCGTAGGGCAAGAAGTTCTTCAGCTGATATTATCCGTACAGTTGCATCCAAGGCTTGATTTTTGCTCTCGAGAAGTGCGTTAGCTAAGCTTTAGACTTCAACCTCTAGGTCTTGGATGCGCCTATCACACCCCTCCTTGAACTCCCTTTGCGTAGATGTCATCCAAGTGTCCCTCAATTCGTCCCTTTGACGCCAGGCTCTATCTAATTGCTCCTTATGGTCTTTGAGTCTTGAACTTACAGCTTGAAGGTCAGCGTAAGCTCGTTCCTTCTTCCCTTCCTCCATTTGGGCTATCCCTTCGTTAGCCCTTGACTGCTCTAGAGCCTCATTGAGGCTCCTTCTCAATTGACTACTCTCTCCTGTGGCCTGATAAAATTTACTTTCCCACTCTTCTTTTTCCTTCCCTAATTGTAGGACAGTCTGTTTGAATTTCTCTACCTCCTCCATGGAGATCATAACAGGAGCTTTTGGTTCAGTGGAATGTTGCAAAGTGAAGGGTAACTTTACCATTCGCATTCTTTCCTTCATCTATTGGTCGTAGGGTACCCTAGATTCCTCCCTCGGTCTCTTGAAACTACCTTTCCCTTTGATGCAATGTCTCCATGCTTGAATGATTTCCACGACCGTAGAATGATCCTTGGTTACCTTACCTTGCAAGATGAAACCCTTGAGTAGTTTATCGTCAGGCTTGTATGTTAAGGGGTGCCCCAACTGTCTCATAGCTAAGATGGGGTTATAACTAATGCACCCTCTAGATCCAATTAAAGGCACATTAGAATAATTCCCACAATTCAGGATCAAGTCTTCCCGGTTGAGGACGTTTGGAAACCATAGGATATCAGTATCAACGAGGGAGACCAAGTATTGAGACCACACATGTTTGTTCATTTGCCCAAGGTCGTCCATACTTTTTGCCAAATGTGAACCGAGCCATTTATATAGTAAAGGAGCACAACATATCATAGCTCCATTCTTCCTTTCGTGCCTTAGGTGGAGGGTATGGTAGACATCCGCTAACAGAGTCGTTGTAGGATCTTGTTCACCGATGGTGGTAGCCAAGAACATATTGATGGCAACTATATCCACAAAATCCTTTGCGCTCGGGAATAAGATCAGCCCAAAGATGAGAAACATCATAATATTATCCAGCATTTTCCAATCATTATTAATGGCATAATCACTGGCTTTTCTTTCCCAGAAACTCCTTAAGAAGCCATGGAAACCTTTGTGAAACCTCATACTATTCTTTAGAATATCTTCACGGATGTGAAAATACCCAGCAATCTCCCCTAATGAAGGACAATACCCTATCTCCTTGAATGACACTTTCCTTGCTATAGAGAAATCCAGGATCTTACGAAATTCCTCGAAAGTGGGGGCCATTTGGAAATTCTGAAACTAAAAACACCTCAATTCGGTATCATAGAATTGAGCTAGCACCGTTAACCCTTCTTGTCAAACGGGGACCGTTACAAGGTCCAAGAACTTCCCATAATTTCGGGTAATAGACTTCCTTCTTCCGTCAGGTAACCCCGTGGCATAAATCTTTAACCCTTCAATATCGGATGTCCTTACAGTAATTGGAATAGTCTTTCTTTTTCCTGAGTCCATTTCCTTGCTTTGCTCTCCCTTTTTTTTAGAAAATTTTAAGATTCCTGTGATGTAAAAAAATTTCATGAACATGATGAATGAGTATTTTAAATTAAATGTTCTCCAATTAAGGTAAGGTGAAATGCAAGCATGACCCTAACTAGGTAGGCTCCCTATAATAAGTTAGGTCTAAGTCTTATCTACCCAATCCCCTCATATGTAGGATATATAGTTTTGGGCAACATAACGACCCTAGGATTTACGAACTATACCCTTGTTTTACCATGAGAAGGATCAAGCCTTCCTACGGTAAACCTTCGGGATAAGTCACATCTAGGAAGATCCTAGTAACGACCCTTGAGGGTTGAATACTTAGGATCACCATGGGCTAATTGGGTTTTCTAAAGGTCCTCAGAATCTTGGACCACATCCAAGTTTATCAGCTATGTTAAGGGCTAGCCTTACCAGGAAGATAATTTTGGAGGGTCTATCTGAGTGTGGCATCAATGCATAGTCGGGATGTTACATCCCTTCCATTAACATTTTCGTTCCACGTCCTAACTTAAGGTATACTCCAAGCTTGGGTTTTAGCTTCACACATCACCATATACCAAACCAGTGCAATAATGACAATATGATAAATATAAATAACAAATATAATAAAATAAAACAAAATATAAAACATAAAATAAATAAAAGAAAAAAAACAATTAACACCCCAGACAACACAAACAAAAACCCTACAACCTAAGGTTAGGAAGGACTCTCTTTAGGGAGGCGCCCCCAGCAGAGTCGCCAGCTGTCGCGGCCGGCAAAAATATCGAGTCGCCATCATATTTTTTAAGGAAAATAAATGATAAACCTAAAATCCTAATCCTAAGGGTAGAGATTCCTAAGGTCCGGGAGTCGGTTAAGTGAGGGGAAGGTGTTAGACACCCCTCACTTTCATTGTACTCAATGGGATCCTCCTTAAGTTCTAGGGTATGTTTGTTTGTCGTCTAACCTTTTGATTTATTTTACAAAAGAATCCTAAGTTTTTTATTATTGTACTCGCTAGGGTTTACAACCTTATGCCTACGTACCTTCAACTTTGAAGGATCAGAGTAACCGTAGTTCACCTCCCCTATTCCTACCCCCTAATCCTATCCCAAAACCTAATCCACTATTTATACTCTTGGATAAAGAGTTCTATCCCCAAATCTATTATTTATACTCCTAGATAAGGAGTTATATCCCTTAATCTATTATTTATACTCCTAGACGAGGAGTTCTATCCCTTAATCTATCATTTATACTCCTAGACATGGAGTTTTATCCCTTAAATCCCTTATCCATTGTTTATACTCTCGGATGGAGAGCTCTATCCCTTAATCCCTTATCCCTTGGCCTATATTTTAACTCTTGGAACCTAAGAGCTTTATCCCTAAATCCCATCCATTATTTAGACTCTCGGACAAAGAGTTTTATCCCAAATTTTAAATCCTTAAAAATCTTTTTATATCCCTTATATTTAAAAATAAATTCTTAAAAAAATCCCATAGAATTTAATAATAAAAAAAACCCAAAATACCAGCATGCTAAAAATATAGCAAAAGTTAATCCTTAAACTATTTAAAAAATAGTTTCTAAACTCAAAATAATCCCAAAAAAAAAAAATCTTAATCCAAGAATTATATTAGATTTGGCTTTAACTTATTTCCATCCCATAAAAAAAATCTACAAATACCTTATCCCCTTAAAATAAATTATCAAAGTAAAATACCAAAATAAATTACCCATATTTATAAATTGGATCCAAAATAACTTATTTTGCTTTAACTAATTTCTTAAACTAAATTCAAAATCCAATTTAAATAAAAAACTTCCAGATTCCCCAAAATACCTTATCCCAAATTTTAGGAACAAAATCCCATTTTATAGAAAAAACCCTTATGTATAAAAAAAAATTACTTTAAATTTATAAAACTTTTATTTAAAATAGAACAAAATCCACAATTATCCCTAAAATGCCATAATTATTTATCCTAGTAATAATAACCTAAAAATCCTATTTTTAATCCTAATTAACTATTTAACTCCTAATTAATTAAATTAAGTAATCAATTTAATTAATCAAAATAATACTCAGGGGTGTATTTTTTTACTGAATTAGTAATGGGCTAAATGAGGTAGGGTGTAAATAGAATTTTGGGCGCAAGGCCCAAACATCCCAAAGACCCAAACCTGGCAAAAAAAAAATACGGTGGAGAGAGTCAACGATTGACTCCCTCAGAAATGTCTGATGATGATCAGACGATCATCTTTCTGTTGGACATCCAACCTTTGATCTTACAATATGTTAATCGTGCAGATGAGATGGAAAGTCAGCGCAGACTCACCATGAAACCTCACACGCGAGATCCCTTGGTTGACTGGATAGTCAACCAATCCAATAGGAGACTGAATGCCACATGGCGCTGATCTGACCCATTCACGAGGAACTACAAAACCCTCTTTCGCTTCAGAAATTCCTCATTTTTCCATTTTCTTTCTCTCTCTACTTCTTTCCCTCTCTCAATGCTCTCTCCTCTCTCTAAACGCCCCCATCCCTCTCTCTTCTTTTCCGTCGCCGGTCTGGCTTCCAGCCACCACGCGTCACCCCTCAAACTACCGTCTGAACCTAGAAGTTGGTTGAACTTCAACCGGAAAACCCAACCATCAAGAACCCTCACTACAAGAAAAAATGGATTTTGCAACACATAAGTGAAGAACCCTAACCCCTAAAACCCAGATTTTTCAAGTATCCAAAGAACCCTAACTAGGTTCCATGAACCCTAACCCTAGACGACGAACCCTAGGGTTCTTAGCTATGAACCCTAACCCTAACAAAATCCAGAAAACCTTTAAACACACAGCAGGCAACAATCAAAGCCAAGTTTTTTTCGCGTTTACCTTCCTTGCAGTGATACTGTTAGTATTTTATCCTATTATCCTTGTTTTTCCCCTTCTAATTTCTTTCTTCTTCTGGGTTTTTTTGTCTCGTTCGCTTGGCCCCTTTTTTTGTTTATTGATTTCTGATTTATAGTCTTAAGAATTAGGTTAGGAATTAAATAGGTTTAGATTCGTTTTAGGAAGATTTGATGTAATTTTTATGTTTTGATCTGATTAGAACTTGATTGAGATTTTTTAGAGATTTTGATCTGATTTTGATTCATCTATTGTATTTAGAATTAGGGTTTCAGTTGTACAGTTGTAATCGATTCGAAAAAAATAATGAAATGATCCCGTTTGTTAGCAACAGATCCAAATTTATCTGATTTGATTTCCAAATCTGCGCAGATTTAGGGTTTCTCCATGAAGAAGACGACCCCTTTATTGGTTAACAATTTTGACACACAAATAATTAAAAAAAATGAAAATAAATAATAATTATTAATATAATAATAACCACAAAAACGCGTAAATGTTTATAATAACCCAATTACTCAATAATAATAAAAATAACCCTAGATAATAAATATTAAAAAATGACCATATTAAAAAATATATATTAATTAACAATAACTAATAAAATAGAAATGAAGTAAATAATAATTATAAACATCCAATAATAATAAAACAAAACGTAAATATTGATAAATAATTAGTAAAGAAAATCCTAAACGTTAGTACTAATATGACACTAATTATTTTAATAAAATAATAAAACATAATGATCCTGATTAATAAAATAACAATAATCCTAAACATTATATAACACCAAACTAACTAATAAATAAATAGGAAAAACAATAACTATTAAACATAAAACTGTTCCCTATCCTATCCACCAAAATTGGTCCATAAATTAAGACTTAATAAAACTCCCTCCTATATAACCCAAATAAATACTTTGGTTAAATCTAATGACCCAATAACCTTAAGTCTAATTAGAATTAATAGATTAACAACTCAACATAATTAATTCTTAATACTTTAACCCCTAGGAAAGATAAATTATAATAAACCAGATATATATGGAAAATTCTATCTACCCTAATAAAACAATAAATAATTAAAGAAAACTTAAAAAGATTAAGCTTGCCAATAAAATAAAATAAACAAACCAAACTCCCAAAATAAAACCCTTATACCAGATTAAATCAGAAATGGACCTAAAAACAATCTCAGAGGCCCAATGACATCAAACTGATACCTCCGGTAGCATAAAAATCCCTAAAAAGATGAAAAATCCCTGGTCAAAATTTAGGGTACTACACTGGGAATCGAAGCTTGTTACACAACTTGTATTACAACGGTTCTTTAGTACAACCATCGTTAAATATGGCGTTATAAATTTTTTAACGTATTACAACGTTGGGATACGAATCCGTGGTAAACCTGACGTCGTTAAATGGGTTTTTCGTAGTAGTGGTCACACAAGAAAAGTGTGCCCTGAACGCCTGAAAGATCATGGAGGTAAGGATAATGGCACTGCAGCCATTGTTCAAGATGATTTCGAATCATCTGATGTTCTTGTGGTTTCAAGCGGCGACTCAAGAAAAGAGTGGATTACGGATTCAGGTTGCACTTGGCACATGAATCCAAACAAGAACTTGTTCGAGGAGCCATGTGATCAAGATGGTGGATCAGTGCTGTCGGGAAACAACATAGCTTGCAAAATTGCAAGTATTGGATCTGTGAGATTCAAGCTCCATGACGAGTCAATAAGGTTATTGATTGAAGTCAGGTATGTACCTGATTTGAAGAGAAATTTGATTTCTCTTGGTGAATTCGACAAGAAGGAATATGTTTTTCAAGGAGATAAAATTATCCTAAGAGTCATGAAGGGGTCGAAGGAAGTCTTGAGAGGCGTGAAGAAACAAGGCTTGTATACCCTTGAGGCTGAATGTAATACCCCGTATTTTAATTACTCTGGATAATATTAGTTGTGATCAACTGAGTTCCAGTGTACTCTGAGAAATTATCTGCAAAGATAATTAGAGTAACGGTTGAGCTCAGAGCAAATCTAATTAATATTATCTGACTCTGAGATATTTAAGTATTTGGAACTTTAGAGATTTTTGGATAATTAGTAGTGTTACCATTGATGATATTTTACTATATCATTTCTTTTCCACTCCTTTTCCACATAAGAGCAAAAGAAAGAAAAAGATAGAAAGAAGTTGGAGAGAAAGAAGGTGAAAGGAAGGAAAAAGGGAAGAAAAACCTAAAAGAGAGAAAGATCAAGAACATCACCCATTCTTCATCAAATCATGTCATCTTCTTCATCACCATCCTCTATTCAAGGTGGGTTCTAGATAGATGCCTTAGTTGTAGAAATTCATGAGATTTAGAGTTAGGTTGAGATTGTGAGAAAATGAATAATTGTGCTAAAATCATGACTCTAACGGATGAAAAGTAATATAAATGTTGTTTAATGCTTGTTGTTATGATTATACTGTGTTTTGATTGTTATGTTAAGGGTTGGATGTGTTTTGGATGGTAAAACTATGGATTTTGGATGAAGAACAGCGCTGTTGGGAAGTTGGGTTTTCCAGGGTTCGCCTAGCAAACCTGGGGCGGGTCACAACGAATAAACTTTCGAGGGTTCTCCTAGTGAACCCGGCAGCGAAGGTTAGCGAAGGTTCGCCAACGACATTCGCCTAGCGAACTTTGTGCCTTTTCAGTGCTGGTTGGTTCTGCCTTGCTTCGCCAAGGTGTTCGCGAAGCGAAGGGCGAGGCGAATGTTCTCTAGGGAGTTCGCGAAGCTAACTTTAGGTCTATTTTGTTCTGGTTGTTCATTCGCCAGGAGCTTTGCCTAGCGAAGGATGAAGCGAATGCTCGCTGGGAAGTTCGCCTAGCGAACATGGCAGTTTGTACAGTTTTGTTTCCTTCATAACTTTTGATCCGTAACCCGGATCGGGACGTTCTTGGTACCGTTAGAAAGCCACGACGACCCTCTACCCAATAAATAGTGGAAATTAGGGGTATGATGTAGGACAAATTATTTAGAGGCAAATGAATGAAAGTAATGATATGTGATAAGTTATTTATGTAATCCTATTATACAATTGACTTATGTTTTACCTATTTTCTCTTGTTGTTAAGCTTGTTTGAGAATGTATGCATGTTAAAAGGTGAAATAGGTAGAGTGAGAATATTACCATTGAATTATGTTGGAACCTAGTAACGGCTAGGAAAGTGTCGAATACAATCGCGTTGGGTTTTGATCGCGTAATCGTAACCATTTATCTTGCGGTGTAGTTTCATGAGACTCGAGCTCCTCCTCTGAAACGTATGCACAATTACTTGGCAGGTTTGATTCCCACTTGTAGTACGAATGGAACCTATATGGTAAAGAGACTTGTGATGGTTAATAGGCCATGAGAAGTGAAGGTTCACGGTTAACAGGCCGATGATCCCGAATCCATTTCGTATGCCAAGTAACTACAAGGATCCATGACTTAGGTCGACTTCTAGACGTAGAAGCGGACGGGAAAAGGGGATGCCTTGGAAAGGTTATTGATTAGCAAGATTCTTGAGTTAACAGGCTCATGACTTACCTTTGTACTAGTGTGAGTTAATAGACTCACGATGTGGATCTATATAGGGTGTGTGAGTGCTCAAAGTCAGTTCATTTCCCTTTTGACTTGAGTTAGGCATGTTAGAACCTTGTAAAGCTGAGAGGAATATAAGATAGCGAACTCACTGAGATTTGATGTATCTCACCCCCACGTTGTTGTTTACATGACAGGTACTACAGGTTCGGCGAAGGGTAAGGACAAAGTGGTTTGACTTTTCCTTACGGATCGTAGCTTTTGAGATGGCATGGCTTCCGCTATGGCGTTTTATTTTGAGATCATTGTATTGATCTAGTTCTTAGTGTATTTTGGGACATCTTGTATATGTTATGCTGTAGACTTTAGAACTTTGTACTTAGGGCATTTAATGTATATAATGTGTTAACTAGGACTTATGGTATTTCAGTACCAAATACTTGGATTCATGTATAATATATATGCTTGATGTATGTTGTTATGTATGGGTGTTACAGTTGTTAATAGAGTAGGTCGTATCCTCGGCCTAGCCATGAAATAATATAAGTATTTCTTTCTGTTTCATATGCGTTGTGTCGCCATTGGTCTTACGTGTTATATTTATGGTATTGAGCCTAATCAACTTAATCCTATCTATATGACATTTAGGAACATGGCCGGCAGGCGCAGAAACAACCGTGGTAGACCGAGAACTACTCCAGCAGGGACAAATCCTCCAGGGGACGAAGGGAATACCCCTTTGTATCAATTCATGCAGCAGATGCAGCAACAGCAGAATCAGTTTGTGCAACAAATGGTACAGTAAATGGCTGGTGGCGTGCATCCTCTAGTGGTTGTTCCCGAAGCTGCAGGGGGAACCTTTAGGGATTTCATTCGTATGAATCCTCCGGAGTTTCAGGGAGGGTTAGATCCAGTAAAGGCTCATGAATGGATATCTGGTATAGAGCAGATTTTCTTGATAGTTCAGTGCAGTGAGGAAAATAAGGTTATTTTCGCTTTTCACTTGTTGAAGGGTCCTGCCATGAGGTGGTGGGAGAGTGCTTCGGCCTTAATGATAATTCAAGAGGTACCGAAGGTATGGGAGCAGTTTAAGATAAATTTTATGGAGAAGTATTTCCCAAGTTCCTTAAGGTTTCAGAAGGAATTCGGGTTTCAACAGTTGAGACAAGGCAACTTGACCGTGGCTTCTTATGCAGAAAAGTTCGAGGTTATGGCTGCTTATTCTAGGCAGGCTATGTATGCTCCAGATGAGAGGTGGAAGATTGATCAGTTTCTTTTTGGTTTGAGGGCCGAAATTTCGCATAGTGTGTCGTAGAGGGAATTCACTAACTATGCTGAATTGTTACGACAGTGTTATGTGGCGGAGCATAGCTTAAAGAAAGTGCAAGCAGAAGGAGAGTTGAGCAGGGTGAATCAAAGTGACCGAGGGAGATCGAATCAACAATTTAGACCGAGACAACAAATGTTTAAAGGGAACCAAGTTCAGATTTCCAGGACTAGTGCGCCTCCGGTATGCTGTACTTGTGGTAAGAATCATCATGGTAGGTGCATTTTGGAGGGAATAAGGTGTTATCAGTGTAATAAGGTGGGCCATGTATCGACGGATTGTCCTCAGAGGAGGAATCAGACACATGGGAGGAATACCGACCGAGTATATACCTTGGATGCGAGGATAGCCAAGGGTGACAACTCTTTGATTGCTGGTACGTGTTTTGTGAATGGAAATCCTTGCTTTGTTTTATTTGATTATGGAGCCACACACTCTTTTGTATCGATGCAATGTGTAAAGCGGCTTGGGTAGCAAGCGGTTCCTTTGTCTCCACCCATGGTGGTCACTACCGCCATGGATGAGATGGTTGAAACACCTCTAATGTGTGAAAATTATGTTTTATCTGTGGATGGAAGAGTTTTCCAGATTGATTTGATTTGCTTACCGCTTAAGAAAGTGGATGTTGTTCTGGGAATGGATTGGCTTTCAGCTAATTCGGTATTTATCGGGTGTGAAGAAAAACTAATCATTATTCCATCCGTAGAGGTTACCCCAAAGGATGTGTTGACTACTAATTTTGAAGGTACGGTTGGAATGATAAATTTCTTGTTTGAGGAGGAAAAATCCGTTCTTTTGATTCTTACTAAAGAGGAGAGTAGTAACTTTCAAGTTTTGAGTATTCCGGTAGTTTGTGAGTTTCCTGAAGTTTTCCCCGAGGATATCACTTCTCTTCCTCCGGAGCGGGAAGTGGAATTCTCTATTGACCTGATACCAGGAACGAATCCAATATCCGTTTCTCCGTATCGGATGGCACCACTCGAATTAAGACAATTAAAGGGTCAATTGGAAGAATTAATGGCTAAGCATTTTGTTCGACCAAGTGTTTCGCCCTGGGGAACTCCAGTGTTGTTGGTAAAGAAAAAGGATGGTGGAATGCGGTTGTGTATCAATTACCGTCAATTGAATAAGGTCACCATCAAGAATAAATACCCATTACCAAGGATAGACGATCTGTTAGATCAATTGAAAGGAGCCAGTGTGTTCTCGAAGATTGATTTACGGTCGGGTTATCATCAGATTCGTGTGAAGAGTTCAGATGTACCAAAGACTGCGTTTAGAACCTGTTATGGTCATTATGAACTTTTGGTGATGCCTTTCGGTGTGACGAATGCTCCGGCAGTTTTCATGGATTATATGAATCGGATATTTCAACCTTATTTGGACAAATTTGTGGTGATTTTCATTAATGACATTCTTATCTATTCTCGTGATCCTCAAGAGCACGGAGAACACCTAAGAATCGTTTTATCTATCTTACAAGAGAGACAACTTTTTGTCAAGATAAGTAAGTGTGAGTTTTGGATGTCGGAGGTTAATTTTCTTGGTCATGTCATATCTCAGGGAGGTGTAGCGGTTGATCCATTAAAAGTTGAAGCGGTGATTAATTGGGAGAGACCGAAGAATGTTTCTGAAGTTAGAAGTTTCTTGGGATTGGCAGGGTATTACAGAAGGTTTATCAAAGGCTTTTCTCAATTAGCTTTACCAATGACGAGACTTACTCGAAAGGATTGTTCGTACGAGTGGGATTCGGCTTGTGAAAGAAGTTTTATGAGTTTGAAGGAAAGATTGATGACCGCTCCTGTTTTGGTTATTCCTGATCCTAGCAAGCCGTATGAGGTATATTGTGATGCATCGAAGATGGGATTAGGAGGTGTGTTAATGCAAGATGGACATGTAGTGACTTATGCTTCTTGACAGTTGAAAGTCCATGAAGAGAATTATCCAACGCATGATTTAGAATTGGCGGCAGTTGAATTTACTTTGAAGGTGTGGCATCACTATTTGTATGGTGTACGTTTTGAGATGTTTTAGCGACCACAAGAGCTTAAAGTACCTCTTTGATCAGAAGGAGTTGAACATGCGTCAAAGGAGGTGGATGGAGTATTTGAAGGATTATGACTTGGAGCTAAAATACCATCTGGGTAAAGCGAATAAGGTGGCGGATGCATTGAGTAGGAAGGTGTTGCATAATGCCGAGTTGATGATGCTAGAGTATACTTTATTGGAAAAATTTTGAGATCTAAATCTTCAATTTGTTTGGACTCCTAATGGTGTGATTATGGGAAATTTGAATATCAATTCTACTCTTAGGGAAGAAATCCAACAAGAACAAGGGTTAGATGAGAAGTTAAAAGAAGTGTTAGTACAACCGGGTTTTGTGCGAGCTACTGACGGAATTATTTTGTTTAACCAAAGGATTTGTGTTCCGGATAACACGGAGTTAAAAAGAAGGATTTTGGAAGAAGCTCATAAGGGTGCTTTTACTATACATCCGGGGTCTTCAAAGATGTATCAAGATTTAAAGAGGGACTATTGGTGGTCCGGGATGAAAAAGGATATTGCGGTGTATGTGTAAGAATGTGCGGTGTGTCAACAAGTGAAGATCGAACACCAAAGACCGGGTGGCTTGTTGCAACCTTTAGAAATTCCGGTATGGAAATGGAATAGTATTTCTATGGACTTCGCCGTTGGACTACCCCGTACTCAGGGTGGTTATGATTCGATTTGGGTAATTATGGATCGGTTAACGAAATCCGCGCATTTCTTAGCTGTGAAGACTACCTACAAGGCGAGTCATCTCGCAAGGTTGTTCATTTCGGAGATAGTGAGATTGCATGGTATTCCTACTAGTATCGTTTCGGATAGAGATCCAAAGTTTACTTCGAGATTTTGGAGAGCTTTTCAATAAGCTATGGGAACAAAGTTATGTTTGAGTACGTCTAATCATCCACAAACGGATGGTCAGACGGAACGGACAATACAAACAATGGAAGATATGTTGAGAGCTTGTGTACTTGAAAGTGGAGGAAATTGGATAAAACTTTTGCCGTTGATTGAGTTCTCTTATAATAACAGTTATCTTGCAAGTATTGGTATGGCACCTTATGAGGCATTGTATGGAAGGAAGTGTAGGACACCTTTGTGTTGGGCAGAAGTTGGTGAAGATAGAATGTTGGGACCCGAGATTATTCACGAAACTATGGAGAAGATTAGAATGATCTGTGATAAGGTCAAACAAGCACAAGATCGTCAGAAGAGTTATGCGGATAACCGCAGAAGACCTTTAGAATTTGAAGAAGGCGATCACGTGTTTTTGAAAGTTACTCCGAGATTGCGGTTGAAAGGACTGTTTCGGTCGCGGAAGTTAAGTCCGAGATACGTGGGACCGTATCAAATTTTGGAAAGAATTGGTGAAGTAGCTTACAAATTAGCCTTACCGTCTTCTCTGTCGGAGATGCATGACGTTTTTCATGTGTCTCAGCTTCGAAAATTTGTCCCAGATCCTCTTCAACCAATTTTACCAGATACAATTGAGATAGAAGCAGATCTAACATTTGAGCCTCAACCAAGTCGTATCACAGGAAGAGAAACTAAGGTGTTAAGGAATAAAGAGATTCCTCTTGTTAAGGTCCAGTGGGATGAGACGCATTCGGGCGATGCAACTTGGGAATTGGAATCGGAGATGCGGGAGGTCTATCCTCATCTTTTTAGGTAATTGTTTTAAATTCGTGGGCGAATTTCTATTTAAGGGGGGAGGATGTAATACCCCGTATTTTAATTACTCTGGATAATATTAGTTGTGATCAACTGAGTTCCAGTGTACTCTGAGAAATTATCTGCAAAGATAATTAGAGTAACGGTTGAGCTCAGAACAAATCTAATTAATATTATCTGACTCTGAGATATTTAAGTATTTGGAACTTTAGAGATTTTTGGATAATTAGTAGTGTTACCATTGATGATATTTTACTATATCATTTCTTTTCCACTCCTTTTCCACATAAGAGCAAAAGAAAGAAAAAGATAGAAAGAAGTTGGAGAGAAAGAAGGAGAAATGAAGGAAAAAGGGAAGAAAAACCTAGAAGAGAGAAAGATCAAGAACATCACCCATTCTTCATCAAATCATGTCATCTTCTTCATCACCATCCTCTATTCAAGGTGGGTTCTAGATAGATGCCTTAGTTGTAGAAATTCATGAGATTTAGAGTTAGGTTGAGATTGTGAGAAAATGAATAATTGTGCTAAAATCATGACTCTAACGGATGAAATGCAATATAAATGTTGTTTAATGCTTGTTGTTATGATTATACTGTGTTTTGATTGTTATGTTAAGGGTTGGATGTGTTTTGGATGGTAAAACTATGGATTTTGGATGAAGAACAGCGCTGTTGGGAAGTTGGGTTTTCCAGGGTTCGCCTAGCGAACCTGGGGCGAGTCACAGCGAACAAACTTTTGAGGGTTCGCCTAGTGAACCCGGCAGCGAAGGTTAGCGAAGGTTCGCCAACGACGTTCGCCTAGCGAACTTTGTGCCTTTTTAGTACTGGTTGGTTCTGCCTTGCTTCGCCAAGGTGTTCGCGAAGCGAAGGGCGAGGCGAATGTTCGCCAGGGAGTTCGCGAAGAGAACTTTAGGTCTGTTTTGTTCTGGTTGTTCATTCGCCTGTAGCTTCGCCTAGCGAAGGATGAAGCGAATGTTCGCTGGGAAGTTCGCCTAACGAACATGACAGTTTGTGCAATTTTGTTTCCTTCATAACTTTTGATCCGTAACCCAGATCGGGACGTTCTTGGTACCGTTAGAAAGCCACGACGACCCTCTATCCAATAAATAGTGGAAATTAGGGGTATGATGTAGGAAAAATTATTTAGAGGCAAATGAATGAAAGTAATGATATGTGATAAGTTGTTTATGTGATCCTATTATACAATTGACTTATATTTTACCTATTTTCCCTTGTTGTTAATCATGTTTGAGAATGTATGCATGTTAAAAGGTGAAATAGGTAGAGTGAGAATATTACCATTGAATTATGTTGGAACCTAGTAACGGCTAGGAAAGTGTCGAATACAATCGCGTTGGGTTTTGATCGCGTAATCGTAACCATTTATCTTGCAGTGTAGTTTCATAAGACTCGAGCTCCTCCTCTGAAACGTATGCATAATTACTTGGCAGGTTTGATTCCCGCGTGTAGTACGAATAGAACCTATATGGTAAAGAGACTTGTGATGGTTAACAGGCCATGAGAAGTGGCGGTTCACGGTTAACAGGCCGATGATCCCGAATCCATTTCGTATGCCAAGTAACTACAAGGATCCATGACTCGGGTCAACTTCTAGACGTAGAAGCGGACAGGAAAAGGGGATGCCTTGGAAAGGTTATCGATTAGCGAGATTCTTGAGTTAACAGGCTCAGGACTTACCTTTGTACTAGTGTGAGTTAACAGACTCACGAGTGTGGATCCATATAGGGTGTGTGAGTGCTCAAAGTCATTTCCCTTCCCTTTTGACTTGAGTTAGGCATGTTAAAACCTTGTAAAGCCGAGAGGACTATAAGATAGCGAACTCACTGCGATTTGATGTATCTCACCCCCACGTTGTTGTTTACATCACAGGTACTACAGGTTCGGCGAAGGGTAAGGACAAAGTGGTTTGACTTTTCCTTACGGGTCGTAGCTTTTGAGATGGCATGGCTTCCGCTATGGTGTTTTATTTTGAGATCATTGTATTGATCTAGTTCTTTGTGTATTTTGGGACATCTTGTATATGTTATGCCGTAGACTTTAGAACTTTGTACTTAGGGCATTTAATGCATATAATGTGTTAACTAGGACTTATGGTATTTCAGTACCAAATACTTGGATTCATGTATAATATATATGCTTGATGTATGTTGTTATGTATGGGTGTTACACTGAAGTTGTAAGTGGTTCAAAAAATGTTGCATCCACAAAACATTTGTCGAAGACAAAAATTTGGCACATGATATTGGGCTATGTCAGTGAAAGGGGTCTGCTCGAATTGGGGAAACAAAATCTGCTTGGAGGAGACAAAGACGAAAACCAGAAATTTTGTGAACCCTGTATACTTGGAATATCTTGCAGAGTGAAGTTCAACAAAGGCAAACAAATCCATGTTGATCTTTGGGGGCCTGCAAGGTGTCCATCACATTCAGGAGCAGAGTATTTTCTATCCATAGTCGATGATTATTCCATAAAGTTATGAGTATTCATCCAGAAGACTAAGGATGAAACTTTTGAGAATTTCAAAGGTTGGAAGTCTCTGGTCTAAAATCAGACTAGCAGAAAGGACAAGATGTTACGAACCGACAATGGCCTTGAATTTTGCAATTAGGCATTCGACAATTTTTGTGTTGCCTCAGGTATTATAAGGCACAAAAGTACTACAGGTACTCCACAGCAAAATGGTTTAGCGGAAAGGTTTAATCGAACTATTTTGGAAAGGGTTAGATGCATGTTGACTAGTGTTGGGTTAAAGAAGGTGTTTTGGACTGAGGCTATTTTGACAGCAACATATTTGATAAACAGATGTCCTTCGACTGCATTAGATATGAAAACACCTAAAGAAGTCTGGTCGGGACATCCCCCAGATCTCGATAAATTGAGAGTATTTGGCTGCGTGGCCTATTCTCACATTAGGCAAGACAAAGTCGAACCTAGAGCTCTGAAATGCATGTTCATGGGATACCCTGAAGAAATCAAAGCTTATAGGTTATGGTGCCTAGAGCCAGGTCACATGAGGTGTATCACCAGTCGAGATGTAGTTTTCAATGAAGCTGAGATGGTCTTCAAGAAAACTGATGATGTTGATGAAGAGCTGGAACATGGAGAGATTCCTGTTGATGTGGAGCATGTTGATGTTGAATTGTGTATCCCAGATGAAGTCGAAGAAGAAGTAGAAAATCTTGTAAAAAATGAGGAGACTGATACTGACTACCTGCTAGCAAGAGACAGGTCGAGGAGAGTCATCAAGCCACCTTAGAGACTTGGGTATGCAGATCTTATTGCTTATGCCTTAATCTCTGAAAGCGAGGTTCTAGACAAAGAACCTAGAGACTATAAGGAAGTTATAAGGAGTCGAAATAAGATTGAATGGATGAAAGCCATGGATGATGAGATGAAATCTCTTCATGATAACAACACCTGGGAACTAATCAAGAAACCTGTTGGATCCAGGTTAGTCAGCTGTAAGTGGATTTTCAAAGTCAAGGAAGGAATTGAAAGAGTGATGTCGAAGTGCTTTAAGGCATGGTTGGTTGCTAGGGGGTTCACTCAGAAAGAAGGTGTCGACTTCAATGATGTGTTCTCACCTATTGTAAAGCATAGATCCATTCAAATGTTGTTAGCCATGGTGGCGAAGTTTGACCTAGAACTTAAGCAAGTGGATGTAAAGACACTCTTCTGTATGGTGTTTTAGACAAAACGATCCGGATGTGTCAACCTGAAGGATATGCAGAAAAGGGTAAGGAAGATTATGTGTGCAAGCTAAATAGGTCTTTGTATGGCCTAAAACAATCTCCTCGACGGTGGAACAGGAGATTCGACAAGTTTATGGCACACATTAGTTTCATTAGAAGTCATTTCGACCACTGTGTTTACTTCAGATTTCGACCTGGTAATTCATTTGTTATTGCGTTGTTTTATGTGAAAGATATTCTAATAGCAAGCAATAATGTCGAAGATGTAATGAGGGTGAAGGTTGAATTCAATAAGGAGTTCGACATAAAGGATCTGGGAGTTGCGTCCAGGATTCTTGGGATTGACATCCGAAGAGATAGAAAGCAGGTGAAATTATGCTTATCTAAAGAGGCATACCTACGGAAGATTCTCGAAAAGTTTGGTATGTCGAGTTCAAAGCCTGTTGTGACTCCGACAAACCCTCAATTCAAGCTAAGTATAAATCAGTGTCCCAGTACTGATGTCGAAAGAGCTTATATGAATAACACTCCATATGCTAATATAGTTGGTTCTTTGATGTATGTTATGGTATGTACTAGACTCGACATAACATATGTAGTGATTCTTGTAAGTAGGTACATGGCGAATCCTGGAAAGGCCCACTGGCAAGCATTGAAGTGGATTCTAAGGCACATAAATGGGTCTCTGAACAGAGTCCTAATTTATGGTGGAGCCTTGGGTGAAGATAATAAAGCAATAATCGAGGGATATGTCAACTCTGATTATGCAGATTGTATGGATTCTAAAAAATATATTTCTGGATATGTGTTCACTATGTTTGGCACATCAATCAGTTGGAAAGCAACACTTCAGAAGGTTGTTGCCTTATCAACCACTGAAGCAGAATATATCGCCCTAACTGAAGTTGTGAAGGAAGCATTGTGGCTTGAAGGTTTTGTAAAGGAGCTGAAACTTCAAGGTCGAGTTATCACTGTTAAATGTGATAGTCAAAGTGCAATACACCTGTCGAAGAATTTGGCCTATCATGAGCTAACCAATCACATTGACGTGAGGCTGCATTTTGTCAAAGGGGTAATCGAGCGTGGAGAAGTCCAAGTGCTGAAGGTTTTGACAGATCATAATGTTGTTGATATGATCACCAAGACGTTGTCCAGTTGCAAGTTGTTCCACTGTATGCAGTTGATAAAGCTGCATGAAGAAAACTAGTTTGTTTCTTGATGTTAGAGTTAGATCCAAGGTGGATATTTGTGAGATATTGGATCGAACTCTAGTGTAGCATGCCATCAAAGTCTGCTCACATGCTATTGTCGAAGACCTACATGCTGTAGTCGAAATGTGTTCTAGTATATAGTTGTCGAATTGGGCCTTGTGTTAAAGATCCAATTGTTTAAGTTAGCTTGTACCCTAAGTTAGCTTGTAATGGGTAATTGTTAAAAAAATCATTAGTTTAGTATGTTAGGTTTATTATAAATAGCATACTAGTCTCTCATCTTAAGTGTGGCAAATCCTAATTAGGTTGAGAGGGTTATTTGTTATTCTTGTGTACTTGCAATCTGATTTGAAGAGAAAGTAAAGAATAGCAGTTATAACCAATTCGTGTTGTTTTTTCCTTGTTATTCTTTGTTAACCCTAACCCTTGTGTGTTTCTTGATTACAAAAAAAATGTTTATACTTTGTTTCAAGACATCGTTTTTCACAACATATTTGAATATTGTTCAACTCCATAAGCCGTGCTACTATAAGCAAGTTGATAATTATGTGCGCTTCAGCTTCAAAAAGGTTGTTATATCCTCTATAGTTCTAAATTATCTCAGTTATAACCTCGTTATTCCAATTTTTATGATAACTTTGAGGTTTCATTCACCTTCAATGGGTATATTGGCGTCCGTGTTAATAATGAAAGTATTGTTCAAAGGGTTTTCATCTTTATGATTTTTTTAGGCTTCATCTTTGATTTGAGACTATCACCTTTGGCAAACATAGCGTGTGCCTAGACTTTATGGATGTATCTAAAAACGGGGTTCTGAATATGAGAGGCATTGGCACTCTTTGCAATATAAGGGGCTTTTCCAGTAATTTATGCCCAAAATTCATTTGGCTAAAAGATTTAGGGACATTTCCCTCCTCATCAGTAGGTAGGTGCGGAATGTCCCCTAAGGTCACTACCAGGATCTCAAAATTGGTATTATGCATCCAAAAATTCAAGGTACCCATTGTTCTCAATTTGGTCCCTCTGACTGAGGACTCCTCCTGCACCTTAAACAACTTAATTTCTAGAGTACACAAGAACTTTAGGATAAGGCAGGCATAAACTAGAAAATCACAATGTACTATATAATGCAGCCCTAAATTGTTCAACAGTGTATCCACACCATTCTTAAGACCCAAGATTTCAAGAGTCTCATCATAGGCGTATCGGGTTGGTATTATTCGCCTCTGAGAAAGAAATAGTCATACCTCTTTTTGTGTTCTTCCTTCGTAAAAACGAAGCCATGATCATTAACACTTGAAGAACCTCCCATTTTTCTCTTTATTCTCTCGGACTCTAATTGTTTTCCCTTATCAACTATTTTTGGTGCCATTGTTGAATTTTTGACAAATTTAAAAGTGATTAGATTGGATTTTTGGATGAGGTATGTTATTAAGGGTAGAATTTGGTGAAGGTTTTATGATAAGAGTTTTAATTTTGGTTAGGAGAATGGTTTAAAGGTGGAAGCTTTTTGTTTGGAGGTTATGGAGGTTTAGGAATTTTTAGTGAGGGAGTTGCAAGGTTGAAGATGAAGAGAGATGATGATGATGATGAGTGTTAATAAGTGGTCAATTTTTGAAATTTTGATTAATGGGGGCATGTAGGTATTAGAGTGGTATGTGATTGGTCAAAATTTTGGTTTGTGGGGCCTCATGGGGAAGAGGAATTTTTTCTTAAAAAATGTGGGGCTATTTTTGTATATGGCGTATTGAGTGGTGTGGAAGAGTGTGTTGGGCCAACACATGTCGTGTTAGCTGACATGGCTTACCCTTATTGGTCCCAGATTTTTGTATGGAGGCCCATTTTTTCTTGATTTTTCGCCTATTTTTTGTTTTGTTGGGTTTTCACTTTGACTTTTATCTAAACTTCTTCCTTTTAGGCTTCTCCTTCATGAGTTTCTCCCTCTAACTTTATTTAATCCTGCAAAATTAAATAAAATATAACATTAATTAAATAACAAAAATGTGGGTTGGCTCCCACAGAGCACTTTGTTTAACGTTGTTTAAGCTCGAGGACCCTGAGTTTCAGACACTCAGGGTGGTTCTGTTGGAATTTTAAGAGGGGTTTTTCAAAAATTATCCTCTTAGCGGAACAATCTCGATGAACGGATCTTGATTAAATCGTTAATCACAAATCAAACACCAAAATAAGATTCAAGAATTACCTCTTGAAGGGTACTTTATCTTTGATCACGAACGACGAAAGATACCGACGTCTCTACGTAGTCCACGCAAGCACAAAATGGAATGCGGTGCTAGCCGTCTCTTGTTCTGAAAAATTGACAATTAGGATTGGTAGGGGAAAGAGCTCCTCTATTTATAGAGAGCTTCTAAAACCCTAATGCTCTTATTTTGGCCTTTTCCAAAATAAGCTCAATCTTATTTAATTAAAACTATTTTAATTAAATATATATTATTTATATTTAATTACACTCTTTTAATAAAATAAAATAAAATATTAATTAAATTAAATCATATTTAATTTAAGCAACTATCAATTCTCATTTATTTATTTAAATCAAATAAATTATATATGTGTTAATGTACTAAACAATTTAAATACTATTAACACATAATTAAATTAAATCTTATTTAATTTAATCGTCAATTCCATTATCAGTACTCTTTGTGTATGACCCTATAGGTTCTCGTAACGTTGGCAATAATATTAAATTACCTATTTAATATTATATATAGTGAAAGGTATCTAGCAACACATCACTGCTACGCAAATCACGAGAATGTCGTGTGATATGACATAACCTTTATGTGATAATGATCATATGTATAATTACCCTTTTGCCCTTATATCTATATTGAACACAAGGCATAGAATGTGTCACCCTTGTATAGTCCAATATTTTATTCCTTGATCCCTGAGTATACTTGATAACAACAAATAAGTCCAATATCTCATTTCGACTCATTTGAGCACTACCATGCATTTTACAGTCATACTCTATCAAGGGGCCCACGAATATTCCTCTTGTATATGTAGGAGGGACAAATCCCATCTAGGTCACTCATGTCCCTCAGCATGATTTGTAAAGCACCCATAAACCATATTTATGGTCATCCTGTTACGGACAACGTTTAATTAGCAATAAAGTACTCGACTCCACATCTAGGGTCCATAGTGGTTTCAGGTCGAAGGGTGGAATACATCATTATTACTATGAGAATAACTTATGACACTTACATAACAAACTATGTAATATTCTCATGGTGGGTCAATCCAATATAAATATTACTCCTAATATTTATACCTACGTGAAGACTTGATATCTCATATCTATGACTTATGAGATACAGTCATCAGTCTACTCACATAATAGTCTCTATGCATTACTGTTATCCTATTTGACAGTAAAACTTAACTATGGATACTTTAAGAATAATGTATTTATGTTTAATGAGGTCTCACGATTAAGTCACACTTAACAGGTCATTAATAAACTAATTATTCTAAGGACTTTATTATGTCATATACAAATAACATAATAAATACAATGCTATGTAAGTATATATATTAACAAACAATATATATCAAGGTCATGATACAAAAGCATATACAACCAATATTGATTGGCTATTAGGGCTTACTCCAATAATCTCCCACTAGCACTAGAGCCAATCAGATATTAACTTCACATCTATCTGCCCATTGTGTGCGTCAAGCATTATTTAAGCATGATACTTAGTTAGGTTATAAGGAACTCTTTCCTATGTTGGTAATATACACCTCTTCCGATTTCAACTTTCGATCTTCTATCGAAATAAATTGAAGTGTCAAAATATATATACATGGATTGCTAGTGAGATCTAGTTTTCTGAGCTTGCAAAATTAACCCATTATCATCGTGAATGAGATCAACCGGATCTACAATACAAGAAACACAACTTTCTTCCTAAGAATTAGCAAAGCGATCCAAATCATATATATGACCTTTGTACTATAAACGACAACTGTCTGAAGCCCTTTTCAACTTATACAGTTGTCATCTAAGCATAACATTTAATTTATACTGTGATATGAATATATAGTTCATAAAATTTTGGAATAACATCATTGTAACTCCTTTACAATGATTATTACCATCTACTCTTAAGAAAAGGAACACCAAGTCCTTTAAAGATATCCACATATCTTCTTAGTAGTGATCTAGTGATGAACACTTCAATTATTTTGGTACTTATTGTTTATGCTCATAGCATATGGTGCATCTAGTGCAGTACATATCATGGTGTCTTTTTTTCATCTAATGAGGTAAGACATTGTCTATTAGACAAAATTCATCCCACACATGCAATAATCTTAATGTGATATTATGCATATTAAGTGTCTCAAAACTTCATCAAAATATGTACTTGTGCTAGGATATAAATTCATCAACCATCTATCTTTATAGATTCTGATTCCTAACCTTTTAGGAAGTCTCGCTTAAGCATTTCATCAAAACCATTTCCTTAACCATGTCCTACATTGGTGTTGTAAGGAATTTGTTTTGATGATTATTATGACGCCTACATACTATACTAGATTTATGCAAATACTCCCACTAACCTTTTGTGTGCACAAGATTTAAACATGACATTTATTAATCCTTATACTTCTTTTAGAATCAAGATCATTTATGATCTTCTCTAGATATTGTGCTACATAAACCAATGGTCCAACAACAACTGCCTTGTTGAATTAGTTCATATTCCATTCTCATAAATATATGTATTTTCTAGATCTTGAATTTCTTTAAGTTCTGTATTACTCCCACTGGTTCCTTTAGATACATAATGTCTCTAAAGGAAAACTTCAGTTTCATTGACAAAACAATTTTTTCCCATAACGTGATATAGAATATGTGTCCCTTATTTCTATTGGGATATATCCATAAATACATATTCATCTAGATTGTGATCAAGTTTACTTAATAAACCTTACAACCCAAATGATCATAAAGACAAACTAGGTACTCTTACCTCCATATCAAGTATGGTGCCTCTACGACTACTTTAAATGGAATTGGTTATCGATAGGAATAATTTGATGTAAAATAATTTATAAAGAAGAGTCACAAAAATATAATTGAATTATATTAGATCGAACAATGTCAAACATGATACGATTTAAATGGTCATTATATTCCTTTTATAAGTATTTACCACAACGAACACTTCCTATAGTCTTAATACATTTTCGAGTTGTTTCCTTCTACTTCATTCTTGAACTCTTCTCAAAAGAACTCTAACTCGTGTCACATACACAAATCTATAATTACTGAGTTTGTCAGTAATATAAATGAAGTAAGAGAAACAAAATTTATCCCTCAAATATGTTTAGATGTCCATATACATCACACATGTATATAATCAAGATACATCATATGTCATTTCACTTAGTCGATGATTTGAGACATTAGATATATCTTCCAAAATCAAGACTTGCATATATCAAATGATACAAAACCAAATGAATCCAACAATCTATTCTCATAGACTTTGAAAATGCATATCTCACTTATTGGACTAAACTTTAATGTTATTGATATACATAAGATTCAAATCTTATTTGATCCATCCCACATTTGTTATAGATGAGCTTATCAAGGTCGTATAACTCAAATACACTACTTAATTTAGTATTGAAACCATTGTTTTAGATAATCATAACAACACTTGTCCGTTATCAAAACATGCACTCCTCATCTTGTCAATACAAGACTTAGAATTAGTTTTTATTACTAAAATAAAACTTAATAACAATTATTTGGTTTCATTCCAAGCTCTAATTTAAGTCTAATCATAAGCTCTTATAGTCAATGAAACACATTGTTCCATTCTAGACGTAAGAAGACTCAAATTATAATCAATGTCCTACTTCTTAAAAGACTCCTCACATTCTTATAAATGTGAGATCAACATCTAGTATCACACACCCATTATGTATAAGTAGACAATTTAATTTTCTATAACAAATCGTATGAAGAAAAAGTCTTACTTCTTTCTTCTACTTTGACTCCTTTTATAACATTAACAGTTTTCTTCTTTCAACACATGAAATCACTGACTTCCTTTAGAACCATATTTTTCTGCTAAAATTCAAAGAAATATAAAATGAATCGCATTCCTTTTATGTTTCATCTATTTAGCATCACAAACTACTTCTTTTTCTTTTCAACAAGATGTGGTAGGTATATTTAAAATACATCCATAATGAATTTTATCTACCTATCCGAGACAATCTCAAATAGAACTTATGACCAACTATTTGGTCTATAAGAAATGCAAATTTTAAATCTCAAAACTATTTTAGATTTATTTGGATTCTTAACTTGTATAGAAAAGACCTTGAAAAGTTTTACATTTCTCATATCTTGTATTTCTTATTTAAAAGAAAATCCTCAAGGTTAATGATCATATTATTATCTCTGAGGACTACAACTATGAGATATATTATATCTAGACATTCGACTTGAACCTTCTCATAAGTATCGTTCTTCTAATCTAGTTATATTCGGTTGTTAGGAATTGGTTGCTTGAGAACATACAATTTTTCTCGTGCTTGAGAACAATTCTCAATTTCCGTACCAACTCAGAAACTCCTTTATGATCCTTACATTCTTCATAAGGACATTTCACATAAATTTAAAAAAATGCAAAAGAAATTCTAAATACAAAACGTGTAAAAAAGATTGTATCAAAACCATTTTAATAAAGACTTTTATTAAAATGCTCCCACTATTAAGAATGTGTACTTTTCCTTCATGTTGGCAGTTGCGGTTGTCTCAAATGCGAAAGTTGGTTTGTAATTTTAAAAACCAAATGAATTTTTGAATTTTGGTAGCTGATGGTTGTGCAGAGTAATTTTTTTCAATTGAACTTGAAGACTATCACTGGAACTCTTTAATGAAAATCCTGTTTAAAACAAACTGACATTCATTTTTGATTTGGTTGAAAAGTTTGAGAAAGAGGCAAATTTCATCAAGGAGAAAAAGTTTGATATGTTTGAACGTGCACTGGATACATGGATGAAACCGGTGTTGCCAAATTGCGAGAGTTGCGGAAGAAAAAACACAATGCAGCCATTGATTCAAGCCCCCACATAAATTAAATTTTTTCTTTAATGCTATTATCATATAATTTTTATTGTCCCCATTAAATTTAATTAGTCTCATTAATTTATTTTATTATGCATCATAACTTTATGTTTTTTATGTTTAACTTTAAGTTATTTCATTTTTTCTTCTAGAATTTATTGTAAATACTTCTCATCTTTAATTAAAATATAAATTTATAAATTTGTAAAAATAATTTTTCTTTAATTAAATATTTTATTCTTTAAAAAAGTATTAGATATATAGTTAATCCTGTTAGCAAACTATAAAAAATTTCTACCATCAATTTTAAAGAAAGTAGAATATTCATGCAATGATGAGTGAATAAATATTTAATTTTATATATAATAAATGTCATTTTTTAATTGTTAAATTTTCGGTGAATTGAACTTCTAGAATTAAGTTATGGTGGACTTTAAAGTTTAAGAATATATTTGATAATATTGATAGTAAAAATATCATTAAATTTTTTTTAGAATATAAAAATTAATAAGAAATAAATATATTTTTTATAAAGAAAACTATGTAATTTAAATTTATTTGTCATTATAACCATATATTATGTATAATTTATAATATTGTTTCAATCAAAATATTTACACAATTTTTCCCCATCAACCAACATTCCTGGATTCGCCACTGTGTGTCATAGATTTTTTTTTTGTCAAAATAGCTGATAACGTGCCTAAGAGTTGAACTGTTAGAGGGTTTCATGTTAGAAGTAGAGAATAAACAAGTATTGCTCTTGTGTGCTGCAAAGCACGAACGATAGCATCCTTCAATTTTTGCACAATTACGTTTAATCAATGTCAGTCAGCTACACACTCTATGAACAATAGCATACAACTTATAGAGTACTTTTCTTCAATTTTTGCACAATCACGTCTAATCAATGTCAGTCAGCTACACACTCTATGAGACCTACCTATCTATCAATGAGACCTATCTATCTTATTTGCCATGAGTATAGGGACTACGTTAAATGCAAAAACACAGAAACCGTGTAAAGCATTCATTTTCTTCTTCTTGACATAATAACACAGTATAACTAATAGTAGTAAAATTATTATATATATTTCAAGTACGTTTTTTACTAATATATAAATATTGAAATCTATCTCTCTTATTCTCATGAGTATAGGGACTAGGGTTAACGCAAAAGCTATGTAAAATATATGTTTTCTTCTTATTGATAGTATAACAAACTCTATTACTCTAACTAATTGTAGCAATATTGTTATGAGTTTCAAGTATTTTTTTTAATACATAAATAATGAAACTATTTTAAGTATTTAACACAATCATTTTTTTTTGGTAAAGACCTGACTTTAATTTATTTCATATTTATATCATAAGCTGTCAAACACAGTTTAAATTTGAAATAATAATATTAAATTTATTAGGAATGGAAAAATAGATAAATTGAATAAATTTCAATTCAATTATTAGTAGATGATCAAAACAAACAATTAATTTATTAATGATTCATTAATGTTTTTTTAATTCAATCAAATTCATCTATTAAAATTAAAATTCAATTCATATACAGATGAACATTTAGCAGCCATGGACTTTAGCAGCCATGGATCATTGTTTTTTATAAATTGTTGATTAAGATATATTTATATACAGATGAACATTTAGCAGCATTTTAATTTTCTCTTTTATAAATAATACACTAATTTTGTTAGTCAATTTTGTCTTTTCTGTATTTCATCTTTCTTATTATTTTTTTATTTTCCTTTTCCGTTCAGTATGTTAAGTTTGTGGTATATGATGAGTACAAGTTTTTAGAACTCAACTCTTAACGATACATTCATTTGAATCTTAGAAAACACCATGAACTCAACTCTTAACTATATTTTATTAAGAATTTGACTTTCTTTTATAAATATATATTTTATTAAAAAATTGACTTTCTTTTATACATAATTAATCATTTTTGTAAATTATTTTTGCTTTTCTTTTTAACGATTTAATTATATTTTCAAAACACAAGCGTCCGTACCAGATTTACACGTATCGTGCGAAGGACCGGGTCACACCTGTATCGTATGAGCGCACGGGGCTGTATCGTATGAGCGCACGGGTAACCAGACTAAAATAACTGTGAACGCACGGGTAACACACCGGTACCGTGTCAACGCACAGATAATATACCAATACCGTGTGAACGCACGGGTATCTAGACCAAATTGTTGATTGTTTTTTATGAACTTTCTTCTAATTTTGCCACATCCCCAAAATGGGGGCAAATTTGGTCAAAATATTTCAATTTTGAACTAAACTTACAATTCAACTAATTTAGTTACTACTTTTTCTATTTTATTTAACTTTATACAATCATTTTAAATAGGTTTTGATAAATCTGGTTTCAATCTAACCAATCAAATCCAACTTTTGTATACTTTATTTCAATTTTGAAAGTGACGTCTCATCACAACAAAACACTTATGCGTAATCTTTTCGTTTTCTCTCTCTGCTTCATCTTCTCCCTTCTTCCATCTTTTCGTTCTCTCTCTCTCTGCTATGGAACTAGGGTTTGTTGTGCAACCATAATTCACAGTATTCTCTCAAATTTTCATCATCTTCATCATCCGATTTTTCCTCCTTCTCTTTACTCCTCTACTGCTCTCTTCTCACTTCTTCTTCTTTCTTCTACAAAACTGGCTCTCTCTCAAATGGCGACACCCTTTAGAGATGTCGACACCCTTGAGATGGCGACACCCTTTTACGATTCGAGTATTTAGAGCAATTTCAGGTTTTGGGTTTTTATTATATTTGTGATCGTAGCAATTCCATTTTTAGGGTATTCGGTACATTTAGTTTTTTTCATGAAAATAGATCTGTAATATTCAAAACTTGTGTTATGCAGAAAATCAAGATCTGAGTTTTAAATGTGTTAAACAGTATGAATCATAAATCTGAAAGTATTTCCACATTAGTTTCTGCTATTGTTTCTTTTTTTAAACAACGAGTTAATCTTATTTTGAAGGATTTATGGTTTGTGTTTTTCCTCTACACGGTTTATGTCTCCTTATAATGTTCTGCTATTGTTTTTTTTTTTTATAAAAACAACAAGTTAATCTTATTCTGAAGGATTTATAGTTTGTGTTTTTCCTCTACACGCTTTATGTCTCCATATAATGTTTAATTTTTATTCTGAAAGATTTAACTCAACACGGTTTACCATTTTACCTAGATAAACAGAGTTGAGTATATGCACTCTCGGGGATTTCTGCATCGTGATATAAAGCCTGGCAACTTTTTAATGGGTTTAGGCCGCAAGGCGAATCAGGTACGTAATCTATGACTTTCCTTTATTTATTGTAATTCAGGCGTATGTACTAGGAGTTTACTCTTGACTAAGTCGTTGTTTGAACGAGAAACATTGTTTTAATCCCATTCACTAAAATATTTTGTATTTTTATGGATCTTATGCCAAATTTCCTGGTTTTCTTATAATTGTTACAGGTATACATTATTGACTATGGTCTTGCAAAATTGTATCACATAAGCATATACCATACAAGTACATCATCTCTCTATAGCTACTTTAAAGTTTGCAATTTTTTTAAAAAAATTTCTCCACTACTATAAGGGGCATGCAAAACGGTGCGCCACGACCTCAAGTCATAATACCATCAGCAGTTCTTAGTGGTGCCATCGATAGTTTTGTGTTATGTACAACAAAACTGATAAAGGTAAATTGAAGTTAAGGTTTGTATATATGCTGATGTTTCTTTGTTCTATTGCAGATAATACAACAAAGATCAATAACCTTCCGGGCCTGATGAATTAATAATTGAAGTTTCTTATTTATTATTTTGTTTTGTACCATTTGTTCTAATAATTCGCGCATTTTACAACTCCGGCAGAATTACCGGAATCTCTGGCACACCGATCTCTTGAGAATTATCCAGGCCGATACTCCATGTAAGCAAACTGTTACTGTCAATGTCACTCTTCTATTTTTCGTTAATGTCTTGGATCATTGTTTTTTATAAATTGTTGATTAAGATATATTTATATACAGATGAACATTTAGCAGCATTTTAATTTTCTCTTTTATAAATAATACACTAATTTTGTTAGTCAATTTTGTCTTTTTTGTATTTCATCTTTCTTATTATTTTTTTATTTTCCTTTTCCGTTCAGTCTGTTAAGTTTGTGGTATATGATGAGTACAAGTTTTTAGAACTCAACTCTTAACGATACATTCATTTGAATCTTAGAAAACACCATGAACTCAACTCTTAACTATATTTTATTAAGAATTTGACTTTCTTTTATAAATATATATTTTATTAAAAAATTGACTTTCTTTTATACATAATTAATAATTTTTGTAAATTATTTTTGCTTTTCTTTTAAACAATTTAATTATATTTTCAAAACACAAGCGTCCGTACCGGATTTACATGTATCGTGCGAAGGACTGGGTCACACCTGTATCGTATGAGCGCACGGGGCTGTATCGTATGATCGCACGGGTAACCAGACTAAAATAACTGTGAACGCACGGGTAACACACCGGTACCGTGTCAACGCACTGATAATATACTAATATCGTGTGAACGCATGGGTATCCAGACCAAATGCACGGGTAACACATCAGTACCGTGTCGTAATGCACAGGTTCCCAGGGTAAATTTTTTGTGACCGCGCGGATAGTACAGGAGTACCGTGTAAACGCGGTGACGACCGGGGCAAAATCGGTGTAAACGCATTGATATCTAATATTGTTTTTTTGAAATTATTTTTAATTTAACATACAATTTTATTAAAGATAATATATGAATAATTGAAATATATATTAATGATCTCTTTCTTTTAAAAATTGGAAATTTGATACAATTTGTTATTTTTTTATAAATATGTCTTTCATTTCAATATTTCTCTTTGATTCACTTATATTTGCATCTTTTACTACTTTTTTTTTTTTTACATTACATTTAAATATTTTGTATTTATTATTTGAGTTTCATAATCTAACTGGTAAAAAATCCCGCAGTCCACTATTCTTTTCTGACGTAACAATATTTGAGATTACTTTTTTTTATTAACACATTCTTTTAAAAATTTGGAATTTACATTTTTCTATGTGAACATATATTATTCCAATTTCAAAGGTCCGCAGCGGAACCCCTGCGTCCGCACGGGTATCCCACTAGTTCTAAATACAAAACGTGTAAAAAAGATTGTATCAAAACCATTTTAATAAGGACTTTTATTAAAATGCTCCCACTATTTTTACTCAATCTAAATGACCCTCAACATTTGATTCGGAAAATCCCGTTGGAAGATATTCTAGCTGGTCAAGATCCATATTTCACTTTGTTTTAAGTCCGCGTGGACGGATTACACAAAACTCTGTTATTTAGGTAGGAACTCTTTCCAATTGTATCTAATACAACTCTCAAATTTTATCAGTCGAGTGAATAACTCTTTATTCTAATCCATCTTATGGATTGTTCTCAACTTTTGTTTCTAAACATATATAATCCTATTATAATTAGTTTAGTTACGTCAAACCCAAAAATTTAGCAGTTGGATATTACATTTATCCCATCGCACCTTACTAATATAAAACATGCACCTCGCGTTAGGCGAAACCTACATTATTCAATACTAGTCTTGATGAGTGCTAAATTTTGGAAAGCAATTAACTTAATATTTAATTAAAGGGATTTTAATTAAATTTGATCTAACTGATTTGTGTATCTCATACACTCACATAATTGTGTATCTTATACACACGCATATAAACATACATTTCACGCAGCACATACATAAAATAAAACTTGGTAATACGATTATGACCACTTAAAATGCAAGAATTAAATAAACTAATTTATTACATTTCTTTGACCCACAACCAAGCTTCTCAAGCCTCTCCACATGCGTCATCAGTTGGCGTTGTCTTCTTTTCAACTCTTGAACTCGAACAATTTATAATATTTAAATAAATAAAATAATAATTAAATGCCACGACACGCGAGTCGTATTTAATTACAATAAACAACGACACGCAGGTCGTATTTAAAATAAACAAACTCCAAAATCTAAGGTCATAACTGTATACCAATTTATTTAATAATAAATAATTAAACAATAAATAATAATAGATTATCAAATTATAAATATTGATGCATCAGCACATGACGCTTTTTGCGAACCTTAAAGGCACAATTCTTGCGCCGTCACAAACCCTAATGCAAAATGTTCATACCATCAAAATTTAATGATCGACTATTTAATATGGTTGATCAAAATATCATTGCTTCACCATACAAATGTCGGATTCCAAAGCAGAATGAACATTGATCTTTCAAATGTATAACAATCATTACACTAATTAATGGACGAAACAAAATAGTGTATCAAATACACTGACTTCACATTAGAAATATTTATATCGTATATAAATTTATCAATTATATTTGTATCACTTATGGATGATCGAAGTATCGCTGCTTCACCATACTAATGTCAGATTCCGAAGCATAGTCAACAACGAACATCCAAATTATACAAATACATGATATCAATATTTAATTTTAAATAATAAACACTTTATTATTATTTATAATAATAAACTATTATTATAAATATTGTTAATATATATATATATATATATATATATATATATATATATATTATAAATTATACTAATAACAAACTTTAACCTTTGCCATAACAGCATGTAGCTATTGTCCGGTTACCGTAATTTTGATAGGAATAGAGATAAAATACCTCTTAAAAGCATCTGATCCAATTGCTTTACAAAATCTATCTCTTATAGTTGCCATCAACGTAGCAAACAGTGCAGCAATTGAAGCGCGATATAATAATTTGGCAAAATAAATAGAAACGTGGTTACAACATATAAGGGGCCTCATATACATAAATGATAATGTTCTTAATCACATAACACAATCCAAGAACATTATATCACACTTACGACACACATATTGAAACAATTTCAAAAGGATTTTGTATAGTGATGAATATATCAACATATAAACATCATAAAAATCAAACAAATTTGAACTAATGATTTAATCAAAACCGAAGCTCTGATACCACTGTTGGAATTTTAAGAGGGGTTTTTCAAAAATTATCCTCTTAGCAGAACAATCCCGATGAACGGATCTTGATTAAATCGTTAATCACAAATCAAACACCAAAATAAGATTCAAGAATTACCTCTTGAAGCGTGATTTATCTTTGATCACAAACGACGGAAGATACTGGCATCTCTACGTAGTCCACGCGAGCACAAAATGGAATGTTGTGCTAGCTTTCTCTTGTTCTGAAAATTTGACAATTAGGATTGGTAGGGGAAAGAGCTCATATATTTATAGAGAGCTTCTAAAACCCTAATGCTCTTATTTTGGGCTTTTCCAAAATAAGCCCAATCTTATTTATTTAAAACTATTTTAATTAAATAGATATTATTTATATTTAATTAAACTCTTTTAATAAAATAAAATAAAATAATAATTAAATTAAATCATATTTAATTTAATCAATTCTCACTTATTTATTTAAATCAAATAAATTATATATGTGTTAATGTACTAAACAATTTAAATACTATTAACACATAATTAAATTAAATCTTATTTAATTTAATCGTCAATTCCATTATCAGTACTCTTTGCGTGTGACCCTATAGGTTCTCGTAACGTTGGCAATAATATTAAATTACCTATTTAATATTATAAACAGTGAGCGGTATCTAGCAACACATCACTGTTATCCAAGTCACGAGAATGTCGTGTGATATGACATAACCTTTATGTGATAATGATCATATGTATAATTACCCTTTTGCCCTTATATTTATATTGAACACAAGACATAGAATGTGTCACCCTTGTATAGTCCAATATTTTATTCCTTGATCCATGAGTATACTTGATAACAACAAAAAAGTCCAATATCTCATATCGACTCATTTCAGCACGACCATGCATTTTACAGTCATACTTTATCAAGGGGCCCACAGATATTACTCCTGTATATGTAGGAGGGACAAATCCCATCTAGGTCACTCATGTTCCTCAACATGATTTGTAAAGCATCCATAAACCATCTTTATGGTCATCCTGTTACGGACAACGTTTGATTGGGAATAAAGTACTTGACTCTGCATCTAGGGTCCATAGTGGTTTCAGGTCGAAGGGTGGAATACATCACTATTACTATGAGAATAACTTATGACACTTACATAACAAACTATGTAGTATTCGCATGGTGGGTCAATCCAATATAAATATTACTCCTAATATTTATACCTACGTGAAGACTTGTTATCTCATATCCATGACTTGTGAGATACAGTCATCACTCTACTCACATAATAGTCTCTATGCATTACTGTTGTCCTATTTGACAGTAAAGCTTGACTATGGATACTTTAAGAATAACGTATTTATGTTTAATGAGGTCTCACGATTAAGTCACACTTAACAGGTCATTAATAGACTAATTATTCTAAGGAATTTATTATGTCATATATACAAATAACACAATAAATACAATGCCTAGTAAGTATATATATTAACAAACAATATATATCAAGGTCATGAAACAAAAGCATATACAACCAATACTTATTGGCTATTAAGGCTTACTCCAACAGGTTCCTTCTTAGGGCTTAAAGCCCAACTTCCTAACCATTTTTTGTACCTACCAATTATTCGAACTACAGTAAAGCGGCAAGAAGCAAAATATTTGGAAGAATTCCCTCTAGGATTTATATCGTCTCCACAGGGATCGATGCAAGGGAAAGAATGTCGTTCAACAGTCTCTACATTTCTAAGCTTGTGGTAATTAAAATTGGTTGAAAGATCAAAGGTACCATAAATAAAAAAAGAAAATATAAAGACAAAAAATATAAAGTAAAAACTTAAATATAAATGGAGCCTTGTTGGGATTGGATCTCATCAATGGATAACACATGCATTCTTCTTACCAGTTAAACACAAATCAATCACTCGTCAAATATCCTCATGCATCACCCACAACCGAGGTTATGTCTAACGCAAAGTCGAGAGAATAATCGTATTGTCTCATTGGTGATGTCTCATGCAACTCAATAACACAGAGCATTAAGAACTGACACTCAAGCAAATGTTAAGCCTAAATCTATGTATAGAGTCTAGAACCTAACAGATAATCATTCTAGATCCAAATCTGAAGAGTATATTTCTATAACGGTTCAAATCAAAGATAAACAAGTAAACAAAGATGACATCCATATAAGAACCATGATTGATTCATATAAATCGCCATGATCAGAATACATACATAGCTTAACCCTTTTTACATGCATTCAACTAATTTGCCAAATGTAAGTGAACATAGTTCTTCATCACTATTATCACGCATCCTCACAATACCATTCGTGTCAAAAACGTTATCGTGGTCTTTACCGTATTGATCCTACTCATGCTACTAATCAACACAATAAAATCAAAGTGATACCAGTGAATATCAACTTACAAGACTATGTCAAAAGTTTGCTCATTAATAGATGAGTATCTTAGATCAAAGATTTGAAAAGGTTTTGTCAAGACCCACAAATAAGAAATCAAAGACAACATCAATATTGAATCAAAACTAGTTCACAATACATAGATTAGATGAAACACATAAGGTATCAATAGATTACATCCAAACCCAACAAGAAATCGAAGCACTTACTCTAAGATCAAGCTCTGAGTTGCTTCAATTTGTGCTTCCCCCTCTTAGGGTTTGTGTTTCTCTCTCTAGAATACGCTTGGAATGAAGAGAGATAAAGTTCTATTTTGAAAAATATACAAGTTATGTTCTAAAAAGTGAATAAAAGTACTTAAATAGTATTTACAAAATCTGTCATGTTCGCCTAGCGAACACCCTATTTGCCCAGTGAAGACTACTACAGTTAAACCGCCCTCGAAAATATCTGAGTTCGTTGTGCGAACAATTCTTCGTACAACGAACCTCTTCACTTCAACTTTGCCCAGCAAACTTTGGGCCCTTTTCCTACTGCCTCTAATCTGAGCTGGTTCACTGGGGCTTCACCAGGACCTCGCACATCGAGCATTCGCTTTCACCTCGCTGATGTTCGTACAGCGAACATGCTGATTTTTCATCAATTCTTTGGCTTCCTTTTCCAATCCTTTGTGTCTCAATCATTGATGTTTTGTGCCTAAATCCTGCACAATAACACACACATCAAAGAATCTAAAGGTATTTGCAATATATTGAAGAATCAAACAAGAACAAGAAATAAATATATTAAAACATGAGAATTGAGTTGAAAAAATGCCAAAAAGATGGTTCATTTTAAGTTAATATGTGCACTTAACAAACTCTCCCCAACTAGATTTTTGCTTGTCCTTAAGCAATGTATGCCCCTCACGAAAGCAAGAGAGATTCACTCAAACAAGAGGATTTGTTCAAGCATAAGATTCAACCAAGAAAAGATTAACATTTCAAATTCAAACAAGAGAGATTTGCTCAAACAAAAGAATTTGGTCAAGCACGAGAATACACACAAGCAATGTTCACCACTTAACAGAATCGGGCAATGATAAAGAATTTAGTTCTTAAACAAATATCATGCAATGTTTCAAATAACAACTACATTCTCATACTTGAATCACTCTAACACTCCTATTCAAAATAAGAATGAAGAAATTAACGCGTTTGCAACCGCGGGGAAATTTCACTCACCTGACAAACAATGCTAATAACAATCTAATCCATACATTCATCCAACAATAAAAATGAAAACATGGAAGTAAAAATATCACAAGGGATTTTAAGGTTGTAGCTTGGTCAGGTTCACAAGAAAGGGTCATTTCTAAAGGTCATTGAATCGAAGTTGCCACGCAAAAGAAACATTCACTATATATGGTATTTACACATCACAACTTCATTCACCACTTTCTTTTTCTCAATTGTAAACCTTCTCAAACTTCCTTTTGCACAATTATTTCATTATGTATTTTTCTTTCTCAGACAAACATTCTTTTTCTTTTGTTTCTCACATTCATATTCACACTTTTTTTCAATGCTTGCTTGAAATTTTTCAAAAATTTTAGCAACCTACAATTTTTCTTTGCATTCACCCTAACTTGAATTCAACCAAACTTCAAGTGAATGCTCCTTGCTTTTTATGGCAAGGATATCAATTTAAACAATGTTCAAAGGTTTCAAGAATTTTTTTTAGAATCCCCAATATTCAATGATGAACTTAACTTTTAATTTATGTACACACACCAAGTTCATCACCAAATTAGGATCTAAACTGCTTAGACTCAAAGGAGGTAACAAATTCTCTCTACTCACGGGTAAGTTACTTTTAAATATGGTTGTGCTCAATATAAATAAATGCCTTGATCATTTAGAATACTTCTACAAAATCACAATAATCAAAAGATTAAGCATGAATCAAACGAATTAAACAAAGTTATCAGTCATCCTAGCATATATTAAACAATCGAGGTTTCTCACAATTTATGGCTTTCAGACCTAAGTGAAACAAGCATTCAAACAAAGTTGCAAAATGAAACAAAAATACACATTTGCACAAAGCATAAAATTTTTAAATCATTCTAACATTCTATAAAACGGTACAATTTACCTTGATTGCATTCATCACACTTAACATCCTACCATCACCATCCAAACTTGGGAGAATCTTCATTGAATACTTTTATACAAATAGCAACCAATCTAGAAGAAGTTCTCATCATTCATCCCTAATCAACACTAGAAAAAACATAAAAGGAAACAAGTATATATACAATATAAACAACTGTACAAATCTCAAAAATATAGAAAATATTGCAATGCACTTCAATATCTAAACACCAATCCTCGGAAACAGCGCCATTTTGTTCAAACTGCAGTAAAGCAGCAAGAAGCAAACGATTTGGAAGAATATCCTTTGGGATTTATATCGTCTCCACAAAGATTGGTGCGTGGGAAATAATGTTGTTCAACGGTCTCTACATTTCTAAACTTGTGGTGATTAAAATTGGTTGAAAGATCAAAGGTACCATAAATAAAAACGGAAAATATAAAGACAGAAAATATAAGGTAAAGACTTAAATATAAACAGAGTCATGTTGGGATTGGATTTCATCAATTGATAACACATGCATTCTTTTAACCAGTTAAACACAAATAAATCACTCGTCTAATATCCTCCTGCTTCACCCACAACCGAGGTTATGTCTAATGCAAAGTCGAAAGAACAACTGTATTGTCTCATTGGTGATGTCTCACGAAACTCAATAACACAGAGCATTAAGAACTGAAACTCAAGCAAATGTTAAGCCTAAATCTATGTCTAGAGTCTAAAACCTAACAGATAATCATCCTAGATCCAGATCTGAAGAGTATATTTCTATAACGGTTCAAATCAAAGATAAACAGGTAAACAAAGATGACACCCATATCAGAACCATTATTTATTCATATAAAACGCCATGATCAGAATATGTACACACACTTAACCCTTTTTATATGAATTTAACTAATTTTCCAAATGTAAGTGAACATAGTTCTTCATCACTATTATCACGCATCCTCACAATACCGTTCGCATCAAAAATGTTATCGTGGTCTTTACCGTATTGATCCTACTCGTGCTACGCATGCTACTAATCAACACAATAAAATAAACGTGATACTAGTGAATATCAACTTACAAGACTATGTCAAAAGTTTTCTCATTGATAGATGAGTATCTTAGATAAAAGATTTGAAAAGGTTTTGTCAAGACCCACAAACAAGAAATCTAAGACAACATCAATATTGGATCAAAACTAGTTCACAATACATAGATTAGATAAAATACATAAGGTATCAATAGATTACATCCAAACCCAACAAGAAATTAAAGCACTTACTCGAAGATAAAGCTCTGAGTTGCTTCGGTTTGTGCTTCTCCCTCTTAGGGTTTGTGTTTCTCTCTCTAGAATATGCTTGGAATGAAGAGAGATAAATTTCTATTCTGAAAAATATACAAGTTATGTTATAAAAATTGAAATAAATACTTAAATAGTATTTACAAAATTTATTCTGTTCGCCTAGCGAACACCCTATTCACCCAGCGAAGACTACTTTTTGGCACTTCAAGTTCCTCAGGAACAGTTAAACCGCCCTTGGAAAATATCTGAGTTCGCTGTGCGAATACTTCTTCGCACAGCGAACCTCTTCACTTCAACTTCGCCCAGAGAATTTTGGGCCCTTTTCCTACTGCCTCTAATCTGGGCTGGTTCGCTGGGGCTTCGCCAGGACCTCGCACAGCGAGCATTCGCTTTCACCTCGCTGATGTTTGCATAGCGAACATGCTGATTCTTCATTAATTCTTTAGCTTCCTTTTCCAATCCTTTGTGTCTTAATCATTGATGTTTTATGCCTAAATCATGCACAATAACACACACATCAAAGAATCCAAAGGTATTTGCAATATATTGAAGAATCAAACAAGAATAAGAAATAAATTTATTAAAACATGAGAATTGAGTTGAAAAATGCCAAGAAAGATGGTTCATTTTATGTTAAAATTTGCACTTAACAAACTTTCCCCAACTAGATTTTTGCTTGTCCTCAAGCAAAGTATGCCTCTCATGAAAGCAAGAGAGATTTGCTCAAACAAGAGGATTTGTTCAAGCATAAGATTCAACCAAGAAAAGATTAATAGTTCAAATTCAAACAAGAGAGATTTTCTCAAACAAGAGGGTTTGGTCAAGCACGAGAATGCGCACAAGCAATGTTCACCACTTAACAAAATCTAGCAATGATAAAGAATTTAGTTCTTAAACAAATATCATGCAATATTTCAAATAACAACTACATTCTCATACTTGAATCACTCTAACACTCCTCTCCAAAATAAGAATGAAGAAATTAACGTGTATGCAACCACGGGGAAATTTCATTCACCTGAAAAACAATGCTAATAACAATTAAATTCATACATTCATCTAACAATCAAAATGAAAACATGGAAGCAAAAAGATCACTAAGGGCTTTTAAAGTTGTAGCTTAGTCAGGTTCACAACAAAGGGTCATTTCTAAAGGCCATTTGTCGCAACTGCGAAATCAACCGGCGAGAAGCTAGAACAGAAGAGTCGCCATCGAATGTTATTTATCCCGACACAGGGAAAGGAAATGATCGAAGAAAACCTGAAGAGGGAGAAGACATGGTCATCGCAACCATAGTCCGGATTCAGGAGTCGGTTACGCGAGGGGAAGGTATTAGCACCCCCATGCGTCAATCGTACTCGATGGGATCCACGCTTGTTGTCTAATCAAAGGGTGAGTTAT
Organism: Lathyrus tuberosus; assembly: GCA_022829125.1. Lineage (NCBI taxonomy): Eukaryota > Viridiplantae > Streptophyta > Magnoliopsida > Fabales > Fabaceae > Lathyrus > Lathyrus tuberosus. The sequence continues at coordinate 3,796,592 of JALAZF010000414.1, read as the reverse complement.
CCTAAAGTCTACGGCTAAACGGAACCAGGAAAAGGGGAAAACAAAAATGGACTCGCCAGGATCGTCGCAATCCTATGCCTACGTATCTTCGTGGACAAACGAAGAATTAGAGTCGACGTAGTTTGACGGACTACACACTAAAGGGGGGAGGTTGCTCGTCGAGATATCGCATCTCGTGTCTACATATCCTCAATCGGACGAGAAAGAGGAATCAGGGCAAACGTAGTTCGATGGACTACGCACTAATGGGGGAAAGGTTACTCGTCGAGATATCGCATCTCGTGCCTACATATCCTCAATCGGACGAGAGAGGGGAATCAGAGCAAACGTAGTTCGATGTACTACGCACTAATTGGGGGAAGGTTGTTCGTCGAGATATCGCATCTCGTGCCTACGTATCCTCCATCGGACGGGAAAGAGGAATCAGAGCAAACGTAATTCGACGGACGGGTCAAAAAATAGGGAAGGGTGCTCGCCAAGATATCACATCTTGTGCCTATGTATCCTCAATCGTACGAGAGAGAGGAAGTCAGAGCAGTGGTAGTTCGACCTACGAGTCGAAAAGAGGGAAGTGTGCTCGCTGAGATATCGCATCTCGTGCCTACGTATCCTCAATCGGACGGGAAAGAGGAAATCAGAGCAGTCGTAGTTCGACCGACGGGTCTTTGTGTTTTTTACGTGAGCGACGAGCTCTTTTCTGAAAATGATTTGGAACCCAACAATCCCGAAGGATAAAAATTTTTGAATTTGTTTTTTGTGTTTTTTAGACAGAAATGAGTTGAGTTAGTTCATAACTTACATTGCACCAAAGTCTATGACACGGGAACAAATGCCTCACATGGTCGCCCCCAATGGGACGTATGCTCAACACCCTAGAAGAATGAAGGGAGACCCCTCATTCTTCATTTCCTATGCTTAAGGCTTGTGTGCAATGCAAGTTATCCTTATTAAGTGTCTTAGAGTTGTTAAGAGACGAGAAGAGAAGACTCAAAGGAAAAGAAAACACTACGGGAATTCTATCCTAATGTTATCATGCAAAGGTGGCCCTAAGGTCAAGGTAAGAGGGGAAGATTCTACCTAATGTTAGCATGCATGGTTTGAATCCTAATGTCTACCCTACTCCAAGCTTAATCAAAGATTAAGTTGGACTAGGGAACCTTAAGGGAAAAAAAGGCAAATCCAAGACTTAAACAAGTCTTGAGATTCAAGGGAGGGAAAGAAGTGAAAGAGATGAAGAAGAAAGAGAAATATGAGATGAGAAACAAAATAGGGCAGCAAGCACATCATGCATATCATATCCAAATCACACCACCAATCATGCTTCTAAACATCACACAATGAAGTTCAAGCAAACAAGTAGAAGCAGACAAGAAAGGGTGCAAGCAAACTAGAAACACAATTAAACATCACACCAAGGTAATGTGAGCAAAGCAACATGAGAATGAAGCAATGTCAGAACTCAAGTCATGCTATAATCATCCAATTCAAACATGTAAGAAGGCTCCACATTAACATGTATCATGAACCAAAGTAGCAACAATCAAATGCTAATGAAATGCATCGCAAAAATCAATCCATAATGATCAAATGAAATGAAAACATGATGTGAATCCAAGTGGGAAATAGCAAATGCATCATCTACAAACCATAATCAAGCTCAAACCAAACAAGAAGAATCATCAAGCATCAAACTTAAAGCATGTGCCAAAACTATGCAAGTATGCAACAAAATAAAGTCCAAAATGATTCACATACTTCCATACAAGTGAGACAACACAAAAGATAGGTCATGCACCAAGTTCTAAGGAAAATCATAAACTTAAACATGTCTTATCAATCCAAGAAAGAACACCAAGCATCAAAGAGGTTCATGTCATTCAAAGGCACAAAATGAGGTCAAGAAGTGTGCATTATCATGCTCAAAACATCATTAAATGAAAGCATCAACCAAAAATAGTAAAGTGATCCAATAAATTCCCAATAAATAATCAAAGACAAGTTTAAACATCCAATTAACATGTGCAAAAATATTGGAACAAAACTATCTCAAGAACATGTTCAAAGGTGCTCCACAAGGCAAGGTATGCAAACAAACGAGCATGGATCGAGGAGCATCAAAAATCACATGAAAAACAATCAAAAGTGATCACCAAGGCAGCAAGATAAAATTCAAACATTGGTCATCCACATGTCAAAACAAGGTAAAAATATTGGCTCAAAAAGGCAAGCACATGGCATTAAAACATAAACCCTAGCTCAAGGACAAAAGTGTAAAAGCGCATCACCAATTAAATTCAAATAAAAAATGAAAATAAAGTGAAAAATAAAATAAAAAAACATGAGAAATAAGTCAAGATATTGAATAATCAGAAACACATTTTTTGGTATTTTTATCATGATTATAAAAATTAAAACAAAAATGAAATTGAAAAAACAAAAAGAAAAAGAAATGAAAAGAAATGAAGTCAAGGGAGGATGCATAAGCAATATCAGCAATCACATGGTTTCAGTTATCATGCGCATTGGGCTCAAGAACAGAGGGTGGGAATATAAAACGTGTGCTAAGCCCAAACCAAATCAACTCAGCATCCAAACAAAAAAATGCCACGCTGGCCTCATTAAATGACGTGGAAGAATCATTGGCCAGGATTTAAACAGATCAAACAATTTGAATTCAAAAAAGGGCGCGAAGGCCACATCAGCCACTTTCAACCTTCAGACGCCGGAACCCTAGCTCCGGTCGTCTTCTCCGGCGAGTTGGCCGCCGGAGCCACCACCAAACTCCCAGAAATTCACCAGACCACCACCATTTCACTCTAAATTCAACGTAGAGTCCAAATCCAACAATCATTTCCAAAAAAGAAAAACATATAGCACTGAATGGAAGCAAAATTTGAAACCCTAACAAAACTGAAAAGCTCCATTACAAGCACATATAACAAAGTTTCACAGATCTTCAGCAAGCACACACGACATAAAACATAAATGCATCCAAAAAATGAAGAACACATTCTTAAACAAACAAATCTAAGTGACTGAAAATGTTACCTAACGGAGAACAGTCTGTGGCCTCTTCACTAAGCTTAAAAGCTTCAAAAACAATGCTGCAACCTTGCTTGAACTTTGAGAAACCTAGATCAATGCTCTATCTACTCCGATCCTTCTTCAAATTCTCAAAATGAACTTTGACAACTGACGAAGATGGTGGAGTTGTAGCACTTAATATGATGCATCCAAATGATATTTCTTGCGTACAGAAGACCACAGATGCTTGATTGAAGATGAATAAACCAAGAGATGAGAGGAAACTTCAAGAAAAAATGAGATTCGAGAGTGAGAAGTTTTAGAGAAATTTTTTATTCAGATCTGAAAATGGAGTCTCGGCCTTTGGTTTGGAGTTGTTGTGTTTAAATATGAGGTACTTAGGGTCGGTAAATGGCTTGGACACGAAGCAAAGGAGTGAAGCCTTCTATTTGTGGTTTGGAATTTTGTAGCATTTGTGAAATACACTTGAAATGATGCAGGCTCGGGTTCAATGCCATAGGCTTGGTAAGGAATGAGTTTTTGCTTTGACATCAGGCCTGGAATGAGGTGTCATCAAAGTGGTATTGGGCTGACAGCTTGTAATTCTCTTTGATCCATTTTCCCAACTTTCTAATTTTGCACTCTCTTGGTATGGTATCTCTCTCTCTTGTGGCAAGCTGCATGTTTGGTCCATATTGGCAAAGTTTTTGGCACTTGGAATCAAAGAATGATAGGTTGTATGATTGGTGAGGTACAACACAAAATTTGGCACACTTTTGGTCATGGCATGCAAAGCTATTACAACTATCATGGAAGCACATTCAAAGAATCATAACTTGATGAATTCTAAACCAAATGATGCAAACTTGGGTTCTTTAGAAAGCTAACATGGTGAGGAACAAGAATGATGTTGGAATCAGGTTGAAATAACACTTGTAAACATGTGAAAAATTGCATTGAAGTCATGTCCTTGGAGCTGCCAAAAGTAGCTTAGAAAAATTCTAAGTTTTAGTGAAACCATAAGTTGAAAATGTCACACTTTGCCTACTCATAACTCAATGAAGAAAGATCCAAATGGCATAGTTCTTGTGCTCATTTTGAAGGGAATGTTTCATACTACAACTTTCATGTGGAAAAGATTTGCAAATGAAGCCTTGATCATGATGAAAATTGGCTTTGAAAGTGAGTGAAAACTTGCCAAAAATAGTAAGTTTCTTAAAACCTAACTTTCCAAATTTAGTAACTTTTCCACATTCTTGATTTTTCATGAATCCTTGAACATTCCTTGACCAAATCTCATCCATTGATCATATTTGACTTGAAAATCATCATGTTGACCTCAAAAAGTCAGGAGTTGACTTTTTCATTGCACAGTTGACTTTATCCCCAATTCTCCTGATTTTGAATCTTTTGAACAATTGAAACCCTTCTGACTCAAATTGATAGACAATATTCCATTCCTAGACACTTGGGGACATGTGGAATACCATGAAATCAATTCTTGCCCAAAAAATCATAAATAAACTGATTTTATGGCAAACCCTAATTTTGGCACCCATGGTTTAGGAGAAATCGACCCATGCTCAAAATCCAAATTCCTCTGAATATGATGTGCATCTTCTTAAACAATGATGAGATATGCTACTTGATGATGATAAAACCTCAAAAATCTTGTCCATTGGGGTGTTAAACTCAAGAATCCCAAAAAACCTTAGTTTGAGAAATCAATCTAGGAGGATGTGATTCACCTGAAATCTCTTGCCAAACTTTGATCATATGATGAGGTGGTGGACACACTAGGATGCCCTGAGGTTTAAGGATCCCTTGTGGGTTGAGTAATGGTGACATTAAGACCATCTCTCCTCTTGGTCTCTTGGACAATACACATTATCTTTTGCTTGAACCTCTGAGAAACATCTTCTTCCCTTGAGTTAACCTAGCCACCTTGATCCCATGCTAAAAACCAATGATATGTACAAATGATAATGCAAAATAAAATGAAACATAAGCCAGTTAGAGTTAGAAATGTGAGGGCAAATTTTGAGGTGTTACACCATTGAATCGAATTTGCCACGCAAAACCCTTCTCAAACTTTCTTTTGCACAATTATTTCATTATCTATTTTTCTTTCTAAAAAAAAGCATTATATTTCTTTTGTTTTACACATTCATATTCACACTTTTTTTTCAATGCATGCTTGAAAACTTTCAAAAATTTTAGCAACCTACCATTTTTCTTTTCATTCACCCTAACTTAAATTCAACCAAACCTCAAGTGTTCGCTCCTTGCTTTTTATGGCAAAGAAATCATTTTAAACAATGTTCAAAGGTTTCAAGAATTTTTTTTAGAATTCCACAATATTCAATGATGAACTTAACTTTTAATTTATGTACACACATCAAGTTGATCTCCAAATTAGGATCTAAACTGCTTAGGCTCAAAGGAGGTAACAAATTCTCTCTACTCACGGGTAAGTTACTTTTGGATATGGTTGTGTTCAATGTAAACAAATTCCTTGACCATTTTTAATGCTTCCACAAAATCACAATAATCAAAAGATTAAGCATGAATCAAACGAATTAAACATAGTTATCGGTCATCCTAGCATATAGTAAACAATTGAGGTTTCTCACAATTTTTGGCTTTTAGCCCTAAGTGAAACAAGCATTCAAACAAAGTTGCAAAATAAAACAAAAATACACAATTACACAAAGCACAAAATTCTTAAATCATTCTAACATTCTATAAAGCGGTACAATTTACCTTCCTTGCATTCATCACACTCAACATCCTACCATCACCATCCAAACTTGGGTGAATCTTCATTGAATACTTTTATACAAATAGCAACTAATCTAGAAGATTTTCTCATCATGCATCCCTAATCAACACTAGAAAAAACGTAAAAGGAAACAAGTATATATACAATATAAATAATTGTATAAAGCTCAAAAATATAGAAAATATTGCAATGCACTTCAATATCTAAACACCAATCCCCGAAAACGGCGCCATTTTGTTTGAATTGCAGTAAAGCGGAAAGAAGCAAAAGATTTGGAAGAATTCCCTCTGAGATTTATATCGTCTCCACAGGGATCGGTGTGAAGGAAAGAATGTCGTTCAACAGTCTCTACATTTCTAAGCTTGTGGTGATTAAAATTGGTTGAAAGATCAAAGGTACCATAAATAAAAACGAAAAATATAAAGACGGAAAATATAAAGTAAAGACTTAGATATAAACAGAGCCTTGTTGGGATTGGATCTCATCAACTGATAACACATGCATTCTTCTAACCAGTTAAACACACATCAATCACTCGTCTAATATCCTCACGCATCACCCACAACCGAGGTTATGTCTAACACAGAGTCGAGAGAACAACTGTATTGTCTCATTAGTGGTGTCTCAAGTAACTCAACAACACAGAGCATTAAGAACTGACACTAAAGCAAATGTTAAGCCTAAATCTATGTCTAGAGTCTAGAACCTAACAAATAATCATCCTAGATCCAGATCTGAAGAGTATATTTCTATAACGGTTCAAATTAAAAGATAAACAGGTAAACGAAGATGACACCCATATCAGAACCATGATTTATTCATATAAAACGCCATGATCAGAATATGTACATACGCTTAACCCTTTTTATATGCATTTAAATAATTTGCCAAATGTAAGTGAACATAGTTCTTCATCACTATTATCACACATTCTCACAATATGGTTCGCGTGAAAAACGTTATCATGGTCTTTACCGTATTGATCCTACTCATACTACTAATCAACACAATAAAATAAAAGTGATACTAGTGAATATCAACTTACAAGACTATGTCAAAATTTTGCTCGTTGATAGATGAGTATCTTAGATCAAAGATTTGAAAAGGTTTTGTCAAGACCCACAAATAAGAAATTAAAGACAACATCAATATTGAATCAAAACTAGTTCACAATACATAGATTAGATGAAATGCATAATGTATCAATAGATTACATCCAAACCCAACAAGAAATTGATGCGCTTACTCGAAGATCAAGCTTTGAGTTGCTTTGATTTGTGTTTCTCCCTCTTAGGGTTTGTGTTTCTCTCTCTAGAATGTGATTGGAATAAAGAGAGATAGAGTTCTATTCTGAAAAATATACAAGTTTTGTTCTAAAAAGTGAAAAAATTACTTAAATAGTATTTACAAAATTTGTCCAGTTCGCCTAGCGAACACCCTATTCACCCAACGAAGACTACTTTTTGGCACTTCAAGTGCCTCAGGAACAATTAAACCTCCCTTGGAAAATATTTGAGTTCGCTGTGCGAACACTTCTTCACATAGCGAACCTCTTTGCTTCAACTTCGCCCAGCGAACTTTGGGCCTTTTTCCTACTACCTCTAATTTGGGCTGGTTCGCTAGGGCTTCACCAGGACCTCGCACAACGAGTATTCGCTTTCACCTCACTGATGTTCGCACAGCGAACATGCTAATTCTCATCAATGTTTTGGCTTCCTTGTCCAATTCTTTGTGTCTAAATCATTCATGTTTTATGCCTAAATCCTGCACAATACCACACGCATTAAAGAATCCAAAGATATTTGCAATATATTGAAGAATCAAACAAGAACAAGAAATAAATGTATTAAAACATGATAATTGAGTTGAAAAATGCCAAGAAAGATGATTCATTTTAAGTTAAAATTTTCACTTAACACCACACCCCTTCTTTTTCCTCTTGTGGGGCGGTATGTATTTTTCAATCACTTTTCTTTCAATTCCATTCCCATCCTCTTTTTCATCCACCTTGTTTTTTCCAACATATTTGTTTTCCTCACTTGGATCACCTATCTTCTTGAATCATCCTTCTCACCTGAAGCGGGCGGTTTCTATTCATCACAAGATTTAACTACCTCGATTAAATGACATGAGACCTTTGTGTAAAGGTATTTTAGCATCTGGGTCATTATAAAGTTTACTCTCTCACTTCCCACTTTCATGTTTAATATACCCCTTTTTACATCAATGATTGTGCCAGCAGTATACAAAAAGGGTTTACCAACAATGATAGGCACCTGGGAGTGTTCGCAGGTGTTTTTAGAGAACAATCACGAGTTTGAAAGTATGTGAGATTAACTCGAAAAATCTCGGGAGCAATTGTGTGCAAACATTTTTACAAGAAAATATGCAGATGAGGTGACCACGAATATCTATGTGCATACAGGATAAAAACAAAATTTAAAGATGATAACCTTGAATTAAGTGAAAGAACTTTGCAATAAACAACATTAAATTAATGTAGTAAATGACAAAAAGAAAATATGTTTCAATTAAGGAAAGATAAAGATAATACAATGAAAGGGACACAGACTCACATATCATTCACAAACTGTTTCACGCTTTGGGTTGGGTACTCCAGTTCTATAGAGAAAATATATGAAATTTGCAACCATGAATACAACATATGAGCTTGCTATATATACTAAACTTAAAATAACCATTTTTTACAGTTCACTACTAAAGAATCGACACATCTTCACAGACATGCAACTTAATATTCTGATGCATTTCCATGTCATCACTACTTGAAAATTGCTAAAAACAATTATCCCACGTTTTATAACTGCTCTTAGCGACTAGTAACTTCCTGCTCGTCGAAGGTAGTTATTGGTAGCGCTAAGTCACCTCCTCAATATTTGGTTTCCTCAATCTTCTAAGTCTTTGGAGCTCGTCAAAGGTCTTGACCTTGATATAGTGTAGAGTGATTACCCAGACCTATTCATGAGACTCCTCCAAACCATATCTCAAGATCTACTCTTGAGATTCTTCCAAATTATATCTTAAGATCTGCTCTTGAGATTCTTCCAAACCATATCTCAAGATGTCAGTCGAAATGCTCTAGTCGACGTACCATTGATGTCAAACTATGCTAATCAATGCTAACACTTGGCATTTTCCTAATGCAGCATTCAATTGACTTTTCTACTAAGTGAAAATTAAAGGCTAACAGATGCCCCCCAAAAATTTCACTTTCGATCATATGTCAGATGGAATAAAGGTGGCATTTTTGTAACCCTTCGACACTATCTAGCCAGTCAGCACACTCGACTTCAACGAAATATCTCATTATTTAGTTATTATTCTTTGGTCATTATGACCACTTTACACCAAAATGTCACGTCACAGACGTGCATGCAATTGATCATGGTCACTCCCAATTTTCTAAGAGCTTAACTAAAAAGGAAACCATGACAAAAACTCTTTTAATTCCATTTTTCATCTTTCCTAATGGCCTTTTAGTGCCATCTGTCGACTTGAGTGTGCCACGTGTCCAAAATCATTTGGAGGGAAAAACTGAACCTTTTTCCTCCTTTGGGTATTTAACATGTTCCCCCTCAACGTCCTTTTCTCGCTCACCGTTTCCATCTTTCTGAAACGCAACCTAAAATAAACCTTGAGAGTTTTTTTTCACGCAGTTCTTTCTTCTTCTCCACTACGTTTCTCTTCAAGAAACCTTTGGAATTAAACAATGGCTCTCATAGTTCAGTCACATCCTCACTTTGCTGTTTTCATTGATGCACCACTGTACTTGAACGACCGTACCTACATCCCCGATCCTCCATGGGAGGATGGAAGAAGAAAGCTCTAGTATCATGCTTCTTTAATCCCCTACTCCATTGCTGGTACCGTTCATGGGTCATCTCCCTAGGCGCATCAAGAAACCCCACATGCTGAAAGATTTCTTCCATACTTTCCCTAGTTACGAACCCTTAGTGTTTGTGGATGCCCCTTTTGATTTCAACTTCAAAATTAGGGTTTTACGTTCATCTCTTCCGATTTAGGATATTAATTACATCAAATGTTTAGACTGGGTCCAAGAGAAGAAGAAACACTTTTGGAGGGATTTAGGCATTTTTGACCTAATCTAGTTGTCATGAGTAGGTCCCAAATACAACTCTCACATGCTTATTGCATCTATGTGCTTATGAGATAAATCAACCAACATGTTTCACCTTCCTTGTGGGATGATAACTCCCACACTCTTCGACATTGCTGCTATAGTTGGTCTTCGACCAATTGGAGAGGCCTTTGAGCCTTTAACCAAAACAAAAACAAAACTTGGTTTTACCATTGTTAGAACTGGTTACAGCTCATTTATCGAGGATCACCAGTGTTCAACAGATCGAGGAGATGATCAGAAACATATTGCTTTCCTAACTTACTTGCTTTCCAGGTACGTCTTCTACGCTCGATCTATTCATGTGACAAAAGAGTATATCCCTTTAGTCACCCAGCTTCATGAAGGGAGGAAAGTTTGCCTCATCAGGTTAAATCTTTATGGCCTATGTGAATCATTAGGGTTGGCCTCCAAAGACTTGAAGAACCTGACAAATCCTGATATCCTCTAGATAGATGGCCTTATCTGGCTTCTAAAATTGCGGCTTAATGCCACTTTCGAACTTTCCCTTAAGACCAGAGTGCCTCCTAAATCAGAGATGGGAGTTAAAGGTCCAAGGCTTGCAAAACTTACTCCCTACGATAGAAATGGCGTGTCTTTTAAATGTTTTTGAGAGTTACTTCTAAATGTTTTATAGGTGCAAGGTGTTCACTTCGACTATAGCATTATTTTCCAGTTGACAGTGTGGTCATGAATGGTTCAGGAAACCATTTCCTAATTCGTCCCAACAATAAGAGAGATATATACATGTTACTCTGCACACATGCTTCAATCCCACAACTTTGTGGTCGAGAGTTACCTATTCTAAGTCAGGACTAAAGACTATTCCTTACCAACCAAACTTGGCAGCCTGGCAGTTTGGTTTGAGCCAACTGCTCTCCAAGAGTTTAGTTCCTGAAGGAAACACTTTCTTTTTTTCTACCGACAACCCCTCTGAAAAGTGTCTTAAAGCTGCCACTTATTTTGCAAAAGGAAAGAGGTTTTCCATGGTTCCTTCAATTATTCACTCTCTTATCACAACACTCAAGAGTTTAAGGAATGGTGGGCGCTTCATTATGCCAAAGTGCCAGATCATACACTCGTGGGGCAACACTTGGATGATGTTTTCTTCTTCTTGAGGGACCAAGGTAATCTCTGTCGACTAGCTCTGAAGTGATACTTACCTTGTCTTGCCTTGAATTTCATTTGGATTACAATGCATCTTTGTCTACTCTTTATAGGCGTTCCCTCCAATCCAAGGGTGTCGACTACTGGCTCTCAAGGCATTAGAACTACAATAACTTTAAAGGTAAAGAAGATAACCTTTTTTCTTTAGTCTTTTCTCATTCATACTTTAATCCATTTTGTCATTTCAGGGTCAAAAAACAACAAAGACCTTTACTGTTGTAGGGCCATAAAGGACAAAAAAATTTGATGATGATGTCAATGATTCTTCTAACGAGGAAACTATAGTCTATACCTTTTACTCTACTTCTATTTCCCTTAACTTTGTAATTTCTCTGATATTGACGAACCATGTTAGTTTCCTCAAAAAGAGAGTAAATTTGACATTCGTGATGATAGTCTACATTCTCCTCCCATTCCTCCAAAACATCAAATGAGCACAGACATCCATATTGCTGAGACCAGCATTGCACATCAAGGGGAAAATAAAGCCCATGTCGAAGATTCTAATCTTGGAAAGAAAAAGAGGGTTATGTGTGAAGCTCTCACAATCTTTGAGGATGGGGGGACTAAGGAGAGTGAAATGCCACCTTTGAGCAAGAGGAAAAAGAGTGGCATAACTTCCCGACAGCCATTCAGAGTACTAAGAATGCGCCTTCAAGCCCTCTTCCAACCACTGATAAGGTAAGTTGTTTTGTATTTTTTTTTTAACTATGCATTAATTTGAAAATCTTCATATGGACAACCTATCGATGCTAACCTTGAAGACCCTTAACCATAACCAGACACGTCATTCAGTCACGTCGAATACTTAAGCATCAAGTACACAACGCCTTCGACAACAACTTTACCCGTTGATAACTTACATAGTGATGCTGGAAATGATGGATCGTCGATCAATCAAGACAACCTGGTGGGGGACTCTGGAGCCAATTGTAGAGACTGCTAAAATTCCAGCTAATGAGTCTCTTGCTGAAGGACAAGGTCGACCCACAACTAAACCCACTCCTCAGGCTGGTAGAGTCAAGGCTCCAATGCTAGAGGCTATCATAGGAGTTACTCCTGTACAAGAGACGGTTGGGGGGACTCATGTTAAGAAAACTCCAAATTTGGTATGCCCAGTTGTCAGGCGAATGCGACTTATATAGAGGGGGTGAATAGATCCCCAAATAAAAAAATTCTTTACAAAAAGTTTTTTTTTCAAAAACGATGGCTAGCGGAAGTAATTTGGATCGATTTGGCTAAAGCGAACCGCTATTGAAAAGTTCGGATATGCGTATGTGAAAATAAATCAGAGATAATTATAAGTTATCTAATCAATAATTTTCAATCACAATCTCTTGAAAACTACTTAACAAGCAATTTTATATCCAATGATAAATCACAAAAAAAAATCAATAGAGACAAATTATCGAACACCTCGTGTGCAATCGATTTTGTTTGGAAATTTGTATGGTTTTGTTGATCTTAAAATCTAATCACAGTCAAAATCATTATGATCAATTCAACAAAACATTTCAAACGATTTTAAAAATAATTTACCAAACGAATTAATTGCACAAATGATGAACCCAACAATTTGCGAACGAAATGTAAGAAGGAGAGAGAGAGAGGGAGAGAGAGAGAGAGAGAGAGAGAGAGAGAAAGAGAGAGAGTATACAAGGATCTGTTTAGGCAGTTCCCTAATCGGCCTCGCTATGGGTACTTCTGCGCTCAATTCGAATTTGAATTGAGATCATGAAACTAACCTTACTTTGAAATTGTAGTTTACAAGAGAAATGAAGCAATGCAACCATACAAACCCTAAGTTTGATGTTGATCATAACAATTTCTCTTCCCTTGATCTAAGCTTGATCAAGTCACCCAACAATGCCAATTTGATTCACTGTCTTACGCTACTCCTTTGTAAGAACCACAACCCTTCAAAGCCTCCACTCGATCAAATCCAAATTGAGAATTGTTGTAACCCGGGATTTACCAAGATGGTCCACCGTTTCAGGCTACTCTTTTGCAAGAATCGCAAACTCTTCAAAGCCTTCACTCGATCGAATCGAAACTTGAGTAATCTTGTCTAAAACCTTTAAATCCCTACTTTGATCTTGAAGGAAAACCCCACCTTGGTTTTCTTATTTGAAACCCCCATAAGATCTCAACCATATTTACAATACCACAAGCTAAATTAGACTTCATCAACTTAATTCAAGATGGAACCCAAACAATGAATGATTATGTACACTTTGTTTGTGTGTATGCATAAAACCAAGGTTGAAGATGATGACGACTCTTAGTATGTTTCAGGTTTCGTTTATGGTTTACCAAAATCATTGAAAATAAATTATGCATGTAGCAGGTATATATATATGTAAGCAAGTATGAAGCAAAAAGAATGCAAAAGGAATGGAAAATAATGCAATTTTTCAAGATCTTTTATGCATATTTTGATCTTAAAGGAAAACCCCACCTTGGTTTTCTTATTTGAAACCCCTTAAGATTTCAACCCAATTTACAATACCATAAGGTAAATTGAACCCCATCAACTTGATTCTAGATGGCACCCAAACAATGAATGATTATGTGTAATTTGTTTGTGTGTATGCATAAAACCAAGGTTGAAGATGATGATGACTCTTAGTATGTTCCAGGTTTCATTTATGATTTTACCAAAATCATTGAAAAGAAATTATGCATGTAGCAGGTATATATATATATGTGTGTGTGTGTGTGTGTGTGTGTGTGTGAGCAAGTATGAAGAAAAGGAATGGAAAATAATGCACTTTTAAAGATTTTTGATGCATAGGTTGACCTATGCAAGTCATGTGCCGACCTATATAGGTCATGTGTCGACTTGTAGAGGTGGCACATCTAACAGAGCCTACATGCTTCAATATTGCAGCACATGTGCCGACCTATAGATCGTATGTATCGACCTGTAGAAGACATTTTCTTCTATGTGTCTGTAGCGGCAAAATCGTGAGTGTAAGCTATTGATTAACTTAACTCGAAAAGCAAGAGTCGCCACCGCACTTTTATTTTATCCAAAAAGGAAAGGAAAAAGAGCGAACAAAACCTACACAAGCTCTACAACAAGAACAAGTGAAGAGAGTCCGGGTAAGGGGGTAGGTTACGCAATGGGAAGGTGTTAGCACCCAAAACGTCTATAGTACTCTATAGGAGCCCTTTGAAATATCTACCGCTTTTGGTCTGAAAATGGTTTGCTTGAAAAGTGATTGAGGAGATGAGAAGAGAAATTGTTTTTAGGATTTTTGTGTTTGGAGAGACTTGTCGTCTCATGCCTACGTACCCACGATGTGCAATGTAGGATCAAAACCCCGTAGTTCGTGGCACAAAGAATGAAATTTGTTTGTTTTGGTTGATTTTAAATGTAAAGACAAGTCGTCATTTCCAAGCGAATAATTTCGCTTAAAGAAATGAATCATGTCTAAACTTATGAAAAAGTTAAAGGAAAAAATGCACGAGTGTACAAAAAGAGAGTGATGAGTTTGATGTTTTTTAAGTCTTTTGAAAAGGGTGTCAACATGCTTATGTAGTTTAGCATTTGTTTAAGAAATGAAAAGAAAAGAGTAAAATCACTTGACAAAGTCAAGGTTTGATTATGAAATAGGTGATAGTTTGAAATCAAGAAAGTTTTGAAAAAGGGAGAGAGTTTTGAAAATTGAAGAATGGGTGGAGAAGAAGAGACTATCCTAAAGCATAAAAGAAAAGCTAAGGAAGAGAATAGCCTAACCACACAAGTAAGCTTCCAAGTCTTCGAACCATAATTCCAAAGCAAAGGGAGAAAGGTCCTAAGTCTAAGTCCAAGGTTCCAAGAATTGCATTGGATGTCCAAGGTCAAAGTATGAAACTCCACGTCCATTTGCATAGGATAGTAACCATAGTCCAAAATTAGAATCACAAGTTTTTTAGAGGTTTTGGCCTTTATTAATGTTTTAGGTCCAAGTGGACAAAATGAAAAAGGCATAAGCATAAACATACGTCCAACGGACAAAGGAAAAATTGCGGAAGCATAAACATATGTCCAACGGACAAAGAAAAAATTGCGGAAGCATAAACATGAAATGAAATGATAAAATGAAGCATAAAAGTAAAAGAGATAGGGTGCGAGAAGTAATTGTAAAGAAGTTAGCACAAGAGTAATGTTAGTAAGTTAGTGATTAGTAGTTAAAGTTAGTGATCAATTATAATTGAATACTTGCACTTAGGTCAAGATTAATGAGAACTCATTAGAGGATTGATAAGACCAAAGCCTCCTAACAACAAGTTTCATAAGTTTTGAACCAAAAGACAAATAATCAACTATTCTTGATAGTTTTCCGAGGCGGGACAAATTTTGGTCTATGTTAAGCGCACGCCGAGTAATTTGTTCGAGCAATTACCCTACGAATGAGGCCGGCCATGAGATGTATGTGTTAATGCACGCGAGATGAACGATATATGGATCGTCATCCTAAAGCGATGCCACACGAAAAGAAAAGGTGGTAATGATCTCGTCTCGATCGAAACTCAACAAAGGAATTTCATGATCACTTCGACTTTCATCGATCAAAAAGAAAATAGATGAAGAAAAGTGGATCTAAAAATATGATCCACACAACCAATCAAAAAATGAAATAAAATGAGAAATCAAAATAAAAATCAAGAATTAAAAGATAATTCATGACATAATTTTTTTATGACTTTTTTCAAGAAACTTTTCTAAAACAGAATTTTAAAATAAAATTTAATTCACAACTTACTAAAAAAAAGTACATAAAAACAAATTGGAATTATATTTTTAAGAAAAAAAAAAGATAAGGGAGGTATGAATTGAAATGGAGGTGGAGTGGTAGTAACATCACACGGGCCAAAGCCCAACGTGCCATGAATTTTTTAACAAAAAAAACAAATGGATCATAAAAAGGAAAATGAAAAAAACGAAAAGTCAAAACATCATCTTCTTCTTCAATGAGAAAGAACGACGGCCACTGTAGCACGGTAGTGGGGGGCGCGCGACGGAGCTAACGGAGGAGCGACGGTGAATTTTTTTTACACGATTATGACCGAAACTCAACATAGATTCCAAATATATTCTCGATTTCGATCGAAAATGTCTTTATCAACCAAATCGGAACCGCGAGAAATTCGACGAGAAACTCCAAATTACCTTCAACAATGGTGAGTTTTGTGCTTTCAATCTCCTTTTCCTCTTCTTCTACGCGAATTTCCGCTTGTTACTGCTGATGTTGTTGTTGTTGTTGAATGAATTGTGAAGGTTGTGTGGATTACGGTTTCACTTGCGAGAAAATGATTGAAGATTTGAATTCTTTGAAGTTTAGAAATGAAGGTTGAATTGAGAAAGAGTTTTGAGGAATGGAATTGGTTCTCTGTGAATTTTCTGCAGGTTTGTGAAGTTTTTTGAAAATGAAAATGAATTCGAAGCTTGAATTTGGTTGAGTTTGAATTTTTGCAGAGATTTGAGAGGCTCTCCAAGCTTGATATTAGAGTGAAGAGATGCTTGTATTTATAGAAGAATTGGTGAGAATTTGGAATTGAAAATTAGAGTTTATGGTGCCGTTTTGATTGTAATTTCCTTGCGTTTTGTGATGATTTTTTTCGCGTGAGGTTTTCAAGGCTCGTGTGGGAGTTGAAGCTGACCGTGTGGCTTTGATGGGCGGCCTGGGATGATGTTCACGGCTTGTAGTTGTGGCTGAGCGTGATGGGCCAGTTTGTATATGGCTGGGAGTGATGAGTCACGGCTGGGCTAGCTTCATCAGTAAAAAAAAAATTTTAAAAAAAAAAAAATTTGGAAAGTGGCTGTGTGTGTTTGGCTGGAATCGTATTAGCTTCAAGTGTGTTTTTTTCACAGCTTTTTTTTTCAATATTGTGTATTCGGCCTTGATTGGAATATTGGTTTTTTTTTGTAAAAGTGGAATTTTGGAATTGAATTGATTTAGAAAAATTGAATGGATAAAAAAATTGGAAATGTGAATCTTGAAATGGATATGGGAAATATGTAGAATGGATATGGATATTCTAATATGGATTTGGATATTTGAAATGGGTTATGGATTTTTAAATGGATATTTGGAAATGGAAAGAATGAATATTGGAAATGGTTCATGAAATGGATATAATGAGTAGAAATGGTTTATGAAGTGGACATGAAAAAGAATGGATAACTAATCTTTATTTTCCGCCCAACCCAATCTTGACTTTTTTTTTCACAAGCCTCTGACAAAAATACAGCTACCACTGAACAAGCCACAACCGAACAATAACCATTTGAATCTGACTTTCTGAACCCAAAACTCACATGAACCACTGCTTGATAAACTAAAGAATCTCAACACAAGACATCTTGCTTTTGAACAAACACCTGTGACTTGAAATTACTTCATTGCCTTTGACAAACCTGCACAACACACAGAGGGAGAAACTGCAACATTTTTTGGTATTTTGGTTAGAGGTTAGATAAACAGAAACAAGTAAGAAAAAGAGAATCACACAGGTGCTCAGGAACAACACAGACTGTGACCTTGCTTGTGGTGATGAAATGCAAATGAGATTAGCGAAATCTTAGGGGTAAAAATTAGGGTCTTACAGCTGCCCCTATTTAAGTTTCTTCAATCAGGAGATATGAAGGTTGAAAACTTCGTCTCGACAAGATTGAAGATACTTAAATACATAAAACTGAATTTTTAGCCATAAGATGTCACAAGATGATATGAATGCAAAGGATGAGACAGACTGCGGTGAAACCTGAAACAAAGGGTATAAGGTAAATTGAGGGAGATGACGCGGAAAGACACGTCGGGGAACACAAGCTATTTCTGGAGATCTGTCAAGGTGACAAGGAGTATCCATCAATAGTTGGAAAGAGAGGGACAAGACCCTGGGAAGACAAGTAGTGACATCCAAGAATAGCATTGGATAGAAACTACAAACGAGACAAAAGGGATGTCGAAAGATGTCCAAGAATGGCATTGGACAGCAACAAGAAAGTTTCTGGTAAAAACAGCAGCGTCATCCAAGAATAGCATTGGATGGAGGTGAAAAACACTATATTGGGGATAAGATATCCAAGAATGGCATTGGATAAAGGCACTGCAACATTCAAGAATGGCATTGAATGAGGCAACAACAAGCATCAGAGACATCCAAGAATAGCATTGGACTCAGCTGAGGAAAAGATATCCAAGAATGGCATTGGACTTAGCTGGGGAAAAGGTGTCCAAGAATGGCATTGGACTCTGTTGAGGAAATCATATCCAAGAATGGCATTGGACAGAAGAAATCACAACATCCAAGAATGGCATTGAATGTAGTGAGAAAAGTTCTAGAAAATATATCAGAATTATCCAAGAATGGCATTGGACAGAAGAAATCACAACATCCAAGAATGGCATTGAATGTAGTGAGAAAAGTTCTAGAAAATATATCAGAATTATCCAAGAATGGCATTGGATAAAAGGTTCATAATATCCAAGAATGGCATTGAATAAAGTGAGCAAGGACCTTCAGGAATGGCACTGAAAGGTAAAGATAAACTTATTCAGGAATGGCACTGAATGAACAGATACAACTTTTAGGAATGGCGTTGAAAGGTATAGGTAAATCACTTCATTCAAGAATGGCATTGAATGACAGTGAAAAAGACATCCAGGAATAGCACTGAATGCAAAGGAGAAAACTCATCCAGGAATGGCACTGAATGGACAGGTAAAATTTTCAGGAATGGCACTGAAAGTAAAGGTAAAAACTCATCCCGGAATGGCACTGAATGAACAGGTAAAACTTTCAGGAATGGCACTGAAAGTAAAGGTAAAAACTCATCCAGGAATGGCACTGAATGAACAGGTAAAACTTTCAGGAATGGCACTGAAAGATAAAGGTAAATCACTACATTCAAGAATGGCATTGAATGACAGTGAAAAAGACATCCAGGAATAGCACTGAATGCAAAGGAGAAAACTCATTCAGGAATGACACTGAATGAACAGGTAAAACTTTCAGGAATGGCACTGAAAGTAAAGGTAAAATCTCATCCAGGAATGGCACTGAATGAACAGGTAAAACTTTCAGGAATGACACTGAAAGATAAAGGTGAATCACTACATTCAAGAATGGCATTGAATGACAGTGAAAAAGACATCCAGGAATAGCACTGAATGCAAAGGAGAACACTCATTCAGGAATGGCACTGAATGAACAGGTAAAACTTTCAGGAATGACACTGAAAGTAAAGGTAAAATCTCATTCAGGAATGACACTGAATGAACAGGTAAAACTTTCAGGAATGGCACTGAAAGATATCCATGCAGATCTGTTGGGGATTATAGAGGAGAGAAAAGACTTCCAGGAATAGCACTGGGAGAAACAAGAGGAACAAGGTATCCAGGAATGGCACTGGAAATCAAAAGAGACAGACATCCAGGAATGGAACTGGAGTGAAAGAATACAAAGATCCAGGAAAGCAGGACGTCCAGGAATAACACTGAGTGAAAAGACAGGTAAACGATAACATTCAGGAATGGCACTGAATGAAAAGGCAGGTAAAAGTTTTGGTAGGTGCCAAGTAAGTTGAACTTTAGTCACAAGGTAAGATGTTGAAAGCAACAGGACCTCGGAAAAATGCATATGAGCACGAAGCACACTTCGAGCTATGAAAATGTTTCTATGCAATGATATGTAAATGATTTATGTATGCGATGCAGATGATAGAGACAACTGAGATAGACTCTTTTGTGAGGGTAGAATGGAACTCTGATTCCTCAACATAGGGAACGCTGGCCACTCTGCTTGGATAGAAGATGTTGAGCACATCTCTGTCACACTTATGAATTGTATCGGGCTGATGGTCTTTTTAGGAAAGACTTCTTGAGGATTCTTGAAGAAGATTGCCCCAGATTGCTTGACTGATGAGGATAAACTGATCATGGCTTCAGTCTGACTGCTGCAGGGGAAAGAATGAATTGATCATGGCTTCAATTCTTGACATGATTGCTGAGGATAAACTGATCATGGCTTCAGTTGTTGGGGATGAATGAACTGATCATGGCTTTAGTTCTTGAGATGATTGTTGAGAAGGCTAAACTCAGTATGAATCTTGAAAGAGATCTTCTGGTTAACCAGATATGAGAATAACTTGCACTAAGCAACAAATCTGATTCACAACAGGATCTGGATGTAATGTGCCCCTGATAAGATCACTGACCAGGTTTCTCAACTGTTTGAAAATTCCTTGATGAGGAAAGTTTGTCTGTAAATAAGATTATTCAAACAGACATGGTAATTTTAATGCAAAGCTCATGCAATTTTGAAATCAAAAATCATTTTTGGAATGATGTTATTGATGTAAAGCAAAATGAAACACTTGTCAAGATACGGCGGTTAAGACATGCAAAGATGAAAGATAAAGAAAAGGTAAGACATCAAAGCAAATGATTGGAAACAAACATAGAAGTCAGTTTACGCAACCTTGCTGTAGTATGCTTTCAAAAGAAACCTGGCTTCAATTAGGTCTTTTGAATGTTGTAACGTGGTATGGTTCACGTTTTTTGAAACAAAGGATATAGGCTCAAAGTTTATTTGTACCCAACCCATTCTTCGTGATGAACTCCAGTCCTATGCTCAGTTAATTCAAACTATGCATTCAAGTTCCAAGGGATTTTGGATTTGCAACACTGTTATGATGATGGTTTAAGGACCAAGGTATTTTTTGAGATGGCAGTCACCCTTTCTTACAACATTTTGTTGTTTTTGATGAGGACCTTAGTCAACTCGTTTTGTCTTTGAGGATTTTGGCAACCTCTTGATTTTTCTTTTGTTATCCCTAACTTTTGCCTGAACTGTGTCATTTGAGCTTACAGTCAGCGGGATGCCCCAATTTTTGCCTAAGTCTCCTTCATAGGTTTTGACTTAGCGGGCTCTTCTTTTAATTTTTTCCATCATTTTTTTTTGTTGAAAGGTAGTGACTGCCTGTTTAATGATTACAGTGAACCATCATTGGCTTTTGACTTGAAAGACATCTTCGACACTTCTTTGATGTGTACGAAGGAAAGCTTGTGATTGCAACCTTTATTGAAAAGTATTTTGCATGCACAGTCAAATTAACTGAGAACTACCCATCCCCAGGTTAAGATTGCGGGTTTTTTCGTACAGAAAGAAACTCCAACTTCTAGGCTCGAAGGGGTTGACAAGGGATTAACTTCCTTATTTCTCCAGTGTTTGGGAGTTGAAACAATGCATGTACATCATCAGCCAAGTTTTAATTGAAAGCATACAGTTTAGCAATTTCGGGTATTTCGTTTTCATCATCCTCCCTCCAATCTTTGCATAAACAAAAACTTGAAAAAGCAAGTGAACAGGAGATATATTTTTTTGTGAAAAGAAAACATAAAGATGCACACAGTGGATATAAATGAATTTGAATCAAACATTGCATTGCTCATTTCATTGAAATTACCATGAAAGTACAAGTAAAATTTGAAAGCAAACAGTCAATACAATCAAAGGAAAATGCAAACAGAAAGAAACAAGGCCTAGTGACTAATCAACAACAAGGATGAGCTGTCCTGTCTGAAACACTGGCTTTAGGAGATGATCTGTCTGAACTGACTCAAACTTCACTTGGCATGCTCTAGTAAAGGATTGTTGACAACGTTAGGATTATTATCAACAAAGTCCAGAATTTTTAAGTTCACCAACTCTTGCACTCTAGCTTTTAGTGCGAAACAGCCTTCCAAGTTATGCCCTGCCCCACCTTGATGGAACTCGCAGTGAAGATCAGCCCTATAGCCGGCTGGAAGGGGATTTGGAGGAGGAGGTAGAGTCCTTGTTGTAATCAATCCTTTCTTTACAAGACAAGGATACAGCTCAGTGTAGGACATCGGGATAGGATCAAAGTTAACCCTATTGCGAGTCTGATTCTGTCTAACAGTCTGACGAGGAGCTTGAGCTGGTTGAGCATTAACAACTGGAGCAACTGCAACTACATATTGTTGTCTCTGACGAGGTTTCCTCTCAACTGAAACAGCATGGGTATCACCATCCTTTTTCTTTTGAAAATTCCCAGCATACTTTTTAGCACCACTGAAGGCTTCAACATTAGCAATCCTTCCTTTCTTGATACCTTCTTCTAGTCTTTCTCCAATAGTGACTAGGTCAGCAAAACCAGATGACACACTGCCTATCATCTTTTCCCAATAAAGTGGCTGAAGAGTGTCCATGAATAATCCAGTCCTCTGAGGTGGTTCACCTCTAGCAATCAGAACTTGCAGCATTTCTGTGAGCTTGGTCATACCGGCCTTCAACTCAGCAATTTCCATTCTGACTTCGGCATTGTGTTGTTCTTGACTTTCCATTCTCAATCTGACAGCAGCTCTAGTTCCGTAGTTATGTTGAGGAAACAGCTTGACGGCGAACAGATAACTGGAGAAGGAGATAGCCGAAATGAGTTTCTGAGACAACCGGGAAGAAATGCATATGTATGCTCATGGATGCAAGAGTGCATGGATGCAACAACCACAAACAAGATCACTCGAAGCACACAGGTTCAAAGGTTCGCTCTGAAGAGAACACCGGAATACCAGGTTGATAAGTCCACACTGATAAGAAATCCAAAGTACCGGGCATGTTGGAAGTAAGGGTTTCCTGCAAACCTGTAAACACCCGCCCATTCTCACATGTGGGTACTAAAAAGTCGGGATCCTCAATTTCAAATTCTCGATTTGAGAAGCAATAGTACATTCATCCCTCGGGGTACAATACTATCGCCAAACAAAGAGGTCGTCCACTGATTCCTCCAAAAAGGATATCCTATAGCAAGTTCCCAGCATTGGGTCCTCGGATCGAGAATCGCAATGGGTTTGCCATTTCTGGTCTGCCATTGTCGTTCTCGGGAGGAGAGGCGTTGCTGAGTTCTCGGGAGACGGTCACCAGAGTCGACAGTTTTCCAGGTCATATTCCATCGTCTGCCCCAAATGCGCAGGATAGAATATTACCAAAGAAACCTCGTCTGGATGTGGAGTTTTCATGTATACTAAGTCTGGCCAAATGCCACACAAGTCACACTACTTTCCACTCTAATCATAGGTGTATGCTCAAGCCTGGGTATTGGGCTTATCTCTCAGAACATCCCAACCAGAACAAACAAATAACAAGCAAATAAGACAAAAAGCAGTAAATAAATCAAAGTAGGCTAAACCCCTTAAGGGATGGACCAGCAAGAGGTCAATCTGTCCCCAGGAGAGTCGCCACTTTTCTGTAGCGGCAAAATCGTGAGTGTAAGCTATTGATTAACTTAACCCGAAAAGCAAGAGTCGCCACCGCACTTTTATTTTATCCAAAAAGGAAAGGAAAAAGAGCGAACAAAACCTACACAAGCTCTACAACAAGAACAAGTGAAGAGAGTCCGGGTAAGGGGGGTAGGTTACGCAATGGGGAGGTGTTAGCACCTAAAACGTCTATAGTACTCTATAGGAGCCCTTTGAAATATCTACCGCTTTTGGTCTGAAAATGGTTTGCTTGAAAAGTGATTGAGGAGATGAGAAGAGAAATTGTTTTTAGGATTTTTGTGTTTGGAGAAACTTGTCGTCTTATGCCTACGTACCCACGATGTGCAATGTAGGATCAAAACCCCGTAGTTCGTGGTACAAAGAATGAAATTTGTTTGTTTTGGTTGATTTTAAATGTAAAGACAAGTCGTCATTTCCAAGCGAATAATTCCGCTTAAAGAAATGAATCATGTCTAAACTTATGAAAAAGTTAAAGGAAAAAATGCACGAGGGCACAAAAAGAGAGTGATGAGTTTGATGTTTTTTAAGTCTTTTGAAAAGGGTGTCAACATGCTTATGTAGTTTAGCATTTGTTTAAGAAATGAAAAGAAAAGAGTAAAATCACTTGACAAAGTCAAGGTTTGATTATGAAATAGGTGATAGTTTGAAATCAAGAAAGTTTTGAAAAAGGGAGAGAGTTTTGAAAATTGAAGAATGGGTGGAGAAGAAGAGACTATCCTAAAGCATAAAAGAAACGCTAAGGAAGAGAATAGCCTAACCACACAAGTAAGCTTCCAAGTCTTCGAACCATAATTCCAAAGCAAAGGGAGGAAGGTCCTAAGTCTAAGTCCAAGGTTCCAAGAATTGCATTGGATGTCCAAGGTCAAAGTATGAAACTCCACGTCCATTTGCATAGGATAGTAACCATAGTCCAAAATTAGAATCACAAGTTTTTTAGAGGTTTTGGCCTTTATTAATGTTTTAGGTCCAAGTGGACAAAATGAAAAAGGCATAAGCATAAACATACGTCCAACGGACAAAGGAAAAATTGCGGAAGCATAAACATATGTCCAACGGACAAAGAAAAAATTGCGGAAGCATAAACATGAAATGAAATGATAAAATGAAGCATAAAAGTAAAAGAGATAGGGTGCGAGAAGTAATTGTAAAGAAGTTAGTACAAGAGTAATGTTAGTAAGTTAGTGATTAGTAGTTAAAGTTAGTGATCAATTATAATTGAATACTTGCACTTAGGTCAAGATTAATGAGAACTCATTAGAGGATTGATAAGACCAAAGCCTCCTAACAACAAGTTTCATAAGTTTTGAACCAAAAGACAAATAATCAACTATTCTTTATAGTTTTCCGAGGCGGGACAAATTTTGGTCTATGTTAAGCGCACGCCGAGTAATTTGTTCGAGCAATTACCCTACGAATGAGGTCGGCCATGAGATGTATGTGTTAATGCACGCGAGATGAACGATATATGGATCATCATCCTAAAGCGATGCCACACGAAAAGAAAAGGTGGTAATGATCTCGTCTCGATCGAAACTCAACAAAGGAATTTCACGATCACTTCGACTTTCATCGATCAAAAAGAAAATAGATGAAGAAAAGTGGATCTAAAAATATAATCCACACAACCAATCAAAAAAATGAAATAAAATGAGAAATCAAAATAAAAATCAAGAATTAAAAGATAATTCATGACATAATTTTTTTATGACTTTTTTCAAGAAACTTTTCTAAAACAGAATTTTAAAATAAAATTTAATTCACAACTTACTAAAAAAAAGTACATAAAAACAAATTGGAATTATATTTTTAAGAAAAATAAAAAAAAGATAAGGGAGGTATGAATTGAAATGGAGGTGGAGTGGTAGTAACATCACACGGGCCAAAGCCCAACGTGCCATGAATTTTTTAACAAAAAAAACAAATGGATCATAAAAAGGAAAATGAAAAAAAACGAAAAGTCAAAACATCATCTTCTTCTTCAATGAGAAAGAACGACGACCACTGTAGCACGGTAGTGGGAGGCGCGCGGCGGAGCTAACGGAGGAGAGACGGTGAATTTTTTTTACACGATTATGACCGAAACTCAACATAGATTCCAAATATATTCTCGATTTCGATCGAAAATGTCTTTATCAACCAAATCGGAACCGCGAGAAATTCGACGAGAAACTCCAAATTACCTTCAACAATGGTGAGTTTTGTGCTTTCAATCTCCTTTTCCTATTCTTCTACGCGAATTTCCGTTTGTTACTGCTGATGTTGTTGTTGTTGAATGAATTATGAAGGTTGTGTGGATTACGGTTTCACTTACGAGAAAATGATTGAAGATTTGAATTCTTTGAAGTTTGGAAATGAAGGTTGAATTGAGAAAGAGTTTTGAGGAATGGAATTGGTTCTCTGTGAATTTTCTGCAGGTTTGTGAAGTTTTTTGAAAATGAAAATGAATTCGAAGCTTGAATTTGGTTGAGTTTGAATTTTTGCAGAGATTTGAGAGGCTCTCCAAGCTTGAGATTAGAGTGAAGAGATGCTTGTATTTATAGAAGAATTGGTGAGAATTTGGAATTGAAAATGAGAGTTTATGGTGCCGTTTTGATTGTAATTTCCTTGCGTTTTGTGATGATTTTTTTCTCGTGAGGTTTTCAAGGTTCGTGTGGGAGTTGAAGCTGACCGTGTGGCTTTGATGGGTGGCGTGGGATGATGTTCACGGCTTGTAGTTGTGGCTGGGCGTGATGGGCCGGTTTGTATACGGCCGGGAGTGATGAGTCACGGCTGGGCTAGCTTCATCAGTAAAAAAAAAAATTGGAAAGTGGCTGTGTGTGTTTGGCTGGAATCGTATTGGCTTCAAGTGTGTTTTTTTCACAGCTTTTTTTTTCAATATTGTGTATTGGGCCTTGATTGGAATATTGGTTTTTTTTTTTTGTAAAAGTGGAATTTTGGAATTGAATTGATTTAGAAAAATTGAATGGATAAAAAAATTGGAAATGTGAATCTTGAAATGGATATGGGAAATATGTAGAATGGATATGGATATTCTAATATGGATTTGGATATTTGAAATGGGTTATGGATTTTTAAATGGATATTTGGAAATGGAAAGAATGAATATTGGAAATGGTTCATGAAATGGATATAATGAGTAGAAATGGTTTATGAAGTGGACATGAAAAAGAATGGATAACTAATCTTTATTTTCAGCCCAAACCAATCTTGACTTTTTTTTTCACAAGCCTCTGACAAAAATACAGCTACCACTGAACAAGCCACAACCGAACAATAGCCATTTGAATCTGACTTTCTGAACCCAAAACTCACATGAACCACTGCTTGATAAACTGAAGAATCTCAGCACAAGACATCTTGCTTTTGAACAAACACATGTGACTTGAAATTACTTCATTGCCTTTGACAAACCTGCACAACACACAGAGGGAGAAACTGCAACATTTTTTGGTATTTTGGTTAGAGGTTAGATAAACAGAAACAAGTAAGAAAAAGAGAATCACACAGGTGCTCAGGAACAACACAGACTGTGACCTTGCTTGTGGTGATGAAATGCAAATGAGATTAGCGAAATCTTAGGGGTAAAAATTAGGGTCTTACAGTGTCGACCTATAATCGTATGTGTCGACCCCATAGAAGAGTTTTTCACATTTTTTGATGCATACAATCATTTCTAGATGCATGAATCTTTTCTAATCCTTTTCCAACATGTTATCATGTTCCCTAATGCTAAAATGCACAGCTAGACTCAGATGATACGATCCAATGTACATAAACGTTAATGGTAGCTTTGACATCATTCAAAATACTTCTAATTGGAAAGTTGCACTCGCATACTCCCCATTTTTTATGATGGAAAAACTCGAGTCTATAGGTTTTCGTGTCCGTGAAGTCTCCCCCTGAATGTATGCATCATAGCTTCATAACTGCATATGCTTCTACCCCTTTGACAACATCAAAAAGAGACAAAGCAAGCACATTAGCAGTATCACATAGATACAATATAACACATATACAATATATCAAAATAGAGGAAATTGCAAAGTAAAGATCGTGCACTCACATATACGCAACATACATGACAATACATAATAGTCATCAACACAACATAAATAAAAAGTCAATATACCAACATTTGATAATAGTCATACAAGGGAGTATTGTTGCTAGAAAATGTGTCACATGCAAAAATACATGTATGTTTAAAAGTAGCAAGTGATAAAAGTAAATATATCGTACCCACAGGGAGTGAATGTTACTAAAGATTATTTTGCATTAATTTATCTTTTGATAGTCAAGCATGAGCAAGGATAAAAATAATAAATGGATGTCACAAGTTCAATATTTCCTCTACAGATGAGATTAGTGAATAATGCAAGATGTGAAATAATATCAAGAGAGTGCATGTTGAGCTAATGTCCATTAATGAATATGATGCAACAATGTGTTCATGAAGTGTAGTGTCGTGTCAGGAAAGGTCAGAGTGATCTAAAAGTGTATTTCTACAACATCAAAAAATGTAGTGTTAAGGCAATGGAACAAGTCTCTAAGTCACACTTATAACCCTAACATACGTCTATTATATTTTGAAATCCTTTATAGTTTTATTTCCTTATCTCTAAGTGAATTAATCAAGTAAATATCTCTATCCTACTTTTTTCAACTATTTTTATTTTGAAAACCACTTGTCGTTGGATCTCTCACAACAACAACTATTATCTTACTCTAAGTTGATCACTCCCAGAATCAGATTTATGAATATGCTAACATATAATAAAACAAGACGCTAAACAACACTCCATTTAACATAAAAGCATCATAACATTAATTTTCCATTGCTCAACATGCAAAAGGTTTAGCTCAAAATGAGTTGAGTGCAAACTACCAGCATGGTTCTCAAAAGATACATTCTTAAACAAATATTGAAAAGAGAAATATAAACCTAAGAGTAACTTGAAGACTTCTTGAGTGAGAGATACTCAACCTGGGATGACTTCAGTCACGCCAAGACTCAGCAGTTGGAACCAGATGTGGTGAGAAGAAGAACCTTTTTTCTCTCCACTAACCTCACACTGTTATGCTCTGTCTAGTATTCTTGGAATAGTGAACTTTTTATTTAATCTTCAGTATGGTCTATTTATAACTTTCATATAGGGTTTCTTGAGGAACCTTGGATCACGGGCCAATATTAAGGAAATCATATCAAACCCAATAAATCGAATAAGTGATGTCCTCAATATTCTTCTGCTTAGGCAACAAGAAATCAGGTACAAAGGGAACATTTGTGTGAGACAAAGCGTCTTGACGTAGACTGCTACAGCAGGGTGCAGGTGGTGCTGCCCATTCTGGCAGACTGCGCAGAGTGGTGGTGTGCAATTGTACTACTTTTGACTTCTAGTGCCTCCTTAATCTTATCCACAAATTCAAATAGAATTCCTTCAGTCCAAGCACATTTTCCCATAGTACTATGCTCTTATTACGCTTCCCCTAGAACTCAATTGCTTTCTTCATTTCAAACTCTTGGTTAAAATTCTTATTCTTGCTTCAGCTAGCACTCTCAGGTGCTGTCTAGCACAGTCTTGCGTTAGCTCATTAGAAACAGCCTTAATTCAGGCAACAAAAACATTAAACCAACAAAAGTGAGCACAATATGCTAAATACTACAAAACAGCTCAAATGATCTAAAATAATCTAACAACAAGTTAAATAAACTAAGAAAATGAAATAAATAGAGCTAATGATAACTCACATAAGGTGGGTTATCAAATACACATAGTAAACCATTTGCATCTCATTACATAACTAGTTGAAACATTGCCAAGACATAAGATAACAGCAAAAACAAACCCGAAGAAAAACATAAAATGCATGAAGACTTAAACTATGAAGTGCATGACAGAAGGATTCCTAAGACATTTGACATAGACTACACAACGACTCAACATTTCAGCGTCCTCCACGACCTCTAGGCCTCACTCCATGGAACCAACCTTGTCCTTCATTTCCAAACTAATGATCTAAGAAGTCACACCTCTCTTGATATAATTGAGCATAATGGTGGCGATTCTCATTCTGAGTAGCAATTACGTGATTAATTCTTGCAATTTTGGCAGCATGATTATCATCTATTTCACTCCTCATATAGACCAGCGTCTCAGTCACATATGAGGAAAAAACATTAAAGTTGGCATCTTGCGATGTTATGTGCTCTTGCATGAGACGAAATTGTTCCGCTTGAGCGTTCTCAAAAACATCGCGCCTCAAACACCCCTCCTCATAGTGACCATCTTGCTTAATCTGTATATTTTGAAGCATAGACATAATGGAGGATTTCTCTCCATATTCATCACCCACTTAACCATCTTCATGACCATCATATTACATAAATTCATCACATTGAGAAACACCATGAGAAGCTCTAGTATGTTGATTACCAATCACATCTGGCTCGACAGTTGTGTCAGCAAACTCAGAAGGGTCATCAAAGTTGTAGGTTTTCTTACCATGTTTGCCCATACAAAAGTAATACACCCAACGCTTTTCATCCCAAAAGTAACCCATGTTGGTTAGGTGCATTGGGAGAACTCATGTACCTAGTCAGGGGTTTTAAATAAAAGATTTGGTACTTCTAAATCAAAGTAGTTTTGGATCCTAGCAATCATGGGAGCATAACAAAATGAGGTTCCTCTGTTGCATTCCTTGATGGCAAACATCTGGGAAACAAAATAATTTTCCTAATTAATCTGAATTTTATTCAGAAGAATATAGAAGAGATGAACTTCAGCATTGTCTGTTCTTGAGAACCCACCATTCTTTTGGCACAAGACATGAGAAACTAGCCATAGTAAAATCCTATGAACCATTTACAATTGGCTGACAGCTAAGGTGTCATAGCAGTCATCTGACTAGGGAACCTTAAGCATCTCATTTACATGAACATTACACTCAAAGTTCATATGAATGTTGGTATAACTCACCAATGGGTCAGCTTCATCATCATCATCAACAACATCAATAACAATAATACCAAATAACGACTTCCAAAGATTATTAATGAACTCATAAATATTGTTACCTATGGTAAACTTGAAGCATTAACATTTCTTATCATGTAACCCAATGTAAAATACACAAATGAGGTCTTCATTATAGTCCTGAGCAAGTTGCAAAAAGTAATCAATTTGTTGATCCGCGACCAAAATAGTAAACTCTGGAATATCTAAACAACCAACCACAATAGGCTTCCAAACGTATTGATTCACAACAAGACTATGTTGGTGTTTCTCTTCAAATTCCTTAACACAATTAGAAGAGACCAATTAAAATGTAGTTTCTATAGCAGTAGAGGATGTGGTGTTTTTACCCTTGCCTTTGGAATCAGCCTTAGTTTTTGCAAACTTAGATGCCATTGAGAATTGTTCAAAACAAAGTTCGCACACAAGGTGTTTAATGGAATGTGTGAATGAGAGTTGGAAATGTTTGAGGGATATATGATTACCCACAAACCCAAAACAAAGATAAAGCTTCTAATACACACAAAAATGACAATGATCACTAAGAATGAATGGAAATTTGGAATTTGGAGGCTTCAGTGTGATTTGAAATATAAGGATAAAGAGGTATTTACAGAGAATGAAGAATGATGATTTAATGATGAGTTTTAATGAGATTTTGGAAATTATAGACATGAATGAGTTGTATTGGATGAATCTAAGAGAAATAATGGAGAATTTTATGACACTTTGAAGAGTTACAATACTCAAGAAGAATTGGAAGATGTGGAAACAAGTTCATGAATGAGAAACAAATGAAAAGAGAAGTGAAAGGTCATTCAACGCATCGTGAACCGGCCTACTTTAAGCATAGGTCGACCTCTTGGAAGCATGTTCCGACCTAAGAAGGTTATGAGTCGACACATACTGAAGTGTATTTACAAAACTTCAAGAGTTAATCATATGTGCCGACCTGTACACGCATTTGTCAACACATACTGAACCAGGCTTGAAAATTTTCAAAAGGTTATTTTCAGGTGCCGACTGTTGAATGCCAAACATGTTTTAATTTGATCCATTATATTTGGCATTTTTCAACTATTTTGTTATATTTCAATGGATTTATTCCATGTTTCAATGTTATTCTTCAATATTGTCACAAATACCTTTTGTTGCTTTGATTTGTGTGTTATTGTGCAGGAATTAGGCATAAAACATCAAAGAGTAAGACACAAGTAAATGGACAATGAAGCCAAAGGAAAAGAAGAAGATTCAGCATGTTCGCTGTGCGAACAACAGCGAGGTGCCAGCGAATATTCCCTGGGCGAGGTTGTAGCGAAGCCCCAGCAACCATCCCAGATTTGAGGCAATAGATAAATGACCATAAGTTTGCTTTGCGAACTTGTAGCGAAGAAGCTCGTTGGGCAAAGAAGTGTTCACACAATGAACTTAAATATTTCCCCAAGGGCGGTTTAACTATTTAGAGGCACATCGGGTGCCATAAAGTGGTCTTCGCTGGGCGAAGAATGCATTCGTTGGGCGAACTTGACAGTTTTTGGTTGTACTATATAAGTACTTTTTGCACTTTTTGGGGATCATGATCAAAATAATCCCATTTTCACACAGAAACCCATATTTTCAGCATTTCTTCACCAAAGAGTGATATTTTGCAAATAGAAGTTGGATTCGCATCCAAGATCGATTCTTCGATGTGGATGCTCATTCATCTTCTCTCATTACTTGCAAAGCAAGCTACCATGGTTATGGGTAGCTAATTTCCTTTGTATTAAAGGTAGAGGTAGTCTATCTTAGCTTTGTGTATTTCTTTTGATTAACCTTGTATGTGAACAAGTGATGATTAATATATGATGAATATTTTTGTTCTTAATGATTCATTCTTGTTTTATAAAACTCTAAACATAGATTTTACGGAACTTGACCTAAAATATTCATCTATCGATTCACAGATTGGAGAGATCGGTCTATGGTTGATATTCGCTTGTGCTGAACTTAAAGCTTACTATATTGGTTGTTATATAGAGAGATCGTGTAGCGATGAATACAATATTTCTCACGACGCCGCTCTAGAGATAGATGGTATTGAGAGAATAAGTGATGATATTAATCGGATCTGACTTCACATGCAAGATTAAGAGAATGCGTATAAGTTAGGGTAGATGAAAACTACTTTTGATATATTTTGTTAATCAAACATCTAGACTTTAAAGCTTTGCTACTAAAATTGTGACAATTTATGAAACAAACTTTGAAAACCCTTTTTCTTAAAACGGTAAACTATTGAACGACAAGCATCCCATATCAGAAAAATCCCTGTGGATACAATAACAAAAACCCCCGTTTATTGCAATCTAACAAAATGGAGTTGTTGCCGGAGATTGTTGTTGATATTGCAAGCATTGCAATAGTTTATTGATTTTAAGATATTTGTATTGTGATCTCTTACCTCTGTTTATTTTTCTTGTGCTATTTAATTTGTTTGGTTAAGTGTACAGATTCTATTTATGCGAGGGAGTGTACCTGCGGACCAACTTCATTTTTATCCTGAGATTGAAAGAACCGCGTGGAAGCTCAATAGCAGAACTAGGCGGAGAAAGCAAATTGCCAAAGAAAGACAAGAGCGCGGAGAAACTTCTTCATCTACACCCATTATTACGCCAAACATGGCAGATCCACCACCACCACCACCTCCAGCTTCAATCTCATTTGTTAATAGTCCAAGATACAATGCTCAGTTCGCACGTAATGCCAACAACGGGAGGCATTCTGAGATGAAGACGGGAATCCTAGCTCTTTTATATGCAAATCCCTTTACGGGGATGGACCATGAGGATCTGTTTACTCATGTCATGAAGTTTTATGAGATAACGGGTGCAAATAGAGCTTCGAAAGTCCAAGAGGAACCTTTATTCAAAAGGTTATTCCCGCATTCCTTAATTGAGAAGGTGAATGAGTGGTATCTTGACTAATCCACTCTTGTGATGACGAATTGGAACATATTGGAGGAGAAGTTTCTTGAACGATTCTTCCCTCACAATCGACTTATGGAGGCCAAGACGGCGATTTCAATATTTGCGCAAGGAGGAAGCAAATCTCTCATTGAAGCATGGGAGAGACTAAAATCTATGTTGAGAAAGTGCAAGGGCCATGGTTTTGATGACTTGAATCAAGTGCATATATTCCGCAACGGACTTCAACCCGTTCATAAAACTCTTTTGGATGCTACGTTGGGTGGTTCTCTAATGTCAAAAAGCGCGGAAGATGCAGTTGCCATCATTGATAGGTTGACACTAAATGATCACCAAGGTCAACACAACCGTGGTACTTCGCAAAGAAAGCCGAGAATTATCGAGTTGGGAACGAATGATGCTATTCTTGCTCAAAACAAATTACTCTCGCAACAAGTGGAGTTTTTGACAAAGAAAATGTCAAAACTTCCACAACAAATTAAAGAGATGCAAGAAATTCCCAACAAAAATCAATAAATAGCAAGCTGTGAAATATGCTAAGGTGATCATCTTACCGGATATTGTCCATCGGTCGTTGAAGAAGCCAACTATGCGGGAAACCAAAATCAAGGTTATCAACCTATACCACCGTACCAAAGCAATAACCAAGGCTATTAACCGAGAGATAATAACCAAGGTTAACATCTGTCATACCCTAAATTTTGACCCCAAGATTCCACATCATTTGCATATCTTATGAATATACTTTCATGCATCACTAACCCATCCCAAGTACAAGATATGTGTGCTCACTTGCTTCACAGGTTAGGTGATTCCCCTTAAAGCTCAAGCAGATGAATTATCAAGGAATAAGCATCATATTCAACACCACAAGTCTCTATATCATCCATGAATATCAAGAACTTTCACTCAACAATAATCAAGTTAAAAATTTCACAATGACAAGCTCATCAAGACTCAAGACCCTTAGTGCACCAAAATTAGGGTTTTGACCTAATTCAATCCCTGGGATGACGTGTGGGGGAAGGTTTGATCTGAGACCTCAAGACATGTTTCAAGGACCTCAAATACATCATATTAGTCCATTCATATAATTGGAGTGATTCAAAGAACTTGATTCATAAACAATGCAAGAATTCAAATCCATCTGAGCCACAAGCTAGGGTTTTGATGAAAAGTCAACCATACCTTTGACTTTTGGCCAAGACATGATCACAAACCTTGGGACATGATGCAAGACACTCAAATATACCCTTGAAGTCCATTCATAAGTTTAAAATCACCTTGGGATATTCATTTATTGAAAATCAAGAATTAGGGTTTCTCTGCACAAAATTCATCTGATACACAAAGTCAAAGTTTGACTTTTTGAGAAAAATTGATCATCGAAGGCTATTATTCAAGAAAATATGATCCATAGTTCCATTTAATCAAGGATTGATCAAATAATCAAGGTTACTTGCAAAAGAAGCAAAATTGGGAGAATTGAAAATTTCACAAAGTTATGGAAATTCATGTTCAAGTACCTAACTTTACAAGGTCATAACTTGTGATCCAAGCAACCATTTTTTGCACTCCAAAGCTCAAATGATAGATTTTCTTCCATACAACAAGATTGTTGGGCTGAATCATCCCCCAAAATTGCATAGATTTTGAGATATGAAGTCATGAAGTTAGGGTTTCAAGACATTGTGAACTTTGACACTTAGAAATTTTTTAGGCAGAATCTGTTTTGTGCTTTGGCCAACTTTGAGGCCATTTTTCACCATGATCCAAGAAGATTCAAGACCAAAGGCAAACATCAAAGTTAAAATAGGATATACTAGTTTTTCAAAAAGTACAAGAACATCCATTGATTCCCTTTGAGCAAGGAGATATGATCCTCACAACATGCCATGATCAAACTGATTTTCAAGACAGCATTGGTGCATTACTTGTGTCACACGATTTTCATCTTCAAATTGTGTCACTTTATAAGCCTTGCCATCCTCCAAGATCAAAAGGAATCTTGTTGAATCACATAATATCTTCAACTTTGAACCATAAGTCAAGGATTCCATCTCTTAGCATGTGAAAAACCATCATTACAAAGCCATGAATTCAATTTTGTTTTTGTTCATTTATGTAAAGCATTGAATTGGCATGAAATAAGCCACACTAATTCAGATCAGTTCAAAAACAATGAGTATTAAAACCTGCACAATGCTAATTGAGTCAAGGTTCTAGTCATGCTATGGAAGACTTTTGGTACCTTAGCCTTTAAGTTAGAGCTACACGGCTATATCCATTGGACAATAGCATGCTCCCTCGTCTAGCATTATTCATCCAAAACAAATCAGTTCTCCTATAAATAGAGGTCATTTGGCATCAATTCAAATACACCAAAACAATACCAAAGACTTGTTTTCTCATTCTCCCTCTTTTACTTCAAGCTTCAAAGTTTCAAAGAGTAAGTTTGGAATTTTCAAAACCAGAGCCCAAACCACTCAAAAAACCATCCAAACACATCACAAATCACCCATTGAAGGTGTCTAAACCCTCATCTTCATCTCAAACCACCAAAATCAGAAAGTCAACCATCAAAACCTCATATTTTGACTTTTCTGCATTTTTCAAGCCATGTCTTGAACATGTTCATTTCAAAACCAAACAACACTCCAAACACTCTCTAAATAACATCCTTAAACTGTTCCAACAAGAGTTTCTCAACTGTAACACCATTTGATAGAGTTTCCATTTGGACCACTTTTGACACATTTTGCAAAAAGGAGTCAGATTCAGTTCTAGAGGTTTCCCTTTTATTCCAAGCATCCAAGAGGCTTTTATAAGGTGCATTGTTGGTGTCCAATGCATTGGTTTACTTCTGTAACAAGTTTCTTGCAAATTGACAAGTGGGCTTCAAGAGGTAAGCTTCCTAAGAACTTGAACTTTTAGAAATATGTTTTGCTTTAATGTACATTGATCATGATCATATCATATATGTTATTTATGTTATGTTTGAACCATTTTGTGACATTATTATTAGTTGTATGATGATATAGCATAGAACTTGCAAAACCTTGCCATTTTAAGAACCACTATCGCGTTTTGAAATAGACACATTTTTTTGACAAAACCAAGATCACCACTGTGTTCCTTATGAAATTCTAGGCAAGATAGGTCTTTACACTTTTTAATTTCATGGAGAAATGAGGGAGATATGATCCTTCTTGCAAATGGATACACACTTGAAAACCTTGGACAAGCCAGCCATGGCGCCCTTGTCTTGATCATAGGTCTTTTCCACCCTTATTAATTTATGGGTGTGGTTTGATACACAGATGTATCACCACCCCAGTGGTTTAACCTGCGCGCCCTTGAGTACTTATGCCTACCAGAACTGGGGTTCGAATCCCCCTCGCCCCAGTTCTTTTTGATTTTCTTATTTTTCAATTGGTTTTCAAATATATTTTTGTGCCTTCACCATATTATCACTACGCGCGTGTAGTAGAGTTGGCTTTTGTTTTGTGCTTCAAGCGAAGGAACTTGGGTTCAACACCCATGAGGACCCTTTTCCATTTTTTTAGCACTTAATTTCTTCACTTTTCTTCACATTTTCAAATATCCACAACTTTCTCATTTTTAATCATTTTGAACCCATTCTTTTTTAAAATTGTTCATGATAATGTCTATTTTCTAGTTGTGAAAAGAAAATATCAAAAATAATTATTTTTCTTATATTTATGAGTGCTTAAAGTGTGTGACTTTTTTTAGGGTTTCTTAAGTTTCTTCTTGATTCTTTTAAAGGATTCATTGCCTTTCCTTGCTCACAATGACTTGTTTAAACCATATAAATCTTATATGAACCTTAAATAATGTTGTGAATTTGTACATCCTTGTCCTTACTTGATTTTAATACAGTTTCAAGTGTATGTTTACATGTGAATGAATGATGAACTTTCAATCGTGCCATGAATTTTTTTGCTTGATCCTTTGCCTTAACATGTTGATTTTCTTCCTTGTTTACATGACTTTGATATGTTTATGTGCCTTTGTGATTAATCATATCATGTTTATATGCTCCTAAAACATTTGAACTTTGCCCAAAAATGCTTTTATATATGTGTTTATCTGTATGAACCTTTGTGATGTTTCTACTTTATCCAAGCCCATGTTTAAGCCCTAACATGAATTTTTTATTGTTATTAACTTGTCTTAACATGTTCAACTTGTATCCTTGCTTCAATGTTCAAGTATTTCCTTCACAAAACTCTCACCATGATGAATACATCTCTTGTTTTAATTCAAAATTTCTTTTCAATAAGTCATGGGCCTCTATCCAGAGTGTAAGTCTCATCCCCCTTTTTCAAAATCATTTCCTGTTTTCAAACAAGAATAACACTTTGGGCCTCTATAAAAGTGTAAGTCCCTCCCCTCTTTCTCAAAACTTTCTTCAATTTCTCAAAACTTTCAATCTTCCAAATCTCCATCTTCAACTTTCACAACATTGGTGATATACAATCTTTGGGCCTCTATATGAGTGTAAAAACCATTACATTTTCAAATACAAACACTTTGGCCTCTATTAGAGTGTAAGACCCGTCACTTTTCACATTTTCAAAATAAATTGTTTTAAATCTTGGGCCTCTGCTTAGAGTGTAAGACCTTTGTGAATAGAACAAAACACACAAAATAAAACATTCAAAAACCCTAAAGGTGTCAAACTTTCCATGAATTCAAACATGTCAGGTCAATGTCAATACTTGTTAATCTTCAATCATGTTTGTTCATATTCTGTTAAGTTTCTCTTGACAATTATATCATCCTTAGTTTAGACATAAGTCAAACAATAGGATCCCTTCAATCAAAACTTAGTTCAAACAACTAGTTTCCTGGCCTCCTCTTGGGCCTTATACAAGCATCATTGCCTCCTCTTGGGCATCATACAAAGAATCTCCCCCAGAAGACAGCCACCTCTTGGGCTTCATACAAGGAGACTTGGGAAGTCTCACTTAATCCCCATAGCCTCATCTAGGGCTTCATACAAGG
Source organism: Lathyrus tuberosus (assembly GCA_022829125.1). Taxonomy (NCBI): domain Eukaryota; kingdom Viridiplantae; phylum Streptophyta; class Magnoliopsida; order Fabales; family Fabaceae; genus Lathyrus; species Lathyrus tuberosus. The sequence continues at coordinate 3,758,163 of JALAZF010000414.1, read as the reverse complement.
ACCCTCAGGCTTCTTAAAAGCATAAGTCAAGTGTTAAGTCATCTATACCAATAAATTCTTTTAGCCTCATCCATCCTGGGCTTTGTATATGATACAATAAATTCTTTTAGCCTCATCCATCCTAGGCTTTATACAGGATACAATAAATTCTTTTAGCCTTACCATCCTGGGCTTTATACAGGACACAAATAATAATCCCCAAAAGAGTAAGTTAAATCCTCAGTATTGAGTCAGTCTCTTCAAATTTCCTCAACAATCATTAGCCTTCTCTCAGGCTTTTATACAAATCATTTCTCCAGTCAGTCAACCTCAATCTTGGGCTTTATACAAGACAGATAAAACTCCTCAGTTGAGTCAATCTTTTTCAGCTTCATATCTTGGGCTTCAATCAAGATACCTAAATAAATTCATCTCCTCACATATAAGACCTTGATCCATCTTTGTAGAAAGATATCTCTTCTAATCACTACAATTCAAATCAAATAATCAAACTTTTTTTCTATATAAGTGATGTAAGGTGCACACTTGTTGATTCAAAATCCAAGTTGGAGTCCCTCATTTATCATGGTTCAAAAACTTTTCTTTCATCTAACTGATGTAAGTGGCACACTTGTCGATTCTATATCCAAGTTAAGGTCCTTCTATTAGTATGTAAAGAACTCATAAAGGAAAAAGTGGCATTGCTTAACACAATAAGTTTAAATTTCTTTCCCTTATGACATCATTCTCAAATGATTGTAGTGAATAGGTGAGATATCTCCCATAAAGATGACAATCTGTCAAATCTTTCAAACACTCTTTTAGCTTCATCATCTTGGGCTTTGAACAAGATACAAAACAAGTTTTTTTCCTCCCATAGATTAGGAGGACTACGAACGCTCTGATTTCCCCAATCTTTTTGGGAATACGTAGGCATGAGATTGCGAAATCTTAGCGAGCGCATTGATAAAAAACCTTAGGTCTAGGTAGCTTCCAAAAACAATAGAAAACCATAAAACAACAAAAACATTTCCTCATTTTTCACAAAGGAGAAACTTTCCCAATTCAGCAGCAAATAAACTTAAGTAAATAAGTAATTCAATAGTAGAAATATATACAATCAAGGTTCCTATAGATTACTATAGATACTCAGGGTGTTAATAGCTTCCCTTAGTATAACCAACCACCGATTCCAGATCTCTTAGCATTTGTAAAAAAACACTTGCGAGCAGGGTTAGTTTAAGGTATCTTCCCCTTCCTTTTAAGCATCATAGGATAAATATTAAAAATCAGAAAGTAGCACTAAATATGGTAGTGGTCGCGTCACGAAAATCGGAGCTACACCAACAAGGGTGGAGGCAAGAACCGATCAATTCTAACCATCAACCTTACCAAAGTTACAACCAATCTCAACAAAACCAAGGAGGAAGCTCAAAGATGAAGGAAAATCTTAATTAATTTATGCAACTATAAATGTCCAACCAAAAGAGCATCGATTACTCTATTAGGAATCTTGAGGCACATTGGAAAATTGTCTAAACAATTGGCCGATCAACAAAAAGAAGCCTTTTCGGCTAAACCGCAAATGGATCCTAATGAGGTGTGCAAAGTTATCCTTACTAGGAGTGGTAGGAAAATTGGGGTGGGAGTTGATGAAAATGTTGTGGAGAAAAATGTTGAAGTTGAAAAGGAGGATGAAATTGTTGAAGAAGTTGAAAAAAAATAATGATAAGGAGTTAGTTGAAAAGGAGGAAGTAGAAAAGAAGTTAAGAGAAAAGAAAAAAAGAATAGTGATAGGAAGGGGTAGGAGCAAGTGAACATCCATATTCAAAATTTACCTTATCCTCATGGTCCTACAAAAAGGGATAACACAAGGTTATATGCTCGGTTTATGGATATTTTTAATCAATTGCAAATCAATATACCATTTTCCGAGGCATTGGAGCAAATTTCTACTTATGCAAAATTTATTAAGGATATCATCACCAAGAAGAAACGGTATACGGACTAATAAACCATAGTTGTTGATGCTAGTTATAGTGCAATTATTCAAAGGACTCTTCCTAGGAAACAAAGTGACCCGGGAAGAGTTACTTTACCGGTTACCATCAGCAATATCTATGTTGGTAATGGGTTGATTGATTTGGGGTCTAACATAAATTTGATACCGTTTTCAATTGTTAAAAGATTAGGACACATGGAGTTGAGGGCTACTAGAATGACTTTGCAATTAGCTGATAAATCTACTGTCCGTCCTCACGGTGTAGCTGAAGATGTATTGGTGAAAGTTGATAAGTTTTTGTTTCCCATTGACTTTGTGGTGATAGACAAGGACTAAGACGGTGACCTCTAATTCTTGGAAGAGCTTTCATGAAAACAACAAAAATGGTTATTGATATGGATGATGGTCTTATGAAAGTGCGAGTTCAAGATGAAGAAGTTTGCTTTAATCTCTTTGAAGCCATGAAGCATTCAAAAGACAAGAATGATTATTTCCATCTTGATGCAATAGAGGAAGTGATAGAAGAGATGAAAAGATAAGTTCATGTTGCTACCCCCTTGGAAATAGTTCTTACTCATGCTTTGCTTAGTCTCAATGAGAGTGAAAAAAATGAGATTGAAAAGTGTTTGCGAGAACTTGAGGCATTTGAAGAAGTTCCTCCCTTAGAAGAGCTTGATGAAGATTTGAAAAAAGAAAAGGTGGAGGACACCAAAATTGAGTTGAAAATTTTGCCCCCTAATTTAAAGTAATGTGTCTTAATGATGGGGGGCACAAATTGGTGATCATAAGCAATGAACTAACCATTGAGGAGGAAGAAAAATTGATTATGGTGTTGGAAAAGAATCAAAATGATATGGGTTGGACTCTTTCCATTTTAAAAGGAATAAGCCCATCATATTGCATGTATATGATCTTAATGGAGGATGACTTTAAGTCGGTAGCTCAACCTCAACGCCGCTTAAATCCTACCATGAAAGAAGTGGTTAGAAAAGAGGTGGTGAAGATGCTTGAGGCCGGAATGATTTATCCTATTTCCGATAGTCCGTGGGTTAGTTCGGCACAAGTGGTACCGAAAAAAGGTGGGATGACGGTGATTCGGAATGAAAAGAATAAATTAATACCAATAAGAAATGTGACCGGTTGAAGAATGTGTATCGATTACCGTAGGCTAAACAAAGCTACGAGGAAATATCACTTTCCCTTACCTTTCATGGACCAAATGTTTGAGAGGCTTTCAGGTTAGAAATTATTTTGTTTTCTTGATGGTTATTCGAGTTACAATGCAATTATTGTTAACCCGGAGGATCATGAAAAAATTGCTTTTACATTTCCATTTGGGGTCTTTGCTTATAGAATGATGCCTTTTGGGTTGTGTAATGCTCCAATTACTTTTCAGCGGTGTATGCAAGCAATATTTTATGACTTGATTGAAAAGTCCATTGAAGTTTTCATGGACGACTTTTCGTTTTTTGGACCGTCATTCGATCTTTGTTAGAAAAATATGGATGTTGTGTTGGAAAGGTGTGTGAAAACTAATCTTGTGCTTAATTGGGATAAGTGCAACTTCATGGTTACAGAAGGAATTGTGCTCGGCCACAAAGTTTCTTCAAAGGGCCTTGAAGTTGACCAAGCTAAAGTGGAGGTTATAGAGAAGTTGCCACCACCCTTGAATGTGAAAGGAATTAGAAGCTTTCTCGGCCATGCATGATTTTATAGGAGGTTCATTAAAGACTTCAAAAAAGATTGCAAAACCCTTGAACAATTTTCTCAACAAAGATAAGTCTTTTGATTTTGATGACTCTTGCATGCTTGCTTTTAATTCTTTAAAAGAGAGTTTGAATACCGCACCCATAATCATGGCTCCCAATTGGAAACTTGATTTTGAACTCATGTGTGATGCTAGTGATTATGTCGTTGGTGCGGTACTTGGTCAAAGAAGAACGAAAATTTTTCATGCTATACACTATGCAAGCAAAGTTTTGAACGAAGCTCAAATAAATTATGCCATTACGGAAAAAGAGCTTCTTGCGAGAGTGTATGCATTGGAAAAATTCTGCTCTTACCTCATTGGGTCTAAAGTAGTTGTTTACATGGACCATGCGGCGATTAAGTATTTGCTAACCAAACCGGATTCTAAGCAAAGGCTTATTAGATGGGTCTTTTTGTTGAAAGAATTTGATCTTGAAATTCGAGACAAGAAGGGATCCGAGAATTTGGTAGCAGACCACTTATCCCGTCTTGTGAATGTGTAAGTAACTAAAAATGAATTTGAGGTTAAGGAAGAATTTCCAGATGAGAAGTTGTTTATGGTTCAAGTTAGGCCTTGGTTTGCCGACATTGCAAATCACAAAGCCGTCAGAGTGATTCCGGAAAGACTAACTTGGAATCAAGGAAAAAAAATCGTGTATGATGCCAAGTCTTTTGTTTGGGATGAGCCTTATTTGTTCAAACTTGGTGTTGATAACCTTTTGAGAAGGTGTGTTACAATAAAGGAGTCAAAGAGCATTCTTTAGCATTGTCACAACTCACATTATGGTGGTCATTTTAACGGTCTAAGAACGACAATGAAAGTCCTTCAATCGGGATTTTATTGGCCTTATTTGTTTAAAGATGCTCATGTGCATGCTCAAAGTTATAACAATTGTCAATGAATTAGAGCAATTACCAAGCGGAATGAGATTCCGTTACAAAGTATGTTGGAGGTGGAGTTATTTGATTGTTGAGGAATTGACTTTGTTGGTCCATTTCCACCTTCATTTTCGTGTGAGTGCATTTTAGTTGCTGTGGACTATGTGTCCAAGTGGGTGGAAGCAATAGCTTGTGCTAAAGTAGACAATAAAACTGTGATAAAATTCCTAAAGAAAAACATTTTTCATGTTTTGGTACGCCTAGTGTGTTGATAAGTGATAGAGGATCCCACTTTTGCAACGCTCCGTTAGAAAAAGCTTTGGAGCATTATGGCATGAAACAAAAAGTGACATCGTCATATCATCCTCAGGCTAATGGTCAGGCTAAAGTATCAAATCGTGAGATTAAGAGGATTCTTGAGAAAACTGCGTCTTCCTCAGGCCAATGAAGATTCTCCCAAGTTTCGATGGTGATGATAGTATTTGAATACCATGAATGCAAGCATGGTACATGGTTACCTCTTTCTAGGATGCTAGAATGTTTAAGATTTTTTTTTCTTTGTGAAAATGTATTTTTGTTTCATTTTGCAACTTTGTTTGAATGCTTGTTTTACTTAGGTCCAATAGCCACAATTTGTGAGAAACCTCCATTGTTTACTATATGATTAGGATGACTGATAAACTTTGTTTAATACGTTTGATCCATGCTTAATCTTCTAATTATTTTGATTTTGTGGAAACGTTAGAAATGATCATGGCATTTGTTGATATTGAGCACAACCATATCCCAAAAAAGTAACATACCCGTGAGTAGTGAGAAATTGCTAACCCCTTTGAGCTTAATAGTTTAGATCCTAATTTAGTGATGAACTTGGTGTATGTACATAAATTAAAAGATAGTTCATCATTGAATTTAGTGGGATTCTAAAAAACAATTCTTGAACCTTTGAACATTGTTCTAAATTGTTTTCCTTGCCATAAAAAGCAAGGAGCATTCACTTGAGGTTTGATTGAACTCAAGTTGGGGAGAGTGAAAAGAAAAGTGGTAGGTTACTCCAAAATTTGAAAATTTTTCAAACAAGCATTGAAATGAAAATTGTGAATATGAATTTGAAAACGAAAAAGAAAAAGAAAAAACATGCTTGTTTGAAAGAAAAAAAATAGAGAATAAATAATGTGCATTAAGGAAGTTTGGAAGGGTGAACAATTGAGAAAAGAAAGTGTTGGATGAAGTTGTAGTGTGTACATAACCTTGTATAGTGAATGTTTCTTTTGCATTGGCAACTTTGATTCCATGGCCTTAGAAATGTCCATTTGTTGTGAATTGGATTGATTTCAAGCTACAACCTTTCAAGCCCTTAGTAATCTTCTTGCTTCCATGATTTCATTTTTGATTGATTAGATGAATGTATGAATTGGATTGCCATTTGCATTATTTGTCAGGTGAGTGAAATTGTCCCGCGGTTGCAAACGCGTTAAATTCTTCATTCTTATTCGAAGAGGAGTGTTAGAGTGATTCAAGCATGAGAATTTAGTTGTTATTTGAAACATTGCATGATATTTGTTTAAGAACTAAATTCTTTTTCATTGCTTGATTATAGGACGTGGTGAACATTGCTTGTGCGCATTTGTTTATTTAATTTGAGCCATAAATCCATTCTTGGTTGAATTAAATGCTTGAGCAAATACTCTTATTTTCAATGAGAGGCATACTTTGCTTGAGGACAAGCAAACATCTAGTTGGGGAGAGTTTGTTGAATGCCGAACATGCTTTAATTTGATCCATTATATTTGGCATTTTTCAACTCTTTTGTTATGTTTTAATGGATTTATTCCATGTTTCAATGCTATTCTTCAATATTGTTACAAATACCTTTGGTTGCTTTGATTTGTGTGTTATTGTGTAGGAATTAGGCACAAAACATCAAAGAGTAAGACACAAGTAAATGGACAAGGAAGCCAAAAGGAAAAGAAGAAGATTCAGCATGTTCGTTGTGCGAACAACAACGAGGTGCCAGCGAATATTCGCTGGGCGGGGTTGCAGCGGAGCCCTAGCGAACCATCCTAGATTTGAGGCAGTAGCTAAAGGACCATAAGTTCACTGGACGAAGAAGTGTTCACACAACGAACTTAGATATTTCCTCATGGGCGGTTTAACTATTCAAAGGCACATCAGGTGCCACAAAGTGGTATTCGCTGGGCAAAGAATGCGTTCTCTTGGGCGAAATTGACAGTTTTTAGTTGTACTATACAAGTACTTTTTGCACTTTTTGGGGATCATAATTAAAATAACCCTATTTTCACATAGAAACCCATATTTTCAACATTTCTTCACCTAAGAGTGATATTTTGCAAATAGAAGTTGGATTCGCATCCAAGATCGATTCGTCAACGTGGATGCTCATTCATCTTCTCTCATCACTTGTAAAGCAAGCTACCATGGTTATGGGTAGCTAATTTCCTTTATATCACAGGTAGAGATAGTCTACCTTAGCTTTATGTATTTCTTTTGATTGGCCTTGTATGTGAACAAGTGATGATTAATATATGATGAATATTTTTGTTCTTAATGATCCATTCTTATTTTGTAAAACTCTAGACATAGGTTTTATGGAACTTGGCCTAAAATATTCATTTATCGATTCATAGATTGGAGAGATCGGTTTATGGTTGATATTCACTTTGTGTTTACTTAAAGCTTACTATATTGGTTGTTATATGGAGAGATCATGTAGCGATGAATACGGTATTTCTCACGATGCCGCTCTAGAGATAGACAGTATTGAGAGAATACATGATGATATTAACCGGATCTGACTTCACATGCAAGATTAAGAGAATGCATATAAGTTAGGGTAGATAAAAACTACTTTTGATATATTTTGTTAATCAAACATCTAGACTTTAAAGCTTTGCTACTAAAATCGTGACAATTTATAAAACAAACTTTGAAAACCCTTTTTCTTAAAATGGTAAACTATTGAACGACAAGCATCCCATACCGACCTATACGACTTATGAGTCGACCTATGAGGTCCAAAACATGAAAATTTTGACACATATGAATTTGGAACGACTTAGGAAGACTCAACTTGACTTATGCATAACTAATTAATGAGAGACACGCACATACACACACACACACACACACACACATATATATATATAATTGTTTTTCATGATTTGTTAGCCAATAACATGCAAACAGACAAATGTAAGCATAATATAATAAAAGATATAAATAACATGTGAAAATATTATGAATGAGGTCACTATAAGCATATTAAATGAAACACACAATGGTTACACTTGAAATTTTCAGAAATAAACACTTATAACATGCATCATACACACAATATATCACATACCTTTGAACAATAAACAATTAAAAGAGGAAACTTACTTACAAAGTGAAATTTGAAACGATATTACCTCACCATACGAATGACGGAGGATGCACGTGCATTCCACAAGGAATTCTCGAACGAAGGTTGGAATAAATGCAAAACGTGCTACGAACCAATAACAACAACGATCTTACCACCTTTCACTTTGACAAAGTATCCAATAGTGTAAATTGCAATGAATCCACGAAAGAAAATTTATTGATTTGATCATCATCCTTTTTGGCTGGAATTTGAATCTTGTCTCTTTCATGATAGCTATCTTACTCTTCCTCAAGCTTCATCGTCTTAGGTTGATCAATCCCTCATTCAATGCTTTTGAGTATGTATCTTGAAGATAATCCTTTTGCATGAAATGAAATACCTTTTCTATATTTCTTGGATGGAATCATTACAAGTAGTTTACACATTTTTACCAATTAAGAAACACAAGTTGTTGACGCCTTTAGTAACACAACACTTATTCCTTTCCACAAAGTCAAAGAAATAAGGAGATGTTACCCATATTATGTCTTGAGCAACTACAAACGAGATCCCATACTCTCTTTATATAGTCAAGATAAGGGTGAATGAAACCTTGGTTGAATTTAGGCAACCATTGAAAAATGCCTTTAGGCACAAGAAACTTCATAAACCTGCATTTTGCAATGGTATGACCCTTCTTGCAACAAAAGTGACAAGTTAAATGATGAGAAGAGTTACCTTTGTTAATGCCTTGTCCAATTTAGCTTTAAGAGTATATACCTCCTTTTGGAAAATGTGACAAATTTCACAACCGAACCATGAAGATTCTTCATCCTCATCTTTAACATTTTGAATGTCTATCATAGATTGATTAAGAGCTTCCATATTCTTTTTTATTTCCAAAACTTTAGCTTCTAAGTGAGCAAAAATTATTTTGTTTGAAGCTAACTTATTGAAAGCATCTACAGCTTCTCTATGAAGATTTTCAAAAGATTTCAGCAACTCGAAATAAGACAATTCATCAACATGTTCATGTTTAGAGTGACTTACATTCTTTTTCTTCTTGCCACCATAATAAGCGGAAAGACAAGCATTTCCCAATTCTTTCACATCACTTGAGCTTTCATCACTTAAGGAATCGTTATTGCTTTCCCATGAAATATAAGCCCTTCTAGACTTGCTACATTTCTTGTGATGGCATTTCTCTTTGTCTTTCTCTATCAAGGGACACTCTGGCTTGTAATGGTCGGCTTTGCCACAATTGTGTCATACCCTAAATTTGTCCTACCTGTACATCATCTTCATCTGTAATTCCATTCACTAACTGTTATTCAGAAAATAAAAAAATATATGTTGTTTCTGCTCAAGGGGTTGCTAGGTTGAATCATGTTTCATGCAAGGCGATCTGGTCAGGTGTATGTGTAATAGGGATTGAGGTTCAATGTGTTTGATTTAACTTGCCAGTCACACAAAAGTTTGGTTTCATGATCAAGGCCAGGGAATACAGTTTATGTGGTGTGTCTAAAGTTCCAAGTCAGGGATTTTGTGCCATTTCAAATCATCCGTATATGGATCAGGTTATCAGGATGTGATAGGACAAGTGCTTCATCAGTGATTGGGTCATTTGAATCAAGGTTTTATGCAATGTATTGAGATCCATGTGACAAGTCATTATCTTCAGATTTCAATGCATTTGTTGCTCATTTATTTCATGGTGAAAGAATCATTTTATTAGTGCGAATGGCAAATTCCAGGGATTGATTTAGTGGTGGATTCATTTCAATTCAAGATTCTGATTCAAGATGGATTCATGTGTTTTCATTTGTCAATGGTTCAATTTGAGTGATTTCGTTTTCAAGTGAAGAATTCAAGAATGTTGAAAATTGGTTTTTATTGGAAATTCAGTTTTTATTGTCATCAAGAATCAAGTTTTCAAGCATGTTTATTCAAGTTCAGAAATCGAGTTCTCAAGCATAGAATTCAAGAGTTAATATGAGAGGTGCAAATAGCTTTGTTATTCCAAGCCCGTTTTAAGCATAAGGCCCATTGTCATTTTTTTTTGGTTTTATGATCACAATTGCAAAAAAAAAAGGATCCAAAGAGCCCATTACATATTCCAAAAAGTCCATGTCACAAAAGAAAAAAACAAAGGAAAAATTTTCATTTACAACAAGGCAAATTCTTAAGAGAAAAGGGATGGTATAGACTGAGAGTGTAAATTATTTTTACACTATTAACCAATGACAACCATGTATCTCGCCAAATCAGCTTGTAAATCTTAAATTATTTAAATGATTTGATATTTTAAAATATTTTGATGGGATGAATGTGCAATACTTTTTTACACTGACAGTGCACTACCATTAAACTCAATTCTTAAATGTCTAATAACCAAAAGCCTTCAGCCACTTGAAATCACCACATATTACCATGTACCCAAACCGAATTTGAATCTACTGCAGTCAACAATTTCACGCAGTCAAAAATATTATTAGCCGTCTGATCTTGATCAGATGGATTTGAATAAATATTTTTTTTTTCACTTTAGAATATAAAAATATGGTACTTAAATGAAGACCATCAGATTCTCATCAAACGGTCAAGATCACATGACTGCGTGAATGCAGGATTTGCTGACTGCAGCAAATCTAAATCGACCCAAACCATATCACGCACGTGCCAGCCGTGATCCATAGAACCTGCAGTACTAAGTCATTAAGCAAGCCTCATACGCCAAGACCAACCCACAACATTCCAACCCGTCACACATAATACGCAGTTGTCTAACGTGTATACCCTATAAATTGCTAGACGTGCACTGCTATGGTATCCACAAATACAAATCCAAAACATGTAAATTATTTTTACAATAAGCGCATCAATACCTAATAGCCATGATGCAGAAGCATATACACACACTGAACATTCACAAAATAAATATCCACAATAAAAAACGAAACCTGCAGAATGTAGAAGAGGCAAATAACGAATACGACCCCACTTCATTGTACGAACAAAATGACCACACAACCTGCAATGCACCTGTACCTGCAATACGCACGCCAAACGCGGATTATGTACAACAACAATTGCAAAATATCACATGATACAAAAACGACAATTGCAAATCCTCACATGAGCTCTATAAAACGGACCTCACTCTCACTCTCATCTCCAAGCTCTTAGAAGCCAAGGACCCCCTGCCTAAATCATTTCTCTAACCTTCTTCCACCTTCAAGAATAACCCAACCTTTCTTCTTCAAATCTCCAACAAACATCCACCTTGTCCTTTCTCTTCCATAACAACCCAACCACACCCACTCAAACCCACAAACCCAGATCAACATCACGCGCCAAATCAGAGAAAAACGAAGGTAGAAGAAGAGAAAAATCTAACGAAAACGAAACAAAAATATAAACCCATACGCACTTGGACCTAAAATCTCAGAGCGACATGAGCAAACTATTTCAGACTTGAGACGAAGAGTGAATCGAGCAAAGCGAGAAGACAGAACAGGAGCAAGAAAGCCTAGTCGTGAACACGAACGGAGGAAGGTTGAGTCGTTTTGATACCCCTCTCTCTCGCGTGTTGACAATAAATGTTACCTTGTTCTTCTTCTTAAGGTTGTTTCGTCTTAAAAACTAAAATACCACTGGTTTTATAAAAGTGAACATTGATGGTGTATTTTGTGTTGCATCACACGCACCCCATCTGTTTTAATCCACCATCCCTTTTATCATTTTTCTAACCATGCCTTTTGTAAGTTCTGCCATCATTAGGTTTAATTGTTTTTCAAAAAGGTTACAAGGCTGATGCTTCATCACTATAACGGGCTTACTAGCCCATTTGGGTTTTTTTAATCATGTTTTGAACCTTGCTGACTATTCTGGTTGTTCTTTTCTTTTTTTTTTATTTTAAATGGGTCTGGGCTTTGAGGCCCACGCATACTTGAACATCACTCACACAACCTTTCAATTATGCAATTTTGTTTATTTTTTTTTATTATTTATTATTCTCTTTTAATTTCTTAAACTTTTTAATTTTTAGTTATCATCTTGTTTGGATTTAATTCTTGATTAATGTTATTCTTCAATATTTTGTTTATTTATTTATTTCGAATTTTGGTTGATGAACATCTAAGAGTCGTGGATTATCGATTCATCGATGAAAATTCATAATTAAAGATTAGACCATTTTCTTTTCTGACTCATCTCATTCCATTTTGATTTATTTTTAACTTTGTCTTTTCATTTCGATTATTGGTCGATGAAGTCTTTAGAATCGCGAATGTTGGTTGTTGAGGTTGTTTAACCTTCATTATTTCAAATCTGTAGCGAATGATCATCGAGATCATTTTCTATACTTTGGGATCGTGATAGGTTACCTTCGATTAATCGACGAAAGTTTGTAATTAAGACGAGATCGTTCGCTTTTCCTTTTCGTGTGGCACGATTCGTTGAAAACGATTTGCATATCATTTCTCCATCGTGTTTTAACACAAATATCGTTGATTGCGTGGCCTCATATAACATGATTTTCATCATAGTTTGTGCTACGACTGCTGAGCGCTAAAGTGGAACTGATTCGAAAGCGATTCATCTAATCAATAACGATTAACAATTAACCACTAACTGTAATTTATGTTTAATATTCTCTTGCTTTATATCATGTTCATATTATTATTGTTCATATTATCATATTGTTCATCATCTTATTCATACCCTGTCATCTTGTTCATATCTTGATCATCTCATTCAAAAAAGACGCTAAGACTATCGAAACCCTAAAACGATTAATTGGTGGATTGTGGTTACTATCCTTTTAGATCTGACTCTTGCTCGTGGCTTAGTTTAGGACACCTCGCACATAGACGGCTTTCTCTTTGGCTACCTGACAATGATCCCATTTATTTCTCGCAATCCCGTGTACTTTACATGTACCTCGCTCCCTTTCTGATGTACGCACTTTACTCGCTTTTTTATTGTGGTTTGTTTATTAGGAGCACCCCTAGGGACTAGCATAGGCTAAACCATTTTCAAACTAATTCTCGATTCGTCGTCGAACCATTTTCAAAACACCCTTGTAAGTCGATTTCTCTTTAGCATTCGCCATCAACCTAATGCACACACTCACACCTTTTGTCGTGGTTTCGTTACTAGGATCACCCCTAGGGACTAGGATCGATTCACACCTCTTTTCACAAACCCTTGATTCAACGTCAAGGGGCATTAACCAACTTTTAAGTCGAGTGATTTTTGCCTCGCAATTGACCTCTTTTCACAACCAAGCGCAAACACAATCAAACCCTTGATCCGACATCAAGTGGATTTTCTCAATCAAACTTTAAAACACATAACAACTATCGAAACACTTTTCAAGGTGAAAGAGAGAGGGATTGAGTCTTCGATCCTTTTCTTCAATTGTTTGGGTGCGAGTTCTCTTACTCGTGTGTGAGCAATTGATACCTCTAAAAGAAATCTAACTCGACAACATTCAAACCATTTTTACAAGCACTCATCATTCAAAAACACTTAACAGATATTTAAACACAATTTTTTAAAAGGTGAAATTGAGGGGGATGAAGTCTTCTATCTTTTTCCTCAATTGTTTGGGTGCGAGTTTTCTTACTCGTGTGTAAAAAATTGTCACCTCCAAATTACCAACCCCGTCGTAGTTCCACGAACTACGTACGCTCTGATTCTTCATTCTCGTCCAAATGAAGATACGTAGGCACAAGATTGTGATGATCTTGGCGAGCTACCTTCCATCTTTTTATTTGCTACCTTTTCTTTTTTCCACCTTTTCCGTCCAAACCTCTTTTCCCGTAGTCGAACTATGAGCACTCTGATTCCTCATTCTCATCTGAATGAGCATACGTAGGCACAAGGGCCTCAATCCTTGGTGAGCACCCTAACCTAAAACCACCCATTTTCCCTAGCAATCGAAACCCTTTATCTGAATGAGCATACGTAGGCACAAGGGCCCCAATCCTTGGTGAGCACCCTAACCTAAAACCACCCATTTTCCCTAGCAATCAAAACCCTTTATCGTACCTTTTCGCTTTATCTCGCTTAGAAGAAAATAAACAAGTTTAGCTAACATTCATCACAAATCGAACTAAGAGGTTGTCATTGAGTACAAAGGATGTGAGGGGGTGCTAATACCTCCCCCTCACGTAACCGACTCTCGAACCCAGAATGTGGTTGCGATGATCATGTGCTTATCTCTTTAAAGGTTTTCTCGATATTTTCCTTTCTCTCTTTTGGGATAAATAAAGTTTGGCGACTCTATCGAACCAATTTCTTCTGCATTTTTTGCGTGAGGGTCGTATTATTGATTAATTTCGAGGTGCGACAAATTGTAACATGAACGTCTTGATTTTCCTTTCTTGTCATCATCTTCCTTTTATGAGTTTGACTGTCTTCTGAATTTGATGAGGTTTTTGTCTGAGAACTTTACACCATTTCTTTTGATGTACTTGTTGAGTCTTTTCACAAAAGTCATATATCTTCTTCATCCGAATTCTCGTAATCTCTTATTTCACAATCATCTTGCTCATTTGTTAAGGAATTTGAACTTAAAGCCTTTAATACAATAGACTTCTTTTCTTCCTCTTTGTCTTTACCTTTCTCCTTCTTCATTTTCTTCTCATGCTTTTTCTCATGTTTTTCCAAGCAAGTGAGTTCTTGCTCATGTTCTTCTAGCTTTCCGAATAAAGTTGTCAGATCAAGTGTTTTAAGATAATTTGCTTCCTTGATCGCGATGACCTTGGGTTGTCATTCTTTATTAAGACACCTCAAAACTTTATTAGTAGCTATATCATTGGAGATAGGATTACCTAGAGCTTTCAAGCGATTTATAAGATGCATGAACCTCTTTTGTATTTCGGCAATGTTTTCACTATTCTTCATGCGAAATAGTTCAAACTCTTGATTTAACATAATGATCCTAGCTTATTTGACCTTATTAGTTCCCTCATGGGAAACTTCTAATGCGTCTCATATAGCTTTGGCGGTCTCACAATGAGAGACACAATAATACTCATCAACACTGAGTGCAAATATGAGAATATTTTGTGCCTTCCAATTATGTGACCATAATTTCTTATCATTATCACCCCATTGTGCTTCCGCTTAGGGTACAACGACACCTTGAGCATTGGTCACTGTAATTTCATTAAGACCATTGATGATGGCGTCCCATACACCCTTATCAACCGAGTTGACATAGATACACATACAAGATTTCCAATAGCCATAGTATTCACCGGTGAATATTGGCGCTCTATTGTACGCCTTTTTTAGGTTTGGTAGCCATTTTTTAATAAGCGAATATTTGAAGCACAAAATTAACCGGTACTCTTGATATCACTTGTTAGACGAACACGACTTATCTAGAGGGGGTGAATAGATCACCAAATAAAAAATTTCTTTACAAAAAGTTTTTTTTTTCAAAAATGATGGCTAGCGGAAGTAACTTAGATCGATTCGTCTAAACCAAACCGCTATCGAAAAGCTCAAATATGCATATGTGAAAACAAATCGGAGATAATGATAAGCTATCTAATTAATAATTTTCAATCACAATCTCTTGAAAACTACTCAACAAGCAATTCTATTTCCAATGATAAATCACACAAAAAATCAACAGAGACAAATTATCGAACACCTTGTATACAATCGATTTTGTTTGAAATTTTGTATGGTTTTCTTTTATCTTAAAATCCAATCACAATCAAAATGATTATGATCAATTCAACAAAACGTTTTTCAAACGATTTTAAAAAGAATTTACCAAATGAATTAATTGCACAAATGATGAACTCAATAATTTGCAAACAGAATGTAAAAGAGATAGAGAGAAATAAGAGAGATAGATAGATAGATGGAGAGAGAGAGAGAGAGAGAGAGAGAAAGTACATAAGGATTTGTTTAGGCAGTTCCTCAATCGGCCTTGCTATGAGTACGTTTGCCCTCAATTTGAATTCGAGTTGAGATCATGAAATTAACCTTACTTTGCAAATGTAGTTTACAAGAGAAATGAAGCAATGCAACCATACAAACCCTAAGTTTAATATTGATTATAATAATTTCTCTTCCCTTGATCTGACAGTCTCACGCTACTCCTTTGCAAGAACCACAACCCTTCAAAGCCTTCACTCGATCGAATCCGAATTGCGAATTATTGTAACCCAAGATTTACCAAGATGATCCACCGTCTCACAGTACTCCTTTGCAAGAACTGCAGCTCTTCAAAGCCTTCACTCGATCAAATCCAAACTTGAGTAATATTGTCCAAAACTTTCAAATCTATACTTTGATCTTGAAGGAAAACTCCACTTTGGTTTTCTTATTTGAACCCCCCTAAAAACTCAACCCAATTTACAATACCACAAGCTAAATTGAACCTTAAAAACTTGATTCTAGATGGCACCCAAATAATGAATGATTATGTGCACTTTGTTTGTGTGTATGCATAAACCAAGGTTGAAGATTATGATGACTCTTACTATGCTCCAGGTTTCGTTTATGATTTTACCAAAATCATTAAAAAGAAATGATGTATGTAGCAAGTATATATATGTGAGCAAGTATGACGCAAAGGTAATGCAAAATGAATGGAAAACAATGTAATTTTTCAAGATTTTTGATGCATACTTTGATCTTGAAGGAAAACCCCACCATGGTTTTCTTATTTGAAACCCCCCTAAGATCTCAACTCAATTTACAATACCACAAGCTAAATTAGACCTTATGAACTTGATTCTAGATAACACCTGTTGCGGTGAAAATTGGATATCAAGCTATTGATTAAACTTGAATCACAAATCTTTTAAATATTCACCACCGAGATTTGATTTATCCAAGGAAAAAGGTAAAGATCGTAAAAAAACTCTAAGTTTGCAATGTAACAACAACGCTAAGATATTTTAGGGGATCGGGGATTGGTTATACAATGGGAAAGTATTAACACCCTAAGTATATATAGTATTCTACAGGAACCTTTTATTTGTATTTATGATATTGTTTGCTATTGTTTGTGTTTGGGGTTATATGGTGAGAGATAGAAACTAAAAGGCTTAGTTACTAAGTATGCTCGCCAAAACTTTGAGGTCTTGTGCCTACATATCCTTACAAGGATGGAATCAGAGCAATTGTAGTTCACCTAAATAGGGATGAATGAATACTTGATTATGATCAAGATTCAAGGGGATTAAGTGTTAAGGTCTTAACACTTACTTGACTTGGTAAAGTCACAAGGGTTGTAAATTCTAACTTAAGTCTAAGACTAAAAAACCTAATGACTCTAACAAGGTCAAAGGGTGTAGGTAATTATGAGCTATCTATGACATAGAGTCAATAGAGAGACTTTCCCTTGGATTAAGGAATATGGGGCAACTTGTGGAGGAAGCTAACAAGCTAACATCACATGGGAGATAACTTGTAGAAGGCTGACTCTTGCTGAAGTTAGAATACTTTTGGAGAGGTGGTTTCTTCTACTACAGGGCATGCTAGAGAGAAGTGGATCAGTTTGGTGCTTGTGGAGCAAATAAGCTGAGGATTTTTGGAGCATATGTTTGATGTCCTTCAAGTGTGAAGAACATCTGGGCGATCTAGCAAACTAAGGGGATGTATGTCTCTTTGAGGAATGTGAAGTATTCCAGATTCAATTGGATTGTATCTCAGGGAACAAGGAGATCTATACATGAGAATTCAGGAGGAATTCGTGTGGTGTATGGATGGTTTCTGGACGAGAGAGATCAATGGTGTTTTAATCTCAATCCAAGAGTTTGTTGGTTACGGTACAAGGATGAGTTCCTGGTACTCTCACTATATGATCATGAAGTTGTCATGGGATATCATGTGGTGATTTTTGGTGTTTCTTGCTGAAGAAGCATCTGTTGAGAAAGATAAGGGGAGAACTTATGTCTGTTAAATGTACTAGTGTGGTACATGGATTACTTGAGGATCAAGCATTAGGTGAATGCGTTTAGCAGGTGTGTTGAACAGAGGGTGCGCTCTTGAAGACATGAAGATGCGTCTTATGTTTTCCATTCATTCGGGGTGTTCTTCTTGCAAAGGAGCACTGGTTATCTACGACATGGGGAGTTAGACTTATGTTTTGGATATATGGCTGCAGTAATGCAGATTAAATATCAAGATTGTTTGTGGTTTCAAGTAGTTTGTGATAGATTGCCTCAGTTGAGGATGATATGTCAGACGAGATGTCGTGACATTGCTCTTCTAATATAAGTTATGGGTGAACTTATCAGGTTGTTCTGATTCCGTCATTGGGTGTCAGTGGATTGAATCAGGAGGAATACAAGTATCTTGAGAGTTTTTTATGCTAACTGGAAGATGTTTGAAGAAATGTCTTAACATCTTGGTCAGTTACTCTTGGTCTTCTGGTTGAAAGGATTATCCTGTAGACAAAACACAAGAACGATAATTATGCTAAACAAAGTCTGACAAGGAGTCATGACAGTATGGGTACGTCCTAATTGGTTGTTTTAGATAGTAGAGAGTATAGACGTGTTAAGCATGTGTCTTGATGCAAGTGCATTCTTTGGACGGTCTCTCATAAAGTTGAAACTGTCAAACTTTAGCTGGACGGTGCACATTCATTTATGTTTACCTACCCAAATTTATGTCTCCACATGAATTGCTCTGCGACAACTTCTATGGACCATAATTCTCGAGAAAATCTGTTTGGGTATTTAAAGGTGGAGTCTACTTTTGGTTTTCAAAGTTAGTATTCTGGGTAAGTTCGTCATGGATTTTGTTAGGGTCTGGATTAATATCATGTAGGTATGGAATTGTACTGGCTACTTTTGCCAATTTTTGGCTAAAAAGGGGGAGAAGAGGTATGGATTCATCTCAGTTATGTCTTTTTACAACACATACTCATTCTTGCAAGTTGTGGTTTGCAAGGATGTTGGATGAGATGTTTTGACATCCTTGAGTTCTTCCCTTGTGCCTTGTGATCTGAGTTATGAAGCAGGTTATGTCTTGTGACCTGAGTTACATTCTCAATGGACTCTGCGTTGCGTGTGATACATTTGTTTCTTCTTAAGCTCTTTTTGGATCTTCTTATGGGTTCTCTTATGCCCCTTAAGAGGAATATTTATCCCTCCGTGGCAAGTAAAGGTTTGAGGGGGAGTGTGTTGCATACTCTTCCTCATGTACACCAACAGACAACTAGGAATTTCAGGGGTAAGAAGGAGTCTCAGAAGTGTTCCAATCATATCCACCAAACGCCGACTTTCTTTTTCTACCAAAGGAGTTTTACCAAAAATTTTGTCAAAAGGGGGAGATTGAAGGCTCTGCAGATTTGAGCAAATTTTTGGTAAAACAAGATGTCAAACACAAGGTTTCAACGGGTTGAAGTCTGGTGAAATAAGACGTATCAGACATAATGTCCTAACGAATGTCTCGACATCTTGACCTGATATAGCAGGTTGTTGCTAATCTGGTCAAAGATTTAAGGAGCAATCAAAATATGGATCAAGGAAGAAATAAATAGAAGATCTGAAGCCCAAGGAAGCAGAAGAGTATAAAAGAAGACCAAGACGTAGGACTGGAGAACCGAACCTATTGTAACACATTTATAAAGTAGAAAAATAGGGTTTAGGGTTTTGAGAGTCGTAGGCTTTCTTGTAAGTCTCCCTCTGTATCAATTTGATACAGTGTGGTAGACATAGGTACTTGTACAGATTCAGAAACCTATAGGTAATGAATCGTGTATTATTCTCGGATGAAGCTTTTAAGCAAATCCAAGTTAACTTGTTAGTCAAGGATGCTTGACTGAACTTTGTATTTAAAGGGGTGTGTTTCAATAGGATGATGCATTTATGGTGTAGTAACTGTTAGATAATCACAGGTTGTGATTTAGGGAGTGAGATGGGTTTCTCTTATCTAGGAT
Source organism: Lathyrus tuberosus (assembly GCA_022829125.1). Classification (NCBI taxonomy): domain Eukaryota; kingdom Viridiplantae; phylum Streptophyta; class Magnoliopsida; order Fabales; family Fabaceae; genus Lathyrus; species Lathyrus tuberosus. The sequence goes on along the minus strand of JALAZF010000414.1, from coordinate 3,738,264 downwards.
GGAGTTCTTAGATAAATTTTTCATTGGGTAGTGATAGGTAAACGTGGGTGTTTACTGTAAACCTGGGGTTGTTTGCATAAAACTATATTACTGATAGTGGATTCTTCTTCCTGGATTGGTATCCCTCAGATGTAGGTGATTTGCACCGAACTGGGTCATCATATTCTGTATTGTTTGTCATTATACAATTTACAGTTCAGTTTTGATTAACATGTTAGAACAGATGTCGAAACATCTGTGTTTCTGCAGTTACTGATATTCTGGATATCAGTTTGTAGTTTTGTTCCTTATTTAATAATTATGCAGAACAATGTCTTGACATGCGTTAGGACATTTGCTGTCTGCTATGCCATAATTTCAATAAAAATGAAACTTATGAATTAGTTGAAGCATGTATATGTTTAAATAATATCTATAAAATCAAATATTCATATTATGCATGTATTTTTTCGAAACCCATTAAACTCAAAACAATATATATATATATATATATATATATATATATATATATATATATATATATATATAAATTTGTTCCTTTATTACGGTAAAGACACAAGGTTTAAGATATGATTACCATCACTCGAATTTAAGAAAAACAAAACCAACCAAAACGATGAAGACAAGTGTGTGAAATGTTGAGTTGTAATTCCTTGTATCAAAGCAGTGTAACTCGACAGAAACAAGGAGTAGTCGAATTGTTGTAGTGTGTGGGTATCGAGTTGTAATAGTGTGTCGAAGTGTCAAAGCAAGTTGCCTCACACAGGATTTCGACTTAGGCTATTTTAGTAATGATAGCTATTTTGGGCTTTTATAGTTTTGGGCTTTGGCTTGGGGTGCAAGCTAACCTAAATCTATAAATAGGGAGAAACCCTTATTTTTGTAAGAACATATAACTGAATTCACAATTTGTAGTTACAAGTGAATATTGAAAGTTTCCGCAATTTGTGGGCAGAGAGGAACTCTGCAGATTTTCATCTTTTTCTCCAACGTTATTCTTTTCTCTTTCTCAACCCTTTTTCTTTTCATTGGCATTGTGTGATTGTTAATAATCTTGAGATCAAGATTGAATAGAAGAATTCTCCATAGGTTGTGGTTGAATTCCAACATCTGGTATCTAAAGCTCGGTTGTGATTCAAGGAAGAAAATTGTGATGGCGATGAATCATCCAAACGGGCACTTTCCGGCGAGCCTTCCGATTCTCAAGAAAGACAATTTTGAGAATTGGTGCAAGCAAATTAAGGTGGTTTTTTGTTATCAAGATCTTTGGGATCTTGTGAAGGAAGAAGTAGCAACGCTTGCAGAAGACAAGAGAATTCAAGAAAAGGTTGCAGACAAAGAATTGAAGAAGAAAGATTATAAAGCTCTCTTTATAATCCATCAATGTGTTGATCCAGATAATTTTGAAATGGTTAGTGATGTAGAATCAACAAAAGAAGCTTGAGAGATTCTTGAAAAATTGTTTGGAGGCGCAGAGAAGGTGAAAAAGGTGAGGTTACAAACTCAGAAAAGGACTTATGAATTGCTTCAGATAGAAAACAATGAAAGTATAACAGATTTCTTCACTAGAGTTACAAAGCCGGTGAATCAAATAAAGGTATGTGGAAAAGTGTTGACATCAAGATCAGTTGTGTCAAAGATCTTGAGGTCATTGACTCCAAAATTCGACCACGTGGTAGTAGCCATAGAAGAGTTGAAAGACTTGTCAGTATTGACGAAGGAAGAACTTTAAGGGATGCTTGAGTCTCATGAACAAAGGATGGCTGAAAGAGCTGCAAGAATGTTGAAGAGTGATATGGCTTTGCAGGCGTAGCCAAAAAAAGAAAGGAAATGCAAAAAAAGATGGAATGGCAATAAAGGCAGATGAGGCTACAACAATTCGACTAGTCGAAATCAGCATGAAGGAAATTGGTCGAATCAGAGAAAACCCTGGAACCAAGGCAACCAAAGATGTGGTGCTGTAGGTAGAGGAAAAGGTGGTGGTCGAAAGCCTGACAAAAGTCATATTCAGTGTTTCAATTGTCAGGAGTATGGTTATTATTTTAGTGATTATCCAGAAAAGAAGAAGAATCAAGAAATTGATGTAAAGCTGGCAAAACATGAAGAAGAAGAAATGTTGTTGATGGTCACAACAAGAGGCGGAGAGAGATTACAAGACCAGTGGTATTTGGACTCAGGATGCTCATCACACATGACTGGAAGGAAAGATTGGTTTGTCAACATGAAGCCCTTGTTGAAGAACACGGTGAAGTTTGCAAATGACAACACTCTAGCAGTTGAAAGTGTTGGTGATGTTCTGATTATGAGGAAAGATGGCAAGAGGTCAACAATTTCCAATGTGTTGTACATACCAGGCATGAAGAGTAATTTGCTCAGTATAGAATAGCTTATCGAAAATAACTACAAGGTAGTTGTCAAAGACAAGATGATGAGAGTTCTCGACGCAGGTGGTAGGTTGATCTTGAAGGCTCCAATGTCTTAAAATATGACCTTTAAGATTGAACTCAATGTGATGGAGCACAAGTTCCTAGCATCCGCAGCCAGCAGAGATGAGTTGTTATGGCACTTTTGAATAGGCCATCTCAACTTCAATGACATTAGAGAGCTAAAGAGATGAAATATGGCTTCAGGATTACCTGAAATCGACATTCCAAGTGAAGTCTGTGAAGAGCGTGTTCAGTTGAAACAACACAATAATAACTTCAGCAAGGATGGAGGAAGGAAGTCAAAGGCAATTATGGAAGTCATATACTCTAATGTATGTGGTCCAATCCAGGTGGATTCGATTGTAGGCAACAGATACTTTGCCATGTTCATAGATGATTATAGTCGAAAATTGTAGACTTACCTCATCAAGAAGAAAAAGTGATGTGATCGAGGTATTTGCCAGATTCAAATCTATGGTCGAAAGACAGAGTGGTCGAAAGCTGAAAATTCTGAGGACTGATGGTGGTGGAGAGTATGTATCGAAAGAGTTCAATGCATTATGTGAAAAATAATGGATTGTGCATGAGGTGGTTTCACCCTACACTCCACAACATAATAGAATTGCAGAAAGAAAGAACAGAACCATCATGAACATGGTGAGAAGTATGTTGAATGGAAAGCATCTACCCAAAGAGTTATGGGGATAAACGATTTCGACAACAACATATATATTAAACAGATGTCCGACGAAGAAGCTTGAAGAAATCACACCAGAAGAATGTTAGTCTGGAGTCAAGCCTAGCCTCAATCACTTGAAGGTGTTTGGATCTATAACACATAGACATGTGCTAGATCAGTTGAGAAGGAAGCTTAATGACAAGTCAAATCAGATGATCTTGATAAAATATCATTCGACTAGAGGTTACAAGTTGTTCGACCCAGTGAATAAACAGGTAGTGATCAGCAGGGACGTGATCATAGATGAGCTTAAAGAATGGGATTAAACTGAGAATGCCAAGAAGGATTCAGTGAAAATATCTTGTGAAGAACCAATCACTGAAGTCGAAAGAGAAGTTCGACAGGAACAAGTCAGAGATGAAGCCGGTTCAAGCAGACCTCGACGAATAAGACACATGCCTGCAAGGTTACAAGAATGTGTGATTACATCATATGATGTGGTTGTTGAAGAGGGTGAGCTGGTACATTATGCTTTCTATAAAGATGTCGAACCAGTCAATGCAGGTGAGGCATTGAAATATTCGAAGTGGGTGAAAGCAATGAATGAGGAGTTAGACTCCATCGAAGTCAACAACACTTGGTCACTTGTCGAATTGCCTCAAGGCAAGAAGGCAATTGATGTGAAGTGGGTTTACAAAGTGAAGATGAATCCTAAAGGAGAAGTAACTCGACACAAGGCGAGACTCGTGGCGAAAGGATTTCTTCAGAAGGAAGGAATCGACTTTGACGAAGTGTTTGCACCTGTTGCTATGATCGAAATAATCAGATTGGTTGTTGGTTTAGCAAACATGAACAATTGGCACACATGTCAGATGGATGTGAAATGTGCGTTTCTGAATGACCCCTTAGACGAAGAAGTTTATGCCGCACAACTAGCTGGATATGTGAAACGAGGCGAAGAAAGAAAGGTGTGCAGGCTGCATAAAGCCCTGTATGGACTTAAGCAAAATCCAAGAGCTTGGAATAAGAAAATCGACAGCTTCTTAAGGGAGAAGGAATTTTTGAAGTGTACGACTGAACATGGAGTGTATGTAAGAAGAAGCAGTAGTGAATTGCTTATACTATGTCCCTATGTCGATGACTTACTGGTAACAGGAAGTTGCAAGAAGGAGATTGAAGACTTCAAACATAACCTGAGTGAGGAGTTTGAAATGTCAGACTTGGGAGACCTCTCATATTTCCTTGGCATCAAATTCTTCAAGACTAGTAGAGGTTTGATGATGCACCAAAGAAGATATGCATGTGAAATACTCAAGAGATTTAAGATGCAAGATTACAACCCAACTTCGACTCCAATTGAGGCTAGATTGCAACTGTCGAAGGATTCAGATGAAGATGATGTCAATCCAACCCAATATAGAAGACTTATTAGGTCACTTAGATACCTTTGTCATATAAAGCCTGACTTAGCATACAACGTGGGCATGGTAAGTAGATTCATGCAGAAGCCAAAGGTATCACACCTAGCAGCAATGAAGAGGATACTGAGGTATCTGAAAGGGACTCTCGACTATGGCATTTTGTTTCCTGCAGCTGATGAAGGAAAAGAATGCAAGTTAGTGGGATACACTGACTCAAGTTGGTGTAATGATGCTGAGGATCAAAAATCCACAGTTGGCTATGTGTTTATGTTAGGTGGTGCACCAGTTGCTTGGAGTTCGAGAATGGAGCCAGTAGTGGCATTGTCATCATGCAAAGCAGAGTACATAGTTACTTCTCTTTGTGTATGTTAAGCAACATGAATGATGAACCTGGTCGAAGAGATTACAGGGAAGAGTCATGGAGCAATTACCATGAAGATCGGCAACATGTTAGCTATCAACTTGGCAAAGAATCCAATAGCACACGGTCGAAGCAAACACATCGAAATGAGGTTCCATTATCTTCAAGAGTAGGTAGCAAAAGGGAAGATGAACTTGGAACACTGAAAAATTGAGAATCAGATTGCAGACATCATGACGAAGGGAGTGCCAGTCGAAGTTTTCAGAAGACTAAGAGTCATGATGAATGTAGACAGCTTAGACACAATGAATTAGATGGTGTGTTGAGTTGTAATTCATTGTGTCGAAGCAGTGTAACTTGACAAAAACAAGGAGTAGTCGAATTCTTGTAGTGTGTGGGTGTCGAGTTGTAATAGTGTGTCGAAGCAGGTTGCTTCACGCAGGATTTCGACTTAGGCTTATTTTAGTAATGATAGTTATTTTAGGCTTTGCCTTGGGGTGCAAGCTAACCTAAATCTATAAATAGGGAGAAACCCTTATTTTTGTAAGAACATATAACAGAATTCACAGTTTGTAGTTGCAAGTGAATAATGAAAGTTTCCACAGTTTGTGGGCAGAGAGAAACTATGCAGATTTTTATCTTCTTCTCCAACATTATTCTTTTCTCTTTCTCAACCCTTTTTCTTTTCATTGCCATTGTGTGATTGTTAACAATCTTGAGATCAAGATTGAATAGAAGAATTCTCCATAGGTTGTGGTTTAATTCAAACATGAAACGACAAAAATATAACATTTGTATTCAAATAACAATGATTACTACCTACTAGTTAGTGAGTATGAAAGATTAATGATAACACGTTTGACCATTGTCGGAACTTTCTTTCTTCCCACAAAAAAATGGCAATGTTAAAAACCCTAAGTAACGTTAGAAGTTATACGATTTTTGTTTTAGCGTGCCAAATATACAAAACCAATAGACGATTTAACCAAGTTGTTATAACATTAAAGTGACCCACCTAATTATTCAAGAAAATTAAAAAAGTGTAAATAGAGGTTAATAAAGTCAATTTGAATAAAAATTGGAATCTGAAGTGTATATTTGGTTATTTATATGGACGTTATGTTTGAAAGGAAAATTTATATTTATTTGTGTTGGTAATAGTAACAAACGGTGAATTAAAAAAGTGATTTCCATCAATTGGAAATCAACATTGATTACATAATTTTTTTGTATTAAACATTACATTGAGTGTCCACCACTAATCTTTTATACCAACTAGAATATAACTCGCGCGTTGCGCGGATGATCTATAATATATTAATGTCATCGTATATGAAATTTTAAACTTCATTAAAATTTTATATTATTGTTTTGTTTGTTGAGTATTTTTTAAAATGATTATATTTGAGTCATTATTAAATGTACTTTTATAAGCACATATTTGAGAAAACGTTAAATTTTAAGAGTAATATGGAAGATCAATTTGTTATGTTCGTATGATTATTTTCTAGTGAGTTATTTGAATAATTATTCTATATGAATTTATTAGAATATTTGAGACTATGTTGAATTTTAAGGAGTAATAAAAAAAATCGATGTAATTGTAAATAATATAAGAATTATATTAAATTTTATCAATTAGTTTGTATATTACAAATTTATTGATTTTGATGAATGAATAATATCTAAAACAACAATTTTAAGGGTTAATTTATAATTTAATTTAGTTTATTTTTTTCAAAATAATAATTAAATGGTTGTCATTTAGAATATAACAATAATTGTACTAAAATATAATGAAAAAAAGAGTTTTAAAATTTTTAAGATTACATTAAGTGTTGAGTTATAAATTGGAATGTTAGATAATTATTATCAATAATAGGTGTTCTGGACTGGGCCGGGGCATGCTCATCAGTCGAGTAGGCCCAACCCACAAGGCCTGGGATGGCCCAATAAGGACTCCTAGCAAGACCACTGTCGGGCACAGGCTCACCTTCACAGGTCGGGCACACGCCTAACCTCGGGTGTGTACGGCACTCACGAATGGACCGTCGGGTGCAGGCCCTAAGCCTCCCGGGCTCGCCTCTCCTCGACGCTCATGTGCTCCTCCCCGAGAGGAGCCATCTCCGCCCGCAAGTGAGTCCTCCCCGCGAGGACACATCTCTTCCCGACACGCAAGACTCCTCCCCGCGAGGACACGTTCTCATGTAACCACCCATTCCCGATGGAATCGGTCTGCCCTAATTCCGGAGATCTAGGAATGGTTACCCCAGGGCGAAGACCACGTGCTGGTCTTCACTACGCCACATAAGCCCTGGCAGTTACTTGGATTGGGCCTGGCAATCCAGCCCAATGCAAGTAACCGTTGGCCCCACGCTGGGGGCTCTCTATAAATACCCTCTCACTTGAGAGGGTCAGGTTACTCACTTCTTAACACTCTAAGCTTCTTCTCTTGTACTTGCTTTTTCTCTGACGGTTACCTTACTTGAGCGTCGGAGTACCTTGCAGGTACCCCCCGGTCGTCTTTCAACCGCACCGGAGCTGAAGTCCAGACGACGTTGTTGGCCACCAGAAACTGTCTGATCCAGGTACGATCAGTGGCATCGTCTGTGGAAACCCTTTGCTTCCCCGTTTTTCCTACGATAAACCAAAGCAACTCTCATTCATCACCATCATGGTCGATAATCCGTCTGCTAACAAAGCTCTGGACACCGTCCTTGCGCAACTCGAGAACGGGAACCACCGCGAAGACGCTGCTGCCCTCCACGTTGAAGAAGGCGACGTGAGAGATGGGCAGACCGCCTCCCCAGACTCCCAAGACGTGGCTTACAATGCCGCCCACCAAGACGATCAGCAAACTGTTTTTCAGCCAGTTGCTCCTCCGCCTAATGCAGACGCGAGCACCGTGGCCCTGTTCGCCTTGATCAATCATACCAATCAGTTGATCGCGCACCAGAATACCAGGATTGAAGCACTGGAGCAAGGGCGGGCACGACGATCTTCCCCGCGAAGACATCGTCGTCCTCCGTCGCCTCGTCGTTCTCCTTCCCCGTGAAGGACTCCTTCAGACGAGTCTCGGACACCCTCGCCGGTGCGCGAGGGTCGTCGGCCACGTCTTGAGTGCCCCCAACCGACGATCTCCCAGAAACGCCCTCGTTCCCCACCTCGGAAGGAACCCAGGGCCTCCACCACCACCAAGAAGTCCAAGCAGACCGAGGAGAGGCCGAGGCACCGTTCGAGGAATTCCCCTCCACGGCATCAGCGATCCCCTTCGGTGTCCCCGACAGGAAGTGATGACAACGACCAGAGGACCCTTCTATCGTGGGAGATCATGAACGCCCCAATTCCTGCGGGCATGGAGAAACCTCCGCAGCTGGGGAACTACGACGGCCTGTCCGACCCCGACGACCACGTCGAAAGCTTCGAAGCCATGCTCGACTTCAGAAACGTCAGGGGAGCCATCAAGTGCAGGTTTTTCCCCACCACTTTGAGGAAGGGCGCCATGATTTGGTACAAGGGCCTGGCACCCGGGTCGATCACGTCTTGGAAGCAACTAAGACAACGCTTCGTCAAACACTTTACTGCATCTCGTCGACACCCGAAGACGGAAGCTGCCCTAGAAAGCATCTTCCAGGGGAAGAACGAATCTCTCTGGAACTACATGAAGAGATTCAACAGAGAAGCTGTCGAGGTTCATACGACCGAAGACATGAAGAAATATTTGATCATCCACGGGCTACGTTTCAGATCTGACTTTGCCAAGTCTGTGGGCCTCCGCAGACCCCACCGTCTCGAGGATCTCCTCCAACAGGCGCAGTCGTACATCGAGCTCGAGGAGTCGGAGGAGGCACAGATCGCCCTTGAATTAAGGCGTAAAGAAGGCCCCCGCGACCACAAAGAAGAAGACTCCCCTCCACGACGAGGAGGAGAAAGAAAGAGAGATAATCGCCCCCGGGAACCTCGTGAACCACGCGGACCAGCTGGCCGGTTCACCGAGTACACCCCACTCAACGCTCCCCGCGCGCAAATCTTCTTCGAGTGCCAGAACTCAGAATTTGTGAAAGGAGGAGTCCGCTTTCCGAAGCCCACTGCCCCCAAATCAAACGTTGACAATTCAAAATACTGTAGGTTCCATCAGAGTCACGGACATGTGACAGAAGACTGCATCCATCTCAAAGATGCGATTGAAATTCTGATCAAGGAGGGGCACCTAAAGAAATACGCCCAGAAGAATGAAACTCCTCGTCCTAGCCCCGGGAAGCCCAGAACGTCGAGGAGACGACGCCTCCCCCCGATGAGAGTCGCCTTCAGGTCGCCCTCAGTGTCACTCGACCCGAAGATTTCTTTGTCCCCCCAATCATTGAAGGCCAAGAAGCAATTTGCAACATGTGGGCGACCTTCCCCCACGAGGACCCCGTCACTGCCCGTAGCACCTGGGAAAGCTTCCCCAGGGCAATGGTCATCTCTGGGGGTGGTCCAGAGAAGTTGCCCGTCGGATCGATCAAGCGGAAATTTGACGAGTTAGAATCCGCAACGTCGGCAAAGACAACCACTCTCGAGAAAGTGCGGGGAAACTCCAACCCTATCACCTTCTACCTCGAGGAACTCCCCGGGGGAGCGCCAAACGCCACTATTCCCCTCCTGGTCAAGGCACAGATGGCGAACTTTGATGTTTGAAGGATCCTAGTCGACCAGGGAAGTTCGGTCGACATCATGTATGTCCATCTATTCGGAACCCTTCAGCTCGACGAAAGGCATCTGACCCCGTGCGTCGGTTCAGATCTACAGGGGTTCAACGGAACCACCACCAGACCATGGGGTTACGTGGAGATGATGGTTACATTTGGGGCCGAAGACACTGCCCGACAGGTGAAGATCCTTTTCCTGGTGGTCGAATGCCCGTCCCTTTACAACTGCATCCTCGGGAGGACCACCCTGGCTGAACTTACGGCGTTGCCATCAACGGTCCACCTCAAAATGAAGTACTACACGACCAGGGGACGAGTAGTGAAGATGCACGGGGACATCGACGCGGCCAGAAGATGCTTCGACGCCGCCATCAAAGGCCTGAGTTCCATCGGCCCCAAACCCAAGACCGTGGCCAAGCCACCCCAAGACGCCGAACAGGTACCTCTCCCGCGCGTCAACGCGATCAAACTCGACAGCAGGTTCCCAGGCGAACCCGATGAAGACGGGGCAGAAGACATCGACCTCCAGGCGGAAAACAACGGGCGGTCTCTCTACCCAACGTGCCTCATCCCAGACGGGGACTTTGAGCTCGTGGTCCTCGGGGACGATCCAGATCGTAACGTGAAGATTGGCACCGGGATCCCCGACCTGGAAAAGGAGCAGCTGAAGGCATGTCTAAGGGAGAACGCTGATCTCTTCGCGTGGAGCGCATCCGAGATTCCTGGCCTCGACCCCGAGGTGGCTTGCCATCAGCTCGCAGTAGATCCGGCCGCTAGGGCCATAGCACAATGTAGGCGTAAGCATCTCCCGAAAAAGCGGAGGCTGCCGAAAAAGCTGTAAAAGACCTCCTAGAGGCAAATTTTATTTCGGAGGCCAGGTACACGACCTGGCTGTCCAACGTTGTACTTGTTAAAAAGAATAATGGAAAATGGAGGATGTGCGTTGATTATACTGATCTTAACCGGGCTTGCCTGAAAGACAGTTATCCCTTGCCTAACATCGACCAGCTGGTCGACAATTCTGTAGGTTACAAACTACTATCCTTCATGGACGCTTACTCGGGATATAACCAAATTCCCATGGACAAGGTCGACAAACAACACACGGCCTTCATGATCGCGTCGGGCAACTACTATTACAACGTGATGCCCTTCGGTCTGAAGAATGTCGGTGCGACATACCAACGGATGATGAATAAGGTTTTCCGGGCTGAAATCGGCGACATGCTCGAGGTCTACATGGACGACATGATCGTCAAATCCGCGGAAGAAGTCGACCACATCGCGCACCTCAAGGTGTTCGACATGGCGAGGAGATGCCGCATGAGGTTTAACCCCGACAAATGCACCTTCGGCGTTCGAGCAGGTAAGTTCCTCGGATTTTACCTCACAGAACGAGGAATCGAGGCCAACCCCGACAAGTGTAGGGCTTTCTCCGAGCTCCCTACTTCGGACTCAAAGAAGTCGATACAATCATTGAACGGGATGCTCACTGCCCTCTCCCGCTTCGTCTCCAAATCCGCACAGTACGCACTCCCATTTTTCAAACTTCTTCGACAAAAAGCGGAGTTTGAGTGGAGCGAAGAATGCGAGCAGGCGTTCGTCCAATTAAAACAAGTCTTATCACAACCCCCGGTCCTCTCACGGCCTGAGAGTGGGGAAACACTCTTCTTGTATCTTGCAATCACGAGTGAAGCAGTCAGCGCCGTCCTCATTCGGGAGACCCCGGACGGGCAGAAGCCAGTTTACTTCATGAACAAAGCCCTCCAAGGCCCCGAGCTCAGATATCAGCAGATAGAGAAAGTCGCCCTGGGCCTCGTTACTGCGGCCAGGAGGCTACGCCACTACTTCCTCGCCCACACCGTCGTCGTGAGGATCGAGCAGCCTATAAGGCAGCACCTCGGACGATCGGACATGGCGGGGAGGATGCTCAGGTGGTCGCTCGAGCTCGCCGAGTTTGACATCCAATACGAAGGGAGGAAAACCCTGAAGGCCCAAGTATTGGCCGACTTTGTAGCGGAGATGACCGTCCCGGAACCTTCGACCAACGGATCCCAAAAATGGACGATCTATGTCGATGGGGCATCCAGCCCGAAGGGAAGCGGGGCGGGCATCATCCTAGAAAACGAGGAAGGCATCCTGATCGAGGTATCCCTCGAACTATCCTTCCCGGCGTCGAACAACCAAGTCGAATACGAGGCCTTCCTCACAGGACTTCGGCTGGCCGAGGACCTCGGCGCCAAGGAGGTCAAACTCTTCACCGACTCCTAGCTCGCGGCCTCGCAAGTCCGAGGAGAGTACCAAGCCAAGAATGACAGCCTCATAGAATACTTGGCCTTGGTGAAATAAAAGATGAAAAAGTTCACCTCCGCAGAAGTAACTCACATCCCCCGCGAGCACAATGCCCGAGCAGATGTCTTGTCCAAATTGGCAAGCACAAAGAAGAAAGGCGGGAACAAATCTGTCATACAAGAAGTGCTTTCCCGCCCGAGCATCGACAAACCGTCCACAGTTTCGGACATCAACGCCATCGGGGACAGCAATTGCTGGATGACCTCGGTATACGAATACCTCATGACGGGCAAACTGCCCGAAGATCCCAAAGAAGCAGGAATGGTCAAGAGGCGGGCGTGCTCGTACACTATAGTCAAGGATAAGCTATACCGGCGAGGGTTATCTATTCCCCTCCTCAGATGTGTCGAGGAGACCAAGGTCCCCGGTATACTCCAGGAGATCCATGAGGGAATCAATGCCCAGCACCTCGGCGGGCGATCGTTAGCCCGTAAGGCGCTTCGAACAGGGTATTATTGGCCCACCATGCAACAGGACGCCAAGGAACACATCAAGAAGTGCGACAGATGCCAACAACACGGGGACATGCACCTCACTCCTCCCAATGAGCTCAGTCCACTGTCCTCCCCGTGGCCGTTTGCGTGGTGGGGAATGGATATCCTCGGACCTTTCGTCCAGGGGTCGTATCAAAACAAATACCTCATCGTCGGGGTGGACTACTTCACGAAGTGGATTGAGGCCGAAGCGTTGGCCAAAATCACGGCCTTTAACATACTACGTTTTTACAAAAGAAATATCCTCGCCCGATTTGGCGTGCCTCAAGCTATCGTCACCGACAACAGAACACAGTTCACCGACAAGAACTTCCAAGACTTCGTCACAAAACTAGGCACGAAGCAACACTTCACGTCGGTCGAGCACCCTCAAACGAACGGACAGGCTGAGGTGGCGAACAGGGTGATCCTCCGAGGATTAAGATGTCGACTAGGCGATTCCAAACAACGGTGGGTCGAGGAGCTACACAGCGTCCTCTGGGCCTACCGGACGACCCCACACTCCACAACCGGGGAGACCCCCTTCCGTCTGACCTACGGAACCGAAGCGGTGATCCCCGTGGAGATCAGGGAACCCTCGAGGAGGACAGAAGCCCCCCTCGACGGGGACGTGAACGACGAAGCCCTGAGGGAAGAGCTCGATTTTGTCGAGGAGATACGTTCGGGCACTTCTCTCCGAGAAGATTCACTTAAACAGAAAATAACACTATGTTATAACGACAAAGTTATCAAACGTGATTTTCAGGTGGGCACCCTCGTCCTACGAAGGAACCAGAAAGACTCGCGAGAAGGCAAACTCGCCGTGAACTGGGAGGGCCCGTACCGCGTCCGCGCGAAAACGGGGACAGGAGCTTACTTCCTCGAAAATCTGCACGGGGAAGAACTCGCTCGACCATGGAAAGCTGAGAAGCTCAAACAATACTACAGTTAAGCACTGCCCGCATCTCACTAGCACCGTGCTTACGGGGACACACTAAGGTACAAACGCGACACCCCTATACAGAACACGATGATCAGACACCGCGTTGTGTGTGCGCGAGGACCTTTGATCCGACGGGGATACCTCGATCGAGCTCCGCTGTCGTTGTACCTATTAGGCAGAACACCCAGCTCGCGATGGGAAGTTCACGCCACGAAGCTAAGACCTCGACCGAGCTCTTAGCCTCGTTGAAGGTCGGAATGCGCCTCCGACCACCCGACCGACTCTCCACGCGGTCGGGACTATCAAGGTCGAGCAAATCCCAAAGTCTTTAATACTTAGACAAAAAACAAAGTATAGCAAATGCATTAGCATCACACACAATTAAAACCATGCAAACAACACTAGCAGATAAACAAAGGTACATTAAAACGGGCAGAAGCCCAATGTACAAATATTACAATCAGATGACAAAAAGCCCCTGGCACGCAGGCCGGGCAGAAATATCCCAATAAATAAAAATGGCTCGCATGTCGAACAGAACGGGGAAGAAAATCCTACTCAGCGGCGGTCCCTTCAGGCTGCTCGGGATCATGGACCTCGTCGACTCTCATCGGCTGCACGATCTGACTGTCGACCACCTCGTAGTCGGGGTCAATCCCCTCGGTCGAAAGGTCGGGGTTGAGGACCCGAAGCTGCTCCACCGCATTCTTGAAACCTATGCCCGCGACCGCGAGATTGTCTTCCTTGGCTTCTCGGAGTTTCGCTATCAGCGCTACCCGCGAAGTCAGCAACCTATCCTCCTCGGTTTCCTCCTCAGCGGGGCGGACATCCTCCTCCAATTCAGTGTTCCTCGCCAAAAGACGATCCCTCTCCTCCTCGACCCCGGCGAGACGTTTCCGCTCCTCCTCGGCACTCTTCAACTTTTCCTCCAATTTCTGTTGAAGCTCGACCTGGGCCTGGTTCTGGCTTTTGTAGTCAGCCAGCTCCTTACCCACCTTCTCCATTTCGGCCGAGATGGACTGGAAACTTTCTCGCAACCTGTTCAGCTCGCTTGCGGGGCACGCCTCGTCGTTCAGAACTAAGGCAGCCGCGCAAACCCGCATCACAGCAGACATATCCTCTACCAGCATCCTTCGTCGAGAAACCTTGTCGACGCTTAAGATGGCCTGAGTTTCGGGGCCACCCACGCATAGCGAATTATTCCCCATAAAGAAGTTCGGCCTTGTGTGACAAGGCGGGAGCACAAATTTCATGGCAGGGGGGCTTTCGTGCTCGGTAAGGTCGATGTCCACCGTGTTTGCAAGCCGTTGCCTCTTCGGAGAGCTCTGGGGGCTGAGAGAATCACTACCTTGGTGAGAGCCAGAGGAACCACTGAGTGCCGGGGTGGGAACAGACTCCAGCACTCGGAGTTGGTCGACACGACTCTTGCCTCCTTTCTTCGCAGCGTGGTTGGCCTTCAGCTTCTTGAAGCGCTCCTCAGCATTCAACATCTTATCTGCAAAGAAAACAAAGAGGTCAGTAGTTCGAAAAGAAGGATGAAGGGAAAGACAGGTCGGGGAGACCACCCCCACCTAACAGCTCAAGAGCCTCCTCGTCAGAAAACGTCTCGAGGAGAGCCCTAGTATTGATCACTTGACGCTTCGTCAAGACCTGCCCGTCATCGCCCAGAACGAAGTCCCCGTTTGGCATCACGAGCTTTGCTTTGTTAAACCCACTGACGAACTTAACTATGGCCTCATGAGCCAAGCGATTCCCTTCACAAAGTCTGCCGGGGCTGACGATATAGTTGTCTGTTCCCCTCTTGAAGTGTTCTTCAGTCTAGAACAACGGGAACTTAGGCACAAGGGTCTCCTCTCGCCGTCCACCCACCTCTTTGACAACCCGAGTGTACATGGTATTCACGGCCTCATGTGTTACCGGCCTCACGAGGTAGTACCGGTACTTGAAATTCCGCACGGAGTCCATATAAGTGTGAAACAGGCTGTTCACCTGTTTGAAGGACACCCAACCGTGCCTACCGTCCCCGGCCTGTCGCTGAAGGTGGAAAATGCGGAAAAACAAGGGCACGGTCGCCCCGATCCTCAGATATTTGGACACTAGCTCGAAGGCCCTAATGAAAGCAAGAGAGTTGGGGTGGAGTTGAGAAGGGGCCAAACACAGCCTGGTAAATACGACCTGCTAGAAATCCGTGAAAGGCAGACGCCACCCCGCCTCGTCGAACATAAACTCATAGATGGGGAACCGCATCCCGCTGTACGTCGAGCAGATCCAATGGTGTGGCAGAGGCCTAAACACGTTCCATGACTTCGGTGAACCTATAAGGCGGTGCTCGACGGTATAAAATATTCCCTCCTCCTCCAGGTCGACAAACTCGGATATCATGTTCATGGCCTCCTCGTAGGCCCACTCGTCGGTCGTCCTCTCCCCGACGCTGGATGTCTCCGCCATAGGTGAACCAGGCCCGTCGTAGATATCCAAAGACCCCTCGGCCACTTGCAATACGTCTATTTACCTGAAAAGCAGAAGGAAATGGTGAATTCGATGACCCATATCAAATCCACCCCTTCCACCGTTGATCAAGTGAAAGGGCGAGGAGGGAACGTCGGGGAACGCGAACCCGCGACCGTCCTCAGGTCCGCTGGGAGCGAAAATGGGCGGGACCCCGGGGTATTAGACCCACATCCCTGAGATAAACATCGGCTCCCCTGGGATTCCGTCCTTGATCCCCGGAATGTTCAACAAATAGCTGAGAAACGCTCATCCCATGACCCCGAGGTATCTTTCGTGTCCTCGGGGATTTCGTCGCTTCTCCCCGCGAGATTCAACAACTAAAGTATGAAATTCCGCCGTTTTCGCCGGATATTTCGTGATTTCCATGGGAACTTCATCAGTTCACCATAAGATTCACCCTACAAATGCAAGCAAAAGAGGGAAAAGAGAGAACTTAATTCAAAAAGTACTTTCGGTAGGGTTCCGGTACGGCTGTCAACGGCGGCGAACGGATGCGAACGACGGTTGAAGGGAGAGTGAAGGAAGAGAAAGTTAGAGCAAAGGAAGAGTGAAAAATGTGCAAATGACACGGGCTTCCCCTATTTATGGGGCTCTCACGAGTCTCGAGGGCTCCTAGGCAATCGATTGCACTACCCTAGCATAGCCGCCCTAGGGAATGATGAGTTGTGATGCGTGGCACACGTTTCCCCACACGCGTCTTTTCATTTCCCAACGAGCGCCTTCTCATTCACCTCGCTTCAGACCTCTCATATCCCCGCGACGTTGCGCAGATTCGGTCAACCCATCCCGAGGGTCGATTTGTCTCTCCCCTCTTGGCCTACAGCTCCTCGTTAGCATCCCTTCCTTGATGAGTCCTCGACATGGCTAGCCCTTAAGTTATCACTCTGACGCTTAGAGCAACGACTTGGGGGACTCCTGTTCTGGACTGGGCCGGAGCATGCTCATCAGTCGAGCAGGCCCAACCCACAAGGCCTGGGATGGCCCAATAAGGACTCCTAGCAAGACCACTGTCGGGCACAGGCTCACCTCCACGGGTCGGGCACACGCCTAACCTCGGGTGTGTACGGCACTCACGAATGGACCGTCGGGTGCAGGCCCTAAGCCTCCCGGGCTCGCCTCTCCTCGACGCTCATGTGCTCCTCCCCGAGAAGAGCCATCTCTGCCCGCAAGTGAGTCCTCCCCGCGAGGACACGTCTCTCCCCGACACGCAGGACTCCTCCCCGCGAGGACACGTTCTCATGTAACCACCCACTCCCGATAGAATCGGTCTGCCCTAATTCCGGAGATCTAGGAACGGTTACCCCAGGGCGAAGACCACGTGCTGGTCTTCACTACGCCACGTAAGCCCTGGCAGTTACTTGGATTGGGCCTGGCAATCCAGCCCAATGCAAGTAACCGTTGGCCCCGCGCTGGGGGCTCTCTATAAATACCCTTTCACTTGAGAGGGTCAGGTTACTCACTTCTTAACACTCTAACCTTCTTCTCTTGTACTTGCTTTTTCTCTGACGGTTACCTTACTTGAGCGTCGGAGTACCTTGTAGGTACACCCCCCCCCCCCCCCGGCCGTCTTTCAACTGCACCGGAGCTGAAGTCCAGACGACGTTGTTGGCCACCAGAAATTGTCTGATCCAGGTACGATCAATAGGTAAGAAATATAATTCAAAATTTTTAATGGTCATCAATTATAGGTTTAGGATTTGGATTATATATAATTAGTAATTAGATAGAAATTGAGATTCAATTTGATTTTTCTTTTAAATATGATACTAACTGCAAAGTTAAAATTTTGATTGGTAGATAATTTTAATACTATCATAAATTGGAGTTTCAATTTTATTTATAGTTAGAACTTGAATTGATAAATAATCTTAAATTGTGAGAAATGAATTTTAATTTTTTTAATAAATCATTAATTATTGAATATGAATGTAGATTCATAGATAATTATTAGTCACCATAAAAAAAACAAAATTTCATAACCATTAAAATGAAAGTTAAATATTATCAATATCTACTAAAGGAATAAAATATTTTTTTTATAAAGAATAACGTCAACTATTTCATATAGTTAAATTATAAAACATTTTGAAATTGAGAGGATAGAAATTAAACCAAAGAAAATCTTTATAACAATTAAATGAAAATTAAATATTGTAGGTATGCTCTGAAGCATATGTACTTTTAAAATTCTCAAGTACCGGTAATGGGTACGCACCCGTATCGGATACTCGTATCATACTCATGATACCTTATTTTTTCTCATTATTCGATTTTGAATGAAATTTGTGGTTTTCTCAAATATCGATATAATATATTTATGTGTTTTAATTTTTTTTGTTATTGTATCTTAACGTTATTTTTAGTTTTTTCAATTTTTTACAATGGTATTTTGTCACGGACCTAAGAATTTAGTTATCTACTCATACATTTTATATAAAATTCTTATTTCTTATTCACGTTCCTGTACCTTGATTTTTTTTTTAATGTTGTATCATGTACCGGTACCAGTACCCGTACCTATGCATCATAGTTGGTATGTGTATTATAGTTTTATATTTCTATCTTCATTTTAAGGTTGTTTTTCGAAGAGACAATATACTTTCAAATTGCAAGATCTGTATATTTATGTGCATCTTTATTACGAAGACAATAAATAATCTATATCAAAATAATTATGAGTATAAACTATTATTAAAATTTAAAATAATAATTAGAATTTATATTAATTAAGAAAATAAGAATTTATATCCGAAAGAAAGTATAATTACTACCATTCTAGACTTGTGAAGAAAAATGAAGGAAATTAAACCAAAAAAATCTATACAAAAAATAAAAATGTTTGAACGAAAGCATATATACATACATACATATATATTGTTCTAGACTGGACCAATGGCTAGATACGGCCCAATCCACTTCTGCTCCAAAGCGGCCCAAATTGCCTAAGTCCAATCCACAAAGGGGCAAAAGTTACCTTTCTGCCCCTCCAACCGGGCAGGGACTGCGTCGCACCTCCCCGGAAACAATGCCCGTTACGCACGGCTCATCCACTCCCCGAACAGTTGAGAGCATATGCCCGAAACTACGCTTGTGCCAGACATAATAACGGCTAGTTTTGGGCACCCTGCCCGACATAACGGCTAGTTTGGGTAGTTACCTATTCTTCGGGAAAACGGTTATTTCGCCACAAAAATAGGACCGTTGGCCACGCGCTGGGGGCTCTATATAGACCCTCTCGCTTGAGAGGGTCAAGTATCTAATAATCACCCTTGAAACTCATACTTTGTACTTGCCCCTTTTCTCTGACCCTTTCTTACTTGAGCGTCGGAGTGCCTTGCAAGTACACCCCCTCCTCCTCTTCATACGACCAGCACCTCAGACGTACTTGGTGGCCCACTTCTACAGGATCTGATCCAGCTTTCACGATCAGTGGCGCCGTCTGTGAGAAGCATTGTTTTCCCCATCTTTCTTTCCCCAGAAATCGAAGATCAGAGCAAATTTCAACATCATTATCATGGCTTCTCAAGATCGCACCAAAGGTGCTCTCCAAACCGTTGTCCCCCCCGTCAACAAGACTGAGATTGACGGCCTATCATCTCTTCTTTGAGATGCCCGTTTTCTGAGGGACGGAGCCACAACTTCTCCTTCCCCCACCCCTGCTGACCGCAACAACGACCAGCCTTCGCTGGACGTCCAGCCTATTCCTGTTCTTCCCAACGCCGACCTGGCCGTGGCAGCCCTCCTGGAGGCGATCAACAAAACCAACACCCTGATCTTGTAGGAGAACGAAAGGATCGAGGCGTTAGAAGAGTCCAACCATCCAAGATCCCCTTCTCCGCGGAGGAACCAACGACGATCAAGGAGCCCGCAGCCCCAGAGAGATATCGACCGAAGACTGCGCCAAGAGCCTGACCCTCGTGCCACCCAGAAGCGTGACCAGGTTTCCCCGCATGACTAACACTCCCCCCGCCACAAGAAGACTCGAAGGAATGAGCAATCTCCCCCGGTCAAGTCTAAAGGTCGGGCATGTTCACCTTCTCCTCGGAGGAACCGTTCACCTTCTCCCTGGAGGAACCGCTCACCTTCTCCTCGAAGGAACCGATCTCCTTCTCCCCGAAGGAACCGCCGCCGCGAGCGTACCCTCTGGTCCCCGTCATTCACCAGTTCTAGTAGCGATGATGAGCCTCGCGGCCCATTGTCCCAGGAAATCTTGGCTACCCGTCTCCCCAAGGCCCTGGAGAAGCCCTCGTCACTAGGCACGTACGACGAGACTACTGACCCCGACGAACACATCGAGAACATCGATGCGCTTTTGGACTACCGTGGCGTACGGGGCACCATCAAGTGCCGGCTGTTCCCGACCACGCTCCGGAAAGGGGAAATGACATGGTACAAGCAGCTGCCCGAAGAGTGCATTACCTCTTGGAGGTAACTGGACAGAATGTTCTCACGGCATTTCACAACTTCTCGCCGTCACCCCAAGACTGAGGCCTCCCTGGGAACCATAATCCAAGGAAAAGATGAACCTCTCCGCGCATATATCGAGAGGTTCAACAAAGAAGCAGTACAGGTCTCTACGACGGATGAGATGAAAAAGTTTCTGCTCGAGCAAGGGCTCCGCCCGGGCTCCGAGTTCTCATCACGCCATCAGGAGAACGCTCGAGCCTCCAGAGGCGAGGAAGCCTCAACATCTCGTCGAGGTGAACGGAGGCACGAGGACTATCCTCGTGACTCCCGCGACAACAAGGGGCCCTCCGGGAGATTCCACGACTATACCCCCTGACCGTCTCCTGGGAGAAGATATTGTCCGAGTGTGTGAATTCCGAATTCAAGCAGGCAGGGGTCCGCTTCCCCAAACAACTACCGGCCAGACCCAACGCGGACAAATCAAAATACTGTCGTTTTCACAAGAGTCACGACCACACTACTGAAGACTGCATCCATCTGAAGGATGCCATAGAGATACTGATCAGGGACGGCCACCTGAAACAGTTCGCAAAGAAGGGGGACACTCCTCGGCAGGACGCCCAGGAGTCCAAGAAGATAGAGGAAGAAGTACCCTCCTCAGAAAAAGCCAACATCCAGGTCGCTATGTCCATATCGCGACCAGAGGACTTCAACGTCCCGGACAGGCTCAACGCCCCTGCTTATTTTGCGGCTCACGGCCCGTGGGAGACGTTTCCCTCCGCCATGGTTATCTCCGGCGGGGGCTTCAACAAAGTCACGGTGGGCTCCGTGAAACTAAAATTCGAGCATCTGATCAACACGAGCTCTAATAAGGTGACCACGCTCGATCAGGCCCAGAAGGGCTCTATCCCCATCTCCTTCTACCAGGAAGAGCTCCTCGGGGGGTCTCCAAACTCGAGAATACCTTTGCTCGTCAGAGCCCAAATGGCGAACTTCGACGTTCGCATAATCCTCGTCGACCAGGGCAGCTCAGTCGACATCATGTACTCCCAGCTGTTTTCAACACTTCAACCGGACGAATCGCACCATACCCCCTATATGGGATCTGATTTGCAGGGATTCAACGGATCAGTGACCAAGCCATGGGGATACGTCGAACTTATCGTAACCTTCGGATCAACTGAGACGGTCAGATCCGTCAGGGTTCAATTTCTGGTAATCGACTGCCCGTCGCTTTACCAGTGCATATTCGGAAGACCAACCCTGGCCGAGTTGGTAGCAGTGCCTTCAACAGTCCACCTCAAGATGAAGTATTACACTTCAAAAGGGATGGTCGCCACCCTCCACGGCGATATCGAGGCTGCCCGACGGTGTTTTGAAGCAACCACGAAGGGGCTCAACACCATTGCGTCCAAGCCAAAAGCGTCAGGCAAACCAGCATTGCCAAGCAGCTCCGAGGAAGCCAAGCCTCTGCCCCAGGTTGACTCCATCGACCACGACAGTCGCTTCCCTGAAGAAGACCAACAGGAGAAACGATCAGCTTCAGCCAACTCGTCTGCATCATCTAGCAGCAGCTCCCATCCGATGCGCCCAATCCCAGATAGCGACTTCGAGATCGTTCTGTTCGGAGACGACCCTCAACAGGGAGTGAAGATTGGAGCAGACCTGCCCGACATCGCGAGGAAGCAGCTCAAAGCATGCCTCCGTGAGAATGCCGACCTCTTCGCCTGGAGCGCCGCCGAAATGCCCGGCTTGGATCCATCTGTCGCCTGCCACCAGCTGACAATTGACCCGGCCGTCAAGGCCATAGCACAACGTAGGAGAAAGCAGTCTCCGGAGAAAACGGAGGCTGCAGAAAAAGCTGTAAAGGACCTCCTCGAGGCCAAATTTATTTCGGAGGCCAAGTACACCACTTGGCTGTCCAACTTTGTACTCGTTAAAAAATCTAATGGGAAATGGTGAATGTGCATTGATTACACCGATCTCAATAAGGCATGCCCGAAGGATGCCTACCCCCTCCCCAATATTGATAAACTTGTTTATAATTCTGCCGGTTTTAAACTTTTATCATTCATTGACACCTACTCAGGCTATAATCAAATTCCAATGGCGATGGCCGACAAAAAATACACGGCCTTCATGACCGAATCGGGCAATTATTACTACAACGTAATGCCCTTCGGCCTGAAGAACGCCGGAGCGACCTATCAAAGAATGATGAACAAGGTCTTCCGGGGAGAAATAGGCGACATGCTCGAAGTATATATGGACGACATGATCGTAAAATCCCACGAAGAAACCGATCACACTGCCCATTTAAGGAAGGTATTCGAACAGGCCAGGAAATACAAAATGCGTTTCAACCCGGAGAAGTGCACGTTCGGTGTCCGAGCAGGAAAATTCCTCGGCTTCTATTTAAGAGAGCGGGGAATCGAGGCCAATCTCGATAAGTGCCGAGCATTCTCTGAGTTTCCAACCCCCAAATCCAAGAAATCCATCCAGTCCCTCAACGGGATGCTCGCGTCACTATCTCGTTTCGTGGCCAAATCTGCCCAACAAGCCCTACCATTCTTCAAACTCCTCCGTAAAGAGGCAGCGTTTGAATGGACCGAGGAGTGTGACAAGGCTCTCCTCCATCTGAAACGGGCGCTCTCAGAGCCACCAGTCCTCTCTCGCCCAGACAACGGTGAGACTTACCTATACCTCGCCGTAGCAACCGAAGTAGTGAGCGCCACTCTCATCCGCGAGACCCTTGACGGGCAGAAGCCCATATATTTCACGAGCAAAGCACTACAAGGACCAGAGTTAAAATACCAACAGATAGAGAAAGTGGCTCTGGCCCTCATCAATGCAGCCAGAAGATTAATACACTACTTCCTGGCCCACACGATCGTGGTTCGAACAGATCAACCCATAAAACAGCTACTGGGACGACCAGACATGGTCGGTCGAATGCTCAAATGGTCGCTTGAACTATCCAAATTTGACATCCGGTATGAAGCCAGGAAAGCCCTCAAAGCCCAGGCTCTGGTCGACTTCGTCGCAGAAATGACATTCGCAGACTCCCCCGCGAGCGATGCACACAAATGGACCATTTTTGTGGACGGTGCCTCAAGCTCGGCAGGGAGCGGCGCGGGCATCATATTGGAAAGCAACGAAGGAATCATCGTTGAGGTATCACTCACCTTGTCCTTCTCAACCTCTAACAACCAGGCGGAATACAAGGCCTTCCTCGCTGGGTTACGCCTAGCCGAGGACCTGGGTGCAGAAGAAGTCGTCATTTGCACAGATTCACAACTCGTGGCCCTTCAGGTCCGAGGAGAATATCAAGCCAAAAACGACAACCTGACCAAATACTTAGCCCCGGTCAAAAGGGAAATGGCAAAGTTTGCAACAGTAGAAGTAAAACATGTTCCCCGCGAACATAACGTGCGAGCAGACGTTCTATCCAAACTAGCCAGTACAAAGAAGAAAGGCGGAAACAAATCCGTCATACAGGAAGTACTTCCTCGACCCAGTATCGAGAAGGCCTCCCCGACCCTTGACGTGCAGGTGATCGGCGACAACAAATGTTGGATGACCCCTATTTACAACTATCTCGCTAAAGACGAACTCCCGTCCGACCCAAAAGAGGCCAGCGTAGTTAGGCGAAGAGCTTGCTCCTACGTCCTGGTCGAGGATAAACTCTACAGGCGATGATTCTCCATTCCGCTGCTCAAGTGCGTCGAGGAATAAATGGTCGCACACATCTTGCGCAAAATCCACGAGGGAATCAACGCCCAACATCTTGGTGGAAGGTCCCTTTCCCGAAAGGCCCTTCGAGTAGGATATTATTGGCCGACCATGCAGCACGACGCTAAAGAACACGTGAAGAAATGCGATAAATGCCAACGGCACAGGGACATGCACCTGGCTCCACCTAACGTCCTCCCCGTGGCCATTTTCCTGGTGGGGCCTGGACATCCTAGGACCCTTCGTAGTAGGATCAAATCAGAACAAATACCTAATAATGGGCGTAGACTACTTCACAAAATGGATAGAAGCAGAGGCTCTGGCCAAAATAACTGCCCTCAACATACTGCGTTTCTACAAACGAAACATCCTTGCGCATTTTGGCGACCCCCGGGCGATAGTCACGGACAATGGGACACAATTCACTGACAGGAAGTTCCAAGACTTCGTCGCCCATCTAGGTACGAAGCAACACTTCGCATCCGTCGAACATCCCCAGACAAACGGGCAGGCCGAAGCGGTGAACCGGGTCATCCTTCGAGACCTCAAACGAAGGCTGGACGAAACGAAGAAGGCTTGGGTCGAGGAACTGCACAGTGTGCTATGGGCATACCGCACAACTCCGCACTCTATAACCGGGGAAACACCTTTCCGTCTGGCGTACGGGACCGAGGCTCTAATCCCTGTCGAAGTCCACGTACCCTCCAGGCGAACAGAGTCTCCCCTAGACGAGGAGATGAACGACGAGTCATTAAGAGAAGAACTCGACCTCGTCGAGGAAATCCGAACTGGGGCGGCCCTCCGCGAAGCCTCACTAAAACAAAAAATTACCATCAGGCACAATGCCAAGGTAATATGACGAGAGTTCGACATGGGAAGCCTTGTTCTAAGGAGAAACCACAAAGACTCTCGCGAAGGCAAACTAGCAGCCAACTGGGAAGGACCCTATCGCGTCCGAGCAAAAACGGAGAATAGGGCCTACTACCTAGAACATCTCAACGGGGAAGAACTTGCTCCACCATGGAACGCCGAAAAGCTAAAACAATATTATAGCTAACACCCTAATTCTCGGTTCGACCCGTCACGTCGACGAACGTTAGCTACCGACCACTATGCACGCCTAGGTACAAGCGTCGCATACCAATAAAGCAGAACCCCGCTCAGTAACGAGCCGAGTAACTGCTCGACAGCAATCCTCGATCGAGCATCACCGTCATCAAAGTACCATGACTGGCAGAACCCCAGCTCGCGATGGGACGTTCATGCCGTGAACTCAGGCCTCAAACGCGACCTGAGCTCCGCACCCCCGCCTGGATATTCTCCGGCAATTCGACCAGTACCCCTCACTGCCGAACACATCTACGTTAAGCAATCTCCTAAAACTTCACATAAGTCAAATACGCCCTATCACGGGCAGACATACATTCACAACAAGCATGAGTACAACACTTAGCAGAAAATAAAGGCAAGTAAAACCATGCAAATTACGGAACCGGCCACCAAGACCTGGCATTTAATTTAAACATAATAAGTGGCCACTAGGACCACGATTGCGCTGAGTTACATAAAACGGGGGCCATGCCCCCCCAAAAATAAATTACAACAATTACTCGGCACGCAGGCCGGACAAATTACAGCAACAAGAAAACCCTTTACTCGTCCATCTGGGCTGCGGGATCGGGATGAGGATCCTGGTTGTCCTCGGGCTGGTCCTCGGCATTCTCCTCAAGGAGGGCAGCAGGCATAACGATCCGGCCATCCTCAACATGCGCCATATAATTGGTACCCTCGACAGAGAAATCAAGCTCGGGGTTCACCACCCGCAGTTGAGACACGGCGTTTCTGAAGGATTCATCCGCGACGGCAATACTGTCATCCTCTAAACTTAGCCCTAACCGCATACAATCTACCATTGACCACCCAAAAAGAGTTAAAACAAGCTCAAAATCGGAAACTTACTTGATTTAAGAAGACAAAAGTGGTTGCTCGAAGCTTGGTGCGGTGGTCGGAGTAGCAGACGACGGTGACGGGCAAGTGCTCTGAAGAAGACGAAGGAAAGCAAGAGTGAAAAGTTCAAAATGAGACGGACGTTCCCCTTTTATACATAAGGGCATGCGCAGTGGACGCGCTCGTAGGTCATGATGACTATTAACTAGCCATCATTGCCTGGTGAATGCTACAAGGAGCTCTAGGCACACGTGGCGCCCCAACGTTTCCAATTCTCACTAACCGTTAGTCTCCCCGAACACCGGGCAACACGGTCACGGCCATGAAGGCCACAGACACAAGGGGTCACGAACACCACCAGTCACGGGCCCCGATGCGACCTTCCTCATCATCAAACGACGACCTCACACTATCTCCCCGGAGCAACGAGCTATCCTTAAGTCATCACTCCTATGCTCAGGAGCAACGACTTTGGGGGCTCCTGTTCTAGACTGGACCAATGGCTAGACACGGCCCAATCCACTTCTGCTCCAAAGCGGCCCAAATTGCCTAAGTCTAATCCACAAAGGGGAAAAAGTTACCTTTCTGCCCCTCCAACCGGGCAGGGACTGCGTCGCACCTCCCCGAAAACAATGTCCGTTACGAACGGCTTATCCACTCCCCGAACAGTTGAGGGCATATGCCCGAAACTACGCCTGTGCCCGACATAACGGCTAGTTTCGGGCACCCTGCCCGACATAACGGCTAGTTTGGGTAGTTACCTATTCTTCGGGGAAAACGGTTATTTCGCCCCGAAAATAGGACCGTTGGCCACGCGCTAGGGGCTCTATATAAACCCTCTTGCTTGAGAGGGTCAGGTATCCAATAATCACCCTTGAAACTCATACTTTGTACTTGCCCCTTTTCTCTGACCCTTTCTTACTTGAGCGTCGGAGTGCCTTGCAGGTACACCCCCCTCATCCTCTTCATACGACCAGCACCTCAGACGTACTTGGTGGCCCACTTCTACAGGATCTGATCTAGCCTTCACGATCATATATATATATATATATATATATATATATATTATAGTTTCTAGAACTGTGATGCTCCAAATGATTGTAAAAGACATTTACTTCAATATTCATTCTAAGATTGTTGTTTGTAGGAGTTGGGGCCGATTAGACTCTCATTCAAATTACAAAACTTTCAAAATAATAATAAGAAATTATACTACACAATATGAATATGAGTATGAAATAAATTTGAATATGATCAAAATAATGTTTATGAAACGATTTCGAATATGATCAAAACAATAAAATGAAAATTAATACGGAAATATATGGACATGAAGTTGATTTGAATAAATGTAAAAAGAATAAATAAAAAAACCTTCCAAGAGCTTTTGGATTAGATAAAGATATAAAAAAATCAATTCTCTTTCCAAATCGGTGTTGAATAGTTTATCCATTCATCCCATGATTTGTTGGGTTATGCATCAAGTTCTAAAATATGGGTGTGAGCAGGGGTGGCAAACGGGCATGCCCGCCTCGTTTAGGCCCGCCCCGCAAATGCCCGCAAAAAAATGGGGCGGGGCGGGGCTGTCATATGAGTTGCGACCCTTACGTAAAAAATTATTCATTTTACGACACATGAATTGCGACCCTTACGTAAAACCCGTCCTAATTTCCTATTTGCGACAGTTGCCATGACAGTTAAGCTCAACTGTCTCAAAATTTCCATCACAAATTAATAAAACAAAAAAAACAATCTTCCCTTATAAAATGTGACTAAGACGTACGGTTAATTTCTCCTCGCCCCTATTTTACAATAAAATATTTATTTTTAATTCACTTTCTATTTTCATTACTGAGCCAAAATCACATTCTCCCTTCTGTATCTCTCACTTCAACTCTCTCAAGAAAACACAGAACACACATTCGGTCGAATTCTTCTTTCAAAATTCTAGATCGCTGCTGTATCTTCTCCTCATCTCTCAATCTTCGTCCATACCTTATCTTTTTAAAAAAAACAACTTTGGTTTCATTCACGATTCTAACCTTTCTCTCTAAAACCTTTTAGGGATTATCGTAACCCTAAAATGTTATCGTCGATTAGAATCTCCATTACATACTCATCTCTAATAGTGAGTTGAATTCTTCAAATCTTCATTATAATCTCGTTTTTATTTTCAAGTAAATGAAACGAAGCAATAAATTTTATAGCTTAGAGAAGGTTTGAAGGAAGCTTAGAGATTTTCAGGTTCGTTGATTTTTCGAATCTAGATTTTTTTTTATTATTTTTGAATTATATTTTTTATACTGTTTTGAATCTAGGTTCTGGTATTGAATTAGTTAGGTTGTTATTTGGTGTTTCTAACTTCACAGAAGGAAGGATGTTGAACGTGTTCATCGAAGCTTTTATTTTGAATTGTCAATTTTAACTGCTCTGAGGTTAGCTACTTAATTGTTTCATACTTCTTTAGCTTTTTGTGTTCTTATCTTATTAGCTATAAAGCAAGTTGATACAACTAAAAGTTATCCCTCTCATTTGATAATGTAAGGTGTGAAAAATGGGCATTCTTCTGCATTGTATTAATTGTGCTAATCTGTTGGTGAATCCTTAAAAGATGTTTGTTTTGCTATGGGAATTTAGGTTTTATTTGTTTTAACGACCACCGAACCATTACCTTGTTGTAATTTTTGGGTTTTATTAGTTGGAACAATGTTTTTGGTTAGTGAGAAACCAGAAATGGAAGGGACTTTGAGTTTGTGGTGTGGTGTGTGTTTCTTACAATAGCGTAAAAAGGCTTGTTTTCAATGTTATTGTTGTTTTTGGATTTCTATGCTTTTGTATTTCTATGCTTTTGAGTATGTGTTGTGGTGTGTCTTTCCTAATGCTCCTTTTGAGATTGACTTTGGAAGAGTAATGGATGATTTTGTATTTCTATGCTTCTTTGTCGGCAATGACTTTCTCCCTCATATGACAACATTAAAGATCAGGGAGGTAAGCTTCTGCAAGGTACCCTGTTACACTAACATGTACTTGAAACAGAAAAGATGACATTGTTATTTGCTTCATATTACCATGTATTCGATGTGGGGTCTTAACATGCTTTGGTTATGTATTCTTATTCCACTTCTTATTTATCCCCCTACGTTAGTGTCATTGTGGCACTCGTGAATATACTTACTATTCCAGGGAGCTATAAATTTACTTATGCATTTATATAGAAAGGAGTTTACTGTCGTGGGTGGCTGGCTATCTTACTAATGCAGGCGATGTAGTCTTTTTATATCCTATATTAATCTTTTTATTAGTCAAAATGACACATTAGGTTGTGATATGTTCTTTTGCAGTCTTCTCCAGCAATTTTCTATTCACTTCTTTTAGTGCTTAAATTGTGAT
This sequence comes from Lathyrus tuberosus, assembly GCA_022829125.1. Lineage (NCBI taxonomy): Eukaryota > Viridiplantae > Streptophyta > Magnoliopsida > Fabales > Fabaceae > Lathyrus > Lathyrus tuberosus. The sequence goes on along the minus strand of JALAZF010000414.1, from coordinate 3,708,934 downwards.
TTGGATATAACTCTTAAATTGTAAATTCGGAATTTCTTCTTATTTTCGACGGGTGTTATCGCGTCATACTCTGTCCTGATGCCTCCACTTTTGATATCTGTATTGTGAATATCTTTATGCCTCTCAGTTTTTCTTAGATAGAATGGAATACTTTATCTAATCAGTCGTTGTTCATGAAGATCAAATCTTTCAGAAACGAATTCGAATTCATCAGGTATTTTACTTTCTAATTTATTTTGTGAACTAATATGCATGGATTGTGCTACTTTCGTACGACATTCTATTGTAGGTTGCTTCCCAATGTTTAAATATTGTTATTGTATTTATAAATGGCAGAAAGTAATGAAGATATGAGAGCTAAGGCAAGGGGAGTAATGCTTTAAGAGCCATGACTCTCACTTTCTGATAAGGTTCGATATTAATTTTATTGCCCGAAATTTTTTAGTATTTTCTTGGATAAATTTAGTTATTATATCATTGGCTTTCTACAACATGTTTTGGAACTCCGTTGGAATAACTTTTCTTGATTGCCAAAGTAATTCTACCGGTGTTCCCAAACATGCATGTGGCTAAATTTATGTTTCTTTAACATCGTGCATGAGTATCTTTTGGTATGTATCTTCATTTCACTTGAGTAGTTTAAGTTTTTAATTTAGGTTTATTTAGAATTCTACTAGTAGTTGTTATTTATGATTTTTAGCTTCTAATATGTTATGAATGAAGTTACACTAACATGTTTTAAAGATATGTATATATATTTACTGTATTTCATTTTAATCTTTATCCACATATACACTTAATCATATTAACTAAATACACTTAAGCATATATGCACGATCTTTAGTTGCGAAATTACATGTAGTCACAATGGTTTATAATATGATTTTGTGCAATAATTCATGTTTTCACACCACTAGTCCAGTGCGAAGGAAACCTGAGGGGTGGTTTGGTGGAGGCTCTATTTTCCGGTAGCCTTGTTGTGGTGAAAGAAAAGGAGCAACATATTGTAATGAAGACAATTTGGCTGATGTTCCCTCGAAAAAGAATTTAACCTCATAATATTTTATAATTTGTGGAAATGTTAAAGGATGCAGAAACGAATTTCAAGAAGTTGAAGTATAACAAAGCTTATGGTATTTTATAAAAGGGGTAGTCTATTCAGTAGGAGACTGAATCGTAGAGGTGAGTTTCTTTGTATGTCATTTCATGTACATCCAAGTCTCAATTTGTTGAATAGACAATCTTTTTATAATGCACTATGGATGCAAGCCTCTTGATTGTTATAGTGCTTTGAAGGAAAACCTCTTTTCAAGATTGATCGGGCTCGAATGTTTAGACCAGGGATTATTGGTTTTGCTCTACATGTCTCTCTTTCTCATTATTATGATCAGTTTGTTTGTGAGGTAGACCATAATAACAAACTAACAATGTTCTTTTCCTTGTTTTGCCTTTTATTTAAAGGAATAAGGTGGGGGTAAGTATGATAAAAAGAATTTATTATCCTTATATGCTTGTGGTTGCTTTCTACACAAGTGAATGATGGCAAACAAACCAAAAACTATCATTGTTTTGTGATAGTTACAATTGTTATTGATTCTTTCTCATTATATCTCATGTTTTTATAATAGTAGAAACATTGAATGGTTATTTCATCAAAGCTCTTGTGACCTATAAAGTGTATGTTGTACTAAGTAGGATTAAAAAAGTTCATATACCTATAAATATAAATGTATTTTTGTGCTGCAGATTTATATGATACTTTGTATCCACTAATCTGTGGCATTGCAAAAACACGACAAACAGTGGTATAGCTGCTAATGGAAACTGTGGTATAAATATGATTTTCAACTTGTTAATTTGTGTTTCTTTATATTATTGTATCTTTGGTCAATTTTTTAGTTCGTAATAGTGGCTAGTTAATAATGCAGATTTTCATGGGCTCAGTTGAGTAAGTTCAGAATGAAAAGTATCTCTGCTGACCATGCTTCATTGGAGAAGCTAAAAAGTTAAAATAAGAAACTAAAGGTGAGTGATCATATGCATTAATATATCTGCTGCAATAAAACATAGTATTTCTTAAACTTTGAATTTTTGTACCTTTAGTCTTGAACTTACATTACAAGATGTGTACTATCATGACCCTTTTTTACTTAAATAAATATTGTTAGGCTTAGCCTTGATGATAAATTCATAGATTTGAAATTCAAAAACCAAGTTCTTCAGGAACATTCTCTAGCTCTTAACTTAACTCATTTTCACAAAGGCATAACAGATTTCTACTTATGTACATGAGATGAATTGTATATCATTCTCTGGTTTCGACTATATGTTTACTGTTAGCAACTCTATTAAATTACGTTCTCATTATATATCACACATGAGATAGGTTATTTGCGATCATATTAACTAAATACACTTAAGCATGAGGTGGGTTATTTGCGATCATAGTTTCAGTTGCCTTCAAGGCCAATTATGATTCTCCGTCGTACGAGATCGATCCACTTCGTTCAACTGTTCCTCAAGTTGACTACATTTGAATTATTATTAGTTTTTTAATGAGTTTGAATTTTGCTGATGTATTTATATGGTATTGATGTTTGTTGCAGCAAATGAGGCATTTTCGAGTATTGCAAGTTTGGGACTATTACTAAACATGATAGTTTATTTGATGGGAAGTTACAGACTTCATCTTGGAAAAGCTACTCAGATCCTTCTCTTATCTTTTGCGACCAACAATTTCACGTCTGTTATTGGTGCTTTTCTTGTAAATTCTTATTTTGGTCGATTCCTCGGTGTTAGATTAGGTTCTGCTGTCACTTTTCCGGTATGTATAGAAATGGAAATTGCAAACAAGAAACACTATTTTTTTAGAGTAGTTCGACCAAGTGTGTTTCTGTGTGCGATCACATAGTAACAACTCTAGTATTACTACTAGAATGAATTAAGATTTCAGTTTTACAAACGATATATATAATTCTGCGATAAAGATTTTTCTTACAATTTTTCTTACAATGCTTATGTTTAAAGAGTTTGAAGACTTGCAGGAACATTTTGGACAACAACGACTCAAATAATCACTACTATCAAAGGCTCTGGAGTTCTTTTGTTGTCATGGGCAATAGCTCAGCTTTGTTGTGATGTTGGACCTGTTGTCATGCTTCAATTCACAGTCATCAATCTCTACACTTCTAGTTTACTAACACAATGTTACATAACTGATGATATATGTGTTGTAGTTTATATTGTGTGTCATTTCTTAGTATGTATAAAAATGTGAACTAGATGAACCCTTTTAATTGTGAAAGATTTGTATAATAAAGCTTTTTTTGTCAGGTCATCATATATAATTGTGTCAAAACCCAAATATTTTGCTTTGAGATTTTGTAATTCTTTTCTGAATTCCCAAACTTTCTGATGACAATATACAAAGGATGTCTCAATTTAACAATATATATATATATATATTGTTCTGGACTGGACCAATGGCTAGAATTGGCCCAATCCGCCTATGTTCCAGAGCGGCCCAAATTGCCTAAGTCCAATCCACAGAGGGGCAAAAGTGACATTTCTGCCCCTCCAACCGGGCAAGGAACGCCTCCCCGGCGTTGATGCCCGTTCCACGCGGCTTCCTCGTTGCCCGGACAGCAAAGGACAGGTGCCCGGAACTGCGTGTATGCCCGACATAACGGCTAGTTTCGAGCACCCTGCCCGGCCTAACGGCTAGTTTGGGCAGTTACCTATTCTTTGGGGAAAACGGTTATTTCGCCCCGAAAATAGGACCGTTGGCCACGCGTTGGGGGCTCTATATAAACCCTCTCGCTTGAGAGGGTCAGGTATCCAATATTCACCCTAAGAATTCATACTTTGTACTTGCCCCTTTCTCTGACTCTTTCTTACTTGAGCGTCGGAGTGCCTTCAGGTACACCCCCCTCCTCTCCATACGACCAGCATCCCTGACGCACTTGGCGGCCTGATTCTATAGGATTTGATCCAGCCTTCACGATCAGTGGCACCGTCTGTGGGAAACTTTGTTCTCCCCTTCTTTCTTTAACCGAAGATCAAAACAACTTTCGAACATCATCACGATCATGGCCTCCCAAGATCGCACCCAGTATGCTCTTCATTCCACCATCCTCCCCGTCAATAAATCTGACATTGACGCCCAATCATCTCTCCTCTGAGATGCCCGATTCCTTAGGGATGGAGCCACCGCTTCTCCTTCCCCAACCCCTGCTGATCACAACAATGATCAACCGTCTCTCGACCTCCAGCCCGTTCTTGTTCCGTCCAGCGTCGACCCGACCTTGGCAACCCTCCTGGAGGCCCTCAACAAAACCAACACCCTGATCCTGTAGCAAAACGAGAGGATCGGGGCACTAGAAGAATCTCGCCTTCCAAGATCCCCTCCTACGCGGAGGAACCAGCGACAAGCTAGAAGCCCGCAGCCACAGAGAGAAATCGACCGAAGACTGCGCCAAGAGCACGATCCTCGCGTAGCCGGAAAGCGCGACCAGATCTCCCCGCGTGACCAGCACGCTCATGACCACAAAAGGACTCGAAGGAACGAGGAGTCTTCAATCAAGTCCAAAGGACGGGCATGCTCACCTTCTCCACGAAGGAACCGCTCACCTTCTCCTCGAAGGAACCGCTCACCTTCTCCTCGAAGAAACCGCTCACCTTCTCCACGAAGGAACCGCCGACGCGAGCAACCTGTCCGGTCACCATCATACACCAGTTCTAGTGACGACGACGAGCCTCGCGGCCCGTTGTCCCAGGAGATCCTGGCCACCCGTCTCCCAAAAGGCTTGGAGAAACCCCCGTCACTTGGCACATACGACGGAACCACCGACCCCGAAGAGCACATCAAGAACATCGATGCGCTGCTAGACTACCATGGCGTACGGGGTGCCATCAAATGCAGACTGTTCCCGACCACGCTTCAGAAGGGAACGATGACATGGTATAAATAACTGCCCGAGGAGTCCATCACCTCGTGGAAACAGCTGGGCGGGATGTTCTCACGGCACTTCACAGCGTCTCGCCGCCATCCCAAAACCGAGGCCTCCCTCGGAACCATAATCTAGGGGAAAGACGAACCACTCCGCGCATATATCGAGAGGTTCAACAAGGAAGCTGTGCAGGTCCCGACGACAGATAAGATGAAGAAGTTCCTGCTCGAACAAGGGGTCCGCCCGGACTCCGAGTTCGCCAAAGCCATTGGCCTCGTGCCGCCGAGGAACTTAGACGCCCTCCTCCTCAAAGCCCAGTCTCATATTCAGTACGAGGAGAAGATTGCGGCCAGCAATGTCTGAGCGTCTCGCCGCTAGGAGAACGCCCGGGCCTCCAAAGGAGAAGAAGCCTTGACGTCTCGTCGAGGTGAACGAAGGCACGAGGACCGCCCCCCGCGACTCCCGTGACAGCAAAGGGCCCTCCAGGAATTTCCATGATTACACTCCCCTGACCGTTTCCAGGGAAAATATTTTGACCGAATATGCCAATTCGGAGTTCAAACAAGTTGGGGTCCGCTTCCCCAAACAGCTGTAGAACAAACCAAACGTGGACAAATTAAAGTACTGCCGCTTCCACAAAAGTCACGACCATACTACAGAGGACTGCATCCATCTGAAGGATGCCATTGAAATACTGATCAGGGACGGCCACCTGAAGCAGTTCGCGAAGAAGAAGGACACTCCTCGGCATGACGCCCAGGAGTCCAAGAAGGTCGGGGAGGAGGTACCCTCCTCGGAAGACGCCAACATACAGGTCGCTATGTCCATATCGCGACCCGAGGACTTCAACGTCCCTGACGGGCTCAGCGCCCCTACATATCTCGGCGGCTCCCCGAATTCAAGCATTTTGTTGCTCGTCCGAGCCCAAATGGCAAACTTCGACGTTCGCCGAATCTTAGTCGACCAGGGCAACTCAGTCGACATCATGTACTCCCAGCTGTTCTCAATGTTGCAGCTGGACGAATCGCACCTTACCCCCTACGTAGGGTCCGATTTGCAAGGGTTCAACGGGTTTGTGACCAAGCCATGGGGTTACGTCGAGTTGATCGTAACCTTCAGAGCAGCTGAAACAGCCAGGTCCATCAAGGTGCAATTTCTGGTAATCGACTGCCCGTCGCTTTACCAATGCATTTTTGGAAGGCTAACTCTAACCGAGTTGGTAGCGGTGCCATCGACCGTCCACCTGAAGATGAAGTATTACACTTCGAAAGGAATGGTCGCCACCCTCCACGGTGATATAGAAGCTGCCCGACGGTGTTTTGAAGCAGCTACAAAGGGGCTCAACGCCATTGCGCCCAAGCCTAAAGCATCGAGCAAGCCAGCACTGCCAAGCAGCTCTGAGGAGGCCAAGCCTCTACCCCAGGTCGACTCTATCGACCTCGACAGTCGCTTCCCCGAGGACCAACAAGAAGAACGAGCAGCTTCAGCCAGCCCTTCCACGCTGTCGCTCCCGAGGATTTGCATCCAAGGTACAAACGCGAGAGTGGCGCAGAAAACACAGAGTCTCCAGCAATGTGTATTTATCCCGAGAGAGGGAAAGGAAACACTGCGTAAACCTGAAGAAAAAAGGGAAGGACATGGTCATCGCAACCATAGTCAGGGTTCGGGAGTCGGTTATGCGAGGGGACGGTTCTAGCACCCCACGCATCCATCGTACTTGATGGGATCCACGCTTGTTGTTTAACCGGAGGGCGAGCTATCCTAATATCTATGGCTGAACAAAAGAAAACAGGGATGGGGGTGACTAAGAAAGACTCGGTAGGACATATGTGATGCCCTAGGCCTACATACTCCCTCAGTGCAATGGGAAAGTCAGAGTCAATGTAGTTTGACCTAACGAGGTCGGAATGGGTGAAGGGTGCTCGCCAAGACATCGCTGTCTTGTGCCTACGTATCCTCAATCGGACGAGAGAGAGGAATCAGAGCTAACGTAGTTCGTGGGTACGACCACGGATGGGTAAGCGTTTTTTACATGAGGGACGAGCTCTTTTCTAAAAATAAGTTTGAAACCCAACGATCCCGAAGGATAAAAAAGATTTGAATTGGTTTTGTGTTTTTTAGACAGAAGTGTCTTTTAAGTTGTTTCGTAACTTGCATTGAACCCAAGTCTTAAATAGAGGAACGAATACTTCGCGCATCGTCTCCAACAGGACGTACACTAGGTATCCTAGAAGAATGAGGGGAAGCCCCTTATTCCCCACTTCCCACATAGAAGGCTTAAGCGCAATACACGTTAACTTTTATTGCGTGTTTTGAAGAAGTTTTGAGATGAGAAGAGAGACGACCCGGAGGAAACTCTAACGTGCAAAAGAGATCCTATGGTTAGTGAGGCTTAGGAGAGACGACCACCTAAAACCTAATGCTAATCCTACTCCAAGCTTAATCGAAATTAAGTTAGACTAGGTAGCTCTATGGGGAAAGGAGTCCAAGACTTGAGCAAGTCTTGAGACTCGAGGGAGTGAAATGAGTAAAAAGAGAAGGTACAGCACCTACAACAGCACATTTGCTTCAGAACAACAATGAAATCATGTACATACACCAAACAGCATTCAACAGCATGAAAACAGGTGTAAAAAGGTCAAACAGCATACATGTACACATGGACAACACATATGACAACACTTTATGCAAAACTCAGATGTGAAATCAGGACAGCATGCACCACATTTGAATACGATTCAATCAAGGCAGAGCAAACATGCATCAAACAACATACATCGTTCAATTAATCATGATCATAAACAAACCACACACCATGTTGAATAACCTTGCAAGCATCATGGAAGAATGCAACATATAGCATATGATCAAATGAAACAAGTATGCACATCATGAAATTGGATACAAGTAAGTATGCACAATCATCATCAATCCAGCAGTAATGCACAATGAACATGATCAACAAGTGAGTGTGCGTATGTGTTCATAACATCAAGTGTTCAACAACGCAAACATACACATAAACGATGAAATTCAAGAGGTTGCGTGTCGAGAAATGTGAACATGCAAGAGTGTGACGTGCAACGACATCAAAATAATCCACAAATCATCAACATATTAGTCCATGAAGTTTAGGCATACATCGGATCTCAAACAACCAAGAAAATGCACTAAAATACACATTCTGTCCCAGAGTAACCGGTTAACAAACGGTGAGTAACCGGTTACTTAGTTGAAAATCAGACCATTTACGCAAAAAATACACAGAGTAACCGGTTAACAAACGGTGAGTAACCGGTTACTCTGGGACAGCTGTCAAAAAAATCTGTTTCAAAAGCACTTTTCAGCATCAAACCACTTATGCAATAATATCCAATGATCATGTAATCAACAATGCACGAGAATTAAGTCCAATCACAGCAATCAAACATCACTTTCATCAATCAAACAACAAGATCACAAATCAAATCAAGCAAATGGATCAAATCACATCACAAACCAAAGATCTACATTGCATAAGTTGAAATTAAGCTAAATCAAGCATAGATATAAGGAAAACCAACCTACAAGGCTGAGATTTGTCTTGGTGATTGTTGAGCACGAAAATTGGTGAATCCAAGCAAGAAAACCAAAGATCTATGTGATGAACTTCAAGATCCAAGCAAGAACAACCAAGATCCAAGCTAGAACAACTCAAATAATGAAAAGTTGCTCCAAAAGTGATTCCACACTCGAAAACAGTAGCAAATCCAAGATTCTTTCAAGAATTGGTGAATGGATGGTGGTTTAGTTTCAAGATCAACAAATTCCAAGGTGAAATTTGATGAACTTTGATGATGAAACTTTGAGTGAGGGTTTTGGAAAATGAGAGAAAAGTTGGGAGAATTGAAAGAATTCTGAAAATTGGAGAGTGAAAATGATCTAGGTCCCCCCTTGGTTTGGAATGAGTGAGCTTAAATATCCGCTAGCTTAGGAATTTGGCTTGGGTTTGGAGTGAGTGGAAAATGAGGTGAAAATGGGTTAGGAAGTGAAGTGTGGAATTGGGGTGGAAATTGACGAGTGGAAATGGAAAATTTGGGTGGAAAATGATGAAAAGAAGTTGTTATAGATCCTTCTCACGTAGGCACAAGCAATGCACATGACCACTAAAATGATTTGAAAATTTTTCCGTGCTGAAAAATGCAGATTCTAGGCAAAAATTACACTGGTTAACCGGATACCCTCTGGTGAGTAACCGGTTACCATGAGGAAAATTTGAATTTTCTGCTTGGCACCAAAAGGAGGGAAAATGGAGACGGACCTGATTCCACCTGTTCTGAACCACAATATGCCTTTGAAACTTGTCTTTGGACCTCACTACTTGAGTGCAATTGAAACATGCCGTGAAATATTTTCCGGGCCCCGATTAAATTGCTGAGACGGCTGTTCGGTGCTGAATTGCTGATCAAAATTTGACTGCCGAAACTGTTGATCTTCAAATCACTTAATGAGCAAAATAAATGCTCAAAAAGACTTTGAGAATTAAATGCTTGGCCTTAACTACCGATAAAGATCAAACCGGTGCTGAGAACATCTTGTATTGCTGAAGAAAATGCCCTGATCCCATGCTCAAAGAAACATGCAAATGCAGCAATGCTAATGCAAATGAAAAGAAACATAAGCCAGTTAGCGCTAAAAACAAGAGGGAAAATTTTGGGGTGTTACAGCTGCCTCTATTCAAACTTCCTTGGATCCGAGGGTATGGAAGTAACGACTTCCAAGCAATCGGGATACACGGAGATTGAATACCAAAAGAAACCTGAAATTTGCATTCTGCCAAGGAGAGACGACTCTGCTGGGGAATAAGTAATAAATACTGCTCCATCACAACACGTACGAGTGTTGGAAACCAATACAGACAATGTATTGAAATGTCTTGAAATAAACACGAACGAGTGTTAGCTATGCTGGGGATAAACACGGACGGGTGTCAAGAAAAGGTTGATACTGTCGAGTATCAAAAGGTACACGGACGGGTGTAAAGAAATCAATACGGACGGGTATCGAAAGGTACACGGACGGGTGTAAAGGTCAATACGGACGGGTATCGGAAGGTACACGGACGGGTGTAAAGAAATTAATACGGAAGAGTATCGAAAGGTACACGGACGGGTGTAAAGGTCAATACGGATGAGTATCGAAAGGTACACGGACGGGTGTAAAGGTCAATACGGACGAGTATCGAAAGGTACACGGACAGGTGTATAAATGACCAATACGGACGAGTATCGAAAGGTTGTAAAGCGACTTTATCGGGGATTAATCTCGCTGGGGATTGGAAGGCAACACGGACGGGTGTCTAAAAAAACAGTGTTGAGTAAAAGACATGAAAACACGGACGGGTGCCGAAGGAAACACAGACGAGTGTCATCAAAAGGTCAATACGGACGGGTATTAAAACAAAAGGTTCAAACACTGACGAGTGCCGAAGGAAACACGGACGATTGTCTGACGGTAAAAACCTTGAGGGGATAAACCAAAGGACCACCTGGACGAAGGGGTAAAATGAAATCATGGATTAACGATCCTGGCAAACAACTCTGCAAGGGAATGTCAAATAGTCTTCTGAATGACTAAGCCCACCACTTGGGGAATAAAATTGAACGAGGAATCTCCTAAAAATACGACTCTTCCTGTTGAAGGAAAACTCAAACCTGGCTTATGCTTCGAATGCATATGTTTGAATTTTGCCGTAATGTTCCATCAAAATGGAAATACTACGCATTTGGGAGGATGCCATGCAAAATGCTCATGCAATGCAAAAAGGGACGTCCCAGCAAAATAAATGCTGAGGACAGAGGCAACTCCACTAGGGATGACAAACAGATGGTCGTCTGACCAAAGAGACCAAGCTGAGGAAAACTTCACCCTGTTGGGGAAAATCAAGATCAACAACTCTGCTGGAGATGGACGAAACTCTGAGAGAATACCCACTCTGTTGGGGATGGAAACTGAGGGTGGAGATTCCTCCACCGGGGATCACCAAATATTTCAGAACCTAAATTTGACACCTGCCAATAACGATTGGACTCAAGATCTGCTGGGGATACCAATTGCTGTTGAGCAAACCAACGGAAAATCGCCAACAGACTCTGCTTAGGGGTATGAGTACTTTTACCCTGTTGGGGGGTACCGATCATTACCAGCACGTCTGACTAGCTGAGGGAAAACGATTGCCCATACCCTGTGGGGAAACACCATCTTTGATCAAAGAAGATATTCCATTAGTCTCTTGTTGGGGAGATAGAAATGACAAATTATGGCCTCCTGTTGAGGAGTAATAGGCCAAATCACAACTCTGGCCACTCGCTGATGAGAAAATCCGCCACGATTCCGTCTGGGGAATTAATCTTTTACACTCTCCTGAGGAAGATGATCCTCGATACTTTAACTGGGGAGAATAACGAACTGCTAAGGACGATCAGACTTCAAAGTTAAGGATAGCAACTCTACTAGGGAGGTACAAACCTGTTATCCTGCAAAACCAACAGAAAGGTTTATGTGCAAAATGATTACTTTGATTATCATCATAATGACCAACGCCTAGGCAATTGCCACTGCTTTCCAATATGCTTCACAAAGCTCAACATTCTTACATGCAATATTTATCAAAATATTGGACATTTTCACAAACAAAACAGTAAAACATAAATGGAAAGCTCTTTGAGTGAAGTGCAAATTTTATTGAATGAATCGGCCTGTAAATAGGCATTTACATCTGGAAGCAATTCCTGAAAAGAGGTAATTACGCAAAAAGGTAAAAAGAAAATACACATGTCGGCAATGTGGGGAACAGATATCCACCATGATTCAACTCAGCTATAACCCATATGACTTGTTTATCCGCAGATGCTTTGACCTTCGAAGAGACTGACTGGACTGATTCCTTCCCTTCGAATTTTCCCAAGTGTCAACAGTAATCACAGATCAAACGCAGATCGTAGCCTTTGCTTTCAAATCCCTAACTTTTGCCTGGATTGCCCTTTTCGGGTTTTCGATCCACCGGGATACCCATTTTTGCCAAAGTTGCCCTTACAGGTTTTCAACTATACGGGTTTATTTCTTTTTTCCTTTTTATCCCTAATTTTTTCCCGAACCTTTTCTTTTTATGGTTCGCCAGGATGCCCCTTTTTTTGCCTGGACTTTCTTTTTATGTCCAGCGGGTCTCTTTTCATGCAAAGTATTTTTTGACTATGTCTGCGTTCGCAGGGGACGTAAAATCTTCACCATCCATAGTTGAGAGTAATAAGGCTCCACCGGAGAAAACCTGTCTTACTACATATGGCCCTTCATAATTCGGAGTCCACTTGCCCCTGTGATCTGTTTGAGGAGGAGTGATCCTTTTCAGAACTAATTCACCAGTTTGGAAACATCAAGGACGCACTTTCTGATCAAAGGCTTTCTTCATCCTGCTCTGATACAACCGGCCATGCGCAATGGCTTTCAATCTCTTCTCAGCCGGGAACGCACCCACTCAGCTTCATCCAGCTTCACATCTGTCAGAATTCTCAAAGAAGGAATCTCAACCTCTAATGGTAGAACTGCTTCCATACCATATACCAATGAGAAAGGAGTTGCCCTAGTTGATGTGCGTACCGAAGTACGATAACCGTGCAAAGCGTAAGGCAACATCTCATGCCAGTCTTTATACGTCACTGCCATCTTCTGCACAATCTTCTTTATGTTCTTATTAGCCGCTTCAACAGCCCCATTCATCTTCGGTCGATAGGGAGAAGAATTATGATGTTCAATTTTAAAGCTCTGACATAGCTCCTTCATCATCTTGTTATTCAAATTTGAACCATTATCAGCAATGATTCTCTCCGGGACTCCATATCGGCAGATGATGTCCTTCTTAATAAACCGAGCTACCACTTGTCTGGTGACGTTGGCATACGAGGCTGCTTCCACCCACTTCGTGAAATAATCAATGGCAACCAAAATGAAATGATGCCCGTTGGAAGCAGTCGGCTCAATCTTCCCAATCATGTCAATGCTCCACATGGCAAAAGGCCAAGGTGATGATAAAACATTCAGAGGAGTAGGTGGCACGTGCACCTTATCAGCATAAATCTGGCATTTATGACATTTCCGAGCGTATTTAAAACAGTTAGACTCCATAGTCATCCAATAATACCCCGCTCTTAATAATTTTCTTGCCATAGCATGCCCATTGGCATGGGTACCGAAGGAACCTTCGTGCACTTCTTCCATTAACAGGTCTGCCTCGTGTTCATCAACACAACGTAGCAAGACCATGTCAAAGTTTCTCTTGTACAACACATCATCTTTGTTCAAAAAGAAGTTTCCTGACAACCTCCTCAACGTCTTCTTATCCTTGGAAGATGCCCCAGCTGGGTATTCTTGACTCTTCAGAAATACCTTAATATCGTGATACCAAGGCTTACCGTCTGATACACCTTCGACTGCAAACACAAAAGCTGGTCTGTCCAGGCGCATGATTCTGATTGAAGGAGTTTCATTCCAACGGTTCACTTGATACATCGAAGACAACGTTGCCAAGGCATCTGCCATCTGATTCTCCAAGCGAGGTATATGATGGAAATCTACTATGTCAAAGAAGGGTAACAACCTTCTGGAATAGTTGTTATAAGGCACAAGATTCGCTTGACGAGTTTCCCATTCACCTGTAATCTGATTAACCACCAACGCAGAATCACCATAAACATCGAGGTTCTTGATTCTCAAATCAATTGCTTCTTCTAACCCAATGATGCATGCTTCATACTCTGCCTCGTTGTTGGTGTATACAGACGCTAATCGGGCAGTGAAGGGTATATGAGAACCCTTTGGAGTCGTAATGATTGCCCCGATTCCGTTACCATATGAATTAACAGCTCCATTAAAAACCATCTTCCACTGAGATCCAATCTCAGGTCCTTCATCAGGTAGAGGCTCTTCACAATCTTTCATCTTCAGATACATGATATGCTCATCCGAAAATTCAAACTTCATCGGTTGATAATCCTCAATTGGCTGTTCGACAAGATATTCTGACAAAACACTTCCCTTAATGGCTTTTTGGGAAACATACTGAATATCGTATTCTGTCAGAACCATCTGCCAATGGGCTATTCTACCAGAAAGCCCCTGCTTTTCAAAAACATACTTGATCGGATCCATCTTTGAAATCAAAAGGGTTGTGTGGTTTAACATATACAGCCTCAAACGCTTAGTGGCCCAAGCGAGTGCACAACATGTTTTCTCCAGCATCGAGTACCTTGACTCGCAATCAGTAAACTTTTTACTCAGGTAGTAGATAGCATGTTCTTTTCTATCTGACTCGTCGTATTGACCGAGCACACACCCCATTGAGTTCTCAAGAACCGTAAGATACATAATCAAAGGTCGTCCTAGTACTGGTGGCATAAGGACCGGAGGTTCCTGCAAATATTCTTTTATCTTATTAAACTCCTTTTGACAGTTTTCATTCCACCTGACCACTTAATCTTTTCTTAACAATTTGAAGATTGGTTCACACGTGGCTGTAAGATGAGAAATAAACCTAGCAATGTAGTTCAACCTCCCTAAGAAACCACGAACCTCTTTTTCTGTTCTCGGCTCAGGCATTTCTTGTATGGCTTTTACCTTCGCAGGATCAACCTCGATACCTTTTTCACTGACAATAAACCCCGGCAGTTTTCTAGATCTCACCCCGAAGATGCATTTATTCGGATTCAACCTCAGTCTGAACTTTTGCAATCTTTCAAACAGCTTATGAAGATTCACCAGATGTTCTTCCTCTGTCTGTGACTTCGTAATCATGTCATCAATATAGACCTCGATCTCTTTGTGAATCATATCATGAAAGAGAGTCACCATCGCCCACTGATAGGTTGCCCCAGCATTCTTCATTCCAAAGGGCATCACTTTGTAGCAGAATGTTCCCTACGGTGTTATGAACGTTGTTTTCTCCATGTCCTTTGGGGCCATCTTGATTTGGTTATACCCAGAGAAGCCATCCATGAAGGAAAACACAGAATACTGAGCAGTGTTGTCAACTAACACGTCAATGTGAGGGAGCGGGAAATCGTCCTTTGGGCTTGCTCAATTCAAATCTCTGTAATCAACACACATCCTAACCTTTCCATCCTTCTTAGGTACAGGCACAATGTTAGCAACCCATGGAGGATAATTCGTCACGGCAAGAAATCCGGCGTCCAACTGTTTCTGAACCTCTTCTTTGATTTTGACAGACATCTCTGGTTTTGTCCTTCTCAACTTTTGCTTAACCGGAACGCATCCTTCTTTGAGCGGTAGCCGGTGTACCACGATATCAGTATCGAGCCCGGGCATGTCTTGGTAAGACCAGGTGAAGATGTCCACATACTCTCGGAGCATTTCAATCAATCTTCCCTTCACACTATCTTCCAAAGCAGCCCCTATCCTTACTTCTTTTCTGGTGTCCTCGATTCCCAAATTAACAATCTCCATCTTCTTCTAATGAGGTAAAATAACCTTCTCCTCTTGCTTCAACAGTCTGGCCAATTCTTCGGGCAGTTCACAATCTTCGTCAGTCTCTTCTTCAGCCTGATAGATTAGATTGTCAAAGTCATACCGAGCCATAGCTGAATCATGATCGGTGGCATCTGAACAAGGAAACCTGCATGATTGATGAATTATGTTTTATTATGTATGCAACAAAAGAAACACATTGCCATTTTGATGTGATTTTTATGCACAAAATAAAACAGAAAAACAGGGATCAAAATATTTGAATGTGAAAACGTCCTTTATTGATGATAAAGCAAACATGCAACAGTTAAAGCCCTACGAACAAAACCACTACGTCTTGGGCAGAACGCAGGATTAACATAGCAGGAAAACAAAGCAATTACTCGAAGCTAGTCACTTGAATGACTTTCTCGGAAGACTAGTTGCACAGACTTTGTCCTGGGACGCAGGGGCGAATCCAGCTATTCATATCACAATCACTATCCCCGTCTTCATCAATGGCATTGACTCTATCAAAAAATACACCAGCGCTGGTGAAATGGACTGGACCATAAAACTTGGGAGGATCCCGAGCTCTTCTGGGTGGCATGTATCCCAGGCCGTAAGTATTCCTCTTCTCCTGAACTTCAACCACTTGGCCCCACTTCTGTGAGCTACTAGCCTCAACCACAGCTTTGGCATCTTTAAAAGAAGACATAGAGATCTCAGGCTGATTTGCCCCTGCTGTCGTAACCCGAAATTTGACCTCCCTCTCTTGCCTTTTGCATAAGCATAAGCATTCGCACCGCTAGCATACGCATTCGCACTTTTCTTCGTGTGTTTCTTGTTGCAGGATATTCAGGTTTTTCAAGCCCGATTAATCATATCCTCACAAGGTCATCCCCTCATCAAAACAAGCTCAAAATAAAGGTTTCCATGTTTATTCATCAAGACAAGAGGTGGAGAACCACAACCGGGACTCCAGTATCATTTCCTGAGCTATTTGGGCAAAAATTGACTGAAGTAACCGGTTAACGCATGGTGAGTAACCGGTTACTCAGTGCAATTTTGCAATTCCTGCTGCATTTTGGGACAACATCCATGCACTCTCTTTGGACTTTAGTTCTACTTGATTCTAGCAGTGTGTGGAACATTCTAGACTTCTCTAGATATTTCAACACTATTCATTTCAACCCAAGTGTATTTATTCCAATGCATCACTTTAATTCAAGTGCACCATGTTACTTAATTTACCAACATGTCAACCTTTGGATTTTGAAACTCACATTGGGATTGTTACCGAGTTGGTTCTAACTAACCGAGTTAACCGCCTTGACTCGGTGAGTCAGGTCTAACTAACTCCTAGCCTAGTTCCAAACCCAAAGCTAATTCCAAACCAAATTCCAAACCATTTCACACTCCAAACCTAAAATCTATATAAACTCACCTTCACTCATTTTCAAGGACCTTCAACCATTTGCTCTATTTCACTCTCAATTCTCCCACATTCTCTCTGAATTTCTATACTACATTTCCATCTTCATCTCAATTCTCTTCCAAAACCTCACCAAAGCTCATCTCTACTTTGAAGAATAATCACTTTTACATCAAAAGTGATTATTTCTTGAGCTCAACCTTCATCATTCTTGCTATTACACTTGGATTTGTGGAGTTATTTCAGCTTTTGGATTGATCTTGAGTAGTTGCTGCAACTTCTAACGGTTCGAATTCGCATTTTGGAGTTTTATCGCATTTTGCTCGGTTTCGATACGGTTCGTCTACAAATTGAAGATTCCTCTGGTTTTCTTTAATTTTCTGCATCAATAATCCTTTGCAACATTTACCAGGCCAAATCTCCGGCTTGTAGGTTGGTGGATCTAACTGATTTTACCGTTTCGCACATTTTCGTATCGCTCGCAATGTAGTCGATAATTGTTGTGTGTGATTTGGTTTTGCATTTGTTTGATCCATGATTCAATTGTATTAGTTGATTCTATCTCTGTTTATTTGTTGTTTTCAAGTTCAATTTTCGTGCCCAATCTCAGTTCCTAGCATGTGGTAGTTTGTATAAGTGATTATGTGTTGAAAACCACTTGTTGCATATGCTGTTTTTCTGTTTTTTCACAATCTGCTCAGAGTAACCGGTTAACACCTGGTCAGTAATCGGTTACTCAGTTTAATTTTCACCAAAAACGCCAATTTTCAAGCAAGTAACCGGTTAACGCATGGTGAGTAACCGGTTAACACTGAACAAAATTGCCATTTTCTTGCATTTTCAAGTGTGTTTGCCATGCTTTCTCCATTTTAATGTTCATTGATTATCATGCTTGATTTTATGGATGTTTTTAATGACATTTCACTTCTAGTTGAAGCATGTTTACAAACTTTCGATGCATGTTTTCGATTATTCATTTGCTCCATGTTCTTAGCATTGTATGAACATAATCATTCTTGCACTATCTTGGTTCACATGATACATGATTTTGTGTGACATTGTGACGATCATTTGGCACTGTTTTGCACTTTCCATTTCAGCTTGTATTAAGTTTATTTTTCATGGATAAACTTAATCTTGTTTAATCAATAATGCACTCCTTTTTGCTTTAATGACTTTTCATCCTATTTGGAAAGTTGTTAGCATATTTATCCCTTGATTAATTGATCGAAACTTTGTTTCGATTAGTCGATCTTCCCTTTCCCTCTCTTTAGGCCTCCTTTAGAGCTTTCTCTCTCTTTCCCCCCGCGGAGTTGGAGTTTCGCGCTGCGCCTTGCATCGGAGCACTGTACAAATTGACGTTGTTATGCTGTCTGTTACTCTACGTAGGAGCACTGTTCAACATTGGAGCGGTTGCGCTGTTGGCTTCACTTCCCACACTATATTTTGGGTGCTAGAGAAGGAATGAGGATGGAGTCTTTCTACCCTCATTCTGGCTATTTCTTCGGTAAGGGCGTCTTGTCCTCTCTCGAGAATAGTCGCCTCTATCCTCCAGCTATAGTGTTTCTCATTCCCCTATCGAGTCGATCCTTGATCACTCTTCTCTCATTGCGATCCTTTTCTATCCTTGATCACTCGTATCTCTTTCAATCTCTCCTTTTGATCAATCATCATCCTTCTTGGTTGAGATCATTATTCTTGCGCCAGCGATCTCTCTTTGTTCCATCACTCATTTCTTCTTGTAATCAATCATTGCTTTAGATTCCCTTGCAGAGTTTCTATTCCTTTCTCTGGTTAAACACAGTTTTTCTGTTAAACAACCGACACTTTCCCAGTTTTGCAACCTTTTCTTTGGTTCCTCTCCCTTTGATTGGTTAACCACTGCCTGTCAGTTAAAACACCAATGCTTGCAATCTCCTTCAGTTAATCACAGTCCGTCTGTTAATCACTGAGCTTCTCTTGGGGTTAATCACCTTCTCTTGGTTAATCACCCATTTCTTCAGTTAACCACAGTATGTCTGTTAACATACTGAACCCTTTTCGAGTTAATCACCTCCTCTTGGTTAATCACTCACTTTTCTCTTCAGTTGATCACAGTCCGTCTGTAAACACCGAATTCCCCGCAGTTGGCAACCTCCTCTTGGTTCGAATACTTGCACCTTTGGGTTAGTTACCATCGCTTTGGTTCAAATGCCCTTTCTTCGGTTGAGTACTGTTTGTTCAGTCAGTTTACCGAACCCCTTTTGGGTCACGACCTTTGCTCGGTCCTACACCCGTCCTTCTGGGTCACGATCTTCGCTCGGTCCTACACCCGTTCTTTGGTTGATCACAATTTTCTCTGTTAAAACCAATGCTTCTCTATTCCTACAGCGTTGCAGTCCTACTTTCCTTCTTCGGTTAACCACTGCCAGCCAGTTAATATATCGATTCTTCCTTTTCTCTTGGTTTTGACACCATCTCTTTATTCGGATCCCCAGCGGAGTCTTTCCTATTCCCTTTGCTCTTACTTTCTTGGTTTCGACACCAATTCTCTTTGCCATCCTCAGCGGAGTTTCTTTCATTCTTGGTTTTGACACCACTCTTTTCCTATTCTTTTGTGCAAACGCTCTTACTGCGAGCTCTTCCACAGTAGAGTTTTTCTTCCATTTTTGCTCTTGGTTTTGACACCACTTCTTTCGTTTCTTTGTTTCTCCCATGTTTTCCTTTACCGTTCAGTTCCCTGAACTACGGAAGCTCTGATTCTGCATTCTTTTGAATATATGATACGTAGGCATGAGATCGCAATGATCTCGGCGAGCACACTTCCACCCTTCTTTCCTTCTCCCTTTCTTCTCTTCTTTTCTGTCCCCTGGTTCCTCTGAACTACGGCACTCTGACTTCCTCATTGCACTATGAGGGTACGTAGGCACGAGGACTTCGTCCTCCGCGAGCACTTTCCTCCTTTCTTTTCTTTTCCCCCTTTCTCTCTCTCTTCTCTTTCTTTTAGCTAGAAGCCTTTAGATAGATAACACATCCAAGCCTAGAAGCAAGCGAAATGGTTCCCGTCGAGTACGACGGATGCGTTAGGTGCTAATACCTTCCTTTCGCATAACCGACCCCCCGTTCCCGTTTCTCTTCCCCTTGGGTTTTATCGATATTTTCCCTGTCCTTTCGGACTAAATAAAGTTCGGTGGCGACTCTGTTGTATCTTTGAGTGTGCGATTCACTCAGGTAGATTTCCAGCCATCTTCAACTGGCGACTCTGCTGGGGACTGGTTGACCTATTGCTGGTCCATCCCTTGAGGGGTCTCGCCCAGTTTTGTTTGCTTTCTTTCTTGCTTGGGTGTTTATCTGCTGCACTTTACTAGCTTTATTTTACTTGCTTTAGCTGTATGTTTATTTATTGCATTTCTTTACTGCTTTGAATATTCATATGCTGCATATTCTGGATATTTGCTATTTTCTGCTGTTGGCGGGTTGGGTTGCTACTTGAGAGATAAGCCCAATACACAGGCTTGAGTATACATTTAGGATTAGAGTGGAAAGTAGTGGGACCTACGTGCCATCTTGGTGCGTTTGGTGTTCACAAAATTCACATCCAGACGAGGTTTTCTTGGGAGATGCTCTGACGTGCGTGTCTTGCGCATTTCAGGGTGTTGATCTAGAGAGATGTCGACTCTGCGACCATTTCCCGAGGACTCAGTTGCGGCACTCCTCCCAAGGAACGATAATGGCAGACCAGAAATGGCAAACCCATTACGCTTCCATGATCCGAGGACCCAAAGCTGGGAACTTGCCATATGATGACCTTTTTTGGGGGAATCAGTGGACGACCTCTTTGTTTGGCGATAGTATTGTACCCCGAGGGATGAATGTACTATTGCTTCTCAAATCGAGAATCCGAAACTGAGAATCCCGCTTTCTAGATCACACCTGTGAGGGAGATATTGGGTTTTTTCTGCAGGAAACCAAGACTCTTCCAACCTTTGTTCTCTCATTGCTTCAGATCTCGCCCCAACACAACACTACCTTTGCAGATGTTCAGATTTGACTATTCAGACTATGCTGGCTTGTTGATTCTGTTGATGCATATCATATCATCATGTCAAATTAATTTTTGTATAAGCATTTTAAAAAACTTTATTTTTGCATAAATTGCATCCACTCATGCCCGCATATGCATGTCCTTCATCCGGGAACCATTGCTCATCCTTGTCCGCATTCCTTGTAGCAAGACGACGACTCGACATCGATATTTTACTCGCTCAAACAAATCCAGAATCATGGCTGACTTTTAAGCTGAGAATGATGCTTACAAGGAAACTCTGGCACAATTCCAAGGACGGATGGATCAGTTTCAGACGAACATGGATGTCATTATGGAACTCCTTCGTGCTCAAAGGGATACTGCTGCTGTTGCCACTGTTGTTGCAACCACTACTGATGCGACTGTTGTCACTCCTGTTGTGACTGTTCCTCCTGTTGTTACGGCTACTCCTGCTGTTGTTGTTCCTTCTCCTGCTAGAGTTGACGTACCAGTTGAGCCTGTGAATCAGCCTGCTGTTCAGCCTAGTTTGAATCAGATGCCTACTGGTTTCCCTTGGGGCATGCCTCCGAATTACACTCCGCAGATTGCCAATAATGGTAGTGCCTTCATGCCATATCAGCCTTTTGTTGCGCCCATGCCTAATAGGAGTGTTGCCGCCTATCCATGGGTCATGGCTACTCCAGTCCCGCCTCCAGTGGTGAATGATGATCCTGAGAATCTTCAGGCTCAAACTCACCAAACTGCCGGATTGGTTGATACTGAAACTCCCGATGATGAAGAGCATGTGTATAGGGGTCCTCCTATTCATGTTCCGGTTTCGTCTCAAGTTGCTCAAACTGTCGTGCCGAATATTCATCCTGGGATGTTCTATCCTGGGGTATCTTCCTCAGCCGTTGGGGTACCTCCTCCAAATTATCTGTATGGTGTTCCGATGGGTCATAATGTTGGTCAGATGGTTAATCCGGGTTTGGTGTATCCTTCTCATTTTGCCACTCCGCAAGTGAATGCTCCTGCTGCTTCTCAGCTGCCAAATCATCAGATTCTTGTCAGGCCCACTAATCAGAATAAATATGTTAACTACAAGTTGTTAGAAGACCGTATCAGAGCTATCGAAGGGTTTTCTGCTTTTGGCATGGAGGCCAAAGATTTGTGTTTGGTTCCGAATGTCGTGCTGCCGCAGAAATTCAAGATACCTGATTTGCCAAAATACAAAGGTTTGAGCTGCCCGCGTAGTCACATCACTATGTACTGCAGGAAGATGGCATCCCACATTGATAATGATGAATTGCTAGTTCATTGTTTTCAAGATAGTTTGTCTGGAGCCTCGTTGGATTGGTACATGGGCCTGGAGCGCAGCAAAATCCATACTTGGAGAGATTTGTCTGAAGCGTTCGTGAGACAATACAAGTATAACCTTGATCTGGCGCCAACAAGATTGCAATTACAGAATCAGTCTCAGCACTCAGCTGAAACATTCAAGGAGTGTGCACAAAGATGGCGTGAGATGGCATCTCGCGTACGACCTGCTCTATCTGATAGTGAGTTGGTTGACATCTTTATGGGTACATTGCAAGGATCGTACTATGAGAAAATGGTGGGTAGTTCTTCATCGAACTTTGCTGATGTGGTGACGATTGGTGAACGGATTGAGAATGGTTTAAAAACTAGAAAGATTTCTGGAGCTGCTTCCCAGCAGCCGGCCACTTGGAAGTCTCAGAACAGTCAGTCGAAGAAGAAGGAAGGTGAAACCCACGCTGTGACAGCTCAAGTTTCTCCTCAGTATCAATCTCCCATGGCTCCCTTACCGTACTATCCATATCCGTACATTGTTGTTGCACAGTATCAACAACTTCTATATCAGTATCATCCGCAACAACCAGTTCAGAATGCCCAGAATCAGCAACAGAATCAACAGAACAAAAGTCAGCAGAATCAGAACCGTCAGAACAACAATAATCAAGGAAGCCGTAAGCGTCTGAATTTTGATAGAATTCCGGTATCATACACGGAACTGTTTCCTTACTTGGTTCACCAAGGGGCGATTGTCCCTAAGCAGATTGCGCCTGTAATTCCTCCATTTGGCCCGAAGCATAACTCAAATGCATCTTGTGTTTATCACGCTGGATACATAGGACATGCAACAGAGGATTGCTTTGTTTTCAAAACCAAGGTTCAGGAACTCATTGATAAGAAGGTTCTGACTTTCGCTGAGGAAGGACCCAATATTCAAAGTAATCCGCTGCCGAATCACGGTGGGCCTACAGTTAACATGATTGAGGATGATTCCAAGGCTGAATTGATCATGGATGTTGACGAAGTAAAGACCCCGATGGCTGTGGTTTTCAAGAAATTGAAGGAACATGGGCTGTTGAAAGGTTTGCATGGTAAGTGTCAGATTTGTGACGATAATCCCAACCAATGTCGAAGGCTGAATGGTTGTGTCCAGATTCTGATGAACTGAGGCGAAGTGCAATTTGCCAGATCTAAATCTGTTGAGGAAGTTGCTGCTATTGAGTCGTTCACCATCGTCTATAGGAAGGTTCATGTGGAATCCCCTAAGTAAAAGAAGGTGCAACCCATCGTGGTTTGTTCGCCGAAGCCGTTTCTGTATCAGAATTCTAAGGAGGTACCGTGGAAGTATGGGTCTACCATGTTTTTTGGAGGTCAGGAAATAAGGTTCGCCGAATCAGAGATTGTGAATGTTACAGCTGGTGGAGTTATGACTCGTAGTGGGCGAGTATTTGCTCCGAAGGTCACTACAAAGCCCGTGCAAATTCCAATTGTTGTTTCTCCTAAGGAGACACCTGTATTCGCAACCCCTGTGGTCCAACAAGGGGCATCTACTGCCGTTCCAATACCGACTATCTCGTCTGAGAATATTTCAAAGGGCAAGGAGACCCTTGATGATCAAGAGTTTCTTAAGCTGATCAAGAAGAGTGACTTTAAGATTGTGGATCAGTTGGGCCAGACTCCCTTGAGGATCTCAATTTTGTCCTTACTCATGAGTTCGCCTGCGCACAGATAAGCTCTGTTAAAAGTTTTGAATAACGCCCACGTTATGCAAGATATATCCGTCGTCGAGTTTGATGATGTAGTGACAAACATAACTGCAAGTCGGTATTTGGGTTTCAACGAATCGAAATTACCTCCTGAAGGAACTGCCCATAATAAAGCACTACACATATCGGTAACCTGCACAGACATCCTGTTATCTCGGGTTCTAGTGGATACTGGTTCTTCTCTCAATGTGATGCCTAAGGGCACGCTGAGTCAATTACTGGTGGAAGGAATCGAGATGAGACCAAGTGCCTTAGTTGTCAGAGCCTTTGACGTTTCTCGAAGACAGGTCATTGGAGAAGTGGACTTACCCATCAACATTGGGCTGCATCTGTTTACCATTACTTTCTAAGTGATGGATATCAATCCAGCGTACAGTTGCCTTTTGGGTCGTCCATGGATCCATGCGGCAGGGGCAGTTACCTCCACTTTACATCAGAAGTTGAAATTCATGTTTGACGATCAACTTGTCATTGTTTGTGGTGAAGAGGATTTGATTGTGAGTGAGTTATCATCTTTTCGATATGTCGAGATAGAAGAAGGCATAGCGGAGGTGCCATTGCAGTGTCTCGAGTTCAAAGATGTCAGCTCTGCTTCAACTAGTCAAAGTAGATCACCACAATTGACTTTAGCATCTGTTAAGAGTGCTAAGGAGACCATCGATAATGGTGCCTTGCCAGGCTGGGGGCACGTGATTGATGTGGCTGAGAAGCATAATCGTTTTGGAGTGGGTTATCATCCTGGTCGTCAATCTGGTTTCTCTGATCAGAAGCAATACAACTTTATCAAGTTCCACAGTGCGGGTTTCCAGCAGGGTGACATCATCATGGCAGCTGCTGATGATGCTGGTCCTAGCAATCAGATTTCAAGCTTTGTGCGCAAGTGTCCGCCGGGTTTCAAGCTCAACAATTAGACATCTACCGTGATTCCTGTGGTTTTCCCATATAACATGTAATGTATTTTGCTTTTTCATTCCCTCATCCTCGCCCGAGACGAGTGGATAGCTTGTAAAGGGCCTCACGCTTTTGCAATATTATGTGATCAATAAATAAAAGTTTTTGCATTCAAAATCGTGCTCTATTTTCTTTCTTTATTTTTACTTTTTCACAAAATAAATGGCAAAAGTTTCTTTTCTGTTTCACTTTTTAATAGCTCATTCTGAACATATTCATAAACATGCAGAACTAATAAAAGCATTGACAACAACATGGCAAACATCCATTATAATTCTGGAATTCCAATTAACCAAGTCGAAGAAGATGGTAAGGAAGATTGTGAATTATCGGCTGAACTGGCAAGGCTCCTTGAGCACGAGCGTAGAGAGATTCAGCCACATAAAGAGCCAGTGGAAGTTGTTAATCTTGGTACTGATGAGGTCAGAAGAGAAGTCAAGGTTGGCACATCCCTCGCAAAGCATGTACACTCCGAGTTGGTCAAGTTATTGAAAGAGTATGTTTACATCTTCGCCTGGTCCTATCAAGATATGCCTGGGTTGGATACCAACATCGTCGAACATCACTTGCCACTCAAGCCCGGATGTCCTCCTGTCAAGCAGAAGCTCAGAAGGACCAGACCTGACATGGCACTCAAAATCAGAGAAGAGGTAAAGAAGCAGCTTGATGCTAGGTTCCTAGCCACTTCTGAATATCCTGAATGGATTGCCAACATTGTCCCGGTTCCCAAGAAGGACGGCAAAGTCAGAATGTGTGTGGACTATCGAGATCTCAACAAAGCAAGCCCGAAGGATGATTTTCCTTTGCCTCATATTGATGTCTTGGTAGACAACACTGCGCAGTTCTCTGTCTTTTCCTTCATGGATGGTTTTTCAGGATATAATCAGATCAAGATGTCCCCAGCTGATATGGAAAAGACTACCTTCATCACACCATGGGGTACATATTGCTATAAAGTCATGCCATTCGGTCTAAAGAATGCAGGGGTAACATACCAACGTGCCATGACAACCCTCTTTCATGATATGATACATAAAGAGATTGAGGTTTACGTGGACGATATGATTGCCAAGTCCAAAACTGAAGATGATCACTTGGTTCATCTGAAGAAACTGTTTGACAGACTCCAGAAGTTTAGATTGCGGTTGAATCCTGCGAAGTGCACCTTCGGAGTCCGATCTGGTAAACTGTTGGGCTTCATTGTGAGTCAGAAGGGCATTGAAGTTGATCCTGATAAGGTTCGAGCAATTCAGAACATGTCGCCTCCCAAAATAGAAAAGGAAGTTCGTGGCTTCTGGGCAGACTCAATTACATTTCAAGATTCATTTCTCATCTGACGGCTACCTGTGAACCAATGTTCAAATTACTAACAAAAAATCAATCGGTTGAATGGAATAATGATTGTCAGGAAGCATTTGACAAAATAAAACAATACTTGCAAGAACCACCGATCTTAGTACCGCCGGTTCCTGGTAGGCCTTTAATTATGTATCTCACCGTTCTCGATGAATCGATGGGATGTGTATTGGGTCAACATGACGACACTGGCAGAAAAGAACATGCAATATACTATCTGAGCAAGAAGTTCACTGATTGTGAGACCAGATACTCACTCTTGGAGAAAACCTGTTGTGCTCTGGTCTGGGCTGCTCGACGCCTGCGACAATACATGATTTGCCATACTACTTTGTTGATATCCAAAATGGATCCAATAAAGTACATATTTGAAAAGCCTGCTGTCTCTGGAAGGATTGCTCGTTGGCAGATGCTGTTAACTGAGTATGATATCCAGCATGTTACCCAGAAAGCAATAAAAGGGAGCGTCTTGTCTGACTACCTTGCTCATCAACCTATAGAGAGTTATCAACAGATGAAGTTTGACTTTCCCGATGAGGATGTTCTGTTTATCAGAGATTATGAGACTCCAGATCCTGATATAGGACCCGAACCAGGGGCGCGATGGACGCTCGTGTTCGACGGTGCCTCAAATTCTAAGGGTCGTGGAATCGGTGATATCCTCATCTCTCCAACGGGTTTTCACCTTCCCTTCACTGCCAGATTATGCTTTGCATGCACCAACAATATGGCTGAATATGAAGCATGTATCTATGGCAAGGAAGCAGCTATTGACATGAGAATCAAGATTCTTGAGGTCTATGGAGATTCTGCCTTGGTCATCGATCAAGTCAGAGGGAATTTTGTGACTCGGGATTCCAAGCTGGTTCCGTACCAACAACACATAGCGAAGTTGATTCCTTACTTTGATGAGATCACTTTTCATCATATTCCCAGAGAGGAAAATCAACTAGCTGATGCTCTTGCCACCCTAGCATCCATGTTCAAGGTCAAGTGGAAGAATGAAGCTCCTCATATCCGCATTGATCACTTGAACGAACCACCACACTGTTTAGCAATCGAGGATGAGTCCGATGACAAGCCTTGGTTCTACGACATCAAAAGATATCTGGAAAAACACGAATATCCCGAGGGTATCACTATCACTGACAAGAAGGCTCTTAGACGGCTTTGCACCAAGTTCTTCTTAAGTGGTGGTATACTATACAAGAGGAATTATGATTTCGTGTTGCTCAGATGCATGGATAGACATGAAGCAAACACGATCATAAGGTCCATACATGAGGGCTGCGAGGGTGTACATGCTAAAGGTCCTGCTATGGCTAAGAAGATCCTTCGGGCTGGGTATTACTGGACAACGATGGAGGTAGATTGTTACAACTTTGCCAAAAGATGTCACAAATGCCAAATCTACGGAGACAAGATCCATGTGCCTCCAACTCCATTGAATGTTTTGACTTCACCTTGGACATTTTCCATGTGGGGTATATATATGATTGGAATGATCGAGCCGAAGGCTTCCAACGGTCATCGATTTATTCTAGTCGCTATCGACTACTTCACCAAGTGGGTTGAAGCTGCTTCCTACGCAAACGTTACACGACAAATGGTTACTAGATTTATCAAGAAAGAGATAATTTGTTGCTATGGCATTCCTAGCAGCATTATCATGGACAATGCAAGCAACCTGAATAACAACATGATGAAGGAGTTGTGCCAAGAATTTAAGATCGAGCACCACAACTCTTCACCATATCGGCCCAAGATGAATGGCGCCGTTGAAGCAGCAAACAAAAACATCAAAAGGATTGTCCAGAAAATGGTCAAAACTTACAAGGATTGGCATGAAATGCTTCCATTTGCACTGCATGGCTACAGAACTTCAGTTCGCACTTCGACTGGGGCAACTTCGTACTCACTTGTGTATGGTATGGAGGCTGTTCTACCCATTGAAGTCGAAATTCCTTCACTCAGAGTCATCATGGAAGCAGGTCTTGATGAAGCCGAATGGGTTCAATCCAGATACAACCAGCTGAATCTCATCAAAGAGAAGCGCCTAGCAGCCGTTTGTCATGGTCAATTGTATCAGAGACGCCTCAAGCGAGCTTTTGATAAGAAAGTTCTCCCTCGAACATTCTGCGAAGGCGAACTCGTGCTCAAGAGATATTCACCTGTTCATTCGGATCCACGAGGCAAGTGGACTCCCAACTACGAAGGACCCTTTATTGTCAAGAAGGCCTTCTCAGACGGAGCCCTGATCCTCACCACAATGGATGGGGAGGAGTTACCATCGCCCGTGAATTTCGATGCAGTCAAAAAATATTATGCCTGAAAAAAAATGGATAAGAGTCTGCTAGATTGACATCCGCAAGGACAATCAAGGCAAAAATGGACGTCCAGATGGACCAAAAAAAAGAAATGTCCATGCAAAAGTTAGGGACAAGGAAAAGAAAATAATAATAGCCCGCTAAGTTGAAAACCTGAAAGGGCGACTTAGGCAAAAATGGGCATCCCGGTGGACGAAAAAAAATGTGAAAACAGGTCCAGGCAAAAATTAGGGATAAAGGCATTGACTGTGAACACTTGAGCCTCTTTTCCTCATGGCTAGACCTCAGACGGTAACAGAGCAGTCCAATCATCATCAACTGGTGCAAGGCGTTGGAACCTAGACTCACAGTGGATGGTGGCCAATGTTGTAATCAATGCAAAGCATGATTTCCCTTTGCCATTTACATTTGTTTTTCAATTTTATTGCAAATTTCCTCATCAAGGATTTTGCATCCTTGTACACACCTTATGTACAAAAATTTCACATTCAATAAAATGCATTCTTTATTATCTCAATTTATTTTCATTCCAATATTTTGTTTGCAAAATAAACAATTATTTGTGATCACATAATACTAAAAAACTGTTAGTTCTAGTGATTGGCTGAAATTTTGGTAAAACTATGTTAATGTCATGGTTGATGTTGCAACATGAGCTTCTAACATTATTGTTTGTTAGGTTAACATTCTGGTTTGTGAAAATTGTTGAAGAGTTAAAGTGCTGAAGAGTGATGTCACATGCGATGTCTTGACATCACTATACCAGAACATTAAAACATCAGGTTGTGATGTTTTTAGGGCTGCACGTGTTAATGAGATATTCTGTTGAAGAGAATCAGAGATTGCAGGCGAATATCATGGGTGAGATATATTCTGTTGCAATCAGTTGTAGCAGAAGCTTTATTGCTAATTTAATGCAAAAAGATATGGAGAATAATTAAGAGTTAATTATGAAGAGCTGATTGAAGATTTAATTGAAGATCTATTTAGTAGCAGAATCTTTTGGAGATTTGTAGCAGAAGATTTGGTGTGATTTGAAGGCCCAAATCCAGTTGGGAAAAAGTTATAAATAGAATGCTTGTAATCTAGAATTGGCACAGGTCCAAGATGTAGATCATTAGGGCTTTGTCTAAGTGAACCACTCGGGTTGTGAGATGGTCACTGTGTTATTACTCAGAAACCTGTAGGTAATGAGTATTGTATTGTTCTTGGAGGAAGCTGTGAAGCAACTCCAAGGTGTGTCATGGAAGTGTGTCTTCTATGTTTTTGTGTTTGTAGAGTTATTGGTAATTAGGCTGTTGATGCATTAGCGGAGTTGTTGATTGCTAGACATCATTGCGATGATTGGGAGTGAGATGAAGTCTCTTACCTAGGGAGGACTTAGGTAGAAGGGTCATTGGGTAGTGATTGAATTAGGTAGATTGTCAACTGGTCTGTTGAGTCTGTAATTTGATACTACTAATAGTGGACTTCCTTCCTGGCTTGGTATGCCCCCAGATGTAGGTTGTTGAACCTAACTGGGTGAACAATCCTTGTATTGATTTACTGTTACTATTATTGCCTTGTTCATACAGCAGATTGCGATGTTGTGACATTGCACGAGACATCACACATCTGTACCAGAATTTCAATTGGTATCAGAGCAGACATCTTGTCTGTTTCTGGATGAGATCTAGGGAAGATACTTTCTGGTTCTTGAGCAAGGAAGTTAGTTTTGCTGAGTTATGGACTTGGTTGTTTGACCCCTTGAAGTGAAGGTTGGACTATTCATCAGAACTGCTGTTGTGAGTGTGTTGTGTTGACACTTAGTTTGTTTGGTGATGATGTGCAAAGATTATTAAGTAGTGCCTAAAAGTTATTGAGGAGTTGTTGTATGTTCCGCTGCATGGTATCTGATAGAACTCTGGTTGGTTCTTGTATCTCTGGTGGTAAGACATTAGGGGTTGGTCTCCTCAGCAGGATATTCTATGATGTTGTAGTTGATGCAAGACAACTTCAACCATTTTGTTAGAGATACCAAAGTCACTTGAGGAGTATCTCATATCTTTGTTTAGGGGAAATAAGTGACAAAAAGATGAATGGATCTTATTGAAGACTGTATGACATGGAAGGTTCTGTTTCAAATCAGGCATTGAAGACCAATCTGTTCAGAACTTTGATTCCTTCTTATCGATTTTCGTGATAATGAAAGGAGAGGGTGGAACCAAAGCAAAAGAACATCACTGTCAAATCTTTCATGCGGGAGTGAAGATCTTGATAAGTTATCTCTTGAGCCTAGTTATGGTGACCTAATGAGGAGGAAGTTTCATCAAGAAAGAAGCTGAGCTTAATATGTCTCGACATCGCGCTACACATCAGCAGTTTATGGTAAATGCTAAGTCAAAGACCTATTAGATTGTAGCTAGTTTGAAGGATCACTGAATCTGTGAAGTTGAAAAATTTTTGAGATGCTGTTCATAGTGTCATAGCATTTCAGCTGGAGCTGATTGAAGAAAAGGCAGTAATCTTGATAGCAGAAGAAAAGGAGATGATCTTTGTTTAAGCTAAACTGTCTGAGGACAATATTATAGGGAAAATGCATCCAAGAGTCTGTAGCTGTGTAAATCAGTCTGTGGTCAATTGGTGTCTACATTAGTTGTATGGAATGAACTCTTCCAGTTTTGTGGCTTGAAGGATTGGAAGTAACAGATTGTCTATGGTATGTTTATACTCTGGCTTTATATGCAGAAGGATGGCAGTTATCACTCTTAAGTTAGATAAAAGGTCTGAACCTTGTGCTTATAAGAAGAAGCTTCTAGAAGAGTGTGTTATGCAAGTTACTGCAGTTTAGTTGGTCTAATCTTGGAAGTTGATAAGATGAAGATGGAAGACTATGAAGACATCATAATCTTGATGGTTACAGCTTGGATCAGTTTATTTCTGATCTAAGTGGTTTGGAGCATGGTGTTTGCTCTGGTTGTGAAGGTCGAGGATAAGTGACAGTTATCTCTGGCTTTCTACTGACGGCTCTACTAAGGGAAGTGACCTTCTTTAGTCTTGCTATGGGGTAGTCTTGGACTACTTATTTTCTGAAGATTCAGATGTGGTAGGTTTGAAGTCTTTGGAGTTTCTAAGCAGGATAGAGGTTGTCTACTCAAACTTGATTGTTGAATCAAGTCTATGAGAGCATGGAAATCTGTTTCTGCAAAGGGAGGAGGTTCTTCTGAGTGGCTGAAGGTAGAGCTGAATTCAACAGTTGGATGACATAATGTTCTAACATCTAGCTTAACATCAGGAGTCTCAGCTGGTGAGGTGGCACATCAGCTAATGATAGGGTAATCTACAGGAATGAACAATAGGATGCTTCAAAAAGAACGTTCTCTTGGCAGTTTGCTGGAGCTGCAGGAAGGAGAAGATGTGGCATGACCATGGCTTAGGGAGTCTAAGTGTGTTTGCTTTTGAGCAAGTGGAACATGTGACTTGAAGATCAAGGGTCCTTGGAGGATCAAGATAATCAGAGTGTGACAGCTGGTTATTATTGAGGGACAAGTTACTCTTGGGCAGAAGGGTGATGAGTTGAAAACTCAAGGAGATTATTCTTCTTGAAAGTGGATGAGAGATATTCTAACTTGTGTTGAGGTATTATCTGGTTGGATATCCTTGGTGAAGGATGTTTATGCTCTGGTTCAGGAGCTTGGTGCCTACATTATGCATAAGGAGCGTCTACATAGTCATACGGGAGAATGATGAAGTAGAAGGTCTACCTTGGATGGAGAATGTAGTGAAGACTGAAGTAGATCAGGGCCTTGCTAAAGGCAGAAGAAAAGCATGTGAAGGGGACATGGACCTATTATCAAGACATGCTAGATCAGCCTGGCAAGATGTGGAGTTTTGGAGCATGTGAAGATAGCAAACCAAGAGGGAATTATATCTGATGTTGGGACAACACTCCGCAGGTGTTGAGTTTTCAGCCAAGAAAGTTAGTTGTGCTCATGATGGAGTATCAGGTCAAGCCACTTACCTGATCTGAAGTGTGAATTTATAAAAGAGGGATCAGCTAGTGCCACAAGTGTGCACAAAAGTATGTCAGACCAAATGACATGCCTTGTGCGAGAAGGTAATCTTATTCTGTCTAATAGTAGATACTTTGACGGGAGACTTAGTATTTGTCTATTAGTGATGTTGTGCATAAGGGTAAATACTTTGACAGGAGACTTAGTATTTGTCTATTAGTGATGTTGTGCATAAGGGTAAATACTTTGACGGGAGACTGAGTATTTGTTTAGAGAATTATGCAAATATGTGTCTGGATATTTTGTTTGTGGCCATGATGGAGTAGCTTGATATTTGAAAATGACAACCTGAGGTAGCCTTATCAGTTGACTGTAGCAGAAGATGTGAGCTGTTATCTAATGTTGATGTCCTACATGTTGTTACAACATCTGTGTCGGGTGTGAAGGTCTGGGACTGTGCGTATGAAGTTGGAAGAAGCAGAATCAGTGTCTGAAGTGACATGATCTGAATGGCTGAAGATAAGGAGGGTTCTTCTAATACAATCAAAAGGTGGTGGCAGCCCTTATCTTGTGGTGCAAGTGATCTAAAGACATTTTTTATGGAACATGTGAGAAATTCTAATTCAAGTGGGAGTTTATATTGGACTTGGCAGACCATGTATCTGAAACAAACATGATGAAATTATGCTCAACAAATACAAGAAGTGGCAGTTCTTAATGTTGAGAATGTGGCAATTTCATTGTGCTTTTATCTGGTGTCAAGTATTCATCTTCATAAGGAGCATTGGGTGTTTATGTCGGGGGGAGTTAAGGTTGTTGTCTATGGTCTAGTACTGCAAAGGTGCAGATTGTTGTGAAGATTGCGCAGAGTGGTGTAAATCAACATGATTGGACATGTACTACTGAGTATGGTTGAGTGTTCCTAAGGCTGGTATGCTAGTGCTTATGAGGAGGCTGAAGAGCATAATTGTTGTATCTGGGAAAAGTTATTTTTCTGGAGGAATCTTGAAGGGATTGTGAGTTGTGCTGATCAATAGATGTCGTGTTTGTGTTTTGGAATCTTTCAAAGTGTCTTGGGTTGATAATATTGTGAGCCAGCAGACAATGTCTGATGTGATGTCAGAACATGGTATAGAACATGTTTGTCTTGAGCCAGACAAGAAATTATTCTGGACGGTGGTGTAGGGATAAGGTGGAACACGTGTCTTCGACTATGCATGGAACTGTTTTGGCACAATTTATGGTAAAGATCAGTTTGGAAACAATAAAAGTGGTCAAGACTGTTTTGGACGGTAGGCATTGAATTTGGAAGGAGTTTTTAGTACCTAAGATAGCGTTTCTGTGACCAAGAACCTTGACATATTCAAAGCTCGTTAATTCCTAAGTAACTGATCAGCTATTTATAGGGGTTATTCTGTTCTCCTTCAACCAGTGAGTGCTCTTGTTTCATAAGTCTTATGGCGTTTATTTGTTTTTGGGTGAGCACTACTTGGGTTTGGTTCTGTGAGGGCTTTCTTTGCCAATTTGTGGCTAAAAAGGGGGAGAAAGGAAAGGGTCTTGCTAAATGGTTTGCGCAGATGTCATGTCTAGAGTCTGCAGTTTCAGATGTGGAAGAGTATGTCCTATCCTTCAGTTGGTGCTTGAGTCTTTGTGACTTGTGTCCTGAGTTATGAACACAGTTGTGACTTGTGTTCTGAGTTACCTGGGTTGGCAGAATGACACTTCTTAAGTTTCATCTTATGCTACAGATTAAACCCAGTGTCTGATCAATGAAGGTGTGCAGAATTATCTTATGCCGCCATTGGTCTTTTATGTATAGACAAACATTTCTTTTCTGGAGGAGTCTTCTACACTTGTTCTGGGTATGTCCTGGAAGGAAAAAGAAATGTGTTGTGTTGAGGGGGAGTGTCAGATATTTTCTTCCTCATGTGCACCAAATGACTTCAGGACAGTCAACTACTTAGGTCCTGATGTGCTGCATGGAGTTGCTGTTATATGGTAATGTTATGTCCAACATGATGTCCCAACATCATTCAAAATTAGCCAAGAAGATTATTCTCCATGGTTGCTGTACACAGTAGCTACTGATGATTACTGTTAGGATCAGATGACTTCTAACAATAGTATAGGATAGTAATTGTTGCTGTAATTTGAGCTGTAATGTTTATATATGTGTTTTAGCCAAAATTAGCCAAGGGGGAGATTGTTAGTTCTAGTGATTGGCTGAAATTTTGGTAAAACTATGTTAATGTCATGGTTGATGTTGCAACATGAGCTTCTAACATTATTGTTTGTTAGGTTAACATTCTGGTTTGTGAAAATTGTTGAAGAGTTAAAGTGCTGAAGAGTGATGTCACATGCGATGTCTTGACATCACTATACCAAAACATTAAAACATCAGGTTGTGATGTTTTTAGGGCTGCACGTGTTAATGAGATATTCTGTTGAAGAGAATCAGAGATTGCAGGCGAATATCATGGGTGAGATATATTCTGTTGCAATCAGTTGTAGCAGAAGCTTTATTGCTAATTTAATGCAAAAAGATATGGAGAATAATTAAGAGTTAATTATGAAGAGCTGATTGAAGATTTAATTGAAGATCTATTTAGTAGCAGAATCTTTTGGAGATTTGTAGCAGAAGATTTGGTGTGATTTGAAGGCCCAAATCCAGTTGGGAAAAAGTTATAAATAGAATGCTTGTAATCTAGAATTGGCACAGGTCCAAGATGTAGATCATTAGGGCTTTGTCTAAGTGAACCACTCGGGTTGTGAGATGGTCACTGTGTTATTACTCAGAAACCTGTAGGTAATGAGTATTGTATTGTTCTTGGAGGAAGCTGTGAAGCAACTCCAAGGTGTGTCATGGAAGTGTGTCTTCTATGTTTTTGTGTTTGTAGAGTTATTGGTAATTAGGCTGTTGATGCATTGGCAAAGTTGTTGATTGCTAGACATCATTGCGATGATTGGGAGTGAGATGGAGTCTCTTACCTAGGGAGGACTTAGGTAGAAGGGTCATTGGGTAGTGATTGAATTAGGTAGATTGTCAACTGGTCTGTTGAGTTTGTAATTTGATACTACTAATAGTGGACTTCCTTCCTGGCTTGGTATGCCCCCAGATGTAGGTTGTTGAACCTAACTGGGTGAACAATCCTTGTATTGATTTACTGTTACTATTATTGCCTTGTTCATACAGCAGATTGCAATGTTGTGACATTGCACGAGACATCACACATCTGTACCAGAATTTAAAAAACGTTGAGAACAATAAAAAGCTAAATCAATTGAGAAAGCAATATGGATTGCGTGTGTTACTGGTAACTCCTGCAGGGTGAACGGTAATATCCATTGGTAAGCCTAACGCCTGGTCGACAATGTTTTGATTCTATGAAGAAGTTGTTGTCTCCACAGCAGTTCCTCAGTAGAGTCATCATTCTCCCTAGCAGGTGGCCAAAGTGTCCCCCAGCAAAGACATCTTTGTTCTTTCTTCCCCCAGCAAGGGTTGTGCATCGTCTCTTATGATCAGGAACTATCTGTCACCAGCAGCAGTGGGTTATCCTCAGCTGAGTCAACATGATTCAGGAATCTCTTTTCCCCACGTAGAGTCAGTCTTGGTAGGAAGAATTGATTTGGTTCTTTCATCCCCGACAGGGACAACCATGGTGATTTAGAAATCTGAGATGTTCTCAGTTTCTTTCCCCGGCAGAATCATCGTCCTTTGCGAACTGTCTCCTCCAGCAGAGTTTGTCTTCATATACGGTTCGCTCCCCAACAGAAGATGTCGAAGTCGTTTTGCTACGGTTTCTGCCTGGTCACTTCTCGTTGTGCCTTACTTTGAGCCTTTGCATTGCATGATATCAAGTATCATGTAGAAACACATACATAGCATATGC
Source organism: Lathyrus tuberosus (assembly GCA_022829125.1). Lineage (NCBI taxonomy): Eukaryota > Viridiplantae > Streptophyta > Magnoliopsida > Fabales > Fabaceae > Lathyrus > Lathyrus tuberosus. Next base: position 3,672,454 of record JALAZF010000414.1, on the reverse strand, counting down.
ATCGATCATACTCCCTCTCTTTTTTGCCTGACTTATCTCCCAACATATTTTTAGCAAATTTTGCATTTTCCAACCTTTAAACACGCTCAACTCTTCTTTTGTCATCGTCGGCCAAATTCTCGAGCTACTCTTTTATTTAATCCCCTTTTACCTCGAATCATCGAAAGGCTGACGCAATTCGTACATTCAGGTCCAAGCGGATTAAATAGGGTCAGCTGTCGTAACCCGAAATTTGACCTCCCTCTCTTGCCTTTTGCATAAGCATAAGCATTTGCATCGCTAGCATACGCATTCGCACTTTTCTTCGTGTGTTTCTTGTTGCAGGATATTCAGGTTTTTCAAGCCCGATTAATCATATCCTCACAAGGCCATCCCCTCATCAAAACAAGCTCAAAATAAAGGTTTCCATGTTTATTCATCAAGACAAGAGGTGGAGAACCATAATCGGGACTCCAGTATCATTTCCTGAGCTATTTGGGCAAAAATTGACTGAAGTAACCGGTTAACGCATGGTGAGTAACCGGTTACTCAGTGCAATTTTGCAATTCCTGCTGCATTTTGGGACAGCATCCATGCACTCTCTTTGGACTTTGGTTCTACTTGATTCTAGCAGTGTGTGGAACATTCTAGACTTCTCTAGATATTTCAACACTATTCATTTCAACCCAAGTGTATTTATTCCAATGCATCACTTTAATTCAAGTGCACCATGTTACTTAATTTACCAACATGTCAACCTTTGGATTTTGAAACTCACATTGGGATTGTTACCGAGTTAGTTCTAACTAACCGAGTTAACCGCCATGACTCGGTGAGTCAGGTCTAACTAACTCCTAGCCTAGTTCCAAACCCAAAGCTAATTCCAAACCAAATTCCAAACCATTTCACACTCCAAACCTAAAATCTATATAAACTCACCTTCACTCATTTTCAAGGACCTTCAACCATTTGCTCTATTTCACTCTCAATTCTCCCACATTCTCTCTGAATTTCTATACTACATTTCCATCTTCATCTCAATTCTCTTCCAAAACTTCACCAAAGCTCGTCTCTACTTTGAAGAATAATCACTTTTACATCAAAATTGATTATTTCTTGAGCTCAACCTTCATCGTTCTTGCATTACACTTGGATTTTTGGAGTTATTTCAGCTTTTGGATTGATCTTGAGTAGTTGCTGCAACTTCTAACGGTTCGAATTCGCATTTTGGAGTTTTATCGCATTTTGCTCGGTTTCGATACGGTTCGTCTACAAATTGAAGATTCCTCTGGTTTTCTTTAATTTTCTGCATCAATAATCCTTTGCAACATTTACCAAGCCAAATCTCCGGCTGTAGGTTGGTGGATCTAACTGATTTTACCGTTTCGCACATTTTCGTATCGCTCGCAATGTAGTCAATAATTGTTGTGTGTGATTTGGTTTTGCATTTGTTTGATCCATGATTCAATTGTATTAGTTGATTCTATCTCTGTTTATTTGTTGTTTTCAAGTTCAATTTCCGTGCACAATCTCAGTTCCTAGCATGTGGTAGTTTGTATAAGTGATTATGTGTTGAAAACCACTTGTTGCATATGCTATTTTTTCTGTTTTTTCACAATCTGCTCAGAGTAACCGGTTAACACCTGGTCAGTAACCGGTTACTCAGTTCAATTTTCACCAAAAACGCCAATTTTCAAGCAAGTAACCGGTTAACGCATGGTGAGTAATCGGTTAACACTGAACAGAATTGCCATTTTTTTGCATTTTCAAGTGTGTTTGCCATGCTTTCTCCATTTTAATGTTCATTGATTATCATGCTTGATTTTATGGATGTTTTTAATGACATTTCACTTCTGGTTGAAGCATGTTTACAAACTTTCGATGCACGTTTTCGATTATTCATTTGCTCCATGTTCTTAGCATTGTATGAACATAATCATTCTTGCACTATCTTGGTTCACATGATACATGATTTTGTGTGACATTGTGATGATCATTTGGCACTGTTTTGCACTTTCCATTTCAGCTTGTATTAAGTTTATTTTTCATGGATAAACTTAATCTTGTTTAATCAATAATGCACTCCTTTTTGCTTTAATGACTTTTCATCCTATTTGGAAAGTTGTTAGCATGTTTATCCCTTGATTAATTGATCGAAACTTTGTTTCGATAAGTCGATCTTCCCTTTCCCTCTCTTTAGGCCTCCTTTAGAGCTTTCTCTCTCTTTCCCCCCGCGGAGTTGGAGTTTCGCGCTGCGCCTTGCATCGGAGCACTGTACAAATTAACGTTGTTATGCTATCTGTTACTCTACGCAGGAGCACTATTCAACATTGGAGCGGTTGCGCTGTTGGCTTCACTTCCCACACTATATTTTGGGTGCTAGATAAGGAATGAGGATGGAGTCTTTCTACCCTCATTCTGGCTATTTCTTCGGTAAGCGCGTCTTGTCCTCTCTCGAGAATAGTCACCTCTATCCTCCAGCTATAGTGTTTCTCATTCCCCTATCGAGTCGATCCTTGATCACTCTTCTCTCTTTGCGATCCTTTTCGATCCTTGATCACTCGTATCTCTTTCAATCTCTCCTTTTGATCAATCATCATCCTTCTTGTTGAGATCATTATTCTTGCGCCAGCAATCTCTCTTTGTTCCATCACTCATTTCTTCTTGTAATCAATCATTGCTTTAGATTCCCTTGCAGAGTTTCTATTCCTTTCTCTGGTTAAACACAATTTTTCTGTTAAATAACTGACACTTTCCCAGTTTTGCAACCTTTTCTTTGGTTCCTCTCCCTTTGATTGGTTAACCACTGCCTGTCAGTTAAAACACCAATGCTTGCAATCTCCTTCAGTTAATCACAGTCTGTCTGTTAATCACTGAGCTTCTCTTGGGGTTAATCACCTTCTCTTGGTTAATCACCCGTTTCTTCAGTTAACCACAGTCTGTCTATTAACATACTGAACCCTTTTCGAGTTAATCACCTCCTCTTGGTTAATCACTCGCTTTTCTCTTCGGTTGATCACAGTCCGTCTGTAAACACCGAATTCCCCGCAGTTGGCAACCTCCTCTTGGTTCGAATACTTGCACCTTTGGGTTGGTGACCATCACTTTGGTTCAAATGCCCTTTCTTCGGTTGAGTACTATTTGTTCAGTCAGTTTACCGAACCCCTTTGGGTCACGACCTTTGCTCGGTCCTACACCCGTCCTTCTGGGTCACGATCTTTGCTCAGTCCTACACCCGTTCTTTGGTTGATCACAATTTTCTCTGTTAAAACCAATGCTTCTCTATTCCCACAGAGTTGCAATCCTACTTTCTTTCTTCGGTTAACCACTGCCAGCCAGTTAATATATCGATTCTTCCTTTTCTCTTGGTTTTGACACCATCTCTTTATTCGGATCCCCAGCGGAGTCTTTCCTATTCCCTTTGATCTTACTTTCTTAGTTTCGACACCAATTCTCTTTGCCATCCCCAACGGAGTTTCTTTCATTCTTGGTTTTGACACCACTCTTTTCCTATTCTTTTGTGCAAACGCTCTTACTGCGAGCTCTTCTCCAGTAGAGTTTTTCTTCCATTTTTGCTCTTAGTTTTAACACCACTTCTTTCGTTTCTTTGTTTCTCCCTTGTTTTCCTTTACCGTTCAGTTCCCCGAACTACGGAAGCTCTGATTCTGCATTCTTTTGAATGTATGATACGTAGGCATGAGATCGCAATGATCTCGGCGAGCACACTTCCACCCTTCTTTCCTTCTCGCTTTCTTCTCTTCTTTTCTGTCCCCTGGTTCCTCTGAACTACGGCGCTCTGACTTCCTCATTGCACTATGAGGGTACGTAGGCACGAGGACTTCGTCCTCCACGAGCACTTTCCTCCTTTCTTTTCTTTTCCCCCTTTCTCTCTCTCTTCTCTTTCTTTTAGCTAGAAGCCTTTAGATAGATAACCCATCCAAGCCTAGAAGCAAGCGAAATGGTTCCCGTCGAGTACGACGGATGCGTTAGGTGCTAATACCTTCCTTTCGCATAACCGACCCCCCGTTCCCGTTTCTCGTCCCCTTGGGTTTTATCGATATTTTCCCTGTCCTTTGGGACTAAATAAAGTTCGGTGGTGACTCTGTTGTATCTTTGAGTGTGCGATTCACTCAGGTAGATTTCCAGCCATCTTCACCTGCAGGCTGCTCTATAGCTTCAGACTGGACAACCTCTTCAGAAACCTTCACCTTCTCAAATCCCTGACACAAAGTTTCATGAATTTCACCATCCACTTCAACGTACTTAAAAGTTGACAACTGGCTTATCATGATGTCTTCTTCTCCGCAAATTGTCACCACGTGGCCGTCTACCATGTACTTCAGCTTCTGATGCAGAGTAGATGTTACAGCACCCGCACTGTGGATCCAGGGACGACCCAACAGGCAGCTGTAAGCTGGCTGAATATCCATAATATAGAACGTTGCATCAAAAACCTCAGGTCCGACCCTGATCGGTAGCACAATCTCACCAAAAACAGACCTCTTTAAGCCATCAAAAGCTCGCACCATCAAGTCACTTGGTGTGCATATTAATCCCCTGGTATCTAACTTCATTAAGGCTTTCTTGGGCAATACATTCAACGAAGATCCGGTGTCCACCAACACATGAGACATCAGTGATCCGCGACACTCAATTGAAATATGCAGGGCGTTGTTATGATTCCTCCCAGCTGGAGTCAAGTCTAGATCCGTAAAGCCCAAGCCATTACCCGCATTCACGTGCGCTACAACCCCTTCAAGTTGATTAACAGATATCTCTTAAGGAACATAGGCCGCATTCAAGATCTTCAGAAGCGCATTTCTGTGAGCTTCAGAACATAACAGCAAAGACAGAATGGAAATCTTCGACGGGGTCTGATGTAGTTGGTCCACGATCTTGTAATCACTCTTTCGGATGAGCCTCATAAACTCCTCCATATTTTCAGAAAAAGCATCATCAACCGGCTTTACTGTAGAATCAATAATCACTGGAGGCTGCACAGAACCATCAACTACCTGATTTCCCTTATCTTGCCTAGAAGTACCAGGTTGATCACTAGTAGGGGTAAGGACTCTACCACTTCTTGTTATAGCATCAGCTTCAACCTTAACCTCAGGGCTAGAACTCACTAATGAAGTTGCCATTAATTCTTGCTTTTGCCCATTGACAAACACCTTTGTGCCATAATTCCAAGGAATAGCCTTAGTACTTTCATACGAAATGGGTCCGGCTCTTATGATAATAACTGGTGGTGGTCTTGCCGGACCTGAAATAGTAATCGTCTTGAAAGGAATGGTGATGGTAGCAACCTTCTCACTAACGACTTCTTCTTGTTGATTACACCGATCAAACAGTAAATAACCCTTATTAATCAAATTCTGAATCCCCATCTTCAGCAAATCATAGCCATTATCCTGCATCATGCATTCTGGATAGTTCTCGTCACAACCAAGATATACGCCACCCTTTAGTAACCTGTTCTTCACCACAGCCAACGGAGTCTTCAACTCCTCCACATCCATGATCAGATTTAAGGCTTCACATTCCTCTATCACCGCATTGACCCTCGGCCCATCATGATTAGGCATTGGGTTTTGGATAACATTAGGCCCATCGTTTGAAAAATTAATAGCCTTGGAATCCACAAGATCTTGCACCTTATGATGGAATGCTCTACACTTCTCCACATTGTGCCCAGGAGCACCAGAATGAAAATCGCAACGTGCGTTAGCATCATAGCCTCATGGAAGTTCCCCTGTTGGTGGAGCCAAGGTACGCAGCTCAACTAAATGCAATTGTAACAAGTGTTGCAACAACTGAGCATATGACATGGGCGGCTGCTCAAAATGCCTCTCTGCATTCCTTTGTCGATTCTGATACTGGCTAGGCTGCCTGTTCTGATACTGATTAGAATTGTTCCTTTGCTGCTGTGGTAACGCTGCAGGGATTGTTACCGATGCTACTTGTTGGTTACAGTTTTGGCGTTGTTTCCCCTTTCCTCTGTAGGATGATACAACATTGGCCTATTCTTTCTTCTTATAGCCAGCAAACGGCTTCTTCCCCTGCCCAGAGGATGATCCATCATTACTAGAAACTTTTCCAGCCCTGATTCCAATTTCTAACTTTTCTCCAACCATGATCAGATCTGCAAACTTGCCTAGCGAACAAGGCAATAACTTCTCATAATAGTGCTTAGGCAGCGTGTCCATAAACATGTCCAACATTTCTTTTTCCAACATTGGTGGCTGTACTCTTGCCGCCAATTCGCGCCACCTCTGCGCGTATTCCTTGAAACTTTCATCATTCTTTTGGGACATGCTCTGTAGCTGAGTTCTGTTGGGAGCCATGTCTGTGTTGTATTGGTAATGCTTGATAAAAGCTCCAGCTAACTCTCTCCAAGTACGAATATCTTTCCTTTCTAGCTGCATATACCATTCCAAAGATGCCCCGGACAGGCTATCCTGGAAAAAGTGCATCATCAGCTTCTCGTCCTTGGCATGAGCAGCCATCTTCCTTGTGTACGCCCTCACGTGAGTTCTTGGGCAGGTAGTACCATTATACTTCTCCATTGTAGGAATCTGAAACTTGTGTGGAATGACAACATCGGGAACCAACCCTAGATCATCCAAATCCATCCCCAGACCATTCTGATCCACAACCCCTTTCAGTTGCTCCTCAATTAACCAGATCCTTTCATCACTGACCACAGGAAGACCAGCATCTAAGCTTCTGACCGAGAAAACATCATCCTACTGGTCATCAAAATGATGGCCATGGATTGCCCGAATAGTACTTCCTCCTCCGACCACTGAAGGAATCACATCCTGTCCTGTAGCACCAGGAATATGAACACTGTTACCAGCACCACCTCCGCCCGGAGGGATATTACGGTTAAGAAGACCACTGTATAAAACACCATTCTCGTCAACCTGCGCCACCAAAGGTTGAACTAGAGTTCTGAAGTCCTGCTGGCTCTGCACAACCCCTTGCATCATTTCCATGAACTGGTCGATGTGTGCCTGCATAGCAGCCATATCAGCCTGAATCTTGTCCATCACTCTTCTCTGATTAAGCCGGGTAGAATACCGATGAACCGGTTGATCGACAATCCTGTCTGAAAAAAGGAGAACATAAGAAGACCAGAGATAAACCTGTTATGCAGAAATGGTCATGATTATGAGATGCAAATGCAAACAAACATATTTAAACATTTCCAAGGCATATCCTTTGATTCCAATCTTTGAAACCGGGCCAGTGATCGGACACTTCATCGTAAAATAAATCCGAACTCAGCAATACCGCAGAATTAAACCAAGGAAAACAAGCCACATTTTCAAATAAAAACCACCAAGGCACAAATAGCTGAATCAAACATTCTATTATCAAGATAGAAGAATTCATACAGACAAAGTCAATTGTAACCAACGGTGATTCCATCAACAATCCTGATGGTAACCACGAAAAAAACGGATACACAACAACTACAATTCGACCCCAAACAGACTAGCTTCCACTTCTTCCAGAAGATTCAAAGTGTTAGGATATGCAGGTCGCGTGATCAGCCCTTTGATTAACTTGTTCCTTATTGCAATCTCTTGGTTCAGCGTTGCTGTCTGCCCTTCAGCGTTGCTGCCTTCATGTTTCGCCTTCTTGATTCTAGATTGCACTTTGAGCTCTTCAATCTCCTTTTGGGATTCTTTCCATTTGTTGAAGAAATGCTTTCCTTTTTCTTTCGCCTCTTGCAGCTCTTTGTTTAACTCCTCGTTTTCGACTTAGACCTCACTCCACATCTCTTGATAAGCATCAAGTTTGGTTTCAGTCTTACCAAAAGCTTCTTAGTTGTCCTGGTGGTTTTGCTTGATGTCTCTGCTGCCATGCTAATCTTCTTGAAATGCTGAATTCTGCTATCCAGATCATTTTCTGCCTTCTTCAAATGCTCAGTCGACTCTTTAACTTGCCACTTCAGCTCTAAGTTGTCCTACAAAACTCCTTACAACTGACTACTCATACCAGAATTCTCTGCTCTCAATTCGTGCACCAACTTCTGTTGCTTGTTGAACTCTTCAATAGGCACAGTAAGTCTTTCCTCCACACTTTCTGGGTACAACATAGGTGCTCGATCAAAAGGCAAGTAGCACTCCTCAACTCTCTGTTTTATCCAATCCATATAGGGAAGGAAAGCCTGATTGTTAGGTTTGCCCAGAACGGCCTTTCCTTTCTTCAGTATACTACCCCAAGCTTCAGAAGCTCTCTGCGCCTCTTCCAAACCTTCAGATGAGTGGAAATACAATGATTCTTCTACATCTCTCTTAATAGGCGGGCCTACCAGAGCATAGCCAAACTGTCTGACGGCCAAAGAAGGGTTATAGTTAATTCCTCTCTTTCTCCCTATCAATGGAACATTAGGGTACTTACCACAACTGTGAATGATATATTTGCCAAGCAATCCTTGATTTATCCACACGATGTTTTTACTGACCAATTCCATCAAGCGCTGACTCCACTCTAGAGAATCCTTGGAATTAATGAAAGCACCAGATTGAGGTAGACGACTTGCGAACCATTTATAAAACAATGGAGCGCAGCAATGAACCACCTTTCCTCTCTTATTTTCATTCCTGTTGTATAAGGCGTAATGGAGATCTCCCAACAGGGTTGGCATAGGATTCCTCATCATGAATATCCTGATAGCATCCTCATCAATAAAGTCAGGCTCATTGGGGAATAACACAATACCATAAACACAAAGAGCTAACAGTGCGTTGAAAACAGTCCATTCTTTATCTTCTGCTGCTTTCTGAGACTTCTTCGTTAGATGCCCCAACTTGAAACCGCAGATATTTCCTTTGTTAGAGATGTTGGCTTCTAACTCTGACTTGCTCAAATAAAGAGCACCGACCAATTTCCCACAATCCAGATCTCCCTTTGAACCAAAGAAGGGAGGAACTTCCTTGATAGCAATCCCTAGCATGTTAGAATATTCCTCCAAGGTAGGCACCAACAAATAATTCGGGAACAAAAAACATCTCAGTGGAGGGTCATAGAACTGCATCAGAGTATGAAGACCTCGAAAGTCATAATCGTCGATGTTGCGAACAAAAGACAGAATCCACCCATACTTCTCTGTGAAAGCATTCAATACCTCAGGACTCGCCATTCCCTTCAGGGTAGTGAGAGGACCTATTGCCGGCTTGAGAAAATTGTAGATAATAATATCCTTCTTACCTCTTGAAACATCCATCCCTAATACTGCCCTCTGACTGGAATCACAGGATCAGATATAACCTAGAAATGCAAAAATATGAATGTCAGAGAAAAATGAAATGCAATGCAAAGCATGGGATCAAGGCATCAAGCATCTGTGCTGAACTGGCTGAACAATCTTAAGGCTTCGTACAAACTCTCGGAATAAACCAGAATAACAGAATAACCACACTGATACGGCTGTAGAGACAAAGAATCCAGAAATACCGGGTAGGTAGAAAGTCACGGTTACCTGCAAACCTGTAAACAACCCGCCCCTCTCACATGTGGGTACTAAGATCCTTAGTATCCCGAACTCTCAGGTCGAGACATGATGATATGTTCACCATTTCTGGTTTGGCATCATCACCAATCAAGGAGGCCTCAACTGACAAAAACGAAAGATCCTCAGCTTCAGGCACTGAGGTCAAGAAGCAATAGTACATTCATCCCTCGGGGTACAGTACTATCGCCAATCGAGGAGTGCCTCCACTGATTCTCTTTCAAAAAGGACATCCTATAGCAAGTTCCCAGCATTGGGTCCTCGGATCGAGAATGTGCAATGGGCTTGCCACAGAACATGGTCTGTCACTGTCACATCTCGGGAGGAGTGCCACAACTGAGTCCTCGGGAATGGTCTCCAGAGTCGACAATCCCTCAAGAGAATACCTACTGGCCTGTACCAACGCACAGTAACAGGTAGCTCCTGATAGAACCTCGTCTGGTTGTGGGTCTCATGAACGACAATACATGGCCACCCCCATGCAAGCGTCACGACTATCCACTCTAATACCTACGTGTATGCTCAAGCCTGGGTAGTGGGCTTATCTCTCAGAACATCCCAACCCGCCAAACAAATAACCAGCCAGCACAATACAGAATATTATGAAATGATGCAATGCAATAAAAGCTGTAAAACACTAATATACAACATAATAAAGCACAACAAATAAACACCCAACGAAAACAAACAAACAAGCGCTAGGATCGACTCGCTAAAGGGGATGGACCAGCAAGAGGTCAACCTGTCCCCAACAGAGTCGCCAACTGTCGCTCCCGAGGATTTGCATCCAAGGTACAAACGCGAAAGTGGCGCAGAAAACACAGAGTCGCCAGCAATGTGTATTTATCCAGAGAGAGGGAAAGGAAACACTGCGTAAACCTGAAGAAAAAGGGGAGGGACATGGTCATCGCAACCATAGTCAGGGTTCGGGAGTCGGTTATGCGAGGGGAAGGTGCTAGCACCCCACGCATCCATCGTACTCGATGGGATCCACGCTTGTTGTCTAAACGGAGGGTGAGCTATCCTAATATCTATGGCTTAACAAAAGAAAACGGGGATGGGGGTGACTAAGACAGACTCGGTAGGACATATGCGATGCCCTAGGCCTACGTACTCCCTCAGTGCAATGGGAAAGTCAGAGTCAACGTAGTTCGACCTAACGAGGTCAGAATGGGTAAAGGGTGCTCGCCAAGACATCGTTGTCTTGTGCCTACGTATCCTCAATCGGACGAGAGAGAGGAATCAGAGCTAACGTAGTTCGTGGGTATGACCATGGATGGGTAAACGTTTTTTACATGAGCGACGAGCTCTTTTCTGAAAATAAGTTTGAAACCCAACGATCCCGAAGGATAAAAAAGATTTGAATTGGTTTTGTGTTTTTTAGACAGAAGTGTCTTTTAAGTTGTTTCGTAACTTGCATTGAACCCAAGTCTTAAATATAGGAATGAATACTTCACGCATCGTCCCCAACAGGACGTACACTAGGTATCCTAGAAGAATGAGGGGAAGCCCTTCATTCTCCACTTCCCACATAGAAGGCTTAAGCGCAATACACGTTAACTTTTATTGCGTGTTTTGAAGAAGTTTTGAGATGAGATGAGAGACGACCCGGAGGAAACTCTAACGTGCAAAAGAGATCCTATGGTTAGTGAGGCTTAGGAGAGACGACCACCTAAAACCTAATGCTAATCCTACTCCAAGCTTAATCGAAATTAAGTTGGACTAGGTAGCTCTAAGGGGAAAGGAGTCCAAGACTTGAGCAAGTCTTGAGACTCGAGGGAGTGAAATGAGTAAAAAGAGAAGGTACAACACCTACAACAGTACATTTGCTTCAGAACAGCAATGAAATCATGCACATACACCAAACATCATTCAACAACATGAAAACAGGTGTAAAAAGGTCAAATAGCATACATGTACACATGGACAGCACATATGACAGCACTTTATGCAAAACTCAGATGTGAAATCAGGACAGCATGCACCACATTTGAATACGATTCAATCAAGGCAGAGCAAACGTGCATCAAACAACATACATCGTTCAATTAATCGTGATCATAAACAAACCACACACCATGTTGAATAACCTTGCAAGCATCATGGAAGAATGCAACATATAGCATATGATCAAATGAAACAAGTATGCACATCATGAAATTGGATACAAGTAAGTATGCACAATCATCATCAATCCAACAACAATGCACAATGAACATGATCAACAAGTGAGTGTGCGTATGTGTTCATAGCATCAAGTGTTCAACAACGCAAACATACACATAAACGATGAAATTCAAGAGGTTGCGTGTCGAGAAACGTGAACATGCAAGAGTGTGACGTGCAACGGCATCAAAATAATCCACAAATCATCAACATATTAGTCCATGAAGTTTAGGCATGCATCGGATCTCAAACAACCAAGAAAATGCACTAAAATACACATTCTGTCCCAGAGTAACCGGTTAACAAACGGTGAGTAACCGGTTACTTAGTTGAAAATCAGACCATTTACGCAAAAAATACACAGAGTAACCGGTTAACAAACGGTGAGTAACCGGTTACTCTGGGATAGCAGTCAAAAAAATCTGTTTCAAAAGCACTTTTCAGCATCAAACCACTTATGCAATAATATCCAATGATCATGTAATTAACAATGCACGAGAATTAAGTCCAATCACAGCAATCAAACATCACTTTCATCAATCAAACAACAAGATCACAAATCAAATCAAGCAAATGGATCAAATCACATCACAAACCAAAGATCTACATTGCATAAGTTGAAATTAAGCTAAATCAAGCATAGATATAAGGAAAACCAACCTACAAGGCTGAGATTTGCCTTGGTGATTGTTGAGCACAAAAATTGGTGAATCCAAGCAAGAAAACCAAAGATCTATGTGATGAACTTCAAGATCCAAGCAAGAACAACCAAGATCCAAGCTAGAACAACTCAAATAATGAAAAGTTGCTCCAAAAGTGATTCCACACTCTAAAACAGTAGCAAATCCAAGATTCTTTCAAGAATTGGTGAATGGATGGTGGTTTAGTTTCAAGATCAACAAATTCCAAGGTGAAATTTGATGAACTTTGATGATGAAACTTTGAGTGAGGGTTTTGGAAAATGAGAGAAAAGTTGAGAGAATTGAAAGAATTCTGAAAATTGGAGAGTGAAAATGATCTAGGTCCCCCCTTGGTTTGGAATGAGTGAGCTTAAATATCCTCTAGCTTAGGAATTTGGCTTGGGTTTGGAGTGAGTGGAAAATGAGGTGAAAATGGGTTAGGAAGTGAAGTGTGGAATTGGAGTGGAAATTGATGAGTGGAAATGGAAAATTTGGGTGGAAAATGATGAAAAGAAGCTGTTCTAGATCCTTCCCACGTAGGCACAAGCAATGCACATGACCACTAAAATGATTTGAAAATTTTTCCGTGCTGAAAAATGCAGATTCTAGGCAAAAATTACACTGGTTAACCGGTTACCCTCTGGTGAGTAACCGGTTACCATGAGGAAAATTTGAATTTTCTGCTTGGCGCCAAAAGGAGGGAAAATGGAGACGGACCTGATTCCACCTGTTCTGAACCACAATATGCCTCTGAAACTTGTCTTTGGACCTCACTACTTGAGTGCACTTGAAACATGTCGTGAAATATTTTTTGAGCCCCGATTAAATTGCTGAGACGGCTGTTCGGTGCTGAATTGCTGATCAAAATTTGACTACCAGAACTGTTGGTCTTCAAATCACTTAATGAGCAAAATAAATGCTCAAAAAGACTTTGAGAATTAAATGCTTGGCCTTAACTACTGATAAAGATCAAACCAGTGCTGAGAACATCTTGTACTGCTTAAGAAAATGCCCTGATCCCATGCTCAAAGAAACATGCAAATGCAGCAATGCTAATGCAAATGAAAAGAAACATAAGCCAGTTAGCGCTAAAAAAAAGAGGGAAAATTTTGGGGTGTTACACACGTCATCCAACAGTAGCTCCCATCCGATGTGCCCAATCCCAGACGGTAACTTCGAGCTAGTCCTGTTCGGCGAAGACCCCCAACGGGGAGTAAAGATCGGAGCAGACCTTCCTGACATCGCGAGGATGCAGCTCAAAGCGTGCCTCCGAGAGAATGCCGACCTTTTTGCGTGGAGCGCCGCAGAAATGCCCGGCTTGGATCCATCCGTCGTATGTCACCAGTTGACCATTGACCCGGCCATCAAAGCCGTGGCACAACGTAGGAGGAAGCAGTCTCCGGAGAAAATGGAGGCTGCCGAAAAAGCTGTAAAGGACCTCCTCGAGGCCAAATTTATTTCGGAAGCCAAGTACACCACTTGCATTGATTATACAGATCTCAATAAGGCATGCCCGAAGGATGCCTACCCCCTCCCCAATATTGATAAACTTGTTGATAATTCTACTGGTTTAAACTTTTATCGTCCATGGACGCCTACTCAGGCTACAATCAAATCCCAATGGCAATGTCCGACAAAAAATATACGGCCTTCATGACCGAATCGGGGAACTATTACTACAACGTAATGCCCTTCGGCCTGAAGAACGCCGGAGCAACGTACCAACGAATGATGAACAAAGTATTTCGGGGAGAAATAGGCGCCATGCTCGAAGTATACATGGACGACATGATCGTTAAGTCCCACGAGGAAACCGATCATATTGTCCACTTACGAAAGGTCTTCGAATAGGCCAGGAAATACAAAATGCGTTTTAATCCGGAGAAGTGCACGTTCGGTGTCCGGGCAGGCAAATTCCTCGGCTTCTACTTGACAGAACGAGGAATCGAAGCCAACCCCGACAAATGCCGGGCATTCTCCGAGTTTCCTACGCCCAAGTCCAAAAAATCCATCCAGTCCCTCAACGAGATGCTCGCGTCACTATCTCGTTTCGTGGCCAAGCCGTCCAGCACGCCCTGCCATTCTTCAAACTCCTCCGCAAAGAGGCAGCATTCGAATGGATCGAGGAGTACGACAAGGCCCTTCTCCATCTGAAACAGGCACTCTCAGAGCCGCCGGTCCTCTCTCGACCAGACAACGGCGAAACACTGTACTTATATCGGGCCGTCGCGACCGAAGCAGTGAGTGCCGCTCTCATCCGCGAGACGCCTGATGGACAGAAACCCATTTACTTTACAAGAAAAGCATTCCAAGGACCAAAGTTAAGATACCAGCAGATAGAGAAAGTGGCATTGACCCTCATCAACGCAGCCAGAAGATTAAGACACTGCTTCTTGGCTCACATGATCGTGGTTCGAATAGATCAGCCCATAAAGCAGCTGCTCGGACGACCAGATATGGCCGGCCAAATGCTCGCTGGAGCTGTTCGAATTTGACATCCAATACGAAGGAAGAAAAGCCCTCAAGGCCCAAGCTCTGGCCGACTTCGTCGCGGAGATGACATTCGCACACTCCCCCGTAAGTGAAGCGCGCAAGTGGACCATCTTCGTCGACGGTGCCTCAAGCTCGGCGGGAAGCGGCGCGGGCATTATACTAGAGAGCGACGAAGGAATTATCGTCGAGGTATCACTCACGCTGTCTTTCCCAACCTCCAATAACCAGGCGGAATACGAAGCCTTCCTCGCTGGGCTGCGCCTTGCCGAGGACCTGGGCGCACAAGAAGTCGTCATTTTCACGGACTCACAACTCGTGGCCCTCCAGGTCCGGGGTGAATACCAAGCCAAAAACGACAACCTGACCGAATACTTGGCCCTGGTAAAGAAGGAAATGGCGAAATTCACAACAGTGGAAGTGAAACACGTTCCTCGCGAACATAACATACGAGCAGACGTGCTGTCTAAACTGGCCAGCACGAAGAAGAAAGGCGGAAACAAATCCGTCATACAGGAAGTGCTTCCTCGACCCAGCATCGAGAAGACCTCCCCGACACTCGACGTGCCGGTGATCAGCGACAGCAACTGCTGGATGACCCCAGTCTACAACTATCTCGCCAAAGATGAACTCCCGTCCGACGCAAAGGAGGCCAGCACGATCAGGCGAAGAGCCTGCTCGTATGTCCTGGTCGAAGGTAAATTATACAGGCGGGGATTCTCCATTCCACTGCTTAAATGCGTCGAGAAGGAGATGGTCGCACACATCCTGCGCGAAATCCAAGAGGGAATCAACGTCCAACATCTCGGAGGAAGGTCCCTTGCTCGCAAGGCTCTCCAAGCAGGGTACTACTGGCCGACCATGCAAAACGACGCGAAAGAACACGTGAAGAAATGCGACAAATGCCAATGCCACGGGGACGTGCACCTGGCTCCGCCCAACGAGCTCAAGGCTATGTCCTCCCCGTGGCCGTTCGCCTGGTGGGGCCTAGACATCCTAGGACCCTTCGTGGTAGGATCAAGTCAGAACAAGTACCTCATAGAGGTCGTAGATTATTTCACAAAGTGGATAGAAGCAGAAGCTCTAGCCAAAATAACTGCCCTCAACATCCTGCGTTTCTACAAACGAAACATCCTTGCACGTTTCGGTATTCCCCAAGCGATAGTAACGGACAACGGGACGCAGTTCACGGACAGGAAGTTTCAGGACTTCGTCGCCCAGCTGGGCACGAAGCAATACTTCGTATCTGTCGAACACCCCTAAATGAACGGGCAGGCTGAGGCAGCTAACCGAGTCATCCTTCGAGGCCTCAAGCGAAGGCTAGACGAAACAAAGAATGTATGGGTCGAGGAGCTACACAGCGTGCTCTGGATATACCGTACAACTCCCAATTCGACGACCGGGGAAACACCCTTCTGTTTAACATACGGAACCGAGGCTGTAATTCCCGTCGAAGTTCACGTGCCCTCTAGGCGGACAGAGTCACCCCTGGACGAGGAGATAAACGACGAATCTTTAAGAGAAGAGCTCGACCTCGTCGAGGAAATCAGAACTGGGGCATCTCTCCGCGAAGCCTCCCTGAAACAAAAGATCACCATCAGGCACAACGCCAAAGTGATACGACGAGAGTTCGTCGTGGGAAGCCTTGTCCTAAGAAGAAACCACAAAGACTCTCGCGAAGACAAACTAGCAGCCAATTGGGAGGAACCCTATCGTGTCCACGCAAAAACGGAAAATGGGGCCTACTACCTAGAACATCTCACTGGGGAAGAACTCGCTCGACCATGGAATGCTGAAAAGCTAAAACAATACTACAACTAAATCCTCGGTTCGGCCCGTCGCAACGACGAACGTCAGCTACCGACCACTATGCGCATCTAGGTACAAGTGTCGCATACGACTAAAGCATAACCCCGCTCAGTAACGAGCCCGGTAAGTGCTCGACAGCGATCCTCGATCGATCATCGCCGTCGTCAGAGTACCATGATTGGCAAAACCGCAGCTCGCGATGGGACGTTCACGCCGCGAACTCAGGCCTCAAACGCGACCTGAGCTCCGCTCCCCGCCAGGACATTCCCCGGCAGTTCGACCAGTTCCCCACACTGCCGAACACATTTATTACGAGCAATCTCACCAAAAAATATCCACACAAGTCAAAAACCCCCTATCACGGGCGAACATACATTCAGAGTGAGCATGCTTTCAACACTTAGTAAAAATAAACGCAAGTAGAATCATGCAAAGCCAGAAATAAAATAACTTAACATAATGGGTGGCCACAAGGACCGCTATTGTGCGTCGTTACATAAAACGGGGGCCACGCCCCCCAAAAATAAATTACAATAATACGGCATGCAGGTCGGGCATATTACAACAACATCCAAAATAATAACAAACTCCTCATTCATTGGCGTGCTCGGTCGACTCTGGCTCGGGTCCCAGCTCCTCTGCGGGCTGATCCTCAGGGGTAACGGCAAGGAGACCTTCGGACAAGACAATGTGACCACCGTCAACATGCGCAAGATAGTGAGTGCCCTCGGCAGAGATTTCAAGCCCAGGGTTCACCATGCGCAGCTGAGCCACAGCGTTTCCGAAGGACTCCTCCGCAACGGCGATGCCATCATCTTCGACCAGCAATATACGAGCAACCAGCTCGAACCTAGTCTTCAAACTCTTCACATCGTCCGGCTCGTCAGCACCCGGGGCATTGGCCGCCCTCAACTCCCTGATCAGCTCCTCGGCAGCTTTCTTCTCCGTCGACAACTTAGAATTCTCCTCTTTTAGCCTGGCCACTTCCTCTTCCACCTTCTTCCGAGCCTCGACGGTACCCTTGACTTCTTCCTTTAGGGATGCCACAGAAGCGCGGGCAGCGTTGAGTTCAGATTCAGTCGCGGGGTCCCCTTCAGCATACACAACCACCATCTCTAGCATCTTGACCAAGGCAGAAGCGTCCTGGGCCACCAGCGCCCTCTTGCTCGGACGATCCATGCCTTCCAAGCAAAGAGATTCCGCTCGAGGAACCACTAAAGAGTTGCCTTCGAAGAACCTCCTATCGAGGATGCAGGGAGGAAGCTCGAACTTCCCTTTCTCCGCTACCCGAGTAAGGTCCATGGCATCTGTAATCCTCGGCCGCTTCGGTCGCCCGACCAAAGGCAGAGGAGATCCCAGGGGAGCTGGAGTCGGAGAAGTGGAGGTCCCTGCAGCAGCTTGAACGAGAGGAGGAGCGCGGGCACCAGCGAACCGAGATTTCGGAGGAGCCGTCCCAACCTTGTTCCTCGCCATAGCATTCCTAACAACCCGATCATGAGCATGAGGTATCTCACCTGCACAAACAAAACACGAGCATGTTAGATACGAAGAAAAGAAATAACATGAACAAAATCTAAATGACTAAGACTACCAAGCAGCGTCTCAGCGTCTGCGGGAGTCTTGCACTCCAGCAGTGCCTTAACGTTGATGAACCGACGCTTGACCCTCCGACTCCCATCTTCCTCGAAGATCGGGCTGCCCTTGCTAGTCCAACACTCAGCCAGATTGAAGGAGTTGACCCACTTCACCAACGCCTCATAAGCCACGGCATCCTGCCCGCGCAGGTCGCCCTGTTGAAAAACGTAATCGCTGGGCTTCTTGGCGAAATGGTCGGTGACCAATGAATGGGGAACCTATAAAGCCTCTACCCGATGTACTTCCCCTCCTCGTTAAGCAGCTCGTTTCTGTCGTCATCAACCTCTATCTCCCAGACATATGTGCTGTCCTGGGCGACCTCGGAGACGGGTTCAACGACGAAGTACCGCTGCTTGAATGTTCGGACTGACTCTGAAAACGGTTTAAACAGCTTGCGAGACTGCTTCAGAGAAACCCAGCCATACTTCTTCCCCGCCAACTGCCTTTGTAAATGGAAAACAGCGAAGAATAGAGGGAGAGTGGCCCCCAAAGAAAGATGCTCGCACACCAATTCAAAAGCTCGGATGAAGGCCAGCGAATTAGGGTGCAGCTGTGTGGGGGCTAATTTCAGATGCTCGAACACCGACCGCTGAAAATCGGTAAAAGACAGCCTCAGTCCCAGCTCTTTGAAGGCATACTCGTACATTGTAAAGCGGTCCCTAAAGTCCGTGCAGACCCGCTCGTTCACAGTAGGGAAATGCACATTCCACTCCCCTTCCGATCCTACCTCCGTAAATACGTCCGCCAAAGACTTTGCGAACGTAGAAATGTGCTCGGAAGGTTCGGCCACCTCCCACTCCTCCACAGAGAACCCTTCGATGTCATCCTCCTCCATATCATCCCGAACCTCTTCTTCCTCCCCGACATTGCTGGAGGAACTTGAGGCCGCCGAGCTCGAAGCCGTCGAGCTACTATTTTCCTCGGAGCCAGTTTCCTCCTCGGACGTATCTAGAATAACTTCTCTGTCTGGCCCCGTCGCCATTACGATCACCTAAAAAGCAGAGAAAGACAGTGAATTCGACAGTAAATCAAATCCACCCTTCCACTGCTAAGTCAAGTGAAAGGGCGCGCAAAGGGCTGAGGACAGCGTCCCCGACCTAAGCCCTAACATCAAAGGGAAAGCAAAAACCTCCCTGCGAGGATATGCTCGGAACTCCCAACCCAGAACGAGGAGCTTCCCCACACTCACGCCCAGTTTCCGGTTGAAGCTTCGCCGAAAATCGCAAAGCTTCACCAGAATCTGGGAACGATCTGTCGGAAAACTCATCACTCCACCAGAAGATGAACGAACGAGGTGGTTACACATGCAACCTCGCTGTGAACCACCTTCCTCACCAGACGCTCTAACGGATCCGACGACATGTTGGAGGCATAAAAATGGCACAACCACCGTGCGCCACCAACAATCGTCGGAAAATCGCTCATTTCGTCCTCTAAAATAGCCCTAACCGCATGCAAATCTACCAGCAACAATGAAAAGGAGTAAAACAAGTCTTAAATCGGAAAACTTACTTGATTTGAGTAGAAGAAAAAGGTTGCTCGAAGCTTGACGTGGTGGCCGGAAGCACTGAAGACGGTGACGAGCAAGAGCTTAGAAGAGACGAGGAGAAATCAGAAAGGGAAAAGTGCAAAATGGGACAATCTTCCCCCTTTTATATAGAGGGGCACGTGCAACCACGCGCCCGTAGGCCATTATGGTTATCCGCTACCCATCATTGCCTATTAACTACTACACGGAGCTCTAGGTACACGTGGCGCCCCAACGTTTCAAATTCTGTCTAACCATTGGTCTCCCCATTAACCGGGCAACATGGTCACGACCACGAATCTCACGAACACCTGGGGTCACGAGCGCTTTGAGACAACCTTCCTCGCCTACAAACGACGACCCTATGCTAGCTCCCCGGAGCAACGAGCAGTCCTTAAGTCATCACTCCCATGCTCGAGAGCAACGACTTGGGGGGCTCCTATTCTGGACTGAACCAATGGCTAGAATTGGTCCAATCCGCCTCTGCTCCAGAGCGGCCCAAATTGCCTAAGTCCAATCCACAGAGGGGTAAAAGTGACCTTTCTGCCCCTCCAACCGGGCAAGGAACGCAACGTTCCTCCCCGGTGTTGATGCCCATTTCGCACGGCTTCCTCGCTGCCCGAACAACAAAGGACAGGTGCCCGAAACTGCGTGTATGCCCGACATAACGGCTAGTTTCGAGCACCCTGCCCGGCCTAACGGCTAGTTTGGGCAGTTACCTATTCTTTGGGGAAAACGGTTATTTCGCCCCGAAAATAGGACCGTTGGCCACGCGCTGGGGGCTCTATATAAACCCTCTCGCTTGAGAGGGTCAGGTATCCAATATTCACCCTAAGAATTCATACTTTGTGCTTGCCCCTTTTCTCTGACCCTTTCTTACTTGAGCGTCGGAGTGCCTTACAGGTACACCCCCTCCTCTCCAGACGACCAGCATCCCTGACGTACTTGGCGGCCTGATTCTACAGGATCTGATCCAGCCTTCACGATCATATATATATATATATATATATATATATATATATATAATTTTAGCAATACAATAGCTGCGGATTTACCTGCGGATTTGAAATTTCATGCAGATTTACCTGCGAAAATACCTGTGGATTTCTAGTAATTAAAAAACCACATATAAAAATGATGGCGGTTAAAACTGTCGTAATATTCAATTTGCATCAGTTCCCTAACCGTCGTGAGTATGAATGACAGTTGGTATGACGGTTTTGATAAACGTCGCAATACTGCCTCGCGACGCACGTTTCTGAGTCAGAAACGCAACCGTCGTGACTTGCAAATTGCGGCGGTTCTAACCGTCGTAATCTTCAAAAACGAACCGTCGCAATTTGCCAATTTTCTTGTGGTGATATGAATATGAGTATGAAATGAATTTGAATATGATTAAAATAATATTTATGAAATGATTTCGAATATGATCAAAACAATAAAATGAAAATTAATACGGAAAAATATGGACATGAAGTTGATTTGAATAAATGTAAAAAAAATAAATAAAAAAAACCTTCCAAGAGCTTTTGGATTAGATAAAGATATAAAAAAATAAATTCTCTTTCCAAATCGGTGTTAAATAGTTTATCCATTCATCCCATGATTTGTCGGGTTATGCATCAAGTTCTAAAATATGAGCGTGTGTGAGGAATAAAGTGGGAGGAATTTATCTATTTAAAGAAGAAAGTGGGACAAATTAACCGTTTAAGAATAATAAAATGATATTATGGAAGGAAATCAAACATCACATATTAATTGAGTTTATAACGGAAACACAAACTATTAAATTAAATTTATATTTGTGTGATTGAATTTATAATTTAAATTTTCATTGAATTGACCGTTTCGTAAAACTCTTTCTTTTCTAAACATTAAATTTTACAATAATTAAAAATAATATAATTAAGAAATTGTAACTAATATTTGTACCAAAAATAAATTGTAACTAATATATAATATACCGATGATAACATTAAAAGGTAAAAGTAAAAAATTACATATATTAGTAATTACTCCTTAAACACAATTGTCAACAATATAAATAGAGTAAGAATAAAATTAGTTTTTAATTTTTATAAATTTTAAATTACTTCATTTTTCAACAGTATTTGTAAAATATTTATTGGATCGAACTCTAGTTTTAGCATGTCGTCGAAGTCCGCTCACATGCTGTTGTCGAAGACCTAAATGTTGTAGTCGAATTATGTTCTAGTATGTAGGAGATCGAATTGGGCCTTGTGTTATGGATCCAATTGTTTAGGTTAGCTTGTACCCTAAGTTAGCTTGTAATGAGTAATTGTTAAAAAGCTCATTAGTTTAGTATGTTAGGTTTATTATAAATAGCATACTAGTCTCTCTTCCTAAAGTGTGACAAAACCTTATTAGGTTGAGAGAGGTTAATTGTTGGTATTCACTTGTAATCTTTGAACTCTATTGAGAAAGTAAATAGTAAAACAGATTTAACCAATTCTCTATTCTTCTTTCTCTTTTCTCTTCCTTTGTGAACCTTAATAGAGTTTCGTGTGTTTGTTCAAGTATTTCCTTCTTTTCTACCCTTGTGGATTTATTGGTGTTTAAGAAACCAAATATACTTTGTTATTAAGGCATCCTAATTCACAACAAATTGGTGCGGTGAGCGTGGAGAAGATGCCTTGAACAAAGTATGAGATTGAAAAGTTCACCGGAGTGAACGATTTTGGTCTGTGGCGCTTGAAGATGAACGCCCTACTGGTTCAACAAGGTTGTTTGGAAGCGTTGAAGGAAGAGGTCGCCATGGATGTTGCGTTAACGGTAAAAGAAAAGAAGACCATGATAGAGAAAGCCCACAACGTAATATTGTTGAGCCTTGATGATAAGGTTCTTCGACAAGTATCAAAGGAGACTACGGCATCGGGGTTATGGTTAAAACTTGAAAGTTTGTACATGACCAAATCTCTGGTGAATCGCCTCTACTTGAAGCAAGCTTTGTACTCATTTAAGATAAGTGAAGACAAAGTTTTGGCTGAGCAGTTGAATATGTTTAACAATCAGATTCTTGATCTTGAAAATATTGATGTGAAGATCGATGACGAAGATCAAGCACTGTTGTTGTTGTGTGTTTTGCCCAGAACACATGCTCACTTCAAAGAAACTCTCTTGTATGGAAGGGAGTCCCTGAGCTTTGAAGAAGTTCAATCAGCCTTGTATTCTAAGGACCTGAACAAATGAAAGAAGCATAAACCTTCGACGGTTGGTGAAGGTTTGGCCATTAAGGGAAAATTCTTGCGAAAGGATGGTAAGTTCGACAAGAAGAAAGGTAAAAGTCAGCAGAAGTCTTATAGTGGCGAAACATCTGGTATTCGATGCTATCACTGTAAGAAAGAGGGTCACACAAGAAAGGTGTGCCCTGAACGCCTAAAAGATCATGGAGGTAAGGATAATGGCAACACAACCATTGTTCAATATGACTTTGAATCATCTGATGTCCTTGTAGTTTCAAGCGGCGACTCAAGAAAGGAGTGGATTATGGATTTAGGTTGCACTTGGCACATGACTCCAAACAAAGAATTATTCGAGGAGCTATGTGATCATGATGGTGGATCGGTGCTGCTGGGAAACAACAAATCCTACAAAATTACAGGTATTGGATCTGTGAGATTCAAGCTCCATGATGAGTCAATAAGGTTATTGACTGAAGTCAGGTATGTACCTGATTTGAAGAGAAATTTAATTTCTCTTGGTGAATTCGACAGGAAGGGATATGTTTTCCAAGGAGAGAAAAATATCCTAAGAGTCATGAAAGGGTCGGAGGGAGTCTTGAGAGGCGTGAAGAAACAAGGCTTGTATACCCTTGAGGCTGAGGTTGTAAGTGGTTCGACAAATATTGCATTCACGAAACCTGTGTCGAAGACAGAAGTATGGCACATGAGATTGAGCCATGTCAGCAAAAGAGGCCTGGTCGAATTAGGGAAGCAGAACCTGCTAGGTGGTGACATAGTCGAAAAGTTGGAGTTTTGTGAATCTTGTGTATTTGGTAAATCCTATAGGGCGAAGTTTAACAAAGGCAAGCAAAGAACACATGGATCCCTGGATTACATTCATGCTGATCTTTGGGGGCCTGCAAGTAATCCTTCACACTCAGGTGTAAGGTATTTTCTATCCATCGTTGATGACTATTCCAGAAAGTTATGGGTATTCATTCAGAAGACGAAGGATGAAACTTTTGAGAATTTCAAAAGTTTGAAGGTTCTGGTCGAAACTCAAACTGGCAGAAAGGTTAAGAGGTTGAGAACCGACAATGGCCTTGAGTTCTGCAATGAAGCGTTTGACAGTTACTGTGTTGAGTCTGGGATTGCAAGGCATAAGAATGTAGCAGGTACTCCTCAACAAAATGGCTTAGCTGAGAGATTCAATTGAACAATCATAGAAAGGGTTAGATGCATGTTGGTTAGTGCTGGATTGAAGAAGGTGTTTTGGGCGGAGGCTGTTTTGACAACAACATATCTGATAAACAGATGTCCCTTGACTGACTTGGGAATGAAGACACCTGAAGAAGTTTGGTCAGGACATCCACCTAGTCTCGACAGACTGAGAGTATTTGGCTGTGTGGCCTATGCTCATATTAGGCAAGACAAGGTCGAACCTAGAGTTCTGAAATGCATGTTTATAGGATACCCTAAAGGAGTCAAAGCTTATAGGCTATGGTGTCTAGAGCCAGATCACAGGAGGTGTATCACCAGTTGAGATGTAGTTTTCAATGAAGCTGAGATGCCTTTCAGGAAAACTGATGATACTGACGAAGAGCTGAAACAGGGAGATATTACTGTTGAGGTGGAGCATGTTGATGCTGAATTGCGTACCCCAGATGAAGTCGAAGAAGAAGCAGAAGATACTGTCGAAGATGAGGAGACTGATAATGACTACCTGCTAGCAAGAGACAGATCGAGGAGAGTCATCAAGCCACCTCGGAAAATTGGGTATGCAGATCTTATAGCTTATGCCTTAATCTCTGCAAGTGAGGTTCTCGACGAAGAACCTAGAGACTATAAGGAAGTTATGATGAGTCGAAAGAAGACTGAATGGCTGAAGGCCATGAATGATGAGATGAAATCTCTTCATGATAACAACATATGGGAACTGATCAAGAAACCTGCTGGAGCCAGGTTAGTCAGCTGTAAATGGATTTTCAAGGTTAAAGAAGGAATCGAAGGAGTGGCGTCGAAGAGATACAAGGCAAGATTGGTCGCTAGGGGGTTCACTCAGAAAGAAGGTGTCGACTTCAATGATGTGTTCTCTCCTGTTGTGAAGCACAGGTCCATTAGAATGTTGCTTGCCATGGTGGCACAATTTGACCTTGAATTGGAACAGATGGATGCGAAGACTACGTTCTTGTATGGTGATCTAAATGAAATAATCCTGATGAGGCAACCTGAAGGGTATGTCGAAAAGGGGAAGGAAGATTATGTGTGCAAACTGAAGAGGTCTTTATATGGACTGAAACAATCTCCTCGACAGTGGAATAGGAGATTCAACAAGTTCATGGCACATATAAGTTTCATTAAAAGACAGTTCGACCACTATGTTTACTTCAAATTTTGACCTGGTAATTCATTTGTTATTTTGTTGCTTTATGTGGATGATATTCTAATAGCAAGCAACAGTGTCGAAGATGTAATGAGGGTGAAGGCTGAACTCAATAAGGAGTTCGACATGAAGGATCTGGGAGCTGCGTCTAGGATTCTTGGGATTGACATCTGAAGAGATAGAAAACAGTCGAAATTATGCTTATCTCAAGAGGCATACCTACGGAAGATTCTCGAAAAGTATGGTATGTCAAATTCAAATCCTGTTGTGACTCTAACAAACCCTTAATTCAAGCTGAGTATAGATCAGTGTCCCAGTACTGATATCGAAAGAGCTTATATGAATATCATTCCATATGCTAATATAGTGGGTTCTTTGATGTATGCTATGGTCTATACTAGACCTGACATAACATATGCAGTAAGTTTTGTAAGCAGGTACATGGCGAATCCTGGAAAGACTCACTGGCAAGCATTGAAGTGGATTTTAAGGTACATAAATGGGTCTCTGAATAGAGTCCTAATTTATGGTGGAGCCTTGGGTGAAGATAGTAAAGCAGCAATCAAATGATATGTCGACTCTGATTATGCAGGTTGTATGGATTCCAGAAAATCTATTTCTGGATATGTGTTCACTGTGTTTGGGACAACAATCAGTTAGAAAAAAACACTTCAGAAAGTTGTTGCCTTATCAACCACTGAAGCGGAATATATCGCCCTAACTGAAGTTGTAAAGGAAGCATTGTGGCTTGAAGGTTTTGCAAAAGAGCTGAAACTTCAAGGTCCAGTTATCACTGTTAAATGTGATAGTCAAAGTGCAATACACTTGTCGAAGAATTCAGCCTATCATGAGCGAACCAAGCACATTGATGTAAGGATGCATTTCGTCAGAGGGGTAATCGAGCGTGGAAAAGTCCAAATGCTGAATGTTTCGACAAATCATAATGCTGCTGATATGATCACCAAGACGTTGCCCAGTTTCAAGTTTTTCCAATATATGCAGTTGATAAAGCTGCATGAAGAAAGCTAGTTTGTTCCTTGATGATATAGAGTTTGTTCCAAGGTGGAGATTTGTGAGATATTGGATCAAACTCTAGTTTTATCATATCGTCGAAGTCCGCTCACATGCTGTTGTCGAAGACCTACATGTTGTAGTCAAATTGTGTTTTAGTATGTAGGAGATCGAATTAGGCCTTGTGTTATGGATCCAATTGTTTAAGTTAGCTTGTACCCTAAGTTAGCTTGTAATGGGTAATTGTTAAAAAGCCCATTAGTTTAGTATGTTAGGTTTATTATAAATAGCATACTAGTCTCTCTTCCTAAAGTGTGACAAAACCTTATTAGGTTGAGAGAGGTTAATTGTTGGTATTCACTTGTAATCTTTGAACCCTATTGAGAAAGTGAATAGTAAAACAGATTTAACCAATTCTCTATTCTTCTTTCTCTTTTCACTTTCTTTGTGAACCCTAATAAGGTTTCGTGTGTTTGTTCAAGTTTTTCCTTCTTTTCTACCCTTGTGGATTTATTGGTGTTTAAGAAACCAAATATACTTTGTTATTCCGGTATCGTTTTTCACAACATTATTGATAGTAACAAAAAAATATATGTTGGTAACCATGAGTATACTTTATTGATTGTAAGTAACCATGAGTCTAGTACATGCATAAAATGATTATATCATAGTACCAAAGCTAATGATAATAAACTTTTATTTTTTATTATATAAAAGTATGATTTCAATTGCATTGAATGTATACGTGAATCTAAAAGTTTGATTTGGCATAGTAATTAATATATATCACTTTTATATAATAATATAGCAACTTTTAAGATTTACAAAGAAGTTAATGCATTTTAAAAAGTGCAAAGAAGTTAATACATTTTAAAGATTTACAAATCAGTAATAATTTTAAAATTTAAAAAAATGAAGCAAAAGGGAGGGAATTAGGGTTTTATAGGAGCTGTATATGTTGCTCAATTTTATATAATAAAGATATGATTGTATATATTACAGTTGACATTATTATTACTTTTTTACCTTTTAAAACCGGTGGGCCTAATGGTACTTTGGTCTTGATATTGTGGCCCATAAAAACTAGTAACATATAATACAGAGCAACAAATTTTGGTCCTGAGTTAGGATTTGAAAATTTGGCATCTTTGTTGCAAGTCAGCATGAAAATTCCGAGAAAACCTATGTGCGACTATATTTCTTCATTAAGCAGCATGTATTAAAATAATTATAATTCTATCTGATTTAGACTCTTTTAATTTTCATTTTGGTTGGTTTTGTTTCTATGGATGTTTGGTCTTCGTTTTCATCAATAGACAATGGTATATTTTAGTTTAAAAAATAGCATTTTTCAATTAAATATGTAATAAGATTTGTCAGTTTGAAAAAAGTACATGCAAAACCAAATATAGTGTTGGTGTACATCTACTGTTTTAATTTATGTTTTGTGTTTTATACAGAACTTATCGGTGTATATAGAATGTTAATGTTATTGTACATTTATGTTTTTATATTTCATTAGATGATGATTGCGAAGTTGTCTAGGAGACGGTTGTAGAGGTAGAGAAATTTGAAGCAAATAATGCAAAATCTAAAGTTGTTAATAAAAATCTCTTAGGGATTGATAAATTATTTGTTGAAGAATCCAGTGATGCATCTGTTAAGGAATGTGCTGTTGTGAAGGAAACTGATAAAGATGGGAACAAAATTGTTAAGGTTGGTGGTGTTGTGAACAAAGTTGATGAGTACATGAATATATACAAGAATCTATTTCATTGAAATAACTAAGGTAAATAATCCCAAAACTAAAGGAAAAAATGTCTTGGTACTACCTTTTTGCCCAATGTTACTTGATTAATATTTTTACTTTTTAATATTATTATTAATAACAAAATGCCTCGTTTATATTGATGTTTTCCAGCACTTTCGCATAGCTATCGCCAAAAGATATCTTAGGCCTAAGCAGAAAGACATACAAATGTTTGATGTTCAAGCTGGACAAACTTACAACTACATCATTCATACGGCTAAAAGGAACAAATCTGTAAGTGATAACGATGAAAAGTTCACTGGACATGGTTGTTATGAATATGCAAAGAAAAAAAACTTTCGTTGTGGGGATATTTTATCTTTCAGAATGCGTCACTATGTATATTTCATGTATGTTCCTATGAGGAGAAATTGATGTTTGGCGTTGGAAGTTGATGCTTAGAAGATGACATTGTTTATGGAAGAGTGTGTGTTTTGGGTTTAAAGTCTATTTGTCTCAATGTTAATTTTAGATATTTTGTATTAGTTTTATGTATTAAACTTTGTTTGTGTTTAAGTATGTGTGGTTGATTGTAATTTTATATAATTACTGTTTTGTTGAATTTATCTAACATTTTTGGTAATTTTGGATGGTTGCAAAAGTGGTTGGCTTATATGACAAAAACCTTATGTTTGACATCTCAGAGAGTAATTTCAAAGAAGAAGATGATGGACGTGGAAATGTATACGTTGGAGATGTTTTATACATAAAATCAACCATTTAATGGTGTAGGAAAAATATCTCTGGCATGACAAAGTTGTGTTAATCACGTGTAGCTTTCTCAAATAGTAATGGAAAAGAGGTTTGCGTGTTTATAAAGGAAAAGTGATAATGTGAAAAGCTATATTTGTAAGGATATTGCATCACGCCTCATAGGACATAAGTAACAAATATAAAATCTTGTAGTGTATTACTTAATTGACATGAGGATGGAAAAATCCTGATTTTGCTGACACATGATGATGTTTCACGAATACCAAAAGAAAAATATTAAACTACATCCTGGTAGTAGAAAATAAAATTTAAATAGTAGTAACATGCATTGAATGACACGATGGAGCAATTCTGCCAACCCTAGCGAAAATAAATAAATAAGTGTAGCAGTATCAATTGAATAGTTGGAAATCATCTTTCTATGCATACTGCAGACATAAAACTATCAAGAAAGGCCATCTTTAGCATAATCAATGAAGAAATATTAGTAAACGAATAGTTATAAAGTTAAGAGAAAATTGTAAGGAAAGTGATATAAGTAACCCTTAGTCTGCTATCAGTGGGCAATAAGTTTCTTACAACATGTTATATAATTTAATAAATAACGTGGAAAGTGATACAATTTTTCCAAAGTTATTCATTCTGGAATATTAAACAGATATGAAACAAATTATTTGTCTGAGACATTTAAGTTTCTAATTATTGAGCATTAAGAACTAAATATAAAAAAACTAAAACATATATAAACCCTATTGTCTTACATGAACTTAAAATATATCACATGTATTATGTTGGTCTGTTTTTAATTATTAATTTTACAGTATCATATGTTAACCATGAATGATGGTACTGTATTATATGAATAATGTCAATTGTATAATTGAGACATAATTTTTGAAGGATAAAGGTAATAGTTAAATAGTTCATACAACTTACATAGGAATATAAATATAGTTACTGAGTTTTGAGAACTAGTCAAACAACTTACAAAACAGAAATTGTTACAAAAATAGCAATATACGTAACATGCTTACATATTAGTGAGGCTTTCAATAAAACTATTCAAAAGTGAACTGAATCGGTTTGGTAGTAAGGAACATAGTAAACAGGTGGGACAGAAACATCATAGATTTCAATTATTTATCCTCCAACTTGACATGTTTGCGACGTAGACTGGTTGATGAATGTCCTCCTTCAGCAAGTTCTTTCAAAATGGATGACTTGTTGGACCCATGATGTGCACCCCTTTTGGATGTATTGATTGGAGTGACTGGCTGTGAATCACATTTTCAGGAGTTTCCAAGTTAGGATATTATTAGAAACAAAAACAAAATCAACCATGTTGTCTCAAGTTAACATAAGAAATAGTAGAAATTTCCTAAATAGGACTCAAAATTAAACAACCTTATTTGTATATGGGACGAGAGGTAATGGTTGTGGATTAAGTTTAGGCGTAATTTCCAGTTCCTGCACCAAAATGCAGAATTAAAAAATATAGTTCAATACAATATAACAATAGTGGAAATTTATGGTATTATGTAATGCTTACTATGATGATATTCCATTTATTAGCAATTGTTGCCTCATCCATACTTTCCTTAATCTAATTGTAAAAGGGGTTCATAAAATAAAGAGTAACACATAAATTACAATGACATGATAGTTAAATAAATCAAACTAACTGAGTGTGACATATAATTAACCTGCAAAATTTTCCTATCATTCACATTAGAAGACGTTGGAATCTGTTACAAAATGGCAGAGAATTATTTTGCAATCATACAGTTATTTAGACGTAGAGAATAAAGCAAACCCAAATGTTACTTTAATATCTAAAAAATGGCCTCCCATTGAGAAAGTAACTTCTTAATTGTGTCTTTATCATGGTTGATCGACATAACACTTGCATTATTCCACATGGGTTGCCATTTCACTTTGAAAGTAATTTCCTTACCAAGCATTTTATTAAGGACCAATGAAAATTCTATTGGATCATTAACACTAGCTTATGGCCAATGAAAGAGTGTATAAGAAAATAAACAACTATGATGATATGATAGTTAAATGAAAAAATATCTAAGACCAGACCTGAAGCATTATATCATAGTTGAGCAGCAGAAACTTCCAATATTTGGGAACACTCACAATCCTAAAACACAAAAACAAAATGATAACCACCTTGGAGAACTTCAATCTCAATTTTGTACCTACAAATGTATGCATATTAATTTTAGATAAGTTGCAAAGAGTTAATAGTATGACTTGAGGAATAACTAATATTAAAAATTCTAATTTCAGTTGAATGACCATCATAACATATATAAGGTGGACAATTTCCTTTAGCAACTATGGGACACTTGTAGCAGACCTGATAATACCAACCAGAGTGAGATGCTTTCAGCTTATCGGTAGTAGCAACGGTAACACACCATGTCATCTGCAAAATATTACAAGTTAAAAGACAAAAGTTTATTTTAGTATGAAGGATATAAAATACAATTAATATCAATTATAAAATAAATAGTACCATAAAGATAGTTACATTTGAAAGTTTTATAATATCACTTAGACAAAGAGGTATGCCATTTGACATGAATTTAACACGAACACTAATTTGAGAACTAGTAGAGTTTTGCGACCATATATTAGATTGGGTACTCATACGTTGACTTGAAGTTCCAACTCGACAGTCTTTAGGTATCATATATTAGAACAATATCATGTTAATATGATATATTTTCCATTAGTTAACCGAAAAATGACGAAATATAAAATAAATATGTTAGTTGACTCAAATGGTGCCTTTTTTGAAATTCAACGATTTCAAACATATCTCTATTTATATGAAGATTTGTTATATTGTACATATTAGACACAAATAAAGGATATTTTCCTTTATAAGTATGTAAACATTCTAAGGGATTAATTCAATGGCTAATATTAAACAGATTATGAAGCCACAGCATAGAAAGTTAAGAAGACTTACCTTTCTTTTTTACTTTTGCATACTATAATAATACAATTGTCATCCCTTCATACTTCCTCTGTCGGTTATAGTTAATGAATTTCAACGTGCATGACTTCCAAATCGTACAATTCAAAGTGTTGTCCTTATGATTGTTGAATAATATAAGATTCATAAAAATATTATATTGGAAGTTTAAAAAATGAGCATTAACATAATTAAAAAAAAAACTGAAAAAATTTACCCTAAGTCTTTTAAAATTAGGTTCATTTGTTGTTTCTTATTGTCAACATGCAATTGTATATAGTCAATTTCTTCAACCATGCCAATACAATTTGATATAAAGATGATGTTAGATACAATAGATGCAAAGACACAATAAAAAAAATGAACTCAAAGAGTAACACAAACACAACTATAAACACAAACACACAATAAAAAAATGAACTCAAAGAGTAACACAAACAGAAACATAAACATGAAAATGATAACTTTTTTTGCACACCATATCAAACACAAACACAAAAAAAAATACACTAACAAAAAGAATGAACACAAACACAAACATAAATACAAACACAGTCAGAAAGATGAACATAAACACAAACTTAAACATAAAACAATAAAAAAGATTAACACAATATGAACACAATTATAAACACCAAACACAAAATAAAAAAGATGAACACAAACACAAATACATTAAAAAAAATCAAAGCATAAACGCCATAACTAAGTAGAAACAGAGGAAGAAGAAATAAGAATGAAACGATTATGAAGATGAACGAGACAAGGCAGAAAGAAACAACAGGAGAAAGATTCATTACAAGATATTTTTCAAAACCGAAAAACAATAATCTTTGAAGAAGAAGATGAATGAGACAAAAAAAGAAGAGAGAAAGGAGAAAAAAGTTGTTGGAGAACAAAAGACAAAATATTTTTTTTTTTTAGAAAATTTATTTTGAAGATAAAATAATGTGAAAAAACATTGATAAAAGAGAAAAAGAAAAAAAAGTTTGATTAAAATAGTTGGTTTGTAACTAATTGGAGGCACAACATGTCTCCAATAGTAATGACGTCCTTGGCAAAAGAGAAAGATCTGTCTTCAAAAGCAGATTGCGAACCAGAATTGATTGACAAAGCTTGAGAACTGGGTTGACTTGGTTGACTGACTTCAAACCTTGTTAGAAAAAAATGGCACCAAACATCCCTGATCAGTTGGGAATGAATGCATAACAGGCTGTAAAATGTGAAAACACACTTGGACTTGAAATCATTAACTTAGGGTGGTCATAGTTGATAAGTAACTTAGATCCGTTCCAAGCATTGGACAGGTTAAGCTTCCCAGTGGCTGCAAGGATGTATTTAAAACATGATGAAGTGACAAATAAGGTGTCATAGTGCTAAATAATGAACATATGTAACACTGCACATTATACTTGAACTTTGACGACACATAGCATGAGTTAGTATAACAATCATTGTATCGCCGTCTGAACCAAAATTCATAAACTGGTTTGCGAAAGTCTCCCAAAGTGTAACATCAAGTTCAGCACCACTGTAAAAATATGAAAATGTTAGGCACACGACTGTTAATTTAATAAATTGTAGAAAACATCAGATGTTAGTCACCATTCATCGGACAACGTAAGGTTGACACAAGGTTTTTTTCCAGCCCCCCAATCTGAGTCCTCTGAATTTGTTGAACAGCTCCTATAACATCTGTCATGACAGAACGGAAGGTGAAGTGATTAAATATTATTACCATAACTTTGTACTAACAGAGCAAATAGGAAAAATTACCGTATAAGTGATCAACATCAAAAACACCATTCAAGAAATCTGGAAATGCCTTGAATTTGAAAGACTTAGGTGGTATATCTGGGATATCCATTGCGGTAATAACAGTGCTTGAATTTATAAACAGCTTGAGCTTGTTGTCACACACTTTCAATGGTAGGTCATAAGTCAAAGGATCTCCGTTGTAAATCATGTACGTCTGATGTTCCTGTAAAGTCTGCTTCCAAAGATCAAGTTCTCGGTTTCGTGTAACAACGTGTATTTGAGCACCCTAATGACAATAGTAATAAAATTAATGAAACTTGCATGATTACAAATGACAGCAGGCTATAATAAAGAATAAGACCTTTGCATCTTGTACGATTGCCTCAACATGTTGTTGGCCGTTGCGTTCCGTTACCGTCCATAGGTCAACGACGCGAATGGCAAGCTTCCAAATGTTATGCTCAGGTTTCAAATCAGCAATAAAGATTGGTGGTCTTGACATTATGAGCTGCAAAACAATAGTCAATGAATGAGTTAACAAACTGAAACCAGGTAAAAAGAAAGGCAAGCCACAAAAAACTGTTGTGTTAATATTAAGTCACAAAACAAAGATGGGTGGTCTTGACATTATGATCTACAATAAAGATTGTCAATAAATGAGTAACCCAACTTAAACCAGGTAAAAAGGAAACCAAGGCTCAAAAAACTCTTGTGTCCATATTAAGTCACAAAATAAAGATGGGTGGTCTTTATTTTGTCTTGCAGCTCAAAAGTCACAAAATATATGCCACAAAACAGAACTGAGACGACGCAAGTGTTAAAGCCACCGTTATCATAAAGGTGGTTCACAAGAAAAAACGACGAGGAATGCCAAAAAATGAAAAACATGTTCATTTTAGCTAATAAAATTACAAGTGTTCAAATACAACATCAAGACTTGCATGCAAATGACATAAACGAAGGTTTAACCGACACATGTACAACATTGCATTGCGTTTCAGAACTTCCATGAAAACGAACACAACTTTAACACGATCATGGTGAGTAGAAGACAAGAGAGAAAGATTAAAAGCAAAAACAAAAACAAAGGGAAGCATTACCTTGGTGCAGGGAGACTGAAACGCAGAAGCAGAGATGAAGTTGGAGAGATATTTTTAAGCAAAGCAGAGATGAGAAATGAGAGATGAATGAAGTGAAAGGTTGAAGAGGAGAAGGTTAGCAAAGTGTAGGAAATTTGATTGATATGGGTTATTAACCGGGTAATGTGATGTATTACGTGAAAGTCCAAGCCAAGTGGCAAAATGAGGCATTCTCATTGGAGACTGATTTTGCATTTAGTAAATGACGTTTAAGGGCTTTTCAATAGGGTAATTAAAAATTAATGAAAGGGTAATTGAGGTGGTTTGGTAGCATTTTCCAATAGTAGTTAGGTAGTTGATTGTTCTCAATTTGATGAGGTGGCAGAATTAGAAGAAATGACAAATGAGGGTTTCCTACTTCATTTAATTTTTTTACATTATAGATTCTATTTAATTAATTCATATTTTAATTATTTTTTAATTCTATATTAAAATTAATTCATAGTACTTCACACTTCATAATTAACTATATAATTTTGTAACCAAAAAAATTCTATATAATTCGCGAAGGTTCTTCGCGGCCAAACCCCCCAATTCATTTCTCATCTTCTCTCTCTCTCTCTGCATCCAATTCTCAATTCCGAATCAACCATGTCGCACTTCGGAAGATCCGGTCCTCCAGATATCTCCGACACCTACTCTCTACTCGTCCTCAACATCACTTTTCGTAAGCTCTCTCTTCTCTCTGTTTCCAATTCCATTATTCCTCGCAAAATCAATTCAATTCCTTACATTGTTTCCTTCAGGTACAACCCCCGACGACCTATTTCCTCTCTTTGACAAATACGGCAAAGTTGTTGACATCTTCGTCCCCAAAGATAGAAGGTTTTTTCAATTTCCCCTTTTTATTTTCACTTATTCATTCATTTATTGAAGTATTTTTCGTTTTTAAGGACCGGTGAATCAAGAGGTTTCGCTTTTGTGCGTTACAAGTATGCTGATGAAGCTTCCAAGGCCGTTGATAGGCTCGACGGTATGCTTATTTGTTTTGTGATTATTAATGTTTCCTCTTAATTTCATTTTTATTGTTGATAGAATTTCAGAAATTGATTTGAGAAATTGATTTTTCAGGAAGAATGGTTGATGGTCGTGAAATAACTGTTCAGTTTGCTAAATATGGCCCTAATGCTGAGAGGATGTAAGTTCTGCAGTTTTGTTTATTTTGTTATTATGATGTTTTTTTTAGGCAAGTGTTAGTAATTACTAGTGGTTATGTTAATATTTTGTCTTTATTAGGGTTTGAAACCGGGTCATTTAATTTAACTCTTCATTCAATCCTTAGCTCAAATCGTTTGTGGTTTGTTATGTTATAATGTTGTTATGTCATATTTAAAAATTTATCTTGGTGTTCTAATGTCATTAGAAAGGAAAGGTTGGGGTAGCACCTATAGTAGAAAAGATGGTGAAAAATAGACTTAGGTGGTTTGGGCATATAGAGAGAAGACCTGCATATGAGAGTGTAGATCAGATGGAGAGAGTCAAACAGCTAGATAGAGGTAGTAGAAGACCTAGAAAAACTATAAGAGAAGTTATTAAGAAAGATCTTGAGATTAATGATTTGGATAGAAGCATGGTCCTGGATAGAACATTATGGCGGAAGTTGATTCATGTAGCCGATCCCCACTTAGTGGGATAAGGCTTAGTTGTTGTTGTTGTTGTTTCTCTATCATGTTTATATCATGAGGAAAACTGAGTAACTTAGTTGAATATATTTTGTTAATACAATACTTTTATTACCTTGTTATGAAGTGGCATACTGATAGTGCTGGTTATTATTTTTCTTACGGCTTGTTTGTTTTTATTCTCGTTTACCCGTACGTAGCTAAATTTAGTTTCTTCAATCTACAGTCAGAAAGGAAGAATTATTGAAACATCCCCGAGATCAAAGAGCTCAAGGAGCCGCAGTCCCAGCAGGAGAAGGTGCGTACAACTTTTTAATGTCACTGCTGCTTCCAGAGTGTTGTAGAATTAGGAGTTTTTGTGGCTACTTGTCCGGTGAGCTTTGGAATTACACCATTGTAGAATTGTTTTTTAATTAGTTTAGATTCCCTGTGATTAGGTGCATGTTGTATTTCAGTTACATGCGATTTCTTAGCCTTTGTTTTTATGATCAGTGTGGCCATTTTAATTTTATAGCTGAAACCATTCTGGAATTTTCAATTAAAATGTATCACGCAGTTTGATTTTCTCCTGAACAATGTTAACTTGTATAATCTGCAAAATCTCGTACCACGGGGATTAAGGGGGCTGTGCCATTTTTATAGTAGAGACCCTTTAATATACTTTGAATGTCTAATTTCTTAACTGCCATTGTAATGGACTGTAACTAGCATTCAAACTATCTTCTGATTGATATGCTCAAGAGGATGTTATGTGTTAATTTTATAGTTTTCTTGCAATTATTTAGTTGTATTTCTCATAGCCAGCGGTGTTTCGACATTCATGATTGACTCTGAGAATTTTTTATCGACCAATGTCAAATTGTCTGTAGGTACCGTGATGATTACAGAGGCAGGGATTACAGGAGGAGAAGTCGCAGCAGGAGTTACGATAGGTATGAACGTGACAGGTACCGCGGTGGGAGAGATAGGGACTATCGTCGCCGAAGCAGAAGCCGTAGTGCCAGTCCTGATCACAAGGGGCGTGGAAGGGGACGCTATGATGATGAGCGCCGTAGTGCCAGTCCTGATTACAAGGGCCGTGGAAGGAGACACTATGATGATGAGCGCCGTAGTAGTAGAAACCGAAGCAGATCAGTAGAAAGGTATTCATTCTTGATACTTGGCCTTTTCAGTTTGATTTTGCACCATCATGAATGATTATAGCAATTGAAGCCTTTTTTTTTATTCTCCACAGTCGATCCCCTGCCCGACGAAGTCCTAGTCCAATAAGGAGCCCTTCTCCTAAGAAGAGCATTTCCCCTCAAAGGAGTACTTCTCCCCGGCAAAGTCCACTTCATGAAAGTCCTGATAATCGTAGCCGTGATGAAAGGTCTCTTACTCCTCGAAGTGTCTCACCACGAGGTCGCCCTGATGTTTCCCCAAGCCCATCTCCTCGAAATTCAAATGGCGATGTAAGTAATATCATTCTTGAACTTAAAATTGAATAAAAAATTCAACTTCGTTATTGAGAGGTATTTTTTAACCTTTTGTGACTATTCAATTCTATTTACATTTGCAGGAGTAAGCGGGTTTTCTGGTGTATTCCAGAGACAACTGTACCTGTTGCTGTCTTAATTCGGACGATTTGGTCAGTGTGAATGGTCTTATCAGAGTCATTATAGGATTTTATGGCCTAAGTGCAGTTTGGTAGGGTTGGACTTTCTTGGTGCTTAAATGTTCATATATTTTGACCTATATTGTTGCCATGCTAATATTTGGTAACTTTTGGACCTTATTGTTGCTAAGCTAATATTTCACTATGCGGGATTTCGTCATTTTAGCCTTATTCTATTTGCATTTATCTCTCTGTTTCTGCATTTTCATTTCCTTTATTATAAGCAGGGTGGCTGTGATCTTAGTTAAAGCTCAGTAAATTTGAATTTACAACTTATTGGGTTTTATAGTTATGATGATCGGGAGAAGTGACGGGGCCTGATAGGCGTGTGTTGAAATTGTTGCTGTTGATGCTGTTTTTATGTCATTGATGATTGTTCGCGAGTTTGGTGCTGGTTGCAAGACTGCTGATTTTAGAACCGATTGTTTTATCAGTGTGCTGGTTAGAATGACACTTAGTTGACCTGATTTTTTGTTGTGAATGATTTGATTTTTTGGTAAGCATTTTTGTTCACGTTCTATTTTCATATTATATCTTTCACGTCCTCTGAGAATTCTGATTTTTGATCTGGTAATCATGATTGGTCTTCATCGATTAAAATTGTCCCGAGAGGAATTCTTGACGCTGTGATGGACACAAGTTGAATGTATTTTGATGTGGCTGATGCCTCGTAGGAGTTGGACTTGTCATTTGGTGATTGCAGATGGTAATTATAAACAGTGGTACTGAATATGAACTCTAATTTGCTGGTGTATTACCTCAAAATTTGAATCACAGTGAAGGGGTCAATGCTAAAATATTCAAGGTTACTTTTTTAGGGTATTTTACTGGATATACTTATTTAACATCAACCTTCAAAGTTTATAATATCTGCTACTTAATGTAGTGGGATGCTTGTTGTAGCACACTGCCCCGTGATTGTAGCTGTGATGTGGTTGCCGATCCATATCTAATATGAATGTATGTCCGTGATTGTACCTGATTGTTGCTGCCCTTTTTGCCGGGGTCGTGTTTGCAAATATTATTATCTGTTGGTAGTTGGTACAGATGATGGTTGTTTAGCTGTGCTGCTGGATGATTTCTGTTGATTCTAAAACCATCAGACAGAATTCTATTCACTATTATGCCCGTTGTTGGTTTTTGTTGTTTGATCTTTGATCATTCATTCATTTGTATGGCATAATATTTGTCTTGTGGTTTGGTTATTGTTCTGCAGCTGTAATAAACATGCAAACTTTAAAGATCTTTAATTTTTGAGGTTTCGGTAGGTTTATGAATCAGTTGTTTGAGAGCAGCAGCTGTTGTCATCTGTGTGAAATCGGATTAATTGTTTATATATGCAGAGTAACTAATAACC
Organism: Lathyrus tuberosus; assembly: GCA_022829125.1. Taxonomy (NCBI): domain Eukaryota; kingdom Viridiplantae; phylum Streptophyta; class Magnoliopsida; order Fabales; family Fabaceae; genus Lathyrus; species Lathyrus tuberosus. The sequence continues at coordinate 3,633,019 of JALAZF010000414.1, read as the reverse complement.
ACATGTGCACATATTCAAACCACTGTGTACTGGGTCATTAGTAAAACTGGTGGGTTATTAGTTGAATCGAATGACTGGACTCATTGTTTTTTTTTACATTGCTACTGCTGTTGATTCATATTTCTACCCGTGTGTTCTGTTCAATTCTTCTGTGTGTGGATGCTTTAATGGGATGTTTTTTTTTTTTAATAATTTTTATATTTTATTTTATTTTATGCTTTTTGGATCATGAAAGATTACAAACCCACCAGCAGCTTGAGGAATTGTTGAACCAAGAGAGTCTTCAAACTTGATTAAAAAGTCCTGTGAAGAGGAATTATAACGGATTATTGAATGTTGATGTTTTTTTTTGGATCAAATTGAATGTTTATGTTAATCACTTAGATTTAAATAAAATAAAACAATGGATGTAGGTTATTATAATTGATGTTATTAACCATCTTTTTTTGATTATTTTTTCTCTAATATCATGCTTTTGCTTACAGTAGACATTTACAAGCAAAGTACTGGTAGGTACATTCATCATAGAAAATTCAAGTGGCCAACTTTGACTCATTAGTTTAGTTATCACATTTTACACGTGTGGATTTATTAAGCTAACTCAGTTAAGCTAGTTAGGGAGCTAGTTTTGATTCTGTTCAGCTATTTTATCGCATTACAACTAAATGAATGATTGTCATGTCCATGATAGGAAATAACTAAGAGTATGCTTGGTAGAAATTTTTTTTAGCTCTTTAGCTCATATTAATTAAAAAAAAATTGTTTAGTACCTGTCTTTTAGTTTTTGACTTGTAGTTTTTATATTAGTTTTTTTTCAATAATTATTTAAATTAGTTTTTGAACTTATAGTTTTTAATTTATGACTTTTTTTTCTTCTATTTATATTTTCACTATTTTATCAAAAATTCGTTTTTATCTTTTATATTATTATGATTTAAACTAAAATATTGTGTTTTAGTTGAGTGAATAAAAAAGGTTAGCCATTATTTTTATCAACAAATTCACGATACAATTCTTCTTCTATTTTGTTATTAATGGAATATTTTGATTCATTATATTAAATTATTTTTTATTATTTTTAAATTATTATTTTAATTATTTATTACTTAAATTTTACTTAAATTTTTATTATTAATGCATTATTTTTATAAATATGATATTGTATTATTGAATATATTTGTTTGTTAGTAGACATATTATAAATTTTGAGAGGAAAAAAAAAAGAAAATATGCTCTTTATTGAAATATAAGATCAAATTACAATATTATTATTTTAGATATTTAAATTTCATTACAAAATTTATATATAAGTGTTTAATATATTTTTGGGTTATTTTAATTTTATATTTTAATTTAAAATATTTAACATTTGATTTTTAATAGGTTTATTTTTATTGAATAAAAATTAATTGAATAAATAGGATCACTAATTTTTTAATTAGAAATGTATTTTTATGTTATTTTGTATTTATCAGTTAGTGTAACAGGTAATTTACCAAACACTCAAATTAGCTTATCAACTATAAGTCATCAGCTATAAGCTACCAATCATCAATTATAAGTTATTAGTTATTTGTCATCAGCTACCACTTACCAATTAATTTTATCAAACAGAGCCTAAAAAAATTTAATTAGTGATTCAAGTAATTAAAGAGGTCTCCTATAGGGTGAAATAATACCTTATGAAAAATTCAAATGCCATTTAGATTTTGGGGATGCATTTTCGGGCACACATTGCTTTAACTCAAACGTTACCTGATCTGGAGATGCATCTCTGAAATATTTACATATCCATGCATCCTTCTCTAAAAGGTATATTTTACACGTTTATTATTTCAGAAATGCATCTCCGTTTAGGAATTACGGAGATGCATCTCCGTAACTTATCAGAACAATGCATATTATGTTAGTTTTATGATTATTTAGATGAAAATGATGATTTATAAATGTTAATGACCCTATTATATGATGAGCATTAAACCATACAATCAATATGCAAAACATGACATATATAAATGAAGTCGAAATACACAATAAAGTAGAAATAGGTCAAAATAAAATACAATCGATAATAAATCCGAAGTACAAATACTGTACTACTGCGTATGTCGGACTACAACTCCTCGACCTCCTCTATTGCCGTTCTCCGACGTTGTCTTAGGTACATCAGTGCCTCTCCTATCTTCGTCATAATGGCATGTAGGACCTGCCTTACCTCAGACCCATCAAAGAAGATACCTCTGTCAATGTTTGTATACACAATCTCCAAATGTGACGACATCTAGGAAAGACATCACAAGCATGGTCTAATTGTGTCTGCTCCTCCTCTTGTAACTCCTGATGAGCTTGTTTCGGTGGATCTCCTGGAGCAGCTTGCACCATATACAGTGTGACACCTTGAAGAACCACCTGATGTATCCATCGATATAGGTGAAATTTGTTGTCTACAGGAAGATGGAGGCAGTGATGTGTCAGTAGGTGATACTCGTCTCTTACGGGAAGAAGAAGATAAAGAAGCATGGGCCCTAGAAGTCGATGCCCCGGCATGAATTGGGATAGAGTGAACATGAGCCTTTGAAATTTGACTCTTCTCCCTACTGACTGATGCATGTTGTGCAATCCTTCTGTGCCTCAATCTGTTTTCTCCATCAGCCATAATGCTTGTAAGTAAGCAACTTTCAGGTTCGTCAATGACGGTAATGCAGATCTCCAAAACTCCAAAAATAATGCTTTGATAGTTAATTTTAACCATCAAACACGTTTTTCAGTATGTATAAACTATCATGCATGCAAAAACTTTTTATTTCTTACCTTAATCATCAATTTCTACTCATTTGTACAAAAACAAAAAACTTTTCAATTTTTTTTTTTTACAAATTGGGAGTTTACTTCAGTATTGAATGGTGTCTTTGATGTATTTGATGTTGATGAAAGAATCTTTGAACTTGATTGATTGATTTTGAAAGAACGTGAGTTGAGAGAGTTTGAGAATTTTTTTAGTGTTTATTTAAGAAATGAGGAAGGAGAAGGGTTGTGGCGTGTTTTAAAATCAATACCGTTTGGAGATGCATCTCCGAAATATTTACAAAGATGCATTTCCAAAATATTTTAATGTTAAGTCAAAATTTTATTTATATAGGATGCGTTCAGAGATACATCTCCGAAAATTGGAGGCATTTTTGTATTTTTACGTGGTGCTCTAGTAATACATATGGTGCATTAAAAAACTTCCTATGTTTATTCTTGGCTATTGAAAGTAAGTTAAAAATTTGATAAGGGAATGAGAAATTTTATCCGGAGTGTATATATCAACCAAAAGAAGCTTGTAACTGTTTCATGGTACTAAGTTTGCAAGTTTATTAATCAATGTTTCCTAGGAATCAAACTTCATTCATAAACTTAGGGTTTAAGGTTTAGGGTTTCATGGAACTGGTTGAGAGTCAAACATAAATATATGAATTGTAATTTATTGCAATGACATTCGAATCCAAGGCTAATTCTCGGCTAGGCTTCCGCGTGTAGAGCATAGATCGAGCCAGGCGAGGAGCTTGGTGGAGCGTCTTTTTGTTTGGAATGTTAATGAGTTGCAGTACTAAATCAAGTTTCTTTTTGTGTTCTGATTGACTATATTATGTCTGCGCATTTTTGATTTTGGCTCAATAGCTCTTCTGTTGATTCTAGTTTTGTTGCGAGGATGCCCGACTTCGGTGGTTGTAGCGTGTCTTTGGTTCTTCTGGTGTCAGAGCCTTAGTTGGGTTTTGGAAATTTAACAATCTTTGTACTAGATTTTTCTCATCATCTTGGGTTGCTGGTGTAACATCCCAATTTTAGTAATTATTTATTTATATTAATTAATTGAGTGATTTTATGAATTAATTGATTTATGTGATTTATTTAATTTATTTAGATTATTTGATTTAAATGAATTATTTGATTTATTGAATTTATATGAATTGTTTGATTTATATAATTTATTGAGTTTATATAAATTAATTGGTTTATTTAATTTATGTGAATTAATTGATTTAATTGATTAAATTGAAATGTGTGATTTATTTAACTATTTGAAAATAATTGAATTGTTGGATTTATCTAATTATTTGATTTAATTAGATTATTGGAATTAAGTAAATTATTTAATTTAATTCTAATTGGTAGAATAATATAGATTTGCTAGAATTATTAGTCAGGTTTTAGGTGGTGTGTGAATATTAAGTGGGATGGGTTAGTTTAGGCCCAACAACTTTAAGACAAGTTAGGGTTTAATGAATAGTGTAGAAAGTTAGTAAGAAGAAAAATTGGGAACAAAAGAGAAAAGAGAAGAGAAAAAGAGAAGAGGGAGAAGAGAAGAAGAACTCAAGAACAAAGAACAAATTCGTCAAGAAAATCCAAGGTAAGGGTGAGTTTTCACTCAATTATTGAGTGTATTGATGATGATTAATGGGTAGAAATAGGTTTAGAGTAAAATCCCCAAAATTTTAATGGAGATTGAAATTATTAGGTTGATATGAAATTCTGAAGATTATTAATTTTTTTGTGTGTTTTGGAGTTGATTATTGATATATTATAGAGACCCATTAATAATTATAGTGTTAAAGTTGGAATAAATGATTTTGAGAATTTCATTAACTGCAGCGAACAATTATGAAATACTAATATGAACTTTTTTTCCAATTCTTATGAATATCATTCCGTAACACTTTTTTGAAAGAGTTTCGGTTTTTAAATGAGTTCTGCAACGGTTAAAAACCGTGGTCTAATGTAACGAATATCATACCGAAACACTTTTAAAAAGTGTTCTGGAATGATATTCGTTACTTTAGGCTACGGTTTTTAACCGTTGCTGAAACTCATTTAGAATTTTTTTAAAATCGGAACACATTCTGTCTTTTAATAATACATCCAAATAGTATTATTAAGACCGGAAATATTGGCCTAAGTGTTCCGGTACACTTTCGACAAGTCTTCCGATGAATAAAAATTGACACGAACAATAAAAAGTAAAAAATAAAAAATAATTAAAAATAAATAAGGATAAAATTGATATTTTAAAAAAATTATAGGGGTATTGGTATATAACTGTAGGGATATGGGGTAAATCTTTCTATTAAATATAACCCTTTTCCACCTAATGATGTTGTAGCCCAAAAACAATTGGAAATGGAAAGTAGTCTTTTACCAATTCATGCTTGCTGTAGCGCAAGACCTTAGAAAATCAATGTGGCTTTCTCCTCATTAATGTTGCCTTGTAGCGCACCAACCAAGAGAAATAGTAGGATTGTAATATTGATTGAAGTGTTTAATAATTACTATAGCACATGTCATACTGTAGCGATAATACAGGAAATGGAAAATTGAAGAGGATATTGTAGTACATGCCATGCTATAGCAGATGAGCAATAATATATATCATTATAAATTAGAATTTTTATTAAAATATTAGATAGTTTATGAAATATTAGTTAATTAGTTAAAATATTGATTATTTAATTAAAAGATTGATTATTTAATTTAATTATTGATTATTTATTCAAATATTGATTATTTACTAAATATTAGTTATTTATTTAAATAATAATTACTTATTCAAATATTGATTATTTATCAAAATGTTGATTTATTTATTAAAATAATGATTGTTGGTTAAAATATTGATTAATTATTGAATATGGAATAATTATTAAAATGTTTAATAATTACTAAATAATTATTAAAATTAGGTAGTATTGAATATTTACTAAACATTGAAATATTAATTTTAAATATTGAATTATTTATTGAATAATTGAATTAATAAGTGAATATTTGATTATTTAATTGAATATTGAATTATTTATTAAAAATTGACTAATTATTAAAGTATTGGATTTTTATTGAATATTGACTATTTGTTGAATATTGATTCAATTATTAGTGATGGATTAATTATACTATATTTAATCGGTATCATGTGTTTTTTTTTTTTGAGTTGTGATTGAATTGAGTTGATACTTGTGGATTAATTTCTAATTGTGGTGATGATGCTTGAAGTAGGAATTTTGATCATAAAAATGTGTTTGTGTATGCAAATGTGTGGTAATTCATGTGTGATGAATTATTGGAGATATGCTTGGATATTAAGATTAGAGAACGATCTTAATTGCATATGGTTATTGATTGCATACACATCATTTGTGTCAAGAGGCAATGCTTGCTAGTTCCGTGGGAGTTAGTGACTTGTCCCAAACCTAGAGTGGGGTTTGAAAGCTTAGGGGACGGGCTTTTGTTTGTTATTGGTCTAGGGGACGAACCTTGTTTAAGTGTAAAAACCGAAAAATAATAACAAGTGTTGGTACCACATGGCATGAGTTGCATTAAGTCTTGTATTGAGTCTCATTGTGTATATGTTTGTTATATGAGATTATGTGTATTCATGTGAAATGTTGAATTGGTGAAATTGTGGATTGTGTGGATATACTTGTGAATGGTATGGTTACTTAAGTGATACTTTGTCGATGAAACTTTGAAGTGTGAGAATAATTGAGATTATACTTGTATGCCTTAAATTAATTATTATCTTATGATTTCAATAATTACGTGAATTCTCACCCTTCTGTTGGAATGATGTTTTATACGACATCGCTCAGGTACTGAAGATTAGAGTTGCTTGCTAGTACGAGGATAACTATTTGGAGTAGCTTGTTTAGATTCCTTATTTATTTTGGGTCGAGTCGTGCTCTGATTATGTAACACTGGGGAACGTTTGATTTATGTTTTGAGAGATACGATTGTATACTCTATTTATTTGTCATATATTTGAATTTTATGGCGAAGTGGTTTTTCATGCCTAAGTTGATTTAATGAAGGAAGATTATTTGAGACTTGAATGTTATGAGATTTTTTGAAATTCTGGCCTATGCAGACAGCAGATGTCCTAACACATGTCAAGACATTGTGCTACATAATCATTTAAACTCAGAGGCGCAACAGCAGACTGATACCTTGAATATCACAACTGCATTCTTACAGATGTCACGACATCTGATCCAACATGTCAGTCAAGAACAATAACAAAACTGTAAATTACAGAATGTTAAATAAGACAGTATGTGTTAACCCAGTTCGGTGCAATTCACCTATATCTGGGGGATACCAATCCAGGATGAAGACTTCACTATCTGTAGAACTGTTACAAAGTTAAACTCCTCCGTTTACAACTTTATACCTAACATCTACCCAATGAACATCTTTACCAAGGCTAAACTCAAACGTTTACAACCTTGATATGAGATACCCCACTCACATCCTACTCACAACCTGTGATATCTCAGTCTTCTGCCAATACAGAACCTGTCGCGGTTTCTTAACCTCCAAGTTATCTTGGACTTGCTTCAAAGCTTCGTCCAAGAAAAATACAACAACCATTACCTACATGCTTCTGGTTGTGTCCCTGTACCTATGCCTTCCACTCTGCATCCCATATTACAGAGTGGAGACTTACAACTCCTAAGAGACCCAACGACTCTCAAACCCTAAACCGTTATTCAACACAAGAGAACTAGGTTACAAAGTTATAAGTGATACAAAAGTACTGTCTTTTAACCCTAGGTCTAAGTCTCCTTATATAGTCTTTTGTTGTCTTGGGCTTTCAATCTTTTCTCCTGTGATACCTTGATCTTCTCCTTAATTCTTGCAATCTGCTAACTTATTAAGTCAGTCAGGATGTCGAGACATTTCCTTCGACATCTTTTTCTTCTGCAGATTCTTCAAGTTTATCATCATAATGTTTTGGCCAAAATTTACTCAAACATCAGGTGCTTTTAATCTCCCCCTTTTGACAAATTTTGGCTAAAACATTTTCTTCTGCATTCTACAATCAGCAAGACTCCTTCATCAAGACTCAAGACACACGAAAAGATTGTTAAGACGTCAGAACATCTTAACCAACATTCTTTGCAAAACAACTGCAGGAATGTACCCAATCCCAGATAACATCAGAAAACCATTCTCCCCCTTTTTAGCCAAAACTTGGCAAAAGTGACCAAGACAGCCCCAAACCCAGACGCAACATAGCCAGATTTTGAAGAACCCCATCTGTCACCAACCCAAAGAGAGAATTGAGACTAAAGAAGATCAATGCAATACTATTTATAGCCGAGCCATTTTCTTAGAAAGTAACGAACCACAGAAAATAACGCTAGTCAATTCAAAGGATCATTAATCAAAGGCAATAACTCCACCAGTACCGCACTGACCAAGACTGCTTTGATTGTTTCTTCTTTTAAGAATGCCGACCAAAGAACCTATTACATGCGCACTTGTTTTATAACAATGTCCTGACATCATGTTAGACATTGTCTGTTATTCCTATATTCTTCTTCTGATTTGACAATGCAGAGATTTCTTCACAAAATTATGATCACAGTCTGCAGAGAAAAATAAACTCCCCCAGACTCAATCAATGATTCTTAAGCATCCAATAAGAACCATTTCACGTGCACTTCCAAGTCTCCCACAACTTGCAACAATACAAAAGAAAATGTCAAGACATCCTTCTTGATATCTTAGCTTGCTTGACGCACAAATGCAAACTGGAACTTCAACTGCATCCTCGCAGTAAAACATCTTAGATCAAGGGGCATCTCCCCCTATCTAAGGTAACTAGTGCTCCTCCACAGAACACCCAAGCTAATGAAAGGAAAACATAAGACGCATCTTCATGTCTTCAAGAGCGCACCCTCAATTCAACTTACCAGCTGAGCATAGCCATCAAATCTCTTATTGCTTCCTCTGACAAGAAACAATAATCACTCACACATGATCACCATCATGCTACCCATGAGGAAATGTATACCAACCATAACAAACTCTTGGCTTGAGATCAAAGTCCCATTGATTCCCCCATTCTGTAACCATCTACACACCACACGAACTCCTCTTAAATTTTCATGTATAGACCTCCAGCTGCTTGAGGCACAAACCAATTGAATCAGAATGCTTCACATTCCTCAAAGAGACACACATGGCCCCTTAGTTTGATATAACGATGTCAGCTATCGTATGCATGCTCCAGAACTTCACAACTGCCAAACTGATCCATTACTAGCATGACTTGCAGCCAGGGGCAACATCCCCTTCGCAAGATTTTCCACTTACCTTACCCAGCCAGCAATCGAGATAGATACCCCACTATCCAAGATAATAATTCCTTATCATTCTCCCGTATGATAACCTGGAATACTTTAGATTTTCTGGTGAATATCCACTTCTGAACGCATCAGAAACCAGACCTTCATGCAATCAACATATGATCTACTTCAGTCTTCCAAAAACCTTACATCAGACCTCCAAGACAGTTCTTCTACTCCATCATTCTCTCATATGACAACGTAGATACTTCTTAGACACGATGCAAGTAACCAGTTCCTCACAGAACCTGAAATCTTTCACCAAGGATAACTAACCCAAAGATGTTCTAACATCAGTTAGGACATCTTCCACACATCACAGACACCACACACCATGGTTCTTGATATGCTCCACCACTGGACTTACTATCAGCATAGTAATCCACACTGAAGATCTTCACACAACACTGCACCACCAGTTTGAACAAAGAGAACTTCAGAAACCCAGAGAGAAATAAACTCCCATCCACCAAAAGAAGGTGTGTTTTCATCCTCAACCCAGAACTTCTGCCACAAGCTCCCAGAGAACCAGAACCTCCGTACAGTTTCAACTAACTACTCTTCTGTACAAGAGCAATCAGTTTCAAGTATCCTGCTTGAATGCACATTGTGAAACCAACCAAATGCCACCTTTTGATTGACCTCACTCATCTTCAGAACTCCCCCACAAGATACACTGATCCACCAATGAAAACAGATCTTCAAGTCACATGAACTACTTGCCCCATAGCAAGACATCTTGGATCCACCAAGCCTCTTAGTCATGTAACATTTTCCCATCCACAGCTCCCGCAAACTGCATGAGATAGACCTTTTTAAAGCATCCATAACTTCCATTCTCCTATAGATCACCTTATCTTAAGCTGATGTGCCACATCACCAGCTGAGACCTCTGATGTTAAGCTAGATGTCAGAACATTTTGATATGACATCCAACTGTTGAATTCAGCTCATCCTTCTGCCACTTAGAAGAACCTCTTCCCTTCGCAGAACAAGAGTTCCATGCTCTCATAGACTTGATTCAACAACCAAGTTTGAGTAGACAACCTCCATCCTGCTTTGAAACTCCAAAGACTTCACACCTGCCACGTCTGAATCTTCAGAAAATAAGTAGTCCAAGACTACACCATAAGCATACCAAAGAATGCCACTTTCCTTAGTAGAGCAGATTGTAGAAAGTTATAGATAACTGCCACTTAACTTTGACCTTCAACAAAAAGAGCAAGATCCATGCTCCAAAGCACCTAGATTAGAAATAAACTGATCCAATTTGTAACCATCAAGATTATGATGTCTTCATCTTCATCTTCAACAGCATCAAAGTCCATACTAGTTTCTTGCCAGGAAACTCTCCAGAGAACACATGCTTCTGTCACACCTGACTGAAGCCACTTCTTAGGTCACCACCTAAGACTTAAATAGATGCTAAAGCGTATGCAGTACCCTTCCCATGATTCTGCACAAACTCTGATGACGAGATGTTCCAACATCTTTTTGAACATCGACAATCTTGACTTTCAAGGATAATCGATTAAATACTTGTGGATTCCACAAATAGCAATTGATCTTAAATCCTTGTCCAATAACCCTTCTTCACTGCTGTAGCTGAGCTCCACCAGATCATGTCATGAACACTTATAAAGTATTCAATCTTTTTGCAAGTATCTTCTTCAAAGGACAATGTCGAGATACCAAGGCTGCCACCCTTAACTCAAGTAACTAAGATTTTCTCTGAACAAATCTTATTTACCTCAACAATTCTTCAATCAGATTGGATCCACTCTTAGGGTCAAAAGAGATGAATCCTTCCTTGCTATTTTTGGATGGTGAAAATAAATCACCTCCACTTTCTTCAGACTGTGTTTCAAAGAAACACCTTCTAGTCAGAAGAGTAACTAGAAGACTCCAGATACACGACATAGATGCCTTTATGAGTGGACTTGAGAGAATTCTCAAGTATCTTTGACAACCTAGCTGACCAATAATTTATCAAACTCCTAGAGCAAGAACCTGATAAACTTAAACTCAACTCCTCTCCTCTTCAACTGACTTCAACTGCACCAAGAACCCAAGCTTCCAAGTACCAAGTCACCATACCAAATATTTAACCACAAATCCCTTCACTCCATCGCTCACGACTTTGGAATAAAAGAATGCAGATATCTTCAAATATAGAGGCCGACGATTGAGACCTTCCACCAACTGTCTTCAGTAACAACTCTAAAATCCCATAATTCTAGAGCTCTTCCATCAGAAACACATGCAACGGAACCACCAAGGAATAGATCCTGCTTGCCCTAATAAGATGTCACAACACCTTATAAGACACACCAACAACAGAACTAGCCACTTCTCCTGTAGTTGTTGTAGAATCTCCTCAGCAACATGAACAACCTCCGGGTTGCTCCCTTCGATCCAGAACATCCATCTCATCCATAAATACCCTTAAAAAATGTCTGAGTTAATTGATCTGATCTTCAAAACTCCTCCTTGTTTAAATGCCATAAAGTATCTCCCAAAGATCTCATCCAGAACTAGACAGGATGCCTGCTCTGATACCAATTGAAATTCGGGCCTATGAAGACAACAAATGTCCTAACACATGTCAAGACATTGTGCTACATAATCATTTAAACTCAGAGGTGCAACAACAAACTGATACCTTGAATATCAGAACTACATACTTACAGATGTCATGACATCTGATCCAACATGTCAGTCAAGAACAATAACAAAACTGTAAATTGCAGAATGTTAAATAAGACAGTATGTGTTAACCCAATTCGGTGTAATTCACCTACATCTGGGGGATACCAATCCAGGACGAAGACTTCACTATCTGTAGAACTGTTACAAAGCTAAACTCCCCCGTTTACAACTTTATACCTAACATCTACCCAATGAACATCTTTACCAAGGCTAAACTCAAACGTTTACAACCCTGATATGAGATACCCCACTCACATCCTAATCAAAACTTGTGATATCTCTGTCTTTTGCCAATACAGAACCTGTCGCGGTTTCTTGACCTCTAAGTTATCTTGGACTTGCTTCAAAGCTTCGTCCGAGAACAATACAACAACCATTACCTACAAGCTTCTGGTTGTGTCCCTGTACCTATGCCTTCCACTCTGCATCCCATGTTATAGAGTGGAGACTTACAACTCCTAAAAGAGCCAACGACTCTCAAACCCTAAACCCTTATTCAACACAAGAGAACTAGGTTACAAAGTTATAAGTGATACAAAAGTACTGTCTTTTAACCCTAGGTCTAAGTTTCCTTATATAGTCTTCTGTTGTCTTGGGCTTTTAATCTTTTCTCCTGTGATACCTTGATCTTCTCCTTAATTCTTGCAATCTGCTAACTTATCAAGTCAGTCAGGATGTCGAGACATTTCCTTCGACATCTTTTTCTTCTGCAGATTCTTCAAGTTTATCATGAGAATGTTTTGGCCAAAATTTAGTCAAACATCAGGTGCTTTCATTTTTAATGGAAATGATTCCGCAGCTACATGCTATGTGAAAGTATATGGAAACATGAATTCAATTTAAGTGTTATTGAGCATGACAGGTGTATTTGTGATGTTTTAAAAATACATGTGACACCCTTTTGTGAAATGCATGATATTTACTCTGATTATTTATATATTTATTCCGTGGGGTTTAGAAGGGTGTTACATTAGTGGTATCAGAGCAGGTCGGTCCATCCGGCCAGGTTGTCTAATGTTGTTTGTTCCCTAGTATGCAACATGTGTGAAAACACTGTCGGTACTCGTTTGTCTTTCTGACCTTTGTCTGCAGGAGTAGGATTAAAATAAGTGGGGGAGAAGCTTGTGCTTCTCCAAGATGCTTCAAGTGTGAAGTGGTGGATCAGTGTGTCGTCGAGCGCTATTATAGTTTGGTAAAGATGGTTTATGCCCCATTATGATTGTCAGTTGTCTATTGACAAATTGAGGAACTAATCACCCTTAATTTCTTGTTGATAGTAGACGGGATCATGTTGGATGGAATAAACGTGTCTTGCAAGCTTAGATGGTGTGTGCAGTGAATCGTTTAGAGTTAAGCCAAATGCTTACAAATTGTTTTGATGGGTCGGTGCAAGATGGTGCCAAGATATTTTTGTTGATGGTAACTTTGAGTATTAGTGAAAGTGTAACAGCTGGTGCTTTACTAATTATTTGTGATTTTCCAAAAGTTTTCCCTGATGAGATAAGTGATTTACCGTCGGAACGTGAGGTGGAGTTTTTGATCGAATTAGTTCATAGAATTAGTCTGGTATCGATGGCTCCATATCATATGTCCGCATCGGAATTGAAAGAGTTGAAGAGTCAACTTAAAGATCTACTTGAGAAGAGGTTTATTCGTCCGAGTGTGTCACCTTGGGGTGCACCAGTTTTGTTGGTTAAGAAGAAAGAAGGTTCTATGAGACTTTGTATGGACTATAGACAATTGAACAAGGTGACTATCGAGAATAAGTTTCCACTTCCAAGGATTGATGACTTGATGGATCAGTTGGTTGGTGCAGGTGTGTTCAGTAAGATAGATTTGAGGTCTGGGTATCATCAGATTCGTGTGAAGGCTGAAGATATTCAGAAGACTGCCATTTGGTGTGACTAATGCACCAGGTGTATTTATGAGTATTCTATGATGCCATTTGGTGTGACTAATGCACCAGGTGTATTTATGAAGTACATGAACCGGATTTTCCATCCGTATTTGGACAAGTTTGTGGTTGTGTTCGTTGATGATATTTTGATCTATTCAAAGAGTGAAGAAGATCATGCTGAGCATCTGAAGACTGTGTTATCTGTAACACCCTAAACAAGGCCAAACAAATAAAATAACACACGGCAATTAAATAAATTAAAATGGGATGTTACAACTCTCCCCCACTTAAAATATTTTCGTCCTCGAAAATGTACCTGATGGAAATAATTCCGGATACGACTCTCGCATCTTGCTTTCCAATTCCCAGGTCACACTCCCTCCTGCAGCTCCTCCCCAAGCTACTCTCACTAGAGGAATCTCCTTCCTTCTAATTTGCTTCATCTTGCGGACCTCGATCCTTATCGGCATCGCTTCCACAGTAAGGTTATCTCGAACTGTACCTCATCCCTCTGGATAACATGAGATGGATCCGACACATACTTCCGAAGTTGCGACACATGAAATACATCATGCAAGTTCGAAAGCTCCGGCGGTAACGCCACCCTGTAAGCAATTGTACCCACTCTTTACAAGATCTAATACGGTCCAATGAATTTAGGATCCAACTTCTTCGATTTCAATGCACGTCCAACACCTGTCACAGGGTTGACTCTCAGAAATACATGGTCACCTTCGCTAAATTCCAAATCTTTCTTCTGATTATCATGATAACTTTTCTGTCTACTCTGAGACGCTTTCATCTTTTCACGGATCATCTGAATTGTCTCAATAGTTTGTTGCATAATTTCAGGCCCAAGCACAATATTCTCACCAGTTTCATACCAACAAGAAGGCATTCTACACCTCCTACCATACAAAGCTCCGAAATGTGCCATACCAATACTAGAATGGTGACTGTTGTTATATGTGAACTCAATTAATGGCAAATGAGTATCCCACGCACCACCTTTCTCCAACACACAGGTTCTCAACAAATCTTCTAACGATTGAATAGTCCTCTCCAACTGACCATCGGTCTGTGGATGATAAGCCGAACTCAACTTCAGTTTAGAACCCAAAGCTTCCTGCAAACTCTTCCTGAATTCAGAAGTAAACCTCAGATCTCTATCTGACACTATGCTCGATGGAACACCATGCAGCTTCACAATGATTCTGATATAAATCTCCGCCAGCTTTGACAACGAAAAACTAATATTAATCAGTATAAAATGTGCGGATTTCGTAAGCCGATCCACCACTACCCAAATAGCATCAAAGCCTCTTGCCGTATTTGGCAAACCAGTAACAAAATCCATAGTAATACTATCCCACTTCCATTCTGGAATCTCCAATGGTTGCATCAACCCCGAAGGTTTCTAAAGCTCCACTTTTAACTTCTGACATGTCAAACAAGCATAAATGAACTGAGCTACATCTCTCTTCATACTGGACCACCAAAATAACTTCTTCCAGTCTTGATACATTTTCGTGGCTCCCGGATGAATACTCAAGCTACTCCGGTGACTCTCCTCTAAGATCACTTTTCTCAATTCCATATTATCCGGCACGCAAATCCTGCCCCGGAATCTCAATACACCACCCTTATCAACCTTAAAATCACTCTCAGGATCATCTCCTCCTGTAGGCATCATGTCCACTAGCTTCACATCAAGCCTCTAATTTTCCTTAATTTCATCTAAAAAGTCATTATTCACTTTAAGCATACCCAATCTAACACTTTCTGGTGTAGTCTCACAAACCATACTCAAGTCTCTGAACTGTTCAATTAATTCCATTCCCTTTATCATTAATGTCGACATATAAATTGTCTTACGACTTAGGGCATCCGCTACAACATTAGCTTTTCCCGGATGGTAACTCAAATTAAACTCATAGTCCTTCAAGAACTTTAACCATCTTCTCTGCCTCATATTCAACTCCTTTTGATCAAACAAATACTTCAGACTCTTATGGTCACTGAATACTTCAAATCTCGATCCATACAAATAATGTCTCCAAATTTTCAATACAAAAACTACCGCAGCTGATTCAAGATCATGAGTAGGATAATTCCTCTCATGCACTCTCTATTGCCGTGAAGCATATGTCACTACCTTGCCATCTTGTATTAACACTCCGCATAATCCCATCTTAGACGCATCACAATACACTACAAAAGGTTCATTTGGATTTGGTAGAATCAATACTGGTGCTGTAGTCAGTTTCTTTTTCAATTCTTCGAAACTTTCTTCACACGCCGTATCCCAAACAAAAGCGTGACTCTTTCCAGTTAACTGAGTCAACAGTAACACCAAATTAGAAAATCCTTCGATAAATCTTCGGTAATAACCTGCCAAACCCAAGAAGCTTCTAATTTCTGTTACAGTCTTCGGAGGTTCCCACTGAAGCACTGCACTTACTTTAGATAGATCCACTGCTATGCCATCACCAGAAATAACATGACCCAAGAAACTCACAGTCTTCAACCAAAATTCACATTTTGAGAACTTTACAAATAATTTATTATCCTTGAACACCTGCAGTGCAATCCTCAAGTGTTATGTATGATCCTCTTCAGACTTGGAGTAAACCAATATATTATCAATGAATACCACAATAAACTGATCCAGATAAGAATGAAAGATACGGTTCATATATTCCATAAACACACCCGGCGCATTAGACACTCCGAAAGGCATCACTGCATATTCGTAATGTCCATATCGAGTTATGAACGCAGTCTTCTGAATATCACCTTCCTTCACTCTAATCTGAAATTCTGATTTTATTTAATA
The DNA here is from genome assembly GCA_022829125.1 of Lathyrus tuberosus. Lineage (NCBI taxonomy): Eukaryota > Viridiplantae > Streptophyta > Magnoliopsida > Fabales > Fabaceae > Lathyrus > Lathyrus tuberosus. Next base: position 3,616,410 of record JALAZF010000414.1, on the reverse strand, counting down.
ATAACAATATTAATAGTAGTAATAATAATCATAATAATAATAATAATAATAATAATAATAATAATATGTTACATACTAATATTTTTGGATATGCCCCACATTATTCATTACTACTTATTATTCCAACATCTCTATTTTCCCCGCTCCGTTAAGGACCCTACACCTACGCACTCAACTACACACACCCTAAACAAGGCAAAACAAATGAAATAACACACGACGATTAAATAAATTGAAATAGGTGTTACATTATCTGTGTTGAAAGAGAAGCAGTTGTATGCTAAACTTTCTAAGTGCGAGTTTTGGTTGAAGGAAATGAGTTTTCTTGGCCATGTGATTTCGAGAATAGGTATTGTAGTTGATCCATCAAAGGTTGAGGCTGTATCGCAATGGGAGACTCCGAAATCAGTTTTTGAGATTAGAAGTTTTCTGGGTTTGGCAGGTTATTATCGGAAATTCATTGAAGGATTTGCTAAGTTATCTTTTCCATTGACGCAGTTTCCTAGGAAGGGTCAAGCTTTTGTGTGGGATGCAAAGTGTGAGGAAAGTTTCCAAGAGCTTAAGAGAAGATTGACGACATCTCCTATTTTGATTTTGCCGAATCCGTCAGAACCATTTATTGTGTATTGTGATGCTTCTTTGATGGGTTTGGGAGGTGTGTTGATGCAACATCGACAAGTTGTAGCTTATACTTCAAGGAAACTTAAATTGCATGAGAGGAATTATCCGACGCATGACTTAGAGTTGGCTGCTGTTGTGTTTGTGTTGAAGCTTTGAAGGCATTATTTTTTTGGTTCGAGATTTGAGGTATATAGTGATCATAAGAGTTTGAAGTATCTCTTTAATCAGAAAGAAATGAATGTGAGGTAGAGGAGATGGTTTAAACTTTTGAAAGATTATGATTTCGGTTTGAATTACCATCCGGGTAAAGAATACGTGGTAGCAGATGCATTGAGTAGGAAATCTTTGCATATGCTGATGATGATGGTAAGAGAGTTGGAAATGTTTGAGCAATTTTGAGATTTGAGTTTGGTTTGTGAAAGGACTTCTTATGGAGTTAAGCTTGGTATGTTAAAGCTTACTAGTGGTATTCTTGATGTGATTCGAGAAGGTCAAAAATTTGATTTGAGTTTGGTAGACCGGTTGACTTTGATCAATCAAGGTCAAGGTGGTGATTTTCGGATTAATGAAAATGGTATCATGAGATGTCGTGATAGAGTTTGTGTTCTGAATATTGTTGACCTGAAGAAGAGTATTCTTGAAGAAGGGCATCGTAGTGGATTGAGTATTCATCCCGGTGCTACTAAGATGTATCGAGATTTGAGGAAAGTATTTTGGTGGCCTCGTATGAAGAAGGATATTGCTGAGTTTGTGTATTCTTGTTTGACTTGCCAGAAGTCAAAGTTTGAGCATCAGAAACCGTCGGGTTTGATGCAGCTGTTACCTATTTCTGAGTTGTTCGTTTGAGGTAATTTTCGAGGGCGAAAATATTTTAAGTGGGGGAGAGTTGTAACACCCCAATTTTAGTAATTATTTATTTATATTAATTAATTGAGTGATTTTATGAATTAATTGATTTATGTGATTTATTTAATTTATTTGGATTATATGATTTAAATGAAATATTTGATTTATTGAATTTATATGAATTATTTGATTTATATAATTTATTGAGTTTATATAAATTAATTGGTTTATTTAATTTATGTGAATTAATTGATTTAATTGATTAAATTGAAATGTGTGATTTATTTAACTATTTGAAAATAATTGAATTGTTGGATTTATCTAATTATTTGATTTAATTAGATTATTGGAATTAAGTAAATTATTTAATTTAATTCTAATTGGTAGAATAATATAGATTTGCTAGAATTATTAGCTGAGTTTTAGGTGGTGTGTGAATATTAAGTGGGATGGGTTAGTTTAGGCCCAACAACTTTAAGACAAGTTAGGGTTTAATGAATAGTGTAGAAAGTTAGTAAGAAGAAGAATTGAGAACAAAAGAGAAAAGAGAAGAGAAGAAGAGAAGAGGGAGAAGAGAAGAAGAACTAAAGAACAAAAAGCAAATTCATCAAGAAAATCCAAGGTAAGGGTGAGTTTTCACTCAATTATTGGGTGTATTGATGATGATTAATTGGTAGAAATAGGTTTAGAGTAAAATCCCCAAAATTTTAATTGAGATTGGAATTATTAGGTTGATATGAAATTCTGAAGATTATTAATTTTTTTGTGTGTTTTGGAGTTGATTATTGGTATATTATAGAGACCCATTAATAATTATAGTGTTAAAGTTGGAATAAATGATTTTGAGAATTCCATTACTGTAGCGTATGAATGAAAGGTGGCCCTTTTCACTACTACTTCATTAACTGTAGCGAACAATTATGAAATAATATGAACTTTTTTTTCCAATTCTTATGGTCCTGTAGCATAGCGCATGAAATATATGATAAGGCAATGAAATGTAATCCTATGCAATTCAGTTTGGACTGTAGCGTAAGAATAAGCATTAAGTAACCCTTTTAATTTACTAGGCCATGTAGCGCATAAATCAATTATAAAATGTGAGACTTGAAGGTAGTTCATAATAATCATATACTATAGTGTACAAACAAATAATAGGATAATGAATGATATATGCATATAATTTTTTTTTGAAGAAGCCAAATTGAATTAAAAGTGCACAAGGAGTGCTATCAGTTACAGAGATTGTTCACAAAACAAAAAATTATACAAAATAACTGCAGCAAAGGATCAACACTAATAATACAAACACCCAGGCAAAGCCACCAGAACCAAATACAAAGAAAACTCCACAAAAGATTAATAGAGCTTCTTGCCGGAAAACAAATCCACCGAACCTGCTGCAATCACACGCGCAACTTGTTGCCAACTACTTGGATTTTAATGGAAACCAAACTCAAATGAAGCTAATTCAATAGGGCTTTATTCCACCACTCAATACCAACTCAATAGACAACCAACAGATATCAACACATGCTCCAACCAAGGATCACCCTGTTGAAAGACTGCCACCATATACCGAAGACGAAACTAAATCGGAAAAAAGTTATACACCAACAACAATTATATCCCGCAGTACCACGAGGACTTGGCGCCTAAAAAACTCTCCAACTTGATCAACTCAAACCACAACAAATCACCTCCTTCTATGATCTAGCACCAGCATTGATGTCACTCAGCCAAGGATGACTGCCAAGCTAAATGCAACAAACCATATATCTAGACCTTTATCTCCGTTAGAGTCACTATCCAAAGCCAAATATCAAGCTTTCAATGATCCTGTTGTCAGAATGGCTAGGCAAAAAATGAGACAGAATTCAAATAATGCAAATAAAAGTTACGAGGATCCTCTATCTCAACGAGGCCCTCCTCACCGACGAACCAACAACAGATACACCAGACCAATAATCCCAATACAAGGAGATCCTCCATATTCCATACAATATTGCAATTCCCACCTCCAGCCAGAAAAACAGTAAAACCTCTGAATTTAACGGATGCCTCACGATCACTCCAGTACGGAAAAATCTAAGCCTCCCCACTGCAAAAACTGTCTGCCCTCCCAAGAAGATCACAGGTAGAGAACTGATGGGAAGGAGTTCCAAGATTAACACTTTCCATGAAACTAACAATGGATCTTCACCACTGCCAATAAACATCAAAGACGACTCCAGTCAGACAATAATTCGCCAGCTTCTAATCACTTCAGGGTTCAGAACCAGTACCTGCAGCACCCAACAAAATATCTGCAAACTACAAAATGATAAAAAAAAACCTCTGCTGCAAATGCCGATGAGACAACCTTGCCCCACACCAAAACAACAATTACAAGAACCGACTGAACTTTGAACTGATAAGAATTTACATAGATAATACTCCTGCTGGATATTCACTAACATCACCACTACTCCCACCAACCAATACTGAAGCTAACCCAACCAAACCCAGAGCTACTCCAGACGATAGAATAAGCTACTCAGATCCAAAACGACCACCAATACCTGCCTAACTAAGACAGAACGACCCCACCACAAACACCAACCCGAGAACCACAAATTGACACCAGAAATTCAAATTGCACCAGCCAAATAAATCCACCAGAACCCCAACTCTAATCTTCTAAAACACCTAGAGCTGATCAAGGATTCATACACCACCAGGATATGTCAGTATTTACGTCCTTTGACTTAACTTTCAACCAATTCCAGGCGTCCAATTTAACCTTCTCTACCAGATTACCCGCATCTATTATCTTATTTTTAAATAATTTCTCATTTCTCGATTTCCATATATTCCACACACACGTGAACCAAATGACTTGAGCTTTTATGCGAGTTTTATGATCTCCATTTATGAGCCCTTCAAATTGGTTCAGATGCGAAAAACTTTCGTTGTGTAGCACCGATGCGATTTTTAACCACCGACAGATTTTGTACCAAACCCTTGAAAATGCAGGGCACTCGAAGAAAATATGAGGGACAAACTCTACTCTTCCACATTCCCCTACACACCAACCGTGATCATCACTAATAACTCCTCTCCTAATTAAGTTATCTCTAGTAGCAATTCCGTTTTGGAAGATTCTCCACACAAAACATGCTAGTTTCGTTGAACAGCTTTGTGCCAAGCTTTAGCACATTCCGGATCAGCCGGATTATCCACTTGAGACATCAACCCCTTATACATTTCCTTAACCGAATATTCAGACTCTTGGAACCATTCCCCCATGTTAAGATTCTTAATACTTTTCCACCAATAAGAGCTGACTCTTCCTTCACCTACCATCCCATCTTCTATAACCCCATAACGATTGATTAACACCTTGAACGAAATAGCTTTCCTTTCAAATATCGATTTCCACTCCCATTTTCCCAATAACGCCATATTAAACTCTCTTAATTTTCTTATACCTAACCCCCCTCTTCGACTGGCCTACACACTTTATCCCAACTTATCCAATTAATCTTTCTCTCGCCCTCACTCCCGCCCCAGAGAAAATGTTTAAAAAGAGATTCGAGATCAACTATTATACCTGTCGGAACCTTAAAAAAAGAGAGAAAGTAAACTGGAAGTGCTTGCAGAATAGATTTAATAATCATCACCCGCCCTCCGATAGAGATATTCTTCCTTTTTCACCTGGACAGTCTGGCTCTCACGACTTCTACCACCGGCAACCATGTTTCTCTTCTATTTGGACTCGCTCCGATCGGTAATCCAAGATAAGTAAAAGGAATTCTTCCTACTTTGCATTGGAGAATATGTGCAGCCTCCTCCAACCACCTCTGTGATATATTAACCCCCACTAAAACACTTTTGAAATAATTCACCTTCAGCCCCGACATGTTTTCGAACAGAAGGAGATTTGTTTTAATAATCCTGATAGTCAACCATCTTTTTTCACCTATAATCAGAGTATCATCTGCATACTGCAAATGAGAGAAGCGATCTTCTCCGTTTTCGAATTTAAATCCATAAAACAGCCCTGCCTCTGAAGCACTTTTCATCAACAAATTGAACCCTTATGTCACTATCAAGAACAAAAAAGGAGACAAGGGGTCTCCTTGTCTAAGACCGCGAGACATCTGGATTTCTTTCGTAGGACTTCCATTAACGAGAATCGATATTCGAGATGTTCTAAGGCATTCTGAAATCCAACCAATCCACTTTTCTTTAAAACCCATCTTCGTCATCACTTGAATCAAGAAGCTCCAATCTACTGAATCATATGCCTTCTCGAAGTCTACTTTAAACAATACCACTTCTTTTTCTTTCTTTTCGCCTCGTCCACTATTTCATTTGCTACCACTATACCGTACAATATCTGTCTTCCAGCAATAAAGGCTGATTGTGATTCTGATATTATCGATCCAATAACCTTTTTCAACTTACCGGCCAGCACTTTTGAGATCACTTTATAAATACATCCAACCAAAGAGATAGGACGGTATTCTGTTATTTTTGTTGGATTTTTCCTTTTCGGAACCAACACGATAAAGGAGTTGTTCACTCTTTTTAACCAGTCTCCCATGGGAATGAAATTCAGCAAATATTCTAAACATATCGACTTTAATAACCTCCCAAAACTCCTTAATGAACCCAAACGTAACTCCGTCTGGACCCGAACTTCTATCACTATCACATTCCCAAATTGCTGCCCGAATTTCTTCTTCTGTAAATTCTTGAACCAAACCTTTATTAAGCTCATCCTTAACTTTTTTGAAGTTCATAAGCAGTGGCATAGGTCTCGAACTACCCGCTGAAAATTGATTCTGGAAGTAGTAGACTATTGCTTCTTTTATGTCTTCTACCCCACTTAAACTTCTTCCATTGACCTCTAATGATAAGATCTCGTTAACCGTCCTTCTACTATTGATACAACCATGAAAGTATTTCGTGTTTGCATCGCCATCTTTTATCCATCTGGCCATTGATTTCTGCCACTGAATGCTACAATTCAGTCTTGAGAGATTAAACACTTTTACCTCTAATTCTCTTTTCAGTCTAACCTCTTCATCCGATAAACTCGAGGTTTCACTTTGGATTTCCAATTTATTCAACTCCTTTTTCGCTTCCAATATTTTTCCTCCTAAGTTTTGCGTGTGGTCTTTATGCCAACCTCTGAGCGATTCTTTTATCAGCTTTAATTTTTCTTTGAACACAAACATTCCCCACCCCTCCACTTGAGACCTCTTCCAATTTTCCTGACAAAACTATGATATCCATCTAGCTTTTTCCAATAGTTCAGCATCCTAAACGGTTTAGGACCCCAGTTCAAAGGTGTTTCGTGCAACAAAATCAGACAATGATAAAAAAGCTCTTTGTCTAGACACCATTGAGAACTTGTAGGCCAAGTATTGTTCCAGGCTTCTGATATGAGAAACCTGTCCAACCTACTCATGGACATTCCTCCAGACCTGGCCCAGGTGAACTTTCTGCCTTGTAAAGGAAGCTCTATAAGTTCAGAATTCATGATGAACTCATCAAACGCTCGATTTTCCTCCCTTCTAGAATTTTCACTATTCCCTTTTCTTTCTGAGTCTGTCCTTACCACATTAAAATCCCCCATCAAACACCATATTTCTTCACTTCTCGCTCGACTAGTTGATGTAATTCGGCCCATAATGACGCTTTTCTACTACCTTCACAAGGAGCGTAGATATTAACCAAATTGACTCTCTTCTTTTCTTCTCCCCATTCACCTTCCATATACAGAGCATATTCCAACACCGATATTTGATCTATCTTCAAAGAATTACACTCCCATATTCCAACACCGATATTCGATCTATCTTCAAAGAATTATAATTTATTGCAATGGCATTCGAATCCAAGGCTAATTCTCGGGTAGGCTTCCGCGTGTAGAGTATAGATCGAGCTTGGCGAGGAGCTTGGTGGAGCGTCTTTTTGTTTGGAATGTTAATGAGTTGCAGTACTAAATCAAGTTTCTTTTTGTGTTCTGATTGACTATATTATGTCTGCACATTTTTTATTTTGGCTCAAGAGCTCTTCTGTTGATTCTAGTTTTGTTGCAAGGATGCCCGATTTCGGTGGTTGTAGCGTGTCTTTGGTTCTTCTGGTGTCAGAGCCTTAGTTGGGTTTTAGAAATTTAACAATCTTTGTACTAGATTTTTCTCATCATCTTGGGTTGCTGGTGTAACATCCCAATTTTATTAATTATTTATTTATATTAATTAATTGAGTGACTTTATGAATTAGTTGATTTATGTGATTTATTTAATTTATTTGGATTATTTGATTTAAATGAATTATTTGATTTATTGAACTTATATGAATTGTTTGATTTATAGAATTTATTGAGTTTATATAAATTAATTGGTTTATTTAATTTATGTGAATTAATTGATTTAATTGATTAAATTGAAACGTGTGATTTATTTAGCTATTTGAAAATAATTGAATTGTTGGATTTATCTAATTATTTGATTTAATTAGATTATTGGAATTAAGTAAATTATTTAATTTAATTCTAATTGGTAGAATAATATAGATTTGCTAGAATTATTAATTGGGTTTTAGGTGGTGTGTGAATATTAAGTGGGATGAGTTAGTTTAGGCCCAACAACTTTAAGACAAGTTAGGGTTTAAAGAATAGTGCAGAAAGTTAGTAAGAAGAAGAATTGGGAACAAAAGAGAAAAGAGAAGAGAAGAAGAGAAGAGGGAGAAGAGAAGAAGAACTCAAGAACAAAGAGAAAATTCATCAAGAAAATCCAAGGTAAGAGTGAGTTTTCACTCAATTATTGAGTGTATTGGTGATGATTAATGGGTAGAAATAGGTTTTGAGTAAGATCCCCAAAATTTTAATTGAGATTGAAATTATTAGGTTGATATGAAATTCTGAAGTTTATTAATTTTTTTGTGTGTTTTGGAGTTGATTATTGGTATATTATAGACCCATTAATAATTATAGTGTTAAAGTTGGAATAAATGATTTTGAGAATTCCATTACTGTAGCGTATGAATGAAAGGTGATCCTTTTCACTACTACTTCATTAACTGTAGCGAACAATTATGAAATAATATGAACTTTTTTTCCAATTCTTATGGTCCTGTAGCACAGCGCATAAAATATATGATAAGGCAATGAAATGTAATTCTATGCAATTCAGTTTGGACTGTAGCGCAATAATAAGCATTAAGTGGCCCTTTTAATTTTCTAGGCCATGTAGTGCATGAATAAATGATGAAATGGGAGACTTGAAGGTACACTACTACAAAATGGCCAAACAACAACGCCAGGTTTACAACGGCATCCTATACACCGTTCTTATATTGCGTACTGGATGCACGCACATTATTTTAATTAGAAATCTCAAGGGTATAATAACGGTTTTTATGAAAACCGTGGTGATACAATCTAGCTATCATGGGTTCGAACCTCATCGCCCTCAAATAGTTTATCCCTTTGATGTAAATGCTCCCTTTTTAAGTTTTATTAATATTTAACTAAAAAATAATAAGGATATCACGACGGATATTTCTCAAAACCGTTGTTACAAATTGAAGCTTCTTTTTATGTATTTTAAACACCAAGTATATATATCAATTTATCCATTGAAACAACCCTAACACCAACACCGTCACCATTGTCGGGAAGAAGACAACAACAACAACAAAGCGTTCTACTTTAAGGTGTTGTAATGTCACATTTGAAGACAAAGTCATCCAAAGGTGTTTCTACGTCTTGTTCCAGTGTAAAATCTCGATCTGAAAATTTTTGTGGTTGTGATGGTCGTATGGTTTCGTATCAATGCTGTCATACCCCAAATTTTGACCACTAAGATTTCCCATCATTGTGCAAATCATCATCACAATATGGATGAACCATCATGCTTCATCAAATGCCTCAAGGGTTGTTGAGCATTCACTACAATCAAAATTAGGGTTTCAAGCCCTCTCTGAGTGCTTAGACAAATGATCAATCAAGGAATGACATGATCTTTAACTTGTCTAACCTCTTAAACATTCACAATGGATCAAGAGGACTCCAACTTCAAGGATTAAGCACAAGGTTGCTCCCTTCTAGGTGGATCAAGCTTCAAGATCGCCAATGTCACCAAATTAGGGTTTTGGTCGACCAGGGCCTCCAGATGGAAATTTTTCATCTGGACACAAGCCAATGATCCAAAACATAACCTAATATACTCCATGGAACCTCATGGACCCAATCATCAGGTCAATTTGGCCTCAAGGGATGCATACATCAAAAATCAGGAATTAGGGTTTCTTGACCTAATTCACCCCTAAGTTGACTTTTAGGGCAAATCATGAGCCTAGACCTCAAGACATGATTTGAGGGTCTCTAATGAACTATGTTGATCCATTTGGAACAATGGATTAATCCAAGAAGCTTGAGCAACAAGTCTCAATTTCATCTGCACCACAATTAGGGTTTTAAGGAAAAAGTCAACTGTAACTTTGACTTTTGACCAGGACATGCTCCCAAACCCTAGGACAAGCCTCAATGTACCCTATGACACCCACGGAACATGTCCATCAAGTTTGATTTAGGTCAAGGACATGATTTCCTAAGGAATTACACAGTTTGGAATTCATCTGATAAAAAGTCAACTGTGCACAAAAGTCAACTTTGACTTTTTGAGATTTTTCACCAAATGGATTTTTAACCCTAAAATTATGTTAATGTATGATTTGAATCATCATTCATCAAGAAAAATCAAGAAAAGTTGGATAACTTGTAAAAGGGGTAACCATAAAAACTTATAAAATTTTCTAAGTTAAAAATAAAGTGGCTAGGGTACCAACTTTAGAGGATCATAACTCTTAAACCACAAAGTCATTTTTCCTCATCCAAAGATGGATTTGTAGCGCTCATTACCCTCTACAAAAACTTCAACTACAAGTCATTCCAATTCTTCAAGGATTTTGAGTTATGGAGTGATCAAAATGGCTGAAAAATGAAAATGTCACTTTTTCCAACACTTAGTGAAATTTTCACTAAGTCCAAATCTGTCTTCATTTTTTTCCAAATGTAGGGGGATTTTTCACTTGGATTCAAAAGAGATCAAAACCAAACATGTTCAAACAGGTGTTGTATCATGTAAGGGCTTTCCAAAATGGCCAAGAACATTGCCAAATTCCATTTGGGCTATGAGTTATGACATTGTCAAGTTGCCTTGTTGAAATCTGTCAAGGCAAGGCAGAATTTTCATTTTTGCTCGATTTACCAAAATCAGCCAAATCCAAATGCTCCTATCCACTTGGACACATCTGAGGATTGAATCTAAAGGGGACAGTCCCTGAGCCAAGCCTCCAAAGTCCTTGGAACAAGAAAAAGCATGTTGAACCTAGAATGGCCAAAATAGGGACAAGACTCTAAATTTGGACTGGAGCATTCAATGGAAGCATCAAGGTGGCATGGACTGAGCCATTTTCATTTGAATTCAGTCAAGACTTATCCAAGACCAAGGGAACCAGCAGCCTGTGCCCTAACCTCTAGTCAATGGCTAGAGGAGACTTGAACTTCCATTGGCCAACATTGAACAAACCTACTCAGCAGTTGCCATTCACTATTCCTTGCAAAACAAACTTGCTCTACTATAAATAGAGCTCAATTGTGATCAGTTTGAGTACACCAAAGCCATCAAACAGATGTTTTCCTCAAAATCTCTTCTTTCACTCCAATTTTGCCTTCTAAGGCAAGTCACTATCGGGTTGTGAGTTTGAGAGCTTTTCCAATCAAACCAATCACTCACACACCTCACATACATCATATAGAAGTGATCCAAACACTCATATAACATCTGGAACACTGATTTCACAAAATCACTAGCCAATTGCTTAAGTTCTTGACAGTTTTGCAGTTGAGGTGCCATCCTCAATTCCAAACCATTTCAATCCATTCCAAGCACTCAGACACATCACTTGGACCCTAGGGAAGCTATCCACATCATTGGAACCAAGCTGTAACACCTCCAACACCAAACACGATCACCAGCTGCAAGTGGTAAGCATGAGCTCTTCTAACTCTATGATCCATGCATTTTTTGCTGCACAATAATTTGGCCATATGTTCATAATCATGCATGGAATGTTTCCCCTCAATAAATTGTATTGTTTGAATCGTGTGTGAAATTTCTGAGCCTTCATGCAAAAATTAGGGTTCTTGAGGTTTCTCTTTTATTTCTTGTTTTATGTTTAATTTAAATTAAATTAATTGACATAGACATGATCGTGAGGTTGAGACGAGCATAATGATATATGGATTACATGATATGATTAAGTATTCAGTGAGATTGGATAAAAAATGCAAATCTGAGAATCTTAGAACACGCGCGTGTTCTTCAGCTTGTTCTTGGCGCCATTTCTTTCAAATTCAAATATTTGAATTTTGTAATTTTATATAATTGATTCAAAAATTAATTTCTCTCTGAGTTTTAATGATTTTGAGTTGATTCTTTTTTTAATAATTCACAAAAATGTTAAATTATTTTATTTTAACAAAAAATACCAAAAATATTATTTATTTTGTATAATTGATATTTTTGCAAAGAATTAATATTTTAATTGTTTTTGACATTTTAAATATTTTTTCCACCTTGATTTTGCAACTTTTAATGCTTTCTAATTATTTTGTAGGTCAATACTTAGTTTTTGAAGCACTAATCCAATATCATAATTTGTTTTCCATATGTAAAACAATTTTGATCATTTTAATTGAATTTTTATTCAATTAAATACATTTTTGAAAACAAATGAGGGTTTTTGGATTAATTCAACCCTCACAAATCATTTTCAAACACTCTTGGGTCTCTAATAGAGTGTAAGACCCAATCCTTTTTTGACCAAATCATTTTTGGGCCTCAGTGTATTGTATTAGTCCCGATACCGTCAAAAATAAACGGCGCGATCGTCGCCTTTTCAAAACAACCCTGGGCCTACCCTCGAGTAGTAAGACCCATTTCTTTTCTTAAAATATATTTGGGCCTCTAATAGAGTGTAAGACCCAATCCCCTTTTAAACCTTTTGGGCCTCACTATTGTATAAGTCCCTCTGTGTTAAAAGAAAACCTCGGCGCGATCGCCGTTTTAAACGAAAAAACCCTGGGCCTACCCTCGTGTTATAAGCCCCACTCTTTCTCTTTAAACTTTTTGGGCATCTATTAGAGTGTAAGACCCAACCCCCTTGTATAGAAAACATTTTGGGCCTCAGTCACTTGTATAAGTCCCTCTGTACAAATTCAAACAGTGCGTTCACTGATAAAACCCTGGGCCTCTCCTTGAGCTGTAAGCCCCAAGTCTTTCTTTTTCAAAGCACTTTCTCCTTTGATTTTGAATATACTGTTGTTTTTCAATCTTTCTTTGTTGAACAACTAACCAAACAGCATGGAAGCTCTACAACCGAGTAAGTGGTTATTGCTTTCATTTACCGCTTTCCTATACATATAACTGTATTGTGGGGCTGTTTCACTGTAAGTCTTCTTTCATAAACTCATATCAACTATGTAATAATAGTATAGATATTTAGAGTTTTCCCGACAACTACGTCTAGCATTAAGCCCGTTGATTACTCTTAGAAATAGTCTAAACTAGATCCCCATAGGATTACCAGACACAGTCTTCCCTCCTCTTGGGGTTAAACAATATGGAGATATGAAAGGCATCATTCCCTGTGAACCCTTTCATAGACTGTCACCTTTAGAAGTTGTCAAAGAAACTCTACTACCCAGAGATGATCTCTTCACCGTGAATTGCATCTCTTTAGTTTCTTCCAAATTCTCAAACTTTCCTGACTTTGATCTATTCTCGGTGAATGGCATTGCCTTGAATTTCTCGGGGTTTTGGGACCCACAGGCTTCTTAAAAGCACTTGTCAAGAAACTCTATTCCCCAGAGATGATCTCTTCTCCGTGAATTGCATCTCTTGAGTTTCTTCCAAATTCTCGAACTTTCCTGACTTAATCTATTCCTTGTGAATAGCTTGCCTTGAATTTCTCGGGGTTTGGGGACCCATCGGCTTCCTAAAAGCAACCCCGCCTCCTCTTGGGCTTAGTACAAGGACCCTACGGCTTCTTAGAAGTACTCACAGCCTCCTCTTAGGCTTCATATAATAATCTCTTCCTCCGGGAATGATAGCCTTCTCTTGGGCTTCGTACAAGGACCCGTCGGCTTCTTAAAAGTTTCCAGCCTCCTCTTGGACTTTGTACAAATTGTCCCGACGACCTCCTAAAGGTATAGGAACAGAACTTAGTCAGCTTCATAGAGCAGTCCTTTCAAAGAGTCTACTACTGTTTCTCAAAGCATAGTACAAAAGATGAAACTCCAGACTTGGACAGTCTAATCTCCTTGAGTCTCAAAGACATTCTCAAGCACCCTTCAAGAATAAGAAGTAAACCCGTAGACTCGGACAGTTTCAATACCCTTTGGATTTCCAGCTTCCTTAAAGAACAGGAATAACCCGGATCCTTGAATCAAATCCTTGAGTACATTGTTGCTCATATAAGAACTGATTTTCTCTTTAAAAATTAGTATACTGGACCTGTCACTTAACTGAAACAGTCACCATAGCCTCCTCTTGGCTTTGTACAATGATTCTCCCCAGCGGAGTCAAACAACGTTTAGCCTCTCTCTCGGGCTTTGTACGAGACACATAAGGGACTTCCTCGTTGAGTCAATCACCCTTTTGCCTCCATCTCGGGCTTTATACGAGATACAAAAAGGTTCTTATTGAGACAAACAAACAATAGCCTCCATCTCGGGCTTTATACGAGATACCAAAAGATTCCCTTGTCGAGTCAAACCTTTTCGCCTCCATCTCGGGCTTTGTACGAGATACAAAAACACTCTCTTGTTGAGTATAAAAGATCCTCTTGTAGGATCAACCCCTTTTAGCCTCTCTCTCGGGCTTTGTACGAGACACATATTAGCCTCCTCTTAGGCTTAAGAAAACCACTGGTTGATCCAATCAACCTTTTAGCATCAAAGCTGTGCCTCGTTCACAGTACACAAACATCAACAACTCTTTCCCCTTCATCTAATCGCTGTAAGTGGCAAGCCTCTGGATCATCTACATCCATGCCACTATCCCTCTTTTAGCATGAGAAATTCCTAAGGAAAGATAGCATTGATCTACACTGAGTTAAAGTCTTCTCCTTCAGGTTAAAATCCCCTATAAAGGAAATTATGGCATTGCTAGGATCCGCGTATCCCGGTTAAAGTAATCCTCCTTTACAGTCAGTGACCCAACAGTTATGACAAACAACCCCCTCTTTAGAGATGATAAATTCTCTCTAAAGTGGAGACTTTTTAGCGTCATATCTTGGACTTTGAACAAGATACAAATAGACCTTTCAGCTTCACATCTTGGGCTTTGAACAAGATACAAACCACCTTTCACTTCACGTCTTGGGCTTTGAATAAGACACCAAAAACACCCATTTCCTCCCATAGAATAGGAGGAACTACGAACGCTCTGATTTCCCTGTTTCGGTAAATGGGAATACGTAGGCATAAGATTGAAAGAAAAATCTTAGCGAGCACACTAAACAAAAACCCAAAATCCCATACTCTCAAAAAGCATCAGTCCTTATATCCTAACCCTTGTTCCCCGCTAGAAAGTCCTAGAAAGAAAGAAAACCGTATTGGCAAAAATACAAATAACCAGTACAAAGGCCCCCCCACATTGATAGCATTCGTAACCTAACAGACCGCTGTTTAAACTCAGTATGCAAAGCAGGGTTAATTGGAGACATCTATTTCCCTTCCTTCATCAGCTTTAATAGGATAAAAAATGAATCGACCTGTAGTTAAAACTCAACCGCAGAGAGCGACCGCGCTTAAGAACCGCGTCCAAAATCGCTCGCTACAGAAAAATGGTGCCCACCGTGGGGCCCTTCCTCTAAACCTTTTTTCTCTTTACTTGTGTGATACCACAGATTGGGGCTTCCGCCGGGGAACCCATTTTCTGTCAGGAACTTAGGATTCATAGCTTTAAAGGTCTAGGATGTTTAGGACAAATATATATACTGCTTTTCCTAATTGCTATACATGTTTATTTTTCTGCTAATGGGAATGCGTGTGATGCCGCATGTGGAAAGATTGAGTATACACTTAAGATAAGTGATGGCGACGAGGTCGACCATCAACCTCAATGGAGACTGACCAATGTAACCCATTCTCTCACCTAGACAATGGGCCGATTGTTAAGTCTGAGAAGCTAAGGAGCCAAACCCTTTTGTAGTGTGGAAACTATCGGGAATAGTTGTTACGCGATACTACCCTCATTTGAGGCTGGTGATCTATTCTCGGTGAATGGCACTTACTCTAAGATTGCTCTACAACTCGCTGGCGATCTGCTTGTTGTTTTGCTTTCCTGGGAGGAGCTGATGATAATGAGTACAGGTACAAAAATCACCCTAGTATAAACCTTTGGGGATGGGTAGAGCCTTGACTTCATGACAACCACCCTTTGACCCCATGTTTTTTCTATGTTTTTGTGTGCTGCATTCATGCATTCATTTAAAAAACATTAAAACATTCAAAAAAAATTCTCTTCTAGTCTCTCTGTTTTTCAAATTAAACTAAGACTGTGATTGCAAATATCAGAGAAAAGGATTGCACTAATGGATTTCGGTAGAAGGAGAACTCATACGTACACCTTCAAGGTTCCAAAACTAGAGGATTTGAGAAAGTTAGCAAGGATGATCACTAACCCTGAGGCTTTCAGAGCCAAGCACGGAGGTCTGCTACCACTATTAAGAGCCCGTGTAATTGAAGGAATAATGGATGCGTTCATTCAGTTTTACGATCCGGTTTATCACTGTTTCACATTCCCGGATTACCAGCTAGCACCAACGCTGGAGGAGTATTCTCATCTGATCGATTTACATATCACTGATCGAGCTCCATTATCTGGACTGGAAGAAATTCCAAAGAATCAGATCATTGCAAGAGCAATTCATTTGGACGAGTCTGAGGTCAGGACTCACATGACCGCTAAGGGTGGCATCCAAGGTTTGCCAGCCCAGTTCTTGACAAAGAAGGCCCTATATTTTGCCAGTATAGGAAACATCACTGCTTTTGAAAGCATCTTTGTCTTGCTCACCTATGGGTTATTTTTGTTTCCCAACATCAATAACTTCGTCGATATTAACTCCATTAAGGTTTTTCTTATTGGAAATCCTGTGTCGACTTTGCTCGCAGATGCGTATCATTCTGTACACTTGGGAAATTTGTACAGCGGAGGGGAGATCACATGCTGTGTACCTTTACTTTATAAATGGTTTACTTCCCATTTGCCTAAGTCTGCTGCTTTTTGGGATTGCAATAGTGCCTTACGTTGGTCGCAGAAGATCATGTCTCTTACCAACTCTGATATAGATTGGTGCAATATGATCTATGATGGAATCAGAATCATTGACCATTGTGGAAACTTCCCCAACGTACCCCTCATAGGAACTAAAGGAGGAATCAACTACCATCCAGTTCTTATTCGTCGTCAATTTGGATACCCGATGAGACACATCCCACGGGGTGTTCATCTGGAAGGTCTTTTCTTCAAGGAAGGAGAAAATGACAGAGCACTAAAGATGGAAATAGTGCATGCTTGGAAACAGGTTCATAAGAAAGGACGAGAGTCTCTAGGAAAATCGGGCTGTGTCTCGGTGGAGCCTTATCTCCATTGGATACAAGCTAGAGCTCTCAAGCTAAAAATGCCTTATCCTCGTTACGAAATTCTTTCGCCAAAGGAATCTGTCATGTACTTCATGACGAAAATAGAAAAGCTTCAGGTTACTCTCAACAAAGTTCAACGGGAGAGAAGGTCTTGGAAGAACAAGTACCGCACCCTCGACATAGAGTGCATCAAAATACAATAATTACTGAAAGAAAAAGATGCTCTGATTGAGATTTTAGAGCAACATGCTGTAGAGAATCAAGATGACCAAATGAATTTGCTCACTCCTTTCACCTGGCAAAGGAATGATAACCCGACAACGGCCCAAGAGCCCCGGTCAAAGAAAAGGAAAATACCAGAGTCAACACCCGATTTCTCTTCAGAGAGGACTCGGGACCCATTAGCTTAGGTTTCTATTTTTGCACCTTGTAATCTACTGTATTTCCATTTCTGTAATCCTTTGAATTCAATAAAAAGGGGTTTCCCCACTGTTTGATATTTGCAATCTAATTGTCGAAGTTTATTTTGATTAAACCAAGAAAAACAATTAATATAATCATTGCATTCATCATTCTCACGTAACGCATTCTTCTTCCCTACGAATCTCACATTTGTGTCTCGATTCTAGAGTCAAACTATCTCATTCGTATAATACTCGGGCCAATCGTCAGAAAAGGATGGATGATCTTGAGGAAGAAAACAGAGAGTTAAAAGAAGAGATCGACGCTCTGAGAGAGAATATGAGAAAGCTTCGTAACGACATGCAAGCCATGGCAGAAGCTCAGCTACAAAGAACTATGATCTCAGAGATCACCTCAACGCCCATAGTGGGGAAGTATGATCCTAGGTATCAAATACCGAAAGATCGTCCTTGGGGCATGCCTGTTAACTATATCCCAGAAGGATATGTTCTGCCGATCACTGAAGATCAGGGAATCTCAACAGAAGCCGCTGGACCTGAAGGTTACAAACTTCGGGAAAGCGAAGATGCCAGGGGCATATTGAAAACTCCTGAAGGTTACAAACTTCGGGAGACGCCAAGATTTACTGCCGTAGTCACGGTACTACCCCCTGTGGTGCACACTGTCTCGGAAGGACAGATTTCACCAACACCTTCTGGTAAAAAGGAAACTATGTTTGACAGAATGGATGAATTCTAGGAGCAGTTCTTGGAAATACAGAAGGAGCTGCAAGCCATTTGCGGTCAGGATTTATTTGGAAAGGATGTCGCAGACCTCTGCATGGTCCCCAATGTGAAAGTTCCGCACAAATTCCAAGTGCCCGACTTTGAAAAATACAAGGGTAACTCTTGCCCTCAAAGCCATCTGGTGATGTACGCTCGGCGGATGTCAGCTCAGACGGAGAATCAGGACCTATTGATTTACTTCTTTCAGGATAGTTTAACCGGTGCCGCACTCAAATGGTACATGGGTTTAAACCGTACTACGATCAGTACGTTCAGAGATCTTGGTACTGCCTTTGTCCAACAATACAAATACAATTTGGACATGGCACCCGATAGAGATCAACTCAGATCAATGTCACAAAAGGACAAGGAAACCTTTAAGGAGTATGCTCAAAGGTGGCGTGAAATTGCCGGTCAAATTTGTCCGCCACTTGAGGAAAAAGAGATGACAAAAATCTTCTTAAAGACCTTAAGCTCATTTTACTATGACCGAATGGTTGCCAGTGCACCCAGTGATTTCACCGAGATGGTCGGCATGGGTGTACGTCTTGAGGAAGCCGTCCGAGAAGGACGTTTGGTAAAAGACACTGGATCGATGAGCGGTACTAAAAAATACAGTAGTGCTCTCCCTAAGAAAAAAGAGCAAGATATTGGGAATATCTCTCTCGGAAAGCAAAGGCGTCGATATCAACCAGTAGCAGCTGTGACTCCTGCTATCAGCCCTACGCCTATTCCTACGTATCAACCTCAGGTTGCGCAGAGCCAACCTGATTAGTAAAGGACACAACAGCCTCTTCAGCAGGCTCGTCCTCAATAAAACAACAACCGTACAATACGGCCACCAGGATTTGATCCTATACCCGTAACGTACGCAGAGCTGTTTCCATTACTGCTGGCCAAGGGGCACATTCAGACTAAGTCCCCTCTTACAGTACCGGGAAATCCGCCTTTTTGGTTTAAGGTGGATCAAACTTGCCCTTATCATCAAGGAGGTTCAGGGCATAACATTGAGAATTATCTCAATTTCAAGTCCGACGTGCAAAAACTTGTTAGTTGTGGGGTCTTATCTTTCAAAGATACAAATCTTAATGTTCTCATAAACCCGCTGCCTCAACACGAGAAGGCTGCAGTCAATCTGATTGAGAAAGAGACTAACGACGTCTATCAAATTCATGATGTACTCTTGTTAAAGACCAATCTGGTCAAGATGCATTGTAGACAGAGTGGATATGGCCATGTGCCACCTCATAACTATCATCAGTGTGATATCTGCTCTAAAGACAACCAGGGATATTCTGTAGTGCAAGCAGTTCTACAGGAACAGATGGATCTCGGATGGATCCAAGAGCACCGAGTTCGTGGAGTTAACATGGTTTACACGAATTCCAACGTCATTCAGAAACATGACATCCGTGCGATGAATGTCAATCTGGTCGCAATGCACTCAAGGCAAAGCCAGTATCATAATCTGTCGCGGCACGATTACAGTTCCTGTCTGACTTGCTCGGTAAATAAACAGGGATACTCTTTCATACAAGAGGCCCTCCAGCGTCAGATGGATCTTGGATGGATCCAAGACTACCATGATAGGAACCCTTATCAGATCAACATGGTTCAGATCTTCGATATTCGCGTGATGAATACCAACCTGGTAGAATTACATGCTGAGCAGGTCCGACTCAGATTCTTAATATCACATGACTATCAAAGCTGTAAAGCGGGTTGCGAAAATGATCGAGGTTGTGCCCTTGTCCAGGAAGCACTTCAGCACTTGTTAAATCATTGGTGGATGCCAATTTACATGGATGAAGATACTCAGTAAATTAGTATCAGTAATAGGAATCCCACTCGACGTCAAAGTCAGGATGTCCGATCAGTGGAAGCTAACCTAGTGAGGTTACATTGTATTCAAAGTGGGCGTGGCCAGGTGCCACTACACAATTATGACCGTTGCAGCGTCTGTTCGGAAAGTAACCAAGGGTGTTACCTTGTGCGAGCGGCTCTTTAGGGTCAGGTGGATCGCAGAGAGATTCGTCCATATCCGGGTTCTGGACGCATCGACTGGACGCCAAGCTACCTTGCCGATCAAATTGAAGATGTTGTCTCAATCTCTGGTCATCATAGGACCAGGGACGTTTGTGCCATTATCCCTCTACTTGACGAATCTAAAGTTCCCAACCGGGAACGGATCGAGATTACTTATGATGGTCAAAAGGATCAGAAGGTTCCCATAGTCGTCTATCTGTCAGGACCATTACCGTATGAATCAACTAAGCATATCCCTTACAAATACGGTGCAACAACCATTGGAAATGGAAAGGAAATTCCATTACCCTCCGTCGTGAATATTGCAGACATCAGTCGAGTAACACGGAGTGGTAGAATCTTCAACCGAGGGGTTGGGGAACATAACAAAGAAAAGGAACTTCAGACGGAAGCTCCCGATCCACCAGTCGGTCAATCCAGTAATCCCGACCTTTCGAAAAATAATGATGAGATGTTAAAGCTCATCCAAAGGAGTGAATATAACATTGTTGATCAACTGTTACAAACTCCTTCAAAGATCTCAGTGCTATCACTGTTACTCAGTTCAGAGGCCCACAGGGAGGCTCTACAGAAAGTCTTGGAGCAAGCCTTTGTGGAACAGGATGTAACAATCAGACAGTTCGATAGCATTGTCTCTAACATCACTTCCTGCAACAATTTGGGATTTAGTGATGAGGAATTATCCGAAGAGGGTCGCCGTCATAACATGGCGCTCAATATCATAGTTAACTGCTAGGACGATGCTTTAGCCAGCGTACTGGTAGACACAGGGTCAGCCCTGAATGTTATGCCGAAGTCCACTTTGATGCAATTATCATTCAAAAGCCCTCCGATGAGAATCAGCGAGGTCGTCGTCAAAGCATTCGACGGATCCAGAAAAACGGTTATCGGCGAAGTCGACCTTCCCATAACTATTGGTCCTCACACTTTCCAAGTCACTTTCTAGGTCATGGACATCCGGGCAACGTACAGTTGTTTATTAGGAAGACCTTGGATACACCATGCTGGAGCGGTTACGTCAACCCTCCACCAAAAGCTAAAGTTCGTCAAGAACGATCAACTTGTCACAGTTTGTGGGGAACAAGCCTTGCTTGTAAGCAACTTATCATCATCTACTGGTATAGAACCCGAGGAGGATATTGGAACGCAGTTCCAAGCATTGTCGGTGAGCAAGGACAATCATTTCAAAGGAGAAACCTCAATTTCCTCATACAAAGGTGCTATCACAGCGGTCAAGAGTACCGATACAACCGGATGGGACAACTTGTCATTCCTATTGACAATAAAATAAAGAAGGGTCTTTGTTTTTCTGCAACCTGTACCCAGACAGCTGCCAACGATGAAAGTCTTCATCCCCTGCAAAACTTCTTCCACAGTGGAGGTTTCCTTCACCCAGTGTCTCAAGCAGTACATGCTATCAATGAGGAAGATCCTTCCGACACAGATGAAGAGTGGAAGTCCTATCTTAACGAGGACGGTTATATGTCTCAAGAAGAGGTGCCTATACCGTTTTGCTATCCCGCACAGAGTCCGAGATTTATACCAAGGTCAGACGTCGAAATGATATACGGGGATTGTGATCCGGAAGGATGCCGTGCTCCGCCAAATTCATTAGAGGAAGACACTCCGATGAAAGACAATTTTGACCACAACTACTATGGCCCAATGGATGGTCTGCCAATGTGGCAACCTTATCCAGGAAACTTGGGGCAAGAGAGTCAGCCAAACAATGAAAATCAGCTGACCATCATTGAACAGAATACCTGTGTCCCCACCATGTCATGGGATCAACACTCAGGTTATTCAGAAACTACTCAACATGAAGATGAATTCACAACATTTGCAGGACTTGAATTCATCAACTATGCTTTTCCCGAGGTCAACGTCATCGAGAGGGATGACTCCTCCTGTTTCAAAAAAGTTTGGGATACCTTGGGATAACCAAGTGGAAAATATGACTTTATGGTCAAGTACACTGCTCCCGAAAGCTCTCGTATCAGGTTCGAAGACATCCAGCCAACTGGATGGGGAGATATAGCTGAGAGCACAAATGCCATGCATAATACAACTGGGGAATTCTCCTACAACAACTTTTCCTGGGAGACAGATTCCAATGATCCTGCTCCACCAGAAATCAGCGTCATTTCTGAAGACAAATCAAGAGAGGTACCAAACTTTGTGATTCACCGAGGAGTTCGCCGCCAATGGATTGCCGTCGAGGTTCTGAAGGCCGTTCACCAGTCAAAGTAATTGCCATCTTTAACCTTTCACCCTGCCCAGGTGAAACGGATGTTTTGATAGGGCTCGCTTTCTGTAAATTTCCCTCTTCGCTTTTCCCGAAGCGATAGAGTTTTGTTTTATAGGGCTGTAGTTTCAAGAATCGACTTGTTCATTAATAAAATAACGCCGTTCTGTAATTTCTGCATTTATTGTTGTTTTCTCTTTTTGCTTTTCTCAGAAAATGGTAATCCTAAAAAACAAAATTAAAATAAAAACAGGCAGTAACAAAATACACTGCACACACTTGCATTTTCTCTATCTCTTATAAACACAAATCATCACATCATGCAGATTGCTTGTTTTAAACCCAGTTGAAACATACGATCCGATGCCTTCTCCCAACTTTGAGTTCCCGATATTCGAGGCTGAAGAAGAAAATGACAACGAAATTCCAGAAAAGATCTCCCGATTACTCAGACAAGAGGAAAGGTCCATTGAACCTCACAAAGAGCCGTTGGAAACGGTAAACTTGGGTTTAGAGCAAGAGAGAAAAGAAATCAGGATTGGGGCACTGCTCAGTCCAACTGCTAAAGAGAGTTTGATAAAGCTTCTCAGAGAATTCCCCGATGTGTTCGCTTGGTCCTATCAGGATATGCCAGGGTTGGATACCAGCATCGTGGAATATCACTTACCGTTAAGATCGGAATGTCCGCCAGTAAAGCAAAGGTTGAGACGGACTCACCCGGACATGGCCATCAAAATCAAAGAGGAGGCACAGAAACAGATTGACGCAGGTTTCCTCGCCACATCAGAATATCCTCAATGGTTAGCCAACATTGTACCCGTTCCCAAAAAGGACGGAAAGGTCAGAATGTGTGTTGATTACAGAGATCTGAACAAGGCAAGTCCAAAGGACGACTTTCCTTTACCACACATTGACATGCTGGTAGACAGCACAACAAAGTTCAAAGTATTCTCCTTCATGGATGGATTCTCGGGCTATAACCAGATCAAAATGGCGCCGAAAGACATGGAGAAAACTTCGTTCATTACCCCATGGGGTACCTTTTGTTACAAGGTAATGCCGTTTGGTTTGAAGAATGCCGGGGCAACCTATCAAAGGGCCATGACTACTCTATTTCATGACATGATACACAAGGAAATCGAGGTATATGTCGATGATATGATTGCAAAATCAAAAATAGAGAGTGAGCACGTTGAACATCTGTCAAAATTGTTCGAACGTTTAAGAAAGTTCAAGCTCCGCTTGAATCCCAACAAGTGCACCTTCGGTGCCCGTTCAGGGAAACTACTAGGGTTCATCGTCAGCCATAAAGGAATTGAAGTTAATCCTGACAAGGTCAAGGCCATTCAAGAAATTCCTTCTCCGAAAACTGAAAAACAAGTCAGAGGATTCCTGGGACGTTTGAACTACATCTCCAGATTCATATTCCTCATGACCGCGACATATGCGCCGATCTTCAAATTACTCAAAAAGAACCAGGATTGCGTTTGGTCAGAGGACTGCCAAACTGCCTTCGACAATATCAAGGAATACTTATTGAACCCACCAATTCTATCACCTCCAGTGGAAGGAAGACCACTGATCATTTACCTCACAGTTCTAGAGGACTCAATGGGATGTGTACTTGGCCAACAAGACGAAACTAAATGGAAAGCGTCTGCCATCTACTATCTAAGCAAGAAATTCACCGACTGCGAAACTCCGTACACGATGCTTGAGAAAACTTGTTGTGATTTGGCTTGGGCAGCCAACCGTCTTCGCCAATACATGATTCGTCATACTACTTGGTTGGTCTCCGAAATGGATCCAATCAAGTATGTCTTCGAAAAGCCTGCTCTCACGGGAAGGATTGCCCGTTGGCAGATGTTGTTATCAGAATATGACATAGAGTACCACGCTCAGAAATCCGTTAAGGGAAGTATTTTAGCCGATCATTTGGCTCATCAACCGATTGACGATCAAGAATCAATCGGGTTTGACTTCCCAGACGAAGATGTCATGTATCTAAAAATGAAAGATTGCGATGAACCGTTACCCAGTGAAGGGCCAGAACCAGGTTCCCAATGGGGACTTATTTTTGACGGAGCAGTTAATCATTATGGAAACGGAATTGGGGCAATCATTGTTACCCCTCAGGGTACCCACATTCCTTTCACCGCCAGACTTACGTTCAAATGTACGAACAACGAGGCCGAATACGAAGCTTGTATTATGGGTCTCGAGGAAGCAATTGATTTAAGGATAAAAAACTTGGACGTATATGGCGACTCAGCCCTGATTATCAATCAGATAAAAGGAGATTGGAACACGTACCAATCAGGACTGATTCCTTACAAGGACTACGCAAGAAGGTTGCTACCTTTCTTCAACAGAGTTGAGTTTCATCACATCCCTCGTGATGAGAATCACATGGCTGATGCATTAGCCACTATCTCTTCCATGATTAGTGTAGGTCAATGGAATGACCTACCTAAGATTGACATAATGCGCCTTGAACGGCCCGCTTACATCTTCACAATTGAAGCAGCCATAGACGATAAACCTTGGTATCACGATATCAAATGCTTCCTTAAAAAACAAGAGTACCCTCCTGGGGCATCCAGGAAAGATAGAAAGACCCTCAGAAGATTGGCTGGAAACTTCTTCCTGAGCAGTGACACTCTTTATAAGAGAAATTTTGACATGGTCTTGCTCCGATGCGTCGACAGACCAGAAGCAGACATGCTTATGAAAGAAATTCATGAAGGATCCTTTGGCACTCATGCCAACGGACACACAATGGCGAGAAAAATTCTCAGAGCAGGGTACTACTGGTTGACCATGGAATCCGACTGCTACAAGTACATGAGGAGGTGTCACAAGTGTCAGATATACTTCGACAAAATTCATGTACCGCCATCACATCTCAAAGTTCTTTCTTCCCCGTGGCCTTTTTCCATATGGGGAATCGACATGATTGGCTTGATCGAACCTAAGGCTTCAAACGGACATCGGTTTATCCTGGTAGCCATTGAATATTTCACCAAGTGGGTCGAAGCAGCGTCATTCGCTAATGTAACCCGACAAGTGGTGGTCCGATTTATCAAAAACAATATCATCTGCCTGGTGTTCCAAGTGAGATCATTACTGATAATGGATCTAACTTGAACAATAAGATGATGAAAGAGTTGTACGCAGAGTTCAAGATTGAACACCATAACTCATCTCCCTACCGACCCAAGATGAACAGAATGGTAGAAGCGACCAATAAGAACATCAAGAAGATCGTTCAAAAGATGGTTGTAACCTACAAAGACTGGCACGACATGCTACCCTTTGCTTTTCACGGTTATCGCACATCTGTTCGCACTTCAACAGGGGCTACCCCTTTCTCTCTAGTATATGGCATGGAAGCAGTGCTCCCCATAGACGTAGAGATCCCATCAATCCGGGTATTGATGGAAGCTAAGCTTACAGAAGCTGAATGGTGTCAAAGTCGACACGACGAACTGAATCTGATCGAAGAGAAACGAGTTACGACACTATGCCACGATCAGTTGTATCAACAGAAAGTGAAGAAGGCGTTCGACAAAAAGGTCCGACCCCGAATCTTCAGGAAATGAGACCTTGTGTTAAAAAAGATACAATCATTTCTCACTGATTCCCGGGGCAAGTGGACTCCGAATTATGATGGCCCCTATATGGTCACGAAAGCTTTCTCAGGCGGCGCCTTGAGACTCGCAACCATGGACGGAGAGGAATTTGCCTACCCCATGAATGTTGATGTAATCAAGAAATACTTCGCCTAAACTAAAAAAAAAAAAAAACGTCTCGGTGGATTGAAAACCCGAAAGGGCGGTCCAGGCAAAAATTAGAGACATGAAAAAATCATCCCGGTGGATTGGAAACATCATAGTACAATCCAGGCAAAAATTAGGGATAATGGCAAGTAACTATGTTCAACAGCGGCAAGTCCCTCAGCAACAGTTACATCATCCATCGGAGGAAAACTCCAGTCAAGGTCATCTTCGACAGAAGCTCAGGATGCCCCGACGTAGCCCTTTTCCCTGTAAATTACCATTTTCAAACTTTGTATATACTCTTTGGAATCACGCGTTTGGCTGATCTCCATCTTATCAATAAAATTTGAGCCCTTGTGCTTTTGTTTGTAATTCTTATTTGTTTTAGTTTTACAGAACGACGTTGTTAACATGATTAACGATTCTTGAAATAAAACAAAAATGAATTTACTTGTTAAAAAATTTTCTGCTTTTAAGATAAAGTCGGCAATTTCTTTTGACTGCTGAACATCAAAGGAACATCAACCGCTTCTTCAGAAGTAAGCGAACTTCAAAGTGCAGAATCAAAGTCCACCTGAATAAAGGATCAACAGTGTCAGATGCGACTAATCCATCTGACATCTATGGCAGAGTTCTCATCTCCTAAGCCCGACCAACACAGCTCCCAACAGGGATTATCTCTCCTAAGCAAGGCGAAATTGCTATCTTGACCAACGGTACTTCCACGCCCCGCGATGGCCGAGTATCCAGTCGTGTTCACCCGTCAGTTTGTATGTCGCGTCAGTTTTGTCAGCATAAACATACATACATCATGCATTATCAATTTGCATTAACATTTCATATTGCATCACTATTACTCTAGTCGGTCTAGTCCCCTAGTGACAACAGTCCTCTCAATCGAGTTGTCAGTTCTTGCCTCGTCAGGAAACACTGCATTTGAACAATCTCGCCTCCGGTGTATCTCTGGATTAGGGTCGGTCCTCGACCACTTTGATAACTTGAAACTCTGAAAAGCCAGAGAAGCTTTCTACAAATGTCACTCTTCACCATTGAAGATGATATCCTTGCTTTCCCGGATTAAGGAAAATCCCCAGAGAAAGCCTCCTAAGCTGCCTTTCTCCGAAAGACCGCTGGTGAAAAGGTCATCGGCACCTCAAAATTGGACCCCATCATATGGAATTTCTCCGGGAAGATCCCGAGAAAAGTATGATGTAAGATCCCAAGCGACAGCAGTCTCCCAAGAGATCTGCTTTCCCCCAGTAGAAACAAATGGCGTCTTCAACAGAGAAGTTTGTGCAACTCTACAACTCAGACGACTGGGTTCCCCAGCAACTCTGACATCAAATTTTTTTCGTCAAATGGCATCTCCCCAGGAAAATTCGGCGAGAAGTTTGAGGAAAACCGCTACGAATAGCGTCCATTGTCAATTAAGTTTATTGACAAAAGCAACTGAGACCAGTTCCTTGGAAGGAAACCAAGAACAAGGGGAAGTTGACAAAAGAAAACTGAGACCAGTTCCTTGGCTAAAGACCAGGATTGAGGGGAAGTTTACCTTTTCTAAGCATCATTGCTTAGCTAAAGAAGATGAATGCGTAAGCTACCATTCATAACCACCATCAAAATTTCGGGTATTCCGATATTTAATCCTCTTGCACCCCGAATGCCCGAATACCTTCGTCATTCACACCTTCGGGTTCAAGAAGATTAAATAGGGGCATCTGTCATACCCCAAATTTTGACCACTAAGATTTCCCATCATTGTGTAAATCATCATCACAATATGGATGAACCATCATGCTTCATCAAATGCCTCAAGGGTTGTTGAGCATTCACTACAATCAAAATTTTGAATGACATGATCTTCAACTTGTCTAACCTCTCAAACATTCACAATGGATCAAGAGGACTCCAACTTCAAGGATTAAGCACAAGGTTGCTCCCTTCTAGGTGGATCAAGCTTCAAGATCGCCAGTGTCACCAAATTAAGGTTTTGGTCGACCAGGGCCTCCAGATGGAAATTTTTCATCTGGGCACAAGCCAATGATCCAAAACATAACCTAATATACTCCATGTAACCTCATGGACCCAATCATCAGGTCAATTTGGCCTCAAGGGATGCATACATAAAAAATCAGGAATTAGGGTTTCTTGACCTAATTCACCCCTAAGTTGACTTTTAGGGCAAATCATGAGCCAAGACCTCAAGACATGATTTGAGGGTCTCTAATGAACTATGTTGATCCATTTGGAACAATGGATTAATCCAAGAAGCTTGAGCAACATGGCTCAAATTCATCTGCACCACAATTAGGGTTTTAAGGAAAAAGTCAACTGTAACTTTGACTTTTGACCAGGACATGCTCCCAAACCCTAGGACATGCCACAATATACCCTATGACACCCATGGAACATGTCCATCAAGTTTGATTTAGGTCAAGGACATGATTTCCTAAGGAATTGCACAGTTTGGAATTCATCTGATAAAAAGTCAACTGTGCACAAAAGTCAACTTTGACTTTTTGAGATTTTTCACCAAAATGGATTTTTAACCCTAAAATTATGTTAATGTATGATTTGAATCATCATTCATCAAGAAAAATCAAGAAAAGTTGGATAACTTGTAAGAGCGGTAACCATAAAAACTTAGAAAATTTTCTAAGTTAAAAATAAAGTGGCCAGGGTACCAACTTTGGAGGATCATAACTCCTAAACCACAAAGCCATTTTTCCTCATCCAAAGATGGATTTGTAGCCCTCATTACCCTCTACAAAAACTTCAACTACAAGTCATTCCAATTCTTCAAGGATTTTGAGTTATGGAGTGATCAAAATGGTTGAAAAATGAAAATGTCACTTTTTCCAACACTTAGTGAAATTTTCACTAAGTCCAAATCTTTCTTCATTTTTTCCAAATGTAGGGGGATTTTTCACTTGGATTCAAAAGAGATCAAAACTAAACATGTTCAAACAGTTGTTGTATCATGTAAGGGCTTTCCAAAATGGCCAAGAACATTGCCAAATTCCATTTGGGCTATGAGTTATGACATTGTCAAGTTGCCTTGTTGAAATCTGTCAAGGCAAGGCAGAATTTGCATTTTTGCTCGATTTACCAAAATCAGCCAAATCCAAATGCTCCTATCCACTTGGACACATCTGAGGATTGAATCTAAAGGGGACAATCCCTGAGCCAAGCCTCCAAAGTCCTTGGAACAAGAAAAAACATGTTGATCCTAGAATGGCCAAAATAGGGACAAGACTCTAAATTTGGACTGGAGCATTCAATGGAAGCATCAAGGTGGCATGGACTGAGCCATTTTCATTTGAATTCAGTCAAGACTTATCCAAGACCAAGGGAACCAGCAGCCTGTGCCCTAACCTCTAGTCAATGGCTAGAGGAGACTTGAACTTCCATTGGCCAACATTGAACAAACCTACTCAGCAGTTGCCATTCACTATTCCTTGAAAAACAAACTTGCTCTACTATAAATAGAGCTCAATTATGATCAGTTTGAGTACACCAAAGCCATCAAACAGATGCTTTCCTCAAAATCTCTTCTTTCACTCCAATTTTGCCTTCTAAGGCAAGTCACTATCGGGTTTTGAGTTTGAGAGCTTTTCCAATCAAACCAATCACTCACACACCTCACATACATAATATAGAAGTGATCCAAACACTCACATAACATCTGGAACACTGATTTCACAAAATCACTAGCCAATTGCTCAAGTTCTTGACAGTTTTGCAGTTGAGGTGCCATTCTCAATTCCAAACCATTTCAATCCATTCCAAGCACTCAGACACATCACTTGGCACCTAGGGAAGCTATCCACATCATTGGAACCAAGCTATAACACCTCCAACATCAAACACGATCACCAGCTGCAAGTGGTAAGCATGAGCTCTTCTAACTCTATGGTCCATGCATTTTTTGCTGCACAATAATTTGGCCATATGTTCATAATCATGCATGGAATGTTTCCCCTCAATAAATTGTATTGTTTGAATCATGTGTGAAATTTCTGAGCCTTCATGCAAAAATTAGGGTTCTTGAGGTTTCTCTTTGATTTCTTGTTTTATGTTTAATTTAAATGAAATTAATTGACGTAGATATGATCGTGAGGTTGAGACGAACATAATGATATGTGGATTACATGATATGATTAAGTATTCAGTGAGATTGGATAGAAAATGCAAATCTGAGAATCTCAGAACACGCGCGTGTTCTTCAGCTTGTTCTTGGCGCCATTTCTTTCAAATTCAAATATTTGAATTTTGTGATTTTATTTAATTGATTCAAAAATTAATTTCTCTCTGAGTTTTAATGATTTTGAGTTGATTCTTTTTTTAATAATTCAAAAAAATGTTAAATTATTTTATTTTAACAAAAAACCCAAAAATATTATTTATTTGGTATAATTGATATTTTTGCAAAGAATTAATATTTTAATTGTTTTTGACATTTTAAATATTTTTTCCACCTTGATTTTGCAACTTTTAATGCTTTCTAATTATTTTGTAGGTCAATACTTAATTTTTGAAGCACTAATCGAATATCATAATTTTTTTTCCATATGTAAAACAATTTTGATCATTTTAATTGAATTTTTATTCAATTAAATACATTTTTGAAAACAAATTAGGGTTTTTGGATTAATTCAACCCTCACAAATCATTTTCAAACACTCTTGGGCCTCTAATAGAGTGTAAGACCCAATTCTTTTTTGACCAAATCATTTTTGGGCCTCAGTGTATTGTATAAGTCCCGATACTGTCAAAAATAAACGGCGCGATCGTCGCCTTTTCAAAACAACCCTGGGCCTACCCTCGAGTAGTAAGACCCATTTCTTTTCTTAAAATACATTTGGGCCTCTAATAGAGTGTAAGACCCAATCCCCTTTTAAACCTTTTGGGCCTCACTTATTGTATAAGTCCCTATGCGTTAAAAGAAAACCTCGACGCGATCGCCATTTTAAACGGAAAAACCCTGGGCCTACCCTCGTGTTATAAGCCCCACTCATTCTCTTTAAACTTTTTGGGCCTCTATTAGAGTGTAAGACCCAACCCCCTTGTATAGAAAACATTTTGGGCCTCAGTCACTTGTATAAGTCCCTCTGTACAAATTCAAATAGTGCGTTCACTGATAAAACCCTGGGCCTCTCCTTGAGCTGTAAGCCCCAAGTCTTTCTTTTTCAAAGCACTTTCTCCTTTGATTTTGAATATACTGTTGTTTTTCAATCTTTCTTTGTTGAACAACTAATCAAACAACATGGAAGCTCTACAACCGAGTAAGTGGTTATTGCTTTCATTTACCGCTTTCCTATACATATAACTGTATTGTGGGGCTGTTTCACTGTAAGTCTTCTTTCATAAACTCATATCAACTGTGTAATAATAGTATAGATATTTAGAGTTTCCCCGGCAACTACGTCTAGCATTAAGCCCGTTGATTACTCTTAGAAATAGTCTAAACTAGATCCCCATAGGATTATCAGACACAGTCTTCCCTCCTCTTGGGGTTAAACAATATGGAGATATGAAAGGCAGCATTCCTTGTGAACCCTTTCATAGACTGTCACCTTTAGAAGTTGTCAAAGAAACTCTACTCCCCAGAGATGATCTCTTCTCCGTGAATTGCATCTCTTTAGTTTCTTCCAAATTCTCGAACTTTCCTGACTTTGATCTATTCTCGGTGAATGGCATTGCCTTGAATTTCTCGGGGTTTGGGGACCCACAGGCTTCTTAAAAGCACTTGTCAAGAAACTCTATTCCCCAGAGATGATCTCTTCTCCGTGAATTGCATCTCTTGAGTTTCTTCCCAATTCTCGAACTTTTATGACTTGATCTATTCCTTGTGAATAGCTTGCCTTGAATTTCTCGGGGTTTGGGGACCCATCGACTTCCTAAAAGCAACCCCGCCTCCTCTTGGGCTTAGTACAAGGACCCTACGGCTTCTTAGAAGTACTCACAGCCTCCTCTTAGGCTTCATATAATAATCTCTTCCTCCGGGAATGATAGCCTTCTCTTGGGCTTCGTACAAGGACCCGTCGGCTTCTTAAAAGTTTCCAGCCTCCTCTTGGACTTTGTACAAATTGTCCCGACGACCTCCTAAAGGTATAGGAACAGAACTTAGTCAGCTTCATAGAGCAGTCCTTTCAAAGAGTCTACTACTGTTTCTCAAAGCATAGTACAAAAGATGAAACTCTAGACTTGGACAGTCTAATCTCCTTGAGTCTCAAAGACATTCTCAAGCACCCTTCAAGAATAAGAAGTAAACCCGTAGACTCGGACAGTCTCAATACCCTTTGGATTTCCAGCTTCCTTAAAGAACAAGAATAACCCGGATCCTTGAATCAAATCCTTGAGTACATTGTTGCTCATATAAGAACAGATTTTCTCTTTAAAAATCAGTATACTGGACCTGTCACTTAACTGAAACAATCACCATAGCCTCCTCTTGGGCTTTGTACAATGATCCTCCCCAGCGGAGTCAAACAACGTTTAACCTCTCTCTCGGGCTTTGTACGAGACACATAAGGGACTTCCTCGTTGAGTCAATCACCCTTTTCCCTCCATCTCGGGCTTTATACGAGATACAAAAAGGTTCTTATTGAGACAAACAAACAATAGCCTCCATCTCGGGCTTTATACGAGATACCAAAAGATTCCCTTGTCGAGTCAAACCTTTTCGCCTCCATCTCGGGCTTTGTACGAGATACAAAAACACTCTCTTGTTGAGTATAAAAGATCCTCTTGTAGGATCAACCCCTTTTAGCCTCTCTCTCGGGCTTTGTACGAGACACATATTAGCCTCCTCTTAGGCTTTATATAAGAAAACCACTGGTTGATCCAATCAACCTTTTAGCATCAAAGTCGTGTCTCGTTCACAGTACACAAACATCAACAACTCCTTCCCCTTCATCTAATCGCTATAAGCGGCAAGCCTCTAGATCATCTACATCCATGCCACTGTCCCTCTTTTAGCATGAGAAATTCCTAAGGAAAGATAACATTGCTCTACATTGAGTTAAAGTCTTCTCCTTCAGGTTAAAATCCCCTATAAAGGAAATTATGGCATTGCTAGGATCTCCGTATCCCGGTTAAAGTAATCCTCCTTTACAGTCAGTCACCCAACAGTTGTGACAAACAACCCCCTCTTTAGAGATGAAAAATTCTCTCTAAAGTGGAGACTTTTTAGCTTCATATCTTGGGCTTTGAACAAGATACAAATAGACCTTTCAGCTTCACATATTGGGCTTTGAACAAGATATAAACCACCTTTCGCTTCACGTCTTGGGCTTTGAACAAGACACCAAAAACACCCATTTCCTCCCATAGAATAGGAGGAACTACGAACGCTCTGATTTCCCTGTTTCGGTAAACGGGAATACGTAGGCATAAGATTGAAAGAAAAATCTTAGCAAGCACACTAAACAAAAACCCAAAATCCCATACTCTCAAAAAGCATCAGTCCTTACATCCTAACCCTTGTTCCCCGCTAGAAAGTCCTAGAAAGAAAGAAAACCGTATTGGCAAAAATACAAATAACCAATACAAAGGCCCCCCCACATTGATAGCATTCGTAACCTAACAGACCTCTGTTTAAACTCAGTATGCAAAGCAGGGTTAATTGGAGACATCTATTTCCCTTCCTTCATCAGCTTTAATAGGATAAAAAATGAATCGACATGTAGTTAAAACTCAACCGCAGAGAGCGACCGCGCTTAAGAACCGCGTCCAAAATCGATCGCTACAAATGTAAGAAGGGACAACCATTTTGGAGGAGCGATGAAACATGTAATTTGTTCATATGGGATGAAGACGTGGGAGAAAGAGATGGAAATGACGATGAGAGCATTATGAAGTCAGAGTTGGAGGCTGTGGGCTATCTGAAGGTTATGCATGAGGATTTAAAGAAAAAGAACAAGAATTTGAAGAACAAACTGAAATCAGAGATATTTTCTGGAAATATCAAGATGTTATGTTTTTTTGTTTCCTTTATGTTTAATATTTACTTTGTTATGAAATGTAATAGTTGAATTAGAGTTCGAATTACATTGTTAATGTTTAAACTGCAGATGCATTGTGAATTACATTGTTGATGTTTAAACTGCAGATGCATTAAGTTAGAAGTTAAGGCGCACCTTTTCTTTTTTATTTATTTTAAAATTCATAAATAAAAGGGTTATCACTACGGTTCTTCTGGTTAACCGTAGTGATATATTTATAATAAATAAATACCTATGTATACGGTTTTTATTTATTTTAAAATTCACAGATAAAAAGGTTATCACTACGGTTATTCTGGTAAACTGTAGTGATATATTTATAATAAATAAATACATATCTATACAGTTGTTATTGTTAACCGTTGTGAAATAGTTTACCCATATATAAGCGAAATAACATTCACTTAATTGACAGTAACGCCGTTGCCTTCAAAGTGAAACCCTAGAACCCATTTTTTCTCTTCGTTTTCACCATTAGCCGTGAATCTTGTGCTTCATACATTAAGGTATTCTTCTTCTTCCATCTATTGTTAGATATTTCCCATTATCTCGTTTGTTGCATGTTGTTTTTGTTGATTGTTCTCATTTTTTCAGATTCGTTTTCACTACCTTAACAAAGACCATACTTTGGAAACTTCATAATGTTTGTGTTGCTATGGAAAAATGTATAAGAAGCATGAAGCTATGATGGAAACTTCATCCACCTTGTACTTTTTTTTCATAGCATCACGAACAAGATGTTAGTAAATGAATAAACAACAGTGTAAGCACACTTTATCTAGTTTTAGAAGCAATGAAAAGAAGTATAAGAAGTATGAAGCTTTTGTGTAAACTTCTTCCTCCTTATATTTCTTTTTCATGGCTTCCCAAACTAGTTCAACATCATAATTGATTCCTGTTCCGCGATTAGTTTCATTAAAAGGTGCGTTATTCCTATTCCTCTCTTTACTCATCACTTGATTATGGTTTTAGGGTTTGTTTTCAGCTGAGGATGCTCATTTTTGAAGTTTGCTTTGTTTCCTTTCAGGTTAAGGGGATGATATAGGGTGATGATGCTGGTGGAAGCAAGCGTATTATATCAGTTTATAATTTCTGGATGTGGTATAGAATGTTGTTTGAGTTTATCATATTCTATTTACATTGTTTGTTTAACTAACCCTCACTTAAAGTTTGCTGGTGGTAGCAAGCGTATTATATGAGTTTATAATATCTGGATCTGGTATAGAATTTTGTTTGAGTTTATTATATTCTATGTAGATTGTTTGTTTCACTAACCCTCACTTAAAATACATTCAGTTAATTTGACATAGATACTTATAATCTGCAAATTAAGTTGTATTTGAAAACCAACTTAAACAAACCAATGTTGTTTTCTGATTGCACGCCTCTCATCATTTATCTCACGTTCTTTTATATATAGATTATGGTATAATGATCTGGCTCCTTAGATGCATCGCCATCTTCCAATATAGTTAAATCAAAGATGAGGCAAATTATCCAATGTCTTGTTATGGAAATTTAACTATAATCGAAGATAGCGATATATCGAAGGAGTCAGATCAATAAACCACAATATATGTAAAAGAGCGTTGAAATTCTGGTATAACAGATCCCAGATGTCCTACATGATGTCGAGACATCTGGTCTGACATAAACATCAAGGCAATTATAGACAGTTAAATACGTTGCTGAAAAGAAAAGTGCACACAGAATTTGTTCACCCAGTTCGGTCTAACAACCTACATCTGGGGGCATACCAAGCCAGGAAGGAAGTCCACTATTAGCAGTATTAAATAACAGACTCAACAATACCAGTTGACAATCTACTCACTTAATCCCTACCCAATGACCTTTCTACCTAAGTTCTCCCTAGGTAAGAGACTCCATCTCACTTCCAATCATCGCAATGATGTCTAGCAGTCAACATCTCAGTCACTGCATCAACATCTTGATTTCCAACGACTCTCCAAACACATAAAAATAGAAGACACACTCCTATAACAATACCTAGACATGACCCTCATGACTAAAAACAATGCTTAGAGTTGCTTAACAGCTTCCTCTAAGACCAATACATCTCTTACCTACAGGCTTAGAGATAAACATGACGACCATCCCACAAACCGGTTGGTTCATCAAACAACACAACCCTTATAGTTTACATGATGGCTGGCTTACTAAAACTAGGTTACAATGCTTCTATTTATAACCTATTTCCCAACTGGATTTGGGCCTTCAAATCACAACAAATCAGCTGCTCCAAATCTGCAAAAGATTCTGCTACTAAATAGATCTTCAATCAAATCTTCAATTAAATCTTCAATTAAATCTTCAATTAAATCTAATTATTCTCCATATCTTTTTGCATGAAAATAGTAACAATATCTGCTCAATATAATATTGCAACAGAATATATTTGTCCCATGATATTCGCCTGCAATCTCTTCACCAGATCTTCTCAAAACACACTTAAACAAATGCAGCCCTAACAAAACACATCAGACTGATGTTCTGGTGTTCTGTCAACTGATGTCAAGACATCAGGTTTAACATCAGCATACAAAACTGCAACCCTTCTGAACTTAACATCAACTCAATGTTAAGAACTCATTTTAAGACATCAGACATATGACATCATTAACAACACCTTTGTTTTACCAAAATTCCAGCCAATACAAGAACTAACAATCTCCCCCTTTGGCTAATTTTGGCTAAAACAATCTCAGCCTACACCAGAGATACCAGCCACAGAAAAACACCATACAAACTAACATCAGCACACAACTAGCAGCAACAACTCCCCCTCAAAACTGCAACCAGCAAAACAGCTGCACAAACTACACACTCCCCCTCAAGCCTAGAACCACAACAGACAACTAGGCAACAGCTAGGCTAACTCTCCCCCTTTTTAGCCATAATTGGACAAACTCTGAATCTTCCAACCAACATACTCAGAACAAAATCCAGACTCAACAGCTACTACTGTACATTCTCTCCCCCTTTTTGGCCAAAAATTGATAAACATTGGTGTAAATGTATACTTCTGATTCAATCCATTGACACATAAATCTATAGAATCAGGTCTAAACTGTCAAGTACACCATGAACTTCACCAGTAACACAATGTCACGACATCTTGTCTGACATTACAATCTGGATAAATAACTTCTTCAACAAAAGATCAACTCTCCCTATCGAAGATAACCAGTGCTCCTTTGCAAGAAGAACACCTTAAATGAATGGAAAACATAAGACTCATCTTCATGTCTTCAAGAGCGCACCCTCTGTTCAACACACCTGCTGAACGCATTCACAAAATGCTTAATCCTCAAATAATCCAAGTACCACACTAGTACAGACAGAAGTTCTCCCCTTATATTTCACAACTGATGCTCCTTGACCAGTACATCATAGCATTTGGAAAATTCAGACACAGTCTTCATCCATCCAGTCAGGAATGCTTCACATAATCATCCACAAGTTCTAAAGCACACTCACAATGCCTTCCACTGAACTCTAAGTAAACTCCTCTTACTTAGAATTAATAACACACATCAAGACAAGTGTGACATCTCCCATCAACAAAGACCCTCACAAAGTTTTTCCAAAACTGCATAAAATTGTCTTCAGACTTCTCCTCAGAAGCATGTGTGCACAGGATACAAACAATTAGCTTCACATGGCTGGAACCATTCATGTCCACACCAACATGCCATCCAACAGCCTAATGTCATAACATGTTATCTGACATTATCTCCTCATAAGAGGCAACCAATCTCCATAAGCTTGATCAGCATGCAAGCTTCACAATATATGCACCTTAGCTGTAGAATCCATAGACAAGTACTCCCCCTGTCATGGTTAACTAATGCTCTAGATGAAGATGAACATTTGAGCACACTTGCTGAGCACATTCACATACTATACTTTCACTTTTGGAGAACACAACCAAGTATCCTGACTTGTTTGACACTGCTCACAGACCCCACAAATTCTCTGCTTTACTGAGATCTAATCTCTTCAAGAGATACTTGTAGCAGAAGAAGGAACAACTCTCTAAAAAATGTTCTGATTAGATCACATCACAATCCCTTTAGTGAAGTCTTCAAAATTAGTAGTCATGCTTTGCCAGAACAAACTACTAAAAACAAGACCAGAATCTCCACATTCTAATTCACATAGTCAGAAACATCTCCACACGCACACTCTCAATCATCTTCCAAATATAACCATCAACAATCATGATGTTACAACATCACCATTCAACAACATCTTTTGGGGACATCAACTTCTCATTACCATTCAGAGGACTTATTTCGTATAGAAGTCCTTCAAGAAGCTCCCAATAAAACACAGTCGGAACAGCTTATTCAGGTTAACATACACACCTGAATACCATGAGCTCGCACACCCTCTCTGAAGCAAAGAGTTCAGATTGCAAATTATTATACTCACGTGATTCCCTCTTGGTTTGTTATCTTCACATGCTCTAAAACTCCACATCTTGCCAGGCTGATCAACTACTCTCTAGCATGACTTGACAATAGGGCTATGTCCCCTTCACATGCTTTTCTTTTGCCTTTAGAGATACACATCCAATCATCTATTTTTGACATTTGGATCAATTGATGAATATCCACATTCAGACTTTCAAGTAATCAATACCTGATCTACTTCAGTCTTCTCTACATTCTCCTTCCAAAGCAGACCTTCTACTTCATCATTCTCCCGTATGATTAGGTAGATTCTCTTTAGATACAATGTAGGTAATCATCCCAGATAATGTCCTATCACAAGTTAGAACATCTTCCACACACCAAAACATCAACACCATGATTCTTGATATGCTCCACCAACTGGACTTACTCTAGCATAGTAATCCAAAGAACCAGAGGAATAAACTCTCATTCACCTTCAAGAAAAATAATCTCCTTGAGTCTTCAACTCATCACCTTTCTGCCCAAGAGTAACTTGTTCCAAGACAATCCTCAATAATAACCAGCTGCCACACTCTGATTATCTTGATTCTTCGAATTCACTTCTGAGATCAACCAAATGCCACAGTTTGATCACCTCAAGCATGAATCCTCATATGAAAACAACCAAATGCCACATTTTGACCCTTTTCACGTTTGTCAGAACTCTCACAAAGATATCCTGATCCACCAAGGAAACCAGATCTTCAAGTCACAAGTTCCAATTGCTCAATAGCAAACACACTTAGACTCCCTAAGCCATGGTCATGTAACATCTTCTCCTTCCTGCAGCTCCTGCAAACTGCCATGAGAACGATCTTTTTGAAGCATCCTATTGTTCATTCCTGTAGATCACCCTATCAAAAGCTGATGTACCACATCACCAGTTGAGACTTCTGATGTTAAGCTAGATGTCAGAACATTATGTCACCCAACTGTTGAATTCAGCTCTACCTTCTGCCACTCAGAAGAACCTTCTTCCTTTGCAGAAACAGATTTCCATGCTCTCATAGACTTGATTCAACAATTAAGTTTGAGTAGACAACCTCCATCCTGCTTAGAAACTCCAAAGACTTCAAACCTACCACATCTGAATCTTTAGAAAATAAGTAGTCCAAGACTACCCCATAGCAATACTAAAGAAGGTCACTTCTCTTAGTAGAGCCGTCAGTAGAAAGCCAGAGATAACTGCCACTTATCCTCGACCTTCACAACTAGAGCAAACACCATGCTCCAAACCACTTAGATCAGAAATAAACTGATCCAAGCTGTAACCAACAAGATTATGATGTCTTCATAGTCTTCCGTCTTCATCTTCAACAACACCACCATCTGGACAAGTCATTCACAATACTTTCTAGGAACAGATGCTAAGCAATAATCCCAGGTCAACACCTAGGCGACTTGTGAGCGAATGTAGAACCCCTCCCATGATTCTCCAAACCTCTGATGAAAAGATGTTAAAACAATTGACAGAACATCCTTAATCTTGTCTTTCAAGGATAATCAATTAAATACTTGTGAATATCACAAATAGCAATTGATCTTAAATCCCTGTGGTTTAACCCTTCTTCAGATTCTAGCATCTTCTGAATCTTCTTCATGACAACCAATATGACAACCATTCATACCACAAACGCCTTCCAGGTTAGGTCAGTGTCTTGATCTTTCACTCCACCCTGAGCAAAGAACTGAAGTGATGTTTCAACATCTACTAGGATTTGGAGACTACAACCATAGTAATCCACACATATCTCTTACAGCGAACACACGAGAACATATCAGCATCTGATCAACTTCCAAGATCAGACCAACGAAACTGCAGTAACTTGCATAACACACTCTTCCATAAGCTTCTTCTTATAAGCACAAGGTTCAGACCTCTCGTCTAACTTAAGAGTGATAACATACCATAGACAATCTGCTACTTCCAATCCTTCAAGCCACAAAATTGAAAGAGTTCATGCATACACCAATTGACCACAGGCTGATTTACACTGCTACTGCACACAAACTCTTGGATGCATTTTCCCTATAAAATTGTTCTCTGACATTTTAGCTTAAACAAGGATCATCTCCTTCTCTTCTGCTATCAAGATTACTACCTTTTCTTCAACCAGCACAGCTGAGATGCTATGACATTATGAACAACATCTCAAAAATTATTCAACTTCACAGCTTCAGTGATCTTTCAAAATAGCTACAATCTAATAGGACTTTGACTCAACATTAATCATAAACTGCTGATGTGTAGCGCGATGTCGAGACATTAGGATTGACATATCAAGCTCAGCTTCTTTCTTGATGAAACTTTCTCCAGTTCATGATTTTGAAAATCAGAAACATGTATCTTCATAAGAGAATTCATCTTCAGATATACCAGAACTACATTGGACACCATAACCAGGAAGATCTCCTAATTAGGTCACCATAAATACGCTTAAGAGATAACTTATCAAGATCTTCACTCTCGTATGAAAGATTTGACAGTGATACTCTTTTGCTTTGGCTCCACCCTCTTCTTTCATCATCAATGTTCTGGACAGATTGGTCTTTAATACCTGATTTGAAATATATTATTCTTCTGCTGAGGAGACCAAACTCTAAAGTCTTTCCAAGAAAATACCTTCCTAAAGTCTCACCACCAGAGACACAAGAAACAACCAGGGTTACATCAGATACCATGCAGCGGAACACACAACAACTCCTCAACACCCTTCAGGCACTACTCAATAATTCTTGCACACCATCACCATAATCCAAGTGCCAAAAATTTTTTTGAAAATAAATCAAACTCACAATAACAGTTCTCCACCAAAGTTACACACCTGATAACAACAGACAGGTCCAATACATACCCTGTCATGAATA
Organism: Lathyrus tuberosus; assembly: GCA_022829125.1. Classification (NCBI taxonomy): domain Eukaryota; kingdom Viridiplantae; phylum Streptophyta; class Magnoliopsida; order Fabales; family Fabaceae; genus Lathyrus; species Lathyrus tuberosus. The sequence continues at coordinate 3,574,625 of JALAZF010000414.1, read as the reverse complement.
GTCCATCCTTCACTTCAAGGGATCAAACAAACAACTATATGAACTGACCAAGTCCATAACTCAGCAAAACTATCTTCCTTGCTCATGAACCAGAAAGTATCTTCCCTAGATCTCATCCAGAAACAGACATGATGCCTGCTCTGATACCAATTGAAATTCTGGTATAACAGATCCCAGATGTCCTACATGATGTCGAGACATCTGGTCTGACATAAACAGCAAGGAAATTATAGACAGTTAAATACATTGCTGAAAAGAAAAGTGCACACAGAATTTGTTCACCCAGTTCGGTCTAACAACCTACATCTGGGGGCATACCAAGCCAGGAAGGAAGTCCACTATTAGCAGTATTAAATAACAGACTCAACAATACCAGTTGGCAATCTACTCACTTAATCCCTACCCAATGACCATTCTACCTAAGTTCTCCCTAGGTAAGAGACTCCATTTCACTTCCAATCATCGCAATGATGTCTAGCAGTCAACATCTCAGTCACTGCATCAACAACTTGATTTCCAACAACTCTCCAAACACATAAAAATAGAAGACACACTCCTATAACAATACCTAGACATGACCCTCATAACTAAGAACAATGCTTAGAGTTGCTTAACAGCTTCCTCTAAGACCAATACATCTCTTACCTACAGGCTTAGAGATAAACATGATGACCATCCCACAAACCGGGTGGTTCATCAAACAACACAACCCTTATAGTTTACATGATGGCTGGCTTACTAAAACTAGGTTACAATGCTTCTATTTATAATCTATTTCCCAACTGGATTTGGGCCTTCAAATCACAACAAATCAGCTGCTCCAAATCTGCAAAAGATTCTGCTACTAAATAGATCTTCAATCAAATCTTCAATTAAATCTTCAATTAAATCTAATTATTCTCCATATCTTTTTGCATGAAAATAGTAACAATATCTGCTCAATATAAGATTGCAACAGAATATATTTGTCCCATGATATTCGCCTGCAATCTCTCCACCAGATCTTCTCAAAACACACTTAAACAAATGCAGCCCTAACAAAACACATCAGACTGATGTTCTGGTGTTCTGTCAACTGATGTCAAGACATCAGGTTTAACATCAGCATACAAAACTGCAACCCTTCTGAACTTAACATCAACTCAATGTTAAGAACTCATTTTAAGACATCAGACATATGACATCATTAACAACACCATTGTTTGACCAAAATTCCAGTCAATACAAGAACTAACAAGCGTGAAATGCACGATGAGACAAATGCAATCAGAAAACAACATTGGTTTGTTTAAGTTGGTTTTCAAGAACAGTTTAATTTGCAGATTATAGACATCTTCATCAAATTTAATCCATGTATATTTATTTAGTGAGGTGTTTGGAAAACAAGCAATCTACATTTAATATAATAAACTTAGGGTACTTACAACAACGGTTATATATTGTAACCGATATCATAAGTAATTTATGTTTTATATAAATTTGCTACTGATGGGTTTCGAACCCAGAACCTAAGTGTATGCATCACAATGGTTTATTATCATAACCGTTGTGATATATGGCGCGCGTCCTGCCTTTCAACAACGGTTTCTAGACCGTTGTAGAAACATCAAACTTACAACGACAATCTACATAACAACGCCTTCGCCCGCGTTATTATATGTCATTTCCAACCGTTGTTAAATGGGTTTTTCGTAGTAGTGGTAGTTCATTATAATTATATACTGTAGTGTACAAACAAATAATAGGATAATGAAAGATATATGCGGTTTTTTTACTGTTCTACCCCAGTCTGAAAAAATAAATACCAAACTACCCTCTTTTAAAAAAAAATTACTAAAGTATCCTAATTTTTGTAGATACTCGCAGTCTCAGATCACGAGCACATGAAGGGATACGTGTATTGTGTGTGCTCGTGAACCCAGTTCACGAGCATGTGAAAAATTCACCAATGTTTGTTATCCCATTCCACGAGCACAACAACAATCAACACATAAAACAATTAAAAAAAGAAAAAAGTAACCCTTCACATGCTCGTGAACTGGGTTCACGAATTCACGAGCACACACAGCATATATATTCCTTCATGTGCTCGTGATCTGGGACTGCGAGCATCCACATAAACTAGGGTATCCTAGTAATTTTTTTTCAAAAGAGGATAATTTAGTATTTATTTTTTCAGACTGGGGTAGAATAGTTAAAAAACCGATATATGCATATAATTAGTGTTGCAGCGATGAACTTTCTCTTTTCTTGTACACTGTAGCGAAACTAAGATAAACAAATCATTATATGTACATTCTTTCCTAGTCCATGATGCTGTGACATAAAGGAAATTGGTAGAGATGAAGTGACACCCCCTATCCGCGACCTGCAGCGCCACCCATCCCATTTATTCTACCAAAAATGTGGCAATGAAGAGTGTATATTTTGCATTAGCCCTGTAGCGCAGAAAGATAAATACAAGGATATTAAATATAACCCTTTTCCACCTAATGATGTTGTAGCTCAAAAACAATTGGAAATGGAAAGTAGTCTTTTACCAAGTCATGCTTGATGTAGCGCAAGACCTTAGAAAATCAATGTGGCTTTCTCCTCATTAATGTTGCCCTGTAGCGCACCAACCAAGAGAAATAGTAGGATTGTAATATTGATTCTCTCCAATTACTTGTCATATCCTGTAGCGATAATACATTGAAGTGTTTAATAATTACTATAGCACATGTCATACTGTAGCGATAATACAGGAAATGGAAAATTGAAGAGGATATTGTAGTACATGCCATACTATAGCACATGAGCAATAATATATATCATTATAAATTAGAATTTTTATTAAAATATTAGATAGTTTATGAAATATTAATTAATTAGTTAAAATATTGATTATTTAATTAAAAGATTGATTATTTAATTTAATTATTGATTATTTATTCAAATATTGATTATTTACTAAATATTAGTTATTTATTTAAATAATAATTACTTATTCAAATATTGATTATTTATCAAAATGTTGATTTATTTATTAAAATAATGATTGTTGATTAAAATATTGATTAATTATTGAATATGGAATAATTATTAAAATGTTTAATAATTACTAAATAATTATTAAAATTGGGTAGTATTGAATATTTACTAAACATTGAAATATTAATTTTAAATATTGAATTATTTATTGAATAATTGAATTAATTAGTGAATATTGGATTATTTAATTGAATATTGAATTATTTATTAATTATTGACTAATTATTAAAATATTGGATTTTTATTGAATATTGATTCAATTGTTAGTGATAGATTAATTATACTATATTTAATCGGTATCATGTGTTTTTTTTTTTTGAGTTGTGATTGAATTGAGTTGATACTTGTGGACTAATTTCTAATTGTGGTGATGATGCTTGAAGTAGGAATTTTGATTATAAAAATGTGTTTGTGTATGCAAATGTGTGGTAACTCATGTGTGATGAATTATTGGAGATATGCTTGGATATTAAGATTAGATAACGATCTTAATTGCATATGGTTGTTGATTGCATACACATCATTTGTGTCAAGAGGCAATGCTTGCTAGTTCCGTGGAAGTTAGTGACTTGTCTCAAACCTAGAGTGGGGTTTGAAAACTTAGGAGATGGGCTTTTGTTTGTTATTGGTCTAGGGGACGGACCCGGTTTAAGTGTAAAAACCAAAAAATAATAAAAAGTGTTGGTACCACATGGCATGAGTTGCATTGAGTCTTGCATTGAGTCTCATTGTGTATATGTTAGTTATATGAGATTATGTGTATTCATGCGAAATATTGAATTGGTGAAATTGTGGATTGTGTGGATATACTTGTGAATGATATGGTTACTTGAGTGATACTTTGTCGATGAAACTTTGAAGTGTGAGAATAATTGAGATTATGCTTGTATGCCTTAAATTAATTATTATCTTATGATTTCAATAATTATGTGAATTCTCACCCTTCTGTTAGAATGATGTTTTATACGACATCACTCAGGTACTGAAGATTAGAGTTCCTTGCTAGTACGAGGATAGCTATTTGGAGTAGCTTGTTTAGATTCCTTATTTATTTTGGGTCGAGTCATGCTCTAAATTATGTAACACTGGGGAATGTTTGATTTATGTTTTGAGAGATACGGTTGTATACTCTATTTATTTGTCATTTATTTGAATTTTATGGTGAAGTAGTTTTTCATGCCTAAGTTGATTTAATGAAGGAAGATTATTTGAGACTTGAATGTTATGAGATTTTTAATGGAAATGATTCCGCTGCTACATGCTATGTGAAAGTATATGGAAGCTATTTACTGTGAATTTTGGTAAACAACCTCTGGTCTATCAATCTAAACACAAATTAATTTCACTTGCAGGATCGACCACACAAATCCTAGGACACGTGCTAAATTTGAGAGACAAGTGTAAATTAAAGAAAATGTAAACTGAACTCCACGTTCGACAATGCTGAAATAAAATCTAACTGAACTTCACGTTCGACTATGGGCAATAAAGTAAAGTAAAAACTTGAAATTTAAAGGGATGCAAGTAAAGGGTGCAGAAATTAAAGGCGTAGAAACAAATAACAATAAGTAAAAAGCTTTGAAAGTAAAATGCAGCGAACTCCACGTTCTTGGAAAGTAAAGGCTGGGATAATAAAAGTGCTGTTGAAAGTAAAGTGCAGGAAAGTAAAATACTTTGAAAATAAATGCAATGGATTTAAAGGAGAACTCCACGTTCTTGAAAATAAAAGACTTTGAAAAGTAAAGGCTTGAAGATTAAATGTTTGAACATAAAAGTGCAGTCGAAGGTAAAACGCAGGAAGTTTAAAAGGCTTTGAAAGTAAATTTGGCATGGAAGATAAAGTTCAAGAAACTGTAAAGGCATGGAAAGTAAAGGGCTGAATCTTAAACATGCTGAAGATAAATTAGATTAATGAAGAAAATGGTGTTACATTACGTACATTCTCACGAACTCGTTTCTCTACACGTGGGTACTTTGAGTTTCTTAGAGTAACTTGTACAAAAATCTGAACACCCTATTTACATAGAACTAACTCCTATTTATAGTGCTAGGAAATAACTACTAAGTGGTGGTTACTGCTTCGAACGTGTGGATTTTGGCGCCTTCTCCTTGATCTCAACTGTTCCCACGTTCACAACTGCTCTTATTTAAATTTCAAATATTGGAAATTCCCTCCAATCTTAATATAACCACTGCAGCGCTTACTACTACATTCTCATGGTCGAAACCCTTTCAGCACTTAGCCATTTTTTGAGGTTCCTACACCTCTATTCGACTCAGGCCTCTCCAAAAACTAGGTCGAAGCCTTTTTTATATTAAAAATAATTTTTTAACATAAGATAGCTTTGATTTTGTCTAGCGTCGAAATTGAGGGTTAACAAATTGCCCCCAAGGAATGTCCTTTCGCCAGAATTGGTAGGAAGGCCATTTCTTGATATAATACCTGTTTCGACGCCTGTTTGCATGGCCTTAACTGAACATCCCACTAATTACTTAATGGCTGAACTGTTCAATTTCTTTAACCCACGCCTCTGACGTCATACCATCATGACAAATCCTTAAAACGTCCTTTCAGCCGTATTCATCATAACATCTTTCTTGAAAACAGACATTAACAGTCTGCGCATAATTGCTACTTTTCATCACGCCTTCAGGAGAAAGACACGCGTCCCACCAACCCCTCAGCTTCAACGGTGGATCCAAGTCTCTTGAGATTTTCAAATATCTATATATACCCATTTCCGCCACTTTGTGATCTTTCCACACTTTTCGTACTCTCAAGCAAACTCTTCTTCTCTTCAGTTTTCTCACGCAAACCCAGCAAAGACACCATCTTTTCATCTTCTTCCAAAATGGCATCTTCCCAAATTAATCCTCAAGCAAAGAAGACTCAAAAGGGCAAAGCTACTCCATTTAAGTAAACCATCCCTCCGTTCGCTAACATCCCAGGCCCTCAACTGGTAGATAATCGTCGTTGTATGCCGGAACCTACCTCTACAGAATCAAGAGCCATCTACCAATCTCAGGTAATGATTCCCCTAGTTATGTCTGATAAAACTGATGCGTTATCTGGTCCTTTGGCTGAGGTGGACATTTCTAACGAGAGGCTAAGTGAGTTTTTCCCCTTGTACCGGAGATCCAGACCATTAGGGCAAAAGAGTTTCCCTAAAATTAATTCCGCTACTGGAGCTTCCCCTGAAGAGATTCCTTTACCCAAGATCAATGTTGGCTATCTCACTGATGGCGCCAGACTGGTGAGAGCCGTCAACCCTTTAAAGGAATTCGACTAATGGATGGCAAAGATGGAGAAAGTTAAAGCTAACCATTGGAAGGAGATAGGGATCTATGACCTTCTGATGCTGTCGAAGACCAACATACCCTATTGTCTGAACATGTTGGCAGCATCTTTATACTTTTGGGACAACACCCATTATACATTCCATCTGCCATGTGGAATGGTTACTCCAACCCTTTTCGACGTAGCTGCCATCACGGGGCTTCGTCCAGATGGCCTTGTCTATAATCCTGAGGTTGATGCTGAGGATACCATCAACATTTCAGGCTCCAAACTGACCTACACCCTCTTTATCAAGCACCACTTCAAACAAGAAGATGATGAGGTGTCTGATGAAGAACACATTGCTTTCCTCATAGTCTGGCTGTCGAGGTATGTTTTTTGTACCAAGTCTTTGCAGGTGGCTAAGAAGTACCTGCCCCTGGCGAACCAACTCCACCACAACAGAGGGACCTGCTTGAGTGAACTCATTCTGGCGAACCTTTACGAATCTATCAGTGAAGGGGCTTCTCGACTTAAGAATGTGGAAGCCCAAGGTCCTATGCATTTGAGCGGTCCTCTTTGGCTACTTCAACTGTGGCTCAATGCTACATTTGAGGCTAGCCTCCCCAGAAAAGGCATAGTTGATAAAGCCTCCGCTGAGATCAAGGAGAGGAGTGTCGAAGGGACACGTTTGGCTAAGCTCACTCCTAATGATGATGGTGAAAACCTTCAAAGGGCTTTCACCAGTTATATTATGATGTTCGCCAAGCGCTATGAGTTCACTCCTAGCATGGCACCTTTTACTCGACGAAGCTATGACCCTGGGTGGTTTCAAAGGCCATTTCCAAATCCTCTTCAACCTCTTGATCCAGAATCTGTTGCTATCTGGGAAGCCTTTTTGATTCCTAGATTCATTATCCACAGACTGAACTTGGGGAGAGGTTTATCAGCATTGATTGCCTACCAACCAAACTTGGTTTCTCGACAATTTGGGTTGGCCCAGAGCTTCCCTCAGTGCTTATATGAGAAAAAGGGCCAAGTAATTCTTCACACCGCCTGCTTCGACGAGGAAAACGTCTCTCAAACCCTCGACAGCCGGAATGACAAAAGAAGAATCCTATCTCCTGTGTTTTTTGAACCTTCCTTTTTATGCACTTCATCCGTCCACCAATGGTGGTCGAAGCATTACAGTGAGCACTTTCTTGATGTGACCACATTTTCTTCGTTACTTGACCAAGCTTTTCTCCATGTGCAGGACAAGACGAAAAAAAGTAAGTTCACTCACATCAAAGAAATACAGGCTTTTCAAAAATACTTTGAAACTATCTATCGACCAGATAATCTTAGTCGAACCATTCATGAGGCTGCTGTTACTCTAAAGAGAAAATTTCTAGAAAAGCTGGACCAACTAAAAATTCCTCCCAACGTCCCTCGTGAGAAACGTTATGAGGTAGCTTTTAAACTTTTTCCTCCAAAGTTCCCTCGACTGCCTAATGTTGATTTTGGAGTGGCGCTTGCCCCTCCATTTCCAGATTTGTTTGTCTGTGGGGCGCATTTAAAACTTCTTCGACAGCAGTCTCAGCCAAAAGCCCAACGAGTGGTTTCGACTAAGCATATGTTAGACAGTTTTAAAGGGCACCTTCATATAGGAATTCAGGACGTTCGTGTCGAATCTGAAATATATGAAGGTTTGAAATCCTTAATCCATGGCTTAATGACTAACCATGTAATCATTAACTTGTAACAATTATGTGCTATCTTTCAGCTGTGCCTAGGAAAGCTGCTTCGACTAGAGCTGCCACCTTGCAAAGTGGCAAAGAACAAGAGAGTACACATGTATATTTCACCCCCTCTGTTTTTGCTTGTACTCTATGAATTTCTTTCTTATTTTTCACTGCCTCTTCAGACTGGTCAAAAGCCCCCGACACCTTCCAAGAAAGGTAAGAAGGATACCCCAGCTGTGGTTACAGCTTCAGAGGCCTCAGATGAATCTCCTAAGGAGGTTCTCATAAGGAAAAGGAAAAAACCCACAAAGGCCTCTGGACCTACTGGCCCACCTCCTTCGAAGGTGGCCAAAATACTCGAAAAGGCATCCACCACAAGTGGTGTCGAGAAGGAATCCTCCAAGGTAGCCTTGAGAACCCCTCTTGGTGACCATGGGGATGATAAATCAAGTCTTGCTGTTGAACAAACTCAGGTATGTGCACCATTGCCTTTTTCTATTATGCTTGACATCTTTCGCCTATTATTTCATTCTCATTATATCCACTTGTGTTCTTTAGGCACCCGTAATCAACAATCCAGATTCCGACCAACTCCAAGCAACTTCGCCGCCACTGTAATTAACGATTCTATTCCTCACCCAACTTCAGAAAGCCTCACCACCACGCTCCTCAATAGCCAAGGTGAGCCAACTTATCACCCATCTTCTGATATTGGCTCTGGTTTGAGTGAGATTAATCAACCTACTCCACATGTTACAGCAGTTACTGCAGCACCAGCTCCAACCCCAACTCAACACGCACAGGCTGATGGAGCTAACTCTGATGAGGATGACGCCTCAAGCCCACCACCTATCAATCTAGGTGCCTCCATGGATAAAGGTCAGATGGTTGAAGAAGAAAGGCGTGGACCTGAAATCCAAACACATAACGCCAATCCTGATCAAGCCACTCCAGCTGATGACCAGGAGAATATGCAACCAGCTGCTAAGGAATCTGATGAAGAAATGGAAGAAGGACAAGATGAAGAGGGAGAAGAATCAGTAGAGGAGGAAGAAGAACAATCTGAGCCTCGCCCCCACCATACTCCTTCGCCTATGGTTACTCCACTACCTGGGGACTCACTGACAGCACTCAAGTGGTCGAACCCACGTGAGTTTACCAAATTGATTCTTGAGCAAAGGTATGGTTCTTCTTCTGTCTCTTCAACCTCAGCATCATATGACTTCGCCCAATCAATTCTCCAAGCCATCAAGAAAAAATTCTTCAAAGGGGATATTTACAAAGTTCTGGCCTCAGATCCAACTGCAACTGCTTACTTGAAGGACACCCTTGCAAAGATTAAGCTCACTACTCTCAATCCAGATGTTTCTGGTTTTCTGATAGAGCTAACTGCTGTGGTAAACCAAATAGCTGCAGAAATAAAACTGCTTCCCTCGATCAAGGATACCATAGAGAGAACATCTGGTTGTGAGAGTGCTGCCTGGTGTGGTGCAAAAGAGGCATACGAAGAGATCCAACGTATGGAGGCTGATCAAAGGAAAAAGCAAGATGAGATAGCCTCCAACCAGAAGGACATTGAAGCCTGGAAGCAACAAATCACAGAGCTATAAGCCAAAATTGAAACTGCTGAAAAACGCAACCGTGATTTGCACCATTTCGACGACACTGAGATAGCTGAAGAAACGAAGAATGCTATTGATCATATTGAGGCGGCCCAAAGATATGAGAAAGAGCTCGCAGAAGTAAAACTTGACAAATCTTTGTGCAACGCTCTCCTCAAACATCACATAAAATCTTTTTCTCAGTTGGCGTCGAGGCTTCCCTTCTGATACTTTCGACACCTTTATTTCATTTGTTTAATCATCACTTGTTTCTTGGCCTTTTCAGGCTTTTATGTAATGACAATTTTATGCCTTTTGGCATTGATTTAATTAATCATTATTATTTTGCCTTTAACTGCTTTCGACCTATATTGCATGATGATGTTCTTTATTGTTATCTTTTATCAGTCAAATTTGCAATTAAGGCATTCTATCTTTTTCTTGGAAAGTCATCCCTCCAGCTTTAAATTCCAAGGCATAAGCCTCTAGCTTTTAAAGTAACATTTATAGCATAGCCCTCAGGCCTACTTCCAAGAATAACTCACCTATTTCCACCGTTTGGCTGGCCAATCCAATCAGCCATTAGCCTCTATAAATTTCTTCCATCTGACCATGTTTTGCGTAGAGGCAAACATGAATAATTCAGAGAAATCCTCAGCCAAGAAGATGGCTGGAAAGGCCAAGGCAATTGAGGAAACAAAAAGGGTGGAGGCGCCCCAGCAACCTAAAGCCTCCATTGGAGCAACCTCTTTAGCCAAAAAGAGAGAAACCAAAATGAAGATCTCTAAGAAAGGGCGCTCCAGCACCCAAGATTCTGATGATGAGCCAGATGCAGATTATATGGACTTCCTCAAATCCATAGATTGGAGAGATTATGAATAACCTTTCCTTGATTAAAAATTGTTGTACTAGTTTCTCTTTGCTTTGTATGCCATATTAGTCTGACTTGGCCCATTTTGGCTTTCTTTTATTAAATGAAGCTTATGTTTTAATATGAATCTCTTGCAGCATAGGCTTATATTTTTTCAAATACTTGCCATTTACTTTCAAGACTCTTTTATCTTTGTCTAACTCTTCCACTTCATAAGCTCCATTAGAGAAAACTTGTATGACTTGGAATGGACCTTCCCACTTAGGGGACCACTTGCCCAATGTTCTATCCTTTCGATCCATGGGCAAAATCACTTTCCAAACCAATTCCCCACATGCAAAAGATTTAGATTTAAGCTTTTTGTTGTAGGATTCTTCGACCCTCTTCTTCTGTCTTCTCAGCAACTCCAAGACTCTGAGCCTTTCTTCATCCAAATCCACTAATTCATTCATCATCATTTTCCAATAATTCTCAGAGGGAATTTTATGATGTCTTTGAACTCTTACAGACTGTAGATAAATCTCAACAGGTAATACTGCATCATGACCATAAATGAGTCGAAATGGGGTAGTGTTGGTAGCCTCTTTGGGGGATGTTCGACATGCCCAAAGAACTTGGTCTAACGTCTTGTGCCAACTTCTAGGCCTTTTTCCCACATGCTTCTTAATTAGTCCAATTACTACCTTATTGACAGCTTCGACTTGCCCATTGGCCTGAGCATAATAAGGTGTAGAAGTTAATAACTTAAAACCTATTTCTTTGGCAAATTCCTGCATCTTTCGACCAGTGAACACTGATCCCTGATCTGTGGTAATTGGTTCAGGAATACCAAATCTATAAATAATGTGATTTTGAATGAATTCAATAACATCTTCTTGACCTATATTCGCCAGTGGTATTGCCTCAATCCACTTGGTGAAATAATCAATTCCCACCAAAATATATCTCTGGTTCTTTGAAGATGCTGGTCGAATCTCTCCCACTATATCCAAAGCCCATCCTCTGAAAGGCCATAGTTTCACTATGGAATGTAACTCACTTGCAGGGATGTGCTGTATGCCAACATGAATTTGACATTCTTGGCACCCTTTAGCAAATTCTATGCAATCCTTCAGCATAGTGGGCCAATACATGCCTTGTTGAAACAACAGCCATTTCATCTTCTGGCCAACTTGGTGTGCTCCACATGCCCCACTATGTACTGTCGAAAGGGCCAAATATGCCTCTTCTTCACTAAGGCACTTCAATAAGACTCCCTCAGGGGTATTTTTAAACAATTCATTACCCACCAGTACATAGCTCAAAGCTTGATACCTGATTTTTCGCTCTGTCGAAGCCGTTGGGTTTTGCAAATATTCAACTATGGGCTTCCTCTAATATTCATCTGTTAAATTATCTATGGCAAAAATTTCAAATTTTTCTCCATCTACACACCCAAGCCTAGTTGTCTCTAAGTCTGATGGACATAATCCAACAGCCACCACCTTACCTCTTGCCTCAATTACTTCTTGAAGGTTTTCTTTCGACACCTTGTATCCAGAAGCAATTTGGGCCAAGTCGTTAGCAACTTGATTCTCTATTCTAGGTATGTGTTGGATGGCCACTACCTCAAATTTCTTTAATAATCTATTGGCTATCACAAAGTACATAATGAGATTTTCTTTAACACATTTATACTCCTTTGTGATTTGTTTTATAACCAATTCTGAATCTCCCATTATTTCGACTTTAGTTGCCCCTAATTCTAACAAAATTTCAAGGCCAGCAATTAATGCTTCATATTCGGCCTCATTGTTAGAGCAAGGTCCTTCGACCTTGTACTTGAATTTTGTTGGAATTTTTTCAGGAGAAATAATGTGTATTCCTACTCCTGTTCCATTTTTATGACTTGATCCATCAAAGTATAACTTCCAGGATTTTAATTCGACGTAATTCAAATCATTTTCATTTATGGAGTGGTCAACTATAAAGTCTGCAACTATTTGCCCTTTCACAGCTTTTAAAGGTTGATATGTTAAGGAAAATTCTGTTAATGCTAATGCCCATTTGCCAATTCGACTATGCAAAATAGGTTTAGATAACATATGTTTTACAACATCAAAGTGAGACGAAACATACACATCAACGGGTTTTATATATTGCTTCAGTTTAGTACAAGAGAAATACAAGCATAAACATAACTTTTCAATCATGCTATACCTAGTTTCTGCATCATTTAAAACTCGACTAAGGTAATAAATGGCTCTTTCGACTCCATTTGCATCCTCCTGAGCTAACATGCTCTCTGGAGTTTTATCTGATGCAGCTATATACAATCTCATACTCTTGTTTCTACAAGGTGGTGAAAGAATTGGAGGGTGGCTTAGGTACTCCTTGATCTTGTCGAAGGCTTCCTGCTGTAATTGCCCCCACTCAAAACCATCTTTGTTAAAACGAAGCAATGGCGAAAAATCTTGTGTTTTGCCACTCAGGTTGGATATAAACCTTCTTAAGAAGTTGATTTTGCCCAACAACGACTGCAACTCCTTTTTGGTTGATGGCACTTTCGCCTCCATTATGGCTTTGGTTTTATTCTAATTTATTTCAATCCCTTTCTTGTGGACCACAAAGCCTAAGAAATCCCCTGCCTGCACACAAAAAGCACATTTGAGAGGATTTATTTTAAGACCATATTTTCTCATCCTTTCAAAGGACTGTCGAAGATGGTCAATGTGACTTTTCCCAGAAATAGATTTTATAACAATATCATCAATATAAATTTGCATGAATGTGTCTATAAAATCGTGGAAAATTGAATTCATTGCCCTTTGATAAGTGGCACCAACATTCTTTAGACCAAAAGGCATCACTACCCATTCATAGGTGCCTAAGGCTCCAGGGCATCTAAAATCAGTTTTATGAACATCTTCCTCAGCAATGAATATTTGGTTATAGCCAGAATATCCATCCAGCATACTAAGATATTCATGTCCTGCTGCAGAATCTATTAACATTTCTGCTACTGGCATTGAATATTCATCTTTGGAAGTTGCAGAGTTTAAATCTCTAAAATCAATGCAAACTCTCAAAGACCCATTATTTTTAATAACAGGTACTATATTAGCCAACCATTCGACATACCTTGCAGTGCGAATGAATTTGCAACGAAGCAGTCTTTCGACTTCCTCTTTGATCTTCGACAGTATCTCTGGTGCAAACCGTCTTGGATTTTGCTTGACTGGTTTTTTCCCAGGCGTCATAGGCAACCTGTGTTCGACCAACTCCCTGCTCAAACCAGGCATCTCATCATAATCCCAGGCGAAGCAGTCTTTGAATTCTTTCAACAACTGAACTACTTCAACCTTCAACTGGGGATCAAGATTGGCACTGATGTAGGTAGGCCTTTTGGTTGTCCCCTTACTGAGGTCCACTTCTTCTAAAGGATCTTGTGCTAGCATTTTTATATTATTTGCCAACGGATCCTTCTTAAATCCCAAAGGCTCATCTTCATAGATGGCGTTGAGCCTCTGGCTTTGCTCTCCAGTTTCAATCTTATTTGGAGGTTTTGGGTCGAAATCCTTACCAGGACCTTCTTGATATACTTCAGACATAGCTTCACTAGCCATATAATCATTGGCGGCTTCCAAAGCCGCTTGTAGTTTTGTTTCTGCCACATAGGCCGAAATTCTTTTCAAAGCGTCGAACTCAGTCATGATCACTGAATTCATCTCCCCACCCAGTGGGCTCTATTGGAGGTGTGCCTAAGCATGGCAATCTTCCTCCTGGTACCTCCCTGTCCTATCTGAAACCTTCAACAGGGTGTAAGTACAACGAATAAAACGTTTCCTCGTCAGGTGTAAACTCAAAATCAGCTGGAGGACATGGAGCAATGTTTGCCAGATGTTTCTCAAATTGCCTACCGTCCACATGATTAACAGGCACCTTGAAGTACCCTTGATCAGCTTCAATGTTTTCCACTATCCCATCTGGTCTCTAGATTGTGATTCTCTGATGCATAGATGAGGGTACTGCTCCTATCCCATGAATCCACTCCCTACCCAATAGTAGATTGTAGTTAGCTTTTGTTTCGACGACCATAAACACTGTTGGTCTGGTAATAGTTCCCACAGTGAGATCCACCTGTATCACTCCCAGAGTGGAACCAACTTTTCTTTCATAGTTCGACAGAACCATGTTGTGGGGTTTAGTATCGGTCTCAAATTTCCTAATCTTGCTCAACAAGAATCTTGGCATCAAATTAACCGTTGCACCACAGTCAACTAAAATTTTGTTGACAGGGACGTTCTCTACTTTTCCAGTAATGTAAAGAGGCTTCAAATGACCCTTCATTGCCTCTGTGGGACGTTCAAAGAAAGCATTATGTTCTTTGACGCACCCATTGTTCATGATGTAATAGCACACAGGCTTGTGTGCCATCATTTCCAACTCAGCAGTTTGGCCTAAGTCTTCGACCTCTGAGACTTAACCAAATTCTCTTGGCATTACTGACACCACATTTACCAGAATGTCTAGGGAAGCTGCTGACTCATTGTCGAAGTTATCAGTCATATCCTCATCCTCTTCGACCTTCTTTTCTGGCTGAATAGTGAATAACTTTCGTCGTATGGGCATCTTCTCCATTGCCCCAGCCACATTGGTGCTTGACTCTCCTTGCACCTGAGCCTCCCTGACAGCTTTTTGCCTGCGCTGCTCTCTTCGCCATTGCGATCTAGACATGGGGTTTTTACCCTTGTAGTTTTGAGAAATGTATGCTGATTTGTTTGTGGTGTGATTCTCTTTTTTGTACTCAAATGACGAACCTCTTTCCACATCAAACTTCTCCCACTTTTTCTTCTGTCCTCTCCCTTCGACAGGCTTGATCCAACTACCTGTTGGCACATTCACAGCTGGTTTGAACGTACCTGACCTAATTCCTGGTTCTTGGTTTTTTAGCCCAGTCGAAAGTCGCCTGTGGTCAAAACCTCTGTGCCCTTTGTTCACCTTCTGCCCCCAGCTTTCACCAACCTTCTTGACACCTTCTAGTTTGTGTGCAACTTTTTCATCAAAAATGGCGCTGCATCTGGGACATAACATTACTCCAGACCCTTTCTTCTAGCAACGATGCAAGAAGTCCACGATTGTCTCTTCTGGCTTAGGATAAGCCATTTTGTTGTGCTTCTCTTGCTCATCCGCCTTACTCAATTGTTCATCTTTTTGATCCGTAATTTCGACCATGTTGACATCCATTCTGTATTTTAGGCGCATCTTGGAGAAGCTGGCTTCCAGACTTTCAGTAGTCTTTGCCAAGCAGCCACCACCTACTACTGCTTTTGCAGCTCTTTGGGAAGCTTTTTTCCAAGCAGCTTTCTCAGCCTCCACCATCTCCTTAGCATTGACTCTCTCGACATCAGGAGATGTCTTGAAAAAAATTTTAGTAGCCATACATATCCAATTTTCCACCAGACAACCATCCATGTCTAGCATCTCTCCTACCAAGAGCATGTCATCTTCCAATTCCTTAACAACTTGGACCTTAGGGGCATTTCTGCCCATAGCCTCATTGGTGTTGATACTATCTGAGCTAGAATCAGATTCTTCAGCCAACTCGACCATGTTAATGCCTTCATTGGCATTTATCATCCACCCACTCACGGTCATATCCAAAACCTTAGCAGCATTATCTATTTCAACAAACTTATCAGCAGTTTCTTTGGTTACCAACATTAGACTGGTACCATCAACATTTAGGCCACTTATAGCCTTACTAGAACCTTCAATTATCACAGAACTTGTGGCGAAGTCTTCAGTAACCTCTACTATGTTGACTGACTCGTCAAATCCCTCTGTGGCTTCCACCATCTGAACCTCATAAGGCTCTGTATAGTTGGCCTCTGCAACTTGCAATGGGTTAGAGTCAATCTTCCTCTGGGCTTTGCCTTTGTCCCCAAACTTCAGCCTTCCTTCTTGGATAGCATTTTGCACCAAATCCTTGAAAAGAAAACATTGAGAAGTTTTATGACCCAAAAAATTATGGTACTTACAAAAACCTCTTTTCTTTCTTTGTTCTAAAGGTGGCGTTTTAGCACCAGCAGGCACTATCATTTGCCCATCTTTAACTAACAAATCAAAAATTTCGTCACATTTAGTGACGTCGAAAGTATATGTTTTCTTAGGAAATTTGTTGTTAGATTCGACAGGATTTTTCCCTTCTGAAGGGGCTAATAATTTGCAGGCATAAGGTGGACCTTGCTTTAACTCAGCAACGTCAACCTCATTTCCGTCAAAATAAGATGGTTCACCATACAGATTCTCCACATCTTCCTTGCATTAGACAAAGGCTACTTTTTTACCCCTGCTGAATTTGGCCTTTTCTTCTTTTAGCCTTTCTAGCTGTCGAACCCTATCAGCCAACTGGGCCATATCTCTAAGATATTGGGTATCTAATTTCTTCCTAATGGAATAATCAAGACCCCCAGCAGCCATTTCGACCAACTCATGTTCTGGCACTTGTGTAAAGCACCTAGCTTTAAGAAGTCGAAACCTATTCAGGTAATCATCAATTGGCTCAGTAACTTTGCGCTTGATGCTAGCCAATTCTTTCAAACTAATCTTAGTTTGCCCCATGTAGAACTGTTCATGAAACAAACGTTCTAGTTGGGTCCAATTGTATATGGAATTTGGAGGCAAAGTAGTAAACCACGTGAAGGCATTCTTGGTAAGGGAACTTGGGAAGTATTTGATCCTAAGGCTTTCGTCAGCTGCAATCTCGCCTGCTTCGATCAAATATCTAGCCACATGTTCGACAGTCGACTCAGTAGTATCTCCTGAAAACTTGCTGAACTTTGGAACCTTCATCCTAGGGGGTAGTTCTGCTTGGAGAATGTAATCCACTATAGGTGAAGTATAATTTGGTAATAAAAACAATGTGGGACTAATATAAAACACCATCTACTGCTATGCTATGCCATCCATCTCATCTTTTCACCATTGAGCTTTCTTCAATACCTTGTTTGCTAAACGAAGCAAATCCTGAATTCATTGAGTAGAATTAAGCTTAATATTTATTACTCTATCCTGGTTCCTCATTTCTAATGGTTGCAATATTAATCATCCTTTTTTTTCTCCTTGATTTATTAGATCAAGATCAAGGATCTTCATAGAATATAACAATTATTCGAATTTATTTCTGATTTTATTTCCTTAGTTCTAACTGCTACTCTTAGAGTAAAGTAGGAATGAAACGTTTAATATTTTGTTTGTGTTCAGGATTGACTCTTTATTTCCATACAATATTTGTGAAAAAGAACAACAATATACACATAATCTGATTTAAATGATCTACATGGAACAAAAACATAATGACTAATTGGATATAGTTAAGCTTAAAAGGCTGCAGAATGCATTTTACTTAAGATAACATCAAATAACCAACAATCCTATGCAAGCACTACAAAACAAGAAGTATAGTAATATAAACTAACAATGACACGTGTGTTAGAAATATATCTTACAAATTATGACTACTGTTGTAACCACATGAAATGGAATAATTTAACTAATGAAAATGATATAATTTGATAATCATTTTTATTGCTCTGTAAGGTTATAGCTCTGTAAGTTTAGAAAAATTTGAGAAAGTTCAAAATTCATTTTTATTGCAGAGCTAATAGTATATGTATAGAAAATATATCATTAAGATTTTGTAGAACAACATCATTCAGATAATAATGTTCATTTCAATTGGCTACAAATTTCTCCTTCACTTGCTCATTTCAATGGTGAAAAGATGAGATGGATAACATAGCATAGGAGTAGGTGGTGTTTCATAGTAGTCCCACATTGTATTTTTTACAAATGTTTTTAGGTCTTACACAAACACAACAAATCAATTGTTTGTTAGAAAGATGGATCAAAGACATGGGTCAAAAAGGCTAGGCCCAAAGTGTTTCATTTAAAATTTTAATTATAAAAATTAATAATAAAATATTAATAATTTATTAATTTATTAATTAAAATAATATTAATAAATTAATTATCTAAGATAGCACCACATCATCTTAGATAAATGACTTGGCATTTACACGTCATCTTTGATAGTGCCACATCATTAAAAAAAAAGTCTCAAATTGGAGAGGGGATTAAATCAAACTCAAAACTTAAAAAAGGGATCAAAATCATAGTTTTTAAAATAGAGGGATCAAAACCAAAAAAAAATGCAAAATAAGGAGACCATAGTTGCAATTAAGCCTTTATATTTTGTAAAATGACCAAGTATGTAAATGATGCCAATAGGCACTTATGATGGCGTCAGTACCAAATAATAACACTTGTATGATATTATTCTAGATATATATTATATGGGTTGTTACACACAATATTCTAAAAGACACTCATATGCTCTGCCATTGAGTCACAATTCTTGTATTTCATATTAACCAACTTCCTAATCAAACATGCTTTATTTTGCATGTTCTTGCGCTCATAAAATTCTTTTTAATTTATTCCACATTTTTCGAGCATCAGTTTCAAGTTCAACATGTAAATATACACTCAAATCCAACAATTGTATGATTATAGAAACTGTCTTCCAATTCATCTTCTTCCATTCGGCATCGGACTTATCACTTGGTTTACCTTTTCCCCTCTTAATAGGATCATACAAATCTTTGTTGTATAACATATCTTCCATGTGAGTCTTCCAGAGTGTATAATTTTTAGATTTTAGCTTAATCATATTGGAATCTTGAGTTTTCTCCATTTAAAATGCACAAAACAAGCAACTAGAGCTCTCGATACCACTTTGTTGGGAAATAATAAACAATAATAATATTTTTCTCAGGCCGAATACTTTTCCAAACCTATGCAATTTAAATAAACAACCAACATAATCAATTTCAGAGCACAATAATAATAACATAAAAATAAATTAGTAAGAACACCTGATTTTTTATATGGAAAATTTTCCTCAAAGTGAGAGAATAAAAACCACGGGACCTAGTCCAGTAAAACCTTCCAATATATAAATAATAGGTATACAAAAGTCTTCCTATTAACACTTGGGAATAAAAATCTTCACCGATAAACAATAAAGGTTAGAAACATACTCTAAATAACTCTTCCACAAAATATGGGCATACCAAAACAACTCTTTAATAAGGTGAAACTACTCAACTGGAATATAAATAAAATTAACTAAGTGATAGGACCAATATATTGAATTTGTGCCTCAAACTAATAAGGTTTGCTACACTCCTCTATCACTTGTGTCTTTTCCTTTTCTCTATTAAAGTACTCTGAAACCCTTATTTACTTGCTTATTTATTGTGTTGCTTTAGGGATTAAAAAAATACCTTTTAAATACATGTCAAGTTGGTTTGCCCCAAACAAACAATACAAATAAAATACTCTTTTTTCTTTTATTCGTTTTCTTTTTTTCTTTTTCTAAATAAATAGTGGCACCCACTTTAAGAGTGAAGTCACCCTATAATAAGCTCTCTCAAATAGTGAAATCTAATCTCTATATGCATATTTATCCCATGTGCAATGTGATTTTTAACAAGGTTTATAGCGGAAACGTTGTCTATTGTCGTGAATAAAATCAAAGGTTGTCACATGCAAGTATATATGTATGCTTTAATTGCAGCAAATGATAATAGTAAGGTATCATACCCACATGGAGTGAAAGAGGTTTAGATTGAACTTTGTAAGTATTCTTGTTTAGAACTAACATGAGCAAGGTAACAAAATAGTATTTGTAAAACACAAGTTCAGGTTGTCCACAACACAAGACTGAATGCAATAAAGTGAAGGTTTGATTAGATCAAGAGAGTGAATGTTGAGCTATGATCCATTAATATGCATAGTAGCCAAATTGTGTATATGATGAGATGTGTCGTGCCTCAAAAGTTCAGAACATGATCTTTGCGTGTATCTCTACAACATCAAAACATGCATTAATAAGGCAAGAGAATAAATCTCTAAGTCTCACTTATAACCCTAAAATAGGGCTGGTTTATATTTTGAAAATCCTTTATGGTTGTAGCTTCTTATCTCTAAGCAAACTAATTAAGTGAATATCTCTATCCTACTTGCTTCAACCACTTTTGTTATGAAATCCACTTATTGTTGGATCTCTCACAACAACAAACTCTAACCTATTTCTAAATTGATCATTCAATGAAACAAATTTATACCATAAAAGCACATAACGAAATAAGACACTAACATCACATCATTTAACATAAATGCAACATTATATTAACTTCATATTGCTCAACAAATAAGGGTTTAGTTCATAGTGAGCTTAGTACAAACTACTGAACTGAAACTGATAGGAAATATACTTAAATAAAAGATGTAAAAGAAATGACAACCTATTAGTAACTTGGAGATCTCTTGTGATGGATAATTAGCAGGTGAAGACTCCAGTCGCGCTAGTTCTCAGTAGTGAGTACAGGAATGAGTGAGAAGAAGAAATCTCTCTCTCTCTCTCTCTCTCTCTCTCTCTCTCTCTCTCTTCTTACAAATCCTTACACTAAAATGATTCTAAGTTACTTCTAAGACTACTGAATTCTTTCTTGGTGATTGGTCGCTTTCTTCAATTCATAAGGTTAACTTTTATAGGCACAAATGTGGATGTAAAGGCTGGAAGGCCTTGGATCATGGGCTTTTGATGCAAACAATGTTCAACCCATATTTGAAATCAACATATTCCACTTTATCCTTCATTCTTCGTAAACAAGCAATCAGGTACAAACAGTATTGGGAGACAAAGCGTCTGACGCGGGCTGCTACAACATGTGGTGGTGCAGAGGTACATACGGCGCTGTGTCTTTGTACAAGGTGTGAGCTGCAGTGGTAGTCCCCACCGTACCGTCTCTTTTGTCTTCTTGTGCATTTGATCTAATCCAATTGATTTAATATTTCTTTCAAGCACAATTCAATCACGCAAGCCCTAGATTTATAATCATTTCATACTCTTGGCCATTATCTTCTCATTAACTTCAACAAACTATCCATTTTCTTTTTAGCTTTCTATTTCAGACTCTGCCTAGACCAGTCATGTTTCAGCTTACCTTGAATTGCCTTGAAATTAAGTAACAAACACATGAAAACTACAAAAGGAACACCTATTGCTCTCTAAGTAATATAAGCTAAAAACACCAAAACTTAACAAACAAACATTAAAATTATCACATAAAACATAATGAAATGGGGTAATAATAACACACTAAAAGTGGATTATCACTCCCCCAAACTTGAATTATCGCTTGTCCTCAGGTGATACGTCAGGGATTGATAGAAAAGTACCAATTACAACCTAATTAGATCAAAACACATTTAAGCAAAGGCACTCAAAATTTAAATTTTGGTGGATCATTTCAAAGATTGGCACTAAAAGCTCTAAAAGATTTAACTAAATTTTGATAAAACACAATGTTGAACAAGATGTTCCAACATGATGAAGTCTGCTGGAAGAAGACATGTCAGATAAAATATTCTAACTTGTGTCTCGACATCTTGGCCTGATATAGCAGGTTGTTGCCAATCTGGCCCAAGATTTAAGGAGTAATCAGAACATGGATCAAGGAAGAAATAAATAGATATTTCGAAGCCCATGGATAGCTGAAGATTATAAAAAGAAGACCAAGACCTAGGGTAGAAACAGATTCTAAGAATTCTTATTAAGACTTTTGTAAAAGTAGAAAATAAGGGTTTAGGGTTTTGAGAGTCGTGTACTTTCTTGAGTTGTAAGTCACCCTTTGTATCGTTTGATACATTATGGTAGACATAGTTTTACAAATTCATAAAACTTTAGGCAATGAATTATGTATTGTTCTTGGATGAAGCTTTGAAGCAAATCCATGCATTATTTGTTAGTCAAGAATTTTGACTGAATACTTGAAATTCTGGTATCAAATATGAGATGTTGAAATAGATGTCACAACACTGATATCTGAATAATGATCAATATAAGAATGATATAAAAATAGTGAATAATAGCAAAGAGACACAAGCAATTGTTAACCCAGTTCGGTGAAATCACACCTACGGCTGGGGGCTACCAAGTCAGGAAGGAAATCCACTAAACAGAATTAGTTTGAAGACTCTCAGTAAACACACTCCAGTTTACAATCTTCTCACCTAATCTCTACCTGTGATATTTCTATCTAAGACACTTAGACAAGAGACGCCTCTCACTCCCCCTCAATCACATGCAGTGATAACTACAGAACAATACTAAATAGAAGAACATACTTCAAATACAAAGCTTGATCTTGCTTAAAAGCTTCAATCAAGAACAAAACACTCGTACTTAAAAGCTTAGAGTGGACAAATTACAACTCAACTAATCAGTCCAATTCAAGCATCTAACAGATGAATGAATGGCTCACAAAAACAATACAATGCTTAAACCCTAAAACTTAAACGCAGCTTTCAATGACTTATCTCTCTGCACATCAATTAGGGTTGAACATCTTTAAATAGTAATAATCTCCTTGGGCTTGGGCATTAGCAGATCTTTGAATCAAATAATAATTAAAGCTAATTATTCTCCATATCTTTTTGCAAGAAAATAGCAACAACCTATTCTTCAAAATATCACAGAAATTGCTTGCTTCAATTTAAAGATACTCCAAGATTTTCGCACGCAATAAAAGCACAACAGATTGCAAAAAGAGCGCAACAAATAAATCATAACATTCTCAACAGAATGTTCTGTTAACAGATGTTAGGACATCGTGTTTGACATCATGCACAAAGTCCTGCAATACTAAGAAACACCACCTGCAGAATGTTAGAAACAACATGTCAAGACATCAAGTAAGACATCTTGATGAACCACTTTGTTTTAGAAAAATTGCTGCCAATACAGAACTAACAATACTGTATTGAAAGGGGTGTCCTTCAATTGAACAAATTGATGCAGTTACCGAAGGTTGTAACTGTTAGATATCACTGAGGTGATTTAGGAATTGAGATGGGTTTCTCTTATCTAGATGGTGATTTCTAAATAAAATTGTACTGGGTAGGAATTAAGTGATGAGTTGTAAATGGGGGAGTTTAGCTCTAAATTAATACTGCTAATAATGAATTCATTTCTGGCTTGGTAGTCCCCAGACGTAGGTGATTTGCACCGTACTGGGTCATCATATCCTTGTGTTATTTATCTTTCTGTTTTGTTAAACTCAGTATGCTCTCTTGTTCAGAGGTTTATGTCTTGACTGATGTCGAAACATCTGTCATGACATTATTTTATGAATCTGCAGCCTCATTCAAGGTTCTTGTTTTTGTCCTTGTTCAGTTTTAGCAGAGATCAATGTCTTGACATTTAATAGGACATCTGTGATCTGTATACCAGAATTTCAATTGGTATCAGAGCAGACATCTTGTCTGTTTCTGGATGAGATCTTGGGATATAATTTCTGGTTCATTAAACAAGGTGTGTGTTTGTGCGATCAAACCTTTCATTCTGATGTTTTCAAAGGTATTGGATATCTATAATGATTGGTATTGGATCAAGGATGACAACTAGTGTTTGGTTGTCTTTTGCTACTGTGAAGATGGTCCAACTGCCGTTGGTGAAGAGGTTCTTCTCTGCATGATATCTCATAAGATGTCTTGACATCTTGACTGAAGACTGTTGAAGGTGTTCTTTGGTGTTCCGTTGCATGTGATGGAAGAACTCTGGCTGACCTATGTGATTCTGGAGTTGTGGTTCAAGAAAAGTCTATTCTTGGAATAGATTGAGATATTCACTATCCAGATATTTGAACAAGAAAGATGGTGGAAGCATTTTCTGATCTTGCCTGTGGTCTTATACTCTTGAAAGTAAAGCTAGATTGAAGACTTTGTTTATCCTTTTTTTGTCATGAAGGTGTCAGCATCTATGGAAGTTCTAGTCGTTCTAGTAGGGAGTAATGGAATGGAGAGAGGTGTTTGTTGCTGCTTGCCTTTGATGTCTTGTTACTTGGAAGGATGGTTTCTTCAGGTATCTTGAAGTCAGTTTGGAGGAAAGATGAGTTGTATTCTAGGTTATCAAATTCATAGTCTATGGAATTGGTAAACTACTCTTATCATGACAAAGATGTCAAAGACACTTGATATTTCTCTCACGTCCACTCATAAAGGCTTCTCTGTCATGTATTTGGAGTCCTCTGGTTGCTCTACTGGATCTAGGATGTTTTTTAGGATCATCAATCTGAAGAAATTGGGGGTGATTTATTTTCACCATCCATGTCTTGCAAGGTAGTGTTTCTTCAGATAAGTTGAAGTGGTTCTTCTGAAGGAATACACATAGGATTGTGCTAGCTAAGTCAACGCGAGTCAAGGGTGTCAGCCTTGATGTCTCAACATTTTTCTTGGCACATAAGATACTTGCACTAAAGAATACTTGATTGGTATTCCTAAAGTACTGATATCTCTTGGATGTACGACTCACTGAACAAGGATTTAAGATCAATTACTTTTGTGAAATTCACAAGTATCTAATTGTTTATCCATGTGCGTGGTGTTCAAAATTGATGAAGTCAAGATGGTACTCCAGGAAGTGCAACATCTCTAGTTGCATTTACTCAGGGCCGTGTTCTATGAAGATTGGATGTAGTCAATATCATCATTGAAGATTTCATTAGATAAGGATCTGATGTTCAACTAGATGTTAAAACATTCCATCAGCAGAGTTTATGTATAATCTTGTTGATTCAAGGAGTGAATCTATAGGACAAGGAAGGGGAGTAGCTTATGCTTTGGGAACCAAAAGTTTGTGTGTTGACATAAAGTGTTGGGAACCTTCTTCTGGTTGGATTTGTAGAGGCGCATAATCTGACTAGGAAGTTTCTTGGCAAGAAACTTATCTAGAATATGGTGCTGATGGAAGTGAAGATGAAGTCATCTTAATCTTGATGAATATTGCTTGGGTCAGTTTATTTCTGATCTAGGTGAATTGGAGTGCAGCTGCTGATAGCATGTGATCCTTTTCAACATGGAGGTTTGGATAAGTGTCCAGGATATTATCTCTGACTCCTTAAAGAATTCTCTACTTAAGGAAAGCTGGATTTCTTTTGGTATAGCTATTGTGTGGTCTGGTCTTGATTACCCTTTTCTAAAGAACCCGACTTTGGCATGTTTGATTCTTCTGAAGATGTGTTCCTGAAGCAGTTGTTCATCAAGGTATGTGTCCTTGAATAGCTTGGGTATGGTTCATAAATATGATAGAGGTTGTCTACTTAAACTTGATATCTTAATCAAGTCTATGAGATCATGGAACTCTTGTTCTGTAGAAGTGACAAAGTTCCTCGAGATGGTATGTCTGAGGGGGAGTTGATCAAGACTGTATCAGACAGACTTGAGCTCATCAGCTGGAAGTCATGACATTGATGTCAAAATTAGATGATCTAACATCATGGTTACCATCAAACTGTTCTCTCTATGGGATCTAGTTACAATGGAGGTTTATCATCTTGAGAGAAGCTGATCTTCTCAGATGTGATTGGAATGGATGCTTCAAAAAGCCTACGTAGTGTATGGGAATTGTAGAAGCTAGTAGAGGCTACATTTCATAGTCTTAGTGTATCTAAGATGTCTTGCTTTGGATAAAGTAGGATGTTTGCTGAAGACCCAAATTCTTGGTTGAACCAAGAGTATTCTATCTCTTAGAAATTTGGAGGAAGCTGCGTGACACTTGGCTATTTAACCATAGTCACTTGGATCTAATATGTGTGTTTCATCTTGCCCTTTGAATAAATTACCTTTGTGAAGAAGGGTGGTTGTTTGAAGATCAAAGGAGGAGCTGGTTTTGCTCTTGGCTTGCAAATTGTTGAAGGGATCTTCTCTTAAGGAGCTTGCTTTGGTGGGAGTATGAGAGTTTATTTCTCTCTACAGTTGTCTGAAGTTCTTGATGATCAAGTTGGTAGGAGCTGTGTTCTTTGAAGATATTTAGTTGGATTACTATGCAATAGTAAGTACAGTGGTAATTGTATCAAGAACCATAGTGTTTGGTATCTGTGATATGAGAAGGATGTCCTAACTGATGTTAGAACATCATCATGTTTTCTGAAATTGGAATTCAGATTGTGGAAGATGATAATCTCTAGTTGATTCAAAAGTGTTCTAACTTATTATACGGGAGAATGATGAGATAAAGACTGTCTTGAATTATGGGGGTATATTTCTTATACTCTGACTCATGCTGAGGTCAGAATGCTTGTGGAGAGAAGGTTACTTCTGCTACAAGTAACTCTAGAAAGAAGTGGATTAGTTTGGTGCTTAGGTAGCAAGTAAGTTGAGGATTTCTGGAGCATGTATTTGATGTTTTTCAAGTGTGAATGACATTTGGGATAACTAACAAACTAAGAGACTCTGTATGTCTCTTTGAGGAATGTGAAGCATTCTAGGTTCAATTGGATTTATTCTCAAGGAACATGGATATTTATAATTGTAAAATCCAAGGTGGATTTGTACAGGGTATGGATGGGTTCAAGATGAGAGTGATCAATGGTAAGTTTGATCTCAATCCAAGAGTTTATTAGTTATGGTACAAGGATGTGATCCTCGTACTTTCTCACTATATGAGCATGCAGTTGGTCATGTGATATCATGTGGTGATTTTGGAAATTTCTTGTTGGAAGGAGAATCATTTATGTAAGATAGGGGGATAACTTCTGTCTGATGGGTGTACTATTGCTTGTGGATCAAGCAGTGTGTGAATGCATTCAGCAGGTGTGTTGAACAAGGAATGAGCTCTTGAAGATATGAATATGAGTATTATGTTTTCCATTCACTTTGAGGTGTTATTCTTATAAAGGAGCACTGGTTATCTTTGACAGGGGGAGTTGGATTTCTATCTAGGATATGTTGCTGCGGTAGTATAGTTGTTTATCAAGATTGGATTTGTGTGATGTTAGACAAGATGTTATGACAATGTGTTACTGATGAAGTTCAAGGTGGACTTGACAATTTGGATTTGGTTCTATCATTAGGGTGTCAATGGATTGAATCAGAGTTGTACAAGCTTCTTGGGAGTGTCCTGAGAGTCATCGCTTATGTCTGGGAGTATATATTTTACTTTGCAGAATGAGATAAGGCTCATGGGAGTCTTTGTTGTCAACAGGGAGATGTTTGAAGAAATGTCCTAACATCTTGGTCAGTTTTTTTTGTACTTCTGGTTGAAAGGAGTATTCTTGGGGCTCATTGGAAGGCATTGTGACTATGCTTCAGAGTTTACAAGATGGACTGGACAAAGTCTGACAAAATGTCAGGACATTGTTTAGAACGTATGGTTGTTTCCAAGTTGATTGTCTTGGACGGTGGAGAGTGTGTCTTAGAGAAGGCGTGTTAAACATGTGTCTTGATACATGCGTATTCTTTGGACGTTTTATCATAAAGTTGAAACAGTCAAATCCTAGATGGGCGGTGCACAGTCATTTATGTTGAAGTTACCTACCTAAATTTATTTCTCCATTGAATTGTTCATCGGTAACTTCTATGGACCGTAAATTCCTAGAGAAACTGCTTGGGTATTTAAAGGGGGTCGATGCGTCTAGATTCCCAGGTTGTGTTCCTTGTTTCTAGGTTATGTCTTCATGGCTTTTTTCCGGGTTTGGGTAAGTACCATGTGGGTATGGAACCGTGTTAGCTATTTTTGCCAATTTTTGGCTAAAAGGGGGGGGGGGGGGGGAGAATGGGTGCGTATTCATCTCGATTATGTGTTGGTCCTTACAACACATAACTGATATCCTTTTTGGCGTGGAGTCCATTCTTGTAGTTGTTTTGCAAGGATGTTGGATGGGATGTTCTAACATCCTGTCTGAGTCTCAGGTTCTTCTCTGAGTTTGTGTCTTGTGATCTGAGTTAAGAACACAGTTGTGTCTTGTGTTATGAGTTACCCGGAGTAGCAGTCTGCTTCCCTGAGTCCTTGACGGGATAATTCGGGTTGGTGTTTGGTAGCTCCGGTGACAAGTATTGGTTATGGGTTTGAGGGGGAGTGGTGTGCATCTTCTTCCTCGTGTACACCAGGACAATGGGTAATGGGTACACGGGAAGAGTGAAATCTTTCGGCTGAAATGACTTTGGGACTTTCTACGCTCTCTCTCTCTCTGGAGCATCCTAGGTTTATTGTGCAAAAGGTGTTTTAGCCAAAAAATTTCAAAAGGGGGAGATTGAAAGCTCTAAAAGATTTGACTAAATTTTGGTAAAACACAATGTTGAACAAGACGTTCCAACATGATGAAGTTTGCTGGAAGAAGATATGTCAGAAAAGATGTTCTAGCTTGTGTCTCGACATCTTTGCCTGATATAGTAGATTGCTGCTAATCTGGCCCAAGATTTAAGGAGTAATCAGAATATAGATCAAGGGAGAAATAAACAGATATTTCGAAGCCCATGGATAGCTGAAGATTATAAAAGGAAGACCAAGACCTAGGGTAGAAACAGATTTTAAGAATTCTTATTAAGACTTTTGTAAAAGTAGAAAATGAGGGTTTAGGGTTTTGAGGGTCGTGTACTTTCTTGAGTTGTAAGTCACCCTTTATATCGTTTGATATATTGTGGTAGACATAGTTTTATAGATTAAGAAACATTTAGGTAATGAATTATGTATTGTTCTTGAATGAAGCTTTGAAGCAAGTGCATGCATTGTTTGTTAGTCAAGAGTCTTGACTGAATACTGTATTGAAAGGGGTGTCTTTCATTTGAACAGATTGATGCAATTACTGAAGGTAACTGTTAGATATCACTGAGGTGATTTAGGAATTGAGATTCTAGATAGAATTGTATTGGGTAGGGATTAAGTGAGGAGTTGTAAACGGGGGAGTTTAGCTCTAAATTAATACTGCTAATAATGAATTCATTCCTGGCTTGGTAACCCCCAGACGTAGGTGATTTGCACCGAACTGGGTCATCATATCCTTGTGTTATTTATCTGTCTGTTTTGTTAAATTCAGTCTGCTCTCTTATTTTGAAGTTTGTGTCTTGACTGATGTCGAAACATCTGTCACAACATTGTTTTATGAATCTGCAGCCTCATTGAAGGTTCTTGGTTCTGTCCTTGTTCAGTTTTAGCAGAGATCAATATCTTGACATTTAATAGAACATCTGTGATCTGTATACCACAATTTCAGGCACAACTCAGTCTTGCAACTGATCTGAAGTGGATGTGTTTTTGAGCTTTATAAGATTCTTGCAGTCACGACAGTACTCTTCAGTGAAATAATCTAGCCTAAATTCAATTTGATTGATTGCACCCATTACTTTCTGCACTTTGTTTTCCATGTGAATATTGTAATTCCTTTCAAGAAATTGGGCAATGCTTAAAAGATTACATTTGGTTCCCGGGATATACATCACATCTTTAACCAAAGAATGCTCACCATTTTCCCTCTTGATTGATACGTCGCCAATACCCTCAACTGTAAGTGTGCTATCATATGCTAATTTCACCTTCTTCTTTAATGCTTGATTGATTTTAACAAACTAATCTTTCCTTTTTGTCGCGTACGTTGAACATCCAGAGTCAAAGTGCCATTGATCACTGCATTCTACGTCTTCTCGTGTAGTCAGCATCACATTTTTAAGCGAATGTACTAGGCTTTGGTTGCATTCTCCTACATTGTTTTCTGCTTCAGCGATCACCATTAACAACGTGCTCTCATTATCTTTTTGCCTTGCAAACTTTGCTTCAACTTCTTGTGGATCATTCTTATTGGCATGACATTCACGAGCAAAATGTTCAAGCTTTTGACAGTTGTAGCATTGAAAATTTCTCTTATTATTCTTCCATCTTCTTCCTCTTCCTCTATTATTGCCACCCTTGTAATAGCTTGATCCACCACCTTTGTTGCCACTGCTTTCTCCATTTTAGAATGTTGAATTTTGGAATTTTGGGAGTCTCTCCCACCATTGTTGTGATAGTTTCCTCTACCTCTAGTCATAGACCACTTTCCCTTCACTTTCTTTTCCTTTCCAATGAAACAAGTTTGTAAAGCAACTTCAGCATTTACTTTTTCAACATTTCTCTCCTCAATTCTCTGCTCATGAGCCTCAAGAGAATTTTACAACTCTTCTTTGATCATAGTTGAACGATCATTGAACATTTTAATGGCAACCACTATGTTATCGAATCTTGTCGTCAATGATCTCAAGATTTTACCAACCACATACTGCTCGATGATTGTCTCTCCATAAGCTTTCACTTGATTCAACAATCTTGTGATTCTTGTAGTAAATTCATTAATGGTTTCCTTCTCCTCCATTTGAATTAACTCTAACTGCCTCTTGTGAGTTTGTAACCTCACCACCTTTGTTTTATCTGCTCCTACATAAATTTTCATCAAGATTTCCCAAGCTTCCTTTGAGAATGTGCAGTAAGCAACCTTCTCAAAATTATCGGCATTAACACATTGATGAAGAAGATACAAAACTTTTAAATCTTTCGTCCTCTCTTCCTTGTGTGCTGTCTTCTGTGCAACCGTTGCATCTTCTAAAAGTGAATTAACATCATTCTTGATCACTTCAAGAACATCTTGATAACCAAACAATACCTTCATTTATTTTCACCACTTAGCATAATTCTTTGCATCGAGAATTAGAAGATTTGTAAGTATAAGTTCATTAGAGATGGAAAGAATTTCCGCACACGAAGTGTTCAATCAAAGAACCAGACTCTTAATGCCAAATGTTGCGTCAAAAGCTCAATCACAAGATGAAAGATGAACAGGAGAATAATGGGGAGAGTGAGAGAATTGGAGAGAGTAATTATTGAGGGTGAAAAATTGTTGTTAATTTTTTATATTGAGAGAGAAAAGGTTTTATTTACAAAGTTTGTAACTAATCTCTCAAACTTTGTAACTAACCTATAAACTTTGTAACCACAGAGTTTGTAATTAATCTCACAAATTTTGTAACCACTTGAACTACATTTCTTCAACATTTTTTTATGTAAAAACTAGTGGGATACCCGTGCGTCCGCACGAGTACTGCTGTGGACCGCGAAATTGTCACTAGTTTGTCATAAAAATTCAAACAAATTAGAAAATATCAAAATATTATTGGAAAAAAAATAGAAAATGGACTGGAAGATAATTATAAAGTTTTTAAAATTAACTATTATTAAGAAAAACTATTAAACACATACTTTGTAAAAAACAATTGTGAAAATAGAAAAAAAAAATGTTTATTTAGGGTTGATAGAGTTATAATAAAAGGGTTTATAAAGTTTAATAAATGAGACAAATAAATATCCAAAATTATAATTAGTTGAAAATAAGTAGAAAACTAATTTTGCTATGATTTAAAATATAAAATAATGAAAAGTCATTCGTACAACAGACATAAGTTTTACATTTATTTTTTTAAATGTACATACAAAGTAAAAACCCGTGCGTTCGCACGTATTTTGATACGTTAACCCGTGCGTTCACACGGTACTGGTGTGTTACCCGTGCCTTCGCATGAATACTGGTGTGGTACGTACGATTTTGTTTTCAAAATTTAATAATATAATAAGAAAAATGAAATGGAAAAAAGGCAAAATTGCCTAACTAAAAGTTTATTATATTTAAAAGAGATAATAAAATAATTTCAGTATTTTCTTCCGTATATAAAAATATTTTAATCAACAATAAAATTATTTTAAAATGTAACAAAATTGTAAATCAGAAAAATAATATTGTTTTACATCAATAATATGTATTTTTAACTTTCAATATATTAAACTCGTACGTTCGTACGAATTTTGATATGGTTATCTGGGCGTTCACACGGTACTGCTGTGTTACCCGTGCATTCGCCCCTTTGAGCAAACCTTAACCTAAACAAACTATTATAAATCAACTAAGGACTCTGAATACCCCCGTCCTCAAAATTCCTTGTCTCACACGGATACTCAAATACATCAAACCATGTACGTTTTACATATTTTGTGTAGCTTAACCAGGAAGGAAAGGAAGGCTTGTGCCTCACCTGCCAGTTTATTTTATTAATTATGCATCCCATTTTATTTGTTCTTATTTTGAGATATATTCTTTCATAATAGGTGTTTCAAACTATTAACACTCATTTAACGTGTAATTTATAAAACAATTTGGAACAGATCCTTTAAAAAGATGATTTACGGTGAAAAATGATTTCCCATATTGTCATGAGTATGATAGTAATAGTTAGTGAAAAACCGGAATTTTGAGCCTATCAGCATTTGAAAAACGTGTAGAAGTTGAAATTGAATAAGTTATATCAATCTGTACTGCAATAATTTTTCATGAGATGAATATGCTTATCATAAGCCAAACCGATTGTTCAAGAACACGAGTACAAATTATTTCATAAACACAAGCATTGCCTATTAGTAACTTAAGGTGCATAAAATTGTAACGGCAATGATGATGAATTCAGGATGAT
Organism: Lathyrus tuberosus; assembly: GCA_022829125.1. Classification (NCBI taxonomy): domain Eukaryota; kingdom Viridiplantae; phylum Streptophyta; class Magnoliopsida; order Fabales; family Fabaceae; genus Lathyrus; species Lathyrus tuberosus. Next base: position 3,541,748 of record JALAZF010000414.1, on the reverse strand, counting down.
CTATTTTAGCCTCTGATAAAATGAAATACAGAAGAACCAACATAGAGTTCTAAATATCATAACCAATGACATTGCAAACACATAATACATAACAAATGACATGAACGAAATTGATAAATAAGTTGCATACTTAATCAGTATGTCTAAATCTCCAGGCAGACATAGAGTTCTCCCATGTATAGTCCCGCTGATCGTCATTGTCAGAATCAAGTGGTTCGTAGTCGCGTTCTTCGTCTTCATCAGAATCATAAAATGTTACTTTCCTCAGATATCTGGATGCTTTCGTTCTTATTTTCCTCTTTCTTCTGTGTTATAGCGCAAGAGGGACATGTACCTTAAGAAGAAAAGCAGTTTATGAAAATTGTAAACATTCAAAAATAAGGGACTGTCTGCTAACATCAACATAACACGTTAACATTTAGGGACATGAAAAGGCAAATGGGGTGTTGTTCATGCAATATAAGAAAGTGCAAAAACATCAATGCAAAACAAAACTGTACCGGTGGCACCTGCATATGTGGTTGAAACTCGGGAGGTTGTTGGTGGGGTTCACCGCGGGGGAAATCCGTAGGTGGTTGGACATCCGAAGGTGGTTGGTTGTCAGGAAGGGGTTCATTGTGGACATCAGGTTGAATATGTTGTTGGGTCTATTGATGTTATGTACAGAAAGATATAGTGATTAAGAAATGCAGAGAAAGATTTAGTGATGAACAAAACGTGCAAATTTTGTAAATGGAAAACCTGTAGAAGTAGTTGCCCGTCGACACAATGATCGTGACCATCTTTTTGCTTCAAATTGGGTGAAGGTGGCATGGGAGGCGGTGTCTGGACATCAGTAGGCTCTGGTTCATTGATTTTGTGGTTGGATGCCATAGAAAATCTGATGTCTTCTTCAAGTTTGGTGCATTATATAGAGTATAGGAGGCAGGAATATATAATGAGGGTGTCTGACTCTGCAGCTTCCCCCTACATTGGAAATGGAAATGAAGTAATACTTTAGAAAGTGTAAAGTTGGAATACTGACAGGCAAATGATTAATGAGGGTCGATTTTTAAGTGCACCATGTAGTTGCTAATACAATGTATAAAATTAATGGTCATTAAAGGAAATGAAAAGTATCCTTGAAAAATAATAATGATTCAAAATAAGACATATAAATAACAATTGAGGGAAGTTGTAGAATTGAAAGTATCCCTACATGTACAACATAAATTCGCAAGTTATGTACTGCATCTATTAAGTTATCAATTTATATACCAATGAAAGTCAGGAAACCCGGGAAATATCTTTCTAACCTGGCTAAAGAATCAGATCTGAAAGTTGAATGCATTCGTATCCACCAAATGATGCCTCTCATGGAAACCGAAATGAAAACAATATTGAATCAGAAATGAATTCAATATGACTTGTGATAATAAATTAATAGAACCAGTTTCAGGCCCATTTACAAAGTATCCGACACACTTCTGAAACATAATCCATGAAATGGATCCAATGAAAACCATTATACAAGCAGTTTCTGGTTCACACCCTAAAAAATGATGCTGTAAAAACAACAGCAACTGCATACCTATTGATAACACGAAAACATATCATGTTTTTGCTTTGATTTATGTTAAAATCTTGTTCCATTTCCGTCTAATCTCCGATTATTCCGAGAATATTTAAGTGTTTTTGCAGATAATTCCATTTCCAAGTTAAAAGTATGCAAAGTGTAGAAAAGAAACAAAACGTGTAAGAAAAGAGCAGAAAAGAGAAGGAAAATAGCAGAATCCAAATTCTGCTGGTGTGACGATCGTCACAGGTCGCTCACGACCGTGACAGACTCAAAATGCATCACGAATGTCACAGAAGCTTCACGATCGTCATGGATCCATAACAGATTTATTACGTTGAGCACATACGTGGTCATGAAGCTTTAGATGTTCAGTTTTTCACACGTTCACATTTCTTCCGAAGTATTCTAGGTTCCAAGTCAAGTAACTGTCAAAAGTAAATACCTACAATTTCACCAACTACTGCCATAGTTCAGGATATAAATATGAGAGGTTTCAAAGAAAAAAAAGGTGACCAATTTTCCATTCCGAAGTACTGTCTTACTGCCAAATTATTTTGAGAGCTTTTCCTTTGTTTTTGTTTCCCTTTACCATCTCCTTGTCCCCTATCACCACCGAACAAAGTAATAGTTTCTCACATTGAGGAACTATTTCACCTTAGTTTAAGTTTTTGTTTCCTACCTTCATCATTTTGTTGTTTAAATTTATTCAAGCAAAAAGCCTGCCGATATGTGGAGGAATTGCTTAGACCGCATTTACCAGGTTTTTATCATTTCAATTTATAGCAATTGTTTTTCTTTTATCATGATTTAATTGTTTATTCGCATTCATGTCTATTTTAATTAGTATGTCGAGCTAAATCGATTTTATCGGTATGTAATTGAGCAACCGGAATGGATTAAATATTTCTAAGCTAAAATTATAAATCAACTTATTTTCTGGCTTCGATTTCTTAATTTAAAACCAACTTTTATTACGAGAGTAAAAAGGTAACAAAGGTTAAGGTCAAGACCACGAGAGTGTGAGATTTTACCCGGATAGCTGAAATCGAGCATTAGTTTTAAAAACAGCGAGAGCGCTTTAAAGTTAATTAGGACTTATTAGTTTTTAAAAATTATTTTTACACTCATATGGTCTAGCGAGAGCAGACATATTGACTTAAAGGTATAGTCTGAAGCAACAACCACGAGAGTGTGAGGTGAGGGCTTTTAAACTGATTTTTTCTACAGAATTATATTGTGATAAATTTCTATACGCTTAGGTTTAATGAAATCGACGATGGTATACTGAATTATATACCGATATCCTAATCATAACTAGTTTATCCTTAAATTTTATTTTCCCTTTAATTTCCCTTTTTTGAACCAAAAACCCATATCAGATTAGCCTTAGATTTACATAGTAACACTAGATAACGGTACGTTCGATTTTTAGTCTCTGTGGGATCGATAATCTTTTAAAACTACGCGATACGACTGTATACTTGCAGTCAGAATCATTTAGGCACACTAAATAGCGATCAAGTTTTTGGCGCCGTTGCCGGGGACTAATTAAGTCGATATCGTAACTCCTTTGTTGCGCCGTATAGACTAAGGCAAAAACCAAATTTCCCCTTATTCTCGATTGTATGCCAAGTACTCGCTCACAAAGCGAAGACTTGCAACCACCAATCGCCGAATTAGAGCATTTCTTACATTTAAGACGCAGAATACTTGAGTATCAACGCAAGTATAATATTCCCGATCTCCTTGCTCATACTCCTGAATCAGTCAAAGAACGAAACATGGCCGAAGGACCCCAGAACCGTCCTCTTAAGTATTATGCTACCCCATTTGAGCAAGAACCACATAACAGCATTGCTGCCCCTGCTATCAACCGAAACGATTTCGAGTTGAAACCCTCATTGCTGTCAGCCGTACAACAACATCAATTCTCTGGAAATCCTACAGAAGATCCTAATGAATATTTGACCAAGTTTGTGCAGTACGCAAACACAGTGAAGGCAAATGGTGTAACTGCAGACGCGATAAGACTACGTCTTTTTCCTTTCTCATTAAGAGATAGAGCTTGGGCTTGGTTGCAATCCTTGCCATCAAACTCTGTTACTACGTGGGATGAGTTGAAAAAGGTATTCTTAGCGCGATATTTCCCCCCAAGCAAAACAGCTATGCTGAGAGCCCAAATTAATAGTTTTCGACAGAAGGACAATGAATCTCTTTACGAAGCATGGGAAAGATACAAAGATATGATGAGGATGTGTCCGCATCACGGTCTTGAATATTGGCTAGTCATCCACACGTTTTAGAATGGTCTCTTGTACAATACAAGATTGATAATAGATGCCGCCCTGGTGGTACACTTATGGATAAACCTTATGAAGAAGCCTATCAACTGATCGAAAGCATGGCTCAAAACCACTACCAATGGAGAGGAGAAAGAACTGCAGTGGAAAAATCCCAAACAAAAGGTGGAATGTACGAGGTTAGCAGCCTTGATTGTGTCAATGCTAAGGTAGATGCCCTTGCCCAAAAGATTGATAACTTGACCATAACACCTGCAACCACCGTGGCTGCTGTAGCTCAAAATTGCGAATTATGCGGGACACCTGGACATGCCGCCACTGAATGTCAAATTTTGGCAGGAGTCTCCAGTGACCAAGTTAATTATGCTCAGGGGAACCCTTATGCAAATACTTACAATCCGGGCTGGAAGAATCATCCAAACTTCTCCTACAAAAACAATAATGCATTGTATGCACCTGGTCAAGCACCTGCTACACCACCAGGCTACCAAAAGGCTGTCGTAACTGCCCCAAATGTTCCTAGGAAGTCCAACCTTGAACTAATGATGGGAAACTTTATAGCTACCCAGGCTTAAACAAACAAAGACTTCCTGAATCAAAACATACACACTAGTGAGCAAATTAAGCAGTTAGCAAACAAAGTAGACGCTTTAGCCACCCACAACAAAATGCTTGAAACCCAAATTTCACAAGTGGCACAACAACAAGCACCTACTACTGCTCCTGCTGGAACATTTCCTGGACAGCCACAACCTAATCCGAAAGGACATGCAAATGTCGTTATATTAAGAAGTGGTAAAGAACTAGACGGACCCATTGATCCGAGACTTAAGAACCTAGCCATGTACCAAAGGCCTGATAGCACCACAACTGAGAAGGAAAATGAACCCAAGGAAAAGGAAGGTAATAACTAAGAGGCCGCAAACAAAAAAAAACCTTATGTGCCTCCACCACCCTATAAACCACCTATTCCGTATCCTCAGAGATTTGCAAATTCTAAAACTGCAGGGCAATTTAAGAAATTTGTTGAACTTCTGAAACAATTAAACATCACGATACCTTTTACAGAGGCCATCACTCAGATGCCCTCATATGCTAAGTTCCTTAAAGAAATCCTATCCAATAAGAAAAAGATTGAGGACAAAGAAACAGTTACACTTACTGCTGAGTGTAGCCCGATAATTCAAAACAATATGCCTCCTAAGCTGAAAGACCTAGGTAGTTTCTCCATACCTTGTGTAATTGGGAAGTTTGTCATAGACAAAGCTCTATGCGACTTAGGAGCCAGTATTAGTGTTATGCCCTTATCCATATGCAAGAAGCTTGATATGGGAGACTTATGACCAACTAAGATGTCTATTCAATTAGCTGACCGCTCTATTAAATACCCAGTTGGTATACTAGAAAATGTTCTAGTTCGCATAGGACAATTCTATATCCCCACCGATTTCATAATCATGGATATTAAAGAAGACTCCACTACTCCTATCATACTAGGAAGACCATTCTTAGCTACCACTGGAGCCATTATAGATGTGAAAAGGGGTAGGCTAACTTTTGAAGTTGGCGAAGAGAAGGTTGAGTTTATTTTGACACAATTCTTACAAGCTCCAGCTATAGACGACACATGTTATCTACTAGATGTCATAGATGAATGTGTAAGAGAAATAGAGATGGAACCAACCACTTACTCAGATATTATAAAAATTCCAATACCTCCGATTTTTGAAGATGATAATTGGCATGAACCTTATCAAGACGATAGCCTAAGCGAATGTTTAACACTTACACCAGATCATCTGCCTTGCCCGAAGAAACCAGTTCTAGAACTGAAAACACTACCCAATAATTTAAGGTATGAATTCTTAGACGCGGAACTCGAACGACCCGTGATAGTCAATGCAGACTTAGGACATACCGAAACTAAGAAAATTTTAGATGTCTTGAGAAAATACCCAACTGCGTTAGGCTATAACATCGCCGACCTTAAAGGAATAAGTCCTTCTATTTGTATGCATCGCATTATGCTAGAGGAAGACTGTAAATCCTCTAGAGAACATCAGAGAAGGATTAATCCGATCTTAAGCACTGTATTCAAGGATGAAGTGAAAAAGCTTTTAGAAGCAGGAATTATATACCCGATATCAGACAGTAAATGGGTTAGCCCAGTACATGTCGCACCAAAAAAGGGAGGTGTTACAGTTGTTAAAAATGCAAAAGGTGAGTCTATAACACAAAGAGTTGTAACTGGAAGTAGAATGTGCATCGATTATAGAAAGTTGAACAAAGCTACTCGTAAAGATCACTTCCCATTACCATTCATTGACCAAATGTTAGAACGATTGGCAAAACACTCTTACTTCTGCTATTTAGATGGTTACTCAGGATTCTTTCAAATCCCGATACATCCTGATGACCAAGAAAAGACAACCTTCACATGTCCCTATGGAACATTTGCTTATCGACGAATGTCGTTTGGACTATGTAACGCTCCTGCCACATTCCAAAGATGCATGATGTCGATCTTTGCTGATTTTATAGATGACATTATGGAAGTGTTTATGGATGACTTTTCTGTTTGTGGGCAGAGTTTTGAAGGATGTCTATCGAACCTAGAGATGGTACTTGAAAGATGCGTAAAAGTCAATCTCGTATTAAACTGGGAGAAATGCCATTTCATGGTAAATCAAGGAATCGTACTTGGACACGTAGTATCTGACAGAGGGATTGAAGTTGATAAAGCCAAGATAGAAATTATAGAAAATCTTCAACCTCCAAAAACCGTACGAGAAATACGAAGTTTCTTAGGACACGCCGGTTTCTACCGACGATTCATAAAAGATTTCTCGAAAATTACCAAACCTCTTACCGGTCTATTAATGAAAGATGCTGAATTTATCTTTAATGAGAAATGTCAAAAAGCGTTTGAACAGTTAAAAATGGCTCTCATCACCGCACCTATCATGCAACCACCAGATTGGAGATTACCTTTCGAAATTATGTGTGATGCGAGTGATTATGCCGTAGGTGCAGTTCTAGGACAAAGAAGGGACAGAAAACTCCATGTTATTTACTATGCAAGTAGAACCTTAGACCCTGCCCAAATGAACTACGCCACCATAGAAAAAGAACTTCTAGCCGTGGTTTTCGCCCTTGACAAATTCCGTTCTTACCTAGTGGGAGCGAAGATCATCATTTATACAGACCACGCGGCTATTAGGTATTTGTTGAACAAAAAGGACGCAAAACCTAGACTGCTAAGGTGGATCCTGCTTTTACGAGAATTTGATTTAGAGATCAAAGATAAGAAATGAACTGAAAATGTAGTAGCAGACCACTTATCCCGATTAGATGGCATCAAACCAGAGCCAGTCCCTATTAATGACGATTTCCCTTATGAACGACTCATAGCCCAACTTGAAGATGATATGTCTAAACTATATTTAAATGAACCAAAAATAGAAGAAGTCGTGGAAGAAATTAACTCACACACAATACTGCCATGGTACGCTGACATAGTCAACTACTTAGCAGCTGGAGTACTTCCACCAGACCTATCTTATCAACAAAAGAAAAAATTCTTTCATGATCTAAAACATTATTATTGGGATGAACCTCTGCTCTTTAAAAGAGGAGCCGACGGTATTTTCCGTCGTTGCGTCCCTAAAACTGAAATAGAAGACATCATCTCTCAATGTCACTCTACTCCTTATGGAGGACATGCTAGTACTTCAAAGACATGCGCTAAGATTCTACAATCCAGCCTATTTTGGCCTAACCTCTGGAAGGATGTCCCCATTGCAATACTAAATTGCAACCGGTGCCAGCGCACTGGTAACTTATCAAGACGCGATGAGATGCCCTAAAAAGGCATATTGGAAGTAGAAGTCTTTGATGTATGGGGGATTAATTTCATGGGACCTTTCCCATCATCCTTTGGAAATAAATATATACTCGTAGATGTCGACTATGTTTTGAAATGGATTGAGGCTATAGCTTCTCCTACAAATGATGCACGAGTAGTCATAAAGCTTTTCAAAAACACAATTTTTCCCAGATTTGGTGTGCCGAGACTTGTCATAAGTGACGGTGGTTCTCATTTCATATCAAAAATATTTGACAAACTTCTATCAAAGTATGGAGTAAGACACCGCATAGCAACACCATATCATCCACAAACTAGTGGACAGGTTGAAGTCTCGAATAGAGAAATAAAACAAATCTTAGAGAAGACCGTAGCCACCTCTAGGAAAGATTGGTCCTCTAAACTTAATGAAGCTTTATAGGCATATAGGATGGCCTACAAAACACCAATCGGAACTACACCTTTCAAACTAGTCTATGGTAAATCCTGCCACTTACCAGTAGAATTAGAACACAAAGCCTATTGGGTTATTAAAACACTGAACTTAAGGTACGATTCTGCAGGTGAAAAGCAAATCCTAGATCTGCACGAACTAGAAGAGTTAAGACTAGACGCTTATGAGAACGCAAAAATATATAAAGAACGAACTAAGAAATGGCACGATAAGCGTTTATCTAGAAAAGAATTTAGTGTGGGAGACGTTGTGCTCCTATTTAATTCAAGATTAAAACTCTTTCCTGGGAAACTAAGATCTAGATGGTCCGGTCCTTTTGAAATTACCAAGGTATTACAGAATGGAGCAATAGAAATTAAGGGTAGTAATAGCGAACCATTCATAGTAAATGGGCAACATTTAAAGCACTATCATAGCATTGAAAATAGGGACTATTTGAATAGCCTTAAACTTTTAGAGTTGCCCGCTGATCCCCCTAACTAAAATATCGAATTGATTTCGTCAGGCTTACGACGTTAAAAACAGCGCTTAATGGGAGGCAACCCATGATGATTGTTTTTCCTTCTTTATGATTGTTATTTCTTTACATTTTCTATATTCTATTTTGTTTTCAAAGTTCTAGTTTTCATTTATATTTTCTTAAACTTTTTTGGAAATTGTTGTGCTAATCATATAATTGCAAAATACAGGATTACAAAGTCTTTCTACATTTTCTGTACTCCTCTTCTGATTTCATTCTTGCTTAATCACTAAAAAATGGAGAACGAAGATAATATGTTGGTAGAATTCAGAGATGCAGCTCAGTGGCATCGCTATGAGGCTCTGTCTCTTCGACCCTTCGCCCTGACAAAATTTGCCCACAGACCCACCATGACCTCTTTAGGCCTAGGTGAGAGCATTGATTTTCTGTTTAACCAACTAGGTTGGGAGGGTTTTGCTAATAAGAAACACAAGACTTATCGTAGACTGACTTTAGAATTCCTAAGTTCAATGAGTTACAATCCTTACTGTGGAAAAGGCATTAATAGGGGCCGAATTACTTTTAGGTTGTTTGGATACCACTGCCAGTTTACCATTAAGGAACTGTCGGATCTTTTAGGTTTCCCTGAAGGACCCACCGTTTTCTCCGTGGTACAAGAGGATTTGATGTTAGTAGGTGAGCTGAATGCCTTCTGGGGTAGAATTTCAGGGAGACCTGATTTTGACATGAACTCTATGTTGTCAACCGAAATTCATAACCCTGCCATCTGATACTTTCATATGATCCTAGCCTACACCCTGTTTGGAAAGCCTGAGAATGACAATAATGTTTCGAGGGATGAGCTCTTTATTATCTTTTGTGCATTTCAGTCTCGAGAGGTTAACGAACTGACTTTCATGTTTAATAACTTCTGCAAAATCATTAGAAATGAAAACAGCCCAATTCTAATAGGTGGTCTAGTTACCAAAATAGCCGATGCTATGGGATTTAGGACCAGACTTTCTATTTGGAGACTTTAGGCCTATGAATATCACCTTCTGTTTCAATAGGGCCATGATTAGGAACCAAGGTCCACACCATTTCCAGCTCCTGATCAATAATGTAGTTGTGCCACATTTTACTCTACCAAATCATGAACGCACAAGTGTGCACAACGAACACAACTGGTTATATGACCTAGATGAAACACAGCCTGAACCTGAAGTAACCTTTCCTGAGCCTGAAATTGATCCTAAGACACCCCCTCATTACCATGACTTTGACTTTATGGAATTCCAAGATGACACTGACATTCCTAAGGTTGATGCCACAAATTATGCTGCAAATCTGACTACCATCCTTAAAACTATGGATGACTATCATAAAGAGATCACCTCGGTAAAGGGTGAACTGAACACCATGTGACAAGACATTGTCGGCCTCATTGCATCTTTGAAGAAACGCCTTGGCTAGATCTTTGAAGCACTGCTTTTTCATGTTTTACTGCTTTTACTTAGGAAACAATTTATTTTCAGTTTTTCCTTTTCTCTTTTTTATGTTGGGAACAAATAAATTTACATTCAGTTTTATTTATGATTGAATACACTGCTAGTCTTTGCTAGCATATTTTCTGGTTTTAATGAATTATCCAAATTATTACTTAATAATGATCTTGATGGTATTAAATTTGCTCCTGTCATATTCTATTTTGTTTTGTCATTTTATTTATGCTTATGTATGCATTATAGTGTTACCATATGTGCTAACAATTGCCTGTTACGAACAAGAAAAGAATAGAATGCTTGATGTCAAAAACTGCTATCAACCCCCAGATTTTGCTGGTGTCACGATCGTGACAACCCCATGACGACCGTCATGCGGGTTTGGGACGCGTCTGTGTTAAAACAGAAACGTTCCCCTCTTCTTCTTCTTCTTTCTTTCAATTCAAACTCCACCGTCCCACTACCTCCAAAATTCCAAAACCATCATACCACTACACATTTGACCAAATTTCATAACTTCCATTACCATTCGTCTTCCCACTCATTATTTAACCATACTCGTACACCATTTTTCTCACAAATCTTCTTTCTCCAAAAACCTAATTTCTTCCATACCTTGTTTCTTTGTGAACCCACCATGGCAAGACAAACTCCAGACCTTTCCACCGTGAATTTCAGAGAAGGAGCAACCGGAGAACGTCAAAGGGCTAATTACATTAACTTCTACCAACGTTCCGTGCAACCAACTCGTTATGTCGACATTGCATGTCTCGAAGAACTAGGGATGCTTGACGGAGTTAAATGGATGCTACAAAATGCTGGTCTATGGCAGCTCTGTACTCAGAGTCGGCCTACTTACGAAGCCTTAATGCTCAAATTTCTCAGTTCATTCACTTACATTACTCCTCCAGGCGAGACGAATCAATTAACCGGTATCGCTAAATTCCACCTGTTTGGTACCGAGTACTCTATCGGCTAAGATCAACTTGCCGGAATGCTTGGTTTCCACCATGGCGATAATGTACACCGCCGGGTGCCACAGGAAACATTCTTTCAAGCAGCATTTGATTTATGGAATCAGTTGACCGGAACAAGGGTCGATAGCTGGGAAAGCCTCAACGCAACATATATCCACAACCCAGCCGTCAGATATGTTCACCGTACATTAGGAAGCACTATTTTTGCAAGGGACAGCAACCACAAGGTGAACTCAAAGGAACTCTTCTTCCTCCATTGTATGTTTCACCCCGAGTCTATCAACGCCGTACCCTTTCTGTTAGCACACATCCAAGCTAACTCTGCTAGAGGTTCCAAACCTTTCTATTTTGGAGGGATTGTCACTTCTATTGCTCTAAGTTTGGACTTAGGGGACGCACTTAACAGATTACCTTCTGTGCCTCTAGTGTTGCTCGACATAGACTACTGTCGCAGTTCACACCTCATTAAACTGAGAAGAGATGGTAAATACCATCCAATGGTCCGCGCAAGAACAGTTCGAAGTATCATTATGCCTTGCAGGAACCGCATTGACCCTCAGAATATGGCCAATTGGCTCTTTGATTTGAATGCTCCTGAGCAAAATGCAGCTACCCATGATGATCAAAATCAGGACCCGGTTGATGAGATGGAGCAAGAGATGGATAACGCCCCAGAAAACCAACCACCGCCTGCCAATGATGCTCCTTCGACCTCCAGACGTCGTCGCCGCCCCGACCAAGACCCTATTACTAATGAAGAAATCTTGAGGGCTATATGGCAACAAAACCAGCTGGCTACACAGAGAGAAGCACAGCAACAGCAGCAACATAATGAAATGATGACTCTCATGCGTCAAATCCAGCAAGGGCAAGTTGACCAAGGTCAGAGGCTTGACGGTGTCATCGATGAGATGGGCGCCTTGACACTGTGAGTGCAGGACTTACACGATTACATCCATCACATGGGCATTCCAGATCATGTGGCACAGCATGGACGCGGGCGCCCTAGAGGCAGAGGACGTGGAGCTCCTTGATTATTTTGTTTGTTTTTAGTTTTTCTTGTTGTTCCCCTTTATATCGCAACATTGAGCACCGTCTAAATCACAAAACCACGTGGGGAGCCGATGAATATAAGTGTTTGATGCCCAATCATGAAAAGAAGATCTTTTCTTATTTGTCTGCCGAGAAATATAGAATATGCAAAAATTCTTACAGTTGTGAAAACTTACAAGAAAAGAAAGAAATCTGTTGTCGATTGGTTCAGAGGTACCTGATTCTGGACTCGGTAGGGCGAACTACGGTTCGATCCCCCGCAATCTACGAATGGGATGCATAAAGGGTTACCACACTTATGTATCTAGCCCCGTAAGAAAAAGGGATCAAAGTCACTAACTGGCTACTCCACTACGTGCGTGAATAAGGGAAAGGGCTTAATGTGATTGCGTTAGAATGAAACCGGGTGAAATAGACACGAAAACTTATGGTTGAACTATAACAGAATGATTAGGACTGGATTGTACAAAAGAGAGGTCTACGATAAGCTTGTTGCTTTGTGTCATTATTGTATCTTTAGTGCTTTATACTAGTACCTGTCTTACTAACAAGAAACTCTTTTTCAAATCCCTTGGTATACCAGGTGTGTGCATTCGATGAAGTTTGTCCGCTTTTAACAGATTGATTGCTTGAGGACAAGCATAGATTCAAGTGTGGGAGAGTTTGATAACACGAAAACGTATCATGTTTTTGCTTTGATTTATGTTAAAATCTTGTTCCGTTTCCGTCTAATCTCCGATTATTCCGAGAATATTTAAGTGTTTTTGCAGATAATTCCATTTCCAAGTTAAAAGTATGCAAAGTGTAGAAAAGAAGCAAAACGTGCAAGAAAAGAGTAGAAAAGAGAAGGAAAATAGCAGAATCCAAATTTTGCTGGTGTGACGATCGTCACAGGTCCCTCACGACCGTGACAAAATTAAAATGCATCACGAGCGTCACAGAAGCTTCACGATCGTCATGGATCCATAACAGATTTATTACGTTGAGCACATACGTGGTCACGAAGCTTTAGATGTTCAGTTTTTCACACGTTCACATTTCTTCCGAAGTATTCTAGGTTCCAAGTCAAGTAACTGTCAAAAGGAAATACCTACAATTTCTCCAACTACTGCCATAGTTCAGGATATAAATATGAGAGGTTTCAAAGAAAAAAAGGGTGACCAATTTTCCATTCCGAAGTACTGTCTTGCTGCCAAATTATTTTGAGAGCTTTTCTTTTGTTTTTGTTTCCCTTTACCATTTCCTTGTCCCCTATTACCACCGAACAAAGTAATAGTTTCTCACATTGAGGAACTATTGCACCTTAGTTTAAGTTTTTGTTTTCTGCCTTCATCATTTTGTTGTTTAAATTTATTCAAGCAAAAAGCCTGCCGATCTGTGGAGGAATTGCTTAGACCACATTTACCAGGTTTTTATCATTTCAATTTATAGCAATTGCTTTTCTTTTATCATGTCTGAGTTTAGATTTAATTGTTTATTCGCATTCATGTCTATTTTAATTAGTATGTCGAGCTAAATCGATTTTATCGGTATGTAATTGAGCAACCGGAATGGATTAAATATTTCTAAGCTAAAATTATAAATCAACTTATTTTCTGGCTTTGATTTCTTAATTTAAAACCAACTTTTATTACGAGAGTAAAAAGGTAACAAAGGTTAAGGTCAAGACCACGAGAGTGTGAGATTTTACCCGGATAGTTGAAATCGAGCATTAGTTTTAAAAACAGCGAGAGCGCTTTAAAGTTAATTAGGACTTATTAGTTTTCAAAAATTATTTTTAAACTCATATGGGCTAGCGAGAGCAGACATATTGACTTAAAGGTATAGTCCGAAGCAACAACCACGAGAGTGTGAGGTGAGGGCTTTTAAACTGGTTTTTTCTACAGAATTATATTGTGATAAATTTCTATACGCTTAGGTTTAATGAAATCCACGATGGTATACTGAATTATATACCGATATCCTAATCATAACTAGTTTATCCTTAAATTTTATTTTTCCTTTAATTTCCCTTTTTTGAACCAAAAACCCATATCAGATTAGCCTTAGATTTACATAGTAACACTAGATAACGGTACGTTCGATTTTTAGTCTCTGTGGGATCGATAATCTTTTAAAACTACGCGATACGACTGTATACTTGCAGTCAGAATCATTTAGGCACACTAAATAGCGATCACCTATCATGTAGAGCTTTGAGTAGGAGTACACAATTTTTTGTTAAAAAATAACGTCTGACCGTTGTGAAGCCCAGCAGCCTTGTTAGCAGATGTTTGGACCTCATCAAGACAACTATTAGAATGAATCCTAAAAATTTTGGCAAGACCAGATGCATATCATTCCCTGTCACAAGTTAGAATATATTAGGCACTGCAGTGGAGCAAACAATCTCAGGATGTACATAGGACATGATGGATCGTGGATTGACATGTTCAAATATTAAATGTAGTAAGGTGATTAAAGTTAATATGAGAAATCCTTACCTATCAACTCATGTATGAATTCAATTAGTTTCATCAAAAACTATGCCATAGATGAAAGAAATATCTCATAGACATCATATCTTAAGATTAACACAAAGTGATATGAAGAGTGAATTTAAAATATATTCCCTGCACAAAACAAGTGACATACTTGAAAAATAAAAATGATACAAAATATGAAATATAAAAAATCTCTTAACATTAGACTTTTGTGTAAAATAAAAAGAATAAAAGAAAGGAAAAATCTTCCAGTTACTTGTACACAGAGGACTGGTGCATCATGGCCTTCATATTTAAAAATAGAAGGTAATACAGAACACATCACAGATAATACTGTGAATACAGAATACTGTGAAAATCAAAACATATATGTAATATGGTACATCTGAAACTGTGATCAGTTCATATATACGTTCATGGACATTCAGGTAGGACCCAACACCATGACCAGTTCCATGTCGAAAATCAAGGCCATCCTTCCAGAGAGGAATTCGACCAAGAATATCAAGTTGGTGACCTACAAGGATCATAAAAAGAGGGAAAAATGAGCTAAGTTCTCGTGTTTGAAACTGGGTCTAAGCCCAAATTATGTGCAACGAACTTGACACGAAATAGTCAAATTATATAATACCATTTGTTCCATTAAGAAATCTAGCATTCCAAAAAGAAATGCGACCCTTTAGGACCTGCACGAAGTTCAGAAAATCAAGCAACTTAACTTTGAAGGGAAAAACCTGGATATTAAATGACTATTGATATTGTGTTCGAAACCATGCAATATTTAGAAAAAGTAAATAAAGGCACATACTGTTGTGTTGCTTGCTTTTTCATGAGTCGAAGGTCTTCACTGAAACAGATCAAAGTTGAGTCAAAGATCAAAAACTTGAAATGACCATAACTGAGTTACAAAAGTTTTGTAGACATAACAAAAGGGCAAGAAAATGAGAAAAATAGAGTTTACCTGTGTCGGAAACCGCTGCATTTCACTCAGTCCACTCGTCGCACCACCGCAAACCGATTTCCACACCATTCTTTTTCCAGATTCCTTTTCCGACCACGACAGCTCACCCATCTTCAATCAAGTCGTCCTCTATCATCAACGCTCGGTCACCGTGAGTCACAAGCAGAACCACAACGTCACCGCCGATTTACACGTCAGATCCGGCTTCTCAAGCGCTTGCTACCAAAACCTCCACATTTGCATAACCAAATTACATCAGTGTTAGTAGTTAAAACAAAAGGAAATGTACAAATTACTTTCAGATAAACCATAATCCACTCAATAAAGAACCAATTTTTAACTCAACAAAATTTTAGCGTATCAAATTTAACTGCATATTTGCCAAACTTAGGAGATCTAACACTCCTGTTGAAAATGGAAAACAAAAAACATACAGAAAGTAAGGAAAATAAAGAAGAAGAATTATGAAGGAAGCATGTTTGTATGAGTTTCAAAAACAACACCTTCAAGCTGTGAGATTCATGGAGTCGTAGAGAGAAAAGATGAATGAGTATAGAAGTAGAGACGGAGATTGATTTTGTTGAGACGGAGTATAGAAGCTGAGAGAAAGGAAGAGTTGGTAGATTGATTTTGTTGCTTTGGGAAACGGAAAAAATTTGAAAAATGAAGATTGTTCAGTTTGTGTTTCAACTAAAAGTGATAAATATATGGATTATTGTTCAAAAAGTGAAAGAAAATAGAAATGAAGCTAAACCATTTGGTTGGAATTGGTAGTTTGGTTGGAAAAAGCAAACTTTGGACACAAATTGTCCTCAAAATGATAAAGTGGCAACTTTAGAGAGAAGGGCAAATAAGATATTTCCACAGCCTTAGATTTTCTTATATAGATAGATGATAAATATGCATTTCGTTTTTTTATGTTTATTATTGACAAATATTTTTTATGTATTAATGTATTTGTGACAAATATATGTACCTTATTTTTTTTATATTTATCCAAGAAAAATATTGTGTCTGTAATTTTTTATTTTAATCAACGAAAAATATTTCTCCTGTATTTCTCCCGTATTGTGTCTCGTATTTTTTTATGTTTAGGTTTAACTGAATTTTTAGCCCCGTTTATTTTAACTCACTCACAGAACTAATGTTCATATTCTAAATTCAAATAGTTTGAATTTTGTTGTCACATATTTGAACTCAAATTTGACTAAAAATGACGTGTCACATGTAAAATATGAAAAATTATCATGTATAAATTATTGTGGAATGTGGTAGGTCAAAAATATAAGTTACATGATATTAAAAAAAAATAGACATGATATCATTTTTTCATGCAAAAATGAAACAAATGACCAAAACCGTTTTAATTTAAAATATGGTGACTAATTTTATGAATGAAATAAAATAGGATATCAAAAGTATAATTAAACCTAATATTTATATTTTTTAATATAACAGTGATATATATTTGGCTCATAATGTTTTAGTGTACTGATTTGTTAATATTCTTCCAAGTTTATAAAATACAAGAATATTTCATATATGTTTTTAATTTAAAAATGTAATCCATATTTAGAGCAGTCAAAATGGATTTAACTCATAAGTCCTAAATTTTAGCACAGGCCGGATCATAAAAAAATATTACGAAAATACAACTCTATCTTTTTGGACCAGTCCATCGGGTCAATGTTTTTTATGGGCCAGGCCGGGCCGGCCAAGCAGGCTTCGGGCTGACCCGTTAAAAATATTAAAAAATAGTAATTTGTACTCATTACATTACTTTATTTTTCAATTCAAGTCTAGTTTAAATAGTTTTTGCATGTCTAATTTTAAGAATACCATCAAGAAAAAATACAAAAGATTTCAAATGATGGCAAGTCCAAACTTGAAATATACCAGGATAAAAAATGGTTGGATAATGATGTGGATATTCTTCAATATTGGAAATTAAATATTTTCGATTTCCTTAACTTGTTATAATGGCTTGAGATATTTTAACCATTCCAATCACAACTGTGACTTCTGAATTTACTTTTAGCATTGAAGGTCGTATTTTGCATAAGTATAAGAATTGCTTACTCCATGAAACTGTGCAAGTATTAATTTGTATGTGTAATTGGTTGCATGATTTTAAAGATGTTGGACCTTCTAGTGAGTTTTTAAATTGCAATTAATAGTCTTTGTATTTTATTTTCAATTTACATTTGTTTTCAAGTTATTGAGTTCCAGTTATGTTGTAATATTAAGAAGAGCATGCATGCACCATAAGGTGGTAGTTTAATGTTCATCTACTGCATTATAAATAAAAGGGCCGGCCAGAGAGGCAGAAGCATATAAAAACATAACTACTTTACAATTTGTTAATATAATCATTCCTAGAAAATAGGCTTAAAAAGATTATCATAGTAGAAGTGGGGGAGATACAATTGTTGGATTCACTAAGTGTTCAAGAGACTTAGGCCTAGTAACCAGAGATTCTGGGTTCGATCCCCAGTGAAGTCGCCATTTCTGTTGCGGTGAGAATCGGATGTCAAGCTGTTAATTAACTTGAATCACAAAACATAGAGTTCACCACCAAACTTTAATTTATCCAAAGGAAATGTAAAAGATCAGAAACCCTAATTGCAATGTAAAAACAATGCAAGAGATCTAAGGTTCGGGGGTTGGTTATACCTAGGGAAGGTGTTAGCATCCTAAGTATTTGTAGTACTCTACAGGAACCTCTTGTTAGTATTTGTGTTATGTTATTGTGTGCTTGCTAAGGGAACTGTGCTAAGGTAAAGACCTAGGGTATATACACTAAGTATGCTCGCCAAGACGTCACATCTCGTGCCTACGTATCTTGACTCAAAGAATCAGAGCATTCGTAGTTCACCTAACTAAGGGTGAGGAACTCTTGATAATGATCAAGGTTCCAGGGGGAAGAGTAAGTGTTCATAAACATGACACTTACATGGAGTGCGACAACTCCAAACCTAAAGCTAGGTAATAGGGAAAGTAAGTGTTCATCATCATGACACTTACATGGAGTGCGACGACTCTAATCCTAAGGCTAGGATAAAGGGAAAGTAAGTGTTCATGATCATGACACTTACATGGAGTTCGACGACTTCAATCCTAAGGCTAGGATAAAGGGAAAAAACCTAAAGTCTCAATCACGCGGTGGCGTGAGATAAGGAAAGTTAGGTGTTAGTTGTCAATGAGTTAGAGGGTTAGAGGAACTCTTGATAATGATCAAGGTTTCAGAGGGAAATAAGTGTTCATCATCATGACACTTATATGAAGTGCGGTGACTCCAAACCTAAGACTAGGTTGAAATAGAAGACTCTAACAAGGTCTCAAGGGAAAAGGTGGACAAGGTTATCCTAACTATAACATGACAGCCAACAAGTGTGATCATTTCCTTTGGAATTGCGAAGTAAGCAAACAAAGAGTACTGATGAATCTCTAAGCATTTAAGATAGATAATATGAATGAATGATGATAAGCACAAAAATACTGAAGACAAAGATGGTCAGTGCAAAAGTCAAAATTGTAACAAAAATTTGATTACAAGGAAAAAAAAAGTACAGGCGTCATCAAAGGAATATTCACAAATATGCAAGACCAATCGCAACCAAAATCAATCGAAATGTTACCCAAACCAAAATTAACAATCAATCGACTAAAAGCAAGAGGTTACTCAACAATTCAAATCAAGATTAATATCCAAAAACTAAAAATAAAAAGTTAAACAATAATTAAAATCGAGATTAAATTCTAATAAAAGAAATAACCTAAACTAAAATTAAAATGTATGTGTGAATGTATTTTGTTGTCTCTAAAGTTACATTGTGTGACAATTGTTGGATTCACGAAGTGTTCATGGGACTTAGCCAAAAAATTATCTACTTTATAATTTATTTTTATATCTATTTTGAACGGTTAGATGAGTAATTATTTTGTTATGTATGATTGTATTTTATTGTCTCTAAATTTAAAAATTAAAATTATAATATTGAAATATATAGGCGGGTCTGTCCCATTGGGCTGCACAGCCCATAAAGAACTGGGTCAGACTCAATTTTGATAGCCTATGAAGTAATCGGGCCAGTCCACTCTAGTCCATTTATAAATGTTGGCCCACCGGGTCGATGCGGACTGAGTCGGGCTGACCCATTTGACAACTCTATCCATTTCCATACATTATAATTATTGTCACAATCACATATTCTAATATGAATTATAATTTATATGTTCCAATAATTCCATATATAAAAAAGTAAAAAAATATGAATTAACAAAAATGTAAAAAAAAAAAAAAAAGTGAATTAACAAAAGTGTGATTAAAGTGTGGAACAAAAAGTATGAATTTTAGTTACAACTATTTTTATATATATATTGTAATATAATTATCCTCATTTTTATGTTGATGATTTAAAAGAAAAACTAATTTTGAACGATTTATTTAATGGTAAGTATTTGTTTTATATTTAATAGTTAACATATATTATAACTAATTTATTATAATTAGGTTAAATTATAGATTTTGTCCTCTATTTTATCTGATTCACGAAATTAATCCCCTATTTTAAATTCAACCAGTTTTAGTTCCTTCTTAATTTTTTTCCAAAGAAAATAGATGTCAATTTTGTTTTTTACCTTATATTTTTATCTACAAAGTCTAATAATAGGTTTATATATGATGATTTGCTATGTTTTACATTTAAATTGTCATTTAAAAAATGAAAACATCGTTAATTTTAAGTTTAAAAATATGAATGGGGACCAAAACTGTTTAAATTTAAAATAAAAGGATCAAAACTGTTTAAATTTAAAATAAGGAGACCAATTTCATGAGTTAAGTAAAATAAAGGGACCAAAACTATAATTAAACCCATAACTATTTACATTTTATTTTGAAAATACTATGCAAATTCTAAATTTAGGTAATCAATTAGTGACAAATATTTGTTAGGTGTAAAAATATTACACTTCAATCACTTTTTATTACTCATTTCTTGAAAATTACCATTAAAAATTGAAGTGTGAAACATTATATACTTTGTGTATTATAATTATTTTACTTTTTATTTTAACGTTATTACAAAGAAATTTTTTAAAAATAATTTTTAATGATATTTTCTTGTGTTTACTTTTATATGCTCCCACTAATTAATTTTTTTTACGATATTTTTTTAATCATTTTTATAATTATTAATTTATAAGTATCAACAAATGAAAAAATATAAAAATTTGTCACTCCTGTAAAAGTTATAGTTAAACATTATAATTATTTTCATTTTAAGTTAGAAGATAAAAAATCAAATTTAACTAATTAATTTTTGACAAAATATTGTGTGTATAAAATATACATTCCAAACATAAATAAATAAAAAATTTAACATCTAAAGAATTATAAACAACAAAAAAAAAAAAGAACTTACTCGTCATTATTGTATGACAATAAGTTGTCGTTCAAAATTAATGACAATAGATATGTATAAAGTATTGCAGTTTTCACAATCAAAAGATCAAATGCTATTGCCTTTTAATTAAAGTTTAGTGTCGTTTAAATTTATAAATTAGTATTTATTTTCAACGTATATTATTAATGCAACTTATAAGATTTAGAAAATATAAAATAAATAAGGACAACCTTATTCATAATTTAGGCTTCAATTCTCGAATCCGGATCTGCTCCATTTACATATCTATCTTGTTATCCCAGTTTTCTTTATAGATACGTTCCATGTGGTAATTTAATACTTTAACGGTCGAGATTTAAAATCTAATAAAATAATATTTATTTAACTAAAAAATAAAACTACAGATTTAAAATCCATTTCATGAAAAAAGTTGTACGTCTTCCCTTTATTGTTTCTCCATCCACCTTTCCGTCGTCGGAATCATGCCGGAGAAGTGAAGTTTAAAAGACTCAAAGTGGAATTCACACACCGATTTCCTTTGAGATTCAAAGTTCAATTTTGGTGTGCAAGGGAAAGCAAGGAGACATCTCAATCTCATTGTCTAAAAAAATGCCATTTATCTAAAATCACATTTGAGTAAGAATCTTTGTATTTACATTTTTAAATACTCTGTCTTCTATTCATTCTTCAAGTAAAAATGGAAACTTCCAATATGCAGAACTGAGAGATGGATGAATGAACTGGGCAAGGTTGAAAAGAGAAGTGAAAGAGTGAAGATAAAATGCTGTTCTGATTGAGGAAAAAAACTATTTTTTTTTAATTTGAAGCGTTGATTATTTCCTTACCACATATCATCCATCGATAATACCAACTGGAAAACTGGAGCAAGTAAGAACTGGAGCAGATCTGAGCCCTCCATTAATAAATGTGCATAAATTTCAAAGTTTTTGGGTCATGGTTTGATATCCTGTCATCTTTTAATTAAAGTTTAATGTAAATATATTTGTTGTTACATGTTGTCCTCTTTTAATTAAAATTAATATAAATGTGCATAAATTTCAAAGTTTTTGGGTCATGGTTTGATATGCTGTCATCTTTTAATTAAAGTTTAATGTAAATATATTTGTTGTTACATGTTGTCCTCTTTTAATTAAAATTAATATTATATGTTTAGTAGAAAAAAATCTCATTAACATATGTTTAATAAAAATATCTCATTTATATATGTTACATGTTGTCTTCTATTATATATTTACTAAAATACCTTTAATTTTATTATATACATTTAGTAAAAGATACCTGATTTATATTTATTTTTATTTTAAAATATATTTTTAAAATATTAGTGAATCTTTGGATTAGGAATTCCGACGTAGTAGAGTGGTAGACTTGCAAGGTTATCACTCTAGCACTCAAGTATATGAAGAAGAAAAGTAAAATGAAATTGTATTTGAAACTTGTTATCTGGTTTTGACACTTTCTTAATATATAATAGAGAGGGGATAACTAACTAGCTATTAGTTAGGAGTAAGTTGCGCGGAGTCATTGAATGCTTTATGATTGAGATCTTAGATGATCATTAGAATAATAATCTTCCCGTATTGGAAAGATTCTAGAAGGAGTGAGACCTCTATCTGACTGCTTAGCCGGGATCAGTATGGCCGACGTAACCCATTCGGGGGCGATATGACTGGCCTATAATAGTTTCCCCAAGTTGCCGCCGTGTAGGAAGCCATGGGTTTGATATTACAATTTCGGATGTCAGCCGACCCCTTATTATTTCTAAGGAAAATGGATGGAAGTTGTTTCAGATCTTTTAAGGAACCCTGCATTTAACGCACCATACTTCAAAAGCATCCTTTCATATATGTCATCATTACGGTTTTTTGGAAACCAAAATTCTTTGAGTGTTGCTTGTGAGTGATTAGACGTGTTTGGCGAAACTTTTAACTTTCGAGGATGTAGTTTTCTATTAGGAAAATAAGCACATCCTTCTCTTTCACAAACCTTCTTTTTTCCATTTTAACATTTTAACTATTTTGCTATTCTGCCTTCCATTTCTTGTAATTACAAAGTTAGTGTCCTATGAATAAGAAATCACATAAAAGTGCTCATAAGTCTGAAAAGGATGTGCCATGTAACAACGTAAATCTTGAAACTTATATAAAAAGAATTAGTCAACATACTTAGTATGCTACTCTCAAACAACATGCATATTTCACCTTTAAATCAAAACACTCGCATTGGAATTTCAAATTAATATTCATAAACTTCAAATATTTCAACAAGTATAAATACGAAATCAAGATATCCTCCTCCATTAATTAACTCAACAACAAATTAAAACAAGACGCCTCATTTTCGATGTTACAGATCACATCATTTTACAGGCTAAAAATGATAAATGATAAAGTAAATGAAGATGAGCTACAAGGATATCTTTCAACTCACAGCAACTAATACTCTTGTACCTGAGTATCTGTACACATTGTACATCAACACACAAACAAATCAACAAAGGGGTGAGAATACGCTCAAATATGTTAGTGCTGCAAAAGATCAAGAAGGGTAGCATAAACAACACAATAACAACAACAATCATCAACAGGTAATGTATTCGCACGACAATCATCAATACACAAATGTAAACTTGTATGCAATGTGACAACACCTCGACTCTATATGCATGTGGTACCAACTCAACAATGGTTTTTCATACAAACCAGGTTCCAACATCTGAACCTTAACCCCGCTGATCTGAGCTTCGAAGAAGTCACTAGTCTCAACATCTAAACTTGTGACTCTCCATTTTCACAACAGCAACAATGAATGATGTATGACATACAATGATACAATGACAATAACACAACAATAATTACAGCCCCACATCTGACCATAAAAAATCATGCATCTAAACGCATCAACAGTAGTTCTCACTCCGAACTATGCATCTCAACAATCATTAGTAAGTATGTATTAACCATTTACATATATGCACACATCTAACAAACATTCACATGGCATTCAATCATATTAATTTATATTATCATCGCTTTGTCGTTAATTCATTCGTTCACAACGATTAACCATTCATTCTTTACCTCCAACCATTTCGCAGTAGGTAAAACTATTAAATTTCACACATTCCAGTACCCCTCCAGCCTCCAAACACATCACTATGGGATATTCATACACTTTAGCTTTCCAACACTTCAAACTGCACCTCATTTGGATTTATGGAACTAAAGTTATGACAAAAACGATCGAAGAAAAATAATAGGTTTCAACTAACTTTCTCCTAAGCAAATTTTCAAAATTTGACTAGCATCAATCGATTGACAGGGACCATCAATCAATTGATCTGATTCCTCTCTACATTCTGTTTCTACTATTTTTCACGTTTCGCCTTAGAGCAATATTGATTAATGGAATTAATCAATTGACATCGTTCTTTCTTTCAAATTTTGCTAATTTTTCATGTGATCAATCGATTGACATCAAGAGTCAATCGATTGTCATCAGCCAAATATCCAAAAATCCAAGTTTTAATCACGTTCATCTTATCTCCTCCAATCCCTAACCCCCATACATCATACAAGTTCATATTGTAATGCCCAAACACATCATATCATAAAATTAACATCATAGGTTAATTTCATAACAGTTAATCTTGTCATAACACAGAAATCAAATCATGAATCACAACAATTGGACATTTAATTCACATTATTTTCATCAAGAACACATGAACACATCAACAATGGTTGAATCAAAATAAAAACCTAGAAGAGCGTTATGACCTCTATATACCCTTCATACAATATACACCCATAATAGAGTAATCTCCCCCTTACCTTGGATTTTCAGCAAAGCAATCTCAAAGTTCCTCAACAATGGTGTTTTCTTCTCAAACCCTAGGTTATCTCTCTTTCCTCTTTTCTCTTCACTTCAAGAAATTATCCATTTTACGACACTTGCATTGTGACACTTGAGTTAAAACTGTCCTTATTCCATATTTGTGACAGTTGCCACGACGGTTATAAGCAATTGCCTTAAAGTTTTTAAAAGAAATTTAATCTTTTTTAGTCCAAAGTCCACGATGGTTACCCAAACCGCCTCTGCCTAGGTATTGCGACGGTTTTTAGGTGCTTATGGACCTGTCACTTTTTTATGAATAATGGAAAACAGTAGTCCACCACTTCAAATCCTATGACAGTTGCAAGAACTGGCCTTATTCAATATCTGCGACCGTTTACCGACTGTCGTCCTATTCCAAGGAAATTAAAAGAGTGCTTCAACATAATTTGGTCCCCGCCTAAACATTTTTCTTTTTTTTTCTTCACATATCTTTCAAAACTCCTAAATCATCTTTCTGGTACAATTGAATCAACAAAATCCCAAAATTTATCTTCCTTTAAAATCTCTTCTTTCGTTTTTCTTTGGCATATCAAGTTTGTCCTCTCGGCATATCAAACCTCTTCACCTCCTTCAGCTTTTGACTAAGGTAGTAAATTGAATCTATTTTTAATTGAGTACAAAATCGAATCAGTTTTAAGTGAAATTTTTGTTGCAGTTCACTAGACTCAATTCACAGTAAATCGCAGCCGGAGTTTGTTGTAAATAGGAACAAAGTCGGCGAAAACAGTGAGAAAATCCAAGTTTTCCTTTTATTCTTTATTTCAAATTTACTTTCCCCTCTCCTGACGTGGCTCTATAGTGCCCCAGACAATGAGATTTCATCATGGTAAGCGGCCACAATAGCACCGCATAGCTGTAGAACTTCACTCCGCCTAGTGAGTGCACACTAATGCCACGATTTGTATATTCAAATTGTAGCGAGCGATTTTGGACGCGGTTCTTAAGTGCTGTCGCTCTTTGGGGTTTACTACAGGTCGATTCATTTTTTATCCTATTGTGAGCTGACTAAGGAAGGGAAATAGATGTCTCCAATTAACCCTGCTTGCATACTGAGTTTAAATAGCGGTCTGTTAGGTTACGGGTGCTATATGGTAATAGGGCCTTTCTTTCTTCTTACTTTATTAAGGCGGAAAACTGGGACTATTCATGGGGAATTTGTCAGATTGGGTGGAGATAGGGGACTTTAGGTTTTTTGATTAGTGTGCTCGCTAAGATTTTTCTTTCAATCTTATGCCTACGTATTCCCGTTTACCGAAACAGGGAAATCAGAGCGTTCGTAGTTCCTCCTATTCTATGGGAGGAAATGGTGTTTTGGTGTCTTGTTTGAAGCCCAAGACGTGAAGCGAAAGGTGATCTATATCTTGTTCAAAGCCCAAGATGTGAAGCTGAAGGTGGTTTGTATCTTGTTCAAAGCCCAAGATGTGAAGCTGAAGGGTCTATTTGTATCTTGTTCGAAGCCCAAGATGTGAAGCTAAAAGGTGTTGTCTTTAGAGAGAATTTGTCATCTCTAAAGAGGGTTTGTTTGTCACAACTGTTTATAAAGGAGAATTACTTTAACCGGGATATGTGAATCCGGCAATGCCATAATTTCCTTTATAGGGGGGTTCCAACCTGAAAGAGAAGACTTTAACTCAGTGTAGAGCAATGTTATCTTTCCTTAGGAATTTTTCATGCTAAAAGAGGGACAGTGGCATGGATGTAAATAATCCAGAGGCTTGCCGCTTACAGCGATTAGATGAAGGGGAAGGAGTTGTTGATGTTTGTGTACTGTGAACGAGGCACAACTTTGATGCTAAAAGGTTGATTAACTCAATCGGGGTTTTCCTTATACAAAGCCTAAGAGGAGGCTATTGGCCCAACAAGAGGGAGTTTTTGTGTGTCTCGTACGAAGCCCGAGAGAGAGGCTAAAAGGGTTGACACAACAAGAGAATCTTTTATACTCAACAAGAGAGTGTTTTTGTATCTCGTACGAAGCCCGAGATGGAGGCTAAAGATGGTGACTCACCAAGAGAATCTTTTATACTCAACAAGAGAGTGATTTTGTATCTCGTACGAAGCCCGAGATGGAGGCTAAAAGGTGATTGACTCAACAAGAGAGTCTTTTATACTCAACAAGAGAGTGTTTTTGTATCTCGTACGAAGCCCGAGATGGAGGCTGAAGATGGGATTGGCTCAACAAGAGAGGCTTTTATACTCAACAAGAGAGTGTTTTGGTATCTCGTACGAAGCCCGAGATGGAGGCTAAAAGGTTTTACTCAACAAGAGAGTCTTTGTATCTCGTACGAAGCCCGAGATGGAGGCTAAAAGTGTTAACTCCGCATGAGAGAATCATTTGTACAAAGCCCAAGAGGAGGCTATTGTAACTGTTTCAGTTGAGTGACAGGTCCAATATGTTGATTTAAAAAGAAAATCAGTTCTTATATGCGTAATGTTGCACTCATGGATTTGATCTGAGGATCGGGATTATTTCATGTTCTCTAAGGAAACGGGGAATCCAAAGGGTATTTGAGACTGTCCAAGTCTGCGGGTGTCTTCCTATTTTTGAAAGGGACTTGAGAATGTCTTTGAGACTCAAGGAAATTAGACTGTCCAAGTCTAGATTTTTATCTTTTGTACTATGCTTAAAGAAACAATAGTAGTACGTTCACGGTAGAAAGATCTAGACTCTTTGAAAGAATGTTCTATTAAGATGACTAATTTCTATTCCTATACCTCTAGGAGGTCGTCAGGACAATTTGTTCGAAGCCCAAGAGGAGGCTGGAAACTTTTAAGAAGCCGAGGGACAATTTGTACGAAGCCCAAGAGGAGGCTATCATTCCCGGAGGAAGAATCCTTATACGAAGTCTAAGAGGAGGCTGTGAATACTTCTAAGAAGCCGACGGGTCCTTGTACAACGCCCAAGAGGAGCGGGGATGCTTTTAAGAAGCCTGTGGGTCCCCAAACCCCGAGAAGTTCAAGACAGGTTATTCACAAAGAATAGATCAAGCCAGGAAAGTTCGAGAATTTGGAAGAAACTCAAGGGATGCAATTCACGAAGAAGAGATCATCTCTGGGGCGTAGAGTTTCTTGACAATTCCTAAGGAGGACAGCCGAAGAGAAGACTGTATCTGGTGCTCCTATGGGGGATCTAGTATTGTCTATTTCTAAGAATGATCGAAACGGCTTTACCTAGTGCTAGACGTAGTTGCCTGGGAAACTCTAAATATCTATATTATTATTACACAGTCGATATGAGTTTATGAAAGAAGACTTACAGCGAAACAGCCCCACAATACAGTTATATGTATATGAAAGCGGTAAATGAAAGCATATAAACACTTACTCTGTTGTAGAGCTTCCATGTTGTTTGGTTAGTTGTTCAATAAAGAAAGATTGAAAACAATAGTATATTTCAAAATCAAAGGAGAAAGTGCTTTGAAAGGAAAGATTGGGGCTTACAGCTCAAGGAGAGGCCCAGGGTTTTAGTAGTGATTGCACTGTGATATGAGTTTGTACAGTGGGACTTATACAATTGACTGAGGCCCAAAAAAATTTCTGTACAATGGGAATGGGTCTTACACTCTCTCAAGAGGCCCCAAAAAAATGATTTAGAGAAAAGAAGGGGTCTTACTACTCGAGGGTAGGCCCAGATGATTTTGTTTAAATAATGGTGATCGCGCCGAGGTTTTGGAAACACCGTGGGACTTATACAAGTGATTGAGACCCAAAATTTTGGTATTTATAAAGGAATTGGGTCTTACACTCTATTAGAGGCCCAAGGGTTTAAAAATGAAAAGAAATGGGACTTATAGCTCAAGGAGAAGCCCAATGGTGTTTTTTGTTAAAAGGCGACGATCGCGCCGAACTTTGTAAATGTACAGAAGGACTTATACAATGTCTGAGGCCCAAAATATTTATTTAGAAAAGGGATGGGACTTACACTCTATTAGAGGCCCAAAATATTTTAGGAAAAGAAATGGGGCTTACAACATGAGGGGAGGCCCAGATGATTTTCAGTTTGAAAATGGCGATCGCGCCGAGATTTTTAACGTATCGGGACTTATACAAAAACTGAGGCCCAAAATATTTTTGTACAAAAAGGGTTGGATCTTACACTCTATTAGAGGCCCAAAGTTTTTGAAAAAAGATTTGTTAGGGTGAAAATCAAAGAAACCCCAGTTTCATTTTTTAAAGGCATTTTTCAAAGAAAAATCAAGTAAAAAATGATAAAAATATCAAATAAAATCATTAATCATGTTATAAACAATGATTAAGGTTTATGAAAAAGTATTTTATCCACGTGAATATTTAAAATCATTTTGGTTTTAAAAATCAAGAAAAAAAATCATTTTAAAAGCATTTAAAACAATATTTTTAAATATATTAAAAATAATCTAAAAATAATATATTTTTGTGATTTTTTGTGGATTAAAATATTATGGGGTATGAATTGGAAAATGATGATTTTTGTTATGTAAAAGAATTGGTTGAGTTTTGAAAATAAAAATAAGAAAAAGAGGAAAGATGTCACAACATCATCTTCGACATCTCTTATAGGGCAAAAAACCAATACTGAAACTTTAGTTTTTAACACCTTTTTTATCAAATTTCAAACACTCATAACTCTCTCAATTTTTAACGGAATTAAAATCCAGAAGTACCTATCTGGGCCGATTTTTCACAAGGAATCCAATGGTACCACACATATACACTGAAACTCGACGTATATAACACGCGAATCGAAAAACCAAAACTGCTATGTTAATTTAAAACATCATTTCTCGTCAAATTTTCAACACGCGTAACTCTCTCGATTTTTAACGGAATTAAGATCCAGAAGAGCCTATCTTGACCGATTTTTCACAAGGAATCTAATGGTATTATACATGCACACTGAAACTTAATGTACAGAACACGCAAATTAAAAAACCAGAGTTGGACCGTTAATTCGACGTCGTTTCACGTCAAATTTCCAACACGCGTAACTCTCTCGATTTTTAACGGAATTAAGATCTGGAAGAGCCTATCTTGACTGATTTTTCGTAAGAAATCCAATGGTACCGTACATACACACTGAAACTCAACGTACAAAACATGCGAATAGAAAAACCAGAACCGCACGTTAGTTTTCAACGTCGTTTCGCGCCAAACTTCCGACGCGCGTAACTCTCTCAATTTTTATCGAAATCAAAATCCGTAAAAATCTATCTTGGCTGATTTTTCGCAAGGAATCCAATGGTATTACTCATACACACTGAAACTTAATGTACAGAACACACCAATAAAAAAAATAGAACTGGACATGATTTTAAAACAACCAAAACTCTACATATAAACAAGTTAAAGTGCAAACAGTAGGAGGATCACATCATACACATTAAGGACTACATTTTTGCTTCAAGAATTGTTCAATATGATGCATGTATGTGGACAACAAAGTAAAGCATGATTCAAAGAATTCAAGTTGTGAATTTTACCTTTTTTTTTGGAGATTTTGTGCAACCTACCAAGTGCTTTGTTTCAGAAATGATTGGATGCTTTGGACACCCTCAAATGACCTCTTAGAAGCTTTTAGGATGGTTGTAATCAGCTGGAAACCTCTGGAGCAAGTTTGAGCACTTTCTTGCAAAATGGGCAAAAGTGGCCAAAATGCCAACTCTCTCAAATGGTGTTCCAGATGTGTGGCACCATTTGGGACAGTTCAAGGATGATATTTGGAGCGTGTTTAAGGTTTTATCTGGTTTGGAAAGTGACTAAATCAAGACATGGCTTGAAAAATGGCTTGAAAAAGTCTAATTTTGAGGTTTTGAGAGGTGACTTTGTGATGTTGGAGTTATAGGTCACTTGTGAGAGTTTGGATCACCTACATATGATGTTTATGAGGTGTTAGGATCATGAGCTGTGATATAAATGCTCTCTAACTCAAAAACTCAGAATTTCCTTACTAAAGAAGGCATTTTGGAGTGAAAGAGAGAATTTGAGGAAAGCATCTGTTTGATGGCTTTGGTGTACTCAAACTGGGCACAAATGAGCTCTATTTATAGTAGAGCAAGTTTGTTTTGCAAGCAATAGTGAATAGTGGCTGCAGCAGAGATTTGGCAAATGTTGGCCAATGAAAATCCAAGTCTCCTCTAGCCATTGACTAGAGGTTAGAACACAGGCCTTTGGTTCCCTAGTTGTTGGATGAATCTTGACTGAATTCAGTTGGAGGAAGCTCAGTTCATGCCACCTCTAAGTATCCATTAAATGCTCCAAACCAAAATTGGAGTCTTGTCCCTCTTTTAGGGATTTCTAGGTTTTGGCATGCTAGTTTTGGTTCCTTGGACTTGGGAGGCTCATGGATCAGATCATCCCCCTTAGATTTGATCCTTAGATGTGTCCAAAATGATTACAAGGCTTGAAAATTCGTGTGGCACAAGAAATGTGCAAATCTGCCCTGAAAAATTCTGCTGCAGCAAGCCTTTTTGTAAAATCCATAACTCCCTGATCGAGTATGCTACATGGACGTTCTAGGACTTTCTAGAAAGCTGAGATGACGTATTTCAACTTTGATGTTTGGCCCTAGACCTGGTTCAACTTGGATCATGGAGAAAAACAGCCTTGAAGTTGGTACTTCATGCTGAAATTATAACACAGATTTTGGTTAAGTGCTGAAAAATGTCAATTTTAGGTTTTTAGCCATTTTGATCAAACCATAACTCAAAATCCATGATGAATTGGGATGAGGTGTAGTTTGTAACGCCCCAGTTTTTGTGTGAGTTTTATTTAATAGAGTTGTTTGATTATTATTTTATTTTATTTTCGACTTTTATCTGAAATTACATTATTTTTCGATGTTATGATATTTTATCGGGTTTTAGGAACGTTTGTGAGATATTTGAGTGTGGGGGTATTTTGGACATTTCACAATATTTTGTTAAGTTAGAATAGAAGGGGAAATAGGAAGAGAGAAAAAGAGAAAGAAAGAAAAGGGAAAGAAAGAAAAAGAGGAGAAAAGAGAAGAAGAAGAAAAATAGTAAGAAAACTTGGAAAATCAAAGAAATCAACTCCTAGAATCGATTTAATCAGGTAAGGGTGCGAAACTCGATTATACTATGTTTGTGTATGATTATGTATGTGTTTTCTTGTATGTTTGCTTGTCTTTCATAGCTTTTGAGTTTTAGGTTGAAAATGAGAATTTTGTGAGAAATCGATACTTTCGCGATTGGAAATCGACGTAAATGTGGTAGAATGCTTGTTGCCATGATTGTATTGAGTTCTGATTGATATATGATGTTTTGAAAATGTTTTGGTAGTAGAAAATCTCATTTTGGGTTTCTACACAGCGCTGAAAAATTCTGAGTTTTCCTTGGTTCGCCTAGCGAACCTGGGGCGAAGCAGTAGCGAGTGATGTTTTCGCGGGTTCGCCTAGTGAACCAGTTAGCGAAGGTCAGCGAAGGTTCGCTGAGTAGTTCACCTATCGAACTTTGGGTGTTTTTGGGTCTGGTGGTTGCTGCCTTGGTTCACCAAGGGGTTCGCCTAGTGAACTTTGTGTCTTTTTTCTAGCTGGTAGTTGGTTCGCTGGACATTCGCCTAGCGAAGGTGGTAGCGAATGCTCGCTAGAGGGTTCGCCTAGCGAACATGGCTGTTTGTGTAATCTTGTTTTCTGCATAACTTTTGATTGGTGGTTCGGTTTGAGGTGTGGTTTGATGTATTAGAAAGCTTATAGAATGTTCTTTTTTATGAGGATGGTTTTGAGATTGTTGGCTGATTAAATTATGTCGGGAATTAGAAAATGTGTGGTATTGTTGTCGACTTTTGCCGGTTAATTGGGTGTAATTGATGGGTTATCATACGATTTGCTTGCGATATATGTTGGATGCATGTGTTTAAATGTAGTGATGATGATTGAGGTTGTATGGCAATTAAATGCATTGTTTTGGGCTTGAGTGTAAAGCATGATTTTGTTGATTGAGATGAGTGCATATATGTGTGCATTTTAAATGTCATGAGTCCATGTATGCCAAGCATCATGATATGTATTGTTGAGACGTCCTGAGTGACGGCTTGGATTCTAGAAGGAATTCGCTATAACGTCGTGTGCCCGTGTGGGGTGTGAGCGATGATTATAGACGATCGTGTGCCCATGTGGGGTGTGAGCGATCGGGTCGTGTGCCCGTGTGGGGTGTGAACGATCCATAAACGTCGTGTGCCCATGTGGGGTGTGAGCGACGGGGAACATCGTATGCCCGACAGGGAGTTATAGTGATGTAACGAGCGATGATTCTAGCAGAGTTCCTGAGTGAACTAGTGATGAGAAACAATGTAAGTCGGTACCGCATGTGCATATACATTGAGTCGTTGTGTCGGTCTCTTCCATTGCATAAATCATTATGGTTGTTTTATGTGTGGAATTGGGAATAGAATTGATATATGGATATATGTTGGTGATAGAAATATGAATTATACCTTGTGTTGCATTGCGTTGGAATTATGGTGTGAGTTATGGTGAGAAACATATATATGTGTATTTCTGTGTTATATATGATTGTATGCAATTATATTATGGTTGTTTTTCTCACCCTTCTGCTGTTTTATAATGCTCTATGAGGCATTGCAGATTTGAGCTGCTGGAGGTATTTTTGTGAAGCTTTGCGTCTTCATTCTTTTGTCGGTCGGCTCTGATATGTGACACCGGGTAGTTAGGGAGGCCGTTTGTGATTATTGTGTATTATGTATATATATCTTTTGACTTGTGCATGTACAACTTGATGTATGACAAACTTTGCATGATATATATATATATATATATATATATATGTTATTCAGTTTTAGATTTTCCGCTTTTATTCTAAATTCTTAAATGTGGGTGTAAGGAACTGAGTTCCTCTGTTGATTGCTACCCCACTGTTGCATATCTTTATGAGCAGGTGTTGTATGTATTGTTTCAATTTGATGTGACCCCTCGGTCTATGCCATGATAATTTAAATATACTCTGACGAGATTTTGAATTTTCTTTTAGTGCTTTAATTAATCGGGGGTATAGATTGAGGGTGTTACATTAAGTGGTATCAGAGCCAGTCCGTGTCAGTTTGTGTCAGTCCTGGTCTGTGTGGCGTGTGGAGTGAGTTGTTTGTTTAACCATAGTTTCTGTTATTGGAAATGAACAGAATATGGCTGGTAGGAATGATGCTGCTTTGGCTGCTGCTATGCAAGTTATGGCTCGGGCTGTGCAGGGTGCACCTAATGCTGCTGGTAATGATGAGTTCATGAAGAACAAACCGCCTGTCTTCAAAGGAAGATATGATCCAGATGGTGCACAGATTTGGCTTAAAGAGATTGAAAGGATTTTCTAAGTGATGGATTGTGCTGAAGATCAGAAGGTGAGACTGGGTACTCACATGTTATTGGAGGAGGCTGATGACTGGTGGGTTAGTACTTGACGGGTGTTGGAAGCTGCATAGGAGGAGATTACTTGGGCTGTGTTTAGTATGGAGTTTCTGAGGAGGTATTTACCTGAAGATGTAAGAGGGAAGAAGGAAATTGAGTTTCTGGAACTGAAACAAGGTAATATGTCTGTAGTTGATTATACTGTGTCGCGGTGAAAATTAGATACCATAGTTATTAATGAACTAGGATCACATTTTTAATGTCACCACCGGTCTTTGATTTTATCCAAGGGAAGGGAGAAAAACCGAATACCCACAATGCAATGCAAATGCACTAAGATTCTAAGTTCGGGGGTTGGTTATACCTAGGGAAGGTGTTAGCATCCTAGATATCTATAGTACTCTACAGGAACCTCTTGATTTTATTTTATATTATCTGTTATTTGTTTTGCTAAGGGTTTAAGGGTAGGTGATTTATTATTTTTATTCCTAAGTGTGCTCGACAAGATATCGCATCTTGTGCCTACATATCCTGTCAGGAGGGAATTAGAGCACTTGTAGTTCCTTATTAAGGATACTAAATGTTTTAAAGGTTTAGGAGAGGAAGATGAGTCATCATCTCAAGAAAGACCACCACAGTTTTGAAAATATTTGTATTTTGTGGGATATAGGATTGTATGTCCCTTTCTTTGATATGATTAACATCTAATTCTCTTGTGTGGAGAATTAGGTAAGCTAAAGTTTGATTAAAAATCAAAATTTAGGGGGGACTAACCTAGGAAATCTATCCTAAGTTATCTAATTGACTTATCTTAAGGTGTCGATTATGAGATGCAAATGATGTGCACCATGCACAATAACATGGTTATCATGCATGGGGTTTTCCCTTGGATATTTATGCAGTTAATTGTTGTTATTTAGGCGAGGGTGCTAGCAAAGTGATGCTAGACTTGTGTCTTGTGATCAATAGGTCGAATGCGATGCCCTAAGGCGATCGACTTACATGGGTAGAAAATTGGCTCGACGTTGGATCGAGAGTTTTTTAGTTTTTGAAAAGGTTTAGAATACAAGAAGCATGCATACATCATAAGCACAATATTACGCAAAATGATATCAATCACAAAATAACGCATAGCATACGATTCACTCAGGCGCGCGATGAAGGATTTAAGATAAGGACTGATTATGAGGAAAATAGTTTTGATTTATTTTTAAGGTTATTGATAAGAGGTTTATTTTTAGTTAGAAACATTGCATAGAGATTATTGACCAATTAAAAGAAAGGTTTCTATTAAGTTTTAATTATTGAAAAAAAGTTAAATATTATAAGAGATATTATGTTTAATTTTCAAAAAAGGGTTTAAATTATCTAAAAAGAAAAATCTAAATTAAAGTTAGATTAATAAGGATAAGAATTTTTAATTATAAACGATTTCAATATTAAGTTTATTAAAAGAAAAAGGGTATTAAGAGTTTTTAATTAAAAAGAGTTTTAATTTAGGTGTTTTAAATAAAATAGTTTCATTATTATTTTGGAGATTTATTACTTCCTAAAAGTTAAAGGTTTTTATTTATTAGATATAAAAAGATTTTAATTTTAATATTTTATAAAAGTTTTATTATTATAAAAAAAGTTTTACTAAAAAAGTTAACAAAAACTTATAATTCGCTTCCTCTTTTGAACAGATTAACAAAAAGGTTTAATTTTAAATTATGTTTTATTAAACTAAAATTGATGATTAAGTCATAAAACTCTAATTTATTAAAGGAAAAGTGACCAATTGATTAAAGAAGATAAAAAGGACGGAGGGATCGTACGTACACAGGTGAGGGAGCATGATAGTGTATCGTGGGTGTGCGTATGATAAAAAACAAAAACAGAGGGAAGAGAAAAGACGGTCTCTCCTCTCTCGATCCTATGCTCTTCATCCTCTCAGCTCGCTCATCTCTCGATTTCTCCAATCAGCTCTCTCGCTCGCCTCTCTCAAATCCTCTCACACGCCGTCACTCTCGTCCTCATTATCTCTCTCGCATCATCTCTCGCTCGCGACTCTTTCTCTCTCGTTCAAACGAACCAAAACAAAAATCAGCAAGAAAAAGACCTAAATCTACCCTAATCCCCACAAGACCCTAACCCCAATCCATTATTGATATTGTTATGATTACAAAATACAAAATGATAAACAGAGGAATTGCGAGAACAATAAAGGAGGGAGCCAGGTCGTCGATTAGGGATTCGTTCGAATCAGGTGCGTACTTTCACGAATCCTCTTCTCCTTGGTGTGCGTGTGTTGTTGATGTTGATCTCCCTCTCCACCTGTGTGTATGTGTTTGATTCTATACTCGATGTTGTTGAGTCGTGATTCTAGTGTGAATGCCCTGTTCTGATTTATCTAAATCTCTCTGCGTGTGTAGTATGTGGTATGTGAATTGTAGGTTGTGAATTGGTTGTTGACAAGAATTGTTTTCTGGTTTTGATAATTTGGTTGGATTTTCTGGTATATTTTTTTTGATAGATTTTGTACGAACAGACGAATAATTGTATTTTGAAATTGATAAAATGGTTGTATGATGAATTTTGTTTTTTTTTTTGTTCTCCCCTCCCTTCTGCCTTGCGTGAGCTCCCTTTTATATAGGCCTAACAAGAATGAGTTTTTAACTTCCAATTAATCTTGTCCAATCCTGTTTTGGAAATTACCATCATGAGTTGTGATTCTTGAATTTCTGTTATAATTTTCTTGCCGTTCTCAGCTTAACATGTTTGTAGACAGCTTAGAAGACATTCCATTTTTACTTTGATATGTTTGTGATCTAATTTGGAATGACTTTGAATGTTGTTTAAACATATTTGGATTACAACTTGATTGCTCATAATACCATGAACTTTCAAATTAGAACACTTGTATCCTCATTGATGGTATGTTTCAACTTTGCGCAGGTTTAGGAACTACTTGCTTGGCTTTCACCCTTCTATGACAAAAACGACCTTCTCCGAGACTATGTGTGATCCCTGATGTCTGTACTATGCCTACTCCTCTTCCAACAACAGCCTCATGACCGAAAGTACACCTTTAAGGGTAAGACAGCGTTTGAAGCTCAAGGAAGTCCGAAGGATCCTTCTTGGATTTCTGATATAATGGTTTGTTTGTTCAGTTCATTTGGCCTTCATGATTTTAAAGATTAAGGAAATGTATGTTTTAATGTTACTGCTACCATCTTTTCTTCATCTTGAATTGTCTCATGCTTGGCACTTGATATGTTCCATGAATGCTTCTGAACCCATCAATTGGCTGCTGATATTACACGAGCATAAGTTCTTTGATCACCCTGTTTTTCTTCTCATGTAGTGTCTTTGGAGGGGTTTTGGCTACAGAAGGATTTGGCGCAAGATATCGACATGAACGCAAGATACAGCAAAGCGTGTAGAGGATTGGCCACCATATCAGCCAAACTGGAAGGTACTTTTGATCTATCATTGTAATTACATTGCTACTCTCGACCGCTTTTAAGAATTCGTCTGGCGATTTTTGTTGTCTTGAACATATTTGATCGTATCTCTTTGAGAAAAATGCTTGCCATAACTTAACAATTCTTGTTTTGAGACTCTTTTTAGGTTTGATGTGTCGACTGGTTGTTTGGGAACGGTGATGGCATTGATTTCCCTGGAGAAAATTACAGGTCATTCTCTACTGAAACAAAGGTATCAGGTTCTAAATGTTTATGAGTTGTGAAATTCAAGCGTGATACCAGTTGTTGCCATGGTTTTTGTAAATTTGTTTTAGCTGAAGCTTGCGCATGGAAACGGTTTCACGAGGTTTCTAGTTTTGGTTCATCTCTGTGGATTGTGAAATGGTGTGAATGGTTGTTTCGGATAGGTTCGCACATGCTTGGGAGGCAACCTTGAATTCTACTGCGACTTTAGAAATCTTATGCTTATTTGGATGAGGTTGCAAAACTAGCTCATTGTACTTCTCGCGAATGGTATTCGACTGCGCATTGGGAAAACCTACGAACATCATTAATTGAAGGGCTGGGAATATGGCATGTGCCAACTTGATTTTGTAATTAGATTTTCTATTTCAAAGAACACTACAGGGCTGTATTTGTAGAATCTGTAATGAACTTGTGTGGATTAGCTTAGCTTTTCTTTGCCTGTTTAGCATAAAATTGGTGTCTGCGAATATTTTTGAGAATGTGGTTGTGACTAGCTATGCTTAAAAGCTCCAATCAGCTTATGATATTCTGAATTGCTCACAATGGCCACGCATGGTTAACACTAATACGAAAGGGAACCTGAAATTAATCCTGAAAATAACTAAGGAATAATTTGTCATGTTGAAAACTGACATAGAACCATCTGAGTCGTGACTTAACGTTGTTGTATCATGCCTTACTTGATTTGGAAATTCAAAAATCAATGTAATAGCAATTGAAACTCATTTTGGACCCTTGAATCACTTTTTAAAAAAAAACAAACTTGAAGTCATAATGACTCCGACCTGCCAACCTTTTTAAGCGTGCCAAATCTTGTGAATTTATTAAGTCAAGGCCTTAAACCAACTTGGGCCTCAAGGAGAAAAGTCTTGTAAGCAAACCCTTGGATTTAGATATAGAATATCGTAAACAACATTTTTAGATCCCACGAGTTTTGGACAGTAAAAGAAAACAGGCCTTGATAATCTTGATGTAGTGACATGGATTAAAGTTTCTTAACCAAAAATAGCATTCACCTCTAAATGGCGACAATCAAGAACTTAAGGAATTGTGAGGCTTTCAAACTTTAGTAGTGGCCAAAATATCTTGATCATCTTAATTTCCAACAATATTCAAACTTGCTTGAAGAACGTTCGACAGCTTTTAAGAATATAAATATTCTTCTTGAAATAGAAGGCATGCGCTTTATGAAATAGCGATGTAGGAGCCTCAAACTTGATCTTGTAAACTTGTGACAACAATGGACTTGAATTTGCATCTTGGAAATCAACCTTCTACTTCCTCCTAAATTGAACTTTCTTTGGTGAACCATTATCTAGGAACATAGATCAAACACATCTCTTAACCTTGTGGAGCTTACAGAGGGGGAAAATGCCATCTTGCGGTATAACTGCCACACAACCAGTGACTAGTCTTAGGGTACCAAATTCCATATCAGAGGGTATTCTGTGGGGGGAATGAGGAAAAAGGATTGGTATTGGTTTAGGGACCAGAAAGAGAAGGGGCACAATCTCACAGGAATCCACACACATCTTGCAAGGACCAAATGACCTTCACAATCACACACACACAGCACAACCTTCAAGTCTTTAAGCCTTCTGCAGCAGTACCTGTGTTCACAAATGAAACAAACAAGCAAAAATCTAGATAAAGATGGTTAGTCCTGCACGAAAGATCGACCTAATATGTTATGCAAAAAAACAAAGCGGGGATCTTAGGGTCAAAAATTAGGGTGCGACAGATGCCCCTATTTAAGTTTCTCCTATTCGGAGATATGCAGATTGAAATCTTTGTCTCGACGGGATAGGAGAGACTTAAATACAAACATGCACAAAATTTTTGGCCCTAAGATGCCGCCAAATGCACATGATTGTATGAAATGATATGAAATGCAAGACAAATATCCTGTGAGGGATAATGTCACAGGGGATAACAGAGGTTGGCACGCAACACAGCTGAAGAACGGAAGACCCGACGAAGAAGACCTAGCAACACAAGACTCCACGGGGAAAACCTAACTCCACTGGGGGAAAGAGACTACCAACTGACAATCACAAGGTATCTTAAACATATGGTGAGAACTCTGAAAGGAATGATAACTTACTACCAACAGCTGGTAGCCTAAGCGAAGGTATCCAATCGAAATAAAAGGGTGTATATTACCTACTATCACACATGATAGCCTAAGCAGAGGTAATAAACTAGGGAGGAGAGATCACCTACTACCAAACACGGTAGCCTAAGCATAGGTGTCCAACCCAAAAGAAAGGTGTGTTACCTACTATCAAGCATATGATGGCCTAAGCGAGGTAAACACAAAAGGAAAGATGACCTACTACCACCACGGTAGCCTAAGCGAGGCATCTGACCAAAACACCAAAAAATGACTGTTTGTCGAAGTCTGCTGGAGATCTACTGCCGAGAATAACCAGGGAAGTACCTACTGCCGAGGTCTTCTGGAAATCTACTGCCGAGAATAACCAGGGAAATACCTACTGTCGAGGTCTTCTGGAAATCTACTGCCGAGAATAACCAGGGAAATACCTACTGCCGAGGTCTTCTGGAAATCTACTGCCGAGAATAACCAGGAAAATACCTACTGCCGAGGTCTTCTGGAAATCTACTGCCGAGAATAACCAGGAAAATACCTACTGCTGAGGTCTTTTGGAAATCTACTGCCGAGAATAACCAGGAAAATACCTACTGCCGAGGTCTTCTATCAAGTAATCCACTTGAAAGAGTAAAAAATAAGTCATTGCTACGAGGTTGTCTGCCTCAAACAAGAGTCTTGAAATAAACTACTACGAGGTTGTCTGCCTCACGTACATCTTGAAATAAGCTGCTACGAGGTTGTCTGCCTCGCGTAAAAGTCTTGAGCTCCTCCCGGAAAGGTGAATACTTGTTGGAAAGTAACTTCACAGGGGCTTGGGATTTCACTGGAGATCTGATGACTTCAGCTGGAATCCATAATTTGTTGGAGATCTGGAAGCTTCACCGGGGATCCTCAAAAGAGATGCAGGTCGGCTGGCTTGTAGAATATGTCTTCTCAAATAAAAGAGAAAGATCATCTAAGTCTTCATCAAACTTCTCGAAGAGATTCCATTTGACGGAAGCAAATTAAATCGTGGGCTCACTGGGGAGAATGCCACTGAGAAGTAAAATCACTATAGCTGAAAACAACGTTGAAGCTAGTAAGATTCTTGTAATATGATTCTCAAATAAAGAGAATATTGGGAGGTCTTCAATAACTTTCTCTGGAGAATAAGTTGATAATCTTGACAACTTCACCGGGGATAGACAAAATGTCTTGAAGGGGTTGTCATTTGTCATCCAGATAGAAAATAGAGCTCAAATAAAGAGCTACCACTTGTTGTCTAGATTTAAATCCCATAATACTGCTGGAGGAATAACTTTTGTCTTCCGTAGAGATCTCTGAATAAATTCTTCTTGGGGAGATAAAGTGCAAAATAAATGCACGCTCGATCTATGTTCAACAGCCTAGAGATATCCAAAATTGTGATTGTCAGGGACCAAAGTTCGATTCAGGGAATAACTGAAAAGAAACGGTCAAACAAGACCCCATCCAGTGAGGAATGAACTCAACGGGTTTATCTTTATCCACATATGGAAAAGAAAACTGAAGCAACCATCTTCCACGAGGATCGAACTCAGTGGGGAATTAGAAAGGATGTGCTCTTTCTGCCTAGGGCTGACGATTCTACTTGGAGGGAGCAGGCAAACCCGATCACTTGGAGATAACCGCGGCCAAAGTGATAGAACAAAACAAACAACACAAAACGCAAGATGTAGAAATGCGCAAATGCCATGAATCTATATGAAAGAATGCCATGTTATGCTTATGCTTATGCTGACAACACAACAACGAGAAGCAAACTGGAGATGAGAACAAGCATCTCGATACAGATACTCGGCCGATCTTCGCGATATAAGAAGCATCACTGGGGGTGAAAGGAAATCCATATATGAGGCCACGGTCATGCTTCAAAGTTTCAAACTTTCTCTGGGGAAAATACAGCACTCCACTTGGGGATGAACATCATGACTTCATTGGGATTGTCAAGATGAACCTTGTGATTCTGTTGTGGATGAGAAAGATTCACTGGGAACGAATCAAACTCATGATCGAAGAGACTTCACGGGGGATAAAATAAATATCCACTGCGAGCTGAAGTAGTCTGAATGAAAGTTATAACTGGATAAAATAAATATCCACTTCATCGGGGAAGTTGGAATCGATAATAGTTGAAATGTCAGAGATAAAACTTCGAGGGGATGAAATAAATATCCACCTTTGGTGGAGAAGATTGAGATGTTGATAAAATCCAATGAGGAGTGAAATAAACACTTGCTTCGCTGGGGAAGGTTGAAACCAAAGAAATTCACTGAGGATTCTTAGGTTGCTGACTGGAGAAACCTTGCATCAAACGTGTCATAACTTGTAGTAGAGATTTACCGGGGAATAGTCGCGACCACCTGAAGTAAAGATTTATTGGTGAGTCGTCACATCACTTAGGATAGAAACCCTTTGAGGCATGAGTGAATAAAGTCGTGAGACTGATGTAACTCTGTATTGATACGCTGCATGGTAGTCGCCATTTTGAACAACAGTTGTTGCGAATGGATCAAAATAATCTTCGACTCTCACATGCCCCAGGTTATATGGTTTATGAGAAGAAGTCATCTCAAGAGGATTTTACATAAAACTTGGCATCCAACTGTTCCAAAGTTTTCAAACTCTTGGAGAGATTTGCCAAATCTCGACGTAACTGGCTCGGATTAACTGTGTTCTGTACAACTAAATCTTCGAACATGGAGAGATTTATCAAATCTCGACGTAACTGCCCCAGATTGATGGTGTCTTTAGTCTTCAAGATTAGAGAGATTTATCAAATCTCGACGTAACTGCCCCAGATTGATGGTGTTCTGAGTCTTCAAACTTTGTTCCTTGAGGTCAGACGGCGAAAGAAACAGCTGGGAAACAAACTTGCCCCTGGATACTATCATCTCCTTGAAACAATACTAAATTTTAGCTCATCATTGCCACACGTATGTTAATTTCTATGACGTCAAGCAATGTTAGCAAGTAGAAAGTGTTAATTCTGAAATTGCTAATGCAACACCATGTTTGTCTTGAAAATTTTATTAAAAGATTTTGGAGGTCGAATTATCGATTTTATAATGCCAACGCAAATTTTAAGCATAGCTCATAGGAGTCAGGAAACGATATCTCAATGAGTATGCCTTTGAAATAAACCCTGCTTCAATAAGGTCTTTTGAGGGTTATAATATGGCTTGGTTCACGGTTTAAGAAACAAAGGATATAAGGCTCAAAGTGTGTTTGTGCCCACCCAATCTTCGTGATATTTTACTCCATTTTTTGAAATTACCCTGCCCCAGGTTAAGAATGGTGGTTTTTAGATTTGGAAGAAGAAAACTACTACTTCAAAGGCTCAAAAGGGTTAACAAGGGTTTATCTCCTTATATCTCCGGTGTTTAGGATTTTTGAAATAATGCCTTATATCACCAGCAGAGTTTTATTTCAAAAGCATACAACATGAGATCTTGCGTTTGATATTTCATCATCCTCCGTTCGACTCTTTGCTAAGGCAAGAGTTAGGCAGCATTGGCATTATAAAATAGAAAAAGTGTTTTAAAATGAGTGAAACAAATGGATTTCTTCAAGACAACCATTACCATTGCATTAACTATTCAAAGTAACAAATTCTTAC
Source organism: Lathyrus tuberosus (assembly GCA_022829125.1). Lineage (NCBI taxonomy): Eukaryota > Viridiplantae > Streptophyta > Magnoliopsida > Fabales > Fabaceae > Lathyrus > Lathyrus tuberosus. The sequence continues at coordinate 3,497,997 of JALAZF010000414.1, read as the reverse complement.
ATGTAAAACAAGCTTATAATCAAAGAAATAACAATAAGATGCAAGCAAATGAATAAGCAGCTTAATGGCCTTAGGAGTGAGCTCTGCTCTTGATTCCATTGGCTTGGAAGGAACTTCTCGAGTACTCACATCTCTCAGTATAAATGTGTTCCATTTATAACTGGGATTCCTCTCCTGAAGGTCAACACTTCATTGTCGATCATTTCTTGGACCTTTTCTTGGAAAACCTTACAACCTTCAATAGAATGCCCCAACACTCCATCATGAAATTCACAACTGGTATCTGGATTGAACCAAGGAGGGCGAGATTTCATGGCTCTGGTCTTTCTGGGTGCCATCATTGAGTTTCGGGCAAAGTAAGACCACAATTGACTATAAGTCATTGGGATTAGGTCAAACCAATGAGTCTTTTCTTCTGGACTATTCAGAGGTATCTGTTGATCCTGACGCTGATTCTGGTGATTCATGTTCTGAACTTGTCGATTCTGACGTTGATCCTGATGAGTCAACCATTGTCGTTTGTACGGACGTCCATGAGGTAGTGATTGCTGGCGCTGAACAGGTGCTGCATACCGACGTTTGTGATGAGGTACCGAAACTGGAGCTTGCAAGGTCTGAGGAGAGTCCAAAATTGCATTAACTTCAACACTCCTTTCCTCTTGGGAATTACTAACAGACTTCTCTTCATTAGCTTGTATATTCGAGACATCTTGGATCTTTCCACTTTTGAGTGCATTCTCGATGTTTACTCCGACTTCCACAATTCTAGAGAACTCCAATGGCACAACGCCTATCATTCTGACATAATAAGAGTCTGACAGTGTTTTTAGAAACATCCTGGCCAGCTCTTTCTCTTGAAGTGGTGGCTGAACTTGGGCTGCCAATTCTTTCCAACGCTGCGTATATTCCCTGAAGGATTCGTTGTTTTTCTGACTCATGTTCATCAATTGGTCACCGTCTGGAGTCATGTCCAAGTTGTAATTGTATTGCTTCACAAAAGCGTTAGCTAAGTCTTCCCAAGACTGGATATGGTTCCTTTCTAGCTTCATATACCACATCAAGGATGCCCCAGATAAACTTTCTTGGAAGCAGTGGATCATTAGCTTGTCATTGTCGGCATAAGTAGTCATCTTTCGACAAAACATTGTCAAATGGTACCTTGGACAACTAACACCCTTGTACACTTCGAAGGTAGGCATTTTGAACTTCGGGGGGAAAACCACGCCCGGAACTAGACACAAGTCAGGAGCTTTATAACCAGATCCATTAGATTTTTTCAACATCTTCAATTGTTCTTGGAGGTCACGAAATCCTTTTTCAATTTCTCCCAATCTAGGATCATTCACAGTTGTCACAGGACGATCATTTTGAGAATTTGGCGTATACCTCAGAAAACGGGAATCTCTTTCATTAACTTGACCAACCAGGTTATCTTGCACAGGCTGAGATTGAGTAGGAACGTTCACTTGTGGAGCATTGTCGTCAGGAGAAAAACCAAACATTGGATTAGTCATCACTCTGAAGCCTGGCATGGGATCCATACTTTGTGTTCTATCCATTATCCCCAGTAAACACTTCAAGTTCGATGCGAATGCCAGAAGATCAGCTGAGCGACATAAAGATAGGACTGAATAAGCTGAGGTGGAGAAAAGTCGTATGCAAAAAAAAAGATGCAATGCTAAAAATGCTAATGCAACAAGATTCATGGAAACTCAGTTATTTATAATCATTGAGGAATATCAAAAGTCTCATTCTTAGTAATCATAAAAAAACAATTACAGTCATTAGTATCGGAATACTAAATGATTGATTTAATGCAAAAACGCGTACGTACGCCTTGCAACAGTCATAACGTAAAGCTAAATAAAAGCTAATAATGATGGATCTAAGGAGACTCTTCCAACAGTCTTCTTTGACTTTTTCTTCCAATTGAGCTTCTTCCTATAAGTGTTGATTGAGGATTAAAACGTCTTTAGGCTTTTCTTTGCAAGAAATAGCTTCTCTCTAATATATCCTCTTTTGTAGTTATCTTAGCTTGAATATGAACCTAAGATAGGAAATGAACTTTTGTCCTGAAATAGTAACTTGGTCAGCTAAGAATATTCTCCATAATTAGTCATCAACTAGTCCTCATGAATTGGAGATAATAGCTTTTTATCTTGTCTTGAACATTTCTTCATTTGCCAGTAAAGTCCTCAGTCCCCTTAGATCGTCCAAGTTATGACTATCGTAAGTGCACTTCAACGTTTTTTTATTTTAAAGTCCATGATATCCTATGATGTTTACAAATGAGACTAAGCTCCATGAATCTTTATGACATGATGCTAATGGATGCATGGATGCAAACACAAAGACAAAGCACATAGCACACATAAGCAAATAAACAAACAATGGTCCTAGGTTCAAAGGAGCATGAATGGAATCAAGGTCTACCCATCCCATAAGGTAGTATGGTTTCAGATGTACCTGCCGAACGGGTTCTAAAAAGTTCCCAGAGTTTACGACCCATCTTTTGGATATTATCGACTTCCCAAATCACTTGGTATTCAATAATATTCTCAAGAGGATCTCGTCTGAGTGTAGTAGCGCGTGACAACTATTTGGAAATAGACTCCCGCATAGTCACCGCACTACGTCCTAAAAGGCCAAGTGGGTTTAAAGGTGCTACGGTCCTCAGTCTTAAGGGTTATTGGTCGAAGTTAATACCGTTTTCACGAATTAACTCGTTCAAACAATATTAAGATCAAAAGAACCTAAACTGAGCGATGATTTTCTCAATTCGACTTTTCAGGAATCGACTCCGTCAAAGTACCCTTGACCATATCATCTCCTATAATTCACTCAAGTCCGGGTCTAGGACTCTCACCACTCAAGAATCCCTCCAAACAGCAAAACAAATATATAACAGATAAAAATAAAGATTCAAGTTAGGGGGAACCCTCTTATGAAGAATCCCCAGTGAAGTCGCCATTTCTGTCGCGGTGAAAATTAGATACCATAGTTATTAATGAACTAGGATCACATTTTTAATGTCACCACCGGTCTTTGATTTTATCCAAGGGAAGGGAGAAAAACCGAATACCCACAATGCAATGCAAATGCACTAAGATTCTAAGTTCGGGGGTTGGTTACACCTAGGGAAGGTGTTAGCATCCTAGATATCTGTAGTACTCTACAGGAACCTCTTGATTTTATTTTATATTATATGTTATTTGTTTTACTAAGGGTTTAAGGGTAGGTGATTTATTATTTTTATTCCTAAGTGTGCTCGACAAGATATCGCATCTTGTGCCTACATATCCTGTTAGGAGGGAATCAGAGCACTTGTAGTTCCTTATTAAGGATACTAAATGTTTTAAAGGTTTAGGAGAGGAAGATGAGTCATCATCTCAAGAAAGACCACCACAGTTTTGAAAATATTTGTATTTTGTGGGGTATAGGATTGTATGTCCCTTTCTTTGATATGATTAACATCTAATTCTCTTGTGTGGAGAATTAGGTAAGCTAAAGTTTGATTAAAAATCAAAATTTAGGGGGGACTAACCTAGGAAATCTATCCTAAGTTATCTAATTGACTTATCTTAAGGTGTCGATTATGAGATGCAAATGATGTGCACCATGCACAATAACATGGTTATCATGCATGGGATTTTCCCTTGGATATTTATGCAGTTAATTGTTGTTATTTAGGCGAGGGTGCTAGCAAAGTGATGCTAGACTTGTGTCTTGTGATCAATAGGTCGAATGCGATGCCCTAAGGCGATCGACTTACATGGGTAGAAAATTGGCTCGACGTTGGATCGAGAGTTTTTTAGTTTTTGAAAAGGTTTAGAATACAAGAAGCATGCATACATCATAAGCACAATATTACGCAAAATGATATCAATCACAAAATAACGCATAGCATACGATTCACTCAGGCGCGCGATGAAGGATTTAAGATAAGGACTGATTATGAGGAAAATAGTTTTGATTTATTTTTAAGGTTATTGATAAGAGGTTTATTTTTAGTTAGAAACATTGCCTAGAGATTATTGACCAATTAAAAGAAAGGTTTCTATTAAGTTTTAATTATTGAAAAAAAGTTAAATATTATAAGAGATATTATGTTTAATTTTCAAAAAAGGGTTTAAATTATCTAAAAAGAAAAATCTAAATTAAAGTTAGATTAAAAAGGATAAGAATTTTTAATTATAAACGATTTCAATATTAAGTTTATTAAAAGAAAAAGGGTATTAAGAGTTTTTAATTAAAAAGAGTTTTAATTTAGGTATTTTAAATAAAATAGTTTCATTATTATTTTGGAGATTTATTACTTCCTAAAAGTTAAAGGTTTTTATTTATTAGATATAAAAAGATTTTAATTTTAATATTTTATAAAATTTTTATTATTATAAAAAAAGTTTTACTAAAAAAGTTAACAAAAACTTATAATTCGCTTCCTCTTTTGAACAGATTAACAAAAAGGTTTAATTTTAAATTATGTTTTATTAAACTAAAATTGATGATTAAGTCATAAAACTCTAATTTATTAAAGGAAAATTGACCAATTGATTAAAGAAGATAAAAAGGACGGAGGGATCGTACGTACACAGGTGAGGGAGCATGATAGTGTATCGTGGGTGTGCGTATGATAAAAAACAAAAACAGAGGGAAGAGAAAAGACGATCTCTCCTCTCTCGATCCTATGCTCTTCATCCTCTCAGCTCGCTCATCTCTCGATTTCTCCAATCAGCTCTCTCGCTCGCCTCTCTCAAATCCTCTCACAAGCCGTCACTCTCGTCCTCATTATCTCTCTCGCATCATCTCTCGCTCGCGACTCTTTCTCTCTCGTTCAAACGAACCAAAACAAAAATCAGCAAGAAAAAGACCTAAATCTACCTTAATCCCCACAAGACCCTAACCCCAATCCATTATTGATATTGTTATGATTACAAAATACAAAATGATAAACAGAGGAATTGCGAGAACAATAAAGGAGGGAGCCAGGTCGTCGATTAGGGATTCGTTCGAATCAGGTGCGTACTTTCACGAATCCTCTTCTCCTTGGTGTGCGTGTGTTGTTGATGTTGATCTCCCTCTCCACATGTGTGTATGTGTTTGATTCTGTACTCGATGTTGTTGAGTCGTGATTCTAGTGTGAATGCCCTGTTCTGATTTATCTAAATCTCTCTGCGTGTGTAGTATGTGGTATGTGAATTGTAGGTTGTGAATTGGTTGTTGACAAGAATTGTTTTCTGGTTTTGATAATTTGGTTGGATTTTCTGGTATATTTTTTTTGATAGATTTTGTACGAACAGACGAATAATTGTATTTTGAAATTGATAAAATGGTTGTATGATGAATTTTGTTTTTTTTTTGTTCTCCCCTCCCCTCTGCCTTGCGTGAGCTCCCTTTTATATAGGCCTAACAAGAATGAGTTTTTAACTTCCAATTAATCTTGTCCAATCCTGTTTTGGAAATTACCATCATGAGTTGTGATTCTTGAATTTCTGTTATAATTTTCTTGCTGTTCTCAGCTTAACATGTTTGTAGACAGCTTAGAAGACATTCCATTTTTACTTTGATATGTTTGTGATCTAATTTGGAATGACTTTGAATGTTGTTTAAACATATTTGGATTACAACTTGATTGCTCATAATACCATGAACTTTCAAATTAGAACACTTGTATCCTCATTGATGGTATGTTTCAACTTTGCGCAGGTTTAGGAACTACTTGCTTGGCTTTCACTCTTCTATGACAAAAACGACCTTCTCCGAGACTATGTGTGATCCCTGATGTCTGTACTATGCCTACTCCTCTTCCAACAGCAGCCTCATGACCGAAAGTACACCTTTAAGGGTAAGACAGCGTTTGAAGCTCAAGGAAGTCCGAAGGATCCTTCTTGGATTTCTGATATAATGGTTTGTTTGTTCAGTTCATTTGGCCTTCATGATTTTAAAGATTAAGGAAATGTATGTTTTAATGTTACTGCTACCATCTTTTCTTCATCTTGAATTGTCTCATGCTTGGCACTTGATATGTTCCATGAATGCTTCTGAACCCATCAATTGGCTGCTGATATTACACGAGCATAAGTTCTTTGATCACCCTGTTTTTCTTCTCATGTAGTGTCTTTGGAGGGGTTTTGGCTACAGAAGGATTTGGCGCAAGATATCGACATGAACGCAAGATACAGCAAAGCGTGTAGAGGATTGGCCACCATATCAGCCAAACTGGAAGGTACTTTTGATCTATCATTGTAATTACATTGCTACTCTCGACCGCTTTTAAGAATTCGTCTGGCGATTTTTGTTGTCTTGAACATATTTGATCGTATCTCTTTGAGAAAAATGCTTGCCATAACTTAACAATTCTTGTTTTTAGACTCTTTTTAGGTTTGATGTGTCGACTGGTTGTTTGGGAACGATGATGGCATTGATTTCGCTGGAGCAAACTACAGGTCATTCTCTACTGAAACAAAGGTATCAGGTTCTAAATGTTTATGAGTTGTGAAATTCAAGCGTGATACCAGTTGTTGCCATGGTTTTTGTAAATTTGTTTTAGCTGAAGCTTGCGCATGGAAACGGTTTCACGAGGTTTCTGGTTTTGGTTCATCTCTGTGGATTGTGAAATGGTGTGAATGGTTGTTTCGGATAGGTTTGCACATGCTTGGGAGGCAACCTTGAATTCTACTGCGACTTCAGAAATATTATGCTTATTTGGATGAGGTTGCAAAACTAGCTCATTGTACTTCTCGCGAACGGTATTCGACTGCGCATTGGGAAAACCTACGAACATCATTAATTGAAGGGCTAGGAATATGGCATGTGCCAACTTGATTTTTTAATTAGATTTCCTATTTCAAAGAACACTACAGGGCTGTATTTGTAGAATCTGTAATGAACTTGTGTGGATTAGCTTAGCTTTTCTTTGCCTGTTTAGCATAAAATTAGTGTCTGCAAATATTTTTGAGAATGTGGTTGTGACTAGCTATGCTTAGAAGCTCCAATCAGCTTATGCTATTCTGAATTGCTCACAATGGCCACGCATGGTTAACACTAATACGAAAGGGAACCTGAAATTAATCCTGAAAATAACTAGGGAATGATTTGTCATGTTGAAAACTGACATAGAACCATCTGAGTCGTGAATTAACGTTGTTGTATCATGCCTTACTTGATTTGGAAATTCAAAAATCAATGTAATAGCAATTGAAACTCATTTTGGACCCTTGAATCACTTTAAAAAAAAAACAAACTTGAAGTCATAATGACTCCGACCTGCCAACCTTTTTAAGCGTGCCAAATCTTGTGAATTTATTAAGTCATGGCCTTAAACCAACTTGGGCCTCAAGGAGAAAAGTCTTGTAAGCAAACCCTTGGATTTAGATATAGAATATCATAAACAACATTTTTAGATCCCACGAGTTTTGGACAGTAAAAGAAAACAGGCCTTGATAATCTTGATGTAGTGACATGGATTAAAGTTTCTTAACCAAAAATAGCATTCACCTCTAAATGGCGACAATCAAGAACTTAAGGAATTGTGAGGCTTTCAAACTTTAGTAGTGGCCAAAATATCTTGATCATCTTAATTTCCAACAATATTCAAACTTGCTTGAAGAACGTTCGACAGCTTTTAAGAATATAAATATTCTTCTTGAAATAGAAGGCATGCGCTTTATGAAATAGCGATGTAGGAGCCTCAAACTTGATCTTGTAAACTTGTGACAACAATGGACTTGAATTTGCATCTTGGAAATCAACCTTCTACTTCCTCCTAAATTGAACTTTCTTTGGTGAACCATTATCTAGGAACATATATCAAACACATCTCTTAACCTTGTGGAGCTTACAGAGGGGGGAAAATGCCATCTTGCGGTATAACTGCCACACAACCAGTGACTAGTCTTAGGGTACCAAATTCCATATCAGAGGGTATTCTGTGGGGGGAATGAGGAAAAAGGCTTGGTATTGGTTTAGGGACCATAAAGAGAAGGGGCACAATCTCACAGGAATCCACACACATCTTGCAAGGACCAAAGGACCTTCACAATCACACACACACAGCACAACCTTCAAGTCTTTAAGCCTTCTGCAGCAGTACCTGTGTTAACAAATGAAACAAACAAGCAAAAATCTAGATAAAGATGGTTAGTCTTGCACGAAAGATCGACCTAATATGTTATGCAAAAAAACAAAGCAGGGATCTTAGGGTCAAAAATTAGGGTGCGACATACTGCTAAGTTTGTGGAACTTGTGCAGTTTTATCCTCATTATGCTGAAGCGACTGCTGAATTTTCTAAGTGTGTTAAGTATGAGAATGGCTTGCGTCCTGAGATAAAGCAGGCGATTGGATATCAGAGGATTCAGAGGTTTTCTGATTTGGTGGATTGTTGTAGGATTTATGAGGAGGATAGTAAGGCTCGTGCTACGCACTACAAGAGTGTAAGTGACAGAAAAGGGAAGCAACAGTTCCGTGGTGGTCCGTATGTGACACCAGCCAATAAAGGTAAACAAAGGGGAAATTTTGAGAAAAGGTCAAGTGGAGGAGGAATGTCTGGTCCTATGAGGTGTTATAAATGTGGTGAGTTGGGGCATCGTCAGTTTGAGTGCAGGAAAGATTTGAGGAAGTGTACTAATTGTGGAGGTGTAGGGCATGTTGCAGCTGATTGTGCAAGGACGAATGTGGTGAAATGTTACAACTATGGGGAACCTGGTCATATTAGTACCAAGTGTCTGAAATCGAAGCAGTCTCAGTCTGGTGGGAAGGTATTTGCTTTAGCGGGGACTTAGACTTCAAGTGTAGATCGTCTGATCAGAGGTACTTGTTTTATTAATAGTACGCCTTTAGTTGCTATTATTGATACTAGAGCGACTCATTCATTTATTTTGTCTGAGTGCGCGAAGCGTTTGAATCTTGTGTTGTCTGTGATGGGTGGTGAGATGGTTATTGATACTCCAGCAATGGGGTCAGTAACTACTTCCTTGGTTTGTCTAAGATGTCCTTTGACCATTTATGGTAAAGACTTTGAGATGGATTTGGTGTGTTTACCGTTGGGGGGTTTAGATGTGGTTCTGGGTATGAATTGGTTGCAATTCAATCGAGTTCATATTGATTGTTATCATATGCTGGTAAGGTTTCCTTCTCTTGAGGAAGACGAAGACTCGAGTTTCTTATCTACCAAAGAGTTGAAGAGACTTTTGGCGGATGAAGCTCAGTTGTTTGGATTGTTTGCATCTTTAACTGTGGACAGTCAAGTCTCACTTGATGTATTTCCTGTGGTGTGTGAATTTCCGGAAGTGTTTCCTGAGGATATTTCAGACTTGCCGCCAGAGAGAGAGGTGGAGTTTTCTATAGATCTAGTTCCTGGTACTAGACCTGTTTCTATGGCACCTTATCGTATGTCGGCGTCTGAATTGGTTGAGTTAAAAAAACAGTTGAATGAGTTGTTGGAAAAGAGGTTTGTGAGACCAAGTGTGTCGCCTTGGGGTGCTCCAGTTTTATTGGTGAAAAAGAAATACGAAAGTATGCGGTTGTGTATTGATTATCGCCAGTTGAATAAGGTGACGATCAAGAATAAGTATCCTCTTCCAAGGATTGATGATCTGATGGATCAGTTAGTTGGTGCTTGTGTGTTCAGTAAGATTGACTTGAGGTCAGGGTATCATCAGATAAGGGTGAAGGAAGAAGATATTTAGAAGACGGCTTTTAGGACACGATACGGTCATTTTGAATACTCTGTGATGCCGTTCGGGGTTTCTAATGCGCCAGGTGTGTTTATGGAATACATGAATCTTATTTTTCACGAGCATCTGGATTGATTTGTCGTTGTGTTTATTGATGACATCTTGATTTATTCTAAGTCTCGGAATGAGCATGCAGAACATTTACATATTGTTTTGCAGGTTTTGAAGGAAAGGAAGCTTTTTGCCAAATTGTCCAAGTGCGAATTCTGGTTGTCGGAAGTGAGTTTTCTTGGACACGTGATTTCCGGTAATGGTATTTCTGTGGATTCATCTAAAGTAGAAGCAGTTCTACAATGGGAGGCTCCGAGATCTGTTACGGAAATTCGAAGCTTTTTGGGTTTGGTCGGTTATTATCGAAGGTTTATTGAAGGTTTTTCTAAGCTAGCACTTCCTTTGACCCAGTTGACTTGTAAAGGGCAAGCGTTCATTTGGGATATTCGGTGCGAGGAAAGTTTTAATGAGCTGAAGAGAAGATTGACGACAGCTCCGATTTTGATTTTGCCAAATCCTACTGAACCATTTGTGGTTTATTGTGATGCTTCTTTGATTGGTCTAGGTGGTGTTCTGATGCAAGAAGGTAAAGTCGTGGCTTATGCTTCGAGGCAATTAAGAGTTCATGAGAAAAATTATCCTACTCATGATCTTGAATTAGCGGCTGTGGTTTTTGTGTTGAAGATTTGGAGGCATTATCTCTACGGTGCAAGGTTTGAAGTCTTTAGTGATCATAAAAGTTTGAAATATTTGTTTGATCAGAAAGAGCTAAATATGAGGCAACGTAGATGGTTGGAATTCTTGAAGGACTACGACTTTGGCTTGAATTACCATTCTGGTAAAGCTAATGTGGTAGCTGATGCATTGAGCCGGAAATTGTTACATATGTCCGCTTTAATGGTTAAGGAGTGGGAACTTTTGGAATCGTTTAGAGACTTGAGTTTGGTATGTGAAATGACGTCGGATAGCGTTAGGCTTGGTATGCTAACGATTACTAATGATTTTCTGAAGACGGTTAGTGAGAAGAAAAAGTTGGATGTGAAATTTGTGGATTTGATGTTGTTGGGAGAAAAAGATGCGGATAGGGATTTTCAAGTGGATATTAATGGTGTTTTGAGATTTCGAGGTAGAATTTGTATTCCTGATGATGCAGAGTTGAAAAAGATGATTTTGGAGGAAGGACACCGGAGTAATTTGAGTATACATCCGGGAGAGAATAAGATGTATCAGGATTTGAGGAAGATTTTCTGGTGGTCTGGATTGAAAAGAGATGTGGCTCAGTTTGTTTATGCATGTTTGACTTGTCTGAAATCGAAGGTGGAACATCTGAGGCCTAGTGGTTTGTTGCAACCGTTGGATATTCCTGAGTGAAAGTGGGATAGCATTTCCATGGATTTTGTAACAGGGTTACCGAATACCCAGCGAGGGCATAACGCTATTTGGGTGATTGTTGATAGGCTGACTAAATCGGCTCATTTTATACCGATTGACATCAATTTTCCTTTGGAGCGATTAGCTGAGATTTACATCAGTATGATTGTGAAGTTGCATGGGGTTCCATTGAGTATTGTTTCTGATCGAGATCCTAGATTTACCTCGAGATTTTGGGAAAGTTTGCAGAAGGCATTGGGTTCTAAATTGAGATTGAGTTCGGCTTATCATCCGCAAAAGGATGGTCAGACGGAGAGGACGATTCAGTCGTTGGAAGATTTGTTGAGAGCGTGTGTTTTGGAATAAGGTGGTGCGTGGGATAGTTATCTTGCATTGATTGAATTTACGTATAATAACAGTTTCCATTCTAGTATTGGAATGGCACCATTTGAAGCATTATATGAACGAAGGTGTCGGACACCCTTGTGTTGGCACGAATCTGGTGAGAGAACGGTGGTTGGACCAGAGTTGGTGCAACAGACGACGGAGAAGGTGAAGCTTATTCGAGAGAAAATGAAGGCTTCTCAGAGTAGGCAAAAGAGTTATCATGATCGGAGACGGAAAGATCTTGAGTTTCAAGAGGGCGATCATGTATTTTTTAGGGTTACGCCGGTAACGGGTGTGGGTCGTGCATTGAAATTGAAGAAACTTACTTCTCGGTTTATTGGTCCTTACCAGATATCTGCGAGAGTGGGTGCTGTGGCTTATAGGGTGGCGTTGCCGCCGAATCTGTCGAATTTGCACGATGTGTTTCGTGTTTCACAGCTTCGGAAGTATGTTCTGGATCCGTCTCATGTGATCCCGATGGATGAGGTCGAGGTAAGGGAGAACCTTACAGTTGAGGCATTACCAGTTAGGGTTTGGATCGCGAGGTGAAGAGGTTGAGAGGCAAGGACATTGCACTTGTGAAAGTGGCGTGAGGAGGCGCTGCTGAGGGCAATTTGACGTGGGAGTTGGAGAGTCGGATGCGGGAGTCGTATCCAGATTTGTTCGTCTCAGGTATATTTTCGAGGACGAAAATTTCTAAGTGAGGGAGAGTTGTAACGCCCCAGTTTTTGTGTGAGTTTTATTTAATAGAGTCGTTTGATTATTTTATTATTATTTTATTTTATTTTCGACTTTTATCTGAAATTACATTATTTTTCGATGTTATGATATTTTATCGGGTTTCGGGAACGTTTGTGAGATATTTGAGTGTGGGGGTATTTTGGACATTTCACAATATTTTGTTAAGTTAGAATAGAAGGGGAAATAGGAAGAGAGAAAAAGAGAAAGAAAGAAAAGGGAAAGAAAGAAAAAGAGGAGAAAAGAGAAGAAGAAGAAGAGAAATAGTAAGAAAACTTGGAAAATCGAAGAAATCAACTCCTAGAATCGATTTAATCAGGTAAGGGTGTGAAACTCGATTATACTATGTTTGTGTATGATTATGTATGTGTTTTCTTGTATGTTTGCTTGTCTTCCATAGCTTTTGAGTTTTAGGTTGAAAATGAGAATTTTGTGAGAAATCGATACTTTCGCGATTGGAAATCGACGTAAATGTGGTAGAATGCTTGTTGCCATGATTGTATTGAGTTCTGATTGATATATGATGTTTTGAAAATGTTTTGGTAGTAGAAAATCTCATTTTAGGTTTCTACACAGCGCTGAAAAATTCTGAGTTTTCCTTGGTTCGCCTAGCGAACCTGGGGCGAAGCAGTAGCGAGTGATGTTTTCGCGGGTTCGCCTAGCGAACCAGTTAGCGAAGGTCAGCGAAGGTTCGCTGAGTTGTTCGCCTAGCGAACTTTGGGTGTTTTTGGGTCTGGTGGTTGCTGCCTTGGTTTGCCAAGGGGTTCACCTAGCGAACTTTGTGTCTATTTTCTAGCTGGTAGTTAGTTCGCTGGACATTCGCCTAGCGAAGGCGGTAGCGAATGCTCGCTAGAGGGTTCGCCTAGCGAACAGGGCTGTTTGTGTAATCTTGTTTTCTGCATAACTTTTGATTGGTGGTTCGGTTTGAGGTGTGGTTTGATGTATTAGAAAGCTTATAGAATGTTCTTTTTTATGAGGATGGTTTTGAGATTGTTGGCTGATTAAATTATGTTGGGAATTAGAAAATGTGTGGTATTGTTGTCGACTTTTGCCGGTTAATTGGGTGTAATTGATGGGTTATCATACGATTTGCTTGCGATATATGTTGGATGCATGTGTTTAAATGTAGTGATGATGATTGAGGCCGTATGGCAATTAAATGCATTGTTTTGGGCTTGAGTGTAAAGCATGATTTTGTTGATTGAGATGAGTGCATATATGTGTACATTTTAAATGTCATGAGTCCTTGTATGCCAAGCATCATGATATGCATTGTTGAGACGTCCTGAGTGACGGTTTGGATTCCAGAGGGAATTCGCTATAACGTCGTGTGCCCGTGTGGGGTGTGAGCGATGATTATAGATGATCGTGTGCCCATGTGGGGTGTGAGTGATCGGGTCGTGTGCCCGTGTGGGGTGTGAGCGATCCATAAACGTCGTATGCCCATGTGGGGTGTGAGCGACGGGGAACGTCGTATGCCCGATGGGGAGTTACAGTGATGTAACGAGCGATGATTCCAGCAGAGTTCCTGAGTGAACTAGTGATGAGAAACAATGGAAGTCGGTACCGCATGTGCATATGCATGGAGTCGTTGTGTCGGTCTCTTGCATTGCATAAATCATTATGGTTGTTTTATGTGTGGAATTGGGAATAGAATTGATATATGGATATGTGTTGGTGATGGAAATATGAATTATACCTTATGTTGCATTGTGTTGGAATTATGGTGTGAGTTGTGGTGAGAAACGTATATATGTGTATTTCTGTGTTATATATGATTGTATGCAATTATATTATGGTTGTTTTTCTCACCCTTCTGCTGTTTTATAATGCTCTATGAGGCATTGCATATTAGAGCTGCTGGAGGTATTTTTGTGAAGCTTTGCGTCTTCATTATTTTGTCGGTCGGCTCTGATATGTGACAACGGGTAGTTAGGGAGGCCGTTTGTGATTATTGTGTATTATGTATATATATCTTTTGACTTGTGCATGTACAACTTGATGTATGACAAACTTTGCATGATATATATATATATATATATATATATATATATATATATATATATATATATATATATGTTATTCAGTTTTAGATTTTCCGCTTTTATTCTAAATTCTGAAATGTGGGTGTAAGGAACTGAGTTCCTCTGTTGATTGCTACCCCACTGTTGCATATCTTTATGAGCAGGTGTTGTATGTATTGTTTCAATTTGATGTGACCCCTCGGTCTATGCCATGATAATTTAAATATAATCTGACGAAATTTTGAATTTTCTTTTACTGCTTTAATTAATTGGGGGTATAGATTGGGGGTGTTACATAGTTGACACTTTTGTAGAGGGCCATGAGGGTTACAAATCAAGCTTTGGATGGGGAAAAATGACTTTGTGGTTTAGGAGTTATGATCCTCCAAAGTTGGTACCCTTGCCACTTTATTTCATAACTTAGAAAATTTTCTAAGTTTTTATGGTTACCCCTTTTTCAAGTTATCCCACTTTTTTTTATTTTTCTTGATGAATGATGATTCCAACACACATTAACATCATTTTAGGGTTAAAAAACCATTTTTATGAAATATCTCAAAAAGTCAAAGTTTGACTTTTGTGCACAGTTGACTTTTTATCAGATGAATTCCAAACTGTGCGATCCTTTATGAAATCAAGTCCTTGACCTAAATCAAACATGATGGACATGTTCCATAGGTGTTATAGGGTGTATTGAATCGTGTCCCGAGGTTTGGGAGCATGCCTGGGTCAAAAGTCAAAGGTACAGTTGACTTTTCCCGCGAAACCCTAATTGTGGTTCAGATGAAATTGAAACTTGTTTCTCAAGCTTCTTGGATCAATCCATTGTTGCAAATGGATCAATGTGGTGTGTTAGGGATCCTCAAATCCTCTCTGGAGGCCTTGGCTCGTGTTTTGTCCCAAAAGTCAACTTAGGGGTGAATTAGGTCAAGAAACCCTAATTCCGGATTTCTGGTAAATGCATCCCCTGAGGCTAAATTGACTTGATGATGGGGTTTATGATGTTCCATGGAGTGTATTAGGATATGCTTTGAAGTATTGGCTCATGCCCAGAGGAAAATTTCCATCTGGAGGCCCTAGTCGACCAAACCCTAATTTAGTGACACTGGCGATCCTGAGGCTTGATCCACCTAGAAGGGAGCAGCCTTGCGCTTAATCCTTGAAGTGGGAGTCCTCTTGATCCATTGTGGATATTTGAGAGGCTAGATAAGTTGAAGATCATGTCATTCCTTAATTGATCATTTGTCTAAGAGCTCTGAGAGGGTTTGAAACCCTAGTTCTGATTGTAGTGAGTGTTCACCCATCTTTGGGGAGACTAATGAGGTACAAAGGTACATCCATATTATGCTGATGATTTGTACCATGATGGGAAATCTTAGTGGTCAAAATTTGGGGTATGACAGATGCCCCTATTTAATCTTCTTGGACCCGAAGGTGTGAATGGCAAAGGTATTCGGGCATTCTGGGTGCAAGAGGATTAAATATCAGAATACCCGAAATTTTGATGGTGGTTATGAATGGTAGCTTACGCATTCATCCTCTTTAGCTAAGTGATGATGCTTAGAAAAGGTAAACTTCCCCTCGATCCTGGTCTTCAGCCAAGGAGCTGGTCTCAGTTTTCTTTTGAAGTAATCCTCCCCTCGATCCTGGTTTCCTACCAAGGAACTGGTCTTAGTTTCTTTTGTCAACTTCCCCTCGATCCTGGTTTCCTACCAAGGAACTGGTCTCAGTTTCCTTTTGAAATAAACCTCCCCTCGATCCTGGTTTCCTACCAAGGAACTGGTTTTAGTTTCTTTTGTCAACTTCCCCTCGATCCTGGTTTCCTACCAAGGAACTGGTCTTAGTTTCTGATTTGTGAACTTCCCCTCGATCCTGGTTTCCTACCAAGGAACTGGTCTTAGTTTCCGAAATAAACTTCCCCTCGATCCTGGTTTCCCACCTAGGAACTGGTCTCAGTTTCTTTTGTCAATAAACTTTCTTGACAAGGAACGCTGTTTATAGCGGTTTTCCTTCAAACTTCTCGCCGAATTTTCCTGGGGAGATGCCATTTGAGTGGAAAAAGTTTTGATGTCAGACTTGCTGGGGAACCCATTTTTCGGAATTGTAGAGGTACACAAACTTCTCTGTTTGGAGACGCCATTTGTCGATTCTACTGGGGAAAGTGAGTCTCTTGAGAGACTGTTTCCGTTTGGGGGTGTTACATCATACTTTTTTTGAGGTCTTTTCAGAGAAATGCCATACGATGTACCCCAATTTTGAGGGGCTTTCTCTAGGGATTTTCCTTAATCCGGGAAAGCGAATATATCATCTCTGGGGCTTTCTTATTTCTCAGAGGTTCAAGTTATCAAAGTGGTCAACGACCGTCTCTAATCCAGAGATAAACAGGAGAGAGATTACTTAGATGATTCACTTCCTGATGAGGAAAGATCTGACAACTCGATTGAGAGGACTTCTATCACTAGGGGACAAGACCGACTAGAGTGATAGTGATGCAATATGAATATGAATGTAGATTAATAATGCATGATGTATGTATGTATATGCTGACAAAACTGACGCAACATACAGACTAAAGGATGAACACTACTGAATACTCGGCCACAGTGGGGCATGTAGAAATATCGCTGGTTCAAGATAGCAATTCTGCCTTGCTTAGGAGAAACGGTTCCTGTTGGTAGCGACGCTGGTCGGGCTTAGGAGATGAGAACTCGGCCGAGGGCATTAGATGGGAAAGCAGCATCTGATACAGTTGATCCTTCATTCAGGCGTAATGTTCTAGAAGGAGTACTTTGATTCTGCACTTTGAGGTTCGAACACCTTTGGAGAAGCGACCGATGTTCTTCTGATGTTCAACAGTCAAAAGAAATTGCCATCTTTATTTTAAAAAAGCAGAAAAAATTTTATCAAGTAAATTCATTTTTGTTTTATTTTCAAGAATCGTTAATCATGTTAAAAACATCATTCTGTAAAGCTAAAACAAGTAAGAATGACAAACAAAAGCACAAGGGCTCAAATTTTATTGATAGGATGGAAATCAGTCGAACAAGTGATTCCATAGAGTATTTACAAAGTTAGAAAATGGTAATTTACAGGGAAAAGGGCTACGTTGAAACATAACGACCACTGTCCTTCTACCAACTTTGAATTCGGGACATCCTGAGCTTCTGTCGAAGATGGCCTTGACTGGAGTCTCTGATGGATGGCATGGCTGCTGAAGCGCTAAACTGATCAGACGTAGTTACTTGGCATTAATCCCTAACTTTTGCCTGGATTGTACTTGGAGATTTCCAATCCACCGGGATGATTTTTGATCATGTCTCTAATTTTTTCCTGGACAGCCCTTTCGAGTTTTCAATCCACCGAGACGTTTTTTTTTTTAGTTTAGGTGAAGTATTTCTTGACTACGTCAATATTCGTGGGGTAGGAAAAATATTCTCCATCCATGGTTGTGAGTCTCAAGGCGCCGCCTGAGAAAGCTTTCTTGACCACATAGGGGCAGTCATAATTCGGAGTCCACTTGCCCCGAGAATCAGTGAGAAAGGATTGTATCTTCTTGAGCACAAGGTCTCCTATTCTGAAGACGTGAGGTCGAACCTTTTTGTCGAACACCTTCTTCATTCTCTGCTAATACAACTGACCGTGGCATAGTGCCGTTATTCGCTTTTCTTCGATTAGGTTCAGTTCTTCGTGTCGACTTTGACACCATTCAGCTTCGATAAGCCTGGCTTCCATCAATACCCAAATTGATGGGATCTATACTTCTATGGGAAGCACTGCTTCCATGCCATATACTAGAGAGAAAGGGGTTGTCCTTGTTGAAGTGCGGACATATGAGCGATAACCATGAAGAGCAAAGGGTAGCATCTCGTGCCAATCTTTGTAAGTTACAACCATCTTCTGAACGATCCTCTTGATGTTCTTGTTAGCCGCTTCTACCGCCCCGTTCATCTTAGGTCGGTAGAGAGATGAGTTATGGTGTTCGATCTTGAACTCAGCGCATAACTCTTTCATCATCTTATTGTTCAAGTTAGATCCATTATTCGTAATGATCTGGCTTGGAACACCATAACGGCAGATGATATTGTTTTTGATAAATTGGATCACCACTTGTCGGGTTACATTAGTGTACGACGCTGCTTCGACCCACTTGGTGAAGTAATCAATGGATACCAGGATGAACCGATGTCCGTTCGAAGCCTTGGGCTTAATCATGCCAATCATGTCGATTCCCCATATGGAAAAAGGCCATGGGGAAGAGAGAACTTTAAGATGTGTTGGCGGTACATGGATTTTGTCGGAGTATATCTGACACTTGTGACACCTCCTCATGTACTTGTAGTAGTCGAATTCTATGGTCAACTAGTAGTACCCTGCTCTCAGAATTTTTCTCGCCATTGTGTGTCCATTAGCATGAGTGCCAAAGGATCCTTCATGAATTTCTTTTATCAGCATGTTTGCTTCTGGTCTGTCTACGCATCGGAGCAAGACCATGTCGAAATTTCTCTTATAAAGTGTATCACCGCTCAAGAAGAAGCTGCCTACTAGCCTTCTGAGGGTTTTTCTGTCTTTTCTTAGTGCCCCAGGTGGGTACTCTTGTTTCTGAAGGAAGCATTTGATATTGTGATACCAAGGTTTGTCGTCTATGACTGCTTCAATCGTGAAGACGTAAGCGGGCCGTTCAAGGCGCATGATGTCGATTTTAGGTATGTCATTCCATTGACCTACACTAATCATGGAAGAGAGAGTGGCTAATGCATCAGCCATGTGATTCTCCTCACGAGGGATATGATGAAACTCGATTATGTTGAAGAAGGGTAACAACCTTTTTTAGTATTCCTTGTAAGGAATCAATCCTGATTGGTATGTGTTCCAATCTCCTGTGATCTGATTGATAACCAGAGCTGAGTTGCCATATACATCCAAGTTCTTGATCCTTAAGTCGATCGCTTCTTCGAGACCCATAATACAAGCTTCGTATTCGGCCTCGTTGTTTGTACACTTGAACGTAAGTCTGGCAGTGAAAGGAATGTGGGTACCCTGAGGTGTAACAATGATTGTCCCAATTCCATTTCCGCAATGATTGACTGCTCCGTCAAAGATTAGTCCCCATTGGGAACCTGGTTCTGGCCCTTCACTGGGTAGCGGTTCATCGCAATCTTTCATTTTTAAATACATGACATCTTTGTCTGGGAAGTCAAACCCGATTGATTCCTGATCATCAATCGGTTGATGAACCAAATGATCGGCTAAAACACTTCCTTTGACGGCTTTCTAAGCATGGTACTCTATGTCATATTTTGATAACAACATCTGCCAACGGGCAATCCTTCCCGTGAGAGCAGGTTTTTCATATACATACTTGATTGGATCCATTTCGGAGACCAACCAAGTAGTGTGACGAATCATGTACTGGCGAAGACGTTTGGCTGCCCAAGCCAAAGCGCAACAAGTTTTCTCAAGCATAGTGTACCGAGTCTCGCAGTCGATGAATTTCTTGCTCAGATAGTAGATGGCAGACTCTTCCCTTTTGTTTTCATCTTGTTGGCCAAGTACACAACCCATGGAGTCTTCCAAGACGGTTAAGTAAATGATTAGTGGTCTTCCTTCCACTGGTGGTGATAGAATCGGCGGATTCAACAGGTATTCCTTAATACTGTCGAAGGCGGTTTGGCAATCTTCTGTCCAAACGCAATCCTAATTCTTTTTAAGTAATTTGAAAATCGGCGCACAGGTCACGGTCATAAGGAATATAAATCTGGAGATGTAATTCAAACGTCCCAGGAATCCTCTGACTTGTTTTTCAGTTTTCGGAGAAGGCATTTCTTGAATGGCCTTGACCTTGTCAGGATCAACCTCAATTCCTTTCTGGCTGACGATGAACCCTAAGAGTTTCCTTGAACGGACACCGAAGGTGCACTTGTTGGGATTCAAGCGGAGTTTGTATTTTCTCAATCGCTCAAATAGTTTTGATAGGTGGGTCACATGCTCCTCCTTTGTCTTAGATTTTGCAATCATATCATCGACATACACTTCGATTTCTTTATGTATCATGTCATGAAACAGAGTAGTCATGGCCCTTTGATAGGTTGCCCCGGCGTTCTTCAAACCTAATGGCATTACCTTGTAACAAAAGGTACCCCACGGGGTAATGAACGAAGTTTTCTCTATGTCTTTCGGCGCCATTTTGATCTGGTTATAGCCCGAGAATCCATCCATAAAGGAGAAAAGTTTGAACTTTGTTGTACTGTCTACCAGCATGTCAATGTGTGGTAAAGGAAAATCGTCCTTTGGACTAGCCTTGTTTAGATCTCTATAGTCGACACACATTCTGACTTTTCCATCCTTTTTGGGAATGGGTACGATGTTGGCTAACCATTGAGGATATTCTGACGTAGCGAGGAAACCCGCGTTAATCTGTTTTTGTACCTCCTCTTTGATTTTGATGGCCATGTCCGGGTAAGTCTGTCTCAACCTCTATTTTACTGGCGGACATTCCGATCTTAACAGTAAGTGATGTTCCACGATGCTGGTATCCAACCCTGGCATATCCTGATAGGACCAAGCGAACACATCAGGGAATTCTTTGAGAAGCTTTGTCAAACTCTCTCTGGAAATTGGACTGAGTAGTGCCCCAATCCTTATCTCTTTTCTCTATTTTTTTGAACCCAAGTTTACCGTTTCCAACGGTTCTTGTGAGGTTCAATGGACCTTTCCTCTTGTCTGAGTAATCGGGAGATCTCTTCTGGAATTTCGTCGTTAACTTCTTCTTCATCCCCAAATACCGGGAACTCAAAGTTAGGAGAAGGCATCAGATCGTATGTTTCAACGGGGTTTAAAATAAGTAATCTGCATGACGTGATGATTTGTGTTTAGAAGAGATAGAGAAAATGCAAGTGTGTGCAGTGTATTTTTCTTTGGAAAACTGCTTGTTTTTATTATTGAGTTGTTTTTTAGGATTACCATTTTCTGAGAAAAGCAAAAAGAGAAAACATCAATAAATGCGGAAATTACAGAACGACGTTATTTTATTAATGAACAAGTCGACTCTTGAAACAACAGCCCTATAAAACAAAACTCTGTCGCTTTGGGCAAAGCGAAGAGGGAAATTTACAGAAAGCGAGCCCTATCAAACATCCGTTTCATCTGGGCAGGGTGAAAGGTTAAAGATGGCAATTACTTTGACTGATGAACGATCTTCGGAACATCGACAACAACCCACTGGCGGCGAACTCCTCGGTGAATCACAAAGTCTGGCACCTTCCTCGATTTGTCTTCAGAAATAACGCTGATTTCTGGTGGAGCAGGATCATTGGAATCTGTCTCCCAGACAGAGTTGTCATAGGAGAATTCCTCTATTGCATTTTGCATAGCATTTGTACTCTCTGCTGTATCTCCCCACCCAGTTGACTGGATGTCTTCGAGCCTGATACAAGAGCTCTCGGGAGCAGTGTACTTGACCATATAGTCGTATTTTCCACTTGGTTGTCCCAAGGTGTCCCATACTTCTTTGGAACTGGAGGAGTCATCCTTCTCGATGACGTTGACCTCGGGGAAAGCATAGTTGATGAACTCTAGTCCTGCAAACGTTGCAAATTCATCGTCGTGCTGGGTATTTTCAGGATAACCTGGGTGTTGATCCCATGACATGGTGGGGACGCAGGTATTCTATTCAATGATACTCAGCTAATTTTCATTGTTCGGCTGACTTTCGTGCCCCAAGTCTCCTGGGCACGGCTGCCACATTGGCAGGCCATCCATCGGGCCATAATAGTTGTGGTCAAAGTTGTCCTTCATCAGAGTGTCCTCCTCTAATGAGTTTGGTGGAGCACGACATCCTTCCGGATCACAATCTCCATATATCATTTCGACGCCTGACCTGGGTATAAATCTCGGGCTCTATGCAGGAAAGCAAAATGGAATTTGCGTTTCGTCCTGAGACGTATAACCGTCCTCGTTGAGATAAGACTTCCATTCTTCCTCCATATCAGATGAATCATCTTTATTGATGGTATGTACCTCTTGAGTCACCGGTTGAAGGAAGCCTCCACTGTGGAAGATGTTCTGAATGGGATGAAGACTTTCATCATTAGCAACTGTCTGGGTACAGGTTACAGAAAAACCAAGACCCTTCTTTGTTTTATTGTCAGTAGGAATAACAAGTTGTCCCCATCCTTTTGTATTGGTACTCTCGACCGCTTTGATAGCATCTTTGTACAAGGAAATGGAATTTCCCCCCTCAAATTAATCGTCCTTGTGTGGCAAAAGCGCTAGGAACTGGGTTCCGATTATCCCTTCTGGTTCCACATAAGTGGATGATGATAAGTTGCTTACGAGCAAAGCCTGTTCCCCACAGACTGTGACGAGTTGACCATTCTGAACGAACTTTAGCTTTTGGTGGAGGGTCGAAGTGACTGCTCCAGCCTGATGTATCCAAGGTCTTCCTAATAAACAACTGTATGTTGCCCGGATGTCCATGACCTAGAAAGTGACTTGGAAAGTGTGAGGACCAATAGTTATGGGAAGATCGACTTCGTCGATAACCGTTTTTCTGGATCCGTCAAATGCTTTGACGACGACCTCGCTGGTTCTCATCGGAGGTCCTTGAATGATAATTGCATCAAAGTGGACTTTGGCATAACATTCAGGGCTGACCCTGTGTCTACCAGTACGCTGGCTAAAGCATCGTCCTGGCAGTTGACTATAATATTGAGCGCCATGTTATGACGGCGACCCTCTTAAGGTAATTCCTCATCACTAAATCCCAAGTTATTGCAGGAAGTGATGTTACAGACAATGCTATCGAACTGTCTGATTGTTACATCCTGTTCCACAAAGGCTTGCTCCAAGACTTTCTGGAGAGCCTCCCTGTGCGCTTCTGAACTGAGTAATAGTGATAATACCGAGATCTTTGAAGGAGTTTGTAACAATTGATCAACAATGTTGTATTCACTCCTTTGGATGAGCTTCAGCATCTCATCGTTGTTCTTTGAAAGGTCGGGATCACTGGATTGACCGACTGGTGGATTGGGAACTTCTGTCTGAGGTTCCTTTTCTTTGATGAGTTCTCCAACTCCTCTGTTGAAGATTCGACCGCTCTGTGTTACTCAACTGATGTCTACAATATTCACGATGGAGGGTAACAGAATTTCCTTTCCATTCTTGACTATTGTTGCACCGTATTTGTAAGGGATAGCCTTAGTTGATTCATACGGTAGTGGTCCTGGCAGATAGATGAATATGGGAGCCTTCTGATTTTTCTGACCATCATACGTAATTTCGATCCGTTCCTGGTTGGGAACTCTCAATTCATCAAGTAGGGGGATGATGGTATAAACATCCTTAGTCCTCTGATGATCAGAGATTACGACAACATCCTCGATTTGATCAGCAAAATAGTTGACTGATCCAAAACTTAACCATGGTTGAATCTCTTTATGGTCCAACTGACTTTGAAGGGCTGTCCACATGAGGTAGCATCCTTGATTGTTCACTGAACAAACTCCACACCGCTCATAGTTGTGTAGTGGCACCTGGCCGCGTCCGCTCTGAATACAGTGTAGCCTTACTAGGTCAGTTTCCACCGACCGGACATCCTGACTTTGATATCTAGTAGGATTCCTGTTAGTGATACTAATTTGCTGGGTGTCTTCATCCATATAGATTGGAAGCCACCAGTGGTTCAACAAGTGCTGAAGTGTTTCCTGGACAAGGGCACAGCCATGATCGTTTTCGTAACCCCCTTTACAGCTCTGATAATCATGTGATACCAGGAATCCGAGACGGACCTGTTCTGCGTGTAACTCCACCAGGCTGGTATTCATCAGACGAATATCGAAGATTTGAATTATGTTGATCTGATAGGGATTCCTATCATGGTAGTCCTGGATCCATCCAAGATCCATCTGACGCTGAAGGGCCTCTTGTACAAAAGAGCATCCCTGTTTGTTTACCGAGCAAGTCAGATAAGAACTGTAATCGTGTCGCGGCAGATTATGATACTGGCTTTGCCTTGAGTGCATTGCCACCATGTTGACATTCATCGCACAGACGTCGTGGTTTTGAATGACGTTGGAATTCGTATAAACCATGTTAACTCCACGAACTCGATGCTCTTGGATCCATCCGAGATCCATTTGTTCCTGTAGAGCTGATTGCACCACAGAACATCCTCGATTGCTTTTAGAGCAGATATCACACTGGTGATAATTATGAGGTGGCACATGGCCATATCCACTATGTCTACAATGCATCTTGACCAGATTGGTCCTTAACAAGAGTACATCATGAATTTGATAGACGTTGTTAGACTCTCCCTCTATCAGGTTGACTGCAGCTTTATCGTGTTGAGGCAGCGGGTTCGTGAGAACGTTGGGATTTGTATCCTTGAAAGATAAGAGCCCGCTCCTAACAAGCTTTTGCACGTCAGATTTGAAATTGAGACAGCTTTCTATATTATGCCCTGGTCCTCCTTGATGATAAGGGCAAGTCGTATCCGCTTTGAACCAAAAAGGCAGATTTTCCGGTACTGTAAGAGGAGCCTTGGTCTGGACGTGCCCTTTGACCAGTAGTAACGGAAATAGTTCTGCGTATGATACGGGTATAGGATCAAATCCTAGTGGCCGCGTTGTACGGTTGTTATTGTATGGAGGACGAGCCTGCTGAAGAGGCTGTTGTGTCCTTTGCTGAAGCTGTTGTTGACTAGGTTGGCTCTGCGCAACCTGAGGTTGATACGTAGAAACAGGCGCAGGGTTGATAGCAGAAGTTACAGCTGCTACTGGTTGATAACGTCGCCTTTGCTTTCCGAGAGAGATATTCCCAATATCCTGCTCTTTTTTCTTAGGGAGAGCACTACCGTATCGTTTTGCACTACTTGATGATCCAGTGTCTTTAACTAAACGTCCTTCCCGGACGGCTTCCTCAAGAGGAACCCCCATGCCCACCATCTCGGTGAAGTCACTGGGCGCACTGGCAACCATTCTGTCGTAGTAAAATGAGCTCAAGGTCTTTAAGAAGATCTTTGTCATCTCTTTTTCCTCAAGAGGTGGAGAGATCTGAGCGGCAATTTCACGCCATCTCTGAGCGTACTCCTTAAAGGTTTCTTTGTCCTTTTGTGACATTGATCTGAGTTGATCTCTTTCGGGTGCCATATCCAGATTGTATTTATATTGTTGGACGAAGGAAGTGCCGAGATCTCTGAAAGTGCTAATCGTAGCACGGTTTAAACCCATGTACCATTTTAATGCGGCACCGGTTAAAATATCCTGAAAGTAGTGAATCAGTAGGTCCTGATTCTCTGTTTGAGCTGACATTCGTCGAGCGTACATCACCAAGTGACTCTGAGGGCAAGAGATACCCTTGTATTTTTCAAAGTCGGGCACTTGGAACTTGTGTGGAACTTTCACATTGTGGACCAAGCAGAGGTACGTGGCGTCCCTTCCAAATAGATCCTGACCGCAAATAGCTTGCAATTCCTTTTGCATTTTCAGGAACTGTTCCTGGAACTCATTCATTTTTTCGAACATGCTTTCGTTTCCACCAGAAGGTATTTGGAGAATCTGTCCTTCCAGGACATTGTGTACCACGGGTTGTGGTATAGTCATTACGGCCGAGACTCTTGGTGCCTCCCGAAGTTTGTAACCTTCAGGAGTTGCTGTCATGCCCCTGGCATCTTCGCTTTCCCGAAGTTTGTAACCTTCAGGCCCAGCGGCTTCTGCTATGATTCCCTGATCATCAGTGATCGGTGGAACATATTCTTCTGGGATATAGTTAACAGGCATGCCCCAGGGACGATCTTTCGGCATTCGATACCTAGGATCATACTTCTCCACTATGGGCATTGAGGTGATCTCTGAGATCACGGTTCTTTGTAGCTGAGCTTCTGTCATGGCTTGCATGTCGTTACGAAGCTTTCTCATATCCTCTCTTAGAGCGTCGATCTCTTCTTTCAACTCTCTGTTCTCTTCCTCGAGATTATCCATCCTTTTCTGACGATTGGCCCGAGTATTGTACGAATGAGACAGTTTGACTCTAGAACCGAGACACAAACGTGAGATTCGTAAGTAAGAAGAATACGTGACGTGAGAATGATGAATGCAATGATTATATTAATTATTTTTTGGTTTAATCAAAATAAACTTCGACAATTAGATTGCAAATATCAAACAGTGGGGAAAACCCGTTTTATTGAAATTCAAAGGATTCCGGAAATGGAAATACAGTAGATTACAAGGTGCGGAAACAGAAACCTAAGCTAATGGGCCCAGAGTCCTCTCAGAGGAGAACTCGGGTGCTGATTCTGGTACTTTCCTTTTCTTTGACCGGGGCTCTTGGGCCGTTGTCGGGTTGTCATTCCTTTGCCAAGTGAAATGAGCGAGCAAATTCCTTTGGTCATCCTGATTATCCACAGCATGTTGCTCTAAAATTTCAATCAGAGCATCTTTCTCTCTCAGTAGTTGTTGTATTTTGGTACACTCTACATTGAGGGTGCGGTACTTGTTCTTCCAAGACCTCCTCTCCTGTTGAACTTTGTTGAGAGTAACCTGAAGCTTTTCCGTTTCGGTCATGAAGTACATGACAGATTCCCTCGGCGGAAGAATTTCGTAATGAGGATAAGGCATCTTTAGCTTGAGAGCTCTAGTTTGTACCCAGTGGAGATAAGGCTCCACCGAGACACAGTCCGGTTTTCCTAGAGACTCCCGTCCTTTCTTATGAACATGTTTCCAAGCGTGCACTATTTCCATCTTTAGTGCTCTGTCATTTTCTCCTTCCTTGAAGAAAAGACCTTCCAGATGAGCATTACGCGGGACATGCCTCATTGGGTATCCAAATTGACGACGAACCAATACTGGATGGTAGTTGATTCCTCCCTTAGTTCCTATAAGGGGTACGTTGGGGAAGTTTCCACAATGATCAATTATCCTGATCCTGTCATAAATCCTATTGCACCAATCAATGTCAGAGTTGGTGAGAGACATGATTTTCTGCGACCAGCGTAAGGCACTCTTATGATTCCAAAAAGCAGCAGACTTAGGCAAATGGGAGATAAACCATTTGTATAGCAGGGGTACATAGCACGTGATCTCTCATCCGCTGTACAAATTCCCTAAGTGTATAGAATGATATGCATCTGCGAGCAAAGTCGGTACAGGGTTTCCAATGAGAAAAACCTTAACGGCGTTGATATCGACGAAGTTATCAATGTTGGGAAACAAAAATAACCCGTAGGTGAGCAAAACAAAGATGCTCTCAAAAGCGGCCACGTTCCCTATACTGGAAAAGTACAGGGCCTTCTTTATCAAGAACTGGGCTAGCAAACCTTGTATGCCACCCTTAATGGTCATGTGAGTCTTGACTTCTGACTCATCCAAATAGATTGCTCTTGCAATGGTCTGATCCTTTGGAATTTCTTCCAGTCCAGAAAATGGAGCTTGATCAGTAATGTGTAGATCAGTCAGATGAGAATACTCCTCCAGTGTTGGTGCGAGCTGGTAATCCGGGAATGTGAAACAGTGATAGACCGGATCGTAAAACTGAACGAGTGCATCCATGATTCCTTCAATCACATGGATTCTTAACAGAGGTAGCAGACCTCCGTACTTGGCTCTGAAAGCCTCAGGGTTAGTGATCATCCTCGCTAACCTTCTCAAATCCTCAAGTTTTAGAACCTTGAAGGTGTACTGGTGAGTTCTCCTTCTACCGAAATCCATGAGCGCAATCTTTTTCTCTGACATTTGCAATCATTGTCTCAGTTTAATTTGAAAAAGAGAGACTAGAAGAGAAAAATTTTCTTTGTTTTAATGTTTTTTAGATGAATGCATGAATGCAACACACAAAAACATAAAAAAAAACATGGGGTCAAAGGGTCGTTGTCATGAAGTCAAGGCTCTACCCATACCCCAAAAGTTTATACTAGTGATTTTTGTACCTGTCTCTCAAAATCATCAGTTCTTGTCGAGAAAACACCAGCGGGCCGGGAACCGTGCTAGGTGATGTTTTTTCGAAGAACCTTCAGAAGAGGGTGGTATCGTGTGACAACCATTTCTGATAGTTTCTACACCACTAAAAGAGGTTTTTCCTAGGTGTATACTCAATCTTTCCACATGCAGCATCACACGCATTCCCATTAGCAGAAAAATAAACACATATATCAATTAGGAAAAGCTGTATATATATTTGTCCAAATGTCCTAGACTTTTAAGAGCTATGAATCCTATGTTCCTGACAGAAAATGGCTCCCCGACGGAGTCGCCATTCTGTGGTACCTTCCCAATTTAAAGGTTTTTGACCTAAGATCCTAGTGAAGTCAACAAAAGTCTCATTCCCAGTGAAATTCCCAGTGAAGTCACCATGACTTGTCCAAGGTAATTGTAAGAAAGAATGTGAACTGCCCCACGGTGGGCGCCACTTTTCTGTGGTGGCCACCGCCATGAAAATGACTTGTCCAAGGTTTTCACCCTAAATTGTAAGAAAGAAAGCATAGGCCCCACGGTGGGCGCCACTTTTCTGTAGCGAGCGATTTTGGACGCGGTTCTTAAGCATTGTCGCTCTTTGGGGTTTACTACAGGTCGATTCATTTTTTATCCTATTGTGAGATAACTAAGGAAGGGAAATAGATGTCTCCAATTAACCCTGCTTGCATACTGAGTTTAAACAGCGGTCTGTTAGGTTACGGATGCTATATGGTAATGGGGCCTTTCTTTCTTCTTACTTTATTAAGGTGGAAAACTGGGACTATTCATGGGGAATTTGTCAGATTGGGTGGAGATAGGGTACTTTAGGTTTTTTTATTAGTGTGCTCGCTAAGATTTTTCTTTCAATCTTATGCCTACGTATTCCCGTTTACCGAAATAGGGAAATCAGAGCGTTCGTAGTTCCTCCTATTCTATGGGAGGAAATGGTGTTTTGGTGTCTTGTTTGAAGCCCGAGACGTGAAGCGAAAGGTGATCTATATCTTGTTCAAAGCCCAAGATGTGAAGCTGAAGTTGGTTTGTATCTTGCTCAAAGCCCAAGATGTGAAGCTGAAGGGTCTATTTGTATCTTGTTCGAAGCCCAAGATGTGAAGCTAAAAGGTGTTGTCTTTAGAGAGAATTTGTCATCTCTAAAGAGGGTATGTTTGTTACAACTGTTTATAAAGGAGAATTACTTTAACCGGGATATGTAAATCCGGCAATGCCATAATTTCCTTTATAAGGGGGTTCCAACCTGAAGGAGAAGACTTTAACTCAGTGTAGAGCAATGCTATCTTTCCTTAGGAATTTTTCATGCTAAAAGAGGGACAGTGGCATGGATGTAAATAATCCAGAGGCTTGCCGCTTACAGCGATTAGATGAAGGGGAAGGAGTTGTTGATGTTTGTGTACTGTGAACGAGGCACAACTTTGATGCTAAAAGGTTGATTGACTCAACCGGGGTTTTCCTTATACAAAGCTTAAGAGGATGCTATTTGCCCAACAAGAGGGAGTTTTTGTGTGTCTCGTACAAAGCCCGAGAGAGAGGCTAAAAGGGTTGACTCAACAGGAGAATCTTTTATACTCAACAAGAGAGTGTTTTTGTATCTCGTACGAAGCCCGAGATGGAGGCTAAAGATGGTGACTCACCAAGAGAATCTTTTATACTCAACAAGAGAGTGATTTTATATCTCGTACGAAGCCCGAGATGGAGGCTAAAAGGTGATTGACTCAACAAGAGAGTCTTTTATACTCAACAAGAGAGTGTTTTTGTATCTCGTACGAAGCCCAAGATGGAGGCTGAAGATGGGATTGGCTCAACAAGAGAGCCTTTTATACTCAACAAGAGAGTGTTTTGGTATCTCGTACGAAGCCCGAGATGGAGGCTAAAAGGTTTGACTCAACAAGAGAGTCTTTGTATCTCGTATGAAGCCCGAGATGGAGGCTAAAAGTGTTAACTCCGCTGGAGAGAATCATTTGTACAAAGCCCAAGAGGAGGCTATTGTAACTGTTTCAGTTGAGTGACAGGTCCAATATGTTGATTTAAAAAGAAAACCAGTTCTTATATGAGTAATGTTGCACTCATGGATTTGATCTGAGGATCGGGATTATTTCATGTTCTCTAAGGAAACGGGGAATCCAAAGGATATTTGAGACTGTCCAAGTCTGCGGGTGTCTTCCTGTTTTTGAAAGGGACTTGAGAATGTCTTTGAGACTCAAGGAAATTAGACTGTCTAAGTCTAGAGTTTTATCTTTTATACTATGCTTAAAGAAATAGCAGTAGAACGTTCACGGTAGAAAGATCTAGACTCTTTGAAAGACTGTTCTATTAAGATGACTAATTTCTGTTCCTATACCTCTAGGAGGTCGTCGGGACAATTTGTACGAAGCCCAAGAGGAGGTTGGAAACTTTTAAGAAGCCGAGGGACAATTTGTATGAAGCCCAAGAGGAGGTTATCATTCCCGGAGGAAGAATACTTATACAAAGCCTAAGAGGAGGCTGTGAATACTTCTAAGAAGCCGACGGGTCCTTGTACAACGCCCAAGAGGAGGCGGGGATGCTTTTAAGAAGCCTGTGGGTCCCCAAACCCCGAGAAGTTCAAGACAGGCTATTTACAAAGAATAGATCAAGCCAGGAAAGTTCGAGAATTTGGAAGAAACTCAAGGGATACAATTCAAGGAGAAGAGATCATCTCTGGGGCGTAGAGTTTCTTAACAATTCCTAAGGAGGACAGCCGAAGAGAAGACTATATCTGGTGCTCCTATGGGGGATCTAGTATTGTCTATTTCTAAGAATGATCGAAACGGCTTTACCTAGTGTTAGACGTAGTTGCCTGGGAAACTCTAAATATCTATAATATTATTACACAATCGATATGAGTTTATGAAAGAAGACTTACAGCAAAACAGCCCCACAATACAGTTATATGTATATGAAAGCTGTAAATGAAAGCATATAAGCACTTACTCGGTAGTAGAGCTTCCATGCTGTTTGGTCAGTTGTTCAGCAAAGAAAGATTGAAAACAACAGTATATTTCAAAATCAAAGGAGAAAGTGCTTTGAAAGGAAAGATTGGGGCTTACAGCTCAAGGAGAGGCCCAGGGTTTTAGTAGTGATTGCACTGTGATATGAGTTTGTACAGTGGGACTTATACAAGTGACTGAGGCCCAAAAAGTTTTATGTACAAGGGGAATGGGTCTTACACTCTCTCAAGAGGCCCCAAAAAATGATTTAGAGAAAATAAGTGGGTCTTACTACTCGAGGGTAGGCCCAGATGATTTTGTTTAAAAATTAGTGATCGCGCCGAGGTTTTGGAAACACCGTGGGACTTATACAAGTGATTGAGGCCCAAAATTTTGGTATTTACAAAGGAATTGGGTCTTACACTCTATTAGAGGCCCAAGGGTTTAAAAATGAAAATAAATGGGACTTATAGCTCAAGGAGAAGCCCAATGGTCTTTTTTGTTAAAAGGCGACGATCGCGCCGAACTTTGTAAATGTACAGAGGGACTTATACAATGTCTGAGGCCCAAAATATTTATTTACAAAAGGGATGAAACTTACACTCTATTAGAGGCCCAAAATATTTTAGAAAAAGAAATGGGGCTTACAACACGAGGGGAGGCCCAGATGATTTTCAGTTTGAAAATGGCGATCGCGCCGAGATTTTTAACGTATCGGGACTTACACAATAACTGAGGCCCAAAATAATTTTGTACAAAAAGGGTTGGGTCTTACACTCTATTAGAGGCCCAAAGTTTTTGAAAAAAGATTTGTTATGGTGAAAATCAAAGAAACCCCAATTTCATTTTTTAAAGGCATTTTTCAAAAAAAAATCAAGTAAAAAATGATAAAAATATCAAATAAAATCATTAATCATGTTATAAACAATGATTAAGGTTTATGAAAAAGTATTTTATCCACATAAATATTTAAAATCATTTTGGTTTTAAAAATAAAGAAAAAGAAATCATTTTAAAAGCATTTAAAACAATTTAAAACAATATTTTTAAATATATTAAAAATAATCTAAAAATAATATTTTTTTGTGATTTTTTGTGGATTAAAATATTATGTGGTATGAATTGGAAAATGATGATTTTTGCTATGTAAAAGAATTGGTTGAGTTTTGAAAATAAAAATAAGAAAAAGAGGAAAGATGTCACAACATCATCTTCGACATCTCTTATGGGGCAAAAAACCAGTACTGAAACTTTAGTTTTTAACACATTTTTTTATAAAATTTCAAACATTCATAACTCTCTCAATTTTTAACGGAATTAAAATCTGAAAGTACCTATCTTGACCGATTTTTTGCAAGGAATCCAATGGTACCACACATACACACTGAAACTCGACGTACAAAACACGCGAATCGAAAAACCAGAACTGCTATGTTAATTTAAAACATCGTTTCTCGTCAAATTTTCAACACGCGTAACTCTCTCGATTTTTAACGGAATTAAGATCCGGAAGAGCCTATCTTGACCTATTTTTTGCAAGGAATCCAATGGTATTACTCATGCACACAGAAACTTAATGTACAGAACACAAAAATTAAAAAACCAGAACTGGACCGTTAATTCGACGTCGTTTCGCGTCAAATTTCCAACACGCGTAACTCTCTCGATTTTTAACGGAATTAAGATTCGGAAGAGCCTATCTTGACTGATTTTTCGCAAGGAATCCAATGGTACCATACATACACACTGAAACTCAACATACAAAACACGCGAATCGAAAAACCAGAACTGCACGTTAGTTTTCGACGTCGTTTCGCGCCAAACTTCCAACGCGCGTAACTCTCTCAATTTTTATCGAAATCAAAATCCGTAAAAACCTATCTTGACCGATTTTTCGCAAGGAATCCAATGGTATTATTCGTGCACACTGAAACATAATGTACAGAACACACCAATCAAAAAAACCAGAACTGGACATGATTTTAAAACAACCAAAACTCCACATATAAACATGTTAAAGTGAAAACAGTTGGAGGATCACATCATACACATTAAGGACTACATTTTTTATTCAAGAATTGTTCAATATGATGCATGTATGTGGACAACAAAGGAAAGCATGATTCAAAGAATTCAAGTTGTGAATTTTACCTCTTTTTTGGAGATTTTGTGCAACCTACCAAGTGCTTTGTTCCAGAAATGATTTGATGCTTTGGACACCCTCAAATGACCTCTTAGAAGCTTTTAGATTGGTTGGAATCAGCTGGAAACCTCTAGAGCAAGTTTGAGCACTTTCTTGCAAAATGGACAAAAATGGCCAAAATGCCAACTCTCTCAAATGGTGTTCCAGATGTGTGGCACCTTTTGGGACTGTTCAAGAATGATATTTGGAGTGTGTTTGAGGTTTTATCTGGTTTGGAAAGTGACTGAATCAAGACATGGCTTGAAAAATGCAAAAAAGTCCAATTTTGAGGTTTTGAGAGGTGACTTTGTGATGTTGGTGTTATAGGTCACTTGTGAGAGTTTGGATCACCCACTTATGATTTTTATGAGGTGTTAAGATCATGAGATGTGATGGAAATGCTCTCTAACTCAAAAATTCCGAATTTCCTTACTAAAGAAGGCATTTTGGAGTTAAAGAGAGAATTTGAGGAAAGCATCTGTTTGATGGCTTTGGTATACTCAAACTGAGCACAAATGAGCTCTATTTATAGTAGAGCAAGTTTTTTTTGCAAGCAATAGTGAATGGTGGCTGCAGCAGAGATTTGGCAAATGTTGGCAAATGAAAATCCAAGTCTCCTCTAGCCATTGACTAGAGGTTAGAACACAGGCCTTTGGTTCCCTAGTTGTTGGATGAATTTTGACTGAATTCAGTTGGAGGAAGCTCAGTTCATGCCACCTCTAAGCATCCATTAAATGCTCCAAACCAAAATTGGAGTCTTGTCCCTCTTTTAGGGATTTCTAGGTTTTGGCATGCTAGTTTTGGTTCCTTGGACTTGGGAGGCTCATGGATCAGATCATCCCCCTTATATTTGATCCTTAGATGTGTCCAAAATGATGACAAGGCTTAAAAATTCGTGTGGCATAAGAAATGTGCAAATCTGCCCTGAAAAATTCAGCTGCAACAAGCCTTTTTGTAAAAGCCATAACTCCCTGCTCGAGTATGCTACATGGACGTTCTAGGACTTTCTGGAAAGCTGATATGACGTACTTCAACTTTGATGTTTGGCCCTAGACCTGTTTCAACTTGGATCATGGAGAAAAATAGCCTTGAAGTTGGGACTTCATGCTGATATTACAAGGCAGATTTTGGCTAAGTGCTGAAAAATGTCAATTTTAGGTTTTTAGCCATTTTGATCCAACCATATCTCAAAATCCGTGATGAATTGGGATGAGGTGTAGTTGACACTTTTGTAGAGGGCCATGAGGGCTACAAATCAAGATTTGGATGGAGAAAAATGGCTTTGTGGTTTAGGAGTTATAATCCTCCAAAGTTGGTACCCTTGCCACTTTATTTCATAACTTGGAAAATTTTCTAAATTTTTATGGTTACCCCTTTTTCAAGTTATCCCACTTTTCATGATTTTTCTTGATGAATGATGATTCCAATCACACATTAACATCATTTTAGGGTTAAAAGTCCATTTTTATGAAAAATCTCAAAAAGTCAAAGTTTGACTTTTGTGCACAGTTGACTTTTTATCAGATGAATTCCAAACTGTGCGATCCTTTATGAAATCAAGTCCTTGACCTAAATCAAACTTGATGGACATGTTCCATAGGTGTTATAGGGTGTATTGAATCGTGTCCCAAGGTTTGGGAGCATGCCTGGGTCAAAAGTCAAAGGTACAGTTGACTTTTCCCGCGAAACCCTAACTGTGGTTCAGATGAAATTGAAACTTGTTGCTCAAGCTTCTTGGATCAATCCATTATTGCAAATGGATCAATGTGGTATGTTAGGGATCCTCAAATCCTCTCTTGAGGCCTTGGCTCGTGTTTTGTCCCAAAAGTCAACTTAGGGGTGAATTAGGTCAAGAAACCCTAATTTCGAATTTCTGGTAAATGCATCCCCTGAGGCTAAATTGACTTGATGATGGGGTTTATGATGTTCCATGGAGCGTATTAGGATATTATTTAAAGCATTGGCTCATGCCCAGAGGAAAATTTCCATCTGGAGGCCCTAGTCGACCAAACCGTAATTTAGTGACACTGGCGATCCTGAGGCTTGATCCACCTAGAAGGGAGCATCCTTGCGCTTAATCCTTGAAGTGGGAGTCCTCTTGATCCATTGTGGATATTTGAGAGGCTAGACAAGTCGAAGATCATGTCATTCCTTGATTGATCATTTGTCTAAGAGCTCTGAGAGGGTTTGAAACCCTAGTTCGTATTGTAGTGAGTGTTCACTCATCTTTAGGGAGACTAATGAGGTACAAAGGTACATCCATATTATGCTGATGATTTGCACCATGATTGGAAATCTTAGTGGTCAAAATTTGGGGTATGACACAAATTGGTATGCAATGGATAAAACTTAATGTTAGCTTATACTGTATATTTATGTATAATATATAGTTTCTTGTATTAGCTTCACTTAGTCTAGGTTAGTTGACTATTACTATATATATTGTACATTCTCTCACTATTTGTAATAATTTTACA
This sequence comes from Lathyrus tuberosus, assembly GCA_022829125.1. Classification (NCBI taxonomy): domain Eukaryota; kingdom Viridiplantae; phylum Streptophyta; class Magnoliopsida; order Fabales; family Fabaceae; genus Lathyrus; species Lathyrus tuberosus. Next base: position 3,462,183 of record JALAZF010000414.1, on the reverse strand, counting down.
TAGTCATCAATTTACCACTGTAAATTTCTGTTTTTATTGTTATAACAAACTGTAACAAACTTTTCTTCTTCTTCCTTGGCGATCTTTCTCTCTTCCATGGCTGAATTCTTCAACCTTGACATGGTAGCAGAGCTTCAATAGCTCTGGTAGCCATTGTTTCATATCCTTCTTACCTTCTATCGCAACACCGCAAGTTCATTTTTCTCTCTTCAGTTTTTTCTCTCTTGCGCGTTCTTGCTCTTTTTCTTTGTTGCCATTGTTTCTGCAAATTGTTATTGTAGAGTTTCACTCAACTTCTCTCTAATGGCGTACCAGAGCTTCACTGATTTCTCAACAAATTCTACAAACCCCTATTATCTTCATCCAAACAAAAATCACGCACTTGTTCTCGTCTCTCCTCCTCTTAATGACAAAAACTATCATACATGGGCTAGGTCTATGCATATAGCTTTGATCTCGAAGAACAAAGAGAAGTTTATTGATGGTTCCCTTGTCAAACCACCAATCTCAGATCCTTTATATGCACCGTGGATCCGCTGTAATACAATGGTTCTTGCTTGGTTACATCGCTCCATTTCTGAGTCGATTGCAAAATCAGTGTTATGGATTGATAGTGCAGCTGGAGTTTGGAAGAACCTACAGATTCGTTTCTCTCACAGTGACATTTTTCGCATTTCAGATATTCAAGAAGATATTTACAAGCTTCGCCAAGGTAACCTAGAAGTATCCAATTACTTTACTCAATTGAAAGTTCTCTTGGATGAATTGGACAATTATCGCCCCGTTTTTGCTTGTACATGTGCTATTCCATGTTCTTCTGGTGCTCTCAATTCTGCTATGAAGTATCGTGAGCAAGATCAGGTTATTAGGTTTCTTAAGGGTCTGAACGAAAAATTTACTCACTCAAAGTCACAGATAATGATGATGACTCCTTTACCTGATCTTGACAAAGCTTTTTCCCTCATTATACAACAAGAAAGAGAACTAAATAGTTCTGCATCTATAATGGCTCAATCTTCTAATAGTGTTGAAGAAAATTCTAATTTTGTGTGTCAAGTACAAACTCGGTCTAGTGGTTCAAGTGCCAAATCTGGATACAAGGGAATGCCTCAAGGTTCTAATGCAGCTCGAGGACAGAATAGGGTTTGTACACACTGTGGTAGGAACAATCATACTATGGAAACATGCTTCATCAAGCATGGTTATCCACCAGGTTTTAAGCAGAGAGGTAAGGCTCTTAATCAATCTTCTTCAAATGCCACAGTTAATGCCATTTTAGATGCTTCTTCACAAGGGTCATCCATACCTTCTTATGGTTTTACTCAAGAAAAATATTCTAGCATCCTTGAATTGCTTTCACAATCCAAGCTGAATTCCCAAGCCACTTCCTAAGCCAATTCCATCTCCACATCTCCTTTTGCCATGCATTCTCATTCATCTACCAACAATGGTAAGCATCCTTATCTTTGGATCTTGGACACTGGTGCCACAGATCATATTGCTTATGATGAATCTCTCTTTCTTAATTGCAAAAACATCATTCATGTGCATGTCAATCTACCTGATGGTTCTCAGATTATTGCATCAAAATCTGGTAGTGTAGTGTTATCTCCATCTTTAACTTTACATAATGTCCTCTTCATACCTAGTTTTCATGTCAACTTGATTTCCATTGCTAAACTTGCTAGCAAAAATGATTGTTTTGTGCATTTTAATGCTGATACATGTACCATTATGCAGAACCATTCCAAGGCAATGATTGGTACAACTAGATTACAAAGAGGTCTATATGTGCTTGACACTACCAATCAAGTCTCAGTTTGTAATTCTGTTGTTGATCAAAATTGTAATGTCTGGCATATGAGATTATGACATATCTCTGCCATAGGTTTAAAAACAGTTTCCAAAATATTTCCCTTTATACCTTGTAAAGCTGAAATTCAGCCTTGTGATTCATGCCATTTTGGCAAACAAAGAAGATTACCATTTCCTAATAGTGTTACTACTACTTCAGCTCTTTTTACTATTCTACATGTTGATGTATGGGGCCCCTTTTCTACTATATCCATGTTAGGCCATAGATATTTCTTAACTTTGGTTGATGATTATAGTAGGTACACTTAGGTTATACTTCTCAAAACCAAAGATCAAACTAAAAATAACCTTATTCAATTTTAGCATACTTAGAAAATCAATTTCATACAACTCTAAAATGCCTCAGAACTGATAATGGTACAAAATTCTTGTCACTATCTGATTTTCTCTTAGCCAAAGGTATTATACACCAAAAATCTTGTATGGAAACCCCTCAACAAAATGGGGTGGTTGAAAGAAAACACCAGCACATTCTCAATGTTGCTAGATCCTTATATTTTCACTCTTCTCTCCCTCTAAACATGTGTAATTTTGCAATTCAACATGCCATTCACCTTATAAATAGATTGCCTTCTCCTCTGTTAAAATCCAAAAGTCCATATGAACTTTTATTTTCCCAACCACCCTCTTTAATTTATTTAAAGGTCTTTGGTTGCTTGAGTTTTACTTCTACTTTACAAGCTCATAGGACCAAATTTGAACCTAGAGCTATAAAGTCTGTTTTTCTTGGTTTCAAGGATGGTACAAAGGGTTATATCCTATATGACTTACACACTCACCAAATTTTTGTCTCAAGGCATGTCATATTTCATGAAACAACTTTTCCCTTTAAACATAATCCTTCCCTTTCCTCTGTTAACCCTGCCCACCTATCTCATCACAACCTTGATGACATAACAGAACTTTATACTCCCACTAGCACTACTGATTTTTCAGTGTCTCTAGATTCAAGTACATCTACCAGTCACTCACCCATCAGTCTTTTACATCTTCAAAATACTGATGCCAGCCATTCATCTATCACACCCTCCTCGCCTGTACCTACCTCTGCTATACAGCCTAGTCAAACCACTAGTTTTTCACCTGTCACTTCTCCTTTATCTACTATCCCTTTATCCAATAGTCCTTATCATAATCCTTCACCTCAAACTGTGTCTATCTCTATATCTGATATCCAACCTACCACTGCAGCAACATCTTTACCTACTGACCCACATTCCAATTTACACCATAATCAACCTGTTACCAATGACTCTAACACTTCCCTAAGACACTCTTCTAGAGTTTCCCATCCTCCAAGTTATCTAGTTAATTATCACTGCTATAATGCCTTTAATAATGCATCTTTTTTACATTCTCATAATGCATCCATTACATACCCATTATCTTCTGTTATTACATATGATAATTGTAGCCCTTCATATAAACATTTTTGCTGCTCTATTTCATCCAACATTGAACCAAAAACTTACAACCAAGCCATTAAGCTGGATTGTTGGAAGCAAGCTATGGGTGCTGAATTAAAGGCTCTTGCAGAAAACCATACTTGGGATGAGGTTGATTTGCCTTCTGGAAAGCATCCCATTGGGTATAGGTGGGTCTATAAGATTAAATACAAAGCAGATGGATCTATTGAACAATACAAGGCTAGACTGGTGGCAAAGGGATACACCCAGATGGAAGGTATTGATTACTTTGACACCTTTTCCCCTGTTGCTAAGATTACCACTGTTAGGGTCCTATTATCCATTGCAACTATTAGAGGATGGCATTTAGAGCAACTTGATGTGAATAATGCCTTCCTCCATGGTGACCTACATGAGGAAGTTTACATGACACTTCCCCCTGGCTTATCTACCTCTTCATCTTCTCAAGTCTGCAAACTCAACAAGTCATTGTATGGCCTGAAACAAGCTAGTAGACAGTGGTATTCTAAGTTATCTACTTTCTTAATCTCTATTGGCTACTCTCAGTCACAGGCTGACCATTCCTTGTATGTAAAATCTACTCCCTCTGCATTTACTGCACTTCGTTTATGTTGATGATATTGTTCTGGAAGGCACATCCATGACTAAGATTCATTATGTTAAAAATATCTTACACAAAACCTTCAAGATTAAAGATCTTGGCCAGTTAAGGTCCTTTCTAGGTTTTGAAATAGCCAGATCTCAGTCTGGTATTTTCTTAAATCAAAGAAAGTACACTTTAGAGCTTTTGGAGGATAGTGGTTTCTTGGCAGCCAAACCATCTTTGGTTCCTTTTTATCCAAACCTCAAGCTGACAACTCATGAAGGTATGCCTCTTAAAGATCCTTCTAGCTATCGAAGGCTGATTAGAAGATTGATATATCTCACCAATTCAAGACCCGATATCTCTTATGTTATCCAACATTTGAGTCAGTTTGTCTCTAAGCCATTACAACCACACTACAAGGCTACCACTCATGTACTTAGATATCTCAAGTTTGTTCCAGCCAAAGGCATCCTTTTTTCATCTTCTAGCAACCTGAAGCTGACTGCTTTTACTGATTCAGATTGGGCTAGATGCCCTGATACAAGGCGATCTGTAACTGGTTATTTCATCCTCCTTGGTTCTTCTCTCCTCTGCTGGAAATCTAAAAAGCAGAACACAGACTCACGATCATCCGCTGAGGCTGAATACCGGGCTCTAGCATCTCTTGCATGTGAACATCAATGGCTGCAATATCTCCTAGGAGACCTTCAAGTTCACTTGTCTACACCTGCTTCAGTTTTCTGTGACAGCAAATCTGCAATATACCTTGCCCATAATCCAACATTTCATGAAAGGAGTAAACATATTGAATTAGATTGCCATGTCATTCGTGAAAAAATTCGTTCTAAACTAATTCATCTGCTCCCCATCTCTACTCATGATCAGCTGGCCGACATGTTCACTAAACCACTTCATTCCCCGACTTTGACTACTATCCTGAGCAAGTTAGGCCTTTGTTCTATACATAGTCCAACTTGAGGGGGGATGTTAGCTTATAGTGTATATTTATGTATAATATATAGTTTCTTGTATTAGCTTCACTTTGTTGGAATAATATAGCAAGTGTGAGTAAGTGGGGAAATAGTCCCACATTGGATAGGAATGTGGTGACTTGAGCATTTATAAGTGGGAGAACCCACTCACCTATCACCTTAAGGTTTTAGGTGGATAAGTGGTGTGTCTCTCACAAAGGAACCTAGTCATACACTATGTATCAATGTTCCCTAGTAAAAATCCCCCAACAAATGGTATCATGAGCCTTTGGTTCGAGAAAGGGACCGAGGTGTATCGAAAAGTCCAGGAAGTGGTGTCCCGTTGAAATTGAAACGCCCAAGAAAGAGGTGTATTTGATGTGTCAACGACGGTACAAAGTATAAAAAAAAAGGGGAACATTGTGGACTCACGCTTGAGGGGGAGTGTTGGAATAATATAGCAAGTGTGAGTAAGTGGAGAAATAGTCCCACATTAGATAGGAATGTGGTGACTTGAGCATTTATAAGTGGGAGAACCCACTCACATATCTCCTTAAGGTTTTAGGTGGACAAGTAGTGTGTCTCTCACAAAGGTACCTAATCATACACTATGTATCAATGTTCCCTAGTAAAAACTCCCCCCAACACACTTAGCCTAGCTTAGTTGACTATTACTATATATATTGTACATTCTCTCACTATTTGTAATACTTTTACATAGTCATCAATTTACCACCGTAACTTTCTGTTTTTACTGTTATAACAAACTGTAACAAACTTTTCTTCTTCTTCCTTGGCGATCTTTCTCTCTTCCATGGCTGAATTCTTCAACCTTGACACTTAAGCGTCTTCAGTTTTACAATCATGAACTACATTAACTAGATTCCTCGTACTAAATAAATTAAGTATAAGTTTTATTTTTCTTCGACCAAGGTACTCTTTTCTCTCCATCTCTCTTTAATATCTACTTGTCTGAAAATCAACATGTTATTGGAACAAATAAAATTAGAAATGTTTAATATGTGCACTCACAAACTGTTTGTGAAAATGTCTCAACGACACAAGATTATTGTCTTATATGTTTGTATGTTATGTTTATCTCGTTGCCATGATTATGACATGTCTATTGCGTTAAAGTCACACAAGCAGAGAAGAAGCAGTGAGTTGTGAATTTGGTTATGGGTGTGATAAAATTAAATATTAAGAATATTGAAGCAACACGTGTATTGGAGTATCAATTTTACATGTGTAGTCTTTATGTAGGAACCATTTTTTTTCTTCTATATGTAAGCTTTGTTAAATGTAATTAATAGTGTCGAAGTCGAAGCATTCATAGCTTAGTGTCGTGTCGAATTGTTTAGGTTGTTTCGACAGAATCGTGTTAGATTTGATTTGATTGGATTCAGATTTGGTTAGATTAGATTTGATATTTTGGGCTTTTAATTTTGGGCTTTTGCAAATCTATATCAATAAATAGGAAGTATCCTTGCATTGTAATCACAAGATTGTATTGTATTCACAGTTGCAGATTTAGCAATGAAAGTGCAATATATTCAAAAATCCCACAGTTCGTGGGTAGAACACTTCTCCTCCAAATATTTCTCTTCTCTCTCTTTCTTTTTCCTTCTTGTTGTTAGTTTGTTCTTCTTCTTTCTTTGTTCTTCATTGCCATTGCGTATTGTAGTGGGTTTTGTGTACAATCTTGAGATCAAGATTGAAGTGGAATTCTCATAGGGTGTGGTGAATTTCCAACATCTAGTATCTAGAGCTCTGGTTGCGATTCAAGGAGGAAAATCGTGATGGCTATTAATCATTCAAATGGGCACTTTCCGGCGACCCTACCAATTCTCAAGAAAGATAATTATGAGAATTGGTGCAAGCAGATCAAGGTGGTTTTCTGTTATCAAGATCCTTAGGATCTTATGAAGGAAGGAGTAACACCGCTTGGGGAAAACGCGTCGGATCAAGAAAAGGCTGCACACAAAGAATTGAAGAATAAAGATTATAAAGCGCTGTTTATAATCCATCAATGTGTTGATCCAGATAACTTTGAAAAAGTTAGCGATGCAGAATCAGCAAAGGAAGCATGGGAGATTCTTGAAAAGTCATTTGGAGGCGCAGAGAAGGTGAAAGAGGTAAGGTTACAAACTCACAAGAGAACCTATGAGTTGCTTCAGATGGAAGACAATGAAAGTATTACAGATTTCTTCACCAGAGTTACAAAGTTGGTGAATCAAATCAAGGTATGTGGAGAGGTGTTGACATCAAGATCAGTTGTTGCAAAGATCTTGAGGTCATTGGCTCCAAAATTCGACCACGTGGTAGTAGCCATAGAAGAGTCGAAAGACTTGTCAGTATTGACGAAGGAAGAGCTTCAAGGGACGCTTGAGTCTCATGAACAAAGGATGGCTGAGAGAGTTGCAGCAAAGTCAAAGAGTGATATGGCTTTGCAGCGCAGTCAGAAAAGGAAAGGAAAAGTAAAGGAAGCTGGAATGGCAACAAAGGAGGAAACCAGTCGAATCAGAAGAAACCTTGGAACCAAGGCAACCAAAGAGGTGGTGTTGCAGGTAGAAGAAAAGGTGGTGATCGAAAATCTGACAAAAGTCACATTCAATGTTTCAATTGTCAGAAGTATGGCCATTATGTTAGTAACTGTCCAGAAAAAAAGAAAAATCAAGAAACTGATGCAAATCTGGCGAAGCATGAAGAAGAAGAGACGTTGCTGATGGTCACAACAAAAGATGAAGAAAGATTCCAAGATCAGTGGTACTTGGACTCAGGATGCTCATCACACATGACTGGGAGGAAAGATTGGTTAGTCAACATGAAGCCCTCGTCGAAGAACACGGTGAAGTTTGCAAATGACAACACTCTAGCAGCTGAAGGTGTTGGTGATGTTCTGATTATGAGGAAAGATGGCAAAAGGTCAACAATTTCCAATGTGTTGTACATTCCAGGTATGAAGAGTAATTTGCTCAGTATAGGGCAGCTAGTCAAAAAGAACTACAAGGTAGTTGTCGAAGACAAGATGATGAGAGTTCTCGACGCAGATGGTAGGTTGATCTTGAAGGCTCCAATGTCTCAGAATAGGACCTTCAAGATTGAACTCAAGGTGATGGAGCACAAGTGTCTAGCAACGGCAGCCAGCAGAGATGAGTGGTTATGGCATTTTCGACTAGGCCATCTCAACTTCAATGACATCAGAGAGCTGAAGAGAAGAAATATGGTTTCAGAATTACCAGAAATCGACATTCCAAGTGAAGTCTGTGAAGAGTGTGTTCAGTCGAAACAACACAAGAATAGCTTCAGCAAGGATGCAGGAAGGAAGTCGAAGGAAATTCTTGAAGTCATATACTCTGATGTATGTGGTCCAATTCAGGTGGATTCGATTGGTGGCAACATATATTTTGTCACATTTATAGATGATTTCAGTTGAAAGTTGTTGACTTACCTCATCAAGAAGAAAAGTGATGTGATTGAGGTATTTTCCAGATTCAAATCCATGGTCGAAAGACAGAGTGGTCGAAAGTTGAAGATTCTGAGGACAGATGGTGGTGGAGAGTATGTGTCGAAAGAGTTCGATACATTATGTGAAAAAGAAGGGATTGTGCATGAGGTGGTGCCACCCTATACACCATAGCAAAATGGAGTTGCATAACGAAAGAACAGAACCATCATGAATATGGTGAGAAGTATGTTGAATGGAAAGCATCTACCCAAAGAATTATGGGGAGAAGCAGTTTCGACAGCAACGTATATTTTGAACAGATGTCCAACGAAGAAGCTTGAATGAGTCACACCAGAAGAATGTTGGTCTGGTGTCAAGCCAAGCCTCAGTCACTTGAAAGTGTTTGGATCGATAGCACATAGACATGTGCCAGATCAGTTGAGAAGGAAACTTGATGACAAGTCGAATCAGATGATCTTGATATGATATCATTCGACTGGAGGTTACAAGTTGTTCGACCCAGTGAATAAGCAAGTAGTGATCAGCAGGGATGTGATCATAGATGAGCTTAAATAATGGGATTGCGCTGAGAATGCCAAGAAGGATTCAGTGAGAATCTCTTGTGAAGAACCAGCCACTGAAGTCGAAAGAGAAGTTCGACAGGAACCAGTTGCAGATGAAGCAGGTTTAAGCAGACCTCGACGAACAAGACACATGCCTGCAAGGTTGCAAGAATGTGTAATTACATCAGATAATGTGGTCGATGAAGAGGGTGAGCTGGTACATTATGCTTTCTACGCAGATGTCGAACCAGTCAATGTAGCTGAGGCATTGAAAGATTCGAAGTGGGTGAAAGCGATGAATGAAGAGTTAGAATCCATCGAATTCAACAACACATGGTCACTTGTCGAATTGCCTCAAGGCAAGAAGGCAATTGATGTAAAGTGGGTTTACAAGGTGAAGGTGAATCCTAGAGGAGAAGTAACTCGACACAAGGCGAGACTTGTGGTGAAAGGATTTCTACAGAAGGAAGGAATCGACTTCGATGAAGTGTTCGCACCTGTTGCTAGGATCAAAACAATCAGGTTGGTTGTTGGTCTAGCAAATATGAACAAGTGGCACACATGTCAGATGGATGTGAAGTGTGCATTCCTTAATGGTCCCCTAGATGAAGAAGTTTATGTCGCACAATCAGCTGGGTATGTGAAACGAGACGAAGAAGGAAAAGTGTACAGGCTGCATAAAGCCCTGTATGGACTTAAGCAAGCTCCAAGAGCTTGGAATAAGAAAATCGACAGCTTCTTAAGGGAGAAGGAATTTGTGAAGTGTACGACTGAGCATAGAGTGTATGTAAGGAGAAGCAATAATGAATTGCTTATACTATGCCTTTATGTCGATGATTTGTTGATAGTAGGTAGTTGCAAGAAGGAGATCGAAGATTTCAAACATGATCTAAGTGAGGAGTTTGAAATGTCAGACTTGGGAAATCTCTCATATTTCCTTGGCATCGAATTCTACAAGACTAGTAGAGGTTTGATGATGCACCAAAGAAGATATGCAGGCGAAATACTCAAGAGATTTGAGATGCAAGATTGCAACCCAACTTCTACTCCAGCTGAGACCAGATTGCAACTGTCGAAGGATTCAGACGAAGATGATGTCGACCCAACCCAATATAGAAGATTTTTTGGGTCACTTAGATACCTTTGTCACACAAGGTCTGACTTAGCATACAGTGTGGTTATGGTAAGTAGATTCATGCAGAAGCCAAAGGTATCACACGTAACAGCGACGAAGAGGATACTGAGGTATCTGAAAGGGACTCTCGACTACGGCATTTTGTTTCCTGCAGCTGATAAAGGGAAAGAATGCAAGTTAGTGGGATACACCGACTCTAGTTGGTGTAGTGATGCTGAGGATAGAAAATCCACAGCTGGATATGTGTTTATGTTAGGTGGTGCACCAGTTGCTTGGAGTTCGAGGAAGGAGCCAGTAGTGGCATTGTCATCATGCGAAGTAGAATATATAGCTGCTTCTCTTTGTGCATGTCAATCAACATGGATGGTGAACTTGGTCGAAGAGATTACAGGGAAGAGTCATGAAGCAATTACCATGAAGATCGACAGCATGTCAGTTATCAACTTGGCGAAGAATCCAATAGCACACGGTCGAAGCAAGCACATCGAAATGAGGTTTCATTATCTTCGAGAGCAGGTAGCAGAAGGGAAGATGAATTTGGAACACTGCAGAACTGAGAATCAGATTGCAGATATCATGACGAAGGGAGTGCAGGTCGAAGCCTTCAGAAGACTAAGAGCCATGATGAACGTAGATAGTTTAGACACAATGAATTAGGTGGTGTGTTAAATGTAATTCATAGTGTCGAAGTCGAAGTATTCATAGCTTAGTGTCGTGTCGAATTGTTTAGGTTGTTTCGACAGAATCGTGTTATATTTGATTTGATTGGATTCAGATTTGGTTAGATTAGATTTGATATTTTGGGCTTTTAATTTTGGGCTTTTGCAAATCTATATTTATAAATAGGAAGTATCCTTGCATTGTAATCACAACATTGTATTGTATTCACAGTTGCAGATTTAGCAGTGAAAGTGCAATATATTCAGAAATCTCACAGTTCGTGGGTAGAACACTTCTCCTCCAAATATTTCTCTTCTCTCTTTCTTTTTCCTTCTTGTTGTTAGTTTGTTCTTCTTCTTTCTTTGTTCTTCATTGCCATTGCGTATTGTAGTGGGTTTTGTGTACAATCTTGAGATCAATATTAAAGTGGAATTTTCATAGGGTGTGGTGAATTTCCAACAAGCTTTTGCTGCAAGATTTGATATGGTCTTTGTGTGATAAACCATTAGTTTTTGATTATGTGATATGGTCTTTATGTGTTGTGTTTAATTGATATAGTTTTGATTATGCATGTCAATCCTGCATCTGGTGTATTTATTAATAAAGGTGTTGAAGTCTTAAAGCCATTTGTAAGATATATATTGTAGTTGCATGGAAATATTAAAATTATTTTATCTAATACATCTATTGTATTGCAGGTTATCATCATGACATTGCATGTTGATCTTGCTTCCAGTGTATTTATTGATAAAGGGGCAAAAGTCTTGTATCTATTGATAAAGGTGCTAAAATCTTGAAGCCACCTGTAAGGTATATTATATACCATCACTCAACTCAACCATGTGAATATGAATGGAGTTTTTATTACAATTATATTTTTGGTACCATTTATTAGGAATGGTAGTGGAACTACATTTTTTAGGAAAAAGGAAGGTTTAATATAACATGGTATTTTTTGGTACTATTTTTATAGTTTATGCTCAAATTCTTGTTCTTATGTCAACGATATATATACTATGTCATGTTTTAGTTTAGATTTTGGTTTATATAGTTTTTATTATGTTGGTTTTAGATTAAGAGCTTTAATTGGGCAAAATTTTATTAGGAATTTTGTTGATAGCATATTGAGAGTATCTAATGAGCATTGTTTATTTTTCTAGTCAACCAAAGGCATTGGAAATATTTACGTCGAACATTGATGTGGTTAGTTGGTATATACGCAGGGACAAAATTATTTCAAGTGGCTTTGGTTTCAAGTGACTCATGTATTGATGAGGGGCTCATTTTTCTTGAAGTTTGAATATGTAGGTTTGGCTTGTGTCAATTGCTTAGATAATTATTCTAGGGATTAAAAGTGTATGCAGTTCATGTTGATTCCTATTTGATTGAAATTGTTTATTTGTATGTTTTAAATTATGCAAAATTAAATTAATTCAGTGTTGAATATTTTATTAACCTAGTGGTAAAAGGCTTTAAATTTTTTATTGTTCATTATGTATTTGACTGATAACTTAAAGAGCATAGATGAAACGTGAACCTAAGAGCATTTATGTGTTTTAACTTAACATTAGTTTCATTATTTTTCTTCATATTCCTTAATGACTTGAAGGTAACAGGTTCAATTCTATGAGAGAAAAAGACTTCACTGGTAACAGGTTTAATTCTAATTGTTTCCCTAACATATCTAGCTTCATATTTCTTAATTTCAAGCATATAATTATATCTCTTGAATACTAGTTTTCCAAGGATGGGGATTTGCTTCTTGTTCCATTCAGTTCAATTAATGTTTTTGTCATCCAGTGGAATATAAAAAAACCTTTATAAAAAATATAAGCTTAATTCGCCTTTGGTTACAACATTATCTTATCTTAGCCAATATTGCTTCTAGAGTTTGTTTAAGATTTTGGATCTCCCCTCTAAACTATGGAGCTCATATTTGAGGTCTTTTCCCTACTGTGCTTGATCCTATTCCAACTGTCTCACTCAATGTTCATCCAATATAACCCCACGCTATTTAGGAACACTTATTCATGTTCTTCTTTTTGAATTTTACCATTGTAGGCCTTTGGGGTTTCCACGTCCTCATGCTGCTAACGAGGATAGTATAGACTTGACATCAAAAAATGTATTCTTCGTCTTAATGTTCACAAATCTCATTTATTTTATTTTATTTTAGCTTCACTGGTTTTTAGTGTTTTACTAAATAAAATTCGATCGTTTAGAAAGGTTATTGAACCATGGTAAGTTTGGGAAAGTTTACAATGTTCCGTTAAGAAGTACAATTGGAATATGAATTTGTTTGTTAATATTATTTGTGTACCATTCTGATCTGATGTGGTTAACCTTTTTTTGAGAATGCAGCCATTTTGGAAAGTAAGCTCATATGGTTCATCTAAAGGGAATGGTGTTGTTGGTATGTTCTTATCCTCCCCTGTTGATTTCTTTGTGCAAGAATTTCAAAATATCCATGTTTTTTAATTTACCAGTACATATTTAGGAGTTCTTGATATCAATTACTTTCCTGGTAAGTACAACTTATTTCAATTTATGTAATTGGTTTTATAGTGTGTTAAAGTTTATGTTTTCTTTAGCTACTCAACAGTTCCTTGTTTTCATTTCCGGCCATTGCTCACGTCGCTAAACTTCTGCGCCAAACTAACTTTGCAGGGTATGGAAAAATGCAAGAGTATGAGCACATATTTATCAATTTTCTAGTAGGCGTGTGCATGGTTCTAAAACCAAACCAAACCGAACCAAATATATAATTCAGTTTGGATTTTAAAACTACTTTAATTAAACCAGTTTATTTTTTTAAAATTGGTTTTTATTTGGTTCAGTCCGGTTTAAAACCGGTTTACGTTAATATTCAGTTTTTCACTTGAACCAATTTAAAACCAAATTTTTCATAAAACCAATTTGTAATCAAAATTTTTTCAAATTTATAGTGACTTCATAAAAACCAATGACTATCCATATTATGAGACTGATATGTTTGTTTTAAATTCTTAAATTTGTGTTTCTATGGATTATTCATTTGCCGGGAAAACTATTCTAATGACATACATATTAATCGTATATCTAGATTCAATTGTATAATTATTAGATTCAAATATTATAAAATAAAACTGTAGAAAGTCTCACTAACAAATTTTTTAATTGTTAGTTATTGATGCACAACAATATATATATATATATATATATATATATATATATATATATATATATTTGTTATGGTTACCGGTTTATAATGTTTCATATTTAACTTTAATGTTTCATAGTAATCCAATTTGTTATTCGGTAATGAAACATAGTAATCCAATTTTTAATAGTTCTATGTACCAATTATAAAATTTGTTAATGGGACATAGAACTGAGACTTTTTGTAGTAAAATAATATGGTGCATAGTAATCCAATTATATAATGGAACAAAAAAAACAAATATATAAATTTAACACATAGTAAAATTTGGATATCCAATAACTAAACATATGGTTACCGGTTTATATTTGGATAATAAAATGGATAACCGAATTTATATTTTGACATTTGGTTTGGATTTTTAAAAGTGGAACAATTTAGATACCAATTTAGTTAAGCATAACCGGTTTTTTTGCACACCCCTATTTTCTACTTATCCTTGGGCAGAATAAGTGTAAGAAGAAGGATGATACTTAAACTAAGGGATGTGTAGAGATTAATCTATTCAACATGTTATCCTTGGCTAGGCAGTGGTTTCTAGATAACTAGTAACATTCTAATTTCAACTTGTTTATTTTGTTTGTAATGTGACTGAAGCCTAATTAAAATGTGTTAAATGGATTCTCAAAGCTTTCTATTTTCTCCCTTTCTCACCTACTCACTCACTCACTGATCATAAAGCCTTTGTTGCAACTTTTAAGTTATATGTTTATCTACATTAGTGGAGAACTTTCATTGCTGCAAAATAATTATGCGGTTGTTAATTCTTTTAATCTGTTTAATCTATTATACTCTAAAAAAATTTGAAACAAGATTGCTCTGCAAGTTATTGTTCAATCTATTATATACTAAAAATTTATATTTTTTTAAAGCAAATGTCTTAGAGCAATAGTTCTCAAATGAAACACTGAATTAAAAGCTATATGCAGTGCTGCCAGGTTTTCATAAAAAAGTTTCATTTTTTTTATAATAATGCTAAAAAAATTGAGGGTAGAATTTCTTTTTTAAATATTCGCAATTTGCGGCGGTTCAAACCGCCACAATTTACTGTCGCAATCAATAATAAAAACAAAAACCAAAACGAAATTCTACGACGGTTAGTAACCGTCGCAATATTCATGTCAGGTCAGTTCCTTAACCGTAGTGAAAGAGAACGACAGCTGGTGTGACGGTTTTAACAACCGCCGCAATACAGCCTTGCGACGCACGTTTCTGGGACGAAGATGCAACCGTCGTAATATGCAAATTGCGGCCGTTCTAACAGTCGTAACCTGCCAAAATAAACCGTCGCAATTTTCCTATTTTCTTGTAGTGCTTGTTCTAAAATAATATGTATTGTAAAAGTTCAACCATCACCTTTTTCTATTTAAACCAAAACCTAATTCCCCTTAATTAGGTTATTCTTTTATTACCCTCAAATTACTCCCATATCCCTTATTTTGCCCCCAATACCCACCAAGACACATATATTCACCGATTATCCAAATAAAAGCATATAATTTTATTTAAATAATTAAATAAAATAAACTAAATTCAATTAAATAATTTACTTTAATTTGGGGTGTTACATTCCATCTTCTTGGATGGACCCTATTTATTCTTCTATAGCTATTGTTTTCACCAAACCAGGTGGTATTGACAGTGCTTTTACAGAAGGTGGTGCGCCTTCTGACTGGGGAGTCATAAGTTTTTCGGAGGACGAAATAATATGCGAAAAATATGACGCTTGTGTTATCCCTTTTTATAAGTGTGTCTTTTTCATCATGGACCCTCGTCTTCCTCTTTCTGCCTTTGAGGTAAATATACTGAAGCATATGTCCATCGCTCCTTCATAATTTTACCTTTTGTGATGGGTATATATGAGATTCTACCAGTATTGGTGTGAATATGTGAGGGTAAAACCCTGTATGTTCCTCTTCCTACACATTTTCAAATGTCTCTGTGACACGACATCCCAGACTAGGGGCAGAATATTACTTAGCCTCAAATGATCTTCCATGCTTTTGAACCTCTTTCAGGTATCCCGCCCTTTAAGGATCGATTCTTTTTGGTAACCCCATCAATACTAAAGCTCATGGTGAAATTTGTGATGTCGATAATGGAGTGAGGGCAGGTGTGGTTGGGTTTAAGGGGTCTCTAATATCCGTCAGGTATTGGTTGATCATTTTTCTAATCACGTTAGAGAACCCTATGAAGACCGTCCTTGGTTAGATGAAGCCCCCTTCCGTTCTATCTATGAAGAGGATGATGTTAACCTTACTGCTCATTTCCTCTTATCTGAGATTGATCGAGCAGTTGCTCTTTGTGATGGAAATAAGAGTTTTAGCCCTAATGGTTTCAACTTCTCCTTCATCAAGAGGTTTTGACCTCTTCTTAGAGATGATATAGGAGTGATGTTTACCCAATTTCATCAGTTTGCTACTTTCCCCTGTAGCTTTTCCTCTTTCTTTGTTACTTTGATCCCTAAGGTTGATTCCCCTTCTCAGTTAGGAGACTTCAGACCCATCTCTTTGGTCGGGTCTCTTTATAAAATCCTCTCAAAGGTCTTGGTCTCTAGGCTCTCTAGTGTTATGTATAAGCTCGTCTCCTCTAACCATTCCCCCTTTCTCAAAGGTAGATTCTTAGTGGATTAGGTGGTTGCTATGAATGAGCTTATGGATCTTCTCAAGCAAAGTAAGAAATATTTCCTCCTTTTTAAAGTTGATTTTGAGAAAGCATATGACTTTGTTAGCTGGTATTTTCTTAACTACATGCTCTCCAGATTTGGTTTTAATGATAAGTGGCGGAGTTGGATTATAGCATGTGTGTTTTCTGGTAATCTTGCGGTCTTGGTTAATGGATGATTGACCCAAGAGATCAGTATCCAAAGGGGACTGAAGCAAGGTGACCCCTAGCTCTCTTCCTTTTTTTCCTGGTAGCTAAAGGTATGAGTGGTCTGATTTCTAGGGCTGTTGAGTTGCATCTTTTATCAGGTGTTAGAGTAGGGTCTTCAGACTTGGTGGTATCCCATCTCCAGTATGCAGACGACACCATTATTCTGGCCGATACTACTGTTGATAACCTCTGGACCATCAAGCCTATTCTGCTTGGGTTTGAGCTCACATCGGGACTTTGGGTGAATTTTGCAAAGAGCTCTCTTATTAAGGTGAATTCTGACTAGGCTTTCTTAGATCTTGCATGTGAGTTTCTTCGCTCTAAGAAGGAGTCACTTCCTGTTAAGTACCTTGGACTCCCAGTTGGTGTTAACCCCCACCTAGCGTATATGTGGGAACCTCTAGATAATATCTTATCTAGAAGGCTCCTTTCATGGAAGCATAGGTATGTCTTCCTGAGAGGGAAAATGATCCTCCATAAATCCGTTCTTAATGTCGTCCCTATCTTTTTCTTATCCTTTTTAAGATACATGTCAAGGTATGGAATAAAATAATGAAGATTCAAAGGAGGTTTCTTTGGGGATAAGTGAAAGGGGAATCCAAGATAGTCTGGGTCAAATAGGTGGATGTGTGTGAGCCTAATAAGTTAGGGGGCCTAAGTGTTCATAACCTTTGGTTGGTCAACTTGGCCCTGTTAGGTAAGTGGAGGTGGAATCTGCTTTCGAGGGCTTCAAGTATTCGGCGTGATATTCTTACCTCCAGATATGGTATAGCCGTTATGACTTCTATCCTAAGAGGAAAAGTCAGTCGTCTTCGATCAGCCTCGCCTTGGTGGAGAGGGGTTTCCCATCTATGAGCTATAGGTGTTGACTCTACTGACTGGTTCAGGGATGGTTTCTCCCTAAAATTGGTTTTGGTCTCATTATCTCTTTCTAGGAGGATATTTGGGTTGGTAACTCTCCGCTTCATCTTGGATTTCATGGGCTTTTTTTCTGATTTTTTACTAGGCCAATAAATCTGTTGAACAGGTCGGTAGATAGGAGGGGGAGTTGGATTTGTTGGGGAGGTCAGTAGATGGGAATGATGAGTTGACTCTTTTTATCGAGTTCCAATTTGTGATCAGAGACTTCACCCTTTCTTTTGACACTGATGAGTGGAGGTGGCGTGAGTTGAGTGATGGGGTTTACTCAATATTTTCTGTATACTCCTGTCTATTGGCCCGAGCATTTCCCCTTGGTCGTCGTGTCTCTCCTGTATAGTTAGTTATTTCGAATATTTGGTGTAATTGGGCCCCTTTTTAAAATTATAGTTTTCGCTTGGCAGCTTATTCAAGAGCGTATCTTGACCAGAGATAACTTACTTAAGAGGAGAGTCCATTTGACCTCTGGGACTATTTCATGTCCCTTCTGCTCGTTACACATTGAGACCACCTCCCATCTCTTTTTGACCTGTGAAGTTGCATCTTTGGTTTGGTATAGGATTTTTAGGTGGTTGGGTGGTGTGTTGTTTTACCTAAAGATACCTTGAACATTTTTTCAGATGTTTATCCATCCAAATGGAGGTCATAGGACTAGAGGGGGTTGAGGATGATTTGGCATGTCGTGATTTAGTCAATTTGGAAAACTCTGGATGATATTGTGTTTATCGGGATCTTCGGTGACATCAAAAGACGTGGAAGACATGAGCATCTTTTTTGGCATGGAAATGGTATCTTGGTAGGTACGTGGAAAAATCATATGTCTTCTTGGTCTGTCTTGAGAATCCTATTTTGTTTCTAAACCAATAGAGGGCGAGTAGTTTCGACCTCCATTGGACATGTTCTTGTTGCGTCTTTTGTGTTTTTTGGTGCTCCTACAGGTGTCCTTGGATTGGAGAGCTCTAGCTTTATTTGATGTTAGTTTTTTGTGTGTATTTCTGATTTGTAGTTGTGATTTTGATCCTCTTTTTAGTGGTTGGGATTGTTTAGTTGATACTCCCTCTGTCTCATAAAAAAAGTCATATTTGAGTCATGCACGGTTCTTAAGAAAACGATTAGATGTGTTGAGTTTAGTGAAAAAATTAATATTATTTACTAGAATACCCCTATTAAATGTAGTTAATATAGTAGTTGAATAAAGTGAAAGTTAATGAATTGGAGTATAATAGTGAAGAAATAATAATAAATGTTGTATTGGTAATGTAAATGGACAATTATTTTGAAATAATAAAAAAGTATAAATGAGACACTTTTTATGAGACGGAGGGAGTAGTTTTTTCTTAGGCTTTCTGTTGGTTTTGATCTCATGATTGATATTCTTTGTGCCTGTACTTTGGTCGTTGTGCCTCTTCTTCTCAAATAATCATAGAGCGAATGGCATAAAGTGAAGGCAAGAATTTCTTTTTTGTTTGGAGGAATTTTATTTATCTTATACGTTTATTAAGAAAAAAGTATCAAATTTTGGTAAATACCCCATTTAACACAATATTTCAAACATATAAAAAAATGATAAATTAAAAAAAAAAAAGTCACTTAGAAATTTCATTCATCTTTTTCTACTCATCTTTAAATGATTTGGAAATTTCATTTATTTTTCATCTTTGTCGGTTCATCTTTAAATTTAAAAAAAAAAATAGTCATAAGCTTGTCATTTTATGTTTAAAAAGAAAAAAAAAACTTGTCAAACACACATTTACTTGCTAAATTACAACTAATTTTTTAGTATGTTATATATTTTAGTATGTTATATTAGCAAATTCCTCTCTTTAAAACTTGTACTTGACAGTATTATCAATACCAAATTTAGAGTGGTAAGAAGTAAAGTACCCACCAAACACTAGAACTCCGAGCACCATTCTAAGGTTTAGCTATTAATAGAAAAAAAAAATTATGAAATCACATCTAAATCCATATTTTTAGAAATATCCAATAAAAAGAGATTTAGCTATTAGTAATAGTAGAGAAATACTTGCATGAAAACACATTTAAATCCATATTCTTAAAAACATCCAATAAAAAAAAGAATATTTAAAATATATTTAAAATTTAATTGAATTCATAGGGTGGGAGTGGTTATCATATGAAAGAGAGAGAGAGAGAATTTTATTTTTATTTTTTAAATAATAAAAAAATTATGATTGAATGTGTATATAAGTAAGTGTTACCGTTGTTTTAATCTAAGAATTTTCCTTATTAGTATGCAGGAAAAACTAATAACCTCTGTGTAGCTTTAAAAGAACAAATTCATATTAAAAACTGTTACTATCCAAAATTACTGATCCATTTATCTTTTAAAGAAGACTTACAATCCAAAAATCAAATTTCTTAATGAAGGAAGTAATGCATTACAATGCATTACTACCTCACAACCTATCCCATTAAGTGGCTAACAATCAAAAGCAAGACCTACATATGAAGTTTCTTTGCCCTTCAACTAACATCTGATACTTCATCACAAACAGCTTTATCTGCTTATGTGATTCTCTTCACCATTATTTTCATTATTTGGTTTCCCACTGCAACAGTAGAAATGTGGAAGCCTGACACGACCACAACCCCTGCAGAAGAAGTGAAGTTATTAATCATATCTGAAATTCCGAACTAGAAATTTACATGGCTTTAATTCATCAATTTTTTAGCAACAGCACTTGTATTCTCATACAATATAATACTAAGTAAGCTAATCAATCTATGCCATGTATACAATAGACACGCCTTTTGAATTTGTCAGTGCAAATAACATGCATCATCGCCACAGAAGCATACAGTTTTAAACTTTAAGACCCCATTCCCTTTCGCTCTTGTCATTAGGAAGAAAATGATTGATTGAATTTGAATGTGTTCCTAGAATTATGCACATATATGACATTCATAGAATTAATAGATAAATCATTAACATCCCCAACACAGTCTGACCAAGAATAGCTTTCAAAATTTCAGAACAAGGCTAACTTACGACTAATAGGACAGCTAAAATGGTTAAAGAAAAAGGGAAATCAATAAATAAAACAAGTTAATGTCGTAAAGAAAAACAAAACCGAGTCCAGCATAAGCTACAAAAACTATGTGCTAATGGACCGAGTCCAATGGATGTGCACTTTTATAATAACAAAACTGAGTAAAACCAGTAAAATGTCACAAATCCTGCCACACGAACATTTTTCTTTTGATGGCTCACCAAACTCATGAAGAAAACTAAAGTGATTAGCATTGTTCTCTAATGGCATCTCTTTCTGCTTAAACTCTATTTTCAAGCTATTTTGATCAAACAAAGAACAAACACAACTTTCAAATTTCTACCATCTCTAATATTTTAAACAAATTTGTTGTTACAATGCCCGTACAACAAATGAAAAGCTAAGTGTAGCTAACTGTTGATACATAGCTACGTAATCCACTTTAAGTAGGACCACGCTTTATCTAATTACTCAACTACTTGTTAGAAAATGTTGTTCCCGTTCAACCTATGTATTAGTACCAGAGATGTAAATCGCGGCCGCTCCCGCCGCTATCCCGGGCGATCGGACCGGGGCGGCCCTCCGCCGCGCGCAAACTTAGGTGCGAGTTGCGTGTTGCAGAACGCGGGCGAAGATGACGCTATTGCGGGTCGCGGGTCGCTCCCTGGGCGGATCGGGCTACCCGATTTCCTTTTTTTAAATTTTTTTAACCAAATTACGATTTTGCCCTCAAAACTTAAAAAGTTAAAAAACCCCTTTTTGACGTTCAGAGACTTATTCTTCTTTCTCTCTACATCGTTCTTTCTATTCTTTCTCGTCTGTGCCCTAGCTTCCCAGTCCCACCATTCTTTCTCTCTACATCGTTCAAACTCCAAAGCTTCTCTCTACATCCCCACCGTTCCATCTCCATCGCTCCAAAGCTTCCTCGTCTGTGAGTATATTCTACTTCTATTATACTTCTATTACACTTCTATTAATATTCTACTTCTATTATACTTCTATTAATAATATATTGTGATTGTTTTGAACTTCTATTATACTTATGTTTTGAACTTCTACTTCTATTACAACCTCTGTTTTTGAACTTCTATTACAACTTCTGTTTTAATATTATATTCAGATTGTTCTGAGTAAAAACTTCTATTTTAATGTTAATCTATTGTTTATTCATCCATGAATTTTGTTATGTTTTATTCCTAGACAATATGGCTACATCTTCTACACCGAATTCTATTTCTACCTCGGTTGCTTCTTGTGGTCAAACATTCAAACCAAGCGGTGCTAATATTGACATAGCATGGCAATACAACCATTGGAAGGATATAAATAACAAGGTGACATGTGATTTTTGCAATCTAACTAGTAGTGGGGGAATTAGTAGAGCAAAAAAGCATCAATTAGGAATAAAAGGTGATGTAGTTCCTTGCACAAAAACTCTGGCGGAAGTTAAAGCGATATTACGTGCCGATATGGATGAAAAGGAGAGGATTAAAAAAGGAATAAATGAGGTTATGGTGCAATTAGATGCGGATGATGCTAATGATATCGCGGAAATAGGTCGAATTCGAAGTGGAAAAAGGCTTGCTGAGAGTGAGACATCTTCAATGTCTGTTAAACGGACCAAAGGACCATTGGATTTAGTCTATAAAAAGACAAAGGACACAAGCATCAATGATGCTTGTGATAAAGAAGCGAGGGCAAGAACAGTTCAATATATTGCTCGCTTTGTTTATAACTGTGGAGTTGAAAGCAACGTAGCAAATGCAAAAGCTTTTAAGCAAATGTTAGAAGCCGTTGGAACCTATGGTCCTCATTTGAAACCGTCAAGTTATTATGAACTTAGGGTTCCACTCCTTCAAAATGAGTTGGACTATACAAAAGGTTTGTTGAAGAATCACGAGGTGCAAAGGAATAAGTATGGGTGTTCAATTATGTCGGATGGTTGGTCGGATAGAAAAGGTAGAACATTGATTAATTTCTTGGCCAATTATCCGACGGGAACGGTGTTTGTGAAAAGTGTCGATGCTTCTGACTATGCCAAGACGGGGGTTCCACTCCTTCAAAATGAGTTGGACTATACAAAAGGTTTGTTGAAGAATCACGAGGTGCAAAGGAATAAGTATGGGTGTTCAATTATGTCGGATGGTTGGTCGGATAGAAAAGGTAGAACATTGATTAATTTCTTGGCCAATTATCCGACGGGAACGGTGTTTGTGAAAAGTGTCGATGCTTCTGACTATGCCAAGACGGGGGAGAAACTAGCTGCGTTGTTGGACACTTTTATTGAGGAAATGGGTGAACAAAATGTTGTCCAATTGATTACCGACAATGGAAGTAATTATGTAGCGGCGGGTAAAATCTTAACTCAAAAAAGGAAACACATGTTTTGGACTCCATGTGCAGCCCACTGTTTGGACCTTATGTACATAGCAAAAATTCCAAAGATTGATAAGGTTGTAAAAAATGGAGTTAAGGTTGTGGGCTACATTTATAACCACACATTTGTTTTGAATCTAATGAGAAAGACTACCGACAATGTTGAATTGGTTAAAAATGGAGTGACAAGGTTTGCCACATCTTTCCTTACTCTACAAAGGTTGCAAGAACTAAAAAGTAAGCTTAGAGAGATGTTCACTTGTGATGAATCGTTGAGTTTCTAGTGTGCCAAGGATGCTAAAGGAAAAAGGGCAGCTAATATTATACTTATGCCATCATTTTGGAATGATGTTTTCTACACTCTTAAGGTCATGGCGCCACTTGTAGATGTGCTAAGAATGGTTGACAATGAAAGAAAACCCGCAATGGGTTACATATATGCCGCAATGGGGCTAGCGAAGGAATCAATTGAGAAAGCTTTCAATTCAAATGCAAGCAAGTACAAAGCCGTATTTGACATCATTGATAAAAGATGGGAGTGTCAACTTCATCATCCGTTGCATTCTGCAGGTTACTATCTCAATCCTGAATATTTTTATGAGAAACCGGAAATTGAGAATGATCCTAAATTGGTGAGAGGCCTCCGTAAATGCATTGAGAGACTTCGTGAAAGCGAAGATGTGGAAGATAGGATTTCAATGCAATTGGCACATTACAAGGGTGCTAATGGTCTCTTTGGTTTAAAAGGGGCGATTAGACAAAGGACAACATTATCTCCAGGTAAGATGGAAGTTAATTATTTAACAATTATTGAAATTTGGCAATTAGCTCCAGGTCGATAATTATTGCTTTTTTACTTGCAGCTGAGTGGTGGAAGTCTTATGGAGCTGAAATTCCGGATTTGCAAATGTTAGCTATTAAAGTGTTGAGTTTAGGTTGCAGTGCTTCCGGATGTGAGCGTAACTGAAGCATCTTTGAGCATGTAAGTATTAATTTTTTTACTAGGAATAAGATCTTAAAGCATCTTACATTCAAGTATTATTAAATTAATACTTCAAATTATTGTATTTTAGATTCATTCCAAGAAGCGAAATAAGTTGGAACATCAACGGTTGCAAGACTTGGTTTTCATCAAGTACAACCAAGCTTTGATAGAAAGATATGAAATTCGGGACAAGATTGATCCTATGGAATTTGGTGAAATTAATTATCACACTAAATGGTTGGTGGAAGAGATGGGAGAGATAGGAGAAGACGGTGAACCTTTGGAACAAGACTTAGTTCATGAAAATGATGATTTAACTTGGGATCTAGTTGCCGAAGCAAGTGGAGTTAATGAGCCTGTAATCTACACTAGGAGGTCAAAGCTACTTGAAGCTGGAAGTACATCTAGGAATAAACAAGTGGTGGTAGAAGATGATGATGATGATGAAGATGAAGAATTTGCGGATTTTGATGATATTCTTTGATTTTTATGTTTGCTGAATTTTCGTTTAATAGTTCTAAGTTTGAATTTTAAGTTGTGATGTTTTGAATCTTTATGTTTTGAATCTTCTATAATATTTTGAATCTTTATTAAGCATTGTTTTTTGACATTAGATTTTATATAATTATGTGTTATTGGTTTAGTTTTACATTAAGTATATGACATATTTTTATAGATTATTATATAGTTATTTTAGTACAAAAACTTATCCCGCTATCCGCTATCCCGGTATCCCATTTTTTGAGTCGGCCGCTCCGCGCCGTAATCCGCTATTAATAACTCTGATTAGTACGAAGATGAAATAGAATAATATTGCTCGAAACTTTCTAACATATCTGAAAATTTTTAGTACTAGAAACTAGAAACAATTTTACGGGGATCTAATAGCTCCATACAATTAAAAAAAAATCATTTCAGCATATTTACAACTTTATAGATTATTTCCTTATGAAGTAAGGCCATAATTCATAATGGATCTCCGCTAGTTACATTTGAGGACAAGATGGCGAATAACTAAGCAACAAACCAACATGTTGGAGATATTCAGTGAAAGGAACTGAGGCTCTTCCTCTGGATTTAACCATACATAAACTTTTTTCTTTTCCCAACTACTATCTGTGGGTTAGACTAACATCAGAAGAGATTGGGTGAAAATAAGTGAGATGGTAATAATATCAAGCAAAAAGTTTAGATTGCACTCCATCTTCGGGACAGTTTTGTTTTAGAAGAAGCAATGAGAGAAGTGTATTTCAGCCTACTCTCTAAAAATAAAGAAACTCCACACATCCCAGACAAATCACTTTTTTCTCCAACATTTCTATAACTATTTCCATAACTATTCTGGTTGGTTAAATAAGAAAAGGATATAAAACAATCAAACTAGTATTTAGCAACAACAACCAACAACAATCAAGCCTTATCCCACTAAATGGCGTCGGCTGCATGGATCAACTTCCACCATAATGTTCTATCTAGGATCATACTTCTATCCAAATCGTTAATCTCGAGATCTTCCTTAATAACTTATCTTATTGTCTTTCTAGGTCTTCCTCTTCCTCTAATTGCTTGATTTTTATCCATCTGATCTACTCTTTTACCATAGAATCTACAGGTCTTCTCTTTGCATGTCCAAAACACTTAAATTTATTTTCCATCATCTTTTCTACTATAGGTGTTACCCCAACACTCTCGCTAATATTATCATTTCTAATCTTATCCTGTGTAATCTTACCACACATCCAACACAACATCCTTATGTCTATTACAGTTACTTTATTCTCTCATAGATTCTTAACCACCCAACATCTTCTACAACATTGCATGTCTTACCGCAGTCCGATAAAACTTTCTCACTCAAATATCTAATGTTCAAGGACTCTAGTACTATTTAATCAAAAGAAACCGCAACAGATTTGCAGAATATAGCAAAAAACTGTAAGCATTAATAACGGTAAACAAAAACACTAAAGCTTACTTGCACAAGACAAGCACAGGAACAGGCTTCAAAGCTTTTGGTCCGTTTCGTATTCCTCTTTTATGAGGAGAAACCTACATGACAAACAAAACCATCACGAAAAAAATATATATAAAATGCAAAACTGAAAAAAAAAATCAATAGAGTACAAATCATGGCACTCGCATCATTTCTCATTAAAAAATGCATCAGTAAAATTCAACATAAACAACAAGAAATCCAAAATGACAGAGAAGTTATGAAGATATTTTACCTTCCTCTTTGGAACAGCCATGAGTTCCATGGAGCCACCAAAAGAGAAATTCGGGAAACTAAACTCAGGCAAAACGGGTTGCACTGATTGAATCCCATGGTCAATGCTCCCGGATAAAGGGGGAGATTGAGGCACGGAATGAAAAACCCTATTGAACCCTAAAACGCCGCCAAATTTCCTCCCAGTGTCCCGTAGAATTGCGATTCTTATTGTCATTCCTATGGTTAAACAGGTATAAAACGAAGATAGTGAGAGAAGAAGTAGATTATAATGGTAGAGAAAGAATGAGTAATTGGAATTAAGGATTATTGGGAAGAAAAAATAGTTGAAGTTAGAAGTTACCGAGATGAAATAGTGGAACTATTTAGATGATGGAGCGAAAGGGCGGAGGCGGGTCAGAAGAGAACGGCGGCGATGTAGGGCTCGCAGGACGGTAGAGCGAACGGCGATGGAAAGTGAAGAAGCCAAAGAATGATCGGAAGAAGCCAAGGAATTTTGTATTTTTTTTTTTTTTGGTATCGAGGAATTTTGTTTATTTAATACGTTTATTGAGAAAAAAAATCAAATTTTCGTAAATACACCATTTAACACAATATTTCAAACATATTAAAAAAAAATAGTCACTTCGAAATTTCATTCATTTTTTTTTTCTTATCTTTAAATGATTTGGAAATTTCATTTATCTTTCATCTTTGCCGGTTTATCTTTAAATAAAAAAAATGGTAGGTATACTCTTTAGTTAGGTATCAATATTCATTAATTATTAAAAAAATTATTTTTTTAAATTAAAATAATATTAAAAAATTGTATATTTTCATTTGATTGTAAAAAGTAGGCTAAAATACAGTTTTGGTCCCCCTGTTTGTCAAAATTTACGGTTTTGGTCCCCCTGTTTTTTTTTTAACAGTTTTGGTCCCCCACCCCTCACTGTTCATGTACGGACGTGTACTGTTCATGTACGGACAAGTTACTGTTCATCACTTTTTTTGGGCCAAAATTGGAGTGAGGGACCAAAACTGTTAAAAAAAAAATAAGGGGACCAAAACCTTGAATTTTGAGAAACAGGGGGACCAAAACTGTATTTTAGCCTAAAAAGTATTGATATTCAATTAAATTTAAATAAAAAAATATTTAATAATGTGAAATAATTTTACACCATCAACTAATTATCACCCTTCTATCAAGTCACATTGATATTTTTAAATTAATTATTTAACATAGTTGAATAATAAATCTCTATTAAATAATAAGGCTAAAATACAGTTTTGGTCCCCCTGTTTTTCAAAATTCACAGTTTTGGTCCCCCTGATTTTTTTTTTTAACAGTTTTGGTCCCCCACGCTCACTGTTCATGTACGGACGTGTACTGTTCATGTACGGACAAGTTATTGTTCATCACTTTTTTTGGGCCAAAATTGAGGTGGGGGACCAAAACTATTAAAAAAAAACAGAGGGGTCAAAACTGTGAATTTTAAAAAACAGGGGACCAAAACTGTATTTTAGCCAAATAATAATATAATACTATTTTATACTCTCGACGCACACTTTTTACTCTCTAAAATTTAAGAGTATGTTCACTTTTTTCACTTCAAAATTTTAATTTATTTTGACTATTTTCACACTTGACATTCTGTAAAAAAAAACATTGATCTTTCTTTGTCAAATGAGTCAAATGTAATAATGTGAGTTTTAAAAAATCTATAATAAATTCTCTTTGTGTTTCTCCTCCTTAAAATAGTAAATCAAAATATTAAAAATAAAAACAATATAAATTTATCTAAGAATGATTTAAAGATGACATCCATTTAATCGATAGTGAAATCCTATACTGAATAGAAAAACTTAAATCCTTAATTTGAAAAATACATTAGAAATTTGGAAATCTGAATACTCAATTATTTTAAAAATAAGAGTCTGCATGCTTTAATTTATGAAAGTTTTTAACCCTAGATCAACATCTATTGGGATTTTTAAAGACACATTATAAATATAAATCTCAAAAACAACAAAATTTCTTACCTCATGATTGACACATTATCATCAGAAATGTATTCATAACAAGGCTTTTGACTACTAGGCATACTTCTTTTACCTGAGTGATTTTTTTCTGTAGAGAGATACAAAACTCACGAACTACAAAAGAGTAACTCCTAATCTGATTTAATGTTAAGAGTAAACTCAATTATAAAGATAAATGTCCTTTATTAATTATTAATAAAATAATTTCATTTACTCATTATCTGAGTCGCCTTCAAAATCTTCTGATAGAGAAGTTTCTTCAGAGTTCCAGATTTTAGGAGCCTTTACACATTTTGTAGAAGATTTCAAAGCAAGGGACTTTGGCTTCTTGGAAGGTTCATCTCCATTGAGCTCCATCTCTTGACTCTAGAGATTGTTGATGACGCTTTTGAGACTTAATGTGTTTAAGTATTTAGACTTCTGAATAGTTGTTACCTTGAGTCTGTATCTCACGGAAAGACTCCTAAGAATCTTCTTGACATGATCAGAGGTAGTGTAACTCTTGTTCAGAACCTGAAGACCAGATACAAGAATTTGAAACCTAGAAAACACGGTTTCAATGTCTTCATCCTCCTTTATTATGAACAACTCATATTGTTGAACCAGAAGATTAGTCTTTACTTCGTTAACTTATTGACTCCTTACATATGTAGCACATAGGGATTTGAAAATGGTCATAGCATTAGATTTATCAATGATTTTGATGTACTCTGAATGAGGTAAAGCATCAACCAAGATGCTTTTAACTCTATGATGTTTTATGTAGATCTTTTTTTGAGCAGGTGTGAGAGATTTTCTGTCAGACACCATTCCAACTCCATTGACTTGAATATCAATGTCATCTTCCAAAATATCCCATAATTCATCATAAAGACTTATGATATGAGTATACATGTTGCTCTTCCATCATTCAAACTCAGTAGAGTCCCCACTGAATGTTAGAGGTCTAACTGTATAATTATTTTTCTCACAGGTACTGTAATCATGATTAATAATACCAAAAGGATTAGGAGTGCCCCCACCAGAACCAGATACTCCAAAATCACCAGCCATGATAAAAAATGTATTTTTCTCAGGATTTTTTCTGCACCACTATTAAGTGTTTAGCACAGACCTTGCTCTAATGCTAATTGAAGGTGAGAAAAACACAAGAAGGGGGTTGAATTATGTTCTCATTTTTCTAACTTTCTCTTCTTCTTCTTCTTATTGATCTTAATCAGATTCTGAACACTCAGTTCAGAGTATGAATCAGAGTCACTCAGAGTCTGAATCGTGAATATCCTTATTAGATTCTAAAACAGAATCTGACTCGGAGGTAAACAAATGATAGGAACATAATATAGTTCATGAGAAGATAAAGTAAAGCAAAAGACACAAGCAGTTATCCTGGTTCCTCTTACAACCTTAGAGTAGTCCAGTCCCCTTGTATTTCCAAGGGATTCCCACTATAACCAAACTGATTAAAAATGCTTAAGCACCAAGCAAGAGACTTCCAATGCTTAAACCCACAAGTAAGAGACTTCAATGCTCAAGCACATGAGCAAGAGACTTCCAATGCTCAAACCCTCATTTAAGATACTTTTATGCTCAACCACACATGGAACAAACTTCCAATGCTCAAACCCTCAAGTAAGAGACTTCTATTCTCGAGCACACAGGAAAGAGACTTCTGACTCTATAACAAAATGTTAAAAGACTCAGGTAACAATTACACTTGACATATAATCAGAGGTGTAGACAGAATACAACTTAGAAAGAATCTAAAACTTAAGAACTTATAAAATATACGCAATGTTAAGATGTTATAAGTCTATATTTTTTTTTTGAAATAGTAACTTATCTTTGAAATTTCAATGTTCAGAGTCTTGTATTGCAGTGTATTGTAGTAGTATTCTTCTTCAAGACTTCTGCTCCTTAAATAAAGAGGAAGAAAAAAGATGTTGGAGACTTTCAGCAAAAGGTTGGGCTAGCTTTGTACTTGATTAGACACATCAAGAAAGCACATTTATGCAAAAGGAATTATTCGTTGAAGCTCAAACAACAAATAAGAGATTTTTCCTTAAGTCTTCACGTGATTAAAAAGTCTATGAGTATGTCAGATTTGCCTCGATAGGATAGAAGATGCTTCAGAGGTTGACTTCACTCTTCAGAGGCTGATTACTTCAGAGTTTACTTCTTAGTTTCTGAAGCTTCAGAGTCTGGGTCACCAGAGGCTAACTTTCTTTATAAGTGATCTTTAGAGCCAGAGTCTGAACTTTAAATTTGAAATCCTTAAGCTTATATTCATCTATTTTTAGTCTTATAAACCTGCCTACTTGAACAGATGTTAGAATACCCAATTGTTCTTTAAATACTTTGTTATCATCAAAACTCATGGGATATGGTATCAACCATTTTTGTTCCAACAGTTTCAACTAAGAATAACATAATTACAGAGATCATCTTCATGTTGATATTGAACATGTTCAAGTCTTGTCCCCCATCTTAGCAGGTGAAATAAAAGACTCTTAGAAAATTCTGAACTTTCCTTTATGTCCCTCTTTACTCACTTGTGTCAAACTATTTCAACCATACACGTTACTCTAAAGGAATTAAGAAACATCAAATAGAAACAACCAACGACGGAGAAAAATTCGAACTTTCTTCATTTCTGAAGGATTAGGATTTTGGTTTGAGTAACCATCCTAGCAAAACCAATGTCGTAGTTGATGCTTTGAGCAGAAAGTCATTGCATATGTTGATGCTTATGGTTCGAAAATTTGAGTTAATCGAGCAATTTAGATATTTAAGTATGTTGTGTGAAAGGACTCTTAATAGTGTGAATTTGGGTATGTTGAAGCTGACTAGTGGTATTCTCGAAGAAATCGGAGAAGGGTAGAAATCATATTTAGGATTGATTGACCGACTAGTCTTAATCAATCAAGGTAAATGAGGTGATTTCAAAATAGATGAGAATGGTGTTATGCGTTTCCGTGACAAAGTTTGTGTACCAAATGTGCCAGAACTCAAGAAGAGTATTCTGGAATAAGGTCATAGAAGTAGTTTAAGTATTCATCCCGGTGCTACTAAAATGTATCAAGACTTGAAGAAAATGTTTTGGTGGCCATGAATAAAGAAGAATATAGCTGAGTTTATTTACGCATGTTTGACTTTCCGGAAGTCAAAGATTGAACATCAGAAACCGTTGGGTTTGATGCAATCATTGGATATTCCTGAATGGAAATGGGATAGTATTTCCATGGATTTTGTGATGATTTTGCCTAAGACTTCTAAAAGGGACAATTCAGTTTAGGTTATAGTAGATATATTGACAAAAGTTGCTCATTTAATTTCGATTAAGATCAGTTATTCATTGCAGAAGTTGGATGAAATGTATATTGAGAAGGTTGTTAGCATGCATGGTATTCCTTCGAGTATTATTCTGATAGAGATCTGAGATTCACATCGATGTTCTAGGGACGTTTGTAGGAAGCCATGGGTACTAAGATGAAGTTGAGTTATTTTTATTATCCGCAGACGGACGGTCAGACAGAGAGGAATATCTAGTCTTTGGAGGATTTATTGAGAGCTTGTGTTTTGGAACAGGGAGATAACTGGAACAGATACTTACTATTGGTTGAGTTCAATTACACCAACAATTTCCATTCTAGTATTGGAATGACACTGTTTGAGGCTTTGTATGGTATAAGGTGTCGGAGACCTTTGTGTTGGTATGATTCTGGTGAAAGTGTTGTGCTTGGACCTGAGATTGTTCAATTGGCTATCAAAAAGATCAAGATGATCCAAGAGAAGATGAAAGCTTCATAAATTTAATAGAAGAGTTATCATAATAATAGGAGGGAAACACTTGAGTTCCAAGAGGGAGATCATGTGTTCTTGCGAGTCTCTCCGATGACAGGTGTTGGTCGTGCTTTGAAATCTCGAAAGCTCGTGTTGAGTTTCATTGGTCCTTATCAGATTACGAAGCGAGTAGGAGAAATGACCTACAGAGTTGCTTTACCGCCATTTCTTTTGAATCTTTATGATGTCTTCCATGTGTCTTAATTGAGGAAATATATCCCTGATTTTTCTCATATGATTCTAGTGGACGATGTGCAAGTTATAAAGAACTTGACCGTAGAGACATCTCCTTTAAGAGTAGAGGATCACGAAGTGAACAACTTAAGAGGCAAGGAGATTGCACTGGTGAAGGTGATGTGGGGAGGACCTGCTGGTGGAAGCATGACGTGGGAGCTGGAGAGTCAGATGAGAGAGACTTATCCAAATTTGTTTCGTTCATGTAATTCTTTAGGGCAAAAATTATATAAGTGGGGGAGAGTTGTAACACCCCGTATTCAACTAAATTATTTAATTGAATTTAGTTTGTTCTATTTAATTATTTAAATTAATTTATATGCATCTGTTTAGATAATTTGTAAGTTCTGTGACTTTTGGGTTGACTGCATTTTGGTAAAACAACATGCGGTTAGCAAGATGTTAAACTAGATGTTCTGCCATGACAGTCAAACATCATGTTCTGCATGATGTTGTGACATGTTCCAAGATATGTTATACCAGATAGTAAGGGCATGACTATTTTGGTATTTTTAGTGTGATTTTTGAGTGCGTCTTAATTCACATGTATGCGTTATTCAAGGAGGGATATTGTGGGAACTTCTATTTTGACAGATTGTGATGGTTTTTTTAAAAAGGACCGTTGAACCTTTTTAGGAAACTTCGTATTTTGTTCCAATTTTTGTGCAGGAGATTATACTTATGATTCCAAGCTGATTCCTGATGAATTGCGTCTCAAGAGCCCAAGCCCACAAGGTCTGAAGGTTATTTAAAGAAGACCTAAAACTATTGAAGAGATGACTTTCACTTTTGTAAAATAAAGGGAGGTTTTGAGAGTCTCTTTAGTGTGACTTTGTATGTCACCCTGAAATTCTGGTATAACAGATCCCAGATGTCCTACATGATGTCGAGACATCTGGTCTGACATAAACAGCAATGCAATTATAGACATTTAAAGAAGTTGCTGAAAAGTAAAGTGCACACAGAATTTGTTCACCCAGTTCGGTCTAACAACCTACATTTGGGGGCATACCAAGCCAGGAAAGAAGTCCACTATTAGCAGTATCAAGTTACAGACTCAACAAACCAGTTGACAATCCACTAACTTAATCACTACCCAATGACCCTTCTATCTAATTTCTCCCTAGATAAGAGACTCCATCTCACTCCCATCATCGCAATGATGTCTAGCAGTCAACATCTCAGTCACTGCATCAACAGCTTGATTTCCAAAAACTCTCCAAACACGTAGAAGACACACTCCTATAACAATACCTAGACATGACCCTCATGACTAAGAACAATACTTAGAGTTGCTTAACAGCTTCCTCTAAGAACAATGCCCATCTCACGATCCGAGTGGTTCACACATACCAACTCTCCTAGAGAGTGGTTCACAAACTCGGCCCTTAGAATTTACATGATGGCAGGCTTGTCTTAAACTAGGTTATAATGCTTCTATTTACAACCTTTTTCCCAACTGGATTTGGGCTTTAAATCTCAGCATATTAACTGCTACAAATCTGCAGAAGATTCTGCTACTAAATATATCTTCAATTAAATCTTCAATCAAATCTTCAATTAAATCTTCAATTAAATCTTCAATTAAATCTTCATATCTTTTAGCCTTAAAAACAGCAACAAGATCTGCTCCAAATCTGATTGCAACTGAATATATCTTTACCAAGATATTCGCCTACAATCTCTCACTCTCTTCAGCAGAATATCTCTCCAATAACAGAAATACGCAACCCTAATAAAACAACTCAGACTGATGTTTTATCAACTGATGTCTTAACATCGGGTTTGACATCAGCGCAGAATCTGCAACCATTTACAACTTAACACAACCAGAATGTTAGAAACTCATGTTGAAACATCAACCATGACATCCACATTGTTTTACCAAAATTCCAGCCAACTACAAGAACTAACAATCTCCCCCTTTGGCTAATTTTGGCTAAAACACTTTCAGCTTGCAGTGGAAAAACACTTACTAACATTCACAGCACAACCTGCAGCAATACCAACCAGCTGCAACAACTAGTAACTCAGCACAAAACAAATTCCCCCCTCAAAGCAAGAACCACCATACCAGCTGTTCAAACACGATTACTCCCCCTTAAGCCTATACCAACAAAACTAGGCAACACATGGGCTAACTCTCCCCCTTTTTAGCCACAATTAGACACCCTCTGAATCTGACAACTAACATACTCATAACAAAATCCAGACTCAATAGCTGAACAAACATTGGGGTAAATGTATACTGCTGATTCAATCCATTGACATCTTGTCTGACACCATGAAACCAGGTCTAAACTGTCAAGTACACCATGAACTTTACCAGTAACACAATGTCACGACATCTTGTCTGACATTACAATCTTGATAAACAACTTCTTCAACAAAAGATCAACTCCCCCTATCTAAGATAACCAGTGCTCCTTTGCAAGAAGAACACCTTAAATGAATGGAAAACATAAGACTCATCTTCATGTCTTCAAGAGCACACCATCTGTTCAACACACCTGCTGAACGCATTCACATAATGCTTAATCCTCAAACAATCTAAGTACCACACTAGTACAGACAGAAGTCTGCCCATTATATTTCACAAATGGTGCTCCTTGACCAGTATATCATAACATTTGGAAAATCCAGACATAGTCTTCATTCATCCAGTCAGGAATGCTTCACACAATCATCCACAAGTTCGGAAGCACACACACAATGCCTTCCCCTGAACTCTAAATAAACTCCTCTTACACACACCAAGACAAGTGTGACATCTCCCATCAACAAGGACCCTCACAAAGCTCTTCCAAAATCTGCAAAGAAAAATAAATTCTCCCATACACAACCAAAGTTGTCCTTCAGACTTTTCCTCAGAAGCATGTGCGCATATGATTCAAACAATTAGCTTCACATGGCTAGAACCATTCATGTCCACACCAACATGTCATCCAACAGCCTAATGTCATAACATGTTATCTGATATTATATCCTCATAAGATTCAACCAATCTTCACAATCTTGATCAGCATGCAATCTTCACAATATATGTACCTTTGCAGCAAAATCCATAGACAAGTACTCCCCCCAGTCATGGTTAACTAATGCTCTAGATAAAGATGAACATATGAGCACATTTGCTGAGCACATGCATTTTGGTACCATTGTCCCTTTCTCCAAAGGCAGTTATTCCCTATCATACTCTTCATCTTCAGACTTCCAATCAATCAATACCTGATCTACTTCAGTCTACTCTACATTCTCCATCCAAGGCAGACCTTCTACTTCATCATTCTCTCGTATGACTATGTAGACACTCCTTAGGCATAATATATGCACCAAGCTTCAGAACCAGAACAAAATCATCCTTCACCAAAGATATTAAACCAGATAATGTCCCAACACAAGTTAGAACATTTGCCACACACCAAGATATCATCACCATGATTCTTGATATGCTCCACCAACTGGACTTACTATTGCATAGTAATCCAAAGAACTAGAGAATTAAACTCTCATCCACCTTTAAGAAGAATAATCTCCTTGAGTCTTCAACTCATCATCCTTCTACCCAAGAGTAACTTATTCCAAGACAGTCCTCAATAATAACCAACTGCCACACTCTGATTATCTTGATTCTTCGAATCCACTTCTGAGATCAACCAAATGCCACAGTTTGATCACCTCATTCATGAATCCTCATATGAAAACAACTAAATGCCACATTTTGACCTTTTTCACGTTTGTCAGAACTCTCACAAAGATATCTTGATCCACCGAGGAAACTTGATCTTCAAGTCACATGTTCCACTTGCTTAAAAGCAAACACACTTAGACTCCCTAAGCCATGGTCATGTAACATCTTCTCCTTCTTGCAGCTCCCACAAACTGCCATGAGAATGATCTTTTTGAAGCATCCTATTGTTCATTCCTGTAGATCACCCTATCATTAGCTGATGTGCCACATCACCAGCTGAGACTCCTGATGTTAAGCTAGATGTCAGAACATTATGTCATCCAACTGTTGAATTCAGCTCTACCTTCTGCCACTCAGAAGAACCTCCTTCCTTTGTAGAAACAGATTTCCATGCTCTCATAGACTTGATTCAACAATCAAGTTTGAGTAGACAACCTCTATCCTGCTTAGAAACTCCAAAGACTTCAAACCTACCACATCTGAATCTTCAGAAAATAAGTAGTCCAAGACTACCCCATAGCAATACTAAAGAAATTCACTTCCCTTAGTAGAGCCGTCAGTAGAAAGCCAGAGATAACTGCCACTTATCCTCGACCTTCACAACCAGAGAAAACACCATGCTCCAAACCACTTAGATCAGAAATAAACTGATCCAAGCTGTAACCATCAAGATTATATTGTCTTCATAGTCTTCCATCTTCATCTTCAACAGCACCACCATCTGGACAAGTCATTCACAATACTTTCTAGGAACAGATGTTAAGCAATAATCCCAGGTCAACACCTAGGCGACTTGTGAGCGAATGTAGAACCCCTCCCATGATTCTCCAAACCTCTGATGAAAAGATGTTAAAACAATAGACAGAACATCCTTAATCTTGTCTTTCAAGGATACTCAATTAAATACTTGTGAATTTCACAAATAACAATTGATCCTTGTGGTTTAACCCTTCTTCAGATTCTAGCATCTTCTGAATCTTCTTCATGACAGACCATTATGACAACCATTCATACCACAAAAGCCTTCCAGGTTAGGTCAGTGTCTTGATCTTTTACTCCACCCTGAGCAAAGAACTGAAATGATGTTTCAACATCAGTTTCGACATTAGTCTAAATCACATTAAACATCTCCTATGGATTTGGAGACTACAACCATATTAATCCACACATATCTCTTGTAGGGAACACACGAGAACATATCAACATCTGATCAACTTCCAAGATCAGACCAACAAAACTGCAGTAACTTGCATAACACACTCTTCCAGAAGCTTCTTCTTATAAGCACAAGGTTCAGACCTCTTGTCTAACTTAAGAGTGATAACTGCCATCCTTCTGCATAAACATACCATAGACAATCTGCTACTTCCAATCCTTCAAGCCACAAAACTGAAAGAGCTCATGCAAACACCAATTGACCACAGGCTGATTTACACTGCTACTGCACACAAACTCTTGGATGCATTTTCCCTATAAAATTGTCCTCAGACATTTTAGTTTAAACAAGGATCATTTCCTTCTCTTCTGCTATTAAGATAACTACCTTTTCTTCAACCAGCTCCAACTGAAATGATATGACATTATGAACAGCATCTCAAAAATTATTCAACTTCATAGCTTCAGTGATCCTTCAAAACAGCTACAATCTAATAGGTCTTTGACTTAGCATTTACCATAAACTGCTGATGTGTAGCGCGATGTCGAGACATTAGAATTGACATATTAAGCTCAGCTTCTTTCTTGATGAAACTTCCTCCAGTTCATGATTTTGAAAATCAGAAACATGTATCTTCACAAGAGAATTTATCTTCAGATATACCAGAACTACATTTGACATCATAACCAGGAAGATTCTCCTAATTAGGTCACCACAACTAAGCTTAAGAGATAACTTATCAAGATCTTCACTGCCACATGAAAGATTTGACAGTGATACTCTTTTGCTTTGGCTCCACCCTCTTCTTTCACCATCAAGAAAATTGATAAAGAAGGAATCAATGTTCTGGACAGATTGGTCTTCAATGCCTGATTTGAAATATATTCTTCTTCTAAAAAAAACTGAAACTTCCATGTCATACAGTCTTTAATAAGATCCATTCACCTTTTGATAACTTCTTTCCCAAAACAAAGATATGAGATAATCCTCAAGTATCTTTGGCATCTCTAACCAAACGGTTGAAGCTGTCTTGCATAAACTACAACATCATAGAATATCCTGCTGAGGAGACCAAACCCTAATGCCTTTCCAAGAGAATACCTTCCTAGAATCTAACCACCAGAGATACAAGAACCAACCAGGGTTACATCAGATACCACACAACAACTCCTCAACAACCTTCAGGCACTACTCAATAATCCTTGCACACCATCACCATAAACCAAGTGCCAACAAATCAAACTCACAACAGCAATTCTCCACCAAAACTACACACCTGATAACAACAGACAGGTCTAATACATACCCTGTCATGAATAGTCCATCCTTCACTTCAAGGGATCAAACAAACAACTATATGAGTTGACAAAGTCCATAACTCAGCAAAACTATCTTCCTTGCTCAAGAACCAGAAAGTATCTTCCCTAGATCTCATCCAGAAACAGACAGGAAACCAGGCTCTGATACCAATTGAAATTCTGGTATAACAGATCCCAGATGTCCTACATGATG
This sequence comes from Lathyrus tuberosus, assembly GCA_022829125.1. Classification (NCBI taxonomy): domain Eukaryota; kingdom Viridiplantae; phylum Streptophyta; class Magnoliopsida; order Fabales; family Fabaceae; genus Lathyrus; species Lathyrus tuberosus. The sequence continues at coordinate 3,423,473 of JALAZF010000414.1, read as the reverse complement.
TCGAGACATCTGGTCTGACATAAACAGCAAGGCAATTATAGACATTTAAAGAAGTTGTTGAAAAGTAAAGTGCACACAGAATTTATTCACCCAGTTCGGTCTAACAACCTACATCTGGGGGCATACCAAGCCAGGAAAGAAGTCCACTATTAGCAGTATCAAATTACAGACTCAACAAACCAGTTGACAATCCACTAACTTAATCACTACCCAATGACCCTTCTATCTAAGTCCTCCCTAGATAAGAGACTCTATCTCACTCCTAATCATCGCAATGATGTCTAGCAGTCAACATCTCAGTCACTGCATCAACAGCTTGATTTCCAAAAACTCTCCAAACACGTAGAAGACACACTCCTATAACAATACCTAGACATGACCCTCATGACTAAGAACAATACTTAGAGTTTCTTAACAGCTTCCTCTAAGAACAATGCCCATCTCACAATCCGAGTGGTTCACACATACCAACTCTCCTAGAGAGTGGTTCACAAACTCAGCCCTTAGAATTTACATGATGGTAGGCTTGTCTTAAACTAGGTTATAATGCTTCTATTTATAACCTTTTTCCCAACTGGATTTGGGCTTTAAATCTCAGCATATTAACTGCTACAAATCTGCAGAAGATTCTGCTACTAAATATATCTTCAATTAAATCTTCAATCAAATCTTCAATTAAATCTTCAATTAAATCTTCAATTAAATCTTCATATCTTTTAGCCTTAAAAACAGCAACAAGATCTGCTCCAAATCTGATTGCAACTGAATATATCTTTACCAAGATATTCGCCTACAATCTCTCACTCTCTTCAGCAGAATATCTCTCCAATAACAAAAACACACAACCCTAATAAAACAACTCAGACTGATGTTTTATCAACTGATGTCTTAACATCGGGTTTGACATCAGCATAGAATCTGCAACCATTTACAACTTAACACAACCAGAATGTTAGAAACTCATGTTGAAACATCAACCATGACATCCACATTGTTTTACCAAAATTCCAGCCAACTACAAGAACTAACAATCTCCCCCTTTGGCTAATTTTGGCTAAAACACTTTCAGCTTGCAGCGGAAAAACACTTACTAACATTCACAGCACAACCTGCAGCAATACCAACCAGCTGCAATAACTAGTAACTCAGCACAAAACAAATTCCCCCCTCAAAGCAAGAACCATCATACCAGCTGTTCAAACACGATTACTCCCCCTTAAGCCTATACCAACAAAACTAGGCAACACATGGGCTAACTCTCCCCCTTTTTAGCCACAATTAGACACCCTCTGAATCTGACAACTAACATATTCAAAACAAAATCCAGACTCAATAGCTGAACAAACATTGGGGTAAATGTATACTGTTGATTCAATCCATTGACATCTTGTCTGACACCATGAAACCAGGTTTAAACGGTCAAGTACACCATGAACTTCACCAGTAACACAATGTCACGACATCTTGTCTGACATTACAATCTTGATAAACAACTTCTTCAACAAAAGATCAACTCCCCTTATCTAAGATAACCAGTGCTCCTTTGCAAGAAGAACACCTTAAATGAATGGAAAACATAAGACTCGTCTTCATGTCTTCAAGAGCGCACCCTCTGTTCAACACACCTGCTGAACGCATTCACATAATGCTTAATCCTCAAACAATCTAAGTACCACACTAGTACAGACAGAAGTTCGCCCATTATATTTCACAAATGGTGCTCCTTGACCAGTATATCATAACATTTGGAAAATCCAGACATAGTCTTTATTCATCCAGTTAGGAATGCTTCACACAATCATCCACAAGTTCTGAAGCACACACACAATGCCTTCCCCTGAACTCTAAATAAACTCCTCTTACACACACTAAGACAAGTGTGACATCTCCCATCAACAAGGACCCTCACAAAGCTCTTCCAAAATCTGTAGAGAAAAATAAATTCTCCCATACACAACCAAAGTTGTCCTTCAGACTTCTCCTCAGAAGCATGTGCGCATATGATTCAAACAATTAGCTTCACATGGCTAGAACCATTCATGTCCACACCAACATGTCATCCAACAGCCTAATGTCATAACATGTTATCTGACATTATATCCTCATAAGATTCAACCAATCTTCACAATCTTGATCAGCATGCAATCTTCACAATATATGTACCTTTGCAGCAAAATCCATAGACAAGTACTCCCCTCAGTCATGGTTAACTAATGCTCTAGATGAAGATGAACATATGAGCACACTTGCTGAGCAAATGCATTTTGGTACCATTGTCCCTTTCTCCAAAGGCAGTTATTCCCTATCATACTCTTCATCTTCTGACTTCCAATCAATCAATGCCTGATCTACTTCAGTCTTCTCTACATTCTCCGTCCAAGGCAGACCTTCTACTTCATCATTCTCCCGTATGACTATGTAGACGCTCCTTAGGCATAATGTATGCACCAAGCTTCAGAACCAGAACAAAATCATCCTTCACCAAAGATATTCAACCAGATAATGTCCCAACACAAGTTAGAACATTTGCCACACACCAAGATATCATCACCATGATTCTTGATATGCTCCACCAACTGGACTTACTATTGCATAGTAATCCAAAGAACTAGAGAATTAAACTCTCATCCACCTTCAAGAAGAATAATCTCCTTGAGTCTTCAAATTATCACCCTTCTGCCCAAGAGTAACTTGTTCCAAGACAATCCTCAATAATAACCAGCTGCCACATTTTGATTATCTTGATTCTTCGAATCCACTTCTGAGATAAACCAAATGCCACAGTTTGATCACCTCATTCAAGAATCCTCATATGAAAACAACCAAATGCCACATTTTTACCTTTTTCACGTTTGTCATAACTCTAAAAAAGATATCTTGATCCACCAAGGAAACTTGATCTTCAAGTCACATATTCCACTTGCTCAAAAGCAAACACACTTAAACTCCCTAAGCCATGGTCATGTAACATCTTCTCCTTCCTGCAGCTCCCAAAAACTGCCATGAGAATGATCTTTTTGAAGCATCCTATTGTTTATTCCTGTAGTTCACCCTATCATTAGCTGATGTGCCACATCACCAGCTGAGACTTCTGATGTTAAGCTAGATGTCAGAACATTATGTCATCCAACTGTTGAATTCAGCTCTACCTTCTGCCACTCAGAAGAACCTCCTCCCTTTGTAGAAACAGATTTCCATGCTCTCATAGACTAGATTCAACAATCAAGTTTGAGTAGACAACCTTCATCCTGCTTAGAAACTCCAAAGACTTCAAACCTACCACATCTGAATCTTCAGAAAATAAGTAGTCCAAGACTACCCCATAGCAATACTAAAGAAAATCACTTCCCTTAGTAGAGCCGTCAGTAGAAAGCCAGAGATAACTGCCACTTATCCTCGACCTTCACAACCAGAGCAAACACCATGCTCCAAACCACTTAGATCAAAAATAAACTGATCCAAGCTGTAACCATCAAGATTATGATGTCTTCATAGTCTTCCATCTTCATCTTCAACAGCACCACCATCTGGACAAGTCATTCACAATACTTTCTAGGAACAAATGCTAAGCAATAATCCCAGGTCAACACCTAGGCGACCTGTGAGCGAATGTAGAACCCCTCCCATGATTCTCCAAACTTCTGATGAAAATATGTTAAAACAATAGACAGAACATCCTTAATCTTGTCTTTCAAGGATAATCAATTAAATACTTGTGAATTTCACAAATAGCAATTGATCCCTGTGGTTTAACCCTTCTTTAGATTCCAGCATCTTCTGAATCTTCTTCATGACAGACCATTATGACAACCATTCATACCACAAAAGCCTTCCAAGTTAGGTCAGTGTCTTGATCTTTTACTCCACCCTGAGCAAAGAACTGAAATGATGTTTCAACATCAGTTTCGACATTAGTCTAAATCACATTAAACATCTCCTATGGATTTGGAGACTACAACCATATTAATCCACACATATCTCTTGTAGGGAACACACGAGAACATATCAACATCTGATCAACTTCCAAGATCAGACCAACAAAACTGCAGTAACTTGCATAATACACTCTTCCAGAAGCTTCTTCTTATAAGCACAAGGTTCAGACCTCTTGTCTAAATTAAGAGTGATAACTGCCATCCTTCTGTATAAACATACCATAGACAATCTGCTACTTCCAATCCTTCAAGCCACAAAACTGAAAGAGCTCATGCAAACACCAATTGACAACAGGTTGATTTACACTGCTACTGCACACAAACTCTTAGATGCATTTTCCCTATAAAATTGTCCTCATACATTTTAGTTTAAACAAGGATCATTTCCTTCTCTTCTGCTATTAAGATAATTACCTTTTCTTCAACCAACTCCAACTGAAATGCTATGACATTATGAACAGCATCTCAAAAATTGTTCAACTTCATAGCTTCAGTGATCCTTCAAAACAGCTACAATCTAATAGGTCTTTGACTTAGCATTTACCATAAACTGCTGATGTGTAGCGCGATGTCGAGACATTAGAATTGGCATATTAAGCTCAGCTTCTTTCTTGATGAAACTTCCTCCAGTTCATGATTTTGAAAATCAGAAACATGTATCTTCACAAGAGAATTCATCTTCAGATATACCAGAACTACATTTGACATCATAACCAGGAAGATTCTCCTAATTAGGTCACCATAACAAAGCTTAAGAGATAACTTATCAAGATCTTCACTCCCGCATGAAAGATTTGACAGTGATACTCTTTTGCTTTGTCTCCACCCTCTTCTTTCACCATCAAGAAAATTGATAAAGAAGGAATCAATGTTCTGGACAGATTGGTCTTCAATGCCCTATTTGAAATATATTCTTCTTCTAAAAAAAACTGAAACTTCCATGTCATACAGTCTTTAATAAGATCCATTCACCTTTTGATAACTTCTTTCCCAAAACAAAGATATGAGATAATCCTCAAGTATCTTTGGCATCTCTAACCAAACGGTTGAAGCTGTCTTGCATAAACTACAACATCATAGAATATCCTGCTGAGGAGACCAAACCCTAATGCCTTTCCAAGAGAATACCTTCCTAAAATCTCACCACCAGAGATACAAGAACCAACCAGGGTTACATCAGATACCACACAACAACTCCTCAACAACCTTCAGGCACTACTCAATAATCCTGCACACCATCACCATAAACCAAGTGCCAACAAATCAAACTCACAACAGCAGTTCTCCACCAAAGCTACACACCTGATAATAACAGACAGGTCCAATACATACCCTGTCATGAATAGTCCATCCTTCACTTAAAGGGACCAAACAAATAACTATATGAGCTGACCAAGTCCATAACTCAGCAAAACTATCTTCCTTGCTCAAGAACCAGAAAGTATCTTCCCTAGATCTCATCCAGAAACAGACAGGAAACCAGGCTCTGATACCAATTGAAATTCTGGTATAACAGATCCCAGATGTCCTACATGATGTTGAGACATCTGGTCTGACATAAACAGCAAGGCAATTATAGACATTTAAAGAAGTTGCTGAAAAGTAAAGTGCACACAGAATTTGTTCACCCAGTTCGGTCTAACAACCTACATCTGGGGGCATACCAAGCCAGGAAAGAAGTCCACTATTAGCAGTATCAAATTACAGACTCAACAAACCAGTTGACAATCCACTAACTTAATCACTACCCAATGACCCTTCTATCTAAGTCCTCCCTAGATAAGAGAGTCCATCTCACTCCCAATCATCGCAATGATGTCTAGCAGTCAACATCTCAGTCACTGCATCAACAACTTGATTTCCAAAAACTCTCCAAACACATAGAAGACACACTCATATAACAATACCTAGACATGACCCTCATGACTAAGAACAATACTTAGAGTTGCTTAACAGCTTCCTCTAAGAACAATGCCCATCTCACAATCCGAGTGGTTCACACATACCAACTCTCCTAGAGAGTGGTTCACAAACTCAGCCCTTAGAATTTACATGATGGCTGGCTTGTCTTAAACTAGGTTACAATGCTTCTATTTATAACCTTTTTCTCAACTGGATTTGGGCTTTAAATCTCAGCATATTAACTGCTACAAATCTGCAGAAGATTCTGCTACTAAATAGATCTTCAATTAAATCTTCAATCAAATCTTCAATTAAATCTTTAATTAAATCTTCAATTAAATCTTCATATCTTTTAGCCTTAAAAACAGCAACAAGATCTGCTCCAAATCTGATTGCAACTGAATATATCTTTACCAAGATATTCGCCTACAATCTCTCACTCTCTTCAGCAGAATATCTCTCCAATAACAGAAACACGCAACCCTAATAAAACAACTCAGACTGATGTTTTATCAACTGATGTCTTAACATTGGGTTTGATATCAACACAGAATCTGCAACCATTTACAACTTAACACAACCAGAATGTTAGAAACTCATGTTGAAACATCAACCATGACATCCACATTGTTTTACCAAAATTCCTGCCAACTACAAGAACTAACACACCCTTTGTATCTTTTGATACACTGTGGTAGACTAATTTTGTATTGTTCATTGTCCACTCTAAAGCTTTTAAGCAAGAGTGTATTGTTCTTGATTGAAGCTTTTAAGCAAAATCAAGTATTGTCTTGGAAGTGTGTTACTTCTATTGTTTGTGTAATTGTTGAATTGTCACTGGGATTGTGACTAATTAGGAAGTGCGAGGAGGATCTCATATCTAGAGGGTTTCTAGGTAGAAGTTGCACAAGGTAGTGATTAGGCGAGAAGTTGTAAACAGGAGAGATTATCTTTGAACTAATGCTATCATAGTGAGTTTCCTTTCTGGCTTGGATGCCCCCATATGTAGGTGATGTTGCACCGAACTTGGTTAGCAATTCTGGTGTTAATTTTATTTTTCTGTCATTTAAACTCTTGCATCTTTGTTTGTGTGGTCAAGCTGTTTTGATACTAGTGTTGTGACATTTATCTCGACATCTGATATCTGCGTGCCAGAATTTCATAATTAGTGATTATATGTGTCTTGGTGGGTATTGTAAATAGTTAAGGGAATGATAGAAATTAATTGGATTATTTTAATTCATTTAAGTTGAGTGGAATAATTAAAAATAAGTTAGTTGTAAAAAAATAAGAGAAATAGTAGAATTTGGTGGAAAATTGATTATTATTCTTAAAAATAAAATAAAAGAAATTGGAGTTAGTAAGAGGAGTAAGTTCAATATAGAAATTATGAGAGTAAGTTGAGGGTAATAAGAGGATAACCTAATTTAGGAGAATTAGGTTTTGGTTTAAATAGAAAAAGGTGAGGGTTGGAACTTTTATGGTACATATTATTTTTGAACAAGAGATTAGAGGCAAGAGAGGCAACATAGGGTTTGGGAAGAACACAACATTGTTAAGGAGCTTAGATCTTGCTTTGTTGGAAATCCAAGGTAAGGGGGATTATTCTTCTATCGACGTATATTGTTTGAAGGGTATAGAGGGGTCTTCACCATCCTCTAGGTTTTTCTTGTATTTTATCACTGTTGATGTGTTTATGTGTTCTTGATGAAAATATTGTAAATTATGTCTCCAATTGTTGTAATTCATGATTTGATATGTGTGCTATGACATGTTTAGCTGTATGTAATCAATATATGTTGTTGAGTTTGTGGCCTGAATGTTTTGTTTAGTTTGAATAAAATTTGATATGTTGCTAGGAACAGAGATTTGTTGAAACGTGATTTCTGGAAAAAGTGATTATGACAATCAATTGATACAAGAGAGCAACCAATTGATTTATGTGATACAACTAAAAAATTTGGAAACAAAGCGCATGTCAATCGTTTGAACTTCCTGTGCGAACAATTGATCTAGTGTGATTTTGTGAAGAAAGACTTATAACAATCGATTTATTATTTAGCGCAATCGATTGGTGCTATTATAATGAACAAAAAATAACATGTGTCAATCGATTGACACCCTGAGACAATCGATTGATGTCAATCTGTTAATGGGGATAATTAATCGATTAATTCACTGTTTTATGCAAAACAGTGTCGAACCCAGAAAATTGTTATTTTATTGTTTTTATCATAACCTTAGTTCTGTAAATCCAAATGAGGTACAATTCGAAGTGTTGGAAAGATGACGCGTATGTCTATCTCATAGTGATTGATGTATTAAGAGGTTGGACGGATACTAGAAGTTTTGGAATTTAATGGTTTTACCTATTGCGTAATGGTTGACGGTAAAGAATGAACAATTAATTGTTTTGAACGAATGAATCAATGATGAAACAATGATAATATGAATTAATATGATTGAGTGCTATGTGGATGTTTATTCGATGTGTGTATAAGTTTTGTGAAGTGCAAGTATAATTATGTGAATTGTTGTGAAGACTTGCTGATGATTGTTGAGATGCGTTGTTCGGAGTGAGAACTATTGTTGATGTGTTTTAATGCATGACTGTTTACAGTCACATATGAGTCTGTAATCATTGTTGTTTTTTTTATCGTTGCATTATTGTATGTCATACATCATATGTTGCCGTTGTTGTGAAAGAGACGAGTCATAAGTTCAGATGTTGGGACTAGTGATTTGTCCCAAACTTAGACGAGGGGGCACGAGGTTTAGCTGTTGGGACCCGGTTTGTATGAAAAACCATTGTTGAGTTGGTACCACATGCATATAGAGTCGAGGTGTTGTCACATTGCATACAAGTTTGTATTTGTGAATTGATGATTATTGTGTGAATAAAATATATGTTGATGATTGTTGTTGTTGTTGCTTATGCTACCCTTCTCGATCTTTTGCACTGCTAACATATTTAAGTGTACTCTCACCCCTTTGTTGTTTTGTTTGTGTGTTGATGTACGATGTGTACAAATACTCAGGAACATGAGTAGTAGTTGTTGCGAGTTGGAAGATAACTTTGGAGCTCATCTTCATTTACTTTATCGTTTATCGCTTTTAGCCAGTTAAATTATATGATCTGTAACATCGGGAACATGGCGTTTTTATTATGTTTTGAGTTAATGCTGAATTATGTGGTTTAAAGTCTAATACTTTATTTGAGAAGTTCAATTTGAAGATGTTATTGTGTTAATTTCTGCTGCATGTTGTTAAATATGTTGTTAAATATGTTGGTGAGTTTTTGGATGGTTGTCATAGTGACACCTTAAATTGTCGATTAAATTTTTTTATATAAGTTTTGAGGTTTAAGGTATTACACATACACCATGCTATAAAGTGAATGCTTACATTAGATTTTTTTTTTCTATTTGGTTTCACGCTCGTAAACGGGTTTGTTGGATAATGTGCATCGTGTGTGCACTTTTATTTTAGTTATTTTATAAAAAATCACTTTTGATGTATTCAATTTATTTATATACTCTTCCAAATAATTTTATGGTTTGACTGAGTTTCGTTTATGTCCAAGTAATTTGTAATTTATTTTTTAATTTATATATTTGGCTTAAAAAATATTTCTTCTTTTTTATTTAATTTATTTAATTGTTGTCGGTCCCCTTAAAGTTACCCACTCAACACAATATCTCATAAATAATTATATTATTTTATTTTTAAAGTTAACATTATCCAAATTTTAGAAATGGTTAATCAAACTTTAGTTTTTCTAAAGGAGAATGTAATTGAAAATGGCCAACTGTTAGCATCTAACAAACATATAGACTTTAATTTAGCAGCGAGTTACATCATGAGAGAAGAAGGATGGACCTACGTCTACCCAAGAAGAAGGAGAGCATATAGACTGGATGCAGGCAACCTCGTCAAGACTGATTCAAACAAGGATGGAACCATTACTTGCTACATCAACAACCCGCCAGAGGATATAAGGGAAAGAGAAATGACAAGGACTTTTGAAAAACGGGGAAAAGTGGCAGACGTTTACATCGCAAGGAAAAGGAATAAAATGGGTCGAATATTTGGATTCATCAGATACTCAGACATAAAAGATCCAATGTGGCTGGAGGAACAATTCAAGGATGTATGGTTTGGATCTTACAAAGTTTGGGTAAACATAGCTAAGTACTCAAGACAGGCAAGGAAAATAATGACAACAAAAAGTAGCAGGAGTCAGGAGATGAAGAACAACGAGAGATACGATAAAAAGAACGCATCAACACAACAACATCTAAAGGCCACTGATGCAGAGGAGCGGAAGATAGGAATACGGCATAACGTAAGGAGGGATGGAAGGAGTTACGCAGAAGTTACGAGGAACAACAGAGACATTGCCACAAAGGAGCAGTCAAGGGAGTGGAGAATAAAGCCACAACAAACAAAACACAATGAAGAAACAATAGAAGGGAGAGGAATGACGATAACAGTGAAAGAAGAGGAGATGGAATGGGCGAAAATAGGTTTCACTGGCTTTGTTCGTGACACAAACCAAATACATAAAATGCAAGACCTCATGGCAGAAGCAGGAGTTACTACCATAAAGGCTATACCACTTGGAGGAGAAAAGGTATTTCTGAAAGTAAATGAAGATGAAGATATGGGAGAAATCCTGAAAGAATATGAGGGTGCATTTCAACAATGGTTCAAATCGTTGTGTGAGTGGAAACTAAGAGACATAGCAGGATCACGATTAGTGTGGATAAGAATATTTGGGGTGCCGGTACATGCTTGGAGAAGGAAGGTATTTTCAACTTTGGTCACAACTTTTGGAATACTAATCGACGTAGACTCATCGACAGAGAAAATGCTAAGACTGGACATAGCTAGAGTGTTAGTAAGCACAACTATGGTGGATTTCATCAACAAAGTGAGAAGAGTTCAAATCAACGACGAAGAATTCATCCTAAGATTCACATAGGAGCTATGTGATTATACACTCCAAACGGATGATCTAGACAGTGAATCAGATGAGGGATCTATAGGGTCGAGCTCAGACAGCGATGAGTCGTTCATACCACCTTCAATGGAGTCTTTGGAGTTGGAAGAGGAAGACGAAGATGTTCACCAGATAGAGCGCAACCATGAAAAGTTACTTTCAACATTGGAAAGACCAAACCTGCGCCAAACTGTGGAAGTCCAGAACAAGGATGCTTCACTTTTTCCAAAGTCAGCGGAGGCAGAGCAGAACCTAGAAGAAAGAGGAGCCTCAGATGAAGTGCATCAAATAAAAGAGGGAATTAACATCGAGGATGAACGTAGAAATCTGAGATTGTGGAGCTCGAAAAAAGTGACTTTTTAAAAGATGCAGAGGAAAGGGAGATTAGCGCTAGAAAACTAGAAGGCAGTGGAAACTTAAGAGAAGGAGAAGTAATTGGTCCAAGTCAACAAACCTCGAAAGTAGGAGAGATAAAAAGGCATGTGAACAAAATAAACGTTGGTGGACTGGGCCCTACTCAACAAAAAAGCCCATTTAATAATAATAAGACAATAGTAGAAAAAAGTAATCAGTCAGCCAAAGAAAATAATACGGTAGAAATTGGAACAAACGCATGAAGTATAATTATGGTTGGAAATGAGAAAAACGGAATTAATGAAGGGATTGTTGAAGAAAGGCGAAGGAACCAAAAAGAGATGAGGAAAAGGAGATCGGCTATTCAGAAGGAAAAAAAGAAAATTAAAAGAAAGGGGAAGAAAGTAGAGAAAAAATGCAAGTGTAGTCAACGCAAGTACTCACAAAACCAGGTAACAGCTAATTCAGAATTCAACTCCATTTTGAACAATTCAGAGATGAATAAGTGGAAAATTTTAATGGGAGAAGCAAAAGAAGTCGCAAGAGATGTTTGTGACTTGGGGAAAGAATATGGGCTAATACATAAAGGAGAAGAGGGAGAGATACTACAAGAACTATCAGTAGGAGTAAAAGGTGGGGAGGCAGGATCCTGAACCTTAGAGGGAGATCAGGAAGAATTGGGTGATTTCTTAAAAAAAATCATATCATAATGAAAATGATAAGCTATAACATTAGGGGATTAGGAGGATTGGCTAAGAAAAAGGAAATCAGGAAAATTGTGCAAGGTCAGAAACCAAGTGTTATATGCATACAAGAGACAAAAATGGAGGCAATTGAGAAGTATCACTGTGAACTGATTTGGGGGTCTGCAGACTATGGTTTTGAATTCAAACCATCAGATGGGAGATCAGGTGGACTTCTATCAATATGGGACAGTAGTGTTTTCAATCTGAAGAAAAAACAAAGTACTGATCATGTTCTTTGGCTGGAAGGTGAATGGGGAGAGGAGAAAAAACCAGTGATAGTTGTAAATGTATATGCTCCTTGTGAGGCTAGAAGGAAAAAAGCATTATGGGAAGAATTGCAAGTGATGATAGAAAGAAGGAAAAATGAAAGGATTTGTCTGATGGGAGATTTTAACACTATTCGGGACGAAACGGAAAGAAAAGGGACTAAGGAAAACTCTAGGAAAGAGGAAATGACATCATTCAACAAGTTTATATCAGACTCAGATCTAGTGGATTTACCGCTTAATGGTAGAAGGTTCACATGGGATAGAATGGGAGGTTTATCAAAAAGCAGACTGGACAGATTTCTAGTATCAGAGGAGTGGATTTCATCTTGTCCAACAAGCAGCCAATGGTGTCTTGATAAGACCTTATCAGACCACTGTCCGATAATGCTTCGCGAAACAAACATTAACTGGGGACCAAAGCCATTTCGTATGTTAAGTTGCTGGAAAAATGTCGAAGGGTACCATAAGTTTGTTAAGGAACAGTGGAGCCAGCTGAAAGTGGAAGGTTGAGGAATGTACGTACTAAAAGAAAAACTCAAACTCATCAAAAGGAGGTTGAAGGAATGGCACAAGAACCACACTCAAAACCTGGAGGAGAAAATTAAAGCGGCGAAAGAGGAATTCAACAGGGTTGAAATTAAAGAAGAATCTTCGAGTTTAACAGACGAGGAGTTGCATAGCAAGAGAGAATAGGCAGCACTGATTCATCAGCTTTCTAACCTCAATTGCAGCATTCAATGGCAGAAGGCGAGATCGAGATGGCTAAGAGAAGGGGACGCAAACTCTAAATATTTCCATGGTTGCGTAAATAAAAGGAGAAAGAATAATGAGATCTTATGCCTAGAAATGAACAATAAGAAACTCACAGAAGTGGAGGAAATCAAAGGTGCCATTATGGATCATTTTCAGAGACAATTTTCAGCCAGGGGTGTGAGACCAATGCTCGAAAATATGCAAGTTAAGAGGATTTCAGAGGCGCAAAGTTACGACCTTACCAAAGTTTTCACATAACAAGAAATTCGACAGGCGGTTTGGGAATGCGAAGGAACAAAAAGCCCGGGACCAGACGGGACAAATTTTAGTTTTATCAAAGATTTTTGGGATGACATAAAAGAAGACTTCTATAAAGTCATGATAGAATTCTATTCAAATGGTCGAATAACAAAGGGAGCTAACTGCTCATTCATAGTCTTGGTTCCGAAGAAGAAAAATCCATTGAGAATATCTGATTTCAGGCCAATTTCTCTTGTGGGATGCATATATAAGGTGATTTCCAAAGTTCTGGCAAATAGATTGAAAAAGGTGGTGGGCTTAATCATCTCAGAAACTCAAACAACATTCATATCTGGAAGGCAAATATTAGACGGAATTGTGGTTGCAAACGAAATAGTGGAAGAGGCTAGAGAGAAGAAGAAAGAGGTGATCTTATTCAAAGTGGATTTTGAGAAGGCGTTCGATTCCGTTGACTGGAAGTACCTTAAGCACATAATGTCGAAGATGGGAATTAATGATAGGTGGAAGAAGTGGATTATGGAATGTCTAAAGACGGCATCAACGTCTGTGTTGGTAAACGGCAGCCCGACAAAGGAATTTAAGATGGAACGTGGACTACGTCAAGGAGATCCACTATCTCCATTTCTTTTTCTTATAGCTGCAGAAGGTTTCAATTTACTGATGGAAAGAGCAGTAGATTTGGGAAAATTCAAGGGATTCAAATTCACCAACAGGAATGAAAGGTTCACACATTTACAGTATGCAGACGATACCTTAATTGTGGGAGATAAGAATTGGGAGAATGTCAAGATCATCAAGGCAAATTTAATGTTGTTTGAGGCAATGTCAGGATTGAAGGTAAACTTTCACAAGAGCAGACTCGTTGGTATTAATATCAACCGCAATTGGACCGAAGCTGCAGCAGCTGTCCTCAGATGTGAAATTGGGAATACTCCTTTTAACTACCTTGGCTTACCAATTAGAGCAAATCCAAGGAGAAAAAGCACTTGGGTTCCCGTGATTGAAGCGGTTAGAGATCGGTTATCTAGATGGAAAAACAAACTCCTATCCATAGGAGGTCAGGTGGTGGTTCTAAAATCAGTCTTGTCGGCGTTACCAGTCTATTACCTCTCTTTCTTCAAGGCACCGTCAGGTATCATCCTTAAACTCGAATCTATGTTTAAGAATTTCTTGTAGGGAGGGTGTGAGAATGAGAGGAAAATTATTTGGCTAAAATGGGATACAATATGTAAACCAATTGAGGAGGGAGGATTAGGTATTAGAAATCTTAGAACCTTTAATCTTGCCTTAATGGGGAAATGGGGTTGGAAAATTAAAAATGAAAGGGAAGGGCTTTGGTTTAGAGCACTGTCAAATAGATATGGTTCAGAGGCATTGGTAGATATATTGGGTGATAAGGACAGCTCTGTTTGGTGGAAAGACTTATGCAAAATAGATATAGGGGGAAGGGAAACATCAAACATTTACACAGTAAAAGAAGTATACAAAGAATTGATAAATATCCATCCGCGTCGCGATAACTCGAGCTGGACAAAAGTGTGGAAAAAGGAGGTCCCAAGCAAAGTTTCTTGCTTGGTTTGGAGGATCTTTCACAATAGAATTGCCACTAAGGACAATCTCATTAAGAGAGGGGTGTCTTGTCAAGGATCGATAGTATGTGCAGGAGGGTGCGGCTACAATGAATCGGTATCTCACCTCTTTTTTGAGTGCCCGTTATTTGCAGGTATTTGGTATCCAATATGTCAATGGATCAGAGTTAAAATGGCTCTGCAGAACAAAAGCATGGCACACATGAACCATTTCACAGGTCTGATTGGCACAGTGGGGTCTTCTTCGAAGATCGCCTCGACAATCTGGTTTGCAAGCATATGGAACATCTGGAAAGCTAGGAATAATAAAGTATTCAGTAACAAGGAAGTGGACAAGGACAAGGTGATAGAGAACGTAAAGCTTCACTCATGGAACTTGCTGAAGAATAAAAAGAGTAACATCAGATGCAACATGGCAGCATGGTGGCGGTGTCCGAATTTAGGTTCTTGACTCGACTTGGCATTTGCAGCCAGCTTTGGTCTGAGGAATTGGTTGAGTTGGCTTTCCTCTCGATCCGAATAGGCTTTGGCTGACTTCCAATTTTCTGCTATCTGCCATCATTGCTGCTTCAAGATTCCTAGAATGTTGCAAACTTGTTGTGCTGTATAGGTCCAAGTTGGGTTTGGAGTCGCATATGGTTTCCTGTTTCTTCTGGTTTGGGCTCTGCTTTGATAGGAGATATAGAGCTGCCATAATTGATCTTCGATCTCGTATTCAATAAGTTGCCTCTGCTGTCTCATTTAAGTTTGTTGTGGTGTTCATTTTATTGGTCTAGGTGCTGACTTCTTCGTGGCTTGTGGTGTATTGTGTCGGTTAGCTGGAGGGTCTTGTGATAGACTTTAGTTTTGCTTTGGTTTTCTGGTGTTGCTTTCTGCTTTGGTTTTCTGGTGTAGCAGTATGTAATACAACTACTACTGTCATTTTTCTGGTGAGGCCTACTTTATGCCTTTTTAATAAAATTTTGCTTTTACAAAAAAAAATTGAAAATGGCCAAAACAGAACAATAACAATGACACGGGACCCGTACATTTTCCACCAGTGAACGCCTTCATGGCACTCACAAATTAATTAACATTATAGACAAGTAATTAAAATAATCAAAAACAAAATATTTTTGGTGTTTAATAATACTATACTCTCTCCATCTCAAAATGAAAGTCTTTTAAGATTGTTACACATAGATTAAAAAAAGTAATGATTAAAAAATCAAATGTAACAATTTTACAAAATTGCCCTTAGTTACTATTGGTTGTCATAAAAGTGTAATGTAATATAACATCTCGAAAGTTGTGTACATAATATTTATTAGGGATAAAGTTGGTAAAAATTAATTATTATTGCCTTGAAAACATAAAAAGACTTTTATTTTAGGATATTTTTTTTTATTAGAAAGACTCTTATTTTGAGACAGAGGGACCTCTTATCTAAAATAACAATATACCATAAAGTATGGAATGTTTTGAAAATAAAAGACTTTAGAGATATTATTTTGACAGAATTAGAGTTTGACCTAATTCAACCCTACAAAACCGGTTGGTAAGTTGAGGGGTGTCACTCTATATAAATCATTTGTAAATTGTATCTTTAACCAATGTGGGACTTGAATTTTTTTCTAATACATCCTCTCACGTCCAGCACTATTAGACTTGCTGCGTGGATATAAACGGTGAGTGACCCGAATTATCAATATATGGGATTTGGTTTTTCCAATACACCCCATTGCGCCCAACACTTTTTTTGGGGCTTGCTGCACATATATAAATGGCGGATGGCCCTAATCGATAGACTTTGTGATACCATGATAGAATTGTTGTAAATTTTGATATATATTTCAAAAGTTTTAAATTAACTTTATCTTCTAATTTTAAATGAGAAATGTGCTAAAATATTTTATAAGAAAATTATTATTATTATTATTATTATTATTATTATTATTATTATTATTATTATTACTAGTATTTATGATTTGACTTGGTCAAATAACGTTTTTTGACTTGACTTAGTCAAAATCTTTAATACCTTATCTCTCTTATGTATAATAACTCCCCTATTTTATAAGATGGATGAGACAGAAAAAATAAAAAAAGTGAAAATATTTGATTTTATTTTTATCTCCTTCATATTCTTTTTCCTGATTACATCTTCCGGATATTTAAAAATTCTTTCTTGTTGTTCTGTTACCTCGGATTTATACCGAGAAGAGTCTGTTGAATCCTGGGGGATTTGCGCGTATGAGGCGGATAAATCCTTAAGGACGGTGTTCTTACACGCCTCAAGTTTTTTTAACCGTTTATTATTTTGCAAGTTCAAAGATTGGCGATACAAGTAGAGGTGATCAAATTGCACTCAGATTCCAATTTGTACAACAATATTAAGGATTTATTTTATCATTGTAGAAAGATGGAGAATGGGTCTCATGGACCAACCATATACAAATAAGGCTCAAGGTTGCACCATTTCAGGTCTTATCTTTTTAAACTTTTTTTGTGCCTTTTTTAATATTTAAAAGTTTTGGAATGACTGAGTAGTGTAAACTTTGTGAAATTCTTTTTTTCATATTTTTTATTATCTAATCCTACTTTAGAAATGGTGTTATAGATGTATATTTATATATAAACAAATTGAAAATTTTGAATATTATTATTATAATATGAAAAATCAATATTGTTATAATTAATTTATATGTATCAAAGACTAATTATAATCTTTTTCCTGTATAACATATAATTTTAATTTGGATGATGACTTTCTATTTTGTTTTTGTTGACCTATGTTTTTTTTTTAACGTGACTTATAGAAACATATAACATTAAGTTTTATATTTTAGGGTTAAATATACAAAACCCCTCTGCAATGTTAGCGAGTTCTCACTTTAGCCCCTGTAAATTTTTTTTTTAAACACCCCCTCATCTTAGTTAGATTCCCTCAGAAAACCCCCAGAGTCCAAGTGGCATGGTAGATTCCGTTTTGACCATCAGAATGTGTCCTTGTTGGAATTTTGGATTAAATTTTAATGGTTGACTGGGTATATATTTTTGCGTTTCACCCCCTTGTAATAGTTAGGGTTTTACTGCGACGGAGGAACAGCTGCGAAGGGCACATTGATGCGACGGCGGAACATCTACGAAGAACTTACATGCACGAAGACCAACAAATTCGTCCACGAATTCATTTCCTTAATCGAGGGTCACAATGAGTGAGGTATGTATTTTGGTAAACTTCTTGACGGTTAAAAGATATGGTTTGTGTTTTTTTTGGTTCTGAATGATTTTGAAATCTTGGTGGGAATATTAGGGTTTTTGATATGTGGTTTTTGTTTGTGAATGATTTTGAAATCTTGACAGGAGTTCAAACCTTTTGATGTTACTTTTCACCATGGGGGTGAATTTGTTAGGGTTAAGCCGAATGA
This sequence comes from Lathyrus tuberosus, assembly GCA_022829125.1. Classification (NCBI taxonomy): domain Eukaryota; kingdom Viridiplantae; phylum Streptophyta; class Magnoliopsida; order Fabales; family Fabaceae; genus Lathyrus; species Lathyrus tuberosus. The sequence goes on along the minus strand of JALAZF010000414.1, from coordinate 3,405,252 downwards.
AATTATTTACAGAGGGGGTGTTGATTCGATTGTAAATGGTTTGCTAGTTGCGAACTGGACAATGGATAACATTATCAAGCTGTTGAGTGGGTGGGGGTATAAGGAAGGTTCATTTAGGTTATGGACAAAAATGTTAGACATTCAAGAGGGATTTATTAAAATTAGAAGAGATGATGATGCGTACGACTTTGCTACCTACTTCAGTGCAATGGAAGTTATTGGGGATATATTTGTGGAACATTCTCTAGAAACAATGGATTGTGAGGATATTGAACCTAGGTGTGTTAATGAGAAGATGAGTGAGCATATAGAAGATGAGGATGTTGAAAGGTTAGATGACAGTGAAGATGAGAGAGCAACTGGTCTAGTTGATGGCTTTGAAGGAATTGATAAGCCCGTGCCCATAACAGTAGATAAAAGCAATCTTGTGACAAGTATGGGTGGGCCTAGTGTTAGGCCCAAAAAGAAAATGGACGAAGATGATTACTATAGTGATGAATTGAATAGTGATGATCCAGATGACTCAGGTGATGATGAAAGGCCCAAGTATGAAAGATTTAGGAAAGAGCGCCTCAACAAGGATTATAAGTTCAAGTGGGGCATGGAATTTAATTCACTTGCTGACTTTAGGGATGCAATTCGTGAGTGGACAGTGCTCAATGGGAGGGAAATAAGTTTTGTGAAAAATGAGAGCTATAGGGTAAGGGTTGAGTGTAAGGCTAAATGTGGGTTTTTAGTCTTATGCTCTAAGGTGGCTCACAAACACACTTTTGCTATAAAAACACTCAAAGACACCCACACATGTGCTAGGGTTTTGAACAACAAATCTGCAACTTCAAAGTGGGTGGCTAAGCATGTGGTAAAGAGGATGCAAACAAGTGACACAGTTAGGATAAGAGACATCATGCAAGATATAAGGCAAAGCTTTTCTGTGGGTATTAGTGTTGCAAGATCATGGAGGGCTAAGTTGATTGCAAAGAGGATAATAGAAGGTGATGTTGATAATCAGTATGCATGCATTTGGAGGTATGCAGCTGAGTTAAGAAGGGTAAATCCAAACAACACAGTCAAGATTAATGTTGAAAGACCTCATCCATCCATACAACCAAGGTTTGGATCATTCTATTTTTGTTTTGATGGTTGTAAGAAAGGCTTTATAAATGGATGCAAACCATTTGTGGGGGTGGATGGATGTCACTTGAAGACCAAATATGGTGGCCTATTACTAATTGCTGTGGGTAGGGATGCAAATGATCAATACTTCCCTTTGGTATTTGGTGTGGTTGAAAATGAGACAAAGGAGAGTTGGAGATGGTTCCTTCAACTACTGATTGAGGATATTGGCCAGCATAAAAGATATGTGTTTATATCTGATCAACAAAAGGTACATGTGTTTAATTTAAAAGAAAGGTACTTATTCTGTATTACTTTGGCATTTGTTTGATTTATAATTCAATAATAGCTCATTGACTTGTGTGTTATCCTTAATGTGTAGAGGAAAGTTAAAAAGGAGCAACCTGCTGCTGCTAATGCACAAGGAGCCAATGCACAACCTGCTAATGCAGATGCCAATGATAGTGGGCAAGGAAGTGCTGCTGATAATGCACAAGGATCTGCTACTGATATGACTCAAACTGCTACCCTAACTAATGTTGTTTCTGATGTTGCCCCTAGTGCTGCAGTTTCTGATGCTGTCCCAACTAATTCTATGAATCAGACCCAACCACCAACTGTTATGAGTCAAACTGGATCTTGTGTTGTTGATTCACTTAAAAACAAAAAAGGAAAGAAACCAGTCATTACAAGGAGAAGGAAAAGTGAAAGGATCAAACTATCTTGGTTCAAAAAACCAATTGTGGGAGAAGGATATAGTGAATAACCAATCGCACTACCAGACAGTGAGGCCAAAGCAAGTTCAAAAGAGTCTTCCCTTGGATTGCAGACTAGGTCTATGAAGACATGGAAGTCCAAGAAAAAGAGAGACTGAGTGTTATGTCTTGTATTCCCAATTTTAATTTGTTGTCATTTTGTTGACTTTGCCAATGAAGTCCTAAGTAGTATGTGTCATTTTGTAGAATTGTCTCATTTTGTACTATGTAACAATGAAGTACCAGACACATGCACCAAGTGTGCTTTCTTTATGTATCAGACATATTACTTTTGAAGAATCTCCAAGTGTGCAACAAGAATTGCAGAATTTTGTGTAACTGTTTTGTTTTACATTGGAAGTAATTTCTGTAACAGACAACTTACATTGATAACAAACAATTCAACTTAAATCAAACATTAACAGTGATACATAACAAATGTTTTCATTGATAAGTTTAACTCAATTTACATTGCTACATAACAAAAGCTTTCATTTATAACCACAACTCAACTTACATCAAACTGTAACATTAAACACCTAAATCTAAACTGAGTTTATTACAACCATGACAGACATTCCTCTAACAGACCAACTTAAACAACTACTATGCCAGTCCAACCTAAACTACTACTATGACAGACCAACCTAAACAACTTCTATGACAGACCAACCTAAACAAGTACTATGACAGACCAAGTACTATGTATCAATTACAACCAACCTAAACAACTAAATCAAAACAGACTTTGTTACATGGACATAAACAATACTGCAAAGATCAACCATGACAGACCAAGTACAATCGACATCCATAAATTTTTCCTCTTCTCCATTAGAATCTTTCTTTTCAATTTTTCTGTCTTGATAATGCTTCCATCTGCACCATACTTCTTCAAAACTCTGCCTTCAATTTCCTGAGCAACCTCCTTTGCAAATTCTCTCAAATAACCCTTTGTACCTTCACAATCACAACATCTTGCAAAATCGTTAACAAAATTGTCCCACACAAACAAACCGTAACCATTCTGCAAATTAAATCAAACCGATGATTAAGACATACATAGAGATTAACAAATCGAATTAACACATGGATTTAACAAGATGAATATCAACTAACCCAAGAATTTCGACATTTCCAGAATTTTCTGCTAGGATTTTCAACTGTGTTTGATACAAACATCTTCATCGTATCATTGCAACCATATCTTGGCAAACTCTTTCCAAAATTTCCCCCAGACGATGATGACCTGCTACCACCCATGTACACGACGATGGCGGACGAAGAAGATAGAAAAATGGGAGGCAAACCCTAACAATTTCAAGGGGGTATTTGTAAACGCATAAATGTATACCCAGTCAACCATTAAAATTTAATCCAAAATGCCAACACGGACAGATTCTGATGGTCAAAACGGAATCTTCATTGCCACTTGGCCTCTGGGGGGTTTTCTGAGGGAATATAACTAAGATGAGGGGGGTTTTTAAAAAAAAAAACTTTGCCAGGGGCTAAAATGAAAACTCGCTAACATTGCAGGGGGTTGTGTATTTAACCCTATATTTTTTTATTAACATTGATATTTTGATAGTAACATACCATCGTATGTAGTTGTAAATACTAGATTAAATTATAGTTATTATGCATTGAATATCAATTTAATTGATATTATTTGTATTGATTTTATCATGATTATATGATTGCTGGAAAAAAAAATTATTTACGTATTATGACATATTAAATTTGTATATTTATAAGTTATGGTATAAATTTTATTGCTTTCATTGAATTCATATTGCTAGGGCTGAAAATGGGTCGAGTCGAGTCGAACTCGCCTTAGCTCAGTTCGACTCGTTAAGAATTAGCCGAGTTCGAGTTCGAGTTCATCACGAACTTTTTTTTCAGCTCAAACTCGACTCGTTAAGAATTGGCCGAGTTCGAGTTCATCACGAACTTTTTTTCAGGTCAAACTCGACTTGTTAGAAGTTCACGAATATCTCGGTTCAACTCATTAGGTTTATCTTGTTAGGTTCAACTCGCTTATTTCACAGACTTAAAAGTAATTTTTTAAAGTCTATTTTTTTTATATATATTTGACATTTTAAATTAATATTTTTTAAATAAAAAATATAGAAATAAAATAAAAGTTATAAGATTGGAATTTATACGATGTTAATTTTATTTGTATAATTATTCGTAGAAATATTTTACTCACTTGAGAATATGAATTATCAATTAAAACCGTTAGATTAAAAGAAAATATGAGACCAAGATTTAGAACAAATCTTTAAACCTACTCTTAAAGACAATATAATCTATCTCATATATAATCGAATTGACTCATGAACCTAACGAGTCGAACTATGTATGTTCAAGTTCAGATCATTTAGTTAACAAACTTAGTTTTTAGCTCATATTCAGCTCATTTGGTTCATGAACCTAGTTCAACGATTTAATTTTCGAATCGAATTTCGAACTATTTTCGAGTTGGTTTGGTTCGTTGCCAGCCCTACATATTGCAACAAAAATTTTTAATTTAAATATTCATATATGTTTGATATCATGAGATAAATTGTCTATAAGATTTTTAAGATGGTTTTTATATCGTTAATTATTGTCACTTGTTGCATTAAATTTAAAATATATAATATTTTTATTATAAAAATTCAATTTACATGTGTATATACGTATGAATAAAATGAGATATTTCATTTTATTATGAGATATTACTTAATATTACTTAATATTATATTGACAAAATAACCGAAACGTTATGAATATGTCATGTTTATATTTTATTTGATATTCCTGTGTTGCTTATAATTTCTTTTAAGAGAAAAATTGGATTAAGAATTGTCAAAAATATAAAATTGATAGTAATGTGTTATAATTACAAATTATAATTTGTGGTGGTTACTATTTTTTACCGAGAGATATGATTGTTATATTTAATCATAGTTGTTATGCATTGAATATTCAATTTAATTAAATTTATTATGTGTTTGGTGTTAAAATATTTGACCACAACAAATCTCGTTATGTCTAGATGTATGACTTGAATGGAAGTAGCAACGAGACTAATTAATATGTTGTAGAAAATATTTTAGTTAACGATATTTTATTTTGTAATATAATTGTTTCATTTAGAAGTTGAGGAAATTACAAAAATTTATATTATGGAGAAATATTTCAGTGTCTTTATATTTTTTGAAGTGTATGATCATGCTACATTTTGAAGAAAATTTTTAAATGAGATAATCTATACGAGAATAAATCTAAGATTAGATTATTCAAAATTTCATTGGGATGTTGTCACTTAGAAATCATCTAAGCAGACCTGTATAATTTAACATGAGCATTTTAAAATTATTTAAATATTATTAAAATATTTAAAATTGTGGTAACATTTTGGGGTGTTGCTTTTTATACTGGTGAAATTCTTAATTCATATCGTTGTATTAAAATTATACAATGATGTTATGGATTAAAATTGTATGAAAACAAATCTATATTTGGGTATATTTAATTTTACTCAATGTGGGGGTGTTGTCATTTGAAAGTCATTCAAATAGACATGTATATAAAGGCATAAGTGGATTTATTTATATCATATTTATATGATATTCTCATTGGAAGTAATTTTGCTTATATATTTAAGCAAATATGTATACATTTATTTGTGGAGATCAAGTATAAATGTTAAATACTTGAGTAAATATTTGAGATTTAATTGACTTAGAGACGTCTTAGTCAATATTTTTAGGAAGAAAAAACGTGGCTTCCTCATTTGTGTATAAAGTAGCTACTAAAAGATGAGATAATATTTTCAATTTGTGTGAAGTTAGATCAGAATGATCTTGGTAAATCCTATGACAATACCCCTGGGAAGAAACTAATTTGTGAACACATCGAGGGGAATTGGAGTTAAGCCACAACTGAAATTAACAAGTGATGGGAACCCAACCTTTGTGATTGGAGATCCCATGAAAAAGGTTCATATGGGTAAGAACAAGTCACTTGTTAGTTCTGCTAGCACCAAAAATTAAGGAATTAATTTTTGATTGCGTTTTTTTCCTATGGTGTAAGTGAGAAAGTGCTAGACATTGCATTACTGAGAGGATAAGCTTACATAGCTTTTAATGAATTTCATATCCTTTATTGGTGGTGTACGATTTGCAGCATACTGATAAGTGCAAAATGTACCTATTTTTGTATATAAGTTTTGTTGCACTTATCGTTACTTTGTGTTAAAATTGGTTGAATAAACCCCACTTTAAGTGTAAATACGTTTACTTTACGTTTTCGTGTGTATTTTGCGTTTTCTTGTATATATCGTTGAGTTTAATTGCTTTCCATTCAATTTTGTAGGTATTTAAGTAAGGGGATTTTTCCATTGTTGTATAGAGCATTGAATAAGCTTTCCAGCGCTTCTGACCGTGCGTCAATCCGAGTTACGATTCAGAAGTTGTGGTCTCAATAAGGGGTTGTTTTGCTGTCATGTTTGCTTAGCGAGTGTGACAGCGAATGTTCGCTCAGCGAATGGCTGGCGAAGGTCCCAGCGAAGGAGTCCAGAAAGAAACAGAGGAGAAAGTGACCAAAGTTCGCTTAGCGAACTTCCTAGCGAGCATTCGCTAGGCGAATAAATCGTTCGCTTAGCGAACTTCTGAAGAAAACAAGAGGCGGTTTAACTTTTTGTAGGCACTTAAGTGCCATTTAGTGCATTTGCTTAGCGAATGGAAGGGTTCGCCTAGCGAACCTGCGAAAATCTGATTTGTATATAACAGAATTCTGTAATTTTTTAGAGGATGGTTTTGGGGATTCTTGCTCTAACTCCATCAAACTTCATTTTTCAGTAGATTAGCTTAGAAAATAACATGGAAGCTTGCATACGGATGAACCGGGGTGGATTGATCGTTGACTGACTCTGACAAACCGCGAGATGTTTGGTTCATTTCTCTTTTTCTTTGTGTTTTCTTCATTTGTTGGGTTGTGTATGTGTATTTGTTTTGAACTCATGCATATTTGTCGCCCATGGCGTTGTATAAAACTTGCTTTACAAATCTCTATTGGTGATTGTCTCTGATTTTTGCTTTATGCGCTGGGTTTGGGTTGCGTTAGACATAACCCTTACGAACTTCGATTAGGGATGGTTATCTGTTAGTTTACGGACTCTAGAGATAGATTTAAGAGCTAACAATCTTTAATAGGCGTCGAATCTTAATGCCTCCGTGCCTTGAGCTAGCGGGCGAAAGTATCGGCGAGGGTAACACGGTTGTTCTCTCAACTTTGCGTTAGACATAACCTTTTTTGTGAGTGATATTGGGTGATATTGAGGAGTATTGTAGGTCGAGTATAACTGGTCAGTAAGTTTAAGTATGTGAGGAGTCGATTATGTGCATGCCGGATAAGTTTTTCTTGCTGAAGAATGAGTTTGTTTTTATGTTTTAATGTTTACTTTTCTATTTTCTTGTTTTAAACCATTCTAATCCAAACTCATAAACGTGAGAGACTGTCGAACGACATTCTTTCCCTCGAACCGATCTCTGTGGACACGACATAAATCCCGGAGGGAATTCTTTCCAAAAATAAATATTTTTGTTGCTTGCCCTATTCTGCATCCAACAAAATGGCGTCGTTGCCGGGGATTGGTTTTGATATTGAATCGCATTGCGATAGTTTCTTTGCTTTTGAGTTTTGTATATATCGTATATGTTGTCTGTTTCCATTATGTTTGTTCAAGTGTTGCATACATTTTGTTCCCGTAACGTTTGTTTAAGTGTTTGGTTAGGGCATTTGCTTTTGGTTTGCGCGGTGAGGCATCACTATGGCATGAAGGAAGGAAGTTACTAGCTAAGCATTGTAAAGGCGTCGAGCTTACGACGTAAAACAAGCATGGTGTATTCTTTTCGTTTGCTGTTGTTTAGTTTAGGTAGTGTGGTGAGTATTCATTAAACAAGTTGTACTCGGATTTTTCGTAAAATTCCCAAATCTTCACTTTACAACTTGTTTAATGAATTTTCTACCGGTTTTTCAGTTTGTGTATATTAATAGTTTTCGTGTTTGTCAATGATCTTGTTTTGAGTAGCTTGAGGAAGTTGTGGTGATTTTCCAAGTTTGATCGTTTCAACTTGCGGATGTATGGTAATGATATTGTTAAGTTTTGTACACGTCCAAGGTATGTGTTTATCGCTTTCTATACTTTAGCATATTCATGATACTTAGGCTTTTTACAAACTTTCATGCCATTCATTCTTTTGTATACTTGTTCTTGTGTGAATCACTTTAGTTCCCAACCTTTTTGTGAGGTGGCTTTCCATTGTTCATATATGCACGGAGTACCAACATTCTTGTTTTAACTGGATTTTATTATGTTGAATCTTTTATTTGTGTTGATTATATGAAAGCATGAAAAGGATCAAGGCATTTTGTTTCATTTTGAGCACAACTACCTAGCAAAATAGTCAATTCACCTTGTGAGTGTGCGATCATTTGTAACCCCTTTGAGCTTTTTGATCCAAGTTTTATTTGAACTTAATGATTGTCTATGAGTAGTTAGTTCACTTATTTTTGAATGGATTTTGTTTTTTCTTGAACCCTCAACTTTGTGTTGCTGTATGAATTTTTGCCTTGCCTTCGAATGTAGGGAGTATTCACATGATGATGTGGTTGAATTCAAGTTGGGGAGAGAAAGGTTGTTTACTCATTGGTTGGATTCTATGAGGAGAAAAAAAAGAGAAAAATATGACAAAGAAAAAGAAAAGAAAAAAAAGAAAGAAAAAGAAAATCCTTGAGAAAGAAAAACAAAAAAAACTAAAATATTTTATAAGAAAATTATTATTATTACTAGTATTTATGATTTGACTTGGTCAAATAACGTTTTTTGACTTGACTTAGTCAAAATCTTTAATACCTTATCTCTCTTATGTATAACAACTCCCCTATTTTATAAGATGGATGAGACAGAAAGAATAAAAAAAGTGAAAATATTTGATTTTATTTTTATCTCCTTCATATTCTTTTTCCTGATTACATCTTCCGGATATCTAAAAATTCTTTCTTGTTGTTCTGTTACCTCGGATTTATACCGAGAAGAGCCTGTTGAATCCTGGGGGATTTGCGCGTATGAGGCGGATAAATCCTTAAGGACGGTGTTCTTACACGCCTCAGGTTTTTTTAACCGTTTATTATTTTGCAGGTTCAAAGATTGGCGATACAAGTAGAGGTGATCAAATTGCACTCAGATTCCAATTTGTACAACAATCTTAAGGATTTATTTTATCATTGTAGAAAGATGGAGAATGGGTCGCATGGACCAATCATATACAAATAAGGCTCAAGGTTGCACCATTTCAGGTTTTATCTTTTTAAACTTTTTTTGTGCCTTTTTTAATATTTAAAAGTTTTGGAATGACTGAGTAGTGTAAACTTTGTGAATTTTTTTTTTTCATATTTTTTATTATCTAATCCTACTTTAGAAATGGTGTTATAGATGTATATTTATCTATAAACAAAGTTGAAAATTTTGAATATTATTATTATAATATGAAAAATCAATATTGTTATAATTAATTTATATGTATCAAAGACTAATTATAATCTTTTTCCTGTATAACATATAATTTTTGTTCTGGACTTGACCAATGGCTAGAATTGGCCCAATCCGCTTCTACTCCAGAGCGGCCCAAATTGCCTAAGTCCAATCTACAGAGGGTCAAAAGTTACCTTTCTGCCCCTCCAACCGGGCAAGGAATGCAACGTTCCTCCCCGGAAGTACTGCCCGTTATGCACGACCTCATTGCTCCCCGAACAGCTAAGGGCAGGTGCCCGAAACCACGCTTATGCCCGACATAACGGCTAGTTTTGGACACCCTGCCCGACATAACGGCTAGTTTGGGTAGTTACCTATTCTTTGGGGAAAACGGTTATTTCGCCCCGAAAATAGGACCGTTGGCCACGCGCTGGGGACTCATTATAAACCCTCTCGCTTGAGAGGGTCAGGTATCCAATATTCACCCTAAGAATTCATACTTTGTACTTGCCCCTTTTCTCTGACCCTTTCTTACTTGAGCGTCGGAGTGCCTTGCAGGTACACCCCCCTCCTCTCCATACGACCAGCATCCCTGACGCACTTGGCCGCCTGATTCTACAGGATCTGATCCAGCCTTCACGATCAGTGGCGCCGTCTGTGGGAACCTTTGTTCTCCCCATCTTTATTTCCTCAGAAATCGAAGATCAAAACAATTCTCAAACATCATCACGATCATGGCCTCCCAAGATCGCACCAAGGATGCTCTCCAAACCACCATCCTCCCCGTCAACAAATCTGACGTTGACGACCAGTCATCTCTTCTCCGAGATACCCGTTTCATCGGGGATGGAGCCAATGCTTCTCCTTCCCCTACCCCTACTGATCGCAACAACGATCAACCATCACTTGACGTCCAGCCAGTTCCTGTTCCACCCAATGTTGACCCGGCCGTGGCGGCCCTCCTGGAGGCGATCAACAAAACCAACACCCTGATCCTGCAGCAGAACAAGAGGATCAGAGCACTAGAAGAGTCCCACCGTCTGAGATCTCCTCCTACGCGGAGGAACCAGCAACGATCAAGAAGCCCGCAGCCCCGGAGGGAAATCGACCGAAGGTTGTGCCAAGAGCCTGATCCTCGCGTAGCCCGAAAGCGCGACCAGATCTCCCTGCGTGACCAACACGCTCATGACCACAAGAGGACTCGGAGGAACGAACAATCTCCCCCGATCAAGTCTAAAGGACGGGACCGCTCACCTTCCCCATGAAGGAACCGCTCACATTCTCCTCGAAGGAACAACTCACCTTCTCCGCGAAGGAACCGACGTCGCGAGCATCCCGTTCGGTCCCCATCATACACCAGTTCTAGTGACGACGACGAGCCTCACGGCCCGTTGTCCCAGAAGATCTTGGCTACCCGTCTCCCAAAAGGCTTGGAGAAACCCCCGTCACTTGGCACGTACGATAGGACCACCGACCCGACGAGCACATCGAGAACATCGATGTGCTGTTAGACTACCGCGACGTACGGGGCGCCATCAAATGCAGACTGTTCCTGACCATGCTTCGGAAGGGAGCAATGACATGGTATAAGCAACTGCCCGAGGAGTCCATTACCTCGTGGAGACAGCTGGGCTGGATGTTCTCGCGGCACTTTATAGCATCTCGCCGCCACCCCAAAACTGAGGCCTCTCTTGGAGCCATAATCCAGGGTAAAGACGAACCTCTCAGCGCATATATCGAGAGGTTCAACAAAGAAGCAGTGCAGGTCCCGACGACGGACGAAATGAAGAAGTTTCTGCTCGAGTAGAGGCTCTGCCCAGGCTCCGAGTTTTCTAAAGCCATTGGCCTCGCGCCACCTAGGAACTTGGACACCCTCCTCCTCAAAGCCCAATCACATATTCAGTATAAAGAGAAGGTTGCGGCCAGCAACATCCAAGCATCACGCCATCAGGAGAACGCTCGGGCGTCCAGAGGAGAAAAAGCTTCGACATCTCGTCAAGGTGAACAGAGGCGCGAGGACCGTCCTCGTGATTCCCGTGACAGCAAGGGCCCCTCTGGACGGTTCCATGACTACACTCCCCTGACCATTTCCAGGGAAAAGATCTTGTTCGAATGTGCCAATTCGGAGTTCAAACAGGCTGGGGTCCGCTTCCCCAAACAACTTCCGAACAGACCAAGCGTGGACAAATCAAAATACTGTCGTTTCCACAAAAGTCACGGCCATACTACGGATGACTGTATCCATCTGAAGGATGCCATTGAAATATTGATCAGGGACGGCCACCTGAAGCAGTTCATGAAGAAGAAGGACACTCCCCGGCAGGACGCCTAGGAGTCCAAGAAGGTCGAGGAGGAGGTACCCTCCTCGGAAGACGCCAATGTACAGGTCGCTATGTCCATATCGCGACCAGAGGACTTCAACGTCCCGGACGGGCTCAACGCCCCTGCATATTTGGCGGCCCACAGCCCGTGGGAGACATTTCCCTCCGCCATGGTCATCTCTGGCGGGGGTTTCAACAAAGTCACCGTGGGCTCCGTAAAACGGAAGTTCAAACACCTGATCAACACAAGCTCCAGCAAAGTGACCACGCTTGATCGGGCACAGAAGGGCTCCGTCCCCATCTCCTTCTACCGGGAGGAACTCCTCGGCGGCTCCCCGAACTTAAGCATACCTTTGCTCATCAGAGCCCGGATGACAAACTTCGACGTTCGCAGAATACTCGTCGACCAGGGCAGCTCGGTCGACATCATGTACTCCCAGCTATTTTCAACACTTCAGCTGGATGAATCACACCTTACTCCCTACGTAGGGTCCGATTTACAGGGATTCAACGGGTCCGTAACCAAGCCGCGGGGATACGTCGAGCTAATCGTGACCTTCAGATCAGCTGAAATGACCAGATCCATCAAGGTGCAATTTCTGGTAATCGACTGCTCGTCGTTTTACCAATGCATTTTCGGAAGGCCAACTCTAGCCGAGTTGGTAGCAGTGCCCTCAACCGTCCACCTGAAGATGAAGTATTACACTTCGAAAGGGATGGTCGCCACCCTCCACGGCGGTATAGAAGCTGCCCGACGGTGTTTCGAAGCAGCTACAAAGGGACTCAACACAATTGCGCCCAACCCAAAAGTGTCGATCAAGCCAGCACCGCCAAACAGCTCCAAGGAGGCCAAGCCCCTGCCCCAGGTCGAATCTATCGACCTCGACAGTCGCTTCCCCGAGGACCAACAGGAGGAACGAGCAGCTTCAGCCAGCCCATCCACGTCGTCCAGCAGCATCTCTCATCCGATGCGCCCAATCCCGGATGACAACTTCGAGATAGTTCTGTTCGGCGAAGACCCCCAACGGGGAGTGAAGATCGGAGCAGACCTGCCTGACATCGCGAGGAAGCAGCTCAAAGCATGCCTCCGAGAGAATGTCGATCTCTTCGCATGGAGTGCCATGGAAATACCTGTCTTGGATCCATCCGTCGCTTGTCACCAGCTGACCATCGACCCGACCGTCAAGGCCGTAGCACAACGTAGGAGGAAGCAGTCTCCGGAGAAAACAGAGGCTACTGAAAAAGCTGTAAAGGACCTCCTCGAGGCCAAATTTATTTTGGAAGCCAAGTACACAACTTGGCTGTCCAACGTTGTATTAGTTAAAAAATCTAATGGAAAATAGCGCATGTGCATTGATTATACCGATCTCAATAAGGCACGCCCGAAGGATACCTACCCCTCCCCAATATTGATAAACTTGTTGATAATTCTGATGGTTTTAAACTTTTAACGTTCATGGACACCTACTCAGGCTACAATCAAATCCCAATGGCAATGTCCGACAAAAAATATACGGCCTTCATGACCGAATCGGGCAACTATTACTACAACGTAATGCCCTTCGGCCTGAAGAACGCCGGAGCAACGTACCAACGAATGATGAACAAAGTGTTTCGGGGAGAAATAGGTGACATGCTCGAAGTATACATGGACGACATAATCGTAAAATCCCACGAGGAAACCGATCATTCCGCCCACTTGAGAAAGGTCTTCAAACAGGCCAGGAAATACAAAATGCGTTTTAATCCGGAGAAGTGCACGTTCGGTGTCCGGGCAGGCAAATTCCTCGGCTTCTACTTGACAGAACGAGGAATCATAGCCAACCCCGACAAAAGCCGAGCATTCTCCGAGTTTCCTACGCCTAAGTCCAAAAAATCCATCCAGTCCCTCAACGGGATGCTCGCGTCACTATCTCGTTTCGTGGCCAAGTCCGCCCAGCACGCCCTACTGTTCTTCAAACTCCTCCGCAAAGAGGCAGCATTCGAATGGACCGAGGAGTGCGACAAAGCCCTTCTCCATCTGAAATGGGCACTCTCAAAGCCACCGGTCCTCTCTCGCCCGGACAACGGCGAGACGTTGTACCTATACCTGGCCGTAGCAACCGAAGCAGTGAGTGCCGCTCTCATCCGCGAGACGCCTGACGGGCAGAAGCCCATTTATTTCATGAGCAAAGCCCTGCAAGGACCAGAGTTAAGATACCAATAGATAGAGAAGGTGGCGCTGGCCCTCATCAACGCAGCTAGGAGGTTAAGACACTACTTTCTGGCTCACACGATCGTGGTTCGAACAAATCAGCCCATAAAGCAGCTACTCAGACGACCAGATATGGCCGGCCGAATGCTCAAATGGTCGCTGGAATTGTCCGAATTCGACATCCAATACGAAGGCAGAAAAACCCTTAAGGCCCAAGCTCTGGCCGACTTCGTCGCGGAAATGACGTTCGCAGACTCCCCCGCGAGCGAAGCACGCAAATGAACCATCTTCGTCGACGGTGCCTCAAGCTCTGCAGGAAGTGGCGCGAGCATCATACTAGAGAGCGAAGAAGGAATTATCGTCGAGGTATCACTCACACTGTCTTTCCCAACCTTCAATAACCAGGCTGAATACGAAGCCTTACTCACTGGGCTATGCCTTGCCGAGGACCTAGGCGCAGAGGAAGTCGTCATTTGCACAGATTCACAACTAGTGGCCCTCCAGGTCCGGGGAGAATACCAAGCCAAAAACGACAACCTGACTGAATACTTGGCCCTGGTAAAGAAGGAAATGGCGAAGTTCACAATAGTGGAAGTGAAACACGTTCCCCGCGAACATAAGGTACGAGCAGACGTGCTGTCTAAACTAGCCAGCACGAAGAAGAAAGGCAGAAACAAATCCGTCATACAGGAGGTACTTCCTCGACCCAGTATTGAGAAGGCCTCCCAGACACTCGACGTACAGGTGATCGGTGACAGCAACAGCTGGATGACCCCAGTCTACAAATATCTCGCCAGAGATGTACTCCCGTCCGACCCAAAGGAGGCCAGCGTAGTCAGGCGAAGAGCCTGCTCTTACGTCTTGGTCGAAGATAAACTCTACAGACGGGGATTCTCCATTCCGCTACTCAAATGTGTTGAGGAGAAAATGGTCGCACACATCCTGCGCGAAATCCACGAGGGAATCAACGCCCAACATCTCGGCGGAAGATCCTTTGCTCGAAAGGCTCTCCGGGCAGGCTACTACTGGCCGACCATGCAAAACGATGCGAAAGAACACGTGAAGAAATGCGACAAATGCCAACGGCACGGGGACATGCACCTGGCTCCTCCTAACGAGCTCAAGGCTATGTCCTCCCCATGGCCATTCGCCTGGTGGGGCCTAGACATCCTAGGACCCTTCGTGGTAGGATAAATTCAGAACAAGTACCTCATAGTGGGCGTGGACTATTTCACAAAATGTGTTGCGGTGAGAATCGGATAACAAGCTATTAATTAACTTGCATCACATTTCTTTGAATTCACAACCGACTTTGATTTATCGAAAGGAAAGGTTCAAGATCGAAAAAACCTAAAGGGGGGAGATCTAAGGTTCGGGGGTTGGTTACACAAAGGGAAGGTATTAGCACCCTCTACGTCCGTAGTACTCTACGAGAATCTCTTGTTTATGTTTGTGTTATGTTATGTTTGCTTGCTAAGATATTTACTAAAGGTAAAGACCTAAGGATATGTACACTAAGTTTGCTCGCCAAGACGTCGCATCTTGTGCCTACGTATCTGACTAAAGAATCAGAGCAACCGTAGTTCACCTAACTAAGGGTGAAAGAGGAACCATTGACTATGGTCAAAGTTCCAAAGGGAAATGAGTACGAGCTCATTTAGAGTTCACGATAACTCTCTAAGTCTAAGTAAAAGGGGGAAGTGAGTTCTCATGATGGTGAGAATCACATAGAGTTCACGATAACTCTATAAGTCTAAGTAAAGGGAAAGTGAGTTCTCATGATGATGCGAATCACATAGAGTTCACGATAACTCTATAAGTCTAAGTAAAGGGAAAGTGAGTTCTCATGATGATGAGAATCACATAGAGTTCATGATAACTCTATCCTATTACTAAACTATGAGGAAAATGGCTCTTAGGAGGCCAAAGATGAAATGTGAGTGGTTTATTGACTTAGGAGTCAAAACAAAAGAACTTTCCTTTGGAAGGGAGGGTCAAATGAACAAGTATGAATATGATATATATAAACAATATGAACAATAATATAATCAAGATAATATGAACAAAAATAAATCAAGATATATTGACTGAAAGCAAAGTCAGTGGTTAATCATTAATTTATTGGATCGATGAATCGGGTCCAATGTAGTGCTGAACCGTTATAGCATGGTCTATGAGGAATACCATGCTATAGGAGGATGCACAATTCGATCTTTGTGTTAAGACACGATGGAGAAGTGATATTGAGAATCATTCTCCAAAGAAATCGTGTCACACGAAAAGAAAAGGTGAAGACCTCGTCTTAAATCACAAACTCTCGTTAATTAATCGAAGGTAACCTATCACGATCCCAAAGTATAGAAAGTAATCTCGAGATTACTCACTACATATTTGAAATAATGAAGGTTGATCGCCTTGACAATTAACGTTCGTGAATAACGAACTTCATCGATCAAAAATAAAAATTAAAAAAGATATAAGAAAAATGCGAAAAGAAGTGAAAATTGAAGTGATATCGAAATGGTCTCGTCTACATCAGGATTTAATCGAAACATCGATAATCTTGATTTTTGACTTTCATCGACCAATAAACAAAAAAAGGTGGCCTCATATCTATCAAGACTTTTAGTGATTTGGACATGATCGACAAAGTCATGATTTTTCTAATATCATTGGCCAAAATGAAATATGAACCCGAAATGAAAATAAAGGCAGTCTCGTCTTGATCAAGATTTAATCGGAGGATCGATAATCTTTTGATATTCGACTTTCATTGACCAACAAAAACAAAAAATAAAGCGGCCTCATATTTATCAAGACTTTATTGATTTGAAATAATCAAAGTCAAGATTTGTGTAGTGTCACCGGCCAAAATAATGAAAGATGGAATTGAAGTGAAAAATAAAGTCGGTCTCGTATTTAATCAAGATTTATATCGGTAAATCGATAATCTCGATATTTAACTTTCATTGACCAACAAAATAAAAAAAATAAAGCGGCCTCATATTTATCAAGACTTTATTGATTTGAAATAATCAAAGTCAAGATTTGTGTAGTGTCACCGGCCAAAATAATGAAAGATGGAATTGAAGTGAAAAATAAAGTCGGTCTCGTATTTAATCAAGATTTATATCGGTAAATCGATAATCTCTATATTTAACTTTCATTGACCAACAAAATAAAAATAAAATGAGCCTCATACATATCAAGACTTTTAGTCATTTTGAATAAATCAACTAAGTCATGATTTTGTAATATCATTGGCTAAAATAAAGAGAATGAAATGAAAATAAAGGTCAAAGATTATCGAAATGAAAATAGCATCAAAAATAAAAAGGAAATTAAAATACAATCAAAAGCAAAATGGAAATAACATAAAAATAGAAACTCTTTTTCTTTAAAAAAAATAATACAAATAACAATGAAAAAGAAATAAAAAAAAGAAATAGAAGGGGGCGTAGGAAGAAACCATGGTGGGTGCATTGAATCCACATGGGCTTGCATCAAGCCCAGCGCAATCAAATGAAGTGAAACAAGAAACAAAAAGACAAACACGATTTCCTCCTTAAAAACAAAACAAAATCTTTGAAAACAGAAACAAAAAGGGAAAATGAGCTTCTTCTTCAAAACACATGAACGGAGCTAAATCACATGACTCCATACGCAAACCGGCGGCGGAATCAATGGCTATCAACAGCGATGGCGATTTCAGGTTGTTTCTCAAATTTTTCTCTCAAATCGTCTCTCTCTGCTTCTCTCTATTCATCTTGATTCCATTCTGATTTGTGTTTGAAATGGGTTTGAAAGTGAGGTTGAAGGTGGATTTTGGTGATGAGGTTCAGAAGGATTTGTTGCGCGACGAAGGCGGAAGAGGAAAGAGTGTCAAGGTGTTTGAGAGATGGATTATGTTGTTGATGAAAGAAAAAGGGTCAACGATGGAGGACAGGGCGGTGCGTTTGATGAAGGTGATGTTTCGGTTTGTTCAGGTTTTGTGTTTTTATTGAAGGCGAAGAGATTGGTGAAGGTATTTTGTTGAGGTTTTGGGCAGTGGTTGAGGAGAAGGGTTTGTGATGATTTGGGTGATGAGGATTTGAGGAAGAACAAGTCTGTGAATGGGTTATAGTTTTGAGGATTCACGAAGGACAAGGTTGAGTTTGTGAGGTTTTATTGTTTTGTGAAACTCTGTGGTTTCTGTGGAGTGGGAGTGAAGCGAATTTTTTGTGTCGAAGGAAATCGATGGAGGTTCGTCCCTCATTTGTTTGCAGTGGCTTTTCTTTTAAAGGTCCCCCGAGGTTCCTTTTGTCCCTTCTTTTTAACTTTTTTTTAACCGCTTATTCAACAAGCTTTCAAGTCCTTTGAGTTTTGTCTCACGTTGAAGTTATGTCGTTCTCGAAAGAGCAGATTATGAAGCATCATTTTCATGTGTACAGGCTGCAGGTTATGTGGTGTATTGTAGCTGTAGCAGAGCAGGTTTTGGCAGTAGTGATAGCAGGAAGTGCAAGGCTTGTTGTCGTTGTTGATGGGCAGAGTGTTTGTCTGTTGTTTTGGTACACGGTTTGTGGAATTGGTTTTACTTCGTGATGTTTTCTTATGTAATAGGCTTAGAAATAAAATAAAAAATGGGCCATGTGGGCTAGTCTTGAATTCAACATTTCATGACATGGGTTTTTAATTGAAAATGGTGATGGACTTTTGTATGATCCGTTTTTTAATGTAATGGACACTTGTAAAAAAAAGAAGGAATGTGGTAACTTGAATTTTTTTAGAAATATTATGACAAAAATGGACAATTGAATTGAAAAATGGTTTATGATTAAAGACAAATGGATAATTGGTATGGAAATATGGATATGGATAAAAAAAATGGTTAAATGGGCTTGGATTGTATGGACTTTTGAAATGGACTTATGAATAAAATTGGATTAGAAAGATGAACAATAGATATGTTTTGATATGAATGGATAAAAATATGAATGATGGGTATTATGGACAAAATGGATAATGGGAAAAAATGGATAAAACATGGATATTGGGTAATTAAACCAAAAAATGGATTAAAATAAAAATGGATAATTGGATAATACTTGGAATTGATATGGAAAATTGGATGAAATTTGGAATGGATATGGAAAACTATTTAATTGGATAAATAAAAAAAATGGATTTTAAATGGCTAAATGGATATATGGATATCAAACCATACCACACAAACCCTTATACTGACGACCTTGCCTGATCCTTGAGGAAAAACTTGTGATGAAAGCAAATCACATTGGATTATTGAGGAGATGAGGTCTCTCAGGAGTATGAGAACTTGACTGGTTAGTGATCTATTCAAAATCTTGATTGATCAACCCTTGAAGCCTCTTGAAATAAAACCTGATTCACGAATGAAATAAAACGAACAAAAACTGATAAAATGGTTAGTTATGTAATAGGTGATTGATCTATGATGCTCATACAAAGATGTTATGACATCTAAGGGGTAAAATTTGGGGTACAACAGTTGCCCCTATTTAAATAGCTTTACCGGATGGCCCGAGGAATGGAAATCCTCGGGACATCAAGGTGAAAGGTATTTAAATATAGCAAACAAAAAATTTTGCCCTTAGATGGAATGCAGATGCTAAGGACAAGCAACAAACGTGCAAATGCTGACATGCCATGAACTTCTGGTATGATTATTATGATGCCATGATAGTGCAAAGATGCAGACAAAACAAGACATCCAAGGATAAAGAGCTACCAAACACAGGTGAGCTTCACTAGGGAAGGATGAAGGTTAGTATCCACAAGGAAAACCCAAAGGGGATACAGGCTAACCAACAAAAAAGACTCACTGGGGAGACTCTGAGGAAACACTGGGGATAGAAAAATAAAATGAGGAAACCCTACAGATCCTCACTGGAGATAGAAGCCAGAGAGGTATTCTCCACTGGGGAAAGATCCAGGGAGATGGACGACAGGTTCATATGTGACCGGACGACACTGGGGAAATGAAATACATTCTTACTGGGCATGAAACCAGAAAAAAGACATGATCTCCACTGGGGATCAGTCTGAAATAAAAGGGTAGACATCTTACAAAGATTTTCTGGGGATTTCTTATACTGAAGAGTTCAAACGGGATCTTCAAGAAAAGCCAGAAAAGACAGAGACAAACTCTGCGTGCGCCAAATGATGATCAATCACAAGGACTTTCAAATAGATATGTATAATGACTGAACTTCTATTGGGAACCAGATTAAAGTGCCAACAAGGATTGGACTCAGAAGTGATATGTCAAGAGATACTGATTTGAGTTGAATAAGATACAAAATTAAGTTGGTTTGGGTAACAAATGGTTCACGATAACCGGAAAGCTTAGGTTCATGATAACCTGAAGCAAGCAAAAGGGTTCACGATAACCAAAATTTAAACAACGAGCTCACGATAACTCGAAGTTTAGGTTCATGCTTAACTCGATTCAAACAAGAACGGTTTAAACAACAGACTCACGATAATCTGAAGTAAACAAAAGGTTCACGATAACCAGGAATTAAACAACGAGCTCACGATAACTCGAAGTTTAGGTTCAGGTTTGACTCGTTTCAAACAAGAACAGTTTTAAACGACAGACTCACGATAATCTGAAGTTAACAAAGGATAAACAACGAGCTCACGATAACTCGAAGTTCAGGTTCAGGTTTGACTCGATTCAAACAAGAACGGTTTTAAACAAACAGACTCACGATAATCTGAAGTTAACAAAGGATAAACAACGAGCTCACGATAACTTGAAGTTTAGGTTCACGATAACCTGATACAAACAACTGGTTCACGATAACCAGAGGTTTAGGTTCACGATAACCTGATACAAACAACTGGTTCACGATAACCAGAGGTTTAGGTTCATGATAACCTGGGTTCAAACAACAAATTCACGATAATCTGAAGTTTAGGTTCATATTTGACCTGGTTAAACAATGCCAGCGATTACTGGACTTTAGGTATCCAAATGAGGAGGTTAAGTACCAGATAGATTGGTACCGGGGTTGCAGGTTAGACTTCCTGGGGAATACCAATTATGGTTGCAACAAGGGCTGATGGCAAGGAACAAAAACAGGGATCACATCATCAAGAAGCTTGATGGCAAGGAAAAAATAACATATCCGAAGGTACGAAACCTGAGCTCGGAACACCTCGTCAAACAGATTGACGGGAAGAAAAAAACCTCAAATAGGGATCACATCAAACAGGTTGATGGAAAGTGACTGACTGAAGGTGACACCATTGGTAACTGTAGAAGTATGAATAAAACCAAGGACGGATAAGCTTCTCGGGAAAGAGATTGCCACTTATCGCTACAGAGGTAATGATAGCAAAACAAGCTTCTCAAGGAGATTGCCACTTATTGTTGAGTATAAATTCCAGAGAGATATTGATATTACAACACTGCTGGAGAGATAATTGTCTTCAATGAGGATCTGTAAAAGATGCTTCTTGCGAGACACAGTGCAAAATAGATGCACATTCAAGATAGGTTTGAAAACCACACCTGCCAGGGACCAAAGTTCAATCTAGGAGCAAGCTAGAAAGAAATGGTCAAACAAGACTCCAATTGAGGAATGAACTCAAATGGGAACTTATCTTATCCACATGTGGAAAAGATAACTGAACCAACCATCATCCACGAGAATCAAACTCTATGGGGAATTTAGAAAAGATGGGCACTTTATGCCTAGGGCTGACAACTCTATTGGCGAGAATAGACAAACCCAATCACTTGGGGAGATAAACACCAAAGTGAATCAAAGACAGGTAAACACCAGGAAGATAGCAAAATGCTAAGATGCTATGCATATGCTTATGCTGACAAAACAGACAAAAAGAAGCGATACTGGAGATGAAATAAACATCTCGACAAGGATACCCAGCCAACCTCATCAGATTGGACCATCACTGGGGATGAACAAATAGGATCATCAAATCTACTTCACTGGTGAAAAGAGTATTCCACTTGAGGTATAGCATCGTGACTTCACTAGGATTGCCATCACGAGCTTGATTTCCTTATTGGAGAAGAATCCATGGAGAATTGCCAAGATTAGATGAAATAACAGCTTACTAGAGAAGCTGGCAAAGGATATCACAAGAACAAGGTAATTCTGCATCCTGACTTGTATGATGATCACCGTAATAAACAACAGCTCTTGCAACAGGTAATCCTCAAATCTTCTCTGCCCCAGATTACATGGTATGTTGGGAGAAAATATCAAGAGGATTTTACAGAAGAATCGGCATACGAAATGCCTCAATATCTTCAAACTCTTAGATTCATGAATCTTGGCGTAATTGCCCCAGATTAACTGCATTTGCACAACAAAGTCTTTGAACTTGTTCTTCAGACTGGTTGATTTGTGAAAGAGATGCTCCAGACTGATTGGCCCTTTAGAGATTTACCGAATCTCGACCTGACTGCCCCTGATTAACAGTATTCGTGATATAAAATCCTCAGACTGCGGTAGAAACGACCGGGGAAGAAACTTGCCTCTGTCATCTTGGTTGATCTGTGAAGGAGACTAACTGCTTTTTAGAGATTTACCGAATCTCGACCTGATTGCCCCTGATTAACTGATAGGTAATCAAAAGGATTTTACAGAAGAATTGGCATATCAGATGCTTCAATGTCTTCAAACTTTTGAAGGGGAAATGACATAACTGCCCCTGTTTAACTGCATTTGCAAAACAAAGTACTCAGAATGTGGTAGTGACGACTGGGGAACAAACTTACCCCTGTTGGTGGGTCACTGGAGTCTACAATTGTCATAAGATGACCTCAAGAAGGCTTGCCCCAATATTTTGAACTTGAAGAGTTCTGCCCCTGATTTAGTAGCTCTTGGGATGGTGGAACGACAGATCCTTCCGCTTGGTTGCCCCTGACTGAGCGTCCTTTATCAAATCAAATTCCCTAGCTGGCTACGTTTGTCGGGATTCCTTTGATGTTGAATTATTTTGCAAACAAGCATTGTTCATTAAAAATTGGCAATTTCAATGCGATATTCATGCAAGCTTTTGAAAACAAAATTTATTGATGAAACACACACAGTGGAATGATTAAATAATAAAAAACAAAATGGATCTAGTCATTTACTGAATTACAGATGAAGTGATTAACACACGCAAATAGCAAAGATCATTAGGAGTCAGGTTAATCAACCTATCGGAGTATGCTTTCAAAACAACCTTACCTCAATTAGGTCTTTTAAGGGTTGTAACGTGGTTTGGTTCACGGTTTTATGAAACAAAGGATAAAGGCTCAAAGTTTATTTGTCCCACCCCATCTTCGTGATGAACTCCAGTCCTATACTCAGTTAGCTTAAGCTACACATTTACGTTCCTATAGACTAGGAATGAATTGATGATAGTTGACGATGATTCAGACACTCTGGTAGTCATTACTCCCTCACAACATTTGGTTATCCTTTAATGCTGAGATTTTGAGACCTCTTCTTGTCTTTGATTGAGGTTATGGGACCTCTTTTTGCTTTGGTTGAGGTTTTGAGACCTCTTCTTTGTCTTTGTTTGAGGTTTTGAGACCTCTTCTTTGTCTTTATAAGACCTCCTCTTTGCTTGATTGAGGTTATGAGATCTTTTCCTTTTCTCGATTGTTGTACGAACCTTCTTGTATAAGGCGAAGTTTTGGGCTTCCCATCTTTCTTGGCTTTTGCCTTGAAAGGGACTCGGCTTATTCTTCGATTAAGGATTTTTCAATGATCCTTCCTTATTTGTCGCTTCAGAAACAACTTATACAATGCTTATTCACTTGATTTGAGAGTGCTGACTGGTGTCTTGCATGAAGCGCTTGCATCAGAATGCATAACCAAGTAAAACTGAGAACTACCCACCCCAAGGTTGAGATTTAAGGGTTTTTTGTGTAAGGAAAGAAAACTCCTACTTCTAGGCTCGAAGGGTTAACGAGGGATTATCTTCCTTATTTCTCTAGTGTTTAGGGATTGAAACAATGCCTTACATCCTCGGCAAGGTTTAATCAAAAGCATACCACAACTATTAGGGATGTAATGTTTTCGTCATCCTCCCCAATCGTTGCTTGAATAAACAGTTTGATAAGTGGGAAGAAACAAGATAAAGATATATTTTGTTTTTTTCACGAACATAAAAGTAAATGAGTGAAACGAATGGACTTAATCTAAAGATGCATAAACACTTCATTAATCTTGCCAAATTGAAAAACAAAAGCTTATAAGCAAATACAAATTCAAACATGCAAAGAAAAATGCAACAAAATGCTAAAACAGCCAAAATATTGCCGGCTTTGGGGAACTGGAATTTCCTTTTTGATTTTCCAAGCTGAGATAACCGTCTTCAGAGTTGTTTGTCGAGATCAGTCTGAGAATCATCTTCACATCCACTCTCAGAAATTTCTTCCATCTCAGACTCTGATGAACTCGCCTGATTAGGTGCAGGATTATTGATTGTTGGTTTGAATGAGAACATATTGGAGTCAAGCAGAGTCTGAACCTTGTCTCTGTTACAGTCTTCAGTTGCATTCCAAAGACATACCCTGAATATTGTCATCTCTCTTTGCCAAGGCTGCCATAATCTGATTCAACTGGTTTCTCAACAAGTCGAAATCTGCTCTGGCTACAAACTGGTTATGCTCCTCTGAGTTCATGATCCTTCAAAAGCTACCTCAATTCTAATGATGGCTTCAGGAAGTCAACTGGGTTACAGACAGATGGTGGATGAGACTCAAGGCTGAGAAATGCAAATGCAATGCTAATGCAATGCGAATTCAAGCCAAATGGTTTTAAGGAACTCAAAGGCAAGCTGCAAAAAATTTTGTGGAAAAACTGAAGTGTTTAGTTTCAAAATCCATGATTTTTATTGGTTTTTACAAAGGAAAAGGCACTTGAATTCCTTGAAACCGAAAGGCTATCATGAATGGACGAAAGTATGCATAAACACACCTATACAGATATTCACATATTCACACATAAGTACAGGGCAAACAAATGAGGGCCTAGGTTTGAAGATCACGAGCAGGGAGCCATTGTCTACCCATCCCAAAAGGTGTGTACTATGGGTTTTCATCTGCAGAACAGGGTTCTAAAAAGTTCCCAGAGTCGACAACCCATCTTTCGGATTTTAAGGATTTCCCAGATGACTTGGTAATCAATAAAATTCTCAAGAGGATCTCGTCTGAGTGTAGTATCGCGTGACAACCAATTCAGAAATAGACTCCATCATGGTCACCGCACTACATCCTAAAAAGGCTTAGTGGGGTTTGGTAACTACGGTTCTCAATATCATGGGCTCCTAGGTTGAGAGTACACGTCTTCACGTACAAATTTATTCAACATAACTAGACTCTCAAGAGGGCCTCAACTGAGTGATGGTGTTCTCAATTCAACTTTTCAGGATTCGACTCCCTCAAAGCCTCCTTGAATACCATCGTCCTATCCTAAGTACACTTAAGTCTGGGTTAGGACTTATCTCACCACTCAATAGTAACACCCTGCACACAGAAGATCCCAAACAGCCAGATATACAGGTATACAGATATGTACAAGTATAGCAAACAAACATAGATAACATAAACATAACAAGGTGGGCTTAACCCTAAAAAATAAGACATCCCCAGTGAAGTCGCCATTTCTGTTGCGGTGAGAATCGGATAACAAGCTATTTATTAACTTGCATCACATTTCTTTGAATTCACAACCGACTTTGATTTATCCAAAGGAAATGTTCAAGATCGAAAAAACCTAAAGGGGGGAGATCTAAGGTTCGGGGGTTGGTTACGCAAAGGGAAGGTATTAGCACCCTCTACGTCCGTAGTACTCTACGGGAACCTCTTGTTTATGTTTGTGTTATGTTATGTTTGCTTGCTAAGATATCTGCTAAAGGTAAAGACCTAAGGATATGTACACTAAGTTTGCTCGCCAAGACGTCGCATCTTGTGCCTACGTATCTGACTAAATAATCAGAGCAACCGTAGTTCACCTAACTAAGGGTGAAAGAGGAACCATTGACTATGGTCAAAGTTCCAAAGGG
The DNA here is from genome assembly GCA_022829125.1 of Lathyrus tuberosus. NCBI lineage: Eukaryota > Viridiplantae > Streptophyta > Magnoliopsida > Fabales > Fabaceae > Lathyrus > Lathyrus tuberosus. The sequence continues at coordinate 3,379,287 of JALAZF010000414.1, read as the reverse complement.
AAATGAGTACGAGCTCATTTAGAGTTCACGATAACTCTCTAAGTCTAAGTAAAAGGGGGGAAAGTGAGTTCTCATGATGGTGAGAATCACATAGAGTTCATGATAACTCTATAAGTCTAAGTAAAGGGAAAGTGAGTTCTCATGATGATGAGAATCACATAGAGTTCACGATAACTCTATAAGTCTAAGTAAAGGGAAAGTGAGTTCTCATGATGATGAGAATCACATAGAGTTCACGATAACTCTATCCTATTACTAAACTATGAGGAAAATGGCTCTTAGGAGGCCAAAGATGAAATGTGAGTGGTTTATTGACTTAGGAGTCAAAACAAAAGAACTTTCCTTTGGAAATGAGGGTCAGATGAACAAGTATGAATATGATATATATGAACAATATGAACAATAATATAATCAAGATAATATGAACAAAAATAAATCAAGATATATTGACTGAAAGCAAAGTCAGTGGTTAATGATTAATTTATTGGATCGATGAATCGGGTCCAATGTAGTGCTGAACCGTCGTAGCACGGTCTATGAGGAAAATCATGCTATAGGAGGATGCACAATTCGATCTTTGTGTTAAGACACGATGGAGAAGTGATATTGAGAATCATTCTCCAAAGAAATCGTGTCACACGAAAAGAAAAGGTGAAGACCTCGTCTTAAATCACAAACTCTCGTTAATTAATCGAAGGTAACCTATCACGATCCCAAAGTATAGAAAGTAATCTCGAGATTACTCACTACAGATTTGAAATAATGAAGGTTGATCGCCTTAACAATTAACGTTCGTGAACAAAGAACTTCATCGATAAAAAATAAAAATAAAAAAAGATATAAGAAAAATGCGAAAAGAAGTGAAAATCGAAGTGATATCGAAATGGTCTCGTCTACATCAGGATTTAATCGAAACATCGATAATCTTAATTTTTGACTTTCATCGACCAATAAACAAAAAAAAAGGTGGCCTCATATCTATCAAGACTTTTAGTGATTTTGACATGATCGACAAAGTCATGATTTTTCTAATATCATTGGCCAAAATGAAATATGAACCCGAAATGAAAATAAAGTTAGTCTCGTCTTGATCAAGATTTAATCGGAGGATCGATAATCTTTTGATATTCGACTTTCATTGACCAACAAAAACAAAAAATAAAGCGGCTCATATTTATCAAGACTTTATTGATTTGAAATAATCAAAGTCAAGATTTGTGTAGTGTCACCAGCCAAAATAATGAAAGATGGAATTGAAGTGAAAAATAAAGTCGGTCTCGTATTTAATCAAGATTTATATCGGTAAATCGATAATCTCGATATTTAACTTTCATTGACCAACAAAAAAAAAAATAAAGCGGCCTCATATTTATCAAGACTTTATTGATTTGAAATAATCAAAGTCAAGATTTGTGTAGTGTCACCGGCCAAAATAATGAAAGATGGAATTGAAGTGAAAAATAAAGTCGGTCTCATATTTAATCAAGATTTATATCGGTAAATCGATAATCTCGATATTTAACTTTCATTGACCAACAAAAACAAAAAATAAAGCGGCCTCATATTTATGAAGACTTTATTGATTTGAAATAATCAAAGTCAAGATTTGTTTAGTGTCACCGGCCAAAATAATGAAAGATGGAATTGAAGTGAAAAATAAAGTCGGTCTCGTATTTAATCAAGATTTATATCTGTAAATCGATAATCTCGATATTTAACTTTCATTGACCAACAAAATAAAAATAAAATGAGCCTCATACATATCAAGACTTTTAGTCATTTTGAATAAATCAACTAAGTCATGATTTTGTAATATCATTGGCTAAAATAAAGAGAATGAAATGAAAATAAAGGTAAAAGATTATCGAAATGAAAATAGCATCAAAAATAAAAAGGAAATTAAAATACAATCAAAAGCAAAATGGAAATAACATAAAAATAGAAACTCCTTTTCTTTAAAAAAAAATAATACAAATAACAATGAAAAAGAAATAAATAAAAGAAATAGAAGGGGGCGTAGGAAGAAACCATGGTGGGTGCATTGAATCCACATGGGCTTGCATCAAGCCCAGCGCAATCAAATAAAGTGAAACAAGAAACAAAAAGACAAACACGATTTCCTCCTTAAAAACAAAACAAAATCTTTGAAAACAGAAACAAAAAGGGAAAAGGAGATTCTTCTTCAAAACACATGAACGGAGCTAAATCACACGACTCCATACGCAAACTGGCGGCGGAATCAATGGCTATCAGCAGCGATGGCGATTTCAGGTTGGTTCTCAAATTTTTCTCTCAAATCGTCTCTCTCTGCTTCTCTCTATTCATCTTGATTCCGTTCTGATTTGTGTTTGAAATGGGTTTGAAAGTGAGGTTGAAGGTGGATTTTGGTGATGAGGTTCAGAAGGATTTGTTGTGCGACGAAGGCGGAAGAGGAAAGAGTGTCAAGGTGTTTGAGAGATGGATTGTGTTGTTGATGAAAGAAAAAGGGTCAACGATGGAGGACAGGGCGGTGCGTTTGATGAAGGTGATGTTTCGGTTTGTTCAGGTTTTGTTTTTTTATTGAAGGCGAAGAGATTGGTGAAGGTATTCTGTTGAGGTTTTGGGCAGTGGTTGAGGAGAAGGGTTTGTGATGATTTGGGTGATGAGGATTTGAGGAATAACAGGTCTGTGAATGGGTTGTAGTTTTGAGGATTCACGAAGGACAAGGTTGAGTTTGTGAGGTTTTATTGTTTTGTGAAACTCTGTGGTTTCTGTGGAGTGGGAGTGAAGAGAATTTTTTGTGTCGAAGGAAATCGATGGAGGTCCGTCCCTCGTTTGTTTGCAGTGGCTTTTCTTTTAAAGGTCCCCCGAGGTTCCTCTTGTCCCTTCTTTTTAACTTTTTTTTTTAACCGCTTATTCAACAATCTTTCAAGTCCTTTGAGTTTTGTCTCACGTTGATGTTATGTCGTTCTCGAAATAGCAGATTATGAAGCATCATTTTCATGTGTACAGGCTGCAGGTTATGTGGTGTATTGTAGCTGTAGCAGAGCAGGTTTTGGCAAGGTCAGCAATGATAGCAGGAAGTGCAAGGCGTGTTGTCGTTGTTGATGGGCAGAGTGTTTGTCTGTTGTTTTGGTACACGGTTTGTGGAATTGGTTTTTTTTTGTGATGTTTTCTTATGTAATGGGCTTAGAAATAAAATAAAAAATGGGCCATGTGGCCTAGTCTTGAATTCAACATTTCATGACATGGGTTTTTAATTGAAAATGGTGATGGACTTTTGTATGATCCGTTTTTTAATGTAATGGACACTTGTAAAAAAAGAAGGAATGTGGTAACTTGAATTTTTTTAGAAATATTATGACAAAAATGGACAATTGAATTGAAAAATGGTTTATGATTAAAGACAAATGGATAATTGGTATGGAAATATGGATATGGATAAAAAAATGGTTAAATGGGCTTGGATTGTATGGACTTTTGAAATGGACTTATAAATAAAAATGGATTAGAAAGATGAACAATAAATATGTTTGGATATGAATGGATAAAAATATGAATGATGGGTATTATGGACAAAATGGATAATGGGAAAAAATGGATAAAACATGGATATTGGGTAATTAAACCAAAAAATGGATTAAAATAAAAATGGATAATTGGATAATACTTGGAATTGATATGGAAAATTGGATGAAATTTGGAATGGATATGGAAAATTGTTTAATTGGATAAATAAAAAAAAATGGATTTTAAATGGCTAATTAGGAAAATGGATTTAGAAATGTGAATCGGAAATTGACTATGAGGATGGGTATGGATAATGAAATCAAAAATTGGATTGGATGGAAAATAGGTAATAAAAACAGGACACTGAAAATGGATTGACAATGGATAATGGTTATTGGAAACAAATGAAAAGCAAAATGGATAAAACGGTTAAGGGAATGGATATGCACTTCCACGTTTGAACAACACCTAAACTTGACGATTGCGCTGACTGCTACAACTCTTGAACTACATGACCAAACACTTGCACATAACTTGAAATGTACCAACTGCTTTAACCTCTCTGATGGCTCTACAATCTCAATTGGACTGAAACAATACTGCACACACCATGAACCAGCTAACCTTAGGAGACTCAACTGAACGATATTTGTCAATCATAAACTCCAAGGGTGAGAAGCCCTAATCCTCGTGCCTTGAGTGCACACTTATGAAACAAATGACTGGATGAGGACCAAAACCCTAATTCAGAATCTCTGCCGCAGCCTGATAACCTGACACTGATAACAAACCACTTGTTTGACCAAGATTAGGTCAAACTTCCACCGAATCTCAAACCATACCACACAAACCCTTATCCTGACGACCTTGCCTGATCCTTGAGGAAAAACTTGTGATGAAAGCAAATCACATTGGATTATTGAGGAGATGAGGTCTCTCAGGAGTTTGAGAACTTGACTGGTTAGTGATCTATTCAAAATCTTGATTGATCAACCCTTGAAGCCTCTTGAAATAAAACCTGATTCACGAATGAAATAAAACGAACAAAAACTAATAAAATGGTTAGTTATGCAATAGGTGATTGATCTATGATGCTCATGTAAATATGTTATGACATCTAAGGGGTAAAATTTGGGGTACAACAAAATGGATAGAAGCAGAAGCTCTAGCCAAAATAACTGCCCTCAACATCATGCGTTTCTACAAACGAAACATCCTCGCACGTTTTGGTATTCCCCAAGTGATAGTAATGGACAACGGGACGCAATTCACGGACAGGAAGTTCCAGGACTTCGTCGCCCAACTGGGCACGAAGCAGCACTTCGCATCCATGGAGCACCCTCAAACAAACAGGCAGGCTGAAGTAGCCAACCGAGTCATCCTTCGAGGCCTCAAGCGAAGGCTGGACGAAACAAAGAAGGCATGGGTCGAGGAACTGCAGAGCATACTGTGGGCATACCGCACAACTCCGCACTCAACAATCGAGGAAACACCTTTCTGTTTAGCATACGGGACCGAGGCTGTAATTCCTGTCGAAGTTCACGTGCCCTCTAGGTGCACAGAGTCGCCCCTAGACGAGGAGATGAACGACGAATCATTGAGAGAAGAGCTAGACCTCGTCGAGGAAATCTGAACCGGGGCAGCCCTTCGCAAAGCCTCACTAAAACAAAAAATTACCATCAGGCACAACGCCAAGGTGATACGGCGAGAGTTCGACGTGGGAAACCTTGTTCTAAGAAGGAACCACAATGACTCTCACGAAGGCAAACTAGCAGCCAACTGGGAAGGACCCTATTGTGTCCGAGCAAAAACGGAAAATGGGGCCTACTACCTAGAACATCTCTCTAGGGAAGAACTTGCTCAACCATGGAACGCTGAAAAGCTAAAACAATATTACAGCTAAATTCTCGGTTCAACCCGTCGCAACGACGAGCGTCAGCTACCGACCATTATGCGCGTCTAGGTACAAGCGTCGCATACGATTAAAGCATAACCCCGCTCAGTAACGAGCCGGGCAACTGCTCGACAGCGGTCCTCGATCGAGCATCATCGTCGTTAAAGTACCATGATTGGCAGAACCCCAGCTCGCGATGGGACGTTCACGCCGCGAACTCAGGCCTCAAACGTGACCTGAGCTCCGCACCCCGCCAGGACATTCCCCGGCAGTTCACCAGTTCCCCTCACTATCGAACACATCTGCAACGAGCAATTCCCCCAAAATATTTGCACAAGTCAAATACTCCCAATCATGGGCAGATATGCACTTGCAACGAGCATGAGTACGATACTTAGTTAGAAATGAGAGCAAGTAAATTCATACAAACAACAAAATTAAACATGTGATAAGTTAACATAATGGGTGACCACAAGGGCCACGATTGTACTTAGTTACATCAAACGGGGGCCATGCCCCCCCGAAAAGAAAATAAATTACAATGATTCCACGGCACGCAGGCCGGACAGATTACAACAACATCAAAAAATACAAACTCCTCATTCGTCCGCATGCTTGGCAGGCTCTGGCTGGGGTCCCTGGTGTAACACCCCACTTCTACCCGGCGGATAATAGTAAAATCAGAGTTATAAAATTTCAACATTCAAATAGGATGCTACACTTTCGTCTTCAAAACAACTTCGATTAATTTCATATGAACAGATACAAAACACTTTGATCGTATGAACTGATAACAACAAAATTCATATATATCTTCTTTTCAAAGCAAAACAACTTCAAGATATGAATATTCAACTTTGATTCACTTAACATTTTTGTTCGACTAAAACAACTTCAAAACAACATAATACTTAATAAATTCTACTTAAAAATTCAGCAACATAAAATATATTCAACAATAAACAATAAGCGTCCATCCCCCGAGTGTTACGTATCAGAGCGACATCACCGACTCAACTAGTAAGGATAAACGACCTTCATCTTTGCTAACCTGCACGTTACCAACATAGGGGTAACATTCAAACAGAAGGGGTGAGATATCGAAGAATATAAACAAGAGTATGATAATCAATACATTAGACTAGAATCATACAATTTCACTACCTTACGACAACAACAAACAACAATCATCAACAACTCAACAACAACTTTATCAACATATTACAACAACAACTTTATCAACATAATAATGCGACCCAACTATGCGTATGCATGTGGTACCAATGGAGCAAAACTCCCAACTTAGAAAGTGTCAGTTTGTCAGACATCAACAAGGCATAAGCCTTCAACTTCAACTTTTTGCCAATCCAGGCCAACTTAATAATGCTATGCTATGCATGCGACAACAACCACAACATCAACTTATTCAACACAACCCAACAACGACAAAAATGCAACAACTGCAAACAACTTAATCAACATTGGTCACAAGACCTGCAACAGCAAAACAACTTAACAACGTTGGTCATAAGACCTGCAACTTAATAATGTCCATAAATCGGGACAATTCAACACAATCCAACTTCACCTGCAAATCAAGTTATTCGACATAATTTCAACAAAATAATCCAACCAAGAATACCTACTCGTATACACGACTTACTCCGACAATTTTCAACTAATACCGGACAACTAATCTTACCGTTTAATTCTACTTATTCGACTAATTCCATACCACAACCAACCAAAAATAACTACAACCACTTACGAATTATTTATGCAAAATTTCAACTAATTTCGGTTAAACAATTATACCGGTCAAAACTACTAATATTACTATTCGGTACTATTTTCATCAACCTCTATTATTACGACTAATTCCCACTGTTTCTATTTATTTGATTCCCGGATATTAAATCTCGAATGCTACTAAATCATGTTCCTGTTATTAATCATAATGCTCCATTATTTTTGCTGCTACTTAAGATGCTCCTTCTGCTAAAACTACCAAAACTGCTATTTCTTTCCTGCTATTTCATACTTACTGTTATTTTCTGCTAATGTTAATTGGCTGATTCTAATTCCAATTAATTTTTCTGTTATCAAACATATTAAATTTTTGCTACATGTATTAATGGTGACTATATTGCTTTTCTGCTAGACGATTCATCAATTCTGTTTCCTGTTATTTACTTTTACTAACATATTGATTCAATAATATATGGTTTATGTTAATCCTTTAATCCTAACATATATGATTTAATAATATATGGTTGAATAATATATATTGATTTAATTCATAAATCTTCTGTTAATTCTTACCTACTACTAAAAACAAAACACTTTAGTATAAGAACCAGGTGGCTTGCGCCACCTTAGCTCCTGTGGCTTGCGCCACATCCTTCTCCTTGGTTGGTGGTGGCTTGCGCCACCCTTTAATTGGCACACAGGGGTGGCTTGCGCCACCCCCCCTCTTAATTTTTTTTTAATTAAAACAACCAGTATTAATTCACCCTCACTCTCAGTATTATTTTTCAACTGTGCATAATTTCGATCCAAAATTCTCCATGTGCGACACCAATATCAGTTCACAAAATCAACCAATAAAACATATCACAGAACAATCAATTACACAAAAACAACATCAATTACACGAAAACAAGAACAATCCACCAATACGGTTCAACACATTCACAGTAGAAAATTATATCAATCCCAATCCCACGTATCAATTATCGTATTCCCGGTTATAAAATTCGAACCCCACCCTTATCTTAGATTGCAGGCAGCTCGAATTTCCGGTCGAAAACTGGAACTTTGACGGCAACCTCTCGAATTCTCTCTTTCCAACCTCGGTGCTTCCAAACCCTCGTTCTGCATTTTTGTAACTTCCTTTCCTTACCTTACTGCTACTTCTCTTGTTTTGTTTTCCAAATAATCCAATAATAATAATACTATTATTTAATCTATTTGGGCTTCACTTCATACACCTCCAAATTGCTATTTATCACACAACAACCAAATCCAATTTAATTAAATAATAGTCCAATATAATAATATTATTTCTGGTATTATTTCTCCGATTAAATCGATTAATTACTCGACTACCCACCGAACAACTCAAATAACATAATACTCTAACTTCTCCTCTTAGAATAATACCGACAAATTCCCAACTTCGACAATTTCCAATAAATAATTCTTTTAATAATTTAATTAAATAATTAATTAAATTCGGGGCGTTACAACTCTCCCCCACTTAGAATATTTTCGTCCTCGAAAATTTACTCGATGCACCACACTCCAGATACGATATCTTAGCTAACAAATCAACTTCCCCGCCCTAAAAAGGCAACCCCATGTCTAACACCAAACAACAATACATCACATCAACGACAACAACAACACGAAACAATGCTGATGCAACACACCCAACGACTAACTCAAGACACAAAGAATAACCAAGTTAAGCACACACAAGTTCACTACGGGTCATAACACAACACGATCGTTACCATCGCCGTAGGCAACACTTCCCTAATCCTCCATCATAGGAATTAGCTACTCGCACTCGAACCATCACCATAGGTAACGAGGCAACAACAAGGATAAGAGCAAAAAGCCCAAAGCACAACATCAACATAATCAAACTACCGACATCGTGGTTACCCACATAAGAACCAACCGCTCTGTACCGCGCTTTCGCTGTGCACTCTGATTACTCGCAACTATCTAATCTACCAAGTTTACATCAACTTCCGACCATCAAAACAGACATAAGAAAAAGCTTCCGACTTAATTCTCCGGAATTCCGACCAACAGGTATTCTACACTTTGATTACTGACCACTTCGAACTTAGATCCATAATTAATACCTCTGAATATCCCATACAACTACAACTGCGGCTAATCCCAAATCTTGAATAGGATAGATACTTTAATGAATCCCCAATTATCGTAAGACATAAGCTACAACTTCACCGTCTTGTATTAACACATCGTCAAAACTCATCTCAATGCATAACAACATTACAACAACATAAGGATACATGTGTCCAGTTAATCTCAACAAGGAAATCGTCTTCCAAATAGTCCTTAACACCCAATAGTCATAGATTTAGCCTCAAAAACCTACACTTAACATGACATATTAATCAAACCAATCAAACAAACTAATTCATCAAGTCCTACTCATACTAGCACAATTCTCCAAAATCCCACATCCGAATTAACACAACCACTCAACTTCATCTTTACAAATCATAATTCACACCTTGCTAACTCAACATATAGCTTCACTTCTTTCAATACTTGCAACTCAACTCTCAAATACTCTACGCGCTCTTTTTCTGATTTTATAAAACATCAGAATATCCCCAACGAACAGCAGTTCTAACTTATCCAAACAAGTATGGAAAATATCATTCATATTTCCATATATACACTTTAAGGCATACCAGTCACTACCCTTCTCGATCCGACATCCTCGGTCAAATCATAGTCTTAAATTACCATTTACTTCCTACTTGGTTTATTTCTACGATTCTTCAAGTCTCATGTCAGTCGAATTCTCGATCCACCATAAACCAAAACCCAAGTTATCCAGAACATAACAGTGAGTTTCCAAACTACTCACTGATCAACTCGCAACCTCATACTAACATCCTCAAGTCCGCCTCATTTCCCTATATAGGAATCCGCATCGACAACTCAAACAATTCATAAGCACTTGGCTCAACCCCAATAATTCACTGTGCATACTATTCTAGTTGGCAAGACACGTCTACTCCATCCACATGATTCCGTCGACTATCAACAAGAGATTAAGGGTGATCAGTTCCTCAATTTGTCAATAGACAGCCGGTAACCATAATGGTGGCATAAATCATCATTATCCAACTAAAATAGTGTCTTCCTCCTCGTGCTCAACATTATCTAAGCATACTGCTCTACCATTTCTCAAAGGCTCACAAACGTTTTTCTTAATTTCCTTATTTCCAAGAACGCACAAAATCCAACACATATATTCTTATACACACTTGTTGCACAACCTAATTATCGAATATCCTTCTGATACATCAAGTATAATCCAAATCGGCCCACTTCAATCGAAACATTTATCCAAGCCCAAAACTTTTGACAACCCTAACCAATCCTTCGTCTTTCTTTTTAATCTCACAACCTCGATGATCCGTATAGTTTCACACTTGATTCTCATTCCAATCACAATCTCAACAACACCATCTCATCATCTGGTTGGTGATATAACTTTAAAAATTTCTGACTCATGCCGACACATCTCGCCAACAACACACAATCCACTTTACTATTTAACATTCCTCAAAGATTTCTATACTTTAATCATTCTCAACTATCATACGCCGCACTTCCATGTGCTTCTCCGATATTCTTCTCCTTATTACTAAACATTTCATACTTGACTTCATCTTACTATTCCCAGCAAGAATTGTCCAACTTCAAACACTATTATCTTCTTCAATACAGACCTCCCTGTAGCGAGTGATTTTTGGATGTGGTTGCGAAGCACGATCACTCTAGTACTACAGTTCGATTCATTTTTTATCCTATTAAAGCTGATGAAGGAAGGGAAATAGATGTCTCCAATTAACCCTGCTTGCATACTGAGATTAAACAGTTGAAATTGTTGGTTTACAGATGCTACAAAGATTCGGGGTTTGTCCTAGGTTATTTTGTTGACGAGGGGTGCTTTAGGCTATTGGTTGAGATGTTAGGACGGATATATATGAAAGTATGGGATTTTGGGTTTTTGTTTAGTGTGCTCGCTAAGATTTTTCTTTCAATCTTATGCCTACGTATTCCCGTTTACCGAAACAGGGAAATCAGAGCGTTCGTAGTTCCTCCTATTCTATGGGAGGAAATGGTTGTTTTGGTGTCTTGTTCAAAGCCCAAGACATGAAGCGAAAGGTAGTTTGTATCTTGTTTAAAGCCCAAGATATGAAGCTGAAGGGTTTATTTGTATCTTGTTCGAAGCCCAAGATGTGAAGCTAAAAGTGTTGACCTTAGAGAGAATTTGTCATCTCTAAAGAGGGGTTTGTCTGTTACGACTGTTTATAAAGGAGAATTACTTTAACCGGGATTTGTGACTCCGGCAATGCCATAATTTCCTTTATAGGGGATTTTAACCTGAAGGAGAAGACTTTAACTCAGTGTAGAGTAATGCCATCTTTCCTTAGGAATTTCTCATACTAAAAGAGGGATATTGGCATGGATGTAGATGATCCAGAGGCTTGCCGCTTACAGCAGTTAGATGGAGGGGAAGGAGTTGTTGATGTTTGTGTAATGTGAACGAGGCACAGCTTTGATGCTAAAAGGTTAATTGTATCAACCGGTGGTTTTCTTATACAAAACCTAAGAGAAGGCTATTATGTGTCTCGTACAAAGCCCGAGAGAGAGGCTAAAAGGTTTTGACTCAACAAGGGAATCTTTTGGTATCTCATATAAAGCCCGAGATGGAGGCTATTTGACTCAACAAGAGAGTTTTTTGTATCTCGTACGAAGCCCGAGATGGAGGCGAAAGGGTGATTGACTCAACGAGGGAGTCTCTTATGTGTCTCGTACAAAGCCCGAGAAAGAGGCTAAACGATGTTAACTCCGCTGGGGAGAATCATTGTATAAAGCCCAAGAGAAAGGCTAACTTCACGGGAGAAGGATCTTTATACAAAGCCTAAGAGGAGGCTATGACGACTGTTCAGTTAAGTGACAGGTCCAGTAGAGAGAGAAAATCAGTTCTTATATGAGCAATGTGGCACTCGAGGATTTGATTCAAGGATCCGGGTTATTCCTGTTCTTTAAGGAAGTGGGAAATCCGAAGGGTATTGAGACTGTCCGAGTCTGCGGGTTTTCTTCCTATTCTTGAAGGGGTCACTTGAGAATGTCTTTGAGACTCAAGGAGATTAGACTGTCCAAGTCTAGAGTGTCATCTTTTATATTGTGCTTTAAGAAATAGTAGTAGACTCTATGAAAGGACTGTTCTATGCAGATGACTAATTTCTGTTCCTATACCTCTAGGAGGTCGTCGGGACAATTTGTATGAAGCCCAAGAGGAGGCTGGAAACTTTTAAGAAGCCGACGGGTCCTTGTACGATGCCCAAGATGAGGCTATCATTCCTGGAGGAAGAGATCATTATATGAAGCCTAAGAGGAGGCTGTGAATACTTCTAAGAAGCCGGCGGGTCCTTGTACTAAGCCCAAGAGGAGGCACAGTTGTTTTAGGAAGCCTGTGGATCCTTGTACGATGTCCAAGAGGAGGCCGATGCTTTTAAGACGCCTGTGGGTCCCCAAACCCCGAGAAATTCAAGGCAAGCTATTCACAAGGAATAGATCAAGTCAGGAAAGTTTGAGAATTTGGAAGAAACTCAAAGATGCCATTCACAAAGAATACATTCATCTCTGGGAATAGAGTTTCTTGACAATTCCTAATGAGGACAGCCGAAGAGAAGACTGTATCTGGTGATCCTATTGGGGATCTAGTTGTCTATTTCTACGAATAAACGAAACTGTGTCACCTAGTTCTAGACGTAGTTGCCGGGAAAACTCTAAATATCTATACTATTATTACACAGTTGATATGAGTTTATGAAAGAAGACTTACAGTGAAACAGCCCCACAATACAATTATATGTATATGAAAGCGGTAAATGAAAGCAATAACCACTTACTCGGTTGTAGAGCTTCCATGCTGTTTGGTTAGTTGTTCAACAAAGAAAGATTGAAAACAACAGTATATTCAAAATCAAAGGAGAAAGTGTTTTGAAAAAGAAAGATTTGGGGCTTACAGCTCAAGGAGAGGCCTAGGGTTTTATCAGTGAGCGCACTGTTTTAATTTGTACAGAGGGACTTATACAAGTGACTGTGGCCCAAAAATTGTTTTCTGTACAAAGGGATGGGTCTTACACTCTCTCAAGAGGCCCAAAAGGTTAAAAGAAAAAGAGTGGGGCTTATGACACGAGGGTAGGCCCAGTTGACTTTTCGTTTAAAAATGGCGATCGCGCCGAGATTTTCTTTTAACGCGGAGGGGCTTATACAATATCTGAGGCCCAAATGATTTTGGTTAAAAGGGGGTTGGGTCTTACACTCTATTAGAGGCCCAAAAAGTTTTAAATGGGTCTTATAGCTCGAGGAGAGGCCCAAAAGGTTATTTTTCAAAAGGCGACGATCGCGCCGTTTGTTTTTGACGGTATCGAGACTTATACAATACACTGAGGCCCAAGGATGATTTGATCAAAAAAAGGATTGGGTCTTACACTCTATTAGAGGCACATGAGTGTTTGACAATGATTTGTTTGAGTGAAAATCAAAGAAACCCTAATTTTATTCTTTAAAAGTAAATATTTAAAGAAAATCAATGAAAAATACTAAATAGGTTTGAATAAACCACTTGTGATTTTTGTTTAAGGTTTGAAAAATGAGGTATAAATCACAAGAGATATTAAAACTCATTTGGTCTTGATTTTTCAAGATGAATATTCATTTTAAAATGTTTAAAAACAAATAAAAGTGAATTTATTCACAAAAATACTAATTATATTAAATAAATAATATAAATTCAATTTTTTGTGGAATAAAATATTTCAACATTTTTGTGATTTTTTGCAAAAAGAACCAAACAAAAATAATTAAAATTGAAAGAGTTATTAATTTTCCAATTAATTAATAAACCATGAAAATATTGGAAAAAATGGCAAAATGTGAAAAAACACAAAATGGCATGGGTGGGGTTTGAACCCAAGACCTCAAGGTTACAAGGCGCGCGCCTTACCACTGGGGTGGTGATACATCCATTGTTTGAAACAAAACAACAAATATACAAGGCATGACTTGGTTTTAGGCCTGGCCCAAGGCAAGTTTTGGCAAGTTTTGGCTCAGAAACGTGAAGGTCATAACTTTCTCAATTCTTAATGGTTTGAGACAAAATTTATATGCATTTGGACCATAATTTCATAAGGAATCCAATGGTGGTGGTAGTTTTTTCAGATCACACTCCCTCCTCAAAACCCGATAGTGGTTTTGAAAATGACCTATAAATGTATTTTCTATGCTACAACTTGGTACAAGCATGGATTACATGGTGAATTAGCTCAAACACAACATATACAACATGTATGAGATGTTTATGATCAATGGACTTCAAAGCATTGCATGTTTGAAAGATTCCAAGTTGTGAGGCTTACCTCTTTTTTGAGATTTTGGAGCTTTTGTGCAATCTGTCAAACCTCTTGTTCCAGAAATGATTTGATGCTTTAGACACACTCAAATAATCCCTTAGAAGCTTTTAGGATGATTGGAATTGACTGGTACCTGCAAAAACACAAACAGTCCCTTTCTTGCAAAAGGGGTTAAAAGTGACCAAAATAGCAACTCCCTCAAATGGTGTTCTAGATGAGGGGAACCATTTGGGACAGTTCAAGGATGATATTTGGAGTGTGTTTGAGGTTTTATCTGGTTTGGAAAGTGACTGAATCAAGACATGGCTTGAAAAATGCAAAAAAAGCCTATTTTGAGGTTTTGAGAGGTGATTTTGTGATTACAGGTCACTTGTGATAGTTTGCACAACTTACATATGATATATATGAGGTGTGTGTGTGTGATTGATTGTGATGAAAAAGCTCTCAAGCTCAAAAACTCAAAGTTGCCTTGCTAAAGAAGGCATTTTTGCCAAGAGAAAGAGGTTTTGAGGAAAACATCTGTTTGATGGCTTTGGTGTACTCAAACTGATCACAATTGAGCTCTATTTATAGTAGAGCAAGTTTGTTTTGGGATCCACAATGAATGGCAACTGCAGCAGGTGTTTGTTCAATGTTGGCCAATGGAAATCCAAGTCTCCTCTAGCCATTGACTAGAGGTTAGGGCACAGGTCTGTGGTTCCCTTGGTCTTGGATAAGTCTTGACTGAATTCAGTTGCAAATGGCTCAGTCCATGCCACCTTGATGCTTCCATTGAATGCTCCAATCCAAAATTGGAGTCTTGTCCCTATTTTGGCCATTCTAGGTTCAACATGCTATTTCTTGTTCCAAAGACTTTGGAGGCTTGGCTCATTGATTGTCCCCTTTAGATTCAATCCTCAGAGGTGTCCAAGTGGATAGGAGCATTTGGATTTGGCTGATTTTGGAAAATCGAGCAAAAATGCAAATTCTGCCTTGCCTTGGCAGATTTCAGCAAGGCAACTTTCCAATGTCATATCTCATGACTCAAATTGAATTTGGTAATGTTCTTGGTCATTTTGGAAAGCCCTTATATGATACACAACTGTTTGAACATATTTGGTTTTGATCTCTTTTGAATCCAAGTGAAAAATCCCCCTACATTTGGCAAAAAGTAGGGTAAAATCTGACTTTGTGAAATTTTCACTAAGTGTTGGAACAAAGTGACTTTTCTTGATTTTGATCACTCCATAACTCAAAATCCATGAGGAGTTGGAATTAGGTCTAGTTGAAGTTTTTGTAGAGGGCAATGAGATCTACAAATCAAGCCTTGGATGGGAGAAAATGGCTTTGTGGTTTAGGAGTTATGACCCTCCAAAGTTAGTACCCTAGCCACTTTATTTTTAACTTAGAAAATTTTCTAAGTTTTTTATGGTTACCCCTTTTACAAGTTATCCAACTTTTCTTGATTTTTCTTGATGAATGATGATTCAAATCATACATTAACATCATTTTAGGGTTAAAAATCCATTTTGGTGAAAAATCTGAAAAAGTCAAAGTTAACTTTTGTGCACAGTTGACTTTTTGTCAGATGAATTCCAAACTGTGCAATTCTTCAGGAAATCATGTCCTTGACCTAAATCAAACTTGATGGACATGTTCCATGGGTGTCATAGGGTATATTGATGCATGTCATAGGGCTTGGGAGCATGTCCTGGTCAAAAGTCAAAGTTACAGTTGACTTTTTCCTTAAAACCCTAACTGTGGTGCAGATGAAATTGAGACTTGTTGCTCAAGCTTCTTGGATTAATCCATTATTGCAAATGGATCAATATAGTTCATTAGAGACCCTCAAACCCTCTCTTGAGGTCTTGGCTCATGATTTGCCCTAAAAGTCAACTTAGGGGTGAATTAGGTCAAGAAACCCTAATTCTTGATTTTTGATGAATGCATCCCCTGAGGCAAAATTGACTTGATGATTGGATCCATGAGGTCCCATGGAGTATATTAGGTAAGGTTTTGGATCATTGGCTTGTGCCCAGATGAAAAATTTCCATCTGGAGGCCCTGGTCGACCAAAACCCTAATTTGGTGACACTGTCGATCTTGAGACTTAATCCACCTAGAAGGGAGCAGACTTGTGCTTAATCCTTGAAGTGGGAGTCCTTTTGATCCATTGTGGATGTTCTAGAGGTTAGACAAGTTGAAGATCATGTCATTCCTTGATTGATCCTTTCTCTAAGCACTCAGAGAGGGCTTGAAACCCTAATTTTGATTGTAGTGAATGCTCACCCATCTTTGGGGAGACTGATGAAGTATGATGGTTCCTCCATATTGTGATGATGATTTTCAAAATGATGGGAAATCTTAGTGGTCAAAATTTAGGGTATGACAGATGCCCCTATTTAATCTTCTTGGACACGAAGGTGTGAATGACGAAGGTATTCGGGCATTCGGGGTGCAAGAGGATTAAATATCGGAATACCCAAAATTTTGATGGTGGTTATTAATGGTAGCTTACGCGTTCATCTTCTTTAGCTAAGCAATGATGCTTAGAAAAGGTAAACTTCCCCTCGATCCTGGTCTTCAGCCAAGGAACTGGTCTCAGTTTCTAAAATAAACTTCCCCTCGATCCTGGTTTCCTACCAAGGAACTGGTCTTAGTTTCTGATGTAAACTTTCCCTCGATCCTGGGTTCCTACCGAGGAACTGGTCTTAGTTTCTGATGTAAACTTCCCCTCGATCCTGGTTTCCTACCAAGGAACTGGTCTTAGTTTCTGATGTAAACTTCCCCTCGATCCTGGTTTCCTACCAAGGAACTGGTCTTAGTTTCTAAAATAAACTTTCCCTCGATCCTGGTTTCCTACCAAGGAACTGGTCTTAGTTTCTGATGTAAACTTCCCCTCGATCCTGGTTTCCTACCAAGGAACTGGTCTTAGTTTCTGATGTAAACTTCCCCTCGATCCTGGTTTCCTACCAAGGAACTGGTCTCAGTTTCTAATTTAAACTTCCCCTCGATCCTGGTTTCCTACCGAGGAACTGGTCTTAGTTTCTTTTGTCAATAAACTTTATTGACAGGGGACGTTATTCGTAGCAGTTTTCCTCAAACTTCTCGCCGAATTTTCCTGGGGAGCTGCCCTTTGACGAAAAAATTTGATGTCAGAGTTGCTGGAGAACCCAGTCGTCTGAGTTGTAGAGGTGTACAAACTTCTCTATTGGAGATGCCATTTGTTGACTCTACTTGGGGAAAGCAAGTCCCTTGAGAGACTGCTTTCGTTCGGGGTCTTTACATCATACTTTTCTCGGAGATCTTCTCGGAGAAATGCCACATGATGTGATCCAATTTTAAGGTGCCGATGACTTTTTCATCAGTGGGTTTTTCGGAGAAAAACTGCCGTACTGCCGAATCTCCGATTTTAGGAGGCTTTCTCTCGGAATTTTCTTTAATTCGGGAAAACAAGGATATCATCTTCAACGGCGAAAAGTGATGTTAACTGAGGGCTCTTTGGTCTTTCATAGGTTCAAGTTATCAAAGTGGTCGAGGACCCACCTTCAATCCAGAAATAAAACTGGAGAAGAGAGAATGTTCAGACGTAACACTTCCTGACGAGGAAAAGGTTGACAACTCGATTAAGAGGACTTTTATCACTAGGGGACAAGACCGACTAGAGTGATAGTGATGCAATATGAAATGTAAATGCAAATCAATAATGCATGATGTATGTATGCATATGCTGACAAAACTGACGCGACATACAACTGAAAGATGAACACGACTGGATACTCGGCCATCGTGGGGCGAAGAAGTACCGTTGGTTCAGAATAGCAATTCTGCCTTGCTTAGGAGAGATAGTCCCTGTTGGGAGCTAAGTTGGTCGGGCTTAGGAGATAAGAACTCGGCCGAGGCGTGTCAGACAAAATAAGGTCTTTGACACAGTTGATCCCTTCATTCAGGCGTACTGGGTTAGAAGGAGTACTTTGATTCTTCACTTTGAGGTTCGATTACTTCTGGAGAAGCGACCGATGTTCTTCTGATGTTCAACAGTCAAAAGAAATTGCCGTCTTTAATTTAAAAGCAGAAAAAGTTTTAACAAGTAAATTCATTTTTGTTTTATTTCAAGAATCGCTAACAACGTCATTCTGTAAAGCTAAAACAAATAAGAATTACAAACAAAAGCACAAGGGCTAAAATTTTATTGATAAGATGGAGATCAGCCAAAAGCGTGATTCCAAAGAGTATTTATAAAGTTAGAAAATGGTAATTTACAGGGAAAAGGGCTACGTAAAAACATAACGACCACTATCCTTCTACCAACTTTGAATTCGGGACATCCTGAGCTTCTGTCGAAGATGACCTTGACTGGAGTTTTCTGGCGGATGATGTAACTGCTGCTGCTGAGGGACTTGCCTTTGTTGAACATAGTTACTTGCCATTATCCCTAATTTTTGCCTGGATTGTACTGTGATGTTTCCAATCCACCGGGATGATTTTTTTCTTTTTATGTCTCTAACTTTTGCCTGGACCGCCCTTTCGGGTTCTCAATCCACTGAGACGTTTTTTTTTTTTTTTTTTTTTTTTTTTAGTTTAAGCGAAGTATTTCTTGACTACATCAACATTTGTGGGGTAGGCAAATTCCTCTCCGTCCATGGTTGCAAGTCTCAAGGCGCCGCCTGAGAAAGCTTTCGTGACCACATAGGGGCCATCATAATTCGGAGTCCATTTACCTCGCGAATCAGTGAGAAATGACTGGATCTTCTTGAGCACGAGGTCTCCTTTTCTGAAAACACGAGGTCGGACCTTTTTGTCAAATGCCCTCTTCATTTTCTGTTGATATAATTGACCATGGCATAGTGTCGTGATTCGCTTCTCCTCGATCAGAATCAATTCGTCGTGTTGGCTTTGACACCATTCAGCTTCGGTGAGCTTAGCTTCCATCAATACTCGGATTGACGAGATCTCTACTTCTATGGGGAGCACTGCTTCCATGCCATACACTAGAGAGAAAGGGGTTGCCCCTGTTGAAGTGCGGACAGATGTGCGATAACCGTGAAGAGAAAAGGGTAGCATCTCATGCCAGTCTTTGTAGGTTACAACCATCTTTTGAATGATCTTCTTGATGTTCTTATTGGCCGCTTCTACCGCTCCGTTCATCTTGGGTCAGTAGGGAGATGAGTTATGGTGTTCGATCTTGAGCTCAGCACACAACTCCTTCATTATCTTGTTGTTCAAGTTAGATCCATTGTCAGTAATGATCTCGCTTGGAACACCATAACGACATATGATATTGTTTTTGATAAATCGGACCACCACTTGTCGGGTTACATTGGCGAATGACGCTGCTTCGACCCACTTGGTGAAATAGTCAATGGCTACCAGGATGAACCGATGTCCGTTTGATGCCTTGGGCTCAATCATGCCAATCATGTCGATTCCCCATATGGAAAATGGCCATGGGGGAGAGAGAACTTTGAGATGTGATGGCGGTACATGAATTTTGTCGAAGTATATCTGACACTTGTGACACCTCCTCATGTACTTGTAGCAGTCAGATTCCACGGTCAACCAATAGTACCCTGCTCTTAGAATTTTTCTCGCCATTGTATGTCCGTTGGCATGAGTGCCAAAGGATCCTTCGTGAATTTCTTTCATAAGCATGTCTGCTTCTGGTCTGTCTACGCATCGGAGCAAGACCATGTCAAAATTTCTCTTATAGAGAGTGTCACCGCTCAGGAAGAAGCTTCCAGCCAATCTTCTGAGGGTTTTCCTATCTTTCCTGGATGCCCCAGGTGGATACTCTTGTTTCTGAAGGAAGCATTTGATATCGTGATACCAAGGTTTGTCGTCTATGACTGCTTCAATCATGAAGACGTAAGCGGGCCGTTCAAGGCGCATGATGTCGATCTTAGGTATGTCATTCCATTGACCTACACTAATCATGGAAGAGAGAGTGGCTAATGCATCAGCCATGTGATTCTCCTCACGAGGGATGTGATGAAACTCGACTCTGTTAAAGAAGGGTAACAACCTTCTTGCATAGTCTTTGTAAGGAATCAACCCTGATTGGTATGTGTTCCAATCTCCTTTTATCTGATTGATAACCAGGGCTGAATCGCCGTATACGTGCAAGTTTTTGATCCTTAAATCAATTGCTTCTTCGAGACCCATGATACAAGCTTCGTATTCGGCCTCGTTGTTCGTACATTTGAACGTAAGTCTGGCGGTGAAAGGAATGTGGGTACCCTGAGGGGTAACAATTATTGCCCCAATTCCGTTTCCATAATGATTAACTGCTCCGTCAAAGATTAGTCCCCATTGGGAACCTGGTTCTGGCCCTTCACTGGGTAACGGTTCATCATAATCTTTCATTTTTAGATACATGACATCTTCGTCCGGGAAGTCAAACCCGATTGATTCCTGATCGTCAATCGGTTGATGAGCCAAATGATCGGCTAAAATACTTCCTTTAACGGCTTTCTGAGCGTGGTACTCTATGTCATATGATAACAACATCTGCCAACGGGAAATCCTTCCCGTGAGAGCAGGTTTTTCGAAGACGTGCTTGATTGGATCCATTTCGGAGATTAACCAAGTAGTATGACGAATCATGTATTGGCGAAGACGTTTGGCTGCCCAAGCCAAAGCGCAACAAGTTTTCTCAAGCATCGTGTACCGAGTTTCGCAGTCGGTGAATTTCTTGCTCAAATAGTAAATGGCAGACTCTTTCCTTTTGGTTTCGTCTTATTGGCCAAGTACACATCCCATTGAGTCCTCCAGGACTGTGAGGTAGATGATCAGTGGTCTTCCTTCCACTGGAGGTGATAGAATTGGAGGATTCAACAGATATTCCTTGATACTGTCGAAGGTGGTTTGACAATCTTCTGACCAAACGTAATCCTGGTTCTTTTTGAGTAATTTGAAAATCGGCGCACAGGTCGCGGTCATAAGGAATATGAACCTGGAGATGTAGTTCAAACGTCCCAGGAATCCTCTGACTTGTTTTTCAGTTTTCGGAGAAGGCATTTCTTGAATGGCCTTGACCTTGTCAGGATCAACCTCAATTCCTTTCTGGCTGACGATGAACCCTAGTAGTTTCCCTGAACGGACACCGAAGGTGCACTTGTTGGGATTCAAGCGGAGCTTGAATTTTCTTAGACGTTCGAACAATTTTGACAGATGTTCAACGTGCTCACTCTCTGTTTTAGATTTTGCAATCATATCATGGACATACACTTCGATTTCTTTGTGTATCATGTCATGAAAAGAGTAGTCATGGCCCTTTGATAGGTTGCCCCGGCGTTCTTCAAACCGAACGGCATTACCTTGTAACAAAAGGTGCCCCATGGGGTAATGAACTAAGTTTTCTCCATGTCTTTCGGCGCCATTTTGATCTGGTTATAGCCCGAGAATCCATCCATGAAGGAGAAAATTTTGAACTTTGCTGTGCTGTCTACCCGCATGTCAATGTGTGGTAAAGGAAAGTCGTCCTTTGGACTAGCCTTGTTTAGATCCCTGTAGTCGACACACATTATGACCTTTCCGTCCTTTTTGGGAACGGGTACGATGTTGGCTAACCATTGAGGATATTCAGATGTGGCGAGGAAACCCGCGTCAATCTGTTTCTGCACCTCCTCTTTGATTTTGATGGTCATGTCCGGGAGAGTGCGTCTCAACCTTTGCTTTACTGGCGGACATTCCGATCTCAATGGTAAGTGATGTTCCACGATGCTGGTATCTAACCCTGACATATCCTGATAGGACCAAGCGAATACATCGGGGAATTCTTTGAGAAGCTTTATCAAACTCTCTCTGGCAGTTGGACTGAGCAGTGCCCCAATCCTGATTTCTTTTCTCTCTTTTTCTGAACCCAAGTTTACCGTTTCCAATGGCTCTTTGTGAGGTTCAATGGACCTTTCCTCTTGTCTGAGTAGTCGAGAGATCTCTTTTGGAATTTTGTCGTCATTTTCTTCTTCAGCCTCGAATACCGGGAACTCAAAGTTGGGAGAAGGCATCGGATCGTATGTTTCAACGGGGTTTAAAATAAGCAATCTGCATGACGTGATGATTCGTGTTTAGAAGAGATAGAGAAAATGCAAGTGTGTGCAGTGTATTTAATTTACTGCTTGTTTTTATTTGAATTGTTTTTTAGGATTACCATTTTCTGAAAAACGAAAAGAGAATACAACAATTAATGCAGAAATTACAGAACGACGTTATTTTATTAATGAACAAGTCGATCCTTAAAACTACAGCCCTATAAAACAAAACTCTGTCGCTTTGGGCTAAGCGAAGAGGGAAAATTTACAGAAAGCGAGCCCTATCAAAACATCTGTTTCACCTGGGCAGGGTGAAAGGTTAAAGATGACAATTACTTTGACTGATGAACGATCTTTGGAACCTAGACGGCAAACCATTGGCGGCGAACTCCTCGGTGAATCACAAAGTCTGGCACCTTCCTTGGTTTGTCTTCAGAAATAACGCTGATTTCTGGTGGAGCGGGATCATTGGAATCTGTCTCCCAAGCAGAATTGTCGTAGGAGAATTCCTCAGTTGCATTTTGCATAGCATCTGTGCTCTCAGTTGTATCTCCCCATCCAGTAGGCTGGATATCTTCGAGCCTGATACGAGAGCTTTCGGGAGCGGTGTACTTGACCATATAGTCGTATTTCCCACTCGGTTGTCCCAAGGTGTCCCACACTTCTCTGGAACTGGAGGAGTCATCTCTCTCGATGACGTTAACCTCAGGAAAAGCATAGTTGATGAATTCAAGTCCTACAAATGTTGCAAATTCATCTTCATGTTGAGTAGTTTCTGAATGACCTGAGTGTTGATCCCATGACATGGTGGGGACACAGGTATTCTGTTAAAAAACGGTCAGCTAATTTTCATTGTTCGGCTGACTCTCTTGCCCCAAGTTTCCTGGGTAAGGCTGCCACATTGGCAGACCATCCATTGGGCCATAGTAATTGTGGTCAAAGTTGTCTTTCATCAGAGTGTCCTCCTCTAATGAATTTGGCGGAGCACGACATCCTTCCGAATCATAATCTCCATAGATCATTTCGACGTCTGACCTTGGTATAAATCTCGGACTCTGTGTAGGAAAGCAAAATGGTGTAGGCACCTCTTCCTGAGACATATAACCGTCCTCATTAAGATAGGTCTTCCATTCTTCATCTGTAACAGAGGGATCTCCCTTATTGATAGCATGTACTGCCTGAGACACTGGGTGAAGAAAACCTCCACTGTGGAAAAAGTTTTGAAGGGGATGAAGACTTTCATCATTGGCAGCTGTCTGGGTACAGGTTGCAGAAAAACCAAGACCCTTCTTTGTTTTATTGTCAATAGGAATGACAATCTATCCCCATCCTGTTGTATTGGTACTCTCGACCGCTTTAATTGCATCATTGTATGAGGAAATCGAGGTTCCTCCTTTGAACTGATTGTTCTTGCCCACCGACAGTGCTTGGAACTGAGTTCCAATAACCTCCTCGGGTTCTATACCAGTAGACGATGACAAGTTGCTTACAAGCAAGGCTTGTTCCCCGCAGATTGTGACAAGTTGATCGTTCTTGACGAACTTTAGCTTTTGGTGGAGGGTTGAAGTGACCGCTCCAGCCTGATGTATCCAAGGTCTTCCTAATAAACAATTGTACGTTGCCCGGATGTCCATGACCTGGAAAGTGACTTGGAAAGTGTGAGGACCAATAGTTATGGGAAGATCAACTTCGCCGATAACTATTTTTCTAGATCCGTCGAACGCTTTGACGACGACCTCGCTGATTCTCATCGGAGGGCCTTTGAATGATAATTGCATCAAAGTGGACTTCGGCATAACATTCAGGGCTGACCCTGTGTCTACCAGTACGCTGGCTAAGGCATCGTCCTGGCAGTTAACTGTAATGTTGAGCGCCATGTTATGACGACGACCCTCTTCGGGTAATTCCTCATCACTAAATCCCAAATTATTGTAGGAAGTGATGTTAGAGACAATGCTATCAAACTGTCTGATTGTTACATCCTGTTCCATAAAGGCTTGCTCCAAGACTTTCTATAGAGCCTCCCCGTGGGCTTCTGAACTGAGTAACAGCGATAATACTGAGATCTTTGAAGGAGTTTGTAACAGTTGATCGACAATGTTGTATTCACTCCTTTGGATGAGCTTCAGCATCTCATCATTATTTTTTGAAAGGTCGGGATTACTGGATTGACCGACTGGTGGATCAGGAGTTTCCGTCTGAAGTTCCTTTTCCTTGTTAGGTTCTCCAACTCCTCGGTTGAAGATTCTACTGCTCCGTGATACACGACTGATGTCTGCAATATTCACGACGGAGGGTAATGGAATTTCCTTTCCATTTTCAACTGTCGTTGCACCGTATTTGTAAGGGATAACCTTAGTTGATTCATACGGTGTTGGTCCCGGCAGATAGATGACTATGGGAACCTTCTGATTTTTCTGACCATCATAATTAATCTCGATCCATTCCCGGTTGGGAACTTTAGATTCGTCAAGTAGAGGGATAATGGCAAAAACATCCCTGGTCCTGTGATGACCAGAGATCGTGACAACATCCTCAACTTGCTCGGCAAGGTAGTTCGGCGTCCAGTTGATGGGTCCAAAACCCGGATATGGACGAATCTCTCCACGATCTACCTGACCCTGAAGAGCTGCTCTCACAAAGTAACACCCTTGGTTACTTTCCGAATAGACGCCGCAACGTTCATAGTTGTGTGGTGGCACCTGGCCACGCCCACTTTGAATACAATGTAACCTCACTAGGTTAGCTTCCACAGATCAGACATCCTGACTCTGACGCCGAGTGGGGTTTCTGTTATTGATACTAATCTGCTGAGTATCTTCATCCATATAAATTGGCATCCACCAGTGATTTAACAAGTGCTGAAGTGCCTCCTAGACAAGGGTACAACCTCGATCTTTTTCGCAACCTGCTTTACAGCTTTGATAGTCATGTGATGTTAAGAATCCGAGTCGGACCTGCTCAGCATGTAACTCTACCAGGTTGGTATTCATCACGCGAATATCGAAGATCTGAACCATGTTGATTTGATAGGAGTTCCTATAATGGTAGTCTTGGATCCATCCAAGATCCATCTGACGCTGGAGGGCCTCCTGTATGAAAGAGCATCCCTGTTTGTTTACCGAGCAAATCAGACAGGAACTGTAATCGTGCAGCGGCAGATTATGATACTGGCTTTTCCTTGAGTGCATCGTCACCAAGTTGACATTCATTGCATGGATATCGTGGTTCTGAATGACGTTAGAATTTGTGTAAACCATGTTAACTCCACGAACTCGGTGCTCTTGGATCCATCCGAGATCCATATGTTCCTGTAGAGTTGTTTGCACCACAGAACATCCCTGATTGTCTTTAGAGCAGATATCACACTGGTGATAATTATGAGGTGGCACATGGCCATATCCACTCTGTCTATAATGCATCTTGACCAGATTGGTTTTCAACAAGAGTACATCGTGAATTTGATAGACATCGTTAGTCTCTCCTTCTATCAAATTGACTGCAGCCTTCTCGTGTTGAAGCAGCGGATTCGTGAGAACATTAGGATTCGTATCCTTGAAGGATAAAACCCCGCTCCTAACAAGTTTTTGCACGTCGGACTTGAAATTGAGACAAGTCTCTATGTTATACCCTAGACCTCCTTGATGATAAGGGCAAGTTTGATCCACCTTAAACCAAAAAGGCAGATTTTCCGGTACTGTAAGAGGAGATTTAGTCTGAATGTGCCCCTTAGCCAGTAGTAATGGAAACAGCTCTGCGTACGACACGGGTATAGGAATAAATCCTGGTGGCCATGTTGTACGGTTGTTGTTGTATGGAGGACGAGCCTGCTGAAGAGGCTGTAGTGTCCTTTGTTGATCAGGTTGGCTCTGCGCAACCTGAGGTTGATACGTAGGAATAGACACAGGGTTGATAGCAGGAGTCACAGCTGCTACCGGTTGATAACGTCGCCTTTGCTTTCCGAGAGAGATATTCCCAATATCCTGCTCTTTTTTCTTAGGGAAAGCACTACCGTATTTTTTAGTACCACTCGATGATCCAGCGTCTTTTACCAAACGTCCTTCTCAGACGGCTTCCTCAAGACGTACGCCCATGCCGACCATTTCGGTGAAGTCACTGGGTGCACTGGCAACCATTCGGTCATAGTAAAATGAGCTTAAGGTCTTTAAGAAGATCTTTGTCATCTCTTTTTCCTCAAGAGGTGGACAAATTTGAGCGGCAATTTCACGCCACCTTTGAGCATACTCCTTAAAGGTTTCCTTGTCCTTTTGCGACATCGATCTGAGTTGATCTCTGTCGGGTGCCATGTCCAAATTGTATTTGTATTGTTGGATGAAGGCAGTGCCAAGATCTCTGAATGTGCTGATCGTGGAACGGTTTAAACCCATGTACCATTTGAGTGCGACACCAGTTAAACTATCCTGGAAGTAGTGAATCAGTAGGTCCTGATTCTCCGTCTGAGCTGACATCCACCGTGCGTACATCACCAGATGGCTTTGAGGGCAAGAGTTACCCTTGTACTTTTCAAAGTCGAGCACTTGAAATTTGTGCGGGACTTTCACAAATAGATCCTGACCGCGAATGGCTTGCAGTTCCTTCTGCATTTCCAAGAACTGTTCCTGGAATTCCTCCATTCTGTCAAACATAGTTTCCTTCTTACCAGAAGGTGTCTGTAGAATCTGTCCTTCCGGGACAGTGTGCACCACAGGGGGTGGTACCGTGACTACGGTAGTGAGTCTTGGCGTCTCCCGAAGTTTGTAACCTTCAGGAGTCTTCAGTATGCCTCTGGCATCTTCGCTTTCCCGAAGTTTGTAACCTTCAGGCCCAGCGGCTTCTGTTGTGATTCCCCGATCTTCAGTGATCGGCAGAACATATCCTTATGGGATATAGTTAACAGGCATGCCCCAAGGACGATCTTTCGGTATTTAATACCTAGGATCATACTTCTCCACTATGGGCGTTGAGGTGATCTCTGAGATCACAGTTCTTTGTAGCTGAGCTTCTGCCATGGCTTGCATGTCGTTACGAAGCTTTCTCATATCCTCTCTCAGAGCGTCGATCTCTTCTTTCAACTCTCTGTTTTCTTCCTCAAGATCATCCATCTTTTTCTGACGATTGGCCCGAGTATTATACGAATGAGACAGTTTGACTCTAGAACCGAGACACAAACGTGAGATTCATAGGTAAGAAGAATACGCGATGTGAGAATGATGAATGCAATGATTATATTAATTGTTTAAGGTTTAATCAAAATAAACTTTGACAATTAGATTGCAAATATCAAACGGTGGGGAAACCCCTTTTTATTGAATTCAAAGGATTACAGAAATGGAAATACAGCAGATTACAAGGTGCAGAAACAGAAACCTAAACTAATGGGTCCCGAGTCCTCTCGGAAGAGAAATTGGGTGCGGACTCTGGTATCTTCCTTTTCTTTGACCGGGGCTCTTGGGTCATTGTTGGGTTGTCATTCCTTTGCCAGGTGAAAGGAGTGAGCAAATTCCTTTGGTCATCTTGATTCTCTACAGCATGTTGCTCCAAAATTTCAATCAGAGCATCCTTATCTTTCAGTAGTTGCTGTATTTTGATGCACTCCACGTCGAGGGTGCGGTACTTATTCTTCCAAGACCTTCTCTCCCGTTGAACTTTGTTGAGAGTAACCTGAAGCTTTTCAGTTTCCATCATGAAGTACATGACAGATTCCCTCAGCGGAAGAATTCCGTAACGAGGATAAGGCATTTTTAGCTTGAGAGCTCTGGTTTGTACCCAATGGAGATAAGGCTCCACCGAGACACAGTCTGGTTTTCCCAGAGACTTTCGTCCTTTCTTATGAACATGTTTCCAAGCTTGCACTATTTCCGTCTTTAGTGCTCTGTCGTTTTCTCCTTCCTTGAAGAAAAGACCTTCCAGATGAACACCCCGTGGGACGTGTCTCATTGGGTATCCAAATTGACGATGAACGAGAACTGGATGATAGTTGATTCCTCCCTTAGTTCCTATAAGGGGTACGTTGGGGAAGTTTCCACAACGGTCAATGATCCTGATTCCATCATAGATCCTATTACACCAATCTATATCAGAGTTGGTAAGAGACATGATCTTCTGCGACCAACGTAAGGCACTCTTACAATCCCAAAAAGTAGCAGACTTGGGCAAGTGAGAGATAAACCATTTGTAAAGCAGAGGTACACAACATGTGATCTCCCCTCCGCTGTACAAATTTCCCAAGTGTACAGAATGATACGCATCTGCGAGCAAAGTCGGCACAGGGTTTCCAATGAGAAAAACCTTAATGGAGTTGATATCGACGAAATTATTAATGTTGGGAAACAAAAATAACCCGTAGGTGAGCAAGACAAAGATGCTTTCAAAAGCAGTCATGTTTCCTATACTGGCAAAATACAGGGCTTTCTTTGTCAAGAACTGGGCTGGCAAACCTTGGATGCCACCCTTGGTAGTTAGGTGAGTCCTAACCTCAGACTCGTCCAAATGAATTGCTCTTGCAATGGTCTGATTCTTTGGAATTTCTCCCAGTCCAGAAAATGGAGCTCGATCAGTAATGTGTAGATCAATCAGATGAGAATATTCCTCCAGCGTTGGTGCGAGCTGGTAATCCGGGAATGTGAAACAGTGATAAACTAGATCATAAAACTGAATGAGCGCATCCATGATTCCCTCAATCACATGGATTCTTAACAGTGGTAACAAACCTCCGTGCTTGGCTCTGAAAGCCTCTGGGTTTGTGATCATCCTTGCTAACCTTCTTAAATCCTCTAGCTTTGGAACCTTGAAGGTGTAACTATGAGTTCTCCTTCTACCGAAATCCATTAGTGCAATCCTTTTCTCTGATATTTGCAATCACAGTCTCAGTTTAATTTGAAAAACAGAGAGACTAGAAGAGAATTTTTTTGAATGTTTTGAATGTTTTTTAAATGAATGCATGAATGCAGCACACAAAAACATAGAAAAAACATGGGGTCAAAGTGTCGTTGTCATGAAGTCAAGGCTCTACCCATCCCCAAAGGTTTATACTAGGGTGATTTTTGTACCTGTACTCATTATCATCAGCTCCTCCCAGGAAAGCAAAACAACAAGCGGATCGCCAGCGAGTTGTAGAGCGATCTTAGAGTAAGTGCCATTCACCGAGAATAGATCACCAGCCTCAAATGAGGGTAGTATCGCGTAAAAACTATTCCCGATAGTTTCCGCACTACAAAAGGGTTTGGCTCCTCAGCTTCTCAGACATCACAATCGGCCCATTGTCTAGGTGAGAGAATGGGTTGCATTGGTCAGCCTCCACTGAGGTTGATGGTCGATCTCGTCGCCATCACTTATCTTAAGTGTATACTCGATCTTTCCACATGCGGCATCACACGCATTCCCATTAGCAGAAAAATAAACACGTATAGCAATTAGGAAAAGCAGTATATATATTTGTCCTAATCATCCTAGACTTTTAAAAGCTAAGAATCTTAAGTTCCTGACAGAAAATGGTTTCCCGGCGGAGTCACCAATCTGTGGTTTCATTCCAAATTAATGGCGTTTTGACCTAAGATCCTAGTGACGTCAAGGTTTCCACCTAAGGGACAAAAAAGAACAAGATCCCTAAAGAGACCTGCGTATCCCCAGCAGAGTCGCCATTTTTCTGTGGAAAATGGGGACGATGATGACTAAGGTAAAACAGCTCCTCATGTGAGTCCCCAGCAGAGTCGCATTTTTTCTGTAGCGAGTGATTTTTGGATGTGGTTGCGAAGCACGATCGCTCTAGTACTACAGTTCGATTCATTTTTTATCCTATTAAAGCTGATGAAGGAAGGGAAATAGATGTCTCTAATTAACCCTGCTTGCATACTGAGATTAAACAGTTGAAATTGTTGGTTTACAGATGCTACAAAGATTCGGGGTTTGTCCTAGGTTATTTTGTTGACGAGGGGTGCTTTAGGCTATTGGTTGAGATGTTAGGACGGATATATATGAAAGTATGGGATTTTGGGTTTTTGTTTAGTGTGCTCGCTAAGATTTTTCTTTCAATCTTATGCCTACGTATTCCCGTTTACCGAAACAGGGAAATCAGAGCGTTCGTAGTTCCTCCTATTCTATGGGAGGAAATGGCTGTTTTGGTGTCTTGTTCAAAGCCCAAGACGTGAAGCGAAAGGTAGTTTGTATCTTGTTCAAAGCCCAAGATGTGAAGCTGAAGGGTTTATTTATATCTTGTTCGAAGCCCAAGATGTAAAGCTAAAAGTGTTGACCTTAGAGAGAATTTGTCATCTCTAAAGAGGGGTTTGTCTGTTACGACTGTTTATAAAGGAGAATTACTTTAACCGGGATTTGTGACTCCGGCAATGCCATAATTTCCTTTATAGGGGATTTCAACCTGAAGGAGAAGACTTTAACTCAGTGTAGAGTAATGCCATCTTTCCTTAGGAATTTCTCATACTAAAAGAGGGACATTGGCATGGATGTAGATGATCCAGAGGCTTGCCGCTTACAGCAGTTAGATGGAGGGGAAGGAGTTGTTGATGTTTGTGTACTGTGAACGAGGCACAGCTTTGATGCTAAAAGGTTAATTGTATCAACCAGTGGTTTTCTTATACAAAGCCTAAGAGAAGGCTATTATGTGTCTCGTACAAAGCCCGAGAGAGAGGCTAAAAGGTTTTGACTCAACGAGGGAATCTTTTGGTATCTCGTATAAAGCCCGAGATGGAGGCTATTTGACTCAACAAGAGAGTTTTTTGTATCTCGTACGAAGCCCGAGATGGAGGCGAAAGGGTGATTGACTCAACGAGGGAGTCGCTTATGTGTCTCGTACAAAGCCCGAGAAAGAGGCTAAATGTTGTTAACTCCGCTGGTGAGAATCATTGTATAAATCCTAAGAGAGAGGCTAACTTCACGGGAGAAGGATCTTTATACAAAGCCTAAGAGGAGGCTATGACAACTATTCAGTTAAGTGACAGGTCCAGTAGAGAGAGAAAATCAGTTCTTATATGAGCAATGCTGCACTCGAGGATTTGATTCGAGGATCCGGGTTATTCCTGTTCTTTAAGGAAGTGGGAAATCTGAAGGGTATTGAGACTGTCCGAGTCTGCGGGTTTTCTTCCTATTCTTGAAGGGGTCACTTGAGAATGTCTTTGAGACTCAAGGAGATTAGACTGTCCAAGTCTAGAGTGTCATCTTTTGTACTGTGCTTTGAGAAACAGTAGTAGACTCTATGAAAGGACTGTTCTATGCAGATGACTAATTTCTATTCCTATACCTCTAGGAGGTCGTCGGGACAATTTGTATGAAGCCCAAGAGGAGGCTGGAAACTTTTAAGAAGCCGACGGGTCCTTGTACGATGCCCAAGAGGAGGCTATCATTTCCGGAGGAAGAGATCATTATACGAAGCCTAAGAGAAGGCTGTGAATACTTCTAAGAAGCCGGCGGGTCCTTGTACTAAGCCCAAGAGGAGGCACGGTTGCTTTTAGGAAGCCTGTGGGTCCTTGTACGATGCCCAAGAGGAGGCCGATGCTTTTAAGAAGCCCGTGGGTCCCCAAACCCCGAGAAATTCAAGGCAAGCTATTCACAAGGAATAGATCAAGTCAGGAAAGTTTGAGAATTTGGAAGAAACTCAAATATACCATTCACGGAGAATACATTCATCTCTGGGAATAGAGTTTCTTGACAATTCCTAATGAGGACAGCCGAAGAGAAGACTGTATCTGGTGATCCTATTGGGGATCTAGTTGTCTATTTCTACGAATAAACGAAACGGCGTCACCTAGTTCTAGACGTAGTTGTCGGGGAAACTCTAAATATCTATACTATTATTACACAGTTGATATGAGTTTATGAAAGAAGACTTACAGTGAAACAGCCCCACAATACAGTTATATGTATATGAAAGCGGTAAATGAAAGCAATAACCACTTACTCGGTTGTAGAGCTTCCATGCTATTTGGTTAGTTGTTCAACAAAGAAAGATTAAAAACAACAGTATATTCAAAATCAAAGGAGAAAGTGTTTTGAAAAAGAAAGATTTGGGGCTTACAGCTCAAGGAGAGGCCCAGGGTTTTATCAGTGAACGCACTGTTTGAATTTATACAGAGGGACTTATACAAGTGACTGTGGCCCAAAAATTGTTTTCTATACAAAGGGATGGGTCTTACACTCTCTCAAGAGGCCCAAAAGGTTTAAAGAAAAAGAGTGGGGCTTATGACACGAGGGTAGGCCCAGTTGACTTTTCGTTTAAAAATGGCGATCGCGCCGAGATTTTCATTCAACGCGAAGGGGCTTATCAATATCTGAGGCCCAAATGATTTTGGTTAAAAGGGGGTTGGGTCTTACACTCTATTAGAGGCCCAAAAAGTTTTAAATGGGTCTTATAGCTCGAGGAGAGGCCCAAAAGGTTATTTTTCAAAAGGCGACGATCGCGCCGTTTGTTTTTGACGGTATCGGGACTTATACAATACACTGAGGCCCAAGGATGATTTGATCAAAAAAAGGATTGGGTCTTACACTCTATTAGAGGCCCATGAGTGTTTGACAATGATTTGTTTGAGTGAAAATCAAAGAAACCCTAATTTTATTCTTTAAAAGTAAATATTTAAAGAAAATCAATGAAAAATACCAAATAGGTTTGAATAAACCACTTGTGATTTTTGTTTAAGGTTTGAAAAATGAGGTCTAAATCACAAGAGATATTAAAACTCATTTGGTCTTGATTTTTCAAGATGAATATTCATTTTAAAATGTTTAAAAACAAATAAAAGTGAATTTATTCACAAAAATACTAATTATATTAAATAAATAATATAAATTCAATTTTTTTGTGGAATAAAATATTTCAACATTTTTGTGATTTTTTGCAAAAAGAACCAATAAAAAATAATTAAAATTGAAAGAGTTATTAATTTTCCAATTAATTAATAAACCATGAAAACATTGGAAAAAATGGCAAAATGTGAAAAAACACAAAATGGCATGGGTGGAGTTTGAACCCAAGACCTCAAGGTTACAAGGCGCGCGCTTTACCACTGGGGTGGTGATACATCCATTGTTTGAAACAAAACAACAAATATACAAGGCATGACTTGGTTTTAGGCCTGGCCCAAGGCAAGTTTTGGCTCAGAAACGTGAAGGTCATAACTTTCTCAATTCTTAATGGTTTGAGACAAAATTTATATGCATCTGGACCAGAATTTCATAAGGAATCCAATGGTGGTGGTAGTTTTTTCAGATCACACTCCCTCCTCAAAACCCGATAGTGGTTTTGAAAATGACCTATAAATGCATTTTCTATGCTACAACTTGGTACAAGCATGGATGACATGGTGAATTAGCTCAAACACAACATATACAACATGTATGAGATGTTTATGATCAATAGACTTCAAAACATTGCATGTTTGAAAGATTCCAAGTTGTGAGGCTTACCTCTTTTTTGAGATTTTGGAGCTTTTGTGCAATCTGTCAAGCCTCTTGTTCCAAAAATGATTTAATGCTTTAGACATACTCAAATGATCCCTTAGAAGCTTTTAGGATGATTGGAATTGACTGGTACCTGCAAAAACACAAACAGTCCCTTTCTTGCAAAAGGGGTTAAAAGTGACCAAAATAGCAACTCCCTCAAATGGTGTTCCAGATGAGGGGAACCATTTGGGACAGTTCAAGGATGATATTTGGAGTGTGTTTGAGGTTTTATCTGGTTTGGAAAGTGACTGAATCAAGACATGGCTTGAAAAATGCAAAAAAAAAAGCCTATTTTGAGGTTTTGAGAGGTGATTTTGTGATTACAGGTCACTTGTGATAGTTTGCACAGCTTACATATGATATATATGAGGTGTGTGTGTGATTGATTGTGATGAAAAAGCTCTCAAGCTCAAAAACTCAAAGTTGCCTTGCTAAAGAAGGCATTTTTGCCAAGAGAAAGAGGTTTTGAGGAAAGCATCTGTTTGATGGCTTTGGTGTACTCAAACTGATCACAATTGAGCTCTATTTATAGTAGAGCAAGTTTGTTTTGGGATCCACAGTGAATGGCAACTGCAGCAGGTGTTTGTTCAATGTTGGCCAATGGAAATCCAAGTCTCCTCTAGCCATTGACTAGAGGTTAGGGCACAGGTCTGTGGTTCCCTTGGTCTTGGATAAGTCTTGACTGAATTTAGTTGCAAATGGCTCAGTCCATGCCACCTTGATGCTTCCATTGAATGCTCCAATCCAAAATTGGAGTCTTGTCCCTATTTTGGCCATTCTAGGTTCAACATGCTATTTCTTGTTCCAAAGACTTTGGAGGCTTGGCTCAGTGATTGTCCCCTTTAGATTCAATCCTCAGAGGTGTCCAAGTGGATAGGAGCATTTGGATTTGGCTGATTTTGGAAAATCGAGCAAAAATGCAAATTCTGCCTTGCCTTGGCAGATTTCAGCAAGGCAACTTTCCAATGTCATATCTCATGACTTAAATTGAATTTGGTAATGTTCTTGATCATTTTGGAAAGCCCTTATATGATACAACAACTGTTTGAACATATTTGGTTTTGATCTCTTTTGAATCCAAGTGAAAAATCCCCCTACATTTGGCAAAAAGTAGGGTAAAATCTGACTTAGTGAAATTTTCACTAAGTGTTGGAACAAAGTGACTTTTCTTGATTTTGATCGCTCCATAACTCAAAATCCATGAGGAGTTGGAATTAGGTCTAGTTGAAGTTTTTGTAGAGGGCAATGAGATCTACAAATCAAGCTAGGATGGGAGAAAATGGCTTTGTGGTTTAGGAGTTATGACCCTCCAAAGTTAGTACCCTAGCCACTTTATTTTTAACTTAGAAAATTTTCTAAGTTTTTTATGGTTACCCCTTTTACAAGTTATCCAACTTTTCTTGATTTTTCTTGATGAATGATGATTCAAATCATACATTAACATCATTTTAGGGTTAAAAATCCATTTTGGTGAAAAATCTCAAAAAGTCAAAGTTGACTTTTGTGCACAGTTGACTTTTTATCAGATGAATTCCAAACTGTGCAATTCTTCAGGAAACCATGTCCTTGACCTAAATCAAACTTGATGGACATGTTCCATGGGTGTCATAGGGTATATTGATGCATGTCATAGGGCTTGGGAGCATGT
Organism: Lathyrus tuberosus; assembly: GCA_022829125.1. Classification (NCBI taxonomy): domain Eukaryota; kingdom Viridiplantae; phylum Streptophyta; class Magnoliopsida; order Fabales; family Fabaceae; genus Lathyrus; species Lathyrus tuberosus. The sequence goes on along the minus strand of JALAZF010000414.1, from coordinate 3,343,594 downwards.
CCTGGTCAAAAGTCAAAGTTACAGTTGACCTTTTCCTTAAAACCCTAATTGTGGTGCAGATGAAATTGAGACTTGTTGCTCAAGCTTCTTGGATTAATCCATTGTTGCAAATGGATCAATATAGTTCATTAGAGACCCTCAAACCCTCTCTTGAGGTCTTGGCTCATGATTTGCCCTAAAAGTCAACTTAGGGGTGAATTAGGTCAAGAAACCCTAATTCTTGATTTTTGATGAATGCATCCCCTGAGGCAAAATTGACTTGATGATTGGATCCATGAGGTCCCATGGAGTATATTAGGTAAGTTTTTGGATCATTGGCTTGTGCCCAGATGAAAAATTTCCATCTGGAGGCCCTGGTCGACCAAAACCCTAATTTGGTGACACTGTCGATCTTGAGACTTAATCCACCTAGAAGGGAGCAGCCTTGTGCTTAATCCTTGAAGTGGGAGTCCTTCTGATCCATTGTGGATGTTCTAGAGGTTAGACAAGTTGAAGATCATGTCATTCCTTGATTGATCCTTTGTCTAAGCACTCAGAGAGGGCTTGAAACCCTAATTTTGATTGTAGTGAATGCTCACCCATCTTTGGGGAGACTGATGAAGTATGATGGTTCCTCCATATTGTGATGATGATTTTCACAATGATGGGAAATCTTAGTGGTCAAAATTTGGGGTATGACACTCCCAAACACAAAATTATATTCCAAAATGAAGGGAATTTAGTGTGGATTCCATAACTTCAAGAATCGCTCAAATCCGAATTACGAGTAAAAAGTTATCGTCCTTGCAATGGGACTGGTCAAGAAATCCCGTATGCAGAATTTTCCAAAAGTCAGCACCAGACCCAAATATTCAAACGCATTTTTCTCCCTCTTCAAAAATATGCCGAAGACAAAATTTATATGCAAACTGTAGGTAATTTCGTAAACTTTCCGAAAAGTCCATAATCGCTTTCATCGGAGTTACGAGTAGAAAGTTATGCCTATTTTACTGAAGGCTGTTCCATAAATACGAAAATAAAACCGAAATTGGTGAACATGAGTTCTACCTCTTTCTCTTGCTTCAAACTCTTCCAACTATCCTTGCTTTTTACCCAACTCTGAAAATCATCCGGCTTCACTCCAGATATACTCCACTTGCATATCACTATTCGTCACATTGCCCTCTCTTCTCCGAGAAGCAAACATCAATCATACTGACTCGCCTTCCTTCAAATGACTCAACTGGACCGGCAGAAAAAACCATGAGTTCATACTCTCGTCGATTCGCAACAACACAGTTCTGACAACACTTGCACTCCTGCAATCAATATCACCTTGATTCAACTTCACATACTAGAAACATCTCTGAGAAGTAAACTTCTCCCCCACTTGTTTCAAACCAACTCCTGCATACCATCGATTAGGAAAACAAAAGAGTACCGACAGTGTTCCACACACTTGTTGCGTACTAAGGGATAAACAACGTTAGACAACTTGGCCGGACAGATCGACCTGCTCTGATACCACTAATGTAACACCCCATTTCTACCCGGCGGATAATAGTAAAATTAGAGTTATAAAATTTCAACATTCAAATAGGATGCTACACTTTCGTCTTAAAAACAACTTCGATTAATTTCATATGAACAGATACATAACACTTTGATCGGATGAACTGATAACAACAAAATTCATATATATCTTCTTTTCAAAGCAAAACAACTTCAAGATATGAATATTCAACTTTGATTCACTTAACATTTTTGTTCGACTAAAACAACTTCAAAACAACATAATACTTAATAAATTCCACTTAAAAATTCAGCAACATAAAACATATTCAACAATAAACAACAAGCGTCCATCCCCCGAGTGTTACGTATCAGAGCGATATCACCGACTCAACTAGTAAGGATAAACGACCTTCATCTTTGCTAACCTGCACGTTACCAACATAGGGGTAACATTCAAACAGAAGGGGTGAGATATCGAAGAATATAAACAAGAGTATGATAATCAATACATTAGACTAGAATCATACAATTTCACTACCTTACGACAACAACAAACAACAATCATAAAAAACTCAACAACAACTTTATCAACATAATACAACAACAACTTTATCAACATAATAATGCGACTCAACTATGCGTATGCATGTGGTACCAATGGAGCAAAACTCCCAACTTAGAAAGTGCCAGTTTGTCGGGCATCAACAAGGCATAAGCCTTCAACTTCAACTTTTTGCCAATCCAGACCAACTTAATAATGCTATGCTATGCATGCGACAACAACCACAACATCAACTTATTCAACACAACCCAACAACAACAAAAATGCAACAACTGCAAACAACTTAATCAACATTGGTCACAAGACCTGCAACAGCAAAACAACTTAACAACGTTGGTCATAAGACCTGCAACTTAATAATGTCCATAAATCAGGACAATTCAACACAATCCAACTTCACCTACAAATCAACTTATTCGACATAATTTCAACAAAATAATCCAACCAAGAATACCTACTCGTATACACGACTTACTCCGACAATTTTCAACTAATACCGGACAACTAATCTTACCGTTTAATTCTACTTATTCGACTAATTCCATACCTCAACCAACCAAAAATAACAACAACCACTTACGAATTATTTCTGCAAAATTTCAACTAATTTCGGTTAAACAATTATACCGGTCAAAACTACTAATATTACTATTCGGTACTATTTTCATCAACCTCTATTATTACGACTAATTCCCACTGTTTCTATTTATTTGATTCCCGGATATTAAATCTCGAATGCTACTAAATCATGTTCCTGTTATTAATCATAATGCTCCATTATTTTTGCTGCTACTTAAGATGCTCCTTCTGCTAAAACTACCAAAACTGCTATTTCTTTTCTGCTATTTCATACTTACTGTTATTTTCTGCTAATGTTAATTGGCTGATTCTAATTCCAATTAATTTTTCTGTTATCAAACATATTAAATTTCTGCTACATGTATTAATGGTGACTATATTGCTTTTCTGCTAGACGATTCATCAATTCTGTTTTCTGCTATTTACTTTTACTAACATATTGATTCAATAATATATGGTTTATGTTAATCCTTTAATCCTAACATATATGATTTAATAATATATGGTTGAATAATATATATTGATTTAATTCATAAATCTTCTGTTAATTCTTACCTACTACTAAAAACAAAACACTTTAGTATAAGAACCAGGTGGCTTGCGCCACCTTAGCTCCTGTGGCTTGCGCCACATCCTTCTCCTTGGTTGGTGGTGGCTTGCACCACCCTTTAATTGGCACACAAAGGTGGTGCCTCTTAATTTTTTTTAATTAAAACAACCAATATTAATTCACCCTCACTCTCAGTATTATTTTTCAACTGTGCATAGTTTCGATCCAAAATTCTCCATGTGCGACACCAATATCAGTTCACAAAATCAACCAATAAAACATATCACAGAACAATCAATTACACAAAAACAACATCAATTACACGAAAACAAGAACAATCCACCAATACGGTTTAACACATTCATAGTAGAAAATTATATCAATTCCAATCCCACGTATCAATTATCGTATTCCCGGTTATAAAATTCGAACCCCGCCCTTACCTTAGATTGAAGGCAGCTCGAATTTCCGGTCGAAAACTGGAACTTTGACGGCAACCTCTCGAATTCTCTCTCTCCAACCTCGGTGCTTTCAAACCCTCGTTCTGCTTTTCTGTAACTTCCTTTCCTTACCTTACTGATACTTCTTTTGTTTTGTTTTCCAAATAATCCAATTATAATAATACTATTATTTAATCTATTTGGGCTTCACTACATACACCTCCAAATTGCTATTTATCACACAACAACCAAATCCAATTTAATTAAATAATAGTCCAATATAATAATATTATTTCTGGTATTATTTCTCCGATTAAACCGACTAATTACTCAACTACCCACCGAACAACTCAAAAAACATAATACTCTAACTTCTCCTCTTAGAATAATACCGACAAACTCCCAACTTCGAAAATTTCCAATAAATAATTCCTTTAATAATTTAATTAAATAATTAATTAAATTCGGGGCGTTACACCTGGTCCTCTGTGGGCTGATCCTTGGGGATACTTTCAAGGAGACCGTCGGGCATGACAATACGGCCATCTTCTACATACGCTAGGTAGTGAGTACCCTCGACAGAAAAATCGAGCTCAGGGTTCACCACCCGCAATTGAGCCACGACATTTTTGAAGGACTCCTCCGCGACGACAATACCTTCGTCTTCGGCCAGCAGCATGCGAGCAACCAGCTCGGATCTAGTCTTCAAGTTTTTCACATCGTCCGGCTCGTCGACACCCGGGGCATTGACCGCCCTCAGCTCCCTGATCAGCTCCTCGACAGCTTTCTTCTCCACCGCCAGCGTGGACTTCTCCTCCTTCATCCTGGCCGCCTCCTCTTCAGCCTTCTTCCGAGCCTCTCCGGCACACTTGACCTCTTCCTTAAGGGATGCCACAGAAGCACGGGCAGCATTGAGTTCGGACTCAGTTGGAGAGTCCCCTTCAGCGTAAACAGCCACCATCTCTAACATCCTGACCAAGGCAAAAGCGTCTTGGGCCACCAGCGCCCTCTTGCTCGGGCGATCCATACCTTCCAAGCGAAGAGATTCCACCCGGGGAACGACCAAAGAGTTGCCTTAAAAAAACCTCCTATCAAGGATACAGGGAGGAAGCTCAAACTTCCCTTTCTCCGGTACCCGAGAAAGGTCCACGGCGTCAGCTACCCTTGGCCGCTTCGCTCGCCTGGTCAAGGACAGAGGAGACCCCCGAGGAGCAGAAGTAGGAGAAGAAGAGGTCCCTGCAACAGTTTAAACAGGCGGAGGAGCACAAGCACCAGCAAACCGGGATTTCGGAGGAGCCGCCCTGGCCTTATTCCTCGTGAGGGCGTTCCTTACAACCCTGTCATGCGCCTGAGGCATCTCACCTGCACAAACAAAACGCGAACACGTTAGATACGAGGAATAAGAAATGACATGACAAAATCTAAATAACTATGACTACCGATCAGCTTCTCAGCGTCTGGGGGAGCCTTGCACTCCAGCAGTGCCTTAACGTTGATAAATCGACGCTCGACCCTCTGACTACCATCTTCCTCGAAGATCGAGTTGCCCTTGCTCGTCCAGTACTCAGTAAGCTGGAAGGAGTTGACCCACTTCACCAGCACCTCGTATGCCGCAGCGTCCTGCCCGCGTAGGTCGCTCGGGTGAAAGACATAGTCACTGGGCTTCTTAGCAAAATGGTCGGGTGCCCAGTGGAGGTGGAACTTGTAGAGCCTCCGCCCAATATACCTCCCTTCCTCGTCGTGCAGCTCGTTCCCGTCCTCGTCAATCTCGATCTCCCAAACATATGTACTGTCCTGGGCAACCTCGGACACGGGCTCAACGACGAAGTACCGTTCCTTGAATGTCCGGATTGACTCCGAAAACGGCTTGAACAGCTTGCGGGGCTGCTTCAAAGAAACCCAGCCGTACTTTCTCCCCGTCAGCTGCCTTTAGAGATGGAAAACAATGAAGAACAGAGGGAGAGTAGCCCCCAAGAAAAGATGCTCGCATACCAACTCGAAGGCCCGGATGAAGGCCAACGAATTAGGGTGCAGTTGTGTAGGGGCTAACTTCAAATGCTCGAACACTGACCGCTGAAAATCAGTAAACGGTAACCTCAAGCCCAGCTCCTTAAAAGCATATTCGTACATGGTAAAATGGTCCCCGAAGTGCGTGCAGACACGATCGTCTTCGGAAGGGAAATGCATCTTCCACTCCCCTTCCGGTCCTACCTCCGTGAAGACGTCCACCAAGGAATTTGCGAACATGGACACATGCTCGGAAGGTTTGGCCATCTACCACTCCTCCACGAAGAACCCATCGACGTCCTCCTCTATGACATCCAACTCCTCCTCCTCCCCGACATTGCTAGAAGAACTCGAAGTCGCCGAACTAGAGGTCGTCGAGTTGCTCCTATCTTCGGAGCCCGTCTCTTCCTCGGATGTATCTATGATAACTTCTCTATCTGGCCCCGTCGCCATTACGATCACCTGAAAAGCAGAGAAGAATGTGAATTCGACAGCAAATCAAATCCACCCTTCCACTGCTAAGTCAAGTGAAAGGGCGCGCAAAGGGCTAAGGACAACGTCCCCGGCCTAAGCCCTAACATCAAAGGAAAGGTTGGAACCCCCCCCCCCCCGAGGAGACGCTCGAAACATATCATCCCCTGGTGAGGAGCTTCCCCGCACTCAATCCCAGTTTCCGTTCGAAGCTCCGCCGAAAATTACAAGGCTTCACCGAAATCTGGGGGTGTTCCATCGGAAAACTCATCATTCGCTCAGAAGACAAAAAATCACGACGCTTATGCAAGCGTCGCCATCGCGATGACGCCGTCAACTGCCCTCCTAACCGGAGCGTACAGACACGTCCGACGACATGTCAGAAGTGGAAAAATGGCACGACCACCGTCCACCACCAACAGTCACCATAAATCCACTTATTTTGTCCTCTAAAACTAGCCCTAACCACATGCAATCTACCACTAACAACAAACAGAAGCAAAGCAAGCAAAGGATCAGAAAACTTACTTGATTTAAGTAGAAGAAAGAAGCTGCTCGAAGCTTGACGCGGTGGTCGGAAAAGCAGAAGACGGTGACGGGCAAGAACTTGAAGGAGGCGAAGAGAAATCAGAAAGAGAAAGTTCCAAATGGAACGATTTTCCCCCTTTTATACAAAAGGGCACGTCCAAACACGCACCCGTAGGCCATCATAACTATCCACTAGCCATCATTGCCTATTAACTACTACACGGAGCTCTAGGCACACGTGGCGTCCCAACGTTTCCAATTCTGTCTGACCATTAGTCTCCCCGAACACCGGGCAATGATGTCACGACCACGAATTTCACGAACATCTGGGGTCAAGAGCACTTTGAGACAATCCTCCTCGTCTTCAAATGACGACTCCATACTGGCTCCCCAGAGCAACGAGCAGTCCTTAAGTCATCACTCCCATGCTCGGGAGCAACGACTTGGGGGGCTCCTGTTCTGGACTGGACCAATGGCTAGAATTGGCCCAATCCGCTTCTACTCCAGAGCGGCCCAAATTGCCTAAGTCCAATCCAAAGAGGGGAAAAAGTTACCTTTCTGCCCCTCTAACCGGGCAAGGAATGCAACGTTCCTCCCCGGAATTACTGCCCGTTACGCACGGCCTCATTGCTCCCCGAACAGCTAAGGGCAGGTGCCCGAAACCACACTTATGCCCGACATAATAGCTAGTTTTGGACACCCTGTCCGACATAACGGCTAGTTTGGGTAGTTACCTATTCTTTGGGGAAAACGGTTATTTCGCCTCGAAAATAGGACCGTTTGCCACGCGCTGGAGGCTCTATATAAACCCTCTCGCTTGAGAGGGTCAGGTATCCAATATTCACCCTAAGAATTCATACTTTGTACTTGCCCCTTTTCTCTGGCCCTTTCTTACTTGAGTGTCGGAGTGCCTTGCAGGTACACCCCCCTCCTCTCTATACGACCAGCATCCCTGACGCACTTGGCGACCTGATTCTACAGGATCTGATCCAGCCTTCACGGTCAATTTTAATTTGGATGATGACTTTCTATTTTGTTTTTGCCGACCTATGTTTTTTTTAACGTGACTTATAGAAACATGTAACATTAAGTTTTATATTTTAGGGTTAAATATACAAAATCCCCCTGCAATGTTAGCGAGTTCTCACTTTAGCCCCTGTAATATTTTTTTTAAACACCCCCTCATCTTAGTTAGATTCCCTCAGAAAACCCCCCAGAGTCCAAGTGGCATGGTAGATTCCATTTTAACCATCAGAATGTGTCCTTGTTGGCATTTTGGATTAAATTTTAATGGTTGACTGGGTATATATTTTTGCGTTTCACCCCCTTGTAATAGTTAGGGTTTTACTGCGATGGAGGAACAGTTGCAAAGGGCACATTGATGCGACGGCGAAACATCTGCGAAGAACTTACATACACGAAGACCAACAAATTCGTCCACGAATTCATTTCCTTAATCGAGGGTCGCAATGAGTGAGGTATGTATTTTGGTAAACTTCTTGACGGTTAACAGATATGGTTTGTGGTTTTTTTTTGCTTCTGAATGATTTTGAAATCTTGGTGGGAATATTAGGGTTTTTGATATGTGGTTTTTGTTTGTGAATGATTTTGAAATCTTGACAGGAGTTCAAACCTTTTGATGTTACTTTTCACCATGGGGGTGAATTTGTTAGGGTTAAGCCGGATGAAATTATTTACAGAGGGGGTGTTGATTCGACTGTAAATGGTTTGCTAGTTGCGAACTGGACAATGGATAACATTGTCAAGCTATTGAGTGGGTGGGGGTATAAGGAAGGTTCATTTAGGTTATGGACAAAAGTGTTAGACATTCAAGAGGAATTTATTAAAATTAGAAGAGATGATAATGCATACGACTTTGCTACCTACTTCAGTGCAATGGAAGTTATTGGGGATATATTTTTGGAACATTCTCCAGAAACAATGGATTGTGAGGATATTGAACCTAGGTGTGTTAATGAGAAGATGAGTGAGCATATAGAAGATGAGGATGTTGAAAGGTTAGATGACAGTGAAGATGAGAGAGCAACTGGTCTAGTTGATGGCTTTGAAGGAATTGATGAGCCCGTGCCCATAACAGTAGATAAAAGCAATCTTGTGACAAGTATAGGTGGGCCTAGTGTTAGGTCCAAAAAGAAAATGGACCAAGATAATTACTATAGTGATGAATTGAATAGTGATGATCCAGATGACTCAGGTGATGATGAAAGGCCCAAGTATGAAAGATTTAGGAAAGAGCACCTCAACAAGGATTATAAGTTCAAGTGGGGCATGGAATTTAATTCACTTGCTGACTTTAGGGATGCAATTCGTGAGTGGACAGGGCTCAATGGGAGGGAAATAAGTTTTGTGAAAAATGAGAGCTATAGGGTAAGGGTTGAGTGTAAGGCTAAATGTGGGTTTTTAGTCTTATGCTCTAAGGTGGCCCACAAACACACTTTTTCTATAAAAACACTCAAAGACACCCACACATGTGTTAGGGTTTTGAACAACAAATCTGCAACTTCAAAGTGGGTGGCTAAGCATGTGGTAAAGAGGATGCAAACAAGTGACACAGTTAGGATAAGAGACATCATGCAAGATATAAGGCAAAGCTTTTCTGTGGGTATTAGTGTTGCAAGAGCATGGAGGGCTAAGTTGATTGCAAAGAGGATAATAGAAGGTGATGCTGATAATCAGTATGCATGCATTTGGAGGTATGCAGCTGAGTTAAGAAGGGTAAATCCAAACAACACAGTCAAGATTAATGTTGAAAGACCTCATCCATCCATACAACCAAGGTTTGGATCATTCTATTTTTGTTTTGATGGTTGTAAGAAAGGCTTTATAAATGGATGCAGACCATTTGTGGGGGTGGATGGATGTCACTTGAAGACCAAATATGGTGGCCAATTACTAATTGCCGTGGGTTGGGATGCAAATGATCAATACTTCCCTTTGGCATTTGGTGTGGTTGAAAATGAGACAAAGGAGAGTTAGAGATGGTTCCTTCAACTACTGATTGAGGATATTGGCCAGGATAGAAGATATGTGTTTATATCTGATCAACAAAAGGTACATGTGTTTGATTTAAAAGAAAGGTACTTATTCTGTATTACTTTGGCATTTGTTTGATTTATAATTCAATAATAGCTCATTGACTTGTGTGTTATCCTTGATGTGTAGAGGAAAGTTAAAAAGGAGCAACCTGCTACTGCTAATGCACAAGGAGCCAATGCACAACCTGCTAATGCAGATGCCAATGATAGTGGGCAAGGAAGTGTTGCTCATAATGCACAAGGATCTGCTACTGATATGACTCAAACTGCTACCCCAACTAATGCTGTTTCTGATGTTGCCCCTAGTGCTGCAGTTTCTGATGCTGCCCCAACTAATTCTATGAATCAGACCCAACCACCAACTGTTATGAGTCAAACTGGATCTTGTGTTATTGATTCACTTAAAAACAAGAAAGGAAAGAATCAAACTGTCTTGGTTCAAAAAACCAATTGTGGGAGAAGGATATAGTGAACAACCAATCACACTACCAGACAGTGAGGCCAAAGCAAGTTCAAAAGAGTCTTCCCTTGGATTGCAGACTAGGTCTATGAAGACATGGAAGTCCAAGAAAAAGAGATACTGAGTGTTATGTCTTGTATTCCCAATTTTAATTTGTTGTCATTTTGTTGACTTTGCCAATGAAGTCCTAAGTAGTATGCGTCATTTTGTAGAATTGTCTCATTTTGTACTATGTAACAATGAAATACCAGACACATGCACCAAGTGTGCTTTCTTTATGTATCAGACATATTACTTTTGAAGAATTTCCAAGTGTGCAACAAGAATTGCAGAATTTTGTGTAACTGTTTTGTTTTACATTGGAAGTAATTTCTGTAACAGACAACTTACATTGATAACAAACAATTCAACTTAAATCAAACATTAACAGTGATACATAACAAATGTTTTCATTGATAAGAACAACTCAATTTACATTGCTACATAACAAAAGCTTTCATTTATAACCACAACTCAACTTACATCAAGCTGTAACATTAAACACCTAAATCTAAATTGAGTTTATTACAACCATGACAGACATTCCTCTAACAGACCAACTTAAATAATTACTATGCCAGTCCAACCTAAACTACTACTATGACAGACCAACCTAAACAACTTCTATGACAGACCAACCTAAACAAGTATTATGACAGACCAAGTACTATGTATCAATTACAACCAACCTAAACAACTAAATCAAAACAGACTTTGTTACATGGACATAAATAATACTGCAAAGATCAACCATGACAGACCAAGTACAATTGACATCCATAAATTTTTCCTCTTCTCCATTAGAATCTTTCTTTTCAATTTTTCTGTCTTGATAATGCTTCCATCTGCACCATACTTCTTCAAAACTCTGCCTTCAATTTCCTGAGCAACCTCCTTTGCAAATTCTCTCAAATAACCCTTTATGCCTTCACAATCACAACATCTTGCAAAATCGTTAACAAAATCGTCCCACACAAACAAACCGCAACCATTATGCAAATTAAATCAAACCGATGATTAAGACATACACAGAGATTAACAAATCGAATTAACACATGGATTTAACAAGATGAATATCAACCAACCAAAGAATTTCGACATTTCCAAAATTTTCTGCTAGGATTTTCAACTGTGTTTGATACAAACATCTTCATCGTATCATTGCAACCACATCTTGGGAAACTCTTTCCAAAATTTCCCCCAGACGATGATGACCTGCTACCACCCATGTACACGACGACGTCGGACGAAGAAGATAGAAAAATGGGAGGCAAACCCTAACAATTTCAAGGGGGTATTTGTAAACGCATAAATGTATACCCAGTCAACCATTAAAATTTAATCCAAAATGCCAACATGGACAGATTCTGATGGTCAAAACGGAATCTTCATTGCCACTTGGCCTCAGGGGGGTTTTCTGAGGGAATCTAACTAAGATGAGGGGGTTTTTAAAAAAAAAACTTTGCCAGGGGCTAAAATGAAAACTCGCTAACATTGCAGGGGGGTTGTGTATTTAACCCTATATTTTATTATTAACATTGATATTTTGATAGTAACATACCATGGTATGTAGTTGTAAATGCTAGATTAAATTATAGTTATTATGCATTGAATATCAATTTAATTGATATTATTTGTATTGATTTTATCATGATTATATGATTGCTGGAAAAAAATTGTTTACGTATTATGACATATTAAATTTGTATATTTATAAGTTATGGTATAAATTTTATTGCTTTCATTGAATTCATATTGATATTGCAACACAAAATTTTAATTTAAATATTAATATATGTTTGATATCATGAGATAAGTTGTCTATAAGATTTTTAAGATGGTTTTTATATCGTTAATTATTGTCACTTGTTGCATTAAATTTAAAATATATAATATTTTTATTATAAGAATTCAATTTACATGTGTATATACGTATGAATAAAATGAGATATTTCATTTTATTATGAGATATTATTTAATATTACTTAATATTATATTGACAAAATAACCGAAACGTTATGAATATGTCATGTTTATATTTTATTTGATATTCCTGTGTTGCTTATAATTTCTTTTAAGAGGAAAATTGGATTAAGAATTGTCAAAAATATAAAATTGATAGTAATGTGTTATAATTACTAATTATAATTTGTGGTGGTTACTATTTTTAACCGAGAGATATGATTGTTATATTAAATTATAATTGTTATGCATTGAATATTCAATTTAATTAAATTTATTATGTGTTTGGTGTTAAAATATTTGACCACAACAAATCTCGTTATGTCTAGATGTATGACTTGAATGGAAGTAGCAACGAGACTAATTAATATGTTGTAGAAAATATTTTAGTTAACGATATTTTATTTTGTAATATAATTGTTTCATTTAGAAGTTGAGGAAATTACAAAAATTTATATTATGGAGAAATATTTCAGTGTCTTTATATTTTTTGAAGTGTATGATCATGCTACATTTTGAAGAAAATTTTTAAATGAGATAATCTATATGAGAATAAATCTAAGATTATATTATTCAAAATTTCATTGGGATGTTGTCACTTAGAAATCATCTAAGCAGACCTGTATAATTTAACATAAGCATTTTAAAATTATTTAAATATTATTAAAATATTTAAAATTGTGGTAACATTTTGGGGTGTTGCTTTTTATACCGGTGAAATTCTTAATTCATATTGTTGTATTAAAATTATACAATGATGTTATTAATTAAAATTGTATGAAAACAAATCTATATTTGGGTATATTTAATTTTACTCAATGTGGGGGTGTTGTCATTTGAAAGTCATTCAAATAGACATGTATATAAAGGCATAAGTGGATTTATTTATATCATATTTATATGATATTCTCATTGGAAGTAATTTTGCTTATATATTTAAGCAAATATGTATACATTTATTTGTGGAGATCAAGTATAAATGTTAAATACTTAAGTAAATATTTGAGATTTAATTGACTTAGAGACGTCTTAGTCAATATTTTTAGGAAGAAAAAACGTGGCTTCCTCATTTGTGTATAAAGTAGCTACTAAAAGATGAAATAATATTTTCAATTTGTGTGAAGTTAGATCAGAATGATCTTGGTCAATCCTATGACAAAATCCCTGGGAAGAAACTAATTTGTGAACACATCGAGGGGAATTGGAGTTAAGTCACAACTGAAATTAACAAGTGATGGGAACCCAACCTTTGTGATTGGAGATCCCATGAAAAAGGTTCATATGGGTAAGAACAAGTCACTTATTAGTTCTGCTAGCACCAAAAATTAAGGAATTAATTTTTTATTGCGTCTTTTTCCTATGGTGTAAGTGAGAAAGTGCTAGACACTGCATTACTGAGAGGATAAGCTTACATAGCTTTTAATGAATTTCATATCCTTTATTGGTGGTGTACGATTTGCAGCATACTGATAAGTGCAAAATGTACCTATTTTTGTATATAAGTTTTGTTTCACTTATCGTTACTTTGTGTTAAAATTGGTTGAATAAACCCCACTTTAAGTGTAAATACGTTTACTTTACGTTTTCGTGTGTATTTTGCATTTTCTTGTATATATCATTGAGTTTAATTGCTTTCCATTCAATTTTGTAGGTATTCAAGTAAGGGGATTTCTCCATTGTTGTATAGAGCATTGAATAAGCTTTCCAGGGCTTCTGACCGTGCGTCAATCCGAATTACGGTTCAGAAGTTGTGGTCTCAATAAGGGGTTGTTTTGCTGTCATGTTCGCTTAGCGAGTGTGACAGCGAATGTTCGCTCAGCGAATGGCTGACGAAGGTCCCAGCGAAGGAGTCCAGAAAGAAACAGAGGAGAAAGTGACCAAAGTTCGCTTAGCGAACTTCCTAGCGAGCATTCGCTAGGCGAATAAATCGTTCGCTTAGCGAACTTCTAAAGAAAGCAAGAGTCGGTTTAACTTTTTGTAGGCACTTAAGTGCCATTTTAGTGCATTCATTAAGCGAATGGAAGGGTTCGCCTAGCGAACCTGCAAAAATCTGATTTGTATATAATAGAATTCTGTAATTTTTTAGAGGATGGTTTTGGGGATTCTTGCTCCAACTCCATCAAACTTCATTTTTCAGTAGATTAGCTTAGAAAATAACATGGAAGCTTGCATACGGATGAACCGGGGTGGATTGATCGTCGACCGCCTCTGACAAACTGCGAGATGTTTGGTTCATTTCTTTTTTTCTTTGTGTTTTCTTCATTTGTTGGGTTGTGTATATGTATTTGTTCTGAACTCATGCATATTTGTCTCCCATGGCGTTGTATAAAACTTGCTTTACAAATCTCTATTGGTGATTGTCTCTGATTTTTACTTTATGCGCCGGGTTTGGGTTGCGTTAGACATAACCCTCACGAACTTCGATTAGGGATGGTTATCTGTTAGTTTATAGACTCTAGAGATAGATTTAAGAGCTAACAATCTTTAATAGGCGTCGAATCTTAATGCCTCCGTGCCTTGAGCTAGCGTGCGAAAGTATCAGTGAGGGTAACACGGTTGTTCTCTTAACTTTGCGTTAGACATAACCTTTGTTGTGAGTGATGTTGGGTGATATTGAGGAGTATTGTAGGTCTAGTATAACTGGTCAGTAAGTTTAAGTTTGTGAGGAGTCGATTATGTGCATGCCAGATAAGTTTGTCTTGCTGAAGAATGAGTTTGTTTTTATGTTTTAATGTTTACTTTTCTGTTTTCTTGTTTTAAACCATTCTAATCCAAACTCATAAACGCGAGAGACTGTCGAACGACATTCTTTCCCTCGAACCGATCTCTGTGGACACGACATAAATCCCGGAGGGAATTCTTTCTGAAAATAAATATTTTTGCTGCTTACCCTATTCTGCATCCAACAAAATGGCGTCGTTGCCGGGGATTGGTTTTGATATTAAATCGCATTGCGATATTTTCTTTGTTTTTGAGTTTTGTATATATCGTATATGTTGTCTGTTTCCATTATGTTTGTTCAAGTGTTGTATACATTTTGTTCCCGTAACATTTGTTTAAGTGTTTGGTTAGGGCATTTGCTTTTGGTTTGCGCGGTGAGGCATCACTATGGCATGAAGGAAGGAAGTTACTAGCTAAGCATTGTAAAGGCGTCGAGCTTACGATGTAAAATAAGCATGATGTATTCTTTTCTTTTGCTGTTGTTTAGTTTAGGTAGTGTGGTGAGTATTCATTAAACAAGTTGTACTCGGATTTTTCGTAAAATTCTCAAATCTTCACTTTACAACTTGTTTAATGAATTTTCTGCCGGTTTTTCAGTTTGTGTATATTAATAATTTTTGTGTTTGTCAATGATCTTGTTTTGAGTAGCTTGAAGAAGTTGTGGTGATTTTCCAAGTTTGATCGTTTCAACTTGCGGATGTATGGTAATGATATTGTTAAGTTTTGTACACGTCCAAGGTATGTGTTTATCGTTTTCTATACTTTAGCATATTCATGATACTTAGGCTTTTTACAAACTTTCATGCCATTCATTCTTTTGTATACTTGTTCTTGTGTGAATCACTTTAGTTCCCAACCTTTTTGTGAGGTGGCTTTCCATTGTTCATATATGCACGAAGTACCAACATTCTTGTTTTAACTGGATTTTATTATGTTGAATCTTATATTTGTGTTGATTATATGAAAGCATGAAAAGGATCAAGGCATTTTGTTTCATTTTGAGCACAACTACCTAGCCAAATAGTCAATTCACCTTGTGAGTGTGCGATCATTTGTAACCCCTTTGAGCTTTTTGATCCAAGTTTTATTTGAACTTAATTCTTGTCTATGAGTATTTAGTTCACTTATTTTTGAATGGATTTTGTTTTTTCTTGAACCCTCAACTTTGTGTTGCTGTATGAATTTTTGCCTTGCCTTCGAAAGTAGGGAGTATTCACATGATGATGTGGTTGAATTCAAGTTGGGGAGAGAATGGTTGTTTACTCATTGGTTGGATTCTATGAGGAGAAAAAAAAGAGAAAAATATGACAAAGAAAAAGAAAAGAAAAAAAAGAAAGAAAAAGAAAATCCTTGAGAAAGAAAAACAAAAAGAGTTCAAATAATTGTGCTAAATAAGTATTGTGTTTTGTGTAACACTTGGGATGAAAGAAGAAGTTTGATTGAAATTTTTTGTTTGCACTTTTGTGAGTTGATCACTCCCTTAGGTTTAGACAAGTTTTTGTTTCAATTACCTTAAGAAATTGCCCCTTGTTTGTTTACCCGACCATGCTACAACCTTGAAAAGTCCTTGTGATTTTTGCCTTTGTATGTTCAATATGATTTTTGGATGGTTGCATAATTTAGTCTATTGTTTGTATGATTGTTGTGTGAGTGAAAAGTACCTCATTTTGTGTTTTTCATCTACCGATGATTGTTTTTGCTAGGTGTGATTCACATTTGAACTTGTGTTGTTTTTGAATTTTTGGCATGATTTTTGTATTTTGCATTTATTTCGTGACTATGTTATCGTTGTAGTTTAGTGGTAAGTATTTACTTTGTGTGTACCGTTTTTCATTTGAACCATTACATTTGTTTTCCGTTTTTCAAAACTTGTTGATTCGTGATTCTTTGGTTATCACTCGGTTTCGTTGAGTTGTTTGATCTTTGTTTGAGGACAAACAATTATGTAAGTTGGGGAGAGTTTGATAAGTGCAAAATGTACCTATTTTTGTATATAAGTTTTGTTGCACTTATCGTTACTTTGTGTTAAAATTGGTTAAATAAACCCCACTTTAAGTGTAAATACGTTTACTTTACGTTTTCGTGTGTATTTTGCGTTTTCTTGTATATATCGTTGAGTTTAATTGCTTTCCATTCAATTTTGTAGGTATTCAAGTAAGGGGATTTCTCCATTGTTGTATAGAGCATTGAATAAGCTTTCCAACGCTTCCGACCGTGCGTCAATCCGAGTTACGGTTCAGAAGTTGTGGTCTCAATAAGGGGCTATTTTCCTGTCATGTTCGCTTAGCGAGTGTGACAGCGAATGTTCGCTTAGCGAATGGCTGGCGAAGGTCCCAGCAAAGGAGTCCAGAAAGAAACAGAGGAGAAAGTGACCAAAGTTCGCTTAGCGAACTTCCTAGCGAGCATTCGCTAGGCGAATAAATCGTTCGCTTAGCGAACTTCTGAAGAAAGCAAGAGGCGGTTTAACTTTTTGTAGGCACTTAAGTGCCATTTTAGTGCATTTGCTGGAAGGGTTCGCCTAGCGAACCTGCGAAAATCTGATTTGTATATAACAGAATTCTGTAATTTTTTAGAGGATGGTTTTGGGGATTCTTGCTCCAACTCCATCAAACTTCATTTTTCAGTAGATTAGCTTAGAAAACAACATGGAAGCTAGCATACGGATGAACCGGGGTGGATTGATCGTCGACCGGCTATGACAAACCGCGAGATGTTTGGTTCATTTCTCTTTTTCTTTGTGTTTTCTTCATTTGTTGGGTTGTGTATATGTATTTGTTCTGAACTCATGTATATTTGTCGCCCATGGCGTTGTATAAAACTTGCTTTACAAATCTCTATTGGTAATTGTCTCTGATTTTTGCTTTATGCGCGGGGTTTGGGTTGCGTTAGACATAACCCTCACAAACTTCGGTTAGGGATGGTTATTTGTTAGTTTCTGGACTCTAGAGATAGATTTAAGAGCTAACAATCTTCAATAGGCGTCGAATCTTAATGCCTTCGTGCCTTGAGCTAGCGTGCGAAAGTATCGGCGAGGATAACACGATTGTTCTCTCAACTTTGCGTTAGACATAACCTTTGTTGTGAGCGATGTTGGGTGATATTGAGGAGTATTGTAGGTCGAGTATAACTGGTTGGTAAGTTTAAGTTTGTGAGGAGTCGATTATGTGCATGCCGGATAAGTTTGTCTTGCTGAAGAATGAATTTGTTTTTATGTTTTAATGTTTACTTTTCTGTTTTCTTGTTTTAAACCATTCTAATCTAAACTCATAAACGCGAGAGACTGTCGAACGATATTCTTTCCCTCGAACCGATCTCTGTGGACACGACATAAATCGTGGAGGGAATTCTTTCCGAAAATAAATATTTTTGCTGCTTGCCCTATTCTGCATCCAACACACACACTTGATGAAATCACCTATGTGAGTGTTGAGTGGGGCCGTTTGTATGAGATCTTAGCGAAATCTCTAGAGCACTTATGAAATAACCAGGCACGCGCATGGCCTATTAGCGCACCACAACGTCAACAACAAGAATTGTGGGGGTGTGGTATGAGTGGTAGACCTCTAACATACATCAAGTGTTTTTGGTTCATATAGCTTGATACACCAACTTCACTGTGTGTTAAGTACTATCATTCTAAAGTTGGTTCATATAGCTTGCTACACCAGTTTGATGAATCATATCCAAGATGTTAATTCAGGAATTTGTTTTAAAATTAATTTTGAACTTTTTGAAATATGTGGGGGATTGTTGTAAATTTTGATATATATTTCAAAAGTTTTAAATTAACTTTATCTTCTAATTTTAAATGAGAAATGTGCTAAAATATTTTATAAGAAAATTATTATTATTATTATTTGACTTGGTCAAATAACGTTTTTTGACTCGACTTAGTTAAAATCTTTAATACCTTATCTCTCTTATGTATAATAACTCCCTTATTTTATAAGATGGAGAAAGAATAAAAAAAGTGAAAATCTTCGATTTTATTTTTATCTCCTTCATATTCTTTTTTCGGATTACATCTTCTGGACATCTAAAAATTCTTTCTTGTTGTTCTGTTACCTCGGATTTATACCGAGAAGGGCCTGTTGAATCCTGGGGGATTTGCGCGTATGAGGCGGATAAATTCTTAAGGACAGTGTTCTTACACGCCTCAGGTTTTTTTAACCGTTTATTATTTTGCAGGTTCAAAGATTGGCGATACAGGTGATCAAATTGCACTCATATTCCAATTTGTACAACAATTAGAGTTTGACTTAACTCAATCCTACAAAATCGGTTGATAAGTTGATGGGTGTCACTCTATATAAACCCTTTGTAGATTGTATCTTTAACTAATATAGAATTTAGGTTTTTTTTCCAATACACCCTCTCACGTCCAACACTATTAAACTTAATACGTGGATATAAATAATAGATGGTCTGAATTATTGATGTATGGAATTTGATTTTTCTAATATATTTGAACACTAAAATAATTTGAAAACTCTAAAGAGCTTAGGCTCCCTTTAATTATTATAGGAAGTTACATTTTTTGCATGCTGCCAATGCAAAGCATTAAAATAAAGCAATGTCCATCTTTTCTAAACTTTTATCTTTTCTTTCTTTTTTTTAACTTGTATCATGCAATTTACCTTTTGGAGACACAATACTACTAAGTCCAATTAGTGTTCCTTGTTCCCTTTTGGCAACAATTGTGGAATTTGCTTTCATAATTGTCTTGTGTATGTGACTTCTAATCCCATCTATTTTAATTATTTGGTTCATTTCAGTGTTTTTAAGAAGAATTTTGAAATGAGGTGGAGATTTATTGATATTAGTAGTTAGAAAATAATACATTTACTTTATATAATTGTTGAGATTTAAGTCTGAATAATTAAGCCTTACATTAATTAAAAATGAATATATATATATATATATATATATATTGGAAAAATTTCTAAATCATACATTGATTAGAGCTCAAATTTTCAAAGAGTTTATATAGAATGATATGTTTTATTATACAAGTAGATATTATAAGAATCGGTTAAAATATAATATTTTTATTAATTATTAAAAGGGTCAGCCCAATTAATCCTGAGCACAGGACACAACCAAATCGTAAAGCACAAGCCGTCACATTTTTTCCACCAACATCCCCCAATAAACTAAAACAATTGAAAAATTATGATTCTAGTTATGAAAATTTATTAAATGGGCCTTAGAATATCAATTGTTAGGATTTTAAGGGGGAGACAAACTTATATAAAAAATAATACTTTTAATTCGAAATCGCTATTATTTCTTTGTTCACTCCTTCAAAATTAACCTCAAGAAACAAATGAATTTACACAATAACATAAATTAGATTTTTTTTTCTTTCTAAAAGCCAGTATATTAAGAAACTGAACACAAAATGTGTTCAAGACAGAAGCAAATCAGTCCAAAACAGATACAAGAGTAAGATTTCCTACCAACTCAAATCTAACTACCCTCTTAAAGGGTACATATATAAGGCTAAAAAATCAGAGTTGGGGTAGTAACCTTATCCTACCCTAAACCACTTCCAAACATTGATCTTAATATTCCAACATAAATCATCTAGATATACATCAGTACTTTATCTGGTTCTAGAATCATAAGACAAAAAACATCAATTGAACAAATGTAAAAAGGATCTAATATATCAGTTGTTGAATGAAAAAATAAGCCTTTAGCATAACAATGAATTAACAATAAATAAGTCACACCAACACTAATCAACAATATAAACAATCCATAAATAATTTCCAAAACAAGGTTACATAACAAAGCACATCATCTTAAAAATATGGATATTTGTTTGATTTGAAGAAAATGGGTTAGATTATCAAATATAAATTGGGGCTTTTCCACTAAATGGTAAAATATAAGAAAGGTAATAAAAGAATGTTAATTACCCAGTTATCCTCGAAGAAGAAGAACATTGTGATGACGAGAGTGTTAAATGACGGTGGTGGATTTCAAACCGTACGGAAAAATTACTCTATGACATATTTATTTTTCTCGTGGTTTGTTCTAAACCTAAAGGAGATGAGATTGAAGATTTGCTTCTCTAGTGAGCGAGGTTGAATGATTTGTCTATGTGTTTCGTGTTGTTTCTCGTTTGTTCCTAGCTTTTTGGTGCATCCAGTATTTTGGGTTATAGTATTTTTTATGTCCAATAAAAAAAGAATGGGTCCCTCAGGAGATGAGGTCCAGCGCTGTAGAGCAGGTTGCTCTGGTGAAAGGTCGACCCTGATCAGTACTTTATCTGGTTCTAGAATCATAAGACAAAAAACATCAGTTGAACAAATGTAAGAAGGATCAAATATGTCAGTTGTTGAATGAAAAGATAAGCCTCTAGCATAACAATGAATTAACAATAAACAAGTCACACCAACACTAATCAACAATATAAACAATCCATAAATAATTTCCAAAACAAGGTTACATAACAAAGCACATCATCTTAAAAATATGGATATTTGTTTGATTTGAAGAAAATGGGTTAGATTAACCAATATAAATTGGGACTTTTCCACTAAATGGTAAAATATAAGAAAGGTAATAAAAAAATGTTAATTACCCAGTTATCCTCGAAGAAGGAGAACATTGCGATGACGGGAGTGACCAATGACGGTGGTTGATTTCAAACCGTATGGAAAAATTACTTTATGACATGTTTATTTTTCTCGTGGTTTGTTCTAAACCTAAAGGGGATGAGATTGAAAATTTGCTTCTCTAGTAAGCGAAGTTGAATGATTTGTCTATGTGTTCCGTTTTGTTTCTCGTTTGTTCCTGGCTTTTTGGTTCATCCAATATTTTGGATTATAGCATTTTTATGTCCAATAAAAAAAATGGGTCCCTCAAGAGATGAGACCCAACGGAACAGGTTGCTCCGGTGAAGGACCGGCCCTGATTATTAAAATAGTTACATTAAATTAAATACAATAAATAATAATAAAATAATAGAAGGAAATGTGTTGCGATAATATTCTAGTAGCAATGCTATAGAAAAAATAACATGTGCAATAAAGAGAATTGAATGTGACCAATCAAAACTTATTGTTGTACGAAAGTCATTAAATAACCATGCAATCAAAGCATGCCACCGGCTATACTTAATGCATTTGCGTGTGGTTCATTCAAGGAAAAAAAAAACATACACAATACTACTCCGTTTCATATTATAAGCAAAAATTATTTTTTAAATATATTAAATAATTAATGCATCTGATTTATATATAGATCAGATACATTAATTAATTAATATATCTAAAAAATAATTTTTGCTTATAATATGGAACTGAATGTGTAGTGTAATTTTGACTATTGGGTATTTTTTTTTTTATGAAACTTAATGCCACTGGCTATACTTAAATGTACATATTTTATGAAACCAAAAGAAATATTAAATAATTTTGACTATTAATAAACAATAGAGTAAACAAACATGAGAGTAATTTTGAGGGACCATACCCAATTCCATTATGACATGAAGTTGAACATGTGAATGACACATGCTTAGTCAAAATAGACCAAGAGACAGAAAGTTTAGAAGGCCAGTTCCATATTATGGTAGTTTACTTATAAACAAATTCAACTTTAACACGATGCAGGGTTGCTATTTTTCTCTATTGGTAGGTGCATGGTGCTATGTTTGAAATACTACTAGTACTAGTTAAAGTTGGCATGTACACGAATTGGGGACGGGTCTTCTATAGTGCACACCAATAACAATAACAATACCATATGATGCGACACGTCTACACTTGCATTTTCATCTCAAGTGGATGATGTAGCAACATGGCTAGGTAGTAGGTAAACTAGACTTTTAAAAAAAGACCATCCACTCTCTCTTTTCGCCATAAATCATGCAAAGTTGCAAACTTTTTCCCGTTAAAAAAAACTCAAGTAATCATGTCATAATATAATTGCGGTTCCGGAATTGGTTTGGTTCAATTTCGAGATAATTTTAGATACTAAACAATCTTTATAACATATTCCCTCCGGTCATTATTATAAACAAAAAAAACACTTTAAATTTTGGTCATTATTATAAGTAAAAATTATTAAATTTTAGATTAATTAATACTTGTATTACTATTATACCCTTAATTTAATTCAAAAGCATTTAATGTTGAAAGTTGATTCATCAAATAAATCAAGGATATTATCGTAAATTTTACTTTGATTGTATATGAAATCAAGAAAATTAATTATACTTGACTAACTTTCTTAATACGTGTGAAAGTAGTTATTTTGGCGTATAATTGTAACCGAATGGAGTACTATTCTTAACTTATTTTGCAAAAAATATTTGTCTCAAATTATAAGTTACTTTAAAATCTTAATATAATATTAATGATTTTTTATTAATATATGTTTTATCATTTATTTCTCTTTCTTCTTCTCATTCCTTTAGTATGCTTTCCAATAATAAAGGGTAATTTTGTAAAGTCATCGATCATTTCACTTTTATATAAAGTAATAATTGCATTTTTTAATTTGAGTGAAATATACAAAACGTCTTATAGTTTGAGACGGATGAATTATATCATCACTATTAAGAATATATTTCATAATTGTTTTTTGTTTTGTTCTGTATTGTTGACTAGTGTTGATTATTCCCTGCATGCCTTATGCAGGAATGTGTTTTAATTCTTTTCTTTGCTTTTATTTTAAAAAAAAATCATAATTGTAGTATTTTTTTTCAACCATTAAAAGAGCATTTTAAAATGGTGGTTGTCAAGACTGGTTATGTAAGTGTTTGGTTTTAGTTGTTACTTTTTCTTTATTGCATTTTATATGTTGTTAAACCATATAATTAGGGCTGTAAATGGGCCTCTAGAACCGAGAACCGGTCCGAGAACCGATCCGGTAGAGCCGCCCCAAAGAACCGGTCGAAATGGTCTTTGGTATGGTATTGGATATAATTTGTATCCGTATCCAGCAGAAATATCCGTATCCAGCCTATAAATTCTAAAATTTTAGGTTTTTCTCATTTTTTCCTCTCTCTTTTCCCAGACGCTCTCAGTCTCTATCTCGTCTCTCACTCTCTCTCACCTCACATGCTACCACTCTGTTATTTCTCTTCCATTCGTCTCTCTCTCCTAGGGCTTTAAGTCTGATCATCATTCCGTTGTGTTGTGATTGTTGGTGAACCGTGGAAAGCATTCAAGACAAATTTTTAACTTGTGTAATGTATCCAAACTCTATACACTTTATTTTCTGTTATGTTGTTCTGTTTATGTACATAGTTTGCATGTTTGAGGTATCAAGTAGTTATACAACTTGTATAAATTTTGACCTAAAATGTGTAGATTTAAAACATAATTTTGACCTAGGGTTTTGAGGTTATAATTTTGTTACTGTGCTGAGGTTGTATTTTCGGCCTAGGGTTTTGATTTGAGGTTATATCTTGTAAATTTGGTTGTTGTGGTTCTATGTTGGCAACTTGGCATAATAATAAATTGTGTTGCTGAGGTTGTATTAAGTGACTCAGTTTTGATTTGTTTCCTATTCTATTATTGTTTGATTGATATATTTTTTTCTTGTAATGTCTTTTCAAGATTCTTCATTGACTCCAACCATGGATGATCTGATTGATATCAACATGTTGCTTGATGGGGAAGAGGAGACAATGGATGGAGGAAATATAGAGATTGGTGAGATGATTGAGTTGGGAGTTTCAGTTTCAATTCCAACTTATGTAACCACTCAAAATACATCTACCGCACAAAATACAACTACAACTCAAAATACAACTATTGCTGATGAGCCAACCCCTCCAATTGACCCAGCTCAGAGTTCACAGAGCCAGATTAATGCTTTTGGTAAAGCTCCTCGTCCCAAGAAATCTGCTGTTCATACTGAGATGGTACTTATTGAGATGCCTAATGGTGCCAAGAAATGGAAATGCAAATGGTGTGGTAAGCTTTATACTTATGATGTGAAATGGAAAAGTACTTCTAATGGTAAAAAAACATTTAGAAAATTACATTCAAAGAAAGCTGAGGTTGAGAGGTAATACTGACAAAGAAGTTGCACATTCTAGGTTAAATGTAGGTGCTGATAGTACTTCTAGTTTGACAACTTGGACATATAACCATGCTAGGGTTAGAGAAGTTGCAGCTCATATGATTCTAGGTCATGCATTTCCTTTTTCTGTTATGGAAGGTGTTATTTTTAATGAATTTCTTAAAGAAATTTATCCATAGTACAAAAAGATTAGTAGACAACAGGTTAAGTTGGATTGTGAGACAATTTATGAGGCTGAGAGAGTTAAGATGAAAAAGTCTATGTCTATGATTAACAGGATCAGTCTTACAACTGACCTGTGGTGGTCTGGTGAACAGAAAATTGGTTATATGACTATGACTGGCCATTTCATTGATTCAAAATGGCAGTTTCACAAAAGAGTTTTATCTTTTAAGAATGTGCCACCCTACTGCTAATTTGTTTTTGGCTGAGCTTTACAGGGTGAAGGTTTTACTTGATAAACCTTCAAGCATCTCAAATAATCCTCAGTTGCAGGCCCTTGCTAATGAAATGAAGTTGAAGTATGACAAGTATTGGTCAGAGTCTAATACATTGATTTCTATTGGTGCAGTTCTTGATCTAAGGTATGTACATCTTCCTCAGTTGCCTTGTGATTAATTGGTGTTGCCTTGTGATTAATTGGTGTTGCCTTGTGATTAATTGGTGTTGCCTTTTGATTAATTGGTGTTGCCTTGTGATTAATTGGTGTTGCCTTTTGATTATATCTTATCCTGCTGTTGCCTCATTTGATAGTTACTTGCCTATGATGAATTTGAGGTTTGTAAGGCTTGTATCTGTCTAGTTTATATGTTATCCTGCTGTTGCCTCATTTGATAGTTACTTGCCTATGATGAATTTGAGGCTTGTAAGGCTTGTATCTGTCTGGTTTATATGTTATCCTGCTGTCTGGTTTATATAGTTACTTACCAATTATGTTACCTCTTTGTGTGACTTTACTAGTCTCAGATTCTGAGGCTAAAAATACCTTGAAAATACTTTAGTTGGTTGACAACTATTCTTGTTCAAATAGGTATAAAATAATCTTCATCAAATGGGTATATCCCTTCTTGTATCCAAATGCTACTCAAGCCACTGCCTATGAACAAGAGTTGGCAACCAACTTAAAAACTCTATTCCAAATGTATCAAGATACCTATGGAGTTAATGATGCCCCTGTATCTGAAACTCCTGAAATATGAACTAGTTTTGGGTTGGGAAGGAGGAGTTTTGAGATGTTTTTAGAAACTGTTGTTGGTAGTTCTAATTCAAAATCTGATCTTGAATTATATCTTGAGGAGTCTCCCTTGAAGGTTCCCCCAAACACTAAGTTTGATGTTTTAACTTGGTGGATGGGGAATGAAGCCAAGTATCCTGTTCTTAGTAAATTAGCAAAGGATATCCTAACTGTTTCCGTTACAACTGTTGCTTCAGAAGTAACTTTTAGTGCTGGTAAAAGGGTTATTGATCTGAAACGATCTTCTATGAAAACTAAGACAGTTGAAATGGTACTTTGTGAGGGTGATTGGGTGAAGGAGAAATATGGTATTAAAAAGGGTTGCGTTGCAAGTATTGTAAGTATCTCTTGGTTTATGTTGTATTTATATTGATTATTACATTTAAGTTGCCTTGTTTAACTTATATTTTTTATTTTGTAGCTTGAAGAACCTCAAGATGAACCTCTAACATATGATTTTGGTCAGGAATAGGATCCGGGTGTCGCTTCTTTGTGATGTTGTTTTGTTGTTTTGTAATTGTGACTTCAATGCCAAATTGCCAATGATGAAATTGTTCTGAGGCATATCATTCACAAATGTATTTTGTAATACTAGTAGTAGCATTTTGAACAAGTACTTTGAACAAGCATGTTGTATAGTATGATGACATTTGTTAAATTTTGTAATCTTGTTAAAAAAAATTATGTTTTTTTTGGCAAAAAAAAAATCCAAAATATGCATTTTTCTTGGATGGGCCAGGTACCCGAACCGAAAAAACCGGTTCGATTATGGATCTCACTTTCTAATAACCGGTTAACCGGTCCAGTTTCGGTTTACCCGAAAATTCTGGACCAGTAACGGTTCTAATTTTGATCTATCACTGTTTGGGCCCGGTCCGGTTTTACGCGATAGGGGGATCGGTCCAACATCCGGTTCCTTAGATAATCGGTCCGGACCGGACCGAAAACAACCCTACATATAATAGACATGATTGCAGATATGAGAAACATAAGTCATTGTAACAACATCACATTTGGGTTGTTGGGCTATAGAAAGAAGTAACTGATCTCGCCAAATTATTTAATAGTGTGTTAGTCAACTTCAAAAAAGATGATTTGAGATTATTGAGGAGTTCATATTGAGGATGAATATAAAAAGACGAACACTTACATCAACAATGTCTCCATAAGGTTGCAGATGAACATTTTACATCGACTGTAAAATTGTTGGGGTCATCCGAAGTGGCACTTTATAATAAAGATATAATGAAGGTTTTGGAGGCTATCACATGTTCACGTCACCTCAATATCGACTACCATGTTCTTTGAATCCCCACTTGTGGCTGAAAGTTGATATTATTCTCAAGCGCATTAATTGTTATCCAAAAAGATATCATGTGGTAGAGAAGATTTGTGAGATCAACAAATGGAGAAGGTTCTTATGTAAAAAGAGATCTTTTATGTCCAATCACTTTAGTAGTTAACTTATTGATATGAGGAAAATGTTTGACGAGTTTGGCAAAGTTTGTAGATTCCACACCCTTCACGATGGTGGGATGCACCATATTGTTGTAGTTTCTATTTAGAGGTGTTTAATATCCAAGGTTGTTATGTAAAGAGTCACTAAAGATCTAGAAAAATATCTCAATGAATTTCATTTTTGTGTCATGGTATTAGGTGGTGATGAGCCCATTTTACAGTGTGCTAAAAAGGTGTTAAACAAGCTACATGGAGACTATTCTTTATCTATAGTTATAGTAGATTTCTAAAATATTTTAAACATGATAGATTGATTGACACTAATGTGCGAGGTGTGATGCTCGTCTATTTTTTTGTGAGTTGAATTTCTTTATGGTCAGGCAAGGAAGTTTTACCTTAGAGATGAACATATTATGTTAACCACTAGAATGCAACAAGACGGTTCATTAAGGCATCTTGTGTTACAACCCCTTATTCATAAGATTAAAGACAATTGCAAATTTCTTCTTCATACTTGATATTTCAATGATGGGACCCGTTGCAAGGGATTCAAAGAAGGTCGTTAAAGCATTTGACATCATTTAAGAGATGTATAAGTTATTGGGCATTGATTTGAATATTAATAAGATTGAGATCTTTTGACCTTTGTGTGATAGGAGTAAACATTCGTGGAATGTTGTGTCCCTTTGGACATTCAAAGATCGGTATTGTAATGAAACTACTATGAGGGATTGTTAGTTGAGATAAAGGATTTATTGAATGATTATCCATGGAGAGATTTGTCATGGTTGTTGAGTTAATGCAACTTCTTCCATAACTAAGGTATCCATAGAGTGAGATTCTTCTACTTCGATCTTGCATAGGTATTGCCAAAAAAAAATTGGCCTAAGGACGTTCTAACAAATTCACATGAAGGAGGGACTATTTGGTTTGATAAAGCGTTGCGAAAAAGGATTCAAGAAATTTTAGTTGGTGGAGGTCCTTTTTCTAGGGATTTTTAATAGAAGGTGGATTCTTAATCTATTAGGGTTGTGGCTTGGGTTTATATTCAGAAGTATAAGCGACCTCGTACGATTTTATGGCTTCAAGAGTCCAATCTTGAGTTTTACAAGATCATATATTGAGAGATAATGAGATATGTGACATGACCTCTAATTTTGACAAAGCTTTGAATAATCTTAGTGGTACAATTTAGGATTTGACCTTAACAATTTTACAAGCAATTACATCGTCTCCTCTAAGGCCTAACATGTTTCGGCGAATGCTTTTTTTAGTAAAAGTGTTTAGAACATAGAAGTAAAGTTTGACATGGCTAAAAGATAGAAATTAATTTTTAGGTGTTTGCAAACAACATATGATCTTGATTTTCTCCTAGATTTTCTCCTAGATTTTCTCATTGAGGGTTATGGTAGCATATGTCACTAGCTGTGTATCGTACTATCTTTAAGTATTCCTTTGTGATTCCATTATTTTTAATTGATGATGTTTTTCTTATTTGCCGTAAGGCATATCTGAATACCTCAGGGAGCACAAGTTCATTATAAGGAGATTTTATGCTTCAAATATCGACATGACTTTGTTAGGAATGTATTTTTGAGATATTTATACAAATAGAAGTATTTGTGAATAAAAAGATGCTTGTAAACTTCTTGGTCAACCCACGAGAAGGTAGATCGACGTTTAGGCCAACAAATATTCTTGTGTATGAGTTGGTAAAAAAAAAAAACATATATGTGTGGATTTAACTAAAATTTCTCTATTTTTAGGATTGAATCTTCTTTTACTGCGAGACAAAAAACTCTCGAATGCGTAACAATTGTCATGTTTTTATTCAATTTACGTTTGACAATTTTGACTTCCTAACATCATAATTCTATTAAATGTCTAAAAAAAATTCTAAGGGTTATCCATATCAATATTGCATCTCCGTATTTGATTTAAAAGAAAATGCTATTCTTAAAATTAATAAATAAAATAAAAATAATAATCAACAATTTTGATTATGCATGTGTTACACGTTTCTAGTAAAAAAAATTAATGTATCGAAATTATAAATACATTTATATTGTATTTATTATCCACTTTAATTCTTGAACATATTTTTAGATAATTAATTCAATTCTCAAATATATTTGATATTTATCAATTTAATTTATAAAAATCACTTAAAAATATTCTAAGATGCATTTACAATTTCAATCTACTTAGAAGAGATTATAATTTACTTCGACCAAAAAGACTAAACTCCATTATTCCCAAATTTCTATTCAAAACTACCTCTATTTAACAACTCCCCATAGACCCAAAAAATTCCACATTTTCACTCTTTCAAACCCCCCATTCTCCTTTACTCTCTTTCATCAGAAATGGCTTCAAAATCCTCACTCATTCTCTGTGTTCTTGCAATCTGGACCCTTGATTTAGCTCAGGGTGGTTTATCAACCCATCATCAAGCTCCATCACCATCATTGGACTGCACAAACCTTGTCTTAACAATGGCTGATTGTCTGTCTTTTGTAACAAACGGTAGCACAACAACAAAACCAGAAGGTAACTGTTGTTCTGGTTTGAAATCTGTTCTCAAAACTGCTCCTTCTTGTCTCTGTGAGGCGTTCAAGAGTAGTGCTCAGTTTGGTGTTGTCTTGAATGTCACCAAAGCTACTTCGCTTCCTGCTGCATGCAAAATTTCTGCTCCTTCTGCCACCAAATGTGGATGTAAGTCCTTTCTTTTTTTTTTTTTTAATTTTATTATAAAGTTTGTTTTTTTTGGATAGTTTTGTTGAAGAAAGTTTCATTTTTTTTAATATGTGAAGTATTTGGTTTCTTCATTGTTCTCCCATTTGGGTTTTCTCAAATTTTCAATTTTTATGTCTGGGTGGGTTATTTTGTTTTCAGAACACTCACTCTATTTTTTTTTTTCTTTTCATTTAGGATAAAATATCTATCTATTTTTTTTTTTATCTAATAGCATTGGAATTTAATTTCTTAAAAGTGGAATAATTGTGATGTTGCGGGCTCAAATCCGTCTCTCTGAGCAGTTGAATGTTCGACATAACTATCAACTAAATTGTGATGTTACGGGTTTGAATCCGCTTCTGTGTAGTCAAATGTTTGGCATAACTATCAACTGAATTGTGATGTCACAGATTTGAATCTGTGTCTACGCAGTCGAATGTTGGGCATAACTATCTATTGATTTGGTTTAAGAGTTGAATGTTCGGCACAACTATCAACTGAAATGTGAATTTTGATGTCGTGGATTTGAATCCGGATCCGTGCAGTTGAATGTTGGGCAAGTTGAGCATAACTATCTGTTGATTTGGTTTAACTGGGACATATTTGTTTCTATTTATAGCAACTGTGTAGATTAAATAGACCAAGTTTTATTTTGTCATGCAATTAAGGTCTAAAATGAATGTTAACTCCATTGTCTATTGCAATCTATTAATTTTGTTTGTGTTTTTCTTTTTCATTATGCAACACCACTTTGGGATGGGTTTGTTTGTTTTGAATTTTTTCCTCCTCTCTTGATCATGTTAATCACTATTGCCTTATTGTTTTTGCAGTATCTGAAACTCCTACTTCCGCACCTGCTCTTGCTCCTGGTATGTTTCTCACTTACCACTATTCGCCATAGTCACAAATTTGCTGTATTGGATCAGATCAAATAGTTGAAATTTTAAGTTAAATAATTTTTATTTTAACATACATTGTATTTAAATTTAGACCAATTGATCTTGATCCAACGAACGTTGCGAGTGAATGTCTCGCATGTGTGAATGCGACGGATTATGATTAGAGTAGACCTATTTTGTTTCCCAATTAGTATTAGTGTTTTCAATTGAGTTATTTTTTCTTTGTAGTTGGAGGACTCTCTCCACAATCATCTGCAACATCTCCAACATCTTCTGGTTCCTCATCTTCAAGTCTGAATGGCCCTGTAAATGAGTTATCTCCAGCACCAACACCATCTCTAGGGAGCACAGCATCAGAACTATTCCCAATTTCAATGAGATCCTCACTTGTTTGCATATTGGTGGCTATAATATCACTTTTTTAAAATGAGTTTTTCATCTTTTCATTTTGAGATCAGAGATGACATGAGAGGGATTATTTTGATGCTTTCTTTTGAGCTTTACCATTATAGTACTTATATGTGTGACTAGGTAAAAATTCATTCTAGGAATGACTCAAACTTATTTACTTTTGTACCCTCTTTATAATATTTTTATATATGTCTACATATATTTATATAACAATTTGAATTGCTATATTATTTATTGTTGTTTTTGTAAGAAGTATTTGTGTGAAAGTAACATCTAGGACTAAAATGTAATTTCAAGTAAGCACTATCATTTAGTGCAAGAGTTTTTTTTTTTTACATGGTTTTCATAGTCATCACGCACAACTACCTACCTCTATTGGCAAAAGTATTTTTGGTAGAGAAAGATGCCCATGTGATGTGCTTATTGTTTTTATGGTCACCACTCATCACAACCACATAGGTTGGTGAGATTACTAGTTAGACAACAATATCCCTAGGATGGACCTCTAATAAAATATCCTTGTGACATTGTAGTTCTTATAATACCATATTGTTGAAGGAAAATAAAAATAAAAGATTCTACCTTTTGTGGTCAAATTATGACACTTGATAAACACAATGAACCATTTAAATCAATTGTCATGCTTTGGCCTTTTATCTAGCCAACTAGACAAAAGGTAGTTGTTTGCATTGATCATTTGCTTTCTACTTTCGGCCCGTGCTTAATAAAAGAGAGTGAATGCAAAAAAACAATTATTTATTAGATGAGTTTAATTGGTATGCACTGACAGTGTAAAATAATTTTACACTGTCAACCAATAGGAATATATTAATCTGCCATGTCATACAATTAATTTAAATTTTACAGTCTGATGTGGCGGGATGCATGAGGGTGATTGGTTGACAGTGTAAAATATTTTTATACTGTCAGTGCATACCAATTAAATTCTTATTAGAAACAAATTTAAGGGAATTGTTTATTCCACAATAGGTGATTGGAAAAATATCAAATAGAAATTCGAAAATACTTCTTAGATTTGAAAATGCATTTTTGTGCATTTTTAGACGCATGTTCTAAGTGAGTTTTAATTTATATTTGTTTTAAAATTTAGTTTGAAGATGTATTTTCGGATTTACCTTATACGCACTCCATGCATTTTCAATTGAGAGACACTTATTTCGACATATATTAATTCGAAGATGCATTTTCATAAACGCCTCAGTACGGAAATGCATTTGCGTACAATAAATTTTGACTTTATTTTACAGATACACTGATGTAATTAACGATGTATTATAGTTATACTACCAAATTAAATTTTATATAAATTAGACCATATGCTTATCAAATAATATGAAAATGCCATTTATAAATGAATAAATCCAAAATCTATAATGAAGTCAAAGTAAATTACAAACGATAATAGTGTTCCTATTACAAATACTATATACTATTGCGTATGCCGGATCCGGGCTCTCCTGTTCCTACGTTGTCTCCTGTACTAGACTCGGACTCTCCTGTTCCTACGCTGTCTCCTGTACTATATTATCATATGTGCATCTTCCATGATGGCATCTAGAATGTCCCTCACGTTAGAGTCTTCTAGAAAGACTTTCATTCTTATACCTGCATGCCCAAGCTCCAATATACGTCGACATCTAGGCAACACATCAACTGCATGATATGCCCTAGCATGTTCCTATTCTAGTATCTCCTGATGAGTTGGCCTAGGTGAATCACACGAAGCATCTAATTTCATATAAGGATGTGACACCTTGAAATACCGCTGGATGTAGCCGTATGCAGCACTCCAGTTGTTAGAAGCTAGGGTACCACGTGTCGCATTTGGTACAAGATGACTAAGGTAATCCATATACATGACACCCACATATATGCGTGTCATAACGGGAAGAGAAAACTTGGAAGGGTCTCTAGGAACAAACTGCATGTAGCCGAACTGCCGCATAACGCGCTAAGGCAGATGTGGAGACATTAGACTTGACCTGCAAGCCAACCATCCAGAGTAGAAGGCTATTCCGTCCAAGGGACGTGTCTCACAGTGAACTATGTACGCATGGAAGTGTATATCCTCTGCTACCAAGTGGTCAAGATACACTCTAAGTAGCTATATCGACTGATTCCCTCTGAGTGTGATAAATGTAGAAGCACGTAAGCATATCCTAAGTCTAGGTCGGAACAAATGAACAACCGAATAAGCGTAGGAAGTGTTGGAGAATCCATGCCTGAAAATGGTACATATGAATCATTAGTAATGGCGTAACACAATTGTTATGAAAATGTCACAATACATTAACACTAAAAGATGAAAATATATTATCGTCAACAGTATACAACTGTCTGTCATTTGTTTGGTCATCCACATACAAGCTTAACTAATTTGGAGTACAGGTAGACCAAACAAACGACCTCCAATTGTACTTATGGATCCGTTCCAAGTCAGCGAAGTATCTCAGGTAAACCACATCCATATTAGTGACACTATTGTCCACAAAAGTGGACGTGCTAACCGAGTACAACATGTATCCTCTCAAAGCGTATGATCGATACTGCATAACTTGTTTATCACGACCAGCGGTCTGCTCTGCCGCATGAAGCTATTATGCATATAACCTCTCTAGAAATGGAAACCTAGCATGACAATCTCAGATTGATTCTAACTCCTGCAGGGAAACCCCCGGTTTAACTCCTAGATAGGTCACAATTATCTCCACTGCCTCATATATGGTAATCATGTTGTGGTCTAATAGTCTTTTCCTGATCAGAAAATGCAGCGAGCATGAGACATCATCCAGTGTGATGGAAATCTCGCCATGTAGAAGATAAAAAGATGTCATCTCTGAAGGGAAATCGCGATTTAAAACGCAGCGGAAATTAAAATTTCCCTTTAGCGATCCTTACGAAAGATCATGATCAGTGATAGAATGGTTATCTCTTGTGGCGATGAAACCTTTGATTCTGAATCAAAGGAATAATCACGAGCGATGTACGATGAACAACGCCTCTACTCAGTCCACACGAACAGCTTCTTTCAGTCTCAGTGTTAGCTGCTACGATTGAAGGCTTTGAGTGAGTGAGAGAGAGAGAGAGAGAAGGAAAATACGGCTAGGGTTTCACAACTGAATTTTCATCAAGTGTTTATGCTTCTGCATAAGGGTTATATTTATAGAACCACTTATGTGGGCTGCAAGCTAAAATGCCCACTTAAGTGCATGGACACCATATCTTATGATGTACCGTATATCACTTAAGCACGTGGTACCATACCGCAATTCGTATTCCACTTAAGTGCACCGTACCTTACAGTGTTACATATTTACTTAAGTATACCATACCTTACGGTGTGCCTTATTTACTCTACCTCTTATCAAACTGTCTTTATGTGTGTGACCCTGTAGGATTTCGCGACGTTGGTAATTATTTTAAATCATGCATTTAACATAATAAACAGTGAGCGGTATCTAGCAACACATCACTGCTACCCAAGTCACGAAATTGTCATTTGATCTTACAAAACCTTTTGTGACAGTGCTTGTGTGTATAATTACCCTTTTGCCCTTATGTCTATATTGAACACAAGGCATATACCGTGTCATCCTTGTTCAGTTCAATATTGGACCCTTAGACATTTATCCTGTTATGTAGGATGGGAAAATTCCATCTAGGTCACTCATGTCCCTCAGTATGCTTTATGAAGTACCCATCAACTGTCTTTATAGTCATCCAATTACGGACAATGTTTGATCAACAATAAAATACTTGACTCTATATCTAGGGTCCATAGTGGTTTTAGGTCGAAGGGTGGTATACACCACTATCATCGTGAGAGTAACTTATGACATTTTGCATAACATTCTATGTAGTACTCTCATAGTGGGTCTATCCAGTATAAATATTACTCCTAATATTCATACCTATGTTAAGACTTGATAACTCCTTATCCATGATCCATGAGATGTGGTCATCAGTCTATCTACATAATAGTCTTAATGCTTTAAGGTTATCCCATTTCACATTAAAGCTCGACTACGGATACTTTAAGAATAATGCCCTTATGTTTAATGGAATCTCATGATTAAGTCACACTTAATATTTCATTAAACGAACTAGCTATTCTAGGTACTTTATCACTTTGGAAAAACAAACATAATAACGAAATGCCTTTTATTATTAATAAATAATTTGATACAAGTACCAAAAGTATTAGCCTCTAGGGCTTACACCAACAATCTCCCACTAGCACTAGAGCCAATCAGGCATACCCTTAATACCCATAGATCTAGTATGGCCATCATGCTTCTGTTGCGCAAGAGGCTTTGTTAGTAGGTCATCAATGTTGTCAAGTGTAGGTACTCTGCATATCTTCACATCTCCCCGATCTATTATCTCTCGAATGAGATGATAATGCCTAAGTATGTGTTTGGATCATTGGTGAGATCTAGGCTCCTTAGCTTGTGCGATGGCACCATTGTTATCACAATAGAGATTAATGGGATCCACAATGCTAGGGACTATGCCAAGTTCACTAATGAACTTTTTGATCCAAACAACTTCCTTTGCTGCATTTAAGGCAGCAATGTACTCGGCTCAGTTGTAGAATAAACAATTGTTTCTTACTTTGAACTTTTCCAGCTCACACCGCCACCATTTAGGCAGAACACATAACCAGATTGCGATTTAAAGTCATCCTTATCTGTCTGGAAGCTAACATCGATGTATCCAATTACCTGAGCTCTTCCTGACCTCCATATATCAAGAATGAATCCTTATTCATTCTCAAGTACTTAAGGATATTCTTGACAGCTATCCAATGAGCATCATCGGGATCAGATTGGTACCTAATCGTTGCACTTAAAGCATACAAGACATCTGGTCGAGTACATAACATGGCATACATGATAGATCTTATTGCAGATGCATATATGATCTTATTCATGCGATCCCTTTCTTCCTTAGTTGAAGGAAATTATGTTTTTGATAGACACAGGCGATGTTGCTTAGGTATGAATCCTTTCTTGGAATCATGCATATTAAAGCGTCTCAGCACTTTGTCTATGTATGTACTCTGACTTAGGCTAAGCAGTTTTTATGATCTATCTCTATAGATCCTGATTCCTAATATATAGGCTGCTTCACCAAGATCCTTCATAGAAAAGCATTTCCCTAACCAAGTTTTTACTTGTTGCAAGGTAGGGACATTATTTCCAATGATTAATATGCCATCTACATATAATGCCAGGAAGACAATCATGCTCCCACTAACCTTCTTGTAGACACAAGGCTCATTTTCATTCTTTATGAATCCATATTGTTTTACAGTTTCATCAAAACGAAGATTCCAGCTTCTGGAAGCTTGCTTCAATCCATAAATTGATCGTTGTAACTTGCATATCTTTTAGGCTTCTTCTGGTATGTCAAAACCTTCAGGTTGTGTCATGTACACATCCTCAAGAAGATTTCCATTAAGGAAAGCAGTCTTGACATCCATCTTCCATATTTCATAATCATGATATGCAGCGATAGCAAGTAAAATCCGAACAGATTTAAGCATTGCAATTGGTGAAAAGGTTTCATCATAGTCTACACCATGAATTTGTTTATAACCTTTAGCAACCAGTCTTGCCTTATAGGTATGTACCTTACCATCCATGTCAGTCTTCTTTTTGAAGACCCACTTGCATCCTATAGGATTAACTCCCACAGGAGGCTCTACCAAGGTCCAAACCTGGTTTGTGTACATGGAATCCATTTCAGATTTCATGGCTTCTAGCCACTTCTCAGACTCAGGACCAGTTATGACCTCTTGATAGGTTACAGGCTCATCTTGATCCATGAGTAATACCTCACCTTGATCAGTTATGAGATATCCATATCTCTCTGATTGGTGACGTATCCTGCTCGACCTACGCTGGTCTTGTTCTACTTAAGTAGGTTGCTCTTCCACAACTACTTGTGGTTCCTGCTCTAATTTCTCCATAAGTGTATCAATGCTTTGTGATTCTTGAATTTCTTCAAACTCTACTTTCCTCTACTGATTCCTTTAGAAATAAAGTCCCTTTCCAAAAAAACTCCAGTTCGAGCGACAAACACTTTGCCCTCAGAAGGATTGTAGAAGTAATACCCTCTTGTTTCTTTAGGATACCCCACAAATAAGCATTTGTCATATTTGGGCTCAAGCTTAGTTGAAATTTGTCTTTTCACATAAGCTTCACAACCCCAAATTTTCATGTAAGACATATGTGGTTTCTTACCACTCCATATTTCATATGGTGTCTTTTCAACCCTTTTGGATGCAACACGGTTAAGTGTGTAAGCTGTTGTCAGTAGTGCATGTCCCCAAAAGGAGTTTGGAAGATCGGCGTGACTCATCATAGATCGGACTATGTCTAACAAGGTTCGATTTCTTCTCTCAGATACACCATTCCATTGTGGTGTTCCAAGAGGAGTGAGTTGGGATAGAATCCCACACTCTTTTAGATGGTCATCAAACTCTATGCTTAAATATTCACCACCTCAATCTGATCGAAGAGTGTTAATATTCTTACCTAGTTGGTTTTGTACTTCATTCTTGAACTCCTTGAACTTTTCAAAGGATTCAGATTTGTGTTTCATTAAATAGACATAGCCACATCTACTCAAATCATCGGTAAATGTGATGAAATATTGAAAACCTTCTCTGGCTGGTATGTTCAGTGGTCCACATACATCAGTATGTTTGAGGGCTAAAAGATCATTAGCCCTTTCACCTTTTCCTGTGAATGGGGACTTTGTCATCTTTCCAATTAAACAAGATCTGCATGTATCATATGATTCGTAATCAAAAGAGTCAAATAGTCCATCTTTATGGAGTTTGGAGACGCGTCTCTCATTTATATGGCCTAAGCGACAATGCCAAAGGTAACTTGGATTTAACTCGTTAGGTTTCATCCTTTTACTATTAATGTTATAAATTAGCATTTCAAGATCAAAGACATACAATCCATTGTTCATTTGTGCAGTAGCATAGAATATATCATTCAAATAAATAGAGCAACAATTTACCTTTATTATAAATGAAAAACCAAACTTGTCCAAATAAGAAACGGAAATAATATTCCTGCTAATTGCAGGTACATAGTAACAGTTCTCTAACAGAATTATTAAACCACTAGGTAAAGTCAATACATAAGTTCCTACGGCTAAAGCAACAACCTTTGCTCCATTGCCAACTCGTTGGTCAACTTCACTTTTTACCAAAACTCTACTCCTTTTTAGGCCATGCACATTGGTACAAACATGAGAACCACATCCAGTATCTAATACCCATGATGCAGAAGTAGATAAATTTATTTCTATAACAAAAATACCTGAAGTTGAAGTCTCCACTCCATTCTTCTTATCTTCCAGGTACTTTGGGCAGTTTCTCTTCCAGTGTCCGGTCTTACCGCAATAGAAGCGGTTTGGCAACTTCCTTGCCTTTTCCATTTACCACCCTGCTTAGTGGGCCTTTTGTTTTGTTTCTTTCCATTACTGACCATCAGAATGGATTTCCCTTTTGACTTCAGATTTTGCTCAGCAGTTCTTAACATGCCTAGCAATTCAGGAAGAGTTTTGTCCATATCATTCATGTTGAAATTAAGGACAAATTGACTTAAGCTTTCTGGCAACAATTGTAGGATCAAATCAGTCGCAAGCTCATTTTTTAGGGGAAATCCCAATCTTTCAAGGTTCTTCACACACCCAATCATCTTGAGTACACGGGGACTGTAACACCTCAAAATTTGCCCTACTTTTTTCTGGCTTATGTTTCTCTTTCATTTACATATCATTTAGGTCATAACTCATAGTCATATCATTGCATTGGTCTTCTAAGACATGTGATCAAAGGATTTTCTTGTTGGCCCTATTCGGAGGTGATTCAGTCGGTTTCTATTTCAAGTCAAGTATGGTTGCTCAGTTACGATCCAATTCAGGCAGTGTGTTTCCAAGGTTGAGTTGTGGACTTCATCAGGTTGTCAAGCAAGGGTTCATGTGAGGATTCACTTGATCAGAGATTCGGAGGATGATTCACTCAGATAGTTGTTGTTGCAAGTCGTTCAGAAGTGGTTGTGTGCATTTAATCAGATGTTATGAAAGATTTGGGGTTGGTGTGATTTGGTTATCCATTTTTAGAACCTTTTTCCTTATTCATTTTGTATATCCAAATATCCATTTTGAATCCATAACTCATGTCATACCCAATGTCCCTATTTTCTAACCCATTTTTTCCAAGGTCCATATCAAATTTCCTAATCCATAAACCATTTTTTATTTTTCAAATCCATATCTCTAATTATCCATTTCAATTTATATCCATATCCATTTTTCTAAGCCAATTTATCTACATCATTTAGATATCCACTCTTTATCCAAATCCCGTTTCAATATTCATTTTGAATCCAATATCCATATCCATTGTTTATAATCCATATTAAAACACTTTCTAACCCATATCCATTTAGTCCCATTTATCCATAAAAAATCCATATCCAATTTAATTCCCCTTTTCATTCATATCCACCTTTTAAATTCAAATTCCTTTTTCAATTTTATCCATTCAACATACAATCTTTTATTTCCCTAAACTATTTCTATGTCCAAGAGTTTCAAGCAAAAATCCAAGTTACATTGAGAGTTCTTTCCAAACCACAATAAAATGCCAAAAGAAAAACGCTACATCAGTAAAAAAGGGCATAAAACTTTCAGCTCCAGCTTGCTACATGAATTATACGCACCAACCATCACCTTACCACACCAAAACCAACCTGCAGTGACACAATGTTCCCACAAACTCCAATACCTCCTGCCAGCCTGTGGAATGATGTAATTCAAGGACAAGGTCCCACCAAAAGTTTGTTATAGAGTGCAGAAGAAAAATCCTAACAGAATTACAAGTGTTGATTCCAATTTTACCCCTCTCTAATTTCTGATATAAATCTATAACTTTGTTCACATCAGCAGCAGTTTTTCATTATTTTTTTCCCTCACAAATTCTGCTCGATGAGAGAGTTTGTTTCACCATAGACTTCATCAATAACCTGCAAAATAGCTCAATAAATTGTCAATTCCACAGATGCGAAGCAGGATCGTATCATTCTTCATCAACTCTCTCAGATTTAAATCTTGCAGCTGAAATTTCTGTACCGATCATCTTGAATCCATCCACCATTCATCATATGTGGTTCAAGAACAACATCATCATCACCTTCATTACATTCACCTGCAGAGATCAAGAAAAGTGCAGTTCAACCTTCATTCATCATATAGTCATTATTTGAAGTTCTACAATTGGAAAGCAGAGTCTAAGCCACATCCACAACAACAAAAGCAGAAGGCAACAACATCAACACAACAAGAACGCTGCAGCAGGAAGAAATAGAAGAAGAGGAAGTAAAGAGAACCAAGAAAGCGAAGAACAGAGAAACTACGCTACCTGAAGTTTTTCTCGATTTCTACCAAATTGCTCGAGGTCGAAGAAGCACCGGACTATCTCCGGTAGGTACGTCAATCGTGCTCCATGATTTTATTGTTGATTAATCATCTTGCTGTTGTGAGTTTGCATTGTTTTACTTGAGTGTTTTGCGTGCGTCTCGAACCTTGTCGTATAAGAGGTGTGGAGTTCGCCGGTAGAATCATTGTTTGGGATCGATTGACAAGCTGTGTTTGCTTAAACTATCACTGAAGGTTGGATTCACGTTTGTGAGAGGTGATTTTCGAGCTCGATTCATGACGTTGTTCACAGCGAACAATTCATTCTTGAGTTCACGACGTCGTTTCGCAGGGGATTTTGATTTGGTTTAGTTTCGATCTCATGTGGATAAGGATTTTGGGAGCAATTGGGGATAAACTCGACTGAACATTGAGATCGCCGACGGTGGCTTGAGGAAAGAGAGAACGGTATGGAGTTTGTTTCCGGTGAGCAGAAGGAGAGAACGAGGAAGGGAGGCGAGTTTGCGAAGGAGAGAAAGGGAATGGTGTTGGCTATGGCGGATTAGCGGCGTGGAGGTGACGGAGAAGCTATAGGAGCAAGAGGGAGAGGAGAACGAAGATGATGACTGAAGCGGCGTTGATAGAAAGTGGGGAGTGAGTGCATTTTGTTTTTTTAGGTTAAGTCCTCATCATTCGGACCGGGCCCTAGGCCCACATTGTTTTCTTTTTCACACCCGTTTTGCACTCTCATACCCCCCTTGGAGAGAAATAGAAGCTTGGGCCACTAACTCATAAATCCCAGCGCCCGTATTTCTTCACCACATATCCAGTTTGCTCTCTGCACCCCCTTTGGTTTTAATAGTTTTATTTGGTTTTAATTTTTGTTTTAGTTAATTAATTTAGGATAACTATTTTTTTAATTACTATTTATTAGAAATAGATTAGAACAGAAATTAACTTGATTAATATTAGGTTTATTCTTGAATTAGTTTTTTAATTTTAGTTCTTGTTAGAATTAAATCTTGATTTTAATTTGCACTTTATTTTATCTTGGATATTCTTGATCTTGATTTTTGATGCATATGCTGATTAAATACTTGACTTGTCTCTTGTGTGATTCTCTCTTTGTGATTGAGCTGCTTGGTGTTTACTTGTTGATTACCTCTGTATTCGCATGTTCCCTTAAGGCTCCTAGTCCGACTTAATTTCTGATTAAGCTCGGAGTAGGATAGACATTAGGCTCTCAATCCAAGCATGATAACATTAGGTTAGCTCCCTCCTAATCCTGACCTTAGGGCCATTTTGCATGATAACATTAGGACTCTTAGTTTCCCTTTAGAGTTTCCTTTGGGTCTTCTCTCTTCTCATCTCAAAACTTCTTGAAAACACTTAATAAAGATAAAGTGTATTGCGCACGAGCCTTAAGCGTGGGGAATGAGAAATGAGGGGCTTCCTCTCATCTTTCTAGAGTGCTTAGCGGGCGTCCTGTCTTGGGACGATTCGTTAAGTATTCATCCCTGTCCCTAGACTTTGGTGCAATGCAAGTTATGAACTAACTTAAAAGACACTTCTGTCTAAAAAAATACAAAACCAATTCAAATCATTTTTTATGCTTCGGGATTGTTGGGTTTCAAATTTCATTTTCAGAAAAGAGCTCGTCGCTCACGTAAAAAACACTTACCCATCCGTGGTCGTACCCACGAACTACATTAGCTCTGATTCCTCTCTCTCGTCCGATTGAGGATATGTAGGCATAAGACAGCGATTGTCTTGGCGAGCAACCTTCCCCCCCACAATTCCCGTCTGAACTACGTTGACTCTGACTTTCCCATTGCACTGAGGGAGTACGTAGGCCTAGGGCATCGAATATGTCCTACCGAGTCCGTCTTAGTCGCCCCCATCCCCGTTTTCTTTTGTTCAACCATAGATAGTAGGACAGCTCACCCTCCGTTTAGACAACAAGCGTAGATCCCATCGAGTACGATGGATGCGTGGGTTGCTAACACCTTCCCCTCGCATAACCGACTCCCGAACCCTGGACTATGGTTGCGATGACCATGTCTTTCCCCCTTTCTCTTCAGGTTTATGCAGTGTTTCCTTTCCCTCCCTCGGGATAAATACACATTGCTGGCGACTCTGTGTTTTCTGCGCCACTCCCGCGTTTGTATCGTTGGATGCGAATCTTTCGGGAGCGACAGCTGGCGACTCTGCTGG
This sequence comes from Lathyrus tuberosus, assembly GCA_022829125.1. Lineage (NCBI taxonomy): Eukaryota > Viridiplantae > Streptophyta > Magnoliopsida > Fabales > Fabaceae > Lathyrus > Lathyrus tuberosus. The sequence goes on along the minus strand of JALAZF010000414.1, from coordinate 3,300,261 downwards.
GGACTCTGGTTGACCTCTTGCTGGTCCATCCCCTTTAGCGAGTCGATCCTAGCGCTTGTTTGTTTTTTTGTTGGGTGTTTATTTGTTGTGCTTTATTATGTTGTATATTACTGTTTTACAGCTTATACTGCATTGTATTTCATTTTATTACTGTCATACTGGATATTGATGTGTTGTGCTGGCTGGTTCTGTTTGGCAGGTTGGGTTGTTCTTAGAGATAAGCCCAATACCCATGCTTGAGTACACCCTAGGACTAGAGTGGAGAGTAGTGGGACCTACGTGCCATCTTGGTGCGTTTGTGTGTTCACGAAGTTCACAACCAGACGAGGCTATCTTGGGACGCATTCTAACGTGTATGTCTTGCGCATGTCAGGGTGTCGATCTAGAGAGTTGTCGACTCTGGTGACCGTTTCTCCGATACCTCAGTTGCGCCTCTCCTCCTGACCTGTGATAATGGCAGAGCAGAAATGGCAAACCCATTACACTTGTCAATCCGAGGACCCAATGCTGAGGGACTCGCATAGGATGACCTTATTTTTGAGGGGAATCAGTTGAGGCCTCCTCGATTGATGATGATGCCAAACCAGAAATGGTGATCGTATCATCATTTCTCGACCTGAGAGCCCGGGATACTGAGGATCCTCTGTTTTCTAGAACCCACATGTGAGAGGGGCGGGTGTTTGCAGGTTTGCAGGTGACCTTGGCCTTCAACCTACCTGGTATTCTGGTTTTCTTATCAGTGTGGATTTATCAGTCTGGTATTTCGATATTCTGGTTATTTGGGTATTCTGGTATTTTTCTTCAGAGCAGACCTTTGAACTTATTCAGTCAGCAGCACAGCAGTTATTCAAAATATGTGGAAACTTTGATCCCATGTCTTCTGCATTCATATTGCATTGCATTTGCATCTTGCATCATTTTTGCATATCTGTCTCCTGCCTAATCAGAGAGCTCATCCATCCTTTGTCTGGACCGCAGTTGATTTCTAGACTTTCTCATCGGACTTGAATAAGCTTTTGGGGAGATCATCATGAATTCAGGGGAACATAATCAGTTTGTAACTAGGGCCGACGTTGAATTGATGTAGAGTCAGTTGGATCAACTTGTGGAAGCTATGACAGCCATGAATAGGGGAGAGGCCAATGTTCAGAGGACTTCAAGAACTGGGAATGTCATTCCACCTCCAGTGAACAATGTTGCTCAAGCTCAGCATGTGCGAATCCCTACTGAGAATCAAGCTATACACGAGCGTGCCATCGTCCGAGATGGGCATTCTTCTTCTCTTGATGCCACAGACTATCAAAGATTTTCCTTCTCTGTGCCAGGTTTCCAAGGGGTAGTTCCAAAGATTAAACCTAATGATTCAAGGGTCGTTGCGTTTGATGAAAGATGTCGTGTGTTGGAAGAGAAGCTTGATGCCTTAATGAAGCATGATACCCTTGATTTGGATGCTTCGGGCATGTGTTTAGTGCCTGGTCTTGTGATGCCTCTGAAATTTGAGATGCCGAATTTTGAGAAATACAAAGGGGATAGCTGTCTGAAGCTACATTTGGTGATGTTTAGCCGAAGAATGACCTCACATATCTATAATAACAAGCTTATGATTCACTGTTTCCAGGACAGTCTGAGTGGGGCATCATTGAGTTGGTATATGCAGTTGGAAAGTGGTAGCATCCGATCATGGTCAGATCTAGCCAATGCCTTTGTAAAGTAGTACAGTTATAATCTTGACATGGCTCCTAGCCGCCTGCAGTTGCAAGGTTTATCTAAAGCGGATAACGAATCATTCAGAGAGTATGCTCAGAGGTGGAGAGAGTTAGCTGCTCGCGTTCAACCACCACTTTTGGAAAGAGAATTGGTTAATATGTTCAAGGATACTTTGCAAGGACCATAATTCGATAAGTTGATTACTGTATTAAAATTATCTGACTTGGTAATACTTGGAGAACACGTTGAGTTCGGTATCAAGTGTGGAAAAATCCAAAGCGCCTCGAAGTTCCCAGCTAATGAAAGTGGATCAGTCGTCAGTGCTCAAGAAGAATGGGAGGAAGAAAGTAATTCCATCTGGGAACATCCATCATCTCATCCTCAATATTCAAATGCATCAATTGTTCAGAGTCAACAATCTTCTGGATCTCAGAATCAACGATCGTACCGCCGTCAGCCGCGTCAGCACGCCCGATAAAGACCTAGGAAGCCAGATAGGCACTTCACTCAATTACCAATGTCATATCGTCAGATGATGCCGGATTTGATAAGAGGTGGATTGATAGTGCCGAAGGAATTGAAGCCAGTGCCTTTTCCTTATCCACCAGGTTTTGATGTCAACGCCCGTTGTGACTAGCATGCTGGGGCACATGGGCATTCAACTGAAGACTGTAAGGTACTTAGGAGAAAGATTCAGACTCTTCTTGACTCCAATATGTTCTCATTCACGCCTCAGGGTATTCAGATCCACAATTCTCTTTCATCCAGTCATGTGGGTTCATCAGTTCAGGTTATGGAAGAAAACACCGAGAGCAGTGGTGCAAGTTTTTATCAGACTGACTTCGACGAGCAATTCTGAAGATGGCTAGTTCAGTAGCAAGTCAAGATTGGAAAGCCCAGTTCCCCGAAGCTGGAAATCTTTTAGATCATGTCATTTCTTTGCACTTGTAGTTTCTTTTCTGTTAAAGTGCAAACTCATTTATAAAACTCGTCTGTTTTCAGTTGATAATGATAATGAAATGAATATGCATGTTTTGATTAAATCCATCTGTGTTCACTCATATTTTCTTTATTGATATCTAACCCTTGTTTAAGCAGGATCCGAGGGAGGATGACGAATTCAAAGACACAGAACTTCTGATGGTATGCTTTTGGGACAAAACCATGCTGATGATGTACAGACATTGTTTCAAATCCCTAAACACCGGAGATATAATGAAGATAATCCCTTGTCAACCCCTTTGAGCCTAGAAGTAGGAGTTTCTTTCTAAAAACGAAAAAACCCTCAATCTTAACCTGGGGCAAGGTAGGTGTCAATTAATTTGACCGAGCGTTCAATTCGAGGATCAAATCTATGGTTATCCCTCACCAACCGAAGAGTGAGGCAGTCACATCCCTTTCAAACAAGTCAGACAAGCCAGTGTCACACGATTTTTTCAAAAAAAAAAAGAATACAAAAGAAAAAAGAGATAAAAAAGGAAAGCCTGCTAAGTCGAAACTTGAAAACAAATGGCTTAAGCAAAAGTTAGGGCATCCCGCTGGACTTCGAAATCGAAAAATCCAAAAGAGTTAGTCCAGGCAAAATCAGGGAAAAGCAAAGGAATAAAAAGCGAAAAAATGGAAAAAGAAAAAAATCCTCAAATAATGAACAAGTTGTGTGTTTACAGACACCAAAGGCAAAAGGGATGTTTGTCACTCTGAAAACCGTGTGGGTTCTTTCTATCCTCATACTATTCATTAACCTTTTTGATAGGTGAGCGCTTGTGTCGAGTTAGCTGAACGTAGGACTGGAGAACATCAAGGAGAATGGGTGGGTTAAAACAAAACTTTGAGCCTTATATCCTTTCTTTCTCAAAACGTGAACCAAGCCACGTTACAACCTTTAAAAGACCTAATTGAAGCAAGGTTGTTTCAAAAGCATACTTCGGTAAAGATCGCGTCGAACCTGACTCCTAAAAGGATCTTCTTACCATTCATGTTGGTATCAGCGACACTTTGATTAGCGATTCATTCACTATATGTCACAACTTTTTTTCCAGTGAACAAACTTGGATTTCAAAATTGTCATATGCATTGCATTAAAATTGTCATTTTCAAACCGAATTGTTTTACTTGCGAGTAAGTGCTTGATCAGGGAAGTTTCTGCAATGAAAATATTGATTAATATAAGTACAGAGTGCCTAAGTACTCCGTTAAGCAGGGGCAAGCCATCAAATAGTCATATCAAATGGGCAATTCATTCCAAGATTCAGCCAATCTGGGGCAATCAGGTCGAGATTCGACAAATCTCTCGAAGGTCAGTCAGTCAGAGGTACTCCTTCACAGATCAGCCAATCAAGGGCAAAATCAGTTCAAGGCTGGGGCAGGTCACCCCAAAAGCAAAAGGTTTTCTCAGGAGAACGGTTAATCAAGATCATGGGGCAAGATATATAAGATCTTCATGAGACCTCTCGAAGATAGGTTCCTTTATGGGTTATGCTGTATCAGGGCATCTTTTGGTCATATCACATCTGCAGGGTTCATGTTGATGGTTGACACGTGACGTCCCCAATAGAGTTTCTCTCCCCCACAGAGTAAGGGTAGAAAGTAAGTCTCCAGCAGAGGAGTAAGCTCAATGTTGTCCCCAAGCAGAGTGGATATCATCAACCGTCGTTCCCCGAGCAGAGTTGTTGGTGATGGCTGGTATTCCCCAACAGGTTAAGGATGTTTCCCCGACTACAGGCTAAGTTCAATGATATTCTTCAGCAGGTTCGCTGTTATTGACTTCATTCCCCAAGCAGGTGATAGTCATCTTAATGGCTTGATCAACAGTGGTTGACATCCCCACCAGATTCAAAGTCCAATGGTTATTGACACCTTTTTAGTAGCAGATCTTTGGGGTCCATCTTCAAGGTTTATTCGTAATCCCCAACGGAGTGGGAGTTCTCTTCGGGTTTCATCTTCAGCGGTGGTTATATCAGGAAGGCCGGTCAGTGTGACTTCCTCGGCAGGGTTCGTAACCTCGGAGACAGTTCAGTTCGCCATCCCCAGCAGATTTGGCCTCTTCTCTTCAGCATTTATTTTGCTGGAGGGGTCTCTTTTGCATATCATAAGCATTTTGCATTTCATCCTCAAACGCGTAGCATTTCCATTTCGTATGGAGCATTACGCCATAAAACATTCAAACATATGCATGTGAAGCATAAGTCAGATTTGGTACCTCATACAGAAACCCGAATCAATTTTCAGTCAGAACAGTGACATATCCCAAAAGAGAATGCCAAGCCATTCCTCAGCAGACAGTTTCTTCCCGTCAACCCTTTGACGATGTGTTCCGAGCTAAGGTTTCGGACCTTCGGATGTTTTCAGTTTCTTCCCGTCAACCCTTTGACGATGTGTTCCGAGCTCAGGTTTCGTACCTTCGGATGTTTTCAGTTTCTTCCCGTCAACCCTTTGACGATGTGTAGCTCAGGTATCGTACCTTCGGATGTTTTCAGTTCCTTTTCGTCAACCCTTTGACGATGTGTTCCGAGCTCAGGTTTCGTACCTTCGAATGTTTTCAGTTCCTTTCTGTCAACCCTTTGACGATGTGTTTCGAGCTCAGGTTTCGTACCTTTGGATGTTTTCAGTTCCTTTCCGTCAACCCTTTGACGATGTGTTCCGAGCTCAAGTTTCGTACCTTCAGATGTTTTCAGTTTCTTTCCGTCAACCCTTTGACGATGTGTTCCGAGCTCAGGTTTTGTACCTTCGGATGATTTCAGTTACTTTCCGTCAACCCTTTGACGATGTGTTCCGAGCTCAGGTTTCGTACCTTCTGATGTTTTCAGTTTCTTTCCGTCATCCCCATGACGATATGTTCCTACGGTGGAATTTTCTTTCTGTCATCCCTATGACAAGTGTTATCTTTTCAGATTTTCTTTCCGTCATCCCCATGACGATGTATTTCTACGGTGGAATTTTCTTTCTGTCATCCCTATGACAATGTGTTATCTTCATCAATTCCTTGACGATGTCTGCCTGTCCGTGTTTCCTTCGACACCCGTCCGTGTTTGAACCTTTGATTTCAATACCCGTCCGTATTGACCTGTTGATAACGCTCGTCCGTGTTCAGTTCATCATTTTAATCCCCAATAAGGCTAGTCCCTAGTAAATTGAACCCTTTTACACCCGTCCGTGTATCTTTTCGATACCCTTCCGTTTTGAACTCTTTACACCCGTCCGTGTATCTTTTCGATACCCGTCCGTATTGAAACTCGTTACACCCGTCCGTGTATCTTTTCGATACCCGTCCGTATTGAACCCCTTTACACCCGTCCGTGTATCTTTTCGATACCCGTCCGTATTGAACCCTTTTACACCCGTCCGTGTATCTTTTCGATACCCGTCCGTATTGAACATCTTTACACCCGTCCATGTATCTTTTCGATACCCGTCCGTATTGAACCTCTTTACACCCGTCCGTGTATCTTTTCGATACCCATCCGTATTGAACCCTTTTACACCCGTCCGTGTATATTTTCGATACCCGTCCGCATCTGATATCTTTGATTCCTTGGCACCTGTCCGTGTTTATCCCCAACATAGCTAACACTCGTCCGTGTTGTGACAGTGCAACATTTATTGCTTGTTCCCCAGCGGATTTGTCCCTACTTTGAAGGTTGCAAATTTCCAGGTTCTTTTGGTATTCAATCTCCGTGTATCCCGATTGTCTGAAAGCCCTTTGCTTTCATACTCTCGGATCCAAGAAGTTTGAATAGGGGCAGCCGTAACACCTCAAAATTTGCCCTACTTTTTTCTGGCTTATGTTTCTCTTTCATTTACATTTCATTTAGGTCATAACTCATAGTCATATCATTGCATTGGTCTTCTAAGACATGTGATCAAAGGATTTTCTTGTCGGCCCTATTCGGAGGTGATTCAGTCGGTTTCTATTTCAAGTCAAGTATGGTTGCTCAGTTACGATCCAATTCAGGCAGTGTGTTTCCAAGGTTGAGTTGTGGACTTCATCAGGTTGTCAAGCAAGGGTTCATGTGAGGATTCACTTGATCAAAGATTCGGAGGATGATTCACTCAGATAGTTGTTGTTGTAAGTCGTTCAGAAGTGGTTGTGTGCATTTAATCAGAAGTTATGAAAGATTTGGGGTTGGTGTGATTTGGTTATCCATTTTTAGAACCTTTTTTCCTTATTCATTTTGTATATCCAAATATCCATTTTGAATCCATAACTCATGTCATACCCAATGTCCCTATTTTCTAACCCATTTTTTCCAAGGTCCATATCAAATTTCCTAATCCATAAACCATTTTTTATTTTTCAAATCCATATCTCCAATTATCCATTTCAATTTATATCCATATCCATTTTTCTAAGCCAATTTATCTACATCATTTAGATATCCACTCTTTATCCAAATCCCGTTTCAATATTCATTTTGAATCCAATATCCATATCCATTGTTTATAATCCATATTAAAACACTTTCTAACCCATATCCATTTAGTCCCATTTATCCATAAAAAATCCATATCCAATTTAATTCCCCTTTTCATTCATATCCACCTTTTAAATTCAAATTCCTTTTTCAATTTTATCCATTCAACATACAATCTTTTATTTCCCTAAACTATTTCAATGTCCAAGAGTTTCAAGCAAAAATCCAAGTTACATTGAGAGTTCTTTCCAAACCACAATAAAATGCCAAAAGAAAAACACTACATTAGTAAAAAAGGGCATAAAACTTTCAGCTCCAGCTTGCTACATGAATTATACGCACCAACCATCACCTTACCACACCAAAACCAACCTACAGTGACACAATGTTCCCACAAACTCTAATACCTCCTGCCAGCCTGTGGAATGATGTAATTCAAGGACAAGGTCCCACCAAAAGTTTGTTACAGAGTGCAGAAGAAAAATCCTAACAGAATTACAAGTGTTGATTCCAATTTTACCCCTCTCTAATTTCTGATATAAATCTATAACTTTGTTCACATCAGCAGCAGTTTTTCATTATTTTTTTCCCTCACAAATTCTGCTCGATGAGAGAGTTTGTTTCACCATAGACTTCATCAATAACCTGCAAAATAGCTAAATAAACTGTCAATTCCGCAGATGCGAAGCAGGATCGTATCATTCTTCATCAACTCTCTCAGATTCAAATCTTGCAGCTGAAATTTCTGTACCGATCATCTTGAATCCATCCATCATTCATCATATGTGGGTCAAGAACAACATCATCATCACCTTCATTACATTCACCTGCAGAGATCAAGAAAAGTGCAGTTCAACCTTCATTCATCATATAGTCATTATTTGAAGTTCTACAATTGGAAAGCAGAGTCTAAGCCACATCCACAACAACAAAAGCAGAAGGCAACAACATCAACACAACAAGAACGCTGCAGCAGGAAGAAATAGAAGAAGAGGAAGTAAAGAGAACCAAGAAAGCGAAGAACAGAGAAACTACGCATACCTGAAGTCTTTCTCGGTTTCTACCAAATTGCTCGAGGTCGAAGAAGCACCGGACTATCTCCGGTAGGTACGTCAATCGTGCTCCATGATTTTATTATTGATTAATCAACTTGCTATTGTGAGTTTGCGTTGTTTTACTTGAGCGTTTTGCGTGCATCTCGAACCTTGTCGTATAAGAGGTGTGGAGTTCGCCGGTAGAATCATTGTTTGGGATCGATTGACAAGCTGTGTTTGCTTAAACTATCACCGAAGGTTGGATTCACGTTTGTGAGAGGTGATTTTGGAGCTCGATTCATGACGTTGTTCACAGCGAACAATTCATTCTTGAGTTCACGACGTCCTTTCGCAGGGGATTTTGATTTGGTTTAGTTTCGATTTCATGTGGATAAGGATTTTGGGAGCAATTAGGGATAAACTCGACTGAACATTGAGATCGCCGGCGGTGGCTTGAGGAAAGAGAGAATGGTATGGAGTTTGTTTCCGGCGAGCAGAAGGAGAGAACGAGGAAGGGATGCGAGTTTGCGAAGGAGAGAAAGGGAATGGTGTTGGCTATGGCGGATTAGTGGCGTGGAGGTGACGGAGAAGCTATAGGAGCAAGAGGGAGAGGAGAACGAAGATGATCACTGAAGCGGCGTTGATAGAAAGTGGGGAGTGAGTGCATTTTGTTTTTTAAGTCCTCATCATCGGACCGGGCCCTAGGCCCACATTGTTTTCTTTTTCACACCCGTTTTGCACTCTCATACCCCCTTTGGAGAGAAATAGAAGCTTGGGCCACTAACTCATAAATCCCAGCGCCCGTATTTCTTCACCACATATCCAGTTTGCTCTCTGCACCCCCTTTGGTTTTAATAGTTTTATTTGGTTTTAATTTTTGTTTTAGTTAATTAATTTAGGATAACTATTTTTTTTAATTACTCTTTATTAGAAATAGATTAGAACAGAAATTAACTTGATTAATTTTAGGTTTATTCTTGAATTAGTTTTTTAATTTTAGTTCTTGTTAGAATTAAATCTTGATTTTAATTTGCACTTTATTTTATCTTGGATATTCTTGATCTTGATTTTTGATGCATATGCTGATTAAATACTTGACTTGTCTCTTGTGTGATTCTCTCTTTGTGATTGAGCTGCTTGGTGTTTACTTGTTGATTACCTCTGTATTCACATGTTCCCTTAAGGCTCCTAGTCCGACTTAATTTCTGATTAAGATCGGAGTAGGATAGACATTAGGCTCTCAATCCAAGCATGATAACATTAGGTTAGCTCCCTCCTAATCCTGACCTTAGGGCCATTTTGCATGATAACATTAGGACTCTTAGTTTCCCTTTAGAATTTCCTTTGGGTCTTCTCTCTTCTCATCTCAAAACTTCTTGAAAACACTTAATAAAGATAAAGTGTATTGCGCACGAGCCTTAAGCGTAGGGAATGAGAAATGAGGGGCTTCCTCTCATCTTTCTAGAGTGCTTAGCGGGCGTCCTATCTTGGGACGATTCGTTAAGTATTCGTCCCTGTCCCTAGACTTTGGTGCAATGCAAGTTATGAACTAACTTAAAAGACACTTCTGTCTAAAAAATACAAAACCAATTCAAATCTTTTTTTATCCTTCGGGATTGTTGGGTTTCAAATTTCATTTTCAGAAAAGAGCTCGTCGCTCACGTAAAAAACACTTACCCATCCGTGGTCGTACCCACGAACTACATTAGCTCTGATTCCTCTCTCTCATCCGATTGAGGATATGTAGGCACAAGACATCGATTGTCTTGGCGAGCAACCTTACCCCCCACAGTTCCCGTCCGAACTACGTTAACTCTGACTTTCCCATTGCACTGAGGGAGTACGTAGGCCTAGGGCATCGAATATGTCCTACCGAGTCCGTCTTAGTCACCCCCATCCCCATTTTCTTTTGTTCAGCCATAGATAGTAGGACAGCTCACCCTCCATTTAGATAACAAGCATGGATCCCATCGAGTATGATGGATGCGTGGGGTGCTAACACCTTCCCCTCGCATAACCGACTCCCGAACCCTGGACTATGGTTGTGATGACCATGTCTTTCCCCCTTTCTCTTCAAGTTTATGCAGTGTTTCCTTTCCCTCCTCGGGATAAATACACATTGCTGGCGACTCTGTGTTTTCTGCGCCACTCTCGCGTTTGTATCGTTGGATGCAAATCTTCCGGGAGCGACAGCTGGCGACTCTGCTGGGGACTCTGGTTGACCTCTTGCTGGTCCATTCCCTTTAGCGAGTCGATCCTAGCGCTTGTTTGTTTTTTCGTTGGGTGTTTAATTGTTGTGCTTTATTATGTTGTATATTACTGTTTTACAACTTATACTGCATTGTATTTCATTTTATTACTGTCATACTGGATATTGATGTGTTGCGCTGGCTGGTTCTATTTGGCAGGTTGGGTTGTTCTTAGAGATAAGCCCAATACCCATGCTTGAGTACACCCTAGGACTAGAGTGGAGAGTAGTGGGACCTACGTGCCATCTTGGTGCGTTTGTGTGTTCACGAAATTCACAACCAGACGAGGCTATCTTGGGACGCATTCTGACGTGCGTGTCTTGCGCATGTCAGGGTGTCGATCTAGAGAGTTGTCGACTCTGGTGACTGTTTCTCCGATACCTCAGTTGCGCCTCTCCTCCCGACCTGTGATAATGGCAGAGCAGAAATGGCAAACCCATTACACTTGTCGATCCGAGGACCCAATGCTGAGGGACTCGCAAAGGATGACCTTATTTTTGAGGGGAATCAGTTGAGGCCTCCTCGATTGATGATGATGCCAAACCAGAAATGGTGATCGTATCATCATTTCTCGACCTGAGAGCCTGGGATACTGAGGATCCTCGGTTTTCTAGAACCCACATGTGAGAGGGGCGGGTCTTTGCAGGTTTGCAGGTGACCTTGGCCTTCAACCTACCTGGTATTCTGGTTTTCTTATCAGTGTGGATTTATCAGCCTGGTATTTCGATATTCTGGTTATTTGGGTATTCTGGTATTTTTCTTCAGAGCAGACCTTTGAACTTATTCAGTCAGCAGCACAGCAGTTATTCAGAATATGTGGAAACTTTGATCCCATGTCTGCTGCATTCATATTGCATTGCATTTGCATCTTGCATCATTTTTGCATATCTGTCTCCGGCCTGATCAGAGAGCTCATCCATCCTTTGTCTGAACCGCCGTTGATTTCTAGACTTTCTCATCGGACTTGAATCAGCTTTTGGGGAGATCATCATGAATTCAGGGGAACAGAATCAGTTTATAACTAGGGCCGACGTTGAATTGATGAAGAGTCAGTTGGATCAACTTGTGGAAGCTATGACAGCCATGAATAGGGGAGAGGCCAATGTTCAGAGGACTTCAGGAACTGGGAATGTCATTCCACCTCCAGTGAACAATGTTGCTCAAGCTCAGCATGTGCGAATCCCTGCTGAGAATCAAGCTATACACGAGCGTGCCATCGTCCGAGATGGGCATTCTTCTTCTCTTGATGCCACAGACTATCAAAGATTTGCTTTCTCTGTGCCAGGTTTCCAAGGGGTAGTTCCAAAGATTAAACCTAAGGATTCAAGGGCCGTTGCGTTTGATGAAAGATGTCGTGTGTTGGAAGAGAAGCTTGATGCCTTAATGAAGCATGATACCCTTGATTTGGATGCTTCGGGCATGTGTTTAGTGCCTGGTCTTGTGATGCCTCCAAAATTTGAGATGCCAAATTTTGAGAAATACAAAGGGGATAGCTGTCTGAAGCTACATTTGGTGATGTTTAGCCGAAGAATGACCTCACATGTCTATAATGACAAGCTTATGATTCACTGTTTCCAGGACAGTCTGAGTGGGGCATCATTGAGTTGGTATATGCAGTTGGAAAGTGGTAGCATCCGATCATGGTCAGATTTAGCCAATGCCTTTGTAAAACAGTACACTTATAATCTTGACATGGCTCCTAGCCGCCTGCAGTTGCAAGGTTTATCTAAAGCGGATAACGAATCATTCAGAGAGTATGCTCAGAGGTGGAGAGAGTTAGCTGCTCGCGTTCAACCACCACTTTTGGAAAGAGAATTGGTTAATATGTTCAAGGATACTTTGCAAGGACCATACTTCGATAAGTTGATTACTGTATTAAAATTATCTGACTTGGTAATACTTGGAGAACACGTTGAGTTCGGTATCAAGTGTGGAAAAATCCAAAGCGCCTCGAAGTTCCCAGCTAATGAAAGTGGATCAGTCGTCAGTGCTCAAGAAGAATGGGAGGAAGAAAGTAATTCCATCTGGGAACATCCACCATCTCATCCTCAATATTCAGATGCATCAATTGTTCAGAGTCAGCAATCTTCTGGATCTCAGAATCAACGATCGTACCGCCGTCAGCCGCGTCAGCACGCCCGATAAAGACCTAGGAAGCCAGATAGGCACTTCACTCAATTACCAATGTCATATCGTCAGATGATGCCGGATTTGATAAGAGGTGGATTGATAGTGCCGAAGGAATTGAAGCCAGTGCCTTTTCCTTATCCACCAGGTTTTGATGTCAACGCCCGTTGTGACTACCATGCTGGGGCACATGGGCATTCAACTGAAGACTGTAAGGTACTTAGGAGCAAGATTCAGACTCTTCTTGACTCCAATATGTTCTCATTCACGCCTCAGGGTATTCAGATCCACAATTCACTTTCATCCAGTCATGTGGGTTCATCAGTTCAGGTTATGGAAGAAAACACCGAGAGCAGTGGTGCAAGTTTTTATCCGACTGACTTCGACGAGCAATTCTGAAGATGGCTAGTTCAGTAGCAAGTCAAGATTGGAAAGCCCAGTTCCCCGAAGCTGGCAATCTTTTAGATCATGTCATTTCTTTGCACTTGTAGTTTCTTTTCTGTTAAAGTGCAAACTCATTTATAAAACTCGTCTGTTTTCAGTTGATAATGATAATGAATGGAATATGCAGCTTTTGATTAAATTCATCTGTGTTCACTCATATTTTCTTTATTGATATCTAACCCTTATTTAAGCAGGATCCGAGGGAGGATGACGAATTCAAAGACGCAGAACTTCTGATGGTATGCTTTTGGGACAAAACCATGCTGATGATGTACAGACATTGTTTCAAATCCCTAAACACCGGAGATATAATGAAGATAATCCCTTGTCAACCCCTTTGAGCCTAGAAGTAGGAGTTTCTTTCTGAAAACGAAAAAACCCTCAATCTTAACCTGGGGCAGGGTAGGTGTCAATTAATTTAACCGAGCGTTCAATTCGAGGATCAAATCTATGGTTATCCCTCACCAACCGAAGAGTGAGGCAGTCACATCCCTTTCAAACAAGTCAGACAAGCCAGTGTCACACGATTTGTTCAAAAAAAAAAGAATACAAAAGAAAAAAGAGATAAAAAAGGAAAGCCTGCTAAGTCGAAACTTGAAAACAAATGGCTTAAGCAAAAGTTAGGGCATCCCGCTGGACTTCGAAATCGAAAAATCCAAAAGAGTTAGTCCCGGCAAAATCAGGGAAAAGCAAAAGAATAAAAAGCAAAAAAATGGAAAAAGAAAAAATCCTCAAATAAAGAACAAGTCGTGTGTTTACAGACACCAAAGGCAAAAGGGGTGTTTGTCACTCCAAAAATCGTGTGGGTTCTTTCTATCCTCATACTATTCATTAACCTTTTTGATAGGTGAGCGCTTGTGTCGAGTTAGCTGAACGTAGGACTGGAGAACATCAAGGAGAATGGGTGGGTTAAAACAAAACTTTGAGCCTTATATCCTTTCTTTCTTAAACCGTGAACCAAGCCACGTTACAACCTTTAAAAGACCTAATTGAAGCAAGGTTGTTTCGAAAGCATACTTCGGTAAAGATCGCGTCGAACCTGACTCCTAAAAGGATCTTCTTACCATTCATGTTGGTATCAGCGACACTTTGATTAGTGATTCATTCACTATATGTCACAACTTTTTTTCCAGTGAACAGACTTGGATTTCAAAACTGTCATATGCATTGCATTAAAATTGTCATTTTCAAAACAAATTGTTTTACTTGCGAGTAAGTGCTTGATCAGGGAAGTTTCTGCAATGAAAAGATTGATCAATATAAGTGCAGAGTGCCTAAGTACTCCGTTAAGCAGGGGAAAGCCATCAAATAGTCATATCAAATGGGCAATTCATTCCAAGATTTAGCCAATCTGGGGCAATCAGGTAGAGATTCGACAAATCTCTCGAAGGTCAGTCAGTCAGAGGTACTCCTTCACAGATCAGCCAGTCAAGGGCAAAATTAGTTCAAGGCTGGGGCAGGTCACCCCAAAAGCAAAAGGATTTTTCTCAGGAGAACGATTAATCAAGATCATGGGGCAAGATATATAAGATCTTCATGAGACCTCTCGAAGACAGGTTCCTTTATGGGCTATGTTGTATCAGGGCATCTTTTGGTCATATCACATCTGCAGGGTTCATGTTGATGGTTGACACGTGACGTCCCCAATAGAGTTTCTCTCCCCAACAGAGTAAGGGAAGAAAGTAAGTCTCCAGCAGAGGAGTAAGCTCAATGTTGTCCCCTAGCATTGTAGATATCATCAACCGTCGTTCCCCGAGCAGAGTTGTTGGTGATGTCTGGTATTCCTCAACAGGTTAAGGATGTTTCCCCGACTACAGGCTAAGTTCAATGATATTCTTCAGCAGGTTCGCTGTTATTGACTTCATTCCCCAAGCAGGTGATAGTCATCTCAATGGCTTGATCAACAGTGGTTGACATCCCCACCAGATTCAAAGTCCAATGGTTATTGACACCTTTTTAGTAGCAGATCTTTGGGGTCCATCTTCAAGGTTTATTCGTAATCCCCAACGGAGTGGGAGTTCTCTTCGGGTTTCATCTTCAGCGGTGGTTATATCAGGAAGGCCGGTCAGTGTGACTTCCTCGGCAGGGTTCGTAACCTTGGAGACAGTTCAGTTCGCTATCCCCAGCGGATTTGGTCTCTTCTCTTCAGCATTTATTTTGCTGGAGGGGTCTCTTTTGCATATCATAAGCATTTTGCATTTCATCCTCAAACGCGTAGCATTTCCATTTCGTATGGAGCATTACGCCATAAAACATTCAAACATATGCATGTGAAACATAAGTCGGATTTGGTACCTTGTACAGAAACCCGAATCAATTTTCAGTCAGAACAGTGACATATCCCAAAAGAGAATGCCAAGCCATTCCTCAGCAGACAGTTTCTTCCCGTCAACCCTTTGACGATGTGTTCTGAGCTCAGGTTTCGTACCTTCGGATGTTTTCAGTTTCTTCCCGTCAACCCTTTGACGATGTGTTCCGAGCTCAGGTTTCGTACCTTCGGATGTTTTCAGTTTCTTCCCGTCAACCCTTTGATGATGTGTTCCGAGCTCAGGTTTCGTACCTTCGGATGTTTTAAGTTCCTTTCCGTCAACCCTTTGACGATGTGTTCCGAGCTCAGGTTTCGTACCTTCGGATGTTTTCAATTCCTTTCCGTCAACCCTTTGACAATGTGTTTCGAGCTCAGGTTTCGTACCTTCGGATGTTTTCAGTTCCTTTCCGTCAACCCTTTGACGATGTGTTCCGAGCTCAGGTTTCGTACCTTCGGATGTTTTCAGTTTCTTTCCGTCAACCCTTTGACGATGTGTTCCGAGCTCAGGTTTTGTACCTTCGGATGATTTCAGTTCCTTTCCGTCAACCCTTTGACGATGTGTTCCGAGCTCAGGTTTCGTACCTTCGGATGTTTTCAGTTTCTTTCTGTCATCCCCATGACGATATGTTCCTACGGTGGAATTTTCTTTCTGTCATCCCTATGACAATGTGTTATCTTTTCAGATTTTCTTTCCGTCATCCCCATGACGATGTATTCCTACGGTGGAATTTTCTTTCTGTCATCCCTATGACAATGTGTTATCTTCATCAATTCCTTGACGATGTCTGCCTGTCCGTGTTTCCTTCGACACCCGTCCGTGTTTGAACCTTTGATTTCAATACCCGTCCGTATTGACCTGTTGATAACGCCCGTTCGTGTTCAGTTCATCATTTTAATCCCCAATAAGGCCAGTCCCCAGTAAATTGAACCCTTTTACACCCGTCCGTGTATCTTTTCGATACCCGTCCGTATTGAACTCTTTACACCCGTCCGTGTATCTTTTCGATACTCGTCCGTATTGAAACTCTTTACACCCGTCCGTGTATCTTTTCGATACCCGTCCGTATTGAACCCCTTTACACCCGTCCGTGTATCTTTTCGACACCCGTCCGTATTGAACCCTTTTACACCCGTCTGTGTATCTTTTCGATACCCGTCCGTATTGAACCTCTTTACACCCGTCCATGTATCTTTTCGATACCCGCCCGTATTGAACCTCTTTACACCCGTCCGTGTATCTTTTCGATACCCATCCGTATTGAACCCTTTTACACCCGTCCGTGTATCTTTTCGATACCCGTCCGTATCTGATATCTTTGATTCCTTGGCACCCGTCCGTGTTTATCCCCAACATAGCTAACACTCGTCCGTGTTGTGACAGTGCAGCATTTATTGCTTGTTCCCCAGCGGAGTTGTCCCTCCTTTGAAGGTTGCAAATTTCCAGGTTCTTTTGGTATTCAATCTCCGTGTATCCCGATTGTCTGAAAGCCCTTTGCTTTCATACTCTCGGATCCAAGAAGTTTGAATAGGGGCAGCTGTAACACCTCAAAATTTGCCCTACTTTTTTCTGGCTTATGTTTCTCTTTCATTTACATTTCATTTAGGTCATAACTCATAGTCATATCATTGCATTGGTCTTCTAAGACATGTGATCAAAGGATTTTCTTGTCGGCCCTATTCGGAGGTGATTCGGTCGGTTTCTATTTCAAGTCAAGTATGGTTGCTCAGTTACGATCCAATTCAGGCAGTGTGTTTCCAAGGTTGAGTTGTGGACTTCATCAGGTTGTCAAGCAAGGGTTCATGTGAGGATTCACTTGATCAGAGATTCGGAGGATGATTCACTCAGATAGTTGTTGTTGCAAGTCGTTCAGAAGTGGTTGTGTGCATTTAATCAGATGTTATGAAAGATTTGGGGTTGGTGTGATTTGGTTATCCATTTTTAGAACCTTTTTTCCTTATTCATTTTGTATATCCAAATATCCATTTTGAATCCATAACTCATGTCATACCCAATGTCCCTATTTTCTAACCCATTTTTTCCAAGGTCCATATCAAATTTCCTAATCCATAAACCATTTTTTATTTTTCAAATCCATATCTCCAATTATCCATTTCAATTTATATCCATATCCATTTTTCTAAGCCAATTTATCTACATCATTTAGATATCCACTCTTTATCCAAATCCCGTTTCAATATTCATTTTGAATCCAATATCCATATCCATTGTTTATAATCCATATTAAAACACTTTCTAACCCATATCCATTTAGTCCCATTTATCCATAAAAAATCCATATCCAATTTAATTCCCCCTTTCATTCATATCCACCTTTTAAATTCAAATTCCTTTTTCAATTTTATCCATTCAACATACAATCTTTTATTTCCCTAAACTATTTCAATGTCCAAGAGTTTCAAGCAAAAATCCAAGTTACATTGAGAGTTCTTTCCAAACCACAATAAAATGCCAAAAGAAAAACGCTACATCAGTAAAAAAGGGCATAAAACTTTCAGCTCCAGCTTGCTACATGAATTATACGCACCAACCATCACCTTACCACACCAAAACCAACCTGCAGTGACACAATGTTCCCACAAACTCCAATACCTCCTGCCAGCTTGTGGAATGATGTAATTCAAGGACAAGGTCCCACCAAAAGTTTATTACAGAGTGCAGAAGAAAAATCCTAACAGAATTACAAGTGTTGATTCCAATTTTACCCCTCTCTAATTTCTGATATAAATCTATAACTTTGTTCACATCAGCAGCAGTTCTTCATTATTTTTTCCCTCACAAATTCTGCTCGATGAGAGAGTTTGTTTCACCATAGACTTCATCAATAACATGCAAAATAGCTCAATAAACTGTCAATTCCGCAGATGCGAAGCAGGATCGTATTATTCTTCATCAACTCTCTCAGATTCAAATCTTGCATCTGAAATTTCTGTACCGATCATCTTGAATCCATCCACCATTCATCATCTGTGATTCAAGAACAACATCATCATCACCTTCATTACATTCACCTGCAGAGATCAAGAAAAGTGCAGTTCAACCTTCGTTCATCATATAGTCATTATTTGAAGTTCTACAATTGGAAAACAGAGTCTAAGCCACATCCACAACAACAAAAGCAGAAGGCAACAACATCAACACAACAAGAATGCTGCAGCAGGAAGAAATAGAAGAAGAGGAAGTAAAGAGAACCAAGAAAGCGAAGAACAGAGAAACTACACATACCTGAAGTCTTTCTCGGTTTCTACCAAATTGCTCGAGGTCGAAGAAGCACCAGACTATCTCCGATAGGTACGTCAATCGTGCTCCATGATTTTATTGTTGATTAATCAACTTGCTGTTGTGAGTTTGCGTTGTTTTACTTGAGTGTTTCGCGTGCGTCTCGAACCTTGTCGTATAAGAGGTGTGGAGTTCACCGGTAGAATCATTGTTTGGGATCGATTGACAAGCTGTGTTTGCTTAAACTATCACTGAAGGTTGGATTCACGTTTGTGAGAGGTGATTTTGGAGCTCGATTCATGACGTTGTTCACAGCGAACAATTCATTCTTGAGTTCACGACGTCGTTTCGCAGGGGATTTTGATTTGGTTTAGTTTCGATCTCATGTGGATAAGGATTTTGGGAGCAATTGGGGATAAACTCGACTGAACATTGAGATCGCCGGCGGTGGCTTGAGGAAAGAGAGAACGGTATGGAGTTTGTTTCCGGCGAGCAGAAGGAGAGAACGAGGAAGGGAGGCGAGTTTGCGAAGGAGAGAAAGGGAATGGTGTTGGCTATGGCGGATTAGTGGCGTGGAGGTGACGGAGAAGCTATATGAGCAAGAGGGAGAGGAGAACGAAGATGATGACTGAAGCGGCGTTGATAAAAAGTGGGGAGTGAGTGCATTTTGTTTTTTTAGGTTAAGTCCTCATCATTCGGACCGGGCCCTAGGCCCACATTGTTTTCTTTTTCACACCCGTTTTTCACTCTCATACCCCCCTTGGAGAGAAATAGAAGCTTGGGCCACTAACTCATAAATCCCAGCGCCCGTATTTCTTCACCACATATCCAGTTTGCTCTCTGCACCCCCTTTGGTTTTAATAGTTTTATTTGGTTTTAATTTTTGTTTTAGTTAATTAATTTAGGATAACTATTTTTTTAATTACTCTTTATTAGAAATAGATTAGAACAGAAATTAACTTGATTAATTTTAGGTTTATTATCGAATTAGTTTTTTAATTTTAGTTCTTATTAGAATTAAATCTTCATTTTAATTTGCACTTTATTTTATCTTGGATATTCTTGATCTTGATTTTTGATGCATATGCTGATTAAATACTTGACTTGTCTCTTGTGTGATTCTCTCTTTGTGATTGAGCTGCTTGGTGTTTACTTGTTGATTACCTCTATATTCACATGTTCCCTTAAGGCTCCTAGTCCGACTTAATTTCTGATTAAGCTCGGAGTAGGATAGAAATTAGGCTCTCAATCCAAGCATGATAACATTAGGTTAGCTCCCTCCTAATCCTGACCTTAGAGCCATTTTGCATGATAACATTAGGACTCTTAGTTTCCCTTTAAAGTTTCCTTTGGGTCTTATCTCTTCTCATCTCAAAACTTCTTGAAAACACTTAATAAAGATAAAGTGTATTGCGCACGAGCCTTAAGCGTGGGGAATGAGAAATGAGGGGCTTTCTCTCATCTTTCTAGAGTGCTTAGCGGGCGTCCTGTCTTGGGACGATTCGTTAAGTATTCGTCCCTGTCCCTAGACTTTGGTGCAATGCAAGTTATGAACTAACTTAAAAGACACTTCTGTCTAAAAAATACAAAACCAATTCAAATCTTTTTTTATCCTTCGGGATTGTTGGGTTTCAAATTTCATTTTCAGAAAAGAGCTCGTCGCTCACGTAAAAAACACTTACACATCCGTGGTCGTACCCACGAACTACATTGGCTCTGATTCTTCTCTCTCGTCCGATTGAGGATATGTAGGCACAAGACAGCGATTGTCTTGGCGAGCAACCTTCCCCCCCACAGTTCCCGTCCGAACTACGTTGACTCTGACTTTCCCATTGCACTGAGGGAGTACGTAGGCCTAGGGCATCGAATATGTCCTACCGAGTCCGTCTTAGTCACCCTCATCCCTATTTTCTTTTGTTCAGCCATAGATAGTAGGATAGCTCACCCTCCGTTTAGACAACAAGCGTGGATCCCATCGAGTACGATGGATGCGTGGGGTGCTAACACCTTCCCCTCGCATAACCGACTCCCGAACCCTGGACTATGGTTGCGATGACCATGTCTTTCCCCCTTTCTCTTCAGGTTTATGCAGTGTTTCCTTTCCCTCCCTCGGGATAAATACACATTGCTGGCGACTCTGTGTTTTCTGCGCCACTCTCGTGTTTGTACCGTTGGATACGAATCTTTCGGGAGCGACAGGGACCTACAGGGGCTCCCTCAGATAGCTTGACTTGAAAAAGGGCTTTTGAAACTTCAAACCTTTCATGCCTTTCCTGCCCTTGATAGAGCATCTTCAGGTGTTCGATCATATCAAACGCTGCCATGTTTTCATATTGCTTTTGCAATTCAGAATTCATGGTAGCCAGCATGAGGCAAGCAGTTTCATTGGCATCATCGATATGCTTCTTATAAGCATCTCTTTTAGCCTTAAAAGCAGAACTAGGAGGCTCCTCCTCAAGAACAAGTGTCTCTAATACATACAACATTTTGTCATGTTTGAGGACAATCCTCAGATTTCGGTGCCAATCCAGAAAATTTGTCCCAGACAATTTTTCCTTATCAAGGATTGATCGCAAAATGTTGTTAGATGTGTTTTTTGTCATGGTAATCTACAAAATAGAATGGAAAAATATAAGTATCATTAAAACAACATATTCAATTAGGCCTTTAATTAAATATGCTCCCACTATTTTACTCAAACTAAATGACCCTCACCATTTGATTTGGAAAATCCCGTTGGAAGATTTTCTAGTGGATCGAGATCCATATTTCACTTTGTTTTAAGTCAGCGTTAGGCTGATTACACAAAACTCATCTATTTAGGTAGGAACTCCTTCCAATTGTATCCAATACAATTCTCGAATATTTTAGTTGGGTGAATAACTCCTTATTCTAATCCATCACATGGATTATTCCCAACTGTTGCGGTGAAAATCAGATAACAAGATATTAATTAACTTGCATCATATTTCTTTTACAACCGACTTTGATTTATTCAAAGGAAAGGTTCAAGATCGTTAGAAAAACCTAAAGGGGGGAGATCTAAGGTTCGGGGGTTGGTTACGCCCAGGGAAGGTATTAGCACCCTAAACGTCCGTAGTACTCTACGGGAACCTCTTGTTAGTATTTGTGTTACGTTATGTTTGCTTGCTAAAGGAAATGCTAAGAAATCTGTACTAAGGTAATGACCTAAGTTATGTACACTAAGTATGGTCTAAGGGTGTAAAAAGAAAAAGGTAGAAAAGAAAAAGGTGGAAAAAGAAAAAGGTAGAAAAGAAAAAGGTGGAAAAAGAAAAAGGTAGCTCGCTAGGATCTCGCAATCCTATGCCTACGTATTCTCAAGGTGAACTTGAGAAATCAGAGCAATCGTAGTTCCCCTCAATGGGGGTGAGAACTCTTGACTGTGGTCAAGGTTCCAAGGGAAAGTAGGGTTGAAAGCTTGAAAGCAAAGCTTGTAAGGATTGAATTGGTTAGGAGAAAGAGATTAATGGCTATCTCTTGAAAGGATTGTGAAAGGTTGGACCGTCTTAAAGGAGAAGAGATTAATAGCTATCTCTTTGGGAAGGCCAGGTCAGAAGGGAGAAGAGATTAATGGCTATCTCTTGTGAAATGGTTTGAGGTTAACAGGGTATTTGAGCTATCTATGACATGAAGTCAATAGAGAGACTTTTCCTTTGGAATGAGGTATAAGAAACAGAGAAACAAGATGAGAAAACCTCGAGTATCAGGGGTAAGATGGATAGCAAAATTTATACAGCAAATGCATCAGGAGTTAAAATAAATATTAGAAATTAACTAAAAAAAACAAATTAGAAAAATATCAAGATAAATTCAAGAAAATAAATAAAGTCTAAACAAACAAAAATCTAAAAAAGATTAAAGTCTAATAATAAAAAAAACTAATTAAATAAGTTCTAAAATAAATTAACTAAAAATCTAACAAAACTAAATAAGCTAATTCTAAAACAAGTTAGCTAAATTCTAAAATTAGTTCTCAAGAATAAATTAATTCTAAAACTAAGCTAATTCTAAAAATTGAAATAAACTCTAAAATATTCTAAAATTAAACTAATATCTAATCTAAAAAGACGAAACTCTAGACTAAATAGAAAATTAAAACTAAATAATTAGAAAAAGTAAAATCTAGATAAAATACTAAATAATTAAACTAAAATTTAATAATAAAACTATTTAACTAAATTCTAGTAAAACTAATTCCTAAATTAAATAATTCTAAATAAAAGGTTAATACAACTAGATGATAGTAAAATGAATTAAAAAAAAGTAATGGTCACTTGGAGATTCAAAACTCATCAAATCACCAAATATTTGCACATTGACTAGTCTTAAATGATAATAATAAAACTTAAAGGCTGGTAGGTTATTAGAACAATAAAAAAAAAATAGAAAAATAAACAAACACCTCACAGAACGTTATCAGAAAGAGAAACAAACCAATCTCAACAAAATGCGGCCCTTGCTTCTTCAAAATTTCATCCTCCCTCTTTTTTCCGTTCGTTTGCAAACCTCTCTGTCTCCCAGTACGATTCTAATCTCACGACGGTTTACTCTCTCTTGTTCGAACGTGTCTCCGTCTTTCATTCACGGTGGATCGTGGCTTAAGTCGCGGCGGTGGTTCTTCTCTTTCGCGGTGGAGGATGATCAGAAGGTTATGGTTCTGGTTTTCATGAGTGATCCGTATGGTATGAAATGGTTTGTTTGTTACGATGATGAAGGTTCTTGGATGTTGTGGGTTAACACAGTGAGGAACAAGAGAGGGTCGTGTGTTGATTGGGTTTGAACGGAGGTGCGGTGGTGGTATATTGTTTTTGTTGTGAATATGAAATATGGTCACTGATGATGAGGTTATGAGAAAAAGAGACGGGGTATGATGATGATGTTGAGGTTGTTAAGAGGTGGGTTGATTGTGGTCTTTCTGAAGAATTGCAGAACAGAGGAAGTATTGAAGGCTTTTTGAAAAGCGAAGGTCAGTTTGAAGTATGGAGTGGATCTTTTGTGAATCACTTTCTACCGAATTTTTCTCTTTTTCATTTCTCCTCTCCCCTTTTTATCTTTGATGCCACCTTGTTTTTAAGTTTTTTTGAATTCTTTTTTCTGGTTACCTTATGAAACATCATTTTCAAAATCAGGTTTGTTGTTTTGGAGCAGTTGTTGGCTAGTGTGAAGCAGGATGGTAGCAGATTTGTGCAGGACGTGTTGTTGTTATTGATGCGCAGGTTTTGATCTGGTGCAGAGAGGCTTTGGTGGATGTGTGTCGCAGACTGTTGTGCAGTATGGGTAGGGTGGTACGCAATGTTGCATTTGGAACTTTGGCAGCAGTGTGAAGTTTGGTACGGTTAAGTTTGTAGCGAGAGTTTGGGATAAGGCTTGTGAAGTGTGCAACACTTTGTTTGTATGTAGCAGGATGTAGAGTGTAGTTTTGTGAAAGTAGCAGGGTCAAAGCAAATTGGCAGCAGAAAGAAGATTTGGTTTGTTAGTAGCAAGCATGCGCAGAGGTTTGAAATTGGATGCAAGGTTGGGTTGGACGCATAATAATAATAATAATAAGATAATAGTAATAATAAGATAAAAAATAATAATAATAATAATAATAATAATAACAAATAAAATGTTAGTAATAAATAAATAATAATAATAATAATTATAATAAAATAAAAATAAATAGAAATTTGATCCCTATCTTTTTAATGGTTTTTTTTTTAACACAAGAAAATAATTAAGTGAAAACAAAATAGATTAGCTAAATTAGATTAAACTTAAAAAAATAAAAAAAAATATATACATAATTAATGAAAATAAAACTAAATTAATAAAATATGCTAATTAAAAGTTAAACTAAAATTAATTGTAAACTAAATTGAAAGTAAACTAAATTAAAATTAATTTAAATAAAACTAAATTAAAAATATACACTAAATTAATTTTAAATAATCTAAGATAATTATCTAAATAACAACAAAATAAAACATAAAAAGAAAATGGCTTGGAATGGTAAAAAATTGACTAAAATACATGATTAATGAGATGTTTACTAAAAATGCGAAAACAAAGACTGACTCAGAATGATATGAAATGATCAGAGAAATCTGAGGGTAAAATTTGGGGTACAACAGTTGCCCCTATTTAAATAGCTTTACCGGATGGCACGAGGGATAGAAATCCTCGAGAGATCAAGGTGAAAGGTATTTAAATATATCAAACCGAAAATTTTGCCCTTAGATGGAATGCAAATGCTACGGACAGCTAACAGACATGCAAATGCAGACATGCCATGAATTTCTAGTATGATGGAAATGATAGAATGGTAAATGCAAAATGCAGACGAAGACAAAAGCAGACGGGGCCAAAGTCCACACAATGAGCAATCACTCACTGGGGATGACAACAACACTGGGGAAATAGAAGATACTCTTACTGGGCATGGAGCCAGAAAGAAGACACGATCTCCACTGGGGATCAATTTGAAATGAAAGGATAGACATCAGCAAAAGATTTTCTGGAATTTTCTTATACTGAAGAGTTCAAATGGGATCTTCAAGAAAAACCAGAAAAGATAGGGAAAGAAACCTCCAGAAAAACATCAGATGGCAAAAGAAACCAGTCATCCAATAACGGCTTTGAATGAAAGGTACAAATCACAATATCTAATAACGACTTTAGATAAAGTGAACAAGGACTCGATCTGAAAAAAAAATCATAAAGAGAGACACATCCGGAAGGGCATCAGATGGTAAAAACAATGAAATTTCGGAAAAGCATCAGAATAAGCAAAGGGCTATCTGGGAAAACATCAGATAAGTTCTGGAAAAACATCAGAACAAAAGACTCAATCTGGAAAAACATCAGAAAAGTTCTGGAAAAACATCAGAACAAAAGACTCAATCTGGAAAAACATCAGAAAGAGAGACACATCTGGATAGGCATCAGATGGTAGAGAAACCGGACATCCAATCAAGGTTTTGAATGAAAGGCATAATCACAACATCTAATCAAGGTTTTAGACGAAAGTGAACAAAGATTGCATTCAAGAATGACATTAAATGCAAAGAAACCAGTCACCCAATAATGGCTTTGAATGAAAGGTATGACTCACAATATCTAATAACGACTTTAGATAAAGTGAACCAGGACTCAATCTGAAAAAAACATCAGAAGGAGAGACATATCCGGATAGGCATCGGATGGTAGAGAAATCAGACATCCAATAACGGCTTTGAATGAAAGGTACAATCACAACATCTAATCAAGGTTTTAGACGAATGTGAACAAAGATTCGATCTGAAAATTATCAAAAAGAGAGAAAACCAAACATCCAATCAAGGTTTTGAATGAAAGGCACAATCACAATATCTAATCAAGGTTTTAGATGAAAGTGAACAAAGTAAAGAAACCAGACATCCAATCAAGGTTTTGAATGAAAGGCACAATCACAATATCTAATCAAGGTTTTAGATGAAAGTGAACAAAGTAAAGAAACCAGACATCCAATAATAGCTTTGAATGAAAGGTACAATCACAACATCTAATCAAGGTTTTAGACGAATGTGAACAAAGACTCGATCTGAAAATTATCAGAAAGAGAGAAAATCAAACATCCAATCAAGGTTTTGAATGAAAGGTACAATCACAATATCTAATCAAGGTTTTAGATGAAAGTGAACAAAGTAAAGAAATCAGACATCCAATAATAGCTTTGAATGAAAGGTACAATCACAACATCTAATCAAAGTTTTAGACGAATGTGAACAAAGACTCGATCTGAAAATTATCAGAAAGAGAGAAAACCAAACATCCAATCAAGGTTTTGAATGAAAGGTACAAATCACAATATCTAATAACGGCTTTAGATAAAGTGAACAAAGACTCGATCTGAAAAAACATCAGAAGGAGAGACACATCCGGATAAGCATCAGATGATGAAAGCAATGTCACTCTGGAAAAGCATCAGAATAAACAAAGGATTATCTGGAAAAACATCAGATAAGTTCTGGAAAAACATCAGAACAAAAGACTCAAACTGAAAAAACATCAAAAAGAGAAACACATCCAGAAAAGCATCAGATGATGAAAACAATGAAATTCTGGAAAAGCATCAGAATAAGCAAAGGGCTATCTGAGAAAACATCAGATAGGTTCTGGAAGAACATCAGAACAAAAGACTCGATCTGAAAAAAAACATCAGAGGAGACAAATATATATGACATCCAAGAATGGCATTGGACACAAAAGAGGAACAAACATATCCGAAAAAACAATCGGATAAGAAAGGTCATATCTGGAAGAACGTCAGATAGACACGACAATATTTGTTTGGTAGGTGTCATGTAAGTTGGACTTTGACCACAAGATAAGACGTGGATAACGACACGACCTCGGGAGAAATGCAAATGAGGATGAAACACTCATGCTATGCATGTGTATATGAATCATGCAGATGATATAAGATCAAATGCAAATGCAGGTGCAGATGCCGACGACACAGCTCGACTCTCTGGTGGAGAAGACAAGACTGGAAGGCTGATTCCTCTACACGGAGATCACAGTCATTCTGCTTGGGGGACTAGAGATGCTAACGCTGGAAATATCATCTTCCACACTGGTAAACTGTATCCAAATTAATGATCCTTGTGGGAAGGATGGAGAGCTACTTGGGGATTCTTCAAGTAACTTGCCCCAGACTAGCTGATTATTGTAGATGAGTTGATCATTGCTTCAGCTTGATTGATTCTGGAAATGACCGTTTCATGGTACTATTAGAGAGCTTACCCCAATCTGGGTCTTGAAAATTGATTATTGTACACTGGGGAAGCTTGCCCCAGTCTGGGTTTGGCAAAATATTCTGTATAAACCAATTCTGAGAAGTCGCCATTAAACCACAAATCTTGAACTGATTCTCAACAGGATATGGAAGGAACTTGCCCCGGATTGGATCACCGACCAAGTTTCTCAAATGTTTGAAAATTCCTTGAGAAGAAAGCTAGTTTGCAAACAAAAGTATTTGTTTAAACATGGTAAATGCAAAGTTCATGCAACTTTTGAAATCAAAATCATTTTGAAAGAGGTGCAAAGTATATGAGTCACTGGTCTGAACACGGTGGTTCAAGACATTAAAGTGAAAAGTTTAAGCAAGGGGTGTATGCCCAAAACAGATGATCCACAAAGATCTTTTGGAGTCAGTTTATGCAACCTCGCTGTAGTATGCCTTCAAAATAACCTTGCTTCAATTAGGTCCTTTGAGGGTTATAACGTGGTCTGGTTCACGGTTTAAGAAACAAAGGATAAAGGCTCAAAGTTTATTTGTGACCCACCCAATCTACGTGATGAACTCCAGTCCTATGCTCAGTTAACTCAACCTATGCACTCAAGTTCCCATGAGTTAGGAATTGCACTGATGATAGCGATGATGGTTCAGAAGTCAATGGTCTTAAGATGGCGGTCACTGCTTCCTTACAACTTTTGGTTGTCATACAAGTTTTTTTTTTTTTTTAGTGACTGTCTGGCTTAAGGATTACAGTGAATCATCATTGGCGTTTGACTTGAAAGACATCTTCGGCACTTGCTTGCTGTGTGCGAAGGAATATTTGTGAACTTTGTTGAAAGGCGTCTTGCATGAAGCTCTTGTAATTGAACGCACAATCAAGTTAACCGAGAACTACCCTGCCCCAGGTTAAAATTGCGGGTTTTTATTTGTAAAGAAAAGAAACTCCTACTTCAAGGCTCGAAAGGGTTAAAGAGGGGTTATCTTCCTTATGTCTCCAGTGTTTGGGGAATTGAAACAATGCCTTACATCATCAGCAAAGTTTTGATTTGAAAGCATACCAACAACAATTATGAGTATAACGTTTTCATCATCCTCCCTCCAATCTTTGCATAATCAAAAGGAAAGTGGAAAAGAGATCAAGTATTTTAAAAAAAGAAAGCATAAAGATGTAAATAGCAAACATAAATGAATTGACTCAAAAAGTTGCAATGCTCATTTCATTAATTGTGAAAGTACAAACATAATTGAAAGCAAACAGCCATTACAAAATAAGGAAAATGCAAACAATAAGAAACAAGGCCTAGTGACTAATCAACACAAGGATGAGCTGTCCTGTCTGAAACACTGGCTTTTAGGGGGATAATCTGCTGAAGTCGACTGAAGCTTCACTTGGCGTGCCCTGGCAGAGGATTGTTCTGAACATTGGGATTGTCCTTAAAGGAGAGGATTTTGTTCCTCATCAGCTCCTGTACTCTAGCCTTCAATGCAAAGCAATTTTCCAAGTCATGACCTGCACCACCTTGATGGTATTCACAATGGAGATCAGCCCTGTAGCCGGCTGGAAGAGGATTTGGAGGAGGAGGCAAAGGCCTTGTGGTAATCAAACCTTGCCCAACCAGACCGGGATAAAGCTTAGTGTATGTCATGGGAATAGGGTCAAAATGATTATTACGGTACTGAGTTTGTCCAACAAATGAACGTTGAGGAGCTTGAGCTGGTTGTGAAGCAGTAACCACGGGAGTAACAGCAGCAATAGTAGGGTGAACAACATACCGAGGTTGAGGACGAGGCCTTCTTACTTCAAACATTACAGCATTAGTCTGTTCTTCCTTCTTCTTCTGAAAGTTCCCAAAGGATTTCTTTACAGCATTGGAAGATTCAGCAGCCTTGGATATTTTTCCTTTCTTAAGACCTTCCTCGAGCCTCTGGCCAATAGTAACCAAATCAGTGAAGTTGGAGGAAACACTTCCAATCATCTTCTCCCAATAGAATGGAGACAGGGTGTCCATGAACATTCCAGTTAATTCTTTCTCACCCAAAGGAGGTTCAACTTGAGAAGCCAATTCTCTCCAGCATTGAGCATACTCCTTAAAGGATTCTTTCTCATGTTGACTCATATTTTGCAGCTGACGGCGATCAGGAGCCATGTCAAGGTTATACTTGTATTGCTTCATGAAGGCGTTGGTGAGATCTTGGAAGCTGTGGATAGAGTTTTGCTCAAGTCCCATGTACCATTTGAGCGATGCTCCGCTCAAGCTATCTTGAAAACAATGGATTAGCAATTTCTGGTCCTTGGCATGAGCAGTCATCCTACGGAGATACATGACCACATGAGCTCTTGGGCAAGAGTGACCCTTGTACTTCACAAAATCTGGAGTTGTAAACTTAGGAGGTATAACAAGGTCAGACACTAAGCACATATTATCCGCATCCACATTAAAGAAGTCATTACCCTCAACAGCTTTGAGTCTCTTCTCTATGCTCTGAAACTGCTCTCGAACAACCTCAGGTTCAACAAAGTCTTCATGGTCTTCACCTTGAGCACTTGCAGCATTGTACTCATAAAGGGGATTCTCGAAAGAAGCTCGAACAGTCTGTGGAACAGCATGTACCACAGGTCTGGGCTGGGTGAAAACAGGAGCTTGAAACACTGGCATAACATTCTGACCAACCATAGCAGTAGATGCAAGAGGTGGAGAATAGTTGTGTGGCAAACCAAACTCTGGCCAAGTTGTTGGTGGTAACTGAACGGGTGGTGGATCAGCACTTGAAACTTCCTGGATGACAGTCCTTTGGGGAGGCTCTCCCCTAGCAATCAAAACTTGGAGCATCTCACTAAGTTTAGTCATGCTTGACTTAAGTTCATCGATCTCCATTCGGACCTCAACATTGTGTATCTCTTGCTCTGACATTCTTCGTCTGTAGTTAGCTCTAGTCCGGTATCAGTGTCGAGGAATCGGTTTGACGATTCACGGGTGATACTGGAAGATAGAGACAACTGGAGATGAGTAACTGGACCGACAAACGCATGCAATGAATCATGTAAAGATGCAAATGATATGCAATGCAATGCAAACCAATTGGTTTCAAGGAACGCAAAAGCAAGTTGCAAACATTTTTTTGAAAGCTGAAAAGTTTTGCTTTAAAACCATGATCTTTATTGATCTTTACAAAGAAAAAGCGCATGAATTCCTTGAAACCAGAGGGCTATCATGAATGTATGCACAAACACGCATATATAGGTATTCACATATTCACACATATATATAGGGAAGCAAATGAGGGCTTAGGTTTGAAGATCACGAGCATGGAGCCATGGTCTACCCATCCCAAAAGGTGTGTACTAGGGTTTATCAACTGTAGAACATGGTTCTAAAAGTTCCCAGAGTCTACGTAAATCCTTCGGATATTATCGGCCCATGTAACTACTCACACGGGTTAATAATATTCTCAAGATAAACTCGTCTGAGTGTAGTATCGCGTGACAACTACTCAGGACTGGCTCCCTCATAGTCACCACACTACATCCTAAAAGGCCAAGTGGGGTAAAGGTAACTACGGTCCTCAGAATCCCTGGCTCTCATTCGAAAAAGTAATATCAATGTGACTGCTCACATCAGACATCAACAATCCCAAAGGGCCTCATCTGAGTGTGGTCATCATATGCCATAAATTATTGGTACTACTGCCAACAACCGACTATTGATTACACCACGATCCTATCATAAGTGCTCTCAAGTCCGGGTTAGGACTTATCTCACCACTCAAAGTAACCACCCTGCACACAGAAAAACTCAAGCACAACAGGTATATATACAGATACAAATATGCAAATATGAAGCAAACAAACATGTAAATAACACAAATACAAACAAGATAGGCTTAAACCTCTTTAGTCTCCCCAGTGAAGTCGCCATTTCTGTTGCGGTGAAAATCGGATAACAAGATATTAATTAACTTGCATCATATTTCTTTTACAACCGACTTTGATTTATCCAAAGGAAAGGTTCAAGATTGTTAGAAAAACCTAAAGGGGGGAGATCTAAGGTTCGGGGGTTGGTTACGCCCAGGGAAGGTATTAGCACCCTAAACGTCCGTAGTACTCTACGGGAACCTCTTGTTAGTATTTGTGTTACGTTATGTTTGCTTGCTAAAGGAAATGCTAAGAAATCTGTACTAAGGTAATGACCTAAGTTATGTACACTAAGTATGGTCTAAGGGTGTAAAAAGAAAAAGGTAGAAAAGAAAAAGGTGGAAAAAGAAAAAGGTAGAAAAGAAAAAGGTGGAAAAAGAAAAAGGTAGCTCGCTAGGATCTCGCAATCCTATGCCTACGTATTCTCAAGGTGAACTTGAGAAATCAGAGCAATCGTAGTTCCCCTCAATGGGGGTGAGAACTCTTGACTGTGGTCAAGGTTCCAAGGGAAAGTAGGGTTGAAAGCTTGAAAGCAAAGCTTGTAAGGATTGAATTGGTTAGGAGAAAGAGATTAATGGCTATCTCTTGAAAGGATTGTGAAAGGTTGGACCGTCTTAAAGGAGAAGAGATTAATAGCTATCTCTTTGGGAAGGCCAGGTCAGAAGGGAGAAGAGATTAATGGCTATCTCTTGTGAAATGGTTTGAGGTTAACAGGGTATTTGAGCTATCTATGACATGAAGTCAATAGAGAGACTTTTCCTTTGGAATGAGGTATAAGAAACAGAGAAACAAGATGAGAAAACCTCGAGTATCAGGGGTAAGATGGATAGCAAAATTTATACAGCAAATGCATCAGGAGTTAAAATAAATATTAGAAATTAACTAAAAAAAACAAATTAGAAAAATATCAAGATAAATTCAAGAAAATAAATAAAGTCTAAACAAACAAAAATCTAAAAAAGATTAAAGTCTAATAATAAAAAAAACTAATTAAATAAGTTCTAAAATAAATTAACTAAAAATCTAACAAAACTAAATAAGCTAATTCTAAAACAAGTTAGCTAAATTCTAAAATTAGTTCTCAAGAATAAATTAATTCTAAAACTAAGCTAATTCTAAAAATTGAAATAAACTCTAAAATATTCTAAAATTAAACTAATATCTAATCTAAAAAGACGAAACTCTAGACTAAATAGAAAATTAAAACTAAATAATTAGAAAAAGTAAAATCTAGATAAAATACTAAATAATTAAACTAAAATTTAATAATAAAACTATTTAACTAAATTCTAGTAAAACTAATTCCTAAATTAAATAATTCTAAATAAAAGGTTAATACAACTAGATGATAGTAAAATGAATTAAAAAAAAGTAATGGTCACTTGGAGATTCAAAACTCATCAAATCACCAAATATTTGCACATTGACTAGTCTTAAATGATAATAATAAAACTTAAAGGCTGGTAGGTTATTAGAACAATAAAAAAAAATAGAAAAATAAACAAACACCTCACAGAACGTTATCAGAAAGAGAAACAAACCAATCTCAACAAAATGCGGCCCTTGCTTCTTCAAAATTTCATCCTCCCTCTTTTTTCCGTTCGTTTGCAAACCTCTCTGTCTCCCAGTACGATTCTAATCTCACGACGGTTTACTCTCTCTTGTTCGAACGTGTCTCCGTCTTTCATTCACGGTGGATCGTGGCTTAAGTCGCGGCGGTGGTTCTTCTCTTTCGCGGTGGAGGATGATCAGAAGGTTATGGTTCTGGTTTTCATGAGTGATCCGTATGGTATGAAATGGTTTGTTTATTACGATGATGAAGGTTCTTGGATGTTGTGGGTTAACACAGTGAGGAACAAGAGAGGGTCGTGTGTTGATTGGGTTTGAACGGAGGTGTGGTGGTGGTATATTGTTTTTGTTGTGAATATGAAATATGGTCACTGATGATGAGGTTATGAGAAAAAGAGACGGGGTATGATGATGATGTTGAGGTTGTTAAGAGGTGGGTTGATTGTGGTCTTTCTGAAGAATTGCAGAACAGAGGAAGTATTGAAGGCTTTTTGAAAAGCGAAGGTCAGTTTGAAGTATGGAGTGGATCTTTTGTGAATCACTTTCTACCGAATTTTTCTCTTTTTCATTTCTCCTCTCCCCTTTTTATCTTTGATGCCACCTTGTTTTTAAGTTTTTTTGAATTCTTTTTTCTGGTTACCTTATGAAACATCATTTTCAAAATCAGGTTTGTTGTTTTGGAGCAGTTGTTGGCTAGTGTGAAGCAGGATGGTAGCAGATTTGTGCAGGACGTGTTGTTGTTATTGATGCGCAGGTTTTGATCTGGTGCAGAGAGGCTTTGGTGGATGTGTGTCGCAGACTGTTGTGCAGTATGGGTAGGGTGGTACGCAATGTTGCATTTGGAACTTTGGCAGCAGTGTGAAGTTTGGTACGGTTAAGTTTGTAGCGAGAGTTTGGGATAAGGCTTGTGAAGTGTGCAACACTTTGTTTGTATGTAGCAGGATGTAGAGTGTAGTTTTGTGAAAGTAGCAGGGTCAAAGCAAATTGGCAGCAGAAAGAAGATTTGGTTTGTTAGTAGCAAGCATGCGCAGAGGTTTGAAATTGGATGCAAGGTTGGGTTGGACTCATAATAATAATAATAATAAGATAATAGTAATAATAAGATAAAAAATAATAATAATAATAATAATAATAATAACAAATAAAATGTTAGTAATAAATAAATAATAATAATAATAATTATAATAAAATAAAAATAAATAGAAATTTGATCCCTATCTTTTTAATGGTTTTTTTTTTAACACAAGAAAATAATTAAGTGAAAACAAAATAGATTAGCTAAATTAGATTAAACTTAAAAAAATAAAAAAAAATATATACATAATTAATGAAAATAAAACTAAATTAATAAAATATGCTAATTAAATTTAAACTAAAATTAATTGTAAACTAAATTGAAAGTAAACTAAATTAAAATTAATTTAAATAAAACTAAATTAAAAATATACACTAAATTAATTTTAAATAATCTAAGATAATTATCTAAATAACAACAAAATAAAACATAAAAAGAAAATGGCTTGGAATGGTAAAAAATTGACTAAAATACATGATTAATGAGATGTTTACTAAAAATGCGAAAACAAAGACTGACTCAGAATGATATGAAATGATCAGAGAAATCTGAGGGTAAAATTTGGAGTACAACAGTTGCCCCTATTTAAATAGCTTTACCGGATGGCACGAGGGATAGAAATCCTCGAGAGATCAAGGTGAAAGGTATTTAAATATATCAAACCGAAAATTTTGCCCTTAGATGGAATGCAAATGCTACGGACAGCTAACAGACATGCAAATGCAGACATGCCATGAATTTCTAGTATGATGGAAATGATAGAATGGTAAATGCAAAATGCAGACGAAGACAAAAGCAGACGGGGCCAAAGTCCACACAATGAGCAATCACTCACTGGGGATGACAACAACACTGGGGAAATAGAAGATACTCTTACTGGGCATGGAGCCAGAAAGAAGACACGATCTCCACTGGGGATCAATTTGAAATGAAAGGATAGACATCAGCAAAAGATTTTCTGGAATTTTCTTATACTGAAGAGTTCAAATGGGATCTTCAAGAAAAACCAGAAAAGATAGGGAAAGAAACCTCCAGAAAAACATCAGATGGCAAAAGAAACCAGTCATCCAATAACGGCTTTGAATGAAAGGTACAAATCACAATATCTAATAACGACTTTAGATAAAGTGAACAAGGACTCGATCTGAAAAAAAAATCATAAAGAGAGACACATCCGGAAGGGCATCAGATGGTAAAAACAATGAAATTTCGGAAAAGCATCAGAATAAGCAAAGGGCTATCTGGGAAAACATCAGATAAGTTCTGGAAAAACATCAGAACAAAAGACTCAATCTGGAAAAACATCAGAAAAGTTCTGGAAAAACATCAGAACAAAAGACTCAATCTGGAAAAACATCAGAAAGAGAGACACATCTGGATAGGCATCAGATGGTAGAGAAACCGGACATCCAATCAAGGTTTTGAATGAAAGGCATAATCACAACATCTAATCAAGGTTTTAGACGAAAGTGAACAAAGATTGCATTCAAGAATGACATTAAATGCAAAGAAACCAGTCACCCAATAATGGCTTTGAATGAAAGGTATGACTCACAATATCTAATAACGACTTTAGATAAAGTGAACCAGGACTCAATCTGAAAAAAACATCAGAAGGAGAGACATATCCGGATAGGCATCGGATGGTAGAGAAATCAGACATCCAATAACGGCTTTGAATGAAAGGTACAATCACAACATCTAATCAAGGTTTTAGACGAATGTGAACAAAGATTCGATCTGAAAATTATCAGAAAGAGAGAAAACCAAACATCCAATCAAGGTTTTGAATGAAAGGCACAATCACAATATCTAATCAAGGTTTTAGATGAAAGTGAACAAAGTAAAGAAACCAGACATCCAATCAAGGTTTTGAATGAAAGGCACAATCACAATATCTAATCAAGGTTTTAGATGAAAGTGAACAAAGTAAAGAAACCAGACATCCAATAATAGCTTTGAATGAAAGGTACAATCACAACATCTAATCAAGGTTTTAGACGAATGTGAACAAAGACTCGATCTGAAAATTATCAGAAAGAGAGAAAATCAAACATCCAATCAAGGTTTTGAATGAAAGGTACAATCACAATATCTAATCAAGGTTTTAGATGAAAGTGAACAAAGTAAAGAAATCAGACATCCAATAATAGCTTTGAATGAAAGGTACAATCACAACATCTAATCAAAGTTTTAGACGAATGTAACAAAGACTCGATCTGAAAATTATCAGAAAGAGAGAAAACCAAACATCCAATCAAGGTTTTGAATGAAAGGTACAAATCACAATATCTAATAACGGCTTTAGATAAAGTGAACAAAGACTCGATCTGAAAAAACATCAGAAGGAGAGACACATCCGGATAAGCATCAGATGATGAAAGCAATGTCACTCTGGAAAAGCATCAGAATAAACAAAGGATTATCTGGAAAAACATCAGATAAGTTCTGGAAAAACATCAGAACAAAAGACTCAAACTGAAAAAACATCAGAAAGAGAAACACATCCAGAAAAGCATCAGATGATGAAAACAATGAAATTCTGGAAAAGCATCAGAATAAGCAAAGGGCTATCTGAGAAAACATCAGATAGGTTCTGGAAGAACATCAGAACAAAAGACTCGATCTGAAAAAAAACATCAGAGGAGACAAATATATATGACATCCAAGAATGGCATTGGACACAAAAGAGGAACAAACATATCCGAAAAAACAATCGGATAAGAAAGGTCATATCTGGAAGAACGTCAGATAGACACGACAATATTTGTTTGGTAGGTGTCATGTAAGTTGGACTTTGACCACAAGATAAGACGTGGATAACGACACGACCTCGGGAGAAATGCAAATGAGGATGAAACACTCATGCTATGCATGTGTATATGAATCATGCAGATGATATAAGATCAAATGCAAATGCAGGTGCAGATGCCGACGACACAGCTCGACTCTCTGGTGGAGAAGACAAGACTGGAAGGCTGATTCCTCTACACGGAGATCACGGTCATTCTGCTTGGGGGACTAGAGATGCTAACGCTGGAAATATCATCTTCCACACTGGTAAACTGTATCCAAATTAATGATCCTTGTGGGAAGGATGGAGAGCTACTTGGGGATTCTTCAAGTAACTTGCCCCAGACTAGCTGATTATTGTAGATGAGTTGATCATTGCTTCAGCTTGATTGATTCTGGAAATGACTGTTTCATGGTACTATTAGAGAGCTTACCCCAATCTGGGTCTTGAAAATTGATTATTGTACACTGGGGAAGCTTACCCCAGTCTGGGTTTGGCAAAATATTCTGTATAAACCAATTCTGAGAAGTCGCCATTAAACCACAAATCTTGAACTGATTCTCAACAGGATATGGAAGGAACTTGCCCCGGATTGGATCACCGACCAAGTTTCTCAAATGTTTGAAAATTCCTTGAGAAGAAAGCTAGTTTGCAAACAAAAGTATTTGTTTAAACATGGTAAATGCAAAGTTCATGCAACTTTTGAAATCAAAATCATTTTGAAAGAGGTGCAAAGTATATGAGTCACTGGTCTGAACACGGTGGTTCAAGACATTAAAGTGAAAAGTTTAAGCAAGGGGTGTATGCCCAAAACAGATGATCCACAAAGATCTTTTGGAGTCAGTTTACGCAACCTCGCTGTAGTATGCCTTCAAAATAACCTTGCTTCAATTAGGTCCTTTGAGGGTTATAACGTGGTCTGGTTCACGGTTTAAGAAACAAAGGATAAAGGCTCAAAGTTTATTTGTGACCCACCCAATCTACGTGATGAACTCCAGTCCTATGCTCAGTTAACTCAAACTATGCACTCAAGTTCCCATGAGTTAGGAATTACACTGATGATAGCGATGATGGTTCAGAAGTCAATGGTCTTAAGATGGCGGTCACTGCTTCCTTACAACTTTTGGTTGTCATACAAGTTTTTTTTTTTTTTAGTGACTGCCTGGCTTAAGGATTACAGTGAATCATCATTGGCGTTTGACTTGAAAGACATCTTCGGCACTTGCTTGCTGTGTGCGAAGGAATATTTGTGAACTTTGTTGAAAGGCGTCTTGCATGAAGCTCTTGTAATTGAACGCACAATCAAGTTAACCGAGAACTACCCTGCCCCAGGTTAAAATTGCGGGTTTTTATTTGTAAAGAAAAGAAACTCCTACTTCAAGGCTCGAAAGGGTTAAAGAGGGGTTATCTTCCTTATGTCTCCAGTGTTTGGGGAATTGAAACAATGCCTTACATCATCAGCAAAGTTTTGATTTGAAAGCATACCAACAACAATTATGAGTATAACGTTTTCATCATCCTCCCTCCAATCTTTGCATAATCAAAAGGAAAGTGGAAAAGAGATCAAGTATTTTAAAAAAAGAAAGCATAAAGATGTAAATAGCAAACATAAATGAATTGACTCAAAAAGTTGCAATGCTCATTTCATTAATTGTGAAAGTACAAACATAATTGAAAGCAAACAGCCATTACAAAATAAGGAAAATGCAAACAATAAGAAACAAGGCCTAGTGACTAATCAACACAAGGATGAGCTGTCCTGTCTGAAACACTGGCTTTTAGGGGGATAATCTGCTGAAGTCGACTGAAGCTTCACTTGGCGTGCCCTGGCAGAGGATTGTTCTGAACATTGGGATTGTCCTTAAAGGAGAGGATTTTGTTCCTCATCAGCTCCTGTACTCTAGCCTTCAATGCAAAGCAATTTTCCAAGTCATGACCTGCACCACCTTGATGGTATTCACAATGGAGATCAGCCCTGTAGCCGGCTGGAAGAGGATTTGGAGGAGGAGGCAAAGGCCTTGTGGTAATCAAACCTTGCCCAACCAGACCGGGATAAAGCTTAGTGTATGTCATGGGAATAGGGTCAAAATGATTATTACGGTACTGAGTTTGTCCAACAAATGAACGTTGAGGAGCTTGAGCTGGTTGTGGAGCAGTAACCACGGGAGTAACAGCAGCAATAGTAGGGTGAACAACATACCGAGGTTGAGGACGAGGCCTTCTTACTTCAAACATTACAGCATTAGTCTGTTCTTCCTTCTTCTTCTGAAAGTTCCCAAAGGATTTCTTTACAGCATTGGAAGATTCAGCAGCCTTGGATATTTTTCCTTTCTTAAGACCTTCCTCGAGCCTCTGGCCAATAGTAACCAAATCAGTGAAGTTGGAGGAAACACTTCCAATCATCTTCTCCCAATAGAATGGAGACAGGGTGTCCATGAACATTCCAGTTAATTCTTTCTCACCCAAAGGAGGTTCAACTTGAGAAGCCAATTCTCTCCAGCGTTGAGCATACTCCTTAAAGGATTCTTTCTCATGTTGACTCATATTTTGCAGCTGACGGCGATCAGGAGCCATGTCAAGGTTATACTTGTATTGCTTCATGAAGGCGTTGGTGAGATCTTGGAAGCTGTGGATAGAGTTTTGCTCAAGTCCCATGTACCATTTGAGCGATGCTCCGCTCAAGCTATCTTGAAAACAATGGATTAGCAATTTCTGGTCCTTGGCATGAGCAGTCATCCTACGGAGATACATGACCACATGAGCTCTTGGGCAAGAGTGACCCTTGTACTTCACAAAATCTGGAGTTGTAAACTTAGGAGGTATAACAAGGTCAGACACTAAGCACATATTATCCGCATCCACATTAAAGAAGTCATTACCCTCAACAGCTTTGAGTCTCTTCTCTATGCTCTGAAACTGCTCTCGAACAACCTCAGGTTCAACAAAGTCTTCATGGTCTTCACCTTGAGCACTTGCAGCATTGTACTCATAAAGGGGATTCTCGAAAGAAGCTCGAACAGTCTGTGGAACAGCATGTACCACAGGTCTGGGCTGGGTGAAAACAGGAGCTTGAAACACTGGCATAACATTCTGACCAACCATAGCAGTAGATGCAAGAGGTGGAGAATAGTTGTGTGGCAAACCAAACTCTGGCCAAGTTGTTGGTGGTAACTGAACGGGTGGTGGATCAGCACTTGAAACTTCCTGGATGACAGTCCTTTGGGGAGGCTCTCCCCTAGCAATCAAAACTTGGAGCATCTCACTGAGTTTAGTCATGCTTGACTTAAGTTCATCGATCTCCATTCGGACCTCAACATTGTGTATCTCTTGCTCTGACATTCTTCGTCTGTAGTTAGCTCTAGTCCGGTATCAGTGTCGAGGAATCGGTTTGACGATTCACGGGTGATACTGGAAGATAGAGACAACT
The DNA here is from genome assembly GCA_022829125.1 of Lathyrus tuberosus. Taxonomy (NCBI): domain Eukaryota; kingdom Viridiplantae; phylum Streptophyta; class Magnoliopsida; order Fabales; family Fabaceae; genus Lathyrus; species Lathyrus tuberosus. The sequence continues at coordinate 3,260,183 of JALAZF010000414.1, read as the reverse complement.
GGAGATGAGTAACTGGACCGACAAACGCATGCAATGAATCATGTAAAGATGCAAATGATATGCAATGCAATGCAAACCAATTGGTTTCAAGGAACGCAAAAGCAAGTTGCAAACATTTTTTTGAAAGCTGAAAAGTTTTGCTTTAAAACCATGATCTTTATTGATCTTTACAAAGAAAAAGCGCATGAATTCCTTGAAACCAGAGGGCTATCATGAATGTATGCACAAACACGCATATATAGGTATTCACATATTCACACATATATACAGGGAAGCAAATGAGGGCTTAGGTTTGAAGATCACGAGCATGGAGCCATGGTCTACCCATCCCAAAAGGTGTGTACTAGGGTTTATCAACTGTAGAACATGGTTCTAAAAGTTCCCAGAGTCTACGTAAATCCTTCGGATATTATCGGCCCATGTAACTACTCACACGGGTTAATAATATTCTCAAGATAAACTCGTCTGAGTGTAGTATCGCGTGACAACTACTCAGGACTGGCTCCCTCATAGTCACCACACTACATCCTAAAAGGCCAAGTGGGGTAAAGGTAACTACGGTCCTCAGAATCCCTGGCTCTCATTCGAAAAAGTAATATCAATGTGACTGCTCACATCAGACATCAACAATCCCAAAGGGCCTCATCTGAGTGTGGTCATCATATGCCATAAATTGTTGGTACTACTGCCAACAACCGACTATTGATTACACCACGATCCTATCATAAGTGCTCTCAAGTCCGGGTTAGGACTTATCTCACCACTCAAAGTAACCACCCTGCACACAGAAAAACTCAAGCACAACAGGTATATATACAGATACAAATATGCAAATATGAAGCAAACAAACATGTAAATAACACAAATACAAACAAGATAGGCTTAAACCTCTTTAGTCTCCCCAGTGAAGTCGCCATTTCTGTTGCGGTGAAAATCGGATAACAAGATATTAATTAACTTGCATCATATTTCTTTTACAACCGACTTTGATTTATCCAAAGGAAAGGTTCAAGATCGTTAGAAAAACCTAAAGGGGGGAGATCTAAGGTTCGGGGGTTGGTTACGCCCAGGGAAGGTATTAGCACCCTAAACGTCCGTAGTACTCTACGGGAACCTCTTGTTAGTATTTGTGTTACGTTATGTTTGCTTGCTAAAGGAAATGCTAAGAAATCTGTACTAAGGTAATGACCTAAGTTATGTACACTAAGTATGGTCTAAGGGTGTAAAAAGAAAAAGGTAGAAAAGAAAAAGGTGGAAAAAGAAAAAGGTAGAAAAGAAAAAGGTGGAAAAAGAAAAAGGTAGCTCGCTAGGATCTCGCAATCCTATGCCTACGTATTCTCAAGGTGAACTTGAGAAATCAGAGCAATCGTAGTTCCCCTCAATAGGGGTGAGAACTCTTGACTGTGGTCAAGGTTCCAAGGGAAAGTAGGGTTGAAAGCTTGAAAGCAAAGCTTGTAAGGATTGAATTGGTTAGGAGAAAGAGATTAATGGCTATCTCTTGAAAGGATTGTGAAAGGTTGGACCGTCTTAAAGGAGAAGAGATTAATAGCTATCTCTTTGGGAAGGCCAGGTCAGAAGGGAGAAGAGATTAATGGCTATCTCTTGTGAAATGGTTTGAGGTTAACAGGGTATTTGAGCTATCTATGACATGAAGTCAATAGAGAGACTTTTCCTTTGGAATGAGGTATAAGAAACAGAGAAACAAGATGAGAAAACCTCGAGTATCAGGGGTAAGATGGATAGCAAAATTTATACAGCAAATGCATCAGGAGTTAAAATAAATATTAGAAATTAACTAAAAAAAACAAATTAGAAAAATATCAAGATAAATTCAAGAAAATAAATAAAGTCTAAACAAACAAAAATCTAAACAAGATTAAAGTCTAATAATAAAAAAAACTAATTAAATAAGTTCTAAAATAAATTAACTAAAAATCTAACAAAACTAAATAAGCTAATTCTAAAACAAGTTAGCTAAATTCTAAAATTAGTTCTCAAGAATAAATTAATTCTAAAACTAAGCTAATTCTAAAAATTGAAATAAACTCTAAAATATTCTAAAATTAAACTAATATCTAATCTAAAAAGACGAAACTCTAGACTAAATAGAAAATTAAAACTAAATAATTAGAAAAAGTAAAATCTAGATAAAATACTAAATAATTAAACTAAAATTTAATAATAAAACTATTTAACTAAATTCTAGTAAAACTAATTCCTAAATTAAATAATTCTAAATAAAAGGTTAATACAACTAGATGATAGTAAAATGAATTAAAAAAAAGTAATGGTCACTTGGAGATTCAAAACTCATCAAATCACCAAATATTTGCACATTGACTAGTCTTAAATGATAATAATAAAACTTAAAGGCTGGTAGGTTATTAGAACAATAAAAAAAAATAGAAAAATAAACAAACACCTCAGAGAACGTTATCAGAAAGAGAAACAAACCAATCTCAACAAAATGCGGCCCTTGCTTCTTCAAAATTTCATCCTCCCTCTTTTTTTCGTTCGTTTGCAAACCTCTCTGTCTCCCAGTACGATTCTAATCTCACGACGGTTTACTCTCTCTTGTTCGAACGTGTCTCCGTCTTTCATTCACGGTGGATCGTGGCTTAAGTCGCGGCGGTGGTTCTTCTCTTTCGCGGTGGAGGATGATCAGAAGGTTATGGTTCTGGTTTTCATGAGTGATCCGTATGGTATGAAATGGTTTGTTTGTTACGATGATGAAGGTTCTTGGATGTTGTGGGTTAACACAGTGAGGAACAAGAGAGGGTCGTGTGTTGATTGGGTTTGAACGGAGGTGCGGTGGTGGTATATTGTTTTTGTTGTGAATATGAAATATGGTCACTGATGATGAGGTTATGAGAAAAAGAGACGGGGTATGATGATGATGTTGAGGTTGTTAAGAGGTGGGTTGATTGTGGTCTTTCTGAAGAATTGCAGAACAGAGGAAGTATTGAAGGCTTTTTGAAAAGCGAAGGTCAGTTTGAAGTATGGAGTGGATCTTTTGTGAATCACTTTCTACCGAATTTTTCTCTTTTTCATTTCTCCTCTCCCCTTTTTATCTTTGATGCCACCTTGTTTTTAAGTTTTTTTGAATTCTTTTTTCTGGTTACCTTATGAAACATCATTTTCAAAATCAGGTTTGTTGTTTTGGAGCAGTTGTTGGCTAGTGTGAAGCAGGATGGTAGCAGATTTGTGCAGGACGTGTTGTTGTTATTGATGCGCAGGTTTTGATCTGGTGCAGAGAGGCTTTGGTGGATGTGTGTCGCAGACTGTTGTGCAGTATGGGTAGGGTGGTACGCAATGTTGCATTTGGAACTTTGGCAGCAGTGTGAAGTTTGGTACGGTTAAGTTTGTAGCGAGAGTTTGGGATAAGGCTTGTGAAGTGTGCAACACTTTGTTTGTATGTAGCAGGATGTAGAGTGTAGTTTTGTGAAAGTAGCAGGGTCAAAGCAAATTGGCAGCAGAAAGAAGACTTGGTTTGTTAGTAGCAAGCATGCGCAGAGGTTTGAAATTGGATGCAAGGTTGGGTTGGACTCATAATAATAATAATAATAAGATAATAGTAATAATAAGATAAAAAATAATAATAATAATAATAATAATAATAATAACAAATAAAATGTTAGTAATAAATAAATAATAATAATAATAATTATAATAAAATAAAAATAAATAGAAATTTGATCCCTATCTTTTTAATGGTTTTTTTTTTAACACAAGAAAATAATTAAGTGAAAACAAAATAGATTAGCTAAATTAGATTAAACTTAAAAAAAAAAAAATATATATATATACATAATTAATGAAAATAAAACTAAATTAATAAAATATGCTAATTAAATTTAAACTAAAATTAATTGTAAACTAAATTGAAAGTAAACTAAATTAAAATTAATTTAAATAAAACTAAATTAAAAATATACACTAAATTAATTTTAAATAATCTAAGATAATTATCTAAATAACAACAAAATAAAACATAAAAAGAAAATGGCTTGGAATGGTAAAAAATTGACTAAAATACATGATTAATGAGATGTTTACTAAAAATGCGAAAACAAAGACTGACTCAGAATGATATGAAATGATCAGAGAAATCTGAGGGTAAAATTTGGGGTACAACACCAACTCTTGCTTCTAAACGTATATAATCTTATTATATTTTGTTTAGTTAAGTTTGACCCATTGTTTTAGAAATTGGATATTACATTTATCCCATCGCATCTTACTAATATAGAACATGCACCTCGCGTTAGGCGAAACCTACATTATTTGATACTAGTCTTGATGAGTTCTAAAACTTGGAAAACATAAATTTAATATTCAATTTGAGGGAATTTTCATTAGTTTGATCTCACCGGCTTATTTATCATATGAATCGTCTCTCACATGCATCAATATACATACACATGCATCAACATACATACAAAATGAAACAGTTATGGACCCTGGTGCAATTGTTCTCCCAAGCTAATGGGAGAACCTAAGCTAAACCTAATAACGATCTACACTTCTCCAAGCAAGATCTCCAAGGTTGTCCTCCTTTGATCTTGTAGTCTTCTTTTTCTTCATAACATTACGTTACATTAAAGAATACTCGTTTTACATACGAGGGAGTGAGATGAGAAAATAAGTCACATCAAGAGATTAAAAGAGAGGCACGACACGCAGGTCGTATTTGAAAATCCAAAAACAAAATAAAGGAAAACTAAGGCCATAACTGATCACCACAATAGAAAAATAATAAACACACTTTTATTATTATTAATTTAAATCCTGTTAATTAAATTAATCAAATTAAATTTCAGCAAATGATCACACTATGCAGACGAGGGTTCCGCTGCCTAATTGCAGACCTTTTAGACAGCACAACCCTTGTGCCGTCATGAACCCTAATGCAACAATTTCATGTCGTCAAAACACCATGATCAATAATTCAGTATGATTGATCCATATGACACTGCTTCACCATACTAAAGTCAGATTCTGAAGCAAATGAACACGGATCACTCAAAGGAATAATGATCATTACGTGATTTAAATGAACGAAATAGAAATAATATATCCAATATACCATCTTTGCATCAGAGTTAATTATATCACAGATAAAATTTGATCGATTATATTTGTGTAACTTAAGGACGATCGATATATCGCTGCTTTACCATACTATTGTTGGATTCCGAAGAATAGTCAATATCGATCATCCAAATCGTACACAGCCTCATGCCAAAATTCAATTTCTCGAATTAATTTAATTTTTTTTATGTGTTTTAATCGAATTAAAACAAAAAAAATAGAAAATAAACACTTATCTAATGCATGGTTTCGTAAGTGGCTATGATACCACTGAAGGGAAATCGCGATTCAAAACGCAGCGGAAATTAAAATTTCCCTTTAGTGATCCTTACGAAAGATCATGATCAGTGATGGAATGGTTACCTCTTGTGGCGATGAAACCTTTGATTCTGAATCGAAGGAATGATCACGAGTGATGTACGATGAACAACGCCTCTACCCAGTCTACACGAACAGCTTCCTTCAGTCTCAGTGCTAGCTGCTACGATTGAAGGCTTTGAGAGAGAGAGAGAGAGAGAGAGAGAGAGAGAGAGAGAGAGAGAGAAAAGGAAAATATGGCTATAGGGTTTCACAACTGAATTTTCATCAAGTGTTTATGCTTCTGCACAAGGGTTATATTTATAGAACCACTTGTGTGGGCTGCAAGCTAAAAAGCCCACTTAAGTGTACGCACACCATATCTTATGATGTACCGTATATCACTTAAGCACGCAGTACCTCACCACAATCCGTATTCCACTTAAGTGCACCGTACCTTACGGTGTTACATATTTACTTAAGTACATCGTACCTTACGGTGTGCCTTATTTACTTTACCTCTTATCAAACTGTCATTATGTGTGTGACCATGTAGGATTTCACGACGTTGGTAATTATATTAAATCATGCATTTAACATAATAAACAGTGTGCGGTATCTAGCAACACATCACTGCTACCCAAGTCACGAAATTGTCATGTGATCTGGCAAAACCTTTTGTGATAGTGCTTGTGTGTACAATTACCCTTTTGCCCTTATGTATATATTCAACACAATGCATATACCGTGTCATCCTTGTTCAGTTCAATATTGGACCCTTAGACATTTATCCTGTTATGCAAGATGGGCAAATTCCATCTAGGTCACTCATGTCCCTCAGCATGCTTTATGAAGTACCCATCAACTGTCTTTATAGTCATCCAATTATGGATAATGTTTGATCAGTAATAAAGTACTTGACTCTACATCTAGGGTCCATAGTGGTTTCAGGTCGAAGGGTGGTATACACCACTATCACCATGAGAGTAACTTATGACACTTTGCATAACATTCTATGTAGTACTCTCATAGTGGGTCAATCCAGTATAAATATTACTCCTAATATTCATACCTATGTTAAGACTTGATAACTCCTTATCCATGATCCATGAGATGTGATCATCAGTCTATCTACATAATAGTCTTAATGTTTTAAGGTTATCCCATTTCACATTAAAGCTCGACTACGGATACTTTAAGAATAATGTCCTTATGTTTAATGGAATCTCATGATTAAGTCACACTTAATATTTCATTAAACGAACTAGCTATTCTAGGAACTTTATCACTTTGGAAAAACAAAAATAATAAAGAAATGCCTTTTATTATTAATAAATAATTTGATACAAGTACCAAAAGTATTGGCCTCTATGGCTTACACCAACAATCTCTGTAATATTCTGCAACTTAGAATAAACAAAAATGGCAGAAATGCAGTTCAATCTAACATCCAAAAAAATGCATTAATCATATAAACTACCTATCAAACACATTACTCATTTTAATAACATATTTAAACTACCTATTGCATAATCTAATGCTCAATTTTTATGAATGTATATAGAAATAAAAAATAAGTATAGAGAAATAAAACACTTACCAAATGTGAGTTTGATGTTGAGCTCTTTGATCGATTGGATGTTGATTGTAGAAACTTGAAAGTGTGTTGAATGAGTTTGAGAGTTTGTGATTTGAGAGAGTTTGGGAGTTGAGAGGTTTTGAGATTTATCTGTCTTGGATGATTTTTTGTCTAGGTAGGAATTTATTATTTCGAATTTCTTGAACTCAGTGTTGGCACATTTTTTCAAAATTTTATCCCTTGAATCATCAGGGGAGTATGTGTTTAACTTGGAGCAAGGTCCGTGTTCCTCTTCTTCTTTGTGACAATTGTTATCTATTTCCTATACCCAATTGTGTCTAGTGTTCTGTGGGCCCTAGTCTCTCATTCATTCTTCGATTAAGAGCTTTTCTTCATAATTTATATAGAGTTATGCCCTATTTATAAAATCTTTTAACCTAAAATATCCCTTGAGCCTAGCTTTTCTAAAAACATGTAGTATATCCTCAATCCCTTCTTAAGAATTGTGAACTATGTTGGTGCACCATATTATAGACGTTGTTCAGTAGGTTAATGCCCCCCCTGTACTCTAAGATTGGCCTATAACAATTGAATGTCAGAGAGAATTTCTTGTATTGGACAAAAAGGTGGTGGAAGAGATTTATGCGATAGTTTGTCTTGGTGAATTTATTGTGTAGATCCAAAGAATGAGGGAGCTTGGAAGCTCATTTACTAACTCTCAGAGGAATATGATCTTGTTGCGTAGGTTTAAAAGGATACACTATCAAATCTTGATTTTCTTCTATTTGAGTAGGAGGAAGAGGCAGGGCTCTAACAACTTCAGCGATTACACCAACAGCTTGTCGTTGAACGACAGATCGAGTGGCTTTGGATGCCACAATCCTTGATGAATCTGAGGATGGGTGTATTGGAGGAGGAGGTTAAAACTTCAAGAAAGAAGATTGAGTGGCTTTGGATGCCATAATATTTGAACCTTGTAAAGAAGGAGATATGAATTTCTAGATCAGAAGAAGTCTGGATGTGGTAATTCACGGGAATTAGATGTCGATTCCCACAGACCCTGCCATTATTTTGTTGTGGAACAATAATGTACGATGAACAAGGAAATAAGATCTTGGTACGACAGAGCATATTTTCGATGCGATGAAGAAGGGGTTGACCTGCAAGATTATCACTCCAACGTCCATGTTAATGAAAGAATGAAAAGTAATGTGCAAGTAAGAACAAATTTAAATACTTGAAATGATACATTTTTCCCTTTATATAGAGAGTAATTAAAATCATCCGCGTGAGATGGAACACTTTGTGTGGATAGCCATTGGATTTAATCAGACGGTGGTAGACATGTCTGGAAAGTGAAATTGTCTGTCATTGGATGAAAGATGGTTCACCTGCTCTGTGCGCTTTACTTTTTGGTGGTGATGTTAGACCTTCTGCTTTTCGCGTACATATTTACTTGGTATTTCCGATGTTGCTCCCTTGAATGACTGTTGAGAATGCTTCTTGTAGTGGAGGAAAGAAGGTGGCGTGATTAATGTACAATTTGATATGGTGTTGAGTTTAATGAAGAAGATGAAAAATATTTTAAAACTCAGAAAATTAGTTTTAGCGACCGTTTTTTCCGTCACTAAATCGGCAACTAAATGTTAATTTTACATGTCATTTGTCACATAAGCAAAAATTAAAGTCACTACTTTCATTTGTCACATAAGCAAAAATTAAAGTCACTACTGCCATTTAGATGGAAATGACTAATTTAATATGTTTTGAAAAATTGAAGAATCAATATAATTAAAAAAAAAATTAAGAAAACAAACTGAATTTCGATTACAAAATAAATGATAAAAATAAGTATTTAACCAAAAATAAATAAAGCAATTGTAAAAGAGTAATCTCAATGAAATATTACATTCAAGGGTGTGTTTGTTTTAAGTTATAAAAGATCATTCCTTGGAATCATATTGCTTGAATTATTATTCCTAGGAATAATATTCCCACTTATGTGTTTGGATAAAAATTATATTTCCTAGGAATGATTACATATTTATTTAATTTAAAAATAAAAAAATAATAAAAAAATAATAATATGTGAGTAGTAGTGGGAAGTTATAAGAAGTTAAATTTATTCCCATGGGAATGTTGGATTCCCACCCTTTATGCATGGGAATAAGCATGACAAGAATTATGTGCAAACAACATTCCTGGGAATAAAAAATACCTAGGAATAATTTTTAAAAACTTGAAACAAACATGAGATTGTTGCATTTCCAATGTCACATTCCCGAAAATGTAATTTCAATCCTTTAAACAAACACACCCCAAAAGATTAACTCCCCTTGTAGTGTTGGTGTTGTGAGAATAGTTAAACAAATCCATCAAACAAAAGAAAAATGAAAGTGAATAGAGATCAAGTCGCTTTGATGTGATCTTTATGAAAGTATCTAAACCCTTGGATGGATATATTTTAGATCTCATTTATTATTATTATTTTTAGGTGAAGAACATGTGATTTTTCCAAGTGCTCACCGAATTTGGAGATTTTGTTTTGTCTTGAATTGAATGTCACTTCTTATTCCATATTTTCTTGTCTAACCAAAAACAAAAGAAAGAAGACAAGTTATACATCATGTTTGACTAAATAGCTTGTCATCATTTTGAAGTAAGACTATGAATTATGCAATTGTTAGGTAATATGAAAAGAAAAGATATTAATAATTATGCGGTACATCTTATTTTATAGTATCCAATCAATTCATGTAGGCATTTTTTGGGATATTATAGACAACTTTATATCATTGATGCATATGTAGAAGTATTTAAATATAAATATTTTACAAAGTTAGTGGTTCTAGTTGTCCTTACACATGAGTGATATTTTAATCTAAATTTTAAATTTAATAAAATAAGAATGAAGACTCATTTTAATTCTTAAGAAAAATGAAAAAAAAATTTAATTTAAATTTTCAGAAGAATTTTTTTTAGTCTTTTGTTAAGAAATAAACGGGGATAATTTAATCATTATCTTATTTATACTTTGTTTTTGTTGAAGAATAAAATATAACATCATGATTATACTATATTTATTAATAAAATTATTTTTAAAATATTTATTACAATTTATTTATATTCTTTTAAAAGTCATTTAGATCATTTTATATATAAACATATTTCTTTTCTTTTATATTAAACTATAAATAATAATTTTATTTTATTTATTTTTTCTTCCAATGTTATCACGGTTTATTTATTTTCAAAGACTAAAATTGTTTTTATTTTTTATCAAAGACTAAAGCATTTTGTATTATGAGGCTTTTCTTTAAGAGCAATGCACTTTTGTAAAAGATGTCACTTAAAATTTAAAGATTATAGATGTGTAGATTCTTTCACTTATAAATGTTTAAATCTTCACATTTTTAATTAATGTAGAACTTTCTTATATTAATCACACTTGCTATTCTCAAGAACATAAACAAACGAGAAATGTGGAACATGATGTTCAAATAATTTTAACCTGAAATTCTGACACGCAGATACCAGATGTCGAGACAGATGTCACAACACCAGGATCAACAACAGCTTGATCACACAAGTAAAAGATGCAGAAAATTAAATAACAGAAAAGTAAAATTAACACCATAATTGTTAACGCAGTTCGGTGCAAGTCACCTACGTCTGGGGGCTACCAAGCCAAGAAGGAAATTCACTATGATAGTATTAGTTCAAAGCTAAACTCCCTTGTTTACAACTTCTCGCCTAATCCATACCGTGTGCAACTTCTACCTAGACACCCTCTAGATATGAGACCCCCCTCTCACTTCCTAATCAGTCACAATCCCAGTGACAATTCAACAATTACACAAACAATAGAAGTAGCAGACTTCCAAACAATACTTGATTTTGCTTAAAAGCTTCAATCAAGAACAATACAATCTTTCTTAAAAGCTTTAGAGTGGACAATGGACAATGAACAATCAGTCAACCTCATTGCATCAGAAGATACATGAGTGACATACAATTAACAAGCACTAAACCTTAAAGACCAACTAAAACACGGATAATCCTTATTTCCCAAAATCATCACGTTGTGTTCTCTACATCAATAGGGTTTGGTCTTCACTTTAAATAGCCTTCAGGCCTAATGGACTTGGGCTTCTTGAGGTGCACAAATAACATCAATCAGTTTTATCTCACTGCAAATCATCCTGCACAATAATAGGAACAGAATACAAACTTTCCTAAAAAGGCTCAAGGAACATTTTTATGAAAACTAACAGAATTTGTCATAACAGAAATTCCCACAATATACTCCCATGAATATCGCCCACGTGTGCATCAGAACACACTAAACAATCACACTAAAAATACCAAAATAGTAATGCCCTAACTTTCTGATATAACATGTCCTAGAACATGTCATAACATTATGCAGAACATGATGTCTGACTGTAATGGCAGAACAACTGGTTTAACATCTTGCTAATAGCATGTTGTTTTACCAAAATGTATTCAATCCAAAAAAACACAGAACTTACAATCTCCCCCTTTGACAAATTTTGGCTAAAACAACCTTAGCACACATCAGAGGCACACACAGCAAGAACAAAGAAGCCCAAGCACAATGCTGGCAAACCAATAAAGAACACCTGACAGTACATGTCAAGATATTAGGTCTGACATCATAAACCAACACAAGATACATGAGAACATGTAAGCTTTGTACAAACTACAACCTTGCAGCTACAAATCAGACAGGTACACAACTTCATCTGTCATACATACCCAGTACTCCCCCTGAAGGGGAAAACCCAAATCACCAAAAAAACACATGAACTCACATGCAAGTTCATACAGTGGAACCACACTTCAAAAACACAAGCACAAGCACAAGCACACTCCCCTTGAACACCACAACCTACTGCAGAGAATAATGCATTCTTCTAGACACAACACCACATAATCCAACAAACAAGCATTCTGATCTTGTATACCAACAACAGAGAATCTAACCTTTCAGCACAAACACACAACAATTTATCATGCTCCCCTAAATGTTGCATACAGCCAGGCAGTAACAATAAAAAACTATTATTCTTAAGCAGTAGTATAAACATGACATAAAGTCATGACATCTGATCTAACATCAGAAATAGCACACAAATCAACACTTTACTCCCCCTTTTTAGCCAAAAATTGACAAAAAGAAAATAGAGTAAATGTACATGGAAACACAAAAACAAAATGCATAACGCATAACTACTGATGGAAACACAAAATAACAGATGGACGCACATATACATATCCTTGTTAGATGATATTTCATCCCTTGCTCCTATCAAAGACCATTCTGCACTCTTTGTTGCTGTCACATATTTTTTTCAAATCATCATTTTTATATGGCACAGATCTTTTGCTCCATCCCTTAACAATAATAACTTGCTTAGGCTTACCAAGCATCAACACAAAGAGGAAAGATGAAGTATATGTTGCATTCCTTCATATCTGTAATTGCTGTAACTCTTTAATAATGCAAGTTCTTACATTATAGCTTTTGTTCTCGATTTAATTTGCATATGAGGCATTAGTAAACTTGACAATCAGTTGTTCCTCAGTGGCCACGCGCTCAAGAGTAACAATTTTGTCCTCAACAAGATCCCTAATAAAATGATGATGAATATCAATATGCTTTGTCCTGCTATGTTGGATGTGATTCTTGGATATATTGATTGTACTCATATTGTCACAATATAATGTCATGACATCCTATTTGACATTATATTCCTTTAGCATTTGTTTCATCCAAATCAATTGAGAGCAATTGCTTCCTGCAGCAATATATTCAGACAAAGACACACAATTTTGCTTTTTGATGAACCAAGATATAAGATTGTTTCCCAAGAAGAAACATCCTCCAGAAGTACTTTTTCTATCATCAGCACTACCTGCCCAGTCTGCATCACAATACCCTACAAGCATGGAATTTGGACTATGAGAATACAACATTCCATAATCACTAGTACCATTGAAATATTTCAAGATCATATTCACTTGAGTAATGTGGCTCATTTTAGTCTCAGCTTGATATCTAGCACAAACTCCTACAACACAAGTCAATTCTGATATAGTTGTAAGATACAGTAGACTACCAATCATATTCTCGTATAAACTTTGATCCATATCAACACCTTTTTTCTTAGCAGAAGACATGATGTCTGGAACATCTTGTTCGACATCATACTCAGAGTCACTTGATGGCAATTTCTTTCTTGTCAATGACCTTTTCTTGGTAGCAGGGGCCATACCTTTACTCCATCCTTTGTCAGGTCCAACCTTAGTACTTTTCTTGGATGCCTTAGAAGGCTTGCTTGTAGACACAACAACCTTCACCTTTTTGTTACTCAATCTTTTAACAATACCAAGAGCCAGTTTCTTTCCTACAGGCTCATCATCAGAATCTAGACCATCTACATTGACAATGTCAGTAGACTGATCATTCTTTACACCAGCACTCTCTTCTTTATCTTCAGCAGACATACTATTATCATCAGAATCATCTCTTTTACCACCAACAGAATCATCTTCAGCCACATTCTCATGAGATTTTTTCAGGAGACTTACTCTGAAAGTTTTCTTGTGTGGTTTCAACAGAATGATCAGGTCGGACCAAGGATATTGTGACATCAGACACAACATCAGACTCAAGGTCAGTAACCAAGATCTTAGAGAGAGACATTTGAACACTTGTATCAACAGTGTCATTAACAACAACATTCAAACTAGATTGACTTAGAGTTTCTTCCGCTTTAGGGTTATCTAGACTCACAGTTCCAGAGGTAACAACATTTAAACCAGAAGTATCAACAACACCCACAAAGGCATACCTCTTTCCACCAAGTCTTTCAACTTGCATTGGCCTCATTAAGTCCATATGAAGAAGTTCTAGAGCTTTGGAAGCATTCTGATGTTGTGACTCGGTATGTGACATCTTAATTTCCCTCCCAAATTGGCACTTATTATAAACTCTACTCTCTTTAATCTTGAGCTTTGGCAATCCTTCTACAACTTGTTCAGATATGATTTCCTTCATTACATTATACTTATCACCTTTTCTATCAGGATACCAATCTTCTTTGGTAGTAGTCTTGAGAGAACCATGAGCCATGAGATATAGCTTCATATCATTGACTTTCCACATGCCCTTTTCCTTGTTTACTTGATTGCTATAAGGTTTAGGATAACCATACAGCCTGTAGCATAAGGCTTCTATATGACACTGCTTTCCATAATGGGGACATCTCTTAGGTTGGAACTTGGGTACTGTGAAAACTTCCTGATGTTGTGTATGATGTTGGAACTTCCTCTTTGTAACCAAGGCGTCATTTCTCTTTTCAAGATAGATATGTCTAGCCATAGAAGATTTTTCCTTTTTGTTATATCTAATTCCTGTGGGACTTTCAGCATCTCTTCCAGCTTTGAGTATACCATCCAACACATATGTTCCATTGTTTAACATTCTAACAGGCTTGGTCATGTGCTCTAGCTTAGAGGTCACTAGGGATACTTCACTCTAGAAATCAGACACTTTAGTAAGCAATTCCTTCTTCTCAACCTATAGTTGTCTTATGGCAAGGTTTTGTTTTTCACCCTCTTTGGACACTTCTTCAATTTTGACACATAAGTCTAGGTACATGGTAGCTAGGTCTTCATACGACATCTTCTTTCCTCCTACAGAGTCACATTTCCCAGAGAAGGCTTTAACAAGATTGATGTCTACATTATCCTTTCCACCTTCAGAGTCATCCTCAGTCCAAGAAACAATCATTCCTTTTTGTTGTTTCTCGAGATATGTTGGGCATTCTACACTAAACTGTCCAATTCCTTGACACTCATAACATTGAACACCTTTGTCTTTTTCTTGAGAATCACAGTTCTTGTTGGTGTCAAGAGAAATGTTCTCGACATTTAGTCTTGTTCTTCTTATCATCTTATCCATTACATGACTGCCAATAATATTTGACATTCCTTCCTTAGTGTCTAGATCATACTAAGTCTCTATATCTTCAATAGCTCTCACCTTCATATCAGATCTCTTAGGTAGGGCTCTGAGAGTTTCTCTAACCAATTTTTCATCAGACACCCTTTCTTTAGTTGTGCCTTCATGAGTTGTCCTAAGGGTTTCCCAAGCCCTTTTAGCCACAATACAGGTACTGATCAACCTGAAGGTATTCTTGTCTACTTCATTGAATACGGCATTTAAGGCTTTGGAGTTTCCAAGAGCTAATTCATCTTCCTCTTCTGACCAATCTTCTTCTGGCTTCAAGGACTCATTGTCATCCTTGTCCTTCACAATGGGGTGATCCCAACCTTCCAAGACAGCTTTCCATGATCTGCTGGCCATAGATTTTAGAAAGGCTATCATACGATCCCTTCACCAATCATAATTGAATCCATCCAGAAGAGGCGGTATGTTGTTGTATCCTTCTTTCTTGTCCATGGTACAAGAATACAAACTCCTTGGAGCTCACCCAAAAACAGAACAGGGTGATTTGCTCTGTTGCCAATTGAAATTCTGGCACACAAATACCAGACGTCGAGACAGATGTCACAACACCAGGATCAACAACAGCTTGATCACACAAGTAAAAGATGCAGAAAATTAAATAACAGAAAAGTAAAATTAACACCAACCCAGTTCGGCGCAACTCACCTACGTCTAGGAGCTACCAAGCCAGGAAGAAAATTCACTATGATAGTATTAGTTCAAAGCTAAACTCCCCCTTTACAACTTCTCGCCTAATCCCTACCGTGTGCAACTTTTACCTAGACACCCTCTAGATATGAGATCCCCCATCTCACTTCCTAATCAGTCACAGTCCCAGTGACAATTCAACAATTACACAAACAATAGAAGTAGCACACTTACATGACAATATTTGATTTTGCTTAAAAACTTCAATCAAGAACAATACACTCTTACTTAAAAGCTTTAGAGTGAACAATTGACAATGAACAATCAGTCAACCTCAGTGCATCAGAAGATACACGAGTGACATACAATTAACAAGCACTAAACCCTAAAGACCAACCAAAACACGACTAATCCTTATTTCCCAAAATTTTCACGTTGTGTTATCTACATTAATAGTGTTTGATCTTCACTTTGAATAGCCTTCAGACCTAATGGACTTGGGCTTCTTGAAGCGCACAAATAACAGCAGTCAGTTTTATTTCACTGCAAATCATCCTGCACAAAATTTTATGAAAACAAACAGAATTTGTCATAACAGAAATTCCCACAATATATTCCCATGAATATCGCCCACGTGTGCATCAGAACACACTAAAAAATCACACTAAAAATAGCAAAATAGTCGTACCTTAACTTTATGGTATAGCATGCCCTGGAACATGTCACAACATCATGCAGAACATGATGTCAGACTGTCATGACAGAACATCTGGTTTAACATCTTATAATAGCATGTTGTTTATCAAAATGTAACCAATTCAAAAAACACAGAACTTACACAATCTAACAGCAAAACTCATGGAGCTGAACATGCTTACTAAGAATAAAGGTTTCGGGTAATAGTAGTGATGCATAATTATCGTTACTAAGAATAAGGTTTCAGGTAATAATAATTTTCTTCTTCCCACATCTAAGTTTGACCTGACACCCAAACATAAAAATATTTTTGTTCAAATATAATTAAAACGAGCTACCAAAAAATTCAATAGTGCAATTTGAAAAATCTAATATATTTTGTAATTTTTTTTTTAAAAAAATCAATAGTTTATTTTGATAGGTAAAAAATTGAAATTAACACTATCAATTTTTTTGAAAAATTTAGTAAATTTGTTTCCAATAAAAACTCATATTTTTAAAAAATCCATCAATGTATTTTATAAAATCCAAGAAAAAGCCATAATTTTTTGAAAAATCTAGTAAAAACTCACTTTTGAAAAATCCAGTGATATATTTTTAAAAATCCCTTAAAAATTCATAGGATTTTAAAAAATCCGATAGCATATTTAAAAAATTTGAAAGTTCAAATTCGGTGATTTATTAAAAATCCAGTTAAAATTCATAGATCCCCAAAAACCTAGTAAAAGCTCGTGAATTTTTTCAAAAATCCAATAAAAACTCAAAATTTCAAAAAAAACCCAAAAAACACAATTTTTCAAAATCGGAAAAAATCACAAAAGATATTGTGGTAAAAGCATATAGAGTGCAGAAGTGCCAAGTAAAATTTGGGGTGGCAGAAAAAACCTAACTCCGAATTTAGGTTCTTGTAAAATATGAATTGAATCTATGTCAATTAAAGCAAACATTCATTGACAACTAGGTGCTAATTGTTTTGTTGGCCTTAGGACTCCTTTGCATTAATCTAAGAACTATGCCCAATGTGAAACTTCAATATATGATTGAAATTTCAATTTCTTTTTATTTTTTTCAAGAACAATTCATTAGTAATTTAGCACTGCTATTAACTACAATTAGGCTACACATGAGACTTGGTGTACAAAAAACACCTTAAAGTGAAATATTACTTACTTCAAGTGAACTGATCCTAAAGAGGGTACAGAAGAATTGCAGCAAGATTTTGAGCTGCAATCAACAATGATATTAGGGTTCACTATCAACAACACTTGAAATTGGTTCCTGTTTGACAGAATTTAGTACAACTCTTGTCTTCACATTACTTTGCTCCATCCCTTTCGTAGAGCTGAGCAGATTCCGCCCATTTTCTTTAATGTGACACATAATTATGTTTTTGGCATTAACAAGAGATGTGTAGAATTGATTTTGATCTCGTGGCTTCTGGAATACAAGCCACTCGTCTGTTTTTTCGGAGTCGGGAGAGTCATGCACCTTCCTTTTGCACATCTCTTCCTTAACCATCTGAAATTTAGCATAATATAAAGTGAGGGAATTTGAAATAATAAGAGTTTATTATTTTGGTACTTCATATCATTAATTTTTAGATTCAATTACAATTGTGAATTGACATGCAGAATAAAGAAAAAGCGACCCATGAAGGAACAAAGTCGCAGGGAAGGAAACATGTACGCAAGAGTGAGACAAATATAGGGTTTTTCTTAATCTCTTCTCACTTTTAGAGACTGCGTTTCAACAAATACGTGTTTAAAAAGCATCTTTTTTTTTTTCCATAATACCCGACCCATTTAAGCAAGGCCCATGCGAAACAGTCGGCCTAAAGTGTGCATTCCTACAATCCCATTTCAAGCTCGCAAGCTCGGCCATACCGCACACCTCCAGCAATCCTGGTCATATTGCAACATCGAACTATGGTCGCAGATCGTAGAATTCGACAATCCCACAGGGCGAGTCACGATTTTGACTACATTGCTCTCAAGTCTCAACCCCTTGTGATACTATCAATATAACTGAACAGATACAGGGTCGCAAAACAAAAAATAATAATAATAATAATACATGACCAAGTGAGTGAGAAATACAATATGTAATCTGCTAACAAAATTTACTCCAGCACAAGCATATGCTCACTATTGTCTAAATTTATTGCAACAGATTGCAGATACTTCCTTCAATCATACCATATCTGTTTTATTTCCACGACAGGTATATCATTGTATTTTTCTGAGTTATTAATCTCGGATAGCGGAGCGGAACGGCCAATCTCAAAAATGGGATATCGGAATAGCGGAATAACTTTTTGAATTAATTATATGAATAATCTACATTTATATATAATGTAGATTAAATAACTTTTTGGCCTAATTATATGAATAATCTTCGTATATTAATTCCATACTCAATATTAAAAGAAAAAAAAAAGAAAAAACAATGATATGAAAGAAAAAACAACCTGAAAACGAATAGAAAAACAATGATTAGAGAAGAACAGGATAGAGAACAAAATAGAAAAGCAGAAAACAGAAGAAACTTGATGGAGAAAGGTGAAAAAACACGAATGAGAGAGGAGAAAACATGAATGACTACAATAAATTTTTCAAATTTAAAACTTTTCAAGGGTTAAAAGGTCTTTTCGCACTCCAAAAAAGCCCTAAAAGCAGAAAACTGCTCTGGGCCGGGAAACGCTCTGCTCCCGCAACCCGCTATCCCAGCTTTCTCGGCCGCTATCCAAAACTGGGATGTGTGCTGCTCCCCCGTAGCGGAGGGTTTCATTTCCTATAAAATGATACCAAGGAAACAGTAAGCACCTCTGTACAGCATCTGAAATGACAATGTATGTCATCAATCTCGGATAGCTACGCAGCTCGGCCATCCCCATAAAGGTAACGGAACGGGAGCGGGGAGCGGAACAGCCGATATTTTAATGACGCAGACACTAATACAATTAATACTAATGAAGATAAAATTGTTAACAACTAAAATAAATTATTCAAATCCCATCATAACGGTCGTTCCAGCCACGTCAGAAAAGCGTCGTTCCGAATCCAATCCCATTATAGTGGTCGTTCCAGCCGAGTCACCCATTTGTGACGGAACAGCATGGCCTGACGCGGTTTTCTTAGTTTTTGCTGTTTCGTGCCGAGAGAACGGCCAGAATGGCCGAGTTTAATAGCATAGGAATAACTAGCGTAATCATTCTATAATTGGAGATATCATATCATATGTTATCAACAAACTCCGAGTCTATATGGAAAGCTCTGAATTTGATAAACAGTCACATATAGAAACCTCAAACTAAACAACACCATTCATGCCCAATTCACAAATCAACAAATGGTCTTCCTAAACTATGTCGGGCATTTCAGAAAAGGCATGCTGAGTTCCTACGGGGTATACCGCTAAAGAAAATGTCATGTGGCCAAAAAATTCACGATTGCTAACATCATGCAACATAAACAAATACATCAGCAAAACGAGAATCGTTATATCACTAAGGGTCTAAGTCTCATTAACTTTTTTTGACAGACGTCATTTCATTATTAATCAAAACAACAATAAAATTGGTATTTTCATTACAATCTTAAAGGCTAATCATATATGTATCTCATAGCAAGATATGAACAACCATGAGAACCTCCAAACAGCAATCTCAACGAAAAAGTTGAAAAAATATGGAAAATTAAAGGCTCCTACAAGTTTAAAACATATTCTCATATTGAACTTGGATTTCCCAATTATTTTTTATGTTATCCACAACTTACTTCGAATCTGGCTCAAGGATCACTTCGCGTCACTGCCCGAATGTCCATTCAATTAACCACTATTCCAACAAGGCAAAGCCTGCAAACTAACTTACTAATATTTGCCTAATAATAAAAAATGTGTCAAAATTGTCTCCAACTTTGTAGGACACTCAATTTAGTCGCGTATGAATATTCCAATTTGGTCCTAGACTCTCTTAAACATTTCTCAAATTCATCCTTTTGTCAATATTCATTACCAAACGTCGTGCATGGCGATGATGTGTTCGTTATGTATACTGTTGCTTACCAAATAGTCCCTGATTATGCAGGACACTCCCAATTGAATATTTCAATTTAGTCCCTGATTCTATAAAACATTTTTCAAATTCATCATTTTGTGAATGCCCGTAACTAAGCTCCGCGAAAACGGCCGCAATAAAAAGGTGCTGATACCGAAAACATTATTCACCGATTTTGTAATAATAAAGAACAAATTGTGGTTAATTCACAACGACCGCAATCATTGTCGCAACACCTATGCTGACAGAAATAATGAGAGCCTTTACGTGACCGTTATTTAAAACCATGCAATTGACAATTCTATTCCTAATCACATATAGAAGACCACAATTCTACTTCCCTTAGACAAACCCAAGTATTTACTAGATAATCTTCATTCATACACAATCACATACTAACATTGAATGATAAAATGGATCTGAGAAACAAACCTGAACCAATGTGAAATCAAGCTCGGGTGGTCCAACTTGTGCCACACCCAAAGAACCAAAAAAGTTCCCCAACAAAGCAGCATCATAAACATCCATCCCCTGCACAATCCCCGCCGCAAAACCACCAAGAAAACAGTCCCCAGCACCAGTTGGATCAACCTGACATGCCTCAAACGGATCAACCCTAAAACACCCATCTTTACAAAACACCTCACACCCATCCTTCCCATGCGTGACAACCACGCAACACCATTTTCTCACTTCCTCCAAATCAATACACGAAGCTTCATCCTCAGAAGCTTTCAAAAACGAAACCCTCGGTAAAAGGTGAAAGAATCCACTTTCCTTTAACCCCACATGCATCACGCGTCCATCTTGTTCCTCAAATCTCCGAATCAAACCCTGAATATCAACGAACACCATGTCGCAGATATCCAACATTCGTTCCAGCGTCTCCGGGAGAATCTCCCCGCCAACTCCAACCGCCATTCCGAATTGGAACCGCGACCCGGTTGGAAGGTCGGATGGGGCTATCGGGTCACATGATTTGACTCGGTTTAGAATCCGGTCCGGGTGGTTTGATCCGAAGTGGGCGTGAAAGAGGGTGGTTTGGGAAGAGGGAACAACGAGAGGCGGGTGGGTTTTGCAAAGGGCGGCGTGAGAGAAGTCTGTGCCGACTTTGGAGACGAGGTGGAAGGGGAGAGAGAGGGCGTCGAGGACGGTGGAGATGAAGGATGCAGCGCCGCCGAGTGTTTCGGCGATAACGAGGTTGTTGTGGAGGAGGATGTCGTGGCAGTAATTGCCGACGATGAGGCCACGGTGGTGGTGAATGGGTTTGGAATCTGTAACCATTACGACGGCGTTTTGTGGATCATGTGTTGTTAGGTTATATATTTAGAATGATGATGAGATTGTAAAGTTCATTCAAGAAGAAGAAGAAAAAGAAAAAAGAGTGGATGAAGGATTCAATGTATGTATGTAATGATGGTGAAGTTGGAGAGGGAATAAAGACGCGCGCCAGAATGAGATTTAGGTGTCAATCTAGAAAGGCTGCTTAGAAGACACCAAGCATCAAAGTTTAAATATATGCAACAATGTGTATTATAAATTGCTTCATTATTCATTTATGTGACATTCTATATTGATTCTCAAATTAAGTTGTTAGTCAATGACTAATCAAGTATTCAATACCAAGATGATCATTCTTAGATAAAAAAGAATACATGGGCCCTCTCATAACCTCTTTGTTGCGGAAAATTGACGGCTTAGAGAAGTTTTTATTTCTTTGGTGACTAGTGGGAGATTTGTGCATTCACATAAATACTGGTATGGTATGCGCATTTTTTTAATATAATAAAAATGATATTAAAAAAATTAAATTGTTCAATAAAAAAATAAATATATTTAAAAAATATAATAAATTAGTGTCTATAATTTATTTCGTATATAAAAATATTTGAATCAACAGTATATTATTTTTTATATAAATATTATTTTTGTTTTGGCATTGTTTAGAAAAATATTGGAATGAATAGTAGTTTTTTATTATTATTATTTAATATTTGGATCAGTAATTTAATGTTCCTATTATAATTGTTTTAGTGTTTTTAATAAAGTTGTTCTCGTTTACGACAATAATATTTTTTTAATTAATTTTTTCACATATTTAAAAAAATATCGATAAATTAATATTATTCAATATTTAGAACAATTAAAATTGTTCCAGTTTATAACAATAATTTTTTGTCCCGTATATATAAATAAATTAATCAATTATGTATTTTTTTCCCGTATATAAATATTAATTTTGGAATGACATTACTTATATATTTAAATCAATATAAAAATAATTGAATCAACAATGCTTTTTTGCCCGTAAATAAATATTATTCATCTTAAATAAAATGAAAAAATTAATAAGAAAAAATAAGACTTTATAACAAAATAAACATTATTGGCCAGTTGAGTAGTGGTTGAAATAAATAACAAAACTAATAAAATACTTAAAGGATAGGTAACATTAAAAGACATAAAGAAAAAATAATTATTTTCACGTATACATTTTTTTCGTTTATACAAATATTTGTATCAATAACATATTTTTTGATTTATTTATAAAAGTATTTGTATGAACAATAAAGATTTTTTAGTTTATAAAAATAATTGTATTAACAATACACTTTTTCCGTTTATAATAAATCAACAATAAACTATATTTCGTATATAAAAATAACATTGTTTATAAAAAATAAAGTATATTATAAAAAGCATTTGAATTTTAGAATTTAAAATTCATAACTATGCTTTATGTTTCTTTTCAAATAGTTTGATTTCATTTTAACATAATGTTAAAAAAATCAAAACATCCATACATACATGCGAGACTTAATTCATGCTCTTATAAGATTATAAATTTATGGGTTAATTATATGATTTCCCCCTGTTATTAGGGCGAGATTTGATTTTGCTCTCCCTGAAGTTTTTTTTTGAACGCCCCCTTATAAAACCAAAAATCAACTTTTACCACACCCTATCTCTTGTTTGGATGATTGGATATATGGTAAATTGACTATGTGGCATTGAGATAGTCTATATGGCATTTATTAATTTATTTTTGTATAAATAATATTTATTTAAATTGTTATTTTAAAAATGGTTAATACCTATTTTCACCCCTGCCATATGGGCGTGTTTTGAAAAACCCCCCTACGAAAAAAAAAGTTGCAAGATTGGCCTTAACATATTTCAAAAGTTACCATTTAGACCTTCATCAGGCCACATCATCAAAAATAATGATGTGGCAGTCATTTTTTTTAATTTTTTAATGAAAAAAAATTCTACATCATTAAAAGGCTTTGTGAAATGACTCTTATACCCCCACTTTTTAATTTTTATTTATTTAGTTTTTTTTATTTAATTTTTTTAGATTTTATTTAATTTATAATTTTTTTATTTATTTAATTTTTTCTTTAATTATTTTGTTTAATTATATTTTAATTACACGCATGACATTTTACTATTATTTTATTATTTGAATGTTGAAATGTTTAAAGATCAAAAATCAAAATTTTTACCCTCACCAAGGATTGAACCCATGTTCTCATGGTTGAGAAGGAAATACTCATCCACTAAGCCATTTAGTCTTTCTTGTCCATTTGTTAACTTCAAATGTATATATTACAACATCTCAATTAACACTTAAATTAACATATTAAATACATAAATGACTTTAAATAAATACTACAACTTATTATTATTTTATTTTACGATCAATTTATTATTTTATTTATTTATTTTTTTAATTTCAGTTTAATATTTTATTTTATTTATTTATTTTATTTAATTTCAGTTTTATTTATTTTATTTAAAAATATACGTTAATATTTATTTTCAGTTAATTTATTATTAATTATTTATATTTATATTCAGTTTATTTATTACTAAATTTATTTTCAGTTTATTTATTATTTATTTTCAGTTTATATTTATATTCAGTTTATTTATTTAATATTTAGTTTATTTATTTATTTTTATATTTATATTTAGTTTATTTATTTTCAGTTTATTTATTTTCAGTTTATTTTTATATTTATATTTAGTTTATTTATTTTCAGTTTATTTATTATTTATTTTCAGTTTATATTTATATTCAGTTTATTTATTTAATATTTAGTTTATTTATTTATTTATTTAATTAATTTATTTATTTAAATTAAATATTATTTATTTATCTAATATTTAATAAAGAAACTGAAAATAAATAAACTAAATATAAATATAAAAATAAATAAATAAATAAATAAACTAAATAAATAAATAAATAAACTAAATATTAAATAAATAAACTGAATATAAATATAAACTGAAAATAAATAATAAATAAACTGAAAATAAATAAACTAAATATAAATATAAAAATAAACTGAAAATAAACTGAAAATAAATAAACTAAATATAAATGTAAAAATAAATAAATAAATAAATAAACTAAATATTAAATAAATAAACTGAATATAAATATAAACTGAAAATAAATAATAAATAAACTGAAAATAAATTTAGTAATAAATAAACTGAATATAAATATAAATAATAAATAATAAATTAACTGAAAATAAATATTAACGTATATTTTTAAATAAAATAAATAAAACTGAAATTAAATAAAATAAATAAATAAAATAAAATATTAAACTGAAATTAAAAAAATAAATAAATAAAATAATAAATTGATCGTAAAATAAAATAATAATAAGTTATAGTATTTATTTAAAGTCATTTATGTATGTAATATGTTAATTTATGTGTTAATTGAGATGTTGTAATATATACATTTGAAGTTAACAATTGTATAAGAAATACTAAATGGCCTAGTGAATGAGTAACTCCTTGCAACCATGAGAACATGGGTTCAATTCTTGGTGAGGGCAAAAATTTTGATTTTTTATCTTTAAACATTTCAACATTCAAATAATAAAATAATAGTAAAATGCCATGCGTGTAATTAAAATATAATTAAAGAAAAAATTAAATAAATAAAAAAATTATACATTAAATAAAATCTAAAAAATTAAATAAAAGAAAAACTAAATAAAAAAAATTAAAAAGTGGGGGTATAAGAGTCATTTCACAAAGCCTTTTAATGATGTGGAATTTCTTTTCATTAAAAAATTAAAAAAAATGACTGTCACATCATTATTTTTGATGATGTGGCCTGATGAAAGTCTAAATGGTAACTTTTGAAATATGTTAAGGCCAATCTTGCAACTTTTTTTTTCGTAGGGAGGTTTTTCAAAACACGCCCATATGGCAGGGGTGAAAATAGGTATTATCCCTTTTAAAAATTAATATATTTGGGCCAAGATCAAACACAGAAGCCCATAGCTAGCTGCAGCCCATTCACTTAACCTTATTTTCAACTCATTTTACTCTATGTGAAACTCATTTATAAACACTTGCATTTTATGTGAAACTTTCAATTGGGACTTTTTGCTATCACCTTCCACTTCAATACAAACTGTCTGAGAAATTTGTATAGTGTTGTAGCAAATAGAGTGAAAAGGAAAAGATTTCAGTGCATCAAAACATTTTAGTGCATCAAAACATTTCAGTGCAAAAGAACGAATCTGGGAAAGTGAAAAGGAAAAGATTTCAGTGCATCAAAACATTTTACACCAACTTCCATATTGTAGCAGAATACAACACAACACACTTCATTCCTTTAATCACTACTTTCTTGTTTAGCCTGACCAGTAGGATTAAGCTCTTTCTGTTAATCCATTTTTGATTTGTTTGTTCTCTGTTAATCCACTTTCAAGTTCCCCTTGCAAAAGTCCACATTCATGGAAATCGCGGAAGCTTCATCTAAGTATAATTAGATGCAGTTAAAGGAGCACTGTTCAATAAATTGGCAAATAAAAAATATGTCAAGTGCTGTTACCTATTAATCCATAACATTATATAGAGAATCATTCCATACATGCACTCATGCTCTCACTTATAATAAATGGCACTTGGACAATAAATTGTTTCAATTATAATAAGCTATTTTGATATTTTTATTCATGTAGACATTATTCATAAAAGAAACAGTGAAAACGAAAACTAATTCTTTTTGTCATCACAATTTCTCTTTGAAAACAAGAAATTAAATAAATAGAAGCTGACTTTTTTGGATGAGCTTTGAGTTTGTAAATGCGCTTTCGTCCAATGTTAGAACCAACCATGACTCAATATTCAAACTTCATGCTTCGTATACAGATAAAGGGGAAATTGAAAAGCAAACAATTATCCCAAACCTAATTGATTATTCGTCACCTTTTCTTTTCTTATCTAATACTCTATCACTTAATTAAGGGATAAAGCAACACCCTATAAGGGTTCATACCTTCTAAGTCTTCTTACGGTAAGACCACATTACCACTGGAATCAAAATGGCATATGGATTTCCAAGCTGGTATAAATTTTAGATGTATCAATCAAGCCAATCCAGCTCTACAAGTCCCACATCGTTTGTGGGTTAAAATGTTTTAATGTTTATATATCTACTTCACAAACTCAATTGCAAATGGGTTAGAAGTAATGGGTTATAACATTGGGCTTATGTGTTAGTATAATGAGTCCAATTAGTTTAATATATATTTTGTTTAAACAAATAAAAATTAAATAAATAAAAAAATTATAAATTAAATAAATTCTAAAAAAAATTTAAATAAACGTAAATTAAATAAATTGAATTAAAAATAAATTTCAAATATTACATGGAAATGAAATTAAAAATAAATAGAATTAAAATTCCAACTGGACTGCCACATAGTCATTTACCATATACCCAGTCATCCAAACAAGAGATAGGGTGTGGTAAAAGTTGATTTTTGGTTTTATAAGGGGGCGTTAAAAAAAAATAACTTCAGGGGGGCAAAATCAAATCTCGCCCTAATGGCAGGGGGGAATCATATAATTAACCTTAAATTTATTTACAGCACTCTAAATTCAAGTCTCTTGTGAGCCCGAGTAAACAGCGAATCCGTGTTCATTTGGTTTCGCTTGTAAACAAACAGCAACAATACTGCACAAAATTACAAACACATTCATGAAATTAGCAGTGAAACTATAAATACACATTTCACACACACACACACACACACACACACACACACACATATACAAAATTTCTGGACAAAACAATAAACATGTAATAGTAAGCATCATGTACCTTAGATAAAGTGAAAGAAGATCCATCATATTGATTCTTCATATATGGTACTATTGTTTTATCGTCACGATCATTAAAAGAGTGTCTTCCATTCCTGTGTCTACTATGATTTGATGAAGAGAAGCTACCAATGTTACTGCTAACTGCTTTGGACACACTCCTTTTGTGAACTGATTGTGAAGCTTTGCTATTGGCAGAGTGATCAATACAGTGATTTTCGGTGTCAAGCTCTGATGTAAAGCTACCTTTACTTCCCCTGTTTCAGACGTGTGAATGGTGTATATAATTGTTTCTCAGTACTTTATAGCTTCCTTTCTCCATTGAGCTTTAGTTTGCTTTGTGAGAGTAATATGAAAGGATTTTTTCGTAAGCATTAATGTTTTCGTTGTAGGTCTCTGAATTTTCCATTGGATTGTTCGGATTCGTTATGATTCCTGCCTTTTCTCTGCTCACACTCTCAAAACATGCACTATATGGGAGGATGAAATTATAGACACTTAATTTGAAGCCATTAATATGCTGAGAGAAAATACCTGTAGGTTACCTTATAATTCTCTCATATTCATATCATTCAATTCATATGTTATAAAGAAAAAGAACCATACAATTCACATATGTCATGTTGTATAGAGCTTCCAAATATCCAAGAACCATTCATTTTATTTGATTTAAAGATTAAACTTCAATAAATTTATTCGTATGTAATAATTCAATGATTATAAAACTTACTATCAGGCATTAAATCAAATCAAATGGACCAACATTTTGATAGAATATGGTGTATTAGGTCTAAAAATCACAATTTCCTAAATGAATACAGGCAGTATATAAATCAACAATTTGAAGCAAAATTTGATAAACCCTAAAGCCCTTGAAATTTTATTTTGACCTATTATCTAATTTCAACAACAAAAAAATGTAGTTCTTATTATTCCAACAAAAATACCGATTCTCAAACATTGAATCCCTCGGAGCGGAGACAGAGTCAATGAGCTTCGATCCATTTGGCACAAGCGTCTTCTCCGTGTTCCACTATGCACTCATCCTGAGTCCTCTTCACTCTTCGTTACAATTTTAAATTCTAACATGCTAAATATTGAAATGCAAAGGCGAATTCCCATTCTTTGTAGCTCTGAAAAGCCTCGTTCTTTGCCAGTGAATTTCCTTGCAATCGGAATTATAATTTTGTCATAGACGGAACCCAGAAAATAACACTTATTACATCAAAACACGAGAGCGAAGCTGGAGGAATTTTGAAGGAACCAATACTCGTGTCCATCATGGTTCCTTGTTCCACAAACATTGTGGACAACTGGGCATAAACAGAATTAAAAACAATTCCAGCAGCCCAAATTGGAAACAACTGGATCAATGTTTTCAATTCCTCCACCTGTGTCACAGTGCAAAGTCTCCACAAGTTAGAATTGTCGTTGTTGTTCCTCTCAGCATTAGACACTATAGGTGCTCTGTCAAGACACCTTCATAAAGACAATAGACAATCAAAGAACAACATAAGCAGACCAACTATTACTTGAACAAATTAATAGTAAACTCAAAGTTAATTAAACAATTACCTTAGGTCAGCACTATGTTCCAGTTTCCTACTTCCAAGAATCGCATATCTCTTGTTCGGTGTCTCGTACAAGAGATTACTATCCTCAGGGAGAACCAGTCGTCGCTGCCAAAAAGATGCTACAACAACTTGGAACATTCTTGTAATAGGGCTCCCCCCTAGTTTTTGAAATCTGTAGAGGGCGTGCCTAAAAAGAAGCTACATATAGCTAATCCCATAAATAAAGCAGGAATGCCAAATCCAATACCCCAGCCTGCATTTTCTTGAGTCCATACAATAAAAGTGTTTGATACAAAGGCACCTATGTTGATAGAAAAGTAAAACCAGTTGAAAAAGGATCTTTTCTTAATCCTTTCTTGGAGATCAGTATCATCAAACTGATCTACCCCATAAGATGACACACATGGTTTAATACCACCGGTACCAAGTGCAATCAGGTAGAGGCCAAAGAAAAAGGCAACATATTGTATAGGAGTAGCTGGAGGGCACACCGAACCGAAACAGTCTGCAGGCTTAAATGCGGGGACAGTTGCATAATGAGTTAATTTACACATCCCTTGCATGAAACATCCACGTTACAGACAGAATAAGACATGTAAATCGTGGAGAATGATTTGAAAATCTGAAGGCTATATAGATAACATCAATGCTAACATGTCGTCCATCGCCATAAGCATCCGTAACCGAAACTGAATAAAAAACAGAATCCAAATATGAAGCTTGAGCCAACAATAATCCAAAACCAGAAACCATAGCTCGAATCAAATTGAAAACGCAACTGAAATCCATAAGCATAATCCCGAGGTATGAGGTAAATGCAAATTGACATTGACGACGTAGCAAAATCCATATTAAACATTTTCCTAAGATAAGAAAATTACGATAAAATATTTTTAAAATGAGTCGAGATGAGAAACATGAAATGCATTGATGCATCATTTAATGAAGCAATAAATAATCAGTTTCTCCCTAAAATGAGAAGATGGCTGCATGTTTACAGTAAGAGTGGCAGTAAGGGTGTGGAACATAAAAAAATTTTCAAAAAATGAATCAAGATGAAAAACATGAAATGCAAATAATGAAGCACAAAAGAATCAGTTTCTCCCTAAAATGAGAAACTGCCTGCATGTTTCTAGTAAGATTAGCAGTAAGAGTGTGAAACATAACATACCGTGTGTACCAACAGGTTCTTTAATTCGGCCATGAAGACCACGTTTGGTATATATCTCTACAGGCTGCAATCACCACCCACATTAAGAAATCATGTTAGGGTGATAGTTGAGAATAACTTCTAGAGAATAAGTTTTTTGATACTCTACAAATCATCAAATTTATATCTAATGATTTCAGAAAATGGGCAACAATTGTTTTTTACCTTGAACCATTTAACATCCTCTGGATTATAGAACATATGTCTTACGGAAGCTTTACTCGAGCTATGGTTTCAATTTGGATTTCAGTTGTGTTCTCACGACCTGCTTTGAAACCAGAAGCATATGATTATGTCCTTAATCTGAAATGACATTGGCATATTAACGGGTGAATTTCAACCGTATATAATATCTTTTACAAAGACAAAAGAAGATGTTACCGCTTTGAAGAGACGTTTTCAAGTAGAGTTGAATCTAATGATGATTCCATTTCTAAGCTGCAAATATATAGTAATAATCAATCATTCATAGTATGTTCGATTCCAAAGGCACGAAAGAGATGTTACCACTTTGAAGGGTTTGAAGGGCCACTTTCGAATACAGTGGAATCAAGTGAGTATTCCATTTCCAAGCTGCAAAAATATAAAGTAACCATAACAAAGCTTGGACAAATATATGACTTAACCATAACAAAGCTTCAACACAGACTCACCATACCAGTACCCACAACAGTTGCATACCTCAAATCTCTGCAACATTTTGTAGAACAGTTGATGATTCACTCACCAAGGGTAACAACCATGGAATTCAATTTAGTGATATCTTACCTAAAGATAAACAACCATGAATGTGACATTAGATCAAACACGTTGAGGGCAGTCTCAAAACTAATTTGAAAAGAGATCCAATAATAGTAGTAATAATAACAACAACAACATCAAGTGAAGTGTGACAATGGTTTCAAAAAACTTCGTATCACAGTCCTTAAGAACATCGTAGATCTTTGATTTCGTAGAGTTAAGGATCTCCTTCACCGCCGTAACAACATCTATAGCCGTCGTCTTTCCACGGCTATCATATTGAAGTTGAACATCACAAGGTATAACAAAAAAACATCAAGGGTAACATACAAATAGAAAATTTAAGTAAAAGAAACACATATAAATGAGCAAGAGATTTTAATCCATCCATAAGACAGAAACCTAGATATTGTCCATAGATATGACTCCGAATTTGACCGCAATCAGCAATTCTCCATAATATCAAGAATCATGACACGAACAATATCGGGTGCATGTATGTACTTACCATCACCACATCAAAAACCTTAATCAAAATCCCACCAAAGGGAGATCCAAGCAAAATCAAACAAACAACCAGTTTTCAAATGTGGGTCCTATCAATCAAGCACACAATTTTAAGCTCAATTGTTAAGGTTCCCTCTGCATTAGGAGGGATGAAAACATTTTTCACAACAGGTATTGGACCTTGAACATTATACATTCCTAGTTTGTGGCTAAAGGTAGCAAGCCCAAAAAGTGAACCAGGAGCAAGAGCTGCAATAGAACAACAAAAATAAGAGCGATGTTCAACAAATACACCATATGTAGAATATATATATATATATATATATATATATATATATATATATATATATATATCGTTTAATAAACATAATACCTTTCAAAGCTGTCAGTAATGCACTTTTAGTGAGTTCCAGAAATTCCTCTGAAGCTGCAGTGAAACCCCAAGATTATTATTTAAGTTGGTAACAAAGTAATAATTACAAAATTATATGTCAGATTATTTAGGAATTAATTCAAGGCTACAGAGATGAAAAGTGTAGGAAAAATACAGTGCTTGAAACCGATATCCGTTATAGTAACTAAATTAAGGCAATTTTCTTCATCTTGATGATTGCATCCTTCTACACTGCATGATAAAAAATAACAACCAACAACAACCTAATTCAAAGCTAATAATGATTTAATCAAATGAATTAAACAATTCAATGCAAATAAACATTACAAATCATCCGCATCCCAATATATACACAGAGAAAGAATAAATACTGGAATGGAAAGAAGTAAAAATTAACCTTGCAACTAAATCAAGAGAAGGCAAATCAGCGTCGCCGCCACTTGACTTTTACTAAAATTGAGGAGGTTGTTGTGGCTGTTGCTGAGTTTGAGCAGGTGTCTGTTGAACAACCTATGGTTGAGGAGTTGAGGGTTTTCTATATCACATAGCCACTCCATGATGAGATCTCTCATCTTAAAAAAAAACTCTTTTCTTGATATTCACCAACAACCACACCAGATTCTTTATGCTCCCCCATTTCTGCAATATCTAAATGATTTTTAATCAAATGAAATTGATGATTAACTGTAACAAAAACCAACTAACAAAATTGGAATGGAAAGTACGCATATATAAAAAACATTCTTTCTGTTACAGAAAGAGCATAAGGCATTAAAACATAGTGTATATAGCAAGCGACGAAAAAAATAAGACACTACTGATGATATTGGCAATACCACGAGTGTTACCTGTCAGCAAGTTGAACAAAGCCGCATCCTTTACCAATTAGAATTTTTACTGAGACAACATCGTCATATAGCAAAAATAGTTGTTTGTTGTTTGAGATCCTAATCGCAGAATTCAAAATCAAGCCCTCCAATAAATATCAGTAACAAATTTTCATTACTGAGATATCAAAAAATTTAGATACTAAGATATTGTAAAATCCAAAATCACACTCACAGTTGTGTTGTTAGAATCCCCTTCAGATTGGGAGCCTTGGGCCACTGCACCATTAGCCAAGTGACCACCACCAGCCAACACTGCAGCTAGTAAAGATAGAAAACATTCAGCTATTCAAATTTCTAATCTGAAGCACGACACGTTATATTACTACGTTACAGTGATAACTAACTCGTGTTATAAATGTAAAAAAAGGAAATTTAGAAATATATACAATAAACAATTATTTTGTATGATCTAGGTCGTTGTTGCCAACCCACTTCATGTTGAATAGGGCGGAATACCACGAAAAGAACATAGAAATTGAAATAGAATCCACAATCCAAAAGCAAATCTCCATCTAAAATAGAAATTGAAATCAAATCCACAATTCACAAGCACATTGAATCTATTAAAACAAATCACAAATGTAAAAGAAAAATACAGATCGAGAATAAAAAAAAAGAGATCTAACAGAGAAATTTCAGATCTACCCAAAGGATTACTATTTTTAAAAACAAACCAAACTAAAACTTGTAAGACATATGTGTTGAGAATCAAGTGTGAGGAAGAAGTCCCACATTGATTAGAAAAGGGAAGATTTAACACTATATAAGTGAGAGAACCCACACATCTATCACCTTAAGGTTTTGGGTGAGTATGTGGTGTGTCTCTCACAAAGGTGTGTCCCAAGTAAGAAATGCTCCCTCGTTGACCCTCTCGAATCACCACCAACAGTGGTATCATGAGCCTTTGGTTTCGAGTGAAGGGACTATCTTACTTGTATTGAAACACTTCCCGCAGGTGTGGGTAGAAGGTGTTCCGTTGATTTCAACGGTGATACAAGTATATGTGGAAGAGATAACTTCCACTTGAGGGGGAGAATTGTGTATAGACTCACACTTGAGGGGGAGTGTTGAGAATCAAGTGTGAGGAAGAAGTCCCACATTGATTAGAAAAGGGAAGATTTAACACTATATAAGTGAGAGAACCCATATACCTATCACCTTAAGGTTTTGGGTGAGTATGTGGTGTGTCTCTCACAAAGGTGTGTCCCAAGTAAGAAATGCTCCCTCGTTGACCCCCTCGAATCGGCTCCAATAATATGAAGTAAGCAATCAATCAACAACTGTTACAAGAGTGCAGTTGATTCAGGAACACCACCTTCAACAACTGTTACAGCAGAATTGTCTAAATAACTTTTTAGAAAATTTACAAGTAGGGATTGTCATACCCCAAATTTTAACCACTAAGATTCCCATCATTGTGCAAATCATGATCACAATATGGGTGTATCATTATGCTTCATCAGTCTCCCCGAAGATGGGTAAGCATCCACTACAATCAAAATTAGGGTTTCAAGCCCTCTCAGAGTTCTTAGACAAAGGATCAATCAAGAATTGACATGATCTTCAACTTGTCTAAACCTCTCAAACATCCACAATGGATCAAGAGGACTCCCACATCAAGGATTAATCACAAGGTTGCTCCCTTCTAGGTGGATTAAGCCTCAAGATCGCCAGTGTCACCAAATTAGGGTTTTGGTTAACCATGGCCTCCAGTTGGAAATTTTCCTCTGGGCATGAGCCAATGCTTCAAAGAATATCCTAAAATACTCCATGTAACCTCATGGGCCCAAGCATCAAGTCAATTTTTCATCAGGGGATGCATTCATAAAAAATCAGGAATTAGGGTTTCTTGACCTAATTCACCCCTAAGTTGATTTTTGGGAAAAATCATGAGCCAAGACCTCAAGAGAGGATTTGAGGGTCTCTAACACACCACATTGATCCATTTGCAACAATGGATTGATCCAGGAAGCTTGAGCAACAAGTCTCAATTTCATCAGTACCACAATTAGGGTTTTGAGGAAAAAGTCAACTGTAACTTTGACTTTTGACCAGGACATGCTCCCAAACCCTAAGACATGATTCAATACACCCTATAACACCCATGGAACATGACCATCAAGTTTGATTTAGGTCAAGGACATGATTTCCTAAAGGATTGCACAATTTGTAATTCATCTAATAAAAAGTCAACTGTGCACAAAAGTCAACTTTGACTTTTTGAGATTTTTCATAAAAATGGTTTTTTAACCCTAAAATGATGTTAATGTATGATTGGAATCATTATTCATCAAGAAAAATCAAAGAAAGTGGGATAACTTGTAAAAGGGGTAACCATAAAAACTTAGAAAATTTTCTAAGTTATGAACGAAGTGGTAAGGGTACCAACTTTGGAGGATCATAACTCCTAAACCACAAAGCCATTTCTCCCCATCCAAAGCTTGATTTGTAGATCTCATGGCCCTCTACAAAAACTTCTACTGGACCTCATTCCAATTCTTCATGGATTTTGAGTTATGGATTGATCAAAATCACAAAAAGTGAAAATGTCACTTTTTTCCAACACTTAGTGAAGTTTTCACTAAGTCAGAATCTGCCTTCACTTTTCTCCAAATGTAGGGACATTTTTCACCTGGATCCAAAAAGTATCAAAACCAAATAGGATCAAACAGTTGTTGTATCATATAAGGGGTTTCCAAAATGGCCTAGAACATCACCAAATTCAATTTGAGCTAAGAGTTATGGTAGTGGCAAGTTGCCTTGCTGAAAACTGCCAAGGCAAGGCAGAATTTTGCATTTTTGGTCGATTTACCAAAATCAGGCAATTTCAAGCCTTTTCATCATCTTGGACACATCTGAGGATCAAATCTAAAGGGGACAATCACTGAGCCAAGCCACCAAAGTCCTTGGAACAAGAAGTGGCATGCCAAACCTAGAAATCCCTAAAAGAGGGACAAGACTCCAATTTTGGATTGGAGCATTTAATATATGCTTAGAGGTGGCATGGACTGACACATTTGCAACTGAATTTAGCCAAGATTCCTCCAACAAGTAGGGAACCAAAGCTCTGTGCTCTAACCTTTAGTCAATGGCTAGAGGAGACTTGGATTTTCATTTGCCAACATTGGCCAAACCTCTGCTGCAGTTGCCATTCACTATTGATCCCAAAACAAACTTGCTCTACTATAAATAGAGCTCATTTGTGCTCAGTTTGAGTACACCAAAGCCATCAAACATATGTTTTCCTCAAAATCCTTTTCTCTTGGCAAAAATGCCTTCTTTAGCAATGTAATTCCGAGTTTTTGAGTTTGAGAGTTTTTTCAATCAAACCAATCACACACACACCTCATAAACATCATATGTAGGTGATCCAAACTCTCACAAGTGACCTGTAATCACAAAATCACAAAGTCACCTCTCAAAACCTCAAAATAGGCTTTTTGTGCATTTTTCAAGCCATGTCTTGATTCAGTCACTTTCCAAACCAGATAAAACCTCAAACATACTCCAAATATCATCCTTGAACTGTCCCAAATGGTTCTCCCCATCTTGAACAACATTTGAGGGAGTTGTTATTTTGGTCACTTTTAACCCCTTTTGCAAGAAAGGGCCAGTTTGTGTTTTTGCAGGTACCAGCTGATTCCAATCATCCTAAAAGCTTCTAAGGGATCATTTGAGTGTGTCTAAAGCATCAAATCATTTCTGGAACAAGAGGCTTGACAGATTGCACAAAAACTCCAAAAAGCTCAAAAAGAGGTAAGCCTCATGACTTGAACTTTCCAAAATATGCAATGCTTTGAAGTCCACTGATCATGCACACCTCATACATGTTATATATGTTGTGTTTGAACCAATTGATCATGTAATTCATGCCTGTATCAAAGTGTAGCATAGAAAATGCAATTATAGGCCTTTTTCAAAACCACTATCGGGTTTTGAAGAGGGAGTGTGATCTGAAAAAACTACCACCACCATTGAATTCCTTGTGAAATTCTAGTCCAGATGCATATAAATTTTGTCTCAAACCATTAAGAATTGAGAATGTTATGACCTTCACGTTTCTGAGCCAAGGCTTGCCTTGCCTTGCCTTGGGCCTGGCCTATAACCAAGGCATGACTTGTATATTTGTGTTTTCACTCAAAACAATGGATGTATCACCACCCCAGTGGTAAGGCGCGCGCCTTGTGACCTTGAGGTTGTGGGTTCAAACCCCACCCATGCCATTTTGTGTTTTTTTACATTTTGCCATTTTTCCAATATTTTTATGTTTTATTAATTAATTGGAAAATTAATAACTCACTCAATTTTAATTATTTTTGATTGGTTCTTTTTGCAAAAAATCACAAAAATATTGAAATATTTTATTCCACAAAAGAAATTAAGTTTATATTATTTATTTAATATAATTAATATTTTTGTGAATAACTTCATTTTTTATTTGTTTTAAACATTTTAAAATGAACATTCATCTTGAAAAATCAAGACCAAATGGGTTTTAATATCTCTTGTGATTAAAACTTCATTTTTCAAACCTTAAACAAAAATCACAAGTGGTTTATTCAAATTCATTTGGTATTTTTTATTGATTTTCTTTTAATATTTACTGTTAAAGGAAAACAAATTAGGGTTTCTTTGATTTTCACCCTCACAAATCATTTTCAAACACTCATGGGCCTATATTAGAGTGTAAGACCCAATCCCCTTTTAACCAAAACAATTTTGGGCCTCAGATATTATATAAGTCCCTCTGCGTTAAAAGAAAAGTTCGGTGCGATCGTCGCCCGTTTAAAAATAAACCATCTGGGCCTCTCCTCGAGCTATAAGACCCATTCAAAACTTTTGGGCCTCTATTAGAGTGTAAGACCCAACCCCCTTTGAAAACCAAACCATTTTGGGCCTCAGTCATTGTATAAGACCCACTACGTTTTCAAAATCTCGGCGCGATCGCCATTTCAAACGAAAAATCATATGGGCCTACCCTCGTGTTATAAGCCCCACTCTTTTTCTTTAAACCTTTTGGGCCTCTTGAGAGAGTGTAAGACCCATCCCTTTGTACAAAGAATCTTTCTCGGGCCTCAGTCACTTGTATAAGTCCCTCTGTACAAAACGATAGTGCAATCACTGATAAAAACTTGGGCCTCTCCTTGAGCTGTAAGCCCCGATCTTTCATTTCAAAGCACTTTCTCCTTTGATCTTGAATATACTGTTGTTTTCAATCTTTCTTTGTTGAACAACTAACCTAACAACATGGAAGCTCTACAACCGAGTAAGTGGTTATATGCTTTCTTTATCTGCTTTCATATACATATAACTGTATTATGGGGCCGTTTCACTGTAAGTCTTCTTTCGTAAACCCATATCGAATGTGTAATAATAGTATAGATATTTAGAGTTTCCCCGGCAACTACGTCTAGCACTAAGCCCTGCTGATTACTCTTAAAATAGACAAAACTAGATCCCCATAGGATTACCAGATACAGTCTTCCCTCCTCTTGGGGTTAAACAATATGGAGACGTGAAAGGCAGCATTCTCGGTGAACCCTTTCACAGACTGTCACATTTAGAAATTGTCAAAGAAACTCTATTCCCTAGAGATGATCTTTTCTCCGTGAATGGCATCTCTTGAGTTTCTTCCAAATTCACGAACTTTCCTGGCTTGATCTATTCTCAGTGAATAGCCTGTCTTGAATTTCTCGGGGTTTGGGGACCCACAGGATTCTTAAAAGCATCCCCGCCTCCTCTTGGGAGTTGTACAAGGACTCGTCGGCTTCTTAGAAGTATTCACAGCCTCCTCTTAGGCTTCGTATAAATGATTTCTTGCTCCGGGAATGATAGCCTCCTCTTGGGCTTCGTACAAATTATCCCTCGGCTTCTTAAAAGTTTCCAGTCTCCTCTTGGGCTTCGTACAAATTGTCCCGACGACCTCCTAGAGGTATAGGAATAGAAATTAGTCATCTTAATAGAACCGTCTTTCAAAGAGTCTAGATCTTGCTACTGCTGTTTCTTAAACGTAGTACAAAAGATGAAACTCTAGACTTGGATAGTCTAATTTTCTTGAGTCTCAAAGACATTCTCAAGTTCCTTTCAAAACTAGGAGATGAAACCTGTAGACTCGGACAGTCTCAATACCCTTTGGATTTCCCATTTCCTTAAAGAACAGGAAATAACCCTGATCCTCGAATCAAATCCCTGAGTGTAAACAGTACTCATATAGGAACTGATTTTCTGTTTAAATTAGCATACTGGACCTGTCACTCAACTAAAACAGTAACCCTAGCCTTCTCTTGGGCTTTGTACAATGATTCTCCCCAGCGGAGTTAAACTTTCCAGACTCTCTTGTTGAGTCACCCCTTTTAGGCTCTATCTCGGGCTTCGTACGAGATACAAAAATACTCTCTTGTTGAGTATAAAAGACTCTCTTGTTGAGTCAAACCCTTTTAGCCTCCATCTCGGGCTTCGTACAAGATACAAAATCACTCTCTTGCTAAGTATAAAAGACTCTCTTGTTGAGTCAACCTTTAGCCTCCGTCTTGGGCTTCGTACAAGACACATCTACAAAGACTCTCTTGTTGAGTCATCCCTTTTAGCCTCCATCTCGGGCTTCCTACGAGATACAAAGTACTCTCTTGTTGAGTCAACCCTTTTATCCTCTCTCTCGGCCTTCGTACGAGACACAAAAACACCCTCTTGTTGGGTCATTAGCCTCCTCTTAGGCTTTGTATAAGAAAACCCCGATTGAACCAATCAACCTTTTAGCATCAAAGCTGTGCCTCGTTCACAGTAAACAAACATCAACAACTCCTTTTCCTTCATCTAATTGCTGTAAGCGGCAAGCCTCTGGATCATCTACATCCATGCCACTGTCCCTCTTTTAGCATGAGAAATTCCTAAGGAAAGATGACATTACTCTACACTGAGTTAAAGTCTTCTCCTTCAGGTCAAAAACCCTTATAAAGGAAATTATGGCATTGCTGGATTCACGTATCCCAGTTAAAGTAATCCTCCTTTATAAACCAGTCACCCAACAATTGTGACAAATATACCCTCTTTAGAGATGACAAATTCTCTCTAAAGACGAAACTTTTAGCTTCACATCTTGGGCTTTGAACAAGATACAAATAGACTCTTTAGCTTCATATCTTGGGCTTTGAACAAGATACAAACCACCTTTAGCTTCACGTCTTGGGCTTTGAACAAGACACCAAAACACCATTTCCTCCCGTAGAATAGGAGGAACTACGATCGCTCTGATTTCCCTGTTTCGGTAAACGGGAATACGTAGGCATAAGATTGAAAGAAAAATCTTAGCGACCACACTCAACAAAAACCCACAATCCCATACCCACATAGATCAATTAAAAAGTATCAGTCCTAACCCCCTACCCATGAACATTCCCGGTGTTCCGTTATAAACAAAGAAAGAAGAAAGAGGCCCCACTTCCATATCGCATCCGTAACCTAACAGACCGCTGTTTAAACTTGGTATGCAAGCAGGGTTAATTTGAGACATCTATTTCCCTTCCTTAGTCAGCTCAATAGGATAAAAAAATGAATCGACCTGTAGTACCCCCAAAAGAGCGACAGTGCTTAAGAAACACGTCCAGTTTCGCTCGCTACAGAAAAGTGGCGCCCACCGTGGGGCTCTTTTCTTTTCTTTCTTTATTTTGGGATTTCACTGGGATAGGACTCCTTTTTGACTTCACTAGGATCTTAGGTCAAAACCTTTAAATTGGGAAGGAACCACAGAGTGGCGCCTCCTCCGGGAAGCCATTTTCTGTCAGGAACGCAGGATTCATAGCTCTTAAAAGCCTAGGACATTAGGACAAATATATATACTGCTTTTCCTAATTGATATCCGTGTTTATTTTTCTACTAATGGGAATACGTGTGATGCCGCATGTGGAAAGATTGAGTATACACCTAGGAAAAAACCCCTTTAGTGGTGCGGAAGCTATCGGAAATAGTTGTCACGCGATACCACCCTCTTCTGAGGACTCTTCGAAAAAACACCACCTAGCATGGTTCCCGGCCCACTGGTGTTTTTCTCGACAAGAGTTGATGATGTTGAGAGACAGGTACAAAAATCACTAGTATAAACCTTTGGGACGGGTAGAGCCTTAACTCCATGACACCGACCCTTTGACCCCATGTTTTTTCTATGTTTTTGTGTGCTACATTCATGCATTCATTTAAAAAACATTACATCAAAGAAAATCTTCTCTTCTAGTCTCTCCTTTTTTCAAATTAAACTAAGACAATGATTGCAAATGTCAGAGAAAAAGACTGCGCTCATGGATTTCGGTAGAAGGGGAACTCATAAGTACACTTTCAAGGTTCCAAAGTTAGAGGATTTGAGAGGTTTGGCGAGAATGGTCACTAACCCTGAAGCTTTCAGAGCCAAGTACGGAGGTCTGCTACCTCTGTTAAGGGTTCAAGTAATTGAACAAATCATGGATGCACTCGTTCAGCTTTACGATCCGGTCTATCACTGTTTCACATTCCCGGATTATCAGCTCGCACCAACGCTGGAGGAATATTCTCATCTGATTGATTTACACAT
The DNA here is from genome assembly GCA_022829125.1 of Lathyrus tuberosus. Classification (NCBI taxonomy): domain Eukaryota; kingdom Viridiplantae; phylum Streptophyta; class Magnoliopsida; order Fabales; family Fabaceae; genus Lathyrus; species Lathyrus tuberosus. The sequence continues at coordinate 3,218,755 of JALAZF010000414.1, read as the reverse complement.
CACTGATCGAGCTCTTTTTTCTGGACTGGAAGAAATTCCAAAGGATCAGACCATTGCAAGAGCAATTTATTTGGACAAGTCAGAGGTCAGGACTCGCATGACCACTAAGGGTGACATATAAGGTTTGTCGGCCCAGTTCTTGACAAAGAAGGCTCTGTACTTTGCTAGTATAGGGAACGTGACTGCTTTGGAAAGCATCTTTGTCTTACTCACTTACGGGTTATTTCTGTTTCCCAACATCAATAACTTCGTCGATATAAACTCCATTAAGGTTTTTCTCATTGGAAACCCTGTGCCGACTTTGCTCGCGGACGCATATCATTCTGTACACTTAGGGAATTTGTACAACGGATGGGAGATCACATGTTGTGTACCTCTGCTATACAAATGGTTTATCTCTCATTTGCCTAAGTCTGCTACTTTTTGGGATCAAAAGAATACTTTACGTTGGTCGCAGAGAATCATGTCTCTTACCAACTTTGACATAGATTGGTACAATAGGATTTATGAGGGAATCAGGATCATTGACCGTTGTGGAAACTTCCCCAACGTACCCCTCATAGGAACTAAGGGAGGAATCAATTACCATCCAGTATTGGTTCGTCGTCAATTTGGATACCCGATGAGGCATGTCCCGCGGAATGCTCATCTGGAAGGTCTTTTCTTCAAAGAAGGAGAAAGTGACAGAGCACTAAAGATGGAAATAGTGCACGCTTGGAAACATGTTCATAAGAAAGGACGAGAGTCTCTAGGAAAACCGGACTGTGTCTCGGTGGAGCCTTACCTCCACTGGGTACAAACTAGAGCTCTCAAGCTAAAGATGCCTTATCCTCGTCACGGAGTTCTTCCGCCAAGGGAGTCTGTCATGTACTTCATGACTGAAACGGAAAAACTCCAGGTTACTCTCAACAAAGTTCAGCGGGAGAGGAGGTCTTGGAAGAACAAGTACCGCACCCTTAATGTGGAGTGTATCAAAATACAACAACTACTGAAGGATAAAGATGCTCTGATTGAAATTTTGGAGCAACATGCTGTGGATAATCAGGATGACCAACGGAATTTGCGCGCTCCTTTCACCTGGCAAAGGAATGACAACTCGGCAACGACCCAAGAGCCCCGATCCAAGAAAAGGAAAGTACCAGAATCAGCACCCGGTTTCTCCCCAGAGAGGACTCGGGACCCCTTAGCTTAGGTTTCTGTTTCCGCACCTTATAATCTACTGTATTTCTATTTTCGCAATCCTTTGAATTCAATAAAATGGGGTTTCCCAACTGTTTGATATTTTCAATCTAATTGTCGAAGTTTATTTTGATTAAACAAAAAAAAAACAATTAATATAATCATTGCATTCATCATTCTCACGCAACGTATTCTTCTTACATACGAATCTCACATTTGTGTCTCGATTCTAGAGTCAAACTGTCTCATTCGTACAATACTCGGGCCAATCGTCAAAAAAAGATGGATGATCTTGAGGAAGAGAATAGAGAGTTAAAAGAAGAGATTGACGCTCTGAGAGAGGATATGAGAAAGCTTCGTAACGACATGCAAACCATGGAAGAAGCTCAGCTACAAAGAACTGTGATCTCAGAGGTCACCTCAACGCCCATAGTGGAGAAGTATGATCCTAGGTACAAAATGCCGAAAGATTGTCCCTGGGGCATGCCTGTTAACTATATCCCGGAAGGATATGTTTCGCCGATCACTGGAGATCTGGAAACTTCAGCAGAAGCCGCTGGGCCTGAAGGTTACAAACTTCGGGAAAGCGAAGATTCCAGAGGCATATTGAGGACTCCTGAAGGTTACAAACTTTGGGAAACGCCAAGATTCACGGCCGTAGTCACGGTACCACCCCCTGTGGTGCACACTATCCCAAAAGGATAGATTCCACAGATACCTTCTGGTAGAAAAGGAAACTATGTTCGACAGGATGGACGAGTTCCAGGAACGGTTCCTGGAGATGCAAAAGGAACTGCAAGCCATCCGCGGTCAAGATTTATTTGGAAAAGACGCCGCAGACCTTTGTCTGGTCCCCAATGTGAAAGTTCCGTACAAGTTCCAAGTGCCCGACTTTGAAAAATACAAGAGTAACTCTTGCCCTCAGAGTCACTTGGTAATGTATGCTCGGCGAATGTCGGGTCAGATAGAGAATCAGGACCTACTGATTCATTACTTCCAAGATAGTTTAACCGGTGCCGTACTCAAATGGTACATGGGTTTAAACCGCGCTACAATCAGCACATTCAGAGATCTTGGCACTGCCTTCGTCCAACAATATAAATACAATCTGGACATGGCACCAGACAGAGATCAGCTCAGATCAATGTCGCAAAAGGATAAAGAAACCTTTAAGGAATACACTCAGAGATGGCGTGAAATTGCTGCTCAAATTTGTCCACCTCTTGAGGAAAAAGAGATGACAAAAATCTTCTTAAAGACCTTAAGCTCATTTTACTATGACAGAATGGTTGCCAGTGCGCCCAGTGACTTCACCGAAATGGTCGGTATGGGGGTACGTCTCGAGGAAGCTGTTCGAGAAGGACGTCTAGTAAAAGATGCTGGATCATCGAGTAGTACAAAACGATATGGTAGTGCTCTCCCTAAGAAAAAAGAGCAAGATATTGGGAATATCTCTCTCGGAAAGCAAAGGCGACGTTATCAACCAGTAGCAGCTGTGACTCCTGCTATCAATCCCGCGCCTACGTATCAACCTCAGGTTGCACAGAGCCAACCTAATCAATAACAATTTCAGTAAAGGACACAACAGCCTCTTCAGCAGGCTTGTCCTCAATACAACAACAACCGTACAACGCGGCCACCAGGATTTGATCCTATCCCCGTATCATACGCATAACTATTTCCGTTACTACTAGCCAAGGGACACATCTGTGCGATGAATGTCAACCTGGTGGCAATGCACTCAAGGCAAAGCCACTATCATAATCTGCCACGACACGATTACAGTTCTTGTCTGACTTGCTCAGTAAACAAACAAGGATGCTCTTTTGTACAGGAGTCCCTCCAGCGTCAGATGGATCTTAGATGGATCCATGACTCCCATGATAGGAGCCACTATCAGATCAACATGGTTCAGATCTTCGATATTCGCTTAATGAATACCAACCTGGTAGAGTTACATGCTGAGCAGGTCCGACTCGGGTTCCTGATTTCACATAACTATCAAAGCTGTAAGGCGGGTTGCAAAAACAGTCAAGGTTGTGCCCTTGTCCAGGAGGCGCTTCAGCACTTATTAAATCACTGGTGGATGCCAATCTATATGGATGAAGATACTCAGCAAATTAGTATTAATAACAGGAACCCTACTCGGCGTCAAAGTCAGGATGCCCGATCTATGGAAGCTAACCTAGTGAGGTTACATTGCATTCAAAGCGGGCGTGGCCAGGTGCCGCCACACAACTACGAACGTTGTAGAGTCTGTTCAGAAGATAACCAAGGGTGCTACCTTATGCGAGCAACTCTTCAGGGTTAGGTGGATCGTAGAGAGATTCGCCCATATCCGGGTTCCGGACCAATCAACTGGGCGTCGGACTACCTCGCTGATCAAATTGAGGATGTTGTCGTAATCTCCGATCATGAGAGGAACAGGGATGTTTATGCCATCATTCCTCTACTTGACGAATCAAGAGTTCCCAACCAGGAACGGATCGAAATTGCTTATGACAGTCAGAAAAATCAGAATGCTCCCATAGTCATCTATCTACCGGGACCACTACCGTATGAATCATCTAGGGCAATCCCTTACAAATACGGTGCGATGATAATTGAAAATAGAAGGGAAATTCCATTACCCTCCGTCGTAAATATCGCAGACATCAGTCGTGTAACACAGAGCGGTAGAGTCTTCAACAGAGGAGGTGGAGAGTCCAGCAATGAAAAGGAACCTCAGACAGAAGTTCCCAATCCACCGGTCGGTCAGTCCAGTAATCCCGACCTTTCAAAAAACAATGATGAGATGCTGAAGCTCATCCAAAGGAGTGAATACAACATTGTTGATCAGCTATTACAAACTCCTTCAAAGATCTTCGTGTTGTCACTTTTACTCAGTTCAGAAGCGCACAAGGAGGCTCTACAGAAAGTCTTGGAGCAAGCCTTTGTAGAACAGGATGTAACAATCAGACAGTTCGATAACATTGTTTCTAACATCACTTCCTGCAATAACTTGGGATTTAGTGATGAGGAATTACCCGAAGAAGGTCGCCGTCATAACATGGCGCTCAACATTACAGTCAACTGCCAGGACGATGCTTTAGTCAGCGTACTGGTAGACACAGGGTCAGCCCTGAATGTCATGCCGAAGTCCACTTTGATGCAATTATCATTCAAAGGCCCTCCGATGAGAACCACCGAGGTCGTCGTCAAAGCATTCGACGGATCTAGAAAAACGGTTATTGGCGAAGTCGACCTTCCCATAACCATCGATCCTCACACTTTCCAAGTCACTTTCCAGGTCATGGATATCCGGGTAATGTACAGTTGTTTATTAGGAAGACCTTGGATACATTAGGCTGGGGCGGTCACCTCGACCCTCCACCAAAAGTTAAAGTTCGTCCAGAACAACCAGCTCGTCACGGTCTGTGGAGATCAAGCCTTGCTCGTGAGTAACTTATCATCATCTACTTGTGTAGAACCCGAGGAGGTTATTGGAACTCAGTTCCAAGCGCTCTCGGTGAGCAAGGGCAATTAATCCGAAGAGGGAACTTCCATTTCCTCATATAAAGACGCTATCAAAGCGGTCGAGAGTACCAATACAATAGGATGGGGACAACTAGTCATTCCTACTGACAATAAAACAAAGAAGGGTCTTGGTTTTTCTGCAACCTGTACCTAGACAGCTACTACCAGCGATGAAAGTCTTCATCCCATTCGAGACTTCTTCCACAGTGGAGGTTTCCTTCAGCCAATGCCTCAAGAAGTGCATACCATCAATAAAGATGATTCCTCTGATATGGAGAAAGAATGGGAGTCCTATCTTAACGAGGACGGTTATATGTCTCAGGACGAAACGCATACTCCATATTGCTTTCCTACACAGAGCCCGAGATATATACCAAGGTCAGATGTCAAAATGATGTATGGAGATTACGATCCGGAAGGATGTCTTACTCCACCAAACTCATTAGAGGAGGACACTCTAATGAAAGACAACTTCGACCACAACTATCATGGCCCGATGGATGGCCTGCCAATGTGGCAGCCTTACCCAGGAGACTTGGGGCAAGAGAATCAGCCGAACAATGAAAATCAGCTGAGCATCATTGAATAGAATACCTGTGTCCCCACCATGTCATGGGATCAACACCCAGGGTATCCGGAAAATACCCCGCACGACGATGAATTCGCAACGTTCGCAGGATTAGAGTTCATCAACTATGCTTTTCCCGAGGTCAACGTCATCGAGAGAGACGACTCCTCCAATTCCAAAGAAATATGGGACACCTTGGGACAACCGAGTGGCAAGTTCGACTACTTTGTCAAGTACACCGCTCCCGAAAGCTCTCGTATTAGGCTCGAAGACATCCAGCTAACTGGATGGGGAGATCTACTTGAGAGCACAAACGCTATGCAAAAGGCAACAGAGGAATCCTCCTACGGCAATTCTTCTTGGGAGACAGATTCCAATGATCCTACTCCACCAGAAATCAGCGTCATTTCTGAAGACAAATCAAGGAAGGTGCCAGACTTTGTGATTCACCGAGGAGTTCGCCGCTAATGGGTTGCTGTCGATGTTCCGAGGATTGTTCATAAGTCAAAGTAATTGCCATCTTTAACCTTTCACCCTGCCCAGGTGAAACGGATGTTTTGATAGGGCTCGCTTTCTGTAAATTTTCCCTCTTCGCTTTGCCCAAAGCGACATAGTTTTGTTTTATAGGGCTGTAGTTTCAAGAATCGACTTGTTCATTAATAAAATAACGTCGTTCTATAATTTCTGCGTTAATTGCTATTTTCTCCTTTTGCTTTTCTTAGAAAATGGTAATCCTAAAAAACATCTCAAATAATAAAAACAAGCAGTAAAAGAAATACACTGCACACACTTGCATTTTCTCTATCTCTTCTAAACACGGATCATCACGTCATGCAGATTGCTTGTCTTAAACCCCGTTGAAACATACGATCCAATGCCTTCTCCCAACTTTGAGTTCCCGGTATTTGGGGCTGAAGAAGAAGTTGACGACGAAATTCCAGAAGAGATCTCCCGACTACTCAGACAAGAGGAAAGGTCCATTGAACCTCATAAAGAACCGTTGGAAACGGTAAACTTAGGTTCGGAAAAAGAGAGAAAAGAAATCAGGATTGGGGCACTGCTCAGTCCAACTGCCAGAGAGGGTTTGTTAAAGCTTCTCAAAGAATTCCCCGATGTATTCTCTTGGTCCTATCAGGATATGCCACGGTTGAATACCATCATCGTGGAACACCATTTACCATTGAGATCGGAATGCCCGCCAGTAAAACAAAGGTTGAGACGGACTCATCCAGACATGGCCATCAAAATCAAAGAGGAGGTACAAAAATAGATTGACGCAGGTTTCCTCGCCACGTCAGAATATCCTCAATGGTTAGCCAACATCGTACCCATTCCGAAAAAGGACAGAAAAGTCAGAATGTGTGTAGATTACAGAGATTTAAACAAGGCTAGTCCAAAGGACGACTTTCCTTTACCACACATTGACATGCTGGTGGACAGTACAGCAAAGTTCAAAGTTTTCTCCTTCATGGATGGATTCTCGGGCTATAACCAGATCAAAATGGCGCCGAAAGACATGGAGAAAACTTCGTTCATTACCCCATGGGGCACCTTTTGTTACAAGGTAACGCCATTCGGTTTGAAGAACGCCGGGGAAACCTATCAACGGGCCATGACTACTCTTTTTCATGACATGATACACAAAGAAATCGAGGTATATGTCGATGATATGATTGCAAAATCTAGAACAGAATAGGAGCATGTGACCCACCTGTCAAAACTATTTGAGCGGTTGAGAAAGTACAAACTCCGCTTGAATCCCAACAAGTGCACCTTTGGTGTCCGTTCAGGGAAACTCTCAGGGTTCATCGTCAGCCAGAAAGGAGTTGAGGTTGATCCTGACAAGGTTAAGGCCATTCAAGAAATGCCTTCTCCGAAGACTGAAAAACAAGTCAGAGGATTCCTGGGACGTTTGAACTACATATCCAGATTTATATTCCTCATGACCGCGACATGTGCGCCGATTTTCAAACTGCTAAAAAAGAATCAGGACTGCGTTTGGACAGAAGATTGTTAAATTGCCTTCGACAGTATTAAGGAATACCTGTCGAATCCGCCGATTCTATCACCTCTAGTGGAAGAAAGACCGCTGATCATCTATTTAACAGTCCTAGAGGACTCAATGGGGTGTGTACTTGGCTAACAAGACAAAACCAAAAGGAAGGAGTCTGTCATCTACTATTTGAGCAAGAAATTCACCGACTATGAAACTCGGTACACGATGCTCGAGAAAACTTGATGCGCTTTGGCTTGGGCAGCCAAACGTCTGTGCCAGTACATGATTCGTCACACTACTTGGTTAATCTCCAAAATGGATCCAATCAAGTACATCTTCGAAAAACCTGCTCTGACGGGAAGGATTGCCAGTTGACAGATGTTGCTATCAGAATATGACATAGAGTACCACGCTCAGAAAGCCGTTAAGGGGAGTGTTTTAGCCGGTCATTTGGCTCATCAACCGATTGACGATCAAGAATCAATCGGGTTTGACTTCCCAGACGAAGATGTCATGTATCTAAAAATGAAAGATTGCGATGAACCGCTACCCAGTGAAGGGCCAGAACCGGATTCCCAATGGGGACTTATTTTTGACGGAGCTGTCAATCATTACGGAAACGGAATTGGGGCAATTATCATAACACCTCAGGGTACCCACATTCCTTTCACTGCCAGACTTACGTTCAAATGTACGAACAACGAGGCCGAATACGAAGCTTGTATTATGGGTCTCAAAGAAGCGATCGACTTAAGGATCAAGAACTTGGACGTATACGGCGACTGAGCCTTGGTTATTAATCAGATCAAAGGAGATTGGAACACATACCAATCATGATTGATCCCTTACAAATATTACACGAGAAGGTTGTTACCCTTCTTCAACAAAATCGAGTTTCATCACATCCCTCGTAATGAGAATCACATGGCTGACGCTTTTGCCACTCTCTCTTCCATGATTAGTGTAGGTCAATGGAATGACCTGCCTAAGATCGACATAATGCGCCTTGAGCGGCCCGCTTACATCTTTGCGATTGAAGTAGTCATAGACGACAAACCTTGGTATCACGATATCAAATGCTTCCTTCAAAAATGAGAGTACCCACCTGGGGCACGAAGGAAGGACAGGAAAACCCTCAGAAGGCTGGCAGGCAGTTTCTTTCTGAGTGGTAATACTCTCTATAAGAGAAATTTTGACATGGTCTTGCTCCGATGTGTAGACAGACCAGAGGCAGACATGCTGATAAAAGAAATTCACGAAGGATCCTTTGGCACTCATGCCAACGGACACACAATGGCGAGAAAAATTCTAAGAGCGGGGTACTATTGGTTGACCATGGAATCTGACTGCTACAAGTACATGAGGAAGTGTCACAAGTGTCAGATATACTCCGACAAAATTCAAGTACCGCCAACACATCTCAAAGTTCTTTCTTCCCCATGGCCTTTTTCCATATGGGGAATCGACATGATTGGCTTGATTGAGCCCAAGGCTTCGAACGAACATCGGTTCATCCTGGTAGCCATTGACTACTTCACCAAGTGGGTCGAAGCAGCGTCATACGCTAATGTAACCCGACAAGTGGTGGTCCGATTTATCAAAAACAATATCATCTGCCATTATGGTGTTCCAAGCCAGATCATTACTGATAATGGATCTAACTTGAACAATATGATGATGAAGGAGTTGTGCGCAGAGTTCAAGATCGAACACCATAACTCATCTCCCTATCGACCTAAGATGAACGGAGCGGTAGAAGCGGCTAACAACAACATCAAGAAGATTGTTCAAAAGATGGTTGTAACCTACAAAGATTGGCACGAGATGCTACCCTTTGTTCTTCACGGTTATTGCACATCCGTCCGCACTTCAACAGGGGCAACCCCTTTCTCTCTAGTATATGGCATGGAAGCAGTGCTCCCCATAGAAGTAGAGATCCCGTCAATCCGGGTATTGATGGAAGCTAAGCTTACAGAGGCTAAATGGTGTCAAAGTCGACACGATGAACTCAATCTGATCGAAGAAAAGAGAATAACGGTACTATGCCACGGTTAGTTGTATCAACAGAGGATGAAGAAGGCCTTTGACAAAAAGGTCCGACCTCACGTCTTCAGGAAATGAGATCTCGTGCTCAAGAAAATACAATCATTTCTCACTGATTCTCAGAGCAAGTGGACTCCGAATTATGATGGCCCCTATGTGGTCAAGAAAGCTTTCACAGGCGGCGCCTTGAGGCTTGCAACTATGGACGGAGAGGAATTTGCCTACCCCACGAATGTTGATGTAGTCAAGAAATACTTCGCCTAAAAAAAAACGTCTCGGTGGATTGAAAACCCGAAAGGGCGGTCCAGGCAAAAATTAGAGACATGATAAAAAATCATCCCGGTGGATTGGAAACCTCAAAGTACAATCCAGGAAAAAATTAGGGATAATGGCAAGTAACTACGTTCAACAAAGGGGCAAATCCCTCAGCAGCAGTTACGCCGTCCATCAGAAAACTCCAATCAAGGTCATCTTCGATAGAAGCTCAGGATGTCCAGAATTCAAAGTTGGTAGAAGGATAGCGGTCGTCATGTTTCAATGCATCCCTTTTCCCTTAAATTACCATTTTCTAAACTTTGTAAATACTCTATGGAATCACACGCTTGGCTGATTTCCATCCTATCAATAAAATTTAAGCCCTTGTGCTTTTGTTTATAATTCTCATTTGTTTTAGCTTTATAGAACGACATTTTAATATGATCGACGATTCTTGAAACAAAACAAAAATGATTTTACTTGTAAAAATTTTCTGCTTTTAAACTAAAGATGGCAATTTCTTTTGACTATTGAGCATCGAGAGAACGTCGCTCGCTACTCCAGAAATAGACGAGCTTCAAAGTACAGAATCGAAGTACACCTTCTAAGCCAGTGCGCCTGAATGAAGGATCAGCTGTATCAGATGCGATTTTCCCATCTGATACCCTTGGCCGAGTTCTTATCTCCTAAGCCCGACCAACATAGCTCCCAGCAGGGACTATTTCTCCTAAGCAAGGAAGAATTACTACTTTTGGATCAACGGTACGACTTCGCCCCGCGATGGTCGAGTATCCCGTCATGTTCATCTTTTAGTTTGTATGTCGCGTCAGTTTTGTCAGTATATACATACATACATCATGCATTCTATTTGCATTCTCATTCATATTGCATCACTATCACTCTAGTCGGTCTTATCCCTAGTGATAGCTGTCTTCTCAGTCGAGTTGTCAGTTCTTTCCTCGATTAGGAAATGTTGCGTTTGAACAATCTCTCCTCCAATTTATTTCTGGATTAAAGTTGGGTCCTTGACCACTTTGATAACTTGAACCTCTGAAAGACCAGAGAACCTTCAACCGATGTCACTCTTCGCCATTGAAGATGATATTTTCGCTTTCCCGGATTAAGGAAAATCCCCAGAGAAAGCCTCTTAATCAGAGATTCGGTAATACAACAGTTTTGCTCTGAAAAACCACTGATGAAAAGGTCATCGGCACCTCAAATTGGATCCCATCATATGGCATTTCTCAGGGAAGACCCCGAGAAAAGTATGATGTAAGACCCCAAACGAAAGCAGTCTCTCAAGAAACTCGCTTTCCCCAGTAGAAACAAATGGCGTCTCCAATAGAGAAGTTTGTGCACCTCTACAACTCAGACGATTGGGTTCCCCAGCAAGTCTGACATCATTCTTTTTCCCATCAAATGGCATCTCCCCAGGAAAATTCGGCGAGAAGTTTGAGGAAAACCGCTATGAATAGCGTCCCTTGTCAATAAAGTTTATTGACAAAAGAAACTTAGACCAGTTCCTTGGTAGGAAACCAAGAACGAGGGGAAGTTTATTTCAGAAACTGAGACCAGTTCCTTGGTAGGAAACCAAGAACGAGGGGAAGTTTATTTCAGAAACTGAGACCAGTTCCTTGGTAGGAAACCAGGATCGAGGGGAAGTTTATTTCAGAAACTAAGACCAGTTCCTTGGTAGGAAACCAGGATCGAGGGGAGGTTTAATTCAGCAACTTAGACCAGTTCCTTGGTAGACAACCAGGATCGAGGGGAAGTTTTACCTTTTCTAAGCATCATTGCTTAGCAAAAGAAGATGAATGTGTAAGCTGCCATTCATAACCACCATCAAAATTTTGAGTATTCCGATATTTAATCCTCTTGCACCCCGAATGCCCGAACACCTTCGTCATTCGCACCTTCGGGTCTAAGAAGATTAAATAGGGGCATTTGTCATACCCCAAATTTTGACCACTAAGATTCCCATCATTGTGCAAATCATGATCACAATATGGGTGTATCATTATGCTTCATCAGTCTCCCCGAAGATGGGTAAGCATCCACTACAATCAAAATTAGGGTTTTAAGCCCTCTCATAGTTCTTAGACAAAGGATCAATCAAGAATTGACATGATCTTCAACTTGTCTAAACCTATCAAACATCCACAATGGATCAAGAGGACTCCCACATCAAGGATTAAGCACAAGGTTGCTCCCTTCTAGGTGGATTAAGCCTCAAGATCGCCAGTGTCACCAAATTAGGGTTTTGGTTGACCAGGGCCTCCAGTTGGAAATTTTCCTCTGGGCATGAGCCAATGCTTCAAAGCATATCCTAAAATACTCCATGGAACCTCATGGCCCCAAGCATCAAGTCAATTTTTCCTCAGGGGATGCATTCATAAAAAATCAGGAATTAGGGTTTCTTGACCTAATTCACCCCTAAGTTGACTTTTGGGACAAATCATGAGCCAAGACCTCAAGAGAGGATTTGAGGGTCTCTAACACACCACATTGATCCATTTGCAACAATGGATTGATCCAGGAAGCTTGAGCAACAAGTCTCAATTTCATCAGTACCACAGTTAGGGTTTTGAGGAAAAAGTCAACTGTAACTTTGACTTTTGACCAGGACATGCTCCCAAACCCTAAGACATGATTCAATACACCCTATAACACCCATGGAACATGACCATCAAGTTTGATTTAGGTCAAGGACATGATTTCCTAAAGGATTACACAGTTTGGAATTCATCTAATAAAAAGTCAACTGTGCACAAAAGTCAACTTTGACTTTTTGAGATTTTTCATAAAAATGGTTTTTTAACCCTAAAATGATGTTAATTTATGATTGGAATCATCATTCATCAAGAAAAATCAAAGAAAGTGGGATAACTTGTAAAAGGGGTAACCATAAAAACTTAGAAAATTTTCTAAGTTATGAACAAAGTGGCAAGGATACCAACTTTGGAGGATCATAACTCCAAAACCACAAAGCCATTTCTCCCCATCCAAAGCTTGATTTGTAGATCTCATGGCCCTCTACAAAAACTTCAATTGGACCTCATTCCAATTCTTCATGGATTTTGAGTTATGGATTGATCAAAATCACAAAAAGTGAAAATGTCACTTTTTTCCAACACTTGGTGAAATTTTCACTAAGTCAGAATCTGTCTTCACTTTTCTCCAAATGTAGGGACATTTTTCACTAGGATCCAAAAAGTATCAAAACCAAATATGATCAAATAGTTGTTGTATCATATAAGGGCTTTCCAAAATGGCCAAGAACATCACCAAATTCAATTTGAGCTAAGAGTTATGGTAGTGGCAAGTTGCCTTGCTGAAAACTGCCAGGGCAAGGCAGAATTTTGCATTTTTGGTCGATTTGCCAAAATCAACCAATTTCAAGCCTTATCATCATCTTGGACACATCTGAGGATCAAATCTAAAGGGGAGAATCACTTAGCCAAGCCTCCAAAGTCCTTGGAACAAGAAGTAGCATGCCAAACCTAGAAATCCCTAAAAGAGGGACAAGACTCCAATTTTGGATTGGAGCATTTAATAGATGCTTAGAGGTGGCATGGTCTAACACATTTGCAACTGAATTCAGTCAAGATTCCTCCAACAAGTAGGGAACCAAAGCTCTGTGCTCTAACCTCTAGTCAATGGCTAGAGGAGACTTGGATTTTCATTTGCCAACATTGGCCAAACCTCTGCTGCAGTTGCCATTCACTATTGATCCCAAAACAAACTCGCTCTACTATAAATAGAGCTCATTTGTGCTCAGTTTGAGTACACCAAAGCCATCAAACAGATGCTTTCCTTAAAATCCCTTTCTCTTGGCAAAAATGTCTGCTTTAGCAAGGTAATTTTGAGTTTTTGACTTTGAGAGCTTTTTCAATCAAACCAATCACACACACACCTCATAAACATCATATGTAGGTGATCCAAACTCTCACAAGTGACCTGTAATCACAAAATCACAAAGTCACCTCTCAAAACCTCAAAATAGGCTTTTAGTACCGTTATAAATTTTTGTCCAGATGCATATAAATTTTGTCTCAAACCATTAAGAATTGAGAATGTTATGACCTTCACGTTTCTGAGCCAAGACTTGCCTTGCCTTGCCTTGGGCCTGGCCTAAAACCAAGGCATGACTTGTCTATTTGTGTTTTCACTCAAAACAATGGATGTATCACCACCCTAGTGGTAAGGTGCGCGCCTTGTGACCTTGAGGTCGTGGGTTCAAACCCCACCCATGCCATTTTGTGTTTTTTTACATTTTGCCATTTTTTCCAATATTTTTATGTTTTATTAATTAATTGGAAAATTAATAACTCACTCAATTTTAATTATTTTTTATTAGTTCTTTTTGCAAAAAATCACAAAAATATTGAAATATTTTATTCCACAAAAGAAATTAAGTTTATATTATTTATTTAATATAATTAATATTTTTGTGAATAACTTCATTTTTTATTTGTTTTAAACATTTTAAAATGAACATTCATCTTGAAAAATCAAGACCAAATGGGTTTTAATATCTCTTGTGATTAAAACTTCATTTTTCAAACCTTAAACAAAAATCACAAGTGGTTTATTCAAATTCATTTGGTATTTTTCATTGATTTTCTTTTAATATTTACTGTTAAAGGAAAACAAATTAGGGTTTCTATGATTTTCACCCTTACAAATCATTTTCAAACACTCATGGGCCTATATTAGAGTGTAAGACCCAATCCCCTTTTAAACAAAACAATTTTGGGCCTCAGATATTGTATAAGCCCCTCTGCGTTAAAAGAAAAGTTCGGCGCGATCGTCGCCCGTTTAAAAATAAACCATCTGGGCCTCTCCTCAAGCTATAAGACCCATTCAAAACTTTTGGGCCTCTATTAGAGTGTAAGACCCAACCCACTTTGAAAACCAAACTATTTTGGGCCTCAGTCATTGTATAAGACCCACTAAGTTATCAAAATCTCGGCGCGATCGCCATTTCAAATGAAAAATCATATGGGCCTACCCTCGTGTTATAAGCCCCACTCTTTTTCTTTAAACCTTTTGGGCCTCTTGAGAGAGTGTAAGACCCATCCCTTTGTACAGATAATCTTTCTCGGGCCTCAGTCACTTGTATAAGTCCCTCTGTACAAAACGATAGTGCAATCACTGATAAAAACTTGGGCCTCTCCTTGAGCTGTAAGCCCCGATCTTTCATTTCAAAGCACTTTCTCCTTTGATCTTCAATATACTGTTGTTTTCAATCTTTCTTTGTTGAACAACTAACCAAACAACATGGAAGCTCTACAACCGAGTAAGTGGTTATATGCTTTCTTTATCCGCTTTCATATACATATAACTGTATTGTGGGGCCGTTTCACTGTAAGTCTTCTTTCATAAACTCATATCGACTGTGTAATAATAGTATAGATATTTAGAGTTTCCCTGGCAACTACGTTTAGCACTAAGCCCTGCTGATTACTCTTAAAATATACAAAACTAGATCCCCATAGGATTACCAGATACAGTCTTTCCTCCTCTTGGGGTTAAACAATATGGAGACGTGAAAGGCAGCATTCTCGGTGAACCCTTTCACAGACTGTCACATTTAGAAATTGTCAAAGAAACTCTATTCCCCAGAGATGATCTTTTCTCCGTGAATGGCATCTCTTGAGTTTCTTCCAAATTCACGAACTTTCCTGGCTTGATCTATTCTCTGTGAATAGCCTGTCTTGAATTTCTCGGGGTTTGGGGACCCACCGGATTCTTAAAAGCATCCCCGCCTCCTCTTGGGCGTTGTACAAGGACCCGTCGACTTCTTAGAAGTATTCACAACCTCCTCTTAGGCTTCGTATAAATGATTTCTTCCTCCGGGAATGATAACCTCCTCTTGGGCTTCGTACAAATTGTCCCTCGGCTTCTTAAAAGTTTCCAGCCTCCTCTTGGGCTTCGTACAAATTGTCCCGACGACCTCCTAGAGGTATAGGAACAGAAATTAGTCATCTTAATAGAACAGTCTTTCAAAGAGTCTAGATCTTGCTACTGCTGTTTCTTAAACGTAGTATAAAAGATGAAACTCTAGACTTGGACAGTCTAATTTTCTTGAGTCTCAAAGACATTCTCAAGTTCCTTTCAAAACTAGGAGATGAAACCCGTAGACTCGGACAGTCTCAATACCCTTTGGATTTCCCATTTCCTTAAAGAACAGGAAATAACCCTGATCCTCGAATCAAATCCCTGAGTGCAAACAGTACTCATATAAGAACTGATTTTCTCTTTAAATCAACATACTGGACCTGTCACTCAACTGAAATAGTAACCCTAGCCTCCTCTTGGGCTTTGTACAATGATTCTCCCCAGCGGAGTTAACCTTTTCAGACTCTCTTGTTGAGTCATCCCTTTTATCTCTATCTCGGGCTTCGTACGAGATACAAAAACACTCTCTTGTTGAGTATAAAAGACTCTCTTGTTGAGTCAAACCCTTTTAGTCTCCATCTCGGGCTTCGTACGAGATACAAAATCACTTTCTTGCTGAGTATAAAAGACTCTCTTGTTGAGTCAACCTTTAGCCTCCGTCTTGGGCTTCATACAAGACACATCTACAAAGACTCTCTTATTGAGTCATCCCTTTTAGCCTCCATCTCGGGCTTCGTACGAGATACAAAGCACTCTCTTGTTGAGTCAACGCTTTTAGCCTCTCTCTCGGGCTTCGTACGAGACACAAAACACCCTCTTGTTGGGTCATTAGCCTCCTTTTAGGCTTTGTATAAGAAAACCCCGGTTGAACCAATCAACCTTTTAGCATCAAAAATATGCCTTGTTCACAGTAAACAAACATCAACAACTCCTTTTCCTTCATCTAATTGCTATAAGCGGCAAGCCTCTGGATCATCTACATCCATGCCACTGTCCCTCTTTTAGCATGAGAAATTCCTAAGGAAAGATGGCATTGCTCTACATTGAGTTAAAGTCTTCTCCTTCAGGTCAAAAACCCTTATAAAGGAAATTATGGCATTGCTGGATTCACATATCCCAGTTAAAGTAATCCTCCTTTATAAACCAGTTACCCAACAATTGTGACAAACAGACCCTCTTTAGAGATGACAAATTCTCTCTAAAGACGAAACTTTTAGCTTCACATCTTGGGCTTTAAACAAGATACAAATAGACTCTTTAGCTTCATATCTTGGGCTTTGGACAAGATACAAACCACCTTTAGCTTCACGTCTTGGGCTTTGAACAAGACACCAAAACACCATTTCCTCTCGTAGAATAGGAGGAACTACGATCTCTCTAATTTCCCTGTTTCGGTAAACGGGAATACGTAGGCATAAGATGGAAAGAAAAATCTTAGCGAGCACACTCAACAAAAACCCACAATCCCATACCCACATACAT
The DNA here is from genome assembly GCA_022829125.1 of Lathyrus tuberosus. Classification (NCBI taxonomy): domain Eukaryota; kingdom Viridiplantae; phylum Streptophyta; class Magnoliopsida; order Fabales; family Fabaceae; genus Lathyrus; species Lathyrus tuberosus. The sequence continues at coordinate 3,201,815 of JALAZF010000414.1, read as the reverse complement.
AAATTAAAAAGTATCAGTCCTAACCCCCTACCCATGAACATTCCCGATGTTCCGTTATAAAAAAAGAAAGAAGAAAGAGGCCCCATTTCCATATCGCATCCGTAACCTAACAGACCGCTGTTTAAACTCGGTATGCAAGCAGGGTTAATTGGAGACATCTATTTCCCTTTCTTAGTCAGCTCAATTGGATAAAAAATGAATCGACCTGTAGTACCCCCAAAAGAGCGACAATGCTTAAGAAACATGTCCAGTTTCGCTCGCTACAGGGATGATGTTGCAGGAGAAATTTTTGATAGTTTCAAAACCACTTTGTTACCTACTACAATGGCTCCAATGAACGGATCCAATGATAATACTGAATGTATGAGATACGATCTTTAATGGACAGGAAAGGATACAGAGAAGACCAAAAAATCAACATATTACCAATGAACATGTTCTACATACACATAGGAAAGTTCCATGTTCACCTACATAATTTGATATTCCATCTTTCCCAGGAACAACATTTTGATTATTTAGAAGTACCCTTGGTCGTTTGCCAACACAATCACAGAGAAGCAGATTAGTTAAATCCTGTTATGCCTGAAGCGTAAGTTGCTGCTGTGGTGATGAATGGTTCTATAGTACTCACCTTGTAACTGTGATCTAGCACTAACCTTTGGGATTCCACGATTAACCAAACCAAAAGCTATTGCCGCCTGAGCAGTACCTCCTTCTCCATATGTCATCCACTTGTACCTTAGAATTACAGGATGAAAGGAAATGATGAGAATGATGTAAAAGTAATCTGAATGAAAAAAGAAACAAAGAGTACACATTAACCTCATGAAGTTTAAATAAAGTTTTGAAGAGAAAAAAGAGTAATGCTCACCCAAAATCTATCATGTAGTGTGCCAATATCAGGTACTCTGGAGCCAAATGTCTGCAGATAGATATTGAAACATCGAGTGTTATGGAAAAAGGTTATACTAAGAAGAAAACATCATAGAGGCTTCAAAACCAAGTGCATTATCGAAATTTTTCTCAATACTCTTCACACTCTCCTGAAGCTTATTCACCTCTCCCGCCAAATCAGGGAAGTTCCGCCAAGCATTTTTCGCATTAAACCACGCCATCTCAAAACCTAAATACCAAAACAAACTCAAATCTGTCACACATACACTACCGATTAAAAACAGCCTCAGATCGTAGAAAAATCACCAACACTGTCCTAACACATAAATTTTTAATTAAATGCAGCATACAAACCACAGAAAGAGCAATAAACATCAATTGCAATGTAAATCTGAAACCAAAAATTGCTGAAAAGAAAGAGATCAATGCAGAAGGATAAGATCCAAAGTGAAAGGCGCTAACCTTACCGAACAATGTAAATCGTGCCATGTTTCTTGATGAATGTCCGGTGAAGATGAACTGTTGCTAAGAGGCTTTTTCGGACGAAATCAGAAACGGTGGTATCAATGTCTGAAGCAGAGGGATTGTGTTAGTACAAAGAGGAGAAATGAAGAGATGGAAGGGAGAAGAAACAAGAAGACGAAGAGAGAGACGATGTTGGGAAAAGAGAGATGTAGAGGCAAGAGGTGCATTTCAAAAATTGTAGACGTGGCTGATTGTGGGAGCAGAAGGGAAATTGGGTATCTTCCAGAACCACAGAAGTTCCTATATTATAGATTATTTAAAGGAAAATTTTACATCATACCCCTACTTTTATCCCTATATCCCTATATTTTATAAAAAATATTAATTTTATCCTTATATATTTTAAACTAATTTATTATTACATTTTTTAAATATTATTTTGCATACCGGAAGATTGTGCAAAAGAGTTTCGGTACACAAAATAAAAGTTAAAAGATGTTTTAGAAAATTACTACCGGAACTCTTTTGTAAAGTCTCCCGATACACAAAAATTGATTACCAGAACTCTTTTGCAAAGTCTTCCGGTACACAAAATATAATTTAAAAAAATATTCTACAAAATGACTACCGGAACTCTTTTGCAAAGTCTTCCGGTACACAAAAATTGACTATCGGAACTCTTTTGCAAAGTCTTCCAGTACACACAAAAAAGTTTAAAAAATGACTACCGGAACTCTTTTGTAAAGTCTTCCGGTACACAAAAATTGACTACCGAAACTCTTTTGCAAAGTCTTCCGATACACAAAAAATAAGTTAAAAAATGACTATCAGAACTCTTTTGTAAAATCTTCCGGTACGCAAAATAAAATTTAAAAAATAAAATAATAAATTACTTCAAAATATATAAGGGCAAAATTGGTATTTTTATAAAATGTAGGGGTATAGGGATAAAAGTAGGGGTATGAGGTAAAATTTTCTATTTAAAGGTATAAACTCTCTTTCGTTGTTCTTGGCTGCCCACTCAATGACGAATTTATTCACTATTTACTTCAACAAACCTCAAACATGGCACATAAACAATAGCTTCATCATTTGGAATTTTCAAAAATATTCTTGCACCATTATTAATATAGATGGAAGTTGTTATGGTATTCTAATTCGTATTGGGTTTGGTGGCACCTTTCGTACATCCAATGAGATTTGGCAGTGTGGTTTCAGTGTGGTTTCAATGTGGTTTCTTTGAACCGTAATTTTATATCTTAATTTTGTTCTCTTGCAAATCTTTTCACTCATTTCCCTCGATTCATTTGCATTTTTGCATCCATTGCATGTTTTCAATAAAGTCCGAGTGAAAGTGAAAGTCTAAATTTCAAGATTTATCATTTTCATCCTATTGCATTGCATTTGTGTAATTTTGTCATTTAAAAATCATGTTCAAAAAATAAATAAATAAAAGTCTATTTGTTTTACTCGTTTGCTATTATCCATTGCATTTTTATACCATCATCATGTTATCATCTTTTACTTTGAAAAAACAAAGTTATTGTGAGATATTGGATCGAACTCTAGTTAGCATGTCGTCAAAGTCTGCTCACATGCTGTTATCGAAGACCTACATACTATAGTCGAATTGTGTTCTAGTATGTAGCTGTCGGATTGAGCCTTGTGTTAAGAATCCAATTGTTTAAGTTAGCTTGTAATGGGTAATTATTAAAAGGCCCATTAGTTTAGTATGTTAGGTTTTATTATAAATAGAATACTAGTCTCTCATCTTGTGGTGTGACAAATCCTAATTAGGGTGAGAGGGTTATTTGTTATTCTTGAGTACTTGTAATTTATTTTATAGAGAAAGTAAAAATATCAGTTATAACCAATTTTTGTTGTTCTTCTTGTTTTTTCCTTAACCCTAACCCTTGTGTATTTCTTGATCATAAAGAAACCATTGCTACTTTGTTTCAAGGCATCATAACTCACAACAAATTGGTGCGGTGAGCGTGGAGGAATATGCCCTCAACAAAGTATGAGATTGAAAAGTTCACCGGAGTGAACGATTTTGGTCTGTGGCGCTTGAAGATGAAATCCCTAATGGTTCAGCAGGGTTGTTTGGAAGCGTTGAAGTGAGAGGCATCCATGGACGTTGCGTTAACGGAAAAAGAAAAGAAGACCATGATAGAGAAAGCCCACAGTGCAATATTGTTGAGCCTTGGTGATAAGGTTTTTCGACAGGTATCAAAGGAGACTATGGCATCGGGGTTATGGTTGAAACTTGAAAGTTTGTACATGACCAAATCTCTGGTAAATCGACTCTACCTGAAGCAAGCTTTGTATTCATTTAAGATGAGTGAAGACTAAGTGTTGGCTAAGCGGTTGGATATGTTCAACAAGCTGATTCTTGATCTTGAAAATATTGATGTGAAGATCGATGATGAAGATCAAGCACTGTTGCTGTTGTGTGCTTTGCCCAGAACACATGCTCACTTCAAAGAAATTATCCTGTATGGAAGGGAGTCCCTGAGCTTTGAAGAAGTTCAATCAGCCTTGTATTCTAAGAATCTAAACGAACGAAAGGAGCATAAACCTTCGACAGTGGGTGAAGGTTTGGCCGTTAAGAGAAAATTCTTGCGAAAGGATGGTAAGTTCGACAAGAAGAAAGGTAAAAGTCAGCAGAAGTCTTATAGTGGCGAAGCATCTGGTATTCGATGTTATCACTGTAAGAAGGAGGGTCACACAAGAAAGGTGTGCCCTGAACACCTGAAAGATCACGGAGGTAAAGATAATGGAAATGCAACCATTATTCAAGATGGCTTCGAATCATCTGATGTTCTTGTGGTTTAAAGCGGCGACTCAAGAAAAGAGTGGATTATGGATTCAGGTTGCACTTGGCACATGACTCCAAACAGAGAATTGTTCGAGGAGCTATGTGATCAAGATGGTGGATCAGTACTGCTGGGAAACAACAAAGCTTGCAAAATTGCAGGTATTGGATCTGTGAGATTCAAGCTCCATGATGAGTCAATAAGGTTATTGACTGAAGTCAGGTATGTACCTGATTTGAAGAGAAATTTGATTTCTCTTGGTGAATTCGACAAGAAGGGATATGTGTTTCAAAGAGAGAAAAGTATCCTAAGAGTCATGAAGGGGTCAAAGGAAGTCTTGAGAGGCGTGAAGAAACAAGGTTTGTAAACCCTTGAGGCTGAAGTTGTAAGTGATTCGACAAATGTCGCATCCACGAAACCTTTGTCGAAGACAGAAATTTGGCATATGAGATTGGGCTATGTCAGTGAAAGGGGTCTGGTCGAATTAGGGAAACAAAATTTGCTTGGCGGAGACAAAGTGGAAAGGCTGAAATTTTGTGAACCCTGTGTACTTGGAAAAACTTGTAGAGTTAAGTTCAACAAAGGCAAACAAATAACTCATGGATCTCTTGATTACATCCATGCGGATCTTTGGGGGCCTTCAAGGTGTCCATCACATTCAGGAGCAAGGTATTTTCTATCCATAGTCGATGATTATTCCAGGAAGTTATGGGTATTCATCCAGAAGACTAATGATGAAACTTTTGAGAATTTCAAAGGTTGGAAGACTCTAGTCGAAAATCAAACTTGCAGAAAGGTCAAAAGGTTGAGAACTGACAATGGCCTTGAATTTTGCAATGAGGCATTCGACAGTTTTTGTGCTGCCTCAGGTATTGCAAGGAATAAAACTATTGCAGGTACTCCACAATAAAATGGTTTGACAGAAATGTTTAATCGAACTTTTTTGGAAAGAGTCAGATGCATGTTAACTAGTGCTGGGTTAAAGAAGGTGTTTTGGGTTGAGGCTGTTTCGACATCAACATATCTGATAAACAGATGTCCTTCGACTGTGTTAGATATGAAGACACCTGAAGAAGTTTGGTCGGGACATCCACCTAGTCTCTATAGACTTAGAGTATTTGGCTGCGTGGCCTATGCTCACATTAGGCAGGACAAGGTCGAACCTAGAGCTGTGAAATGCATGTTCATGGGATACCCTGAATGAGTCAAAGCTTATAGGCTATGGTGCCTAGAGCCAGGTCACGGGAGGTGTATCACCAGTCGAGATGTAGTTTTCATTGAAGCTGAGATGGCTTTCAAGAAAATTGATGATGCTGACGAAGAGTTGGAGCAGGGAGAGATTCCTTTTGAGGGGGAGCATGTTGATGCTGAATTGCGTATCCCAAATGAAGTTGAAGAAGAAGCAGAAGATGTTGTCGAAGATGAGGAGACTGATAATGACTACCTGCTATCAAGAGACATGTCGAGAAGAGTCATCAAGCTACCTCAGAGACTTGGGTATGCAGATTTTATAGCTTATGCCTTAATCTCTGCAAGTGAGATTCTCGATAAAGAACCTAGAGATTATAAGGAAGTTATGAGGAGTCGAAAGAATACTGAATGGTTGAAGGCCATGGATGATGATATGAAATCTCTTCATGATAACAACACCTGGAAACTGACCAAGAAACCTGCTGGAGCCAGGTTAGTCAGCTGTAAATGGTTTTTCAAAGTTAAGGAAGGAATTGAAGGAGTAGCGTCGAAGAGATACAAGGCAAGATTGGTCGCTAGGGGGTTCACTCAGAAAGAAGGTGTCGACTTCAATGATGTGTTCTCACCTATTGTAAAGCATAAATCCATTCGAATGATGCTTGCCACGGTGGCACAGTTCGACCTTGAACTATAATTGATGGATGTGAAGACTGTGTTCTTGTATGGTGATTTAGATGAAACAATCCTAATGAGGCAACCTGGAGGGTTTGTCGAAAAGGGGAAGGAAGATTATGTGTGTAAGCTGAAGAGATCTTTATATGGACTGAAATAATCTCCTCGACGACAGTGGAATAGTAGATTTGACAAGTTCATGGCACGCATAAGTTTCATTAGAAGTCAGTTCAACCACTGTGTTGACTTCAGATTTCGACATGGTAATTCATTTGTTATTTTGTTGCCTTATTGTGTTGACTTCAGATTTCAACAATGTCGAAGATGTAATGAGGGTGAAGGCTTAACTCAATACGGATTTCAACATGAAGGATCTGGGAACTGGGTCCAGGATTCTTAGGATTGACATCCGAAGAGATAGAAAGCAGTCGAAATTATGCTTATCTTAAGAGGCATACCTACGGAAGATTCTCGAAAAGCATGGTATGTCGAATTCAAAGCCTGTTGTGACTCCGACAAACACTCAATTCAAGCTAAGTATAGATTAGTGTCTCAGTACTGATGTCGAAAGAGCTTATATGGATAGCATTCCATATGCTAATATAGTGGGTTCTTTGATGTATGCTATGATTTGTACTAGACCTGACATAGCATATGCAGTAAGTCTTGTAAGCAGGTACATGGAAAATCCTAGAAAGGTTCACTGGCAAGCATTGAAGTGGATTCTAAGGTACATAAATGGGTCTCTGAACAGAGTCCTAATTTATCGTGGGGTCTAGGGTGAAGATAGTAAAGCAGCAATCGAAGGATATGTCGACTTTGATTATGCAGGTTGTATGGATTCTAGAAAATCTATTTCTGGATATGTGTTCACTATGTTTGGCACATCAATCAGTTGGAAAGCAACTCTTTAGAAGGTTATTGCCTTATCAACCACTGAAGCGGAATATATGGCCCTAACTGAAGCTGTGAAGGAAGCATTGTGGCTAGAAGATTTTGCAAAGGAGCTGAAACTTCAAGGCCTGGTTATCACTTTTAAATGTGATAGTTAAAGTGCAATACACCTGTCGAATAAATCAGCCTATCATGAGCGAACCAAACATATTGATGTGAGGCTGCATTTCGTCAAAGGGGTAATCGAGCGTGGAGAAGTCCAAATGATGAAGCTTTCGACATATCATAATGTTTCTGATATGATCACCAAGACGTTGCCCAGTTGCAAGTTTTTCCACTGTATGCAGTTGATAAAAATGCATGAAGAAAACTAGTCTGTTTCTTGATGTTAGAGTTAGATCCAAGGTGGAGATTTGTGATATATTGGATCAAACTCTAGTTAGCATGTCGTCGAATTCTGCTCACATGCTGTTGTCGAAGACCTACATGTCGTAGTCGAATGGTGTTCTAGTATGTAGCTGTCGGATTGGGCCTTGTGTTAAGGATCCAATTGTTTAAGATAGCTTGTACCCTAAGTTAGCTTGTAATAGGTAATTGTTAAAATGCCCATTAGTTTAGTATGTTAGGTTTTATTATAAATAGCATACTAGTCTCTCATCTTGTGGTCTGACAAATCCTAATTAGAGTGAGAGGGTTATTTGTTATTTTTGAGTACTTGTAATTTGTTTTATAGAGAAAGTAAAGAATAGCAGTTATAACCAATCCTTGTTGTTCTTCCTGTTTTTTCCTTAACCCTAACCCTTGTGTGTTTCTTGATCATAAAGAAACCATTTATAATTTATTTTAAGGCATCATAATTCACAACAGTTATGGTAAACCAAGTCCATTTATCCACTTTTTATCTCATGTCATTACACCATTATTAGTATAAACCATGTCATTCTATACACACATCTATCAAGCAATACAAAAAAATTGAGAAAGAATGACGCAAAAATTAAACAGCATTACACTTCATCATCCATTCACGCGTACATTTCATACACCTCACATGCCATAAATTGAGTTGGATACATTCATGAAACAAAATTCAAATTCAAATTTGAGAAAGTTCTGCTTTTTATTAATCTGAATTATCTATTACATGAAGTTACAACATACATCCTCCATCCATCATCTCATACATAAAATGGAAATTAAAAAAAAAACAATGGAAGCGAAAGGGAAATTCGTTACAAATGTGAAACATGTGAATACATAAGCAGAGTTCAAATTACATCACCATGCTATATCATTCATTCATCCCACTACTACATACATGTCATACATTCCAATCACGATTTTCTTCATCAAGAATCACGTGTTTCCTCACCCTACACACACAAATTACACTCAGTAAATTCTCCTTCCCTCTAATTCACCTCACCACTCATCCTCAATTCTCCTATATACACTATTATCTACTCACTCTCTAAGCACACGGAAAAAACCCTATAGATTCCCTGCAGAAAATCAACTCTAAAACTTCTCAACCAAAGCTCCATTAAAAGAGTAGTTGAACTTCTCCATGAAGCTCAAACATACTTTAAGCTCAACACTTGCACCGCACCAGAATAAAGGGGTGAAGAAGTTGCAGAAGAATTGAGAGGTAGTGGGGACGAAGTGAGAAAGAAGAGAGATGAAAATCATTACACTTACTTGAGGATTGTAAGGCTCGTCAGAGTACTCAATGGAAATTATGGAAATTCCAGATTCCAACGAGGTTTTGTTCTCGTCATTTTCCTTTACTTTTCACGTTACTTCTTGCACATTATTTATGCCTTTGGCTTCAATTGTAGTAATCTTGATGTAACCAAACAAATTATTAAAGAAAATGGGGTTAGGGTTTGATTTGGAGAAGGGTCAATCTGCTTAATTCCTAACAGTTTTATGTGTTTTGACGCTGGATTCGTGTTTAGGAGAGGATTTGAGTGGAGGGTTGTGTAGATGGATTTTGATTTGTGGTGTTTGCTGGAAAATCTGGAAAAAGTTATATGAAAATTCATATGTTCATCTTATTCTTCATCGGTTTTGTTTGTGTTTGATCCAAAAGTTCAGGAAAGGTTTGAAAAAAACATGTTAGTGGGTCAGAGAGAGAGAGAGAGAGAGAGAATGAGGCACACGTAAACCCCTTCACGTGTTTTGACTCTTTTCTCTTTCCTTTGTGCTACCACACATGGCACATCTTGAGCCATCTGATATTCATAATATCTTCTTTGACCATGGGTCTCATGTAGGGACCCCCCTCACACTGCCATGCACCTTCAATGCACTGCCCTTGGATCTACTGAATAATTGATCTAATGCTTAAGGTTGAGTCAACCATGTTGACTCCTGATCTGTAATATCCCATATTCCCTTAAATGCTCAATTGGGTGTCAGTTGGAACCAATAGAGTAACTAGTAAACTCTGAAGAGATCAATCGTTAATAAAAGAGACAGACCAATATCAATAAGTACAAGGGGATATTTCGGTAACATTAAATATTGGTCAAATGATGTTAGATGACAAAATATTAGATGGAGATATTTTTATACCATTATATATATATATATATATATATATATATATATATATATATATATATATATATATATATATATATATTGGTGGAAAGAAAAATAGAAAAATAGAAGAAAAAAATGAAAAAAGGTTGGTAAAAAGAGGAAGAGAGAAAGAAAGAAAGGAAGAAGAGGAGAAAAGGGGAAAGAGGAAAGGAAACCTAGAAGAAGAAGAAGAAGAACTGAAATCATCTTATCTTCATCATCCACAACATCTTCATATTCATCTTGAGGTGGGTTCTAGGTAGATAGTCTAAGTTAGAGTTGATAAATGAAAATTGTGATATTGGAATTGGATATATTTTGATTCTAATACCATGAATGTCCTATAAATGTTGTTGTTCATGTCATATATATATGTTGGAATGTTGCTTGGGGTGTGGTTACTAGTTAGTTTTGGGACTTGTATGGAATGGGGTTTGAAATCCCCCTTGTTATTATCTGATTCTGGAAGTCAGTATGTAGAAATCGACGCGCTCGCACAGCGAGCTTACGTGAGCTTGAAGCGACCTGCTTTTTGGCTACGTTCGTTGTGCGAGCTTACGCAAACTGAAAACGAGCATCTTGACTTGCGGTGGCTAAGCGACCATGGTGGCATTTTGCTTCTGCTTGTCCCTCATCTTGATTTCTCTGTGCGAATGCAAAGCGACCAACCTCGCTTTCCCGTCGCTAGGCGATGATGACAGGTTTTTGTCAATTTGTTTTATTATTTGTTTGGGATACTATACTTGTTTGTTTATCCATACTATGAATCACTTTATATGGATTATGATGGTTAATATGCATGTCTTCTATCCATGAATAATTGCTTGTGAACGACTGATAACATGATTAAAATAAGTAAGAATGGTGAGAAAACCTTAATGGAAAACTAATGAAATGAAGTAGTAAGATGATTATGACATAATGGATGACTTAGATGACAATGCTTGAGCATTTGATGCTTAGATGTGTATATTTAACAAGTAGTTGTCTAGTGGAGAGGTGAGACATTATATGGAACATGTATGGTATTTGTGTTGATTGTGATTAAGGTGAAAGTGTTCGCCGTGTGATTGTCGAATACAATCACACTTGGTGTATTTGATCACGTAGTCGGAAACAACCCTTGAGATGTGTCGTCCCAATAATTGATGCTTATGTAGAGCTCCTTTTGGATGTACGCACTATTACTTTGACAAGTTTGAGTCTCGTGTGTACGAATGGAGCCTACAGGTAAAAGGCTTGAGATGGGAGTGGTCCTATGGGAAGCGACGATTCATGTGGAAAACACCTTGAATCCAAATCTATTTCGTATGTCAAAGTAGATACAAGGATCTGTGACCCGTGTCGATAACTCTAGACGTAGGGTTGGCCGGGGAAAGATGCCTTGGTATGGTTTCCGATTAGTGATAGCTTGAGTTGTTGAACTCAAGCGACATGTTACCATATAGTGCAAGTATTGTGAATTCAAGTCTCCTCCCTTTTTCCCTTTGGGACTTAAAATATTAGATGGTTAGAACCTTGTAGAGTTGAGAGAACCCATAAGATAGGGAATCCACTGAGATTATTATCTCACCCCATTATTGTTGTTGTTTTTCAGGTATTGTTTGCAAGTTTAGTTTGAAATTGGAGTTATGCATGGATGTTTCAAAAGAGGCTCATATTGTGATCTTTCTGTTGTGTTCTGTGTATATTTTACAATGAATGATATTGTAATTAGATCTTAGATTTTATGATTTTGGCACTTTACATATTTTGTACCATAGGCAGTTTCATTGTTTTAGAAATGGTCAAGTATGTAAATGTTTCCAATAGGCACTTATGATGGCGTCGGTACCAATTAATAACACTTGTATGGTATTATTCTAGATATATATTATACAAGACATTACATGATCTGCTGTCGCAGACGGGTCAAAAACGAGTTAATAAAAATGTAGTATACTGAAGCGACACTCGAGTCGTATTGTAAGGACTATTTGTTAAATTAACCAACTGAATGAAAAGAATGGGGTTTAGGTTTTCGATTAAGTTTATGATTAAAAGAAACGAATATGATTAACAAGTTAATCTACCAGTTCATTTTCCTACTTATCATCGATTGTTATTTTTTCAATTCCCTAAGCGGATTCGATTCCTTTTTTATTATAGTATCTATCAAACAAGCGCAATTGATATTATATGAATTACGTTCCTATTTACCGAATTAAGTAGACAATTACCGGTAGAGCAAATAAACGAAAAAGCTAAGTTTAATCACAATTAAAGTTGGGAACATGCATCAATCTAATTTAATAAATCACTCTAAGAATTATGAATTAAGAAAATAAAAATCACATAACAGAAGTGAAAGGAAAACAAATTGAATTTGAAAATATATATCCTCAAAGTTTTACAGAATCTTCAAACAGTAAATCAACCGAAGGTTTAGCTTTCCCAGGAATTTGTGCGTCTGATTGTTATTTCGTGAAAATAAAATAAAATGAATAACATAAGCTGTGATTTTAGTTTAAGTATTATAAGGGAATTCGGGACCTAATGGAACCCAACCCAAAAAAGCATAAAAATCAGCCCAAACTAATTATTTTCTTAAGTATGGAACTAAAACAAATTAATTGACCATTTTTCACTTTAAATCAAATTTTTACTTCAACACAAAACTTTTAGCTTATCCTCTCAAATTTCCAACGTATATTTTAACACATTAATCTGATTCTCGTAGCTCAAGTTATGACATGAATAACGAGAAGGTGTCAAATTACAGCTTATTCAAAAAATAAATAATTGAATTAAAATAAAAGCAGAAATAAGCTAAACTTAAGAAACACACTCAAAATAGTAAAATAACATCAACAAGTAATAAAAAAATCCCTTAGCACAAAGTTAAATGTGGTGTATTAAAATACACTAATCAAATTCCCCCACACTTAAAGTTTTGCACTCCGAGCAAAACTTAAAATTCAAAATATAGTAAAAACAAGAACAAATGGAGCATGCATTTTCAAAGATTTTAGATATCACGAAGGGGTAGGTAAAATCCTGATTCTAAGTTTCAAGTAATATGGTGTTAGTGAAGAACCTTTTATGACATTCAAAGTAAGTAAGAAGACAGTTTACTAAAGAGTATATCATAAGCAGGAATATCCTTATAGGATAAAATTATCTCAACTCTCAAGTGTTTAGGTTAAGTGTTTACACTTAAAGCACAACATGAAAATTAGCACTACCATAAGCATGAAAATTAGGCTAACATCCACACTTGAATTAAATGCACACAAAGATCAAAAAGGATTTATTCAGGTTGTAATGTGACAAGGGTAAGGGTAAGATAATCCTAAGCGGCACTAGGCTAAAATTTAAAGGAACAAAAGAGAATTGAAAGGATTGTAGGAGTTGAACTAAACAATATTTTGTTAGACAAGGGCAACGATCTAGAAGGGGGGGGGGGGGGGGGGTGGTTGAATAGATCACCAAATAAAATTTTCTTATTAAAATTTTGTTTTGAAAAATAATTTTCTAGGGCAAGCAGAAGCGAATCCGGATCGACTCTGTTCTATCCCAACCGTTATTGGTAGAATCAGATATGCTTATAAACTGTAGTAAAATAAATGCTCAATATGAGAAAACCAGATCAATAAGTTCTATATAATGTGTTTGAATATAAATCACACTAAGATAAACGATTTCCAATGAAAAGTAAAAATAAACTTGACTAAGGAATTTTATCGAACACTTAGTGTGTAGTCAAATATCAAGCACTTGGTGTGTAATACACCAACCTTAATTCTTTTTGAGTTGAAGATGTAACAAATCAATTGCAATGGTTTAGATTGCAATAGTTTCACAAAACAATTTAACACACTTCAACTTAACTAGAATTTTCAGAAATTCAAAATACACACTAAGTGTTATCATAATGTAGAGAGAGAGAGAGAGAGAGAGAGAGAGAGAGAGAGAGAGAAATCACCAATATTTTTTTAGGTAGTTCCCATTTTTTCCTCACTATGGGTATGTCGGCCCTCAATTCAAAATTGAATTGAGATATTGTAATTAACCTTTGCAATATCAGTTTACAAGAGAAGTAGTAGCAATTCAAACCCTAAACCCTATGTTTGATGTTGATCATAACTTATTCTCTTCCCTTGATCTTAGCAATATCAAGTCACACAAGACCTCCAATTTGATCCTCCGGTTACCGCTACTCCTTTGACTGAACCTCTATTCTTCAAAGCTTTCACTCAGGTGAATCCAAATTGTGAAATATTGCCCCAAGTATTTCAATTGATCCCCCGGTTACCGCTGCTCCTTTGCAAGAACCCCCGTTCTTTAAAGCCTTTACTAGGCCAAATCCAAGTTGCAAAGACTTGTGCAAAATCCCCCAAATCAACCCTTGATCTTGGAGGAAAAACCCTAAAGCTTTTATTAATGAAATCCCCAAAGAAAAACTCAACCCAATTTGATTTCACCAACCTAAGTTGGACCTTATCAATTTTATCTTGATGACAAACAACAAAAATGATTATGTATAGTTGTTTAATGCATGCAAAGAAAGGTTAAAGATGATGGGAAATTTCTAAGTGTGTTCTTAATTTCAATATTGAAAAATGATGCATGAATTCATATTTATATGTATGTGTGTGTAAAAGAAATAACAACCAAAACAAATTATTTTTAGCCAAAATTACAAGTTTTAAAATTAAATTGAGTTAATACATATATTTTCTCTAATCAGGATGTATTGACTCCAAATTCGAATGAGTCAACACATAAGGCTAATGAGTCAATACGAAGCCCCAATGAGTCAATACATCAAGGGTAGAAAAATCTGCATTAAAAATTGCTTCAGTAAGAGTCAACTCCAAGATAGGATGAGTCGACTCTTTTCCACAATGTATCGGCTCCATCGCGTTGTGCATCGAATCATAGAGGGTAGAGCTACTTTGAAAAAAATGCTTTCAGTTTGAGTCGGCTCCAACCATGGATGGGTTGACTCATTCGCAACTTGTATTAACTCAATAAGCCTTTGTATCAATACATACAAGGCATAATCATTTTGCAAAAAAAAGAAACTTTCAGAATGAGTCGACTCATACGTGACTTGTATCAACTCAAAAATGGAACAGAGGTATTTTTGACCATCTTTCATTATGCATTGACTCATAGATTAAATGTGTTGACTCATAGACTTGTTATGCATGACAAATCATAATTTTTACTTATAATGGCTAATCTTATATGTTTTTAAATGACATATTATGATGATGCACATCGAGATATAGATAGTAAGGTCCAATATACACAAAGAACTAAGTGAACATAGTTTTGATATCATTCAAAACATATCTAAGAGACTAGTGCACTCACATATTCCCCCATTTTGATGATGGCAAAACATACTGAGCACTTGGTGTCTTTGGCAATGCTCCCTCTAAATACGTGCATCATAAACCTTGTGCTTCTCCCCCTTTGACAATATCAAAAAGAGACAACAACGGAAAATGTGAGAAGCATCTTGAAAATTACAAAACAACATATAACTCACTCAGAGACGTTGCAAATATCAAATGAATCAACTGTAACATGCACTCACATAGAGTTACGTCAAATTGAAAGTGATGTTGAAACATAAATAAACAACCAATACATAAGGACATGAAAGATTGCAACATAATAATACAATAAACAAAAAGATATGAAGGCATAAATGCATGTTTCATGTAAGAATAAGATAAATAACATGATCAACCACAAATATCATTGAACTTACTTCAAACACAAGGATTATAATGATGTGAGATATAGATAACGAAGATATTAATCACGAAGTCACTAAGAGCATATAAATTGAAAAACTTATGCGTAATCAATTGAAATTTTTGGGAAGTGAACACATATGAAATTCTTCATACATCAAGTATATCACATACTCTTAACAAGCAATCAATCTAATCATAGATAAGCAACATATTTCATAGAAACTTTAACTACAAAGAGAGAAATTTTGAATGATATTACCTCATAGGATGAGACGGAGAATGCACTTCACTAGACAATAAACTTTCAAACGAAAGATGAAACCAATTAAAACAAAAGTGTGCAACATAAAGTATTAGGCAAGATTTGAGATATCGAGGATTCCCAATTCTCGACGAATATTGAAAAACAGCTTAGTTGCAAGTGGTTTTGTAAAAATATTCGCAAGTGTATTTTTGCTATCAACATGCTAAAAAATAACCTCGCCTTTTCAACATGTTCTCGCAGGAAATGGTGACGTATCTCAATATGTTTAGTATGAGAATGCAACATCGGATTTTTGGTTAGGTTGACCGCACTAGTGTTATCGCACATGATAGGAATACATTGAAGTTTAATATTGAAGTCAAGTAGTTGTTGCTTGAGCCAAAGAATTTGAGCACAACAACCACTAGCTGCGATGTATTGTACCTTGGAAGTTGACAAATCAATGGAGACTTGCTTCTTCCCATGCCAACTAACTAAGGAGTTGGAAAATAAGTGGCAAGTTCCACTAGTACTTTTCCTATCCGATTCGCAATCGGCAAAATCAAAATCGGAATAACCAACCAAACTACAATCAATCCCTTTGGAAAACCAAAGTCAAAACTTAGGTGTACCATAAAGGTATCTAATATTGTGCTTTACGACTTTAAAATGTGATTCCTTGGGATCAGATTGATACTGAGCACACATGCACACATTAAACATTATATCAGGCCTAGATGCAGTAAGGAACATAAGATATCCGATCATACCTCTATACATTTTGATGTCAACATCCATACCTTTTTCATTTCTATCTAAGTTTCCATTTGTGGGCATTGGAGTGTCAATCTACTTAGCATCTTCTGCTCCAAAGCGTTTAAGCAACTCGTGACAATATTTCGTTTGACATACAAATGTCCCTTCTTTAAGTTGCTTGATTTAAAGTCCAAGAAAGTAATTTAACTCTCCCATTAGACTCATCTCAAATTCACCCTGCATAAGCTTATAAACGTTTTTGACTAGTTGTATGTTAGTATAACCAAATATTATATCGTCAACATAAATTTGAACTAGAAGAAGATGTTTTCCTTGGCGTTTAATGAAAAGTGTAGTATCTACCTTCCCTCTAGAGTATCCTTGATCAAGCAAGAATTTACTAAGTCACTCATACCAAGCCCTAGGGGTTTATTTGAGACCATACAAAGCTCGTTTTAGTTTATAGACATGATTAACATACTCATGGTTTTCAAAGCCGAGAGATTGGGAAACATACACTTCCTCATTTATGTAACCATTAAGGAAAGCATTTTTCACGTCCATTTGAAATAATTTGAAGTTTTTGGAGCATGCAAAAGTTAGTAAAAGGCGTATAGCCTCGAGGCGGAAAACCGGAGCATAAGTTTCTTCAAAATATATGCCATTCTCTTGGTTATATCCTTGAGCTACTATTCGGGATTTTTCCTGAGTTATCACTCTGTTTTCATCTAGTTTGTTTCTAAAAACCCACTTGGTACCAATGATTTGATGATCTTGCGGAGGTGGGACAAAGTCCCACACATCATTTCTTTTAAACTGATTTAATTTATCTTGCATGTCCATTAACCAATACTCATAAATCAAGGCATGTTTTGAGTTTTTAGGTTCAAATTGTGAAACGAATGCAAAGTGATAACATAAATTACCTAGCTTAGAGCGTGTGGCCATGCCTTTGGTGATATCCCCAATAATGTTGTTGATTAGATGGTCCTTGGAATACCTCCAAGCCAAAGGAAGACCATCCACTTTATTTGGACTCTCATCCTTCTCCTTTTCAAGATTGTCATCTTCCTTCTCCTTAGGTTTCACCGCTTCAGGTTGATTAATTCCTTTTTCTGTGTTATTGAGTATGTCTTCTGAAGAAACACTTGTATCATGAAAAGAAATACATTTTCCCACATTTCTCTGATAAGACTCATCAAATATGACATGAACTGACTCCTCAGTAATAAGTAATATCTTATTGTACACTCTATAAACTTTGCTTGTCTGAGAGTATCCAAGAAAGATACCTTCGTCAGCTTGTGCATCAAACTTTCCAAGGTTATACTTTCCATTATTTACGACAAAAAATTTGCATCCAAAGACATGAAGATGCGATAAATTTGACTTTTTTCCTTTTAAAAGTTCATAAGGTGTTTTGTTAAAAATATGACAAATAAGTATCCAATTTAAGAAATAACACTCTGTGCTAATAGCATCGACCAAAAAATATTTTGGTAGACCACTCTCATTGATAACAATTCTTGCCAACTCCTCTAAAATTATGTTTTTGTGCTCCACAACACCATTTTGTTGTGGAGTTCTTTGAGCGGAAGAATTATGTTCAATGTCATGTTTATCGTAATAATCCTCAAAGAGGTGGTGTTCAAATTCACCTCCATGATTGCTTAGAATAACAACTATGTTTGAACTTTGTTTATTTTGAGATAACTTTGCAAAAGATGTGAAAGCTAAAAAAGTATCATCTTTACTACGAAAAAAAGATAGTCCAACAAAATCTAGAGTAATCGTCTACTATCACAAAACCATAGTAATTTCCACCTAACCTTTTTGTACTAGAAGGACAAAAAATATCCATATGGAGAAGCTCAAAAAGTCTAGAAGTTGAAACAATATTTTTTTATATAAAGGAGAACCATATTTGCTTTTCAATTCGGCATGCATCACATAGGTGGTCTTTTGAAAATTTAATTTTCGGTAGACCGTTGACTAGATCTTTTGAAACCACTTTATTGAGTAGATCAAAGCTAACATGTGCTAAGCGTCTATGCCATAACCAATAGTCTTCACTCATGGTTAATAAACACTTAGTACTTGTTAAAGATACATCATCCAAGTTAAGCACATAGATGTTGTTAACCCTCAAGCCCTTAAATGAATAATCTAACTTTTCATTGTGTTCAATTATGCAACAATTATTTGTAAAAGTTATTTTATAGCCTTTTTCGCATAGTTGACTAATGGTAAGCAGATTATGTTTAAGACCTTCAACAAGTATTAAGTCAAAGATAGTAGTAGAAAAGGGATTACCTACACTAACTTTACCAAGTATTGCACCCTTGTTGTTATCTCCATAGGTCACAAATCATTTCTTCTTTAGCTTGAAGTTAATGAATAGGGAAATATCCCCCATCATATGCCTTGAGCATCCACTATCAAGAAACCACATTCTCTCCATGGAGCCATGACATTCAACCTACAAAATCAAACAAGAGTGATAGGTACCCAATTTTCATTGGCTCCTTGAGATTAAGTGGAAATATTGTTGCAATTGGGAAACCATTGAAATACACCTTTAGGAACCAAAAATCTCCTAAATTTGCATTTAGCAATGGTATGGCCTTTCTTACAATAATAGTGACAAGTCAAGTGACGATGAGAGCTACTTTGGCTATTATATTCCCTTTCAACATAATTGTACTTCTTGTATGGCACATTTAAAGATCTTTTGAATTTTGTAGGATTAATAGTGAAGGTGACCTTTGGTTCTAATGCCTTGTCTAATTTAGCTTTTAGAGTATTATCCTTTTTTTGCCAAATATGACAAGTTTCACAACTAAACCAAGATTTCTCATCCTCAATCTTAACTTTTTGAGCATCTAACTGGGTTTGCTTAAGAGCTTCCAATTGTTTTGTCCGTTACTAAAATTTTAGCTTCATAATATGAAAATATTCTCTGGTTAGAAGCCAACCTTTTAAAAGCACTACGGCTTCACCATATAGATTCTCAAAAGTAGTTTGTAATTCATAATTAGACATTTCATCAATAGGTTCATGTTTAGAATGACTTACATTTTTCTTCTTATGATGATGGGCCATGAGACAAATATTTGCCTCTTTGTCACTTTCATTTGAGCTATCTTCACTTGAGTATTCACTATCGCTTTCCCAAACTATGTATGCTCTTCTAGTCTTGCTAGACTTCTTGTATTGGCCCTTTTTTTATCCTTCTTAAGTTGTGGATAATCCGACTTATAGTGTTTGGCTTTACCATAATTAAAACATGAACCCTTTGACTTTCCTTTATTATTTTCATCATGCTTTGAGGAGTCAACTTGTCTTTTAAAGTTGATGAAATTGTTGTCGGAGTGCTTTACTCCATTTCTATTAATTTATTTATGATACCGTTTAACAAACAACCCCATTTCTTTGTTACTCGACTTCTCACTACACCAAAATTGGTTTTTCACATCGCACCAAAGACAATGCTTTTTGGACAAAGCGCTGCTATAGGTCTTTAAAAAATTTGGCTAAAAAAAGCGATGTAAAAGACAGCCTTTAGAAAGCGCTTTTTATAAGCGCTGTTAAATGCCCTAAATGGAAGCCACCATAGAAAGCGCTTTTTGAAAAGCGCTCTTATAGGTTAACCTTAGAATGCGCTTTCAGAAAGCGTTGCTATAGGTCTTAAATTCTCCTCACTTTAGAAAGCGCTTTCTAAGGAAAGCGCTCTCATAGGTAGCACTTTAGAAAGCGCTTTTTGAAAAGCGCCCTCTAAGGTCATTTATGAATTAAAATATAAAACACATTTCATATCATTTTCAGAAACTTCATTTCATTTTCTCCTGTCGACCGTTTCTTTCTGCTGAAACCCTTGCGTTTAATCGTTCTTGCATGCTTTCTAAAACCATTGCTTTCATTGCCGTCGTTCTGAAACCTTTGCCGTCACCGTTGTCATCGTTCTGAAACCGTTGTCGTCACCATTGCCATCGTCCATTCTTGCATTCGTGAAGGAGAAGACGAAAATGAAAAGAAGAGGTACGCTGTTGTTGTTGTTCTTGCTTCATACATTGTTCTTGCCGTCGTTGTTGTTGTTGCCGTTCATTCTTGCCGCCAGCATTGCCGTCGTTCTGTTGTTGTTGTTGTTGTCGTTCTGTTGCTGTTGTTGTTGCTTCTGTTATTTTTTTTATCAGAATGAATGTTTTATATAAATGTATCAAGATGAAATAGCATAAATGTTAGCATAAATGTTGTCGTTCAGTTTTTTTATCGTTCTGTTGCTGTTGTTGCCGTTCAGAATGAATGTTAACATAAATGTATCAAGATGTTGTTGTTGTTGCTTCTGTTGCTTCCGTTATCTTCTGATATATTGTTTGTGAAATAAAAAATTTATTATTTATGTATAGCATAAATGGTGTAGGTTAGTTGAATTGTGAGAGTTGGGGAATTTCAATGAGTAGGCCAAACTGTTATGGACTGATGTTAGAGCTACTAGTGAAATTTGAGATGATTAGTAAGCTAATTGTTATGTTAATGTATTATTGTGAAAGTTAGTTTGATGCTGAATTGTTAGAAATTAGTTAAAAGTTTCTTTTAGAAGTTAGTAGTTATAGTTATAGAAATTTGTTATGTTAAAATTTTCTATAGTTAGTTTCTTTTAGAAATTTGTTATGTTAAAATTTTCTTATAGAAGTTAGTAGTTATAGTTATAGAAGTTAGTAGTTATAGTTATAGAAGTTTGTTATGTTAAAATTTGTTATAGTTAGTTTCTTTTAGAAATTTGTTATGTTAAAATTTTCTTTTATTGTGAAACTAGTTATAGTTAGTTTGATAAAACACTAAAGAGTTTGTTGTTGATGAATTGGACTGTTATGACATTAGCTTGAAATTAGAAGTTAGTAGGTTATATAGAAAAAATAATAAATGGTGAATTAGTTATGGTGTATGAAACCATCCAAGTTAAGTTCCTGTAACATAAATATATGGCCATAACCAATCACAACATTGCTATTATATAGTGACTAACTATATATATTGAGAAAGAGTACTTACTTTTGAGGCCACTATGTAGGTGTTTACCTCTAATTGTTGCTTGTTTATGATTACATGTTGCCACTTATCAAGTTATGACTCATAATTGGTCAATTAATGATATTTCATTTTATGATACGTGTACAGGGGGATCTTGGTAATTCTAACCTATCTGGACACTGTGTGGGTCTAGAAGTTGTTTACATCTCTAAAGGTAATTAGTTGTTCTCTCTCGCCACTGTAATTAGTAGTGCTTTGAATGAACTGATATGACGGAGTTACTAACTTATTGAATTTGCTATATATAGGGGTTACTTGTGATCAAAGTGTGAAAGTCGGATCGTTTCCCTACAGGTAAATATTTTTTATTTTTGTTTTTGTTTAGTTTAATTAGTATAACTATGGATAAGAAATGGATGTCTTCAAGTCGATTGTCGAAAGAGTACGAGAATGGGGTATCAGAATTCGTTAAGTTTGCTGTTGCGCACGCCAAAGACTCCAGTCGAATGAGATGTCCTTGCTTGGGTTGTTGTTTTGGGAGCCGGGTTGACGCGGTTCAGTTGGCATCGCATTTAATGAGGAGTGAAATTGATAGAAGTTATACATGTTGGAATTTGCATGGTGAGAAAATTAACGGGAATGTTGAACCGGGGGATAATACAACCTATGCTTCAAACGACAATGGCACAGATACATACGATTCTGATCAAGTCGAAGAGATTGCATAAGTACTTGAAGAAGATCTTAAGGATTGTCCCAAAATGTTTGAGAGGTTGGTAAGCGATGCAGAGAAACCGTTATATAATGGTTGC
Organism: Lathyrus tuberosus; assembly: GCA_022829125.1. NCBI lineage: Eukaryota > Viridiplantae > Streptophyta > Magnoliopsida > Fabales > Fabaceae > Lathyrus > Lathyrus tuberosus. Next base: position 3,179,698 of record JALAZF010000414.1, on the reverse strand, counting down.
ACCAAATTCACAAGATTGTATGCGGTATTAAAGTTGTACAACTTAAAGGCGGGCAATGCATGGTCGGATAAAAGTTTCACAGAGTTATTGGCCCTTATGAAAGATATGCTTCCAGAGGATAATGTTCTTCCCAATCAAACATATGAGGCCAAAAAGATGTTGTGCTCTATTGGCATGAGCTATGATAAGATACATGCTTGTCCAAACGATTGCGTTTTGTTTCGAAATGAGTATACATCATTAAATGAGTGTCCTAAATGCGGTGTCTCTCGATATAAGAAAAAGTTGTCTCCAGCAAAAGTCTTATGGTATTTTCCTATAATTCCGAGATTTAGACGCATGTTTCATAGTGAGACCGATTCAAGACACTTGACTTGGCATGCAGATGAAAGAATTATTGATGGAAAGTTTTGACATCCGGCAGATTCACCACAGTGGATGAAAATTGATGATGATTATCCTGAATTTGGAAAAGAAGCAAGAAACCTTCACTTGGCATTATCTACTGATGGAATGAACCCACACGGTCTTCAAAGTATCTCACATAGCACTTGGCCTGATCATAATGATTTATAACCTACCTCCATGGCTATGTATGAAGCGTAAGTACATGATGTTATCTATGTTAATTTCTGGGCCTAGACAACCAGGGAATGACATAGACGTATACTTGGCACCCTTAATCGAAGATTTAAAGTTTTTGTGGGAGAACAGTTTGGAGGTTTATGATGGGTATTGGAAAGAAAGTTTCAACTTGAGGGCGATGTTGTTTGGCACAATTAATGATTTTCTAACATACAGAAATCTATCAGGGTACAGCATAAAAGGTCAATATGCATGTCCTATTTGTGAAGATAAAATAGATTGGACGCGATTGGAGTTTGGTCAGAAGAATGTATTTCTCGGTCATCGTAGATTCTTAAATTCTAATCATCACTATCGTGGGTGGAGAAAAGCATTCAATGGAGAGCCAGAACATAGTAGAGCTCCAACTATATTGACAGGTGATCAAATTTTTGAAAAGGTGAAAGATGTGAGTACTCAGTTTGGAAAGCCTTTTGCACATACACTTGTCAAGAGTGGGTGGAAGAAGAGGTCAATTTTTTTTGAACTGCCATATTGGAAGTCGTTGTATGTAAGACATTTTCTCGATGTTATGCATATTGAAAAAAATGTATTTGACAGTGTTATTGGTACGTTACTCAATATACAAGGAAAGTCTAAGGATGGCCTTAAAGCAAGAAAGGACTTGATAGCGATGGGGATAATGACTGAATTAGGACCATTGAAGAAAGGAAAACGAACATATCTACCACCTACTGCGTATACTCTTTCTAGAAAGGAGAAAAAAGTATTGTGTAAATTTCAAAGTGAAGTTAAAGTTCCAGAAGGATACTCTTCAGATATTAGAAGACTTGTGTCTATGAAAGACCTCAAGTTAAAGAGTTTAAAGATGCATGACTACCATGTTATAATGGAACATTTTCTACCAATAGGTATACGTTTTATTCTGCCAGAAAAAGTAAGAAGCGTAATAACTAAATTGTGTTTTTTCTTCAAGTCAATTTGCAGTAAGGTGATCGATCCTGCGATCTTACCAACATTGCAAAAAGAAATAGTTATTACTTTGTGTGATTTTGAAATGATTTTTCCTCCCTCGTTTTTTGACATAATGGTTCATCTAGTTGTTCATCTGGTGAAAGAGACACAATTGTGTGGACCGGCTTATATGAGATGGATGTACCCTGCTGAACGTTATATGAAAATATTAAAAGGGTATATGAAAAACCGAAGTCGACCAGAGGGTTGTATTGCCGAACGATACATTGTTGAAGAAGCGATTGAGTTTCGTACTGAATATCTGTCCAATGTATAATCAATTGGACTCCCCAAATCTCATATTGTCGAAAAAAAAGAAGGAAAAAAGTTAATTGGAAATGAAGTTGTGACAGTATCAAGGGTCGAACGGGATCAAGTGCATTTGTATGTTCTGTAAAATGAGAATGAGGTTGAGCCGTATGTTGAAATGAACAAGGATGTTCTCCGAGGTTTAAATCCGAATAGAAATGAGAATTGGATAGTACGAGAGCACAATCGAAGTTTCATACCTTGGTTTAAGGATCATATTTATTCAAAGTATTATTCAGATCCCGCTTCAATAACAGAAAGGTTGAGATGTTTAGCATATGGTCCAAGTTTGGTTGTGTTTTCTTATAGCGCATACGCAATTAATGGATACACATTTTATACCGAAGAACAAGATGATAAAAGTACTATGCAAAATAGTGGTGTCACCGTGGTAGCTGAAGCAATGCACATTTCAAGTGTGAAAGATTTAAACCCCAAATTTGCAAATCTGTCATATTTTGGGGTTATCGAGCGCATTTGGGTGTTTGATTATGAGAAGTTTCAGATTCCTATATTTCGTTGCAAGTGGGTTGAAAATAATAATGGCGTACGAATGGATAAGTCAGGATTTTTGCAAGTGGATCTTAATAGGGTGGGGTACAAAAATGAGCCTTTTATTCTAGCCTCTCAAGCTAAACAAGTGTTCTATGTCACTGATCCGACAAGTACAAAATGGTCTATAATTGATGAAAACATTGGAGATCAAGGTGATATTGATGTTGATATTGAATCATTTACTAGAAATGATCAAGATGAAAATATTATAGGGAATGAATCATATACAAGAAATGATCATAATGAGGGTATTTGGATCAATCCAACCGTCCGTGTTGTTAAGAGACGGGTAGAACATATTCCAACCAAGAAAAGAAAGAGACGTTAGTGAAAAAGGTACTAGTTATAAAATTATAGCTTATATCATTCAATAATATTAATTAGTTGTCATGTTATATATAGCTTATATCATTCAATGGATTATGGATTATGGATTTTTATATTTATCATTTAATTTTTGTTTTTTTCTTTCCTACAGGTCAAATGGCTAGTAACCAGGACGACACACACGAGACACATGATGAAAATGAAGCTCAGAATGAACCTTCGAATGTAGAAAGTGAAATAAAACGTGGAATAACTATTATGAAGTCAATAATCTGTGCTAGAGATAAAGGGATCAAGTTTGATGTACATTGGAGTGATGAGAACCAACTAATTGAGCCTAACGGTTCAATGTTGTCTTCATACATTGGTTCACTTGTCCGTCAGCATATTCCAATTACCAGTGATAATTGGAGGAATCCAAAGTTGAAAGCTGGTAAAGATAAGATATGGACTGAGATACAGGTACTTTAATTTACTTATACTAACACATTTTATGTTTATATGTTTATAAGATAAGATAAGTCTTTAATTTACTTATACTAACACACTTTATGTTTATATGTGTATGTTTTTTTGTAGAGGTCCTTTAATATTGATGAAAGCCGGAAAAAATATTGTCTTCAGTTGGCAGGAAAGAGACACAGAGGGTTCCGAGTCTTATTATCAAACAAATATCTTAGGGATGCGGATAAAAATTTTGTTGAAGCAGAACTTCCACAGTTGTATGCGGACGTGATTGAACCCGAAGGATGGAGCACGTTTGTAGCCAAACGGAAAACCGAAAAATTCAATGTAATGTTATCTTGTCATGTCTATTAATTGTATTATATACTTGTTGCATTAGTTTGTTCTGATATGACTTAAACTTGTTTATCCAGGATTTGAGTGCCATTAATCGCCAAAGAGCATCAAAACCCGCGTATCCATACAGAAAAGGGCGTTTGGGATATGCACGGTTACAGCAAAAATTGGTAAGTATATATTAATGCTATGATTTTATTAATTGTATTATTGTGTTATACTTGATGAATTTATTATTTAACTAAATGTGTAGTTAGAAGAGACGAAAAGTGAAGAATCATCACTTCCGGTACATGTTTTGTGGAAGGAAGCTCGTGTGGGTAAGGATGGAGTTGTTAGGGAAGATGTTCAGCATGTTTATGACGAATGTGTAAGTATAACATTATGTCTTTAAGTTAATCGAAATTTTATTAAAATATAATTAATTTGTAATCCCAACTAATAATTTTCGATATGTCAATGAATTTCAGGAGACTCTATCTAAATCCTTAACAACAGGCGAGGAGGATTACAGGAGCATTCTTAGTCGAGTACTAAATGTTCCTGAGTATTCCTGCCGGGTGAGAGGTAAAGGATTTGGTGTGACTCCATCTTCCTTGTATCCAAAGAGAAAAAATCCTAGCAACCGAGAAGTCATGCAATCATTGGAGGAATTAAAGGCGCAAGTCCGTGAATTGCAAAAGGATAAAGAGAGATATGAGGCAGAAAAGCGCGGTTCCGGTTTCAAAGATGCTAGTGACAAAGCTAGTATCAATTGTCAAAATAAAATTCCCGAGGTAATTAGCACATATTTATTTTAATTAAATTAACACATTTATTTTAATTGACCTTTATACACATTAACAGTTACATATTTATTATTGCTTCAGGGCATTTCATCTTGCCAGCTATATTTGTCGTTACCGACTTATCGCATGGTTGGCAAGGGAAAAGTGCATAACCATGTGGGAGAGTTACTTTACCATTAACCGCTCCCTCATGGACATCTGAAAGTGTCGGTTGATATCACTTTAGATACGGATGCGGTACTACCCATACCTGACTCGGTTTCAGAGGTTACATTGCTGCGAGATGCAATAGGTTCGTTTGTTTCATGGCCGTTAGACCTCATTTCCATAGATGATGAGGTATGTTGAAAACCATTACGAATCTCTTAGTATTCTAATGTCAAATCTGAACGATTATGAAAATCATTCTGAACCATTACTTACATTTTTTTACATGGTAATGTTAGACTCCTACAAAACCCGCAGCTAAGAATAAAGGGGTTTTGCGGCAAAACGAGTCTGTTGAATCACAAAGAGAGGTACATTTTAAGTGTTATTCTATTATCTGAATTCAAAAGTTTCATGATTTTATACTTTACCTAACTTATATAATTGTTAGGTTCCTGCTCAAGCTTCACAACAGGCCAGCAAGAAAAAAGCTCATACTAGGATCGTGCAAGCAAAAAGAGCTCCTCCTCGCTTTCAGTCGTGTCTAGAAATACTTATGGCAATGTCAGATTTGATGGATGGTGTTGCACCCCAAAATTTGCCCTCCTTATTTTTGCTAACTGGCTTATGTTTCATTTCATTATCATGTATGCATATCATTAGCATGGGGTCAAGGTGCCTGAGGTAGTCCAGGAAGGTCATATCTGGTCCATCACATCATCAAGGGTTCACAGGTGGCAAGGGATCTCAAGTGGATTACTCCCTCCTAACCAGGGCATGAATTAGGGTTTTGAGATTCTTGGGTTTATTGCTCCAATGGGCAAGCTCTTTGGGTTTTTATCATCAACAAATGGCATATCTTATCTTTTTTGGAGAGGATACACATCATATTCAGAGGAATTTGGATTTGGAGACTGTGCTATTTCCTCCTAGACTGAGGGTGCCACAAACTAGGGTTTGCTATAAAGTCAGTTTATTTCTGATTTTTTGGGCAAGACTTGATTCCATGGTATTCCTGGGGTCCCTAAGTATCTAGGAGTGGAAGGTTGTCCATCGGTTTGGTTCAGGAGAAGTTCAATTGGCCAATGGATTGAAAATCAGTTAACTTGGTCAAAAAGTCAACTGTGGTCAACACAAAGTCAAACCTCAAGATTTTTGGTCAACATCAATATTATGGGGTGAAATCCATCATTTGATCAAGGGTTGATCATGATTCATCATGGAAACCTCAGAATCATCAAGAATCAGGAGTTACTAAATTAGGGTTTTTTGTAGGAAAAGTCAACTGTACTTTGACCAGACCTAACTTCCACATACTTCAGCAAAAATTCTTCAACAAAATCCCATATTGAAGGAAATTTAATTCCCTATAACTTTGTGTCTCACAAGCCAAGGCCAGAAATGCTTCATTTGGGAGATATGAGCCAAGACATTATAGGTCATTTTGAAAGTCAACAAAAGTCAACCTTCTTCAAAAGCTCATAACTTGAGCATGGAAGATCAAATTGACATGGGACTAAAAGGGTTGGTTAGAGGACATCTTGAGGTTTCTAAAAAGTATTAGTTTGCATCAAGGAGCTAAAAATTTAAGGATTTATGCTTAGTCAAAGTTGGGCAATTTTAAGGAGGTGCACAAAACAAACTATGCCTAAAATCGAAATTTTGACAAATGGGCCAAAAGTTTCTTAAACCAAACTCAAACATAAAGCCATGCATGACCCAAAGAGCATATATTTGATTTTTCCTCATTTTATTTTATTTTTATTGGATTTAATTAGTTAAGATTCAATATTAAAGGAAATAATGCAAAAATCATTAAACTTGGAATTACCCAAGCCCAAGTCATTGTCAGAAGAAAACCCTAGTCTTTATAAGCCAATTCATGCTAGGGTTGAAGAGAGGCACATGAAATTAGAGGAGTTCTCAAGAAAACCCTAAAAAAAAGGATTTCTCACCACAACTCACGATCCACAAGGTTTTGGCCAAAAGTTCTTCCACAAATATTTTCCTGGAGATTTCTAGAGTGAAAATCAACCTCCATTCGCAGCCAAAAGTACAGTTTGAAGGTATGCCATCTCCGGTTTGAAGGATTTTGAAGGATCCTAAAACTCCAATTTTTTACGTGAATATTGTTGTGTTTTCATCACTGATCATTCTGATATAATTATTTTTAATTATGGATGCATGTATGGCTTGCTATGATGATTTAAAGTTTGATGCCCTAACATAATCCCATGTGTTTTTTATTATACACTAATAATTTGTGATTTTTAAGGCCATATTTGGATTCCTTGCGAAATTCTGGGTCGGATAGTGTACCCATACGCATTTTCTGGGCAGGTTGGGTGGTTGCAGGTGGCGGCCGGCGGTGGAGCTCCGACGAAGGGTGGTGGCCGGCCGGCGAAGGGGATGATTGGAGAAGACGAAGGAGAACCGTTGATTTCTAGATCCTGCGCCTCTTAGCGCGCCACGTGTCCATTCCGTTTATGTTTTATTTATTTTGTTGCGTGCTTGCCAGCCATGGGAATTACCGTGAGTCTTCAAATCGTGGCCTTGTATTGTCTCTCTATTTTAATCGCACGGCTGTGGTGGTGACAACAAATAAATGAAACCACATGCGATGCACATGGAGGGAGTACGGTGGACTCCCTTTTTATTTTTTTGTTTTTCTGAGTTTATGGGCGGGCCGTGCTATCCGCACCCCCTATTCTCTGGCCCAATGTCATTTCCTCTTTATTTTCCTTACTGTTCGCACCCCCTGCCCGTTTCTTGTTTTATTTTATTTTACTCATAACATTTTCATTTCTAATTAATAAAAATACCTAATTGCATTTAAAAAATCCATAAAAATTCATACATCATTTTTATCATCTTATAAAATTTTCACCAATTTTATTTTTATTTTTATTTTATTTTTTATCATTCAAATTAATTGTCTAAATCCAGCTTCCTTTTAATTACGCATCTCATGCATACATAAACTTCTTCATTTTATTTCTCTTCATCTACAAAACATTTTTTATCCGTTCTTTTTGCATTCATTCATCAATATTCTAAAGTGCTTAAAAATATTTTTCTTGCATTTTTAAATTTATTTTACATTGCATTTAGGTCCTTCTCTTTGGCATAATCGAAACTTATCCCTTACTTGAATTTGTATGATTATTTGAATGGCTAACATTTTGAATTTTTGCAGGGACTTTTTATATGTTGTTTGCCTGTGGTTGAGGAACTTTAATGATTAATTTGAGAATTTTAGGGGTCATTTTTCTAATTATTTGATTTGCTTTCTTTTGAGGTTCTCTTGTGTGCACATCTTTGACCTTATATGATTATCTTTTGAAAAGGCACTTGTGCCATTTGCTTTGGGGTTGTCCCTTTGTTTCTTGGATTCATGTTTGGATTATTATTATCATTGTTTGTCATTGTGTGATTTTTATTCACCTCATTGCTCTTATTCATGTCTGTTTCTCACTAACCTTTCATGCAGGATCAAGGTAAGTTCCTTAAGGGTATGGATAAGTATCCATGGTCACCCTTACCTCCTTCTCTCTTATCTTCTTCCTTTAGGATTTAGGTTGCCTTCAAACCTCACTAACCGTAGGTCACCCATGCATGATAACATTAGGACCATTAGTTTCCCTTTAGAGTTACCCTTGTGTCTTCTCTCTTCTCATCTCAAATTTCTTTAAAAACACTTAATATTAACAAGGTGTATTGCACACGAGCCTTAAGTATGGGGAATGAGAAATGAGGGGCTTCCTCTCATCTTTCTAGAGTGCTTAGCGAGCGTCCTGTCTTGGGACGATGCGTTGAGTATTCGCCCCTGTGCCCTAGACTTTGGTGCAATGCAACTTATGAACTAACTTAAGCCACTTCTGTCCTAAAAAACACAAACCAACCTCAAACCTTTTTTTGTCCTTCGGGACCTTCAAACTAAAGGCTATTTTCAAAAAGAGCACGTTACCTTCCGTCTGAGTCGCAAACAGGCATCGACCCTAACTGCCGGACGCGAACTTAACGTCGCTCATAAAAAAAACACAAAAAGAACTTGGTCCAAACTACGTTGACTCTGAATTCCCCATTGCACAAGGGGGGTACGTAGGCCTAGGACGTCGACGTCCTACCGAGTCGGTCTTTGTCTTTCCCTCTCCGTTTTAGTACAGCCCTAGATGATAGTATAACTTACCCTTAGAATAGACAACAAGCGTGGATCCCATCGAGTACGATGGACGCGTGGGGTGCTAGCACCTTCCCCTCGCGTAACCGACTCCCGAACCCAGGTTATGGTTGCGATGACCATTCCTTTCCCTCTTCCTAAGGTTTATGCGGTGTTCTCTTTCCCTCTCTTGGGATATATTTACACGGCTGGCGACTCTGTTTTTCCGCGCCACTCTCGCGTTTGTACCTGGATGAAAATCTCGGGAGCGGAAGAGGGGACATGGAGCAGATTTTCAAGCATATTGAATTAGGCATCGGTGTTATGCATTCATACATTTGGTACTCCGATCAATCTATTATTTATTTAGTTGAACAATTTATTTACACATTTCAATGAAAATAGTCTAATGCTTATTATGTTTTTATTTAAGGTGCTTGTATGAAAAATTGACGCGGGGGATAGAATTGTCAAACAAATTCCGTTTCTTCTCTTGCACCCTTGTCAATGCACCGGCAATTGGTATGAATGCACTTTCAGTAAGAGACCACTTAACTAAGAGATTTATGGCCAGCAAGACAGAAAGTTTGTTTCTTTTACCGTATAATACTGGAAACGGGTAGGATTTTCATTCTAATTTCATTCTAATATTTAATTTGTATCTTTTGCGTAGAAATTATCCATCTAAACTTTTTTTATATTTTACAGTGGACACTGGTTGTTGGTTGCCATTAATCCTACAAGAGAAGTGGTCTATTATCTGAATTCATTGGATACTGATTGGTCAACATATCAGGATATGAAGGATGTGGTTGATACGTAAGTGAGATTGTTTGAAATATTCGTGTGTACTTGTATATTTAATTATTTCTGTGAGATTGTTCTAAATTTATGTTTTTCTTTTATAGAGCAATACTCGTATACCGAGCACAAAGAGAATCTCGAGTAGCACGGGCTAAAGCAACCAACGTTACATGGGTCAAAGTGGAGGTATATTAATTTTCACAATGTTGCTTATTAGTGATGCTACTTGATAACACAAAACAACTATATATTAATTCTTATTTGTTTGTCTATGTGTAGTGCCATCGTTAGCGTAATGGCATAGACGGCAGGTATTTCGTTTTGAGGTTTATGAGAGAAATCATTCAAATGGATCGATTAGAGATTCCTATTACGGTATGCATGGATTTATAACTTAGGATTTATTTTAATATTTATCGGATATGTCATATAATTTATTATTTTTAACTAAATCATGCATATTTTGTTTTGTTATGTAGTACTTTGTTGAATACACGTGTTCTCATTACATGAAGGATAAATTGCAAGAAATTAATGAGGAATTGTGCGAATACCTTATTGAAAAAAGAATCCTATATAAGGTATAAGATTATGGGATTAAGTGAATGTATAGTTTTGTGAATGGTTTATTTTATGGGATTGTATAGTTTTGTGAATAGTTTATGCCCTTTATGTGTTTTTGGATTGTAATTGTATAGTTTTGTGAATAGTTAATGTAAATAACTTGAATTATAATGGAAATGGTTTATGTGATTTATGGGATTAGTGGAAATGGTTAATGAACCATACTAGAAATTATTAATGGAAATGTGAAATATACAGGTTTATTGAAATGACTTAAATTATACAGGGTTCTGCATAAAAAAATGGTTAAAATGGGATTTTTTTTAAAAATCATTAAAATTATACGTAGAGAAAAGACAGCGCTTTCTAGAAAAAGCACTGTCTATAGTTCACAAACGAAAGCGCTTTTCCTAAAAAGCGCCCTCTAGAGGTATAGAAAAATTGATAACTAAAATTATAGGCATACATTAGACAGCGCTTTAAAAAGCGCTGTCTAAAGGGGGCCTTTAGACAGCGCTTTTTCTTGAAAAAACGCTCTCTAAAGGTATATAAAAAATTCATTAAAATTTTATACGTATACATTAGACAGCGCTTTTTCAAAAGCGCTGTCTAAAGGCCCACTTTAGAGAGCGCTTTTTCATAAATAAAAAGCACTGTCTTTAACTACGACAGCGCAACCTTAGGCAGCGCTTTTAAGCGCTGTCTAAGGCCTAAAAAGAGATGTCTAATGTCTTGTTTGGCGTAGTGTCTCATTATCACTAGATCCACTTTCATCATGCTCTTTTGTTGAGGACTTGGAACTAGAAGCCACAAGAGCAATTGACTTCTTTTCCACCTCTTTTTCTTTGTTCTTTTCTTTCTTAACTTTCTTCTCATGCTTCTCTAAGCTAATGAGCTCTTGCTCATGTTCTTCAAGCTTACCAAACAAAGTGTTAGTGTCCAAAGTCAATAGGTTATTAGCTTCCTTGATGGCGGTGAACTTGGGTTGCCATTCCCTATTAAGACATCTCAAAATTTTGTTAGTAGCAATATCATTGGAAACCGACTTATCAAGTGCATTCAAACAGTTTGCAAGATGAGTGAATCTCTTTTGCATATCGGTAATGGTTCCATCATGCTTCATATGAAAGAGTTCAAACTCTTGATTCATGGTATTAATTATAGCTTGTGTGACTTCATTTGTACCCTCACGGGCAACTTGCACTACTACGAAAAACCCATTTAGCAACGGTTGGGAATGACATATAATGACGCGGGCGAAGGCGTTGTTATGTAGATTGTTGTTGTAAGTTCACCGTTTCTACAACGGTCTGGAAACCGTTGTTGTATTCTGGAAGCGCGCAATATATTGCAACGGTTAGGTATTTCAACCCTTGTAATATAAATTAACTATCACAACGGTTATCAGTATCAACCGTTGTCATATATATTAACTATCACAACGGTTATGTGTCTCAACCGTGTGGAATGTACCCTTAGTTTATTAAATACAAATGTTTTCCGAATTGCATCCATTTCATTCGGCACATTTTATGTTCCTTAACATAAAATTTATGGTTCAATGGTCGGTTTCCTTCAATCCATCGATATCTTTTATTATAATTTACCTCATCATCGCCAAAAATCATCGCAATTTTATCATCATAACAATCATGATCTTAACAACCACGATGATTAGTGACGACGATGAGGTAAACTATAAGAAAAGATATTGATGAATTGAAGCAAACGGACCATTGGACCATAAATTTTATGTTAAGGAACATTAAACATGCTGAATGAAATGGATGCTATTCGGAAAATATTGACATGATAAAGGTTGGTTTTCAAATACATCCTAATTTTCAGATTATAAGTTTCTATATCAATTTAACTTATTGCATTTTCAATAAAAGGATAGTGGAACAAACAATATACATAGTATATAATAAACTAAATTTCATATACAATATAAGAATGAATCCATATATATATGTACCTTATCAGAATGAATTCATATGTATGTACCACCATCATCATCACCATGTGAAACAAACCCTAAGAAGTAGGAAGCAATGAAGAAAATTAGTTAGTATTAAATTTAACTATATACAATATACATAGTATATATATAGTAAACTAATGTTCTATATCAATTTAACTGATTGCATTTTCAATAAAAGGATAGTGAAACAAACAATATACATAGTATATAATAAACTAAATTTCATATATAATATAAGAATGAATTCATATATATATATATATATATATATATATATACCTTATCAGAATGAATTCATATATATATATATGTACCACCATCATCATCACCATGTGAAACAAACCTTAAGAAGTGGGAAGCAATGAAGAAAATTAGTTAGTATTCAAAACAAAACAACCAAAAGTTGAAACAAAACCCTAAGAGGTGGGACTGTACCATTACAATGAAGTTCACCTTGCTTGTGAAGCATTGAAGTCGAATCTGCACAAAATGAGAGCAATCAACAAAAACAACATGAAGCAAACGAGATAATGGGAACTATTTAACAAAAAGATTGAAGTAGAAGACTACCTTATTTTCCATAAACAATATGTACATTACGCTTGCTACCGCCAGCATCATCACCATGTTCATCTAGTTTTAGATTCTGCAAGAAGAACTACAAGGAGCAAGAAGCTTAAATCAAAAGCTTCATACTTCTTGTATTTCTTCTCGCGGATTCTATAAAAAGATGAAGTTTGCTGCCAAAAATGGGTGCTAGGGTTTCGCTGTGAAGGAAACGGCGCTACTGTCAATAATAGAAAGTTAATTCCCTTATATAGGTAAATATTTCACAACGGTTTTCTAAAATAACCGTAATGATAAGTATATATATTATTTTAATAATATCACAACGGTTAGTTATATTAACCATAGCGATAACCCTTCTAATTGGTACAAGGTTCGACTCCAGGCAACAACATTTTTCTATAATTACGTAAAATAGAAAAATGTTGTTGCCTAGTATAAGGGGTATCGCTACGGTTATTATTACTAACCGTTGTAATATTATTAACCCTTGCTCTTCCCGGAGTAGAGAACACTCTGGCCATAATGATTTAAAATTTTCTCCGTTTTTCAAAAAATATCGTTCCAGAATATAAACCATTTACAAGTTATCATCATTGCAAGCATTAAACTATCAGACTTTTCATCTTCAACCTCATCTATAAATAGACAACTTTACATTTCTTCATAATATATTCTTCGTAACAATGAGTAGTTCTACAAATGAGAATGCTAGAATCACCAATAAGGAACGTCAGGCGGAGGTCCAACCAGTGGTCAGGGATGCCTTAAGGGTGAGGAAGGATAAGAAGAAGAAGTTGAAGAAGAAAAAGATAAAGAAGAAAAGGAGAACCGTTTATTATGATTCCGATGAGGGGAGTGAGGAGAGATGTCTGGATTATGAAGATGCATTTGCAGCAATGAGCTCTGACATTGATTAATATATGTAATATGATTATCAATGTACTCTTTTTAATGGAATCTTAATAAAATTTTATTTTATATATGCTCATCTCTTACAGTTTTATTTTTAAAGTTATATATACTATTCTCTTGCACTTAAAAACACTAACAAAAGAAATAAAAAATATGTTTAAAAGAAAAACAATGATGACAAAAACATGAAAAAAAATAGTTGTTGGGAATCGAAGCTTGTTACATGTATTACAACGGTGTTTTAATACAACCGTGTTTAAAATTTAAAAATATGGAAAAAAATGTAGTAGCTGGGAATCGAAGCTTGTTACACAACTTGTATTACAACGGTTCTTTAGTACAACCGTCGTTAAATATGGCGTTATAATTTTTTTAACGTATTACAACGTTGGGATACGAATCCGTGGTAAACCTGGCGTCGTTAAATGTGTTTTTCGTAGTAGTGTTGTAATGCATCCCACAAAGCTTTAGCAGTTTTGCAATGAGAAACACAGTAATATTCATCAACTTCTAAAGTGGAGATTATAATATTCCTTCCTTTCCAATCACTAGACTACTTTTTCTCATCTTCTTTATTCCATTGTGCTTTCGGTGAAGGTACAAAAACACCACCCGCATTGGTCATAGTAATTTCAAATGGAACATGTTGGATGGCACGATATGGATATGCATACAATCCTTCCAATAACCATAGTTCTCGCCATTGAAATCTGACGCTTTATCACACACCCTTTTTGGTTTGGAAGTCATAATCTAATAAATGAATTTGAAGCACAATATAAATCGGTGCTCGTGATATAACTTGTTAGACGAGGGCAACGATCTAGAAATGGGGTTGAATAGATTGTCAAATAAAATTTTCTTATTAATATTGTGTTTTGAAAAATATTTTTCTATGGAAAGCGAAAGCGAATCCGGATTGAGTCTTGTCTATCCGAACTATTATTGGTAGAATCGAATATGCATATAAACTTTAGTAAAATTAATGCTAAAGATAAGAAAACCAGATCAATAAGTTCTATATAATGCGTTTGAATATAAACCACACTAAGATAAACGATTTCCAATGAAAAGTAAAAATAAACTTGACTAAGGAATTTTATCGAACACTTGGTGTGTAGTCAAAATATCAAACACTTGGTGTGTAATACAACAATTTTTATTCTCTTTGAGTTGAAGATGTAACAAATCAATTGCAATGGTTTAGATTGCAATAGTTTCACAAAATAATTTAACACACTTCAACTCAACCAGAATTTTTCAGCAATTCAAAATACACACTAAGTGTTATCAAAATGTAAAGATAGATAGATAGATAGATAGAGATAGAGAGAGAGAGAGAGAGAGAGAGAGAGAGAGAGAGAGAGAGATTTATTTAGGTTGTTCCCCAATTGTCCTCACTCTAAGTACATCCGCCCTCAATTCGAAATCGAATTGAGATATTGTAATTAACCTTTGCAATATCAGTTTACAAGAGAAGTAGTAGCAATTCAAACCCCAAAACCTATGTTTGATGTTGATCCAAAATTCTCCTTTTCCTTTGATATTAGCAAGATCAAGTCACACAAGACCTCCAATTTGATCATCCAGTTACCGATACTCCTTTGATTGAACCTCTATTCTTCAAAGCTTTCACTCAGCTGAATCCAAATTGTGAAATACTGTCCCAAGTATTTCAATTGATCCTCCGGTTACCACTACTCCTTTGCAAGAACCCCCATTCTTTAAAGCTTTCACTCGACTGAATCTAAGTTGCAAAGACTTGTGCAAAAACCCCCCAAATCAACCCCTGATCTTGGAGGAAAAACCCTAAAGGTTTTATCAATGAAACCCCCAAAGAAAAACACAACCCAATTTGATTACACCAACCTAAATTGGACCTTATCTATCTTATCTTGATGATAAACAACAAAAACGATTATGTGTAGTTGTTAAATGCATGCAAACAAATGTTGAAGATGATGAGAAACTTCTGAGTGTATTCTTGGTTCCAATATTGAAAAATGATGCATGAATGCATATTTATATGTATGTGCGTGTAAAATAAATAACAACAAAAACCGATTATTTTTAGCCAAAATTACAAGTTTTAAAAAAAATTGAGTTAATACATGTATTTGCTCCAATCAGGATGTATTGACTGCAATTTTGAATGAGTCAACACATAAGGCTAATGAGCCAATACGAATTCCCAATGAGTCAATACATCAAGGGTAGAAAAATATGCATTAAAAATTGCTTCAGTAAGAGTTAATTCCAAGACAGGATGAGTCGACTCATTCACACTATGTGTCGACACAATCGTGCTGTGTATAGACTCATAAAGGGCATATCTACTTTGAAAAAAATACTTTCAGTTTTAGTAGATTCCAACCATGGATGAGTCAACTCATTCACAACTTGTATTGTCTCAAGAAGCCTTTGTATCAAACATATAAGGTAGAATCATTTTGCATTTTTTTTAGAATGAGTCGACTCATTCATTACTTGCATCGACTAAAACATGGCAGGGGGTGTTTTTGACCATCCTATATTATGCATTGACTCATACACTCGTTATGCATGAAAAATCATAATTTTTACTTTTAATGGCTAATCTAATATGTTTTTAAATAACATACTATGATGATGCACATCTAGACATAGACGGTAAGGTCCAATATACAAAAAGAACTAAGTGAACCTAGTTTTGACATCATTCAAAACCTATCTAAGAGACTAATGCACTCACAAATTTTGTTCACTTTCCATCAACAACACTTTTTGCAGCCAATTTATCTTCTCTTTGCTTTTTATTTCTCTCTTCTTCTCTTCTTTTTTGTGTGTGGAAGGAATATGATAAGAATATGAATATTCTTCCTTTTTTCTTTTTTTCAATTTCTTTTTCTTTTCCCTACTGACTTTAAAACATCAAACCAATGCTAATTCAACCCCATACAACTCCAAACAAGTCTCTTTCATCCCTTTAAACAGTGTGATATCATTGTTTTTCACTTTTAGGCTTGTAATGAGTTTCAACCAAAGAATGGGATGAATAGGTTCAAAGGGGTTTAACACAAGGTATAATATTTTTAAGGTTTACCTTTTAACTAACTGGCTAAAAATAAAACAGAACAACTTGTATTTATCATATAAGTGTGCACAAGTAATTAAATAATTTCAAAAATAGTCAGATCAAGTTCTAGAGACTAACAGACATGAGTGAAATTCCACAAAAAAGAAAGATGTTCTGGACAGGGCAGACACATGACCCACAGTAGAGCAAGGCCCAGCCCAGTCCAGCTTTTGACAAGACCAAATAACAAGATTCAGCCAATCTAGCAGTTGGACACGATATAGCCATTGGGGACGTCCACCTCACGCGCTTGACAGTTCACACGACCAACTGTCCCTCTGGAGTTCATGGGGACAGTTAGACCAGGTCATATGGTCACGCGCTAGACCTTCTACTTGGCAGTCTCCCATTAGTCGATCAAATATTTCAGCCACACGGGATACCTTGGCCCCACGCTGGGGGTTTTTCTATAAATACCCTCTCACTTGAGAGGGTCAGGTATTCATAATCCAATATTCATTCTAACTCATACCTAAACGCTTTGTACTTGCTTTCTCTAGCCCAAACTTACTTTGGCATCGGAGTACCTTGTAGGTACACCCCTCCTCTCCTACAACCATTGCTTCCCTACACGGAAGGCCACGAGGATTCATTCTGATCACCCCAGATCAGTGGTGCCGTCTGTGGGAAGCATCGCTTCCCCTTCTTTTTGAACCAAGATCCCTCATCTTTTTAACTTAAAGACCAAAGCTTACTCTCTAAAATTTCCTCGATCATCATGGCCTCTAACCGTAACGATGATGTCCATCAAGATTCTCCCGTCGCCGTCACATTGGATAACGTCGACCACCATAACCCTAGAGCTACGGTCTATGAGACCGACCGCATGGACGGAAAGAATGCATCTCCTTCCTTCGACGACGTGAAACTACGCATGCAGACTTCTGGTCACGTCTTTGAGCACATACCCGTTCCTCAAGACGTTGATCCCAGCACTGCGGCCCTCATTGCCTCCCTCAACAAATCCAACTACTTGATCTTCCAGCAGGGCGAGAATATCCTCATGCTGGAACATGCCCTTCAAGAGAGACCTTCTTAACAAAGGCCTCGCAATCCGTCTCCACGCCCTCGTTCTCCCCCTCAGAAACGTCGGCGAGACAAGTCCCGTAGCATTTCCCCCGTCAGGGGATGGTCGAAATTGGAAGAACCTGAGTAAGAGGTCACTAGGAGATGACATCGTACCCCTCCTCGGAGATCCGGATGTTCTCCTGCCCCCAAGAGAACTAAGCCTTCATAAAATCATCACGAACATCATCGTCGGTGCAGGCACTTTCCTCGACACAGTAGAAGCCGTGGGTGCAGTCACTCCCCATACAGGTCATCGAGCACGAGCGATGAGGATGACGTCCATGGACCTCTATCCCAAGAGATCATGGACACCCGTATCCCTCGCGGGCTGGAGAAGCCTCCCCCTCTAGCTATCTATGATGGCACCACAGATCCTGGCGACCATATAGAGAACATTGAAGCCATGCTCCATTATCACAACGTGACCGAAGCCATCAAGTGCAGGTTGTTCCCCATCACCCTCAGAAAGGGAGCCATGACCTGGTATAAGAGTCTTCCCCGAGGCTCAGTCACCTCGTGGAATGACCTGAAAAACTAGTTCGCCCGACACTTCACCACTTCCAGACGTCATCCCAAGTCGGGAGCCACTCTGAAAGGCATTATTCAGGGAAAGGATGAACCCCCTGCATGCTTATATTGAGAGATTCAACAAGGAAGTTGTAGAGGTCCACACAACGGATCACATGAAGAAATACCTCCTCGAGAAAGGGCTGAGGTCGAAAAGCGAGTTCCGCAAAGCATTGGGCACCGAGACACCTCGTACTCTGGCCGAACTCCTCCATAAGGCCCAAGCTTATATACAATATGAGGAAAAAGAGGCCGTCTACAAGGCCTGGGATTCAAGGGACCAGGAGAATTCTAGGGCAGCAAAAAAAGACGAGTCAGAAGCTCCCCGACGCGATAAGGAGAGACGACGAGACGATCGTCCTCGCGAGCATAAAGGACCTGCTTGTCGCTTCACAGAGTACACCTTGCTGATAGCTCCCCGCAAGCTTATTCTCTTCGAATGCATTAATGCAGAGTTTAAGAAAGGGGGCGTCCGTTTCCCTAAACCAACAACATCGAAGGGCAACACAGACAAAAGAAAGTACTGTCGCTTCCATCGCAGTCATGGACACCTGACCAAAGATTGCATTCATCTAAAGGAAGACATCAATATCCTCATCAAGGAGGGTCACTTGAAGCAGTACACGAAGAAGGGAGAAGCTTCCAGATGAGAGACATTTGAGTCTAAGAAGGAAACAGAAGCTTCGCCATCTAGTCCTCCCCCGCAAATTGCCATGTCTGTCTCACGACCAGAGGACTTCTTCGTCCCTGACTACCTCTAGGATCCTCCGTAGTTTTCCGCACACAGTTCCTGGGAGGCCTTCCCCACTGCGATGGTCATCTCCTGTGGTAGGTATAATGAGCTCACTGTAGGGTCAGTAAAAAGGAAGTTTGATTAGCTGATCGATTGCAGCCCTGACCGACTGTCCACGCACGAGAAGTTCCGAGGACGTTCTCAGCTCATCATGTTCTATCGTGAAGAACTTCATGGAGGTTCTCCCAACTCATACATCCCCCTACTCATCAGGTTCAGACTGACTAGCATAGATGTCCTACTAATCCTGGTCGATCAGGGCAGTTCAGTGGACATTATGTACACCAGCTTGCTCCGTGCCCTGAAGCTCGACCAGAAGAATTTGCCTCTGTACGTGGGATCAGACCTGCAAGGATTCAATGGGGCTACCACCAGGCCTTGGGGGTACACAGAACTCCCAGTCACCTTCGGGGAGGAGGAGGCCTCCAAAACAATCAAAACACAATTCTTGGTCATTGACTATCCCTCGTTGTATCAGTGTATTCTAGGGAGACCAACCCTCGCTGAGCTGATTGTCGTTCCTTCAACAGTTCATCTCAAGATGAAATATTGCACGGAGAAGGGTCATGTCGCTACCTTGCAGGGAGTTATAGAGGTTACAAGGAGATGCTTTGAAGCAGCTACTAGAGGACAGAGCTCGATTGGCAAAGCACCAAAGGCCGCCAAACGGGCAAGAGATGAAGATCTTCCTAGCGAAGAAATCCAGCCCGACAAAAAGATAGCACTCCTAGTCTACACCATTGAACTCGACAGCCGAATTTTAGATGAAGGCGAGGGGGATAGCAACGAAGGCACTTCAACAGTGACTGGCAGCTCTCTTGCATCAACCATCATGCACACTATACCAGACGGGGACTTAGAAGTGATCACTTTCGGGGACAATCCCAATAGAGGAGTCAAGATAGGCGCAGGACTGCCCGAAGAGGTGAAAGAGTAGCTGAAGACATGCCTGAGAGACAACGCAGACTTATTTGCTTGGAGCGCCGCAGACATGCCCAACCTCGACCCTGAAACTGCTTGCCATCAACTCAACATCGACCCGTCAGCTCGAGCGGTAGCGCAACACAGACGTAAACAATTCAACGAGAAGTCAAAGGCTGCCGAAAAACTTGTAAAAGACATCTTAGAGGCGAAATTTATCTCGAAGGCCAGGTATACAACCTGGCTGTCCAACATTGTATTAGTCAAAAAACATAATGGAAAGTGGAGGATGTGCATTGATTACACCGATCTCAACCGGGCTTGCTCGAAAAACGCTTATCCTTTGCCTAACATTAATAAGTTGGTAGATAATTCTGCCGGTTTCAAACTCTTGTCCTTCATAGACGCCTACTCGGGATACAACCAAATTCCCATGGCCAAAAAGGACAAGAGATATACTGCTTTCATGACCTCGTCGGGGAACTATTACTACAACGTAATGCCCTTCGGTCTGAAAAACACTGGGGCCACGTACCAGCGCATGATGAACAAAGTCTTCCGATCAGAAATCAGAGACATGCTCAAAGTATATATGGACGATATGATCGTAAAATCCCAAGAAAAATCCGATCATATGATCCACTTGCAGAAGGTCTTCGACCAAGCGAGGAAATGCAAAATGCGATTTAACCCGGAGAAATGCACCTTCGGCGTGCGAGCATGGAAGTTCCTCGGCTTCGACCTCACTGAGAGGGGGGTCGAGGCCAACCTTGATAAATGTCGAGCATTTGTTAAATTCCCCACGCCAAAGTCAAAGAAATCCATACAATCCCACAACGGGATGCTTACCTCGCTATCTCGCTTCGTGGCCAAGTCTTCCCAACACGCTCTGTCCTTCTTCAAGCTTCTACAAAAAGAGGCAACATTTGAATGGACATAGGAATGCAAGCAGGCTCTGCTCCACCTCAAGCAAGCCTTGTCTGAACCGCCAGTTCTATCACGACCAGACAGCGAGGAGACGTTGTACCTGTACCTCTCTGTCACTAACGAGGCCATTAGTGCCGCCTGAAAGCTCCAAATGGTTTTACCAAATTTTGGAAAAACATAATGTTGGAAGAGATGTTCCAACATGAAGATTTATGCCCCAGACCAGAGATGTCGAATGAAATGTCACAGCATGAAGATTCGACATCATGACTGCCACAATAAGGATTAAATCTGCTCCAAGATTCAAGGCGCGATTGGCAATGGATCAAGGAAAGAAAATTTGAAGCCCAATGGAAGCAAAAGACTATAAAAGAAGACCAAGACCTAATGCAGAAAAGTGAGAGAGAACGACATAGACTTAGGAATCCTATTTTGTAAAGTAGGGTTTAGGTTTTGAGAGTCGTAGGTTTCTCTTGTAAGTCTCCCTCTGTATCGATTTGATACATTGTGGTAGACATAGGTACTTGTACAGATTCAGAAACCCGTAGGTAATGAGTCGTGTATTGTTCTTGGATGAAGCTTTTAAGCAAATCCAAGTTAACTTGTTAGTCAAGGATGCTTGACTGAACTTTGTATTGAAAGGGGTGTCTTTCGATAGGATGATGTAGTTATGGTGTAGTAACTGTTAGATAATCACAGGTTGTGATTTAGGGAGTGAGATGGGTTTCTCTTATCTAGGATGAAGTTCTTAGATAAAGTTTTCATTGGGTAGTGATAGGTAAACACGGGTGTTTACTGTAAACCTGAGCTTGTTTACATAAAACTATACTACTGATAATGGATTATTCTTCCTGGATTGGTATCCCCCAGATGTAGGTGATTTGCACCGAACTGGGTCATCATATTCTGTGTTGTTTATCATTCTGTAATTTACAGTTCAGTCTTGATTAACATGTTGGAACAGATGTCGAAACATATGTGTTTCTGCAGTTACTGATATCCTGGATATCAGTTTGTTGTTCTGTTCCTTGTTTAATAATTATGCAGAATAATGTCTTGACATGTGTTAGGACATCTGTTGTATGCTATGCCAGAATTTCACCGCCCTCATTCGTAAAACCCTCGACGGACAGAAGCCAATATACTTCACCAGCAAGGCTTTGCAAGGACCAGAACTCAGGTACCAGCAGATCGAGAAAGTTGCTCGTGGCCCTCATCAATGCTGCGAGAAGATTAAGGCACTACTTCCTGGCCCACACGATAGTGGTTCGAGCAGACCAGCCCATAAGACAACTACTTGGCCGACCAGATATGGCCGGCAGAATGCTCAAATGGTCGTTGGAGCTTGTCATACCCCAAATTTTGACCACCAAGATTTCCCATCATTGTGCAAATCATCATCACAATATGGATGAACCATCATGCCTCATCAATCTCCTCAAAGATGGTTGAGCATTAACTTCAAATCAAAGATTAGGGGTTTGAGCCTTCTCAGAGCATTTAGACAAATGATCAATCAAGAAATGATATGATCTTCAACTTGTCTAGCCTCTTAAACACCCAAAAAGGATCAAGGGGACTCTCACATCAAGAATCAAGCACAAGATTGCAGTATTCCAAGTGGATCAAGTCTCAAGATCGCCAGTGTCACCAAATTAGGGTTTTGGTCGACTAAGGCCTCCAGATGAAAATTTCCTTCTGGGCATGAGCCAATGTCTCAATGTATGGTCTAACAAAATTAAAAGGATCTCAAGAGCCCATCCACAATGGCAAAATCACCTTGAGGGTCCATCTATCAAAGAATCAGGAATTAGGGTTTGACCTAATTCAACCCTTGAGTTAACTTGTGAAGTGAGGCATGCCTTGAAGCTTCAAAATGAACTTCAAAGACCTCACATACATTATATTGACATATTTACAAGGTTTTATTGACTCAAAGAGCTCACATCATAAACCACAAGAACTCAAAACCATCTGATCACAAATTAGGGTTTCTGATGAAAAAAAGTCAATCCTACCCTTGACTGTTGACCTACCCTTGATCTCAAACCTTGGGGAGGGGTCCAAGACATTCGTAAATACCCTTGGAGGCCATCCATGAAGTTTAATTGAGCCCAAGGATTGATTTCACAAAAAGATCACAAAGTCAAAATTTCATCTGCTGAAAAAGCCAACTGTACAAAAATCCAAGTTTGACTTTTTGAATTTGTGGTCAACCAAGGTTCTTTAACCCTAAAACAATGTTAATATGTGATTTGAATCATCATTCATCAAGAAAAATCAAAGAAAGTGAGTTAACTTGTAAAAGGGGTAAACATAAAAAACTTAGAATTTTTCTAAGTTATGGAACAAAATGGCTAGGGTACCAACTTTGCAAGGCCATATCTCCCAAACCCTAAGGCCTTTTTATCCCATTCAAAGCTCAAATTGAAGTTCATGTTACATAATTCAAATATGTCAACTAGACCTCATTCCAATTCATCATGGATTTTGAGTTATTGTTTGAGCAAAATCACAAAAAACATGAAAATGACATTTTCCAACACTTAGTGATATTTTCACTAAGTCAGAATCTGCCTTAATTTTTCCAAAATGTAGGAACATTTTTCACCTTGATCCAAGTCAAACCAGGTCTAGGGGTGAACATGAAAATGACATTTTTCACCTTGATCAAAGTTAAAGTATGCCATAAGGGCTTTCCAACAAGTACCAGATAATCTCCGAATTCAATCTGAGCAGGGAGATACAACCCTTAAAACATGGCATCATGAACTGGTTTTACAAGGAAAAATTGTGCACATTTGCTCGATTTGTCCAAATCTGATAACTCCATGCCTTGTCATCAATTTGGACACATCAGAGGATCAAATCCAAGGGGGATGATCTGATCTCCAAGCCTCCCAAGTCCAAGAATCTACAAGTAGCCCTAACAAACCTAAAAAGGCTACAAAGATGCCAAGACTCCAATTTTGTTTCCAAGCCTTTAATGAATGCATCAAGGTGGCATGAATTGAGCCTATTCCAACTAAATTTAGTCAAGACTTATCTCTGAACCAAAGCTGCAAAGCCTGTGCTCTAATCTCAAGTCAGTGGCTAGAGGAGACTTGAGATTCCTTTTGTATAACATTGGTCAAAGGCCTGCTGCAGTTGCCATTCACTATTGCTTACAAAACAAACTTGACACACTATAAATAGACCTCAATTGTGATCAGTTTGAGTACACCAAAGCACCCAAACTGATGCTTTCCTCAAAATCTCCACTTTCACTCCAATTTTGCCTTCTAACTCAAGTCACCATCGGGTTTTGAGTTTGAGAGCAATTCCAACCAAATCAATGGTTCACACACCTCACATATAACATATAGAAGTGATCCAAACTCTTACATAACATCTGTAACATCAGATTCTCAAAATCACCAGCCAACTGGTCAAGTTCTTGACAGATTTGCAGTTGAGGTACCACAACCAGTTCCAGCTCAATTCAATCCACTCCAAGCATTCAAACACACTCCTTGGCACCTAAGGAAGCTATCCAGATCATTGGAACCTAGCTGTAACACCTCCAACTCAGAACTCGATCACCAGCTGCAAGAGGTAAGCATGAACTCTTCAAACTCCATGATGCATGCATATTTTACTGCACAATAATTTTGCCATATGTTCATAATCATGTATGGAGTGATAACCCTCAATCAATTGCCATGAATCAATTGTGTATGGAATTTCATGGTGTTCATGCTGAAATTAGGGTTCTTGAGGTTTTCTTCTGATTTCTCACTCAATACTCAAAATAAATGCAATTAAACTATATGGTTGTGATCCTTGTTCAAAAGCGAACAAGATTGGTACTTGAATCGTGCAAAACCATTGAGAAATCATGGAGAAAAGTGAGAAAATGAAAATTTGGAAAAACAGAGGGCGCGGGCAAGAACCAAGTGTTCTTGGCGCCATAATTCAAATTTTTGAATTTTATTTATTTTTGTTAATTGATTCAAAAATTAATTTCTCTCTGATTATTTATGTTTTTGAATTGATTCTTTTTCTCAAAATTCATAAAAATGTTAAATCATTTTATTTTACAAAAAAAATCTAATTTATATTATTTATTTAATATAGTTAGAATTTTTGTAATTAATTTCATTTTATTTGTTTTTGAACATTTTTAAATGAAATTCCCACTTTGATCTTTCAAAATCAATTGAATTTTAAACTTTCATATGATTAAACATAATTTTTCAAGATATTTTCCAAAGTGTATAACTTGTTTTTAAATATAATTGATATTTTGTCATTTATTATTTAAATTACCTTTGAAAAAAATAACATTTAATTTAAAATTAGGGTTTCCTCTTGATTTTAAATTTTAAAATAAACTTTTGGGCCTCTAATAGAGTGTAAGACCCAATCCCCTTTTAACCAAAACCTTTTTGGGCCTCAGACATTGTATAAGTCCCAACACATTTTCAAAAATCTCGGCGCGATCGCCAGTTCAAAACCAAATCACCCTGGGCCTCTCCCTGAGTTGTAAGCCCCATCACTTGTACAAAAATAAATCTTTGGGCCTCTAATAGAGTGTAAGACCCAATCCTTTGTAAATACAAACCATTTTGGGCCTCAGATATTGTATAAGTCCCGTTGTATTTTCAAAATCACGGCGCGGTCGTCGCCTTTTAAAACAAAGTCATCTGGGCATCCCCTCGTGTTGTAAGTCCCATCTTTCTTTTTCAAAACACTTTTGGGCCTCTCCTTGAGTTGTAAGACCCATCCCTCTATACAAAAACCTTTTTGGGCCTCAGTCGATGTATAAGCCCCAGTATAGTCTATAAAATAACGGTACGATCACTGTTAAACCTTGGGCCTCTCTTTGAGTATAAGCCCCGACAATCTTTTCAAAAACAACTTCTCTTTTGATTTAGATTCAAATATACATGTTGTTATCAAAACTTTCTTTAATTTCTTTGAACAAATAACAATACAGCATGGAAGCTTGCTCACCTATAAGTTTTAACAACTTTCATTTACTCGCTTTCATATATATATATATATATATATATATATATATAAATAACTGTATTGTGGGAAGCTGCTCCACTGTAAGTCCTTCTTTCATACCCTTTTAAATACTTGTCATATATCTACTGTATATGTACTAATATGGTTATTTAGAGTTCTCCCCGGGAACTAGGTCTAGAACTAGGTAAAGCCAGTTGGTCACTCTTTAAATACAGTCAAAACTAGATCCCCATAGGATTTTCAGATACAGTCTTGCCTTCTCTTGGGCTTAAACAATATGGAACAACGAGAAAGACAGTATTCTTGGTGAACCTTTTCTCAAGCTGCCACTATTAGAACTTGTCAAAGAAATTCAGTTTCCCCAGAGAGGATTAATTCCCGGTGAAACTTCTCTTGAATTTATTCAAACCCTAGAACTGTTCACTAAAGAAAAGATTATTCTCGGTGAAACTTTTCTTGAACTCTTCTTAAGTTTGGACCCACAAGCTTCCTAAAAGCATCCCCGCCTCCTCTTGGGCTTTGTACAAGGACCCTCCGGCTTCTTAGAAGTTCTCATGCTTTCTCTTGGGCTTAATACAAGGACCCTGAAGACCTCTTAAAGGTATAAGACAGAACTTAGTCATCCTTCGCTAGAGCAGTCTTTCCAGTGTCAAACATCAAACCTGTTAGTTCTTGTATTGGCTGGAATTTTGGTAAAACAAAGTTGAACAATGTTGATGTCATATGTCTGATGTCTTAACATTGGTTCCTAACATTAGTTGTTGTAGGGTTGAAGTTTTATATGCTGATGTTAAACTTGATGTCTTGACATCAGTTATCTGAACATCAGAACATCAGGCTGTGATGTTTTAGGGCTACGCGTGAAAGTTTGGTTTAAGAAGATCTGTTAGAGAGATTGTGTGCGAATATCTTGGAGAAGATATTTTCAGTTGCAATCAGATTTGGAGCAGATCCTGTTGCTATGTTTAAGAGCTGTTTGATTTAAAAAGATTTGAAGATCAAATATGTTTTAAATTCTGTTTTTAAAACAAATCAAATCAGATTTTTGGAAGAGGTCCAAGCCCAAGTCAGAATTCTATTTAAAGAAGCCTCGACCCTTGTTGGAAGGTGACGAAGACAAGAGAGCAAAGACTGAGAGTCAAGTTAGAATTTTCGTGTGTATTTTGTAAGCCTTTCATGGTTGAATAGGTGTTACTATTTTGGGTTGTAAGTGTATTCACTCTAGAGCTTTTAAGCAAGAGTGTGTTGTTCTTGATCAAAGCTGTTAAGCAAGATCAAGGTGTGGTTTAAAGTGTAATCTTTGGATTGTGTCACTGAGGTGACTTAGGGAGTGAGTGGTTTCTCATATCTAAGTGGTCTCTTAGGTAGAAGTGTCATTGGGTAGTGATTAAGATTAGTAGATGTCAACTGGGATTGTTGAGTCTGTAATTTAATATTACTAATAGTGAATTTCCTCCCTGGCTTGGTAGCCCCCAGACGTAGGTAGTTAGACCGAACTGGGTGAACAATTCATTGTGTTGATTTACTGTTGTTATAGCCTTATTCATATTAGCAGATTGTGTTGTTGTGACATCACACTTAACATCACACATCTGATACCAGAATTTCAATTGGTATCAGAACAGGCATCCTGCTCTGCATCTGGGTAAGATCTAGGGCTGATACTTTCTGGTGCAATGGACAAGGAGTGTGGTGGATTTGTGAATAGACCCCCTATTCTAGATGGATCAAATTATGACTATTGGAAACCTCGTATGGTTACATTCTTGAAGTCTTTAGACAGCAGGGCCTGGAAGGCAATTTTGAAAGAATGGCAACATCTTGTTATTGTGGAAAAAGATGAGAATGGGAAGGAAGTAGTGGGTAGCTCAAAACTGAAACCTGAAGAAGAATGGACCAATGAAGAAGATGAACTTGCCCTTCGGAATTCTAAAGCCTTGAATGCCATATTCAATGGTGTTGATAAGAACAACTTCAGGTTGGTCAACACTTGTGAAGTAGCTAAGGAAGCATAGGATATCTTGAAGACTACTCATGAAGGAACCTCCAAGGTTAAGATGTCAAGACTTTAACTTCTGACAACAAAGTTTGAAAATCTGAAGATGAAAGATGATGAGACCATTCATGACTTCCACATGAACATTCTTGAGCTGTCAAATGCTTCTAGTGCTTTAGGAGAAAGAATGACTGAAGAGAAGCTGGTAAGGAAGATTCTCAGATCCCTTCCTAAGAGATACAAAATGAAGGTGACTGCTATTGAAGAAGCTCAAGACATCAGCAAGATGAGAGTTGATGAGTTAATTGGTTCTCTTCAGACATTTGAATTAGGGATGAATGAGGAATTTGAAAAGAAGACCAAAAGCATAGCATTGGTGTCTAAAGAGAAAGAGTGTGACCCTAAGACCGAGGAGGAGCTTTCAAATGCTATTGTTCTGCTGGGAAGACAGTTTAACAAGGTTCTAAAAAGGATAGACGTGAGCTACAAACCTAATGTCAAGAACATCTCATCTAACACCAACAAATCAGGAGATCAGGGGAAGAAAACTAGAGATGAAGAAAAGACCAATAATGACAAAGGAGTTCAATGCTTTGAGTGTGAAGGGTATGGTCATGTCAAGAAAGAATGTCCTACATATCTCAAAAAGCAGAAAAAGGGGTTATCTGCTTCCTGGTCTGATACTGATAGTGAGAGTGAATCTGAAGAAGAATCAGCTAAGCTTGTTAGAGCTATGATTGGGGTTTATGAGTCAGA
Source organism: Lathyrus tuberosus (assembly GCA_022829125.1). NCBI lineage: Eukaryota > Viridiplantae > Streptophyta > Magnoliopsida > Fabales > Fabaceae > Lathyrus > Lathyrus tuberosus. The sequence goes on along the minus strand of JALAZF010000414.1, from coordinate 3,151,023 downwards.
TGATGATTCATGTGATGATGAGGTTTTTTATAAAGAGCTTACTGCCTCTTATAAAGAACCGTGCATGAGAAGTGAACAAGTCTGTCGTGAAGGAGAAAAGCTAAAGAAAATCATAGTTAGAAGCTGAAAAAATAGAACTAGAAAATGAAGTCAGTATGCTTAACTCTAAACTGGATTCTATGACCAAAACTGTCAGAATGTTGAACAATGGTACTGATGCTCTAGACAACATTCTTAGTATTAGAAAATTTGCTGGAGACAAAAGTGGTTTGGGATTCAACAATGGTGCAGCTTCTAATAATGTTATTACCAGTTCCAAACCAGTGATGTTACAACAGATGTTTAAACATCCTGACAGGATTCCTTCTAGGAAGAAATTCAGGCGCTGGAGATGTCATCACTGTGGGCGTTTTGGACACATAAAGGCTTACTGTTATAAGCTACATGGGTATCCTCAGAAGACACATCAGTATACTCCCAGACAGAAGTTTCACAAAGGTAATAAGGCCTTCAATTCTAAGAAGCAATGTGTTCCAAAAGGTAAAGTTACCAGCTTAATAGCTCACACTTCCCTTAGGTTTTCTACCAAAGAAGACTAGTACTTTGATAGTGGGTGTTCAAGACACATGACAGGAGTTAAGAATTTGTTGGTAGATGTTAAGCTCCATTCTTCAGGTCATGTAACCTTTGGTGATGGTGTCAAAGGAGAAATCAAGGGGATGGGAAACTGAATTGTGCTGGTGCTCCTAGACTGGATGATGTTCTACTTTTCAAAGGTTTGACAGTAAATTTGATCAGTATTAGTCAACTTTGTGATCAAGGATTCAAAGTAGACTTTACAAAATCTGAGTGCAATGTCACAAATGAGAAAGGAGAAATCATCATGAAGGGTGTTAGGTCTAAGGACAACTGTTATCTATGGGTTCAACAAGACTCAAGTACCTCAACATGTGTGTTTGCTAGAGATGATGAAGTCAAAATCTGGCATCAAAAGTTGGGTCATCTTCATCTGAAGGGAATGAAGAGAATCATATCTTCAGAAGCTGTTAGAGGATTCCTAAACTCAATATTGAAAAAGGAAGAGTTTGTGGAGATTGTCAAATAGGGAAGCAGACCAAGATGTCACATCAGAAGCTTCAACATAACACCACCTCCAAAGTTTTGGAACTTCTTCATATGGACTTGATGGGACCTATGCAGGTAGAAAGTCTAGGTGGGAAGAAGTATGCTTATGTTATTGTAGATGACTATTCTAGGTACACCTGGGTAAGCTTCATCAAAGACAAAACAGAGGTGTTTGATGTATTTAAAGATTTATGTCAAAGACTCCAAAGAGAGAAAGAGAGCAATGTCATCAGAATAAGGAGAAATCATGGGAGGGAATTTGAAAATAGCAAGTTTGCTGATTACTGCTCTGCTGAAGGCATCAGTCATGAGTTTTCCTCTCCTATTACTCCTCATCAAAATGGAGTTGTTGAAAGGAAGAACAGAACTCTCCAAGAATCTGCTAGAGCAATGATTCATGCCAAAAAGCTTCCTTACCATTTCTAGGCTGAAGCCATGAACACTGCTTGCTATAGTCACAACAGAGTTACTTTGAGAAGGGGCACTTCAGCTACTCTGTATGAACTGTGGAAAGGGAGAAAGCCTACTGTGAAGTACTTTCATGTTTTTGGAAGTAAATGTTATATTTTGTTAGATCGTGAACAGAGGAGAAAATTGGATCCTAAAAGTGATGAGGGAATCTTTCTAGGATACTCTACAAATAGCAGAGCTTACAGGGTTTTCAACTCCAGAACAAAGGTTATGATGTAGTCTATAAATGTGGTGATTGATGACATTGATAAGCATGAAGATGCTGATGTCCTGGATGATGTTGAAACATCAGTTGAAGAAGTCACAGCAGAAACTGAATACAGAAGTGGGTCTCCCAGTCCTGTTGATGCTGAGCCTGAACCTGAACAATCTAATAAAGAACCATCTATTAGAGTGCAAAAGGACCATCCAAAGGAGCTTATCATAGGTGATCCTAAATTATGGGTTAGCACTAGATCAAGAGAGGTTGTGTTAAATTCTTGTTTTGTTTCCAAAATTAAGCCCAAGAATGTCGAAGAAGCTCTGACTGATGAATTCTGGATTAATGCCATGCATGAAGAGCTGGAACAATTCAAGAGGAATGAAGTGTGGGATCTTGTTCCAAGGCCTGATGGAGTTAATGTGATAGGCACCAAGTGGATTTACAAGAATAAATCTGATGAACAAGGAGTGGTCACCAGAAACAAGGCCAGATTAGTTGCTCAGGGATACACTCAGGTTGAAGGAATTGATTATGATGAAACCTTTGCTCCTGTGGCAAGACTGGAATCTATCAGATTACTCTTAGGGGTGGCCTGTAATTTCAAATTCAAGCTTTTTCAGATGGATGTTAAGAGTGCCTTCTTGAATGGTTACTTAAATGAAGAGGTGTATGTTGATCAACCAAAAGGATTTATTGATCCAACATTTCTTGACCATGTTTACAAACTAAGGAAAACTCTCTATGGTTTGAAGCAAGCACCAAGAGCTTGGTATGAAAGGCTTACTGAATTCCTGGCTGTGAATGGATATAGAAAAGGAGGGATTGACAAGACTTTGTTTGTTAAAGAGGAAGGAGGAAAACTGATGATAGCTCAAATATATGTTGATGACATAGTATTTGGTGGGATGTCAGATGCAATGGTGAAACATTTTGTGGAACAGATGCAGTATGAGTTTGAAATGAGTCTTGTTGGAGAGCTCAACTATTTTCTAGGTCTACAAGTTAGACAAATGGAAGACTCCATATTCATATCCCAGAGCAAGTATGCAAAGAACTTTGTTAAGAAGTTTGGTCTGGAAAATGCTAATCACAAGAGGACACCTGCTCCTACTCACTTAAAGTTGTCCAAGGATGAACATGGTGTGAGTGTGGATCAAAGTCTATACAGAAGAATGATTGGTAGCTTATTGTATCTCACAGCTAGCAGACCTGATATTTCTTTTGCTGTTGGAGTGTGTGCCAGATATCAATCTGAGCCTAAAGTTAGTCACTTGAATCAAGTGAAGAGGATTTTGAAATATGTGAATGGGACTAGTGACTATGGAATGCTTTATAGTCATGGATCAGGCACTGAGGTATGTGGTTTTTGTGATGCTGATTGGGCAGGGAGTGTTGATGATAGAAAAAGTACTTCAGGAGGTTGCTTCTTCTTAGGGAATAATCTGATATCATGGTTTAGTAAAAAGCAGAATTGTGTGTCTCTTTCTACTGCTGAAGCTGAGTACATAGCAGCAGGGAGTAGTTGTTCTCAACTTGTTTGGATGAAGCAGATGTTAACAGAATACAATGTCAAGCAAGATGTCATGACATTGTACTGTGATAATCTGAGTGCTATCAATATCTCTAAGAACCCTATTCAACATAGCAGAACTAAGCATATTGATATACGTCATCATTTTATAAGAGATTTGGTTGAAGACAAAGTAGTTGCTCTGGAACATGTTGCTACTGAAAAGCAGTTAGCAGATATTTTTACCAAGGCCTTAGATGCAAATCAATTTGAAAATTTAAGAAGCAAATTAGGAATTTGCATATATGAGGATTAAATGTGCTGGGAAGTGTCTTGTGCAGTTGTGATCTTTATTGCATATGTTTAGTTTAAAGGAAACAGAATTTTATTCAATTGCTGAAAGCATACAAGATTATATTTTAGTACATCAAAAGCAACATATAAAGGGTCTAAAGATTATCCCAACCCCCTGCATCAAGAAAAGTTTTCCAATCTTCATTCCATTCATCATCAGAAGCATGAAGTTGCACTGGAGTTTTTTTGATGTTTTTCATCCTTGACTCTGATGTTTTTCTTGTTCTTGTTGCTCCTGAAGAAGTCCCAGCGGCTGTCATTGTTTTGTTCTTATTCTTCAGTGGATCTGGTTTCTTGACCTCCTGCATGTGGTTCTTCCCTGCATCTTTGTTAGACTGACTCATACTTGTTTGTTGTCTGGTGCTGTTAGAAGGAAGAAGGCTTGGATTTTATAGTTCTATAAGAATCCATTGTTTGTATCGCCTGACCAGTCAAAGTTTTTGGAATTTGTGTTCCTTGGGAAGCTTTTTATTTGACCATCTCTTAATGGCTGTCAGATCTTTGTGTTTGATGTAGAAGTTGTCCAATTATGGCTAAAAAGGGGGAGAGTTAGCCTATGTGCCTATGTGTTGCGTGCCTATGTGTTGCCTAGTTATCTGTTGTGGTTCTAGGCTTGAGGGGGAGTGTGCATGTTTGAATAGCTGGTATGCTGGTTCTTGTTAGTATGCTGGTTCTTGTTTTGAGGGGGAGTTTAGCAGATTTTGGATGTGATTGATGCTGGTTGTGTTTTGGAATGTTAGGAGTATGAAGTTTTTCCACTGCAGGTATCTCTGATGTTGGCAGAGATTGTTTCAGCCAAAATTAGCCAAAGGGGGAGATTATTAGTTCTTGTATTGGCTGGAATTTTGGTAAAACAAAGTTGAACAATGTTGTTGTCATATGTCTGATGTCTTAACATTGGTTCCTAACATTAGTTGTTGCAGGGTTGAAGTTTTATATGCTGATGTTAAACTTGATGTCTTGACATCAGTTATCTGAACATCAGAACATCAGGCTGTGATGTTTTAGGGCTGAGCGTGAAAGTTTGGTTTGAGAAGATCTGTTAGAGAGATTGTGTGCGAATATCTTGGAGAAGATATTTTCAGTTGCAATTAGATTTGGAGCAGATCCTGTTGCTATGTTTAAGGGCTGTTTGATTTAAAAAGATTTGAAGATCAAATCTGTTTTTAAAACAAATCAAATCAGATTTTTGGAAGAGGTCCAAGCCCAAGTCAGAATTCTATTTAAAGCAGCCTCAACCCTTGTTGGAAGGTGATGAAGACAAGAGAGCAAAGACTGAGAGTCAAGTTAGAATTTTCGTGTGTATTTTGTAAGCCTTTCATGGTTGAATAGGTGTTACTATTTTGGGTTGTAAGTGTATTCACTCTAGAGCTTTTAAGCAAGAGTGTGTTGTTCTTGATCAAAGCTGTTAAGCAAGATCAAGGTGTGGTTTAAAGTGTAATCTTTGGATTGTGTCACTGAGGTGACTTAGGGAGTGAGTGGTTTCTCATATCTAAGTGGTCTCTTAGGTAGAAGTGTCATTGGGTAGTGATTAAGATTAGTAGATGTCAACTGGGATTGTTGAGTCTGTAATTTAATACTACTAATAGTGAATTTCCTCCCTGGCTTGGTAGCCCCCAGACGTAGGTAGTTAGACCGAACTAGGTGAACAATTCATTATGTTGATTTACTGTTGTTATAGCCTTGTTCATATTAGCAGATTGTGTTGTTGTGACATCACACTTAACATCACACATCTGATACCAGAATTTCAAAACCATTTTAGGGTTGATACTCAACCCTCACTCGCCTCCTCTTGGGAATCATACAAAAGATAAAACTCTTCCACACCTGTAGACGTGGACAGTCTAAATCCCCTATTGAGTCTCAAAGACATTCTCAAGTTCCCTACAAACGTAGGAGGAACCCTGATCATTCGATCAATCCCCAACCAGGGTCAGTTTATCATCAGTATAACACTATCCCAAATCAAAACCTCAAGGTCTCTGATACCTCAACTCTTCTGTAAACCTTAGCAAGAGTTGAGTCCCCCTTTGGACCTGCCTCTGGATCTCAATAATCCTCAGCAGAAACTAACCTCCTCTTAGGCTTTGTATAATGATCTTTCCTCAGCATAGCCAGCCTCCTCTTGGGCTTTGTACAATGATTCTCCCCAGCGGAGCTAACCCTTTCAGACTCTCTTGTTGAGTCAAAAACCTTCTCAGACTCTCTTGTTGAGTCAATCAACTTTCAGACTCTCTTGTTGAGTCAATCACCTTTTTGGACTCTCTTGTTGAGTCAAACCCCTTTTAGCCTTAATCTTGGGCTTTGTACAAGACAGATAAAAAGCACTCTCTTGTTGAGTCAATCTTTTCCAACCTCCTCTTAGGTTTGGAATAAAGATTTCCCCTAGCAGAAACTTTCAGCCTCCTCTTAGGCTTTGTATAATGATTTCTCCAGCTTGTTCAGCCACAATCCTGGGCTTCATACAGGACAGATAAAAGCACTCTCTTGTTGAGTCAAAACCTTTTAGCCTCAATCTTGGGCTTTGTACAAGACATAAATTATTCATAACCTTCTCTTAGGCTTGGGACAAATATCTTCCCCAGCGGAGTCAATTCCTCCTAGCCTTCTTTAAGCTTTGAGAAATAAATTCCCTAAGCTGAGTCAAACTTATTTCCGCCTCGATCTTGGGCTTTGTACAAGACAAATAACATTCTCTAGTAGAGTCAAATCTCTTTCAGCCTCAATCTTGGGCTTTGTACAAGACACCTAAAAAGTCCTCAATCGAGTCATTTTAGCTTCAATCTTGGGCTTTGTACAAGACAGATAAAGATTTTTCTCCCCCAGAGTCAGTACCCTTTTAGCCTCCTCTTAGGCTTTATATAATGATATCCCAAAAGAGTTAGCCTCTTTTTTGCCTCAATCTTGGGCTTCGTACAAGACATATAAACACTCTCTTGTTGAGTCGGTCGTTTCCAGCCTCCTCTTAGGCTTTGTATAAGGACTTCTCTAGTGGAGTCAATAAACCTCTTAGCTTCAACCTTGGGCTTTGATCAAGGCACACAAAAATGAACATCCCCTATAAAGGAAATTATGGCATTACTGGATTCACATATCCTAGTTAAAGTAATCCTCCTTTATAAATAGTCACCCAACCGTTGTGATAAATAGACGAGATGTCTCCCTTTAGAGATGATAAATTATCTCTCATTCAAACCTTTTAGCTTCAATCTTGGGCTTTGAACAAGACACAAATAAACCTTTTAGTTTCAATCTTGGGCTTTGAACAAGACACCAAATATCTCTTCTTCCTCCCTTAGAATAGGAGGAACTACGATTGCTCTGATTTCCTTGTTTTGTTTAAACGGGAATACGTAGGCATAAGATTGCAAAATATTAGCGAGCATACTAATCAAAAACTCTATGTCCAGTGCCTTCATACCAATCAAAACTTAGGTCCAACACCTTACCAAAAACATCGGAAAAACCCGAACATCAATAAAAACTCACTCACTCTCTCATATTTCCCAAGAAACTTTCCCAACCCATTAACGGATAACCACCATCAAGTACAAAGCGAAACCTGAAACTAACAGCTTGTGGATAACCACATATAGGATGGGTAATTGACAACTCCCTATTGTATAACCTGACCCCGAACTCCCCGAATCTCTTTTAGCGTTTGTTCAGTTAAACATTCACATGCAAGGTTAGTTTTAGATAGCTTCCCTTTCCCTTCCAGCTTCATGGGATAAATAAGAAATCAGAAAGTAGCACCCCCTTCTCTTCATTGAGGAGAAAACCCAAATTATGCGATAAGGTGTTCGCGTCACCGACAAAAATCGCACGCTACAGATAAATGGCGACTCTGCTAGGGATCCATTTTATTTTTTAGGGACTAGGATTATAGCTCTTAAGAGGTCTAGGATGTTAGTTTTAGGAATATATATATATATATATATATATATATATATATATATATATATATATCGCTTTTCCTAATTGATATCCATGTTTATTTTCTGCTAATGGGACTGCGGGGGATGCCGCATGTGGAAAGGTTATGTGATACCTAAGATAAGTGATGGCATAGACGGGTGGTCTTATAGGGAGTGATTCCCGAATAAGTGATCCTGGTAGACCATCGAATCAGTGGAGATACCCTTTGCGGATTCAATGTCTAAACGACTTCTGTTGTTGAAAGCAGATTGTTCGATTGTGGTATCCATGAAACTGAGGATTTAGTATACTGAGACCATGTGACTATTTTGTAGTGCGGAAGCTATCGTAAATAGTTGTCACACGATACTACCTTCATTTGAGATTACCCTAAGATACTACAGCTCGCTTGGGTGAACCAGCCTACTGTTGTTATCCCAAGGGGGGTCAATGATTTTGAGGACAGGTACAAAAATTCACCAGTACAACCTTTGGGAATGGGTAGAGCCATGACTTCATGACAACGAACCTTTGACCCCATGTTTTTTCTATGTTTTTGTGTGCTGCATTCATGCATTCATTTCATTAAAAAACATTAAAACAAAGGAAAATTTTCTCTTCTAGTCTCTCTTTCTCAAATTAAACTAAGACAATGATTGCAAATATTAGAGGGAAAGATTACGTTATGGATTTCGGTGGAAGGAAGACTCACAAGTACACCTTCAAGGTTCCAAAATTAGAGGATTTGAGAGGGTTGGCAAGGATGATCACCAACCCTGATGCTTTCAGAGCTAAGTACGGGGGACTGCTGTCTCTGTTAAGGGTCCATGTAATTGAAGGAATACTGGCTACGCTGATTCAGTTCTACGATCCGGTTTACCACTGTTTCACATTCCCATATTATCAACTAGCACCAACACTGGAGGAGTATTCTCACCTGACTGACTTACCCATTATTGACCAAGCTTCATTTTCTGGACTAGAAGAAATTCCAAAGAATTAAACCATTGCAAGAGCAATCCATTTGAACGAGTCAGAAGTCAGGACTCACATGACCGTTAAGGATGGAATCCCAGGTTTACCGGCCAAGTTTTTGATAGAGAAAGACCCGTACTTTTCCAGTATAGGAAACATTACTGCTTTCGAAGATATCTTTGTTCTACTCACCTACGAGTTGTTCTTGTTTCCCAACATAGATAACTTCATTGATATCAATGCCATTGAGATATTTTTGATTGGAAACCCCGTACCGACCTTGCTCGCAGATGCTTATCATTCTGTACACTTAAGGAATTTGTACAGCGGAGGAATGATCACATGTTGTGTACCCCTGCTATACAAATGGTTCATTTCCTATTTACCAAAGTCTGCTGCTTTTTGGGATCATAAGAGTACTCTGTGTTGGTCACAGAGAATCATGTCTCTTACCAACTCTGACATCGATTGGTACAATCCGATCTATGACGGGGTAAGAATCATTGACCGTTGTGGAAATTTCCCTAATGTACCCCTCATGGGAACTAAAGGAGGAATCAATTATCATCCAATTTTAGTTCGTCGTCAATTCAGATACCCGATGAGGAATATCCCACGTAATGCTTATCTGGAAGGTCTTTTCTTTAAGGAAGGAGAAAGTGACAGGGCACTAAAGACAGAAATAGTGCATGCCTGGAAACATGTTCACAGGAAAGGAAGAGAGTCTCTGGGAAAACCAGACTGCGTCTCTGTGGAACCTTATCTCCACTGGGTACAAACCAGAGTTCTCAAGCTAAGGATACCTTACCCTCGTCAAGAAGTTCTTCCGTTAAAGGAATCTGTCCTTTATTTCATGTCTGATACGGAAAAACTCCAGGTTTGAAAAGAAATCTTGGAAGAACAAGTACCGCATTCTCAATATGGAGTATACCAAAATACAATAACTGTTAAAAGAAAAAGATGCTATGATCTAGATTTTAGAACAACATGATGTAGAAAACCATGAAGACCGAAGGAATTTGCTCGCTCATTTCACTTGGCAAAGGAATGACAACCCGACAACGACTCAAGAGTCCCGGTCAAAGAAAAGGAAAATACCAGAACCAACACTTGAGCTCTCCTCAGAGAGGACTCGGGATCCATAAGTCTAGACATTTCCTTTTACAGCACTTTGTAAAATACTGTATTTCTATTTCCGCAATCTTTGAATTCAATAAAACGGGGTCTCCCCACTGTATGATATTTGCAATCCAATTGTTGAAGTTTCTTTTGATTAAAAAAAATTATAATATAATCATTGCATATCATTCATCATTCTCACATAACGCATTCTTCTTTCCTATGAATCTCACGTTTGTGTCTCGATTCTAGAGTCAAACTGTCTCATTCGTACAAACTCGTGCTAATCGACAAAAGAAAATGGATGATCTCGAGGAAGAGAACAGAGAGCTGAGAGAATAAATCGACGCTCTGAAAGAAGATCTGAGGAAACTTCACAATGACATGTAATCTCTGGCAACAACTCAGATACAACAACAAAGGACTGAGATCTCAGAGATCACGTCTACGCCCATAGTGGAAAAGTATGATCCTCGGTACAGCATGCCTAAAGATCGTCCCTGGGGCATGCCACTCAACTATATCCCAGAAGGATATATTCCGCCGATCACGGAAGATCCGGAAACTGCAGCAGGAACCGCTGGGCCTGAAGGTTACAAACTTCAAGAAAGCGAAGATGCAAGAGGCACGACAGCAACTCCTAAAGGTTACAAACTTCGGGATAGGGAAGCGCCAAGAGTCACTGCCGTAATGACTATACCACCACCCGTGGTACACACTGTCCCGGAAGGACAGATTCCACATATACCTTCTGGTGGAAATGAAAGTATGTACGACAAGTTCTAGGAATAATTCCTGGAAATGCAGAAGGAACTGCATGCCATTCGCGGTCAGGATCTATTCGGAAAGGACGCCGCAGACCTTTGTTTGGTCCCCAATGTGAAAATTCCGCACAAGTTCAAGGTGACAGAATTTGAGAAATACAAGGGCAAATCTTGCCCTCAAAGTCATTTGGTGATGTAAGCTCGAAAGATGTCAACTCAGATAGAGAATCAACAGCTGCTGGTCCACTATTTCCAAGATAGTTTAACCGGTGCCGCACTCAAATGGTACATGGGTTTAAACCGCACTAAGATCGTCACTTTCAGAGATCTTAGCACTGCCTTTGTTCAGCAGTATAAGTATAACCTGGGCATGGCACCGGACAGAGATCGACTCAGATCCATGTCGTAGAAGGACAAGGAAACCTTTAAGGAATATGCTCAGAGATGGCGTGAAATTGCCGCCCAGATTTGTCCACCTCTTGAGGAAAAAGAGATGACGAAGATCTTTTTGAAAACCTTGAGCTCATTTTATTACGACCTAATGGTCGCCAGTGCGCCCAGCGACTTTACTCAGATGGTGAGTATGGGAGTACGTCTTGAAGAAGCAGTCCGAGAAGGATGTCTGGTCAAAGATGCAGGACCATCAAGGAGTACCAAAAGATATGGTAGTGCTTTCCATAAGAAAAAAGAGCAAGATATTGGTAATATCTCTCTCGAAAAGCAAAGGCGACGATACCAACCAGTAGCAGCTGTAACTCCTGCTATCAACCCTGCGCCTATTCCAGCGTATCAACCTCAGGTTGCTCAGAGCCAACCGAATCAACAACAATATCCGCAAAGGACACAACAACCCCTTCAGAAGGCTCGTCCTCAGTACAACAACAACCATACAACGCGACCACCAGGGTTTGACCCTATACCAATGTTGTACGCAGAACTATTTCCACTACTACTGGTCAAGGGGCACGTCCAAACCAGGTCACCTCTTACAGTACCGGTGTTGCGGTGAGAATCGGATAACAAGCTATTAATTAACTTGCATCACATTTCTTTGAATTCACAACCGACTTTGATTTATCCAAAGGAAAGGTTCAAGATCGAGAAAAACCTAAAGGGGAGAGATCTAAGGTTCGGGGGTTGGTTACGCCTAGGGAAGGTATTAGCATCCTAAACGTCCGTAGTACTCTACGGGAGCCTCTTGTTTTAACTTGTTATATCTTACTCGCTTGCTAAGAGTGCTATGCTAAAGGTTGAAACCCTAGGGGTTAGTATCTAAGTATACTCGACAAGGTATCGCACCTTGCGCCTACGTATCCTGACGGGAGTGGAATCAGAGTATCTGTAGTTCACCGATCTAAGGGTGAAGGATAAGAACCATTGACTATGGCCAAAGTTCCAAGGGGAAATGAGTATGAGCTCATTTTAGAGTTCACGATAACTCTCTAAATCTAAGTTATAGGGGAAAAGTGAGTTCTCATGATGATGAGAATCACATAGAGTTCAAAACTCTAACCTACTTCTAAGTTATGATTTCATCGGCTCTTATGAGGCCAAGAAATAAGGGTAAACCTAGAAGGATAAAGGTATGGTGGTTGTTTAGTGACTTCAAGAGTCAATTTAAGAAGGTCTCCCCTTGGAATGGGGGGAAGATAACAGTTGTAACATTACTAAAAGAGTTAATTCAAATATGATGACGTAAAAGACATGAATAAGATATGAGATGAAACAAAATTATGATATCAATGCAAAATTATAATCATACATGGTGGACAATGATCACACATGATAAATGGAGATAACATGGCAAAATGAATAAGGAAGTGCAATAAAACCCTAATAAGCATTCCTAATCTTATCATGAATAAAGGTCTCAAGATTAAATATTTTTATCAATTTTCTTTTATATTTAGAAAGTAAATTCAATTAGAAGAACATAGCAAAAAGAATGGAGAGAAAAAGATGTAAGATGAACAAGTTATGGTATTTTGAAAATTGAGATATAAACTTGAAAATAAGAAAACAAACAAGTGATAAAAATTAAGGAAATGGTACACCTAGGGATCGAACCCAGGTCTTCGCTCACAGGTTAAAACCAAAGCCAATCCAACCAATGCGCGCCTTTGATACAAAATAGATTGCATAACTATATATGTAAAGAAGAGCGAAAATCATGAAATAAAATAAAAGGACTGGGGCGAGGGGGATTCGAACCCCAGTCCTAGAGGTAGGAAAGGCGTGTGATTGTGTGTGCTTGCCACTGGGGTGGCTGTTACATCCGGTATTATAATTGCTTCAATAAATACATGATCCTTCTATGCGCGCATGATTCAAATGAACCACAAATCAACCAACACGCATACTGCTCAAGACTGCCATGTTCAAACCATGCTATGCCATACTACCCAACATCAAGTAAGAAACAGAGATATGATTGCTCATTCAAAATCAAGAAATGCTACACATATCAAGTGCCAAGTAAGTACTTAATCATACAAATTGGTCATCAACTAACAACAATCACTTGAATGCATAAAGCAAAGAAAACCATCGCAGTCAAAGTAGCAGCATGTTAAAGGAGGTTTAATAAAATGGTTTGAAAAGAAACCAACAAACACACATGTAGTTCACAGTTCCAAATGGCAATTGAGTTCATCTCATGTGTGTCAAAATAATCTCAAGACTTAACACACTTAATGGAGATCAAACAAAAACATGTTTTGAAAACAAAATACGAACATGCATACCAAGAAATCCAAAGCAGTTATGGCATGGTTTTGATCATAAGCTAAATGTTGACAATCAAATTAGCACAAAAAGTAAAGTAAGCTAGCAGCAAGCAACAATCAAGTTTAAAGGGGTTTAAATGAAGTGAAAACAACTTGGCATACAATTTAATAGGCAACATATAGATATAGGCAGCATGGTAATGAGGTTAGTTTCAAGTATGTCAAAAACATCTTCAAGAATTAACATGTTCAGTGAGGAATAGAAAAGATGTTTTAATACTGATATCAAATGATTGGCAAAGTAAAGAGTTTAAAATGTAAGCAAGCAAAGGATATGTTATGGCATAATGATAAGACAGTTTCAATGATGCTTCTCAAATCCAAAAATAACTCAAGTATGTTAATCCATTTGCCAAGACAAAGCTAAAAAAAGAGATACACTAAGATGGATCCAATATCAATGACTGGTCTAGAAAACATGTTACATGGGAGTCACAATGGGATGATATCAAAGGGCAAAACATCAACAGACAATAACATCAGTGCTGACAATTAACATTTAGACCAGTCATGGTGCCTTCCATAAGACAAAAATGGCAATTACCAATGCTAGCATACAAAACAAAATCAACCAGAGTTCCTACATCCTAAACGCATATCCAAGTCAGATCACAAGAATGCCAATCAGTCATAACATTACATGAAGTCAAGAAAAATGTATCCAAACATGAAGATAGAGAAAGCATAGTGTTGAGTCATGAAAACAAAGCTAGGTTAAAGGCAGACCAAACACATATAAGGTCAACACAGGTTATATAGGTTCAAACCATTTAGTACATCGTGAGGCACATATCAACATGATAATGACATTCCAAATCAAAAATAGCTGGCAAACTGAATTACAAGCAGAAAGTCATACATTCACCCAAGTGGTACAAGCATAGTGACATGAAGCAAGAGTCTAAACACAGTTATACACATAATGTCATTTAAATCAAGTAGCAACTTAGGCATGAACAACAGATAATCAAGAAGCTACTTTATCATGTTGGTACAAGCATAAAATCAGTCATGTTTACAGTGACAAATACACAAACATCATGATGGTCAAAGTTCTCACATGTGTTCAAGAGTAGGGCCTGTTACAAAACAACATAGCAGCCACATTCAAATTCAATCAAAAGTATCACTTTAACATAGACAAAGGCATGGGACTTAGTGGAAACCAAGTTAGGCAACATCAAGCAAACATACTATCACACATATATGGATTAGGTTCAAGGTGGTTGAGTAAATGTTAAAGGCACATAGGGGTAACAAGCATCCATAAACTAAAACATATCAAAACATATCATAAACATAATGTTGACATAAAGAACAAGATCATGATATCATCAAAGCATAATTTCTGAGATTAACATTTTAGCACAATGGTTTTTCATATACAAGATGGAAAAGCATAAGTCATAGAAAAAGAGAGGCATATGATCATCAACAGCACAGTTTCATCCTAAACTCCACATTCCTAATCATAAACCTTAAACTTCCACTAAATCCAAAATCAGTCCAGAGAGATGCAACATCAAGCAATAACTTGTATAATACTTAACAGTTCAAACAAATCAAACATCAAATACATGGTCAGTCATCAACAATGCAAAGGCAGTGGTGCATACGAGTGTGTACAAACTATCAACCTTAAAATTACAAACATCCACAATGACAAGGTTAAAACCATGACTGAATATACAAAAAAAAGCTTCTCTATTAGTAGTGGCAGAAAAAGACATTAATGCTATTTTGACAAGAACCAATTAACAACATTAAACAAACATCAAGCCAACAACAAAAATAGATAGGTTCAAGTTACTACAACCTAAGAGTATATCAGAACTATAAAGAGAAACATAGGTTAACAAGTCTCTTGTCTCAACATCATATTTAAGTAGATACGACATCTAAGTAGATCAACAAAACCAAGCATTAATCTTGTCCATATAAAACCACAATGAGAACTCAAAGTTACAGCCATTTAGTGGACAAAATAGAGGTATTATAACTCATCACAAAAGCATTCATATGTATCATATCAATGAAAAACATCAACTTATTTTATGAACTCGAGTCATGAGCACACAAACAAAGTATTCAAGCATATACCAACGAGATTTATATGTAAGAGAAAAAAACAAGATGCATATGATGTAATGACATTAAATGAGCATATTTAAATAAGAGGGACAAAACACGATACCAAGTGGAATAAGGTCCACTATCTCCAAATGTACTGATTGCTTCCTTTCCAAAACCCTCCAAGAATACCTTTCAACTTGCTTGCTCGACACTTTTGGAATTTCATAAGATTTTTGAGTGTTTGGTGAAAATTGTTGGTGTGTAGATGTGTAGAAGTGAGCCCCTTTTATAGGCTGAACCCAAGAGTTGTGTGAGTCCAAACATCAAACATGTGGAGTGCTGAGTAGAAATTAGTCACAATGTCTCTTTTTGAAATTCAAATGTTGGTCCATATCTTGGAGACAATTACGCCGTTCCTGCTGTGCAAAATCTCAGAATTGTAGGGTTAATTCACCACTTCATATATTGCTTCAGAGCTCTTCACTTGATGTCATTGGGAGGGGTATCAAATGAGGCAAAGGTTGGGGATGGCGTGGATAGATTGCAGACGAAAGCAGGTTGAATGCTGAAACTGGCAAATCCTCAGAACCACTTTTATTGAGGCAAAACGTTGAAAGCTTAAACGGGCAAGGCTTCTTGGAGAATTCAAATTGATAAACCGCGCCAACGGATTGAATTGAAACAAGTTCTTGAATGAATTGACAAGCTTGTATTTGAACTTCTCTTCTTTATTCTGAATTTCGCACACACGACAAAGGAGAAGGAACAATTTGGTTGTTTTGGTTTCCTTAGTGTCCACGCGCCACTTCCTCATTGGTTGGACATGGAGTTGAAAAGTCAACACAACAATGCTTACTTCCTATTGGTTCTTGGCAATGAAATCAACTCCACTATAGTTTGTAATACATTTTGTATGTTGGGCCAATTATGTGGGCTCATGAACAAAAATGATAAATGGTTTTCTATTTTTTGTTATAAAAGAAAATGAAAGAAAGATTAGGAAAACAAAATAATAATGGTGGATTAATTGATTAGGGTTATAGATATGGTTTAGGAGAATTAAAATTGACAAATTGAGAGCTTGGATAAAATTGGTTGAATGATTAATGAAATTGGTTAGGAAAATGAAAGATGATTAAGGGTAGATAAAGTGGGTAGAAATTTGGTTATGGAGAGAATCATGGTTAGGGTTATGGAGACAATCTCTAAGAGACTTGCTTGATTCAATGCTCCTTCCAAAAATCTTGATTAATCATCTCTTGAATCTCCTTAAGATAGCACCTGATAAAAAAGGAAACAAACACAAACAAAAACCTGATAAAAGGGTTAGCTATGCAGCATGATTGACCTAAAATGACATGCAAGAGATCAATGGATCTAAGGGTAAAATTTGGGGTACAACAGTTTCCCCTATTTAAATATCTTCACCGGATGACATGAGAGATGAAAATCCTCATGGAATCAAGGTGAAAGATATTTAAATACAGATAACCGAAATTTTTTCCCTTAGATGCAAAGACATGCAATGCTACTAACATGATGATATGATGCCATGAAAGATGCAGACAAAACAGGACACCAAAGAACAAAGAGCTACTAAACACATGAAAGCTTCACTGGGGAAGCAAAAAGGTTAGTATCCACAAGGAAAACTCCTTGGGGATGCAGGCTAACCAAAGAGACTCACCGGGGAGACTCGGAGGCAACATCGGGGATAGAAAACAAAAGGGATTCTCCACTGGGGAAAGATCCAGGGAGGTGGACGACAGGTTCAAAAATGACCGGACGACATTGGGGAAAAGACACAAACTTACTGGGCATGAAACCAGAAAGAAAACATGATCTCCACTAGAGATCAGTTTGAAATAAAAGGATAGACACCCGAAGAAGAGATTTTCTGGGGATTTCTTATGCTGAAGAGTTCAAACGGGATCTTCAAGAAAAGCCAGAAAAGGCAGAGACGAACTCTGCGCGCCAGATAAAAACACCTGGAGTTTAAAAGAGAACAAAGTTAACAAACCAAGAATAGACTCTGGTAACAAATAATTGCTTTATGAAGAAAAATAGTATGAACTGGATTTGTAACTTGGTTTAGGTTCATATTTGACCTGAGTTTGAGCAATACAGGCTCATGATAATCTGATATAAGCAAACGGTTCATGATAACCGAAAATAAACAACTGGTTCACGATAACCAGAGATTGAGGTTCACGATAACCTGAAATAAAAGGAATGGTTCACGATAACCAAAAATACAGGTTCACGATAACCTGATATAAAAAGCAAATGGTTCACGATAACCAGAAATATAGGTTCACGATAACCTGATTTCAAACGAATGGTTCATGATAACCGGAAATAAAAGGTTGGTTCACGATAACCGAATATACAGATTCATGATAATCTGATTTCAAACAAATGGTTCACGATAACCGAAGATAAACAACTGGTTCACGATAACCAGAGATATAGATTCACGATAATCTGATATAAAAAAGCTAGTACAGGTTTACGATAACCTGATATAAATAACTGGCTCACGATAACCAGAGGTTTATAGTGCTAACGGTTACTGAAATGTTAGGTATCCAAATGAGGTGATACAGGTTATAAGATGGTTTGCAGGTTAAACTTCCTGGGGAATACTGCACAAAGGGTCAAGATCTAGCGCACAGAGGCGAAGAAACCAGACACAAGCAAAACAAAGACAAAGAAGCAAAGACCCACAAAAGGGGAAAGAGGAAAAAAACAACAAAACCACACAAACAAAACACCCAAATGCAAAGATGCTTGATGCTATGGTATGATGCGAATGTTCAATGATATGCAAGAAACGACAGGCCGGGGACAACCAAAAAGAAAACACCGTGTCCACCACAAAGAGTCACACTGAAATCTGAGCAGGTAGTCAGCCTTCAAAGCCAATATGGGAATATCTTTAATTTACTGGGGAAACAACTTCTCAACAAACACCTTGTGTGGATACTGGTGAGACGTCCTTAGTGGTTAGCCATTGTTAAAGCATTTAAATCAGGGAGATATTGCTAATCCTCTTTTAGAGCTCAAAGTTTTCAAAACATTCCGCTTTTAAAAGCATTATTAATAAATAAGTGAAGTTTTGCATAACAATGAAAATATCAGAGTAATGATAAATATCAAACAAAGAATGGCTCCAAAATCTGATTTCATTAAAATGGTAACTTGCCAATAGCGAAGTTCCATGGATCATTACAATTGAAAAATGGCAGAAGAAAAGGATTACATCATATTCAATGACCTACTCCCTAATGACTAAAATCCTAGAATTCTTTGCTGATACAGACCATAGGGTCTAGGTTCTCAGGCATAGTACTTTCGTACTGACTCAGCATTCACAGGGTGTGTGAGCTGTTCACCATCCATTATTGTGAGGAATAAAGAACCTCCTAAAAATACAGTCTTTACCATAAACGGACCCTCATAGTTAGGCGCCCACTTTCCACGAGCATCCTTTTGAGATGGCAGAATCTTCTTGAGTACAAGCTCTCCTTCTTGAAATTCCCAGACACGGACCTTCTTGTCAAATGCCCTCTTCACTCTTTTCTGATACAGATGACCATGACACATAGCTGTCAGCCGCTTCTCGTCAATGTGATTTAGTTGGTCATATCTCTCTCTAACCCATTCAGCTTCGTCAAGCTTAGTTTCCATCAGGATTCTCAAAGATGGTATTTCTACTTCAATGGGGAGTACTGCGTCCATTCCATATACAAGGGAAAAAGGCGTTGCCCCTGTCGAGGTTCGAACCGAAGTTCTGTATCCGTGCAGAGCATATGGTAACATCTCGTGCCAATCTTTATATGTCTTGAACATTTTTTGCAGGATCTTCTTGATATTTTTATTAGCAGCCTCGACGGCTCCATTCATCTTGGGACGGTAAGGTGAGGAATTGTGATGCTCAATCTTGAAATTATCACATAACTCCTTCATTGTTTTGTTGTTCAGATTTGTTCCATTGTCAATGATGATCTTATTGGGAATTCCATAACGGCAAATAATGTTATTCTTGATGAAACGAGCAACTACTTGCCTAGTCACATGAGTAAAAGAAGCTTCTTCAACCCACTTGGTGAAATAATCAATGGCCACTAAAATGAAACGATGAACATTAGAAGCTTTTGGCTCAATAGTTCCAATCATATCAATGCCCCACATGGAGAAAGGCCAAGGGGATGACAAAACATTCAACAAAGTAGGAGGAACGTGCATTTTATCAACGTAGATCTGGCACTTATGACATTTCCTGGCGTATTGGATGCAATCAGCTTCCATAGTTAACCAATAATATCCACCCCTCAAGATTTTCTTAACCATGGCATATCCGTTGGCGTGAGTGCCAAAGGCTCCTTCGTGAATGTCGTGAATCAGCAGGTCTGCCTCTTGTTTATCAACACATCTTAGCAGGACCATGTCGTGATTCCTCTTGTAAAGCACATTGTTACTGAGAAAGAATTTGGATGACAATCTTCGCAAAGTTTTCTTATCAAGATTGGAAGCATTGACAGGGTATTCCCGAGTCTTCAAATAATTCATGATGTCGTGAAACCAAGGTTTTCCATCCACCTCTTATTTAATTGACTGGCAATAAGCGGGTTCAGTCTTGCGCTCGATACTGATGAGAGGTGCTTCATTGTGAAACCTGACTTGCCACATTAAAGCTAACATGGCTAGGGAATCAGCTATATGATTTTCAGTACGAGGTACATGACGAAAAGTGATCTCATCAAAACATGTAATCAATTCCATAATGTAAGCACGGTATGGAATGAGCTTTTCATCTTTGGTTTCCCATTCACCCTTGACTTGATAAATGACCAAAGCAGAATCACCCATAACTTCAAGGACATTGATTCCAAGATCAATTGCAGCTTCTAGACCCAAAATACACGCTTCGTACTCAGCAATATTACTTGTGCATCCAAAGTCCAACCTTGCTGTAAAAGGAGTATAACCACCATCGGGGTTTATCAATACAACACCCACACCATGTCCTTTGAAATTGGAAGAACCATCAAACATCATCTTCCATCTATAACTGGTCCCAAAACTTTCATTAGGGCCAGACCCTCCACAATCTTTTACTACCATAATGTCTTCATCCGGGAAATCAAACTTGAGTGGTTCATAATTTTCAACAGGCTGGTCTGCAAGGTATTCTGATAATACACTTCCTTTGATAGCCTTCTGAGGTACATACTGGATATCATATTCTGACAATAGCATATGCCAACGGGCGAGTCTTCCTGTTTGAGCGGGCTTATCGAAGATATACTTTATTGGATCCATTTTCGAGATCAACAAAGTAGTGTGACATATCAAATACTTCCTTAAACGTTTAGCGGCCCATGCTAAGGCACAACAGGTTTTCTCAAGTAATGAATAACGGCTTTCACTACCAACGAACTTCTCACTCAGGTAATAAATGACATGTTCTTTGCGACCAGTTTCATCACATTGGCCCAATACACAACCCATGGATCCCTCTAAAACAGTCATGTACATAATGAGAGATCTTCCAGGAACAGGAGGAATCAGAATAGGTGGTTCTTGCAAATAACTCTTGAGCTTCTCAAAAGCTTGTTGGCAATCAGAATTCCACTCTACAGTCTGGTCTTTGCGGAGTAGTTTGAAGATCGGTTCACAAATTGGAGTCATATTAGAAATGAATCTGGATATGTAGTTCAAATGACCCAAAAACCCCCTTGTAACGCCCCGAATATTTAATTATTTATTTAATTAATTATTTGTGATTATTCGGTTAATTTTGTGTTGAGGAGATTTAATTGGTAAGTTGGTATATAAGTTGGTTTAGTCGTAGAAATAATATTATAGTCGCGGAATAATATTAGTAGTAATATTATAGTCGTAGGAGAGTATTCGAATTAAGTGGGCTGGGTTTCGTATCGGAATTAGTAAATTAAGGGGTGTATGTTTTAGGCCCATTAGATATTATAAGTGAATACTATTATTTTAATAAAACAAATAAAAGAAGTAGAATTTAGTTTTGTGGTATCAGTAGAAAAGGGAAGTTACACGAGGGAGTTGGCAAAAGCAAAAACTGAAACCTAAGGGAAAAAGGGAGAAAAGTTGCGAACAATGCTAGGGAGAAGAAGAGGAGAAATTGCTGCAGGTGTGGAAAAATCAATAAAATTCGAGCTACCTTCGATCCAATCAGGTAAGGGTGGAGTTCGAATTTTATAATTGGGAGAATGATAGTTAATATGTAGGAATTGGGATTTATATAAATTTTCACTGTGTGGTGTTTATTGGGTTGAAATTGGTATATTATAGAGACCCATTGTTATTTGATAGAGTAATTAGAAACTATTTTTTTTTAAGCCGTAGCCTATAGCAATGCGTGTAGCCATTGTTGACTTTTCTTCCAACTAATGGCTTATGATGTTATATTAATAATAATTGAAAGTGGAGAGTTTCATCTAATGAGAGTCATGATATAATAGTTGATTAGATTATATATATATATATATATATATATATATATATATATATATATATATATATATATATATATATATATATACTCATGATGCAGCGCCCAACAGGAGAAGAAAAAAAAGGAAAATAATTGATTATTTTCTTTATATGTAGGGGGGGGGGGGGGGCTTTGTAATTGGTTGAAGGAGAGAAACAAATCCTTTTGTTAATTTCCAGGCAGTGTAAGGTGTGTAGCATAGCAGTTAATTTCTGCGCTACAGGTGGTGCTTTGCGCTACAGGAAGTGATTTTGTAGCATTGGCTCTTTTGGTTTTTTTTTAGTTAAATTACAATAGTAAACAGCAGAGTTTAATCTAATTAATCAGTCCAATTGGATTATAGTATATATGTTTAGTAGAGCTATTAAAATAGCAGAATAATTATAATAGCAGAGTTGATTTGATGATAGCAAAAAGAAAAAAAAAACTAGCAGCATAATATATTGTAGCAGAAAAATAAATTAGTAGCAGAATTGGACAGAAAGCAGTGTCGAGAGCAAAATTAAGCGGTATATTTAGTTGCCCGGAATCGAATGAAAATTTTTGGGGAAGTTCGTAATAATTAGTAGGTAGTGTGGTTGATTTTATTTTGTTGAAAAGATGCTGGAAGCTGAGAATAGTAGTAATTTTAGTCGCCCGGTAAAAATTAAGCGGTATATTTAGTTACCCGGAATCGAATGAAAATTTTTGGGGAAGTTCGTATATACGAGTAGATACGTGAATGGTATTTATTTTTGTTAAATTAAGTTGAATGCGTGGAATTGCCGGTATAGTCGATTGAGTTGGTTTTTGTCCCAAAATATGGACATGTTTTGTTGGAGGCCTAAATAGCCAAAAATTGAAAGTTGTTTATGTTGTGCTGAGTTGTATTTGTTGTGTTGATGTGGTTAATTGTATGTCGTTCATATGTCGCATACATTGCATTGATTAAGTTGGCCTTTGATGGCACCTGTTTAAGTTGAAAATTGCCTCGATAACCTGGCATATGTTTAAGTTGGGAGTTCTACTCCGAATGGTACCACATGCATCTGCATAAGTTGAGTCGCATTGAGTCGTATTAATGGATTTGTTGTTATGATAAATGTTGATTGGTTGTGATTTGGTTGTTAGTTGTGAATTGGTGAAACTTGTATGATTCTAATTCTAATATATTAATTATCATACTTTTGATTATATTATTGGATATCTCACCCTTTCTTTGTTTCGCCGTTGCCTTTATATTGGTAACGTGCAGGTAATCCGGAATGAAGGAAGCCTACCTTCAGTAGTTCGAGTCGGTGGTTGTCGCTCTGATACGTAGCACTCGGGGGGATAATCGCGTGTTTTTCCTATTGATTGAATTATGTTTAAGTTGCTGAATTTTATATTGTTTTTATTAAAAGCTTACATTTGAAGTTGTTTTATGTTGGATGAAGATGCTTTAACTATTTGAATAGTAAAGACTTGTGATTGGAAGTTGTTGTTTTGTTGAATTCAAAATTAAGAAAATTTTATGTTGAACTTATGAATCCGCTGCATGAAAGTTAAAGTTGTTATATTTTAAATACTAAACATGTTCGAATCAGTTGCCCGTAGAATTATATTAGTTATGTATGATTTACAGGTGATTGCATGATATGTTAAAGTTGAAATGAATGTGACATCTTGTATGTTGAAATTTTATACTCTGATATTATATAATTACGTTGGGTAGAATCGGGGTGTTACACCCCTCACTTGTGATTCAGTTTGTGGAGCTGGCATTTCTTGGATGGCTCGTACCTTGTCAGGATCTACTTCAATTCCTTTCTGGATGACGATGAAACCAAGCAACTTCCCTGACTTGACACCAAAAGTGCATTTGGCCGGATTCAACTTCAATTGATACTTCCGGAGTCTCTTAAATAACTTCAAGAGATGGTCCAGATGTTCCTCCTCTCTTCGGGATTTAGCAATCATGTCATCCACGTATACTTCAATTTCCTTGTGGATCATATCATGGAATAAAGTCACCATAGCTCTCTGATAAGTTGCCCTGCGTTCTTTAAACCAAAGGGCATAACTTTGTAACAGTAGGTTCCCCACGGGGTGATAAAGGTAGTTTTATCCATGTCGGCTGGGTCCATTCTGATCTGGTTGTAACCGGAAAAACCGTCCATGAAAGAGAAAACTGCAAACTTGGCTGTATTATCCACAAGAGTGTCAATATGTGGTAGTGGGAAATCGTCCTTGGGACTAGCTTTGTTGAGATCCCTATAATCTACGCACATTCGTACTTTACCATTTTTCTTCATAACCGGCACAATGTTGGCTACCCATTCTGGATATTTTGAGACTGCCAAGAATCCTGCATCCAATTGCTTCTTAACCTCATCTCTGATTTGGAGAGCCATATCTGGTCTACTTCTACGAAGCTTTTGCTTCACGGGCGGACATTCAGGCTTGAGTGGTAGCTTATGAACTACTATATCTGTATCCAATCCAGGCATGTCTTGATAAGACCAAGCAAACACATCTACATATTCTTCCAAAAGCAGGACTAGCCGTTGTCTGATCTCTGCCCCAAGCATTGCCCCAATCTTGACCTCTTTCCTCTTCCTTTCAGTGCCAAGGTTGATGACGTCAACTTTTTCTTCGTGTGGCTGAAGATCCATGTACTGATACTCACACATTTCTGCCAAGTCATCGGGGACCTCATAATCCTCTTCTTCCTCAGCTTGATAAATGGGTGAATCAAAGTCTATAGTGAGAGTAGGGTCATTGAATACAACGGGTTTGGGAATCACTCTGCACGATGGAGGGATTTATTTTATTAAAAATGCACAAACATGAACAAAAGAAGAAATTTGTAGTTTTGAAAAGATTGCCATTTTTCTTAAAACAAAAACAGGAATAAAGACAAGGAAGTTTAACAAAACAAACACTTCATTGATTAATAAGATTTAAAAGTGGTGGCCCATACAAAATAATCCGAAAGCCTTGGGCAAGGCTGCGGAATTGAAAACATCAAAGCAAACAAACAAATTACTCTAGCATAGGGTATAAAGTAGGTATCTCAATGGCTTCCCAGTTACTTAAAGCGGCGTCACACCGAAACACCAAATGATTGATATCTTCATCTTCAGCGTCTTCAATAATTGCGTGGACCTGTTGTCCTCCACTGACGAACACCTCTTGAATGGTCCTTGGTCTTCCTCTTGTTGAAGCAGCTCTTCCCTCAAAAGTTGGTTTGTAACCCAACCCTTGGTATTTCTCTCTTTCTAGGACCTTGACGATCTTGCCCCAGCCTTCAGGTACTCCTCCTCGTAAGGCAGATTGAATGCTTTTGAAAGAAACAAAAGATGGACAACCAGAGGCCACTGGTTCCTTGTCGTCAAGCATAATGGCATTAGCTATTTCAAGAGCCTGGAAAGAAGTTTCCAAAGCATCTTCATCCGCTTCAATGTAACGAAACGAGGAAAAATTACTGACCATCAGGTCCTCCTCACCATGTATGATAACTAACTTCTCGTCAGCCACGAACTTCATCTTTTGATGTAAGGTAGAGGTTACAGCACCAGCCTCGTGGATCCAAGGTCTACCCAGCAAACAACTGTAGGCAGGGTTGATATCCAAGATCTGAAAAAGGATGTTGAATGTTTGAGGGCCAATCAAAATAGGTAGCTCAATCTCTCCCATCACTGACCTTCTTGAACCATCAAAAGCTTTGATAATAAGAGAAGTGGGTCTCATTATAGCTCCTTGGTAAGACAGTTTATCAAGAGTTCTCTATGGCAAAACATTCAATGATGAACCGGTATCTACAAGAACTCTGACCATTGTATCCTCCTGACATTTCACTGATATATGTAAAGCAAGATTATGATTCCTTCCAGCTCGGGGTAACTCCTCGTCACTGAAACTAAGAGTGTTACAAGCTGTGATGTTGGCGACGACATGGTCAAACTGTCTAGCTGTTATATCCTAAGCCACATGTGCCTGGGCTAACACCTTTTTCAAAGCTGATATGTGAACTGGCGAATTAATTAACAGAGACAAGATCGAAATCTTGGATGGTGTCTGATGGAGCTGATCTATCACCCTGTAATCACTCCTCTTGATAATTCTTAGGAACTCTTCATCTGCTTCTTGAGAAATTACCTCCTTCCCTTTGTCTCTACATGGTGTGGGGACAATAGTTTCCTTGGGTGTGGTTTCTCTGAAAGAAGGAATGTATACTCTTCCACTTCGGGTCATCTTTCCAGTTCCAACTATATTAGTCACATCTTCAATAGTAGTTCCCACCTCTTTCCTTGGAACTACGTCTTCAACAGCGATTCCCACCTCTTTCCTTGGAATCACGTCTTCTCGTCTTCTGCTACTCATGACATTTTCATAGACCCACGACACTGCCTTGGTTCCTTGGAACCTAAATGGAACAGGTTGTCTGATGTCACATTGCTTAGATTGATTAATGGTGGAAGCATCAATCGTTTCAGGATTGCTGAAAATTCGTACTGGTTTATTAAACACAGGAACTATAGACCCAGACTTGGGTGCGTTGGACCCGGATACCTACCCTCTTGACTTTGGTAGGTTAAATGCAGGCTCAATTGCTGCAACTCTGTTTTCCTTTTCTTTGCTGAACACTTGTAGGAACCCTTCATTGATCAGATACTGAACATCATCTTGGACTAAACGGCAGCCCTTGATATTGACATTACATTCTTCACAGTCATCATGGTAAACTTCAACTAACCCAGCTTTGAACAGCTTAGCATGAAAAACCTTGATAGGAGTTTTGATCTTCGTTGCATCCAAAACTAATACCTCATCCTTCCCATCTTTTATAGCATTAGTGGTCCCATGGGTAGGCAAAGGGTTGTTCTTTACATTTGGTTGATTATCAGCAAATGAAAGAATATTCTTCTCAATCAAAACCTTCACTACATTCTTCAACGCTAAGCAACCCACCAAGTCATGACCAACGCCTCCTTGATGAAAAGTACAAGTTGCATTTGGGTTGTAGAAAGGCATAGATTTCTCGGTTGGTGGTCCCAAAGGTCTAGTAACGATCAACCCTTGCTCCACTAAAGAAGGATAGAGCTCTGTATATGACATTGGTATAGGCAGAAATGTTGGCTTTCCTCCTTGCATCTTGTGGGGAAAATTCTGCTGTGGAGCCTGTGGCCTTGGTTGTTGATAATTTTGGTTTTTAGGCCATTGCAGATAAGCTGTCTGTTGATAAGGCGGCGCCTGCTGCGCAACTTGGTGGTTAAAAGTAGGCGTAACAACAGCTACGTAAGGTTGCTGAGCATACTGCATCTGGTAGATTGGATACTAAGAGAAGTTTGGTCTCTGCTGTTGCTGATACATTGGTTGCTTCCATTGAGGGCTCTGGGGTTTTCCTGTCATGACGACATTAGTTTCTCCTTCCCTCTTCTTATGAGAATGACTAGGGGACTTCTTAGTACTGACACCAGTTAAACTGCTCAGAGAACCGATTACTTTTCCACTCTTTAATCCTGCCTCTACCTTCACACCAATTGCAACAATATCGGCGAAATTAGCACTGACACTACTGATCATTCTCTCATAAAATTCAGGCTTTACTGTGTCTACAAACCAATCAGCCAACTCTTTCTCAGTCAATGGTGGTTCGACCTGAGAAGCAGTCTCTCTCCAACGTTGTGCGTATTCTTTGAAAGTCTCAGTACCTTTTTGGGCCATACTCAACAACTGCCTATGGTCAGGGGATAAATCCATATTATACTTGTAGTGTTTCACAAAAGCATCAGTCACATCCTAGAAACAACGGATCTGGGACTGGTCTAGACTCAAATACCACTTAGCAGCAGCCCCCTTCAAACTGTCCTAAAAACAATGGATCATTAGCTTGTCATTGCGTACGTGCGCGGCCATTCTTTGGTAGTACATAATCAGATGAGATTTGGGACATGTGGCCCCTGAATACAACTCAAAACTTGGTAACTTGAACTTGGGTGGAATTACCAAATCTGAAACCAAACACATGTCGTTAATGTCAATACTGAATTCATTACTCAACTCCATTGCCTTCATCTTTCTCTGCATTATTTCAACACTTTCTCTTAGTTTCTCGTGTCTATCATCTCCTTCTTCTGACACATCAATATAGTCGTAGGGCTGGTGGTTTTGGAAAACCGGATGCACTTGCGTTTGTACTGCTGGTGGGGCATAGGTAAGAATAGCTTGAAGAGTCTCATTGACCAAAGGAACTGCTTGCTGTGTTGTCAAAGGAACTGTAGCACAGATAAAATCTTCTGGCATGCCTAAAGTGGGATTCATGACAGGGATGATAGGAGGTTCTACCGTTGTAGTGACGATTTCAGAGACCACTGTGGCCTGGGTGTCCATCTTTGCATTCATAACATTAATAGCCTCGAGGATTTGTCCCATTCCTCCTCGTATTTCGTTCAATTCATTATTGACTCTGTCCATCTCTCCGTATATCTCTGACATTCTAAATCGAGCTTGGGCCCGAGTGTTGTAGTTGTGTCTGGGATTCAGTGTGACGATTCTGGAGAGAACACGGCGACATAAGACAAAGACAAGGAAAGAAATGCACATGAAGATGCAAATGAGGATGCAAATGCAAATGCAAGCTAAACTATCAAGAAACCAAAGAAATTTTGCAAATAATATAGACGATAGATTCTTTGACAAAATAAACTTCTTCATTCAAGAGTCTGGTGAACATTACATCAGGAGCAGTGTATCTTCATACTCCAAGTACATAAATAGAAATACATCAAAAGTGGAGGGGAACATTAGCAACAAAAGAGATAACAACAGTAATACTAAGGATTGAATCCACTGGTTGATGATCCCTCTCCTCCATTAATCACTCTTATCAATTTGCTGATACACTCTTTCGTATCCTCTCTTGCAAGAACCAATTCTCCTAACTCTTCCACCATCTTCTGATTTGTCTTGGAAGGTGATTCATGGCGAGGATGTGGCTTCATCATCACACGAGCTATATCACGAGACCATTGCAAGTGAGCCTCTATGACTGGGCATTCAGCTTTCCATAGCTGTCTGTTAATCTGGCGCCAAGCGCGCTCCAAACGCATCTTCATTTCAAAACCACCTCTTTCATCATAAAACATCATCTGCATATCCTCGTCGTCTGGAATTCCCTCTTTCACATGACCCAACTGACGGCGTGCAAGGACAGGGTTGTAATTGATACAACTATTTCTCCCATGAGAGGCACATTGGGGCAATCTCCACAGCTATGGATTATGATAATTCCTTCTTCAGTTGAATCATACCACTCGATGTCGGTATGCTTCAATTCCATCAGCTTTTTGGACCAAATCTTACAGTCTTCGACCTCCCAGAAAGTCAGAGTCTTTGGCAGATAAGAAATGAACCACTTGTAAAAGAGGGCTACGCATCATACAATTGGCCCACAGCCTCTGGTGTATCTGGTCTGTATGGAATGGTAAACATCAGCTAGCAGTGTCGGGACCGGATTGTTGACTGTAAAAAGCTGAATGGCTTGGGTATCCACAAAGTTCTTGGCATTTGGAAACAGAAACAATCCATATATCATCAGAGCTAAGGTTGACTCAAATAAAGCCTCACTTCCTCTGTTTTTAAAGTACAGGGCCTTTTCCATCAAGAACTGAACAGGCAGTCCATGTTTCCCTCCTTTGTTAGTTAGGTTAGCCTGGATGTCAGATAATCTGACTCTGGTTACTCTGGCGATGTCTTTGGCGGAAGGCATTTCTTCAATCCCAGAAAAGATGGAAGCTTCTCTGACTGGAATCCCTATCATGGCTGAGAACTCCTCTAGGGTCGGCACCAACTGGAATTCAGAGAATACGAAACAGCGGTACGCAGGATGATACAACTGAACCAAAACTTCAAGGGGCCCTACAGTCACTGGTGTCTTCATCAATGGAATGACACACCCATATCTATCAGCGAAGGCTGCCTGGTCTTCGATCATTTCTCCTAACCACAACAAACGCTCCACCTCTGGCAGTTCAAAGAAATAAGGCCAAACTCTTTTCCCTGTAGCATCCATTTCTACAAAATCTGCAAAACAAAATTAGTATCTTGATAGTTTAGCAGGAATGCAAAATGCAATGCAAAGTTTCATGGAATTTAGACGCTCGCAAAATATCAAGAGATATCAAAAGACCTTATTTTCATTAAATAAAAGGTGAATTACAATAGTTGATACACTTTCAAAAGCCCTAAACATAAAGCTAAATAAAAGCTAGAAAGTCCTAAGGAAATTCTCCTAAGAGCCTTGTGTTGAGTCTTCTGATTTCTTTCTCCATCTAATCCCTTTCTGCGACGAGGTTGTCAAGAATGGATTTCCAAGCTGGAGGCTGACTGTTAGAGGAACTTGGATCTTCTAGGGCCTTTCTCTTCTTGCATGAGAGTAACTCTTCATCCTTGATCTGTAGCTGCTTCTGGAGTTCTAAGTTTTCTTTAACAACCACTTGATACATGAGCTTCCAGGCTTCTTCTGACCTTTGGGCTTGTCTTAAAGAAATCTCCAGCTCTTCTTCTTTTGACATGAAGTATAAAACAAACTCTTTCTTCAAAGTAATTGGTTCCTGCCTCTTGTAGGGCATCTTTAACTCTATAGCTCTTCTTCTGACCCATTGGAGATAGGGCTCCAAGGACACACAGTTAGATCTTCCTAAAGAACTTCTTCCTCTTTTGCGCTTGCTACTCCAAGCTTCCAAAATCAGCTTCTTCTGTTCTTCATTCTTGTCATATGTTTCAAAGTAGATGCTTTCCACATGAACATTGAGAGGTTTATCTTCCAAAGGATACCCTAATTGGCGTCGTGCTAATACAGGGTTGTAGCTGATACCTCCTTTAATATCAAGAAGAGGCACATTGCCATAGTTCCCACAGCTATCTATAATCAGGATTCCATCATACACCCTATTATACCAGTCAATGTCTCGTGGGAGAGTGCCATAATCTTCTGAGACCACCATCCTTTCTTGGAATCCCAGAATGCGCATGCCTTCGGTAGATACGAAATAAACCATCTATACAGTATGAGGACACAGCAAGTAATCTGTCCATTTCTATGACCGTTTCTTGTATGGACTGAGTGATAAGCTTCAGCAAGCAGGGTAGGTACCAGATTCTGTTTCAAGAATATTTTGATTGCATTCAGATCCACAAAGTTGTCAGTGTTCGGAAACAGGAAATGTCCATAGATAAGTAATGCAAAAACAGCTTCAAAGGCATCCCGGTTAGAGTGTTTAGCAAAGTAGCGGGCCTTTTAAAGCAAGAACTTAGCAGTTAACCCAAAAATTCCTCCCTTAGAAGTCAAATTGCTTTTGGTGTCAACCAATTCCAAATGAGTCTTCTTGGCTATTTCTTCTTCTTTAGGATCCTTCTCGAAGATAGGAAACGGGAACTCATCCTTGATAGGCAAATCAATTATCTAAGAGTATTCCTCAAGGGTAGGTAAGAGTTGATAGTCAGGAAATGTGAAGCAGTGATACTTTGGATCATAAAACTAAAGCAGATTTGAGAGGAGTCCTTCATCAATGGTCTTCTTCAACAAAACCCACAACTTTCCATATCTGTTTATGAATCCTTTAGGATCTGTTAGCAAATCTCCCAATTTCCTTAGGTCATCCAATTTGGGACTCTTGAAAGTGTATTTAATGGTGTTTCTTCTTGAATTGTCCATGATATCCCTCTGATATAAGGAAAGAAATCTGAGTTCCATGAAACAGATGCAGCATGAATGCTTATGATGTATGAATGCAAAGCACACACAGAGCACACAAAACACAAGCAAAGGGGGATAGGTTAAGCATGGAGCTAGGGTTTACCCTTCCAATTGGTATGTTATATTGGTTTTTCACCTGCTGAACGGGGTTCTAAAAAGTTCCCAGAGTCGACAACCCATCTTTCGGATTTTAACGATTTCCCAGATGACTTGGTAATCAATAAAATTCTCAAGAGAATCTCATCTGAGTGTAGTATCGCGTGACAACCAATTCAGAAATAGACTCCATTATGGTCACCGCACTACATCCTAAAAGGCTTAAGTGGGGTTTGATAACTACGGTTCTCAATATCAAGGGCTCCTAGGTCGAGAGTAGCACGTTTTCACGAATGGATTCGTTCAACATAACTAAACTCTCAAGAGGGCCTCAACTGAGTGATGTTGTCTCAATTTAACTTTTTCAGGATTCGAATCCCTCAAAGCCTCCTTGAATATACCATCGTCCTATCATAAGTGCACTCAAATCCAGGTTAGGATTTATCTCACCACTCAAGAACCAAGCCAACAAAAGAAACTCAAGCACAACATATATACAGGTAATCAAACAGATATACACAAATATAGCAAAATAAAACAAGAAAAAATAAGGTGGGATTAACCCTAAAAAAGAAGAGTATTCCCCAGTGAAGTCGCCATTTCTGTTGCGGTGAGAATCAGATAACAAGCTATTAATTAACTTGCATCACATTTCTGTGAATTCACAACCGACTTTGATTTATCCAAAGGAAAGGTTCAAGATCGAGAAAAACCTAAAGGGGGGAGATCTAAGGTTCGGGGGTTGGTTACGCCTAGGGAAGGTATTAGCATCCTAAACGTCCGTAGTACTCTATGGGAGCCTCATGTTTTAACTTGTTATATCTTACTCGCTTGCTAAGGGTGTTATCCTAAAGGTTGAAACCCTAGGGGTTAGTATCTAAGTATACTCGACAAGGTATCGCACCTTGCGCCTACGTATCCTGACGGGAGTGGAATCAGAGTATCCGTAGTTCACCGATCTAAGGGTGAAGGATAAGAACCATTGACTATGGCCAAAGTTCCTAGGGAAAATGAGTATGAGCTCATTTTAGAGTTCACGATAACTCTCTAAATCTAAGTTATAGGGGAAAAGTGAGTTCTCATGATGATGAGAATCACATAGAGTTCAAAACTCTAACCTACTTCTAAGTTATGATTTCATTGGCTCTCATGAGGCCAAGAAATAAGGATAAACCTAGAAGGACAAAGGTAGGGTGGTTGTTTAGTGACTTCAAGAGTCAATTTCAGAAGGTCTCCCTTTGGAATGGGGGGGGGGGGAAGATAACAGTTGTAACATTACTAAAAGAGTTAATTCAAATATGATGACGTAAAAGACATGAATAAGATATGAGATGAAACAAAATTATGATATCAATGCAAAATTAGAATCATACATGGTGGACAATGATCACACATGATAAATGGAGATAACATGGCAAGATGAATAAGGAAGTGCAATAAAACCCTAATAAGCATTCCTAATCTTATCATGAATAAAGGTCTCAAGATTAAATATTTTTATCAATTTTATTTTATATTTAGAAAGTAAATTCAATTAGAAGAACATAGCAAAAAGAATGGAGAGAAAAAGATTTAAGATGAACAAGTTATGGTATTTTGAAAATTGAGATATAAACTTGAAAATAAGAAAACAAACAAGTGATAAAAATTAAGGAAATGGTACACCTAGGGATTGAACCCAGGTCTTCGCTCACAGGTTAAAACCAAATCCAATCCAACCAACGCGCGCCTTTGATACATAATGGATAGCATAACTATATATGTAAAGAAGAGCGAAAATTATGAAATAAAATAAAAGGACTGAGGCGAGGGGGATTTGAGCCCCAGTCCTAGAGGTAGGCAAGGCGTGTGATTGTGTGTGCTTGCCACTGGGGTGGCTGTTACATCCGGTATTATAATTGCTTCAATAAATACATGATCCTTCTATGCGCGCATGATTCAAATGAACCACAAACCAACCAACACGCATACTACTCAAGACTGCCATGTTCAAACCATGATATGCCATACTACCCAACATCAAGTAAGAAACAGAGATAGGATTGCTCATTCAAAAGCAAGAAATGCTACACATATCAAGTGCCATGTAAGTACTTAATCATACAAATTGGTCATCAACTAACAACAATCACTTGAATGCATAAAGCAAAGAAAACCATCGCAGTCAAAGTAGCAGCATGCTAAAGGAGGTTTAATAAAATGGTTTGAAAAGCAACCAACAAACACACATGTAGTTCACAGTTCCAAATGGCAATTGAGTTCAGCTCATGTGTGTCAAAATAATCTCAAGACTTAACATACTTAATGGAGATCAAACAAAAACATGTTTTGAAAACAAAATACGAACATGCATACCAAGAAATCCAAAGCAGTTATGGCATGGTTTTGATCATAAGCTAAATGTTGACAATCAAATTAGCACAAAAAGCAAAGTAAGCTAGCAGCAAGCATCAATCAAGTTTAAAGGGGTTTAAATGAAGTGAAAACAACTTGGCATACAATTTAATAGGCAAATATAGATATAGACAGCATGCTAATGAGGTTAGTTTCAAGTATGTCAAAAACATCTTCAAGAATTAACATGTCCAGTGAGGAATAGCAAAGATGTTTTAATACTGATATCAAATGATTGGCAAAGTAAAGAGTTTAAAATGCAAGCAAGCAAAGGATATGTTATGGCATAATGATAAGACAGTTTCAATGATGCTTCTCAAATCCAAAAATAACTCAAATATGTTAATCCATTTGCCAAGACAGAGCTAAAAAAAGAGATACCCTAAGATGGATCTAATATCAATGACTGGTCTAGAAAACATGCTACATGGGAGTCACAATGGGATGATATCAAAGGGCAAAACATCAACAGACAATAACATCAGTGCTGACAATTAACATTTAGACCAGTCATGGTGCATTCCATAAGACAAAAATGGAAATTACCAATGCTAGCATACAAAACAAAATCAACCAGAGTTCCTACATCCTAAACGCATATCCAAGTCAGATCACAAGAATGCCAATCAGTCATAACATTACATGAAGTCAAGAAAAATGTATCCAAACATGAAGATAGAGAAAGCATAGTGTTGAGTCATGAAAACAAAGCTAGGTTAAAGGCAGACCAAACACATATAAGGTCAAGACAGGTTATATAGGTTCAAAACATTTAGTACATCGTGAGGCACATATCAACATGATAATGACATTCCAAATAAAAAATAGCTAGCAAACTAAATTACAAGCAGAAAGTCATACATTCACCCAAGTGGTACAAGCATAGTGACATGAAGCAAGAGTCTAAACACAGTTATACACATAATGTCATTTAAATCAAGTAGCAACTTAGGCATGAACAACAGATAATCAAGAAGCTACATTATCATGTTGGTACAAGCATAAAATCAGTCATGTTTACAGTGACAAATACACAAACATCATGATGGTCAAAGTTCTCACATGTGTTCAAGAGTAGGGCCTGTTACAAAACAGCATAGCAGCCACATTCAAATTCAATCAAAAGTATCACTTTAACATAGACAAAGGCATGGGACTTAGTGGAAACCAAGTTAGGCAACATCAAGCAAACATACTATCACACATATATGGATTAGGTTCAAGGTGGTTGAGTAAATGTTAAAGGCACATAGGGGTAAGAAGCATCCATAAGCTAAAACATATCAAAACATATCATAAACATAATGTTGACATAAAGAACAAGATCATGATATCATCAAAGCATAATTTCTGAGATTAACATTTCAGTACAATGGTTTTTCATATACAAGATGGATAAGCATAAGTCATAGAAAAAGAGAGGCATATGATCATCAACAGCACAGTTTCATCCTAAACTCCACATTCCTAATCATAAACCTTAAACATTCATCAACAACACAGTTTCATCCTAAACTCCACATTCCTAATCATAAACCTTAAACATCCACTAAATCCAAAATCAGTCCAGAGAGATGCAACATCAAGCAATAACTTGTATAATACTTAACAGTTCAAACAAATCAAACATCAAATACATGGTCAGTCATCAACAATGCAAAGGCAGTGGTGCATACGAGTGTGTACAAACTATCAACCTTAAAATTACAAACATCCACAATGACAAGGTTAAAACCATGACTGAATATACAAAAAAAAAAGCTTCTCTATTAGTAGTGGCAGAAAAAGACATTAATGCTATTTTGACAAGAACCAATTAACAACATTAAACAAACATCAAGCCAACAACAAAAATAGATAGGTTCAAGTTACTACAACCTAAGAGTATATCAGAACTATAAAGAGAAACATAGGTTCACAAGTCTCTTGTCTCAACATCATATTTAAGTAGACACGACATCTAAGTAGATCAACAAAACCAAGCATCAATCTTGTCCATATAAAACCACAATGAGAACTCAAAGTTACAACCATTTAGTGGACAAAACAGAGGTATTATAACTCATCACAAAAGCATTCATATGTATCATATCAATGAAAAACATCAACTTATTTTATGAACTCGAGTCATGAGCACGCAAACAAAGTATTCAAGCATATACACACAAGATTCATATGTAAGAGAAAAAATAAGATGCATATGATGTAATGACATTAAATGGGCATATTTAAACAAGAGGGACAGAACACGATACCAAGTGGAATAAGGTCCACTATCTCCAAATGTACTGATTGTTTCCTTTCCAAAACCCTCCAAGAACACCTTTCAACTTGCTTGCTCGGCACTTTTGGAATTTCAGAAGATTTTTGAGTGTTTGGTGAAAATTGTTGGTGTGTAGATGTGTAGAAGTGAGCCCCTTTTATAGGCTGAACCCAAGAGTTGTGTGAGTCCAAACATCAAACATGTGGAGTGCTGAGTTGAAATTATTCACAACGTCTCTTTTTGAAATTCAAATGTTGGTCCATATCTTGGAGACAATTACGCCGTTCCTGCTGTGCAAAATCTCAGAATTGCAGGGTCAATTCACCACTTCATATATTGCTTCAGAGCTCTTCACTTGATGTCATTGGGAGGGGTATCAAATGAGGCAAAGTTTGGGGATGGCGTGGAGAGATTGCAGACGAAAGCAGGTTGAATGCGGAAACTGGCAAATCCTCAGAACCACTTTTATTGAGGCAAAACGTTGAAAGCTTAAACGGGCAAGGCTTCTTGGAGAATTCAAATTGATAAACCGCGCCAACGGATTGAATTGAAACAAGTTCTTGAATGAATTGACAAGCTTGTATTTAAACTTCTCTTCTTCATTCTGAATTTCGCACACACGACAAAGGAGAAGGAACAATTTGGTTGTTTTGGTTTCCTTAGTGTCCACGCGCCACTTCCTCATTGGTTGGACATGGAGTTGAAAAGTCAACACAATAATGCTTACTTCCTATTGGTTCTTGGCAATGAAATCAACTCCACTATAGTTTGTAATACATTTTGTACGTTGGGCCAATTATGTGGGCTCATGAACAAAAATGAGAAATGGTTTTCTATTTTTTGTTATAAAAGAAAATGAAAGAAAGATTAGGAAAACAAAATAATAATGGTGGATTAATTGATTAGGGTTATAGATATGGTTTAGGAGAATTAAAATTGACAAATTGAGAGCTTGGATAAAATTGGTTGAATGATTAATGAAATTGGTTAGGAAAATGAAAGATGATTGGGGGTAGATAGAGTGGGTAGAAATTTAGTTATGGAGAGGATCATGGTTAGGGTTATGGAGACAATCTCTAAGAGACTTGCTTGATTCAATGCTCCTTCCAAAAATCTTGATTAATCATCTCTTGAATCTCCTTAAGATAGCACCTGATAAAAAAGGAAACAAACACAAACAAAAACCTGATAAAAGGGTTAGCTATGTAGCATGATTGACCTAAAATGACATGCAAGAGATCAATGGATCTAAGGGTAAAATTTGGGGTACAACAACCGGAGAATCCGCCTTTTTGGTTCAAATCGGATCAGACTTGCCCTTACCATCAAGGAGGACCAGGGCATAACATAGAAAATTGTCTCAACTTTAAATCCGATGTGCAGAAACTTGTTAGGAGCGGGGTCTTATCCTTCCAGGATACAAATCCAAATGTTTAGACGAACCCGTTGCCTCAACACGAGAAGGCTGCGGTAAATTTGATAGAGGAAGAGTCTAACCACAGCTATCAAATTAATGATGTACTCTTATTGGGAACCAACTTGGTCAAGATGCATTGCAGACAGAGCGGATACGGTCATGTACCGTCTCATAACTATCACCAGTGTGATGTCTGCTCTAAAGACAATCAGGGATGTTCTGTGGTGCAATCAGCCCTACAGGAACAGATGGATCTCGGATGGATCCAAGATCACCGAATCCGTGAGGTCAACATGACTTATACAAATTCCAACATCATTCAAAACCCTGACATCCGTGCAATGAATGTTAACTTGGTGGCAATGCACTCAAGGCAAAGCCAACATCATAACCTGCCGCGGCACGATTACGATTCCTGTCTAATTTGC
This sequence comes from Lathyrus tuberosus, assembly GCA_022829125.1. Taxonomy (NCBI): domain Eukaryota; kingdom Viridiplantae; phylum Streptophyta; class Magnoliopsida; order Fabales; family Fabaceae; genus Lathyrus; species Lathyrus tuberosus. Next base: position 3,112,872 of record JALAZF010000414.1, on the reverse strand, counting down.
TCGGTAAATAATCAGGGATGCTCTTTTGTACAAGAGGCCCTCCAGCGTCAGATGGATCTTGGATGGATCCAGGACTACAGGGATAGAAGTCATTATCAAGTTAATATGATTCAAATATTTGATATTCGCTTGATGAATACCAGCTTGGTGGAATTTTACGCTAAGCAAGTCCAACTCGATTTTCTGACTTCCCATGATTATCAGAACTGTAAAGCATGTCGTGAGAGTGACCAAGGATGTGCACTTGTTCAAAGAATACTTCAACACATGTTGAACTACTGGTGGCTTCCAATCTATCTAGATGAAGACACACAACAAGTCAGTATGACTAATGGAAACCCTACTAGGCATCACAGTCAGGATGTTCAATCATTGGAAACAGATCTAGTAAGGTTACACTGCATACAAAGCGGACGTGGCCAGGTGCCACCACACAACTATGAGCGCTGTAGAGTTTGCTCAGAGAATAACCAAGGATGCTACCTCGTGCGAACAGCCCTTCAGAGTCAGTTGGACCACAAAGAAGTTCAACCGTGTTCAAACTCTGGTCCGATCAACATAATGTCAGACTATCTTCCCAATCGAGGCAAGGATGTTGTCTTGATCCTTAAACGAGAAGTGGCCAAAGACGTATGAACCATAATCCCTTTACTCCATAAATCAAGAGCTCCTCTTGATAGTGGAAAGATTCTCAACCTCGAACCAATTGAGGCAGGCTACGATGGTCAGAAAAATCTCAAGGCTCCTGTAGTTATCTATCTGCCGGGACCAGCACCGTACAAATCAGATAAAGCTATCCCTTATAAATACGGTGCAACAACAATTGAGAATGGAAAGGAAACTCCATTACCCTCCGTCGTGAATATTGCAGACATCAGTCGAGTGACACGGAGTGGTCGAATCTTCAACCGAGGAGTTGGAGAGCCTACCAGAGAAAAGGAACCTCAATCAGAAGTTCCCAATCAACCAGTCGATCAATTCAGTAATCCCGACCTTTCAAAGAACAACGATGAGATGCTGAAGCTCATACAGAAGAGTGAGTACAACATTGTTAACCAACTGTTGCAAACTCCTTCGAGAATCTTTGTGCTATCTCTCTTGCTCAGTTCCGAAGCTCACATGGAAGCTTTGCAGAAAGTCTTAGAGCAAGCTTTCGTAGAACAAGATGTGACGATAAGACAATTTGACAGCATCATCTCCAACATCACTTCCTGCAACAACTTGGGGTTTAGTGATGAAGAACTACCGAAAGAGGGCCAGAATCACAATATGGCACTCAACATTACAGTTAACTGCCAGGACGATGCATTAGCCAGCGTACTGGTAGACACTGGATCAGCTCTAAGTGTTATGCCAAAATCTACTCTGATACGATTACCATTTCAAGGATCTCCGATGAGGGGCAGTGAGGTCATCGTCAAAGCATTTGACGAATCCCGAAAAACAGTTATCGGCGAAGTCGACCTTCCCATAACTATCGGTCCTCACACTTTTCAAGTCACTTTCCAGGTCATGGACATCCGGGCAGCCTACAGCTGTTTGTTAGGAAGACCTTGGATACACGGGACTGGGGCAGTCACTTCGACAGAAGCTGAAGTTCGTCAAGAATGACCAACTAGTCACAGTTTATGGAGAGCAAACCTTGATCGTGAGCAACTTATCATCGTCCACTTGTGTAGAACCAGAGGAGGTTGTTGGAACCCAGTTCCAAGCACTTTCGGTGAGCATTGAGAACCAATCAGAAAGAGGAACATCGATTTCCTTATACAAAGATACTCTCAAAGTAATCAAAAGTAACAATGCAAAAGGATGGGGACAGCTTGTCATTCCTACTGACAACAAAACAAAGAAAGGTCTTGGTTTTTCCTCAACCTGTACCCAGATTGCTACTAATAATGAAAGTCTTCATCCTATTTACCAAGATATATACCAAGATCAGACTTCAAAATGATATACAGAGATTATGATCCAGAAGGATGATGCGCTCCACCAAACTTGTTAGAGGAGGACACTCTGATGAAAGACAACTTTGACCATGACTATTATGGCCCAATGGATGGCCTGCCTATCTGGCAGCTATACCCGGGAGACTTGGGGAAAAAGAGTCAGCCCAACAATGCGTATCAACTGAGCATCATTGAAAAGAATACCTGTGTCTCCACCGAATCATGGGATTATTACTCAAGGCATTCTGAAGATATCCAGTATAATGATGAATTTACAAAGAACACAGGACAAGAGTTCCTTAACTATGCTTTTCCCGAGGTCAATGTCATCGAAAGGGATGACTCCTCCAGTTCCAAAGAAGTGTGGGACACCTTAGGACAACCGAGTGGCAAATACGACTTCAAGGCCAAGTACGCCACTCCTGAAAGCTCTCATATCAGGCTCGAAGACATCTAACCCACTGGATGGGGAGATCTTCCTGAGAGTACAAATATTGTGCAAGATACAACAGAAGATTCCTCCTACGACAACTCTGCCTGGGAGACAGATTCCAACAAACCTGTTCCACTAGAAATCAGCGTTATTTCTGAAGACAAATCAAGAAGAAAGGTACCAGACTTTGTGATTCACCGAGGAGTTCGCCGCCAATGGGTTGCTATCAATGTTCTGAAAGTCGTCCATAAGTCTAAGTAATTGCCATCTTTGTTTTAACCTTTCACCCCGCCCAGGTGAAACAAATGTTTTGATAGGGCTCACTTTCTGTAAACGTCCCTCTTCGCTTCGCCCAAAGAGACAGAGTTTTGTTTTATAGGGCTATAGTTTCAAGAATCGACAAAATCATAAATAAAATAACGTCATTCTGTAATTTCCGCATTTATTGTTGTTTTCTCTTTTCGCTTTTTCAGAAAATGGTAATCCTAAAAACAACTCAAATAATAAAAACAAGTCGTTTTCAGAAAATACACTGCACACACTCTTGCATTTCTCTCTATCTCTTCTAAAAACAATCATCATGTCATGCAAATTGCTTGTTTTAAACCCCATTGAAACATACGATCCAACGCCTTCTCCCAACTTTAAATTCCCGGTATTTGAGACTGAAGAAGAAAATGACGAAGGAATTCCAGAAGAGATCTCCCGATTACTCAGACAAGAGAAAAGGTCCATTGAACCTCACAAAGAGCCGTTGGAAACGATCAAATTGAGTTCAGAAGAAGAGAGAAAAGAAGTCAAGATTGGGGCACTGCTCATCTAACTATCAAAGAAAGTTTGATAAAGCTTCTCAAAGAATTTCCCGATGTATTCGCTTGGTCTTATCAGGATATGCCAGGGTTGGATACCAGCATCTTGGAACATCATCTACCATTGAGATCAGAATGTTCGCCCGTAAAGCAAAGACTAAGACAGACTCACCCGGACATGGCCATCAAAATCAAAGAGGAAGTACAGAAACAGATTGACGTGGGTTTCCTCGCCACATCAGAATATCCTCAATGGTTAGCCAACATAGTACCCGTTCCAAAAAAGGACAGAAAGGTCAGAATGTGTGTAGACTACAGGGATCTGAACAAGGCCAGTCCAAAGGATGACTTTCCCTTACCACACATTGACATGCTAGCAGACAGTACAACAAAGTTCAAAGTATTCTCCTTCATGGATGGATTCTCGGGCTATAATCAAATCAAAATGGCGCCGAAAGATATGGAGAAAACTTCATTCATCACCCCATGGGGCACTTATTATTACAAGGTAATGCCGTTCGGTTTGAACAACGCCGGGGCAACCTATCAAAGGGCCATGACTACTCTGTTTCATGACATGATACACAAAGAAATCAAAGTATATGTCGATGATATGATTGCCAAATCTAAGACGGAAGAGGAGCATGTAACCCACCTGTCAAAGCTATTCGAGCGTCTGAGAAAGTACAAGCTCTGCTTGAATCCCAATAAGTGCACATTCGGTGTTCGCTCAGGAAAACTGCTAGGGTTCATCGTCAGCCAGAAAGGAATTGAGGTTGATCCTGACAAGGTCAAGGCCATTCAAGAAATTCCTTCTCCAAATACTGAAAAACAAGTCAGGGGATTCCTGGGACGTTTGAATTACATTTCCAGATTTATATTCCTCATGACCGCGACATGCGCGCCAATCTTCAAATTACTCAAAAAGACTCAGGACTGCGTTTGGACAGAAGACTGCCAAACCGCCTTCAATAGTATCAAGGAATATCTATTGAATCCACATATCCTGTCACCTCCAGTGGAAGAAAGATCACTGATCATCTATTTAACAGTCTTGGAGGACTCAATGGGTTGTGTACTTGGCCAACAAGACGAAACGAAAAGGAAAGAGTCTGCCATTTACTATTTGAGCAAGAAATTTACCGACTGTGAAACTCGGTACACTATGCTTGAGAAAACTTGTTGTGCTCTGGCTTGGGCAGCCAAACGTTTTTGCCAGTATATGATTTGTCACAATACTTGGTTAATCTCCGAAATGGATCCAATCAAGTATGTCTTTTAGAAGCCCGCTCTCACGGGAAGGATAGCCCGTTGACAGATGTTGTTATCGGAATATGGCATTGAGTACCACGCTCAAAAAGCCGTCTAAGAAAGTATTTTAGCCGATCATTTGGCTCATCAACGGATTGATAATTAGGGATCAGTCAGATTTGACATTCAAGTGCACAAACAACGAGGCCAGATACGAAGCTTGTATCATGGGTCTCGAAGAAGCGATCGACTTAAGGATCAAGAACATGGATGTATATGGTTACTCAGCCCTGGTTATCAATCATATTAAAGGAGATTAGAACACATACCAATCAGGACTGATTCCTTACAAAGACTATGCGAGAAGGTTGTTACCATTCTTCAACAGAATCGATTTTCACCATCTCCCTCGTGAAGAGAATCACATGGCTGATGCATTAGCCACTCTCTCTTCCATGATTAGTGTAGGTCAATGGAATGACATACCTAAAATTGACATAGTACGCCTAGAACGGCCCGTTTACATCTTCACGATTGAAGCAGTCATAGACGACAAACCTTGGTATCACGATATCAAAAGCTTCCTTCAGAAACAAGAGTACCCACCTGGGGCATCCAGAAAAGACAGAAAGACCCTCAGAAGATTGGCGGGCAGCTTCTTCCTGAGCGATGATACACTCTATAAGAGAAATTTCGACATGGTCTTGCTCCGATGCGTAGACAGACCAGAAGCAAACATACTGATAAAAGAAATTCACGAAGGATCCTTTGGCACTCATGCCAACGGACACACAATGGCGAGAAAAATTCTGAGAGCAGGGTACTATTAGTTGACAATGGAATCCGATTGCTACAAGTACATGAGGAAGTGTCACAAGTGTCAAATATACTCAGACAAGATCCATGTACCGCCAACACATCTCAAAGTTCTTTCTTCTCCTTGGCCTTTTTCCATATGGGGAATCGACATGATTGGCATGATCGAACCCAAGGCTTCAAACAGACATCGGTTCATCCTGGTAGCCATTGACTACTTCACCAAGTGGGTCGAAGCAGCGTCATACACCAATGTAACCCGATAAGTGGTGGTCCGATTTATCAAGAACAATCTCATCTGCCGTTATGGTGTTCCAAGCCAGATCATTACTGATAATGGATCCAAATTGAACAATAAGATGATGAAGGAATTATGCGCTGAGTTCAAGATTGAACACCATAACTCATCTCCCTACCAACCTAAGATGAATGGAGTGGTAGAAGCGGCTAACAAGAACATTAAGAAGATCGTTCAGAAGATGGTTGTAACCTACAAAGACTGGTACGAGATTCTACCCTTTGCTCTCCACGGTTATCGCACATCTGTCCGCACTTCAACAGGGGCAACCCCTTTCTCTCTAGTATATGGCATGGAAGCAGTGCTCCCCATAGAAGTAGAGATCCCATCAATCCGGGTATTAATGGAAGCTAAGCTAACAGAAGCTGAATGGTGTCAAAGCCGACACGACGAACTGAATCTGATCGAGGAAAAATGAATAACGGCATTATGCCATGCTCAGTTGTATCAACAAGGAATGAAGAAGGCGTTTGACAAAAAGGTCCGACCTCGCGTATTCAGGAAAGGAGACCTTGTGCTAAAAAAGATACAATAATTTCTCACTGATTCCCGGGGCAAATGGACTCCGAATTATGACGGCCCCTATGTGGTCAAGAAAGCTTTCTCAGGTGGTGCCTTGAGACTCGCAACCATGGATGGAGAAGAATTCGCCTACCCCACGAATGTTGACGCAGTCAAGAAATATTTCTCCTAAATAAAAAAAACATCTCGGTGAATTGAAAACCCGAAAGAGCGGTCCAGGAAAAAATTAGAGACATAAGTAGAAAAAATCATCTCGATGGATTGAAAATCTCAAAGTACAATCCAAGAAAAAGTTAGGGATCCATGGCAAGTAACTACGTCCAACAAAGGGGCAAATCCCCCGGCAGCAGTCATGCCATCCATCAGGAAAACTCCAGTCAAGGTCATCTTCGATGGAAGCTCAGGATGTCCAGAATTCAAAGTTGGTAGAAGGATAACGGTCGTTGTGTTTCAATGTAGCCTTTTTCCCTTAAATTACCATTTTATAACTTTGTAAATACTCTACGGAATCACGCTCTTGGCTAATTTCCATCCTATCAATAAAATTTGAGCCTTAGTGCTTTTGTTTGCAATTCTTATTTGTTTTAGCTTTATAGAATGATGTTTTTAATATTGTTAATGATTCTTGAAATAAAACAAAAATGAATTTACTTGTTAAAATTTTTCTGCTTTTAAAACCAAGATGGAAATTTCTTTTGACTGTTGAACATCGAAAGAACATCAATCGTTACTCCAAAGGCGATTAAGCTTCAAAGTGCAGAATCAAAGTACCCCTTCTAGACCAGTACTTCTGAATGAAGGATCAACTGTGTCAGAGACCATTTTTCATTTGACATCCCCGACAGAGTTCTTACCTCCTAAGCCCGACCAACGTTTTTCCCCACAGGGACTATCTCTCCTAAGCAAGGCAGAATTGCTATCTTGAACCAGTGATACTGTTCATCCCCCGCAGTGGCTGAGTATCCAGTCATGTTCATCTATTAGTCTGTATGTCGTGTCAGTTTTATCAGCATATACATACATACATACATCATGCATTACTGATTTGCATTCATATTCATATTGTATCACTATCATTCTAGTCGGTCTTATCCCCTAGTGATAAAAGTCCTATTCTCAATCGAGTTGTCAGTTCTTCCCTGTCAGAAAGTGTTTCGTCTAAACAATCTCTCCTCCAGTTTATTTCTGGGTTGGAGCTGGACCTCGACCACTTTGATAACTTGAACCTCTGAAAAGCAAGAAGGCGTTCGGCAAACGTCACTCTTCACCATTAAAGATGATATATACGCTTTCTCGGATTAAGGAAAATCCCCAGAGAAAGCCTCACAACCAAAGACTCTCAGCAATACATCGATTGTTCTCCCCAAGGGAGTCCATGTTAATGAAGTCATTAACAGCTCAAATTGGATTGCATCACATGGCATTTCTCCGAGAAGATCTCGAAGAAAAGTATGATGTAATATCCCTAAGCAGAAAGCAGTCTCTCAAGAGACTCGTTTTCTCCAGTAGAGTCAACAAATTGCGTCTCCAACAGAGAAGTTTGTACAACTCTACAACTCAGACGAATGGGTTTCCCCAGCAAGTCTGACATCAAAACTTTTTCCCATTAAATGGCATCTCCCCAGGAAAATTCGCCGAGAAGTTTGAGGAAAATCACTACAAATAGCGTCCCTTGTCAAGAAAGTTTATTGACAAAAGAAACTGAGACCAGTTCCTTGGCTGAAGACCAGGATCAAGGGGAAGTTTATTTCAGAAACTGAGACCAGTTCCTTGGCTGAAGACCAGGATCGAGGGGAAGTTTATTCCAGTAACTGAGACCAGTTCCTTCGCTGAAGACCAGGATCGAGGGGAAGTCTATTGACAAAAGAAACTAAGACCAGTTCCTTGGCTAAAAACCAGGATCGAGGGGAAGTTTCTACCTTTTCTAAGCATCATTGCTTAGCAAAAGAAGATGGATGAGCAAACTACCATTCATAACCACCACCAAAATTTCGGGTATTCCGATATTTAATCCTCTTGCACTCCGAATGCCCGAATATCTTCGCCATTCACACCTTCGGGTCCAAGAAAATTAAATAGGGGCATCTTTCATACCCCAAATTTTGACCACCAATATTTCCCATCATTGTGCAAATCATCATCACAATATGGATGAACCATCACACCTCATCAATCTCCTCAAAGATGGTTGAGCATTCACTTCAAATCAAAAATTAGGGTTTTGAGCCCTCTAAGAGCATTTAGACAAAGGATCAATCAAGAAATGACATGATCTTCAACTTGTCTAGCCTTTTAAAAACCCACAAAGGATCAAGGGGACTCCCACATCAAGAATCAAGCACAAGATTACAGTATTCCAAGTGGATCAAGCCTCAAGATCGCCAGTGTCACCAAATTAGGGTTTTGGTCGACTAAGGCCTCCAGATGAAAATTTCCTTCTGGACATGAGCCAATGTCTCAATGTATGGTCTAATAAAATCAAAAGGATCTCAAGAGCCCATCCACAATGGCAAAATCACCTTGAGGGTCCATCTATCAAAGAATCAGGAATTAGGGTTTGACCTAATTCAACCCTTGAGTTAACTTGTGAAGTGAGGCATGGCTTGAAGCTTCAAAATGAACTTCAAAGACCTCACATACATCATATTGACATATTTACAAGGTTTGATTGCCTCAAAGAGCTCACATCATAAACCACAAGAACTCAAAACCATCTGATCACAAATTAGGGTTTCTGATGAAAAAAAAGTCAACCCTACCCTTGACTGTTGACCTACCCTTGATCTCAAACCTTGGGGAGGGGTCCAAGGCATTCCTAAATACCCTTGGAGGCCATCCATGAAGTTTAATTGAGCCCAAGGATTGATTTCACAAAAGGATCACAAAGTCAAAATTTCATCTGCTGAAAAAGTCAACTGTACAAAAATCCAAGTTTGACTTTTTGAATTTTTGGTCAACCAAGGTTCTTTACCCTAAAACAATGTTAATATGTGATTTGAATCATCATTCATCAAGAAAAATCAAAGAAAGTGAGTTAACTTGTAAAAGGGGTAACCATAAAAAACTTAGAATTTTTCTAAGTTATGGAACAAAGTGGCTAGGGTACCAACTTTGCAAGGCCATATCTCCCAAACCCTAAGGCCTTTTTCTCCCATTCAAAGCTCAGATTGAAATTCATGTTACATACTTCAAATATGTCAACTAGACCTCATTCCAAATCATCATGGATTTTGAGTTATTGTTTGAGCAAAATCACAAAAAACATGAAAATGACATTTTTCCAACACTTAGTGAAATTTTCACTAAGTCAGAATCTGCCTTACTTTTTCCAAAATGTAGGGAAATTTTTCACCTTGATCCAAATCAAACCAGGTCTAGGGGTGAACATCAAAGTTAAAGTATACCATAAGGGCTTTCCAACAAGTACCAGATCATCTCCAAATTCAATAAGAGCAGGGAGATACAGCCCTTAAAACATGGCATCATGAACTGGTTTTACAAGGCAGAATTGTGCACATTTACTCGATTTGTCCAAATCTGATAACTCCAAGCCTTGTCATCAATTTGGACACATCAGAGGATCAAATCCAAGGGGGATGATCTAATCCCTAAGCCTCCCAAGTCCAAAAATCTACAAGTAGCCCTAACAAACCTAAAAAGGCTACAAAGATGCCAAGACTCCAATTTTGTTTCCAAGCCTTTAATGAATGCATCAAGGTGGCATGAATTGAGCCTATTCCAACTGAATTGAGTCAAGACTTATCTCTGAACCAAAGATACAAAGTCTGTGCTCTAATCTTAAGTCAATGGCTAGAGGAGACTTGAGATTCCTTTTGCATAACATTGGCCAAAGGCCTGCTGCAGTTGCCATTCACTATTGCTTGCAAAATAAACTTGACACACTATAAATAGACCTCAATTGTGACCAGTTTGAGTACACCAAAGCACCCAAACTGATGCTTTCCTCAAAATCTCCACTTTCACTCCAATTTTGCCTTCTAACTCAAGTCACCGTCGGGTTTTGAGTTTGAGAGCAATTCCAACCAAATCAATGGTTCACACACCTCACATATAACATATAGAAGTGATCCAAACTCTTACATAACATCTGTAACATCAGATTCTCAAAGTCACCAGCCAACTGCTCAAGTTCTTGACAAATTTGCAGTTGAGGTATCACAACCAGTTCCAGCTCAATTCAATCCACTCCAAGCATTTAAACACACTCCTTGGCAACTAAGGAAGCTATCCAGATCATTGGAACCTAGCTGTAACACCTCCAACTCAAAACTCGATCACCAGCTGCAAGAGGTAAGCATGAACTCTTCAAACTCCATGATGCATGCATATTTTACTGCACAATAATTTTGCCATATGTTCATAATCATGTATGGAGTGATAACCCTCAATCAATTGCCATGAATCAATCGTGTATGGAATTTCATGGTGTTCATGCTGAAATTAGGGTTCTTGAGGTTTTCTTCTGATTTCTCACTCAATACTCAAAATAAATGCAATTAAACTATATGGTTGTGATCCTTGTTCAAAAGCGAACAAGATTGGTACTTGAATCGTGCAAAACCATTGAGAAATCATGGAGAAAAGTGATAAAATGTAAATCTGGAAAAATAGAGGGCGCGGGCAAGAACCAAGTGTTCTTGGCGCCATAATTCAAATTTTTGAATTTTAGTTATTTTTGTTAATTGATTCGAAAATTAATTTCTCTCTGATTATTTATGTTTTTGAATTGATTCTTTTTCTCAAAATTCATAAAAATGTTAAATCGTTTTATTTTACAAAAAAAATAGAATTTATATTATTTATTTAATATAGTTAGAATTTTTGTAATTAATTTCATTTTATTTGTTTTTAAACATTTTTAAATGAAATTCCCACTTTGATCTTTCAAAATCAATTGAATTTTAAACTTTCATATGATTAAACACGATTTTTCAAGATATTTTCCAAAGTGTATAACTTGTTTTTAAATATAATTGATATTTTGTCATTTATTATTTAAATTACCTTTGAAAAAATAACATTTAATTTAAAATTAGGGTTTCCTCTTGATTTTAAATTTTAAAATAAAGTTTTGGGCCTCTAATAGAGTGTAAGATCCAATACCCCTTTAACCAAAACCTTTTTGGGCCTCAGACATTGTATAAGTCCCAACACATTTTCAAAAATCTCGGCGCGATCGCCAGTTCAAAAGCAAATCACCCTGGGCCTCTCCCTGAGTTGTAAGCCCCATCACTTTTACAAAAATAAATCTTTGGGCCTCTAATAGAGTGTAAGATCCAATCCTTTGTAAGAATAAACCATTTTGGGTCTCAGATGTTGTATAAGTCCCGTTGTATTTTCAAAATCACGGCGCGATCGTCGCCTTTTAAAACAAAGTCATCTGGGCCTCCCCTCGTGTTGTAAGTCCCATCTTTCTTTTTCAAAACACTTTTGGGCCTCTCCTTGAGTTGTAAGACCCATCCCTCTGTACAAAAACCTTTTTGGGCCTCAGTCGATGCATAAGCCCCAATACACACTATAAAACAACGGTACGATCACTGTTAAACCTTGGGCCTCTCTTTGAGTATAAGCCCCGACAATCTTTTCAAAAACAACTTCTCTTTTGATTTAGATTCAAATATACATGTTGTTATCAAAACTATCTTTAATTTCTTTGAACAACTAACAATACAGCATGGAAGCTTGCTCACCTGTAAGTTTTAACAGCTTTCATTTACTCGCTTTCATATATATATATATATATATATATATATATATATATATATATATATATATATATATATATATATATATATAACTGTATTGTGGGAAGCTGCTCCACTGTAAGTCCTTCTTTCATACCCTTTTAAATATTTGTCATATATCTACTGTATATATACTAGTATGGTTATTTAGAGTTCTCCCCGGTAACTAGGTCTAGAACTAGGTAAAGCCAATTGGTCACTCTTTAAATACAGTCAAAACTAGATCCCTATAGGATATCCATATACAGTCTTGCCTTCTCTTGGGCTTAAATAATATGGAACAAAGAGAAAGGCAGTATTCTCGATGAACCTTTTCTCAGACTGTCACTATTAGAACTTGTCAAAGAAATTCAGTTTCCCCAGAGAGGATTAATTCCCGGTGAAACTTCTCTTGAATTTCTTCAAACCCTAGAACTGTTCACTAAAGAAAAGATTATTCTCGGTGAAACTTTTCTTGAACTCTTCTTAAGTTTGGACCCACAGGCTTCCTAAAAGCATCCCCGCCTCCTCTTGGGATTTGTACAAGGACCCTCCGGCTTCTTAGAAGTTCCCATGCTTTCTCTTGGGCTTAATACAAGGACCCTGAAGACCACATAAAGGTATAAGACAGAACTTAGTCAACCTTCGCTAGAGCAGTCTTTCCAGTTTCAAACATCAAACCATATTAGGGTTGATACTCAACCCTCACTCGTCTCCTCTTGGGCATTATACAAAAGATAAAAATCTTCCACACCTGTAGAAGTGGACAGTCTAAATCCCCTCTTGAGTCTCAAAGACATTCTCAAGTTCCCTACAAACGTAAGAGGAACCCTGATCATCCGATCAATCCCCAACCAGGGTCAGTTTATCATCAGTATAACACTATCCCAAATCAGAACCTCAAGGTCTCTGATACCTCAACTCTTCTGTAAACCTTAGCCAGAGTTGAGTCCCCCTTTGGACCTGCCTCTGGATCTCAATAATCCTCAGCAGAAACTAGCCTCCTCTTAGGCTTTGTATAATGATCTTTCCTCAGCATAGCCAGCCTCCTCTTGGGCTTTGTACAATGATTCTCCCCAGTGGAGCTAACCCTTTCAGACTCTCTTGTTGAGTCAATCAACTTTCAGACTCTCTTGTTGAGTTAATCACCTTTTTGGACTCTCTTGTTGAGTCAACCCCCTTTTAGCCTCAATCTTGGGCTTTGTACAAGACAGATAAAAAGCACTCTCTTGTTGAGTCAATCTTTTCCAACCCCCTCTTAGGTTTGGTATAAAGATTTCCCCTAGCAGAAACTTTCAGCCTCCTCTTAGGCTTTGTATAATGATTTCTCCAACTTGTTCAGCCACAATCCTGGGCTTCGTACAAGACAGATAAAAGCACTCTCTTGTTGATTCAAAACCTTTTAGCCTCAATCTTGGGCTTTGTACAAGACATAAATCTTCATAACCTTCTATTAGGCTTAGGACAAATATCTTCCCCAGCGGAGTCAATTCCTCCTAGCCTTCTTTAAGCTTTGAGAAATAAATTCCCTAAGCTGAGTCAAACTTATTTCCGCCTCGATCTTGGGCTTTGTACAAGACAAATAACATTCTCCAGTAGAGTCAAATCTCTTTCAGCCTCAATCTTGGGCTTTGTACAAGACACCTAAAAAGTCCTCAGTCGAGTCATTTTAGCTTCAATCTTGGGCTTTGTACAAGACAGATAAAGATTTTTCTCCCCCAGAGTTAGTACCCTTTTAGCCTCCTCTTAGGCTTTATATAATGATATCCCAAAAGAGTTAGCCTCTTTTTTGCCTCAATCTTGGGCTTTGTACAAGACATATAAACACTCTCTTGTTGAGTCGGTCGTTTCCAGCCTCCTCTTAGGCTTTGTATAAGAACTTCCCCAGTGGAGTCAATCAACCTCTTAGCTTCAACCTTGGGCTTTGATCAAGGCACACAAAAATCAACATCCCCTATAAAGGAAATTATGGCATTATGGGATTCACATATCCCAGTTAAAGTAATCCTCTTTTATAAACAGTCACCCAACAGTTGTGATAAACAGACGAGATGTCTCCCTTTAGAGATGACAAATTCTCTCTCATTCAAACCTTTTAGCTTCAATCTTGGGCTTTGAATAAGACACAAATAAACCTTTTAGCTTCAATCTTGGGCTTTGAACAAGACACCAAATATCTCTTCTTCCTCCCTTAGAATAGGAGGAACTACGATTGCTCTGATTTCCTTGTTTCGTTTAAACGGGAATACGTAGGCATAAGATTGTGAAATCTTAGCGAGTATACTAATCAAAAACTCTAGGTCCAGTGCCTTCATACCAATCAAAACTTAGGTCCAGCACCTTACCAAAAACATCAGAAAAACTCGAACATCAACAAAAACTCACTCACTCTCTCATATTTCCCAAGAAACTTTCCCAACCCATTAACAGATAACCACCATCAAGTACAAAGCAAAACCTGAAACTAACATCCTATGGATAACCACATATAGGATGGGTAATTGACAACTACCCATTGTATAACCTGACCCCGAACTCCCCGAATCTCTTTTAGTGTTTGTTCAATTAAACATTCGCGTGCAAGGTTAGTTTTAGATAGCTTCCCTTTCCCTTCCACCTTCATGGATTCCCAGCTCGTGACCTCCCAAGTACGAGGAGAATATCAAGCCAAAAATGATCATCTCGTCGAATACCTGACGCTGGTAAAAGAGAAGATAACTAGGTTCGACGTGTGGGAAGTCCAACACATCCCTCATGAACGAAACACTCGGGCAAACGTCCTGTTGAAATTGGCCAGCACCAGAAAGAAAGGTGGCAATAAGTCTGTTATACAAGAGATACTTCCCCGCCAGAGTATGGAAAAACCATTGGGGTTGCTCGACGTCAACGCTATTGGCGAAAGCAGCTGCTGGATGACCCCGGTATACAACTACCTCACCACAGGGGAGATGCCCGAAGACAGCAAAGATGCTAGCATAACTAAGCAAAGGGCCTGCTCATACACCCTGGTCGATGACAAGCTCTATCAACGAGGATTCTCCATCCCCCTCCTAAAATGTGTTGAGGAGGATAAGGTCCCTGGCATTCTCTAAGAAATTTATGACAGAATCAACGCACAACACTTAGGAGGCAGATCCTTGGCACGAAAGGCCCTGCGAGCAGGATATTACTGGTCGACCATGCAACATGACGCTAAGGAGCATGTCAAAAAATGTGACAGGTGCCAGCGCCACGGGGACATGCATTTAGCAACCCCCCAATGAGTTAAAGACTTTGTCCTCCCCATGACCCTTCGCTTGGTGGGGGATGGACATCCTCGGCCCATTCACCATGGGGTTCTATCAGAACAAATTTTTTATCGTGGTCGTCGATTACTTCATAAAATGGATTGAAGCTGAAGCCCTCGCCAAGATCACAACATTCAACATACTTCGTTTTTACAAAAGAAATGTCCTCGCACGATTCGGTGTGCCCTAGGCCCTGGTGACCAACAACGGGTCCCAGTTCACGGACAGGAAGTTTCAAGACTTCGTCGCCAAATTGGGCACCAAACAACATTTTACATCTGTTGGACATCCCCAGACCAATGGGCAAGCAGAGGCCGTGAACAAGGTGATCCTCCGAGGTCTAAAATGAAGATTAGGCGAGGCCAAAAATAGATGGGTCGAGGAGCTACATAGCATGCTTTGGGCCTATAGAACAACTCCACACTCCACCACCGGGGAGACTCCTTTTCGACTAGCGTACGAAACTGAGGCAGTAATCTCGGTGGAGATCAGGGAACCCTCTAAGCGAACGGAGGCTCCTCTCCATGAGGAACTAAACGAAGAAGCTTTAAGAGAAGAACTCGACCTGGTCAAAGATATCCGATCAGGGGCAGCTCTCTGTGAAGCTTTGCTGAAACAAAAAATAACTCTGCGCCATGACGCCAAAGTCATAAAGCGCGATTTCCAAGTTGGCAGCCTTGTCCTACGTAGAAATCAAAAGGATTCACGCGAGGGCAAGCTGGCCGCAAACTGGGAAGGACTGTACACTTAGTAGGGAGATCCTTGGCACGAAAGCCCTGCGAGTAGGATATTACTGGCCGACCATGCAGCATGATGCTAAGGAGCATGTCAAAAAATGTGACAGGTGCCAGCGCCACGGGGACATGCATTTAGCACCCCCCCAACGAGTTGAAGACTTTGTCCTCCCCATGGCCCTTCGCTTGGTGGGGGATGGACATCCTCGGCCCATTTACCATGGGGTCCTATCAGAACAAATTTTTTATCATGGTCGTCGATTACTTCACAAAATGGATTGTAGCCGAAGCCCTCGCCAAAATCACAATATTCAACATACTTCATTTTTACAAAAGAAATGTCCTCGCACGATTCAGTGTGCCCCAAGCCCTGGTGGCCAACAACGGGACCCAATTCACGGACAGGGAGTTTCAAGACTTTGTCGCCAAATTGGGCACCAAACAACATTTTACATCCGTTGGACATCCCCAGACCAACGGGCAAGCAGAGGTCGCGAACAGGGTGATCCTCCGAGGTCTAAAACGAAGATTAGGCAAGGCCAAAAATAAATGGGTCGAGGACCTACATAGCGTGCTCTGGGCCTATAGAACAACTCCGCACTCCACCACCGGGGAGACTCCCTTCCGACTAGCATACGAAACCGAGGCAGTAATCTCGATGGAGATCAGGGAACCCTCTAAGTGAACGGAGGATCCTCTCGATGAGGAACTAAACGATGAAACTTTAAGAGAAGAACTCGGCCTGGTCGAAGATATCCGATCAGGGGCAGCTCTCTGCGAAGCTTCATTAAAACAAAAAATAACTCTGCGCCACGACGCCAAAGTCATAAAGCGCGATTTCCAAGTTTGTAGCCTGGTCCTACGCAAAAATCAAAAGGATTCACGCTAGGGCAAACTGGCCGCAAATTGGGAAGGACCGTATAAGGTCAAATTAAAAATAGGCATCGGCACCTACTACCTCGAACAGATGAACGGAGAACCATTTTCTTGACCATGGAATGCTGAGAAGCTCAAACAATATTACAGTTAGGACCAACAATCAGTCAGGACTAACTGCCGACAAACTCCCCCCACAACGGAGAGGTTGCTTAGCCACAGAAGCGTGCCCTGGTGCAAGCACAATCCTTAAAATTACAACGAAGGCAAGTTTCTGCTCATGGAACGAGCAGACTCTATGCCCAATGGGGATACCTCAATTGAGCTCCACCGTTACCGTACCAGCGTGGCAGGACACCCAGCTCGTGATGGGAATAGTCCAAGCCCTGTGTGATCAGGATCTCGAATGAGATCCTAGTCCCACGACTGGCAAAACTACTTTGCCTCCTCGACAAGTTCCCCAAACTGTCGAGCATCAAAATGAGTCGAGTAAACTCCTACATCTAGCGAATACAACTTGCAAAAATCAATATACAAAGCATACACAAAATAAGGTGCAAGGCATATAATGTCGATCACAAATATATATAAGTCCGACCACAAGGCCGGAAAATTGTTAATGTATTATAAAACACGGGTCAAGCCCAACTATCAAAAATTACAATAAGGATGGCTTGCAGGCCAACAAAAAATGCATCCTCGGCTGAAAGCTCTGGAGGGACCACCTGACCGTCAACAACTTGGTTCAAGACGCCCATCCCGTCGGTGACTAGCTGGACGTCAAAATTCAAAGCATTAATTTGCTCCACAACAGCATTGAACCTGAATTTTTCCGCCTCCTAGTTATCCTGCTCAAGGATGCGGATTCTCCCGATCAGGTCTCCCCGGGTCTTCAAGGTTCTTTCCTCCTCAGTCTCATCCTGACCGACAGCCGAGGAGCCCTCCAACTCAGCAATCTTCGCCTTCAGACTGGCATTCTCCCCCATCACGCGTTCTATCTCCTCCCTCGACTGATTCATCTCCTTTAGAAGCTCGACCTTGGTTTCATAATTGCCCTGAAGGGTCGTCAGCTTGTTGAACAATTCAGCAGTTTCCAACTCGACCTCAGTTTCTCTTGCCTTGACCTTATTAAACTCCGTGAGCGGAACTATCTCCACGTCCCCAAGGGTCAGTGCCGCCTCTAGCACTCTCATCACAGCCGCTGTATCCTGGCACAGGAGTTTCCTCCTCACCTTAGGATCAGCAAAAATAGCCGACGCATCAAGATCGGGGATGACCACCGACCCTTCCCCGTCAAAGATCTTTCCTTACAGATAACAGGGTGGTAGAACAAACTTGCCCCCGACAAAACCGCTCGAACCATCAACCGGGGGAGAGCTGAGATCGTCCCGCTTCCTTTTCTTCTGAGTATCTGGGATAGGGGGATTCGACGTGCTGCCCGAAAAAGAAGTAGAACTGCCGACGAACTTCTCCAGCGTCGCCTGCTGCTTAACCGCGTCGACCTTTGACGTCGGTACCTTCTTGAGATTCTTGGCCGCTATGGACCTGACCAGACGCTCACGCATGTTCAACATTTTCCCTGCAGAAATAATAAAGGATTAGCACATTGCACAAGACATTAACAGTGCGAGCAAAAAGTTAGTCTGTACTAAGAAGCTCGAACGCGACATACTCGTTCTCACATTCGAGGAGAGCCTTATTGTTTATGTAGCGGGCCGCCAGAGAAGGCTCCCCGTCCTCCGCGTACAGTGTGTTATTGTCCTTGTCCACCACAAAAGCAGGGATAAAGCTCTCAACGAACACCGTTAACGCTCGAAAAGACTTCTTATCCTCAATGCTCAGCTGGTCAGGCTTAACGGGGAGTTGTTCGGTCATATATCTAAAATGAGCAATCACCCATTCTAGTGGGAATTTTGACACCGGTCTATGACTTTCCGACCATCCTCCTCCACAGCTTCCATGATGACCAGAGACTCTTTGGCTGCCTCTGAGAGAGGCTTCACGACCAAGAGCCTGAATTTCAAGTTTCGGACAGACTTCGAATATGGCCAGAACAGCCTGCTCTGTTGTTTGAAAGACATCCAACTTTGCTTTGGACTAGCAGTGCTCCTCTGAATCTGGAAGATGCAGGAAAAGAGCTCCACCGTAGCCCTAATCTTCAGATACCGGCACACCAGCTCGAAGGCCCGAATGAACGCCAAAGCGTTCGGGTGAAGCTGGGCAGGACACAAGTCAAGTTGACAAAAAATGGCGCCTTGAAAATCAGTGAAGGGCTGACGATACCTCACCTCCTTGAAAGAAAATTCGTACATCGGAAATCTTATCCCCGGATATACCGAGCATATCCTATCATCTTCTGTAGGGCAGATCACCTTCCAGCCCGCGGACACGCCCTCTGCCTGATCCTCAAGAAGGTCAAAAGAGCTAGTCTCCTCCTCGGTGAAAGTGGACTTCATCACCAACGATTCCTGGGCGATCCAGCTAAGGTCTCCCCGAGCTACCCGGGCGTTAGCATGCTTGACAAGGTTCACAGCTTCGTCGTTAGTAACCTCTGCGTCAGGCACAATCTCCTCGTTCCCGTCGGCCATTTCACCTGAAAAGCAGAGGAAGCAAAAGTGAATTCGACGACAGAGATCAAATCCACCCTTCCACCATAAATCAAGTGAAAGGGCGAGGAATAAATGCGAGGATGCCCTCAAGCCTTAGTCGACAGTACCGGAACACGGCAAAAATCTTCTCCCTGAAGAATAGGGACAAGTCTCCGCGACTCTACAAAAGGCTCCTACGCGGCCGAGTCTCCTCGACAATTAAAACTTATCAAGCACGCGAAAATCAGTTCTCGTGCCGAGGAGGCTTAATGCCCGACTACAAACGTGAGATACTTCTAACCAGAAACCTAGGAAGATCTACACAGCTCTATGCAACATTCAAAAATATTTATCCTGGGTTCATCATGTTCTTCAGGATCTTCATGAATTTCCCAGAAAATTCATGTGTTCATCGAAGAGCACATGAACTTCAACCGGAAAATTCATGCATTATCGGGAAATTCAAACAAATTTCCAGAAAACCAAGAACTATCCTAATACTAACAAGCAAGGATGAAGAATTTACTTGAATCTGGAGGTTGAAGATGAAGATCTGGATGTAGAAGATAAAGGCTGACGGCGGCGAGATGAACTCCGGCAAAGAAACAAGTTGCAGAGCAAAATAGGTTGGGGAGAGAGATTTGCGTAGAATGAAATGAATCCTCGTCCCCCCCTTTATAAGCATTTGCTCGCATGGAGAAGCACAAAAGGCAGAAGCCATCATTTCCTAGCTATCTTAGACCTCCTAGGCCTTAACAAAAATTAATTATGCCGTCACGTCAGTAGGGAATCTTTCGTTTGGCATTCTCAAGATTGAAATGTTGCATTCCCCAAGGCAAGTCCTCTCTAGCTCTCCGCGGGCATATCCTCCTCGACAATTCATACAGGAAACATCCTCGCCAAGTCTGGTCGACACAAAGCATCCTTTCCGCAGGAAACATCCTCGCCAAGCCTGGTCGACACAAAAACGTCCTTTTTACGGGCACGCCCTCGCATCTTAAGGAACGGTCGGGCTCATAAGCGAACAGTCGTCGACCAAATTTACCATAGACAAGCGAAGGGCGTGTCCTCGAACATTTTCATTCGAAAATAGTGACCTCAAAAAGCTTCCCCGCGTTGCAACTCTTGCCCCTCGGTCGACCAACAAAGCTATCTCAAGTCATTACTCTTCACCTTATAGCAAAGACTTGGGGGGCTCCTGTTCTGGACTGGGCAGACACATGGCCCACAATAAGGCAAGGCCCAACCCAGTCCAGCTTTTGACAAGGCCTAATAACGAGACTTAGCCAATCTAGCCGTTGGCCACAATATAGCCGTTGAGGACGTCCACCTCAAACGCTTGACAATTCACGCAACCAACTGCCGCTCCAGAGTTCATGGGGATAGTTGGATCAGGTCATAAGGTCACGCGCTAGACCTTCCACCTGGAAATCTCCCATTGGTCGACCAGATATTTCGGCCACATGGGAGACCTTGGCCCCGCGCTGGGGGTTTTTCTATAAATACCCTCTCACTTGAGAGGGTCAGGTATTCAATATACAATATTCATTCTAACTCATACCTAAACGCTTTGTACTTGCTTTCTCTAGCCCAAACTTACTTTAACATCGGAGTACCTTGCAGGTACACCTCTTCCTCTCCTACAACCATCATTGCTACCCTACACAGAAGACCACGAGGATTCATTCTGATCACCCCAGATCAAAAGAGATGGACTTTTTGTTAATATTATCCATTATTAGGCTCAAAATCTCACAAAGGTCAATGATCTACCACAAATGATGCACAATTCAAAATTTAGCCCTACTTAACATATTAAGAATACACAACAAATCACTCACATGACACCACGAGTCTTTAGTCAATAGAACTAGGAAAATACTCACAATTGTAAACCAAAAGCCAAAGAAACGACATGCATTTGTAAAAAAAAATTAAATAATAAAACAAGTAAGTAAATGGAAAACAAGAAAACACACAAGTAAATGATTCCCTCCCCCACACTTAAGATACACCTCAATGAAAGAACCTAAGTATAAAATAAGGACGAGAGACAGGAAGAAGGACCCCCTGATCAAACTGTAGTGTGGGCAGGCTTTTCCAAAGAAAACTCTTCTATGGATTCATCTTCAAGCACATAATTTTCATGGAATAGCTTCAAGCGCATCCCATTGAATTTGAAAACTTTTTCTGTACTTGTATTTTTTATTTCTACTGCACCATAAGGGAAAACATTACTAACAACAAAAGGGCCAATTCACTTGGATCGAAGTTTCCCAACATTGACTTTTAGGTGGGGGTTAAATAGTAAAACTTTTTGGCCAACAAAAAATTCATTCTTAGAAATCATCTTATCATGGAAGTGCTTAGTTTTATCTTTATAAATTCTAGAGTTTTCATAGGCTTCTAGCCTAAGCTCTACAAATTGTTGTAATCAGAGTTTTCTTTCCATACATGGTTTTTGCATTTCCAAATTACAACTTTTAACTACCCAGTAAGCACAATGCTCGATTTCTACAGGGAGGTGAGATGCCTTACCAAACAAAAGTCGATAGGGAGACATTCCTATTGGTGTTTTAGAAGTTGTTCTTTAAGCTCAAAGTGCCTCTTTTAGACGGAAACTCAAGTCTTTTCTATTTGGTTGCACCATTTTTTCCAAAATCTGTTTAATTTCCCTGTTTGAAATCTTTCCTTGCCCATTAGTTTGGGAGTGATATGCAGTAGAGACCCTATGCACAACACTATACTTTCGTAGCAAATCATCCATGGTGTGATTACATAAATGAGTGCCTTGGTCACTAATGATAGCTCTGGGTATTCCAAACCTGCAAAAAATATTTGACCTGATAAAATCTATAACAACTTTAGGATCATTAGTCCTAGTGGGGATTGCTTTCAACCACTTTGAAACATAATCAACAACTATTAAAATGTAAACAAAACCGAAAGATACAAGAAAAGGACCCATAAAGTCGATTCCCCATACATTAAACACCTCACAAAAGTATAGGTTGTTGAGGCATTTCACTCTTACGAGTGATGGTTGTACCCACTATCTGACACTCTTTACAAGTGTGGTAAGTATCATATGCATCCTTAAAACAATGGGCCAAAAGAAACTTGAGTCTAGGACTTTTCTTCCAGTCCAATGAGGACCAAAATGTCCTCCAACTTGAGAAGCATGAGAAAATTATAAAATAGATTCAATCTCATAGTCGGAGACACATCTCTTAACTACCTTATCACTACCAAATTTCCAAAGTATGGATCATCCCACACATAATATTTTGTGTGGGGAAAGGATAATTAACTAAATAACTAAATCAGCATACCACAGAGTTACCTCACGCAGCTGTAAAAGCTGCTCATTAGGAAAGTCATCCTGAATGGGAAAAGGATCCTCATCCTGCTCTATTCTGCTCAAGTGGTCATTTGCTAAATTCTCAGCTCCACTTTTATCATTAATCTCCACATTGAACTTTTGTAGCAACAACATCCACCGAATTAATCTCAACTTTGCTTTTGGTTTCTTAAACAAGTACTTCAAAGTTTCATGGTCAGTAAAAACAACTACCTTGGAACCTAGCAAATATGATATAAATTTATCAAGAGCAAAAACAATAGCTAGAAGTTCCTTTTTCAATAGTTATGTAATTAGCCTGTGCAGAATCTAAAGTTCTACAAGCATAATAAATAATTTGGGCAATCTTGTTAACTCTTTGTGTTAAGACAACCCCCACTACATAGTTAGATGCATCACACATAAGTTCAAAAAGGAGGGTCCAGACAGATGGCTGGATGATGGGAGTATATTTTAATGCTTTCTTTAAGAAATCAAACACCTTTTCACATTTGTCATCAAAGTTGAAAGTGACTTCATTTTTCAAAAAATTTGATAGTGGAAGAGTTATCTTGTTGAGTCCTTTATGAAGCGCCTGTAAAAAACCGCATGACCAAGAAAAGAACGAATCACAAATGCAAGATGGGTAAGGTAAATTAGAATCGTATTAATCTTAGCAGGATCCACTGAAATTCCTTTTGCAAAGATTATGTGTCTTAAAACAATTCCTTGTTCGACCATAAAATGACATTTTTCATAATTCAAAACAAGGTCAGTTTCAATGCATCTTTATAAATCTTTATAAAATCGTATCCTAACTCTTAAACCATGCATCAAATGAAGAACCACAAATAGTAAAGTCATTCATAAATACTTCCATGCAATTTTCAATAAATTCAATAATAATACTAATCATGCTTCGCTGGAACGTGCCAGGAGCATTGCATATACCAAATGGCATCCTCCTATACGCAAATGTACCAAATGGGAAAGTGATCATTTCTGGGTGTAATCTGGATATGAAATTAACTTGAAAACCCATTAAGAAAACAATAATGTGATTTACCAACCAATCGTTCAAGCATCTGATCAATGAACTCAAAAGGAAAGTGATCATTTCTGGATGCATGGTTCAATCTCCTATAATCAATACAAACTCTCCAACTATTTTGAACTCTAGTGGGAACAAATTCATTTTTTTTCATTTCTTACCAATGTGAGGCCAGATTTCTTAGGTACCACCTGTACTAGACTTTCCCAATTACTGTCAAAGATAGGATATATGATACCTTCTTGCAACAACTTGGTTATCTCATTTTTAACAACATCAAGAATCAAAGTGTTAAGTCTTCTTTGGGGCTGCCTCACTGCTTTAGCTCTGTCTTCAAACAATATCCTATCCATACTCATGGAGGGGATAATACCAGGTATGTCTGCCAAGGTACGCCCAATCGCCTTCTTATGCTTCTTCAAAACCTGCAAAAGCTTCTCTTCTTGATCAAAATCAAGGTTAGATAAAATTATTATTGGTAACTTTCCATTCCTCTCCAAAAATGCATATTTCAGATTGTCACAAAGTGGTTTAAGCTCTAAGTAAGGCGGTTGTTCAATGGACGGTTTGGTTGGGGCAGTTAGGATGTCGAGAGCTTCAGTTGTAGAAACAACTTCATCTATGACTTCATCTGTAGGAAAAATGTCAACCTGCAAGGCACCCTCAATCTCAACACAAATAGAACAAAGGCTAGTGTTAGTACATGAATCACAACACTACGTATCATCAAAGTTAGACAGTGATGGGAAATCAGCTGAAAACAAGTCAAAATATGTATCATCAACTAACTCATAAAGCAATTCAATGTGAAAAATAGAATGTTCCTTCATGGGATGTTCCATAGCATAAAAAATGTTAAATTTAACAATGATATCACCAAACTCCATGGACATTGTGCTATCATCAACATCAATTTTTTATTTTACTATTTTCATGAATGTCCTGCCTAAAATGATGGGTGTACTAGACTTGAATGTAAAACCTGCAAGAAAAATCAAGTCATTAACTTGAACAAGGACATCTTCTACTACTCCAGCAGGGCGGGCATTGCTTCTGTTCGCCAGTTGAATGCTTAAACATATATTTTGTAAAGGACCAAGATCATGATTGTTATTAGCAGAAGTAGGCATAACATTAATAGAAGCTCCTAAACCCAACATGCAATTTCTTAATTTACTATCCCTAATGGTACATGGAATAAAACAAGTTCATGTATATTTGCACTTTTGGGGCATGGCCTGAGTCAGAGCTAAAACATTTTGCTCATTTGTAGCTTTTTTAGGTGCTTTAGGTTGAATGAAGGCAAAAACATTCCTTCCTGTATTAACTCTCTCATTCCCCTTCAATCTCCTTTTGTGAGTGCACAAGTCTTTCAGAAATTTGGTATATTCGGGAATTCTCTTAACCACATCAAGAAGTGGAATGTTTACCACAACCTTTCTGAATATGTCCAATATCCCCTTATCCTTATCCTCCTCATCCATCTTCTTAGCTTTCACTACTCTCTGTGGGAAAGGAAGAGGTGGTGCATACTCTTTCTCTTGTTCTTTTTCAGTTTCAACCACAACATCATCATCAGGCTTAGGTATGGGCACAAGTATGGGCTCAATAACTTTATTTTTTTTCTAGTGTTGGGGCTGGTTTAAAACTCTTTCCGGATCTCAAAGAAATTGTACTCACATTAGGTCCTTTTGGATTCACTACTATTTGGGCAGGTAGTTGGTTTAATCCTTGAGCTTGTTGCATGACATTCATTGAAGTGGCAAGTTGTCCAATATGTGTCTGCAAATTCTAAATAATAGAATCGGTTCGTTGCTGAAATTAGAGATTTTGCATAGCCATTTATTTGACAAGGTGCTCTAATGAAGGTCCAAGAGGTGCAAAGGTGGTTACCTGTGGAGTGTTCTGTGGAGTGTACTTGTATTGATTGTTGCTTTAAGGATATTAAATTTTTTCTATATATGCTTTAGGTAAATCAGAATTTACACCCTCTTACAAGGTAGGATAAGTATTTGTTGGGTGTTCAGGAGAGGTACAAATGCCACATAACCTTTCAGTTTGAATTTTTACCATTACCAGTTGTCTCACCAATGAATTAAGCTCATCAATTCTGGTTTCTAAAACCTTGTTGGAATAAGTACTTTGAATTTCATGCACTTCTTTTGTTAAAACCACAACGTTTTTTTTCTAGCTGTGAATTGTTGTGAGTTGAGTGACATGTTTTCAATTAAGATCTTAGCTGCAACTGGGGTCTTATCAAAAAGTGCCCATCCACTAGAAACATCCAAGATATTTCTATCCATAGGTAATAAACCTTCATAAAAGTATTGAATTAGCAATTGTTCAGAAATCAGGTGTTGAGAACAACTCGACACTAACTGCTTGAATCCCCCCCAGTATTCGGCTAATCATTCCATGCCAACTTGTCTAATACCATATATATATATATATATATATATATATATATATATATATCTTTTCTGATTGAAGCAACTCTTGAGGCAGGGAAAAATCTTTCTAGGAACACTCTTTTAAGATCATTCCAGCTTGTAACAGTATTCGGCTTAAGATAGTATAACCAATCTTTTACAGCACCATGTAGTGAGAATGGAATGGATCTGAGCTTGATATGATCCTCTGTGATTCCTTCAGGTTTCAAAGGTGTAGAACACACAACCTAGAATTCCTTCAAATGCTTATGCGGATCCTCACATGCAAGACCACTAAATATTGGCAACAACGGTATTAAACCAGATTTCAATTTAAAAGTTACAACAACATCAGGATATTCAATACATAAAGCATTATAATTAATATTAGGTGCAACAACTTCTCTCAAAGTTCTTTGTTCATCAGCCATGTTATGAAAATTAATCTTACAATAAGGATCAAACAAAGTATGGGAAAACATAGAATCAGAATCACTATCGCTAATGAGTGATGAACTAGTGCTAGTCTGGTTTACTCTACGACGTACGTGTAGGGTTCTTTCAACTTCAAGATCAAAATCAAACAAGTCAAAACAACCAGACCTAGTAGCCTAAACTAATTCAGCAATGCAGCAACAACTATGAAAATACCAATAATGTCCATATTGACAAAAACAATTGAAAAAATGAAAAATGATTAAAATAAAATAAAATAAAATATGAAAATATCACTAAAAATCAAATAAAATCAAAATAAGACAATAAGTTTTTTTTTCGAAAACATAAAAATGGAAAATTAAAAAAATAGAAAAACAAGGAATTTGAGGTTTTTAGGGGGTGTCCTGTATTTTGTCCCAATGTTAATAAACGAGTTAAAAAATATAGCATAAATAAGCGACACTCAAGTCGTATTGCAAGGACTCTTTGTTAAATTAATCAACTCAATGAAAATAACGGGGTTTAGGTTTTCTTTTAAGTTTATGATTAAAAGAAACGAATATGATTAACGAGTTAATCTACCGGTTCAGTTTCCTACTTATCATCAATTACTATTTTACCAATTCCTTAAGCAGATTTTATTCTTTTTCAATTACAATATTGATCAAACAAACGCAATTGATACTATATGAATTACGTTCCTATTTACCGAATTAACCAGACAGTTACCAATAGAGCCAATAAACGAAAAAGCTAAGTTTAATTGCAATTAAAGTTGGGAACATGCATCAATCAAAATTAATAAACCCTACTCTATGAATTATGAATTAAGCAAACGAAAAATCACAAAACATAATTGAAAGGAAAAGAAATTGAATTGAAAGTTATATAATCTCAAAGTTTTACAGAATCCTAAAATAATATATCAATCGGAGGTTTAGCCTTCCATGGAATTTGTGCATCTAATTGTTAATTCCTGAAAAGAAAACAAAATGAATAACATAAGCTGCGATTTTAGTTTAAGTTTTAAAAGAGAATTCAGGCCCTAATGGAACCCAACCTGGAAAAGCATAAAAATCGGCCCAAACTAATTATTTTCTTAAGTCTAAAACTAAAACTAATTATTTAACCCTTGTGCACTCCGAATCAACTTTTTACTTCAACACAAAACTTGTATCTTATCCTCTCATCTTTCCAACTCATATTATAACGCATCAATTCGATTTCCATAACTCAAGTTATAACCTGCATAGTGAGAAGGTGTCAAATTACCGCTTATTCAAAAAATAAATAATCGAATTAAAATAAATGTATAAGTAAGTTAAACTTAGGAAACACACTCAAAACAGTAAAATAACAATAACGTGTCATAAAAAATCACTTAACACAAAGTTAAATGTGGTGTATTAAAATACACTAATCAACTCCCTTGCTTCTTTTGGGTTGGGCCTGGCGCCCTTGGCCAGTGCTATCTATGCCCTCCATATTGCACTAGGCAGCGTTTTTTCTTTATTTTTTTATTTACTTTTTTTTTTAATGGACCTTCAACCCACTCTTTTAATTTTTCTCGTCCATATCCATAACCGCTACCATACACCCCTTCCATTTTTATCTTTTACTTTTAATTTATTTTATTAATTAGTTAATTGATAAAATAAATTGTGAATTAAAATTAACCTTTCAAAAATTAAAAACTCTCGATTAATATTAAGATTTTCAAAATAAAATTCAAACCTTTTCCATATCAAAATCAAACCGTTTTCAAACGCTTGATCTTATCAAGTTCATTTCTAAATCAAATAAAAAAACACTTAATCATTTTAAACACTTTTCATAAATCAGATGAAAAATGACTAGTTTGGCGTATGCTTCTATTTTCTCTAAGTATTGGGACGTCTGATGTAATACCCCATTTAAATATTTAGTCATTTTGTGATTTTATTTGTACAATTATTTTGGCGTTGACTTAGTTAAGGGTATGTGTGTAAGAGTGAGTGTGAGAACTTAGTGTAATGAGTTAATTAGAATTAAATCTTAGAATAATATTATAATAATAATAATAATATAAATGGTGGTGGATGAAATATTTCATTATTATTATTATTATTATTATTATTATTATTATTATAAATATTATTATTAATGACATGGAATATTTATCATTAGTAATATTTGTAGTAATATTGTTATTATTAAAATTAAGGAAAATAAACATAATTAGGGAGTAGTGGAAAAAAGGTTAGAAAAACAGTTTCACATAAAAAGAGAAAGGGAGAAGAAAGCAGAGCTAGGGTAAGAAGAGATCACGAGTTCTTCACCATTGTTAGAGAAATTAAGCTTAAAATTAAGGTAAGGGAGAAAATGAGTTCTTTAATGATGATTAAAACATGAGATGGTAGTGAGGGTTCCTTCCCTCATAGGATTTTAAGTAAATTCTTCTTCTTTCTTGCTTGATTCTCATATCTGTGTGATTGTTGTTGTGAATTCGTATTGGTGTACTGATATGGATGTGAATTTTGTGTAAACTGTGTATTGTTGATGTGTTTTACCATGAAAACAGATCTGGAAAAATATGGGTTTTACCATGAAAATAGGGTTGGTGTGAATACCCCACCTAGAGTAGACCCTCTAGGAGGTATTGTTGTTTAACGAGTATTCGTTACGACAACAATATTTTTAAGCAGGATCCGTGACTCTAGGAGTCGTGTCTAGAACCCTTGAGTCGATATTTGCGGAGTATTGATATACTTGGCACATGTCTCGCTAGGTTGATAGGGAAATCTCACCTAGATGATCATCTTAAGGGTATTATTGTCTGATGAGTATTCGTCAAGACGACGATATTCTCGAGGGTCCATGACTTTAGGAACTTGTAACCATAGAGCCTACCTATGGGGTTTCATTAATCAAAGATATCTAAATGACCTTCTGCTGTTACTCAAAACAAGATATATTTATATCTGGATTTGTTTGGAACCACCTGGATCCATAAGCCTAACATGCATAGCATTGCATTTGCATTTCATACAAAAAAAACTTAGCATATTTTCAAAAATGCATAAAACAAAAAAAAAAAACATTTTTTGCATGCATCAACATACAACATGCATTCCATTTTCAAAACACAAATACTCATCCCATTTCTCCATCTTCTTCTAAATCAAACCTGACTTCCCGACATCGCTACAAAACGAGAAGTAACTACCATTATACAATGAAGCAAGTTAAACTGAACCAAGTTGCGATGAAAGAAGAAATCGATGATATGAAGCTAAAGGTTGATCAAATTTTGGAGGCCGTCTTAGCTCTTGCAAGGAAGGAAGACAAGCCTTAGGTGGTTGCATATTCTAGAAATATTGCTTCACAGTTTGTCTCCACTTCATGCCAGATACATGGGGTGGCTGATTCAGAATTTGGACTTCCAAAGGGCTACACCCCATTTGAAGGTATTACTATTGATGTACCTCAACCAGTTAGAATCCCAGTGGGGAATTGGTTACTCAAGACCCTTCTATGACTTCAGCGAGACAAGGCTCACAATATGATGAGGAAGACTCGCAATATGCGTATTCCATGCCAACTCAAGCAGTGCATCCAACGATGCAAATGGCTAAACCACTTCCTAATCCTGATGATGAGAGAATCTACGCCCTTGAGGAAAAATTCAAAGCTATGGAGGTGCATAACACTCTTGGACTTGACGTTGTTGATATGTGCTTAGTGTCAGGCATGGTGATTCCTAAAAAATTCAAGGTGTCCGACTTCAACAAGTATAAGGGAAGGAGTTGTTCCAAAACCCACCTAATGGCATATTGCAGGAAGATGGTAACATACTCTGATAATGACAAGGTGCTTATCCACTACTTTCAGGATAACCTTAGTGGGGCATCCCTGGAGTGGTATATGCAATTAAAGAGAAGTAATGTCCATACTTGGAGAAACCTTGTTGAGGCTTTCCTCAAACACTACCAGTACAATATGGGCATGGATATAAACCACACCGAGTTGTAGAATCTTTTGCAAATAAAGAACAAATCATCCAAAGAATATGCACAATAATTGAGAGAACTGGCCGCCAGGGTCCAACCACCCCTACTTGATAGAGATTTGGTTGATATGATTATGGGTACCTACAGACCCCCATACCTTGAGAATATGATTGGAAGTGTATCTTCAGTATTTTCTGACCTCGTCATCATTGGAGAGAGAATTGAAAGTAATATGAAGAATGAAAAACTACCAAGTTTTATTGGCGCCCCAACTGGGACTAAGAAACCCTCTTCCAACTTCCATAGGAAGCAAGAAGGGGAGACAAACACAGTAATGATAGCCAAGAGAAGAAACATAGCTTAACATCCTCTTCCACTTCCATACTATTAGATTACAGCCATCACGCCAAATCAATACTAACAGCAGACATACCCAGCGCCTCTAGCTCAACAACCTTGGGTGCCACCCTAACAACTGATGCCTTATCAACAATGATATGCTCCATAACAACAATGTCAGTCTTCCCAACAAAGGACAAAGAGGCAGTTTGTTCCTTTGCCAATTCCATATAGTCAACTACTTCCATATTTAATTAAAAGTGGACTGGTAGTGTCAAAGGAACTAAATCCAGTTCTTCCTCCATACCCATCAAGATTTGATGCCTACGACAGATGCAACTTCCATGTTGGGGCACCAAGGCACTCAATTGAGAATTGCAAAGGGCTCAAGAACAGAGCACAAGACTTGATAGACTCCAAATCCATTTCATTCACACACAACAACCTAAATGTCAAAAAAATCCCATGCAAATGAATACAGGTCCGTCGGTGATTGCTATTGAAGAATTTGTGAACAAGTAGTCGGTTATTGAGGTTGAGGAGGTAAATACACCAATTCTGGTAATTCCAGAATAATTATTGACACTCAATCTCAAAAGACCATGTTGGTTTTGAAGATTTCATCTCTACACCTGAAGCATGAGAGAGTTTCCTCAATGCTGGCGACCATTAAGCCATTTCATTATATTGCATTCTTGTAACCTCTCTTGTTTGTCAAGTATTATTTGCCATTGAATTTGTTGTTTTGATGGTAATATTAATGAAATGAGCATATATCTTTTGAATTAATCCTTTCGTAATGAAATGAGCATGTATCTTTTGAATTAATGAAATGAGCATAAAAATGAAAAACAACATTAATATTTCTCCACCTCGTTTTCTTTATCAAACTTTTGTTTAAGAAAATATTGGAGGAAGGATGATGTACAAAATACCCGAAATTGCTACGGTATGCTTTCGAATAAACTTTGGTGATGATGTAAGGCATTGTTTCAATCCCTAAACACCAAGGAGTTAAGGAGTTAATCCTTAGTCAACCTCTTTGAGCCTATAAGTTGGCATTTCTTTCTGTATGAAAAAACTCGTAATCTTAACGAGGGGCATGGTAGTTTTCAATTAATTTGACTATGCATTCAAATTTCAAGAGAAAGAATCCCAAGTGAAGATCAACCATATGCTCTTTTTCGCACACATCATGATGTGTCGAAGAAATCATAAAAATTCCAAAGTTATAGTGGTTGTCCATCAATAAACAATAATAAGGCAGTCACAACCCTTTTCAAACAAAAAAAGAAATTTTTTCTTGAAAGTTGTTCCCAAAAATGAAAAAAGAATGAGATGCAAAAAAAGAGCTTGCTAAGTTGAACACCAGAAAATGAGACTTAGGCAAAAATCAGGGCATCCTAGTGGAATGAAAGCTTCAAAGAAGCGGCCTAGACAAAAATTAGGGGTTAAAAACAACAAAAAATTCAATCAAAAAAGTTCGTTTAAATACTCAATAGAAAACAAAGAAAAGCAATATCAGGTGACCACCAAATCAAGAATCAAGAGGTCACCAAAATTCTTGACAAAAGCAAAGTTTTGTGACTACCAAACAAAAGTAGGCGACTTCCACCTCAAGAAAAAACCTCAATGGTTCTAAAACCATCACATTTTCACCTTCTAAACTCTCTTGAGAGTTGAATGTGTGTGTCGAATTAATGGAACGTAGGACTGGAGATCATCAACGAGAGTGTGTGGGCTAAAATTAAGATTTTGAGCCTAATATCCTTTTGTTCAAAAATCGTGAACCATGCTACCTTAAAACCCTCAAATTACCTAATTGAAGCAAGGTTTATTTTGAAAGCGTACTACAACAATGTTGCGTTAAATTGACTCATAGAGATTTGATTATCATCTATATTGGTATCATCTTCTCACATCATCTTTCACACTTTGAATAAGCTAAATTAACATTACATTTAGATGCTCTTAGTGCCCATAAGTTTGATCCATTGTTGGCAAGCTATGTATTTATTCATAGCAGAACCCTGGCTTTAATGCCGACTAGGTCATGGTGACCAGCAAATGATTTTATGAGCGTAGCGACATGATTAACACATGATGATTATGCTTTTGCTCTTCCACGAGGCTTCTTGTCACAAAGTGATAGGATGTTATGCTAGTGTGATCTCCTGACACTCATTTCGAACTCCAAGATTACTAGTGCCTAGCGAGGTCTGCTTTATCAGCTTGAAAGTATGGAGAGGACTTGGCCCTTTATACCATGTTCTTCCGCAATCTATAGGGTCATTAAAGGAATTTGCTTGAAAGGAAACTTGGGAAAAATTATGCCATAACATGACTTGAGATGATTTTCCCCGGTGTTTGAATCTTGCAGTGGACTGCCCCTGATTAACCAATTATTAAACGTTTTACTTTGGATTAATCGACCTTTGAAGAGTGGGCTTCACTATGCTCTTGATGTGACTTGCCCTAGTCTAAGCCTTTGAAAAGATTTGTCCTTTACTAACCAACTCTTGGAGTGGTTGATTTTGTTGTGTTCTCGAGGTGACTTGCCCCGAACTGAGCCTTGAGTAATTTGCCCCACATCGACAGGGTATTGAAAGGATTTGCCTCACTAATCAACTAATGCTTGGAGATTTAATTTAGATTGACCAATTCTTGGAGTGATCTTCCATTGGTCAATAGAGTATCTGGGTGACTTTCCCCTTGATCCTTAGGGTTCGGTGGCGACTTTTATTCAGGTCAGCCTTAACAAATGATCAAGTTCCTCTCTGATTGCTCCCTGTTGAAATTTCCTTGATGCCAAGTACCTACTTGCAGTTAAAATTGTTCATTCAAAATTGGTAATTTAATGTGATGTGTATGCAGGTTTTTGAAAAAAAAATCATTATTGAAATGGTGTGATGGGTTCAGTGTGTGGGCTATTAGTATAAACACAGTGCTGGTTTAGCTATTCAAAGTGTGAAAGATAATGTGAGAATATGACATTGATACAGACGATTAACAAATCTCTAGGAGTCAGTTTAACGCACCCTTGTTGTAGTATTGTAAAGTGCAAATTTTTACTTAAATTGAACCATCTTTCTTGGCATTTTTCAAGCCATTTCTCATGTTTTAATGGATTTATTTCTTGTTCTTGTGTGATTCTTTAACATATTGTAAATACCTTAGGATTCTTTGATGTGTGTGTTATTGTGCAGGATATAGGCATAAAACATCAATGATTAAGACAAAAATGATTGGACAAGGAAGCCAAAGAAAATAAAAAGAATCAGCATGTTCGTTGTGCGAACACCAGTGAGAATCCAACGAATGTTCGATGTGCGACGTTGCAGCGAGGACCAAGTGTTGAAGCGGTAAAGCGGCAAGCAAATGTTTATGTTTGAAAGAATTCCCGAGGGTTGTCGTATCCACATCGATCGGTGGAGGGAAAGAGCGTCGTTCACGGTCTCTGCGTTTCTAAGCTTTTGTTTGAAATGAGATTTCAAACGGTAACATGCAGAAATTAAAGGAACAAAAAGCACGTAAATAACAATAACACATTCTTTGCAGAAGAGAAACTCAATATAGATCAATCAATAACACCTGCATTTTTCCGATCGTATTATACATAAATCAAGCATTCGTCTAATATCATCACGTATCACTCACAACAAAGGTTGTGCCTAACGCAAAGTTAAGAGAACAACGGCATCGCCTCATCGATGATGTCTCATGTAACTCGACAACATGGAGCATTAAGAATCGATACCCACGGTGAATGTTAGATCTAAATCTATCTCTAGAGTTCAGAACCTAACAGATATTACTAAAACATCCATATCAAACTAATGACTCGATTCATATATAACTCTAAGATCAGAATACGTACACATGAATAATATGTATTCAAATAATTTGCCAAACGTATGTGAACAAAGTTCTTTATCAATATTATCACGCACCCCCGCAACACCGTTTGTCAAGCGTTATCGCAGTCTTTATTGCATTAATTGCTAGAAGCTATTCATTCTAACAATCAACACAATGCTAAAAAGCTACGATGCAAATGAATATCAACTCACAAAACCATGTCAAAAGCTTGCTCATTAAAAGATGAACATCTTAGATCTAGAGTTTGTAAAGGGTTTGTCATACCCACAAACAAGAAATCAAAGATAACAACAATATTGAATCAAAGCATATTCACAATACATAGATTAGATGAAATACATAAGGTATTAAGAGATTACAATAAAAACCCCAACAAAAGAGGATACAAAGAGAAGAAAGGAGAAGAATAACTTTCTCACGGCGTGTCAGAGTCGATTGGAGCAAATCCTACTCTGGATCATCAAGATGCATTATCTAATGTTGTTTTCTAAGCCTCTCTACTCCTAAAATATGTTTGATGAAGTTGGGAAAAATCTCCCCCAAAAACATAACCTAAAAATTGCTGAAAAGTGACATAAATAGGGCGTTGGAATGATGTAAACGCGTTTAGCGCACTCTGAGGGCGCTTAGCGCCATCAGAGAAATCCAACATCTTGTTTTCGTCATAACTTTCAAACCGTAACTCCGTTTGAGGCGCGGACGGAAGCGTCGAAAAGCTTATTCAATGCTCTATATGAAAATGAATAGAAATCAAGGCTTGAATACCTACAAAAATGATACAAACAAATTATCATTGAATGAAATTTATTAAAACCGCGCTAAGCAGCCTCAGAGCGTACTTAGTGCGTTCTCACTTAAAATACACTTAAACCGCCTTAAAGCGCGCTAAGCGCGGTCCTACCCGCGCTAAGCGCGCTAAAGGATCCTTAGCTACTGCCTCTTCATCAAAAACGCGCTTAAAAACTCGCTTAGCGCGAGTTACTGATAGAGAGTTGCGAAAAATGATCTTCCAAGCTCCCTTTCATCATCCATACGTTCCAAGCATTCTATCCAGCAAGAAAACCTATCAAAAAGCATCAAAAGGATCATAGTTCACAATAATTACATACAAAAATGGAAACTTACGTATTTACACTAAAACATATGTATTTACTACTAAAACACCAAAGAACCAATTGAAAAGGGCCACAAAATACTATCTAAAATATGCACAATGTGGCACTTAACAACTCTCACCAACTAATTATTTTGTTTGTCCTCAAACAAGAATCAATCAACTCAAAGAAACAAAAGTAATTATCAAGAAATCATGCTCAACAAGCCTTATAAAAGGAAAATAAATGTAAGGTATGCAAATCAAAAGTACACACAAGGAAATGCTTACCACTATACTACAACGACAACATGACTATGAAATAAATTCTAAGTACAAAACATATGTCAAACATCTAAAAGCAATACATGTTCAAGAATGAATCACACCTAACACTCCACTTCAAATAAGAATGGAGAAAATAATGCGCGTTTGCAACCGCGGGGAAATTTCGCTCATATGACAAAAAATGCAAATTACAATTTAATTCATATATTCATCCAATAATCAACAGTGAAACCATGGAAGAAAAAAGATCACTAAGGGCTTTAAGGGTTGTATCTTGGTTAGGTTCACAACAAAGGGACATATCTAAGGCCATTGAATCAAAATTGCCAATGCACGAGGAATGACTCACTATAAAAGTGACTTACACAAACAAGTTCATCCAACACTTTTTATTTTCTCTATTGTTCACCCTTCCAAACTTCCTTATTGCACATTATTCATGGTTTATTTTTCTTTTTCAAACAAGAATTATTTTTCTTTTGTTTTTCATGATCATATTCACAACTATTTTTTTCAATGCTTGCTTAAAATATTTCAAATTTTTGAGTAACCTACCACTTCTTTTCACTCCCCCCAACTTGCTTTTAACCAAACTTTAATTGCATTCTGTCGGCAAGGAAATCAATAAAATAACCTTTTCAAAGGTTTATGAAAAATTTTAGAATACCACAAAATTTCATGATGACGAGGAATGATTCATCACCACTTTAGGATCTAATCTATTAAGGCTTAAATGGGGTAGCAAATTCGCATTACTCACGGGTAAGTTACTTTTGGTTATGGTTGTGCTCAATATCAACAAATGCCTTGATCATTTCTATATCTTCCAAAAATCAAAGTAATCAAAAGATTAAGCATGAAACAAATGTATTAAACAAAGTTTATGACTCATCCAAGCATTTAGTAAACAATGGAGGTTTCCTTGCATGGGGCTATGAACTAGAGTGATTCATAAATGAACAAAAATTGCAAGAGAGTGAATGGCATGTTATTTGTTCAAAGCCTAAAGTTCATGTTCATGTTACGTTGTAGAAAGCACTAAACACATACCTTGACACTGTAACTTTCTTTCTAACTTTTAGCATTACCAAGACATTTTCTTGTTGACATACTCAAACTTGAACAATCACTAAATTACATCCTTAAGCTAATCAAAAACAAACTTGAGAGCAAACTCATAAATTATTCTAACAACCTAACAAAATTGAACTAAAACTAAATAAACATAAAAACCAAAATTGGTGAAAGTGGATGGAAAATGAGATATTTTTCAAGATGCAACAGGGCGCGCTTAGCGCCCTCTTGCTCGCTTAGCGTAGACAGACCAACTTTAGAATTTTCAAAAATAGCTGCCTCTCATGCAATCCATCTAATCTCACACTATACTACAATACTACTAAATAAAAAACTGTACAAATTCAAATCGTTGGGTTGCCTCCCAACAAGCTCTTGTTTCTCGTCGTTAGCTTGACGCCTTATTTATGTACAAGCTCCACCATGTTGCTTCGTTCACCTGTAGCGACCCAATAAAACCTGCAACTCTTGAGCAAACGTAAACCATAAACAAAAGTATGTACACACATACACAAACATGATGGAAAACATATACATATATATACAATCACTTATGGAAAACAATTATTAATAAGTACGTACAAAAGCAAAACAAGTGTTTATACAAGTAAATATACAATATAGACAATTATGTACGAAGCTTAGAAACATAGAAACTATGCGATGCAACTCAATATCGAAACACCAATCCCCGACAACTACACCAATATGTTGAGGCGGTAAAGCGGCAAGCAAATGTTTATGTTTAAAAGAATTCTCGAGGGTTGTCGTATCCACAGGGATCGGTGGAGGGAAAGAGCATCGTTCACAGTCTCTACGTTTCTAAGCTTTTGTTTGAAATGAGATTTCAAACGGTAACATGCGGAAATTAAAGGAACAAAAAGTATGTAAATAACTATAACACATTCTTTGGAGAAGAGAAACTCAATATAGATCAATCGATAACACGTTCATTCTTCCGATCATATTATACATAAATCAAGCGTTCGTCTAATATCATCACGTATCACTCACAACAAAGGTTGTGTCTAACGTAAAGTTGAGAGAACAACCGCATCGCCTCATCGATGATGTCTCACGCAACTCGACAACAAAGAACATTAAGAATCTATACCCACGGTGAATGTTAGATCTAAATCTATCTCTAGAGTTCAGAACCTAACAGATATTACTAAAACATCCATATCAAACTAATGACTCGATTCATATACTCCAAGATCAGAATACGTACACATGAATAATATGTATTCAACTAATTTTCCAAACGTATGTGAACAAAGTTCTTTATCAATATTATCACGCACCCTCGCAACACCGTTTGTCAAGCGTTATCGTGGTCTTTATTGCATTAATTGCAAGAAGCTATTCATTCTAACAATCAACACAATGCTAAAAAGCTAAGATGCAAATGAATATCAACTCACAAAATCATGTCAAAAGCTTGCTCATTAAAATATGAACATCTTAGATCTAGAGTTTGTAAAGGGTTTGTCATACCCACAAACAAGAAATCAAAGATAACAACAATATTGAATCAAAGCATATTCACAATACATAGATTACATGAAATACATAAGGTATCAAGAGATTACAATAAAAACCCCAATTAAAGAGGATACAAAGAGAATAAAGGAGAAGAACAAGTTTCTCACGGCGTGTCAGAGTCGATTGGAGCAAATCCACATCTGGATCATCAAGATGCATTATCTAATGTTGTTTTCTAAGCCTCTCTACTCCTAAAATATGTTTGATGAAGTTGGGAAAAAGTTCCCCCAAAAACATAACCTAAAAATTGCTGAAAAGTGACATAAATAGGGGGTTGGAATGTCACAAACACGTTTAGCGCACTCTGAGGGCGCTTAGCGCCATCAGAGAAATCCAACATCTTGTTTTCTTCATAACTTTCAAACCGTAACTCCGTTTGAGGCGTGGACGGAAGCGTCGAAAAGCTTATTCAATGCTCTATATGAAAATGAATAGAAATCAAGGCTTGAATACCTACAAAAATGATACAAACAAATTATCATTGAATGAAATTTATTAAAACCGCGCTAAGCGGCCTCAGAGTGCACTTAGTGCGTTCTCACTTAAAATACACTTAAACCGCCTTGAAGCGTGCTAAGCGTGGTCCTGCCCACGCTAAGCCCGCTAAAGCATCCTTAGCTACTGCCTCTTCATCAAAAACACGCTTAAAAGCTCGCCTAGCGCGAGTTGCTGACAGAAAGTTGCGAAAAATGATCTTCCAAGCTCCCATTCATCATCCATAGGTTCCAAGCATTCTATCCAGCAAGAAAACCTATCAAAAAGCATCAAAATGATCATAATTCACAATAATTACATACAAAAACGGAAACTTACGTATTTACACTAAAACATATGTATTTACTACTAAAACACCAAATAATTAATTGAAAAGGGCCACAAAATACTATCTAAAATATGCACAATTTGGCACTTAACAACTTTCACCAACTAATTATTTTGTTTGTCCTCAAACAAGAATCAATCAACTTAAAGAAACAAAAGTAATTATCAAGAAATCATGCTCAACAATCCTTACAAAAAGAAAATAAATGTAAGGTATACAAATTAAAAGTACACACAAGGAAATGCTTACCACTATACTACAACGACAACATGACTATGAAATAAATTCTAAGTACAAAACATATGTCAAACATCCAAAAGCAATACATGTTCAAGAATGAATCACACCTAACACTCCACTTAAAATAAGAATGGAGAAAATAATGCGCGTTAGCAACCGCGGGAAAATTTCGCTCATATGACAAACAATGCAAATTACAATTTAATTCATATATTCATCCAATAATCAACAGTGAAACCATGGAAGAAAAAAGATCACTAAGGGCTTTAAGGGTTGCATCTTGGTTAGGTTCACAACAAAGGGACATATCTAAGGCCATTGAATCAAAGTTGCCAATGCATGAGGAATGGCTCACTATAAAAGTGACTTACACAAACAAGTTCATCCAACACTTTTTATTTTCTCTATTGTTCACCCTTCCAAACTTCTTTATTGCACATTATTCATGGTTTATTTTTCTTTTTCAAACAAGCATTCTTTTTCTTTTGTTTTTCATGATCATATTCACAACTATTTTTTTCAATGCTTGCTTAAAATATTTCAAATTTTTTAGTAACCTACCACTTCTTTTCACTCTCCTCAACTTGCTTTTAATCAAACTTTAATTGCATTATATCGGCAAGGAAATCAATAAAATAACCTTTTCAAAGGTTCATGAAAAATTTTAAAATACCACAAAATTTCATGATGACGAGGAATGATTCATCACCACTTTAGGATCTAATCTATTAAGGCTTAAATGGGGTAGCAAATTTGCATTACTCACGGGTAAGTTACTTTTGGTTATGGTTGTGCTCAATATCAACAAATGCCTTGATCATTTCTAATGCTTCCAAAAATCAAAGTAATCAAAAGATTAAGCATGAATCAAATGTATTAAACAAAGTTTATCAGTCATCCAAGCATTTAGTAAACAATGGAGGTTTCCTTACATGGGGTTATGAACTAAAGTGATTCATAAATGAACAAAAATTGCAAGAGAATGAATAACATGTTATTTGTGCAAAGCCTAAAGTTCATGTTCACGTTACGTTGTAGAAAGCACTAAACACATACCTTGACACTACAACATTCTTTCTAACTTTTATCATTACCATGACATTTTCTTATTGACACACGCAAACTTGAACAATCACTAAATTGCATCCCCAAGCTAATAAAAAACAAACTTGAGAGCAAACTCATAAATTATTCTAACAACCTAACAAAATTGAACAAAAACTAAATAAACATAAAAACCAAAATTGGTGAAAGTGGATGGAAAATGGGCGATTTTTCAAGATGCAACAGGGCGCGCTTAGCGCCCTCTGTGCACGCTTAGCGCAGACAGGCTAACTTTGGAATTTTCAAAAATAGCTACCTCTCATGCAATCCATCCAATCTCACACTATACTACAATACTACTAAATATAGAACTGTACAAACTCAAATCGTTGGGTTGCCTCCCAACAAGCGCTTGTTTCACGCCGTTAGCTCGACACCTTATTTACGTAGAAGTTCCTCCTTGTTGCTTCGTTCACCGGTAGCGACCCAATAAAACCCGCAACACTTGATCAAACGTAAACCAAAAACAAAAATATGCACACACATACCCAATGATTATGGAAAACATATATATACAATCAGTTATGAAAAACAACTATAAACAAGTACGTACAAAAGCAAAACAAGTGTTTATACAAGTAAATATACAATATAGACAATTATGTACGAAGCTTAGAAACATAGAAACTATCCGATGCAACTCAATATCGAAACACCAATCCCCGGCAACAGCGCCAATTTGTTGAAGCGGTAAAGCGGTAAGCAAATGTTTATGTTTGAAAGAATTCTCGAGGGTTGTCGTATCCACAGGGATCGGTGGAGGGAAAGAGCGTCGTTCACGGTCTCTACGTTTCTAAGCTTTTGTTTGAAATAAGATTTCAAACGGTAACATACGAAAATTAAAGGAACAAAAAGCACGTAAATAACAATAAAACATTCTTTGGAGAAGAGAAAATCAATATAGATTAATCAATAACACATGCATTCTTCCGATCATATTATACATAAATCAAGCGTTCGTCTAATATCATCACGTATCACTCACAAAAAAGGTTATGTCTAACACAAAGTTGAGAGGACAACCGCATCGCCTCATCGATGATGTCTCACGTAACTCGACAACACAGAGCATTAAGAATCGATACCCACGGTGAATGTTAGATCTAACTCTATCTCTAGAGATCAGAACCTAACAGATATTACTATAACATCCATATCAAACTAATGACTCAATTCATATATAACTCCAAGATCATAATACGTACAGATGAATAATATGCATTCAACTAATTTACCAAACGTATGTGAACAAAGTTCTTTATCAATAATATCACGCACCCTCGCAACACCGTTTGTCAAGCGTTATCGCGGTCTTTATTACATTAATTGCTAGAAGCTATTCATTCTAACAATCAACACAATGCTAAAAAGCTACGATGCAAATGAATATCAACTCACAAAACCATGTCAAAAGCTTGCTCATTAAAAGATGAACATCTTAGATCTAGAGTTTGTAAAGGGTTTGTCATACCCACAAACAAGAAATCAAAGATAACAACAATATTGAATCAAAGCATATTCACAATACATAGATTAGATGAAATACATAAGTATTAAGAGATTACAATAAAAACCCCAACAAAAGAGGATACAAAGAGAAGAAAGGAGAAGAACAAGTTTCTCACGGCGTGTTAGAGTCGATTGAAGCAAATCCTACTATGGATCATCAAGATGCATCATCTAATGTTGTTTTCTAAGCCTCTCTACTCCTAAAATATGTTTGATGAAGTTGGGAGAAAGTTTCCCTAAAAACATAACCTAAAAAATGCTGAAAACTGACTTAAATAGGGCTGGAATGTTGCTAACGCGCTTAGCGCACTCTGAGAAATCCAACATCTTGTTTTCGTCATAACTTTCGAACCGTAACTCCGTTTGAGGCGTGGTCGGAAGCGTCGGAAAACTTATTCAATGCTCTATATGAAAATGAATAGAAATCAAAGCTTGAATACCTACAAAAAAGATACAAACAAATTATCAAAGAATGAAATTTATTAAAACCGCGCTAAGCGGCCTCTAGGCGCGCTTAGTGCATTTTCACTTAAAATACACTTAAACTGCCTTAAAGCGCGCTAAGAGCGGTCAAGGATCCTTAGTTACTGCCTCTTCATCAAAAACGCGCTGAACTCGCACTGAAAAGCGCGCTAAGCGCGAGTTGTCGACAGAAAGTTATGAAAAATGATCTTCCAAGCTCCCTTTCATCATCCATAGGTTCCAAGCATTCTGTCCAGCAAGAAAACCTATCAAAAAGCATCAAAATGATCATAATTCACAATATTTACATACAAAAACGGAAACTTGCATATTTACACTAAAACATATGTATTTACTTCTAAAACACCAAAGAACCAATTGAAAAGGGCCACAAAATACTATCTAAAATATGCACATTTTGGCACTTAACACCAAGCGAAGAGGAAACCTTGGATGGTAGTATGAAAAGGGCCATAAGTCTGTTGTGCGAAGATGGAGCGAAGAAGCTCGCTGTGCCAAGAAGTGTTCGCACTCCGAACATAGATATTTTCCAAGGGCAGTTTAAATGTTCCAGAGGCACTTCAAGTGCCTAAAAATGGTATTCGCTAGGCGAAGAAGGTGTTCGCTAGGCGAACATCACATATTTTTTGTTTTACTATATATGTACTTTTCTCACTTTTTAGAAACACAACTTGGAGATAACTTTAATAACATATATTTTTCAAAATTGAACTCTATCTCTCTTCATTTCAAAGCAAATTTTAGAGAGAGAAACACAAACCCTAAAGGGAAAAGGTAAG
The DNA here is from genome assembly GCA_022829125.1 of Lathyrus tuberosus. Taxonomy (NCBI): domain Eukaryota; kingdom Viridiplantae; phylum Streptophyta; class Magnoliopsida; order Fabales; family Fabaceae; genus Lathyrus; species Lathyrus tuberosus. The sequence goes on along the minus strand of JALAZF010000414.1, from coordinate 3,069,165 downwards.
AGCTTCGATCTCTTGTTGGGTTTGGATGTAATCTTTTGATACCTTATGTATTTCATCTAATATATGTACTGTGAACTAGTTTTGATTAAATATTGATGTTGTCTTCGATTTCTTATTTGTGGGTATTGACAAAACCTTTTTCAAATCTTGGATCTTAGATATTTATCTATCAATGAGCAAACTTTTGACATAGTCTTGTAAGTTGATATTCACTAGTATCACTTTTATTTTATTGTGTTAATTAGTAGCATGAGTAGGATCAATACGGTAAAAATCACGATAACGTTCTTGACGCGAACAGTATTGTGAGGATGCGTGATAATAGTGATGAAGAACTATGTTCTCATACATTTGGAAAATTAGTTGAATGCATGTAAAAAGGGTTAAGCGTATTTACGTATTCTGATCATGGAGTTTTATGTGAATCAATCATGAAGCTGATATGGATGTCATCTGTGTTTACCTGTTTATCTTTGATTTGAACCGTTATATAAATATACTCTTCAGATCTGGATCTAGGATGAAAATATGTTAGGTTCTAGACTCTAGACATAGATTTAGGCTTAACATTTGCTTGAGTATCAATTCTTAATGCTCTGTGTTATTGAGTTGTGTGAGACATCACCAATGAGACTATATAGTTGTTCTCTCGACGTTGTGTTAGAAATAACCTCTGTTGTGGGTGATACGTGAGAATATTAAACGAATGATTGATTTGTGTTTAACTAGTTAGAAGAATGCATGTCTTATCAATTGATGAGATCCAATCCCAACAAGGCTCCGTTTAATTTTAAAGTCTTTACTTTATATTTTCCACCTTTATATTTTTTGCCTATATTTATGGTACCTTGAATCTTAAATCATAATTTTCACAACAAGCTTAGAAATGTAGAGACCGTTGAACGAAATTCTTTCCCTCACACCGATCCCTGTGGAGACGATATAAATCCTGGAGGGAATCCTTCCAAAACTAAACTTTTGCTTTTTGCAGCTTTACTGCAATTCGAACAAAATGGCGCTGTTGCCGAGGATTGGTGTTTAGATATTGAATCGCATTGCAATAGTTTCTATATTTTTTAGCTTTGTACAGTTGTTTATATTGTATATATATATATACTTGTTTCCTTTAACATTTTCTTTAGTTTTGATTAGGAATTAATGATGAGATCTTCTTCTAGATTGATTGTTATTTGTATAAAAGTATCCAATGAAGATTCTCCCAAGTTTGGATGGTGATGGTAGGATGTTGAACATGTGAATAAAAGCAAGGTAAATTGTACCGCTTTATAGAATGTTAGAATGATTTAAGAATTTTATGCTTTGTGCAAATGTAAATTTTTGTTTCATTTTGCAATTTTGTTGGAATGCTTGTTTCACTTAGGTCCAAAAGGCACAAATTGTGAGAAACCTCCTGAAATTCTGGTTAAGCAGATCACTAAGATGTCGAACGGGATGTCGTGACACTTGATCTCTGTTTCTCACAAGGATTAAGGAAGAATAGAAATAAACAGCAGAAAGAAAACAACACACAGGAATTATTAACCCAGTTCGGTGATCAACAACACATACGTCTGGGGGCTACCAAGCCAGGAATGAAATAAACTAAGTAGAATTGGTTCTAAGTTAAACTCCAATGTTTACAACTTAGCACCTAGAAACTACCCTTCCTAGATTTCTACCTAAGACACTCCTAGGTATGAGACCCTTCTCAATTCCCTTTCAATCACAGCAGTGACTGAAAATTACAACTCAATTAACTGTCCTACTCAGATATTCACGCAATACAAGAGAGGCTCACAAAAGTACAAACTCTAGTACTCTATAACAGTTGTAAAACTTCCACACCTCTTCTAGGTCAAATCCATCCTATTTATATAGCAAAACAGAACTGGATTTGGGCTTCAAAAACGCAGCAATTCAGCTCCACAGAATCTGCGACCTATTCTTTTATTTAATCCTAAGTTTCTAAAAATGTCTCCTTACAAGGAAACCGCATATTCTTTTTAGAATCAGAATCTCTGATTCCTCAATCTCAGATGCCACCTAGGATCAAATCATATTCCAATCACACATGGAAAACAAATACAGTTATTCCAAAACTATAACAGACAAAGATGTCGAATCCACATGATAGGACATCTTGTCTAACAACTTAACCTGCAGTTAGTTCATCATGTCAGGACATCTTGTCCAACATCTTTCTGCTAAGTTAGTTTTACCAAAATTGATGTCAACCTTAAGGGCTTGGACTCATCAATCTCCCCCTTTGGTATATTTTGGCTAAAACTAACTGTAATAGACCTGCAGAAACATAACAGGGAGACCATCATCAGAACAGCAGCAGAAACAAACTTTGTCTCCCCCTCAACCAGTACCTTCTGCAAGCAGCAGAAAACTACTCCCCCTCAGTGGTTAGTAGCAAATCAGCAATGATTAGTGATGTTAGTATTTCTCCCCCTTTTTAGCCACAATATGACAAAGGCGGAATGATTAACTCAAAAACCAAATAATCAGTTCAGAGTAATTAAAGTACACACCCAACAAAAGTAAAAATTATCCTGGGAATTCAGCCCTTACACAACCAAAACAAAACAAAAAAAAAACATAAACATAAGGTAAAGAAAAGATAACTCTCAAAAGTCATCTTCTATTTCCTTATCATCTTCTTCTCCTCCTGCACTTTCACCAGAACCATTATCAGCATCTTCTTCGACTGTATCACTGTTCTCCTCAGCTGCCTTCTCAGCATCTCCAGCGTTGACTCCAATGTCCTTGATCTGTTCAGCAGACAAAGCTTAAATCAGTTGGACCAATTTTTCCTTCCTGGCTGTACTGGTCTTGATAATGTCATCAAGCTCCCTACAGGTGTTTTTGAGCTGGGCTATAGTTTCCTCTTTTGTAGTTGTTGCAACAGATGTTGGTGCAGATGTTGAAGCAATATCTGGGACATGGTTACCAGTAAACAATTTATAGTGCAGAGTCAAGGGAGATGCCCTTTTCATTACATGATCTGTAGAGACTAGGATGCTTGGGTACTGATTCAGAATCATCCCACAAATAAGTGAAGGAATGCATATAGAGAGTTTCACATCAGTTGATGTAGATTGCTTCAAAATTTGATTGAAGATGTGAGTTCTAAAGTCGAACCTTCTTCCTTTGCCAATCATATAGATGAATCTACCTAGACTAGCAGAGATGGTTGAAGTATGATTGGTGGGAACCCAGTTGATAGTACCAATTCTATGCAGAATTACATACTTCACACTCAGTTTCCCAGCTGAAAGTTTCCCATTGCTAGGCCACTGTTTCACAGGGTTGCAAGTGAGCTCTTGACAAACTTGGTCATCAGTTTCTCCATATTCAGACTGAGACTCTTCAGATCTTTACAAAAACCTATTAATCATTGTGGGAGAAAATGTCACAGCATTTCCTCTGACACACACTATCCTGTTGGTTGCATCATTACAGTGGTCAGGAATGTTTACCACAAATTCCTTCATCAGGTTTTCATAACAATTTCCAAGAATGGTGATTGTCCTTGTTAGCCCTGAGTCATTGATTAGTTTCATCACTTCATGGCACTCTAATGCATCCTTCCCTAGTTCCCTTTCCAATGCTACTCTTCTTTGGTACATATATGGCCATCTGTATACTTACTCAGGAGCATGGAAGTAGATATTATCTAAGGGAGCTTTGGGAATACTGACAGTCCTTTTCTTCACCCCAGGATCCTTTGGAAGTATGATGTCCTGACCATCATCAATGACATCATAGCGTGACTCAGTGTCATACTTAGCCTTTCTTTTCTTGGATACAACCGCAACCTTGCTCTAAGGTTTCTGAGGTCCAACGACAGATTTAATGTTTCTTCTGATAGTATTGTTTTCAGTATCCACATTTTTCCTTTTTCTTGTCTTCAATCTCTTGACCACATTAGCAATGATCTCATCATCAGAAGGTGAATCATCAATGTTGATTACCTTTTCAATTACCTTTTCATCAACATTCTCTAGTACCTGTTCAAGTGATTCCTCTAGAGATAAGGATGTTCCATTATCTGGTCCATCATTTTTCTTACTAGTTTCAACACAGGTGTGATGATTCTCTTCTGACACTATATTACCATCTCCTTCATTAGTATCTCTAACACCTTCTTATTCCTCAACAGAAGTGGATGTGATTGGCATATCCCCATCAGTATTCAGTTTACTTCTTATATTTAATTGTTCAACTTCGATTTTCCTTATTCTCTTATCCGTTTCAACAATTTCTTTCTTATTTCTAGGATCAAAAGGGGCATTAATAGGTTCAGAAGTATTACCTGCAAGGAGATTTCTAGCTCTTCGTGCAGGGAATTTCTCAGGCTTACATGGCACCATAGAAAGGGGAACATCATTGATTGCATCTCCAATAGACATCTTCCCCGGTTTTGCCCTAACAGCGGAAGATGTAGAGGTCTCATTCACTCCTCCTCCAGTTGAGAATTGTTGTTGAGACATCATAGAAGGAACAAGATTGGATTTTTCTTTGCACCGGGAGAATGAGGTTATTTGGCGAGGAGAATAGGTTGAGAGCGGTTTAAGTTGATTTGAAATAATAGTTTTTGAAACCCTCCTTTCGTTTGTTGAAAACAAGCACATACCTGACCAGTATCCTTACAAGTTAATCTCTTTAGGCCCCTAGTTATGTAAAGCCATATTTTACACTTCAGTTTCCCAAACTTATTTTTAAGGACATCAAGAGTGCTCAGGTTATCATGGGAGAATGTCACAACATTTTGTGCGACATTTTCCCTTGTTGGCATCTGCGTCATTCCTGTGTACTGGAAGCTGCTGAATGTGGTAGCAGGGTAATCACTTTCTGTAGTTGAGTCAATAGTGGCCATAAATGCACATCTTCTTTCTTCCAGATCATCTATCATAGAGGCCTTATGAAGCAGATCATGAATCCTTGAGATGGTCTTTCTGTGTGTCATCTTGGTTAATCTACCAATTTCCCACTTATCAATGTTTAGTTCTGAGGGGAATTTCTGATGTTTCCTAATTGTCATTGAGGAGCGCTCTATTAGTAACGAGGTCCATACATAGCAATTATTTTTTGATCTAACACCCCTCATGAGTACTTTATTTTTGTCATTTACAACCAAACATTCAGATTTTGTAAAGTTAACCTTCAGGCCTTGATCACAGAGTTGACTGATACTAATTAGATTCGTAGTTAGTCCTTTGACATACAGAACATTGTCAAGTCTAGGATTTCCAGCTTGATCCATTCTCCTAACTCCTTTAATCTTTCCTTTGGATCCATCTCCAAAAGTGACATAGTTGGAGGAATGAGGCTTTATATTCACCAGATAGTTCTTTACACCAGTCATGTGTCTTGAACATCCACTATCAAAGTACCACTTCTCTTCAGTGTATTCCTTTTGAGTGGAATGAGCCATCAGGGCCACAGACTCATTCTTGGAACTCCTTTTCTTTCCAGCAATCCCACCCTTGGGATATCCATGTAGCTTGTAACAATAACGTTCAATGTGACCATACTTGCCACAATAATGACATTTCCTCTGGTTTCTGTAATGATGTTGAGACATTCTGTTAGACATCTTTTGTCTTCTTTCAAGATTGTATTCAGGATCTCTCTTCTTGCTTTGATTATTGTAGCCAAATTCTTGTAGTATCTTGTCAGATCTGCTGTTGACCATTCCAACATTATCAGGTTTGTATTTGAGCAGAGCAATTTCCTCTTGAAGATCAGATATGATGCCAAGAAGCTTCAATCTTTCAACCTCAAGAAGCATGATAATCTTATGTTGATCTTCTCCTAGATGACAGATTTCTCCACTTCTTGTGTATAACTCCCTGTAAGAGTTAACTAGAGCATCATGAGAAAGATCTGCAATGTTTGGTCCTACATTAGTGTCAAACACTCCTGTGAGTGCAGAAACCTGCTTCGGTGATTCTTCATCACTAGCAGAATCATCTTCTGACCAGGATGTATGGAGGCCTTTCTTTTCTTTCTAGAGGGATGTAGGACACTCCGATTTAATGTGTCCAAATCCCTCACATTCAAGACATTTGGTCCCCTTTTCTTTGCCAATTCTCTCTTTATAATTTGAATTCCTTCCATAATTGTTCCTTTTGAAGTTGCCGGGCATCTGATTCTTGGAAGTATTTTTTGACTCTCCCTCAATTTTTTCCAGTAATTGGTTGTACTGTTTTCCCAGAAACACAACTGCCTTAGACATCTCTATCTTGGAGTTTGTCTTACCTTCATCAAACACCAAGGCTAAGCTTTTCTTATTCTCAGTCCTTTCATTTAGTGCCATTTCAAAAGTTTGAAGAGATCCCATAAGCTCATCAACTTTCATAATAGCTATATCCTGAGCTTCCTCTATAGCAGTCACCTTCATGTCAAATCTCTTGGAAAGAGACCTTAGAATTTTCTGGACCAACTTGGCTTCAGGAATTTTCTCTCCAAGGTCACTACATGTGTTGGCAATATCAACAATGTTCATGTGAAAGTCATGTATACTTTTATCCCCTCTCATCCTCAAGTTCTCAAACTTAGTGGTGAGAAGCTGAAGTCTTGAAGATTTAACTCGAGAAGTACCTTCATGAGCAGTCTTCAAGATTTCCCAAGCATCCTTTGCAACAGTGCAGTTCTTGATAAGTCTGAAGATGTTCTTGTCTACACCATTGAACAAGGCATTCAAGGCTTTGGAATTTCCTTGAGCAAGCTTATCATCTTCATCATCTCAGTCTTCCTCAGGTTTCAGCTCATCAGTGAGCTTCCCATCTTTGTCTTTGATCTTTGGTGGATCCCACCCTTTAACCACAAACTTCCAAGCTTTACCATCCATTGACTTTATAAAAGCCACCATGCACACTTTCCAATAGTCATAATTGGAACCATCGAGTATGGGTGGTCTATTTAGAATTCCTCCTTCTTTATCCATCGAACCAGAAAGCATTGTCCTTGAATCTCACCCAGATACAGAGCAGAATGCCTGCTCAGATACCAATTGAAATTCTAGTTAAGCAGATCACTAAGATATTAGACAGGATGTCGTGACACTTGATCTCTACATCTCACAAGGATTAAGGAAGAACAGAAACAAACAGCAGAAAGAAAACAACACACAGGAATTATTAACCCAGTTCGGTGATCAACAACACCTACGTCTGGGGGCTACCAAGCCAGGAATGAAATCGACTTAGAATTGGTTCTAATTTAAACTTCAACGTTTACAACTTAGCACCTAGAAACTACCATTCCTAGATTTCTACCTAAGACACTCCTAGATATGAGACCCTTCTCAATTCTCTTTCAATCACAACAGTGACTGAAAATTACAACTCAATTAACTGTCCTACTCAGGTATTCACGCAATACAAGAGAGGCTCACAAAAGTACAAACCCTAGTACTCTATAACAGCTGTAAAACTTCCACACCTCTTCTAGGTCAAATCCATCCTATTTATATAGCAAAATAGAACTGGATTTGGGCTTCAAAAACGCAGCAATTCAGCTCCACAGAATCTGCGGCCTATTCTTTTCTTTAATCCTAAGTTTCCAAAAAGGTCTCCTTACAAGGAAACCTCATATTCTTTTTAGAATCAAAATCTCTGATTCCTCAATCTCAGATGCCACCTAGGATCAAATCATATTCCAATCACACCTGGAAAACAAATACAGTTATTCCAAAACTATAACAGACAAAGATGTCAAATCCACATGAAAGGACATCTTGTCTAACAACTTAACCTGCAGTTAGTTCATCATGTCAGGACATCTTGTCCAACATCTTTCTGCTAAGTTAGTTTTACCAAAATTAATGCCAACCTTAAGGGCTTGGACTCATCACCTCCATTGTTTACTATATGCTAGGATGACTGATAACTTTGTTTAGTTCGTTTGATTCATTCTTAATCATTTGATTATTGTGATTTTGTGGAAGCATTAGAAATGATCGAGGAATTTGTTTATATTGAGCACAACCGTATCCAAAAGTAACTTACCCGTGAGTAGTGAGAATTTGTTAACCCCTTTGAGCCTAAACAGTTTAGATCTCATTTTAGTGATGAACTTGGTTTATGTACATAATTTGAAAGTTTAGGTCATCATTGAATTTTGTGAGATTCTAAAAAAATTCTTGAACCTTTGAACATTGTTTATATTGATTTCCTTGCCATAAAAATCAAGGAGCATTCACTTGAGGTTTGGTTGAATTCAATTTGGCGAGAACGAAAAGGAAATGGTAGGTTACTAAAAATTTTGAAAAATTTCAAGCAAGCATTGAAAAAATGTGAATATGAATGTGAAAAACAAAAGAAAAAAAAATGTCTGTTTGAAAAAGAAAAATAGAGAATGAAATAATTGTGCAAAAGGAAGTTTGAGAATGTTTGCAATAGAGGAAAGAAAATGGTGAAAAGAAGTTGTGATGTGTAAATACCATGTATAGTGAATGTTCTTTTGCATTGGCAATTTCGATTCAATGGCCTTCAGAAATGACCCTTTGTTGTGAACTTGACCAAGCAACAACCTTAAAATCCCTTAGTGATCTCTTACTTCCATGATTTCATTTTTGATTGAGTAGATGAATGTATGAATTGGATTGTTATTTTCATTGTTTGTCAGGCGAGTGAAATTGCCCTGCGGTTGCAAACGCGTTAATTTCTTCATTCTTATTTTGAAGATGAGTGCTAAAGTGATTCAAGTGTGAGAATTTAGTTGTTATTTGAAGCATTGCATTATATTTGTTTAAGAACTAAATTCTTTATCATTGTTCGATTCTATTAAGTGGTGAACATTGCTTGTGCGCATTTTCATGTTTGAGCAAATCCTCTTGTTTGAGAAAATCTCTCTTGTTTGAATTTGAACCTTTAATCCTTTCTTGGTTGAATCTTATGCTTGAGAAAATCCTCTTGTTTGAGCAAATCCCTCTTGTTTTCATGAGGGGCATACTTTGCTTGGGGACAAGCAAAAATCTAGTAGGGAGAGTTTGTTAAGTGCAAATTTTGACTTAAATTGAACAATATTTCTTTGCAGTTTTCAACTCATTTATCATGTTTTAACAGATTTATTTCTTGTTCTTGTGTGATCCTTTAACATATTGTAAATACCTTTGGATTCTTTGATATGTGTGTTATTGTGCAGGATATAGGCACAAAACATCAATGATTAAGACACAAATGATTATATAAGGAAGCCAAAGAAAAGAAGAAGAATCAGCATATTCGGTGTGCGAACACCAGCGATCAGCCAGCAAATGTTCACTGTGCGAGGTTGCAGCGAGGACCAAGCGAAGAGGAAACCTTGGATGGCAGTAGGAAAAGGGTCATATGTTCGCTGTGTGAAGCTGGAGCGAAGAAGCTCGTTGTGCGAAGAAGTGTTCACACTGCGAACTTAGATATTTTCCAAGGGCAATTTAACTGTTCCTGAGGCACTTCAAGTGCCTAAAAGTGGTCTTCGCTGGGCGAAGAAGGTGTTCGCTAGGCGAACATCACATATTTTTTGTTTTACTATATATGTACTTTTCTCACTTTTTAGAAACACAACTTGGAGATAACTTTAAAAATATATATTTTTTAGAATAGAACTCTATCTCTCTTCATTTCAAAGCTTATTTTAGAGAGAAAAATACAAACCCTAAGGGTAAGAAGGTAAGAGCTTTGATCTCTTGTTGGGTTTGGATGTAATCTTTTGATACCTTATATATTTCATCTAATCTATGTATTATGAACTAGTTTTGGTTCAATATTGATGATGTCTTTAATTTCTTATTTATGGGTATTGTCAAAACCTTTTTCAAATCTTGGATCTTAGATATTCATCTATCAATGATACTTTGGACATAGTCTTGTAAGTTGATATTCACTAGTATCACTTTTATTTTATTGTGTTGATTAGTAGCATGAGTAGCATGAGTAGGATCAACACGGTAAAGACCACGATAACGTTCTTGACGTGAATGGTATTGTGAGGATACGTGATAATAGTGATGAAGAACTATGTTCACATACATTTGGCAAATTAGTTGAATGCATGTAAAAAGGGTTATGCGTATGTACGTATTCTGATCATGGCATTTAAGTGAATCAATCATGGAGTTGATATGGATGTCATCTTTGTTTACCTGTTTATCTTTGATTTGAACCGTTATAGAAATATACTCTTCAGATATGGATTTAGGATGAATATCTATTAGGTTCTAAACTCTAGACATAGATTTAGGCTTAACATTTGTTTGAGTATCAGTTCTTAATGCTCTATGTTGTTGAGTTTCGTGAGACATCATCAATGAGACATAAGGATATCAGACGTTGTGTTAGACATAACCTCTGTTGTGGGTGATACATAAGGATATCAAACGAATGATTGATTTGTGTTTAGTTGGTTAGAAGAATGCATGTGTTATCAATTGATGAGATCCAATCCCAACAAGGCTCCGTTTAATTTTAAATTATTTACTTTATATTTTACGCCTTTATATTTCTGCCTTTATTTATGGTACCTCGAATCTTTTAACCATAATTTTCCCAACAAGCTTAGAAATGTAGAGACCGTTGAACGACTTTCTTTCCCTCACACCGATCCCTGTGGAGACGATATAAATCCCGGAGGGAATCCATCCAAAACTAAATTTTTGCTTCTTGCCGCTTTACTGCAGTTCGAACAAGTATGCTTTCAGAATAAATGCTACTTCCATTAAGTATTTTGAGGGTTGTAACGTGGGCCAATATTAGATTTTCTTGAAATGGTAATCACGTTATTTTGTTTTTGTTAAGAGTGTTTTTGACCCCTTTGATTCTTGATATGGTGGTCACTTGGTCTTGTTTTCTTTGTTTTTGTTGAGGATATGGATGACCTTTTTTGATTGATCTTTTTTGCTTTTATCCCTAACTTTTTTTTGGACCGCTTCTTTGAATCTTAATCCACAGGGATGATCTGATTTTTGCCTAAGTCGCATTTTCTAGTGTTTGACTTAGCAAAATTTATTTTTGTTTTTTTTTATTTTTTTTTTTTGTAACAACTTTCAGGTAACTTGTTCTTTTTTATATGGAAAAGGCTTGTGATTGTTGTGTTATTAGTTATTGAGGAACAACTGTCATGACTTTTGGATTTTTCATGATTTCTTCGGCACTTCAGATGTGTGCGAAGAAGAGCTTGTGGTTGATCCCCAGATGGGATGTTTTCTCTTGCAATTTGAATGCATGATTAGATTAACTAAACATTGCCCTTCCCCTGGTTAAGCATAAGGGTTTTTAGTTTTGAAAGAAACACCAACTTCTAAGCTCAAAGTGGTTGACTAGGGACTAACTCCTTATCTCTTTAGTGTTTGGGTATTTGAAACGATGCTTTACATTATCAGTAAAGTCTTACTCGAAAGCATATTGTCAGCAATTTGGGTATTTCATTTTTTGTCATTCTCCTTCCAATCTTTGCTTAAACAATAGTTTGATAAAGAAAGTGAAGTAGAAAAATATTTGTTTTTTTTTTGTTTTTGTGTGATATAATGAAAATGAGTAAATACGAAAGGATGAATTCGAAACATGCATGCTCATTTCATTAATATTACCATTAAAACAACAAATTCAAATGCAAATAGTACTCGTGAAAAAAGAAAAATTACAAGAATGCAAAATGATGAAATGGCCTAATTATTGCCAACATTGAGGAACTTCTCTCGTGCTTGATTCACCGTTGGGCTTGCCTTCTCTCCGATTTATCATGTTCATTGAGACCGGCATAATAACCACTTCAACACATATCCTCGACAACTTCTTCCACAACATTGAGTGATGGACCCCGCATGATTAGGTAAAGGATAATTATTGATATTAGGGCTTTGAGGCACAAATAAAAATGCTTTGGAATCAATCAAATCATGTACCATATTCTTGAGGGCTTTATAGTCTTCGACTGAGTGCCCTGGTGCCCTAGCGTGAAAGTTGCATCTGTCACTGGTGTCAAAGCACAATGGGTATTAAGGAAGCACTGGATTTAGTTCATTTGGCACTACCAGTCCTCGTTTGATCAAGTATGGAAGTATTTTACTATATGGTATTGGCAAATGATCAAACTGCCTCTTTGGCTTTTGGGTGTACTGGCGTTGTCGCTACGGAGCATACTGTTGTTGGTATGGTTGTTGTTGTGGAATCTGTTGTTGATACTGAGGAGGGCCTTGATTTTCTAGAGGATATTGACCCTGTGGAGATACTTGTATCCAATACATAAGCCTAAAAGGCTGCTGACACTGAACAACTGATACGTACGAGTACTAATGGTGAAGCACCAGAGGTGGAGCTTATGGAGCTTGGTGAGGTTCCCATATTTCATCAATTGCATCCTCCTCGTCCTCTTGGAAACTTCTAGGGGACTCACTCTCTCTAATCAGGCTACTCAAGGCGTCTGAGATTTTTCCACTTTTAAGAATTCTCTCGATGCGTTCTCTAGTTATCACCAGGTCAGAGAAGTTTGATGACACACTGCCAACCATCCTTTCGAGGTCCTACAGGGTACCCATAAATATATCAACTAGCTCTCTATCCAGCATTGGTGGTTAAAAGAAACCAACCAACTCTCTCTATCTTTGGGCGTATTCATTGAACAACCCATTACCCCTCTGAGTAAGATTTTGCAATTAAGTACAGTTGGAGCCATATCTATGTTGTATTGGTAATGCTTTAGGAATGCCTTAGCCAAGTCTTTCCAAGTGAGGACATGACTTCAATCTATTAGCATATACCATTCCAACGATGCCTCGCTGAGACTGTCGTGAAAACCGTGGATGAGCAACCTGTCGTTGCGAGAGTACGCGGCCATCTTCCGACAATACTTCGTCAAATGAGTCTTTGGATAGCTAATTCCTTTGTAATTCTCAAAATCATGTGTCTTGAACTTTGGAGGGATTATCACGTCCGACACTAAGCACAATTCAAAAGTATCAAGCCCATAGGCATCATGCCCCTCTATCGCTTTAAGCTTCTCTTCCAACACAACATCTTTCAGAAATATCAATATCCTGTGGTCATTCAGTATTCACCATTGGGCTTTCTCCTTGGGGATTTGGCATGGGGAATGCAAACCTATGATACTCAATAGCATCATGAGGTGATGTATGCTCATCTTGAGCAGTGGGCTGCTCTTGTATAGCAGAGTTCTCAACTGGGATCTGTAAAGACTGAGGTTGAGCAAGACTATTTACTTGAGGTGGAATGACATTCTCAACAACTGCATTTCATTAAATGTTGTCCTCTCTTTGTGCCAAAGCTGACATGGCCTCCACGAGTTTGTCTAACTTGTTTTTCATCAATTCAACATCTTGTCTTAGCGCAGCCTGGTTTTGCTTTAACGGGTCCATGATCCTTCGAGGGCTACTTCGATTTCGATATGGGTGCCAAGAAATCAGTAGCTGGTTATGGACAAAGGCTATAATGAGTTTTTTGTTGAAAAATAATATGCGTGCATGGTGATGAAATGAATGCATGAATTTTTATTTTTTGATATGCAAGGAAAATGCAATGTAATGTTCAGGATCACAGGTATACCAAGATTGGGTCAATTCGGGTATCATAAGGTGGATGTATAAGTATCTCTGATTAGTGGATTCCCATAGGTATGCTCTAAAGTTGTAGGTTCCTAGAGTCATGGATCCTTCTCGAAAATATTATCGCCACAACAACTACTTGTTAGATAACCATATCTCCAAGGGAATCTACTCTAGGTGAGGTATTCGTATCGACCCAATGAGTCCTTAGTCTCGCAGGTCGATACTACATAACCATCGACTCCATGGTTTTAAAAGTTCCCTAGAGTCTTGTATCCCAGTTGAAAATATCATCTCCATAACGACTACTTAACAAACAAAAATACCTCAATAGGATCTACTCTAAGCGGAGTTTTCATGCCAACCAAATGAGTGTTACGTCTCGAAGGTCAAAAACTACACAACCACCTTCTTATGCTTAGGTGTTTTCTCAAACTCGAGTATATAGTCTATCTTACACAATACCAATAATCAGAGTAACCCATAGTATCATGAGAACCCACAACAGATAGCAGTAATAACTATAAAGAAATAAAGAAAAGAAAGAGGAAGAAATCAAGTAAACAAAGCTAACGTTCATTGCAAGTCACACTAAATTAGGTTTGACTCTCTAGCTGAAGCAAATCCCCAACAAAGTTGTCAGTTGTTGCATCGCAAAAAATATGACCTACGAGCGAATTGCACGCTCGTGGATGACTGAATAGAGTCGCCACCGAACTTTATTTATTCTAAATAAGGAATGGAAATTTTTTGACAAAACCCTTAAAAGGAAAAGAGAAGGGTCATTGCAACCAAATTCGGGTTTAGGATTCGATTATGCAACGAGAAGGTATTAACACCTCTCACATCTGTTGTACTCAATGGGAACCATTTAGTTAGATTTGCGATTAAAATGCTAGCGTATGTAATTTACTTTCTTCGAGTGAATAAAAGTTCAAAAGGAAAATAAAAGGGGTCGCAAAAAGGTTTTTATTAGGGTGCTTGACAAGATTAAGGTTCTTGCTTCTACGTATCCTCAGGTGCGACGGGGAATTTAAAGCAACATAGTTATGGGCAAGACAAAATATATTTTTGGTTTTTTTGTTATAGTGCTTGATGATACGTTGAATCTCGCTCCTACGTATCCCAAAGTGCGGTTGGGAACTCAAAGGTACATAGTTCTTGATAGAAAATGAGTGTTGGTTGATTGATTTTAGTGAACGAATGTTTAAATCACATTCAAGCGGTTAAACATTGCTTGTATGAATGCGCATGAGAGACTTAAATTTTTTTTGTATCACGTAGAAATGATCCTACTTGATCGCGTTTTAACGGTTAAACATTGCCTGTGTCCTCACGCATGAGCGACTTAAGCGTTTGTTTATATCGTGGTAGAATTGATAAAACATTATTCGTTTATGAAAAGTTTTTCGATCACGTGGGGACGGGAAAATAAAGGTTTGATTGGTTGAGATGTTTTTGAGTGGATGACGAGTATCCACATAGTGAGCTCTACAGACAGTGTCGGGATGCCCGAGGAGAAAAGAGGTCTACACTCAATTAGTCCTTTTTTGTCCAAATTTACTGTGAAAGACATGTAGCTAATTAAGTCAAGGTTATTTGACGGAAGACGAGTATTCGCACAACGAGATCTACCACTAGTGTCTAAATACTCGGGGAAGAACAAAGTCTACACCCAATTAATCGTTTTTCTTCTATGAAAGAATGAACAAAATTTGGTTAATTATCATATTTTAATGTGGATGACAAGTCTTCGAACAACAAGCTCTACAACCAGTGTTCGAATACTCGAGGAAAAAAGAGTTCTACACCGATTTAGTCTTTTTTCATCCGATTTACTTGAGAAAAAGATTTAATAGAGTTGTGAAAATAGGTTTGGAGAAAATTCGTGCAAAATAATCGAAAAGGGTTAACACGCGAAGGTAAAAAACGTAAATATGTGAATCGTAACGCAAGGTCGCAAGGTCGCGAATTCTAACGTCACAAAAAAAATCTACGCGAAATAAAGTCCAGTAAAACAAACAGTCGCAGATCAATTCTCACAGTAAAAAGTACTCAGATAAAAAAATCCATAAAGATCAAAACACAGCCGCGCGAAGGCGCGAGAAAATAAAATGAGCACACAAAATTAAACTACGTGTAATGTAGATCAATAAAACAGACAGTTGCAGGACAAAACCTGAAAAAAATATTCATTGATTTTACGCGCGGTTAAGAAATCGATTCAACCGGTCTGTCTATAAAGTCGAAATTTTATTCTAAACAAAACAAAATAAAGTTAGATACACGAAAGTTTAAAACGTTCGGACAAAATTCGGGTATAACACCTAATGATGACTGTAAAAAAAATGGTGTGGTGTTCCTCTATGAACAAAAAAGGTACCGGAAAAAAATTAACAATCTTACAATATGAGATTAACGTAGAACTTTGCAAATATGAGATATATTAAATCAGGTAAAATTATACTTAAGAATTAATGATGTATGTCCAAAGACTAAATTTGAACCCAAAACCTCTTGATACATTTGAAGAGATATCTTATCATCTTATATCGTATTCAAGTTAGACAGATGCTCTGCCTTTTATAAATGAATAAACTGTCACTTTAGTTATGAAAGAGAAATGTTATTCTTACACTAAATGTGACATCTATATCGTAATTATATACGCTTTGTTTATATTGTTGAATAGTTACTTTTTTTTCTTTCTTTTTTTCTAACACAAACAAACACATATCCATGATGTATTTTAGATGGTGTAAGATATGGTGTTTAATTTTTGGTGTCAAAATAGCAATCTTCGTTTTAAAACTATCATCTTCTCTTCAATTTGGTATCTAGACTATAAAATATAATAAATAGTTAATAAATTATTATTAATCCATTAAATTGATTAGTTTGTTTTGGTTAAATAGTCTAATGGTTGGAATTCACACTTTAAAGGCGAATAAATAAATGTCGCAGGTTCAAACTTGTGTTCCTGCATTTGATGTTCTTGCATAACTATCAACTGAACTGTCTTAATGAGATCCATCAAATTAATCATTTGGTTCTTTCAAAATAGAAATGAAAATAATAATTCATACACTATCTTAATTAATTATAAAATATTAGAAATTAGAAATTAATAGATTATATTTCTATGTAATTGAATAACGAAATTGAAGAGACATTTTATGAATAAAATGGGTGGTTTATTCATCTTGTCTACACACTTGCAGAAGGCTGTTACTCATACCGTACACACATACCAAATACAACATATTGTAGAGACGAAACTTCATTTCTAACCTTTGATTAAATATAATTTGAAAAACATAGATTAAAATTCTCTATTGAAGTACAAGTACTAGCTTTAGAAAATTCTATTACCAATGTTCTAGTATTATTTATATACCAATTATTATTTATAAAATTAAGTCTATCCTAATATTATTTATATAATATAATTACACAATCTTTAAACTATTTACACAATCATTATATTTATATATACTTTATACACACGAAAATGGAAAATGAAAATGACAAACAATGAAACAAACCACCCAAAAAGTAAAAACTATAGTGAATATATTATGTACAATGTATAGGAAGATTCATGTTTTATCATCTATAATACCTCATAGAAACAAATTCGTATGAGCTCAAGCATGTAAAATTTATATTTCACCTATTCAAAATTTCCCATTAATTTTACACCAACGGTATATCCATCCAAAACAAGAAAAACATGTACGTGGGTTATGCAAACATGAGTTTGGAAAATTCCACGAAGCTTCATAGTACTAGATTTGGAAATTGCCACAATAGCACAATGGTAATGTATACAATGCAACCACCCAATTTTTCTTACAACCTCATTCTAGTTTCATTTCAATGTGTTTCCTTTTATCTCAAATATTTATCAATCTCATTACACTATTATAAAT
Source organism: Lathyrus tuberosus (assembly GCA_022829125.1). Taxonomy (NCBI): domain Eukaryota; kingdom Viridiplantae; phylum Streptophyta; class Magnoliopsida; order Fabales; family Fabaceae; genus Lathyrus; species Lathyrus tuberosus. The sequence goes on along the minus strand of JALAZF010000414.1, from coordinate 3,051,681 downwards.
ATTCTTCACCAAGTAAAGAAATTTAGTTAATTTTAATACAATGAGTTTCTTCTCTGAGGCTACTTCGCGACCGATATATCCAAGTATGAATGTGAATGAAGATTTGGAGAACAAGGTTGATTCGGTTGAGGACATTTCATCAGGTTCAATTGTGAGAAAGAAGTCAGATATTGTTTTGGTGACGAATAATGGTCGGTTTCAAATAGTTAGAAATGTGATGAGAAATGTGAAAGAGGTGATGTTGGGTACTAAGCTTGTTGTGCTTTTTCCGGCGGTTCCTTTGGCTGTTGCTGCGGATTTTTATAACCTTGGAAGGGTAAGTAGTTATCACTATTAATTCATATGAAAATTTGCAAATGTGATTTGATAGTTATGTAGCAAAATACATTATGAGAGATCCTTTGGATAAAACGTTACCAAATAAATTCTTATGATAATTTGAATAAAAAACTTTATTACAACTTTTTTTTTCTTTCAGTTTTACTTTTCAAATGTAAGTTTATTTTTATGATTTTTTTTTTCAAATCACGTCGTCACATTATCAAATGTAATTTTATTTGTTAATTGTTCTTTCAAATCAACAATGTCGCATTATTAAATGTAAGTTTATTTTCTTTCAAATATTGTTTTTTTTTCTTTTTCGTTTTAATCTTCAAATGTAATTTAAATTTCATACATAAAAATCATCTTAGTGCTTTTCATTTTCAAAAACAAATTTTGTCAAGATTACCCGATTCAAAATTGTAAAAGAAGTGTTTTTTATATAACCAAATTATATGATCATAAAGACAAACTATATGTTTAAAAAATGTTGACAAGAAGACAAGTCATAAAAGTTTCTACATTAATTAAAAATAGAAAAAACGAAACTATATAAAATTGGTCACAAGTAAAATCAGAAATTTTTGTCACAGGTCATACTTAATTCACAAATATAAATGTTATAGTTAATCAAGAGTTTTGATCATTAGTCATACTTGAATCACGAACATAAATCTTAATGTAAAATCGAGAAATTCGGTTTTAAAACCCCATCCCGTCTCAAAAGAAGATTATTTTTTATCATTATCATTACATATATTTCATTTTGCATTTGGAAAAACAATTAGAGTTCCTTCTCTTATAAATGTATCAAATATGACATATACTTTTTTTTCAAATAATATTATTGTTTTTTTTGCAATGTATTTAGCCTTGGATTTTTGCTTTGAGCCTACTTGGACTTGCTCCCCTAGCGGAACGTGTCAGTTTCCTCACTGAGTAAGTTGCCATATCACATTATATAATATGGTTTATTATTATTATCATTCAAATCTCATGTTTTCTAATATTTGCTATTATATTTTTACTGAAAATCTTTATCTGGATTGTATAAACTTCAAGGCAAATTGCATATTTCACTGGCCCAACAGGTATGTTTACTCTTTTATGGATATAATAAATACTAGAGAATTTTATCTATTACTCTGTTTGATAAAAATAGTTGATAGCAGATAGTTGATAATTTATAGTTGATGACTGATAGTTGATAGTTTATAGCTGATGGCCGATAAGTTAAAACTGATGACTGATTTCAATGTATTAACATAAATTACTTTAAGTAAACCAATTTTTGTTAATGTTTCAGTTGGAGGACTTCTAAATGCAACTTGTGGCAATGCAACTGAGATGATCATAGCAATATTTGCACTTCATCAGAACAAAATCCATGTTGTCAAGTTCTCCTTGCTTGGTTCCATTCTCTCAAATCTTCTCTTGGTCCTAGGAAGCTCACTCCTTTGTGGTGGCTTAGCAAATCTCAAAAGAGAACAAAGATATGACAGAGTAAGTATATATATATTATTATATTTTCCTCATTTCCATTACACATTGTGCATTCATGCTACTAATCAATTTGATATGTTGTTTGATTGTTATATGAACAGAAACAAGCTGATGTGAACTCATTGCTTTTGTTGCTGGGATTTCTATGCCATTTGCTGCCATTGATGTTCAAATATGCTTTGGCGGGAGGAAATCATTCTATTGCTAATTGTACTCTTCAATTGTCGAGAGCGAGTAGCATTGTTATGCTTATAGCATATGTTGCATATATCGTCTTCCAGTTGAAAACTCATCGAAAAATATTTGATGCACAAGAGGTGATTAATACTAATTATGAGGTAATTTCACAATAAATTATTTAACTTATACGAATACGTTTTAGTCGTAGCCACTTAAATTTGGTGCGGGGTTTGATTTTCAGGTGGAAGATGAAGAGGATGAAGAGAAAGCAGTGATAGGATTTTGGAGTGCATTTAGTTGGTTGGTGGGTATGACATTGGTCATATCTGTGCTTTCTGAATATGTTGTGGGAACCATTGAGGTACATTTTTTAATAACATGTATTCATATTAATGACTTTGGTCATAGTGAGCTGAATTTTCAATAAAATTTACCCTTTTACGCATGATTACTAGGCTGCTTCAGATTCTTGGGGAATTTCTGTGAGCTTTATTAGTATCATTTTGCTACCGATTGTTGGGAACGCTGCGGAACATGCGGGATCAGTCATATTTGCTTTCAAGAACAAGTTGGTATGTTTTAATAAGAATATTTGATATTTACATTAGACATTGCAATTTCTTTACTAGTACTATAAGCTTATGTTCATTATCTTGCAGGACATATCATTAGGTGTTGCTATGGGATCTGCTACTCAAATTTCTATGTTTGTGGTAAGGATGTGATAGTGTTTCGTTAAACAATAAGTATTTTTCGATGTTGGCTTAACACCATGAAATCTGGATTATCTATAATCTTTTGCAGGTTCCATTCAGTGTGATTGTTGCGTGGATAATGGGTATACGAATGGATCTAGACTTCAATCTTCTTGAAACTGGATGTCTTGGTTTCGCAATTATTGTTACAGCCTTCACTTTGCAGGTAAGCACAATGTCTTTATTTTTTATATTTTTTATTTTTAATTTACTAATTATGTGGTTTTGTTGAATCTTTCCTAGGATGGAACTTCACACTACATGAAAGGAGTCATTCTTACTTTCTGTTACGTTATCATTTCTGCATGTTTTTTTGTTCTCAAAGCTCCACAAATCAGTAAGTATAGCTAGCTTGCTATCACAATAGTAAAACTTTAATTTGTTAATATATTATTATTAAGCAATAATTTTGATGTACTACAAAATGGGAGAGAAATAGCAGTAGAATTTTCCTTCAAATACTAAATATGTACACTTTCAAAAAGAAAAATAAAATATTACGCATGCTCTTTTATCATATTTCATTTTTTTCTAGAAAAAAAGATGTACTTGATTAAACATTCAACTTTTTATTTGCAACAGATCAATATGGTATAATCGATTTCGGAGCAAACCACCCTGTCAAGCCAACTCCAATTGAATGACTTTGTTTCCCGTGGGGATTAAAACAACCTGACCCTACACATGACTAAAATTCTTCACTCCAGATACCAAGTTGGGTTTCTGCTAGTGGAACATGAGGCTGTGAAATCAATCATAAGTCCGAAGTAGATATTTCAATGCTTGTGCTCTTTCTCGATAATAAGGCGTAACAATATCATTTTGGTTATTGCTCTATATGTAGTTATCATATCCATGGACTTAATTCATGTATACCCCATTTTCATGTTCCAGTGTTCAGCATTACAAGTATTTTATATTCTGTCAAATGTTAAATTAAATAAAAGAGTTTCAATAAAGGATGGAAATTGTGGTGATGAGTCTTTCTTTTCAGTTTTGTTCACTTTAAAAATATTGGAAAGATTCACAAGCTATTTTGTCTATTGAATCTACATATAATTAAGAACTTATGTATGTAATTATTAGGACTAATGTTTTTAAGAAGGCCAAACAGCTAATTTATACAGATAAGATTGTAGAATAAAAATAAGGTGTTTGATAATCAACTTTCTGTGTGTAGAAACAGAAGTTATTATACTAGAGAATTCATTCACAAAGTGGTAGGATCTATAGTTTCAACTAATAATATATGAAATATCAAAAAGAATTCTTTTTGGCTTTTAAATTGGAATTAATACCATTTGTAATGGGCAGGACCCAAAAACAAAACATAAACAGCTGGGTCTCATGTCATCCATCTACAATAAGCAGACCTCGAACAATGACAATTCTATCGAGCACCTACCTCATGAATTGCGTGGCATACAAAATCTTATCCAATGCATAAATCATCTACTACTATGATGTGGAAACCTAATAATTCATATCTTTTATCTCTTCTGGAAATTAAAAACTTTAACAGATGTAGCAAAACTACCAAAGAATAGGATATTGAATGCAAGAAGGACTATCACTGAAAGACCCACAGACGATATTCCGTTCATTTTCTGATCATATCCAAGAGTTGCAGATATATACTCTTTCACAGTGCCTTTGAATCCTGGTCCCACAATCGTTGTTTCCACATCACCAAGCTGAGATGTTATAATACCACGTAATGTCCATTGAACAGGGCAGATATAATAGAACCAAATCCACCAACCCGGAATATTCTGAAACATCCATAATCGTTGTCACATTATTAGTTTTTAGAAGCCGATAGAAAAGAAACTTTTGGTGGTTTAACAAGTCAGGAAAATTAATTGGATTTTAGACTCCATCTGTGAAAATAACACTACACACTCCAATTGTAAAATATACTGTTTGAACTACAGTATTATTATGACACTTAAATTAATGACTAATTTATTTGAGTTTGGAAAGCAACTTTCTAAATGTAAGGCATCTCAGTAACAACTTGAAAGATTTAAAAAGAATGAAACTTCAAAAATTTCTCAGTATAGCATTACTCACCGCTTTTGGGATAAGAAAACCGGAAAGAAGATTCCACAGGGAGTAGAAAGCTGAAGAAATAACAGCAGCTAGCTGTTGTGAAGCTGTAAAACCAACCGCCATCATTCCGTAAAAGGTGAAGTAGGTAAAGGTTAGGAACATGAACAATAGATAGAGAAAAAATTTCCCTGCAATAATTACAGTTATACATTAGAAGTGAAATCCAAACATATAAAACAACCAATATATGAATATATGGAAAGTTGATATTTTACCCGCAGTCTTCTCAAAATTGACCATAAAATATGTTATCAAGCCAAACACCAATGTCTGAACAGCAATGTATGGGATCTCTATAAGCCCCTGAAAGTCAGATTAAACAATCATTATAAGTAAATAATTTAGCTGAAAAATTAGCCATGTGATAATTTTCAGTGTTGTAATGAGACTTACCTGGGCTGCTGCATATGGCAATGGAGAGTACATTCCTGCTGCTTTCTCTCTATAGAATACTGTCCTTTCTATTGAAACAATTGGCTGTACAGAAGAAGCATTGTTTACCCCAAGAAACAAGCAAGCAGAATAAAGAGCTCCCATAAGCACAAACAGCTCTTGAGTTGATGCTCTACATAAAATCATTGATAGTTACTGTGTCAGTCAAACTGAATAAAGCCGCTTACCCTTTTTTATTTGATTTAAAGTTACATTCATGAAATAACTCCTTTACAATAAATGAAAACAAGGAAATATTACCTTTTTGAACCAACATCCCAAAATACACTACCAAATATCAAAGCACTGATTGTGGTGAAGTATAGCCTCATTGCATTATATGCTGGGCTTCTCCAGTACACAAGATTTTGTTTCCATAAGCACAGGAAAAATTGGGACAACGAATTTTGTGAATACGTTGTGTCAAACTTCAGTGGTTCGGATCCAGCAGGAGGATGCTCAAATTCCAAAATAGATGCCTCCACCCCTCTGATAAAAACATTGACTAAGCAATTTAGCAATTTATCTGAAAAACAATATTTCTATTCTACCACCTGTAGCTTAAGGGCTGTATCATCTTGGATTATTAGTTTTTCTTTTCTATTTCTAGAACAAGGGCCTTTCATTCATATCATTTCACTCCAACATTAATTTAAGAACTAAAAGACTTTGGCAGTAGCAGTATCATCTAATAAACATCACACATTAGAAACACCTGAATTGCGCTGAATTCTTGTAAATTGCTGCAAAATCTGAACCAATTTTCTCTTCAACAGCAGGTGTAGTGACCTCAAGCACCCAGGTAGCTGGATTATAGCCACTCGGAATAGGGGGGATACCACCAATTCCCTGCCGTGCAGATAGGAAAACAACCAGAAATATAAACTCAGGAACTCACACATGTATTCTGATATTTGATTCAGAAAAATAAATCCACAAAAAACAGAAAGACAATGAAGGGGAATTTCTGGGTCATACTTGTTAGAAAAAACAAATAGAAGATGAGAATATAAATCTAGACTATAAAAGAATGTTTTCTTGCACTCCTCCGTCATTCTCCACCATTTTGATTCTCTTACTATTACCTTTCTCACTCTTTGTTCTATTGTAAGTATTCTATACTTTTCCACACAACTCCCAAATCATGTATCCATAAAAGGACCTAATTCCACTATGTATAGTCTGAACTACTCTACTCATGGCTCCTGTTCCAGTCTAAGCCGATGCCTGTGGTAGGTATGGAAGGGTGTATGAAAGAAAACGAAAAAAGGGAGGAGAGAGAGAGTAATATCCTAGTACTATTTGCTAGCTGTTATTGCACATGGGTTGGGACAGCTGGCATTTGGTGAGTGGAGAGAGAACCTAGGATTTGCCAATAAATGATTGGTGGCTGTCACACAGAAGGACAGAGAATTTAGTGGATAAGATCCTTTGGGAGAGTCCAGGCCTCTCTAAGAGCCTCTCTGCATTTGCCCTAACTTTTCTGTTATTCTTCTTTTCTTTTCTGCTGTTTCTGTGTTGTTTAAAGAGCTAGATCCCGTTTGATCTCTAGTTCCTATCAATAAAGTTGATAACTTTCCTACTGCATTTGATTCTGCTCTATTTCTATTACTACATTTGTTGTTTTTTCCCTTAGATACTAAGTTGAGTCTATCAATTTGGTATCTAGAGCCTTGGTTTTTGCTGCGCTAAGTGAATGGTTGTGACGAGAAGCACCATGGAAAACCGGGTGGAAGCATTAGAACAAAGGATGAGCAATTTTGAGGTGACAATGGATCAGATCCGACAGTTAGTAATGGACCAACAATCAAGGCCACAAGTCACAGTGGAAGAGATTCGCCAGCTGATTCAAGAAAACCCTAGACATACCCAAATAAGACGTAGGAGACATCGTATTCGTGGAGGTGATGAGGAGGAAGAGGACGAATGGAGTGAGAGAAGTACCATTTCAAGAGAATCACGCCCACACCGGCGTCGCCATGGTAGTGAGGGTCAGTCTAGGTTTATTGGTCACAGAAGGGTAGAGATTCCAGTTTTCAAAGGAGATGATGCTTATGGGTGGTTAGTTCGTATTGAAAGATATTTTCACTTGAATGGAGTGAGAGTCCAAGACAAGCTAGATGCAGTAGTGCTGGCAATGGAGGACAGAGCTCTAAACTGGTATCAATGGTGGGAGGAGCAAACACCTTTGAGAACTTGGGAGGAGTTTAAAATAGCAGTGATGAGGAGGTTCCAGCCTGGACTCTTACAAAATCCCTTAGGACCGTTGCTAAGTTTGAAACAGAAAGGATCAGTGGTGGATTATAGGGAGAAGTTTGAGATGATGGTAGCACCATTAAGGAGGGAAGAAAGAGTCATGCTGGACTCTATTTTTCTGAATGGGTTGAAGGAAGAGATTCAAGCTGAAATGAAGCTCCATGAGAGTCGAGATTTGGCTGAATTGATGGATAGGGCTTTGCTCATTGAAGAAAAGAATGAGGTGGTGCAGAAGAGAGGAAGTTCATGGAGAGAAAGGGGAGGAACTGTGAGGATCAAGGATCCTGGTGAAGTAGGAGGAAATAGGAAGGAGGGTGAGGGGGCCAATATGGGAGGAAAGGAGAAGTATAAAGGGAAAAGACTAGAACCGGCAGAACTGGAGGAAAGAAGTAAAAAAGGATTGTGTTTTAAATGTGGAGACAAATGGAATAGGGAGCATATTTGCAAATTTAAAAATATGAGCTTGCAGTTATGTGAAAACAGTAGTGGGGAGGAAGAGGGAATAGGAGGAATAGGGGTGCAAACAGATGGGGTGTGGGAAACATGGGAGGAATGTAAGACTCTGCAGCTGTCTATGCAAAGTAGGGAAGGGTTCACCTCTAGCAAGTCATTCAAGGTTTGGGCAAATGTGAATGGAACAGATTTGATAACCCTAATTGATTCAGGTGCCACCAGTAATTTCATTGATGCTAGAGTGGTGAAACAACTTGGGTTGGAGCTGATAGACAGCCCTCCTTATGTGATTGAGGTAGGAAATGGAGAAAGAGTGAGGTATCAAGGAATTTGTGAAGGGTTGAAATTCTTGATGCAAGGTGTAGAATTCAACCAACATTTCTTCTTGATGGAGTTAGGAGGGTCTGATATGGTGCTGGGAATGGACTGGTTAGCCAGTTTGGGCAACATTGAGGCAAATTTTGGGGAGTTATGCTTGAAATGGGCATGGGAGGGACAAAAGTTTAGCATACAAGGTGATCCTGCCTTGTGTACTAAACAAGCCTCCATGAAAGCTATGATAAAAGCTTTGAGTGATGAAGGAGTAGGGTTTGTGGTACAATCCTTACAATCTGTACCAGAACTGGAAGATAAAGAGTTAGCTGAATGGGAAGATGTTTTGAGCCAGTTTGAAGATGTTTTCACTCTACCAATGGGACTTCCTCCAGTAAGGGAACATGACCATGCTATTGTCTTGAAACCTGGTGCTGCTATACCTAATCTGAGGCCTTATAGGTATCCTTTCTATCAAAAAAATGAAATAGAAAAGATTGTAAAGGATATGTTACAAGCAGGAATTATCAGAAACAGTACTAGTCCTTTCTCTAGTCCTGTTTTGTTGGTGAAAAAAAAAGATGGAGGATGGAGGTTTTGCACTGACTACAGGGCCCTGAACAAGGTGACCGTGCCCAACAAATTTCCCATACCTGTAATTGAAGAATTGCTGGATGAGTTAGGAGGTGCTAACATTTTTTCTAAGCTGGACCTGAAATCAGGCTACCATCAGATCCGGATGAGAGCAGAGGATATAGCCAAAACAGCCTTCAGAACTCATGAAGGGCATTATGAGTACTTAGTGATGCCCTTCGGACTGACAAATGCTCCCTCAACTTTTCAGTCACTCATGAATGAAGTGCTAAGACCATATTTAAGGAAGTTTTGCTTGGTATTTTTTGATGATATCCTTATTTATAGCAGCAGTAAGGAGGAGCATAGAAGACACTTAATTGAAATTTTGCAAGTATTGAAAGATAAGAGCTTGTTTGCAAATAAGAAGAAGTGTTCTTTTGGCCAGTTGGAGGTGGAATATTTAGGGCATTTAATATCCGGAGAAGGTGTTGCAGCAGATCCCAAGAAGATTGAGGACATGGTGAAATGGCCCATTCCTAAAAATCTAAAGGGTTTAAGGGGATTCCTGGGCCTGACTGGCTATTATAGGAAGTTTGTGAAGAACTATGGTAAGGTTGCTTGGCCACTCACTCAATTACTCAAGAAGGACAGTTTTGTTTGGAATCCTGAAGCACAATCAGCCTTTGAGGGATTGAAGATAGCTATGACCACCATTCCTGTTTTGGCTATGCCCAATTTTGAGAAGGAGTTTGTGCTAGAAACTGATGCATCTGGTAAGGGTATAGGAGCAGTGTTTATGCAAGAAGGAAAACCTATCTCTTATATGAGCCAAACCTTATCTGACAAGGCTCAGCAGAAATCTGTTTATGAAAGAGAGCTTATGGCTATGGTGATTGCTATTCAGAAATGGAGACCCTATCTTTTAGGCAGACACTTTAAGGTGCATACTGATCAAAAGAGCTTGAAATTCATCACTGAGCAGAGAGTGATGGGGGAAGAACAACAAAGGTGGCTATCCAAATTGTTAGGCTATGATTTTGAGGTGAAGTATAAACCTGGAAAGGATAATAGTGCAGCAGATTCCCTATCCAGGCAGGAGCAATACTCTCATATATCCACAGTCCAGAGTGAGATTTGGGAAGGACTAGAGGATGAAGTGCAAAAGGATGATAGGTTAAAAGGAGTAGTCCAAGCCTTGCTGATAGATCCTATGAGTCAGAAGGGTTTTCAGTTGAAAGGAGGGAGATTGTACCATGGAGGAAGAATAGTGATCCCTAGAGCATCCCCTAGAATTGAGTGGATTCTTAATGAATTCCATGATACTGCAGTAGGAGGTCATTCAGGATATCTCAGGACTTATAAGAGGATTGCTGCCGTTGTCTATTGGGAGGGAATGAGAAGAAAGATACAGGACTATGTGCAGGCATGTGAAGTCTGTCAGAGGAATAAATACCAAACCCTGACACCAGGAGGGTTACTGCAGCCTCTGCCAATCCCCAAGCAGACATGGAGTGATATCTCCATGGATTTTATAGGAGGTTTGCCTAAGGCCCAAGGAGTGGATACAGTGATGGTGGTGGTTGACAGGCTGACCAAGTATGCTCATTTTTTTCCCATTAGTCATCCTTATACAGCCAAAGACATTGCTGAAGTTTTTGTTAAGGAGGTAGTCCGGCTACATGGTTTCCCCACTTCAATTGTTTCTGATAGAGATAAGATTTTTTTGAGTACTTTCTGGGCAGAGTTGTTTAAACAAGCAGGGACCAAGCTCAAATACAGCAGTGCCTATCATCCCCAATCTGATGGCCAAACAGAAGTGGTGAATAGATGTCTTGAGACTTATCTCAGGTGTGTGACTGGGCTCAAACCTAAGCAATGGCCTAAGTGGCTAGCTTGGGCAGAATACTGGTATAATACCAACTACCATGCTTCTCTTAGGACTACCCCTTTTGAGGCACTCTATGGTAGACCACCACCGGTGTTAATCAAAGGAGATATTCCACTGTCAGCGGTAGATGAGGTGAATAGAATGACAGCTGACAGGAATATGGTAATTAGAGAATTACAGGATCAACTCTTGAAGGCTCAAGATTTGATGAGGAGCCAGGCTAACAAGCATAGAAGAGATGTTGTTTATGAGGTAGGTGACATGGTCTTCCTCAAGATTCAGCCTTATAAGATGAAGAAGCTAGCAAAAAGACTCAATCAGAAGTTAAGTCCCAGATATTATGGCCCTTATGAGATAATTCAGAAAATTGGAGCTGTGGCATATAAGCTCAAGCTACCTGATGATACTAAAGTGCACCCTGTCTTTCATGCCTCCCTGCTCAAGAAGGCTGTGACTCTTCCTATGGAACCACAACCTCTGCCAAGTTGTATGAATGAAGAATGGCAGTTGGAACCAATGCCTGAGCAGGTGATCAGTTATCGGAGGAATGAACAAGGGGAGTTGGAGGCCTTAGTGAAGTGGAAGGATCTGCCAGAATTTGAAAATTCCTGGGAATTAGCAGAAAAAATGAGAACAGAATTTCCACACTTTATCCTTGAGGACAAGGATAGTTTTGAAGGGGGGAGAGTTGGTAGGTATGGAAGGGTGTATGAAAGAAAACGAAAAAAGGGAGGAGAGAGAGAGTAATATCCTAGTACTATTTGCTAGCTGTTATTGCACATGGGTTGGGACAGCTGGCATTTGGTGAGTGGAGAGAGAACCTAGGATTTGCCAATAAATGATTGGTGGCTGTCACACAGAAGGACAGAGAATTTAGTGGATAAGATCCTTTGGGAGAGTCCAGGCCTCTCTAAGAGCCTCTCTGCATTTGCCCTAACTTTTCTGTTATTCTTCTTTTCTTTTCTGTTGTTTCTGTGTTGTTTAAAGAGCTAGATCCCGTTTGATCTCTAGTTCCTATCAATAAAGTTGATAACTTTCCTACTGCATTTGATTCTGCTCTATTTCTATTACTACATTTGTTGTTTTTTCCCTTAGATACTAAGTTGAGTCTATCAGCCTGTTTCAGAAAAGGCTCAAAACGGGGATCAATCCAGGTGGTAAAGAGCTCAATGCTCCACAAAGCAATGAGGACCGCCAGATCAAAGTAAATCAAGTTCCGAGGACACCTATCTCTCGAGACTGATGCCCCTCAGGAGAAGGTTCTAGAGACTCAACCAATAGGGCCCTGCTACAAAGCCTAAAAATGGCCCCATATTTAGGTACACACACTATTCTAATCCTAAATACCTCTCACCTTCGACCGTCATCTACTTGGGTGTTAGAGTGTTAGCAAGTATCTCCGCCACTAGACCAGAGCACCATGACGCAAAACTACAAAGTGGAGTTCGCCAGGGTTCATCAGCTCATTTGTGAACCTCATCGGTCTTCTTGTGATCAGCTCCTTTAAGTAAAAGCTTAAAGTTTTGAGAAGAATCTTCAAATCTTCAAAACTTAGAACTAAAGTGAAAATTGAACTAGGCTTATAAATATCTAACTTCTAGAAAAGGATAATCATTATTCAAGCTTAATATTTCACAACATAGAAAAAAGTCGTAGAATAAAACTAGATATAAAGAAAAATGAGATGTTTTCATGCAGTTGTAGACAGCAGACAAGTTGTGCGCACAAGATAGACATTTATGAGAGACACTAACGTTGTCGCTTTGTTTGAGAGTTTAGGAGGGGAGGGAAAGGGAGCATTTTGTAATAATGGAAGGATAAGTGGATAGAATGAAGGGTTTTGGCAGAGGAGGGTTTTGGAGGTTTGCTTTTCTTTATACTACAAAATCCCCTTAAAATGAGGGAACTCAAAAACTGAATAGAAAGCGGATTTTGGAGAGTTTTTGAAGGTTTGGACAAAATCTTCAAATTCAATCTATATTATTACAATACTCTTAACATTAAAAATATATTAATGGTAAACAACCAACTCTCTACAAAAGCACTCTTTCAAAAGATGTGGAAATTTTCTCTTTTTTTCCCTCTACCCCCCTTCCTCCAAAGCTCACATTTCTCTTCCCTCAAAACTTGTAAACAAAGTCTAAAGAGTAAATTATTCGTAGCATGCAGCACTGAATGCTGTCATTTTCATTGATTTGCTGAAAAAAAAGATTGTGTGATCATAAGTTTCATTGGTTAAGTTAGCACCTTGGTGTACACGATCAATGAGTAAAAATCACTGATGATAGTGGTAACAATAATAGCAATAGTAGTAGCACTAATAATAATAGTAATAAACTCTAAAGTCATCACCTGAAAATAGTCTATCAATATCCGTGAATGCGCACCAATCTTTCCTCCATAAATAACTTGTCCCCCACGTTTCATAAGAAGTAACTGGGCAGCAAAAGTGGATGCTTAGACTTGTTGATAGAAATAAGTGCACCATTACATATCAAAACAATAAACTAACAGATGACATGATTGAACTAACTTCGTCAAATGCTTCAAAAATATCAATACTTGGTTGATGTATGGTGCAAACCACTGTCCTTCCAGTATCAACAGTGTTGCGAACAGTTCGCATAACAATAGCTGCTGCACGTGCATCAAGTCCAGATGTAGGCTCGTCCATAAAAATAATAGAAGGGTTTGCTACAAGCTCCACTGCAATTGTTAATCTCTTTCTCTGCTCTGTTGATAAGCCTGAACTACCTGGCATGCCAACCAAAGCATGTCTCAAAGAATCAAGCTCAACTAGTTTCATTACTTGTTCAACAAATTCCTGTAAAATATTTCATCTAGTTAAAGTCTGTAAAATTCAATACTCAATACAATATACAATGTGTTATGAAAACAAATTACATGTCTTTTCTCAAGGCTGATTTCCTTGGGAAGACGAAGAGATGCAGAAAACCAGAGAGACTCCTCAACTGTAACTTGAGGAGAATGTATATCATTTTGTTCAACATATCCGGATATTCTGGCAAATGTCCGTTGCTCTTTTGGGTAACCTGATATTTTGATGTTCCCTTCGATATACCCTCCAGTTTTCCTGCCAGCAAGTACATCCATCAGTGTGGTCTTTCCAGCTCCACTAGACCCCACTAATGCTGTAAGGACACCCGGTGAGAAAACTCCGCTCACATCTGTTAAGAGTTGCAACCTTGTTTCAGGTATGCCTTGCTTTTTTATTTCCTATAAAACATCCTTCTGAACTAGTTAATGAAAAATACATCTACTAATTTTTATCGTGCTTATATCATTGCATATATAGACAGTATTTTATGGAATCAGAAATTACAAATCCCCTCACCTTCGGCATATCAACATAATAATTGACATTATGGAATGTCATTGTCAATGGTTGAAATGGAAGAATCATTCCCTTCATATCACTCTTATCGCTCGTAGTCATGGAATTGGTACTCATTTCATAGACCTGATTACTAACTGCATAGCCAATTCATGTATTGTGTGACATTTTTGGTCAATACATTATCTATCTTTAAATATGTATGGTCCATCGAAGTGTAGTAGATAATAGACATTTATTCATGCAAAATAATGTCAAGCTCATTACCATCTCCAGAAGAATTCTTTCCTGAGCCATCATCCAGAGGAATAACTGTGCGTGCCTTTTGAAGTGCTGTATTAAAAGTAAGAAAAAAAGCCGGATATCATAATGACATACATGGAAGGAGTGCAGGTTCTTAAATGGAAAAAAACTGGGGAAAATAATATTCAAAACTTACGGTTCAGATAGGCCAAGGACAAAGTGACTATGCAATGGAAAAACACTGCATAGAGTATTAAAATTCCAGCACCAGCCCAAAACCAGTAATCATCAACTGGTATGTCGTGTGAAATGAGGATGTTGTAACCAACTGTGTTGTTCCCAATTGCTGATTTCTGCGGACAATAATTAATATTATAATTCATAAATATTCTATAAAACCATTCAAAATAAAAATCACTTATAATATTCATTTCTTTATCTTAAGATTTTGATTAGTTGATTGTTTGCATGACAATGAAGTCTCCATAATCAGATGGTCAAAATTTTAGTCCATGTCAAACTTTATATTCTTTGTAATACAAAAATCAGGTTTTAGCCCAAATTATAGTGGGGCACTGAGGCTAAACTTTGACCATGCTTAATGACCAAAAGGCAATCAAGTGAAAAGGTATTGGAAATTACTCACAATTTTCTCAGTGGAGTTGATCACTGACAATATATTATTAACACGTGATTCATTGGCAAAAAATTAATAAGTTATGTATGCCAAATATGATACCTTCATCCATCTGGTAGCAGTAAACTCATTAACTGTAATTGCAGTTTGTCCATAGGTAAGAGGTGACAAATAGTAGCCCCAAATCCACCATGGCTTAATCATTCCTGAAGAAATAACAACCAAATAACTAACAGCAATGTGGTTTGCATTTCTCTAGCAGTATGTGGGTACAATAAATCCTACCTTTAGGTACAATAAATCCTCCAAGCAAAAATATAGTCAGCAGTGCAGCTGAGCCAAATGTATTGGCAAGAACCATATCTCGTGCAATAGAAGCCATCATCCCGAAAAGACCTAATGCCATTTGGTGCGTTACAAAAAGTATAAACATGTAGCGAAAAAACCTGAAACATTTATAAATGCAATGACTAAGAGGGTAAAAAATAAAATTTTTAGTAGACAGATGCAATAAATTTAAGATACCTTCCCGCAGCAGGGGCAAATCCAACAGTGTAATATACAACAACACTCCATATAAAAGCCTCAATAACTGAGTAAGGTACACGGAGAATCCAACTGGTAAGAGACCATGCCCATGCAGGATAGAATAAATTGTCTCTTTGCTTGTAAAATATTGGGAGCCGGCTTATCATCAAAGGCAACTCAGAGAACCCATTAAACATCATGTGAACAATCCCAAAAAATAGAGCAGAAAGATAAAGATTCCCGAAAACCTCATCTGTGGGATGCAGCCTTGTTCGTAGGAATATTGTACATGTAACAAATCCAACCAAAGCAACCTAGGGACAAGATGATAAAATATATAAATAAGTAAACAACTTACGAAATAAGTTGATAATATAGACTTCATAAAGATAAGATTAAAAGGATCTTTTCAATTTTGAAATAAATAAAAAAATAGTTCAAAGAGCAAGTTTAAATACCGTATCTAATAAAAAATACCTGGAAGGTTCTAAAAACATAAAGGAAACTATGTCTTTTGATCAAAAGGATTTCTCGATTAAAGCAAGCTTTTGTGACCTCCAATTTTGACACAGCATATTTTTTATGAGCCAAAGCTGAAGGGTGGCACTTTGATTTATCATATGGATGAGCCTGTAAGGAGTCAATATACCTTCCAAATCTAGATTTTCTAAAGGCTTCTGCAATCTCACGAACTGAGATAAATTCATATGGTTTAGAAGGATCAGCCCAGTATTGTGCTTGATCCTTTTTAGAGGTGACCTGACAAAAGAGAAGTTAAACAAGAATCATATGAAGCTCTTGACCCTAAGATTACGTTTAGACGATATTTATGAATATACCTCCTGAAGGAAGTCTGCAATCCCCTTACGTGGTGGAAGTTTAAAACCTATTGACTCAAAAAATTCAAGCACATCTTCTCGAGGGCCTTCATATATTACATGCCCTTCTGAAAGAAGCACCAGGTCATCAAATAGCTCAAATGTTTCAGGAGCAGGCTGAAGGAGAGCCATGAATACTGTTGCCTCCATCTGATGAACAAAATTCTTTATGCATTTCACAATCTGGTATGTAGTAGAGCTATCAAGTCCAGTTGATATTTCGTCCATAAATAGTGTTTTTCTAGGACCAACAATCATTTCACCTAAAAGATACAATATGAGATGTCATTGGTTGCTGCAACCACACGACTTAAATCAGAGTCATCACTCATCACAGTATTTCAAGTCTTCTAGTTCAAATGAACAACAATGCAATAACCTATACAAGGAAATGCATCTTCCACTACTTCTATACTTCTTCTAATCAATGTAAGAAAATAATAAATGACAACTAAACACTTCTTTTGGCTCGCATCACCAATTATTCATTATACATTTGTTGATTAGAAACATTAACTTTATCCAAAGGGAAAAAAGGAGTATCACAGAGAGGACAGACATTAGATGTTGAAATCAAATACTCAATTGCAGAAGAAGGAAAAGAAACCTGTTGTAACTCTCTTTCTTTGGCCCCCGGAGACTCCCCTGACCATGTCGTTACCAACTATTGTATCTGAACATATATCGAGACCAAGAACCTTCAGAATGTAATCAGTGTTCACACTGTGCTTTTTACCCCCTACAGAGGATGCCTGCAGAGTTAATAGTTTCACACAAGACAATATTAGGGAAGCCCTGAATATATAGGGGAATGAATACTATCATACACACAATAGTACAATACAATAATACACATTTAAGATGCTAACCTTCATAAATGCGTCAATTTCTGGACTTGGCCGTATGTTCATTTCATTCTCTAGACGGCCCAGATCATTTGTATATGCTGTAGAAAAAAATGAAAGATTAAAAAAGGGAATACAGTAGTAAATTAACTTTCTTAAATGCATTTTGGTAGAAAATATATCATAAAAATATATGTAAAATCCTGTTTTCAAATAAGAACGTAAGTATACCTGAAAAACCTTCTTGTGCACCTTGACATCTAGCACCAAAGTCCATAGTTTCTCGCACGGTCAGTTCTGGAATGTGATTATCTGTTTGACTAATATATGCAGAAGTCCTTCTAACATAAAACTCATCTATCTCATAGCCGTTGTATGTTATACTACCAGTTTTCTGTGAGGGGAGAAAACAGTAAAAAGAAACTGAGTGAGAGATAACAATCGCATATCAACATGGGTTTTCGAGGACGTTGGCATTCCATAATAACTCATGAATTGTGAAAGTGTTGCCTGAGAGAAGTACCGGAATTACAAACAAACAAACAACAAAAACCAGCAATGTTGGGTAACACATCCTAACACCAAGGAATTATTGCTTCATATACACTCCCAAATCCCATCCCATAACCATACATCTCTGGATACTCTAATTTAGAAGAACAAATCTTTTTAATTTGTTTGATCACATGTAGAGAATAGGAATTTGCACCCAATCACTCACCCAAAAGAAAAACACACTCAGAGAAATGGATTATGTTTGGTAATACAAATAAACCAGTTTATACTTTATTCAACTAGTGTATCTGCTTTCCTGATTGTTTTTGAGGCAGTTTATTTATGGGAAATTCTTATTTACACTTGTGGTGGAAACAAGCTGAGTCGAGTTACACTTTGTTAAATCTAAATTTGGTCTGTCAAAAAAATCGAAGTCTGAGCGTGGTCTGTAGCCTGACATAAGTTTATTTTTAAGTCTGAGTCTGACATTTTCTAAGGTCTGGTTAGTCTGTTAACCTACATAAAAACATGTTATTTTAAACAGACTAACAAACTAAAATACAAATCAGATTAAAAACTTGTTTACATTGACTTATTTTAACTTACCTATTAGCATAAGTTTTGTGAGAATATTTGTTTAAAATAACTTATGAAAATAACGTATAACATTGTTCATAAGGTGTTTTCATATTATTTTCATAAGTTTTTCAAGATAACCAATTTTTATTTATGTATTTTAATTCAAAGTACAAAATATAATATAATGATAAGAAAAAAATTATTTATATTTATTTAAATTGGCTGGTCTGTTAGGCTTAAAAGGCTTTTTTCATGGCCTAAGCCCTAACCTTTTTAACTGAATAAGCTTATAAAAAAGCATATGTCTTTTCTATTTAAAAAAAAAAAACCTTAGTCTAGCCTGAGCCTGAGCCTGTGTAGGCTAGGCCCGTAGGCCATTTTTATCGGTCTGGCCTATTTACACCCCTATTTACACTCATAGTTGGGTAGAGTTTTTTTTTTATAAAGTATATGTCATTAGTTGATTGAGTAACTAATAGTTTTTTTTTCATTTTCTACTATTTATAATCTCATTATTTAAACTTAAAAAATAAATAAATAATTGGTAAGTGTTCTGGACTGGGCCTAAGGCTGCCCCACCGTCGGGAACGACCCAACCCAGCTCCTCGTCGAGGAGGGCCCAATTGAGATTCAGCCTACCTACATGGCCAGGGAGCTCTCACACGGACTCCACGTGCCCCCACGCGGGGACACGTCATCGGGCAACTACCCACTTCCGAAAGAGATGGTCAGCCCACTTTCCGAAGATCACGGAGCAGTTGACACAAGGCGAAGACGACGTGTTGGTCTTCCCTACGCCACGTAAGCCCTTTCAGTTACACATATTAGGCCTTGCAATCCAACCCAATGCAAAGTAACCATTGACCCAACGTTGGGGACACACTATAAATACCCTCTTTCACTAGAGGGTCAGGTATTATATTCTTTACACCTTTTCTTTGTACTTGCGTTGATTACTCCGTCTTTGACTTTAGCATCGGAATACCTTGCAAGTACACCCCTACTCTTCACCACCACCGGCGAATAAAGGAGCTCACGACGTGTTGCTAGCTGCTGATCCATTTTTGATCCGGTAAGATCAGTGGCGCCGTCTATGGGAAACCTTGCTTCCCCGTTTTTTCTCCCATAGAAACTCAAGAACCAAAGCAGTTTACAACCTCCGTTGATCATGGCCAACCCACGCATTGACGACAACGCTCCAGAAATCGTCTTCACTCCGTTCACCAACGGTGATGGTCACGACCCCAACGCGACCGTTCACGTCGAAGAGGGCGACCCCAGGGACGGGCACATCGCCTCTCCCTTCTCGGACGACGCGGCCTTCAACGCCGCCGGATGCTTTGATAGTCCAGTTGTCTACCAGCCAATCCATGTACCGCCTAACATTGACCCGACCATGGTGGCTCTATTCGCGGCGATTAATCGGACAAATCTGATGATTTTCCAACAGAATGAGAGGATAGGGATACTTGAGAAGGAGAGACAATCACGTTCTCCCCCGTGGAGACATCGTCGCCCCATTTCTCGCAGTCTCTCCCCTCCCCCGTGAAGGACGCGACACGATGACTATCGGAGCCCTTTTCCCCGAAAGCTTAGGCGTCACCCGCGTTTGGAACGACCTCAACCCGTGGCCACCCAGAAGCGCGACTGGTCTTTTCCCCGGAAGGAGCAACGATCCCCCGCTCATAAGAGGAATAAAGCTGACGGATACGTCGAGAAGGAAAAGAGCTGACCAATGAGCCCTCCCCGACGAAGCAGGAACGACCGAGGTGACCTATCCCCGTCGTGATTGTTGAAATTGTAATTCAGTGTTATGTTGAAGTCGAAGGTTTATAGGTTTGGTCGAAGTAATGTATGTTAGTCGAATAGTTGTAATACATTGTAAGTCAGCTGTATTCGACAGAGTCGAATATAGCTGATAAAGAGTTGTGTCGAAATGTAGTTTGGGCCTGGGCCGTGATGGCTTATATAAAGGGTTTCCTAGTTTGTAATTTTAACACACAGCGTTTACAGTTTTACACAGTTAATACAATTTCACAATTCTGCAATATAGTTTTCTCTCTCTCTCATCTTCTTCTTCTTCTTCTTTACAAATCCCATCTTTCTTGAACCCTAGTTCTAACAAATTGGTATCAAAGAGCCCGGTTACGATTGCAATTTTGAGAGAATCAAATGGCAAACGGAACAACATCTACGCAATTTCCAGCAAACTTACCGGTTTTCAAAGGCGAGAACTATCAACGGTGGGTGGCGCAGATGAAGGTCATTTTCAGATTTCAAGATGTTGTTGAAATCGTCAATGATGGAGTATCGGAATTGGGGGTAAATGCAGATGAGGCGCAGAAAGCTGCGTACAAGGATCAAAGGAAGAAAAATGGCAAAGCATTGTTCTTGATTCATCAATGTGTGGATTCAAACGTGTTTGAAAAGATTATTGAGGAAGAATCAGCAAAAGCAGCTTGGGAAAAGTTAAAGAGCTTGTATGGTGGAGATGAGAAATTGAAAAAGGTGAAGTTGCAGACCTTGAGGAAGCAATACGAGATGATTCAGATGAAAGAAGATGAATCAGTTTCGGCATATTTCTCAAGAATCGTGATGTTAACAAACCAGATGAAGGCATGTGGTGAATCACTCACTGATCTGCAAAAGATTGAGAAGGTATTAAGATCTTTGATAGCAGATTTTGATTACTTTGTAGTAACAATAGAAGAGTCCAAGAATCTTTCTGAGATGAAGTTAGAAGAACTTCAAGCTTCTTTAGAGGCTCATGAGATGAGATTGAAGCAGAGGAACTCAGAAAGAGAGAAGGTGACTGAAAAGGCGCTACAATCAAGATTCACCAAGAAATCTGGAAAAGAGAAATCGAAGCAGTCAAAGAATGTTGCTAATGATGAGAAGTCAAGCAAGAAGACTGATTCGACTAAGAAAGACATGAAGGACGTGCAATGTTACAACTGTCAAGGTTTTGGTCACTATGCTCGAGATTGTCGAAAAAGAAAGAAGGCAAAAGCAAAAGATAGTGATGAAGCCCAATATGCACGCACTAGAGATAGTGATTCTGATGATGTGTTGCTAATGGCCAACACTCAGTCGAACACTGAGCGAACTAACATGTGGTATCTAGATTCAGGATGTAGCAACCACATGACTGGAAATAAAAACTGGTTTACCGACTTAGATGAATCAGTCGAAAAGGTTATAAAGTTCGCAGATGGCAGGCACATCAAATCAGGTGGTAAAGGAGATATTTCGATTGTCAGAAAGGATGGTCGAAGAGCAACTATCACTGATGTATTGTATGTACCAGCAATGACAAGTAACTTGATAAGTGTAGGTCAATTACTTTCAAAAGGCTTCAATATGAAGTTAGAGAAGAATCACATGAAGGTACATAGGGTTGATGGGAAGTTGATAATGAAAGCACCTATGGCAGAAAACAAAACCTTCAAAGTTGAACTCAACACATCAGATCATAAGTGTCTTGCTTCAATGACTGAAGAAGACAAGAATTGGCTATGGCACCACAGGTATGGACATCTAAACTTCAAAAGTTTAGGCATGCTCAATCAGAAAAGAATGGTGTTTGGTTTACCGCAGTTGAAGGAACCAAAGCAGGTATGTGAAGAATGTTGCAAAGCAAAGCAGGCCAGAAAAGCATTCAAACATGACTTGCCCATGAGATCAAGGAAAAAACTGGAGCTAGTTCATTCTGATGTGTGTGGACCTTTTGAAGTTAGGTCAAATGGTGGTAAGCGTTACTTCTTAACTTTCATTGATGAATTCACCAGATATATGTGGATTTATATGATTGAAAGTAAGAATGAAGTATTCACAAAGTTCAAGAAGTTTAAGTTGCTTGTTGAAAAGCAGAGTGGTTACAAGCTAAAGAAACTGAGAACTGATGGCGGTGGTGAATACACCTCTCGAGAGTTTGCTAGATTCTGTGAAGAGGAAGGTATAGAGCATGAAGTTATTGCACCCTATACACCTCAACATAATGGCATAGCTGAGAGGAAGAATAGAAGTATACTGAATATGACGAGAAGTATGTTGAAGGCGAAAGAGGTGCCAAAGAGATTTTGGGCTGAAGCAGCTTCGACAGCAGTATACATTCTGAATAGATGTCCAACGAAGAAGTTAGTCGAGAAGACTCCTCATGAGGCTTGGACAGGGTCGAAACCAAATGTTAGTCATCTTAAAGTTTTTTGATCAATATGCTTCAGGCATGTACCTGAACAATTGAGAACAAAACTGGATTATCGAAGTCAAGCTATGGTGTTAATAGGTTATCATTCGACTGGTGCATACAAACTGTATTCACCAAACGATGATAAACTAGTGATCAGTCGAGATGTTCTTGTGGATGAAAGCAAAGGGTGGGACTGGAGTCAAACTTTAGTTCGACAGGAGTCAGATACAGTCACAACTGTGTTTGAAGAAGATCAACAGAATGAGGCTTCAACCAGTCGAAGTGAACAGGATAAAGCTTCAACCAGTCGAAATGAAGAACAACCTGAGCAGAGAGCAAGAAGATCGAATAGAACAAGAACTGAATCGACAAGACTATCTGGATATGAGAGATTTCCAGACCAAGCAATTGATGCAGATGGTGACTTAATTGAAGAGGCCATGATGATGGTTGAAGCAGAACCAATTGATTTGGATCAAGCCATGAGTGATTCAAAGTGGTGTGAAGCTATGAAGGAAGAACTCAAAGCTATTGAGAAGAACAAGACCTGGGAGCTTGTCGAAAGATCCAACAAGAAGCCAATTGATGTAAAATGGGTTTATAAGTTGAAACGAAGACTAAATGGTGAGATTGCCAAGTATAAGGCAAGATTAGTGGCTAGAGGTTTTCTGCAGAAACAGGGCATTGATTTCGACGAGGTTTATGCACCTGTTGCGAGGTTGGAGACAATCAGAATTGTTGTGGCAACAGCTGCTTATCGAGGGTGGAAGATACATCAGTTGGATGTAAAGTCAGCATTTCTGAATGGACCATTAGAAGAAGAGGTCTATGTTACTCAACCACCAGGATTCGACATCAAAGGGCAGGAGTCGAAGGTGTACAGATTAAGGAAGGCTCTCTATGGTTTGAAACAAGCTCCTAGAGCTTGGAATAAACGAATAGATAGTTTTCTGAATGAAGCAGGTTTCACAAAATGTGTCTCTGAACATGGAGTGTACGTGAATGATGTTGACAGTGTCAGTCGAATCATTCTATGTCTCTATGTCGATGATTTGTTAATCACAGGAGCAGACGAAGCTGAGATAAAGAAAGTCAAGTCGAAGCTAATGCAGGAGTTTGAAATGTCTGACCTAGGGAAGTTGTCATATTTCTTAGGGATGGAATTTAAGGACACAGGTGAAGGAATATTTCTGCACCAGAAGAAGTATGCTCAAGATATCTTGAAAAGATTCAAGATGAGCAACTGTAATCCAGCAACCACACCATTAGAAACAGGCGCAAAGTTGAAGAAAGAAACTAATGATGAGTTTGTAAGTGCAACTCTGTACAAACAAATCATTGGTTCCTTGAGATATTTGTGCAACACTAGACCTGATATATGTCAAAGTGTTGGAGTGTTAAGTCGATTTGTGGAGAAACCCCAAGAATGTCATCTCATTGCTGTAAAGAGGGTGCTGAGATACATAAAGGGAACGATTGATCATGGTGTGTTGATGCCAAGGAAGTCGAAAGATAATACAGAGGCAGAAGTCTATGGGTTCACTGATTCTGATTTCAGCGGAGATCAAGACGAAAGGAAAAGTACTGCAGGCTACATCTTCATGATCGAAGGAGCCCCAATATCTTGGAGCTCAAGAAAACAAAGCATTGTAGCTTTGTCCTCATGTGAAGCTGAATATGTAGCTGCATCATATGTTGCGTGCCAGGCAACATGGATCGAAATGTTGCTTGAAGAACTCAAGGTAATGGAATCGAAGAAAGTAAAGTTACTTGTAGACAACAAGTCAGCTATCAACCTGGCGAATCACCCAATGAGCCATGGTCGAAGCAAACACATTGAAAGGAGGTATCATTTCCTGAGAGATCAAGTCAACAAAGGGAAGCTGGAACTGGGGTATTGCAAGACAGAAGTTCAACTAGCTGATATACTCACCAAACCTCTGGGAAGAGTCAGATTCGACGAATTGAAGAGAAGCATCGGGATGAGAAGTCTCGACAACATGAATTAGGGGGTGTGTTGAAATTGTAATTCAGTGTTGTGTCGAAGTCGAAGGTTTATAGGTTTGGTCGAAGTAGTGTATGTTAGTCGAATAGTTGTAATACATTGTAAGTCAGCTGTATTCGACAGAGTCGAATATAGCTGATAAAGAGTTGTGTCGAAATGTAGTTTGGGTCTGGGCCGTGATGGCTTATATAAAGGGTTTCCTAGTTTGTAATTTTAACACACAGCGTTTACAGTTTTATAAAGTTAATACAATTTCACAATTCTGCAATATAGTTTTCTCTCTCTCTCATCTTCTTCTTCTTCTTTACAAATCCCATCTTTCTTGAACCCTAGTTCCAACAGCGATCACCTATCAGGAGCGACGAGGACGACCAACGCACACCGCTGTCCAGGGACATCATGGAGACTCCCTTGCCCGTCGGGATGGAAAACCCCCGCCCTTCGCGACATATGACGGTACGACTGACCCGGACGACCACATTGAAAGCATCGATCTGATACTCAACTACCGGAACGTCCGGGGAGACATCAAGTGCAGGCTCTTCCCTACTACCCTGAGGAAGGGTGCTATGGCGTGGTACAAGAGTCTCGCGCCCGAGTCCATCACCTCCTGAAAGGAGCTGAAGAGGCAATTCTCCAGGCACTTCACCGATTTCCGGCGCCACCCGAAGGCGGAAGCATCCCTGAAAGCCATCATCCAGGAAAAAGACGAATCTCTCCCAGATTACATAGAGAGAGTCAACCGAGAAGCTGTCCAGGTATCCACCTCAGACGACATGAAGAGATTTTGATCGAGCGAGGATTGCGACCTCGCACCGAGTTCACCAAGGTCGGCATTGAAAGGCCCAACATCTTAGACGTGCTCCTCCACAAGGCCCAAACATACATCTAGTATGAGCAGATAGAGGTCGCTCACTGCACCCGCGACTCGCGGAATCAAGAGGGTGCCAAGAGCTCCTCCATACACGAGGATTCCACCGCTCCCCGACGAGGTGGGGAAAGAAGAAGAGAAGATCGGACCCGAGACTCCCGAGAACCGAGGGGGCCAGCAGGCCATTTCACCGAGTACACGCTACTCAGAGCTCCCCGCGAGCGCATCTTGGCCGAGTGCATCAACTCGGAGTTTCAGCGAGGAGGTGTCCGCTTCCCGAAGCCGACACCCCCTAAGCCAAACGTCGACAAGTCCAAGTACTGCCGGTTCCACATGAGCCACGAGCACGTCACAGAGGACTGCATCCACCTCAAGGATGCCATCGAGATCTTGATCAAAGGGGGGCACCTGAAGCAGTACACAAAGAGGAGTGAAGCCGCCCGACAAGAGACCCGGGAAACGAAAAGGGTCGAGGAGACGACCCCGTCCTCTGGCGATAGCGGACTACAAGTCGCTCTGTGTGTCACCCGACCAGAGGACTTCTACTTTCCCTGTGAGCCCGACACGCCTATAACTGCTCGTAGCCCATGGGAAAGCTTCCCCACCGCCATGGTCATATTCGGCAGAGGGTTCAACAAAGTCTCGGTGGGGTCGATCAAGCGGAAGTTCGATGAATTGATAGAGGCGAGCTCAGCGCAGAGCCCCGCCTTCGAGAAGGTCCAGGGAAGGTCGATCAACATCAAGTCCAAGACCGCGGGTAAGTCAGCCCAGGATGAAGAGCAGAAACCACTATCGCGCGTCACTGCGGTCGACCTCGACAGCCGCTTTCCCGACAAGCAAGAGCATAACCAGGTAGCGGATCCCACCCCTCCAGCTGAAGGAAACAAGCAGCCTCCTCACCTCATGCGCCCCATTTCAGATGGAGACTTCGAGCTCATCACCCTCGGGGACGACTCGGACAGGAACGTGAAGATTGGTGCGGGCCTCCCCGACCTGGCGAGGAAACAACTGAAGGTCTACCTCAGGGAGAATGTTGTTCTGTTCGCGTGGAGCGCTGCAGAGATGCCCTGCCTCGACCCAGATGTGGCCTACCACCAACTCAATAGATCTGGCGCTAAGGCTGTAGTACAACGTAGGCGTAGACAGTCTCCCGAGAAAGCGGAGGCTGCTGAAAAGGCTGTAAAAGACCTCTTAGAGGCGAACTTTATTTCGGAAGCCCAGTACATAACCTGGCTATCCAATGTTGTCCTCGTTAAAAAGAATAATGGAAAGTGGAGAATGTGCGTTGATTACACCGATCTTAACCGGGCATGCCCGAAAGATACATACCCATTGCCTAACATCGACAAACTGGTCGACAATTCTGCAGGTTTTAAATTGCTGTCTTTCATGGATACGTACTCGGTGAATGAGAAGATGTTAGGCAATGGGTATGCATCTTTCAGGCATGCCTGGTTAAGATCGGTGTAATCAATGCACATTCTCCACTTTCCATTATTCTTTTTAACGAGTACAACATTGGATAGCCAGGTTGTGTACTGAGCCTCCGAAATAAAGTTCACCTCTAAGAGGTCTTTTACAGCCTTTTCAGCAGCCTCCGCTTTATCGGGAGACTGCCTATGCCTACGTTGTACTATAGCCCTAGCGGCCATATCTATTGTGAGTTGGTGGCAGGCCACATCTGGGTCGAGGTCGGGCATCTCTGCAGCGCTCCACGCGAACAGGTCAGCATTCTCCCTGAGGCAGGCCTTCACATGTTTCCTCGCCAGGTCAGGGAGGCTCGTGCCAATCTTCACGTTCCTGTCCGAGTCGTCCCCGAGGGAGATGAGCTCGAAGTCTCCATCTGGAATGAAGCGCATGGGGTGAGGAGGTTGCCCGTTTCCTTCAGCTGGAGGGGCGTGATCTGCTACCTTATTCTGCTCCTGCTTACTGGGGAAGCGGTTGTCGAGGTCGACCGCATTGACGCGCGGGAGTGGCTTCTTCTCTTCATCCTGGGCTGGCTTACCCGCGGTCTTGGACTTGATGTTGATCGAGTTCAAACCCTTGGTCGCAGCCTCGAACCATCTCCTGGCAACCTCAATATCCCCGTGGAGGGTGATGACACGGCCCCTGGTCGTGTAGTACTTTATCTTCAAGTGTACTGTAGATAGCACAACTGTGAGCTCGGCTAGGGTCGGCCTTCCCAGGTGCACTGGTATATAGAGGGACACTCTACTACCATGAAGCGGACCTTAACTTGTCGGGAAATATCGTCATTCCCGAATGTAACCATTAGCTCGACGTAGCCCCACGGTCTGGTGGTGGTGCCATTGAAACCCTGCAGGTCTGAGCCGATGTACGGGGTCAGATGTGTCTCGTCGAGCTGGAGGATAGTGAATAGGTGGGCATACATTATGTTCACTAAGCTCCCTTGGTCGACCAGGATGCGGCAGACGTCAAAGTTCGCCATCTTTACTCTGATCAGGAGGGGGATTAGGAGTTGGGGGCGCCACCCGACAATTCTTCGAGGTAGAAGGTGATGGGGTTCGAACTTCCCTGGACCTTCTCGAAGGTGGCGCTCTGCGCTGAGCTCGTCTCTATCAATTCATCGAACTTTTGCTTGATCGACCCCGCCGAGACTTTGTTGAACCCTCCGCCGGATATGACCATGGCGGCGGGGAAGCTTTCGCATGGGCTACGAGCATTTACTGGCATGTCGGGCTCGCAGGGAAAGTAGAAGTCCTCTGGTCGGGTGACGCACAGAGCGACTTGTACTCTGCTATCGCTGGAGGACGGGGACGCCTCCTCGACCCTTTTCGTTTCCCGTGTCTCTTGTCGGGGGGCTTCGCTCCTCTTTGTGTATTGCTTCAGGTGCCCTTCTTTGATCAAGATCTCGATGGCATCCTTGAGGTGGATGCAGTCCTCTGTGACGTGCCCGTGGCTCCTGTGGAACCGGTAGTACTTGGACTTGTCGACGTTTGGCTTAAGGGGTGTCAGCTTCGGGAAGCGGACACCTCCTCGCTGGAACTCCGAGTTGATGCACTCTGCCAGGATGCGCTCGCGGGGAGTTGTGAGTAGCGTGTACTCAATGAAACGGCCTGCTGGCTCCCTCGGTTCTCGGGAGTCTCGGGGGGGCCGGTCTTCTCTTCTTTTTTCCCCGCCTCGAAGGGGAGCGGTGGAATCCTTGTGCCTGGAGCTCTTGGTACCCTCTTGATTCCGCGAGTTGCGGGCGTAGTGGGCGGCCTCTATTTGCTCATACTGGATGTATTCCTGGGCTTTATTGAGGGGCGCGTCTAAGGTGTTTGGCCTTTCAATGCCGACTGCCTTAGAGCAATTGGTGTGAGGTCGCAGTCCTCGCTCGATCAAAAATATTTTCATGTCGTCCGAGGTGGATATCTGGACAGCTTCACAGTTGAATCTCTCTATGTAATCCCGGAGAGATTCGTCTTTTCCCTGGATGATGGCTTCCAGGGATGCTTCCGTCTTCGGGTAGCGCTGGGAAGCGGTGAAGTGCCTGGAGAACTGCATCTTCAGCTCCTTCCCGGAGATGATGGACTCGGGCGCGAGGCTTTTGTACCACGCCATAGCACCCTTCCTCAGGGTAGTCGAGAAGAGCTTGCACTTGATGGCTCCCCGGACGTTCCGGTAGTCGAGCATCGCATCGATGCTTTCAATGTGGTTGTCCGGGTCGGTCGTACCGTCATATGTCGTCAAGGGCGTGGATTTTTCCATTCTGAAGGGCAAGGGAGTCTCCATGATGTCCCTGGACAGAGGTGTGCGTTGGTCGTCCTCGTCGCTTCTGACAGGTGATTGCGACGGGTATAGGTCACCTCGGTCGTTCCTGCTCCGTCGGGGAGGGCTCTTTGGTCGGCTCTTTACCTTCTCGACGTATCCGTCAACTTTATTCCTCTTATGAGTGGGGGAACGTCGCTCCTTCCGGGGAGGGGCCCGTTCGCTCTTCTGGGTGACCACGGGCTGAGGCCGTTGTAAACGCGGGCGACGCCCAGGCTTTCAGGGACTGAGAGAAACGACGACGATGTCTCCGCGGGGAAAAGCGTGATTGTCGCTCCTTCTCAAGTATCATATCTGCTCATTCTGTTGGAAAATTATCAGATTTGTCTAATTGATCGTCGCGAATAGAGCCACCGTGGTCGGGTCAGCGTTAGGCGGTACAGGAATTGGCTGGTAGACAGTCAGGTTATCAAAGCGTCGGGAGGCATTGAAGGTCGCATCGTCCGAGGAGGGAGAGGCGGTGTGCCCGTCCCTGGGGTCGTCCTCTTTGACGTGAACGGTCGCGTTGGAGTCGTGACCGTCACAGTTGGTG
This sequence comes from Lathyrus tuberosus, assembly GCA_022829125.1. Taxonomy (NCBI): domain Eukaryota; kingdom Viridiplantae; phylum Streptophyta; class Magnoliopsida; order Fabales; family Fabaceae; genus Lathyrus; species Lathyrus tuberosus. Next base: position 3,021,965 of record JALAZF010000414.1, on the reverse strand, counting down.
AATGGAGTCAAGGCGGTTTCTGGAGCGTTGACGTCAATGCGTGGGCTGAAACTGCTTTGATTCTTGAGTTTCTACGGAAGAAAGAACGGGGAAGCAAGGTTTCCCACAGATGGCGCCACTGATCTTACCGGATCAGAAATGGATCAGCAGCCAACAACACGTTGTGAGTTCCTTTATTCGCCGATGATGGTGAAGAGGAAGGGGTGTACCTGCAAGGTACTCCGATGCTAAAGTCAGAGACAGAGTAATCAGCGCAAGTACAAAGAAAATGTGTAAAGAATAAAATACCTGACCCTCTAGTGAAAGAGGGTATTTATAGTGTGCCCACAATGCTGGGCCAACGGTTACTTTGCATTGGGTTGGATTGCAAGGCTCAATACGTGTAACTGCCAGGGCTTGCGTGGCGTAGGGAAGACCAGCACGTGGTTTTTGCCTTAGGTCAACTGCCCCGTGATCTTTGGAAGGTGGACTGACCAACTCTTTCGAAAGTGGGCAGTTGTCTGATAACGTGTCTCAGCGTTGGGGGCACGTGGAGTCCGTATGAGAGCGCCTTGGACATGCAGGTAGGCTGGATCTCAATTAGGCCCTTCTCAACGAGGAGTTAAGTTGGGTCGTGCCCGACGGCGGGCCAGCCTTAAGCTCAATCCAGAACAATATATATATATATATATATATAATTTTTCAATTATAATTCTTATTAATATTACATATATGGTTCTCAGTTAAACTTATTATAATTACATTTATGAGAATAATGAATTTTATTTTTTCTTCACTTATAATTTTTTTGAATGGGGTAAAATAAGCAAGTATGACAATCATTTTATGATGCGAGATTTATTTAATCCACCATAATTATGCTCAATTTGACCTCCAGTAACGTAACTGCTCCAAAGCATCATGTGGCTTGATTCTTGATTCTATAGATCAATTATGGGATATATCAAAGTCGGTAGTGACAATCTAATTTTAAAATATATACTTTTTTGTTCCTTTTTAAATGTTAGTTTTTAACATTTTATACATATTAAAAAAATTAATTATTATAGTTACTTTTTAAACAACAATTCTCTTTTTATTTATAATATTTCTAATTATTTATTATATTCATCTTATTTTTTTCTCTATGTAATAATTATTTATGGATAATTTTAACAAAACTGTAATCAATACTACCTTAAACTTTTCATATGACAATTAAAAAGAAGTAAAAAAAATTATTTTAAAATTAACACTTAAAAAAAACGGAGGGAATAATTTTACACTTGAAATAAATAGAATTTTAAGCCAAATAAATTTTGATATGATTAAATTTTATCTATAGTAGTATCATTATTGTTCTAACTTTGGAACCCAATTATAAATAAAAGTATTAATTACAAACAGTTTAAGAATAGAAATTAATTTCAGTTGATATCTGTGATGTAATTTAGGGGTGTTCGCGGGCCGGTTTGGTTCGGTTTTGAGTGAATCCGATACCTAAACCGATCAAAAATATATGGATTGGTTTGGATTGGATTTTCACTTTTTTTCTATAAAACCCAAACCGAACCAAACCGAGAAATAACATGTTGGTTTGGGTTGGATTGATCGGATATATTAAAAACAATTATGTGAAAATATATTTAAAATTTTCTAATTTACATCAACTAATTTTCTATAATAATATAGTTTTTTTTATGTATTTTCGTATTTTCATATGGATTGTGAATGTCACAAATATGTTTCCTTTTACTTTTTTTTTAAAGTTGAATATCTTATACTAGTTTCCATTATAATGATATAAATTATATGAATTAATATGGTTGATTCGGGTAGACGGGCATGCGGGTAGAATTTTGAAAATCCGTTGCCCGAACCAATTAACATCGGGTTTCATTGGTTTGGTTCGGTTAATGCCCGAACTAAAAAAATGTCCGACCCAAACACTATGGTTTGGTTCGGATTTGCCCGAACCAATGAACACCCCTAATGTAATTAAAGAACAATGGCTTTCTCTAAACTACAATTTTTTTATATTTTATTTTCATCATAAATTTATTTTAATAATTAGTTTTTTTTAAATAGTCCAACACTATATTAATCGCAGAGGGTAAAGATCAAATATTATTTTTTTCATCATAATTTATTTATTTATTATCTGTTTTTAAATAACAAATTATTGGTACATAATTATTAGTACTATATATATTTACACCCGAGACTTCTGAACCTCTAACTCATTTTAATCTTTATATTAATGGTTTTTAAGATACTTGATTACTCTCTCATGTCTCATATATAAAACAACTTTACAAAAAAACTCACATTTTAAAAATAATATCTAAATGTATTTATGTTTTATTCTCTTTTTAATATTTCCCCCTTTTTTATTTTGAAATAGTTAAAAATATAGAATTGTAAAAAAAAGTAATTGTATATTTGGAGTATATTTGGAATAATGATATTGAACCTAATAAATATAGGTGATTTTTTCTTATATTTTAAATCATTGAAATTCTTTTGTTACTTATATTTGAGATAGAGGGAGTATTTGAATGAATATGTTAAATATGTTGAATTCACTTGTGTATATATATTATTTTTAATTCACCTTTTTAAAGAGAATAAATGGAATGTTGTGATTCAAACCCGCATCCTTACAATTAATATTTTTACACAACTAACAATTGAGGTGATTTAACTGGAGTAATTCACTTATACTATGGTCCAACAAAATAAGAACCAATTTTGCTATGTAATAAAGAAAATAAAAGATTTTTAATTAGGTAAAAAGGAGGCAATCTCAGATTCTCAGTATTATGTTTGTGAATGTACATTAAACTGTAGTCCATGTTACTGTATTTATTCCAATCAAAAATGATATTTTGACACCTGCTTTACACCCTACACCGTATGTACGGATGGTGAACAGTACTGTTTGTACATAAACAGTACCGTTCGAACAATAAACAGTGCCGTCCGTACATAAACACTAACATATTTCCGTACATAAACAGTGTCTGTCCGTACAGTACGGACGATAAATAGTCCGTACCGTACGGACATACGGTATAGTGTAAAGGGTGGTGTCAAGATAGCAATGCTGTATTCCAATTTATGAGCCGCTTCACAAATATTGTATTAAATTGTTAGTCGTTTTAGAATTTTTTAATAAAAAAATTTGTTAATTTTATTATTTTTTTTATTATTTATTCAATATTCTAAACTAGTGTAAAGGATAATGGACAACTATTCAATTCAATAGCACTCTTAAAAGCAATACTGCGTGCACCTTCAGATTAGTGTCAAGCTTGCCCGCGAGAGCCATAAGTAAAGAGGACTTGCCAGAACCTGGAGGTCCAAGTAGTAAAGTCATCCTGCACAACAAAAAGTGAGTTACCCGATTAATCACCACGTAACACACATCAAGTTCTGAACCTGTCAAATTCATAACCTCTTCACTCGTGATAATATCATTGCTATCACGCTGTTTCAATTCAATGCCGGATGTATATCAACCACAAAAAATAACTTTATTCAACTGAAGTGACCAAAAACAAATAGAAAAAATTATAAAAAAAAGTTGATAAAAACGTGAGATTATAGTTACGTAACAATCACAATAACTATAACTAACCACATAAGGAAATACTACGCTAAGAAGAAGGAGGTGGAATATTTAACTACCTTCCTGGTTTGATGACGCCGCTCACATTATCTAAAATAGTAAGTGAGTGCCGTTTAGGTCGAAAACACCCCAACTTCGTAAGGATACCCTGCGTGCAATTGCATAACGTAATCAGAATCACATGCATGCATCAAAAAACGAATAAGAAATGAAGGAAATACAAAAAATAACTAACCTCTAAGGCATCGCGAGTGTAATTGATCAGAGTTGGAATAGCTCGTGAACCGATTAGAACATCAGCACTAACAGTCAAATTCGCATACCTCACTTCAATCTTCGGTATCTCAATTCCAACCCTATCAGAACCAGAAATAACAAACAGATCCATAATTTTGAGCTAAAAAAAAAAATGAAAACAACGATAATAGAAACCGGAAAAGAAAAAAAAAAAAACCTATCGATGCGTTCTTTGATGGCGGAGAGAAGAGCGTAGTTGTCTTGAGCATTTGTAGCGAAAGCCTTCTTAACGACGAGTTCACGAGTGGTGCGATTCAGTTTCCTCACATCGACTAAGTCACCGGTGCTGGTGTTTACCGGCGAAGTTTGACGATTGGAAGAGGAAGCGCGGAGGACAGCGTAGTTGATTCGTTTCTGAGACGGTAATCGTGAAAGCGCCGCCCACTGAAGCTCCGCCTCGTCCTCCTCCAGCGCTTCCGCGTTGGACGCTCTCGCAAAACTCTCGCTACCGTTGGATCCTATTTCGAAGAACTCGCTTCCATCGGAAGCTGCCATTTCTCTCTCTATAACTGTTTTCTCTCTCTATAACGGTTTTTGATTTTGCATCTGGGAAGAATGAGAAATGGTTGGAATGAAAGTGAAAGTGAAAGTGAAAGTGAAAGAAGGAGAAGAGGGTTGGAATGAAGGGTGGGGCGAGATGACGGAAATGCCCTCCGAAGTTCTCGGTGAAGTTTGTTATACTTTCGGGATTAACGAAAAGAAGCTGTCACTTATTTTTTCAATTGGGGTTTGTTTGTGTGACTCTGTGCATGGAAATTAATTGTAGTGGAATGCCCAAGTTAATTAAATTGGATGCTTTTGACCTATTCTAGTGAACTCACCTATTTTAATTGATTGGAACCGATTTCGAGGACACATGACCCATGTGTTTGTATGCATGCAAATACTCATAATAAGTTATTCTAGAATGTTTTCATGCTACTATTGAAAAAAAAAATGTTAACATTTGTCGTAAATATCCTTTAAAAAATATTTGTCTTAAATAGTACTTCTTCCGTCCTACAATGAGTGACCTATTTGGAATAAAATGATGTCCTAAAATATATGATCCATTTCAATTGCAAATGCAATTTTTTTTATTTTACCCTATAATTAATATTACTTTCATCATTCCCAATACATCATTGGGGTACTTTAGTAAAATTATCATTCTCTTTACTTCATTTATTCCTTTTCTCTTAATATGTGTGAAAAGTCAACTGGGTCACTCATTGTGAGACGGGGGGAATAGTATATGTTACCAGAACATTAATTGATTAATATTTTAACAATGATCATAACATTAAATATGCAGTCTCGTAAAAAAAATCATTATATATATATATATATATATATATATATATATATATATATATATATATATATATATATATATATATATATATATATATAATTTAATTGAAATGCACTGACAGTATAAAGAAGTTTTACACTGTCAGCAAATCATAGCTGTTGGATGTTTGAAGAGGTTTGACTTTTATTTTAAAAACTTATAAAGTCATGCAAACGGATGATGGTGATGAATTGACAGTGTAAAACTTTTTACACTGTCAGTGCATAGCAATTAATCTCATATATATATATATATATAAATATATATATATATATATATATATATATATATATATATATATATATATATATATATATATATATATATATATATAATGGTTCTTCCTCTTAATTATTATTTTTAAATAATTTAGTAGTTAGAGTCCATTTTATTAAAGATGAAAAGTAGATTGTTCGTAGGTTCAAACATGCGTCCATGCACTCGATGTTCCTATATATAAGGGCGGATGCATGTATAAGAGTAAGAGGATTCCGGCTCCCTACATAGAAAAATTAATTACATAATTATATAGTAGGATTAAATATATTTTTGTGAAGTCAAACTTCTTCAACATCATGTTTTGATGAAGACAATTACTATGTGCATTTATTAAATGATGAGAAAAAGCATCATGAAACAATAAGGTTATGGATCAAGATTGCACCATTATGAAGATTTGCCTTGATCTTTATTTATTGAGGTATAAACATGTAATATATATTGATAAAATAGTGCTCAAAATTATCTCTGAAATTCACTTGCATGCATGGTTCATTTGGTTGAAAATATATCACTATTTCTAGCTTTAAAAAAACAAAATATTTTTTAGGTTAAAATACAGTTTTGGTCCCCCTGTTTGTCAAAATTCACGGTTTTGGTCTCCCCATTTTATTTTTTAACAGTTTTGGTCCCCCACTCCAATTTTGGTCCAAAAAAATGATGAACAGTACCTGATCCGTACATGAACAGTACATGTCCGTACATGAACAGTACATGTCCGTACATGAACAGTGAGGGTGGGGGATCAAAACTGTTAAAAAATAAAATGGGGGGACCAAAACCGTGAATTTTGACAAACAGGGGGACCAAAACTGTATTTTAGCCTATTTCTTATCATACATTTGAAATTTTATTTTTCATATTTGAACCATGTTAAATCACTTTCAAATATAATATATTGACTTGAATAAATCAATAGATGTTGCATAAGGTTGGTTCAAAAATTTAGACAATTTTTCTTTTTTTCAAATTTTTTCAAACATTCAGTTTTTGGTAAATTAAGGCGTTTTGACCTGTCGTAACAGCACTAAAAACCGCCCTAATTTACAACGGGCTGAAGCAGTATTTTAATTTGAAATTCAAAAATTGTTAACACCTTTTCATGCATCTTTTCATGAAACCATTTCTTTTTAACTTGACAATTGTTCATGATATTTTTGCATAACTTTACCATGTTTCATAGAGGTGTGATGCACTTATAAATACATGAAATTTCAAATTAAATTCAACCTCTTCCATTGCAATTTAACATCATTATAATCATTCAATTTTCAAAACAAGTGTTTGTGTTCTTGAACATTCACAAGGAATTTTTCTGCATGTATTTCCATATCAATCCAGAAAAATTCATACCATATTTACAAACACTTGAGCACTATATTCTATCATTATAAGTTGCTTGTTTGGAAGGGAAGATCAATTATATTGATACATCACTCAAAGTGATAATTGTTCTACAAATTTCATTATTCTTAAAAACTCTTGTTATATTCATATCTTATTTTCCAGGATTGTTGGAATTAAGATTACTTGGTTTGTTGTATTCCTTGTTGTCCAGGATTGTTGGAAACAAGAGGTTGAGTTTGATATGATTGTTCTCATTTTAACTTAGTAAAAATCCAAGAGGATTGTTCTTGGTGTGTTTGTTAGAGTCTGTATAGAAAGGCTAGGATAGTCTTGTCTTAGGATCTAACATTATTAAAAATCTCTTTCATTTTGAAAGGGGACTGGAGTATTCTCGGACTGTGAGGGGAACCAGGATATATCGCCGTGTCATTTACTTTCCGCACTTTACCGTATTTCATCACTTAGTAACTTTAGGAAAGTAAAAATCAAAACCGTCGAAAATTGGCATCAGAGCAGGTTATAGGTAACCTGTTCCTTCAAGATCCAGTATGGCTTCCACAAGCGCAAATCAGATTTTCAAAGATGGCGGTAGTAGTAACAAGCCCCCTCAATTTTCTAGAGAATATTTTGACTTTTGAAATATCAGAATGAGAGCACACTTAGAAGCACAAGGATATGGAATATGGGAAACTGTTGAAAATGGTCCACATCAACCAGTCGAAAATGGTTTCGCTGGTGCTTTCGCCACTGCTCCGTCAGACGAGCATGAGGCGAAAGGGTAATTCGCCAGGCGAAGGAGGATTTCGCCAGGCAAAAGTGGTTTCGCTGGTGCTCCGCCAGGCGAGCAGAGGTGAGACGAACCGAATTTTTTGAAACTTTAAAAATTCGTATCTTTTGAACCATAGGTCCGTTTCAGTGGCCGTTCGAATCGTTGGAAAGCTGGTTCTGTGTACTTTCTACTAAAATTATTTTCAATACCAGAATTCCAACTATTCGACGCGTTAATTGTGTTCCGTGTACGTTGTGATGTGTTGAACGTTTAAATGTTGATTTCAGTTGTGCGGATGTGTGTTGTAGCTGAGGGTTGCAGTTGTTGCATGTTTTGGCAGCTCGCTAGACAAACGCCAAAGCGAACGTTCCAGCGAATGGATGTTGTTCGCGAAATTATTTTTTGATTCTTGTGTTGTCTTGATGTTTTGAGCTGTGATTATTTTGATGAATTACCATGCGTATATTGATAATTATGAGATGATGATTTATGATGTTTTGATGAATAAATAATGATAGGATTAACATGAGATTTTGATGAATAATGATGCACGTAATGACTTTTATTGATGATGATGATAGTGACGTTGTGTATCATGCATTCATAGCATTTCAGACTTTGGTCTATTGTGGCTTCAATCTCATTGTGTAGATGTGAGGTAATTTTGATGTGCTCTGGTTCTTGTGTGGAATCGATTCTATTGACTGGGATCTTTGGAGGGTGATGGCCTAGTGTCCATCGACTTTGACGAATTGGTACCACATGCATGAGTCTTGTTGTGCATGGCATATTTTTGGCATTGATGTGATTTATGATATCGTGACTGATGATGTTTTCCTTTGTGATGATCCTGATGATGTTATATATGATAATGACGCCATTTTATGCATATCCTGTTTTTATATTGATTATAATGAATTGTGATTACTCACCCTGCCTGTTTGAATGTTGCCTCCACGTGGGTAACGTGCAGGTGATCAGGCTTAGTTGTGGATGCCTTCGAGGACTTTGGAGTTTATTTTGCTTTTGGTCGATGTAGAGGGTCTTGCTCTGATATTGTAACATCGGGTTGAGTCGTCGAGTCGAACCATGTTGAGTTGTTATTTTATTGTTATTTGATTATTATGGTTTTTTGAGTTTGAAACCTTTCTGATTTTGGGTTATTGTGGTTATGGTGGTTTCACTGCTAATTTTTATGGTTTTTGAACATTTTGAGGAAAACCTGTGTTTACGGAGCAAATGTTTTATTTTGAGTTTATTGAGAAAATGTGCACCCTTATGAGGTAATTTTTACTCTGATAATTTGTGTATTTTGCTGTGTATATTTGTGGGGTAGAAAAGGGTGTTACATTAGTGGTATCAGAGCAGGTCGGTTCATCCGGCCAAGTTTTTACTTGATGTCAGTCCCCTGTCAGTCGACGAGTGTGTGTACACTGTCGATGTTTTGTTCCTTCTAACCTTGTTAGTGGTGTGCAGGATGGCTGGAAGAAATGATCGTGCTATTGCTGATGCGTTGGAATCGATTGCTAAAGTAGTGGCTCAGCTCAATCCGAATGGTGGAGTTCCAGATGAGTTTCGTGCTTTAGGGAAATTTCAGAGGAACAATCCACCGACTTTTTAGGGTACTCATGATCCAACAAGTGCACACAAGTGGCTGAAGGCGATCGAGAAGATCTTCCAGGTGATGGGTTGTACTGATGAGCAACAAGTTCAGTTTGGAACGCATATGCTGACAGAAGAGGCTGAGGATTGGTGGGATAACACCCGTCAGAGACTCGCAGATGTTGGCACTGTGATAACCTGGGCTGTGTTTAAGCAGGAGTTTCTGGGAAAGTATTTTCCAGAGGATGCTTGTGGCAAGAGAGAAGTGGAATTCCTTGAGCTGAAGCAAGGAGACATGATCGTGGCGGAGTATGCCGCGAAGTTCGAGGCACTGGTGAAGCTCTGTCCGCACTACAACCGTGCTGATGCTGAGATGTCCAAGTGTCTCAAGTTCGAGAATGGGCTGAGACCAAAAATTAAGCAGGGTATTGGGTATCAACAGATCCGCAGGTATGCTGAGTTGGTGGACAAGAGCAGAATCTATGATGAGGACAGCCGAGCTCGATCTGCTCACTACAAGCAGTTGAGTGAGAAGAAATGGCGGTTTAGCGGGAAGCCTTATACAACTTCAGCTGACAAAGGGAAGCAGAAGGCTTCAGAGGGGAAAAAGTCAAGTGGGGGAGCATCTCCCGCTTCTAGGAAGTGTTATAAGTGTGGCGAACAAGGCCACCGGGCTGATGTGTGCACCAATAGTGTGTTGAGGTGTTACAGATGTGGCAAGAAGGGTCATAGAGCTACTGATTGCAAAGATGAAGGTCCAACCTGTTTCAATTGTGGAGAGAAGGGTCATATCAGTACCCAATGTCAAAAGCCAAAGAAGACCGCTACTGCTGCTCAGACTAGTGGTCGGGTGTTTGCTTTAAGTGGTGCAGAAGTGTCAGAGAAGGACAACCTGATTCGAGGTACTTGTTTTATTAATAATACCGAGTTGATTGCTATTATTGATACTGGTGCTACTCACTCTTTTGTCTCCCTTGAATGTGCTAATAGATTGGGTTTGAAATTGTCTGATATGAATGGGAATATGGTAATAGAAACTCCAGTTAATGGTTCTATTACTACTACCCTTGTGTGTTTGAGATGTCCTTTGACGATTTTTGGGAAGAGTTTTGTGATGGATTTGGTGTGCTTACCCTTGCACCAAATTGATGTAATCTTTGGAATGAACTGGTTGGAGTTCAACCGTGTTCACATCAACTGTTATAATAAGACTGTGGAGTTTCCTGAGCTTGGTGATAGTGGAGAGTCGATGTTCTTGTCTGTTAGGCAAGTAGACGAACTTATGGAAGACGAAGCCCTAGTGTTTGAAATGTTTGCATCGTTGCAGATTGATCGTGAAGCTGCGAGTGTCGACTTACCTGTTGTATGTGAATTTCCAGATGTGTTTCAGAATGACATCAGTGATTTTCCTCCAGAACGTGAAGTAGAGTTTGCAGTGGACTTAATACTCGGTATGAGTCTAGTGTCAATGGCTCCTTATCGGATGTCAGCTTCTGAGTTAAGTGAATTAAAGAAACAACTGGAAGAATTGCTCGAGAAGAAGTTTGTTCGACCGAGCGTTTCTCTGTGGGGTGCCCCTGTGTTGCTAGTAAAGAAGAAAGATGGTAGCATGAGGTTGTGTATTGATTATCGGCAGTTGAATAAGGTGACTATCAAGAATAAGTATCCGCTTCTAAGAATTGACGATTTGATGGATCAGCTGGTAGGCGCTTGTGTGTTCAGTAAGATTGATTTAAGGTATGGTTATCATCAGATTCATGTTAAGCCTGATGATATTCCGAAGACGGCTTTCAGGACGAGGTATGGTCACTATGAATACACTGTGATGCCATTTTGTGTATCCAATGCACCTGGTGTGTTCATGGAGTACATGAATCGGATTTTTCATGAGTATTTGGATAGGTTTGTGGTGGTGTTTATAGATGATATCTTGATATATTCTAGATCTGAAGAAGAACATGCTGAGCATTTGAGAACTGTGTTGCAAGTACTGAAGGAGAGGAAATTGTATGCAAAGCTGTCGAAGTGTGAGTTTTGGTTGAAGGAAGTGAGTTTCCTTGGCCACGTGATTTCAAGTGGCGGGATTGTTGTTGATCCTTCTAAGATTGATGCAATGTTACAGTGGGAGACTCTAAAGTCTGCTACCGAGATATGAAGTTTTCTGGGATTGGCGGGTTATTACCGCAAGTTTATAAAAGGTTTTTCTAAGTTGGAATTACCTTTGACTCATTTGACTCGAAAGGGTCAAGCCTTTGTGTGGGATATAACTTACGAAGAGAGTTTTGTGAAATTGAAGAAGAGGTTGACAACCGCTCCAGTGTTGATCTTATGGGTCTTGGTGGAGTATTGATGCAGAATGGACAAGTTGTTGCCTATGCTTCGAGACAATTGCGAGTTCATGGGAGGAATTATCCTACACATGACTTAGAATTGGCCGTTGTGGTGTTTGTGTTAAAGATTTGGAGACATTATCTGTTTGGCTCTAAGTTTGAAGTGTTCAGTGATCATAAAAGTCTGAAGTACTTATTTGATCAGAAAGAATTAAATATGAGGAAGAGGAGGTGGTTAGAGTTGTTGAAGGATTTTGATTTTGATTTGAGTTACCACCCTGGCAAAGCAAATGTAGTGGTTGATGCATTGAGCAGGAAGTCATTGCATATGTCGATGCTTATGGTGAAAGAATTGGAATTAATTGAACAATTCTGAGATTTGAGTTTGGTATGTGAAGCGACCTCTGATAATGTGAAGTTGGGAATATTGAAGTTGACTAGTGGTATTCTAGAAGAAATCAGAGTGGGACAGCAATCTGATTTAAAGTTGGTTGACCGATTGACTTTGATTAACCAAGACAACGAAGGAGAATTCCGGGTTGATGAGAATGGTGTGATGAGGTTTCGAGATAGGGTATGTGTTCCAGATATTCTAGAAATCAAGAAGAGTATTCTAGAATAAGGACACCGAAGTAGGTTGAGTATTCATCCCGGTGCTACGAAGATGTACCAGGATTTGAAAAAGTTGTTTTGGTGGTCAGGTATGAAGAAGGATATTGCGGAGTTTGTTTATGCGTGTTTGGCTTGCCATAAGTCAAAGATTAAGCATCAGAAGCCTTTAGGTATGATGCAGCCGTTGAATATTCTAGAATAGAAATGGGATAGCATTTCCATGGACTTTGTGTCGGGGTTACCGAGGACGGCAAAAGGGAATGATTCAATTTGGGTGATCGTGGATAGATTAACTAAATTGGTTTATTTCTTGACGATGAAGATTAATCATTCTATGCAAAAGTTAGATGAGATGTACGTTGAGGAGATTGTGAAGTTACATGGGATACCTTCGAGTATTATGTCGGATCGAGACCCGAGATTTACATCGAGGTTCTGGAAGAGTTTGCAAGAAGCTTTGGGTACTAAGTTGAGGATGAGTTCTGCCTATCATCCGCAGACGGACGGTCAGACAGAAATAATTATCCAATCCTCGGAGGATTTGCTGAGGGCTTGTGTGTTGGATCACGGAGGATCTTGGGATAGCCATTTACCGTTGATTGAGTTCATATAGAATAATAGTTTTCATGCTAGTATTGGAATGACACCCTATGAAGCTTTGTATGGGAGAAGGTGTAGAACTTCTTTGTGTTAGTATGAGTTGGGCGAGAGTGTTGTACTTGGACCTGAGATTGTGCAAGAGATAACTGAGAAGATTAAGATGATCCAAGAAAGGATGAGAGCGTCGCAGAGTCGCCAGAAGAGCTACCATGATAAGAGGAGGAAGACACTTGAATTCCAAGAGGGAGATCACGTGTTTTTGAGCGTGACGCCAGTGAATGGTGTGGGACGAGCCTTGAAGTCTAGGAAGCTTACTCCACGTTTTGTTGGTCCGTATAAAATTTCGCAGAGGGTGGGAGAAGTAGCCTATCGGATTGCCTTACCACCGTCGCTTGCGAATTTGCATGACGTGTTCCATGTGTCTCAGTTGAGGAAGTACATTCCGGATCCGTCACATGTGATTCAGATGGATGATGTATAAGTGAGGGATAACCTGACAGTGGAAGCATTACCGGTGCGGATTGATGGACGAGAAATGAAACAACTACGAGGTAAAGAGATAACCTTGGTGAAGGTATTGTGGGGAGGACCAGCTAGAGAAAGTTGGACTTGGGAGCGTGAAAATTAGATGAGGGAGTCGTATCCGACTCTATTCCCTTGAGGTAATTTTCGAGGGCGAAAATTCTTTAAGTGGGAGAGAGTTGCAACACCCCAATTTTGTAAGAATATTTATTTAATTTATTTAAATATAATATTCGTGAAATTTAGTGAATTTGGTGGTTTGTGTTGACGTCGGTATTTTTGTGGAGTTTTGGTTACTTATTTAAATAATAGTATATAATATGGAATATATATTGTATTGTTATCTATTTAAAAAATATTAGAATGATTAAGGGTAAATTGGACTTTTAAGGAAGAGTTGGTGAGGGTAATAGTGGGAAAGCCCATTTTAGAAGCCCAAGGGTTAGGTTTAACAAAAAGGAGAATTTTGGGAGGAATATGATTCATTTGGTCAGAACGTGAAAAGAAGGGAAAAGGCCAGAGCTCTGAGGAAAGAGGAAAAGCTTAGGATTCGAGAAGGTTTCCAAGAACTCAAGAGAGAAAGGCTCGGAATCGACTATCTAAGGTATGAGGAATATTACCTTTCATTGTTTTCATTATAGGGATTCGATGTATTTAAAGTGGATTATGAGGTTTATGTGATTATTTTTGTGGGTTTATGAGTAAACTGAGAAAGTTATGAGTATTTTCGTGGGTTGTGACGAATGTGAAGGGGTTGTGAGGACTTTGGAAATATTGGGGATTTGTGAAGGTTTATCTGATTTTGAGGTTTAAGATAATGTAATAACTCGACCTAATAGTCGTAGGTTTTGTGCCTTTGTTGCCATAGTGCCTTAGGGATGTTTTGGGGATGTGTTTGGGGTAATTGGGGCTGAACCCGTAAGGTTTTTGGGGTCTGAGTCGTGCAGAATCGCAATCGCAGGATTGTTGATTCACGGAGATCCGCCAGGCAAAAGGAAAATCTGCCATGCAAAAATTTGCCAGATGTTCGCTAGGCAAAAATTCGCCAGATGGTCGCCAGGCGAATTGAGAGGCGAGTGAAGGGGAAAATAGGGGTTTCTGGAATTTGTATGGTGGAAAGAGATTCGACACTGCTCTGTCAGGCGAGCATGAGGCAAAAGGGTAATTTGCCAGGCAAAGGAAGATTTCTCCAGGCGAAAGTGGTTTCCCTGGAGCTCCGCCAGGCGAGCAGAGCTGAGACGAACCAAATTTTTTGAAACTTTAAAAATTCGTATCTTTTGAACCGTAGGTCCGTTTCAGTCGCCGTTCGAATCGTTGGAAAGATGGTTCCGTGTACTTTCTACTAAAATTATTTACAATACCAGAATTCCAACTATTTGACGCGTTAATTGTGTTCCGTGTACGTTGTGATGTGTTGAACGTTGAAATGTCGAGTTCAGTTGTGCGGATGTGTGTTGTAGCTGAGGGTTGCAGTTGTTGCATGTTTTGGCAGCTCGGTAGGAAAATGCCAAAGTGAACGTTCCAGCGAATGGCTGCTGTTCACGAAATTATTTTGTGATTCTTGTGCTGTCTTGATGTTTTGAGTTGTGATTATTTTGATGAATTACCATGCGTATATTGATAATTATGAGATGATGATTTATGATGTTTTGATGAATAAATGATGATAGGATTAACATGAGATTTTGATGAATGATGATGCATGTAATGACTTTTATTGATGATGATGATAGTGACGTTGTGTATCATGCATTCATAGCATTTGAGACTTCGGTCTATTGTGGCTTCAATCTCATTGTGCAGATGTGAGGTAATTTTAACGTGCTCCGGTTCTTGTGTGGAATCGATCCTATTGACGGGGATCTTTGGAGGATGATGGCCTAGTGTCCATCGACTTTGATGAATTGGTACCACATGCATGAGTCTTGTTGTCCATGGCATATTTTTGGCATTGATGTGATTTATGATATCGTGCTGATGATGTTTTCCTTTGTGATGTTCTTGATGATGTTGTATATGATAATGATGCCATTTTATGCGTATCCTATTTTTATATTGATTATAATGAATTGTGATTACTCACCCTGTCTGTTTAAATGTTGCCTCCACGTGGGTAACGTGCAGGTGATCAGGCTTAGATGTGGATGCCTTTGAGGACTTTGGAGTTTATTTTGCTTTTGGTCGATGTAGAGGGTCTTGCTCTGATATTGTAACATCGGGTTGGCTCATCGAGTCGAACCATGTTGAGTTGTTATTTTGTTGTTATTTGATTATTATAGTTTTTTGAGTTTGAAACCTTTCTGATTTTGGATTATTGTGGTTATGGTGGTTCCGCTGCTAATTTTGATGGTTTTTGAATATTTTGAGGAAAACCCGTGTTTAAGGATCAAATGTTTTATTTTGAGTTTATTGAGAAAATGTACACCCTTCTGAGGTGATTTTTAGTCTGATAATTTGTGTATTTGCCGTGTATATTTGTGGGGTGGAAAAGGGTGTTACAGAATCTCATGAAGGAACCGTTGAAGTTAAACGATCTAGATTGAACACATTAAGTCAAGAATATGAGATGTTCAGAATGCAGCCCCGAGAATCAATCATCGACTTGCAAAAAAGATTTGTGCACTTGACAAATCATTTGAAAGCACTCGGTAAGACTTTTACTAACGATGAATTAAATCTTAAAGTGCTTAGATCTTTAAATAGGGAATGGAAACCAAAGGTGACGGCGATATCAGAAAAGAAAAGTCTTTCTACCATGACATCTGCTTCCTTGTTCGGAAAACTTCAAGAGCATGAATTAGAACTTGAAAGATTGGAGAAGCATGAAATACAAGTAAAATATTCAAAAGACGTTGCCTTAAAGACAAAAGTATAAAATTATACAACAATCAAGGGGATGAGTCCAATAGTGATGAAAATGATGATCTTATCAAGAAGTTTGAAAAGTTTCTAAGACAAGAAAGAAAAAGGGAGACCATTAAAGGGGAAACACCAACAAGGAAGATTAAATGCTTTGAATGTGGAGAAGAGGACATGTTAAAAGTGAATTCCCTACACTTCAAAAGAATAATAAATTCAAGAGAAAGAATCACAAAAAGGAAAAGAAAGCATATGTAGCATGGAATGACAATGAAATAAGTTCATCTTCAGATGAAGAACATGTAAATCTTACATTGATAGCAACACACCATTCCGAAGAAGAAGAAGAAGAAGAGGTTAGTAATGAAATATCTTCTTGTAATAATGATGCTTTAGGTGCTATTGAAGAACTCTTAAATGAATGCAAAGTATTGTATAAAACAATATCTTCACAAAAGAAACAAATTACATCTTTAGAAGAAAAAGTTGATATAATGGAAAAAAGAAGCAAAAGATGAGAAACATAAGAAAATTAGTGAAGAAAAACAAGAGTTGGTATGTAAAAATTGTGAATCACTTTCTTTCCAAATTGTTCAATTAAAAAGAGTCATTGAAAGATATGAGAAAGGACAAAGTGGGTTAGAAGTGGTCCTTAGTCAACAAAGATATTTTAATGATAAAAATGGACTTGGTTATTCAAAGTTTTCCAAACCAAGTTCTAGTAAAACTATTTTTGTTAAGGCTAGTTGTAATACCCCAAATTTTGACCACTAAAGTTTCCCATCATTGTGCAAATCATCATCACAATATGGATGAACCATCATGCCTCATCAAATGCCTCAAGGGTTGTTGAGCATTCACTACAATCAAAATTAGGGTTTTAAGCCCTCTCAGAGCCTTAGACAAAGGATCAATCAAGAAATGACATAATCTTCAACTTGTCTAACCTCTCAAACATCCACAATGGATCAAAAAGGACTCCCACTTCAAGGATTAAGCACAAGGTTGCTCCCTTCTAGGTGGATCAAGTCTCAAGATCGCCAGTATCACCAAATTAGGGTTTTGGTCGACCAGGGCCTCCAGATGAAAATTTTCATCTGGGCACAAGCCATAGATCCAAAACATAACCTAATGTACTCCATGGAACCTCATGGACCCAAGCATCAAGTCAATTTGACCTCAGGGGATGCATACATCAAAAATCAGGAATTAGGGTTTCTTGACCTAATTCACCCCTAAGTTGACTTTTGGGACAAATCATGAGCCAAGACCTCAAGACATGATTTGAGGGTCTCTAATGAACTATATTGATCCATTTGGAACAATGGATTAATCCAAGAAGCTTGAGCAACAAGTCTCATTTTCATCTGCACCACAATTAGGGTTTTAAGGAAAAAGTCAACTGTAACTTTGACTTTTGACCAGGACATGCTCCCAAACCCTAGGACATGCCCCAATATACCCTATGACACCCATGGAACATGTCCATCAAGTTTGATTTAGGTCAAGGACATGATTTCCTGAAGAATTGCACAATTTGGAATTCATCTGATAAAAAGTCAACTGTGCACAAAAGTCAACTTTGACTTTTTGAGATTTTTCACCAAAATGGATTTTTAACCCTAAAATGATGTTAATGTATGATTTGAATCATCATTCATCAAGAAAAATCAAGGAATGTTGGATAACTTGTAAAAGGGGTAACCATAAAACTTAGAAATTTTTCTAAGTTATGGAAAAAGTACCACTAATACACTAACTTTGGAGGATCATAACTCCTAAACCACATGGCCATTTTTTCTCATCCAAAGATGGATTTGTAGCCCTCATTACCCTCTACAAAAACTTCAACTAGACCTAAGTCCAATTCATTAAGGATTTTGAGTTATGGAGTGATCAAAATCAAGAAATCACACTTTGTTCCAACACTTAGTGAAAATTTCACTAAGTCAGATTTTGCTTCACTTTTTGCCAAATGTAGAGGGATTTTTCACTTGGAATCAGAAGAGATCAAAATCAAACATGTTCAAACAGTTGTTATATCATGTAAGGGCTTTCCAAAATGGCCAAGAACATTGCCAAATTCAACTTACACCATGAGATATGACATTGTCAAGTTGCCTTGCTGAAATCTGTCAAAGGCAAGGCAGATTTTGCATTTTGGCTCGATTTGCCAAAATCAGCCAAATTCAAATGCTCCTATCCACTTGGACACATCTGTGGATTGAATCTAAAGGGGACAATCATTGAGCCAAGCCTCCAAAGTCCATGGAACAAGAAATAGCATGTTGAACCTAGAATGGCCAAAATAGGGACAAGACTCCAAATTTGGATTGGAGCATTCAATGGAAGCATCAAGGTGGCATGGACTGAGCCATTCTTATCTGAAATCAGTCAAGACTTATCCAAGACCAAGGGAACCAAAGCTCTGTGCCCTAATCTCTAGTCAATGGCAAGAGGAGACTTGGATTTTCATTTGCCAACATTGGCCAAACCTACTTACCAGCTGCCATTCACTATTCCTTGCAAAACAAACTTGCTCTACTATAAATAGAGCTCAATTGTGATCAGTTTGAGTACACCAAAGCCATCAAACAGATGCTTTCCTCAAAATCTCTTCTTTCACTCCAATTTTGCCTTCTAAGGCAAGTCACTATCGGGTTTTGAGTTTGAGAGCAATTCCAATCAAACCAATCACTCACACACCTTACATACATCACATATGAGATGATCAAACACTTATATCACTTCTGAAACACCAATTTCACAAAATCACCAGCTGGTTGCTCAAATTTTCAATCAAGTTGCAGCTGAGGTACCACAAAGTGATCTAGCCAATTTCAATCAAGTCCAACCATTCAAACACACTCCATAGGGTGTAGAGAAGCTGTTTAGATCATCACCACTCATCTGTAACACCTCCAAATCAAAAATCACATTGCACTTGCTGTCACGGCCTAGAGGTAAGCATATACTTGGTCATCTCTCAATCTATGCATATTTCCTCGCACAATAATTTGGCCATATGTTCATAATCATGGATGGAATGTTTTCCCTCAATTAATTGCATTGTTTGAACCGTGTATCAAAAATCCTAGCCTTCATGCAGAAATTAGGGTTCTTGAGGTTTCTTCGTGATTTCATGTTTTATGTTTAATTTAAATGAAATTAAGTGTTATAGACATGATCGTGAGGTTGAGACGAGCATAATGATATGTGGATTGCATGATATAATCAAGTATTCAGTGAGATTAAGGAGAAAATGCAAATCAGCCAAAACCAGAACACGCGCGTGTTGTTGGTGTGTTCTTGGCGCCATTTTTGGATAATTCAAATATTTGAATTTTGTGATTTTATTTAATTGATTCAAAAATTAATTTCTCTCTGAGTTTTAATGATTTTGAGTTGATTCTTTTTTTAATAATTCACAAAAATGTTAAAATATTTTATTTTCCCAAAAAATCCCAAAAATATTATTTATTTCATATAATCGATATTTTTGCAAAGAATTAATATTTTAATTGTTTTTGACATATTAAATATTTTTTCTACATTGATTTTGCAACTTTTAATGCTTTCTAATTATTTTGTAGGTCAATACTTAATTTTTGAAGCATTAATCCAAAATCACAATTTGTTTTTCACATGTTAAACAATTTTGATCATTTTAATTGAATTTTTATTCAATTAAATACATTTTTGAAAACAAATTAGGGTTTTTGGATTAATTCAACCCTCATAAATCATTTTCAAAACTTTTTGGGCCTCTAATAGAGTGTAAGACCCAATCCTTTCTTGACCAAAACATTTTGGGCCTCAGTATATTGTATAAGTCCCGATACCGTCAAAAACAAACGGCGCGATCATCGCCCTTTTGAAAAATAACCTTGGGCCTCTCCTTGAGCTATAAGACCCATTCAAAACATTTTGGGCCTTTAATAGAGTGTAAGACCCAATCCCCTTTTAACCAAAATCATTTGGGTCTCACTTATTGTATAAGTCCCTCCGCATTAAAAGAAAACCTCGGCGCGATCGCCATTTCAAACGGAAAAATCAATTGGGCCTACCCTCGTGTTATAAGCTCCACTCTTTTTTCTTTAAAAACTTTTTGGGCCTCTTGAGAGAGTGTAAGACCCATCCCTTTGTACAGAAAACATTTTTAGGCCTCAGTCACTTGTATAAGTCCCTCTGTACAAATTCAAACAGTGCGCTCACTGATAAAACCCTGGGCCTCTCCTTGAGCTGTAAGCCCCAAATCTTTCTTTTTCAAAGCACTTTCTCCTTTGATTTTGAATATACTGTTGTTTTCAATCTTTCTTTGTTGAACAACTAACCAAACAGCATGGAAGCTCTACAACCGAGTAAGTAGTTATTGCTTTCATTTACCGCTTTCCTATACATATAACTGTATTGTGGGGCTGTTTCACTGTAAGTCTTCTTTCATAAACTCATATCAACTGTGTAATAATAGTATAGATATTTAGAGTTTCCCCGGCAACTACGTCTAGCACTAGGTTAAGCCCGTTGATCTCTTAGAAATAGTCTAAACTAGATCCCCATAGGATTACCAGACACAGTCTTCCCTCCTCTTGGGGTTAAACAATATGGAGATATAAAAGGCAGCATTCTCTGTGAACCCTTTCATAGACTGTCACTCGTAGAAGTTGTCAAAGAAACTCTATTCCCCAGAGATGATCTTTTCTCTGTGAATGACATCTCTTGAGTTTCTTCCAAATTCTCGGACTTTCCTGACTTTGATCTATTCTCGGTGAATAGCATTGCCTTGAATTTCTCGGGGTTTGGGGACCCACAGGCTTCTTAAAAGCACTTGTCAAGAGACTCTACTCCCCAGAGATGATCTTTTCTCCGTGAATGGCATCTCTTGAGTTTCTTCCAAATTCTCAAACTTTCCTGACTTCATCTATTCCTTGTGAATAGCTTGCCTTGAATTTCTCGGGGTTTGGGGACCCATCGGCTTCTTAAAAGCAATCGGCCTCCTCTTGGGCATCGTACAAGGACCCACAGGCTTCCTAAAAGCAACCCCGCCTCCTCTTGGGCTTAGTACAAGGACCCTACGGCTTCTTAGAAGTATTCACAGCCTCCTCTTAGGCTTCGTATAATGATCTCTTCCTCCGGGAATGATAGCCTCCTCTTGGGCTTAGTACAAGGACCCGTCGGCTTCTTAAAAGATTCCAGCCTCCTCTTGGGCTTCGTACAAATTGTCCCGACGACCTCCTAGAGGTATAGGAACAGAACTTAGTCATTTTCATAGAACAGTCCTTTCATAGAGTCTAATATTGTTTTTCAAAGCATAGTACAAAAGATAAAACTCTAGACTCGGACAGTCTAATCTCCTTGGTCTCAAAGACATTCTCAAGTGACCCCTTCGTTAAATAGGAAGGAAACCTGTAGACTTGGACAGTCTCAATACCCTGCGGACTTCCCGCTTCCTTAAAGAACAGGAATAACCCGGATCCTTGAATCAAATCCCTGAGTACAATGTTGCTCATATAAGAACTGATTTTCTCGTTAAAATCAGTATATTGGATCTGTCACTCAACTGAAACAGTCACCATAGCCTCCTCTTGGGCTTTGTATAACGATCCTCCCCAGCGGAATCAAACAACGTTTAGCCTCTCTCTCGGGCTTTGTACGAGACACATAAGAGACTCCCTCGTCGAGTCAATCACCCTTTTTGCCTCCATCTCGGGCTTTATACGAGATACAAAAAGGTTCTTATTGAGCCAAACAAATTTTTGCCTCCATCTCGGACTTCGTACGAGATACAAAAACACTCTCTTGTTGAGTATAAAAGATTCTCCTGTTGAGTCAACCCTTTTAGCCTCTCTCTCGGGCTTCGTACGAGACACATAAAAACTCCCTCTTGTTGGGCCAATAGCCCCCTCTTAGGCTTTATATAAGAAAACCACTGGTTAATCCAATTAACCTTTTAGCATCAAAATTGTGCCTCGTTCACAGTACACAAACATCTCCTTCCCCTTCATCTAATCGCTGTAAGCAGGAAGCCTCTAGATCATCTACATCGATGCCACTGTCCCTCTTTTAGCATGAGAATTTCCTAAGGAAAGATGGCATTACTCTACACTGAGTTAAAGTCTTCTCCTTCAGGTTAAAACCCCCTATAAGGGAAATTATGGCATTGCTAGGATCCGCGTATCCCGGTTAAAGTAATTCTCCTTTATAAACAGTTGTGACATACAACCCTCTCTTTAGAGATGACAAATTCTCTCTGAAAACAACACCCTTTTAGCTTCACATCTTGGGCTTTGAACAAGATACAAATAGACTTTTCAGCTTCACATCTTAGGCTTTGAACAAGATACAAACCACCTTTTGCTTCACGTCTTGGGCTTTGAACAAGACACCAAAAACAATCATTTCCTCCCATAGAATAGGAGGAACTACGAACGCTCTGATTTCCCTGTTTCGGTAAATGGGAATACGTAGGCATAAGATCGAAAGAAAAGATCTTAGCGAGCACACTAAACAAAAACCCAAAATCCCATATCAAAAGCAGCAATTCAAAAGCATCAGCCCTAACATCCTAATCCTTGTTCCCCGCCAGAAACCTGTCATTCTGTTAAATAGCACAAGAAAGGCCCCCCACATTGATAGCATTTGTAACCTAACAGACCGCTGTTTAAACTCAGTATGCAAAGTAGGGTTAATTGGAGACATCTATTTCCCTTCCTTTATCAGCTCACAATAGGATAAAAAATGAATCGACCTGTAGTTTTAAGCTCAACCGCAGAGAGCGACCAGCGCTTAAGAACCGCGTAGTGCGGAAACTATCAGAAATAGTTGTTACACGATACTACCCTCATTTGAGGCTGGTGATCTATTCTCGGTGAATGGCACTTACTCTAAGATTGCTCTACAACTGGCTGGCGATCCGCTTGTTGTTTTGCTTTCCTGGGAGGAGCTAATGATAATGAGTACAGGTACAAAAATCACCCTAGTATAAACCTTTGGGGATGGGTAGAGCCTTGACTTCATGACAACGACCCTTTGACCCCATGTTTTTTCTATGTTTTTGTGTGCTGCATTCATGCATTCATTTAAAAAACATCAAAACATTCAAAAAAATATTCTCTTCTAGTCTCTCTGTTCTTTCAAAATAAACTAAGGCTGTGATTGCAAATATCAGAGAAAAGGATTGCACTAATGGATTTCGGTAGAAGGAGAACTCACCAGTATACCTTCAAGGTTCCAAAGCTAGAGGATTTGAGAAGGTTGGCGAGGATGATCACTAACCCAGAGGCTTTCAGAGCCAAGCACGGAGGTTTGCTACCACTATTAAGAGTCCATGTGATTGAGGGAATCATGGATGCACTCATCCAGTTTTATGACCCGGTTTATCACTGTTTCACATTCCCAGATTACCAGCTTGCGCCAACGCTGGAGGAGTATTCTCACCTGATTGATCTACACATTACAGATCGAGCTCCATTTTCTGGACTGGAAGAAATTCCAAAGAATCAGACTATTGCAAGAGCAATTCATTTGGAGGAGTCTGAGGTCAGGACTCACATGACCGCTAAGGGTGGCATCCAAGGTTTGCCAGCCCAGTTCTTGACAAAGAAGGCCCTGTACTTCGCCAGTATAGGAAACGTGACTGCTTTTGAAAGCATCTTTGTCTTGCTCACCTACGGGTTATTTTTGTTTCCTAACATCAATAACTTCGTCGATATTAACTCCATTAAGGTTTTTCTCATTGGAAATCCTGTGCCGACTTTGCTCGCAGATGCGTATCATTCTGTACACCTGGGAAATTTGTACAGCGGAGGGGAGATCACATGCTGTGTACCTTTGCTTTACAAATGGTTTATCTCTCACGTGTCTAAGTCTGCTGCTTTTTGGGATTGCAAGAGTGCCTTACGTTGGTCGTAGAAGATCATGTCTCTTACCAACTCTGATATAGATTGGTGTAATAGGATTTATGAGGGAATCATGATCATTGACCGTTGTGGAAACTTCCCCAACGTACCCCTTATAGGAACTAAAGGAGGAATCAACTACCATCCGGTATTGGTTCGCCGTCAATTTGGATACTCGATGAGACACATCCCACTGGGTGTTCATCTGGAAGGTCTTTTCTTCAAAGAAGGAGAAAACGACAGAGCACTAAAGATGGAAATAGTGCACGCTTGGAAGCATGTTCATAAGAAAGGACGAGAGTTTCTGGGAAAACCGGACTGTGTCTCGGTGGAGCCTTATCTCCATTGGGTACAAAC
The DNA here is from genome assembly GCA_022829125.1 of Lathyrus tuberosus. NCBI lineage: Eukaryota > Viridiplantae > Streptophyta > Magnoliopsida > Fabales > Fabaceae > Lathyrus > Lathyrus tuberosus. The sequence goes on along the minus strand of JALAZF010000414.1, from coordinate 2,997,550 downwards.
TAGAGCTCTCAAGCTAAAGATGCCTTATCCTCGCTACGGAATTCTTCTGCCGAGGGAATCTGTCATGTACTTCATGACGGAAACTGAAAAGCTTCAGGTTACTCTCAACAAAATTCAAAAGGAGAGAAGGTCTTGGAAGAACAAGTACCGCACCCTCGACGTAGAGTGCATCAAAATACAGCAATTACTGAAAGAGAAAGATGCTCTGATTGAAATTTTGGAGCAACATGCTGCAGATAATCAAGATGACCAAAGGAATTTGCTCGCTCCTTTCACTTGGCAAAGGAATGACAACCCGACAACGGCCCAAGAGCCCCGGTCAAAGAAAAGGAAAGTACCAGAATCAGTACCCGACTTCTCTTCAGAGAGGACTCGGGACCCATTAGTTTAGGTTTCTGTTTCTGCACCTTGTAATCTACTGTATTTCCATTTCTGTAATCCTTTGAATTTCAATAAAAAAAAGGGGTTTCCCCACTGTTTGATATTTGCAATCTAATTGTCGAAGTTTATTTTGATTAAACTAAGAAAAATAATTAATATAATCATTGCATTCATCATTCTCACATCGCGTATTCTTCTTCCCTACGAATCTCACGTTTGTATCTCGATTCTAGAGTTAAACTGTCTCATTCGTATAATACTCGGGTCAATCGTCAGAAAAGGATGGATGATCTTGAGGAAGAAAACAGAGAGTTGAAAGAAGAGATCGACGCTCTGAGAGAGGATATGAGAAAGCTTCGTAACGACATGCAAGCCATGGCAGAAGCTCAGCTACAACAAACTGTGATCTCAGAGATCACCTCAACACCCATAGTGGAGAGGTATGATCCTAGGTATCAGATACCGAAAGATCGTCCTTGGGGCATGCCTGTTAACTATATCCCGGAAGGATATGTTCCGCCGATCACTGAAGATCAGGGAATCACAACAGAAGCCGCTGGGCCTGAAGGTTACAAACTTCGGGAAAGCGAAGAATGCAGGGGCATACTGAAGACTCCTGAAGGTTACAAACTTCAGGAAGCGCCAAGACTCACTACCGTAGTCACGGTACCACCCCCTGTGGTGCACACTGTCCCGGAAGGACAGATTCCACCAACACCTTCTGGTAAGAAGGAAACTATGTTTGACAGAATGGATGAATTCCAGGAACAGTTCTTGGAAATGCAGAAGAAACTGCAGGCCATTCGCAGTCAGGATTTGTTTGGAAAGGACGCCGCAGATCTCTGCTTGGTCCCAAATGTGAAAGTCCCGCACAAGTTCCAAGTGCCCGAATTTGAAAAATATAAGGGTAACTCTTGCCCTCAAAGCCATCTGGTGATGTACGCTCGGCAGATGTTAGCTCAGACGGAGAATCAAGACCTACTAATTCACTACTTTCAGGATAGTTTAACCGGTGCCGCACTCAAATGGTACATGGGTTTAAACCATGCTACGATTAGCACATTCAGAGATCTTGGTACCGCCTTCATCCAACAATACGAGTACAATTTGGACATGGCACCCGACAGAGATCAACTCAGATCAATGTCACAAAAGGACAAGGAAACCTTTAAGGAGTATGCTCAAAGGTGGCGTGAAATTGCCGCTCAAATTTGTCCACCTCTTGAGGAAAAAGAGATGACAAAGATCTTCTTAAAGACCTTAAGCTCATTTTACTATGACCGAATGGTTGCCAGTGCGCCCAGTGATTTCACCGAAATGGTCGGCATGGGTGTACGTTTTGAGGAAGCCGTCCGAGAAGGACGTTTGGTAAAAGACACTGGATCGACGAGCGGTACTAAAAAATACGGTAGTGCTCTCCCTAAGAAAAAGAGAAAGATATTGGGAATATCTCTCTCGAAAAGCAAAGACGACGTTATCAACCGGTAGCAGCTGTGACTCCTGCTATCAACCTTGCATCTATTCCTACGTATCAACCTCAGGTTGCGCAGAGCCAACCTGACCAGCAAAGGACACAACAGCTTCTTCAGCAGGCTCGTCCTCCATATAACAACAACCGTACAACACGGCCGCCAGGATTTGATCCTATACCCGTATCGTACGTAGAACTGTTTCCATTACTACTGGCTAAGGGGCACATTCAGACTAAATCTCCTCTTACAGTACCGGAAAATCCGCCTTTTTGGTTTAAGGTGGATCAAACTTGCCCTTATCATCAAGGAGGTTCAGGGCATAACATAGAGACTTGTCTCAATTTCAAGTCCGACGTGCAAAAACTTATTAGGAGCGGGGTCTTATCTTTCAAGGATACAAATCCTAATGTTCTCATGAATCCGCTACCTCAACACGAGAAGGCTGCAGTCAATTTGATAGAAGGAGGGACTAACAATGTCTATCAAATTTACGATGTACTCTTGTTGAAAACCAATCTGGTTAAGATGCATTGTAGACAGAGTAGATATGGCCATGTGCCACCTCATAATTATCATCGGTGTGATATCTGCTCTAAAGACAATCAAAGATGTTCGGTAGTGCAAGCAGCTCTACAGGAACAAATGGATCTCGGATGGATCCAGGAGCACCGAGTTCGTGGAGTTAACATGGTCTACACGAATTCTAACGTCATTCAGAACCACGACATCCGTGCAATGAATGTCAACTTGGTGGCGATGCACTCAAGGCAAAGCTAGTATCATAATCTGCCGCGACACGATTACAGTTCTTGTCTGATTTGCTCGGTAAACAAACAGGGATACTCTTTCATACAAGAGGCCCTCCAGCGTCAGATGGATCTTGGATGGATCCAAGACTACCATGATAGGAACTCCTATCAAATCAACATGGTTCAGATCTTCGATATTCGCGTAATGAATACCAACCTGGTAGAGTTACATGCTGAGCAGGTCCGACTCAGATTCTTAATATCACATGACTATCAAAGCTGTAAAGCGGGTTGCGAAAACGATCGAGGTTGTACCCTTGTCCAGGAGGCACTTCAGCACTTGTTAAATCATTGGTGGATGTCAATTTATATGGATGAAGATACTCAGCAGATTAGTATCAGTAATAGAAACCCCACTCGGCGTCAGAGTCAGGATGTCCGATCAGTGGAAGCTAACCTAGTGAGGTTACATTGTATTTAAAGTGGGCATGGCCAGGTGCCACCACACAACTATGACAGTTGTAGCGTCTGTTCAGAAAGTAACCAAGGGTGTTACCTTATGAGAGCAGCTCTTCAGGGTCAGGTCGATCGTGGAGAAATTCCTCCCTATTCGGGTTCTGGACCCATCAACTGGTCGCCGAACTACCTTGCCGAGCAAGTTGAGGATGTTATCACAATCTCTGGTCATCACAGGACCAGGGATGTTTTTGCCAGTATTCCTCTACTTGACGAATCTAAAGTTCCCAACCGGGAACGAATCGAGATTACTTATGATGGTCAGAAAAATCAGAAGGCTCCCGTAGTCATCTATCTACCAGGACCGCTACCGTATGAATCAACTAAGGTTATCCCTTACAAATACAGTGCAACAACAATTGAGAATGGAAAGGAAATTCCATTACCCTCCGTCGTGAACATTGTAGACATCAGTCGAGTAACACGGAGTGGTAGAATCTTCAACCGAGGGGTTGGGGAACTTAACAAAGAAAAGGAACTTCAGACAGAAACTCCTGATCCACCAGTCGGTCAATCCAGTAATCCCGACCTTTCGAAAAATAATGATGAGATGCTGAAGCTCATCCAAAGGAGTGAATATAACATTATTGATCAGCTATTACAAACTCCTTCAAAGATCTCGGTGTTATCACTGTTACTCAGTTCGGAAGCCCATAGGGAGGCTCTACAGAAAGTCTTGGAGCAAGCCTTTGTGGAACAGGATGTAACAATTAGACAGTTCGATAGTATTGTCTCTAACATCACTTCCTGCAACAATTTGGGATTTAGTGATGAGGAATTACCCGAAGAGGGTCGTCGTCATAACATGGCGCTCAATATCACACTTAACTGCCAGGACGATGCTTTAGCCAGCGTACTGGTAGACATAGGGTCAGCCCTGAATGTTATGTCGAAGTCCACTTTGATGCAATTATCATTCAAAGGACCTCCGATGAGGGTTAGCGAGGTTGTCGTCAAAGCATTCGATGGATCCAGAAAAACAGTTATCGGCGAAGTTGATCTTCCCATAACTATTGGTCCTCACACTTTCTAAGTCACTTTCCAGGTCATGGACATCCGGGCAACATACAGTTGTTTATTAGGAAGACCTTGGATACACCAGGCTAGAGCGATCACTTTGACCCTCCACCAAAAGCTAAAGTTCATCCAGAACGATCAACTTGTCACGGTTTGTGGGGAACAAGCCTTGCTTGTGAGTAACTTGTCATCATCTACTGGAATAGAACCCGAGGAGGTTATTGGAACTCAGTTCCAAGCACTGTCGGTGAGCAAGGACAATCAGTTCAGAGGAGGAACCTCGATTTCCTCATACAAAGATGCTATTAAAGCGGTCGAGAGTACCGATACGACAGGATGGGGACAACTTGTCATTCCCATTGACAATAAAACAAAGAAGGGTCTTGGTTTTTCTGCAACATGTACCCAGACAGCTGCCAGCGATGAAAGTCTTCATCCCCTTCAAAACTTATTCCACAGTGGAGGTTTTCTTCACCCAGTGTCTCAGACAGTTCATGCTATCAATGAGGAAGATCCCTCTAACACAGATGAAGAATGGAAGTCCTACCTTAACAAGGACGGTTATATGTCTCAGGAAGAGGTGCCTATGCCTTTTTGCTTTCCTACAGAAAGTCCGAGATTTATACCAAGATCAGATGTCGAAATGATCTACGGGCATTGTGATCCGGAAGGATGCCGCGCTCCGCCAAATTCATTAGAGGAAGACACTTCGATGAAAGATAATTTTGATTACACCTACTATGGCCCAATGGATGGTCTGCCAATGTGGCAACCTTACCCAGGAAACTTGGGGCAAGAAAGTCAGCCGAACAATGAAAATGAGCTGACCGTCATTAAACGGAATACCTGTGTCCCCACCATGCCATGGGATTAACACTCAGGTCATCCTGAAACTGCTCAACATGAAGATGAATTCGCAACATTTGCAGGACTTGAGTTCATCAACTATGCTTTTCCCGAGGTCAACGTCATTGAGAGAGATGACTCCTCCAGTTCCAAAGAAGTTTGGGACACTCTGGGAGAACCAAGTGGAAAATTCGACTATATGGTCAAGTACACCGCTCCCGAAAGCTCTCGTATCAGGCTCGAGGATGTCCAGGCAACTGGATGAGGAGATGTACTTGAGAGCACAAATGCTATGCAAAATGCAACAGAGGAATTCTCCTACGACAATTCTGCCTGGGAGACAGATTCCAATGATCTCGCTCCACCAGAAATCAGCGTCATTTCTGAAGACAAATTAAGGAAGGTGCCAGACTTTGTGATTCACCAAGGAGTTCGCCGCCAATGGGTTGCCGTCGAGGTTCCGAAAATCGTTCATCAGTCAAAGTAATTGCCATCTTTAACCTTTCACCCTGCACAGGTGAAACGGATGTTTTGATAGGGCTCGCTTTCTGTAAAATTTCCCTCTTCGCTTTGCCCAAAGCGACAGAGTTTTGTTTTATAGGGTTGTAGTTTCAAGATTCGACTTGTTCATTAATAAAATAACGTCGTTCTGTAATTTCCGCATTAAATTGCTGTTTTCTCTTTTTGCTTTTTCAATGAAAATGGCAATCCTAAAAAACAAGCAGTAAAATAAAACACTACACACAATTGCATTTTTCTCAATCTCTTCTAAACACGAATCATCACGTCATGCAGATTGCTTGTTTTAAACCCAGTTGAAACATACGATCCGATGCCTTCTCCCAACTTTGAGTTCCCGGTATTCGAGGCTGAAGAAGAAAATGACGACAAAATTCCAGAAGAGATCTCTCGACTACTCAGACAAGAGGAGAGGTCCATTGAACCTCACAAAGAACCGTTGGAAACGGTAAACTTGGGTTCAGAGCAAGAGAGAAAAGAAATCAGGATCGGGGCACTGCTCAGTCCAACTGCCAGAGAGAGTTTGATAAAGCTTCTCAGAGGGTTTCCCGATGTATTCGCTTGGTCTTATCAGGATATGCTAGGGTTGGATACCAGCATCGTGGAACATCACTTATCGTTAAGATCGGAATGTCCGCCAGTAAAGCAAAGGTTGAGACGCACTCACCCGGACATGGCCATCAAAATCAAAGAGGAGGTACAGAAACAGATTGACGCGGGTTTCCTAGCTACAGCTGAATATCCTCAATGGTTAGCCAACATCGTACCTGTTCCGAAAAAGGACGGAAAGGTCAGAATGTGCGTCGACTACCGAGATCTGAACAAGGCTAGTCCAAAGGACGACTTTCCTTTGCCACACATTGACATGCTGGTTGACAGTACAGCAAAGTTCAAAGTTTTCTCCTTCATGGATGGATTCTCGGGCTATAATCAAATCAAAATGGCGCTGAAAGACATGGAGAAAACTTCGTTCATTACCCCATGGGGTACCTTTTGTTACAAGGTAATGTCGTTCGGTTTGAAGAATGCCGGGGCAACCTATCAAAGGGCCATGACTACTCTGTTTCATGACATGATACACAAAGAAATCGATGTCTATGTTGATGATATGATTGCAAAATCAAAAACAGAGAGTGAGCACGTTGAACATCTGTCAAAATTGTTCGAACGTCTAAGAAAATTCAAGCTCCGCTTGAATCCCAACAAGTGCACCTTCGGTGTCCGTTCAAGGAAACTACTAGGGTTCATCGTCAGCCAGAAAGGAATTGAGGTTGATCCTGACAAGGTCAAGGCCATTCAAGAAATGCCTTCTCCGAAAACTGAAAAACAAGTCAGAGGATTCCTGGGACGTTTAAACTACATCTCTAGATTCATATTCCTTATGACCGCCACATGTGCACTGATTTTCAAATTACTGAAAAAGAACCAGGATTGCGTTTGGTCAAAAGATTGCCAAACTGCCTTCGACAGTATTAAGAAATATCTGTTGAATCCTTCGATTCTATCCCCTCCAGTGGAAGGAAGACCACTGATCATTTACCTCACAGTCTTAGAGGACTCAATGGGATGTGTACTTGGCCAACAAGACGAAACTAAAAGAAAAGAGTCTGTCATCTACTATTTGAGCAAGAAATTCACCGACTGCGAGACTCGGTACACAATGCTTGAGAAAACTTACTGCGCTTTGGCTTGGGCAGCCAAACGTCTTCGCCAGTACATGATTCGTCACACTACTTGGTTAATCTCAGAAATGGATCCAATCAAGTATGTCTTCGAAAAACCTGCTCTTACGGGAAGAATTGCCCGTTGGCAGATGTTGTTATCAGAATATGACATAGAGTACCACGCTCAGAAAGCCGTTAAGGGAAGTATTTTAGCCGATCATTTGGCTCATCAACCGATTGACGATCAAGAATCAATCGGGTTTGACTTCCCAGACGAAGATGTCATGTATCTAAAAATGAAAGATTGCGATGAACCGTTACCCAGTGAAGGGCCAGAACCAGGTTCCCAGTGGGGACTTATCTTTGACGGAGCAGTTAATCATTATGGAAACAGAATTGGGGCAATAATTGTTACCCCTCAGGGTACCCACATTCCTTTCACTGCTAGACTCACGTTCAAGTGTACGAACAACGAGGCCGAATACGAAGCTTGTATTATGGGTCTCGAGGAAGCGATTGATTTAAGGATAAAAAACTTGGACGTATACGGCGATTCAGCTTTGGTCATCAATCAGATAAAAGGAGATTGGAACACATACCAATCAGGACTGATTCCTTACAAAGACTATGCAAGAAGGTTGTTACCCTTCTTCAACAGAATCGAGTTTCATCACATCCCTCGTGATGAGAATCACATGGCTGATGCATTAGCCACTATTTCTTCCATGATTAGTGTAGGTCAATGGAATGACATACCTAAGATCGACATCATACGCCTTGAACGGCCCGCTTACATCTTCACGATTGAAGCAGTCATAGATGACAAACCTTGGTACCATGATATCAAATGCTTCCTTCAGAAACAAGGATACCCATCTGGGGCATCTAGAAAAGACAGGAAAACCCTCAGAAGATTGGCTGGAAACTTCTTCCTGAGCGGTGACACTCTCTATAAGAGAAATTTTGACATGGTCTTGCTCCGATGCGTAGACAGACCAGAAGCAGACATGCTTATGAAAGAAATTCATGAAGGATCCTTTGGCACTCATGCCAACGGACACACAATGGCGAGAAAAATTTTGAGAGCAGGGTATTACTGGTTGACCATGGAATCCGACTGCTACAAGTACATGAGGAGGTGTCACAAGTGTCAGATATACTCCGACAAAATTCATGTACCGCCATCACATTTCAAAGTTCTTTCTTCCCCATGGCCTTTTTCCATATGGGGAATCGACGTGATCGGCTTAATTGAACCTAAGGCTTCAAACAGACATCGGTTCATCCTGGTAGCCATTGACTATTTCACCAAGTGGATCGAAGCAGCGTCATTCGCTAATGTAACCCGACAAGTGGTGGTCCGATTTATCAAAAACAATATCATCTGCCGTTATGGTGTTCCAAGCGAGATCATTACAGATAATGGATCCAACTTGAACAATAAGATGATGAAAGAGTTGTGCACTGAGTTCAAGATCGAACACCATAACTCCTCTCCCTACCGACCCAAGATGAACGGAGCGGTAGAAGCGGCAAACAAGAACATCAAGAAGATCGTTCAAAAGATGGTTGTAACCTACAAAGATTGGCACAAGATGCTACCCTTTGCTCTTCATGGTTATCGTACATCTGTCCGTACTTCAACAGGGGCAACCCCTTTCTCTCTAGTATATGGCATGGAGGCAGTTCTCCCCATAGAAGTAGAGATCCCGTCAATCAGGGTATTGATGGAAGCTAAGCTCAACGAAGCTGAATGGTGTCAAAGTCGACATGACAAACTGAATCTGATCGAAGAAAAGAGAATAACGGCACTATGCCACGGTCAGTTGTATCAATAGAGAATGAAAAGGGCGTTCGACAAAAAGGTCCGACCTCGTGTCTTCAGAAAAGGAGACCTCGTGCTCAAGAAGATACAATCTTTTCTCACTGATTCCCGGGGCAAATGGACTCCAAATTATGATGGCCCCTATGTGGTCACAAAAGCTTTCTCAGGCGGCGCCTTGAGACTTGCAACCATGGACGGAGAGGAATTTGCCTACCCCATGAATGTTGATGTAGTCAAGAAATACTTCGCCTAAAAAAAAAAAACGTCTCGGTGGATTGAAAACCCAAAATGGCGGTCCAGGCAAAAGTTAGAGACATGAAAAAATTCATCCCGATGGATTGGAAATCTCATAGTACAATCCAGGCAAAAATTAGGGATAATGGCAAGTAACTATGTTCAACAGAGGCAAGTCCCTCAGCAACAGCAGTTACATCATCCATTAGAGGAGAACTCCAGTTAAGGTCATCTTCGACAGAAGCTCAAGATGCCCCCGAATTCAAAGTTGGTAGAAGGATAGTGGTCGTTATGTTTCAACGTAGCCCTTTTCCCTGTAAATTACCATTTTCTAACTTTGTAATTACTCTTTGGAATCACGCGTTTGGCTGATCTCCATCTTATCAATAAAATTTGAGCCTTTGTGCTTTTGTTTGTAATTCTTGTTTGTTTTAGCTTTACAGAACGACATTTTAACATGATCAACGATTCTTGAAATAAAACAAAAATGAATTTACTTGTTAAAACTTTTTCTGCTTTTTAATAAAGACGACAATTTCTTTTGACTGTTGAACATCAAAAGAACCTCAATCGCTTCTCCAGAAGTAAGCAAACTTCAAAGTGCAGAATCAAAGTGCTCCTTCTAACCCAGTACGCCTGAATAAAGGGATCAACTGTGTCAGAGACCTTGTATCGTCTGACATGCCACAACAGAGTTCTTACCTCCTAAGCCCGATCAACGGTATTCCCCATTGGGATTATCTCTCCTAAGCAAGGTGGAATTGCTATCTTGAACCAGCGATATCTCTATACGCCCCGCGATGGCCGAGTATCCAGTCATGTTCATCTTTTAGTTTGTGTGTCGCGTCAGTTTTGTCAGCATATACATACATACATACATCATGCATTATTGATTTGTATTCACATTTCATATTGCATCGCTATCACTCTAGTCGGTCTTATCCCCTAGTGATAAAAGTCCTCCCAATCGAGTTGTCGGACCTTTCCTTGTTAGGAAGAGAATCATCTAAGCAATTTCTCTCCCGTTTATCTCTAGATCAGAGTCGGCACTCGACCACTTTGATAACTTGAACCTCTGAAAGGCCAGAGAACCTTCAACAGATGTCACTCTTTGCCATTGAAGATGATATCCTTGCTTTCCCGGATTAAAGAAAATCCCCAGAGAAAGCCTCTTAAGCAAGGGTTCGGCAGTGCATCAGTATTTCTGCGAAAATCCGCTGATGAAAAGGTCATCGGCACCTCAAAATTAGACCCCATCATATGGCATTTCTCCGGGAAGATCCCGAGAACAGTATGATGTAAGATCCCAAGTGGAAATAGTCTCTCAAGAGACTCGCTTTCCCCCAGTAGAATCGACAAATGGCGTCTCCAACAGAGAAGTTTGTGCACCTCTACAACTCAGACGACTGGGTCCCCCAGCGAGTCTTACATCGAAACTTTTTCATCTCAAATGGCATCTCCCCAGGAAAATTCGGCGAGAAGTTTGAGGAAATCTGCTACAAATAGCGTTCCTTGTCAATAAAGTTTATTGACAAAAGAAACTGAGACCAGTTCCTTGGTAGGAAAACAGGATCGAGGGGAAGTTTAAATCAGAAACTAAGACCAATTCCTTGGTAGGAAACCAGGATCGAGGGGAAGTTTAAATAAGAAACTGAGACCAGTTCATTGGTAGGAAACCAGGATCGAGGGGAAGTTTAAATTAGAAACTAAGACCAGTTCCTTGGTAGGAAACCAAGATCGAGGGGAAGTTTAAATCAGAAACTAAGACCAGTTCCTCGGTAGGAAACCAGGATCGAGGGGAAGTTTACCTTTTCTAAGCATCGTTGCTTAGTAAAAGAAGATGAGTGCGCAAGCTACCATTCATAACCACCATCAAAATTTTGGGTATTCCGATATTTAATCCTCTTGCACCCCGAATGCTCGAATACCTTCGTCATTCACATCTTCGGGTCCAAGAAGATTAAATAGGGGCATCTGTAATACCCCAAATTTTGACCACTAAAGTTTCCCATCATTGTGCAAATCATCATCACAATATGGATGAACCATCATGCCTCATCAAATGCCTCAAGGGTTGTTGAGCATTCACTACAATCAAAATTAGGGTTTTAAGCCCTCTCAGAGCCTTAGACAAAGGATCAATCAAGAAATGACATGATCTTCAACTTGTCTAACCTCTCAAACATCCATAATGGATAAAAAAGGACTCCCACTTCAAGGATTAAGCACAAGGTTGCTCCCTTCTAGGTGGATCAAGTCTCAAGATCGCCAGTATCACCAAATTAGGGTTTTGGTCGACCAGGGCCTCCAGATGAAAATTTTCATCTGGGCACAAGCCAAAGATCCAAAACATAACCTAATGTACTCCATGGAACCTCATGGACCCAAGCATCAAGTCAATTTGACCTCAGGGGATGCATACATAAAAAATCAGGAATTAGGGTTTCTTGACCTAATTCACCCCTAAGTTGACTTTTGGGACAAATCATGAGCCAAGAACTCAAGACATGATTTGAGGGTCTCTAATAAACTATATTGATCCATTTGGAACAATGGATTAATCCAAGAAGCTTGAGCAACAAGTCTCATTTTCATCTGCACCACAATTAGGGTTTTAAGGAAAAAGTCAACTGTAACTTTGACTTTTGACCAGGACATGCTCCCAAACCCTAGGACATGCCCCAATATACCCTATGACACCCATGGAACATGTCCATCAAGTTTGATTTAGGTCAAGGACATGATTTCCTGAAGAATTGCATAATTTGGAATTCATCTGATAAAAAGTCAACTGTGCACAAAAGTCAACTTTGACTTTTTGAGATTTTTCACCAAAATGGATTTTTAAACCTAAAATGATGTTAATGTATGATTTGAATCATCATTCATCATGAAAAATAAAGGAATGTTGGATAACTTGTAAAAGGGGTAACCATAAAACTTAGAAATTTTTCTAAGTTATGGAAAAAGTACCACTAATACACTAACTTTGGAGGATCATAACTCCTAAACCACATGGCCATTTTTTCTCATACAAAGATGAATTTGTATCCCTCATTACCCTCTACAAAAACTTCAACTAGACCTAAGTCCAATTCATTAAGGATTTTGAGTTATGGAGTGATCAAAATCAAGAAATCACACTTTGTTCCAACACTTAGTGAAAATTTCACTAAGTCAGATTTTGCTTCACTTTTTGCCAAATGTAGAGGGATTGTTCACTTGGAATCAGAAGAGATCAAAATCAAACATGTTCAAACAGTTGTTATATCATGTAAGGGCTTTCCAAAATGGCCAAGAACATTGCCAAATTCAACTTACACAATGAGATATGACATTGTCAAGTTGCCTTGCTGAAATCTGTCAAAGGCAAGGCAGATTTTGCATTTTGGCTCGATTTGCCAAAATCAGCCAAATTCAAATGCTCCTATCCACTTGGACACATTTGAGGATTGAATCTAAAGGGGACAATCACTGAGCCAAGCCTCCAAAGTCCATGGAACAAGAAATAGCATGTTGAACCTAGAATGGCCAAAATAGGGACAAGACTCCAAATTTGGATTGGAGCATTCAATGGAAGCATCAAGGTGGCATGGACTGAGTCATTCTCATCTGAAATCAATCAAGACTTATCCAAGACCAAGGGAACCAAAGCTCTCTGCCCTAACCTCTAGTCAATGGCTAGAGGAGACTTGGATTTTCATTTGCCAACATTGGCCAAACCTACTTACCAGCCGCCATTCACTATTCCTTGCAAAAAAAACTTGCTCTACTATAAATAGAGCTCAATTGTGATCAGTTTGAGTACACCAAAGCCATCAAACAGATGCTTTCCTCAAAATCTCTTCTTTCACTCCAATTTTGCCTTCTAAGGCAAGTCACTATCGGGTTTTGAGTTTGAGAGTAATTCCAATCAAACCAATCACTCACACACCTCACATACATCACATATGAGCTGATCAAACACTTAGATCACTTCTGAAACACCAATTTCACAAAATCACCAGCTAGTTGCTCAAATTTTCAATCAAGTTGTAGCTGAGGTACCACAAAGTGATCTAGCCAATTTCAATCAAGTCCAACCATTCAAACACACTCCATAGGGTGTAGGGAAGCTGTTCAGATCATCACCACTCATCTGTAACACCTCCAAATCAAAAATCACATTGCACTTGCTGTCACGGCCTAGAGGTAAGCATATACTTGGTCATCTCTCAATCTATGCATATTTCCTCGCACAATAATTTGGCCATATGTTCATAATCATGCATGGAATGTTTTCCCTCAATTAATTGCATTGTTTGAATCGTGTATAAAAAATCCTAGCCTTCATGCAGAAATTAGGGTTCTTGAGGTTTCTTCGTGATTTCATGTTTTATGTTTAATTCAAATGAAATTAAGTGTTATAAACATGATCGTGAGGTTGAGACGAGCATAATGATATGTGGATTGCATGATATAATCAAGTATTCAGTGAGATTGAGGAGAAAATGCAAATTAGCCAAACCCAGAACACGCGCGTTTTCTTGGTGTGTTCTGGGCGCCATTTTTGGATAATTCAAATATTTGAATTTTGTGATTTTATTTAATTGATTCAAAAATTAATTTCTCTCTGAGTTTTAATGATTTTGAGTTGATTCTTTTTTTAATAATTCACAAAAATGTTAAAATATTTTATTTTCCCAAATAATCCCAAAAATATTATTTATTTCATATAATTGATATTTTTGCAAAGAATTAATATTTTAATTGTTTTTGACATATTAAATATTTTTTCTACATTGATTTTGCAACTTTTAATGCTTTCTAATTATTTTGTAGGTCAATACTTAATTTTTGAAGCATTAATCCAAAATCACAATTTGTTTTTCACATGTTAAACAATTTTGATCATTTTAATTGAATTTTTATTCAATTAAATACATTTTTGAAAACAAATTAGGGTTTTTGGATTAATTCAACCCTCATAAATCATTTTCAAAACTTTTTGGGCCTCTAATAGAGTGTAAGACCCAATCCTTTCTTGACCAAAACATTTTGGGCCTTAGTGTATTGTATAAGTCCCGATACCGTCAAAAACAAACGGCGCGATCGTCGCCCTTTTGAAAAATAACCTTGGGCCTCTCCTTGAGCTATAAGACCCATTCAAAACATTTTGGGTCTCTAATAGAGTGTAAGACCCAATCCCCTTTTAACCAAAATCATTTGGGCCTAACTTATTGTATAAGTCCCTCCGCGTTAAAAGAAAACCTCGGCGCGATCGCCATTTCAAACGGAAAAATCAATTGGGCCTACCCTCGTGTTATAAGCCCCACTCTTTTTTCTTTAAAAACTTTTTGAGCCTCTTGAGAGAGTGTAAGACCCATCCCTTTGTACAGAAAACATTTTTAGGCCTCAGTCACTTGTATAAGTCCCTCTGTACAAATTCAAACAGTGCGCTCACTGATAAAACCCTGGGCCTCTCCTTGAGCTGTAAGCCCCAAATCTTTCTTTTTCAAAGCACTTTCTCCTTTGATTTTGAATATACTGTTGTTTTCAATCTTTCTTTGTTGAACAACTAACCAAACAGCATGGAAGCTCTATAACCGAGTAAGTAGTTATTGCTTTCATTTACCGCTTTCCTATACATATAACTGTATTGTGGGGTTGTTTCACTGTAAGTCTTCTTTCATAAACTCATATCAACTGTGTAATAATAGTATAGATATTTAGAGTTTCCCCGGCAACTACGTCTAGCACTAGGTTAAGCCCGTTGATCTCTTAGAAATAGTCTAAACTAGATCCCCATAGGATTACCAGACACAGTCTTCCCTCCTCTTGGGGTTAAACAATATGGAGATATGAAATGCAGCATTCTCTGTGAACCCTTTCATAGACTGTCACTCGTAGAAGTTGTCAAAGAAACTCTATTCCCCAGAGATGATCTTTTCTCCGTGAATGGCATCTCTTGAGTTTCTTCCAAATTCTCGGACTTTCCTGACTTTGATCTATTCTCGGTGAATAGCATTGCCTTGAATTTCTTGGGGTTTGGGGACCCACAGGCTTCTTAAAAGCACTTGTCAAGAGACTCTACTCCCCAGAGATGATATTTTCTCCGCGAATGGCATCTCTTGAGTTTCTTTAAAATTCTCGAACTTTCCTGACTTGATCTATTCCTTGTGAATAGCTTGCCTTGAATTTCTCGGGGTTTGGGGACCCATCGGCTTCTTAAAAGCAATCGGCCTCCTCTTGGGCATCGTACAAGGACCCACAGGCTTCCTAAAAGCAACCCCGCATTCTCTTAGGCTTAGTACAAGGACCCTACGGCTTCTTAGAAGTATTCACAGCCTCCTCTTAGGCTTCGTATAATGATCTCTTCCTCCGGGAATGATAGCCTCCTCTTGGGCTTAGTACAAGGACCCGTCGGCTTCTTAAAAGATTCCAGCCTCCTCTTGGGCTTCGTACAAATTATCCCGACGACCTCCTAGAGGTATAGGAACATAACTTAGTCATTTGCATAGAACAGTCCTTTCATAGAGTCTACTATTGTTTTTCAAAGCATAGTACAAAACATAAAACTCTAGACTCAGACAGTCTAATCTCCTTGAGTCTCAAAGACATTCTCAAGTGACCCCTTCGTTAAATAGGAAGGAAACCTGTAGACTTGGACAGTCTCAATACCCTGCGGACTTCCCGCTTCCTTAAAGAACAGGAATAACCTGGATCCTTGAATCAAATCCCTGAGTACAGTGTTGCTCATATAAGAACTGATTTTCTCGTTAAAATCAGTATATTGGATCTGTCACTCAACTGAAATAGTCACCATAGCCTCCTCTTGGGCTTTGTATAACGATCCTCCCCAGCGGAATCAAACAACGTTTAGCCTCTCTCTCGGGCTTTGTACGAGACACATAAGAGACTCCCTCGTCGAGTCAATCACCCTTTTCGCCTCCATCTCGGGCTTTATACGAGATACAAAAAGGTTCTTATTGAGCCAAACAAATTTTTGCCTCCATCTCGGGCTTCGTACGAGATACAAAAACACTCTCTTGTTGAGTATAAAAGATTCTCCTATTGAGTCAACCCTTTTAGCCTCTCTCTCGGGCTTCGTACGAGACACATAAAAACTCCCTCTTGTTGGGCCAATAGCCTCCTCTTAGGCTTTATATAAGAAAACCACTGGTTAATCCAATTAACCTTTTAGCATCAAAACTGTGCCTCGTTCACAGTACACAAACATCTCCTTCCCCTTCATCTAATTGCTGTAAGCAGGAAGCCTCTGGATCATCTACATCGATGCCACTGTCCCTCTTTTAGCATGAGAAATTCCTAAGGAAAGATGGCATTACTCTACACTGAGTTAAAGTCTTCTCCTTCAGGTTAAAACCCCCTATAAGGGAAATTATGGCATTGCTAGGATCCGCGTATCCCGGTTAAAGTAATTCTCCTTTATAAACAGTTGTGACATACAACTCTCTCTTTAGAGATGACAAATTGTCTCTGAAAACAACACCCTTTTAGCTTCACATCTTGGGCTTTGAACAATATACAAATAGACTTTTCAGCTTCACATCTTGGGCTTTGAACAAGATACAAACCACCTTTTGCTTCACGTCTTGGGCTTTGAACAAGACACCAAAAACAATAATTTCCTCCCATAGAATAGGAGGAACTACGAACGCTCTGATTTCCCTGTTTCGGTAAACGGGAATACGTAGGCATAAGATCGAAAGAAAAGATCTTAGCGAGCACACTAAACAAAAACCCAAAATCCCATATCAAAAGCAGTCATTCAAAAGCATCAGCCCTGACATCCTAATCCTTGTTCCCCGCCAGAAACCTGTCATTCTGTTAAATAGCACAAGAAAGGCCCCCCCATATTGATAGCATTCGTAACCTAACAGACCGCTGTTTAAACTCAGTATGCAAAGCAGGGTTAATTGGAGACATCTATTTCCCATCCTTCATTAGCTCACAATAGGATAACAAATGAATCGACCTGTAGTTTTAAGCTCAACCGCAGAGAGCGACCAACGCTTAAGAACCGCGTCCAAAATCGCTCGTTACACTAGTGACCAATCTTCCAAAGAGAAAGTGGACAAACCTAGGAATGTACATCCTTATCCTAAAAAGAAAATATTTGTGAAAAAGAAATATTATGTTCCTAGATATAAGAGCAATTTTGTTCCTACTTGTTTTTATTGTGGTATTATTAGCCATACACCTAATGTTTGCTATGTTAGAAACTTTAGTGTTGCAAGTGGGCATTATGTGTGGGTTAAGAAAGGAACTAATTATGAAGGACCCAAGGCACATTGGGTACCAAATAAAACTTAATTTATTTTGTAGGTTTGCTTGAAGACCACTTCAAATATATGCTTTGTTGATAAGTGGTTGTTCTAAGCTTTTGATGGGAGGCATAAACTAACTTTCAAGTCTAGTTCAAAAGTCCAAGGGTTATTTCACATATGGGGAATACCATAAAAGAAGAATTCTTGGCATTGACAAAGTTGAAGCACTAACTTTCACATCCATTGAAGATATACTTTATGTTAAAAGACTAAAGCATAATCTTCTAAGTACAAGTCAACTTTGTGACAAAGGCTTCAACATCATGTTCACAAAAGATGAATGTTTGATGAAGTCACTCTTGAGGTGAAACTAATTGGTATAAATTGTTTTTACTTTCATTAAATTCGTTATGTATTATAAAACTTTTCCCATCCTTTTTGCTAATGACAAAGGGGGAGAAGATATATATGTGTAAGTGTATGCTTGTCTCTAACAATTGTAACCCAAAAGATGCAAATTCTCTATGAATCAAGGGAGAGCTTTGATCAAGGGGGAGTTATCAAAGATAGGGGGAGCATTCACATAATGCAAATTCTCTATGATCAAGGGAGAACTTTGATCAAGGGGGAGTTATCAAAGATAGGGGGAACATTCACATAAGAAATTCTTATTAATTCTAAAAGATTCAAGCATCTCGATTTTCAATGGTTGTCTTTATCAAAAAAGGGGAGAATGTGAAGTCAAGCTTCTTCAACATCATGTTTTGATGAAGAGAACTACTGTGTGCATTTATCAAATGATGAGAAAAAGCATCATGAAGCAATATGACTATGGATCAAGATTGCAACAATATGAAGACTTGCATTGATCTTTATTTATTGAGGTATAAGTATGCAATATATATTGATAAAATACTGCTCAAAATTATCTCCAAAATTCACTTGTATGCATGGTTCATTTGGTTGAAAATATATCACTATTTCTAGCTTTAAAAAAACAAAATATTTTTTATCATACATTTGAAAATTTATTTTTCATATTTGAACCATGTTAAATCACTTTCAAATATAATATATTGACTTGAATAAATCAATAGATGTTGCATAAAGTTGGTTAAAATTTTTAGACAATTTTTCTTTTTTTCAAATTTTTTTAAACATTCAGTTTTTGGTAAATTAAGCCGTTTTGACTTGCCGTAACAGCACTAAAAATCACCCTAATTTACAATGGACTGAAGCAGTATTTTAATTTTGAAATTCAAAAATTGTTAACACCTTTTCATGCATTTTTCATGAAACCATTTCTTTTTAACTTGACAATTGTTCATGATATTTTTGCATAAATTTACCATGTTTCATAGAGGTGTTATGCACTTATAAATACATGAAATTTCAAATTAAATTCAACCTCTTCCATTGCAATTTAACATCATTAATCATTCAATTTTCAAAACAAGTGTTTGTGTTCTTGAACATTCACATGGAATTTTTCTGCATGTATTTCCATATCAATCCAGAAAAATTCATACCATATTTACAAACACTTGAGCACTATATTCTATCATTATAAGTTGCATGTTTGGAAGGGAAGATCAATTATATTGATACATCACTCAAAGTTTGAGTGATAATTATTCTACAAATTTTATTATTCTTAAAAACTCTTGTTATATTCATATGTTATTTTCCAGGATTGTTGGAATTAAGATTACTTGGTTTGTTGTATTCCTTGTTGTCCAGGATTGTTGGAAACAAGAGGTTGAGTTTGAGAGGATTGCTCTCATTTCAACTTAGTGAAAATCCAAGAGGATTGTTCTTGGTATGTTTGTTAGAGTCTGTATAGAAAGGCTAGGATAGTATTGTCTTAGGATCTAACATTATTAAAAATCTCTTTCATGTTGAAAGGGGACTGGAGTACTCTCAGACTGTGAGGGGAACCAGGATATATCGCCGTGTCATTTACTTTCCGCACTTTACCGCATTTCATCACTTAGTAACTTTAGGAAAGTAAAAATCAAAACCGTCGAAAAACTGAGAAAATATTATAAGGAACCTAATTCACCCCCCTCTTAGGTGTATTCCTACTTACAATTGGCATCAGAGCGGGTTATAGGTAACCTGTTCCTTCAAGATCTAGTATGGCTTCCACTAGCGCAAATCCGGTTTAGAAAGATGGCGGTAGTAGTAACAAGCCCCCTCTATTTTCTGGAGAATATTTTGACTTTTGGAAAATCAGAATGAGAGCACACTTAGAAGCACAAGGAGATGGAATATGGGAAACTGTTGAAAATGGTCCACATCAACCAATGAGTGTAGTAAACAATGTTGCAACTCCAAAGATTAAAAGTTCTTATACTGACGATGATAAAAAGAAAGTGCTCGATGAAAAGAAATCCATTAACATATTACAAAGTGCATTAAGTATGTATGAATTCTTCCGCATTTCACAATGTAAATCCGCAAAAGAAATTTGGGACACTTTGGTGGAAACTCATGAAGGAACCACGGAAGTTAAACGATCTAGATTGAACACATTAAGTCAAGAATATGAGATGTTCAAAATGCAGCCCCGAGAATCAATCCTCGACTTGCAAAAAAGATTTGTGCACTTGACAAATCATTTGAAAGCACTCGGTAAGACTTTTACTAACGATGAACTAAATCTTAAAGTGCTTAGATCTTTAAATAGGGAATGGAAACCAAAGGTGATGGCGATATCAGAAAAGAAAAGTCTTTCTACCATGACATCCACTTCCTTGTTCGGAAAACTTCAAGAGCATGAATTAGAACTTGAAAGATTGGAGAAGCATGAAATACAAGTAAAATATTCAAAAGACGTTGCCTTAAAGACAAAAGTAAAAAATTATGACAGCAATCAAGAGGATGAGTCCAATAGTGATGAAAATGATGATCTTATCAAGAAGTTTAAAAAGTTTCTAAGAAAAGAAAGAAAAAGGGAGACCATTAAAGGGGAAGCACCAACAAGGAAGATTAAATGCTTTGAATGTGGAGAAAGAGGACATGTTAAAAGTGAATGCCCTAAACTTCAAAAGAAGAATAAATTCAAGAGAAAAATCACAAAAAGGAAAAGAAAGCATATGTAGCATGGAATGACAATGAAATAAGTTCATCTTCAGATGAAGGACATGTAAATCTTGCATTGATAGCAACACACCATTCCGAAGAAGAAGAAGAAGAAGAAGAAGAAGAAGAAGAAGAAGAGGTTAGTAATGAAATATCTTCTTGTAATAATGATGTTTTAGGTGATATTAAAGAACTCTTAAATGAATGAAAAGTATTGTATAAAACAATATCTTCACAAAAGAAACAAATTACATCTTTAGAAGAAAAAGTTGATATAATGGAAAAAGAAGCACAAGATGAGAAACAAAAGAAAATTAGTGAAGAAAAACACGAGTTGGTATGTAAAAATTGTGAATCACTTTCTTTCCAAATTGTTCAATTAAAAAGAGTCCTTGAAAGATATAAGAAAGGACAAATTGGGTTAGAAGCGGTCCTTAGTCAACAAAGATATTCTAATGATAAAAATTGACTTGGTTATTTAAAGTTTTCCAAACCAAGTTCTAGTAAAACCATTTTTGTTAAGGCTAGTGACCAATCTTCCAAAGAGAAAGTGAATAAACCTAGGAATGTACATCCTTATCCTAAAAAGAAAATATTTGTGAAAAAGAAATATTATATTCCTAGATATAAGAGCAATTTTGTTCCTACTTGTTTTTATTGTGGTATTATTGCCCATACACCTAATACTTGCTATGTTAGAAACTTTAGTGTTGCAAGTGGGCATTATGTGTCGGTTAAGAAAGGAACTGATTATGAAGGACCTAAGGCACACTAGGTACCAAATAAAACTTAATTTATTTTGTAGGTTTGCTTGAAGACCACTTCAAATATATGCTTTGTTGATAAGTGGTTGGTCTAAGCTTTTGATGGGAGGCATAAACTAACTTTCAAGTCTAGTTCAAAAGTCCACGGGTTATTTCACATATGGGAAATACCTTAAAGGAAGAATTCTTTGCATTGACAAAGTTGAAGCACTAACTTTCACATCCATTGAAGATATACTTTATGTTAAAAGACTAAAGCATAATCTTCTAAGTACAAGTCAACTTCAACATCATTTTCACAAAAAATGAGTGTTTGATGAAGTCACTCTTGAGGTTAAACTAATTGGTATAAATTATTTTTACTTTCATTAAATTCTATATGTATTATAAAATTTTTCCCATCCTTTTGCTAATGACAAAGGGGGAGAAGATATATATGTGTATGTGTATGCTTGTCTCTAACAATTGTAACCCAAAAGATGTAAATTCTCTATGAATCAAGGGAGAGCTTTGATCAAGGGGGAGTTATCAAAGATAGGGGGAGCATTCACATAATGCAAATTCTCTATGAATCAAGGGAAAGCTTTGATTAAGGGGGAGTTATCAAAGATAGGGGGAGCATTCACATAAGAAATTCTCATTCATTCTAAAAGATTCAAACATCTCAATTTTCAATGGTTGTCATCATCAAAAAGGGGGAGAATGTGAAGTCAACCTTCTTCAACATCATGTTTTGATGAAGACAACTACTATGTGCATTTATCAAATGATGAGAAAAATCATCATTAAGCAATATGGTTATGGATCAAGATTGCAACATTATGAAGACTTGCATTGATCTTTATTTATTGAGGTATAAGCATGCAATATATATTGATAAAATAGTGCTCAAAATTATCTCCAAAATTCACTTGAATGCATGGTTCATTTGGTTGAAAATATATCACTAAAACAAAATATTTTTTATCATACATTTGAAAATTTATTTTTCATATTTGAACCATGTTAAATCACTTTCAAATATAATATATTGACTTGAATAAATCAATAGATGTTTCATAAGGTTGGTTCAAAAATTTATACAATTTTTCTTTTTTTCAAATTTTTTCAAATATTCAGTTTTTGGTAAATTAAGGCGTTTTGACCTGCCGTAACAGCACTAAAACCCGCCTTAATTTACAACAGACTGAAGCAGTATTTTAATTTTGAAATTCAAAAATTGTTAACACCTTTTCATGCATCTTTTCATGAAACCATTTCTTTTTAACTTGACAATTGTTCATGATATTTTTGCATAACTTTACCATGTTTCATAGAGGTGTTATGCACTTATAAATACATGAAATTTCAAATTAAATTCAACCTCTTCCATTGCAATTTAACATCACTATAATCATTCAATTTTCAAAACAAGTGTTTGTGTTCTTGAACATTCACAAGGAATTTTTCTGCATTTATTTCCATATCAATCCAGAAAAATTCATACCATATTTACAAACACTTGAGCACTATATTCTATCATTATAAGTTGCTTGTTTGGAAGGGAAAATCAATTATATTGATACATCACTCAAAGTGATAATTGTTCTACAAATTTCATTATTCTTAAAAACTCTTGTTATATTCATCTCATATTTTCCAGGATTGTTGGAATTAATATTACTTGGTTTGTTTTATTCCTTGTTGTCTAGGATTGTTGGAAACAAGAGGTTGAGTTTGAGAGGATTGTTCTCGTTTCAACTTAGTGAAAATCCAAGAGGATTGTTCTTGGTGTGTTTGTTAGAATCTGTATAGAAAGGCTAGGATAGTCTTGTCTTAGGATCTAACATTATTAAAAATCTCTTTCATGTTGAAAGGGGACTGGAGTACTCTCGGACTATGAGGGGAACCAGGATATATCGCCGTGTTATTTACTTTCCGCGTTTTACCTCATTTCATCACTTAGTAACTTTTGGAAATTAAAAATCAAAATCGTCGAAAAACCGAGAAAATATTCTAAGGAACCTAATTCACCCCCCCCTCTTAGGTGTATTCCTACATACAATTTTTAGTCCTTATAAATATGCCAACATTCAGTTTTAGTCTTTATAAAAAATTTCTTGAAACAATGGTCCTCGCAATGTTTTCCGTCCCTAAACGTGGTCACTCCCGTTAGTTTCTACTAACGGGGGACCACGTGTCCTGCCAAGTGTGAAATTTCTTTTGCTTACGTGTGATTTGTAATTTCTCAATTCGCCACGGTGGAATTCTTGATAACGTTATGTTGTTAACCATAAGTGAGATAATGATAGACCACATAAACATTTCTCAAGATTGTTGTACCCTAGCTTCGTTGTGGTCAAGCAATTTCGCTGTGGTCAAGGAACTTCATTGTGGTCAAGGAATTATGTTCAGCAAACAAATCTTCGTTTGCAGTGGTCCCAAAAAACAAGTTTGGCATCCTCTGAAGTGGTTCCAGGTAATGTTATTTGTCGCTCATTGTTCCCTCATTTCTTATGCTTTATATGTCATCTTCGTTGCTTTCTCAGTGGTCCCGGTTTATTTACGATGCTGCAAATTATTACCATTCGTGTAAAAGTTTATTTTTTGGTAAATTAGTTTGGCCTAAATTTTGTATCAATGTTAGAACAATTTAGAGTAATTCAGTTTGACGTAGTTATGGTAAATTTTAAACCTAGGTCAAATTTTTTAACAGGAAAATAGATAAATTCAAGGTTGTGTTTTACTCAAAGGGTTGTTTTGTAAAAGACCCTAACATAAGATATGAGGGCGGGGAAGTATATGATTTTAGTGGTCAAGATCCCGATTACTGGTCTTTCTTTGAAGCATGTGACTTAGTTAAAGTCATTAACCTTGAGTTTGATCTAAGTTGTGTTTATATGGTGGAAACACGATGAAGGATTCTTTGAACAAGACTTAAAACCATTTAGGGATGATGGAGATGCTTCTGAGTTAGCCATGTATGCTGTAGGAAATAAGTGTGAAATTGAGATATTCTGTGAGCCTAAAGTTGCATGAGAGGAAACCTTTATGGATAGGTTTAGAGAGAAACAAAAGGGGATGAAATATGATGAAAATGGTAACAGATTGAGTGAAAGTAGTGGTAATTCTAGTGATGAATCGGTGAGGGGTGTTCACTTTGATGATAGTGAGGAGGAGAGAATGAAAGGGTTAAAAGAAGGGCTTGATGAAGTGTTTGATGAGGGGCTTGATTGAGAACCTAAAACTGAACCTGTTGCTAATGATGAGGGTCCAACTCAACCAGACAAGACGATTTTTATCACAGAAGAGATGGGTAAGGAACATGTCATTGAAGATTCATATATGACTAATGAACTGGACAGTGGAGGTGATGATGACAGTTATGACGAAAGGTCATGCGTAATCAAGTTTAATGTAGAAGATTCTTTAAGTAAGGATTTTGTTTTCAAGATTGGAATGGAGTTTTCTTCAGTGACGCAGTTCAAAGATGCTATCTTAGAGCATGATGTTTTGAATGGTAGGGATGTTAAGTTTGAAAAAATGATGCTAACAGATGTAGGGTGGTATGTAAGGACAAGAAAAATGTAATTATACAGTCATGTGCAGTAGAGTTTTATCCTCCACCATATTTAGGATAAAAACATTGTTTGCAAAGCACAAATGTGGAAGACAATTCTTCAACAAAAGTGCTAAAGTAGAGTGGGTTTTCAAGGTCATTGTTGATGGATTAAAGAATAACTCAAAGATGAGGTTAAGTGAGGTTAAGTAAAGGTATGCCATAGAAATCCCAGGCTGTAGAGCTTTCAAAGCAAGACAGATTGCAAGACACATAGTTGAAGGAGACTCTAGCAAACAGTTTAGCCTTCTATGGTCATATGGTGCTAAGTTGAGAAGGGCTTCAACTGGTAATAATTTCAAAATCAACATTAGTGTTCCAACTTCTGGTCTGAAACCTAGATTTGAGAGGTGTTATATGTGTTTTGATGGGACCAAGAAAGCTTTGACAAAAGCATGCAGACCATTCATTGGCTTAGATGGATGCCATTTAAAGCACAAGTATGGTGGTATTTTATTGATTATTGTTGGAAGAGACCATAATGACCAATATTTTCCTATTGATTTTGCTATGGTTGAGACTGAAACAAAATATTCATGGAACTGGTTTTTCAAATTGCTTCTTGAAGACATTGGAGATAACAAATGGTGTTTCATATTTGACCAGCAAAAGGTAATCTTGAATTTCATCAAACATTGTACTAATGAAGTTGTTATTTATTAATGCACTTGATTATACTAATGCATTTGTTATATTCTTAGAATAGGGATTGGTTCAGGTGTTTGAAGAGGAGTACCCAAGCTATGAACATAGGTTTTATTTAAGGAACGTATATGCCAACTTCAAAAAGAAGTTTGGAGGAGGAACATTGTTTAGGGATCTTATGATGGTTGCTGCAAAGGCAACTTATTTTGAGGCACATGAAGCAAAGATGCTTATGATCAATGAGGTCAGTTTCGAGGCATATGAATGGTTAGAGGCAATTCCCAAAATAAAATGGTGTAAGCATGCTTTTCCTTTTTTCTCAAAATGTGATGTGTTAATGAATAACCTAAGTGAGTCTTTTAATGCAACAATTCTTTTACAAATAGACAAACCAATAATAACCATGTTTGAGTGGATTAGGAATTATATAATGGGAAGGTTTACAACCCTTAGAGAAAAGGTAGATGGTTATAAGGGGAAAATTATGACCAAACCATTAAGGAGATTAGATACAGAAATTGAAAAAAGTGCTAGTTGGACAACAACTTATGCTGGTAGATTAACCTTTCAAGTTACACATGTACTGTTTACTGATAGCTTTGTAGTGGATTTGGAAAAACAAACATACTCCTGCAACTATTGGGAACTTCTTAGGATACCATGTAGACATGGTGTGGCGGCAATACATAGGAAAGTGGATGACCCAGTTGTAATACCCTAATTTTTACCCCTAAGATCCCACTTTTCATTTGTATCATCTGCATCACAAGCGAGATCACAAGCTTTGGTTCTCCTACCCTCCTCTATGCCTTTACTTTTGAGCGAGATCACCAAGCACCATGTGTGTTACTTACTTGTTTTATGTTGTTTATGTTTGCTAACCCCTAATCAAAATACCAAAAATATGTCTTTGTTTCCTTTTATTTATGTTGCAAAATAGGTAAGGAATACGTCAAAGATATCAATCTTAGTTCCTCAGCATTATTCAAGCTCATTTTAATCAGGAATATCCCATGGTTTAATAACTTGTCCCTCAAAAAAGTCAAAGGTTCATGTGTTTATTTCCATGCCTTATTCAACAAGTAAACCTCAAGCCAAGACCAAAGTAATGCAACAAAAAGGCAACTTTTCACTTTTTCATTGGTGCAAATTGATTTGCACATTAGTGCAATCGATTGCACCCCTTCAAAATGGCGCAGGATGTATTTTTTTTAACAGCGCAAATCGATTTGCACATTAGTGCAATCGATTGCACTACTGCAGTTTGGCCAAAATGTTAGTTCTTAAGTTATGCATCATTTGACTTTTGATGGCACTTGCATTGATTCATTCTTACACCATGTGGAACATTCTAGAGCAGCAAAATCACACAAATATTATTCCCCTACCTCATCATGATCAATTCCACCATACACCCTCATTTTAAACTAATTGGTCTTTGATTTGCCACCCAAATCAAATTCCAAGCCTCATATGCTCCAAACCTAGCCTCTATTTAAAGAAACTCCCTCCATTCCAATTGGAATTTTCATCATTCTCTCCAATTTTCTGAATTCTCTACATCACATTTGAATTCTCTCTTACTTTTTTTTTGAATTCTTCACCCATTCTCTCCATTGTTCATCTTCCCCAACCATTATTATAGCTCTCTCTATTGAAAGTTAACAAGTTTTTCATTGAAACTTGTTAATCTTTGAGCTAAACCTCCATCAAAACACTTCTTCTTCATCAAATTCTGTTGGATCTATGCTTTGGAGATCATTCTTTGAAGTTGATTTTGAAGCAAATTCAGATTTGGTTGGCAATTCTTGAATCAACATTGTTTGTGTTAATTTACATCTTTCACCATATGATCTTTTGTGATTTGTGTGTTCTTGATCCATTTGATTTGAAATTGGATTGCATCTGGTGTTTATTGATGAGAATTGCCGTGATTTTCGTGCTTAATTGTTTACATGATTATTTGGTGTTTGAATGCAAAAGTGATTTTGGAAAGGTGATTTTAAAACTCATTTTTGCTATTTTTTGCTGTGCAAATCGATTTGCACCTGCTTGTTGCGCTCCTGGAAGTGATTTTTAGGGTGCAATCGATTTGTATGTTGGTGCAATCGATTGCACCAGTGCAGAATGAGTTTTTTGGCTTATTTTTGGGACCGTTTTGGCTCATTTTCTTCTTTCTTCCTTTTTCCTTTATCTTGCCTTGGATTATAATTTTGTTGATCAAATTTCTCTTCAATTTCCATTGACTTTGGGTGTATGATGAAGTTGGATAAACATTCATTAGTTCAAATCTATCTTTAAGTGAATCATTGGATTCATTTTAGGTGCTTTGAATTAGTGATAGGTTTAGTACTTTAATCCACCAAGAAGAGTGATGGAAATTGAAGATGGAATCTCAACCTCTATTGGTAGGACTGCTTCCATACCATACACTAGCGAGAAAGGAGTTGCCCCGGTTAATGTACGCACCGAAGTACGATAACCGTGCAAAGCAAAAGGCAACATCTCATTCCAATCCTTATACGTTACCACCATTTTCTACACAATCTTCTTAATATTCTTATTCGCCGCCTCAACAACACCATTCATCTTCGGGCGGTATGGAGAAGAATTGTGATGTTCAATTTTAAAGCTCTGACATAGCTCCTTCATCATCTTATTATTCAAATTCGAACCATTATCAGTAATGATTCCCTCTGGGACCCTGTTAGGTGTCATGAAGTGCTTATTTTCATAATTGATTTTGATTCCTTTAAGCTCTTTTAAGCGCTTTAATCGGGAAACGACTTGTTAATTAAGGGATTCTTGCATTTTTGTGAGATTTAGGTATTTTGACGTGTTTGTTAATTTTTCCAGCAATTTTGGCGAAAAGATCGAGGCTCGATTCGCACGAAAATGAAGAATTTGGAAATTCTGCGTGTTGCGATTTAGGCCCCTGCACCGCCTGGCCCTGCTAAGGCGCAAGAGGGTCTCATCACCCGACGCTGCAGGGGTGTTGCACCGCCCGACCGTGAAAAGCACCGCCCGACGCTCTTGTTTGGGATGAACTGGTTTATAGTCTCATTTTGTGGATATTTTGGGGGATCATCACTTTTCATTTCACTTTTTTGTAACCTAGAATCTTGTGTTAAG
Source organism: Lathyrus tuberosus (assembly GCA_022829125.1). Taxonomy (NCBI): domain Eukaryota; kingdom Viridiplantae; phylum Streptophyta; class Magnoliopsida; order Fabales; family Fabaceae; genus Lathyrus; species Lathyrus tuberosus. The sequence continues at coordinate 2,968,834 of JALAZF010000414.1, read as the reverse complement.
GAAAAAACACCATTGTTACTTATTTTTTGAGTTTCAAAGCTTTTATGCTTCAATCCTTGAACCTTTGAAGATTGAAGCTCCAAAATCTTTGCAACATTACTTGTCATCCAAGCTACCATGAAAATGAGTAGCTAAGCATCTCTGGTGTTAAGGTTAGATGTAGTTGATCTTGATCATATGTATTTCTTTTGATCTTTTGTATATGAACAAGGTTTATGATCAATATAGATGGATTTATTTGTTCTTAATGATGTATTTGTGGTTTGTATTACTCTAGACATAGATTCTACAAATCATGACCTAATAATTTCATCTCTTAAAAACCAAACTCTAGACATAGATTTGGGATTTGTTATTCGCTTTGTGTTGATCTTAACGATTCTTGTTTCGATTGTTAGCGTGAGACATCATCTAACGGTCTAAACAACGATACTCACGACTTTGCTTTAGACATAAACTTAGTCGAGAGGATACGAGGTTGTATTGGTCAGAAGCTGAGTTCATATGCTTGATTAATCGAATATGTGTGAAAAGGATTAGCGAAACCTAACATTGACATGCTTTTCTAAAATGTTACAAACTCTTTGCTACAAATTTACTCTTTGCTACAAATTTATGTTAAACAAAACCAAGAACCATTTGAAATTCTTGAACTTAAAACGTTGCGACTATTGAACGCCAAGCATCGAATATCGCACAATCCCCGTGGAGATGATAAAAACACCCCCCTAATACTGTTCCAACAAAATGGCGCCGTTGCCGGGGATTGTTGTTTGATATTGCAAGCATTGCAGTAGTTGTTTTGTTTTAAGCGTGTTAACTTTTTCTTGAGCTTGTTGATTTGTTTTGTTTAGTGTGCAGACTTTGTTTTATGCGAGGGAAACTACCGGCAGACCAACTTCTATTCGATCCTGAGATTGAAAGAATTGCTCGTAGAATCAATAGCAGAACGAGACGAAGGAGGAAACTAGCTAGACAAAGGCAAGAACAAGAGGGAAGTTCGACTTCTACACCACCACCATTTCCACAGTTACTTTCAGCTATGGAACATCCACCACCACCACCACCACCTGCTTCTAGACCATGTACCAACAGTCCAAGACATAATGCACAGTTTGCTCGCAATGCTCACAACGGTCGGCATTCATAAATGAAGGCTGGTATTCTTGAGCTTCTATACCAGAGTCCTTTTACTGGTATGGATCATGAGGATCCTTTTACACATCTGACAAAGTTCTATGAGATTGCGGGAGCAACTGGTGTGCCCGAAGCTGAAGAGGAATCTCTGTTTAAGATACTATTCCCGCATTCCCTCATTGGGAAGGCCAAGGAATGGTATCTTGATCAGTCGACGACAATAATGACTGATTGGAATTCACTTGAAGAAAAATTTTTGGAGCGATTTTTCCCACATAATCGTTTCATGGAGGCAAAGACCGCAATAGCAGTGTTCACGCAAGGTGCCAACGAATCTCTCAACGAAGCGTGGGAGAGATTCAAATCTATGTTGAGAAAATGCAAGGGGTATGGCTTTGATGAATTGTCTCAAATTCATATTTTTCGGAATGGACTTCAACTAGTGCATAAAACCTTGTTGGATGCCACCGCTGGTGGATCCTTACTGAGCAAAGCTGCTGAAGAAGCCACTGCCATTATTGATAAGATGGCTTTAAATGATCATCAGGGAAGCCATAACCGTGGCCCTTCTCAAAGGACTCCTGGATTTTTGGAACTGGGAACCAATGATGCTATACTTGCTCAAAACAAGTTATTATCCCAACAAGTTGAGTTGTTGACGAAACAAATGTCTAAACTTCCTCAACAACTTAAAGAAATCCATGACTCCTCGAGTAAAAACATGCAGGTCTTGATATGTGAACTTTGTAGAGGCGACCTTCTTACCGGATATTGTCCTCCGGTTGTGGAGGAGGTAAACTATGCTGGAAATCAAGGATACCAACCTCAACCTCCTTATCAACAAGGCAACCAAGGTTACCAACAACGGGGTAACTAAGGTTATCAACAACCGTGGAGACCACAAGAAGCCGGACCGTCAAACCATCAACAATACCAAAATTACACTCAACCTCCGCAAGCTCCCGTTGGAAATACGAAGATGGAAGACACTCTCACGCAATTTATGCAAATGTCAATGTCCAATCAGAAGAATACCGATGCGGCCATAAGGAATCTTGAAACACAAGTCGGACAATTATCAAAACAATTGGCCGACCAACAAAAAGGAAACTTTACAGCGAATACTCTCCCAAATCCTAAAGAGCATTGTAAGGCTATTCTAACAAGAAGTGGAAGAGAGATTGACATGGGTGTAGGTGAAGTTGTAGTGGAGGAGGAGGTTGTAGTTGAAAAAGAAAAAGATAGTGATGAGATTGAAGTAGAAAAAAATGTTGAGGGTGATCTAGTTGAAAATGAGAAGGAAAAAAGTGAGGATGATGAAAAAAGAAAGAGAGAAGAAAAATTGAAAAAAACTAGGAAGTGGAAAGAACCGTTAAATAATATTCTGATCCAACATTTACCATATCCTCATGCTCCGGCAAAGAAAGATAGTGCGAGGAACTACGCCCGGTTTATGGATATTTCAAACAATTACAAATAAATATTCCATTTTCCGAAGCTTTGGAGCAAATGCTGAAATATGCAAAATTTATGAAGGACATTCTCACAAAAAAGAATAGGTATGCGGATCAAGAGACCATCATGGTGGATGCTAGTTGTAGCGCTATCATTCAACGTACTCTCCCAAGGAAAGAATATGATCCGGGATGAGTTACCTTGCCGGTTACTATAGGAAATATCTATGTGGGCAACGGGTTGATTGATTTGGCTCTAGTATCAATTTGATACCTTTGTCGATTGTGAAATGGTTAGGACACATGGAATTGAGATCCACTCAAATGACATTGCAACTTGCCGACAAATCCACTACCCGTCCTCACGGTGTAGCAGAAGATGTATTGGTTAAAGCGGACAAATTCTTATTTCCTATTGATTTCGTGGTAATTGAAATGGAGGAAGATGAAGACGCTCCATTGATTCTTGGGAGATCGTTTATGAAAACTGCTAGAATGGCAATTGATATGGACGACGGTCTTATGAAGGTTAGAGTCCAAGATGAGGAGGTTTGTTTCAATCTATTTGAGTCCATGAAACACAAGAATGATAAAGGTGACTGTTTCAGAATAGATGCAACGGAAGAAGTGGTTATGGATGTCACGAAACAAGTTCATGTAGTGTCCCCTTTGAAAACAGCTCTTGATGATTCCTTTGAAGTATTCTCCGATGAAGAGGAAAGAGCACTCGAAGAGTGTTTAAAGGAACTTGAATATTTGGAGGAGTTGCAACCTTGGGAATGTGAAGAGGAAGTGCTAAAAAAAGAGGTGAGTGATGCGAAATCTCAACTTGAATTGAAGGTGTTTCCTTTCAATTTGAAATATGCTTTCCTGGATGACGGTTGTAATAAACCTGTTATCATAAGCAACATTTTATCTGACAATGAGGAAAACCGGTTAATTCAAGTTTTGAGGAAAAATCAAGAAGCAATGGGATGGACTCTTTCCGATCTTAAAGGCATAAGTCCCTCTTATTGTATGCATCGCATATTCATGGAAGAGGATTTCAAACCGGTCGCTCAACCGCAACGCCGTTTGAATTCAACGATGAAAGAAGTAGTAAGAAAAGAAGTTGTCAAACTCTTGGATGCCGGTATGATTTACCTGATTTTCGATAGCCCTTGGGTAAGTCCGGTCCACGTTGTGCCTAAAAAAGGAGGAATGACCGTGATCCGGAATGAAAAAAATGAGTTGATTCCGACAAAAACGGTGACGGGGTGGAGGATGTGTATAGACTATAGGAGGCTAAGCACCGCGACAAGGAAAGACCATTTTCCACTTCCTTTTATGGACCAAATGTTAGAAAGATTGTTGGGCCAACAATTCTATTGCTTCTTGGATGGTTATTCCGGGTATAACCAAATTTCAGTGGACCCGGATGACCATGAGAAAACGGCATTCACTTGTCCTTTCAGAATTTTTGCCTACCGAAAGATGCCGTTTGGTCTATGCAACGCACCGGCGACGTTTCAACATTGTGTTCAAGCTATTTTCTCCGATCTTATTGAAAAGACAATGGAGGTTTTCGTGTATGACTTCTCCGTTTTCGGAGCGTCTTTTGATCTTTGTTTGAGAAATTTGGAGGTTGTGCTTGAACGGTGTGTTGAGACGAATTTGGTATTGAACTGGGAGAAGTGCAATTTTATGGTTACGGAGGGAATAATGTTGGGCCACAAAGTCTCCTCCAATGGTCTTGAGGTTGATCAAGCCAAAATTGAAGTGATTGAAAAGTTGCCTCCTCCAACTAATGTCAAAGGCATTCGAAGTTTTCTCGGACATGCGGGATTCTATCGGAGGTTCATCAAGGACTTCGCAAAGATAGCAAAGCCATAGAGCAATTTGCTCAACAAAGATAAGTTCTTTGACTTTGATTAATCTTGCATGTTTGCTTTTAATGTTTTAAAGAAAAGTTTGATTACCTCACCCATAATCATCGCACCTAATTGGAAATTGGATTTTGAACTCATGTGTGATGCGAGTGATTATACGGTGGGTGCAGTTTTGGGTCAACGGAAAACAAAAAGTTTTCATGCTATTCACTATGCGAGCAAAGTTTTAAACGAAGCTCAAATAAACTATGCAACAACTAAAAAAGAGTTGTTTGCGATAGTGTATGCATTGGAAAAAATTTGTTTCTATTTGATTGGGTCGCGAGTTGTCGTTTACACGGATCACACGGCAATTAAGTATTTTCTCACCAAGCCCGATTCTAAACAAAGGCTAATTCGTTGGATCCTCTTGTTGCAAGAATTTGATCTAGAAATTCGTGACAAGAAAGGATCCGAGAATTTGGTGGCAGATCACTTATCCCGCCTTGTAAATGTTGACGTGACCAAAAAGGAATGTGAGGTCAAAGAGGAGTTTCCAGATGAAAAATTGTATATGGTGCAAGTTAGACCATGGTTCGCCGACATGGCTAACCACAAAGTCGCCGGATGAATACCGGATGGTCTAACTCACCATCAAAAAAACAAATTTCTGTCGGATGGCAAGTCTTTTGTTTGGGATGAACCACATTTGTTTAAGCTTGGTGTCGACAACCTCTTGAGAAGATGTGTGTCAATAGAGGAAGCCACGAACATACTTTGGAATTGTCATAACTCTAAGTATGGAGGACATTTTAACGGGTTAAGAACGGCAACAAAAGTCCTTTAATCGGGCTTTTATTGGCCTTCGTTATTCAAAGATGCGCATGTGCATGCCCAAAGTTGTGACAAATGTCAGAGAAGTGGTGGAATTTCAAAGCGGCATGAAATGCCTTTATAAAATATGTTGGAAATTGAAGTATTTGATTGTTGGGGAATTGACTTTGTTGGACCTTTTCCATCTTCATTTTCTAATGAGTACATTTTGGTCGCTGTTGATTATGTTTCCAAATGGGTTGAGGCAATAGCATGTGCTAAGGCCGATGGAAAAATTGTAATAAATTTTTTGAAAAGAAACATTTTTGCTCGATTTGGTACTCCGCGAGTGTTGATAAGTGACGGAGGATCCCACTTCTACAACACTCAGCTTGAAAAAGCTTTGGAGCAATATGGTGTTAAACACAAGGTTGTAACACCATATCATCCTCAGGCTAATGGGCAAGCGGAGGTATCGAACCGAGAAATTAAAAGAATTTTGGAAAAAACAGTGTCATCCTCAAGGAAGGATCGGTCAAATAAGCTTGATGATGCTTTGTGGGCTTATCGGACGGCTTTTAAAGCTCCGATCGGTCTCACGCCGTTTAAATTGGTTTATGGTAAGAATTGTCATCTTCCGGTAGAGTTGGAACATAAGGCATTTTGGGCCTTGAAATTTTTGAACTTTGATCCAACTCTAAGCGGTGACAGAAGAAAAATGCAATTGCATGAATTGGATGAATTGCGCCTCCAGGCGTATGATTCCAATAAGCTGTACAAAGAGTGAGTCAAAACTTACCATGTCAGGAAAATTGTGATCAAGCAGTTTGAAGTGGGACAACTGGTCCTACTTTTTAATTCTCGATTGAAATTGTTCCCAGGTAAATTGAGGTCTAAGTGGTCTGGTCCATTTTGGATTCGGGAAATCAAGTCATATGGGGCAATTGTGATTGAAGACGCAAAGACAAAGGAGAATTGGACTGTTAATGGTCAAAGGTTGAAAGTTTATCTTGGAGGTGATGTCGAGCGGAATCCCTCCGTTGTGCCGTTTTGCGATCCTTGAGGTTGCATTGGACCGTCGAGATTATCCGACGTTAAACAAGGGCTTGTTGGGAGGCACCCCAACATTGTAAGTATTTCTCGTTTTTTTTAGTGTTTTAGTGTTCGCATTACTTTGAGTTGTGTAAGTTTTCTGCATTGTAGTTGAATGTGATTTTGGAGCAAGAAAATGGCCTGCTGCACTTTAGCAGAAATTCTGCTAACTGGTGTGGAGCGCCCGGCAGTAGTTTCATCGCCCGGCGGTGCAAAAAATTTTAAAGAGGCTTCGCCTCTGATTGGCCAGGCGAGTGAGTTTTGGGTGGGAAATTTAAATGTTTGCTGATAAACCTATTGGTTTAGTAGCTCATCTGATTTGTTTTTTTTTTCCATTTTGCCCCTGGCTATTTAAAAAGGTCTTGAGAGAAAGTTTGGAAACTTTTCTCTTATTCTCTCCCGTGAAAACCCTAGCTCCCACTCTCTCACTCTCTCACTCCTTGCTCTCTTACTTGCTCTTAATTCAGACCGTCCAAGCTTAAGGTATGCATGTAGTTTTTGTTCTTGTTTGTTATTCTTTTCTTAATCATGTATAATTGTAGAAATAAATGAGGTTAAGTTTGTTAATGGTTGACATAGATGATTGTTTGCTAGACATCTTTCTTCAACCTTGCATGTTCTTATTGGTGCTCTCTGTGTTGATTATTGATTGTGGGTTGAAGAAGGATGTACTAGATTAGAGCAGAGCTACTCTTTAAAATTGTTTCTGATGTCGCTAGTACCGTTCGGCGGTAGAGGGGCGCAGAAGCGCTCTTGCGTCACCCGACGATGCTCAGGCGTTGGCCCTGTTTTGCCCAGTTTTGGTATTTTACTATTTGCTTCGTTTTTATTTTCGTATGACTAACAGTGCTAATGTGAATGTTGTGCTGTGCTGTTTGTGTTTGAATTATGCAAATGTCTCACCGCTTTGCTCCACAACACAAATCAAGGAAGCAGAAGAATGTTGCTTCCTCATCTAATATTCCATTGGAATTTGACGGGAGCCGATTTTTGTCTGCCGAGCATGAAGCTCGAATCAAGTCTCTGGAGGGCAGAAGTGTTCTCTCTGAAAAGAGATTTGCAATCAACCGTGAAGGAGACTACAGACGGATTCAAGCGATCTTTGAAAAGAAAAGATGGGATAAGCTGATGAACCCGGTTGATCGCGTTTGTTACCAGCTGATCAGAGATTTCTATGCTAACGCGCTTTAGCCCGAAAGGGGTCGAGAGATCAGTTTCAGCAGGGATTCCATTAATAGGCTCTTGGGCAGTCCTAGTAGCTTGGGAAGTTTGTAAACCGATGATTATGTGAAGCTTTCATCAGCAAAGCATGATCACAAAATGGTAGCTAGTGTGATCCTCAAACCAGGGTGCAAGGTTGATCGGAATGCTAAAAGGGAGTCGATAAAATATAGTCGAAAATTCATGACTCCTGAGGCACAGGCTGTTCTCCTCTTGCTTTGCTATAACGTAAAGCTGCGACATCACCGTTCCTCTGTCCCTCTTAATACAGGACTCCTTATTTACTGTATCATGGAGGACAAGGAGGTGGATGTCGCTCAAATCATTGCTTGGGAGATGAAAAATTTTGTGGATAATACTGGGAGGCCAGGAGTGCATGATGATGCTCCCATCATCTTTCCTTGTCTGGTTCAGGCTTTAATTTATCAGACTGACATTTTGATTCCAGGTGTGATTAATGAAAAACTCAAATTTCTAGTTGATAACAATTACTTGGATCGGTTTTGCAAGCCCAAGGAAGAAAGAAAGAAGAAGAAGGCTGCTGAGTTGGGAAGTAGTTCAGGTGTTCAGAAGGATGCGAGTGACTCATCCGTTTTCGATATGAAAGCGGCGTTTAACTACACTTGGGACATGGGTGAGTCACTCAATAGGTCTAATCAGTTTAACTTTGATTGTATGCAGTAGATGTATCATTTTCAAATGCACCCTCCGGAGTACACTCCCTTTCCTACAAGGGAGTCGTTCGACGCTTATGCGAATTGGCCTGGGGACAGGCGCCCATTCTTTTCAGAGGGGGCAAAGCACCGGAGGTGTTGTTGCGGATGATGATGATGATGACGATGATGGTGATGATGGTGATGAGATGCAGGACGATCTCAATGATATGGTTAACTAGGCTGCAAAGTGAAGGATTTTATTTTGTCTTTTCAGTTTTTTAGTATGTACTTTTAGATCGCTTCGGCGAGGATTTCGATTGTAGTGTTTTGTCGCTTCGGCAAGTACAATTTCGGTGTTTTTAACACCATAGTTTATAATATTTTTAAGTTGGTTAAATGTGGTTTAGTATAAAATCTGTTTTTATTTTTTTTATGTATAAATTTTGTTTTTATTTTTTTTATGATGTGTTGGCGCAAAGAAAGTTATGTTTGCCCTTAATTTTTGGAAAATTTTGTGTGATAGCACAAGAAGAAAGAGTGTTTTGTTAGCATTAAACATTGATGGTAATGATAGAATTCTCAATTTTGTGCACAATCAAAGTGTGAATGTGTTGTATAAAATTTTAACATGGTTGGGAGTTAGTGCTTTACACAAAATTATGGTAATGCATTATGTTGTAAATACTTGTTCATTTGTGAATCAATTAGGACAAAACCACAAAAGTGAGATGCTTTCCATTGTTCATCAAAAAGAGAGTCAAGTAATCGTTGTTTTACTCGTCTTGTTCATGTTTAATCTTGTGAGTTGTTTTAAATGATTGGAAACTTAGAAATGATCAAGGCACATTTTTTAGTACGATGAGGAAAACCACCAGTCCATAAACACTTCATGTAACCTTGTGTGAGTGTGTGCGCATTTGAACCTCTTTTTAGCTGAAAAGAAAATTTTTGTTTAACTCATGAACCCGAACTTTAACCTTGTTGAAGAGCATTTCGATTTAAGTGTATAGTATTGTTGAAGTTGGGGAGATTGGTTCATTGTGAAAAGAGAGAAAAGAATGGTAGATACAATGCATTCTCAAATGAATTCAATAAGAGAATGAAAAAGAAAGAAAAGGAAAAATAAAAAAATATAAAGTATAAGAATCAAAGCAAGAAAAGAGAATGCATTGTGAGAATAAGTGTTGGAAGTTTGAGTAAGAAGGTTTGTGTTTAAAAAGAAAAATGCTCTTCATGAAATTTATCCTTTCTTGATTCAATGGTCGTGTACATATGTCCCTTGTTTTTACCCTGGCCATGTTACAACCATTAAATTCCTTAGTGATCTTTGTTTCTACTTATTTTTATAACTTTGTGAGATGAATGCATGAATGATTCCGGATGTGGCATGATTGCTTGTGAGAGTGTTTTGTCCTGCGTGAAACGTTGTACATAGTGTGTTGATAATAAGTGAATTTAGGTGATTCAACTTGAACTTGTATGTACTTGATGTTGCATGGTATGATGTTGTGTTTAGAACGTTAATTCATAATCATGTTTTGATTCTATGTAACTTTGTGAAAATACTTTGTGCGTGTATGTGTCGAGTTTGAACCATTAATGTTTTTGGTTGATTTGGTGGTTAGAGTCTTGCTTGATGTTGTTGACAATTAATTTTGTTCGAGGGCAAACAAATACGCAAGTTGGGGAGAGTTGTTAGGTGTCATGAAGTGCTTATTTTCATAATTGATTTTGATGCCTTTAAGCTCTTTTAAGGGCTTTAATCGGGAAACGACTTATTAATTAAAAGATTCTTGCATTTTTGTGAGATTTAGGTATTTTGACGTGTTTGTTAATTTTTGCAGCAATTTTGGTGAAAAGATCGAGGCTCGATTCGCACGGAAACGAAGAATTTGGAAATTCTGCGTGTCGCGATTTAGGCCCTGCACCGCCTGACCCTGCTAAGGCGCAGGAGGGTCTCATCGCCCGGTGCTGCAGGGACGTTGCTTCCCCATTTTTGTTCAAAGTTCCAGAGTTGTGACTAGCTGCGCCTCTTGAAGACCACCCGACCGTGAAAGCATCGCACGACGCTCTGATGCCATTGCCCGACGCTCTCAGATATTTTCTGAGCTCCACGTGACACTGTAGCTATCACGTGGCCTCACTTTATGATCACCGCCCAACCGTGAAAAGCACCGCCCGACGCTCTTGTCTGGGCTGAACTTGTTTATAGTCTCATTTTGTGGATATTTTGGGGGATCACCACTTTTCATTTCACTCTTTTGTAACCTAGAATCTTGTGTTAAGGAAAAAACACCATTGTTACTTATTTTCTGAGTTTCAAAGCTTTTATGCTTCAATCCTTGAACCTTTGAAGATTGAAGCTCCAAAACCTTTGCAACATTACTTGTCATCCAAGCTACCATGAAAATGAGTAGCTAAGCATCTCTTGTGTTAAGGTTAGATGTAGTTGATCTTGATCATATGTATTTCTTTTGATCTTTTGTATATGAACAAGGTTTATGATCAATATAGTTGGAGTTATTTGTTCTTAATGATGTATTTGTGGTTTGTATTACTCTAGACATAGATTCTACAAATCATGACCTAATAATTTCATCTCTTAAAAACCAAACTCTAGACATAGATTTGGTATTTGTTATTCGCTTTGTGTTGATCTTAACGATTGTTGTTTCGATTGTTAGCGTGAGACATCATCTAACGGTCTAAACAACGATACTCATGACGTTGCTTTAGACATAAACTTAGTCGAGAGGATACGCGGTTGTATTGGTCGGAAGCTGAGTTCATATGATTGATTAATCGAATATGTGTGAAAAGGATTAGCGAAACCTAACCTTGAAATGCTTTTCTAAAACCTTACCAACTCTTTGCTACAAATTTACTTTTTGCTACAAATTTACTCTTTGCTACAAATTTATGTTAAACAAAACCAAGAACCATTTGAAATTCTTGAACTTAAAATGTTACGACAATTGAACGACAAGCATCGAATATCGCACAATCCCTGTGGAGACGATAAAAACACCCCCATAATATTGTTCCAACAGACCCCATAATGACAGATGATGCCCTTCTTTATAAAACGGGCCACCACTTGTTTAGTGACGTTGGCATAAGAGGCTGCTTCCATCCACTTCGTGAAATAATCGATGGCAACCAAGATGAAACGATGCCCATTGGAAGCAGTTAGCTCAATCTTTCCAATCATATCAATGCCCCACATGGCAAAGAGCTAAGGAGATGATAATACATTCAGTGGAGTAGGCGGTACGTGCACCTTATCAGCATAAATCTGGCATTTATGACACTTCCTGACGTATTTGAAATAATCGGACTCCATAGTCATTCAGTAATACCCTGCCCTTAACAACTTTATAGCCATAGCATGCCCATTGGCATGGGTACCGAAAGAACCTTCATGAACTTCTTCCATCAACAGGCTTGCCTCGTATTCATCAACACAACGTAGCAAGACCATGTCGAAGTTCCTCTTGTACAACACGTCATCTTCATTCAGAAAGAAATTGCCTGCTAACCTCCTCAGAGTTTTCTTATCCTTGGCGGATGCCCCAGCTGGGTACTCTTGACTCTTGAGAAAACACTTAATGTCATGATACCAAGGCTTGACATCTGATACCTCTTCAACTGCAAATACAAAAGTCGGTCTATCAAGACGCATAATTTTGATTGACATTGTCTCATTCCACCGATTCACCTGATACATCTCATTCCACCGATTCACCTGATACATTGAAGACAAAGTCGCCAACGCGTCTGCCATCTGTTTCTCCAACCGGGATATATGATGAAATTCAACCCTATCAAAGAACGGTAACAACCTTCTGGCATAATTGTTGTAAGGCACTAAATTTGCCTGACAAGTCTCCCATTCTCCTTTGATCTGATTAACCACCAACGCAGAATCACCATAAACATCGAGGTTCTTGATTCTCAAATCAATAGCTTCTTCCAACCCCATGATGCATGCTTTATACTCTGCCTTATTGTTGGTGCATATGAACGCTAATCGGGCGGTGAAAGGTATATGAGAACCCTTTGGAGTCATAATGATTGCCCCGATTCCGTTAACATATAAATTGACAGCCCCATCAAAAACTAGTTTCCATTGAGATCCAATTTCAGGTCCTTCGTCAGGCAAAGGCTCATCACAATCCTTCATCTTTAGAAACATGATATGCTTATCTGGAAATTCAAACTTCATTGGTTGATAATCCTCAATTGGTTGTTGAGCAAGATATTCGAATATAACACTTCCCTTAATGGCCTTTTGGGAAACATATTGACTATCGTATTCTGTCAAAATCATCTGCCAACGAGCTATTCTTCCAGAAAGCGCTTGCTTTTCAAACACATACTTAATCGGATCCATCTTCAAAATCAACAGGGTTGTGTAGTTTAACATATACTGCCTCAAATGCTTAGTTACCCAAGCGAGTGCGCAACATGTTTTTTCCAGCATAGAGTACCTCGACTAACAATCAGTGAAATTTTTACTCAGGTAGTAGATGGCATGCTCTTTCCTACCTGTCTCATCGTGTTGACCGAGCACACACCCCATTGAATTCTCAAGAACCGTAAGGTACATAATCAATGGCCTTCCTGGCACTGGCGGCATGAGGACCGGAGGTTCTTGCAAATATTCTTTTATCTTTTCAAATGCCTTTTGACAATTTTCATTCCACCTGACCTCTTGATCTTTTCTTAGAAATTTAAATATTGGTTCATACGTGGCTGTAAGGTGAGAGATGAACCTAGCAATGTAGTTCAACCTCCCCAAGAAACCACGAACCTCTTTTTCTGTTCTCGGTTCAGGCATCTCTTGTATGGCTTTTACTTTGGCGGGATCAACCTCGATACCTCTTTCACTAACAATGAACCCCAACAATTTACCAGATCTCACACCAAAAGTGCACTTGTTCGGATTCAACCTCAGTCTGAACTTCCTCAACCTTTTAAATAGCTTCTGAAGATTCACCAGATGTTCTTCCCCCGTTTGTGACTTCGCAATCATGTCATCAATATAGACTTCAATATCTTTGTGAACCATATCATAAAAGAGAGTCACCATTGCCCGCTGGTAGGTTGCCCCAACATTTTTTAATCCAAAGGGCATTACCCTATAGCAAAATGTTCCCCACGGTGTTATGAACATCGTCTTCTCCATGTCCTCTGGGGCCATCTTGATTTGGTTATACCCAGAGAAGCCATCCATGAACGAATATACAGAATATTGAGCAGTGTTGTCCACTAACACGTCAATGTGGGGAAGCGGGAAATCATCTTTCGGGCTTGCTCTATTCAAATCTCTATAATCGACACACATCCTGACCTTTCCATCCTTCTTAGGTACTGGTACAATATTAGCAACCCACGGAGGATAATTCATCACAGCCATAAAACCAGCGTCTAACTGTTTCTGAACCTCTTCCTTGATTTTGACAGCCATGTCCAGTTTTGTCCTTCTCAGCTTCTGCTTAACCGGAGTACAACCCTTTTTAAGCGGTAACTGGTGTACAACAATGTCGGTGTCAAGCCTAGGCATGTCTTGGTAAGACCATGCGAAGATATCCACATACTCTCAGAGCATTTCAATCAATCTTCCCTTAACAATGTCTTCCAAAGCAGCCCCAATTCTCACTTCCTTTTTTGCGTCCTCGGTTCCCAGATTAACAGTCTCAATTTCCTCCTGATGAGGTAGAATAACCATTTCCTCCTGTTTCAGCAATCTGGCCAATTCTTCCAACAAGTCATAGTCTTCGTCAGTCTCTTCTTCAGCCTGATAGATGGGATTGTCGAAGTCATATCGAGTCATAGCTGAATCGTTATCGGTGGAATCTGAACAAAGAAACCTGCATGATTGATGTTTTATGTTTATTATGAAAGCAATAAACAAAAACACATTACCATTTTGATGTGATAAAATGCAAAAAGAAAAACAGAAAAATAGGGATCATGAATTTGAATGCGAAAATGTCCTTTATTATTGATAAAGTTGCAAACAAAACATCAAAGCCCTATAGAAAAGCATCACTACGTCTTGGGCAGAACGTAGGATTTAACATAAGCAGAAAACAAAAGTAATTACTCTTGGCGGGTCACTTGGATGACTTTCTCGAAAGACCAGTTGCATAAGTTCTGACCAGGAATGCAGGGACGGATCCATTCATCCATGTCACAATCACTATCTCCCTCATCCCCAATAGCATTAACCTAATTAAAGAAAACCCCAGCACTTGTGAACTGAACTGGACCAACATACTTGGGAGGCTCTTGAAACCGTCTGGGTGGCTTTTATCCCAAACCATAAGTATTCTGCTTCATCTGTACATCAATTACCTGGCCCCACTTCTGGGAATTGCCAGCTTCAACCACGGCGCGTGCATCTTTGAAAGAAGACATCGAAACTTCAGGCTGACTGACCACTTCAGGCTGATTGACAACTTCTGGCTGATTGACCACCCTTGGAGGCTTCTCAGGAATCTTTACTGCTTCAAAGGACTGACACAAAGTCTCGTGTATCTCACTGTCTACCTCCACATACTTGAAGGTTGATAAGTGACTCACCATAATGTCCTCTTCACCACAAACTATTACAACGTGCCCATCCACCATATATTTCAGCTTTTGATGTAATGTGGATGTTACTGTCCCTGCACTATGGATCCATGGACGACCCAATAAACAACTGTAGGCGGGCTGAATGTCCATGATGTAAAAAGTAGCATCAAAGATTTTCGGACCAACCTTGATCGGCAATACAATCTCTCCAAATACTGATCTCTTCGATCCATCAAAAGCACGCACCACCAAATCACTTGGCGTGCAAATCAGACCACGGGTATCCAATTTCATCAAAGCCTTCTTGGGCAACACATTCAAGGATGAACCAGTATCAACTAACACATGCGACATCAGAGAACCTCTGCATTCCACTGAAATATGTACAGCATTATTGTGATTCCTCCCATCTGGAGTCAGGTCTAGATCCGTGAAACCCAAACCATTCCCAGCATTCACATGAGCCACAACCCCTTCTAATTGATTGACAGATATCTCTTGAGGTACATATGCCGTGTTCAAAACTTTTAACAACACATTTCGGTGCGCCTCAGAGCACAACAACAAAAATAGAATGGAGATTTTTGATGGTGTTTGTTGGAGCTAATCAACAATCCTATAGTTGCTTTTTATGATTAACCACATAAACTCCTCCACATTTTTCGAGAAAGAATTATTAACCTGTTTTTTTGTTGAATCATTCACGACATGTCTTTGCACGGAATCATCCATTACCTTATTCCCTTTATCTTGTCTTGAACTGCCAACTTAATTATCGGACGGAATAAAGACTCTACCACTTCTAGTGATAGTCCCCGCTTCATCAGTACTTTCAACCTCTGAATTCACAGCTGACGACCCTACTAATTCCTGCTTCTTCCCATTAACAAATACCTCAGCCCCATAATTCCATGGAACGACTTTGGTACTTTTGTATGGAACCGGCCCAGGAACAGTGATGACGATCGACACTGGTCTCGCCGATGCTGATATGGTGATTGTTTTGAAAGGAATTGATATTGTGGCAATATCATCCCCTTTGTCAATTACTTTCCTCTGTTTATCACTTCGGTCAAACTATAATTGCCTTCATCGATCAATTTATGAATACCTGCTTTCAACAAAACACAGCCACTTGACTGCAATAAACATTCTGAACAGCCCTCAGCACAACCAGGAAATACCCCTCCTTTCAATAATCTCCCCTTAACCATTGATAAGGGAGTCTTCAACTCATTCATATCCAAAACCAAATCTAAGGATTCGTCGTCTTCAACAATAACATTAACCCTCGGCCCGCCATGGTTCGGCATCGGGTTTTGGTTAACATTTGGAGTGTCGTTAGAGAAATTAATGGCTTTTGAGTCCAATAAATCTTGAACCTTGTGTTTAAATGCCTTACAGTTGTCATTATTGTGCCCTGGCGCCCCAGAATGGAACTCGCAACGGGCATTGGCGTCATAACCGGGAGGTGGATTACCGGTAAGAGGAGCCAGAGACCTTGTCTGAATCAACTGTAGCTATAACAGATGTTGAAACAACTGAGAGTAGGGCATGAGTGGTGCCTAAAAATGCCTGTCTTGCTTAGGCCTATCTTGCTATCTGTGTGGAGCAGGATTCTGTTGTTGCGGTACTACATGTTGCTGAGGTGCTGCTGGGATAGTCACATAAGCCACATGTTGATTAAAATTCTGGCGCGCTTTTCCTTTACCCCGATAGGATGAAACAGAATTTGTATCTCCTTCCTTCTTCTTATATTTTATGGCATACGGTTTCTTTCCTCCTCCAGATGAGGACCCGTCATTAGTCTGTATCTTACCCAACTTGATTCCACTCTCAACCTTCTCACCGACCAGAACCAAATCAGCAAATCCACCGGACATACAACTTACCAATCTGTCATAATAGGGCCCTGGAAGGGCGGTCACGAACATATCAACCATCTCCCTCTCTACCATGAGAGGCTGCACCCTGGCAGCCAGCTCACGCCACCTCTGGGCGTACTCTTTAAAACTCTCATTATTCTTTTGAGATAGGTTCTGCAACTGCGTTCTATTGGGAGCCATATTCGTGTTGTATTGATAGTGTCTGACAAAGACTTCCACCAGCTCGCGCCAATTACGAACATGACTTCTTTCGAACTGCATATACCACTCCAAGGATGCCCCAGACAGGCTGTCCTGGAAAAAATGCATCAGCAACTTCTCATCGTCTGAATAAGCAGACATCTTCCTGGCGTAGGCTCTGACATGAGTCTTAGGGCAAGTGACACCGATATACTTTTCAAAAGTGGGCACCTGAAACTTATGAGGAATCTTGACACCAGGAACCAATCCCAAGTCTTCCATATAAAAACCTAGTGAATTCTAGTTCTCAAAAGCTTTCATTTTTTCCTCGATCATTTTGAATCTTTTGTCAGTGTCAGGTTGGTGGTCAGCATCTCCACCTTGCATGGAGAACACATCATCTTGTTGATCGTCCCAGCGATGGCCTCCAGCTCCATGTACCGCACAAATACTATTACCTCCCCCCACCACAGAAGGAATCACAACAGCTTCTCCTTCGCCCAGAGGAATAACAACAGAAGGTATTGGAATACCTCCGTCCGGAGGATCAACAGGAATATCGTTACCATTACCACCTCCGCCTGGAGGAATAACATGATTGTGAACACCACCGTGAAGAACCCCATCTTCATCAACTCTGGAAATCAAAGGCTGAACCAAAGTTCTCAACTCTTCTTGGCCCATGGCAACATTCTGCATTAAGTCCATGAATTGAGTCATGCGAGTCCGTATTTCAACCATCTCAGCTTGTAGTTGGTCCATAGCTTTCTTCTGATTCTGCCGAGTAGAATAATAGTGGATGTGATGATCAGCAATCCTGCCTACAAAGAGACAATAATAAGAATTCCGCATCTAGAACACCTGAAAAAAAACAAAAATGATATGCATGATATGAATGCCATGTTTGTCGCTTTTCAGGTATCCAAGAGTTTTGTCAACCCTTGAGAATGACGCGATAACCCAATGTAAGAGAT
The DNA here is from genome assembly GCA_022829125.1 of Lathyrus tuberosus. Lineage (NCBI taxonomy): Eukaryota > Viridiplantae > Streptophyta > Magnoliopsida > Fabales > Fabaceae > Lathyrus > Lathyrus tuberosus. The sequence goes on along the minus strand of JALAZF010000414.1, from coordinate 2,950,992 downwards.
AATCAGTGGTGAGAAGATATTGGGAGAGCAGATATAGCAACAAAAAAACATTTCATTCATTCATAGCAATAAGAAATCCAACTAAATTCATACAATCGACAACGGAGTGCAGTACACAAGCAAGAAACGTCTCACACAGAGAGATCAAGTAAATCACACAAAATAATGATCCCATCCAACAATCCTGGAGGTGATCATACAACAAGAATGAACAACAGAACTAAGGAAAGGTGATCATACAACAAGAATGAACAACAGAACTAAGGAAAGTCCTTCTGAGTAAGACAAGCTTCAAGGTACATGCAGTGTTCGATCCACTTGTCGCACTCATGACAATCAGGCAAAGGGATGGGCACAGGAGTATCCTCTGCCTCCTTCAATTGCATTTTGAGCTCGGCATTTTCTTTAGAAGTCGTGACACACGGAAGTCGCTTCCTCCGAGTTGAATCTCTGTAGCCTGCCTTAGATCCACTTCCTTCTCTATCTGAGCATCCTTCTCCTTGAGTTTCTTTCCTAAGTCTCGTATTTTTATCTTGTAATCATTTTCCACCTTCTGAAGTTTTAAAAATTCCTGACGTTTCTTATTCAGACTTTCTTCAATCTCATCATAAGACCTTTTCCTGATTCTCGCCCCACCAGAGACTTCCCCTTGTGCTTCTCTAAGCTTATGGACCAAATCCAACTTATCAGCCCTTGCTTTGGAAAACTCCAAGTTGGTTGCTTGCTCTTTCTCCTGTAATCGAAGATTCTCAGCCAGAACCTGCTTGTAATACTCAGTCGGCACATACTCAGAGAGGACTAAAGGTGGTTGTTCTTGCAATGGTTCCATCCTGTCATATGGCAACAGTAGCGTTTCGACTCGTCTCTTGATCCACTCAGTGTAAGGAGTCATAGCAATGGCGTATTTTTTCCCCAAAGAGGCTCCATCTTGCCTACAGATATTCGCCCACGCTTTTTCCACCTTTCTTAAATTTATCGGATCGTTTTGCTTTTTAAAGCACACAGATTCTTCTACTTCCTTATCATGAGGCTTATCCTTCATAACATAACCCAACTGTCGAAGAGAGAGCACCGGGTTATAATTAATACAGCCTTTGGTTCCTATGAGCGGAACATTGTGAAATCCTCCACAACTGATAATAACGTTTGAAACATCGATCCTGTAGGTTTTCCATATTATGTCGTGGGAGGTTAGTGTCATAACTCTTTGCATCCACTTGAGGGTTTTCCGAGTATCCACAAACGGTCCATTAGCGGGCAAAAGAGATAGGAACCACTTGAGTAACATCTGAAGACAACACTTGATAGCTCCACCCTTCCCATGCCTGGTGTGGATAGCATATTTGGTGTCAGCTAGCAAGGTAGGTACGGGGTTCCTTCCTATGAAAATACAAATCGCGGCCAAATCCACAAAATTGGGCACATTGGGAAATAAAATTACCCCGTAAATCATAACATCTAACAGCGCGTTGAAAGCAACCCAGTTTCCTTTCTTAGCTTCTTCTTTGGCCTTCTTTATTAGGAACTTCACAGACAATCCCTTGGTACCGCCACTTGATTTCTAGTTATCATCAACCTCTTTGACGCTCAAATAAAGAGCCTTTGCAACAATTCCAAAATCCACTCTTTCTGGTACGTCGACGAAAGGAACTTGATTTCTGATCTTGATGTTGAGAAGGATAGAATATTCCTCAAGAGTGGGAGCCAACTGATAATCCTGGAAGGTAAAACAACGGAGCTCCGGGTCATAAAATTGCAAGAGAGTCTGTAAAGGAACTGGATCAACTATGGTCTTCAACAAAGTCAAAATGTTGCCATAATGATCATTGAAATCCTTCAGATTATGGTCAATCACATAAGAACCCAATTCTTCTAGAAGTGCCAAAGATTCACGAAAGAAACTATAAGTGCAAGTATTCCTCTTAGCCTCTTTGTCGGTATCCCTGTTGCTAGCCATCCTTTGGTGCAGACAAACTCTTGAATGTCCCTGAAAAAAATGACATGCATATGCTATTTTTTTTGTGCATCATTTTTTGAAAATAAATATGCAATGATGCAGTATGACATGATCAAAGTTCCACTGGACATGGCTGGACCGTTGCATAGAACCACACGACACAAGATCAAAGGTTCGACATAGTTTCGGAACCACCATAAGAACCAAAGTCACCAACGGAACCATAGTCACCATCATAAACAAAGTCACCAACAGTACCTGTACCTGTAAGAATCATTCCCGCCTCGCTCACGGGTATAGACTAGGTCAGGGTAGGTCAAAGAGAAACGCAGGTTCGACAATTCATCCGGAAGCATCATCATATTCACACGAAAGTGTTCAACGATAATACTACGTTTGAACCTCCACTGCTCGTGACACCACCCGCTGCCCATGGACCACTCTATTCCTAGTGTTCCTATGGATAACTCATAGCCTGTATATTGGGCTTTTTACCTCTTATAGTAACCCAACCCGCCAAGAAGAACCAGACAGTCCAGCCAATAACCAATATGCAAGAAATAAAAGCATAAGTAGGATGCAATGCAAACAGATAATCATGCAAAGCAGTAAAGTAAACACCCAAAGTCAAGTAAACATACAAGCGCTAAGACTGACTCGCATAGGGGATGGACCAGCAAGAGGTCAATCTCTTTTTCCCCAGCAGAGTCGCCAGCTGTCGCTCCCGGGATTTTCATCCAAGTACAAACGCGAAAGTGGCGCAAAAACAGAGTCATCAACAATGTGTATTTATCCCAAGAGAGGGAAAGGAAACACTGCGTAAACTTGAGGGAAGGAAAAGACATGGTCATCACAACCATAGTCAGGGTTCGGGAGTCGGTTACACGAGGGGAAGGTATTATCACCCCCACGCGTCCATCGTACTCGATGGGATCCACGCTTGTTGTCTAATTAAAGGGTCAGTTATCTAAAGCCTATTGCTAAACGGAAACGGAAAAAGAAAAGGGGAAAAGAGACTCGATAGGACATCATCGTCCTAGGCCTACATATTCCCTCGTGCAATGGGAAAGTCAGAATCAACGTAGTTCAGAGGACTACGGGCGGATGGGGGGAAGGTTGCTCGTCGAGACATCGTCGTCGCGTGCCTATGTATCCTCAATCTAACCTGAGAGAGGAAGTCAGAGCGTCTGTAGTTCGTGGTAACGACCACAACATAACAAAAACAAACAAGCTCGAGGAGTTTCCACATCGCTCGAGTAGCACACATCCGACTGTGGATTCATGTCATCACAGTGGCCAAGGGAGACCTAACAACAATATCATATCATCGAAGCAGGACAAAGCAACATGGACACCTAGCCACGATATCAATTCATCAGGCAGGATGAGGAGGCAAAGCTACGATATCATGCCATCGAAGCTTGCAAGCTGTAGGAAATAAGAGAGCCTAACCACGATATCATGTCATCGGGTAGGACAGAAAGTGCGGGGAAAAAGTAAAATGTGCGTACGACCACAAAGCATCAACGTCGGTCGACGCGAGCTAAACAAAGTGTGGGGGTCTGATTGCTAGACCCTTCTTCCACTTGACGACTTGATACCAAGAGCGGGGCACATGTTCAAAGCATCAACGTGTAACGCAAGCTAAGAATGACTCAACAGAATGTGCAGGGACTGATTATAGGTCCCTTTTTGCTTGCCTACTCTGAGGACTTATCAGGGAGAATAGGGGATGGGACGCCTATTTTGAGGTTTTTGGCACAAAAGTAAATAATCACAAACATGGCCTCCTTTGAGGACTTCCAGAATTGCCGGCCAAGTGGCACGGACTCCCAATCCTACTTCTCATGGCATCAAAAGAAAAAAATGCGGAAAGAGAGTAAATCGGTTCAAGAAATTATATCAAACGGATAGCAATCCGTAAATAGCAATGCAGGCATAACACGAAACCCAGAGAGCAAGCTATCACCAGGCAAACAAAAGCGAGTCAAAAATCCGGTACAAGCATAAGCGTCAAAACATTGTCGGTGTGAACATAATCACAGCCGACATGTGATGTGTATCAGACACCACCATACAAGTAACCTGCAAGAAAACACAATACAAGAAAAACATAACAAATGCATATATACATCCCAAGAATGAGAGACAAAGAGAAATCGCATCGGAAGTGAAGCGGTATCCCACAAATAAAGTGGAATACCAAACGATCAATCATCGTCGGAAACCTTGCAAATCCTTGCACAAGCTTAACAAACACGTTAGAAACAACAAGGAAATGCAACCGGAATTTGCACATTCAATTCATAACTCAAAAACAAGTAGCAACATGATAATATGCAATCCGAACAAACATCGGAATCAATACTTTGAAGCCCGAGCAGCGATGACGCACTTGTTTGAAACGCATACAAAACAAATCCAGAAACAAGCAAACTCAAGTGCAATAGTCCGTAAATGACCAAAAAGACTCAAACATATATCATACAAAAGTCGAAGCTCAATATACACATCAAATGGAGTCGAATAACATTAAATTCAAAAATAGGCGCACAAAATCATCGAAACGGAATCACATAAAAATCGCACGATAGCCTACAAACATGCCAACGGACTCAAAAAACTATATGGCTCAAATTAAATCCAACCGGAAGTACGACTTCCGCGCACGGGGCAGTAGTAAAATGCGGAAAAAAGTTGTCTCGGAATCGCACAAAAATCACATGGTAGTTTGCAAACTTGCCAACGAACTCATAAATGAACTCGGTTCGTCCAAATTCCATGCGGAAGTATGATTTTCAAAACTGGACAGTGGCAAAATACTCATGAAAATAGGCTTAAAAGTGTATGAAACTTGTGCAAATATCACCAAAAGAGCTTACCAACTCAAGCCAATGAACTACCGTAATGTACATGTGTTGCAATATAAGAAATCTCATCGAAAAATGACATAAGCCAAGCCTAAACACAATTCTACAAGTTTATGCAATTTAATGTTAAATTGAGTTTTTTGTGTTAAAAGAAAGTGAATGAAATCTCTATTCAACACACCATTGCATTAACTCATAAATTTGCAACAAATAATAGTCAAAAGATGCTTCAATATGCATAACAACTTAACAATTAGTAACTTGGATGCACACCTTAGTTCAAGAAATAGTGAACAACTCACAATCAATCAATATCCACACTAAGCACCAAATATTACGTGAAAACACTCATGAAAATCAATCAACAAAAGGTAAATGAATTCACACATGAGAAATCGGATTCCATAAGTTTATGCCAAAATTCAAGAATCAAAACAAATACTAATTCTATGACATATCAACCAATTCCAGATTTAAGCATCATAACAATGTGAATTCAAGAGTTAAACACTTCAAACCATATCAATTCACAATAACTAGTTCCCTTAGGAATTTTATCAAACACCTAACATTCAACAATTATCACAAATCAATTCTAACAAAAATTCACAATATAGTTCCAATTCAATTCACAAAATCAAATATCAAGTGAAGAATTGTTACCGAAAGAATAATCGAAACTTGAATTGGAAGAGAGATCGCGAAACGGAAGAAAAATCCGGAGGGAAGAGGCTCAGATTTGCGCAAAAAACCGAAGGAGGGAGTCCGTGACTTTCCGAAGGCGGAGAGGAGGATCCCGGCGGCTCCTTGCGGTGGTGCTCGGGGCGGCGCGGTCGGCTGGCCGTGGAGAGGTTCGGTTTTTTTCTTTGAAGATTGATGCAGAAGTTGTTGTTGTTCATGAGAAAAAGTTAGGAGAATTTGAAGTTAAGAGTGTTTGATCTTTGAGAGAGTAAGTGAGAATGTTTTTGGTGTTTGTGAGTTTGAGAGCAAATACTGAGAGTTTTTGAGAATGAAAAAATTGGAGGGAAATGAGAGAGAATTTTGAATATATAGGGTGGTGGAAAAATGAAGTGAAACACTAAAATTCCAGCTTATCGGCAGCTTAAGTGAAAACAACACCTTGCTCGGTACAAAATTTCGACTCTGAGCCTCTTACGAAATTTTCCGCATCTGAGTCACGGACGCAACGCAAAAAGAACGGACGCCATACGATCAAAATCGAATGAGTTCGATACATTTAAGCGGCGAGACGTCACTGTTAAAAGTCGTTTTTCAGCTTATTTAGCGTCCACTACTCGGAAAAGTGACAAGCCCATGCCTTTTAGAGCAGAATTTCGACTCGGCTTTGTCAACAAAGTTGTAGATCTATGAGTCATTAACGTATTGTCGAAAGATGAGCGCGGTCGAATAAAAAATGAGTGAGATATGAATTTTACGGTGGAGCAACGTTCATCCTTTTTCTTCGGTTCCGCATTTCCATTTTGCGAAATAAACCACAACGGAAATCTTCGGAGCACCGTCCGAACTCGGGCTTGTCTGTGAACTTGAAGATAATGGAATTTGTGATCTTGCGCTTCAAGAACGGACGTGATACGATAAAAATCGACCGAGTTATGATTTTTGCAAAACCGGACAGACAGTGAACCGCATCAGAGAATTCCTCAGGTGATTCGCACTTTTGAAGTCTTTCTGCTCAGAATCGACTCTCGTTGAAAACACAGGGCATGAAGATAACATAAAGATGGAAATAATTCCGAAAGAATGGGTCAAAACCGATGAACAAGCTGAAAGTTATGAATTTTTTAAGATACGAAATACACCGGTTCAGCACTGATCTTCACTGTTTTTCCACTGCATCGACTCAGAGAATTCGCGTGTTCGGAGATCTTCTTCAAAGAATTAGCCTTCGGCCCAAACATGAAAGTTGGAGAAGATATCAAGCCAGAACGTTTGGCACCAGAACCGCTCAGAGATAATGATCCAATTAGAAGTTATGAACTTTTGAACACCACTAGCACAGTTAACCAGCGAAACCGAAATTCCAGAAACAATTAATTCCCGCCACTTCCCTTGATGAATTGGCTTCCGAGCCGAACATAAAAGTTGTAGAAAATACCGAGATAGTTTTAACTATTGAATATCAAGCCATAACGAGTTTCCGGGTGAGAGTTACTAATTTGGCAAATTGCCCCGTAAAACCGATATTCTGTTCAAACTGTTCCGAATTAACTGAAAACTTTGGCTTCTTCTGAGATTATTGATATGTCGGAACACAAGAAATTAGGCTTTATGAGAGCTAGATGGCTCGGTGATCATGTAGCCTGGAGGATTACTTTGTGCGCGTGCCACATGACGAAATAAACATTTGTCGCAACCTGACGATGCTTGAACAAAGAACCTTGATCCCATAACCATAGAACTAAATGATATGCAGATGAATGAAGCATAAGCCAGTTGGTACTAGAAAGAGAAAGGCAAATTTTGGGGTGCTACAGTAGGCATGAGGCTCAATAAGTCTCTCCAAACACAAAAATCCTAAAAAAATACTTCTCTTCTCATCTCCCCAATCTCATTTCAAACAAACATTTTTCAAACCAAAAAGTGTAGATATTTAAAGGGTTCCTATTGAGTACTATAGACGTTTTGGGTGCTAATACCTTCCCATAGAGTAACCAATCCCCTTACCCAGTCTCTGTTCATTTGTCATTGTTTTAGAACTTGTTTAGGTTTTGTTCGCTCTTTTTCCTTTCCTTTTGGATGAAATAAAAGTGTAGTGATGACTCTTGCTTTATGAGTTAAGTTAATCAATAACTTATACTCACAGTTTTTACCGCTACACCCAGTCAAATATGTGCATAAGTGTTATCGCAGAAGCACATATGAAAAATGTTACAGTGAGGTGATCACCCCATTAAATGGCCAAAACAAATGGCCTAGAACATCTAACCCTGCTATGTTGTCCCTTTGTTTAAACGTGGCCCAGAGTGGCCCAAGAAACTTCAAAGGAGAAAGCTTGATGAGGTGAACCAAACAAAATGTCATAGAACAAATACAAGCCATAGGTGCAAGGTTTAGCGAGCGATTTTGGACATGGGTCTTAAGCACTGTCGCTCTGGGGTACTACAAGTCGATTCATTTTTTATCCTATTGAAGCTGACTAAGGAAGGGAAATAGATGTCTCCAATTAACCCTGCTTGCATACTGAGTTTAAACAGATGACTGTTGGTTTACAGATGCGGTTTAGATTGTGGGCCTCTCTCTGCTTATTTTGTGAAGAATGAAATGACAGGACTATTTGTGAGGATGTTAGGACTGATGCTTTTCGATTGATGTGTGAAGGTACAAGATTTTGGGTTTTTGATTAGTGTGCTCGCTAAGATTTTTCAATCTTATGCCTACGTATTCCCGAAACAGGAAAATCAGAGCGATCGTAGTTCCTCCTATTCTATGGGAGGAAAAAGGTTGTTTTGGTGTCTTGTTCAAAGCCCAAGACGTGAAGCTAAAGGTGGTTAGTATCTTGTTCAAAGCCCAAGATGTGAAGCTGAAGGGTCTATTTGTATCTTGTTCGAAGCCTAAGATGTGAAGCTAAAGGGGTTTGACTTTAGAGAGAATTTGTCGTCTCTAAAGGGGGATATTTGGTCTGTTTGTCACAACTGTTGGGTGACTGATTATAAAGGAGAATTACTTTAACTGGGATATGTGAATCTAGTAATGCCATAATTTCCTTTATAGGGGATTTTTAACCTGAAGGAGAAGACTTTAACTCAGTTTAGAGCAATGCCATCTTTCCTTAGGAATTTCTCATGCTAAAAGAGGGACAGTGGCGTGGATGTAAATAATCCAGAGGCTTGTTGCTTACAGCAATTAGATGAAGGAAAAGTAGTTGTTGATGTTTGTATACTGTGAACGAGGCACAACTTTTGATGCTAACAGGTTGATTGACTCAATCGGGTTTTCTTTATACAAAGCCTAATAGAAGGCTATTGGGCCAATAAGAGGGTGTTTTTATGTGTCTCATACGAAGCTCGAGAGAGAGGCTAAAAGGGTTGACTTAACAAGAGAGTGCTTTTATATGTGTCTTGTACGAAGCCCAAGACGGAGGCTAAAGAGGTTTGACTCAACAAGAGAGTCCTAACCAAGTGATTGACTCAACAAGAGAGTGCTTTTTTTGTGTCTTGTACGAAGCCTAATACGGAGGCTAAAAGGTTTGACTAAATAAGAGAATCTTTTATCTATCTTATATGAAGTCTAAGACGGAGGCTAAAAAAGTTTGACTCAACAAGAGAGTCTTTTATACTCAACAAGAGAGTGATTTAGTGTCTCGTACGAAACCCGAGATAGAGGCTAAAGGGGAAGTGACTCAACAAGAGAGTCTTTTATACTCAACAAGAGAGTGTTTTAGTATCTCGTACAAAGCCCGAGATAGAAGCTAAAAGAGAATTAACTCAACAAGAGAGTCTTTTATACTCAATAAGAGAGTGTTTTAGTATCTCGTACGAAGCCCGAGATAGAAGCTAAAAGAGAATTGACTCAACAAGAGAGTCTTTTATACTCAATAAGAGAGTGTTTTAGTATCTCGTACGAAGCCCGAGATAGAAGCTAAAAGAGAATTGACTCAACAAGAGAGTCTTTTATACTCAACAAGAGAGTGTGGGGAGAATCATTGTACAAAGCCCAATATGAGGCTATTGGTGCCGGTAATTGTTTCAGTTGAGTGACAGGTCCAGTATGTTGGATAAAAGAGAAAATCAGTTCTTATATGGGTAATGTCGTGCTTAGGGATTGATCGGAGGATCAGGGTTATTTCCTGTTCTTTAAGGAAATGGAAATCCAAAGGATATTGAGACTGTCCAAGTCTACTGGTGTTTTGAGAAATTGATTTTCAGGTAGTGAATGATCTTTGTATGACGCCCAAGAGAAGGCTGGTATATTAAGGGATGAAGGTCAACCCATTAACAGGTCTTACACTTGACTCAGAAAGACAGCTCTAGCAAATTGATGACTAGGTTCTGTTCCTATACCTGTAGAGGTCTCTGGGTCCTTGTATTAAGCCCAAGAGGAGGCATGAGAGATTTTAAGAAGCCAAAGGGTCCTTGTACAATGCCCAAGAGGAGGCGGGGATGCTTTTAAGAAGCCTGTGGGTCCCCAAACCCCAAGAAGTTCAAGACATGCCATTCACCGAGAATAGATCAAGCCAGGAAAGTTCGAGAATTTGGAAGAAACTCAAGAGATGCCATTCATGGAGAAAAGATTATCTCTGGGGAGTAGAGTTTCTTTGACAATTTCTAAGGGTGACAGTCTGAGAAAGGGTTCACCGAGAATGCTACCTTTCACGTCTCCATATTGTTTAACCCCAAGAGGAGGGAAGACTGTGTCTGGTAATCCTATGGGGATCTAGTTTTGTTTGTATTTAAGAGTTACCAACAGGGCTTTACCTAGTGCTAGACGTAGTTGCCGGGGAAAACTCTAAATAACTATACTAGTATTACACAGTTGATATTTGACAAGTATATAAAAGTTTGTGAAAGAAGACTTACAGTGAGCAGCCCCACAATATAGTTATATATATGAAAGCGGATAAAGAAAGCGGGTAAATACTTACTCGGTTGTAGAGCTTCCATGCTGTTTGGTTAGTTTGTTCAACAAAGAAAGCTTTGATAACAATATTATATTCAAAATCAAAGGAGAAAGTGCTTTGAAAAGATTGTTGGGGCTTACAGCTCAAGGAGAGGCCCAAGGTTATATCAGTGATTGCGCTGTTAAAGTTGTACAGTGGGACTTATACAAGTGACTGAGGCCCAAAAAAGATTTTCTGTACAAAGGGATGGGTCTTACACTCTCTCAAGAGGCCCAAAGATTTATTTTTGTACAAGTGGTAGGGCTTACAGCTCAAGGAGAGACCCAAAAGGTTTTGTTTTAAAAGGCGACGATCACGCCGAACTTTTTGATGGTATCGGGACTTATACAATAAGTGAAGCCCAAAATTGTTTTGGTTTCAAAAATGGGTTGGGTCTTACACTCTATTAGAGGCCCAATGATTTTTAAAGAATGGGGCCTATAACACGAGTGTAGGCCCAAAGGGTTTGATTTTTGAACTGGTGATCGCGCCGAGATTTTCTTTTAACGCAGAGGGACTTATACAATATCTGAGGCCCAAAATTGTTTTGGTTAAAAGGGGATTGGGTCTTACACTCTTTAGAGGCCCAAAGAGTTTGAAAAAGTTTGATGAGGGTTGAATTAATCAAAAACCCTAATTTGTTTTCTAAATGTATTTTAATTGACTAAAAATTCAATTAAAATGATCAAAATTGTTAAACATGTGGAAAACAAATTGTGATCTTGGATTAATGTTTCAAAAATTAGGTTTCTATCCACAAAATGATTGGAAATCACTAAAATTTGAAAAATCAAGAGGGAGAACATATTTTAAATGTCAAAAACAATTAAAATATTAATTCTTTACAAAAATATCAAGTATATAAAATAAATAATATTTTGGGATTTTTTTTGGGAAAATAAAACATTTGAACATTTTTGTGAATTATTAAAAAAAGAATCAACTCAAAATCATTAAAACTCAGAGAGAAATTAATTTTTGAATCAATTAAATAAAATCACCAAATTCAAATATTCAAAATTAAAAAAAAGGCGTCAAGAACAAGGGCAAGAACACGCGCCACCCTCTGTTTCTGCAGATTTGCGTTTTCTATCCAATCTCACTGAATACTTGATGATATCATGCAATCTACATATCAATCTACTCGTTTCAACCTCACGATCATGTCTATGGTCTTTAATTTCATTTATTTTAAACATGGAAAAAGAAATCAGAGAGAAACCTCAAGAACCCTAAAATTTGCATGAAGGTTCAGAAATTCCATACACGATTCAAACAATGCAGTTGATTGAGGGAAAACACTCCATGCATGATTATGAACATATGGCCAAATTATTGTGCAGCAAAAATTGCATGGATCATAGAGTTAGAAGAGCTCATGCTTACCTCTTGCAGCTGGTGATCGTGTTTTGTGTTAGAGGTGTTACAGCTTGGTTCCAAGGATATGGACAGCTTCCCTAGGTGCTATGGCGTGTGTCTGGGTGCTTGGAGTGGATTGATTTGAGCTGGAACTTGATTTGGCACCTCAACTGCAAATCTGTCAAAGGCTTGAGGAGTTGGCTGGTGATTTTGTGATTTTGGTGTTCCAGATGTTATGTGAGTGTTTGGATCACTTCTATATGATGTTTATGAGGTGTGTGTGTGATTGGTTTGGTTGGAATAACTCTCAAACTCAAAACCCGATAGTGACTTGATTTGGAGGGCAATTTTGGAGTAAAGAAGGAGATTTTGAGGAAAGCATTTGTTTGATGGCTTTGGTGTACTCAAACTGATCACAAATGAGCTCTATTTATAGTAGAGCAAGTTTGTTTTGGCTGCAATAGTGAATGACAGCTGCAACATAGGTTTGGCCAATATTGAGCAATGAGAATCCAAGTCTCCTCTAGCTATTGACTAGAGGTTAGGGCACAGGCTGCTGGTTCCCTTGGTATTGGATAAGTCTTGACTGAATTCAGTTGGAAATGGCTCAGTCCATACCACCTTGGTGCATCCATTGAATGCTCCAAAACAAAATTGGAGTCTTGTCCCTCTTTTAGGGATTTCTAGGTTTGGCATGCTATTTTTGGTTTCAAAGACTTGGGAGGCTTGGGATCAGAGTTGGTTCCTCCTTGGTCCCCCCTTGAGGTGTTCAGATGGATAGAGTTGCTTGCCCTTTGCAAAATTTGAGCAAATCGAGCAAAACTCCAAAATCTGCCTTGCCATGACAGTTTGCAGCAGGGCATATTGGCATTGTCATATCTCATGGCTCAAGTGGACTTTGATGGAGTTCTTGGCCATTTTGGAAAGCCCTCATATGATACAACAACTGTTTGATCATAATTGGTTTTGATACTTTTTGGATCCAAGTGAAAAATGCCCCTACATTTGGGAAAAAGTAAGGCAGATTCTGACTTAGTGAAAATTTCACTAAGTGTTGGAAAAAAGTGACATTTTCACTTTTTGTGATTTTGATCATTCCATAACTCAAAATCCATGATGAATTGGAATGAGTTATGTTTGAAGATTTTGTAGAGTTCCATGAGAGCTACAAATCCAGCTTTGAATGGGGAAAATGGCCTTGTGGTTTAGGAGTTATGATCCTCCAAAGTTGGTACCCTAGCCACTTTGTTCTATAACTTAGAAAAATTTCTAAGTTTTTTATGGTTACCCCTTTTACAAGTTATCCCACTTTTCTTGATTTTTCTTGATGAATGATGATTTCAACCACACATTAACATCATTTTAGGGTTAAGGAACCATAATTGACCAAAAAATCAAAAAGGTCAAACTTTGACTTTTGGGCACAGTTGACTTTTTATCAGATGAATTCCAAACTGTACGATCCTCTATGAAATCAAGTCCTTGACCTAAATCAAACTTAATGGATTGATTTCATAGGTGTTATAGGGTGTATTGAATCATGTCCTAGGGTTTGGGAGCATGTCCTGGTCAAAAGTCAAAGATACAATTGACTTTTCTCGCGAAACCCCAATTGTGGTTCTGATGAATTTGAAACGTGTTGCTCAAGCTTCTTAGATCAATCCATTGTTGCAAATGGATCAATGTGATGTATTAGGGACCCTCAAATCATCTCTTGAAGTCTTGGCTCATGTTTTGTCCCAAAAGTCAACTTAGGGGTGAATTATGTCAAGAAACCCTAATTCTTATTTTTTATGAATGCATCCCCTGAGGCAAAATTGACTTGATGACGGGGTTCATGATGTACCATGGAGTTATTAGGTTATGCTTTGAAGCATTGGCTCATGCCCAGAGGAAAATTTCCATCTGGAGGCCCTGGCCGACCAAAACCCTAATTTGGTGACACTGGCGATCTTGAGGCTTAATCCACTTGGAATGCTGCAACCTTGTGCTTGATCCTTGAAGTGGGAGTCCTTTTGATCCTTTTTGGATGTTTGAGAGGTTTAGACAAGTTGAAGATCATGTTATTCCTTGATTGATCCTTTGTCTAAAGCTCTGAGAGGGCTTGAAACTATAAGTCTGATTGTAGTGGATGCTCACCCATCTTTGGGGAGACTAATGAGGCATGATAGATTACCCATATTGTGGTGATGATTTGCACAATGATGGGAAATCTTAGTGGTCAAAATTTGGGGTATGACAGATGCCCCTATTTAATCTTCTTGGACCCGAAGGTGTGAATGGCGAAGGTATTCGGGCATTCGGGGTGCAAGAGGATTAAATATCGGAATACCTGAAATTTTGATGGTCTGCTGTGAATGGTAGCTTACACATCCTTCTTCTTCCGCTAAGCAATGATGCTTAGAATAGGTAAACTTCCCCTCGATCCTGGTTTCCTACCAAGGAACTGGTCTAAGTTTCTAAAATAAACTTCTCCTCGATCCTGGTTTCCTACCAAGGAACTGGTCTAAGTTTCTAAAATAAACTTCCCCTCGATCCTGGTTTCCTACCAAGGAACTGGTCTTAGTTTTTGAAATAAACTTCCCCTCGATCCTGGTTTCCTACTAAGGAACTGGTCTAAGTTTCTGAAATAAACTTCCCCTCGATCCTGGTTTCCTACCAAGGAACTGGTCTTAGTTGCTGAAATAAACTTCCCCTCGATCTTGGTTTCCTACCAAGGAACTGGTCTAAGTTTCTGAAATAAACTTCCCCTCGATCCTGGTTTCCTACCAAGGAACTGGTCTCAGTTTCTGATATAAACTTCCCCTCGATCCTGGTTTCCTACCAAGGAACTGGTCTTAGTTTCTTTTGTCAACAAACTTCTTGACAAGGGACGCTATGCGTAGCAGTTTTCCTCAAACTTCTCGCCGAATTTTCCTGGGGAGATTCCATTTGACGGAAAAGATTTTTGATGTCAGAGTTGCTGGGGAACCCAGTCGTCTAAGTTGTAGAGGTGCACAAACTTCTCTGTTGGAGACGCCATTTGTCGAATCTACTGGGGAAAATGAGTCTCTTGAGAGACTGTTCCCTGCTTGGGGATATTACATCATACTTTTCTCGGGATCTTCTCGGAGAAAGGCCATATGATGTGATCCAATTTTGAGGTGCTGATGACCTTTTCGTCAGTGGATTTTTTGGAGAAAAAATGCCGTACTGCCGAATTTCTGACCAAGAGGCTTTCTATGGGGATCTTCCTTAATCCGGGAAAGCGAAGATATCATCTTCAAATGGCGAAGAGTGACATTTGTCAAAAGTTTCTCTGGTCTTCTCAGAGGTTTAAGTTATCAAAGTGGTCAAGGGCCAACTTCAATCCATAAATAAACTGGAAGAGAGAGATAGTTCAGACACAACATTTCCTGACGAGGAAAGAACCGACAACTCGATTGAGAGGACTGTTATCACTAGGGGATAAAACCGACTAGAGTGATAGTGATGCAATATGAATGTGAATACAAATCAATAATGCATGATGTATGTATGTTTATGCTGACAAAACTGACGCGACACACAGACTAGTAGATGAACAAGACTGGATACTCGACCACTGCGGGGGATGAAAAGTATCAATGGTTCACGATAGCAATTCTGCCTTGCTTAGGAGAGACAGTCCCTGCAGGGACAACCGTTGGTTGGGCTTAGGAGATAAGAACTCTGTCGGGGATGTCAGGTGGAGTATTCGCATCTGACATAATTGATCCTTCATTCAGGCGTACTGGTTTAGAAGGAGTACTTTGATTCTGCATTTTGAAGTTCAATTACTTCTGGAGAAGTGATCAATATTTTTTCGATGTTCAATAGTCAAAAGAAATTGCCATCTTTATTAAAAGCAGAGAAATTTTACAAGTAAATTCATTTTTGTTTTATTTCAAGAACCGTTGATCATGTTAAAATGTCGTTCCGTAAAGCTAAAACAAATAAGAATTGCAAACAAAAGCACAAGGGCTCTAATTTTATTGATAGGATGGAAATCAGCCAAGCGCGTGATTCCCTAGAGTATTTACAAAGTTTGAAAATGGTAATTTAAGGAAAAAGGGCTACATCGAAACATAACGACCACTATCCTTCTACCAACTTTGAATTCGGGACATCCTAAGCTTCTGTCGAAGATGACCTTGACTGGAGTTTTCTTTCGATGGATGGCATTACTGCTGAGGAGCCGAACTGATCAGACGTGGTTACTTGCCATTATCCCTAACTTTTTCCTAGATTGTACTGTGATGTTTCCAATCCACCGGGATGATTTTTGATAATGTCTCTAATTTTTTCCTGGACAGCCCTTTCGGGTTTTCAATCCACCGAGACATTTTTTTTTAGTTTAGGCAAAGTATTTCTTGACTACATCAACATTTGTGGGGTAGGAAAATTCCTCTCCGTCCATGGTTGCAAGTCTCAAGGCACCGCCTGAGAAAGCTTTCTTGACCACATAGGGGCCGTCATAATTCGGAGTCCATTTACCTTGGGAATCAGTGAGAAATGATTGTATCTTTTTTAGCATGAGGTCTCCTTTCCTGAAGATGCGAGGTCGAACCTTTTTGTCAAACGCCTTCTTCATTCTTTGCTGATACAACTGACCATAGCATAGTGCCGTTATTCGTTTCTCTTCGATCAGGTTTAGCTCGTCGTGCCGACTTTGGCACCATTCAGCTTCTGTTAGCTTAGCTTCCATCAATACCCGAATTGATGGGATCTCTACCTCGATGGGGAGCACTGTCTCCATGCCATACACTAGAGAGAAAGGGGTTGTCCCTGTTGAAGTGCGGACAGATGTACGATAACCGTGAAGAGCAAAGGGTAGCATTTCATGCCAGTCTTTATAGGTTATAACCATCTTTTGAATGATATTCTTGATCTTCTTGTTAGCCGCTTCTACCGCTCCATTCATCTTAGGCCGGTAGGGAGATGCGTTATGGTGTTCGATCTTAAACTCTGCGCACAACTCTTTCATCATCTTGTTGTTTAAGTTAGATCCATTATCAGTAATGATCTGGCTAGGAACACCATAACGACAGATGATATTATTTTTGATAAATTGGACTATCACTTGTCGGGTTACATTGGCGTACAGAGCTGCTTCGACCCACTTGGTGAAGTAATCAATGGCTACCAGGATGAAACGATGTTCGTTTGAAGCCTTGGGTTCAATCATGCCAATCATGTCAATTCCCCATATAGAAAAAGGCCACGGGGAAGAAAGAACTTTGAGATGTGTTGGCGGTACATGGATTTTGTCGGAGTATATCTGACACTTGTGACATCTCCTCATGTACTTGTAGCAGTCGGATTCCATGGTCAACCAATAATACCCTGCTCTCAGAATTTTTCTCGCCATTGTGTGTCCATTGGTATGAGTGCCAAAGGATCCTTTGTGAATTTCTTTTATCAGTATGTCTGTTTCTGGTCTGTCTACGCATCGGAGTAAGACCATGTCAAAGTTCCTCTTATAGAGTGTATCACCGCTCAGGAAGAAACTGGTTGCCAGCCTTCTAAGGGTTTTTCTGTCTTTCCTTAGTGCCCCAGGTGGGTACTATTGTTTCTAAAGAAAGCATTTGATATCGTGATACCAAGGTTTATCGTCTATGACTGCTTCAATCGCGAAGATGTAAGCGGACCGTTCAAGGAGCATGATGTCGATCTTAGGTAAGTCGTCCTATTGACCTACACTAATCATGGAAGAGAGGGTGGCTAAGGCATCAGCCATGTGACTCTCTTCACGGGGGATATGATGAAACTCGATTCTGTCGAAGAATGGTAACAACCTTCTCGCATAGTCTTTGTAAGGAATCAATCTGGATTGGTATGTGTTCCAATCTCCTTTGATATGATTGACGACTAAAGCTGAGTCGCCATATACATCCAAGTTCTTGATCCTCAAATCAATCGCTTCTTCGAGACCCATAATACAAGCTTCGTATTCGGCCTCGTTGTTTGTGCACTTGAATATAAGTCTGGCAGTGAAAGGAATGTGGTTACCCTGAGGTGTTATGATGATTGCCCCAATTTCGTTTCCGTAATGATTGACAGCTCCGTCAAATATTAGTCCCCATTGGGAACCTGGTTCTGGCCCTTCACTGGGTAGTGGTTCATCGCAATCTTTCATTTTTAAATACATGACATCTTCGTCTGGGAAGTCAAACCCGATTGATTCTTAATCGTCAATCGATTGATGAACCAAATGATCGGCTAAAATACTCCCTTTAACGGCTTTCTGAGCGTGGTATTCGATGTCGTATTCTGATAACAACATCCGCCAACGGGCGATTCTTCCCGTGAGAGCAGGTTTTTCAAATACATTCTTGATTGGATCCATTTCGGAGATCAACCAAGTAGTGTGACGAATCATGTACTGGCGAAGACGTTTGGCTGCCCAAGCCAAAGCGCAGTAAGTTTTCTCAAGCATAGTGTACCGAGTCTCGTAGTCGGTGAACTTCTTGCTCAGATAGTTGATGGCAGATTCCTTCCTTTTTGTTTTGTCTTGTTGGCCAAGTACACAATCCATGGAGTCTTCTAGGACTGTAAGGTAGATGATTAGTGGTCTTTCTTCCACTAGAGGTGATAGAATTGGCGGATTCAACAGGTATTCCTTAATACTGTCGAAGGCGGTTTGGCAATCTTCTGTCCAAATGCAGTCCTGGTTCTTTTTGAGTAATTTGAAAATCGACGCACATGTTGCGGTCATGAGGAATATGAATCTGGAGATGCAGTTCAAATGTCCCAGGAATCCTCTGACTTGTTTTTCAGTTTTTGGAGAAGGCATTTCTTGAATGGCCTTGACCTTGCCAGGATCAACCTCAACTCCTTTCTGGCTGACGATGAACCCTAAGAGTTTCCCTGAATGGACACCGAAGGTGCACTTGTTGGGATTCAAGCGGAGTTTGTACTTTCTCAACCGCTCGAATAGTTTTGATAGGTGGGTCACATGCTCCTCTTCTGTCTTAGATTTTACAATCATGTCATCGACATATACCTCGATTTCCTTGTGTATCATGTCATGAAACAGAGTAGTCATGGCCCTTTGATAGGTTGCCCCGGCGTTCTTCAAACCGAACGACATTACCTTGTAACAAAAGGTACCCCATGAGGTAATGAACGAAGTTTTCTCCATGTCTTTCGGCGCCATTTTTATCTGATTATAGCCTGAGAATCTATCCATGAAGGAGAAGACTTTGAACTTTGCAGTACTGTCTACCAGCATGTTAATGTGTGGTAAAGGAAAGTCATCCTTTGGACTAGCCTTGTTTAGATCTCTGTAATCCACACACATTCTGATCTTTCCGTCCTTTTTCGGAACCGTTACTATGTTGGCTAACCATTGAGGATACTCTGATGTGGCGAGGAAACCCGCGTCAATCTGTTTCTGTACTTCCTCTTTGATTTTGATGGCCATATCTGGGTGAGTCCGTCTCAACCTCTGTTTTACTGGCAGACATTCTGACCATAACAGTAAGTGATGTTCCACGATGCTGGTATCCAACCCTAGCATGTCCTGATAGGACCAAGCGAATACATCGGGAAACTCTTTGAGAAGCTTTGTCAAACTCTCTTTGGCAGTTGGACTGAGTAGTGCCCCAATCCTGATTTCTTTTCTCTCTTTTTCTGAACCCACGTTGATCGTTTCCAACGGCTCTTTGTGAGGTTCGATAGACCTTTCCTCTTTTCTGAGTAATATGGAGATCTCTTCTGGAATTTCGTCGTCAATTTCTTCTTCAGCCCCAAATACCGGGAACTCAAAGTCGGGAGAAGGCATCAGATCGTATGTTTCAACGTTGTTTAAAACAAGCAATCTGCATGACGTGATGATTGTTTTTAGAAGAGAAAGAGAGAATGCAAGAGTGTGTGCAGTGTATTATTTTTTTTGAAAAACTGCTCGTTTTATGATTGATTTGTTTTTTAGGATTACCATTTTCTGAGAAAAGCGAAAAGAGAAAACAACAATTAATGCGGAAATTACAGAACAATGTTATTTTATTTATGAACAAGTCGATTCTTGAAACTACAACCCTATAAAACAAACTCTGTCGCTTTGGGCGAAGCGAAGAGTGAAATTTACAGAAAGTGAGCCCTATTAAAACATCTGTTTCACCTGGGCAGGGTGAAAGGTTAAATACGACAATTACTTTGACTTATGAATAATCTTCGGAACATCGACAGCAACCCATTGGCGGCGAACTCCTCGGTGAATCACAAAGTCTGGTACCGTCCTTGATTTGTCTTCAGAAATGACGCTGATTTCTGACGGAGTAGGATCATTGGAATCTGTCTCCCAGGCAGAGTTGTTGTAGGAGGATTCCTCTATTGTATTTTGCATAGTATTTGTGCTCTCGGGCAAATTTCTCCATCCAGTTGGTTGGGTATCTTCGAACCTGATACGAGAGCTTTCGGGAGCGGTGTACTTGACCATATAGTCGTATTTTCCACTTGGTTGTCCTAAGGTGTCCCACACTTCTTTGGAACTGGAGGAGTCATCTCTCTCGATGACGTTGACCTCGGAAAAAGCATAGTTAATGAATTCTAGTCCTGCAAAATTTGCAAATTCATCGTCGTATTGAATAGGTTCTGAATGACCTGAGTGTTGATCCCATGACATGGTGGGGACACCGGTATTCTATTTAATGATGCTCAGGTGATTTTCATTGTTCGGCTGATTCTCTTGCCCTAATTCTCCTGGGTACGGCTGCCAGATAGGCAAGCCATCCATTGGGCCATAATAGTCGTGGTCAAAGTTGTCCTTCATCAGAGTGTCCTCCTCTAATGAGTTTGGTGGAGCACGGCATCCTTCCGGATCACAATCTCCATATATTGTTCTGACATCTGACCTGGGTATAAATCTCGGACTCTGTGCGGGATAGCAAAAGGGCGTAGGCACCTCTTCCCGAGACATATAACCGTCCTCGTTGAGATAGGACTTCTATTCCTCATCCGTATCAGAGGAATCTCCCTCATTGATAGTATGGACTGCTTGAGACATTGGGTGAAGGAAACCTCCACTGTGGAAGAAGTCCTGAATGGGATGAAGACTTTCATCGTTAGCAGTTGTCTGGGTGCAGGTCGCAGAAAAACCAAGACCCTTCTTTGTTTTATTATCAGTAGGAATGACAAGTTGTCCCCATCCTTTTGCATTGTTATTCTCGATCACTTCGAGAGCATCTCTATATGAGGAAATCGAGGTTCCTTTCTCTGATTGATTCTCATTGCTTACCGACAGTGCTTGGAACTGAGTTCCAACAACCTCCTCGGGTTCTACACCAGTAGATAATGACAAATTGCTCACGAGCAAGGCTTGTTCTCTGCAAACCGTGACGAGTTGATCGTTCTTGACGAACTTTAGTTTTTGGTGCAGTGTTGAAGTGACTGCCCCAGCCTGGTGTATCCAAGGTCTTCCTAATAAGCAACTGTATGTTGTCCGGATGTCCATGACTTGGAAAGTAATTAGGAAAGTATGGGGACCGATAGTTATGGGAAGGTCGACTTCGCCGATAACTACTTTCCGAGACCCGTCAAATGCTTT
The DNA here is from genome assembly GCA_022829125.1 of Lathyrus tuberosus. NCBI lineage: Eukaryota > Viridiplantae > Streptophyta > Magnoliopsida > Fabales > Fabaceae > Lathyrus > Lathyrus tuberosus. Next base: position 2,929,645 of record JALAZF010000414.1, on the reverse strand, counting down.
GACGATAACCTCACTGCCCCTCATCGGGGATCCTTTGAATGATAATCACATTAAAGTGGACTTCGGCATAACATTGATGGTTGATCCTGTGTCTACCAGTACGCTGGCTAAAGCATCATCCTGGCAGTTAACTGTGATATTGAGCGCCATGTTATGGCTTTTGCCCCCCTCTGGCAAATCCTCATCACTGAATCCTAAGTTGTTGCAGGAAGTGATGTTAGAGATGATGCTATCGAACTGTCGTATTGACACATCCTGTTCCACAAAGGCTTGCTCTAAGAATTTCTGTAGAGCCTCTCTGTGGGCTTCGGAACTGAGTAAAAGTGATAGCACTGAGATCTTTGAAGGAGTTTGTAACAACTGATCAACAATGTTGTATTCACTCCTTTGGATGAGCTTTAACATCTCATCATTGTTTTTCGAAAGGTCGGGATTACTGGATTGACTGACTGGTGGATCAGGAGATTCTGTCTGAAGTTCCTTTTCTTTGTAAGGTTCTCTAACTCCTCGGTTGAAGATTCGACCGCTCCGTGTTACTCGACTGATGTCTGCAATATTCAAGACGGAGGGTAATGGAATTTCCTTTCCATTCTCAATTATTATTGTGCCGTATTTGTAAGGAATCGCCTTAGCTGACTCATACGGTAATGGTCCCGATAGATAGATAACTACAGGAGCCTTCTGATTTTTCTGACTGTCGTAAGTAACTTCAATCAGTTCCTTGCTAAGAACCTTTGATTCGTCCAGTAGAGGGATGATGGTACAAATATCCTTGTTCCTCTCAGGGTCAAAGATTACAACCACGTCTCTGGTTTGATCTGTAAAATAGTCTGGCGACCAGTCAATGGACCCCGAAGCTAGGTATGGGTGAATCTCCTTGCGATCCAACTGACTTTGGAGAGCTGCTCGCACGAGGTAGCATCCTTGGTTATTTTCCAAACAGACTCTACAACGTTCATAGTTGTGTGGTGGCACCTGGCCACGCCCGCTTTGAATGCAGTGTAACCTCACTAGATCTGTTTCCGTAGATTGGACATCCTGACTTCGATGCCGAGTAGGGTTCCCTTCAACCACACTGTTTCCAGCAGAGCTATCATTTCTGTGATATTTTGAGCACTTAGGTTTCAACCAGAGAGATAAGAGGGACAAGATGCCCTACTAGGCCCCACGGTGGGCGCCATTTTTCTGTAGCGAGCGATTTTGGACGTGGTTCTTAACCACTGTCGCTCTGGGGTACTACAGGTTGATTCATTTTTTATCCTATTGAAGCTGACTAATGAAGGGAAATAGATGTCTCCAATTAACCCTGCTTGCATACTGAGTTTAAACAGATGACTGTTGGTTTACAGATGCAGTTTAGATTGTGGGCCTATCTCTGCTTATTTTGTGAAGAATGAAATGACGGGACTATTTGTGAGGATGTTAGGATTGATGCTTTTCGATTGATGTGTGAAGGTACATGATTTTGGGTTTTTGATTAGTGTGCTCGCTAAGATTTTTCAATCTTATGCCTACGTATTCCTGAAATAGGGAAATCAGAGCGATCGTAGTTCCTCATACTCTAATATTGTGCTTGTGTGTTGTTATTTCCTTGGTTTTATGGTTGGCATTATTTTGCTAAAACTCATGTAGCAGCAGATGTTGAATGAAGATGTCTAATAATATGTTTCATTACTCTTTGTTCAACATGTCGTATGAAGATGTTCCATGGCAGATCATAGGACATCGCGCTGTGAAGGCAGTTTTAATGCAGATTCTGTTACTATGATTTGTAACTGAATATTTTGTGAATATTTGGTTATCCTATGTGGCAACCAAAGCATTTTTGGATTAGGGTTATTTGTTGGTTTTCGGATTTGCTGTTGTTTCTAATTATGGAGACATAATAGGAAACTTTGGATTGAAGACCTATTTTATTGGAGTTAATTTTGCAGATTTGTGAGCAGTCTAGTTGCTGCGTTTTTGGAAGCCCAATTCAGTCCAGATTAATTGCTATATATTGACTGATGTAAACCTAGTTTTAGGTGTCGAACTTACATGTATTTTTAGGGTTGTGTGCTTGTATTTTGTGAGCCTAACTGGTATCTTATGATAACAGTATAAGGACTGTAGTGTAAGTTGTGTAAGGTTGCTCATAAGCTTTTAAGCATTGAGTAGCTGTGTGTTAATTCTCATAAGCTGTGAAGTATTGAGAATTTGTGTTTCGACCATTGTTACTTGTCTTGTAAGGAACCAGTCACGGGTTGTGATTGAAGAGGGATTTGAGGAGGGCCTCATACCTAGGGGAGTCTTAGGTAGAAGTCATTGGAAGGGTAGTGATTAAGTGAGCTGATTGAACCGGGTGTGGTTATCAGTGAATTGATACTATCGAATATTGATTTCATCCCTGGCTTGGTAGCCCCCAGATGTAGGATAGTTAGATCCGAACTGGGTTAACAATTTCTGGTGCTCTTTACATTTTCTGCACACTTTTGTATTGAACTTGTTCATTATTGTCGTATATCAGTGTCTCGACATCTCGATAGGACATCTGATATATAGGCCATAATTTCAATTGGTATCAGAGCTGGCACCCTTAGTTGTTTCTGGGTGAGATTCAGGGAAGGTACTTTCTGGTACAATGGACAAGGATGGAGGAGCTCTGAATAAACCACCTCTGCTGGATGGTTCTAACTATGAGTATTGGAAACCTAGGATGATAACTTTCATCAAGTCCATGGATGATCAAGCATGGAAAGCTGTTCTCAAAGGTTGGGACCCTCCAAAGGTAAGAGATGGAGAAGGAAATCTTACTGATGTTCTGAAGGAAGAAGAGGACTGGGATGATGCTGACTACAAAGGATCTGTTGGAAATTCTAAAGCCATGAATGTATTGTTCAATGGTGTCAACAGAAATATCTTCAGGCTGATTGAGCATTGTACTATTGCCAAAGAGGCTTGGCAGGTCTTGAAAGTTGCTCATGAAGGGACCTCAAAGGTGAAAATGTCAAAGCTTCAGCTTCTCACCAGCAAGTTTGAGAGTTTGAAGATGAAAGAGGATGAGAGCATTCATGATTTTCATATGAACATTATTGAGATAGCTAATGCCTCTAGTGCCTTAGGAGAAAAGATGTCTGACAACAAGCTGGTCAGGAAGATTCTCAGGTCTCTACCTAAGAGATTTGATATGAAGGTCACTGCTATAGAGGAAGCTCAGGACATTGACAAGATGAAGGTGGATGAACTTATGGGATCACTCCAAACTTTTGAGTTAGGATTCAGTGAAAAAGCTGAAAAGAAGTAGAGTATAGAATTTGTGTCGAATGCTGATGACTCAGATGATGAAGGAGAACTGGTCAAAGATGAAGATGTGTCTAAAGATCTGGTATTACTTGGTAAACAATTTAACAAAGTGTTGAAAAGGATTGACTGGAAGTCGAGAGCAAATGCTCATAACAAGTCACTCAACATCAGTAAGAACCAGGATGGAGGCAGAAGATCCAGAACTGAAGAAGACTCCAATCAAGGGAAGAGAGTTCAGTGCTTTGAATGTGAGGGATATGGGCACATAAAGACTGAGTGTCCCACATATCTCAAAAGGCAGAAGAAGGGCCTATCCATGTCTTGGTCAGAAGGAGAGTCTGAGAGTGATGTTGAAGAAGAATCAGCAAAATTGGTGACAGCTTTGACTGGAATCTGTAAGGCTGATGGAGAAACTTCTTGTGAATCTGACACTGACAAAGAATCCTATGTTGGAGAACTCACTAAGGAAGAAGTATTCTCAGGGTTTTCAGAATTATGTATCAAGAATGAAGAAAGGTGCCAGATTATATTGGAGAAGAAGATCTTGATAGCTCAACTGGAAGCTGAGAAGGAAGAACATCTATCAACCATTGATGATCTGAAGGAGGAGGTTGAATGGAAAAAGTCAAAACTTGACAATATGACCAAATCTATAAGAATGCTGAACAATGGTACCACGCAGTTGGATGAGATCCTTCAGAATGGGAAAGAAGCTAGAAATGTGCAAGGCCTTGGTTTTAACAATCAAGCAGAGACTTCCAAGAAGACTGTATTGAAGTTTGTTCCTCAGAAAATAAAGCAAGAAGTGGGGATGTCAAATCACATGTTTCAACATCAGATGAAGCATCAGAAAAGAGTTTGTAGATCAAAGTATAAACCATGGAGATGCCATTACTGTGGCAAGATTGGTCACTTAAAGTCCTTTTGCTACAAGCTGCACGGCTATCCCAAAACTGCTCAGCAATAAAATAAAGAAAAAAGTTGGGGTAAAGTGAAGAGAAGATGGATTCCTAGAAAAATGATGGCTGGCCTCATAGCACATACTTCTCTTAGAGTATCTGCAAGAGAAGATTGGTACTTTGACAGTGGTTGTTCAAGACACATGACTGGTGTGAAGAAGTTCTTGTCAGATATTAAGCCTCACTCCACCAATTATGTCACTTTTGGGGATAGATCAAAGGGTGAGATAAAAGGTGTTGGAAAGCTGGACTACACAGGACAACCAAATCTGGATCGTGTTCTCTTTGTCAAAGGAGTGGCCACAAACTTAATCAGTATAAGCCAATTGTGTGATGTAGGGCTCAAGGTAAATTTCACCAAATCTGAATGTCTGGTAACCAATGAGAAAGATGAAGTTGTTATGAAGGGTACCAGGTCTAAGGATAACTGCTATCTGTGGAATCCTCAAGAACCTGAAAATCTGTCTACTTGTTTGATGTCAAAGGAAGATGAAACCAAAGTGTGGCATCAGAAATTGGGTCACTTACACCTGAAAGGGATGAAGAAGGTTATGTCAAGTGAAGCTGTTAGAGGTATTCCCAAGCTGAAGATTGATGAGGACAAAATATATGGTGAATGTCAAGTTGGGAAGCAAACAAGGGTGTCACACAAGAAGCTTCAACATCTTACCACAACTTCTAGAGTTCTAGAACTTCTTCACATGGACTTAATGGGATCTATGCAGGTTGAAAGTCTTGGTGGGAAGAAGTATGCCTATGTTGTCGTAGATGACTACTCTAGATTCACTTGGATAAGTTTTATCAGAGAAAAGTCTGAAGTGTTTGCAGCCTTTAAAGAATTGTGTCAAAGAATTCAACGGGAAAAGGATTGTGGTGTTGTTTGAATCAGAAGTGACCATGGGAAAGAATTCAAAAATAGCAGGTTTGAAGAGTACTGCTTATCTGAGGGAATCACTCATGAATTCTCATCACCAATCACTCCTCAGCAGAATGGTGTGGTGGAACGCAAGAACAGGACCATACAAGAATGTGCAAGATATCAAGCAGAACCCAAGGTCAGTCACATCAATCAAGTGAAACGAATTCTAAAGTATGTAAGTGGTACATGTGATTATGGGTTGCTTTACTCCCATGACTCAAGTCCCATTTTATTAGGATATTGTGATGCTGATTGGGCTGGAAGTGCTGATGATAGGAAGAGTACCTCTGGTGGATGCTTCTTTTTAGGAAATAATCTTATTTCATGGTTTAGCAAGAAGCACAATTCAGTATCCCTTTCTACTGCTGAAGCTGAGTACATAGCAGCTGGTAGTAGTTGTGCGCAACTGGTATGGATGAAGCAGATGTTGTCAGAGTATAATGTCACACAAGATGTCATGACACTATTTTGTGACAACCTGAGTGCTATTAATATTTCCAAAAATCCCATTCAACATAGCAGGACAAAGCACATTGACATCAGGCATCACTTCATCAGAGAACTTGTGGAGGACAAAGTCATAACTCTTGAGCATGTGACACAGAACATCAGCTTGCTGACATATTTACTAAGGCTCTGGATGCAGTTCAGTTTGAAAACCTAAGGAGCAGACTTGGGGTGTGCATTCATGAAAACCCATAGCAATCAATGTGCCTTCTGGCTGCCAGATTGAAAAGACTAAAGGAGGTTCTGGTAGTGCAGTGTGTGAATGAAGGGAAAATGCTGAAGTTTGTGCATGACATTTAGGCATGTGATGTGGTGTGCATCTACTCTCTGATGCAGTTTACTCTGGATTATTTTTACTTTGACTTGTTCTACTAGCCTTTGTCATATTTGTGGCTAAAAAGGGGGAGTAGTATGTTTGTGTGGGGAGTGTGTGTGCTGCAGGTAGATTTTGTGTGCTGCAGGTAGATGGTGTGTTGCTGCTGTTGAGGGGGAGTTGCTATGATGAGTTGTTTGCTGTACTGTCTATTTATATGCAGCTGAGGGGGAGTTTTTTTTGCTGCAGATGAGGGAGTTTTTTTTTTTGCTGCTATTAATGGTGTTTTTTCGGCTGCTGATACTGATGGTGTTTAAGTGTGTGTGGAGTTTTAGCCAAAAATAAGCCAAAGGGGGAGATTGTTATTTCCTTGGTTTTATGGTTGGCATTATTTTGCTAAAACTCATGTAGCAGCAGATGTTGAATGAAGATGTCTAATAGTATGTTTCATTACTCTTTGTTCAACATGTCGTATGAAGATGTTCCATGGCAGCTCATAGGACATCGCGCTGTGAAGGCAGTTTTAATGCAGATTCTGTTACTATGATTTGTAACTGAATATTCTGTGAATATTTGGTTATCCTATGTGGCATCTAAAGCATTTTTGGATTAGGGTTATTTGTTGGTTTTCGGATTTGCTGCTGTTTCTAATTATGGAGACATAATAGGAAACTTTGGATTGAAGACCTATTTTATTGGAGTTAATTTTGCTGATTTGTGAGCAGTCTAATTGTTGCGTTTTTGGAAGCCCAATTCAGTCCAGATTAATTGCTATATATTGACTGATGTAAACCTAGTTTTAGGTGTCGAACTTACATGTATTTTTAGGGTTGTGTGCTTGTATTTTGTGAGCCTAACTGGTATCTTATGATAACAGTATAAGGACTGTAGTGTAAGTTGTGTAAGGTTGCTCATAAGCTTTTAAGCATTGAGTAGCTGTGTGTTAATTCTCATAAGCTGTGAAGTATTGAGAATTTGTGTTTCGACCATTGTTACTTGTCTTGTAAGGAACCAGTCACGGGTTGTGATTGAAGAGGGATTTGAGGAGGGCCTCATACCTAGGGGAGTCTTAGGTAGAAGTCATAGGAAGGGTAGTGATTAAGTGAGCTGATTGAACCGGGTGTGGTTATCAGTGAATTGATACTATCAAATATTGATTTCATCCCTGGCTTGGTAGCCCCCAGATTAGGATAGTTAGATCCGAACTGGGTTAACAATTTCTGGTGTTCTTTACATTTTCTGCACACTTTTGTATTGAACTTGTTCATTATTGTCGTATATCAGTGTCTCGATATCTCGATAGGACATCTGATATATAGGCCAGAATTTCATGTGTAATAAAATATAAGCTTCTGTAACAATGTTAATGTTGTTAATGTATCATGAAGGGGAGGCCTAAGGGATCTACCAACAATGGTATAACTAAGAGTGGAACAAAGAAGACAAAAGTCAATGAGCCAAAGAAGACAAAAGTTACTGAAGCAACTGTCAAGGAGGCAAAAGGCACTGAAGTAACTGACAAAGAGAAAAATGTCATGGAAGCAACTGACAAGGAGGAAAATGTTATGGAAGCAACTTGAAAGGAGAAAAATATCCAAGAAGCAACTATCAAGGAGCAAAATGTCAAAGAACCAACTGTCAAGGATCCCCATGTCAAAGAAGCAATTGTCAAGGAGCCAAATCTTAATGATGCAACTATTAAGGATCCAAATCTTAATTATGCAATTGTCAATGACTAATCTACACATTCATCAAGTTTGGATAAGTTACATGATTTGGATGAAGAAACTTTGGCTGCATTACTAGGGAATGATGATGTCTTAGACATTCAGCCTTTAAGTGTTGACATGTCACCTCTCATGGCAATTGAACCAAATCCGAGTGGTGTCAAGGTTTTCTTTGGTAAGCAACCCAAAGTGTGCAAAAATAAACCTTTTAAAGCCCCCGGTATTATAATAAATCTGTCGAAGCCAAGTTGTAGTGAACCGGTCAGATTTAAAACACAGAGCAGGTACAAGACACAATCTAATATGACAACTAAAAAAAGGCATAGTGAAAGGCTGAGGACCCTGAAAACAAAGAACATACCTTGCCCTGGTAAGAAACCTAATGATCCATTGGTGATACCTGAAGAGGATAGCACAGAAGAATTTGTTAGTGGTGGAAGGATATAAAAAATTTGGGCAAAAATTTGCAAGGGGCTAACCCAGTGAAGATGTGTGAATGTTTGGATATTTAGGTTTTGTAACTGATGTAGTGTACTAATGTAACTGATGTTTTTGTGAAATGTACTGATGTAAAGGGCAACTATTTAGCTATGTAACGTACTGATGTAACAAATGTTTTTGTGAAATCTGTTTTTCTATGTAACAACTATTTTGGTGGAATATGTTTGAATTTCAAAGTGAAAATTATAGGTTTGTTTATGTTAAAATTATAGGTCACCTAGTGTGAAAGCAAAAGATCAGATTATGTTAATATTTTATAGGTCAAATTCTGTCAATATTATGGGTCAGTTTATGTCAAAAATTTAGGTCACCTTATGTAAAAATTATACATCATACTTGTAGAACCCCTAAATTTGCCTCTTTTTTTCTTAACCTTAATCGGCTTTCGCTTTGCATTCATCTGCATATCCATTAGGTCATACTCATATTAATTCATTTGCATTAGGCTCCTAAGGCGTGGGATCAAGAGGTTCATCAAGCTTCAAAGTTTTCCTGTTCAGAGGATTCAGCAAAAGCATTGGGTCAGGACTTCTTGGGTGTAAATCAAGGTTTTAATTCCTTCTCTGTTCAAGTCATTTCATCTTCATCAGTGTATCTCAAGGAGGATTAGGATTTTCATGCCAAAGACCTCTGGCTGGTCATGTTCTTTCTACTTCATGCCTTGCCTTCGTCTTCAAGTTTTCTTCAGGGAATTGTTCTTGCGTGGAGATCAGTGATCATAAAGGCTATGTATATGTGGGGTGAGTTGTAAAGTGTTGGGTATGGTGCAAAAGATCAAGTTGTGAATTCATATAATGTTTCAGGCATTACTATTCTTCCACGTGTTCCCTACTTGTGTTTGGAATGTTCAAGTGGGAATTTTCATGGAGAATACAGGGTGGTTTTTATGGAGAATTGAGAATTTTAGGCATTCGATTTGTCAAGAATTGATATATGGATTTCTTGAAAGTTAGGATACAAGTCCATTCACAAACCATATCCATTTTGTTTTAACCAAAAGTTCACATTTTTAATCAACTTTTGAAACCATTTCTCCACGTCCTTTTTTCAAATCTGCTTTGCAAATTCATTATCCATTTGTCAAACCAAATATCCATTTCATGTCCCATATCAATTTATTTATTAGAAACAAACCCAACGCGAGTCTCGTTGTCCCAAGATTCATTCATTCCTAACAAATACCCACTTTGTCATTTTCTCAAACAGATAGAAGATGTCCTCACCGAGATTGGTTGCAGTTGCCGTCAGTGGCGGCTCCAGCGCCGCCAAGGGTAGCCGACGAGCTTTACAGTGGGTGATGAAGAATGTGGTGCCTCAGGCAGATAGACTCATCTTAGTTCAAGTCATCCCTAGAATCACTTCAATTCCATCCCCAAGTAGAGAGTATATTCCCATTTCGGAAGCAGACACCCATGCCTTTACTACTTATGTGCAGGATGTGAAACAGAAGTCTGAAGAAATCTTTGTTCCATTCAAAAGACTATGTGAATCAAACACGGTAGAAACCTTTTGCTAGAAGACGACAATTCGGCAAATGCACTTCTTAGCTTTATCTTAGAGTCTGGGGTACAAATATTAGTGCTTGGTTCTGACACCTCAAATTTTATTACAAGGAAGCTAAAAGGACCTGGGATACCGACTACCATTCTAAGATGTTCTCCTGACAACTGTGATGTATATGTTGTAGATAGAGATAAAATTGTATCGAAGTTAGTTGATTCTTCATCTTCACGTTCTCATGAAGCCCAAAGGTACATCGTGCCCACGGAATTAAATAAATCAGACTATGGTGCTGGCATTAGTGTACAAGCATCTAGTCGTAGGAATTCGTTTAAAAATTCTATTATAAGTGAAGAAGCATATCCAGAAAACTATGGAGACTATGTTGATACTATCAGTCTTCACTCATTTGATTCCACTGCTACTGCACAATGTGATCCGTTAGTCGTGGAAGAAGTAGAACGGTTGCAGCTGGAGTTGCAGAATACTATTACCATGTACAAACAAGCCCTTTTACTTTCTTCTGAGTCTCTTGAAGAAGCTAAAATCATAAATGCTTCCTTAAAAAGAGAGGAGACTTTGAGAAAGATTTACGTGGAAGAGAAAGCAAAGTTTATCACAACTAAAAAGGAAAACTAATGTGCAGTAAATAAAGGTACATGATGCAGAGATTCACAACAGAAAATTGGGAGGGAAAAATACACATCAGGAAATTAATAGAAAATTGCAGCAAATTTATATAATTTTCAGTTACAAATCACAACAGAACTTGATTTGGAAAAATTACAGAGCATTTGAAATTGAAAATTCATTCAAATAGAAGTCTGTAATAGAATTTTACTTTCCACACAAACTCTCTAACGGAAGTACCAGGAGAAGTTCATAAAAGCTCAGATAACAGAATTTTACGGGGGATTTTTTTCTAACAGAATTACATAAATCCCTAACCAAATTCCTCAACAGAAAACTGATATCAAATGGGAATGGATAACAGAAATTGGAAGGGAGAATGTTCATGGCAAAAACAGTTACAAAACCAATAATAGAATTTCAGAAGGAAAAAGCGAACTCTCCCCTCCAATCTCCGATTTAATTTTTGCTCGCTCTTCATGTGAGGGGGATCTTTGGCTCACGATTCAATTCTCTGCTCCCATCTCCATTAGCTCCTTCATTTACTTTGCTTCAATCTTCAGGTTTCTTCACCTCTCGCCATCTCCAATTCATCACTAATGAGCTTCAATATTCTTCTTCAATCAAATTCTTGAATTCAACAATCCTTCATCAGTTCTTCAAACCTGCAACAAACATCACCACCTTGCAACTTCAACAACGTTCACTACTACGAAAAACAAATTTAACAACGATTGGGAATGACATATAATGACGCGGGCGAAGGCGTTGTTATGTAGATTGTTGTTGTATATATGATACTTACAACGACGGCCTTGTATGCGTTGTAATAAATAGGAAAGCGCGCTAACTATCACAACGGTTTTACATTACACCGTTGTAATAAATATAATTGTCCTCGATTCGATTCCCAGCAGCACAGTTTTGATATTTATTTTTCGCTGGACAGCGCGCTAGATATTATAACGGTTAGGAAATATAACCGTCATTAAAGTTTCGGAAAAATTAACAAAAATGATCATCCTACTTTTATAATTAATCCCATTTTTTTACCTGTATTATTGTTCTCCATATCTCAGCACAACAGAAAAATACAATTCACATTTTGTGATACAGTTTTCATAATAATATTAATCGTGTCATATTCATAATAGCACATATACCAGATTACATTTTATCAGAACAAACAACCTACATAAATAAAATATCACATATACCATATTACAGTTTACACACATTACATAACTTCACATAATTGTAACTTGGTGTATTGGTATCTTGTCTCTTGGTGTCTTGTCTCCTGGCCTGGTGTCTGGACTCAAAATACCTATGATTTCAAATAATTATACTTGTTAGTAAAAATACTTCTAAACTATAACATACAATTAATATATTATGAATAAATAATAAATTACATACTTGTTAATTTTCCCATATGCCTTCTTCATGATCGAGTCGTATAGCATGCACGACATCTCCATCAACTTCATCATATGAGGTAGGAACTTGTGTTGTGTAAGAAGGTGTGGACGGAATATCAAGACTTTCATCACTAAGAGGAATGTATTTTCCTTGGAGAACGATTGACCATTTCCCCGATTTGTCTTATGGATCAGAAACATAGAAAACTTGTTTTGCTTGAGAAGCCATGATGAATGGTTCTATATTAAAAGATGCCTTGCCAAGGTCGACCCGAGTGAATCCTAAGTCATCAATGTCTACACCATTACTATTATTGGGAACCCACTTGCATTTAAATAAAGCCACTTTGAAAATAACATAATCAATCTCCCAAATCTCATCAATGACACCATAAAATGCGGTATTTGCCAATACCGGATTCTTATCTTTCAAACTAGAGAAATACATTGATTCGGCTTCAACCATAACCCCACTATTTTGCATTATACTACGATCATCTTTTGATTTTGTATAAAAGGTATAATGACCAATGTCGTATGCACTCCAGGTAATGACACAAAATTTTGGCCCGTACGACAACCATCTAAGTATCTCGGATGCACTAGGATCATTAGATACACTTTTATTAAACCAATCCATGAATCTATTGTTATGCTCTATCAACAACAACTTGTCATTCATTCGGGGATATTTTTTCTTCATAAGTCTTTTGTGAGTATCTATGAAAGGTTGAACCTCATCTATATTATTCAAAAAATAGAAATGTGATTGAATAACTACATCCCGAGCCATTGACATAACATTTAGACCTTGAATACCTCTTCCGTCTATGTCATCATGACGAGACTTTGGAATTCCTATAGAATCTGCATCCGACAAATAGTTTTTACAAAACTCAACAGCTTCTTCTGTGATGTACCTTTCAACAATCGAAGCTTCCGGCCGGTGATGATTCTTCGTATATCCTTTAAAGATCTTCACATATCGCTCTATTGGATACATCCACCTTAAATAAAGTGGACCATAAATTCTGATTTCTCTTACGAGATGAACAAGTAAGTGAACCATAATGTCAAAAAATGATGGCGGAAAATACATCTCCAATTGATACAAGATTATGGCAGCCTCATCTTCTAATTCATCCAATTTTTTGAAATCAAGAACTTTATTACATATGGCATTGAAGAATAAACACAGTCTCGTTATAGTTACTCTCACATTTTTTGGAAGGATCCCACGGATAGCCACTGGTAGAAGTTGTTGCATCAATACATGACAATCATGAGATTTTAAACCAATTAACTTGAGATCTTTCATTGATACAAGTTTCTTGATGTTTGAGGAGTAACCTTGTGGAACTTTAATACCTTACAAACACTCGCAGAACATCTTCTTTTCCTTTTTAGATAGAGTGTGACATGCTGGAGGCAGATAGGTTCTTTTTCCTTTCTTTATTGGAGCCAACTGTTTTCGTATACCCATCTTCTCCATATCAATACGGGAAGTCTTACTATCTTTAGTCTTGCCCAGAATGTTTAGAAGTGTGCCAATCAAACTATCACATACATTTTTCTCCACGTGCATCACATCAAGACAATGTCTAACATCAAGACTTGACCAATATGGAAGATCAAAGAAGATGGACCTCTTTTTCCATATATTTTTCGCAACTGCCCCTTTTTCTTTTCCTCTCTTCCCATCTTTTTCTTTTTCTCTCTTCCCACCTTTTTCTTTTTCTCTCTTCCCAAGGACAACATTAATGTATTCCTGCCGTTGATAAACTTCATCACCGGTTAAAGGTTTAGGAGCCTCACCAAACTCTTTCTCTCCATTAAAAGCCTTTCGCAATCTACGATAAGGATGACCCGGTTTTAGAAATTTTCAATGCCCAAGGTAAACGGTCTTTTTTCCAAACTCAAGTTGGTGATAACAAGTATCATCTTCACATATAGGACACGCTTTATGTCCTTTGACACTGTATCCCGCCAAGTTACCGTAAGCCGGAAAGTCGTTAATTATACGAAATAACATTGCACGCATATTAAACTTTTCCCCAGAATATGCATCATCAACTTCAACGCCTTCATCCCACAAGAGTCGTAAATCATCAATTAATGGACTAAGATACACATCTATGTCGTTACCAGGTTGTCGTAGTCCAGAAATCATCATACTTAATAGTATATACTTGCGCTTCATGCACAACCAAGGAGATAGGTTGTAAATAGTGAGAAGAACAGGTCATGAAGTATGATTAGTGCTCATATTACCAAAGGGGCTCATTCCATCGGTGGCAAGTCCAAGCCTAAGATTTCTTGGCTCGACTCCAAAATCCGGAAACAACGAATCAATTTTCTTCCATTGCAAAGAATCAGCTACATGGCGAATGTTTCCATCACGAATCCTTTCATCTGCATGCCATCTATGATTATTTGCGTCATTCGAATTAGCAAAAAGTCTCTTTAATCGTGAAAGTATTGACAAGTACCATAACACTTTAGTAGGAGGATGCTTCCTACTAACATTGTCATAGTGATCATTGTCATCACCATTGCTAGCCTTCAGCTTGTAACACGACACACCACATTTCGGATATTGAAACAAGTCTTCATACTCTTTCCGGTATAATATGCAATCATTAGGGCAAACATGTATCTTGATATACTCCAGACCCAGTGGACACAATATCTTCTTGGCCTCATAGCAACGATCCGGCAATTTGTTATCTTCTGGTAACATTTGCTGTAGCAATTCAAGTAATTCCGTGAAACTTTTATTCGACCATCCATTTTTTGCCTTCAGATTAAACAACTTTAACACCGCCGACAATCGTGTGAACTCTGTGCATCCCTTATATAAAGGGGTGTCTTTATCACTACATAAATTATCATAAATATGAGCATTCATAAAAGAAGATTCCCCAATATCACGGAACATATCCTCTAGGTGATCTTCCATATAATCATCTTCCTCCACTCTTTGACTTTGTGACGCCCGACTTTCCTTATTATCCACCTCACCATGCCACACCCATATTATATAATTTTGACATATACCATCACAACAAAGGTGATTGTGTATTTCTTTCTTTGTACCCTTTTTGACATTAGTGCAAACAACACAAGGACAATAAAAGATACCATCATTGTCGGGAAGATGTTTATCAGCATATTCAAGGAATTCACAAACTCCGTTCTCATAAACCAGATCTAATCTATTGGCTTTCATCCAACTACGATCCATTACAACTTCCGAAATTTATACATGTATAATAATGTGAATGACACACCAAAATCTAATCCAAAAACTCAAGCATATGCATATACAATATGAACAAAGAAAAAATCAATGAAGATGTACTCTCATACTAAACGTAAAGCATATGGAACATCTCATTCTGACTTGAGCATATACAATATGAACAAAGAAAAAAGGAATGAAGATGTTGAAGAGAACCTTCGAAGCTGAAGAAGCAAATGAATGATGAAGACGGTCAATATTTGAGCATAAACTAAAAAAAAGGAATGAAGATGTTGAAGAGAACCTTACTTCGAAGCTGAAGAAGCAAATGAATGAAGACGGTCAATATTTGAGCATAAACCAAGAAAAAAGGAATGAAGATGTTGAAGAGTACCTTACTTCGAAGCTGAAGAAGCAAATGAATGAAGACGATCAATATTAGAGCATAAACCAAGAAAAAAGGAATGAAGATGTTGAAGAGTGTAAAGGTTAGGGCGTCGCTGGCTCACTTGTTCGATTAGGGCGTCTTATGAAAGAAATACATAATAAGTTTTGTTTTAATTTATCAGTGAACCTTTTAATCTCGGTGGAGAAAGAAACCGTAGTGGAATCTTAAGTGAAATGTATCCTAAAAAAGGTAAAAATGTGTTGCAGGGAATCGAAGCTTGTTACATTTCATTTATTACTACGGTTGTTCATCTTAACCGTTGTAAAATAATTTACAATTTATTTTTTAAATAATGGACTTAAGTTACACACGCTAAATGTACTCTACAAAATGGAAAAAATGTAGTTGCAGGGAATCGAAGCTTGTTACATTTCATTTATTACTACGGTTGTTCATCTAAACCGTTGTAAAATAATTTACAATTTATTTTTTAAATAATGGACTTAATTGACACATGCTAAATGTACTCTAAAAAATGGAAAAAATGTAGTTGCAGGGAATCGAAGCTTGATACATTTTATTTATTACTATGGTGGTTTCATTCAACCGTGATTAAATAACTCAGCTTTTAAATGGGCGCAAAATTTTTAACCTATTACAACGACATAAAAGGATGCGTTGTAAGCCTGGCGTTGTTGTTTTAGCATTTTGTAGTAGTACACCTCATCAATTCCCATTCTCATCAATCTTCATCGATCCAAAATCTTCAAAAGAACAACATCAACAACGTCGCGTCATCATCATCATCATCAATTCTGTACCAATATTCATCTTCTACAATAACGATTCACGAGCCACAACAGCAAGATTGAAGAAGCAGAAAGAGTAGAAAAAGATTCAAGTTCTGCAACAAAATTAATAATCTCACCCACCAAAAACTCCAATTCTCCATTTTCACGATCGGATTTGCATTGCGTTCTCGAACGGGAAGATTCAATTCAGCCGTCGGCGATCTGGTTCATCTGTTAATCTATCGTTTGTTCTTTCGATTGACATTATTTGATCTTGTTTCGAAATTGTGCAATTCAGACACAAATTTTGTTTTCAGATTAGTGTATTGTTTCAGTGCTTGAAGGTGTGGATACAATTCGCGGTATTACGATAGGGTATGGTGTTTACTCTCTGTACGTTGAATTCAGTGGAAGTTTCACGATTTTGGTCATGAGAAGCTCTTTGTCGAATAAATTGTGGATGATTTTCGGCGGAGTTAGGGCTTTGTGGAAAAGAAAGGGAAAATTTCGTGTCGTAGGAAGGGTTGGGAACGAAAAATTTTACCCATACGCCTACAATTATACCCATACCCCTACATTAAATTTTTTATGACCAAAATACCCTTGTATAAATAGTTATAATTTTAGAAATTTTTCATTTCCATTTCTCATTTCCTAAATTCTTCCGGGAGAATATTTTATTCTACTGTATACCGGAACACTCACATCAAGTCTTCCGGTTCACAAATTCCATTCCAGAACACATTTACAAGGTCTTTCGATTCATAAAATCAATATCAGAACACATAAAGTAAGTCTTCCGAAAGAAGTTACGTACCGGAAGTCATGGCAGAAGTCTTCCGGTACTTTGGGTTTTTGAGTTTTTATACCGGAACTCTTACATGAAGTGTTCCGGTTCTTTTACATAAAAAATCAAACCGGAACTCTTTCATGAAGTGTTCCGGAATGCTTTTTTTTTAATATTTTTTTATGTTTTTATTTTGACAGTGGCGCGCACACGAGGCAAGGACGGTAAGATTCCTAATCGCGGTCTAGGACGGGGCGAATCATCGCGAATGGCTGAGGAAGAGCATATTGGCGCATCTGCTTCAGCAGCACAACCTGTTGGATATCCTGGAGGACCGTACAATACCTCTCTTTTGGTTAAGTACGAACATCATATTGCTAGACATATATGGTTCGGTGAGGTAAATAAACTACAATTATTTGATATTGAATAAAATTTGAATTTGTTATGTTGTATTTTATAATATATTTACTTTTAATTATTTTCAGGAGAGGGTCCGAAGAAAGAGTTGAAGGTAGTAGGACATGGGTTGAAGCTGGCTCAGAGGGTTCCACAACAGCTTCCTAGAGAGATGGAGAATTTGGTAGCTAACTCTGGTTTAGCTTCACTTCAAAGAACGAGTATGTCGAAGATAGATACGAACCTAGTATCCGTATTTGTGGAGAGATGGCATCTAGAGACATCTTTATTTCACATGTCGTTTGGTGAGATGAATATTACTCTGGATGACGTCTCTTGTCTGCTTCACTTACCCATCAGGGGGGTCTTCTGGAGCCCTCAAGATATCAGTGAAGGGCTTGTTATACCAGTGAAGGGCTTGCTATTAGGAGTTTCACGGAGAGATGCACAAAAACAAGTCCGTGAATGCAGGGGTTGTTATTATAAATTAGAGTGGTTATACGATCTATTCGTCGAGCATAGAGCCACTTCTAGTTGGGCATATGCGACTAGAGATTATTTGTTGATGTTAGTGGGTTCTACGATTTTTGCGGACAAGACCTTTACGCTTGTCGAGGCACGATACCTTGCACTATTTATGGACTTAGGGGGCTTATCAGGTTATAGTTGGGGAGCAGCTGCGTTGGCTACCCTTTATAGATATCTCGGAGATGCTTCCATGTTCAGTTGTAAGCAGCTTGGTGGTTATCTGACCTCCTACATGTATTTATTTTAATTTAGTTTATTTATTTTAGTTTATTTATTTTAATTCTTGTAATTAATTTTATTTAGTATATTAATTTTATTTTTCTAGTTTATTATGTTATAATTAATTATTTTAGATTAACTAATAGTATTCATTTTGTAACAGTGCTGGATTCATGAGTATTTTCCAACACTTGCAAAAAAAGGAGAGAATTGGATACTAGCTACTAATTTTGGTCTCCCTCGAGCGATACGATGGTCCTATAAGCAAGGTGTCCTGAAGGTGGATGACTTGCGACCTATTCTGGACGAACTGACACCTGACGATGTCATATGGCGCCCATTCGAGAACCATAGAGCATGGCGTCAGTTTGATGAGTTATGTCTATATAGGGGGTGTCTAAGGTGGGGTGACATTATTGTTCCATACTTTCCTGACAAATGAATGCGTCAGTTTGGATACAGGTAGTATGTTCCACCTCCACCTCTTGATTATACGATGGCTGGTGATATTGATGTTGAATGGATTAGTTACCATAAGAGTATTGCGGATGTGATTCGTTCGACAGCACTGGCCACCACAACATCTGAGACAGATGATGGCTATCTTCAGTGGTATTATCATGTTTCGCATCCTCGTCTGATACTGCCCCGTCGTGATACGCCTAGAGAGGTGCCAATTCCCGTTTACGAAGCAGGATCATCTGATCCTAACTGGGCTCGTGTTTCTTCATTGATTCATCGTTATCTTCAACGGGTTGGTGCTGAAGAGGATGATCCACAGTTTGCTGACTTGTTCGAAGCTTTACAAATTTCTCGTTCACATTGACTTATATTTATGTTTATTTGAATGTGTTAACATTTAGACTTTGTGACTTATGTTTATGTTTATGTATTAACTTTTAGACTCACTTGACATAGTTGGGATATGTTTATGTTTTAACTTGTAGACTTTTGTTTAGCTTTAAAATGAATAACATAATAGTTGATTCATGTTTTGAAATTAAAAATGAATAACATAATTAATGAATCATGTTTTGAAATAAAAAATGAATAACATAATTTATATCTCATAATGCGTTGGTAATATAGGCGTAAGTTGTTGCCAATGTTGTAGACGTGCTGCAAATCCTATCATCCAAGATGTTGATTCTGAAGAATGAAATTTCTTCCATTCTACTGCCACTGGTGGCAATGGAAACCCTTCTTTCATGTTTACCTGAACAAAAAAAAAATAATCAAAACGTAAAATATAAAGTCTCTAAGAAATTAGGTTAGTCACATTGACTAAAAAAAACTAAGTAAAAATAACTAGGTACCTGAACCCAATGATTTCTGTTTACAAAACCAATGCAATAAAAGGATACATTTGGTGAAAATAAAGTTGTCATAGGGAAGAAAGTCAAGCATTCAAACCCTAAACAGACAAGAACAACATTATAACAATTCGCTATCAAGTAACCCATATCTGGTAGAGTCAACCATTTCTGTGGTGGTTGAGGACCAAATGTCTCTATCATCAAAGATTCTCTCACTTCTGCTAACCGTTCACCAAATAAATTGGCATGCAAACTTGATCTTTCATTATGTATTATTTCCAACCCTAAGTCTCGACGAACCATTGGCCAACCATCTTCACCATATCCATGCAATGAAGCAATGACTCTAAATCCACAATTACCATCTAATACAACATTAACTATATCATCAATATATGACCTGATGTGATTAGGAAACTAAAATATGAACTGCTTAGATGACTGTGAAGATTTTGATAATTTCAACTTCTTCGAAGCCTGTGATGGCTGAGATTTCTTCTGTGAAGATTGTGATAATTTTAACTTCTTCGAAGTCTGTGATGGTTGAGATTGCTTATGTGAAGATTGAGATGCTTGATCAACATACTCATGATATGAAGGGTCCCTATAAACATCATACCCTACTGGTTTTTTGCCTTTCTTCTTGACTCCCCCTTTGGTTTTTATTTTCTCAGGTGGTGGACACAAAGAAGTCATTGTGGGAAAGGAAAGTTCGAAAACCCTACTTTTTAATGCCCTTTTCGCAACAAGATCTAGTGACCTAAACCTTTTCCATAACTCGTCTATTGCATTACTCATATCCACCTCTGATCCATCATCTACGTCTTCCTCCAACTTAACTTCCATACTTAGTTTCCTCCAATGAACATGCACAACATCTATTGGTATCGATATACCACCAATTCTATATCCTGTCAACTCACAAGCACAAGGTAATCCATAGGTTGTTCTAAGAGTACAACGACATATTTCCTTGTTAGTTCCTACATAATCAACCCGTGTTAACTCTTTATCAATGCGTCTCAATGCAGCTCGAGACACTGAACCACGTAAATTATTGTAAAACGGACTTACGTGGGCGTGCTCAACTTCATAAAAACTCTTTTGAAAAAAAGCTCTAATGTTGCCCAGTTGTAACTTTAAGTTGTCATTCATAGCCTCCCAACATTTGACCATGTCACCAATACTGTTCCCCAACATATACTTTAACTTCCAATGAGCAGACTCAACCCTAAAAAATAATACATATTAAAAATACTTAAAAAAATACAAAAAAAATATACAATTTAGAAATACTAAAAACAAATACATACCGATTAGTCGTGGTGTTACCCAAATGTAGCACTCGATCAATCCATGCTCCAACAAATCTTTGTCTATGTGGTGTCAACCATGTGTCCTTCACATAATCAATAAATTCATTACAATCAACACACGCCTGTTCAAGTTGGTCCAACCGTTGATCATACTCAATCTTATCACTAGCCCATACAACTTCAGTCCATAATTGGTCAATTGTCTCTTGCTTGTCACTAGCCACATATTATTTCCGTTTTGCACCAACATTTTTGTTAATATGAAATTGACTTAGCAAATTGATCAACCTTGGAAACACAGTTTCAATGGCTTTCATCAAGGCAAGATCTCTATCTGTCAAAATCACTTGTGGACACAAATCTTCACAAACAATTGTTTAATCTTATCTAACACTCAACAAAACGTCTCAGTCTGCTCTTACTCAATATACGCAAATGCGATAGCAAAAGTCAACTCGGTTAATGTCATGCCAATAATTTCAAACAGAGGTTTCCTATATTTGTTTGTCTTGTAAGTGCTGTCCATAACTAACACAATAAGAAAAATATTCAAGAACTTAACTGAATCTGGATGAGCCTAAAATATATCTCTAATAACTTCAGAGTCATCTCTTTTTCTACACCAATAAACATAACCTGCACCCTCAATAAGCTTAAACAAATGTTGTATCTCACTTCTAGGACCTCTTATCTCTTTTTCTATCATAATCTTCTGCTTGTATATTTGTGTGATCCGAGTGACATTATCTTGATCTTGCTCTTTCAAGGAAAGCAATATATGTCTAGGTGGAACCTTTCTCTTTGTCAAATCAACAACTTGTTGCTTCTGATCCGCTGTCGACCTACCAGTAAATGAGTGACCTTCTAATCTATCAAGCAGACCATGGTTATGAACTCCACATTTTACATTAACCTTCCATCCAGACCCATCTTTCGCCAGAGTCGACCTGATTTTAAATGGACATCCACATTTTTTCGTTGCACTTTGGGTACTACTACCAGTATCCTTGTGTTTCCCACCTTTATCACATCCAAATATTAATTTGTTACTTCTTTCTCTCTTGCCTATTTCAATATTTGACGAGTGATGATAACCGTTACTTTATTCTGGATTCTGATCTCTTTAATCCATCTTATCACCTCTTCTCGTGTACCAAATCTTTGAGTAGTTGAAAAAACATCAGACGTATCTACACATATCTGGTCTTTATCGCTTATTTGCAGAGGAATTTCTGTACCTACATAAAAAAAAAATTAGAATAACGAAAACAAACCGGAAGTCTCAGGAAAAGAGTTCTGGTATACAAAGATTACAAACAGGAACTCTTAGGAAAAGTGTTCCGGTACACATTCCAAGCAAACCAGAAGACATGATGGAAAGTGTTTCGGAAGAGTCATAAATATGTCTACGCACCAGAAGTCTTTTTGCAACACTTCCGATACGTACTTTGTAATAAACCGGAACTCTTAACAGAAGTCTTCCGGATTGAAAATTTGCATACCGGAAGTCATAGCGAAAGTGTTCCAGAACGAGTTGGATTGGGTGAATTTTTCGAAACTCTGTCACACGGTCTGACAGGAACAATAAACAGTAAAAAAAATAAAAAAATAAAATAATAAAAAATAAACAGGGATAGAATTGTAATTTTTTTAAATGTAGGGGTATGGGTATAACTGTAGGGGTATGGGGTAAAATTTTCTTGGGAACGGTGCAAAGAGAAAGGAGAAACAGAGAAGTTATCATGGCCGTGTTGTTTGTGAAGTCCTTTTATTGTAGTAACATTAGGTTAAACTGCTACCGGGCCTCCATGGATTCTTATTCACACCTCCCTAATAATACTGTCGACCCCCCTTGGTTATGGATTTAGTTTTAGGTAATTATGTTTTTTAATTAGTTTAAATAATTAACTTTGGTTTAGGATAATTAATTTAGATATTAGTTTTTAGATCTAGATAATAATCTTGGAATTGGTTTTTGTTTTAGATATAATTTTAGAATTAGATTTAGTTTATAATTCTAGAATTATATTTTCTTTAGAATTGGTTTATAATTTTAGAATTTGATATCAATTTTAAGTTAGAAATTAATTTTGCTTAGTTAGGTTTTCAATTTAGTTTTTAATTGTCATTTTGATTTTTAATCTCAACACTGATTTTAGTTCATTGCTAATTTTGATTAAACTAATTTCTGGTTCATTTCTCTTGGATTTTCTTTAGTGGAACGAATTGATTAAACTTTGTTTAGACTTCTGATTGTTTCTCTTGTCATATCAGTGTTGATTAATCTTGTGGAGATTTTGTGTGGAATATTTTTCATAACCATGTTTGGACTGATGAGATCTCTTGATGCAGATTGTGCTTAGTTCCTGATATCGTTTGGACCAATTCCTAATGTTAATTCTGGTTCTCCTTGTTGGTTACCTTTGATGAGAGTTACTTATATTTGATTCCTGTTAGATTCTGACATGTTTTGAATTTGATGTTTAAGGCTCGACTGTTGGACCTTCTTACTTGTTGGAAGTACTTGATGGCTGGGTTCTCGTCCACCTTGGAATCTTCTTCCTTCGAGACTTGAGCTTTTTTTGCGCGCTTTGAAGAGGCAACAGACCTTCTCTGTTAGGTACCACTTGTGCACTTGTTTAGCATTTTTGCTTACAACTAGTTGAGTGAGGAGTTTTCACTCCTAGTCGTATACTTGGCTTGGGTTCCAATTCGTTGATACTTTGATGTTGTTTGCTCCCCTTTTCTGTCTTACTTTATAATGGACGAAGAGTCACTCAACTGGCTTATAGTTGAGATCACGACATCGTTTTCATCTTGTGGTTGACGAAGAGTCACTCATCTTCCTCATAGTTGAGATCATGGCATCGTCCTTTCCTGTTGTATTTTCTGTTGGAGAATGGAGACTCACTCAACTTCTTAGCTGAGATCACGACATCGTTCATTTTGTGATTGATTAGTATAATGTTTACTTGTATTTGTTCACATGATCCCTTAGGATTCATAGCTCCACTTAATTTCTGATTAAGTCAGAGGTAGGAGAGACATTAGGCTTTCAATCCATGCATGACAATATTAGGTAGGCATCCCTCCTGATCCTGACCTTAGGGCCACAATGCATGATAACATGTAGGGCCGAGTTTCCCTTAGACCTTCTGTATGTCCCGAGTCTTTTCTCTCGCCCCTGTACGATCGAGACCGTTTTAGTTTCTAATAGTAGTGTGAACTACGAATGCTCTGATTCCTTATTCCCTAATGAGGATACGTAGGCATGAGGATCCCTATCCTTAGTGAGCACACTAATAACTAACCTCCCTTTTCTCTCGCCTCAGTGTAATCGAGCCTTTTTCTCTCTCCCTAGTGGGATCGAGACTAACTAGTTAACCGAGCCTTTTCTCTTTCCCCATTGCGATCGAGATCTTTTCGCGACCCGTAGGTCGAACTACGACTGCTTTGATTTCCTCTCTCTCATCCGATTGAGGATACGTAGGCACAAGACGGTGATGTCTTGGTGAGCAACCTTCCCCCCATCAACCCGTAGTCCTCCGAACTACGTTGACTCTGACTTTCCCACTCCCGAGGGAATACGTAGGCCTAGGACCTCCCCCCCATCACCTTTCGTTTTCCGTTTCTGTTTAGCAGTAGGCTTTAGATAACACACTCTTTGATTAGACAACAAGGGTGAATACCATCGAGTACGATGGACATCAGGGGGTGCTAATACCTTCCTCTCGCGTAACCGACTCCCGAACCCAGACTATGGTTGCGATGACCATGTCTTTCCCTTCTTTAGGTTTTCTTCGATCGTTTCCTTTCCATGCGTTGGGATAAATAACATTCGGTGGCGACTCTTCTTTCTTTTCCGCTGGTTGATTTTCGCAGTTGCGACAATACTATGTCTAAATTATAAGTCACATTGTGTCAAAATTATACATTAGATTATGTCTAAATTATAGGTCATATTGTGTGAATATTATAGGCCACATTGTGTCAAGATTAAAGGTCATAACTGAACCAAATCAGGTAAACCAAATTATAGGCCATACCAATTGAACATTACCAAAAAATTACACAAAATTATAGTTCATACCAAGTTAACATTACAAAATCAATGAGACAATATTACAGACATAGATCATTCCAACTTTTACACCTAATTAACAAATACATGTTGACCAAAAAGGAAAAAACAACACAAATTGTCTTCAGCTTTCCTCAAAATGCCTCTGACTTGATCTTCATCTTCAACCTCTTATTCTTCTTCATTGCAGATTCATATAGCTCCTTCAAAGTTTCAACAACTTGCATATCCCTCACCTTGCTTTCATCTTTGCTCCATTATGCATCTACACATTAATGATCATCATTTCCTTGTGCAATATCATCATCCCAAATGAATAAATTACAAGTATCCTCATTTTTTCCAATACGCACTATGCCACGGAAGGGAAAAGACAACGCTTTTTTTGGCTTTTAACAACGCTTAAATGCGCTGCCTAAGGTGGCGTTGCTATAGGTAAAGACGCGCTTTTGTTTTATGCAAAAGCGTTGCCTTATGTAGGCCTTTAGCAGCGCTTTTTCTGGAAAAGAGCTTTCTAAAGTAGGCCTTTAGCAGTGCTTTTTCTGGAAAAGTGCTGTCTAAAGTGGGCCTTTAGCAGCGCTTTTTCTGGCCTTTTATGCTTTCTATTGGCATCTTTAGGCAGCGCTTTTTCTGGCCTTTTATGCTTTCTATTGGCATCTTTAGGAAGCGATTTTTCAGGAAAAAGCGCTTTCTATTGTCCCCCTTTAGACAACGCTTTTTAAAGCGCGGTCTAATGTATTTTTTATTTCACTTTAAGGCAGCGCTTTTAATGGAAAGCGCATTCTATTGTGAACTATAGGCAGCGTTTTTTCTGAAAAGCGTTGTCTTTTCTTCACGTAAATTGTGTTTTTAAAAATCAGAATTTAGGAAGTGTTTTTTATTTAAATGCGCTGCCTATTCTTTCTTTTTTAGAAAGCATATTTTTGGAAATAATACCATAAACCTATATAATTCAAGCCTTTATTTCAAACACATAGGCATTATATGACATTCAACAAGCCTTTATTTCAACACATAGGCCTTATATTTCAACCATTGAGCCTTTATTTCAACAAACAAGCTTTTATTCAAACATAGGCATTATATACCATTATAATCCAAAATATAAACACCATTTTAATTCAACCCATAAACCATTTGATATAAATCTACACAACAACTTTCATGCCTTATATGATTCTTTTCTGAATAAAGTATTCACACAATTCCTCCTTGCTTTCTTCCAATTTATCTTTCGAGTAATGAGCACAATTGTATTCATCAAAGTACTACATAATAAAACATAATATGCATGATTTAGTTAAAAGTAATAAATTATATGAAATATATTCGATAAATATTAAAATAAATCCTAAGTTATAAATTCATACCATGATTGGAATCTCTATTTGATCCAAATGAAGGTTTTCTCTCATAAACCTCAAAACGTAATAACCGCAATCTATACTTGTATTGCTCTAACAAAATAAAAACAAATAAGAATATATAGTTGTCTTGTTTTATCAAGTATCATCACTATTATAAGCAAAATTGTGAAAATTAATATACCTCCACTCTGATGCATGTAATGTTGTTTGCTTTAGACCGTGATACTCGAGCTTCTCTTTGTGATCGGATTAATAGCAACCAACAAACCAGTGACCACTGTAAAAAAACAAAAGTTTAGATGGAAATTTTCTACGCAAAATATACAAAGATTAGAATGAAATTAGAATGAAAATCTAACCCGTTGCCAGTATTATACGAGCGGAAGACACGAAATAGAATCTGTTTGACAATTGATTCCCGCGCATCAATTTGTCATACAAGAACCTTAAATAAAAACATAATAAACATTAGACTATTTTCATTGAAATGTGTAAATAAATTGTTCAACTTATTAAATAATAGACACGAAATAGTACCTTTTGCACTAACGTCTCTTTCTTTTCTTGGTTGGAATATGTTTTACTCGTCTTTTAACAACACGGACAGTTGGATTGATCCAAATACCCTCATTATGATCATTTCTAATATATGATTCATTTGCTATAATATTCTCATCTTGATCATTTCTAGTAAACGATTCAATCTCAACATCAATATCACGTTGATCTCCAATGTTTTCATCAATTACTTTGTTAGATAAAAGCACTATAGACCATTTCCTACTTGTTAGATCAGTGACATAGAACACTTGTTTAGCTTGAGAGGCTAGAATAAAAGGCTCATCTTTGTACCCCCACCCTATTAAGACCCACTTGCAAAAAGCCTGACTTATCCATTCGTAAGCCATTATTATTTTCAACCCACTTGCAACCAAATATAGGAATCTGAAACTTCTCATAATCAAACACCCAAGGTATAAAACTTCGATTGTGCTCTCTTACTATCCAATTTTCATTTCTATTCGGATTTAAACCTCGGAGAACATCCTTGTGCATTTCAACATACGGTTCAACCTCGTTCTCATTGTGCAGAACATACAAATGCACTTGATCACGTTCGAACCTTGATATTGTCATAACTTTATTTCCAATAAATTTTTTTCTGCTTTTTTTCCGACAATATGAGATGTGGGGAGTCCAATTGATTGAACATTGGACAGATATTCAGAATAGAACTCAATCGCTTCTTCAACAATGTATCGTTAGCAATACAACCCTCGGGTCGACTTCGGTTTTTCACATACCCTTTTAATATTTTCATATAACGTTCAGCAGGGTACATCCATCTTATATAAGCTGGTCCACATAATTGTGTCTCTTTCACAAGATGTACAACTAGATGTACCATTATGTCAAAAAACGAGGGAGGAAAATACATTTCAAGCTCACACAAAGTAATAACTATTTATTTTTGTAATGTTGGTAAGATCGCAGGATCGATCACCTTACTGCAAATTGACTTGAAGAAAGAACACAATTTAGTTATTGCGCTTCTTACTTTTTTCTGGCAGAATAGAACGTATACCTATTGGTAGAAAATGTTCCATTATAACATGGCAATCATGTGTCTTTAAACTCTTTAACTTGAGGTCTTTTATAGACACAAGTCTTCTAATATCTGAAGAGTATCCTTCTGGAACTTTAACTTCAATTAGAAACTTACACAATACTTTTTTCTCCTTTCTAGATAGAGTATAGGCAGCAGGTGGTAGATGTGTTCGACTTCCTTTCTTCAAGGGTCCTAATTCAGTTCTTATCCCCATCGCTATCAAGTCCTTTCTTGCTTTAAGGCCATCCTTAGAATTTCCTTGTATATTGAGTAACGTACCAATAACACTGTCAAATACATTTTTTTCAATATGCATAACATCGAGAAAATGTCTTACATACAACGGCTTCCAATATGGCCATCCTTAGAAACTCACATCTTTCACCTTTTCAAAAATTTGATCACCTGTCAATATAGGTGGAGCTCTACCTTGTTCTGGGGCTCCATTGAAGGCTTTTCTCCACCCACAGTAATGATGATTAGAATTTAAGAATCTACGATGACCGAGAAAGACATTCTTCTGACCAAACTCTAATCGTGTCCAATCTGTTTTATCTTCACAAATAGGACACGCACATTGACCTTTTATGCTATACCCTGATAGATTTCCGTATGCTGGAAAATCATTAATTGTGCCAAACAACATCGCCCTCAAGTTGAAACTTTCTTTCCTATATCCATCATAAACCTCCACACTGTTCTTCCATAAAGTCTTTAAATCTTCGATTAAGGGTGTCAAGTATACGTCTATGTCATTCCCTGGTTGTTTAGGCCCAGAAATTAACATAGATAACATCATGTACTTACGCTTCATACATAGCCATGGAGGTAGGTTATAAATCATAATAATCACAGGCCATGTGCTATGTGAGATACTTTGAAGACCGTGTGGATTCATTCCATCAGTAGATAATGCCAAGCAAAGGTTTCTTGCTTCTTTTCCAAATTCAGGATAATCATTATCAAGTTTCATCCACTGTGGTGAATCTGCCGGATGTCAAAACTTTCCATCAATAATTCTTTCATCTGCATGCCAAGTCAAGTGTCTTGCATCGGTTTCACTACGAAACATCCGTCGAAATCTTGGAATTATAGGAAAATACCATAAGACTTTTGCTGGAGACAACTTTTTCTTATATCGAGATACACCGCATTTAGAACACTCATTTAACGATGCATACTCATTTCAAAACAAAACGCAATCGTTTGGACATGCATGTATCTTATCATAGCTCATGCCAATAGAGCACATCGTTTTGGCCTCATATGTTCGATTGGGAAGAACATCATCCTCTGGAAGTATATCTTTCATAAGGGCTAATAACTCTGTGAAACTTTTATCCGACCATCCATTGCCCGCCTTTATGTTGTACAACTTTAATACCGCATACAATCTTGTGAATTTAGTGCAACCATTATACAACGGTTTCTCTGCATCGCTTACCAACCTCTCAAACATTTTGGGACAATCCTTAAGATCTTCTTCAAGTGCTTCTGCAATCTCTTCAACTGATCACAATCGTATGTATCTGTGCAATTGTCGTTTGAAGCATAGGTCGTATTATCCCCCGATTCAACATTCCCGTTACTTTTCTCACCATGTAAATTCCAACATGTATAACTTCGATCAATTCCATGCCTCATTAAATGCGATGCCAACTGAACCGCGTCAACCCGACTCCTATAACAGCAATCCAAGCAAGGACATGTCATTCGACTGGGGTCTTTGGCATGCGCAACAGCAAACTTAACGAATTCTGATACCCCATTCTCATACTCTTTCGACAATCAACTTGAAGACATCCATTTCTTATCCATGGTTTTACTAATTAATCTAAACAAAAACAAAATAAAAACTATTTACCTGTAGGGAAGTCAACAACTTCTGTGTAATGCCCTGTATAATATATATCTAGAATAATACCATACAAGCATTTTATTTGGTACTGACACATCAAAAGTGCCTAAAGGCATAGTTCACATACTTGTCCATTTCTAAAACCTAAATACAACACATGGCACAAGTCATGGAAACTAGCCAAAATAAACAAAACTAAGAATGATATACAATATCCTCAATTGTATACAACAAAAGAATACACAGCGGAATAAGCTTAACTAAGCTTCTCTTGAAACATCCGAGCATCGCTCCACTTGTAACCAAACCTGCACCTAAAATAAAGCAACTATAATGGGGTGAGATACATCAAATATCAGTGAGTTCCCTATCCTATAGGTCCTCTCGGCTTTACAAGGTTCTACCAATCCTAACTTAAGTCAAGGGGAAGGGAAATGACTTTGAGTGCACAAACTCACAATCTCACACTATATGGAAACACGTTACGAGTCCGTTAACTCGAAAGTTTCACTAATCGATAACCGTACCAAGGCATCCCTCTTGCTCGTCCGCTTCTAAGTCTAGAAGTCGACCCGAGTCCTGGATCCTTGTAGATACTTGGCATACGAATGGATTCGGAATTAAGGGACGCATTATCTCCTTAATTCGTCACTTCACATCGCCTCTGATGCCATCACAAGTCTCTACCCGTAGGTTCCATCGTACTATAACATTGGGAATCAAACCTGCCAAGTAGTAATGCCTGCACTTCAGAGGAGCTCGAGACTCATGAAGGCCTCTCAAGGGCAAAATGGTTACGATTACATGATCTCATATACAAAAACGTGATTGTATTCGACAATCACTAGGCCACATTAGCCTTTAGGCCTCTCATGCCTTTAACAATAAAACATAACAAATACACGTGTTCCATACTAGTGTTTCACTCATTATACCATTCAGTATTAGACGCACGCCTCGGCCTCTCTTGCACGAGCGTCATCAGACACACGCCTCGGCCTCTCTTGCACGAGCGTTCTCATTAAGTTATACAACAATTTCCTAGCTCATTACTAGGTTCCAATATCATGCCGTTGCGGGGTAAATTTCCTCACTCTTTCTATCTCATATTTTAACATACATATTCTTTCAATCAAGTTAACATTAGTATTAGGCAAAGCATATTACAATTGCACATTTGAATCACATATCATAAGGGCCCATGGACATTGTCATCACTGCTTGTGCTGGATGACCGACAAGGGGAGTTGCTACGCCCGCGACTTCTGTTGTGTCGGGGAGAAAGTTTGTGTGACCTGCGGTGCTCCTGATGGTTCCTCGAAGGTCTGGTCCTCTTCGGAGTGGGAGGGCGTCTGGATCTCCGCAAGGGAGATCGGTGTTGTCGTCCGACGACTTCTAAATCAGGTTCATCTGATCTTGAGCATCTCCGGGCGGGAGAAAGACTCCTGGACCTGTCCCGCCTACGCTTTTAAGGAGGAGGAGACTGCGGCCACAGAGAAGGACAATTGGGCTTCTGCGAGGGACGCTGCTCCTGGAGGGCGTGTTCGAGCATGCTGATCTTTTTGCCTTGTTGGAAGATCAGAAAGTTGGACCTGTTAAGGGAGGCGATCAGGGCGGCAGTGCTTGGGTCCTCATTTTGAGGGACACGTATAGGCTAAAAAATGGGACCAGCAGCCTATACGCACGGCTTCACATCATTGGGGGTAGGAGAGGCGGTTTTTCCATCCAAATGATTTGTCTTCGGGAAGGTAGCTTAGGGGACGAGGTGATCGACGTTATCAGTGATAACGACGACGATAAGTTCTTGATGGGCATCATCGTTCCTGTTGGAGGCCATGATGATTGAATGAAGTTTGGAGAGAGCTTTGGTCTTTTGGATGAAAAAGATCAATCTTGAATAAAAAAGACAGGGAAACAGTGTTCCCAGAGACGGCGCCACTGATAGGGGGTGATCAGACTGGGTCGTCGTGGCCTTCGCGTAGGGCAGATGATGATGCTTGTAGGAGAGGAAAGGGGGTTGTACCTTGCAGGTACTCCGATGCCAAAGTAAGTGATTGGGCAAGAGAGAGAAAGCATGTACAAAGGTAAGATTTCAAGTATTGAATAGTGATCCAACCTACCCTTCTCAAGTGAGAGGGTATTTATAGAAGTAACCCCAAGCGCGGGGCCAAGGTCTCCCATGTGGCCGAAATATATGGTCGACCAATGGGAGACTGCCAGGTGGAGGGTCAAGCGCATGACCTTTTGACCTGGTCCAACTGTTTTCGTGAGATCCGGGGAAACAATTGGTCGCGTGAACTGCCAAGGGAGTGAGGGGGACATCCCCAACGGTCATGTTGTGCCTAACGGCTAGTTTCTGCCCAACGGCTAGTTTCTAGCTATTGGGTCTGGCCAAGAGCTGGACTAGATTGGGCCTTGCCCTACTATGAGCCAAGCGTCTTCCCAGTCCAGAACAATTTGATATCTATAATTTGATATTGAAAACCGTATGATCATCCTCACTTTTAGCCATATGTTGTATCGTTATATATATATATATATATTCCATGGTTACTGTAGCGTCATAAGCTTATTCATAAGCTTATACTAATTCGTTCATGGGTGTTACGGTGTCACTGTGAATGAAATCATTTGATGATATTTCCTATGAATATATTTATACTTGTGAGTGTTGTAGCGGCATCGTACCAGCATTATGAATGAAATTATATATGTAGAAAGAGTTAAATGGAGAACAACAAATTGAAAGGTATTGTAGAGATATGCATACACCTTTATTTCATTCATATATAATTACTGTAGCACCCATCTAGTAAGTAACATCGTGTGACCTTTGCATGCGTACATAAAACAGAATTGTTCAGGATACTGGAATATATACAACTAAAATGTTTCATTAGCATAATAATAATAATAATGATAATAATAAAATTATTTATGATCTAATATTATTAGTATGATGTTTTTTTTGGAGTTTCGAGTTAGAGATAAACATTCAGATTAATTGACTAAATTAAGTTATCTCTAATTTTATTAGAGTTGTCCATAGAATTGTTAGAGTTTTCGATTGAGTCTATAAGAGTTATCTTTATGAGCAAGAGTTGCCAATTGAGCATTTTTGAACACTTTAGAGTTGTTTCAGAGTTGTAAGGTTTGATGTAGAGTTATTTAGAGTTCCTTGGGAACTCTCTCGAGTTATAATTTTCGATGATAATTTTGATTATATTTTTGGGTGATTATTTTAGTGATTAATTTGGTGAATAATTTGATGATCATTTTGGTGATATTGCATGTTATTGTGAATGCATGAATCATAGTGTACGGACTTCGGTCCAGTTTTGGTGAGCCTTGATCCTATGGTGGGGATCAAGTGCGAGTAGCTAATCTTATTGAGGAATTAGTGAAGTGTTGCCTACGGTGATGGTAGGGATTTTGGTGTGCTCCAGTTCCAAGAGGGAATCGATCCTATGGTGGGGATCGTGGAGTGAAATGGACCTGAGTGTTCATAGTTTGGTACTACATGCATGTTGAGTCAGTTGTCGAGTACATTTGCATTTGTGTTGCATTTAGTGATTATTTGATGTTATGTTGTGTGGATGAGAATACTTAATATGCCTATGTCGTTGTATTTGGTGTGTGATGTTGTTAGATTAATCTATTTCCGATTGTCTTTTACCGTTATTATTGAATTGTATTCTCACCCCTTCTGTTTGAATGTTGCCTTTACATGGGCATTATGTAGATACTCAGAAGTAGCTTTGACTGAAGTAAGTGGAAGGATAGCTCTTGAAGTGACTTCCGTAGTTTATCACATTTATTTAGTGGTTCCTTGCTCTGATCATGTAACATCGGGTTGGGATAAACATTTGATTTGATTTTTGTGTCTTTGTTGTCGACGTTACAAACTTTTTGTGTTATTGAGATTTTTAAGTTGTTTTGAGTTAATTGTCGTACTCTTTGGATTATTCTATTAAGTTGAAATTCATGAGACTTAATGTCTTGAGTTACAATACTATTGTTGCATCTTTATTAGTGATTCCGTTGCGATGATACCGTAAATTTTTGAGTGAGCATGCGAGGACATGTACTGAATGCCTTATTATACAAGTACTTGACCAAAATCAGATATGTTGGATGTCGTGTAACATCCCAAGTACAAATCAGATGTGTTGGATGACGTGTAACATCCCAGGTATGAATATGTGCATTTGAATTTATTTTTGTAGTAACCCGTGTTACGGAGCAGGTTATGTGTTTTGATGTGTGTGATGCCCTTGTGGTTATGTTTTATAATTAAAATATTAGATTATTGTTTTGGGGCATAGAAGGGTGTTACATTAGTGGTATCAGAGCAGGTTCGTCTGTCCGGCCAGATTTTTATATTATATCAGTTCCCTGGTAGTCAATGAGTGTGTGTACACTGTCGATGCATTGTTTTTTCTAATGTTGTTTGATGGAGTACAGAATGGCTGGGAGAAACAATCGTGCTATTGATGAAGCTTTGGAATCGCTTGGCCAAGTGATGCCTCAAAATGCACAGAACAATTAGAATGTGGGAGCAGGAGGAGTTCCTGATGAGTTTCGCGCTTTGGGAAAATTTCAGAGGAACAATCCACCAACTTTCATGGGTAGCCATGATCCAGAGGGTTCACGGGCATGTCCTCATTACAACCGTGTTAATGCTGAGACTTCCAAATGTCTCAAGTTTGAGAGTGGACTGAGACCAGAGATCAAACAGGGTATTGGATACTAACAGATTCGTAGGAATGCTGAACTGGTGAATAAGAGTAGAATCTACGATGAGGATAACAGAGCCCGATCTGCTTACTATAAGAGTCTTAGTGAGAAGAAAGGGAAGGGACAATTTCGAGGGAAACCTTATGTAACTCCAGCTGATAAAGGGAAGCAGAAGGCTTCAGATGAGAAGAAGACAAGTGGGGGAGGAGCTCCGGCTTCTTTCAAGTGCTTAAAGTGTGGAGAGTTAGGCCACCGTGCTAATGAATGTAATAATAAGGTTCTGCGATGTTACAATTGTGGAAAAACAGGTCACCGTGTTGCAGAGTGCAAGAATGATGGTCCGACTTGTTACAATTATGGTGGACAAGGTCATACCAGTACGCAATGTCAGAAGACAAAGAAAACGGGCGCTGCTGCTGCCTAGACTAAGGGTAGAGTGTTTACCTTGAGTGGTTCAGAGGTTCCCAAGACAGATAACTTGATCAGAGGTACTTGTTTCATTAATAATGTTGAGTTAATTGCTATTATTTATATTGGTGCAACTCATTCGTTTATTTCGCTTGAGTGTGCTACGAGGTTGGGTTTAAAATTATCTTCTATGGTTGGAAGTATGGTTATCGATACCCCGGCTAATGGTTTTGTGACTACTGCGTTAGTCTGTTTGAGTTGTCCTTTGACCATTTATGGTAAGAATTTTGTGATGGACTTGGTCTATTGATAAGTGCAAATTGTAGTTATTTTTGTATATAAGTTTTGTTGCACTTATCGACACTTTTTGTTAATATCGTTCGAATAAACCTCGCTTTGTTTGTAATTATGTTTACTTTACGTTATAGTGTATATATTGAGTATCGTGTAAATATCATTGATTTTAATAGATTTTCTCTTATTTTTGTAGGTATTCAAGCAAGGATATATTGTCATATTCATAAAGAGCATTGAATAAGCTTTCCCACGCCTCCGACCGTGCGTCAATCCGAGTTAAGGTTCAAAAGTTATGGCCAAAACAAGGGCTAGGAGCAAAAAGGCACCAAAGTTCGCTTTGCGAACTTCCCAGCGAACGCTCCCAGAATTATGGTAGTAGAAAAAGGGACCAAAGTTCGCATTGCAAACTTTCCAGCGAATATTCGCTTTGCGAATAAAAGTTTGCTTTGTGAACTTTTGCATAATTGCAGAGGCGGTTTAGCTGTTCTGAGGCACTCAAGGTCCAAATTTTGATGTTCGCTTTGCGAATAAAAGTTCGCACTGCAAACTTGACTGATTTTTGAAATGATATTTAAGTCATAAAACATATTTTAGGAGTAGAGAGGCTTAGAAAACAACATTAGATGATGCATCTTGATGATCCGGAGTAGAATTTGCTTCAATCGACTCTAACATGCCGTGAGAAACTTGTTCTTCTCCTTTCTTCTCTTTGTATCCTTTTTTGTTGGGGTTTTGTATGTAAATCTCTTGATACCTTATGTATTTCATCTAATGTATGTTTGTGAATTAGTTTTGATACTCTATTGTTGATTGTCTTTGATTGTTTATTTGTGGTTCTTGACAAAAACCTCTTCAAATCTTTGATCTTAGATTTTTATCTATTGATAACACTGAATCACACTACGTATTTGACTCGGATTGTACATGTTTCTTAGGATTTTATTTCTAGTTTCTTGTGTTATGCTTGTGTTTTGTTTTGTTTTCAGGTTCTTTGTATTCCCAGAGCTCCTCGTGAAGAAATGAAGAAAAACGAGCAAGAAAACTAGTTTTTGAGGAAATTGTACACATGGCATCCACCATGGCGGGCACCATAGGGTATGCCATGACTTGGATAGGAGTCAACTGCTGTCAACTGCCACGATCTCTACTTCTTTTTCCCTTGGTTCACATGGCGGGCGCCATGAGGGGGTGGCGGGCGCCACCTTTGTCGTATGGTTTCCCTCCCAAAAGAAGTTGAAGGGCACTTTGGTCTTTCCATAGTTTTTCCTAGGCTATAAATAGATGAGTCCTTGATCCTTTTTCTTCATCCAAGCTTAGTTTCAGAACTCAAGCCATATATTTTCAGTATTGTAAAGTGATAAACTTCTCACATCGGGGAGTTATCACACTGTTTGATCGAGTCTGTAATCGAGTTTGGAGCACTCTGGTAGAAGTTAATCCTGCCGCCATTTTCATTTCCAGTCATTTATTTCTAATTGTACTAGATTAAAAGCCTCCGATTTGGAGCAGGTTTCTATTTACTTTCCCGCACTATTTACTTTCCTGCACCATTTACTTTCCCGCACCATCTATTTTCTCGCACCATTTACTTTCTTGCACTATTTACTTAAAAAAGAATCTACTTTAACATGATCTATTTCAACATGTCTATTTACATTTCCATGTCCGGCTAACTTTTAAAGGTTAGAATGTAAGGATCATAGTTAAAGTAGTATTCCATACAAGGTGTCAGTAGAAATGCTTAGGGGTTATTCTGATTTTTAACACAAGTTTTCTGCACTTTATTTCTATTGGGTAAGATCGAAAGTCGTCCAACCTCTGGTTTAACTTGGTTAGTCTTAACTGTTCAAAGGAAGCGAAAGCGCTTTGTCTAGTTAAGTAGGAGTTTTTAATACTTTAGAAAAAACGATTTTAAAACTATTTTCGGACGCGTTTATGGGTTTAAAGTCCGGTTCGCATGAACCTCTTTTTGTTAAAAGTTCTAAGTCAAAATACTTTTCAACTGAGTCAAGAAACTATATTTCTTAAAAATAGGTTTATTACTTTAACGCAATGCGCGCCTTTTTATAAGTGACAATAAGAGGGTTCGATTAAGGGATAAACTCAGTTCTGAATACGCGAAAGCGACAGTTCCCGTTAAATTAGTTCTTTTCATAAGTAGAAAACATTACCCCATAAGTGGTTCTATTTACAAGCATTTGGAATACTATCCGACTGTGTGAATTACATTCAGGCCTGTTGTTTTAAATTGAATTTTATATCTTCGTACTTTACTTCGCTTTTACTGTGCACTCATGAACTCCCGATTGATTTACCTTAGATAAACATCGTAACAATAGAAACCGATAGA
This sequence comes from Lathyrus tuberosus, assembly GCA_022829125.1. Lineage (NCBI taxonomy): Eukaryota > Viridiplantae > Streptophyta > Magnoliopsida > Fabales > Fabaceae > Lathyrus > Lathyrus tuberosus. Next base: position 2,892,194 of record JALAZF010000414.1, on the reverse strand, counting down.
TTGACGTTTGGTCTCTGTGGGATCGATAATCTTTTATATTACTCTGACGCGATTCGTATACTTTCGAAAACACTGCATCAAGTTTTTGGCGCCGTTGCCGGGGACCAATTACGTCAAATTTTGTACCCTGTTGTTACACCGTCTAGACTAAGGCTTTACCTACTGGTCAATGCGAAGAACTCGCAGCACCGGTAGTCCTATAGATCCTTTAGCAGAACCTGAACGTTACGCTCGCGCACGTCTCTCACTTCGTAGAATTAAGGAAACTATGGCCGAAGACCGTAACCAAAGACCCCTTAAGGATTTCGCTCAACCATCCGATGACGAACCCAGTTCTAGTATAGTAAACCCTAATATTCCTGCTAACAATTTTGAACTGAAACCCTCCCTATTACAATTAGTACAGCAAAACCAATTCGCGGGTCTCCCTTCTGAGAACTCAAATCAACATCTAAAAGTCTTCATCCAATTAGCTGACACTTTTAAACCCAATGGTGCTACTCCTGAGGCGATTCGTCTAAGACTATTTTCTTTCTCCCTCAGAGACAAAGCCCTTACATGGTTAGATTCCCTTCCAGCCAATTCTATTACAACTTGGGAAGACCTTAGGAGAGTATTCCTTGCTAGATATTTTCCCCCAAGTAAAACTGCAGTTTTTCGAAACCAAATAACCAGATTCACTCGAAACCAAGGTGAATCACTCTTTGAAGCTTGGGAGAGATATAAAGACCTATTGAGAATATGTCCACATCATGGCCTGAAATCATGGCTAATCATTCATACCTTCTATAATGGACTTCATTATAACACTAAGATAACCATCGACGCTGCCGCTGGTGGTGCTCTGATGAATAAACCTTACCCTGAAGCTTGTGCTCTCATCGAAGATATGGCTCAAAACCATTGTCAATGGGGAACAAAACGAGAAACAGTGGAGATGAAAGAAGCCCAAGGAGGAATACATGAGATAAGTTCTATAGACATGATGCAAGCCAAAATGGACGCTTTGGCCCTTAAGGTCGAACATATGTACGCAAACCCAGCTACTGCAGTAGCAGTCTCGTCGGAATGTGAATTATGTGGAACCAAAGGACACCAATCAGTGGAATGCAATCTGTTGAATGAAACTAAATCAGACCAGGTCAACTATGCCCAAGGAAACCCATTTTCAAACACTTATAACCCTGGATGGAGGAATCACCCAAACTTTTCCTACAAAAACAATAACCCTATCCAAAACCTTGTACCTCCGAGACCACCCGGTTCTCAAGCCCAGAGACAAAACCAACCTATGCAAGTTGTGCCGCCCAAGCCGAACCTTGAGAAAATCATGGAAATTTTCATTTCGGCTCAAACCCAGCAAAATAAAGATTTCCTAAACCAAAACATTCATGTAAACGAAATGATTACCCAGTTAGGAACCAAGGTAGACCAAATAGTCACCCACAATAAGATGCTTGAAACCCAGATCTCTCAGGTAGCTCTCAAACAAGCTCCCGAAACCACACCTGGAAGACAATTTCCTAGACAACCTTAACAAAACTCCCGAGGATAAGCCAATGCAATTACCTTACGAAGTGGGACCGCTTACGATGAACCGTTTAACCCGGCATTGGGCAAACCCAAAACTTCTAAGAAAAGTGTTGTACCTACGGACGAAGTAGAGGAATCAGTGGAATCTGAAGAACAGAAAAACCAAGATAAGGGAGAAACTATAGATAAAACTAATGAACCACCCCCGCCATACAAACCTCCAATACCCTATCCACAAAGACTCAAACAAACCAAGATCAATAACCAATACCAGAAATTCATTAAATTCATAGAGAAACTTCATGTGGAGATCCCTTTCACAGAAGTCATCACCCAGATACCATCTTATGCAAAGTTCCTCAAAGACATCCTTACCAATAAACGTAGACTTGACGATCCAAAACCTTTGGAATGCAATTCCATTTCTGAGAATAAACTTGCCAAAAAGGAGAAAGATCCTGGAAATTTCTCTATACCTTGTATTTTGGGGAGTCATGTCATAGATAAAGCTTTCCTGGACTTAGGAGCTAGTGTGAGCTTAATGCCTCTAGCAGTTTCTGAAAGGTTAAAACTAGGAGAACTGCAACCTACTAAGATGTCTCTTCAATTAGCCGATAGATCCGTCAAATATCCAGTAGGCATATTAGAAGACGTCCCAGTTAGGATCGATCAGTTGTTTATCCCTACTGATTTCGTTGTCATGGACATTAAAGAAGATGATGACATCCCAATCCTCCTTGGTAGGCCATTCTTATCAACCGCAGGAGCCATAATAGATGTCAAGAGAGGAAAGTTGACTTTTGAGGTAGGTGATGAAAAGATAGAATTCATTTTGTCGAAATTTCTTATGGCACCAGTATTAGGAGACGCATGTTATGCCATAAACATTATTGATGAATGCATTAGGGAACTAGATCAAGAAGAACCCATAGAAACAATCAAACTACCTTCAACCCTCATAAGGGAAGATGATGGATTTATGGAACCCTACATTGATGATAACCTTCACGAATGTTTATCCCTTACCCCCAATCCAATACCATGCCCCAAGAAACCAACTTTAGAACTTAAAGAACTACCCAAGAATCTAAGATATGAGTTTTTGGACGAGGAAATGAACCGTCCAGTTATAGTCAGTGCTACCTTAAACCAAGAAGAAACAGACCAGCTCTTATATGTTTTGCGGAAATATCCCTCAGCCTTAGGATATAATATCTCTTATTTGAAAGGTATAAGTCCATCCGTGTGTATGCACCAGATTTTACTTGAGGAAGATTCGAAACCCTCCAGAGAACATCAGAGAAGGATAAACCCTATAATGAGTGATGTTGTTAAGAAGGAAGTCCTTAAGTTACTGGAAGTAGGTATAATTTATCAAATCTCATATAGTAAGTGGGTGAGCCCTGTGCATGTAGTGCCTAAAAAGAGAGGCATCACAGTCGTGCAAAACGAGAAAGGCGAACATGTAGCAAAACAAATAGAAGGAGGATGGCGTATGTGCATAGATTATAGAAAATTAAACAAAGCAACTAGGAAGGATCATTTCCCTTTACCATTTATAGACCAAATGCTGGAACGTTTAGCCAGACACTCCTATTTTTGTTATCTTGATGGATATTCGGGATTCTTCCAAATTCCTATTCACCCAGAAGATCAAGAAAAAACAACCTTCACATGCCCTTATGGAACCTTTGCCTATAGACGAATGTCTTTCGGCCTCTGTAATGCTCCAGCTACCTTCCAGCGTTGCATGATGTCAATATTCGCTGATTACCTTGATGGAATTATGGAAGTATTCATAGATGATTTCTCGGTATGCGGATTTAATTTCAAAAACTGTCTCGTTAACCTTGAGAAAATCCTGAAAAGATGTGTGGATGTAAACTTGGTGCTAAACTGGGAGAAATGTTACTTTATGGTTACCGAAGGTATAGTTTTAGGACACATAGTCTCTGAAAGGGGTATTGAAGTAGATAGAGCCAAGATAGAGGTAATAGAAAACCTAAAACCCCCTAAGACCATTAGAGAAGTCCGAAGTTTTCTTGGACATGCTAGTTTCTACCGACATTTTATCAAGGATTTCTATAAAATAACCAAACCTTTAACTGGCCTCCTGAAGAAAAATGTCGAATTTAATTTTGATGAAAAATGCATTGAAGCATTTAACCTTTTGAAACAAGCGCTAATTTCAGCACCCATTATGCAACCCCAGATTGGGCCGAACCTTTCGTAATCATGTGCGATGCTAGCGATTACGCTGTAGGAGCTGTTCTAGGTCAAAGAAAGGATAAGAAATTACATGTAATTTATTATGCTAGTAGAACCCTAGATGCTGCTCAGCTTAACTACGCAACCACTGAAAAAGAACTCCTTGCCGTGGTTTTTTCTATGGACAAATTTCGATCTTATCTGGTAGGAGCTAAAATTATAGTTTACATAGACCACGCTGCTATTCGTTACCTATTAAGCAAGAAAGATGCCAAACCTAGGATACTTCGATGGATCCTTTTATTGCAGGAGTTTGATCTAGATATTCGAGACAAGAAAGGCACAGAAAATGTAGTTGCTGATCACCTTTCTAGACTTGAGTACCTGAAACCAGATTTAGTGCCTATAAATGATGATTTTGCCTATGACAGGTTAATAACTAAGATAGAAGCCATTGAAGAAAATAACCTAGATCCTTATAAGAACCCTGAAAAATCTTTGCCGGTAAGTGGCGTACCTTGGTATGCTGATTTTGTTAATTACCTAGCCGCTGATATCATACCTCCTGACCTTAACTATCAACAGAAAAAGATGTTCTTTAACGATGTAAGACAATTTTATTGGGATGAGCCACTTATTTTCAAAAGAGGTATAGATGGTATTTTTCGTCGTTGCGTTCCAGAAGAAGAGGTAAGAAATATCATAGAACACTGTCACTCTGCACCCTACGGAGGACATGCTAGCACCTCCAAGACACGCGCTAAAATTCTTCAAGCTGGCCTTTTCTGGCCCACAATGTGGCGTGATGTTCATGCTTATATAGTCAAATGTGACTGGTGCCAGCGCACTGAGAACATCTCCAAACGTGACGAAATGCCTTTAAGGAACATTCAGGAAGTAGAACTTTTTGATGTTTGGGGTATCGATTTTATGGGACCATTTCCATCCTCATTAGGAAATAAATATATCTTAGTAGCTGTTGACTACGTGTCTAAATGGATTAAAGCCATAGCCTCACCCGCAAACGACACACGAGTAGTGATTAAGCTGTTTAGGAATTATATATTCCCTAGATTCGGAGTACCCCGTCTTGTTATAAGCGATGGTGGATCGCACTTCATATCAAGGATTTTTGATAAACTTTTAAGAAAATATGGAGTTAAGCATAGAGTAGCAACACCTTACCATCCACAGACTAGCGGCCAAGTAGAGGTATCTAATAGGGAGATTAAACAAATCTTAGAGAAAACTGTTTCAATAACTAGAAAAGATTGGTCTCAGAAGCTACAAGAAGCACTATGGGCCTACATAACTGCCTTTAAAACCCCTATTGGAACAACTCCTTACCAATTGGTCTATGGAAAGTCCTATCACCTACCCTTTGAGTTAGAACACAAGGCCTATTGGGCCATTAAAACCTTAAACTTAGATTATTTGACTGCTGGTGAAAAGCGCATCCTTGACATTCATAAACTAGAATAACTTCGCCAGTCTGCCTATGAAAATGCCATAATATATAAAGAAAGAACCAAAGCTTGGCATGATAAAAGAATTATAAAGAAAGATTTCAATATAGGAGATCCTGTTCTCCTCTTTAATTCCAGGTTGCGACTTTTTCCTGGAAAGCTTCGTTCAAGATGGACAGGTCCATTCGAAGTTTCTAAAGTCCTAAAATTCGGAGCAGTTGAGATCAAGAACCATTCTTGTAGTCCATTCATTGTAAATGGGCAGAGGTTAAAAAACTACGAAGGAGGGGGCATTCCCATTGACTACTCCAGCCCCACTCTGATCGATCAACCACTACCTACTTCAGCTACATGAGTTCTACTCGTCCAGCTAACGACGTTAAACAAGCGCTGCATGGGAGGAAACCCACGGTTTTCTTTATTTTTCTTTATTTTTTCTTTTATGCTTATTACTTTCCATGTCTTACATTTTGCTTTTATTAGTTTGTTTGTATAGACTGACCTTTTATAATGTTTATGTTTTCAGGTCCCATTCTCTAACCCTTCTTTTCAGGATGCAGACCTTCGACGACATGCACGTCGCTTTCAGAGATGACGCACAGAGACAGCGCTATTTAGTCCTTTATCAGCGCCACATGGCACCTACCTGTTACCCTGACCAGGCTTGCATGGATGCCTTAGGCATCGAGCCCAGTATAAGGTTTCTATGTAGCCAGCTCCAGTGGGATGAGTATGCTGATGACATGCATTCGACCTACAGAAACCTCACCCTGGAGTTCCTCAGTTCATTTAGCCATGAGCCATATGTTGGTCAGGACGGCAACATCATTTTCAGACTATTTGGGATAGAGTACTCTTTTACCCATAAGGGGTTTGGTGATTTGCTAGGTTTCCAAACTTCCCCTGATGCCATTCCTGATTTACCTATGGGATACTTTATGAGTCGAGATATCGACAAGTTCTGGAGCGATATTACAGGTGGAGGAAGCCCTGATCCGTCCACCCAGCTATCTCACATAATCCATAACCCAGCTCTCAGGTATTTCCAGATGATCCTTGCCCACACCTTCCTTGGAAAGGCTGATGCTGATGTCCATGTTAGTGAGGAGGAAATCTTCTTCCTTTTCTGTGCGAACAAGTCGCGTCCTGTGGCCTGTGGGAACTTTCTGCTTGATAACTTCACACTCACAGCCAGATCTTCTGAAGGAATCATCCATGTGGGAGGAACAGTTACTCAGATTGCTACCGCTTTGGGTCTTACTAGTAAGCTGCTTCACCTGACTCCCTACTGCGGGTATACCACGTTGGATATTGATTTCTGCTTAGACCGAGGGTTGATGAGGAGAGCTTCCTTTCACCCTAACCAGTTCAGGCTCTTGATCGACGGCGAGATCATCCATTACTTCACTTTACCTGATCCTATGATGACTTGTGTCCACGACCCTGCTAATTGGAGTTATGCTTTAGAGGATTATGGAGAGATAGTTGATGAGCCTCGCACTCCATCGTTACCAGAGTATCACCCTACACCACCTTCTCCCAGGATTACAGTGTTGTCGAATAATCTTTCCTTGCAGAGACCTGACGTGTACACACAGCTAGCTGAGCTACATATGGAGACTGCTAGACTTCGACAAGAGGTTACTGACCTTACCTTGCAGGTCCAGGTGTCCGATCTTACTCACGCGACAGAGGCTGGTTGCTTGTATCAGGAGATCACAGATCTACGCCACGAGTTAGCCGCAGTTCGAGGTTCTGACTAGACCGAGGAGCATCCGGCTCCATGATGACACTACTCTCATTATCTTCTTTACCGTTTTATTTACTTATTTCCGTTTTTCAGACTTATATATATATATATATATATATATATATATATATATATATATATATATATATTACATTCTCGCATTTGGCTTCCATATATATATATATATATATATATATATATATATATATATATATATATATATATATATATATATATATATATATATATATATATATATATATATATATATATATATATATATATTTTACATTCTCGCATTTGGCTTCCATGTTGTTCATGATGTACTTTGGTTATATATATATATATATATATATATGCATTTTTTATGTTTATTATTCTCTCATTTTATTTTATTAATTTATTTACTTATTTATTATTTGTATTTTTATTTTTATTTTTAGACCTAACAAAAAATATGCATGTACTAGAACAAGAAGGACGTGTTACCTGCACCACCCAAATAAAAGAGGAGAAGAAAGCCCAAGAAAGTAAAAATAAATCCGGCCCAGACCTTTTGTTAAGGTGGCGCCCGCCATATAGTCCATGGCGCCCGCCATGGGGTCTGGAACTATACGCGGGGCAGAACCACCAAAACCCCCATTTTCTCACCTTCAAACTCCCTAACCTCCATTTGTGCCCATCCGAAAACCTCCATCAATCCCCATAAAGTTCACAACTTTTTCATCTACTCACCATCCCATTAACCTCTCTAACCTCCATTTTTGCCCATCCATCAAAATCTCTCAAAAACCCACTTTTCACCACCTTTCTATAGAAATCCATTTCTCTCATTCTTCAACCTCAAAGGTGCATCAATGGAGTATGACGGTTACATCCTTCGCCAAGGCAAGTCCGGGAAAAGGCAAAAGAAACTTCTCGAGAGATTGCAAGCACAAGAGATTATCTCGACCTGGTACATCGACGAAGACTGTCTCTATACTCTTGGTATTTATCATAGCATTTTTCATATGCTAGATGTCTTAGGATTACACGATATTTTTTCTAGGAAAGATCCCACTTTTGAAAGGTTGACCCGGGAATTTTTGAGTTCCTTGATTTACATTGTTAGTCCTAACACTGCTAGCACAGCCGATACAGTGAAATTTAGAATGTTTAATGTCGAATATGAACTCACCACCGACGAACTAGCAGAGAGATTAGGAATGCCTTTTGGGGATGTCGCTGTTTGTGAAGCACCTTTGGATTCCGATTGGTCGGTTGAGGTATTTTCCTTCTGGCACAGGTTGTCAAATTTTACAATTACTTCTTTTAAAGGGATTCTTGCCTCAAGGATCCATAACCCGGCCATCCGTGTTTTTCGTTATATGTTGGCTTGTACTATTTTTGGCCGGGTGAATCCAAACAAAGTGAATGCAAAAGAACTTCTGTTTTTGCAAGGGTGCCTCACAAATAGGAGGATTAATTTGGTTCCTTTTATGATTGCTCACATGACTGCTGCTATTAAGAGTACATGGACCATTGCTTTTGGAGGTTTGATTACGTCAATTGCTAGGGCACTAAACCTCGACACTGAGATAGCCACCTTGGCACCTCTTCCTCCCCGCACAACTAATTTAAAATTTATAAAAGATGTGAAATTGTGTAAGGTAAGGAGAGAGGGAGGCTTTGAAGTCGTGATCCATGGAGTGGCTATCCCATCTGTTGTTTTACCGTGCACTAGACGTACTGATGCACGTGTAGAGAGGAACTTGACCTATGATTTAGATGCTCCTCCTGTTACGGGTCCACTGCCTCCTAATGTTCCTACTGGGGATGGGAACGAGACTGATGATGAGTATGACCAGCGAGAGCAGTCTCCGATCATCATATGTCACCCCACCATGTATCACCTGCACCCATTGCATCGTCTTTTTCTCACCCTTCTGCAGGTACAGCTCCTGGTTTCTATATTACTGAGCAGATGTGGCGCGACCAGCTGGCCAGAGAAGAAAGGTGTGATGGCTTGCTTGCTGCCATCCAGCAGTAACTGACCGACAACATGAGATTCATGCAAGAGTCACAGCAGCAGACAGACCGCTCCATTAAAAGTATCATGCAATCTCAGGCTGCTTTGACCACCAGATTTGACGAGTTCGCAGCTTCTCAGAGCGATCATCGCCGCAGCAGATCTCGTCACCCTAGGTGCTCACCGTAGTGGCGACAGTACCAGTAGCATCCCATAGGACTTCCAGGTTACTCTTTCCCTATCTTATTTCAAAACATTGGGGACAATGTTCGATTTAAGTGTGGGAGGAGACTTTATCTGTTTTACTTGCATTTTCTTTCCTTTTACTTTTTTATTTCTTTCTAGTTTATTTATCTTGTTTTTAGTTTGTTTTTAGAATATGCATGTGCTTGACGAGTCATCTATGTAGTGTATCCATATTTCCCCATTTCCTTTAGCCTTACCAAAAAAAAAATTTTTTTTTTTTGACAAAAGATAGTGTATTGTTCTGAAAATTTGGGCTTTGAGACATGTTTAAGTTAGGATGCGGATGACTTGGGAAAACTTTTTTGAAACATCGGTATCGTTTTAACACCATAGGCTTCGTGATTATAGGAATCGACCCCGATACCCCATATACCATGGCCTTAATTATTTTTTAGAGTAGGTCCTTAGTAGTTTATCCTAGCAGTCAGCTCCGACCTAAGCATGCTCTACGTAAGGGACTGATGAATATAAGTGAATGATCTGTATGTTGTGCTTCATAAAAATGCAACTCGGGTATAGGTAACCCTCACAAGGTCATTTAACCCAAAAAGTTGTAAACATTTAAAAAAAATTAAAAAATTATAAAAAATTAAAAAAAAATTAAAAAAAAATAAGAAAGGGAGAATAAAATTTGCCCATTGTTGGTTGGTTCAGAGGTATCTGGTGCTGGACTTGGTAGGGTGGGTTACGATCCGATCCCCCACAACTACAATTGGGTCAATAAAAGGGGTTACACCAGTTTGTGTACCAGAGCCCCATGCTTGAGATCAGAATCACTAACCTGTCACTTTACTATGAGTATGTACGGATAACGGGCTTAATGTGATTGCACCAGAATGAAGAGGACCCAAAAGAGATGCAAAAGGTAGGCCTAGGTACAGTGGGGTAGTATGGATTGGTTTGTATAGGAATGAAGTTTATGTCCGTGTCTGCGGAAAAGTGTCATTACGATATCCTTGGTTCACTTAGTTAGTACCTATCACTTCATCCTAGTTTGTACTTAGAAGCCCTTTTAGCCCAAATCCTTCGTGGATACCACCTTTTTTTGTCATGAGCTATAAAGTGTTTTGCTTGAGGACATGCAAAGGTCTAAGTGTGGGAGAATTTGATAACACTGAATCACACTACGTATTTGACTCGGATTGCACATGTTTCTTAGGATTTTATTGCTATTTTCTTGTGTTATGCTTGTGTTTTGTTTTGTTTTCAGGTTCTTTGTATTCCCAGAGCTCCTCGTGAAGAAATGAAGAAAAACGAGCAAGAAAACCAATTTTTGAGGAAATTGTACACATGGCATCCACCATGGCGGGCGCCATAGGGTAGGCCATGACTTGGATAGGAGTCAACTGCTGTCAACTGCCACGATCTCCACTTCTTTTTCCTTGGTTCACATGGCGGGCGCCACCTTTGTCGTATGGTTTCCCTCCCAAAAGAAGTTGAAGGGCACTTTGGTCTTTCCATAGTTTTTCCTAGGCTATAAATAGATGAGTCCTTGATCCTTTTTCTTCATCCAAGCTTAGTTTCAGAACTCAAGCCATATATTTTCAGTATTGTAAAGTGATAAACTTCTCACATCGGGGAGTTATCACACTGTTTGATCGAGTCTGTAATCGAGTTTGGAGCACTCTGGTAGAAGTTAATCCTGCCGCCATTTTCATTTCCTGTCATTTATTTCCAGTTGTACCAGATTTAAAGCCTCCGATTTGGAGCAGGTTTCTATTTACTTTCCCGCACTATTTACTTTCCCGCACCATTTACTTTCCCGCACCATCTATTTTCTCGTACCATTTACTTTCTCACACTATTTACTTAAAAAAGAATCTACTTTAACATGGTCTATTTCAACATGTATATTTACATTTCCATGTCCGGCTAAATTTTAAAGGTTAGAATATAAGGATCATAGTTAAAGTAGTATTCCATACAAGGTGTTAATAGAAATGCTTAGGGGTTATTCTGATTTTTAACACAAGTTTTCTGCACTTTATTTCTGTTGGGTAAGATCGAAAGCCGTCCAACCTTTGGTTAAACTTGGTTAGTCTTAACTGTTCAAAGGAAGCGAAAGCGCTTTGTCTAGTTAAGTAGGAGTTTTTAATACTTTAGAAAAAACAATTTTAAAACTATTTTCGGACGCATTTATGGGTTTAAAGTCCGGTTTGCATGAACCTCTTTTTGTTAAAAGTTCTAAGTCAAAATACTTTTCAACTGAGTCAAAAAACTATATTTCTTAAAAATAGGTTTATTACTTTAACGCAATGCGCGCCTTTTTATAAGTGACAATAAGAGGGTTCGATTAAGGGATAAACTCGGTTCTGAATACGCGAAAGCGACAGTTCCCGTTAAATTAGTTCTTTTCATAAGTAGAAAACATTACCCCATAAGTGGTTCTATTTACAAGCATTTGGAATACTATCCGACTGTGTGAATTACATTCAGGCCTGTTGTTTTAAATTAAATTTTATATCTTCGTACTTTACTTCGCTTTTACTGTGCACTCACGAACTCCCGATTGATTTACCTTAGATAAACATCATAACAATAGAAACCGATAGATTGACGTTTGGTCTCTGTGGTATCGATAATCTTTTATATTAGTCTGACGAGATTCGTATACTTGCGAAAACACCGCATCATCTATCAATGGGCAAACTTTTGACATGGTCTTGTGAGTTGATATTCATTGTATCTTTTATTATATTGTGTTGATTAGTAGCATGAATATCATGAGTAGGATCGATGTGGTATTGTGAGGATGCGTGATAATAGTGATGAAGAACGATATTCACATACATTTGGCAAATTAGTTGAATGCATATTATTCATGTGTACGTATTCTGATCTTGGAGTTATATATGAATCGATTCATTAGTTTGATATGGATGTTATAGTAATATCTGTTAGGTTCTGAACTCTAGAGATAGATTTAGATCTAACATTCACTGTGGGTATCGATTCTTAATGCTCTGTGTTGTCGAGTTGCGTGAGACATCATCGATGAGGCGATGCGGTTGTTATATCAACTTTGCGTTAGACATAACCTTTGTTATGAGTGATACGTGGTGATATTAGACGAATGCTTGATTTATGTATAATATGATCGGAAGAATGCATGTGTTATCGATTGATCTCTATTGAGTTTCTCTTCTCCAACGAATGTGTTATTGTTATTTACTTGCTTTTTGTTCCTTTAATTTCCGCATTTCAAACAAAAGCTTAGAAACGTAGAGACTGTGAACGACGCTCTTTCCCTCCACCGATCCCTGTGGATACGACAACCCTCGGGAATTCTTTCAAACATAAACATTTGCTTGCCGCTTTACCGCTCCAACAAATTGGCGCCGTTTCCGGGGATTGATGTTTCGATATTGAGTTGCATCGCATAGTTTCTATGTTTCTAAGCTTCGTACATAATTGTCTATATTGTATATTTACTTGTATAAACACTTGTTTTGCTTTTATACGTACTTGTTAATAGTTGTTTTCCATAAATGGTTGTATATACATGTTTTCCATCATGTTTGTGTATGTGTGTGCATATTTTTGTTTTTGGTTTACGTTTGCTCAAGTGTTGCAGGTTTTATTGTGTCTCTACCGGTGAACGAAGCAACATGAAGGAGCTTGTACGTAAATAAGGTGTTGAGCTAACGACGTGAAACAAGCGCTTGTTGGGAGGCAACCCAACGATTTGAGTTTGTACAGTTTTATATTTAGTAGTATTGTAGTATAATGTGACATTGGATGGATTGCATGAGAGGGAGATGTTTTTGAAAATTCTAAAGTTGGCCTGTCTGCGCTAAGAGCACCCTGTTGCATTTTGAAAAATCTCTCATTTTCCATCCACTTTCACCAATATTGGTTTTTATGTTCATTTAGTTTTAGATCAATTTTGTTAGGTTGTTAGAATAATTTATGAGTTTGCTCTCAAGTTTGTTTTTGATTAGCTTGAGGATGCAATTTAGTGATTGTTCAAGTTTGAGTGTGTCAACAAGAAAATGTCATGGTATTGATAAAAGTTAGAAAGAAAGTTGCAGTGTCAATGTTTGTGTTTAGTACTTTCTACAACATATCATAAACATGAACTTTAGGCTTTGTACAAATAACATGCCATTCATTCTCTTGCAATTTTTGTTCATTTGTGAATCACTTTAGTTCATATCCCCATGTAAGGAAACCTCCATTGTTTACTAAATGCTTGTATGACTGATAAACTTTGTTTAATACATTTGATTCATGCTTTATCTTTTGATTACTTTGATTTTGTGGAAGCATTAGAAATAATCAAGGCATTTGTTTATATTGAGCACAACCGGATCCAAAAGTATCTTACCCGTAAGAAGTGAGAATTCGTTAACCCCTTTGAGCCTAAACAGTTTAGATCTCATTTTAGTGATGAACTTGGTTTATGTACATAATTTGAAAGTATAGTTCATCATTGAATTTTGTGAGGTTCTAAAAATTTCTTCTCGAACCTTTGAACATTGTTTTAATTTGATTTCCTTGCCATAAAAAGCAAGGAACATTCACTTGAGGTTTGGTTGAATTAAAGTTGGGGAGTGTCACGGTGAGAATTGGATACAATAGTTATTGGTTAACTAGGATTACATTTCTTTTATTTCGCCACCGACTTTGATTTATCCAAAGGAAAGGTTCAAGGTCAAAAACCTAAAGGGGGAGATCTAAGGTTCGGGGGTTGGTTACGCCTAGGGAAGGTATTAGCATCCTAAACGTCCGTAGTACTCTACGGGAGCCTCTTGTTTTATTATGTTATTTTTATTTTTTATATTTCGCTTGCTAAGGGTACTATGCTAAAGGTTGAGAACCCTAGGGGTTAGTATCTAAGTATACTCACCAAGACATCGCATCTTGTGCCTACGTATCCTGACGGGAGTGGAATCAGAGTACTCGTAGTCCCCCTCAAAGAGGGTGAGGAACTCTTGACGGCGGTCAAGGTCCCAGGGGGAGGTAAGTATCCATGGCAAGATACTTACATGGAGTGCGGCGACTCCAAAGTTAAAATTAAGTTGAATGGAAGGTTCTACAGATTAGTCCTATGACATGGTAGTCAATGTAGGTGTTCTTTTCCTTTGGAATTAATTAAAGGGAAAATGTTATCCTAATGTCTGCCTGACTCAAATTGATCAATGTATTCTAGGGGAGTATATGAATTAAAACCATATAGGTGTATCAAAACAAGAAAATTGATAAATAACCAGAAAATGATGAAATTTTAATTTAAAATAATTAAAAACTAATTAATTAATTAAGATAAAATCTAATTGAAAATTAGTGAATAAATTAAAATCTAATTAATAATTGGATTTTTAAATCTAATCAAAAGCTAAAAGAACTAAATTCTTAAAAAAAACTAGAAGTAACTCTAATTATTTAAATTAAATCTATTTTTTTTAATCATAAAATAATTTAACGTATAAACATGATAAAATAAATAATCAAAACAATAAAAAAAATGCAAGAAAAAAAAATAAAAAAAAAGGTAAAGAAACGAAATAAAAATAAAATGATAATGACTTGAATTAAGAGAGGAATATTGGGTCAGGCTTACAGTTGATCCAGTGCAGTGTAGGGCCTCTGATATGCACCCACGACCATGATCGTCCAACCAGATGATGTAGTATAGAATGTGACAAGTGGCTCCGGTGTCCCCCTGTCATTGCCTGAGTCGTGTACCAGTAGGCGATGAATTTGAAAAACGACAACACTACAGGTGAGAAACACATCACCATTTTCACACTTATTTCCTCTTCTCCTTCCACCTCTTCCTAACTCACAACCACCCTCTCCCTTCCGCTTCTCGTCATCACTCAATCTCGCCGGAAAAGAAAAAAAAATTCATCCCACCTCAGCCTCTCGTTTCAATCTATCCGTCGTGATCTTCTTCCATTATCATTAGCCATACCATTAACATTGACCCAAGGTCCAGACGATTTATTCAACAAGCCATATTAAAATCTTCCCCCGATTCATTACCACCAAAATTTCCAGCAACAGAAACAGAACTCTCCCACTCAAGAGATTATGAATATTTTCGTTCCCATGACCATTCGACAGATTACTAACATAAAGCCGAGAAATAAAATCTTCTAGGGTTTGATTCTCATTCTAAGGGTTTTGAATTTGGGACACAAATCGACGGTCACCCATGGAGGGGTTTTGGTTCTAGCTAACGTTCACATTCAGTGTTCGGGTTCGATTCGCAAAAATCAACGATACAACTACAGAAATGGAAAAGGAATCAAGATAAAGAATCACCTGAAAACAAGTTGATTAGAGGTACGATTATGATATCTTTCGATTGCCGCGGATTGTGATTCGATTCCTTCTTCTGCCTTCTTCTTATTTGATCCAAACGTTGCTGTATGTTGTGCTTTTTCGCTGCTCTGAATGTATACACCTTTCCTCTTTGATGCGTGTGTGTATCTGTTTCTGAATTTTTCTTTGAATCGGTGAATCTCTCTACTCAGTATGCCTTAGTGTATGAAGGTGTGTAGTGCGATGTTTATCTCTGCCTGCTGTTTGTATGCGCTTGTGCTGTGAGATTTCTGGTGATTTTGGGTGTGGTATGAATTCCTTACAATACGTGTGTTTTTGGTATGAATTTGATGCATGCCTCTTCTTTTCTCCACCGTGTGTATGATGTTCTGTGAACTGGTGTCAATTTTTGGGGAGGATTGATGAACTTTGCAAATTTTTGATATGCGTGTATGTTGCGTGAATTTTTCTGATACGCTGAACACTCTCTGTTACTGCTCTGCTTCCTCTCCCTGACGTGTGTGTTTGTTTCTCACTTTTTCTTCCGGTGTGGCGTGTAAACTTTTGGTGTGTGAAATTTTCTGGTATGCTGCTATTGAGAGTGGGTGTAAGTACGTGAATTTTGGTGAGGAATGGATACAGTTGTGTATTTGTTTATGGTGTTATTTTTTCTGATGAAGATTCGTGTATGGTTTTTTTTGTGAATGGTAATCTGCCCCGAATGACATATTTTCCTCTCCTTTTTATAGACTGAATGGACATTGAATTCGCGATTCCAAATTGATCGCTGAGATTGTATGGTTGATCACGGTTTTGGAAAGAAAATATGGCTGTTTATGATTAAGACTCCTAGCCCTGTTTGTGATTGTGTGATTAAAAGCTTTCCGCCTTCAACCGAAAATGTCCGAGACAAGTTTTGGATTGTTTTTGGAAATATTTTAGCTGCTATAAACACGATTTCCTTATGATAATATTATTTCCGTATTAATCCAAACATGTTCGAACACATTCCGATTTCCTTATTCAATTTGATTTTCTCACTGACTATTTTGCTTTAATGTTGATGATTGTGTTTGATCCTGTGATTAATGATGATCTCCTTCCTTTCAATTATGTTTGGATGTTGTTTGAAGTAGGTATTAGAAACACTTTAAAATACTGATTTTTTCACGTTAACAACTGATTATGTATTGATTTGCTGATCTGGCTGTGATGTAGGTGTTAAATGAAACTTCTACAACATGAAGGCATGGTTTAACAGCGGTAATGCTTGCATATGCGGGACCTACTATGGAAGATTGTGTAGCTGGCTTAAGAGTTTCCTTCTTTTTTGAATTAATGCAAATGATTTTGGAATGCTTATTGTTCTCCTTGGCAACATAGACTTTTGTAATCTTTGGATCAGATGTAATCAAATTAACTTTGTAGCTTGTATCATGACCCTTTTTGAATGCAACGAACAAACTATTTACTTTGAGTTCACCGTCTTTAATTACCTTGTCACATGTGAACCTTTCTTGACTTTGGATCCTTTGAAATTGAATGAGGATTACTCTTGAATAATTAATTTGAAGTTCTAAACTTATAACCTTTGAATCTTGTTTAAACTTGAGAACTTTTGAAAAATGTCTTGTGAATCCAACTTGCATCTTGTAATTCGAGATGAACTTTAATGACCCAAAGAGTTTTTATCTTGCAAATCTTGAATTTCGAACTTGTAATGATATCATGATGAATGTCAGGCCTTGAAAATTTGGAATTTTGGAGTTTGACATCTAAATGCAAATTGAACCAAGGTCTTGAAATAACTTGGACTTGATTTGAACTCTTACATTTTCAACTTGAATTTGAAGCAAAAACATGAACCTTAGAGCTTGATTAAACTCTCTTTTGTAAATTTTCCATGAGGAAACTTGAATCTTTATGAACCATTTCAAAGTGTACGGCTCACCGCTAACAAGAAAACCTATATACTTTCTCTTAAAACCCTGATCTAATCTTCAAGAACAACACCTTGACATTTATCACCTACTCAATCACAAATGAATTGGTACAAGAAAACATGCCTTGAAGAATCCCCAGATACAATTTGTAACGCAATTGGTCACACAACTGTGACTAGTTTTTATGACCACGTGCCGCATCCATGGATAGAAAACCCAGATTCTCCTTAGAGAAACTTCCGAGAAACCTTGAGAATAAAAGACCTTGTGTTGACTAAAAGGGGCCACAATAATAAGGGCATATTCTTCCTCCCTCTTCACAAGAATCCAACATAATTTACAAGGGACTAGAATCACCATGAACACCTACACAACTTCCATGACCTTTGAACCTTCTGCGGCAACCCTAATTCACAAAGAAAACAAAAAAACACAAGTATGGTAAATTGGTTAGCTATGCATGGATGATTGAGCTAGAAATGATGTGATGTGTTATGCAGACGATGCGAAATGAAAACATAATCTTAGCGCCAAAAATTAGGGTATGACAGATGCCCCTATTTAAATTTCTTCTATCCAGAGATATGGAGATTGAAATCTTCGTCTCGACGTGATAGGAGAGACTTAAATACAAACATGCACAATTTTTGGCCCTAAGATGCCACAAGATGCACATGATATGCCATGAAATGATATGAATGCAAGAAAGAGATCCACAGGGGATAACAGTATACAGAAGATGTTGGAACACAGTTAACGAATGGAAGACCCAACGAGGAACAACTTAGCAAGACTCTATGGGGAAAGATCCAACTCCACCGGGGATGAAACTCAACTCCACTGGGGAAGAGACTACCAACTGACAATCACAGGGTAGCTTAAACATATCGTGAGAAACTTGAAAAGAAGGATAACTTACTGCCAAACAGCTGGTAGCCTAAGCAAAGGTATCCAATTGAAATAAAGGACGTATATTACCTACTATTACACATGATAGCCTACACAGAGGTAATAGACTAAGGAGAAGTGATCACCTATTACCAAACACGGCAGCCTAAACACAGGTGTCCGATCCAAAAGAAAATATATGTTACCTACTATCAAACATATGATAGCCTAAGTAGAGGTAAACACAAAAGGGAAGATGACCTACTACCAAGCTTGGTAGCCTAAGCAAAGGTATCTGACCAAAATGAAAGACATATTACCTACTATCAAACATGATAGCCTAAGCAGAGGTAATAGACTGGAAAAGAAGGATCACCTACTGCCAACTTGTGGAAGCCTAAGCAGAGGTGTCCGACCCAAAAGAAAGGTGTGTTACTTACTATCAAACATATGATAGCCTAAGCAAAGGTAAACACATAAGGAAAGATGACCTACTACCAAACATGGTAGCCTAAGAAAAGACATCTGACCAAAAAGATACGGTATATTACCTACTATCAAACATATGATAGCCTAAGCAAAGGTAATAACCAAAAGGAGAGATCACCTACCACTAAACACGGTAGCCTAAGCAAGGGTGAACACAAAAGGAAAGATGACCTACTACCATACATGGTAGCCTAAGCACAGGTATCAGACCAAAAAGATATGGTATATTACCTACTATCAAACACATGATAGCCTAACCAGGGGTAATAACCTGAAAGGAGAGATCACCTACTACCAAACACGGTAGCCTAAGCAAGGGTGAACACAAAAGGAAAGATGACCTACTACCATACATGGTAGCCTAAGCACAGGTATCAGACCAAAAAGATACGGTATATTACCTACTATCAAACACATGATAGCCTAAGCAAAGGTAATAACTAAAATGAGCTTATATGATTCAGCTGCTTCTTTAACTAAATGTTCCATTTAGAAAGAGTAAATACTGGGGAATATGCTGAGAAAAGAAATGACTGTCTGTCAAAGTTTAGAATTAACCAGAGAATTTACTGCCGAAATCCTGGAAACAGAGAAACATCTTCTGTTGAAGTCTGCTGGAGATCTACTGCCGAGAATAACCAGAGAATTTACAAATGAAATACCTACTGCCGAGGTATTATGGAGATCTTCTGCCGAGATTTTCCAGGAAAATACCTACTGCCGAGGTCTTCTAGAAATTTTCTCTTTCAAATTTTATCGGAGAATCTACTGCCGATATTAACCAAAGAATCTGAAATATAGCCGACTTCAAAGGATAATAAACCTCCCATCGCCTCAAGGTTGTATGCCATGAACGGGTTTTCAAATAAACACTTCGAGGTTGTATGCGCGAATGGGTCTCAGTTTCCTTAATCAAGTATTCCACTTGACAAGGGTAAAAATGAATTCAGAGCTCCGAGGTTGTGTGTTACAAGCGAGTCTTGAAATAAATGCTACGAAGTTGTTTGCCTTGAGCAAAGTCTTGAAATAAAAGCTACGAGGTTGTCTGCCTCGAGCAAAGTCTTGAATTCTTCCTGGAAAGGTGAATACTTGTGGGAAAGCATCTTCACAGGGGGATTGGAATTTCACTGGAGATTGAAGACTTTAGCGGGAATCCATAATTCTTTGGAGATTAGGAAAATTCACCAGGGATCTTCACAAAGAGATGGAGGCCGGTTAATTTGCAAAACATGTCTTCTCAAATAAAGAGAAAGATCAACCGTAAGAATCTTCACCAAACTTCTCGGAGAGATGCCATTTGATGAAAGTAACTTTGAATAGTGGACTCACTGGGAGAATATCACTGAGGAGCAGTATTGCTATAGTTTGAAATTGTAGCAGGAATTCTCAAATAAAGAGAAAACCTGTAAAGTCTTCAACAAACTTCTCTGACGGATTTCCGGAGAGATGTTATTTGATGGAGAACAAATTGATGATCTTGATAACTTCTGGGGATAGACAAACTATCTTGAAAAGAGACTGCCATTTGCCATCCAAATAGAAAACCTGAAAACAAAACAAGCTGCTCAAATAAAGAGGCTGCCACTTGTTGTCTGGGTATAATTTCTGAGAAAATGATGTAACAACACTGCCGGAGAAATATTTTTGTCTTCAATGGTGATCAATTAGATTCTTCCGGGGAGGCAAAGTGCAAAATAAATGCACACTCAATTTAGGTTTAACAGCCTAGAGAGATTTAAAAATTTTGATTGTCAGGGACCAAAGTTCAATTCAGGGAATAACTGAAAAGAAACGGTCAAGCAAGACTCTATCCAGTGAGGAATGAACTCAACTGGGGTTTATCTTTATCCAAAAACGGAAAAGAAAACTAAAGCAACCATCTTCCACGAGGATCGAGCTCAATGGGGAATTGGAAATGATGTGCTATTTCTACTTAGGGCTGACGACTCTACTTTGAGGGAGAAGACAAACCCGGTCACTTGGGGATAAACACAACCAATGTGAAAGAACAAACAAACAAGCATAAAAATGCAAAATGCACCGATGCCGTGTATCTATATGAATGAATGTATGTTATGCTTATGCTTATGCTGACAAAACAGACAAAGAGACGTAAACTGAAGATGAAATAAATATCTCGACACAGATACTCAGCCAATAGAAGCATCACTGGGGATGAAATGGAAAACCACATATAGAAACAAAGTCTTGCTTCAAGGCTTCAAACTTCTCTGAGGAAAAGGAGCGCACTCCATTTGGGGATGAACATCATGACTTCACTTAGGGAATTGTCAAGATGAATTCAGTCACTCTGTTGAGAATGAGAAAGACCCACTGGGTAAAGAATCAAACTTATGATTGGAGACATTTCATAGGGGATAAAATAAATATCCACTGCGAATTGAAGTAGTCTGAAAGGAAGTTGTAACTGGAGATGCCAGAGATGAGGCCACACAGGGAATAAAATAAATATCCATTTCATTGGGGGAAGCTCAGATCAAAGTTGCAAATTGAAGATGTAAGAGTTGAGACTTCATGGGGATGAAATAAACATCCACTTCACTGGGGAAAATTGAAGTTGTAAGAAGTTCGTTGAGTGAAGTATCAGTTACTTCATTGAGGGGAGGTTGAAGCCAAGGGAATCCACTGGGGGGAATTCTTAGGTCACCAATTGGGGAACTTTGCATCAGACACACCATAACTGCTTGAAGTAGAAATTCACCGGGGAATAGTTGTGACTGACTGAAGTAGAAATTTGCTGGGGAATCATGACGCCAATTGAGACAGAAACTCTTTGGAGTATGGGTGAAGAATGTTGTGAGAACAATGTAGCTCTGCATTGATGAACTGTGTAGTAGTCGCCATTTTGAACAGCGGTAGTCGTGAATGGATAAAGAGTCTTCAGTTCTCAAATGCCCCAGATCACATGGTTTATGGGAATAAGTCATCTCAAGAGGATTTTACAGAAAACTTGGCATCTAAGATGTTCCAACGTCTTTCAACTCTTAGAGAGATTTGTAGAATCTCGATGTAATTGCCCCATATCGACTGTATTCTGTGTAACTGAGTCTTCAAACTTGCCCCCTTGGGGTCAGATTATGGAAGCAGCAACTGAGAATAACTTGCCCCTGTTTAGCGGAGTCTTCAGGAAACATGCCCCTGGATACGATCATCATTCTGAAATAATTTTCCATTTACTCATTAGAGTTTCAAGTCTAAAAAGACCGAGCTCATTACTGATGCTCATATGTAAGCTTCTATGATGTCGAGCAACGTTAGCATGTAGAAAATGTTAATTCTGAAGTGGGTAATGCAGCACACATGTTTGTCTTGAAGTTTTTTGAAAAGATATCGCGATAACTTGTGACCGAATCACTAGTTAGGATATGAATTAATTTTACAAAGCCAACACCAATTTTGAGCATAGCTCATAGGAGTCAGGAAACGTTATCTCATTGAGTATGCTTTCGAAATAAACCTTGCTTCAATTAGGTCTTTTAAGGGTTGTATCATGGCTTGGTTCACGGTTTACGGAACAAAGGATAAAGGCTCAAAGTTTATTTGTACCCGCCCATTCTTCGTGATGTTCTTCGGGCCTACATTCAGTTAACCTGACACGAGCACTCATCTCTCAAAAGGAGTTTTTTTTATACGGTTGAGAAACCACTGAGGCTTTGGACATGACAGTCACTCACCTATTTGCTTTTGTCGTTCGATCACACGACTTTGTTATTCATTGAGGATTTTTCTTTATAATCCTTTGCTTTCGTTTTCACGTTCTTTGTTTTATTCCCTAGCTTTTGCCCGGACGAAGTCTCTTAGATTTGAAGTCCAGCGGGATGCCCCAATTTTCCTAAGTCTCCTTCATAGGTTTTGACTTAGCAGGCTTTTTCTTTTTTCTTTTTGATTTAGGAACAAGTCGTGTGACTCTAAGTCGTTTTGACCTTTTTAAAAGGATTGTGACAACCTCACTCTTTAGATAGTCGAAGGAAAATCATTGTGGATTTGACTTCCAGCCTCTTAACTTGTAAGGGATAGATAAAGTAGATTCTCGGATGTTCACTCCTTTTTTGAAAGTTTGGGCGCTCGAACAGCTTAACTGAACACTACCCTGCCCCAGGTTAAAATTGAGGGTTTATTTTATTTTATTTTTTTATTTTGGAAAAGAAAACTCCTACTTCAAGGCTCAAAGAGGTTAACGAGGGTTTATCTCCCTTATATCTCCGGTGTTTGGGATTTAAAACAATGCCTTACATCCTCAGCAGGGTTTTATTCAAAAGCATACAACAAGAGATCTTGTGTTTTTGATTCGTCATCCTCCCTCCAATTCTCTACCAAAGTAAGAGATTGGGCCGAGTTGGCATTATAAAACAAGAAAAGCATTCTAACAGAAAAACATTTTATGAGTGACTACTAATGGACTTCTTCAAGACAAACATATTTATTGCACTAATCATTCAAAATAACAATTTCTTACAACGCCAAACTGAATGCATTAACGAACGCAGAAAATTACATATGAAAAACAACAAATAAGCTTAAAATCTGACAAGATATAACCTAAAGAAAACCGTCCTCTATATCAATCCACCTTGTGCAAGGAGGGGATTACTTATTGTTCAAGTAAGAGATGGATCTCAACTTGGGGTTTGCATAATTCGAAGGACAAGACTCCCTTTTGAATCATCTCTTTCACTTTCTCCTTCAAGACATAGCATTCCTCGATATCATGGTGTTGGGATATGACCAAATCTTTGACCCAATTCATCAGGCTCCTCTTGGTATCCTTCAAGTTTGCAACTTTGTCGCGAAGTACTTGATTCTCAAACTCTTAGGTTTCCCTCAGATTCTTTATCGTGGTAGAAAAATTTTCCATGTTAGCTTTCAAAGCGGCAATCTCTGCTCGAAGTGTGTGGTTTTCTTGTTCCAAATGATCCATCTTCTTGGCTTGAGTACCGTGCTTATGATGACTCGACTATGGTAGAAAAAATAAAAGTGAGAACTTGGAGTGCAAAGGATGCGATGTAAATGATGTATGCAAATGCAGAATGCAAATGAATTTCAAGGAACTCAAAGGTTATGTTACAAACACTATAAAGTGGATAAAACTTTTGAGTGACTGAAAAGGTCTTATTTCATTGAATTTCTTTTTTTTTTTTAGGATTACAATATAGAGTACAATTTCCAAAATCCACGGTAAAACCTATGATGTTTGCAAGACAACTCTAAATTCCTTGCGAGGGTTAGAAAGATGGTCCATGATTGCATGGATGCATGAATGCACAAACACAGGTATACACATATTCACAAACACACAGACAAAGGTCCTAGGTTCAAAGGTCGCGATCATGGAGCCAAGGTCTACCCATCCCAATAGGAGTGCACTATAGTTTCAAATGTACCTGCCGAACGGGTTCTACAAAGTTCCCAGAGTCTACAATCCATCTTTCGGATATTATCGATTTTCCAGATCACTTAGTAGTCAATAATATTCTCAAGAGAATCTCGTCTGACTGTAGTATCGCGTAGCAACTATCGCAGAAATAGACTCCCGCATAGTCCTCGCACTACGCCCTAATAGGCCAAGTTGGGTTAAAGGTAACTACGGTCCCCAGTCCCGAGGGCCTTTAGATCGAAACCATATCGTCTTCACAAATGAACTCGTTGGACAAATGTTTTATTCGAGAGGGCCTAGACTGAGTGGTGAAGTCTCAATTTACTTTTTCAGGAATCGACTCCCTCAAAGTATCATTGAAGTCTCACCGTTTTCCTATCTTAATTTCACTCTAGTCCGGGTGTAGGACTTTGTCTCACCACACTAAGTACCCAAACCTGTACAAAAAGAAAACCAAGCAAGTAAACAATAATAATAACATAAATAAACGAGTTAGGGGAAACCCTCAATAATAAAAAAAACATCCTAAGAATCCCCAGTGAAGTCGCCATTTCTGTCGCTGTGAGAATTGGATACAATAGTTATTGGTTAACTAGGACCACATTTCTTTTATTTCGCCACCGACTTTGATTTATCCAAAGGAAAGGTTCAAGGTCAAAAACCTAAAGGGGGAGATCTAAGGTTCGGGGGTTGGTTACGCCTAGGGAAGGTATTAGCATCCTAAACGTCCGTAGTACTCTACGGGAGCCTCTCGTTTTATTGTGTTATTTTTATTTTTTATATTTCGCTTGCTAAGGGTACTATGCTAAAGGTTGAGAACCCTAGGGGTTAGTATCTAAGTATACTCACCAAGACATTGCATCTTGTGCCTACGTATCCTGACGGGAGTGGAATCAGAGTATTCGTAGTTCCCTTCAAAGAGGGTGAGCAACTCTTGACGGCGGTCAAGGTCCCAGGGGGAGGTAAGTATCCATGGCAAGATACTTACATGGAGTGTGGCGACTCCAAAGTTAAAATTAAGTTGAATGGAAGGTTCTACAGATTAGTCCTATGACATGGTAGTCAATGTAGGTGTTCCTTTCCTTTGGAATTGATTAAAGGGAAAATGTTATCCTAATGTCTGTCTGACTCAAATTGATCAATGTATTCTAGGAGAGTATATGAATTAAAACCATATAGGTGTATCAAAACAAGAAAACCCACATACTTTCTCTTTAAACCCTGATCTAATCTTCAAGAACAACGCCTTGACATTTATCACCTACTAAATCACAAATGAACTGGTACAAGAAAACATGCCTTGAAGAATCCCCATATACAATTTGTAACGTAATTGGTCAGACAACTGTGACTAGTTTTTATGACCACGTGCCGCATCCATGGATAGAAAACCCAGATTCTCCTTAGAGAAACTTCCGAGAAACCTTGAGAATAAAAGACTTTGTGTTGACTAAAAGGGGCCACAATAATAAGGGCATATTCTTCCTCCCTCTTCACAAGAATCCAACACAATTTACAAGGGACTAGAATCACCATGAGCACCTACACAACTTCCATGACCTTTGAACCTTCTGCGGCAACCCTAATTCACAAAGAAAACAAAAAAACACAAGTATGGTAAATTGGTTAGCTATGCATAGATGATTGAGCTAGAAATTATGTGATGTGTTATGCAGACGATGCGAAACGAAAACATAATCTTAGGGCAAAAATTAGGGTATGACAGGGAGAATGAAAAAGAAGAATGGTAGGTTGCTAAAACTTTTGAAAATTTCAAACAAGCATGAAAAGAAAAAGTGTGAATATGAAGGTGGAAAACAAAAGAAAAATAATGCTTGCTTGAAAGAGAAAAATAGAGAGTGAAATAATTGTGCAAAAGGAAGTTTGAGAAGGTTTGTGGTAAGGGAATGAAAATGGTGAATGGAGTTGAGATGTGTAAATACCATGTATAGTGAATGTTTCTTTTTGCATCGGCAATTTCGATTCAATGGCCTTTAGAAATGTCCCTTTGTTGTGAACCCGGCCAAGCTACAACCTTTAAAGCCCTTAGTGATCTTTTTGCTTCCATGTTTTCATTTTTGATTGTTAGATGTTATATGAATTGAGTTGTTATTTGCATTGTTTGTCAGATGAGTGAAATTTCCCCGCGGTTGCAAACGCGCGTTAATTTCTTCATTCTTATTTGAAGTGGAGTGTTAGGTGTGATTCATTCTTGAACATGTATTTCTTTTGGATGTTTGACATATGTTTTGTATTTAGAATTTGTTTCATAGTCATGTTGTCGTTGTAGTATAGTGGTAAGCATTGCCTTGTGTGTACTTTTGATTTGTATACCATACATTTGTTTTCCTTTTGTAAGGCTTGTTGAGCATGATTTCTTGATAATTACTTTTGTTTATTTGAGTTGATTGATTCTTGTTTGAGGACAAACAAAATAATAAGTTGGGGAGAGTTTGATAAGTGCAAATTGTAGCTATTTTTGTATATAAGTTTTGTTGCACTTATCGATACTTTTTGTTAATATCGTTCGAATAAACCCCGCTTTGTTTGTAATTATGTTTACTTTACGTTATAGTGTATATATTGCGTATCGTGTAAATATCATTGAGTTTAATTGATTTTCTCTCATTTTTGTAGGTATTCAAGCAAGGATATCTTGTCGTATTCATAAAGAGCATTGAATAAGCTTTCCAAAGCCTCCGACCGTGCGTCAATTCGAGTTACGATTCAAAAGTTATGGTCAAAACAAGGGCTAGGAGCAAAAAGGCACCAAAGTTCACTTTGCGAACTTCCCAGCGAACGCTCCCAGAATTATAGCAGTAGAAAAAGGGACCAAAGTTCACATTGCAAACTTTCCAGCGAATATTCACTTTGCAAATAAAAGTTTGCATTGCGAACTTTTGCAGAATAGCAGAGGCAGTTTAGCTGTTCTGAGGCACTCAAGTGCCAAATTTTAATGTTCACTTTGCGAATAAAAGTTCGCACTGTGAACTTGACTGATTTTTGAAATGATATTTAAGTCATTTCATTCATTTATTAGGTTATGTTTTTGGGGGAACTTTCTCCCAACTTCATCAAACATATTTTAGGAGTAGATGATGCATCTTGATGATTCGGAGTAGAATTTGCTTCAATCGACTCTGACACGTCGTGAGAAACTTGTCCTTCTCCTTTCTTCTCTTTGTATCCTCTTTTGTTGAGGTTTTGTATGTAAATCTCTTGATACCTTATGTATTTCATCTAATGTATGTTTGTGAATTAGTTTTGATTCTCTATTGTTGATTGTCTTTGATTGTTTATTTGTGGTTCTTGACAAAAACCTTTTCAAATCTTTGATCTTATATTTTCATCTATCAATGAGCAAACTTTTGACATGGTCTTGTGAGTTGATATTCATTGTATCTTTTATTGTATTGTGTTGATTAGTAGCATGAATAGCATGAGTAGGATCGATGCGGTATTGTGAGGATGCGTGATAATAGTGATGAAGAACGATATTCACACACATTTGGAAAATTATTTGAATGCATATTATTCATGTGTACGTATTCTGATCTTGGAGTTATATATGAATCGAGTCATTTGTTTGATATGGACGTTATAGTAATATCTGTTAGGTTCTGAACTCGAGATATATTTAGATCTAACATTCACTGTGGGTATCGATTCTTAATGCTCCGTGTTGTCGAGTTGCATGAGACGTCATCGATGAGGCGATGCGGTTGTTCTCTCAACTTTGCGTTAGACATAACCTTTGTAATGAGTGATATGTGGTGATATTAGACGAACGCTTGATTTATGTATAATATGATCGAAAGACTGCATGTGTTATCGATTGATCTCTATTGAGTTTCTCTTTTCTAACGAATATGTTATTGTTATTTACTTGCTTTTTGTTCCTTTAATTTCCGCATGTTACCGTTTGAAATCTCTTTTCAAACAAAAGCTTAGAAACGTAGAGACTGTGAACTGCGCTCTTTCCCTCCACCGATCCCTGTGGATACGACAACCCTCAGGAATTCTTTCAAACATAAACATTTGCTTGCCGCTTTACCGCTCTAACATCTGTCTACCTTTGTGTCAAATCGATATTATCCTTGGAATGAACTAGTTGGAGTTCAACTATGTTCATATCAACTGCTACAACAAAACTGTGAGATTCCCAAAGTTTGGTGATTGTGGAGAGCTGATGTTTTTATCTGCTAAGAAAATAGAAGAACTCTTAGAAGACGAGGCTCAGATGTTTGCAATGTTTGCATCATTGCAAGTCGATAATAAGGCTGCAAGTGTTGATCTGCCGGTTGTGTGCAATTTCCCAGATGTATTTCCTGATGATATCAACAACTTGCCACCAGAGCGTGAGATCGAGTTTTCCATTGATGTGGTACCTTGAAGTAATCTTGTGTCGATGTCTTCGTATAGGATGTCACCTACAGAGTTGAGTGAATTGAAGAAACAGTTGGAAGAGTTGCTTGAGAAGAAGTTTATTCGACCAAGTGTTTCTCCATGGGGTGCGCCAGTGTTACTAGTTAAGAAGAAGGACGATGGTATGAGGTTGTGTGTTGACTACAGACAATTGAATAAAGTTACTATCAAGAACATGTATCCTCTTCCACGAATTGATGACTGATGGATCAATTAGTGGGTGCTTGTGTGTTTAGCAAGATAGATTTGAGGTCGGGTTATCATCAGATTCGTGTGGAACCAGACGATATTCTGAAGACTGCATTCATGACAAGGTATGGTCATTATGAGTATACAGTAATGTCGTTTGGAGTGTCTAATGCACCAGGTGTGTTCATGAAGTATATGAATAGGATTTTCCATCCTTATCTGGATCAATTTGTGGTCGTATTCATCGATGACATCTTAATATACTCTAAGTCTGAGGAAGAACATGCAGAGCATCTAAAAGTTGTATTGCAGGTGTTGAGAGAGAAGAAGCTTTATGCCAAGTTGTCCAAGTGTGAATTTTGGTTAAAAGAAGTGAGTTTCCTCGGTCATGTGATTTCTAGTGGAGGAATTATTGTTGATCCGTCGAAAGTTGATACTGTGTTACAGTGGGAGACTTTGAAGTCTGCTACTGAGATTCGAAGTTTCCTTGGCTTAGTTGGTTATTATTGCAGGTTTATAGAAGGCTTTTCGAAGTTAGCACTTCCTTTGACTCAGTTGACTTGAAAGGGTCAAGCTTATGTGTGGAATTGTGCATGTGAAGAGAGTTGTAGAACACAAGAAGAAATTGACGAGTGTTCCGGTATTGATCTTTCCTAATCCGAGTAAGTCTTTTGTAGTATATTATGATGCGTCAAAATGGGTCTTGGTGGTGTACTGATCCAGATTGGTCAGGTCA
Organism: Lathyrus tuberosus; assembly: GCA_022829125.1. Classification (NCBI taxonomy): domain Eukaryota; kingdom Viridiplantae; phylum Streptophyta; class Magnoliopsida; order Fabales; family Fabaceae; genus Lathyrus; species Lathyrus tuberosus. Next base: position 2,862,648 of record JALAZF010000414.1, on the reverse strand, counting down.
TTGCTTATGCATCCAGACAACTGAAGGTTCATGAAAGGAATTATCCTAGGCATGACTTGGAGTTGTCAGTTGTGGTTTTTTGTTTTGAAGATTTAGAGGCATTATCTTTTTGGATCTAGGTTTGAAGTGTTCAACGATCACAAGAGCCTGAAGTATCTGTTTGATCAGAAAGAGTTGAATATGAGGCAGAGGAGATGGCTTGAACTTCCGAAGGATTGTGATTTTGAATTAAGTTACCATTTGGGTAAGGCTAATGTTGTAGCTAATGCATTAAGTAGAAAGTCCTTACTTATGTCAATGCTTATGGTTTGAGAGTTAGAATTGATTAAACAATTCAGAGATATGAGTCTAGTGTGTGAAGAGACTCCTAATAGTGTGAAGTTGGGTATGCTGAAGCTGACTAATGGTATTCTCCAAGAAATCAGAGAAGGTCAAAAATCTGATTTGGGTTTGGTGGATCGTCTCACGTTATTAAACCAAGGTAACGGGGGTGATTTTTGGGTTGATGAGAATGAGGTGATGAGGTTCAGAGATAGGGTGTGTGTTTCGGATGTGCTAGAAATTAAGAAGAGCATTCTTGAGAAGGGTAACAGAAGTGGGTTAAGTATTCATCCTGGTGCCACAAACATGTATCAAGACTTGAAGAAGTTGTTTTGGTGGCCAGGAATGAAGAAGGAAGTAGCTGAGTTTGTGTATGCTTGTTTGACTTGTCAGAAATCGAAGATTGAACATCAGAAGCCGTTGGGTCTGATGCAACCGCTGAATATTCCAGAGTGGAAATGGGACAATATTTCCATGGATTTTGTGACAGGTCTACCGAAGACTTCGAAGGGATGTGATTCAATTTGGGTGATTGTTGATAGATTGACCAAATCGGCTTATTTTATACCGATGATGATCAATTATTCCTTGCAGAAGCTGGTTGAATTATCTATTGATGAGATTATGAAACTGCATGGTATTCCTTCAAGTATTGTGTCTGATAGAGATCCGATATTCACATCGAGGTTCTGAGAGAGTTTGCAGACAACTTTGGGATACTAAGCTGAGGTTGAGTTCTGCTTACCATTCGCAGACAGAAGGTCAAATAGAGAGTACCATCCAATCATTGGAAGATTTGCTGAGGGCTTTTGTGCTAGAACAAAGAGGTGCTTGGGATAGCTACTTGTCGTTGATTGAGTTTACCTACAACAACAGTTACCATTCTAGTATTGGAATGGCTCCGTACGAGGCATTGTATGGTAGGAGGTGTATGACTCCTTTGTGTTGGTATGAATCAGGAGAGAGTGTTGTGTTCGGACCTGAGATTGTTCACCATACAACTGAAAAGATCAAGATGATCCAAGAAAAGATGAAAACGTCGCAAAGTCGTCAGAAAAGTTACCATGACAAAAGGAGGAAAACACTTGAGTTTCAGGAGGGAGACCACGTGTTTTTAAGAGTTACGCCAATAACTGGTGTTGGTTGAGCTTTGAAGTCTCGGAAGCTCACATCGCGTTTTGTTGGTCCGTACCAGATTTTACAAAGGATAGGAGAGGTGGCCTATCGGATTGCTTTGCCGCCGCCACTCGCTAATCTTCATGATGTGTTTCATGTGTCTACGTTAAGGAGATACATTCCAGATCCGTCTCATGTGATCAAAGTGGATGATGTGCAGGTGAGAGATAACCTGACTGTGGAGGTGTCACCCATACGGATAAATGATCGAGAGGTGAAACAGTTATGGGGTAAAGAGATTGCCTTAGTAAAGGTAGTTTGGGGAGGACCAGCTGGTGGAGCATGACTTGGGAGCGTGAAGAGCATATGAGAGAGTCGTATCCGACTCTGTTTTCATAAGGTAATTTTCGAGGATGAAAATTTCTTAAGTGGGGGAGAGTTGTAACACCCCGAATTCAATTAATTAATTTAATTTGAATTATTTAGATTTCTATTTAATTAATTGGTGTTTTAAATTAATTATTGTGTGATTGTGGGGGTAAGTATCTTTGAAGTAGAGGTATAGGGAGAGTAAGAGTTTGACATGTTTTTTTAATTAATGGGAATTTTAATTAATTATTAGAATAGATAGTATTTTTATTTGAATTAATTAATTAAGTAGAATAAAATAAAATGGTGAGATTTAGTTGGAAAATAAGATATTATAGAAAATTAAGGAAAATAGTAGAGTTTTGTGAAAAATTGATTTATTAGAATAAATATTAAGATAAATAGAAATATCCATCAATTAGAGTTAATAAAAGAAGTAAGGGTATTATGATGAAAATAAGGATAAGTTGAGGGTAAAAAAGGAATAGCCTAATTAGAAGGAAACATATGTTAGAATAAAATAGGGTTTTGGAGAACCTGAGAGTGTGAGTACATATTTTGGGAGAAAAGAGGCAACCAGAGCAATTAGGAAGGGCAAATCTTAGAGAGGAAAAACCACTATTGTTGAAGAGTTTAGAGTGCTTGCTGGAAATCCAAGGTAAGGGTGAAAATTTAGTTCACTAATAGGAGTATCATGAAAGGTATCAAGGTTCTCTTAACCTCCAATAGGAATTATGATTTTTTCATAATAAATTTTGTGTTTTTAGGAGAAATTGATGTTTTACTGCTTTCTATTAGTATTAATTTCGTATGATTAATATCTATAATTTGATATTGAATACCATATGATCATCCTCACTTTTATTCATATATGTTGTATCGCTGTTATTTATATATATATATATATATATATATATATATATATATATATATATATATATATATATATATATATATATATATATATATATATATATATATTCCATGGTTACTGTAGCGTCATAAGCTTATATTAATTCGTTCATGGGTGTTACGGTGTTATGGTGTAACTGTGAATGAAATCATATGGTGATATTTTCTATAAATATATTTATACTTGTGAGTGTCGTACCGGCATCGTACCGACATTATGAATGAAATTATATATGTAGAACTAGTAAGACACCTGTTCTCCCGCACAGGTAAATTTTTTTTATACAATAGAAAATGTATGTAGATGAAATGAAATATTTAATTACACATGTATATTTAAGAATTTTTTTTTTGACATTTTAAAATAAAATATTTGCTTATTAAATAAATATAATTGTTAATTAAACTAAAATTGGTATTGCATTGATAGTGACCCGTAAATTCTAATTATAAATATTTATAATTACAAAAAATTAATTAATTTAATATTATAAACTATTATGAATATTAATTAATTTAAATTTATAAAGTTGTGTATGTTCATTTAATGCACGTTATAACTATGTAACTAATGCCTAATTTCTTTAGTTGTATTCAAAGGATTGCACCAAATTACTATTTATTATTAAGTGATGTTAAAAATAGACATTTACAATGCAATGCATCCTTGCTACCATTATGTAGAAACAAATATATGTTAAAAAAACAAATTGATTGGATGTGGAGGATAGTTATGATAATACTAAAAGGCGAAAGAGAATATGTTCCATTATAAAAACAAAATTAAAAAAATTACATGCATACCAACATATCATGTAAGTTCATTGACATTAAGCTTAAAATATAACATTATCAAGATTAAAAGAAATAACAACTTCAGTGTATTGGGGACTGGTAAAGATGGTTGAGTGTTACAGAAGGTGAAGAAGAGTCATGTGACTCAAGGTGTTATGGTCATTGTAGTCCATAACAAAGAAAGAAGCCACATACTACTACACATAAATAATCTAATCAAGCTTCTGACTTAAGGTGTAATGATTTTCATTATTAAACTTTTGGTGACTCTGTGATGCTTTGTAAAGAAGGGCGCCAGGATTTTGATCTCTGTACAGAAGCAGGATTTGTAGACCCCTCCTCTTTGCCTGTGTCTCTCTGCTCTGCCTCCCTGGAATTCAATATGCACTTTAGCATCAATAGTTCATTACTGACATAAGCATTTTGAATAGTAAACAGGTACGACGACATGTTAATTGTTCATAAGCTGTTTTCAACTTATTTTAATAAGCACTACATGTAGCCACATCTATGAAAATAGTTTGAATACCTTTTATCTTTTGTTATAGAAATAACTTATAAATAGCCACTTCTATGATAAACACTTATGCTATAAACGCTTAATTAGTTTCGAGTAACAAAATACCTCAGATGGTTTTAAATTGCAGTCGTGGTCAGAATTGGCGTTGAAGCCGCAATTTAGAACCATTTCATGACCAAATACCAATGCTTTGACAACTATGACAATAATTGCATGACATATTGGTATCAATATGAGATACATCCACCATGATTCATCCCTTATAGACCATGTGCCATGTGATATCATAAGAGTTGGTAGAAAAATCAAAGTCTTTAATGGATTGATTCACTATTTATATAGATTGACAAAATACTACTTACTATATTATTATTCATGGAAGAAAAGGACTATTGATATTATAGAATATGAGATATACCTTATATGTGTTTCCTTGGTCAGATTCCCCTCCTTTCTTTCTCTCATAACCTGGCAGAACTGCATCTTCCTGTGTCTTCTTACTCTTTGCATGCTTCTTTGCCTTCAACACCTTCATAACCTCTAAAACCACAAACACAAAGAAGAAACTCAATACAAAGATCTTACACAGATATGGTTCTAAATTTGTAGAGAAAGAAACATACCTTGATTAGTGATGAGCTTATAAGCATGACCAAGATTAAGAGTCTCATTAGGCCTAAGCAACTTAACCCGAGTAAACTTAACAGTCTTTTGTTCTTGATTCTGCTCTTCTGGTAAAGCAGGTAACACTGTTGCTTGCAAGGTCATAAAGCAACCTAAGACATTTAGCAGAAGTCAAACTATATGCAAAGCTTCACAAGTCACAAGTTCCAATATTCATGAATATAAATGCAAAGCTTTCAAGTAAAGTATATTTCAATGGAAAGTGTTCTATTTCAGTGGAAAGCATATGTCGCAATCTAGTTTTTTAACATACTAATCAATAATAGAGCTTTTGTTCACTTGTTTTAATAAGTTGAGAATTGATTATAATAAGGAAATAAGCATGAAAGATACTTGTAGGATGAGGTTGCAATTGGAATCAGAAATGGATTTCTAAAGGTACATGTATAAATCAAGAGAGAAAGCAATGAATTAGCATTCGTGTATGCAGACTGATCAATTCATGACTATCATTAGTAATTCATTGAAACAGACTACATAAATTATATTCAGTGGAAACATGTTATATCATTTAAATTATTTGGTCAATGTAACTGACCCCGTCTAATGAGATAAGATGATGCTTCTTTTGGTGGATAACTTTTACTATGTAGTTTCATTACAATAAAAAGTAGCAGAATGAAAAACAAAGGTCATAATCACTTAATGAAAAACAAAGACCATGAACCTCATTAGGATTAAGCATTAAGTAAACCCAAGAATTACATAATTTTGCTAGAATCAAAGATATTAGTGTAATACCCCGTATTTTTACTAATTTGGACTTTAGAGACGTTTTAGACATTTAGTAGTATTATTTCTAATACTAAGTTTGTTACTTATTTTCCTTCCACTTTCCAACATATAAAAAGAAAATGATAGTAAGAAAGGAAAGAAAGAGAAAAGAAGAGGAAATAAAGAGGAAAGAAGAAAGGAGAAAAAGAGGAGAAAAAGGGTTTTGGAAGAGAATCCAAGAGAAATCATCATCCATTGATCCAAACTTCATCCAATCATCTCATCTTCATCATTTTCATCATCTATCCAAGGTGGGTTCTAGTTAGTACCAATTTTTAGAAGTTTTGGAATTGTTGGGTTTAGGTCGAATTTATGGAAATCGATGTTTTAACGGTTGAAATTTGATATAAATCGAAATGAATGCTCAATGTGCTTATAGAAACATGTATTGATGATTGTTTTGATGTTTTGGTTTGATTGGAAATGTTAGGTTTTGTGACACTTTGTGTTCTTGAGAAATATATGGTTTTTGAATGTTGTTGATCAAACCTTGCTAGAACTAGGTTGTAGCACCTCTGTTGGTTGTATTTTATGGTTGAGAAGAGGTTTGGATGTGTGGGGAATTTCTGTTTTGCTGAAGCATTCTTCTGAGTTTCACAGAGTGCGCTTAGCGCGCAGGAGCCTGCTCAGCGTGGTTATGAAATCCTGCAACCCCAAATTGCATAGAGATGTGCGCTTAGCGTGACCTGGGACTTGAGATTTTATTCCTTTAGCGGGAAATTCATAACTTTAGACTCGTTTATCGGATTCGATCATTCTTTATATCGATGTAAAGCCGAGGAAATATTCTATGCAATGGAGATGAAATATGTCAATTTTACCGACCGATTAAATAATCGAGAAAGTTCCAAAAGTGATATAATTGTGTTTTAATTGGTTTATATTATTCTACTATGCAATTACGACATGTCTTGCTTATCCTATTATTGTTTAACATGATTGTAAGTGAATATGCATGCAAATATGAAAACGATATAGGAAGAGTGAGGAAACCTCAAACTTGAACTATAGGAGAATCTAGTAAGGAACTAGAAATTGTAGACAACTCTAGATGGTGATGCTCGGGCACGTGTTGTTGGAAGGTACATCCTTGCCGAGTATTGGCCTAGTGTAGAGTGAACACTAGTATGAAACAAGTGGTTAACCTTTGTGGTTGTGAAAAGGCAAGAGAGGCCTTAAGACGGTGTAGTCTTGTGATTGTCAAATACAATCGTATTGTTGTATGTGATCTGTAATCGTAACCGGAATATTTTGAGTGTAGTTTCATGGGTCTCAAGCTCCTCTGAAACGGGTACACAATTACTTGGTAGGTTTGATTCCCTACGTGTAGTACGATTGGAGCCTATGTTATGGGTAGAGACTTGTGATGGTTAACAGGCCATGAGAAGTGACGGTTCACGGTTAACATGCCGATGATCGCGAATCCAATTCGTATGCCAAGTAACTACAAGGATCAATGACTCGGGTTGCCTTCTAGACGTAGAAGCGGACGGGAAGACGAGATGTCTTGGCATGGTTATCGATTAGTGATGTTGTGAGTTAATGAACTTATGTCATGTTTCCATATAGTGTGAGAATTATAAAGTGTAAACTCAAGGGTCCTTCCCCCTTTTCCCCGGACTTGAGTTAGGATTATTAGAACCTTGTTAATCTGAGAGAATCCATAAGATAGGGAACTCACTGAGATTTGATGTATCTCACCCCACGTTGTTTATGTATTTCAGGTGCTTCAGGTTTCGAGAAGGGTAAGGATAAGGTCGTGTGATCTTTCCCTTGCTTGTTGATGGCTAGCTTCCGTAGCGGAGCTCATTTTGAGATCATTATTGATCTAGTTCTTAGTTTTTATCATTTGAACATCTTGTGTATAATATGCCTTAGGTTTTTGTACTTTGTACTTTAGGGCATTTATTTGTATACAATGTGTTAACTAGGAGCTTATGTGTTTCAGTACCAAACACTTGGATCTATATATAATATTTATGCTTTGATGTATGAGTTTTATATATGGGTGTCACAGTTGGTATCAAAGCAGGTCGTATCCTCGACCTAGCCATGAAATAGTATAAGTATTTCTTTCCGTTTCATATACGTTGTGTCGCCATTGGTCTTAAGTGTTATATCTATGGCATTGAGCCTAATCAACTTAATCCTATTTGTATGACCTTTAGGAACATGGATGAAGGACGTAGAAACACTCGTGGTAGACCCTGCACCACTCCTGAAGGGATGAATCTGCCGGGAGGCGACGGCAATGCTCCTCTGTATCAGTTTATGCAACAGATGCAGCAGCAACAGAATCTATTCATGCAGCACATGGTGCAACAAATGAATGGAGGTTTGCATCTTACGGTAGTTGCTACAGAAGCTGAATTTGGGAAATTCCGGGATTTTATCCGCATGAATCCCCCAGAATTTCATGGTGGATTAGTCCCCGTGAAGGCTCACGAATAGATTTCTGGTATGGAGAGGATTTTCTTGATAGTCCAATGCAGTAAAGAGAACAAGGTGTTGTTCGCTTTTCATTCACTGAAGGGTCCCGCTATCAGATGATGGGAGGGCACTTCGGCTTTAATGGCTATTCAGGAAGTGCCTAAGGTTTGGGAGCAGTTCAAAGTTATTTTCATGGAGAAGTATTTTCCGAGCTCATTGAAGACTCAGAAAGAATTTGAATTTCAACAATTAAGACAAGGTAGTATGACTGTGGCCAGTTATGCTGAGAAGTTTGAAGACATGGCTGCTTATTCTAGGTAGGCTATGTATGCTCCTGATGAAAGGTGGAAAATAGACCAGTTTCTATTTGGACTAAAAGCCGAAATATCTCATAGTGTATCGCAGAGAGAGTTCACTACATTTGCTAAAATTTTAAGGCAATGCTATGTGGCCGAGCATAGTTTGAAGAAAGTCCAAGCTGAAGGTGTTGCGAGTAGAGTGAATCAAGGGGATCGCGGAAGATCCAACCAACAATTCAGGCCTAGGAAACAATCTTTCCAAGGGAAACAAGTTCAAGATTCAAGGGCGAGTACACCTCATGTGTGTCGCACTTGTGGCAAGAATCATTCTGGAAGGTGTGGTTTTGAAGGGATAAAGTGTTTCCAATGTCAGAAGGTGGGTCATCTGAAAAGAGATTGTCCTCAGAATAGGACTCAGACACAAGGAAGGGTTTATACCTTAGATGCAAGGAAGAAGAAGAGTGACAATTCCTTAATTGCTGGTACGTGCTTCGTTAACGGATTTCCTTGTTTTGTTCTTTTTGATTGCGGAGCTACACACTCTTTTGTATCGATGCAATGTATGAAGCGGCTTGGGTTACGGTCCATTCCTTTGTCTCCTCCTATGGTGGTCACTACCGCCATGGATGAAATAGTTGAGACACCGTTGATGTGTGAAAACTGTGTTTTGTCTGTGGACGGTAGAGTTTTTCAGATTGATCTTATTTGTCTACCGTTTAAGAAAGTTGATGTCGTTTTGGGAATGGATTGGCTTTCTGTTAATTCGGTGTTTATTGGGTGTGAAGAAAAGCTCATCATCATTCCATCTATTAATGCTACCCCGAAAGATGTCTTAACAACTATTCTAGAAGGTACGGTTGAAATGATAAATTTCTTGTTCGAAGAAGAGAAATCTGTTCTTTTGGTTCTCACTAAGGAAGGGAGTAGCGACCTTCAAGTTTTAGATATTCCAGTAGTTTGTGAGTTTCCCGAAGTTTTCCCCGAAGATGTCACTTCTCTTCCTCCGGAGAGGGAAGTGGAATTTTCTATTGACCTGGTACCGGGAACGGCTCCTATATCCGTTTCTCCGTATCGGATGGCACCGCTTGAATTGAGAGAACTAAAGGAACAATTGGAAGAGCTTATGGCTAAGCATTTTGTTAGACCTAGTGTCTCACCGTGGGGAGCCCCAGTTTTGTTAGTAAAGAAGAAGGACGGCGAGATGCGATTGTGTATTGATTATCGTCAGCTGAATAAAGTCACCATTAAGAACAAGTATCCCTTGCCAAGGATAGACGGCCTATTAGATCAATTGAAAGGAGCCTGTGTGTTCTCGAAGATTGATTTGAGGTCAGGTTATCACCAAATCCGAGTGAAGAGTTCCGATGTACCTAAGACTGCATTTAGGACCCGTTATGGCCATTACGAATTCTTAGTGATGCCTTTCGGTGTGACTAATGCTCCAGCTGTTTTATGGATTATATGAATCGGTTATTTCAAGCTTACTTGGATCAATTTGTTGTGATCTTCATTGATGACATTCTTATCTATTCCCGTACTCCGCAAGAGCACGAATGACATTTGAGAATCGTCTTATCGATCTTACAAGAGAAGCAACTTTTTGCCAAGTTAAGTAAGTGCGAGTTCTGGATGTCTGAAGTTAGTTTTCTTGGTCACGTTATATCACAGGGTGGTGTAACGGTGGATCCGTCAAAGGTTGAAGCTATGATTAATTGGGAGAGACCGAATAATGTATCGGAAATTAGAAGTTTCTTGGGTCTAGCAGGTTACTACAGAAGGTTTATCAAAGGCTTTTCGCAATTAGCATTACCAATGACTAAGCTTACTCGGAAGGATTGCCCCTTTGAGTGGGATTCGGCATGTAAGCAAAGTTTTATGAGTTTGAAAGAAAGATTAACTACAGCTCTCGTTCTGATTATTCCCGATCTGAGCAAGTCGTACGAGGTATTTTGTGATGCGTCTAAGATGGGATTAAGAGGCGTTTTAATGCAAGAAAGTCACGTGGTGGCTTATGCTTCTCGACAATTGAAAATTCATGAGAAGAATTACCCAACCCACGATTTGGAATTAGCGGCGGTGGTGTTTACTTTGAAAGTGTGGCGTCACTATTTATATGGAGTACATTTTGAAATGTTTAGTGACCACAAGAGTTTAAAGTACCTCTTTGACCAGAAAGAGTTGAATATGCGTCAAAGGAGGTGGATGGAATATTTAAAGGATTATGATCTAGAGCTAAAATACCATCCGGGTAAAGCGAACAAAGTGGCCGATGCCTTGAGTAGGAAAGCTTTGAGAAAGGCTGAATTAATGATGTTAGAATATTCGTTGCTGGAAAAGTTTAGAGATTTGAATCTTCATTTTGTGTGGTCTCCTAATGGAGTGATTATGGGGAATTTGAATGTCAATTCTACGTTAAGAGTTGAAATTCAACAAGGATAATTATTGGATGAGAAGTTGCAAGAGATGCTAAGTCAACCAGGTTTTGTGCACGCTAGCGATGGAATGATTATGTTTAACCAAAGAATTTGCGTTCCGAACGATGCGACTTTGAAAAGAAGGATTTTGGAAGAAGCGCATAAAGGTGCTTTTACTATACATCCGGGTTCTTCAAAGATGTATCGAGATTTAAAGAAGGACTATTGGTGGTCTGGTATAAAAAGAGATGCTGCGGTCTTCGTGTCGGAATGTGCGGTATGCCAACAAGTTAAGATTGAACATCAAAGACCGGGTGGATTATTGCAACCATTAGAAATTCCAGTTTGGAAATGGGATAGTATTTCTATGGATTTTGCAGTAGGTTTACCCCGTACGCAAGGTGGTTATGATTCGATTATGGTGATTGTGGATCGACTAACGAAATCTGCGCATTTCTTAGCTGTGAAGACTACTTTCAAGGCAAGTCATCTTGCGAGGTTGTTTATTGCGGAAATTGTAAAATTGCACAGTATTCCCTCTAATATTGTGTCGGATAGAGATCCGAAGTTTAATTCAAGGTTTTGGAAAAATTTTCAACAAGCGATGGGGACAGAGTTGCGGTTGAGCACGTCTAATCATCCACAGACGGATGGTCAGACTGAGCGAACGATACAAACGATTGAGGATATGTTGAGATCTTGTGTGTTAGAGAGTAAGGGGAATTGGAAAGAACTATTACCATTGATTGAGTTCTCTTATAACAATAGTTACCATGTGAGCATCGAAATGGCTCCTTATGAAGCTTTGTATGGAAGAAAGTGTAGGACACCTTTGTGTTGGGCGGAGGTTGGGGAAGATAGAATCTTAGGACCCGAAATCATCCAAGAGACTACGGAAAATATTCGAACGATCCGCGAGAAAATTAAGCAAGCACAAGATCGACAAAAGAGTTATGCGGACAATCGAAGAAGACCTTTAGAATTTGAAGAAGGTGACCATGTATTTTTGAAAGTTACTCTGAGATTAAGACTGAAAGGACCGTTTAAGTCACAGAAGTTAAGTCCGAGATATGTGGGACCGTATCAAGTTTTAGAGAGGATTCGTGAAGTAGCTCACAGATTGGCCTTACCGCCTTCTCTGTCGGAAATGCATGATGTTTTTCATGTATCTCAACTTCGGAGGTTGGTTCCAGATCCTCTTCACCTGATTCTACCTGATACTATTGAAATAGAAGCAGACTTAACGTTTGAACCTCAATCGAGCCGCATTGTGGGAAGAGAAATGAGAGTATTAAGGAACAAAGACATTTCTCTCGTTAAGGTGCAGTGGGATGTAACACATCCGGGTGATACAACTTGGGAACTTGAATCGTAAATGCGAGATGTTTACCCTCATCTGTTCAGGTAATCTTTCAATTCGAGGGCGAATTTCCATTTAAGGGGGGAGGATGTAATACCCCGTATTTTTACTAATTTGGTCTTTAGAGACTTTTTGGACATTTAGTAGTATTATTTCTAATACTAAGTTTGTTACTTATTTTCCGTCCACTTTCCAACATATAAAAAGAAAAAGATAGTAAGAAAGGAAAGAAAGAGAAAAGAAGGAAAAGAAGAGGAAAGAAAGAAGAAAGAAGAAAGGAGAAAAAGAGGAGAAAAAGGATTTTGGAAGAGAATCCAAGAGAAATCATCATCCATTGATCCAAACTTCATCCAATCATCTCATCTTCATCATTTTCATCATCTATCCAAGGTGGGTTCTAGTTAGTACCAATTTTTAGAAGTTTTGGAATTGTTGGGTTTAGGTCGAATTTATGGAAATCGATGTTTTATCGGTTGGAATTTGATATAAATCGAAATGAATGCTCAATGTGCTTATAGAAACATGTATTGATGATTGTTTTGATGTTTTGGTTTGATTGGAAATGTTAGGTTTTGTGAAACTTTGTGTTCTTGAGAAATATATGGTTTTTGAATGTTGTTGATCAAACCTTGCTAGAACTAGGTTGTAGCACCTCTGTTGGTTGTAATTTATGGTTGAGAAGAGGTTTGGATGTGTGGGGAATTTCTGTTTTGCTGAAACATTTTTCTGAGTTTCGCAGAGCGCGTTTAGCGCGCAGGAACCCGCTTAGCGCGGTTCTGAAATCCTACAACCCCAAATTGCAGAGAGTTGGGCGCTTAGCGCGGACAGGGGCGCTCTTAGCGCGACTTGGGACTTGAGATTTTATTCCTTTAGCAAGAAATTCATAACTTTAGACTTGTTTATCGGATTCGATCATTCTTTATATCGATGTAAAGCCGAGGAAATATTCTATGCAATGGAGGTGAAATATGTCAATTTTACCGACCAATTAAATAATCGAGAAAGTTCCAAAAGTGATATAATTGTGTTTTAATTGGTTTATATTATTCTACTATGCAATTACGACATGTCTTGCTTATCCTATTATTGTTTAACATGATTGTAAGTGAATATGCATGCAAATATGAAAACGATATAGGAAGAGTGAGGAAACCTCAAACTTGAACTATAGGAGAATCTAGTAAGGAACTAGAAATTGTAGACAACTCTAGATGGTGATGCTCGGGCACGTGTTGTTGGAAGATACATCCTTGCCGAGTATTGGCCTAGTGTAGAGTGAACACTAGTATGGAACATGTGGTTAACCTTTGTGGTTGTGAAAAGGCAAGAGAGGCCTTAAGACGGTGTAGTCTTGTGATCGTCAAATACAATCGTATTGTTGTATGTGATCATGTAATCGTAACCGGAATATTTTGAGTGTAGTTTCATGGGTCTCGAGCTCCTCTGAAACGGGTACACAATTACTTGGTAGGTTTGATTCCCTACGTGTAGTACGATTGGAGCCTATGCTATGGGTAGAGACTTGTGATGGTTAACAGGCCATGAGAAGTGACGGTTCACGGTTAACAGGCCGATGATCCCGAATCCAATTCGTATGCCAAGTAACTACAAGGATCTATGACTCAGGTCGCCTTCTAGATGTAAAAGCGGACGAGAAGACGAGATGTCTTGGTATGGTTATCGGTTAGTGATGTTGTAAGTTAATGAACTCATGTCATGTTTCCATATAGTGTGAGAATTATAAAGTGTGAACTCAAGGGTCCTTCCCCCTTTTCCCCGGACTTGAGTTAGGATTATTAGAACATTGTTAATCCGAGAGAATCCATAAGATAGGGAACTCACTGAGATTTGATGTATCTCACCCCATGTTGTTTATGTATTTCAGGTGCTTCAGGTTTCGAGAAGGGTAAGGATAAGGTCGTGTGATCTTTCCCTTGCTTGTTGATGGCTAGCTACCGTAGCGGAGCTCATTTTGAGATCATTGTTGATCTAGTTCTTAGTTTTTATCATTTGAACATCTTGTGTATAATATGCCTTAGGTTTTTGTACTTTGTACTTTAGGGCATTTATTTGTATACAATGTGTTAACTAGGAGCTTATGTGTTTCAGTACCAAACACTTGGATCTATATATAATATTTATGCTTTGATGTATGAGTTTTATATATGGGTGTTACAATTAGATAGCTAGAAAAAGGATAATACTTGAATGATTTACACCTTTTCATCAATCTTAGGTCATCCTTACTCAATTTCAGGAGCTGTATAGAAATATGCCCCTACTTGTCCCTACATGGCATACGATGAAAGTGTCCCGTGAAGCAACGACAACAAACTGTGTGGCAAGTAATTGAAAAAACCCGGCTTCTTTCGACTCTAGATAAGCCTTTCATAAACATCTGCCATAACATATATATGTCATTTTGACCTTTTCCAACATCAGTAACTTATACAATACTACAAAGCAAGACTCGTTAATATAACTTACAGAATACAAAGGAAGACCAAAAAGGCTATTTTTTTTAGAGTAAGCTAAAAGGACAAATGATTTTTTCAAAGATAGAAACCAAAATGAATAAAGACAAAGAATCAAAAGTAAGTTTTAACCTATTTTTATATAAATAGATTATATTGATTTTCCTTTATTTGTTGTTTCCAGATATTTGTATATGAAACAATTAAAGAAAAACTTGTAATAACTCACTTCACGAACATTCTCCATTGTGTCCTCAATTTCTTTCCTATGAGCAGCAAATAGTGCTTCTTCCTCCTACAGATGTATTACAAAGAAGTTAAACTGCTGCCACAAAAGAGTTTAAAAATCAATTGAAAACATGTATAAATGGCAGTTCTAAATATTTTGCCAAACCTCAAGAACAACACTGTTATTCACATCAGGAGAGGATTCTGTTTCAGGCTACCTGGATCCAGTGGTAACTGTGTTAAAAATCCATGTGATTTGCTGCTTGGAGCTTGTGATGAAATGATCAGAACCATTGCCATCCCTTTTTGGCCAGTTCGAGGACCTTTGAGGTTTCTCCTCCTTGGTCCCTTTTCTGCGAGGGGGAGACACGAAAGATTATTTTAATTAGATCCAACAGATCCTAGACACGCAAATGGCTAAGGAACCGAACAGGTATAAACTTCAAAATACAAAGTTGAAAGATATCTGTTAGCTAAATAAACCCTTGCAAGGAAAGAATCAAAACTCACAATGGCGAAGCCAGGTGCTGACTTGAATATTCCACACAGCTGGAATTACAACTGCACTCTTTGCACGCTCATCCTAAAATATCAACATTTTTAGCCAAAACAGTACCTGCAAATGATTATTGACAATGCAGATTTAGGACAGACAATGGCGATTTACAACAAAATATACAAAAATTGATATGCAAAGACAATATCAATTTAGTAAGCATAAGTTGACAATAGTTTTAATAAACATAGTTGGAGAATATAGAGAAGAGGCATTGCACCATGACAAATCGGACTCAAAACGGCCAGCGTGCGCATCCATAGCCACTGATAAAAAAGTTTTTGATGATGAATGAGAAAAACAAAGAGAAAGAGAGACGAGAATGTTTTTGGTGGTGGCCGTAATAGGGTGGAGAAGAAAGAGGGTGGTGGGCGGCTAGGGTTTGTGGGGGGGGGGGGGTGGGTGGTGGGTGCGTGGGGAAGAGAAAAATGGGAGAGAGAGAGAGAGAGAGAGAGAGAGAGAGAGAATTGTGGAAAGTGTGAAAATGAAAAAGGGTGGAATGTGAGAAGTGTGAATTTGAATTTTGAATGGAGACCAATTAGAGTGTGACAAGTGTAATTCTAAGAGAGGTAAGTTAGTGTTTTAGTTGTTAATTTGGTAATTACTAATTTGTCCAAATTCAAGTGTAAAGAAACTTTTGCTGAAGGGCTTTTTTGGCAAACCAAAGAACTTATTTGTAATGGCTAGATAGTAGACTGGCAGAACTGCATCTTTTTGTGTCTTCTTACTCTTTACATGCTTCTTTGCCTTCAACACCTTCATAACCTCTAAAACCACAAACACAAAGAAGAAACTCAATACAAAGATCTTACACAGATATGGTTCTAAATTTGCAGAGAAAGAAACATACCTTGATTAGTGATGATCCTATAAGCATGACCAAGATTAAGAGTCTCATTAGGCCAAAGCAACTTAACCCGAGTAAACTTAACAGTCTTATGTTGATTCTGCTCTTCTGGTCAAGCAGGTAACACTGTTTCTTGCAAGGTCATAAAGCAAGCTAAGACATTTAGCAGAAGTCAAACTATATGCAAAGCTTCACAAGTCACAAGTTCCAATATTCATGGATATAAATGCAAAGCTTTCAAGTAAAGTATATTTCAATGGAAAGCGTTCTATTTCAGTGGAAAGCATATGTCGCAATCTAGTTTTTTAACATACTAATCAATAATAGAGCTTTTGTTCACTTGTTTTAATAAGTTGAGAATCGATTATAATAAGGAAATAAGCATGAAAGATACCTGTAGGATGAGGTTGCAATTGGAATCAGAAATGGATTTCTAACGGTACCTGTATAAATTAAGAGAGAAAGCAATGAATTAGCATTCGTGTATGAAGACTGATCAATTCATGACTAACATTAGTAATTCATTGAAACAGACTACATAAATTATATTCAGTGGAAACATGCTATATCATTTAAATTATTTGGTCAATGTAACTGACCCCGTCTAATGAGATAAGATGATGCATTCTTTTGGTGGATAACTTTTACTATGCAGTTTCATTACAATAAAAAGTAGCAGAATGAAGAACAAAGGTCATAATCACTTAATGAAAAACAAAGACCATGAACCTCATTAAGATTAAGCATTAAGTAAACCCAAGAATTACATAATTTTGCTAGAATCAAAGATATTAGATAGCTAGAAAAAGGATAATACTTGAATGTTTTATACCTTTTCATCAATCTTAGGCAATCCTTACTCAATTTCAGGAGCTGTATAGAAATATGTCCCTACTTGTCCCTACACGGCATACGATGAAAGTGTCCCGTGAAGCAACGACAACAAACTGTGTGGCAAGTAATTGAAGAAAACCCGGTTTCTTTCGACTCTGGATAAGCCTTTCATAAATATCTTCCATAACATAAATATGTCATTTTGACCTTTTCCAACATCAGTAACTTATACAATACTGCAAAGCAAGACTCGTTAATATAACTTACAGAATACAAAGGAAGACCAAAAAGGCTATTTTTTTTAATGTAAGCTAAAAGGACAAATGATTTTTTCAAAGATAGAAACCAAAATGAATAAAGACAAAGAATCAAAAGAAAGTTTTAACCTATTTTTATATAAAAAGATTATCTTGATTTTCCTTTATTTGTTGTTACCAGATATTTGTATATGAAACAATTAAAGAAAAACTTGTAATAACTAACTTCACGGACAATCTCCATTGTGTCCTCAATTTCTTTCCTATGAGCAGCAAATAGTGCTTCTTCCTCCTACAGATGTATTACAAAGAAGTTAAACTGCTGCCACAAAAGAGTTTAAAAATCAATTGAAAACATGTATAAATGGCAGTTCTAAATATTTTGCCAAACCTCAAGAACAACACTGTTATTCACATCAGGAGAGGATTCTGTTTCAGACTGCCTGGATCCAGTGGTAACTGTGTTAAAACTCCATGTGGTTTGCTGCTTGGAGCTTGTGATGAAATGATCAGAACCATTGCAATCCCTTTTTGGCTAGTTCGAGGACCTTTGAGGTTTCTCCTCCTTGGTCCCTTTTCTGCGAGGGGGAGACACGAAAGATTATTTTAATTAGATCCAACAGATCCTAGACACGCAAATGGCTAAGGAACCGAACAGGTATAAACTTCAAAATACAAAGTTGAAAGATATATGTTAGCTAAATAAACCCTTGCAAGGAAAGAATCAAAACTCACAATGGGAAAGCCAGGTGCTGACTTGAATATTCCACAAAGTTGGAATTACAATTGCACTCTTTGCAAGCTCAACACCTAAAATATCAACATTTTTAGCCAAAACAGCACCTGCAAATGATTATTGACAATGCAGATTTAGGGCAGACAATGGCGATTTACAACAAAATATACAAAAATTGAGATGCAAAGACAATATCAATTAAGTAAGCATAAGTTGACAATAGTTTTAATAAACATAGTTGGAGAATATAGAGAAGAGGCATTGCACCATGACGAATCGGACTCAAAACGGCCAGCGTGCGCATCCACAGCCACTGATAAAAATGTTTTTGATGATGAATGAGGAAAACAAAGAGAGAGAGAGAGATGAGAATGTTTTTGGTGGTGGCCGTAATAGGGTGGAGAAGAAAGAAGATGGTGGGCGGCTAGGGTTTGTGGGGGGGGGGGGGGGGTGGGGGGTGGGTGCGTGGGGAAGAGAAAAATGGGAGAGAGAGAGAGAGAGAGAGAGAGAGAGAGAGAGAGAGAGAGAGAGAGAGAGAGAAGTGTGGAAAGTGTGAAAATGAAAAAGGGTGGAAAGTGAGAAGTGTGAATTTGAATTTTGAATGGAGACCAATTAGAGTGTGACAAGTGTAATTCTAAGAGAGGTAAGTTAGTGTTTTAGTTGTTAATTTGGTAATTACTAATTTTTCTAAATTCAAGTGTAAAGAAACTTTTGCTGAAGGGCTTTTTTGGCAAACCAAAGAACTTATTTGTAATGGCTAGATAGTAGACTGGCAGAACTGCATCTTTCTGTGTCTTCTTACTCTTTACATGCTTCTTTGCCTTCAACACCTTCATAACCTCTAAAACCACAAACACAAAGAAGAAACTCAATACAAAGATCTTACACAGATATGGTTCTAAATTTGCAGAGAAAGAAACATACCTTGATTAGTGATGAGCCTATAAGCATGACCAAGATTAAGAGTCTCATTAGGCCAAAGCAACTTAACCCGAGTAAACTTAACAGTCTTATGTTCTTGATTCTGCTCTTCTGGTCAAGCAGGTAACACTGTTTCTTGCAAGGTTATAAAGCAAGCTAAGACATTTAGCAGAAGTCAAACTATATGCAAAGCTTCACAAGTCACAAGTTCTAATATTCATGAATATAAATGCAAAGCTTTCAAGTAAAGTATATTTCAATGGAAAGCGTTCTATTTCAGTGGAAAGCATATGTCGCAATCTAGTTTTTTAACATACTAATCAATAATAGAGCTTTTGTTCACTTGTTTTATTAAGTTGAGAATCGATTATAATAAGGAAATAAGCATGAAAGATACCTGTAGGATGAGGTTGCAATTGGAATCAGAAATGGATTTCTAAAGGTACCTGTATAAATTAAGAGAGAAAGCAATGAATTAGCATTCGTGTATGAAGACTGATCAATTCATGACTAACATTAGTAATTCATTGAAACAGACTACATAAATTATATTCAGTGGAAACATGCTATATCATTTAAATTATTTGGTCAATGTAACTGACCCCGTCTAATGAGATAAGATGATGCATTCTTTTGGTGGATAACTTTTACTATGCAGTTTCATTACAATAAAAAGTAGCAGAATGAAGAACAAAGGTCATAATCACTTAATGAAAAACAAAGACCATGAACCTCATTAAGATTAAGCATTAAGTAAACCCAAGAATTACATAATTTTGCTAGAATCAAAGATATTAGATAGCTAGAAAAAGGATAATACTTGAATGTTTTATACCTTTTCATCAATCTTAGGCAATCCTTACTCAATTTCAGGAGCTGTATAGAAATATGTCCCTACTTGTCCCTACACGGCATACGATGAAAGTGTCCCGTGAAGCAACGACAACAAACTGTGTGGCAAGTAATTGAAGAAAACCCGGTTTCTTTCGACTCTGGATAAGCCTTTCATAAATATCTTCCATAACATAAATATGTCATTTTGACCTTTTCCAACATCAGTAACTTATACAATACTGCAAAGCAAGACTCGTTAATATAACTTACAGAATACAAAGGAAGACCAAAAAGGCTATTTTTTTTAATGTAAGCTAAAAGGACAAATGATTTTTTCAAAGATAGAAACCAAAATGAATAAAGACAAAGAATCAAAAGAAAGTTTTAACCTATTTTTATATAAAAAGATTATCTTGATTTTCCTTTATTTGTTGTTACCAGATATTTGTATATGAAACAATTAAAGAAAAACTTGTAATAACTAACTTCACGGACAATCTCCATTGTGTCCTCAATTTCTTTCCTATGAGCAGCAAATAGTGCTTCTTCCTCCTACAGATGTATTACAAAGAAGTTAAACTGCTGCCACAAAAGAGTTTAAAAATCAATTGAAAACATGTATAAATGGCAGTTCTAAATATTTTGCCAAACCTCAAGAACAACACTGTTATTCACATCAGGAGAGGATTCTGTTTCAGACTGCCTGGATCCAGTGGTAACTGTGTTAAAACTCCATGTGGTTTGCTGCTTGGAGCTTGTGATGAAATGATCAGAACCATTGCAATCCCTTTTTGGCTAGTTCGAGGACCTTTGAGGTTTCTCCTCCTTGGTCCCTTTTCTGCGAGGGGGAGACACGAAAGATTATTTTAATTAGATCCAACAGATCCTAGACACGCAAATGGCTAAGGAACCGAACAGGTATAAACTTCAAAATACAAAGTTGAAAGATATATGTTAGCTAAATAAACCCTTGCAAGGAAAGAATCAAAACTCACAATGGGAAAGCCAGGTGCTGACTTGAATATTCCACAAAGCTGGAATTACAATTGCACTCTTTGCAAGCTCAACACCTAAAATATCAACATTTTTAGCCAAAACAGCACCTGCAAATGATTATTGACAATGCAGATTTAGGGCAGACAATGGCGATTTACAACAAAATATACAAAAATTGAGATGCAAAGACAATATCAATTAAGTAAGCATAAGTTGACAATAGTTTTAATAAACATAGTTGGAGAATATAGAGAAGAGGCATTGCACCATGACGAATCGGACTCAAAACGGCCAGCGTGCGCATCCACAGCCACTGATAAAAATGTTTTTGATGATGAATAAGGAAAACAAAGAGAGAGAGAGATGAGAATGTTTTTGGTGGTGGCCGTAATAGGGTGGAGAAGAAAGAAGGTGGTGGGCGGCTAGGGTTTGTGGGGGGGGGGGGGGGGGTGGGTGGTGGGTGCGTGGGGAAGAGAAAAATGGGAGAGAGAGAGAGAGAGAGAGAGAGAGAGAGAGAGAGAGAGAGAAGTGTGGAAAGTGTGAAAATGAAAAAGGGTGGAAAGTGAGAAGTGTGAATTTGAATTTTGAATGGAGACCAATTAGAGTGTGACAAGTGTAATTCTAAGAGAGGTAAGTTAGTGTTTTAGTTGTTAATTTGGTAATTACTAATTTGTCCCAATTCCAGTGTAAAGAAACTTTTGTTGAAGGGGTTTTTTGGCAAACCAAAGAACTTATTTGTAATGGGTAGATAGTAGACTGGCAGAACTGCATCTTCATGTGTCTTCTCACTCTTTGCATGCTTCTTTGCCTTCAACACCTTCATAACCTCTAAAACCACAAACACAAAGAAGAAACTCAATACAAAGATCTTACACAGATATGGTTCTAAATTTGCAGAGAAAGAAACTTACCTTGATTAGTGATGAGCCTATAAGCATGACCAAGATTAAGAGTCTCATTAGGCCTAAGCAACTTAACCTGAGTAAACTTAACAGTCTTCTGTTCTTGATTCTGCTCTTCTGGTAAAGCAGGTAACACTGTTGCTTGCAAGGTCATAAAGCAAGCTAAGACATTTAGCAGAATCAAACTATATGCAAAGCTTCACAAGTCACGAGTTCCAATATTCATGAATATAAATGCAAAGCTTTCAAGTAAAGTATATTTCAATGGAAAACGTTCTATTTCAGTGGAAAGCATATGTCGCAATCTAGTTTTTTAACATACTAATCAATAATAGAGCTTTTGTTCACTTGTTTTAATAAGTTGAGAATTGATTATAATAAGGAAATAAGCATGAAAGATACCCGTAGGATGAGGTTGCAATTGGAATCAGAAATGGATTTCTAAAGGTACCTGTATAAATCAAGAGAGAAAGCAATGAATTAGCATTCATGTATGCAGACTGATCAATTCATGACTAACATTAGTAATTCATTGAAACAGACTACATAAATTATATTCAGTGGAAACATGCTATATCATTTAAATTATTTGGTCAATGTAACTGACCCCGTCTAATGAGATAAGATGATGCATTCTTTTGGTGGATAACTTTTACTATGCAGTTTCATTACAATAAAAAGTAGCAGAATGAAGAACAAAGGTCATAATCACTTAATGAAAAACAAAGACCATGAACCTCATTAAGATTAAGCATTAAGTAAACCCAAGAATTACATAATTTTGCTAGAATCAAAGATATTAGATAGCTAGAAAAAGGATAATACTTGAATGCTTTATACCTTTTCATCAATCTTAGGCAATCCTTACTCAATTTCAGGAGCTGTATAGAAATATGTCCCTACTTGTCCCTACAAGGCATACGATGAAAGTGTCCCGTGAAGCAACGACAACAAACTGTGTGGCAAGTAATTGAAGAAAACCCGGTTTCTTTCGACTCTGGATAAGCCTTTCATAAATATCTTCCATAACATAAATATGTCATTTTGACCTTTTCCAACATCAGTAACTTATACAATACTGCAAAGCAAGACTCGTTAATATAACTTACAGAATACAAAGGAAGACCAAAAAGGCTATTTTTTTAAATGTAAGCTAAAAGGACAAATGATTTTTTCAAAGATAGAAACCAAAATGAATAAAGACAAAGAATCAAAAGAAAGTTTTAACCTATTTTTATATAAAAAGATTATCTTGATTTTCCTTTATTTGTTGTTACCAGATATTTGTATATGAAACAATTAAAGAAAAACTTGTAATAACTAACTTCACGGACAATCTCCATTGTGTCCTCAATTTCTTTCCTATGAGCAGCAAATAGTGCTTCTTCCTTCTACAGATGTATTACAAAGAAGTTAAACTGCTGCCACAAAAGAGTTTAAAAATCAATTGAAAACATGTATAAATGGCAGTTCTAAATATTTTGCCAAACCTCAAGAACAACACTGTTATTCACATCAGGAGAGGATTCTGTTTCAGACTGCCTGGATCCAGTGGTAACTGTGTTAAAACTCCATGTGGTTTGCTGCTTGGAGCTTGTGATGAAATGATCAGAACCATTGCAATCCCTTTTTGGCTAGTTCGAGGACCTTTGAGGTTTCTCCTCCTTGGTCCCTTTTCTGCGAGGGGGAGACACGAAAGATTATTTTAATTAGATCCAACAGATCCTAGACACGCAAATGGCTAAGGAACCGAACAGGTATAAACTTCAAAATACAAAGTTGAAAGATATCTGTTAGCTAAATAAACCCTTGCAAGGAAAGAATCAAAACTCACAATGGGAAAGCCAGGTGCTGACTTGAATATTCCACAAAGCTGGAATTACAATTGCACTCTTTGCAAGCTCAACACCTAAAATATCAACATTTTTAGCCAAAACAGCACCTGCAAATGATTATTGAAAATGCAGATTTAGGGCAAACAATGGCGATTTACAACAAAATATACAAAAATTGAGATGCAAAGACAATATCAATTAAGTAAGCATAAGTTGACAATAGTTTTAATAAACATAGTTGGAGAATATAGAGAAGAGGCATTGCACCATGACAAATCGGACTCAAAACGGCCAGCGTGCGCATCCACAGCCACTGATAAAAATGTTTTTGATGATGAATGAGAAAAACAAAGAGAAAGAGAGATGAGAATGTTTTTGGTGGTGGCCGTAATAGGGTGGAGAAGAAAGAGGGTGGCGGGCGGTTAGGGATTGTGTGTGTGGGGGGGGGGGGGGTGGGTGGTGGGTGGGTGGGGAAGAGAAAAACGGGAGAGAGAGAGAGAGAGAGAGAGAGAGAGAGAGAGAGAGAGAGAGATAGAAGTCTGGAAAGTGTGAAAATGAAAAAGGGTGGAAAGTGAGAAGTGTGAATTTGAGTTTTGAATGGAGACCAATTAGAGTGTGACAAGTGTAATTCTAAGAGAGGTAAGTTAGTGTTTTAGTTGTTAATTTGGTAATTACTAATTTATCCCAATTCCAGTGTAAAGAAACTTTTGTTGAAGGGGTTTTTTGGCAAACCAAAGAACTTATTTGTAATGGGTAGATAGTAGACTGGCAGAACTGCATCTTCATGTGTCTTCTCACTCTTTGCATGCTTCTTTGCCTTCAACACCTTCATAACCTCTAAAACCACAAACACAAAGAAGAAACTCAATACAAAGATCTTACACAGATATGGTTCTAAATTTGCAGAGAAAGAAACTTACCTTGATTAGTGATGAGCCTATAAGCATGACCAAGATTAAGAGTCTCATTAGGCCTAAGCAACTTAACCTGAGTAAACTTAACAGTCTTCTGTTCTTGATTCTGCTCTTCTGGTAAAGCAGGTAACACTGTTGCTTGCAAGGTTATAAAGCAAACTAAGACATTTAGCAGAATCAAACTATATGCAAAGCTTCACAAGTCACGAGTTCCAATATTCATGAATATAAATGCAAAGCTTTCAAGTAAAGTATATTTCAATGGAAAACGTTCTATTTCAGTGGAAAGCATATGTCGCAATCTAGTTTTTTAACATACTAATCAATAATAGAGCTTTTGTTCACTTGTTTTAATAAGTTGAGAATTGATTATAATAAGGAAATAAGCATGAAAGATACCCGTAGGATGAGGTTGCAATTGGAATCAGAAATGGATTTCTAAAGGTACCTGTATAAATCAAGAGAGAAAGCAATGAATTAGCATTCATGTATGCAGACTGATCAATTCATGACTAACATTAGTAATTCATTGAAACAGACAACATAAATTATATTCAGTGGAAACATGCTATATCATTTAAATTATTTGGTCAATGTAACTGACCCCGTCTAATGAGATAAGATGGTGCATTCTTTTGGTGGATAGCTTTTACTATGTAGTTTCATTACAATAAAAAGTAGCAGAATGAAGAACAAAGGTCATAATCACTTAATGAAAAACAAAGACCATGAACCTCATTAGGATTAAACATTAAGTAAACCCAAAAATTACATAATTTTGCCAGAATCAAAGATATTAGATAGCTAGAAAAGGATAATACTTGAATGCTTTACACCTTTTTATCAATCTTAGGCCATCCTTACTCAATTTCAGAAGCTGTATAGAAATATGTCCCTACTTGTCCCTACATGGCATACGATGAAAGTGTCCCGTGAAGCAACGACAACAAACTGTGTGGCAAGTAATTGAAGAAAACCCGGCTTCTTTCGACTCTGGATAAGCCTTTCATAAACATCTGCCATAACATAAATATGTCATTTTGACCTTTTCCAACATCAGTAACGTATACAATACTACAAAGCAAGAATCGTTAATATAACTTACAGAATACAAAGGAAGACCAAAAAGGCTATTTTTTTTAGAGTAAGCTAAAAGGACAAATGATTTTTTCAAAGAAAGAAACCAAAATGAATAAAGACAAAGAATCAAAATTAAGTTTTAACCTATTTTTATATAAAAAGATTATCTTTATTTTCCTTTATTTGTTGTTTCCAGATATTTGTATATGAAACAATTAATGAAAAACTTGTAATAACTCACTTCACGGACAATCTCCATTGTGTCCTCAATTTCTTTCCTATGAGCAGCAAATAGTGCTTCTTCCTCCTACAGATGTATTACAAAGAAGTTAAACTGCTGCCACAAAAGAGTTTAAAAATTAATTAAAAACATGTATAAATGGCAGTTCTAAATATTTTTCCAAACCTCAAGAACAACATTGTTATTCACATCAGGAGAGGATTATGTTTCAAGCTGCCTGGATCCAGTGGTAACTGTGTTAAAACTCCATGTGCTTTGCTGCTTGGAGCTTGTGATGAAATGATCAGAACCATTGCCATCCCTTTTTGGCCAGTTCGAGGACCTTTGAGGTTTCTCCTCCTTGGTCCCTTTTCTGTGAGGGGGAGGCACGAAAGATTATTTTAATTAGATCCAACAGATCCTAGACACGCAAATGGCTAAGGAACCAAACAGGTATAAACTTCAAAATACAAAGTTGAAAGATATCTGTTAGCTAAATAAACCCTTGCAAGGAAAGAATCAAAACTCACAATGGGAAAGCCAGGTGCTGACTTGAATATTCCACAAAGCTGGAATTACAATTGCACTCTTTGCAAGCTCAACACCTAAAATATCAACATTTTTAGCCAAAACAGCACTTGCAAATGATTATTGACAATGCAGATTTAGGGCAGACAATGGCGATTTACAACAAAATATACAAAAATTGAGATGCAAAGACAATATCAATTAAGTAAGCATAAGTTGACAATAGTTTTAATAAACATAGTTGGAGAATATAGAGAAGAGGCATTGCACCATGACAAATCGGACTCAAAACGGTCAGCGTGCGCATCCACAGCCACTGATAAAAATGTTTTTGATGATGAATGAGAAAAACAAAGAGAAAGAGAGACGAGAATGTTTTTGGTGGTGGCCGTAATAGGGTGGAGAAGAAAGAGGGTGGCGGGCGGTTAGGGTTTGTGGGGGGGAGGGGGGTGGGTGGGTGGGGAAGAGAAAAATAGGAGAGAGAGAGAGAGAGAGACAGAGAGAGAGAGAGAGAGAGAGATAGAAGTGTGGAAAGTGCGAAAATGAAAAAGGGTGGAAAGTGAGAAGTGTGAATTTGAGTTTTGAATGGAGACCAATTAGAGTGTGACAAGTGTAATTCTAAGAGAGGTAAGTTAGTGTTTTCGTTGTTAATTTGGTAATTACTAATTTGTCCAAATTCTAGTGTAAAGAAACTTTTGCTGAAGGGCTTTTTTGGCAAACCAAAGAACTTATTTGTAATGGGTAGATAGTAGACTGGCAGAACTGCATCTTCATGTGTCTTTTTACTCTTTGCATGCTTCTTTTCCTTTAACACCTTCATAACCTCTAAAACCACAAACACAAAGAAGAAACTCAATACAAAGATCTTACACAGATATGGTTCTAAATTTGCAGAGAAAGAAACTTACCTTGATTAGTGATGAGCCTATAAGCATGACCAAGATTAAGAGTCTCATTAGGCCTAAACAACTTAACCCGAGTAAACTTAACAGTCTTCTGTTCTTGATTCTGCTCTTCTGGTAAAGCAGGTAACACTGTTGCTTGCAAGGTCATAAAGCAAGCTAAGACATTTAGCATAATCAAACTATATGCAAAGTTTCACAAGTCACGAGTTCCAATATTCATGAATATAAATGCAAAGCTTTCAAGTAAAGTATATTTCAATGGAAAACGTTCTATTTCAGTGGAAAGCATATGTCGCAATCTAGTTTTTTAACATACTAATCAATAATAGAGCTTTTGTTCACTTGTTTTAATAAGTTGAGAATTGATTATAATAAGGAAATAAGCATGAAAGGTACTCGTAGTATGAGGTTGCAATTGGAATCTGAAATGGATTTCTAAAGGTACCTGTATAAATCAAGAGAGAAAGCAATGAATTAGCATTCATGTATGCAGACTGATCAATTCATGACAAACATTAGTAAGTCATTGAAACAGACTACATAAATTATATTCAGTGGAAACATGCTATATCATTTAAATTATTTGGTCAATTTAACTGACCTCGTCTAATGAGATAAGATGGTGCATTCTTTTTGTGGATAACTTTTACTATGTAGTTTCATTACAATAAAAAGTAGCAAAATGAAGAACAAAGGTCATAATCACTTAATGAAAAACAAAGACCATGAACCTCATTAGGATTAAGCATTAAGTAAACCCAAAAATTACATAATTTTGCTAGAATCAAAGATATTAGATAGCTAGAAAAGGATAATACATGAATGCTTTACACCTTTTTATCAATCTTAGGCCATCCTTACTCAATTTCAGGAGCTGTATAGAAATATGTCCCTACTTGTCCCTACATGGCATACGATGAAAGTGTCCCGTGAAGCAACGACAACAAACTGTGTGGCAAGTAATTGAAGGAAACCCGGCTTCTTTCGACTCAGGATAAGCCTTTCATAAACATCTGCCATAACATAAATATGTCATTTTGACCTTTTCCAACATCAGTAAATTATACAATACTACAAAGCAAGAATCGTTAATATAACTTACAGAATACAAAGGAAGACCAAAAAGGCTATTTTTTTTAGAGTAAGCTAAAAGGACAAATGATTTTTTCAAAGATAGAAACCAAAATAAATAAAGACAAAGAATCAAAATTAAGTTTTAACCTATTTTTATATAAAAAGATTATCTTTATTTTCCTTTATTTGTTGTTTCCAGATATTTGTATATGAAACAATTAAAGAAAAACTTGTAATAACTCACTTCACGGACAATCTCCATTGTGTCCTCAATTTCTTTCCTATGAGCAGCAAATAGTGCTTCTTCCTCCTACAGATGTATTACAAAGAAGTTAAACTGCTGCCACAAAAGAGTTTAAAAATTAATTAAAAACATGTATAAATGGCAGTTCTAAATATTTCTCCAAACCTCAAGAACAACATTGTTATTCACATCAGGAGAGGATTATGTTTCAAGCTGCCTGGATCCAGTGGTAACTGTGTTAAAACTCCATGTGCTTTGCTGCTTGGAGCTTGTGATGAAATGATTAGAACCATTGCCATCCCTTTTTGGCCAGTTCGAGGACTTTTGAGGTTTCTCCTCCTTGGTCCCTTTTCTGCGAGGGGGAGGCACAAAAGATTATTTTAATTAGATCCAACAGATCCTAGACACGCAAATGGCTAAGGAACCGAACAGGTATAAACTTCAAAATACAAAGTTGAAAGATATCTGTTAGCTAAATAAACCCTTGCAAGGAAAGAATCAAAACTCACAATGGGAAAGCCAGGTGCTGACTTGAATATTCCACAAAGCTGGAATTACAATTACACTCTTTGCAAGCTCAACACCTAAAATATCAACATTTTTAGCCAAAACAGCACTTGCAAAAGATTATTGACAATGCAGATTTAGGGCAGACAATGGCGATTTACAACAAAATATACAAAAATTGAGATGCAAAGACAATATCAATTAAGTAAGCATAAGTTGACAATAGTTTTAATAAACATAGTTGGAGAATATAGAGAAGAGGCATTGCACCATGACAAATCGGACTCAAAACGGTCAGCGTGCGCATCCACAGCCACTGATTTAAATGTTTTTTATGATGAATGAGAAAAACAAAGAGAAAGAGAGACGAGAATGTTTTTGGTGGTGGCCGTAATAGGGTGGAGAAGAAAGAGGGTGGCGGGCGGTTAAGGTTTGTGGGGGGGAGGGGGGTGGGTGGGTGGGGAAGAGAAAAATAGGAGAGAGAGAGAGAGAGAGAGAGAGAGAGAGAGAGAGAGAGAGATAGAAGTGTGGAAAGTGCGAAAATGAAAAAGGGTGGAAAGTGAGAAGTGTGAATTTGAGTTTTGAATGGAGACCAATTAGAGTGTGACAAGTGTAATTCTAAGAGAGGTAAGTTAGTGTTTTAGTTGTTAATTCGGTAATTACTAATTTGTCCAAATTCTAGTGTAAAGAAACTTTTGCTGAAGGGCTTTTTTGGCAAACCAAAGAACTTATTTGTAATGGGTAGATAGTAGACTGGCAGAACTGCATCTTCATGTGTCTTCTTACTCTTTGCATGCTTCTTTGCCTTCAACACCTTCATAACCTCTAAAACAACAAACACAAAGAAGAAACTCAATACAAAGATCTTACACAGATATGGTTCTAAATTTGCAGAGAAAGAAACTTACCTTGATTAGTGATGAGCCTATAAGCATGACCAAGATTAAGAGTGTCATTAGGCCTAAACAACTTAACCCGAGTAAACTTAACAGTCTTCTGTTCTTGATTCTGCTCTTCTGGTAAAGCAGGTAACACTGTTGCTTGCAAGGTCATAAAGCAAGCTAAGACATTTAGCAGAATCAAACTATATGCAAAGCTTCACAAGTCACGAGTTCTAATATTCATGAATATAAATGCAAAGCTTTAAAGTAAAGTATATTTCAATGGAAAACGTTCTATTTCAATGGAAAGCATATGTCGCAATCTAGTTTTTTAACATACTAATCAATAATAGAGCTTTTGTTCACTTGTTTTAATAAGTTGAGAATTGATTATAATAAGGAAATAAGCATGAAAGATAATCGTAGGATGAGGTTGCAATTGGAATCAGAAATGGATTTCTAAAGGTACCTGTATAAATCAAGAGAGAAAGCAATGAATTAGCATTCGTGTATACAGACTGATCAATTCATGACTAACATTAGTAATTCATTGAAACAGACTACATAAATTATATTCAGTGGAAACATGCTATATCATTTAAATTATTTGGTCAATGTAACTGACCCCGTCTAATGAGATAAGATGGTGCATTCTTTTGGTGGATAACTTTTACTATGTAGTTTCATTACAATAAAAAGTAGCAGAATGAAGAACAAAGGTCATAATCACTTAATGAAAAACAAAGACCATGAACCTCATTAGGATTAAGCATTAAGTAAACCCAAAAATTACATAATTTTGCTAGAATCAAAGATATTAGATAGCTAGAAAAAGGATAATACTTGAATGCTTTACACCTTTTCATCAATCTTAGGCCATCCTTACTCAATTTCAGGAGCTGTGTAGAAATATGTCCCTACTTGTCCCTACATGGTATACGATGAAAGTGTCCCGTGAAGCAACGACAACAAACTGTGTGGCAAGTAATTGAAGAAAACCCGGCTTCTTTCGACTCTGGATAAGCCTTTCATAAACATCTGCCATAACATAAATATGTCATTTTGACCTTTTCCAACATCAGTAACTTATACAATACTACAAAGCAAGAATCGTTAATATAACTTACAAAATACAAAGGAATACCAAAAAGGCTATTTTTTTTTAGAGTAAGCTAAAAGTACAAATGATTTTTTCAAAGATAGAAACCAAAATGAATAAAGACAAAGATTCAAAATTAAGTTTTAACCTATTTTTATATAAAAAGATTATCTTTATTTTCCTTTATTTGTTGTTTCCAGATATTTGTATATGAAACAATTAAAGAAAAACTTGTAATAACTCACTTCACGGACAATCTCCATTGTGTCCTCAATTTCTTTCCTATGAGCAGCAAATAGTGCTTCCTGCTGCCACAAAAGAGTTTAAAATTTAATTAAAAACATGTATAAATGGCAGTTCTAAATATTTTTCCAAACCTCAAGAACAACATTGTTATTCACATCAGGATAGGATTATGTTTAAAGCTGCCTGGATCCAGTGGTAACTGTGTTAAAACTCCATGTGCTTTGCTGCTTGGAGCTTGTGATGAAATGATCAGAACCATTGCCATCCCTTTTTAGCCAGTTCGAGGACCTTTGAGGTTTCTCCTCCTTGGTCCCTTTTCTGCGAGGGGGAGGCACAAAAGATTATTTTAATTAGATCCAACCGATCCTAGACACGCAAATGGCTAAGGAACCGAACAGGTATAAACTTCAAAATACAAAGTTGAAAGATATCTGTTAGCTAAATAAACCCTTGCAAGGAAAGAATCAAAACTCACAATGGCGAAGCCAAGTGCTGACTTGAATATTCCACACAGCTGGAATTACAACTGCACTATTTGCAAGCTCAACACCTAAAATATCAACATTTTTAGCCAAAACAGCACCTGCAAATGATTATTGACAACGCAGATTTAGGGCAGACAATGGCGATTTACAACAAAATATACAAAAATTGAGATGCAAAGACAATATCAATTAAGTAAGCATAAGTTCACAACAGTTTTAATAAACATAGTTGGAGAATATAGAGAAGAGGCATTGCACCATGACGAATCGGACTCAAAACGGCCAGCGTGCGCATCCACAGCCATTGATAAAAATGTTTTTGATGATGAATGAGAAAAACAAAGAGAAAGAGAGACGAGAATGTTTTTGGTGGTGGCCGTAATAGGGTGGAGAAGAAAGAGGGTGGCGGGCGGCTAGGGTTTGTGGGGAGGGGGGGTGTTGGGTGGGTGGGGAAGAGAAAAACGGGAGAGAGAGAGAGAGAGAGAGAGAGAGAGAGAGAGAGAGAGAGAGAGAGAGAGAGAGAGAGAGAGAGATAGAAGTGTGGAAAGTGTGAAAATGAAAAAGGGTGGAAAGTGAGAAGTGTGAATTTGAATTTTGAATGGAGACCAATTAGAGTGTGACAAGTGTAATTCTAAGAGAGGTAAGTTAGTGTTTTAGTTGTTAATTTGGTAATTACTAATTTGTCCAAATTCTAGTGTAAAGAAAGTTTTGCTGAAGGGCTTTTTTTGGCAAACCAAAGAACTTATTTGTAATGGGTAGATAGTAGATAGAAGAGTTAAATGGAGAACAACAAATTGAAAGGTACTGTAGCGATATTTATACACCTTTATTTCATTCATATATAGTTACTGTAGCACCCATCTAGTAAGTAACATCGTGTGACCTTCGCATGCGTACACAAAACAGAATTGTTCATGATACAGGAATATATACAACTAAAGACCATTTCTTAATACACCACCCAAATTTCTTATACATCACGTGAAATTTCGTTTTTGCCCCCAGATTTTGGAGGTGCACATCCGGACGCACCGTTTTTTTAAAAACGCTGATGTGTTCCGGATGTGAACATCCAGAAACATAGTATAGATTTATTTTTTAAAATTTTGGGTCTGCAGATCTAAGAAATAGCATAACTTTATTATTTTTTTAAAATCGGTTTTGTCCGTTGGTCGCATACGTTAATATATCATCACAAGTTAATATACATTCGAATGAGGGGAGTGAGAAGGTCTTGACAGCATGATGAAGATCTTGAGTCAAGGGATTAGGTTTCCCGCCAATAGAAAACTTTGTTCTTCGTATCTCTTCAATGTGTTGTTTCGGTGTAGCCATTAATCTTCAGTCAATGTCAATGAGGGAGAAAGTCTTTACAGAATGATGAAGATCTTGAGTCAAGGGGTTAGAAAACTTTGTTCTTCGTATCTCTCCAATAGAGACTTTGTTCTTCGTATCTCTGCAATAGAAAACTTTGTTCTTCGTATCTCTCCAATAGAAAACTTTGTTCTTCGTATCTCTTCAATAGAAAACTTTGTTCTCCGTATCTCTGCAATAGAAAACTTTGTTCATCGTATCTTTCCAATAGAATGTACCTTTCTCTCCATTGTAACCACTACTCCTGTTATCTTTCTTTGTTGATCCTCCAACACTACAGATGGACTCAATATTTTTCGAAGATAAACCCTTTTCGTTATTGAAAATAAGTAATGTGGCTGGTGCACCAGTAGCAGTAATATCATCAGAAGTTATAACAAACTCTAGGGTTGGAGTGTCTCCGTCAATATAATGGTTGTCTTCGGCATTCTGATAAAGTTAACAACAGATTTACGGTCATGAATATAAACATAGTAATATATACATATACATCAATAGACATCAGCAAGTGTACATAATAAGCTAGAAAGTGGGCATAATAAGCATAATAAACAAGTTATAATATATACATATACATCAATATACATCAGTATGTATCATTTAGAAAAAACCAACGTGAACCTGTAAAATATAATCCTTTTAGGCTTAAACCCAGTTGATTTATAGAAAGCCACACGCCACTCCCTGAATTATCCTATCATGAGGAATACACAAATCTAACAAAATTATCTTATCATTCCAGCTGGTCGATTTCCCTTCTAAGGATCCACTGTTATTTTAAAGATATCTTGAATTATCTCCTTGCAATGAACCTGAGAAGAAATAATTCCTCTTTATCTTGTGACCCAAAGTCAGTCCATTGGTTCTGCAAGTGGTAATAGGAGTACCACCAACTTTGTGTCGACTCTGGTGTCATTTATCTTGGATAACGTCAAAGAAGTAATGTTTTACTGTTGATCTTGATTTGTCCTACAATCTTCGAGGATAGATTTGGGAGTTCGAATATTCACAGTGCCTTTTTTGGATATATAACTTATGGTTACAGAGGTCATGTTTGTCACGATTGCTGGATAATCGTTACTCTGTTAAAATACATATTATTATTTTTTTTTATAATAAATATACCATTTTTCCGGATATGCACATCCGGAATACGTGTAAATTGTCATTCCGGATTTGCACATCAGGAACAAGGCAACGTTTTTTAAAAAAACGGTGCGTCCTGATGTGCACATCCGGAACTGGGGGGCAAAAACCAAATTTCACGTGGTGTATAAGAACCTTGGGTGGTGTATTAAGAAATGGTCCAACTAAAATTAATAATAATAATAATAATAATAATAATAATAATAATAATAAAATTATTTATGATCTAATATTATTAGTATAATTTTTTTTTTAGTTTCGAGTTAGAGATAAACATTCAGATTAATTAACTAAATTAAGTTATCTCTAATTTTATTAGAGTTGTCCATAGAATTGTTAGAGTTTCCGATTGAGTCCATAAGAGTTATTTTTATGAGCAAGAGTTGCCAATAGAGCATTTTTGAACACTTTAGAATTGTTTCAGAGTTGTAAGGTTTGATTTAGAGTTGTTTAGAGTTTCTTGGGAATTCTCTCGAGTTATAATTTTCGATGATAATTTTGATTATATTTTTGGGTGATTATCTTAGTGATTAATTTGGTGATTAATTTGATGATCATTTCGGTGATATTGCATGTTATTGTGAATTCATGCATCATGGTGTACGAACTTCGGTCCAGTTTTGGTGAGCCTTGATCCTATGGTGGGGATCAAGTGCGAGTAGCTAATTCTATTGAGGAATTAGTGAAGCGTTGTCTATGGTGATGGTAGCGATTTTGGTGTGCTCCGGTTCCAAGAGGGAATCGATCCTATGGTGGGGATCGTGGAGTGAAATGGACCTGAGTGTTCATAGTTTTGTACCACATGCATGTTGAGTCAGTTGTCGAGTACATTTGCATGTGTGCTGCATTTAGTGATTATTTGATGTTATGTTGTGTGGATGAGAATACTTAATATGCCTATGTTGTTGTATTTGGTGTGTGATGTTGTTAGATTAATCTACTTCCGATTGTCTTTTACCGTTATTATTGAATTGTATTCTCACCCCTTCTGTTTGAATGTTGCCTTTACATGGACATCGTGCAGATACTCAGGAGTAGCTTTGAGTGAAGTGAGTGGAAGGATAGCTCTTGAAGTGACTTATGTAGTTTATCGCTTTTATTTAGTGGTTCCTTGCTCTGATCATGTAACATCGGGTTGGGATAAACATTTGATTTAATTTTTGTGTCATTGTTGTCGACGTTACAAACATTTTTTGTTGAGATTTTTAAGTTGTTTTGAGTTGATTATCGTACTCTTTGGATTATTCTATTAAGTTGAAATTCATGAGACGTTATTAGTGATAACGACGACGATAAGTTCTTGATGGGCATCATCGTTCCTGTTGTAGGCCATGATGATCGAATGAAGTTTGGAGAGAGCTTTGGTCTTTTGGATGAAAAAGATCAATCTTGAATAAAAAAGACGGGGAAGCAGTGTTCCCAGAGACGGCACCACTGATAGGGGGTGATCAGACTGGGTCGTCGTGGCCTTCACGTAGGGCAGATGATGATGCTTGTAGGAGAGGAAAGGGGGTTGTACCTTGCAGGTACTCCGATGCCAAAGTAAGTGATTGGGCAAGAGAGAGAAAGCATGTACAAAGGTAAGATTTCAAGTATTGACTAATGATCCAACCTGCCCTTCTCAAGTGAAAGGGTATTTATAGAAGTAACCCCAAGCGCGGGGCCAAGGTCTTCCATGTGGCCGAAATATATGGTCGACCAATGGGAGACTGCCAGGTGGAGGGTCAAGCGCATGACCTTTTGACCTGGTCCAACTGTTTCCGTGAGATCCGGGGAAACAATTGGTCGCGTGAACTGCCAAGCGAGTGAGGGGGACATCCCCAACGGTCATATTGTGCCTAACGGCTAGTTTCTGTCCAACGGCTAATTTCTAGCTATTGGGTCTGGCCAAGAGCTGGACTAGATTGGGCATTGCCCTACTATGAGCCAAGCGTCTGCCCAGTCCAGAACAATTTGATATCTATAATTTGATATTGAAAACCGTATGATCATCCTCACTTTTATCCATATGTTGTATCGTTTTATATATATATATATATATATATATATATATATATATATATATATATATTCCATGGTTACTGTAGCGTCATAAGCTTTTTCATAAGCTTATACTAATTCGTTCATGGGTGTTACGGTGTCAGTGTGAATGAAATCATTTGATGATATTTCCTATGAATATATTTATACTTGTGAGTGTTGTAGCAGCATCGTACCAGCATTATGAATGAAATTATATATGTAGAAAGAGTTAAATGGAGAACAACAAATTGAAAGGTATTGTAGAGATATGCATACACCTTTATTTCATTCATATATAGTTACTGTAGCGCCCATCGAGTAAGTACATCGTGTGACCTTCGCATGCGTACATAAAACATAATTGTTCAGGATACTGGAATATATACAACTAAAATGTTTTATTAGCATAATAATAATAATAATAATAATGATAATAATAAAATTACTTATGATCTAATATTATTAGTATGATGTTTTTTTTGGAGTTTCGAGTTAGAGATAAACATTCAGATTAATTGACTAAATTAAGTTATCTCTAATTTTATTAGAGTTGTCCATAGAATTGTTAGAGTTTTCGATTGAGTCTATAAGAGTTATCTTTATGAGCAAGAGTTGTCAATTGAGCATTTTTGAACACTTTAGAGTTGTTTCAGAGTTGTAAGATTTGATGTAGAGTTGTTTAGAGTTCCTTGGGAACTCTCTCGAGTTATAATTTTTGATGATAATTTTGATTATATTTTTGGGTGATTATTTTAGTGATTAATTTGGTGAATAATTTGATGATCATTTTGGTGATATTGCATGTTATTGTGAATTCATGCATCATAGTGTACGGACTTCGGTCCAGTTTTGGTGAGCCTTGATCCTATGGTGGGGATCAAGTGCGAGTAGCTAATTTTATTGAGGAATTAGTGAAGTGTTGCTTATGGTGATGGTAGGGATTTTGGTGTGCTCCTGTTCCAAGAGGGAATCGATCCTATGGTGGGGATCGTGGAGTGAAATGGATCTGAGTGTTCATAGTTTGGTACTACATGCATGTTGAGTCAGTTGTCGGGTACATTTGCATTTGTGTTGCATTTAGTGATTATTTGATGTTATTTTGTGTGGATGAGAATACTTAATATGCCTATGTTGTTGTATTTGGTGTGTGACGTTGTTAGATTAATCTACTTCAGATTGTCTTTTACCGTTATTATTGAATTGTATTCTCACCCCTTCTGTTTGAATGTTGCCTTTACATGGGCATCATGCAGATACTGAGTAGTAGCTTTGACTGAAGTAAGTGGGAGGATAGCTCTTGAAGTGACTTTCGTAGTTTATCACATTTATTTAGTGGTTCCTTGCTCTGATCATGTAACATCGGGTTGGGATAAACATTTGATTTGATTTTTGTGTCATTGTTGTCGACGTTACAAACTTTTTGTGTTATTGAGATTTTTAAGTTGTTTTGAGTTAATTGTCGTACTCTTTGGATTATTCTATTAAGTTGAAATTCATGAGACTTAATGTCTTGAGTTACAATACTATTGTTGCATCTTTATTAGTGATTCTGCTGCGATGATACCGTAAATTTTTGAGTGAGCATGCGAGGACATGTACTGAATGCCTTATTATACAAGTACTTGACCAAAATCAGATGTGTTGGATGTCGTGTAACATCCCAGGTATGAATATGTGCATTTGAATTTATTTTTGTAGTAACCCATGTTACGGAGCAGGTTATGTGTTTTGATGTGTGTGACGCCCTTGTAGTTACGTTTTATAATTAAAATATTAGATTATTGTTTTGGGACATAGAAGGGCGTTACAATAGGCTTCGATCTAGAGGGGGTGAATAGATCACAAATTTAAAACCAAAAGCTCTTGGCAAAAATTTGTTTTCAAAATGTATGGCACAACAGAAACAACCTGAATCGAATCGTCTAACCGAACCTACTATCGAAAAGCTCACATGTGTGTAATGAAAACCGATGGAATGATAATAACACAAATTGTTCAATAAAAAATTATTTCATGGATCAATCAAATACAAAGCTTTTCGTAATGCTTATTTCCAATGAACACAAAGCGATAAAAATACTCAAAGACAATTTATCGAACACTTTGTGTGCGATTGATCACGTTTGGAAATTCACTTTGTTTTTTTGATGTAAAAATCCAATCATCATCAAAGTGATTGTGATTATATCAACAACAACAATTTAAAACATAGTTGAAAACAATTTCAAATCGAATTAGTCGAAAAAACAACGAAATGGATAATTTGGGAGAACAACAATTAAAGAAAATTAAAGTGATAAAGAGACACAAAGATTTATTTAGGAAGTTTCCCAATCGGCCTAGCTATGAGTATGTCTGCCCTCAATCCGAAATTGAATTGAGATACTTGCAATTAACCTTTTCTTTGCAAAAATGTTTATACAAGAGGTGAAGAATTCTAACCCCACAAACCCTATTGTTTGTTGTTGATCCAACCACCTTCAAATCCTTGATCAAGGCTTGATCAAGTCACCAACAATACGGTTACAATCCTCCGATTATCCCGAGCACACACTTGTTGAATCCAAGATTCCCGAACATAATTCACCGTCTCGCGCTACTCCCTTGTAAGGAAACCACCTTGTCCCAAGGCCTTCACTCGGTCGAATCCGTGTTGAGGTGATCTTGCCTAAAACCTTCAAATCACACCGATCTTGAAGGAAAATCCCACCTTGGTTTTCTTATTTGAAACACACAAAGATCCCTACCCAATATTTTCGGTTACACCAAACCTAATTGGAAGTTATCAACCATAATCTAGATGGTCATCGAATCGAAAAAAATTATGTTTAGTTCAATTGTGTGTATGCATAGAAGAGAGGTTAAAGATAATGGGAATGCTTTGTAATCTGGTTTCGTATAGGTAATTCACTAGTACCTTACTAGATAAAAGAGCATGTGTGAGTATATATAGGTATGTGTTGAAAAATGAACAAAAGGAATACAATAAGTTGGAGTAAGAAATAAAATTTTAAGTTGGGAAATTGTATAGGTCGGCCTGTCAAAGCAATAGGTCGTCATATTGATGCAATCAGGTCGGCTTATGGAGGTTTTGTGTTGCGTACAGGGCGGCCTATGTGAGGAGAACCGGGGACAAAAGCTACAGGCTTCAATACTGCTCCATGGGAGTCGACCTGAATTGTTATAGGCCGGCCTATACTTGACTCGAAAGTTGTATAGGTCGTCTTGTTCATGTATGTGTCGGCCTGAAAAGGTTTGACGACCCAAAAAAAAGTTTTTCAATGCAATTTTGATGCAAGCTTCTTTTCCAACTTACTTGAATGATTCCTAACACTAAGATGCGCACCTAGAGTGGGATGATACCGTCAAATATACATAACGTTACACTATCCTAGTTTTGACATCACTCAACAACCAAAAGCACTCACACAAGGCAATGGTAGTTGCAAAGGTTTTCTTCAAAGGTCTAACATTGATTTTAATGAGTTGCATGCACCAATTACAATACTTGAAATTATCAAAACAACATATAAAGGTACAGAGATGCACCAGTTAGATTAAAAGTTTGTCTTTGTTAATGAACCTTGTCGCACCTCGAAAACGATACGACCTTTGCGATGGACGCGGAAAAAAATGTTTGACAGAGTCGCCACCAAACTTTATTTATCCCAAATAGAGAAAGGAAATATTGAGAAAACCTTTGAGAGATAAGAACATGGTCATCGCAACCACATTTTAGGTTGGGGAGTTGGTTACGCAAAAGGAAGGTATTAGCACCCCTCACGTCTATTGTAATCAACGGGAACCTCTTAGTTCAATTTATGATGAATTTTAGATAATGTTATTTTTTTTCATCTAAGCGAGTATTGCGAAAAGGAAGAGAAAAAGGTTTCGATTGCCAGGGGAAATGGGTAGTTTTACGTTAGAGTGCTCGCCAAGGAATTGGGCCCTTGTGCCTACGTATTTTCATTCGGACCAGAATGAAAAATCAGAGAATCCGTAGTTTGGACTACGGGAAAAGGTTTGGATATCGAAGGAAAGGTGGAAAAAGGTGGGAAAATGGAAGGTAGCGAAAGGCGGAAAAAGAAAAAGGTAGCTCACCAAGGATTGAGGCCTTTTTTGAGATTTTTCACAATTATGGGATTGACCAAGGATTGACCCTAAAATGATGTTAATATGTGATTGGGATCATCATTCATCAAGAAAAATCAAGAAAAGTGGGATAACTTGTAAAAGGGGGTAACCATAAAAAACTTAGAAATTTTCTAAGTTATGGAACAAAGTGGCTTGGGTACCAACTTCCAAGGATCATAACTTGAGATCCAAGCAACCATTTGGGCTGATCCAAAAATGGATTTGTAGCTCTCATGGCATACTTTAAAAGTTTCAACTACACCTCATTCCAATTCCTCGTAGATTTCAAGTTATGATTGGACCAAAATGCCAAAAAACATGAAAATGCATCATTTTTCAACACTTAGACAAAATTATGTCCAACACAGATTTTGTTGAAAACACCAAAACTTGTGAGGTTTTTTCACATAGTTGGAAGTGGAATCAATTCCAAAGGTAAACATCAATGTTGTTGCATATGTTGCTAAGAATTCAAAGAGCTTATTAGCATGAATTGATTCAACTTGAGCCAAGAGAAATCCATGCCCAAAGTCATGTTGCTGCAACTGTTTTGGAAAAATCAATTTGCACTTTTGCTTGCTTTACACGATTTCTGATTCAAGACCAATTAGCCCTATGCTACAGTCATCTAATCTGATCCTAATCCAAATGATCCAACTTGAAAATCTGAGTCCAAAAGCCAAAGGAGCTTCCAACTTGAGATCAATGCATTTTGGCATATTATGACTTGAATTCAATGGCATTAATATGGAATTGTGCACTTTCAAGATTCTCACTCTCCTCGGTCAAGTTCTCTGATTAAACAACAATAAAAACATCTGAAGAATGTGGATTTGGTCAAGACATAGCCCTGCTCTTGGGAGGGGCTAGGTTGCCTTGCATGAGAAGAAATGCCACCAAGCCAAAGCCATTGAATGTGATATGATCCAGCAGTCATTCACTATTCCTCCAAGACAAGAGTTGATCACCTATAAATAGAGGTTCCAATTGATCATTCAAATCACCCCAAAGCAACTTACAACATTGCTTTCTCTCATTCTCTCTTAAGTGCCAAATTTCTTTGTTTTTTAGCAACCACAATCGGGTTTTGAGTTGCAGCCTTAAGCAATCCATTCCAATTGCTCAAACACATCACATATGATGTATATGAGGTGTTCAAATACTTAAACCATCTCTGTAACACCTTTAGCTCAAAATCACTCTTCAACCAAGCCATTATGCCTCAATTCTGCAGTTGGATTCCTCCAACTTGATCCAAAGATTTTCAAAGTGTTCCAAGGCTTGCAATCCACTCAACAACATCCATTGAAGCTATAGGGATCATCAAATCACTTCTGAAACACCATCTGTGCAGAATTCCATTTCAGCTTGCATCAAGGTAAGCTTCAAAACTCACATAACATGATCCATGCATATTTCCTCGCATGATACTTTTGCCAATTGCTTGTCATCATATGTTGAGTGTTTCCCCTCAATCAATTGTTGTTTACAATTCTTATATAGGATTTCCTTGAGTTTATACCAATTTTA
The DNA here is from genome assembly GCA_022829125.1 of Lathyrus tuberosus. Classification (NCBI taxonomy): domain Eukaryota; kingdom Viridiplantae; phylum Streptophyta; class Magnoliopsida; order Fabales; family Fabaceae; genus Lathyrus; species Lathyrus tuberosus. The sequence goes on along the minus strand of JALAZF010000414.1, from coordinate 2,820,845 downwards.
GGGTTCTTCAGGTTTTAACTTGTTATGTTCTGATTCAATCCATTTCAACAAAATTGAATATTGTCATCATGATCCTTGTTAAAAAACGCATGAGTTTGGTATTTGAATCATGTCAAATGGATGAGAGACGAGTGAGATAGGGTGCTTCATGCACGAGCTCGAGGAAGAAGATGGCCATGGCGCCATTCTTCAGGTTTTCCAACCAAGTTTGCCTTATGTTTTTCATTTGCCATGTATAGAAGAATTGACATTGCACCCTAGTGGAAACACTAGTATGTTTGTGAGTATTGGCAAGCGAGAGGTCTGGGGTTCGAATCCCCCTCGCCCCAGACCTCTTTTTTATCACTTTTTCCTATTTTTTATTTTTCATATTATTTTATTAATGATTTGAAAAATTAATTTCTCACTCAATTTTTATCATTTTTTATTGGTTCTTTTTCTTAAAAATCACAAAAATGTTGAAATATTTTATTCCACAAAAAAAATGAAATTTATATTATTTATTTAATATAATTGGTATCTTTGTGAATAAATTAATTTTTTATTGTTTTTAAACATTTAAAAGTGAATATTTATTTTGAAAATCAAAACCAAATGAGTTCTAAACCATCTTGTGATTAAAACCTCATTTTTCAAACCTTAAACAAAAATCACAAGTGGTTTATTCAAACTTATTTGGTATTTTTATCATTTTTATTAATTTTCTTTAAATATTTACTTTTAAAGGAAAACAAAATTAGGGTTTCTTTGATTTCCAACCTCACAAATCTTTTTAAAACTCTTTGGGCCTCTAATAAAGTGTAAGACCCAACCCCGTTTTGAAACCAAAATGATTTGGGCCTCAGATGTTGTATAAGACCCACTGTGTTCCAGATGTTATGTGAGTGTTTGGATCACTTCTATATGATGTATGTGAGGTGTGTGAGTGATTGGTTTGATTGGAAAAGCTCTAAAACTCAAAACTCGATAGCTACCTTGCCAAGAAAGGCATTTTTGCCAAGAGAAAGAGATTTTGAGGAAAGCATCTGTTAGATGGCTTTGGTGTACTCAAACTGATCACAATTGAGCTCTATTTATAGTAGAGCAAGTTTATTTTGCAAGGAATAGTGAATGGCAACTGGTAAGTAGGTTTGGCCAATGTTGGCAAATGAAAATCCAAGTCTCCTCTAGCCATTTACTAGAGGTTAGGGTACAGAGCTTTGGTTCCCTTGGTCTTGGATAAGTCTTGACTGATTTCAGATGAGAATGGCTCAGTCCATGCCACCTTGATGCTTCCATTGAATGCTTCAATCCAAATTTGGAGTCTTGTCCCTATTTTGGCCATTCTAGGTTCAACATGTTATTTCTCGTTCCATGGACTTTGGAGGCTTGGCTCAGTGATTGTCCCCTTTAGATTCAATCCTCTGAGGTGTCTAAGTGGATAGGAGCATTTGAATTTGGCTGATTTTGGCAAATCGAGCAAAGTTGCAAATTCTGCCTTGCCTTGACAGATTTCAGCAAGGCAACTTGCCAATGTCATATCTCATGGTGTAAGTGGAATTTGGCAATGTTCTTGGCCATTTTGGAAAGCCCTTACATGATATAACAACTGTTTGAACATATTTGGTTTTGATCTCTTTTGAATCCAAGTGAAAAATCCCCCTACATTTGGCAAATAGTGAAGACAGATTTGGACTTAGTGAAAATTTCACTAAGTGTTCAAAAAGTGACATTTTCATTTTTCAGCCATTTTGATCACTCCATAACTCAAAATCCTTAATGAATTGGACTTAGATCTAGTTGAAGTTTTTGTAGAGGGTAATGAGGGATACAAATCCATCTTTGGATGAGAAAAAATGGCCTTGTGGTTTAGGAGTTATGATCCTCCAAAGTTGGTACCCTTGTCACTTTATTTTTAACTTAGAAAATTTTCTAAGTTTTTATGGTTACCCCTTTTACAAGTTATCCAACTTTTCTTGATTTTTCTTGATGAATGATGATTCAAATCATACATTAACATCATTTTAGGGTTAAAAATCCATTTTGGTGAAAAATCTCAAAAAGTCAAAGTTGACTTTTGTGCACAGTTGACTTTTTATCAGATGAATTCCAAACTGTGCAATTCTTCAGGAAATCATGTCCTTGACCTAAATCAAACTTGATGGACATGTTCTGTGGGTGTCATAGGGCATATTGAATCATGTCTTAGGGCTTGGGAGCATGTCCTAGTCAAAAGTCAAAGTTACAGTTGACTTTTTCCTCAAAACCCTAATTGTGGTGCAGATGAAATTGAGACTTATTGCTCAAGCTTCTTGAATTAATCCATTATTCCAAATGGATCAATATAGTTCATTAGAGACCCTCAAACCCTCTCTTGAGGTCTTGGCTCATGATTTGCACCAAAAGTCGACTTAGGGGTGAATTAGGTCAAGAAACCCTAATTCCTGATTTTTTATGTATGCATCCCCTGAGGAAAAATTGACTTGATGAATGGGTCCATGAGGTTCCATGGAGTACATTAGGTTGTGTTTTGGATCTTTGGCTTGTGTCCAGATGAAATTTTTCATCTGGAGGCCCTGGTCGACCAAAACCCTAATTTGGTGATACCAGCGATCTTGAGACTTGATCCACCTAGAAGGGAGCAACCTTGTGCTTAATCCTTGAAGTGGGAGTCCTCTTGATCCATTGTGGATGTTTGAGAGGTTAGACAAGTTGAAAATCATGTCATTCCTTGATTGATCCTTTGTCTAAGCACTCAGAGAGGGCTTGAAACCCTAATTTTGATTGTAGTGGATGCTCACCCATCTTTGGGGAGACTGATGAAGTATGATGGTTCCACCATATTGTGATGATGATTTTCACAATGATGGGAAATCTTAGTGGTCAAAATTTGGGGTATGACAGATGCCCCTATTTAATCTTCTTGGACACGAAGGTGTGAATGACGAAGGGATTCGGGTATTCGGGGTGCAAGAGGATTAAATATCGGAATACCCAAAATTTTGATGGTGGTTATGAATGGTAGCTTACGCATTCATCTTCTTTTTGCTAAGCAATGATGCTTAGAAAAGGAAAACTTCCCCTCAATCCTGGTCTTCGGCCAAGGATCTGGTCTCAGTTTTCTTTTGTCAACTTCCCCTCGATCCTGGTTTCCTACGAAGGAACTGGTCTTAGTTTCTGATTTAAACTTCCCCTCGATCCTGGTTTCCTACCAAGGAACTGGTCTTAGTTTCTTTTTTCAATAAACTTTATTGACAAGGGACGCTATTCGTAGCGGATTTCCTCAAACTTCTCGCCGAATTTTCCTGGGGAGATGCCATTTGAGTGGAAAAACTCTGATGTCAGACTCGCTGGAGAACCCAGTCGTCTGAGTTGTAGAGTTGCACAAACTTCTCTGTTGGAGACGCCATTTGTCGATTCTACTGGGGAAAGCGAGTCTCTTGAGAGACTGTTTTCGTTTGGGGGCTTACATCATACTTTTCTCGGGATCTTTCCGGAGAAATACCATATGATGGGATCCAATTTTGAGGTGCCAGTGACCTTTTCATCGGTGGTTTTTTCGGAGAAAAACTGCCGTACCGCCGAATCTCTGATTAAGGGGCTTTCTCTGTGGATTTTCCTTAATCTGGGAAAGCAAGGATATCATCCTCAGTGGCGAAGAGTGACATTTGTTGAAAGCTTTCTTATTTCTCAGAGGTTCAAGTTATCAAAGTGGTCAAGGACCGTCTCTAATCCAGAGATAAACGGGAGAGAGATTGCTTAGATGATTCACTTCCTAACGAGGAAAGGTTTGACAACTCGATTGAGAGAACTTTTATCACCAGGGGACAAGACCGACTAGAGTGATAGTGATGCAATATGAAATGTGAATGCAAATCAATAATGCAATGATGCATGTATGTTTATGCTGACAAGATGGACGCGACATACAAACTGACAGGTGAACATGACTGGATACTCGGCCATCACGGGGTGAAGAAGTATCGTTGGTCCAAAAGTAGCAATTCTACCTTGCTTAGGAGAAATAGTCCCTGCGGGGAATACCGGTGATCGGGCTTAGGAGATGAGAACTCGGCCGAAGCGTGTCAGACGAAACAAGGTCTCTGACACAGTTGATCCCTTCATTCAGGCGTACTGGGTTAGAAGGAGTACTTTGATTCTGCACTTTGAGGTTCGATTACTTCTGGAGAAGCGACCGACGTTCTTCTAATGTTCAACAGTCAAAAGAAATTGCCGTCTTTATTAAAAGCAGAAAAACTTTTAACAAGTAAATTCATTTTTGTTTCATTTCAAGAATCGTTGATCATGTTAAAATGTCGTTCTGTAAAGCTAAAACAAATAAGAATTACAAACAAAAGCACAAGGGCTCTAATTTTATTGATAAGATGGAGATCAGCCAAACGCGTGATTCCAAAGAGTATATACAAAGTTTGAAAATGGTAATTTACAGGGAAAAGGGCAACATTGAAGCATAACGACCACTATCCTTCTACCAACTTTGAATTCGGGACATCCTGAGCTTCTGTCGAAGATGACCTTGACTGGAGTTTCCTCTGATGGATGATGTAACTGCTGCTGCTGAGGGACTTGCCTCTGTTGAACATAGTTACTTGCCATTATCCCTAATTTTTGCCTGGATTGTACTTTGATGTTTCCAATCCACCAGGATGATTTTTTCTATGTCTCTAACTTTTGCCTGGACCGCCCTTTCGGGTTTTCAATCCACCGAGACGTTTTTTTTTCTTTTTTTTTTAGGCGAAGTATTTATTGACTACATCAACATTCGTGGGGTAGGCAAATTCCTCTCCGTCCATGGTTGCAAGTCTCAAGGCGCCGCCTGAGAAAGCTTTCGTGACCACATAAGGGCCATCATAATTTGGGGTCCATTTGCCCCGAGAGTCAGTGAGAAATGATTGTATCTTTTTGAGCATGAGGTCTCCTTTTCTGAAAACACGAGATCGGACCTTTTTGTCAAACGCCCTCTTCATTCTCTGTTGATACAACTGACCATGGCATAGTGCCGTTATTCTCTTTTCTTCTATCAGATTAAGCTCGTCGTGTCGACTTTGACACCATTCAGCTTCGGTGAGCTTAGCTTCCATCAATACTCGGATTGAAGGGATCTCCACTTCTATGGGGAGCACTGCCTCCATGCCATATACTAGAGAGAAAGGGGTAGCCCCTGTTGAAGTGCGGACAGATGTGCGATAATCGTGAAGAGCAAAGGGTAGCATCTCGTGCCAATCTTTGTAGGTTACAACCATCTTTTGAACGATCTTCTTGATGTTCTTGTTAGCCGCTTCTACCGCTCCGTTCATCTTTGGTCGGTAGGGAGATGAGTTATGGTGTTCGATCTTGAACTCTGCACACAACTCTTTCATCATCTTGTTGTTCAAGTTAGATCCATTATCAGTAATGATCTGGCTCGGAACACCATAACGGCAGATGATATTGTTTTTGATAAATCGGACCACCACTTGTCGGGTTACATTAGCATACGAAGCTGCTTCGACCCACTTGGTGAAATAGTCGATGGCTACCAGGATGAACCGATGTCCGTTTGAAGCCTTAGGTTCAATCATGCCGATCATGTCGATTCCCCATATGGAAAATGGCCATGGGGAAGAAAGAACTTTGAGATGTGATGGCGGTACATGAATTTTGTCGGAGTATATCTGACACTTGTGACACCTCCTCATGTACTTGTAGCAGTCGGATTCCATTGTCAACCAATAGTACCCTGCTCTGAGAATTTTTCTCGCCATTGTGTGTCCGTTGGCATGAGTGCCAAAGGACCCTTCATGAATTTCTTTCATAAGCATGCCTGCTTCTGGTCTGTCTACGCATCGGGGCAAGACCATGTCAAAATTCCTCTTATATAGAGTGTCACCGCTCAGGAAGAAGTTTCCAGCCAATCTTCTGAGGGTTTTCCTGTCTTTTCTGAGTGCCCCAGGTGGGTACTCTTGTTTCTGAAGGAAGCATTTGATATCGTGATACCAAGGTTTATCGTCTATGACTGCTTCAATCGTGAAGATGTAAGCGGGCCGTTCAAGGCGCATTATGTCGATCTTAGGTATGTCATTCCATTGACCTACACTAATCATGGAAGAGAGAGTGGCTAATGCATCAGCCATGTGATTCTCCTCACGAGGGATGTGATGAAACTCGACTCTGTTAAAGAAAGGTAGCAACCTTCTTGCATAGTCTTTGTAAGGAATCAATCCTAATTGGTATGTGTTCCAATCTCCTTTTATCTGGTTAATAACCAAGGCTGAGTCGCCGTATACGTCCAAGTTTTTTATCCTTAAATCAATCGCTTCCTCGAGACCCATAATACAAACTTCGTATTCGGCCTCGTTGTTCGTACACTCGAACGTAAGTCTAGCAGTGAAAGGAATGTGGGTACCCTGAGGGGTAACAATGATTGCCCCAATTCCGTTTTTGTAATGATTAACTGCTCCGTCAAAGATAAGTCCCCATTGGTAACCTGGTTCTGGCCCTTCACTGGGTAACGGTTCATCGCAATCTTTCATTTTTAGATACATGACATCTTCGTCTGGGAAGTCAAACCCGATTGATTCTTGATCGTTAATCGGTTGATGAGCCAAATGATCGGCTAAAATACTTCCCTTAACGGCTTTCTGAGCGTGGTACTCAATGTCATATTCTTATAACAACATCTTCCAACGGGCAATTCTTCCCGTGAGAGCAGGCTTTTCGAAAACATATTTGATTGGATCCATTTCGGAGACCAACCAAGTAGTATGACGAATCATGTATTGGCGAAGACGTTTGGCTGCCCAAGCCAAAGCACAACAAGTTTTCTCGAGCATCGTGTATCGAGTCTCGCAGTCGGTGAATTTCTTGCTTAGATAGTAAATGGCAGACTTTTTCCGTTTAGTTTTGTCTTGTTGGCCAAGTACACATCCCATTGAGTCCTCTAGGACTGTGAGGTAAATGATCAGTGGTCTTCCTTCCACTAGAGGTGATAGAATCGGAGGATTCAACAGATATTCCTTGATACTGTCGAATGCGATTTGGCAATCTTCTGTCCAAACGCAATCCTGGTTCTTTTTCAATAATTTGAAAATCGGCGCACACGTGGCGGTCATAAGGAATATGAATCTGGAGATGTAGTTCAAACGTCCCAAGAATCCTCTGACTTGTTTTTCAGTTTTCGGAGAAGGCATTTCTTGAATGGCCTTGACCTTGTCAGGATCAACCTCAATTCCTTTCTGGCTGACGATGAACCCTAGTAGTTTCCCTGAACGGACACCGAAGGTGCACTTGTTGGGATTCAAGCGAAGCTTGAATTTTCTTAGACGTTTGAACAATTTTGACAGATGTTCAACGTGCTCACTCTCTATTTTTGATTTTGCAATCATATCATCGACATACACTTCGATTTCTTTATGTATCATGTCATGAAACAGAGTAGTCATGGCCCTTTGATAGGTTGCCCCGGTATTCTTCAAACCGAACGGCATTACCTTGTAGCAAAAGGTGCCCCATGGGGTAATGAACGAAGTTTTCTCCATGTCTTTCGGCACCATTTTGATCTGGTTATAGCCCGAGAATCCATCCATGAAGGAGAATACTTTGAACTTTGTTGTGCTGTCTACCAGCATGTCAATGTGTGGTAAAGGAAAGTCGTCCTTTGGACTAGCCTTGTTCAGATCTCTGTAGTCGACACACATTCTGACCTTTCTGTCCTTTTTCGGAACGGGTACGATGTTGGCTAACCATTGAGGATATTCAGATGTAGCGAGGAAACCCGCGTCAATCTGTTTCTGTACCTCCTCTTTGATTTTGATGGCCATGTCCGGGTGAGTCCGTCTCAACCTTTGCTTTACTGGAGGACATTCCGATCTTAACGGTAAGTGATGTTCCACGATGCTGGTATCCAACCCTGGCATATCCTGATAGGACCAAGCGAATACATCAGAAAATTCTTTGAGAAGCTTTATCAAACCCTCTCTAGCAGTTGGACCGAGTAGTGCCCCAATCCTGATTTCCTTTCTCTCTTGTTCTGAACCCAAGTTTACCATTTCCAACGGCTCTTTGTGAGGTTCAATAGACCTTTCCTCTTGTCTGAGTAGTCGAGAGATCTCTTCTGGAATTTTGTCGTCATTTTCTTCTTTAGCCTCGAATACCGGGAACTCAAAGTTGGGAGAAGGCATCGGATCGTATGTTTCAACTGGGTTTAAAACAAGCAATCTGCATGATGTGATGATTCGTATTTAGAAGAGATAGAGAAAATGCAAGTGTGTGCAGTGTATTTATTTACTGCTTGTTTTTATTATTGATTGTTTTTTAGGATTACCATTTTCTGAAAAAGAAAAAAGAGAAAACAGCAATTAATGCGGAAATTACAGAACGACGTTATTTTATTAATGAACAAGTCGAATCTTGAAACTACAGCCCTATAAAACAAAACTCTGTCGCTTTGGGCAAAGCGAAGAAGGATATTTACAGAAAGCGAGCCCTATCAAAACATCCGTTTCACCTGGGCCGGGTGAAAGGTTAAAGATGGCAATTACTTTGACTGATGAACAACCTTCGGAACATCGACAGCGACCCATTGGCGGTGAACTCCTCGGTGAATCACAAAGTCTGGCACCTTCCTTGATTTGTCTTCAGAAATAACGCTGATTTCTGGTGGAGTAGGATCGTTGGAATCTGTCTCCCAGGTAGAATTGTCGTAGGAGAATTCCTCAGTTGTATTTTACAGAGCATTGACGCTCTCAGCTGTATCTCCCCATCCAGTTGGCTGGATATCTTCGAGCCTGATACGAGAGCTTTCGGGAGCAGTGTACTTGACCATATAGTCGTATTTTCCACTCGGTTGTCCCAAGGTATCCCAAACTTCTTTGGAACTGGAGGAGTCATCCCTCTCTATGACATTAACCTCGGGAAAAGCATAGTTGATGAATTTAAGTCCCACAAACATTGTGAATTCATCTTCATGTTGAGTAGTTTCTGAATGACCTGAGTGTTGATCCCATGACATGGTGGGGACACAGGTATTCTGTTCAATGATGGTCAGCTGATTTCATTGCTCGGCTGACTTTCTTGCCCCAAATCTCCTAGGTAAGGTTGCCACATTGGCATACCATCCATTGGGCCATAGTAGTTATAGTCAAAATTGTATTTCATCAGAGTGTCTTCCTCTAATGAATTTGGCGGAGCACGACATCCTTCTGGATCACAACCTCCGTAGATCATTTCGATGTCTGATCTTGGTATAAATCTCGGACTCTGTGCGGGAAAGCAAAATGGCATAGGCACCTCTTCCTGAGACATATAACCGTCCTTGTTAAGATAGGACTTCCATTCTTCATCTGTGTCAGAGGGATCCTCCTCATTGATAGCATGTACTGCCTGAGACACTGGGTGAAGAAAACCTCCATTGTGGAAGAAGTTTTGAAGGGGATGAAGACTTTCATCATTGGCAGCTGTTTGGGTACAGGTTGCAGAAAAAACAAGACCCTTCTTTGTTTTATTGTCAGTAGGAATGACAAGTTGTCCCCATCCGGTTGTATCGGTACTCTCGACCGCTTTGATAGCATCTTTGTATGAGGAAATCGAGGTTCCTCCTTTGAACTGATTATTCTCGTCCATCGACAGTGCTTGGAACTACGTTCCAATAACCTCCTCGGGTTCTATACCAGCAGATGATGACAAGTTACTCACAAGCAAGGCTTGTTCCCCACAAACTGTGACAAGTTGATCGTTCTTGACGAACTTTAGCTTTTGGTGGAGGGTTGAAGTAACCGCTCCAGCCTGGTGTATCCAAGATCTTCCTAATAAACCACTGTATGTTGCCCGGATGTCCATGACCTGGAAAGTGACTTGGAACGTGTGAGGACCGATAGTTATGGGAAGATCAACTTCGCCGATAACTATTTTTCTGGATCCGTCGAACACTTTGACGACGACCTCGCTGATTCTCGTCGGAGGGCCTTTGAATGATAATTGCATCAAAGTGGACTTCGGCATAACATTCAGGGCTGACCCTGTGTCTACCAGTACGCTGACTAAAGCATCGCCCTGGCAGTTAACTGTAATGTTGAGCGCCATGTTATGACGGCGGCCCTCTTCGGGTAATTCCTCATCACTAAATCCCAAATTATTGCAGGAAGTGATGTTAGAGACAATGCTATCGAACTGTCTGATTGTTATATCCTGTTCTACAAAGGCTTGCTCCAAGACTTTCTGTAGAGCCTCCCTATGCGCTTCTGAACTGAGTAATAATGATAATACCGAGATCTTTGAAGGAGTCTGTAACAGCTGATCAACAATGTTATATTCACTCCTTTGGATGAGCTTTAGCATCTCATCATTATTTTTCGAAAGGTCGGGATTACTGGATTGACCGACTGGTGGATCGGGAGTTTCCGTCTGAAGTTCCTTTTCCTTGTTAGACTCTCCAACTCCTCTGTTGAGGATTCTACTGCTCCGTGTTACACGACTGATGTCTGCAATATTAACGACGGAGGGTAATGGAATTTCCTTTCCATTCTCAATTGTTGTTGCACCGTATTTGTAAGGGATAGCCTTAGTTGATTCATACGGTGATGGTCCCGGTAGATAGATGACTATGGGAACCTTCTGATTTTTCTGACCATCATAAGTAATCTTGATCTGTTCCCGGTTGGGAACCTTAGATTCGTCAAGTAGAGGGATGATGGCAAAAACATCCCTGGTCCTGTGATGACCAGAGATTGTGACAACATCCTCGACTTGATCCGCAAGGTAGTTCGGCGTCCAGTTGATGGGTCCAGAACCTGGATATGGACGAATTTCTCCACGATCGACCTGACCCTGAAGAGCTGCTCTCACAAGGTAACACCCTTGGTTGCTTTCCAAACAGACGCTACAATTGTCATAGTTGTGTGGTGGCACCTGGCCACGCCCACTTTGAATACAATGTAACCTTACTAGGTTAGCTTCCACTGATCGGACATCCTGACTTTGACGCCGAGTGGGGTTTCTATTACTGATACTAATCTGCTGAGTATCTTCATCCATATAGATTGGCATCCACTAGTGATTTAACAAGTGCTGAAGTGCCTCTTGGACAAGGGTACAACCTCGATCGTTTTCGCAACCCGCTTTACAGCTTTGATAGTCATGTGATATTAAGAATCCGAGTCGGACCTGCTCAGCATGTAACTCTACCAGGTTGGTATTCATCACGCGAATATCGAAGATCTGAACCATGTTGATTTGATAGGAATTCCTATCATGGTAGTCTTGGATCCATCCAAGATCCATCTGATGCTGGAGGGCTTCTTGTACAAAAGAGCAACCCTGTTTGTTTACCGAGAAAATCAGACAGGAATTGTAATCGTGCCGCGGCAGATTATGATAATGGCTTTGCCTTGAGTACATCGCCACCAAGTTGACATTCATTGCACGGATATCGTGGTTCTGAAAGACGTTAGAATTCGTGTAAACCATGTTAACTCCACGAACTCGGTGCTCTTGGATCCATCCGAGATCCATCTGTTCCTGTAGAGCTGCTTTCACTACAGAACATCCTTGATTGTCTTTAGAGAAGATATCACACTGATGATAGTTATGAGGTGGAACATGGCCATATCCACTCTGTCTACAATGCATCTTGACCAAATTGGTTTTCAACAAGAGTACATCGTGAATTTGATAGACATCGTTAGTCTCTCCTTCTATCAAATTGACTGCAGCTTTCTCGTGTTGAGGCAGCGGATTCGTGAGAACATTAGGATTTGTATCCTTGAAGGATAAGACCCCGCTCCTAACAAGTTTTTGTACGTCGGACTTGAAATTGAGACAAGTCTCTATGTTATGCCCTGGACCTCCTTGGTGATAAGGGCAAGTTTGATCCATCTTAAACCAAAAAGGCGGATTTTCCGGTACTGTAAGAGGAGATTTAGTCTGAATGTGCCCCTTAGCCAATAGTAATGGAAACAGTTCTGCGTACGTTACGGGTATAGGATTAAATCCTGGTGGCCGTGTTATACGGTTGTTGTTATATGGAGGACGAGCCTGCTGAAGAGGCTGTTGTGTCCTTTGTTGATCAGGTTGGCTCTGCGCAACCTGAGGTTGATACGTAGAAGCAGACACAGGGTTGATAGTAGGAGTCACAGCTGCTACTGGTTGATAACGTCGCCTTTGCTTTCCGAGAGAGATATTCCCAATATCTTGCTCTTTTTTCTTAGTGAGAGCACTACCGTATTTTTTAGTACTGCTCGTCGATCCAGTGTCTTTTACCAAACGTCCATCTCGGACGGCTTCCTCAAGACGTACGCCCATGCCGACCATCTCGGTGAAATCACTGGGCGCACTGGCAACCATTCAGTCATAGTAAAATGAGCTTAAGGTCTTTAAGAAGATCTTTGTCATCTCTTTTTCCTCAAGAGGTGGACAAATTTGAGCGGCAATTTCACGCCACCTTTGAGCATACTCCTTAAAGGTTTCCTTGTCCTTTTGCGACATCGATCTGAGTTAATCTCTGTCGGGTGCCATGTCCAAATTGTATTTGTATTGTTGGACAAAGGCAGTGCCAAGTTCTCTAAAAGTGCTGATCGTGGCACGGTTTAAACCCATGTACCATTTGAGTGCGGCACCGGTTAAACTATCCTGGAAGTAGTGAATCAGTAGGTCCTGATTCTCCGTCTGGGCTGACATCCGTCGAGCGTACATCACCAGATGGCTCTGAGGGCAAGAGTTACCCTTGTACTTTTCAAAGTCGGGCACTTGGAATTTGTGCGGGACTTTCACATTGGGGACCAAGCAGAGATCTGCGGCGTCCTTTCCAAATAGATCCTGACCGCGAATGGCTTGCAGCTCCTTCTGCATTTCCAAGAACTGCTCCTGGAATTCCTCCATTCTGTCAAACATAGTTTCATTCTTACCAGAAGGTGTCTGTGGAATCTATCCTTCCGGGACAGTGTGCACCACAGGGGGTGGTACCGTGACTACGGTAGTGAGTCTTGGCATCTCCCGAAGTTTGTAACCTTCAGGAGTCTTCAGTATGCCCCTGGCATCTTCGCTTTCCTGAAGTTTGTAACCTTCAGGCCCAGCGGCTTTTGTTGTGATTCCCTGATCCTCAGTGATCGGCGGAACATATCCTTCTGGGATATAGTTAACAGGCATGCCCCAAGGACGATCTTTCGGCATCTGATACCTAGGATCATACTTCTCCACTATGGGCGTTGAGGTGATCTCTGAGATCACAGTTCTTTGTAGCTGAGCTTTTGCCATGGCTTGCATGTCGTTACGAAGCTTTCTCATATCCTCTCTCAGAGCGTCGATCTCTTCTTTCAACTCTCTGTTTTCTTCCTCAAGATCATCCATCTTTTTCTGACGATTGGCCCGAGTATTATACGAATGAGACAGTTTGACTCTAGAACCGAGACACAAATGTGAGATTCATAGGTAAGAAGAATACGCGATGTGAGAATGATGAATGCAATGATTATATTAATTGTTTATGGTTTAATCAAAATAAACTTCGACAATTAGATTGCAAATATCAAACGGTGGGGAAACCCCTTTTTATTGAATTCAAAGGATTACAGAAATGGAAATACAGTAGATTACAAGGTGCAGAAACAGAAACCTAAACTAATGGGTCTCGAGTCCTCTCTAAAGAGAAATTGGGTGCTGATTCTGGTATCTTCCTTTTCTTTGACCGGGGCTCTTGGGCCGTTGTCGGGTTGTCATTCCTTTGCCAGGTGAAAGGAGCGAGCAAATTCCTTTGGTCCTCTTGATTATCCACAGCATGTTGCTCTAAAATCTCAATCAGAGCATCCTTTTCTTTTAGTAATTGTTGTATTTTGATGCACTCTACGTCGAGGGTGCGATACTTGTTCTTCCAAGACCTTCTCTCCTTTTTGAACTTTGTTGAGAGTAACCTGAAGCTTTTCAGTTTCCGTCATGAAGTACATGACAGATTCCCTCGGCGGAAGAATTCCGTAACGAGGATAAGGCATTTTTAGCTTGAGAGCTCTAGTTTGTACCTGTAAGTTCTTGTAATTGGCTGAAATTTTGTTAAAACAATGTTGATGTCATGGTTAATGTTGCAACATGACCTGCTAACAGTCTGGGTTGTAAATAGTGTTGAAGAGTTAAAGTGCTGAAGAGTGATGTCACATACGAAGTCTTAACATCACTATACCAGAACATTACAACATCAGGTCTGGGATGATTAATTAGGGCTGCACGTGTTTCTGGTGTGAATGAGAAATTCTGCTAAAGAGAATCAGAGAATATAGGCGAAGATCAAGGGAGAGATATATTCTGTTACAATCAGTTATGAAGATCAGTTTGTTGCGAATTTAAAGCATAAAGATATGGAGAATATTCAGAGTTAATTATTGAAGATTTAATTGAAGATATGATTGAAGATCTATCTGTTGCAGAGTTGTTAGAGAAGATATGATATGATTTGAAGGCCCAAATCTAGTTGGGATTATATTATAAATAGATTACTTGTAACCTAGAAGAGGTACGGGTCCAAGATGTAGATCTTTAGGGCTTTGTCAAAGTGAACCACTCGGGTTGTGAGATGGTCACTGTGGTTAACTCAGAAACCTGTAGGTAATGAGTTTGGGTTTGTTCTTGGAGGAAGCTTTGAAGCAACTCCAAGGGTTGTCATGGAAGTGTGTCTTCTGGTTTTCTGTGTTAGAAAAGTCATTGGTAAACAAGTTGTTGATGCAGTGACGGTGTAGTTGACTGCTAGACATCATTGTGATGATAGGAAGTGAGATGGAGTCTCTTACCTAGGGAGGACTTAGGTAGAAGGGTCATTGGGTAGTGATTAAATTAGGTAGATTATCAACTGGTCTGTTGAGTCTGTAATTTGATACTACTAATAGTGGACTTCCTTCCTGGCTTGGTATGCCCCCAGATCTAGGTTGTTGAACCGAACTGGGTGAACAATTCAGTGTGTTATTTACTGTTTCTATTATTGCCTTGTTCAGCAGATTGCAATGTTGTGACATTGCACAAAGACATCACACATCTGTACCAGAATTTCAATTGGTATCAAAGCAGGCATCCTGTCTGTTTCTGGATGAGATCTAGGGAAGATACTTTCTGGTTCATGAGCAAGGAAGATAGGTTTGCTGAGTTATGGACTTGGTCAGCGCATATAGTTGTTTGGATGATCCCTTGGAGTATAGGATGGACTATTCATGATAGAGTATTGTTGGCACGTGGTGTGGTAGGATTTTGAGTAGTGCCTAAAGGTTGTTGAGGAGTTGTTCCGCTGCATGGATTCTGATTGGTTCTTGTATCTCTGATGGTGAGATTCTAGAAAGGTATTCTCTTGGAAAGACATTAGGGTTTGGTCTCCTCAGCAGGTTATTCTATGATGTTGTAGTTTATGCAAGATAGCTTCTACCGTTTGGTTAAAGATGCCATAGTTACTTGAGGATCATCTCATATCCTTGTTTTAGGAAAGAAGTGATCATAAGGTGAATGGATCTTATTGAAGATTGAGAAGAATATATTCAGAACAGTGATTCCTTCTTTATCATCTTTCTTGATGGTGAAAGAAGAGGGTAGAGACAAAGCAAAAGAGTATCACTGTCAAAGTTTTCATGCGGGAGTGAAGATCTTGATAAGTTATCTCTTAAGCTTAGTTGTGGTAACCTAATAAGGATGGCATCAAAGGTTTGAAGATTCTTGGAAGATGAGAGTATGCTGGGTCATGTGACTGGTGATGTTGAAACATTATGCTCACGGTGAAGTATCAGGTCAAGCCACTTACCTAATCTAATGTGATTTGTGGGATGGATTAGCAAAAGAAGGATCAATCAGTGACTCAAGTCTGCAGAAAAAGGATGTCAGACCAGATAAAATGTTGTATCTTGCATGACAATAGTTGAATATTTGTCTGCTTTGGATAGAGTTGTGCAGTCAACTGATGACAATATACATTGACGGGAGACTGTGTATTTGTCTGAGGTTAAAGTATAGGACTGCAGAAGGGTTGAGAATTCACTTTATGAAAGTATTTTCAAGGTTTAAGCGTCCTGGAGTTGAATCAAATGGTCCAGTTGATGGAGCATATCAAGAATCATGGTGATGATGTCTTGGTGGGTGGCAGAGGTTCTAACGTGTGTTGGGATATTATCTGGTTGGATATCCTTAGTGAAGGATGATTATGCTCTGGTTCAGAAGCGTGGTGCCTACATTATGCCTGAGGAGCGTCTACATAGTCATACGGGAGGATGATGAAGTAGAAGGTCTACCTTGGATGGAAAATGTAGTTCAGGTATTGATTGGAAGTCTGAAGATGAAGAGCATGGTAAGGAATGAATGGTGCCAAAATGCATGTGCTCAGCAAGTGTGCTCAAATGTTCATCCTCATCTAGAGCATTAGTGAACCATGACAGGGGGAATACTTGTCTATGGATTTTGGCTGCAAAGGTATATATATTGTGAAGATTGCATGCTGATCAAGATTGTGAAGATTGGTTGAATCTTGTGAGGAGATAATGTCAGATAACATGTTATGACATTAGGCTGTTGGATGGCATGTGGGTGTGGACATAAATGGTTCTATCCTTGTGAAGCTAATTGTTTAAATCATAGGTGCACATGCTTATGAGGAGGAGTCTGAAGGACAACTTTGTTTGTGGAAAATTTGCGTTTCTATGCAAGTTTTGGAAGAACTCAGTAGGGGTTTGTGTTGATGGAAGGTGTTCTTTTTAGGGGGAGAATGATATTACTGAAGCTTTTGGTGTTGGCACTTAGTTTGAAGCAAATTGGAAAGTTGTTTACATGAGGATTTAGTGTCTTGTACAGCCGTGTAAATGGAACAGAAGTAAAACAGAAATTGATTGCATTGATGAAAGCTTACAAGATTAGTAAAAACAACATACAAAGTGTCTAAAGATTATCCCAACCCCCCGAATCAACAAAAGTCTTCCAATCTTCATCCCATTCATCATCAGATGCTTGAAGCTGCACTTGTTTTTTCTTGATAGTCTTCATCCTGGTTTCTGATGTCTTGCGTGTTCTTGTTGCTCCAGAAGATGCTCCAGCTTTGGACAGTGTTGTGTCCTTCAACTTCTGAGGATCTGGCTTCTTGTCCTCGTGCATGTGTCTCTTTGCTGCATTCTTGTTAGACTGACTCATGTTTCCTTCCTTGGTGTGCTGATAGGAGCAAGGAGGTTTGGCATTTATAATGGATAATTTGGCATTGTTTGTATCGCCTGACCAGTCAGAGTAGTCTTTGGTGTGGGAATCTGTTTTTATTGGGAACCTGCTTTTCTTGACATATTGGTTACCAGAACTTCGTACTTGGTGCCTGGGTGGAAGTGGTCCTAGTAGGATGAGGCTAGGTCTTGTCTAGTTGTCTGATGGTATAACTACTGGTGCTGATTAAGTGGGATGGTCTTTTGTCTCGTGCTGATGTCCTACATGTTGTTACAACATTATGATTGAGTATGTACCATACTTATGGAGTTTGAAGAAGCAGCATTATTGTCTGAAGTGGCAGTTCTGACATAGTGTGGATTAGAATGGGCAGATTCTAATCTTGATGGTAAGTAGTTCAGGAAATACACGGCTACTTTCATGTTGAAGACTTCATTAGGAGCTGGTGAATGTAAGGACAGAAAGGTGTTTATCTTGTGTGAGAAATTTCCAATCAAATGGGCCTTTGTCTTTTGGACTTGGCATATCTTGTACCTAAAATCCCCATGAGGAATGTGGCATTATTGGTGGGATATCATAAAGGGCGTTGAGTGTAAGGCTGTTTACTATAGCCTATTGCAGCATGTGTACTGATCAAACTTGTGCAGTGTGATGATGGGACCTGTCATAGCTGTGTGAAGATAGTGCCTATACAGGAGAGGTCTGAAAAGAAAAAGTGGTGTACTTGGCTGATGGTTGGAAGCAATCTAGAAGAAGTTGTATCAATACCCATTAGATAAGAAGACGTGTTTGTAAAGTCTTGGGTTAATGAGCTAGCAGACAATGTCTGAAGAGATGTCAGAACATGACATAGGACATGTTTTTCTTGAGCCAAACAGGGAAGTATTTTGGACGGTGGTGTTAGGATAAAGTGAAACACGTGGCTTCGAATATGCGTGGAGCGTTATTGGCCTAATTTATGGTAAGATTCAGTTGCGAAATACTTAAGGCAGTCAAGGCAGTTTTTGGAAGATAGGCATTGAATTTGAATACAGTTTTTGATACCTAAAATAGTGTTTGTTTGACCAAGAACATTGAACATATTCGAAGGCTCGTTAATTTCTAAGTTACTGGTCAGCTATTTATAGGGGTATTCAGTTCTCCTTCAGCCAGTGAGTGTTCTTGTCTCATAAGTCAGATGGTGTTTATTCGTGTTTGGGTGAGCAATTACTGGGTCTAGTTCTGTGAGGGGTTCCTTTGCCAATTTGTGGCTAAAAAGGGGGAGAAAGGAGAGGATCTGGCTAAGTGCCTTGTGCAGATGTTATGCCTGGAGTCTGCAGTTTCTAATGCAGCAGAAGAAGATGGTACATCCCTGAGTTGGTGTTGAGTCTTTGTGACTTGTGTCCTGAGTTATGAACACAGTTGTGACTTGTGTTCTGAGTTACCTGGGTTAGCTGAATGGAACTTCTTAAGTTTCCTCTTATGCCATGGTCTAAACCCAATGTCTGATCAATGATGGTGTGCAGAATTATCTTATGCCACCATTGGTCTTTGATGAATGGACAAACATTTCTTTTCTGGGGGAGTCTTCCACAATGATTCTGGGTCTGAGTTGAAAGGAAAAAGAAATGTGTTGTATTAAGGGGGAGTGTCTAAAATCTTCTTCCTCATGTACACCAGATATCTGTAATCTGAGTGCATAACTTCAGGACTTTCTACTTCTTCCTTCTGATGTGCTGCCTGAAGTGATTGTGGTGGGCTGTGCTGCCAAAAGAAGTTGTCAGACATGATGTCTTAACATCATTCAATTATTCCCTAGAAGATGGATCTCCAGGATTGCTGCTCACAGTAGCTACTGATGGTTACTGTTAGGTTCAGTGGTTACTGATAACTACTAACAGTAGTATAGAGTTGTAATTACTGCTGTAATCTGAGTTGTAATGGTTATATAGTTGTTTTAGCCAAAATTAGCCAAAGGGGGAGATTGTAAGTTCTTGTAATTGGCTGAAATTTTGTTAAAACAATGTTGATGTCATGGTTAATGTTGCAACATGACCTGCTAACAGTCTGGGTTGTAAATAGTGTTGAAGAGTTAAAGTGCTGAAGAGTGATGTCACATACAAAGTCTTAACATCACTATACCAGAACATTACAACATCAGGTCTGGGATGATTAATTAGGGCTGCATGTGTTTCTGGTGTGAATGATAAATTCTGCTAAAGAGAATCAGAGAATATAGG
The DNA here is from genome assembly GCA_022829125.1 of Lathyrus tuberosus. Classification (NCBI taxonomy): domain Eukaryota; kingdom Viridiplantae; phylum Streptophyta; class Magnoliopsida; order Fabales; family Fabaceae; genus Lathyrus; species Lathyrus tuberosus. The sequence goes on along the minus strand of JALAZF010000414.1, from coordinate 2,801,493 downwards.
CAAAGATCAAGGGAGATATATATTTTGTTACAATCAGTTATGAAGATCAGTTTGTTGCGAATTTAAAGCATAAATATATGGAGAATATTCAGAGTTAATTATTGAAGATTTAATTGAAGATATGATTGAAGATCTATCTATTGCAGAGTTGTTAGAGAAGATATGATATGATTTGAAGGCCCAAATCTAGTTGGGATTATATTATAAATAGATTACTTGTAACCTAGAAGAGGTACGGGTCCAAGATGTAGATCTTTAGGGCTTTGTCAAAGTGAACCACTCGGGTTGTGAGATGGTCACTGTGGTTAACTCAGAAACCTGTAGGTAATGAGTTTGGGTTTGTTCTTGGAGGAAGCTTTGAAGCAACTCCAAGGGTTGTCATGGAAGTGTGTCTTCTGGTTTTCTGTGTTAGAAAAGTCATTGGTAAACAAGTTGTTGATGCAGTGACGGTGTAGTTGACTGCTAGACATCATTGTGATGATAGGAAGTGAGATGGAGTCTCTTACCTAGGGAGGACTTAGGTAGAAGGGTCATTGGGTAGTGATTAAATTAGGTAGATTGTCAACTGGTCTGTTGAGTCTGTAATTTGATACTACTAATAGTGGACTTCCTTCCTGGCTTGGTATGCCCCCATATGTAGATTGTTGAACCGAACTGGGTGAACAATTTAGTGTGTTATTTACTGTTTCTATTATTGCCTTGTTCAGCAGATTGCGATGTTGTGACATTGCACAAAGACATCACACATCTGTACCAGAGTTTTAGTACCCAATGGAGATAAGGCTCCACCGAGACACAGTCCGGTTTTCCTAGAGACTCTCGTCCTTTCTTATGAACATGCTTCCAAGCTTGCACTGTTTCCATCTTTAGTGCTCTGTCATTTTCTCCTTCCTTGAAGAAAAGACCTTCCAGATGAACACCCAGTGGGATGTGTCTCATCGGGTATCCAAATTGACGACGAACCAATACCGGATGATAGTTTATTCCTCCTTTAGTTCCTATGAGGGGTACGTTGGGGAAGTTTCCACAACGGTCAATGATCCTAATCCCCTCATAAATCCTATTACACCAATCAATGTCAGAGTTGGTAAGAGACATGGTCTTCTACGACCAACGTAAGGCACTCTTGCAATCCCAAAAAGCAGCAGATTTGGGCAAGTGAGAGATAAACCATTTGTAAAGCAGAGGTACACAGCACATGATCTCCCCTCCACTGTACAAATTTCCCAAGTGTACAGAATGATACGCATCTGCGAGCAAAGTCGGCACAGGGTTTCCAATGAGAAAAACCTTAATGGCGTTGATATCGACGAAGTTATTAATGTTGGGAAACAAAAATAACCCGTAGGTGAGCAAGACAAAGATGCTTTCAAAAGCAGTCACGTTCCCTATACTGGCAAAATACAGGGCTTTCTTTGTCAAGAACTGGGTTGGCAAACCTTGGATGCCACCCTTAGTAGTTAGGTGAGTCCTAACCTCAGACTCATCCAAATGAATTGCTCTTGCAATGGTCTGATTCTTTGGAATTTCTTCCAGTCCAGAAAATGGAGCTCGATCTGTAATGTGTAGATCGATCAGGTGAGAATACTCCTCCAGCGTTGGTGCGAGCTGGTAATCTGGGAATGTGAAACAGTGATAAACTGGATCATAAAACTGAATGAGCGCATCCATGATTCCCTCAATCACATGGACTCTTAACAGTGGTAGCAAACCTCCGTGCTTGGCTCTGAAAGCCTCTGGGTTAGTGATCATCCTCGCTAACCTTCTCAAATCCTCCAGTTTTAGAACCTTGAAGGTGTAACTATGAGTTCTCCTTCTACCGAAATCCATTAGTGCAATCCCTTTTCTCTGATATTTGCAATCACAGTCTTAGTTTATTTTGAAAAACAGAGAGACTAGAAGAGAAATTTTTTGAATGTTTTAATGTTGTTTAGATGAATGCATGAATGCAGCACACAAAAACATAGAAAAAACATGGGGTCAAAGGGTCGTTGTCATGAAGTCAAGGCTCTACCCATCCCCAAAGGTTTATACTAGGGTGTTTTTTGTACCTGTACTCATTATCATCAGCTCCTCCCAGGAAAGCAAAACAACAAGCGGATCGCCAGCGAGTTGTAGTGCAATCTTAGAGTAAGTGCCATTCACCGAGAATAGATCACCAGCCTCAAATGAGGGTAGTATCGTGTAACAACTATTTCCGATAGTTTTCGCACTACGAAAGGGTTTGGCTCCTCAGCTTCTCAGACTTAACAATCGGCCCATTGTCTAGGTGAGAGAATGGGTTGCATTGGTCAGCCTCCACTGAGGTTTATGGTCGACCCCGTCGCCATCACTTATCTTAAGTGTATACTCAATCTTTCCACATGCGGCATCACACGCATTCCCATTAGCAGAAAAATAAACATGTATAGCAATTAGGAAAAGCGGTATATATATTTGTCCTAGTCATCCTAGACCTTTAAAGCTATGAATCCTAAGTTCCTGACAGAAAATGGGTTCCCCGGCGGAAGCCCCAATCTGTGGTATTCACACAAGTGAAGAAAAGGAAGATCGTGCCTAGATCTAACTTTGAAAGGCCCCACGGTGGGCGCCATTTTTCTGTAGCGAGCGATTTTGGACGCGGTTCTTAAGCGCTGGTCGCTCTCTGCGGTTGAGTTTAAACTACAGGTCGATTCATTTTTTATCCTATTAAAGCTGATGAAGGAAGGGAAATAGATGTCTCCAATTAACCCTGCTTGCATACTGAGTTTAAACAGCGGTCTGTTAGGTTACGGATGCGATCAATATGGGGGGGCCTTTCTTATGCTATTTTGACAGAATGATTTCTGGCGGGGAACAAGGATTAGGATGTTAGGACTGATGTTTTTGAATTACTGCTTTTGATTGATGGAGATATGGGATTTGGGTTTTTGTTTAGTGTGCTCGCTAAGATATTTCTTTCAATCTTATGCCTACGTATTCCCGTTTATCCAAAATAGGGAAATCAGAGCGTTCGTAGTTCCTCCTATTCTATGGGAGGAAATGGTTGTTTTAGTGTCTTGTTCAAAGCCCAAGACGTGAAGCGAAAGGTAGTTTGTATCTTGTTCAAAGCCCAAGATGTGAAGCTGAAAGGTTTATTTGTATCTTGTTCAAAGCCCAAGATGTGAAGCTAAAAGTGTTGATCTTAGAGAGAATTTGTCATCTCTAAAGAGGGGGTTGTGTGTCACAACTGTTTATAAAGGAGAATTACTTTAACCGGGATGTGTGAATCCGGCAATGCCATAATTTCCTTTATAGGGGATTTCAACCTGAAGGCGAAGACTTTAACTTAGTGTAGAGCAATGTTATCTTTCCTTAGGAATTTCTCATGCTAAAAGAGGGACAGTGGCATGGATGTAGATGATCCAGAGGCTTGCCGCTTACAGCGATTAGATGAAGGGGAAGGAGTTGTTGATGTTTATGTACTATGAACGAGGCACAGTTTTGATGCTAAAAGGTTGATTGGATCAACCAGTGGTTTTCTTATACAAATCCTAAGAGGAGGCTATTATGTGTCTCGTACAAAGCCCGAGAGAGAGGCTAAAAGGTTTTTGACTCGACGATGGAGTCTTTTGGTATCTCGTATAAAGCCCGAGATGGAGGCTATTTGACTCAACAAGAGAGTTTTTTGTGTCTCGTACGAAGCCCGAGATGGAGGCGAAAGAGGTGATTGACTCAATAAGGGAGTCTCTTATGTGTCTCGTACAAAGCCTGAGAGAGAGGCTAAACGTTGTTTGACTCCGCTGGGGAGAATCATTGTACAAAGCCCAAGAGGAGGCTAAGGTAACTGTTTAAGTGACAGGTCCAGTATACTGATTCTGAAAGAGAAAATCAGTTCTTATATGAGCAACACTGTACTCAGGGATTTGATTTGAGGATCAGGGATATTTCCTTCTCTTTGAGGAAACGGGAAATCCAAAGGGTATTGAGACTGTCCGAGTCTGCGGGTTTCCTTCCTATTTAATGAAGGGGTCACTTGAGAATGTCTTTGAGACTCAAGGAAATTAGACTGTCCGAGTCTAGAGTTTTATCTTTTATACTGTGCTTTGAGAAACAGTAGTAGACTCTATGAAAGGACCGTTCTATGAAGATGATTAGGTTCTGTTCCTATACCTCTAGGAGGTCGTCGGGACAATTTGTACGAAGCCCAAGAGGAGGCTGGAAGCTTTTAAGAAGCCGACGGGTCCTTGTACTAAGCCCAAGAGGAGGCTATCATTCCCGGAGGAAGAAATCATTATACGAAGCCTAAGAGGAGGCTGTGAATACTTCTAAGAAGCCGTAGGGTCCTTGTATTAAGCCCAAGAGGAGGCGGGTTGCTTTTAGGAAGCCTGCGGGTCCTTGAATTATGCCCAAGAGGAGGCCGATGCTTTTAAGAAGCCCGTGGGTCCCCAAACCCCGAGAAATTCAAGGCAAGCTATTCACGAGGAATATATCAAGTCAGGAAAGTTCGAGAATTTGGAAGAAACTCAGAGATGTCATTCACGGAGAATACATTCATCTCTGGGAATAGAGTTTCTTGACAATTCCTAATGAGGACAGCCGAAGAGAAGACTGTATCTGGTGATCCTATTGGGGGATCTAGTTATTTATTTCTACGAATAAACGAAACGGCGTCACCTAATTCTAGACGTAGTTTCCGGGGAAACTCGAAATATCTATACTATTATTACACAGTTGATATGAGTTTATGAAAGAAGACTTACAGTGAAACAGCCCCACAATACAGTTATATGTATATGAAAGCGGTAAATGAAAGCAATAACCACTTACTCGGTTGTAGAGCTTCCATGTTGTTTGGTTAGTTGTTCAACAAAGAAAGATTGAAAATAACAGTATATTCAAAATCAAAGGAGAAAGTGCTTTGAAAAAGAAAGATTTGGGGCTTACAGCTCAAGGAGAGGCCCAAGTTTTATCAGTGAGCGCACTGTTTAAATTTGTACAGAGGGACTTATACAAGTGACTGAGGCCCAAAATGTTTTCTGTACAAAGGGATGGGTCTTACACTCTCTCAAGAGGCCCAAAAAGTTTTAAGAAAGGAAATGGGTCTTACTACTCGAGGGTAGGCCCAGTTGACTTTTCGTTAAAAATGGCGATCGCGCCGAGATTTTCTTTTAACACAGAGGGACTTATACAATAAGTGAGGCCCAAAATGTTTTGGTTAAAAGGGGATTGGGTCTTACACTCTATTAGAGGCCCAAGAGTTTTGAATGGGTCTTATACCTCAAGGAGAGGCCCAGGGTTATTTTTCAAAAAGGGTGACGATCGCGTCGTCTGTTTTTGACGGTATCGGGACTTATACAATGCACTAAGGCCCAAAATGATTTGATCAACAAAAGATTGGGTCTTACACTCTATTAGAGGCCCAAAGTGTTTTGAAAATGATTTATGTGGGTTGAATTAATCCAAAAACCCTAATTTGTTTTCAAAAATGTATTTAATTGAATAAAAATTTAATTAAAAATGATCAAAATTGTTTAACATATGAAAAACAAATTGTGATCTTGGATTAATGCTTCAAAAATTAAGTATTGACCTACAAAATAATTAGAAAGCATTAAAAGTTGCAAAATCAATGTGGAAAAATATTTAAAATGTCAAAAACAATTAAAATATTAATTTTTTGCAAAAATATCAATTATATGAAATAAATAATATTTTTGGGATTTTTTGATAAAATAAAATATTTTAACATTTTTGTGAATTATTAAAAAAAGAATCAACTCAAAATCATTAAAACTCAAAGAGAAATTAATTTTTGAATCAATTAAATAAAATCACAAAATTCAAATATTCAAATTTGGAAAAATGGCGCCAAGAACAAGCTGAAGAACACGCGCGTGTTCTGAGATTCTCAGATTTGCATTTTCTATCCAATCTCCCTAAATACTTGATTATAACATGCAATCCATATATCATTATGCTCGTCTCAACCTCACGATCATGTCTATGTCCATTAATTTCATTTAAATTAAACATATAACAAGAAATCATGAAAAATCCTCAAGAACCCTAATTTTTGCATGAAGGCTAGGATTTTTGATACACGATTCAAACAATGCAATTAATTAAGGGAAAACATTCCATGCATGATTATGAACATATGGCCAAATTATTGTGCAGCAAAAATTGCATGGATCATAGAGTTAGAAGAGCTCATGCTTACCACTTGCAGCTGGTGATCGTGATTTGTGTTGGAGGTGTTACAGCTAGGTTCCAATGATGTGGATAGCTTCCCTAGGTGCCAAGTGATGTGTCTGAGTGCTTGGAATGGATTGAAATGGTTTGGAGTTGAAGATGGCACCTCAACTGCAAAACTGTCAAGAACTTGAGCAATTGGCTAGTGATTTTGTGAAATCTGTGTTCCAGATGTTATGTGAGTGTTTGGATCACTTCTATATGATGTATGTGAGATGTGTGAGTGATTGGTTTGATTGGAAAAGCTCTCAAACTCAAAACCCGACAGCTACCTTGCCAAGAAAGGCATTTTTGCCAAGAGAAAGAGGTTTTGAGGAAAACATCTGTTAGATGGCTTTGGTGTACTCAAACTGATCACAATTGAGCTCTATTTATAGTAGAACAAGTTTGTTTTGCAAGGAATAGTGAACGGCAACTAGTAAGGAGGTTTGGCCAATGTTGGCAAATGAAAATCCAAGTCTCCTCTAGCCATTGATTAGAGGTTAGGGTACAGAGCTTTGGTTCCCTTGGTCTTGGATAAGTCTTGACTGATTTCAGATGAGAATGGCTCAGTCCATGCCACCTTGATGCTTCCATTGAATGCTTCAATCCAAATTTGGAGTCTTGTCCCTATTTTGGCCATTCTAGGGTCAACATGCTATTTCTTGTTCCATGGACTTTGGAGGCTTGGCTCAGTGATTGTCCCCTTTAGATTTAATCCTCTGAGGTGTCCAAGTGGATAGGAGCATTTGAATTTGGCTGATTTTGGTAAATCGAGAAAAGTTGCAAATTCTGCCTTGCCTTGACAGATTTCAGCAAGGCAACTTGCCAATGTCATATCTCATGGTGTAAGTGGAATTTGGCAATGTTCTTGGCCATTTTGGAAAGCCCTTACATGATATAACAACTGTTTGAACATATTTGGTTTTTATCTTTTTTTGAATCCAAGTGAAAAATCCCCCTACATTTGGCCAAAAGTGAAGACAGATTTGGACTTAGTGAAAATTTCACTAAGTGTTGGAAAAAGTGACATTTTCATTTTTCAGCCATTTTGATCACTCCATAACTCAAAATCCTTAATGAATTGGACTTAGGTCTAGTTGAAGTTTTTGTAGAGGGTAATTAGGGCTACAAATCCATCTTTGGATGATAAAAAATGGCCTTGTGGTTTAGGAGTTATGATCCTCCAAAGTTGGTACCCTTGTCACTTTATTTTTAACTTAGAAAATTTTCTAAGTTTTTATGGTTACCCCTTTTACAAGTTATCCAACTTTTCTTGATTTTTCTTGATGAATGATGATTCAAATCATACATTAACATCATTTTAGGGTTAAAAATCTATTTTGGTGAAAAATCTCAAAAAGTCAAAGTTGACTTTTGTGCACAGTTGACTTTTTATCAGATGAATTCCAAACTGTGCAATTCTTCAGGAAATCATGTCCTTGACCTAAATCAAACTTGATGGACATGTTACATGGGTGTCATAGGGCATATTGAATCATGTCTTAGGGCTTGGGAGCATGTCCTGGTCAAAAGTCAAAGTTACAGTTGACTTTTTCCTCAAAACCCTAATTGTGGTGCAGATGAAATTGAGACTTGTTGCTCAAGCTTCTTGAATTAATCTATTATTACAAATGGATCAATATAGTTCATTAGAGACCCTCAAACCCTCTCTTGAGGTCTTGGCTCATGATTTGCACCAAAAGTCAACTTAGGGGTGAATTAGGTCAAGAAACCCTAATTCCTGATTTTTGATGTATGCATCCCCTGAGGAAAAATTGACTTGATGAATGGGTCCATGAGGTTCCATGGAGTACATTAGGTTGTGTTTTGGATCTTTGGTTTGTGTCCAAATGAAATTTTTCATCTGGAGGCCCTGGTAGACCAAAACCCTAATTTGGTGATACCGGCGATCTTGAGACTTGATCCACCTAGAAGGGAGCAACCTTGTGCTTAATCCTTGAAGTGGGAGTCCTCTTGATCCATTGTGGATGTTTGAGAGGTTAGACAAGTTGAAGATCATGTCATTCCTTGATTGATCCTTTGTCTAAGCACTCAGAGAGGGCTTGAAACCCTAATTTTGATTGTAGTGGATGCTCACCCATCTTTGGGGAGACTGATGAAGTATGATGGTTCCTCCATATTGTGATGATGATTTTCACAATGATGGGAAATCTTAGTGGTCAAAATTTGGGGTATGACATTGAGCTATAAGACCCATTTCTTTAATTCTTGGGCCTCTAATAGAGTGTAGGACCCAACCCCTTTGTAAATGCACCACCTTTTGGGCCTCAGCCATTGTATAAATCCCACTGTATTTTCAAAAAAACAACGGCGCGATCGTCCCCTTTTTAACAAAATCAATTGGGCCTCTCCTCAAGCTATAAGTCCCAATTCTTTTTCTTAAAACTCTTTGGGCGTCTAATAGAATGTAAGACCCAACCCCTTTTTTAAACCAAAATAATTTGGGCCTCAGTGTATTGTATAAGTCCCGATACTGTCAAAAAGTTTGGCACGATCGTTGCCTTTTTAACAAAAATCATTTGGGCCTCTCCTTGAGCTGTAAGCCCCACCACTTGTACAAAACTAAATTTGGGCCTCTAATAGAGTGTAAGACCCAATCCCCTTTTAACCAAAACCTTTTTGGGCCTCAGACATTGTATAAGTCCCTCTGCGTTAAAAGAAAAACCTCGGCGTGATCGTCGTTGCCAAACAAAATCATCTGGGCCTACCCTAGTGTTGTAAGCCCCTTTTATTTTCTTTTCAAAATCATTGGGACTCTAATAGAGTGTAAGACCCATCCCCTTGTACATAAAAAATTTTTGGGCCTCACGTATTGTATAAGTCCCTCTGTACAGTTTTCAAAACAACGGTGCAATCATCGTTAAAACTTGGGCCTCTCCTCGAGCTGTATGCCCCAACAATCTTTTCAAATCACTTTCTCCTTTGATTTTGAATTTAAATATATGTTGTTATCAAAACTTTCTTTGTTGAACAACTAACCAAATAGCATGGAAGCTCTACAACGGGTAAGTGTTTATCCGCTTTCATATGTATATAATTGTATTGTGGGGATGCTTCACTGTAAGTCTTCTTTCATATCCTTTTATATACTTGTCACATATCCACTGTGTAATACTAGTATAGTTATTTAGATTTTTCCCAGGCAACTACGTCTAGCACTAGGTAAAGCCTTTTTGGTCACTCTTAAATACAAACAAAACTAGATCCCCCGTAGGATTCCAGATACAGTCTTCCCTCCTCTTGGGGTAAACAATATGGAACAAAGAGAAAGGCAGTATTCTCGGTGAACCTTTTCTCAGACTATCACCCTTCGAAATTGTCAAAGAAACTCTAACTCCCCAAAGATGATCTTTTCTCCGTGAATGGCATCTCTTGAGTTTCTTCCAAATTCTCGAACTTTCCTGGAATGGTCCCTTTTTGGTGAATTGCATTTCTTGAACTTCTCTTGGTTTGGGGACCCACAGGCTTCCTAAAAGCATCCCCGCCTCCTCTTAGGCATTGTACAAGGACCCTTCGGCTTCTTAGAAGTTCTCACACCTTCTGTTGGGCTTAATACAAGGACCCTGACAACCTCTTAAAGGTATAATACAGAACTTAGTCATCCTTTGCTAGAGCAGTCTTTCCCGCGTCAAAACTTCGGCCACTTTAGGGTTAATACTCATCCCTTAATGCTCGTGCCTCCTCTTGGGCATTGTACAAAAGATAAAACTCTAGACTTGGACAGTCTAAGACCCTTGAGTCTCAAATACATTCTCAAGTTCCTTTCAAACATAGGAAGAAACCCCGGTCTCTCCCATGAGAGTTCCCCACACTTGGACCCGCTTCAGGATCTCCAGAATCCACAGTGGTAAGGCAGCCCCCTCTTGGGCTTTGTACAAATGATTCTCCTAGTAGAGCTAACCTTTTCAGACTCTCTTGTTGAATCAATCACTTTTTAGCCTCCGTCTTGGGCTTTGTACAAGACACATATAAAAAAAACCACTCTCTTGTTGAGTATAAAAGACTCTCTTGTTGAGTCAATCCCTTTTTTAGCCTCCGTCTTGGGCTTTGTACAAGACATATAAAACACTCTCTTGTTGAGTATAAAAGACTCTCTTGTTGAGTCAACCTCATTTTAGCCTCCATCTCGGGCTTCGTACGATACAGAAAAACACTCTCTTGTTGAGTATAAAAGACTCTCTTGTTGAGTCAACCACTTTTAACCTCCGTCTTGGGCTTTGTACAAGACATATAAAAACACTCTCTTGTTGAGTATAAAAGACTCTCTTTTTTAGTCAATCTCCTTTTAGCCTCAATCTCGGGCTTCGTACGAGACAGTAAATCACTCTCTTGTTGAGTACAAAAGACTCTCTCATTGAATCAAACAACCTTCAGACTCTCTTGTTGAGTCAATCACCTGTTCAAGACTCTCTTGTTGAGTCAACCCTTTTTAGCTTCTGTCTTGGGCTTTAAACAGGACAGATAAAAGTACTCTCTTATTGAGTCAAACCATTCCAGCCTCCATCTTGGGCTTTATACAAGATACGTTCTCCCCAACGGAGTCAAAATCCCTTTTAGCCTCAATCTTGGGCTTTGTACAAGACAGAAAGAACATTTTCCTCCGGAAAAGTCAAACTTCCCGCCTCCTCTTAGGCTTTGTATAAAGAAAACCCCGGTTGAGTCAATCAACCTTTTAGCATCAAAGTTGTGCCTTGCTCACAGCATACAAACATCAACAACTCCTCTTTAGAGATGACAAATTCTCTCTCATCCAAAACCCTTTAGCTTCACATCTTGGGCTTTGAACAAGATACAAACCACCTTTAGCTTCATGTCTTGGGCTTTGAACAAGACACCAAAACACCTCTTTCCTCCCATAGAATAGGAGGAACTACGATCGCTCTGATTTCCCTGTTTCGGGAATACGTAGGCATAAGATTGCAAAATCTTAGCGAGCATACTAATCAAAAACCCAAAATCCTGTACCTTCACACATCAATCGAAAAGCATCAGACCTAACATCTTACCAATAGCCTAGACACTGTTTTTAAGCAAATAACCCTAAAGAATAACCCCCTCTTGATAGCATCTATAAACCAACAATTTTGACTGTTTAATCTCAGTTCGCAAGTAGGGTTAATTGGAGACATCTATTTCCCTTCCTTAATCAGCTCAATAGGATAAAAAATGAATCGAACTATAGTACCAAAGCGATAGTGATTCGAAACCACAAAAATCGCGCTACAGCCCTTTGCGCGCCCTTTCACTTGACTAGCAGTGGAATGGTGGATTTGATTTTGCAGTCGGATTCACTTTTATCCTCTGCTTTTCAGGTGAACGAGATGGCGCATGAGCCCGAGAGAGAGATTCTCATAGACTCGTCCGAGGAGAGCTCCTTGGAGAGTAGTGATACTGAGGTTTCAACTACCCCCAACGAAGTCGGGGAGGATCCTGAGCATGCTTCCTCAGAGGAATGGACGTTTGCGGAGCCTGCCGAGCACGCATCCACTTTTGCGTCCAATACTGGGGATGTCTTCACAAACGTAGGGCCAGAAGGGGAGTGAAAGGTACACTTCCCTAGTCAAGACGATCGCATATGTATAGACTATGGGAGAGATTCCCAATGTATGAATATGCTTTCAAGGATATAGGGCTAAGGCTGCCCTTCACTGACTTTCAGCAGTCTATCTTCGTTCATCTGGATTTTGCTCTGTTGCAGTTGTACCCTAATTCGTTGGCGTTTATCTACGCCTTCGAGCTGACCTGTGAGTTTCTGAAGATATGAGCTACCTTTCCCTTGTTCTTCACCATCTTTCACCTCCAATGGCAGGTTTCGAGGGAAAGGTACGGTTGAGTTTCGTTGAAGCAAGCGAGAAAACTGTTTAAACCCTTCTCAGAGTCTATCTGGACCTTCAAGGAGAGGTTCTATATCATTGAATTTGTGTCAGAGAAGGCTCAGGAAACCACGTATGCCTGGGCAGTGACAACTGACGAGGACGACAATGATATGCGCGATGAGCATGGGAAGTTGTTGGCGGACAGGGTGTTTAAGTTCCCCTTCTGTTGGATCGGGAGCCATTTTACCCGGGGTACCGACCATTACCTCGCCTAACCAGATATGTTGGACGAGCAAGACGCATCCAATTATGAGGCGTTGGTCAAATACGTTAACAATTTTAAGCTCACGCAGTGCTGGACAAAAAAGGGGACCCGATCTATAACGACGATGGTGGGCAAAGAGTGGAGCACCGCTACATTAATACGAATGCGCTTCTGGAGTGCAAGACCCATGCTGACGCCCTTAAGTTGCTTGGTAGTTTACTTTTTTAGCTTGCCCGAATTATAACTTCCTCGGTGGCTAATGCGTTTGTAATTTTTTTGCAGGTGAGATGCCTTCTGCTCATGAGAGGATGGTGAAGAATGCCCTGGCGAGGGGCAAAGCATGGGCGGCCACCTCGAAAACTCGATTTACTCAGGATACTCGGAGTTCCTCGCCCGTTACTTCTCCTGCTCAGGGATCTCCAGTGCTCGGGGCCTTAAGGTTTAAGCGGACCAGAGCGAACGAGCTGGTGGATCTCAGTCGGGTGGCGGAGAAGGGCAAGTTTGAACTTTCCCCCTACCTTCATGACAGGAAGTTTTTCGAAGGGACTTCCCTGACAGTTCCTCGAGCAGATTCCCTCAAGCTTGAAGGTATGGATCGCCCGAGCAAGAGGCCAATGCTGGCGCAAGATGCCTCTACGTTGGTCCGGGTCCTGGAGATGGCGACGGTCTACGCTGAGGGAGATTCCTCTTCTGAGTCTGAACTAAAGAAAGCTCAGGCGGTGATATTTTCTCTGGAGGAAAAAGTGAAGAAGGCCAGGGAGGAGGCCAAGGCCGCCAATGACACGAGGAAGAAGTCTGACGAGGAGGCTGCTAGACTGAAAGGGGAGACTGATACCCTGGTTGCTGAGAAGAAGGCTGCCGAGGACCTAGTCGAGCAGATGAGGTATACGGCTGCCCCAGCAGAAGATGAGCCTGGGGAGGTAAAGGTATTAAATACTAGGGCCGAGCTGGTTGCTCGTATTGCGCAGTCGGAAGAGGATGTGTACGCCATCGGGGAGGAGTCATTCAACAATACCGTGGCACAACTCAAGCTGGTGAATCCAGAAGTCCAGATATCTACGGAGGGTAGTAACTTTCTGGGCCATGTTGAGGATGGCAAGATAGTTACTCCAGACTTCTTCAATATCGGTGATGAGCATGCCCGGCTCTTGAACGAGGAGACCCAGCCGCCGCAGCCTAACCCTGAGCAGTTCGAGCAGATGGAGGAGTGATATCTTCTTTTGTTTTTTGTTGTAATGTATCTGGCCTACGTGCCATATTTGATGTAATTTTATTATTGTTTGGTATGGGACGTGGCCCCCTTGTCTTGTAATATGCACAATTGTGGTCCTTGTGGACACTTAATTATTTTGATATGTATGTATTCGGCCATCGTGGCCAGTTTTGTATGTTGTATATTCGCGCATGGCTTTCTTTAATGGTTATTTTTGCTAAGTGTTATACTTTTGCTTGATACACGTGTGTGCCCGTAATAGGGATGACTTTGATTCGTTTGCTGCTTTAGGGAGTTGCTCGACTTAGATGTGTTCGCCAGTGAGGGGGACTGGTCGAACGACCTGGTGAGTTTCTGGGCAAGATAGCGGAGCTCAGGCCGTGTTTGAAGCCTGAGTTCGCGGTGTGAACCTCCCATCGCGAACTGGGTGTTCTTCCTATCATGGAACTTTGACGACGACGGGCTCTAATTAAGGAGCCGCCGTCGAGCATAAATCTAGTTCGATCCTGAGCGGGATCCTGCCTTGGCTGGTATGCGACGCTTATACCTGGGCGCGCATCGTGGTCGGGATGTTATGTTCGTTGCTTTGATGAAGCAAACCGACAATTAGGGCATTAGCTATAGTATTGTTTTAGCTTTTCGGCGTTCCATGGTCGAGCAAGTTCTTTCTCGTTGAGGTGTTCTAGGTAGTAGGCCCCATTCTCTGTCTTTTCTTGGACGCGATAGGGTCCTTCCCAGTTAGCGGCGAGTTTGCCCTCCCGAGAGTCCTTGTGGTTCCTTCTCAAGACAAGGCTGCCCACTTGGAATTCTCACCGTATCACTTTGGCATTGTGCCTGATTGCAATTTTTTGCTTTAACGAGGCTTCGCAGAGAGCTGCTCCTGACTGGACCTCTTCGACGAGGTCGATCTCTTCCCTTAGTTCCTCGTTGTTTGTTTCTTCATCCAAGGGTGATTCAGTCCGCCTGGTTGGTACGTGTATCTCGATGGGGATCACTGCCTTAGTCCCGTTGGCCAGGCGAAATGGAGTTTCCCCGGTTGAAAAGTGGGGAGTTGTGTTGTACGCCCACAGGACGCTGTGCAGCTCTTCGACCCAAGCTCTCTTTGTTTCATCTAGCCTCCGCTTGAGGCCTCATAGGATTACTCGATTTGCTGCTTTGGCTTGCCTGTTAGTCTGAGGGTGTTCGACGGATGCGAAATGTTGTTTCGTGCCCAGTTGAGCGACGAAATCCTGGAACTTCCTGTCTGTGAACTGTGTCCCATTATCTGTGACTATTGCTTGGGGAATGCCAAAGCGTGCAAGGATGTTCTGCTTGTAGAAACGAAGTATGTTGAGGGCCGTTATTTTGGCTAGAGCCTCCGCTTCTATCCACTTTGTGAAGTAGTCAACGCCAACTATTAAGTACTTGTTCTGGTTTGATCCTACTACGAATGGCCCTAGGATGTCCAGGCCCCACCAGGCGAATGGCCACGGGGAGGACATAACTTTGAGCTCGTTAGGCGGAGCCAGGTGCATGTCCCTGTGCCGTTGGCATTTGTCGCATTTCTTCACGTGCTCTTTTGCATCCTGCTGCATGGTTGGCCAGTAGTACCCTTCTCGAAGGGCTTTCCGGGAGAGGGATTTTCCCTCGAGATGTTGGGCGTTGATTCCTTCGTGGATCTCGCGCAAGACGTGGGCGACCATCTCTTCCTCGACGTATTTGAGTAAAGGGATAGAGAACCCTCGCCGGTAAAGTTTATCCTCGACCAGGACGTAGGAGCAGGCTCTGTGCCTGACTGTGCTGGCCTCTTTGGGATCGGACGGGAGTTCGTCCCTAGCAAGGTAGTTATAAATGGGGGTCATCCAGCAGTTGCTGTCTCTGAATACTTGCACGTCGAGGATCGTGGGTGTCTTCTCGATGCTGAGTCGAGGAAGCACCTCCTAGATAACGGACTTGTTTCCACCTTTTTTCTTCGTGCTCGCCAGTTTAGACAACACGTCTGCTCTGACGTTATGTTCGCGGGGAACATGTTTTACCTCTACTGTAGCGAACTTCATCATTTTTTCTTTGACCAGGGACAAGTATTCAGACAAGTTGTCGTTTTTGGCCTGGTATTCTCCTCGAACTTGAAGGGCTACGAGTTGCGAATCTGTGCAGATGACGACTTCTTCTGCTCCTAAGTCTTCGGCCAGGCGCAGACCGGCAAGGAAACCTTCGTACTCAGCTTGGTTATTGGATGCGGGGAAGGATAAAGTGAGTGATACCTCGACAATGATCCCCTCATCGTTCTCTAAGATGATACCCGTTCCGCTTTCTGCCGAGTTGGATGCTCCGTCGACGAAGATGGTCCACCTGTGCACCCCGCAGGTGGGGGAATCTACGAATGTCATTTCTGCGACAAAGTTGGCCAATTCCTGGGCCTTGAGGGCCTTTGTGCTCTCATATTGAGTATCGAACTCGGATAGTTCCAACGACCATTTGAGCATTTTGCTGGCCATATCTGGTCGTCCTAGCAGCTGCTTTACGGGTTGATCTGTTCGGACCACGATTGTGTGGGCCAGGAAGTAGTGCCTCAGTCTTTACACAACGTTAATGAGGGTCAGGGTTACCTTCTCTATCTACTGGTATCTCAGCTATGGTCCCTGTAATGCTTTGCTTGTGAAGTATATAGGCTTTTGCCCGTCGGGCGTTTCACGGTTGAGGGCGGCGCTAACGACCTCGGTTGCTACGGCGAGATAGAGGTACAGAGTTTCGCCGTTATCTGGCCGAGAGAGGACTGGCGGTTTTGACAGTGCCCGTTTCAGATGGAGGAGAGCCTGGTCGCATTCCTCTATCCATTCAAACTCTGCCTCCTTGCGGAGGAGTTTGAAGAAGGGCAGGGCATGCTGGGCAGACTTGGCCACGAAACGAGACAGGGAAGCGAGCATCCCGTTGAGGGATTGGATGGATTTATTCGAGTTAGGTGTTGGAAATTTGGAGAATGCACTGCACTTGTCGGGGTTGGCCTCGATTCCTCACTCTGTCAGATAGAAGCCAAGGAACTTGCCCGCCCGTACCCGGAATGTGCATTTCTTTGGGTTAAAATGCATCCGGTATTTCCTGGCCTGTTCGAAGACTTTTCTTAAGTGGACCGTGTGATCGGTTTCCTCGTGGGATTTTGTTGATTTCAGAATAGGGCAAGCAAGCAAAAACATTTATTTTCGGAAGAATTCCCTCCGGGATTTATGTCGTGTCCACAGAGATCGGTTCGAGGGAAAGAATGTCGTTCTACAGTCTCTCGCGTTAATGAGTTTGGATTAAAATAGTTTCAAACAAGAAAATAGAAAAGTAAACATTAAAACAAAAATAACTTCATTCTTCAACAAGAAAAACTCGTCCGGCAATGCATATAATCGACTTCTCACAAACTTAAACTTACCGACCAGTTATACTCCACCTACAGTACTCCTCAAAATCACCCAGCATCGCTCACAACACAGGTTATGTCTAACGCAAAGTTGAGAAAGCAACCGTGTCACTCTCTTCGTCACTCTCGCGAGCGAAGCCTCGAAACACGGAAACATGAAGTTCCGACACCCAAACGGATTGTTAGCTCTAAATATATCTCTAGAGTCCAGAAACTAACCGACAATCGTCCCTAATCGAAGTTTGCGACGGTTATGTCTAACGCAACCCAAACCCCGCGCATAAAGCAAAAATTAGAGACAATTACCAATCAAGATTTGTAAAGCAAGTTTTATACAACGCCATGGGCGACAAATATACATGAGTTTACAGCAAATACATATACACAACCCAACCATAAAGAAAAACACAAAGAAGAAGAGAAATGAACCAAACATCTCGCGGTTTGTCGGCGCCGATCGACGATCAATCCACTCCGGATCATCCATATGCATGCTCCACAGTTGTTTTCTAAGCTAATCCTATGAAGAAATGAAGTTTGATGGAGTTGGAGCAAAAACCCCCAAAACCATAACCTAAAAAATGCTGAAAAATGAAGTTTATAGGTGTTTGTTGCTGCCCAGGTTCGCACTGCGAACATCCATTCGCACTGCGAACATACGCCGCCTTTCCAACGTCAAAAATTGTGTTTTTTAAGCATTCAGGCACTATTCATTCGCCCCCGAGTTCGCAGTGCGAACTCGCCAGCGAGTGCTTGCCACGGGCATTCGCAGTGCGAACATGACAGCAAACTCGAACTTGTTTTAATCATAACTCTTGAACCGTAACTCCGATTGACGCACGGTTTGAAGTGCTGGAAAGCTTATTCAATGCTCTTTTTGAATATGGAAAAATCCCATTGCTGGAACACCTGTAAAAAAAATGAAAATCAATTACTCTCAATGATATTTACACGATACGCAATATACACACGAAAACGTAAAGTAAACGTAATTACGAACAAAGCGGGGTTTATTCAACCAATTTTAACACAAAGTAATGATAAGTGCAACAAAACTTATTTACAAAAATAGGTACATTTTGCACTTATCAAACTCTCCCCAACTTACATAATTGTTTGTCCATAAACAAGAATCAAACAAACTTGAACATGCACAAGCAATATCCAAAGAATGACGAATCAACAGGTTTTGAAAAACGGAAAACAAATGTATGGTTCAAATGAAAACGGTACACACAAAGTAAATACTTACCACTAAATTGCAACGATAACATAGTCACGAAACAAAAGCAAAGTACAAAAGTCATACCGAACATTCTAAAACAACACAAGTTCAAATGTGAATCACACCTAGCAAAAACAATCATCGGTAGATGAAAAACACAAAATGAGGTTCTTTTCACTCACACAACAATCTTGCAAACAAAAGACTAAATTATGCATACATCCACAAATTCACATTGAAAATACAAAGGCAAGAATCACAAGGGCTTTCAAGGTTGTAGCGTGGTCGGGTAAACAAACAAGGGGCAATTTCTAAAGGTAATTGAAACAAAAACTTGCCTAAACCAAAGGGAGTGATCAACTCTCAAAGATTCACACACAAAATTTCAACCAACTTCTTCCAAAATCCCAAGTGCTACACAACACACAATACTTATTTAGTACACTTATTGAAACTCTTTTTGTTTCCTTTTTCAAGGATTTTTCTTTTTCTTCTTTTTTCTTTCTTTTTCTCTTTCACAAATTTTTCTTTTTTTTCTTTTCTTTTTCAATCCTCATAGAATCCAACCAATGAGTATACAATCATCCTCTCCCCAACTTGAATTCAACCGCACCATCATGTGAATACTCCATACTTTCTAAGGCAAGGAAAAAATCCATACAACAACACATAGTTGAGGGTTCAAGAAAAAACAAAATCCAATCAAAAATAAGTGAACTAAACACTTATAGACAAGCATTAAGTTCAAATAGAAACATGGATCAAAAAGCTCAAAGGGGTTACGAATTCTCACACACTCACAAGGTGAATTGACTATTTGGCTAAAGTGGTTGTACTCAAAATGAAACAATTGCCTTGATCCTTTTCATGCATTCATATAAACAACACAAACAACAGATTCAACATAATAAAACCCAGTTAGAACAACAATGTGGTTCTCCGTGCATATATGAACAATAGAAGGCTTCCTCACAAAAAAGGTTGGGAACTAAAGCGATTCACAATAGAACAAGTATACAAAATAATGGATGGCATGGAAGTTTGTAAAATGCCTAAGTATCATGAATATGCTAAAGTATAGAAAGCGATAAATACATACCTCGGACGTGTACAAAACTTAACAAGATCATTACCACGCATTCGCAAGTTGAAACGAACCAACATGGAAAATCACAAAAGCATCCTCAAGCTACTCAAAACAAGCTCATAGACAAACGCGAAAACTATTAATATACACAAACACACTACCAATGGAACCCTTCATTCGCACTGCGAATCATTCGCTAGCTTCATTCACACTGTGAATAAACTAGCGAGCCAGAATTCTCAAAACTGGACTCTCTACCTCTATTCGCCAGTACCTTCGCAGTGCGAACCAATCAGCGAGCCTTCGCTGGACCCTCGCCAAGAGTTCACAGTGCGAACACATGGAAATTTCAAAACTGGAACTCTCTGCCTCCATTCACTGGCGCCTTCGTTGGTCCTTCGCAGTGCGAACCTTCGTTGGGCCTTCGCCAGATTGTTCGCACTGCGAACACCCTGTTGCAGCAAAAAAACTCAGTGGAAACTTGCATTGGTTCCATGTGTTCACAATTTTGCTCCATTCATGCCTATACCTGCACATTAACACACAAATTACAAGCTCCACACATATATTCCAATGGGAACAACCAAAAAATAATGGAAACAGACAATATATACGATATATACAAAACTCAAAAACAAATAAACTATCGCAATGCGATTCAAAATCAAAACCAATCCCCAGCAACGGCGCCATTTTGTTGATTGCAGAATAGGGCAAGCAAGCAAAAACATTTATTTTCGGAAGAATTCCCTCCGGGATTTATGTTGTGTCCACAGAGATCGGTTCGAGGGAAAGAAAGCCGTTCGACAGTCTCTCGCGTTAATGAGTTTAGATTAAAATAGTTTCAAACAAGAAAATAGAAAAGTAAACATTAAAACAAAAAGAACTTCATTCTTCAACAAGAAAAACTCGTCCGGCAATGCATATAATCGACTCCTCACAAACTTAAACTTACCGACCAGTTATACTCCACCTACAGTACTCCTCAAAATCACCCAGCATCGCTCACAACACAGGTTATGTCTAATGCAAAGTTGAGCAAGCAACCGTGTCACTCTCTTCGTCACTCTCGCGAGCGAAGCCTCGAAACACGGAAACATGAAGTTCCGACACCCAAACGGATTGTTAGCTCTAAATCTATCTCTAGAGTCCAGAAACTAACCGACAATCGTCCCTAATCGAAGTTTGCGGCGGTTATGTCTAACGTAACCCAAACCCCGCGCATAAAGCAAAAATCAGAGACAATTACCAATCAAGATTTGTAAAGCAAGTTTTATACAATGCCATGGGCGACAAATATACATGAGTTTGCAGCAAATACATATACACAACCCAACCATAAAGAAAAACACAAAGAAGAAGAGAAATGAACCAAACATCTCGCGGTTTGTCGGCGCCGATCGACGATCAATCCACTCCGGATCATCCGTATGCATGCTCCACAGTTGTTTTCTAAGCTTATCCTATGAAGAAATGAAGTTTGATGGAGTTGGAGCAAAAACCCCCAAAACCATAACCTAAAAAATGCTGAAAAATGAAGTTTATAGGTGTTTGTTGCTGCCCAGGTTCGCACTGCGAACATACGCCGCCTTTCCAACGTCAAAAATTGTGTTTTTTAAGCATTCAGGCACTATTCATTCGCCCCCGGGTTCGCAGTGCGAACTCGCCAGCGAGTGCTCGCCACGGGCATTCGCAGTGCGAACATGACAGCAAACTCGAACTTGTTTTGATCATAACTCTTGAACCGTAACTCCGATTGACGCACGGTTTGAAGTGCTGGAAAGCTTATTCAATGATCTTTTTGAATATGGAAAAATCCCATTGCTGGAACACCTGTAAAAATAAATTAAAATCAATTACTCTCAATGATATTTACACGATACGCAATATACACACAAAAACGTAAAGTAAACGTAATTACGAACAAAGCGGGGTTTATTCAACCAATTTTAACACAAAGTAATGATAAGTGCAACAAAACTTATTTACAAAAATAAGTACATTTTGCACTTATCAGATTTCACGATCATATCGTCCATATAGACTTCAAGCATGTCGCCTATTTCTCCCCGGAAGACCTTGTTCATCATCCTCTGGTAGGTCCCACCAGCGTTCTTCAGGCCGAAGGACATTACATTGTAGTAATAATTTCCCGATTTGGTCATGAAGACCGTGTATTTTTTATCACTTATCGCCATTGGTATTTGATTGTAGCCTGAATAGGCGTCCATGAATGATAATAGTTTAAAACTGGCAGAGTTGTCAACAAGTTTATCAATATTGGGAGGGGTAGGAATCTTTTGGGCATGCCTTATTGAGATCAGTATAATCAACACGCATACGCCACTTTCCATTAGATTTTTTGACGAGTACAACGTTGGACAGCCAAATGGTGTACTTGGCTTCCGAAATAAAGTTTGCCTCGAGGAGGTCTTTTACAGCTTGTTCTGCAGCCTCCGTTTTCTTCGGAGACTGCTTTCTCCTACATTGTGCTACTGCTTTGACGGTGGGGTTAATTGTGAGTTGATGGCAGGCGACAACAGGATCTAAGCCGGGCATTTCCGCGGCACTCCAGGTAAACAAGTTTGCGTTTTCTCGGAGGCAAGCTTTGAGTTGTTTCCTCGCAATGTCGGGGAGGCCTGTCCCTATCTTTACTCCTCGCTGATGATCATCTCCGAGCAGGATGAGCTCGAAGTCGCCATCCGGAATCGGGTGCGTCGGATGGGAGCTGTTGCTGGTGCTGGTTGACACGGATGAGCTGCTCGGACAGGCCTGATCCTCCTTCTGGTCATCTTCGGAGAAGCGACTGTCGAGGTCAATGGAGTCGACGCGTGGCAGTGGCCTGGCTTCCTCTGAGCTGCTGGGCAAGGTTGGCTTGTTGGACATCTTTGGCTTGGCAGTGATGGTGTTGAGTCTTTGAAGCATCTCTGTGTGGGTTCAATGTCCCCGTGTAAGGTGGCGACCATACCCTTCGAAGTGTAGTACTTCATTTTGAGATGGACAGTTAATGACACAGCTAGCAACTCGGCCAAAGTTGGCCGCCCGAATATGCACTGGTAGAGAGACGGGCAGTCAATTACCAGGAACTGAACCTTAATAGACCTGGCTATCTCTGCAGATCCAAAGGTCACAATCAACTCGACGTACCCCCAGGGTTTCGTGACCGACCCGTTGAAACCCTGTAGGCCAGAACCCACGTAGGGAGTGAGGTTTGATTCGTCCAGCTGGAGGGTTGAGAACAGCTGCGAGTACATAATGTCGACTGAGCTGCCTTGGTCGACCAAGATCCTGTGAACATCAAAATTTGCCATCTGGGCTCTTACGAGCAGTGGAATACTTGAGTTCTCCGAGGAGCTTTTCCCAGTAGAAAAAGATGGGGACTGATCCCTTCTAGGCCTTGTCGAGCATTGTCACCTTGTTGGAGCTCATGCTGATCAGGTGCTCGAACTTTCTCTTCACGAAGCCCATGGTGACTTTGTTGAAACCCCCTTCGGAAATGACCATTGTAGAGGGGAAAGTTTCCCATGGGCTATGGGTTGCGAAATACGCGGGAGCGTTGAGCTCCTTGGGAACATAGAAATCCTCCGGTCGTGATATACTCATGGCAACTTGGAGGTTGGTTTCTTCAGAGGAAGGCACTTCTTCCTCGACTTTCTTTGACTACTGGGCGTCTTGCCGGGGAGCATCCTTCTTCTTTGTAAACTGCTTCAGGTGGTCGTCCCTAATCAGTATTTCTATGGCATCCTTTAGGTGGATGCAGTCTTCAGTGGTGTGGCCGTGACTCTTGTGGAAACGGCAGTATTTCGACTTATCGGCGATCGGCTTGGCCGACACATGCTTGGGGAATCAAACCCCTGCTTGTTTAAACTCCGAGTTAGCATATTCGGATAGAATCTTTTCCCTGGAGACACTCAGGGGAGTGTAATCGTGGAAACGACCGGAGGGCCGTTTGTTGTCTCGGGATTCCCGGGGACGATCTTCGCATCTTCTCTCCCCTCGACGGGATGTCGAGGGTTCATCACCTTTGGAGGCCCGGGCACTTTCTTGATGGTGTGAGGCCCGGGCGAAACTGGCCGTTTCCTTTTCCTCGTACTGAATATACGCCTGCACCTTGAGGAGGAAGGCATCCAGGCTCCTTGGAAGTGCAAGGCCAACAACTTTAGAAAATTCTGAGTGAGGGCGGAGTCCTCGTTCGAGCAGGAATTTCTTCATGTCGTCGGTGGTGGGGACTTGCATAGCTTCTTTATTAAACCTCTCGATATATGCCCGGAGAGGCTCATCCTTCCCTTGAATTATGGCCTCAAGGGAGGCTTCGGTCTTTGGATGGCGGCGTGATGCCGTAAAGTGTCTGGAAAACATCCTGCCCAGCTGCTTCCATGAGGTGATAGACTCCTCGGGCAGTTGTTTATACCAGGTCATTGCCCCTTTCCGGAGCATGGTAGGGAATAGACGGCATTTGATGGCGCCCCGGACGCCACGATAGTCTAGCAGCGCATCGATATTTTCGATGTTCTCATCTGGGTCTGTTGTTCTGTCGTATGTACCCAAAGATGGTGGTTTCTCTAAACCTTTGGGGAGGCGTGTAGCCAGGATCTCCTGAGATAATGGGCCGTGGGGCTCATCGTCACTATTGGATCTGGTCTAGGAAAGGGAGCGGACGCTTCGCTTGGGGACATGGTGGTGACTTCTACGGGGTGACAGTGTTCGTGCCCGACCCTTCGATCTGATCGGGGGTGAACATTGATCTCTATGGGTTCTCTTGTTGCCCGTGGAATGTTGGTTTCGCGGGGAAATGTGTTCACGCTTCCGGACGGCATGGGACTCCGGTTCCTGGCACACCCGACAATCAGCTTCCCGTAGGGGATGTGGACTCTTGGATCGTCGTCGGTCTTTCCTCGGCTGAGGGGATCTTGGACGGGTAGACTCTTCCAACTCCCCAATCCTCTTATTTTGTTGGAGGATCAAGAGGTTGGTCTTATTGATTGCTTCAAGGAGGGCCACCACGGTTGGGTCGGCGTTGGGTAGAGCTGGAACGAGATAGAGGGCCAGCGTGGGCTGGTCGTTAACATGGTCAGTACGAGTGGGGGAGAGAGACGCAGTAGCTCCGTCTCTCAGACGACGGGTGTCTCCTCCGAGGAAGGATGTAGATCCGTCAACATCAGTTTTGTTGACGGGGAGAAAAGAAAGATTGTGAGCATCTTGTACGTGATCTTGGCAAGCCATGATCGTAATCTTGGACAGAGAGTTTGTTTTGGTCTTTAAATTTGAGGTGGATGTTAAGACGGGGATAACAAGTTTCCCATAGACGGCGCCACTGATCGTGAAGGCTGATCAGAATCTGAAGTGGGCCAAGAGGAACGTCTGTGATGCTGGATGTGTGAGATGAGGAGGGGGTGTACCTGCAAGGCACTCCGATGCTAAAGTAAGAATCGGGAGAGAGAAAGGCAAGTACAAATGTATGAGCTTCTTAGGATGATTTAGAATACCTGACCCTCTCAAATGAGAGGGTTTTTATAATGCCCCCAGCGCGTGACCAATGGTCCCTATTTTTGGGGCAGAATAATTGTTTCCTAAAGAATAAGTAACTGCCAAAAACTAGTCGTTATGATGAGCAGAGATGCCCAAAACTAGTTGTTGCCACGGGCAAAGGTGTAGTTCCGGGCACAATGGTCGTGACTGTTCCTGGATGATGGAGCCGTGCGTAATGGGCAGGAATGTCGGGGAGGAGCGGTTCATCTGTCCATATGTGCCCGGTAGAGGGGTAAAAAGGTAAATGGTGCCCCGCACCAGCTGGACTTAGGCAATTGGGTCGTTCTGGAAGCAGAAGTGGATTGGGCCATGCCTAGCCATTGGTCCAGTCCGGAACACTAATAATAATAAAATTTATACCCTTTAATATTAATAGTAGGCCTATTAATATTTTCCTGGTAAATTAGTCCTAATTTTCTTTCTAATGAAAATTGGATGTTAAATAATTAAAAAACTATAGATACTAAAATAACAACCAAACTCATAATGTAAGATCAAACTCCGTAAGAGAGAATAAGAAATCAAAAAGGGGCCCCTTGAATGTTTAAGTCATTGAGAGTGACCAGAGGACTTGTAAGGACGCTGGGTACGTTAATCATCTAAGTTTTAAGAGTGGTCAAAATTTGGGGTACGACACATAACATACATAACTTCATGCATCATGAAAAAGCAAAGATACATTGCATGTATTATGCATATCAAACATTGCTCTTGCGACTGATCTATTTTCACAACCGAATATTTCAGTAAATCCCTAACAAATGAACCTACAAAGTTTGTTTGCCCATTTCATATCCCTAATGAACAAAAGTTTACCCCCAATACACTTATCTCTCCCACATTACATCTAAGTTCTCAACGGACAAATTTTCGGCTACTCTTGTATTTAATCCTTTTCTACCTCAAGTGCCCAAAAAGTCGTTGCTATTCATACCTTCAGGTCCAAGAAGACTAAATAGGGGCAGTTGTCATTCCCCAAAAAGTCGTTGCTATTCATTTTTTCCGTTTCATTCATCTACATGTGCATTAGCAGCATATTACACTCATTTTACCATTTGGATTAAACGCCATGGATTCAAAGGTTTGATATTTATAATTGATCAGAAAAATAGCAAGTGTACTATTTTTACCGATGTAGTAATAAAAAGGGGGTATTATCCCCAGAATCGATCTCGAGGACTGCGTATGAAATATAAGTTTGATACTGATTCAATTAAACAAATATTACTTTGGGGGTTTGGTTTGTTTTGAAAATAATAACGTAAATGAGAAAATAGAGCAGAAGAATAAAATTGACTTTTAAATAATATTATGAAACATGCTAGGGCAAGGTGTGTGAATTGCTCTGCGATAACCTCAATCCTTATTCTACAATATTTTGCTTTCAACCAACTCTTACCGATTCTTAAGATTATTTTTCCCTAATTCCTTAGCATAAAAAACTTTGAGATTCAGTCTCTACTTTAATTCTTTAGCAATCTAGAAAGAATCACAAGCATTATATTTTATCAAGAATGTTACGGTTACTACCGGGTATCCCCATTCCTAGGCAATATCTATGGTATTATTATCATGCAAACAGCGTTAAGTTGGTTTGTCCGACCTAAACCTTAACCGTAAATCAGATTACATTTGTCCGATGTAAAAAGCAATAAGCATTTTTCAATATAAAAGAGATTAAGATCAAAAGCACTCGTATCATAAAATAAGGGACATAAAAGTTATTACATCGCAACTCAGGGACACCCCCTAGCATTGGGGGGTTTAGCTACTCATAGTATTCAGATAAAAAATTAAAAAATAAAGATTAAACATTACAAGAACTTGGATGACTTTTGATCTTCAATTGCTTTCGCTCATGAAAATCTTTCGCCTTCCGAAAACCTTGATCTCTCCAATATTGATCGTGAAATTCTTCTCCCGTCCAAAACGTCCCTTTTCCTTCTCAGAAAGTGTCTAAAATACTCTCAGGTCCAACACATCAGTAGAGAAATGCCCAAAATACCCTCATGGATCACAAAGGTCAAAAATCCAAGAAAATAAGAAGATTCCACGACACAACCAACACGGGTCATGTCGGCTGACACGGGCGGCCGTGTTGGTCCCCCTGGCGTTTTGATAAAAATCTTGTTTGCTCCAGACATGCTGACACGGGTCGTGTCAGGTGACACGGGCACCCGTGTCAGCCCCCTACCATATCTCCAACATCGCCTCTTCTTGGTACTATCCTGACACGGGTCGTGTTAGGCTACTGTCTTCCTACTTAATACTCTTCTGAAACTTGCGATTTTTATCGTTTTTTCGCTCCGATTCCTCCTGATTGTTTGTATGAACTAGAAAACACTAAAGGACACAACCAAGGCATAAAATGCGGTAAAAGAGATATAAAACAAATAAACAATAACAAAAGATTAACTAAAACAAATGGAAAAATAACATATGAAAACCACCGATCAAACTCCCCCAAACATAAACCGTTGCTTGACCTCAAGCAACAAGCTTGCATATAGACTTTCTAGATTAAACGATACTATTTAAAAGAAAAACTTGTGAAGGTGAGGTGCGTCGATACTCATATGTGAGCCTTTGTTCCGATTGGCTAAAACTAGTTATCTTGGTAATCGTCCGTTAACGAAGGTATTACACAAACACATACTGCGATAAAACCTCGGACCTAAATCCCCCTTTTGGTTACCTCTCTAACTATGCCTTGGGCTTAAGTTTTTTCTTCGATTTTCTACCCCTTTCATTCGGATAATCAGATTAAGGCATTTTTTATCGTTTTACCTCACATGTACAAGATTGATCGAAACTTTTTCTAGGCAGCATTATCTCTTTTTTTTCTCGCTCATTGGCATTTATTAGTCCACTTTGGGATGACAATTGAGACTCAACCGCCGTTAGGCTAAGTAACCGGGTGAGGGTTACCCAACTTAGAAGGACTAGTTGTCTTTATCGCCATTATTCACTTTTTCGGTGAATTAAGTCATTCTCTCAATCAACCCTATACATGCAATTCTTTTTAGTCATGCCGGACTATCACTATGAACTAATTGGGGAATACTTCTCAAATCCAAGTACTATGGCACAAATCTACACGTTGGACTCATTTTCTTACTCCGGGGAATCTAGGGCATTTGACTCATACCTAAGTTCTCAGACTTTCCCACTATCCCTAGTCATGGCCTTTCTTCCCTCAAACTCTGTATAATTTCCTGACTACTTCACACAATACAACATTCATAATAAAAAAATTACTACGGTGCTAATTCGGGGGAAAATTCAGAGTGGTTTTCATAAAACAACACACAAAATAGACATGACCCGTACACAAAGGAAAAACTAAAAGCAGTAAATCCTCCCCCAAACTTGAACAACACATTGGCCCCAATGTGTTAGAACAAGAGCAAGAGAGGTAACTCACAGAGATCCTTACTAAGGATGCTGAAGGTAATGCAACACCACTGCTACATCATCGTTATCACATGTAGGATACGGATTATTTCCTGCAACCAAAACAAAACAAACAGCAAAAAGAAAGTAATTAATCAGACAAGCGTGGGTTGCCTCCCACGTAGCGCTTCGTTTAACGTCGCATGGCTCGACGGGTTACTCCCCAATGCTATGGGGGATACTTCAGCTTACAAGTTTTGTTGCTTGACCTTTCCGCAACAGAGCACCGGTCAGGTTCAGAAATAAGAGCTACATTGTGATTCAACTCCCATCCAACTTCCACATCCTTCCTTAGATGTTTTTTTTCTCTTCTTGACTTCTATGCTGGACTTTGGAGTCATGTTGTGTGCAACAGATGACTCAAATGCTGCAACCTTATAGATTATTCCAGATACTTTTTCATGAAGTGGTTTGGAGCTTTTGCTCTTTTCTACCGTTCGGACCATTCTAACTGAGGGTTGGTGACTTTCCTCTTGACCTTTCTTCTCGAGCTCCAACACTTTTAAGGTTCTTTCCTCTTCAAAATATTTCAAGGTTAGAGTGCCAGCTTCAATATCCACACTGCACCGACTAGTCATCAAGAATGGTTGACCCAGTATGATAGTCGTCTCCTCATCCTCAGGAATATCAATGATCTCAAAGTCCACTGGATAGGTAAAGTTATCAATAGTCACAAGCACATCTTCTGTTAAGTCGTATGACCACTTGGTAGTGTGGTCGGAAAACTTCAGATGTGTTCCTGTTTCACTTATTTTTTCTATACCCAGCTTTTTGAAAATTGAGAGAGGCATGAGACTCACGCTAGCACCCGAATCAATCAGGACTTTTTCTAAAGTTCTATCCTTGATAGCACAGGGGATTTATACGGAACCAAGATCTTTCCATTTGATGAGAATTCTCCTACCTTGTGATCCCTCACTCCTTAATTATACTCTTTAGCTCCTCTCCACTATGTTTCTTTTTCCCAATGACCTCCTTCATGAATTTCTTATATAGAGGCATTTGTTCAAGTGCTTCAAAGAAGGGTATATTAATCTCTAACTTTTTGAACAATGAGCTGAATTTCTCAAAGTCTTTTTCTTGTGTCTCCTTCTTTGTCATTCTTGAGGGGTACGGTAACTTGTTCTTTGGTTTAACTGCCTCTTTTATTTTCTCTTCTGTTGGCTTTATTGGAGGTATGGCTTCTTCTGGCTCTCTCTTATTTTCTCGCACTTCCAGATCCACCTCTATACACTGATACTCATTGGCTGCCCCTTCTTCTTCTTCTGCAACTTTCTGGCTTCTGGTGGTAACAACATTTACATTCTCATGACTCTTCGGATTTGGTATGGTGGCGCTTGGGAGAGCGCCTGGTGCTTGAGAATTTGCAAATTATTGAGCTATCTGACCCAATTGAACCTCCAGATTTTTTATGGAGGTTGCTGTATTCCTTTAGTTATTCCGGGTCTCTTCCTGGAATTGCATGTTGTGAGCTGCCATATTTTCGATGGCAATCTCCCATTGCTCTTTTTGGGGATGCTGTTGCTGCTGTGGGTATTGGTGTTGATTCTGATCTTTCCAGGAGAAGTTAGGATGATTCTTCCACCCTGGATTATAAGTTTGAGCGTAGGGGTTATTCTACTTTAGGAATTTTATCTCTTCAATTTGTTGTGGAGTCGCAACACAATGTGTAGTATAATGGGGTCCATTACAAATCTCACAACTCATTGGTTTACCAGTTTGAACTTGTGCCACTTTCATAGCCTTTAACCTTCTTCCAACTTCCGTAACAATCTGATCTTCCACCTTCACAACCTGATTATTCAACTTCAAGTCAATCACACTCTCAGGTTTACTCACACTTCGATCATATAACTCTAAATGTTCATTGGCCACAATAGCTTCAATAATCTTCTTGATACCATTTGCGGTGGTAAAATTGGATGATCCACCTGCAGTTGTATCAATAAGTTGCTTAGTTTTCATTCGGAGGCCATTTACGAACATCTGCATCTGCTCAATTTAATCCATGTTGTGAGTCAGGCAGGCTACCAAAATTTTCTTAAACCTCTTGTAGGCGTCACCGAGTGATTCTCTGTCCTTCTGTTTAAAGTTCACAATATCATATCTTTTTTGGATATAAACAGAGGCCAGAAAATACTCATTCAGAAATGCCTTCTCCATCTCTTCCCAAGTTGTAATACTCCCAGCAGGTAACGAGTAGAACCACTCTTCAGCATCTTCCGCAAGAGTGAAAGGAAACATTCTTAACTTTTTTGCTTCCTCGGTGTGCCCATCAATCTTAAGAGTGGTGCTCATAGTCAGGAATCTTTGCAGATGTTTGTTTGCATCTTCATTAACCTTTCTGGTGAAAGGTCTTCTCTCAATTTGAGTGATGGTACTCAGATGCAACTGGAAAATTTTCACATTCACCAGTTGGTTCACAATTGTTAATCTACCAGTCGGTGCATTTGCTACACCGTAATCACCAAGGAGTCTCTCTGTTGGTGGATTTTCAGCCATAATCACAGTGTCTTTATCTAACTGTGAACCTGTTTTTGAACTTGAGTTTGAATGCTCCGAATGAACAGACACTTCTTCTGGTGTTGGAGCTGAAGGTTCTGTTTCAGAAACTGCCAGTCTTGCTTGTCTATGCCTTGCGTGTAGAGTTCTTTCGATTTCCGCGTCAAAAGATAAAGCAGCTGAGGATTCTCCTCGCATAAAAATGTTAGACGCTGATTAGTAGTAACAGAATAAAATAAAATAAAATAAAACTGAAAATAAAAATTTAGTCGACGAGCGACAAAATTTCAATTGAACTAAAATTAAACTTATACTTATGGCAGTCCCCGGCAACAGTGCCAAAAACTTGATCGGAAAAATAGCAAGTGTACTATTTTTACTGATGTAGTAATAAAAATGGGGTATTATCCCTAGAATCGATCTCGAGGACTGCGTAGGAAATATAAGTTTGATAGTGATTCAATTAAACAAAAATTACTTTGGGGGTTTAGTTTGTTTTGAAAATAATAACGATAATGAGAAAATAGAGCAGAAGAATAAAATTGACTTTTAAACAATATTATGAAACATGCTAGGGCAAGGTGTGTGAATTGCTCTGCGATAACCTCAATCCTTATTCTACGATATTTTGCTTTCAACCAACTCTTACCGAATATTAAGATTATTTTTCCCTAATTCCTTAGCAGAAAAACCTTTGAGATTCAATCTCTACTTTAATTCCTTAGAAGTCTATAAAGAATCACAAGCATTATATTTTATGAAGAATGTTACGGTTACTACCGGTTATCCCCAT
Source organism: Lathyrus tuberosus (assembly GCA_022829125.1). Lineage (NCBI taxonomy): Eukaryota > Viridiplantae > Streptophyta > Magnoliopsida > Fabales > Fabaceae > Lathyrus > Lathyrus tuberosus. The sequence continues at coordinate 2,770,009 of JALAZF010000414.1, read as the reverse complement.
TCCTAGGAAATATCTACGGTATTATTATCATGCAAACAGCGTTAAGTTAGTTTGTCCGACCTAAACCTTAATCGTAAATCAGATTACATTTGTCCGGTGTAAAAAGCAGTGAGCATTTTGCAAGATAAAAGAGATTAAGATCAAAAGCACTCGTATCATAAAATAAGGAACATAAAAGTTATTACATCGCAATTCAGGGACACCCCCTAGCATTGGGGGGTTTAGCTACTCATAGTATTCAGATAAAAAATTACAAAATAAAGATTAAACATTACAAGAATTTGGATGACTTTTGATCTTCAATTGCTTCCGCTCATGAAAACCTTTCTCCTTCCGAAAACCTTTATCTCTCCAATCTTGATCGTGAAATTCTTCTCCCGTCCAAAAAGTCCCTTTTCCTTCTCAGAAAGTGTCTAAAATACTCTCAGGTCCAACACATCAGTAGAGAAATGTCCAAAATACCCTCATGGATCACAAAGGTAAAAAATTCAAGAAAATAAGAAGATTCCAAGACACAGCCAACACGGGCCGTGTCAGCTGACACGGGCGGCCGTGTTGGCCCCCTAGCGTTTTGATAAATATCTTGTTTGCTCCAGACATGCTGACATGGGTCGTGTCAGGTGACACGGGCACCCGTGTTAGCCCCTTGCCATATCTCCAACATCGCCTCTTCTTGGTACTATCCTGACACGAGTCGTGTCAGGCGACACGGGTGGTCGTGTCAGGCTATTGTCTTCCTACTTAAAACTCTTCTGAAACTTGTAATTTTTATCATTTTTTCGCTCCGATTCCTCCTGAATGTTTGTATGAACCTGAAAACACTAAAGGACACAACCAAGGCATAAAATGCAGTAAAAGAGATATAAAACAAATAAACAATAACAAAAGATTAACTAAAACAAACAGTAAAATAACGTATGAAAACCATCGATCAATAATCAATAAGGAGCTAAGGTCTTCTTAAAATCGAAATCCAGGGCATCCTATGATGCACTGACCAATGATAACAGTTCTCTTGGATTCAAAGCCATGAAACCCTAATTCTTAATCCTTGGCACTCATGGTTCTTGTGCGTTACATTTTTGTGTGGATTTAATCAGGAATTACAAGGACCACTATGGTCAACTATGGAGGTTTGTAGTGGATACATTGACTTCTTTATGGGCTTTATTCCATACACTTTAGGCCTAGTTATTGGATTTGGATTTAAGGCATCTTCAAGGTTCATATTCAAAGTTAATTTAAAGTCAAGATTCAAGTTGGCACAAGATTAATTCAAAGGTCATGCAATTTGGAGAAGGAAATCGTTAAAGAGAAAAGTTCAATTTAAATTTAATCCTTTTCAAAAGGAAAATTAGAGGGAAAAGTGTGTTTCTTAGAATACAAGTCACATGCTACAATTCAAGGGTTAAACGTCATTACAAACATTCCAAGTTACAAATTACAAAAATTACATCTTGACATAGAGTTGACTTTTAGTCAACTGTTGACCGTTTAGTCAACAAGTTGACCAAAGTCAAACTTTCTATCCTAAACCTACTTCATGCTAAATCACCAAGTTAGCTTCACCATGCCCACATATCTTTATGTCGCGGAATTTCCATATAGACCAAAGTTGCACTATGCTTAAACTTATGACTTATACCATGTATATTTCATGTCCACTAAACCATGCCTTAACTTCATGACCAAAGCTACACAATCCAAATCACCTGCACATTCAACCACAAACAGCAGTTCATTTCAGAACAAAATATAGCCAATTCATTTCAAGCCATATTCAAACATCAAACTAAGTTCCAATCATTTTTACGAGTAAATTCCTCTCACAAGCCCAACCATGTAAGCCACTTAATTCAATTTTCTAATATCCCTAACAGAGAACTAACCACAAAGAATTTACCTAACTTTATAAACAGAATTGATCATGTCTAATTGAATCGCTTAACATAGTATGATAGAATTCTCAGTTAGCCTCATTGCTTCACAAAATTATTTAATTAAGTTCAAAACACTAACTGCATACAACAATCAAACAGGTAACTTCATATTTTCACAATACAATAGCACAATCATAGCAATCCACGAATGAACTCACAGTGATTTTCACATCATGTAACTACACAAACCAACTAACTTCAACTAATTGCACAAGCTAACAATTCATTCACATAATAGTAACAACAAAAATTCATGCTAACTGTCACAACAGAATTTCAAATTCTAAATTAACACTAACAATTAAGCATTTAAGAGAGTTCAATAGCATTGCAACTGATTCAAACACAATTACTTAACTAACCATAAACATTCTAACTAACTCTCTAACTGAATTTCAAACCAACCATAACTAAATTTCCAAATTAGCCCCTAACTGAGATTTAAATGTGTGATAACACCTAACTGGTTTGCACAGATGAATCTTAATATAGCTCAATAGAATTAACAGAATCAACTTGTATAAATTCATCTTCATCACCAATTTCACATTCACCAATCACTAGCTGAAAAACCGCTCATATTCATCACAATCACTCTAAAAAATTCTCTGTGTTTTCATTTATCTTCTTCAATGCACATGACTCACAATTATCTCTCCCTGCTACAATTTATCATCTCAAACCTCTCTCACGTGAAGAACATCACAACAGCACAAAGAACAACTCATAAGTGAAGTGGAAGAGGTAGAAGAAGAAAGAGTCACACAAGGAGAAGAATTATCTAAAGAAAAGGGAAATGATCGGACCTTGAAGAGCCTCTGGAGTTTCTCTGGCATGTAGGTCTTTTCACTCCATTTTGATAATTTGAGGTTACCGCCATGTAGGCCTCCCCAAAATGAATCAAAACCCCATACCAGCTGGCTTTGATTCGTCATGAGCATCGTTCAATTTTTTAGATTTTTTACTTAGGGTTCTTGTAGAAATTGGCTCAGTTTGGGTAGAAGAAGAATTAGAAAAAATCAAAGTGATAGAGAGATTGAGAATGCGATCCAAGCGCATCCATTTTATCGTAAACAAACAAACGCTTAAGTCTCCCATGCACGAGCATATAGCAACATTTAATTTCTAGAACGCGAACGTTGACATCGTAAAATAAAAACAATCAACACATCCGTATTTTCTACCCCGAACTACATAGCTCTGATTTCCTTATTGCACTATGAGGATACTGTAATATCCCAAAATTTTCCCTATCTTTTCTTCACATCATCTAGCATGAGCTTTTATTTCATTGCATTGCATTCAAGCATAGAAAAATAAAACGTCAAGCATTTAGCATTGCATCTTGCATAAGGGCATGTGATCAGTTGTTTCTCAAAAGAATAAGAGCCAAGAGTCTCTCACTAGCCTCAAAGGTCTCTTACATCATATATCATCCCCACTTGATCTCATAAGTCATTGAAAGAAGGGAAATCATCAAGAGGATTGAATAGTGCATCATCTCCTATACAAAACAGTCTCAAATGGGGATCTGACTCTCAAATGGGCAAGCTCTTTGGGTTTTTATCACCTCCAAATGTCATATCTCTTCTTTTTTAGATAGGATATACATCATGTTCAGAGGAATTGGGATTTGGAGGATGTGTTTTTTCCTCCTAACCAGTGGGTACCAAAATTAGGGTTTTGGGTTCAAGTGGTCTCCTGATGAAATGTTGATTAAAACTTAATATCAATGTTTTCTACATGATATCAAGTGTCTAAGGATGGAAGATTGGCCATTGATTCATTTCAGAAGAGGTTCAATTGATCAATTGCTTGATAATCAAGAAATTGGGGAAAAGTCAACTGTGCAGTGAAAAAAGTCAACTCCTGACTTTTTAAGGTCAAATTCATGAAATTCATGTTATATAGGTTCATTGGGCAAGATTTGTTCAAGAAATGATGGAGGAATTATGAAAAATCAAGAAGTTACAAAACTGCCAAAAATAGAAACTTTAGGGTTTCCAAAAATGGCAAGTTTGGACCATTTCGCACCCTACTTTGAGGCTCCCTTTCTCCAAGATAAAAGCTCCAAACCTCAGGCTCAAGTTGATCCAATTAAATTTCATGTTCCAAGCTTCAAATCTGTATAAAGAACTCTTCCATTGGATCAATATTGAGAGAGTTATGATTGATCAAAGTTTGGTAAAACTAGGTCCAAATCCAAGTCATGGCAAGGCAAGACTAGGCCCATGTGCCATAATTTTGACAAACACATGGTGTGCCAAAAGTCAACCCATTTTTCTCCATCAAGGAAGCTCCAAATGGAAAACTTCCCAACATCAAAGTTGTTCCTTTCCATGCCCCCTTCAATGTTGATTTTGGACAAATTTTAATTTGAGCAAGTTATGAGATAGTTATGGTGGTCCAAAGTTGGTTGCTTCACACTAAAAATTCCCTAAGTCACCATGCCTTGCCTGCATTCCAAGTTGCTCGCCACACACCAATTTTGAATCCCAATGTTTCAAGTCCTTTTTTAGCAAGATAGAAGTTTCATTTCCAACCATGTTTCACATCAAACTTGTAGTATTACACATCCTTAATCCATTGACCCCAAGAACTCATCAAGTCATTCACTGAGTAGGGAGAATTTCAGCTGCAAACAAGTCATGTACTTTGTTTCCTCATTTGGTCAAGCATCCTTCTTACCACACACATGCATACCAACCTTCATACATGAGAAGAGAAAAGTAAAACTTGCGCAACAAGTTTCTTCTGCAAGCTGCTGCATTAGAGAAAGCATCACCACCATTTTTTTCATTTTCACCTCCCCATAATACCATGAACCTTCATCACCATAGCATAACCTCATTCACTCGCCCTAACTAACTTGACTCAGTTAGTTAGGGACAACTCAATTAACCTCACATCAACTCACTAAACTCACTCAGTTAACCATGGGTTAATAGATTAAACCACACATATAAATAGAAATTTCACTCACAAATTCATTTCTAACTTCATTTTTTCACTCTCACTCAAAAAACTCTCTCAAACTCTCTGTGATTTCTCTCTAACTTCACACGAGTTCATCACCTCTATCACTCAACTTCATCTCTATCTTCATCCATGGTGTATGATTGAAGCCAGAACCAACATAATCATCACAAAGTTTCCAAGTGTAGCTTCATTAAACTTTTGAATCTCTCTTTGTCCTCAAGATTTCAAGACTCGACTGCATTTATTTTGCACGCCTTAAGCTCAAGATCAAGTGGTTTCCTCTGGCTTTCTTGCAACTTGAGTTTCTCTACGGTTTCAGGTTCTAAGTTACTCAACCTTATTGCTTCGTATTCATATGAGTTCAGCTTGTTTTCATGGCGTTTATAGCTTACTAGAAGTTGTGTGAGTCCTGGCTAGTTGATAGGCTCATTAGGAGCATAGTTGAAAAGTTAGGGCAAATCTTGTCTCGTTCGATTCTCTTTGATTGTGCATCATTTGTGAAATCTAATGGTGGATTCATTATCTACGCAACTTCAGCTTCATTTCTATGTGCATGTTGTGCATTTCTGTGAAAATTGATGACTGTGTGTGGTGGTTGCTCGCCGGAGAAGACGACTGGAGGTCTTCTCCGGGTACCTGAACCTTTCTCAGGCCAAAACCCTAGCTTATCCTCAGTTTAAATCTTGACCGTCTGATATTTGCATCCAACGATCCACAATGTGCCAACACATTAAAATCCACCATCCCTCTCACGTGCATGTTTTAATCTGAATGACTTCAATGTGTGTGTGTGTGCATGCTATCTATTGTGTACCCTAGTTCTGAATGGTTCGCTGTGTGTACTTGTTTGATTGAGATTAATCTGATGGTCTAAAAGTTGCCAGCACATTAATGAGGGTGCAACATACCACGCATGTTCATGTGACTTCTGAACTGATTGCATGTGAGTGTGTGTATGGAAATTATCATGTGCGTGCATTTTCATTTGTCTGATCATAATAATTGCTAGTTTGATTGTTGACTTTTTCATCAAATGGCCATGATTGATTGCGCATGTTAATTGCATGTACACTCATCACACACAATTACACGCATGTTGGACTGAACTGATTAATTTCTATTTGCACACCCACATATTTGAGCCCAATTATTTTCAACATGGAGATTACTCACGCTGCACCCCCTTCCCATTTCTTTTCTTTTTTTCATTTCTTTTTCTATACTTGTTTGGTTTTTGATTTTTAAAAATAGTAAAACACTTCTAAAAATCATAAATAAATTCAAGTGGGTTTCCAATACATTTAAATAATTTTTTCTAATTTTTAATTCTGACTTTGGTGATTTTTGAGCATAATTCCAAATTTGCCCTTTAATTTCTTTTGAATGATATTCTTCATTGATGATCCAACTTGTGTATTTTGTTTCTCACATTCCACACAACATTTTTAATCCATTCCTTTTGTATTAGTTAGACAACATCTTAAAGCATGTAATATAATTTTCATGTGAATTTTAATGTCATTTTATCACGTGCTTTGATGTTCTTATTTGATCTTTCTTTTGAGATGTTTCAAGGTGAATTGGTGAGCCTAATTGAGTATGATTCTTGTTGAGTTTTGTGCTATACTTTTAATATATGATCCCATTCTGACTTAGTTGATTGATGCTTTATTTTCATGATTTTACAAATTCATTTGCTATTTGTTTATACATGTTAGATTAGAGGAATGTTTGTGAGATCTTGCTAGCATCTAAGCTTTAGTTTTTGATGAGGCATTTTTGCCACCCTTTAATGTTTGTTTGTGCATCTTTTATAGATCCTTTTCATGATATTCTAAGTCATTTTAGTTCCATTATACGTCACCTTGATGTGCATTTGCATTTGGCATGAGTTTATGTGTTATAACTTGAAACTTTGTCATGTTTTTATTCCTTATCTCTTCTTGTGCACTACTTGCCTTATGCTTGCATTTTGTATGATGTTTTGCACCTTCCATTAGCATCTTATCATTAGCATGCCACTGCCTATATGCATTATCTAATCATGTTACATGCTATGCATCTTTGATATGTCATTTTGTGCATCTAATTGAACATGTTTCTTTTTTCTTACTTCTTCTTCATCTTATCCCTTCTACTTGTAATATTTTAAACATGAGTTGTGTGGTATTTCATATACCTTATAAGACATTTATGAATTGAATGTAGTTCTGACTTTGGTCTTTCATGAGGAATAATTGCATGATCACCTTGCATGTTCACTCATTCTTCATCTATTTCTTCCATGATTCATTTCTTTAATGATTAGTGCTTTGTTTGTGCATAATTTATTTGTGTTTGATATCTTAACATTAGAGATCACTCTTATTGTTTAGATTCTGACTTTGATTAGTTTGTATCTCTTAAGGTCTTTGTTCCTTGGTTCTTAATTGATTTGATTATTACTTGTTGTTTCTCCCTTTATTTCCTACTTGTAAATAGTTTTGTGAGCTAACCTTTTCATGTAGGTGCATAGTAAGTAAGGGTGTGGACTTAGTTCCACATACACTCCTCTCCCTCATCTTCTCTTATTGCTTTTAATAATTCAACTTGTGATTTTGATGAGCATTTACATGCTTTCCTTGAATAACTTCTTCTTCACCCCCCTTTAAGACCAACTTAACTTCCATCTTGGAAGTAAGTTGCTTCTTTTGCTCTTCTTCTTCTTTCTTCTAGAAATAGGTTTGTTAAACCACATTAACCATAGGATCTCCAAGCATGCTAACATTAAGATTGAGTCTTAGTCTCCCTTAGTTTTCACCTTTGATCCTCTTTTGAGTCTCTTCTCTCTCATCTTATAATAAAGGTAAAAAAAACACTTAATAAAGGCATAACACCTATTGTATTTAGGCCTTTCATGTGGGAACAATTAGGTGAGGGGTCTTTTCTCCCTTTCTTAGAATGTTTAGCATACGTCCCGTCTTGGGTCGATATGTGAGGCATTCGATCCTATATGAAGGACTTAAATACAATACGAGTTACAAAACACAAAAACAATCAAAACACTTCTTTCTTAAAAGACAAAAACAAACAATAACGTCTTTCCTTTGGGAATTCTTTTCTCATCCCACACATTCTCAACGTACAAACGTGCTTCTCCTCGTTCTCTTGCAAGACGGTAACGCCTAAGTCTCCATACAGCGAGCTGCAACACCTGAGCTAGAACATTAGCCGTTCCCTAAAAAACACAAACAATCCATCCCTAGTGAGGGGAACTACGTCGCTTTGATTCTCATGTTCCCGATGAGATACGTAGGCAGTGGGGTAGGGCCCATTCGAGCACTTCTTTTATTTTCCCTACATTTGTTTCTCTTTCTCTCCTTTCCATTTCCAGTTCTCCAGTTAGCAGTTCCTTTTCCAGTATCCTTTCCTTACACCCTTTGATTGAAGCAGCAAGCGTGGACCCCATCGGGTATGATGGACGCGTGGGGGTGCTAATACCTTCCTCTCGCGTAACCGACTCCCGAACCCAGTTCTCTTGGTCGCAAGACCATGCTCTTTCCTTTCCCCTCAGGTTTTTGCAGTGTTTCCTTTCCCTCTCTTGGGATAAATACACATTGCTGGCGACTCTGTTTCGGTGCCACTTTCGCGTTTGTACTAGGATGAAAATCCCGGGAGCGACAGCTGGCGACTCTACTGGGGACCGAACCCAGAATCTCTGGTTTCCTTAGCGAGTCAATCCTAGCGCTTGTCTATTTTTTTTTTCATTGGGTGTTTACTTTTTTGCTGTATTTACTGTTGTACTGTATTGTTATTTAATGTATTACTGCTTTACTGTATATTACTGTATTTACCGCATTTTAGCATTTTCATTTCATATGTTGTATTATGCTATACTGGACTGTGCTGTGCTGGTTTTCTGTTAGGCGGGATGGGTATTCTGAGAGATAAGCCCATTACACAGGCTTGAGTACATACATAGAACTAGAGTGGACGGTAGTGTAGCCTATGTAGCATCTTGTTATGTATGGTTTACATGAAATCCACAACCAGACAAGGTTTTCTTGGGAGATGTTCTGATTTGCGCGTCTTGTGCATTTTGGGGTGTTGACCTAGGAAGTTGTCCACTCTGGTGACCATTCCCAAGGACTCAGTTGCGGTACTCCTCCGGAGATGTGACAGTGGCAGACCACATTATGTGGCAAACCCATTGCACATTAGCGATCCGAGGACCCAATGCTGAGAACTTGCTATAGGATGACCTTATTTTTGGGGAATCAGTGGATGACCTCTTTGTTTGGCGATAGCATTGTATCCTACGAGATGAATGTGTTATTGCTTCTCAAATAGAGAATCTGAAACTGAGGAACCACTGTTCTAGTACCCACATGTGAGGATGGGCGGGTGTTTACAGGTTTGCAGGTGACCATGTCTCCTACATACCCTGATACTCTGATATTTTCACAGACAGTTGGTGTAAATTATTACAGTCAGTGGGTTTCTATCTGCATTATTATTCTCAGACTTGTATAGACACCGTGCACACAGTCCAGCACAGACACAGAGCACTGATACCATGCCCTTTTGCATTGCATCATCATAGCATAACATTCATGTTTGTCATTTACAGGTGCTTATTTTACCTCTGATTCCAGTCCATGGGTTCGACGGAGGCAAATGCTAAGAGGAATAATAATGTTGCTTACAAATTTCCAGAGCCGACATTGGATCTACTTCACAAAATGATAGCCATGGCCGACCCAGGTGTTCTTATCACTTTCCAGAAGAAATATGGGAGATTGGAGAAAATGGTCCGTAACATTACAAAGTATGAGCATGATGCCCTCCACACTCTACTGCAATTCTATGAGCCTTCACTAAGATGCTTTGTCTTTCCGGGGTATATCTTGATGCCTACACTGGAGGAGCTTTCATTCATCTTGGGTATTTCAGTCAAATCAAATGTGTCATTCTTTTTTGGAGATCACCCCAGCATAGAAGAAATTGCAACGGCCCTACAGGTGGAACAGTCAGTGCTGAAGAGAAATGTTGCCAGTAAGAGCGGAGTCAAAGGTTTTCACTTGGAATTTCTTGCAGATCAAGCTCAGGAATGTGCCAACGCTAAGAATTGGACGGTCTATAATTCTATCCTGACCTTGTGTATCTATGGCATCGTTTTATTTCCTAACCAACATCACTTTGTGGATATGCACGTTGTGAGGGTTTTTATCCGGAAAAATCCTGTTCCCACTCTGTTGGGTAATTTCTATCACTCGGTGCATTTCAAAAATGAGAAAAGAAGAGGAGGTCCTATCAACTGCTTTACTCCGCTTTTGTCTGATTGGTTTCTGAAACATTTGCCTCAATCTGGTGCGTTTGTGGACACTAGGGATTCTCTAAAGTGGTCTAAACGGATAATGGGGTTGACTGCTGACAACATTGTTTGGTTTGACCGGCAGTTGCAAGGAGTAGAGATCATTACCAACTGCAGAAACTTCCCGAATGTGCCTTTGATAGGCAGGAAAGGGGGAATTAACTACAACCCAATCCTGGCTATCAGACAATTCGGGTATGCCTCAAGGAACCCTCCTGAAGACCAACATATAGACGAGTCTTTGTTCTTCAATGGGGATGAAGATACAGAAGTGTTAAGAAGGGTTGTGCATGCTTAGGGGCACCTCCACAAGACTGGGAAGATTGTCTTTGGAAAAGGTGATTGTAGAGCTTATCCCCAGTAAACATAATGGATTCAGAGAAAGGTTGAAGAGGTTCTTTTGCCCTTTTCAAGAAAGCCACCTCTATATCCAGCAATTCCGGAACAACCTACCACCGTTCCCATGGAGGAGTTTAATAAATTGCAAGCTACAATGAATGAGCTTCGTGTGGAAAATTCCGATTTGAGTAGTCTTCTTCAGAATGCTCTACATGCCAACAAAGAGCTGGAGCGGAGAACCCAAGACGCGGAACAAATGTTAGCAGCAAAAGAAAGGGACTTTGCTGAAAGAGCCCAACATTTCCAAAAGGTTAGTAAAGGTGCTGATGCTGCTACTCAGGCTCACAAGAAGACCAAACAGGTCTTAGCACAGAACAAAGAGAAGTTAGCCAAGTTTCAGCAAGCCTGGGATGAGGTCAGGCTCGAGAATACAGAGTTACAGGAACAATTAAAGACCAAAGACGACGAGCTTCTTAGAGTGCATGAACAATGGAGAAAGCATCGGGAAGACTTCGAAAAAAGCCAAGAGTAGCTAAGGAATGTTGATGATGAACTGAAAGTGTCCAAGAAAAAGCTTGAAGATGCCATGGTCGAGATAGGAAGACTTAAGATACAAGCTGGGGTGAAAAGGTTTAAGGAAATGAGTACTGATGAAGCTCTCTTGATGCACGCAGATTCATTAACCGAAGCTCTAAATAGGAGAGACAGTTTGATCAAGGAGTTGATTAAAAAGTCGGGTCATCAATGCACTAGAATCCTTTTTGAAGAAATCAAGCATTCTAGCGAGAAATTGAAAGATTTGGAGTTAGATGTTTGATCTTGATTTCCCATCCTTTTAATGTGGTTTTGTTGATGTATTGTTGGCTACCATCAGGCTTGTTGATGGAGTCATTTTTTTTATGTATTTCCCATTTACGAACTCATTGTAAAATGTTTCGGCACTTATTAGTTTTCTGTTCAATGAATGGTTTATTCAAAGGGGTTTCTTCGACATCACGTTATTCACCAGCGCATTATCACAGCACAGTTCTTCGCAATATTTTTCTCTCAATATTATGTGACTATCCTTGAGATCCTTGTGATTAAGACTGGAATCAGGGTGTGAAATGCCCTGGAAGTGATAAACATGGCATTTCCATTGCATTGCATATTATTTTGCATTCTGTTGCTTGTTTTTCAGGTACTCGTTGCAAGGTCTCTAACCTTTATTTGGTTTCCGGCATTATAGCTGAGAATCATATTCACCGATACTCAACTCAAAGAAATCAAGCAAGGATAATGGATCAAATGCAGAATGATTTGGCTGAAATGAGGGCACGCATGAACCAGTTCATGACTCTCATGACTGGTATGGCACAGGCTCAGGAAAGATTGAGGCTTCTGGTCGAGCGTCCAGAAACCACGCCTGAAGGTAATCAAGTTGACAATTTGCAAACAAGGGGCACTCCTCCTCCTATTGGTAATCCTCCTCCTGGTGGTAATCTGGGTAATGGAAATGGCAGAAATGTTGGTGGTGTTCAGGAAGATGTTCAGGAAGACCAATTTACCCTGCTGGATGCCGATATGGGTAATCCTGGTGATAGAAGGTATGATGAGCTGGCGGAGAAGATCCGGGCTATAGAGTGCAAGAATTCTATGGGTATTGATGTTACTAGTTTGGGGCTGGTCCCAGGAGTCAGAATTCCTCCAAAGTTCAAGCCGCCCACTTTTGACAAATATCATGGCAATACGTGTCCCCGGACACATATTCAGACCTATTTTGGGAGGATTTAAGCCCATACTGATTATGAGAAGTTATGGATGCATTACTTTCAAGACAGTCTGGCTGGAGCATCTTTGACCTGGTATATGAAATTGAACAGAGATGCGGTGAGAAGCTGGAAGGATCTGGCAGAAGCGTTTCTAAAGCAATACCAGTATAATATCGACATGGCGCCCAACCGCACTCAACTGCAAGGGTTGTCACAGAATGCTAAGGAAAGTTTCAAAGAATACGCTCAAAGGTGGAGAGAGATGGCTGCACAGGTTCAACCTCCTTTGCTGGATAGAGAAATGGCAGATATGTTTATGGGCACCCTGCAAGGGGCATTTCTTGAAAGATTGGTTGCGTGTCCATCAATCGGATTTGCTGATATCGTGATTGCTGGAGAAAGGATAGAGAGTCTGTTGAAGCTTGGGAAGATCCAAAATGTAAGTGGGGCTAGCTCTTCTGGGATGAAGAAACCATTTGCTAGTGGTCAGAAAAGAAGAGAAGGTGATACCAACGCTGTGTATAGAGGACGAGGAAGAGGACGTTCTCAAGCTTATCACCAAATAGGGGCAGTAACAATCCCAGCACCATCTGTTCAGCAATAACAGCTACAACAGCAAGCTCAGCAGCAACAACAGCAATCTCCTTTCCAACAGAGGTCTAGGCAGAGGGACCGTAAGATTGACCCTCTCCCTATGACTTATTCAGCATTGTTACCTCAGTTACTCAAATTGAAGTTGGTTGAGCTTCGTACTATGAGACCTCCTGCCGCTGGCAACTTGCCACCAAATTTTGATGTTAACGCTCGCTGTGAGTTCCACTCAGGGGCATACCACTGAGAAGTGTTGGGCATTTCAGAATAAAGTACAAGACTTGATCGATGCCAAAGCAATCAATTTCTTGTTACCTCCTAATGTTCTCCAGAACCCCATGCCTGATCATGGTGTGGCAGATGTGCATGCTATTGAAGACGGAAAGAGGTTAAACTTGGTAGCAGATATCAATAAGGTGAAGACTTCCTTGTTGGTTGTAAAAGATCGTTTGTTGAAGGGATAGGTGTTCCCGGGTTGTGATCAAGTTTCTTCTGAGTGCATGGGTCAAGAGAATGGCTGTGATAAATTGAGAATCGGTTTGCAGAGTCTTATTGACGAGGGCCGTTTACAGTTTGACCGGGTTGTGAAAGATATTGATGAGGTGTCAACTGTGACCATCTATTATACTCCTGCGGAAATTCAGGTGACTGCAAGTATAGCTCTTATGGCAAGTGTTGTGCAAGAAAGATCCAGTCCTGTTACCATCACGGTGCCAGGACCAGTTCTGTTTACATCTACGAAAGCAATCCCATGGCACTATGGGGAAGACGTGTATTATGAAGGGAAAAAGCAGGAAGTCGGGACATCAGCCAGTTCAAATATTGATAATGTGGATGGTGTAGGTGGCTTTACTAGGAGCGGGAGGTTGTTTGCTCCCCAAACTTTGCGAAGTGATAAAGAAATTGAAGCTGCAGCAAAAGCTAAAGGAAAACAGGTGGTTGAGAGTGTACCTGTGCCTGAAACAGAGACAAAGATTACCTTTGACAACGAGGTAGAAGAGTTCATGAGGATAATAAAGAAAAGTGATTATAAGATTGTCGATCAACTGAACCAGACGCCATCGAAAATCTCAATTTTATCATTGTTGATGTGTTCTGAAGCGCACCCGGAGGCTTTGTTGAAAGTGTTGAAGAGAGCATATGTTCCACAGGAAATCACTGTCAATCAGCTTGAGGGTGTAATTTCTAATGTCAATGCCAGCCATGGATTGGGTTTCACAAGTAGAGATTTGACATCTGAAGGGAGAAACCACAACAAAGCTTTACACATTACAATGGAGTGCAGGGGTGCAGTATTGTCTCAGTAATTGGTAGACACTGGTTCCTCGCTCAATGTCTTGCCTAAGAAGGCGCTGATGAAGCTAGAAGTTGATGGTTTTATTTTAAGGCCAGGTGATTTGGTTGTCAGAGTGTTCGATGGGACGAAAAGATAGGTGTTTGGAGAAGTGGAATTACCAGTGCAAATTGGACCGCAAGTGTTCAAATCTACATTCCATGTGATGGATATACAGCCTGCTTATAGCTTCTTATTAGGTCGCCTTTGGATTCATGCGACCGGGGCTGTTACATCCATCTTACACCAGAAGTTGAAATACGAGTTTGAAGGACAAGTTGTGACTGTGTGTGATGAAGAAGACATTTTTGTCAGTCATTTGTCCACATTCAAGTATGTTGAAATGGATGGGGAAATTCACGAAATGCTTTGCCAGTCGTTTGAAGCGGTGAATATCGATAAAGTGGCTGAATCTTCCCTTGCACCAGATAGAGCCGGTACATCCATTTCATCCTATAAGCAAGCTGTCGAGGTTGTCAGAGCAGGCTATGCCCAAGGCTGGGGCAAGCTGATAGAGACACCAATGAAGGAGGACAAGTTTGGTATTGGCTATCATCCCTCTATGACTTCAGTTGCAGAGAACAGTGGACCCATCACTTTCAACAGTGGGGGAATCATTTACCCAGATCAGTCTGGTGCAGCTACAGAGGATGGCGTTGACAGTGACTGTGACTTAGACAACTGGGTACACCCACGTGCTCCGGGGCAACCATTGCAGAATTGGTCTGTTGAAGAAGTCATCCAAGTACTCTTCAAACAGAGTAATTTTCTTTGTTTTTCTAACCATAATGCATGTTAAAATCTTGCGCTCTGCCCAAGGCGTATAGATTCATTTGTAGGGCCACCCTGTTTGCATTTGCAATTTTAATCATCAATAAAGGACGTTTTGCACTCAAATTTCGTTCTCTGTATTTCATTTTTATTTTTGCTTAAAAATAATAAAATGGCAATGGTTCGTTTCTTTTTGTTTTAAAAATAAATTCTAAAATAAAGCATGAACCCGTTCGTGCATACTTGATCCTCCGGATTCCATTGATAACGGTTCTGCTATGGCTATTTATGATTTTGAAAAACCAATTTATCAAGCCGAAGAAGGGGATGAGAATGGCTGTGAACTCCCTGAGGAACTGGCCAGATTGTTAAAACAAGAGGAAAGGGTCATCCAGCCTCATCAAGAGACCATAGAGATCATCAATATTGGTACCGAGGATGCTAAGAAAGAGATCAAGATTGGTGCCAGCCTGCGAGTAGATGTGAAGAAAGCTTTGACTGAAATGTTGTGTGAATATGTTGATATCTTTGCCTAGTCGTATCAAGACATGCCAGGGTTGGATACTGATATTGTTGTGCACAGGTTGCCATTGAGAGAAGAATGCCCGCCAGTCAAGCAGAAACTTCATCGGACTCATCCCGATATGGCTATAAAGACCAAAGAAGAAATTCAGAAGCAGTGGGACGCAGGGTTTCTTGTTGTGACTAACTATCCTCCTTGGGTTGCCAACATCGTGCCGGTACCGAAGAAAGACGGAAAGGTGAGAATGTGTGTGGACTATCGAGATCTTAACAAAGCTAGCCCAAAAGATGATTTTCCACTACCCCACATCGATGTGCTGGTTGACAATACAGCTCAGTTTTCAGTGTTCTCGTTTATGGATGGTTTCTCCGGGTACAACCAGATTAAGATGGCGCCTGAGGATATGGAGAAGACCACATTCATTACTCCATGGGGTACATACTGTTATAAGGTGATGCCTTTTGGGTTTAAAAACGCAGGGGCAACGTACCAGCGGGCAATGGTAACATTATTCCACGACTTGATTCACAAAGAGATTGAATGTTATGTGGATGACATGATCGCCAAGTCGCGAACGGAAGAGGAACATATGATTAACTTGAAAAAGTTGTTTGAAAGGTTGAAAAAGTTCCGTTTAAGGTTGAATCCGAACAAGTGCACTTTTTTAGTGCGTTCTGGAAAGCTGCTGGGTTTTATTGTGAGCGAAAAAGGGATTGAGGTTGATCCTGCCAAAGTGAAAGCAATACAAGATATGCCTGAACCAAGAACAGAAAAAGAGGTTCGTGGTTTTCTGGGTAGATTGAACTACATTGTAAGGTTCATATCTCACCTAACAGCCACGTGCGAACCAATATTCAAACTGCTAAGAAAAGATCAAACGGTCAGGTGGAATGACGATTGCCAATTGGCGTTCGATAAAATAAAATAATACTTGCAGGAACCTCCAATCCTCATGCCTCCAGTTTCAGGAAGACCTTTGATAATGTATTTGACAGTGCTTGAAGGTTCTATGGGTTGTGTTCTCGGTCAACACGACGAGACAGGTAGGAAGGAGCATGCTATCTACTACCTGAGCAAAAAGTTCAATGACTGCGAGTCCCGGTACTCAATGCTTGAGAAGACATGTTGTGCACTTGCATGGGCTGCTAAGCGATTGAGGCAGTGTATGATTAGGCACACGACTCTGTTGATATCAAAAATGGATCCTATCAAATACATTTTCGAGAAACCAGCACTAACAGACAGAGTTGCACGGTGGCAAATGGTTTTGACAGAATATGATATCCAGTATACTTCTCAAAAGGCCATCAAAGGAAGTATCTTGTCAGACTATCTTGCGCAACAGCCGATTGATGATTACCAACCCATGAAATTTGATTTCCCTGATGAGGACATCATGTTTCTCAAGGCTAAAGATTGCGAGGAACCACTCCCAGAGGAGGGGCCAGAACCTGAATCCAAATGGAGTTTGATGTTTGATGGGGCTTTCAACATGAATGGGTGCGGAGTTGGAGCAGTTCTTATCACGCCAGAAGGTGTTCACATGCCTTTCACTGCCCGAATAACTTTCGAATGCACCAACAATGAAGCAGAGTATGAAGCTTGTATAATGGGGATTGAGGAGGCGATTAATTTACAAATTAAGACCCTTGATATCTTCGGTGATTTAGCTTTGGTAATCAATCAAGTGAAATGGAGTTGGTACATGCACCAAGAAAATCTGGTTCTGTATAGAGATTATACGAGGAGATTGTTGACATTTTTCACAACAGTGAAGCTATACCATATTCCTCGAGATGAGAATAAGTTTACTGATGCCTTGGCCACATTGTCTTCTATGATCAAAGTGCAAAGGTGGAATCATGTACCTAAGATTAAAGTGTCTCGTCTTGACAGACCTGTATTTGTGTTTGCTGTTGATGCAACGTCTGATGACAAGCCATGGTTTCATGACATCAAGTGTTTCTTGAAAAGTCAAGAGTACCCGCCTGGGGCATCCACCAAAGATAAGAAGACGTTGAGAAGGTTGTCTGGTAGCTTCTTCTTGAATCAAGATGATGTGCTGTGCAAACGGAATTTCGACATGGTTCTGCTCAGATGCGTGGATAGACATGAAGCAGACATGTTAATGCAGGAAGTACATGAAGGCTCTTTCGGTACCCATGTCGGAGGACATGTAATGGCTAAGAAATTATTGAGGTCGGGGTATTATTGGTTGATAATGGAAGCAGATTGTTGCAAGTACGCCCGCAAGTGTCACAAATGCCAGATTTATGCAGACAAAGTACATGTTGCTCCGAATCCGTTGAGTGTCATGTCCTCTCCTTGGCCCTTTGCCATGTGGGGCATTGACATGATCGGAAATATTGAGCCTACTGCTTCAAACGGCCATCGTTTCATCTTGGTCGCCATTGATTATTTCACTAAATGGGTTGAAGCAGCATCTTATGCCAACGTCACTAAGCAGGTGGTAGCTCGTTTCCTGAAACGGGATATCATTTGTCGCTATGGAGTGCCCGAGAGAATCATTACTGATAATGGTTCTAATCTGAACAACAAAATGATGGATAAGCTGTGCCGGGACTTCAAAATTGAACACCACAATTCTTCTCCGTATCGGCCGAAGATGAATGGCGCTGTGGAGGCGGCCAACAAGAATATTAAGAAGATTGTGCAGAAAATGGTTGTCACATATAAAGATTGGCATGAGATGTTACCATTTGCTTTGCATGGGTACCGAACGTCAGTGCGCACGTCCACTAGGGCAACACCATTCTCACTTGTTTACGGTATGGGGCAGTACTACCGGTTGAAGTTGAGATTCCATCCCTCAGGGTCATGATGGATGTCAAGCTAGACGAAGCTGAGTGCGTTCGTGCCAGATTTAATCAGTTGAGCCTTATTGAAGAGAAACGACTGGCAGCCGTGTGTCATGGGCAGTTATACCAGCGGAGGATGAAGCAAGCGTTCGACCAAAAGGTGCGTCCTCGGGTTTACAAGGTGGGAGATGTGGTACTCAAAAAGATTCTTCCTCCTAGTATAGATCACAGGGGCAAATGGACTCCCAACTATGAAGGTCCATTCGTGGTTAAGAAGGTCTTTTCGGGCGGAGCCTTATTACTTACAACCATGGACGGCGAAGACTTTTCATCCCCTGTCAACTCAGACGTAGTCAAAAAATACTTCGCATAAATAGACCCGCTGGACAAAAAAAGAAAAGTCCAGGCAAAAAAGGGCATCCCGGTGAACCACAAAAACAGAATAAAAGAGTTCGGGCAAAAATTAGGGACATAAAATAAATAAAAAATTGTACACCCGGTGAGTTGAAAATCCGCAAGGACAACTCAGGCAAAAAAGGGTATCCCGATGGATTGAAAACCCGAAAGGGCGGTCCATGCAAAAGAGGGATTTTAACGAATGACTACGGTCTGAGTTATCTGTACTCCATCACCGTTTCAGCATTTGACTTTCCAAAGGGTAGGAATGGGTCTGATCATTCCTCAGAAGGCAAGGTCGGGGAGTCTTGAAGATATACTGGCCATAGCAGAATTGAAACTCAGTGGAATTCCGTTTTCACATTGCCATTAGGATAGTTTCTTTCCTCAATTTACAGCACTCTCCTCTTTCCAGGGTTTGCTTCCCAATTGTACTTGCCTATTCTGGGTTTTTCAATCAATAAATTGAATTTCCTTCAATAGCTTTTTATTTTGTTTTTACTGCTTTGTTTGCAAAAACGTCCTAATTTTTTATAAAACATTGCATTTGAAAACACTGTGGCCTTACAAATAACATGCGCAGAAAAAAACATTTAAAATCACTTTGAATGTTGAGTAATCCTGGATGGTGGATTCAAACCACGCAATATACCGGGGAATGTGTGCATATTCTTTTGTTGCAGGTAACAGGTACAAGTGTTCCAATAGCATGGATCATGTCTCATAGATGAGAAATCACTTATCCCCATGTAAAATACCGGGGCAGCCAAGTTCAGGAAGGGTCCCCGAGTCACTTTTTGTCACAACTTTACTGATTGAGCCCATCGTTCGGCCGACGATCGCTCGCGGCGATTCGATATCGACAAGATAATTCCAACTGGGAAGCGGTGTATCTTATTAAGTTGATTCTCCTATTCAGTACTTCCAACAGCTACAAGCTTTTCTGTGTTGATAACGGTTGCAAATTCCCCAGTAGAGCTGCCTCTCTGTTAATGTTCAGGAGTTTGAAGATTCCAAGTCTTCTGTAAAATCCTCTTGGGACGTTTTCTTCAGATCAGTCGTATAATCGGGGGCAAAAGCAAGTTGTTGACTCTCCCAAACATGGGGCATCATATAGTTCCCCAGCGAGATGTGTTCCAGATCTATTATCTCTAGTAGAGTGACCTCTCAAGTCTCGGCATCTGTCTAAGAGTTTGAAGATGTGTTGTCTTCTATAAAATCCTCTTAAGAGACATTCCCCAGCGACAGACGCTTTGAAGCAGTTCTCCCCAGCAGGGTATTGTCAACTCATTATCCCCAATGGAGTCGTCAAGTAGAAGGTTTGCCCAGCATGAGACATTGTGGCTCTTATTCTAAGCTCGACAGCTTTGTTCCTTAACAGATTACCGTGAATTTTCTGAGTGTCCTCCCAGCAGATCTCTAAGGACTTTTTCCCAGCAAGTCACAACAGTATGTCTTCTAACCAGGATTTGTGTATCCCTGACGGAGTAATTCCGGTCCCCAGCAAGATCGTATCTCTAGTAGTTGTACTCCCCACAGAGTTCAGTATTGAATCTTGTCAACAATACTCCCCAGCTGAGTTATTTTTCTTCCCCGCAGAAGTTTAGCAAGTCAACAGAATCTCTTCCTCAGCAGAGTGTTAGCATATTCTCCTCGGGTTTGATAGATCCCCAAGCAGAGTTTTAATGACTTGTCTTCTTCAACAGAGTGTTAGTACATTCCCTCCCCAGCCAAGTCAGAAAATTCTCATCCCCAGCGGAGTTGCTATAACCAGAATTTGTTCCCAGTCAGTTAAAGTAATTCCTGGAAGAGTCATCATTCTCCATATCTCAAAGTCCAATTTATTTTTGGCAAGCGTGACAATTCGAAGCAAATAGATTGTTCATTCATTCTCCAACAGAGATACCATCCTTTCAGGAGTCTCTAAAGTCAAATCATTGATAATTTGTTCCTCAACAGAGATGTCTGATATGCATGCAGAGCATTATCCAGTATTGGAATTTCAGCAAAGTCCAACCGCAGATTGGCAAAAGTCCATCTTAGGGTGGCAGAGCAAGGCAAAGTCCAACCGCAGATTGGCAAAAGTCCATCTTAGGGTGGAAAATTAGCTAAGTCCAACCGTAGATTGGTAAAAGTCCATCCAAGGGTGGCAAGTCATCAAAGTCCAACCGTAGATTGGCAAAAGTCCACCCGCAGTGTGGCAAGTCAGTAGTTGTCTGACTCCATTCAAAAAGATAGCAACTAAGTCCAACCGTAGATTGGTAAAAGTCCATCTTAGGGTGGCAAATCATCAGCAAGTCCAACCGTAGATTGGCAAAAGTCCACCCGCAATGTGGCAATGCAGCTGTAAAGTCCAACCGTAGATTGGCGAAAGTCCACCCGCAGTGTGGCAAGTCAGTAGTCGTCTGACTCCATTCAAAAAGACAGTTCACCCGCAGTGTGGCAAGCGAGTAGTCGTCTGGCGTTGTACAAAAGACATTGCAAAAGTCCACCCGTAGTGTGGCAGGCCAGTAGTCGTCTGGCGTTGTACAAAAGACGTTGCTAAAGTCCACCCGTAGTGTGGCAAGCCAGTAGTCGTCTGGCATTGTACAAAAGACGTTGCTAAAGTCCACCTGCAGCGTGGCAGGCCAGTAGTCATCTGGCGTTGTTCAAAAAGACATCTCTCCAGTGTTGTTCTTCCCATCAGAGTTTTATCTAAGTAGAGTTCGTCTGGTTGGGTTTATATCCATTTTCTTCTTCTCAACTGAGTGCAAATTTTCTGGTTATTTTTGGTATTTAATCCCTCCATACCTCGAAAGTCTGACAGCAATCGCTATCATCCATTCAGGTCTACAGTGATTGAATAGGGGCAGCTGTAATACCCCAAAATTTGCCTTATCTTTTCTTCACTTCATCTAGCATGAGCTTTCATTTCATTGCATTGCATTCAAGCATAGAAAAATAAAACATCAAGCATTTAGCATTGCATCTTGCATAAGGGCATGTGATCAGTTGTTTCTCAAAAGAATAAGAGCCAAGAGTCTCTCACAAGCCTCAAAGGTCTCTTACATCATATATCATCCCCACTTGATCTCACAAGTCATTGAAAGAAGGGAAATCATCAAGAGGATTGAACAGTGCATCATCTCCTATACAAAACAGTCTCAAATGGGGATCTGACTCTCAAATGGGCAAGCTCTTTGGGTTTTTATCACCTCCAAATGTCATATCTCTTCTTTGTTAGATAGGATATACATCATGTTCAGAGGAATTTGGATTTGGAGGATGTGTTTTTTCCTCCTAACCAGTGGGTACCAAAATTAGGGTTTTGGGTTCAAGTGGTCTCCTGATGAAATGTTGATTCAAACTTGATCTCAATGTTTTCTACATGATATCAAGTGTCTAAGGATGGAAGATTGGCCATTGATTCATTTCAGAAGAGGTTCAATTGATCAGTTGCTTGATAATCAAGAAATTGGGGAAAAGTCAACTGTGCAGTGAAAAAAGTCAACTCCTGACTTTTTAAGGTCAAATTCATGAAATTCATGTTATATAGGTTCATTGGTAAAGATTTGATCAAGAAATGATGGAGGAATTATGAAAAATCAAGAAGTTACAAAACTGCCAAAAATAGAAACTTTAGGGTTTCCAAAAATGGCAAGTTTGGACCATTTTGCACCCTACTTTGAGGCTCCCTTTCTCTAAGATAAAAGCTCCAAACCTCAGGTCCAAGTTGATCCAATTAAATTTCATGTTCCAAGCTTCAAATCCGTATAAAGAACTCTTCCATTGGATCAATATTGAGAGAGTTATGATTGATCAAAGTTTGGTAAAACTAGGTCCAAAACCAAGTCATGGCAAGGCAAGACTAGGCCCATGCGCCATAATTTTGACAAACACATGGTGTGCCAAAAGTCAAGCCATTTTTCTCCATCAAGGAAGCTTCAAATGGAAAACTTCCCAACATCAAAGTTGTTCCTTTCCATGCCCCCTTCAATGTTGATGTTGGACAAATTTAAATTTGAGCAAGTTATGAGATGGTTATGGTGGTCCAAAGTTGGTTGCTTCACACTGAAAATTCCCTAAGTCACCATGCCTTGCCTGCATGCCAAGTTGCTCGCCACACACCAATTTTGAATCCCAATGTTTCAAGTCCTTTTTGAGCAAGATAGAAGTTTCATTTCCAACCATGTTTCACATCAAACTTGTAGTATTACACATCCTTAATCCATTGACCCCAAGAACTCACCAAGTCATTCACTGAGTAGGGAGAATTTTAGCTGTAAACTACCCAACTTATCACTGATGCATTGACAGTTTTGGTGCATGATTTGGTTCTGTCACTCAACAAACAAGTCATGTATTTTGTTTCCTCATTTGGTCAAGCATCTTTCTTACCACACACATGCATACCAACCTTCATACATGAGAAGAGAAAAGTAAAACTTGCGCAACAAGTTTCTTCTGCAAGCTGCTGCATTAGAGAAAGCATCACCACCATTCTTTTCATTTCCACCTCACCATAATACCATGAACCTTCATCACCATAGCATAACCTCTTTCACTCGCCCTAACTAACTTGACTCAGTTAGTTAGGGACAACTCAATTAACCTCACATCAACTCACTAAACTCACTCAGTTAACCATGGGTTAATAGATTAAACCACACATATAAATAGAAAGTTCACTCACAAATTCATTTCTAACTTCATTTTTTCACTCTCACTCAAAAAACTCTCTCAAACTCTCTGTGATTTCTCTCTAACTTCACACGAGTTCATCGCCTCTATCACTCAACTTCATCTCTATCTTCATCCATGGTGTATGATTGAAGCCAGAACCAACATAATCATCACAAAGTTTCCAAGTGTAGCTTCATCAAACTTTTGAATCTCTCTTTGTCCTCAAGATTTCAAGACTCGGCTGCATTTATTTTGCACACCTTAAGCTCAAGATCAAGTGGTTTCCTCTGACTTTCTTGCAACTTGAGTTTCTCTACAGTTTCAGGTTCTAAGTTACTCAACCTTATTGCTTCATATTCATATGAGTTCAGCTTGTTTTCATGGCGTTTATAGCTTACTAGAAGCTGTGTGAGTCCTGGCTAGTTGATAGGCTCATTAGGAGCATAGTTGAAAAGTTAGGGCAAAGCTTGTCTCGTTCGATTCTCTTTGATTGTGCATCATTTGTGAAATCTAATGGTGGATTCATGATCTACGCAACTTCAGTTTCATTTCTATGTGCATGTTGTACATTTCTGTGAAAATTGAAGACTGTGTGTGGTGGTTGCTCGCCGGAGAAGACGACCAGAGGTCTTCTCCGGCCACCTAAACCTTTCTCAGGCCAAAACCCTAGCTTATCCTCAGTTTAAATCTTGACCGTCTGATATTTGCATCCAACGATCCACAATGTTCCAACACATTAAAATCCACCATCCCTCTCACGTGCATGTTTTAATCTGAATGACTTCAATATGTGTGTGTGCATGCTATCTATTGTGTACCCTAGTTCTAAATGGTTTGATGTGTGTACTTGTTTGATTGAGATTAATCTGATGGTCTAAAAGTTGCCAGCACATTAATGAGGGTGCAACATACCACGCGTGTTCATGTGACTTCTGAACTGATTGCATGTGAGTGTGCGTATGGAAATTATCATGTGCGTGCATTTTCATTTGTCTGGTCATAATAATTGCTAGTTTGATTGTTGACTTTTTCATCAAATGGCCATGATTGATTGCGCACGTTAATTGTATGTACACTCATCACACACAATTACACGCATGTTGGACTGAACTGATTAATTTCTATTTGCACACCCACATATTTGAGCCCAATTATTTTCAACATGGAGATTACTCACGCTGCACCCCCTTCCCATTTCTTTTCTTTTTTACATTTCTTTTTCTATACTTGTTTGGTTTTTGATTTTTAAAAATAGTAAAACACTTCTAACAATCATAAATAAATTCATGTGGGTTCCCAATACATTTAAATAATTTTTTCTAATTTTTAATTCTGACTTTGGTGATTTTTTAGCATAATTCCAAATTTCCCTTTAATTTCTTTTGAATGATATTCTTCATTGATGATCCAATTTGTGTATTTTGTTTCTCACATTCCACACAACATTTTCAATTCATTCCTTTTGCATTAGTTAGACAACATCTTGAAGCATGTAATATAATTTTCATGTGAATTTTAATGTCATTTTATCACGTGCTTTAATGTTATTATTTGATCTTTCTTTTGAGATGTTTCAAGGTGAATTGGTGAGCCTAATTGAGTATGATTCTTGTTGAGTTTTGTGCTATACTTTTAATATATGATCCCATTCTGACTTAGTTGATTGATACTCTATTTTCATGATTTTACAAATTCATTTTCTATTTGTTTATACATGTTAGATTAGAGGAATGTTTGTGAGATCTTGCTAGCATCTAAGCTTTAGTTTTTGATGAGGCATTTATGCCACCCTTTAATGTTTGTTTGTGCATCTTTTATAGATCCTTTGCATGATATTCTAAGTCATTTTAGTTCCATTAGAGGTCAACTTGATGTGCATTTGCATTTGGCATGAGTTTATGTGTTATAACTTGAAACTTTGTCATGTTTTCATTCCTTATCTCTTCTTGTGCACTACTTGCCTTATGCTTGCATTTTGTATGATGTTTTGCACCTTCCATTAGCATCTTATCATTAACATGTCACTGCCTATATGCATTCTCTAATCATGTTACATGCTATGCATCTTTGATATGTCATTTTGTGCATCTAATTGAACATGTTTCTTTTTTCTTACTTCTTCTTCATCTTATCCCTTCTACTTGTAATATTTTAAACATGAGTTATGTGGTATTTCATATACCTTATAAGACATTTATGAATTGAATGTAATTCTGACTTTGGTCTTTCATGAGGCATAATTGCATGATCACCTTGCATGTTCACTCATTCTTCATCTATTTCTTCCATGATTCACTTCTTTAATGATTAATGCTTTGTTTGTGCATAATTCATTTGTGTTTGATATCTTAACATTAGAGATCACTCTTATTGTTTAGATTATGACTTTGATTAGTTTTTATCTCTTAAGGTCTTTGTTCCTTGGTTCTTAATTGATTTGATCATTACTTGTTGTTTCTCCCTTTATTTCCTACTTGTAAATAGTTTTGTGAGCTAACCTTTTCATGTAGGTGCATGGTAAGTAAGGGTGTGGACTTAGTTCCACATACACTCCTCTCCCTCATCTTCTCTTATTGCTTTTAATAATTCAACTTGTGATTTTGATGAGCATTTACATGCTTTCCTTGAATAACTTCTTCTTCACCCCCCTTTAAGACCAACTTAACTTCCATCTTGGAAGTAAGTTGCTTCTTTTGCTCTTCTTCTTCTTTCTTCTAGAAATAGGTTTGTTAAATCACATTAACCATAGGATCTCCAAGCATGCTAACATTAAGATTGAGTCTTAGTCTCCCTTAGTTTTCACCTTTGATCCTCTTTTGAGTCTCTTCTCTCTCATCTTATAATAAAGGTAAAAAACACTTAATAAAGGCATAACACCTATTGTATTTAGGCCTTTCATGTGGGAACAAGGAGGTGAGGGGTCTTCTCTCACTTTCTTAGAATGTTTAGCATACGTCCCGTCTTGGGTCGATATGCAAGGCATTCGATCCTATATGAAGGACTTAAATACAATACGAGTTACAAAACACAAAAACAATCAAAACACTTCTTTCTTAAAAGACAAAAACAAACAATAACGTCTTTCCTTCGGGAATTCTTTTCTCATCTCACTCATTCTCAACGTACGAACGTGCTTCTCCTCGTTCTCTTGCAAGACGGTAACGCCTAAGTCTCCATACAGCGAGCTGCAACACCTGAGCTAGAACATTAGTCGTTCCCTAAAAAACACAAACAATCCATCCCTAGTGAGGGGAACTACGTCGCTCTAATTCTCATGTTCCCGATGAGATATGTAGGCAGTGGGTAGGGCCCATTCGAGGATTTCTTTTATTTTCCCTACATTTGTTTCTCTTTCTCTCCTTTCCTTTTCCAGTTCTCTAGTTAGCAGTTCCTTTTCCAGTATCCTTTCCTTACACCCTTTGATTGATGCAGCAAGCGTGGATCCCATCGGGTACGATGGACACGTGGGGGTGCTAATACCTTCCTCTCGCATAACCGACTCCCGAACCCAATTCTCTTGGTCGCAAGACCATGCTCTTTCCTTTCCCCTCAGGTTTTTGCAGTGTTTCCTTTCCCTCTCTTGGGATAAATACACATTGCTGGCGACTCTGTTTCGGTGCCACTTTCGCGTTTGTACTAGGATGAAAATCTCGGGAGCGACAGATACGTAGGAACAGGATTGCGAGATCTTGGCGAGCACACTAATTTAAAACTTTTTTTCCCTTTAGCAAGTAACCTTTAGATAGTAACACCCATCCGCGCAAAGAACAATTAAAACGATTCTCGTTTAGTACAACAGATGTGAGGGGTGCTAATACCTTCCAATTGCATAACCGACTTCAGAACCCGAATTTGGTTGCGACGACCATCTTCTTCACCTTTTGGAGGTTTATCCATATTTTCCCTTTCCTCTGGAATAAATAAAGTTTGGTGACGACCTTGTATTTTTGGCGTAGCGACACTACGCATTGCACAATTTTGTCTTGTTAAATAGCAGCCCCTGTGGATTCGATATTTTTTATTACTGCGACATTATCAGTACACTTATTGGGGACT
The DNA here is from genome assembly GCA_022829125.1 of Lathyrus tuberosus. Lineage (NCBI taxonomy): Eukaryota > Viridiplantae > Streptophyta > Magnoliopsida > Fabales > Fabaceae > Lathyrus > Lathyrus tuberosus. Next base: position 2,742,496 of record JALAZF010000414.1, on the reverse strand, counting down.
GATGATAATTTCAACAAGGAAACGCTTATGCAACGATTTGTTTTTATTTTTTTAGTTTTTATTTTATTTTTCGTTAATTATAGTACTAGTGGGGTATTTCTTGTTTGTGTATGTGCAACTCAGGATTGACATTGACACCGTTTGATCTAGAAATCGAGATAACTACACGTGCTATCAAAAGAGCAGTTAGAGAAGCAATTTTAGCTCAAAGTATCCTAATAGAAGATCACCCACTGATTTCTTTGGACACTGAAGAGGAAATCACCTTGGCAGTTGAACAACACTAAACTATGGGGAATTATTGCAAATGAACCGATGAAGGACAGGTTTCTAGAGGGTTTGTATTGGTAGACCCCTCTAAATTTGATATTTAATTTCTTTCAGGTTTTAAGGACATTGTATTTGATGGGAATGTGATTAGAGACCTGTGGGAGCATCTTGCACGCTTCTACGAAACAACTTCAATGTGCAAACCAAATGATGTCACGGAAGACCAAGTCAAGCTATAGTTGTTTGGTTTCTTACTAATTAGAAGGGCTAAGGACTAACTATTGTGCCTTCAAAATGGAACTATGCGAACATGAAAGGAGCTGGAGGATAAATTCTTAGATAGATTCTTCACCACTACTCAGTTTTTTGAGCGAAGAGCAGAAATTATAATATTTTGAGCTGCAAGAAACTGAATTGTTGTATGACTCCTAGGAAAGGTTTAAACTTTTATTATGTAAGTGCCCAAATCATAATATGAATAATATGAAGCAAATGCAAAATGTTATCAAAGGTCTCAGGAGTCAGACACGCATATTGTTAGACGCCTCTACGGGAGGCATGATTACAATGACTGAGCCACAAGTCAAATACCTGATTAAAAAGATGTGCTTGAATGAATATCGTTCAAAGAGCGAGAAGTCAGTAAAACTTGAAACTATAGGCACATCCAAATGTATGTTAGGTGTTGGAACTCATATTGCACTTTTAGTCCAAACTAAATTATTGAATAAAAAGCTAGTTGAAAGAAGATTAAGTAAAGCTAACGTGAGCCAGGTACAAGCACTTAGGTGTGATTTTTGTGGAGGAGGACATGCAAACGGAAGGTGCTCTTTGGAAGGATCAAGTGAAGAAGCCCAATTTTCTAATTTCCAGAAGAATAACCCTTATTCTAACACCTACAATCTGGGATGGAATTATCATCGAAATTTCTGATGAAGCAACAACCAAAATACAAGTGTTAATCAAGGTATGCATCCAAACCAACAAGCTCCAATCCAAAGGAAGCCTTCACAACTGGAAGAGACGCTACAAAACTTCATCAAGGCTACTCAAAGTAGTTTTGATCTAGTGAATAAAAACCATGAGACAATGAGTAGGAACCATGATGCATCTATAAAAAATTTGGAGATGTGGATTGGCCAGCTAACTAGACAAATACCTGATTTACATAGCTTGAGTAGAGGATTTACAGGTAATACGGTAGATAATCCTAAAAATGAGTCTTGCAAGGTTGTAGAAACAGGTTATGAGGTGATCACCAACAAGGGTGAATATGAAATAGTGGAAGAGGTTTTGATGGAAAAAGAAAAAGTGAGGACTTGTAAGTTCTGTGTTTTTTTTGGATTGTCCACATTTTGGTAAAACAACATGCTGTTAGCAAGATGTTAAACCAGATGTTCTGCCATGACAGTCAGACATCATGTTATGCACAATGTTGTGACATGTTCCAAGACATGTTATACCAGAAAGTTAGGGCATGACTATTTTGGTATTTTTAGTGTGATTTTTTAGTGTGTTTTAATTCACACACGTGCGTTTTCATGGGAGTATATTGTGGGATTTTCTGTTATGACAGATTCTGTTACTTTTCATAAAAAGGATCCTTGAGTCTTTTTAGAAAAGTTTGTATGTTGCTCCTATTATTATGCATGATGGTTTGCAGCAAGATAAAACTTATTGATGTTATTTGTGCGCCTCAAGAAACCCAAGTCCATTAGGTCTGAAGGCTATTTAAAGTGAAGACCAAACCCTATTGATATAAAGAACACAGCGTGAATATTTTGGGAAATAATAGTCGTGTTTTGGTTGGTCTTTAGGGTTTAGTGCTTGTTAATTGTATGTCACTCGTGTATCTTCTGATGCATTGATGTTGACTGATTGTTCATTATTTATTGTCCACTCTAAAGCTTTTAAGCAAGAGTGTATTATTCTTGATCGAAGCTTTTAAGCAAAATCAAGTATTGTCTTGGAAGTGTGTTACTTCTATTTGTTAGTTGTTGTTGAATTGTCACTGGGATTGTGACTAATTAGGAAGTGATAGGGGGATATCATATCTAGAGGATGTCTAGGTAGAAGTTGCACAAGGTAGGGATTAGCCGAGAAGTTGTAAACAAGGGAGTTTAGCTTTGAACTAATACTATCATAGGGAATTTCCTTCCTGGCTTGGTAGCCCTCAGACGTAGGTGAGTTGCACCGAACTGGGTTAGCAATTCTGGAGTTAATCTTACTTTTATGTCAGTTAATTTTTTGCCTCTTGGGTGATCAAGCTGTTGTTGATCCCGGTGTTGTGGCATCTGTCTCGACATCTGGTATCTGTGTGCCAGAATTTCAATTGGTATCAAAGCAGATCACCCTGTTCTGTTTTTGGGTGAGCTCCAGGGAGTTTGTATTCTGGTACTGTGGACAAGGAAGGATGAGGAAATGTTAATAGGCCTCTAGTCTTGGATGGCACTAATTATGACTATTGGAAGGCATGTATGGTGGATTTCTTAAAATCTATGGATAACATAACTTAGAAGGCTGTCATCAAGGGTTGGGAGCACCCTGTGGTTAAAGATAAGGATGGAAAAGAAACCTTGAATCTAGAAGAAGATTGGACCAAGGAGGAAGATGAGACATCTCTTGGAAACTCCAAACCCTTGAATGCTTTATTCAATGGATTTGACAAGAACATGTTTAGGTTGATCAACACTTGTACTATGGCTAAGGATGCTTGAGAAATTCTCAAGATAACTCATGAAGGAACATCCAAGGTGAAGATGTCTAGACTTCAGCTTCTCACTACCAAATTTGAGAATCTGAAGATGAGAGAAGATGAAAGTATTCATGACTTTCACATGAATGTGCTTGAAATAGCTAATGCATTTATTGCCTTGGGAGAAAAGATATCAGAGGAGAAGTTGGTGAGGAAGATTCTTAGGTCTCTTTCTAAGAAATTTGACATGAAGGTCACAACCATTGAAGAAGCCCAAAACATCAGCAATATGAGAGTTGATGAACTAATGGGATCACTTCAAACATTTGAATTAACCTTGAATGATAGAATTAAAAAGAAGAACAAAAGCATTGATTTTGTATCTAATGCTGAAGATAAAGAGGGAAAAGCTAACTTGGATACTGATGAGGGACTGTCAAATACAATTGTTTTACTTGGGAAGCAGTTCAATAGAATTCCAAAGAGAATGGATAGAAGAGGAAGACCAGGTGTCAAGGACATCACCTCTGACATCAGAAATAACCTTGATTCTCAAAAAAATACCAGAACTGAAGAAAAGACAGATCAAAGTAAAGGGATTTAGTGTTATGAGTGTGAAGGTTTTGGTCACATTAGGCCAAAATGTCCCAACTATCTCAGGAAGCAGAAAAAATGGTTGATTGTTTCTTGGTCTAATGATGATGAGTCTAAAGATGAACCCAACAAAGAGACTACTGAATTTGTTACTGCTCTCTCTGGAAGATAAGCTGATGAAGTAGAAGTTTTGGATGAAAATAATCTCTATTAAGATTTGGATATGGATTTCAAGGAAACCTGCAACAGGTGTGAGGAATATCAGAAGACAGAGGAAAATCAGAGAAAGGCCATAGCTGAATTAGAGAATGAGAAGAAGGAACTCTTAGGTGTTATATCTCATCTTCAAAGTGAGATAACTCTCCTGAATTCCAAGCTCAATAATGTTACTGAATCCTTAAAAAGGATGAAAAATATGGTTGATCAAATAGAAGATACAAAAGTCCATTATCATTCTGATAGCAGACAGAGAAGAATATCTGGAGAAAAATTATTTCCCTCTGAAAGAAAGAAGATGACCACAATGTCTAACCACATGTTACAACATTCTGGCATACATAATGAACCTCCAAATAATTTCCAATCTTGTTGGAGATGTCATTATTATGGAGAGTATGGTCACATAAAGCCATTCTGTTATAAATTGTATGGAAATCAAATATCTTCAGTTAAGTCCAAGGATAAGCCAGTTAGCAAAAAGAGGCGTGTCGAAGATATGAGTGTTAACCTTATAGCTCACAGATCCTTTAGAGCCTCAACTAGAGAAGACTGGTACTTTGATAGTGGATGTTCTAGACATATGACAGGGGTTCAGAAGTTGTTGATGGATATTAGGTCCCTGCCCAGACGTGTTGTCATATTTAAAAGGAGAAATTTAAGGAGTTGGTAAATTGATGGATGTTGGTTCACCTAGGTTGGAAGATGTTCTTCTTGTGAAGGGACTAACTGTTAACCTCATCAACATTAGTCAGCTGTGTGATCAAGGTTTGTTAGCCATTTTCTCCAAGTCAGAATGTCTAGTCAAAGATGAGAAAAATGATGTTCTTATGAAGGGTATAAGGCCTAAAGATAACTGCTATTTTTGGGAACCTCAAATAACTGCTTACTCTTCCACATGTTCAAAAACTCAAGAGGATGAAGTGAAGTTGTGGCACCAGAAACTTGGACACCTTTATCTCAAAAGAATGAAGGGAATCATATTTGTAGGAGCAATTAAAGGAATGCCAGATATAAAGGTTGAAGAAGGGAGAGTCTGTGGTGAGTGTGAAGTTAGGAAGCAGATCCTGATGTCACAACCAATGTTACATAATCAGACTACTTCAAGAATACTAGAACTTCTCCACATGGGGGTTATGGGGCCTATGGAAACTGAAAGTCTGGGTGGAAAAAGTATGTGTATGTGGTTATGTATGATTTCTCTAGGTTTACATGGGTAAACTTTCTTAAAGAAAAATCAGACATCTTTGAAGTTCTTAAAGTTTTATGTCAAATTGGTCATAAGGAGCAAAAGAGTAGGATTGTCAAGATCAGAAACTATCATGACAAGGAGTTTGAGAATTCAAAATTCACTGAATTCTGTGAGTCTCAAGACATCAGTTATAATTTTTCCTCTCAGCTGGATGGAATTTTTTAGCAAAAGACCTTGGATATACAAGAATCAGCTAAAGCCATGCTTCATGCTAAGGGCTTGCCATATCATTTTTGGGCTGAAGCTATGAATTCAACTTGTTATATTTATAATAGGGTCACTCTACGAGAAGGCACTTTCAACACTCTCTATGAGATATGGAAAGGAAGGAAGCCTACACTAAAATGCTTCCATGTTTTTGGAAGCAAGTGCCATGTCCTAACTAACAAAGACCAAAAAAGTAAAATGGGTCCCAGAGGAGATGAAGGGATATTTTTGGGTTACTCTTCAAGTAATAAATCCTTTTGAATCTTTAACTCCAGAACTGGGATGGCAATGGAATCGATCAATATAGTGATTGATGATTCAATTACATAGAAAAGGATGGATGTTGAGGATAATGTTGGAACATCCTCTGTGAAACCTGATGAGGCATGAAGGGAAGAAAATGTAATTTCTCTAGCATTGTGTCAGATAACTCTCAAGATTCTTCAGATCTCTCTGGTAAGGGTCATTCAGATCAATCCAAGGATCTCACTGCAAGACACCCTATAGAAAGATACATTACTAGTTTCACAAAGAAAATACCAAACTCATGTCTTGATTGCAAGCTTGAGCCAATAATAAGTTCCATTAGTCTAGAGAAGAAGATCTTGAATTGCATCATTGAAGCAAGGGATTGTGGTTTGCATTACTTCTACAACTCAAATAATGTGCTGAAAGAACTAGGCAAGGTAGAATGGATTAGTAATATGTATGGTAGATTATCTCCAACAAATAGTCAGTTTGCCTACATTAGCAAGAAGAAAATATGTGTTTCTTGGTGTACTACTGGGGCTGAATATGGTGAAATCAGAAGAGGCTGCTTTCAAGTAGTCTGGATGAAACAGATATTGGAGAAACATGATGACAAGGCTGATGTCCTGACATTATGTTGTAAGTATCTGAATGCTATCAGATATTTCATCCAATCATTCTGGAACAAGAACCCTGACAGGTATAATCAGATAATCAGGAATCTTGATGAAGGCAAGGTAAAGGGTGTTATTTTGGAGTATGTGGACACTAAGGATCAATTGAATGTTATGTTTACTAATGCCTCATATGGAAATATTTTTTAGAACTTAAGTTGTGACGTGAAAAAAGGAATTGTTGAGGAGTTGTAGCAATTACAGAAATGGAGGAATGCAACACATATTGCATCTTTCCTCTATCCTCTGATGCTAGGGAGGTCTGAGCAAGTTACTGCTATTAGTAGATGGAATACAAGATCTTTACAAAACAGAAGGACTGGTTTGAAAAAGATGTACTTAAAAGATGTGATGAGAAAGTTTAGTACCAACACTCCTAAATCAGGTGAAAGCTTCAAGGAGTGCAGAAGGATCTTTGATAGAGGCAAGAGTTAGAAGATCATTGTCGCAACTGCGAAAATCAACCGGCGGAAAAGACAGAAAAATCGCCACCAAACGTAATTTATCCCAACGCAGGGAAAGGAAACGGTAGAAGAAAACCTAAAAAAGGGGAAAGACATGGTCATCGCAACCATAGCCTGGGCTCGAGCGTCGGTTACGCTAAAGGAAGGTATTAGCACACCATCGCGTCCATCGTACTCTATGGGATCCATGCTTGTTATCCTGATCAAAGGGTGTAGATATCTGAAGCTCCACTGCTAATTGGAAAGAAATAGAACGAGAAACAGAGAAACGGTGAAAGAAAAGAAAAGGTGACTTGATAGGACCTCACCATCATAGGCCTACGTATTCCCTCAGGAGTGAGTAAGTCAGAGTCAATGTAGTTTGGAGGACTACGGATGAAAGGGGGGAAGTTGCTCTCCAAGACATCGTCGTCTTGTGCCTACGTATCCTCAATCGGACTGGAGAGAGGAAATCAGAGCAGTCGTAGTTCGACCTACGGGTTAGGAAAAGATCTCGATTGCACTAGGGCAAGAGAAAAGGTTCGGTTAATTGATGATCTTGATCGCACTAGGGCGAGAGAAAAGGTTCGGTTAACTGATGGTCTCGATCGCACTAGGGCGAGAGAAAAGAGAATTTAGTTGTTAGTGCGCTCGCCAAGACTTCGTCGTCTTGTGCCTACGAGTCAGAGCATTCGTAGTTCACAAGACTACAGGAAAACGGGATCTCAATCGCATGGGTGCGAGAGAAAAGGGAGAGAATGACTCACAAAAGGTTTAAGGGAAACTCGATCCTACACGTTATCATGCATTGTGGACCTAAGGTCAGGACTAGGAGGGAAGTCTACCTAATGTTGTCATGCTTGGATTGAGAGTCTAATGTCTCTCCTACCTCCAACTTAATTAGAAATTAAGTGGAGCTAGGAATCCTAAGGGATCATGTGAATAAACACATGTAAACATTATACTAATCAATCACAAAATGAACGATGTCGTGATCTCAGCCAAGAAACAAAAGTGAGTGACTCCTCATCCTCGACTAAAAGAAAATAACGAGAAAAGACCGACGTCGTGATCTCAACTATCAGGCAGTTGAGTGACTTTTCGTCAACCACAAGATGAAAACGATGTCGTGATATCAATTATGAGGCAGTTGAGTGACTCTTCGTTCATCCAAAAGTAAGACAAAAAAGAAGGGGAGCAAACAAGATCAAAGTATCAATAAATTGGCACCTAAACCAAGTATACAACTAGGAGTGAAAACTCCTCACTCAACAACAAGTGGTAAGAAAGAATGCTAAACTCTAGGCATGCTTCATACAAGTGCGCAAGTGGTACCTAATGGAGAAGGTTTGTTGCCTCTTCAAAGCGCGCAAAAGCTCAAGACTCGAAGGAAGAAGATTCCAAGGTGGAAGAGAATCAAGCCATAAAGTACTTCCAACAAGTAAGAGGGTCCAACAGTCAAGTATCAGAATTAACGTCTAGAATTGGTCCAAACGATATCAGGGACTAATCACAATCTGCATCAAGAGATCTCATCAATCCAAACAAGGTTATGAAAAGTATTCCACACAAAATCTCCATATGATTAATCAAAACTACAAAGAGATTAAAACTAGGATTAAAAATCTACTCCTAATTAGTAAAAATCCTAACCAAAATTAATCCACAATTAATCAACTACTAATCCATGTTTTAAGTCAATTAAAATCAAGGTTAATTTCTAATTCAAAATATCAAATTCTAAAGTTATACTAATTCTAAAAATAAATCCAAGATTAACACCTAGTTAATATCTAATGAAAAAGTTAGCATTAATTTGGAAAACAAAAAAACTAAAAGAGAAGAAGGGTGCAGAAAAATGCATGGGCTTAAGGTCCTTGCCCCATTGCTTCATCATGAATCCAGAGGGTGTGCGCCTGAAATAAGGGTGTACGTGAGTGGATCCGTGGGCTTGAAGCCCAACCACACAGCCAAAGTAAGAGAGAGGGACTCTGAATTCTAAATCACTCCAACTTTTGCTTCCAAATGCTCTATCAGAATGCAAGCCATTAGTAAAAAGCTCTGCCGCACCGGAAGTCGCCACTGGCGGCGGAGGAGATGCAAATGCGTCCACAACCATGTCAGAATATTCGTCTCCCTCCTCTCTTGAAAATTCCCTCATCCACTTTTATCTGGTACCTATCATAGAGCTCGAATTGCAGAAAACAAACCGTAAACCCTAAGAAGAAGAAACCAAACTAAACGGCAATGGTGACCTACACAGAGTCCGTTGTGAAGATATCTACATCGTAGAGGCGAATTTGGCGCGAATCAAAGGAGTGGTGGTGTGCTTACCCACCAGAGTAGCTCAGGCGGCTCTTCAAGGTGATTGATGTTGATGTAAACAAAATCCAGAGGTCCTCTTCTTCGTCAGGTAAACTTCGCACTTCTTGTTCGAATTTCTTATGAATCTTCTTCTTCTCCTCTGAATGTAGTCTGTAGGATATTTTCATGAGTGCGTGTGAATCGTTGTTGTAGAATTGCTTTGTTGCGGTTCTTTACCGAATTCTTGTTGAATTTCAACGTTGCAAAATTCTCGCGTCGTTTGTGTCTTGACTTACTCTTGAATGTGGTTATTTGCTGCAGAATTTTCTGGATTCTTTTGCAGGTTCTGTGGCGATTGAATTGCGGTTTTCTTGATTTCTGCAGGTGGATGAAATGAAGGTGATGCATAATTGATGATGATGATGCGATGTTGTTGATGTTTGTGATTTGTTGTAAGTTTGCCGAATCGTGTCTGAATTGGTGAAGATGACGTCATTGTGATATTTCATAATTGTCTTAGCGTGATTTTTGTAGTGAAGATTGAAGATGCTCGAGTGTTGATTTGTGAAAACAGAAGTTTGAAGATGAAGATGACTCCAAAAGAATGAAATTGGTGATGCTTGAGAGTGAAGATGAAGGCGGGAAAGAAGAATCGAGAGGGAGAGAGAGTTTGTTGACAATTCTGTTACGTTTCTCCATTCTGTTATGATATTTATCTTCTTCTGTTATGATATTTCCCTCTCAATTCTGTTAAAATTTCTGTTAAAAAACTCTTGGAATTTGGACTTGTTATTTTTTGTTATGATTTTCTCTTTTACTGCTGTAGAATTCTTCTTTTTTGCGTTACAGACTTTCCCTTGCAATTCTGTTATTCCTGTGCCACTTTTGCTGTTGGTTTTTTTATTTCTGCGCTATGTATCATTCCCCTTTTTTGTAACCTGCTGTGAATGACCTTGTCTTCTTTTTTTGAAATGTTGTTATGTATTTTCTTTTCTTGTTAAAAATGCCACGTAAATTGACCACTGATGTGCCTTTTACGACCAATGAATTTTCTCCTGCTATATTTTCCTTGGAGCAGCTTTTATTTCTTTTCAACTTGCTGCTATGAATTTTACTTGTTTTACACTGGATGAACTTGCCACAACTTCATTATGGATGCATTTCTATGAGGACACACGCAGCAATAAAACAACAAGCATTTGCAGCATCATACATAATTTTGGGATCTTCAGTTTCTGGAGCAAAATAGACAGATATTGGTACATGAGTCAACGCAACAATGCCATTTAATTCATCAATCTGTTTAAGCTCATCTATGTCCATGAATCTATGATCTAAATCATCAAAACATAACCGACCTAGTGGATCCTTTAAATTGAAAACTAGATTCAATAAATGTCCAACCGTCCTTATTGAAAATAGAAGCCTGAATAGACACTATTGTATGCATGCTATAATGGTACATGGATTTCAAAATGAATTGGACTATAGGATTTTTTTTTTTGTTATTAGATATTGGATATCAACAATGGTTTAAAGGATTGGATTCAAAAATGGATCTTTGGACATATGGTTTGGAATTTCAATTGGATATGGAAAATAAGGATACTTGATGATGGATATGTGTTGAAACGGATGGATTTTAAAATGGGTTCGATAATGGAATATGGATCCAAAAATGGATATTTGAAAATGGATATAAAAAATGGTCAAAATTGTTATGGGTTAACTTTGGATATTGAATTGGATATTTGGAATTTGGATTATGATTTGGAAATTGAATTAAAAGGGGTATGGATATGGGTCTTAAATATGGATATGGACTTTGAAAATGGTTATTGGTTATCAAAAATGGATAATGGTTTATGATGGCTTTGTATCTTGAATTCCAAGAAATCCACACAACCAATTTTAACGTGTCTAATTCCGATCAAACTCCCACTTCACACTAAACTCTCATCCTTAATGAATCCTAAAAATTCAATCGGTAAGCTCAGCTGACCATGACCTAATGCCCTTTAAATCAATACAAATGTTTTGTCCTAATGACCACTGATCTCCTTGACCTGAGACCCTAATCTCATGATTTTCACTTGACGACTGTCCACAAACTCACCCATGAATGAGAAACCCTAATTCACCTTGATGTACACTGATAAAACTCGAAGAAGATGACTTGAACATAGAGTCAAACCCTTATTCACACCAAAGAAATCCTGACCCAATGCTTTTGAGGAATCCCTTGAATAGGAAAAACCCTGGAGTTTGATGAACCTCTGAATAAGAAGACCTTCGTGATAATGTGAATTCAACCCTGAATGAAGATGAGAATCTCACAACAAACGAGAATCCCAAGCTTGCACATAATACCTTGACCCCACGCCTTAGGAGCTCAATGCAAATGAATGATTATGAAGTATGACCTAATGAAGATGCAGATGAATGAAGCATAAGCCAGTGAAAGTCAGAAAAAGAGAAGGCAAATTTTGGGGTGCTACAATCATCTAAAAGGGATCTGTTACATATTTGTGTTTCCATTACAGATATTTGTGTTTCCATCAGTACTTATTCTTTAAGCTTTTTGTTTTGTGCTTCCATATGTGTGTGTTTCCATGTACATTTACTCTATTTTATTTTTGTCATTTTCTGGCTAAAAAGGGGGAGTAAAGTGTTGATTTGTTTGGTGTTTCTGATGTTAGATCAGATGTGATGACTTTATGTCATGTTTATACTACTACTTAGGAAGAGTAGTTGTTGATTTGTTGCTACCTGGTTGTATGCAACATTTAGGGAAGCTTGATAAACTCTTGTGTCTGGGAGAATGCATCATTCTCTGCAGTTGGTTGTGGTGTTCAGGGGGGTGCTTGTGCTTGTGTTTTTTGAAGTGTGGTTCCATTGTATGAACTTGCATGTGAATTCATGTGTTTTTATGGTGATTTGGGTTTTCCCCTTCAGGGGGAGTACTAGTTATCTGTGATAGGGGGAGTTGTGTACCTGTCTGATTTATTGCTACAGAGTTGCAGTTTGTACAAAGCTTACATGTTCTCATGTAGCTTGTGTTGTTTGGTGATGTCAGACCTGATGTCTTAACATTGTGCCTTCATGTGTTTCTCTATTGGTTTGACAACAATGTGCTTGGGTTTCTTTGTTTCTGTTTTGTTTCCGCTATGTGTGTTAAGGTTGTTTTAGCCAAAATTTGTCAAAGGTGGAGATTGTAAGTTCTGTGTTTTTTTGGATTGGCTACATTTTGGTAAAACAACATGTTGTTAGCTAGATGTTACACCAGATGTTCTGCCATTACAGTCAGACATCATGTTCTATATGATTTTGGGACATGTTCTAAGACATGTTATACCAGAAAGTTAGAGCATGACTATTTTGGTAATTTTAGTGTGATTATTGAGTGTGGTATAATTCACACACGTGCGTTTTTCATGGGAGTATATTGTGGGATTTTCTGTTATGACAGATTCTGTTACTTTTCATAAAAAGGATCCTTAAGCCTTTTTAGGAAAATTTGTATTTTGCTCCTATTATTGTGCAGGATGATTTGCAGCAAGATAAAACTGATTGCTGCTATTTGCGCGCCTCAAGAAGCCCAAGTCCATTAGGTCTGAAGGCTATTTAAAGTGAATACCAAACTTTATTGATATAGAGAACACAACGTGAAGATTTTGGGAAATAAGGATTAGTCGTGTTTTGGTTGGTCTTTAAGGTTTAGTGCTTGTTAATTGTATGTCACTCATGTATCTTCTGATGTATTGAGGTTGACTGCTTGTTGATTGTTCATTGTCCACTATAAAGCTTTTAAGCAAGAATGTATTGTTCTTGATTTAAGCTTTTAAGCAAAATCAAGTATTGTCTTGGAAGTGTGCTACTTCTATTTGTTAGTTGTTGTTGAATTGTCACCGGGATTGTGACTGATTAGGAAGTGAAAGGGGGATCTCATATCTAGAGGGTGTCTAGGTAGAAGTTGCACAAGGTAGGGATTAGGTAGAGGTGTTCGCGGTTCGGTTTGGATCGGTTTTGAAGTAAAATATCATCTGATCCAAAGATTAATTTACTTGCGGTTTGGTTCGATTTTGGATGATTGATTTTAAAAATTCGATCTGATCCGATCCAATTTCTTGCGGTTTTATTTGGATCGGTTTTTTGGATATCCAAATTACAAATTATAATTTTATTAATATTATAAAAACACTAATAAATAATAAATTTGATATAATATATAACATATACTATATTAAAAGCTAATATTACAAAATTATAATGATCGGTTATGATTGAAACAAATGAAATAATAAAAATTAATAGATTAAATCAAACTAATAAATAGTATTTTATAAAATAAAAGTATCATCTAATAATAAATTAACACAACGTATTATAGTAATAAAAAATAAATAAGTTTAAAAATATATACATTCGGTTCGATTTGGTTTGGATCGGTTTTAAAAAATAAATCTGAAATCCGATCTGAACCAATCGATTTTTACAAAATGCCATCCAAACACATCCAATAATTTTTGGTTTTTTGCGGTTTTCGATTTTCTTGGATCGGTTTACGGTTTTTATTTGGATCGGTTTGGATTTGAACACCCCTAGGATTAGGCGAGAAGTTGTAAACGAGGGAGTTTAGCTTTGAATTAATACTATCATAGTGAATTTCCTTCCTGACTTGGTAGCCCCCAGACGTAGATGAGTTGCAACGAACCGGAGTAACAATTCTGGTGTTAATTTTACTTTTCTGTTAGTTAATTTTGTGCATCTTGTGTGATCAAGTTGTTGTTGATCCTGGTGTTGTGACATCTATCTCGACATCTGGTATCTGCGTGCCAGAAATTCAGGACTGAAAAAGAGTAACAATCAGGGTGACCAAGATGAGAGAGGAGTCACCATTGAACAATTAATATATGCAAACTCCCATTAGAGAAGGACTAAGAAGCGGATCCTTAATAATCCAAATATAAAAATACCTAATTACATCAAACCGTCTTATCATATAATTAAGAAGAAACCATTACAAGAAGATGAGGCAGGATTGTTTACAAAGTTCAAAGAGATGCTGACTACACTTCAGGTAAGTATTTCGTTTCATGAGTTTTTAGAACTAATGCCCAAATTTGCTAAATTTATGAAGGCATTACTAAAGGGTATGAAGCAGAAGTTGGTCAAGGAACAGGTAAACATCACTGAGAAGGATGAGATGGTAGTGCCTAAAACACTGCCACCCAAGTTGAAGGATCCAGGTAAGTTTACTATTTCTTGTAATATTTGGGGAGTGAAGATTTCACAAGCTTTATGTGATTTAAGGTCTAGTATCAATGTCATGCCACTAAATAAGGTTAAAGAATTTAACTTGGGAGAGATCATACCAAGTAATATGACTCTCACTTTAGCTAATGCATCTCTTACTCATCTGCTTGGTATCTTATGAGACATGTTAATATATGTCGATGGTTTAGTTTTTCCTGTAGATTTTATGGTTATTAACATGAAAGGAGATTGAGGAGGTTCAGTTATTCTCGGACGCCCATTCTTGGCAATCAGAAGGCTTTAATAGATGTAGAAACCGGTGAACTGGTTTTGAAGTTCAACAAGGAAAAAGTGGTGTTTAAGGTGTATGAATGGACACCATATATGGATGATCTAGAGACATGTTACCACCTGGAAGAAAAGGGTAGTAAGGTTGACAAAGGAATGAAAACAAGTGAATTGACCGGTGTGAGGGTATCCCTTGCGCTTGATGTGCCTTAGGCATGGCCCGTCAAGCTAATGACGGAAAAGAAACGCTGGGTGGGAGGCAACCCATCAGTAAGTATTTATTTTATTTTTACGCTGAATTTTAATTTTTGAACATGTACAATTTATGTGTTATGTTTCTAGAAAAAAAACAGGTAAAAGAAAAGAAGAAAAGAAAACAAAGGAGAAGAAAAGAAGAAAAAAAAAGAAAGTAAAAAGTTGAAGCCCCTGGAATAATCACGCAGGCTATCACACGTGTGATAGAGCTCTATCGCACACGCGATATGTGCATGACGCACGCGATAGAGACTCTGGGGAGAATCTGAGTACCGTTAGCATCGTACGCGCGATGAAAGCATAACTCGCGCGATATAGACGTTATTGAGAGACGTTGGGGAAACCGTTACCATTGTGTGCGTAATGGATGTATAATGTGCATAATGGCAAGAAATATGTTGCCTATAAATAGATACTTTTATAATATCTTTCCTCACAATTCTTTTTCTTCCCATTCTGCTTTCACAAACTCATCTAAACATACTTTCTGCGTAATTTTGTTTTTCGTGCAGTATTATTTTTGTGTTATTGTAGGTACAAATGGATTCAAAGAAAGGAAGATTGACAAGAGGTTCATCTTCAAGAGCTTCCCCCACTCCTAATGCTCCTACCTTCCCCAATCTCAAATTTCTTTTCGAGACTCATGCTAAAAAATACTTCAAATTAGTGGATTGCCATATTGAGAGAGAGAGAGAGAGAGAGAGAGACAGACAGACAGACAGACAGAGAGAGAGAGAGAGAGAGAGAGAGCATTCGCTTGTGAAGATCTGCAAGGTTTTGGAGAGGTGGTAGAGATGATGGAACAAATGCGTTGAGTAAATTTCAATAATTTGATTCGTGAAGCAAACAAAAACATAGGCCTGGAATTTTATGCAAACACGACATTTGGCGAGGTAGGCACCTACACTTCTTATGTGTGAGGTAAATATGTTGATTATTCTCCTAGTGATATTAATTATCTTTTTAATTTGCAGCCTTCTTCTGTATATGCTCTTAGGAACTATAGACATGAGCACAAAGTAATAAACAAGGCAATGGCCCAAGAGATGATAGAAGCTTTTTGTAGGCCAGGGGAAGAATGGGTGGTTAAGCGTGGCTTAGCACTGCGACTCAAAACCGCTGAATTCTTCCAAATTACGAGGGCTTAAGCCTCATTTTTTGTGCAGTATTTAGAAGTCGCATCTAACCAATCACAATTTATTGTGAAGCAGTGTTTGGGACTTTTAGCTCTTTTGAGGGTGGGATCCTATTGATTTGGGGCGTTTAATTTCTTAAAATATAAAATGCATGGCTAACGCTGCACAACGAGCTTGTGGGTATTTTTGTGTTACTAATAAACTGTGCAATAGAGCAGGTGTGCCCGTTTACCCCGACGATGAGATGATCAGTCCGAAAGCACCTCTCAAAGCTTCAGTTATAACGAGAATGTAACATATGCATTAAGTAGAAGCTGCTCCAAATGATCAAAGGATAATCAAGCGAGAAATGACAAAGGATTCTACCAACCATAAGTGCAACACCATCTAGAGCAAATGCAAGGTCAATAGGCTTCAGAGTTTCAAAGAAGAGTGGAAGCTCATGCAGTGAGAGTTACAAGGTGGATAACAGAAGTTTCACACTTTGTATGTTGAACCTCCGAAATTCGCTCCTGTATTCTAAGACTTCTATAATCAGTAAGAAGACCATATACCTGCTCAGAGCTTAAGATCAAGGTTTGAAAGATCTGAAGAAATGGATAATTACTTCACCCATCAAGATCAAGAGCAAGCAGGGAGGAAAGACCATATGCGAGCAGAATGGACTAGGAAGAATAACGAATTCAACAACACAACGAATAGCACGCATGATCTTTTCTGCAATGATAACATAGGGAAAGACATGTAGTTTGTTTTTATTTCTTAAAATATTTTCTTTTTATTTTCAAATGTATACCTAGAGAAGAGTAATAGCAACTATAAATACTCTTCCCCCATTGTATTATTCAGTTATATTGTCTTTAATGAACAAGTTTGTAGTTGTTGTTTCTTTCTTATTTACAAATTTGCAACCATAGCATTGAACAAATTATCCAAAAGGAAACTTGATCATCATGAGAGCAACTTGCAACTTGAAGGCAAAGGATGAAAAAAGAACCAAAGGACTTGTACTCAAACTTCAGATACCTCAAGTAGTAAGGTTTGAGGCCCAATTAAATTTTATTGTTCACTATTATTTCTTATTCAGTGTATCCATGCATTATTGTTTTATCAGGTTTAAACTATTTCTGATTAAATTTGTATGGTTTGATTGACACACACTGAGACAGTTGTTTGTTTATAAATTTGAGCCTTTTTAACCACCCTGTAGTAATAGGTATATTCATTGCTAACCATTTTGAGCTTAGTCTTTCTTTCAGTGACTTAGCCTTAATTTTTAGTCGTATAACTTTAAAGATCTTATCTTTCCACCCGCTCTTTGGAATTAGGTAGAATTGTATTTCTTAAGTGGTATAAAAAAGATTAAGTTTGGGGTTGCTCTTGAAGTGACCAAAGTTTTAAGTTTGGGGTTGGGGTACTAGAGAAAAATTGGTCAAAAATTCAAAATTTTGAAAAAAATAAGAAGTGAAGAAAGAAACTTCTTGAAATAAAAGATTAAAAGAATGCAAAGTGCATAATAAGGACCACGATAGAAAAATCTCTAGTACCATCAAGGAACAAAGGGGTATGATAATAGAAGGAGAATTAGGCACCTAACTCCAAAGGTTTAAGCCTACGTTCCCTACAATATCCTACCCGAACATAAGTCAAGTTACAACCGAAAAATACCTCAAATATGTGTGTTTTTATTTCTTTGATGAATTATATTAGAACATGATCAAGCTAAGTATAAACTATTTTGCATGTTAATTTAGAGATTACCTTATCCATTGAGTGAGTCAAGGTGATATGTGAGACAGGTTGAGTACTTGTCAAAGTTTGAGGACGTTTTATAAATTTTTCGGATGGAAGTTAGAAGCTAGAACGATGGCCAGGTAAAGAAAAAATTATATGGTGATGTTCAATTGTTATTGTGCAACTTGTTTTCTATTTGGAATTGGCAGTGCAGGCAAGTTACTTGAGAACAAACAACAATTCAAGTTTGGGGTTGTGATGACACTCTGTCATTGCAAGATTTTGGTCGAAGAAACGGATCAAAACAAGTTAAAGAGGAGAAAAAATAAAGAATAAAGGCCAAAGAATGAGGAAAAGAATAGCTAAGTGTGGAAAATTAGGGTCTTAGTGAAAATCAGGTGAAAAGGGGAGAAAAAGTGTGCATCTACTGGAATAATCATACGCAGCATCACGCGCGCGATAGGAGAGTAAAAGCTGCATCGCGCGCTCGATGCAGGTCATCACGGGCGCGATGACCTTTTTTCTGAGCTTTTTCTGACGCGTTTTGATCCACTCTGAAGGCTTTTTAAAGGGATGTTTTTGTGCTTTTTCAAGGGTTACGAATTTCTACATGCAAAGTGATGATTTACAACACCAAAATGCATATTTGGAGAGCATTTGAAGCCATTGGATGCCAATTTTTCAAGAGAATTCTTATGCAAACCTCTTATTATTATTTGGTATTGTAATTTGAATATGAGTAGTTAAATCTCTCTAGGTTAGGTGTGTTTGATGAACCTATTTTGATATTGTTGGGACATATGTTTGATTTGATATTGCATGAGTAATTTAATCTATAATTCTATTCAATTTCACCTTGTTCTTAATGTTTTTTATGTGAGATACTCTTTTAATGTGATTTTGGGCACATAAGGAATACTGCCCATTAGTCTATGTGTTGCACATAGGGCAATTGTTGTGCTTACGTTGGTTGAATAAGTATATGAGACCCCGAGTAGTGGCTTAGGAATTAATGCTCTATTGCATTGCCTAATCTTGCTTACACTGGTGGACTAAGGATAGAAAACTCTGAGTATTTATTAGTGAGTTATACCACAACGAATTGGGTATAGCAGTTTTAATAATTCGCTGTGGGATTATAGTGACAATATCATTAATGTAATTCATCGAACATCAACAATAGAGAAATAGGGGATTCTATAAACAACTTGATCGCTTTGGTAAACTTGTTAGAACACTTTAATTTATTTTCATAATTCTAACTAGAAACCTCCCCAATTTAGTATTTTCTATGCATTGCACAATTTTGTCTTGTTAAATAGTAGTCTATGTGGATTCGATCTTTTTTATTACAGAGACATTATTGGTACACTTGCTAAGAAGTCATCACTTCATATAATAAATGAAGTGAAACTTGATCAGAGTCCAGAGTCTAGATGATGTAGATTATAAAGTCTATTCATAGTGAGGCTTGAAAGTACTACAATCTATAGTGAGTATTAACTGTAAGAGAATATTTCTTTTGCTTACCAATTTCTAGTCAGAGGCTTCTAATATAACTTGGTGAAGCTTGAGTAGAATTCAGAAGTTGTCTTCAGAACATTAATAGGCTTCAGAGTCCTTTTAGTACTGGATTCTAAGACTTGCACACACTTGTAGTAAGAGATATATTAGAGTTTATCTGGATGATTTTTTTTCAAAAACACTGACTTGATAATCTTGAAGCTTGACTAGCTGAAAACACATCTTTGTATTTTTCCTTTGTTCAGCATGTGTTTTTCCTTTCTTCAATCTGCTCTTTGCTTTCTTTAGACTTCGTCTGCATTCCGATTGATTTTGTCAATGACATAGTTATCTTCAGATTCTGGCTTATATGATTGATGTCATTTCGGCCTTGCTTCAGACATTGCTTTGATTTGAAGTTTACTTTCCATTTGCCTTTGTTGTCTTCTGAGTTGACAATTATAGTTGTCTTCTTTTAGAGTCTTCAACTATTAGAGTTGTCTCCAGACAAGCAATTGATGTTCCAATATCAGAATCTGCTTTAATCAGCATTTGCTCTTTTCATTTAGATTTTGTTCTGATCTGAGTATCTGCACACTTCATAAACAGTCGGTGTAAAAGATTGTTTTTCTATACTTTATTATCATCAAATCATAAAGGTATGTAGATATAGAATCAAACTTGTTCTTACAATCTTCCCCTTTTTATAATCACAAACAAATGTATTTTAATGAACAATTTTGACAAATATGTTTATAAAATTACAAAGTTAAGTTTGTAAGCTCCTCCTAAATTTTATAATTTCAAATTTTTTTATTCAACTCAAATCTACATAGTAAGGTTTACAATTTTTTATATTTTATATTCCAGAGTTAGGTTTGTGAACTCCTCCTAAATTTTATATTTTCAAAAATAATTTTTAAAATAATTTTTTAAAATATTACAAATTTTCTTAAATTTTTTTCTAAATTGAAAGATTAATTTTAATATTTTATAACTTTAACATATATTATTAAAAATCAAATCAAAAAATAATCGAAATCACAAATTTCTTATAAAATTGTATTTCAAAAATAATTTTTTAAAAATTTATTTGAAATAATTTAAAAATTAATGATATTTTAAAATTTTAATATTAAAAAAAATTCAATAATACAATAAAATACTTAAACTAACATTTTAAAAATTACTATTTATCAAAAGAAAATTACAGAAAAATATATAAATCAAGTAATTTTAGAAAAAGACAAACGGACCCAATTTCTCTAGGTGGTTGTGGACTATGGTATAGCTGATGTAATTCTGCAGTTGAACATTCTGATAGCAGGCCCATTCGCACTACGAGGAAGCCCACTTGGATGAAAGATTATGTGCCCAAATAATTTGTTTTATTCCAGCATTGTTAAGTTAGTTTATTTTTATCTTTTGGGCCTGGCCTTTTTAGCTGATCCAGCAAGGGTTTGTTGTATTTAAGCCACTTGACTTTTGAGAATTCAGTAGAGAAATTATTCAGAATTTATTTTCTTTCTTTTGTTTTGTGTTAATTCAATGGTAAACCCTAAATTTGGTAGTAGTTGTTGATCCCCCTTCTAGCATTGGTGCTTTCATTTTGTATTCATGGCTCCTCCCCCTAAACCACCCCAACCCACCCCTCAAGAAATTGTTGAACAAGTTGTCCAAACCTCTCACATTCATCTAGATAATGCCATTAACCAAATCCATACAGATTTGGATGAGAGATTTGACAAAGTTCACACAGATCTGGAAAACACCCAACGAAATCTGGGTGTTATCAACACCAGAATGGAGAATGATAAGCAGATCTCTGATTCTCACTATGACTCAATCATGATAACCTTCAACAAACTGCTCACTCAAAAGACGTCACAATCTGCTGCTTCTGCTTCATCAGCAGCAAGTTCTTCAAGTATAACCCAACTACCTTTTTCTATACCCATGGTTACAGCACCTGTTTCTAATGTGATTTCCCCAGCATTCACACCCCTGCAACAGTCTGCCACATTTTCACCAACCTCCATCCACCCCAACATCACCTCAGCCTCACACACACCAACAACACAACTTCCACCACATTTTATGTCATACCCCTTTGTCCCAACTAGTTTTCCACAAAACATATCTTATACAAACCCATTTCCCGGACATATTCCATATAATCATATCCCCCCCCCCCTTTACCCCCTTTTTGAACCCCAAAATTAGAGCTTGCTATGTTCGATGGTTCAAACTCATTGGAGTGGTTATTTCAAGCTAACCAAATTTTTAGTTTTTACCAATTGCCACCTGAAAATAGGTTGTCCATGATGTCTTTTTATATGAAAGGTGAAGCATTAGGCTGGTTTAAATGGATGCATCAAAGTCAGTTATTAACCGATTGGTTCGAAGAATTGTTTAAACTTAAACAAACTAGTTCTGTTGTGGAATATCAAGCTGCCTTTGAAAAATTGGGAAATCAAGTTGTTGGATTATCGCATGAAGCTATAATGAATTGCTTTTTTTCTGGTTTGATTCCCGATATTCAAAACAAAATTGCTATCCATAAACCTACCTCAATCTCCCAAGCCATTGGGCTTGCGAAGCTGATTGAATCCAAATTAAGGGAGGCAAAACCTAAGTTTCAAAAATCCTTTTAAAGCCCATATACCAAACCGAACCCACCCTCCCAGCCTATTACCCTATTACCAGCCCCACCTAAACCCCCTCTACCCTCTCATTCATCTAAATTACCCATTCTCCGTTTATCCAATGCTCAACTCCAAGAGCGTCGCGCACAAGTTTTATGCTTTAATTGCGACAAAAAATTCATTTCGGGCCACAAATGTTCATCAGGAAAATTCCTCTTGTTAATGGTTGATGATGAGGAATCCTTCATACCCCACAACAGTGAACCTAGTGACGAGCTGGTTATTCCTGCCAAACCAGGGGAGACTTACTTTCAACTATCCCCCAAGCTGCAAGTGGCCAATTCTCCCCAAAAACCCTTAAATTTAATGGAGTTATTCGTGGTCTGTCAGTCACAGTACTGATAGACACGGGCAGTACTCACAACATTTTGCAACCCCGCATTGCCTATCATCTTAAACTCCCAACTACACCAATTCTAGATTTTTCAGTCATGGTGGATAAGGGCTCTAAATTACTATGCTCAGGCCTCTGCCGACATGTCTTTATCACTCTCCAAAACAATTTATTTACAATTCCCTTCCACTTACTTCCTATTGAAGGAGCTGACGTTGTCCTTGGAATGGAGTGGTTACGCACTCTCGGTCCTCTCATGGCTGATTTTTCCATCCTTAAAATCTCCTTCACATATCACAACAATGACATCACTATTACGGGTGACCCTAAAGCCCTTCCATCGCCCTCTTCATACAATCACATTTATCATCTTCTCCACACCGACTCAATTGCATCCATCCACCTGTTACTCTACCAACCCACCACACCATATGAGCCCCATCCCCCACCAAAAAACATTACTACTATAGATTCTTTACCCACTTCCCTCCCACACCAAATTTCCACTATTCTTAAGTCCTTTGCTACTGTTTTTCAAAAACCCCAAGGCTTAGCCCCCCCCCCCCCTAGACCCCATGATCACCACATTCCTATTTTACCCAACACCGCTCCTGTTAATGTTAAACCATATCGATATCCCCATTCCCAAAAAGATGCCATGACAACCATAATCCAAGACATGCTGCAACAGGGTGTCATTAAACCTAGCAACAACCCTTACTCCTCCCCAGTCCTGTTAGTTCGAAAAAAAGACGGTAGTTGGCGATTTTGTGTTCATTACCGTGCATTTAATGTTGTAACAGTTAGAGACCGCTTTCCTATACCTACTATAGATGAACTCTTTGATGAATTGGGATCGACAGCTATTTTCTCTAAGATTGATCTTCGATCTGGATATCACCAAACTAGGGTAACACCAGAGGATACACACAAAACTGCATTCAGAATGTTTGATGGACACTATGAGTTTTTAGTAATGCCTTTCGGCCTAAAAAATGCTCCTAGTTCTTTTCAATCAGCAATGAATTACTTACTTCGCCCTTTTCTACGCCGGTTTGTTTTAGTTTTTTTTATGACATTTTAATCTATAGTTCCTCCATTTCAGAGCATGCCCATCATTTAAAGTTGATTTTAGAATTACTTTTATCTCATCAATTTTATGCCAAATTATCAAAATGTGTTTTTGCTGTCTCTAGTGTTGATTATTTAGGTCATATCATTTCAAGTGAAGGTGTAACCCCAGATCCCTCGAAGATTCAAGCTATATTGGATTGGCCTCCACCTCGTTCACTCACGGCACTCATGGGTTTTTTAGGCCTCACCGGCTTTTATCAACGATTTGTTCGTCATTACGCCTCTCTCGCCGCTCCTCTCACCGATCTATTAAGTTCCACTAAGTTATGTTGGAGTACATCAGCTGAGACAAATTTTACAATTTTGAAACAAAAAATGACAGAAAATCCAGTTTTAAGCCTTCAAGATTTCTCCCAAGTCTTCGTCCTTGAGACTGTGATTCAGCGGTGGCTGTGGGAGCAGTGTTATCGCAACAGGGCCACCCCTTGGCTTTCTTCAGCAAGAAACTTTGCAACCGGTTGCAGGCATCTTCATTGTACGTCTGGGAAATGTATGCGATTACAGAAGCTATAAAAAAGTGGCGTCGGTATTTGATAGGGAGGAAATTTCACATATACACTGACCAAAAGAGTTTAAAAAATTTGTTGGTCCAAACTATCCAAACCCCTGAACAACAGAAGTGGGCTGCAAAATTACAAGGATTTCATTTTGAGATTTTTTACAAACCTGGAAAAGCTAATCAGGTTGCAGATGCTCTGAGCCGCAAACAAATGGACAATGCTGCAGTACTTCTCTCAATTTCCTCCCCAGTTCCGCTCCTCCTGACACAGTTAAAGAGGCACTATGAATCAACTCCTGAAGGTCAAAAACTTATGAAGCAAGTCCAAACAGACATCTCAATGCAAATATTCTTTCACTCTAAAGATGGCCTTCTATACTATAAAGACAGAATTACATACCTTCCACTCAAGAACTCCGCGAAGCTTTAATCACAGAATATCATTCCACACCAACTACAGGCCATTCTGGTCTTCAACCCACGTTGAATCGCCTGTCTTCCTCTTTTCTCTGGCCTGGAATCTACAAAGACGCCAAAGCTTTTGTTAAAAAGTGCTCAGTTTGCCAACAAAACAAGTACATTCCTAAGAAGAAACAAGGACTCTTACAACCGCTAAATATACCAACGCTTGTGTGGGATGAACTAAGCATGGATTTTATTACTCACTTACCTAACTCCTTTAGATACACAGTGATTTGGGTTGTATGTGACAAGCTAACGAAATTTTTGTAAGTAGGAATGTACCTAAGAGAGGGGTGAATTAGGTACTTTAAAAAATTTCTGGATTTTTGACGGTTTTATGTTTTACTTTCCTAAGTAATTACTATGTGATAAAAGCGGTAAATGTGGAAATTAAAGAACACGAGAATATATCCTGGTTCCCCTCACAGTCCGAGAGTACTCCAGTCCCCTTTCAACATGAAAGAGTGAAATTCTGGTACCAGATATGTGATGTTATGTGTGATGTCACAACAACACACTCTGCAATGGACAATGTAAAACAACAATAAATCAACACAATGAATTGTTCACCCAGTTCGGTTTAACTACCTACTTCTGGGGGCTACCAAGCCAGGGATGAATTTCACTATCAGTAGAATTAATTTACAGACTCAACAACCCAGTTGACATCTCCTAAACTTAATCTCTACTTAATGAACCTTCTACCTAAGAGACCACTTAGGTATGAGAACACTACTCAATCCCTAAATCACCTCAGTGATATAATTCAAAGATCACACACTTTGAAAAACTCAACTTGATTCTGCTTCACAGCTTTGATCAAGAACAACTCAAAACAACAACACCAATTCACGCTAGAATAGTTTACAACACATACACGAAGACACAAAACGACTCTCAGTCTTTAGCTCTCTTTCTTCGTTACTTTCCCTTCAGGATTGATGCACATTATATAGCTATTTGAATTGGGCTTGGACCTGCTACAATATCTGACCTGATTTGTTGTTTAAAA
The DNA here is from genome assembly GCA_022829125.1 of Lathyrus tuberosus. Classification (NCBI taxonomy): domain Eukaryota; kingdom Viridiplantae; phylum Streptophyta; class Magnoliopsida; order Fabales; family Fabaceae; genus Lathyrus; species Lathyrus tuberosus. The sequence continues at coordinate 2,717,274 of JALAZF010000414.1, read as the reverse complement.
CTGAATCTTCAAAACAGATTTTCTCTCTCAAAATCTTCTTAAATCTCAGTATTTAAACCTCCCTACAAATCTGCATCAAATCTCTATGCAACAGAGAATATCTATCCCAAGATATCCGCATCCAATGAGACTAACAGCTCTCCCAATATGCAGCTAAAACGCAAACCCTAACAACATCACTAAACCTGATGTTATTAATCTTCTGCAGACCTGATGTCACAACATCGCATGTGATATCAGACTTCACAACTTCAACAAGCTAAACACTTAACATAAACCAATGTTAAGACTCAATGTTAAGACATCACCCATGTGACATCAACATTGCACAACTTTGTTTTACCAAAATTCTAGCCAATCCAAGAACCAACAATCTCCCCTTTTGGCTAATTTTGGCTAAAACAATCTCTGCAACATCAGAGACTTCAGCAGCGGAAAAAAAATTTTAAAACAGTTAAAAACTCCCCCTAAAAACCAGAACCAGAAAAACCAGTTGTTCAACATGCACACTCCCCCTCAACATCTGCACCACACCCCTTCTTAGATAGACTGTACTCTACACACCTAGGCTAACTCTCCCCCTTTTTAGCCACAATTGGACAAACACCAAACACAATGTCCTGACATAATCAATGACACAATCAAACACCAAGCTTTCCAAAAAAACAAGTTCCAACACCTTGACTGGTCAGGCGATACAAACAATGCTCCTTGTTTGCAATATAAAAACAAGCCTTCTTCCTTCTAGCAGCACCACACAGCAACCAAGAATGAGCCAATCAAACTCCAAAGATGCAGCAAAGAACCTCAAGCAGGAGGACAAGAAACCAGATCCACTAAAGAAGAAGAGCAAAACACAGACACCAGCTTGAACTTCTTCAGGAGCAACAAGAGCCGGCAGGACCTCAGAGACAAGAATGAAAACCAGCAGGAAACCTCCAGTGCAACGACATGCTTCTGATGATGAATGGGATGAAGACTGGAAAACTTTTCTAGATTCAGGGGGTTGGGACAATCTGTAGACTCTTTGTTTGTAACTTTTTATGTACTCCAATCTTGCATGCCTTCAGCAGTTGAATCAATTTTCAATAAAGTACACAACTACACAATACACTCTCCAGCACACTTAATCTTCATAAATGCAAATTCCCAATTTACTTCTTAAACTTTCAAATTGGTTTGCATCTAAGGCTTTAGTGAAGATATCAGCTAATTGCTTATCTGTAGCTACATGTTCCAGGACTTCAGTAAGTCTTTCATACCAAGCTCTTGGTGCTTGCTTCAAACCATATAGAGCTTTTCGTAGTTTGTACACATGGTCAGGAAATGTTGGATCAATAAATCCTTTTGGTTAATCAACATACACCTCTTCATTTAAGTACCCATTCAAGAAGGCACTTTTAACATCCATCTGAAAAAGCTTGAATTTGAAATTACAAGCCACACCTAAGAGCAATCTGGTAGATTCCAGTCTTGCCACAGGAGCAAACATTTCATCATAATCAATTCCTTCAACCTGAGTGTATCCCTGAGCAACTAATCTGACCTTGTTTCTGGTGACCACTCCTTGTTCATCAAATTTATTCTTGTAGATCCACTTGGTGCCAATCACATTGACTCCATCAGGCCTAGGTACTAGCTCACATACTTCATTCCTCTTGAATTGCTCCAGCTCTTCATGAATTGCATTTATCCAAAACTCATCAGTCAATGCTTCCTTGACATTCTTTGGCTCAATTTTGGAGACAAAACATGAACTTGCTATAACATCTCTTGACCTAGTCCTCACTCCAGAATTTGGATCACCTATAATAAGCTCCTTTGGGTGGTCCATCTGTACTCTGATAGAGGGATCTTTATGAGGTTGCTCAGTTTCAGGCTCAGCAACAGCAACACTAGGAGTTGGACTTCTGTCTTCAGCTTCTGGTGCAACTTCACCAACTGATGTTCCAACATCATCTAGGACATCATCATCTTCCTGCTTGTCATTGTCATCAATCACCACATTGATTGACTCCATCATCACCTTGGTTCTAGAGTTGAAAACCCTATATGCTCTGCTGTTGTTAGAGTATCCCAAAAATATTCCTTCATCACTTTTGGAATCCAATTTTCTTCTCTGTTCTCTATCAGCCAGAATATAACATCTACTTCCAAAAACATGAAAATATTTAACATTAGGTTTTCTTCCCTTCCATAGTTCATACAAAGTGGATGAAGTGCCTCTTCTCAGGGTAACCCTGTTGTGAATGTAACAGGCAGTATTCATGGCTTCAGCCCAGAAATGATAGGGAAGTTTCTTGGCATGGATCATAGCTCTAGCAGACTCTTGGATAGTTCTGTTCTTTCTCTCAACTACGCCATTTTGCTGAGGAGTAATAGGAGACGAAAACTCATGACTTATACCTTCAGCAGAGCAAAATTCTTCAAACTTGCTATTCTCAAACTCTCTTCCATGGTCACTTCTTATCCTGATGACATTACTCTCCTTTTCTCTTTGGAGTCTTTGACAAAGATCTTTAAAAACATCAAACACCTCTGATTTGTCTTTGATGAAGCTCACCCAAGTGTACCTAAAATAGTCATCCACAACCACATATGCATATTTCTTTCCACCCAGACTTTCCACCTGCATAGGTCCCATCAAGTCCATATGAAGTAGTTTCAAGACCTTGGAGGTGGTGTCATGTTGAAGCTTCGGATGAGACATCTTTTTCTGCTTCCCATTTTTACAGTCTCCACACACTTTTCCTTCCTCAATATTAAGTTTAGGAATTCCTCTGACTGCTTCTGAGGAGATAATTCTCTTCATTCCCTTTAGGTGAAGATGTCCCAACTTCTGATGCCAGATTTTGACATCATCTTCTTTAGCAAAGACACAAGTGGAAGAACTTGAGTCTTGTGGCACCCAAAGATAACAATTGTCCTTAGACCTGGCTCCCTTCATAATGACTTCTCCTTTATCATCTTTGACAATACATTCAGACTTTGTAAAGTCTACTTTGAATCCTTGATCACAAAGTTGACTAATGCTAATCAGATTTGCTGTCAGTCCTTTAACATGAAGAACATCCTCCAGTCTGGGAGCACCAGCACAGTTCAGTTTACCACTCCCCTTGATCTCTCCTTTGACCCCATCACCAAATGTAACATAGCCGAAAGAATGAAGCTTCACATCTACTAACAGATTCTTTACTCCAGTCATGTACCTTGAACACCCACTGTCAAAGTACCAATCTTCTTTGGTAGAAACCCTTAAAGAAGTGTGAGCTATCAAGCTGGTAACCTTAACTTTAGGGACCCATTGCTTCTTAGGCTTGGACACCTGCCTACCTTCATAACAGTTCTGTTTGGGAACACCCTGATGAGCTTTCTGTGGATACCCTTGTAGCTTATAACAATAAGCCTTAATGTGTCCAAAACATCCACAATGGTGACACCTCCAGTGTCTGTATTTCTTCTTAGATGGAGTTATGTCATGATGTTTTAACATCACTGGTTTGGAGGTGATAACATCAATAGAACCTGCATCACTGGTGAATCCCAAACCATGTTTGTCTGCAGCCATCTTCCCTATACTAAGAATGTTGTCTAACTCATCGGTACCATTGTTCAACATTCTGATAGTTTTGGTCATAAAGTCCAGTTTATAGTTAAGCATACTGACTTCAGCTTCAAGTTCAGTCTTTTCAGCTTTTAACTGTACTATGGTTTTCTTCAGCTCTTCTCCTTCAAGGCACACTTGTTCACTTCTTATGAAAAGATCTTTATAAGTAACAGCAAGTTCATCATAAGTAACCTCATCATCACAAGAACCATTATCTGACTCATAAACCCCAACCATAGCTCTAACAAGTTTAGCTGAATTTTCTTTAGATTCACTCTCACTATCAGACCAAGAATCTGATAACCCTTTCTGCTTCTTTAGAAAAGTAGGACATTCCTTCTTGACATGTCCATACCCTTCACACTCAAAGCATTGTATCCCTTTGTCATTACTGGATTTTTCTTCATCTTTAGACTTCTTCCCTTGTTCTCCTGATCTGTTAATGTCAGAGGTAATGTTCTTGACATTGGGATTATAACTCCTATTTATCCTCTTCATAACTTTGTTGAACTGTTTTCCCAGCAAAGCAATAGCCTGAGACAGCTCCTTCTGAGAATCATCCTCTTTCCCTTTCTTGGCTTCTTCAGAACTGGAAACCAAAGCTATACTCTTGGACTTCTTCTCAAGTTCCTCTTCACTTAACCCTAGCTCAAATGTTTGAAGCGATCCAATAAGCTCATCAACCCTCATTTTGCTGATGTCTTGCGCTTCTTCAATTGCAGTCACCTTCATCTTATACCTCTTGGGAAGGGATCTAAGGATTTTCCTCAACAGCTTTTCTTCAGTCATCTTCTCTCCAAGAGCACTAGAGGCATTAGACAACTCAAGAATACTCATATGAAAGTCATGAATAGTCTCATCTTCCTTCATCTTTAGACTTTCAAACTTTGATGTCAGAAGCTGAAGTCTTGACATCTTAACCTTTAAAGTTCCTTCATGAGTAGTCTTCAAGATGTCACAAGCTTCTTTAGCAACTTCAGAGGTATTGATCAACCTGAATATGTTTTTATCCACTCCATTGAAAATAGCATTTAAATCTTTGGAATTACCAAGGGCAACCTCATCTTCTTCCTTGGTCCATTCTTCTTCAGGTTTCAGTTTTGCGCTGCCTTCTTTTTCTTTACCAGCATCATCTTTCTCAACAACAACAGGTGCTTTCCATTCTTTTATGATAGCCTTCCAAGCCCTGCTGTCCAAGGATTTCAAAAAGGTAATCATCCTTGGCTTCCAATAATCATAATTTGAACCATCCAAAATAGGGGGTCTATTCACAAATCCACCAACTTCCTTGTCCATCTTTACCAGAAAGTATCAGCCCTAGATCTCACCCAGATACAGAGCAGGATGCCTGCTCTGATACCAATTGAAATTCTGGTACCAGATATGTGATGTTACGTGTGATGTCACAACAACACACTCTGCAATGGACAATGTAAAACAATAATAAATCAACACAATGAATTGTTCACCCAGTTTGGTTTAACTACCTACGTCTGGGGGCTACCAAGCCAGGGATGAATTTCACTATCAGTAGAATTAATTTACAGACTCAACAACCCAGTTGACATCTCCTAAACTTAATCTCTACTTAATGAACCTTCTACCTAAGAGACCACTTAGGTATGAGAACACTACTCAATCCCTAAATCACTTCAGTGATATAATTCAAAGATCACACACTTTGAAAAACTCAACTTGATTCTGCTTCACAGCTTTGATCAAGAACAACTCAAAACAACAACACCAATTCACACTAGAATGGTTTACAACACATACACGAAGACACAAAATGACTCTCAGTCTTTAGCTCTCTTTCTTCGTTACTTTCCCTTCAGGATTGATGCGCATTATATAGCTATTTGAATTGGGCTTGGACCTGCTACAATATATGACCTGATTTGTTGTTTAAAACTGAATCTTCAAAACAGATTTTCTCTCTCAAAATCTTCTTAAATCTCAGTTTTTAAACCTCCCTACAAATCTGCATCAAATCTCTATGCAACAGAGAATATCTATCCCAAGTTATCCGCATCCAATGAGACTAACAGCTCTCCCAATATCCATCTAAAACGCAAACCCTAACAACATCACTAAACCTGATGTTATTAATCTTCTGCAGACCTGATGTCACAACATCGCATGTGACATCAGACTTCACAACTTCAACAAGCTAAACACTTAACATAAACCAATGTTAAGACTCAATGTTAAGACATCACCCATGTGACATCAACATTGCACAACTTTGTTTTACCAAAATTCTAGCCAATCCAAGAACCAACAAAGAGATTTTTAATAATGTTAGATCCTAAGACAAGACTATCCTAGCCTTTCTATACAGACTCTAACAAGCCACACCAAGAACAACCTCTTGGATTTTTCCACTAAGTCCAATTGAGAGCAACCCTCTCACAATGGACCTCTTGTTTCCAACAACCTGGACAACAAGGATCACAATAAACCCTATAAGAAGAAACAATCCTCCTTCTTATAGTACACACCTAATTCCAAACAATCCTTGGAACTTAGGAATTTTTACAACAATATCAATAAAAAGAATATATGAAGATTTCAATATATCAATCCTTAGATTGATCTTCTCTTTCAACAACAATTCAGAATATATAATCACTAAGTGCTCAAGAAACTCTTATCTGATATGAAAGTTTTATGCAGAAAAGTTTCTAACAAATTTCAAAGTTATGCAGTAGAATTGTTATGAAAATTAGATTGAAAGAGGTAAATTTGAAAGATGAAAAATTCTGATTTTATAGTGTTTATGATACCTCTAGAAATAATGACAACCTTTGGAAAAAATTCATGATCAATTGAAATTGATTTGGAAAAGGTGTGATGAAAATGTGCAATGAAGAGGTGTAAAAAACTATTCAGAATTTTCACAAAGTGCAGGAGGAAACATGTTTACTTTTTAAGGAAACAAATTTCCCTGTTTCTAACATGTTTCTAACGTATAGAAATTTTGAAAATATAAACAAGGTAAACATGTTTCTCGTTTGAAAAAAGAATACACTATACTATAAAGGTAAACAAGTTTATAAGAGAGGGAAACGGGTTTCCCTTGATGCATTTCTTTAAACACAATTTGACAGAGAGGATGGAACCAGATTTCCTCAAAAAAAGGAAACCTATTTCCCTAGCCAAAAATACAAAATTTGATTAAGTTAAAATCCAAATTTAAAATAGAATCATGTAATACATTTTACCAAACATTAGAAAGTATGAGATGAAAGTTGTGAGCACCTAATGATTATAAATAATGAATTGAAACATTGTACCTTAGCATAACCATCATATCTTGATTATGATCAATCTTTGAAAAATCTTCAAGGCTTGAATTAATATGAAAATTGTTCAAGCTTTGAAGTCTTTGATCCATTTCCTTTTGTACATAAAACCTTGAATAAACATTGTTGTCTTCATCAAAACCATTGAGAAGCTATGTCTTCACATTCTCCCCCTTTTTGATGATGACAACCCAATTCTTGAAAATTCGATCCAATCTTGTTTCTCTAACGAAAGCTTGCTCCCCCTTGGATATTGCTCCCCCTTAATCCATGATTTTAGAGAGTTTTGAAATCTACACATTTTGTTAGAGAAACCAAGCAATAGTACAATTCTTCTGCCCCTTTGTCATTAACAAAAAGGTTGGGAAAAAACTTGAAGTATATAAAGAAATTATGAAAAATAAAGACAATTTTTACCTATGAGATTTACCTCATGATTGACTTCATCAAACATTCATCCTTGGCGAACATGATCTTGAAGCCTTTGTCACAAAGTTGGCTTTTGTTTAGAAGATATTGCTTTAGTCCTGTAGCATAAAGTACATCTTCAATGAATGTGAAAGTTAGTGCTACTACTTTGCCAATGCCAAGAATTTTTCCTTTAAGGTATTCCCCAATTGAAATAACCCTTGGACTATGGAACAAGATATGAAAGTTAGTTTATATCTCCGGTCATATGCTTCGAACACCCACTATCAAGATACCATAGATTTGACGAGGTCTTCAAGCAATCCTACAAAACAAAATTACGTTTTATTAGGTACCCAAATAGCCTTGGGTTCTTCATAATTAGTACCTTTCTTTACCCACACATAATGCCCACTTGCAACACTGAAGTTTCTTACATAGCAAGCATTAGGTGTATGGCCAATAATACCACAATAAAAACAAGTAGGAACAAAATTGCTCTTATATCTAGGAACATATAATTTCTTTTTAGGATAAGGATGCACATTCCTAGGTTTGTTCACTTTCTCTTTAGAGGTTTGGTCACTAGCCTTAACAAAGATTGTTTTACTAGAACTTGGTTTAGAAAACTTTGAGTAACCAAATCCACTTTTATCATTTGAATATCTTTGTTGACTAAGGACCGCTTCTAATCCAATTTTTCCTTTCTCATATCTTTCAAGGACTCTTTTTAATTGAACAATTTGGAAAGAAAGTGATTCACAATTTTTACATAGCAACTCTTGTTTTCCTTCACTAATTTTCTTTTGTTTTTCATCTTTTGACTCTTTTTCCATAAGATCAACTTTTTCTTCTAAAGATGTTATTTGTTTCTTTTGTGAAGATATTGTTTTATACAAAACCTTACATTCATTTAAGAGTTCGTTAATGGCTTCTTGTGCATCATTATCATAAAGAGAAAATTCATTACTAACCTCGTTATTTTCATCATCGGAGTTGAGTGTAGCCATTAGTGCCAAATTTGCATTTTCATCGCTCTCCGAGTCAGATGATGAACTATTGTCATTGTCGTCCCATGTAATATATGCCTTTTTATTTTTTGTTTCCTTATTTCCTTTGAAACCTCCTTTCTTTGCAAGCTATGGACAATCGGGCTTTATGTGACCTTCCTTTCCACATTCGTAACATGTAACATCTTGAGATGAAGTGGTAGCCTCCTTTTTCTTAAAGTGTTTCTTTCTTTTAGCATAATTAAAGGACTTGTCTTTATTACCAAAAAATTAACCGAGTCTTTTTACTAGTAGCATGAAATTTTCGTCTTCCTCCGATGAATCATCATTTTGCTTATCTTTTAAATCTACTTTCAATGCAATACCCTTGGATTTCTTTTCTTGAAATTCATGTTTTTTGAGTCGTCAAAGTTCTAATTCATGTTCTTGGAGTTTTCCAAATAATGATGCGGAAGTCATTGTAGAAAGACTTTTCTTTTCCGATATTGCCGTAACTTTTGGTTGTCATTCTCTAGTCAAGGATCTAAGAACTTTGAGATTTAATTCATCATTATAAAATGTCTTACCAAGTTCCATTAGGTGATTAGTCAAATGAACGAATCTTTTTTGTAATGCAACGATGGATTCTCCGGGCTGCATTTGGAACATATCATATTCTTGAATTAATGTATTCAATCTAGATCTTTTAACTTCGGTGGTTCCTTCATGAGTTTCCACTAAAGTGTCCCAAATTTCTTTTGCAGGTTTACATTGTGAAACACGGAAAAATTCATCCATACTCAATGTACTTTGTAATATGTTAATGGCTTTCTTTTCATCAAGTATTTTCTTTTTATCATCTTCATCATATGAACTTTTAATCTTAGGAGTGCCAACACCATTAACCACACTCATTGGCCGATGAGGACCATTTTCAACAGTTTCCCATATTCCATCTCCTTGTGCTTCTAAGTGTGCTCTCATTCGAATTTTCCAAAAGTCGAAATACTCTCCTGAAAATAGAGGGGGCTTGTTACTACTACCGCCATCTTTGAGAACTGGATTTGCGCTTGTGGAAGCCATACTGGATCTTGAAGGAACAGGTTACCTATAACCTGCTCTGATGCCAATTGTAAGTAGGAATGTACCTAAGAGGGGTGAATTAGGTGCTTTAAAAATTTTCCAGATTTTTGACGGTTTTATGTTTTACTTTCCTAATTAATTACTATGTGATAAAACCGGTAAATGCAGAAAGTAAAGAACACGAGAATATATCCTGGTTCCCCTCACAGTCCGAGAGTACTCCAGTCCCCTTTCAACATGAAAGAGATTTTTAATAATGTTAGATCCTAAGACAAGACTATCCTAGCCTTTCTATACAGACTCGAACAAGCCACACCAAGAACAACCTCTTGGATTTTTCCACTAAGTCCAATTGAGAACAATCCTCTCACAATGGACCTCTTGTTTCTAACAACCTGGACAACAAGGATTACAATAAATCCTATAAGAAGAAACAATCTTCCTTCTTATAGTACACACCTAATTCCAAACAATCCTTGGAACTTAGGAATTTTTACAACAATTTCAATAAAAAGAATATATGAAGATTTCAATATATCAATCCTTAGATTGATCTTCTCTTTCAACAACAATTTAGAATATATAATCACTAAGTGCTCAAGAAACTCTTATCTGATATGAAAGTTTTATGCAGAAAAGTTTCTAACAAATTTCAAAGTTATGCAGTAGAATTGTTATGAAAATTAGATTGAAAGAGGTAAATTTGAAAGATGAAAAATTCTGATTTTAGAGTGTTTATGATACCTCTAGAAATAATGACAACGTTTGGGAAAAATTCATGATCAATTAAAATGTATTTGGAAAAGGTGTGATGAAAATGTGCAATGAAGAGGTGTAAAAAACTATTCAGAATTTTCACAAAATGTAGGAGGAAGCATGTTTACTTTTTAAGGAAACAGATTTCCCTGTTTCTAACGTGTTTCTAACGTATAGAAATTTTGAAAAAAATAAACTAGGTAAACATGTTTCTCGTTTGAAAAAAGAATACATTATACTATACAGATAAACAGGTTTATAAGAGAGGGAAACAGGTTTCCCTTGTTGCATTTCTTTAAACACGGTTTGGCAGAGTGGATGGAAACAGATTTCCTCTAAAAATGAAACCTATTTCCTTAGCCAAAAATACAAAATTTGATTAAGTTAAAATCCAAATTTAAAAGAGAATCATGTAACACATTTTTTCAAACATTAGAAAGTATGAGATGAAAGTTGTGAGCACCTAATGATTGTAAATAATGAATTGAAACATTGTACCTTAGCATAACCATCATATCTTTATTATGATCAATCTTTGAAAAATCTTCAAGACTTGAATTAATATGAAACTTGTTCTACCTTTGAAGTCTTTGATCCATTTCCTTTTGTACATAAAACCTTGAATGAACATTGTTTTCTTCATCAAAACCATTGAGAAGCTATGTCTTCACAATTTTCTCACTTTATTGCTTTTCCCATGAAATTCTCAGCTAAGGATTTGGCACTTCATTTTTCTGTTGAGATATGCCGCTTACACGGCATTCCTTCATCTATCGTCTCAGATCGGGATCCCCTCTTTCTTAGTACCTTTTGGAAAGAATTGTTTCGAGCACAGGGCACCACTTTGAAGTATAGCTCAGCCTACCACCCTGAAACAGACGGACAAACAGAAGTAGTTAATCGCTTCCTGGAAACGTATTTATGCTGCTTTACAAGTGACAATCCAAAAAAATGGTTTTGATACTTACACTTGGCTGAGTTTTGGTATAACTCTGCTCACCGCTCCTCCTTCAAAATGTCCCCATTTGAGGCCCTTTATGGACGGCCACCTCTGTCTTTGCCCACCTACCGACGCGGATCTACCACCGTTCCTCAGTTAGAGGTGTTCCTGCAACAAGGAGTTGAAATATTACACACACTTAAACTCAACCTTGAAAGAACCAGAAAGAGAATGGAAACTAAGAGTAATAAAAAATGTCTTGACTGTACCTTTCAAGAAGGCGACTTAGTTTTGCTTCGCCTCCAACCCTATCGTCAGTCATCCGTCTATCGTCGTGTTTCTCACAAACTTTCAAAACGCTATTATGGTCCCTTCAAGATTCAACGAAGGATCGGCAAGGCGGCGTATCAACTGGATCTCCCTTCCTCTTCACGGATCCATCCAGTCATCCACGTTTCTCAACTCCGTGCTTACCATGGAACTGACCCTACTGTGCATTTTACTCCGATTCCACCGGAGCTCCAAGGTCCTGATGAAAGTGTAGCTGACGAAGCAAACGGTTCTCATTCCCACGCACCCTTAACTCAGAATCCACATGCATGCTTGGGTTCGAACACTAACGACATGGTTAGAAGGGGATAAGGACAAAGATCTATGGAGAAAGTTGTGGTTCAAAATGAGAGTTTGAAAAATTTTGAAGTAACTCAGAAAAAAGAAATCAGGAAGTGAAGAGTATTGAAAAGTGTACTAATGAGTTTCAAAGCAAAAGACTTAATGACTTGTTGTTTCCCAAAGATTCCCACACGATTCAATCTCCACCGCACGATTCTGTGGACTTTTTGACTACACAATCCCCATCATCTAATTTTCTGGCAGCTACAGACCTCGAGCCACGTGACGACTCACTTACCTATTCCCCTACTGATGTCCAACTGCACACGCATGCTCTTCCCAGCAGTACACGTTTCCCCATTCCTAACCAGCTGGCACGCATGCACACTCAATCCGAACCAGTTGGCACGCAATCCATTCCCACTTTGCCAATCCACCCAAATGTTTCCACTCTGCCAACCTCACATGAGCTTACCAACATTTACAAGTGGGCCACAGTTTTTCAACCAACCCAAACTTCTTTTAATCCCAATCTTGAGGACAAGATTGTTGTTGGGCCGGATAGTAATGATAGCAGGCCAATTCGCACTACAAGAAAACCCATTTGGATGAAATATTATGTGCCCAAATAATTTGTTTTATTCCAGCATTGTTAAGTTAGTTTGTTTATCTCTTTTGGGCCTAGCCTTTTTAGCTGATCCAGCAAGAGTCTGTTGTATTTAAGCCACTTGACTTTTGAGAATTGAGTAGAGAAAATATTTAGAATTTATTTTCTTTCTTTTGTTTTATATTCATTCAATGGTAAATCCTAGATTTGATAGTAGTTGTTGATCCCCTTTCAATCACATGATCACATTCTGTATCTTTTTTAAAAGAAGATTGCATAAGATAGGATCTCAAAATAAAGCTTCAAGACTACACTTTTACATGAATATATAAGTGTAAAATCCAATAACAACTAACAACTTTAATATAAAAAGACACACTATTAGTACAAAAAAAAAGTGAGTCACATAAAAAGCCACCCTGGCCTGCATTCTTACACAAAATCACTGCCCCAACCTCAAAACAAAACTATGAAGGGTGCTTGGTAACCTATACAGGGTTAGCAGTTGCATTAGAAAACCTTCAAACACAAAAAATCTGAATATCTTAGTGATTATCCTTTTTTCGAGCAGCGGGCCAATTTCCACTCAGTTTGTTTGGACTTCGGCTTCTTGAGCTTGGAAAATCCATCATCGTCGGATTCATCGCTATCATCACCTTTCTTCTTACCACGCTTCTTCTCTGCTTTTCCATATACAATAATTTTCCTTTCATCTTTCTCCTCAACAGGCTCGGATCTCTCCCTGGGCTTCCAAATGAATAGAGATCTGAAAAATTATAACAGGTGACTTAGGACCATTAACATTCAAAAGCTCTTTATCTTCTAGTTGTTTAGGTGTGATGAATCATACCTAGAACTTCCAGTAGCTAGGATATCATCGCGTGGATGCAGCTTATTCACTGGACTGATGGTCGTGATGTTTGGGTCCATGACTTCCGCTACCAATTGCCCTGTGCTAATGTCTATAAAATCAATAGGATGCAGGGCAGCACCGTTGAAATTTTCACTTATATAACGGCCAACAACAGCAAGCGACTCGGATGAATCCTGCAATTACATTAGCAATATTGTTCCTTAAATAAGAATAAGAGAAACATCGTAAAGAGAGCAGTAAGCCACCTTTGGATCCCATTCAGCTTTGAAGGGTGTTAAATGGCGATTGAAATCATGGCTATGCACAATTTCTCGGCTAGGAGATTCCATGTTACCAAAGATAGAATCCCATATACGAAGACGGTTGTCCTGCGATGTAGTAAGAATTTTGTTTCCAGATATTGGAGAGAAATACGCAGAGTTAACAACACGCTTGTGCTCAAGGCTGCAGAGTGATGATCCAGCTTCTAAGCGACGCAGATCCCATATACGAGCCTAAAAAAAAATTGTTTCATAGGCTGGTATTTCTAACATAAAACAAATGTACAATTTTTTTTACTAACTTCAATTCAATATCAATGAATATATGGAATAAACGGGAAGAACTCACATAATGATCATTTCCACAAGTCAAAAGGATGTCCGGTTGAAGTGGATTGCAATGGATACCTACAACTTTACTACCTTTTTTATGAATCAGAACTGCATCACCGTTCCTGTCGTTGGACCGCATGTCAACCCTATCAATGGCGAAAGGGGTTACATACTTTTGCCATGCTAACATGTTGGAAAATGAACATGTGGAGAAAGTAAAAACCAATACTATGCTGGTAAAACAAAGGAAATTACTTACAAGTGAAGATAACCAAAGTTATCGGCGACAAGCACGAGACCTTTCTCACAGTTAACATCCATGCCATAGAGCATTTTCCAAGTGTTCGGACCCTAATAAAAACAACACATACAAATAAACTTTTTGTTGCAAAAAGACAAAACAGACATTTTCAGAATTACTTTGAGTAAACTCACGCGGTCAAGGGGTTAAAGAGACATGAGTAGGAAATAAGTTAAGAAAGAAACATTTGGAGAAAATGTTACCTGCCATCCACCCGGATTCAGGTTCATCGGAGAGGATGATATCCCAGTCTCCAAGTCAGTACAACTAACGGTTCCATCTGAGGATGCGGAATAGACCATGCAATCATTTCTAGGATTAAACCTACAAAATTTCCCATTTAGAGTCAAACATTTGAACTTCAGGCTAAAACATGCAAATAAACGAAATGATGAAAGCAACGGGTCAACTACACGAAGGTCGTGGTTTCATTAAGCATCTTACTTCATGGTATTCACTAAACAAGAATGTATGGTCCCATAGACTACTTTCTCGTATACTTTTTCAAAATCCCAGACTCCGATTTGTCCTTTCTAGTACAATTAAAGCAGGGAAAAAAGAATCAGTGGCTAAAAAAAGGCAAGGTTAAAATTATTCCCAACTAATGTAATTCATTGATTATAATGAGTAACCTTATCTCCCGATAACAGGATGTTATTCTTCGTCGGGTGGAACTCCAAACTTGTTACCCGTCTACTATGATATCTGATAACTGCGCAATGCACTTGGTCTGGGATCACACATTTTGGCTTGATCTATAGCATAAAACAGACAAACGGGAATTTCAAAACAAGAATCACATAACACTAGGCTCTACGATGAATATTGAATAGGTTGGAACAGGGTAGTACACAAACATTATGTAATCATTCGAGGAATATATTATTTCAAATTCAAGACTCTGCGTAAAAAAAAAAAAATCCAGTTATTTCTTTCCACGGTGAAGAGGTAGAAAAAAAACCCTAAGCACAAGCAAAAAAATCTACATATGCCTTAAACCTAAAAGTAGATTTAGAATATTATCACTGATCTTTAAGCATGCATCATTCAGTATATAACTTGCAAGATAAGTATATGGCTAAAAATAGTCTATATTGTGTTTTGCAGCGGAAATATGTAGTAATATTGGACCTAAATTACAATGATATCACATTGAAATAAATAAAACAGTGAAAAGAATCACAACTGCAAATTAATGACACAGTAGAAATAAGAAGCTGTCAAATTCGTCACAACTAAAGCAAGATTGAATATTACTTAAAAAAATTAGTTAGACTTACCAGAGGAATGGCATGTCTTAGCTGACGTTCAAACACATACTCCAAGGGTTTAGTTGTTTTTCTGCGGGGTGCCGGAACAACACCATGCTCAGTAGAGACCCGATGTGGACAATTCAGAGTGGTATGCCCTTCAATTAAGAATCACAAAAGATGGTAAATATAAAAACAAAAATACATTCACAAGCTGAACAGGTTACTATCAAACCAGAGAGACTAATAATGAGACAATGTCACCAAGATAATCGTTCTAATTGATAAAATAAAGAGTTAATGATGAAATATGGTTTTTATGTTGCTTCAATGTCACCAATAGCAGATTAAGGGAAAATAGTGGAACTCTAAAAATTCACTATGTAAAATAGCAGATAGCATTTTCAACAAATAGCAAAAACATCGCATTTGGAATAACTCAATTATATGTATAAAAAACATGCTGCATACATAAAAAAAAAGGAAATCGATGCAAAGCATAACTTATATATTGAAAAGTTTATACTAAGGTGAATACAGGAGTATTACTCATTGAATCTTCACTTTTTTAATACAAAGATATGTCAAATTTAGACTACAAACAGATTCTTCAGTTTAACTATTTCTAAAAACCTTAAAATTCTATTTTTTTTCCCGCTATTGCTTGTCCATCAGCCAACAGAAATTGCAATTGAGACCGAATGCCACTATTCCCCAAATAGCAAATCTAAAGGTAAGTCGCAGTTTTCAAAGTGGATCAAAATCCATCATGATATAGCACTATAGCGCCGTTTATTTGACAAAACAAAACAATTTAATCTGAGTTTTATATTCGCCATGTATAGCTTGGCAACAAAACAAAACCACATAGCTGACTCCAAAGTAGATGGCAGGATTGGTCCACAGATTAGTCGGTTCTTAGGCCCAGTACCTATGAAACACTGACTCAACATACTAAAAGCATGACTAGTATGTCAGACACTGATGCAACACTGACACATGTAGTGACATTCAATCAATATCATTTTCCTAAACAATTATCAATGGCTTCACATCAGTATCTGCGTGATGTATGTGCTTCACAGCCTGGTGAAGGTACATTGCCTCGACAAAATCAAATATGACAAGCTAAGCCATACACCCAAAACAAAACACTTCCATTTCATAATAAAATCAAGTTTAGACCTCATCATCACTTTCACAAACAAGCCATAAAATACCCAACACTTATTACATAAAACAACAAATCAACCCGATACATGTTCAAATACATTATATATCAGCATACCAACACAAACATCACGCAGAAGATAATAGTTATCACACTTACCAGGAGTTTTACACAGAAAACAAGGTTTCATTGGGCAATCAATATAAGTAGCACCCTTAAACCCTGCTTCATGTCCAGGCTTCTTACACACCTGCAACAACACCATAACAACAATACACAAAATCAACCACCAAAACAAAACAAAATCCCAATACCCATTAAGAAAAAACAAACAACTTCGTTGCAAAAATTAATTTTTTTCCCATTTGTTAAAAAAAAAAAAGTAACCTTGCAAACTTTTTGGAGAGATAGAGTAATGGGTGTTTTCCCTTTACTGTTTGCAACAAAACCCAGTTCCATTTTCTTACTCTCGGCATTATCAGCAACCCCATTTTCTTCTTCTACGAGTATTTCTTCTTCTTCATCAGATGAACTCTGTTCCGAGTCAGAGTCTTTCTCAATGAGGACTTTCGGGAAAGAGGTTCTACGAGTGATCGGTGCCATACAGTTGAAGAAACGAAACCACCCTTTTGCGGGAAAATTGAAAGGCGCACGAAGACAAAAACAAAGGGTTGGAAACTTGGGAGTTGGAAGTTGGAACAAGAGTAGTATAAAGACAAACAGAGGAATGGAATGAATGGTTATGATTTCACCGCTTGTTTTTATTTTTTGGTTTTGAAATGATACACGTCACGGGTATGTTAAATGTTAAATGACATATTTACCCTACTATATTTATTGGAGAATACCTATTTCTTTAATTAATTTATAGGGTTTTAGATCAAAATTCATTCTAGAGTTTCATAATACTTTAGATATCATTTCAAGTTTTCAACTACCTGCCTAAGAAAACTAAATACCCCAATCATCCCAATATTATCCTTTTCAAAATTCAAAATTACCCATGACTTTGGTTATATTGGTAATTAACTAAATAGTTATGTATTTCATTAAACGTTTGCTCTACTTTTCGCACTTGTCATTCCTTAATTGGATCATCTTATTTCTTTATTTTAAACAATTTGTTTCTCTCAATTTCCTTTCTCCTCTGTAGTCTGAGTATGGTTTTAACCAAGACACTCTTTCTCACCACCAAGCGTTTGCTTCAAAAACTTTATTAGTGTTACTCGAAAGAAGTCATGTCGGAGAGGGCGATATCGCCGACTGCAATAGTTGTTCAGGTTTGACGCACATGATGATATTGTTTTCTCTATTATATCCAAACTTCCTCTCAAATCTTTCAAACAATTTCAATTCGTATGCAAATCATTGTCCCTTCTCTTTCCCTCATTTTCCTATCACTTTTCTTCCCATTTCTTCTCTTTATGTTATAAGACACCATTTTCTGCAGCAAGTATTGAAGCCTCGTATATTTCTTTTGCTGATTTCGGTTACATTCGTGCACCTATTTCAATTTTATGGGTTTTTTTATGTTCATTAGAAATATTCAAATGTCCTTAGTTTTGGTCACTTTAAGATGCTTTAGTGGCTATTTATGTATGATAAAACATTTAATGGCTTTTTCGATTCTTCTGGTTCTTGTGATTTCATTTTTCCTTTATTACATTTTATCCAAGATCATGTGGTTTTGTGTTTTGCTCACCACGTGTTCAATGAAACGCCTCCGTCGAATTTTTCCCATTTTATACACATTGTGGATAATATGAAAAGCACTTTGTACTATGCATTGGATGCTATTTGTTTTTATTATACTTTATACTTGAGTATTTTGGTTGACAAGTTGTTTGCTTGTATCTCAGGTACACGATACTAACAACAACAGTGTCGATTTTTGTAAAATATATTTAATACCCTTTTTAGTCCTCTAACTATAGGCCTAGGTCCAATTTGGTCCTCTAACTTTTAAAAGTTCCAAATTGGTCCCTTACGTTATCTAACTGAATCAAATTGGTCTTTTTCGTCAAATATTTGTAACGTCGTTAGAAATAAGTGATGTGGCATCTGAGGTGGCGGTTTTTGATGACGTGGCATCTGAGTGGCAGAATTATTTTTTATTAATTTTAATTAATTATTATAGAAAATCAATTTAAATTAATTTTCACAATCTTTAATATAAAATATTTGGACCTAAAGACAATAGGCCTCACAAGTACAGCTCTTTAACCTACATTTATTATTAGTCTGTGCACAAAGGCTTTATAAAGACTCAACATTATTATTATAAAATCGATGTGGAACTTTAACAAAAGCTAATGCAACAAAACATTCATGCAATAGACAATAAATTGCTATTAGAGGCTGGGATCTGGATCTGATTCCTTCAGGGATCCTTGCAAGTGGAGGATTGAAGCAATATTTATGATACTCAACATCACAAGTATCACATAGTAGAACACTGTCATCGTCCCTATCAACGCCACATACTTTACAAACTCCCTCATCCCAAGGGGCCTTTGGAATATCATTTGTTGATGCAATGAAAACATCAACTTCCTTTTTCATTTCTGCACTCAAGCATCCCACTTTAGCATACTCTGCAAACTTTTGGACATATGTGACAACCTGTACACAAGCAACTTCCTTTTCCATTTTAATGTTACTTTGCTTTGAGCTTACTAGTTACAATCAATTAATCTCCAAATTCGTGTGGAATCAAATGTTAACCCATACAAGAGTGAAGAAAGAAGTCCTGACTGAGCTACCTCCTAAAAAGGAGCTTATTGTACGAGTTGAATTGAGCAGCAAATAGAGAGAATATTATAAGGCAATTTTGATTCGTAATTATGAGATATTAACTCGCTGTGGTGTAGCACAAGTAAGATTCATGCTTTAGCAAACTGAGCCTTTTGGTGTTCTTTTCTTAACCGTAGCTTCATAAGGAAAGAAGCAAAGTGTGGCAACAGTATCTTAAGTAAGTGTTTCATGTGGTTTTTCTTGAACCAGATTTCTCTTAACAATGTTGTTATGGAACTGCGTAAGCTATGTTGTCATCCGTACATGTTGGAAGGAGTTGAACCAGTTCTGAATGATGAAAAAGAAAAATACAAGTAAGCTTTGATACTATTATTTTTAAATGCCATAATGGTTGTTGTCTATTAGAAATACTGGTTTCTCTGCTTATTTGGTGCTAAATCTTGTTTCTCTTTTCATTTATAAATGAAATTTGCTAACTTTCTTAACTAAGAGGAAGTATTAATGGTATGGTTTCTTATTGGTTTCTTTTTATTGGCTCACGTGTTTAAAATTTTGCTTCCAAGTAGGCTCTTACATTATTAAGTTAGAAAATCAAAAACTATGCTTCATGAATTCTAGAGGTACCATTTTATATTCAGTTTTGGGTCAAAGGAATTGCAGTAGTTTGGTAAATGCCTCCACTTGCAAGAATGCCTCCACTTGCAGTAGAATGCCTCCACTTGCAAGAATGCCTCCACTTGCAGTACATTGCAGTAGTTTGGACAGATGGAAAACATTCTTCTAGGGATGGGCTTGGGATCATGGGTTCTAATAATACTCTTGTCTATATTGCACCAGGCTTTGATGAGAGTTTAAGAACTTGTGGAGAAGTGAATGGTGTTTGCATTGAAGTCCCACATTGAATTTCTAGTAATAATTTCAAGTGTTTATAAAGCACTTTTAACACTATAATAATAAAACTTAAAAATTGGGCTAGTGCTTTAATGAACAATGTGTTTAGGTCCAAATATTTTATATTAAAGATTGTGAAAATTAATTTAAATTGATTTTCTAAAATAATTAATTAAAATTAATAAAAAATAATTCTACCACTCAGATGCCACGTCATCAAAAGTCATAAAAAATCGCCACCTCAGATGCCACATCACTTATTTCTAACGGCGTTACAAATATTTGACGGAAAAGACCAATTTGATTCAGTTAGATAACGTAAGGGACCAATTTGGAACTTTTAAAAGATAGAGAACCAAATTGGACCCAGGCCTATAGTTAGAGGACTAAAAAGGGTATTAAGCCAATATATTTTCTATGTCAGTGACATGCTTATGGAGGGACAGTGGGAAAAGAAACCAGTCTTCCCGTTTTACCTGGAACTTATTAAGGACTTGGTGCACTTGTCCATGTATATGTGCTTCTTCTTTGTTATTTTTGTGTAAGTGCCCAGTCAATTATATTATCGACATTTATATATGTGTGAGTGTGTGTGTATTAGAGGTGATAGTCTTTGTTTTAGTGTGTGTCTCATTGAGATTTACCCATTTAATCTTTGGGTTGCACTTAAAATAGTGTACTGTATTAATTCACAATGATACTTGAGCTTTATGTTACACTCTCATGCATACATTTGGTTTATGTTACACTGCATGCATACATTTGGTTTCTGTTTTTCGTACTCATTTTATTTTGGTTTGATTTCATGTTTAACCTTTCATCAATTATCTTTCTGTTTTTTAACTTGAAATTTATCTTTTTTTCCATGCATACATTTGGTTTATGTTACACTGGCAACCTTTTACTAATGAAAGTTTGAAAGTGTAGATAATTTTAACAATCATATGGTTTCAAGAGAACAATTTGATGGATCGCTTGGTAACTACACAAATGATATCAAGAGAACAATTTCTTAATATGGTTTCAATACTCTCAAGGAAAAGGTTGTTCAATTCGATGAGGTGACTGTGAAAAGATTTTATGCTGAGCACTCTTCACAAGGTTTATTTTATCTATAGTTTTTGTTCTTTTTTATTACTTTTCTCAAACTATTTAAATGTTTAAGCATCAGGTTTGGTCATCTCTTTAAATGTTTGTTTCATTGTGAAATAATAAAGTTTTGATCATCTATTTAAAAAATAAACTTTTCTCCAACTATTTAAAAGTTTAAGCATCAATTTCCTCCATCTCTTTTAATGTTGAAATGTTTTTTTAACTCTTTACTTTTATAGAGGGCACTAATACTCCATAATTTTTTTTATAAATAAGACATCTAAAATGATGTAAAACTTAATAAATCAAATATAAATTTATTTTTAATTATTTTTATATAATATTTAAATAACTTTTTATCTTAAAAATGTAATTGGAATAGTTCATAAAGTCGCACGGGACACAACCCATTAGATTTCGCCAAAAAAACAAGCACATATATTGCTTCCAATGATGTGACACGGAAGATAATTAGTTAGATTTCATTTTTTCACTGTTCTATAAAAAGGTTTATGAAGTGACACAGGACAAACCAATTATATTCAAACAATAAATCATGCATAAATATTGCTCTCAAAAATGAAAAGTCTAAAATCTTGATTATTATGCATTTTAATCTTTTCAGTGTAATGTTTAAAATGTGCTTGAAATACTTCATAAAGTGACACAACATACAATCAGTTAGATCCAAACAAAAATCATGCATAAATATTACTCATAATGTGCATTTGAATATAATCCAGCTACCAATATTCTAATAATATATCTCATATTCTTTTTATACCCGTGCGGACGCACGAGTCTTCTACTAGTATTCTCTATTATTCTCATTTCTAAGATCTTTTAGGCTTTATTCAAATTTTCTCCTTATGATGATCAAATTTTCATTTTTAATCATGCAACAATTTAGAAATGTTTGAAAATTTTACCGTAGTGTTTTTTTTTAATCTATGGCAAAGTTTTTTGGTGAATAGTTATTCTCCCCGTTCATTTTTAAGTGTTATTCCAAAGTTAAAGTAGTATTGATTGTTATTTTGTGAAAACTACTCTTATTTATTTACTACTGAGAGAAAAGAGTCAAATAAATTAATAAAAAATTAAGAGTAAAATAGATAAAAATAATAATCATTGCTTAAAAAATAACAATAATTATTAACTTTCTTTTATGTGTAAAAAATAAAATAAAAAAATGACATCTAGAAAGGAACAGAGAGACGAAGTATCTCACAAATTTTTACTCATAAATTGAGTTTATAACAAAATATCTTTTTGACAAAATAATAAGATATTTATCATATAGGAAAATTATATGTTTTGGAAAAGACCATACTACCCTTTCTTCTTAATCGGCCACGCATTCTTTTTAAGGGCAAAATGTGTATAAAGTAACTAATTTTCAACCAATTGCACCATCTGGTTTCAAACAAATCGAATATCTCCATTGGGTCTACTAAACTTCCATTTGTTTTTATTATAATACACATATTTAGTAACCTGCTATACTTATTTTTTCTTTACACGGCAGAACATTTTCTTCTTTAACGATACAGATTTCAAAATTTTGCATTTTTCAAATAAACAATGTCACATCACTATATCTTCCTATTGTCGTCTATTGCACGTTTCCTCCCATTTATTTTCCTTCTACAAACGCATCATATCTCTTCTTACACGTATCTCTTCCATTTTCCAACACTTTTTATCTCAACCTTCTCTCTTCTTTCTTCCATAAGGACAACATCAGTTTTGCTTTCAAACCCCATTTCCCATCGTCTTTATTTTACTTTTCTTCAACATGGTAAGACCCTTTGAGATGATCAAGGACATTAATGGTTATAAAGAACTTTGGAAAATTGTTGTCAAAGTCTACCATAAATGGAAGGTTACTTCTAATACAAAGGAGCATTTTGAGCTTATTGTTATAGACAAATAAGTGAGTTTCTATTGTCCCTATTAATTTCGTTTTACCTTTCTATGTTTGTTTCATTTTTATGGTTTCCTTTATTTCCTTTTACCTATTTATGTTTCATTTGTTTTTAGGGTTGTGTATGTTCCGTGTTATCTGGTTTTCTGGATTTTTCCATTTTTTTGGTCAGAAAGTCGTGGTTTTTAATGGTTTTCGCCCTCGATTCTATTTCGTTATAATTTGTGCTGGTTTGTGATTTTTATAATAGATGTTTTTATAGCTGATGTCAAGTTTATGATTCGCATTTTTTATGGTTTATGGTTTGCATTTTTTTATGGTTTATGGTTTAACATCAATGTTATTACTGGTTTATCTTACATATGTCGATGGGTATACACTATTTGAGGTTTCCTTTATATCTTTGCATTTATTTTGCTCTATATCTCTATACTAAAGGTGAGGTTGCATATACTCATTCCTGGTTTAGGTTTTGGCATTAACTAATGTTTAGGGTTTACCATTTACAGGGTACTGATATTCATGTGATTGTTCCGACAGTGTTTAACCAAGCATTCGATTCAGTTTTATCAGTTAACAGTACTTGCACCATTGCAAACTTCCAAGTTCAACTGAATGATTTAATGTTCAAAGCCTCTAACCATAAATATCTGTTGAAATTCATTGGTGGAACAACAGTAGGAAACAACAACAAACATGAAATCCCTGACAAAGTTATTAAGTTCACCTCTTTTGTTGATATAATATTAGGCAAATGGAAGAAAAATCTCCTTATAGATATTATTTTTATGTCTCAATATTCCTGATTCATGAATCACTTTGGCATACACATTCTAATCATTGTTTCAAATATAAATACTAATGTAATAGGGGTGGTTGACAAAATCGGATACACGCAATCGCAATCAGGGAGTAAAAATTGTAGGTTAACTTGGTCTTGAAATATTTGGGGTATGTTATATAACAACTCAACATTATTTTTGGTTCTCTTTCTTACTTTTGTTTCAATGATTCTGTTTTTTGTCTCCATTTCACAACAAGTAGCAATAACACCATCAATTGTACCCTATGGGAAGCGGACGCTTTGTAATTCTTCACTTACAAACATAAACAGACAGATTCTTCTTTCAAAACTATTATTGTAATGTAGTACGCCAAGGTCAAAGAAGAAGGTTGTTACATATATGATGATGGAATCCATTTTCCTTTCCTTAATTTTTTTTACATTTATAACCATGTTAATTTCTAATTACTGTACACAACTTAATAACATTATATTTTTGTAGTTAAGTATCCACTTTTTGTTACAAACACTTACAATGTTACCAAAATGCATATCAATTAGCATTTGCCTCAGATCATCGATTTTCATAATAGGTAATATATATATATATACACACACACGCGCGCGCGCACGTGCGCGTGCGCCATTATGATTAGAATTGTTATATATTTTAGTCAAATTTGATTCCTTCTTCATGTTGATTTGTTATGTCAATTGGATCAATTCATAACCTTATGATTTCTATCAATATAGAAATCAAGAACAGAACTTCAAATAAATCCCTATGAGTCAGATATGCGATCAACTCATATCCCTTATAGCCATACTCATACCCGAATACAATTATTAGAATGAAAGCGGAAACGTACCTGAGTCCACCATTGGAAATAGTTGAAGGTTACCGGGCATGTGATCTTCAAATTGTAGAGTTCCTTATGGTTCATTGAATCTCCTTTGATGGGGATGAAGAGAGAATTTTCCTGATGAGCTTTTTTCACAATGTCTAAAATGGGGACCATAACCCCTATAAATAACCTTAGGGTTATTTCTTAGTATTCAACGTTCTAATTTAACCCCTTATCAAATTAGATATTAACTTATGGTATCTACACAGTAATGTTACCTTTCATGATACTTATGCTTTTAGCCACAGACTTGTTATTAATTAGACCACTACAACTCTGCCTAATTACATAATGACCCTAACACATGTAATATTACATTTGTGACCCAAAAATTCTAACAATCTCCAACTAGTCACATATGTAATTTTACACATGTGTTAGACTTTTTGAGCTCGAAATTTGCCATTATATTCATTAAGCATATCCAAATTATCTCGTCCATTAGTCATGCCAATATATAGAATCAAGGTGATTTTCGTTATGTCAATCATAACTAAACCGATCAATGATCACCAATAGTGACACAACTAAATGACATAGATCCATCATGAAATGTGCAGCATGAAAATCACATGAAGTTGGTCTGGTTATGTCGATTTTCAACTGGTTCTACTTTACTTTAGTGAGATCATTGTTGATGCGGTAAAGCGGCAAGCAAAAATTATTGAGTACCCAGTTTTGTCGCCTCCACAAGAATCGGTGCGATGGAAAGAACATCGTTCAACGGTCTCTACGTTTCTTAGCTTGTTGTAAAAGATTTGGTTGAAAGATTCAAGGTACAATAGATAAAAGCATAAAATATAAAGACGGAAAATATAAAGTAAAGACTTAAAATAAATGGAGCCTTGTTGGGATTAGACTTTCATCAATCGATAACACATGTATTTTTATGACCAGTTAAACACAAATCAATCATTCGTCTAATACCCTCATGTATCACCCACAACAGAGGTTGTGTCTAACGCAAAGTCAATACAACATCAGTATTGTCTCATTGGTAATGTCTCATGTAACTCAACAATACAGAGCATTAAGAACTGATACTCACACGGATTTTAAATCTAAATCTATGCCTAGAGTTTATAACCTAACAGGTATTCATCCTAGATCCAGATCTGAAGAGTATATGTCTATAGCGGTTCAAATCAATGTGTAAACAAGTAAATAAGGATAACATACATATCAGATAAATGATTGATTCATATAAAACGCCATGATCAGAATACATGCATACGATTAACATTTTTTAACATGTATTCGACTAATTTATGTATGTGAACATAGTTCTTCATCTCTATTATGACGCATCCTCACAATATCATTTATGTTTAAAGCGTTATCGTGGGCTTTACCGTATTAATCACTAGATGATGTCTCATGCTAACAATCAACACAATAAAAGCTAGATACTAGTGAATATCAACTCACAAATCTATGTCTAGAGTTTGCTCATTGATAGATGAATATCTTAAACCCATTAAGATGAAATCAAAGACAACATTAATATTGAATCAAACTAGTTCACAAATACATAAATTAAAAGAAATACATAAGGTATCAATAGATTACATCCAACCCCAACAAGAGATATAAGTACTTACTTGAAGATCAAGCTCTAATTTGCTTGTGTTTGGACTTCTCCCTCTTAGAGTTTTGTGTTTCTCTCTCTAAAATATATTTGGAATGAAGAGAGATAAAGTTCTACCTCTGAAAATCTAAGTTATCTTTATAAAAAGCAAGAAAAGTACATAAATAGCCTTACAAAATGTGTCTCGTTCGCACTGCAAACTTCCTCTTCGCACTGCGAAGTCTACTTTTAGGCACATGAAGTGCCTCTGAACAGTTAAATCTCCCCTGAGAAAATATCTAAGCTTGCACTGCGAACTTCTTCGCCCAGGCCTCGCATTGCATTCAGTGAGGTGTTTCGCTACTGCCATCCAAAATTTCCAGTTCGCCTTGGCCTCGCTTTGAGCTCCTACTGCGAGCTCGCCTTGACTTCGCTTTTGGTTCACACTGCGAACTTGTTGAATATTCTTCTTTTCTTTGGCTTCCTTGTCCATTCATTTATGCCTTTCTTATTTGATATTCAAGCCTAATTCTTGCACAATAACACACAAATCAAGGCATCCAAAGGTACATGCATTTTTATTGAAGATTCACACAAGAACATTGAATAAACCAATTAAAACATAAGTAAAGAGTTAAAAAATGCCAAGAATAATGGTTCAAATTAAGACATATTTAACATTCAACAAACTCTCCCCAACTAGATTTTTGCTTGTCCTCAAGCAAAGTATGCCCCTCATGAAAACAAGAGGATTTGCTCTAACATAAAATTCAACCAAGAAAATATTTATGGTTCAAATTCAACATAAGAATGTACACAAGCAATGTTCACTACTTCCTAGAATCAATCAATGATAAAGAATTTAGATCTTAAAACAAATATCATGCAATGTTTCAAAAAACAACTAAACTCTTATACTTGAATCACTCTAACACTCCTCTTCAATTAATGGATGAAGGAAATTTGTGTGTTTGCAAACTCGTGACAATTACACTCATCTAACAAACAATGCTAACAACAATTCAATTCATATATTCATCAATTAATAAAAAATGAAACCATGGAAGCAAAAGATCACTAAGGGCTTTTAAGGTTGTATTTTGGCCAGGTTCACAACAAAGGGTCATTTCTAAAGGCCATTGAATTGAAATCGCCAATGCAAAAGAGACACTCACTATACAAGGTATTTACACATTACAACTTCATTCACCAATCACTTATCTCTATTGCTCACCTTTTCAAACTTCCTTTTGCACATTTATTTTTCATTCTCTATTTTTCTCTTTCAAGCTAGCATTCTTTTTCTTTTCTTTTTCACATTTATATTCACAAATTTTCTTTGCTTGTTTGAAATTTTTCAAAATTTTTAGCAACCTACCATTTTTTTTCTTTCATTCTACCCAACTTGAATTCAATCAAACCTCAAGTGAATGTTCCTTACTTTTTATGGCAAGGAAATCAATTTAGAATAATGTTCAAAGGTTTCAAGAATTTTTTTTAGAATCCCACAAAATTCAATGATGAACTAAACTTTCAAAATATGTACATAAACCAAGTTCATCACTAAAATGGGATCTAATCTGTTTAGGCTCAAAGGGGTTAACAAATTCTCACTACTCACGGGTAAGTTACTTTTAGATATGGTTGTGCTCAATATAAAGAAATGCCTTGATCATTTCTATTGCTTCCACAAATTCACAATATTCAAAAGATTAAGCATGAATCGAACAAATTAAACAAAGTTATCAGTCATCCAAACATTTAGTAAACAATGGAGGTTTCTCACAATTTGTGGCTTTTGGACCTAAGTGACTCAAGCATTCAAATAAGTTGTAAAATGAAACATGAATACACATTTGTACAAAGCACAAAATTCTTAATCATTCTACAATTCTAGAAAGTGGCGACCATGTACCTTGCCTGCATTCATCACATTAAAAATCCTATCATCACCATCCAATCTTGGTAGAATCTTCATTGGATACTTTTTTTGTAAAAGATCAACCAATCTAGAAGTTCTCATCAACAACTATCCCTAACCAACACATGAGCAAATGTGAAAGGAAACGCGTATATATACATTATAAACAATTGTACACAACTCAAAAATATAGTAACTATTGCAATGCGATTCAATATCAAAAAACCAATCCCCGGCAACGGTGCCATTTTGTTGATGCGATAAAGCAGCAAGCAAAAATTATTGAGTACCCTGTTTTTTCGTCTCCACAAGGATTAGTGCAAGGGAAAAAACGTCGTTCAACAGTCTCTATGTTTCTAAGCTTGTTGTGAAAGATTTGGTTGAAAGATTCAAGGTACAATAGATAAAAGCGAAAAATATAAAGACAAAAAATATAAAGTAAATACTTAAAATAAACAGAGCCTTGTTGGGATCGGACTTTCATCAATAGATAACACATTCATTCTTCTGACCAATTAAACACAAATCAATCATTCGTCTAATACCCTCACGTATCACCCACAACAGAGGTTATGTCTAATGCAAAGTCGAGAGAACAACACTATTGTCTCATTGGTAATGTCTCACGCAACTCAATAACACAGAGCATTAAGAACCGATACTCACGCGAATGTTAAATCTAAATCTATGTCTAGAGTTTAGAACCTAACAAGTATTCATCCTAGATCCAGATCTGAAGAATATATGTCTATATCGGTTCAAATTAATGTGTAAACAAGGATAACATTCATATCAGATAAATGATTGATTCATATAAAATGTCATGATCAGAATACGTACATACGATTAACCCTTTTTAACATGTATTCAAATAATTTATGTATGTGAACATAGTTCTTCATCTCTATTATCACGCATCCTCACAATACCGTTTATGTCTAAAGCGTTATAGTGGGCTTTACCATATTAATCACTAGATGATGTCTCATGCTAACAATCAACACAATAAAAGCTAGATACCAATGAATATCAACTCATAAATCTAGGTCTAGAGTTTGCTCATTGATAGATGAATATCCTAAACCCATTAAAATGAAATCAAAGACAACATCAATATTGAATCAAACTAGTTCATAAATACATAGATTAGAAGAAATACATAAGGTATCAATAGATTACATCCAACCCCAACAAGAGATCAAAGTACTTACTCGAAGATCAAGCTCCGATTTGCTTGTGTTTGGACTTCTCCCACTTAGGGTTTTATGTTTCTCTCTCTAAAATATATTTGGAATGAAGAGAGATAAATTTCTATCTCTGAAAATCTAAGTTATCTTTCTAAAAAGCAAGAAAAATACATAAATAGCATTACAAAATCTGTCTCGTTCGCACTGCGAAGTCTACTTTTAGGCACATGAAGTGCCTCTGAACAGTTAAATCGCCCTTGAGAAAATATCTAAGCTCGCACTGCGAGCTCATGTTCGCATTGTAAACTTCTTTGCCCAGGTCTCGCACTGCGTTCAGTGAGGCGTTTCGCTACTGCCATCCAAAATTTCCATTTCGCCTTGGCCTCGCTTTGAGCTCGCACTGCGAGCTCGCCTTGACTTCGCTTCTGGTTTGCACTGCAAACTTGCTGAATCTTCTTCTTTTCTTTGGCTTCCTTGTCTATTCATTTGTGCCATTTTTCTTTGATATTTAAGCCTAATTCCTGCACAATAACACAAAAATCAAGGCATCCAAAGGTACATGCAATTTTATTGAAGATTCACACAAGAACATTGAATAAATCAATTAAAACATAAGTAAATAGTTGAAAAGTGCCAAGAATAATGGTTTAAATTAAGACAATATTTAGCATTTAACAATCATTCAATAAATTTATTGTACAAAATGTAAAGTGCTGAATATCAGACATTATTAATTGGAAAATATCCAAAATCATAGTATGCATACATAATACTAAACACAAAACATAAAATTCATAATTGACTAACTCTCACTAAACCAAAGACTCCTCTAACGTTAAAATACTCATGTGAGCAGTGTGCTCATGAAAGACCTTGGGTGGAAGACCTTTTGTAAGAGGATATAGTATCATGGAGTTTTTCCCCAAGTGTTATATGAAAATCTGTCCATTTTGTACCATTTCCTTAACAAATAGGAACTTTATGGCAATATGTTTTGACTTGGTCGAGCTTCTATTATTGTTGGAATACACGACGGCTGATTTGTTGTCATAGTATAACTTAAGTGGCATTTCAATTCCTTCCACAATTTTCAGCCTAGTGACAAGATTCTTCGGCCAAATCCAATGGTTGGATGCCTCATAACATGCTATAAACTCTGGTGCCATGGTGGATTAAGCTGTAAGAGTTTTCTTGGCATTGCGCCAAGAAATTGCACCGCCAACCAACATGTGGATATAGGCTGAAATGGATATTTTACTGTCTTGACATCCAGCAAAATCTGAGTCAGAGTATCCAATTATCTCTAACTGGTTTGACCTCATATATGTGAGCATATAGTCTTATGTCTCTTTAAATACCTCATAACTTTTTTGGATGCTTTCCAATGATCCATTCCTGGATTGCTCAAATATCTGCCTAACATCCCAACTATGAACGTAATATCTAGACGCGTACATACTTAGGAATACATCAGACTCCCTACTACTAACGTATAAGGATTCGTTTGCATTTCTTGAATTTTTAAGTTTCCTTTTGGGCACTGATTAAGACTAAATTTGTCTCCCTTAGTGATTGGAGTAATGCCTGATTTACATTCCTGCATGTCAAACCTTTTAAGCACCTTTTTGATATAGCTCATTTGTGATAATCCTAGAATACCACGAGATTGGTCTCAATGTATCTGAATTCCTAATATAAAGGAGGCATCACCAAGATCTTTCATTTCAAATTTTCCTGATAGAAATTTCTTAGTTTCGTTCATCATGCATATATCATTTGTGTCAAGTAGCATGTTATCTACATACAAGACTAGGAAAATGTACTTGCTCCCACTGAATTTGTGATATACACAATCTTCAACAACATTCACCTCAAAACTAAATGAGATAATTACTTCATGAATCTTGTGGTACCACTGACTAGACACCTACTTTAGTCCATAAATGGATTTTGTCAATTTGCAAATTATATTCTTAGAGTATCCTGACACAAAGTTTTTTGGTTGCACCATATAGATCGTTTCATCAATGTTGCCATTGAGAAATATCATCTTGACATCCATTTCGTGAAGTTCCAAATCATAATGTGCAACAAGAGCCAAGATTGTCTTGAAAGAGTATTTCGATGAACCGTAGAGAAAGTCTCTTTAAAGTTAATCTCTTCCTTTTGGGTATAGCCCTTATCCACAAGACGAGCCTTGTACCTCTCCACATTACCGTTAGAATGTCATTTGGCCTTAAAAATCCATTTGCAACAAATAGATTTCACACCTTCTGGTAATAGGACAATTTCCCAAACTTTATTGTCTTGCATGGACTTATACTCCTCTTTCATTGCTTCAATCCACTTTTCTGAGTTGGAATCATGCATGACTTGGCCGAAGTTGATTGGATCATCTTCCATCATACCATTATTTTCCTCATGTTCTTGGAGAAAGACTATGTAATCATCCGGAATAATATTTCTCCTTTCTTTAGTGGATCTCTGCAAAGGTATTGGTTCTTGTAACACATGTTCTTGAGGATTTTTTGTTTGTTCTCATGAATTACCAAATCATATTGAGTATGAGGAAAGTTAACAATATTTTGTGGAGGTTCTATACTTGTTTGATCAAAAGCAACTGTATGAATCAGTTTTGGAATTGTTATGGGTTATTCCTCTAAAACAAAGTCTATAACCTTACTATTCTCCCCAAACTCAATGTCCTCAAAAAAATGTGGTTGTTCCCGTCTCAAAAACTGAATGTAATTTGTAAAATTTATAGCCCCTACATCTTTTAGAATAGCCAATAAAGTAGTTGCTCATTGTTCAGGAGTCTAATTTATTTTCATTTGGCCTATAAGGCCTTGCCTCAGCTGGACATCCCCACACATGAAAACTTTTCAGGCGAGGATTTGGCCACGTCCAAAGTTCATTAGGTGTTTTGGCAGCTACTTTTGTTGGTACTCTATTTATAATATAAGTCGCAGTCTTTAGTGCATGTCCCCGAAGTGACTATGGCAAGGTAGAATGAGAAATCATTCTCCTTACCATATCCGTAAGAGTCTGGTTTCATCTTTCAACAACACTGTTCATGCCAGGTGATCCTGACATGGTATATTGTGGGACAATTCCACATTCCTCTATGTATTTGGCAAGAGGCCCTGGATATTGTTATCCTGAACCTTCATATTTGTTGTAATATTCACCGCCACTGTCAGATTTGACTTTCTTGATTCTTTTGTCGAGTTGATTCTCAACTTCAGCCTTAAATTAGTTGAACACATCCAATAATTGAGACTTTTCATGTATAAGAAATATGTAGGAATATCTAGAGTAATCGTTTATGAATGATATAAAATATTGTTGACTATTCCAAGAAGGTGTCGGAGATGGACCACAAATGTCAGTATGTATTAATTCTAAGAAATCCAAAACTCTATATGCACCAAATTTCTTTATTTTGATCTGTTTGCCTTTAACACATTCAACATAAACATCAAAGTTTGTTAGGTCAATGGAATTTAAAATTCCATGCGACATTAGTCGTTCAACTATATTTTAGAGATGTGACCTAGACGATTGTGCCATAATGCCCAAGAATCATTATTATCAAGTTTACGCTTAGTACCACATGATTCCACATTTAAGGATTCACCATAGGTAGCTATTGTGTTAAACAAATATAAAATATCATGACTCATAAGTGAACCAGTTCCAACAATATTTGAATTAAAAGACAACTTAAACATATTATTCCCAAATGAACACAAATAACATGATTTGTCCAAATAAGAAACCGAAGTTAAATTCCATCTAAATGATGACACAACAAAAGTGTCTTTTAAATCCAAATAAAATCAATACCTAATAATAATCTAAAATTCCCTACAGATTCCACCTCCATCAACTTGCCATTTCCAATATAGATGTATCTTTCAACATCATTTGACTTATGGTAGTTCAGGAAACCCTGCATTAAAACACTAATGTTAGTAGTTGCACCTGAGTCTAACCACCATGTGTTTCTAGGTACTGAAGCTAAATTGACCTCAGACAAGACCAAAGTGATAAATGTGCCTTTCTTTGCACGCCAAGTGTGATATTTAGGACACTTCTTCTTCAAATGTCCAGACGTTTTGCAAAAGGAACAATTATCATCATGTTTTTGTTTCTTTTATGCTGGAACATTTATAGCTTCATTCTTGGCTCATACGTTTTCTTTCTTTTGCCCTTATCTTTAGAGGTGCTAACAAAATGAGCACTTTTTGTATTTTCATGTTTCATCCTTTCCTCTTCTTGCACACAAAATGAAATGAGCTCATTAAGAGACCATTTATCCTTCTGACAGTTATAAGATATCTTAAACTAACCAAACTGTGAAGGAAGAGAAAGTAATACTAAATGAATGAGCAAGTCTTCATAATGCTCAAGGTTTTGTGTCTTAGTTTTCAAACAATATTTGACATGCTCGTAATGTATTCCCTTATATTTCATTTGCCTTGATACTTCGTAGAAATCAAGTTTTGAAGAAGAGTACTTTTTCTTCCTTATCACTTTTCTTAAAGCGCATTTCAATCTCAGCAAGGAAATCATTGGCATTAGTTATATCTTCCGATATAGTATGCCTAAAGACCTCAGGAATGTCACGCTTAATGATTATGACACACATGCGATTGGAGCAATCTCACTTCTCATAATCTTTCCTCTATTCAGAGGTGGTAGATTCCGTAGGAGAAGCAAGTTGCTTATTTCTTGATGTAAGGTTAAGATCCATGCATTTAAGAACAATTTATATGTTCTCTTTCTAATCCTTGAAATTTTCCCCATTAAGGATCGAAACCGAATTCAGATTAGCGGATATTGAAGCAATTGTAGCTGAAAAAGAACAACAAAATTAAACATTTAAATGTACTCACATAAAATAAAACTGAAGTATCAAATTGTTTAAATAAAGATATAACTCATCTCAAGATACCTAGTGCACCATTAATATTGAGTTTTTGGATACTAATATTAACTGCTAGTGGTATTATTGTTGTAACACTCAAATATTGATAATAAAAGAGAATGTCGAAAAATAAACCCCTCTTTGTATTGATTTATTATTCACACGTGAAACCTTATAATTATCACATGTTTACCATCACAAGCGCATATGAAAATCAGCCAACCACCAACTGTCATTTAGGTCAATTGATACTCATATGGACAAACATACCCACAACCAGAAAAATATTTAACATTTTTCAAAAACAGTATCCATTAAAGAGGTCACTTTGGCGACTTTTTCATTTCAACTACTCACTTAAAAGGTTAAATTACTGTATAAAATACAATTTATAGTCAAATTCGAACAAAACTGATCCAAAAAAATAATAATAATAATAATAATATATTGTTGAATAAACATGTAATATAATATGTAATATTGGAACAGAAAACAATATAACATGTTATGTTTGACCGTGTAATATAACAAAATTGTTCCAACGTAAATGAATTTCTTGGTGGATAAACAACAACACTGTGACAATAGACTTTTGCGAGAAGAAATTCACGTTTTTAAAGCAATTTCACTATATTAAAAAAAAGGAAAACAATTGTTTATAGTATACAGTACAATATTGGTAACCGGTAAGTAATTCATACAAATGGTTTTTACAAAACAGTGTTGAAATCGAGTTTTTTCTCAAATACTACCCCATTTTTTCGGATTTTGTGGAGTTGAAAAAGTATTCTGAATACCATTATCGTTACAAAATTTCTCTAATTCCTCATTCTGGAGTTCTCCATCGTGAACACTTCTGATTAATGCAGTGCTTAATCCTTTCTCATTATGGATAACCCTGGCTAGTTTTTGAAATGCATCAAATGCATCTCTTTTTTGAGATACGAATGGTGTAGCGAGAGTAGTCATCCATAACTACAAGAGCATAAACATTACCATCAATACTTATAGTTCTAGATGGGCCAAAAAGATCCATGTAAAGTATTTGAAATGGATGATATGTGGAAACATTATTCTTTGCTTTAAATGTGGTTGTTACTTGCTTACCTATTGGCATGCATCACATAATATGTTATTTTTTAAATAAACTTCTGGCAGACCAACTACGAGATTCTTGTAGACCAACTTGTTTAAGTGGTCCATGTGGATGTGAGTTATCCTACCATGTCATGACCAAGATTCATCCTCGTTAATCAGGAGACATGCATCATTTGAAGGAATTTTATTTAAATTCATTGTGTATATATTTCCACTTCTTGAGCTCGTAAATAGAGTTTCATTTAATTTAGATTTTATGACCATGTATTCAAAAGAATCAAAGGTTACACTATTACCTTTGTCACATATTTGACTTATACTAATTAATTATGTTTTAACCCTTTAACCAAAATAACTTCACCAATCGTTGGACTGGGGGACTTACCAACAATACCAAAACCTAAAATATTTCCATTATTATTGTCACCATAATATAAAAACCTCCCTTCTTATGAGTGAATAAGGAGAACAAATTTTCATCACCATTCATATGCTTTGAACAACCACTATCAAGGTACCATTTAGATTTCAAAACTGTAAAGCATTCCTACAATAAAAACATAGGTCTTAACTTTAGGTACCCATACCATTTTGGTTCCTTTACTGTTAGTTCCATAAATACTTTCACCATTAGATTTAGAAATAGAATGATCCAATGAGGAAAATGTATTTTCTTTTTACTGTCTTGTTTGTCATTTGTCAAGATTCTTGAGGTGGTTATTATGGAAAGCTCGAGAGATGACTTTGTTGCCAAAAAGGTACATAGTTTTAGGGGCATTGGTTTTAAGGAGGTCACTAGGAGCTTTTCTTTCTCAAATCTTCCTTTAACCCACCCAAAGTACATCTTTGAATCTAAGCAAGAACGAAAAGCTCATACCTACGTTATGGAACATCGTTGTGCTTTTAGTTGTGATCCTTCTGATAATTGAGTAATATGGTGGATAAAATATCAATCACATGCTTATATTTATGGTCGATTTTTTTAATCTATTGACACTGAAACAGGAATGGATCGAGGCGACCATCAGACCGACATGTAGACTATAAATGAAGACCAATCCGCTATGGGTGGATCAAAAGATGTTGGACATTGTTTCTGTCTTTGCTAGTAAAATATATTTGGTCAATGTTTTCACCAAGGTGGGTTCCTCTGCTGAATGGGAGGTTATCTACCCAAAGGGGGACAAGATATTGTGCAAGAAACATAAGGGGTGTATTTTTCCTTTCCACAAATGTTTATTTTCTCGTATAAGGCTTCAACTTCCCTTTAATGATTTTGAGGTTGGGGTTTTGAATCACATGGGAATTTCCCATTCGTAACTGCTTCATGTAAGTTAGGCTTACATAAGAGTCTTTCAATATTTGTGTGAATATAAAAGGGAAATGTCGACTCAAAAGCTCTTCTTCCACCTTTTCAACATCCACGTATGTCAGCTGAGTGGAAATGGGCCAAGGTTTTCTCTCCCTTTGGTATGGTAAGAAGATGTCTGAGGAGTAAATTGATAGTATGGAGAATTTCAAGGTTAATATTATCTAGTCGCACTTCTTACTGAAGTTTATCATGCAAGTATTTTGGAGGCTCGTCTCGAAGTTCCCCTAAGATGTATTGACAAACTCCTGAAGTTTTGGTTGCAAAATTATTACATGGCCAATTCAAGAATCTATATTTACCCACCTAGTGATTTATCTCAAGAGGAAGCCCATTAGAATAATAAGCTTACAAATTTCATGGAAGATGTTGGCTTTGTCGAAGGTATTGGACCTTTTGTTGTCATGCCTGAGAAACGAAATAAGCGGTATATAGAGACATGCTTGATGGTAGGGAAAGCTTCCAAAGAGGAGAGGTGTGACATCTTCGGTAAGGGGTAGAGAACTTTACCTTTTTGATTAATCATTCCGAAAATAATGTTCTTATTTTTTTTACTTTGTTACCCCACCCCTTGCAGATAAGATGGGTTGCTTCAAAATGATGGTCTAGAAGAGGAGGATATTGAGACATACGCTGTTGCAATGTGAAGATGAAATCCACCTATTCCATAAGAGGTTCATCCCTTATATGCATTTGTTGCTCATGCTTTTCCAACTTCTCCTCACCCAGAACAGCCTAAGATATGATGTTCTCCCTCACTGGGAGTTAACCAACCTTGATATAAGGGTCTTCCAGCTAGCATGTGAGCGAAGATGTTCCTAGGTCATCATTAAGAATAAAAGGTAAGGGTTCAAAAAAAAAGAGGCGCTGATGGAGATTCTTTACTTGGATGAGTCTGTCTTCAAAAGGCCTCGAGATGGAGAATCAGACTCGGGAGGTTGTCTCTACCATTTCTTTCTTGCCCCATGTTGGCTCATAAATTCGATGCCTCTATTAAGCTGGAGGAATTGATTGATGGTAAAATTCTTGGAATAGGTCCAAAGGAGTGTTCGACTGGAACTTCAAGAGGAACTTAAGTCGAAGATGCTTGTATAAAGGATATGTTGGGGACTTAGAAATATTTCCAAGAATTTGGAAATCACCTTCGACCGAGGTTACTGATGGTGTCCGACGCTAAGGAATTCAAATTCAAATAAAGGAGGGAGTAGTTATTCTTGTTCGCTCCTGAAAAAAACAAGTGGCGCATATCCAAGGGACAAAAGCATGCAACGCGACACTTGTCATGTGTTGATTGTTTTAGGAAGTTAACATCAGTTAGTTTTAGTATTATAAATAAGAGTTCTAGCAATAGGATTCGGTGTGTTGTGTTCACTTTGTACAAGTTACTCCAAATTTACTCAAAGTATCCGCGTGTAGAGAAAATAGTCTTGTGAGAATGTATGTGATGTAAACACCATTTACTTCTTCAATCTTTCATTAAGAACTTATCCTTTATTTAACGCAAGTTATGTTTATGCACTTTGTCTTATTTTCATACTTTCGACCTTTACTGTACACCTTCGACCCTTTCCTTTACATTTTCAGCCTTTTAACTTAACGTTTTTAAAACATTGCTTTAAATTATATTTTCGACAAACCTTTCTTCATGATCACTGTCGAAGTGTTTAGTTCTTTAGAATTTACTTTAGATCAATGGTTAGCACATGTCCTAGGATCAATCTGATCGATCCTGTGAGTCACCAAAGTTAGATTTGGAAGATCAGCAGTTGTTTACCAATTTTTGCGGTAAAAAAATTGGCACGCCTAGTGGGACAGTGCTAACTTCTATAGAGATTTTTCTAAGTTTTGAAAATCTGCATTTATTAGTCTTTTCTTTGAGAAAACTTCGTTGCATGTTATTGAGAAGTGGAAAAGTAGCCACTACAAACGAAGAGAGACCAAGGAGAAGATATACTAGGAAAATGGCGACGAACACTAGTCAGCCAAACAATCCAAACCCTCGAGGGAGTGGTTCTAATCCTCAATCAAGTAATTCAAATACTCAGCCTAGTGACACTAACCCTCAAAATGTGTCTAGGAACGAGGTAGTGCCACCCCCAGTCACTTCGACAGGAGAGCCAATACCGCCTCCTGTTATGTCTGAACCAATGCCATCAATGATAGGTTCAGGGTCGACATATATAAGGGCTTACACTCAACCTGTTTTAGAGTACATTGGGCCACAAGCATCTAATCCCCGGACTCCACCAGGAGGAACTTCGACGTTTAGGCATTTTCCCCCTCCGGGGTTTTCACAACCACTACCAAGGAATCCACCTTATGGAATGCCAACGTCAATAATGCAAAGCCTCCAAAATGCCCCCCAGTATTTTCAGAAAATGTAATGTCTTCGCCATTACAAGGGTCAGGATCTGGGATAAATGTGGGTCGAAACAATCAAAGTGTAGGTGTGGGATATTCCACTCAAGGTCCTAGTCTGACAAATACTTCTATAGCATGTTTAAGACAACAAATGGATGAGAGTAACCTACAAATGGTACAAACCTTATCCCAAACTATGGGGGAAATTTTCCATCCTTTGATCCAGAACACTACCCAAACTAACCAATAATTAGCAGCGCAATTGGCACGCATGGCAGAATTTATGGGTGTACCAGCCCCTGTACGAGGAGCAACTGTTGTGGAGAACATTCCACGGCGGAACCTAGGGGACATACCTGAGGCGAATCTAAAAAACCAGGGGATAGTCGAACCTCCTAGAGTCGAACCACCTAGGAACCAAGTGCCAATTCCTATAGAGAGGGAACAAGAGGTAGTTATAGTAAATAGAAACCAAGATGCTGACCATGTTGTACAACAGGTTTGACGTAACAACATAGCAGCAGATAACAACCTAGCAGCCACGGTCGAAAGGATAATGGCTCGAAATGGGGTAAATTTTGGTTTTACTAGGCTAAACTATACATCACCAATAGTAGATTACATTCTCCAGTCAGAATTACCTCCTAGGACGAAGGTCCCAAAGTTTACCAAATTCTCAGGAGATACCACTGAATCTACTGTCGAACACGTAGCCCGGTATATGATCGAGGCTGAAGAGATTGCAAATGACGAAAGTCTTAGGATAAAATATTTTCCAAGTTCTCTCACCAAAAATGCTTTTACTTAGTTTACAACCCTACCTCCTAACTCAATCTGTAATTAGACCCAGTTGGAACGTTTAATCCATGAACAATTATACATGGGACAAACCAAGATTAGTTTGAAGGAAGTGGCTAACATAAAAAGAAAGTTTCCTGAGCCAATAGACGATTACCTAAATAGGTTTCGATTACTTAAGACTAGATGTTTTACTCAAGTGCCATAACATGAATTGGTCGAAATGGCCACTGGCGGCCTTGATTACTCTATTAGAAAGAAGTTGGATGCCCAATATCTGAGAGATATGGCCCAACTGGTTGATAGGGTTCGACAGTTAGAACGTATGAAAGACGAAAAAGGCTAAATTTAATAAAAGTAAAAAGGTAGCCTATGTTGAATATAATGAGGATGTCGAAGGTTTACATGAGGAACCATCGCATTTCGACGAAAATGAGATAGATGTTGCTGAATTAAAGCAAGGTCCTCCTTATGCTTGTAAAATGTTAGCTCCTTCGAACGGAAAAAATTCTGTCGAATCTGAAAATAATGATAAGTTTCCAAAGAAAACATATACTTTCGATATCACTAAATGTGACGAAATTCTCGATTTGTTAGTTAAAGATGGACAAATGATAGTGCCTCCTGGCGCTAAAATGCCACCTTTAGAGCAAAGAAAAAAGAGAGGATTTTGTAAGTACCATAATTTTCTGGGTCATAAAACTTCTCAGTGTTTTCTTTTCAGGGATCTGGTGCAAAACGCTATTCAGGAGGGCAGGCTGAAATTCAAAGAGAAGAGCAAAGGTCAAATGAAAATTGACTCCAACCCGTTGCAAACAGTGGATGCCCATTATGCTGAGCCCGCAGAAGTACATATGGTTGAAGTTGCTGATGACTTCGACTGCTCAATCAACATGGTGGAAATTACTGAAGATTTCGCCAATGATGCTGTTTTAGCCAAGGTTACTGAAGACCTTGACATTTATACCATGGAGAAACTCATGAGCGAGGCCGCTGATGGCTTCAATAAAGCTACTGATGGCTTA
The DNA here is from genome assembly GCA_022829125.1 of Lathyrus tuberosus. Lineage (NCBI taxonomy): Eukaryota > Viridiplantae > Streptophyta > Magnoliopsida > Fabales > Fabaceae > Lathyrus > Lathyrus tuberosus. The sequence continues at coordinate 2,676,172 of JALAZF010000414.1, read as the reverse complement.
GATGATGGGATCACTGAGAATTCCAACATGATGCTGGTTACCAAAGAAACTGCTGAGAGTTTCATTAAGATGGACAAGGCTGCTGAAGGCCTTGATGTAGACTTCTGCAATTTGAATCTTAGTGCTGATGTCGACATGGACATAAATATGGTCGAGATTACACAACATAAGACCATGGAGGTTGATGAAGCAAGCTACCAAGAAGAGCGTGACAAAGTGGCGTATCCAAAACAGGAAGAAACTATCATTGAATTCCTTCACCGTTGCCAAAAAAAAGGGATCAAGTGTCATGCTATGCCCCAGATGCAGTGCAATCTTCGACTAGAAAGCTGCCCATAATCTGGAGGGGGTTAGGAAGGCTAAAGAAAGAAGGGAGCAAAGAACGTCGCAGGGTCAAAGGAGTTTCGATCCTAGAAGGTCTTATTCAAAGCAAGTGGGTGGAAAAACACAGTTCCCAGGGGCCAGACCCAACACCTTCAAACCAACAAGTAATGCGCCAGTAGGAAGCTGGATGAAGCCTGTCGAGGGAAAGGAAAAAGGTTAGAAAAAATGGCAAAAGTTTGATGTGAGCAGAGGCTCTTCAATAGAGTATCGAAAAGAGTTTCAGACTTCCAATAGGTCGGCTTATGTCTCTAAAAACTATAAAGGGAAGAACCCGATGTCACGATCTCAATGGAGGAGAGAGCAACATAGAAGGAAGGCTCTTAGGGAGGCTCAGTCGAAGGACCGAGGAGAATCCAATACTAATGTCCCTACTGATAATAATGTAGGGAATCAAATGAAGATTGCTGAAAAAATGCCCGTGGGGCGAAAGTTGTTTTCCTCTCAGGAGGAAAACATGAAAAGACTGTCGAAGATGATGAAGAAATGATAGACAACTTCGACTCTGAGTCTGATGCTTCTCTCAACATCATAGTCAATGTAGTGTCTGTAATACCAAGGGAGTTCGACCAAATTACAAAGGTCAAAGATTTAGATGCTTGCACTGAAGCAGAGATGGCAGCACACAAGCTTGTGTGCTACTATATTATTAATAATGGGTGCGTTGAAGAGCAAAACACTTTCTTCAAGCGACCTACAGAGGCGATGAAGGGTCACCTAAAGCCTCTCTACATCACTGGGAAGGTGGAGAATGTACCAGTAAACAAGATATTAGTGGACTGTGGTGCAACAGTAAATCTGATGCCACATTTCTTATTGAACAAGATTGGAAAGTATGACACTAATACTAAGCCACATAATATGGTTCTTTCAAACTACGAAGGAAAAGTTGGCTCTACACTGGGTGTGATACAGGTAGACTTGACAGTTGGGACAATCACTAGGCCTACTGTCTTCATGGTAGCGGAAACTAAAGCCAACTACAATCTGCTCTTAGGACGAGAGTGGATACATGGCATTGGTGCAGTGCCATCTTCGATGCATCAATGAATCACCATCTGGAGGCCAGATGGCATAGTCGAGAACATTGAAGCTGATCAGGGGTATTTTAAGGCACCAATAAATCATGTCAACAAAAGACAGTTCGAGAAGCACCTGGCTCATATTGCCCCTTGTGGCCCAGCAGATTTTGAGTTTGTCCCAGATGATGAAACATTCTGCTCATTGTACTTACATCCTGTCGATGGTTTCCGTTGGGATAAGGAGGTGCCAGGGGAAAGGCTTCCATACCTTGGCGAGCCTGCAGTAGACCCCACAAGGTGGGGAAGTGAATTCAGTGACAATGACTGAGTCCGAAGCATTGAGAAGAATTTTGGCCTATGTGGCTGAAACCAAATTACAAGCGGCTTTAGAAGCTACTAATGAATACATGGCTGGTGAAGCCAATTCTGGATTCCACCAAGAAGGTCCTGGTAAGGACTTCGACCCAGAGCCACCTGATAAGGTTCAGGGTGTAGAACAAGACCAGAGGCTTGATGCCATCTATGATGATGAGCCTTTGGGATTTGAAAAAGATCCGCTGGCAAATAATATTAAGATGCTAGCGCAGGATCCGTTAGAAGAAATCGACCTAGGAGAAGGGGCAACTAGAAGGCCAACATATGTCAGCGCCAATCTTGACCCACAACTTAAGGTCGAAGTTACCCAGTTGTTGCAGGAGTTTAAAGACTGTTTTGCCTGGGACTACGATGAGATGCCTGGTTTGAGTAGAGAGTTGGTCGAACATAAGTTGCCTATCAAGCCTGGGAACAAGCCAGTCAAACAGAATCCAAGATGGTTTGCCCCAGAAATTCTCTTAAAGATAAAGAAGGAATTCGAAAGACTGCTTCGATGCAAATTCATCTGCACTGCCAGGTATGTCGAATGGTTAGCTAACATTGTACATGTTATTAAAAAGAATGGTTCTTTAAGAGTTTGCATACACTTTAGAGATCTAAATTCTACAACTCCAAAGGATGAATATTCCATGCCTGTGGCAGAAATGCTAGTCGATTCCGCCACAGGACATGAGTATCTTAGTATGTTGGATGAGTACTCTTGTTATAACCAAATATTCATTGCTGAAGAGGATGTCCCCAAGACAGCTTTTCGTTGTCCTGGAGCCTTAGGCACCTACGAGTGGGTAGTAATGCCTTTTGGCCTCAAAAATGTTGGGGCAACATATCAACGAGCAATGAACTCAATCTTCCATGATTATATAGAGACTTTCATGCAAATATATATTGATGATATTGTGGTTAAGTCTGTTTCAGGGAAGAGTCACTTAGACCATCTTTGACAGTCCTTTGAAAGGATGAGAAGACATGGACTTAAAATGAATCCTCTTAAATGTGCGTTTTGTGTGTAGGAGGGGGATTTTCTAGGCTTTGTGGTCCACAAAAAGGGGATCAAAATTAACCAGAATAAGACCAAAGCCATCATGGAGGCGAAAGCGCCATCAACAAAAAAGGAGTTGCAATCACTGCTGGGCAAGATTAATTTCTTGAGAAGGTTCATATCGAACCTAAGTGGAAAAACACAGGCCTTTTCACCATTACTTCGATCCAACAAAGATGGGTTCAACTGGGGGCAAGATCAGCAGGAAGCCTTCGAAAAGATCAAGGAATACCAGAGTCATCCTCCAATTCTTTCACCACCATGTAGGAATATGAGTATGAGATTGTACATAGCTGCGTCAGATAAAACCTTAGGGAGCATGTTGGCTCAAGAGGATGAGAATGGCGTCGAAAAGGCCATTAGCATTGACTGAGTATTCTTTAACATATAAGCCTTTAAAGGCAGTTAAAGGACAAGTGGTAGTAGACTTTATAGTCAACCACTCCATAAACGAAAGTACTTTGAATTATGTCGAATCAGAACCTTGGAAGTTATACTTCGAAGGTTCTAGCCACAAAGATGGAACAGGCGTAGGTGTGCTAATTATTTCTCCTGATAAAATTCCAACAAAATTCAAGTACAAGGTCGAAGGACTTTGTTCCAACAACGAGGCTGAGTATGAAGCCTTAATAGCTGGACTTGAAATTTTGTTAGAATTGGGGGCAACTCGAGTCGAAATAATTGGAGACTCGGAGTTGGTCATAAAACAAATTACAAAGGAGTACAAATGTGTTAAGGAAAACCTTATCATGTACTTCGTAATAGCCAACAGACTACTAAAGAAATTTGAACTAGTAAACATTCGACACATACCTCGATTAGAGAATCAAGTGGCCAACGACTTGGCTCAAATTGCTTTTGGGTATAAGGTTTCGAAGGAAATTTTACAAGAGGCAATCGAAGCTAGAGGTAAAGTCGTGTCTGTTGGATTATGCCCATCAGATCTAGAAGTGACGAAGCTTGGATACGCTGACGAAGAAAATTTTGAGATTTTTGCAATAGACAGCTTGACGAACAAAGATTGGAGGAAGCTTATAGTCGAATACTTGCAGAATCCAACAGCGTCCACAGAGCGAAAGGTCAGATATCAAACTTTAAGTTATGTTCTTCTAGGTAAAGAATTATTTAAAAAGACCCCTGAGGGAGTCTTACTTAAATTCCTTAGTGAATCAGAGGCGTATCTTGCCCTTTCGACTGTCCACAGTGGGGCATGTAGGGCACATCAGGTAGGCCATAAGATAAAGTGGCTATTGTTTAGACAAGGCATGTATTGGCCTACTATGCTAAAAGATTGCATTGAATTCGCTAAGGGCTGCCAGGAATGCCAAGTTCATGCTGCCATACAGCATATCCCTGCAAGGTAGCTGCATTCTATAGTCAAACCATGGCCTTTTAGAGGTTGGGCTTTGGATTTAATTGGAGAGATTCGATCAGCATCCTCCAAGAATCAAAGATACATTTTGGTAGGAATTGACTACTTTACAAAGTGGATTGAAGCGATACCTTTACCAAATGTGGATCAAGAAGATGTGATTAAATTCATTCAAAAATACATCATTTATAGGTTTGGAATCCCAGAAACGATCACAACAGATCAAGGATTGGTCTTTACTGGTCGAAAGATGCAGGAGTTTGCTAAAGAGATGGGTTTCAAACTCTTAACCTCTACACCATATTATGCTCAGGCTAATGGTCAGGTTGAAGCAGCTAATAAAGTGGTAATTGGGTTGATCAAAAAACATGTGGGAAAGAAGCCTAGGAATTGGCATAAGACATTGGACCAGATCCTCTAGGCATGTCGAACCTCTCCCAAATAGGCGACTAATACTACTCCATTACGACTGACTTTTGGTCATGATGCAGTATTACCTGTTGAAATCTATCTTCAGTTGACAAGGATTCAGAGACATCATGAAATTCCTTCTGAGTTTTATTGGAATATGATGCTAGATGAATTGGTAGATTTGGACGAAGAAAGACTTAAAGCTTTAGAACTTTTGAAGAGACAAAAGAAAAGAGTAGAGAAGTCTTACAATAAAAAGGTTAAGATTAAGGCCTTTTCGCCTGGAGATTTAGTTTGGAAGGTAATCCTGCCTATGGATCGAAAGGTCAGAGCCTTGGGCAAATGGTCCCCGAAATGGGAAGGCCCATTTCAAATACGCAAGTATTTTCTAATGGAGCCTATGAAGTTGAAGAATTAGACGAAGATAAAAGAATCCTGAAAGTAAATGGCAAGTATTTGAAAAAATATAAACCAACACTTCAAGAAATTAAAATTGCTAAAGAGTAATTAAAAAAAAAAAAGCAAGGCCAACAATGGTATTCATGAATGCCTAATGGCTTAAAAGTCATTACATATAAAAGCCTCAAAGGGCTATGGAGCATTATACTAAAAAGGAAAAATTACAAAGAAATTAACAAGCTAAAAAGGGAGATTCTCTTTCATCTTCAAGTACTTCGACTTCTGGAGTTCAAGACGTCTTTCACACAAGGCCTTGTCAGATTTTAAACCTTCAACTTCTTTCTCCAGTTGTCGAGCTTCCTCATCGAAGGTTATTGCATTGTCAAACTCTTTCGACAGGACAGAGTCATCGAAGGCGGATAATTCAGCGTTGCGCTTTTTGGCCTTTGAGATCTTGGTTCGAAGCTTCTTGATCTTTCGCTCCCAGGAGGCAATGTTTTGTTCATTAGAGGTGATTTCCTGCTTGTTCTTTTCTTTGGTTTCCTCCAGTTCAACTACCTTATTTTCAGAGTCAGTGGCAGAAGCCCAAGCGGCAGCCTTGCTTCCAGATTTGACTGAAATTGCCTTCTCAATTTGAGGCAGGCGCTTGAGGTCACCATAGACTTGGTCAATCATAGTGCCAAGCTCTAAAATGATGTTGGAAGATTCTGGAGAAATAGCATGGATGTCGACTTGTTGGAGGAGATTTTTCAGAGAGATGTGAGTGACTTGATCCATCTGTAAGAGTGTGAAAAGGTCACCTTTAAAGATCTTCAAAAGGATATTGTCCTCAGGCTTGCTTGAAGGCTGATCTCCAGAGGCAGTTGAAGCACTAGGACTTTTGTCAGAGGAACTTCCTCGACTGCCAAGAAGGATCTTTATATATTGTCGAGGGTTTCTGGCCTTTAAGGCATTGAGTTCTTTTCAGAAAGGCCTGCTCCATACACAGTGGATGTTACCTTGCCTTCAACAGCAGCAGCAGTTGCTGGGGTAGTAGTGGCTTTGACAGGGGTCGGCTCTTTAGTGGGTCCTTTGTCAGCCTTCTTCTCCTCACTTTTGTCCTCCTCTTCTTCATCTTCATCCATTTTATCATCAGCATTGTCATCACTATGACCATCAAGTTCAGATTGGTGCATTGTCTCATTATCATCTTCTTCCATCTCCTCCTCCCCTTCTGGATCAGCATTGTCAGCCCCAACGGTCTCATCCACTGGTGAGCCATCTTCATCGACCAAGGTTGTATTTTCATCCATGGCGATGGTCCCTGGATTCTGCTGACCATCATCTTCCTCATGGTCGGAGCCATCTGTTTGAGATTGCTGGGTAGTAGTCTTTGTTGGCGAAGGGGGAGCTGTTTCAAAGCCAGGTTTATTAATTTCACCTAGTGAACTCATTCTAGAGCCCAAATCAGAAGTGGGATGGTATGTAGGCTCACCTTGGCTATTCAGAAGAGTGGCTGGAGAAGGAGGATTGTCCACTGGTGGCTTCGAGCCACTGGCATCAGCCTGAACCAAATCGAAGCAAAATTATATCAAAAGGAAATAAGGTACATAAGTGGGCACTTCAAAAAGTGAATTGATAAGTTACCTTGACACCTTCAGCATCATGGCTAGAGTTATTACTTTCAGCACGATCTACGGTTGGTTTAGAGGCAGCCTTAGAAGAGGCTTCCGCAGCACCACTGGTAGTGGTTATCTTTTTGGAGACCTTAGCCGTTTTAGGCTCAGATTGGCCACCAGCAGCATCTGTTTCTTGGCTTGGTCTCTTCCTCTTCTTTATCTTTAAGTCTTCAGGAAGAGATTGGTTATTATCCTCTGAATCAATGACAATTTAGGAAGTGCCCCTTTTCGACTTCCTCTGAGGTGTCGGAGGTGGTTTACGGGAAGCCTGAAATAATGAGAAACATTAAGGGGAAGAAAGTCTAATCAACGAAAAGAAAAGGTGTGTGACGTACCTTGTTGCCTTCACCTTTTGCTTCGACCAGTTGCTGAGGTGTGTTCTTTTTGGGTACAGCTGCAAAACAAACCAAGTTACCACAAGTCAGTAATGATAAAGTTCAAATGAAAGAACATAAAATCGAAGAATCCAAACCTTCATGTATTTCGGATTCGATGCGAACATCTTCGATACTAATATGAAGGTGTCCTTTGAAACTGTCTAGCGTATGCTTAGTCGGAACCACCCGTTGAGCCTTGGATTTTGACTGCTGACGAAGGATCTTTATAGAATCCCCACAGATGAACCAATCTGGAAATTGAGGGGCAAGAGCCACTCCAAAATCAGTAGATGGCAGTCGAGGAGTCTTTGGAGGAAATAGTTTAAAAGCCACTGCATAGCGTTTCTCAGGAGGAACGTATGAAGGGATTTTCAAACTCTCCATTTTCTTTAAAAAATTTCCTTCAGTGTAACTGCGGCGTCGCGGACGGTTCGACTAATGTCATCTGGTCAATAAATAGCTTCAAGGTACTTCTAGAAGGCTTGGATATCTTTGATGTGAATGGATTTACCTTTCTTGATCTTCTCCTGCACATCAACAAAAACTTGGTCAATCAACTAGGAGAAGCCAGAAACATCAAGGAATTCTTCATTGTAATGTTTCAACCACCAGTCGTAGAACTATTGAGTGCAGAGGTGAGAAGGTTCGAAGTAGACAAGAGTGAGAAGTGATCTGTGAGCATGTCGAGCCAGGTGAGTCGAACTCTCTAGGGAGTCATAGATGGTGTGGGGAAGGATCACATGGACCTTCTTCTCATACAGACACTTGGGCAAAGTGTGGACCAGGCCAAATTGTCAAGAGACAAGATTTGGTTGGTAGGCCATCAAAGTTGTTTGGCCCCTTAGAAGGATGAGTCGGTGAACTACGAGTCGAGGGATTAGAAAGCCCTCGCAAACAAGCTTCGATTCTACCTCATGCTTCTTGAATGCAGGAGGGAAGGCCCTAGTGAACCATTCAGGACCATACTTTCTTTCTGCAAATGGGGCCATTCTTGGTGTAAATTCATATCGCTTGGCAAACATCTTGATGAAGCCAGAGAAGGACGCCCTAAGTGTCTTCCCTTCTTCACTAGGGGTTATCTTCACCAGTCGAGTCCATTCGACTCGCCTCTCCTTGATTTCTGTAGCTTCCTCATCGACAGTCCCTTTGTTAGGGAGACTAGTTTCAAATGTGGCATTAAGCCAAAGCTAGAGTAGCCAAATGGGTCCTGATAGCAGGAGGTTCCCATTGTTTTCTTGGTCTTTCAGGCGACCAGCACCTTCATTTAAAGACTCATACAGACTGGCCAATATCATTTCACATAGGCAAATACCTTGATTAAGGTGCAATTGATTGGCCAGAGTTAGGTATTTCCTGGCCACCTGCAAAGATTTGGTGCAAAGTACACAACGATAAAGCCACATAGCCAGAAATGCTATGTGCTATTGATCTTCGATTGTGTCAGTTTGTTTGTTGTGGTAATGGTTCATAAAATGGGTGTAAGTGTGCTTGGTGGTGGAAAACCCTATGGTGTCTTGAGCATCTACCTCAGGGTCATAAACTAGTCTGTGTAGTTTTAGACCTGTGATAGCAGCGATGTCGAAGAGGGTGGGTGTCATCATCCTACAAGGGAGATGGAATGTATAATGGGTACTATCCCAAAAATACAAAGAGGAAGCTAACAGAGTCGGACAGTAGGCAGGACCTGTCTTCGACATCATAATCAGGTCATAAGTGCCTATTTCCTTCCAAGTTTCTGCTTTAACTTTCTCTATTTTGGTCAACCAGTTCAAATAAAGATCAACATCTTTAAAATATAGGGTTGCTCTAAATAACCTAGACCTGTCATTCAAGTACTTCAAATATATGTTTTTTAGGGCAACATTGTCATGGGGTTCAAATGTTACCCTAGCTTTGTCTTTCTGCCCTAAGGGTTTGGTTTTACGGTATGAAGGAAAGAAATCACTAATGGCTGCATAATCTGTACCTAAAGAAGACAAAGGACCATATAAAGCTAATGGTTTTTCAGAAACAGTGACGGGAATCAATACCTGAGTTTCGTAGATATGTATTTTTTTCTTCCTTGAGAGGCTCAGGGATGAACTGCTGATTTTTCACCAATTTTGGTCCATTCAATGTAGCGAAGGGAGGAAGTAGTGGCATGTTTTTTGGCCCTTTGAACTTCTGGCTTTTCTTTGGGTCTTGAGTGATAGTGTTTGAGGATGCCATTGTTGAAAATTTGAAGAAATGGGTTTACCGAAGGTGAAGAGTTGAAAGTTTTTGAGAGAGAAGAAAGTGTGTAGTGAATACTTTGGAGTTGGAAAAATAAAAATAGTTTCTGAAGAAACTATTTATAAAGTATTTGGAAACACTAAAAGGTCACTAATCATCATAAAAGAGCTAAAAGCTAGTGGGACATGTGTCCTCCCAGGAGCAAAAATAGGGGCGGTGGCAGTTACTACCCATGCTCACGATCTCCTAGACTCTAGAAGAGGTTATGATGGTTTAGGATTTGATGTGATTTCCGAGGAGATGTTTTAGATATAATCATAATTGGCTATGACGTCATAAAAGTGATTGAAAAGAAACTGAACAGTTTCTTGAAACGTGGGTTAGTCAGTTATGTTGACACCTATGTAGGGTCGAAAGATGGCGTCGAATTGACACTATCAAAAAATGGCCTTTCCTTCATTACTGTCGAAAAGGACATTTTTGGGGAGCAATTTGTTGGCTCATAAATTCGACGCCTGTATTAAGTTGGAGGAATTGATTGATGGTAAAATTCTTGGAATAGGTCCAAAGGAGTGTTCGACTGGAACTTCAAGAGGAACTTAAGTCGAAGATGCTTGTTTAAAGGATATGCTGGGGACTTAGAAATATTTCCAAGAATTTGGAAATCACCTTCGACCGAGGTTACTGTTGGTGTCCGACGTTAAGGAATTCAAATTCAAATAAAGGAGGGAGTAGTTATTCTTGTTCGCTCCTGAAAAAGACAAATGGCGCATATCCGAGGGACAGAAGCATATAACGCGACACTTGTCATGTGTTGATTGTTTTAGGAAGTTAACAACAGTTAGTTTTAGTATTATAAATAGGAGCTCTAGCAATAGGATTCGGTGTGTTGTGTTCACTTTGTACAAGTTACTCCAAATTTACTCAAAGTATCCGCGTGTAGAGAAAAGAGTCTTGTGAGAATGTACATGATGTAAACACCATTTATCTTTTCAATGCAATTTACTTCAATCTTTCATTAAGAACTTATCCTTTATTTAACGCAAGTTATGTTTCTGCACTTTGTCTTATTTTCATACTTTCGACCTTTACTGTACACCTTCGACCCTTTCCTTTACATTTTCAGCCTTTTAACTTAACGTTTTTAAAACATTGCTTTAAATTATATTTTCGACAAACTTTTCTTCATGATCACTGTCGAAGTGTTTTGTTCTTTAGAATTTACTTTAGATCAATGGTTAGCACATGTCATAGGATCAATATGATCGATTCAGTGAGTCACCAAAGTTAGATTTGGAAGATCAGCGGTTGTTTACCAATTTTCACGGTAAACACCCCAGTTCCAAAATAGTTATAAAACTTAGATATTTTCTTTCTAAATATAATTATGCATACTTTGCAATCAACGATAAAGTAGTCCGTCATGAGCAGGTGGAGAAATTTCATACCAGATGCACAAGGCCTCTACCTTCTTGGCTTTTGGAGTCATAGGTAAGAGTGAAGTCTTAGCACCTAGACGCCTTTGAAAGGTAAAAAAGATAGGCTAGAGGAGCTTCTTGGCGCACTTGTTATTAAAAAGGACATGATTATATGTGAACTTACAAGGTTAGATAAAATCCTGAAGGAAATTGGTGACGAGGTGTGAGCATTTGGGATCCCTTTTTATTGGTTAAGAAAGTAAAGATGTTAACTCTTATAATAAAGGAAATGGATACCACCTTGATGTAAGCCTGGAAGGATTTTTTTGACATATCAACTACTATGACCAACGTGAATAAGGCTTTAGAGTCTTCTATAAGATGATTTAAGAGTTAAACAAGTTCTTCAGGCTCAAGACGAGTTACATGAGATACGGTTTGAAAAGGTTCATTTAACTAAATAGTATGTGAAAGTTGTGGAGTTTAGTTACTCTATTATGCAGATGGTGTGGCGGGAAAATTTGAGATTAAACTATTGATTAACTTAACTCACAAAATAAGAGTCGCCACCGCACTTTTATTTTTCCAAAGGAAAGGGAAAAGAGCAAACAAAACCTAAAGAAGTTTTAAAACAAAAACTAAAAAAAAACAGAGACAAAGGTAAGGGTGTTGGTTAAGCAAAGGGAAGGTGTTAGCACCTAAAACGCCTATAGTACTCTATAGGAACCTCTTGAAAATCTAGTGTCTGGCTTAAAAGGTGTTGTTTGCAAAAGATTGGTGAGGTGAAAAGAGAAGTATTTTTTAATAATTTTGTGTTTGACAAGACTTCCTGAGTCTCGTGCCTACGTACCCACAAAGTGCAATGGATGATCAAAACCTCGTACTTCATGGTACAAATAACAAAATGGTTTGTTACGATTCATTTTAAATGAAAAGACAACTTGTCATTTTAAAGAGAAAACTTTAACTAATCACCCACAAGTATGTGAAAAAAGATATTTGCATCACCATGAGAAGGGCTCCAACTTGGATAAAATCAACAAGTATGCCACTAACTCTCTAAGGTGGAAAAAAATCAACTCATTTCAAAGAATACTATAGGGATAAGAGGATCACATCTCAAATATGGAAATGACTCATGTCTAAACTTTATGAAAAGTTTTAAAAGCAAAAAGTGCACAAAAGGCACAAAATGGTTTGAATGAGTTTTATCTTTTTTAAGTCTTTTGAAAACGGTATTGACATGATTAAGATTGATTAGAATTTATTAAGAAAATGAGTTTGAAAATGCGCTTGAAAAAGTTAGGGAAGGAAAGATTTAACCAAGATAACAAGCCTTTAATATAAACAAGCCAAAACTCCCATCCTTTGGACTCAAGCAACAAGATAAGCAATAATAACCAAGCATCAGATGAAAACCAAGTATCCAAGCCAAGTCTTCAAAGAGGTCAACCCAAGATCAAAGGTACCAGATGAATTCCAAGGTCTCAAATAACAACTCCAAAACAAAGGGAAAAGAACTTAATTCTAAGTCCAAAACTCCAAATCCATGCAAGGGATATTAACCAATAGTCCAAGGAAACAATTAAGGTCTTTTAGGGTGTTTAGCCTTTAGTAATGTCTTAAAAAGAAAAAAAAAAGTCCAAGTGGACAAAGAGAAAAAGACATAAACATAAACAAAATGAAAATATGATATGAAATGATAAGCATAAAATAAAGAGCATAAAGATAAAAGTGCATAAAAATAAATGACATAAAATAAAAATTAGCACAATTAAAGTTAGTGTTAGTGTTAAAGTTAATGAAGAAGACATTTTGTCATTTAAAGTAGATTACTCAACTAATCAACCCAACAAGTATGAGAATTTTGCATCATCCTTTGAGAAGGGCTCCAACTTAAATAAAATCAACAAGTATGCCACTAGCTCTCTTAGGTGGAAAAGAGTCAACACACTATGGAGATACGAGAATTACATCTAAACTAAAAATGACTTGTATCTATAAGTGGACCAAATGATCACTTTCCGATTAGGAACAAATTTAGTGCTATGTTAAGCAATCGTAGCACAGTCTATAAAGAAGATCATACTATGGGAGGCCGGTCAATAACACTTTATGTACCATACATGTTAGAGATATGATATAGAGATCATACTCCTAAAACATGCAGAACAAGTCAAAACAAGGTGGATCAAGACATAAGTCAAGGAAATATTGGTCTATTACATCAATCAATCCTTCATGACACTTTGGACAAACTTATGCATAAATCCAAAGTACCTCAATTGATCAAATGATCAATCAAATGGTAGATTTGAAATGATGAAAGTTCATCAAGAACCATTTAAGATCTCATGAACAAGATATACTACACATCTTCCAATTGATCAAAAAAAAGGTGAAAAAGAAAAAAGAAAGAGATGAGGAAGAGAGGATCAAACAAGATAGCAAAACCAAATTGGATCCAAGTGATGATCAAGTTATCATCAAAATCAATCATCCATTTTGGTGGATTAGGGTTTTCACCCCATTAACACCCAAGATCCATTGAGTTTGATGAAACTTGTAACCAAATCAACCAAGATCCAAGGCCAACACAAGTCAAACAACTATAAAACACAATAATATGAATTAAAATGCATCAAAATGAATTTTAAAAATGATTTTAAAAAGAAAATAAAAGGTAAAATGAAAATGATGCATCAAATCAAATAAAAAATGGTCAATAAAACTCATGCAAGTCAGAAACAAGTCAAGGATGATATATAAATTTTTTGAGAATTTTTAAATGCATAAAAGTATTTTTTAAACAATTTAAAATGCTTCAAAAAAGAGAAAAATTAAGAAAAATATAAAATGATGAAAATAAAATATGAAACATATAAAATCAGAAGGAGAAAAATAAAAGAGAATTTTAGAAATTATTTTGGAATTTTTTGGAGTTAAAGTGAATTTTTTATGAACTTTTGAATGAAAATCAATTTAAAAATGAAAAAAAGAAAATGAAAAAAAAAACAAAAAAAAAACACGTGTTGTATCTGGCCTCATTAATTGACGTGGAAGATCCAACGCGCCTTAGCTGCTAGAGCATGATGGAATTAGTGGGAAAGTGCACACATGATCACATTCAAATTGAACCAATCAGAACATTTCAAAATGCCAGCACGGGACAACTCAGGTCACCACCTTCAACCTCTCCGATCATCTTCTCCGGTGAACCAGTCACTGAAGATTGCTAAGTGGTAACATGAGAGCATGAAACACCCATCATTGCAACTGTCTCATCGAGGCGAACTCAACTACATGCTTCATTTTCATTGATTGAAAGAGAGCATAGAGAATTTTGAGAAAATATGAAGAAAACACGAAAACTAAAACAAAAATTAAATGATGAACACAATGAATAAACACCAGCTAGGTTAGGGGAAACAATTAGAAGGCAAAGAACTACATCGTGGTAACTTGTTTGATTGAAAATTGAGCCTCAAACTACCTTTTTCGAAAATTATCGGAGGAGCTCTGAAACTGGATTTGGTTGGAGTGATTCAGGGACTCTCAGAGCTTGATTCTTGTTGCAGAAGCTTTAAAGGATGCCGATGGAGCTAACTGAATCAAGTAATTGGATTGAAACTGCTAGAAATCAAAACACGATAGCTCACTTTTCTGGAAAATTTTGAGAGTGGAGCAGGGGTTTTATGGCTATCAAAAGCTTGGAAATGAAGGTAGTAAGGCTCTCTATTTATAGGAGAAGTGAATGAGTTCACACATGTGGATATTTTTATCAGAATTTGTGTGAAATCATTAACACAAAAAGTGTGATCAAACTTGCACATGAGGTTACTCAAAATGCGGCTAAACCTAGCCATTCTGAGTCGTTTTCACTTGGTAAACATCCCTTAATATGATTAGAGTGCAAATCACATGGTAATTTGGCTAATTCAGATCATGGTGAAAACTTCAGTTCCAAGTAAACATGTTCAACTCAATGAGGCATCTTGTACACGAGGTTTTTTATTCCATTATTTTTGCAATTGGTTAACATCATAACAAAGATCACAATGTGCCAAGAAAGGTTTCAATTGGATTCTTGAGCAAAAATTTATGTCATGTTGAAGTTAACACAAAAATCTGGTAAACCAAACTTGAAATATTCTAAGTCCAAATGGCTAAAAATGACTTATAATGTATTAATGAATTCCATGACCTTCCAATCACAATTTGACTTTGATCATTGAAGAAATCTTGTAGAGGGTATCGCAAATGATATTGTGCAAAAAGAATGAGCTCCAAATGTTGAAAATTGAAGAAGTTATGATTCTTGAAAGTTGAGAAAAAGTCACTTGAAAATAGACAAAATTTCACTAAGTCTATAAATGACCTATAATGTCTTCAAACTTTTGATGACCCTACAAGCATGATTGGCTCTTGTCATGTATATAGAAGTTGAAGAGGATGTTTATAAGAGTCATATGAGAAAAGAAGCATTAAAAAATATTTAGAATTGAATGAGTTATGATCTTTTGAACTTTGACTTAAAATGTTGACTTTTTAGGTCAAACTTCCTTAAATCAACTTGTAAACTTGGACTTTCCTTGCATTTAAAAGCACATGGATAATCATATGAACTCAAAATAACGTGTCCTTAAATGTTCTTTGATTAAATTAACCAAAGATTGAGGTAACTTGTTGATGAAGACATGGAAATAAACGCATGAACTTTTGACTTTTCTTAAGAGACAAGCTACTAAACCTTGAGATATCTTGATCAAAATGAGATTTAATGATGCTTGAAACCTTTTACTTTGATATTATATGCCATGGTTTGATGAGATATACTTTGGGAATCAATGGTTGACCATACTTTAACCTTGAGGGAGCAAAACCCTAGCCGATGAATCATGTTTGGTGTTCTTGATATAGCACCCTACCTTGCAAAGAAAAAGAAGGATACAAGACATATTTTTAGTATTTTGATTAGTAGTTAGTGAAACATAAAGCATAGAAACATAAAGGAAAAAGATACACAAAGAGTTGCTTGATGATCTCTGCAAAAGCAAACATAAAGATGAGAGGGTAAGAAAGCAACCAAGCTTGTGATCTTGTTTGTATGCAAAAATGAAAAAAGAGGATGGGATCTTAGGGTTAAAAATTAGGGTATAATAGATGGCTTTTGAGAATTCCTTGAAGAATGTGGAAATCTTCCATCCTGGGGTGAAAGTATCGAGCATGGAGATTCATTGTGAGAAGGAGATAATGGATAGGAGATGATCAATCTCGGTGAGAAGTCAACCTCATATGTTGCATACTTTTTTTGTATTGTTGTTCCCTTAGGTTCACCTTTTTAATATTTCTCTTATGGTTTTAAATATTCTTTATGTTTTCATTCATTCGCATTGTTTTCGTTGCTTTATGACTCCTTTGTTTCTTTTAAGAACATGCATTGTTTCCCTGTTAACTTATTGTGGTAATCACCACCGAGGGTCATTGCTTTAGACCCATATATGGATCTATGTGATTGCAAGATTAATCAAGAAGTAATCAAAGCTCATAGACAAGCAAGACATGCCTAGTCTTGATAACATCATGGTTTTGATGATAACAACACCTAAAGTAGTCAAAGTGTTTGTTTTACAACATCCAAAGTTGCAACAAATCTTGAAGAGATCTATTTGACAAAGAAAAGTAAACCAATTCAAGAGGTCAAATATGTTCAAGTGATTTATCAAGTTGTTCGTCTAAATCAAGCTAAAGAATCAATGTTTTATGATCAACAATGATATCCTCTAATGATGGAATCTTACTTGAAAATATCTCAAGCCTTATCTCAAAGAAGATTCAAGCGAAGTGCTCATGTGATTGATTTATCTTTTACAATCACAAAGATAAGAGATATTTCAAAAGGATATTCCTTTTTCTTCAAATGAAAATATTGAAATACATCGTGATAATGCGATTCGATTTCAAATAAAATCATTAACATAATAAACCATTAACATAACTAGGTGAGCTTGCCACCGTTTATTTGCCCTGTCATTTTGTGTTTACTAAAGTCATCCACTTTTTCTATATTGGCTAATGTAATAGTTTTTATATGTAAGGGATGAATGTTCATGTCTCTTAGTTAGAAGGCGGGGGAAGCTACATTGATCTCCATGGTTTTGCATTCTCCTTCCTTTTTATCTTACTACAATGCCTGGTAAATTCTCTTGGCTTCGACAAGGCCGACATTGATGTGACTAGTTCATCATGAAGGTTGTGAAACTTCATCTTGGGGTGAATTGGGGATGATACAACACTAACTATTTCCGCCCAGGGTTTGCTGAGGATGCAATTATAAACACTCTTACAGGGGACCACCAAGAACTATATGTTAACAGTCCTAACATATATGCCCTTACCCATGGTAATCATCAATTCTATGTATCCTCAAGGAAGGGTCATTGTTTCATTGAATGCATGAAATGTGGCCACAATTTTTCCTTATTTAGGCCCATCTTCTCGAACAAGTCTTACTATATTTTGTCACAAGACTTGCCACCGTCAATCAGCATCTGGGATACATCAAAGTGGTCGATCTTGGAGTTATAAATAATGGGAATATATCATTTGGTATTCCAACAATCTTTTCACTATCCCAGAAGTCGAGTATTGGTCTTTCTAGGGCCTTAGTCGAGGCAAGTCCACCTTTCTTATTGATAGCCATTAACTCAACGATATTCCTTGTCATTGTCCCATTGGGTGGAATGTTCACCAACGAGGAACCTCTTGTGATGGTAGCAATGTGATGGCACTTCCCGATATGCGCATCTTCTTCTTAGTTGCTTGCCTTTTTACCAGTGGTTATGGCATCAACTGTCTTGACCAGGAACTTGTTCTTCGAGGAATCCTTCTGGTCCCTTTTTCCTTCTTTGGTGTGCTTAGACAGACAACCTCTCTTTATCAAGTATTCGACTACATCCTTCAAGTGAATGCAATCGTTGATAGTGTGGCCATGACTTTTTTTTGGAAATGGTAGTACTTTTATTTATCGGTCCTGGAAGATTCCCGAACCAGGAAGGAATGCTTAAACCTAACTTTTTGAAACTTGGTGTTAGAACATTGTTTATAGATTTCCTCTAGGGATGTGTTCAGGGAAGAGTACTTGTCAAACATGTAACACCTCAAAATTTACCCTCTTGTTTTTAACTGGCTTATGTTTCATTGCATGCTTTGCATCATCATCCTTGCATTTCATTGGTTCATTGGCATGGGATCAGGGTGTCTAAATCCAATCCATGGAGCCTAGAGCCTCAAGATATCTTAATTGATTCATCACCTTACCATATGATCAAGCTTGACAAGAAATTTCAAGGAAATCACATTCTCTTAACTATTGCAATATTAAGGTTTTTGGGATTCTTGAGTATAACTCCTCAATGGGCAAGATCATTGAGCTTTTATTATCTCCAAATGGAACATCCCATCATTGTTTGATAGGATACACTTCATACTCAGAGGAATTTGGATTTGGAGGATGTGCTGATTTCTCCTAGACTGAGGGTTCAAAACTAGGGTTTGCCATAAAATCAGTTTATTTCTTATTTTTTGGGCAAGACTTGGTTTCATGGTATTTTACACGTCCTTAAGTGTCTAAGGTTGAAGGATTGCCCATCAATTTGGTTTGGAAGGGTTTCAATTGATCAATTGATTGAAAATCAGGAGAATTGGGGAAAAGTCAACTGTGAAGAGGAAAAAGTCAACTCTTGACTTGTTGAGGTCAATTTCATGCTTCTCACCTCAAATATGGTTATTGATGAAGGTTTGATCAAGAAATATTAAGGGATTCACCAAAAATCAGAAGATGTGGAAAGTTTCCAAAAATAGAATTAAGGGTTTATAAAAATGGCAAGTTTTGGCAAGGTGCACACCCATCTTTGAAGCATTATTTCCCCATGGTCCAAGCTCCAAATGGAAGGGTTATGGAGGCCTATCAAAAGTTCACATTACAAGCTTCAAAACCATAACAAGAACTCCTCTATTGGATCAAAATTGAGGGAGTTATGATTGATTAAAGTTGAGAGATTTCAAGGCATTTTAGGTCAGCCAACCAAGTCCTGACCAGCCAGCACGCAGTAATTTGATCAAACATGTGGTGTGCGTGTTAGATTCAAGTTCAGGGATCAATTACACCATGATGCAAGCTTCAAATGGAAAAGTTGTCAACATCAAAGTTGTTCATCTTGCAGCCCTCTACAACTTTGATGTTGAAAATTCTTTCATTTAATCAACCTATCTCAAGATATTGGGAGTTAAAGTTGTGACCATCAAGAGGCGAAGTTTTGCCCAACATGAACAGCCCATGCACACATGCAGCCTGCCTAGCCAAACCAGTTTCTTCTCATCTTTGAACCAACATATTTCTCTCATCTGAGCTCCAATTGGAATGATTCAAAGCACAATTGGAAGCTCACTATGAGATCTTTTGAAAGGCCCCTCAAACACAAAAAATGCACGTGCCATTTATGAGATATCTGCAATCAAAGTTATCATCATGAGCATGTCCATTATCCTTGCAAGTGAAAGAGTTATGTTGCATAAAGAGTATGTAAACATGTTGCATTATAGTCAGTATATTTCATGCGCATCCCACATCACCTTTACCATACTCTACCATGCAAAGGTCTTACATCATGCATACCACATGTACATACTTTCCATATATGTTCAAACATGTTCAAATCCAAAAATAAAAACTTAGCCAACAAGTTGTAATGGTACCAGCTGCTATGTTCTTGACCACACATCACACTACCCTTCATCATGGAGATCCACAACAACAACCATACTCCCTCCACACATGAAAATTCGTACTGCACATAACCTCACTTTAACTCCCATTTTTCATTAACCCTACACTTACCAAGTTTCTAACTAAACTTTAACCATGATCAAGCTTTCTAACCCACCATATATAAACCCTTAATCACCTCATAACAGAGATTGGTTACTCATTTTCACAGTTAGATCCAGTTTTCATCACACAAGCAAAAACTCTCTCTTTCATTCTCAAAGTCCAGTTTTGGATTTCTCTCTGATTCTTGAAGGTTTTCACGAGTTTTCTTCAAGTTCCTCACCGCTACAACGTGCTCTTGGTTCTGTTTGCATCGTGTGAACCTTACATCCACCATTGAAGATTTTGGAGTTTTGGATCTTCTTCATCAACAAGCTATTTTCACAGTTGACAAGTTTCAAGAAGCATTTATTTCGCTCCTATTGGTTCTACAAAAGACTCTAGAAGCTACTTAAGGCATTAGATCTTCATTTTAGCAAGGTACGTTTTTGGATCTCATGGCTTAGACTTTGACATTTCATGATTATAATGATGGAGGAGGGTGTATTGAAGTCCTATGGAGTGTAGGCAAGGTGTGTTGGTTATAGTTTTGAATAAAGCTTGAAATCTTGATGAATGTGTGTATTTGAATCCGTGACTTCATGTCTATGTTTCTGTGTGATTAATGCATCTTTTTAGATTTTTATTGCCATGGCCGTGTTCCTCTCGTTTAGTAGTACGATTTTGATTCAAATTTCATTAAATTTCATTGAGAGATGAGGAAGTTATGTTAGGTTGAAGTCGGATGAAGGTGTAGGGTTTGTTCGTGTATTTCTGGTTTGGTAGTGGAGGGAGGTTGAAGATGATGACGTGGCATCGCCTGTGTGGCTATTTTCATTTTTTTTCATGCCAGTCAATAGGAATCCGGCAGCGCATTAATGAAGTGGGGGAGTGTGCGTAGAATATTCCTTTTTAGTCCACATGATTAGATAATAATTTGGGAATTAATAGGCATTTTAATGACTAATGATTGGAGAGTACACTGATTAATGGTGGCGGCGCAATGATGAGCATGCACGAATTGCTAGGGTGCCAGGTGTTTGCATGCGTTGGGGGAAGGAGAGAGTTTCTCAGCCACAAGATTTGTCACGTGGTTTGTTGTGAGCCGTTCAGATAAGCTCACGTGCTGAGCTTTTTTTTACCCCATAATCCCAATTTCTGAGCGTGTGGGCCCAGCAGAATTGCTTTTTACACCCCCTTTCATTGGGCCCAATGTAGTATGAACTACACATTTACTAACTGCGCACCCCCTGATTACATTTGTAGTTTTTTATTTTCTTTTTCTATGTGTTTCAAATGCCAATTTTAAAAATAGTTCCTTTTTAATAAAAATTCTGAGAAAATTCATGGTTGGTCCTAACCCTCTCTTTTAATTTTTGGTATTTTTTATTTTAACTTTTGATTAGTATTGATGCCTATTTTGGAATTTTCTTTGTGTTGTACCTTAATGAACATATTTAGTGATACTTGATGCATAAATCATTTTCTATAAGAAGTCTGGTATTGATTTTTTACATGGAACTTGACATGAGATATTAGGACATATTGACCACTACTATGTAATTTTTTAGTATTTTTTAGGTGATATTTGATTAGATTTTGAATGTCATCTTGAATGTGTTTGTTCAATGGCTATAGTGCATGTTATAGGTCTTGTGTAAACATGATAACAAATGAGTTTTTGTTCATTCTTTTGCATATTGTTTAGCCTCTAATTACACTCCATATTACTTGTTTCCTTTGAATTTTTACAACATTTAATCATGTTTATGTTAATTGATAAAGTGCACCTTGTTTGGGTAGATGTTTAGAGTGCTAGTTCTAGGGCTTCATGTTCATTGTGCAACTATTCAACGTGATACTTGTACATTCATTTGTATACATGTTTAGGCATCCTTATAGGTCATCTAAAACCAAATTATAAGTCCTTAACACTTAGCTTTGATGGATTTGTATAGACTTAATTGAACATGGATTGATGCTTGGTGTTTGATCTTTCTTTGTCTACTTTTCTTATGTGTTGCACATCACATCTTCATGAAGACTTATAGGACCTAAGAGCTATCCAAAATTGACTCACTTTCTATTTTAGATCATTCATGTGTGACTTATAACTTCATTTCCCTTTTATTGAATTCATATGACCACAAATTGTCTTCACTTGCTCAACTTGTGTTAGTTTCATTTGTTTGTGTAATATGCTTTTACTTGTTGCATCACTAAATTCTTCATGATATCATAGGACCTATAATATGTTCATATACTTGTAAATACTCTTTTCATCCACAAGTGCCCATTTGTTTCATGCATTATCACTTTGGTATGTCATTTCCTAATTGAACATTGTTTGTTAACTTTGTTTGAACCTTGTGTGGTCTATTTATTCTATTTCTTTTAGGACTTGTATGAGACCTATTAGAGGTCAATAGCCTATGACTTTGACATGTCTAACATGCCTTTAACTCATTCTAATTTCATCTATCTTCACTCATTTCATAAATCATCCATGCTTGACAATTTTTGAACTTGATTTGCTCTTAACCTTTAACAAGTAGTGATGTGAGTTATGTATGAACATTATAGGATTCTTATTTTGATTTCCATTTCATGTAAAGGGTGATATGCTACTGACTTGGATGCTCATGCATGATTCATTTCACTTACATGACTTCTTTTGGTTTGTTTTGTCTAGTATGTGCATAGTTTGAACTTGTATGAACTTGTTTGGACCTAATTGTTCTTATTCTTCAATGTGCTTCCATGTGAGACTTGTATTGACTTTGTGAGAACATTATTGACTTATAAATGCCATTTCAAATGTCATGAGATACTGCCTTGTATCCATTTGCATGATTATTCATCTTACATCTTCATTTCCTATTTGCATTACAAGTATACTTCATTGTTGGAACTTGAATAATGTTTGCTCCCACTTCTCCCTACTTGATCAATGCTTGCATTAATGAATCATATGCTATATTAATGACATATCCATGCATTAATAAATGTAATTTACTTCTGACCTTGATGTTTATATGTGCATTCATTCATGTTTATGAACCGTATGCATTCATCTTGCATGGTTAATGTTTAGCTTGTATTTGTTTGATTTTTTGGTGCATGTTCCAACATAGCTTGAATTTGTTTGATACCTTAGCATTAGTAAAGGCCATTAAGATGTACCTACTGACTTAGGATGTTCCTTAACCATTAGGACCCTTCCCTTTTGGTTTGAATTTTACTTTCTTCTTAAGTTGTCTTCCTAAGACAACTAGCATTTGTTTAGTTTACTTTTGATACTTGTATTCATTAACTGTAATCATTTGGTACCAACCTTTTGTGTAGGGGCAGAGGTAAGGTACTTGAACATATGGATGGTTATCCATGTTCATCTCTTCTTCCATTTCTCATTTATTTTACTTGTCTTTCTCCTTTGTGAATAGCATGATATAATGCTTTGTGTACAACTTTTTCACACCCTTTGGGATCCTAGATCATCCTTAATTTTTGATTAAGGTGAGGTAGGATAGGCATTAGGTAGTGTTATCCCTCTCTTTTCTTTAGACTTAGGTTCTCAAACCTTGACCTTAGGGCCACTTTTGCATGATAACATTAAGAACAACTTAGATTCCTTTTAGTGTTTTCTTTTCAACTTGAGTCTTCTCTTCTCATCTCATAATCTTTATAAAACACTTAATAAAGGATTAACATGTATTGTGCACGAGCCTTATATGTGGAAAATGAGATAGTGGGGGATTTTCCTTCACTTTCTTAGGATGTTTAGCATGCGTCCCGTCTTGGGTCGATACGCGAGACATTCGATCCTATGTCATAGACTTTAGTGCAATACTTGTTATAACTACGAAATAACTAAAACACTTTTGTCTAAAACATGTAAAACAAATTCAAACCTTTTTATCCTTCGGGATCGTTAAGTTTCAAACCTCATTTTCAGAAAAGGGCACGTTACTTCCGTCTCGTCGCAAACAGGCATCGACCCTAACTGCCGGACGCGAACTTAACGTCGCTCATAAAAAACACCGACCTTGTTAGGTCAAACTACGACTGCTCTGATTTCCGTCTTCTGGTTAGATTAAGGATACATAGGCACGAGACGGCGATGTCTTGGCGAGCAACCTCCCCCATTAGTTCGTGTCCGAACTACGTTGACCCTGATTTTCCCGTTCCCGAGGGAATACGTAGGCCTAGGACTCCGAGGACGTCCTATCGAGTCGCTTCTTTTTCTTTTCTCCTTCGTTTCTCCGTTCTTTTTCGTCCCTATTCTTTCGCCTTTTCAGTAGCACTGGAGCTCCAGATTACGACACCCTTTGATCGAGACAACAAGCGTGGATCCCATCGAGTACGATGGACGTGTTGGGTGCTAACACCTTCCCTTCGCGTAACCGACTCCCTTACCCGTTTCTCTTGGTCGTGAGACCATGCTTTTCCTTTCCCCCAGGTTTATGCAGTGTTCCCTTTCCCTCTCTTGGGATAAATACACATTGCCGGTGACTCTATTTTCGCGCCACTTTCGCGTTCGTACCTGGATGAAAATCCCGAGAGCGATAAAACCGACTGTGGGTTCTGCGGTCGGCGCCTTCCCTATGCTAGTTGGAATCCTTCTCGGACGATCGACTATAGCCTGCATCCGGCGATGCCTGGTTGTCTCCCCTAACAACAAGTTTCTCTTCAAGATTAAGAAAGGGTTTATCCATATTCAGTAGCTATCTTAAACCATGGAACTTCTTATTCCATACTTTAAATCATTTTCAAAAAACTAGCATTTGAGGCTCTCGTCCAAGCTTCCCACTTCTACAACTACCTTTGTAAAACGACCGATATATGACTGTAAACTTTCCTTCTTTCCCTGATTAATTTTTCTAAGGGGATTTATCTTCGTTGGTTGTCTTTTCTGGTTGGTGAAGTGAAGAGTGAAGTTTTCACACATGCGGTCCTTGAGTCGATGCTCCAGTTAAAAGAGATTTGAACTAGACCATAGTTGATCTGATCAAAGTTAGTATGAATAGCTTGCACTCTGCCATATCATCCACGTGATAGTAGTTCAGGCAATCATCAACTTGGTGAACATGCTCATCTAGATCCCCTGTTTCATCATAACTATTAAGCTTTAGCTGTTTCTTTATTGATTTTTGTAACCTACTGTCAAGGATACGAGCGGAAAGGGGATGTTTAGCTGATTTTTAACCAGAGGTTTCTTTACTTGTTCCTCGGGGGGACTTGACTTCTTCGGCCCCCTTTGGGACTGGGAGGAGGAGACCAATGTCTATGGCTTTTATAATGACTCAAAGATCTTGGTGTTGTGTCTTGAAGAGATGCGACCGGTTCGGGGATGACACGATGACTCCTTTGGGAAGCAGCTTCTTGCACTATGTTTCCCTTTAGATTTGCGTTGTGTAGGCTTCCTTCGGGGAGAAACAACCTCTCCTTCACTGCCTGTGAATTTTTCTATCGAACCATGTTGTAAACACTATTTAGTAGTTCGTTAGCGCCTTGCACACTGAGGTTGACTTGCAATATTTGGAATTCAGACAACATCAACGGTCTTGGTTCTACAAGCGGTGTTAGAGACCTAAACGATAATTCTCATTGCTAAAATTGTGGAGCAGAACCTACGAATAGTGGAGACTGAATGGGATCGTTATGTGGCGAAGGATTCACGATGACTTGATCGCCACCGTTTTAAGGAGGAGGTGGAAAATCTCTTGCAGCTCCAGCGGTTGTGGCTGCCTCACGCAGTCTAGCGAAATGAATGACTTTTGAAACTGCCATTGTTGGTGGATCTATATGGAGATGTGAGAAGAGGTGTTGATCTTCGATCGGAGAGGATCAAAAACAGAGATATGTGGTTCAAATTTTGGAGATCTAAATTTCTAAAATTGAGGAAGCTCTTTGGTTCAGTGAATCGAGAGATGAGTGTTCGAAAGTGGGCAACTTGGAAATCAGATGTTGGCCCCCACCTCCAACGTCACTGTTCAGCGAGAGAATCAGAATAAATTGTTGATCAAAGGATGTAGATTGCAACAAATGGACTTGAGTTTTCATTGCGATAGAAAAGAGGTTAACCTCCAAAGTTAGAACAATAACGCTCAAGTCAATATAAAAATAAGATGAATGAATGAAGTTTAAATTCAAATTGTACCTGAGTCCTTTGTATAGTATGGTGGTTATATAAGTTTGTTAATCTTTAGGCATGAAATACGGAGATCCATTTGATAGATCTTAAATTTAGATCACCTGTACCTGCTCCATGAGCAATGCAGTGGATCAATGTGTTCTTTAAACCGAAGCTATCATACATTCTTGCCGGCCAAGAACAACTTGTGTCTGAGTTGGCCCAGAATGAGACACGACAATAGCTACTAGCTAGTATCTTCTAGTTTCATGACATCTAAAGGTTGAGTTGTCTAGGAGAAAGACAAAATACGCATCCATCAGCCCGTTAGAGCCACTCGTTCTTTTTCATAGTTTTCTTTATCTTAATTTTCCTTTCAATAATATTGAATAACAGCCAATCTCATTCACAAAAATTATCTTGTGAATAAAAAACATATAATTATTCACATTTCTTTGTATGACAATTTATGTCTCACCCTGTTACAAACGTGCGACATATAAACAACATAACCAATCAAATTTCGACAACAATTGTGTGTTGCTTATCATTATTACCATGTACTTAAAATAACAACCTTTCATTTCTCACATGCATCAGCTATATCAAGAAAACCCTCATCACTAACCTTATTCACATTATTATTACTACTACCATGTTTTCGTTAAGACTCCCCATTCCATTAGAGAAAACTCTAATAACATATTCTACACCAAACACAACTTATAATTCTAATTATTACTCTTATAGCAGGATGAATCATATTCAAATTTTTCGTCCATATTCTTTGAAATCCATTACCAATCGCTGTACTACCTCCATGGCTTTTAAGGATGAAATAGAAGGAGAAACTTTTGAGGACGAAGATTTTCCTGAATTGGAGCCATTGCCGGGAGAGCTGCAGGCGGAGCTGATGCCAAAGCATGTGGCGGTGATTATGGATGGGAATGGGAGGTGGGCGAAGATGAAAGGGCTACCGGTGTCTGCAGGTCACGACGCCGGTGTGAAGTCGTTGAAAAGGATGGTGAAACTATGTTATAGTTGGGGAATAAAAGTTCTCTCCATTTTTGCGTTTTCTACTGATAACTGGATCCGGCCCAAGGTCATTGATCATACTTATTATACTTCTTAGTTTTGTTTCACTTGTTAATGGTGGTTTTGCTTAGTTTTGTTAACGGTGGTGCGGTGCAGGTGGAAGTTGAATTCTTGTTTACACTCTTTGAAAGATCAATACTTTCTCAAATTGAAGAATGCAAGAGGTATCAATACTCTCTCATAATAAAAGTATTTTTTTTATAAGCAAACAAAATAACTATAACACATTAGGGTACCACAACCTAAATACAATCCTCAACCGTTCAGAAAAGCTAACACAATTCTAAAATTATAGGAACACTTAGGGTGTGTTTGGTTCGGAGTAGATGGAGGGAGGGGAGGAAAAATTTTTAATTAAATATGTTTGGTTCAAATTTTAGGAGGGGAGGGGAGGGGAAGGGAGCAAAATTCCTCCAAAACACATTTTTTTTTATTCCCTCCAAATTGGGGGGATTTGGAGGGGAGGAGAGGGAAAGTGAGTTTTGATAATTAAAATATTATTATATTTACTAAAATATCCTCAATTTAATTTTATTATTTCACAATTATTCGTTTTTTTCATGTTACTATTTCTCTTCTGTGTGATTTTTTCGATTGCTTCCATTAATTTATTATAATTATTCTCCAACTTCAGGTTATTTATAGTTTTTTACTTAACATAAATCATAATTATTATTGTTTTTTTTTTTTTTTATAAAAAAAAAATTATGTTTAGTTATATTCGTTTTTTTCTTCTAATTTTATTATGTATCATATCATATTTTCTTTTATATCAAATTTTAAATCATTTATTTTATTAAACATTTTAAACCATTAATATTTAATAATAATTTATTTTACGTATTTGTTTTGTTAGATGATTCATCACGATTTAAACGTTGTTATTAGCATATAGTTTAATTTATGTTAGAGAGTTATAATCTGAATTAAATGTACTCAATTTTTTTTAATGGTATGGGATAAATAAATAATTTTTTAGTCAATCAATATTAGAAATTTTATCACAAAAAAAAAGCATGCATGAATTTTTCACATTTGAATATCATATCACTTATATAAGATCATAAGGATAAAAATGTAAATTATTAATAAAATTCCTCCCCTCCCCCTCCTGAACCAAACACATTTTTAATTAAAATCTCTCCCTTCCCCTCCCCCCCCCCCCTCTTTTGAACCAAACATTCATCTGATTAAAAAAAACCCTCTCATCCCCTTCCCCTCTTCCCTCCATTAAAATCCCCCCCTCCCCTCCCCCTCATTTGAACCAAACAGGCCCTTAAGGATATTTACACCAATCATAATAACTACAAGTGTAATAATGTTTAGGCCTCTTGGAAAGCCACTACCAAAAATTAAGTACAATCTTTTGCGTCACTAATTCCGGATCTCCTATTTCGTCATCGAAAATGATTTGGTTTCTAAAATACCAAATGCTCCAACAAATAATACACCACAACCCGATCACATTAGATAACGAAATCTCCTCCTTTACTTTCTCAATCCAAGATCGCAAGTGATCGATACCTCCAGATACAATTATGTTTCCCACCTCAAACCAACAACAAATATATCTCCAAACAAATTTAGTTTTAACACAATCAAAGAAAAGATGATTAGCATCTTCGTCGCAACCAAAACAAAAGACGCATACCCGCTCGTGAGAAATATTAATGACGCCACGACTCAAAAGATTGAGTCGAGTAGGAAGTCTATTTAGGATTAAACACCACGCAAATACCTTGATCTTGACCAGAGAAGACGCTTTCCAAATCAACTGCAACGCATTCTTGCTGTCATCATCTAAAGTGTCGCAGTCATGAGATAACATGAGTCTGCTATATAATGATTTTGCAGAAAAGCATTTATTGACAGTATAAGGCCAAATAATAACATCTGCTATCTCTCTTCTTGGATAGACATCCCGCAACAACAACTCAAGTTCCTGTCGGTTCTGCAGTAACGACTTATTACCAGCTACAACAATGTTATCAAAGTTCCAATGCCACACATCGTCGATCCAAGCTCCCATTTGGTTAACCAATCTTATTTTTTATGTTGGATCCGTTGAATAAATCCGGGAATATGCATTGTAAAGGTCTATCCCCCAACCATTTTGATTTCCAAAATAAGATCTTGCTACCATCTTCAAGTTTATGAGACAAAATATCAACAAAACTACCATTACCTTCGCCACTGCAAAATGATATTATATCCTTCCACCATAGAGAAATAGCTTTTCCAAATTAGATTGGTTATTTGGACAAGATCGTATTAGCGAAGTCTCCATATCTTTCCTGATAATCCCTTTCCAAATAGCATCATTATCATTTAGTAACCTCCATAGCCACTTAGTCAAGAGTGATTCATTGAACAAGCCAATGTCTTTTATCCCCAAGTCTACTTCCGCTTTCACCTTACATATATTTCTCCAACTCACCCAAGCAATGCCGCGTGATTCTTTCGATCCCGACCACAAAAATTGTCTTTGAATAGAGATTATGGACAACATGACATTCCTATGGATCTTGAAAAACAATAAAAAATGTACAGGAAGATTAGTGAGGATGCAATTGATGAGAATGATCCTCCCCCTATGGACAACAGCTTTCCTTTCCACTTAGATAACCTCGCCTTCAAACATTCTTGCACAAGTTTCCAAAACGAAATTCTGCGATGGTTACCTCCAACATAGACTCCCAAGAATTTGAATGGTATCGAACCAATCTTGCATCTAATAAATTATCCAACTGCCTTTAAGAAAAAAATCTCCCACCGCAATGCCAAATAGAGAGTTTTTCTCAATATTGATTTTAAGTCCGAAAATCATTTCGTAACCCTTCAAGATAGATTTTAATGCCCATAAATTATTCCAAGAACCATCGCAAATGATAATTGTGTCGTCCGCATATTGCAAAATGTTATATGATACTCTCTCATTGACTTTGAAGTCCTTTAGCAATCCCACAGAGATAGCCCTATGAACCAATAATGTCAAGGTTTCACCAGCCATAGAGAATAAGAAAGGAGACAATGGACCTCCTTGTCGAATTCCTCTCGTGACTTTGAAATCGTGAGTAGGACTACCATTGATTAGAACTGACAAGTAGCTATTCATAACCGTTCCTTCCATCCACTTCAGCCATCTCGTGCTAAAACCCATCGCCACCATAGTTTTCCTCAGAAATATCTAATCCACACAATCATATATTTTTCGAAATCAACTTTCAATAGAACACAACTCTTCTTGCTTCTTTTTGAAAGATTAATAATTTCATTTAAAACCAATACCCCATCTAACAATTGTCTATCTCTAATGAATGCGGTTTGAGTATTTGATATCAACTTCTCCATCACGCGTTTTAGTCTCGCTGCCAAGAGTTTTGTAATTATCTTGTAGATGCATCCAATGAGAGTAATGGATCTGTAGTCATCCAAACATTGAGGATTCTCTATTTTGGGGATCAATGCTAAGAATGAAGAGGAAAATGCTTTAGGCAGCCAGTTGAAGTGTGAAATTCATTAATGCAATTTATGACCTCTGTGCCAATAATGTCCCAACATCTCTTAATAAATTCAGCAGTAAAATCGTTCAGGCCCGAACTTTTGTTGCCACCATCTTCAAAGATCACTTCTCTAATTTCATCAGTGCATAATTTCGCCTCTAGCATGATATTGTCTTCCAACGAGAGCCTATTAACACCTGAAAATTCAAACTCTAGTCTAGGGTCTGTAACAAATTGGAATCATGCTTTGAAGTGCTCTTTGGCAGCCTGCTCACGAGTTGGACATCTTCCACATATTCAGAATCAACAAGTATGGATGAGATAATATTCTTCCTGGTCCTGTGTTTAAGCATGACATGAAAATATTTGATATTTTGATCCCCTTCTATAATCCATTTAGCCCTTAATTTCTATTTTATAATATTGTCTTTGATGCGTAAGTTCTTCCACAAATTGATTTGTGCTTGTCCTCTCCTATGTAACTCTGTGTCTGAAGCACCTGCAGTACCCAAAGACCAGCCATCTTCCACTTCATTAATAATGTCGACCTCACACTCCACATTTAGATCTAACCATCCAAATATATTTTTGTTCCACCATCTAAGTCTCTCTTTGAGTTATTTGAATTTCATTGACAACACATATGTAGCATTTCCTTCAACCACAAAGTAGTTCCATTCCGCTTTGACAAACACAATGAAATCAGAATGATCGAACCAACAATTGAAAGTTTTAAAGGGTTTGGGACCCCAATTCACATTCCTAGCTTTGAGCCAAACAGGCCCGTGATTCGAAACATCTCTGTTACCCAAAATTTGCATAGCACTATTCATGTCCTTCAATAAGCCATCAGAAAGAAGAAACATGTCCAAGCGGCTGCAACTTCTCCCATTCAAGCAGAACCAAGTAAGCTTATTTATGGAAGTAGGAAGGTCCACCAGATTCATCAAGTCAATAAAAGATCTAAAGTCTTCCATTTCGACCCTACAATGCGTGCGATTGGTTTTGCTCTCCTTCGAATTTTTTATCGCATTGAAATCACCTTCTAAAAGCCACTCCCCCGGCTCCGTTCTAGTCTTACAATTCAAAATTGCATCCCACATACGTCTTTTTTCAGCCAAGGAACATGGGGAATAAATATTAATCAGGTATACATATTTCTCTTTTCATAATGCATATACACCTAAGAATCCATTTCCCTGATAACTGGCAATAGGATTCAAGAAGTTCTTTCTCCAAATTGTCAACAAACCACAGCTAGCCCAAAAGAATCAGTTGCATACCATTCATATTTTGTGTGCCCCCATAAGCTACAAATAGTATTATCTAACATTTTCTTACATTTTGTCTCTTGCAAGAAGCAAATGTCAGCATTACCTTTTGTGATGATTCCTTTGATTCTATTGCGTTTAGTACTACCACCGCATCCTCTAATGTTAAAGGTGATGAAATTCATCTACACGCCTTAGGAGGTGATTCTATTGTTGTTTGTATTCTCTTTGTCTTGGATAAATCTCTTCTCAATTTCTTAACAAACAAATTGAAGTGTTTCTTAGTTTTATAATAAATAAAGTAATAAATAGTTAAGGAAGGTTGATAAGGAGTTAAAGTGTTTCTTTTTTAATGTTCAATCTCTTCTTTAGTTTGGGATATGGTGGGAATTTGGTGTGGTTGTGTGGTAACTTATGCACACTGTTCTTGGAAGTTTGTATTGGATTGATGTGGCTTGAGAAACAACCAAGCCAGATTCAATAGGTTAGGTTTCATTTGGTTGTGGTCTTTTTGGTGTATTTGGAGGGTTAGAAATGAAATAAATTTGATTTTTGCTGGAATATTAAATATTTTCTGAGAGATGATATTTGCTGGAATATTAAATATTTTCTTAGAGATGATCTTTATTAAGAAAATTCCTTATTCCAACTTTAATTTTCATACCTTTAACATGGATTTAATTAGGTGCTTAGATTAATTTGGTGTTGATAGAAAATTTCCTCTTTTGCTCTTTGGGTTGTAGTGGATTAGAATAACATGTATTCTTTTAATTCTAAATTTTGCTTTTAGAAAGAAAAATAAAACACACATCCACATAACCCAAAATAAAAATAAAGAGGGTTGATCCTCATCTCAGTCATATTTAATGTTACATTTAAAATAATTCTCTTCATATTAGTTACGTAGTAAATAAAAAATTCATTTGTCACACACTATGTGTTATGCAATTTCATAAAAATAAAAAATAGAAAATAATAAATTTATAAAATTAAACTTATTAATAATTAATGGATATCATATTAGAGATTACCAAATTAATGTTATTTATTAATACTATTCACTAAATTAAGATATAGTTAAGATAATTAATACTACTATTAAATAGAAAATTCTATTAAATAGAAAATTGAAAACTACAATTTTTATGAAAAAAAATTATTGTTGTAAATGTGATTATTATTATTAAAGTTTGTCCTAACTTATTCATACAAAACCGGTTTATAAGATGAATGATATCACTTTATATAAACTCTTTCAAGATTTTATCTCTAACCAATGTGAGTGTACGATTTTTTCAATACACCCCTTCACACCCAACACTCTTTTGGACTTGATGCATGGATATAAGCGGCGAGTGACATCGATAGGCTCTGATATCATATTAGAGTTTGATCTAACTCGTCTTTACAAAATCAACCTATAAAGCGGTGAGTGTCACTCTATATAAACTCTTTCAGTACTATATCTCAAACCAATGTCAAACATGATATTTTTCCTATAAGTATTATTAATCTTATAAAATATTAAATTACGACACTACTAAAATTATTTGGATAAGATTTATTTTTATTATTGAAACTTCAAAACCTAATTTATTAAATCATCTATAACTAGGGATTGTGGAAGAGACAACTCTTAAATAAAACATTCTGAATGATGGATAAAATAGATAAACATCTTTAATAGACCACAATACGACGACTTCACCTAAATCTTGTACTATACATGTGTCGTCACAAGTTTAAAACATGAATAACGAATAACGAGTAATCAAAAGATGTTAAGTTACAATATGTTTGTCATTCCTTTATGGTGACATCAGGGGATTAATCCTCGGTCCTTCTTGGTCTGTTAACACTAGGAAAACATCGATTTGGTGGAGAAACCTAAGGTTGTCCTTAAGTGTTTAAAGGGGGGGGGGGGGGGGGGGGATTCAAATGGTTTGGTAAATAACATTTCTTGTAAGTTGGAAAATAGTTCAGAAATTGACTTTTGGAGACATATATGACTCAATTCAGATTCTTTGTAATGGTTGTTTCCTGGTTTATTTGAACTTGTGCAAGATTCCAAGAAAGTAATTAATGGTGGTTGGGCTTAGAACGCTAAGATTAATTATGTCTTTCCCACGAGTTCCTTATGGATTGACTTGGAGGAAGTTGAAAGCATTCTTTTTTATGTCAATCCCAATTCAGTCTTAGCGAATGCATTTGTTTGGGGGCGTGAAGTTGCAGGTTTTTCAGTTAAGTCTGTTTATTATAGGCTGGATAATATCGCAATTGCAGGTTTCCAATGTTAAGCGCTTTTAAGATGTTGTGGAAATCCAACATAACCATCAACATTCAAGTCTTTGCTTGGAGACTTATTTAGAATAAGCTCTAAACCAGGGACGAACTTGCAAAAGGAAGGATCCCTATGGGTTCACATAATCTTGTATGTCTTTTTTGTTTGGGCCCAAAAAGAAACTCACTGTCACCTTTTTCTTCTTTGTCTCGTGGCAGTGCTTGTGTGGCAACTTATTTTGGATTGGATAGTTCATTGTAGGATGCCCTCTTTTGTTGTGATCTTAGACCATTTGAAAGCCTTTGGAACTCTCATGAAAGGAAGGATCAAAAAATAATTTATGTCTCTTATTTTGGCTCTCAGTTACTTGGTTTATTTAGTTAGTTAGAAACGACATTCTCTTTAAGGGATGCCATAAAGGAGCTAATGAAATTGTGTATTTATCTAAGTCTCTTTCGTGGGAATGGTTCAGAGCAAAATCCAAGGGCCCTATCGTTCTTGATATGAAAGTTTGGCTTGTTAGTTAGTTAGTCTGTCTTAGTCTGTCTTGCTGGATTTTTCTTGTACTTCTTTGCTTCATTTGTCATATTAGGGTTGAGTATCCCTTATACTCGCTTTTAGTGCAATCTCTTTAGATTATAAAACAAAAAGATACAATATGTAAAATAAACACATTGACACACATACTAACACATAAACAAAACATCAAACATTGATAAGGAGACATACAAGTAATAACACATACGCTAATTATTCACTCATATTCATTATCATATAGTTCACAAAGTTATAAATAATGACAATCCACTCCACATCCACGCTTATTAATTCACATATATAATAACAAAATATCATACACACTTTCATGTAACACTTCTTATTATATGTGTTATCAAACTAATTCTAGAATATATTTGATGTTGAGTCAAATTAAAATGTCATATTGTTGGGTGGGCGAACAACTCGTGTAATTAACCATGTCCTCATAGACTCACTCAAATTCCCTAAGGCGCTTATAAGTGGTTAGTCGTAGGAAACGAGAATTTCATGGTAGATTATTGCATTGAAGTTATGCCCCCAAATCATATAGGAATTTACCCTTTGATAACTATCAGAGTATAGTGTATTACTGATAGGCTCATCCATATTGACCTCGAATGTTATCCTTATTTGGCTCTTGTGGTCCTCCAACATTATAATGACATATGCATAAATTATCCTATAAATGGCCTTGGTCATATACTTCTTCACTTGTATTCTTCTCATTGTCGTTTAAAGTCTTTCTTTAATTGAAAACAATTAGTCATGAGTCGAATACTGTCTCACAATTTAGATTAATCACACTCGACTTAGATGACTTGGCACATACATTTGCATACGTCACATTTTACATGATCATACTTCATATAATCATATTTATATAAGTCACATTTCACACAATCTCACTTAACAAAAATCACATTTCACATGATCATATTTCAAATGATCACACTTCACATAAATCATATTTCACAAAAGTCATATTTCACATAATCACAATACTCTACATGAATCATATCTCACATAATCTCACTTCACAATTTATTTAATCATAGCATACTTTCAGAGTCACACAAAATGTATTTGAGTGCAAGTTCTTAGCACATACAATTGGCATATTCAATTAGCAATAAAAATCACCTATAAAAATATTCCTAAAATCACAACAATAAAAATATTCCTGAAATCACAACAATAAAAATATTCCTGAAATCACAACAATAATACTACAGCATCGTAAAATATCTCTCTCATGATACATAGGTTACATAAAAATAAAAAATTTGAAGTGTTTCTAATTGTAATAGTATTCTTTTCCTCTTATGTTAAGTGATGTTATTTATGTAAGCTTACTAACTATTACTTTATTATATAGGGAAGGAATTAAAATATCTGTGATTGGAGATACATCAAAGCTCCCTAATTCCTTGCAAAGAATGATAACTAGTATTGAGGACAATACCAAAGAGAATTCAAAATTCCAAGTTATTGTGGCAATTAACTATGGTGGAAAATATGATATAGTCCAAGCATGTAAAAATGTAGCTAAGAAAGTGAAAGATGGTCATATTTATTTGGAAGATATTGATGAAAACATACTTGAAAAGGAGTTGCAGACAAATTGTACTGAGTTTCCTTACCCGGATTTACTTATCCGGACAAGTGGAGAACTTAGAGTTAGTAATTTCTTATTATGGCAATTGGCATACACAGAATTTTTCTTTAACAACAAACTATGGCCAGATTTTGGAAAGGATGAGTTTGTAGAAGCCTTAATATCATTTCAACACAGACATAGACGTTATGGTGGAAGACATTAATTAGTTCATAACCATTTATTTTTTAATATGGTTCTAGTGGTGATATATTAGTATGATAAATTTATAAATATATGTGTAAACTTTAAAGTTTGAGGATTCTTATTGTATACTTATAGATAAAATAAATAAAGTTTTTTTAGATGTGCTTGTGAATATCAAATATGAGATTGAAAAGGATTGGGAGATGAAGGTTCAACATATCTATTTTGATGCCAATTTAGAGTATGGTTTCGATTATACTTTGATTAATCATTTATGTTTAGCTCATCTTGTTGGGGTTAACACCTTTGTTTAAATATTCTAATGTATTTTCTTTTTGGGAGCAAGTCCTTTTTTTTTATAATAATTACTTACTAATAGTACTATTGGTCTTTTTGTTCTTTAATTTTTTCTCTTAATTTTTTATATAACTTTAACAAGTATTCATGAACACTCATAGATTCTCATGTATTAACAATATAGACAACCTTAAAATACTTGAAGTTGTTTATATAAACTTCAAACATTTTTCTTGATTTTCAAAAAGAAAACATCCATTGCTTCTGACCCGTCGTGGATGAACATGACTCTCGTCCCTACCAAACAATCTCCTCCCCGCTATCAACAAGTAAACAATTATGACCATGATTTCTTGAACATGATTAAAACTTGATCCACTACCTAACATCATCATCACCCAATTTATGATTGTACTAGAACTTAAAAGCCTTAAAATAAACATGAACATTCGATAAATTCAGACACACCTCTACTATCTCTAAGTCTACCATGGAGATTTTAGGGAAAGCACAACCACAACTAACCTCCACGATTTCAATCCTAAACGGGTTTTCT
This sequence comes from Lathyrus tuberosus, assembly GCA_022829125.1. Taxonomy (NCBI): domain Eukaryota; kingdom Viridiplantae; phylum Streptophyta; class Magnoliopsida; order Fabales; family Fabaceae; genus Lathyrus; species Lathyrus tuberosus. The sequence continues at coordinate 2,639,163 of JALAZF010000414.1, read as the reverse complement.
ACCCCTCTTCTCCACACCTACCTCAAAGTCCTCCTCACTTTGGAAATCCTTTGACCCATCAACGTCTGCTCTAGAGTCTCCCACAACGTCAGAACTATCGCTAATCTATATAAAGTCTATAGAAGGATGCTTCACATCTAAAATGGCCATTTATGGTCTTTCAGGGTCTACTGTAACACCCCGGTCAGTTTTGTCAGTTTTGTCTTTTTAATTAATTGAGTCGTTTTGAGTATTTTATTATTATATTACTTTACTTCTGACTTTTATGCGAAAGTATGTTATTTTTCGTCGTGAATATATTTTGTCGCGTTTTGGGAACATTTGTGAGATATTTGAGTGTAGGGGTATTTTGGGCATTTTGATTTATTTTGTTAAGTTAGAATATAATAGAATAGAAAGAGAAGAAGAAAAAGAAGAGAAGAAGAAAAGAAAAGGAGAAGAGAAGAAAAAGAGAGAATTTGGGAAAATTTGGAAATCAATCAACCGACTTTCTAGAACACGATTAAATCGGGTAAGGGTGCGAAACTCGATTATACTATGTTTGTGTATGATTATGTATGTGTTTGCTTGGATGTTTCTTGTCTTTCCATGGCTTTTGAGTTCTAGGTTGAAATGAGAAAATATGTTGAGGAATCGATGTTTTCGCGGTCGGAAATCGATATAATTTGCGCTGTATGATCACCATGTGTTTATGAGTCATTGTTGATAATTGTTTTGCTGTTGGAAGTGATTTAGAATGAAAAATGAGGTTTTTGGGGGTTTTGGATCGTGTAACCCGTAACAGAATTTTTCTGGTTCTGGTGTGATTCGCCAGACGAATTTGGGATTCGCCAGGCAATTGAGTCTCGCCACTAGTTCGCCAGGCGAAGTGCTGGCGAAGGGAGATTCGCCAGGCGAATTCGTAAGTCGCCAGGCGAAATCGGAATTACAGAAAGGGGGTAGCTTCTGTAACTCTTGGGGTTTTTCTAAATTGGTGATTCGCCACTAGTTCGCCAGGCAAAGTGTTGGCGAATGGGATTCACTAGGCGAAATCCATGGCGAATGGCTGGCGAATGGGAATTTGCCAGGCGAATTCTCAAGTCGCCAGGCGAATTCTCAAGTCGCCAGGCGAATTTGGCTGTATCTCAATAAATTCGTTTCTTTGAAAATTCATAAATTTTGATCCGTGGTTCGGTTTGAGGCGGGGTTGGATGCGTTAGAAAACTTATAAAATGTACTTTATTATGATGATGATTTTAGAGATTGTTGGCCGATTAAATTATGTCGGGAATTAGAAAATGTGTTGTTTTGTTGTCGACTTTTGTCGTTTAATTGTGTGAACTTGATGTGTATGTGTAATATGCTGTTGGTGTGAATATTGTATGACTTGTATACTGTTGAGTGATGAAATTGCATGAAATACATATTGAGATGATGATTGGTGGCCTTATGGCAAGAAAATGCGATGTATGGTAATTGTTGATATATGCATGATTATGGATGTGTATATGTGTGCATATTAAATGTCATGAGTCATTGTATGCCAAACATCATGATATGCACTGTTGTGACGTCCTGAGTGACGGATTGATTCCAGAGGGAATCTGCTATAACATCGTGCGCCTTAAAAATAAGAGGACCTAAAGCGATTTGATATATCGTGCGCCTTAAAAATAAGAGGACCTAAAGCGATGGTTATAGACGATCGTGTGCCCATGTGGGGTGTGAGCGATTGGATTGTGCGCCTTATATCGAGAGGACCTAAAGCAATCCATAAACGTCGTGCGCCTTATACCAAGAGGACCTAAAGCGACAGGAAACATCGTTTGCCCGACGGGGTGTTACTTGAGTGATCCTCAGTAACGAGCGATGATTCCAGCAGAGTTCCTGAGTGAACTAGTGATGAGGAATATTGGAAGTCGGTACCGCATGGCATGTGCATAGAGTCGTTGTGTCGGTCTCTGTGCATTTGCATAAATCATGGATTAATTGTGTATGGAATTGTGAATGTGATTGATGAGATGGAATATGCGTAATTGTATTGATGATGAGTGTATTGTGTATGATTGATGTGTAGTGGTATTTGATACTTGAGAATTGTATTGTGTTGTGTTGTATTTGATTGTGGTGCATTTGTGGTGAGAATATTTTACGTGTGTATTTCTGTGTTAATATATAATTATATGCAACTGTATTATGATTGTTTTTCTCACCCTTCTGCTGTTTTATAATGCTCTATGAGGCATTGCAGATTAGAGTTGCTGGAGGTCTTTTTGTGAAGCTTTGCGTCTTCATTCTTTTGTCAGTCGGCTCTGATATGTGACACAGGGTAGTTAGGGAGGCCGTTTGTGATTATTTTGTATTATGTATATGTATCTTTTGAATTGTACATGTATGGTTGTACATGACGAACAAACTTTCATGATATATATATATATATATATATATATGTTGATATTCAGTTACGGATTTTCCGCTTTTATTCTGTTTCTGAATTGTGGGTGTAATACTACCTGAATGGTTGCATATCTGTATAAGCAGGTGTTGTATGTTTTGTTTCAAATTGATGTGACCCCTCGGTCTATGTCGTGCATGTTTAAATATACTCTGATGAAATTTTGTATTTTATTTATCGCTTTAATAGCTTGGGGGTAGAGATTGGGGGTGTCACATTAAGTGGTATCAGAGCTAGTCCGTGTCTGGTTGTGTTAGTCTTTGTCGGTGTTGGCGTTTGGAGTGGGCTGTTTGTTTAACCATAGTTTCTGTTATTGGAAATGAACAGAATATGGCTGGTAGGAATGATGCTGCTTTGGCAGCTGCGATGCAAGCAATGGCTCGTGTTGTGCAGGGTGCGCCTAATGCTGCGGGTAATGATGAGTTCAGGAAGAACAAACCGCCTGTCTTTAAAGAGAGACATGATCCTGGTGGTGCACAGATTTGGTTGAAAGAGATTGAAAGGATTTTCCGAGTTATGGATTGTGCTGAGGACAGTAAGGTGAGACTGGGAACTCACATGTTACAGGAAGAAGCTGATGACTGGTGGGTTAGTACTCGTCAGGTGTTGGAAGCTGGGGATGAAGAAGTTACTTGGGAATTGTTTAGCCAGGAGTTTCTGAGGAAGTATTTTCCCGAGGATGTTAGAGGAAAGAAGGAAATTGAGTTCTTGGAACTGAAACAAGGTAGTATGTCTGTTGTTGATTATACTGCTAAGTTTGTGGAGCTTGTGCAGTTTTATCCTCATTATGCTGAAGCGACTGCAGAGTTTTCTAAGTGTGTGAAGTATGAGAGTGGATTGCGTCCTGAGATTAAGCAAGCAATCGGTTATCAGAGGATAAGAAGGTTTTCTGATTTGGTGGAATATTGTAGGATTTATGAAGAGGATAGTAAGACTCGTTCTACTCACTACAAGAGTGTGAGTGACAGAAAAGGGAAGCAACAGTTTCGTAGTGGTCCTATGTAACACTAGCGGATAAAGGTAAACAAAGGGGTACTTTTGATCGAAGGTCAGGTGGAGGAGGTATGTCTAATTCTCCGAGATGTTTTAAATGTGGTGAGTTGGGGCATCGTCAGTTTGAGTGCAGGAAAGATGGGAGAAAGTGTTCTAATTGTGGAGGTGTCGGACATGTCGTAGCTGATTGTAAACGGAAGAATGTGGTGAAGTGTTTCCACTGTGGTGAACCTGGTCATATTAGCACAAAGTGTCAGAAACCGAAGCAAGCTCCAACTAGTGGGAAGGTGTTTGCATTGGCGGGGACTCATACTTCAAGTGCAGATCATCTTATCAGAGGTACTTGTTTTATTAATAGTACGCCTTTAGTTGCTATTATTGATACTGGAGCGACTCATTCGTTTATTTCGTCTGAGTGCGCGAAGTGTTTGAATCTTGTGTTGTCTTTGATGGATGGTGAGATGGTTATTGATACTCCAGCAATGGGGTCAGTAACTACTTCTTTGGTTTGTTTGAGTTGTCCTTTGACCATTTATGGTAAAGACTTTGAGATAGATTTAGTGTGTTTGCCGTTGGAAGAGTTAGATGTGGTTCTGGGAATGAATTGGTTGCAGTTCAATCGGGTTCTTATTGATTGTTATCATAAGCTGGTAAGGTTTCCTTCTCTCGAGGAAGACGAAGACTCGAGTTTCTTATCTACCAAAGAGTTGAAGAGAATTTTGGCGGAGGAAGCTCAGTTGTTTGGGTTGTTTGCATCATTGACTGTGGATAGCCAAGTTTCACTTGATGTGTTTCCGGTTGTGTGTGATTTTCCAGAAGTGTTTCCAAAGGATATTTTGGACTTGCCGCCAGAGAGAGAGGTGGAGTTTTCGATAGATCTAGTTCCTGGTACTAGACCTGTTTCTATGGCACCTTATCGTATGTCAGCATCTGAGTTGGTAGAGTTGAAGAAGCAATTAAATGAGTTGTTGGAGAAGAGGTTTGTGAGGCCAAGTGTTTCTCCTTGGGGTGCTCCAGTTTTATTGGTGAAAAAGAAAGATGGAAGTATGCGATTGTGTATTGATTATCGCCAGTTGAATAAGGTGACGATTAAGAATAAGTATCCTCTTCTGAGAATTGATGATCTGATGGATCAGTTGGTTGGTGCTTGTGTGTTCAGTAAGATTGACTTGAGGTCGGGGTATCATCAGATTAGGGTGAAAGAGGAAGATATTCAGAAGACGGCTTTTAGGACACGTTACGGTCATTATGAATATTCTGTGATGCCGTTCGGGGTTTCTAATGCGCCAGGTGTGTTTATGGAGTACATGAATCGTATTTTCCACGAGCATTTGGATCGATTTGTTGTTGTGTTTATTGATGACATATTGATTTATTCTAAGTCTCGGGAGGAGCACGCGGAGCATTTGCGTATTGTTTTGCAGGTTTTGAAGGAAAAGAAGCTTTTTGCCAAATTGTCTAAGTGTGAATTTTGGTTGTCGGAAGTGAGTTTTCTTGGACATGTAATTTCAGGTAATGGTATTGCTGTGGATCCATCTAAAGTAGAAGTAGTTCTACAATGGGAGGCTCTGAGATCTGTTACTGAAATTCGAAGCTTTTTGGGTTTGACCGGTTATTATCGAAGGTTTATTGAAGGTTTTTCTAAGCTAGCACTTCCTTTGACCCAGTTGACTTGTAAAGGGCAAGCGTTCATTTGGGATATTCAGTGTGAAGAAAGTTTTAATGAGCTGAAGAGAAGATTAACGACAGCTCCGATTTTGATTTTTCCGAATCCTCATGAACCATTTGTGGTGTATTGTGATGCTTCTTTGATTAGTCTAGGTGGTGTGCTAATGCAAGATGGTAAGGTTGTGGCGTATGCTTCGAGGCAGTTGAGAGTGCATGAGAAGAATTACCTTACGCATGACTTGGAGTTAGCGGCGGTGGTTTTTGTATTGAAGATTTGGAGGCATTATCTTTTTGGTGCAAGGTTTGAAGTCTTTAGTGATCACAAGAGTTTGAAATATCTGTTTGATCAGAAGGAATTGAATATAAGGCAACGTAGATGGTTGGAATTTTTGAAGGACTATGACTTTGGCTTGAATTACCATCCTGGTAAAGCTAATGTGGTAGCCAGCTGTAATACCCCAAAATTTGCTCTCCCTCTTTGTCATCATAGCATGGCATTATCATTTATCATATCATATCCACCTCATTAACATTACATTGCATTTAACATAGAAAAATGAAGCATGGCATCCTTCTTACCATCAGGGCATGTGATCAGGTGGAAGGGGGACAATCAAGGGATCATTCAAAGCACAAAAAGGTCAATCAAGTTTCCTTAAAGCAAGCCAAGAGGTCTTTCATGTCTCATACCATCTCAATTGATCATCCACAACCTCAAGGATGAGAGATACAATGGGAGATTGAAGCATTACATCTTTCACTATGCAAGAGGTTCAAAAACTAAAGGAAAACCCTCAAAAGAGATAGCTCATTGATCCAAAATCATCCTCAAATGGCATATATCATCATCCTTTAAGAAGGTACACAACATACTCTGAGGAATTTGAAATTGAAGACTGCACATTTTTCTCCTAGGAGGTGGGCACCAAAACTAGGGTTTCCCATTAAATCAGGGAATCTTTGATTTTTTGGACAAAACTTGATGTCATGGTATTCTACATGTTCTTAAGTGTATGTGTATGGAAAATTGCCTCTCAATTGGTTTTGGAAGTGTTTCAATTGGGAAAAAAATCAGAAATCAGGAAAATTGGGGCCAAGTCAAATAATCAGAGGAAAAAGTCAACTCTTGACTTCTTGAGCCCAAAATCATGAAATTCATGTTACATATGTCCAATGTACAAAATTTGGTCAAGAAACTCCAAAGGAATCATGAAAAAATCAAGAGGTGGAAAGTTGCCATTTTTGGAAGAGGAAGGGTTACTAAAAATAGCAAGTTTTGGCCATTTTGCATCAGAGTTTGAACCAAGGCCATTTAAAATTGAAGCACCAAATGGAAATTCCACTCGGCCACAACAAAAGATCTTGTTTTAAGCTTCACATCCATATGTGGAACATCTCCATTGGATAAAAATTGAGTGAGATATGATTGATCAAAGTTTGAGCAAAGTAGGTCCAAAACTAGGTCATGACCAAGATTTTCAAGGCACGCGCGCAGTCATTTTCTCAAACACTTGGTGGGCCAAATGTATTGATCAATTACTCATGATTAGAGGCTTCAAATGGAAAACTTTTCAACATCAAAGTTGTTCCTTGTAGTGTCATCTTCAATACTCATGTTGGACAAAATTCCATTTGATCAAGTTATAGTGGAGATATATTGGTTCAAGGTCATGTTGATTGTGCTGAAATTTTGTGTGCCAAGTTGCCATGCCATGACTTGCTTGCCACGCCCACAAATCAGTTCCAAACCCTGATGTTCCAAGCTATTTTTTCACCAACTTCCAAGCCTTAATTCAATCCAAAATCAACATCAATCATGTTCTATGATGTTCTATCTTTCATTTGGCACCTAAACCTCATTGAATCATTCACTAACAAGAGAGAAAATCATCTTCAAACAACCACTGCTGTATTTGTTCTTAACTGTCATGAAAAAGCAAAAAAAAACAAATGTTGTTGTTGATTGTCATAGCACTCATCCGTGCATTGCTCATACTGTCCAACCATTTCCTCTTTCAACCAAACACATTTCACCTACACTATGCACACTAGCACGTGCCTTGCATGAAATTGGAAAAAGCAAACTTGCTAAGCAAGTTTCTGATATAACAGCCATGCCCTCACCTTTTCAATTCCACCATAACTGTCATGAACCACCACCACCTTATCATTGCCAATCTAACTCGCCCCCTAACTAACTTGATTCAGTTAGTTAGGGTGGACTCACTTTAACCACCTTAACTCAATTAACCAACTCACTAAACCATGGTTAACTCATAGTATAAAACAAAACTTCTCTTCACAAATTCATTTTCAACTCCACTCTTCTCATTTCACTCCCAAACACTCTCTAATTTTCTCTCTGATTCTTTCACATTCTCTCCAAAAAACTCTCTCTGCTCTACTCTCAACATCACCATTGCAAGGAAGCTTCGAGTTCATATTGTTCAGCCTACTCCTCAATCTTCTATGATTCTCTCTCAACTTCACCAAAGAGCAACTGATTTTTGAGCTTGGATCTCATTTCTTCTCCCCTGAATCATCATCTTCATCAAAGCCTTTATTTGGCCAAGTGAAGCTTAAGGAAGAAGCAAGCATTTCCTCTGGTTTTCTCAGACTCTACAAGGACTGCAAGATCAGGTTCCGAAGCTTACAAACTCTCCTCTCACGTTTACTTGTTTATTTTGTTGTTTTCATGGTGATATGAGCTCACTAGGAGCATTTGAACTCTGGCTAGTTGATAGAGCTTCTTAAAGGCTTAGATCCAAAAGTTAGGGCACAAGTTCATCTCCTCTGTTCTTGCTGTGTGTGCATGTTTCGTTGTTTTTATGAGCATATTCTTGATCTACATGAGCTTAGCTTCAATTTGGTAGGCGATTTGTGTGTTTTGGTGAACATGTGAGTGTTGCAGGTGGTGGTTCTCGCCGGAGAAGGTGACCGGAGGTCCCTCTCCGGCCGGTGAACTTGTTTAGGGTTTTATTTGCAGTTTGAACGTGGACCGTTGGATGTTCATCATCGTGTGGCTTGTGTGATGACAGCGCATAAAAATGTCACATGCGTGGCACATGTTTTATTTTAATCAGAGTGAACATTATGTGGTGTGGCACACTGTATGTGGTATGGTCACTCACGCGCGTGTGTTAGATCTGGTTACTTTGACTTTCGTTTGACCTTGACTTGATCCAATGGCCATGAGTGAGTCAATTTTGTTGACTGAGAGAACATGCTAGTTATGGTGTTTTGCGCGCTTATTGGACCTAAGCCAGATTGATATCCACACCCCATGTTTTCAAGGCCCAATGATTTTTGAACTGAGTGATTACTAGGCATGCACCCCCATACATTTTGCATTGCATTTTATTTTTTATTTTTGCTACACGTTTTCTTTTTAATTTTTAAAAATACTAAATAGCATCATAAAATTCCACAAAAATTCATGAGCCTTCTTAAAACATTTAGACATTTTTTCATGATTTTGTTTCTTGATTTTATGACCTTTTTGCCCCTGTTCCATAATTTTCTTTGAATTTCTTTGGTGTGCATTCTTAATGTGGTACATGATTTTGTTTAATTTTGTTCTTGATCATTAAAATTTTTTTTGATGCTCTTCTTTTTGAATTGAGTCATTAGCATCTTGAGGTATGTTAAGTGTTTTTTATTTGATTTTTTTTTGTCATTTTATGGCATGTTTGGTGTTCACTTTTGTGCTACTTTGTATGATATGTCTATGTGACCTAAGTGCATTGTTTGACACCATTTTGCCTTGGTTCCTTGCATGCTACTTTGATATGTGATTCATCTATGATTAGTGAACTTCAATACCATGTTTTCATAATTTTCATGAGGCCATTTGATTTTTGTTTGATGCATTTCATTTAAAGCATTATAACATGTCATATCATTGTAATCTTTTGTGCATGTTTACATGTTTTCTTTTGTGTATACTTGCATGATCATTTGCCTATTTGGTGAGCTACACTCTTGACATTATAGGACATAGATACATATCATATGTCATCTTTGCTTGTTGATTATCATTTGAACCTTGTGCACCTTTAACATGTTGTGTTTGCACTTTCCTTTGTTTGGAACTTCCATTTCAATCCTACTTCTTCTATCACTTCTTAAATGTCTTGATGTGCTTCATGAATACTTGTGAGAGGTTTGTGAATCATTTTTCATTTTTATTTCAATTCTGATCCATGGATTACATGTTCCATTTATGCACATTTCTTCTTTTTCCCTTCATCTTTCATTCTCCCTTTTCTTATGGTGGCATGTTCTAATGCCATGGATGATGTTTGTTGCCTATCCACTTGGACTTGCATGATAATAACCATTTGTTTTCCATATGATGTACATTCTGGTTGTGGCTCTAGGATTTGATTTCTCATTTAATTCTTTTGAGTGTTATGATGCATTACATGTTCTTTTACTTCTTACACTTATTATACATGTTTACTAACCATGTAGGGGCTTTGGTAAGTTTCAATTGAGTGTGGATAAGGAATCCACATTCAACTTCTATCCTTTCTCTTCTACAATTCCATTTTATGTTTTGTTAAGCACTTATGTGCTTTCTTTTAATAACTCATTACTTTCCCTTTTTGAATTACAATTCATCTTCTACTTTAGAAGTGAATTGTTTAATTCTTTCTTTCTTTAGACTTTAGGTTGAAACCTCACAAACCTTAGGATCACTCCCTTAACTAATCAATTAGGATTGAGTCTTAGTCCATATAGATTTTTACCTTTATCCTCTCTTGAGTCTCTTTTCTCATCTCAAAGAAAATTCAAAATATCTAATAAAGGTAGGCATTTATTGCATTTAGGCCTTTCATATAAAGAAAAGGTTATAAGGGGTCTTCTCTTATAATCTTAGAATGTGTAGCATATAGCCCATCTTGGGTCAATGTGTTAAACATTTGATCTTGTATGAGGGACTTAAATGCAATATTTGTTGAAGATACAAATAAAAAACACTTCTTCATTTCTTAATCAACAAAACACTTAATAAACACAAGTATGCTAGTGTGTTTGAACCTTGACAATTGGAACTAAGTGTGAGGGTCTTCTTCACCCTTTGTGTGCTTTCTTACCCATTCCATCTTGGAATGCAAGAATGTACACATTCCAATAACTAAGATTCAGATACACTATCATATGCAAATAAACACTTCCTTCTAAAAGACAAAAACCAACAATAACGTCTTTCCTTTGGGAATTCTTTTCTCATCTCATTCACTCTCAACGTATGAACGTGCTCCTACTCGTTCTCTTGCAAGATGGTAACGCACTCGGACCAGCGAGCCTGCAACACCTGAGCTAGAACGTAAGCCGTTCTCTGAAAAACACAATCCACCCCTAGTGAGGGGAACTACGTCGCTCTGATTCTCATGTTCCCGATGAGATACGTAGGCAGTGGGGTAGGGCCCATTCGAGCACTTCTTTTATTTTCCCTACATTTGTTTCTCTTTCTCTTTCCATTCCTTTTCCAGTTCCATTTCCAGTATCCTTTTCTATCACCCTTTGATCGAGACAAGCAAGCGTGGATCCCATCGGGTACGATGGACGCGAGGGGGTGCTAATACCTTCCTCTCGCGTAACCGACTCCCGAACCCAGTTCTCTTGGTCGCGAGACCATGCTCTTTCCTTTCCTTCAGGTTTATGCAGTGTTTCCTTTCCCTCTCTTGGGATAAATACACATTGCTGGCGACTCTGTTCGGTGCCACTTTCGCGTTTGTACTAGGATGAAAATCCCGGGAGCGACAGCTGGCGACTCTGCTGGGGATCGAACCCAGAATCTCTGGTTTCCTTAGCGAGTCAATCCTAGCACTTGTCTGTTTTTCTTTCATTGGGTGTTTACTGTTGTGCTATATTTACTGTTTTATTGTATAGTTACTTACTGCTTTACTGTACATTGTTGTATTTATCGCATTTACTGCATTACATATCATTATTGTGCTGGACTGTGCTGTTATTTTCTGTTTGGCGGGCGGGGTGTTCTGAGAGATAAGCTCACTACACAGGCTTGAGTACATACATAGGTATTAGAGTGGATAGTCGTGACGCTTGCGTGGTGGTGACCACGTATTGTTGTTCATGAGACCCACAACCAGAAGAGGTTCTATCAGGAGCTTTCTGCTACTGCATGTTATGCAGGCCAGTAGTTATTCTCTTGAGGAACTGTCGACTCTGGTGACCATTCCCGAGGACTCAGTTGCGGCACTCCTCCCGAGATGTGATAGTGGCAGACCACATTCCGTGGCAAACCCATTGCACATTCTCGATCCGAGGACCCAATGCTGGGAACTTGCTATAGGACATCCCTTTTTGAAAGAGAATCAGCGGAGGCACTCCTCGATTGGCGATAGTACTGTACCCTGAGGGATGAATGTACTATTGCTTCTCGACCTCAGTGCCAGAAGCTGAGGACCTTTTTGTTTTGGAGAATCAGTTGAGGCCTCCTCAATTAATGATGATGCCAAACCAGAAATGGTGAACGTATCATCATTTCTCGACCTGAGAGCCCGGGATACTGAACATCCTAGTACCCACATGTGAGAAGGGCGGGTTGTTTACAGGTTTGCAGGTAACCATGACCTCCTACATACCCGGTTTTCTATCATCATTGCACAAAAAGGAAATTTCATCCTATTGTATTCAGATGGTTATTTTCTATGGTTCTATATTAGTCTCAGAGCTACACTGACACCGTGCACGGTCCAACACAGACACCTGATTACCTGATCACATTGCCCTTTACATTGCATTATCATATCCTAACATACATGTTTATTCATTTCCAGGTGCATATATTACCCTTGATTCCAGTCATCAGGTCCCTGCAAAAATGAACACTAAAGAGAGGAAGAATATCATCAGCTATAAGTTCCTTACGCCTACTTTAGGCCCTATTGTTATGCTGAAGGGAATGGCGAGCCCTGCAGTACGAGAAGCTTTTGAAGAGAAATATGGGTGGATTTTATCTATGGTCCGTAATGTCAGTGATTATGAAGCCAGAGGTCTCCATACGTTGATGCAGTTCTATGATCCGCCTCTGAGGTGTTTTGTATTTCCAGACTATGTGTTGGTTCCTACCTTGAGGAGTATTCCAACATGTTGGGGATTGCTATCAAGGAGGAGCCCCCTTTCTTTGGATCGGTGGGGGATCTTGACTTTGGGAAGGTGGCTGATGCTCTTTATTTGAGCAAATCAGAGTTAGACGCCAATGTCTCCAACAAAGGAAAGATTCGTGGTTACAAGCTGGAATATCTGATTAAGAAGGCCCAGGAAGCAGCTAAAGGCGAGAATTGGCTTGTTTTTAATGCTTTGCTAGCCCTTTGTATATACGGCATAGTGTTGTTTCCCAACGAGCCGGATTTCATTGATACGGACGCTATACGAATATTCATGATGAAGAACCCGGTGCCAACGCTACTGGGAGATCTTCACTACTCGTTGTACAACCGAAACGAAAAGAAAAGAGGAGGGATAATTCGTTGTTGTGCACCCTTGTTCTATAAGTGGTTTGCAGGCCGTTTACCACAATCAGGGGCTTTTGTGGATTCCAAAGAGTCTCTAGAGTGGAAACAGCGTTTAATGGGATTGGTGGCCAAGGACATCGTATGGGTAGATCATGGGCTGATTGGCAAGAATATTATCCACAGCTGTGGTAAGTTCCCTAACGTTCCACTGATAGGAAGATTGGGTGGGATTAACTACAATCCTTCTTTGGCCATTCGACAATTTGGGTATGCCCTGACAGGTCCGCCTATTAAGAGAGAGGTGGAGGAGTCCCTCTATTTTCATACATCAGATGGATGGGAAGCAGCACAGAAAGCTTCTGAAAGCTGGGGTAGCATACTGAAAAAGGGGAAAGTTACTCTAGGCAAGCCTAACAACCGGGTTTATCCAGCATATGAAGAGTGGGTGAAGAAAAGAGTTGAGGATTTTCTCTTGCCTTTTGGTAAGGCACCCCTTTTGTATCCGGAGAATGAGAAAGCAAGAAGCACTGCTACTGTGGAAGAAGTTGACAAGTTGCAAGCCTTGGTGAAAAAGCTCCAAGGAGAGAATTCTGAGTTGAGTAGCCGTCTTCAGAATGCTCTACATGCCAACAAAGAGCTGGAGCGGAAAGCCCAAGATGCTGAACAAATCCTAACTGCAAAAGAAAAAGACTTTGCTGGAAGAGCCCAACATTTCCGGAAGATTAGTAAAGGTGCTGATGATGCTACTCAAGCCCACAAGCAAACCAAACAGGCGTTAGCACAGACCAAAGGAAAGTTAACAAAGTTTCAGCACGCTTGGGACGAAGTTAGGTTAGAGAATGCTGAATTACAGGAACAGTTGCAGATTAAGGACGAAGAGCTTGAAAAGGCGCATGAGCAGAGGAGAAAGTATCGGGAAAGCCTCGGTAAGAGTCAAGAACAGCTAGAAGAAGCTAGAGGTGAGCTGAGGAATACCAAGAAAGAGCTTGAAGAAGTCATGATAGAAAGGGAGATACTCAAGACGCAAGCTGGCATAAAGAGACACAAAGGAGTGTGTGATGACGAGGCTCTGATGCTGCATATGGGTTCTTTAACTGAAGCTCTTGAGAAAAGGGATGTCTTGATCAAAGAAATGATTGAAAAGCCGAATCACCAGCGTACCCGTATACTTTTTGAGGAGATCAAATACTCAAGTGATAAGCTGAAGGATGTGGAATTGTCAGACTGATGTTCTTTTCCCTGTATTTTGTTGTTAATGGTTACCATCAGGCTTGTTGATGGATCCATTTTTCCTTGTATTGCATTTGCGGTTGAACCTTTCTTAAATGTACTTGAATACTTCGTTGAATGAGTATGAGCAGTTTTATTCAGAATTATTCCTTATCAGATAGCTGCACACAAGCACATGACCACGACACGTCTCTTTATATCACGATTTCTGGTCTTCAGATTTCTGTGGTTGGATTGGAATCAGGGTATAAAGCACCTCGGAAATGACAAACATGGCATTGCATGGCATTGCATATCATTTTGCATTTTTGTTACTTGCTTTTCAGGTACTCGTTGCAGGGTCTCTAACCTTTATTTGGTTTCAGGCAGTATAGCTGAGAATCATATTCACCGATATTCGACGCGAAGGAATCAAGTAAGAATCATGGATCAAGTGCAAAGTGATTTGGCCGAAATGAGGGCGCGTATGGACCAGTTCATGACCCTCATGACTGGCATGGCGCAAAATCAGGAGAGATTGAGGCTTCTGGTCGAGCGTCCAGACAATGGGCCCGAAGGTGATCAGCATGACAATTCACAGGGACATGGCATCCCTCCTCCCGGTGGCAACCCTCCTCCTGGTGGTAACAATCGGGGTAATGGAAATGGTAGGTATGCTGGTGTTACTCTTGAAGATACCCTGGAGGACCAATTTACTCTGCTGGATGCTGATGTGGGTAATCAAGGTGATCGAAGGTATGATGAGTTAGCAGAAAAGATCCGGGCCATGGAATGCAAGAACTCTATGGGTATTGATGTTACTAGCTTGGGGCTGGTCCCAGGAGTCAGAATTCCCCCTAAATTCAAACCTCCCACTTTTGATAAGTATCACGGCAATGCGTGTCCCCAAACGCATCTTCAAGCTTACTTTGGGAAGATTTCAGCCCATACGGATGACGAGAAGCTATGGATGCACTATTTTCAGGACAGTCTGGCTGGGGCGTCCTTGACCTGGTATATGAAGTTGAATAGAGCTGCTGTGAAGAGTTGGAAAGATCTGGCAGAAGCGTTCTTGAAGCAATACCAGTACAATATCGACATGGCGCCCAACCGCACCCAATTGCAGGGGTTGTCCCAGAATGCCAAGGAGAGTTTCAAAGAATATGCACAGAGGTGGAGGGAAATGGCTGCCCAGGTCCAACCTCCCTTGTCAGACAGAGAAATGGCGGATATGTTTATGGGCACCTTGCAAGGGGCCTATCTTGATAGATTAGCTGCTTGTCCGTCAACTGGATTTGCTGATATTGTGATTGCGGGAGAAAGAATAGAAAGTCTGTTAAAGCTTGGAAAGATCCAGGATGTGAGTGAGGCTGGCTCTTCGGGGACGAAGAAACCGTTTGCTAGTAACCAGAAAAGAAGAGAAGGTGATACGAATGCTGTGTTTAGAGGACGAGGCAGAGGGCGTTCTCAAGCTTATTATCAGGTAGATGCTGTAACAATCCCCACACCGTCTATTCAGAAACAACAACCCCAACAACAAGTTCAACAGCAACAACCTTTTTTCCAGCAAAGGTCTAGGCAGAGGGATCGTAAGATGGATCCTCTCCCTATGACTTATGCCGCGCTGTTGCCCCGGTTACTCGAGTTAAAGTTGGTTGAACTCCGTACTATGAAAGCTCCGGTTGCTGGAAACCTGCCTCCTAACTTCGATGTTAATGCTCGTTGTGAGTTCCACTCAGGTGCTCAGGGGCACTCCATTGAAAAATGTTGGGCTTTCCATCATAAAGTACAAGATTTGATTGATGCTAAATCCATCAATTTCTCTCCCGCTCCTAATATTACTCAGCATCCCATGCCTGATCATAGTGCAGCAAATGTGTACGCGATTGAAGATGGGAGGAGATTGAATTTGGTGTTAGATGTTCATCAAGTGAGAACTTCTTTGTTGTTGGTAAAAGATCGTTTATTGAAGGGGCAGGTGTTCCCGGGATGTAATCAAGATTGCTCTGAGTGTATGAATCAGGAGAACGGCTGTGATAAGTTGAAGATGGGTTTACAGAATCTGATCGATGAAGGATGTCTACAGTTCGACAGAGTCGCGAAAGACACTGATGAGATATCAACCGTGACCATCTATTACACTCCCGCTGAGATTCAAATACCGATCAATACAGTTCCCGTGGCAAGTGTTGCGCCAGAAAGGCCCAGTCCTGTCACTATCACGGTGCCAGGACCAATTCCGTTCACGTCTACGAAGGCTATCCCATGGCACTATGGGGCAGATGTATATTACGAAGGTAAAAAGCAGGAAGTTGAGTCGTCAGTCAGCCCAAATATTGATAACGTAGGGGGTGTAGGGGGCTTTACAAGGAGTGGAAGGTTGTTCGCTCCCCAAACCTTGAGAAGTGATAAAGAGGCAGAAGCCGCAGCAAAGGCCAAAGGTAAACAGGTGGTTGAAAATGCGCCTACACCTGAAGCAGAGACAAAGATTACTTTTGATAAGGAAATGGAAGAATTTATGAAGATAATCAAGAAAAGCGATTATAAGATTGTGGACCAACTGAATCAGACCCCTTCAAAGATTTCAATCTTGTCACTATTGATGTGCTCTGATGCGCATCGGCAGGCGTTGTTGAAAGTGTTGAAGAGTGCATACGTGCCACAAGAAATTACTGTTAATCAGCTCGAGGGCGTAATCTCCAATGTTAATGTTAGCCATGGCTTGGGCTTTACAAGTAGAGATTTGACTGTTGAAGGAAGAAACCACAATAAGGCTTTGCATATCACGATGGAGTGTAAGGGCGCAGTGTTATCTCATGTACTGGTAGACACTGGTTCATCACTCAATGTCTTGCCCAAGAAGGCATTAATGAAGCTGGAAGTTGATGGTTTGATCTTAAGGCCTAGTGAATTGGTGGGCAGAGCATTCGATGGAACTAGACGACCTGTGTTTGGTGAGGTGGAATTGCCCGTACAAATTGGACCACAGGTATTCAAATCCACGTTCCATGTAATGGACATACAACCTGCATATAGCTGCCTATTGGGGCGCCCTTGGATTCACGGAGCCGGGGCTGTTACTTCTACTCTACATCAAAAGCTAAAGTATGAGTTTGAAGGGCAGGTTGTGACGGTGTGTGGGGAAGAATACATCTTTGTGAGTCACTTGTCCACGTTCAAGTACATTGAAATGGATGGGGAAATTCATGAGATGCTGTGCCAATCATTTGAAGCAGTCAATATTGACGATGCACCTGAGTCTTCTTCTGTACCAATTGGGGCCGGTACCTCCATTTCATCTTACAAACAAGCTGTCGAAGTCGTCAGGGCAGGCAACGCCCAAGGTTGGGGCAGGTTGATAGAGACCCCAATGAAGGAAGACAAATTTGGTATTGGTTATCATCCCTCTACAACTTCAGATGCGGGGAGCAGGGGACCCATTACTTTCAATAGTGGGGGAATTATCTACACAGACCAGTCTTGTGCAGCCACAGAGGATAGTGTTGACAGTAATTGTGACCTGGACAACTGGGTACGCCCTCATGCTCCGGGACAACAAGTGCAAAACTGGTCCGTTGAAGAAGTCATCCGGGTTACTCTTCAGACAGAGTAATTTTTCTTTGTTTTTTCTAACCATAATGCATGTCAAAATCTTGCGCTCTGCCCAAGGCGTATAGATTCATTTGTAGGGCTACCATGGTTGCATTTGCAATGTTTAATCATTAATAAAGGACGTTTTGCAATCAAATTTTGTTCTCTGTCTTTCAGTTTTTATTTTTGCACAAAAAATAAAATGGCAATGTTTCATTTTCTTTTGTTTTGCTTAAAAATAAAATTCTAAAATAAAGCATGAACCCGTTCGTGCAGACTTGATCCTCCGGATACCATTGATAACAATTTTGATATGACTATGTATGACTTTGACAAGCCGATTTATCAAGCCGAAGAAGGGGATGAGAAAGATTGTGAACTCCCTGAAGAACTGGCCAGATTGTTGAAACAAGAGGAAAGGGTCATCCAGCCTCACCAGGAGACTGTAGAAATCATCAATATTGGTTCCGAGGATGCCAAGAAAGAGATCAGGATTGGTGCCAGCTTGCAAGCAGATGTGAAGAAAACTTTGACTGAAATGTTGCGCGAGTATGTTGACATCTTCGCCTGGTCGTATCAAGACATGCCGGGGTTGGATACGGATATTGTCGTGCACAGGCTGCCATTAAGAGAAGAATGTCCGCCAGTCAAGCAGAAACTTCGTCGGACTCACCCCGACATGGCTTTAAAGATTAAGGAGGAAGTCCAGAAGCAGTGGGATGCTGGGT
This sequence comes from Lathyrus tuberosus, assembly GCA_022829125.1. Lineage (NCBI taxonomy): Eukaryota > Viridiplantae > Streptophyta > Magnoliopsida > Fabales > Fabaceae > Lathyrus > Lathyrus tuberosus. The sequence continues at coordinate 2,621,053 of JALAZF010000414.1, read as the reverse complement.
TTCTTGCTGTGACAAAGTATCCTCCGTGGGTAGCCAACATCGTGCCAGTACCGAAGAAAGATGGAAAAGTGAGAACGTGTGTGGATTATCGAGATCTTAATAAAGCTAGCCCGAAAGATGATTTTCCACTACCTCATATTGATGTGCTGGTCGATAATACAGCTCAATTTTCAGTGTTCTCCTTTATGGACGGGTTCTCCGGGTACAACCAGATCAAGATGGCACCTGAAGATATGGAGAAGACCACGTTCATTACTCTGTGGGGTACATATTGCTATAAAGTAATGCCTTTTGGGTTGAAAAACGCAGGGGCAACATACCAGCGGGCGATGGTGACATTGTTTCATGACTTGATTCATAAGGAGATCGAATGTTATGTAGATGATATGATTGCCAAGTCGAGAACAGAAGAGGAACACCTGGTTAACCTGAAAAAGCTGTTTGAAAGATTGAGAAAGTTTCGTCTGAGATTAAATCCAAACAAGTGCACGTTTGGGGTGCGTTCTGGAAAGTTACTGGGTTTCATTGTGAGCGAAAGAGGAATCGAGGTTGATCCTGCCAAGGTGAAAGCAATACAAGAAATGCCTGAACCGAGAACAGAAAAAGAGGTTCGTGGTTTCTTGGGTAGATTGAACTACATTGCAAGGTTCATATCTCATCTAACAGCCACGTGTGAACCAATATTTAAATTGTTAAGGAAAGATCAAACGGTCAGGTGGAATGACGATTGCCAATTGGCATTCGATAAGATAAAAGAATACTTGCAGGAACCTCCGATTCTAATGCCTCCAGTTGAAGGGAGACCACTGATAATGTATCTGACAGTGCTTGAAGGTTCCATGGGTTGTGTTCTCGGTCAACATGACGAGACAGGTAGGAAGGAGCATGCTATCTACTACCTGAACAAAAAGTTCAATGATTGTGAGTCCCGATACTCCATGCTTGAAAAGACATGCTGTGCGCTTGCATGGGCCGCTAAGCGATTGAGGCAATATATGGTTAGGCACACAACCTTGTTGATTTCAAAAATGGATCCTGTCAAGTACATTTTCGAGAAACCAGCATTGACAGGCAGAGTTGCACGGTGGCAAATGGTCTTGACAGAGTATGACATTCAGTACACTTCACAAAAGGCCATCAAAGGAAGTATCTTGTCCGACTATCTTGCACAACAGCCGATTGATGATTACCAACCCATGAAATTTGACTTCCCTGATGAGGACATCATGTTTCTCAAAGCTAAAGACTGCGAGGAACCACTTTCGGAGGAGGGGCCAGACCCTGAATCCAAATGGAGTCTGATGTTTGATGGGGCTGTCAATATGAATGGGTGCGGAGTTGGAGCAGTTCTTATCACGCCGGAAGGTGTTCATATGCCTTTCACTGCCCGAATAACTTTCGGATGCACCAACAATGAAGCAGAGTACGAAGCTTGTATAATGGGGATCGAGGAGGCGATTAATCTACGGATTAAGACCCTTGATATATTTGGTGATTCAGCTTTGGTAATCAATCAAGTGAAAGGGAGTTGGTACACGCACCAAGCAAATCTAGTGCCGTATAGAGATTATACAAGGAGATTGCTGACATTTTTCACAACAGTGAAACTGTACCATATTCCTCGGGATGAGAATAGATTCGCCGATGCCTTGGCCACTTTGTCTTCCATGATCAAAGTGCAAGGATGGAACCATGTACCTAAGATTGAGGTATCCCGCCTTGACAGACCAGCATTTGTGTTCGCGGTCGATGCAGCGTCTGATGACAAGCCATGGTTTCATGACATTAAGTGTTTCTTGAAAAGTCAAGAGTACCCGTCCGGGGCATCGTCCAAAGACAGGAAGACGTTGAGAAGGTTAGCTGGTAGTTTCTTCTTGAACAAAGATGGCGTGCTGTATAAAAGAAATTTTGACACGGTCCTGCTTAGATGTGTGGATAGACATGAAGCAGACTTGTTGATGATTGAAGTGCACGAAGGCTCTTTCGGTACCCATGCCGGAGGACATGCAATGGCTAAAAAGTTGTTAAGGTCGGGATATTATTGGTTGACTTTGGAGTCAGATTGTTGCAAATATGCCCGCAAATGCCATAAATGCCAGATCTATGCAGATAAAGTGCATGTACCTCCAAATCCGTTGAGTATCATGTCGTCGCCTTGGCCGTTTGCCATGTGGGGCATTGATATGATCGGAAAGATTGAGCCTACAGCTTCTAATGGTCATCGTTTCATCTTGGTGGCGATTGATTATTTCACTAAATGGGTTGAAGCTGCATCCTATGCCAATGTTACAAAACAAGTGGTAGCTCGTTTCTTAAAACGGGATATCATTTGCCGATATGGAGTTCCCGAAAGAATCATTACCGATAATGGCTCTAATTTGAATAATAAGATGATGGCTGAGTTATGCCGGGACTTCAAAATCGAACATCACAATTCTTCTCCGTACCGCCCAAAGATGAATGGCGCGGTCGAAGCGGCCAACAAAAATATCAAGAAGATTGTGCAGAAGATGGTTGTCACGTACAAAGATTGGCATGAGATGTTACCATTTGCTTTGCATGGGTATCGAACGTCGGTACGCACGTCCACTGGGGCGACCCCATTCTCACTTGTATATGGTATGGAGGTAGTGCTACCGGTTGAAGTAGAGATTCCGTCCCTCAGAGTTATGATGGATGTTAAGCTAGATGAAGCTGAATGGGTACGAGCCAGATTTGATCAGCTGGACCTTATTGAGGAAAAGCGATTGGCGGCTGTATGTCATGGGTAACTATATCAGCGCAGAATGAAGCAGGCATTTGACCAAAAGGTGCGTCCTCGGGTTTATAAAGTCGGAGATGTGGTACTCAAAAGGATCCTTCCTCCCAATACAGATCACAGGGGCAAATGGACTCCTAACTATGAAGGTCCATTCGTGGTTAAAAAGGTCTTTTCGGGCGGAGCCTTATTGCTTACAACCATGGATGGCGAAGACTTTTCATCCCCTGTCAACTCGGACGTAGTCAAAAAATACTTCGCATGAATAGACTCGCTGGATAATAAAAATAAAAAAAATCCAGGCAAAAAAGGGCATCCCGGCGAACCAAAAACAGAATAAGGTTCGGGCAAAAATTAGGGATATAATTGAAAAAAAGATTGTACACCCGGTAAGTTGAAAACCCGAAAGGGCAACTTAGGCAAAAAAGGGTATCCTGTTGGATTGAAAACCTGAAAGGGCGGTCCACGCAAAAGAGGGATTTAAGCGAATGACTACGGTCTGAGTTATCTGTACCCATTACCGTTTGAACAACTGACATTCTGAAAGATAGGAATCGGTCTGATCATTCCTCAGAAGGCAAGGTCGGGGAGTTTTGAAGACATACTGGTCATAACAGAATGGAAACTCAGTGGAATTCCGTTTTCACATTGCCATTAGGATAGTTTCTTTTTTCAATTTTCAGCGATCACCTCTTTCCAGGGATTGCTTCCTGATGTAATTGCCTATTCTGGGCTCTCAGTCAATAAATTGAATTTCAATAAAAAGCTTTCTATTTTTGTTTTATTGCTTTGTTTGCAAAAACGTCCTAATTTTTTATAAAACATTGCATTTGAAAACATGGCGGCCTTGCAATAACATGCGCAGAAAAAACATTTGAAATTACTTTGAATGTTGAATATTCCCGGATGGTGGATTCTAGCCACGCAATATTCGGGGCATGTGTGCATATTCTTTTGTTGCAGGTAGCAGGTGCAGATGATTTTAAGCACAAGGCGAGTAATCATTTACCCCACGCAAAAGACTGGGACAATTACGGGTAAGGAGGTCGGCGTTCATCGTTCGGTCGACGGTCATTCATAACGGTTCGATATCATTGAATTAAGTTCAACTGGGTACCGTTGTATCTTATTAAGTCGATTCTCTCATACAGTACTTCCAACAGCTACAAGCTTTTCTGTGTCGATGACGGTCGCAAATTCCCCAAGAGAGTGGTCTCGTTGATACCGAAGCTGATGGTCATTATCCCCAGCGAAGTCGCAGGAGTTGGAAGAGGCTAAATCTTCTGTAAAATCCTCTTATGACATCCTCTTCGGGGATAAATTGTTGGTTTGCCCAAGCATGGGGTATGTTTGTTTCCCCAGCATGAAGTGTTGATCATCCCCAGTAGAGTTTGAGGACAGTTGGTCTTCTGTAAAATCCTCTCAAAAGGCATTCCCCAGCACGAGACGTTTTAAAACAGTTTCCGCCAGCAGAGTTTGTTCTAAACTCGTCAGCCCTAACAGAATTGTCTAAAGGGAAGCTCGCCTAACATGGGGCATTGTGGTACTTATCCTAAGCTCGACAGTCATATTCTTCAGCAGACTATTGTGGATTTGCTTTGGGTTTCCCCAACAGATCTCTAGGGACTCTTTCCTAGCAAGTTGCAGTGGAATGTTCTAACCAGGATTTGCATATCCAGGCAGAGTAGTCATGATCCCCAGCGAGATTGTGTCTCTGGTAATGATCCCCCACAGAGGTCAACATCGAATCTTGTCAGCAATACTCCCCAGCTGAGTTGTTGTTCTCCTCGCAGAGGTTTATAGGATCGGCAGAATCTATTCCTCAACAAGGATGGTACAGTCTTTCCCCAACCGGGTCAGAAGGTGGATAACCCCTACAAAGGGTCTTGGATTGGATAGATCCCCAAGCAGAGTTTTTATGACTTTTCTTCCCTAGCAAGACGCCATGCAAAGAAATTCTCATCCCCAGCGGAATTGTTGTGACCAGAATTCATTCCCCCAGCAGATGAAGTGATTACTGGCAGATTTATTATTCTTCAAGTCCAATTTATTTTTGCCGAACTTGACAATTCGAAGCAGACGGATTGTTCATTCATTCTCCAGCAGAGATACTATCCTCTCAGGAACCTCTAAAGTCAAGTCATTGATCATTGTTCCTCAGCAAAGTAGGCAGAGATGTCTGACACGGATGCAGAGTGCAATCCGGTATTGGAATATTGCAAAAGTCCAACAGTGGATTGGCAAAAGTCCGTCTTCGGGTGGCAAAAGTCCAACAGTGGATTGGCAAAAGTCCGTCTTCGGGTGGCAAAAGTCCAACAGTGGATTGGCGAAAGGTCCATCTAAGGGTGGCAAATTCTAAAAGTCCAACAGTGGATTGGCAAAAGTCCATCTTCGGGTGGCAAAGCAGCTAAAAGTCCAACAGTGGATTGGCAAAAGTCCATCTAAGGGTGGCAAATTCTAAAAGTCCAACAGTGGATTGGCAAAAGTCCATCTAAGGGTGGCAAATTCTAAAAGTCCAACAGTGGATTGGCAAAAGTCCGTCTTCGGGTGGCAAAAGTCCAACAGTGGATTGGCAAAAGTCCGTCTTCGGGTGGCAAAAGTCCAACAGTGGATTGGCGAAAGGTCCATCTAAGGGTGGCAAATTCTAAAAGTCCAACAGTGGATTGGCAAAAGTCCGTCTTCGGGTGGCACGAAGCTGCAAAGTCCACCAGTAGCGTGGCAGGCCAGTAGTCGTCTGAAGTTGCATAAAAGACATTATTAAAGTCCACCAGTAGTGTGGCAAGCCAGTAGTCGTCTGGCGTCGTTCAAAAAGACATTTCTAAAGTCCACTAGTAGCGTGGCAGGCCAGTAGTCGTCTGGAATTGCATAAAAGACATTATTAAAGTCCACCAGCAGTGTGGCAAGCCAGTAGTCGTCTGGTGTCGTTCAAAAGACAGTTTTCTCCGACAATGTTTCATTGAAGATTCAATCCAGCAATGTCGGGGAAGTTTCTTCCTCATCATCCAGAGCAAATTTTTGGTTATATTTGGTATTCAATCACTATATACCTTGAAAGTCCGAAAGCAATTGCTTTCAGGCATTCAGGTCTACAGCGCTTGAATAGGGGCAGCTGTAATACCCCAAAATTTGCTCTCCCTCTTTGTCATCATAGCATGGCATTATCATTTATCATATCATATCCACCTCATTAACATTACATTGCATTTAACATAGAAAAATGAAGCATGACATCCTTCTTACCATCAGGGCATGTGATCAGGTGGAAGGGGGACAATCAAGGGATCATTCAAAGCACAAAAAGGTCAATCAAGTTTCCTTAAAGCAAGCCAAGAGGTCTTTCATGTCTCATACCATCTCAATTGATCATCCACAACCTCAAGGATGAGAGATACAATGGGAGATTGAAGCATTACATCTTTCACTATGCAAGAGGTTCAAAAACTGAAGGAAAACCCTCAAAAGAGATAGCTCATTGATCCAAAATCATCCTCAAATGGCATATATCATCATCCTTTAAGAAGGTACACAACATACTCTGAGGAATTTGAAATTGAAGACTGCACATTTTTCTCCTAGGAGGTGGGCACCAAAACTAGGGTTTCCCATTAAATCAGGGAATCTTTGATTTTTTGGACAAAACTTGATGTCATGGTATTCTACATGTTCTTAAGTGTATGTGTATGTAAAATTGCCTCTCAATTGGTTTTGGAAGTGTTTCAATTGGGAAAAAAATCAGAAATCAGGAAAATTGGGGCCAAGTCAAATAATCAGAGGAAAAAGTCAACTCTTGACTTCTTGAGCCCAAAATCATGAAATTCATGTTACATATGTCCAATGTACAAAATTTGGTCAAGAAACTCCAAAGGAATCATGAAAAAATCAAGAGGTGGAAAGTTGCCATTTTTGGAAGAGGAAGGGTTACTAAAAATAGCAAGTTTTGGCCATTTTGCATCAGAGTTTGAACCAAGGCCATTTAAAATTGAAGCACCAAATGGAAATTCCACTCGGCCACAACAAAAGATCTTGTTTTAAGCTTCACATCCATATGTGGAACATCTCCATTGGATAAAAATTGAGTGAGATATGATTGATCAAAGTTTGAGCAAAGTAGGTCCAAAACTAGGTCATGACCAAGATTTTCAAGGCACGCGCGCAGTCATTTTCTCAAACACTTGGTGGGCCAAATGTATTGATCAATTACTCATGATTAGAGGCTTCAAATGGAAAACTTTTCAACATCAAAGTTGTTCCTTGTAGTGTCATCTTCAATACTCATGTTGGACAAAATTCCATTTGATCAAGTTATAGTGGAGATATATTGGTTCAAGGTCATGTTGATTGTGCTGAAATTTTGTGTGCCAAGTTGCCATGCCATGACTTGCTTGCCACGCCCACAAATCAGTTCCAAACCCTGATGTTCCAAGCTATTTTTTCACCAACTTCCAAGCCTTAATTCAATCCAAAATCAACATCAATCATGTTCTATGATGTTCTATCTTTCATTTGGCACATAAACCTCATTGAATCATTCACTAACAAGAGAGAAAATCATCTTCAAACAACCACTGCTGTATTTGTTCTTAACTGTCATGAAAAAGCAAAAAAAAACAAATGTTGTTGTTGATTGTCATAGCACTCATCCGTGCATTGCTCATACTGTCCAACCATTTCCTCTTTCAACCAAACACATTTCACCTACACTATGCACACTAGCACGTGCCTTGCATGAAATTGGAAAAAGCAAACTTGCTAAGCAAGTTTCTGATATAACAGCCATGCCCTCACCTTTTCAATTCCACCATAACTGTCATGAACCACCACCACCTTATCATTGCCAATCTAACTCGCCCCCTAACTAACTTGATTCAGTTAGTTAGGGTGGACTCACTTTAACCACCTTAACTCAATTAACCAACTCACTAAACCATGGTTAACTCATAGTATAAAACAAAACTTCTCTTCACAAATTCATTTTCAACTCCACTCTTCTCATTTCACTCCCAAACACTCTCTAATTTTCTCTCTGATTCTTTCACATTCTCTCCAAAAAACTCTCTCAGCTCTACTCTCAACATCACCATTGCAAGGAAGCTTCGAGTTCATATTGTTCAGCCTACTCCTCAATCTTCTATGATTCTCTCTCAACTTCACCAAAGAGCAACTGATTTTTGAGCTTGGATCTCATTTCTTCTCCCCTGAATCATCATCTTCATCAAAGCCTTTATTTGGCCAAGTGAAGCTTAAGGAAGAAGCAAGCATTTCCTCTGGTTTTCTCAGACTCTACAAGGACTGCAAGATCAGGTTCCGAAGCTTACAAACTCTCCTCTCACGTTTACTTGTTTATTTTGTTGTTTTCATGGTGATATGAGCTCACTAGGAGCATTTGAACTCTGGCTAGTTGATAGAGCTTCTTAAAGGCTTAGATCCAAAAGTTAGGGCACAAGTTCATCTCCTCTGTTCTTGCTGTGTGTGCATGTTTCGTTGTTTTTATGAGCATATTCTTGATCTACATGAGCTTAGCTTCAATTTGGTAGGCGATTTGTGTGTTTTGGTGAACATGTGAGTGTTGCAGGTGGTGGTTCTCGCCGGAGAAGGTGACCGGAGGTCCCTCTCCGGCCGGTGAACTTGTTTAGGGTTTTATTTGCAGTTTGAACGTGGACCGTTGGATGTTCATCATCGTGTGGCTTGTGTGATGACAGCGCATAAAAATGTCACATGCGTGGCACATGTTTTATTTTAATCAGAGTGAACATTATGTGGTGTGGCACACTGTATGTGGTATGGTCACTCACGCGCGTGTGTTAGATCTGGTTACTTTGACTTTCGTTTGACCTTGACTTGATCCAATGGCCATGAGTGAGTCAATTTTGTTGACTGAGAGAACATGCTAGTTATGGTGTTTTGCGCGCTTATTGGACCTAAGCCAGATTGATATCCACACCCCATGTTTTCAAGGCCCAATGATTTTTGAACTGAGTGATTACTAGGCATGCACCCCCATACATTTTGCATTGCATTTTATTTTTTATTTTTGCTACACGTTTTCTTTTTAATTTTTAAAAATACTAAATAGCATCATAAAATTCCACAAAAATTCATGAGCCTTCTTAAAACATTTAGACATTTTTTCATGATTTTGTTTCTTGATTTTATGACCTTTTTGCCCCTGTTCCATAATTTTCTTTGAATTTCTTTGGTGTGCATTCTTAATGTGGTACATGATTTTGTTTAATTTTGTTCTTGATCATTAAAATTTTTTTTGATGCTCTTCTTTTTGAATTGAGTCATTAGCATCTTGAGGTATGTTAAGTGTTTTTTATTTGATTTTTTTTGGTCATTTTATGGCATGTTTGGTGTTCACTTTTGTGCTACTTTGTATGATATGTCTATGTGACCTAAGTGCATTGTTTGACACCATTTTGCCTTGGTTCCTTGCATGCTACTTTGATATGTGATTCATCTATGATTAGTGAACTTCAATACCATGTTTTCATAATTTTCATGAGGCCATTTGATTTTTGTTTGATGCATTTCATTTAAAGCATTATAACATGTCATATCATTGTAATCTTTTGTGCATGTTTACATGTTTTCTTTTGTGTATACTTGCATGATCATTTGCCTATTTGGTGAGCTACACTCTTGACATTATAGGACATAGATACATATCATATGTCATCTTTGCTTGTTGATTATCATTTGAACCTTGTGCACCTTTAACATGTTGTGTTTGCACTTTCCTTTGTTTGGAACTTCCATTTCAATCCTACTTCTTCTATCACTTCTTAAATGTCTTGATGTGCTTCATGAATACTTGTGAGAGGTTTGTGAATCATTTTTCATTTTTATTTCAATTCTGATCCATGGATTACATGTTCCATTTATGCACATTTCTTCTTTTTCCCTTCATCTTTCATTCTCCCTTTTCTTATGGTGGCATGTTCTAATGCCATGGATGATGTTTGTTGCCTATCCACTTGGACTTGCATGATAATAACCATTTGTTTTCCATATGATGTACATTCTGGTTGTGGCTCTAGGATTTGATTTCTCATTTAATTCTTTTGAGTGTTATGATGCATTACATGTTCTTTTACTTCTTACACTTATTATACATGTTTACTAACCATGTAGGGGCTTTGGTAAGTTTCAATTGAGTGTGGATAAGGAATCCACATTCAACTTCTATCCTTTCTCTTCTACAATTCCATTTTATGTTTTGTTAAGCACTTATGTGCTTTCTTTTAATAACTCATTACTTTCCCTTTTTGAATTACAATTCATCTTCTACTTTAGAAGTGAATTGTTTAATTCTTTCTTTCTTTAGACTTTAGGTTGAAACCTCACAAACCTTAGGATCACTCCCTTAACTAATCAATTAGGATTGAGTCTTAGTCCATATAGATTTTTACCTTTATCCTCTCTTGAGTCTCTTTTCTCATCTCAAAGAAAATTCAAAATATCTAATAAAGGTAGGCATTTATTGCATTTAGGCCTTTCATATAAAGAAAAGGTTATAAGGGGTCTTCTCTTATAATCTTAGAATGTGTAGCATATAGCCCATCTTGGGTCAATGTGTTAAACATTTGATCTTGTATGAGGGACTTAAATGCAATATTTGTTGAAGATACAAATAAAAAACACTTCTTCATTTCTTAATCAACAAAACACTTAATAAACACAAGTATGCTAGTGTGTTTGAACCTTGACAATTGGAACTAAGTGTGAGGGTCTTCTTCACCCTTTGTGTGCTTTCTTACCCATTCCATCTTGGAATGCAAGAATGTACACATTCCAATAACTAAGATTCAGATACACTATCATATGCAAATAAACACTTCCTTCTAAAAGACAAAAACCAACAATAACGTCTTTCCTTTGGGAATTCTTTTCTCATCTCATTCACTCTCAACGTATGAACGTGCTCCTACTCGTTCTCTTGCAAGATGGTAACGCACTCGGACCAGCGAGCCTGCAACACCTGAGCTAGAACGTAAGCCGTTCTCTGAAAAACACAATCCACCCCTAGTGAGGGGAACTACGTCGCTCTGATTCTCATGTTCCCGATGAGATACGTAGGCAGTGGGGTAGGGCCCATTCGAGCACTTCTTTTATTTTCCCTACATTTGTTTCTCTTTCTCTTTCCATTCCTTTTCCAGTTCCATTTCCAGTATCCTTTTCTATCACCCTTTGATCGAGACAAGCAAGCGTGGATCCCATCGGGTACGATGGACGCGAGGGGGTGCTAATACCTTCCTCTCGCGTAACCGACTCCCGAACCCAGTTCTCTTGGTCGCGAGACCATGCTCTTTCCTTTCCTTCAGGTTTATGCAGTGTTTCCTTTCCCTCTCTTGGGATAAATACACATTGCTGGCGACTCTGTTCGGTGCCACTTTCGCGTTTGTACTAGGATGAAAATCCCGGGAGCGACACCGATGCATTGAGCCGGAAATCTTTGCATATGTCCGCTTTAATGGTTAAGGAGTGGGAGCTTTTGGAACCGTTTAGAGATTTGAGTTTGGTATGTGAAGTGTCGTCGGATAGTGTGAGGCTGGGTATGTTGAAGGTTACTAATGATTTTCTGATGACGGTGAGGGAGAAATAGAAGTTGGACGTGAAATTGGTGGATTTGATGTTGGTTGACGGAAAAGATGCGAGTGGTGATTTTCAAGTGGATGTTAATGGTGTGTTGAGATTCCATGGGCGAATTTGTATTTCGGACGATTCAGATTTGAAACGAAAGATTTTGGAAGAAGGACACCGGAGTAATTTGAGTATACATCCGAGAGCGAACAAGATGTACCAAGATTTGAAAAAGATTTTCTGGTGGTCTGGATTGAAAAGAGATGTGGCTCAGTTTCTGTATGCTTGTTTGACGTGCCAGAAGTCGAAAGTGGAACATCAGAGGCTGAGTGGTTTGTTGCAACCGTTGGATATTCCGGAATGGAAATGGGATAGCATTTCTATGGATTTTGTAACGGGGTTGCCGAATACTCAGCGAGGGCATAATGCTATTTGGGTGGTTGTTGATAGGCTGACTAAATCGGCTCATTTCATTTCGATTGACATCAGTTTTTCTTTGGAACGGTTAGTTGAGATTTATATCAGTGTGATTGTGAAGTTGCATGGAGTTCCGTTAAGTATTATTTCTTATCGAGATCCAAGGTTTACCTCGAGATTTTGGGAAAGTTTACAGAAGGCATTGGGTTCTAAATTGAGGTTGAGTTCGGCTTATCATCCGCAGACGGATGGGCAGTCGGAGAGAACGATTCAGTCTTTGGAAGATTTGTTGAGAGCGTGTGTTTTGGAACAAGGTGGTACGTGGGATAGTTATCTTGCGTTGATTGAATTCACGTATAATAACAGTTTCCATTCTAGTATTGGGATGGCACCGTTTGAAGCGTTATATAGACGAAGATGTCGAACACCGTTGTGTTGGCACGAATCTGGTGAGAGAACGGTGGTTGGACCGGAGTTGGTGCAGCAGACTACGGAAAAAGTGAAGTTCATTCGTGAGAAAATGAAGGCTTCTCAGAGCATGCAAAAGAGTTATCATGATCGGAGACGAAAGGATCTTGAGTTTCAAGAGGGAGATCATGTATTTCTGAGGGTTACGCCGGTAACGGGTGTAGGTCGTGCATTGAAATCGAAGAAACTTACTTCTCGGTTTATTGGTCCTTACCAGATATCTGCGAGAGTGGGTGCTGTGGCTTATAGGGTGGCGTTGCCGCCGAGTCTGTCGAATTTGCATGATGTGTTCCATGTTTCATAACTTCGAAAGTATATTCCAGATCCGTCGCATGTGATTCCGATGGATGAGGTTGAGGTAAGGGAGAACCTTACGGTTGAGGCTTTGCCAGTGAGTATTTTGGATCGCGAGTTGAAGCGGTTGCGGGGCAAGCATATTGCACTTGTGAAGGTAGCGTGGGGAGGCGTTGCTGAGGGCAATTTGACTTGGGAGTTGGAGAGTAGGATGCGGGAGTCGTACCCAGAGTTGTTCGTCTCAGGTAAGATTTTCGAGGACGAAAATTTCTAAGTGGGGGAGAGTTGTAACGCCCCGGTCAGTTTTGTCAGTTTTGTCTTTTTAATTAATTGAGTCGTTTTGAGTATTTTATTATTATATTACTTTACTTCTGACTTTTATGTGAAAGTATGTTATTTTTTGTCGTGAATATATTTTGTCGCGTTTTGGGAACATTTGTGAGATATTTAAGTGTAGGGGTATTTTGGGCATTTTGATTTATTTTGTTAAGTTAGAATATAATAGAATAGAAAGAGAAGAAGAAAAGAAAAGGAGAAGAGAAGAAAAAGAGAGAATTTGGGAAAACTTGGAAATCAATCAACCGACTTTCTAGAACACGATTAAATCGGGTAAGGGTGCGAAACTCGATTATACTATGTTTGTGTATGATTATGTATGTGTTTGCTTGGATGTTTCTTGTCTTTCCATTGCTTTTGAGTTCTAGGTTGAAATGAGAAAATATGTTGAGGAATCGATGTTTTCGCGGTCGGAAATAGATATAATTTGCGTTGTATGATCACCATGTGTTTATGAGTCATTGTTGATAATTGTTTTGCTGTTGGAAGTGATTTGGAATGAAAAATGAGGTTTTTGGGGGTTTTGGATCGTGTAACCCGTAACAGAATTTTTCTGGTTCTGGTGTGATTCGCCAGGCGAATTTGGGATTCTCCAGGCGAATTGAGTCTCGCCACTAGTTCGCCAGGCGAAGTGCTGGCGAAGGGAGATTCGCCAGGCGAATTCGTAAGTCACCAGGCGAAATCGGAATTACAGAAAGGGGGTAGCTTCTGTAACTCTTGGGGTTTTTCTAAATTGGTGATTCGCCACTAGTTCGCCGGGCGAAGTGCTGGCGAATGGGATTCGCTAGGCGAATGGCTGGCGAATGGGAATTCGCCAGGCGAATTCTCAAGTCGCCAGGCGAATTTGGCTGTATCTCAATAAATTCGTTTCTTTGAAAATTCATAACTTTTGATCCGTGGTTCGGTTTGAGGCGGGGTTGGATGCGTTAGAAAGCTTATAAAATGTACTTTATTATGATGATGATTTTAGAGATTGTTGGCCGATTAAATTATGTCGGGAATTAGAAAATGTGTTATTTTGTTGTTGACTTTTGTCGTTTAATTGTGTGAACTTGATGTGTATGTGTAATATGCTTTTGGTGTGAATATTGTATAACTTGTATACTGTTGAGTGATGAAATTGCATGAAATACATATTGAGATGATGATTGGTGGCCTTATGGCAAGAAAATGCGATGTATGGTAATTGTTGATATATGCATGATTATGGATGTGTATATGTGTGCATATTAAATGTCATGAGTCATTGTATGCCAAGCATCATGATATGCATTGTTGTGACGTCCTGAGTGACGGATTGATTCCAGAGGGAATCTGCTATAACATCGTGCGCCTTAAAAATAAGAGGACCTAAAGCGATTTGATATATCGTGCGCCTTAAAAATAAGAGGACCTAAAGCGATGGTTATAGACGATCGTGTGCCCATGTGGGGTGTGAACGATTGGATTGTGCGCCTTATACCGAGAGGACCTAAAGCAATCCATAAACGTCGTGCGCCTTATACCAAGAGGACCTAAAGCGACAGGAAACATCGTTTGCCCGACGGGGTGTTACTTGAGTGATCCTCAGTAACGAGCGATGATTCCAGCAGAGTTCCTGAGTGAACTAGTGATGAGGAATATTGGAAGTCGGTACCGCATGGCATGTACATAGAGTCGTTGTGTCGGTCTCTGTGCATTTGCATAAATCATGGATTAATTGTGTATGGAATTGTGAATGTGATTGATGAGATGGAATATGCGTAATTGTATTGATGATGAGTGTATTGTGTATGATTGATGTGTAGTGGTATTTGATACTTGAGAATTGTACTGTGTTGTGTTGTATTTGATTGTGGTGCATTTGTGGTGAGAATATTTTACGTGTGCATTTCTGTGTTAATATATAATTATATGCAACTGTATTATGATTGTTTTTCTCACCCTTCTGCTGTTTTATAATGCTCTATGAGGCATTGCAGATTAGAGTTGCTGGAGGTCTTTTTGTGAAGCTTTGCGTCTTCATTCTTTTGTCAGTCGGCTCTGATATGTGACACAGGGTAGTTAGGGAGGCCGTTTGTGATTATTTTGTATTATGTATATGCATCTTTTGAATTGTACATGTATGGTTGTACATGACGAACAAACTTTCATGATATATATATATATATATATATATATATATATATATGTTGATATTCAGTTACGGATTTTCCGCTTTTATTCTGTTTCTGAATTGTGGGTGTAATACTACCTGAATGGTTGCATATCTGTATGAGTAGGTGTTGTATGTTTTGTTTCAAATTGATGTGACCCCTCGGTATATGCCGTGCATGTTTAAATATACTCTGATGAAATTTTGTATTTTACTTATTGCTTTAATAGCTTGGGGGTATAGATTGGGGGTGTCACATCTACCACTTCCGTTCATGAAGAAGCAACACGTATATCATCTCCATTAGAAAAGTACAAAAATGCAATATTTGGGTTACATATGATGGCCATGACTAGTAAGAAACAAAAACAAGTGAAAAAGATATAGAAAGAAATTGTCACCTTGCAACAATTGCGGAATTTGAATCAAATGGACAAAGGTAGAATCACCATAAACCTATAAACATTACCTAAGCGCGAGAGTAAAGGTCTAAGAAAACAAACATAAAATCAGTTGTAAAACGTAAATTACAAGGAGAAACAAAGATACAGAGCTTTGTTGCGAAAGGATCAAAAGAGAGAGTTATTGCGATCATTCCTTTTTTATAGGTAACCAAGAAGTACATTTCTATGACTAAAATTTAAAAGAGTACCAAAAGCTATTATCAATAACTTAAGATTAGCCTTGATGCTATAACCATAATTGAGTGCACTCAAGTGTTATAACGATGTTACCACTCCCTACTAGAAGAGCCTAGAGCTACGTGGAAACGTTAAATTGTGAACTATTTTAGTTATAAGACAAAAATCTATTGACCGTGTTCCCAAGGTTACCTACTCCAACCCAACACGCCTCTGTCCTTATCTCCAAGATAGGGACCTGCCTGGGCATAACGAGACGGCGAAGAAGATCGGTCTAAAGGTAGGTCTCAGAACTTCCATCACAATCCTAATTTCATATATGGCAACAATGCTTTGGGGGACAATTGCTTCATGTCAGCGAAAAGACATAACAAGATCAGCTCAATCCAAAATCTCCTCATAAGAGAGAGATGACCGAGTAGGCTTTTGCGAGAGAAACGTACACCAGATTCATACTACTTGCTCATCATCATGCATATGATCTAATCTCAAGGTCTTTTGCATTCTACGCAGTGTAAATCAAGAGCAGTTTTAACCACTCATTATATATAAGTTTCTTTATGCACCATAATAGGTATTTTTCATTAACTCTTGCAAAATTTCCACCTTTTTGACTTCGTTGACTTAAGCACTGTCTCACCATACTAGTGATTATCACCACCGTATCAAAAAACTTTTCATCCAACATCAATTTTAAACTTCTTGATATATTTTTACTATGTATATACAATATGCACAAAACACACATCTATAATAATCGATAACAATATTAGAAGAATAATAATTGCCTTCATAAAATAAAAGAATAATAACTTGTCATTTTCGTTGGTAAAATTATTTTTTATTACTTCGAAAACAGAATTTTTTTACCCAAATAACCAACTTTTTCAAATTTATTCCCAAAATAACCCATGTTTCAAAAAAGATTCTCAATCTACCCCACTTTCAAACAAAAACTTATTGGAACGAAGTGATGGTGCCAAGCGAATTGGCGACCACACTTACTTTTCTAATGGTGGCGTCAATTGGATTGGCGACTGTAT
Source organism: Lathyrus tuberosus (assembly GCA_022829125.1). Classification (NCBI taxonomy): domain Eukaryota; kingdom Viridiplantae; phylum Streptophyta; class Magnoliopsida; order Fabales; family Fabaceae; genus Lathyrus; species Lathyrus tuberosus. The sequence goes on along the minus strand of JALAZF010000414.1, from coordinate 2,604,379 downwards.
ATGGTGTTGTCAACCCAATTGGCGCTAGTGTGTGCCTTTTCAAAGGTGGCACCAATTCGTCTGACGCTAGAGTGTATTGTGATTTTTTGTTAGTATAAATAGAGGTGACTCCTACCATTTACTTCACGTCATACCTCATTTCAAATTATTATTTTATTTTCTTCATTAGCTCTATCATGGTTGACAAAAGATATGGGCACATATGTTATTCGACAACGAAACCTCCTATGAAAATGTTTTTTCGGAACATCCAAAGTTTCAAGCATCTTGAAAGGAGTTTGAAAAGTTGGTTAGACAGAGAGATTAATGATCGGTGAAGAATTAGAAGTATCAAGAGGCTTGTTTCATATATCTCAATTGCATATGATAATAATGATAGCCAACGTATGTGGGTGCGAGTTAAAGATGACAATGATCTATGGTATAATCAACAGAGTTTTCCATGTGAAATTTTTTGATAGTTCGCATACACTCTTCTTTAGTGAGGAAACGGTCCCCCACTTTTAAATCACCCTCTGACCGCATATACTGGTTGTAAAAAAATATCATAGGATGGCTCATCGTCATCCAAGTTCGAGTTTGTCATATGTTAAGGGGGATAATATACATGACTTAGAGACAACGACGCTTGATGATTGTCGTCTTCGGTGTTGGTGTTCAACAAATAACTGACTTGTATCTCACTTTCTTCTTCATCATCAACAACGTCGACTACAACTTTAGCTTCATCTAAATTTACATCTTCAGCTTCATCTGAATCTACATCTTCAGCTTCATCTGAATCTACAGATGTAGGTTCAGATTGATCAATTATTTGAAATTGTTGAAATGGAAGAGTTTGTTGGAGTAAAGTATACAATTCAATATAGTTGAAACCAGAATGTTCATAACTAACAAATATATTTTCAAAATTTTCATCGTCTCGAACCTTAAGCAGATAAAATTTAACGTGGTTGTTTTAAAAAAACTGGATTTTGATATATAATTTGTGATACAAGACCGAACCCTAATTTTGATTCTATTCTATTTTTCAAATGCATGAATTTTGAATTTCTATTGTTTGTAAATTGGGCAACTTTGGTGTTTCAAAAACCAAACCCAGATACATTAGATACATATGTCTCTTCGTTGTAATGAACATTAATAATATATCTCGGTGCAGATGACATGGCTTAAGTATTTTTGTATGAGAATGATTTGGTGTTGGTTTAAATTGATATGAGAATGATATGTTGTTGGTTTGGTCATGCCACTTCAATAGAGTTATACATATTCATGTAGCATTAATAACACTCACCAAGTTAATTGGTAACTTCTAACACAATTTAAAAGCTTTCTCCAGTCTAACTGGCACTACTGCATGGCCGTGTGCAAGATGCCTACGCGCCTGCAAAACTTGTGAGACAAGACATAACATAGGAATCCTGCCACACCTATGCCATGTAGCTTGTGTAACCTGCAAGCCTTTTAGATACCTATGCCATCATCTTTCCAATTGGCAATGCTTTTTGAAATTGAACGTGGTCGCCAACTGACCTGACGCCACTTGTATTGCATGTATGACTTGCATTAATCATGTACAACTAGTCAATATCTTTTGTTTCCTATAAATACACATAAACTTAGTTCATTTTCATCATCAACAACAAATACTACTCTTCACACTCTCTTAGATTATCTCATTTATAAAATGGTTCTATTGAGTATGGGTGTCGTCAACATCGAGACTTATGTAAGTGTTTATTTCGCTACTATATGCTATATTTTTTCTAATGCATTATAAAAAAAATAACTTTATTCATTTTTTTTGTAGGATCCATCTAGGTTTTGTATTTGTCAACATGAATATGTTATCCCCGACGTGTTTCTTGAACGTTATATTGAGTTCGCCAGTTTTAGACATGTTAGCAAAATCATGTCTTACCCGATTGACTAAGTTTATATTAGCTTTAGAAGAAAGATGGCGACCTGAGACATAAACTTTCTTTTTTCCAACCGGTGAATGTACTATAGCGTTAGAGGACGTGTACATGTTGTTGGGGCTTGCTCTTAAGGGTAAGACAATCAATGGAAAAACCAACTTCGCAAATTTAATTTGCGAGGATCTTTTGGGTGCCGACTTGTTGGATGATAACCCGAGAGGCCAAGGTATCTTACTTTCTCGCCTTAAGACATATTACAACAGTTTAACATTAGATGAAAATTCTAACGAAGAAAGGAAAAAAAAACTAGGTGTTATATTGTGCTTTTAATTGGCTCGTTATTATTTCCCGAAGATATTGATTCTAGTATGCATGTTACGTATTTACGCTTATTAAGACACCTACATAAAATAGGAACATATAGTTGGGGTTCCGCTTGTTTCTCTTATTTGTATATCTCTTTATGTAAAAATGCAAAGAAAGATACATCTACATTTTCTAGATGCGTCGTTTGACTCCAAGCATGAGGTTGGTCTAGATTGTCATCCATAACGCCCATCAACCTCAACGTCTTCACATTCATGTACACACAAAAGTAAGTTAATAACATTATTTCCATTTACTTAATTTATCAATTATTATATCTAAATAATTCATTTGAACTATTTTGGTTAAAACGGCCGGCTCGTGGTATGACTTACAACATATGTCCTAGATATTGTATCGCTCAATATCAAAATCTATTAGATCACCTTACACCTAAAGATGTATTGCCACTAAAAGAATCAATTCATAAAAATTTATTTTTAATATTACCCATTGTAATACCCCAAAATTTGCTCTCCCTCTTTGTCATCATAGCATGGCATTATCATTTATCATATCATATCCACCTCATTAACATTACATTGCATTTAACATAGAAAAATGAAGCATAGCATCCTTCTTACCATCAGGGCATGTGATCAGGTGGAAGGTGGTCAATCAAGGGATCATTCAAAGCACAAAAATGTCAATCAAGTTTCCTCAAGGCAAGCCAAGAGGTCTTTCATGTCTCATACTATCTCAATGGATCATCCACAACCTCAAGGATGAGAGATTCAATGGGAGATTGAAGCACTACATCTTTCACTATGCAAGAGGTTCAAAAATTGAAGGAAAACCCTCAAAAGAGATAGCCCATTGATCCAAAATCATCCTCAAATGGCATATCTCATCATCCTTTAAGAGGATACACAACATACTCTGAGGAATTTGGAATTGAAGATTGCACATTTTTCTCCTAGGAGGTGGGCACCAAAACTAGGGTTTCCCATTAAATCAGGGAATCTTTGATTTTTTGGACAAAACTTGATGTCATGGTATTCTATATGTTCTTAAGTGTATGTATGTGGAAAATCACCTCTCAATTGGTTTTAGAAGTGGTTCAATTGGAAGAAAGATAAAAAATCAGAGAAATTGGGGCCAAGTCAAACTTGAGTTGCACGTGCCTCACTTACTACATGAGAATGGAAGGAAACTTGCCCAACAAGTTGCTCTGCTACATCAGAACCGCATCACCACCACTCTTTTCCATTAAGCCTCACCATAACACACCATGAGTCATCACCATAACATCCCAACCAACCTCACTCGCCCCTAACTAACTTGACTCAGTTAGTTAGGGTGGACTCACTTTAACCATGATAACTCACCTTAACCAACTCACTTAACCACTGTGGTTCATTTCTAACTCATGCTATAAATCAAAATCTCACCTCACAAATCCATTTCAGCTTCATTTTTTACTCTCCCTCTCCAATACTTCAAACTTTTTCTCTCAATCTCTCTTTGTTTTCTCTCTGATTTCACTACATTTCCGCCATCTTCTTTCACATTTCGCCTCTATCATCTTCATTGTTTCATTCTGAGCCAAGAGTAAGAGCAAACAAATCCAAATAGTCAAGTTCGGTTTCAAGAGATTGGAATTTTCAGTGTGATTCTCTGCACGATTTCAAGATTCTCGAGCCTTTATTTGGCCAAGAGTAGCTCAAAGAAGAGGCACGATTCTCTGGTTTTCTGTTCAACTCCAGTTTGTAGCATTTTCAGGTTTCATCTTCTCAAACTTTTCTAGCATGATTTATAGTTTTTTTAGCTCATTTTGATGATATGAGCTCAATAGGAGCATTTGAACTCTGGCTAGTTGATAGAGCTTCTTAGAAGCTTAGATCCAAAAATTTAGGGCAACATGTTCATGCTTGTTTCTTGCTATATGTGAATGGTTTGATGATTTTGTTGGTAGATTCATGATGTTCAAAAGTTCAGCTTCAATTTGGTATACGATTTGTGTGTTTCCATGAGCATGTGAGTTCGCAGGTGGCGGCTGTTGGCCGGAGAAGATAATCGGAGGTCATCTCCAGCCGGTGATCTTGAATGCTAGGGTTTGTGTGTTTTCTAATCGTGTCCGTCTATTTTTTCTCATCGTGTGGTTCAAAAGCATGCCAGCACATTAAAACGCATGTGCATGTCATGTGCATCATTTCTGAACTCACTTAACGTGGTGTGGTGTGGTACATGATATGGAGTGTGGTCCTTCACGCATGTGCACTGATCTTGTTTACTTTGACTGGTTGGTTGACTAGACTTAATCCAACGACGTTTATTGCTTTGACATTTGGTTGACTGAGTGTACATGGTTGATAGTGTGGATTGCGCTCTGAATGTGGACTGGATCATTGCTATCCACACCCCTCTTTTAAAAGCCCAATTAATTTGAACTGATAGTTTACTATGTTTACACCCCCAGTCCTCATTTCACTTTATTTTATTTTTATTTTGTACACGTTTGCTTTTTAATTTTTAAAAATACCAAATTGCATTATAAAATTCCACAAAAATTCATGAGCATCATTAAAACATTTAGAAAACTTTTCATGATTTTATTTCTTGATTTTATGACCTTTTTTCCCCTGTTCCATAATTTTCTTTGATTTTTATTTGTATGCATGCTTATTGTGATACATAAATTTGTGTATTTTTGTTCTCAATCATTAAAAGTTTTTTTGATGCTCTTCTTTTTGCATTGAGTCATTATCATCTTGTGGTATGTTAAGTGATTTTTATTTTATTTTTTTGGGTCAGTTTATGGCATGTTTGGTGTTCATTTTTGTGCTACTTTGTATGATGTGTCTACTTGACCTAAGTGCATTGTTTGACATCATTTTGCCTTGGTTTCTTGCATGCTACTTTGATATGTGATTCATCTCTGATTTGTGAACTTCAATACCATGTTTTCATAATTTTCATGAAGCCATCTAATTTTTGTTTAATGAATTACCTTTGAAGCATAATAACATGTCATATCATCTCAATATTGGTGCATGATTACATGATTTCTTTTGTACATAATGGCATGATCATTTGCATATTTGGTGAACCATTCACTTGACATTATAGGTCATTGGTACATATTGTATGTCCTCCTTGCATGTTGACTTTCATTTGAATCTTGTGCACCTTTAACATGTTGTGTTTGTACTTGTGTTCTCTTTTGAACTTCCATTTCAATTCTACTTCTTCTATCACTTCTTAAATGTCTTGATGTTTACTTCATAAATACTTGTGAGATGTTGGTGAATCATTTTTTACTTCATTTCAATTCTGATCCTTAGATTACATGTTCCATTTATGCATGTTCTATCATTCTTTTTCATCTTTCATCTTCCTTTTCTTATGGTAACATGTTTTAATGCCATTGATGATGTTTGTTGCTTGCTCACTTGGACTTGCTTGATAACAACCATTTGTTTTCCATATGATGTACATTCTGGTTGTGACATTAGGATTTGATTTCTCATCTAATTCTTTTTAGTTTTATGGTGTATTAAATGTTCTTTTATCCCTTATACTTCTTATACATGTTTACTAACCATGTAGGGGCTTTGGTAAGTTGCAATTGAGTGTGGATAAGGAATCCACATTCAAATTTCCTTTCATACCTTTTATAATTTCATTTTGTGTTTTGTTAAGCACTTATGTGCTTTCTTTTAATAACTCATCACTTTCCCTTTGTGAATTACAATTCATCTTCTACTTTAGAAGTGAATTGTTTAATTCATTCTTTCTTTAGACTTTAGGTTGAAACTTCACAAACCATTAGAATCACTCCCTTAACTAATCAATTAGGATTGAGTCTTAGTCCACATAGATTTTACCTTTCTTCTCTCTTGAGTCTCTCTTCTCATCTTAAAGGAAACTCAAAACATCTAATAAAGGTAGGCATTTATTGCATTTAGGCCTTTCACATAAAGAAAAGATTATAAGGGGTCTTCTCTTATAATCTTAAAATGTATAGCATATAACCCATCTTGGGTCAATGTGTTAAACATTTGATCTTGTGTGAGGGACTTAAATGCAATGCTTGTTGAAGGTACAAATAATAAAAAACACTTCTTCATTTCTTAATCAACAAAAACACTTAATAAACACAAATACGCTAGTGTGTTTGAACCTTGACAATTGGAACTAAGTGTGGGGGTCTTCTTCACTCTTAGTGTGCTTTCTTACCCATTCCATCTTGGAATGTGAGAATGCACACATTCCAATGACTAAGATTCAGATACACTATCATATGCAAACAAATAAAAAACTCTTAAAAGACAAAAACAAACAATAACGTCTTTTCCTTCGGGAGTTCTTTTCTCATCTCATTCATGCTCAACGCACGAACGCGCTCCTACTCGTTCTCTTGCAAGATGGTAACGCACTCGGACCAGCGAGCCTGCAACACCTGAGCCAGAACGTAAGTCGTTCTCTAAAAAACACAAATAATCCATCCCTAGTGAGGGGAACTACGTCGCTCTGATTCTCATGCTCCCGATGAGATACGTAGGCAGTGGGGTAGGGCCCATTCGAGCACTTCTTTTATTTTCCCTACATTTGTTATTCTTTCTCCTTTCTTTCTTTCAGTTCCTTTTTTCCAGCATTCTTTTCCTACACCCTTTGATCGAGACAAGCAAGCGTGGATCACATCGGGTACGATGGACGCGAGGGGGTGCTAATACCTTCCTCTCGCGTAACCGACTCCCTTACCCATTTCTCTTGGTCGTGAGACCATGCTCTTTCCTTCCTCTCAGGTTTATGCGGTGTTTCCTTTCCCTCTCTTGGGATAAATACACATTGCTGGCGACTCTGTTTCGGTGCCACTTTCGCGTTTGTACTAGGATGAAAATCCCGGGAGCGACAGCTGGCGACTCTGCTGGGGACAGATTGACCTATTGCTGGTCCATCCTAAGCGAGTCAATCCTAATGCTTGTCTGTTTTTCTTTCATTGGGTGTTTATTGTTGTGCTGTATTTACCGTTTTTTTTTGTATGGTTATTTATTGCCTTACTGCACCCTACTGTATTTACTGCACTTTAGCATTACATATCATATATTATATTGTGTTGCACTGCTTTGTCTGTTTGGCGGGATGGGATTTCTGAGAGATAAGCCCATTACACAGGCTTGAGTATACACTTAGAATTAGAGTGGAGAGTAGTGGGACCTACGTGCCGTTTGGAGTGCGTTGGGTGTTCACGAAATTCACAGCTAGACGAGGCTATCTTGGGACACGTTGTGGCATGCGCATCTTGTGTATTCCAGGATGTAGATCTAGAGAGCTGTCGACTCTAGTGACCGATCATGAGGACCTTAGTGGAAACATCCCTCTTTAGTGGTGACAGTGGCAGACCACATTCTGTGGCAAACCCATTCGCACCCGAGGGCCCACTTTGGAACTTGCATAGGATGACTTTTATTTTCTAAGGGGAGTCAGCGGACGACCTCTTTGATTGGCATAGCATTGTATCTTACGGGCTGAATGTGCTATTGCTTCTCAAACCTCCGAAGCTGACAAGCCTTATTTTCTAAGAACCACACGTGAGTATGGGCGGGATGTTTACAGGTTTGCAGGAAACCCAGCCTCCTACCTACCCTACTTGTGATTCTATGATGATTTCAGACATTGTATCATATGACAGTGATTTGAGTGTTCATCTCAGATATTGCCAGATTCAGAAACACAGTGCACACAGTTCAATACAGACACAGACACTTGATTACCTGATCACATGCCCTTTTGCATTGCATTATCATATCATAATAGTTATGTTTGTCATTTTCAGGTGCATAATACGTTTCTGATTCCAATCCATGGGTTCAACAGAGATCGTTGCCGAGAGAAAGAACAATGTGTCTTACAAGTTTCCAGACCCTGTTTTGGATTCATTGCTCAAAGTTATAGATATGGCTGGTCCGGGTATTCTTGATAGGTTTCAGAAGAGCTACGGGAATTTAGTTGGGATGGTCCGCACAATCACCAAGTATGAACATGATGCTTTGCACACTCTGCTGCAGTTCTACGAGCCTTCGTTGAGATGCTTTCATTTTCCAGATTACATTTTGATGCCAACACTGGAAGAATTCTCATTTATTTTGGGAATTCCGATCACGCCGGTAATACCATTCTTCTCTGGTAGTTCCCCTAGCGTAAAAGAAATTGCTGCTGCGTTACAAATGGATCAGGCAGTGGTAAAGAGTGGTGTGAGCAGTAAAAATGGAGTTAGCGGATTTCATTTAGAATTTCTGTCTGGACAAGCCCAAGAGGCTGCAAGTGCTAAAAATTAGACGGTTTACAATTCCATTTTGGCTCTCTGCATATATGGCCTAGTTCTCTTTCCTAATCAGCAAGACTTCGTCGATATGCAAGCAACAAGAGTTTTCGTTCTTAAAAATCCAGTCCCTACTTTGTTAGGAGATTTTTATCATTCTGCACACTATAAGAACGAGAAAAGAAGGGGAGGATCTATTAGTTGTTGTACTCCACTGCTGAGTCATTGGTTTTTCAAGCATTTGCCTCAGACAGGTGCCTTTGTGGAAACCAAAGATGTGGCGAAATGGTCTAAACGATTGATGGGTTTAACTGCTGATAACATTGTATGGTTTGACCACCGGTTGTTGAGAATAGAGCTTGTCACAAGATGCGAAAATTTTCCAAATGTACCTTTGATTGGCAGAAAAGGAGGGATCAATTATAATCCAGTTTTGGCCATCCGACAGTTTGGGTATGCTTCCAGGAATCCTCCTACAGAGCAAGATGTGGAAGAATCTTTATTCTTTACAGGAACTAAAGATGCGAAGGTGGTAGAAGTAGTAAATGCTTGGAAAGATAAGCATAATATTGGAAAAACAGTTTTTGGGATAGGAGATTGTAGGTCTTATCCTGAATATGACAGGTGGATCGAGACGAAAGTAAAGGAATTGCTTTTACCCTTTTCAAGGGGACCTCTTTTATGTTCAGTACAGACAGAACAACCCACCATGGTGGCTATTGAAGAATGTGAGAAGTGGAAGAAAATGGTCAGAGAGCTGCAGATAGAGAATTCTGGAATGAGCAGATGTCTTCAGAAAGCTCTAGCTGACAACAAAGAGTTGGAAAAGAGAGCCTTGAAAGCGAAAAAAACTTTGGCTGACAAAGAGGAAGATTTTGATGACAGAGCTCGGTACTTTCGGAAACTTACTTTGGGAGCAGATGACACTAGTCAGGCTCACAAGATTACAAAACAGGCTTTAGCCCGAAGCAAGGATTCATTAGCTCAACTTCGTCAAGCTTGGGATGAAGTCAGAATTGAAAATGCCGAGTTAAAGGATCAGTCGAAGACTAAAGACGAGGAGCTTAAAAAGGCACATGAGCAGAGGAGAAAGTATCGGGAAAGTCTCGGTAAAAGTCAAGAACAGTTAGAAGAAGCTAGAAGCCAGCTGAAGAATACCAAGAAAGAGCTTGAAGAAGCCATGATAGAAAGAGAGATACTCAAGACGCAAGCTGGCATAAAGAGACACAAAGGAGTGCATGATGACGAAGCTCTTATGCTGCATATGGGTTCTTTAACTGAAGCTCTTGAGAAAAGGGATGTCTTGATCAAAGAAATGATTGAAAAGCCGAATCACCAGCGCACCCGTATACTTTTTGAGGAGATCAAGTATTCAAGTGATAAGCTGAAGGATGTGGAACTGTCAAACTGATGTTCTTTTCCCTGTATTTTGTTGTTGATGGTTACCATCAGGCTTGTTGATGGATCCATTTTTTCCTTGTATTGCATTGGCGGATGAGCCTTTCTTAAATACTTTAATACTTTGTTGAATGAGTATGAGCAGTTTATTCAGAATTACTCTTTATCAGATATCTGTACACAAGCACATGACCACGATATGTCTCTTTATATCACGATTTCTGGTCTTCAGATTTCTGTGGTTTGGATTAGAATCAGGGTGTAAAGCATTTTGGAAATGATAAACATAACATTGCATGGCATTGCATATCATTCTGCATTTATGTTGCTTGCTTTTCAGGTACTCGTTGCAGGGTCTCTAACCTTTATTTGGTTTCAGGCAGTATAGCTGAGAATTATATTCACCGATATTCAACGCGAAGAAATCAAGTAAGAATCATGGATCAAGTGCAAAGTGATTTGGCTGAAATGAGGGCGCGTATGGACCAGTTCATGACCCTCATGACTGGCATGGCGCAAAATCAGGAGAGATTGAGGCTTCTGGTCGAGCGTCCAGACAATGGGCCCGAAGGTGATCAGCATGACAATTCACTGGGACATGGCATTCCTCCTCCCGGTGGCAACCCTCCTCCTGGTGGTAACAATCGGGGTAATGGAAATGGTAGGCATGCTGGTGTTACTCTTGAAGATCCTCTGGAAGACCAATTTACTCTGTTGGATGCAGATGTGGGTAATCATGGTGATCGAAGGTATGATGAGTTAGCAGAAAAGATCAGGGCCATAGAATGCAAGAACTCTATGGGTATTGATGTTACTAGCTTGGGGCTGGTCCCAGGAGTCAGAATTCCTCCTAAATTCAAGCCTCCCACTTTTGATAAGTATCACGGCAATGCGTGTCCCCAAACGCATCTTCAAGCTTACTTTGGGAAGATTTCAGCCCATACAGAGGACGAGAAGCTATGGATGCATTATTTTCAGGACAGTTTGGCTGGAGCGTCCTTGACCTGGTATATGAAGTTGAATAGAGCTGTTGTGAAGAGTTGGAAAGATCTGGCAGAAGCGTTCTTGAAGCAATACCAGTACAATATCGACATGGCGCCCAACCGCACTCAATTGCAGGGGTTGTCACAAAATGCCAAGGAGAGTTTCAAAGAATATGCACAGAGGTGGAGGGAAATGGCTGCCCAGGTTCAACCTCCCTTGTCAGACAGAGAAATGGCGGATATGTTTATGGGCACCTTGCAAGGGGCCTATCTTGATAGATTAGCTGCTTGTCCGTCAACTGGATTTGCTGATATTGTGATTGCGGGAGAAAGAATAGAAAGTCTGTTAAAGCTTGGAAAGATCCAAGATGTGAGTGGGGCTGGCTCTTCGGGGACGAAGAAATCGTTTGCTAGTAACCAGAAAAGAAGAGAAGGTGATACGAATGCTGTGTTTAGAGGACGAGGCAGAGGGCGTTCTCAAGCTTATTATCAGGTAGATGCTGTAACAATCCCCACACCGTCTGTTCAGAAACAACAACCCCAACAACAAGTTCAGCAGCAACAGCAACAACCTTTTTTCCAACAAAGGTCTAGGCAGAGGGATCGTAAGATGGATCCTCTCCCTATGACTTATGCCGCGCTGTTGCCCCAGCTACTCGAGTTAAAGTTGGTAGAACTCCGTACTATGAAAGCTCCGGTTGCTGGAAACCTGCCACCTAACTTCGATGCTAATGCTCGTTGTGAGTTCCACTCAGGTGCTCAGGGGCACTCCATTGAAAAATGCTGGGCTTTCCATCATAAAGTACAATATTTGATTGATGCTAAAGCCATCAATTTCTCTCCCGCTCCTAATATTACTCAGCATCCCATGCCTGATCATGGTGCGGCAAATGTGTACGTTATTGAAGATGGGAGGAGATTGAATTTGGTGGCAGACATCCATCAAGTGAAAACTTCTTTGTTGGTTGTAAAAGATCGTTTATTGAAGGGACAGGTGTTCCCGGGCTGTAATCAAGATTGTTCTGAGTGTATGAATCAGGAGAATGGCTGTGATAAGTTGAAGATGGGTTTACAGAATCTGATCGATGAAGGATGTCTACAGTTCGACGGAGTCGTGAAAGACACTGATGAGGTATCAACCGTGACCATTTATTATACTCCCGCTGAGATTCAAATGCCGGTCAATTCAGTTCCCGTGGCGAACGTTGCGCAAGAAAGACCCAGTCCTGTCACTATCACGGTGCCAGGACCAATTTCGTTCACATCTACGAAGGCTATCCCAGGGCACTATGGGGCAGATGTGTATTACGAAGGTAAAAAGCAGGAAGTTGAGTCGTCAGTCAGCCTAAATGTTGATAACGTAGGAGGTGTAGGGGGATTTACAAGAAGCGGAAGGTTGTTCGCTCCCCAAACCTTGAGAAGTGATAAAGAGGCAGAAGCTGCAGCAAAGGCTAAGGGTAAACAGGTGGTTGAAAATGCGCCTACACCTGAAGCAGAGACAAAGATTACTTTTGATAAGGAGATGGAAGAATTCATGAAGATAATCAAGAAAAGCGATTATAAGATTGTGGACCAACTGAATCAGACCCCTTCAAAGATTTCAATCTTGTCACTATTGATGTGCTCTGATGCGCATCGGCAGGCGTTGTTGAAAGTATTGAAGAGTGCATACGTGCCACAGGAAATTACTGTTAATCAGCTCGAGGGCGTAATCTCCAATGTTAACGTTAGCCATGGCTTGGGCTTTACAAGTAGAGATTTGACGGTTGAAGGAAGAAACCACAACAAGGCTTTGCATATCACGATGGAGTGTAAGGGCGCTGTGTTATCTCATGTACTGGTAGACACTGGTTCATCACTTAATGTCTTGCCCAAGAAGGCGTTAATGAAGCTGGAAGTTGATGGTTTGATCTTAAGGCCTAGTGAATTGGTGGTCAGAGCATTCGACGTGACTAGACGATCTGTGTTTGGTGAGGTAGAATTGCCCGTACAAATTGGACCACAGGTATTCAAATCCACGTTCCATGTAATGGACATACAACCTGCATATAGCTGCCTATTGGGACGCCCTTGGATTCACGGAGCCGGGGCTGTTACTTCCACTTTACACCAAAAGTTGAAGTATGAGTTCGAAGGGCAGGTTGTGATGGTGTGCGGTGAAGAAGACATCTTTGTGAGTCACTTGTCCACGTTCAAGTACATTGAAATGGATGGGGAAATTCATGAGATGATGTGCCAATCATTTGAAGCGGTCAATATTGACGATGCACCTGAGTCTTCTTCTGTACCAGTTGGGGCCGGTACCTCCATTTCATCTTACAAACAAGCTGTCGAAGTCGTCAGGGCAGGCAACGCCCAAGGTTGGGGCAGGTTGATAGAGACCCCAATGAAAGAAGACAAATTTGGTATTGGTTATCATCCCTCTATAACTTCAGATGCGGGGAGCAGTGGACCCATTACTTTCAATAGTGGGGGAATTATCTACACGGACCAGTCTTGTGCAGCTACAGAGGATAGTGTTGACAGTGATGGTGACCTAGACAACTGGGTACGCCCTCATGCTCCGGGACAACAAGTGCAGAACTGGTTTGTTGAAGAAGTCATCCGGGTTACTCTTCAGACAGAGTAATTTTTCTTTGTTTTTTTCTAACCATAATGCATGTCAAAATCTTACGCTCTTCCCAAGGCGTATAGATTCATTTGTAGGGCCACCCTGGTTGCATTTGCAATTTTTAATCATTAATAAAGGACATTTTGCAATCAAATTTTGTTCTCTGTCTTTCAGTTTTTATTTTTGCACAAACATAATAAAATGGCAATGTTTCATTTTCTTTTGTTTTGCTTAAAAATAAATTCTAAAATAAGGCATGAACCCGTTCATGCAGACTTGATCCTCCGGATACCACTGATAACGATTTTGATATGGCTATGTATGACTTTGACAATCCGATTTATCAAGCCGAAGAAGGGGATGAGAAATATTGTGAACTCCCTGAAGAACTGGCCAGATTGTTGAAACAAGAGGAAAGGGTCATCCAGCCTCATCAGAAGACTGTAGAAATCATCAATATTGGTGCCAAGGATGCCAAGAAAGATATCAGGATTGGTGTCAGCTTGCAAGAAGATGTGAAGAAAACTTTGACTGAAATGTTGCGCGAGTATGTTGACATCTTGCCATTGAGAGAAGAATGTCCGCCAGTCAAGCAGAAACTTCGTCGGACTCACCCCGACATGGCTTTAAAGATTAAGGAGGAAGTCCAGAAGCAGTGGGATGCTGGGTTTCTTGCTGTGACTAAATATCCTCCGTGGGTAGCCAACATCGTGCCAGTACCGAAGAAAGATGGAAAAGTGAGAATGTGTGTGGATTATCGAGATCTTAATAAAGCTAGCCCAAAAGATGATTTTCCACTACCTCATATTGATGTGCTGGTCGATAATACAGCTCAGTTTTCAGTGTTCTCCTTTATGGATGGGTTCTCCGGGTACAACCAGATCAAGATGGCACCTGAAGATATGGAGAAGACCACGTTCATTACTCCGTGGGGTACATATTGCTATAAAGTAATGCCTTTTGGGTTGAAAAACGCAGGGGCAACGTACCAGCGGGCGATGGTGACATTGTTTCATGACTTGATTCATAAGGAGATCGAATGTTATGTAGATGATATGATTGCCAAGTCGAGAACAGAAGAGGAACATCTGATTAACCTGAAAAAGCTGTTTGAAAGGTTGAGAAAGTTCCGTCTGAGATTAAATCCAAACAAGTGCACGTTTGGGGTGCGTTCTGGAAAGTTGCTGGGTTTCATTGTGAGCGAAAGAGGAATCGAGGTTGATCCTGCCAAGGTTAAAGCAATACAAGAAATGCCTGAACCGAGAACAGAAAAAGAGGTTCGTGGTTTCTTGGGTAGATTGAACTACATTGCAAGGTTCATATCTCACCTAACAGCCACGTGTGAACCAATATTTAAATTGTTAAGGAAAGATCAAACGGTCAGGTGGAATGACGATTGCCAATTGGCATTCGATAAGATAAAAGAATACTTGCAGGAACCTCCGATCCTAATGCCTCCAGTTGAAGGGAGACCGCTGATAATGTATCTGACAGTACTTGAAGGTTCCATGGGTTGTGTTCTCGGTCAACATGACGAGACAGGTAGGAAGGAGCATGCTATCTACTACCTGAGCAAAAAGTTCAACGATTGTGAGTCCCGGTACTCAATGCTTGAAAAGACATGCTGTGCGCTTGCATGGGCCGCTAAGCGATTGAGGCAATATATGGTCAGGCACACAACCTTGTTGATTTCAAAAATGGATCCTATCAAGTACATTTTAGAGAAACCAGCACTGACAGGCAGAGTTGCACGGTGGCAAATGGTCTTGACAGAGTATGACATTCAGTACACTTCCCAAAAGGCCATCAAAGGAAGTATCTTGTCCGACTATCTTGCGCAACAGCCGATTGATGATTACCAACCCATGAAATTTGACTTCCCTGATGAGGACATCATGTTTCTCAAAGCTAAAGACTGCGAGGAACCACTCCCGGAGGAGGGGCCAGACCCTGAATCCAAATGGAGTATGATGTTTGATGGGGCTGTCAATATGAATGGGTGCGGAGTTGGAGCAGTTCTTATCACGCCGGAAGGTGTTCATATGCCTTTCACTGCCCGAATAACTTTCGGATGCACCAACAATGAAGCAGAGTACGAAGCTTGTATAATGGGGATCGAGGAGGCGATTAATCTACGGATTAAGACCCTTGATATATTTGGTGATTCAGCTTTGGTAATCAATCAAGTGAAAGGGATTTGGTACACGCACCAAGCAAATCTAGTGCCGTATAGAGATTATACAAGGAGATTGCTGACATTTTTCACAACAGTGAAACTGTACCATATTCCTCGAGATGAGAATAGGTTCGCTGATGCCTTGGCCACTTTGTCTTCCATGATCAAAGTGCAAGGATGGAACCATGTACCTAAGATTGAAGTATCCCGCCTTGACAGACCCGCATTTGTGTTTGCGGTCGACGCAGCGTCTGATGACAAGCCATGGTTTCATGACATTAAGTGTTTCTTAAAAAGTCAAGAGTACCCGCCAGGGGCATCCGCTAAAGATAAGAAGACGTTGAGAAGGTTGTCGGGTAGTTTCTTCCTGAATCAGGATGATGTGTTGTACAAGCGGAATTTTGACACGGTCCTGCTTAGATGTGTGGATAGACACGAAGCAGACCTATTGATGATTGAAGTGCACGAAGGCTCTTTCGGTACCCATGCCGGAGGACATGCAATGGCTAAAAAGTTGTTAAGATCGGGATATTATTGGTTGACTATGGAATCAGATTGTTGCAAATATGCCCGCAAATGCCATAAATGCCAGATCTATGCAGATAAAGTGCATGTGCCTCCAAATCCGTTGAGTATCATGTCGTCGCCTTGGCCGTTTGCCATGTGGGGCATCGATATGATCGGGAAGATTGAGCCTACAGCTTCTAATGGTCATCGTTTCATCTTGGTGGCGATTGATTACTTCACCAAATGGGTTGAAGCTGCATCCTATGCCAATGTTACAAAACAAGTGGTAGCTCGTTTCTTAAAACGGGATATCATATGCCGATATGGAGTTCCCGAAAGAATCATTACTGATAATGGTTCTAATTTGAATAACAAGATGATGGCTGAATTATGCCGGGACTTCAAAATCGAACATCACAATTCTTCTCCGTACCGTCCAAAGATGAATGGCGCGGTTGAAGCGGCCAATAAAAATATCAAGAAGATTGTGCAGAAGATGGTCGTCACGTACAAAGATTGGCATGAGATGTTACCATTTGCTTTGCATGGGTATCGAACGTCGGTACGCACGTCCACTGGGGCAACCCCATTCTCACTTGTATATGGTATGGAGGCAGTGCTACCGGTTGAAGTGGAGATTCCGTCCCTCAGAGTCATGATGGATGTTAAGCTAGATGAGGCTGAATGGGTACGAGCAAGATTTGATCAGCTGAGCCTTATTGAGGAAAAGCGATTGGCGGCTGTATGTCATGGGCAATTATATCAGCACAGAATAAAGCAGGCATTTGACCAAAAGGTGCGTCCTCGGGTTTACAAAGTCGGAGATGTGGTACTCAAAAGGATCCTTCCTCCCAATACAGATCACAGGGGCAAATGGACTCCTAACTATGAAGGTCCATTCGTGGTTAAAAAGGTCTTTTTGGGCGGAGCCTTATTGCTTACAACCATGGATGGAGAAGACTTTTCATCCCCTGTCAACTCGAACGTAGTCAGAAAATACTTCGCATGAATAGACCCGCTGGATAATAAAAATAAAAAAAATCCAGGCAAAAAAGGGCATCCCGGCGAACCAAAAACAGAATAAGGTTCGGGCAAAAATTAGGGATATAATTGAAAAAATTGTACACCCGGTAAGTTGAAAACCCGAAAGGGCAACTTAGGCAAAAAAGGGTATCCTGGTGGATCGAAAACCTGAAAGGGCGGTCCACGCAAAAGAGGGATTTAAGCGAATGACTACGGTCTGAGTTATCTGTACCCAATTACCGTTTGAACAACTGACGTTCTGAAAGATAGGAATCGGTCTGATCATTCCTCAGAAGGCAAGGTCGGGGAGTTT
Source organism: Lathyrus tuberosus (assembly GCA_022829125.1). NCBI lineage: Eukaryota > Viridiplantae > Streptophyta > Magnoliopsida > Fabales > Fabaceae > Lathyrus > Lathyrus tuberosus. The sequence goes on along the minus strand of JALAZF010000414.1, from coordinate 2,586,815 downwards.
TGAAGACATACTGGTCATAACAGAATGGAAACTCAGTGGAATTCCGTTTTCACATTGCCATTAGGATAATTTCTTTTCTCAATTTTCAGCGATCACCTCTTTCCAGGAATTGCTTCCTGATGTAATTGCCTATTCTGGGCTCTCAGTCAATAAATTGAATTTCAATAAAAAGCTTTCTATTTTTTGTTTTATTGCTTTGTTTGCAAAAACGTCCTAATTTTTGATAAAACAATGCATGTGAAAACATGGTGGCCTTGCAATAACATGCGCAAAAAAAAAAAAAAAAAAAAAACATTTGAAATTACTTTGAATGATTGAATACTCTCGGATGGTGGGTTCTAGCCATGCAATATTCGGGGCATGTGTGCATATTCTTTTGTTGCAGGTAGCAGGTGCAGATGATTTTAAGCACAAGACTAGTAATCAATTACCCCACGCAAAAGACTGGGGCAATTACGGGTAAGGAGGTCGGCGTTCATTGCTCGGTCGACGGTCGTTCATAACGGTTCGATATCATTGAATTAAGTTCAACTGGGTACCGTTGTATCTTATTAAGTCGATTCTCTCATACAGTACTTCCAACAGCTACAAGCTTTTCTGTGTCGATAACGGTCACAAGTTCCCCAAAAGAGTGGTCTCGCAGATACCGAAACTGATGGTCATTATCCCCAGCGAAGTCGCAGGAGTTTGAAGAGGCTAAATCTTCTGTAAAATCCTCTTATGACATCCTCTTCGGGGACAAATTGTTGGTTTGTCCAAGCATGGGGCGTGTTTGTTTCCCCAGCATGAAGTGTTGATCATCCCCAGTAGAGTTTGAGGACAGTTGGTCTTCTGTAAAATCCTCTCAAAAGGCATTCCCCAGCACGAGACATTTTAAAGCAGTTTCTCCCGCAGAGTTCATTATAAACTCGTCATCCCCAACGGAATGGTCTAAGGGAAAGCTCGCCTAACATGGGGCATTGTGATACTTATCTTAAGCTCAACAGTTATATTCCTCAGCAGACTATCGTGGATTTGCTTTGGGTTTCCCCAGCAGATCTCTAAGGACTCTTTCCCAACAAGTTGCAAGGAAATGTTCTAACCAGGATTCGCATGTCCCTGGTAGAGTAGCCCTGATCCCCAGCAAGATTGTGTCTCTGGTAATGATTCCCCACAGAGGTCAGCATCGAATCTTGTCAGCAATACTCCCCAGCTGAGTTGTTGTTCTCCCCGCAGAGGTTTATAAGATCGGCAGAATCTATTCCTCAACAAGGATGGTACAGTCTTTCCCCAGCCGGGTCAGAAGGTTGATAACCCCTACAAAGGGTCTTGGATTGGATAGATCCCCAAGCAGAGTTTTTTATGACTTTTCTTCCCTAGCAAGACGCCATGCAAAGAAATTCTCATCCCCAGCGGAATCGCTGTGACCAGAATTCATGCCCCCAGCAGATGAAGTGATTACTGGCAGATTTATTATTCTTCAAGTCCAATTTATTTTTGGCAAACTTGACAATTCGAAGCAGACGGATTGTTCATTCATTCTCCAGCAGAGATACTATCCTCTCAGGAACCTCTAAAGTCAAGTCATTGATCATTGTTCCTCAGCAAAGTCGGCAGAGATGTCTGACACGGATGCAGAGTGTAATCCAGTATTGGAATTTTGCGAAAGTCCACCCGTAGTGTGGCAAGCCAGTAGTCGTCTGGCATTGTTAAAAGACGTTAGCAAAGTCCAACAGTGGATTGGCGAAAGGTCCATCTAAGGGTGGCAAATTTCAAAAGTCCAACAGTGGATTGGCAAAAGTCCGTCTTCGGGTGGCACAAGTCCAACAGTGGATTGGCAAAAGTCCGTCTTCGGGTGGCAAAAGTCCAACAGTGGATTGGCGAAAGGTGCATCTAAGGGTGACAAATTTTAAAAAAAAGTCCAACAGTGGATTGGCAAAAGTCCGTCTTCGGGTGGCACAAGTCCAACAGTGGATTGGCGAAAAGTCCGTCTTCGGGTGGCAAAAGTCCAACAGTGGATTGGCGAAAGGTCCATCTAAGGGTGGCAAAATTTAAAAGTCCAACAGTGGATTGGCAAAAGTCCATCTTCGGGTGGCAAAGCAGCTAAAAGTCCAACAGTGGATTGGCGAAAAGTCCGTCTTCGGGTGGCAAAAGTCCAACAGTGGATTGGCAAAAGTCCGTCTTCGGGTGGCAAAAGTCCAACAGCGGATTGGCAAAAGTCCGTCTTCGGGCGGCACGAGGCTGCAAAGTCCACCAGTAGCGTGGCAGGCCAGTAGTCGTCTGGCATTGTACAAAAGACATTATAAAAGTCCACCAGTAGCGTGGCAGGCCAGTAGTCGTCTGGAGTTGCATAAAAGACATTATTAAAGTCCAACAGCAGCGTGGCAAGCCAGTAGTCGTCTGGCGTCGTTCAAAAAGACATTTCTAAAGTCCACCAGTAGCGTGGCAGGCCAGTAGTCGTCTGGAATTGCATAAAAGACATTGTTAAAGTTTACCAGTAATGCGGCGAGCCAGTAGTCGTCTGGTGTCGTTCAAAAGACAGATTTCTCCGACAATGTTTCATTGAAGATTCAATCCAGCAATGTCGGGGGGGGGGGGGGGTTTCTTCTTCATCATCCAGAGCAAATTTTTGGTTATATTTGGTATTCAATCACTATATACCTTGAAAGTCTGAAAGCAATTGCTTTCAGGCATTCAGGTCTACAGCGCTTGAATAGGGGCAGCTGTAATACCCCAAAATTTGCTCTCCCTCTTTGTCATCATAGCATGGCATTATCATTTATCATATCATATCCACCTCATTAACATTACATTGCATTTAACATAGAAAAATGAAGCATAGCATCCTTCTTACCATCAGGGCATGTGATCAGGTGGAAGGTGGTCAATCAAGGGATCATTCAAAGCACAAAAATGTCAATCAAGTTTCCTCAAGGCAAGCCAAGAGGTCTTTCATGTCTCATACTATCTCAATGGATCATCCACAACCTCAAGGATGAGAGATTCAATGGGAGATTGAAGCACTACATCTTTCACTATGCAAGAGGTTCAAAAATTGAAGGAAAACCCTCAAAAGAGATAGCCCATTGATCCAAAATCATCCTCAAATGGCATATCTCATCATCCTTTAAGAGGATACACAACATACTCTGAGGAATTTGGAATTGAAGATTGCACATTTTTCTCCTAGGAGGTGGGCACCAAAACTAGGGTTTCCCATTAAATCAGGGAATCTTTGATTTTTTGGACAAAACTTGATGTCATGGTATTCTATATGTTCTTAAGTGTATGTATGTGGAAAATCACCTCTCAATTGGTTTTAGAAGTGGTTCAATTGGAAGAAAGATAAAAAATCAGAGAAATTGGGGCCAAGTCAAATAATCAGTGGAAAAAGTCAACTCTTGACTTTTTGAGGCCAAATTCATGAAATTCATGTTACATATGTCCAATGTACAAAATTTGATCAAGAAACTCCAAAGGAATCATGAAAAAATCAAGATGTGGAAAGTTGCCATTTTTGGATGAAGAAGGGTTACTAAATATAGCAAGTTTTGGCCATTTTACATCAGAGTTTGAACCAAGTCCATTTAAAATTGGGGCATCAAATGAAAATTCCACTCGGCCACAACAAAAGATCTTGTTTTAGGCTTCACATCCATATGTGGAACACCTCCATTGGATAAAAATTGAGGGAGATATGATTGATCAAAGTTGGAGGAAAGTAGGTTCAAAACTAGGTCATGACCAAGGATTTTCAAGCTCGCGCGCAGTCATTTCTACAAGCAGGTGGTGTGCTAAATGTCCACTCATTTTTCTCATAGTTAAAGGCCTCAAATGGAAAACTTTTCAACATGAAAAATGTTCCTTGTAATGTCCTCTTCAAGTTTCATGTTGGACAAAATTCCATTTGATCAATTTATGAGGGAGAAATCTTGGTCTCAAGTTAGGTTGATTAGGCTGAAGTTTCATGCATTCCACTGCCATGACATGACTTGCTTCACACGCCTACCACACAATCCCTAAACTTTGATGTTTACAGCTATTTTCAAGCCTCTTGCACACCTCATTTCAACTCAAGTCCAACACCAATGTTGTTCTATGATATCTCCTCTTTCCAATGACACCAAATGCTCATGATTCCATGCATTAGTGTGTGAGAATTCCATCCCCAAAACTCCATGTTCCAAACTGTCACAAAACCAAATAATAACAATGTTGTTGAATCCATATCAGTTTGCACACATGCTTTATGCATCACTCTTCATTCTTTTCCTCATTTAAACCAACATCCCCTTACAAACTTGAGTTGCACGTGCCTCACTTACTACATGAGAATGGAAGGAAACTTGCCCAACAAGTTGCTCTGCTACATCAGAACCACATCACCACCACTCTTTTCCATTAAGCCTCACCATAACACGCCATGAGTCATCACCATAACATCCCAACCAACCTCACTCGCCCCTAACTAACTTGACTCAGTTAGTTAGGGTGGACTCACTTTAACCATGATAACTCACCTTAACCAACTCACTTAACCACTGTGGTTCATTTCTAACTCATGCTATAAATCAAAATCTCACCTCACAAATCCATTTCAGCTTCATTTTTTACTCTCCCTCTCCAATACTTCAAACTTTTTCTCTCAATCTCTCTTTGTTTTCTCTCTGATTTCACTACATTTCCGCCATCTTCTTTCACATTTCGCCTCTATCATCTTCATTGTTTCATTCTGAGCCAAGAGTAAGAGCAAACAAATCCAAATAGTCAAGTTTGGTTTCAAGAGATTGGAATTTTCAGTGTGATTCTCTGCACGATTTCAAGATTCTCGAGCCTTTATTTGGCCAAGAGTAGCTCAAAGAAGAGGCACGATTCTCTGGTTTTCTGTTCAACTCCAGTTTGTAGCATTTTCAGGTTTCATCTTCTCAAACTTTTCTAGCATGATTTATAGTTTTTTTAGCTCATTTTGATGATATGAGCTCAATAGGAGCATTTGAACTCTGGCTAGTTGATAGAGCTTCTTAGAAGCTTAGATCCAAAAATTTAGGGCAACATGTTCATGCTTGTTTCTTGCTGTATGTGAATGGTTTGATGATTTTGTTGGTAGATTCATGATGTTCAAAAGTTCAGCTTCAATTTGGTATACGATTTGTGTGTTTCCATGAGCATGTGAGTTCGCAGGTGGCGGCTGTTGGCCGGAGAAGATGACCGGAGGTCATCTCCAGCCGGTGATCTTGAATGCTAGGGTTTGTGTGTTTTCTAATCGTGTCCGTCTATTTTTTCTCATCGTGTGGTTCAAAAGCATGCCAGCACATTAAAACGCATGTGCATGTCATGTGCATCATTTCTGAACTCACTTAACGTGGTGTGGTGTGGTACATGATATGGAGTGTGGTCCTTCACGCATGTGCACTGATCTTGTTTACTTTGACTGGTTGGTTGACTAGACTTAATCCAACGGCGTTTATTGCTTTGACATTTGGTTGACTGAGTGTACATGGTTGATAGTGTGGATTGCGCTCTGAATGTGGACTGGATCATTGCTATCCACACCCCTCTTTTAAAAGCCCAATTAATTTGAACTGATAGTTTACTATGTTTACACCCCCAGTCCTCATTTCACTTTATTTTATTTTTATTTTGTACACGTTTGCTTTTTAATTTTTAAAAATACCAAATTGCATTATAAAATTCCACAAAAATTCATGAGTATCATTAAAACATTTAGAAAACTTTTCATGATTTTATTTCTTGATTTTATGACCTTTTTGCCCCTGTTCCATAATTTTCTTTGATTTTTATTTGTATGCATGCTTATTGTGATACATAAATTTGTGTATTTTTGTTCTCAATCATTAAAAGTTGTTTTGATGCTCTTCTTTTTGCATTGAGTCATTATCATCTTGTGGTATGTTAAGTGATTTTTATTTTATTTTTTTGGGTCAGTTTATGGCATGTTTGGTGTTCATTTTTGTGCTACTTTGTATGATGTGTCTACTTGACCTAAGTGCATTGTTTGACATCATTTTGCCTTGGTTTCTTGCATGCTACTTTGATATGTGATTCATCTCTGATTTGTGAACTTCAATACCATGTTTTCATAATTTTCATGAAGCCATCTAATTTTTGTTTAATGCATTACCTTTGAAGCATAATAACATGTCATATCATCTCAATATTGGTGCATGATTACATGATTTATTTTGTACATAATGGCATGATCATTTGCATATTTGGTGAACCATTCACTTGACATTATAGGTCATTGGTACATATTGTATGTCCTCCTTGCATGTTGACTTTCATTTGAATCTTGTGCACCTTTAACATGTTGTGTTTGTACTTGTGTTCTCTTTTGAACTTCCATTTCAATTCTACTTCTTCTATCACTTCTTAAATGTCTTGATGTTTACTTCATAAATACTTGTGAGATGTTGGTGAATCATTTTTTACTTCATTTCAATTCTGATCCTTAGATTACATGTTCCATTTATGCATGTTCTATCATTCTTTTTCATCTTTCATCTTCCTTTTCTTATGGTAACATGTTTTAATGCCATTGATGATGTTTGTTGCTTGCTCACTTGGACTTGCTTGATAACAACCATTTATTTTCCATATGATGTACATTCTGGTTGTGACATTAGGATTTGATTTCTCATCTAATTCTTTTTAGTTTTATGGTGTATTAAATGTTCTTTTATCCCTTATACTTCTTATACATGTTTACTAACCATGTAGGGGCTTTGGTAAGTTGCAATTGAGTGTGGATAAGGAATCCACATTCAAATTTCCTTTCATACCTTTTATAATTTCATTTTGTGTTTTGTTAAGCACTTATGTGCTTTCTTTTAATAACTCATCACTTTCCCTTTGTGAATTACAATTCATCTTCTACTTTAGAAGTGAATTGTTTAATTCATTCTTTCTTTAGACTTTAGGTTGAAACTTCACAAACCATTAGAATCACTCCCTTAACTAATCAATTAGGATTGAGTCTTAGTCCACATAGATTTTACCTTTCTTCTCTCTTGAGTCTCTCTTCTCATCTTAAAGGAAACTCAAAACATCTAATAAAGGTAGGCATTTATTGCATTTAGGCCTTTCACATAAAGAAAAGATTATAAGGGGTCTTCTCTTATAATCTTAAAATGTATAGCATATAACCCATCTTGGGTCAATGTGTTAAACATTTGATCTTGTGTGAGGGACTTAAATGCAATGCTTGTTGAAGGTACAAATAATAAAAAACACTTCTTCATTTCTTAATCAACAAAAACACTTAATATACACAAATACGCTAGTGTGTTTGAACCTTGACAATTGGAACTAAGTGTGGGGGTCTTCTTCACTCTTAGTGTGCTTTCTTACCCATTCCATCTTGGAATATGAGAATGCACACATTCCAATGACTAAGATTCAGATACACTATCATATGCAAACAAATAAAAAACTCTTAAAAGACAAAAACAAACAATAACGTCTTTTCCTTCGGGAGTTCTTTTCTCGTCTCATTCATGCTCAACGCACGAACGTGCTCCTACTCGTTCTCTTACAAGATGGTAACGCACTCGGACCAGTGAGCCTGCAACACCTGAGCCAGAACGTAAGTCGTTCTCTAAAAAACACAAACAATCCATCCCTAGTGAGGGGAACTACGTTGCTCTGATTCTCATGCTCCCGATGAGATACGTAGGCAGTGGGGTAGGGCCCATTCGAGCACTTCTTTTATTTTCCCTACATTTGTTATTCTTTCTCCTTTCTTTCTTTCAGTTCCTTTTTTCCAGCATTCTTTTCCTACACCCTTTGATCGAGACAAGCAAGCGTGGATCCCATCGGGTACGATGGACGCGAGGGGGTGCTAATACCTTCCTCTCGCGTAACCGACTCCCTTACCCATTTCTCTTGGTCGTGAGACCATGCTCTTTCCTTCCTCTCGGGTTTATGCGGTGTTTCATTTCCCTCTCTTGGGATAAATACACATTGCTGGCGACTCTGTATCGGTGCCACTTTTGCGTTTATACTAGGATGAAAATCCCGGGAGCGACACCCATTATATAATCTAATCTTTTTTTCCTCTACAATTTATTTTACGTTCATATCTAAATTTGGAACATTGACATAAAGTCAGAGAAGAAAATGCAGTCATTTGGACTGCATGCACGTTAATCATCAGGTTCACCACTGTGGAGATGCACCATAATGACCGTGTGAAACTGTAGTTCAAAATGCTTCAAAACACCTCATATCCCCCGACATGCCTCGGACAATGGAACAAACAAAAAATTAATGAATAATGGAACTTTGACAATTGGAAGGACTTTGCTAAATTTGAGTGTTGTAAATGGAGGCACCATCGTGACCATGTCTAACGTGACACTATGATGCCAACCCAATATAAACCATTTAATAACTATATGGCTTGGTATATATCGGTTGCAACTGGGTTTGTCTCGGAAGATAGGTATCTATACGACCCACACCAAACCACTTACACACAAGAAGTTTCAATGTCTAACCCCCCACAAAACTACCAGATCTGTAACTCACAACCCCATATCGAACAAAATCATTGACCCAAAAACACATAAACCACAACGAAAACATCCTAGACACCCAACCATAATTCCAAGAGTATCCCCATACCATCACCAACAAGATGATTATTAATAAGACACCCAAAATACACATGCCCTCAACACATGATCATACCATATCAAAAACACCCAAGAAATATATAACACCAACCTTTCCTCCTACCATAGCCAAAATGCCCAAACAACACAACAACCATACGAATATCAAACACCACAACAACCATTTCAACCTTTCTCTAATGAATTATTCACACCAATCTCCCATTTCAATCGTCCAGGCCACACACAAAGAACCTCATCAACACATCCCAACTACTCCGACATGGGTCGCGAACTCAGTTATAACAGCGTGTTACTCCATACACAAAACTTCTTAGAAATGCAAGAACTTTTTAGAGATTCTGGTGATGTTCTTGAGACCTCAAATCCTCAAACACATGGGGCGAATCAATAACAAGTACAACGAGAAAGGGTAGCTAGGGGTGTGGAATCGGTGGTCGGTATGAACAACCTGGTTGTCATCCTTAATGTTTGTAAAAGTATTTTAAACTAAATATTAATGTTTACTAGTTATGTTTAAAAAATCACAATACACACCAGCGCCAGATGAATTGGCGCCACATTTGAAAAGGTATACACTGGTGCCAAATGGGATGTCAACACCACATGCAGTCGCCAATCCAATTTGCGCCACTATTGTAAAAGTAGACAAAGTCGCCAATTCGCCAGACACCACCATTTTGTTCCAAAATATTTTTTTTTTTGAAAGTGAGTTAAATTGGATTTTTTAAAATATGGGTTATTTTGAAAATAAATTGAAAAGTAGATTAGTTAGATAAGAAAAACTTGAAAACATTCAGATTCCACAAATTGATATTTTATAGTGAAAGAAAAAACCTGACAATCCCTTAAACTAAAAAGAAAAACATTTAAATTGTTTATTCCTTTACAACAAACATTCATTTTTTATTCCACAAGAATAATCTTAGAATCTCTGAAACTAACACTCATAGGATTGATAAATCCCCCCTCCCCCCCAAAACACACAAACCACAACCAAAACATGCCAGATACCCAACCGCAATACCAAGAGCGTCTCTTATGCCATTGCCAACAAGATGACTATTATCAAGATAACCAAAATACATATGCCCCCAACACTTCATCCTTCTATAGCCAAAACACCCAAGAAACATATAACACCAACATTTCCTCTCACCATATCCAAAACGCCCAAACAACACAACAACCATATAGCTATCAAACACCACAACAACCATTTCAACCTTTCTCTAACGAATCTTTCACAACAATGTCTGCCTTCAATTGTCCAGGTTGCACACCAATAACCCCATCAACACATCCCAACTACTCTGACATGGGTCACAAACTCAGTTACAGCAGCATGTTGCTCCATACACAAGACTTCTTAGATATGCAAGAACTTCTTAGGGATTCTGTTGATGTTCTTTAGACCTCAAATCCTCAAACACCTGGGGCGAATCAACGACGAGTTAGGGTAGTTAGGGGTTGTGGACTTAGTGGCCGATATGACCAACCTGGTCGTCGTCGTTAGTGTGTGTAAAAGTATTTTAAATTAAATAGTAATGTTTAGCGAAAATTATACCCGAGGCCCTTTAAGTTATTTTTTCGTTACAGGTTGGTCCTTTAAGTGTGTTTTTGTAACAACTTGGTCCTTTAGAGTGATTTCTATATTCTTTTTCTCACATTTTGAACATTTATAAATATTTGATTATTGTATTTTTGGTTGTACTTCATCATTTTGTCACCACTCAAAATAATTGCATCCACAATTAGCACATTCAACCAGTTAAATAAGGGTAACAGTGCATACGTTTGGTAACTTAAAAGACCAAGTTATTACAAAAAAAAACTTAAAGTACCAACCAGCAAAAAAAAATAACTTAAAGGACACTTGGAGTCCTTTTGCCTAATGTTTATTACATATGTTTAAAAAAACATAATACACACTAGCGCAAATTGGGCTGGCAACACCATATGCAGTTACCAATCCAATTGGCGCCACTATTGGAAAACTAGGAGAAGTCGCAATTCGCCTGACACCACCATTTCGTTCCAGTTTTATTTTTGTTTGAAAGTAAGGTAAATTGGATTTTTCTTTTGAAATATGGGTTATTTTGAAAATAAATTTGAAAAAGTAGATTACTTGGATAAAAAATTCTCGAAAACATTCCAATTTCACGAATTGAAATTTTATTGGGAAAGAAAAAACCCGACAATACCTTAAATCGATAAAAAGAATTAAATAATTTATTCCTTTACACCAAACATTGTTTTTTTATTCCACAAGCATAAGCTTAGAATCTCTTAAACTAACACTCAGAGGTTTGATAACCCCCCCCCCCTGAAACACACAAACCACAACCAAAACATGTCACACACTCAACCACAATACCAAGAGCGTACCTCAAACTATCACCAACAAGATGAATATTATCAAGAAACCCAAAATACATATGCCCCTTGATCGCAACCTTACGAGTCTATTGGATGATCAAACTGCAAGTATACAGTCTATCACGTAGTTTTAAAAGATATCAAACCCACAAGAACTAATAATCAATCTACTGTTATCGATTGATGTTATGTAAAGCTAAGGCTAGTAATTAAAAGAGTTCGGACGGGAATAAAACGTAAATTGCTGAAGATTTTAAAATATATTAATTAAGAGAGGCTAGAATATGGATTGCGTGTTCCTCAGGGACTCTGTAAATCATAGGCGTTAAATTATAGTTAAAATACGTTCCGTAGAAAATATCAGTTTAAAGACTCTGTCTCACACTCTCGGGCTATTGACTAAAGCCACACTCCTTACCATGAGATTTTGCTCTTGCTCGCCCATTTTAATTAAGAAGCGTATTTTGAAAACTAATTAGATCCTAATCGATACCTAAAGCACTCTCGTTGTATTTAGGATCGATGCCTAGTTTCCACTATCCGGTTCAATCCTTACACTCTCGCGCTATCGGCTCGAACCTTAATTTGCTTTTCACTCTCGTGACAAAACATTAAGACTTAGACTTGGAAACTAAAACCAAAACAGAATTTACTATCGTTTCGCACCTAATTTCATTACTGAGTCCTGTCGACAATGACGGTCCTCATATACCGGTCTCAGTTAGTTTATCTAGACATTAAATTGAACAAAAACAACTTAAACATGGTATTTAAATATAAGGATATCATATCATTAAAGTAAAGGAATGCAAAAAAAGTAATAATTAAAACAATGCTGATACAAACCTGTAAAGTCGAAATAAAATGCGGGAACTTGAAGTAACAATGAGAATGCTTTGATTAATGCCGGCAGGCTTGTTGATCCAAGAGTACAAAAATATGCCTAAGACTAAAACGAGCGATTGTCACTTTTAATGGTAATATATGCCTAAGACTAGAAAATAAAAATGCCAGAGCTTCCGCATTATCTTGGATACCCAGAACTATGGAAAATCTGACTTATATAGAGGCCTTGAGCCAGAAAACTGTTCCTTCATCGTGTATGGGAGTTAAGATAAAGTAGGAAAGTGGAGGGAGAGAGTCCAAGCAGAATCCACGTTTTTCTGTTACTGCATAATAATGGCGACCGCCATTAGGCCAATGGCGAACGCCATTAGGCCAATGATGAATGCCATTTAGTCAATTACTAAATGTCGTGAACTGGGTACATGGCGAACACCATGTACCAGAAGTGTCATTTTTATGCATTTTCTTCTGCTCTTCCGCTCCTTTCCAGTTTCTTCGCGCAGTAGCTCCATAACTTATTAAAACCTAAAATGCAAACAGAATACGACATAAAAGCAACAAAATATAATAAAATAACATCAAATAATATGCGTTACGAGTCTAAAAACATGATACATTTTCACGTTACCAAACTCCCCCACACATAGACCATTGCTTGTCCTCAAGCAATCAACCAACACATTAAAGCCAGTAAGCACAGTTTCTGAGACATATGCACAATAAAAACTCTAATTAGTAAGTGGTTGTCAGGCTAGTGCTAGATCGATAGGAACTAGACATTAATACCAAGGATACCGTAGCGACATATATCCGCATTTCGCGATCAAAAACTCCCCCTTATGCAATCCAATCTGAATCATGCCATTATAACTCAACCTACGCTATTTGTTCTTTTTCACCTCTTTTCATTCTAGCGCAATCACATTAAGCATGTTATCCTCGCACGCACATGGTAAGTAAACATGTTAGTGTCTAGTGATCTCGTTATTAGTTCACATACATTTTTTTATTTTCTTGATTCTTTTGAACTTAAAGAGTTCGTTCTGTTAGGCTAAGTGGTCGGGTGAAGACCACCTAACTTAGAGGGAACATATCCTTTCATTAACTTTTCTATATAAATTTTTCTCGATTCAACTCGGAGATCATGCACATATTTGCATCGGTTTCTTACTTAGTGTGTGTATTAGGATGATGTTGACTACTAGTATAAACTACTTTAGATGTTACTTTAAAAACTTAGAGCTTAAGGTCTCGGCATAATGGTTACTCAAATCGATATCGCATAATTAGGGAGTTTGGTGTGTTAGGACGGTGTCGATGTTATCGAAACTTTCCCAAGTCTTTCTAACATAGCCTAAAAATTCAAAACAACTTATACTCCTGGAGTGACATGCCATGAATCAGAACAAAAATTTTCGTTGGGGGTCAAAATTAAGGGAAATTTACTAACAAGTGAAAAATTCATGCAATAAGACTCGACAACACATGTTATGACTCGATCAAAGACAAAAACAGTTAAAATAAACAACTTATTCTAAAAGAAAAAAAAACTAACTAGAAAGTAAGTAAAAAATGAAAAATAAAGAGGTAAAAGTAAAGATAAAGCGATAAAACTCCTCCCCCGCACTTGAACCAAACATTGTCCCAAATTTTTTAGTGCAAAGCGGAAAAAGGAGTGGAAACACCTGAGTAGTCGGCTCAGTGTCGGCCTTGGCCTCGGTGTCGTCCAAAACTACTTCTACCGTGCGTAGGGTGTGGTACGCCTACATGCTTCATGTACTCCATCATGTCCGACATCCCCATGCGCAATTCATTCATCTGCTCGATGAGGTCTCCCATGTTACGCTCAGTGTGCTCAGCGTAGTCATGTTGCTGCTCCTGAATCTGATGAATAGTGGCCATCATCTTATCCTGATGTGTTTGCATACTCCTAAGTAGCAGGTCACGCTTGGTGTCGACATCGTTCCGGTGTCGCAGCTCACAGGACTGACGTCCAACTAAGGTAACTATAAAAGTGTCAGTAAAACCATGTACAGTGTGTGGATGGGTGTCGGTCTCGGGAGCATCATGCTCCATATTCTCAATCTCATCATCAGTGGCATTACCCACATCAGCCTGAACATGGGCGTTATCGCCAGGCTCTGGGGCATTTGGATCGTAATTCCAGTTGCTCCTTACTCGCACATCAGTGCGCGTGGAAGAAGGCAAAGTAACGCCCCTGATGCCTCTGTTACTAGCCATCAAATAATACATGTCATCTGGTTTATTCTTAACTAGACGCATATTACGGTAGGCATCCAAATCTAAAAGAGGTGTCTCAAGTGGCACAAGCGTGGCCAACTCTGTGCCTAGGTCCAATGTGTGGGCTATGGATGTTATCAGCCCTCCAACGTAAATGGGACCGCCTACTCTAACACTAATAGACTGAAATGTGCTAGTAAGAAAGGTGTAGGATTCACCCGTGTCCGTGTTAGTGCGTAGTGTAGAAAGAAAATATCCTTTGAGTTCACTTTCCCATTATTTTCCCAGACGAAAATGGTGTTGGCTAATATATGTGGTGTAAGTACCGAATGGTTGGGTTATGGATGGCAGTGGCCTTTAGGCCTTCTCAGTCAACAGTAGCCTTGCTAGTGATTTGTTGCCAAAAACCAAGTGCATCAGTTTGCCAATCGCTCTCTAAAGGAGCTTCACAAGTAAAATCATCCCCATGAGAAAAGTGTAATAAATCAGCAATCTAATATTGGCTAAAAGTGTAATCCCTGTCAAACATTCTAAACGAAGCCGTAAGTGGGCCTAACATATGTATGGCTAGTCAATGAGCAAAAAAAAGTCATTCCTAAGTTCTCTAGCATCCAGTTAACGCTACTTATTAAGCCTAAATCGCGAAGGGCAGAAATATCGGGATACCTTGTTGGCTCGACATCCCTCTTGAACAACTTGAGGTATTTTATCCTCTGATTATCGCCCTCTACGTCTTCTTCGAAAGTGATACCCGTGTAGACTACCTCTCTTCTAGGTCTCATCGCTCTTAGAGGCATGGTGAATGGAAGAATAGAGGATTAAGGGAATAGGTAGGAAATAGGGAAAGGTGGAGAATGAGTAGGATAGCTTTTGGTTAGGAATGAGAGTTGGTTTAGAAAATTTATGGTGATGGAATGGAGTTTGAAGGCTGGAAGATAAAGAGATGAGTGAGTGGAGAGAAGAGTAAGAGATAGTGGGTTATGAATGTGGTAAGTTTCTAAAAAACGTGTCAAGGAAAGTTTAAAAATTTGAAACTGTCATCTTACTGATATGGCGAACGTCGTTAGGCTAATGGTGAACGTCGTTAGGCTAATGGCGAACGCCATTAGCTTTAAAACGTTACTTTTTCAAAATCAAGCTAATGGTGAACGCCATTAGCATATTGGCGACCGTCGTTTGCTTTAATTGCGCAAAAATTAATTCATCTTAAAATTAATGATTTTTTAAGTGCTTTTCAGTAGTGTTAAGGCAAAAATTGCATTAAGTAATTATGTTTTAGTACGTGGCCTTAATCGAAACGAATTCAGAGTAATTAAAAGCGAAAGTTACAAGGAATTGAAAAATGAAAACAAAAAATTACAAGGAAAAATTCAACTAAAAGCTCATAATGAAATAAAGCAATATGGGAAATGGAAATTGGATTAAAACAATATAAATCTGTGGGTTGCCTCCCACACATCGCTAGTTTTACGTCGGTAGCTCAACGAATAAGGTAAAAATGACATAAACGGAAAAACATGTAAGATTTTTAAATTAGAAAGCTGGGAAATATCCCCCCCCCCCCCCCACCTAAACAAGGCAGTGACCTCACTGTTTAAGTACATGGTAGGAAAACAAAATATGCGGTAACAGTAAAGCAAGATTAGCCACTACGGGGTCTAATATTAGGCTCGAAGAATCGTATCATGGAGTAGATTTATTGGAACAAGTGATCAAATTGCTCATTAGACACATCCATAAAACCGAGGAAATCCATGCGCAAAGTGGAGAGCTCTCTTCTAAGAGTAACAACTTCCATCATGAGGGCGTCAATTGCGGCAGTGTGATCAATAAGAGGCTTTGCGTGAATACCATAGGCGAGTGAAGCAGAATTAGAGAAAATGGAATTACGGTTCTCACAAGCTCGAGGGGTATCAGGTGGAGTGGGTGACTCACTTTCACTCTCCAAATCATATAACCAATTGTTTCTCTTGTGCACACTAGTCCTCTCATGGTTTGGTAGTGTAAAATTACACACCACCTCATTATCAATTAACAACTCAAACTCTTTAAGGGGGTATCTAATTTCCTATAAGGCGTCTGTTAAAATAGAATTTAATATGCATGGGTTGGATACCTCCTAAGACGGTTAAGGGGGTATCTAAGGCCAATGACTGAGACAATCATCGTAACCAATCCTCATATAAGGATAGGACCATCGGTGTCTCAGAAAATTCTGTCTAAATTTGCTAACATAAATGTTGTAGCATTCACGGGTCTAGATTGAGAAGCACAGAACATGATAAATAACTCATCTCTATATACCTAGGTGATGTTTTCCTCTTTCCCAAAGAGTGTGTGGGCTAGGATTTTATGGAAGTAACAATAAGTTGGGTTGTGGATGTTTTCAGAAAACATGGAGTTTGGTTCAGGGTGACGGTTTCCAGCAATGCTACCCCAGAAAAAGTCAAGGTCTAGATCCATGAAAACATCCTCCTGAGCTACAGTAAACACATCTGGGCCATTAGGAAATCCTAAAAGGTCAGCCATCTCATGGTGTGTGAAACAATATTTGGTCCTAAATAATCTAAATGTAGTTAGGCTTCTATTAAATCCCAACCCTCTATTAGGATCATAGAAAAAGGAACTCAAAAACTCAAAGGTAAGCCTACGATAAGTGCTAAACCTCCTCCTCACAGGAAAATTCTCCCATCTTATCTGACAAAGTAAGTACATCACACTATCTCGAATTCCTAGGGTAGTCATGGTGGTTCCGTCGAGGTAAACGGATAATGCCATCTCTCTCTGAGCTAGGACTTTAAAACGTCGCCTCTGGGCTTAGTTCCTGAAGATAACCTCCATGTCATCCACGGACTGCATTCTCTATAGTTAGTATCAAGTTAGCCTAAACTATGTTAGCCTAAAAGTAAGCACAAATTAAGTTAGTATTGGTTAGAATAATGAATATACCGCATAAAAGTATTCGGAAAGAAAAATAAAAATCTAAACTTAAGATCGTGGGTTGCCTCCCACGTAGCACTTCATTTAATGTCGGGAGCTCGACATTACTTCCAAAGGACTTATTCTTACGAAAGAGCAGGCATCTCTTCTAGTTTGTAGCTTATGTAGAAGTCTTTGTTTTCTACGCTATGATAGTGCTTAAGTCGCTGCCCATTTACAACGAGTGTCTCATTTGATTTACCTTGTATTTCTACGGCTCCGCTTTGGAATACCTTTATAACCTCAAAAGGGCCAGACCATCTAGAACGAATTTTGCCTGGAAATAGTTTCAGTTGAGAATTGAAAAGAAGGACTATGTCACCCTCATTAAATTCTCTCCTTACTATTCGTTTATCATGCCACTGTTTAGTTCTTTCCTTATAAATTTGGGCATTTTCATAGGCATCTAATCTAAGTTCATCTAGTTCATGGATATCTAGAATTCTCTTTTCTCCTGTGGCTGTATAGTTCATATTAAGGGTTTTAATGCCCCAATAAGCTTTGTGTTCTAATTCGACCAAAGGGTGACATGATTTATCATAAACTATTTTAAATGGAGTGGTTCCTATCGGGGTTTTATAGGCTGTTCTATAGGCCCACCGAGCCTCGTGAAGTTTTGCAAACCAATCTTTCCTAGAAGTTGCAATGGTTTTCTCTAATATTTTCTTAATTTCCCTATTGGAAATCTCAACTTGTCCACTCGTTTGAGGGTGGTAGGGTGTTGTTACTCGATGTCAGACTCCATATTTGAGCAATAGTCTTCCAAAGATATTTGAAATGAAATAGGAGCCACCGTCACTAATGACGAGTCTTGCCACACCGAATTTAGGAAAGATGATGTTCTTAAAAATTTTAATAACTACTTGTGCGTCGTTTGTAGGAGAGGATACAACTTCGGTCCACTTTGAAACGTAATCAACAACTATGAGTATGTATTTGTGTCATACCCCAAATTTTGACCACTAAGATTTCCCATCATTGTGCAAATCATCATCACAATACGGGTGTATCATTATGACTCATTAGTCTCCCCAAAGATGGGTGAGCATTCACTACTATCAAAGATTAAGGTTTCAAGCCCTCTCTGAGCCTTAGACAAAGGATCAATCAAGAAATGACATGATCTTCAACTTGTCTAACCTCTCAAACATACAATGGATCAAGAGGACTCCCACATCAGGGATTAAGCACAAGGCTGCAACATTCTGAGTGGATTAAGCCTCAAGATCGCCAGTGTCACCAAATTAGGGTTTTGGTCGACCAGGGCCTCCAAATGGAAATTTTACTCTGGGCATGAGCCAATGCTTCAAAGCATAACTTAAAATGCTCCATGGGACCTCATGGACCCAATCATCAAGTCAATTTGCCCTTAGGGGATGCATTCATAAAAAATCAGGAATTAGGGTTTCTTGACCTAATTAACCCCTAAGTTGACTTTTGGGACAAAACATGAGTCAAGACCTCAAGGTATGGTTTAAGGGTCCCTAACACACTACATTGATCCATTTGCAACAATGTATTGATCCAAGAAGCTTGAGCAACAAGTTTCAAATTCATCAGAACCACAATTAGGGTTTCGCGAGAAAAGTCAACTGAGCCTTTGACTTTTGACCAGGACATGCTCCCAAACCCTAGGACATGATTCATTACACCCTATAACACCTATGAAATCAATCCATCAAGTTTGATTTAGGTCAAGGACTTGATTTCATAGAGGATCGCACAGTTTAGAATTCATCTGACAAAAAGTCAACTGTGCATAAAAGTCAACTTTGACTTTTTGAGATTTTTCACAATTATGGCTCTTTGACCCTAAAATGATGTTAATGTGTGATTGGAATCATCATTAATCAAGAAAAATCAAGAAAAGTTGGATAACTTGTAAAGGGGGTAACCATAAAAAACTTAGAAATTTTCTAAGTTATGAAATAAAGTGGCTAGGGTACCAACTTAGAAGGATCATAACTCCTAAACCACAAGGCCATTTTTCCCCATTCAAAGCTGGATTTGTAGCTCTCATGGCCCTCTAAAAAAGCTTCAACTACACCTCACTTCAATTCATCATGGATTTTGAGTTATGATTGTGTCAAAATGGCTGAAAAAGTGAAAATGTCGCTTTTTTCCAACACTTAGTGAAATTTTCACTAAGTCAGAATCTGCCTTCACTTTTTTCCAAATGTAGGGGCATTTTTCACTTGGATCCAAAAAGTATCAAAAGCAACTATGATCAAACAGTTGTTGTATCATATGAGGGCTTTCCAAAATGGCCAAGAACTCCATCAAATTCCACTTGAGCCATGAGATATGACAATGGCAATATGCCTTGCTGAAAATTGTCAAAGCAAGGCAGATTTGTGCATTTTGCTCGATTTTCCAAATTTGTGCAAATGACAAACACACTTATCCATCTGAACACCTCAGGGGGAGACCAAGAAGGAACAAACACTGATCCATTAGCCTCCCAAGTCTTTGGAGCCAAAAGTAGCATGCCAAACCTAGAAATGCCTAAAAGAGGGACAAGACTCCAATTTTGGATTGAAGCATTTAATGGATGCACCAAGGTGCCATGGACTGAGCCATTCCCAATTGAATTCAGTCAAGACTTATCCAAGACCAAGGGAACCAGTAGTCTGTGCCCTAACCTCTAGTCAATGGCTAGAGGAGACTTGGATTCTCATTGCTCAACATTGGCCAAACCTCTGCTGCAGTTGCCATTCACTATTGCAGCCAAAACAAACTTGCTCTACTATAAATAGAGCTTAATTGTGTTCAGTTTGAGTACACCAAAGCACTACAACACTTGCTTTCCTCAAAATCTCTTTCTCTAGGCAAAAATACCTTCTTTAGCAAGGTAACTCTGAGTTTTTGAGTTAGAGAGCAATTCCACCACAGCTCATGATCCAAACACATCCAATATGCCATATCTGAGCTGTCCAAACTCTCACAAGTGACATGTAACACCAAAATCACAAAGTCACCGCTCAAAACCTCAAAATATGACTTTTGTACATTTTTCAAGCCATGTCTTGATTCAGTCACTTTCTAAACCAGATAAAACCTCAAACACACTCCAAATATCATCCTTGAACTGTCCCAAATGGTTCCACACATCTGGAACACCATTTGAGAGAGTTGTTATTTTGGTCACTTTTGCCCCTTTTGCAAGAAAGAGCTCAAACTTGTTCCTGAGGTTTCCAGCTGATTCCAACCATCCTAAAAGCTTCTAAGAGATCATTTGAGGGTGTCCAAAGCATCAAATCATTTCTGGAACAAGGTGCTTGGCAGATTGCACAAAAGCTCCAAAAAGAGGTAAGCATCACATCTTGGATTCTTTGAATCATGCTTTCTTTTGATGTCCATTGATCATGCATCTCTTATACATGTTATATGTGTTGTGTTTGCACCAATTTATCATGTAATTCATGCTTGTACCAAGAGATGGCACAGAAAATGCAAATCATGGCCTATTTCAAAACCACTTTCGAAATTTTAAATAGGAGCATGATTTGAAAAAAACACCACCACCATTGGATTCCTTGTGAAATTCTAGGCAGGATAGACCTAAATTTTGTCCCAATACATGGAGAAATGAGAAAGTTATGGCCTTCACGTTTTCAACCAAAATCTTGTCTTGCCTTGCCTTGGGCCAGGCTAAAAACAAGGCAAGCCTTGTATATTTGTGGTTGTGTTTCAATCAACGGATGTATCACCACCCCAGTGGTAAGGCGTGCGCCCTATACACAAGAGGTCTGGGGTTCGAATCCCCTTCGCCCCAGATCCTCTTTTTTGCTATTTTTTCCACTTTTTATTGTTTTTCTTATTATTTTTAATGATTTGAAAAATTAATAACTCCCTCAATTTTAATTATTTTTTATTGGTTCTTATTGCAAAAAATAAAAAAAAAATATTGAAATATTTTATTCCACAAAAAAATCAGATTTATATTATTTATTTAATATAATTAGTATTTTTGTGAATAAATTCATTTTTATTGTTTTTAAACATTTAAAAGTGAATATTTATTTTGAAAATCAAAACCAAATGAGTTCTAAATCATCTTGTGATTAAAACCTCATTTTTCCAACCTTAAACAAAAATCACAAGTGGTTTATTTAAACTTATTTGGTATTTTTATCATTTTATTTTATTTTCTTTAAATATTTACTTTTAAAGGAAAACAAAATTAGGGTTTCTTTGATTTTCACCCTCACTAATCATTTTCAAATACTCATGGGCCTCTATTAGAGTGTAAGACCCATCCCCTTTGTAAATACACCACTTTGGGCCTCAGTCATTGTATAAGACCCATTGTATTTTCAAAAACCTCGGCACGATTGCCGTTTTCAAACAAAAATTATCTGGGCCTCTCCTCAAGCTATAAGTCCCAATTCTTTTTTCTTAAAACTCTTTGGACCTCTAATAGAGTGTAAGACCCAACCCCTCTTTGAAACAAAAATAATTTGGGCCTCAGTCATTGTATAAGACCCATTGTGCTTTCAAAAACCTCGGCACGATCGCCTTTTCAAAAATAATCATCTGGACCTCTCTTTGAGCTGTAAGCCACATCACTTGTACAAAAACAAATTTAGGCCTATAATAGAGTGTAAGACCCAATCCCCTTTTAATCTTTTGGGCCTCACATATTGTATAAGTCCCTCTGTACAGTTTTCAAAACAACGGTGCGATCATCGTTAAAACCCTGGGCCTCTCCTTGAGCTGTAAGCCCCAACAATCTTTTCAAAACACTTTCTCCTTTGATTTTGAATATAATATTGTTATCAAAGCTTTATTTGTTGAACAACTAACAAAACATCATGGAAGCTCTACAACCGAGTAAGTGTTTACCCGCTTTCTTTATCCACTTTCATATATATATAACTGTATTGTGGGGCTGCTCACTGTAAGTCTTCTTTCACAAACTTTTATATACTTGTCAAATATCAACTGTGTAATACTAGTATAGCTATTTAGAGTTTTCCCCGGCAACTACGTCTAGAACTAGGTAAAGCCTGTTGGTCACTCTTAAATACAAACAAAACTAGATCCCCTTAGGATTACCAGACACAGTCTTCCCTCCTCTTGAGGTTAAACAATATGGAGACGTGAAAGGCAGCATTCTCGGTGAACCCTTTCTCAGACTGTCACTTTTAGAAATTGTCAAAGAGACTCTATCCTCAGAGTTGATCTATTCTCCGTGAATAACATCTTTTGAGTTTCTTCCAAATTCTCGGACTTTCCTTGCTTGATCTATTCTCTGTGAATAGCATGTCTTGAACTTCTCGGGGTTTGGGGACCCACAGGCTTCCTAAAAGCATCCCTGCCTCCTCTTGGGCGTTGTACAAGGACCCTTCGGCTTCTTAAAAGCTCTCATGCCTTCTCTTGGGCGTAGTACAAGGACCCAGAGACCTCTACAGGTATAGGAACAGAACCTAGTCATCAATTTGCTAGAGCTGTCTTTCTGAGTCAAGTGTCAGACCAGTTAACGAGTTGACCTTCATCCCTTAACATACCAGTCTTCTCTTGGGCATCATACAAAGATCATTCACTTATCCGAGAATCGATTTCTCAAAATACCAGTAGACTTGGACAGTCTCAATACCCTTTGGATTTCCCCTTTCCTTAAAGAACATGAAATAACCCTGATCCTTTAATCAATCACAAAGCACAACATAAATCCATATAAGAACTGATTTTCTCTTTTATCCAATACACTAGACCTGTCACTCAACTGAAACAGTCACCAGCACAAATAGCCTCTTCTTGGGCTTTGTACAATGATTCTCTCCAGCAGTGCTAACCTTTTAGCCTCCATTTCGGGCTTCGTACGAGATAAAAAACACTCTCTTGTTGAGTATAAAAGACTCTCTTGTTGGGTCACAAACCTTTTAGCCTCTGTCTTGGGCTTCGTACAAGACACATATAAAAACACCCTCTTGTTGGGTCAATAGCCTCCTCTTAGGCTTTGTATATGGAAAACCTCGGTTGAGTCAATCAACCTTTTAGCATCAAATTTGTGCCTTGTTCATAGCATACAAACATCAACAACTCCTTTTCCCCCCATCTAATTGCTGTAAGCGGCAAGCCTCTGGATTATTTACATCCACGCCACTGTCCCTCTTTTAGCATGAGAAATTCCTAAGGAAAGATAGCATTGCTCTAAACTGAGTTAAAGTCTTCTCCCTCAGGTTGAAAATCCCCTATAAAGGAAATTATGGAATTTTTGGGTTCACATATCCCAGTTAAAGTAATTCTCCTTTATAATCAGTCACCCAACAGTTGGGACAAACAGACCAAATACCCCTCTTTAGAGATGACAAATTCTCTCTAAAGTCAAAACCCTTTAGCTTCACACCTTGGGCTTCGAACAAGATACAAATAGACCATTCAGCTTCACATCTTGGGCTTTGAATAAGATACAAACCACCTTTAGCTTCATGTCTTGGGCTTTGAACAAGACACCCAAAACAACCTTTTTTTCCTCCCATAGAATAGGAGGAACTACGATCGCTCTGATTTCCCTGTTTCGTTAAACGGGAATACGTAGGCATAAGATTGGAAAAATCTTAGCGAGCACACTAATTAAAAACATCAAATCCAGTACCTATCCAAAATCCCCATGAATAGTCCCGTCATTTCATTCTTAACAAAATAAGCAGAGAGAGGCCTACAATCTAAACCTTATCTGTAAACCAACAGTCATCTGTTTAAACTCAGTATGCAAGCAGGGTTAATTGGAGACATCTATTTCCCTTCCTTAGTCAGCTTAATAGGATAAAAAATGAATCGACCTGTAGTACCCCAGAGCGACAGTGCTTAAGAACCACGTCCAAAATCGCTCGCTACAGGGAAAAATGGCGCCCACCGTGGGGCCACGCAGAGCATCTTGTCCCTCTTATCTCTCTGGGTGAAACCTTAAGTCTGAAAACTGCCAGAAAAAATGGCGACTCCGCTGGGGACTATTCGAGATCTTGCTCTCTTCCCATCTCTTAGGTAGAAAACCTTAAGTTCTCGAGGTATCACAGAAATGGCAACTCTGCTAGGGGAGTCATTGTCTGTTAGGATCATAGAGCTAGAGGTCTAGGATGATTAAGACAAATATATATACTGCTTTTCCTAATTGATATCTGTGTTTATTTTTCTGCTAATGGGAATGCGTGTGATGCCGCATGTGGAAAGATTGAGTATACACCTAAGATAGGTGATGGTAATGCGGGTAATCTTGCGGGGAGTGAATCCCAGTTAAGAGCCCCCGATCGACCATCAAACTCAGTGGAGACTCCCTTTGCAGATACATTACCTATATGACTCTGATTGTTGAAAGTAGTGTGGTCGACTGGGTTATCTGAGAAGCTGAGGTTTTTAGCAGACTTAAGCCATTTTGTAGTGCGGAAGCTATCAGAAATAGTTGTCACGCGATACTACCCTTATCTGAGGTCACTCTAGGATACATCAGCTCGCTGGCGATCCACTTGCTGTTGTTATCCCAGAGGGGTCAATGATTTTGCGGACAGGTACAAAAAATCACCAGTATAAACCTTTGGGGGGTAGAGCCTTGACTTCATGACACCGACCCTTTGACCCCATGTTTTTTCTATGTTTTTGTGTGCTGCATTTATTTAAAAAACATTAAAACTAAGAAAAATCTTCTTTTCTAGTATCTCTTTTTCAAATTAAACTAAGACAATGATTGCAAATGTCAGAGAAAGGAGATTGCGCTAATGGATTTCGGTAGAAGGAAAACTCATGAGTATACCTTCAAGGTTCCAAAGTTAGAGGGTTTGAGAGGTTTAGCGAGAATGATCACCACCCACGAGGCTTTCAGAGCCAAGTATGGAGGACTGCTGTCTCTATTAAGGGTCCATGTAATCGAAGGAATCTTGTCCATGCTAATCCAGTTCTACGATCCGGTTTATCACTGTTTCACATTCCCGGATTATCAGCTAGCACCAACACTGGAGGAGTATTCTCACTTGACTGATCTGCATATCACTGATCAGGCTCCCTTTTCTGGACTGGAAGAAATTCCAAAGGATCAGACCATTGCAAGAGCAATTTATTTGGACGAGTCAGAAGTCAGGACTCACATGACCACTAAGGGTGGCATCCAAGGTTTGTCAGCCCAGTTCTTAACAAAGAAGGCTCTATACTTTGCTAGTATAGGGAACGTGGCCTCTTTCGAGAGCATCTTTATTTTGCTCACCTACGGGTTATTTTTGTTTCCCAACATCGATAACTTCGTAGACATCAATGCCATTAAGATTTGTCTGATTGGAAACCCTGTACCGACCTTACTCGCAGATGCGTATCATTCAGTACACTTAAGGAATTTATACAGCGGAGGAATGATCACGTGTTGTGTACCCTTAATGTACAAGTGGTTCACTTCCCATTTGCCCAAGTCTGCTGCATTTTGGGATAAAAAGAATACTTTACGTTGGTCGCAGAGAATCATGTCTCTCACCAACTCGGATATCCATTGGTACAACCGAATCTACGACGGGATCAGGATCATTGACCGTTGTGTAAATTTCCCAAATGTACCCCTTATAGGAACTAAGGGAGGAATTAACTATCATCCAATTTTAGTTCGTCGTCAATTTGGATACCCAATGAGGCATGTCCCGCGCAATGCTCATTTGGAAGGTCTTTTCTTCAAGGAAGGAGAAAATGACAGAGCACTAAAGACAAAAATAGTGCATGCTTGGAAACACGTTCATAGGAAAGGAATAGAGTCTCTGGGGAAACCATACTGTGTCTCGGTAGAGCCTTATCTCCACTGGGTACAAACTAGAGCTCTCAAGATGAGGATTCCTTACCCTCGTCAGGAAGTTCTTCCATTAAGGGACCATGCCCTTTATTTTATGTCTGAGACGGAAAAACTTCAGGTTACTCTCAACAAAGTTCAGCAGGAGAAGAGGTCTTGGAGGAACAAGTACTGTATACTCAATGTGGAGTGTAAGAAAATACAGCAGCTATTAAGAGAAAAGGATGCTCTGATTGAAATTTTAGAGCAACATGTTGTAGAAAATCAGGATGACCAAAGGAATTTGCTCGCTCCTTTCGCTTGGGAAAGGAATGACAACCCGACAACGGCCCAAGAGCCCCGGTCAAAGAAAAGGAAAGCACCAGAACCAGCACCTGAGCTCTCCTCAAAGAGGACTCTGGATCCATTAGTTTAGATTTCCTTTTACAGCACTTTGTAATCTACTGTATTTCCATTTCCGCAATCCTTTGAATTCAATAAAATGGGGTTTCCCCACTGTTTGATATTTGCATTCTAATTGTCGAAGTTTACTGTGAATAAACAAAAACATACAATTAATATAATCATTGCATATTATTCATCATTCTCGCATAAACGCATTCTTCTTACCTACGAATCTCACGTTTGTGTCTCGATTCTAGAGTCAAACTGTCTCATTCGTACAATACTCGGGCCAATCGTCAGAAAAAGATGGATGATCTTGAGGAAGAGAACAGAGAGTTGAGGGAAGAGATCGACACTCTGAAAGAGGATCTGAGAAAGCTTCATAACGACATGCAAGCTCTAGCAGAAGCTCAGATGCAATAACAACGGACTGTGATCTCAGAGATCACATCAACGCCCATAGTGGAAAAGTATGATCCTAGGTATAGAATGCCGAAAGATCATCCCTGGGGCATGCCACTTAACTATATCCCAGAAGGATATGTTCCGCCGATCCCTGAGGATCAGGGAACCGCAGCAGGAGCCGCTGGGCCTGAAGGTTACAAACTTCAGGAAAGCGAAGATGCCAGGGGCATGACTGCAACTCCTGAAGGTTACAAACTTTGGGAGACACCGAGAGTCTCGACCATAATGACTATACCACCGCCTGTGGTACACACTGTCCCGGAAGGACAGATTCTATAGATACCTTCTGGTGGAAATGAAAACATGTTCGATAGAATGAATAAATTCCAGGAACAGTTCCTGGAAATGCAGAAAGAGCTGCAAGCCATTCGCGGTCAAGATCTATTTGGAAAAGACGCCGCAGACCTCTGCTTAGTCCCCAATGTGAAAGTTCCGCACAAAATCCAGGTACCCGACTTTGAAAAGTACAAGGGTAACTCTTGCCTTCAGAGCCATTTGGTGATGTACACTCGGCGAATGTCAGCTCAGGCATAGAACCAGGAGCCGCTCATTCACTACTTTCAGGATAGTTTAACCGGTGTTGCATTAAAATGGTACATGGGTTTAAACCGCGCCACGATCAGCACTTTCAGAGATCTGGGCGCTGCCTTCGTTCAGCAGTACAAGTATAATCTGGACATGGCACTGGATAGAGATCAACTCAGATCAATGTCACAAAAGGACAAGGAAACCTTTAAAGAATATGCTCAGAGATGGCGTGAAATTGCCGCTCAGATTTCTCCACCTCTGGAGGAAAAGGAGATGACGAAGATCTTCTTGAAAACCTTAAGCTCATTTTACTACGACAGAATGGTCGCCAGTGCGCCTAGTGACTTCACCGAGATGGTCGGTATGGGGGTACGTCTTGAGGAAGCAGTCCGAGAAGGACGTTTAGTTAAAGACACTGGATCATCGAGTAGTACAAAATGATACGGTAGTGCTCTCCCTAAGAAAAAAGAGCAGGATATTGGGAATATCTCTCTCGGAAAGCAAAGGCGACGTTACCAGCCAGTTGTAGCTGTAACTCCTGCTATTAACCCTGCGCCTGTTTCCACGTATCAACCTCAGGTTGCGCAGAGCCAACCTAATCAACAACAATATCAACAAAGGACACGGCAGCCTCTTCAGCAGGCTCGTCCTCCATATAACAACAACCGTACAACACACCATCAGGGTTTGATCCTATACCCATGTTGTACGCAGAGCTATTTCCGCTCTTGCTGGTCAAGGGGCATGTCCAAACCAGGTCTCCTCTTACAGTACCAGAAAATCCGCCTTTCTGGTTTAAAGCGGATCAGACCTGTCCTTACCATCAAGGAGGACCAAGGCATAACATAGAGAACTGTCTCAGTTTCAAATCCGTAGTACAAAAGCTTGTTAGGAAGGGGTCTTATCTTTCAAAGATACGAATCCGAATGTTCTCACGAACTCGTTGCCTCAACACGAAAAAGCTGCAGTCAATTTGATAGAGGGGGGGTCTAACAACATCTATCAAATTCATGATGTACTCTTGTTAAAGGCCAACTTGGTTAAGATGCACTGTAGACAGAGTGGATATGGCCATGTGCCACCTCATAATTATCACCAGTGTGATATCTGCTCTAAAAACAATCAGGGATGTTCTGTGGTGCAATTAGCTCTACAGGAACAATTGGATCTCGGGTAGATCCAAGAGCATCGAGTCCGTGGAGTCAACATGACCTATACAAGTTCCAGCATCATTCAAAACCACGACATCTGTACAATGAATGTTAACTTGGTGGCGATGCACTCAAGGCAAAGCCAGTACCATAATTTGCCGCGACACGATTACAATTCCTACCTGACTTGCTCGGTAAATAAACAGGGATGCTCTTTTGTACAAGAGGCCCTCCAACGTCAGATGAATCTTGGGTGGATCCAGGACTACCATGATAGAAATTCTTATCAGATCAACATGATCCAAATCTTCGATATTCGTTTGATGAATACCAGCTTGGTGGAGTTACACGCCAGGCATGTCCAACTCGGTTTTCTCACTTCTCACGATTATCTAAGCTGTAAAGGATGTAGTGAGAGTAACCAAGGGTGCGCTCTCGTTCAAAGAACTTTGCAAAACTTGTTAAACCACTGGTGGCTTCTGATCTATCTGGATGAAGACACGCAACAAATCAGTGTGCTTAATGGGAACCTTACTCGGCGTCAAAATCAGGATGTCCGATCTATGGAAACTGACCCAGTGATGTTACACTATATCCAAAGCAGGCGTGGCCAAGTGCCACCACACAACTACGAGCGCTGTAGAGTCTGCTCGGAGAATAACCAAGGATGCTACCTTGTGCGGGCAGCTCTTCAAGGTCAGTTAGACCGCAAAGAGATTCACCCATACCCAGCTTCGGGGTCTGTTGACTAGACGCCAGACTACTTCGCTGATCAAATCAAAGATGTGGTTGTAATCTCTCATCCTGGGAGGAACAAGGATGTTTGTACCATCATCCCTCTACTGGACGAATCAAAAGTTCCTAGCCAGGAACTGATTGAAGTTACTTATGACAGTCAGAAAAATCAGAAGGCTCCTGTAGTGATCTATCTGCCAGGACCATTACCGTATGAATAAGCTAAGGCAATCCCTTACAAATACGGTGCAACGATAATTGTGAATGGAAAGGAAATTCCATTACCCCCCGTCATGAATATTGCAGACATCAGTCGAGTAACACAGAGCGGTCGAATCTTCAACCGAGGAGTTGGAGAACCTAACAAAGAAAAGGAACTTCAGACAAAAGCTCCTGATCCACTAGTCGGTTAATCCAGTAATGCCGACCTTTCGAAAAACAATGATGAGATGTTGAAGCTCATCCAAAGGAGTGAATACAACATTGTTGATCAACTGTTACAAACTCCTTCAAAGATCTCTGTGCTATGACTTTTACTCTGTTCTGAAGCCCACAGAGAGGCTCTATAGAAAGTCTTAGAGCAGGCCTTTGTGGAACATGATGTGTCAATACGAGAGTTCGATAGCATCATCTCTAACATCATTTCCTACAACAACTTAGGATTCAGTGATAAGGACTTGCCAGAGGGGGGCAAACGCCACAACATGGCGCTCAATATCACAGTCAACTGCCAGGACGATGCTTTAGCCAGCGTACTGGTAGACACAGGATCGGCCATCAACGTTATGCCGAAGTCCACTTTAATACGACTATCATTCAAAGGATCCCTGATGAGGGGTAGTGAGGTCATCGTCAAAGCCTTTGACGGATCTCGGAAAGCAGTTATCGGCGAAGTCGACCTTCCCATAACTATCGGTCCTCACACTTTCCTAATCACTTTCCAGGTCATGGACATCCGGGCAATGTACAATTGCTTATTAGGAAGACCTTGGATACACCAGGCTGGGGCAGTCACTTCAACGCTGCACCAGAAGCTGAAGTTCGTCCAGAATGATCAACTCGTCACGGTCTGTGGAGAACAAGCCTTGCTCGTGAGTAACCTGTCATTATCTACTTGTGTAGAACCTGAGGAGGTTGTTGGAACTCAGTTCCAAGCATTTTCGGTGAGCAATGAGAATCAATCAGAGAAAGGAGCCTCTATTTTCTCGTACAAAGATGCTCTCGAGGCAATTGAAAGCAACAATACGAAAGGATGGGGACAGCTTGTCATCCCTACTGATAATAAAATAAAGAAGGGTCTTGGTTTTTCTGCGACCTGCACCCAGACAGCTGCTAACGATGAAAGTTTTCATCCCATTCAGGACTTCTTCCATAGTGGAGGTTTCCTTCACCCAGTGCCTCAAGCAGTCCATACCATCAACGAGGAAGATTCCTCCGACGCAGATGAGGAATGGAAGTCCTATCTTAATGAGGACGGTTATATGTCTCAAGAAGAGGTGCCTACGCCATTTTGTTATCCCGCACAGAGTCCGAGATTTATACCCAGGTCAGACATCGAAATGATATACGGAGATTGTGATCCGGAAGGATTTCGTGCTCCACCAAACTCATTAGAGGAGGACACTCTAATGAAAGACAACTTTGACCACGACTATTATGGCCCAATGGATGGCCTGCCTATCTGGCAGCCGTACCCAGGAGACTTGGGGCAAGAAAATCAGCCGAACAATGAAAACTAGCTGAGCATCATTGAACAGAATACCTGCGTCCCCACCATGTCACGGGATCAACACTCAGGTCATTCAGAAAATATCCAGTATGACGATGAATTGGCAAAGCTTGCCGGACTAGAATTCATTAACTACGCTTTTCTTGAGGTCAACGTCATCGAGAGAGATGACTCCTCTAGTTTTAAAGAAGTATGGGACACCTTAGGACAATCGAGTGGTAAATACAACTTCATGGTCAAATACACCGCTCCTGAGAGCTCTCGTATCAGGCTTGAAGACATTCAGCCAACTGGATGGGGAGATTTGCCTGAGAGCATAAATACTAGGCAAAATACAACTGAGGAATCCTCCTATGACAACTCTGCCTGGGAGACAGATTCCAATGATCCTGCTCCGCCATAAATCATCGTCATTTCTGAGGATAAGCCAAGAAGGAAGGTACCAATTCACCGAGGAGTTCGCCGTCAATGGGTTGCTGTCGACATCCCGAAGATTGTTCATAAGTCAAAGTAATTGCCGTCTTTAACCTTTCACCCTGCCCAGGTGAAACTGATGTTTTTATAGGGCTCGTTTTCTGTAAATAACCTTCTTCGCTTCGCCCAAAGCGACAGAGTTTTGTTTTATAGGGCTGTAGTTTCAAGAATCGACTTGTTCATTAATAAAATAACGTTCTGTAATTTCTGCATTAATTGATGTTTTCTCTTTTCGCTTTTTCAGAAAATGGTAATCCTAAAAAACAAATAATAATAAACAAGCAGTTTATAAAAAAAATACACTGCACACACTCTTGCATTCTCTCTATCTCTTCTAAACACAAATCATCGCGTCATGCAGATTGCTTGTTTTAAACCCTGTTGAAAAATATGATCCAATGCTTTCTCCCAACTTTAAGTTCCTGGTATTTGGGGCTGAAGAAGAAGTTGACGACGAAATTCCAGAAGAGATCTCCCGATTACTCAGACAAGAGGAATGGTCCATTGAACCTCACAAAGAGCCGTTGGAAATGGTCAACTTGGGTTCGGAAAAAGAGAGAAAAGAAATCAGGATTGGGGCACTGCTCAGTCCACCTGCCAAAGAGAGTTTGACAAAGCTTCTCAAAGAGTTTCCCGATGTATTCGCTTGGTCCTATCAGGACATGCCAGGTTTGGATACCAGCATCATGGAGCATTATCTACCGCTAAGATCAGAATGCCTGCCAGTAGAACAAAGGTTGAGACGGACTCACCCGGACCTGGCCATCAAAATCAAAGAGGAGGTATAGAAACATATTGATGCAGGTTTCCTCGCCGCATCAGAATATCCTCAATGGTTAGCCAACATCGTACCCGTTCCGAAAAAGGACAGAAAAGTCAGAATGTGTGTAGATTACAGAGATCTAAACAAGGCTAGTCCGAAGGACGGCTTTCCTTTACCACACATTGACATGCTGGTAGACAGTACAACAAAGTTCAAATTTCTCCTTCATGGATGGATTCTCGGGCTATAATCAAATTAAAATGGCGCCGAAAGACATGGAGAAAACTTTGTTCATCACCCCATGGGGCACCTTTTGTTACAAGGTAATGTCGTTCGGTTTGAAGACGTCGGGGCAACCTATCAAAGGGCCATGACTACTCTGTTTCATGACATGATACACAAAGAAATCGAGGTATATGTCGATGACATGATTGCCAAATCTAAAACAGAGGAGGAGCATGTGACCCACCTGTCAAAACTATTTGAGCGGTTGAGAAAGTATAAACTCCACTTAAATCCCAACAAGTGCACCTTCGGTGTCCGTTCGGGGAAACTCATAGGGTTCATCGTCTGCCAGAAAGGAATTGAGGTTGATCGTGACAAGGTCAAGGCCATTTAAGAAATACCTTCTCCGAAAACTGAAAAACAAGTCAGAGGATTCCTGGGACGTTTGAACTATATTTCTAGATTCATATTCCTCATGACCGCAACATGCGTGCCGATCTTCAGATTACTTAAGAAGAACCAGGACCGCGTTTGGACAGATGACTGCCAAACCGCCTTCGACAGTATCAAGGAATATCTGTTGAACCCACTGATTCTATCACCTCCAGTGGAAGAAAGACCACTGATCAACTACTTAACAGTCTTGGAAGACTCAATGGGTTGTGTACTGGGCCAACAAGACGAAACCAAAAGGAAAGAGTCTGCCATTTACTATCTGAGCAAGAAATTCGCCGACTGCGAGACTCGG
Source organism: Lathyrus tuberosus (assembly GCA_022829125.1). Classification (NCBI taxonomy): domain Eukaryota; kingdom Viridiplantae; phylum Streptophyta; class Magnoliopsida; order Fabales; family Fabaceae; genus Lathyrus; species Lathyrus tuberosus. The sequence goes on along the minus strand of JALAZF010000414.1, from coordinate 2,553,768 downwards.
TACACTATGCTTGAGAAAACTTGCTACGCTTTGGCTTGGGCAGCCAAACGTCTTCGCCAGTACATGATTCATCACACTACTTGGTTAATCTCCGAAATGGATCTGATCAAGTACATCTTTGAAAAACCTGCTCTCACGGGAAGGATTGCCCGTTGGAAGATGTTGTTATCAGAATACGACATCGAATACCATGCTCAGAAAGTCGTCAAGGGAAGTATTTTAGCTGATCATTTGGCTCACCAACCGATTGACGATCAGGAATCAGTCGGATTTGACTTCCCAGACGAAGATGTCATGCATTTAAAAATGAAAGACTGCGATGAACCGCTACCCAGTGAAGGGCCAGAACCAGGTTCCCAGTGGGGACTAATATTTGACGGAGCTGTCAATCATTACGGAAACGGAATTGGGGCAATCATTGTTACCCCTCAGGGTACCCACATTCCTTTCACCGCCAGACTTACATTCAAGTGCACAAACAACGAGGCCGAATACGAAGCTTGTATCATGGGTCTCGAGGAAGCGATCGACTTAAGGATCAAGAGCTTGGATGTATATGGCGATTCAGCCTTGGTTATCAATCAGATCAAAGGAGATTGGAACACATACCAATCAAGGCTGATTCCTTACAAAGATTACGCAAGAAGGTTGTTACCCTTCTTCAACAGAATCGAGTTTCATCACATCCCTCGTGATGAGAATCACATGGCTGATGCATTAGCCACTCTCTCTTCCATGATTAGCGTAGGTCAATGGAATGACTTACCTAAGATCGACATAATGCGCCTTGAAAGGCCCGCTTACATCTTCACGGTTGAAGCAGTCATAGACGGCAAACCTTGGTATCATGATATCAAATGCTTCCTTCAGAAACAAGAGTACCATCCTGGAGCATCAAGAAAAGATAGAAAAACCCTCAGAAGGCTAACAGGTAGTTTCTTTCTGAGCGGTGATACTCTCTATAAGAGAAATTTTGACATGGTCTTGCTCTGATGTGTAGACAGACCAGAAGCAGACATGCTGATAAAAGAAATTCATGAAGGATCCTTTGACACTCATTCCAACGGACACACAATGGCGAAAAAAATTCTGAGAGCAGGGCACTACTGGTTGACCATGGAATCCGACTGCTACAAGTACATGAGGAGGTGTCATAAGTGTCAGATATACTCAGACAAAATCCATGTACCGCCAACGCATCTCAAGGTTCTCTCTTCCCGGTGGCCTTTTTCCATATGGGGAATTGACATGATCGACATGATCGAACCTAAAGCTTTAAATGGACATCGGTTCATTCTGGTAGCCATTGACTACTTCACCAAGTGGGTCGAAGCAGCATCATATGCTAATGTAACCCGACAAGTGGTGGTCCGATTTATCAAAAATAATCTCATATGTCGTTATGGTGTTCCTAGCCAGATCATTATAGATAATGGATCCAACATGAATAATAAGATGATGAAAGAGTTGTGCGCTGAGTTCAAGATCGAACACCATAACTCATCTCCCTATCGATCCAAAATGAACGGAGCGGTAGAAGCGGCTAATAAGAACATCAAGAAGAACGTTCAAAAGATGGTTGTAACCTACAAAGACTGGCACGAGATGCTACCCTTTGCTCTTCATGGTTATTGAATGTCTGTCCGCACTTCAACAGGGGCAACCCCTTTCTCTCTAGTATATGGCATGGAAGCAGTGCTTCCCATAGAAGTAGAGATCCCATCAATCCGGGTATTGATGGAAGTTAAGCTAACAGAAGCTGAATGGTGTCAGAGTCGACACGAAAAACTGAATCTGATCGAGGAAAAATGAATAACGGCACTATGCCACGGTCAGTTGTATCAGCAAAGAATGAAGATGGTGTTTGACAAAAAGGTTCGACCTCGCGTCTTCAGAAAAGGAGACCTTGTTCTAAAAAAGATACAATCATTTCTCACTGATTCTCGGGGCAAATGGACTCCGAATTATGACAGCCCCTATGTGGTCAAGAAAGCTTTCTCAGGCGGCGCCTTGAGACTCGCAACCATGGACGGAGAGGAATTTGCCTACCCCATAAATGTTGACGCAGTCAAGAAATATTTCGCCTAAACTAAAAAAAAGGTCTCGGTGGATTGAAAACCTGAAAATGCGGTCCAGGCAAAAATTAGAGACAAAAACAAACAAAAAATCATCCCGGTGGATTGGAAACATCACAGTACAATCCAGGCAAAAATTAGGGATAATGGCAAGTAACTACGTCCAACAGGGGCAAATCCCTCAGCAGCAGTTACACTATCCATAGAAAGAAAACTCCAGTCAAGGTCATCTTCGACAAAAGCTCAGGATGTCCAGAATTCAAAGTTGGTAGAAGGATAGCGGTCGTCATGTTTCGATGTAGCCCTTTTCCCTTAAAATTACCATTTTCTAACTTTTTAAATACTCTATGGAATCACGTGTTTGGCTGATTTCCATCCTATCAATAAAATTTGAGCCCTAGTGCTTTCATTTGCAATTCTTATTTGTTTTAGCTTTACAGAACGACGTTTTTAACATGATTAACGATTCTTGAAATAAAACAAAAACAAATTTACTTGTCAAACTTTTCTGCTTTAAAATAAAGATGGCAATTTCTTTTGACTGTTGAACATCGAAAGAACATCGATCACTTCTCTAGAAGTATTTGAGCTTGAAAGTGCAGAATCAAGGTACTCCTTCTAAAACCAGTGCGCCTAAATGAAGGATCAGCTACGTCAGATGCGAATACTCCATCTGACATCCTCGGCAGAGTTCTTACCTCCTAAGCCTAACCAACGGTGTTCCCCGCGTGGACTATCTCTCCTAGGCAAGGCAGAATTGCTATTTTGAACCAAATGGTATTTCTTCGTCCCCCGCGGTGGCCGAGTGTCCAGTCGTGTTCATCCGTCAGTTTGTATGTCGTGTCAGGTTTGTCAGCATAAACATACATACATCATGCATTATTGATTTACATTCGCATTCATATTGCATCACCATCACTTTAGTCGGTCTTATCCCCTAGCGATAAAAGTCCTCTTAATCGAGTTGCCAGTTCTTTCCTCGTCAGGAAATGTTGTGTCTAAACTATCTCTCTCCTCCGGTTTATTTCTGGATTAGAGTTGTGTTGTACCCCAAATTTTACCCTTAGATCCATTGATCTCTTGTATATCATATTAGGTCAATCATATTGCATAGCTAACCCTTTTACCAGGTTTTTGTTTGTGTTTGTTTCATTTTTATCAGGTTTTATCTTAAGAAGATTCAAGAGGTGTTTAATCAAGATTTTGGATGGATTATTGAATCAAGCAAGTCTCTCATTTCAAAGAGATGTCTCTATAACCCTCTCCATGATCCTCTCCATAACCAAATTTCTGCCCACCTTATTCACCCTCAATTATCATGTTGTTTCCAAACCAATTTCAACAATCATCTATTAACCAATTTTATCCAAGCTCTTCATTTGTCAATATTATTTCTCCTAAACCATATCAATTATCAAATTCACCTATTATTCATCTATTATTTGTTTTCCTAATCATTTTTCTTTTATAACAAAAGATAAAAAACCAATTCTAATATTTGTTCATGAGCCCACCATGGTAAGCCCATCGTGACCAAAAACATGTTACAAAATAAGGAAATGTATTCATTAGCCAAGGACCAATAAGGATCAGGCAATGTTGTGTTGACTTTTCAACACCCTTTCTGACTAATGGAGAAGTGACGCGTGGACATCAAGGAAACAAAACATCCAAATTGCTTCCTTCTCCTTTGTCGTGTTTGTGATTTGCAGAAGAGAAGAGAAATTCAAATACAATGGAATCAATTTATCCAAAATTGTTTCAACCTCAATCACTTGGCATGCTATTTATTCATTTTGAATTCTCCAAGAACATTGCCCATTTAAGCTTTCAGTGGTTTGGCTCATGAAAAGTGCTTCTGAGGAATTGCTAGTTTCAGCCTACAACCTGTTCTCGTCTGCGAATCTCTTCACGTCATCCCCAATATTTGCCTCATCTGATACCCTCTAAATGACAACAAATAAGGAGCTCTGAAGAAATATACGAAGTGGTGAAATGGACCCTGCAACCTCTGAAATTTTGTGCAGCATGAGAAGCGTATTTGTCTCCAAGGAGTGGACCAAGTTTGAATTTTGAAGAGAGACGTTGCAACCCTAGTTTTTCACTCAGCACACCAAGTGTTCGCTCTTTGGACTCAAAGCAACCCAGGCCCATTTGTTCAGCCTATAAAAGGAGCTTGCCTCTACACCTCAACTCACCAATAATTCACACAAACACTCAAAAAGTCTCTGAAGTTTCCTAAAGTCTCGAGCAAGCAAGGTGAAAGGTGGCCTTAGAGTACTTTGGAAGAAAGGCAGTCAGCATACTTGAAGGCAGTGGACATTACTCCACTTGGTATCACATTCTTTCCCTCTTGTTAAATCATGCTTATTTAATATCATATGCATCCTGTTGTTCTTTCACATATGTGTCTTGCTGATGTGTGTTTGAACATATTGATTGTTTACTCATGTTTTGATTCCATAAAATAGCATGATTTTGTTTAGTGATATGATGAGGTATACTTGTTGTATTAAGTTGTAATGTTTATGGTTGAATTTATGCTTGTTACATGACTAGCTACATGATTAATTTATGCTTTTGTTTTTGTTCATTGAATGGCCACAAGCTCACTAGTTTTCACTTTTGGTTTTTACACTGTCAAGTTTAGATGTTTGGTTCTGTTAACCTACTTGTATGACATATATGCTTGGATGTTACTTTGAGATAAGAGGTTCATGAACTTTGGTTCCCTTTGTGTTTCTAATATGCTCATAAGTCGTGGGATGGTTGAACCTATCCATATTTGTGGTTGGTTTAGATGGTTGATTGATGCTGTTAAGTTGTCCTCTTTAAAAGTAGCACTAGTTTCCTTTTCTGTCACCATTAATATGCGGTCATTTTGTGTTCTCAAGTCATGGTTTTAGACTTTATTGCTGTTGATCATTTTGATGTTTTGTATGCACCACTCTGCCTTGGCATTGTTGATGATTGATCTTTGTGTCTGAGTTTGGATTATTGGAACTGTTGGTATATGCAAGCTTTTGCTTAGTGTTGCACCTCATTAGAATGATTTTGGTTTAATGAATGTTTAAGGTTTATGTTCATGAATTTTGAATTTAGGATAAGAGTAGAGTTGTTGTCAATTTACTTTGAGTTGTTCCTATCATGTGCTTCAATGTTCTATGACCTGTCATACTATGCTATTTCATCTTGTACATGTAAAACTATTGTGCTGAAACTGTCAAATCCAGAAGTTATGTCTTTGTGATATCATGATTTTGTTCTCTATGTTAACATTGTATTCATGATATGTGTGCTAGCTCTGATGTGTTTTTAACATGTTCCTAAGTTATGCTTCTAATATGTGTCAGTCTGAATCTAGTACATATATGTTTGGTGTATGTGTTTGTATGATGGTTGCCCAAGTTGGTTTTACTATGTCATACGCTGCTGCCTATTTTTTAAATGATACTACTTGAATGAAATTGATTGTTATGTTGTCTTGTAACATGTCCTATTCTTGAATACATGTGAAGCTTTTGACCATCATGATGTGTGTGTACTTATCACTGTAAACATGACTAATTTATGCCTGTACCAACATGATGTGTGTAGCTGTTTTGTGTATCTGATACGCATGTCCAGCGGTTACTTGATTTTGATGACACTATGTTTGAGCCTTTGTTTTTATGACAGTAATGTGTTTCTAAATTACCTTGCTATTGCACTGATTTGTTTGTTTACATTAAACTTATGTTCGAATCTATACTATTTTGGATTCCATGATCTGCATATCTGTTTATCAGTTGTGTCCAAGATGTATCACTTCATTAATTTCCAATTGAATGTGTTGTATGTTAGCTCAATGCCTTGTAATGACATGTTGATATGATGCTGACTACTTGTGTTGTTGATGTTGCAACCACCATTATACTTAGCCATTGTTTTAATCATTGAAATTGTCACTAACAGTCTTGGAATATGCTTTTATCTTGATCTGACTTGTCCCTTTTCTTTCACCACTCTTTGTGATATATTGGAGTTGCTTTTGAACTTTGAGAATGTACCATTAGAACTGACTGCTTCATGTCTTAACCCGTCTCTTGTTTCTTGCATTTTAAACTTATAATCTTGTCAATCATGTGATTTCAATCCTAAACATCTCTGCTACCCTACATTTAAGCATGCTAAAGTCTTGAGAATGTTTTGATATGCATGAACTAAAACTAATGTCATGCTGTTATTAGATTCCATAGTCTACATGTGTTTTATTTATTGCATTCAAGACATGTCCTCGTATGATTTTCCAACTGAGTGTATTATATGCTTTGCTATTATTGCTGCCATGGCCGTGTGGATTTGTTGTCCTATACATTCAGTTGTTCCTTTACTTTTTGGAGGCCCAATGTGCATAATGAAAGCATTCGTTTGGTACTTAATATGTGTGTGGAAGTTTAGATTGTATGCTTCTGTTTAGATCGTGAGCAAATTATGGTTGTTTCATTAAATTTGAATATGCGCGCATAGATAGATTATGTATTTATTGAGTTGGGATTATTACCGGATGTAACAGCCACCCCAGTGGCAAGCACACACTATCACACGCCTTTGCACCCTATAGGACAGGGGTTCGAATCCCCCTTGCCCCAGTCCTTTTGTATTATTTTCTGATTTTCGCTTCTCTTTACATATGTATGTGTGTTCTTACCGTGTATTCAAGGTGCGCGCGTTGGCCTAGTGGTGTTGGTTTTGAGCTGTAAGCGAAGGGTCCTGGGTTCAATCCCTAGGAGTGCCCTTTCCTTTCTTTTTAACACTTAGTTGTTTTTACTTATTTTATTTTCCAAGTTTATGCTTAAATTTCCAACTTTCATAACTTGTTCATTTTCCATCCTTTTTCTTCCATTCTTTTTGCTATGTTCTTCTAATTAAATCTACTTTTTTTTAATATAAAAAGAATGGTTGAAAATATTTAATACTACTTACTTTTATTCATGTTAAGATTGGAAATTATTTTAAGGTTTTATTGTACCTTTTATTCATCTTGCCATGTTATCTTTGTTTACCATGTTTGAATGATGTTTAATGTATGATTCTAGCTTTGCATTTGAGTTCATAAACTCTGTTTCATCTCATTATCTTGTTCATGTCTTCTTGCATTATCATATTTGCATTATAACTCTTTACTTCTTAAGTAATATTACAAATATTATCTTTTCCCCTATTCCATAGGGAGATCATCCTAAATTGACTCATGAAGTCACTAAACAACCACCCTACCCTATCCTTTTAGGTTTATCCTATTTCTTGGCCTCATGAGAGCCAATAAAATCATAACTTAGAAGTAGGTTAGAGTTTTGAACTCTATGTGATTCTCATCATTATGAGAACTCACTTTTCCCTATAACTTAGACTTAGAGAGTTATCGTGAACTCTAAAATGAGCTCATACTCATCTCCCCTTGGAACTTTGGCCATAGCCAATGGTTCTTCTCCTTCACCCTTAGATCGGTGAACTACGAATACTCTGATTCCACTCCCGTCAGGATACGTAGGCGCAAAGTGCGATACTTTGTCGAGTATACTTAGATACTAACCCCTAGGGTTTCAACCTTTAGCATATCACCCTTAGCAAGCGAGTAAGACATAACAAACTAAACAAGAGGTTCCTGTAGAGTACTACGGACGTTTAGGATGCTAATACCTTCCCTAGGCGTAACCAACCCCCGAACCTTAGACCTCCCCCCTTTAGGTTTTTCTCGATCTTGAACCTTTCCTTTGGATAAATCAAAGTCGGTGGTGAACTTCAAAGAAATGTGATGCAAGTTAATTAATTGCTTGTTATCCGACTCTCACCGCAACAGAAATGGTGACTTCACTGGGGAACAGTAATTTACTTTTGAGGGTTAAGCCCACCTTTGTTTTTATATGTTCTAATCATGCTTGCTGGCTATATTTGTGTATATTTGTTTGATTGCTTGTATATATGCTTTGCTTAAGATCTTTTGTGGACTTGGTTCTTGAGTGGTGAGATAAATCCTAACCCGGATTTGAGTACACTTATGATAGGACGATGGTACATTCAAGGAGGCTTTGAGGGAGTTGATTCCTGGAAAAGTTAACTTGAGACACCATCACTCAGTTGAGGCCCTCTTGAGAGTTTAGTCATGTTGAACGAATCTATTCGTGAAAACGTGCTACTCTCGACCTAGGAGCCCTTGATATTGAGGACCGTAGTTACCAAACCCCACTTAAGCCTTTTTAGGATGTAGTGCGGTGACCATGTTGGAGTCTATTTCTGAATTGGTTGTCACGCGATACTACACTCAGACGAGATTCTCTTGAGAATTTTATTGATTACCAAGTCGTCTGGGAAGTCGATAAAATCCAAAAGATGGGTTGTCGACTCTGGGAACTCCTTAGAACCCTGTTCAGCAGTTGAAAACCAATAGTACATACCAATGGGAGGGGTAAACCCTAGCTCCATGCTCAAACCTATCCCCTTTATTTGTGCTTTGTGTCTTTGTGTGTGCCTTGCATTCATACATCATAAGCATTCATGTTGCATCTGTTTCATGGAACTCATATTTCTTTTCTTATATCAGAGGGATATCATGGATAGCTCAAGAAGAAACACCATCAAATACACTTTCAAGAGCCCAAAATTGGATGACCTAAGGAAATTGGGAGATTTGTTAACAGACCCTGAAGGATTCCTAGGCAGATATGGGAAGTTATGGGTTTTGTTGAAGAAGACCATTGATGAAGGACTCCTCTCAACTCTGCTTCAGTTTTATGACCCGAAGTATCACTGCTTCACGTTTCCTGACTACCAACTCTTACCCACCCTTGAGGAATACTCTCAGATAATTGGTTTGTCTATCAAGGACGAGTCCCCGTTTCCTATCTTCGAGAAGGATCCTAAAGAAGAAGAAATAGCCAAGAAAACTCATCTGGAGTTAGTTGACGTCAAAAGCAATTTGATTTCTAAGGGAGGAATTTTTGGGTTAACTGCTAAGTTTTTATTTGAAAAGGCTCATTATTTTGCCAAACACTCCAACCGGGATGCCTTTGAAGCTGTTTTTGCATTGGTCATCTATGGACTTTTCTTGTTTCCAAATATTGACAACTTTGTGGATCTGAATGCAATCAAAATCTTCTTGAAACAGAATCCGGTACTTACCCTGCTTGCTGAAGCTTATCACTCAGTCCATACAAGAAACGCTCATAGAAATGGACAGATTACTTGTTGCGTCCTCATATTGTATAGATGGTTTATTTCGCATCTACCAAAAGCAGGCGCATTCTGGGATTCCAAGAGAGGATGGTGGTCTCAGAAGGTTATGGCACTCTCCCACGCAGATATTGACTGGTATAATCGAGTGTACGATGGAATCTTGATTATAGATAGCTGTGGAAATTATGGCAACGTGCCTCTTCTTGGCATTAAAGGTGGAATCAGCTACAACCCTATATTAGCACGACGCTAATTAGGGTATCCTTTGGAAGATAAACCTCTCAGTATTCATGTGGAAAACATCTACTTTGAAGCATATGACAAGAACGAAGAACAGAAGAAGCTGATCTTGAACGCTTGGGGTAGCAAGCGCAAAAGAGGAAAAAGTTCTTTGGGAAGACCTAACTGCATGTCATTAGAGCCCTATCTCCAATGGGTCAGAAGAAGAGCTATAGAGCTTAAGATGCCCTACAAGAGGCAAGAACCAATCGCTTTGAAGAAAGAACCTGTTTTATACTTCATGTCAAAAGAAGAAGAGCTGGAGATTTCTTTAAGACAAGCCCAACGGTCAGAAGAAGCCTGGAAGCTCAAGTATCAAGTGGTCATTGAAGAAAACCTGGAACTCCAGAAGCAGCTACAGATCAAGAATGAAGAGTTACTCTCATGTAAGAAGAGAAAAACCCTGGAAGATCCAAGCTCCTCTAACACTCAGCCTCCTGCTTGGAAATTCATCCTTGACAACCTCGTCGCAGAAAGGGACCAGATGGAGAAAGAAATCAGAAAACTCAACACAAGACTCTTAGGAGAATTTCCTTAGGACTTTCTAGCTTTTATTTAGCTTCATGTTTAGGGCTTTTGAAAGTGTATCAACTTTTGTAATTCACCTTTTATTTAATGAAATGAAGTCTTCTGATATCTCTTAATATTTTGTGAGTGTTTGGGTTCCATGAAACTTTGCATTGCATCTTGCATTCTCTGCTAAGCTATCAAGATACTAATTTTGTTTTGCAGATTTTGTAGAAATGAATGCTACAAGGAAAAGAGTTTGGCCTTATTTCTTTGAGCTACCAAAAGTGGAGCGTTTGTTGTGGTTAGGAGAGATGGTTGAAGACTAGCCAGCCTTCGCTGATAGATATGGGTGTATTATTCCGCTGATGAAGACACCAGTGACTGCAGGGCCCCTTGAGGTTTTGGTCCAATTGTATCATCTCGTGTACCGCTGTTTCGTATTCCCTGAATTCCAGTTGGTGCCAACCCTGGAGGAATTCTCAGCCATGATAGGAATTCCAGTCAGAGAAGCTCCCATCTTTTCTGGGATTAAAGAAATGCCTTCCGCCAGAGACATCGCCAGAGTAACCAGAATCAGATTATCTGATATCCAGGCTAACCTGACTAACAAAGGAGGAAAGCGCGGACTTCCCGCTCAATTCTTGCTATAAAAGGCTCTGTACTTCAAAAACAAAGGAAGCGAGGCTTTGTTTGAATCAACCCTAGCTCTGATGATATATGGTTTGTTTCTATTCCCAAATGCCAAGGACTTTGTGGATACCCAAGCCATTCAAATTTTTACAGTCAACAATCCGGTTCCAACGCTGCTAGCTGACGTCTACCACGCAATACAGACCAGATATACAAGGGGTTGTGGGCCAATTATCTGCTGCGTAGCCCTCTTTTACAAATGGTGCGTCTCTTATCTGCCAAAGACTATAGTTTTCTGGGAGGTCGAAGACTGTAAGATTTGGTCCAGAAAGCTGATGGAATTGAAACATACCGACATCGAGTGGTATGATTCAATTGAAGAAGGAACTATTATAATCCATAGCTGTGGGGATTGCCCCAATGTGCCTCTCATGGGGATAAACGGTTGTATCAATTACAACCCTGTCCTTGCACGCCGTCAGTTGGGTCATCTGAAGGAGGGGATTCCAGATGACAAGGATATGCAGATAATGTTTTATGATGAAAGAGGAGGTTTTGAAATAAAGATGCGATTGGAGCGCGCTTGGCGCCAAATTAACAGACAATTATGGAAAGCTGAATGCCCAGTCACAGAGGCCCACTTGCAATGGTCTCGTGATATAGCTCGTGTAATGATGAAGCCACATCCTCACCATGAATCACCTTCCCAGACAAAGTAGAAAATGGTGGAGGCTTTAGGAGAATTGGTTCTTGCAAGAGAGAAGACAAAAGAGCGTATCAGCAAATTGATGAGAGTGATTAATGGAGGAAAGGGATCATCAACCAGTGGATTCAATCTCTAGTATTACCATTGTTATTTCCTTTGTTGTTAATGTTCCATTTTGATGTATTTCTACTTATGTACTTGGAGTATGAGGATACACTGCTCCTGATGTAATGCTCACCAGACTCTTGAATGAAGAAGTTTATTTTGTCAAAAAATCTATTGTCTATATTATTTGAAAAATTTCTTTGGTTTCTTGATAGTTTAGCTTGCATTTGCATTTGTATCCTCATTTGCATCTTCATGTGAATTTTTCCTTGTCTTTGTCTCATGTCGCCGTGTTCTCTCCAGAATCGTCACACTGAATCCCAGACACAACTACAACACTCGGGCCCAAGCTCGATTCAGGATGTCAGAGGCATACGGAGAAATGGACAAAGTCAACAATGAGCTGAATGAGATACGAGGAGGGATGGGACAAATCCTCGAGGCTATTAATGTTATGAAAGCAAAGATGGACACCCAGGCCACTGTGGTCTCTGAAATCGTCACTACAACGGTAAAACCTCCTATCAGCCCTGTCATAACCCCCACATTGGGCATGCCAGGTGATTTTATCCGTGCTACAGTTCCTTTATCCACACAGCAAACAGTTCCTTTGATCAATGAGACTCTGCAAGCTATTCCTACTTATGCTCCACCAGCAGTACAAACACAAGTGCATACGGTTTTCCAAAACCACCATCCCTACGACTACGTTGATGTGTCGGAAGAAGGAGATGATAGACCCGAGAAATTGAGAGAAAGTGTTGAAACAATGCAGAGGAAGATGAAGGCGATGGAGTTAAGTAATGCATTCAGTACTGATATTAAAGACATGTGTTTAGTTTCGGATTTGGTAATTCCACCCAAGTTCAAGTTACCAAGTTTTGAGTTGTACTCAGGGGCCACATGTCCCAAATCCCATTTGATCATGTACTACCGAAGAATGGCCGCGCACGTACGCAATGACAAGCTGATGATCCATTGTTTTCAAGACAGTTTGAAGGGGGCTGCTGCTAAGTGGTATTTAAGTCTAGACCAGTCCCAGGTCCATTGTTTCCAGGATGTGACTGATGCCTTTGTAAAACACTACAAATATAATATGGATTTAGCCCCTGACCGTAGGCAGTTATTGAGTATGGCCCAGAAAAGTACTGAAACCTTCAAAGAATATGCACAACGATGGAGAGAGACTGCTTCTCAGGTTGAACCACCCTTGACTGAGAAAGAGTTGGCTGATTGGTTTGTAGACACAGTAAAGCCCGAGTTTTATGAGAGAATGATCAGTAGTGTCAGTGCTAATTTCGCTGATATTGTTGCAATTGACGTGAAGGTAGAGGCAGGATTAAAGAGTGGAAAGGTAATCGGTTCTCCGATCAGTTCAATTGGCGTAAGTACTAAGAAGTCTCCTAGTCATTCTCATAAGAAGAGGGAAGGAGAAACTAATGTCGTCATGGCAGGAAAGACCCAGAGCCCTCGATGGAAGCAACCAATGTACCAGCAACAGCAGAGACCAAACTTCTCTCAGCATCCAATCTACCAGATGCAGTATGCTCAGCAACCCTACGTAGCTGCTATTACGCCTACCTTTAACCACCAAGCAGCGCAACAGGCGCCAGCTTATCAACAAACGTCTTATCAGCAATGGCCTAAAAACCAGAATTATCAACAACCAAGACCACAGGTTCCACAGCAGAATTCTCCCCACAAAAGGCAAGGGGGAAAGCCAGCATTTCCACCTATACCAATGTCATATACAGAGCTCTACCCTTCCTTAGTGGAGCAAGGGTTAATCGTTACTAGACCTTTGGGACCACCAACCGAGAAATCCATGCCTTTCTTCAACCCAAATGCAACTTGTGATTTTCATCAAGGAGGTGCTGGTCACGACTTGGAAGGCTGTTTAGCGTTGAAGAATGTAGTGAAGGTTTTGATGGAGAAGAATATTCTTTCATTTGCTGATAATCAACCGAATGTGAAAAACAATCCTTTGCCTACCCATAGGGCTACTAATGCCATCGAAGACGAAAAGGATGAGGTATTAGTTTTGGATGCAACAAAGATCAAAACTCCTATCAAGGTTTTTCATGCTAAACTGTTTAAAGATGGGTTAGTTAAAGTTTGCTATAATGACTGTGAGGAATGTAATGTCAGTATCAGAGGTTGCCGTTTAGTCTAAGATGATGTTCAGTATCTGATCAATGAAGGGTTCCTACAGGTGTTCAGCAAAGAAAAAGATAATAAAGTTGCAGCAATCGAGTCTGTGTTTAACCTACCAAAGCCAAGAGGGCAGGTATCTGGGTCCAACACACCTAAGATTGGGTCTGTAGTTCCTGTATTTAATAAACCAGTACCAGTTTTCAATAATCCTGGAACGATTGATGCTTCCACCATTAATCACTCCAAGCAATATGACACCCGATAACCTGTTCTATTTAGGTTCAGAGGGACCAAGGCAGTGTCGTGGGTCTATGAGAATATTATGAGTAACAGGAGACGAGAAGACGTGATTCCAAGGAAAGAGGTGGGAATCGCTGTTGAAGACATAGTTCCAAGGAAAGAGGTGGGAACTACTGTTGAAGATGTGACCAATATAGTTGGAACTGGGAAGATGACTCGAAGCGGTAGAGTATACACTCCTTCTTTCAAGGAAACCACACCCAGGGAAACTGTTATCCCCACATCATCTAAAGACAAGGGAAATGAGGTAATTTCTCAAGAAGAAGACGAAGAGTTCCTAAGATTATCAAGAGGAGTGATTACAAAGTGGTAGATCAGCTCCATCAGACACCATCCAAGATTTTGATCTTATCTCTGTTAATCAATTCGCCAGTTCACATATCAGCTTTGCAGAAGGTGTTAGCCCAGGCACACGTAGCCCAAGATATAACAGCTGGACAGTTTGACCATGTCGTCGCCAACATTACAGCTTGTAACACTCTTAACTTCAGTGACGAGGAGTTACCTCGAGCTGGAAGGAATCATAATCTTGCTTTACATGTATCAGTGAAATGTCAGGAGGATACGATGGCCGGAGTTCTTGTAGATACTGGTTCATCCTTGAATGTTTTGCCAAAAAGAACTCTAGAGAAGCTGTTTTACCAAGGAGCTATAATGAGACCCACTTCTCTTATTGTCAAAGCTTTTGATGGATCAAGAAGATCGGTGATGGGAGAGATCGAGCTACCTATCTTGATTGGCCCTCAAGTATTCAACATTCTTTTTCAGATCTTGGATATCCACCCTGCCTACAGCTGTTTGTTAGGTAGACCTTGGATCCATGAGGCTGGCGCTGTAACCTCTACCTTACACCAGAAGATGAAGTTCGTGGCCGACGAGAAGTTAGTTATTATACATGGTGAGGAAGACCTAATAGTCAGCAATTTGTCCTCGTTTCGTAACATTGAAGCGGACGAAGATGCTTTGGAAACTTCTTTCCAGGCTCTTGAAATAGCTAATGTCGTTATGCTTGACGACAAGGAACCAGTGGCCTCTGGTTGTCCATCTTTTGCTTCTTTCAAAAGCATTCAATCTGCTCTACGAGGAGGAGTACCTGAAGGCTGGGGCAAGATCGTCGAAGTCCCAGAAAGAGAGAAATACCAAGGGTTGGGTTACAAACCAACTTTTGTGGGAAGAGCTGCTCCAACAAAAGGAAGACCAAGGACCATTCAAGAGGTGTTTGTCAGTGGAGGACAGCAAGTCCATGCAATTATTGAAGACGCTGAAGACGAAGATATCAACCATTTGGTGTTTCGGTGTGACGCTGCTTTAAGTAACTGGGAAGCCATTGAGATACCCACTTTGTACCCTATGCCAGAGTAATTTGTTTGTTTGCTTTGATGTTTTCAATTCCGCAGCCTTGCCCGAGGCTTTCGGATTATTTTGTATGGGCCACCGCTTTTAAATCTTATTAATCAATGAAAGTGTTTGTTTTGCTAAAATTCTTTGTCTTTATTCTTGCTTTTGCTTTAAGAAAAATGGCAATCTTTTCAAAATTACGAAATTTCTCCTTCTTGCGTTCATGTTTGTGCATTTTTAATAAAATAAATCCCTCCCTCGTGCAGAGTGATTCCCAAACCTGTTGTATTCAATGACCCTACTCTCACTATCGACTTTGATTCACCTATTTATCAAGCTGAGGAAGAAGAAGATTATGAGATCCCCGATGATTTGGCATAAATGTGTGAGTATCAGTACACGGATCTTCAACCACACGAACAGAAAGTTGACGTCATCAACCTTGGCACTGAAGAAAAGAGGAAAGAGGTCAAGATTGGGGCAACACTTGGGGCAGAGATCAGACAAGGGTTAATCCTGCTTTTGGAAGAATATGTAGATGTGTTTGCTTGGTCTTATCAAGACATGCCTGGATTGGATACAGACATAGTAGTTCATAAGCTACCACTCAAGCCTGAATGTCCACCTGTGAAGCAAAAGCTCCGTAGAAGTAGACCTGATATGGCTCTCCAAATCAGAGATGAGGTTAAGAAGCAATTGGATGCAGGATTTTTGGCAGTTTCAAAATATCCAGACTGGGTAGCCAACATCGTGCCAGTTATGAAGAAAAATGGTAAAGTACGAATGTGCGTAGATTATAGGGATCTCAACAAAGCTAGTCCCAAGGACGACTTTCCCCTACCGCACATCGACACTCTTATGGATAATACAGCCAAGTTTGCAGTTTTCTCCTTCATGGACGGTTTCTCCAGTTACAATCAAATCAGAATGGACCCAGCTGACATGGATAAAACTACATTTATCACCCCGTGGGGAACCTACTGTTACAAAGTTATGCCCTTTGGTTTGAAAAACGCAGGGGCAACTTATCAGAGAGCTATGGTGACTTTATTCCATGACATGATCCACAAGGAAATTGAAGTATACGTGGATGATATGATTGCTAAGTCCCAAAGTGAGGAGGAACATTTGGACCATCTCCTGAAGTTGTTCAAGAGACTCCGAAAGTATCAATTGAAGTTGAATCCGGCCAAATGTACTTTTGGTGTCAGGTCAGGGAAGTTGTTGGGTTTCATCGTCAGCCAAAAAGGAAGTGAAGTAGATCCTGACAAGGTGCGAGCTATTCAAGAGATGCCAGCTCCACAAACTGAATCACAAGTAAGAGGATTTCTGGGCCGTTTAAACTATATATCCAGATTCATTCCCAACATGACTCTGATTTGTGAACCGATCTTCAAACTGCTCCGCAAAGACCAGACTGTAGAGTGGAATTCTGATTACCAATGAGCTTTTGAAAAGCTCAAGAATTATTTGCAAGAACCACCTATTCTGATTCCTCCTGTGCCTGGAAGACCTCTCATCATGTACATGACTGTTCTAGAGGGATCCATGGGTTGTGTTTTGGGCCAACATGATGAAACTGGTCGTAAGGAACACGTCATTTATTACCTGAGTAAGAAGTTTGTTGATAGTGAAAGTCGTTATTCACTGCTTGAGAAAACCTGTTGTGCCTTAGTATGGGCCGCCAAATGTTTGAGGCAGTATTTGATATGCCACACTACTTTGTTGATCTCGAAAATGGATCCAATAAAGTATATTTTTGAGAAGCCTGCTCAAACAGGAAGACTTGCCCGTTGGCATATGTTATTGTCAGAATATGATATCCAATATGTACCTCAGAAGGCTATCAAGGGGAGTGTGTTATCAGAATACCTTGCAGATCAGCCTGTTGAGAATTATGAACCACTCAAGTTTGATTTCCCTGATGAAGACATTATGGTAGTAAAGGACTGTGAAGAGCCTGGCCCTGACGAAGGTTCTGAGAATGGTTATAAATGGAAGATGATGTTTGATGGTTCTTCCAATTTCAAAGGACATGGTGTAGGTGTTGTTTTGATCAATCCCGATGGTGGTTATACTCCTTTTGCAACAAGGTTGGACTTTGGATGCACAAATAATATTGCTGAGTACGAAGCGTGTATTTTGGGTCTAGAAGCTGCAATTGACCTTGGAATCAATGTTCTTGAAGTTATGGGTGATTCTGCTTTGGTCATTTACCAAGTCAAGGGTGAATGGGAAACCAAGGATGAAAAACTTATTCCATACTGTGCTTACATTATGGAATTGATTAAGTGTTTTGATGAAATCACTTTCCGTCATGTACCTCGCACTGAAAATCATATAGCTGATTCCCTAGCCATGTTAACTTCAATGTGGCAAGTCAGGTTTCACAATGAAGCACCTCTCATCAGTATCGAGCGCAAGACCGAAGCCGCTTACTGCCAGTTAGTTGAAGAAGAGGGAGATGGGAAACCTTGGTTTCATGACATCATGAACTATCTGAAGACTCAAGAGTACCCCGCCAATGCCTCCAATCTTGATAAGAAAACTTTGCGAAGATTGTCGTCCAAGTTCTTTCTCAGTAACAACGTGCTTTACAAAAGGAATCATGACATGATCCTGCTAAGATGTGTTGATAAACGAGAAGCAGACCTATTGATTCACGACATTCATGAAGGAGCCTTTGGCACTCACGCTAATGGGTATGCTATGGTTAAGAAAATTTTGAGGGCTGGATATTATTGGTTAACTATGGAAGCTGATTGCATCCAATACGCCAGGAAATGCCATAAGTGCCAGATCTACGCCGATAAAATGCATGTTCCTCCGACATTGCTGAATGTTCTGTCATCCCCTTGGCCTTTCTCTATATGGGGCATTGATATGATTGGAGCTATTGAGCCGAAAGCTTCTAATGGCCATCATTTCATTTTAGTGGCCATTGATTATTTCACCAAATGGGTTGAAGCTGCTTCTTTCACCAATGTGACCAAGCAAGTAGTTGCTCATTTCATCAAGAATAATATCATTTGTCGTTATGGGATCCCCAACAAGATCATCACTGATAACAAAACAAATTTGAACGACAAAACGATGAAAGAGTTGTGTGACAATTTCAAGATTGAGCATCACAATTCCTCGCCTTACCGTCCCAAGATGAATAGAGCTGTCGAAGCTGCCAATAAAAACATCAAGAAGATCCTGCAGAAGATGGTCAGGACTTATAAGGATTGGCACAAGATGTTACCTTTTGCTTTGCACGGATATAGAACCTCGGTTTGAACCTCAACAGGGGCAACCCCTTTCTCTCTTGTATATGGAATGGATGCGGTCCTTCCCATTAAAGTGGAAATACCATCTTTAAGAATCCTGATGGAAACTAAGCTTGATGAAGATGAATGGGTTAGAGAGAGATATGACCAACTGAACCTCATTGACGAGAAGCGACTGACTGCTATGTGTCATGGTCATTTGTATCAGAAAAGAGTGAAGAGGGATTTTGACAAGAAGGTCTGTGTCCGAGAATTTCGAGAAGGAGAGCTTGTACTCAAGAAGATTCTGCCATCTCAAAGGGATGCTCGTGGAAAGTGGGCGCTTAACTATGAGGGTCCATTTATGGTAAAGACTATATTTTCAGGAGGTTCTTTATTCCTCACAACAATGGATGGTGAACAGCTCACACACCCTGTAAATGCTGACTCAGTACGAAAATATTACGCTTGAGAATCTAGGCCCTTTTGTCTGTATTAGCAGCAAAGAATTCTAGGATTTTAGTCATTAGGGAGTAGGTCATTGAATATGATGTAATCCTTTCCCATTGCCATTTTTCAATTGTAATGATCCATGGAACTTCGCGATTGGCAAGTTACCATTCTAATAAAATCAGATTTTTGAGCCATTCTTTGTTTGATATTTATCACTACTCTGATGTTTTCCTTGTTATGCAAACTTCACTTATTTATTAATAATGGTTTTAAAAGCGGAAAATGTTTTGAAAACTTTGAACTCTCTCTTTGCCACTAAAAGAGGGACTGACAGTATCTCCCTGATTTGAATGTTTCAATAATGGCTAACCATTAATACAAAGGACGTCTCACCGGTATCTACGCAAGATGTTTGTTGAGAAGTTGTTTCCCCAGTAAATTAAAGATGTTCTCACGTTGGCTTTAAAACTGACTACCTGCTCAAGTTTCAGTGTGACTCTTTGTGGTGGACACGGCGTTTTCCCTTTTTGCTGTCCCCGGTCTGTCGTTTCTTGCATATCATTAAGCATTCGCATCATACCATAGCATTGAGCATCTTTGCATTTGGGCATCTTGTTTGTGTGGTTGTGTTTTCATTTCCTGTTCCTCTTTGTGAGTCTTTTGTTTCCTTGCCTTTGTTTTGCTTGTGTGTCTGGTTTTTCACCTTTGTGCGCCAGATTTTGACTCTTTACGCAGTATTCCCCAGGAAGTTTAACCCAACCCTGGTACTAACCATTCTGTTACTCGGTCACCTCAGTTGGAAACCTAAATTTCAGTAACTATTGGCGTTGTAAACCTCTGGTTATCGTGAACCAGTTATTTATCTTCGGTTATCGTGAACTAATTTCTTATATCAGGTTATCGTGAACCTAAACCTCTGGTTATCGTGAACCAGTTATTTATCTTCGGTTATCGTGAACCAATTTCTTATATTAGGTTATCGTGAACCTAATCTTCGGTTATCGTGAACC
Source organism: Lathyrus tuberosus (assembly GCA_022829125.1). Taxonomy (NCBI): domain Eukaryota; kingdom Viridiplantae; phylum Streptophyta; class Magnoliopsida; order Fabales; family Fabaceae; genus Lathyrus; species Lathyrus tuberosus. Next base: position 2,533,742 of record JALAZF010000414.1, on the reverse strand, counting down.
AATTTTCTTATATCAGGTTATCGTGAACCTAAACCTCTGGTTATCATGAACCAGTTGTTTGTATCAGGTTATCGTGAACCAATTTCTTATATCAGGTTATCGTGAACCTAATCTTCGGTTATCGTGAACCAGTTTTCTTATATCAGGTTATCGTGAACCTAAACCTCTGGTTATCGTGAACCAGTTGTTTGTATCAGGTTATCGTGAACCTAAACCTCTGGTTATCGTGAACCAGTTGTTTGTATCAAGTTATCGTGAACCAATTTCTTATATCAGGTTATCGTGAACCATTTGTTTATTTTGGGTTATCGTGAACCTGTATTTCTGGTTATCGTGAACCATTTGTTTATTTCGGGTTATCGTGAACCTAAATTCCCGGTTATCATGAACCGTTTGTTTATATCAGGTTATCATGAACCTGTATTGCTTGAACTCAGGTCAAATATGAACCTAAACCAAATTACAAATCCAGCTCATACTGGTTGTCCTCATAAAACAGATTATTTGTTATCTCAACCAACTCTTATGAGTACCAGAGTCTATTCTTGGCTCATTAACCTTGTTCCCATTTAAACTCCAGGTGTTTTTATCTGGCGCGCAAAGTTCGTCTCTGTCTTTTCTGGCTTTTCTTGAAGATCCCGTTTGAACTCTTCAGTATAAGAGATCCCCAGAAAATCTTTTCGGGTGTCTATCCTTTTATTTCAATTGATCCCCCGGTGGAGATCATGTTTTCTTTCTGGTTTCGTGCCCAGTAAGAATGTGTCTTTTTCCCCAGTGTTGTTCGGTCATATTTGAACCTGTCGTCCACCTCCCTGGATCTTTCCCCAGTGGAGATTACCCTTTTGTTTTCTATCCTCGGTGTTGCCTCAAAGTCTCCCCAGTGAGTCTCTTTTGTTGTTTAGCCCGCACCCCCAAGGAGTTTTCCTTGTGGATGCTAATCATCTTTCTTCCCCAATGAAGCTTATCTGTGTTTGGTAGCCTTTTTTTTTCTTTGGTGTCCTGTTTTGTCTGCATCTTTTGCATCTATCATGGCATCATATCATCATATTAGTAGCATTGCATGTCTTTGCATCTAAGGGCAAAATTTTCGGTTATCTGTATTTAAATATCTTTCACCTTGATTCCATGAGGATTTTCATCTCTCATGTCATCCGGTGAAGATATTTAAATATGGGCAACTGTTGTACCCCAAAATTTACCCTTAGATCCATTGATCTCTTGCATATCATATTAGGTCAATCATATTGCATAGCTAACCCTTTTACCGAGTTTTTGTTTGTGTTTGTTTCATTTTTATCAGGTTTTATCTTAAGAAGATTCAAGAGGTGTTTAATCAAGATTTTGGATGGAGTATTGAATCAAGCAAGTCTCTCATTTCAAAGAGATGTCTCTATAACCCTCTCCATGATCCTCTCCATAACCAAATTTATGCCCACCTTATTCACCCTCAATTATCATGTTGTTTCCAAACCAATTTCAACAATCATTTATTAACCAATTTTATCCAAGCTCTCCATTTGTCAATATTATTTCTCCTAAACCATATCCATAACTATATCAATGATCAAATTCACCTATTATTCATCTATTATTTGTTTTCCTAATCATTTTTCTTTTATAACAAAAGATAAAAAACCAATTCTAATATTTGTTCATGAGCCCACCATGGTAAGCCCATCGTGACCAAAAACATGTTACAAAATAAGGAAATGTATTCATTAACCAAGGACCAATAAGGATCAGGCAATGTTGTGTTGACTTTTCAACACCCTTTCTGACCAATGGAGAAGTGACGCGTGGACATCAAGGAAACAAAACATCCAAATTGCTTCCTTCTCCTTTGTCGTGTTTGTGATTTGCAGAAGAGAAGAGAAATTCAAATACAATGGAATCAATTCATCCAAAATTGTTTCAACCTCAATCACTTGGTGCGCTATTTATTCATTTTGAATTCTCTAAGAACATTGCCCGTTTAAGCTTTCAGTGGTTTGGCTCATGAAAAGTGCTTCTGAGGAATTGCTAGTTTCAGCCTACAACCTGTTCTCGTCTGCAAATCTCTTCACGTCATCCCCAATCTTTGCCTCATATGATACCCTCTCAATGACAACAAATAAGGAGCTCTGAAGCAATATACGAAGTGGTGAAATGGACCCTGCAACCTCTGAAATTTTGTGCAGCATGAGAAGCGTATTTGTCTCCAAGGAGTGGACCAAGTTTGAATTTGGAAGAGAGACGTTGCAACCCTAGTTTTTCACTCAGCACACCAAGTGTTTGCTCTTTGGACTCAAAGCAACCCAGGCCCATTTGTTCAGCCTATAAAAGGAGCTTGCCTCTACACCTCAACTCACCAACAATTCACACAAACACTCAAAAAGTCTCTGAAGTTTCCTAAAGTCTCGAGCAAGCAAGGTGAAAGGTGGCCTTAGAGTACTTTGGAAGGAAGGCAGTCAGCATACTTGAAGGCAGTGGACATTACTCCACTTGGTATCACATTCTTTCCCTCTTGTTAAATCATGCTTATTTAATATCATATGCATCCTGTTGTTCTTTCACATATGTGTCTTGCTGATTTGTGTTTGAACATATTGATTGTTTACTCATGTTTTGATTCTATAAAATAGCATGATTTTGTTTAGTGATATGATGAGGTATACTTGTTGTATTAAGTTGTAATGTTTGTGGTTGAATTTATGCTTGTTACATGACTAGCTACATGATTAATTTATGCTTTTGTTTTTGTTCATTGAATGGCCACAAGCTCACTAGTTTTCACTTTTGGTTTTTACACTGTCAAGTTTAGATGTTTGATTCTGTTAACCTACTTGTATGACATATGTGCTTGGATGTTACTTTGAGATAAGAGGTTCATGAACTTTGGTTCCCTTTGTGTTTCTAATATGCTCATAAATCGTGGGATGGTTGAACCTATCCATATTTGTGGTTAGTTTAGATGGTTGATTGATGCTGTTAAGTTGTCCTCTTTAAAAGTAGCACTAGTTTCCTTTTCTGTCACCATTAATATGCGGTCATTTTGTGTTCTCAAGTCATGGTTTTAGACTTTATTATTGTTGATAATTTTGATGTTTTATATGCACCACTCTGCCTTGGCATTGTTGATGATTGATCTTTGTGTCTGAGTTTGGATTATTGGAACTGTTGGTATATGCAAGCTTTTGCTTAGTGTTGCACCTCATTGGAATGATTTTGGTTTAATGAATGTTTAAGGTTTATGTTCATGAATTTTGAATTTAGGATAAGAGTAGAGTTGCTGTCAATTTACTTTGAGTTGTTCCTATCATGTGCCTCAATGTTCAATGACCTGTCATACTATGCTATTTCATCTTGTACATGTAAAACTATTGTGCTGAAACTGTCAAATCCAGAAGTTATGTCTTTGTGATATCATGACTTTGTTCTCTATGTTAACATTGTATTCATGATATGTGTGCTAGCTCTGATGTGTTTTTAACATGTTCCTAAGTTATGCTTCTAATATGTGTCAGTCTGAATCTAGTACATATATGTTTGATGTATGTGTTTGTATGATGGTTGCCCAAGTTGGTTTTACTATGTCATATGTTGCTGCCTATTTTTTAAATGATACTACTTGAATGAAATTGATTGTTATGTTGTCTTGTAACATGTCCTATTCTTGAATACATGTGAAGCTTTTGACCATCATGATGTGTGTGTACTTATCACTGTAAACATGACTAATTTATGCCTGTACCAACATGATGTGTGTAGCTGTTTTGTGTATCTGATACGCATGTCCAGCGGTTACTTGATTTAGATGACACTATGTTTGAGCCTTTGTTTTTATGACAGTAATGTGTTTCTAAATTACCTTGCTATTGCACTGATTTGTTTGTTTACATTAAACTTATGTTCGAATCTATACTGTTTTGGATTCCATGATCTGCATATATGTTTATCAGTTGTGTCCAAGATGTATCACTTCATTAATTTCCATTTGAATGTGTTGTATGTTAGCTCACTGCCTTGTAATGACATGTTGATTATATGCTGCTGACTACTTGTGTTGTTGATGTTACTACCACCATTCTACTTAGCCTTTGTTTTAATCATAGAAATTGTCACTAACAGTCTTGGAATATGCTTTTATCTTGATCTGACCTGTCCCTTTTCTTTCACCACTCTTTGTGATATATTGGAGTTGCTTTTGAACATTGAGAATGTACCATTGGAACTGACTGCTTCATGTCTTAACCTGTCTCTTGTTTCTTGCATTTTAAACTTATAATCTTGTCAATCATGTGATTTCAATCCTAAACATCTCTGTTACCCTACATTTAAGCATGCTAAAGTCTTGAGAATGTTTTGATATGCATGAACTAAAACTAATGCCATGCTGTTATTAGATTCCATAGTCTACATGTGTTTTATTTATTGCATTCAAGACATGTCCTCGTATGATTTTCCAACTGAGTGTATTATATGCTTTGCTATTATTGTTACCATGGCCGTGTGGATTTGTTGTCCTATACATTCAGTTGTTCCTTTACTTTTTGGAGGCCCAATGTGCATAATGAAAGCATTCGTTTGGTACTTAATATGTGTGTGGAAGTTTAGATTGTATGCTTCTGTTTCCTTCTGCTTGGCAATGATTTGAGCAATGTCTGGCTTGGCAACAATGTTTCTATCGTGAGCAAATTATGGTTGTTTCATTAAATTTGAATATGCGCGCATAGATAGATTATGTATTTATTGAGTTGGGATTATTACCGGATGTAACAGCCACCCCAGTGGCAAGCACACACTATCACACGCCTTTGCACCCTATAGGACTAGGGTTCGAATCCCCCTCGCCCCAGTCCTTTTGTATTATTTTCTGATTTTCGCTTCTCTTTACATATGTATGTGTGTTCTTACCATGTATTCAAGGTGCGCGCATTGGCCTAGTGGTGTTGGTTTTGAGCTGTAAGCGAAGGGTCCTGGGTTCAATCCCTAGGAGTGCCCTTTCCTTTCTTTATAACACTTAGTTGTTTTTACTTATTTTATTTTCCAAGTTTATGCTTAAATTTCCAACTTTCATAACTTGTTCATTTTCCATCCTTTTTCTTCCATTCTTTTTGCTATGTTCTTCTAATTGAATCTACTTTTTTTTTAATATAAAAAGAATGGTTGAAAATATTTAATACTACTTGCTTTTATTCATGTTAAGATTGGAAATTCTTTTAAGGTTTTATTGTACCTTTTATTCAACTTGCCATGTTATCTTTGTTTACCAGGTTTGAATGATGTTTAATGTATGATTCTAGCTTTGCATTTGAGTTCATAAACTCTGTTTCATCTCATTATCTTGTTCATGTCTTCTTGCATCATCATATTTGCATTATAACTCTTTACTTCTTAAGTAATTTTACAACTATTATCTTTTCCCCCATTCCAAAGGGAGATCATCCTAAATTGACTTATGAAGTCACTAAACAACCACCCTACCCTATCCTTTTAGGTTTATCCTATTTCTTGGCCTCATGAGAGCCAATGAAATCATAACTTAGAAGTAGGTTAGAGTTTTGAACTCTATGTGATTCTCATCATTATGAGAACTCACTTTTCCCTATAACTTAGACTTAGAGAGTTATCGTGAACTCTAAAATGAGCTCATACTCATCTCCCCTTGGAACTTTGGCCATAGCCAATGGTTCTTCTCCTTCACCCTTAGATCGGTGAACTACGGATACTCTGATTCCACTCCCGTCAGGATACGTAGGCGCAAAGTGCGATACTTTGTCGAGTATACTTAGATACTAACCCCTAGGGTTTCAACCTTTAGCATAGCACCCTTAGCAAGCGAGTAAGACATAACAAACTGAACAAGAGGTTCTTGTAGAGTACTACGGACATTTAGGATGCTAATACCTTCCCTAGGCGTAACCAACCCCCGAACCTTAGACCTCCCCCCCTTTAGGTTTTTCTCGATCTTGAACCTTTCCTTTGGATAAATCAAAGTCGGTGGTGAACTTCAAAGAAATGTGATGCAAGTTAATTAATAGCTTGTTATCCGATTCTCACCGCAACAAGTTGGCCCTGACCACTTTGATAACTTGAACCTCTGAAGAACCAGAGAACCTTCGACAAACACCACTCTTTGCCAGTGAAGATGATATCTCTGTTTTCCTGGATTAAGGAAAATCCCCAGAGAAAGCCTCGTAATCAGAAATTCGACAATACAGCCATTTTTCTCCGAAAAAAAACCACTGACGAAAAGGTCATCAGCACCTCAAAATTGGATCACGTCATATGGTATTTCTTCGAGAAGAGCTCTGAGAAAAGTATGATATAATATCCCCAAGCTGGAAGCAGTCTCTCAAGAGACTCGTTTTCCCCAGAAGAATCAACAAATGGCGTCTCCAACAGAGAAGTTTGTACACCTCTACAACTCAGACGACTGGGTTCCCCAGCAACTCTGACGACAAAACCTTTTCTATCAAATGGCATCTCCCCAGGAAAAATCGGTGAGAAGTTTGGGGAAAACCGCTACGAATAGCGTCCCTTGTCAAGAAAGTTTATTGACAAAAGAAATTAAGACCAGTTCCTTGGTAGGAAACCAGGATCGAGGGGAAGTTTATTACAAAACTTAGACCAGTTCCTTGGTAGGAAACCAGGATCGAGGGGAAGTTTATTACAAAACTCAGACCAGTTCCTTGGTAGGAAACCAGGATCGAGAGGAAGTTTATTACAGAACTTAGACCAGTTCCTTGGTAGGAAACCAAGATCGAGGGGAAGTTTATTACAAAACTTAGACCAGTTCCTTGCGAGGAAACCAGGATCGAGGGGAAGTTTATTACAGAACTTAGACCAGTTCCTTGGTAGGAAACCAGGATCGAGGGCAAGTTTATTACAAAACTTAGACCAGTTCCTTGGTAGGAAACCAGGATCGAGGGGAAGTTTATTACAGAATTTAGACCAGTTCCTTGGTAGGAAACCAGGATCGAGGGGAAGTTTATTTCAGAAACTGAGACCAGTTCCTTGGCTGAAGGCCAGGACTGAGGGGAAGTTTTACCTTTTCTAAGCATCATTGCTTAGCAAAAGAAGATGGAAGAGCAAACTGCCGTTCATAACCACCATCAAAATTTCAGGTATTCCGATATTTAATACTTTTCACCCCGAATGCCCGAATACCTTCGCCATTCACACCTTTGGGTCTAATAAGATTAAATAGGGGCATTTGTCATACCCCAAATTTTGACCACTAAGATTTCCCATCATTGTGCAAATCATTATCACAATACGGGTGTATCATTATGACTCATTAGTATCCCCAAAGATGGGTGAGCATTCACTACTATCAAAGATTAGGGTTTCAAGCCCTCTCTGAGCCTTAGACAAAGGATCAATCAAGAAATGACATGATCTTCAACTTGTCTAACCTCTCAAACATACAATGGATCAAGAGGACTCCCACATCAGGGATTAAGCACAAGGCTGCAACATTCTGAGTGGATTAAGCCTCAAGATCGCCAGTGTCACCAAATTAGGGTTTTGGTCGACCAGGGCCTCCAGATGGAAATTTTCCTCTGGGCATGAGCCAATGCTTCAAAGCATAACTTGAAATTCTCCATGGGACCACATGGACCCAATCATCAAGTCAATTTGGCCTCAGGGGATGCATTCATAAAAAATCAGGAATTAGGGTTTCTTGACCTAATTCACCCCTAAGTTGACTTTTGGGACAAAACATGAGCCAAGACCTCAAGGCATGGTTTGAGGGTCCCTAACACACTACATTGATCCATTTGCAACAATGAATTAATCCAAGAAGCTTGAGCAACAAGTTTCTAATTCATCAGAACCACAATTAGGGTTTCGCGAGAAAAGTCAACTGAGCCTTTGACTTTTGACCAGGACATGCTCCCAAACCCTAGGACATGATTCATTACACCCTATAACACCTATGAAATCAATCCATCAAGTTTGATTTAGTTCAAGGACTTGATTTCATAGAGGATCGCACAGTTTGGAATTCATCTGACCAAAAGCCAACTGTGCATAAAAGTCAACTTTGACTTTTTGAGATTTTTCGCAATTATGGCTCTTTGACCCTAAAATGATGTTAATGTGTGATTGGAATCATCATTCATCAAGAAAAATCAAGAAAAGTCGGATAACTTGTAAAAGGGGTAACCATAAAAAACTTAGAAAATTTCTAAGTTATGAAATAAAGTGGTTAGGGTACCAACTTTGGAGGATCATAACTCCTAAACCACAAGGCCTTTTTTCCCCATTCAAAGCTAGATTTGTAGCTCTCATGGCCCTCTAAAAAAGCTTCAACTACACCTCACTCTAATTCATCATGGATTTTGAGTTATGATTGGGTCAAAATGGCTGAAGAAGTGAAAATGTCACTTTTTTCCAACACTTAGTGAAATTTTCACTAAGTCAGAATCTGCCTTCACTTTTTTCCAAATGTAGGGGCATTTTTCACTTGGATCCAAAAAGTATCAAAACCAACTATGATCAAACAGTTGTTGTATCATATTGTCGCACCCTAATTTTTGACCCTAATATTCCTCGTCCTTTGCATAGCATCTTTGGGCCTTTGTGTGTACACGTTATTTTATCACTAACCAACTTGTGTAGGTCTGGCAATTTTTAAGGGGGGGTGAAAAGGAATTGTGCTTCAAAATCATAACCAAATATCTATTACGTGATCATTGGCCTAAGACGTATGGATGTATTCATTTCAAGGCAGGGGTTTTAGTTCCAGATTAATGGAGAATTTGGTTTAAGAGGTGTCGTGGAACGATCAATTCATAATTAAGGGATATGTTCAAGTTGTGGTGAAATGTTGACTGAAGCATGAGGAGTACGTTGCAAATGTTGAGGGAGAACCAAAACATTGGGAATTTATCATGGAATTCAAGATATTACAAGATTTCTATTATTGCACAAGGCCATGTTTGTTATCCAAGTTACACATATTATAAGGATTCACGTTATCTTCAAAAGGGTCAGGACGCAAGACATTACAAGTGGACCTCAATGTCTTTTGGTTTCACAGAGAAATTCATCACACAAAGAATCCACCAAATACAAGCCCAATTTTTAATGAGTTAATTTGTTTACAAACGGAATTAAGGGTACAAGTTCTTACTCAAGGGTACAAACTCTTCACAAAGTACAAATTAAGGGCTCACTTTCTTAACTATGTTCTAAAGCTTTTCTTGCCATGGGATTTAATACAAGTTACAACAGCAGGACCTACAAGCCATAAGAGCCTTAAGTCATCCATAGAAATAAATCACATCTTTAAGATTACAAAATACCAAAAACAACCAGAAGGCATGATATTATTTGCAACAACAGTGAGCCAGTTTGCCAAAGTATCTGTACCAGGCATCACAGGTCAAATCCCTTGAATTTGCCAAGTCCTCCAAGATAAGTCATAATTTCCTCATCCTCCTACAAAAACAAAGAGTGAAATGAAAGTGCAGAAAATTCACGTGTCAGAGATGTTATTTCTGAAACTGGTTGAAGAAGATAGAATATGGCTACCTTTCAGTTCAGCTCCAGGGAAGTACTAGAGCAATTCTAAAGTACTTGATGAAGAAGATTAAGTTGAACCTTGAGTTGGAAAAGCAGCATAGTCACGCGTAAGAGTTGGTCTGAATCCAAAGCACGTGCGAACCGTGAATTCTCCATAACCTGCAATCACAGTAGAAACCCTTGAACCAAACATTTCAGAGTTAGCAACCGTGAAAAAGGAACTAGAAGCATTGTGTTTACTTCCTTTATGATTGATAGAGATGAAACTATTAAGAAAAACCAAGGAAATTCATAGTGATACTACCCTCAGTAATCCGGTGTCACTAATTGAGAGCGGTGTTCTTTTGTCAACTCCAAGCATCCCTTCAGAGACCCCCCATGCTACTTCATCCTAGAACCTGTTCAAAAGGAAACATCAATGTTAAGACCCTTCAACACTACCAGCCGTGTGAGAAGATTTACAACGTCAAAACCCAATCTGCAGGAAATCATCAAAGTCCATCAATATTTGATTTAACGGATTAAATTTGAGAGGAGAAGATATGGTAAGTTTTGATCATGAACAAACAGAGGAATATGGTAAGTTTAGTATATACGGCTTCTAGAACTTCATTAGTTTCTGCGTCATTATAAATTAGAGAGCATTCAATTGTGTTACTTTATAACTCGGCTACTAGTTTATCATAGGGGAAATCATCGTTGATGCGTACTTGTTCGGCTTTTATGCTCTCAAGTCTAGAAAGGTGATCGACTACCATGTTTTTGATTCCTTTCTTATCCTTAATTTCTAAATCGAATTCTTGAAGTAGCAGAATCCATCTCAAGAGCCCTGGCTTGGTGTTATTTTTGCTCAATAAGTACCTAATTGCGGCGTGGTCAGTGTAGACAATTATTTTAGCTCCTACTAGGTAGAAACGAAATTTATCTAACGCGAAAACGACGACTAAGAGTTCATTTTCTGTGGTGGCGTAGTTTATTTGCGCTTCATCTAAGGTTCTACTTACGTAATAAATTATATGAAGCTTTTTGTCTTTGTGTTGTCCTAAGACTGTGCATATGGTATAGTCACTAACGTCACACATTATTTCAAAAGGTTTACTCCAATCAGGTGGTTGCATGATGGGTGCAGTAATTAAAAAATTCTTTAACAATTGGAATGCCTCTAAGCACTTTTCATCGAAGATGAATTCAACATCTTTCATTAACAGGCCAGTTAGTGGTTTAGTTATCTTAGAGAAATCTTTTATGAATCGTCGGTAAAAACCGGTGTGTCTTAAGAAACTACGTATTTCTCTAATGGTTTTCGAAGGTTGAAGGTTTTCTATTACTTCTATTTTAACTTTATCGACCTCAACTCAATCCCCTTGTCAGGCACTATGTGTCCAAGTGTTATTCCTTGACGGACCATTAAATGACATTTTTCCCAATTAAGTACGAGATTAACTTTTACACATCTTTCAAGTACCATTTCTAGGTTCGTTAAACATCCTTCAAAACTTTGCCCACAAACGGAAAAGTCACCCATAAATACCTCTATGATGTCATCTAGAAAAGATCGCCATCATGCATCTTTGAAATGTTGCGGGAGCGTTACATAGTCCAAATGTCATCCGTCGATAGGCGAATGTACCATATGGATAAGTGAAGGTAGTCTTTTCTTGGTCATCAAGATGAATAGGGATTTGGAAGAATCCTGAATAACCGTCTAAATAACAGAAATGAGAGTGTTTAACCAATCGTTTGAGCATCTAATCTATAAAAGCTAAAGGAAAGTGATCTTTACGAGTGGCTTTATTCAATTTTTTATAATCAATGCACATCCTTCATCCAATTACAACACGTTTCACTACAGTTTCGCCCTTTTCGTTATTGACAGCTGCGACACTTCCTTTCTTTGGCACGACATGTACTGAGCTAACCTAATTACTATCGGATATTAGGTATATAATTCCTGCTTCTAAGAGATTTTGTACCTCTTTCTTAACTACATCACTCAGGACGGGGTTAATCTTTCTCTGGTGTTCTCTAGAAGTTTTGCAGTCTTCCTCTAGCATAATGTGATGCATGCATACAGTGGGACTTATCCCTTTCAGATCTGAGATGTTATGGCTTAGAGCTTTAGGGTATTTCCTTAAGACATGTAATAGTTTCTCAGTTTCTATCTGTCCTAAGTCTGCGTTGACTATTACAGAGTGTTCGAGCTCTGTGTCTAAGAATTCTTACCTTAGATTTTTTTGTAGTGTTTTAAGTTCTACGAAGGGTTTCTTCGGGCAAGGCATAGGATTTGGAGTTAGTGTTAAACATTCCCTTAGACTATCATCTACGTATGTTTCACACCAATTATCATTTTCTACTATAGGATGTGCTGGAATCTTTAGTACTTTAGTATACTTAGATTGTTCCATCTTTATTTCTCTTACCCATTCATTGATGATATCTAGGGAACAACAAAATCTTTGATAGTTAGTGCCTTTAGGAATTGTGAAAGGATAAATTCGACTTTCTCTTCACCAACCTCGAAGGTTAGCTTTCCTTTCTTCACGTCTACGATGGCGCCAACAATGGCCAAAAAGGGTTTTCCTAGTATGATGGGAATGTTGGAATCCTCCTTTATGTCCATTATTATAAAGTCGGTAGGAATATAGAATTGACCTATGCGGACGAGAACGTTCTCGAGCATACCTACATGAAAGTTAACATAACGGTCAGCTAGTTGGAGAGACATTCTCGTCGGTCTTACTTCTCCTAATTTGAGTTTCTAACATATATAAAGGGACACTAAACTAACACTAGCTCCTAAGTCGCATAGTGCTTTGCTTATGACACATTTTCCGATTACACATGGTATGGAAAAACTACCTGGATCTTTTAATTTTGGAGGCGTGTTGTTTTGAATTATAGCGCTACACTCTGCAGTAAGTGTAATGGTCTCATTATCCTCGAGCTTTTTCTTATTAAATAGGATCTCTTTAAGGAACTTAACATATAAGGGCATTTGTGTAATAACTTTTGTGAAAGGTATAATGATATTAAGTTGTTTAAGAAGCTCTACGAATTTCTTTAATTTCCCTTCATTTTTAGACTTAGCAAGTCTTTAAGGATAAAAGATCAATGGTTTATATGGTGGTGGAAACACATATGGTTTTTCTTTCTCTACGGCCTCTTTGTTTTTGTTATCCTCCATATTTGGTTTATCTGATTGGTCATTTTCAGTTTCTTTTCCAGCGTTTTGATGCATGGGTAGATTTTGGATCCTATGATCTATTGGTCCATCTAATTATGTCCCACTTTATAATGTGATAGCAATCGCATGACCTTTAGGATTAGGTTGTGGTTGGCCAGAAAATACTCCGGTTGGGGCTGCTGTTGATGCTTGTTGTTTGGGTACTTGAGAAATTTGGATTTCTAACATTTTGGTATGGGTAGCCATTGCATCAAGGTTACTTGCCATTTGCTTCATTAGCTCACTCGTATGGGCGTTTTGCTTGGCAAACTCTTTGTTTTGTTGAGTTTGGGTTGCGATGAAGTTCTCTAACAATAGCTCAACGTCTGAATTCCTATGAGCTTGAGGAGCAGTGAGGGCTTCTTTCTGATACCCTGGGGATCATTTTACAATAGGTTTGGAGCGAACAAAGCATTGTTGCTCTTGTAGGAAAAATTAGGATGGTTCCTCCAGCCATGATTATAAGTGTTTGAGTACGGGTTTCCTTGGGCGTAGTTTATTTGTTCAGTAAGAATACCAGCCAACAGATGACATTCGACATTACTGTGCCCAGAGGTTCCACATAACTCGCAGTTGGGTGTCACAGCAGCCACGATGGCTGCTGGAGTTACTGTCAAACTCTCAATCTTTTGAGTAAGTGCATCCACTTTAGCACTGACACGGTATAGGATATTAACTTCGTACATTCCGCTCTTTGTAGTAGGTTTCTCTGTAGGAGTCCGCTCACCTCCCTATTGGAAGTGGTTATGAGCCATGTTTTCAATGAGTTGATAGGTGTCTTCATAAGGTTTGTCCATTAGAGCGCCGCCAGCTGCAACGTTCAAGTTCAGCTTGGTGTTGTATAGAAGACCATTGTAGAAGGTATGAATTATCAACCATTGTTCAAGTCTATGATGCGGACAGAGCCTCAGCATGTCCTTGTATCTTTCCCAAGCATCGAAAAGAGATTCATTGTCTTTTTGCCTAAATCTGTTGATTTGGGCTCTTAGAATAACAGTTTGCTAGGTGGAAAGTATCGGGCTAAGAAGACTTTCTTCAACTCGTCCCACGTAGTGATAGAGTTGGATGGTAGAGACTGGAGCCAAGCTCTAGCTCTATCTCTTAAAGAGAAAGGAAAAAGACGTAGTCTTATGGCTTCATTACTAACACTATTTGCTTTTACGGTGTCAGCGTACTGCATAAACATTGATAAATGAAGGTTAGGGTCGTTCGTAGGGCAACAATGCTATTATGTGGTTCATCTTGTGATGGAAGGACATAGTCCTTAAGAGGACGGTTCAGTGGATTTTCATCCATAGGAATTCTTAGTTCTGGAAAAGGAATTTCAAGTTCAAGAAGATTGTATTTTATCCAAAATTCATTGATTCGGCGTCTTAAATTAATAAAACGCTTGATATTGTCAATCGGTTGCTCTAACTGTTCGCCTTGATAGCGAGTGTTTTGCATACAATTGATAAATTTAAACGGGAAATTGTTTCCTTAGTCTATATTATGCAACAACAAAATCACAATATTGACTAAATTAGTCCCCAACAACGGCGCCAAAAACTTGATCACCACCTTACGAGTCTATCGGATGATCTAACTGCAAGTATACAGTCTATCGTGTAGTTTTAAAAGATATCGAACCCACGGGGACTAATAATCAATCTACTGTTATTGATTGATGCTATGTAAATCTAAGGCTAGTAATTAAAAGAGTTCGAACAGGAATAAAACGTAAATTACTGAAGGTTTAAAAATATGTTAATTAAGAGAGGCCGGAATATGGATTTCGTGTTCCTCAGGGACTCTGTAAATCATAGGCGTTAAATTATAGTTAAAATACGTTCCGTAGAAAATATAAGTTTAAAGACTCTGTCTCACACTCTCGCGCTATTGACTAAAGCCACACTCCCTAACCATGAGATTTTGCTCTCGCTCGCCCATTTTAATTAAGAAGCATATTTTGAAAACTAATTAGATCATAATCGATATCTAAAGTGCTCTCGCTGTATTTAGGATCGATGCCTAGTTTCCACTATCTGGTTCAATCCTCACACTCTCGTGCTATCGGCTCGAACCTTAATTTGATTTTCACTCTTGTGACAAAACATTAAGACTTAGACTTGGAAACTAAAACCAAAACATAATTTATTATCGTTTCGCACCTAATTTCATTACCGAGTCCTGTCGGCAATGTCGGTCCTCATATACCGGCCTCAGTTAGTTTAGCTAGACATTAAATTGAACAAAAACAACTTAAACACGGTATTTAAATATAAGGACATCATATCATTAAAGTAAAGGAATGCAATAAAGTAATAATTAAAGCAATGCTGATAAAAACCTGTAAGTCAAAATAAAACCCGGGAACTTGAAGTAACAATGAAAATGCTTCGATTAATGTCGGCAGGCTTATTGATCCAAAAGTACAAGAATAAAGAGAAAAACAGAATTTGTGACAATCTCTCAATGCGAGCGATTGTCACTTTTAATGGTAATATATGCCTAAGACTAAAAAATAAAAATAGAAGAGCTTCCGCACTATCTTGGATACCCAGAACTATGGAAAATCTGACTTATATAGAGGTCTTGAGCCAGAAAAACTGTTCCTTCATCGTGTATGGAAGTTGAGATAAAGTAGGAAAGTGGGAGAGAGAGAGAGAGAGTCTAATCAGAATCCATGTTTTTCTGTTACTGCGTGATAATGGCGACCGCCATTAGGCCAATGGTGAACGTCATTTGGTCAATTACTAAATAACATGGACTGGGTACATGGGGGACGCCATTAGGGTAATGGTGAACGCCATGTACCAGAAGTGTCATTTTTCTGCACTTTCTTCTACTCTTTCGCTCCTTTCCAGTTTCTTCACGCAGTAGCTCCATAACTTATTAAAACCTGAAATGCAAACAGAATACGACATAAAAGCGACAAAACATAATAAAATAACATCAAATAACATGTGTTACGTGTCTAAAAACATGATACGTTTTCACGTTATCACCCTCAACATATCATCCTACCAGAGCAAAAACACCCAAGAACACAAATAACACTAGCCTTTCCTCCTACCATAGCCAAAACACTCAAACAACAAAACAATCGTTTCAACCCTACTCCATTGAATTTTTCACACCAATGCCCCCCTTCAATCGTCCAGGCCGTACACCAATAACCCCATCAACATATCCCAACTACTCTGACATGGGTCGCAAGACTTCTTAGAAATGCAAGAATTTCTTAGGGATTATAGTGATGTTCCCGAGACCTCAAATCCTCAAACACTTGGGGCAAATCAACAATGAGTACAACGAGTTAGGTAGCTAGGGGGTATGAAACATGTGGCCGATGTGACCAACCTGGTCGTCATCATTAATGTTTGTAAAAGTATTTTAAATTAAATATTAATGTTTATTACTTATGTTTAAAAAATCACAATACACACCGGCACATGATGAATTGGAGCCACATTTGAAAAGGTATACACTGGAGCCAATTGGGTTGGTAACACCATATGCAATCACTAATCCAATTGGCACCACTATTCGAAAAGTAGGCGAAGTCACCAATTCGACTGGCACCACCATTTCGTTCCAATTTTTTTTGTTTAAAAGTGAGGTAAATTGATTTTTTTTTTTTTTGAAATATGAGTTATTTTGAAAATGATGCGCTTCGAGCACGCTGACGTGTCCGTCGAATAAAGACTGCAAGTATACAGCTGTTCGTGTAGTTTTAAATAAGGTTGTCAAACCCACAGGGAAGGGATAATCAAACTAATGCAATCTATTATTGCAGTGTAAAGCTAAGGCTGAGGATTAACAGGTTTTAAACGGAAAGAAAGAACTACTAATTCTATAGGTTTTAAGAAATAACTATAAAAACGAGTCCGGAATATGGATTCCGCGCACCTAAAGGATTTGTAGAAGTCGGGTGCTAATTATGACTGAACTTCATTCCGTATAAACTACTAACTTAAAGACTCTGTCTCACATTCTCGCGCTATCGACAAGAACCACATCTTTCAACCACTGGATTTTGCTCTCGCTCACCCGTTTTAATTTAAAAGCTTATTTTGAAAGTTAATGAAATTCTAAACGATGCCTAAAGCGCTCACGCTGTTTTTAAGATCGATGCCTAGTTTCTACTATCAGTTCATCCCTCACACTCTCGCGCTATCGGTCCGAACTTAGTATATTCCTCTCTCTCTCTCTCTCTCTCTCTCTCTCTCTCTCTCTCTCTCTCTCTCTCGTGTCGGAATAATAAGACATGAAAATTAGAAACAAAGACCAAAACTAACATACATTCAAATAATTTCGCACCTAAGTTTTCTATGGAGTCCCATCGGGAACGACGGTCCTCATACGCCGAACTCAAATAAATTTAACAAAACATGGTATTTTTTATCGCAAACATGTTAACGGTAATTGAAATTAAAAGTAACATTGCATGCAAAATAAAATGAATTCAATTGCAAAGTAAAAATAAGAATTAACCTGTAAAGTAAAAATACGGAATTGTATTGCAAATAATGCCGGCAGGCTTGTTCGAAATCAAAAATACAGCAACGGAAACAAAATTATAATGAAATTGCGACAAAATTCCTCGATGTGAGTAATTGTCGCTTTGAAAGTGAATATATGCCTAAAAATCTAAACGGAATTTCGAGAGAGCTTCCGCGCGTAAATTGGGTGTTTGGAACATGACCAGAGGGTCCTATATATAGAAAAAGTCCATATGAAAATTGTCCAGGTCGTGCTCTTGAGTGGAGGGAAAAGAGGAGTGGGAATAACTGCCCAAAACAGTTGTAGAATTTGAATTCTGCAACTGCACTGCTATGGCGAGCGCCACCAGGCCATGGCGAACGCCATGGTCTTTATTCGCTTAAATACGTGGCATGTTGATGTATAGCGAACGCCATATAGCCATGGCGAACGCCATATCAGCAAAAGTGTAGATTTTCTTCTTTCTTGCTGAATTTTCCTTTCCTTTCACTCTTTTCCCACTTTTCTCCCAATTCCGCAACAGATGAAGCTGTCAGCTGCAAAACACACAAAACATAGTAAAATGCAAATAAAACTCGAATAAAAATAGAAGAATCATATGCACAATGAGCCAAAAAATACGATACGATTTCTCGTTATCAGAAAATAAATTTGAAAAAGTAGATTATTTGGATTAAAAATTCTCGATAACATTCAAATTTCACGAATTGATATTTTCTAGTGAAAAAAACCCAACAATCCCCTAAATCAATATGAAAAACATTTAAATCATTTATTCCTTTACAAAAAATATTAGTTTTTTTATTCCACAAGAATAAGCCTAAAATCTATTAAACTAACACTCATAGGTTTGATGCATCCCCCACCCCCACAAATACACAAACCACAAACAAAACATGTCAGACACCTAACCATAATACCAAGAACGTCCCCCATACCATCACTAACAAGATGACTATTATCAAGACACCCAAAATACATATGCCCCAAACATATCATCCTACCAAGAAACATATAACACCAACCTTTCCTTTTACCATAGCCAAAACGCCCAAACAACACAACAACCATATGGCTATCAAACAACATAACAACCATTTTAGCCTTTCTCCAATGAATCGTTCACACCAATGTTTGACATAAATATGAATATGTCATTTCTCGTGCACACAAACTGTTTGACATAAATTCCAAACTCCAATTATGTTTTATTATAACTTTGATGCCATCTTTTTATTATAGAGTGAAAATGATAATAATTAATATAATAAATTTTGCTCTAACCTAAATCCTTATTTCTCTCTATTTTTGCTTGTAATAATCTTCTGTGTATGGGTGTTGGTAGGTAAAGAGTAAAGGAGATATGAGCCCACTAAAAATGAATTTTTGGTTCTAGACAAGGTTCCTAGAGTCATGGACATTATTCAAAATTTCAACACAATAATTGGCTAGCCACACCATGATGAAAATTCCAAATAGATCTACTCTAGGTGGAGTCTTCGTATTGTCCTAGTTAGGTGTGCACTCTCAGGCTAATACTACATAATCTTCGACCCTAATAATAGGTTTTTTTTTTTTAATTCTAGACAAGATTCTTATAGTCATGGACCTCGTTCAAAATTTCAGTACAATAATGGGCTAGCCACACCATAATGAAAATTCCAAATAGATATACTATAAGTGAAGTCTTCGTATTGCCTTAGTGATGTGTACACCCCCAGGCCAATACTATGCAATCTAGGATATTAAGCTTAAGGTTTTTCAAAGCTCGGGCATAGAGCTTCACTCAGACAACATTTTCCAATCCCACAGATGAATATATACAGAAATAAATAAAGTATCATAATCACGCGAGATAAATGAGAAAACATGAGAACACTAGAAGAATATAAACAAAGCTAACATTCATCGCAATGCCAACTAAACTAGGCTTGACTATATAATAAACCATTCCCCAGCAGAGTCGGCATCAGTCGCGGCGTGAAAAACACATGAGCGTACAAACGCTTGAAATAACAACAGAGTCGCCACCGAAGTTTATTTTTTAAAGGGAAAACATCGATACAACCCTAAAAGAACAAAAATATGGTTGTCGCAACCGAATTCAAGTTCGGGAGTCAGTTATGTGTGGGGAAGGTATTAGCACCCCACACTTCCATTGTACTCAAGGGGAACCGTTTAATTAACTTTTCGAATATGAGTGTTAGCGTAAGTTATTTGATTTCTTCTAATTATTAAAAAATTTTAAGTGAAAAGAAAAGGACTAAAAACTAATTTTTTTATTAGGGTGCTTGATGGGATGTTGAATCTCGCTCCTACGTATCCACAGGCACGATTGAGAACTCAAAGCTATGTAGTTATTTGTGAAAAGAACTAAAAATGCTTTTTTTATGGTGCTTGACAAGATTGTGAATCTTGCTCCTACGTATCCCTAGGTGTGATGGGGAATTCAAAGCTACATATTTCTTTATAACAAATGTTTTTTGGTTGGTTGGTTTTGGTGAACAACGTTTAGGTCGCATTCAAGAGGTTAAACATTGCTTGTTTCTCGTGCATGGGAGGGCGAAGCGTTTGATTGTATACCGCGTCGAAATGGATCCTGTTTGATCGTATTTGATCAGTTAAGCAATGCTTATTGCTCGCGCATAGGAGTTTGAAGCATTTGTTTGTATATTGCGTCGGAATGGATAAACATTGTCGTTTATGAAAAGTTTGCAATTGCATTGAGGCAAAAAAAAGATTTGATTGGTTGAGATTGTAGTCGACCAATACTCGAGCAATGAAGCGTACGTCAACCACTCGTTTATTCGAGGAGCAGAAAGATGTGCATCCCTCATTCCCTTTTCGTCCAAGTTTGGAATTTTAAAAATATTGGTAGAAGGTGAATATTCGAAGCAGGGAGGCGAATGACACCCACTCGTTTATTCAAAGAATAAAAGGATGTGCATCCCCCATTCCCTTTTCACCCAAGTTTGATTAAAGGGTTTTATTCGGAAGACGAATATTTGAACATTGAAATGTACACCGACCACTTGTTTATTCGAGGAGAAGAAATATATGCATCCCCCATTCCCTTTGCAATCGGTTTTATTGAGAAAAAGATTTTGAAGACAAAATTTAAAAGTAATTGATTTAATTATGAAAAATAGTTTGATTTGATTGATTCATAAGACAAAAATTTGAGCAATAAAGCGTACGCCAACCACTCGTTTATTCGAGTAGCAGAAGGATGTGCATCCCCCATTCCCCTTTTAACTGGTTTTAGTTAAGGAAAAAAGTTTTTTGTTCAAGTTATGGAAGATAATTTGGTTGAATTAAGAAAATACTTTTTTTTTATTAAAATGACTTGATGTTGATCAATTTGTGAAAAGTGATTATATTTTTGACTTGAAAATGATTTTTGATGTTTGATTTTACATTGAAAATAAGTTTGATTACTTATTGAGTTAAAAATATAGATCTTATTCACTTATTAATAAATTAATCAAATAATGACCCAAATAATACCAATAATCAAATAATAAAATTAAATGAAAAAGGGGTGCATGGATTCACATGAGAGATTGAAACAAAAATAAAGTAAGGGACTTGAGGCCCAACAAAACAAAAAAGGAACAAGGATATGAAACCAACAAAGGGGGTGGCGCACTGGCCCAACAGGGGAGGCCCACCTCTCAAATGTCTCACGCCAACAGGGGGTGAGACTGAATGGGGCGTGTGAATTAGAAAAGGGCTAGGGCTTAAACACTCAGAGTCCCATAAGTCCAAATCCAAGGGAGAAACATGCCAGACACACGTGGCCATTTGATTGTGATCAGATGGCCCTAATTTAATCTCCAGATCAAACTAACTAGGGCCATCAAATTAGCATACCAAGGGGTCAACTTATGATCAAAGGGTCAAAGGGAAAACTCTATGGTGGTGCTTTCTGTCTAGGTCCCCTTGAGCCATGATCCAAGGGCTCTGATGGTGCCACATGGCCATCAGAGGCAAAAATAACGCTTGAACAAAAGAGAGGAACCACACTCCCTCCTCATTTCGTTCATTTCTCTCTCTCTCTCTCTCCATCTCTCTCTCTCTCTCTCTCTCTCTATCTCTCTCTCTAACAAACAAAATCAAATCATACTCTACTTTCTCTCTAATATTTACCACACCATCTTACCCAGAAAAAGATGAATATCCACATGAACACTCAAGAACATGATGAATGTTCTTGAGTGCAAACCCAGAAAAGACCAAAACGTACCCAAATCCGAAACCCTTCAACACAAAACCTACTTTATCTGGCTTTCTAAATACAAATCTGAAGTCAAAATTCACAAACAAACAACAAAACATACCGATTCAAACATAAACCCTAACTTACAAAAAATGTCTGATCCACATAGATTAACAACAATTAGAAATAATTAATTTAGGGAAAATAATAACCACATGCTCAACAACATGAAACGAGAAGACAAACGCAGAAAAAAATAATGAGAGATACCAAATCAGAGTAAGCTACTCCGACGAGTAAGATTTCCAGGTGAGGTGATTTACTTCTTTTCACGTTTTCTCTCGCTTCTTTCTTCTTCTTCTACTACTTCTAGCTCCTTTTTTTCTCATTCATTCATTCTTCAAATTCTTGCGTGGATTGTATGTTACTGCTAGTGATGTTGCTTGGATGAGGCTTAACTGAGTTCAATCAGATCTCCAAGAAGAAGCTCTAATTGTTGTAGAAGTATAACTTTAGGTGAAAGGTTTGGATTCAAAGGTTGCTGCAGTTTTTTCTCTCTCACAGTGTGAAATTGGTTCCCATTTTTATGCAATTGGTGGCTTTGATTATATAGGGTAGGATTAGGTTTAGGATGTAAGTGTGTGGAATTTGATCAAGTGTGTGAAAAGTGAGTGAAATTCGTGTGAGATGTAAAAATATTTTGATGTGTTTGTGTGAGTTTGTTATGTAGTGTGTGAGGGGTGAAAAATTAGGAGGGAAATTGAAGATTTGTTGTTGATTTTTTGGAGAGTGGGATGCAAACTCAAGTAATTAGTTATTGCTTAAGCCATGTGCACAACTTGTATTCGCTCTCTTTGTAACAATCTTTCAAATTGAAATGAAATGCAATTGGATTCAAATTATGTTTTTCAATTGTATTCATTTTTGTTAATTTGTTAATTTGCATTTGCACTTTCATGTGGATTTGACATCAAAATAGTGTGGTAATTGTAGTAGTGACCAAACCTTGTAACTTGCAAATTCAAATTGCAAACTATTTTGGTTAACTTTGTTGTCTTCAATTTGAACTGATGACAAATGAAAAATGTGTGAACGATCTTGGTGCCATAAAAATGAAGTTTAAGTTCAAAGTTAATTTTGGTCACTTTGCTTTTGTTGACTTTTACGAAATACATATTATGAGGTGCAAATTGAAAAGTTATGGATGAGATGTATGATGAATGAACTTAGAAAGAAGGGCAAATTGAATTTCAAATAAACCCAAGGTTGGCCTTGGTTGGCTTAAATGAATTATGACCAAGAAGTAATGCATAAATGATCAAACTAAACTTGGCAAAAACAAATGGTGAAATATGCAAATGCTTTAATGGAATGAATGAAATAAACAAAAGATTTGAGGCAAAATTTAGGGTACAGCAACCATGACTAGTAAGAAACAAAAACAACTGAAAAAGGTGGAGAAAGAAAGTGTTACCTTGCGAGAATTACATAGTTTGAATCAAATGGACAAAGGCAAAATCACAAAAAATCCATAAACATTACCTAAGCGCGAGAGTAAAGGTTAAAGGAAACAAACAACAAATCACTTGCAAAACACAAGTTATAGGGAGAAACAAAGACACAAAGCTTTGTTGCAAAAGGAACAAAAGAGCGACTTATGGCGATCAATCCTTTTTTATATGTAACCAAGAAGTGCATATCTACGACTAAAATTTAAAAGAGTACAAAAAGGTATAATCAACAACTTAAAATTAGCCTCGATTCCATAACGATACTTGAGTGCACTCAACTGCTATAACGACGTTATCACTCCCTACTAAAAGAGCATAGAGCCACGTAGAGATGTTAAACTTCAAACAATTTTAATTACAAGACAAACATTTAATGTGCGTGTTTTCAATGTTACCTACTCCCACCAACATCTCTTTGTCCCTGTCTCCAAGATAGGGACCTTGTCCAGACATAACGAGACGACGAAAAATATCAGTCTAAAGGCCGGTCTCAAAACTTCCATCATAATCCTAAATTCATATATGGTAGCTAGGCCTTGGGGGACAACTGCTTTAGGTCAGCGAAACAACCTAACAAGATCGACCTAATCCAAACTATCCTCGTAGGAGAGCGATGACCAATTAGACTTTTGCGTGAGGACCACACACCAGATTCAAATTACTTGCTCATCATCAACCATAAGATCTAATCTGATAGTCTTCTACATTCCACACAGTGTCAATCGAGCAGTTTTAACCACCAAATATATATAAGTCTGTTTACGCACCATAACAAGTATTTTTCATTCACTCTTACAAAGTTTTCACTTCTCTAATCTCACAGATTTGAACGTTGGAATGTCAACCGTTCAAGCACACCCATATCACCGTATTAAAGATCATCAACGCCATATCGAAAAACTTTTCATCTAGACTTTATCAATTTTAAAGTGCTTAATATATTATTACTATGTATATGCGATACACACAAAACACATACCTATACTAATCGATTACAATATTATAAGTGTTATGAATAATTGGATGATTTATCTCCCAATAACTTCTTTCCTTATTTAATCAATTTGTATTTATTATAATGTTTATATGATGTCCTATAAATAGGACCAATCTCATTGTATACGTGAGACGAACGAAATAATATATAATCATTCTAATCTTTCTCTCTTCTATTTTATATTCTTTCTCCTTATTTTATAACACGTTATCAGCAGAAACCCTACCATATGAATATTAACTAATTGTCTAAGAAGTGATACAAATAATTTGATAATGAAGGTCTGACTATATGAAGCTCCAAGATTTAGAAGGTAACATTATTATTTTTTGTTTTGTAATATATATTTCTAATTCTACCTATTATGTATTGATATATTGATTAGAAGAAAAAAAAATTAACAATGATTTTCATGAATCCTAGAAGGATTGGATGAATAATGTTAAAATATCTCTGAAAGACTATAAAATAATGTGTTTGTTATATAGTTCTTGAAGAATTTAACAAATATCCTTGAAGGATAGAAAAATAATAATTTATTATATAGTTCCTGAAGAACGTATCAAACATCGATGAAGGATAGCAAAATAATAATTTATTATAGAGTTATCGAAGAACTAATCAAGATCCCATAATGATAGAAATGTAATAATTTATATAGTTCTTGAAGAAATTATATTGCATCTCCGGAGGATTGCACGAAAAGTGTTTATCTTTATTTTTGTTTAAAGATCTATGATCTTCCTCTCGAAAAAATTATATATATTATAAAGGATTTCTAGAGGATTGTTCAAAAAATGAATTACTTTTATTCATTCATCAAAGAAGGGTTATCCCTTGATGATTGATAAAAAAATGATTATTCTGTCTTCATTGATCATAAAAGTATCAATGACGATTTTCATAGATCTTAGAAAAATTGACAATCACAGAATGATTGCATGAATAATATTAATAATAGTAAATTTATTAAGATCGAAAAATATATATTTTATACAAATTATTTTTTATTTACTATAGATTGAAACAAATTAGAAGGATAAAATCATATGTATTATGGTAAACCAGATGTTTACAAATCACGCTTAAGTGTGTTGTTGGCAAAATCGGTTGGGTCATCTCAGATGTATTATAATGTGAGAACTAGTTTTGAAGAACCAGAAATTTCTTCAATCCAATAAAATTTGTGTGTTCCTAAAGGAAAATTTGAGAAATTGAGTTTTTATGACATTAATTGTTGCATCGACTAAAAGATCGTGCATATGTCTATTCACAACTAGAAGTTTGTGAAATTATTTTCTCACCTAATTAGACTAAGATCTTGTTTTCTGGATTTTTCAGAATTTCCTTGATAAGTATCACATATATTACTAAAATTAATATTGAACATCTTGAAGGAGATGCTCATACAAAAAATAGACTTGAAGATTCATTCTTTAGACGTCTAAAGTTAGTTATATAGTTGATACTTGTGAGATCATCAATTCTAAATTAGATATTTGAAACACACAAAGTATGACATTAAGATATTTATTCGCATTAAGCCAACAAGTTAATATAAGATGATTCTCCCCTTAACTTACAAATTATTTTAGGTTAATAACCTATTATATCTCATCTAAGTAAACTTTTGGATGTGTTGTAATTATTCAATTTCTCCAATTTAGTACGATAATATGAGTTTTGAAAGAATTTTGAGAAAAGGTATTTTATATGAATCCCGTACTTGAGGATATACCTTGATCCAATAAGTGAATACTTATTTGAAGCCCAGTAGGCTGATTATCAATTTATAAATTAATTTTCTCAATACTAGGGGAGAGAACAAGCAGCACAAAGTGTGAACTAGAAGTTCAAATGAACAATTTGAAATAAAATATTATTATATCATTTTGATCCTCGAAGTTCAAAACACAATTCATTTGCAAAGTTTATGAAACAAATTATTAGCTGCTAATATTCCACTCAAAGTGGATTCTCATATTGGACAATATAATATTGTAAATGAGTTATAGCCGCGCCTCAAGCGTGGTTGAAAAGTCGGTTCCTATGTTAAAAGTTCTCTACTAAGAAAAGAAACTAAAGTTAAAAATGACCCAAATGAGGATATGAAAACTCTAAGACCACTTTGACATGGTTTAATTTTGAGTTCCTGAAGAACTAACCAGGTACCTGAAATTTATGAAAATTAAGAGATCTCGATAAGTTATGTCATGAATGGAATATGATGGAACCAAAATAAAGTCAATATTGACAATCTCTTTGTGTATAATAGCGCTAAAGAAGATAAATGATAACGAGGATCATGAGTCAAAGTCTATCATAGATTGTAGACAAAGTGAGAATTGACCAATATGAACATATTCAATTGAAGAAAAATTAAACTCACTTTACAAGTGACTCGATTTTGGACCTGTAGTTCGAACACCTCAATATGTGAAACTAATTGAATATAAATGAGTTTTTGTGAAAAAAACAAAATAAGAATGGTATAAAGCTTGATTTGTTGCTCAAGAATTTTCACAAAGACCTAAAATTTATTTTGATGAAACATATCCACCTGTAGTGGATGCAATTCAATTTTTGATATTTAATTAGGTTTGTAGCACATGAAGAGCTCAATTTACACATGATGGATGTTGTAACAGCTTATCTGTATGGTTCACTTGATAGTAAAATTTATATGAAACTCCCTGAAGGGTTCAATATACCAGATGCACACAACTTCGAATCTTGAGAAAGCTACTCCATAAGATTTAACAAGTCTCTCTATGGGCTGAAACAATCTGGACGAATGTGGTATAATCGTCTCAGTGAATATTTGCTTAGAGAAGGATATACAAATAACTCCATTTGTCCTTGTATTTTTATAAAAAGATCAGGAAAAGAATTTGCAATAATAGTTGTATATGTGGATGACATAAATATTATTGGAACTCCTGAAGAGCTTAAAAAAACTATGAATTGTTTAAAGAAAGAGTTTGAGATGAAGGTCTTAGGAAAGACAAAATTATGTCTAGGTTTGCAAATTGAACATTTGGACAAAGGAATATTTGTACATCAAGAAAGCTATATAGAAAAGGTGTCAAAACACTTCTATGTAGACAAATGTCACCCGTTGTCTACTCCAATGGTTGTTAGATCATTAGATGTGGAGAAAGATCCTTTCAGACCTCAAGAAAATGATGAAGAATTGCTTGGTCCTGAAGTACCATATCTCAGTGCAATTGGAGCACTAATGTACCTTGCTTGGTCTTGATATATCATTTGCTGTCAATCTATTAGCAAGATATAGTTCTTTACCTACACGAAGACATTGGAACGGAGTCAAACATATACTCCGTTACCTTAGAGGTACAATAGACATGAGTTTGTTTTATAGCAAAGTATCCAGATTTGAATTAACAGGTTATGCAGATGCAGGTTACTTGTCAGACCCTCATAATGGTAGATCACAAACATGTTATTTGTTTACATGTGAGGGTACAGCTATTTCATGGAGATCAGTCAAACAAACCATAACAGCAACATCATCTAATCATGCAGAACTTTTAGCACTACATGAGGCAAGTCGAGAATGCGTTTGGTTGAGATCCTTAATCCAACACATACAAAATACTTGTGGTTTGTCTTCAGGAAAAATAAATACGACGACCATATATGAAGATAATACTGCATGCATCACTCAATTGAAAGATGGTTACATTAAAGGAGACCGAACAAAATATATCTCTCCAAAGTTCTTTTTTCACTCATGATCTTCAGAAGAACGGTGATATAAACATCTAACAAATTCGTTCATGTGACAATTTTGCAGACCTTTTCACAAAGTCATTCCCAAGTAGTACTTTTAATCAACTAGTACAAAAGATTGGTCTTCATCATCGAAGAAATAATCGTTCAGCTGAGGGGAAGAAATAAATTTGTTTTAAAAGGATATTATACTCTTTTTCCTTCACTAGATTTTTTTCCACTGAGTTTTTTCTAGTAAGGCTTTAACGAGGCATATCCAAAACAAACATCCAAGGGGAGTGTTATGAATAATTGGATGATTTGTCTCATAATAACTTCTTTCCTTATTTAATCAATTTGTATTTATTATAATATTTATATGATGTCTTATAAATATGATCAATCTCATTGTATACGACGAATAAAATAATATATAATCATTCTAATATTTCTCTCTTCTATTTTATATTCTTTCTCCTTATTTTATAACAATAAAAATAATAATTACCCTCGTAAAATAAAAAAATAATAACTTCTCATTTTCAATTGTAAAAATTATTTTTTATTATTTCTTATGCATTCAAATTTCACGTATTGATATTTTCTAGTGAAAGAAAAACCCAACAATCCCCTAAATCAATAAGAAAAACATTTAAATCGTTTATTCCTTTACAACAAACATTGGTTTTTTTATTCCACAAGAATAAGCTTAGAATCTCTGAAACTGACACTTAGAGGTTTGATAAATTTCCTCCCCCTGTAGTTCGCACCTACGCCCCGCTATTCAATCAACGGACAACGCTCCAAGCAGGGTTCTTTCTATCCTCATTTTCATTTATACCAAGGTATCTATAATACTTTATTTACTTGTTCTCTTTATGCAGTTCGATTCTAATAGTATATAGAATAATGTTTGAAGTTTTCTTTTCTGATTCCTGATTTATATTTGAAATTGAATCTCATTTCTAGTGCACACAACCTGTTTGACATAAATCCCAAGATGTGCACACTAACTGTTTGACATAAATCCCAAGCTCCAGTTACGTTTTATTATAACTTTGATGCCATCTTTCTATTATAGAGTGAAACTGATAATAGTTATTATGATAAATTTTGCCCTAACCTAAATCCCTAGTTCTCTCTCTTTTTGCTTGTAATAATCTTCTGTATATGGGTGTTAGGTAATATGAACCCGTTAACACTAGTGAAGCGGATTCAGAAAATCAATTCAAGAGAAGCTGCGCTAGGCATCAGTGAACAAGCTTCGTGGCATACCAAATACAAAGATTCCGCGTATGTTTTTGTTGGTGGCATTCCCTTTGATCTCACGGAGGGTGATCTCCTTGCCGTTTTTGCTCAGTATGCTATTCTCTTTTTATGCATTCTTCCCGTAAATATATATAAAATGATTGAGATTAACTTTGATGCATCGTCGAAGTAAAACTCTACACTGTCAGCCAATCACAAATCATCTGTTGTATGATTTTTTAAAGTAGATAGGTTATGATTGGTTGATAGTATCCTTACATTATCGATGCATATCTATTAAATCTTATATTAATTTTGGGTCTTGAAGATGAAGTCTTTATTATTTATTATTTTTATTTTCTAAAACCCAGATATGGGGAGGTTGTTGATGTTAATCTCGTTAGAGACAACGATACCGGAAAATCAAAGGGTTTTGCGTTTCTTGCATATGAAGATCAAAGAAGCACTAATCTTGCCGTCGGTTAGTCTCTGTCCCATGATTCTAAAATATGTAGTTTTTAAAAATACAAAAATTGATTATCTTATTTTTTTTCCAAGGATCCAATGCTGAATTTGTAATGTTTGGTTTTTTGTGTCTTAGATAATCTGAATGGAGCTCAGGTTTTAGGTAGGATTATTAGGGTGGATCATGTTGATAAGTATAAGAAGAAGGAAGAGGAAGATGAAGAGACACAGCGGCAGAAAAGGGAGGCCCGTGGTGTTTGTCGAGCTTTCCAAAAAGGGGAATGTACTCGTGGAGCTGGATGCAAATTTTCTCATGATGAGCAAGTAAGAAGCATTTACATTCCCTAATTTTCCCATGACCTTATCTTGAAAATTTAAAAATTGACGTTTGACTAATGCTAAAACATAATTTAAGTGTTCATATGCAATTCAATTTGACTTATTTGAATGATGTATTTTTTGTATGAGTGTCGAAGTAGAATTTCGTATTGGTTGTGGAGAATATCTGCTTAGGCTTTTGATGTTTCTTTGCTAAAACTAAAAGTTCAGCATTTTAGCTATACAAACATACACATATAAAGTCAGAATGAGTTGACTCCATATGTAATTCTTGGACACCTATACACTTACTCCACATATTTGTTTATAGTTTAAGGTAAATGATAACTAGTGCCTAGACATTAGTTAGGGAATTAAGAGTTCGGTAGTCGGTATTGAGAAGAGCAGCATTTATGTCACCCATAAGGTAAATGAAGCACTTTTCAATAAAGATTTTCAATTTCTTAATTGGCATTGGTTAGCAAAAGTCATATATCAAGTATCATATTATACATTAAATGATAGTAGTGCAACGAAGTACCAAGTAGTTAATTTTGTTTCTGTATAAAATTCTGCAGATCTGATTTGCATTTTTTAATTTAATGGTTGGATTGATACAGTAACTATTACAAAATTTTGTTAATTTTGATAAATATATAGTTCATCTTGAAAGAAAGAAACTGTTAGTAATAGGCCTCTTATTGCCGAGGACCTATGTTAGAAATAAGCCTAGAGACACATTTAGGCTTGTGCAGAAGTTATATAATGTTAATAAATTTGTTTATCTAGTATATTTTAGGCTGTTTGTTTAATTACTAGTAACTGCTTTATGTAGCAGTTATGAAGTGGGACAGAGGTTAGTCGTTATGGTATTTTATGCAGTTATAAATAAAAGGGGTTTAGGACATAGGCAGGGATTGGGTTATTTGTCAATTGGTTGATTGGGGGGAGTGACTAGGCTCTTTAATTCGTAGTGGTTATTAGCAGTTACACTCATTCTCCAGCTCTCCACTGTATTTCTTGTTCTTCTTTTGTAACAAATATCTGCTAGAAGAAAATTCCCTGAGTTTGATTGATGAAATTAGAGCACTCACGATCTTGGTTGCTTTGTTGGTGGTTACAAAAAGTGAAATGGAGGTCTGTATCGAATTGTTGGAACACAGATTTGAAGTGATGCTGGCTTTGAGATAAACTATGGAGAAGCATTGCGAAGAAGACAGATTGGAGCGCATAGAAGTAAGGAGGAAAATGACTGAATTGGCGGAATCAATGCAACTAAGGGTGTTAATGGTTTGGTTATGAAGTAAAACCAACCTGAACCAAACCCAAACAACCATTCACTTGAACCAAATTGAACTCTGCGTTTAATCATAAACCATACCAAACTGTTTTAAAGTTTGGTTCACCGGGTTCTTTTGCTCCTGAACCAAACTGTGTCAAAATCCCATCACTGATCTGATTTGGTTTTTATTATAGAAAAAATAAAAGAGAAGAACTGATCTAAATGTCTCATCTCACAATCGATGACTGGGACTCAACAACTTGGATCTTGCATGTTGTTTTCAGTTTAGAGTTTGGTGTCGTTGTTGCTGAAACCACCTCAGTCACTACCGCGACAGAGTGACGGAGTTTGACTTGTTTTCTAGATCCGACGGAGTCATCATACCGTCACTTCCATGTCTCATGATAGAGCAACCATGGCACGCGGCAGTGCTGTCTTCTTTGCTTGAAAGAGTGATTTACTGTAAGAAGTTGGATTTTGTGGCGGTGCTCATCTCGTTGTTGATGATGCTACAACCTTTGTGTTTCTCGCATCCATTTTAGCACTTTGCAGCAGATCCATCGATTTCAATCATATGTTACAACCATCAATTTCTCATCTGCTTCAAGTTAAACATTGCCATTCAATTTCAATTTCAAGGGAAAAATAAGAAAAACCGTAAATAGCGTAGTGTTTCAGAAAAACCATTTATTTGCCTCAATGATATGGAAATTATAAGATATAAGAGAGGCTCGGCATTAGGTTTGGTTGATAAATTGTTTTAGCACCCACAGTTCACTTTGGAGTTGAAATACACGGTGTGGTGAACAAACTGTTTCTAAAGTCAACAGTTTGATTTGCATTTTTACTGTCAGGTTGGGTTTAAAAAATGTTCGGTTTGGTTTAGTTCACAGTTCAGTTCAATTTTTTTAGTTTTTTTGAACACCCCCATGTGCGACTCACTGAATCACCATCCTCCATGTTTCCGCGAAGAAAGATGGTGAAACTGGAAATTCTAGTTTTTGAAGGGACTAACGCGAATGGTTGGCTGAACTGTGTTGAACTTGAAAGATATTTGGATCTGAAGCAAATGAATGGACCAGAGCGGTACAGGTAGTTATGATGGCAATGCGAGGGAAAACACTTGCTCGGTATGAATGATTCATAGCAGTGTCAGCAAAATCGCGAGTTGACTCGCTAAAACGGACGAGTTAATGTCCCAAACTCATGCTGGCGTGCTGACTCGGTGGCGAACTTGAAGGCTCAAACTCGGTAAACTCGTCCGAGTTCAGAAAGCTGACTCGGTCCTGAGTTTGGGCGGCTGCGCTTCGGATTTCAAGGGTTTTTTTAAAAAAACCCTAATAATTTGAACTGGGCTGGGTCAATCATTAAGTCAGTCATTAATGAATTTTAAATTTTGATTTATTTTACTTTTACCAATTAAGAATTTGTAAAGACAACATTAAATAATTCCAATTTTTCAAGAAAAAATTACTCATGGTATAATAGCATACCATTAGAAATTATTGCCCTATTAATTCCTCCCATTCACTCACGTTTTCTTTTCCTCTTTCACCCTCATTGTTGGGAAAAATGTGAGTTGTTAAGAATAAAGTGTGAGTTCTAAGTCCTACATTGCTTAGAAAAGTGGAAGTTGAGCAGTAAGAGGACCCATACACCTATCACCATAAGGTTTTGGGTGAATATGTGGTGTCTCTCTCACTTGTTTGGGTGAGTCTTTGACCTTTAGGTGAGTGTTTGACCCAATGTGAATGCTTCCCCTCATGATATCCCATCACAACTTCACAAGCCATCACAACTTCTCAAGTTATTTATGCAGACTTATATTCTCCTTATACTACATTTTTGAATTGATTCAGGTTCAAGCTTGTCTCTTTATTTCTTAATATTACTGTTCCAAAAAATGCTCGCGGAAATAAGTCTGATCCGGAATGGAAGCATTGTTTACCTATTCCAAACACAAGAAGGTGGAAGTGCAACTATTGTGGGGAAGAGTTTAGCGCATGAGTTTATCGACTCAAACATCATTTAGTCGGAACTAGTAAGGATGTCAAAGCTTGTAGAGCTGTTTCGGATGAAGTTAAGAAGGAATTAATCACCGTTGTTGTTGATTTACAAACTAAGCTGATTAAGAAGTCGAATTTATATAACATTGAAGAGCCTAATACTAGTGTTGGTGAATCATCAAGCTTCATTGCAAAAAAAAAAAGCGAAGAAGAGATTTTGAATACTACAAATATGTTTAAGAAACTTGGAATAGGAGTGACTTCTCAAGCAACTATAAACAACATGTGGAAAAAGTAAATATGGGAGGATGCATGTAAGGCCATTGCGCTATCTATTTACAACAATGCTATTCCATTTAATGTGACTAAGAGTGAAGAATGAAATAAGATGTTTGAATTGGTTGCTAAACATGGTCTAGGATTTAAACCACCTTCTAACACAGGGAAGTATTTGAATTATCACTTGAAGAGGATAAATGATGATTTAGATGAACACAGGGTTGTTTGGAAAAAGTTAGGATGTACCATAATAATGACTGACGAGTGGACCGATAGGAGAAGGACAGTACTAAATTTTTGGGTGAATAGTCCTAAAGTAACTGTTTTTTTAAAAGCTATTGATGCATCTGACATAAGCAAGATTGCAGACAAAGTATTTAAGATGAATGATGATGTTGTTGACGAAGTTGGGGAAGATAATGTGGTCCAGGTTGTTACGGACAATGCAACAAATTATAAGCAGCGGGAGATTTGTTGATGCAAAAGCGTAAGCAGTTGTATTGGACACGTTGTGCCGTGCATTGCATCGACTTAATGTTAGAGAATTTTGAAAAGAAGATCACACTGCACAAAGAGACTATTGCAGAGGGTAAGAGGATTACAACCTTCATTTATGCCAGAACAGGTTTAATTTCATCATTACATAAATTTTCTAAAGGAGGTGATTTGATTCGACCTGGATTAACTAGCTTTGCCTCTTCGTATTTGACCTTGGGGTGTTTGTATGAAAATATGGCATCACTAAAAAAATATGTTTACATCAAATGAATGGAAGTTTAGTAAACTTGCAAAAAGTAATGATGGGATACTCGTGGAAGGTTTGGTTACCGATACGAAGTTTTGGAAAGATGTTGTGCATTGCATAAGGGTGCTTTTCCC
The DNA here is from genome assembly GCA_022829125.1 of Lathyrus tuberosus. NCBI lineage: Eukaryota > Viridiplantae > Streptophyta > Magnoliopsida > Fabales > Fabaceae > Lathyrus > Lathyrus tuberosus. Next base: position 2,499,585 of record JALAZF010000414.1, on the reverse strand, counting down.
CTAATTAGGATGCTTCGCATGGTGGATTCCGATGAGAAACCAACAATGAGTTACATTTATGAAGAGATGGACCGAGCAAAAGAAAGGATTCGATCGGACTTCAAAAGAGTAGGTATAGCAGGTAGCAAAAGAAAGATTCTTATCATTTCTTTTAATTTTAAATTTACACACTTTGTTTCATATCTAATTCATTATACCTTTTTCTTAGCTACAAACTGATATGGAAAATTATAGATGAAATATAGGATAAACAACTACATCGACCATTGCATGTTGCTGGAAATTTTCTTAACCCCGTCTTACATTATGCTCCTGAGTACACTATTGATAACGAAGTTGTAGAAGGGATGTATGAATGTTTGGATGGTTAAAAATGTTTAAAAACTCGAGTTTAAGTAAAATCGGGAGAGGTTTCAAAAAACGTAACTCGAGGATAATAGCACAGATCGTAAGATCCTACTATGGCTAAAAAAAATATTTTTATAGGTATAATTACATATGCTAAAAAATTATGATATATAAAAATTAATAAGTTCACATTCATAACCATAAATTCTTAAGTTCATGATAACAATCATAAATTCATAAAAAAAACATAGAAAACTTAGTTCAAAATAAAAATAATCTAAAAATAACTAGTTTGCACATTCAAAATGTCATCAACTCCCATATAAGCATAGTCATCTTCATCCCCATCTTCATCTTCATTCTCTTCTAATTCTTCTTCTTCATTCGCTTCTAATTCTTCATTGAAAGAACTAGGAGGAACATCCAAATCATCCCCAACAACACTATTAGTGACATCTTCTCCAATATTAAGCATGATGTCTTCATCTATACGATCATTTCAATCTCTATTCTCTTGCCATTCATCTTTAGATAGAATATCTTCATAAAAATTGTATGATGATTTCCTAGCTTCCTTCTTTTTCTCCAACATTGAGTTACTCATCACATAAACTACATCATTCATAATTTTTTGCTTTAAAAGATTCCTTGTTTTAGGGTGGACCTAAAAAAAATACTCAAAGGTTATTATAACAAGATACTCAAAGGTTATTAAAAGTTGCTTAAAATCTTGCTTACCCTTTCAAAGACACTCCAATTTCTTTCACAATCGGATGAACTGCAAGTTAAACTCAACACTCGCATTGCAAACCACTGCAATTCAGGATATGCTTCTCCATTAGATCCCCATCATTGTGTTGGCGTTTTGGTTTTAAGTGCAAGCAAGGCTAAATCACTACCAAACTTTCCATCTTTTTCTTTGAAGCTTTCAAGTTGGTAATCAATTTAGAACGCTTTTCCAAGTCTGGGACCATCCTATCCAAACATTCATACATCTCTTCTACAACTTCGTTATCAATAGTGTACTCAGGAGCATAATATAAGACAGGGTTAAGAAAATTTCCAGTAGCATGCAATGGTCAATGTAGTTGTTTATCCCATCTTTCATCTATAATTTTCCATGTCGGTTTGTAGCTAAGAAAAAGGTATAATGAATTAAAAGAAATGATAAGAATCTTTCTTTTGCTGCCTGCTACCAACTCTTTTGAAGTCCGATTGAATCCTTTCTTTTGCTCGGTTCATCTCTTCATAAATGTAACCCATTGCTGGTTTCTCATTGGAATCCACCATGCGAAGCACCCTAATTAGGGATAAAGCACCCCTTATGTAATGCACAACATCTTTCCAAAACTTCTTATCGGTAACCAAACCTTCCACGAATATCCCATTATTACTTTTTGCAAGTTTACGAGATTTCCATTCATTTAATGTAAACATATTTTTTAATGATGCCATATTTTCATACAAATACCTCAAGGTCAAATACGAAGTGGCAAAGCGAGTTAATCCAGGTCGAATCAAATCTAAACCCTATGCAATGCACAACATCTTTCCAAAACTTCTTATCGATAACCAAACCTTCCACGTATATCCCATAATTACTTTTTGCAAGTTTACTAGACTTCCATTCATTTGATGTAAACATATTTAGTGATGCCATATTTTCATACAAACACCCCAAGGTCAAATACGAAATGGCAAAGCGAGTTAATCCAGGTCGAATCAAATCACCTCCTTTAGTAAATTTATGTAATAATGAAATTAGACCTGTTCTGACATAAATGAAGGTTGTAATCAAATGAAGGTTGTAATCCTCTTACCTTTTGCAATCGTCTCTTTGTGCACTGAGATCTTCTTTTCGAAATCCTCTAACATTAAGTCGGTGCAATGCGCGTCACAAGGTGTCCAATACAACTGCTTACGCTTTTGCATCAACAAATCTCCTGCTGCTTTATAATTTGTTGCATTGTCCGTAACAACTTGGACCACATTATCTTCCCCAACTTCCTCAACAACATCATCAATCATCTTAAATACCTTGTCTGCAGTCTTGCTTACGTCAGATGCATCAATAGATTTCAAAAAAACAGTTCCTTTAGGACTATTCACCAAAAAATTTAGTACCGTCCTTCTTCTCCTATCGGTCCACCCGTCAGTCAGTATGGTACATCCTAACTTTTTCCAAACAACCCTGTGTTCATCTAAATCATCATTTATCCTCTTCAAGTGATAACTCAAATACTTCCCTCTAACCTCATAATTAGAAGGTGGTTTAAATCCTGGACCATGTTTAGCAACCATTCACTGTTAGTCACATTAAAAGGAATAACATTGTTGCAAATAGCCTTACACACATCCTCCCTCATTTCCTTTTTCCACATGCTGTTTATAGTTGCTTGAGAAGTCACTCCGATTCCACGTTTCTTGAACATATTTGTAATGTTCAAAATCTCTTCGCTTTTTTTTTTCAACGAAGCTTGATGATTCACCAACACTAGTATTAGGCTCTTCAATGTTATATAAATTCGACTTATTAATCAGCTTAGTTTGTAAATCAACAACAACGGTGATTAATTCCTTCTTAACTTCATCCGAAACAGCTCTACAAGCTTTGACATCCTTACTAGTTCCGACTAAATGATGTTTGAGTCGATAAACTCACGCGCTAAACTCTTCCCCACAATAGTTGCACTTCCACCTTCTTGTGTTTGGAATAGTTAAACAATGCTTCCATTCCGGATCAGACTTATTTCCGCGAGCATTTTTTGGAACAGTGTTGTTGATTACGACCGATATTGATGAATTTGAGGCCATTTACAGCAAATCAAATGGTATCTAAATAGTAAAAAATGGAAGAAGAAAATGCAATTAAAAGAAATATAAGAACAGGGAGAAAAAACAGGATTAAAAGAACAAACTAGAAAAAATATAGAAAAAGAACCAAAAAAAAAAAAAGTTAAAAGAACACGTGAACAAAAAGTAACAAGAAAAAAATAACTAATATTGTTACCAAAAGTAACAAAATTATAACTTAATAAAACTGTAACATAAAATAACAAAAAGTAGTTTAAAAATTACACAATAACAATAGTAATGAAAAAATATAGTATAAAAAAATATTGTAACAAAAAATATAGTATAAAAAAATATTGTAACAAAAAATATAGTATAAAAAAATAATGTACAAAAACATTGTAACAAAAAATGTAATATAAAAAAATGTAATGCAATAATACTGTAACAGAAAGTAATAATAAAAAGGTCGAGTAATCTTGAGAAGTAATGAGACAAGTTTGAATCTGAATCAATTCAAAAATTGCAGTAGCAAGTCGACATCAACGGGAATTTGGCGAAAGAAAAAAATTTGCTTGAATATAAAATAGGTAGAAGAAGCTTGAAGATGAAAGATAAAGGAGAATATAAGCCTGTATAAATAACTTGTGAAGTTGTGAAAGAGGGTGAAAGAGGAAAAGAAAACGTGAGTGAATGGGAGGAATTAATAGGGCAATAATTTCTAACGGTATGCTATTATATTATGCGTAAATTTTTCTTGAAAAAATGAAATTACTTAATGCTGTCTTTACAAATTCTTAATTGGTAAAAGTAAAATAAATCAAAATGTAAAACTCATTAATGACTGACTTAATTAATGATTGACTTGACCCAGTTTAAATTATTAGGTTTCTTTTTTTAAAAAGCCCTTGAAATCTGAAGCGCAGCCGCCCATACTCAGGACCGAGTCAGCTTTCTGAACTCGGACGAGTTTACTGAGTTTGAGCCTCCGAGTCAGCACGCCGGCATGAGTTTGGGACTTTAACTCGTCTGTTTTAGCGAGTCAACTCGCGATTTTGCTAACACTGGGAGATACCAAGCTCTCGAAATCTTAGAAAAAGAAGACCAAGACTCTCGAATTCTTGGAAGGGAATATTTTAAATGTTAGGAACCCAATAATCCTAAGAGTGTGTTTGGATAAAGTATTTTAATGAGGAAAAGTAATTTTTTGAGGGAATTTAAAATGATTTGACCAAACTCCATTGTTTGGATAAAAAATATAGAGAATTGTTAAAATGATGTAAATTTATGAAATATTTTATTCAAGTTAAATTTAAGGAATTTTAAATGACACCAAAAAGTAAGGAATTTGAAATTACTCTTTCACTCTATATCATACAACTGTTAAATTGTTTGTTATCAATTTTTCAAATTTTGCAAGATAGTCCTCATATTTTATGAAAATTTCAAATTCACCCCTAAAATTTTCTAAAAATTGCAAATAAGTTCCTAAAATTGTACAAATTTTACAAATTAGTCCCTTCAAATTTTCAAAAATTGCAAATTGGTCTCTATTTTTCATATTTTAAATTTGACCCAAAAGCTTTAAAAATTATGAAAATGACCCCAAATTTTTTACATTGAATCATTTTAATACTCCATCCAAACAAAAGAATTTAAAAATGAATGAATTTCAATTGAATCATTTGAATTACTTAGAATTTTAAATTCCCTAAAAATTCTCAAATTCCTCATCCAAACACACTCTAATAGTAATTATCCCGTATTTTCACATTCCTCATTCTTTGGTTAGTTAGCTTGCCATTCTGTTTCTATAATAATCCTAGTCTATTGTCACTTATTGCTATTGATGTTAATTACAATTGGGGTATCAGTTTCTATCCGAAACCTAGGCAAGAGGAGGATCAGAAATCCCTGTGTTATAGTTATTGGGGTCATTCTTATATGTATTATCAGGGATACTAGTTTTGTTGTCAATAATATTATTCAATATTTGGTTTAGTTATTCATGTGTTGTAATAAGTATTGGTTTTACTTTTAAAATGTAAAATTTTGGTAAAAACTATTCTTTGTTATAAATATTTATCTATTTAAAAATATTTATAATTTATTATGGAGATGAAATGTTGAATTATTATTGTTTTATTGGTATTATATTTTTATTTATATTTATATAAGGTCATATCTATGTTATTTTTGTTTTAGATAAACTCCCATGAGTCGAGTCCACACGCAGACTTCACAACTTTACATAAACTATTGAGTTTGACAACCATAGAACTCTATTTTGAGTATTCTCCCTTTATCCTGAAACCTTATGAGTGGAAACAAGAACATGGTAATATTTAAGCAAACAATAGTTCTGTTTGCATCATAGAAACCCACAAGTAACTACAAAAGCAAGTCTGTTTCACTAAAGCTTTTGGATATAGAAACAGAGCTAGAAATTCTGGAATCATTGCTCCAGTTAAGAGAGCACAATACCAGATGTCAAGAGTTATACTATACTCACTCCGTCTCACAATAAGTGACTTGCTTGTGTATATTTTGTCCCAAAATAAGCAACCCTTTCAATTTTCTGTACAAAATTATTGTTTCAATTGCACCCTCTAATTAATATTACTTTCATCACTCCTAAATCAACATCTTCCACTTTACATTGATAGTAATGGTAAATACACCAATATTTCATCAGGATAATTTAGTTTAGGTCCTATTCTCTCTTTTTTCATTTATTTAGTTTTCTTAATCCATGTGAAATGACCTAGTGGGTCACTTATTATGGGAAATGGATTTGCTACCTTTTTATTATGAGACAGAGGTATATGATAAATTACTTGGATTTTAGCCGTAAGTATGGGCTTCGCCCCCTTGTCTTTCTTATATACGTACTCTTAACCTAGTAATATAAATATGACGGCCACTAAATTTTGTATTGTATCACATTACATTATTCTCATGTCTTGTATCTTTCTACATGGTATCTAGAGCCTCATAGAAACAGGCAGTCTCTTGCAGCCGCCGCCTTATTTAAAAAAACTCTTTAGACCAGAGAACCTTATTTTCCCTTTACTTCGAAACTATATAATGATATTAAACACAAACATTGATGGCCATATGTAAGCAAATTTTTCAAAAATGGTGCAGGATGGTAGGTGAAAAAGTTGAACATTGAATTTATTAGCCAACAAAACTGAAGCTTGATGAATATAATTTTGCTATCACCTTGATTTTGATGATTAGTATATATCTTTACACTGAATTTATTTGAAGTTGTAATTGAATTGCATTGCACAGTTTTTGCAGTTGTTTCAATATGGTATCTCTAAGCTGCAGTTTGTTTCAATTATGCTTTTTTGGGCATCATGGTATACAATAAGCACTCACCGTTAAATGTTTATGTACAAATTATTTCTTTAATCAAAGGTGGAATAAAGGAAAACTTTGCTCAAGTGCTTTGTATATGTTGTTTCTATGAACTACTCTAGAGCACTTATGAAAATGAGCTAAATGCAGCTTATAGTCATGTTATAAGGTATTTTCAATTTTTCATTAGCTCTTGCAAACTTGTATTCAAGGGCTTATGATACAAGATAACTCTGTAAGCTGTTGTGAGTGCCCCTCTAGTATCTGTAAGATATTGTCCTCTTGCAGTAGCCTTATCATATGATAACCACTTGGGAAGTATTGAAAGATTATCAGTTATGGGATTTTGAAAAATGATTAAAATTAGTAAAAAATCTTGGTTCCATACCCTACATTCTGCATATGTGGTGCAGTTGAAATAGGAATATGTATTTCAGTTCTCTATCTAATATCTTATGCAAACTATTTGTCCAGCTACTCTATTGTATGTTTTTAGTTCTGCACTGACACTGTTATCCTTCTGTAGAGAGCTGCAAATACTGGTTGGGGTGAGAAGGACAATTCAAAATGGGATAATGACAAATATGATGGTCCCACGAAAGAAAGAAGACATGACATCAACCAATCAAATCGTTTTCCAGAAACTAGAGACAGAGACTCACGCCCCAGAGCCCATAGCAATACGATGGAATTAGACAACCAATCCAAGCGAAGTGATAGAAGAGAGGAGAAGATGTTGCGGAGGCATGATAATGATGAACTCAATCATCGGTCAAAAGAAGATCAACATAGGAGAGAAGAAAAAAGATCAAGGAATGATTATGACAATAGGGAACCTGAGCCAAGAGATCACAGAAGGGAAAACAAAAGGTCAATAAAGCAAGATGATGTCGAGTTTGAGCCCAGGTCAAGGGATTCTGATGTAAGAGAAAACAAAAGACTGAGTAGGCAGGATGTTGATGATTTTAGAAGCAAGTCAAAAGAAATGCATGGTAACCGGGAAGAGAGGAGATCAAGAAAACACACTGAAGATGAATCTGTACGAAGGTCAAGAGAAGATCATGATAGGAAGCATGGTAGCCGGGAAGAGAGTAGATCTAGAAAGCACACTGAGGATGAATCTGTACCAAGGTCAAGAAGAGATCACGATGAGTATCGATCTGAATCAAAAGGAAGATATGATTCTGACCGAAGAGAAGAAAAGAGGCCAGGAAGGTAATGGCAGTTTTGATGTCTGGGTTTATCATGGACAACAAGAAAGGGTATTGGAGTAAGTTCATTGACACATTTGTGAGCCTGAAATGATGCTTACTTCTTATAATATTTCCTTAGTCAGTTTGTCTGTAATACGATTTAATTGTACTTTCATAAGAGCTTTTCCTTTTGGAGTTGTGTTATTTAAATGTCAAAATATATACATGGTATCTAACATCATATGTTAGATATTTGGTAGCTAATTATCTAACATCATATGTTAGATATTTGGTAGCTAATATTTCTATTAACATTGATATTTTGTTGGTTTTGGCCCTCCTAATCTTGGTTCTATCTCCTATTGCTCTTGTTCAGATTTAAGTTCACATTCTGAATACGACTTGAGTTGAACTATACATCACTGAGTTCAATGCACATTTATTTAGAGTTCAATTTTTAGTCCAAAGACGTGGACATGTTTTTGTTGTGGTGTCAATATAAAAAAAAGGCAGATGACACAAACACGCCTCTTTTGCTTAGCATCACATTTTTGTTTTCAAATCTTTTTATTACAAAAAATGCTTCACTTTTATTTGAAATCAGACTAAGTTACCAAATCATATTTAAAAGGTTTATCATACTATTTTAGAATTAGTCTTTGTGTATTGATTTTGAAATTTCAATTTCAAATGCACTATCCCAAGAAAAGCATATTTGCTTGGGTAAATTTGTCATGCCCAAACTGCAACTATTTCCATATTCAGCTTAAATCCATTCAATATATTTTTTAAAGTAGAATACACAGTCTTACATAAGATATGATTCCAAGAAAGGGAACCTCCAACTATAAAGAACAAAAGTTCATCAGTTGCTTCCTATAACATTATCAATAAATTTTCCAACAGAAATGAAAGAAGATCCACTAGTTGCAACAGCGTTCCTAGCCTTCTCTTTAATCTCTTGAACCTTCTTTTGCACAATGTTATCTCTATCCATCAAATCCTTCAACCCTTTCTCAATCTCCTCAGCCACCACATTATCACCACTACCCTTTCTGTAATCCACTCTCAACTCCACAGCTAGACCCCATTCCTTCACCATCCCAAAAGCATTGAGCTGCTGTTCTGCATAAATAGGCCATGTCAATATTGGCACACCAAACCACAAACTTTCCAAAATAGAATTCCATCCACAATGTGAAACAAATCCACCAATAGCCTTATGTGACAATATCTCAACTTGAGGTGCCCATCCACATATCATTCCTTTACCTTCCAACTCCATCCATTCTAAAAACCCTTCTGGTAACCCTTTTTTCTCTGCATTGTTAGCCCACAAAAACCTAACTCCACTATTCTTAAGTCCTAATGCTATTTCCCTAATTTGAGATGGAACAAAGCTAACTCCCATGCTTCCAAAACATAGAAAAACAACAGATTTATTAGGCTGTTCATCTAGCCATTTCAATATAACATCACGTTGAGCCTGATCTAAATTAGGGTTAAAATTACCTTTAAGATCTAACAAAGGGCCAACAGCATAGATAGGAGGAATTTTTTCATCATGACTAGATAATGCATCAATTGAATACTGTTCCAATTCTGAAAAAGTATTAACAATAATTCCTTTGGTGTCTCTAAACCTCTCAGCAAGTTTATAATAAGCAACATATCCACCATCTTTGTTAAAAACAGCATCTGGTAAAACATTAGAAGGGACTAGATTTGAGAAACCATGAATCAAGAATTGACGACGATCCGGGTCGGAATCATCGAAAACATCCTCGATTCGGCGGTTCTGAAGCGAAAGCATGAGACTTAAAAAACCAACATTTGATGTTAGAAACATATAAGAAGGTATCCCAAGTTCATTTCCAACATCAATCATTGAAACACAGAAGAAATCTAGGACTAACCCGACAACTTTGTCTGATAAAATGGTTTGTATAGCAGCTTTGACATGAGGTATGAGACTTTCCATGAAAGTCAAGATGAAGAACTCTGGAGATTTGAGGATCTCCTGTGGTGGCAGTTCAACATGAGGAAGATCAATGAGTTGGATTTGAGGCTGTGAGGCTAAAGCTGATTTAATGTATGAATCTGCAAAGGGAATGCCTGGGAATTTGATGCATAGGACTGTGATGGAAAGGTTGTTATTAGTGTTGATTAAGAGTTTTGCAAATTCAAGTGATGAAGCTAAGTGTCCAATTCCTGGTGCAGGAATGAAAATTAGTTCTGTTTTTTTCTTCATCTCATTCTCAGCCATTTTTCTTTGTGCTTTCTGTATGGTGTAAGACTCTGCCTTTGCATGGGAGAAGGATAGGTTTACAAAGAAAAGGAATTATTTCTCATTTTACTAAACAATTATTTGAGCACTACACCTTTTTGCTTTTTGCTGGCACCCAATTATTGATCAAAAGAATCTTATCACTTTTACCAAATCTTTTTAATTAAAATTTAAATCATTAGAGTTATCTTCTTTCTCTCAATTCACCTACTCATCTTCCACTACAAATTTCTTTTGCTCAAATACAATTCAATCCACAACAACAAAGATGCACGTCAATTTCTCTACTATTGCATAAGATGTATTTTTCATTGCAAGTCTATATTGATCAAATGATTGGAAAATATTTAGATGTGTTTTATCGATCATGAACATGTATAATATACAAAAATTACAAATTGTATAATGGAAAACTAATTATGCCTAATCAATATAAATATTCCCTTTCTAATATATCAGTACTGTATAATATATTTTCCAAATATATGTGTGTTTTCATGTTATGTCACACTCCTGCAATTGAAGCGAGAGGTTGGCGTACGCTTAAACTGTCTCGAAAATTTTGAAAGAGTATTAGAGGAAGATCTTTGGTGAAGATATCCGCAATTTGATAGCGTGATGGAACATGCAAGACGTGTATCTATCCACGAGCTACATTTTCATGTACAAAATGAATGTTCATCTCGATATGTTTTGTATGTTGATGTTGAACAGGATTACCAGAAAGAAATATGACACTAACATTATCACAATATACCATAGTAGCTTTGTGTATTGGACAATGTAGTTCAAGGAGTAAGTTACGTAACCAACATGACCTAGAGACGACATTGGCAACCCCTCAATACTCAACTTTAGCACTTGATCGAGACAACGTGGGTTGGCGTTTAGAAGACCATGAGAATAAGTTGTCTCCAAGAAAAACACAATAACCATAAGTAGATTGTCTAGTGTCGGGAATCCACCCCAGTCAACATCTATGTAAGAAATAAATGATGTAACATATGAGAGATAAAGATGTAAAACGTATTGACTAGTATCCTGAATATAGCGCATAATGCATCAAAAAGTATCCATGTGATCGTCCATTGGGTCATGCATAAAAATACATATATGTTGCACTGCATATGAGATATAAGGTCTCGTGAAAGTGAGATATTGAAGAGCACCAACAAAGCTACAATATAATGATGAGTCTTCATAAAGAGTGTTAGATTTGGCGCTAAGCTCCAGCTTAGTGTCAACCGAAGTGGGACATGATTTGCAAGATGACATGCCTGCTCGTTTAAGAATTTCATTATCATACTTTTTCCGAGACAAGAAGAGACCACCATCATGCCAAGTAACTGGAATACCAAAAAAATAACTTAGTGGTTCCAAGTCTTTCATAGAAAATTCAGAGATGAGTCGTGATATGATGGACTTGCGATGATCATCAGAGGAGGCAGTGAGAATAATGTCGTTCACATAAAGAAGAAGATAGGCCATGTGTGTATCTTTCTAGTAGATGAAAAGAGAGTTGTTCGACTTACTTTGAGAGAATCCAATAGAATATACATACTATGCAAATCGTTTGTAGCAAGCTCTTGGAACTTGCTTGACCCCATACAAATATTTTCTTAGACGACAGACATGATGAGGATGATTCGAATCCTTAAAACCCAAAGGTTGATGCATATACATTGTTTCTTTGAGTTCACTGTGGAGAAAAACATTTTGGACGTCTAACTGATGAATTTTCCATGCTTTTGACAATGAGAGACTAAGTACCTTCAGATGGTGGTTGGTTTAACAACCAGACCGAAAATGTCTTCACAATCTATACCAACCTGTTAACCTGCACGAATACTTATAAGTCGGGCTTTATGCCTCTTAAAAAAACCGTAAGATTTTTCATTATGCCCAAAAATCCACAAAGAACGAATAACATTTGCATAAGGTGGATGGGGTGCTAAATCCCATGTCTTATTTTGAATAAGAGCATTGTATTCAGCATCCATAGTTATTTTTCAATTTGGGTCTTTTAGTGCTAACATAGGGTTACGAGGGAGAAGAGATTTTGTGATATGTTCAATGTTTTAAAAACTGGACCGGTCATCAAACCGGTGAAGGTACTGGATCGCTGGTGCATTGGTCAAACCACTGGGCCACTGGTCGAACCACATGACTAAACTGGATTAAAACGGATAACTCAGCTGAATAAACTTACCTCTATAAAAAACTATATATTTAATAAATCGGTCGAACCGGATGACTCGGTCTCTAAAAAATATCACGACACCTACAAAATTTCAAAATATCATAATTTCACAAGTTCATTCTGTAAATTCAAACTCTTGACGTAGTCATCACACACGACAAAATAGTACAAAATACCAATCCAAATAAATTTTGAACAATATCTGATTACAAACGAAGAAAAATTGTTCCAAATAAGTTTTGAATAAAGTCTACTTATATTTTAATTCTATTTAAAAAAATAAATTATCAAAATGGCGTCGTTATTATGAAGAAAAAAAAGACATGCATTTAAACCGCCGGTTCACCGATTTTTAGGGGTTTTTGCCTGTTCTGACCGGTTTCCACTGGTTCAATAGCATATCCGATCCAGCAATCAGACCAGACTGGTGACCTCTCCGGTTCCCGGTTCGACTGGTCCGACCGGCCGGTTCGGTCCGATTTTTAAAACACTGGACATGTGTGTGAAGATTTATGTATTTTTTGTTGGGTTTAAAAATGCCATGTTGGCTTCTCGTAACTGGTTTGTTGTTAAAACTAAGGGTAGGATGATAAATGGGAGGAAGTTGGATATTTGGTGTAATAGATGTGAATGGCAATGTGTGAGCTAGTTGAGAGGTGGGTTGGGCTGAGTTGTGTGTTTGGGTGGGGTGTCTTAGGTTTGGATGGGGATGCGGCCGAGTAAATGGGGAAAGTTGGGCTGATCTTGATTGATGAGGTGGTGGGGAATTTTGTTGAGTGATATGGGCCAGTGTCATTGGATTTGAGCCAGGTTGGGTAATAAGGTGGTTTATTATGTAAAGTGATAATTCATTGTCAAGAAATTGATAATTTTTGGGATTGGGAGTGTACAGGAGAAAGGAAATTTCGATTCATCAAATATGACATGACGACAAATGACGATTTTATTTAGTGATAAATCATGACATTTGTACCCACAATGATTTGAAGGATATCCTAAAAAGACGCATGGGGTGGAACGAGATTGGAGTTTATTTATGGTGGTTGATGGAAAAAGAGGGTAACATAAACAACCAAAAACTCTTAGATGAGAGTAGGACAAGTCCTTTTGAAAAAGAATTTTGAGAGGTGATTGATAATTCAACTTTTTATTTTGTAAAATATTCAATAGATAAATTGTCATTTGTAAAGCATGGTGCCAAAAACTTTGCGGTAAAGAAGCATGAATTAGTAAAATCTGAATTATATTATTAATAGAATAGTTTTTTCATTCAACTTTGCCATTTTGAGATGAAGTAAGAGGACACGAGAAACGAAATGAAATTCCATTTGCTTCACAGAGGTTTTGAAAATTACTATTGACATATTCTCTACCATTATCATATTGAATATTTTTAACTTTCCTATGAAATTGAGTTTTAATATATGCTCTTAAATTTTCAAAAGTTGAAAAAAATTGAGATTTATGTGAAATTGGGAAATTCCAAAAAAATTTTGAATAGTCATTCAAATAGAGCACATAATATTTTTGATAGGAAGCAATCAATAAGAGAGATGTCCAAACATCACTATGTAATATATCTAAAGGCATAAAAGTAGAGTTTTGTGAATTAATAAATGACATTTTAAAATGTTTACTGTTGCACCCAAAAATTTGCCCTCACATCTTTGAGACAGATTGATTCAAGAAGCTTCCTCACACTCCTAGGAGTCTCAAAAGCTCAAGACTACTCAAGGATTGACCATACAAGCTCTCCTCCTAAACAATCAACCTACAACTAGGGTTTTATTTTTCTCGAAAGGAATTAAGCTCTCAATACCTCAGATGGACTTCATGGTTCTCTATATGCTCTACGGTATCCTCATGTCAAGTCTCAAGTCTTGCTTCAGAAGTTTGCTCAGTCAATTGCTCAAATGATCAACAGTCGATTGTATTGGACCAAAAGTCAATTTTGACCAATTTACAGTCAAACGTCATCATTTCTTTCCAACATCAAGATTTTGAAGTCCCATTCATCATTTGATCAAGGGTTGATCATGATTCCTCAAGAAAATCAAGATTTACTCAAAAGTCAAAAATTGCCAAATTAGGGTTTTCTTAAGGAAAAGTCAACTGAACTTTGACCACGTACAACTTTCACATACTTCATCAGAAATTCCTCAACCAAAGCTCATTTTGAAGGAAATTCAATTCTCTACAACTTTGTCTCTCTAAGCTCAAGGACAAAAATGCATCGTTTGAGAGATATGGACCAAACCTTTACAGGTCATTTTGAAAGTCAACAAAAAGATACTTTTTTCGTCAAAGCAATTTACACAAAAATAAAGACTTCAAATGAAAAAGTGATCAACACGAAAGTTGTAGGGGACATCTTGAGGGTTCCAAAAAGTCCAAGATCACCTTCATATGACAAAAATTGAGAGAGTTACGATTGGTGCAAGTTGTGCAAAATTTGAGAAACGCATGAAACCTACATTGAACATTTTTGAGCTTTTGGACCAATGGGCCTATCTTTTAAGGTTGAATCATTTTTATGACATATTCAAGAACCTCAAAGTTCACTTTGGTATTATTTTGATTTTGATTTTATTTTATTTTGATTTTATTCAAAGAAATAAACAAAATTAAATAAAACAAAATAAATCAAATAATGGTGGGCACATGGATCCTTTTAATGGAGTTTCTAGAAGATTAAAACATGTCATCCAAGGCCATCAAAACCCAAATAAAACCGTGGGAGAGAGTGAAGGAAACATGGTTTTCAAAAAATTAAAATGGTTGGAAACATGTTCCTTGATCCTAGTTCTTCAATGATTCTTTATCTACCATGTTTCTCCTATAAATACAAGGCTCAAACACAAGAGAAGGGGGGCAAGAGGCTTCACAAAGGAAGGCTTCCAAATCACAAAATTTTTGAAAAAAAAAAGTGAAAATTCAAAACTCCATTTCCAATCATTCTCAATCCAAACCAAGGATTTAATACTCATCCTAAATGTTCGATTCCCACCCCATGCAATTTCTTTTTAACTATTTTCTAATCCCTTTCTTTTATCATATTTCAATTAATTTATTTATTTCTTTTCGATTAAATTAAAACAACAAAAAAAAAAATCATAAAACCGTTAAAAGAATAAAAAATATAGTTTAGGTTATGTAATCATTTTTTTAGACTTAGATTATTTTTATTAAAATTATTTTTTTAGACTTAGGCTTATAATTAATTAATTTTTGTACAAATGAATTAGAAATTAGGTTTATTTATTTTAAAATTATTTCTCAAAAAAAAAAAAACGAATATTGACTTAGATATTTAGGACATTTAACTTGACTTTTAATATGTAATTGCTTTTCGTTTATCATTTATTTTCTTAGAATAAATGTATAGGTTTGTGCATAAATTGTAATAGTGTAGTTTACATTTCTTGTACGATTATATTATGTAACTGTTCATAAGCCTTGTAATAGTGTAGTTTACATTTCTCGCACGATTATATCATGTAACTGCCCATAAGCCATGTAATAGTGTAGGTATTTATTTTTTCGCACTTATATTTTATTTGCTAGATAAATAGGCATGTATGGCAAGATCTAAAATCAAACGTTAGAATAACCTATAACTCAAGATAATATAATTGAATCAACGCACATTGCACACATTCACCTCTAGGGTAGCCTCTCTCTGTTGCCTTACGATTAAAACGGTCATGTCCCTCGAAAGTAGGGGTACTTTAGCAAAAGACGCTTACGAATAATATCATCATAGTCCCTTCGATATAAAGATCATAGTCCCTCGATGACCCTTCGATTTACCTACAAAAAGATGATCTTGTCCCTCGACGACCCTATGAAAAAATGATGATAGTCCCTTCGTATTGCTAAGGTATTCTTACATGTTGCTTTCTATGACCATTCGATGACCCTTCGCTGTCCCTCAACATCCAATAGGCAATACTACCTACCCATTAAATGAATGGATAGTACTATCTCTCAAGGAAAATGATAAGTACAAGAAAGACCTTACAAATTAGGGGTAAGTAACTTTTAAATGCTTGCTCACAACTCAAAAACAAATACTTTTCATATCTCACTTTTCCAAAAATATTTTCAGAAAAAAAAAAACATACACTTTGTATACATTCTTGCACGAATTATTACAAAGTCAAACTTTTACAAAATATTTTCAAAAATGTTCACACACATTCAAAAAGTAAGTAAAAAAGGCGAGCTAAGCATTTAAGAGCCCATGGATAACCATGGATACAAAGGGTACTAATACCTTCCCTTTGTATAACTTACCCCCCGAACTCAAAATCTATCAAGGTCTTTCCTGTTCTTTTCAGCCTTTCCTTATTGGATAAAAGAAAAGTCGGTGGCGACTCTTGCTAACCGCAACATGTTTTGCGAAAACAAAACAAAAAAAAGTCAGTTCTCCCACCGTGTTACAGAACTGGCGACTCTGCTGGGGATATTTCGAATAAAAGAGGGGTTACCTTAGAGTTAGATCACTTTACCACTTGCTTAAAATTGTTTGACTTGTGTGCTTTATTTTTAATGGGTTTTGTTTTGGGGTTACTTGTGTGAAAGGTCCTACACCCGGACCTAGTGATTCCTTAGGTAAGTGACAATAGATCATGTAGATTGTACGACATGTACCGATATGGTTGATATGATGGTCACAGTCTTTAGAACCCTAGTTAACTTATCTTTGGCCATTAGAAGGTAGTGAGATGTCCGGCTTTGGATTTAGACCGAAGTTGGTTGATACTCGAGGCTACGCTCATTGAGATCAGACTTTCGGGATGTTTTGGTCGGCCACTCGAGTGTCGCACTAAAATAAAGCCTTCGAGAAAGATCCGTGATATGAGTCCTTTAGAACCCGGTTACTATTCTAGGACAGGTTGAGCCAACTAAACCTCAGTGGGGAAGAGTACTTACCTTTGGACTTCATGCAAGCCTTTAAACCTAAGGCTTTTGTATGACTTGTTTGTGTGTGCTACTTATTTACTATTAACATGTACATGACATCATAACATCATAACATATCATTTTCACTAACCATTTCAAGGACCAAGGAATTTATCTTTATTCGTCGTTGCAGGCCATGGCTTCCGTTCCTAGAAATTTCATCCGAGTCAACTTTGTAAGGGTTCCTGCCTAGCTTAAAGAATTGGTCTCAAAGGTTCCCAATGGCTCTTGATTCACCAGAAGGCATGGTTTTCTACTCAACTTGGTTACCTCAGGTTTTGAAGAAGACATGATGAAAGTCCTATTCTAGTTCTTTGATCCTAAGCGCCACTGTTTCACCTTCCCGGATTACCAATTGGTGCCCACGATGGAGGAGTTCTCTAAGCTACTTGGAATACCTATTCTCGATCAGATACCTTTTACCAGTCTAGAAGACGTTCCAAAGCCTGAAGTCATTGCAGCTGCTTTACATCTGAAGAGGTCAGACATTGTGTCCAATTGGGAAACAAGGAGTGGAGTCAAGGGGTTTCTTGCTAAGTTCCTGATTGAGAAGGCTCAATTGTTCCTAAGCGCTATGAGTTACCATGCTTTTGAGGAAGTATTGGCTTTTTTGATCTATGGGTTGGTGTTGTTCCCTAATCCAGACCAACTCATAGACGTGCACACTATCAAAATATTTCTGACTCATAACCCGGTACCTACCTTGCTCGGAGATATTCTGCACTCGCTTCACACTCGTAGTATCAAGGAGTGAGGGACTCTCATGTGTTGCGTACCCTTACTATCTAGGTGGTTTATTTCGCACCTTCCCCGGTCAGTGTTGAAGAATGAACAAAGGTTGCAGTGGTCTCGAAGGATAATGTCACTCTCCCATTCAGATATCTATTGGTGCGCCCGATCTCTTGAAGACTTCACTCTTATTGATCATTATGGGGAATTCCCTAATGTGCCACTCCTTGGCATTAGGGGAGGCATCACCTATAATCCTTCGCTAGCCTTGTGCCAGTTTGGTTATACTCGAAGGGATGGTCCTCATGATATGCTTATTCAGGGTATTGTGTTCGATTATGAAGATGATCCTCAAGGTTACCGTCAAAGGTTTATACGCGTGTGGAATAAGGTGTATAAGATTGAAAGCAAGACATTGGGACAAAAGAACTCTATTCCTTTGGAGCCTTACCTCAGATGGGTGCGCACTCATGCTCGAAATCTTATTATGCCATATCCAGCTGTCAGACCAGTGATTGTTGAACCTAAGTTTGAAGGAGATGTTCCTCAGGTCATTCTCCATCCAGATATGCCTACCGATCTTGAAGAGCTGCAGAAGTCCTGGGTTCAGATGAAATAAGAAAGGGACACTTTTGAGACTCAGTTCTATGCTAGTGAGAAGAAGGTGTTGGAGTTGACGAAATTATTTCATGAGGAGCAGAGCATCAATGCTTACATCGGCACAAAGAGGAAGCGCCCGTGGGAGACTTGAGTCTTGACTCCTAGGTCTTAGGCATTTTTGAATTTGCTTTTTGAAATTTCCTTTCATTGTAGCCCAAGAGGCATAAAAGAAAAAAAAGGAATTTTGAGTTTACTAATAAAAGTTTTCCTTTTGTTTCTGTTTGTTTGCAAAGATAAACTCTAAAGTCCTTGAAATCATTGCATATGCATCTACATCTCATAATCATTGCATAGCAGGTTTCTAAGACAGGTTTCTCATCTTCTCGCTATTTATTTCAGAAGAAATGGTTCTCGAGCAAACCATCAAAGATCTCCAGGCACAGAACGCCCAGTTCTAAGAGCTGATCCTAAACTTGTCCAAGGGGCAAGAAGAACTGAAAGCACTTCTGACCAAGAAGAAGAAGAAAGCAAGAAAATCAACTGGCGTCATCAACATGGGGGAGGAGATTCAAAGGTCCGACTAAACAGGTCTAGGAAATTGGGATCCTAGTAGACCAAGATGATGAACTGGATGACAACTATAAAAGTGACAAACATGAGGAAAATAGTAACCACGACACCGGTGGACACTCTGAAGAGGAAGATGATTATCTGGATGATCAGTATCCCCCTGGTGATGAGAAATACATATTACTTGAAGAACGTCTGATGGCCATGGAGGTTCAGAAAGTACCTGGTTTGGATTTTGAGGACTTGGGCTTGGTTTCAGGAGTTGTCATTCCTCCTAGGTTCAAAATTCCCACGTTTGCTCAATATGACGGTGTGTCTTGCCCGAAACTTCATTTGAGATCTTATGTCCGAAAGATTCAGCCACATACTACTGACAAAAAGTTGTGGATGCATTTTTTCCAAGAGAGTTTGTCTGGAGCTCAACTGGAGTGGTACTATCAACTTGAGAGTACCAATATTCGTACCTGGAATGATTTGGCTGAAGGTTTCTACCGGTAATACCAATATAACTCTGATTTGGCGCCAACTCGAATGCAACTCCAAAGCATGTCCATGGGCCCTAATGAAAGTTTCAAAGAGTACGCCCAAAAATGGAGAGATCTTGCAGGCAGGGTTCAGCCTCCTTTAGCTGACAGAGAGTTGGTTGACATGTTCACGAGCACACTAACCGGTCCTTTCTATAGTCATATACTTGGAAGCTCGTCATCCGGTTTCACCGAGCTGATATTGATAGGAGAACATGTTGAAAGTGGAATTCGAAGTGGTAAAATACAAGTGGATACATCTTCAAACACTACAAAGAAGCCACATAATGGGAAGAAGGAGTCTAATGCTGTGTACGGCCAGAAGGGTCGTAATAAGAATGACCGCAACTAATCTGTTAGGGCAGTTCTGATCTCTGCACCGGTGCCACAACAATAACAGGGTAGTCAGCGTAAGCAGGATGCACCTAGGAGACAGTTTACAAAAATCAACATGTCATTGGCTCAGGCGTTGCAGCATATGTTGAAGGCATAATTGATTACTTTGAGAAATCCTTCTAGGAATCCTAATACTTCCGCTCCTAGCTATAATTCCAATGCAAGGTGTGCATACCATTCTAATAGTCATGGACATGATACGAGCAACTGTTGGGCACTGAAGAACAAGATTCAAGACATGATTAACGCTAAGTAGATTGAGTTTGATCCCCCTGAGACTCCTAATGTGATTACCGCTCCTATGCCGAATCACGACAAGATCGTTAATGCTATTGAAGATGGTTCTTGTGTTTCTACCGTGGTTGACTTGATTGTTCCTCTATCAATTGTTAAGAAGAAGCTGTTGCAAGCCGGTTTATTTCCGGGCTGCGTTGAAAACTGTTATTATTGTGCATCTCAATCCAATGGTTGTGTGAAGCTGAAAGAAGGCATTCATCGTTTGATGGACGCCCGTACTATATTGTTTGAGAAGACTCCTTCTATGGAGAGCTTATGTGAAAATTTATCCCGAGGTCTGAAGTTTGAGGCCGTATCTGTGGTTACTAATTCCAAAACTCCAGTGAGGATCACCTCTAAAGGTCCTGTGAAGATTACTGCCGAGCCTAGAGTGGCTCCCCTGATTATTACTACGCCTGGTCCGATTCCATATTCCTCTAGCAAGGTTATCCCTTGGAATTATGGTGCTGATGTTTACATTCATGGTGTCAAGCAAGAGCCTTTGACTGATGGAACTGCTGAAGTTACTAATCTCGATGTCGACAATATCGTTGGGACTAGTAAGGTTACCCGAAGTGGAAGGATCTTCTCCCCAGAAATCTCTCTGAAGTCTGTTACTACTCCAATTCGTATCTCTGCCTCCGAGCCAATTACTGAGACTTGAGGCAAAGAACCAATGATTGAGCCTGCCCAGATGGAGGCCCCGGGTGAAACTGCTATCGAAGATTCCTCCAAGCAAGAAATGTAGGAAGTGCTAAAAATTATCCGCAAGAGTGATTACAATGTTGTTGAACAGTTGGGGCACACCTCCTCCAAGATCTCTATGCTATCTCTGTTGTTGTGCTCCGAGGCCCATGCTAAAGCTTTGGTGAAGTTTTTGAAATCTGCGCACGTGCCGCAAGAAATCTATGTTGACCAGCTTGAAAATTGTGTCACTAGCCTGACATCTGATAATGGTCTAGGCTTTTCTGATGCTGATCTGATTCCCGCTGGAAGGAACCACAATAAGGCCCTGCACGTCTCTATTGAGTGTAGGGGCACTACCCTATCTCATTCATTGGTGGACAATGGTTCCTCATTAAATGTGTTGCCAAAGGCTGTTCTAGACAAACTCGACTATGAAGGGGTTGTGCTGAAACCTAGTGACGTCGTGGTAAGAGCCTTTGATGGTTCGAAGAGAATGGTGCATGGAGAGGTTGATCTCCCGATCAGAGTGGGTTCTCAAGTCTTTGATTCTACTTTCTATGTAATGGATATTCATCCTGCTTATTCCTGTTTGCTTGGGCGCCCTTGGATACATGGGGCTGGCGCTGTGACTTCTACCTTACATCAGAAGTTGAAGTATCCCACGAAAGGCAAGATTGTCACCGTCTGTGGTGAAGAAGAGTACATGGTTAGTCATTTGAATACCTTCAAGTATGTTGAGATGAATGGCGAATTCCTCGAGACTCCTTGTCAAACATTTAAATTGGCTCCTCAGACTGTTCCTATTGTTAAACCAGTTCCTACTGTTCCCAAGGTTACTAGAGTGCCTCCTACAATGGCTTCCCTAAAGGATGCTAGAGCTGTGGTTGAAGAAGGTGGTTGTACCATTTGGGGTCAGCTTCCTGACATTCCTTACGGGTGTGTTTGTTTAAAGGATTAAATTTATAATCCTGGGAATATTATTCCCTGGAACAAGAATACCAGGAATTTTATTCCTGTCTATGTGTTTGGTAAGTAATTGAAGTTCCTTGGAATTTTTATAAAATATATTTAATTCATTTTTTTTAAAAATATATAAAAGAGTTAAATTAATTTTGAGTGGGAGGTTATGGGTGGTTATCTTTTATTCCCATGGGAATGTAATATTCCCACCCTTTTACATGGGAATAAAAAATATCAAAGTAATGAGTAAATTATATTCCCAGGAATAAAAGATACCCGGGTATAATTTGATAAACTTGAAACAAACGTGGGAATACGATTTCCAACCTCACACATTCCTGGGAATAAATTTTAAATCCATGAAACAAACACACCCTACAAGTCTGACAAATTTTGTTTGGGATTCACTTCAGAGGCTCAGAGGGCTGTACGTCGTGCTCGTGCTATTCGTATCACCAACAAAGGAGTTCATAAAGATCAGGTCAACGCTGTGGAAGATGCTGATAGTGACTTTGACCTAGACAGTTGGATCTTTCCTACCATTGGCAGTGGGCTCAACAATTGGAAGACTGAAGACATTATTCCTATCTCCTTTAGTCAGGAGTAAATGCTATTTTCTGTTTTTCTTATTTTCGAAGTTTGGTTTTGTAATTTGAACAATAAAACTTTTAAGCCTTATGCCTTGCCCGGGGCACAATGGCCCATATGTTAGGGCTGTCATTTCATCGCATATTTTTATCCAATAAATCAATGGACGTTTTGCATTCAAAATTTTTGCTCTTTGTCTTTTCTTTTACTTTATCTTCATCAGAATAGCTATGTGTTCTTACACACACCCACGCGACAAACTTCAGATCCACATCCACTCTGGATCCCATTGATAACGGTTCTGCTATTATCAATTATGACTTCGAAAATCCGATCTACCAAGTCGAGGACGAAGGTGAGGAAGATTGTGAAGTTCCTAAAGAGCTTGCTAGACTATTAGAGCAAGAAGAAAAGACCATGCAACCGCACGAAGAGCCAGTCGAGGTTGTAAATCTAGGTACTGAGGAGGATAAGAAAGAAATCAAGATAGGTGCTGGATTAGAAGACCGTGTCAAGAAAATACTGATCCAGATGCTATGTGATTATACTGAGATTTTCGCTTGGTCTTATGAAGATATGCCAGGACTTGATACCGATATTGTGGTTCACCGTTTACCGATGAAGGAAGGTTGTCCTCTGATAAAGCAGAAGGTTCGTCGTATGTGCCCTGAGATGTCTGAAAAGATCAAAGCCGAGGTTATGAAGTAGTTTAATGCAGGTTTTCTAGCTGTCACATCATATCCTCAGTGGGTTGCAAATGTGGTACCAGTGCCTAAAAATGATGGTAAAGTTCGTATGTGTGTGGACTACAGGGATCTGAACAGGACAAGCCCTAAAGATGACTTTCCTCTCCCACATATTGATGTTCTGGTAGACAACACTGCTCAGCACAAGGTATTCTCATTCATGGATGGTTTCTCAGGTTATAATCAAATCAAGATGGCACCTGAAGACATGGAGAAGACTACGTTTGTTACACAGTGGGGCACCTTTTGTTACAAGGTAATGCCATTTGATTTGAAGAACGCAGGGACAACATACCAGCGCGCTATGGTTGCTTTATTCCATGATATGATCCATCACGAGATAGAGGTATACGTTGATGATATGATAGCCAAGTCTCAGAATGAAGAAGAGCACCTTGACCACCTACACAAGCTATTTGAGAGGTTGAAGAAGTACAAGTTTAGATTGAATCCAAACAAATGCACCTTTGGGGTTAGATCCGGTAAACTTTTGGGTTTCGTCATCAGTGGTAAAGGTATTGAAGTCGACCCTGCAAAGGTAAAAGCTATACAAGATATGCCCGCTCCCCATACTGAGAGAGAAGTCAGAGGTTTCTTGGGACGTTTGAACTATATTGCCAGATTTATCTCCCATTTGACCGCTACTTGTGAGCCAATCTTCAAATTACCGAGGAAAGATCAAGTAGTGAAGTGGAACGACGAATGTCAGATAGCTTTTGATAAGATCAAGGAGTATCTCCAAGAACCTCCGATTCTGATGCCACCAGTTGAAGGAAGACCTCTAATCATGTACTTAACAGTGCTAGAGAATTCAATGGGGTGTGTGTTGGGGCATCATGACGAGTCTGGTCGAAAAGAGCATGCAATATACTACCTTAGCAAAAAGTTTACCGACTGTGAAACAAGATATTCACTGCTTGAGAAAACTTGCTGCGCTTTGGCATGGGCTGCTCGCCAACTAAGACAGTATATGTTGACTCATACCACTTTATTGATCTCTAAGATGGATCATATCAAATACATATTTGAGAAACCTGCTCTCTCCGGACGAATAGCAAGATGGCAGATGGTCTTGACAGAATACGACATCCAGTACACTACGCAGAATGCAATCAAAGGAAGTGTACTAGCTGATCTTTTGGCTCATCAAGCGGTGGATGACTATCAGTCTATGAATTTTGAGTTCCCAGATGAGAATATTATGCTTGTTACTGATTATGAAGAACCTGGACCATATGAAGGACCTGAACTGGGATCCCGATGGACTATGGTTTTTGATGGAGCTTCTAACGCACTTGGCAATGGTATTGGTGCTGTAATTATCTCTCCTAAGGGTTGCCATACGCCATTTACTGCTAGACTTTGCTTTGACTGTACCAATAATATGGCTGAATATGAAGCATGCATCATGGGTATCAAAGCTTCCATTGATATGAGGATCAAATTCTTGAATGTATATGGGGACTCAGCCCTAGTGATCAGTCAGATTAAAGGAAAATGGGACACGAAGCATCCAAATCTCATTCCTTACCGAGAACATGTGTTGACTTTGATTCCATACTTTGAAGAAATCACTTTTGAGCATATTCCACGAGAAGAGAATCAGTTGGCAGACGCGTTAGCCACCATGTCATCTATGTTCAAAGGCAGATAGGACAACGAGGCTCCTAGGATTATTATTGACAGACTAGACGAGCCGACATACTGTTATGAAGTTGATACTGATGGAGTAGAAGAGAAACCTTGGTTCCACGAAGTGAAAAGATATCCCGAAACTCAGGAATATCCTGAAGGGGCATCTATTAATGACAAGAAGTTTCTAAGGAGGTTCTCTGCCAAGTTCTTTCTGAGTAACGGAATTTTGTACAAACGCAACCACGATTTAACCTTGCTTCGCTGTGTAGACAAGAAGGAAGCAGAAAAGATTATGGAAGAGATGCATGGAGGAATCTTTGGAACTCACTCCAGTGGGCATATAATGGCTAAGAAGATTTTGAGAGCAGGTTACTACTGGTCTACCATGGAAACTGATTGCCATCATCACTCCAGAACTTGTCACAATTTCCAGATCTATGCTGACAAAGTACATGTACCTCCGGTTCCGTTGAATGTTCTGACTGCTCCTTGGCCTTTTGCAATGTGGGGCATTGATATGATAGGAGAGATTAAACCTACTACTTCCAATGGACATCATTTCATCCTTGTTGCTATCGATTACTTTATGAAGTGGGTGGAAGCAGCCTCGTTCGCTTCTGTTACTAAGAATGCTGCAGCTCGGTTCATCAAGCATAATCTTATCTGTCGGTATGGCATCCCTGAAAGGATTATCACAGACAATGGTACTAATCTGAACAACACTATGATCATTGAACTCTGCACACAGTTCAAGATTAAGCATCACAATTCTTCTCCATATCGACCAAAGATGAATGACGCAGTGGAAGCCGCCAACAAGAATATTAAGAAGATCTTGCAAAAGATGACGGTGACATACAAAGATTGGCATGAGATGTTACCATTTGCTCTTCATAGTTATCGTACCTCAGTACGTACCTCAACAGGGGCAACCCCTTTCTCTTTGGTCTATGGTATGGAGGCAGTTTTACCTGCTGAAGTTCAGATTCCTTCCCTAAGAATTATGAAAGATGCAGACTTAAACCAAGACGAATGGGTTCAGACTCGACTTGATTAGATAAATTTGATTGATGAGAAGAGGCTCGCGGCTGTCTGTCATGGCCAGATGTATCAGAAGCGTATGATCAAGGCCTTTAACAAGAAAGTCAAGCACCAAGTGTACCAGGCCGGTGATTTGGTAATAAAGCGTATCATACTACCACAGGGTGATCCCAGGGGAAAATGGACTCCCACATATGAAGGTCCATTTGTAATCAAGAAAATATTTTCTGGCGGCGCTATGATGCTTACTACTATGGACGGTGAAGATTTCCCGCACCCTGTGAACGCGGGCATAATCAAAAGATACTACGCATAAAAAGAGACCCGCTAGGTTGACTGGCCTAGGCAAAATTAAGGGCATCCCGACGAACCAAAAGGGTTCGGGCAAAAATTAGGGATATATGAAATTCTGGTATCAGACGTGTGATGTTAAGGTGTGATGTCACAACAACACACTCTGCACAATGGACAACAATAACAGTAAAATAACACCAAGAATTGTTGACCCAGTTCAGTTACAACCAACCTACTCTGGGGGCTACCAAGCCAGGGATGGAATTCACTACTTGTAGATATAATTTACAGACTCAACAACCCGTTGACAATCTCCTAAACTTATACTCTACTAATGACTTCCTACCTAAGAAACCACTTAGGTATGAGACCACCACTCAATCCCTTACAAACACTCAAAGAACCCACTTTGAGTAACCTTGATCTTACTTCCCAGCTTCGATCAAGCAAACACTCTCTATTGCTTCACAGCTTCTAGAGAGGACAGAAACTCAACACCTATTCAAACCCTAGAATAATGTAAATACAAGGACTCTAAACAAACTCTAGACACTAACCCTCCAGCTCCTGATCTTCTGAATGTTTTCTGTCGCTTTTTCCTTTGGTCTTGTGCGCTTTATATAGCTCCTTGAATTGGTCTTGGACTTGCTACAATATCTCCCAGATTTGTTATTTAAAACTGAATATTTAAAACAGATTTTCTCCTAAAATCTTTTTAAATCTTCAACCTTTTAAATCTCCTACAAATCTGCACCAGATCTCCTATGCAGCAGCAAATATCTATCCCAAGATATTCGCATCCAATGAGACAGCTTGCTCTCCACAATTCCAGCTAATACGCAACCCTAACAACATCACAACCTGCTGTTGTTAATTCTACAGATCTGATGTTACAACATCGCCATGTGACATCAGACATCCAACTTCAGCAATTACTTACTTAACACAGCCCAGTGTTAAGACTTCAATGTTGCAACATCAGCACCTTGACATCAACATTGAACATACTTTGTTTTACCAAAATTCCAGCCAATCCAGGAACTAACAATATATATACAAAAGAACTGTACACCCGGCAAGTCGAAAACCTGAAAAGGCGGCTTGGGAAAAAAAAGGGTATCCTGGTGGACTGAAAACCTGAAAAGGCGGTCCAGGCAAAAGTTAGGGATTAAAGCGTACGTCTATGTCCCGTTGGATCACTTATCTACTTCTAGCTTAGTTTTGTTCGAACGGCGCAGATCAATCCAGTAATCTTTCTTCCGACAGCAAGGGATGAGATGCTTGAAGATATAGTGGCAATAGTAGAGTTGAAACTCAATGGGATCATTTCCACATAGCTGTTTTTATTTGTTTATCACTTTGTCCTTTTCAATTTTTACGACAATTTCCTCTTACTAAGATTTCTGTTTCCTTGTACAAAAATGCCTGTTTATAGGCCAATTTCAAAATCAATACAAGTCTACTTTCAAATTCAAAATTGTTTTTACTTGCCCTGTTTTGTTTGCGTAAACGTCCAATGGGTACTTTGAATGAGCATATGCACTTGAATATGATTGAAGTTTACCAAAAATATATGTGAAAACAGGAATAACATTTACTAAGGACTCTAGGAGTTGGGATAATGTTCAAGATGTCCACAACCCCCATAGAGTCAGTTTCGTGGAAATATCCCCACAGAGCAATCTCCGTGGAACTATCTCTATAGAGCTATCTTCACAAGCTCATCCCCAACAGAGATATATTCCCCGACAGAATTAGTATGCCCTTAGACAGAAATTAGGGCATCTTCCAGCGGTTCACTTCTATATATTTGATGGACAGCTTGGCATGATCATCTTCCCCAATGGGTCCCTTGGCAGATAAGGAAGTTGATCATTTCCCCAACATACAACAAAAATTTCCTCAGCGCAGCCTATGAAATTCTAATCCCCATCAGAGATTATTCCCTCTTTGTAGCATACAAAATTCAATTCCCCAGCTGAGTTTATTCCTCTAACACTATAAATTCACCAACAGAATTCTCTCCCCCAACATAGTTGACGCTCATATCTGGAACCCGGGCAGATATTGCATCGGAGGATTATCCATCTCGTTTATCCCCAGTCAGGGTACATGCAGCCAAACTCTCCTTGAACGCTTTTATCCCCAAGCAGAATTCGAAGATCCCCAGCGGAGTATTCCCAAACAGAAAAGCGGGAATTCCTAGTACAGTCGTTCCAAACAAAAGATGAAGAGTGATATTCTTCATTCCCAACAACAGACAGGGATTTACTTTCCCCAGCCAGACGTTACTATTCAAAGCCACCGCTATCGTCAGGAACATTGACATCCATGAATCATGTACAGAATATCGTAGCATAAACATACAAAACATATAACATTCTCATTTATCTTGAGAGCATCATTTCGCAATGCATTACATACATCATGACATTGCATAAAACTAACTTTGCCTTTTTCAGGTGAGTTCACAATCAGACAAACATTATCATCTTCTAGATACGGTGCTGAGATAATCGAGACAACGATTTAATTCTGACACTGATTCATAGACAGATTTAATTCTGGTACTTCAATAATTCAGAAATAATCAAGACAGATAATTTAATTCTGATACTTCAACAGTTCAGAAATAATCAAGACAGATGATTTAATTCTGATACTTCAACAGTTCAGAGATAATCAAGACAGATGATTTAATTCTGACACTTAAACAGTTCAGAGATAATCAACCCAGAGATTTAATTCTGATACTTAAATAGTTCAGAGATAATCAACCCAGAGATTTAATTCTGATACTTCAACAACTCATAGATAATCAACCCAGAGATTTAATTCTAATACTCCAATAGTTCAGAGATAATCAGGACAGAGATTTAATTCTGAAACTTATCCCAGAAGATTTTCCAAAAAATGGTTTAGAGATGATCGAGACGAAGATTTAATTCTGATACTTATTCCAGAATATGTTCCAGATTCAGTTCAGAGATGGTCAAGTATATTTTCCAGATACGATTCAGATACGATCTAGATATAGATTTCATTCTGATACTCATTCCAACACATCCTCAGATATAATCAAGGCATAGATTCATTCTGACATTCCCCAGCACATCTGCTAGATACAGTTGGACACGGACTCATTCTAGTATACTCCTCAGATACAGTCAAACCTAGACTCCTTCTGATACTCCTGTCAACAGTTACTTTGGATGGCATCTATAAGCCCATCTCCATCCTGTCATCTTTCCGAATGGCATCTTTAAACCCACTTAAGCAATACAATCAACCAACAACGTTACTTCGTGCACCCGTGAGTGCAAATTTCTGGGTACTTAAGTGTTCAATCCACTTCCACCTTCAAATCACGAATGGTGGATGCGCCCATCTAACTCTTCAGGTGTAAGAAAGTTGAACAGGGGCAGCTGTTGCACCCCAAAATTTGCCCTCACATCTTTAAGACAGATTGATTCAAGAAGCTTTCTCACACTCCTAGGAGTCTCAAAAGCTCAAGACTACTCAAGGATTAACCATACAAGCTCTCCTCCTAAACAATCAACCTATAACTAGGGTTTTATTTTTCTCGAAAGGAATTGAGCTCTCAATACCTCAGATGGACTTCATGGTTCTCTATGTGCTCTACGGTATCATCATGTCAAGTCTCAAGCCTTGCTTCACAAGTTTGCTCAGTCAATTGCTCAAATGATCAATAGTCGATTGTATTGGACCAAAAGTCAACTTTGACCAATTTACAGTCAAACGTCATCATTTCTTGCCAACATCAAGATTTTGAAGTCCCATTCATCATTTGATCAAGAGTTGATCATGATTCCTCAAGAAAATCAAGATTTACTCAAAAGTCAAAAATTGCCAAATTAGGGTTTTCTTAAGGAAAAGTCAACTGAACTTTGACCACGCACAACTTTCACATACTTCATCAGAAATTCCTCAACCAAAGCTCATTTTGAAGGAAATTCAATTCTATACAACTTTGTCTCTCTAAGCTCAAGGACAAAAATGCCTCGTTTGAGAGATATGGACCAAAACTTTACAGGTCATTTTGAAAGTCAACAAAAAGACACTTTTTTCGTCAAAGCAATTTACACAAAAATAAATACTTCAAATGAAAAAGTGATCAACACGAAAGTTGTAGGGGACATCTTGAGAGTTCCAAAAATTCCAAGATCACCTTCATATGACAAAAATTGAGAGAGTTACGATTGGTGCAAGTTGTGCAAAATTTGAGAAATGCATGAAACCTACATTGAACATTTTTGAGCTTTTGGACCAATGGGCCTATCTTTTAAGGTTGAATCATGTTTATGACATATTCAAGGACCTCAAAGTTCACTTTGGTATTATTTTGATTTTGATTTTATTCAAAGAAATAAACAAAATTAAATAAAACAAAATAAATCAAATAATGGTGGGCACATGGATCCTTTTAATGGAGTTTCTAGAAGATTAAAACATGTCATTCAAGGCCATCAAAACCCAAATAAACCCGTGGGAGAGAGTGAAGGAAACATGGTTTTCAAAAAATTAAAATGGTTGGAAACATGTTCCTTGATCCTAGCTCTTCAATGATTCTTTGTCTACCATGTTTCTCCTATAAATACAAGGCTCAAACACAAGAGAAAGGGGGCAAGAGGCTTCACAAAGGAAGGCTTCCAAATCACAAAATTTTTGAAAAAAAGAAGTGAAAATTCAAAACTCCATTTCCAATCATTCTCAAACCAAACGAAGGATTTAATACTCATCCTGAATGTTCGATTCCCACCCCATGCAATTTCTTTTTAACTATTTTCTAATCCCTTTCTTTTATCATATTTCAATTAATTAATTTATTTCTTTTCGATTAAATTAAAACAACAAAAAAAAATCATAAAACCGTTAAAAGAATAAAAAATATAGTTTAGGTTATGTAATCATTTTTTTAGACTTAGATTATTTTTATTAAAATTAATTTTTTAGACTTAGGCTTATAATTAATTAATTTTTGTACAAATGAATTAGAAATTAGGTTTATTTATTTTAAAATTATTTCTCAAAAAAAAAAAAAAAAACGAATATTGACTTAGATATTTAGGACATTTAACTTGACTTTTAATATGTAATTGCTTTTCGTTTATCATTTATTTTCTTAGAATAAATGTATAGGTTTGTGCATAAATTGTAATAGTGTAGTTTACATTTCTTGTACGATTATATTATGTAACTGTTCATAAGCCTTGTAATAGTGTAGTTTACATTTCTCGCACGATTATATCATGTAACTGTCCATAAGCCATGTAATAGTGTAGGTATTTATTTTTTCGCACTTATATTTTATTTGCTAGATAAATAGGCATGTATGGCAAGATCTAAAATCAAACGTTAGAATAACCTATAACTCAAGATAATATAATTGAATCAACGCACATTGCACACATTCACCTCTAGGGTAGCCTCTCTCTGTTGCCTTACGATTAAAACGGTCATGTCCTTCGAAAGTAGGGGTACTTTAGCAAAAGACGCTTACGAATAATATCATCATAGTCCCTTCAATATAAAGATCATAGTTCCTCGATGACCCTTCGAGCTGCCTACAAAAAGATGATCTTGTCCCTCGACGACCCTATGAAAAAATGATGATAGTCCCTTCACATTACTAAGGTATCCTTACATGTTGCCTTCTATGACCATTCGATGACCCTTCGCTCTCCCTCAACATCCAATAGACAATACTACCTACCCATTAATGGTATGGATAATACAATCTCTCAAGGAAAATGATAAGTACAAGAAAGACCTTACAAATTAGGGGTAAGTAACTTTTAAATGCTTGCTCACAACTCAAAAACAAATACTTTTCATATCTCACTTTTCCAAAAATATTTTCAAAAAAAAAAAAAAAACAAACACTTTGTATACATTCTTACATGAATTATTACAAAGTCAAACTTTTACAAAATATTTTCAAAAACGTTCACACACATTCAAAAAGTAAGTAAAAAAGGTGAGCTAAGCATTTAAGAGCCTATGGATTACCATGGATACAAAGGGTGCTAATACCTTCCCTTTGTATAACTTACCCCCAGAACTCAAAATCTATCAAGGTCTTTCCTGTTCTTTTCAGCCTTTCCTTATTAGATAAAAGAAAAGTCGGTGGCGACTCTTGCTAACCGCAACATGTTTTGCGAAAACAAAACAAAAAAAAGTCAGTTCTTCCACTGTGTTACATTTACCAAGAGGGCAAGAGTGACAAAAAGTTGAATTTAACTTTGAAGTAGGAACACAATCAATCATTTTATTTTTACTAAGAAAATCTAAAATAGATGCCCATGGGTGACCCAAACGTTCATGCCAAACTGAAGTAGATAAAGCTGTAAACTCAGAAGGAAATATATTTTTATTTGTGAGTGTTGTTTGTGTCTACCACCGCCGTAACATCGTGAGCCACCGTTGTTGTGATTATGGCGACCGCCTCTGCCGGACCTCCGAACCTTATTACTGCGGTTGCTATCTTTTCCCTATTGTTATTGTTATCGCGATAGCTGTTATTGTTGGTGGCTGGACAAACGTAATTTATTGGAGGAGCTGCCGAAGAAGATGAAATATCATCAATGTTTTGTGATTTCACAAGTAAGGCTGTTGGAGAAGAGGTGTTGTCGGATTCACGTGAAACACGTTGGGTCATGGTTGATTCTTATAATTCTAACCACGATTTCACCGTTTCAAATGTAGGCAAAGGATCATGCTGTTGAATATATGTGACACATGCATACGAGTTAGTGAGTCCAGAAATCATGTTTAACACAAGACGAATGTTGTTGACGGGAGAATCAACAATAGCAAGTTGATCGGTGTGGAGTTTGAGGCGATTGCAATAGGCTTTTGTAGAAGGAAAATCCTCCAAAGTTGTGTTGGTGAATTGATGTTTGAGATGGTCTGCTCTTGAATGTTTGTTATCTTAAAACATAGCAGCAATTCATTTCTAATAAATTTCGGCAGTATCATTAATCACAAAAATGAAGCTGATCCTGTGTGATCATGTCATACATCCACTGTAAAACGACCACGTCGAGACGGTTCCAAAGATCAGGATCATCATTCTTTGTTTGTTCGGCTGTTTTGCTTAGCTTTTTCATCAGTTGGAGAAATAATATGACCAAGTACGTTATGAACACAAGCTTGAACTTGAAACATGGAAGACCAAAAGAGGTATAGGCTTGAATTGTTATCCAATGTGATCGAGATAATCAATTTCACGTTGGTGATTGCAAAAGCAGAGTGAAAATTGGGTTTTTGTGGTGTCGTTTCGATTTTGTGAGTAGAGTTTTGTGAAGAGTTTGCAACAGAAGTGTGTGCTTCAAGCATGATCACAACAACTGATGAGGGAGAATAAGGATTATATGGACAGAAGAATAAGGAAGAATAAGGGTTCAAGTGGCAGATAGGAGGATGTATGGATCGAAACCCTAGCTGATACCATATAAGAAAATATTTCGATATGTTTTATTGATCATGAACATGTATAATATATAAGAATTACAAATTTAATAATAGGAAACTAATTATGCCTAATCAATACAAATATTCCCTTTCTAATATATCATTAGTGTACAATATATTTTTCAAATATATGTGCGTGTTGTCATGTTTTGTCACAAATAATAATTTTTCTTTCATTTTTATTTTTTAAGTTCTTTTCCCTTTTAAATTTTTTCTTCATTTTGTTAGTTTTCTCATTTATTTGGGTAAATACTCAATTCGTCCATATTATATAGGGCGAATCCTAATCTATATTTCGTCATTGCATTTTGAAGATTCTCTTATTTTAAGCATTGCATAAAATTAGTCAACAAAAATGATGACTAGACACGTTGACTTTAATTTTTAATTTTTTTTATAAATATCAAGTTATTTTTTCTTCATTTTAATTTATTTTAAAAAAAATCAGAATTTTTATACAGAAATCACTTGGTCCAAATAACATTCAAACCTTAAGACTTTGAAAATACAGGGAAGTCACTCACCAATTGAGTTATGAAATTGTTTGGAATAGTCTCTGTTAGATCCTAATTCGACGCTACTTGTTTTTAAATAAATTGGGTTTTAAAGAAGTTATTCTTGGCCAAGTCGAAGTTATAGGCTGAAAGAAAGAAGGCTTCGACCACACTTGGTGAAAGCTTGAGTCGAAGAAAGAGGTCTTGAGACTTCAAATATTGCTAAGTCCAGGGAATCCATTCGAATGGATAATGTGCTGCAGGTACATTTAATTATTGGAGGGAAGTTTTACTATTTGAATTTGAAAAGAGGACAAGTGGCGAAGATCCAGAAGTTGAAGACACGCAAAGTGCCAAGTGGCGTGTTTTAGGAGTAAACTGTCAAATGGTGGTTATTTTAGAGTATTATAAATAGGTTAGTTCTAGAGTTAGAATGGGTGTGAAAAAATCGTGTTGTACAAGTAACTCCATAATCACTCAAAGTATCCAACGTGTAGAGAAAAGGGTGAAGCGAGAATGTACGTGATTATAATCACCATTATCTTTCATTGCAATGCAATCTACTTTGAAGTTTCTACCTTAGATCCTTTACTTTGAAGTCCTTTAATTCAGTCTTTTACTTCTGAGCATTTTACATTACAAAGTTTTTACTTTGCAGTTTTTACATTAAGAAGCCTTTACCTTCAAGCATTTACATTTCTGCAGTTTATTCAAGACTTTATGCATTGCCTTTACCATTTAAACTTCAGTTTTCATTGAATTTGCTTTTACATCGTCTTCTTTAAATTTCTTGTTCGACTTAAACACTTTCCTGCCTTTTATCAATTTTTATTTACATTTCATAGCGTCCTTTTTGTTTGCCAGCATGGTCGAAATGTTTACTATATGCATTTGTGAAACATTTTAAATACACTTATAGCACATGTCCTAGGATCAATCTGATCGATCCTTTAAGTTACTAGAACTTGATTGTTTTAGAAGATCAGCGGTTGTTTACCAATTTCCAAGGTAAACAAATTGGCACGCCCAGTGGGACAGTGCTAAACGTGTATTTGGAAGTTTGTAACTTTTAAATAACTGTCAAAAGGAAGTTTTATAACTGCCTTTGATATTTTTTCGTTTCATTGGTCGAGATTGTGGCAAACTTCATTGTATGCACTTGAGAAGTGGAAAGGTAGGCAATTCAAACGAATATAGACCAAAGAGAAGAAACACGAGGAAAATGGCATCTGGCCAACAGAATCCAAACCCCAGTTCTGCTGGGACGAATCCTCAACCAAGCAGTTCAAGCGCTCAGAACAGCACCATCAATCCTCAAGAATTACCAAGAAGTACTGTGGCGCCAACTCCGGTTCCTTTGTTAGGAGGGCCAACAGTATCAACCATGGTGACAGAGCCAATGCCTTTGACAGCGATAACATGGGCGACATATGTGAGGCCTTACACACAGCCAGTCCTGGAGTACATTGGCCCATCAGTGACAAATCCTCAGACTCCGCCAGGAGGAAATTTGACGTTTAGGCAATTTCCTCCCCCAGGATTTTCACAGCCTCTGCCTAGGAACCCAATCTATGGCATGCCAACGTCGATGATGCAGAATTTGCGTAATGCACCCCCAGTATTTTCAGAGAATGTGATATCTTCCCCTTTACAGGAGTCAAGTTTTGGAATTTATATGGGTCAAAATAGCCAGTCTATAGGTGTGGGATATTCTGCTCAAGGGCCCAGCTTAACAAACGAATCTGCAGCATATTTGAGGCAACAGATGGATGTAAGCAACATGCAAATGGTACATACTTTGTCTCAGACAATGGGAGAGATTTTCCAGCCATTGATCCAGAATACTACTCAAACCAATCAAATGATGACAGCCCAGATGGCGCGTATAGTAGAGTTCATGGGAATGTCCGCTCCTGTTCAACACCAAAATCAAGGAGTCGAGATGAGGGAAAACGCTCAACAAGTGAATCCGGTGAATCCAGAGTTGGTCGAACCACCTAGGGATGAGCCTCCTAGAAATCAAATACCTATACTCGAAGAGGAGGAACCAAGGGTGTTGCTAGTAAACAGAAATCAAAATGCTGATCGTGTAGTGAATCAGGTTCGACGCAATAATATAGCAGCGGAGAACAATTTGGCAGCCATGGTCGAAAGAATAATGGCTCAAAATGGTTTGAATATGGGTTTTTCTAGGCCAAACTTCACTTCGCCTATAGTAGACTATATACTTCAAGCTGAATTGCCCCCAGGACGAAAGTACCAAAGTTTACTAAGTTTTCAGGGGACACTACAGAGTCTACCGTCGAACATGTGGCGCGCTACCTGATCGAAGCTGGTGAGATTAAGAATGATAAGAGTCTAAGGGTGAAGTATTTCCCTAGTTCCCTCACTAAAAATGCATTCACGTGGTTCACTACGTTACCATCTGGTTCGATTTGTAATTGGACCCAGTTAGAACGTCTATTCCATGAGCAATTTTACATGGGGCAGACTAAAATTAGTTTGAAGGAATTGGCTAGTGTGAAACGAAAGTTCAATGAGCCAATAGATGATTACTTGAACAGGTTTTGACTACTCAAGGCTAGGTGCTTTACACAAGTGCCTGAGCATGAACTTGTCGAAATGGCCGCTGGTGGCCTTGATTACTCTATCAGGAAAAAACTGGACACCCAATATTTGAGGGATATGGCCCAATTGGCTGATAGAGTTCGACAGCTAGAGCGTCTCAAGGAAGAGAAAGCTAGGGCGAACAAAAACAAGAAGGTAGCTTACGTCGAATACCAGGAGGGCATCGAAGAGTTGTATGACGAGCCTGTTAAGTTCGACGAAAGTGAAATAGATCTGGCTGAACTTAAGCAAGGTCCTCCTTATTCTTGTAAATTATTAGTCCCTTCAAATGGAAAAAACCCTGTCGAAACCGAAAAGAACGATAGGTTCCCAAAGAAAACATACACTTTCGACATCACTAAATGTGACGAAATTTTTTATTTGTTAGTTAAAGATGGTCAAATACTAGTGCCTCCTGGTGCTAAAATACCACCTTTTGAGCAAAGAAAAAAGAGAGGCTTTTGTAAATACCATAATTATTTGGGTCATAAAACTTCTTAATGTTTTCTTTTCAGGGATCTGGTGCATAATGCTATTTAGGAAGGCAGACTAAAATTTGGGGAGAAGACTAAGACACAGATGAGAATTGATACCAACCCTCTTGAAGTAGCTGAAGCAAATTACACAGAGCCCCATGAGGTTAACATGGTCGAACTAGCTGAGGAATCTGACAACAGCTCAGACAGTGTTAGCACTAATGAAGCTCTTGGCAGAAATGCCACAGTGGTGGAGGTTACTAAGGACCTTACCAATGATGTTGTGTTCATTAGAGAAGTCGAGGAAATGGATGGCTGCCAGCTTGAGCATTTGATAAGTATGGCTACTGAACACTACTTTAGGACATCTTCTGAAGTTCAAAGGTTCGACACTGAGGCTACAGTCGAGATCCATGATGAAGCTGAAACATCAAAATTGCAGATGGTAACAAAAGAGACTGCTGACCGTTTTAGACAGATGGATGAGGCTGCTGAAGGCCTTGTTGTCCACTTCTCCAAAATGCGCTTAAAAGATGAAATTGACATAAACATGGTCGAAGTGACTAACGGACAGGCCATGGATATTGATGAACAGGTTTGTCAAGAAGACTGCAACAAGCTGGCTTATCCTAGAGAAGATGAAACCATTGTTGATTTTCTCCACAGGTGCCAAGGAAAAAACTCTAAAGTCATGCTGTGCCCTAGATGCAGTGCTATCTTTGACAAAGAAGCTGCTCATAGCCTCCAAGCGGGGAAAGAAGCCAAATATGGACGTGAGAAAAGAGCTGCTCAAAGGCCAGGGCGTTTCGACCCAAGGAAAGCTACTAAAAAATAATATGGCCAAAGGCCACAAATGCCAAGGGCTAAGCAGACTACTTTCAAGCCTAGCAGTGAGGTACCAACTGGAAAGTGGGTCAAACCAGTTGAAGCAGCAGGGAATGGGAAACAGAGATGGAAGAATTTCGACGTGGCTAGAGGTTCTTCAATGGAGTTCCAAAAAGAATTCAAGTCCTCCAATAAAGCTGCCTATAGTTCTGAGAATTACAAAGGCAAAAATCCTATGTCCAGGTCCCAGTGGAGAAGGGAACAGAGACGAAGGAAGGCTTTGAGAGAAGCTCAGGCCAAAGACCTAACTGAGACTAGTACCAATGTTCTGCCTGCCAGCAATAAAGGTGTTGGGACGAAAATAACAAACCAGGTGCCTGTGGGGCGAACGTTGTTTGCTGCCAAGAAGGAGGAGGATGAGAAATTTGTAGTCGAAGCAGCTGAGGACGAAGATTCGACCCACGACTTTGATTCTGACTCTGATGCCTCCTTAAACATCATTGTCAATGTAGTCTCAGTAATGCCAAGAGAATATGATAGGATAATTGAAGTGGAAAACTTGGATGCCAACGCTGAGGCCAAAATGGCAGCGCACCAACCTGTGGGCTACTATGTGATGAACAATGGCTGTGTCGAAGAACATAATGCTTTCTTTGAACGACCAACTGAGGCCATGAAAGGGCACTTGAAACCTCTGTACATTACAGGGAAAGTAGAGAACGTGGCTGTGAATAAAATCTTGGTGGATTGTGGGGCTACAGTCAATTTAATGCCACATTTCCTACTAAGCAAGATCGGTAAATTCGACTCTGATCTTAAGCCCCACAACATGGTCCTTTCTAACTATGAAGGGAAAATTGGTACCACTCTTGGCGTTCTGCAGGTTGATTTAACTGTGGGAACAGTAACAAGACCTACATTGTTTATGGTAGTCGAAAGCAAAGCTAACTATAACCTTCTGCTGGGGAGGGAATGAATCCATGGTGTTGGAGCAGTACCTTCGTCAATGCACCAGCAGATCACAATCTGGAGGCCTGATGGCATAGTAGAAAACATTGAAGGTGATCAAGGGTACTTTAAGGCGACTGTTAATCATGTTGATGGTGTCGAGTTTGACAAAAACTTGGCGCATATTGCACCTTGTACTCCAGCAGAATTTGATTTCACCCCAGATGACCATGCATTCTGCTCATTATACTTGCACCCAGTGGAGGGATTTCGATGGGACAGAGAGGTTATAAGGGAAGAAGGAAATGTCCCATACTGTGGGGAGCCTGTAGACCCCACAGGTTGGGGAAGCGAATTCAGTAACAATGACTGAATTCGATGCACTACAAAGAATCTCGGCCTATGTGGCCGAATCTAAATTACAAGCGGCCTTTGAGGCTGCACACAACCACATGGCTGTCGAAGCCACAACTCAAATTTGTGAAGTAGGCCCTGGTAAGGACTTTGAGCCTGAACCACCTGATGAGTCTCAAATCGAAGACCAAAATCAAAGGCTTGATGCTATTTATGATAATGAGCCTTTGGGTTTCGAAAAGGATCCATTGTCAGACAACATTAAAATGCTGGCGCAAGATCCTTTGGAAGAAATTGACTTGGGTGAAGGGGGAGTAAAAAGGCCTACTTATGTTAGTGTTAATCTCGATCCACAACTCAAAGTTGAAATGGTCCAACTATTGAAGGAATTCAAGGATTGCTTCGCTTGGGACTATGACGAAATGCCTGGTTTGAGGAGAGAGCTTGTTGAACATAAGTTGCCAATCATACCTGGGAAAAAGCTAGTCAAGCAAAATCCAAGACGGTTTGCCCCAACAATCCTTTCAAAGATCAAAGAGGAAATTGAAAGGTTACTTAGATGCAAGTTCATCCGTATAGCTAGGTATGTCAAATGGCTAGCTAATATTGTACCAGTCATTAAAAAGAATGGGTCTTTAAGGGTCTGTATAGATTTTATAGATCTAAATTCTGCAACCCCTAAAGACGAATATTCTATGCTTATGGCAGAAATGTTGATTGATTCTGCTGCAGGACATGAATACTTGAGTATGTTGGATGGTTATTCTGGTTATAACCAAATATTCATTGCTGAGGGAGATGTCCCAAAGACTGCTTTTCGATGTCCAGGGGCATTAGGCACCTACGAATGGGTAGTAATGCCTTTTGGTCTAAAAAATGCTAGGGCAACTTATCAGCGAGAAATGAATTCGATCTTTCATGATTTTATTGAGACTTTTATGCAGATCTATATTGATGATATTGTTGTTAAGTCTTTTTCAGGAAAAGATCATTTAAGCCATCTTCGACATTCCTTTCAAAGGATGAGAAAGCATAGTCTTAAAATGAATCCTCTCAAATGTGCTTTTTGTGTGCAGGCAGGGGATTTATTAGGCTTTGTGGTCCACAAGAAGGGGATCGAAATTAACTAGAATAAAAACAAAGCCATTATGGAAGCAAAAGTGCCATCAACAAAGAAGGAATTGCAGTCTCTCTTGGGCAAAATAAATTTCTTGAGGAGGTTTATATCCAACTTGAGTGGGAAAATGCAAGCCTTTTCGCCATTGCTTCAAGCCAGCAAGGATGGGTTCGACTAAGGGCAAGCTCAACAGGAAGCCTTTGACAAGATCAAAGAGTACCTGAGTCACCCCTCGATTCTCTCACCACCTTGTGGCAATATGAGTATGAGATTGTACATAGCTGCGTTAGATAGAACTTTAGGGAGCATGTTAGCTCAAGAGGATGATGATGGTGTCGAAAGAGCCATCTATTACCTTAGTAGAGTTTTAAATGATGCAGAAACTAGGTATAGCATGATCGAAAAATTATGCTTATGTTTGTATTACTCTTGTACAAAATTGAAGCATTATATAAAACCAGTTGATGTTTATGTTTCTTCTCGTTATGACGTTATTAAACATATGTTGTCCAAGCCTATTTTGCATAGTCAAATTGGAAAATGGGCATTAGCATTAACTGAATATTCTTTAACCTATAAGCCTTTAAAAGCTGTTAAAGGACAAGTAGTGGCAGACTTTATAGTCGACCATTCTATAAATGAAACCCCTATGAACTATCTTGAAGTGGAACCTTGGAAGTTATACTTCGACGGGTCGAGCCACAAAGATGGGACAGGCATATGAGTGCTTGTTATTTCTCCTAATAAAATTCCAACAACACTTAAGTATAAATATGAAGGCAGTTGTTCTAACAATGAAGCTGAATATGAAGCTTTAATTGCTGGACTTGAAGTATTGTTGGAATTGGGGGCAACTCAGGTCAAAATAATGGGAGATTCAGAGCTGGTCATAAAACAAGTTACCAAGGAATACAAGTGTATAAAAGAAAACTTGATTATGTACTTTGTAGTTGTGAA
The DNA here is from genome assembly GCA_022829125.1 of Lathyrus tuberosus. NCBI lineage: Eukaryota > Viridiplantae > Streptophyta > Magnoliopsida > Fabales > Fabaceae > Lathyrus > Lathyrus tuberosus. Next base: position 2,458,115 of record JALAZF010000414.1, on the reverse strand, counting down.
TCGACTGTTGAAAAAGTTCGACGCAGTTAGTTTTTGACACATCCCTAGACTGGAAAACCAGGTCGCTATCAGGGTATAAAGTTTCGAGAGACAAATTACAAGATGCAATCGAAGTTGAAGTCAGAGGAAAGGTGGTGTCAGTAGGATTAGCCCCATCAGACTTGGAAGATACTAAGCTTGGATACGCTGATGAAGATAATTTTGCAATTTTGGCAGTTGATAACATGACTGGCAAGGATTGGAGAAAACCTATAGTAGATTATCTAAAAAATCCAATATCTTCGACATAAAGGAAAATCAAGTATCAAGCTTTGAGTTATGTCTTGTTGGGCAATGAATTATTCAAAAAGACTCCTGAGGGAGTATTGCTTAAGTGCCTTAGTGAGGCAGAAGCGTACTTGGCCCTTTCGACTGTCCATAGTGGGACATGTGGGGCATATCAAGTAGGCCATAAAATGAAATGGTTGTTATTTCGACAAGGCATGTATTGGCCTACCATGTTAAAAGATTGCATTGAATTTGCTAAGGGTTGTCAGGAATGTCAAGTCCATGTTGGCATTCAACACGTCCCTGCAAGTGAATTACACTCTATAGTGAAACCTTGGCCTTTTAGAGGATGGGCTTTGGATTTGGTTGGAGAAATCAGACCAGCATCATAAAAAAATCTTAAGTACATTTTGGTGGGTATTGACTATTTTACCAAATGGGTCGAAGCTATCCCTTTACCAAATGTTGATCAGGAAGATGTGATTGAATTTATTCAGAAACGCATCATCTATAGGTTTGGAATCCCAGAGACAATTACAACAGACCAAGGATCAGTCTTCACTGGTCGAAAAATGCAAGAATTTTCCAAAGAAATGGGATTCAAGCTTTTGACGTCCACACCTTATTACGCTCAAGCTAATGGCCAAGTCGAAGCAGCCAATAAAATAGTTATTGGGTTGATAAAAAAGCATGTGGGAAAAAGGCCAAGAAATTGGCATAAGACATTGGACCAAATACTTTGGGCATGTCGAACGTCCCCCAAAGAGGCAACTAATACTACCCCATTTCGACTGACATTTGGTCATGATGCAGTTTTGCCTGTAGAAATTTATCTTCAGTCCATAAGGATCCAAAGGCATCATGAGATCCCATCTGAATCTTATTGGAATATGATGCTTGATGAGTTAGTGGATTTAGATGAAGAAAGACTCCATGTGTTAGAGTTGCTGAAAAGGTAAAAGAGAAGGGTGGAGAAGTCTTATAACAAAAAGGTCAAGATTAAAACCTTTTCAGCTGGGGAACTAGTGTGGAATGTGATCCTACCTATGGATCGAAAGACCAGATCTTTAGGGAAGTGGTCTCCTAAGTGGTAAGGTCCTTTTTAAATGATTAAGACATTCAGTAATAATGCTTACGAGGTTCAAGAGATTGAGGGTGATCTAAGAGTCTTAAGGGTAAATGGGAAATATTTGAAAAAATATAAGCCTATTTTGCAAAAGATTCATATTAGAACATAAGTTTTGATAAGATTGTAAAAGCCAAAATAGGCTAGATAAGGCCAAAATGGCGTACAAAGGAAAAGAAACAAGTACAATAACACGAAACCCAGGAGAAGAATCATTCATAGTCTCTCCAATTGATAGAGTTGAGGAAGGTGATATAATCTTCATCAGCTTCATCATCAGAATCTTGTGCTTTAGAACACCCTTTCTTGGGGACCTTCATCTTAGTTACTCGCTTCTTGGCGCGAGAGGTTGCTCCAGTTGAAGTACCATTGCAGGCAGTAGTTGCTGCCTCAGCCTTCTTTGTCTCCTCAACCACCTTCTTGGTCTTTGCTTTCTTTGAGGAAGTACTCATATTTGCTTCAGTGAGTGCAAAATATGGTTCATCTGAAGAGGATTTTATAGGGGCAAGGCCTTTTAAGGATTGGCCAGTCAATAATGGAAACACATGAAATTACTCTTGGAAACATACCCTAGGGTTACTCTATTAATGGAATAGAGACTTGTGTCATTGGAGCACTAGCCTGTTAAAAGCTGCGTTGTTTTTATGATTCCCAAGAAAAGAGGCAGAGTGCCTTAATCACAAAGATTAGCAAAGTTTGAGGCCTGATCGCGACTTAGTACGTCTATAGATTCTGACTGCAAGTGCACAGTCCTATCGCGTAGTTTTAAAAGATATCGAACCCACAAGGACTTGATAATCAATCTAGTGCTACCTGTAGTTACTATGTTTAGCTAAGGCGGATAATGTCAAGGTTTTAATTTCTAAAGAATTAAAGCGGGAAACTAAATTGGATTGAGAAATATTAATAAAGCAGTCGGTATGTAGTATAGTGAACCTATGCGGATTTAATCGAAACTAAGCATATGAAAATATTTCACTTAAGTTATTATGTAGAAATTATCAGTTTAAAAACCCTCAACTCACACTCTCGTGGTCTTGTATTAGATTATACTCCTAAAGCCCTATGCCTGCTCTCGCTAGCCCATAAGTGTTTAGAAAATACTCTTTGAAAACTTAATAAAGTCTAATTCATTTTAAAGCGCTCTCGCTGTATTTAAATCAAATGCCTAACTTTAGTTATCCGGTTAAAACCTCACACTCTCGTGGTCTTGATCCTAACCTATTCTACTTTTCTTACTCTCGTAACAAAAAGCATGGTTTTATAATAAAAAGTCACAGCCAGAAATTAAGTTATTTAGGATTTTAGCTTAGGATCGGTTTTACCCGTTCAGTTACTCTTATACATATCGACTCTAGAAAATTAGCTAGACATACTAATCAAAACAGATAAACAAACGATATAATCTAGATGCAGTAGAATACTCATAGTAATTAAATAACAATAATTTAGCATAAAACAAATGACAATTATATTAATACGGTTCAGAACCTGATAAAATGCACTATTCCTCAAGCTCCCTCTTCCACAGATGATGGCAAGTTGGAACTCTTGGAATTGAAATTTAACAAGTTCTGAGGCTAAAACAAATAAATCCTAGCTACGATAGAAATTTCCTGATGTTGGAAATTGCTATTTAACGGTAAAGGGAAAAACAGGAAATGAAGAACAGAAATTAAGAACTGAAATAAAACTGGAAATTTAGGTTGCAAGTTCGGCAGAGCTTCCGCAAGAAAATTATATCAAAAACTCCGTCCCCTTCTTCATCTGATTCTTTGGTATTTATAAGCATTTGTGTTTGTCAGTTGGAGAAAGTTCGTGGGCGTCAGCATGCTGTTTGTTGAGAGAAATCAGGAGACTGGGCAGCTTCGTTGGTCGTTGAGGTTGAGAGAAAGTAGGAGTCACTGAAGACTCTTCCACCTTTCGTTGGCCACGTCTTCACATTCTTCATAAAACTAAATTGGGCTTGTCACGATCGTAAGAACTTGGTGATGGGCATTTTTCACATTAAGTAGCGTGTTACGGTCGTAACCAATATGTGACGGTCGTCACGCGCTAGAAGTGTGTTACGATCGTAAGAGAGCTGTTATGACCGTCAGAGCTACAAAATATGCAGACTTTGGCAGATTGTTGGTTTCTTCTATCTTTTCATGTTGAATTTCTTCATATGCTCTTTTTGCACACTTTTGAGTAGAGAACCATTGTACCTGTGGAAAAACATAAAAACTCGAAACAATCGGGAGTTAAACGGATTAATGCACTATGAAAATGGACTAAAAATGCGGTGTTTATATGATACGATTTCTCGTTATCAAACTCCCCCATACTTAAACCTTTGCTTGTCCTCAAGCAAATAATCAATTAGAAAATCGGATAAGTTTTATCAGACGCACATGCATAACATATCTTTGGTTTTCGAAACAATTACGGGAAACTATTTGTTAGTTCGACCGATACTTAAGTAAAACACTAACGATACACTAATGACACAAGCAACAAGCTGAGTCGTGGACTTCCATTTTAAACAAGTTGTTCAATATATCTGTTATAATTCTGCCTAGAGTCTCTTGTTCTTATTTCACCCGATTTCATTCTAGCGCAATCACATTAAGCCCTTTGTCTTTTCGCGCACGTAGTGGAGTAGCCGGTTAGTGACTTTGATCCTTTTTAGCACGGGGTCTGGTACACGAGTGTGGCAACCCTTTACATATTATCCAAATTGGAGGTTGTGGGGGATCGAGCTGTAGCACGCCCTACCGAGTTCAGAACCAGATACCTCTGAACCAACCAACAATGGATTCCTTCATTATTTGCTCATCTCTTGTATGCGACCGTATAATTTTGGTGCAAATTTTTCTTTCTTAGCAGCGAGATAAGAAGGATATTTCATTGATTAGGTATCAAACACTTATATTCATCGGCTCCCCACGTGGTTTGTGTCTAGACGGTGCTGACTGCTAGTATAAACTACTGGGGGTTACTCTAGAAATAAAACTTAAGATATAGGTATAACAGTTATTGAACCGGATCGCGTAAGTAAGAAGTCAAAGGTGTCATAACTGTATCGATCTTGTTGAATCTTTCTCGGCTTCCTATCTAAGATTCCATTAAGGTAGATATGTCGAGCTATGCGAAGATAAAGTAAAAATTTTCAGTATGGCTAAATAAAGCGGGGAAAATTGAAAATGAGAGATATCATATAGAAATTCATGCCTAAGTGAAAATGCGGAAGGGAAATACAAGGAAAGGAAAGGTATGTCGCCCACACTATATCAGACATTGTCCTCAATGTTGTGATATAATAGCAGGGAAATACAATATAAAAAATAAACGAAAGGGAAAATACAATCTAAAATAAAACTAGACTACTGATGACTGCGTCCTCTGCTCCTGGTGCGTGCACGTCTAGTAGGTGTGGCTTCGCTGTCGGAGTCATGGACGCTAAGAGTGCTGACTTCCGCTCTCAAGGCTCCTATCTCACTTAAAGCTTCTGCGAGCTGCTCGTCCATCGCCTGTTGCCTGCTTAAGATCTGAACATTTTGTGCAAAGAGGCTATCATATTGCTCTTGTTGCTTCCTTTCAAGTGCGGCGGCAAGTTGGTTCTGTTGGTGGATGGCACGAAGAATTTCTTCAAGATTGACATCGGCTGGAGGCTGCCTGGATGAAGCCTCAGGTATGTCGTGAACGGGGGCAGTACGGTCCATCTCTTCCTCTATCTCATCCACGGGGGCATTAGGCTGTTCTTCATGAATAGGAATGTGGCCCTCGGGAGCTGCTGGATCAAGTAGCCAATTGGCTGGGTTTTGTGGATCAATTCAGTTCCTGCAAGGCAAAATAATGTTATGATAAATGACACCTCGGATCACCGGATTGAATTTTCCATCTTCTCGCTCATGGATGAGGTGTGCAGACTTGCAGTGGTCCAGGGTAAGCAAAGCCGGTGCCATAGAAGGCATATTAGTGAGAGTGGCACCAAGATTCAAACTTAAGGCAATAGAAGTGACAATCCCTCCGAAATAGAAGGGTTGACGACCTCTTGTGCAAATGGAGTGAATATGAGCTAAGAGAAACGGAGCGGCGTTTATTTGCTGGTCGGTCAATGCACAATGCAGGAAGAAAAGCTCCTTGGAGTTGAGCTTGTGGTTGCTATCTCTGGCGAAAATAATGTTGCACAGGATGCGGTGGAAGTACCGGATGGCGGGGTTATGAATGAGAGTGGCGTTGAGGCTCTCGAATGATGCTGCACGATTGTTGGACAATCTGTGCCATAAATTAAAGGCTTCCTCATTGAAATTATCGGGCACACGGTGATGAACTCCCTCACCGTAACTAAAACCAAGCAAGTGTACGATATCATTTTGTGTGTACTGATACTCTACGCCAAACATGCGGAATGTGGCCACGCCAGTGAGTTGGCTGGTAGATCCTGATGGAGTTATGTAAACAAATGAACTCAGGAACTCCAACGTGAGGGCTTCGTAAATGGGTTGAGGTTGGCTGCACAGCTGCCATAAGTTGACATTCTGCAGAAGATGTTGAACACTCTCAAACAGTCCCAATGTCCTCAGGCAGTCATGGTCGACATACCGAGTCGGTTGGAGACCGCGGCGTTGGAATTTTTGGTATCTGGTTCTTTGGGTTTCTCCTTGGTTTCCATCTCTAAAAATGAGGTTAGGGATTTGTTGTTGGTTGTTGGCCATAGCATGCAACAAGTTTTGAGATTGAAAGGTTTGGGTTTGAGAGATGTGGAGATTTATGAAGAAATGGTTTGAAGATATAGATGAGGAAAAGAACGTGGGAAGTTGGAATGTGACTGGGGGAAGTTGGAATGTGAATGGGGTAGTGGGGATTAAGTGGTGATAATGGGTGGTTAATGGAATAACAGACGTGTTTCAGAATGGCGTGACGGTCGTCACGAAGGGCTTACGGCCGTAACACGGGATAATGCGCGTTACGATCGTCATGGGTATGATACGACCGTTACAACAACAATTTTTGAATTTCTCCCTAGAAATCACTTATATTTTCATTCTATCACAACTCTTCCAACACATCATTTCAACATTATATAAAATTAGCATAATATCAGAAATTTAAAACACATCTCAATCATTATATAGCCAATAAAAAAAATTTCAAAATGGAGATATCAGTGTTATAAGTTACTGATAGTAATTTAATGAGCAGCAAAGTAATAAATATGCAGTAAATTTAATTTGAACGAAACTTGTAAATAAGAAAACTAAATGAAATTTGCATTGAAATTAATACTTGTTCTTGAACAGAAATTTAAAATTTGCAGAAAGTAAAATTGTGCAGAATTGAATCAGACTGAAATGTAAATTGCAAAAAGGGAAACTACCTAGAAATAAAAACAGAAAGAAAAATAAAAATGCTGATCACTGCTGCATCATCCAAGTCTCTTCTTTAATTCTTCCAAGGCTGAATTCATATGATAAAACTGGTCCACTGTAATGTCAGTTAAGCCTATTATATCGAGACGCATGCTTTTCAATTCATCCTTAACTCCATTAATCTCAGTCCGATAAACTTCTAGAGTGGTTAAGATTTTGTTCAAACTCTCAGTGTACTCTCCTTTGTTTATTTCAAGGGCATCAGTATCCTCAACAATGTTGTTAATTTCATAATAACCAGGAGGGGTCTCAGGATCATTCTCATAATCAGACATCTTTTCATCAATGACTTGATAAGATTGTGGTGTCTCAGGTGTTGATGGATGGTCAGGTGGGTTCAGCTCATAAAGCCAATTGTCACGATTGTGGACACTCACTTTTGCATGGTTCGGAAGGGTGAATAAGGTGACAACTTCGTCCCTTATCAGGTATTCAAAAGGTGCAGGTCCTATATTTCCTATTAGGCGTCGGTCAAAACAGAAATCTATATTCATAGGACGAATGGAACCAAAGGGTGTACACTTATGCAGCTGGTATCTAAGTCCAAGTGCGTTAGCAATCATAGTGACAAGGCCTCCTATGATGATCGGTGCATCAGGGTCCTAAAGAATGCGGCAAAAGGTTTTCATCATGAAGGGCACAACATTGACAGGGCGGCCTTGGGTCATACAGTACAGTAAAAATATCTCATCCTTAGACACCTCGGTTCGGTTTTCTTCCTTTCCGAATATGGTATGGGCTAGGATCTTATGGAAATAGCGAATAACGGGATTATGTATTTCATTGTTATCCATGTTATTCGGCTCAGGGTGATAATTTCCGGTTAAGGTTCCCCAAAAGAAATCCAGCTCAATATCCATCAGTTCTACCTGGGTTTCAGTAAAAGCAAAAGGTCCGCTAGGGAATCCTAGGAGGCCAGCTAATTCCTTATGGTTATAAACGAATTCAATACCGAATAGTCTGAAACCGATAAATCCTTTTCTAGGTCCGAAACCGCGCTCAGGTATATGAACTAGGGAGCTTAAGAATTCAAAGGTAAGCTCGCGGTAAGTGACAAATCTAGACTTAATGTGGGCTTTTTCCCATCCAAGTTGGTTATACAGGTAAAGGATACTATCAGAGATACCTAGGATGTCCATAGTTGGTTCATCATAATACAGAGTCATACCAATGTTCCTCTGTGACAACTCTTCAAACCTCCTCATTTGGTTTCTTCCTCTAAAAGTGGTTTCCATAAAGTTCTGTGGTTTTGGTTCCATAGTGAATGTTAGAGAAGGAGAAACAAATCAGGGAAAAAAGGGTAAGGTAGAAAAGGCTTTTTAGAAATCCTGTAGCATGTAGAATTTTTAAATCAGTACAGCAGTTTTATAAAATTTTTTGAAAACAAAACGAAAGAAAATAATGAAAACAAAGCTTTAAAAGGAACGAAAATGCAGAAAGTGGAAAATAAGATAAAATCAATAATGATGAAGAGAAACAAATAAAACAAAGAAAGCAATAAGGTGGGTTGCCTCCCACTAAGCGCTGTTTTTACCGTCATAAGCCTGACGTAGTGCTTAGTAGTAGATTAGTCAGGGGAATTAGTGGACAACTCTAAGAGTTTTAGACTATTCGCATAGTCTCTATTTTCTATGTGATGGTACTGTTTTAATCGTTGTCCGTTTACTGTGAACGGTTCACTATTCCTACCCTTAATTTCTATCGCTCCGCTAGGGAACACTTTCGTAATTTCAAAGGGGCCTGACCATCTAGATTTCAATTTCCCAGGAAAGAGCCTAAGTCTAGAGTTGAAAAGGAGCACAACGTCTCCCACACTGAGTTCTTTCCTAGATAAACGCTTGTCGTGCCATCTTTTGGTTCTTTCTTTATATATCTTAGCGTTCTCATAAGCGTCTAATCTTATTCTTCCAGTTCGTTTATATCAAGGACTCACTTTTCTCCTGCGGCAGTGTAGTTCATATTCTGCGTTTTAATCCCCCAATATGCTTTGTGTTTTAGTTCTACCGGGAGGTGACAGGACTTTCCGTACACAAGTTTGAAGGGTGTAGTTCCTATAGGTGTCTTGTAGGCGGTCCTATAAGCCCATAAAGCTTCGTTAAGCTTGGATGCCCAATATTTCCTAGATATGGCGACAGTCTTTTCTAGAATTTTCTTTATTTCTCTGTTTGAGACTTCAACCTGTCCACTGGTTTGTGGGTGATAAGGTGTTGCTACACGGTGTCTGACTCCATACTTAGACAGTAATTTGTCGAATATTTTCGAGATGAAATGAGAGCCACCGTCACTAATGACAAGTCTAGGCACACCAAATCTTGGAAAGATTACATTCTTGAAGAGCTTAATTACTACTCGTGTGTCATTTGTAGGAGAAGCTATAGCCTCGATCCATTTTGAAACATAATCAACAGCTACGAGTATGTACTTGTTTCCGAAAGAAGATGGGAAGGGTCCCATGAAATCGATTCCCCATACATCGAAGACTTCCACCTCTAATATTCCTCTTTGAGGTATTTCATCGCGTCTTGAGATATTACCAGTGCGTTGACACCGATCACAGTTGATCACAGTGATGTGGACGTCTTTCCATAGATTAAGCCAGAATAGGCCGGCTTGTAAGATCTTGGCACAAGTTTTCGAAGTGCTTGCATGTCCGCCATATGGAGATGAATGACAATGAGAAATGACATCTTCTATTTCTTCTTCGGGTATGCATCGACGGAAGATTCCATCTGGTCCTCTCTTAAATAATAAGGGTTCATCCCAATAATAGTACTTGAGATCATGGAAGAATTTCTTTTTCTGCTGATATGTCAAATCCGGTGGAAGTGCGCCTGCAGCTAAGTAGTTGACTATGTCAGCATACCATGGCAGTCTCTCATCTGTATGGATTGCTTCCACGGCTTCTTTAGGTTCTGGTTTGTTTGGATCTAGTCGAGCTAGATCACTTCTTATTTGCGCTATCAGCTGTTCGTATGGAAAATCGTCGTTAATAGGCACTTGTTCGGGTTTAATACTTTCTATTCTTGACAAGTGGTCTACTACGACGTTCTTAGTGCCTTTCTTATCTTTGATCTCCAGATCAAACTCTTGCAATAGTAGGATCCATCTTAGGAGTCTTAGTTTGGCATCCTTCTTGGTTAGTAAGTATCTGATAGCAGCGTGGTACGTGTAAATGATTATCTTAGCTCCTACTAGATAGGAACGAAATTTGTCAAGGGCGAAGACAACTGCTAACAGTTCTTTCTCAGTCGTGGCGTAATTCATCTGAGCGGAATCTAAGTTTCTACTAGCATAGTAGATTGCGTGAAGTTTCTTGTCCTTCCTTTGTCCTAGAACTGCGCCTACGGCATAATCACTCGCATCGCACATGATCTTAAAGGGTAATCTCCAATCGGGTGGTTGCATGATTGGTGCGGTGATAAGAGCTGTTTTTAGAGTCTCAAAAGCGTTAAGACACTTTTCATCGAATATGAACTCAGCTTCTTTCATTAATAGACCGGTAAGGGGTTTAGTGATTTTTGAGAAATCTTTAATGAAGCGTCGGTAGAAACCGACGTGGCCTAAAAAGCTTCGTATTTCTCGTACGGTCTTTGGGGGTTGAAGGTCTTTTATGACTTCTATCTTAGCTTTATCAACTTCAATTCCCTTATCTGATATAACATGTCCTAGCACGATTCCTTCTCTGACCATGAAATGGCATTTTTCCTAGTTAAGCACGAGGTTTACTTTCACACATCTTTCTAGTACCTTTTCTAGGTTTGATAAGCATCCTTCAAAACTTTGCTCGCATACAGAGAAGTCGTCCATGAACACTTCCATGATGTTATCTATGAAATCTGCGAAGATTGACATCATGCATCGTTGAAAGGTTGCAGGGGCATTACACAATCCGAAGGGCATTCGTCTATAAGCGAACGTTCCATAGGGGCACGTGAATGTAGTCTTCTCTTGATCATCAGGGTGAATAGGGATTTGGAAAAATCCAGAGTAACCATCTACATAGCAGAAATACGAGTGTTTGGCTAATCGTTCTAACATTTGATCTATGAAAGGTAGAGGGAAGTGATCTTTTCGAGTGGCTTTATTTAGTTTTCGATAGTCGATGCACATTCTACTTCCAGTCACAACTCTTTGAGTTATAGATTCGCCTTTTGCGTTCTTCACAACAGTGATGCCTCCTTTCTTTGGTACGACATGCACTGGGCTAACCCATTGACTGTCGGAGATTGGATATATAATTCCTGCTTCCAGTAGCTTCTTAACTTCATCTCTGACTACAGTGCTGAGGATTGGGTTAATTCTTCTCTGAGGTTCTCTAGAGGTTTTGCAATCTTCTTCTAGCATAATACGGTGCATGCAGATTGAAGGACATATTCCTTTCAGATCAGAAATGTTGTAACCTAGTGCAGTCGGGTACTTCCTTAGGACGTCTAATAATTTCTTAGTTTCGAGCGTTCCTAAATTGGAATTGACTATTACTGGTCGCTTACATTCGGTGTCTAGGAATTCGTATCTTAGGTTTCTGGGTAAGGTTTTCAGTTCTGAGTATGATTCCTTTGGACTCGGCATATGATCCGGTGTAAGTGCTAAACTTACGCTTAGACTATCATCTTGATACGGTTCGCGCCAATCGTCATCTTCGAAAATCAGGGGGATTTGGATTTTCATTATCTCCGAATATGTGGTTTGTTCTGCTTCCATCTCTCTTACGCACTCGTCTATCACGTCAATCAGATAACATGTGTCATCCATGGCTGGTGCTTGTAAGAATTGAGTGAGGATGAACTCCACTTTTTCTTCTCCGACTTCGAATGTTAGTCTGCCCTTTTTCACATCGATTATGGCTCCAGCTGTGGCTAGGAAAGGTCTTCCTAATATGATTGGGGTAACTGAGTCCTCTGTAATGTCCATGATTATGAAATCGGTTGGGATATAGAATTGACCTATTCTTACTGGAATGTTTTCCAGTATACCTATAGGGTATTTAACTGATCGGTCAACTAGTTGAACGGACATTTTGGTGGGTCTAAGTTCTCCCATCTCTAGCTTTTTGCAAATAGATAGGGGCATGACACTGATACTTGCTCCCAAGTCGCATAGAGCTTTGTCTATGACGAACTTTCCAATGTTACAAGGTATAGAGAAACTACCTGGATCTTTTAACTTAGGGGGCATATTGTTTTGAATAATAGCGCTACACTCAGCAGTAAGTGTAACTGTTCCGTTGTCCTCTATCTTTTTCTTGTTAGATAGGATTCCCTTGAGAAATTTAGCATACGAGGGCATCTGAGTGATAGCTTCTGTAAACGGAATAGTAATATTCAACTGTTTTAGAAGTTCAACAAACTTTTTAAACTGGCCCATCGTTTTGGACTTGGTTAATCTCTGAGGGTACGGAATTGGTGGTTTATAAGGTGGTGGAGGCACATAAGGCTTCTCATTCTCCACAGCCTCTTGATTTTTGTCTTCCTTCTCTTCTGGTTCATTCTCCTTTTCAGTTGGTTTATCGGGTTTCTGGTACATAGCTGGGTTTTCAATCCTAAGATCAATAGGTCCATCTAATTCTTTTCCACTTCTTAATATAACTGCGTTTGCATGACCTTTTGGATTTGGTTGTGGCTGTCCTGAAAATGTGCCAGCTGGAGTAGTAGTAGATGCTTGTTGTTGAGCCACTTGTGAAATCTGAGTTTCAAGCATTTTATTGTGGGTGGCTAAAGCGTCTACTTTGCTCGCTAATTGCTTAATCTGTTCACTAGTGTGTATGTTTTGATTTAGAAATTCTTTGTTCGTTTGAGTTTGGGTAGCTATGAAATTTTCCATCATCAATTCAAGGTTGGATTTTCTAGGAACGTTTGGAGTGGCTATGGCTGGTTTTTGATATCCCGGTGGTACAGCAGGTGCTTGGTTAGGTGCATACAAGGCATTATTGTTCTTATAGGAAAAGTTCAGATGATTTTTCCAGTCTGGGTTATAGGTATTTGAGTACGGATTTCCTTGAGCATAATTCACCTGGTTTGTGGTCATTCCAGCTAAAATTTGACATTCTGGGGCAGTGTGTCCTGGAGTTCCGCATATTTCGCAATTTGGACTTACAGCAGCCATGGTGGCTGGGGGTGTTATGGTCAAGTTATCAATCTTTTGGGCAAGGGCATCTACCTTCGCGTGGACGTGATCTAGGCTGCTTACTTCATACATTCCGCCTTTCGTCTGGGGTTTCTCCACAGCAGTTCTCTCACCTCCCCATTGACAATGGTTTTGAGCCATATTTTCAATGAGGGTATAGGCTTCATTGTATGGCTTGTCCATAAGTGCACCGCCCGCGGCAGCGTCTATTGTTAATCTGGTGTTGTATAGAAGCCCATTGTAGAAGGTATGGATGGTTACCCAGTTTTCAAGACCGTGATGTGGACAAAGTCTCATCATGTCTTTGTATCTCTCCCACGCTTCGTAGAGAGATTCTGAATCTTTTTGTCTAAATCCGTTGATTTGAGCCCTTAGCATAGCGGGTTTACTCGGTGGAAAATATCTTGCTAAGAAAACTTTCTTTAACTCTTCCCACGTAGTAACAGAGTTGGATGACAAGGATTGCAACCAAGCCCAAGCTCTATCTCTTAGAGAGAAAGGAAAAAGACATAGTCTTATCGCGTCTGGAGTCACACCATTTGCTTTCACTGTGTCAGCATACTGCACAAACTTGGTCAAGTGTTCATTAGGATCGTCCGTCGGATTTCCAGAAAATTGGTGTTGTTGTACGGCTGACAGCAATGAAGGTTTCAACTCGAAATCGTTTCGGTTGATAGCGGGAGCAGCAATGCTAGTATAAGGCTCCTGTTGAGATGGAGTAGCGTAATACTTCAGCTGTCTGTCCTGAGGTCCGTCGGCCATGTCTTGTTCGTTGACTGGTTCAGGAGGATAAGCAAGAAGACCGGGAATGTTATGCTTGCGTTGATACTCTACTATTCTGCGTCTTAAACGTAAGAAACGTTCTAATTCGTCGATTGGTGGTTGCAAGATGTCGCCTTGAGAGCGGGTACTTGGCATACAATCGACAAATGAAAGGGAAATATGGTTGGTGCCTTAGTCTATATGGCGCAACAATGGAATTGCACTATTGACTAAATCGAAGTCCTCGGCAACGGCGCCAAAAACTTGATCGCGACTTAGTACGTCTATAGATTCTGACTGCAAGTCCACAGTCCTATCGCGTAGTTTTAAAAGATATCGAACCCACAAGGACTTGATAATCAATCTAGTGCTACCTATAATTACTATGTTTAGCTAAGGCGGATAATGTCACGGTTTTAATTTCTAAAGAATTAAAGTGGGAAACTAAATTGGATTGAGAAATATTAATAAAGCAGTCGATATGTAGTATAGTGAACCTATGCGGATTTAATCGAAACTAAGCATATGAAAATATTTCACTTAAGTTATTCTGTAGAAATTATCAGTTTAAAAACCCTCAACTCACACTCTCGTGGTCTTGTATTAGATTATACTCCTAAAGCCCTATGCCTGCTCTCGCTAGCCCATAAGTGTTTAGAAAATACTCTTTGAAAACTTAATAAAGTCTAATTCATTTTAAAACGCTCTCGCTGTATTTAAATCAAATGCCTAACTTTAGCTATCCGGTTAAAACCTCACACTCTCGTGGTCTCGATCCTAACCTATTCTACTTTTCTTACTCTCGTAACAAAAAGCCTGGTTTTATAATAAAAAGTCACAACTAGAAATTAAGTTATTTAGGATTTTAGCTTAGGATCGGTTTTACCCGTTCAGTTACTCTTATACATACCGACTCTAGAAAATTAGCTAGACATACTAATCAAAACAGATAAACAAACGATATAATCTAGATGCAGTAGAATACTCATAGTAATTAAATAACGATAATTTAGCATAAAACAAATGACAATTATATTAATACGGTTCAGAACCTGATACAATGCACTATTCCTCAAGCTCCCTCTTCCACAGATGATGGCAAGTTGGAACTCTTGGAATTGAAATTTAACAAGTTCTGAGGCTAAAACAAATAAATCCTAGCTACGATAGCAATTTCCTGATGTTGGAAATTGCTATTTAACGGTAAAGGGAAAAACAGGAAATGAAGAACTGAAATAAAACTGGAAATTTAGGTTGCAAGTTCGGAAGAGCTTCCGCAAGAAAATTATATCAAAAACTCCGTCCCCTTCTTCATCTGATTCTTTGGTATTTATAAGCATTTGTGTTTGTCAGTTGGAGAAAGTTCGTGGGCTTCAGCATGCTGTTTGTTGAGAGAAATCAGGAGACTGGGCAGCTTCGTTGGTCGTTGAGGTTGAGAGAAAGTAGGAGTCACTGAAGACTCTTCCACCTTTCGTTGGCCACGTCTTCACATTCTTCATAAAACTAAATTGGGCTTGTCACGATCGTAAGAACTTGGTGACGGGCATTTTTCACATTAAGTAGCGTGTTACGGTCGTAACCAATATGTGATGGTCGTCACGCGCTAGAAGTGTGTTACGATCGTAAGAGAGCTGTTACGACCGTCAGAGCTACAAAATATGCAGACTTTGGCAGATTGTTGGTTTCTTCTATCTTTTCATGTTGAATTTCTTCATATGCTCTTTTTGCACACTTTTGAGTAGAGAACCATTGTACCTGTGGAAAAACATAAAAACTCGAAACAATCGGGAGTTAAACGGATTAATGCACTATGAAAATGGACTAAAAATGCGGTGTTTATATGATACGATTTCTCGTTATCAAGGCCATTAATAAAACATTAAAAGAAAATGTGCCATTAGGAAAGTCTGCGAGTCGAAAAGTTAACAGCAAAGGGAAGACATTTAAATGGATGCCAGAAGGCATTAAGATTGTCATTACATAAAGCCTCAATAGGGCCAGAAAATATGATGATAAAAAAGAACTACAAACAAAAGTCATAAGATGGTCAAAAGGGGAGCTTCGACTTTAACTGAAGAAAGTTGACCTTGTGAGTCTGAAGGAGTGTCTCGCATAGAGCTTTGTCGAGCTTGGCTGCTGAAAGTTTCTTTTTAAGCTGTTGGGCATTGTCAATGAAGTCCATAGTACGTTTCAGCTCTTTGGCCATTTCAGTATCGTCGAAGTCCTTCAGCTCAAGATTGCATTTTTCAGCATTGGAGATCTTGTTTTGCAGTTCTATGATTTGCTGTTTCCATGTGTCAATATCCCTTTGATTCGACAGCATCTCTTCCTGTCTTTTAGCTTGGGCATTTTCCAGATATTTGACTTTAGCCTCTGAGGCGTGCGCTTCATCCCAAGCTAAATGTTCCAGTGCAGTTGTATTTTCAATGGTGCTTTGAAAGGTGGGAAGAAGCTGGAAGTCCTCAGACATCTGATTTATTAAAGTAGTTAACTCTATAAGGAAATTAGATACCTCTTTTTTAAGGGTCGAGAGGTCTAGTTTTTGGAGGGTGTCCTTCAGAAAGAGAGAAGCAGTTTGATCTGCATTAAGATACTGTGGATGTCTCCCCTGAAGAACTTGTCTTTAATCTTCTGAAGAATAGGGCCAACAAAGTCATCTGGAGCTGAACCCCTAGAGGTGGTCGAGGTACTAAGGCTGTTACCTGAGGAGCTATACTTCTTCCCAAGTATCATTTTGGCATATTCTCGAGGATTCGACCATCTAAGGGCTGCCAGTGGGTCTTCAGAAGTGCCTGTAGCCTTAGGAGTTGGATTTTTGACAGGACTTTTTTCAGCCTCAGGTGAAGTGGTCTGATCCCTCTCAGTTCTCTCTCTTTCATCCTCTCCATCCTCTTCTTGTTCTTCTTCATCTTCGACTTCTTCTTCTTCTTCTTCTTCTTCATCATTTTGGTTGTCATCCCCTTGATCATCATTATTTCCCATAGTGTCCGTCTGTTCATTGGCAGTTTGATCGAGGTGATCATTGCCTGGTTCATTTTCAAGGCAGTTTTCCTCTTCGACCAGCGTCCTCTCTGCTTCCATGGCAATGGTTTCTGTGTGAGGTTGTTTGCTAGAAACATCATCCTTTTCAAGATCAGAGCCATCTGTCTGGGATTGTTGAGTGGTGGTCTTGGCAGGCGAGTTTTTGTCTGTTTTGTCCGCTGTCGAAGGAGGAGCTGTAAGGAGGATAGGTTGGTTAATTTCGCTTATTGAGCTGTACCCAGAACCAAGGTCAGAAGTGGGGTGATAAGTTTGCTCACCTTGGCTATTCAGAAGAGTTGGTGTAGAGGTCGACGTAGTTTGTGGTGGGTTAGAATCACCTACATCAGCCTGAAACTACAAGTAAAGAGAATAAGATTGAAAGAGATTTGAGTAGGGAGTGCAAATGCTATGAGGAATATGGTGTGCATACCTGAGCATTTGTAGCATCAAGGCTTGAGTTTTCACTCTCATGAGTGCCAACGTTCGATTTCGACGCGGCCTTGGAGGATTTTTTCTCGACACCACTAGTGGTAGGTGTCTTTTCAAGAATTTTGGCTGCCTTCGAGGAAGGTTGGCCAGTAGCTCCAGAAGCTTTGGTAAGCTTCCTTTTCCTTTTAGCTATGACCTCCTCAGGAGATTCATCATCATCATCTAAAGGGATGATTGTTTGGGCGCCTTTCTTGGTTTTCTTTTGAGGCGTTGGAGGTTTTCGAGCAATCTAAGAAGTTGATGCAAACATTAGAAGACAATCACACAAAGAAGACTTAGGCAAAGGATATAAAATACCTTTGTGCCTTCAGGTTCTTTTTTAGCCTGTACAACATCATCCTTAGCTGGTTTGGTCTTCCTGGGCATAGCTGAAAAGACAAAGATAGTTATTACAAGTTAATAATTAAGTGGTTAGTTAAAAATCACAAATCATGGGCCTCAAACCTTCATATATTTCGAATTCGATATGAACACCCTCGATCCCTATATGAAGGTGTCATTTGAAACTGTCCAGCGTATGTTTAGTCGCAACCACCCTTTTGGCTTTCGGTTGAGACTGCTGTCGAAGGATTTTTATGGAATCACCACAGACAAACCAGTCTGGAAATAGAGAGGCAAGTGCCACTCAAAAGTCAGCGTTAGGCAGTCGAGGGAACTTTGGAGGAAAAAGTTCAAAAGCCACCTCATAACGCTTCTCAAGAGGAACGTTTGAAGGGATTTTTAAATTATCCATTTTTTGTAGAAATTTCTCCTTCAAAGTGACAGCAGCCTCACGAACGGTTCGACTAATATCATCTGGTCGGTAGACAGTTTCAAAGTACCATTGGAAGGCTTGAATTTCTTTGATATGAGTGAACTTACTCTTCCTGGTTTTCTCCTGCACATTAAGGAAAGCTTGGTCAAGTAAAGAGGAGAAAGCAGCAGCATCAAGAAATTGTTCACTATAGTGCTTCGACCACTAGTAGTGAAATGGTTGAGTACACAAAAAACTGGGTTGAAAGTACACAGGGGAAAGCACTGCTTTTCGAGCGTTCAACCGGTCGAAATGGATTGCAGCACCTCCTTCGTCGAAGCTGGCAGTGTAACACCCCCAATCTATACCCCTAAATAGATAAAGGATTAAAAATTCATCAGAGTATAATTAAACATTCATGGCATAGACTGCGGCGTCACATCAATTGAGACAAAACACAATAAACCTGCTCATAAAGATATGCAACAATCAGGTAGTAATACAAACAGAGGAACTTAGTTCCTACTACCCACAATTCAGATACAGAATAAAAGCGGAAAATCTGTAACTGAATCTCATATATATATATATATATATCACATAAAAAGTTTATCTGTCATACACAGAATCATACATATACAATCCAAAAGGTATATATATATACATATACACAATAAATCACAACGATCTCCCCGACTACCCGGTGCTACATATCAGAGCCGATCGACAAAAGAATGAAGACCTAAGCTTCACAAAACGACCTCCAACATCTAATCTGCAATGCCTCATAGAGCATTCAAAACAGCAGAAGGGTGAGAAACACAATCATAATATAATTGCATACAATTATATAATAACACAAAAATACACATGTAAAATATTCTCACCACAACTTACACCAGAATTCAAACACAAAACAACATAATGCATATCTCATATATCCATCACCAAGGCATATCAATCATGCACAATGCATTTATCACACACACACACACACACACACACACACACACATATATATATATATATATATATATATATCTCAGCTCATCAATTCCATTCACAATTCCACACAAAATCAATCCATTCATGATTTATGCAAATGCAAAGAGCCCGATACAACGATTCTATGCAAATGCGGTACCAACCATCCATCATCTCAACACTAGTTCACTCAGGAACTATTGGAACCATCACTTCTTAGTTAATGTAACTCCCCGTCGGGCAAACGATGTTCCCCGTCGCTTTCGGTCTTCTTGGTATAAGGCTCACGACGTTTATGGATCGCTTTCAGTCCTCTTTGTATAAGGCTCACGATCCGATCGCTTTCGATCCTCTTTTTATAAGGCTCACGATCGTCTATAATCATCGCTTTCAGTCCTCTCGGTATAAGGCTCACGATGTTATAGCGGATTCCCTCTGGAATCGTTTCGTCGCTCACACCCACTAGGGCACACGACATCACAAGAATGCATATCATGATGCTTGGCATACAATGACTCATGACATTCAAATGCACACATATACACATCCATAATCATGCATATATCATCAAATACAACATATTGCATTTACTTGCCCTTAGGCCACAAACCATCATCACAACATCTTATCACATGCATTTTCATCACACAACAGCACACAAGTCATACAATACCCATATCAACAGCACATTGCATGATACACATCAATTACACAAAATTACAACGACAAAAGTCGACAAAATGACACTATTCCAAATTCCCGACATAATTAAATCGGCCAACAATCTCAAAACCATTTTAATGAGAAAGTACATTTTATTAGCTTTCCAACGATACCAAGAATGTTCAAAACGGATAATCGGAACACAAGTTACGGACGTACAAAGAAAAGGAATCGCGAAAAGACAACATTTTGCACCCTCTCTGGTCCTACGCGTATTGCCCTGAGCCATACGTGTATTGCCCAGCTCACTCGCCTATCCATACACGTATTTCCCAAGGTGATACGCGTATGAGCAGAGACCAATCCCTCTTCAAAAATTCCTCTAAAACCCTAATACGCGTAATGCCTCACTTGATACGCGTATTGCCCAATTCCTTATGCGTACCATTACGCAAATGAGCAGATGGTCGGGAAAATGGAACTCCATACGCGTATTGCCTTAACCAATACGCGTATTGCCTTGAGTGATATGCGTATGGGCAGTGGAAAACCAGAATTTTTCCTGCATAATTTTTCTGCGAAATTCAACCATTTTCCTCTCCAAATCTCTTTTAAACACCAGAAAAATACCAATTGAATGCTTAACAACACCTATCTAACATGTATCAACAATAAGGAACCTTAAAACATGATTTCAGACACAATTTGAATCAATTTCCAATCATTTCAACATATTATGGGTTTTTGTTCAATATCCAATTTCAATCCAATAACAACCAAAAACATACATACATAATCATATACAAGTATAAGATAATCGAGTTTCGTACCCTTACCCGATTTAATCGTGTTTGAAAAGTCGGTTGATCGATTTTCTTAATTCCCAAGTTTTCTCTCTTTTTCTTCTCTTCCTTTCCTTCTTTCTCTTTTTCTTCTTCTCTTTTTCTTTCCTTTCTAACTTTTTCTCTTTCTATTTCTATTTTACTAACTTAAGGAAAAATAAAGTGAAATGACCAAAATACCCCTACACTCAAATATCTCGCAAACGCTCTCAAAACGCAATAAAACATAATCACGATGAAAAATAATATATTATCAAATAAAAGTCAAAAATAAAATAATATAATAATAAAAATAATTAAATCGACTCGATTAAAAAAAACTAACAAAACCTGGGGCGTTACAACTCTCCCCCACTTAGAGATTTTCGTCCTCGAAAATATTACCTGAGACGAACAACTCCGGATACGACTCCCGCATCCGACTCTCTAACTCCCAAGTCAAATTGCCCTCAGCAGCGCCTCCCCACGCTACTTTCACAAGCGCAATATCCTTGCCTCTTAACCGCTTCAACTCGCGATCCAAAATCCTCACTGGTAATGCCTCAACCGTAAGGTTCTCCCTTACCTCAACTTCATCCATCGGAATCACATGCGACGGATCCGAAACATACTTCCGAAGCTGTGAAACATGGAACACATCGTGCAAATTCGAAAGACTCGGCGGCAATGCCACCCGATAAGCCACAGCACCCACTCTCGCGGATATCTGGTAAGGACCAATAAACCGAGAAGTAAGCTTCTTCGACTTCAATGCACGACCAACACCCGTCATTGGTGTAACTCTAAAAAATACATGATCTCCCTCTTGAAACTCAAGATCTTTCCTCCTTCGATCATGATAACTCTTTTGCCTACTCTGAGAAGCCTTCATTTTCTCACGAATAAGTTTCACCTTTTCCGTAGTCTGTTGCACCAACTCCGGACCAACCACAGAACTCTCACCAGATTCATGCCAACACAACGGTGTTCGACATCTTCTTCCATACAACGCTTCAAAAGGCGCCATTCCAATACTTGAATGGAAACTATTGTTATACGTGAATTCAATCAACGCAAGATAACTATCCCACGCACCACCTTGCTCAAGAACACAAGCCCGCAACAAATCTTCCAACGACTGAATAGGTCTCTCGGTCTGACCATCCGTCTGCGGATGATAAGCAGAACTCAATCTCAACTTGGAACCTAACGCCTTTTGCAAACTTTCCCAAAATCTGGAAGTAAACCTCGGATCTC
Source organism: Lathyrus tuberosus (assembly GCA_022829125.1). NCBI lineage: Eukaryota > Viridiplantae > Streptophyta > Magnoliopsida > Fabales > Fabaceae > Lathyrus > Lathyrus tuberosus. The sequence goes on along the minus strand of JALAZF010000414.1, from coordinate 2,436,455 downwards.
GATCTGAAATAATACTCAATGGAACACCATGTAGTTTCACAATCACACTGATATAAATCTCAGCCAACCTCTCCAAGGAAAAGCTGATGTCAATCGGAATGAAATGCACCAATTTAGTCAGCCTATCCACAATCACCCAAATGACATTATGTCCCCTCTGTGTATTCGGCAACCCTGTCATAAAATCCATAGAAATGCTGTCCCATTTCCACTCGGGAATATCCAACGGTTGCAACAAACCACTAGGCTTCTGATGTTCTACCTTAGACTTCTAACACGTCAAACACGCATAAACAAATTGAGCCACATCCCTCTTCAATCCAGACCACCAAAAGATCTTCTTCAAATCCTGATACATCTTATTAGCTCCCAGATGTATACTCAAATTACTCCGGTGTCCTTCCTCCAAAATCATCTTTTTCAAGTCCGAATCATCAGGAATACAAATTCTACCACGAAATCTCAAAACACCGTTATCATCCTCTTTAAAGTCACCATCCACACTTTGATCTCCAACCATCAACAAATCAACAAATTTCATATCCAGCTTCTGTTTCTCGCTAACGGCTAACAGAAAATCATTAGTGACCTTTAACATTCCAAGCCTCACGCTGTCAGACGTCAATTCACACACCAAACTCAAATATCTAAATGCTTCCAAAAGTTCCCACTCTTTAACCATCAAAACAGACATATGCAAAGATTTCCGGCTCAACGCATCGGCTACCACATTAGCTTTACCAGGATGGTAATTCAAGCCAAAGTCGTTGATAAGTGCAAATTGTACCTATTTTTGTATATAAGTTTTGTTGCACTTATCATTACTTTGTGTTAAAATTGGTTGAATAAATCCCACTTTATGTATAAATACGTTTACTTTACGTTTTAGTGTATATATTGCGCATTGTTTAAATATTACTTAGTTTAATTGATTTTTATCTCAATTTTGTAGGTAGTTAATAAAGGCTATCTTACCATATTCTTGAAGAGCATTAAATAAGCTTTCCAATGTTTCCGACCGTGCATAAATCGGAGTTTCGGTGAAGAAGTTGTGGCCAAAATAAGGACTGGTTTTCTATCATGTTCGCACTGCGAACTGGCAGCGAGCATTCGCTTTGCAAAGTCCAGCGAAGGAGCCCAGAATTGGGCAGGGGCGAAAGAGACCAAAGTTCGCACTGCGAACCAGTCAGCGAGCATTCGCACTACGAATGATTCATTCGCACTGCAAACCAACGAAGGAAAGCAAAGGCGGTTTAGCAATCAGAGGCACTTGAAGTGCCATTTTTTGAGTCATTCGCACTGCGAATGATCGTTCGCACTGCGAACTGTGCAGAATTTGAAATGTATATAATTCATTTCAGTTACTTTTTATGGGATGGTTTTGGGGATTCTTTCTCCAACTCCATCAAACCTCATTCTTTGGTAGATTAGCTTAGAAAACAACTATGGAGCTTGCATACGGATGAACCGGGGTGGATTGTGCGTCGACCGGCTCTGAAAAATCGCGAGATGTTTGGTTTATTTCTCTTATTCTTTGTGTTTTCTTTATGGTTGGGCTGTGTATATGTATTGACTGTAAACTCATGTATATTTGTCGCCCATGGCGTTATATGATATCTGCTTTACAAATCTTTATTGGTGATTATCTCTGATTTTTGCTTTATGCGCGGGGTTTGGGTTGCGTTAGACATAACCTTCACGAACTTCGATTAGGGATTATTGTCTGTTAGTTTCTGGACTCTAGAGATAGATTTAGGAGCTCACAATCTTCAATAGGCGTCGAAGCTTAATGCCTTCCGTGTTTCGAGGCTTCGCTCGCGAGAGTGACGAAGAGAGTGACACGGTTGTTATCTCAACTTTGTGTTAGACATAACCTGTGTTGTGAGCGATGCTGGGTGATATTGAGGAGTATTGTAGGTTGAGTATAACTGGTCGGTAAGTTTAAGTTTGTGAGGAGTCGATTATGTGCACGCCTGAGAAGTTTCTTGTTGCTGAAGAATGAATTTTGTTTTATGTTTTGATATTTGCTTTTCTGTTTCTATGTTTAAACCATTTAAACCCAAACTCATTAACGCGAGAGATTTTCGAACGACATTCTTTCCCTCGAACCGATCTCTGTGGATACGACATAAATCCCGGAGGGAATTCTTTCCGAAAATAAATATTTTTGCTGCTTGCCCTATTCTGCAGCCAACAAAATGGCGTCGTTGCCGGGGACTGGTTTTGATATTGAATCGCATTGCGATAGTTTATTTGTTTTTGAGTTTTGTATATATCGTATATATTGTCTGTTTCCATTATGTTTGTTCAAGTGTTGTATACATTTTGTTCCTGTAACGTTTGTTTAAGTGTTTGGTTAGGACGCTTGCTTTTGGTTGCACGGTGAGACATCACCATGGCATGAATGAAAGAAGTTTCTAATTAAGCACCGTAAAGGCGTCGAGCTTACGACGTAAAACAAGCATGTTTTATAGTTTTTCTTTTCGAATGTTTTTGGTTGTTGTTTGCTCACAAATTTTGATTGACTTATTTGAGGATGCTTTTGTGATTTTCCAAGTTGGTTCGTTTCAACTTGCAGATGTTTGGTAATGATTTTGTTAAGTTTTGTACACGTCCGAGGTATGTGTTTATCGCTTTCTATACTTTAGCATATTCATGATACTTAGGCTTTTTACAAACTTCCATGCCATTCATTCTTTTGTATACTTGTTCTATTGTGAATCACTTTAGTTCCCAACCTTTTTGTGAGGTGGCTTTCCATTGTTCATATATGCACGGAGAACCAACATTCTTGTTCTAACTGGATTTTATTATGTTGAATCTTTTATTTGTGTTGATTATATGAATGCATGAAAAAGATCAAGGCAATTGTTTCATATTGAGAACAACTACCTTAGCCAGATAGTTAATTCACCTTGTGAGTGTGTGAGAATTCGTAACCCCTTTGAACTTTTTGATCCATGTTTTTATTTGAACTTAATGCTTATCTATGAATATTTAGTTCACTTATTTTTAAATGGATTTTGTTTTTTCTTGGACCTCAACTATGTGTTGTTGTATGGATTTTTTTCCTTGCCTTAGAAAGTAGGGAGTATTCACATGATGGTGCGGTTGAATTCAAGTTAGGGAGAGGATGATTGTATACTCATTGGTTGAATTCTATGAGGATTGAAAAAGAAAAGAAAAAAGAGAAAAATATGACAAAGAAAATAAAAGAAAAATTTGAAAAAGAAAGAAAAAGAAAATCCTTGAGAAAGGAAACAAAAAGAGTTCAATAATTGTGCTAAATAAGTATTGTGTGTTGTGTAGCACTTGGGATTTTGGAAGAAGTTGGTTGAAATTTTGTGTGTGAATCTTTGTGAGTTTTCACTCCCTTAGGTTTAGGCAAGTTTTTGTTTCAATTACCTTTAGAAATTGCCCCTTGTTTGTTTACCCGACCACGCTACAGCCTTGAAAAGCCCTTGTGATTCTTGCCTTTGTATTTTCAATGTGAATTTGTGGATGTATGCATAATTTAGTCTTTTGTTTGCATGAGTGTTGTGTGAGTGTAAAGTACCTTATTGTGTGTTTTTCATCTACCGATGATTGTTTTTACTAGGTGTGATTCACTTTGGAACTTGTGTTGTTTTAGAATTTTTGGCATGATTTTTGTATTTTGCATTTGTTTCATGACTATGTTGTCGTCGTAGTTTAGTGGTAAGTATTTACTTTTTGTGTGTACTATTTTCATTTGAACATTTCATTCGTTTCCGTTTTTCAAAACCTGTTGATTCGTCATTCTTTGGATATTGCTTGTGCATTTTCAAGTTTGTTTGATTCTTGTTTGTGGACAAACAATTATGTAAGTTGGGGAGAGTTTGATAAGTGCAAATTGTACCTATTTTTGTATATAAGTTTTGTTGCACTTATCATTACTTTGTGTTAAAATTGGTTAAATAAACCCCACTTTATGTGTAAATACGTTTACTTTACGTTTTAGTGTATATATTGCACATTGTTTAAATATTACTTAGTTTAATTGATTTTTATCTCAATTTTGTAGGTAGTTAATAAAGGCTATCTTGCCATATTCTTGAAGATCATTGAATAAGCTTTCCAACGTTTCCGACCTTGCGTAAATCAGAGTTTCGGTGAAGAAGTTGTGGCCAAAATAAGGACTGGTTTTCTATCATGTTCGCACTGCGAACTGGCAGCGAGCATTCGCTTTACGAAGTCCAGCGAAGGAGCCCAGAATTGGGCAGGGGCGAAAGAGACCAAAGTTCGCACGGCGAACCAGTCAGCGAGCATTCGCACTGCGAACCAACGAAGGAAAGCAAAGGCGGTTTAGCAATCAGAGGCACTTGAAGTGCCATTTTTTGAGTCATTCGCACTGCGAATGATCGTTTGCACTGTGAACTGTGCAGAATTTGAAATGTATATAATTCATTTCAGTTACTTTTTATGGGATGGTTTTGGGGATTCTTGCTCCAACTCCATCAAACCTCATTCTTTGGTAGATTAGCTTAGAAAACAACTATGGAACTTGCATACGGATGAACCGGGGTGGATTGTACGTCGACCGGCTCTGAAAAACCGCGAGATGTTTGGTTTATTTCTCTTCTTTGTTTGTGTTTTCTTTATGGTTGGGTTGTGTACATGTATTGACTGTAAACTCATGTATATTTGTCGCCCATGGCGTTATATGATATCTGCTTTACAAATCTTTATTGGTGATTGTCTCTGATTTTTGCTTTATGCGCAGGGTTTGGGTTGCGTTAGATATAACGTTCACAAACTTCGATTAGGGATTATTGTCTGTTAGTTTCTGGACTCTAGAGATAGATTTAGGAGCTAACAATCTTCAATAGGCGTCGAAGCTTAATGCCTTCCGTGTTTAGAGGCTTCGCTCGCGAGAGTGACGAAGAGAGTGACACAGTTGTTATCTCAACTTTGCGTTAGACATAACCTGTGTTGTGAGTGATACTGGGTGATATTGAGGAGTATTATAGGTTGAGTATAACTGGTCGGTAAGTTTAAGTTTGTGAGGAGTCGATTATGTGCACGCCTGATAAGTTTCTTGTTGCTGAAGAATGAATTTTGTTTTATGTTTTGATATTTACTTTTCTGTTTCTATGTTTAAACCATTTAAACCCAAACTCATTAATGCGAGAGATTGTCGAACGACATTCTTTCGCTCGAACCGATCTCTGTGGATACGACATAAATCCCGGAGGGAATTCGTTCCGAAAATAAATATTTTTGCTGCTTGTCCTATTCTGCAGCCAACAGTCGTAGTCCTTCAAAAATTCCAACCATCTCCGTTGCCTCATATTCAACTCTTTCTGATCAAACAAGTATTTCAAACTTTTATGATCACTAAAGACTTCGAATCTTGCACCATAGAGATAATGCCTCCAAATTTTCAACACAAAAACCACGGCCGCTAATTCCAAATCATGAGTAGGGTAATTCTTCTCATGCATCCTCAATTGCCTCGAAGCATAAGCCACAACCTTACCTTCTTGCATCAACACTCCACCTAAACCAATCAAAGACGTATCACAATACACCACAAACGGTTCAGTAGGATTCGGTAAGACCAAAATCGGAGCTGTAGTCAATCTTCTCTTCAGCTCACTAAAACTTTCCTCACACTGAATATCCCAAATGAATGCTTTACCTTTACAAGTCAACTGGGTCAAAGGAAGTGCTAATTTAGAAAAACCTTCAATGAACCTTCGATAATAACCAGCTAAACCCAAAAAGCTTATAATTTCAGTAACAGATCTAGGAGCCTCCCATTGTAGAACTGCATCTACTTTAGATGGATCCACAGCAATACCATTACCTAAAATCACATGCCCAAGAAAACTCACTTCTGACAGCCAGAACTCACACTTGGACAACTTGGCAAAAAGTTTCCTTTCCTTTAAAATTTGCAACACAATACGCAAATGTTCCGCATGTTCCTCCCGGGACTTAGAATAAATCAAAATGTCATCAATAAACACAACAACAAATCGATCCAAATGCTCATGGAAAATACGATTCATATACTCCATAAACACACCTGGCGCATTAGAAACCCCGAACGACATCACAGAATATTCGTAATGACCATATCGTGTCCTAAAAGCCGTCTTTTGAATATCTTCCTATTTCACTCTAATCTGATGATACCCTGACCTCAAATTAATCTTACTAAACACACAAGCACCTACCAACTGGTCCATCAAATCATCAATTCTCGGAAGAGGATACTTATTCTTAATTGTCACCTTATTTAACTGGCGATAATCAATACACAATCGCATACTTCCATCTTTCTTTTTCACCAATAAAACTGGAGCACCCCAAGGCGATACACTTAGCCTCACAAACCTCTTGTCTAACAATTCATTCAACTGCTTCTTTAACTCAACCAACTCAGATGCCGACATACGATAAGGTGCCATAGACACAGGTCTAGTACCAGGAACTAGATCTATAGAAAACTCCACCCCTCTCTCTGGCGGCACATCTGAAATATCCTCTGGAAACAACTCGAGAAATTCACACACAACTGGACACACATCAAGTACAACTTGACTCTCCACAGTCAACGATGCAAACAACCTGAACAATTGTGCTTCATCCGCCAAAAGTTTCTTCAACTCTTTGGTAGATAAGAAACTCGATTCCTCATCTTCTTCAAGAGAAGGAAATCTTACCAGCTTATGATAACAATCAATATGCACTCGATTGAACTGCAACCAATTCATACCCAGAACCACATCTAAACCTTCCAACGGCAAACACACCAAATCCATCTCAAAATCTTGACCATAAATGGTCAAAGGACAACTTAAACAAACCAAAGAAGTAGTTACTGATCCCATTGCTGGAGTATCAATAACCATCTCTCCATCCATCGAAGACAACAAAAGATTCAAACGCTTCACGCATTCAGACGAAATAAACGAATGAGTCACTCCGGTATCAATAATAGCAACTAAAGGCGTACTATTAATAAAGCAAGTACCTCTGATCAGACGGTCTGCACTTGTAGTCTGAGTCCCTGCCAATGCAAAGACTTTCCCACCAGCTGGAGCTTGCTTTGGTTTCGGACACTTCGTACTAATATGATCAACTTCACCACAGTTGAAACACTTCACCACATTCTTCCTCTTGCACTCAGCTGTTACATGCCCTATACCTCCACAATTGGAACACTTCCCCAAATTCTTCCTACATTCGAACTGACGATGTCCTAAGTTACCACACCTATAATATCTCAGAGAGTTAGACATACCTCCCCCACTTGACCTTTTCTCAAAATTACCCCTTTGCTTACCCTTGTCAGCTGGTGTCACATAAGGACCACCACGAAACGGTTGCTTCCCTTTCCTTTCGTTTACACTCTTATAGTGAGTAGAACAAGCTTTGCTATCTTCCTCATAAATCCTACAACAATCCACCAAATTTGAAAACCTCATAATCCTTTGATAACCGATTTCCTGCTTAATCTCAGGACGCAATCCCTTCTCAAACTTCACACACTTAGAAAACTCTGCAGTAGCTTCAGCATAATGTGGATAAAACTGAATAAGTTCCACAAACTTAGCAGTGTAATCAACAACAGACATATTACCTTGTTTCAATTCCAAGAACTCTATCTCTTTCTTTCCTCTTACATCTTCAGGAAAATACTTCCTAAAAAATTCCCTGCTGAACAAAGCCCAAGTGACCTCTTCACCTGTAACTTCCAACACATGACGCACACTAACCCACCAATCATCAGCTTCCTCCTGCAACATGTGAGTACCCAGTCTCACCTTATGTTCCTCAACACAGTCCATTACTCGAAAGATTCTTTCAATCTCTTTAAGCCAAATCTGTGCACCATCAGGATCATGTCTCCCTTTGAAGATAGGCGGTTTGTTCTTCCTGAACTCATCATTTCCACCAGCATTAGGTGCACCCTGCACAGCCCGAGCCATAGCTTGCATAGCAGCAGCCAAAGCAGCGTCATTCCTACCAGCCATATTCTGTTCATTTCCAATAACAGCAACTATGGTTAAACAAACAGCTCACCCAAACACAACGACCAACAAGGACTGACACAAACTGACACGGACTGGCTATGATACCACTTAATGTAACACCCCCAATCTATAAATAAACATTCATGGCATAGACTGAGGCGTCACATTAATTGAGACAAAACACAATAAACCTGCTCATAAAGATATGCAACAATCAGGTAGTAATATAAACAGAGGAACTTAGTTTCTACTACCCACAATTCAGATACAGAATAAAAGCGGAAAATCTGCAACTAAATCTCATATATATATCACATAAAAAGTTTATCTGTCATACACAAAATCATACATATACAATCCAAAAGGTATATATATACATATACACAATAAATCACAACGATCTCCCCTACTACCCGGTGCTACATATCAGAGTCGACCGACAAAAGAATGAATACCTAAGATTCACAAAAAGACCTCCAGCATCTAATCTGCAATGCCTCATAGAGCATTCAAAACAGCAGAAGGGTGAGAAACACAATCATAATATAATTGCATACAATTATATAATAACACAGAAATACACATGTAAAATATTCTCACCACAACTTACACCAGAATTCAAACACAAAACAACACAATGCATATCTCATATATCCATCACCAAGGCATATCAATCATGCACAATGCATTTATCACACATATATATCTCAGCTCATCAATTCCATTCACAATTCCACACAAAATCAATCCATTCATGATTTATGCAAATGCAAAGAGACTGACACAACGACTCTATGCAAATGCGGTACCAACCATCCATCATCTCAACACTAGTTCACTCAGGAACTATTGGAACCATCGCTTGTTAGTTAATGTAACTCCCCGTCGGGCAAACGATGTTCCCCGTCGCTTTCGGTCCTCTTGGTATAAGGCTCACGACGTTTATGGATCACTTTCAGTCCTCTTTGTATAACGCTCACGACCCGATCGCTTTCGGTCCTCTTTGTATAAGGCTCACGATCGTCTATAATCATCGCTTTCAGTCCTCTCGGTATAAGGCTCACGATGTTATAGCGGATTCCCTCTGGAATCGTTTCGTCGCTCACACCCACTAGGGCACACGACATCACAAGAATGCATATCATGATGCTTGGCATACAATGACTCATGACATTCAAATGCACACATATACACATCCATAATCATGCATATATCATCAAATATAACATATTGCATTTACTTGCCCTTAGGCCACAAACCATCATCACAACATCTTATCACATGCATTTTCATCACACAACAGCACACAAGTCATACAATACCCATATCAACAGCACATTGCATGATACACATCAATTACACAAAATTACAACGACAAAAGTCGACAAAATGACACTATTCCAAATTCCTGACATAATTAAATTGGCCAACAATCTCAAAACCATTTTAATGAGAAAGTACATTTTATTAGCTTTCCAACGATACCAAGAATGTTCAAAACGGATAATCGGAACACAAGTTACAGACGTACAAAGAAAAGGAATCGTGAAAAGACAACATTTTGCACCCTCTCTGGTCCTACGCGTATTGCCCTGAGCCATACGTGTATTGCCCAGCTCACTCGTCCATCCATACGCGTATTGCCCAAGATGATACGCGTATGAGCAGAGACCAATCCCTCTTCAAAAATTCCTTTAAAACCCTAATACGCGTAATGCCTCACTTGATACGCGTATTGCCCAATTCCTTATGCGTACCATTACGCAAATGAGCAGATGGCCGGGAAAATGGAACTCCATACGCGTATTGCCCTAGTTCCTTCATTGCCATACGCGTATTGCCTTAACCAATACGCGTATTGCCTTGAGTGATATGCGTATGGGCAGTGGAAAATCAGAATTTTTCCTGCATAATTTTTCTGCGAAATTCAACCATTTTCCTCTCCAAATCTCTTCTAAACACCAAAAAAATACCAATTGAATGCTCAACAACACCTATCTAACATGTATCAACAATAAGGAACCTTAAAACATGATTTCAGACACAATTTGAATCAATTTCCAATCATTTCAACATATTATGGGTTTTTGTTCAATATCCAATTTCATTCCAATAACAACCAAAAACATACATACATAATCATATACAAGTATAAGATAATCGAGTTTCGCACCCTTACCCGATTTAATCGTGTTTGAAAAGTCGGTTGATCGATTTTCTTAATTCCCAAGTTTTCTCTCTTTTTCTTCTCTTCCTTTCCTTCTTTCTCTTTTTCTTCTTCTCTTTTTCTTTCCTTTCTATTTTTTTCTCTTTCTATTTCTATTTTACTAACTTAAGGAAAAATAAAGTGGCATGACCAAAATACCCCTACACTCAAATATCTCGCAAACGCTCTCAAAACGCAATAAAACATAATCACGATGAAAAATAATATATTATCAAATAAAAGTAAAAAATAAAATAATATAATAATAAAAATAATTAAATCGACTCGATTAAATAAAACTAACAAAACCTGGGACGTTACAGGCAGTATGAAGAACGACATGGCCCTTTTTCTCATATAGACATCTAGGGAAAATTTGGGCCAACCCAAATTGGCGAGAGACAAGGTTTGGTTGGTAAGCAATCAAGGCTGCCATATCTCTTCCAAGATTCAGCCTATGGGTAATAAATCTAAGAATCAAGAAAGCTTCCCAGATTGGAACAAATTCAGTATGGAGCTTTTTTGTCGAATTGGGGAATGGCCTTGTGAACCATTAAGGGTCACATCTTCTTTCAGCAAAAGGAGCCATACTAGGTGTGAACTCATACCGCTTGGCAAACATCATAATATAGCTGGAGAAGACTCCTTTGAGCGTTTCCCCATCATCATTAGGGGTGAGTTTTACCAGGCGAGTCCCTTCGACCCTCCTCTCTTTGATTTCAGTGGAGTTCTCATCGACTTTCCCTTTCCTGGAAAGGCTGGCTTCAAAGGTTGCGTTAAGCCATAATTGAAGTAGCCAAAGGGGGCCATTCAGGTGTACAGTGCCCTGGGCCTCTAAATCTTTAAGTCGAGATACCCCTTAGCTAATGGATTCATAGAGATTTGCCAGGATTAATTCACTAAGGCAAACCCCTCTGTTGTGGTGGAGTTGGTTGACTAGAGTTAGATATTTCTTAGCCACTTGTAGGGATTTGGAGCAAAAAAATACCTAGACAGCCACGTGGTGAGGAATGCAATGTGTTCCTGATCAGATACTTCGACAGTGTCACGTTTGAAGTGGTGGTTTATGAAATGGGTATAGGTAAGTTTGGAATTGGATATCCCTATAATATCCTCTGCATCAGTTTCAGGGTCATAAGCAATGCCATCTGGTCGAAGCCCTGTGATGGCAGCTACATCGAAGAGGGTAGGGGTGGCCATCCCACAGGGAAGATGAAAAGTATAGTGGGTACTATCCCAAAAATAGAGGGATGCTGCCAACAAGTTTAAACAATAAGGAATGTTGGTCTTCGACAGCATGAGCAAGTCATAAATTCCTATTGTTTTCCATTGTTCAGTTTTGACCTTCTCCATCTTGGCCATCCAAAGGTCAAAATCTTTCAACGGGCTAACAGCTCTCACCAATCTAGTGCCATCTTGGAGGTATCTAAGGTCCATCTTGGTTAAAGTGGGTCTATCAGGGGAAGTTTCACCTATTTTAGGGTTGCTTTTTTGCCCTAATGGTCTGGATTTACGGTAGGAAGGAAAAAACTCACTAAGTTTTTCATCAGTAGCCTTAACATCGGCTAAGGGGCCAGATAAAGCGTAAGGTTTGTCAGAGATGATAAGAGGAATCATTACCTGAGATTCATAGATACATCTCACTTCTGCAAGACGAGGTTCTGGCATGAATTGGTGATTCTTTACCACCTTAGGTCCTGGAAGGTTTGAAAACGGTGAAAGAGATTGCTTGAACTGTGTGACCTTACCCGTTTGACCTTTCTTTCCTTGAGGAACGGGTTGTGAGGACGCCATTGTTGAGAAGAAAGGAAGTTGCGTTCTGTTTTTTTTTTTAGGAAAAGTTTGAAGAATGAAGAAATAAGTTGCAAGAAATTCTGAGAATGCAAAAGTTTTGCAAGTTGGGAAAAAGGGTATTTATAGGCGTTTGGAAGTTAAAAAGATTGTGAATCCACCGTTAAAACAAATACGGTAGTGGGACGCGTGTCTTCTTTTGAAATTTCTTGAGTCGTGGTAGTTATGATCAGACTGTGAAATGTCTAGTTTCAAGAAAAGGTAATGATGAAGACTGATCACAGATACGGCTGAAAAGACGTTTGAAGATTCACCATCATGACACGACGTCATAAGCGTGGTTGAAAGAAACTGAATAGTTTCTAGATCGTGGGTTGGTCAGTTATGACCATGTTTTTTCATAGTCGAATGAGCAGGTGTCGAAAATTGTTTTATAAAAAAATGACCTTCCTACCAACACTGGCGAAAAGACATTTTTGGGGGGCAATTTGTTAGCTCCTAATTCGACGTTACTTGTTTTTAAATAAATTGGGCTTTAAAGAAGTTATTCTTGGCCAAGTCGAAGTTATAGGCTGAAAGAAAGAAGGCTTCGACCACACTTGGTGAAAGCCTGAGTCGAAGAAAGAGGTCTTGAGACTTCAAATATTGCTAAGTCCAGGGAATCCATTCGACTGGATAATGCGCTGCAGGTACAGTTAATTATTGGAGGGAAGTTCTACTATTTGAATTTGAAAAGAGGACAAGTAGCGAAGATCCCGAAGTTGAAGACATGCAAAGTGCCAAGTGGCGTGTTTTAGGAGTAAACTGTCAAATGGTGGTTATTTTAGAGTATTATAAATAGGTTAGTTCTAGAGTTAGAATGAGTGTGAAAAAATCGTGTTGTACAAGTAACTCCATAATCACTCAAAATATCCAGCGTGTAGAGAAAAGGGTGAAGCGAGAATGTACGTGATTGTAACCACCATTATCTTTCATTGCAATGCAATCTACTTTGAAGTTTCTACCTTAGATCCTTTACTTTGAAGTCCTTTAATTCAGCCTTTTACTTCTGAGCATTTTACATTACAAAGTTTTTACTTTGCAGTTTTTACATTAAGAAGCCTTTACCTTCAAGCATTTACATTTCTGCAGTTTATTCAAGACTTTATGCATTGCCTTTACCATTTAAACTTCAGTTTTCATTGAATTTGCTTTTACATCGTCTTCTTTAAATTTCTTGTTCGACTTAAACACTTTCCTGCCGTTTATCACTTTTTATTTACGTTTCATAGCGTCCTTTTTGTTTGCCAGCATGGTCGAAATGTTTGCTTTATGCATTTGTGAAATATTTTAAATACACTTATAGCATATGTCCTAGGATCAATCTGATCGATCCTGTAAGTTACTAGAACTTTATTGTTTTAAAAGATCAGCGGTTGTTTACCAATTTCCAAGGTAAACAGTCTCCCACTTTGCATATTAACTTTACCATTTTTAATGTTTTACAATACAAACAAATAAAAATAGTCCTAAGTGAGATTCAAATAGACATTAAGGTTCGTTTATAGAGACAAGATATGATAAATAGCTACATACATGTAGGATAAGATAATAACATGATAGATACTTATCCTCTCCTCTTATGTGTTTGGTGCACACATGATAAGAAAATGGATAACATTATTTTATTCTGTCAAGTGTTTGGATGCACTTGATACTCACAAGATAATATATATCTCTATATAATTATTGGAAAACTGAAATAATACTAAAACTAATATCAAATTAAAATTGTCATACACATAAGTACCACTGTAACAAGTAAACAATTATAAATAAATAGATCGTCAAATTAAAATTGTATCATATTTAAATTGTCATGTGCAAAACTAACAAAAAAACAACAAGAAAGTAACTGTTTTGAGACGACTATATCTCCCTTATCCGACCACTTGAGTCATTTGTATCCAATCCTTATATTAAGGTCTTGTTCTTTGATGATTGGATAAAGATAATTTTTCTCTATACTTCCAAAACCTATGGCCTAAGTTTAGGTCCACATGTTTTACTTTATAAGTCGAACGAAAAAACTTTATGATAGGGTTCTCTCTAGGTACAGTTAAGTATAGGATAATGTAATTAAGGAAGGCATATTTTTCACGCCTGAAAGATACACCAATGCAGTCATTCCCATCGAATGTATCCAATCTTAGGGAGAAGTATACATGTCTCATAATTTATATGTACCTGCATGTGAAGAATATGACATAGTCTGTTTTGAGAATATGGTAGAAATAAGTTAGACTTATTATACATTAATAAGGCCATGTTCACGAAGATTAGAATTCATATCTTTTTAAAATTTGAGTGTGATGTCATGTATCAATATCTATTACAAGACAATATTTACAAGTGGGCGCACAAAGTTCTGACATTGAAAAAGGACAAATAGGACTTGCAAGCTCGTTTGAAAGAAACATTTGATACCTAGCATAAAGTGAAGGGTCACTTTGATGAGAACCAAAGGATGAACTTCGCCTAACTCCGAATGTTATGAGGAGCTAATCAAAGAGATTTAGTTAAATATTGATGCTAAAAGTGAAAGGTTGAAGGCTGATGCAGAAAGATTGAAGAAGAAAACTTAAAAATATAGTGATAACACCAAAGTGTAGATAATAAATCACCATATGAAGAATGAGGAGTTGGAGGCCTCCGTAGTTGGACTTCTAAATGAAATGAAAAAGTTAAAGTCTACCTATTAGCTTAAGTGTATTCAAGATGTAGTGTATTTTGTATTTATGTACATTATATGGTGTGTTTTAATCTCATATGTATACTTTAGCTCAGTTAGGTTGTTAGAATCTCCAACCAACTCTAACAAACTATGTATGTGTATATATAGCATTTCTATATGATGTCTATTAGTTAATGAAAATAGTTAACATTTCATCACTTTTCATCTTTCTTCATCCAAGTTTTATGTTTTGATTCTACCATGGCATGTGAGATCTTCATCATCAACATGGTATCAGAGCTTAACAAGCTCTGGTAGCCATTGTTATCTTCTCCATGCGTTTCACCATTCTTGCAACTCTTTCAAGCTATTTCTTGAATCTTCATCTCTGTTGGATTCTTCTTCCTGGTAATCACATTTCTTGATTTGTTTTCTTTAGTTTCTTTTTTGCAATGGCACACCAGAGCTTAATTGATTTCTCCACTAGTTCTGCAAATCCTTATTACTTGCATCCAAATAAAAACCATGCACTTGTTCTTGTTTCACTACCTATTGATGACAAAAATTATCACACTTGGGCCCGGTCAATGCAAATTGCATTGATTTACAAGAACAAAGATAAATTCAATAATGGAACCCTAACCAAACCTCCCATTACTGATCCTCTTTATTCACCTTGGATTTATGCAATACCTGTAACGCGATTTTTGTGGTTTCGAATCACTATCACTTAGGTACTACAGTTCGATTCATTTTTTATCCTGTGAAGCTGATTAAGGAAGGGAAATAGATGTCTCCAATTAACCCTGCTTGTAAACTGAGGTTGAACAGTAAAAACTGTTGGTTTGCAGATGCTATCAAAATAGGGGGGTCATTCTTAGGGTTATTTTCTTAAGAATACAAGTGTCTGGGTTACTGCGAGGCTTTTGGTTAGGATACTAGACCTGATTTTCTTTGGTTGATGTGTGGAGGTACTGGATTTTGAGTTTTGATTAGTATGCTCGCTAAGATTTTGCAATCTTATGCCACGTATTCCTGTTTAACGAAACAGGGAAATCAGAGTGATCGTAGTTCCTCCTATTCTATGGGAGGAAAGAGGTTGTTTTGGTGTCTTGTTCAAAGCCCAAGACATGAAGGTAAAGGTGGTTTGTATCTTGTTCAAAGCCCAAGATGTGAAGCTAAAGGGTTTTGGGGGAGAGAGATTTTATCATCTCTAAAGAGGAGTTGTTGATGTTTGTATGCAGTGAGCAAGACACAAATTTGATGCTAAAAGGTTGATTGACTCAACCGGGATTTTCTTTATACAAAGCCTAAGAGGAGGCTAGAAGTTTGACTTTTTCGGGGAAAATGTTCTTTCTGTCTTGTACAACGCCCAAGATTGAGGCTAAAAGAGATTTTGACTCCGTTGGGGAGAATGTATCTTGTATAAAGCCCAAGATGGAGGCTGAAATGGTTTGACTCAACAAGAGAGTACTTTTATCTGTCCTGTATAAATCTCAAGACGAAGGCTAAAAAAGGTTGACTCAACAAGAGAGTCTTGAACAGGCGATTGACTCAACAAGAGAGTCTGAAGGTTGATTGGCTCAACAAAAGAGTCTTTTATACTCAACAAGAGAGTGATTTGCTGTCTCGTACGAAGCCCGAGATTGAGGCTAAAAGGAGATTGACTCAACAAGAGAGTCTTTTATACTCAACAAGAGAGTGTTTTTGCTATCCCGTACGAAGACCGAGATTGAGGCTAAAAGGAGATTGACTCAACAAGAGAGTCTTTTATATTCAACAAGAGAGTGTTTTATATGTCTTGTACAAAGCCCAAGACGGAGGCTAAAAGGGATTGGCTCAACAAGAGAGTCTTTTATACTCAACAAGAGAGTGGGTTTTTATATGTCTTGTACAAAGCCCAAGACGGAGGCTAAAGGTAGTTGACTCAACAAGAGAGTCTGAAAAGGTTAACTCTGCTGGGGAGAATCATTTGTACAAAGCCCAAGAGGAGGCTGACTTACTGCTGAGGATTATTGAGATCCTGAAGCGGGTCTAAGTGTGGGGAACTCTTATGAGAGAGAGATCGGGTTTCTGCTGGAGATTGATCCAGAGTGATCGGTGTTTTTTCCTATATTTGAAAGGAACCTGAGAATGTATTTGAGACTCAAGAGATTTAGACTGTACAAGTCTAGAGTTTTATCTTTTGTATGATGCCCAAGAGGATGCGCGGGCATTAAGGGATGAGTATCAACCCTAAAATGGCCGGAGTTTTGATGCTGGAAAGACTGCTCTAGCAAAGGATGACTAAGTTTTGTCTTATACCTTTATGAGGTCGTCAGGGTCCTTGTATTAAGCCCAAGAGAAGGCATGAAAACTTATAAGAAGCCGAAGGGTCCTTGTACAACGCCCAAGAGGAGGCGGGGATGCTTTTAGGAAGCCTGTGGGTCCCCAAACCAAGAGATGTTCAAGAAATGTAATTCACCGAGAAGAGATCTTTCCAGGAAAGTTTGAGGATTTTGAAGAAACTCAAGAGATGCCATTCACGGAGAAAATATCATCTCTGGGGAGTTAGAGTTTCTTTGACAATTTCTAAGGGTGACAGTCTGAGAAAAGGTTCACCGAGAATACTTCCTTTCTCTTTGTTTCATATTGTTTAACCCCCAAGAGGAGGGAAGACTGTATCTGGAATCCTACAGAGGATCTAGTTTTGTTTGTATTTAAGAGTGACCAACAGGCTTTACCTAGTGCTAGACGTAGTTTCCGGGGAAAACTCTAAATAACTATACTAGTATTACACAATGGATATGTGACAAGTATATAAAAGGATGTGAAAGAAGACTTACAGTGAAGCAGTCCCACAATACAGTTATATACATATGAAAGCGGTAAATGAAAGCGGATAAACACTTACCCGTTGTAGAGCTTCCATGCTGTTTTGTTAGTTGTTCAACAAAGAAAGTTTTGATAACAACATATATTTTAATTCAAAATCAAAGGAGAAAGTGTTTTGAAAAGATGTTTGGGGCTTACAGCTCAAGGAGAAGCCCAAGTTTTAACGATGATTGCACCGTTGTTTTGAAAACTGTACAAAGGGACTTATACAATATGTGAGGCCCAAAAAGTTTTTATGTACAAGGGGATGGGTCTTACACTCTATTAGAGGCCCAATGATTCGTTTTTATACAAGAGATGGGGCTTACAACTCAAGGAGAGGCCCAGGGTGATTTGATTTTTGAACTGGCGATTGCGCCGAGGTTTTTGAAAACACAGTGGGTCTTATACAATAATTGAGGCCCAAATCATTTTGGTTTCAAAAAGGGGTTGGGTATTACACTCTATTAGAGGCCCAAAGAAATTTAAAGAAAAAAAATGGGGCTGATAACACGAGGGTAGGCCCAGAGTTGTTTGATTTTTGAACTGGCGATCGCGCCGAGATTTTTCTTTTAACACAGAGGAACTTATACAATATCTGAGGCCCAAAATGGTTTTGGTTAAAAGGGGATTGGGTCTTACACTCTATTAGAGGCCCAAAGTTTTTGTTTTTGAAAAGGAATGAGACTTATAGCTCGAGGAGAGGCCCAATTGTTTTTGTTAAAAAGGCGACGATCGCGCCGTTGTTTTTGAAAATACAGTGGGACTTATACAATGACTGAGGCCCAAAAAGTGGTGTACTTACAAAAGGGATGGGTCTTACACTCTAATAGAGGCCCAAAAAGTTTGAAAATGGATAAATATGGGTCTTATAGCTCAAGGAGAAGCCCAGTTTGATTTTGTAAAAAAGGCGACGATCGCACCGAACATTTGAAAATATACAGAGGGACTTATACAATGTGTGAGGCCCAAAGGTATTATTTACAAAGGGGTTGGGTCTTACACTCTGCCCATGAGTGTTTGAAAATGATTTGTTTAGGTTGATCAAAATCAAAACCCTAAATTAATTTCAAAAAGGATTTTAATTAAATAAAAATTTAATTAAAATGATCAAAATTATCAAACATGTGTGAAAAACAAGTTGTGATCTTGGATTAATGTTTGAAAAATCATGTTTATATCCACAAAATGATTGGAAACCAATTAAATTTGGAAAATCAAGGAGGAAAAAATATTTTAAATGTTAAAAAACAAATAAAAGATTAATTCTTTGCAAAAATATCAAGTATATGAAATAAATAATAATTTTGGGAATTTTTGACAAAATAAAATATTTTAACATTTTTGTGAATTATTAAAAAAAGAAGCAACTCAAAATCATTAAAACTCAGAGAGAAATTAATTTTTGAATCAATTAAATAAAATCACAAAATTCAAATATTTGAATTTGTGAAAAAGGCGCCAAGAACATGGCAAGAACACGCGCGTGTTCTGAGTTTGGCCTGATTTGCATTTTTTATCCAATCTCACTGAATACTTGATGAAATCACACAATCCACATATCAACCTGCTCGTTTTCACCTCACGATCATGTTTATGGTCTTTAATTTCATTTATTTTAAGCATGGAATAAGAAATCAAGACAAAACCTCAAGAACCCTAAAATTTGCATGAAGGCTGAGAATTTTGATACACGATTCAAACAAAGCAATTATTTGAGGGGAAGCATTCTATGCATGATTATGAACATTTGGCAAAAGTATTGTGCGAGGAAATATGCATAGATTAAGAGATGACCAAGTTTAGGCTTACTTGAAGGTCGTGACAGCAAGAGCAAAGTGATTTTTGAGTTGGAGGTGTTACATATGAGTTGTGATGATCTGAACAACTTCCCTACACCATATGGAATGTGTTTGAATGCTTGGACTTGATTGGAAATGGCTGGATCACTTCATGGCATCTCAGCCGCAACTTAGTTAAAACCTTGAGCAACTGGCTGGTGATTCTGAGAAATCAGTGTTACAGTTGTGGTTTAATTGTTTGAATCACTTGTATATGATGTTTATGAGGTGTGTGTGTGATTGGTTTGGTTGGAATAACTCTCAAACTCAAACCCGATAGTGACTTGCTTTGGAAGGCAAA
Organism: Lathyrus tuberosus; assembly: GCA_022829125.1. Lineage (NCBI taxonomy): Eukaryota > Viridiplantae > Streptophyta > Magnoliopsida > Fabales > Fabaceae > Lathyrus > Lathyrus tuberosus. Next base: position 2,416,747 of record JALAZF010000414.1, on the reverse strand, counting down.
TTTGGAAGTGAGAAGGTGATTTTGAGGAAAGCATCTGTTTGATGGCTTTGGTGTACTCAAACTGAGCACAAATGAGCTCTATTTATAGTAGAGCAAGTTTGTTTTGTAAGCAATAGTGAATGGAGGCTGCTGCAGACCTTTGGCCAATTGGAGCATTTTGGAATCTCAAGTCTCCTCTAGCCATTGACTAGAGGTTAGAGCACAGGCCTTTGGTCCCCTAGTTCAAAGATCATCCTTGACTCATTCAGTTGGAAATGGCTCAGTTCATGCCACCTTGGTGCATCCATTGAATGCTCCAAAACAAAATTGGAGTCTTGTTCCCTCTTTAGGATTTTTGAGGGTTGGCATGCTATTTTTAGTTCCAAAGACTTGTGAGGCTTATGGACCAGTTTTTGTCCCTCCTTTGTCTCTCCTTGAGGTGTTAAGATGGATAAACTTGTTTGTCATTTGTACAAATTGCTCAAATCGAGCAAAATGCACAAATCTGCCTAGTTATGACAGTTGTAGCAAGGCATATTGCCACTGTCATAACTCTTAGCTCAAATGGAATTTCATGGGGTTCTTGGCCATTTTGGAAAGCTCTCATATGATACAACATATGTGTGATCATAGTTTGTCTTGACACTTTTTGGATCCAAGTGAAAAATTCCCTTACATTTTGGAAAAAGTGAAACATATCCTGACTTAGTGAAAATTTCACTAAGTGTTGGAAAAAGTGACATTTCATGTTTACAGCCATTTTGATCCAACCATAACTCAAAATCCATGATGAATTGGAATGAGATGTAGTTGACACTTTTAAAGTATGCCATGAGAGCTACAAATACATCTTTGAATCAGCCCAAATGGTTGCTTGGATCTTAAGTTATGATCCTTGGAAGTTGGTACCCTAGCCATTTTGTTCCATAACTTAGAAAATTTCTAAGTTTTTTATGGTTACCCCTTTTACAAGTTATCTCACTTTTCTTGGTTTTTCTTGATGAATGATGATTTCAATCACACATTAACATCATTTTAGGGTTAGGGAACCATAATTGATCAAAAAATAAAAAAGTCAAACCTTGACTTTTGGGCACAGTTGACTTTTTATCAAATGAATTCCAAACTGTGCGATCTTCTATGAAATCAAGTCCTTGACCTAAATCAAACTTGATGGATTGATTTCATAGGTGTTATAGGGTGTATTGAATCATGTCCCAAGGTTTGGGAGCATGTCCTGGTCAAAAGTCAAAGGTACAGTTGACTTTTTCTGCGAAACCCTAACTGTGGTTCTGATGAACTTGAAACTTGTGAATCAAGCTTCTTGGATCAATCCATTGTTGAAAATGGATCAACATGGTTTACTAGGGACCCTCAAATCATGTCTTGAGGTCTTGGCTCATGTTTTGTCCCAAAAGTCAACTTAGGGGTGAATTAGGTCAAAAAACCCTAATTCCTGATTTTTTATGAATACATCCCCTGAGGCTAAATTAACTTGATGATTAGGTTTATAAGATCCCTTAAAGTATTTTGGGTTATGCTTTGAAGCATTGGCTCATGCCCAGAGGAAAAATTCCATCTGGAGGCCCTGGTCGACCAAAACCCTAATTTGGTGACACTGGCGATCTTGAGGCTTAATCCACTTGGAATGTTGCAGCCTTGTGCTTGATCCTTGATGTTGGGGTCCTCTTGATCCATTATGGATGTTTGAGAGGTTTAGACAAGTTTAAGAACAGGTCATTTCTTGATTGATCCTTTGTCTAAGAGCTCTGAGAGGGCTTGAAACCCTAAGTTTGATTGCAGTGGATGCTCACCCATCTTTGGGGGAGACTAAGGAGGTATGATGGTTCATCCATATTGTGATGATGGTTTGCACAATGATGGGAATCTTAATGGTCAAAATTTGGGGTATGACAGATGCCCCTATTTAATCTTCTTGGACCCGAAGGTGTGAATGGCGAAGGTATTCGGGCATTCGGGGTGCAAGAGGATTAAATATCGGAATCCCCGAAATTTTGATGGTGGTTATGAATGGTAGCTTACGCATTCATCTTCTTTTGCTAAGCAATGATGCTTAGAAAAGGTAAAACTTTCCCTCGATCCTGGTTTCCTACCAAGGAACTGGTCTTATTTGCTGCAATAAACTTCCCCTCGATCCTGGTTTCCTACCAAGGAACTGGTCTCAGTTTCTGAAATAAACTTCCCCTTAATCCTGGTTTCCTACCAAGGAACTGGTCTCAGTTTCTGAAATAAACTTCCCCTCGATCCTGGTTTCCTACCAAGGAACTGGTCTCAGTTTCTGACATAAACTTCCCCTCGATCCTGGCCTTCAGCCAAGGAACCGGTCTCAGTTTCTTTTGTCATTAAACTTTCTTGACAAGGGACGCTATTCATAGCGATTTTCCTCAAACTTCTCGCCGAATTTTCCTGGGGAGATGCCATTTGATGGAAAAAGATTTGATGTCAGACTTGCCGGGGAACCCATCTGTCTGAGTTGTAGAGGTGTACAAACTTCTCTGTTGGAGATGCCATTCGTTGACTCTACTGAGGGAAAACGAGTCTCTTGAGAGACTGCTTTTGCTTGGGGTTACTACATCATACTTTTCTCGGGATCTTCTCGGAGAAATGCCATATGATGTGATCCAATTTTGAGGTGCCGATGACCTTTTCGTCAGCGATTTTTTCAGAGAAAAACTGCTGTACTGCCGAATCTCTGATTAAGAGGATTTCTCTGGGGATTTTCCTTAATCCAGGAAAGCGAAGATATCATCTTCAATGGAGAAGAGTGATGTTTGTCGGAAGCTCTCTGGCTTTTCAGAGGTTCAAGTCATCAAAGTGGTCAAGGGACCAACTTCAATCCAGAAATAAACTGGAGGAGAGTGTTCAGACGCAACATTTCCTGACGAGGAAAGAACTGACAACTCGATTGAGAGGACTTTTATCACTTGGGAACAAGACCGACTAGAGTGATAGTGATGCAATACGAATATGAATGAATCAATAATGCATGATGTATGTATGTATATGCTGACAAAATTGACGCGACATACAGACTAATAGATGAACATGACGGGATACTCAGCCATAGTGGGAGATGAAAAGTATCACTGGTTCACGATAGCAATTCTGCCTTGCTTAGGAGAGATAGTCCCCGTGGGGAACACCGTTGGTCAGCCTTAGGAGATAAGAACTCTGTCGGGGGGTGTGTCAGATGAAACACGGTCTCTGAAACAATTGATCCTTCATTCAGGTGCACTGGTTTAGAAGGAGTACTTTAATTCTGCACTTTGAAGCTTGATTACTTATGGAGTAGCGATCGCTGTTCTTTCGATGTTCAACAGTCAAAAGAAATTGCCACATTATTTCAAAAAGCAGAAAAATTTTAACAAGTAAAATTCATTTTTGTTTTATTTCAAGAATCGTTAATCATGTTAAAACGTCGTTCTGTAAAGCTAAAACAAATGAGAATTGCAAACAAAAGCACTAGGGCTCAAGTTTTATTGATAGGATGGAAATCAGCTAAGCGCGTGATTCCATGGAGTATTTACAAAGTTAGAAAATGGTAATTTAAGGGAAAAGGGCTACATTGAAACATAACAACCGCTATCCTTCTACCAACTTTGAATTCTAGACATCCTGAGCTTCGGTCGAAGATGACCTTGACGGGAGTTTTCCTGATGGATGGCATGACTGCTGAGGGATTCAACCTTGTCAAACGTAGTTACTTGCCAATAATCCCTAATTTTTGCCTGGATTGTACTATGAGATTTCTAATCCATCGGGATGACTTTTGATTATGTCTCTAATTTTTTCCTGGACCGCCCTTTCGGGTTTTCAATCCACCGAGATGTTTTTTCTTCTTTTTTTTAGGCGAAGTATTTCTTGACTACGTCAACATTTGTGGGGTAGGCAAATTCCTCTCCGTACATGGTTGCGAGTCTCAAGGCGCCACCTGAGAAGGCTTTCTTGACCACATAAGGGCCGTTATAATTCGGAGTCCATTTGCCCCGAGAATCAGTGAGAAATGATTGTATCTTCTTGAGCACAAGGTCTCCTTCCCTGAAGACGCGAGGTCGAACCTTTTTGTCAAACGCCCTCTTCATTCTCTGTTGATATAACTGACCGTGGCATAGTGTCGTTATTCGCTTTTCTTCGATCAGATTCAGTTCATCGTGTCTGCTTTGACACCATTTAGCCTAGTTAGCTTAGCTTCCATCAATACCCAGATTGATGGGATCTCTACCTCTATGGGGAACACTGCCTCCATGCCATATACTAGAGAGAAAGGGGTTGCCCCTGTTGAAGTGCGGACAGATGTACGATAACCGTGAAGAAAAAAGGGGTAACTTCTCGTGCCAGTCTTTGTAGGTTACAACCATCTTTTAAACGATCTTCTTGATGTTCTTGTTAGCCGCTTCTACCGCTCCGTTCATCTTGGGTCAGTAGGGAGATGAGTTATGGTGTTCGATCTTGAACTCTGCGCATAACTCTTTCATCATCTTATTGTTCAGGTTAGATCCATTATCGGTAATGATCTGGCTTGGAACACCATAATGGCAGATGATATTGTTTTTGATAAATTGGACCACCACTTTTTGGGTTACATTGGCGTATGACGCTGCTTCGACCCACTTGGTGAAGTGGTCAATGGCTACTAGAATGAACCAATGTCCGTTTGAAGCTTTGGGTTCAATCATGCCAATCATGTCGATTCCCCATATGGAAAAAGGCCATGGGGAAGAAAGAATTTTGAGATGCGTTGGCGGTACATGGATTTTGTCAGAGTATATCTGACACTTGTGACACTTCCTCATGTACTTGTGGCAGTCGGATTCCATGGTCAACCAGTAGTACCCTGCTCTTAGAATTTTTCTCACCATTGTGTGTCCATTGGCATGAGCGCCAAAGGTTCCTTCGTGAATTTCTTTCATCAGCATGTCTGCTTCTGGTCTGTGTACACATCGGAGCAAGACCATGTCAAAGTTTCTCTTATAGAGTGTATCGCCGCTCAGAAAGAAGCTGCCTGCTAACCTTCTGAGGGTCTTTCTATCCTTCTTGAATGCCCCAGGTGGATACTCTTGTTTCTGAAGGAAGCATTTGATATCGTGGTACCAAGGTTTCTCGTCTATGACTGCTTCAATCGTGAAGATGTAAGCGGGCCGCTTAAGGCGCATTATGTCAATCTTAGGTACATCGTTCCATTGACCTACACTAATCATGGAAGAGAAAGTGGCTAATGCATCAGCCATATGATTCTCTTCACGAGGGATGTGATAAAACTCAACTCTGTTGAAGAATGGTAACAACCTTCTCGCGTAGTCTTTGTAAGGAATCAGTCCTGATTGGTATGTGTTCCAATCTCCTTTGATCTGATTGATAACCAGGGCTGAGTCGCCATATACGTCCAAATTCTTGATCCTTAAGTCGATCGCTTCTTCGAGACCCATGATACAAGCTTCGTATTCGGCCTCGTTGTTGTGCACTTGAACGTAAGTCTAGCGGTGAAAGGAATATGAGTACCCTGAGGTGTTATGATGATTGCCCCAATTTTGTTTCCGTAATGATTGACAGCTCCGTCAAAGATTAGTCCCCATTGGGAACCTGGTTCTCGCCCTTCACTGGGTAGCGGTTCATCGCAATCTTTCATTTTTAGATACATGACATCTTCGTCTGGGAAGTCAAATCCGACTGATTCCTGATCGTCAATCGGTTGATGAGCCAAATGATCGGCTAAAACACTTCCCTTAACGGCTTTCTGAGCGTGGTACTCGATGTCGTATTCTGATAACAACATCTGCCAACAGGCAATCCTTCCCGTGAGAGCAGGTTTTTCAAAGACGTGCTTAATCAGATCCATTTCTGAGATTAACTAAGTAGTGTGACAAATCCTATACTGGCGAAGACATTTGGCTGCCCAAGCTAGAGCACAACAAGTTTTCTCGAGCATAGTATACCGAGTTTCACAGTCCGTAAACTTCTTGCTCAAATAGTAAATGGAAGACTCTTTCCTTTTTGTTTCGTCTTGTTGGCCAAGTACACAACCCATCGAGTCTTCCAAGACTGTTAGGTAGATAATCAGTGGTCTTCCCTCCACTGGTGGTGATAGAATCGGTGGGTTCAACAGGTATTCCTTGACACTGTCGAAGGCGGTTTGACAGTCTTCTGTCCAAACGAAGTCCTGATTCTTTTTGAGTAATTTGAAAATCGGCGCACATGTCGCGGTCATGAGGAATATAAATATGGAAATGTAATTCAGACGTCCTAGGAATCCCCTGACTTGTTTTTCAGTCTTTGGAGAAGGCATTTCTTGAATGGTCTTGACCTTGTTAGGATCAACCTCAATTCCTTTCTGGTTGACGATGAACCCTAAAAGTTTTCCTGAACGGACACCGAATGTGCACTTATTGGGATTCAAGTAGAGTTTGTACTTTCTCAGACGCTCGAATAGTTTTGACAGGCGGGTCACACGCTCCTCTTCTGTTTTAGATTTGGCAATCATATCATCGACATACACCTCGATTTCTTTGTGTATCATGTCATGAAAAAGAGTAGTCATGGCCCTTTGATAGGTCGCCCCGACATTCTTCAAACCGAATGACATTACATTATAACAAAAGGTTCCCTATGGGGTAATGAACGAAGTTTTCTCCATGTCTTTCGGCGCCATTTTGATTTGGTTATAGCCCGAGAATCCATCCATAAAGGAGAAGACTTTGAACTTTGTTGTACTGTCTACCAGCATGTCAATGTGTGGTAAGGGAAAGTCGTCCTTTGGACTTGCTTTGTTCAGATCCCTGTAGTCTACACACATTCTGACCTTTCCGTCATTTTTCAGAACTGGTACTATGTTGGCTAACCATTGAGGATATTCTGATGTGGCGAGGAAACCCGCGTCAATCTATTTCTGTACCTCCTCTTTGATTTTGATGGCCATGTCTGGATGAGTCCGTCTCAACCTTTGTTTTACTGGCGAACATTCTGACCTTAACGGTAGATGATGTTCCACGATGCTGGTATCCAACCCTGGCATGTCCTGATAGGACCAAGCGAATAAATTAGGAAACTCTTTGAGAAGCTTTATCAAAATTTCTTTGACAGTTGGACTGAGCAGTGCCCCAATCCTGACCTCTTTTCTCTCTTCCTCTGAGCCCAAGTTGACCGTTTCCAACGGCTCTTTGTGAGGTTTAATGGACCTTTCCTCTTGTCTGATTAATCGGGAGATCTCCTCTGGAATTTCTTTGTCATCTTCTTCTTCAGCCTCAAATATCGGGAATTCAAAGTTGGGAGAAGGCATTAGATCGTACGTTTCAATGGGGTCTAAAACAAGCAATCTGCATGACGTGATGATTTGTGTTTAGAAGAGATAGAGAGAAATCAAGAGTGTGTGCAGTGTTTTTCTGAAAACTTCTTGTTTTTATTATTTGTTGTTTTTTAGGATTACCATTTTCTGAAAAAGCAAAAAGAGAAAACAACAATTAATGCGGAAATTAAAGAACGACGTTATTTTATTTATGATTTTGTCGATTCTTGAAACTACAGCCCTATAAAACAAAACTCTGTCGCTTTGGGCAAAGCGAAGAGGTATTTACAGAAAAGTGAGCCCTATCAAAACATCCGTTTCACCTGGGCAGGGTGAAAGGTTAAGATAAAGACGACAATTACTTAGACTTATGAACGATCTTCGAAACATCGACTGCAACCCATTGGCGGCGAACTCCTCGGTGAATCACAAAGTCTAGTACATTCCTTGCTTTGTCTTCAGAAATAACGCTAATTTCTGGTGGAGCAGGATCATTGGAATCTGTCTCCCAGGCAGAGTTCTGGTAGAAGGATTCCTCAGTGGCATTTTGCATAGTATTTGTGCTCTCAGGTATATCTCCTCATCCAGTTGGATGGATGTTCTCGAGCCTGATACGAGAGCTTTCTGGAGCGGTATACTTGACCGTGAAGTCGTATCTACCACTTGGTTGTCCCAGGGTGTCCCACACTTCTTTGGAACTGAAGGAGTCATCTCTCTCGATGACGTTGACCTCGGGAAAAGCGTAGTTGATGAATTCTAGTCCGGCAAGCTTTGCCAATTCATCGTCATGCTGGATGTTTTCTGAATGCCCCGAGTAATGATCCCATGACATGGTGGGGATGCAGGTATTCTTTTCAATGATGCTCAGCTGATTTTCTTTGTTTGACTGATTTTCTTGCCCCAAGTCTCCTGGGTACGGCTGCCAGATAGGCAGACCATCCATCGGGCCATAATAGTCGTGGTCAAAGTAGTCTTTCATCAGAGTGTCTTCCTCTAATGAGTTTGGTGGAGCATGACATCCTTCCGGATCACAATCTCCGTATATCATTTCGACATCTGACCTCGGTATAAATCTCGGACTCTGTGCGGGATAGGAAAAGGGCATAGGCACCTCTTCCTGAGACATATAACCGTCCTCGTTAAGATAGGACTTCCATTCTTCATCGGTATCGGAGGAGTCTCCTTCGTGGATGGTATGTACTTCTTGAGACACTGGGTGAAGGAAACCTCCACTATGGAAGAAGTTCTGAATGGGATGAAGACTTTCATCTTTAGCAGCTGTCTGGGTACAGGTTGCAGAAAAACCAAGACCTTTCTTTGTTTTGTTATCAGTAGGGATAACAAGCTGTCCCCATCCCTTTGCATTGTTACTTTTGATCACCTCGAGAGCATCTTTGTACGAGGATATTGATGTTCCTTTCTCTGACTGGTTCTCACTTCTTACCGAAAGCGCTTGGAACTGAGTTCCAATAACCTCCTCGGGTTCTACACTAGTGGACAATGAAAGGTTACTCACGAGCAAGGCATGCTCTCCGCACACCGTGACGAGTTGGTCATTCTTGACGAACTTCAGCTTCTAGTGAAGTGTCGAAGTGACTGCCCCAGCCTGGTGTATCCAAGGTCTTCATAATAAGCAACTGTATGTTGCCCGGATGTCCATGACCTGGAAAGTGACTAGGAAAGTGTGAGGACCGATAGTTATGGGAAGGTCGACTTCACCACTTCGCCGATAATTGTTTTTCTGGACCCGTCAAATGCTTTGACGATGACCTCACTGCCTCTCATTGGAGATCCTTTGAATGATAGTCGCATTAGAGTGGACTTCGGCATGACGTTGAGAGCCGATTCGGTGTCTACCAGTACGCTGGCTAAAGCATCGTCCTGGCAGTTGACTGTGATATTGAGCGCCATGTTGTGACTTGGGCCCTCTTCTGGCAATTCCTCATCACTAAAGCCCAAATTGTTGCAGGAAGTGATGTTAGCGATGATGCTATCGAACTGTCATATTGACACATCCTGTTCCACAAAGGCTTGTTCTAAGACTTTCTGTAGAGCCTCTCTGTGGGCTTCGGAACTGAGCAAAAGCGATAACACTGAGATCTTTGAAGGAGTTTGTAACAGCTGATCAATAATGTTGTATTCACTCCTTTGGATGAGCTTCAACATCTCATCATCATTCTTTGAAAGGCCGGGATCACTGGATTGACCGACTGGTGAATTGGGAACCCCCGTTTGAGTTTCCTTTTCTCTGTTAGGTTCTCTAACTCCTCTGTTGAAGATTCGACCGCTCTGTGTTACTCGACTGATGTCTGCAATATTCACGACAGAGGGTAATGGAGTTTCCTTTCCATTCTCAATTGTTGTTGTACCGTATTTGTAAGGGATCTCCTTAGTTTATTCATACGGTAACGGTCCCGGTAGATAGATAACTACAGGGGCCTTCTGATTTTTCTGATCATCGTAAGTAACTTCAATCAATTCCTGGTTAAGAACCTTCGATTCGTCAAGTAGAGGGATGATGGCACAAACATCTTTGGTCCTTTCATGATCAGAGATTATGACAACATCCTTAATCTGATCAGCAAAATAGTCTGGCGTCCAGTTGATTGATCCAGAACTTGGACACGGTTGAATCTCTTTGCCGTCCAACTGACTTTGAAGGGCTGCTCGCACAAGGTAACATCCTTGATTATTTTCTGAGCAGACCCTACAGCGCTCGTAATTGTGTGGTGGCACCTGGGTACGCCCGCTTTGAATGCAGTGTAACCTCACTAGATCTGTTTCCATTGATCGAACATCCTGACTTTGATGCCTAGTAGGGTTCCCATTAACCACACTGATTTGTTACGTGTCTTCATCCATATAGATCGGAAGCCACCAGTGGTTTAACAAGTGTTGCGAAGTTCTTTGCACGAGAGCGCACCCTTGGTTACTCTCACTGCATATTGTACAGTTCTGATAATTATGCGAAGTCAGAAAACCGAGCTGGACTTGTGTAGCGTGTAACTCCACCAAGCTAGTATTCATAAAACGAATATCGAAGATTTGAATCATATTCACTTGATACTGATTTCCAACGTGGTAATCCTGAATCCATCCAAGATCCATCTGACGCTGGAGGGCCTCTTGTACAAAAGAGCATCCCTGATCGTTTATTGAGTAGATAGGACAGGAATCGTAGCCGTGTTGTGGCAGATTATGATGTTGGCTTTGCCTTGAGTGCATTGCCACCAAGTTGACATTCATTGCACGGATGTCATGGTTCTGAATGATGTTGGAACTTGTATAAGTCATGTTAACTCCACGAACTCGATGCTCTTGGATCCATCTGAGATCCAATTGTTCCTGTAGACCTGATTGCACCACAGAACATCCTTGATTGTTTTTAGAGCAGATATCACACTGGTGATAATTATGAGGTGGCACATGGCCGTATCCACTCTGTCTACAATGCATTTTGACCAAGTTGGCCATCAATAAGAGTACATCATGAATTTGATAGCTGTTGTTAGACTCTCCTTCTATCAAATTTACCGCAGCTTTCTCGTGTTGAGGCAGCGGGTTCATGAGAACATTCGGATTCGTATCTTTGAAAGATAAGACCCCGCTCCTAAAAAGCTTTTTCACACCGTATTTGAAACTGAGACAGTTTTCTATGTTATGCCCCGGTCCTCCTTGATGGTAAGGGCTAGTCTGATCTGCTTTGAACCAAAAAGGCAGATTTTCCGGAATTGTAAGAGGAGCCATGGTTTGGACATGCCCCTTGACCATTAAGAGTGGAAACAATTCTGCGAACAACATTGGTATAGGGTCGAACCCGGGAGGTCGTGTCGTATGATTGTTGTTATATGGAGGATGAGCCTGCTGAAGAGGCTGTTGTGTCCTTTGCTGAAATTGCTGTTGATTCGGTTGGCTCTGAGCAACCTGTGGTTGATACGTAGGAATGGGCGCAGGGTTGATAGCAGGAGTTACGGTTGCTACTGGTTGATATCGTCGCCTTTGCTTTCCGAGAGAGATATTCCCAATATCCTGCTCTTTTTTCTTAGGGAGAGCACTACCGTATCGTTTTGTACTTCTTGATGATCCAGCGTGTTTAACTAAACGTCCTTCTCGGACTGCTTCCTCAAGACGAACTCCCATGCCCACCATCTCGGTGAAGTCGCTGGGCGCACTGGCAACCATTCTGTCATAGTAAAATGAGCTTAAGGTTTTCAAGAAGATCTTTTTCATCTCTTTTTTCTCAAGAGGTGGACAAATCTGGGCGGCAATTTCACGCCATCTCTGAGCATATTCCTTAAAGGTTTCCTTGTCCTTTTGTGACATCGATCTGAGTTGATCTCTGTCCGGTGCCATGTCCAGGTTATACTTATATTGTTGAACGAAGGCAGCGCCAAGATCTATGAAAGTGCCGATATTAGTGCGGTTTAAACCCATGTACCATTTGAGTGCGACACCGGTTAAACTATCTTGAAAGTAGTGAATCAGTAGCTCCTGGTTCTTTGTCTGAGTTGACATCCTTCGAGCGTACATCACCGAATGGCTTTGAGGGCAAGAGTTACCCTTGTACTTTTCAAATTCGGGCACTTTGAATTTGTGCGGAACTTTCACATTGGGGACCAAACAAAGGTCCGCGACATCTTTTCCAAATAGATCCTGACCACGAAGGGCTTGTAGTTCTTTCTGCATTTCCAGGAACTGTTCTTGGAACTCATTCATTCTATCGAACATACTTTCGTTTCCACCAGAAGGTATCGGTGGGATCTGTCCTTTCGGGACAGTATGTACCACGGGTGGTGGTATAGTCATCATGGCAGTGACTCTGGTGCTTCCCGAAGTTTGTAACCTTCAGAAGTTGCTGTCATGCCCCGGGCATCTTCGCTTTCCCGAAGTTTGTAACCTTCAGGCCCAGCGGTTCCTGCTGCAGTTTCCGGATCTTCAGTGATCGGCAGAATATATCCTTCCGGGATATAGTTGAGTGGAATGCCCCAGGGACGATCTTTCGGCATGTTATACCTAGGATCATACTTCTCCACTATGGGCGCTGATGTGATCTCTGAGATCACAGTCCTTTGTTGTTGCATCTGAGCTTCTGCCAGAGCTTGCATATCGTTGTGAAGTTTTCTCAGATCCTCTTTCAGAGTGTCGATCTCTTCCCTCAACTCTCTGTTCTCTTCCTCGAGATCATCCATCTTTTTCTGTCGATTGGCCCGAGTATTGTACAAATGAGACAATTTGACTCTAGAATCGAGATGCAAACGTGAGATTCGTAGGTAAGAAGAATGCGTTACGAATGATATGCAATGATTATATTAATTGTATATATATATTTTTTTATTCAAAGTAGACTTTGACGATTGGATTGCAAATATCAAACAGTGGGGAAACCCCATTTTATTGAATTCAAAGATTGCAGAATGGAAATACAGTAATTTACATAGTGTTGCAAAAGGAAATCTAAACTTATGGGTCCTGAGTCCTCTCTGAAGCGAGCTCAGGTGCTGGTTCTGGTACTTTCCTTTTCTTTGACCGAGGCTCTTGAGCCGTTGTCGGGTCGTCATTCCTTTGCCAAGTGAAACGAGCGAGCAAATTCCTCTGGCCATCCTGATTTTCTACAGTATGTTGCTCCAAAATCTCGATCAGAGCATCTTTTTCTTTTAATAGTTGCAGTATTTTCTTACATTCCACATTGAGAATACGGTACTTGTTCCTCCAAGACCTTCTCTCCTGTTGAACTTTGTTGAGAGTAACCTGAAGTTTTTCCGTATCTGACATAAAGTAAAGGATGGGGTCCCTTAACGGAAGAACTTCCTAACGAGGGTAAGGCATCCTCTGCTTGAAAGCTCTAGTTTGTACCCAGTGGAGATAAGGTTCCACCGAGACACAGTCTGGTTTTCCTAGAGACTCTCGTCCTTTTCTATAATGTGTTTCCAGGCATGCACTATTTCTGTCTTTAGTGCTCTGTCATTTTCTCCTTCCTTGAAGAAAAGACCTTTCAGATGAGCATTTAACGGGACATGCCTCATCGAGTATCCGAGTTGACGACAAACTAAAACTGGATGATAGTTAATTCCTCCTTTAGTTCCTATGAGGGGTACATTTGGGAAGTTTCCACAACGGTCAATGATTCTGATCCTGTCATAGATTCGATTGTACCAATCGATGTCAGAGTTGGTAAGATACATGGTTCTCTGCGACCAATGTAAAGTACTCTTTGGATCCCAAAATGCAGTAGACTTGGGTAAGTGGGAAGTGAACCATTTGTACAGCAGGGGTACACAGCATGTGATCATTCCTCCACTGTACAAATTCCTTAAGTGTACAGAATGATAAGCATCTGCGAACAAGGTCGGTACATGGTTTCCAATAAAAAAAATCTTAATGGCGTTGATATCTACAAAGTTATCGATGTTGGGAAACAAAAATAACCTGTAGGTAATCAAAACAAAGATGCTTTCGAAAGCGGCCACATTCCCTATACTAGCAAAGTACAGAGCTTTCTTTATTAAGAACTGGGCTGGCAAACCCTAGATTCCACCCTTAGTGGTCATGTGAGTCCTGACTTCTGACTCGTCCAAATAGATTGCTCTTGCAATGATTTGATCTTTTGGAATTTCTTCCAGTCCAGAAAAGGGAGCTTGGTCAGTGATGTGTAAATCAGTCAGGTGAGAGTACTCCTCAAGTGTTGGTGCTAGTTGATAATCTGGGAATGTGAAACAGTGATAAACCGGATTGTAGAATTGTATTAGCGTGGACAGGATTCCTTCAATTACATGAACCCTTAACAGAGACAGCAGTCCTCCATACTTGGCTCTGAAAGCCTCAGGGTTGGTTATCATCCCTACCAACCCTCTTAAATCCTCTAGTTTTGGAACCTTGAAGGTGTACTTGTGAGTTTTCTTTCTACCGAAATCCATAATGCAATCTCTTTATCTGACATTTGCAATCATTGTCTTAGTTTAATTTGAAAAAGAGAGACTAGAAGAGAAGATTTTTCTTTGTTTAAATGTTTTTTAAATGAATGTATGAATGCAGCACACAAAAACATAGAAAAAACATGGGGTCAAAGGGTCGGTGTCATGAAGTCAAGGCTCTACCCATCCACAAAGGTTTATATTGGTATTTTTGTACCTGTCCGCAAAATCATTAACCCCTCTTGGGATAACAACAGCAAGCGGATCGCCAGCGAGCTGATGTATCTTAGAGTGATCTCAGATGAGGGTATTATCGCGTGACAACTATTCCTGATAGCTTCCACACTACAAAATGGTTTCAGTCTACTAAAAACCTTAGCTTCTCAGATAACCCAATCGACCACACTACTTTCAACAATTGAAGTCGTATAGGTAATGTATCTACAAAGGGAGTCTCCACTGAGTTTGATGGTCAACCGGGAACTCTTAACTGGGATTCACTCCCCGTAAGATTACCCGTATAATGCCATTCCCTATCTTAGGTGTATACTCAATCTTTCCACATGCGGCATCACACGCATTCCCATTAGCAGAAAAATAAACACGGATATCAATTAGGAAAAGTAGTATATATATTTGTCTTAATATCCTAGACCTCTAGTCTTATGATCCTATACAGACAATGACTCCCCAGCAGAGTCGCCATTTCTATGACACTTCGAGAACTTAAGGTTTCATCCCTTGGGATAGCAAGAAAGAATGCCTCCCACTGTGGTCGCCATTTTTCTGTAGTGGGATTTTTGTGGTTTCGAATCACTATCGCTTTGGTACTACAATTCGATTCATTTTTTATCCTGTGAAGCTGATTAAGGAAGGGAAATAGATGTCTCCAATTAACCCTGCCTGCAAACTGAGGTTGAACAGTCAAAACGGTTGGTTTACAGATGCCATTAAAATAGGGGGGTCCTTCTTAGGGTTATTTTCTTAAGAATACAAGTGTCTGGGTTATCTGCGAGGCTTTTGGTTAGGATACTAGACCTGATTTTCTTTGGTTGATGTGTGGAGGTACTGGATTTTGAGTTTTTGATTAGTATGCTCGCTAAGATTTTGCAATCTTATGCCTACGTATTCCCGTTTAATGAAACAGGGGAAATTAGAGCGATCGTAGTTCCTCCTATTCTATGGGAGGAAAGAGGTTATTTTAGTGTCTTGTTCAAAGCCCAAGACATGAAGCTAAAGGTGGTTTGTATCTTGTTCAAAGCCCAAGATGTGAAGCTAAAGGGTTTTGGGGGAGAGAGATTTTGTCATCTCTAAAGAGGAGTTATTGATGTTTGTATGCGGTGGGCAAGACACAAATTTGATGCTAAAAGGTTGATTGACTCAACCGGGGTTTTCTTTATACAAAGCCTAAGAGGAGGCTAGAAGTTTGACTTTTTCGGGGAAAATCTTCTTTCTGTCTTGTACAACGCCCAAGATTGAGGCTAAAAGGGATTTTGACTTCGTTGGGGAGAATGTATCTTGTATAAAACCCAAGATGGAGGCTGAAATGGTTTGACTCAACAAGAGAGTACTTTTATCTGTCCTGTACAGCCCAAGACGGAGGCTAAAAAAGGTTGACTCAACAAGAGAGTCGTGAACAGGTGATTGACTCAACAAGAGAGTCTGAAGGTTGATTGACTCAACAAGAGAGTCTTTTATACTCAACAAGAGAGTGATTTGCTGTCTCGTACGAAGCCCGAGATTGAGGCTAAAAGGAGATTGACTCAATAAGAGAGTCTTTTATACTCAACAAGAGAGTGTTTTTGCTATCCCGTATGAAGCCCGATATTGAGGCTAAAAAGAGATTAACTCAACAAGAGAGTCTTTTATACTCAACAAGAGAGTGTTTTATATGTCTTGTACAAAGCCCAAGACGGAGGCTAAAAGGGATTGACTCAACAAGAGAGTCTTTTATACTCAACAAGAGAGTGGGTTTTTATATGTCTTGTACAAAGCCCAAGACAGAGGCTAAAGGTGGTTGACTCAACAAGAGAGTCTGAAAAGGTTAGCTCCGCTGGGGAGAATCATTTGTACAAAGCCCAAGAGGAGGTTGACTTACTGTTGAGGATTATTGAGATCCTGAAGCAGGGCCAAGTGTAGGGAACTCTTATGAGAGAGATCGGGTTTCTGCTGGAGATTGATCCAGAGTGATCAGTGTTTTTTCCTATGTTTGAAAGGAACTTGAGAATGTCTTTGAGACTCAAGAGGTTTAGACTGTCCAAGTCTAGAGTTTTATCTTTTGTATGATGTCCAAGAGGAGGCGCGGGAATTAAGGGATGAGTATCAACCCTAAAATGGCCGGAGTTTTGATGCTGGAAAGACTTCTCTAGCAAAGGATGACTAAGTTCTGTCTTATACCTTTAAGAGGTCGTCAGGGTCCTTGTATTAAGCCCAAGAGAAGGCATGATAACTTCTAACAAGCCGAAGGGGCCTTGTACAACGCCCAAGAGGAGACGGGGATGCTTTTAGGAAGCCTGTGGGTCCCCAAACCAAGAGAAGTTCAAGATATGTAATTCACCGAGAAGAGATCATTCTAGGAAAGTTCGAGGATTTTGAAGAAACTCAAGAGATGCCATTCACGGAGAAAAGATCATCTCTGGGGAGTTAGAGTTTCTTTGACAATTTCTGAGGGTGAGAGTCTGAGAAAAGGTTCACCGAGAATACTGCCTTTCTCTTTGTTTCATATTGTTTAACCCCAAGAGGAGGGAAGATTGTATCTGGAATCCTACGGGGGATCTAGTTTTGTTTGTATTTAAGAGTGACCAACAGGCTTTACCTAGTGCTAGACGTAGTTGCCGAGGAAAACTCTAAATAACTATACTAGTATTACACAGTGGATATGTGACAAGTATATAAAAGGATGTGAAAGAAGACTTACAGTGAAACAGTCCCACAATACAGTTATATACATATGAAAGCGGTAAATGAAAGCGGATAAACACTTAACCCGTTGTAGAGCTTCCATGCTGTTTTGTTAGTTGTTCAACAAAGAAAGTTTTGATAACAACATATATTTTAATTCAAAATCAAAGGAGAAAGTGTTTTGAAAAGATGTTTGGGGCTTACAGCTCAAGGAGAGGCCCAAGTTTTAACGATGATCGCACCGTTGTTTTGAAAACTGTACAGAGGGACTTATACAATATGTGAGGCCCAAAAAGTTTTTATGTACAAGGGGATGGGTCTTACATTCTATTAGAGGCCCAATGATTTGTTTTTGTACAAGAGATGGGGCTTACAACTCAAGGAGAGGCCCAGGGTGATTTGATTTTTGAACTGGCGATTACGCCGAGGTTTTTGAAAACACAGTGGGTCTTATACAATAACTGAGGCCCAAATCATTTTGGTTTCAAAAAGGGGTTGGGTCTTACACTCTATTAGAGGCCCAAAGAAATTTAAAGAAAAGAAATGGGGCTTATAACACGAGGGTAGGCCCAGAGTTGTTTGATTTTTGAACTGGCGATCGCGCCGAGATTTTTCTTTTAACGCAGAGGGACTTATACAATATCTGAGGCCCAAAATGGTTTTGGTTAAAAGGGGATTGGGTCTTACACTCTATTAGAGGGGTCAAAGTTTTTGTTTTTGAAAAGGAATGAGACTTATAGCTCGAGGAGAGGCCCAGTTGTTTTTGTTAAAAAGGCGACAATCGCGCCGTTGTTTTTGAAAATACAGTGGGACTTATACAATGACTGAGGCCCAAAAAGTGGTGTACTTACAAAAGGGATGGGTCTTACACTCTAATAGAGGCCCAAAGAGTTTGAAAATGGATAAATATGGCTCTTATAGCTCAAGGAGAAGCCCAGTTTGATTTTGTAAAAAAGGCGACGATCACGCCGAACGTTTGAAAATATACAGAGGGACTTATACAATGTGTGAGGCCCAAAGGTATTATTTACAAAGGGGTTGGGTCTTACACTCTATTAGAGGCCCATGAGTGTTTGAAAATGATTTGTTTAGGGTGATCAAAATCAAAACCCTAAATTAATTTCAAAAAGAATTTTAATTAAATAAAAATTTAATTAAAATGATCAAAATTATCAAACATGTGTGAAAAACAAGTTGTGATCTTGGATTAATGTTTGAAAAATCATGTTTATATCCACAAAATGATTGGAAACCAATTAAATTTGGAAAATCAAGGAGAAAAAAAATATTTTAAATGTTAAAATACAAATAAAAGATTAATTCTTTGCAAAAATATCAAGTATATGAAATAAATAATAATTTTGGGAATTTTTGACAAAATAAAATATTTTAAAATTTTTGTGAATTATTAAAAAAAGAATCAACTCAAAATCATTAAAACTCAGAGAGAAATTAATTTTTGAATCAATTAAATAAAATCACAAAATTCAAATATTTGAATTTGTGAAAAAGGCGCCAAGAACATGGCAAGAACACGCGCGTGTTCTGAGTTTGGCCTGATTTGCATTTTTTATCCAATCTCACTGAATACTTGATGAAATCACACAATCCACATATCAACCTGCTCGTTTTCACCTCACGATCATGTCTATGGTCTTTAATTTCATTTATTTTAAGCATGGAATAAGAAATCAAGACAAAACCTCAAGAACCCTAAAATTTGCATGAAGGCTGAGAATTTTGATACACGATTCAAACAAAGCAATTATTTGAGGGGAAGCATTCTATGCATGATTATGAACATTTGGAAAAAGTATTGTGCGAGGAAATATGCATAGATTAAGAGATGACCAAGTTTAGGCTTACTTGAAGGTCGTGACAGCAAGAGCAAAGTGATTTTTGAGTTGGAGGTGTTACAGATGAGTTGTGATGATCTGAACAACTTCCCTACACCATATGGAATGTGTTTGAATGCTTGGACTTGATTGGAAATGGCTGGATCACTTCATGGCATCTCATCTGCAACTTGGTTAAAACCTTGAGCAACTGGCTGGTGATTATGAGAAATCAGTGTTACAGTTGTGGTTTAAGTGTTTGGATCACTTGTATATGATGCTTATGAGGTGTGTGTGTGATTGGTTTGGTTGGAATAACTCTCAAACTCAAAACCCGATAGTGACTTGCTTTGGAAGGCAAATTTGGAAGTGAGAAGGTGATTTTGAGGAAAGCATCTGTTTGATGGCTTTGGTGTACTCAAACTGAGCACAAAGAGCTCTATTTATAGTAGAGCAAGTTTGTTTTGCAAGCAATAGTGAATGGAGGCTGCTGCAGACCTTTGGCCAATTGGAGCATTTTGGAATCTCAAGTCTCCTCTAGCCATTGACTAGAGGTTAGAGCACATGCCTTTGGTACCCTAGTTCAGAGATCATCCTTGACTCATTCAGTTGGAAATGGCTCAATTCATGCCACATTGGTGCATCCATTGAATGCTCCAAAACAAAATTGGAGTCTTGTCCCCTCTTTAGGGTTTTTTAGGTTTGGCATGCTATTTTTAGTTCCAAAGACTTGGGAGGCTTATGGATCAGTCTTTGTCCCTCATTGGTCTCTCTCTGAGGTGTTCAGATGGATAAATTTGTTTGTCATTTGCACAAATTGCTCAAATCGAGCAAAATGCACAAATCTGCCTAGTTATGACAGTTGCAGCAAGGCATATTGCCACTATCATAACTCTTAGCTCAAATGGAATTTCATGGGGTTCTTGGCCATTTTGGAAAGCTCTCATATGATACAACATATGTGTGATCATAGTTTGTCTTGACACTTTTTGGATCCAAGTGAAAAATTCCCTTACATTTTGGAAAAAGTGAAACAGATTCTGACTTAGTGAAAATTTCACTAAGTGTTGGAAAAAGTGACATTTCATGTTTTCAGCCATTTTGATCCAACCATAACTCAAAATCCATGATGAATTGGAATGAGATGTAGTTGACACTTTTAAAGTATGCCATGAGAGCTACAAATCCATCTTTGGATCAGCCCAAATGGTTGCTTGGATCTCAAGTTATGATCCTTGGAAGTTGGTACCCTAGCCATTTTGTTCCATAACTTAGAAAATTTCTAAGTTTTTTATGGTTACCCCTTTTACAAGTTATCTCACTTTTCTTGGTTTTTCTTGATGAATGATGATTCCAATCACACATTAACATCATTTTAGGGTTAGGGAACCATAATTGATCAAAAAATAAAAAAGTCAAACTTTGACTTTTGGGCACAGTTGACTTTTTATCAGATGAATTCCAAACTGTGCGATATTCTATGAAATCAAGTCCTTGACCTAAATCAAACTTGATGGATTGATTTCATAGGTGTTATAGGGTGTATTGAATCATGTCGCAAGGTTTGGGAGCATGTCCTAGTCAAAAGTCAAAGGTACAGTTGACTTTTTCTGCGAAACCCTAACTGTGGTTCTGATGAACTTAAAACTTGTGAATCAAGCTTCTTGGATCAATCCATTGTTGCAAATGGATCAACGTGGTTTACTAGGGACCCTCAAATCATGTCTTGAGGTCTTGGCTCATGTTTTGTCCCAAAATTCAACTTAGGGGTGAATTAGGTCAAGAAACCCTAATTCCTGATTTTTTATGAATACATCCCCTGAGGCTAAATTAACTTGATGATTGGGTTTATAAGGTCCCTTAAAGTATTTTGGGTTATGCTTTGAAGCATTGGCTCATGCCTCCATCTAGAGGCCCTGGTCGACCAAAACCCTATTTTGGTGACACTAGCGATCTTGAGGCTTAATCCACTTGGAATGTTGCAGCCTTGTGCTTGATCCTTGATGTGGGAGTCCTCTTGATCCATTGTGGATGTTTGAGAGGTTTAGACAAGTTTAAGATCATGTCATTTCTTGATTGATACTTTGTCTAAGAGCTCTGAGAGGGCTTGAAACCCTAAGTTTGATTGCAGTGGATGCTCACCCATCTTTGGGGGAGACTAATGAGGTATGATGGTTCATCCATATTGTGATGATGGTTTGCACAATGATGGGAATCTTAGTGGTCAAAATTTGGGGTATGACAATACCATGGTCATCTCTTGTATTCAACGCTCAATTTTAGAATCCATTGCAAAATCGGTACTTTGGATTGACACTGCAGCTAATGTTTGGAAGAACTTGCAGACTCGGTTTTCTCATAGTGATATTTTCCAAATCTCCGATATTCAAGAAGATCTCTACAAATTTCATCAAGGTACTCACTATGTTTCCAATTACTTTACTCAATTGAAGGTTATGTGAGATGAATTAGAAAATTATCGCCTAATTCCAACATGTTCTTATGCAATTCCTTGTTCATGTGGTGTTTTTATATCAATTAAACGATCTAGAGAATATGATTATGTGATTCCTTTCCTTATTGAATGAAAAGTTTACTAATTCAAAATCACAGATTATGATGATTGACCCTTTACATGATATTGGCAAAGTTTTCTATCTTGTTATCCAACAAGAAAGAGAGAAGGATAGCTCATTTTGCCCTATAATCCCAAGTGCTGGCAACTCGGATGAGGCCATAACCTTACTGGTTTAGACTGTTACACCTGGTTACAATGCTTCAAAATGTAGATTTCAAGCATTCAGTGGCCCTAAATGTCATATTCGGGTCTGCACTCACTGTGGCAGGACAAATCATACCATCAAAACATGCTTTATAAAACATGGCTTTCCACCAGGTTTCAAAGGCAAGAAAAAAGTTCAAAAAACTGGTAATTCTAAACAAACTACTGCTATTGTCAACAATGTGTAACGCCCCAATTTTAGTATTTTTATTTAGGTGAGTCGTTTTTGATTATTTTATTATTATATTATTTTATTTTCGACTTTTATCTGAAATTATGTTATTTTTCGATATGATTATATTTTATCGCCTTTTGGGATCGTTTGTGAAATAATTGAGAGTAAGGGTATTTTAGTCTTTTCCCTAATTATTTACTAAGTTAGTAAAGAAAAAGAGAAAAGAATAGAAATAGAGAGAATTAGAAAAGAAAGAAAATAGTAAGAGAAAGAAAAGGAGAAGAAGAAAAGAGAAGGGAAAGAAGAGAAAAGAGAGAAAAAGAGGAAAAAGCTAGGAATCAAAGAAAACAACTTCTAGGAATCGATTTAATCGGGTAAGGGTGCGAAACTCGACTATACTATGCTTGTATATGATTATGTATGTATGTGTTTGGATGATTCTCTTGCTTTCCATGTTTTTCACTTCTAGGTCGAAAACGATAAAATGAGTAGAATCGATGGTTTAGCGGTTGGAAATCGATGTAAATGTGGTAGATTGCTTGTTGACATGATTAGAATAGATTCTGATTGATATATGTTGTTTTGGAAATGGTTTGGATTGAAAAATATCATTTTTGGGTTTTCAACAGCGCTGAAGGATTCTGAGTTTTCGCAGGTTCGCCTAGCGAACCATTCAGCGAAGGGTAGCGAAGGTTCGCTGCGTGTATTCGCCTAGCGAAGGCGTGAGCGAAGGTTCGCTAGAGTGTTTGCCTAGCGAAGTTTGGGTGTTTTGAATGTTGGTAGTTGCTGCCTTGGTTCGCCAGGGGGTTCGCCTAGCGAACTTTGTGTCTGTTTTTATCTAACAGTTGGTTTGCTGGAACATTCGCCTAGTAAAGGAGCTAGCGAATGCTCGCAAGGGATGTTCGCCTAGCGAATGCTCACGAGGGAGGTTCGCCCAGCGAACAGTGCTGTTCGTGTAATTTTGTTTTCTGCATAACTTTTGATCTGTGATTCGGTTTGAGGCGTGGTTTGATGCATTGGAAAGGTATTGAGCTATACTTTGTGATTATGATGTTTTGGAATTTGTTGGCCGCTTTAAATATGTCGGGAAATGTGAATAGTGTCGTTTTGTCGACTTTTGCCGTTTTAATGGTGTGTAAATGATGTGTATTATGCTAGGTGCTTTTGATATGGAGATCGTATGACTTGTATGGCGTTGTATGATGTGAATGCATGTGATGACATGTTGTGGTGATGAATTGTGGCCGAAGGGCAAATAAATGCAATATGTTGTATTGGATTATATATGCATGTTTATGGTTGCATATATGTGTGAAAATGCATGGTTGTCATGAGTTCTTGTGTGTCAAGCATCATGATATGCATTGTTGTTGCGTCCTGTGGGACGGCGGTTCCGGTGGGGAATCAACTATAACACCGTGTGCTCCTTTTGTGGTGGTGTGAGCGATGGTTATAGACGATCGTGTGCCCCTCGTGTGGTGGTGTGAGCGATCGGGTCGTGTGCCCCTTTTGTGGTGGTGTGAGCGATCCATAAACACCGTGTGCCTCTTTTGTGGTGGTGTGAGCGGTGGGTGAATATCGTAGGCCCGACGGGGAGTTACAGTGATGTAACGAACGATGGTTCCAGCAGAGTTCCTGAGTGAACTAATGATGAGATATGAAATATTGGAGTCGGTACCGCATATGCATTTTGCATAGAGAGTCGTTGTGTCAGTCTCTTTGCATCTGCATGAATTATGATTGCATTGGTTATATGTGGAAAATCATGATTTGGTGATTATGTGTGAGACATTGTGTGATTGAGCTTGTGATAGCAATTGTGAACTGTTGTGCGTTTGTGTTAAATGCATTGAATTATGAATGATATGTTTTGTATATAAACATATGCATGATGTGTGAATGTGGGATTATGTGAATATAATCTGTATATGCTTTATTTGTAGGCATGTGATCATTGTGGTGAGAATATTTGATATATGTATTTTTAATGTTGATATATATAATTATATGCATTTATATTATGGTTGTTTTTCTCACCCTTCTGCTCGTTTTATAATGCTCTATGAGGCATTGCAGATTAGAGCTGCTGGAGGTCTCTTGTGAAGCTTATGTCTTCATTCTTTTGTCGGTCGGCTCTGATATGTGACACCGGGTAGTTAGGGAGGCCGTTAGTGATTATTGTGTATTATGTATATATATCTTTTGGTTTGTACTTGTATACTTGATGTATGACCAACTTTTCATGTGATATACTTATGATAATCAGATTTTAGATTTTCCGCTTTTATTCTAATTTCTGCAATGTGGGTGTAAGGAACTGAGTTCCTCTGTATGTATGTTACCCCACTGTTGCATATCATTTTTGAGCAGGTGTTGTATGTTATGTATCAAATTGAAGTGATTTCCTCGTCTGTGCCGTGTTTTTAAATATACTCTGACGAAATTTTATTAAGTGTTTATTATTTTATAATTATTTGGGGGTATAGATTGGGGGCGTCACATTAAGTGGTATCAGAGCCAGTCCGTGTCAGTTGTGTCAGTCCTTGTTGGTCTTTGTGGTTTGGTGAGCTGTTTGTTTAACCATAGTCGTTGTTATTGGAATGAACAGAATATGGCTCGGGCTGTGCAGGATGTACCTAATGTTGCGGGTAATAATGAGTTCGAAAAGAATAAGCTGCCTATCTTCAAGGGAAGATATGATCCTGATGGTACACAATTTTGGTTTGAGGAGGTTGAAAGAATCTTCCATGTGATGGATTGTGCTGAAGGGAATAAGGTGAGACTGGGTACTCACATGCTGGAAGAAGAAGCAGCTGTTTGGTGGGTTAGTTTGCGCCAAGTGTTGGGAGAGGATGATGAAGAAGTTGCTTGGGATTTATTTAGCTGAGAGTTTCGGAGGAAGTATTATCCGGAGGGTGTGAAGGAAAAGAAAGAGATTGAGTTTTTGGAATTAAAACAAGGCAATATGTCTGTTGTGGATTACACAGCAAAGTTTGTGGAACTTGTGCAGTTCTATCCTCATTATTCGGAAGCGACTGCTGAATTTTCTAAGTGTGTGAAATATGAGAACGGATTGCGTCTGGAGATTAAACGGGCAATCGCTTATCAGAGGATTGGAAGGTTTTCTGATTTGGTGGACAGTTGTAGGAGTTACGAAGAGAATCGTAAGGTGCGTGCTACTCCCTATGAGAATTTGAATGACAGGAAAGGGAAACAACAGTCTCGTAGTGGGCCTTATGTGACGAGGGGTAACTTTGAGAAAAGGGCCAGTGAGGGAGGAATGTCTAGTCCTCCGAGGTGTTACTTTAAGTGTTACAAGTGTGGAGAAGTAGGACATCTTCAGTTTAATTGTGTGAAGAATAAACTGAAATGTTCCAAGTGTGGAGGTTCGGGACATGTCGCAGCGGATTATAAGAGAATTAAGATAAAGTGTTTCAACTGTGGCGAAACGGGTCATATTAGCACGGGGTGTACGAAACCGAAGGGAGCTCAGACTGGTAGGAAGGCTGTTGCATTGGCAGGAGATGAGACTACTAGTGAGGATCGTCTGACTAAAGGTACTTGTTTTATTAAGAGTATGCCTTTATTTGCTATTATTAGTAATGAAGCGACTCATTCATTTATTTCGTCTGAGTGCGCGAAGCGTTTGTATTTGTGTTTTCTTTTGGAGTGGTGAGTTGGTTATCGATATTTCTGCATAAGGGTCGGTAATTATTTCTTTGGTTTATTTAAATTGTTCTATGACCATTTATGGTAAAGGATTTGTGATGGGTTAGGTGTGTTTACAATTGGAGAGATTAGAATGAGACAAGTGGGGGAGAAGCTGGTACTTCTCCAAGTTGTTTCAGGTGTGGAGTGTTGGCTCAGTGTGTTAGGGATTGCAAGATTATAAGTGTAGCCTCTGGTTCAAGAAGGGATGCAGAAGTGAGGTTTATGTCAACTAAGGATTTGCGCCTTAAATAGTTTTGGGCACAAGATGTAAAGAATGCTATTATAGTTTGGTGGAGACGGTTCATTCCTCATCATGATTGTCGGCTGTTTATTGACAAATTGAGGAACTGATCACCCTTAATCTCTTGTTGATAGCAGACGGGAATTATGTTGGATGGAATGGACGTGTCTTTCCGGCTTTAATAGTGGTGCGGAATGGATTACTTGAAATTTAAGGAAATAATTGCGGATTATTTTGTCAAGTTGAGGAAGGTTTTATATCTGACGGTGATGCGGAATCAAGATTTTTGTTTGATGGTTACAGATTGCATTGTTGAGTCGATGAGAATTCTTATATTAGAAGATGAGACGGATTAGAGGTTTGTGTATGTGGATTAAGTTGGAATGTCTCTGAGGGATGATGAGTGGGTATTACTAAGGGTTGTTCTCAGAGAGTAGAGTGTGAACTTAGTTGGACAACAGTGAACGGTCGAGGCTATAGCTGCTAAGTGAGTAGTATGGGAACTTGCGGGTGTGTTTTACATAGCTTAAGTTTTGAATTGTGACGAATTACAAACGATTTGAAATTCTTGGATAGTTCCTTTTTGGTTGGTTGTTGCAATAGGATGGAATTTGGATTGTTAAGAGCAGGAATTTTGTGTGGAGTACGGACAGTGGTATATGGTGACAATTGAGAATAAGTGTTTACTTTCAGGATTAAGTAAAGGGTATGGTATTGGTTAAGTTTGATTAGAATTACAATTGTTGGAGTGTTTGATAAGCGTAGTGATTGTTTGAGTAGAGGCTCCGAAGTTAGTTAAGGTGATTAGAAACTTGTTGGATTTGGTTGGTTATTATCGAAGGGTATGGGAGGCTTTTTCCAAGATTAGTGTTTTCGTTACTTCAGTGGACTTGAAAAAGGGAAGTCGTGGCTTGTGTTTTTCGACATTTGAGGATTCGTGAAAGGATCAGTATTATTGTGGAAATTGGGATTATTGGCAGTTGTATTATGTTGGAATATTAGAAGTATTAATTTTGTGATGTTAGATTCGAAGTATTTGGTAAGTACAAGAATATTGAGTACTGGGTTGGTTTGAATGAATAGAGACAACGAGAATGGTTAGAATTCGTGATAAGTTATGAATTTGGCTTGAATTATCCTTTGGGAAGAGTTATTGTTGTGTCTGAGGAGTTAAGTCGGAAGTTTCAAGGTATGTCTGTTTTGGTGGTCCGAGAATTAGAGTTGTTCGAGCAGTTCAGAGGGTTGTGTCCGGTGTGGGAGATAACACGAAAGATGTGTGACTGAATATTAAAAGTGAACAGTGGTTGTTGAGAAGTATGCGAAAAGTTTGACTTTGGATGTGAGATTGGTAGTTTTGATGGTTACGAGTCAACAGAGTGCGCAGCAGAAGCGTGATGTAGCATATTTCGTATATGTGTGTGCGACTTGTAAGAGTTCTTAGGTGGGGACATTGGAGATCTGTAGGAATGTTGAGACCATTGGATATTTCAGAATGGAAGTGTTAAGTGAAAGGTCTGAATAATGTTCATGGGTTACTAAGTAGATGGATGTTTTGGTTATATGTACGATTGGTGAATCGTGGCATCGATGTGATAAGGTTGTGTGACAACGAGGTTGGTGTTCTGGTTTTGTTGATGTTGTTGAGACCTTGTCGTGTCATGGAACTTTATGTTCTTGTTTATGTTGTTGCCTCGTTTCCATTGTGTTGGTTCGAGTGCGAGTAGCTAATTCCTGTGTGAGGAATTAGAGGTGGGTTACCTACGGTGATGGTAACGATCTTGTTGTGTTTTGGTTCAAGAGTGAACCTGTGAGTTGTGTTCTGGGTATTCCTTGAGTTGTGAGTTGGTCGTCAAGTGCATTGTATGGGCTTTGCATCTTGTCGGTGTTGTTGTCGTCTTTGTCGTGTCGTTTTCATATCTGCTGTTAGCAAGGTGGTTTGTCAGTGGTGTTATTCGTGGTGCGCCTTTTGTTGGCATGTTGGTTTGTTAGTCGGATGCGAGAGTCGTGTCTGGAGTTGTTCGTCTCGGTTATATTTTCGAGGACGAAAATTTCCAAGTGGGGGAGAGTTGTAACGCCCCAGTTTTAGTATTTTTATTTAAGTGAGTCGTTTTTGATTATTTTATTATTATATTATTTTATTTTCAACTTTTATCTGAAATTATGTTATTTTTCGATATCATTATATTTTATCGCCTTTTGGGATCGTTTGTGAAATAATTGAGAGTAAGGGTATTTTAGTCTTTTCCCTAATTATTTACTAAGTTAGTAAAGAAAAAGAGAAAAGAATAGAAATAGAGAGAATTAGAAAAGAAAGAAAATAGTAAGAGAAAGAAAAGGAGAAGAAGAAAAGAGAAGGGAAAGAAGAGAAAAGAGAGAAAAAGAGGAAAAAGCTAGGAATCAAAGAAAACAACTTCTAGGAATCGATTTAATCGGGTAAGGGTGCGAAACTCGACTATACTATGCTTGTATATGATTATGTATTTATGTGTTTGGATGATTCTCTTGCTTTCCATGTTTTTCACTTCTAGGTCGAAAATGATAAAATGAGTAGAATCGATGGTTTAGCGGTTGGAAATCGATGTAAATGTGGTAGATTGCTTGTTGACATGATTAGAATAGATTCTGATTGATATATGTTGTTTTGGAAATGGTTTGGATTGAAAAATATCATTTTTGGGTTTTCAACAGCGCTGAAGGATTCTGAGTTTTCGCATGTTCGCCTAGCGAACCATTCAGCGAAGGGTAGTGAAGGTTCGCTGCGTGTATTCGCCTAGCGAAGGCGTGAGCGAAGGTTCGCTAGAGTGTTCGCCTAGCGAAGTTTGGGTGTTTTGAATGTTGATAGTTGCTGCCTTGGTTCGCCAGGGGGTTCGCCTAGCGAACTTTGTGTCTGTTTTTATCTAACAGTTGGTTCGCAGGAACATTCGCCTAGCGAAGGAGCTAGCGAATGCTCACAAGGGATGTTCGCCTAGCGAAGGAGCTAGCGAATGCTCGCGAGGGAGGTTCGCCCAGCGAACAGTGCTGTTCGTGTAATTTTGTTTTCTGCATAACTTTTGATCTGTGATTCGGTTTGAGGCGTGGTTTGATGCATTGGAAAGGTATTGAGCTGTACTTTGTGATTATGATGTTTTGGAATTTGTTGGCCGCTTTAAATATGTCGGGAAATGTGAATAGTGTCGTTTTGTCGACTTTTGCCGTTTTAATGGTGTGTAAATGATGTGTATTATGCTAGGTGCTTTTGATATGGAGATCGTATGACTTGTATGGCGTTGTATGATGTGAATGCATGTGATGACATGTTGTGGTGATGAATTATGGCCGAAGGGCAAATAAATGCAATATGTTGTATTGGATTATATATGCATGTTTATGGTTGCATATATGTGTGAAAATGCATGGTTGTCATGAGTTCTTGTGTGTCAAGCATCATGATATGCATTGTTGTTGCGTCCTGTGGGACGGCGGTTCCGGTGGGGAATCAGCTATAACACCGTGTGCCCCTTTTGTGGTGGTGTGAGCGATGGTTATAGACGATCGTGTGCCCCTCGTGTAGTGGTGTGAGCGATCGGGTCGTGTGCCCCTTTTATGGTGGTGTGAGCGATCCATAAACACCGTGTGCCCCTTTTGTGGTGGTGTGAGCGGTGGGTGAACATCGTAGGCCCGACGGGGAGTTACAGTGATGTAACGAGCGATGGTTCCAGCAGAGTTCCTGAGTGAACTAATGATGAGATATGAAATCTTGGAGTCGGTACCGCATATGCATTTTGCATAGAGAGTCGTTGTGCCGGTCTCTTTGCATCTGCATGAATTATGATTGCATTGGTTATATGTGGAAAATCATGATTTGGGGATTATGTGTGAGACATTGTGTGATTGAGCTTGTGATAGCAATTGTGAACTATTGTGCGTTTGTGTTAAATGCATTGAATTATGAATAATATGTTTTGTATATAAACATATGCATGATGTGTGAATGTGGGATTATGTGAATATAATCTGTATATGCTTTATTTGTAGGCATGTGATCATTGTGGTGAGAATATTTGATATGTGTATTTTTAATGTTGATATATATAATTATATGCATTTATATTATGGTTGTTTTTCTCACCCTTCTGCTCATTTTATAATGCTCTATGAGGCATTGCAGATTAGAGCTGCTGGAGGTCTCTTGTGAAGCTTATGTCTTCATTCTTTTGTCGGTCAGCTCTGATATGTGACACTGGGTAGTTAGGGAGGCCGTTAGTGATTATTGTGTATTATGTATATATCTCTTTTGGTTTGTACTTGTATACTTGATGTATGACCAACTTTTCATGTGATATACTTATGATAATCAGATTTTAGATTTTCCGCTTTTATTCTAATTTCTGCAATGTGGGTGTAAGGAACTGAGTTCCTCTGTATGTATGCTACCCCACTGTTGCATATCATTTTTGAGCAGGTGTTGTATGTTATGTATCAAATTGATGTGATTTCCTCGTCTGTGCTGTGTTTTTAAATATACTCTGACGAAATTTTATTAAGTGTTTATTATTTTATAATTATTTGGGGGTATAGATTGGGGGCGTCACATTAAGTGGTATCAGAGCCAGTCCGTGTCAGTTGTGTCAGTCCTTGTTGGTCTTTGTGGTTTGGTGAGCTGTTTGTTTAACCATAGTCGTTGTTATTGGAATGAACAGAATATGGCTCGGGCTGTGCAGGATGTACCTAATGTTGCGGGTAATAATGAGTTCGAAAAGAATAAGCTGCCTATCTTCAAGGGAAGATATGATCCTGATGGTGCACAATTTTGGTTTGAGGAGGTTGAAAGAATCTTCCATGTGATGGATTGTGCTGAAGGGAATAAGGTGAGACTGGGTGCTCACATGCTGGAAGAAGAAGCAGCTGATTGGTGGGTTAGTTTGCGCCAAGTGTTGGGAGAGGATGATGAAGAAGTTGCTTGGGATTTATTTAGCCGAGAGTTTCGGAGGAAGTATTATCCGGAGGGTGTGAAGGAAAAGAAAGAGATTGAGTTTTTGGAATTAAAACAAGGCAATATGTCTGTTGTGGATTACACAGCAAAGTTTGTGGAACTTGTACAGTTCTATCCTCATTATCCGAAAGCGACTGCTGAATTTTCTAAGTGTGTGAAATATGAGAACGGATTGCGTCCGGAGATTAAACGGGCAATCGCTTATCAGAGGATTGGAAGGTTTTCTGATTTGGTGGACAGTTGTAGGAGTTACGAAGAGAATCGTAAGGTGCGTGCTACTCCTTATGAGAATTTGAATGACAGGAAAGGGAAACAACAGTCTCGTAGTGGGCCTTATGTGACGAGGGGTAACTTTGAGAAAAGGGCCAGTGAGGGAGGAATGTCTAGTCCTCTGAGGTGTTACTTTAAGTGTTACAAGTGTGGAGAAGTAGGACATCTTCAGTTTAATTGTGTGAAGAATAAACTGAAATGTTCCAAGTGTGGAGGTTCGGGACATGTCGCAGCGGATTATAAGAGAATTAAGATAAAGTGTTTCAACTGTGGCGAAACGGGTCATATTAGCACGGGGTGTACGAAACCGAAAGGAGCTCAGACTGGTAGGAAGGTTGTTGCATTGGCAGGAGATGAGACTACTAGTGAGGATCGTCTGACTGAAGGTACTTGTTTTATTAAGAGTACGCCTTTATTTGCTATTATTAGTAATGAAGCGACTCATTCATTTATTTCGTCTGAGTGCGCGAAGCGTTTGTATTTGTGTTGTCTTTTTCGAGTGGTGAGTTGGTTATCGATATTTCTGCATAAGGGTCGGTAATTATTTCTTTGGTTTATTTAAATTGTTCTATGACCATTTATGGTAAAGGATTTGTGATGGGTTAGGTGTGTTTACAGTTGGAGAGATTAGAATGAGACAAGTGGGGGAGAAGCTGGTACTTCTCCAAGTTGCTTCAGGTGTGGAGCGTTGGCTCAGTGTGTTAGAGATTGCAAGATTATAAGTGTAGCCTCTGGTTCAAGAAGGGATGCAGAAGTGAGGTTTATGTCAACTAAGGATTTGCGCCTTAAATAGTTTTGGGCACAGGATGTAAAGAATGCTATTATAGTTTGGTGGAGACGGTTCATGCCTCATCATGATTGTCGGCTGTTTATTGACAAATTGAGGAACTGATCACCCTTAATCTCTTGTTGATAGCAGACGGGAATTATGTTGGATGGAATGGACGTGTCTTTCCGGCTTTTATAGTGGTGCGGAATGGATTACTTGAAATTTAAGGAAATAATTGCGGATTATTTTGTCAAGTTGAGGAAGGTTTTATATCTGACGGTGATGCGGAATCAAGATTTTTGTTTGATGGTTACAGATTGCATTGTTGAGTCGATGAGAATTCTTATATTAGAAGATGAGACGGATTAGAGGTTTGTGTATGTGGATTAAGTTGGAATGTCTCTGAGGGATAATGAGTGGGTATTACTAAGGGTTGTTCTCAGAGAGTAGAGTGTGAACTTAGTTGGACAACAGTGAACGGTCGAGGCTATAGCTGCTAAGTGAGTAGTATGGGAACTTGCGGTTGTGTTTTGCATAGCTTAAGTTTTGAATTGTGACAAATTGCAAACGATTTGAAATTCTTGGATAGTTCATTTTTGGTTGGTTGTTGCAATAGGATGGAATTTGGATTGTCAAGAGCAGGAATTTTGTGTGGAGTACGGACAGTGGTATATGGTGACAATTGAGAATAAGTGTTTACTTTCAGGATTAAGTAAAGGGTATGGTATTGGCTGAGTTTGATTAGAATTATAATTGTTGGAGTGTTTGATAAGCGTAGTGATTGTTTGAGTAGAGGCTCCGAAGTTAGTTAAGGTGATTAGAAACTTGTTGGATTTGGTTGGTTATTATCGAAGGGTATGGGAGGCTTTTTCCAAGATTAGTGTTTTCGTTACTTCAGTGGACTTGAAAAAGGGAAGTCGTGGCTTGTGTTTTTCGACATTTGAGGATTCGTGAAAGGATCAGTATTATTGTGGAAATTGGGATTATTGGCAGTTGTATTATGTTGGAATATTAGAAGTATTAACTTTGTGATGTTAGATTCGAAGTATTTGGTAAGTACAAGAATATTGAGTACTGGGTTGGTTTGAATGAATAGAGACAACGAGAATGGTTAGAATTCGTGATAAGTTATGAATTTGGCTTGAATTATCCTTTGGGAAGAGTTATTGTTGTGTCTGAGGAGTTAAGTCGGAAGTTTCTAGGTATGTCTATTTTGGTGGTCCGAGAATTAGAGTTGTTCGAGCAGTTCAGAGGGTTGTGTCCGGTGTGGGAGATAACACGAAAGATGTGTGACTGAAATATTAAAAGTGAACAGTGGTTGTTGAGAAGTATGAGAAAAGTTTGACTTTGGACGTGAGATTGGTAGTTTTGATGGTTACGAGTCAACAAAGTGCGCAGCAGAAGCGTGATGTAGCATATTTCGTATATGTGTGTGCGACTTGTAAGAGTTCTTAGGTGGGGACATTGGAGATCTGTAGGAATGTTGAGACCATTGGATATTTCAGAATGGAACTGTTAAGTGAAAGGTCTGAATAATGTTCATGGGTTACTAAGTAGATGGATGTTTTGGTTATATGTACGATTGGTGAATCGTGGCATCGATGTGATAAGGTTGTGTGACAACGAGGTTGGTGTTCTGGTTTTGTTGATGTTGTTGAGACCTTGTCGTGTCATGGAACTTTATGTTCTTGTTTATGTTGTTGCCTCGTTTCCATTGTGTTGGTTCGAGTGCGAGTAGCTAATTCCTGTGTGAGGAATTAGAGGTGGGTTACCTACGGTGATGGTAACGATCTTGTTGTGTTTTGGTTCAAGAGTGAACCTGTGAGTTGTGTTCTGGGTATTCCTTGAGTTGTGAGTTGGTCGTCAAGTGCATTGTATGGGCTTTGTATCTTGTCGGTGTTGTTGTCGTCGTTGTCGTGTCGTTTTCATATCTGCTGTTAGCAAGGTGGTTTGTCAGTGGTGTTATTCGTGGTGCGCCTTATGTTGGCATGTTGGTTTGTTAGTCGGATGCGAGAGTCGTGTCTGGAGTTGTTCGTCTCGGTTATATTTTCGAGGACGAAAATTTCCAAGTGGGGGAGAGTTGTAATGCCCCAGTTTTAGTATTTTTATTTAAGTGAGTCGTTTTTTATTATTTTATTATTATATTATTTTATTTTCGACTTTTATCTGAAATTATGTTATTTTTCGATATGATTATATTTTATCGCCTTTTGGGATCGTTTGTGAAATAATTGAGAGTAAGGGTATTTTAGTCTTTTCCCTAATTATTTACTAAGTTAGTAAAGAAAAAGAGAAAAGAATAGAAATAGAGAGAATTAGAAAAGAAAGAAAATAGTAAGAGAAAGAAAAGGAGAAGAAGAAAAGAGAAGGGAAAGAAGAGAAAAGAGAGAAAAAGAGGAAAAAGCTAGGAATCAAAGAAAACAACTTCTAGGAATCGATTTAATCGGGTAAGGGTGCGAAACTCGACTATACTATGCTTGTATATGATATGTATGTATGTGTTTGGATGATTCTCTTGCTTTCCATGTTTTTCACTTCTAGGTCGAAAACGATAAAATGAGTAGAATCGATGGTTTAGCGGTTGGAAATCGATGTAAATGTGGTAGATTGCTTGTTGACATGATTAGAATAGATTCTGATTGATATATGTTGTTTTGGAAATGGTTTGGATTGAAAAATATCATTTTTAGGTTTTCAACAGCGCTGAAGGATTCTGAGTTTTCGTAGGTTCGCCTAGCGAACCATTCAGCGAAGGGTAGCGAAGGTTCGCTGCGTGTATTCGCCTAGCGAAGGCGTGAGCGAAGGTTCGCTAGAGTGTTCGCCTAGCGAAGTTTGGGTGTTTTGAATGTTGGTAGTTGCTGCCTTGGTTCGCCAGGGGGTTCGCCTAGCGAACTTTGTGTCTGTTTTTATCTAACAGTTGGTTCGCTGGAACATTCGCCTAGCGAAGGAGCTAGCGAATGCTCGCAAGGGATGTTCGCCTAGCGAAGGAGCTAGCGAATGCTCGCGAGGGAGGTTCGCCCAGTGAACAGTGCTGTTCGTGTAATTTTGTTTTCTGCATAACTTTTGATCTGTGATTCGGTTTGAGGCGTGGTTTGATGCATTGGAAAGGTATTGAGCTGTACTTTGTGATTATGATGTTTTGGAATTTGTTGGCTGCTTTAAATATGTCGGGAAATGTGAATAGTGTCGTTTTGTCGACTTTTGCCATTTTAATGGTGTGTAAATGATGTGTATTATGCTAGGTGCTTTTGATATGGAGATCGTATGACTTGTATGGCGTTGTATGATGTGAATGCATGTGATGACATGTTGTGGTGATGAATTGTGGCCGAAGGGAAAATAAATGCAATATGTTGTATTGGATTATATATGCATGTTTATGGTTGCATATATGTGTGAAAATGCATGGTTGTCATGGGTTCTTGTGTGTCAAGCATCATGATATGCATTGTTGTTGCGTCCTGTGGGACGGTGGTTCCGGTGGGGAATCAGCTATAACACCGTGTGCCCCTTTTGTGGTGGTGTGAGCGATGGTTATAGACGATCGTGTGCCCCTCGTGTGGTGGTGTGAGCGATCGGGTCGTGTGCCCCTTTTGTGGTGGTGTGAGCGATCCATAAACACCGTGTGCCCCTTTTGTGGTGGTGTGAGCAGTGGGTGAACATCGTAGGCCCGACGGGGAGTTACAGTGATGTAACGAGCGATGGTTCCAGCAGAGTTCCTGAGTGAACTAATGATGAGATATGAAATCTTGGAGTCGGTACCGCATATGCATTTTGCATAGAGAGTCGTTGTGTCGGTCTCTTTGCATCTGCATGAATTATGATTGCATTGGTTATATGTGGAAAATCATGATTTGGTGATTATGTGCGAGACATTGTGTGATTGAGCTTGTGATAGCAATTGTGAACTGTTGTGCATTTGTGTTAAATGCATTGAATTATGAATGATATGTTTTGTATATAAACATATGCATGATGTGTGAATGTGGGATTATGTGAATATAATCTGTATATGCTTTATTTGTAGGCATGTGATCATTGTGGTGAGAATATTTGATATGTGTATTTTTAATGTTGATATATATAATTATATGCATTTATATTATGGTTGTTTTTCTCACCCTTCTGCTCGTTTTATAATGCTCTATGAGGCATTGCAGATTAGAGCTGCTGGAGGTCTCTTGTGAAGCTTATGTCTTCATTCTTTTGTCGGTCGGCTCTGATATGTGACACCGGGTAGTTAGGGAGGCCGTTAGTGATTATTGTGTATTATGTATATATATCTTTTGGTTTGTACTTGTATACTTGATGTATGACCAACTTTTCATGTGATATACTTATGATAATCAGATTTTAGATTTTCCGCTTTTATTCTAATTTCTGCAATGTGGGTGTAAGGAACTGAGTTCCTTTGTATGTATGCTACCCCACTGTTGCATATCATTTTTGAGCAGGTGTTGTATGTTATGTATCAAATTGATGTGATTTGCTCGTCTGTGCCGTGTTTTTAAATATACTCTGACGAAATTTTATTAAGTGTTTATTATTTTATAATTATTTGGGGGTATAGATTGGGGGCGTCACACAATGCATTAGAGGTTTCCTTAACAGGCTCAACTTCATCCAATCTTGTTTTTACTCAAGAGAAATACAACAATATCTTGGAAATGCTTCAACAATCTAAACTCACTTCCAAGGCCAATTCAGTATCCACTTCACATGCCTCAATTTTTAATGGTAATTATTCTAATATCTGTATATTAGATACATAAGCCATTGATCACATTTCTCACAACATCTCTCTATTCATTAACCACAAAAACATATCCCCCATATCATTTAGTTTACCTGATGGATCTGAAACCTTTGTTTCTATCTGTGGTACTATTATTGCTTCATCTTACTTAACCCTGCATAATGTACTATACATTCCTAGTTTTCATGTGAACCTCATTTCCATTGATAAGCTAGTTACTATAAATAATTGTGTTGTTTAATTCAATGCTAATTCACTTCACCAATAAGGACGAGAAACTCCACTTCACCAATCACAGACCTCCTTGAACCATCTAAAGCCTTCACAACAAGAGAGTTAGGTTTCATCTCTACTCCATCACATACAAGTTTTGCCAGAGTCCTTTTGGGCAGAACATTGAGGGATGACCCTGTGTCTATTAACACCCTAGCCAAAGTATTCTCTTCACATTTAACAGAAATGTGCAAGGCGCTACATCAAAACTCAAAGTGTTACAGGCAGTATTATCAAATTGTTCAACAGTAATATCCTGTGTCACATGAGCTTGAGTAAGAATCTTTTGTAGAGCACTGCGATGTGCGGGAGAGCACATGAGGAGAGACAGTATTGAGATTTTGGATGGTGTCTGATGCAACTGATCGACAACCTTGTAATCACTCTTTTTGATAATCTTGAGAAACTCTTCATCTTCATCAAAAGAGGTAACATCTTTGTCCTTGGAAGGAACAACAGTAGTTATTTCTTTTGCCCCTTGAGGTACCACACGGATATGAGGGTTATAAATTCGACCACTGCGGGCCATTCTACTCGACCATGCTTTATTCGTCACCTCATCATTCACCACCTTCGGTCCTTTTTCTGAATTCACAGTTTTCTAATTACCATCAGTCACTCCATAATTCCAAGGCACAACTTTTGTACTCTTGAAAGCAAACGGAGTGGGTCTTCGCTCAACAGAAGATTTGGGAACATAAACCATCTTCTTACCTTGAACAGAAGTCACAACTGGATCTGGAAGTTTAGAAATAGGCTTAAGAAGATTGAAGACAGGTTCAACCTCTTTGCGAGCGGATTTAGTTTTCTTAAACACGGGAGTTGGTAGATTGAACACTGGCTCAATCACAGCCACCTCATTCCTTTTCACGCACTTACTTATCTGAAGCATACCTTGATCAATTAAAGCTTGGACGTCCTTTTGGACTCCTTCACAACCTTTTGGCTGAACAACACACTCAGAACAACTTTTGTGGCATTCTTTGGCTAAACCAACTTCAACCAACTTAGCATGAAATTTTGGCAGTGAAGTTTTGATGTCTTTTACATCACAGATTAAAACCTTATCAACTTCTTCCTCTGTAGCATTGACAGATTCCCCATGGGTGGGCAGAGGATTACTCTTCACATTTGGATTTGTGTCATTGAAGGATAGAATCTTCTTCTCAACTAACTCTCTTACAATATGCTTCAAGGCATAACAACCCTCAATATCATGACCGGGAGACCCCTCATGAAAAGGACAGTGGGCATTAGGATTATATTAAGGTGGCAATTTCTCTGGAGGAGGACCCAATGATCTTGGAGTTTCCAAGCCTCGCTCAACGAGATACAAATAAAAATCGGTGTAAGTCATAGGGATAGGTGGTATGGGTGGCCTCCCTCCCTGTCTTCTATTCTGATTTTGGTTATTATGGCGTTGTTCAGAAGCGTTGGACGCTTGCGAAACTTGTTGAAAATAGGCATTTGCTGATTGAAAGTGGGAGTAACAGCTGCCACATAAGGTTGAAGGGCATACTGATACGCTGGCTATTGAATGAATTATTGTTGTGGATGACGTTGTTGTTGCTTCCAAGAAGTATTTCTTCTACGGACAGACATTACAACATTGGTCTTTCCTTCTTTCTTCTTTTGAAAACTGCTAGAAGGCTTCTTAGTGGTACCATTGTGATAATACGATTTTACACTACATATTTGGCTCGATTTACATTGAATTATTTAATCGTTTTTGTTTATTTCGCAAGTGTTAAACTTATTTCCAGGTATTTTATCTCAAGTGACTTGTATAAGAAAAGAAGAGAAAAGAGAAGAAAAAAGAAGAGAATAAGGCATTTGACAGCAAAAACCAGATTCTGCACTCAGGGCGCATGGCGACCGTCACAGGTCCATGGCGACCGTCATAGTACTTTAAGTAGTGACCCTCGTCACATGACTATGGCGACTGGCACAAGCATAATTCCCAGAATTCAAGTTTAAGTTACGTGGACCACTCAACGGTATCAATTCAACTCAAACCACGTTCAACAAGTCTTCAGAAAGTATCGGCCACTAACTTCCACTGGAGATTTTCTCTCCTTGTTTCACGACAACTACTGAAGGCTATATATGGAAGCAGTTTTCTACTCCGACACCTCTCTCGATACCTAGTTTATGCCATTTTTCTGCAGTCAAAGCTTTTGATTCCCTTTCCTTTGTTCTTCCACTTTTTGTTTTCTCAGTACTTAAAAAGCAATAGCTTCCTACACCGGGGGGACTATTGCACTTTAGTTAGTAGTTATTTCACTTTAAGTTTTATTGTTCGACCAAGCGAATCCTGCCGGCTTGTGGAGGATCGTGTAGTCAAGATTCATTATTTTCAGGTTTTTACTCAATTAATATAATTGCCCTTTACTTTTAAATATCATGTTTGCATTAATGTTTTATTGTTTATGTTTTTGTATGTCTATTAAAATGTCCGGCTAAACTATTTATATCGGTATGTAATTAAGTCGATCGGAAAGGGGTCCGATCGATCGTAGGTAAACTTTGACACTTTAATTTTCTGGTTCCAATTTCTTATTTTAATTGACTTTTGTTACGAGAGTAAGAAAGTAACGAAGGTTACGATCAATAAAACGGGAGTTTGAGATTTTAACCGGATAGCTGAAACTGGGCATTGGTTTTAAATACAGCGAGAGCGCTTTAAAATCAATTAGGACTTATTAATTTTCAAAAAGTATTTTTAAATTCAAATGGGCTAGCGAGAGCAGACATTCTGATTTAGGAGTATAGTCAGAGTCAATAACACGAGAGTGTGAGGTAAAGACTTTTAAATTGGTATTTTTCTACTGAAAACTATTTTGACTGATAAGCCGACGATCTGTAGGATCCCCGATGATTGATGAGTTACGTACCGATATTCCATCATCTCTTGTTTAAATCCCATTTTTATTTTACTTTTAGTTTCCCGTTTGCACCTTAATCTAAGAATCATCCTCCTTAGCTAAACATAGTAACAACCCGATAGCACTAGTTTGATTATCGGTCCCTGTGGGTTCGATATCTTTTAAAACTACGCGATTAGAC
Source organism: Lathyrus tuberosus (assembly GCA_022829125.1). Classification (NCBI taxonomy): domain Eukaryota; kingdom Viridiplantae; phylum Streptophyta; class Magnoliopsida; order Fabales; family Fabaceae; genus Lathyrus; species Lathyrus tuberosus. Next base: position 2,376,806 of record JALAZF010000414.1, on the reverse strand, counting down.
TGTGCGCTTGCAGTTAATAACCCCGATAGACTCATAAAGTCGCGATCAAGTTTTTGGCACCATTTTCGGGGATTGATTTAGTCAATAGTGCGATTCTTTTGTTGCGTCGTATAGACTAAGGCAACAAATACCCTAATTTGCCGGTTGTATGCCAAGTACTCGCTCAAAAGGCGAAGACCTGACGCAACCGACAGACGAAGCTGAACGTCTTCTCAGCGTAAGACAACAAATCAGAGAATACTGTTTAGAACACGAAATTCCTTTTCCAGACTCAAAATCTGACTCAGAACCTGAATCTAAACCTGAAACTAAACCAGACATGGCCGACGGACCTCAGAATCGTCCTCTTAAGTATTATGCCATTCCTTCGCAGGCTGAACCACATAACAGCATCGCTGCCCCTGCCATCGAGGCAAATAACTTTGAGCTAAAACCTTCGTTGTTGTCAGCTGTACAACAGAACCAATTTTCTGGTGGTCCCACGGAGGACCCAAACTTACATTTGTCAGTGTTCTTGCAATATGCAGACACAGTAAAAGCAAATGGTGTCAGCCCCGAAGCAATAAGACTACGTCTTTTCCCTTTCTCATTAAGAGATAGAGCTAGAGCTTGGCTCCAGTCTCTACCGTCCAACTCTGTCACTACATGGGATGAGTTGAAGAAGGTATTCTTAGCACGATATTTCCCACCAAGCAAGACGGCTATGCTAAGAACCCAAATCAATGGATTCAAACAAAAGGACAATGAATCTCTTTTCGAAGCATGGGAAATATACAAGGACATGATGAGGCTTTGTCCACATCATGGTCTAGAAGAATGGTTGATTATCCATACCTTTTACAATGGTCTCTTGTATAACACAAGAATGACAATAGACGCTGCCGCGGGTGGCGCACTAATGGATAAACCCTACGCAGAGGCTCATGCACTTATTGAAAGTATGGCTCAAAATCACTATCAGTGGGGAAGTGAAAGAACCTCCATAGAGAAACCTCCGACGAAAGGCGGGATGTACGAAATAAGTGGCCTTGACCAAGTAAATGCTAAGGTAGATGCTCTTACTCAAAAGGTGGAGAGTTTGACCCTAACACCTACAGCCACCGTGGCTGTCGTAGCTCCAAATTGCGAGTTATGCGGAGTTCCTGGGCATGCTGCCCCTGAATGTCAAATTTTAACAGGAGTTTCCACGGACCAAGTGAATTATGCTCAAGGAAACCCTTACTCAAACACCTACAACCCAGGTTGGAGAAACCATCTGAACCTTTCGTACAAGAACAACAACGCTTTGTATGCGCTTAGACAAGCACCTGCTGTACCGCCGGGTTATCAAAAGGGTGCCGTAGCTGCTCCTAATGTTCCTAGAAAGTCTAACCTTGACACAATGATGGAGAACTTCATTGCTGCACAAGCTCAACAAAACAAGGAGTTCCTTAACCAAAATGTTCACACCAGTGAGCAAATTAAACAATTAGCCAACAAGGTTGTCGCTCTAGCCACTCAAAACAAAATGTTAGAAACACAAATCTCACAAGTGGCTCAACAACAAGCAGTTACCGCTGCCCCAGCTGGGAATCTTCCAGGACAGACTCAACCTAATCTGAAGGGACATGCAAATGCTATAACACTTCGGAGTGGAACAGAACTAGAAGGACCTACTGACCCAAGGATCGAAAATCCAGCCATGTATCAAAAGCCTAGTAAGGAGTCTGAAAAGGAAGACGAACTAAAGGAAAACGAAAAAGAGGATGATGGTAAAGAGGCCGAAGAGAAAGAAGAACCATATGTGCATCCACCACCTTATAAACCACTTATCCCGTATCCTCAAAGATTCGCTAAATCTAAAAACATAGGGCAGTTTAAGAAATTCGTTGAATTTCTGAAAGAATTAAACGTTACAATACCCTATACAGAAGCAATCACACAAATGCCCTCCTATGCTAAGTTCTTAAAGGAAATTTTATCTAATAAGAAAAAGCTTGTGGATACTGAAACCGCTATGCTTACTACAAAGTGTAGCGCTATAATCCAAAACAACATGCCTCCCAAGCTAAAAGACCCTGGTAGTTTTTCTATACCATGTGTGATTGGAAAGTTTGTCATAGACAAAGCCCTGTGCGACTTAGGAGCCAGTATTAGCTTAATGCCCTTATCTATTTGTAAAAGGCTCAACATGGGAGAACTGAGAGCAACAAAAATGTCTGTACAACTAGCTGATCGTTCAGTGAAATTTCCTTTAGGTATGTTAGAAAACGTTCCAGTATGCATAGGACAATTCTATATCCCTACAGATTTCATAATTATGGACATTAAGGAAGACTCAAACATCCCTATCATTTTAGGAAGACCATTCCTAGCCACAGCCGGAGCCATCATAGATGTGAAAAAAGGAAAACTAACTTTTGAGGTTGGTGAAGAAAAGGTAGAATTTATCCTCTCACAATTCTTCAAAGCACCTGCTATAGAAGATTCGTGCTGTTTCTTGGATGTTATTGATGAATGCGTTAAAGAAATGGAGAAACAACAAAATACGTATTCTGAAGTGCTGAGAATTCCAATGCCACGAATTTTTGAAGATGATAATTGGCGTGGGGAATACCAAGATAATAATCTAAGTGAATGTCTCACACTCACTCCTGACCCTATGCCTTGCCCAAAGAAACCAGCTGTAGAACTGAAAACACTACCCAAAGATTTAAGGTATGAATTCCTAGATACGGAACTCGAATGACCAGTTATAGTCAACGCAGATTTAGGACAAATAGAAACTGAAAAATTATTACATGTCCTGAGAAAACACCCAACTGCCTTAGGCTATAACATCTCAGATTTAAAAGGAATAAGTCCCTCTATCTGTATGCATCACATCATGCTTGAGGAAGACTGTAAGACCTCTAGAGAACATCAAAGGAGAATCAATCTCATTCTGAGTGATGTCGTTAAGAGAGAAGTGCAAAAGCTGTTAGAAGTAAGAATCATATACCCAATATCTGATAGTGAATGGGTTAGCCCAGTTCACGTTGTACCCAAGAAAGGAAGTGTTACAGTCATCAATAATGAAAAAGGTGAATCCGTAGCACAGCGTACTCAAACCGGATGGAGAATGTGTATCGACTATAGGAAACTAAATAAAGCCACTCGTAAAGATCATTTCCCTTTACCCTTCATAGATCAAATGCTTGAGCGTCTGGCTAAGTACTCCCATTTTTGCTATTTAGACGGATATTCAGGATTTTTCCAAATTCCTATCCATCCGGATGACCAAGAAAAGACTACTTTCACATGTCCCTATGGTACTTTTGCCTACCGGCGAATGCCTTTCGGATTATGTAACGCACTTGTAACATTCCAGAGATGCATGATGTCCATCTTGTCGCTCCCAGGATTTTCATCCAGGTACAAACGCGAGAGTGGCGCGGAAAACAGAGTTGCCAGCCGTGTAAATTTATCCCAAGAGTGGGAAAGGGAACACCGCATAAACCTAAGGAAGAGGGAAATGAATGGTCATCGCAACCATAGCCTGGGTTTGGGAGTCGTTTACGTGAGGGGAAGGTGCTAGCACCCCACGCGTCCATCGTACTCGATGGGATCCACGCTTGTTGTCTATTCTAAGGGTGAGTTATCCTATCATCTATGGCTGCACTAAAACGGGGAAAGGGAAAACAAAGGCAGACTCGGTAGGACGTCGACGTCCTAGGCCTACGTACCCCCTTTGTGCAATGGGGAATTCAGAGTCAACGTAGTTCGGACCAAGTTCTTTTTGTGTTTTTTATGAGCGACGTTAAGTTCGCGTCCGGCAGTTAGGGTCGATGCCTGTTTGCGACTCAGACAGAAGGTAACGTGCCCTTTTTGAAAATAGCCTTTAGTTTGACGATCCCGAAAGATAAAAAGGTTTGAAGTTTGTTTGTATTTTTTTAGGACAGAAGTGACTTGAGTTAGTTCGTAACTCAACTTGAACCAAAGTCTATGACACGGGAACGAATGCGTCGCATGGTCGTCCCCAATGGGACGTATGCTCAACACTCTAGAAGAGAGAAGGGGGACCCCTCAATCTTCATTTCCTATGTTTAAGGCTCGCGTGCAAGGCAAGTTGACCTTATTAAGTGTCTTAGAGGTGTTTTGAGATGAGAAGAGGGACTCAAAAGAAAAGAAAAACACTACGGGGAGAATCTATCCTAATGTTATCATGCAAAGATGGCCCTAAGGAGAGGTTTGACAACAACCTAAGCTTAAAGGAAAGAAAATATGAGAGGAAGAAAGAATGAGAGTGGACATGGATAACTATCCAAACCCTCAAATAACTTACCTCAGCCTCTGCATAAAAGGTTAGCACAAAACAGACATACGTAAAAGAAATGGGACAAATGAAACCCAAGCAATGACATATAATGGCAATCAAATGACCTATAATAATCTAAACATGGTTTATGAAGTCCAAGAAGCAATCTCAAGCAATGGTACAAGTGCCTTCTCAAACAAACAATCAGACATGATTAAGGATGTGCATACAAGAAGATCTCACACAAAGAGCAATTAGACAATTAGCAACACACCTTCTAAAATCACCAAATTAATTACCAACATATCTCAACCCGAAGCAAACAACATGTCCAAAACTCATGCCAAAATTCAAAATATAAGTCACTCAAACAATCATGCAAAGTTCAGACAAGAAACGTGACTCAATATGCAAAAAAGGAGGACTAAAATGCAATATGAAATGATTTTAAAAATGAGAGAAAAATGTTTTAATGACATTCAATGTGTTGATGAATGAATGCAAAAGGAATGAGTTCAAAACATTTTGTGGATGATGAGAAATAAAATAGACAAGTCATGGTATGCATATATGAAATAAATTCAAAAAGAAACTATTAAAATAATTAATTCAGATGATAAAAATAAAATAAAAATTAAAATTAAAATTTGAGAAAATTTTATTAAATTCTAAATGTGATTCATGAATTTTTTGGTAATTTTTTAATGCAATTAACTATCTTTAAAATGATTAAAATGAACATAATACAATTAAATAAAATGAATAAATTGAAATAACATGAGGGGTGTGAAAAGCAGAAGAATCACATTGGTAATTGAAATGGGCTAGAAGGGGGTGTGTAAATAGCAGGCCCAAGCATTAAATCCATCAGAAAAAATAAAATAAAAAAAAAGAGTTCACGCGTGGTCTTCAGTCAATGGTCAGGCTAAATACTCACCTTAGGATCAATCTAACGTCATGAAATCAGTCAACGCAAAGTTCAAGTAAACATGATAAAGGGATATGATTGGCACGTCCATGTTAATAACGGTGCACGTTCACACACGTGATTGCTCAGAAAATAAATAAAACAAAAGATGGCACGTGATAAGGCACATGGTAATTTAATGCGTTGGCAGCTTACAAACCGTCAGATGAAATCAACGCATACAATCATATCATCAAATCAACAATTAAAACACATGAGTGGACCAGATTGAAAGGACATGGTAGTTATCATGGGTGGACGCACACACAAACCATAATATAAAACAAAATTTTAAATGTCGTGGCAAGCTATGGACTGTGCGATCAAACAAATCAACGGCCATAACTTCATCTCCTACCTCCAGCACCTTCACCGGCCGGAACCTGGACCAGCCACCGGAGGTAGGGTTCCGGTCACCCCCTCCGGTCACCTGCAACCAAAACCTCACCAGAAAACGCAAACAAATACACTTTCTTGACCAGAATTTCACCAGGATCTTAAATATCACATTAAAATTTGCAAACAATCAACACACAAAGAGATTCGCACGAAACAAGTTAGGTTTCAGAATTTTAAAACTCACACAACAACCAAATTACACGTCCAAATTCAAAACAAAATATACCAGAATGATCAATGAATGTCACACAACATTATGCATGTCAAAAATCTGAGTTTTAAGATCATGAAAAATACCACCAACCTGAGATCACGCCACCTATTCCCTTGCTATTAGCATCAAGTGATGATTGCTTTGTGCTCTATGGATCCTCAGGACTCAGATGGTGAAAGACATTTTGGAAAAGCTCTTCTGGGTTGTGAGATTCAAATGATTCAAGTTTTAGGGTTCAAACTTTTTTCTCCTCAAAATCACGTGTCCTCTCCCCCAACTAGTGCATGAGTTAACTTAAATACTTAGGGTTAATCCACTGATAATTATTTGGGCCTTGTTAATTCCACACTTAATGAGTTTTGGATGATTTGGGAAAATTGCATTATGTGAAATACACCCTCTTCCATGCATGTACACCCAAATATTTCATGATGGATCACTTATTTAACAATTGCTAATCACACCTGAATTAGATTTGGGCCTTGAGATGTCTTGGTTCATGAGTTTTCAATGATTTTGCAATTTTGCACCATGTGAAATAAGTAATGAATAATTCATGGAATCCCTTGGTTCAAAGGCCCAAAATGATCCTTAAGGAAAGTTCTTTGATGTTAGAATGTGACATGAAGCAATGGAATCAATTATAGGTCACTATGTCCCAAAATGCAAATGGTACCATGAGAAAACCCTAAAAAACCACTTTGCCTTCTTTTGATCATAACTTGAGTTTCACAAATGATATAGAGACCCACAAGTACTTGTTGGAAAGGGGAGAAAAAGATATTCAACTTTAATGTTTGAGGAAAATTCATTTGAAGCTTCCTTGATGATGAAAAGTCAAGTTGAATGTAGTGTAAGAACTTGCCCAAAAAGGAAACTTTCAAATTATAGGTCATTTCCATATTTAGTAACTTTTGTATCAACCCTTGATTCTTGACAAATGGTATGAAACTTAACCCTTGAAGACCATATGAGGATGTGAGACCTTGAAAACCCTAAAGAGAACCTCAAAATTTCATAGTTGACTTCCCCTCTCACTGTTGACTTTTATCCAATTCTCCTGATTCCCAATCCATTGGCCAATTGAACTTCTCCTGAACCAAACTGATGGACAATCTTCCATTCCTAGATACTTAGGGACCCAAGGAATACCATGGAATCAAGTCTTGCCCAAAAAAATCAGAAATAAACTGACTTTATAGCAAACCCTAATTTTGGTACCCTTAGTTTAGGAGGAAATTGAAATTCTGGTACAGATATGTGATGTCTTGTGCAATGTCACAACATCGCAATCTGCTGTATGAACAAGGCACTAAAAAGAACTCTGATGTTATGTGTGATGTTACAGCAACACACTCTGCAATGTAAAACAACAGAATACTACAGAATTGCACACACAAGGATTGTTCACCCAGTTCGGTCTAACTACCTACATCTGGGGGCATACCAAGCCAGGAAGGAAGTCCACTATTAGTAGTATCAAATTACAGACTCAACAGACCAGTTGACAATCTACCTAATTTAATCACTACCCAATGACCCTTCTATCTAAGTCCACCCTAGATAAGAGACTCCATCTCACTTCCAATCATCGCAATGATGTCTAGCAGTCAACATCTCCGCCACTGCATCAACAGCTTGATTACCAAAACCTCTTAGATCACACAAACTTAGAAGACACACTTCCATGACAATACCTAGACATGACACACATGACTAAGACAATACTTAGAGTTGCTTAACAGCTTCCTCTAAGACCAATACATCTCTTACCTACAGGCTTCGAGATAAACACGATGACCATCCCACAAACCGGGTGGTTCATCAATCAACACATCCCTTCTAATCTACATGATGGCTGGCTTCCAAAACTAGGTTACAATGCTTCTATTTATAACCTATTTCCCAACTGGATTTGGGCCTTCAAATCTCAACAAATCAGCAAAAGATTCTGCTACTAAATAGATCTTCAATCAAATCTTCAATTAAATCTTCAATTAAATCTTCAATTAAATCTTCAATTAAATCAGCTCCACATAATATTACCAAAATTCCAGCCAATACAAGAACTAACAATCTCCCCCTTTGGCTAATTTTGGCTAAAACAATCTCTGCTAACATCAGAGAGCCCAGTAGCAACAAAAACCAACAATGCAGAAATCACCTCATCAACATAGGGCAAACTCCCCCTCAAAACAAGAACCAGCTCACAGCTGTTCAAACACTCTCCCCCTCAACTTCTGCACCATATCAGAAAAAGAGCTTCCCAACCACACCACGCCTTGGCAACTCTCTCTCCCCCTTTTTAGCCATAATTTGACAAACATTGGGGTAAATGTACACTACTTGTCCAATCCAGATACACCAGGTCTAAATTGTCATGTCCATCATGCACGACATAACACCTTCACCAGAGCCACAAACAATCTAGATAACCAAAAGATCAACTCCCCCTATCTAAGATAACCAGTGCTCCATTGTAAGATGAACACCTTAAATGAATGGAAAACATAAGACTCATCTTCATGTCTTCAAGAGCGCACCCTCTGTTCAACACACCTGCTGAACGCATTCACTTAATGCTTGATCCTCAAACAACACTAGTTCATTTAACTGACAGAAGTTGCTCCCATTATACTACACAAATGATGCTTCTTGACCAGTACATCATAGCGGTTGGAAAATCCAGACACAATCTTCATCCATCCAGTCAGGAATGCTTCATACAATCATCCACAAGTTCTGAAGCACACACACAATGCCTTCCACTGAACTCTAAATAAACTCCTCTTACACACACCAAGACAAGTGTGTCATCTCCCAGATACAAACAAAACTGTCATTCAGACTCTTCCTTAGAAGCATATTATTCAAAAAATTAGCTTCACATAACTGATACCATGGTCACACCAACATGTCAACCAACATCCTAATGTCATGACATGTTATCTGACATTATATCCCCATAAGATTCACCCAATCTTCACAAAAATCTGCATCCTTGCAGTAATAGACCATAGACAACAGCCTTAACTCCCCCTGACATGCACAACCAATGCTCCTTATGAATAAGAACACTTGACGCACAATGAAATTGCCACATTCTCAACATTAAGAACTGCCATTTCTTGTATTTGTTGAGCATAATCTCATCATGGTTATTTCAGATACATGGTCTGCCAAGTCCAATATACAAGCCCTCTTGATTTGGAATTACTCATAGATTCCATAACAAATATCTTGCACCACAAGATAAGGACTGCCACCACCTTTTACTTGTACTAGAAGAGACCTCCTTATCTTCAGCCATTCTGATCAGATCACACCACAGTAAACAACCTTCTGTCCTTACAATCCCCTAATGAAGTCTTCATCATGAAAGTAGTCATGCATTGCCAGAACAACCTACTTAACCTCAAGATCAGAACCTGCCCATTATGACAGAACTGCCACTTCAGACACTAATGCTGCTTCTTCCAAATCCACAAGCACAGTCCCAGACCTCCACACCAGACAAAGATGTTGTAACATCATGTAGGACATCAGCATTAGTTAAAAGATCACATCTTCTGCCTTTCATTCAGGTAAACACAACCACCTGAACACACCAGAGAGAAATAAACTCTCACAAAATCCACACAACAGATAACTACCAAGCTCCCAACAAGGTCTTTGTTCACAACCAATCAACAGACGATGCTCACTTCTTCATTCACACACTTCTGATACAGTCAGCTGATAAGGCTACCTCAGGTTGTCATCTTCAAATATCCAGCAACTCCATCATGGCCAAAAAGAAAATATCCAGACAGTAGGTTTACATAATTCTCTAGACAAATACTAAGTCTCCCGTCAAAGTATTTACCCTTATGCACAACATCAATAATAGACAAATACTAAGTCTCCCGTCAAAGTATCTTCTATTAGTCAGAATAAGATTACCTTCTCACACAAGGCATGACATTTGGTCTGACATTCTTTTTTGCACACTTGTGGCACTAGCTGATCACTGATCACTTCAGATTAGGTAAGTGGCTTGACCTGATACTCCACCATGAGCACAACTAACTTTCTTGGCTAAAATCTCAACACCTTCGAAGTGTTGTTCCAACATCAGATCAGACAACAATCTCAATCATCCAACAACAATCATGATGTTACCCATCACCATTCAAAGGACTCATTGCACATAGAGGAAGCTCCCAATGAAACACAGTCAGAGCAGCTTATTCAGGTTAACATAAACACCTGAACACCATAACCTAGCACACCCTCTCTGAAGCAAAGAGTTTAGACTGCAAATTAGTATACTCACATAATTCCCTCTTGGTTTGTTATCTTCACATGCTCCAAAACTCCACATCTTGCCAGGCTTATCAACTATTCTCTGACATTTGGATCAATTGCTCATTCAGACTTTCAAGCAATCACAACCTGATCTACTTCAGTCTTCTCTACATTCTCCATCCAAGGCAGACCTTCTACTTCATCATTCTCCCGTATGACTATGTAGACGCTCCTTAGGCATAATGTAGGCACCACGCTTCTGAACCAGAGCATAATCATCCTTCACCAAGGATATCCAACCAGATAAAGTCCCAACACAAGTTAGAACATTTGCCAACCACCAATATACCATCACCATGATTCTTGATAAGCTCCGAGAGAATTAGAACCTCCTTACATTTTCAACTACATACTCTTCTGCACAAGAGCAATCAGTTTCAAGCATCCTGCTTGAATGCACACAATGAAACCAACCAAATTCCACCTTTTGATTGATCTCAATCTTCTTCAGAACTCCCACAAGATATCCTGATCCACCTATGAAACCAGATCTTCAAGTCATATGAATTACTTGCTCCAACGCAAGATATCTTGGATTCACCAAGCCTCTTAGTCATGTAACATCTTCTCAAACCCCAGCTCCCGCAAACTGTATGAGATAGATTTTTTTGAAGCATCCATAACTTCCATAACTGTAGATCACCTCTATCTTAAGCTGATGTGCCACATCACCAGCTGAGACTACTGATGTTAAGCTAGATGTCAAAACATTTTGATATCCAACTGTTGAATTCAGCTCTTCCTTCTGCCACTTAAAAGAACCTCCTCCCTTTGCAGAAACAGATTTCCATGCTCTCATAGACTTGATTCAACAATCAAGTTTGAGTAGACAACCTCCATCCTGCTCAGAAACTCCAAAGACTTCAAACCTACCACATCTGAATCTTCAAAAAATAAGTAGTTCAAGACTACCTCATAGCTATACCAAAGAATGCCACTTCCCTTAGTAAAGCTGACAGTAGAAGGCCAGAGATAACTGCCACTTATCCTCGACCTACACAACCGGAGCAAACATCATGCTCCAAACCACTTAGATCAGAAATAAACTGATCCAAGCTGTAACCCCCAAGATTATGATGTCTTCATAGTCTTCCATCTTCATCTTCAATAGCACCACCATCTGGACAAGTCAATACTTTCTAGGAACAGATGCTAAGCAATAATCCCAGGACAACACCTAGGAGACTTGTGAGCGAATGTAGAACCCCTCCCATGATTCTCCAAATCTATGATGAACAAATGTTAAAATAATAGACAGACCATCCTTAATCTTGTCTTTCAAGAATAATCAATTAAATACTTGTGAATTTCACAAATAACAATTGTGGTTTAACTCTTCTTCAGATTTTAGCATCTTCTGAACCTTCTTTCAGTTCATGATTCTTCAGATATACCAGAACTACATGTGATAACATAACCAGAAAACATCCTCTTAAATAGGTCACCACAACTAAGCTTAAGAGATAACTTATCAAGATCTTCACTCCCGCATGAAAGATTTGACAGTGATACTCTTTTGCTTTGGCTCCACCCTCTTCTTTCATCATCAAGAAGGAATCAACAGATTGGTCTACAATGCCTGATTTGAACTATAATCTTCTTTTGCTGAGGAGACCAACTCTAAAGTCTTTTCAAGAAACTACCTTCCAAAAGTCTCAACACAAGAACCAACCAGGGTAGCATCAGATACCATGCAGTGGAACACACAACAACTCCTCAACAGCCTTCAGGCACTACTCAATAATCCTTGCACACCATCACCAACCAAACTAAGTGTCAACACACTCACTACAGCAGTACTCATGAATAGTCCAATCTTCACTTCAAGGGATCATACAAACAACTATATGAACTGACCAAGTCCACAACTCAGCAACCTATCTTCCTTGCTCATGAACCAGAAAGTATCTTCCCTAGATCTCATCCAGAAACAGACAGGATGCCTGCTCTGATACCAATTGAAATTCTGGTACAGATATGTGATGTCTTGTGCAATGTCACAACATCACAATCTGCTGTATGAACAAGGCACTAAAAAGAACTGTGATGTTATGTGTGATGTTACAGCAACACACTCTACAATGTAAAACAACAGAATACTACAGAATTGCACACACAAGGATTGTTCACCCAGTTCGGTCTAACTACCTACATCTGGGGGCATACCAAGCCAGGAAGGAAGTCCACTATTAGTAGTATCAAATTACAGACTCAACAGACCAGTTGACAATCTACCTAATTTAATCACTACCCAATGACCCTTCTATCTAAGTTCACCCTAGATAAGAGACTCCATCTCACTTCCAATCATCGCAATGATGTCTAGCAGTCAACATCTCCGCCACTGCATCAACAGCTTGATTACCAAAACCTCTTCGATCACACAAACTTAGAAGACACACTTCCATGACAATACCTAGACATGCCACACATGACTAAGACAATACTTAGAGTTGCTTAACAGCTTCCTCTAAGACCAATACATCTCTTACCTACAGGCTTCGAGATAAACACGATGACCATCCCACAAACCGGGTGGTTCATCAATCAACACAGCCCTTCTAATCTACATGATGGCTGGCTTCCAAAACTAGGTTACAATGCTTCTATTTATAACCTATTTCCCAACTGGATTTGGGCCTTCAAATCTCAACAAATCAACAAAAGATTCTGCTACTAAATAGATCTTCAATCAAATCTTCAATTAAATCTTCAATTAAATCAGCTCCACATAATATTTCCAGGATATTATGTATCTTTTAAATCTTCACCTTTAATTCAGCTACAAGATCTTCTCCCTAAAAATATCTGATTTGATTTGAATTTAAAACAGATTTTATCTTCAAATATTTTTAAATCAAACAGCCCTTAAACATAGCAACAGTATCTGCTCCAAATCTGATTGCAACTGAAAATATCTTCTCCAAGATATTCGCAACCAATCACACTAACTGATCTCCTCAAAACTCACACTAACACGTGCAGCCCTAAAAACATCACAACCTGGTGTTTTAATGTTCTGGTATAGTGATGTCAAGACATCGCATGTGACATCACTCTTCAGCACTTTAACTCTTCAACATCTTACCATTCTGCAATACAAAAACCACAACAGATGGTTTTCTGATGTTCTGTCAACTGATGTCAAGACACCATGTATAACATCAGACCACAAAACTGCAACCCTGCAGCAGCTAATGATAAGAACCAATGTTATGACATCAGACATATGACATCAACATTGTTCAGCTTTGTTTTACCAAAATTCCAGCCAATACAAGAACTAACAGAAATAACACAGTCTCCAAATCCAAATTCCTCTGAATATGATGTGTACCCTCTCCAACAAAGATAAGATATGCCATGTGTTGATGATAAAAACCCAAAAAGCTTGCCCATTGGAGCAATAAACCCAAGAATCTCAAAACCCTAATCTCTGCACTGGTTTGGAGAGAGTGATCCACTTGAACTCTCTTGGACAATATAAGGACTCTTGCTTGAAGAACATCTTCTCCTCTTGAACTGCCTCAGGCACCTTGACCCCATGCTAAGAACCAATGATATGCACACATGATAATGCAAAAAATGAAGTGAAACATAAGCCAGTTAGTACTTAAGGTAAGGTGAGCAAATTTTGGGGTGCTACAGCTGCCCCTATTCAATCAACTTGGTCCTGAAGGTATGATAGCGACGGCTTTCAGACATTCCAGGATACACGGGGATTGAATACCAAAAGAAACCTGAAATTTGCAATCCTCAAAGGAGGGACGACTCCACTAGGGAACAAGCAATAAATGTTGCACCTGTCACAACACGTACGAGTGTTGGAGACCAATACAAACAATGTATTGAAACGTCATGAAATAAACACAAACGAGTGTTAACTATGCTGGGGATAAACACTGACGGGTGTCAAGGAGTCAACAATATCATATACGAACAAGATACCGAAAAGATACACGGACGGGTGTAAAAAGGTTCAATACGGACGGGTATCAAAAAGATGCACGGAAGGGTGTAAAAGGATTCAACACAGACGGGTATCGAAAAGGTACACGGGCGGGTGTAAAAGAGGCAAATTTACTGGGGATTGGTCTCGCTGGTGAATGGAAGGCAACACGGTCAATACGGACTGGTATCGAAATCAGAGGTTCAAACACGGACGAGTGCTGAAAGGAACACGGACGGGTGTAAAAAGTCAATACGGACGGGCATTGACTTAAAAGGTTCAAACACGGACGGGTGCTAGAAGGAACACGGACGGGTGCCAAATGTCAATACGGACGAGCATTGAAACGAAGGTTTAAACACGGACGGGTGCCGAAAGAAACACGGACGGTGCCAAATGTCAATACGGACGTGCATTGAAACAAAGGTTTAAACACGGACGGGTGCCAAAAGAAACACGGACGGGTGCCAAATGTCAATACGGACGAGCATTGAAATGAGAGGTTCAAGCACGGACGGGTGCTGAAAGTAACACGGACGGGTGCCAAAGGTCAATACGGACGGGCATTGAAATGAAAGGTTCAAACACGAACGGGTGCTGAAAGGAACACGGACGGGTGTCAAAGGTCAATACGGACGGGCATTGAAATGAAAGGTTCAAACACGGACGGGTGCTGAAAGGAACACGGACGGGTGCCAAATGTCAAAAACCCAAAGGACCACTTGGACGAAGGGGTAAAAAGAAATCATGGATTAACGCTCCTGGCAAACAACTCTGCAAGGGAATGCCAAACATTGCCTTGAATAACTAAACCCAACATCTGTGAAGTAAAGTCGAATGATATTCTCCGAGATCTGCTTTTTTTCCGACGAAGGGAAACTCAAACCTGGCTTATGCTTCGGATGTCTATGTTTGAATTTTGCCGTAATGCTTCACACGAAGTGGAAATGCTACGCTTGTGAGGATGCAATGCAAATGCTTATGATATGCAAAAGGGGTCCCTCCAGTAAAATAAATGCTGGAGAGAAAAGATCAATTCAGCCGGGGATGACAAAAATAAATTGTCCTCTGAATCCAAGAACTCTGCTGAGAAGGACCACGCTGACCGACCCTTTGGATCAACAACTTCTACTGGGGATGAAATCCCAGAAGAACATCCACACTACCGGGGGTTACACATGCCCTTTACTGAAGGTGACATCGAACCTGGGATTCCTCCTCTGCTGGGGGAGTTGAGAATGAATGCCAATAATGGAATCGGCGATCTGTTACTGAAAACTGCCAATAACAGATGGGCTTAGGACCTGCTGGGGGATGCCAGCCCATAATACCATCCTGCTTGGGGAAAACAGTCCATAATACCATCCTGCCTGGGGATACTGTTGAACTTAGCCTGCTGATGGGGAGAATGACTTTACCCTCACCTTGCTGGGGACTAGAATATGACATCGTCGGTGAGAGCGCGCTTCCTGACTGGATGGGGAAAGTGAACACCCTGATTCTGTGGGGAAATAACTTCTTGATCCGGAGAAAATACTTCCCAAATCTCTTGCTGGGGAAGGTCTGCTCTGCTGAGGAAAGGTGCAATCTCAATGCTAGGGAGAGCAAACTGCTGGGGAAGTACAATCCTGTTGCCATCCAACCTGACCTGTCCCTACGGTCATAAACGGCCCTTTGAACTTTCCACTTGCCCCAGACCACTAGGTCTAACGGAAGAAATCATCTCAAGAGGATTTTATAGAAGACCGGGCGTTCGCACTGCCCCAGGGTCTTCAAACTCTTGGAGAGATTTATCATATCTCGACATAACTGCCCCAGACTTCAAAATCCATGAAGTACATTACCTCGAAAGGATTTGTAATGACTTGAAATACTCTATCCCAGCATTTTAAACTTTGAGGAGGTGTTTTCAATTAACCATTTTTAGGAGTGGACAATCTCTCACGCTCTAGAGGTGGCCTACCCCAAGTCTTGAAGGAACTTTTCCCCTGACTGATCTTACAGAGATTTGTCAAATCGACCTGATTGCCCCTGTCTAGCTGCTTTAGAGAGAGTTTTCAGCGTGACTGTTCCAGATTAGCTGCGTCTTAACACCATTTATCGGGAACCCCCCCAGGCCGCGCACAGTCTCTTGGCCACATATCCCTTGACATGATTGTCCTTCGGAACTTTCACCATCCCAACTTGGCGTGATCGAGCTTCTTGACTGTCGTTCATCGTGTAAGCCTCTTTTGATATCAAACACATGCAAGCAGAAAATGTTTATTATGAGAATGACAATTCTAATGTAACACTCATGTTAACCTTGAAGTTTTATTGAAAAACGCATCGCCAAGCCTTATGAACGAATCACTAGCTGGGATGCGGCCTTGATTTTTGAACGGCAAAACAATGCGCACATGCAATACCAACAAATCTTATTAGCACAACTCATAGGAGTCAGGAACGCCATCTCGTCGAAGTACCCCTTCAGAATAAAACCTGTTTCAATTAGGACTTTTAAGGGTTGTAACGTGGCCTGGTTCACGGTTTTAGAAAAAAGGATTTGTGGCTCAAAGTTTATTGGTGCCCACCCACTCTTTGTGATGTTCTCCAGTCCTATGTTCAGTTAATCTGACACAACCGCTCATCTCTCAAAAGGTTTATGATCTTTAAGGAACCCATGCCACTAATGGTTTGACACCTAAGGAAGTTTTGGAGTGACAGTCATCCCTTTTTATCTTTTGTGTCTGTAATCACACGAATTTGTTCTTATCGAGGATTTGTGATCCTTTTCGTTTTTCAATTTTTCTTTCTTTTGCCTTTTTTGATCCCTAATTTTTGCCTGGACTGACTCTTTTGAGTTTTTCGATTTTGAAGTCCAGCGGGATGCCCTAACTTTTGCCTAAGTCGCTTGTTTTCAAGTTTCGACTTAGCGGGCTTTCTCTTCTTTTTTTTTTATTCCCATTTTTGAACAAAGCGTGTGACACTGGTTGTCTTACTTGCTTGAAAGGGTTGTGACTACCTCACTCCTTGATTGTTGATGGATAACCATTGTGGTTTCACATCTCTTGACCTCTTGACAGTGGGATAGAAGGTAATGGTTCCTCGGATGCACACTCTTCTTGAAATTTGAACGCTCAGTCAAACTGACTGATGCCTACCCCACCCCTGGGTTAAGTATGAGGGTTTTTTTGTATGAAAGAAACTCCTACTTCAAGGCTCAAATGGGTTGACGAGGGTCTATCTCCCTTATATCTCCAGTGTTTAGGGGTTTGAAACAATGCCTGTACATCCTCAACAGGGTTCTATCCTTGAACATACAACCAGAGATTTTGCATTTTCGTCTCATCATCCTCCCTCGAGAGTTCTAGACAAGAAAATTGGTATTGCAGTGCATATGAACATTTAAGAGTGAACACGAATGGATTACTTCAAGGAAAACATACTCATTGCATTAATATCATCATTAAAAAACAAACAAGTCTTTACATGCATGCAATGCTTTAACGAGAAATGAAAAACTACAAATGAAAATGCAGTAAAGAAACTGATGACTGCCGTTGTTGAGAAGACTTGACGCCGCTTGGACTACTGGCTTTAGGAGACGACCCTTGAAGTCTTCAAACAGATGAGAGGTCGACATGCACAACCAAGTCTCCTTCTGGAAATGATATGTACCCTTTGTCAATCAATTGTTGCACTTTGGCTTGGAAGGCTTTGCAATCTTCGGTTGAGTGCCCCATAGATCCTCCATGATATCCACATTGCACATGGGGATTGTACCCCGGAGGGTATGGTTCTGGAACAGGCTTCAAAGTCTTAGGCTCCACCAATGAGTTTCGAACCAGGTGTGGCAAGAGTTGACTGTACGACATGGGAACTGGATGAAGAGGAGCATTCCTTCTTTCTAAGTTGTTGCGCGGCCTATGCTGATTCTGACGCTGATACTTCTGTTGTTGAGGAGCATAAGGTTGTTGGTACTGAACGACATTAGTCTCTCCTTCTTCTCCCCTGTAACATTTCTTCGCATTTT
The DNA here is from genome assembly GCA_022829125.1 of Lathyrus tuberosus. NCBI lineage: Eukaryota > Viridiplantae > Streptophyta > Magnoliopsida > Fabales > Fabaceae > Lathyrus > Lathyrus tuberosus. The sequence goes on along the minus strand of JALAZF010000414.1, from coordinate 2,358,639 downwards.
CAGAATAACCGGGAGCAACTTGAATCTTTCCCGTTTTGATGCCGTTTTCAACTCTTTCTCCTGCCAATACAAGACCTGAAAATCCAACTGACAAACATCTAACCAATTTCTCATAATAATGCCCCTGAAACGTATCCATGAACATATCAACGAGCTCTCTTTCCAACATCGGAGGTTGAACTCGGGAAGCCAATTCATGCCACCTCTGGGCATACTCTCTAAAGCTTTCATTGCTCTTTTGAGACATATTTTGCAGCTGTGTACGATTGGGAGCCATATCAGTGTTATATTGATAGTGTCTAATAAATACCCCTGCCAGCTCTCTCCAACTACGAACGTCTTTCCTCTCTAGCTGCATATACCATTCCAAGGATGCCCCAGATAGGCTATCTTGAAAGCAATGCATCATCAACTTTTCGTTCTTTGCGTGAGCAGCCATTTTACTCGTGTATGCCCTGACGTGAGTCCTTGGGCAAGTCATACCATTGTACTTTTCGAAGGTAGGAGTCTGAAACTTGTGCGGGATAACAACGCCTAGAACCAGCCCCAAATCCTCTAAATCCATACCCACAGAATCTTGATTGGCAATACCCCTCAGTTGTTCCTCAATCAACCTGAATCTCTGATCAGTGTCAATCTGGGAACCAGCATCCCCACCTGGCACAGAGAATGCATCATCTTAAATATCATCAAACTGACGACCATGAATAGCACAGACACCAATACCACCTCCCCCGACCTTTTCAGCCCCGCCCGGAGGGATCGCAACACCAAAAACAGGAATACCTCCGCCCGAAGGGCCATTCTGGACATTAGTACCAGTAACACCAGTATGGACTCCTCCATGAAGGACATCTTCGTCATCAATCCTTGCAATCAGTGGTTGGGCAACAGTTCTTAACTGCTCTTGGCCTTGAGCAACCTCTTGCATCAAATCCATGAATTGGTTCATGCGAGTCCGCATCTCAGTCATCTCATTTTGTAGCTGATCCATGAGTCTCTTCTGATTTTGTCTGGTAGGATATCGATGAATGTGCTAATTTGCAATCCTGTACTGTGGAGGAGAACAAAGTAAGAACACCAGAGATAAACACCTGTCATGCAAAATGATTATGCAAAATGATTATGAATATGCAAATGCAAGTGAACATGTTTGAATATTCGCAGGGCGATCCACCCCTTGATTCCAGTTTAACAACAAGATAGAATGAAACTTTTGCTCATATAATAAGAAAACCAGAGGGAAACCAAATGTCAACAATCACAAATCCAAGATAACAAGTCTGAACACGATAATCATAGATCCCAACCAACAAGCCTGGCGGTGGTCCAAATAATGAAAGAAAATAGAAAACTATGGCATGTCATCAAAGTCCACAAGTGTCAATCCCCCCCATCCATTATGCTTTTTGCTCCAGTCTTGAATTTCCTTGAACAGCTTTTTGGTGTCGGGATGCTTCGGACTTTGAATTAGCTCTTGAATGAGAACGTCTCTCCTATGCATGATCCCTTCCAAGTATCAGCAATGCAACTCCCAAGCGTCTTCTCCAGAAACACTATCCATGCTAGGACCCTCATTTCTAGGTCTCTTCACTTTAGCTTGGATCTTCAGTTCCTCTATGGAGGCTATGGCTTCATTGAGTCAACCCTCGACTGTTTGTCTCTGGAATACCCCTGATAGGATCTCAGCGTCTTTCTTCTTGAGCTTCAACTTCAATTGATCAATCTGAGCTAGATAATCGTCTTCCTTTCGCTTAGTTTCAGCCATTGCAGTTTCTCGGTGAGCATTGAACCTGTGAATTTTCAGCAAAGCCTTGTCCAATTCCTCCTTCTTAGACTCGAGAACCTTACTGATACCGTCTAGAGCTTGCTTCATCCTTTGCCTGGATGCGACCTTGTCAGCTAGCTCCTTTTCTGCCTTAGCGAGAAGCTCTGTCTTCAACTTGGCGATATGAACAGCTTCACCCCGCTCATGTTTCAACTGATAAATCGCTCTTAGTAGCTCACTGTTTTCTTCTTGCAGCTTTTCCTTTTCAGCCCACAACTTGTTAAACTTCTCTATTTCAACTGTTGTAGGAGGCTCAATCAGCAAGGGGTAAGATGGTGGTTCTTTGGCGAATGGCAAAAGCGCCTCCTCTACCCTTTTCTGAATCCAATCTTCATACGCGGGAAATGTTCTGTTGTTGCTCTTCCCAAAAGGAATCTTCCCTTTCTTATGACGATCTCCCCAAGTATTTGCAGCTTCTTTTAACAGTTCTGGATTGATTTCCCCACTCAAATATAAAGATTTCTTGGACCTCCTCGTCTCTTGGTGGCTCTTTCAAGGCATACCCGAATTATCTAATAGCAAGAATAGGGTTGTAGTTAATTCCCCCTTTCCTTCCTATTAGAGGAACATTTGGGAGACCTCCACAACTAATCATGATATCTTGGCCCAACAAGTCACGGTTAACCCAAATTAGATTATTTGCTCTCAAGCCCATCAATCTTTTGGACCACTCCAAAGTTCCTTGAGTATCTACAAATTCCCCAGATGTGGGAAGACGATCAGCAAACCATTGGTAGAAGACTGGCGCACAAAAATAAAGGGGTCCACCCCTCCTCTTCTCATTCTTATAATGCACTGAATAATACAGATCTCCAAGCAAAGTAGGTACCGGATTCTTCATGGTAAATATCCGGACAGCGTGCATGTCCACAAAATCCTTCATATTTGGAAACAACACCGTTCCATAGACACACATAGCCAAGATGGCGTTGAAAACTGACCAGCATCTAGCCTTAGCATACACAGCAGCCTGTTCTACCAAAAATTTCACATGAAAGCCTTTACACCCTCCCTTACTGGCAATGTTATTTTTCAACAAAGATGGATCCAAATGCAAGGCCTCGGAAACCTTTTCCAAATCAGGAAGTTCTTCAGAAGGATAGAAAGGAGCTTCTTCTTTAATGGCAACATCCAGAATGAGAGAAAATTCCTCCAATGTCGGAGCCAAGAGATAATCAGTGAATAGAAAACAACGCAGGTGAGGGTCATAGAATTACACTAGAGTGTGCAAAGCCCTATACTCGTACTCGGTGATGTTGCGAGCAAAATTCAGAATTCTTCCATACTCTCCTCTAAAGTCTGCCAATACCCCAGGTTCTGCCATAGACACAATCTCGTGAATAGTATCCAGAAAAAGTGATGGGAACTTGTACACTATGATGTTCTTTCTCTTCTCAGTACTCATCCTTAATAGTCTTCAAAAACTGGAATCAAAGTTAGGATGCAACCCTGCAAATGAACAAACATGTTAGGATGCAGAATGATGATGCAAATGCACACATGGGATCAAGGGTGCCACACAGACTGGACAACTGCTGCACTGAACAAACTGAACCATCTCAAAGATCTGCCTAAATACCCAGAATAACCATAGTAACCATAATACCACACTGATAAATCTGCTGATCAGAAAACCGGGTATGTTGAAGGTCAATGTTACCTGCAAACCTGTAAACACCCTGCCCTCTCACATGTGGGTACTAGAAAGCCGAGGATCCTCAATATCACGGGCTCTCAGGTCGAGAAATGATGATACGGTCACCATCTCTGGTTTGGCATCATCACCAATCGAGGAGGCCTCAACTGATTCCCCTCAAAAAGAAAACATCCCATGGCAAGTCCTCAGCTTCGGCACTGAGGTCGAGAAGCAATAGTACATTCATCCCTCGGGGTACAGTACCATCGCCAAACGATGAGTGCTTCCACCAATTCTTTTCCAAAGGACACCCTATAGCAAGTTCCCAGTATTGGGTCCTCGGATCGACATGTGCAATGGGTTTGGCATTTCTGGTCTGCCATTATCACGTCTCGGGAGGAGTGCCGTTACTGAGTTCTCGGGAATGGTCGCCAGAGTCGACAGTTTTCCAGGTTACATTCAATCATCTGCACCAATGCGCAGGATATAACATTACCAAAGAAGACCTCGTCTGGATGTGGAGTTTTCATGTATACTACGTCTGGCCAAACGCCACACGAGTCACACTACTTGCCACGCTAATCCTATGTGTATACTCAAGCCTAGGTATTGGGCTTATCTCTCAGAACTCCCAACCCGCCAAACAGAAAAACAGTGCAGCAGCTGATAATAATATGCAGTGCAAAAAATGCAGTAAAATAAAATACAACAAATAAAGCAAAACAAAAACAAAAACACCCAAAGAGAAAAAAGACAAGCAAGCGCTAGATTGACTCGCTTAGGGATGGACCGGCATAGGTCAACCAGTTGTCCCCAGCAGAGTCGCCAGTTGTCGCTCCCAGGATTTTCATCCAGGTACAAACGCGATAGTGGCGCGGAAAACAGAGTCGCCAGCCGTGTAAATTTATCCCAAGAGTGGGAAAGGGAACACCGCATAAACTTGAGGAAGAGGGAAAGGAATGGTCATCGCAACCATAGCCTGGGTTCGGGAGTCGGTTACGCGAGGGGAAGGTGCTAGCACCCCACGCGTCCATCGTACTCGATGGGATCCACGCTTGTTGTCTATTCTAAGGGTGAGTTATCCTATCATCTATGGCTGCACTAAAATGGGGAAAGGGAAAACAAAGGCAAACTCGGTAGGACGTCGACGTCCTAGGCCTACGTACCCCCTTTGTGCAATGGGGAATTCAGAGTCAACGTAGTTCGGACCAAGTTCTTTTTGTGTTTTTTATGAGCGACGTTAAGTTCGCGTCCGGCAGTTAGGGTCGATGCCTGTTTGCGACTCAGACGGAAGGTAACGTGCCCTTTTTGAAAATAGCCTTTAGTTTGACGATCCCGAAGGATAAAAAGGTTTGAAGTTTGTTTGTATTTTTTTAGGACAGAAGTGACTTGAGTTAGTTCGTAACTCAACTTGAACCAAAGTCTATGACACGGGAACGAATGCGTCGCATGGTCGTCCCCAATGGGACGTGTGCTCAACACTCTAGAAGAGAGAAGGGGGACCCCTCAATCTTCATTTCCTATGTTTAAGGCTCGTGTGCAAGGCAAGTTGACCTTATTAAGTGTCTTAGAGGTGTTTTGAGATGAGAAGAGGGACTCAAAAGAAAAGAAAAACACTACGGGGAGAATCTATCCTAATGTTATCATTCAAAGATGGCCCTAAGGGGAGGTTTGACAACAACCTAAGCTTAAAGGAAAGAAAAGATGAGAGCAAGAAGGAATGAGAGTGGACATGGATAACTATCCACACCCTCAAATAACTTACCTCAGCCTCTGCATAAAAGGTTAGTACAAAACAGACATACGTAAAAGAAATGGGACAAATGAAACCCAAGCAATGACATATAATGGCAATCAAATAACCTATAACAATCTAAACATGGTTTATGAAGTCCAAGAAGCAATCTCAAGCAATGGCACAAGTGCCTTCTCAAACAAACAATCAGACATGATTAAGGATGTGCATACAAGAAGATCTCACACAAAGAGCAATTAGACAATTAGCAACACACCTTCTAAAATCACCAAATTAATTACCAACATATCTCAACCCGAAGCAAACAACATGTCCAAAACTCATGCCAAAATTCAAAATATAAGTCACTCAAACAATCATGCAAAGTTCAGACAAGAAACATGACTCAATATGCAAAAAAGGAGGACTAAAATGCAATATGAAATGATTTTAAAAATGAGATAAAACTGTTTTAATGACATTCAATGTGTTGATGAATGAATACAAAAGGAATGAGTTCAAAACATTTTGTGGATGATGAGAAATAAAATAGACAAGTCATGGTATGCATATATGAAATAAATTCAAAAAGAAATTATTAAAATAATTAATTCAGATAATAAAAATAAAATAAAAATAAATAATAAAATTTTAGAAAATTTTATTAAATGCTAAATGTGATTCATGAATTTTTTGGTAATTTTTTAATGCAATTAACTATCTTTAAAATGATTAAAACGAACATAATACAATTAAATAAAATGAATAAATTGAAATAACATGGGGGGTGTGAAAAGCAGAAGAATCACGTTGGTAATTGAAATGGGCTGGAAGGGGGTGTGTAAATAGCAGGCCCAAGCATTAAATCCATCAGAAAAAATAAAATAAAAAAAAGAGTTCACGCGTGGTCTTCAGTCAATGGTCAGGCTAAATACTCACCTTAGGATCAATCTAACGTCATGAAATCAGTCAACGCAAAGTTCAAGTAAACATGATAAAGGGATATGATTGGCACGTCCATGTTAATAACGGTGCACGTTCACACACGTGATTGCTCAGAAAATAAATAAAACAAAAGATGGCACGTGATAAGGCACATGGTAATTTAATGTGTTGGCAGCTTACAAACCGTCAGATGAAATCAACGCATACAATCATATCATCAAATCAACAATTAAAACACATGAGTGGACCAGATTGAAAGGACATGGTAGTTATCATGGGTGGACGCACACACAAACCATAATATAAAAAAAAATTTTAAATGTCGTGGCAAGCTATGGACCGTGCGATCAAACAAATCAACGACCATAACTTCATCTCCTACCTCCAGCACCTTCACCGGCCGGAACCTGGACCAGCCACCGGAGGTAGGGTTCCGGTCACCCCCTCCGGTCACCTGCAACCAAAACCTCACCAAAAAACACAAACAAATACACTTTCTTGACCAGAATTTCACCAGGATCTTAAATATCACATTAAAATTTGCAAACAATCAACACACAAAGAGATTCGCACGAAACAAGTTAGGGTTCAGAATTTTAAAACTCACGCAACAACCAAATTACACGTCCAAATTCAAAACAAAATATACCAGAATGATCAATGAATGTCACACAACATTATGCATGTCAAAAATATGAGTTTTAAGATCATGAAAAATACCACCAACCTGAGATCACGCCACCTATTCCCTTGCTATTAGCTTCAAGTGATGATTGCTTTGTGCTCTATGGATCCTCAGGACTCAGATGGTGAAAAAAGTTTTGGAAAAGCTCTTCTGGGTTGTGAGATTCGAATGATTAAAGTTTTAGGGTTCAAACTTTTTTCTCCACAAAATCATGTGTCCTCTCCCCCAACTAGTGCATGAGTTAACTTAAATACTTAGGGTTAATCCACTGATAATTATTTGGGCCTTGTTAATTCCACACTTAATGAGTTTTGGATGATTTGGGAAAATTGCATTATGTGAAATACACCCTCTTCCATGCATGTACACCCAAATATTTCATGATGGATCACTTATTTAACAATTGCTAATCACACCTGAATTGGATTTGGGTCTTGAGATGTCTTGGTTCATGAGTTTTCAATGATTTTGCAATTTTGCACCATGTGAAATAAGTAATGAATAATTCATGGAATCCCTTGGTTCAAAGGCCCAAAATGATCCTTAAGGAAAGTTCTTTGATGTTAGAATGTGACATGAAGCAATGGAATCAATTATAGGTCACTATGTCCCAAAATGCAAATGGAACCATGAGAAAACCCTAAAAAACCACCTTGCCTTCTTTTGATCATAACTTGAGTTTCACAAATGATATGGAGACCCACTAGTACTTGTTGGAAAGGGGAGAAAAAGATCTTCAACTTTTATGTTTGAGGAAAATTAATTTGAAGCTTCCTTGATGATGAAAAGTCAAGTTGAATGTAGTGTAAGAACTTGCCCAAAAAGGAAACTTTCAAATTATAGGTCATTTCCATATTTAGTAACTTTTGTATCAACCCTTGATTCTTGACAAATGGTATGAAACTTGACCCTTGATGACCATATGAGGATGTGAGACCTTGAAAAACCTGAAGAGAACCTCAAAATTTCACAGTTGACTTCCCCTCTCACTGTTGACTTTTATCCAATTCTCCTGATTCCCAATCCATTGGCCAATTGAACTTCTCCTGAACCAAACTGATGGACAATCTTCCATTCCTAGATACTTAGGGACCCAAGGAATACCATGGAATCAAGTCTTGCCCAAAAAAATCAGAAATAAACTGACTTTATAGCAAACCCTAATTTTGGTACCCTCAGTTTAGGAGGAAATAACACAGTCTCCAAATCCAAATTCCTCTGAATATGATGTGTACCCTCTCCAACAAAGATAAGATATGCCATGTTTTGATGATAAAAACCCAAGAAGCTTGCCCATTGGAGCAATAAACCCAAGAATCTCAAAACCCTAATCTCTGCACTGGTTATGAGAGAGTGATCCACTTGAGCTCTCTTGGACAATATAAGGACTCTTGCTTGAAGAACATCTTCTCCTCTTGAACTGCCTCAGGCACCTTGACCCCGTGCTAAGAACCAATGATATGCACACATGATAATGCAAAAAATGAAGTGAAACATAAGCCAGTTAGTACTTAAGGTAAGGTGAGCAAATTTTGGGGTGCTACACATCTTCTCTGATTTCTTAGATGGTATGACGGAAGTCTTTATGGACGATTTCTCTGTATGTGGAGAAAGTTTTGAAGGATGTCTATCAAACCTCGAAATGGTGCTTGAACGATGCGTAAGTGTCAACCTAGTGCTCAATTGGGAAAAATGTCATTTCATGGTTCGACAAGGAATTGTACTTGGACATATAGTATCCAATAAAGGGATTGAAGTTGATAAGGCAAAAATCGAAGTAATAGAAAATCTCCAACCGCCGAAAACCGTTAGAGAAATAAGAAGCTTTCTAGGACACGCCGATTTTTATCCACGTTTCATTAAAGATTTCTCTAAGATAACCAAGCCTCTAACTGAGCTACTGATGAAAGACGCTGAATTCGTCTTTGATGACAAATGCTTGGACGCATTTCGAACGCTTAAGCAAGCATTAATATCAGCACCCATTATGCAACCCCCAGATTGGAATGAACCATTCGAGATTATGTGCGACGCGAGTGATTACGTTGTGGGCGCAGTCTTAGGACAAAGAAAGGACAAAAAGCTGCATGCAATTTACTACCACATAAAAGGAACTTTTGGCTGTCGTGTTCGCTCTGGATAAATTTCGTTCCTATCTAGTAGGAGCAAAACTAATTATCTATACCGATCACGCCTCAATTAGGTACCTATTAAGTAAAAAAGACGCCAAACCAAGGCTTCTGAGGTGGATTCTGCTCCTACAAGAATTTGATTTGGAAATCAAAGACAAGAAGGGCACTAAAAATGTAGTAGTTAACCACTTGTCGAGAATGGAAAACATCCAACCTGAACAAGTACCTATTAATGACGATTTCCCTTATGAAAGACTCTTAGCCCAGTTGAAAAGTAATACAATTGAACAATCTCTAATTTATAATGATACATAAACCAGTGAAGTTATATAATCTGTTTACACTAAAACCACGCTGCCTTGGTATGCTGATTTTGTCAACTATCTAGCAGCTGGAGTACTACCACCTGATCTAACCTATCAACAAAAGAAGAAATTCTTCCATGACCTTAAACACTATTATTGGGACGAACCACTGCTCTTCAAGAGGGGCGCCGATGGTATTTTCCGTCGTTGTGTACCCGAAGATGAGGTGGAAGATATGATTTCTCACTGTCATTCCGCCCCCTATGGTGGGCACGCGAGCACTTCAAAGACTTGTGCTAAGATCTTGCAAGCTGGCCTCTTTTGGCCTACTCTATGGAAAGACGTCCATATAGCAGTTATAAATTGCGATCGGTGCCAACGCACTGGCAATATCTCTAGACGCGATGAAATGCCTCAAAAGGGCATTCTAGAAGTAGAAGTCTTTGACGTGTGGGGAATAGACTTCATGGGACCATTTCCGTCCTCTTTTGGTAATAAATACACACTCGTTGCGGTTGATTATGATTCAAAATGGATCGAGGCTGTAGCCTCCCTAACAAACGATGCACGAGTAGTGACTAAGCTTTTTAAGAATATAATTTTTCCTAGATTCGGTGTTTCGAGACTAGTAATCAGTGATGGAGGTTCCCACTTTATCTCAAAAATCTTTGAGAAACTTCTATCAAAATATGGAGTCAAACACCGTGTAGCAACACCTTACCACCCTTAAACAAGTGGGCAAGTAGAGGTCTCAAATAGAGAAATTAAACAGATCTTAGAAAAGACCGTTGCCACCTCTAGGAAAGATTGGTCTTCAAAACTACACGAAGCTTTGTGGCCTTATAGGACAGCTTATAGAACTCCCATAGGAACCACGCCATTTAAGCTAGTTTATGGCAAATCTTGTCACCTGCTGGTAGAAATAGAACATAAGGCCTATTGGGATATCAAAACCATTAAATTAAATTATACCGCTGCGGGAGAAAAGAGAATTCTAGATTTACATGAGCTAGAAGAACTTAGATTAGACGCTTACGAGAATGCCAGGATATACAAGGAAAGAACAAAAAAATGGCACGACAAATGTAACGCCCCGTTTTGTCCGATTTATTTAATCGAGTCGATTTAATTATTTTTGTTTTTATATTATTTTATTCTTGACTTTTATTTGACAATATATTATTTTTCATCGTTATTGTGTTTTATCGCGTTTTGAGAGCGTTTGCGAGATATTAGAGCTGAGGGGTAAAATAGTCTTTTTAGGAGTTTAGATATTTGTTATTATAAGAAAGAAAGAAAAGAGAGTTTATAGAGAAAATAGAAAGAAATAAAAAGAGAAGAGAGAAAGGAAGAAAAGGGAAAAGAAGAGGAAAACTTGGGATAGAAGAAATCATCCGTTCAAGCGCGATTAATCGGGTAAGGGTGAGAAGTTTCGATTATATCTTGCTTGTGTATGTATATGTGTTGTTTGTTGTAATTGTTTTGGTTGTTTCACAATGTTTTCTCATTAATAAATTGATGAACAATTGATAGAAATCGATGTTTTCACGGTTGAAACTCGATATAAACTGCGTAGAATACTTGTTGTTATGTTTGGAACATGTTTTGGTTGATATAGTGTGATTTGGAAGTGTTTGGGTGGAAGAAATGAGGGATTTTGGCCCCATATGACTTATATTGATGCTTCTGAGAATTTCTGGGTTCGCAGGTTCGCTTTGCGTATCACAGCGAAGGTATGCTGGGGGTTCGCATTGCGAATAGGAAAGCGAAGGGGAAAACGAAGGTTTGCTGGGGGTTCGCATTGCAAACTTTCTGCTGTTTTTTCTCTGCCATGGTTCGCCGAGGGTTCGCATTGCGAATAGGAAAGTGAAGGTTCGCTGGGGGTTCGCATTGCGAACTTTTTGCTATTTTTTCTCTGCCATGGTTCGCTGGGGGTTCGCATTGCGAATAGGAAAGCGAACGTGATAGATTTTCCATTTTGTTTCCTTCTTAACTTTTGATTCGTAACTCGGATTGAGGCACGGTCGGATGCGTTGGAAAGCTAATGAGATGTTCTTTCTTATAAAATGGTTTTGGGATTAGTGGCCGATTTAATTGTGTCGGGAATTTGGAAACATGTCGTTTTGTCGACTTTTACCATCGTAATTGTGTGCGATTGATGTGTTATCATGTGATATGCTTTTGATATATAACGTATAGCTTGTGTGCTATTATATGATGTGAATGCATGTGATGAAATGTTGTGATGATGGTTTGTGGCCTTATGGCAAATAAATGTATTGTTTTGGGTTTGATTTCAATGCATGATTATTGATGTAGAGATGGTTCACATGGTTATATATGTATATGCATTTGATTGTCATGAGTCTTTGTATGCCAGACATCATGATATGCATCTTGTGATGTCGTGTGCCCTTGTGGGGTGTGAGCGACAAAATGATTCCAGAGGGAATCTGCTGTAACGGTCGTGTGCCTTATATAAAGAGGACCTAAAGCGACGTTATAGACGATCGTGTGCCTTATACAAAGAGGACCTAAAGCGATCGGATCGTGTGCCTTATACAAAGAGGACCTAAAACGATCCATAAATGTCGTGTGCCTTATACAAAGAGGACCTAAAGCGACGGGGAATATCGTTTGCCCGACGGGGAGTTACACTAAGTAACAAGCGATGATTCCAATAATTCCTGAGTGAATTAATGATGATGAGGATTATGGGTGGATTGGTACCGCATTGCATTGCATAGAGTCGTTGTGTCGGTCTCTGTGCATTTGCATAAATTATGAATGGATTGATTATAAGTGGGAATTTGTGAATGGATTGATTATGTGTGGGAAATTGTGAATTGATTGATTATGTGTTGAGCTCGTGATTGCATTGGTGATTTGATATGCATTCGTGATAAATGTATGGATTATAGATGATATGTTTTATGAATGGACATATGCTATGTTTTGTGGAGACGTTATACATTAAAAAGATTGTTTGGATGATCGTTGATATGCTATATATGAATATATGTGATGTGGTGGTGTGTTTCCATATGTCATAATCTTGGTATGCCTTATGTGTGAATATGTGATTATGTTGTTATAATTGATATATGCTATGTGGTTGGATTATTAGGAATATGTTATGTATCTGTGGCATGCTATATGTATTAGTATGTGATGCTTGTGGTGAGAATAATTATGCATGTGAATTTATATGTGTTGCACATTATTATGCAATCTTGATTTAGTTGTTATTTCTCACCCTTCTGCTGTGGTTTGTTGCTCTATGAGGCAATTGAAGATTAGTATCTTGGAGGCTTTTGTGAAGATTAGTTCTCCATCCTTTTGTCGGTCTGTCTACTCTGATACGTAACACGGGAGTCGGGGAACGCTTTTGGTATATATGTATACATTTGTTGGATCTATATTGTATTACCTTTGTATGAATATTTTGATGTTATAAAACAATTTATTTTGTAAAACAAGTCAGTTATGGATCTTTCCGCTTTATTCCATAATTGAACTTTTCTTTTGTTGGAAAAGGTTTCCCTTTTAGGTTTATTCCATTAAGTGTTATGTATCAAATTTTTGAGCAGGGATTGTGTTTTCTTTCTTTAAATGTGGCATCCTTGTTTCTGTCTAAGAATTTTCTTTTTATTCACTCTGATTTATTTATGTATTATTTATTCACGATGGGAATTGGGGTGTTACATTAGTGGTATCAGAGCAGGTCGGTCCGTCCGGCCAAGTTGTTGAGTCAGTTGGTGTGACAGTTGAATATTGTCGATGTTGTTTGTTCCTTAGTATGTGATATGTGTGTGAAACACTGTCAGTACTTTCTGGTTTTCTAATCCTTTGTCTACAGGCTTTAGAATGAGATAAGTGGGGGAGAAGCTGGTGCTTCTCCAAGTTGCTTCGGTTGTGTGCCGTAGGTTGCAAGAGTGTAAGTGTTGTTTGGACAGTGTTGTTCCCGGTTCCGGAGGGAATGTGGAGGTAAGGTTTATGTCAACTAAGGATTTGTGCCTTAGGTAGTTTTGTGTACAAGATGTAAGAAATGCTATTATAGTTTGGTAAAGACGGTTTATGCCCCATCATGATTGTCGGCTGTCTATTGACAAATTGAGGAACTGATCACCCTTAATCTCTTGTTGATCGTAGACGAAATTATGTTGGATGGAATAGACGTGTCTTTCCGGCCTTGATAGTGTGTGCAATGAATTGTTTGAAATTAAGAAAATGATTACGGATTGTTTCGTTGAGTCGATGAAGATTCTAATATCGGAAGATGAGACAAATTAGAGGTTTTGGTATGTTGGTCCAGTTGGGAAGTCATTGAGAGAGAACGATTAGGTATTGTTAAAGGTTGTTCTCAGAGAGTAGAGTGTGAACTCAAATTTGACGAAGGTGAAGATTTGAGGTTTGGATCTGCTAAGTAAGTGGAAGAACTTTTAGGAAGTGAAACTCAGATGTTTGTCTTGTTTGTGATAATAGTGTTCTGGAATTGACAGGAAAACCACAGTGAAGGGCTGTCAGTTGTGCATGGTTTTCAGATGTGTTTTTGGATGAAACATTAGTGTGTCGACTTGAAGAGGTCCAACATGGTTGGTAAGGAAAAGGATGATAGCATGAGGTTGCGTGTTAATCAGTGAGTAGTTTGGGAACTTGCGGTTGTGTTCTGGATAACTTGAGTTTTCAATTGTGATGAATTGCGAATGATTTGAAGTTCCTTGATGGTATTACTTTTGTTATGGGTTGAGATCTCGTGTCAGCAGAAACCTCGAGTGAGTTGGAACCCTGTAAGAATAATTGATTTGGAATGTGGTATCCAGAGATTGTTAAGCTATTTTGGATAAATTGTTTCGAGCTCAGAATGAATTTTGAAGGTTGTATATGTTATGGTTGTGGAGTATATGAATCGTATCTTCCAGACTTGTTTGGATAAGTTTATAGTGATGTTTATTGGATGATATTCTGATTTATTTTAAATCAAAGGATGAGTATGTAGTGTATTTGAGGATTGAGTTACAAGGGCTGAAAGAGAGGGAGCTTTCTACTAAATTATCGAAGTGAGAATTTGGTTGAAAGAGGTTAGTTTTCTTGGTTATGTTATTTTCGATGATGGTATTGTTGTGTATCTATCCAAAATAGACGCATTTCTACATTGAGAGACTCCAAAGTCGGTTAAAGAGATTAGAAAATTTTGGGCTTAGTTGGTTGTTACTGCAGGTTATGGAAGACTTTGCTAAGTTAGTACTTTTGTTATCTCAGTTAACTTGCAAAGGGTGAGTCGCTTGTTTTGGATGTTCGTTGTGAGTAAGTTTTGGTGAGCTGAAGTAGAGATTGACTACGACTCCAATTTTGATTATGCTTGATCCTAATAAACTGTTTATGGAATATTGGGATGGGTCCTTGATAAGTGTAGTTAGTGTGTTAATGCGAGAGGGTAAATTCATTTCTGATGCTTTACGACAATTGAGGATTCATGATTTCAAGATGGCTTCGGTTACTTTTGTGTTGAGAATCTAGAGGTATTATTTTGAGGGTTTTAGGTTCAAGGTGTTTGGTAATCACAAGAATATTGAGTACCTGTTTGGCCGGAAATAATAGAGTATGAGACAACGAGAATGGTTGGAATTCCTGATGAGTTATGACTTTAGCTGGAATTATCCTATTGGTGAAGTTAATGCCGTGCCTGATGAGTTAAGTCGAAAGCTTTTATGCATGTCTGTTTTGATGGTCAGAGGATTAGAATTATTTGAGCAGTTCAGAGACTTGTGTCTGGTGTGGGAGATAGCTCAGTGGAATGTAAGGTTGGGTCTATTAGAAATGAACTATGCTTTTTCTGGTGAATATTAGAGAGAGTCAGAAGTTGGATATGGAATTGGTGGATTTGATTGATGCGAATAATCAGAGTGCACATCGAAAGAGTGATGTGGCACATTTCGTATATGAGTGTGTGACTTGTAAGAGTTCATAGGTTTGACATTGAAAACATGTAGGGATGATGAGACCATTGGACGTTCCAGAATGGAAGTGTTAGGTGAAAGGTTTAAATATTATTCATGGGCTATTATGTAGATGGATGTTTTAGTTATATGTTCGATTGGTGAATCGTAGCATTGTTGTAATATTGTTGTGTGACAAGGATGTTTGTATTGTGGTTATGTAGAGGTTGTTGAAACGATGTTGGGTCGTGGAACTTTATGTTCTTGTTTGTGTTGTTGCCTCGTTACCATCGTGATAGTTCGAGTGCGAGTAGCTAATTCTTATGTGGGGAATTAGGGGAGTGTTACCTATGGTGAGGGTAACGATCTTGTTGTTGTTCGGTTCAAGAGTGAACCTGTGTGTTCGTAACTTGGGTATTCTTTGAGTTGTGAGTTGGTCGTCAAGTGCATTGTATGGGCTTTGCATCTTGTCGTTATAGTTTTTGTCGTTGTCGTGTCGTTGTAGTAGTTGCTGTTAGCAAGGTGTTTTGTCGGTTTGTGTTATTCGTGGTGTTGCATGTAATGGCATGAGAGTGGGTTAGTCAGATACGAGAGTCGTATCCGAAGTTGTTCGTATCAGTTATATTTTCTAGGACGAAAATGTCTAAGTGGGGGAGAATTGTAACGCCCCGTTTTGTCCAATTTATTTAATCGAGTCGATTTAATTATTTTTGTTTTTATATTATTTTATTCTTGACTTTTATTTGACAATATATTATTTTTCATCGTTATTGTGTTTTATCGCGTTTTGAGAGCGTTTGCGAGATATTTGAGCAGAGGGGTAAAATAGTCTTTTTAGGGGTTTAGATATTTGTTATTATAAGAAAGAAAGAAAAGAGAGTTTGGAGAGAAAATAGAGAGAAATAAAAAGTGAAGAGAGAAAGGAAGAGAAGGGAAAAGAAGAGGAAAACTTGGGATAGAAGAAATCATCCGTTCAAGCACGATTAATCGGGTAAGGGTGAGAAGTTTCGATTATATCTTGCTTGTGTATGTATATGTGTTGTTTGTTGTAATTGTTTTGGTTGTTTTACAACTTTTTCTCATTGATAAATTGATGAACAATTGATAGAAATCGATGTTTTCATGGTTGAAACTCGATATAAACTGCGTAGAATACTTGTTGTTATGTTTGGAACATGTTTTGGTTGATATAGTGTGATTTGGAAGTGTTTTGGTGGAAGAAATGAGGGATTTTGGCGCCATATGACCTATATTGATGCTGCTGAGAATTTCTGGGTTCGCAGGTTCGCTTTGCGAACCACAGCGAAGGTGAAAGCGAAGGTTCGCTGGGGGTTCGCATTGCGAATAGGAAAGCGAAGGGGAAAGCGAAGGTTTGCTGGGGGTTCGCATTGCGAACTTTCTGCTGTTTTTTCTCTACCATGGTTCGTTGGGGGTTCGCATTGCGAATAGGAAAGCGAAGGTTCGTTGGGGGTTCACATTGTGAACTTTCTGATGTTTTTTCTCTGCCATGGTTCGCTGGGGGTTCGCATTGCGAATAGGAAAGCGAACGTGACAGATTTTCCATTTTGTTTCCTTCTTAACTTTTGATTCGTAACTCGGATTGAGGCACAGTCGGATGCGTTGGAAAGCTAATGAGATGTTCTTTCTTATAAAATGGTTTTGGGATTAGTGGCTGATTTAATTGTGTCGGGAATTTGGAAACGTGTCATTTTGTCGACTTTTACCGTCGTAATTATGTGCGATTGATGTGTTATCATGTGATATGCTTTTGATATATAACGTATAGCTTGTGTGCTATTATATGATGTGAATGCATGTGATGAAATATTGTGATGATGGTTTGTGGCCTTTTGGCAAATAAATGCATTGTTTTGGGTTTGATTTCAATGCATGATTATTGATGTTGAGATGGTTCACATGGTTATATATGTATATGCATTTGATTGTCATGAGTCTTTGTATGCCAAGCATCATGATATGCAACTTGTGATGTCGTGTGCCCTTGTGGGGTGTGAGCGATGAAACGATTCCAGAGGGAATCTGCTGTAATGGTCATGTGCCTTATACAAAGAGGGCCTAAAGCGACGTTATAGACGATCGTGTTCCTTATACAAAGAGGACCTAAAGCGATCGGATCGTGTGCCTTATACAAAGAGGACCTAAAGTGATCCATGAACGCTGTGTGCCTTATACAAAGAGGACCTAAAGCGACGGGGAACATCGTTTTCCCGACGGGGAGTTACACTAAGTAACAACCGATGATTCCAATAATTCCTGAGTGAATTAATGATGATGAGGATTATGGATGGATTGGTACCGCATTGCATTGCATAGAGTCGTTGTGTCGGTCTCTGTGCATTTGCATAAATCATGAATGGATTGATTATAAGTTGGAATTTATGAATGGATTGATTATGTGTGGGAAATTGTGAATTGATTGATTATGTGTTGAGCTCGTGATAGCATTGGTGATTTGATATGCATTCGTGATAAATGTATGGATTATGGATGGTATGTTTTATGAATGGACATATGCTATGTTTTGTGGAGACGTTATACATTACAAAGATTGTTTGGATGCTCGTTGATATGCTATATATGAATATATGTGATGTGGTGGCGTGTTTCCATATGTCATAATCTTGGTATGCCTTATGTGTGAATATGTGATTATGTTGGTATAATTGATATATGCTATGTGGTTGGATTATTAGGAATATGTTATGTATCTGTGGCATGTTATATGTATTAGTATGTGGTGCTTGTGGTGAGAATAATTATGCATGTGAATTTATATGTGTTGCATATTATTATGCAATCTTGATTTAGTTGTTATTTCTCACCCTTCTGTTGTGGTTTGTTGCTCTATGAGGCAATTGCAGATTAGTATCTTGGAGGATTTTGTGAAGATTAGTTCTCCATCCTTTTGTCGGTCTGTCTGCTCTGATACGTAACACGGGAGTCGGGGAACGCTTTTGTTATATATGTATACATTTGATGGATCTATTTTGTATTACCTTTGTATGAGTATTTTGATGTTATAAAACAATTTATTTTGTAAAACAAGTCAGTTATGGATCTTTCCACTTTATTCCATAATTGAACTTTCCTTTTGTTGGAAAAGGTTTCCCTTTTAGGTTTATTCCATTAAGTGTTATGTATCAAATTTTTTAGCAGGGATTGTGTTTTCTTTCTTTAAATGTGGCATCCTTGTTTCTGTCTAAGAATTTTCTTTTTATTCACTCTGATTTATTTATGTATTATTTATTCGCGATGGGAATTGGGGTGTTACATTAGTGGTATCAGAGCAGGTCGGTCCGTCCGGCCAAGTTGTTGAGTCAGTTGGTGTGACAGTTGAATACTGTCGATGTTGTTTGTTCCTTAGTATGTGATATGTGTGTGAAACATTGTCAGTACTTTCTGGTTTTCTAATCCTTTGTCTGCAGGCTTTAGAATGAGATAAGTGGGGGAGAAGCTGGTGCTTCTCCAAGTTGCTTCGGTTGTGTGCCGTAGGTTGCAAGAGTGTAAGTGTTGTTTGGACAGTGTTGTTCCCGGTTCCAGAGGGAATGCAGAGGTAAGGTTTATGTCAACTAAGGATTTGTGCCTTAGGTAGTTTTGTGTACAAGATACAAGAAATGCTATTATAGTTTGGTAAAGACGGTTTATGCCCCATCATGATTGTCGGCTGTCTATTGACAAATTGAGGAACTGATCACCCTTAATTTCTTGTTGATAGTAGACGAAATTATGTTGGATGGAATAGACGTGTCTTTCCGGCCTTGATAGTGTATGCAATGAATTGTTTGGAATTATAAAAATGATTGCGGATTGTTTCGTTGAGTCTATGAAGATTCTAATATCGGAAGATGAGACAGATTAGAGGTTTTGGTATGTTGGTCCAGTTGGGAAGTCATTGAGAGAGAACGATTGGGTATTGTTAAAGGTTGTTCTCAGAGAGTAGAGTGTGAACTCAAATTTGACGAAGGTGAAGATTTGAGGTTTGGATCTTCTAAGTAAGTAGAAGAACTTTTAGGAAGTGAAACTCAGATGTTTGTCTTGTTTGTGATAATAGTGTTCTGGAATTGACAGGAAAGCCACAATGAAGGGATGTCAGTTGTGCATGGTTTTCATATGTGTTTTTGGATGAAACATTAGTGTGTCGACTTGAAGAGGTCCAGCATGGTTGGTAAGGAAAAGGATGATAGCATGAGGTTGCGTGTTAATCAGTGAGTAGTATGGGAACTTACGGTTGTGTTCTGGATAAATTGAGTTTTGAATTGTGACGAATTGCGAACGATTTGAAGTTCCTTAATGGTCTTACTTTTGTTATGGGTTGAGATCTCGTGTCAGCAGAAACCTCGAGTGAGTTGGAACCCTGTAAGAAGAATTGATATGGAATGTGGTAACCAGAGATTGTTAAGCTATTTTGGATAAATTGTTTCGAGCTCAGAATGAATTTTGAAGGTTGTATATGTTATGGTTGTGGAGTATATGAATCATATCTTCCAGACTTGTTTGGATAAGTTTATAGTGATGTTTATTGGATGATATTCTGATTTATTTTAAATCAAAGGATGAGTATGTAGTGTATTTGAGGATTGAGTTACAAGGGCTGAAAGAGAGGGAGCTTTCTACTAAATTATCGAAGTGAGAATTTGGTTGAAAGAGGTTAGTTTTCTTGGTTATGTTATTTCCGATGATGGTGTTGTTGTGTATCTATCCAAAATAGATGCAGTTCTACATTGAGAGACTCCAAAGTCGGTTAAAGAGATTAGAAAATTTTGGGCTTAAATGGTTGTTACTGCAGGTTATGGAAGACTTTGCTAAGTTAGTACTTCTGTTATCTCAGTTAACTTGCAAAGGGTGAGTCGCTTGTTTTGGATGTTCGTTGTGAGTAAGTTTTGGTGAGCTGAAGTAGAGATTGACTACGGCTCCAATTTTGATTCTGCTTGATCCTAATAAACTGTTTATGGAATATTGGGATGCGTCCTTGATAAGTGTAGTTAGTGTGTTAATGCGAGAGGGTAAAGTCATTTATGATGCTTTACGACAATTGAGGATTCATGATTTCAAGATGGCTTCGGTTAATTTTGTGTTGAGAATCTAGAGGTATTATTTTGAGGGTTTTAGGTTCAAGGTGTTTGGCAATCACAAGAATATTGAGTGCCTGTTTGGTAAGAAATAATAGAGTATGAGACAACGAGGATGGTTGGAATTCCTGATGAGTTATGACTTTAGCTGGAATTATCCTATTGGTGAAGTTAATGTCGTGCCTGATGAGTTAAGTCGAAAGCTTTTATGCATGTTTGTTTTGATGGTCAGAGGATTAGAATTATTTGAGCAGTTCAGAGACTTGTGTCTGGTGTGGGAGATAGCTCAGTGGAATGTAAGGTTGGGTCTATTAGAAATGAACTATGCTTTTTCTGGTGAATATTAGAGAGAGTCAGAAGTTGGATATGAAATTGGTGGATTTGATTGTTGCGAATAATCAGAGTGCGCATCGAAAGAGCGATGTGGCACATTTCGTATATGAGTGTGTGACTTGTAAGAGTTCATAGGTTGGACATTGAAAACATGTAGGGATGATGAGACCATTGGACGTTCCAGAATGGAAGTGTTAGGTGAAAGGTTTAATTATTATTCATGGGCTACTATGTAGATAGGATGTTTTGGTTATATGTTCGATTGGTGAATCGTAGCATTGTTGTAATATTGTTGTGTGACAAGGATGTTTGTATTGTGGTTATGTAGAGGTTGTTGAAACGATGTTGGGTCGTGGAACTTTATGTTCTTGTTTGTGTTGTTGCCTCGTTACCATCGTGATGGTTCGAGTGCGAGTAGTTAATTCCTGTGTAGGGAATTATGGGAGTGTTACCTATGGTGAGGGTAACGATCTTGTTGTGTTTCGGTTCAAGAGTGAACCTGTGTGTTCGTAACTTGGGTATTCTTTGAGTTGTGAGTTGGTCGTCAAGTGCATTGTATGGGCTTTGCATCTTGTCGTTGTAGTTGTCGTCGTTGTCGTGTCGTTGTAGTAGTTGCTGTTAGCAAGGTGTTTTGTCGGTTTGTGTTATTCGTGGTGTTACATGTAATGGTATGAGAGTGGGTTAGTCGGATACGAGAGTCGTATCCGAAGTTGTTCGTATCAGGTATATTTTCGAGGACGAAAATGTCTAAGTGGGGGAGAATTGTAACGCCCCGTTTTGTCCGATTTATTTAATCGAGTCGATTTAATTATTTTGTTTTTATATTATTTTATTCTTGACTTTTATTTGACAATATATTATTTTTCATCGTTATTGTGTTTTATCGCGTTTTGAGAGCGTTTGCGAGATATTTGAGCTGAGGGGTAAAATAGTCTTTTTAGGGGTTTAGATATTTGTTATTATAAGAAAGAAAGAAAAGAGAGTTTAGAGAGAAAATAGAGAGAAAGAAAAAGAGAAGAGAGAAAGGAAGAGAAGGGAAAAGAAGAGGAAAACTTGGGATAGAAGAAATCATCCGTTCAAGCGCGATTAATCGGGTAAGGGTGAGAAGTTTCGATTATATCTTGCTTGTGTATGTATATGTGTTGTTTGTTGTAATTGTTTTGGTTGTTTCACAACTTTTTCTCATTGATAAATTGATGAACAATTGATAGAAATCGATGTTTTCACGGTTGAAACTCGATATAAACTGCGTAGAATACTTGTTGTTATGTTTGGAACATGTTTTGGTTGATATAGTGTGATTTGGAAGTGTTTTGGTGGAAGAAATGAGGGATTTTGGCCCCATATGACCTATATTGACGCTGCTGAGAATTTCTGGGTTCGCAGGTTCGCTTTGCGAACCACAGCGAAGGTGAAAGCAAAAGGTTCGCTGGGGGTTCTCATTGCGAATAGGAAAGCGAAGGGGAAAGCAAAGGTTCGCTGGGGGTTCGCATTGCGAACTTTCTGCTGTTTTTTCTCTGCCATGGTTCGTTGGGGGTTCGCATTGCGAATAGGAAAGTGAAGGTTCGCTGGGGGTTCGCATTGTGAACTTTCTGCTATTTTTTCTCTGCCATGGTTCGTTGGGGGTTCGCATTGCGAATAGGAAAGCGAACGTGACAGATTTTCCATTTTGTTTCCTTCTTAACTTTTGATTCGTAACTCAGATTGAGGCACGGTCGGATGCGTTGGAAAGCTAATGAGATGTTCTTTCTTATAAAATGGTTTTGGGATTAGTGGCCGATTTAATGGTGTCGGGAATTTGGAAACGTGTCGTTTTGTCGACTTTTACCGTCGTAATTATGTGCGATTGATGTGTTATCATGTGATATGCTTTTGATATATAACGTATAGCTTGTGTGCTATTATATGATGTGAATGCATGTGATGAAATGTTGTGATGATGGTTTGTGGCCTTTTGGCAAATAAATGCATTGTTTTGGGTTTGATTTCAATGCATGATTATTGATGTTGAGATGGTTCACATGGTTATATATGTATATGCATTTGATTGTCATGAGTCTTTGTATGCCAAGCATCATGATATGCATCTTGTGATGTCGTGTGCCCTTGTGGGGTGTGAGCGACGAAATGATTCCAGAGGGAATCTGCTGTAACGGTCGTGTGCCTTATACAAAGAGGACCTAAAGCGACGTTATAGACGATCGTGTGCCTTATACAAAGAGGACCTAAAGCGATCAGATCGCGTGCCTTATACAAAGAGGACCTAAAGTGATCCATGAATGCCGTGTGCCTTATACAAAGAGGACCTAAAGCGACGGGGAACATCATTTGCCCGACGGGGAGTTACACTAAGTAACAAGCGATGATTCCAATAATTCCTGAGTGAATTAATGATGATGAGGATTATGGATGGATTGGTACCGCATTGCATTGCATAGAGTCGTTGTGTCGGTCTCTGTGCATTTGCGTAAATCATGAATGGATTAATTATAAGTGGGAATTTATGAATGGATTGATTATGTGTGGGAAATTTTGAATTGATTGATTATGTGTTGAGCTCGTGATAGCATTGGTGATTTGATATGCATTCGTGATAAATGTATGGATTATGGATGATATGTTTTATGAATGGACATATGCTATGTTTTGTGGAGACGTTATACATTACAAAGATTGTTTGGATGATCGTTGATATGCTATATATGAATATATGTGATGTGGTGGTGTGTTTCCATATGTCATAATCTTGGTATGCCTTATGTGTGAATATGTGATTATGTTGGTATAATTGATATATGCTATGTGGTTGGATTATTAGGAATATGTTATGTATCTGTGGCATGCTATATGTATTAGTATGTGATGCTTGTGGTGAGAATAATTATGCATGTGGATTTATATGTGTTGCATATTATTATGTAATCTTGATTTAGTTGTTATTTCTCACCCTTCTGCTGTGGTTTGTTGCTCTATGAGGCAATTGCAGATTAGTATCTTGGAGGATTTTGTGAAGATTAGTTCTCCATCCTTTTGTCGGTCTGTCTGCTCTGATACGTAACACGGGAGTCGGGGAACGCTTTTGTTATATATGTATACATTTGATGGATCTATTTTGTATTACCTTTGTATGAATATTTTGATGTTATAAAACAATTTATTTTGTAAAACAAGTCAGTTATGGATCTTTCCGCTTTATTCCATAATTGAACTTTCCTGTTGTTGGAAAAGGTTTCCCTTTTAGGTTTATTCCATTAAGTGTTATGTATCAAATTTATGAGTAGGGATTGTGTTTTCTTTCTTTAAATGTGGCATCCTTGTTTCTGTCTAAGAATTTTCGTTTTATTCACTCTGATTTATTTATGTATTATTTATTCGTGATGGAAATTGGGGTGTTACAACAAACGTATAGCAAGGAAAGAATTTAATGTAGGAGACATTGTATTTTTGTTTAATTCTAGACTTAAATTCTTCCCAGGCAAACTCCGTTCTAGGTGGTCTGGTCCCTTTGAGGTAACTAAAGTCCTGTCAAGCGGTGCAGTTGAAATAGAAGGTAGATTTAGTGAACCGTTTATCGTAAATGGGCAACGTTTGAAACACTATCATTGCGTAGACAATAGAGATTTTTCGACTGGTCTAAAACTGACAGAAATACCTGCAGTACCCTTAAGCTGATATTCCTGATAAACTGTGTCGAGCTCCCGACATTAAATGAAGCGCTGCGTGGGAGGCAACCCACGAAATTTCTTTTGTTTATTACTTCGTTTTTCTTTATTTTAATCATTTACCTTATTTTCAATTTTTATTTTTTATTTTCATTTTCCAAATTTACTCCACTAACAAATGCGGTATTTTTAATTATTTTAAAAATCAGTGCTGGTTGTCTTACTTTATGTTTCCAGGACTTTATTTTTCCTACCTTCTTCCTTCTCCACTGATTTCATTCTTTCTACTAACTTTAAAAGATGGATAATGAAGATACCATGGTTGTTCTATTCAAGGACGCTGCCCAATGGCACCGTTATGAGGCTCTTTCTCTTAGACCTATGGCTTTAACCAAATTCCCCCATGGACCTACCCTGACTGCTCTAGGCATAGGTGACACATAGATTTTATGTTTAACCAAATAGGTTGGGAGGGTTTTGCTAGGAAGAAGCACTCGACTTACCATAGGTTAACTCTTGAATTTTTGAGCTCACTGGCCTATGACCCTAACTATGGCATGGGATTTAATAGGGGAAGGATAACCTTTAGACTGTTTAGATACACTTGCCATTTTAACAACCGAGAATTCGCGGAACTGTTGGATTTTCCCAATGGCCCCGACGTTTTCTCGATGGTACAAGAAGATTTGCTTATGGAAAATGAACTTAACTTTTTCTGGGGTAGTATTTCAGGACGACCACATCATGACCCGCACCCTATGGTGTCCACTGATATTCATAATCCGACCATCAGATATTTCTATATGATCTTAGCCTTTACCCTCTTTGGAAAATCTGAGAATGACACCCTAGTATCCAGAGATAAGCTCTTTATCCTGTTCTGTGTGTTTCAATCTCGACCTGTTAATGGGGCTACCTTTATGCTTGACAACCTCCATAGGATTGCTCAAGCCGACCATGGTACCATTTTAATAGGCGGCCTAGTGACCAAAATTGCTGAAGCCATGGGATTTAGGATACGTCTCTCTCGAGTAAACCCTTTAGGAGGATATAGGCCCATGAACATCACCTTCTATTTCAACAGAGGATTAATAGGAAACCTTAGACCACACCATTTCCAGCTACTGATTAATAATGAGGTTGTACCCTACTTTACCTTACATGACCTTGAGCGGACTAGTGTGCACAACCGTCATAACTGGCTTTATGATTTGGACGGACCATAGTTTGAGAAAGAACTTGATGACCATGCCTCTGAGATTGAAATAGATCCTGAAACACCTCCACATTACCATGATTTTCCAGACCACCCAATCAATAAGGCTAATAACATTCCACCTGCTAACATTCATGCCACATTGGAAGTCTTCCATACAGAACTCAATGGCATGCGAGACGAGCACCGTACTATCCGTCTTGATGTCATTGGTTTAAGGGACATTACTGTCGAGCAGCTGGATCATCTGAACCAAGCAGTGGAGACTCTGAGATGCCATATTGGCTGATTTTAATTCTTTTGATATTTACCGCATTTTCTTTACTTTTAACTTCAGTTTTTAATATGCTATTTTTGGTTTTTAATTGAACTTACTGGTGCTCCATGTGTTTGCATCTGCTATTGCTAATGCTAATTTTTGGATACTGAATTACTTTACCTCAGTTAATGGATATTTATTTCACTGCTATTTATCTCTGTTTTTATTATCTGCAGCAATATTATTTGTTCTTTTACTATTCTGCCGTGTTTGCAGCCTTAAATAAATTTTAATTCCATCATTATTACTTTATTATTGAAAACTGAAGTGTTGTGTGCAGTATTATGCTTTTATTATGCTGATCATTACTGGTTTAAATTAAAATTTTAAATTTTCTGAGTTTCTGGTGTATGACGACCGTAACACTCCTGCGACGCCCGTCACAGGTTTAACAAGGGTGACGACTGTCAGGTCATCTGTGGCGACCGTCACAGAATAAAACCTGCTATCTGCTATATTCGTAACAGAACCACTCAAAACCTTTCTTCTCCCCTTCTTCTGCAACTGTCCCACTTACCATTCATCACCATTCACACCATAACTCCATACCACTTACCACCATTCAAAATCCCCATTTAATTGCTACTAATTCATCCACTCACCACATTTTTCTCTATTAAAACACAGTAAATTCACTCCAAATTCACAATCCCACCTTTGTTCCGTAAATAAACCACATTCTAAAACCAAAAACTCTTGCATGCACAATGGCTCAACAACCAGACCTTTCACATATAATTTTTCGTGATGGCCAAGCTGGAGAATTTCAAAGAGAGAAATACATCAAGTTCCACAAACGATCAATCCAACCGACACACTATCTTGACATTTCCTGTCTAGAAGAGCTTGGCTTGTTAGAGGGAGTCAAATGGATGCTTCTCAACTTAGGTTTAACGCAGCTCTGCACCCAGAACCTCCCGACTTATGAAGCGCTAGCCTTGGAGTTCCTCAGCTCTTTTTTCTACAACACCCCCTCTGATGATGCGCAGTATCTCTCCGGCTCAGCTTCGTTTAGAATGTTCAACACAGAATATTCTTTGACGCAAGACGAGCTGGGCAACATGCTGAATTTTCCACAAGGGGACGGTGTTCAGTATCGTATCCCGCATAATCCAAACTGGCGAACGTAGCATTCGGAGTGTGGAGAAGTTTAACAAGTGAAAGCATTACAAGCTGGGAGGGACTTAATGCCTCACTCATCCATAACCCAGCCATTCACTATTATCAACGTGTCTTAGGCCACACCATCTTCGGGAGGGTAAACAACCACAAGGTAAACTCTAAGGAGATTTTCTTCATGCACTGTGTATTCACGCCCATCCCGGTCAATGCCATCTCGTTTCTTCTTGTACACATTCAGGCTAGTTGTGCGAGAGGTTCTACTCCTTTCTGTTTTGGAGGAATAGTTACTTCTATAGCACTGGCTTTGAATTTGGAAGACAAGCTTTCGCACTTACCATCTATACCGGCTGAATATCTGGATTTAGAATACTGCCGCAATGCACATCTGATTAAAGCCAGAGAGGATAGGAAATACAACCTTATGGTGAGGAACAAGGTGGTTCGTAGTATTGTTTTGCATTGCCCTGCTCGTGCAGATCTGCAGAGAATGACAAATTGGATCTTTGATTTGGATACCCCTGAGCCTAATGAGGCTGCACCCGAAGGTCAGCCTGATGATGAGTATGCTGAGATGGAACAGGGTGCACCCGAGGAAGACATTGTGCAGCCTACAAGCTCATCCTCCCGACACCGTCGAAGAAGTGACCGCGCCCCTGCTACTAATGATGACATTTTCGCGGCCATTATGCAAAGGAATGAGTTGGATGCCCAGCGAGACCAGAGATACCAGACTCAGCATGCTGACATGATGGGTCTCCTGCGCCAAACCTAACAAGACCAGCACGACCAAGGTAAAAGAATGGAGCGAAGGATGTCGAGCGTCATCGATGAGATGGGTGCCTTGACTGTGCGGGTAGATGGCTTGCGTGATTACATCTATCATGTGGGTTTACCTCATCAGTTTAGACCAGATGGACGTGGGCGAGCACGAGGCAGATCGCGAGGACCCCATTAGTTTGTTTTCTATTTTCTGTTTTGTTTGTTCCTTTCTTTCTACACTATTTCGAAACATTGAGGACAATGTTAGATTCGGTGTGGGAGAGGAAACATTTGCTGTAGTTTATTTTCTAGTTTATGCTATTATTTCCTTTTCTCAACTTTAATGTACTTCCCAGCTAATATATGCTATGTTTTCTGTGTTATTTAATTCCCCACTTTATTTAGCCATAATAACCAAAATTTTCCTTTACGATTCGACACATAACTTGACACGCCCTTAGAGTATATAGGTTGTTAGAAACCGGAGAAAGAATCAACAAAATTGATACCATCTTGACACCCTAGACCTCTCATATTTGCATTATCAGTTTGAGTACCAATTATACCGAGACCTTAAGCTTTAGTTCTAAATTAGCCCCAAGTAGTTTATATCAGCAATCAGCACTGTCTTAAGCACAAACTACGTGGAGAGTCGATGCAATAAGTGATTGATGCCTAAAGATGTAAAAATTGAAAAATTTTACGCTTTTGTCTGTGGAAATAAAAAGAAAATGCAGAATGCAAGATATGCAAAAGGCGATAGAAATCTGTGTTAGTTGGTTCAGAGGTACCTGGTACTGAACTCGGTAGGGCGAACCACGGTTCGATCCCCCACAACTTGCAATAGGTATATAAAGGGTTACCACACTTGTGTACCAGACCCCGTGTTTAAAGGATCAAAATCACTAACAGGCTACTCCACTACGTGCGTGCAAAGGCAAAGGGCTTAATGTGATTGCGTCAGAATGAAAATGGGTGAAATAGGAACGACAAGCATTAGGTTGAGCTATAGTAGAATGATTCGGACTGGTTTGTATAGGGGGGTCTATGATCATGTTTTATGTTTTGTGTCATGAATGTATCTTTAGTGTTTGATTGAGTATCTGTGTCGTACAACCGCGTATGATTCAGAAATGTGTCAGGTGTGTGTGTTGGATCAATGCTTTTGAAATGATTATTTGCTTGAGGACAAGCAAAGGTTCAAGTGTAAGGGAGTTTGATAATACGATTTTACACTACATATTTGGCTCGGTTTACATTGAATTATTTAATCATTTTTGTTTATTTCGCAAGTGTTAAGCTTATTTCCAGGTATTTTATCTCAAGTGACTTGTATAAGAAAAGAAGAGAAAAGAGAAGAAAAGAGAAGAAAATAAGGCATTTGACAGCAAAAACCAGATTCTGCACTCAGGGCGCATGGCGACCTTCACAGGTCCATGGCGACCGTCATAGTACTTTAAGTAGTGACCCTCGTCACATGACTATGGCGACCGACACAAGCATAATTCCCAGAATTCAAGTTTAAGTTACGTGGACCACTCAACGGTATCAATTCAACTCAAACCAAGTTCAACAAGTCTTCAGAAAGTATCGGCCACTAACTTCCACTGTAGATTTTCTCTCCTTGTTTCACGACAACTACTGAATGCTATATATGGAAGCAGTTTTCTACTCCGGCACTTCTCTCGATACCTAGTTTATGCCATTTTTCTGCAGTCGAAGCTTTTGATTCCCTTTCCTTTGTTCTTCCACTTTTTGTTTTCTTAGTACTTAAAAAGCAATAGCTTCCTACACCGGGGGGCTATTGCACTTTAGTTAGTAGTTATTTCACTTTAAGCTTTATTGTTCGACCAAGCGAATCCTGCCGGCTTGTGGAGGATCGTGTAATCAAGATTCATTGTTTTCAGGTTTTTACTCAATTAATATAATTGCCCTTTACTTTTAAATATCATGTCTGCATTAATGTTTTATTGTTTATGTTTGTGTATGTATGTTAAAATGTCCGGCTAAACTATTTATATCGGTATGTAATTAAGTCAATCGGAAATGGGTCCGATCGATCGTAGGTAAACTTTGACACTTTAATTTTCTGGTTCCAATTTCTTATTTTAATTAACTTTTGTTATGAGAGTAAGAAAGTAACGAAGGTTACGATCAATAAAACGGGAGTTTGAGATTTTAACCGGATAGCTGAAACTGGGCATTGGTTTTAAATACAGGGAGAGCGCTTTAAAATCAATTAGGACTTATTAATTTTCAAAAAGTATTTTTAAATTCAAATGGGCTAGCGAGAGCAGACATTCTGATTTAGGAGTATAGTCAGAGTCAATAACACGAGAGTGTGAGGTAAAGACTTTTAAATTGGTAGTTTTCTACTGAAAACTATTTTTACTGATAAGCCGATGATCTGTAGGATCCTCGATGATTGATGAGTTACGTACCGATATTCCGTCATATCTTGTTTAAATCCCAGTTTTATTTTACTTTTAGTTTCCCGTTTGCGCCTTAATCTAAGAATCATCCGCCTTAGCTAAACATAGTAACAACCTGATAGCACTAGTTTGACTATCGGTCCCTGTGCGTTCGATATCTTTTAAAACCACGCGATTAGACTGTGCGCTTGCAGTTAATAACCCCGATAGACTCATAAAGTCGCTATCACATTGGAACTTCCAATCGAACCACTCATCTTCTCATTCTTCAAACCCAATTCTACCTTGATTCCCAAGGCTACCAAATTAGAAACACTGGCGGTGACACTTCTCACTATTCGGTCATAAAACTCTGGCCGTACAGTATCGATGAACCAATCTGATAGCTCTTTCTCTGACAAAAGAGGCTCTACTTGAAAGGAAGCCTCCCTCCATCTTTGTGCATAATCTTTAAAGGATTCAGAACTTTTCTGTGACATGCTAAGTAACTGTCTTCTGTCTAGTGCAAGTTCCATATTATATTTGTAATGCTTCATGAAAGCATCAAAGAGATCTTGGAAGCAACGAATGCATGACTGGTCCAAACTCAGATACCACTTAGAGGATACTCCCTTCAAACTATCTTGAAAGCAGTGGATCATTAACTTGTCGTTGTCCACATGGGCATCCATTTTACGATAGTACAAGATCGAATGATTTTTAGGACAGAAAGATCCCTCATATTGGTCAAAGTTAGAAGTCTTGAACTTTGCTGGAATCACCAATCCAGACACCAAGCACATTTCACGGGCGGCAACTCCAAATACTTGATCGCCCTCTACAGCCCTTAGTCTCTTCTCAATTGTTTCCACATTTTCCCACAACTTATCACGCTTCTCATCTTCGTACTCGGACACATCGGGTATGTCATATACTTGATGATGATCGTCATAGTAAGGTTGATTCACACGAGTGTGTACGACAGTAGGTGCAAAGATTGGAACTACATTAGGAACACCAGCAGCCAACGTAACAGTCTGTTGAGTAGTAACAGGTACTTGTGGTCGAGGTACAAAGTCTGGCGGAAGCCCAAATGGAGGTAAAGTAACAGGAGTAGTGACAAGCAGAGGGTCTATCACATGATTTTCTATCTTGGAAACAACAGTCGTCTGGGTGTCCATCTTGGCACGAATCACTTGTAGCATCTCCACGATTTATCCCACATTACCACAAAGGTCATCCAACTCGTTGTTAATGTGATCAATCTCATGCTCTTGATCTGCCATTCTTCTTCTGGCTTAAGCACGAGTATTGTACTGATATGGAAGATTCAGCGTGAAAACTGGAGATGATAAGATGGAATGAGTTTATGTTGAAGAAATGCAATGCAAATGTGACAACAGATGCAAAATGCAAGATGTAATGCAAAAGTTTCGTGGAACTTAAATATTTGCAAACATCAAGGAGATATAATCAAAAGAAACTCATTTTCATTAATTCAAAAGCGTGGATTACAAAATATTTAGTACTTCTTACAAGAATCCTAAACAAAAGCTAAATAAAATCAAACAAAAGTCCTAAGGAGATTATCCTAGCAGCCTCATGTTGAGCTTCTTGATCTGCTCCTCTATCTGAGTCTTCTCAAGAATAAGCTTATCCACGATCAGCTTCCAAGGAGTTGACTGAGGGCTAGAGGTCTTACAAGAGAGTACTTTTTTAGTCTTCATCTGTAGTTGTCTTTGAAGTTCTGCGTTCTCTTCGACGTCCGCTTGATACTTGTTCTTCTAAGCACCTCTTTCTTGTTGCGCTTTGCTCAAAGCGATCTTCAACTTCTCCGCTTCAAACATGAACATCAGAGTGGGTTCTTTCTTCAAAGTCATGGGCTCTTGTCGAGTATAAGGCATCTTTAGCTTAATGGCCATGTCTCAGACCCATTGGAGATAGGGTTCTAAAGAAACACAGTTAGGCTTTTCTAAGTCCTTTTTCCCTTTCTTATGCAAATAGCGCCAAGAGGCTACAATCTTCTCCTTGAGCTCCTTGCTATATTCATCATCTTTTAAGAAAATACTCTCAACATGCACACCATTTGGTTTGTCTTTCAAAGGATACCCTAGCTGACGGCGAGCCAAGATTGGATTGTAACTGATCCCACCCTTGGTACCAAGAAGAGGTATATAAGTAAAGTCTCCACATCCATCAATGATCATTACTTCATCATAGACACGATTGTATTGTACCAATCAATATTAGAATGAGTAAGAGACATAATCTTCTGATACCACCAACTATTCTTGAGATCCCAAAAAGAGCTTGATTTGGGTAAGTGAGAAATAAACTACTTGTACAATAATGGCACACAACATGTGATCATCCCTCATTTGTGGAAATTCCTTAGGTGAACGGAATGATAGGCATCTGCTAACAAGGTAGGCATTGGATTCTTCCTTAGAAAAATCTTGATAGCGTTGATGCCAACAAAGTTTTCAAAGCTAGGGAAGAGGAACACTCCATAGATGAATAAGGCAAGAATAGCCTCAAATGCATCTATGCTCATGTGATCAGCATAATACTGAGCTATGCCAATCAAAAACTCTGTAGTCCACCCAAAGACTCCTCCTTTAGCAGTCATGTTGGCTTGGATTTCAGACAATCACAAATGTGTGGCTTTGGCAATATCTTGCTCTTTAGGATCCTTCTCCAAGATAGGAAAGGGAGACTCATCAAGAATATGCAACCCAACTAGATAAGAGTATCACTACTACAAAAAACCCATTTAACAACGGTTGGAAATGACATATAATGACACGGGCGAAGGCGTTGTTATGTAGAGTGTTGTTGTATATGCGATACGTACAATGACGGTCCTGGGACCGTTGTTGTATTCCAGAAAGCGCGCACCATTTCACAACGGTTAGATTACACAACCGTTGTGATATAACTAAAGGTGATCTGGTTCGATTCTTAGCAACAACATTTTTTATTTATATTATTCTGGTCAGCGTTTGACATAAAACTACGGTTAGGTTTTATAACCGCTGTCAAAACAACCTGTTTTAAATATAAAAATTCTCTGCTTATTAAATTCTTCCTATATTTTATCCTGTCAAAACAGCTTCTGTTTACATCAAACACAATATGTGCATCAAACACAACTCTTCCTATATTTTATCCTTATAAATGAATCAGAGAATTTACATCAAAAGCTAACAGCTAACATTGTTTAAATCAAATACAATACGTGCATCAAAAGCCAATATTATTGATTTCATTATGTGCATCAAACACAATATCCTGTACATCAAACACAATATGTTCATCAAAAGCCAAAATTATTGTTCACCTTATGTGCATCAAAAGCCAAAAATATGTGCATAAAAAAATATGCTGAGGAATGTTGTTGATATATCAAACAGCAGGAGGACCCTTAAGCGCATTGTGGATATACACCCAATGTTTACGAAGATCTAGAAAGTCCTCAATGGGGAATGGGGTTTGGTTGTTAAACATCTACATAAGAAAGAGCAAAAATTGAATATTATGCATGATAATAATTCAATAGTCAACTTATATATTAATATATGTAAACATTTTATGACATATATACCTTATCCCATGAATCAACAATGCTGCCAAGGACAATGTTTAACATGTGTTTCATGACATAATACCCACACTCGTAACTCCCGGGTTGTTTCCTCGTCTACAAATTACATGAATTTAATAACATGAATATAACCACACATGAATGTAAATGAAAGAAACAGGTAATCAGGCCACTTACTTTAGGAGCAATCCATGTGGTATTTTTTCTAACATTCCTCATTATATTAACTTGCTCCACAAGATTGTACATTGAAAATTAAATTAAACATATTACATGATAAACTAATTACAATTAATGTCAAAGAAAATGATATTAAACATAGACACTTACGTTAGAATAATATCTTTCATTGGTTTGTGGAGTGGGTCGTGCAAGAAACACAATAATGTCACCGTATTTGTCGTAAATGATATTATGATCAATTGTCAATGACCACTGAATGAACACGAGAATATATATATATATATATATATATATATATATATATATTATTAGTTTTTACTAAAACAAAACTAAATATAGAATATATAAATAAATTACAACAATACTTACCTACAGAGGAATAGTGCAAGGTAACATTCTTTTCCTCCCTCATTTAGCCGTTCTTTAAAGTACTTTTCTATGATATTTTTTTCATTATACGCCCAACAAATATAACTTGGCTCCAAGATTCCATAAGTACTTGATTTATTTAACTCTATACAAACACGGTGAATGTACCTAAATGGTCAAAGAAAATGAATAAATTAAGGGAGAAAATACAAAAAATTATAATGTTCTATAACGACATGTATATTCGACTATATACTTACGTGCACCAAACTTACAAAATCCCTATGTCAAGCCACTTAAATCCTGCGAGAAAATCCCTTACATCTTCAGGTGTGTAATACATTACATCCAATTTCAGGCAATGTTCTAGCGGGAGAGGTTGCACAAGGTTTGTTGTTGCAATGGATAAGTATAAATTGGTTATTTCATTTGGACTAGGGTCCAATATCCCATTGCGGTTATCTAGAGGGGGGGGAGGGGCTGTACAATTACTTCCTTTTGTAGAAGCGCGATTTATAACACTTCTACTTGGAGTTTGATCATCACCATCAACATAACGTTGATCTTCATTTGTTCGTTGTTCGAGGTTTTCACTTAATCTCTACATCATCACATTCAATTAGAACATAAAACAAAAATAAGCACAATATATATCATACATTTCCGATAAAACACTAACATCTCAAGTAAAGCACATACCGAATATAACTCTTGTAACTTTTCCACATCTTTCTCCCTTTTTTCCCTCTCCTCTTCAAACATCCTCCTTTGTTCTTCCAATTGCTTCTCAACATTCTCAATCTTTTGTCGTTGAGCATGAAATTCAGTGGTTTCGGTGCTTCTTCTTTGAGATCCAAAGTATGACCTCAAGTCGACACCTTCTCCAACACCACGGACACGACCTCCATGTTCAGCTGTTCCGATAGCTTCCACTAATATGTCATGTCGTGCTTCCGGAATAAATGTGCCTTCACGGGCCACCACTACCAAATTATCCTACACAACATGAGCAACTTACATAAGCAAACACATTTAAATAACATAAGCAAAACAAAACATATACTTACAAGTTTCTCAGCAACTACTCTTGAAGCCTCAGAGGTGTACTCTCCATTAGGTCTTAATCGAGCCCTCTTCAACTTCTCATGTCTTGACGGTGGAGATGGGATGTCACCATCTCTTCCTTCTTGTTATTTTTCTTGCATGATTCTCTTCTCAAGTTTCCTGTAACCCCCATGAGACAATCTATGGGGGTACATGTTTTTCGCCTTGTTTTGAATTCCTACTTTACTTTTAGCCTGTTATTAACATAGTGAAAAATGTGTATGATTAGTATCTATAACTCATTAGCATAACATTATAGGTTACATAAGACTAGTACTAACCTTGAATTCCTCAGAACGGCGTTTCTTCGCAAACTTGTGCCACACCTTCTTCGATAAAAAACTATACCGAATCCATAGAGGTTGAAGACCGCTCTTAGGCTTCGTAATGTAGTCAGCCGTGAGCCGTGACTTAAATCCCCTCCAACGAACACCGGCATAAGTTATCCACTTTTTTTTCAATTTTGAGTCATTAGTAAACTCAAAATTCAACTACATTAAATCAATATATAAGTATGAATTAGAAACTATAGGTAGTGATATCAAATATATGAAAATTATAGTATGTAATACCTTAATGTCTGTCCATATGTTGTCTTTGACATAAACATCCACTTCTCTCTAATCATCTATCAGTATACTCACTTTGCTACATGCAAGGAACGCAACATAACTCTTAAAAGTAAAGTAATATGGACAATCCACTAATCTGTAGTGCGAATCAAACTCGATCGAAATTTTTACACCTGATGAGTTGCAGACTGATGTGAATTGGGGCATCATTGTGACACCTCTTTGTGATCTTTTCGATTGAGTATCAACCGTTTGAGTTGTATTCGAAGAACACTCAATCATTTGAGTTGTATTCATAGAACACTCAATCGTTTGAGCATCTTCGCTGCTTCTTGATGTAGAACTCGATAAGGTCGACATCTATGTTCAAAAACAACAACAACAACAACAACATGCTCAACAAGAACATAAACAACAACAACAACAACAACATGAACACCAACAACATGAACAACAAGAACATGAACAACAAGAACATAAACAACAACAACATGAACAACAAGAACATAAACAACAACAACATGAACAACAATGGCAAATGAGTTTACTGTAGATGCATGGGGGAAATATTTTACGTACCCTAAACATGATGACTAAGTAAATAATGTTGGTGTTGGTGTTGTTGTTGTCTTCCTTCCTTACGACAACGACGATGTTGTTGTTATCTTCCTTCTCGACGGTGACGATGATGACGATGGTGTTGGTTGGTGCGTAATCTTCCTTCCGTAACGATCGTGACGATGATGACGAAAATGACAACAACACGGTGAAGAATGGATACTGATGATGCAAGCTTTAGTTGAAATCGTGAATTATTTCACAGTATTGAACGTTAGGGTTTAGGGTTGAAATCGTGTATCGTTTCGTCTAGTTTCTATTTTCAATGGAAAAAAGGATACTGAAGTGACAATGAAACTAGCTAGCTTGGAGTATATTGAAAAGCTACTACGACGGTCAACACCATTAAACCGTTATGATATATTACTTTCATAATGAAATTTCATATTAAAGCGCCAGAGTTATATTTAGAATTAAAAATTAAAAAAACATACAAAATATATCACAATGGTGTAAATAAACAACCGTAGTCATAACTTTTAATTTTTTATTTAAAAGTAAATAAAAAAGAAAAGGCGCGCCTTAACATAAAAGGAATAATATATATGATGGCGCTGAGGTTCGAACACATGAAAGCTTGATGGTATCACCACGGTTGGATTATCAACCGTTGTTATATACAAATAATTTTTATTCAAAAAACAAATAAAATACAATCGCGCCTTAGTTTAGATATGTCACAACGGTGTAGGGATGAACCGTTGTGACCATGGCGTCATTGTTTACGCATTTTGTAGTAGTGTACTCTTCTAATGTAGGCACAAGTTGGTAATCGGGGAAAGTGAAACAGTGGTAGACTAAATCATAGAACTGAATGAGTGTAGAGAGAAGTCCATCTTTCATCCTTGTCTTCAATAGTGATAACAGCTCCCCATACTTGGAGCATTCTTTATCATCAATGTGTAATCTTCATCACCGGATTCAAGAACTTCCACAAATGCTTGGTGAGCTGTACAATCTTTCAAACAAGGATGGTAAGAGGGTGCGACTTTGTTGTGCTTGGAATCAAGTCTTGAAACTATATTGCAGCATGCCTCCGAAAAATTCACCAATAGAAATACCATGTGCGAATTTTGAAATTTTCATTTTCTTCTTTCTTGCCTTGGCCGTATGATTTCATGAACTTGTTAGGGCCTTATTTTTGTTTCAAGTTGTTAATGTAACTTTGTTTTGGGTTTTTTGGACATTCCCTTCTTAGGACTTGGGATTCGTACTTGGAATTTGGAAATGTATTTTGTAAGCTGGTAAAGCCTTTACATTTGAATGCAAAAAAGATGTTAGAAATCGGATCCTCATGTTTGGACTTGAATAATTTGAACTTTGAATTTGAAAAGTGAATTTTTAAAGTCTCTTAGTCTTGTATCTTCTTAGTTTTGAAATTTTGAATTAACTTGAGCTTTGTGTTTTGGAATGGGCTTGGCTTGTAATGAATTCTTTATACATTTGTAATCAATTCTAGCATACACCCTTGTGAAAGAATCCTTAGGTCTTGGCATTTAAAATTGAATTTGCCTTGTGATCTTGAAATCCTTGTGTAGAAATATAAATCTCCTAGTTGAACTTCTTTATAATGAACTCACGAATCCAACTTGTGATCCTTGAAAGAATTTGCACTTGTAAGGAAATCTTGAATTTTGTATTAAATTTTGTTAACTGGCATGGAATCTCTTTGAATAAGTTTTGAATTAATGAACATCCAACTTGTGAAAGAATTTGAATTTGAACATTAAAGCATGAACTTTGTGCTTAAACTTAAATTTTGGAACACCTTGATGAATCTTAATCTCCTTTGAATTTGGAATTAGATCTTAAATTTTAGCATTAAAGCATGAACTTCATATTAAAAACTTGTGATGACATTAACGATGAATCTTGAAATCATGAATCTTGAATGTCACTTTGAGAACTTATAGCAAAAACTTGATTCAAGATTCTTATTCAAACTTTGCCACTTCAAACATATGAAATTAGTTACCCGCACAACCGAAGACTTAGATGATGATGAACTCGGTACACGAACCATGCTCTGAGAAATAAGGATACAACTGGTAACTCACCACAAAACCCTAACTAGTTCTTTAAGCTCATGCTCAACACCAATGGACAAAAAACCCTAATACTCCTTAGGGAAACCTCTGAGAAATCTTGAGGACAAATTGACCTTGTATTGACTAAGGGACCATAAGAATTAGGGCATACCCTTCCTTTATCTCCACAGGAACTTAACACAACTTGCAAGGGACTATAATCCAAATGACCACACACAAGGCCTCCATGACCTTTGAACCTTTTGCAGCAACCTTAATTTCATAAATGAAACCAAACAAACAAATTTTAATAAATTGGTTACCTATGCATGATTGACCTAGAAATAATGTGAAAAAGATCAAGGAATCTAAGGGTAAAATTTGGGGTATGACAGTTGCCCCTATTTAAATATCTTTACCGGATGACATGAGCGATGACCATCCTCATGAAATCATGGTGAAAGGTATTTAAATATATATAACTGGAAATTTTGCCCTTAGATGCAATGACATGCTATGCTATGGACAAAAGAAAAACAAACTATAATGTTGACATGCCATGAACTCTAACATGACGAGAATGATGGAATGATAAATGCAGAATGCAGACAAAAACAAAAGCAAACAGGGATAAAGACAACACAATGAGTAACAAACTCACTGGGGATGACTAAACAATAGGGAAAAGAAACAAATGGGGAAATCTAAAGTGATGGATCAACAGGTTTAGGCATGACCGGCTAACACTTTAGAAAGCAAGACGACAAAAGATCCTCACTAGAGGTAGAACCAGAAAGACAGTCTCCACTAGGGAATATCCAGAGTAGTTGACCAACAGGTTCAAGCATGACCGACTGACACTCTAGGATAAAAGGTAAAGCAGGATCCTCATAGTAATAGGATCATGCAACCAAATGCTGGAGTTTTCAAACAAGAAAGAACATCCGAGCCTCTGGAAATTCCTTAAACGAAGAGATCAAACGGGATCTTCCAGAAACATCAGGAAAGATACAGGGTAATTAAACTCTTCTATATGCCAAAATAATTGGACTTCACGGGGAAATGCCCTTTGATAAGCTTCTCAAAAGAGACTGCCACTTATCTTTGTAAGTGACTTACACACCACCAAGAAAGGATATACTTCTCAAAGGGACTGCCACTTATCGTTGGAAAAGGATAAGCTTCTCAAAGAGACTGCCACTTATCGTTGGAAAAGGATAAGCTTCTCAAAGAGACAGCCACTTATCTGACAAAGGAATAAGGGATAAGCTTCTCAAATGAGACCGCCACTTATTTGACAAAAGCAAAAAGGGATAAGCTTTTCGAATAAGACTGCCACTTATCTGAAAAAAGCAAAAAGGGATAAGCTTCTCGAATGAGACTGCCACTTATCTGACAAAAGCAAAAAGGGATAAGCTTCTCGAATGAGACTGCCACTTATCTGACAAAAGCAAAAAGGGGTAAGCTTCTCGAATGAGACTGCCACTTATCGTTGAAAAATGATAAGCTTCTCAAAGAGACTGCCACTTATCTGACAAAGGAATAAGGGATAAGATTCTCGAATAAGACCACCACTTATCTGACAAAAGCAAAAAGGGATAAGCTTCTCGAATGAGACTACCGCTTATCTAAAAAAAGCAAAAAGGGATAAGCTTCTCGAATGAGACTGCCACTAATCTGACAAAAGCAAAAAGGGATAAGCTTCTCGAATGAGACTGCCACTTATCGTTGAAAAAGGATAAGCTTCTTAAAGAGACAGCCATTTATCTGACAAAGGAAGAAGGGATAAGCTTCTCGAATGAGACCGCCACTTATCTGACAAAAGCAAAAAGGGTAAGCTTCTCGAAGGAGACTGCTACTTATCTGGAAGAGTAAAAATGATAAGCTTTTCAGGAGAAACTGCCACTTATCGTTGAAAGGGTAAAATGATAAGCTTCTCAGGAGAGACTGCCACTTATCTAGAAAAGGAAAAAGGAAAAAAGCTTCTCAAGGGAGTCTGCCACTTGTTTTCAGAAATAACGAAACTGGATAAGCTTCTCAAGAGAGACTGCCACTTATCCGCAATGAGAATTTGTAAAAGATTCTTCTTGCGAGACACAGTACAAAATAGATGCACGCTCAAGCTAGGTTTGGCAACCTAATCTGATTCAAAAGTAACACCTGCTAGGGACAATCTAGGAACAAACTAGAAAGAAACAGTCAAGCAAGAGTCTATCAATTGAGGAATGAACTCAAATGGGAATTTATCTTATCCAAACATGGAAAAGATAACTGAAACAACCATCATCCACGAGGGTCAAACTCTATGGGGAATTTAGAAAGGGTGGAACTTTTTGCCTAAGGTTGACGACTCTACTTGGAGAGAAGAGACAAACCCAGTCACTTGGTGGTATAAATGCCAAAGTGAACGAAAAAAAGATAACAAGGTAGAAAACATGCTCATGTGCTATGTATGCATATGAATGAATGTATGTCATGCTTATGCTTATGCTAACAAAACAAACGATGCGAAGTAAACTGGAGATGAAATAAACATCTCGACGAGGATACTCGGCCAACCTCTGCAAGAAGGATACATCTATCAAGAGATGGATAGAAAGCCATAGGCGGAACCATAGTCCTACTTCAAGGTTTTAAACTTCTCTGGGGAAACAGAGTATTCCACTCGGGGATATAACATCATGACTTTACATGAGGGATTGCCATCATGAGTCTGATTTCCTTGTCAAAGAAGAAAACGTCCATAGGAAAGGGTCACCCATGATTTGAGACTTCGTAGGGGATAAAATAAATATCCAATTCCTCGGGGAAGTACGGAGCCAAGGAAGCTTATTGGGGAAAATAGAGTAACTTCAGTGGGGAACAAAGATGACTTCACTGGGGAGAAAATCCTCAACATCAACAATATGTATCACCCTGGTGAACACTGGGGAGATTCTCTGCAGTCTTGAAAATCACTTACGATTACAGGATCGGTCCAAGAGTGTTGTCATTTTATGATTCAATGGGGATTTTTTTGTTTAAAATGGTCTAAAAGTGCTTCTGCAACATTAAGACTTCCTGGGGAACAAAGATTTCCTTCAAGTTCTTCCACAGGTCAAAGAAACTTTATATTCTTTTCATTGTGTTTTCAAAAAACGATTTTAAATTAAAAAACTTTTCACTTTCAAAGTTATTTTAAAAAAATGACATTTTACATAACAAAGAAAACGTAGAGAAAACGTAAAATGGAAAAAAAAATTGAAAGGCAAAAGTCTGATTTTATTCAAGAATGGTAGCTTGCTAATGGCAACGCTCCATGGAATGTTACAATTGAAATTGGCAATATGGAAAGGTTACATTGAATCCAATGACACCCACTTACCCTAACAACTAAGACATCCCAAAATCCTGCTTCTGACGAGGGCAGCTGGATTGGACTCTGCTTTGATCTTTAGCAATGGTGAACTCCATCTGATGTAGTGAAATTCCCTTTGTCCCTAACTTTTGCCTTGATCTCCCTTTCGGGGTTTCAATCCACCGGGACGCACATTTTTGCCTAAATGGGCCTTTCGGGTTTTCAACTTAGCGAGCTCTTATTTTTATTTTCATCCCTAAATTTTTCTTGGATCTCCTTCATAGGTTTTGATCCACCTGGATACCCATTGTTGCCTAAGCCGCCTTTTCAGGTTTTCAACTTAGTGGGTGTTTTAGGCATAATACTTTCGGACAGCATCAGAGTTCACAGGATGTGCAAGCTCTTCACCATCCATTATTGTGAGAATTAGCAATCCCCCTAAGAAGACTGTCTTCACAACAAATGGGCCTTCATAGTTGGGAGTCCATTTCCCATGCATGTCTTTATGAACTGGCGAGATCTTCTTGAGTACAAGCTCTCCTTCTTGGAATTCTCGAATTCAGACCTTCTTGTCAAATGCCCTCTTCACCCGCTTCTGGTACAACTGACCGTGGCACATTGCAGTTATGCGCTTCTCGTCTATAAGGTTCAGCTGGTCAAATCTTTCTTGGACCCATTCTGCTTCATCAAGCTTGTATTCCATCAATACCCTCAGGGACGATATCTTTACTTCAATAGGAAGGACCGCATCCATTCCATACACCAATGAAAAAGGGGTTGCCCCTGTCGAAGTTCGCACTGAAGTTCTGTATCCGTGCAAAGAAAATGGTAGAATTTCATGCCAGTCTTTGTATGTCTTTACCATATTCTGGAATATTTTCTTGATGTTTTTATTCGCGGCTTCGATAGCTCCATTCATTTTAGGACAATAAGGAGAAGAATTATGGTGCACGATCTTGAAACTTTCACACAACTCCTTCATAGTTTTATTGTTCAAATTAGTCCCATTATCTGTTATAATTCGGCCTGGAATTCTGTGAGATATTGAATCGAAATCTAGTATGGTCGAAGGGTAGCTTCTGGTTCGACAGGAATTAAGCATGAGGTCGAAGTTTATTTACATGTGTTATGTCGGAGTAATACGTGTTGTAGTCGAAGTTTGTTCTAACATGCATTAGATAATATTGCTAGGTTTGTTAGCATATTGAACTAGGCCTTGCTTGTAAGCCCAATTGTTTAAGTTAGATTGTACCCTAAGTTATCTTGTAATGGGTAATTGTTAAAAAGCCCATTAGTTTAGTATGTTAGGTTTATTATAAATAGCATACTAGTCTCTCTTCCTAAGGTGTGACAAATCCTTATTAGGTTGAGAGAGGTTAATTGTTGGTATTCACTTGTAATCTTTGAACCCTATTGAGAAAGTGAATAGTAAAACA
Organism: Lathyrus tuberosus; assembly: GCA_022829125.1. Lineage (NCBI taxonomy): Eukaryota > Viridiplantae > Streptophyta > Magnoliopsida > Fabales > Fabaceae > Lathyrus > Lathyrus tuberosus. The sequence goes on along the minus strand of JALAZF010000414.1, from coordinate 2,315,272 downwards.
GATTTAACCAATTCTCTATTCTTCTTCCTCTTTTTTCTTCCTTTGTGAACCCTAATAGGGTTTCATGTGTTTGTTCAAGTTTTTCCTTCTTTCCTACCCTTGTGGATTTCTTGGTGTTCAAGAAACCAAATATACTTTGTTATTCCGGTATCGTTTTTCACAACCAATTGGTGCGGTGAGCGTGGAAAAGATGCCCTCAACAAAGTATGAGATTGAAAAGTTCACCGGAGTGAACGATTTCGGTCTGTGGCGCTTGAAGATGAAAGCCCTACTGGTTCAGCAGGGTTGTTTGGAAGCGTTGAAGGGAGAGGCAACCATGGATGCTGCGTTAGCGGTAAAAGAAAAGATGATCATGATAGAGAAAGCCCACAACACGATATTGTTGAGCCTTGGTGATAAGGTTCTTCGACAGGTATCAAAGGAGACTACGACATCGGGGTTATGGTTGAAACTTGAAAGTTTGTACATGACCAAATCTCTGGTGAATTGACTCTACCTGAAGCAAGCTTTGCATTCATTCAAGATGAGTGAAGACAAAGTTTTGGCTGAGCAGTTGGATATGTTCAACAAGCTGATTCTTGATCTTAATAATATTGACGTGAAGATCGATGACGAAGATCAAGCACTATTGTTGTTGTGTACTTTGCCCAAAACACATGCTCACTTCAAAGAAACTCTCTTGTATGGAAGGGATTCCCTGAGCTTTGAAGAAGTTCAATCACCCTTGTATTCTAAGGACCTGAATGAACGAAAGGAGCATAAACCTTCAACGGTTGGTGAAGGTTTGGCCGTTAAGGGAAAATTCTTGCGAAAGGATGGTAAGTTCGACTAGAAGAAAGGTAAAAGTCAGCAGAAGTCTTATAGTGGCGAAACATCTGGTATTCGATTTTATCACTGTAAGAAGGAGGGTAACACAAGAAAGGTATGCCCTGAACGCCTAAAAGATCATGGAGGTAAGGATAATGGCAACGCAGCCATTGTTCAAGATGACTTTGACTCATCTGATGTCCTTTTAGCTTCAAGCGGCGACTCAAGAAAAGAGTGGATTATGGATTCAGGTTGGACTTGGCACATGACTCCAAACAGAGAATTGTTCGAGGAGCTATGTGATCAAGATGGTGGCTCGGTGCTACTGGGAAACAACAAATCCTGTAAAATTGTAGGTATTAGATCTGTGAGATTCAAGCTCCATGATGAGTCAATAAGGTTATTGACTGAAGTCAGGTATGTACCTGATTTGAAGAGAAATTTAATTTCTCTTGGTGAATTTGACAGGAAGGGATATGTTTTCCAAGGAGAGAAAAGTATCCTAAGAGTCATGAAGGGGTCGAATGAAGTCTTGAGAAGCGTGAAGAAACAAGGCTTGTATACCCTTGAGGCTGAGGTTGTAAGTGGTTCGACAAATATTGCATCCACGAAACCTGTGTCGAAGACAGAATTATGGCACATGAGATTGGGCCATGTCAGCGAAAGAGGCCTGGTCGAATTGGGGAAGCAGAACCTGCTAGGTGGTGACAAAGTCGAAAAGTTGCAGTTTTGTGAATCTTGTGTATTTGGTAAATCCTGTAGGGCGAAGTTTAACAAAGGAAAGCAAAGAACATATGGATCCCTGAATTACATTCATGCTGGCCTTTGGGGGCCTGCAAGGAATCCTTCACACTCAGGTGTAAGGTATTTTCTATCCATCGTTGATGACTATTCTAGAAAGTTATGGGTATTCATTCAGAAGACGAAGGATGAAACTTTTGACAATTTCAAAAGTTGGAAGGTTCTGGTCGAAACTTAAACTGGCAGAAAGGTTAAGAGGTTGAGAACCGACAATGGCCTTGAGTTCTGCAATGGAGCGTTCGACAGTTACTGTGTTGAGTCTTGGATTGCCAAGCATAAGACTGTAGTAGGTACTCCTCAACAAAATGGCTTAGCTGAGAGATTCAATCGAACAAACCTTGAAAGGGTTAGATGCATGTTGGTTAGTGCTGGATTGAAGAAGGTGTTTTGGGCGGATGCTGTTTCGACAACAGCTTATCTGATAAATAGATGTCCCTCGACTGCCTTGGGAATGAAGACATCTGAAGAAGTTTGGTCGGGATATCCACCTAGTCTCGATAGACTGAGAGTATTTGGCTGTGTGGCCTATGCTCATATTAGGCAAGACAAGGTCGAACCTAGAGCTCTGAAATGCATGTTCATGGGATACCCTGAAGGAATCAAAGCTTATAGGCTATGGTGCCTAGAGTCAGGTCATAGGAGGTGAATCACCAATTGAGATGTAGTTTTCAATGAAGCTGAGATGGATTTCAAGAAAACAGATGATGCTGACGAAGAGCTGGAACATGGAGATATTCCTGTTGAGGTGGAGCATGCTGATGCTGAATTGTGTACCCCAGATGAAGTCGAAGAAGAAGCGGAAGATGTTGTCAAAGATGAGGAGACTGATAATGACTACCTGCTAGCAAGAGACAGGTCAAGGAGAGTCATCAAGCCACCTCAGAGACTTGGGTATGCAGATCTTATAGCTTATGCCTTAATCTCTGCAAGTGAGGTTCTCGACGAAGAACCTAGAGACTATAAGGAAGTTACGAGGAGTCGAAAGAAGACTGAATGGCTGAAGGCCATTGATGATGAGATGAAATCTCTTCATGATAACAACACATGGGAACTGATCAAGAAACCTGCTGGAGCCAGGTTAGTCAGCTGTAAATGGATTTTCAAGGTTAAGGAAGGAATCGAAGGAATGGCGTCAAAGAGATACAAGGCAAGGTTGGTTGCTAGGGGGTTCACTCAGAAAGAAGGTGTCGACTTCAATGATGTGTTCTCTCCTGTTGTGAAGCACAAGTCCATTCGAATGTTGCTTGCCATGGTGGCACAATTCGATCTTGAACTGGAACAGATGGATATGAAGACTGCGTTCTTGTATGGTGATCTAGATGAAACAATCCTGATGAGGCAACCTGAAGGGTATGTCAAAAAGGGGAAGGAAGATTATGTGTACAAGTTGAAGAGATATTTATATGGACTGAAACAATCTCCTCGACAGTGGAATAGGAGATTCGACAAGTTCATGGCACGCATAAGTTTCATTAGAAGTCAGTTCGACCACTGTGTTTACTTTAGATTTTGACCTAATAATTCATTTGTTATTTTGTTGCTTTATGTGGATGACATTCTAATAGCAATCAACAATGTCGAAGATGTAATGAGGGTGAAGGTTGAACTCAATAAGGAGTTTGAGATGAAGGATCTGGGAGCTGCGTTCAGGATTCTTGGGATTGACATCCGAAGAGATAGAAAGCAGTTGAAATTATGCTTATGTCAAGAGGCATACCTACGGAAGATTCTAAAAAAGTATGGTATGTCGAATTCAAAGCCTGTTGTGACTCCGACAAACCCTCAATTTAAGCTGAGTATAGATCAGTGTCCCAGTACTGATGTCGAAAGAGCTGATATGAATAGCATTTCATATGCTAATATAGTGGGCTCTTTGATGTATGCTATGGTCTGTACTAGACCCGACATAGGATATGCAGTAAGTCTTGTAAGCAGGTACATGTCGAATCCTGGAAAGGCTCACTGGCAAGCATTGAAGTGGATTTTAAGGTACATAAATGAGTCTCTGAATAGAGTCCTAGTTTATGGTGGAGCCTTGAGTGAAGATAATAAAGCAGCAATCGAAGGATATGTCGACTCTGATTATGCAGGTTGTATGGATTCCAAAAAATCAATTTCTGGATATGTGTTCACTATGTTTGGGACATCAATCAGTTGGAAAGCAACACTTCAGAAGGTTGTTGCCTTATCAACTACTGAAGTGGAATATATCGCCCTAACTGAAGCTGTAAAGGAGGAATTATGGCTTGATGGTTTTGCAAAGGAGCTGAAACTTCAAGGTCCAGTTATCACTGTTAAATGTGATAGTCAAAGTGCAATACACCTGTCAAAGAATTCAGCCTATCATGAGCGAACCAAGCACATTGATGTGAGGCTGCATTTCGTCAGATGGGTAATCGAGCGTGGAGAAGTCCAAGTGCGGAAGGTTTCGACAGATCATGATGTTGCTGATATGATCACCAAGACGTTGTCCAATTGCAAATTTTTCCACTGTATGCAGTTGATAAAGTTGTATGAAGAAAACTAGTTTATTTCTTGAGGATATAGAGTTAGATCCAAGGTGGAGATTTGTGAGATATTGAATCGAAATCTAGTATGGTCGAAGGGTAGCTTTTGGTTCGACAGGAATTAAGCATGAGGTCGAAGTTTGTTCGGATGTGTTCTATCGGAGTAATGCGTGTTGTAGTCAAAGTTTGTTCTAACATGCATTAGATAATATTGCTAGGTTTGTTAGCATATTGAATTAGGCCTTGCCTGTAAGCCCAATTGTTTAAGTTAGCTTGTACCCTAAGTTAGCTTGTAATGGGTAATTGTTAAAAAGCCCATTAGTTTAGTATGTTAGGTTTATTATAAATAGCATACTAGTCTCTCTTCCTAAGGTGTGACAAATCCTTATTAGGTTGAGAGAGGTTAATTGTTGGTATTCACTTGTAATCTTTGAACCATATTGAGAAAGTGAATAGTAAAACAAATTTAACCAATTCTCTATTCTTCTTCCTCTTTTTTCTTCCTTTGTGAACCCTAATAGGGTTTCGTGTGTTTGTTCAAGTTTTTCCTTCTTTTCTACCCTTGTGGATTTCTTGGTGTTCAAGAAACCAAATATATTTTGTTATTCCGGTATCGTTTTTCACAATAAATTCCATAACGGCAAATAATCTCTTTCTTAATGAAGCGGGCAACCACTTGCTTGGTTACATTGGCATAAGAAGCAGCTTTTACCCATTTTGTGAAATAGTCAATGGCAACCAAATTGAATCGGTGGCCGTTGGAAGCTTTAGGCTCGATTGCCCCAATCATGTCAATGCCCCACATTGAGAAAGGCCACGACGATGATAAAACATTCAACAGCGTTGGAGGCATGTGCACCTTATCAGCATAAATTTGGCACTTTCTGGAATATTGGATGCAATCAGATTCCATGGATAACCAATAATACCCAGCTCTCAAAATTTTCTTTGACATAGCATAACCATTGGCATGAGTTCCAAACGATCCCTCATGAATTTCTTGAAGTAACGTGTCTGCTTCACGTCTGTCAACACATATAAGCAGAACCATGTCATAGTTTCTTTTATACAACACATTATTGCTGAGGAAGAATTTGGATGCCAATCTTCTCATTGTTTTTTTGTCAAGAGTTATAACATCAGCCGGATATTCCTGGTTTTGCAGATAATTCTTAATGTCGTGGAACCATGGCTTTTCGGCAGTTTCCTCTTCAGCTAGTTGACAGTATGCGGGCTCGGTCTTGCACTCAATTCAAATGAGTGGTGCTTCATTAACAAATATGACCTTCCACATCAAGGCTAGTATGGCTAAAGCATCGACAATATGGTTTTCAGATATCGGGACATGTCAGAAAGTGACCTCGTCAAAGTATTGGATAATCCCCACAATATAAGCCCGATACAGGATTAACTTTTCATCTCGGGTCTCCTATTCACCCTTGACTTGGTAGATCACCAAAGCTGAAACTACACTCACTTCAAGAATTTTAATTCGGAGGTCAATGGCTGCCTCAAGGCCAAGAATGCATACCTCATACTCGACGATGATATTTGTACATTCAAAATCTAACCTTGTTGTGAATGGGGTATAACCGCCACCGGGATTCATCAAAACGGCACCTATGCCATGCCCGCTGTAATTAGAAGAACCTTCAAAAATCATCTTCCAACGGGAACCTGGATCGGGGCCCTCATTAGGACCTGACTCTTCACAGTCTTTCTTCACCAACATAATGTCTTCATCAGGAAAGTCAAACTTTAGAGGCTCATAATCTTTAACCGGTTGGTCTGCAAGGCAATCTGACAAGATGCTTCCCTTAATAGCCTTCAGAGTCATGTATTGGATGCCGTATTCGGATAACAACATATGCCAACGGGCAAGTCTCCCAGTTTGAGCAGGCTTCACAAAAATATACTTTATTGGATCCATTTTCGAGATTAACAAAGTAGTGTGACATATCATATATTGCCTGAGACGCTTAGCAACCCATGCTAAAGCGCAACAAGTCTTTTCCAAAAGTGAATACCGACTTTCACAATCGGTAAACTTCTTGCTCAAATAGTAGACGACATTCTCTTTTCATCCAGTCTCATCGTGTTGGCCCAATACGCAACCCATAGACTTCTCGAGAACAGTCAGATACATGAAGAGTGGTTTTCTAGGAACATGAGGAATCAAGATAGGAGGCTCTTGCAAATAACCCTTGATCTTCTCAAACACTTGCTGACAATCAGAATTCCTGTCAATAATCTGATCCTTATGGAGTAACTTGAATATTGGTTCACAGGTAGCAGTCATATTGGAAATGAATCTAGAAATATAATTCAGGCGTCCAAGAAAACCTCTGGCTTGTGTTTCAGTTTGTGGAGCGGGCATTTCTTGAATGGCTCACACTTTATCAGGGTCTACTTCGATTCCTCGTTGGCTAACGATAAATCCAAGTAACTTTCCAGATCTAACACCAAAGGTACACTTAGCAGGATTTAATTTCACATGGTATTTTATGAGTTGTTCAAACAGCTTCAACAGATGATCCAAATGGTCCTCCTCACTTTGGGAGTTGGCAATCATATCGTCGACGTACACCTCAATCTCCTTATGCATCATGTCATGAAAGAGAGTGACCATTGCTCTTTGATATGTTGTCCCTGCGTTCTTCAGACCAAAAGGCATAACCTTATAATAATAGGTTCCCCAAGGAGTAATGAATATAGTCTTTTCCCTATCAGCAAGGTCCATCTTAATCTAATTATAACCGGAGAAGCCATCCATAAAAGAGAAGACTGTGAAACAGGCTGTATTATCCACAAGTGCATCAATATGCGGTAGAGGGAAATCATCCTTTGGGCTTGCTTTGTTCAAATCCATATAGTCTACACACATTCTGACTTTACCGTCCTTTTTGGGCACTGACACGATGTTGTCTACCCATTCAGGGTACTTCGTAATTGTTAGAAAGCCTGCATTAAGTTGTCTTTTAACCTCATCTCGGATCTTCAAAGTTGTGTCAGGTCTAGTTCTTCGAAGTTTCTGATTTACAGGTGGGCACTCTGGTTTAAGCGGCAACTTGTGAACAACAATATCAGTGTCTAGACCGGGCATGTCTTGATACGACCATGCAAACACATCAACATATTCCTCTAGAAGCTTCACCAACCTCTGTTTGACATCAGCCCCAAGTGTTGTACCAATCTTGACCTCTTTCTTTTCATTACCAGTGCCAAGATTAATAAAATCCACTCGGTCTTTGTGCGGTTGAGGTTCAGTGTACTCATACTCCACAAATCTTGCTAGTTCAGTGGGAACTTCGAAATCTTCTTCACCCTCATCCTCAGCTTGATAAATGGGCGAATCAAAGTTAGGAGTGAAAACAGGGTCATCGAATTCAACGTGGTTTGGGATTATTCTGCATGTTTGGAATGACTTATTTTATTAAAGGCACACAGAAAAATGCAAGAGAAAAATGTTCTTTTTTAATTTTGAAAGATTGCCAATTTCTTTTAAAAGTAAAAGCGAAAAACAGTAAATGAAACAACAAGAATTTAACAAAATGCATTCATTGATAATCATTTGAAAATAAAAAGGGGGCCCTACAAAATAATCCAATAGCCTTGGGCATAGCCATGGAACTTTGAAAACAACAAACAAAGGACAATAAATTACTTTGACGAAGGAAAAATCTTTGGGATCTCTATTGCTTCCCAGTTGTCCAAAGCAGCATCACACTTGAACACCAGATTGCTCGAGTCTTCGTCTTCATTATCATCTTCAACAACATTGATCTTGAAACATCCGTTGACAAACACTTCTTGAAAGCTCTTCGGGCGACTTTTGACAGATGTCGATGCTCCATCTTTAGTTGGTTTGTAACCCAACCCATGGCGATTCATCTTTGTCTTGACATCTATCACCTCTCCCAAACCTTCGGGTACACCTTCTTCAATTATTGATCTGGTACTCTTGAAAGACGCAAAAGACGAATTACTCTTGCCCACTAGTTCCTCGACTTCCAACAGGACAACGTTGGCTATCTCGAGTGCTTGGAAAGAAGTTTCCAAAGCATCCTCGCCAGTCTCTATATAACGGAACAAAGACAAGTTACTTACCATCAAGTCCTCCTCACCATGCACAATTACCAACTTATCATCAATTACAAATTTCATTTTCTGATGTAATGTTGAAGTTATAACACCAGCAGTATGGATCAATGACCTTCCAAGTAAATAACTATAAGTATGGTTTATATCCAACACTTGGAACGTGATGTCAAATACATGTGGACCAGTTAAGATCGGTAGCTCAACTTCTCCCATTACAGTCCTACGAGAAACATCAAAATCCTTGACTATTAAAGAAGTAGGTCTCATCTCGGTCTCTTTGTAAGCCAGCTTTGCAAGAGTCCTTCTAGGTAAAACATTTAAAGAGGAACCAGTACCCACAATTACTCTTGCCAAAGTGTCGTCCTGACATTTCACGGACACGTGCAAAGCACGTTTGTGATTTTGACCTTCTCTTGGTAACTCTTCTTTACTGAAGCTAAGGGTGTTACAGGCAGTAATATTTGCAATCACACTATGAAACTGGCCAGTAGTAATATCTTGGGCGACATGAGCTTGAGCCAACAACTTTTGCAATGCAGCTCGATGAGCAGGTGAACTCATCAAAAGAGACAGGACTGAGATCTTGGAGGGAGTTTGGTGAAGCTGATCAATGACTTTATAATCACTTTTTCTGATAATCTTCAAGAACTCAACATCTTCATCATTTGCAACCACTTCTTTCTCTTTGTCTTTTCTAGGCACAGTGGTAACAGTTTCCTTAGGCGGAGCCTCATTGAAACGGGGAGTATAAATATGACCACTTCGTGTCATCTTGCCTGCCTCAGCTATATTAGTCACATCTTCACTAACACTTTTCAAATATTCTTTCGAAATAACCTTCCCATATTCTTTGTCAATCATTGTCACATCGTACTTTCAAGGTACGACTTTAGAGTCTCTGAAATAAAAAGGACTGGGCTTTTGAATGATCACCGGCTTTAGTGGATTAACTGCAGAAGCAACAATAGATTCTGGTGTGTTGAACACAAGCTTTGGTGCACTAAAAATAGGTACTGCAGGACTTGATTATGGAAAATTAAAAATGGGCACTTTATCACCTGGTTTTGGCAAGTTGAAGATGGGCTCAATCACGACAACTTCATCCTTCTTCAATTTACTACTCACTTGTAGAAAACAATCTTTGATCAAATTTTGAATATCATTATGAACCAACATACATCCTTTGGCACTGGCATCACAATTTTTATAATCGTCGTGGCAAACATTCACTAAAACTGCCTCAAACAACTTTGAATGGAAGACTCAGAGAGGGGTTTTAATCTCGGAAACATCAGGAATTAAACTCTCATCAGATACCTCAGCAGCAGCATTAACAGACCCATGAGTGGGCAATGGATTGTTCTTAACATTAGGTTGAGAATCACCAAAAGACATAATCTTCTTCTCTATTAACTCTCTTACAAGGTGCTTGAGAGCATAACAACTTTCTAGATCATGGCCAAGAGCACCTTCATGAAACAAACAATGAGCATTTGGATTATAATTAGGTGGAAGTGGATTAGGGGGTGGACCTAAAGCCTTTGTAGTTATTAAACCTTGTTGTACCAATGAAGGGTACAACTCGGTATAGGTCATCGGAATAGAGGGAACATGAGGCTTATACTATCTTCTATTGGGAGCATTCTGGCGAGGTGCTTGATTTTTTTATTGTTGATAGGCAGGAGCGTTGGGCGCTTATTGATAATTGGGTGGAGCTTGGGCGGGCTGATAAACAAGAGGTGGTTGTACAATAACTAGTTGATAAACAGGAGCCGGTTGCACAGGCTGGTATGCAGGAACTTGTTGATTAAAAGCGGGTGTAATAGCAGCCACACACGGTTGTTGAGAAAACTGGACATGGTAACCTTGTCGTTGAGCATAGTTTTGTTGGTGTCTCCAGGGCTGATTTCTTCTTCTGCTTGTTATTACGGCGTTAGTTTCACCCTCTTTTTTCTTATGAGAACTATTGTAAGGCTTCTTAGCATGGTCTTTGATGGAGCTTGAACTACCAGTAGTACTTGACATTTTTCCACTTTTCAAACCCAATTCTACCTTCACACCTACAACAACAATATCAAAAAAATTTGCAGTCACTCTTCCAACCATTCTTTCATAAAACTCCGGACGAACAGTGTCGACAAACCAATAAACCAATTCTTTTCAGTCAAAAGAGGCTCTACTTGCGAAGCAGTCTCTCTCCATCTCTGAGCGTATTCCTTAAACTACTCAGAATTCCTCTGGGACATACTTAGTAGTTGCCTTTGGTCGGAAGCCAAGTCCACGTTGTATTTATAATGATTGATAAAAGCATCAGATAAATCTTGGAAACTCCTAATGCGAGACTGATCCAGACTTAAATACCACTTCGATGAAGCACCCTTCAAACTGTCTTGGAAACAGTGAATCATCAGCTTATCATTATCAACATGAGCGACCATTTTTTGGTAGCACATGATCAGGTGGCTCTTTGGGCATGTAGTTCCTTCATAGTGATCAAAGCTAGGAGTTTTAAACTTTGGAGGTATAACTTGACCAGATACAAGACACATTTCTCTGGAAGCAACACCAAAGACTCGATCTTCTTCCATCGCTCTAAACCTTTTATGAATAATTTCCACATTTTCTCTGAGCCTCTCATGACGTTCATCCCCATCTTCCGGCATATCAGAGACATCATATACTGGTTGATGCTCATTGAAGTATGGTTGCACATGGGTAAGCACATCAACTGGTGTAAAAGTTGGAATCACATGAGGAGCTTCAGTAACCAAAGGAAGAACTTGTTGGACTTGTTGAACAATGAGGATTGCACCAGGTGCAGGTACAAAACCTGGTGGAAGACCGAATGGAGGTACATTTGTTGTAGTAGCAATTGTTGGCTGAGGCTCCACAACTGTATTGACAATCTCAGAAACAACAGTGGGCTGAGTATCAATTTTCATGCGTATAACCTGTAGTATCTCCATAATTTACCCCACGTTCCCACGTAGGTCTTCTAATTCATATTTGACGCGATCAAGATCTTGACTATGTTCCGCCATCCTTCTACGAGCTTGAGCTCTAGTGTTGCATGGGCGCAGAGGATTCAGGGTGAAAGAATTGAAGATGAGACAACAAAATGAGCAAAATGCGAAAGGAAAATGCACATGCAATTACATAAATGCAATGCAATGATTTCAAGGAACTCAAAAGCAAGTTGCAAACATTTTGGGAAAACTGAAAAAGTTTCATTTTATAATCCATGATCTCTATTGGTTTTGCAAAGGAGTGAACAATTGAATTCCTTGAAGCCAAAGGGTTATTCATGAATGCATGAATGTATGGATGAATGTATGGATGAATGTACGCACAGATATACACATATACACATATATACAGGCAAACAAACAGGGGCCTAGGTTTGAAGATCACGAGTATAGAACCATGGTCTACCCATCCCAAAAGGTGTGTACTAAGGGTTATTGTATCTGCAAAACAAGGGTTCTTAGAGGTTCACAGAGTCATCGATAAATCTTTCGGATATTATCGACTTGCACGACTACTCACATGGGCTAATAATATTATCAAAATAAACTCGTCTGAGTGTAGTATCGCATGACAACCATCACAGGTCTACACCTCGATAATCACTGCACTACGTCCAAAAAGGCTTAGAGGGATAAAGGGATACTAAAGGTCTTTAGCTTCACGGACCCCTAGGTCAGAAAAAGTAATGCCAATACGACTACTCGCATGACATCAGTAATCCCAAAGGGGCCTCTACTGAGTGTGGTTATATCATATGTTAATCATGTTAGGATTACTCCCAACGGTTAACTATTAATTATACCACAATCCTATCATAAGTGTGCACTCTAGTCCGGGTTAGGACTTATCTCACCACACAATGTAATAACCCATGAAACAACAAAACAACAAGCAACCAAATAAATATCATAAATAAGCAAGTTAGGTTTAACCCTCTGCTGAAGGTCCCCCAGTGAAGTCGCCATTTCTGTCGCGGTGAGAATCAGATATCAAGCTATTAATTAACTTGAATCAAAAATCATGAAGTTCACCACCGAGCTTTGATTTATCCAAAGGAAAGGATAAAGATCGAAGAAAACCCTAAGTGCGCCATATAACAACATAACAAAGAGATCTAAGGTTCGGGGGTTGGTTATACCTAGGGAAGGTGTTAGCATCCTAAGTATCTGTAGTACTCTACAAGAACCTCTTGTTAGTATTTGTGTTATGTTATTGTTTGCTTGCTAAGGGAACTGTGCTAAGGTAAAAACCTAGGGGTTTATTTCTAAGTATGCTTGCTAAGACATCGCATCTCGTGCCTACGTATCTTGACTAAAAGAATCAGAGCATTCTTAGTTCCTCTTAATAAGGGCGAGGAACTCTTGACTGTGGTCAAGGTTCCAAGGGGGAGGGTAGGTATCCATGGCGAGATACCTACATAGAGTGCGGCGACTCTAAACCTAAGGCTAGGTTAAAAGGGAAAAATGAGTAAGTCTCCATGGCAGGAACTTACATAGAGCACGGCAGCTCTAATCCTAAGGCTATGATAAACGGGAAGGTAGGAGTACGCTAGACTAAGCTATCCTAAACATGACATGGCAGTCAACAGGAGGAGTCATTTCCTTTGGAATCGTTAAGATGAGGTTCTTATACAGATTAGGCTTCATAAAAAAATGAACAAAATAAGACAAAGCATAACTTCAAATGTCAAAATCAGATTCATGGATAGGTATAGGGCGATCATCAAACAGGAAGTCAATACAAAAGCAAGAATGATATGTACAGGTATAACAAAACATATACGACTAAATATAAACTAAAAAATTAATATTGTACACGAATCAAGGGAAAAAAGTCAATAACCAACATAAAACAAAAATATTAAAATGATTAATAATTAAGCATACATTTTTTTGATTTTTGGAATTTGAAGAAAATAATTAATTGAATTAAACTTAAATATTTAATAAAATTAATCATTTAGGTAGATTAATTAGTATTAAATAAAAAGGTTTAATAAAAATTAACTAAGAATTAATTAAGAAAATTTTGGGTTATATAGAATTAAAGAAATTAATTAAATATATTATATATATAAAAAAAAGATATAAAAACTAAAATAAAAACAAACAAAAAAAGAGAAAAGGGGCCAGGATGTTATCAGAATAGAGGGGGGGGTGATTAGTAGAATCCTTAAGCCCAATAGAAAAAAAGCCCACACGAATGGGGAAAGTCCACCATGGACTTCTAGGTCAACTCTTGACCTCATAACGAATCAGGGTCGTTGAGAACTTACAGAGTCAGCATTGACTCTAGATCCAAAGGTGAAGCATGATACACACGGTAGGGAGACAGGGGGCGTGTGCACGGAGGAACCTTGGAGAAGCAATGGCTGGTGACCCTTGTCACCTGTGGAGATAGCCCATAACAATAATAATATAAACGTGGCAATGGAAATAAAAGGAAAAAAACAAAAAGGGTCTAATACATATCATCAGATCTCCTCTCCCTCTTTATTATTTCTCTCTCAATGCTCTCTCTCACTCTCTGCATATGAACACCACTGGAGCCTTCTACTCGCCGGAGAAGACGGTGGCGCGCGGTGGCCGCTGCCGTCCTTCTCTGGCCAACTCCAAAACCACACTAACCCTACTAAAACAAAGTCCCCGAGTCCAAATCTGAACTTAGTTTCTCCAAAACACACTCTAAACCCCCCAATTGAACACACCGCAGAAAAACCTAGATTTACTTAGGAATGGGGTAAACAAGCAATTAACGGAGGGATTCGTATCAATAAGTCAAAGCAAGCAATAATCAAGGCTCAGGAAGCGTTAAAGAGGAGAATATGCACCTAATCAGAGCAGTTCCGATTTCAAGAGTCCGGCGAAGGTAAAATCTCGAGCTCTCCTCTTTTCTTCTGCTTTCTACTCTTCTTCTTTTCTGCTTCTTCTGTTATGGCTTGTTAAGAGCTTGTTGAATGCGTGACTGTGAGGCTTAAGCTCACCTATATCAGAGTTTCAATGTGAACTCTGATTAGGTTTTTTTGATGGAAAATGAGCTTTTCTGAGAGAGGTGAGGAATTGTAGTGTATAACAAATTTTTTAGGGTTTTTTTTTGCTCTGGTTCTCTATGTGTGTGCTTGTGTTATCAACACTGTGATGCAGTGATTTTTCTGCAACTCGTATGAGTGTATGGTATTGTGTGTGTATGTTTTGAATTATGTGTATGAACTTGTGTGGGGTTGATCTTTGAAGAATGAACTGTATTACGTGTGAATGTATTTTTGTTTTTATGATACTGTGTGTGAATTCCCCGCCTACTGTGATGTTATGCGCTTCTATTTTATAGGCTCAGATGACAATCTGCAGCATTGATTCCGAATTTAATTGTGTGATCTCTTGTTGAAGCCTGTTTTGGAAAGTCTTGGTTGCTGATGATTCTTGCCTTACACATGATTTTGTTGATGAATGCCTTTCTATTTTCGAGGGAACATGTTAGGAACTTGTCGAATTCATTTCCGTTTTCGTTTTGATATGCTTGTGATATGTTTGGGGCTATACGGAACATGACCTTGACTTTCAAATTCATTAAATGTGTCTCACTAATATGGATGAACTTGATTGCACTTTTGATTCTTTTATACTTTTGTGATTCATACTGAGATTTTCTTGCCATAATAAATTTTTGATGACTGCTTTGATCGCATTTGGACTGAGCATTTATGTGGCCATTGAATCCACTCCCATTTCATGCTATGGAATAAATGAGTGAACATGTTGGTAACGTATAATCTTCATTACAGGCGCATTTTTGATAGCAGCTAACAATACTTGGAGAATTCTTTATCATCAATGTGTAATCTTCGTCACTGGATTCGAGAACTTCCACAAATGCTTGGTGAGCTGTACAATATTTCAAACAAGGATGGTAAGAGGGCGAGACTTTTTTGTGCTTGGAATCAAGTCTTGAAACTATGTTGCAGCATGCCTCCGAAAAATTCACCAATAGAAATACCATGTGCAAATTTTGGAATTTTCATTTTCTTCTTTCTTGCCTTGGCCGTATGATTTCATGAACTTGTTAGGGCCTTATTTTTGTTTCAAGTTGTTAATGTAACTTTGTTTTGGGTTTTTTGGACATTCCCTTCTTAGGACTTGGGATTCGTACTTGGAATTTGGAAATGTATTTTGTAAGCTTGTAAAGCCTTTACATTTGAATGCAAAAGAGATCTTAGAAATTGGATCCTCATGTTTGGACTTGAATAATTTGAACTTTGAATTTGAAAAGTGAATTTTGAAAGTCTCTTAGTCTTGTATCTCCTTAGTTTTGAAATTTTGAATTAACTTGAGCTTTGTGTTTTGGAATGGGCTTGGCTTGTAATAAATTCTTTATACATTTGAAATCAATTCTAGCATGCACCCTTGTGAAAGAATCCTTGAGTTTTGGCATTTAAAATTGAATTTGCCTTGTGATCTTGAAATCCTTGTGTAGAAATATAAATCTCCTAGTTGAACTTCTTTATAATGAACTCATGAATCCAACTTGTGATCGTTGAAAGAATTTGCACTTATAAGGAAATCTTGAATTTTGTATTAAAGTTTATAGTTTGGAATTAATGAACATCCAATTTGTGAAAGAATTTGAATTTGAACATTAAAGTATGAACTTTGTGCTTAAACTTAAATTTTGGAACACCTTGATGAATCTTAATCTCCTTTGAATTTGGAATTAGATCTTCAATTTTAGCATTAAAGCATGAACTTCATATTAAAAACTCGTGATGACATTAACGATGAATCTTGAAATCATGAGTCTTGAATGTCACTCTGAGAACTTATAGCAAAAACTTGATTTAAGATTCTTATCCAAACTTTGCCACTTCAAACATATGAACTTTGTTACCCGCACAGTCGAAGACTTAGATGATGATGAACTCGGTACAGGAACCATGCTCTGAGAAATAAGGATACAACTGGTAACTCACCACAAAACCCTAACTAGTTCTTTAAGCTCATGCTCAACACCAATGGACAGAAAATCCTAATCCTCCTTAGGGAAACCTCTGAGAAATCTTGAGGACAAATTGACCTTGTATTGACTAAGGGATCATAAGAATGAGGGCATACCCTTCCTTTATCTCCACAGGAACTCAACACAACTTGCAAGGGACTATAATCCCAATGAGCACACACAAGGCCTCCATGACCTTTGAACCTTTTGCAACAACCCTAATTTCACAAATGAAACCAAACAAACAAAGTCTAATAAATTGGTTTGCTATGCATGATTGACCTAGAAATAATGTGCAAAAGATAAAGGAATCTAAGGGTAAAATTTGGGGTATGACACTTACTTCAAACATTTCTTCATTTTCTGATGGAAGCAATGATGTTACATCTTCTTTCTCTATCAACCTACTTTCTTCTAGGTTGGATGATGTAACATTTCATAGTAGGCATGTTGAACAACTTACTACTATCAAAATTCCTGCTAATAATGATACACTAGGTACCCTTTCCTTGTCATCCAGTCTTGAACCTGCCCCTTAACTAGTTCAGTCATCCCCTAGTCATACAGGGTTCATTGGTCCAGCCCCTGATGCATCTAAAAATGCTTAGTCTTTATCCAACAGTCTTATTCCTCCTATACTTCCCTCTCAAAATGATTCTTTGAGACACTCGACGAGAACATCACATCCTCATAGTTACTTAGCAGATTATCACCGCTATCATACATTATCTTTTTCATCATCTTCTTTACCTTTTCACATGGCTTATCATAATACCAACTATACTATATCTTCCATTTTATCTTACAATAAATGTTCCCCTGCATATAAACAACTTTGTTGCACCATTTCTTCTTATATCGAACCTAAAACATTTCATCAAGCCATTAAACTTGAATGTTAGAAACATGTTATGAATGCTGGTTTGCAAGCTCTAGCAGCAAATCATACATGGTTGATTTACCTCCATAAAAGGTTCCCATTAGTTGTAGATGGTTCTTCAAGATCAAGTACAAGGACAATGGATCCATTGAAAGGTATAAGACTAGGCTAGTGGCTAAGGGTTACACTCAGATGAAGGGTGTGAACTACTTTGTTACCTTCTCCCTTGTAGCCAAAATTACTAGAGTCAGGGTGCTACTATCTATTGTTACTATTGGAGGATGACACTTGGAATAACTAGATGTTAACAATGCATTCCTCAATGGACAATTGAATGAAGAAGTGTACATGATGACAATTCCTCCTGGCCTACTTGTATCCAACTCCTCCTGGGCAGATGTTTTGAAAATTGAAAGTTAATAACTGGTTTTAGTGTTATGCTTGATTCTTCTCTTCTATGATGGAAATCCAAGAAGCAAAATACAGTCTCCAAGTCTTAAACATAAGTCGAATATATGGCATTGTCCAATGGCTCCAATACTTGTTCAAAGATCTATAAGTCCACTTTTCACAATCAGCTTATGTGTTTTATGACAACAAATCATACATTTACTTGACTCACAATCCTACCATTCATGAGAGTAGCAAGCATATTGATCTTCATTGTCATGTGATTAGAGAAAAACTTCAATCAAAACTCATATATCTGCTACCTATCTCTCCTATTGCTCAACTAGCGAATATTTGTACTAAGTCGTTACATTCTCCATCTCAGTCATCAACTTTAGTCAAGTTGGGACTTTGTAGTATCCATAATCCAACATGAAGGGGATATTATCTTAAGTTTATTCAATATGTAGTATATTTTGTATTTCTGTTCATAACATGGTGTATTTTTTAACTTGTATGTATACTTTAGCTCAATTAGGTTGTTAGAATCTCCAACCAACTTTATAAACTATGTATGTGTATATATATCATTTCTATATGCTATATATTAGTTAATGAAAATAGTTAAACACTTCATCACTTTTCATCTTTCTTCCTCCAAGTTTTCTGTTTTGATTCTACCATGGCATGGGAGATCTTCATCATCAACACTACCAAATCTATTTTGAAAAACAAAGCCAATGAGATGGAGACCAACATGACCATGTAGTTTGCAAAAGGATTTGTTGATGATAGTTATCCAATTTGGTTTGTTATTCTTGACATTGATTTTCAATGTGTATCTTACCAAGGCCAATAATGATGATGATGTCAAATTGGATGCTAGAGTTATAGTGGATGTCGAGGCTATTGCTATTGGCAAGGTCAATGATATGCGCCAATCCAAGGAAGGGACCATGATAGGTGATGATAAATATATGATTATCCAACTTGAGACTTTGTTTCTAGTAATGATACATGTGTGTTGGAGAAGCTTCTGAAGGTCGGAGTTAATTAGCCTGGAGAAGGCCTATCTGCCGATGACAATAACACAGAGAACCCCCAATGTGGTGGAAGTTAATGATGATTCTACATTGATAGATCTTGATATAAAAAGAGGGTTTCTTATCACACCACCCTTGTTTCTTAGGCACCACCTGAATTTCCGGTTTTGCCCCCTGATTCCGGATGTGCACATCCGGACGCACCAATTTTTTAAAAAATGCTTATACATTCCGGAAGTGCACATCCGGAAACGTTCCTGATCTGCAGATCCGGAAAACAGCTGAACTTAATTTTTTTTTTAAAAATCGATTTTGTTGCTTGGTCGCATATGTTAATATATCGTCGCAACTTAATATACATTTGACAACATCAATATATAAAATAAAATGATATATATATATATATATATATATATATATATATATATATATATATATATATATATATAATAAACCTCTGTCAAAATACAGTACATACATCTAATATAAATATAATACATCAAACAAAAAACTACTGCGTATGGCGAAGGATCTCTCCTGACTCCCCTGCTCCTCTGCCCCTACCCGCCATCCTGGATCGATGTCTGCGGTATTGAAGTGCCCCCCGAGCAATCGCAATAATCCTGTCCACGGCAAGTCTGGCACCAGAGCCCTCAGGGAGGTGACCGACCTCAATGGCCTGCTGCGCTATCTTCTCTATCTGACGACAGCGTGGTAGGACATCCTGAGTATGGTCCAGCTGAGACTGCCACTCCTCTAATATCTCCTGATGAGCAGGTCTGGGTGGCGATCCCTCAGCAGTGGGCACCATGCATGGGTGTGAGATGGTGTAGAACCACACGATGTACCCGACAGCAACGCTCCAGTCTCTCTCCGCTCTGGTCGCCCGAGCCTCCTCCGGTACCAAGTGGAACTGGTAGTCAGCATATAGCTCATCTATCTGCCTGCGGGTCAACCCTAGAGCAGCACACTCATGAGGCATCCTGGGGATCGTCTGCGTGTAATCAAACTGACGCAAGACGCGCTCCGACAAGTATCGGGAAGTAACGGTCAAACTGCATGCCAATCATCCTGAGAACAAACAAACCTCATCGAACGGGCGCGTCACACGGTGTTCGGCATAGGGGCTATACAAAACGTCCTCAGCAGCCATCCGATCAAGATACACTCTGAAGGGGTCCGGCACCTGGTTCCCTCTGAGCAGGACAAATGCAGCAGCACGTGGCATATCCTCAGTGTACTCAGCGACACTCCCCCAACCAGTAATGTTGGGAAAGTGCTGTAAAATCCACGCCTGAAATGGAAAACATAACATGGGTGTCAAACATTATAATGAATATAGAAAGAAAAGAAATGAAAAAATCACTTAGAATATTAGATTGTTACCACGTATAGCGTACAGCTGCCTGCCACAGTCTTGGCTGCCCAGCGGCAACCATCAGAAAGCCTGGAATAGGTGTATGCCAGCGCAGCCGCCCCCAGTTGTACTATGGATCTCTGTCTGATCCAAAAGGTACCTGAGGTAGACGATATCAACATAATAGGCGCTGGTGTCCACAAATACATGCGTGCCGAGCAAAAACAAGTAGTAGCATCTCAGGGCACGCTGCCTGTGGAGCTCCACCTCAGCTGCATCCCCTTTTGCCTGTCATGCTTCGTCAAGCTCCTCACCAAATCTGTGTATCAAAAAGGAGACCGGACGTGTGCGCCCCTCAACTGGGTCACCTCTGCAAGTGCCTCCTCTGCGCTAGCCCCAAGTTCTGTAATCAGCAACTCCATGCCGTCCGCCTTCGTCATCCTACCGTGACGGAGAAGAGTACCCGTGATCAGTAGATGTAAAAGGCACGAGATGTCGTCGAGTGTGATCGTGATCTCGCCGTACGGTAAATGGAATGAGGATGTCTCAGGGTGCTATCTCTCAACAAAGACCATCAACATATCGTACATGATCTGGGGATACCCAATCCTAGACAGACCTCCAAGACTAGAGGTAGCAAGTGCAGACGTGAACCACTGATCCCCTGGAAGCATCTCAAGCATGTCTATAACCTTGCCCCCATGGTTATAGAACTTCTGAGAATCCTTCTCCTGAAAATTTCCAAATAAAACAATGTTACAAATGAACATATTTTCAACGTAAATAATTCTATAAATAAACCGAAAAAGGTCACCTGTCCTAGCCAGACATATCTGGCAGTATGCTCAGAGTACCCCACGAGTAGGGACATATCAGACGATCCCCTAGGGTAACCGCCCAGCTCATCGAAATCGTCATCACCGTCACCACCCTCATGTGCTGGGTGATCACCCTCTGGAACAGAAACAAGAACAGGGGAACGAGGAGGAGCAGCTGATGGAGCTGGAGTCTCCCGACGACGTCTGCGTGCTGGCTGGGACCCTGATGAACTACCACGACGCCTACGAGATGTAGAATCGGTGGCTGAAGGGGGAGTGGTCTGTACCTGAGATGTGGAAGTGGCCTGAACCTGTGATGTGGATGGCTGTGGTGTAGGATGTGGTGTAGGGTGTCCCTCAGCTGTAGGGTCTACCCTAACTCCCTCTACGCCGGAAGCCTCGGCTGTAGACTGCATCCGCTCTCGTCGGACAGATGCGTGGTGCGCTGTCCGGCCGTGTATGACACGATCGTCTCTTCCAGCCATCTAATCTGCAAAGCATAATAAATAAATTATATATTTTTTTAAATAATTAAAAAAAAATAGTCTTCCGGATGTGCACATCCGGAAGGACACCGAATTTTTAACGTTGGGTATTTCCGGATGTGCACATCCGGAAACACTCAGAATACTAAACGTTAAAATATTTATGGATCTGCACATCCGGTACGTTTTTTGAAGTTTAAAAATGGCAGCCATGGCCACTGTAACATTCAAAAGGGCATTTTAATGCCCTGATCGTCCGTTTGAAGCAGTAAAAAAGACCTACATTGTCTCTAACCTATGTTATTCATACAACCTAACAATTTCTACACCTAAATATCTACTCTAAATGGATTACTCGAAAATTACTCCGAAACTCTAAAATTTGAAAACTTACCGATTAAAATGAGATACGGAGGATTTGGAGTCTCTTGATCGTTGTAGATGTTGCTTTGTGCCGAACTCGAGAGGAAAAAATCGAGATTTGAGGTGATTGAAAATTTGAGAGTTTGAGAGAGTTTGAGGGAGTTTGGAAAATGAAAAAGGGAAGAATGAGGGGGAGAAAGAAGGTCTGGCGCGAATTAATAAGAAATACTTCCGGAAGTGCACATCAGAATTATTCCCGGATATGCATATCCAGAACACTTCAGCGTTTTTTCCAAATTTGGTGCGTCCGGATGTGCACATCCGGAATCAGGAGGCAAAAAAATAATTTCACGTGTTGCCTAGGTAACTTGGGTGGTGTATTAAGAAATGCTCTATAAAAAAGGTTTATCTCGATATGAGAGGCCATTGAGACCTATCCCTTTATAATTTAATGTTTCAACATTAATATTGTCTTTTTGTGTTGTAATTTTGAATGATGTGGCCGATTATTTTGACCACCGACCAATATAATGTGGTCATGTGAGTGTGACATTGTTAAACCAATTGCAATCTCAAATTAATACATTATATTAGTCCCTCCCTCCTATAATGATGGCCCATTTAGAATAATAAAGTCTTCTAAAATAAATGACTCATTTCAATTACAATGCACATTAATTTTTTTTCCAATTATACCCTTTCACTATTATTACTTTCATCACTTTCAATACTTGATAATAAGTACTCCCTCCATTCTCTTTTATAGTCAAATTTTAACGTTTATAATAATTGAATAATTGATTTATCTGATCTATATATAGTCTAAATGTATTATTGTCGCACCTCGAAAAAATCGCTACATCGAAGACACGACCCTTCGCGCGAAAGGCGCGGAAAACGGTTCGACAGAGTCGCCACCGAACTTTATTTATCCCAAAAGAGGGAAAGGAAAATATCGAGAAAACCTTTAAGGGAGGATAAGAACATGGTTGTCGCAACCACATTCTGGATTCGGGAGTCGGTTACGTGAGGGGAAGGTACGCGCACCCCCTCACGTCCGTTGTACTCAACGGGAACCTCTTAATTCGAATCGCGATACTCGTTAGCTAAGCTTGTTTGTTTTCTTCTCTAAAATAAATGCAGAAAGGTAAGATAAAAGGGAAGGATGCTAAGGGGGAAATGGGTGGTTTTAGGATAGGGTGCTCGGCAAGATCATCGCGACCTCGGGCCTACGTATGCTCATTCGGACGAGAATGAGTAATCAGAGCAATCGTAGTTCGACTACGGGGTTTGACGGAAAAAAATGGTAGCGTGCACGCAAACGGGGGAAAAAGAAAAAGTGTGCTCGCCAAGATCATCGCGATCTTGTGCCTACGTATCTTTACTCGGACGAGAATAAAGAATCAGAGCAGTCGTAGTTCGTGGTACGCCCATAAAACAAGGGAGTTGGTTGGTTTAGATGACGATTACTTGAACTTAAGAAAGATTCCTCGGGCCCAAGTAATCGGGAGAGTGAGTCAAAGATTTGGCTCTCTCTCTTTTTTCATCTAAGGTGGTTGAGTTTGAAAAGGTTTGATGGTTTGCAAAGTGTTTTGGATGGTTGGACGGACGATTGTCGAGTTGGATGTGTTTTAGAGGCGTCAATTGCTCACACACGAGTAAGAGAACTCGCACCCAAACAATCGAAGGAAGATCAAAGACTCGAACCCCCATTTTTCACCTTGAAAGAGTTTAGATAGTTGTTAGTCATTTTGAGGTTTGATTATGAAAGTCCACTTGACGTGGGATCAAGGGTTTATTGTATGCGCTTGTTTATTTTGAAAAGGATTTGATTCGTTAAAAGAAGAGACGTCAATTGCTCACACACGAGTAAGAGAACTCACACCCAAACAATCGAAGGAAGATCAAAGACTTGAACCCCCATTTTTCACCTTAAAAGAGTTGCGATAATTGTTAGTTGTTTTTGAAGTTTGATTATGAAAATCCGCTTGACGTTGGATCAAGGGTTTATTTGTTATGAAAAGAGTTTGGTTTGAAAAAGGATTTGGTTAGAGGTTGATTTGAAAATGGGCTCGACGACGAATCGAGAGTTTGGTTGAAAAGGGTTCGTTTGAAAATGGATCGACGACGAATCGAGGATTAGTTTGAAAATGGGTTGTCTATGCTAGTCCCTAGGGGTGCTCTTAGTAAACAAACCACAATCAAAGAAACAACGAAATGCGTACATCGAAATGGGGAGAGGGGTACATGTAAATTACAAGGGATGACATGAAATAAAGGGTCTCATTGTAAGGTAGCCCAAGAGAAAGTGTGTGCAAGGTGTCCTAAACTAAGCCTTGAACCAAATCTCAAAGCGAAGTATAGTAACCAACAGTCCATCAAATAATTGTTTTAGGGTTTCGATATTTGTTAATGTTTTTTTGATTAAAGTATGAACAAAGAAAATGGTTAGATGAATAAGTATGAATAATATGATATGGATAATATGAATAATATGAACAATATAATAAAGATAAAAAAGAACAAGATATAATAAAGTTGGTCTCGTCTTAATCAAGACTTAGATCGATAATCGACAAGCTATGATTTTTGACTTTCATTGACCAAAAGTGAAAATAAAAGAATATGTGAAATTAAAATCATAAGAAATGAAATAAAACCGAGAAAAAGAAGAAAGGTCTCACCTTTATCAAGATTTTAAATCGAAAATCGATAAATCTTTGATGTTTGGTTTTCATTGACCCAAAATGAGTGGTAAAAACAAATAAATCAAAAATAAAATAAATAGGCCTCATATTAATCAAGATTATAGATCTATTTGAAATAAATCCACAAATCATGATATTTTTGATATCATTGGCCCAAAATTAATAGAAATAATGAAAAGATAGTAGAAATGAAATAAAATAAGATTAACAATTAAGATTTAGAAACTTAGAAACTTCAAGTTTAAAAATTAAGATTAACCACATAAAAAAAACTAAAGAGGGGGCTGAAATCAGAAGGGAGTGTCTAAATGGAGAAGAGGAATCATATGGGCCTTAAAGCCCATCATCCTCTTAAAAACAACATCACGCTAAAAAAAACAAGGGGTGGTGTGGTGCATAGCAAATAGGCCAAAACCCATATAACCCCAACGGTCTGAGTCATCAAAACCACCATAGTTGAACCAACACAAGGCCATGGAAACAGATAATTACCATTTTGCAAATACTGAAAATGAATATAAAAAGAAAAAAAAAAAAACGAAATGTGTTGTTATCATATAAACCAAGGCAATGTTATTTTTTTAAAACGAAAAGAAGAAAGAAAAAGTCAAAGGGGAATATACAAAAAAGGGACTTCGCATCAGGTTAACAACAACAACTTTTCATTTTTATATTGAAACAAGCATCAAAATCAACAAAATCAAACTTCGATTTCGCTCACGCCTCCGTTCTGCGTTCAATTCTGGCTCGTTCAGGTTCAAATCGATTCTCATTCACGATTTGGGTTTCATTTGGGTTTGGCTTTCAATTCATCTATTTTCTTCTCTCTTTCAATTTTGTTTCTGGGTTTGGATGTTGGTTCGAAGATGGGTTTTGGGATTTGGAAGTTGTTTTGGGTGTTTGAAGTGTGATAAGTGATTTTGGGTATTTGTTGTTTGAGTGAGTTTGTGGCTGTTGCGATTTTAAAGAAAAGAAGAAGGTTGAAGGTTGTCGAATGGTGTTATTGTTGTTGATGAAGAAGATTAGAGAGGGTGAATGAAGGGTTTAGGGGTTCTTGCCGTGACGGGAAAAGGATTGAAGGGGGTACGTGAGTTTTTTTTTGAAGAGTTTCAGGTCCTCTTTTTTTCCCTCTGTATTCCTCTTCCCTTTTTAAATTATATCAAGACTTGTGCATTACGTCCATGTTTTTTCTGTGTGTGTTGAGGAGTCCTTGTCAATTGCAGGTTTTTGCCATGAATGTAACAAGTTTTGTTGACTTGTTTTTTTTCAAGACAGGTTATGCTTTGTTTTGATCTGGAAGTGGCGTGTAGTAAGCAAGTTTATAGTATTTCTGCGGGTCATACGAGGTATGCAGAGTGAGGTACGGATAGAAACAGGGTGTAATTTGGTGCAAGTTTAGTTGTATTGGCTTTTGGCAGGATTGTAGCAGCAAGTAGCTTGGTAGCAGGGTAGTAGCATTGTACATAAAGTTTGTCACGTTGTGGATGGCCTGCGTGAGAGTCTTGCTGAGGAGTCTTGGGAGGCTTGGCTTGTTCTGCCCTTCACGTAGCAGTCGTGTGTTGCATTGGGCTTACTTTTCTTCTTTTTAGAAATTGTATGGGCTTTGTTTCTAGAATCTTAATGGGCTTTCTTTTTTCCTTTTTTGCAATTGTAACTGTAAAACAAATATTATGGGCCTTAATTAATTGGAAAGAAAATGGTCATGATTAAGAAAAATGGATTGTGAATTTATTTGGAAATTTAGAATTTGAGAATGAATAAATGTATATGGATTATGGATATTTATGGATATTGGATATGGACATGGTAATTGAAAGAGATATGGATAAAAATGTGGGTAATAATGGATAATGAAAACTTGGACATAGGATGGATAATGGTAATTGGATTGGATAATATGGATAAAATGAGAATGGAAATGAACGAATTGCCCTTGATAGCCTTCAATTGTAAAATAACTTATATCTTGACATATCCTGACAATCTGACCCACACCAACTGACTTGAATATGCCTAGAACCCTAATTGAATCCTCAGTCACACACCATTTGGGTCATACACACTCTGACCTGACCTGATAAACCTTGGATGCACTCATCTCAACCTTGTAATGACTTGACTAACTTAAGAAGAAATGAAAGTAAGTGCATATATTTTTGGATTTTCTGAATAATGGTTAGTGGACGGATGTACGGATGAAAAGTATATGCAAGTAGGACAAATTTGGGGTATGACAGATGCCCCTATCTAATTAGCTTGGACCGAGTTAGATGAAATGATATGGCGTTCATCTTTTGAGGTAGAAGACAATTAGATATAAAGAAGACCACGAATTTTTCCGAAGAGAAAGAACATGCTTGGGAGGTGGAATAACTGATGAATGTTAACCCTCGAGTAGACACTGAGAACTGGCAAAGATCATTATCACCAAAAGGATGATAACAGGAGAATCTGACACCAAAAGGGCGACAGACCTATCACCAACAGGATGATAGTAAACACACGCACGCAGACCCTTCCACCAAAAGGATGAAAATGAGGTCAAAGCCTGCTATTACCAAAAGGATAATAGGGCACACACACACATACCCTTCCACCAAAAGGATGAAAATGAGGTCACAGCCTGCTATTACCAAAAGGGTAATAGGGCACACACACATACCCTTCCACCAAAAGGATGAAAAAGAGGTCAAAGCCTGCTATTACCAAAAGGATAATAGGGCACACACACACAGACCCTTCCACCAAAAGGATGAAAATGAGGTCAAAGCCTGCTATTACCAAAAGGATAATAGGGCACACACACACACACACAGAGACCTTTCCACCAAAAGGATGAAAATGAGGTCAAAGTCTGCTATTACCAAAAGGATAATATGGCACACACACAGACCCTTCCACCAAAAGGATGAAAATGAGGTCAAAGCCTGCTATTACCAAAAGGATAATAGGGCACACACACACATACCCTTCCACCAAAAGGATGAAAATGAGGTCAAAGCCTGCTATTACCAACAGGATAATAGGGCACACACGCACACGGACCCTTCCACCAAAAGGATGAAAATGAGGTCAAAACCTGCTATTACCAAAAGGATAATAGGGCACACACACACAGACCCTTCCACCAAAAGGATGAAAATGAGGTCAAAGCCTGCTATTACCAAAAGGATAATAGGGCACACACACAGACAGACCCTTCCACCAAAAGGATGGAAATGAGGTCAAAGCCTGCTACCACCAAAAGGATAGTAGGGCACACACACACAGAGACCCTTCCACCAAAAGGATGGAAATGAGGTCAAAGCCTGCTATTACCAAAATGATAATAGGGCACACACACAGACCCTTCCACCAAAAGGATGAAAATGAGGTCAAAACCTGCTATTACCAAAAGGATAATATGGCACTCATACACACAATGAACCTTCACCAAAAGGATGAAAGTGAGGTCACAACTTACTACTACCAAAAGAATAGTAGCAAGCAAAATGATAACAAAGGCTGACATTCACCAAAAGGATGATACACAGACAATAGGTTCACAGATCGACGACACCAAAAGGATGACGGATCAATACAAGATACTACCACCAAAAGGATGATAGGAACTTCCCACTTGCGAGGACCAACACCAAAAGGATGCAGGTTAATTTGAAATGACATGGATGGCTACCACCAAAAGGATGATAGTAAGTTTCTGATTTTGAGGATTGACCAACACCAAAAGGATGCAGGTTGAATTGAGTTGATTGGGTTTGGCTATCACCAAAAGGATGACAGTAATGCAATTGACAAAAGGTCAAGTTTACTGGGGATATGATGAGTGAGATTTATCTGGATACATCAACAAAAGGTTGAAGCAAAGAAGTCACCGAGGAACACCATCCTTGTTAACAAAAGGTTGAAAGGACCAACTCAATGAGGAACGCCCACTGACTTGGAGAAAGATGTTTACTGAGCTGAAGATAACAACTTCATCAACAAAAGATCGAAGAACACAACTCAATGAGGAACGCCTATTGACTTGCTTGGAGATCACAGCTTCATCAACAAAAGGTTGAAGTAATTTCATGAGGAACGCCCATGAACTTGAAGAAGATGCCCCTGACTGGGCTGAAGATTGCTTTGTCTTGATCAACAAAAGGTTGAAACAACTTCGTGAGGAACGCCCACGTATTTGCTGAAGTTGCCCCTGGATGGGCTGAAAATCGCCTTGAAAATCTTGAGATTGATCCTGGATCTTGACATGCATATGTACGAATGCTTGATTTTGTAATGATATGCAATGCAAATGCTGACGCGCGGAGATGCAAGTGTTGGGGAAGTATGATTTGGTTTTTTGGGTATGCATATGATGCATATGATGTCTATGATGTTGAATGCGATGCATATGATGCGTATGATGTATATGATGCATATGATTGCGGACGGGTGATTGGATATGTTTGGAGGTGCCAGCATGGTGGACTTTTGGGTAGTTGCCAATGTGGATTGGACTTTGGGTGATGGGAGATATTGATTTCCTCGACACTCAGTTCGTTGAAGACGCCATGATTGATGCAGACGAAGATGGCTTCACAACTCGTGCTTGATGATTTGTTGATGAATTGTGGGTTCACTCCTGAGTGATCCATAACTCCGTGCTTAATGGTCAGGATAGCCTGCTTGACCAACTTGAAGATACAAAGGGATCTGCCTACTGCAATGGATCTTGCCCCAGTCTAACCATGGTAATGATCTGCCCCTGATTAACCAATTCTGGGAGTTGATCCTTGAAAGCTGAGATCTGATGTCTTTGAGATGACTTGCCCCTGATTGAGCTGTTGAAGGAGTTGCCCCAGATTGAGGGTTTGAGAGAGTCTTGATTCGGGTCGGCACCACTGAAAGTTCAAGTTCCTCTTCGATTGCCCCTTGTTGGAGTTGTCTTGAATGTCTAGCACTGATTTGCAGTTAAAATTGCGCATTCACAAATGGTAATCTTGACGCAATACTCATGCAAGTTTTGAAAAAAGTGTCGTTTATTCGAGTATCGTGATAGTGAAACGAATGGACCGTTAGCCCAAACGTGTGCTGATTTTGATAGTGTGAAAGATATAGCAAGGAGAATGACACCATTGCTGAAGATTAGCAAATATAGGGAGTCAGTTTACGCAACCTTGCAATAGTATGCTTTCAGAATAAACCTCGCCTCAATTAGGTCTTTTGAGGGTTGTAACGTGGTCTGGTTTGCGGTTATGAAACAAAGGATATTAGGCTCAAAGTATAATTTATACCCACCCCTTCTTCGTGATGATCTTCCAGTCCTATGTTCAGTTAATTCTACACATGTTTGTCTTCCAAAAATGTCGACGGTGTAAGCGTAATGACTCAAGGTTTGCTCGACATGGCAGTCACCTTATTTTGTTTTTGACGGATGTAAGTGACCCTTTGGTTTTGATTTGGTGGTCAATGAGTCTTATTTTGTTTTTGTTGAGGATTCGAGGGCCTCTTTTGTTTTTTGATCCCTATCTTTTACATGGACTGACTTTGCTTTTCAAGTCCATCGGGATTGCCTTGATTTTTGCCTAAGTCTCCTTTGAGGTGCTCGACTTAGCAGGCTTTTGATTTTTGTTTTTTGGTTTTGTTGGATGATTGTGACTACCAAGTCACGGGTTATTGACGAACAACCGTCATGCCTTTGGATTTTACTTGTGATTCGAGTGCGTAGTTGGATTAGCTGAACACTACCCTGCCCCAGGTTAAGTGTAAGGGTTTATAGATCCAAAGGAAACTGCTACTTCTTGGCTCGAAGTGGTTTAACTAGGGATTAACTCCTTGTATCTCCAGTGTTTAGGAGGATTGAAACAATGTCTGTACATCATCGGCAGGATTTTGTCCGAAAGCATACGGTTTGCAATTATGGGTATTTCGTTGTCATCATCCTCCCTTCAATCATTGCTAAACGGTAGTTGATAAAGAGAGTGAAGTGGAAATAAATGTGTCGGTGTTTTGCAGTAAAAGGAAAAAATGAGTGAATACGACATAACTGATTCAAAACATGCATTGTCAATACATTAAGAAAACCAAATACAAACGGCAATGTTCAAAGCATACAGTACTTAAACAAATAAATACAAGAATGCAAATGATGGGATGGCAACATGACTGCCTTCTTCGGGGAGAAACTTGAACTTGACTTGATGCTGGCACTAGTTTGGCTGCGACATAGGGTTTTTGATGACGTTTGGAGCCCTCCCATTGAACGTGAGAAACTTTGAGTCGATCATGTCTTGAACCTTGTGTTTGAAAGCTCTGCAGTCCTCAATCGTATGCCCTGGAGAACCCTTATGAAACTCACAATGAGCATTAGCATCATAATCTGGGGGAATGACAGTTGGAGGAGCTAGGTCCCTCAGAGCGATTTCCTTCTTCTCCATCAATTGAGCAAAGATCTGAGCATATGATGTTGGCAAACGATCAAAGTCTCTATCAGACCTCCTTGTCCTTTGTTGATTAGGCTGACGTTGTTGAGCAGCTCTCTGTTGTTGATATTGAGGAGGATACTGATACCCTTGCTGGTTGTGTGATTGTTGCTGAGGAACCTGTTGTTGAGGCATTGGAGCTTGAACAGCTTGAACTGTTGGCTGATAAGGTATTGAAGCGTATTGCGCAGCAGCAACATACGGATACTGGAAGTAAGGGATTTGATAAGGCATTGGAGCAGGAGCTTGTTGAGCTTGCCCTTTCTGAGCAGAGACGGCATTTGTTTCACCCTCTTTTTTCTTGTATCCATTGTTGAAAGGTTTCTTGGCTTGAGACTGGCTGCTAGAACCTCCTTGGATCCTTCCGCTCTTTAGTCCTTCCTCGATTCTCTCACCGACGATTACCAAATCAGAAAATCCAGCAGAAACACTACCAATCAGCTTCTCATAGTATTGACCTTACAAAGTACCCATGAAGATATCAATCAGTTCACGGTCAACCAGAGGTGGATGCACTCTTGCAGCTAGCTCTCTCCAGCGTTGCGCGTACTCCTTAAAGGATTCGTTGTCCTTTTGAGCCATACTCTGAAGTTGAGTACGATTCGGAGTAAGGTCGGTGTTGTATTTGTATTGATTAAAGAATGCATCAGCTAGCTCAACCCAAGTGTGCACATTGATACGCTCCAGCTGCATATACCACTCAAGAGATGCCCCAGACAAGCTATCTTAGAAGCAATGGATCATCAGCTTTTCGTCTTTGGCATAGGCAGCCATCTTGCGGCAGTACGTCTTCAGATGGATGTGAGGACAACTGAGACCTTTGTACTTTGGGAATTCTTGCACTTTAAATTTGGGAGGAATGACAACATCTGGCACCAAGCACATATCCAGAGCATTCAAAGAAGTTGAGTTGCGTCCCTCCATGACTCGGAGTTTCTCAGCTAGATCACGACACATCTTGATAGCTTTAGAATCCTGAGCAGCAGTAGGATTGACAATTGGGATAGCAGCATGGTAGTTTTGAACTTCATCGTACTGATCTAGCAGATTTTCTTCAGCATGAGGAATAGGAATCTGAGTGACAACAGGTTGGGCTTGCGGAATAGCTCCAACAGTAACTCCAGATGTTGGAAGTGGTTGAGAAATGGCTCATTCAACAGCAGGAGTGAAGTTCATAGGTATCCCATAGGTGATAGGGTCGGGAACAGGGACTGAGAGCCTTGAGGTCGATCCTTGAACATGTGCATTGTTGTTGGCAGCAGCGGCTTCACGCAGTTCTTCTTCTTTTTTGGCCATCATGATAGCTTCGAGAATCTGGTCAATCTTTCCCTTGATAGAATCCAACTCTTCTCTGAAGGCGGCTTGCTCTTATTGAATCTGCTCCATCATTCGTCTGGTATTATCTCGAGTTGCGTACTGGTGTCGAGGAATCAACTTGATTTACTGGAGAAGGAAGGAAGGTGAAGTGAGATTCTGAGGTTGAAAATGCAATGCAAGATGCGTAACAGATGCAATACAATGCAATGACATGAGATGCAAGATCCAGGATCACAGAATCAAACAGCTTCAAACAGTTCTGCGGTTGGCCGGAGATGACGGGTCAAGAACCACAACTAGGATCAAGAAAGCCCACAGGTAGGTTTCTAAGACGGGTAGGTGCCTAGAGTTACGGATATATTTCGACACATTATAACCAAGACGAAGAGACATCTGATTATAATATCCTCGAAATAATCTCGTCTAGGTGAGGTCTTCATTTCTTCCCCACGAGAAAGACTCCTCGGAGGCGTCCACTACACAACCATCGACACACGGGTTCTAAGTAGGGTTCTAAGAATCCTAGATCGAGGTCAAAAATATTACTGTCAGGAAGTAATACGTTCGAGGGATCTCATCTGATTGGGGCGTTCGCATTAACCCACAAGGAGTTAACACTACCAACCACCATGAATAAATAGGTTAATGGTCCTTGGGATCAACGACCCACATCGAAGATATTACCGCCATGGCAAAGATTCACCACAACAATAATTTCTCCAAAGGAATCTACTCCAAGCGGGGTTTTCGCTTCAACTCACGCGAAAGAGACCACGCAAGCCTACACTACACAACCACCATCCTAATCCTAGAGTTATACTCAGACTCGGGTGTAGAGCCATCTCACAAAGTTCCCAATGTCAGAACAACCCAACAATGTCACGAAAGGTAACACAGATAAGGAAATAGGAAAACAAGTACATAAGCGAACGAGAAGAAAAAGATAAACAAAGCTAAAGAGCTAGCAATTTGAATCAAGATAGGCTCGACTCTCTCTTGCATAGAGCAAATGGTCCCCAGCAGAGTCGCCAGCTGTCGCACCTCAAAAAAATTGCTTCATCGAAGACACGACCCTTCGCGTGAAAGGCGCGGAAAACGGTTCGACAGAGTCGCCACCGAACTTTATTTATCCCAAAAGAGGGAAAGGAAAATATCGAGAAAACCTTTAAGGGAGGATAAGAACATGGTCGTCGCAACCACATTCTGGGTTCGGGAGTCGGTTACGTGAGGGGAAGGTACGCGCACCCCCTCACGTCCGTTGTACTCAACGGGAACCTCTTAATTCGAATCGCGATACTCGTTAGCTAAGCTTGTTTGTTTTCTTCTCTAAAATAAATGCGGAAAGGTAAGATAAAAGGGAAGGATGCTAAGGGGAAATGGGTGGTTTTAGGATAGGGTGCTCGGCACGATCATCGCGGCCTCGGGCCTGCGTATGCTCATTCGGACGAGAATGAGTAATCAGGGCAATCGTAGTTCGACTACGGGGTTTGACGGAAAAAATGGTAGCGTGCATGCAAACGGGGGAAAAAGAAAAAGTGTGCTCGCCAAGATCATCGCGATCTTGTGCCTACGTATCTTTACTCGGACGAGAATAAAGAATCAGGGCAGTCGTAGTTCGTGGTACGCCCACGAAACAAGGGAGTTGGTTGGTTTAGATGACGATTACTTGAACTTAAGAAAGATTCCTCGGGCCCAAGTAATCGGGAGAGTGAGTCAAAGATTTGGCTCTCTCTCTTTTTTCATCTAAGGTGGTTGAGTTTGAAAAGGTTTGATGGTTTGAAAAGTGTTTTGGATGGTTGGACGGACGGTTGTCGAGTTGGATGTGTTTTAGAGGCGTCAATTGCTCACACACGAGTAAGAGAATTCGCACCTAAACAATCGAAGGAAGATCAAAGACTTGAGCCCCCATTTTTCACCTTGAAAGAGTTTCGATAGTTGTTAGTCGTTTTGAGGTTTGATTATGAAAGTTCGCTTGACGTGGGATCAAGGGTTTATTGTATGCGCTTGGTTATTTTGAAAAGGATTTGATTCGTTAAAAGAAGAGGCGTCAATTTCTCACACACGAGTAAGAGAACTCGCACCCAAACAATCGAAGGAAGATCAAAGACTTGAACCCCCATTTTTTACCTTAAAAGAGTTGCGATAGTTGTTAGTTATTTTTGAAGTTTGATTATGAAAATTCGCTTGACGTTGGATCAAGGGTTTATTTGTTATGAAAAGAGTTTGGTTTAAAAAAGGATTTGGTTAGAGGTTGATTTGAAAATGGGCTCGATGACGAATCGAGAGTTTGGTTGAAAAGGGTTCGTTTGAAAATGGCTCGACGAAGAATCGAGGATTAGTTTGAAAATGGGTTGTCTATGCTAGTCCCTAGGGGTGCTCCTAGTAAACAAACCACAATCAAAGAAACAACGAAATGCGTACATCGAAATGGGGAGAGGGGTACAGGTAAATTACAAGGGATGACATGAAATAAAGGGTCTCATTGTAAGGTAGCCCAAGAGAAAGCCGTGTGTGTGCAAGGTGTCCTAAACTAAGCCTTGAACCAAATCTCCAAGCGAAGTATAGTAACCAACAGTCCATCAAATAGTTATTTTAGGGTTTCGATATTTGTTAATGTTTTTTTGATTAAAGTATGAACAAAGAAAATGGTTAGATGAATAAGTATGAATAATATGATATGGACAATATGAATAATATGAACAATATAATAAAGATAAAAAGGAACAAGATATAATAAAGTTGGTCTCGTCTTAATCAAGACTTAGATCGATAATCGACAAGCTATGATTTTTGACTTTCATTGACCAAAAGTGAAAATAAAAGAATATGTGAAATAAAAATCATAAGAAATGAAATAAAATCGAGAAAAAGAAGAAAGGTCTCACCTTTATCAAGATTTTAAATCGAAAATCGATAAATCTTTGATGTTTGGTTTTCATTGACCCAAAATGAGTGGTAAAAACAAATAAATCAAAAATAAAATAAATAGGCCTCATATTAATCAAGATTATAGATCTATTTGAAATAAATCCACAAATCATGATATTTTTTATATCATTGGCCCAAAATTAATAGAAATAATGAAAAGATAGTAGAAATGAAATAAAATAAGATTAACAATTAAGATTTAGAAACTTAGAAACTTCAAGTTTAAAAATTAAGATTAACCACATAAAAAAAGACAAAAGAAGGGGCTGAAATCAGAAGGGAGTGTCTAAATGGAGAAGAGGAATCATATGGGCCTTAAAGCCCATCATCCTCTTAAAAACAACATCACGCTAAAAAAAACAAGGGGTGGTGTGGTGCATAGCAAATAGGCCAAAACCCATATAACCCCAACAGTTTGGGTCATCAAAACCACCATAGTTGAACCAATACAAGGCCATGGAAACGGATAATTACCATTTTGCAAATACTGAAAATGAATATAAAAAGAAAAAAAATAAAACGAAATGTGTTGTTATCATATAAACCAAGGCAATGTTATTTTTTTAAAACGAAAAGAAGAAAGAAAAAGTCAAAGGGGAATATACAAAAAAGGGACTTCGCATCAGGTTAACAACAAAAACTTTTCATTTTTATATTGAAACAAGCATCAAAATCAACAAAGTCAAATGCAACTCCTCGTTCATCCCAACCTTCCTTTACGAACGAAGATCCAATCTCGTCTCAACCTCAGTTTTTTTTGCTTCGATTTCGCTCACGCCTCCGTTCTGCGTTCAATTCTGGCTCGTTCAGGTTCGAATCGATTCTCATTCACGATTTGGGTTTCATTTGGGTTTGGTTTTCAATTCATCTATTTTCTTCTCTCTTTCAATTTTGTTTCTGGGTTTGGATGTTAGTTCGAAGATGGGTTTTGGGATTTGGAAGTTGTTTTGGGTGTTTGAAGTGTGATAAGTGATTTTGGGTATTTGTTGTTTGAGTGAGTTTATGGCTGTTGCGATTTTGAGGAAAAGAAGAAGGTTGAAGGTTGTTGAATGGTGTTATTGTTGTTGATGAAGAAGATTAGAGAGGGTGAATGAAGGGTTTATGGGTTCTTGCCGAGACGGGAAAAGGATTGAAGGGGGTACGTGAGTTTTTTTTGTGAAGAGTTTCAGGTTCCTCTTTTTTTCCCTCTGTATTCCTCTTCCCTTTTTAAATTATATCAAGACTTGTGCATTAAGTCCAAGTTTTTTTCTGTGTGTGTTGAGGAGTCCTTGTCAATTGCAGGTTTTTGCCATGAATGTAACAAGTTTTGTTGACTTGTTTTTTTTTTTAAGACAGGTTATGCTTTGTTTTGATCTGGAAGTGGCGTGTAGTAAGCAAGTTTGTAGTATTTCTGCGGGTCATACGAGCTATGCAGAGTGAGGTACGGATAGAAACAGGGTGTAATTTGGTGCAAGTTTAGCTGTATTGGCTTTTGGCAGGATTGTAGCAGCAAGTAGCTTGGTAGCAGGGTAGTAGCATTGTACATAAAGTTTGTCACGTTGTGGATGGCCTGCGTGAGAGTCTTGCTGAGGAGTCTTGGGAGGCTTGGCTTGTTCTGCCCTTTATGTAGCAGTCGTGTGTTGCATTGGGCTTACTTTTCTTCTCTTTGGAAATTGTATGGGCTTTGTTTCTAGAATCTTAATGGGCTTTCTTTTTTCCTTTTTTGCAATTGTAACTGTAAAACAAATATTACAGACCTTAATTAATTGGAAAGAAAATGGTCATGATCAAGAAAAATGGATTGTGAATTTATTTGGAAATTTAGAATTTGAGAATGAATAAATGTATATGGATTATGGATATTTATGGATATTGGATATGGACACGGTAATTGAATGAGATATGGATAAAAATGTGGGTAATAATGGATAATGAAAACTAGGACATAGGATGGATAATGGTAATTGGATTGGACAATATGGATAAAATGAGAATGGAAATGAACGAACTGCCCTTGATAGCCTTCAACTGTAAAATAACTTATAACTTGACATATCCTGACAATCTGACCCACACCAACTGACTTGAATATGCCTAGAACCCTAACTGAATCCTCAGTCACACACCATTTGGGTCATACACACCCTGACCTGACCTGATAAACCTTGGATGCTCTCATCTCAACCTTGTAATGACTTGACTGACTTAAGAAGAAATGAAAGTAAGTGCATATATTTTTGGATTTTCTGAATAATGGTTAGTGGACGGATATACAGATGAAAAGTATATGCAAGTAGGACAAATTTGGGGTATGACAATTATTTATTTAATGAACCTAAAAAATAAAAATTTGCTTATTAAAGATAATAGAGGAAGTATTTTAGTAAAAATATAATTCTCCCTTTTTCATTTCTACATTTTTCTTAATATGTGTGAAATGATCAATTAGGTCACTCTTTGTGGAACGAATGGATCACTATTGTGCTTATAATAAGGGATGTATTTCCCTTTGGCCACTGATACCATTGGATCAGTATTAAACAATTTAAATATAAGTTTTATATTTTCAATTATAATACAAAAAATAAAAATCATATTTTTTAAACTATTAAATCTCGATCGAGCAGTTATTGATGCATCAAATGTGTGCATCAATTACTACAATGAATTTGCTTCATAAATGGATGCATATATATTCCCTACAATCACTATTACATGCATTCACACATTCAATGCATCATTAAACATTCAGTCAATATGGAAGAGATAAAGAATTACCGACGGAGCGGAGGTTTGCTCCGGTTAGCGTTGAAAATTGGTGTGTCAAAGAAAATTATGGAACATTTCAAGAATAAGCTCCTTTAATCCAATTAACTTCCAAGCTTGATGACTATTTTTGATAATGTAGAAGATAAATCTTGAATGTAGAATATTGATGAATAAGCTTGAGTTGATGATCCTTGAAAGATGATTATTGATGATACTTGAAAAACTTTAGATGATGATTGTTGATGATAATGTAGAAATTATTGGTGGATGATTTGTTGAAGTTGTATGGTGGCTAAGTTCCACCATTTTAGAACTTCAATGTGAAGTTCTAAATGGTGATAAAGATGAACTTTGGTGAGGATGAAGGAGAAGATGAGTTGAGAGAAAAATTGAGAGAGAATTGGAGAAAAAAATGGTGAAAAAATAATGATTTAATTGAGTTTTCTAATTTAGGTTAGTTAGGTTAGCTAGCTCCAAAATTGTGAGAAATAACATGTTTATATATATTTGGTAAATGAATAATCACCCTTGGATTGTGATCCATGTAATGGGTTTATCAATGGTTAGAAATTAATTTAAGCTCAAGTTGTGGACCACCAATTTCAACCATAGGATTAA
Source organism: Lathyrus tuberosus (assembly GCA_022829125.1). Classification (NCBI taxonomy): domain Eukaryota; kingdom Viridiplantae; phylum Streptophyta; class Magnoliopsida; order Fabales; family Fabaceae; genus Lathyrus; species Lathyrus tuberosus. The sequence continues at coordinate 2,276,921 of JALAZF010000414.1, read as the reverse complement.
TTGTTACGAATGGTTAAGATTGAATGAAAAAATGGAAGTTGAGATTTGTGTTTGTTTGGAAGTTTTGTGTTAGTTTGGTAGTTAGAGAAGTTAGGGGTAATTAGGTAAATGGATGGTTTGTGGAGAAATAGGTATTTAATGGTAGTTAGAGACCAATGGTGTTGGGGTTTAGCAAAAATACCAACTTAAGATTTAAGGCAAATTGTCACTAGTAATTAACTTGAATTTGAATGCTTTTGCCTTGATTTTCCTACCACTTTTGGCTTGAATTTTTAGTGAATCATCCCATGGTTTTAAGTGCATTTAAGAAGTGATTTTATGTTGAAAATACGCATTTTTGAATGGTGTAAACTCATGGATCAAATTCTAAATTTTTGTGGGCATGAATCAATGGTGCAAAGTGTTGAACAAGCCATGGAAGTGAAACTTGATGGAAGATATAATTTGTTGGAAATTAGCACTTGACATAATCGTGACACAATCCATTTGCGATGAATGATGATGAATCCCTTGATCAAATACTTATAAAATAGGTCTAGGAAAATTCAGGAGGCAAAACTGAGTCAATGGTTGACCATTGACCAAAAATCAACAATTGACCGAAAAATCAACTGTTTGACCGAAAAGTTAACTGTACCCAAAAGATGTAATTTTTTGCCCTCTTTCCTTATAATTCATTCTTTTAACTTGTATCTCAAGAAATATGCATCGTATCGTGAATTTCCAGCAAGTGAATGAAATCTTCATTTTATTTCAACTTTGTCCTTTTCTTTGAATTCAAGCAAACTTTTGAATTGAGTGGCAATTATTCGAATCTCCCAACTAACCATGAGTCTCAACGAGATGACCCGCACTACAAGAAATATGAGAAATAAACCCGAATAATTACCAAATAATATCCGTCTTGAAAATCCACTTAAACCGATAACATCCATTATTATTGAACCTTTAGGCTAAATTTGTTACAATATGTAAATGCCGATGAATGACCTAAATGCATGCTCAAATAGACAAATGTATGCAAATGAACAAAATCATAAGACATACGAATTGAATAAAAAAATAGAGATATGACAACACGCATTCACACATCACATCACTGATCATTCAAACAATATCAAATGATTTAAATATAAGTTTTATATTTTAAATTATAATTCAAAAATTAAAAGTAATATTTTTAACCATCAAATCCCAATTGAATCATCACTAATGCACCTAATGCATGAATACATAAATGAGTGAGTCTAGTGAATGTACATTCATAAATGGATGCAAATTTCGTCCAATCACTTATCCAGGCCTTTGATGCATTAGTGACCGAACAATATCAATTGGTTTAAATATAATCTTATTTCCTGCCTTTAAATATTTCCCTTTTTCATATATGTTTGTTCATATTGCTTATGTGGCACCGTATTTTATTTGAAACCTTTTTTTTATCATAATAGATAGTTCACTTTTGTTTGAAATCTGATTCAGTTACCATTGTTAGTTCTGTTATTGGCAGCAATTTTGGTAAATCAATGTGTTTGTTCAAGATGTCGTGTCTGATGTCTTAACATGTGCTTCTAACATTCTGCATGTGGTGTGTTGTTGGGTATTGTAGTTTTTGTGCATGATGTCAAGACTAATGTCTTAACATCTGTTGACTATACATCTTGCTCAATCTGTTATTTGTTTTAGGGCTGCGTGTTAATTGTTATGCTTGAGTTCTCTGGTTGAGAGATTGCAGGCGAAATTCTTGGAGAAGATTTATTCAGATGCAATCGTTGGTTTCTATATTTAGGGCAAAAATATTTGGAGATAAAATCTGTTTTTATTGTGCATTAAATCTGAGTTTTTCACAGAGCCCAAGCCCAAGAATCTGTTTCTATTTAAAGACGTATCAACCCTACTTGGAAGCCAAGGAGACTAGAGATAAAAGACTCAGTGTCAAGTGTTAGGGTTTGTGTTTTCGTCTGTTATTTGTGAGCCATTCATTCATCTATTTTGATGTTTGAATTGGACTGATTTAGTTGAGTTGTAATTTGTCCACTCAAAGCTTTTAAGCAAGAGTGTATTATTCTTGGTTGAAGCTTTTAAGCAAGATCAAGGTATTGTCGTTGAAGTGTGTCTTCTACTTTCTTTATTGTATGTTGTTATCACTGCTGTGATTGAGGGGGAGTGAGAGGTATCTCATATCTGAGAGTGTCTTAGATAGAAATGTCATTGGGTAGTGATTAAGTGAGTAGATTGTCAACTGGTGTATTGGCTGTAGAGTCTATGAATTGATACTACTAATAGTGGAATTCCTTCCTGGCTTGGTAGCCCCCAGACGTAGGTTGTTAGACCGAACTGGGTGAACAATTCTCTATGTTTATTTATTGCTTTTAAGTGTTGTTCTATTACTGTCTTGTTCATACAACAAATATTGATGTTGTGACATCTCACTTAACATCACATATCTGATACTAGAATTTCAATTGGTATTAGAGCAGGTCATCCTGCTCTGTATCTGGGTGAGATCTAGGGATGTTACTTTCTGGTACAATGGACAAGGAGAGTGGTGGATTTGTGAATAGACCCCCTATTCTAGATGGATCAAATTATGACTATTGGAAACCTCACATGGTTTCCTTTTTGAAATCTTTAGACAGCAGGGCTTGGAAGGCTGTTCTGACAGAATGGAAATATCCTGTCATTGTGGGAAAAGATGGTGTGTAAAAGCTGAAACCTGAGGAGGAGTGGACCAAGGAAGAAGATGAACTCACCCTCGGGAATTCTAAGGCCCTGAATGCTTTATTTAATGGTATTGACAAGAACATTTGCAGGCTGGTCAACACATGTGAAGTGGCTAAGGAGGCTTGGGATATTCTGAAAACAACTCATGAAGGAACTTCCAAGGTCAAGATGTCAAGACTTCAGCTGCTAACAACAAAGTTTGAAAGTTTGAGGATGAAAGATGAAGAGACCATTCATGATTTTCACATGAATATACTTGAACTGTCAAATGCTTCTAGTGCCCTAGGAGAGAGGATTTCTGATGAGAAGCTGGTAAGAAAAATTCTCAGATCTCTTCCCAAGAGATTTGATATGAAGGTGACTGCTATAGAGGAAGCTCAAGACATCAGCCAGATGAGGGTAGATGAATTGATTGGTTCACTTCAGACATTTGAATTAGGGTTGAATGACAAATCTGAAAAGAAGGTCAAAAGCATAACTTTGGTGTCTAGTACAGAAGACGGTGAGAAAGAGTGTGGTCCTGAAACTCAGGAAGAGCTATCCAATGCCATTGTTCTGCTGGGAAGACAGTTTAATAGGGTTTTGAAAAGAATGGACAGGAGCTATAAACCCAATGTCAAGAACATCACATCTGACATTAATAGGTCAGGTGATCAGATGAAGAAAACAAGAACTGAGGAGAAGCCTAATTATGACAAAGGAATCCAATGTCATGGCTGTGAGGGTTATGGTCATATCAGAGCTGAATGCCCTACATATCTTAAGAAGCAGAAAAATGGCTTATCTGTGTCCTGGTCTGATACTGAAAGTGAGGAAGATGAAGAGACTGCCAAGCATGTTAGGGTATTGACTGGAAGGTATATATCTGATGATGATTCTAGGGATGAAGAGAGCACATATGATGAGCTTACCGATTCTTATAGAGAGCTATGCATTAATAGTGAAGAAGCCTGTCAAGAAGGGGAGAGGCAGAAGAAGATTATTGCTCAACTCAAGGCTGAAAAGACAGAGCATTTGGAAACCATTGCCAAACTGGAAGAAGATGTATTTGTGCTAAACTCTAAACTTGAATCTATGTCCAAGTCTATCAGAATGCTGAATAGTGGAACTGAGGTTCTAGACAAGATTCTTAATGTTGGAAGAACTGCAGGAGACAAAAGTGGGTTGGGGTTCAACAGTGGATCTACTTCAAATGATGTTATTCCTAGTTCCAAGCCAGCGATGTTAAAACAGATGTTGAAACATCCAGACAGGACTCCCTCTAGGAAGAAATTCAGGCGCTGGAGATGCCATCATTGTGGGAGCTTTGGACACATAAAGGCTTTCTGTTATAAGTTGCATGGGTATCCTAAGAGTACTCCTAATTGTGCACCCAGACAGGTCATTCATAAAGGTAATCAAGTCATCAAGCAAAAGAAGCAATGGGTCTCCAAAACTGATGTTGTCAGCTTGATAGCTCATACCTCTCTTAGAGTCTCTGCTAAAGATGACTGGTACTTTGACAGTGGCTGTTCAGGACACATGACAGGAGTGAAGAATTTGCTGGTGGATGTTAAACTTCATTCTTCTGGCCATGTGACCTTTGGTGATGGTGTCAAAGGAGAAATCAAGGGTGTGGGAAAGCTGAATTGTGAAGGTACACCTAGACTTGATGATGTACTGCTATGTGATCAAGGACTCACTGTTAATTTTACAAAAACTGAGTGCATTATCACAAATGAGAAAGGTGAAGTTATCATGAAGGGTGCTAGGTCTAAGGACAACTGTTACCTATGGGTGTCACAAGACTCAAGTTCCTCCACATGTTTTCTTGCAAAAGAAGATAAAGTCAAAGTATGGCATCAAAAGTTGGGACATCTACATCTGAAGGGAATGAAGAGAATCATATCTACAGAAGCAGTAAGAGGAATCCCAGAGCTCAAAATTGAAGAAGGAAGAGTGTGTGGAGACTGTCAGATAGGGAAGCAGACCAAGATGTCACATCAAAAGCTTCAACATCCCACTACTTCTAAAGTATTAGAACTTCTTCATATGGACTTAATGGGGCCTATGTAGGTGGAAAGTCTAGGTGGGAAGAAATATGCTTATGTAGTTATGGATGATTATTCCAGGTACACTTGGGTGAATTTTATCAAAGACAAAACAGAAGTGTTTGATGTGTTTAAAGATCTCTGTCAAAGACTCCAAAGAGAAAAGGAGAGCAATGTCATCAGAATAAGAAGTGATTGTGGGAGAGAGTTTGAAAATAGCAAGTTTGCTGAATATTGTTCTACTGAAGGCATCAGTCATGAGTTTTCTTCACCTATTACTCCTCAGCAAAATGGGGTTGTTGAAAGGAAGAACAGAACCATTCAAGAATCTGCTAGAGCAATGATTCATGCCAAAAAGCTTCCTTACCATTTCTGGGCTGAAGCTATGAATACTTCCTGCTACATTCACAACAGAGTTACTTTGAGAAGAGGTACCTCAGCTACCTTGTATGAGTTGTGGAAGGGAAGAAAACCAAGTGTGAAGTACTTTCATGTCTTTGGAAGTAAATGTTATATTCTGTCAGATCGTGAACAGAGGAGGAAAATGGATCCTAAAAGTGATGAGGGAATCTTTTTGGGATACTCTACAAACAGCAGAGCTTATAGGGTATTCAACTCCAGAACCAGAGTCATGATGGAATCTATAAATGTGGTTGTTGATGACTATGGAATGAAGGAAGTTGCTGATGTCTTGGATGATGTTGGAACATTTGTTGATGATGTATCAACAGAAGCTGAAGACAGAAGTGTAATTCCCAGTCCTACTGCTGCTGAACCTGAACCAGAGCAGCCTAACAAGGAACCATCCATCAGAGTGAAAAAGGACCACCCAAAAGAGCTTATTATAGGTGATCCAAACTCAGGAGTTACCACTAGGTCAAGAGAAGTTGTGTCAAATTCTTGCTTTGTATCCAAAATTGAGCCCAAAAATGTTAAAGAAGCCTTGAAAGATGAATTTTGGATTAATGCCATGCAAGAAGAGCTGGGACAATTCAAGAGGAATGAAGTGTGGGATCTTGTACCAAGGCCTGATGGAGTAAATGTGATCGGCACCAAGTGGGTTTAGAAGAATAAATCTGATGAACAAGGAGTGGTCACCAGAAAAAAAGGCTAGACTGGTTGCCCAATGTTACACTCAGGTAGAAGGAGTTGATTTTGATGAGACTTTTTCTCCTATGGCCAGACTGGAATCTATCAGGCTACTCTTAGGTGTGGCTTGTAATCTCAAATTCAAGTTATTCCAGATGGATGTAAAGAGTGATTTCTTGAATGGGTACTTGAATGAAGAAGTTTATGTAGATCAACCCAAGGGGTTTATTGATCCAACATTTCCTAACCATGTCTACAAACTAAGAAAAGATCTTTATGGATTAAAGCAAGCACCTAGAGCTTGGTATGACAGACTTACTGAATTCTTGTCTCTGAATGGCTACAGAAAAGGAGGAATTGACAAGACATTGTTTGTTAAAGAGGAAGGAGGAAAACTGCTGATAGCTCAAATATATGTTGATGACATAGTGTTTGGTGGGATGTCAGAAGCAATGGTTCAACATTTTGTGAAACAAATGCAGTCTGAGTTTGAGATGAGTCTTGTTGGTGAGCTCAGCTATTTTCTGGGTCTGCAGGTTAGACAAATGGAAGACTCCATATTTATCTCTCAGAGCAAGTATGCAAAGAACATAGTCAAGAAGTTTGGTTTGGAGAATGCTAATCATAAAAGGACACCTGCTCCTACTCACCTGAAGCTGTCCAAGGATGAACATGGAGTGAGTGTGGATCAAAGCCTATACATAAGCATGATTGGAAGCCTACTGTATCTCACAGCTAGCAGACCTGATATCTCCTTTGCTGTAGGAGTTTGTGCCAGATATCAATCTGAACCCAAAGTTAGCCACATGAATCAAGTGAAGATAATTTTGAAATATGTGAATGGTACTAGTGACTATGGCATACTATACAGTCATGGATCAGGCACTGAACTGAGTGGATATTGTGATGCTGATTGGGCAGGGAGTGCTGATGATAGAAAAAGTACTTCAGGAGGATGCTTCTTCTTAGGGAACAATCTTATCTCGTGGTTTAGCAAAAAGCAGAATTGTATGTCTCTCTCTACTGCTGAGGCTGAGTACATAGCAGCAGGAAGTAGTTGTTCACAATTGGTTTGGATGAAGCAAATGTTAACTGAATACAATGTCAAGCAAGATGTCATGACATTGTACTGTGATAATCTGAGTGCAATCAATATCTCCAAGAACCCAATTCAACATAGCAGGACTAAGCATATTGACATACGTCATCATTTTATAAGAGATCTGGTTGAAGATAAAGTGGTTGCTTTAGAACATGTTGCTACTGAAATGCAATTAGCTGGTATTTTTACTAAGGCCTTAGATGCAAATCAATTTGAAAATTTAAGAAGCAAATTAGAGGTTTGCATATTTGAGGATTAGTAGATTTTTTTGTGTGCAGGAAGGTGGTTTTTGGTGCAGGTGGCTTATAAGAATGTTTGGAAACATACAAGAACATTTTTATTGCTGGAAGTACTCAATATTACAATATTTGTGAAACTACAAGCAAGGAGTTTTCATGTTTGGATTCAGCTATTCATTCCAACCACCTGAGTTAATGAAATTAACCCAATCTTCATCTGCTTCATCCTCAGAACCATGTAGTTGCACATGAGCCTTCTTGTTGGTCTTCATCCTTGTTTCTGTTTTTCTTCCTGTCCTTGTTGCCCCTGTAGAGGATCCACCTGTTGTCATTTATTTGGACTTCATCTCCTTTGGTTTTGTGATCTTGTTCTTATGGTCTTGCTTCAACTGACCCTTGTGTGGTTCAACTGTCTTGGAGGACTGACTCATGTTTCTTTCTCAGTATTGGCTGTAGTAAGAAGTAGTTTGGTGTAGTTTTTATATTTCAAATGGCAACCCTTGTTTGTATCGCTGGTCAGTCAAAGTTGTTTGGTGTCTGTGCACCTCTCTCTATTGAGTATGTTTGACTACGTGTCAGAACATTGATAGTGGTGTGTTTCTGCTGCAGGTATCTCTGATGTGTGCTGATATTATTTTACCCAAAATTAGCCAAAGGGGGAGATTGTTAGTTCTGTTATTGGCAGCAATTTTGGTAAATCAATGTGTTTGTTCAAGATGTTGTGTCTGATGTCTTAACATGTGCTTCTAACATTCTGCATGTGGTGTGTTGTTGGGTATTGTAGTTTTTGTGCATGATGTCAAGACTGATGTCTTAACATCTGTTGACAGAACATCTTGCTCAGTCTGTTATTTGTTTTAGGGCTGCGTGTTAATTGTTATGCTTGAGTTCTCTGGTTGAGATATTGCAGGCGAAATTCTTGGAGAAGATTTATTCAGATGCAATCGTTGGTTTCTATATTTAGGGCGAAAAGATTTGGAGATAAAATCTGTTTTTATTGTGCATCAAATCTGAGTTTTTCACAGAGCCTAAGCCCAAGAATCTGTTTCCATTTAAAGACGTATCAACCCTACTTGGAAGCCACGGATACTAGAGATAAAACACTGAGTGTCAAGTGTTAGGGTTTGTGTTTTCGTCTGTTATTTTTAAGCCATTCATTCATCTATTTCGATGTTTGAATTGGACTGATTTAGTTGAGTTGTAATTTGTCCACTTAAAGCTTTTAAGCAAGAGTGTATTGTTCTTGGTTGAAGCTTTTAAGCAAGATCAAGGTATTGTCGTTGAAGTGTATCTTCTACTTTCTTTATTGTATGTTGTTATCACTGTTGTGATTGAGGGGGAGTGAGAGGTGTCTCATATCTGAGAGTGTCTTAGATAGAAGTGTCATTGGGTAGTGATTAAGTGAGTAGATTGTCAACTGGTGTGTTGGCTGTAGAGTCTATGAATTGATACTACTAATAGTGGACTTCCTTCCTGGCTTGGTAGCCCCCAGACGTAGGTTGTTAGACCGAACTGGATGAACAATTCTCTGTGTTTATTTATTGCTTTTAAGTGTTGTTCTATTACTGTCTTGTTCATACAACAGATATTGATGTTGTGACATCTCACTTAACATCACATATATGATACCAGAATTTTAACCATATCACATTTAAAAGGTTTGTCATATTATTTTAGGATAAATCTTAGATAGTCAAACTTTTTGTATTGGTTTAAAAATTTCAAAAGTTCATACGTTAATAAAAGAGAGTTTCTTATCACACCACTCATGTTTCTTAGGCACCACCTGAATTTCCGTTTTTGCCCCCAATTTTCGGATGTGCACATCCGGATGCACCTTTTCTCTAAAATTTTTCAGTTTTTTCCGGATGTGCACATCCGGAAGAATTCCTGATCTGCAAATCCGAAAAAAATCAAAAGAATTCCATAAAATCATTTACTTCTAAATATAATTAAATCCAATATAATTAAAATCCAACATAATTAAACTTAATATGATTTTTTCAATATAACTAAATCCAATTTAATTAAATCCAATATAATTAAAATTAATATGATTAAAATTAATATGATTTTTTCAATATAATTAAATTCAATATAATTAAATTAATTTTAGAAGTAAATACCATATAATTTAGAAGTAAATACCATATAATTTTAAATATCAATATAATTAAATCCAATTTTAAAAGTAAATACCATATAATTTTAAATTCAATATAATTAAATTAATGTTTTCAATATAAAAAAATCATTTAAAATTAAATAACATATTAATTATATTGAAAAAATATAATCATATTAAATATCATATTAATTTTAATTAATATAGATTTTAATTATATTGGATTTAATTATATTGAAAAAATGATATTAATTTTAATTATATTGGATTTAATTATATTTAGAAGTAAATGATTTTATGGAATTCTTTTGATTTTTTTCGGATTTGCAAATCAGGAATTCTTCCGGATGTGCAAATCCGGAACATATCGGTTTTTAAAAATTTGGTGCGTCCGAATGTGCAAATCCGGAATCTGAGGACAAAAATGAAATTTCACGTGGTGTTTAAGAAACTTGGGTGGTGTATTAAGAAATCACCTAATAAAATATGCACATGTGCGTGCTTGCTTGAGTATACTTTACAAGCATCAACTTTCATTAGATATAGTACATACAAAATGACTTATTACATCACATGATTCCAAGAAAGGAAACCTCCAACTATAAAGAAAATAAAGTTTATCAGTTGCTTCCTAAAATATTATCAATAAATTTTCCAACAGAAATGAAAGAAGATCCACCACTTGCAACAGCATTCCTAGCCTTCTCTTTAATCTCTTGAACCTTCTTTTGCACAATGTTATCTCTATCCATCAAATCCTTCAACCCTATCTCAATCTCCTCAGCCATAACATCTTTACTACCTATTCTATAATCCACTCTCAACTCCACAGCTATCTCCAATTCCTTCACCATTCTAAAAGCATTAAGCTGCTGTTCTGCATAAATAGGCCATGCCAATATTGGAACACCAAACCACAAACTTTCCAAAATAGAATTCCATCCACAATGTGAAACAAATCCACCAATAGCCCTATGTGCCAATATCTCAACCTGAGGTGCCCATTCACATATCATTCCCTTACCTTCCAATTCTATCCACTCTAAAATCTCTTCTGGTGGAGACTTTACAGCCCACAAAAACCTAACTCCACTATTCTTAAGTCCTAATGCTAATTCTCTTATTTGAGATGGACCAAAGCTAATTCCGATGCTTCCAAAACAAAGAAAAACAACAGATTCGTTAGGCTGTTCATCTAGCCATTTCAATATAAGATCGCGTTTAGCTTGGTCTAACTTAGCACTAGGGTTACCTTTGAGATCTAACAAAGGTCCAACAGCATAGATAGGAGGAATTTTTTCATCATGATTAGATAATGCATCGATTGAATATTGTTCCAAATCTGAAAAAGTATTAACAATAATCCCTTTGGTGTCTCTAAACCTCTCAGCATATTTATAATAAGCAACATATCCACCATCTTTGTTAAAAACGGCTTCAGGTAAAACATTAGAAGGGACTAGATTTGAGAAACCATGAATCAAGAACTGACGACCATCGAGGTCAGATTCATCGAAAACATCTTCGATTCGGCGGTTTTGAATCAAAAGCATGAGACTTAAATAACCAACATTTGATGTTAGAAACAAATACGAAGGAATACCAAATTCATTTCCAACATCAATCATTGAAAGACAGAAGATATCTAGGACTAACCCAACAACTTTGTCGGATAAAATGGTTTGTATAGCAGCTTTGACATGAGGTATGAGACTTTCCATGAAAGTCAAGACGAAGAAGTCTGGGGATTTGAGTAGTTCTTCTGGTGGTCGTTGAACTTGAGGAAGATCAATGAGTCGGATTTGTGGCTCTGAGGCTAAAGCTGATTTGATGTAAGAATCTGAGACGAGAATGCCTGGGAATTTGATGCATAGAACTGTGATGGAAAGATTGGTATGAGTATTAATTAAGAGCTTTGCAAATTGAAGTGAAGAAACTAAGTGGCCAACCCCTGGTGCAGGAATGAAGATTAGTTCTGATTTTTTCTTCATCTCATTCATAGCCATTGTTCTTTGTGTTTTCTGTGTGGTGTACAACTCCCTTTAGTTGGGAGAGGAGTACGTGCAAGGATAAGATTTATTTCTAATGTAGTATCATGCGTGGTCACTTTTAATAGTTAGACTATTGCACCTTTTTGCTAACATTCAATTATTTAATGACTGGATGGCTGGATGGCTTGTTATTATTAGGGGGTAATACCTATTTTCTCCCCTGTCATATGGGCGTGTTTTGAAAAACCCCCATGCGAAAAAAAAAGTTGCAAGACTGACCTTAACAAATTTTAAAAGTTTTGATTTAAATCTTTATCAGGCCACATCATCAAAAATGCTTATGTGGCAGTCATTTTTTTAATTTTTTAATGAAAGAAATTCCACTTCATTAATAGGCTTTGTGAAATGACTCTTATACCCCCACTTTTTAATTTTTTTTATTTAGTTTTTTTTAGTTTTTCTTTTATTTAATTTTTTTAGATTTTATTTAATTTATAATTTTTTTATTTATTTAATTTTTTCTTTAATTATTTTTCGTATTAATTTTATTTATTTAAATTGTTATTTTAAATTATCAAAATACTAGATTTGGGCCTAAGCCCATTTTTATTTCAATACTAACACACATGCTCCAAGACAATTTTCAATTCATTAATATATAATATTGATTGGTATATATACACTTGTTTTGCTTCCATACCAACCAATGTGGGACTTGTTCTCACCTTAGCTTCTTTCACACATGTGCTCTCACTATCAAAACTGCTTCTTTTTCTTGCAGTGATCCTTATGAAGTTCAGGTTTGTAGTAAGTGTGGGTTGTTAGGATATTACAACCACAAGTTGAAAACTGGTGTTTGTTAATCTAGTAAGAATGAAGACCAGATTTCTACCATGAAGCTACCGTATGTATGCAACTCTTGATTCAAGAACTCCCATCATGCCTAAATTAACAGAATGCATGCAGTTCTTCACTAAATACAAAGCTTTCACCTTTCTCATAAAAACAAAAGGAACTCTCTCAAAATAGATTCTTGGTCTCTCTCTGTCTTTATTTTTCAGAATGAAAAACATTTAAAAACCTCTTCTTCCTCATGTAAATAGCCACATACCACTATCACACACCTCCCTTGTCTTTAACTCACACCGTTGTCACCCATTTTCTTGCCACCATTAAAACCGTACCTTCATCACCAAACAACCACAACCGATTCACCAGCTCCAACTCCGATTACTGGACCTGTTATTTACACTGTTGGTGACATGTTAGGTTGAACTATTCCCGCTAACGGTGCTGCAGCTTATACATCTTGAACATCATCGCTGCTATCTTTGGTGAAGACTTTCGATTCAGTTCTCGCCACTTACGAAGGCTTCTGCAATCTGAATCGGGTTGTTCTTAGGTTTGAAGTGTGTATAGGTGATTCGGTTCGGAATCTTTTAGTACATGAGGCGAGAGCATTTGGAGTTTCGACGGTGATTCTAGGAACTTCAAAATCTCATCATACAATTTGTTCGTCTTTGTGGGTTGCTAAGTATTGTGCGAAGAAATTGCATAAGTGTGTTTCTGTTTTTGCTGTTGATAATGACAAAATTGTTTTCCAAAGAGAAGCTAGTGATCAAGGAAAATTACATGAAGGTCAACATTTATCTTCAAGATCGTTGGTGTTTTTTACTAATAAAAGTGTGAAGAATTGAAAGTTGTGCTCTGCGAGAGATAGTTTTGATAGTGAGAGCACCTGCAAGAAAAAGAAGCAGTTTTGACAGTGAGAGCACATGTGTGAAAGAAGCTAAGGTGAGAACAAGTCCCACATTGGTTGGTATGGAAGCAAAACAAGTGTATATATACCAATCTATATTATATATTAATGAATTGAAAATTGTCTTGGAGCATGTGTGTTTGTATTGAAATAAAAATGGGCTTAGGCCCAAATCTAATATTTTGATAATTTAAAATAACAATTTAAATAAATAAAATTAATACGAAAAATAATTAAAGAAAAAATTAAATAAATAAAAAAATTATAAATTAAATAAAATCTAAAAAAATTAAATAAAAGAAAAAATAAAAAAAACTAAATAAAAAAAAATAAAAAGTGGGGGTATAAGAGTCATTTCACAAAGCCTATTAATGATGTGGAATTTCTTTTCATTAAAAAATTAAAAAAATGACTGCCACATAAGCATTTTTGATGATGTGGCCTGATAAAGGTTTAAATCAAAACTTTTAAAATTTGTTAAGGTCAGTCTTGCAACTTTTTTTTTCGCAGGGGGTTTTTTCAAAACACGCCCATATGACAGGGGGGAAAATAGGTATTAACCCTTATTATTATGCAACTACTTTTTTAGAATTTAAACATGATATCTTTTGCATAATAAAGTGGTATTTTAAAGGTGTAAAAAATATAGCAGATAAATATATTAAAAAAGAAAATATAAATTTGGGGATTATGCCAAAAATCCAAAGTACACAACGCTTTTGTTAAAAAATCATATCAAATTTGAATTTAAGACGTTTAGAGAGAAATCATCTAATTTGATCTTGATATGATAAACTTCAAAAGATAAGCTAATTAATTAATTACTACAACACTATTATAAAAAATGCCAGTTGAAAAAAGAGTTTTATCTCAATTTCACATAGATAACGAAAGACGTCATGAAAACTTGATCTTTTAAATAGATTATTAAAGTAAAGACTTTGTAACGTAAACTTGATCTAAGAAATATGATGGCATGCTTGTGATGTGCTTAAACAGGGGATAACGAAATAATCACTAGCTAAAGGATAATTGAGGGCGTTCTTTATACATTCTGTATCAAATGATATTTTATCATATGTGTTCTCATAGTTGCTTGATTATCAAAGTCACATTTGATATATTGCAAATGATCACTGAACAAAAGTAATTTTTGCACGTCTTCTAGAATTAAAGTTACTTAGATACTTGTTAGAAGAATAATCAGAGTTTTTCGAGTTTATTCTCTATCAAATGGTTTACATCTTTCACCAAACAAAGAATTAAATTGAAGAGGCCTTTCTCCCATTTTCTTCTATCAAGAATCAAACTTAATTTTATTTCTTAAAGATTGGAACTAATCTTCCTATAGGCATGAAATCTTTGGACATATTCTTTGCTTATCAAATTTTGATTTGACGATTTGCTACTGATGATGCAAAGCTTTCTTGCAAAAACAATTTTAATACTTGAGAACCATCTTTGAAGAATTTCTTCATTTTAATTTAGTGTCTCAGTTTCTAGGTCTAATATGTTCATCTTTTTCCTTTTGATCTTAGTGGGAACTTCATAGATTATTTCAAGGCTGTCACGTACTTCTTTGAAAGTGCTACAGTTAAGAACATAATTATGCTATCTTGTGCTTAACACACATATCATTAAGTACTTTGCTTTATAGATTTGTTGCACTTTTTATTTATGTTCTAAGGTCCATAAATATCTCGGTTTGTGAACTAATTTATCATTAATAGAATGAGTAGGAACATATGAACCATTTTCATTCTTTCTTTCCATATGGTAACCATTTTCCTTCAAATGGTGGAGGTTTATTCATAAAAATCTTTTTGTTAAAATAAGTATTTGAAATCATCATACTACCTCATGAGACTATTAGTCTTATAACAGTAGTTAGGCACCAATACTTGTTGCAAGTACAAAAAGTAAATGTATTTCTTTTTCGTCTCTGCATGGATTAATCGTGTTTTAAAGATTGTTCAATCATTTCTATAACTTTAAGAATGGTTTATCATATTTTTAATTTGTTTGTGAATACAAGAAGTAAAATAATAGAAAGTAAATGAACTTTGGTGTCCGACAGTTGAGAAAACTTGCTGGTGTTAGATTTTATCGACCTATTATCATATAACATCCTTTATCATTAATGTGCAATTCTAATTAACTACTAATATTACCTCTTGTACCTCTCATAACAACTCATGTCTTAGACAACAATGTGACATCATTTATACTGCCTAACAGACGATCTCTCATCATATTAACCAATACAGAAACCTTAATATACAATAGTTTATACACGTTGAACCTAAATATATTTCTAGACTTTAGTATATCTAATAGATGAAAAACTTGGATCTAGTAATGACTAGTATCTTTCACATATCAAGTTATAGCATCATTGTTTTAGGTAGCTAATCTAAAAATACATTAAGAACAAAGAATTCATCAACGTTAAAGCTTAAGAAGAATTGAATAGAATGCCTTGATTGGAATCGAAATATGTGTACTAGGACAACTACATCTAACCCTAACAAAAGAAAAAAATTACCTATGCATAATCGTCGTAGCTTTATAATCAATCCCTGAAAGAAAGATGTTAAGGAGTAACTGCTACTGATTCCTTGGATAGAGCTACTTTCACCAGTCTCCTTCCCTTTTACTTTCTTATTGTGTTTCTAGTCCTAAATGGACTTTTATCACATCCTACCAAGATAACTACCTATATCTATCAAATTACATGAAGTTACACAAAGTCACACCAAGTTATTCAAAACTGAACTGGCTGAACCCTTATTTATAGTGTTTTAGTTTGTCATTCTTATTAAGCGAGGTTTAGAGCTTGCTTTGAGAGCCTAAAAAAATTCTCATTAAGAAATGTTAGCTCAATCTATAAGGGGTATTAGCCTCTTTAACCTTGTTTAACGCACCTCTAGCTCGCTTAGCAAGCAAACTCTTCCTTTTCCTTAAAGTAACTTAACTTTGAAGCTTTCTGAACCACCATATCTCGCTTAAAACACCTGCTAGCAAGCTTTGGTGCTTGTTGAGGTTTTCTTAGTTTTTTTGCATTATTATAGCTTATCATGGTATTGTTTTTGGCTAAGCTAGATGTCTGAATAATGTGTTTTGCCTTTTTTGGGTGGGTGCTTAGTTTTTTTTAATGTACTTGATAAATACACAGTTAGAAAATCCATACATGCATTTTACCATATTTTCTTGATAAATTGAAGGTTTTTCTATTGATTTATTGTCAAATAAGTTAATAAGTATCTATGTAAAAAAATCCATACATGCATTTTTTTTTCATTTTTTTGAATGTACTTGATAAAGACACAGTTAAAAAAATCCATACATGCATTTTATCATATTTTCTTGATAAATTGAGGGTTTTTCTATCGATTTATTGTCAAATAAGTTAATAAGTGTCTATGTATTTTGCGTATTTTTGGAACTTATCAATTATCCTCAACTTATCTTTTTGATGTCCTAAAACAAAATCAATACAAATGGCTCATGAAATTTTCTATTATACAGTGATCATGAAAGGTCTTAGAACTTGATCAAGAAGTTTTTGAAATCACTTTGAAGTATGACATGATTTTTCTTCAAATGCAAGTTCAAAATCAACATTTTAAGAATCCATACACTATAGCATGAATATAAAAATCATATTTACAATGTATGATTTAAAACATGTTCAAATCAACAGTCAAATATTTTTGCCTCAATTATCTCACTGAGTATCACTCAAACGGGTTAGTGTTTATCTTAATTATCAGATCATGGATCAACTATAGAAATATTTTTGCACTTCATCTAAGAAATATCAAAAGATGCATACTCATTCATGGATCACTAAGGTCTTTGTTTTTTGTTGTAACATGTCTGATCTACAAGAATCTTGGTTTTTCGGGAATTCAAGTGTGCCTAGTAGATAAGAGAACTATATTTGATGTTTTCTTTTTGTTTTTCAAAAGATCTCTTTTGGTGATTTTTTTTTCTTTTGTATAAACTTTGACATTTTTCTTTCTTTCTTTTTTATTGTTAAATAATATTCTTTTTCTTTTTGAATAGAATCATCTTTTACTACTTGATTTATTTCTTTTTGAACTATTTTCTTTCTCCACAGCTTTATCATTTTGTAGACCCTTGAAATTCTAATTCTCTCTTATCTTATCTTAAAGACAAGGTATGAACATTTTTAATTTAAAATTGGATTATGGTTGTATTTTCAAAAAGATTTTTTTTTTACATTAAGGCTCAAAGAGGTTGTGAAAGGATCGCGCCCTCACAAGGTATACTTTTTTGTCAAGTATTTTTTTTACTCAATAAACAAATAATATCTTGATCATATCTATGATGTCATATACATCAATTACTAGCAAAAATTATGCAAAATTATCATAATTAGAATGCACGTCTATTCCCATTTATTTATGTAAAACATGAGGTATGCACTCATCTCAATTGATTTAGGCGTATGATTCTTGACTTAAATTGATAGTAAATGAAAGGAATTAAAAATTTCACAATGACAGAGATAGTGATCTAGTCATCATCTTCACTTGTGGTTTCTTCATTTTCTTCCTCTTATTCGACACTTTCCTCTTCCTCTTTTTCTTCATTCTCTTTATTTCCATCTTGTACATTACCCTTCCACTAGCTTCACCACTCCTATCTCCTAATAAGAATGGACTACTCATATGCCACTAGAAGTAGTTGTTAAAGTCCTCCGAATTGGGTAATAGATCATACAGAGCTTGTGGTTCCTGCATCCATATATGTATTTTATACATAAACTCATTTAGAGAAATTATACTTTTGTAGTAAGCATCGTTGATATCCCAATTATATGTGAAACATGCTCGCAAGATTGGATCCATGGCAGGAAAATGCTAAACCATCAGAGGACTCACAGCTAAGTGGGACTTAAAGTTTGATGTTGATTTCCTATATGATGTGGAAATAATCACCTGGGTCTTCAAGTTTAACCATCCATTCTAGCACTATACTTCTACTTTCCAATTCATTAAAATATTTCTCAAGTGTCATGCTTGTAAATATGTGACAACCATAGGGCACTCCAGATGGCCCTACTTTGGCTTGTGTTTTATTTCTGCATTTGATTTTGGAGCCATCAGAAATTTTCAATTAACAACATACAAAGGTAAAAAAAATTTAGGCATTATGATCAAATACGAAAAATTAAACCTTTCTTTGTTATGCATGATGTTTTAACATGAATGATAAAAATCTAGGACATGTTTTTCTACTATGGTTTCAACTATCCTATGTGTTTATAATAGAGTATATTTAGTCAACCATTGATCAAGCTAGATGAATTTTGCATGTTCATATTCCTAGCAATCTATTGTTCATAATATGTCAAAATCATAAATGAAATTTTAGTGTTCATTCCATTGCATCAATTCATATAATCAGGCATGCATTGGTTCACCATATACAATAAAAAATAATGAAGCAATCATGTGGCTCCTATTTCATTTCTAAACTAGGAGAATATTAAGTTTTTGCAACAAGGTTCGTGTTGTTTAAACATTAAAATACAATGCAAAGATTTTGAAGTAAAATGGCTTACCTGAGCAATTCTAAAATGGAATAGAAAAATACTGAATTTTTTTCCTCTTTTAAAAACTTCTTTTTGTTTTCTATAGGGTTTTTCAGATGTGGGAGAATTGAAGGGAGAGTGGAAAATGTTTTTAAATGAGTGAAATAAATTATGACTTGTTTCCCAAAGTTCTGTAACAGGCATCTCGCTATGAGGGCTTCTACCTTGCAAATCTTGATAGCATGCTTTTGGGCATCTGTTCTTTCAAAAAACTCGCTAAGTGGGACTTAGCCCGTTCCAAAGTGCACTTAGCGAGAAACTCTTGGTATTTTCACACACAAAATTTCTAATATTGTCAGTTGAGTAATCCTTAAAAAAAAACTATCCTAAAAATAAAAAGTTTCAAAAATTGGTTGGGTTACTTCCCTACAAGCGCTTATTTAATGTTATTAACTTGACTTCATTAATTCTATATTATACTAATCATATGAAAACATACCTCATGGTCTTAGATCCTTACCTTCACTTGACCTTTGTCAATATCCACCTGCATCCTAGTAATCTTTGTGAAGGGTCATCCTAAGATAAAAGGTATCTACAGATCATCCTCGGCGTACAACACTATGAAATCTACAAAAAATGAGAATTTTTCAATTTTAATCTTACATACTTAATTATTCCTATTGTTTTTTCGATGTTTTGTTAGTCATTTATAATGTAATCATGGTTGGTTTGATATGGAAATCATCGATCTTTTATTCTACCATCAGTGGTATCAGGTTTACATTAGCACTCAAGTCTATAGTGATTTTCCAAATTTAATATCAGCTATAGAAATAGGTAACATAACTACACTAGGATTTGCTTTCTTTGGTGGTGGAATTTGTTAGATTTCATTAAAGCTTTCCTTTTACATTGTCTCCCCGGGTTTTCTTCATCTTGTCCTCAAGAAGAAACAACCTTTTCATCCTTATCATCAACAATCAAATCGCAATTATCTTTTGGATTTATTTGCATTTCGGAATTGAAAGCATCCTTCTATTGATCATCCAATTGTTTTTCCAGTTTCCCAATATGAGTTTCAATATTTTTTTTATCAAAGCTTCAATATTCTTTTGATTGGAAACTGACACATGTATGAATAGGTTAAATTGTGGAGGTGCTTGAGTATATAGCGCTGATACAATTTCCTAGAAGAACATGCTTCAGATTTCCATCTTTAATTAAAAAATTTGTTTTGTTGGAATTTGTAATTTTGATATTTCCCCAGCTTAGACATGGCAACAAAACCCATATCCGCGGGTATCCACCCGAACCCGCCCCGAAGTTGACGGGAAAAACCCGCTTTGACTGGGTTTGGCTTTGGGTTTGGTTTTTCCCCGATTAAAAAATATGGGGACGGGTCGGGTAATGGGGACACTAGTACCCACCCCGAACCCGCCCTGTTTATTATATTATGTACATTATTATTTAATTTTTTTAATTTAGAATATTAAATATGTGGTCAATGTTTTGATATTTTGATTTGTTTTATTTATTTAACATATTTCAAATGTATGTAAAATTTTTTTTGAGATTTTTTTTTTTAATTTTATTATTTGTAATGTAATTTGATTTTGGAAAAGATAAATATTTCTATTAAAAAATTGATTGTACTAAATGGATGGTGGCGGGGCGGGGATACCCGAACCCAACCCGAACCCGTTTGGGACGGGTTTGGGTTTTAATTCTCCATCCCCGATTGGGTTTGGGGCGGGGAACGGGGATTGTTTGGGGATTCGGGTTTGGGTTTGGGGGAGGTAAAAACCATCCCCGACCCGCCCCGTTGTCATACCTACCCCAGCTTTGTTGGTTACCAACATAATTGATTTCATTAGTGTAACGGGAAAATTTGAGATTAAACTATTGATTAACTTAACTCACAAAATAAAAGTCGCCGCCACACTTTTATTTTTTCAAAGGAAAGAGAAAAAAACGAACAAAACCTAAAGAAGTTTTAAAACAAAAACTAACAAAAAACAGAGACAAGGGTAAGGGGTTGGTTACACAAAAGGAAGATGTTAACACCCAAAATATCTATAGTACTCTATAGGAACCTCTTGGAAAATCTAGCGTTTGGCTTAAAAAGGTGTTGTTTGCAAAAGATGGTGGAGGTGAGAAGAGACGCATTTTTCTTTTTATGATTTTGTGTTTGACAAGACTTCCTGAGCCTCGTGCCTACGTATCCATAAAGTGCAGGATCAAAACCTCGTAGTTCGTAATAAAAATAATAAAATTGTGTGTTATGATTCATTTTTAATGAAAAGACAACTTGTCATTTTAAGGAGAAATATTCAACTAATCACCCACAAGTATGTGAAAATAGACCTTTGCATCACCATGAGAAGGGCTCCAACTTGTATAAAATCAACAAGTATGCCACTAACTCTCTAAGGTGGAAAAGAATCAAATCATTTCAAACAATACTATGGGGATAGGAGAATCACATCTCAACTATGGAAATGACTTATGTCTAATCTTTATGAAAAGTTTTAAAAGCAAAAAGTGCACAAAAGGCACAAAATGATTTGAATGAGTTAAGTGTTTTTTAGGTCTTTTGAAAATAGTCAAAGTATTCTTAAGATTGATTAGCATTTATTAAGAAAATAATTTGAAAGTTCAATTGACAAAGTCAAGGTTTATTAAGAAAGTGGTTCTAGTTTGAAAGAAAGAAGGTTTTAAAAAAGGGAGAAGATTTTGAAAATTTAAGAAGGGGAAGGAGATGAAGAGGATATCCTAAAGCATAAAATAAAATCTAAGGAAGGAAAGATCTAACCAAGATACAAGCCTTTGGCATAAACAAGCCAAAACTCTCATCCTTTGGACTCAAACAATAAGCAGTAAGATAGGCAGAGAAATAACCAAGTATCAGATGAAAGCCAAGTATCTGAGCCAAGTTTTCATAAGAGGTTAACTCAAGCTCAAAGTGTCAAATAAGATTCAAGATCTCAAGATATAACTCCAAAGCATAGGGCAAGAAACCTAAATCTAAGTCCATCATCCATGAGCAAAGGATAGTCACCAAATAGTCCAAGGAACATTAAGAGTCTTTTAAGTGTTTAAGCCTTTATTAATGTCTTAAAGAAAAGGAAAGTCCAAATGGACAAAGGGAAAAAGGCATAAATATAAACAAGATGATAATATGATATGAAATGATAAGTATAAAAATAAAGATCATAAAAATAAAAGCATAAAGATAAAGATCATAAAGATAAAAGAGTATAAAAATAAAAGACATAAAGTAAAAGTTAGTACAATTAAAATTAGTGTTAGTGTTAATGAATAAGATATTTTGTCATTTAAAGTAGATTACTCAACTAATCAACCCAACAAATGTGAGAACTTTGCATCATCCTTTGAGAAGGGCTCCAACTTGGATAAAATCAACAAGTATGCCACTAGCTCTCTTAGGTGTAAAATAATCTACACACTATGGAGATAGGAGATTTACATCTAAACTAAAAATGACTCATATCTAAAGTTGGACCAATATGACCACTTTCCGTTTAGGGACAAATTTAGCGCTATTTTAAGCAATCGTAGCACAATCTATAAGGAAGATCATACTATGGGAGGTCGATCAATAACAATTTATGTACCATACATGTTAGAGATATGATATAAAGATCATACTCCTAAAACATGTAGCACAAGTCAAAACAACGTTGATCAAGACCTAAGTCAAGGAAAGCTGAATTCATTACATCAATTAACCTTTCAAGTACTTAGGACAAACTTATGCATCAATCCAAAATACCTCAATTGATCAAATGATCAATCAAATGGTAGATTTGAATTGATGAAAGTTCATCAAACACCACTCAAAATTTCATGAACAAGATGGCCTACAACATCCTCCAATTGATCCAAATAAAGGTGAAAAAGAAAAACAAACAGATGAAGAAGAGAGGATCAAACTAAAAGGCAAAACCAAATTGGATCCAAGTGATGATTAAGTCATCATCAAAATCAATCATCCATTTTGGTGGATTAGGGTTTTCACCCCATTAACATCCAAAATCCATAGAGATTGATGAGACTTGTGACCAAATCAACCAAAATCCAAGGCCAAGAGAAGTCAACAAAGGTCAAACAAGAATAAAATGCAATAATATGAATTAAAATGCACTAAAATGATTTTTAAAATTAATTTTAAAATGAAAATAAATAAATAAATGCAAATGATGCATTAAACCAATTCACAAATGATCAAGAAAATTCACGCAAGTCAGAAACAAGTCAAGAATGCAATATAAAATATTTGAGAATTTTTGGATGCATAAAAATATTTTTAAACTATTTAAAATGCTTCAAAAAAGAGAAAAATCATAAAAAATAGAAAATGATGAAAATAAAACATGTAAAATATAAAATTAGATATGGAAAAATAAAAGAGAATTTTAAAAATTATTTTGGTATTTTTTTGGATACAAAATGAAATTAATATGAATTTTTGAGTGAAAATCAATTTAAAAAAGAAAATCAGAAAATGAAAAAAAAAACAAAAAAAAAACACGCGTTGGATCTGACCTCATTAATTGACACGGCAAATCTGACGCGCCTTAGCTGCTAGAGCATGATGGAAAATAGTTCAGGAAACACACATAATCACATTTAAAATGCACCAATGAAAACATAACAAAATGCCAGCGTGTCTCATCTCTGAGAATCATAGTTCAACTCTCCGTTCATCATTGCAACATGAGAGCATGAAACCACCATCATTGCAATCGTCTCATCAAGGCGAACTCAATCTCACTCTCCATTTTTATTTATTGAAAGAGAGTAGAGAGAATTTCAGAGAAAAAACAGTGAACTGAAAAAAATGAAAACAAAAATTAAATGATGAATATGAACAATCAACACCAGCTAGGTTAGGGGAAACACTCAGCAAGCAATTGACTACATTGTGGTAACATGTTTGTTTGAAAATAGAGCTTCAAACTACCTTGTCCAAAAATGATCTGAGAAGCTCTGAAATTGGATTTGGTTGGAGCAATTCAGGGACTCTTAGAACTTGATTCTTGTTGTAGAAGCTTCATAGGAACACGATGGAGCTAATGGAATCAAGAAATTGAGTTGAAAGTGGTTGGAAATCAAAACATGATAGCTCACTTTTTTGCATAAAATTTGAAGATGGAGCATGGGGTTTTTTTGGCTCTCAAAAGCTTGCAAATGAAGGTAGCAAGGATCACTATTTATAAGAGATGACGATGAGCTCACACATATGGAGTTTTGATCAGAATTCGTGTGAAATAATCAACACAAAAAGTGTGATCAAACTTGCACATGAGGTCACTTAAAACGCAACTAATCTTGGTCATTCTGAGTCGTTTTCACTTGGTAAACATCCCTTAACATGATTAAAGTGCAAATCACGTGGTAATTTAGCTTGTAATTGAGTTTTGGTTGAGGTAAAAAACCTGATCATGGTGAAAACTTCAGTTCCAAGTAACCATATTTACATCAATGAGGCATCTTGTACAATAGGCTTTTTGATCCCATTCTTTTTGCAATTGATTAACATCAAGGCAAAGATCACAATATGCCAAGAAAGGTTTCATTTGGATGCTTGAGCAAAGAGTTATGGCATGTTGAAGTTGGCATAAAAATCTGGCAAACCAAACTTGAAATATTCTAAGTCCAAATGGCTGAAAATGACCTATAATGTATCAATGAATTCCATGGCCTTCCAAACACAATTTGACTTTGAACTTTGAAGCAAACTTGTAGATAGTATCACAAATGGTATTTGCAAAAAGAATGAGCTCCATATGTTGAAAATTGAAGAAGTTGTGATGCTTGAAAGTTAAGAAAAAGTTACTTGAAAATAGACAAAATTTCACTAAGTCCACAAATGACCTATAATGTCCCTAAACTTTTGATGATCCTCCAAGCATAATTGACTCTTGTCATGTAAAGAGAAGTTTAAGAGGATGTTGAGAAGAGTCATATGCCAAAAGAAGCATTCAAAAATATTGAGAATTTAAGGAGTTGTGATCTTTGGAACTTTGACTTGAAATGTTGACTTTTTAGGTCAAACTTCCTTGAATCAACTTGTAAACTTGGACTTTCCTTACATTTCAAAGCATATGGATCATCATATGAACTCAAAATAATGTTTCCTTGAATAAAATTTGATTAAATTGACCAAATCTTGAGGTAACTTGTTGATTAAGGCATGTATATAAACACATGAACCTTTGACTTTTCTTGAGAGACAAGTTACTAAACTTTGAGATATCTTTGATAAAAAAATGATATGAATGATGCTTGAATCCTTGTAATTTGACATTAGAAGCCATGGTTTGATGATATAGTCCTTAGGAATCCATGGTTGACCACATTTTAACCTTGAGGGAGAAAAACCCTAGCTAATGAATCATGCTTGGTGTTCTTGATATAACACCCTACCTTGCAAAGAAACAAAAGGATACAAGACATTTTTTTGGTATCTTGATTAGTGGTTAGTGAAATATAAAGTATATAAACACAAAAGAAAAGATAAAATGAAAGGTTCTTGGTGATCTCTGCATAAGCAAACCGAAGGATGAGAGGCTAGAGGAGAAACAAGTTTATGATCTTGATGCATTGTGAAGATGGAAATGAGGTTCGATCTTTGAGGTAAAAATTAGGGTATGACAATTAGTCAGAGGGAAAAATCCTGTAGGGTGATTACCGGCCACTACATAGCTCAAAGAATGTGACATGCCTTTAGTTAGGTGTCTCGTGCATTTATTTCAATTGTTGGGGGATCTTTGACAACTGCTTTGTCAACTCATCTAGTGTTTTTTTAACAACTTGTTATGTGCTAGAATTGCAACATTGGTGTTTAAATCTATGATGCCAATTTTTTTTGGGAAGGGTTCATGTTGTAGTGTCCTTAATGATCATTGATCCCTAACCGTAGCGTCTAGAAACAACTTGGGTTATTGTTGTAATCCATTTATGAAGATATGTATCTAGGTGAAACCGTCTGTAGCGCGATTTTTGTGGTCTTGAATCACGATCGCTTGGGTACTACAGTTCGATTCATTTTTTATCCTATTGAGCTGACTAAGGAAGGAAAATAGATGTCTCCAATTAACCCTGCTTGGATACTGAGTTTAAACAGTTGTCTGTTAGGTTACAGATGCTATTAAGATGTGGGCCCTTCTTCAGTTTATTTTGTTTAAATTTAGAATGTCTGGAATATTTGCGAGGTTTTTTTGGTAAGATGTTAGGATTTGGTGCTTTTCGATTGATGTGTGAAGGTACGGGATTTTGGGTTTTTGATTAGTATGCTCGCTAAAATTTTGCAATCTTATGCCTACGTATTCCCGTTTAACGAAACAGGGAAATCAGAGCAATCGTAGGTGGTTTTCTTTATACAAAGCCTAAGAGGAGGCGGGAAGTTGGACTTTTCTGGAGAAAATGTTCTTTCTCTCTTGTACAAAGCCCAACATAGAGGCTAAAAGGGGTTTTGACTCCGTTGGGGAGAATGTTTCTTGTATAAAGTCCAAAATGGAGGCTGAAATGGTTTGACTCAACAAGAGAGTACTTTTATCTGTCCTGTATGAAGCCCAAGACGGAGGCTACAAAAGGTTGACTCAGGAAGAGGGTCTGAAGGTTGATTGACTCAACAAGTGAGTCTTTTATACTCAACAAGAGAGTGATTGGCTGTCTCGTACGAAGCCCGAGATTGAGGCTAAAAGGAGATTGACTCAACAAGAGAGTCTTTTATGCTCAACAAGAGAGTGTTTTTCTGTCTCGTATGAAGCCCGAGACGGAGGCTAAAAGGAGGTTGACTCAACAAGAGAGTCTTTTATACTCAACAAGAGAGTGATTTATATGTCTTGTACAAAACCCAAGACGGAGGCTAAAAAAGGGTTTGACTCAACAAGAGAGTCTTTTTATACTCAACAAAAGAGTGGGTTTTTATGTCTTGTACAAAGCCCGAGACGGGGGCTAAAAAAGGTTTGACTCAACAAGATAGTCCTTTATACTCAACAAGAGAGTGTTTTTCTATCTCGTACGAAGCCTGAGATGGAGGCTAAAAGGGAGGTGACTCAACAAGAGAGTCTGAAAAGGTTAGCTCCGTTGGGGAGCATTATTTGTACAAAGCCCAAGAGGAGGCTACCTTACCGTCGTGGATTCTAGAGATCCTGAAGCGGGTCCAAGTGTGGGGAACTCTCATGAGAGAGACCGGGGTTTCTTCCTATGTTTGAAAGGAACTTGAGAATGTCTTTGAGACTCAAGGGTCTTAGACTGTCCGAGTCTAGAGTTTTATCTTTTGTACAAGGCCCAAGAGGAGGCACGGGCATTAAGGGATGAGTATCAACCTTACAACGGCCGGAGTTTTGACGCTGGAAAGACTGCTCTAGCAAAGGATGACTAAGTTCTGTCTTATACCTTTAAGAGGTTGTCAGGGTTCTTGTATTAAGCCCAAGAGAAGGCATGAGAACTTCTAAGAAGCCGAAGGGTCCTTGTACAATGCCCAAGAGGAGGCGGGGATGCTTTTAGGAAGCCTGTGGGTCCCCAAACCAAGAGAAGTTCAAGACATGATATTCACCGAGAATAGATCAAGTCAGGAAAGTTCAAGGATTAGGAAGAAACTCAAGAGATGCCATTCACGGAGAAAAGATCATCTCTGGGGAGTTAGAGTTTCTTTGACAATTTCTAAGAGTGACAGTCTGAGAAAGGGTTCACCAAGAATGCTGCCTTTCACGTTTCCATATTGTTTAACCCCAAGAGGAGGGAAGACTGTGTCTGGTAATCCTATGAGGGATCTAGTTTTATTTGTATTTAAGAGTGACCAACAAGGCTTTACCTAGTGCTAGACGTAGTTGCCGGGGAAAACTCTAAATAACTATACTAGTATTACACAGTGGATATGTGACAAGTATATAAAGGATGTGAAAGAAGACTTACAGTGAAGCAGCCCCACAATACAGTTATATATGAAAACGATAAATGAAAGCGGATAAACACTTACTCGTTGTAGAGCTGTTCAACAAAGAAAGCTTTGATAACAATATCATATTCCAAATCAAAGGATAAAGTGCTTTGAAAAGTTTGTTGGGGCTTACAGCTCAAGGAGAGGCCCAAGGTTTTAACGATGATCGCACCGCTGTTTTGAAAACTGTACAGAGGGACTTATACAATACGTGAGGCCCAAAAAGTTTTTATGTACAAGGGGATGGGTCTTACACTCTGTTAGAGGCCCAAGAGTTTTTAAAATAAAAGGTGGGGCTTACAACACGAGGGGAGGCCCAGATGATTTGTTTGGCAGCGACGATCGCGCCGAGGTTTTTCTTTTAACGTAGAGGGACTTATACAATGTTTGAGGCCCAAAAAGGTTTTGGTTAAAAGGGGATTAGACTCTATTAGAGGCCCAATAATTTGTTTTTGTACAAGTGGTGGGGCTTACAGCTCAAGGAGAGGCCCAAGTGATTATTTGTTCGAAAACAGGTGATCGCGCCGAGGTTTAAAAATACAGTGGGTCTTATACGATGACCGAGGCCCAAAAGGTGGTGTATTTTCAAAGGGGTTGGGTATTACACTCTATTAGAGGCCTACAGAGCTTTTAAAGAAAAGAAATGGGGCTTATAACACGAGGGTAGGCCCAGTTGTTTTTGTTAAAAAGGCGACGATCACGCCGTTGTTTTTGAAAATACAGTGGGACTTATCCAATGACCGAGGCCCAAAAGGTGATGTATTTACAAAGGGGTTGGGTCTTACACTCTATTAAAGGCCCAAAGAGTTTTTAAAGAAAAGAAATGAGGCTTATAACACGAGGGTAGGCCCAAGGTGATTTTCGTTTTGAAATGACGATCGCGCCGAGATTTTTGAAATCGCAGTGGGTCTTATACAATAACTGAGGCCCAAAAGTTTTGGTTTCAAAAAGGATTGGGTCTTACACTCTATTAGAGGCCCAAAGTGTTTAAAAAGATTTGTGAGGGTGAAAATCAAAGAAACCTTAATTTTGTTTTCCTTTAAAAGTAAATATTTAAAGAAAATCAATTAAAATGATAAAAATACCAAATAAGTTTGAATAAACCACTTGTGATTTTTGTTTGAGGTTTGAAAAATGAGGTTTTAATCACAAGATGATTTAGAACTCATTTGGTTTTGATTTTCAAAATAAACATTCACTTTTAAATGTTTAAAAACAATTTAAAATGAATTTATTCACAAAAATACTAATTATATTAAATAACTAATATAAATTTGATTTTTTTGTGGAATAAAATATTTCAACATTTTTGTGATTTTTTGCAAAAAGAACCAATAAAAAATAATTAAAATTGAGGAAGTTATTAATTTTTCAAATCATTAAAAATAATATGAAAAATAATAAAAAAGTTAAAAAAAAACCACTAAAAAGGGGTCTGGGGCGAGGGGGATTTGAACCCCAGACCTCTTGTGTGCAGCATGCGCGCCTTACCACTGGGGTGGTGATACATCCGTGTATCAAACCCCAACCATAAATATACAAAGCTTGCCTTGTTCTTGGCCTGGCCAAGGCAAGGCAAGGCAAGGTTTTTGGTAAGAAACGTGAAGGTCATAACTTCTTCATTTCTCCATGGATGGAGACAAAATTTATATGCATCTGGCCTAGAATTTCACAAGGAATCCAATGGTGGTGGTGGTTTTTCCAGAAAATCAATCCTCCTCAAAACTCGATAGTGGTTTTGAAATAGGCCATGATTTGCATTTGTTGTGCTATCCCTTGTTATAGGCATGAATTACATGATGAATTGGTTCAAACACAACACATATAACATGTATGAGATGTGCACGATCAGTGGACCTCAAAGCAATGCATATTTCAAAGAGTTCAGGTTGAGATGCTTACCCCTTTAGGAGCTTTTTGAGCAATCTGTCAAGTGCCTTGTTCCAGAAATGTTTTGATGCTTTGAACACTCTCAAATGATCCCTTAGAAGCTTTTAGGATGATTGGAATCAGTTGGAAACCTCAGGAATGGAAATTGGCTCTTTCTTGCAACTCTCTCAAATGATGTTCCAGATGTGTGAGACCATTTAGGATAGTTCAAGGATGATATTTGGAGTGTGTTTGAGGCTTTATCTGGTTTTGAAAGTGACTGAATCAAGACATGGCTTGAA
The DNA here is from genome assembly GCA_022829125.1 of Lathyrus tuberosus. NCBI lineage: Eukaryota > Viridiplantae > Streptophyta > Magnoliopsida > Fabales > Fabaceae > Lathyrus > Lathyrus tuberosus. Next base: position 2,247,154 of record JALAZF010000414.1, on the reverse strand, counting down.
AAATGAAAAAAGGTCCTATTTTGAGGTTTTGATAGGGGACTTTGTGATTTTGGTGTTACAGGTCACTTGTGAGTGTTTGGATCACTTCTATATGATGTTTATGAGGTGTGTGTGATTGGTTTGGTTGGAATTGCTCTCAAACTCAAAACCGGATAGTGACTTGCTTTGGAAGGCAAATTTGGAAGTGAGAACGTGATTTTGGGGAAAGCATCTGTATGATGGCTTTGGTGTACTCAAACTGAGCACAAATGAGCTCTATTTATAGTAGAGCAAGTTTGTTTTGCAAGCAATAGTCAATGGCAACTGCTGCAGAGGTTTTGCCAATGGTTGCATTTTAGAATCTCAAGTCTCCTCTAGCCATTGACTAGAGGTTAGGGCACAGGCTGCTGGTTCCCTTGGTCTTGGATATATCTTGACTGAATTCAGTTGGAAATGGCTCAGTCTATGCCACCTTGGTGCATCCATTGAATGCTCCAAAACAAAATTGGAGTCTTGTCCCCTCTTTAGGGATTTCTAGGTTTGGCATGCTATTTTTAGTTCCAAGGACTTGGGAGGCTTGGAATCAGTGTTTTTCCCTCCTTGGTCTCTCACTGAGGTATTCAGATGGATAGACATGTTTGTCATTTGCACAAATTTGGAAAATCGAGCAAAATTCACAAATCTGCCATGCCATGACAGTTTGCAGCAAGGCAGATTGGCATGGTCATATCTCATGGCTCAAATGGAATTTGACGGAGTTCTTGGCCATTTTGGAAAGCTCTTATATGATACAACACATGTGTGATCATAGTTTGTCTTGATACCTTTTGGATCCAAGTGAAAAATGCCCCTACATTTGGAAAAAAGTGAAGGCAGATTTTGACTTAGTGAAAATTTCACTAAGTGTTGGAAAAAGTGACATTTCATGTTTTCAGCCATTTTGATCATTCCATAGCTTAAAATCCATGAGGAATTGGAATGAGTGGTAGTTGAAGCTTTTGTAGAGGGCCATGAGAGCTACAAATCCAGCTTTGAATGGGGAAAAATGGCCTTGTGGTTTAGGAGATATGGTCCTCCAAAGTTGGTACCCTAGCCACTTTGTTTCATAACTTAGAAAATTTCTAAGTTTTTATGGTTACCCCTTTTACAAGTTATCCCACTTTCTTTGATTTTTCTTGATGAATGATGATTCCAATCACACATTAACATCATTTTAGGGTCAAAGAACCATAATTGTGAAAAATCTCAAAAAGTCAAAGTTGACTTTTGTGCACAGTTGACTTTTTGTCAGATGAATTCTAAACTGTGCGATCCTCTATGAAATCAAGTCGTTGACCTAAATCAAACTTTATAGATTGATTTCATAGGTGTTATAGGGTGTATTGAATCATGTCCCAAGGTTTGGGAGCATGTCCTGGTCAAAGGTCAAAGGCATAGTTGACTTTTTCTTCAAAAACCCTAATTGTGGTTCTGATGAACTTGAAACTTGTTGATCAAGCTTCTTGGATCAATCCATTGTTGAAAATGGATAAATGTAGTGTGTTATAGACCCTCAAATCCTCTTCTTGAGGCCTTGGCTCATGTTTTGTCCCAAAAGTCAACTTAGGGGTGAATTAGGTCAAGAAACCCTAATTCCTGATTTTTTATGAATGCATCCCCTGAGGCAAAATTGACTTGATGATTGGGTTCATGAGGTCCCATGGAGTATCTTAGGTTATGCTTTGAAGTATTGGCTCATGCCCAGAGTAAAATTTCCATCTGGAGGCCTTGGTCGACCAAAACCCTAATTTGGTGACACTGGCGATCTTGAGGCTTAATCCACTTGGAATGTTGCAGCCTTGTGCTTGATCCTTGATGTGGGAGTCCTCTTGATCCATTGTGGATGTTTGAGAGGTTTATACAAGTTTAAGATCATGTCATTTCTTGATTGATACTTTGTCTAAGAGCTCTGAGAGGGCTTGAAACCCTAAGTTTGATTGCAGTGGATGCTCACCCATCTTTGGGGGAGACTAATGAGGTATGATGGTTCATCCATATTGTGATGATGGTTTGCACAATGATGGGAATCTTAATGGTCAAAATTTGGGGTATGACAGATGCCCCTATTTAATCTTCTTGGACCCGAAGGTGTGAATGGCGAAGGTATTCGGGCATTCGGGGTGCAAGAGGATTAAATATCGGAATCCCCGAAATTTTGATGGTGGTTATGAATGGTAGCTTACGCATTCATCTTCTTTTGCTAAGCAATGATGCTTAGAAAAGGTAAAACTTTCCCTCGATCCTGGTTTCCTACCAAGGAACTGGTCTTATTTGCTGCAATAAACTTCCCCTCGAAATGATGTTAATGTGTGATTGTGGATGTTTGAGAGGTTAGACAAGTTGAAGATCATGTCATTCCTTGATTGATCCTTTGTCTAAGAGCTCTGAGAGGGCTTGAAACCCTAAATTTGATTGTAGTGGATGCTCACCCATCTTTGGGGAGACTAATGAGGTATGATGGTTCATCCATACTGTGATGATGATTTGCACAATGATGGGAATCTTAGTGGTTAAAATTTGGGGTATGACACCATCGAACCGTAGTTTGGGTCTCTTATCAACATGGATTTATATCCCTCCCACACATCACATAGAGTTTCAGTTTCACCTTGGGAGAATACAATAATTATCGTTTTAACTTCCATGAACTTATTATAAGTAAATATCCTTTCAATTGAATTCTCCTCTAATGTAATCTAGTTTTTCGTTACTTGTGTTAGTTGATTAAGGTGCCATTATTTTTCTTTTTCGACCAATGAGTCATGAACATTGCCTCGTCTTTATCTTATAGAGCTCCAAGTGTATCAGACAACTCATAAAATTTTGTGAGATGTGCATATGGATCTTTGTTCGAATTGCAGTATAGCAGCAAGAAGCAAAATATTTGGAAGAATTCCCTCCAGGTTTTTATTGTGTCCACAGGGATTAATGGGAGGGAAAAAATGTCGTTCAACAATCTCTACGTCTCTAAGCTTGGGTTGAATGGTTTAAAAGCGTAAAATACGGAAAGAAAAGCATATGAACAAGTAAAGAATACATTCTTTAGAGAGGAGACAACTCGTCGGGAATTGAATTTCATCTACCTTGTCAAATACTTAAATCTACCTATCAGTTGTACACAACCTAAATCTCTAATCAATATCATCATGTATTGCTCACATCAGCGTTCGTGTCTGAAGTGTCGACCAGAGTTCTACCATATTGTCTCATTGGTGATGTCTCACACAACTAAATAACATGGAGCATTAAACATCAATACCCATGGTGAATATTAGCTCTAAATCTATTTCTAGAGTTTAGAACCTAACAGATGTTCATCTTAGATCAAGATCTGAAGAGTATATGTCTATAGCAACTCAAATCCAAACATAAAGCAAGTAAAATAAGTTTAACATTGATATAAATTTCTAAAATAAATCTTGCAAAAAGCCATGATCAATACATATACATAAAATCAAAGTAAACTTACAAACAAACCCTAACAATAAAGAATACAAAGATAATAAGGAAGATGAACCGACAACTCTCGCAGTGTCAAGACGATTGATGCAAATCCAACTCTGGATCATCAAGATGCAGCCTCTAATGTTGTTATCTAAGTCTCTCTACTCAAAACATGTGTTGCTGGAGTTGGGGTTAAAAGATCCCAAAACCATGCCCTAAAAATATTTGTAAAAGTGAATAAATAGGGGTTGGACATCGCAGACCGCACTCAGCCCGCTCAGAGGGTGCTCAGCGCCATCAAAAAAAACTAGTTCCTTGTTTTCTTCATTCCTTGCGAACCGTAACTCTGATTGACGCATGGTCAGAAGCGTTGGAAAGCTTATTCATTGCTCTACAAGACAATGAATAAATAACATTGCTTGAATACCTTTAAAAAATGAGATAAAAACAATCAAACTCAGTGATATATACATGATAACGCACAATATACGCTATGACATAAACTATACAAAATGTACACAAAAGTTGAGGTTTATTAGTACAAAACAAATGAATAAAGCCGATGAGTGATAATTATTCACACTAAAATTCACAACAATTTAGAACTCATCAAACTCTCCCCAACTTAGACTTGTTTGTCCTAAAACAAGAATCAATCAACCTAAAGAGCAAAAGCAATCGCCAAGAATTCATGCTCAACAAGTTTTTACAAACGAAAACAAATGTATGGTCTAGTTATCAAAAGTACAAACAAAGAAATGCTTACCACTAAACTACAACGACGCAACGAATATGAAACAAAGTCTAAGCACCAAACACATGTCAAAAATTCTAAAGCAACAAAATTTCAAAAGTGAATCACACCTATGAGGGATGAAAAACAAATATGAGGGATTAAATCACACCCAACAATCATGCAAATATCGATAAAATTATGCATTCATCTAAAACAAACTCATATTGAAAGTATAAAAGAAAAAATCACAAGGACTTTAATGGGTTGTAATGTGGCTTGCCTAACAGAGAAGGGTCAATTTCTAAAGGTAATTGAAAAAAAAACTTACCTAATCCAATGAGAATGATCATTTCTCACAATCTCAAGCATTCACAAATTTCCTTCACCTTTTCTTTCCTCCTTCATCATTTGTTACAACCTTTGGCACAACTTATTAGCACATTTTATTTGCTATTTTTTTTCTTTTTCAATGCCTTTTCTCTTTCTTTTTCTTTTTCTATTCTTTTTCACTTTTTTCTTTCTTTTTCAATCTTTTTCTTTCTCAACTGCATAGCAACCAACCTTTTCTTCTTTCCAACTTGAATACAACCAATCATTTAATGTGAATGCTCCCAACTTATTAGGCAAGGGAAAAAATCCAACCACAAATCATGGTTATGGTTTAAGAAAAATATTAGAATCCATACAAAAATGAGTTCAACACTAACATGGATTCTAACAATGGCTCAAAGGGGTAAGAAAATTCTCACTCACTCACAAGGTAAATTGAGTATTTGGTCAAGTGGTTGTGCTCAAAACCAAACAAAGAGCCTTGATCATTTTCATGCTTTTACACAATTAAACAAAAATGCAAGATTTAACATAAATCAAATGAGTTAAACAAGAATGTTGGTCGCCTGTGCATATAGTAAACAATGGAAGGTTTCCTCACATTTGGGCTATGAACTAAAGTGATTCACAAATGAACAAAAATTGCAAGAGAATAAATGGCATGTTATTTGTACAAAGCCTAAGGTTCTATTGGTTGCAGAATAGGGCAAGCAGCAAAAATTTTTATTTTCAGAAGAATTCCCTCCGGGATTTATGTCGTGTCCACAGAGATCGGTTCGAGGGAAAGAATGTCGTTGGACAGTCTCTCGCGTTTATGAGTTTGGATTAAAATAGTTTCAAACAAGAAAACATAAAAGTAAACATTAAAACAAAAAGAACTCATTCCTCAGAGAGAAAAACTTGTCCGGTCATGCATATAAATCAATCCTCACAAACTTAAACTTACCGACCAGTTATACTCCACCTACAATACTCCTCAATATCACCCAGCATTGCTCACAACACAGGTTATGTCTAACGCAAAGTTGAGATAACAACCGTGTCACTCTCTTCGTCACTCTCGCGAGTGAAGCCTCAAAACACGGAAGGCATTAAGATTTGACGCCTATTAAAGATTGTTAGCTCCTAAATCTATCTCTAGAGTCCAGAAACTACCAGATAACCATCCCTAATCGAAGTTCGTGAGGGTTATGTCTAACACAACCCAAACCCCGCGCATAAAGCAAAAATCTGAGACAATCAACAATAAATATTTGTAAAGCAGATATCATATAACGCCATGGGCGACAAATATACATGAGTTCAGAATAAATACATATACACAACCCAACATAGTAGAAAAACACAAAGAAGAAAAGAAATGAACCAAACATCTCGCGGTTTGTCAACGTTGATCGATGATCAACCCACCCCGGTTCATCCGTATGCATGCTTCCATGTTGTTTTCTAAGCTAATCTATCAAAGAATGAGGTTGATGAAGTTGGAAGATCAAAAATCACCTCCAAACAACATCCCTTCTAAAAATGAACTAAATACAAAATTCTGGTTTCAGACCCACCGCCCGGCGCTAGAAAGCACCGCCCGGCGCTGCCCACTTTTCCTCTCACATCAGCTACGTACATAAACTGCCTAATAACAAATATCTAGCACCGCTCGGCGCTGGAAATACCGCCCGGCGCTAGCCCAAAAATATGGCACGCTCCTGTAAGTCTCTTATTTCAATCCTCTTATTTCCTCCGCCGCAGCACCGCCCGGCGCTCAAAACACACCGCCCGGCGCAGCAAAATGTACCGCCCGGCGCAGCAGAGGCGCAACTGACAGCAACAGCAAAAATTCTGCACTATTTTATTCGTAACTTCCGCATCGTAACTCTGTTTGACGCACGATTTTAAGCGTTGTAAAGCTTATTCAATGCTCTTTATGAATATGGCCAGACATCCTTGATTGGATACCTGCAAGAATGAGATAAAATCAATTAAACTCAATGATATTTACAATATACGCAATATATACACTAAAAAGTAAAGTAAACGTATTTATAAACAAATTGGGGTTTATTCAAACGATATCAACAAAAAAGTATCGATAAGTGCAACAAAACATATATACAAAAATAGGTACAATTTGCACTTATCAAACTCTCCCCAACTTACCAAATTGTTTGTCCACAAACAAGAATCAAACAAACTTGAAAACGCGCAAGCAATATCCAAAGAAAGACGAATCAACAGGTTTTGAAAAACGGAAACGAATGAATGGTTCAAATGAAAACGGTACACACAAAAAAGTAAATACTTATCACTAAACTGCGACGACAACATAGTCAGGAAACAAATGCAAAATACAAAAATCATGCCAAACATCCTAAAACAACACAAGTTCCAATGTGAATCACACCTAGTAAAAACAATCATCGATAGATGAAAAACACAAAATAAGGTTCTTTACACTCACACAACACTCATGCAAACAAAAGACTAAATTATGCATACCTCCACAAATTCATATTGAACATACAAAGGCAAGAATCACAAGGACTTTCAAGGTTGTAACGTGGTCGGGTAAACAAACAAGGGGCAATTTCTAAAGGTAATTGAAACAAAAACTTGCCTAAACCTAAGGGAGTGATCAACTCACAAAGATTCACGCACAAAATTTCAACCAACTTCTTCCAAAATCGCAAGTGCTACACAACACACAATACTTATTTAGCACAATTATTGAAACTCTTTTTTTTTCCTTTTTCAAGGATTTTTCTTTTTCTTCCTTTTTTCTTTCTTTTTCTCTTTCACAAATTTTTCTCTTTTTTCTTTTCTTTTTCAATCCGTATAGAATCCAACCAATGAGTACACAATCATCCTCTCCCCAACTTGAATTCAACCGCACCATCATGTGAATACTCCCTACTTTCTAAGGCAAGGAAAAAATCCATACAATAACACAAAGTTGAGGTCCAAGAAAAAACAAAATCCATTCAAAAATAAGTGAACTAAATACTCATAGACAAGCATTAAGTTCAAATAAGAACATGGATCAAAAAGCTCAAAGGGGTTACAAATGATCACACGCTCACAAGGTGAATTGACTATTTGGCTAAGGTGGTTGTGCTCAAAATGAAACAATTGCCTTGATCCTTTTCATGCATTCATATACACAACATAAACAACAGATTCAACATAATAAAATTCAGTTAGAACAAGAATGTCGGTACTCCGCATATATGAACAATGGAAAGCCACCTCACAAAAAGGTTGGGAACTAAAGTGATTCACACAAGAACAAGTATACAAAAGAATGGATGGCATGGACGTTTGTAAAATTCCTAAGTATCATGAATATGCTAAAGTCAAGAAAGCGATAAATACATACCTCGGACGTGTACAAAACTTAACAATATCATTACCATACATCCGCAAGTTGAAACGCACCAACTTGGAAAATCACAAAAGCATCCTCAAATAAGTCAATCAAAATTTGTGAGCAAACAACAACCAAAAACATTTGAAAAGAAAAACTATAAAACATGCTTGTTTTACGTCGTAAGCTCGACGCCTTTACAATGCTTAGCTAGAAACTTCCTCTCTTCATGCCATGGTGATGTCTCACCGCACAACCAAAAGCAAGCGTCCTAACCAAACACTTGAACAAACGTTAAAAGAAACAAAAATGTACAAGTATCAGTATAGACAAGTGAAAATATACAAAATATACGATATCTACAAAACTCAAAAACAAAGAAACTATCGCAATGCGATTCAATATCAAAACCAATCCCCGGCAACGGCGCCATTTTGTTGGTTGCAGAATAGGGCAAGCAGCAAAAATATTTATTTTCGGAAGAATTCCCTCCGGGATTTATGTCGTGTCCACAGAGATCGGTTCGAGGGAAAGAATGTCGTTCGACAGTCTCTCGCGTTTATGAGTTTGGATTAAAATAGTTTCAAACAAGAAAGCATAAAAGTAAACATTAAAACAAAAAGAACTCATCCCTCAGAGAGAAAAACTTGTCCGGTCATGCATATAAATCACTCCTCACAAACTTAAACTTACCGACCAGTTATACTCCACTTACAATACTCCTCAATATCACCCAACATCGCTCACAACACAGGTTATGTCTAACGCAAAGTTGAGATAACAACTGTGTCACTCTCTTCATCACTCTCGCGAGCGAAGCCTCGAAACACGGAAGGCATTAAGATTTGACGCCTATTAAAGATTGTTAGCTCCTAAATTTATCTCTAGAGTCCAGAAACTACCAGATAACCATCCCTAATCGAAGTTCGTGAGGGTTATGTCTAACACAACCCAAACCCCGCGCATAAAGCAAAAATCAGAGACAATCACTAATAAAGATTTGTAAAGCAGATATCATATAACGCCATGGGCGACAAATATACATGAGTTCAGAATAAATACATATACACAACCCAACATAGAAGAAAAACACAAAGAAGAAAAGAAATGAACCAAACATCTCGCGGTTTGTCAATGCCGATCGACGATCAATCCACCCCGGTTCATCCGTATGCATGCTTCCATGTTGTTTTCTAAGCTAATCTATCAAAGAATGAGGTTGATGAAGTTGGAAGATCAAAAATCACCTCCAAACAACATCCTTCCAAAAATGAAGTAAAATGAACTAAATACAAAATTCTGGTTTCAGACCCACCGCCCGGCGCTAGAAAGCACCGCCCGGCGCTGCCCACTTTTCCTCTCAATCAGCTGCGTACATAAACTGCCTAGTAACAAATATCTAGCACCGCTCGGCGCTGGAAATACCGCCTGGCGCTAGCCCAAAAATATGGCACGCTCCTGTAAGTCTCTTATTTCAATTCTCTTATTTCCTCCGCCACAGCACCGCCCGGCGCAGCTGACAGCAACAGCAAAAATTCTGCACTGTTTTATTCGTAACTTCCACACCGTAACTCCGTTTGATGCACGATTTGAAGCGCTTTAAAGCTTATTCAATGCTCTTTATGAATATGGCCAGACATCCTTGATTGGATACCTGCAAGAATGAGATAAAATCAATTAAACTCAATGATATTTACAATATACGCAATATATACACTAAAAAGTAAAGTAAATGTATTTATAAACAAATCGGGGTTTATTCAAATGATATCAACAAAAAAGTATCGATAAGTGCAACAAAACATATATACAAAAATAGGTGCAATTTTCACTTATCAGGTTCATAAACTTGCTATGTTTTAGAAGGCAATGAACACATACCTTGACAATGCAACTTTCTTTCAAACTCTTATCACCACCATACATTTTCTTGTTGAAACACTCAAACTTGAACAATCACAAAATGCATCCTCAAGCTAATAAAAAAACAAAACTTGAGAACAAACACAAAAATTTTCTAAAAAATAAACATTAATTACTAATACATATTAACACAAGTTCAAAAATGGGTGAAAGTGGACAAAAGAATGGAAGATTTTTCCACATAAAGCAAGGTGCGCTAAGCGCCCTCTGTGCGCGCTAAGCACGAACAGGCTTGCTCAGAATTTTCAAAAGTGCAACTTCTCTCATGCAATCCATCCACTTTCACTCTACACTAACTATACTACTAAATGCAAAGCTATACAAACTAAAAAACCGTTGGGTTTCCTCCCAACCAGTGCTTATTTCACGTTGTTAGCTCGACGCCTTATTTACGTACAAGCTCCTCCATGTTTCTTGGTTCACCGGCTGCTACCAAATAAACCTGGGCAACACTTGAGCAAACGTGAACGAAAAACAAAAATATATACAAACACATACACAAACATGTTGGACAACACATATATACAATCACTTGAACAAACATTAATGGAAACAAATATGTAGAATCACATATGGAAAAGAACTATAAACAAGTATAGAACATAAAAACAAAACACATACATGTACAAATATGGACAATTTGATATACAAATATCTTTACAACTATACAATATAAACAAGTTAATGTATAATATAGACAAGTATGTACAAAGCTTAGAAATATAGAAATTATTGCAATGCGATTCAATATCAAAACACCAATCTCCGGCAACGGCGCCATTTTGTTTGAACTGCAGTATGGCGGCAAGAAGCAAAAGATTTGGAAGAATTCCCTTCGGGTTTTTACTGTCTCCACAGGGATCGGTACGAGGGAAAGAATGTTGTTCAACAATCTCTATGTCTCTAAGCTTGGGTTGAATGGTTTAAAAGCGTAAAATACGGAAAGAAAAACATATGAACAAGTAAATAATACATTCTTTAGAGAGGAGAGAACTCGTCATGAATTGAATTTCATCTACCCTATCAAATACTTAAATATATCGATCAGTTATACAAAACCTAAATCACTCATCAATATCATCACGTATCGCTCGCATCAGTGTTCATGTCTGAAGCATCGACGAGAGTTCTACCGTATTGTCTCATCGGTGATGTCTCACGCAACTAAACCACACAGAGCATTAAACATCGATGCCCACGGTGAATATTAACTCTAAATATATTTTTAGAGTTCAGAACCTAACAGATGTTCATCTTAGATCGATATCTGAAGAGTATATATCACTACTACAAAATACGCCTTCGGTAACACTAATTCTACTACGGTTATGCATTCCACCGTTGTAATATCGCAAACTGGATGCGCCTGATATATTTTTTATTTTTTGAAAGTTATTTAATCACTATTGATATAAACAATCGTGGTGATAAAGTATTAGTTACAAGTTTCGAATCCTAGCAACTACAGTTTTTCCATTTTTCCTATTACAAAAAGCGCATGTCACTTAAGTTCAAAAATAAATAAAAAATTAAACACTATTTAACCAAAGTTTTAGTCTACAACTGTTGTAATAATATCTGCATTCCACTGCGGTTGTAAATATCAACCGTGGTTAAAGTTTTTTTCCTGATAAATTTAAAACAAAACAGATTCATTATTTCCTTCATAACATACCCTAAGTGAACTAGCAAACTAGCGAACCGGAGACGACAACGATAGCGATAGCGATAGTAAAATATTCATCTTCACAATCTTCGTTCATTTGAATCTTCATTCTTGATAATCTTCACTATCTTCACTCTTGGACTCTTTGAAATACGGTATGTTTCGTGCAAACTTCACTCTCTTCCTCATCTTCCTAATTCTTGATAATCTTCACCATCTTCATTCTTATTTGATTTTGTGGTCTGTTTTTGGCAAAGCTCATATGCTTTATCCATATGCTTAAGATTTAGAGTTGTATTATTGTATTGAACATGTTTTATGTTTTGTTGTTGGATTGTGTGGTCTGTTTCTTGTAAAGTTCATATGCTTTATCCATATGCTTAAGATTTAGAGTTGTATTATTGTACAGAATATGCTTTAGTTTTTCGACATGCTTTAGGTTTAGATTTTGTTGTGCCATTCACAATATTGTTTTGATATAAATTTCAGAATTTATTATGGATCGTAGTTGGATGAAAGCTGATAGATTAGGTCCGGTATATGAGAAAAGAGTTCTTGAATTCCTTAAATACACTGATCAAAATTTTCCTGACAATAATGGTATCTTTTATTGTCCTTGTGTTAATTGCAGGAATATAAAGAAAGGTACAAAGGATGAGATATTCCATCACCTATGTTGTGATGGTATATGTCAAAATTATACAATATGGACGTGGCATGGTGAGGTGGAAAAAAATCGAAACCATGCGTCACAAAGTCACGAAGTTGATGAAGATGAATATATGGATGACCGTTTAGAAGACATGTTCCGTGATATTGGAGAATGTTCTTTTAAGAAAGCCCATATTTATGATACTTTATGTAGTGATAAGGACACCTTTTTATATAAGGGTTACACAAGTTTTACACGATTGTTTGCGGTTTTAAAATTGTTTAATCAGAAAGCAAAAAATGGGTGGTCGGATAAAAGTTTCACGAAATTGCTTCATTTTCTAAAACTAATGCTACCAGAAGATAACAATTTTCCTGATCGTTGTTATGATGCCAAGAAGATATTGTGTCCAATGGGTTTGAAGTATATAAAAATACATGCATGCCCTAATGATTGTATATTATACAGGAAAGAGTATGAAAATTTTGATCAATATCCGAAATGTAGGGTGTCGTGTTACAAGCTGAAGGACAACAATGGTGATGACAATGACAATGTTAGTAGGAAGAGGCCTCCTGCTAAAATGTTATGGTACTTGCCAATAATTTCAAATTTCAAGATATTTTTTGCTAATGCGGATGCCACAAAGAATATTAGATGGCATGCAGATTATAGAAAATGTGATGGAAACATACGCCATGTAGCTAATTCTTTGTAATGGAAGAAAATTGATTCGTTGTTTCTAGATTTTGGCACTGAACCAAGAAACCTTAGGCCTGGACTTGCCACCAATGGAATGAACGCCTTTGGTAATATGAATACTTACCATTATTCGTGGCCTATTCTTTTCACGATTTATAGCCTATCTCTTTGGTTGTGCATGAAGCATAAGTATATATTGTTAAGTATTATGATTTCTGGACTACAACAACCTGGAAACGGCATAGATGTTTATCCAAGTCCATTAATTGAAGATCTAAGACTTTTGTGCGAGGAAGGCGTTGAAGTTGATAATGCATATTCTGGTGAAAAGTTTAAGATGCATGCAATGTTATTTTGCACCATCAACGACTTTCCTGTATATGGTAATTTGGCTGGATATAGTGTCAAAGGACATAAAGCATGTCCTATTTGTGAATCTGATACATGTTATCACCAACTTGAGTTTAGAAAAAAGATGGTTTACCTTGGGTATCAGAAATTTCTAAAACCTGGCCATTCTTATCATAAATTGCGGAAGGCTTTTAATATAGAGCAGGAGTTTGATATTGCTTCTAAACCTGTAACCCGAGATGAATTTTATCAAAGACAAAAGCACATTAATGTTGTCCTTGGAAAGAGAGAAAAAAAAAGGCAAATTGTTAAGAAAAATATATGGAAAAGAGGTCTATGTTCTTTGATCTTCCATATTGGTCAAGTCTCGATGTATGACATTGTCTTGATTTGATGCATGTGGAGAAAAATGTGTGTGATAGTTTGATTGGAACACTTATAAACATTCCAAGAAAGACTAAAGATAGTAAGTAATCTCGTCTCGATATGGAGGCGATGTGTATAGGAAAACAATTGGCTCCAATAGAAAAAGGGAAAATAACTTATCTGCCTCCGGCTTGTTACACTCTATGTAAAAAGGAAAATAAAAGTTTTTGCGAGTGTTTGCATGGTATCAAAGTTCCCCAAGGTTACTCATCAAACATCAAGAAACTTGTATCAATGAAAGATCTCAAGTTAATTGGTTTGAAATCTCATGATTGTCATGTCTTGATGGAACAACTTCTACCAGTGGCTATCTGTGGCATCCTACCAAAAAATATGAGAGTAATTATCACCAGATTGTGTTTGTTCTTCTATGCCATATGTAATAAAGTTCTTGATTTCAAAAACTTAGATGAATTAGAAGATGAAGCTGCCATACTCTTGTGTCAATTGGAGATGTATTTTCCTCCATCATTTTTTGACATTATGGTTCACTTACCTGTTCATCTAGTTAGAGAACTCAGAATTTGTGGTCCAGTTTATTTAAAGTGGATGTATCCAATAAAGCGATACATGAATACCTTTAAAGGATATACGAAAAATCATCACCGACCAAAAGCTTTGATTGTTGAAAGGTACATCAGAGAAGAAGCTATTGAGTTTTGTACAAACTATTTTTCAGAAGCAGAGTCTATAGGAATTCCAAAGTCTCGTCATGCTGATACTGAAGGTAGATGTATTCAAGGTTTAAATGTTAACTCAATGGCTTGGGATGTAGTTATTCAGGCACATTTCTATATATTGAATAATCTTGAAAAAGTTCAACCTTACGTGGCTAATCACAAAAGACTTTTGAAGAAAAGATATCCACGAATGAGTGACAAGTTGTTGTTGATCAAACATAACAAGTGTTAGAACAAAATTTGTTCTTGATATTTTCTTTTTAGTTTTGATGAAAAAAAGTATTAAAAGTATAATGGTTTATTTGATGTGTGTTTTATTTATGCAGGTTCTTGGCTTGTACATAAATAATCAGAATATGTTTACTTAAGATACACTTGGAGTTGCTTCATTGCTAGCTTCCGGTGGCAAAGTCTGAAAAAATATTTCTAATGTAGTTTGATGAAGACTCTGAACTGAAGGCCTCAGCAATCAGACGAGTCTCTACACTTAGTAATTGTATATCAGCATGCGGTACCATTCAGAGTTGGTGATAAAGTTGTGGACTATCCGTACTACTGAAAGCAAGTTGTATTGTCTTATCAGCTTGTCAACTCGAGTCTACAGGATTGCATGGCTCAAGAAAAGCTGGTACGTTCTATGGATATCTACTCCCAACGGCTCTATTAGTATAGAACCTCTTGAAGACTCAAAGGTTAAATGTGTTACACAATGGATTCATAAATCTGTTATGCATCCATCTCCAACGTATCTTGTACTTTGGAGCAAAAGCAAAGACACTTGATCAAGTAACCTTCTCAACAGCTAGTTTCTAGAAATCCCATATATATGGCTGAAGATTCAAACCTGAATTTTTAACAAGGATTCTTCTATTGAATGAGTAACAAGATCAAGCAATTATCAACTCTATGTAATAGGCAGATTTTCTGTTTTAGGTTGTAATTGTAATAGCCTTAAGATTTCTTAACCTTGTATATATTCAAGAAATCTTAAGTGCTTTAGGTCTTTTTATGGTGATCTCCCATACCTCTGATGCGTGCATCATGTACACCTTGTTCTCTATTATGTTGAGCCTTCAGTAGTTTAGATTAAGTCTCCTGCTATGTGCTTGAGCAAAAGAAAGTCTTAGACGTGTGCTCTAAGAAAAGGTAAGTCTCAACCAGAAGACAGATGAGTAGGTGGCTCAGTCAGATGGTGTGAGTTAAAGAAGTATTAGACATGTGCTATAAGCAAAGGAAAATCTCAACCGGAAGACAGATGAGCAGGTGGCTCATTCAGATGGTGTGAGCAAAGGATAAGTCTTAGACATGTGCTCTAAGCAAAGGGAAGTCTCAACATGAAGACAGATGAGCAGGTGGCTCTGTCAGATGGTGTGACAAAAGGGTAAGTCTTAGACATGCGCTCTAAGAAAGGGAAGTCTCAGATAGTTGGTCTGAGCAGTTGCAAAAGACTTATGCAGAAGCATAAACGATTGTAATCATGAAATGGTTATAATGAAAAGCTCTTGCGCGGCAAGGGGACTGGACTACTCTCAGTTAGGGGAGGAACTAGTATAAATATTTTGTGTCTTCTGCTGTTATTTTATTTACTTTTGTTGTATCCACTTCCAAATGAATTAACTCAGAATCTGAACATCAGTTCTGATTCTGAGACTCTGATCAGAAGCTAAATAATAAGAAAACGCGAAACACAATTCAACCCCTCCCCCCTTCTTGTGTACTTTTCACACCTTCAATTGGTATTAGAGCATGGTCTGTGCTTA
This sequence comes from Lathyrus tuberosus, assembly GCA_022829125.1. Taxonomy (NCBI): domain Eukaryota; kingdom Viridiplantae; phylum Streptophyta; class Magnoliopsida; order Fabales; family Fabaceae; genus Lathyrus; species Lathyrus tuberosus. Next base: position 2,231,108 of record JALAZF010000414.1, on the reverse strand, counting down.
ACACTTAACAGTGGTACAGATATTGATCCAATAAGAAAAGTATATTTCTTCTTCAAGAAAGAATCAAGTGCCACATAAAAAATATCATACGGCTTTTTCTACCATATTCAAATGGGTGATTCCATTGAATTTAAATGATGGAAAAGCTAAACAGATTTTTAACTCATCGGACTTGATAAAAGGTTGCTGAAGGTCTATAGAATATCTTTGAAAAAGGTATTACTATAGAAGTTGATGGTGTTATATATGATCTTTTTGAAAATCTCTTTCACCAACTCAGAAGATGCATATTGAATATCTTCAGAGGTAGTTGCATTCTGGTAGATGCACTATCTCACTTCTGAGTATATCAACATCATTGATATGTCTGATGCTTGGACTATCTTTGAAGTCTTGTGCTAGGGTTTGTGGAATTAGTTTTTGAAGCTTAAAGTGGTTACACTTTATCTAATATTTTCAAACAAATTCTAAGAGGACTGTTTCTTGACTTAAATCTAAAGTCACCATTTTTTTTTTATGTTTACATCCTGAATCTGCTGTGCTCTGAAGGTTTGTCTTACAATCTTTAAAGAAAAGAAATGAAGTTGGATGATGAAAAACTATTCAATAGATCACCTTCTCCTTTTTAGCTTAAGTTCTATGGAATGACTAATGATGAGAAACTTAGGTTTCTTGTCGGAAGAACTTCCATACTGGCTGAATAGATTGTGATATGAAAAATTTCCAACTAATTTCCCAAATGTAAAAGCAAGATGTAATTTCTACCAGAACCTAATATCAGATGCTCGTCAATGTTTAATCATTTGAAGCTAATATTAGTGCAGGATACAGATGAAGAGAAGCATTTGTGTTCTGAAATAAAAATCAAATATTGAAAAGCAAGACATGTTGGTAAAGCTATCTTGTTTCAAAATATTTGATTATATGGAGTTTGTTCTTTAAGGTGATATCTTAATAAACTCCATTGCTTCTTGGTTGAGGACCATTATGGAAGTTGTTTTAAAAGAGATTTATATGAGAAGTCTTTAATTTCTCTTTGAGTTCTATTAGTTGTACTGAGACAGTACTCTGAACTGCTTTATGTCAATCTCTGATAGCTAACGCCATCGGGTTCTGAGCTTGTCAATGATTTCAAAGTCAAAAGATTTAATCCAAGATAATGAGACTATTGACATTGCTTAGAACAAGATTTTGTGCCTATCATATCTCATTCTAGACTTATACTCTGGAGTGACTTATGATCTGTTGTTAGATTGAGATGTATGGCACAAAAGAGTCTGTTTGTACTTACATGTATGGTCTTATAGAAATATGAGTGTCACAATGTATCTGCTACAGATATCAAAGAAATAAGTAGAGGCATCTTCCATATGGTTGTTTACAACATTGATTGGAAGAAGACCCAACGGCCCATATTCAAGTACTGGTGGTACTAAATTTGGTGGGAGTTGTGGAATCAGTGGTTAGACAGCCATTGAATCAGAATCCACTCAAAGCTGTGTTCAGACTCTATTGGTCAAGTCAGAATATTGAATCGAGTCTGACCAAACAAAAAAAAGTGATATGTTTGTTCTTTTTTGGCTTTTCTTTTGATTCAATGAAACATTTGTTTAGATTTAAATACAAAGTTTATGTTAGATCTCTAGAGAAGTTCTTTTGAAAAAGAGAACTTCAGAAGTCTTTAAGAGAAACCTCTATTGTGTTTGTCTATAGTGAATGTCTTATCAAACCAGATGATGATCACATTTATGAAAACAATTTTCTCATCTTTGTGTTGATACTATTGCTTGTTAGCTATCTAAAGAAGACAATTCAATATTCATCTATCACTCATGACTCTTGTTTCAAGATAAAGTGCTAGTTCTGAATAGAATCTTAAAAACTTGTAACAGACAAATTATATCTTTGTCTAAGCCTAGACTCACTAGACTCTGATGTTTGATAGCTTCTGAAAGTTGTCAGTTTCTGAGGTTCAGAAAAAGATTCTTTTTTACTGTCTTAAGCAATTTTAGTAAAAAGCTTTTCTAAAAGCTTTTCTAATACTTAAACTTTCATGAAGGTGAAACTCATCTGGTGGAATTGAAATATTTGCTGGATAAAGAACCTTTGGGTAATGATGTTTTCTCTTTTAGTACTTGATGTTACTATTCCCTGTCCAATGAAACATCATTGTGTCCTTTTTCTGACAAGATTCTTATTTCTGTACGATTCTTGTTTAGTTTCTTTTCTTTCTTCTTCTTCTTCCTCTCTTTCTTCTTTTCCTCTTGTTTGTGTGCTGATCAAACCAAACTTGAAATGAGTTCTTCAGTTTATTCTCCTTTAAATCAACTGATTATCATCAATGAAAAGTTTGTGGATTTTGATGAGTTACTTAAGATTTGTTTCAACTTCTGGGAAACTGTGTCTAAACAAAGGTGGAATGGCTACTTTGAGATGCTCTGTGGTTTCACTTATCCAAGTCTTGTCAAAGAGTTTTGGATTAGTGCCTTCATTGTTGAGCTGAATTCTGAGTATGTTATTCTGTCTAGAGTAACTGGTGTTTCTATTACAGTAACCTCAAAGGCGATTGCAAATGTGATCAATTGTGAGGAGATTGGAGAAATTCTAGGAACTCTTGTTTGGGAACACTATCTTTCTACTTGGCGTATCTTTGTAGATCCATCTAATACATTAGTGGTTTTTAATCTTCTTCCTGATGTTGTTGTTTGGAGTCAGATTCTGAATTCAAAATTACTACCTAAGGATCATGATTTAGACCAAGTGGACCCTATTGATCTTCCTCAAGTTATGTTTAACCATCTGAAGAGGTCTCTTTCTTCTTTTAAAAAGGGAAAGACCTTCTTCATACCTTTTGGACGAGTTATTTTTGAATTACTTGTTCAACAAGGGGTTAACATAACTTCTGAGGCTAGTTCTTCCAAGATTTGGAGAGACAAGTATGAATTTATCTATAAAAGATTATGATGTTAGATTTTATGCATAGTTATGCTTTGTATTGTTGTTGAAATCTTTGTATTAAGCATCTTATTAATAAAATCTGAGTTTGTTCATGCTTGTGTTCAGTTTTAACTGGTTAATATTTATTTGTGTTATTCACTGAGAATCTGAAACAGATAAAAGAACTCAAATGTTTGCAACTTGTTTCATTAATAAAAAGGAAGTTATTACAAGACAATTAGATTTTTCTATTCTAATGGATGTGTCCTAAGGAACTCCATAGGATCATCTGACATGTCTAGATTGTCTAAGAAATCTTGCCATTCTTCCTTAGTAAACTACAAAGCCTCCTTCCTCAGTTTGTTTCTGCGTCTGAATCAAGAAGACTTCTTTCTTCTGTGTGTCTTCACAAAGGATGCTGAAGAGGAGAGCACTTTTGAAGCTGTTTGCTTGCTTGCAGGTTCTTCAACTGCGGCTTTGCTTTGATTTGCTTGAGTTGAAGCATTCAGTAGTGCTTGTCATACCCTAAATTTTGACCCTAGATTTCATCACCATTCTAGGGGCATCAGACATTTCTTTGCTAACCCTAACCATTGTTCAAGTTGTTTCTTGCTTGGTTTCATCTGAATTAGGGTTTTGCATCAAGAGAATCAAGAGGAGCTTTGTTTGATCAATCAATGTTTTGGATTGATCATCAACCTATCAAGTGTATATACACTCAATAGGCTTATCTTCATCAAGAATCAAGTGCAAATTGACCTTATTACAAGTTCTTTGAAGCTCAATTTCATCTGGCCCAAAATTAGGGTTTTGCTTGGAAAAAGTCAACTGTGCCTTTGACTTTTAATCAAAGCATGATCCAAAATCTTGGGACATGATTCAAGATGCTCAAATACATCCTTGGATTCCATCCAGGATGTTTTAAAAGTTCAAGAGTGCAAGATCATTGAAGATCACACAATTGAATTCATCTGATACACAAGCTTTATCTGACAAAGTCAACCTTTTGACTTTTTGGATTTTTTGTCAAAATGAAGGTCCCCAAGCCAAATTTCATCAAGACATGTTTGATCAATGAGTTTGAGCATGAAAAATCAAGAATTGAGTGGTTTCTTGCAAAAGGGGCAAAGTTAAGAAACTTGAATTTGTCTAAGTATAGGAAAAAACCCTAGTTTTGGTGCCAACTTTGGAGAGTCATAACTTTCAATATACACATCCAATTTTTGTGTTCCAAAGATCAAATTGAAGCCCTCACAACATACTACAACTTTTCACTTTGAGTCCATCTCCAGAAAGTGCTTAGATTTTGAGTTATGGAGCCATCAAGTTTGGAAAAATCTTCCAACACTTAGAAATTTTTCCAAGACAGGTTTTGTTCATTGAAAGTACCAATCTTTGGAGCCAGTTTTCACCATGATCCCTTGGGATTCAAGAAATTCATCAAACATGAAAGTTGTAAAGCATGTTCAGGGCTTTTCAAAAAGTACATGAACTCCTCCATAGCATTTATGAGCTAGGAGTTTCAAAGAGGAGAAGTTGGCCTCAAAACCTGATTTTTCAATTCATGTTCTAGGCAAACCATGAGTGCAAATCCATGCCAAACCAACTCAATCTGATCTTGAAGGTTATGTTTCTTCTAAATCTCTATTTAATTGAGTGTTTACACAAATCCTTGGTGCATTACATAAGGTATTAAACCATTATCCATGTGATCATGCCACTTATGGAATGTTTTACAATAAAGATCACACTTCCATTTCCCTAAAGGGGCTTTAATCACAAAGTCCACTCTTCTTGATCTTTGTGACTGTTGTTTTTGCACAAACCTTTTGGAAAAGGTCAGAAGCAACCTCTCAACAACCCTACAGCATGGTAAAATGCACTGGAACCTCAAATTTCATTGAAATCGTCCCTTTGCATTTCAACTAAACCATGAACCAAACCATTTGCAATTCTGCAGAATCTCAAGCCTAACTCTTTCCCTATAAATAGAGGATCCTTATAAGCCTCAAACACACAACAAAACCTCAGCATTCCTCCCCTCAAAAGCCCTCAAACCAGAAACTTGCCCTAATTTCCTTTTGTGCCAAGTAACCTCTAACTTGCACAAACTTGCAATTTGCCTTCCACAAACAACAAACCGCTCAAACAACCATCCAAACACATCACAAATCATCCTTTGAAGGTGTCCAAACCTTCAACTTCACCCCCAATCCACCAGAATCAGAAAGTCAACCCTTGAAACCTCATATTTTGACTTTTTTGCATTTTCAAGCCATGTCTTGATTCTGTCCATTTCCAAACCTTCCAATATATCAAACACACTCTAATAAAAATCCCTAATGTAATACCCTAATTTTTACCCCTAAGATCCCACATATCATTTTGCATCTCATACCACAAACAAGATCACACATTCGTCCCCTCTTTTGTAGGATTGTGCCTTGCAGGGATCTTTGAGTTTGTGTGCGTTTGTTAGTTGTTTTATTGCTTAATTTGTTGATGTTTACTAACCATTAATTAAAATCCAAAAATATTTTGTTTCCTTTCACTAACATTTTCAGGGGAAGAACAGGTTAACAAATACCAAAAAATCAGTCCCGCAGCTCGAATGAATTCCATCTGAACAAAATCAAAGTTGATCCGCAATTAATTCAAAAAATTATCTGATCAAGAGTTTCCAAGATTTAATTGATTATTGTTCAAGAGACTCCAAGGTTCATGTGTTTATTTCCATTCCTTCTTTGACAAGCAAAAGAATCGAACCGAAACCACAACAGTACAACAAAATGCTCATTTTTCACAAATTTTGCACTGAGTAACCGGTTAGCAGATATGCTGTAACCGGTTACCCTCGTGAAAATTTGAAAAATGGTGGCAAATTGAAATTCAGAAATTGGCACCAATCTCAATCCTTGATCACATTTGGAATATTCTAGACCACCTCATTTTAATTCCCTTACATCACTTTGATCATTTTCCACCATGCACCTTCACTAATCACCACTCTTTTGATAATTCCTTCCAAATTTGAATTCTAATCCTAATTTTGATCATCCAAGCCTAATTCCAAACCACCAAATTTCCCAAGCTTAAACTCTATAAATTGAGGCCTCATTTCATTCATTCTACAAGCTTTTGATAGCCAACAAACCTCTTGCAAATTCTCTTCCCAACCACAAAATTCACCAAAGCTCACTTTTCTTTTTTTGAAAGTTAACAAGAATTCACATTGAATATTGTTCAACTTTGAGCTAAACCTTCATACAAACTTGTTTTCTTCATCAATTCTCATAGATCAAGGCTTTGGTGTTTGGATCTTGAAGCAATTTGAAGGAATTTTCAGATTTGAAGTGGTAATTCATCTTTCACCATTGTTGAAGCTTCATCTTCATCTTCCATAATGTAGATCTTTGGAGATCTTTGTTACTTGATCCTTTGGATCTTGTAATTGTGTTTAATTACTGGTTTTCACTGTTATTTTACTTTAAATTTCGTGCAATTTCAATTCCATGATCACAAAGTGTTTGTAAAAAGTTTTGAAAGTGGATCATGCTGAATTTTGCACAATTTTCTGCATTCTGGTGCAGAGTAACCGGTTAGCAGATATGCTGTAACCGGTTACTATGTGTTAATTTTGAAAAATTGCGCCTATTATGAACTAAGTAACCGGTTAGCAGATATGCTGTAACCGGTTACTTCAAAACAGAATGCATATTTTGCCTTGTTTTTAGGGTTGTTTTGGTTTTTTTCCTCCTTCTTCCCCTTTCTTCTTGTTTTAGCCTTGAAATGCATTGTTAAGATTAATTTCTCTTCAATTTCAATGGACTTTGGATATGGTTAGAGTAATTAAACATTCAATAGTTCAAATCTATCTTTTAATGAATTGTTAAATTCATTTGAGGTGCTTTGAATTAGTGATATGTTTTCACACTTAAACTTATCAATTAAAAGTGATTGAACTTGAAGATGAAAGGTTCTTGACTTTGTAATTCAATAGTCCTTCTCTTCATCTATTTCCTTTTTATTTTGATCGATGAAAGTCTTATGGATCTTAGAATTTCTTTGTTGAATTCTTGATCAAGACTAGATCGTTACCTATTTTCTTTTCGTGCGGTATTGCTTCCGGATGACGATCTACATATCGTTCATCTAGCATGCATTAGCACAAAGATCTATTTACCGGCCTCATTGTAGGGTAATTACTCTGTAAATTACTCGGTGATTGCTTAACATAGCGCAACATTTGTCCCTCTTTATCCAATTCGGAATTTGAACTTTCGTGGTCCGGACCTTGATTCGTCGCGTCAACCCAATGGTGATTGATCTTTTGTATTAGGTTCAAAATCTTTGAAGCTTGTTGTTGTAGAGGCTTTGATTCTATCAATCTTCTAATAAGTCTTCATTAACCTTGACCTATGTACATTTTTTAATCACTATAGTTCAAGACGCGAAACGGAATAATCGGTGAAGGCTTATGGCACTAGAGCCTTGTGCTACTAACCACTAACTTCTAACTTCTTTATATTTTCTTCTCGCTCCCTATCTCTCTTTATTTTTTTTATGCTTTATGTCATTATATCATATTCATTTTTATGTTTATGTCATTTTTCTTTTGTCCATTTGGACCATATTATCTTGTGCTTTGTTTTTCTTTTGTCCATTTTGGACTCAAAAACATTAATAAAGGATTAAACCACTAAAAGACTTGTGCTATTAATTGTTGGACTATGGCCACTATCCTTTGCATTGGAGGACCTATACTCTTGATTATGGACTTATGGACTTAGAGTTAGGATCTTAACCTATTGCTTGGAAGTTTGTGATGGAAAACCTTGGATTTTGGATACTTGGAGTCCTTTTTTTTTAAGACTTATTTTGAATCAAGACCAAATCAAAAGGGAAAAAATGCTTATGCTATGGAGCTTGTCCATGTGGTTAGATCTTTCTTATCCTTAGCTTTTATTTTTATGCTTTAGGATAGTCACTTCTTCTCCACCCCTTCTTCAATTTTCAAAATCTCCTCCCTTTTTCAAAACTTTCTTGTTTTCAAACCTAAAACCGCTTTCATAATAAAACCTTAACTTTGGTCAAGTGATCTTTAAACTTTGTTTTCTTTAATAAATGTCAATCAATATTAACCATATTTTGACCATTTCATAAAAACATAAAAAATACAAAAACTCATCAAATTTTTTGTGTGCTTTGTGCCCTTTTTCTTTTAAACTTTTTCATAAGTTTAGACATGATTCATTTCTTTAAGCGGAATTATTCGCTTGGAAATGACGACTTGTCTTTACACTTAAAATCAACCAAAACAAACAAATTCTTTGTTCTTTGTACCACGAACTACGGGGTTTTGATCATACATTGCACATCGTGGGTACGTAGGCATGAGGCGATAAGTGTCATACCTCAAATTTGTCCTACCTGTATATATTTTCATCTGTACACCCCATTCACTATTAGTTATCCAGAAAATTCAAAAAATTTATGTTGCTTTTAGCGTGAGGTTGAATTGAATTGAATCAAGGATTCATTTTCAAGTCCATCATTTGTTATCCAAATTCATTATCCCCTAACCTTCTTAAAATCCATTTCCATCCTATGTCCACATTCATTTCCACTTTCTATTTCTTACCGATTTCCACTATGTTCTATCAATTAAAACCATATCTACCTTTTTATATCCATTTCAAAATTCATTTTCTTTGTAAACTCTTTTATCCATCTTACCCACATTTTCTATTAAAAAAAAAACCTTTATCCACTTCATTAATCTAAATTAATCCATATCCATTTTATCCATATTTTTATCCAAATCCACATTTCATATCCAACCATCATTTTTTAATATCCATTCATTTATATTTGTATCCCATATTCCATTTTTTTTTACCCACTTGTTTTATAGAGCCCATTACTTTTTTTATACAAAGCCCATTTAGAAAATTCACAAAAAATAGACATAAGGCCCATATATTTACAAAGTCCATTCTTGTCTCACAAAATCTACAAAAAAAAAATAGAAAACTCATTGACATATTTGTTCCAAGAGCCCATTCCATATCAGTAAAAAATACATCAAGCCATGTGCACAAAACTTACAACCCTACATGAAAAACAAGCCAAACACGGCTTCCCAAAACCACATAATCAACTCACAAGCCATGTTTCAGACCTGAAAATAACCACACGCAACAACTTCACCAAAATGGAACAACATCACCTGCGCACAACACCAAAACAGAACCGTACTAACACAAGCCCAGCAACAACACGCCAAACTCCCTGTTGCGACCTGCATTTACCAACCAAAAGCAACAATTGCAGACCTGTATCATGGAAAAGGACGTCACGCAACAACACAAGAAAAGAAACAAGGCTTGAGATTGATTTAAAAAATGGAGAGTATAGGCGGAGAGGGGGGAAAACGATTGAAAAAAGAGAGGAGAAGAATACAAACCTCACTGTAAAACGATTCCTCAAGAATCTTTCTGAAACCAAAAGATTTTTCCATCAAACTTCTTCCACATACCTGTACCCCTCACTTGCTACGAACAACATCAACAATCTTTTCATTCCATCTTCTCCAACACCCACAACCTACAACTCATCTCTCACTCTCATCTCACACCATAACACACATATAGCCTTGCTGCATACACAAACCGCACGGGTACCTCACTCTCTCCATACTTCACCACTTTCCGCCGTAAAATCCAACGCCACTCAGAGCTACACAAGAAGAAGAAGAAAACAAAACATAAGGAAAGTCGGAGGGTACCTGAAACCGTGTTGATTGGCTCGTATAGGTATAACTTCCTCCTTTTTATTTCTTCTGAACAATGACTTAACTCCACCTTTCCTCTGTCCTCTAATTTCCAACCACAAATAACTGTCGCCAAAAAAAACCACCGGCCACCACCTTCGTCTTCTTCACACAATCAATACCTCACACTTTTTTCTCATCAACACACATACACAGACTGCTCATAAGTGAAATCACCAAAAAAAACTAATAGAAACTTTCCCTGCGAATTCGTCCAAACCGACGCGCGAGCCCTCCGACTCAGTCGTCAAAAAAACCTCAACCAATTCTCAATCGAATCTACATTAACCAACCTCCATCTTTAAACTCTCATCACCGACCTAAAAACAACCAAATCGCCTCCATCACAACCTTGATCCCGCCACTAAAGCCACTCACAATCCAGCCCCACCTTCTGAAAACTGAACAGCAACGTCACGACAACCTTCGAGAGGTCGCTCTATGAAAGAGAGAAATGAGACGATTGAAGCAGAGAGAGACCGCAAAGATCCGCCGCGAGTAGGAGAAGCTCGTGAAGGGTTGAGGGCGAACGAGATAGGGCGGCTGAGAGGGTAAAGGTTCGTATTTTTTATTTTATTTTATTTGGCAGCAGGGAGAGCTTGTTGAGATTCTGTGTACCTTCCTTGCAGAAATCACGTTTCTGTGATGAAGAAGAGTAGAACAGTCGTTTTTGCTTCTCATTTAGGGTTTCCATGTAACCCTCCTTTTAGCCGGGCCGGGTTCAGGATCCTCTGACCCGTTTTCATCATTATGAGGCGTCCCATGGGGGCTGTGAGTCTGAGATACGGGCTTCGGGCCCATTTCGTTTCTTTACCACTTTTTTTTGTCGGGTATTTTGATATTCTAATATTTGAATTAGTTTCTTTTTTCTAAATTTTAGATTTAGTATTTAGATTTTAAGTTTATTAATTTCTTTCTTTAGACTATAATAGTTTATTTTAAATATTTAAAATTTAATTTTCCTATTCATGTTTTATTTAAGACTTAACTCTTTTAGGATTAATTATTATTTAGATTAATTAGTTAGAGGTTTTTATTTAATTAAAAAAGTATTTTCTCAAATAATTTATTAATCCTTTTCAATTTTGACTTTTGGTTGTTTAGGTTTTGTTATTAATTATCACTTAGATTTTAATTGGTTTTTTTGTCGAATTGACTTCTAACTTTATGGATTTCTGACTTGACTTTATTTGATTGGTTATATATTGATTGTGCCCTTACTCATATCTTGCGTTCATGCGGTAACAATGTTTCAATGACCTGTGTTGCTCACTTGCATATTCAAACCCTTAACCATTTCGTACGCAAATCTAAACCTCGATCCAACGTCGAGCATTTTTTTCAAGTCAAATTAATAAATTTAATCATACTTAAAAATCATTTATTAAAAGGTGAACAGTGAGGGGGATCGAGTCTTTGGTCTTTCTCTTTGATTGTTTGGGTGTGAGTTTTCTTACTCGTGTGTGAACAATTGACACCTCTAAAAAACTTAAACTTTAACCTGCCGATTGTTTAGGTGCGAGTTCTCTTACTCGTGTGCAAACAATTGACGCCTCTAAAAAAACTTAAGCTTTAACCTGTCGATTGTTTAGGTGCGAGTTCTCTTACTCGTGTGTGGACAATTGACACCCCTAAAACACTTGTAATTCGACAACATTCAAACCTTTTTCCAAGTAATCTTTAAAACACTTAATCTCTATCTAAACACATATTTACTAAAGGTGAAGTGAGGGTGGTTGAGTCTTTGGCCCTTCTCCTCAATTGTTTGGTTGCGAGTTCTCTTACTCGTGTGTGGGCAATTGTTATCTCTAAAACTTCCGACACGACTAAAACTCTTCTTTCTCGCGCGAGCGAAGCCCTAAAACACATACAAATCAAATCCTCTTTTCTTAATCAAACTATTTAGTACACTTAATCATATATTTAAACAATGTTCTAAAAGGTGACGTGAGGGGGGTCAAGTCTTTGACCTTTCTCCTCAATTGTTTGGATGCGAGTTCTCTTACTCGTGTATGAACCATTAACACTTCTAAAAGACATAAACCTTAATTCGTCGAGTGCTTGGGTGTGAGTTCTCTTACTCGTGTGTGAGCAATTGTCACCTCTAAAAATATCCAACACGACTATAAAACTCTCCTTTCTCGCCTTGCGCGACCGAAACCCCAATACACTTAATCCACAACTTAAACACCTTTCCCAAAGAACATTGTTTAAGACATTCTTTCGCGCATATGAACTCGTGCTTCAGCCTCCCCTAGCGAGCAGACAAGCCAATGTTTAGCAGTCAGAATGCAACCTAAACTCTCGTTCGTCTAAAACACGTCCAAATTAAATCTTTTTCTCAATCAAATCTCTAATACACTTAATTCATACTCAAACAACTTTTCACAAAAAGAACATTGTTTAGTCCATTCTTCCGCGCATATGAACTAGTGCTTCAGCCTCCCTTGACGAGCCGACAAGCCAACGTTTAGCAGTTAGAATGCGAATTAAACACTCGTTTCCTTAAAAAACACGAACCAACAAACCGTAGTCCCACGAACTACGAATGCTCTGACTTTCCCATTGCACGAGGGAATACGTAGGCCCAAGGGTTCTCAATCCTTGCCGAGCACACTAATAAAAAACCACCCCATTTCCCCTTTTAAAAACGAACCCTTTTACCTTAGAAGATAACAAACAAACCTACCTAACTTTCTCACGAATCGAATCAAGAGGTTCCCGTTGAGTACAACGGACGTAGAAGGTGTTAATACCTTCCCTTTGCGTAACAGACTCCTGAACCCGAATTTGGTTGCGATGACCATTTTCTTATCCCTTTCAAAGGTTTTATCGATATTTTCCTTTCCCTTCTTTGGGATAAATAAAGTTCGGTGGCGACTCTGTTTCGAACAGTTTTTTCCGCGTCCATTGCGAGGATCGTATTTTTTGAGGTACGACAGATGGCGACTCTGCTGGGAAAGTGCATTGCCCTATGCTAGAGAGAGTCAAGCCTAACTTGACTCTATTCGTGAGTGTTAGATCCGCTTGTTTGTTTATCCTTATTGTTTGAGTGTTTGCTTGCTTGTTTGATTATCTATTATCTACTTGCTTGCTTATCGTTATTATATCCTATCATTATCTCTTATGACACTGTGGGGATTCTCTGATCATTGGTACTTTGTGAGATGGCTCTATACCCGAGTCCGAGTATAACCCTAGATGTGACATTGGTGGTTGTGTAGCATAGGCTTGCGTGGTTTCTTCCACGTGAGTTGAAGCGAAGACCCCGTTTGGAGTAGACTCCCTTGGAGATATTATTGCTGTGGTAAAACTTTGCCATGGTGGTAATACTTTTGAGGTGGGTTGTTGATACCAAGGACCAAAACCTAATTTACCCATGGCGGATAGTAGTGTTAATTCTATGTGAGTTGACGTGAATGCCCCAATCAGATGAGATCCCTCGAATGTATTACTTCCTGAAAGTATTATTTTCTACCTCGATCTAGGATTCTGAGAACCCTAAACCCGTGTGTCGATGGTTGTGTAGTGGGCGCCTCCGAGGAATCTTTCTCGTGGGGAAGAAACGAAGACCTCACCTAGATGAGATACTTTCAAAAATATTATCGTCTGATGTCCCTTCGTCATGGCTATAATGTCTTTGAAAGATTCTGTAACTCTAGGCACCTACCCATTTAGAGCCTACCTATGGGGGGTTTTGTGATCAGAGATATCCCGTGAATCAGATGTTGTTTTGACCCTGGATCCTTGCATAAGCATTGCATGCTCATAGCATTAACATATCATTTTCCAACCCACTCATCCGATCCTCTGTCCATTTCCTGCCAGCTAATTTCCCGACGCTCATACTGAACCTGTGGTAGCCGCAAAGCATTTAAAGCAAGTTCAAGCGGAGATATGAGGAGCATAGACAATTTGAAAGTTGTGATGGCTATGTCAGAGGATAGCTTTCAACATATTGGGATGAAGGATTTTGACCCCCCATCAGGTTTTGCGGTGTCGACTAACCCACTGTATGATCGTCTACCTGGTGATCATCCTCCACGAGTGAACATCCCTTCTCAGTCTCAGATGATATCTGATTCCATGGAGAAAAGGTTTTGTGCCCTCGAAGAGAAAGTTCAAGTTATGAAAGCGCGCGATACTTCTGGGCTCGATGCTGTTGATATGTGCCTAGTTCCAGACTTGGTAATTCCTCCGAAGTTCGAAGTACCCAAATTCGAGAAGTACACTGGTATCAGTTGCCCGAAGCGTCATTTGGTGATGTTCTGCCGAAAGATGACTCCTCATGTCCGCGATGACAAGTTGATGATTTACTGTTTTCAAGACAGTTTAAGTGGTGCATCTTTGAATTGGTACATGGATTTAGAAAGAAGCTGTATCCAATCATGGAAAGACTTATCCAACGATTTCCTTAAGCAATATGAGTACAATTTGGACATGGCTCCCATTCGCATGCAGTTGCAAAGCCTATCTCAGAAGAGCGGTGAATCCATCAAGGCCTATGCACAATGGTGGAGAGAGTTCCCAGCCAGGGTACAACCACCACTCCTAGATAAAGAACTGATTGACATGTTCTTGAATAGTCTGCACGACACCTATCTTGAAAGAATGACTGGCAGTTCATTCTCAAGCTTCTCTGACCTTATAATAGTAGGAGAACGCATCGAGAGTTACATCAAAGCTAAACAAGTCCAAGACGTCTCGAGTAATTAAGCTGGTGAGACTTAATCCTTCAGCAATCCCCAAGAGGAAGAGGATAATGGAATTGATACAGTCATAGCAACTGTTGAGTATTCTCGGGTACACCAGCAAAACTTTATGGCCCTTCAGCTTCTAGGAAGTTATCATTGTCAGCGCCATATCATCCTTATGGGCGACCTGTCAATCCTAGGGCGTCATACCAGAAACCTATGATTTCTCCTCGTGCAAATCAACAAGCCCATGGTCGAGGATATCAGAATCATCATCAGAATCAACATAGGCCTCGAAATAACTTGGAAAGAAGGACTGTTCCTCTGCACCCAGTTCCTATGTCGTACAGTCAAATTTTGCCGCATCTGGTCCAAAACTCACTGGTAGAGCCCAAAGTTATCAAGTCTTTACCAGAACCATACCCGCCTAGGTATGACCCTAATGCGCATTGTGGATATCATTCTGGATCAATGGGGAATTCGACTGAAGATTGCAAAGCTTTTCAAGCCAAGGTGCAACAGTTGATTGACAAAAAGTACATATCATTTCTAGAAGGGAACTTGGTTGTGCACGTCAGCTTCTCGCCCAAGTGAGCTCCAAGACTTCAAGAGGCATCCCCTAAAGCCAGTGGTTCAGACAGGAAGACTTCCTCAGATACTAGCAACCATTGGACATTTATCATTTGCATTTGTAATTTCGTTATGTTAAATGCTACTTGTTTTTTTAACATTGTTGTTTTGAATGGTAATATTAATGGTGTGATCATGCATTTTCTGAATTAATCATGTCGCATTCGCTCATTTTTCTTCACTTATATAAAATATACAAAAAACAAAAACAACAAAATTCTTCCATATACTTCTTGACCGCTCTTTTTTATCAAATTTTTGTTTAGCAAAGATTGGAGGGAGGATGATGAAAACAAGATACCCATAATTGCAGATGGTATCGGATGTAATCCTGCCAAGGATGTACATGCATTGTTTCAATCCCCCAAACACTGGAGAGATAAGGAGTTAGTCCCTAGTTAACCACTTCGAGCCTAGAAGTAGAAGTTTCCTTCGGATATTTAAACCCTTACACTCAACCTAGGGCAGGGTAGTGTTCAGTTAACCTGATTACGCACTCAGTTCACAAAAGCAAAATCCAAAAACATGATGGTTGTTCATCAATTACCCATGACTTGGCTGTCACAATCCTCTGACAAAATAAAAAAAAACAAAATTAAAAAGCCTGCTAAGTCGAGCACCTCAAAGGAGACTTAGGCAAAAATCAAGGCTACCCTGAGGACTCAGAAAGCAAAATCAGTCCATGCAAAAGATAGGGATTAAAAAAAACAAAAAAGGCCCTCAGAACCTCAACAAAAACAAAATAAGATCCAGTGACCACCATAATCAAAACCAAAGGGTCGCTGACACCCATCAAAAACAAAATAAGGTGACTGCCATTTCGAGCATCATCACTCTTACACCGTCAAGCCTTCTTAGGAGACAGATGTGTGTCAACTTAACTGAACGTAGGACTGGAGATCATCACGAAGAAGGGGTGGGTACAAAACACACTTTGAGCCTTATATCCTTTGTTTCTATAACCGTGAACCAGACCACGTTACAACCCTCAAAAGACCTAATTGAGGCGGGGTTTATCCTGAAAGCATACTACAGCAAGGTTGCGTAAACTGACTCCTAGAGATTCGCTAATCTTCTGAATTGGTGTCATATTCTTGCTATATCTTTCACACCAGCTAAATCAGTACCACGTTTGGACTAATGGTCCATCCATCACACACTATCACATCATTCTAATAATGACTGATTTTCAAAACTTGCATGAGCATCGCATTAAAATTACCATTTGTGAACGAACAATTTTGGCTGCAAGTCAGTGTTTGACATCAAGGAAATTCCAACAAAAAGCAATCAAGGAGAGCTGGGTCATTCAACAATGTTGGCTGGAGTTGACAACACCTCATAACCCTATGGAACAGGGGCATTGACATCCGATGATTATGAAATCAGTCAGTATAGAGCAAGTCCCCGAGGCATTAGTTGATTATGGGGAAAATCATTCAGGAATCAGGTTGAACATGGTGAATTATCTCAAGACTCTACCAACCTGGGGCAGGCCATCCGGAGGTTATTTTGATTAAAGGAAAACCCCTCTAATGTTCAATCAACACAAGTTAAGTCGCTTCAACGCTCATTCTGGGGCAAGCTACCTCAGGGGTACTTTGAAGCCAAATACTTCAAGAGTTATTCAATGAAGGAAGAATCCTTTCATGACTTGGAATTCTGGGGCAAGCCATCTCGAGTTCATCTCATGGTACGTCTGCTTCTGAATTTTCCTTTCGAGGACAAATCCTTTTATGACTTGGAATTCTGGGGCAAGTCATCTCGAGTTCATCTCATGGTACATCCGCTTCCAACTTCCTTTCAGGGACAAAGCCTTTCACGACTTGGAATTCTGGGGCAAGCCATCTCGAGATCATCTCATGGTACAACTGCTTCCAATTTCCTATCAAAGAGAAATTCTTCATAGACCCAGACTGGGGCAAGATGAGCTACACATGGGCAAATCTCTCTGTTGCTTTCAATCTGCTCAAGCGAGCATCATCAAGTGACCTTTGAGTTCAAGACGAGTGTCGGGGAATCATACTATCACCCCACAAACAACCTTTTGCCTTCCTTCTGACAAGAAACCTTGCTGCATAGGAACTTATTCATCAATTATCCTCTACTGGGGCATCTTTGGAACCCTTCATATCATTGCATAAATTACTCATATGAATTAGTCATGTCACTTCGCTCATTGCATAGACATGTGCATCATTCCTCAAGCCTAACCTTCCAACAAGATTTGACATCTCAAAACCTGATACCGCAAGACTTGACACCAAAGTCCAATTTAGCTTGGCAATCCAAAAGTCCAACTTAGCTTGGCAATCCGAAAGTTCAACTTAGCTTGGCAACCCAAAGTCCAATTTCATTGGGCACATATCCAAAGTCCACCTTGTTGGCATTTGCATAACCCAAAGTCCAACTTAGCTTGGCAATCCAAAAGTCCAATTCTTTATTGGCAAGTACCCAAAAGACCACACTCGTTGGCACCTCCAGATCTTTTTAAGGCCCAGTTCTCGTCTGGCAAACCATTAAAAGGCCCAGTTCCCGCCTGGCAAACATTTCAAGGTCCAGTTCCCGCCTGGCAAATCATTTAAGGTCCAGTTCCCGCCTGGCAAATCATTTAAGGTCCAGTTCCCGCCTGGCAAATCTTTTAAAGGTCCAGTTCCCGCCTGGCAAATCTTTTAAAGGTCCAGTTCCCGTCTGGCAAATTATTTTAAGGCCCAGTTCTCGTCTGGCAAATCTTTTTAAGGCCCAGTTCCCGTCTGGCAAAACATTTTAAGGTCCAGTTCCCGTCTGGAAAAATCTTTTAAGGTCCAGTTCTCGTCTGGCAAATTATTTTAAAGTCAGTTCTCGTCTGACAAACAAAAAATTTAAACACCAGTTCTCATCTGGTAATCTATCCTCCAATCCAGTTTTAGTCTGGAAGTTTGACCCAAAGACCAGTTTTCATTGGCAACCACTAAAAGTCCACACTCGTTGGCACCTTCAAATCTACCCTTTAAAGCCCACCGCCGTTGGCATCCTCATAACACCAAAATAACCTAAAGTCCAGTTTTATTTGGCGAATAACCTAAAGTCCAATTTCACTTGGCAATTCCTAAATCCAATCCTTGGTGATACCCTCGGCAAGGAAACCCATCCCCAGCGCACCCGATCATTTGCATCGTCATGTGCATAACATGCTAGCATAACATTACATCATCATATCAAGCACTATCATATCATACGTACATTATATTCCCTAGCAGTTACATCTTAGCATGTGTTTCAGTGCATTTTGTAATGCATGGCATTTCCATTCCCAGCATAGCATAACAGGATCCAGGATCAATTTGCAAGCATCTTGGCCAGTCCTCCATCAAAGTCGGCAGTATTCTTATAAAAAGAGTTGATACCCCGCACGTGCTCTTGGAATTCTATTTCCCAGCAAGTCATTCTTCAGCCAGGCAGTTGATATTGATAATCTCCAGCAGCTGTATTCTTACTCCCCAAGCAGAGGATATCCTAGAAAGTTTCTTGTGAGCCTTCCCCTGCAGAGCCAGCATATTTCCTCCGACAGGAGTCTTGCTCAAATATTCCCTCAGCAAATTTACCGCAGAGATACTGCTTTGGTATCATCGAGGAACCTTAACGGACAAGGGACTGCTTCGACGACCCATAGAATCGTCTGCCTTCAGAGATACTGCTTTGGTATCATCGAAGAACCTTAACGGATAAGGTAATGCTTCAATGTTCCAGAGAATCATCTACTTCAGAGATACTGCTTTGGTATCATCGAAGAACCTTAATGGATAAGGTACTGCTTCAATGTTCCAGAGAATCATCTACTTCAGAGATACTTTTTTGGTATCATCGAGGAACCTTAATGGATAAGGGACTGCTTCGACGACCCAGAGAATCGTCTGCCTTCAGAGATACTGCTTTGGTATCATCGAGGAACCTTAATGGACAAGGGTCTGCTTCGACGACCCAGAGAATCGTCTGCCTTCAGAGATACTGCTTTGGTATCATCGAAGAACCTTAATGGATAAGGGACTGCTTCGACCACCCAAAGAACCTCAAGTTATTTTGTTCAGTTTGGACACCGCTGCCTCATTCTGTCAACTCCCGCTCTATATCACTTTACCTTTTGTCAGACAAATTTTGGGGTCTTCTTATATCTAATTGACTTCCACCCTAAAAATGAACGTCATACAACAGTTCATTTTCTCGGGTTCAAGACAATTAGATAGGGGCATCTGTCATACCCCAAATTTGTCCTACCTGTATATATTTTCATCTGTACACCCCATTCACTATTAGTTATCCAGAAAATTCAAAAAAATTATGTTGCTTTTAGCGTGAGGTTGAATTGAATTGAATCAAGGATTCATTTTCAAGTCCATCATTTGTTATCCAAATTCATTATCCCCTAACCTTCTTAAAATCCATTTCCATCCTATGTCCACATTCATTTCCACTTTCTATTTCTTACCGATTTCCACAATGTTCTATCAATTAAAACCATATCTACCTTTTTATATCCATTTCAAAATTCATTTTCTTTGTAAACTCTTTTATCCATCTTACCCACATTTTCTATTAAAAAAAACCTTTATCCACTTCATTAATCCAAATTAATCCATATCCATTTTATCCATATTTTTATCCAAATCCACATTTCATATCCAACCATCATTTTTTAATATCCATTCATTTATATTTGTATCTCATATTCCATTTTTTTTTACCCACTTGTTTTATAGAGCCCATTACTTTTTTTATACAAAGCCCATTTAGAAAATTCACAAAAAATAGACATAAGGCCCATATATTTACAAAGTTCATTCTTGTTTCACAAAATCTACAAAAAAAAATAGAAAACTCATTGTCATATTTGTTCCAAGAGCCCATTCCACATCAATAAAAAATACATCAAGCCATGTGCACAAAACTTACAACCCTACATGAAAAACAAACTAAACACGGCTTCCCAAAACCACATAATCAACTCACAAGCCATGTTTCAGACCTGAAAATAATCACACGCAACAACTTCACCAAAATGGAACAACATCACCTGCGCACAACACCAAAACAGAATCGTACTAACACAAGCCCAGCAACAACACGCCAAACTCCCTGCTGCGACCTGCATTTACCAACCAACAGCAACAATTGCAGACCTGTATCATGGAAAAGGACGTCACGCAGCAACATAAGAAAAGAAACAAGGCTTGAGATTGATTTAAAAATGGGAGAGTATAGGCGGAGAGGGGGAAAAAAGATTGAAAAAAAAGAGGAGAAGAATACAAACCTCACTGTAAAACGATTCCTCAAGGATCTTTCCGAAACCAAAAGATTTTTCCATCAAACTTCTTCCACATACCTGTACCCCTCACTTGCTGCGAACAACATCAACAATCTTTTCATTCCATCTTCTCCAACACCCACAACCTACAACTCATCTCTCACTCTCATCTCACACCATAACACACATATAGCCTTGCTGCATACACAAACCGCACGGGTACCTCACTCTCTCCATACTTCACCACTTTCCGCCGTAAAATCCAACGCCACTCAGAGCTACACAAGAAGAAGAAGAAAACAAAACATAAGGAAAGTCGGAGGGTACCTGAAACCGTGTTGATTGGCTCGTATAGGTATAACTTCCTCCTTTTTATTTCTTCTGAACAATGACTTAACTCCACCTTTCCTCTGTCCTCTAATTTCCAACCACAAATAACTGTCGCCGGAAAACACCACCGGCCACCACCTTCGTCTTCTTCACACAATCAACACCTCATAACTTTTTTCTCATCAACATGTAACGCCCCGATTTGTTTAATTGCATTTATTTATTTCATTTATGTGAATTTTGTGAAATGTGTGAATTTATTGTATTTTACCTGCTAATTGAGTTAATTGGTTAATTTCCCTGATAGGTAAAATATTTGTAATAAATTATAATTTCTTTTCAACTTTTATTTTCTGAAATATATTTCATCGGTATGTTTATGTTTTATCGCATTTTGAGAGCGTTTGGGAGATATTTGAGCGTGGGGACAAAATGGTCATTTGACTAGTTAGATATTTTAGAAAAATTATATATTTTTATAAATAGAGATTTGAGAGAAAAGAGAGTATTTTAAGGTAACTCTAATAATTGATCAATTGGTATTAGAAGACAAAATATCAATTGGAGAAATTTTACCCTATTGGATTTATATTATATAATAAGTATTATATATATATATATATATATATATATATATATATATATTGGTTAGAAAGAGAGAAAAAGGGGAAAGTTAGAAAAGAAGAAGAAAAACAGAGAGAAAGAAGAGAAGGAAAAGGGAGAAGAGGAAAAAAGAGGAAAATCGAGAATAGCTCCGTTTCAAGCGCGATTAACCGGGTAAGGGTGAGAAGTTTCAATTATATCTTGCTTGTGTATGTATATGTGTTGTTTATGTATGTGTTTTGGTTATTTTTACAACTTTTTCCCTAATTGATAAATTGATGAACAATTGATAGAAATCTATGTTTTCACGGTTAGAATTTGGAATAAGTTGTGTAGTGTAGTCGGGTAAGGTTTGGGTTTAATCGGGAATGGTTGTTTGCGTGTTTTTCTGCGGTTTCGATCGAGTTCGAATTTAGAATTCAATAATAAAATTATGTTTTAAAATATTTCAAAAATAGAAAATATGTTGGATGGCTTTTTAATGGTAAAAATATTGTAGTATGTTGAATTATGAGATCGCAGCTTTTTACGGAATCGAAATCGGAGGTCCGGAAGTCATTTAACGATCGAAAACTGAGTTTTTATCAAATTCTGTGCAGTATGCGTCGACCTAAAGCATCTTTGCGTCGACCTAAAGAACCCTTGCGTCGACTCATGAGTCGACCTGAGCATACTAGCGAGTGATACAAATTTTCCAAAATGTCCGATTTTGTTTTCTTCATAACTTTTGAACCGTAAGTCCGTTTTGACCCCCGTTCGAAGCGTTGGAAAGCTAATTAAAAGTTCTTTCTATTAAAGATGGTTTGGAGGGTAAAAGATTATTTAATTAATTCGTGTTTTTGGAAAATAGTCGGGTTGTCGGGTTTTTATCGCGTACAATGTGTGCGATTGATGTGTTATCATGCTATATGCTTTTAATATGTAACGTGTAGCTTGTGGGCCGTTATATGATGTGAATATACATGATGGAATGTTGTGATGATGGTTTATGGCTTTATGGCAAATATGTGCATTGTTTTGGATGTGAATCATACAATAGTGCATTGATGCGAATGTATATAGATTGTATGTGATTGTATGAGATGAATGCATGAATATATTGTGAATATGT
The DNA here is from genome assembly GCA_022829125.1 of Lathyrus tuberosus. NCBI lineage: Eukaryota > Viridiplantae > Streptophyta > Magnoliopsida > Fabales > Fabaceae > Lathyrus > Lathyrus tuberosus. The sequence goes on along the minus strand of JALAZF010000414.1, from coordinate 2,208,690 downwards.
ATGCATTTCAAGAATGTATTTAGTCATTTGGTATGTGAAGCATAATGATGTACATTCTTGTGTTGAGTGATTCTAATGAGAATCCGTTGTAACGTCGTGTGCCTTTGTGAGGTGTGAGCGATGATTACAAACGATTGTGTGCCTAGGTGAGGTGTGAGCAATCGGGTCGTGTGCCCGTGTGGGGTGTGAGCGATCCATAAATGATGTTGTTGTGTAGTAAAATACATTGTTTGATTGAATATCAATGTATGTTGTTATGATGTGTTGTGGGTAGCCTTTGTGGTGTGAATCCCTTGTGGAAGTAATTGTGATTGTATGATTGTTGTGGTTTGTGATGATATGCATTGTTTATGTGAAATTCCAATGTATGTGGTTGGTGGCCTTTATGGTTGAAATGCATTGTTTGAATTGTTTTCAATGCATGAATAATGATGATGAGTTGAAATATATGCATGATTATGGTTGCATATATGTGTGAAGATGCATTTGATTGTCATGAGTTCTTGGGTGTCAAGCATCATGATATGCATCTTGTAATGTCGTGTGCCCATGTGGGGTGTGAGCGACGGATTGGTTCCAGAGGGAACCCGCTATAACGTCGTGTGCCCATGTGGGGTGTGAGCGATGATTATAGATGATCGTGTGCCCATGTGGGGTGTGAGCGATCGGGTCGTGTACCCGTGTGGGGTGTGAGCGATTCATAAACATTGTGTGCCTAGGTGAGGTGTGAGCAATGGGTGAACATCGTAGGCCCGACGGGGAGTTATATTGGTAACGAGCGATGGTTCCAATAAGTTCCTGAGTGAACTTAAGATAATTGAGTCGGTACCGCATTGCATTTGCATAGAGTCGTAAGTCGGTCTCTATGATTTGCATTTATCATCTTTATAATTGTGCATTGATGAATAAACATGAATATGTATGTTTATGTGGAATGATAAGAATTGTGAAAGTATGCATGATGAATATGCTTGGTTTTGTATATATATACATTGTGATGTATATGAGTGAGTTGTGATGAATTGTGGTGAGAATTGTGAATGGATGCGTTATGTGTGGGAAATCATGATTTGATCTATTATGTGTGATATGTTTTGTATTCGTGGCATGCTATATGTGTTAGTATGTGATGGTATGGGTGAGATGATTTATACATGTGTTTGAATGTGTGTTTGCATATTATTATGCAATCTTGATTTTAGTTGTTATTTCTCACCCTTCTGCTGTGGTTTATTTCTCTATGAGGCAATTTCAGATTAGTATCTTGGAGGCTTTTGTGGAGATTAGTCCTCCGTCCTTTGTCGTCTGTCTGCTCTGATACGTAACACGGGAGTCGGGGAACGATTATGTTATATATGTATATAATTGTGGAATATATTTTTGTATTACTTGTGTATGTGTACTTTGACGTTATAAACCATTTATTTTGTAAAACAAGTCGGTTATGGATCTTTCGCTTTATTCCATAATTGACATTTCCTTTAATATGGAAAAAGTTTCCCCTTGAGGGTATTCAATTATTTGTGTTATGTATCAAATATATGAGCAGGGATTGTGTTTTATTTATTTAAATGTGGCATCCTTGTTTCTGTCGGAAAAATAAATTTTTAGTTACTCTGATTTTATTTATGTATTATTTATTCGCGATGGGAATTGGGGTGTTACACAACACACATACACAGACTGCTCATAAGTGAAATCACCAAAAAAAACTAATAGAAACTTTCCCTGCGAATTCGTCCAAACCGACGCGCGAGCCCTCCGACTCAGTCGTCAAAAAAACCTCAACCAATTCTCAATCGAATCTACATTAACCAACCTCCATCTTTAAACTCTCATCACCGACCTAAAAACAACCAAATCTCCTCCATCACCACCTTGATCCCGCCGCTAAAGCCACTCACAATCCAGCCCCACCTTCTGAAAACTGAACAGCAACGTCACGACAACCTTCGAGAGGTCGCTCCGTGAAAGAGAGAAATGAGACGATTGAAGCAGAGAGAGACCGCAGAGATCCGCCGCGAGTAGGAGAAGCTCGTGAAGGGTTGAGGGCGAACGAGATAGGGCGACTGAGTGGGTAAAGGTTTGTTTTTTTATTATTATTTTTTTTTGCAGCAGGGAGAGCTTGTTGAGATTCTGTGTACCTTCCTTGCAGAAATCACGTTTCTGTGATGAAGAAGAGTAGAACAGTCGTTTTTGCTTCTCATTTAGGGTTTCCATGTAACCCTCCTTTTTGCCGGGCCGGGTTCAGGATCCTCTGACCCGTTTTCATCATTATGAGGCACCCCATGGGGGCTGTGAGTCTGAGATACGGGCTTCAGGCCCATTTCGTTTCTTTACCACTTTTTTTTGTTGGGTATTTTGATATTCTAATATTTGAATTAGTTTTTTTTTTCTTTCTAAATTTTAGATTTAGTATTTAGATTTTAAGTTTATTAATTTCTTTCTTTAGACTATAATAGTTTATTTTAAATATTTAAAATTTATTTTTCCTATTCATGTTTTATTTAAGACTTAACTCTTTTAGGATTAATTATTATTTAGATTAATTAGTTAGAGGTTTTTATTTAATTAAAAAAGTATTTTCTCAAATAATTTGTTAATCCTTTTCAATTTTGACTTTTGGTTGTTTAGGTTTTGTTATTAATTATCACTGATTTTAATTGTTTTTTTTGTCGAATTAACTTCTAACTTTATGGATTTGTGACTTGACTTTATTTGATTGGTTATATATTGATTGTGCCCTTACTCATATCTTGCGTTCATGCGGTAACAATGTTTCAATGACCTGTGTTGCTCACTTGCATATTCAAACCCTTAACCATTTCGTACGCAAATCTAAACCTCAATCCAACGTCGAGCATTTTTTTCAAGTCAAATTAATAAATTTAATCATACTTAAAAATCATTTATTAAAAGGTGAACAGTGAGGGGGATCGAGTCTTTGGGATTTCTCTTCGATTGTTTGGGTGCGAGTTTTCTTACTCGTGTGTGAACAATTGACACCTCTAAAAAACTTAAACTTTAACCTGCTGATTGTTTAGGTGCGAGTTCTCTTACTCGTGTGCGAACAATTGACGCCTCTAAAAAAACTTAAGCTTTAACCTGTCGATTGTTTAGGTGCGAGTTCTCTTACTCGTGTGTGGACAATTGACACCCCTAAAACACTTGTAATTCGACAACATTCAAACCTTTTTCCAAGTAATCTTTAAAACACTTAATCTCTATCTAAACACATTTTTACTAAAGGTGAAGTGAGGGTGGTCGAGTCTTTGGCCCTTCTCCTCAATTGTTTGGGTGCGAATTCTCTTACTCGTGTGTGGGCAATTGTTATCTCTAAAACTTCCGACACGACTAAAACTCTTCTTTCCCGCGCGAGCGAAACCCTAAAACACATACAAATCAAATCCTCTTTTCTTAATCAAACTCTTTAATACACTTAATCATATATTTAAACAACGTTCTAAAAGGTGACGTGAGGGGGGTCAAGTCTTTGACCTTTCTCCTCAATTGTTTGGATGCGAGTTCTCTTACTCGTGTGTGAACCATTGACACTTCTAAAAGACATAAACCTTAATTCGTCAAGTGCTTGGGTGCGAGTTCTCTTACTCGTGTGTGAGCAATTGTCACCTCTAAAAATATCCAACACAACTATAAAACTTTCCTTTCTTTCCTTGCGCGACCGAAACCCCAATACACTTAATCCACAACTCAAACACCTTTCCCAAAGAACATTGTTTAAGACATTTTTTCGCGCATATGAACTCGTGCTTCAGCCTCCCCTAGCGAGCAGACAAGCCAATGTTTAGCAGTCAGAATGCAACCTAAACTCTCGTTCGTCTAAAACACGTCCAAATTAAATCTTTTTCTCAATCAAATCTCTAATACACTTAATTCATACTCAAACAACTTTTCACAAAAAGAACATTGTTTAGTCCATTCTTCCGCGCATATGAACTAGTGCTTCAGCCTCCCTTGACAAGCCGACAAGCCAACGTTTAGCAGTTAGAATGCGAATTAAACACTCGTTCGCTTAAAAAACACGAACCAACAAACCGTAGTCCCACGAACTACGAATGCTCTGACTTTCCCATTGCACGAGGTAATACGTAGGTGCAAGGGTTCTCAATCCTTGCCGAGCACACTAATAAAAAACCACCCCATTTTCCCTTTTAAAAACGAACCCTTTACCTTAGAAGATAACAAACAAACCTACCTAACTTTCTCACAAATCGAATCAAGAGGTTCCCGTTGAGTACAACGGACGTAGAGGGTGCTAATACCTTCCCTTTGCGTAACCGACTCCCAAACCCGAATTTGGTTGTGATGACCATTTTCTTATCCCTTTCAAAGGTTTTATCGATATTTTCCTTTCCCTCCTTTGGGATAAATAAAGTTCGGCGGCGACTCTGTTTCGAACAGTTTTTTCCGCGTCCATCGCGAGGATCGTATTTTTCGAGGTACGACAATAAGTCTCTCCAAACACAAAAAATCTTAAAAAATATTTCTCTTCTCATCCATCCCAATCTCTTTCAAGCAAACCATTTTCAAACCAAAAAGCGATAGATATTTCGAAGGGTTCCTATAGAGTACTATAGACGTTTTGGGTGCTAACACCTTCCCATTGCGTAACCAACCCCCCTTACCCATTCTCTGTTTGTTCTTGTTGTTTTAGAACTCCTTAGGTTTTGTTCGCTCTTTTTCCTTTCCTCTTTTTGGATAAAATAAAAGTGCGGTGGCGACTCTTGTTTATTTTTTAGTTAAGTTAATTAATAGCTTACACTCACAAATTTCCCCGCTACACCTAAGCTGTTCCAAACAAAGTTTCTCAATTGTAACTCCATTTGATTGAAGTTCCACTTTGGCCATTTTTGACGATTTTGCAAGAAGAGGCCACTTTCTATTCCAGAGGTTTTCCATTGATTCCAATCATCCAAAAATCTTCTAAAGGTTTATTTGAAGTGTCCAAGGCATCACTTTACTTCTGTAACAACTATCTTGGAAGTTGGCTTTTTGCTTCAAGAGGTAAGTACACTAGAACTTGGTACTTTGTATAATATTATTTTCTTTGATGTTCCTTGACCATGAACATTTTTAATATATTATATATGTTGTGTTTGAACCTTTTTTTAGTGTTATGCTTGAGTGTACATGACTGTTGGATAGAACTTGCAAAATGTAGCCTTTTTGGATGATGCCTTTGTGTTTTAAAATAGAACCATCTTTTGACAAAACCAATACCACCATTGTGTTCCTCATGAAATTTCAAGCAAGTTTTATTTTTATTTCACTTAATTTCATTAACAAATGAGTGAGTTATGATACCTTTTGCAAATGAACAAAAACTTGAATTCTTGGGCAAGTCAGCCATAACGCCTTCTCCTTGTTTCAACATTTAGGTCACATTTAGCTTTATCATTTAACAGAAGGAGGTGATACAATGTATGTATCACCACCCTAGTGGTTCGGCACGCGCATTTTGAGTACCTTATGCCCACAAGAACTAGGGTTCGAATCCCCCTCGCCCCAGTTCTTTTATTTTTCTTGATTTTTCAACTGAACAACACATATAATGTTGTGCTTCCACCATACTATCACACGCGCGCCCTAGTAGAGTTGGTTAAGGTTTTGGCTTGCGATCTGGCCAGCGTGAGTTTAAGTCCCATGGGGACCATTCCCATTAATTTTAGGACTTTGTTTTCTCTATTTTCTTTGTAATTTCGATTGATCATAACTTCTTCATTTTTTATGATTTTTAACTCCTTCTTTTTGCAAAATGTTCATAATAATGTTTAGTTTCTGTTTGTGATTTTTAATTCCCAAAAATATTTATTTTTGTGGAACTTAGGCATGTTCAAAGTGTATGACTATTTTAGGGTTTTTTTAAGGACTTCTTTGATTCTTTTGAATGTTTCATTGCTTTTCCTTGCTTACAAAGACTTGTTTGCACCATGTGTATCTTATTTGAGCCTTGTATGATGTTTTGATATTGTACATCCTTCTTCCTACTTGATTTTGATGTATTTTTCAAGTGTATATTTACATGAAATATATGTTGAAACTTTGTCCATACCATGAGCTTTTGCTTGAAAAATTTTCCTTAACATGTAATGTTCTTTCCATGTTTACATGACCTTAATGTGCATGTGTGCTTTTGTGTTGATTTCACCATGTTTGTATGTTCTTAAACACTTGAATTTTGTCTTGAAAATGATTTTGAATACATGTTTGTATGCCTAAACTTTTGTGATGTTCTTACTTGTTCATGACCATGTTTGAATCCTAATATCCATGTTTGGTTGTTACTTACATGTCTTAACATGTTCAACTTGTATCTATCCTTAAATGTTCAAGTAATTCCTTAAATTGTTCACATGATGTTTGAACTTTAACTTGCTATCTTTAAAGTATGCTCACGTGCCATCTCTTGTATGTTTACATCTTCATCCACATGTTGTTGTCATAAACATGTCCTTTTGTTCAAGTATGCTTGGTTGTTACCTTTACTTGTGTTTAAATTGTATTCATGATTAAGTGATGTCTTAACTTATACATGTATGCTTTGAACTTTGATTGTTATCATGACTTATGTATGTCTTATCCTATCTTTGAACTTCATACATGTTTAGGTATTGTTATAACCTTTACATATTAACTTAAACCTTGTTTTAATCCATGTCTAAGTAATGTCTTAACTTATACATGTCATACTTGAATCTGACCATGCTTAAGTGTAGTAATAACTTATCCATGTTTGAAATGTTTAAATTGTATTCATGATTAAGTGTTGTTATAACTTATTTATACTTGTCTTGTATTCATGATTAAGTGGTGTTAGTAAACCCCAATGCATTCTTGCCTTAACTTAAATTGATATCCATGATGCTTTAGCCTTATTATAACTATACTTCATGAATGTTTAGATGTTGTAACATCTTTGTTTACCTTGGTTGTTACCATGTTATTTTGAACTTCTTCAAACTTTGAATGTGCTTGGTTGTTACCTTGTCCCCTTTGTGACTTTGTCAAGTCTTACCTTTAGATGTTGTAAGATCTCTTTCTTATGCTTTGGTTGTAACCCTGTGCTTTATCTTTGTCATATAAACATCATGCTTGAATGTTGTTTTGAATGCTTACATTGATATCATGTTTTAATATCATACTTAATCATACCATCCATCAACTCATATCTCTTTTAACTTTGTCAAGTTATTTTCCCCCCAAGTGATGTTAGCTTGTTAGCTCCCATCCTTAACTTACCATTTGGTCCCTTAATCCAACGGAAGGTCTCTCTATTGACTCAATGTCAGAGGTAGCTTAGCCATACCCATTCCCTTTGACCTTGTTAGAGTCATTAAAACTTCAACTTAGACTTAAGTTAGAACTTACAAACTCTTTTGATTTTGTCAAGTCAAGTAAGTGTAAAGGCTATAACACTTACCTCCCCCTTTGAACCTTGATCATAATCAAAGTGTTCATTCATCCCTAGTGAGGTGAACTACTAATGCTCTGATTTCGTCCTTGTAAGGATATGTAGGCACAAGATCGCGAAGTTTTGGCGAGCATACTTAGTGACTAAACCCTTAGGTTCCTATCTTCACCATAAAACCCAAACACAAAACAATCGAAAATAAATAGCACAAATACTAGCAAGAGGTTCCTATAGAGTACTATAGATGCTTAGGATGCTAACACCTTCCCTAGGTATAACCAACCCCCGAACCCCACAATCTCTTAGCATTGTTGTTACATTGCAAACTTAGGGTTTTCTACGATCTTTACCCTTTCCCTTGGATAAATCAAAGATCAGTGGTGAATCCTTAAATATTTGTTATTCAAGTTTGATCAATATCTTGATATCCAATTCACACCGCAATAGAAATGGTGACTTCACTAGGGACACCCAAGAGGGTTAAGCCTAACTTGCCTATGTTTGAGATATATTATTTGCTTGCTTGTTTATTGTTTCATTGGGTTGTTGCCTTGTGGAGGGATAAGTCTCAAACTTGGACTTGAGCATAAAATAAGATAGGAAGGTGGTACATTCAAGAGGCTTATAGGGAGTTGATTGTAACACCCTCTTCTACCCCCACAATTGTTTCGGCAGAAACAACTTAAATATCAGAGTAAAGCGTCAAAATCACCTCAAAGGGTGCACATTTCTCATTTAAATCAAAATAATACACTTGTACTGTAAACAAAAGGTTTTCATCAAAATAACTCAAAAGCCTTCACATGGCAGTGGAACTCAAAATTCTCAATTAAAAGGTTTTTAACAAACATCGTAATAATCCAAAAAGGTTTTCAACATTTAAAACCATATCATCAAATGACAACAAAATAAGGAAACAACATAGTTCGACTCAAAGGACCCCAACCGATGTTACACTATCAGAGCAAGACCCTCTAAATCAACCAAAAGCAAATAACTTCAAGGTCTTCGAAGGCATCCACAGCTAAACCTGATCACCTGCACGTTACCCACGTGGAGGCAACATTCAAACAGGCAGGGTGAGTAATCACAATTCATAATAATCATTATAAAACAAGATATACATAAAATGGCATTATCTTCACATATAATATCATCAGGGTCATCATCAAGGAAAGCATCAGGAAGCACCATATCAAAAATTCATCAATGCCACATAAAATGCGATGCATAACAAGACTCATGCATGTGGTACCAATCGTCATAATAGATGGACACTAGGCCATCAACCATCCAAAGATCCCCGTCAATAGGATCGATTCTGGAATTGGAACCGGAGCACGTCATAATTACCTCATATCCGCACAATGGGAATGAAGCGTCGTCACAGAGTATGCATATGAATGCATGATACACAACGTCAATAATCATCATCATCAAAACATTATTATGTGCATCATCATTCATCAAAACATCATGTTCGTCATGTCGTCATTTATTCATCAAAACATCATGCGTCGTCGTCTTATCATCATACATCATACATAAATAACTCCTGGTCATCAATATACGTCATAGTAATTCATATCGTCAAGTAATCATCATACATCAAATATACACAATTCATAATCATCAATATTCTCATGAAATTCATCTCATCAAGTACTCGTCAAAACATCACAAAATCATCACATCATAACCATCATTAACGTCACTAACATCATGGTAAAACATCATAAATATCACAACATCAAACACCAGAACAACACAGCAACAGAAATAAAATTTCGTGAAACAACAGACGTTCGCTCCAGGATTCGCTAGGCGAACCTGTTCGCTACAACCTTCGCTTAGCGAAGCGGCCAGTGAATCCCACAGACACCCCACTAAGACACCAGAAACCACCATCTGTCATGCTCGCTGTTTTATTCGCTGGGCTAAGCTACTCGCTGATTTATTCGCTTAGCGAGACTTCCAACAAATCCTACACTTCCACTCCAGAATCATCTCAGCACTTACACTCATGTTATTGCGCATTCGTTGCACTGTTCGCCTAGCAAACCTTGGCGAACATTCTTCTAGCGAAGCGATGGTTCGCTTAGCGAACCTGCGATTACAACAAATCGCTGCTACGCATCAGTAGCTCTACAACCTCAAAGGTACCTGCGATTATAGCTCCTAATGACCCAAAAACATCCCTATAACAGTTCTAATGCATCACGGAGATCAACGACATAAAGCCTACGTCTATTAGGTTGATTCGGGACCCTACAGAAACCTTAAATTCCCTAAACCTTCAAAACTCTCAAGCTTCCTATAAACCCCATAAATCCCTTCACCACCAGATTGAACCTACAACAACGGGGAAATCTGCCCCAAAGGTCTCTTTTTATCCGATTAAATTCAACCCTTAATAATCGATTCACAAAATACCTTCAAAATATCAATTCGTCACAAAACCCCATAAACCCTCAAACACAAAAACAACCACTTCAATTACATCGAATCCTATAATGAAAACAATGAAAGACAATTACTCCCTATACCTTAGATTGTCGATCCGATGTGTTTTCTCTTGAGCCTTTGTGTTGGTTCTTGGATTGGCTTGAATTTTGGTAAAACAAAGTTGTGCAATGTTGATGTCACATGGGTGATGTCTTAACATTGAGTCTTAACATTGGTTTATGTTAAGTAGTTAAGTTGCTGAAGTTGTGATGTCTGATGTTACATGCGATGTTGTGACATTAGGTCTGCAGAAGATTAATAACATCAGGTTTAGTGATGTTGTTAGGGTTTGCATTTTAGCAGGATTTTGGGAGAGCTGTTAGTCTCTTTGGTTGCGGATATCTTGGGATAGATATTTTCTGTTACAAACAGATTTGATGCAGATTTGTAGGAAGGTTTAAAAGCTGAAGATTTAAGAAGATTTTGAGAGAGAAAATCTATTTTTGAAGATTCGGTTTTAAACAACAAATCAGGTCAGATATTGTAGCAGGTCCAAGCCCAATTCAAATAGCTATATAATGCGCATTAGTACTGAAGGAAAAGGAACAAAGAAAAAGAGCTAAAGACTGAGTGTCGTTGTGTCTTCGTGTTTGTAAGCCATTCGAGTGTGAATTGGTATTGTTGTTTATTGAGTTGTTCTTGATCAAAGCTGTGAAGCAGAATCAAGTAGTGTTATTCAAAGTGTGTGATCTTTGAATTATATCACTGAAGTGATTTATGGATTGAGTGGTGTTCTCATACCTAAGTGGTCTCTTAGGTAGAAAGTTCATTAGTAGGAATTAAGTTTAGGAGATTCTCAATGAGGTTGTTGAGTCTGTAAATTAATTCTACAAGTAGTGAATTTCATCCCTGGCTTGGTAGCCCCCAGACGTAGGTAGTTAAAACCGAACTGGGTGAACAATTCATTGTGTTGATTTATTGTTGCTTTACATTGTCCATTGCAAAGTGTGTTGTTGTGACATCACACGTAACATCACACATCTGGTACCAGAATTTCAATTGGTATCAGAGCAGGCATCCTGTCTGTCTCTGGGTGAGATCTAGGGAAGTTACTTTCTGGGGTAAAGATGGACAAAGAAGTTGGAGGATTTGTCAACAGACCCCCTATTCTGGATGGCTCGAATTATGATTATTGGAAGCCAAGGATGATCACCTTTTTGAAATCCTTGGACAGCAGGGCTTGGAAGGCTATCATTAAAGAATGGAAAACACCTGTTGTGTTTGAAAAAGATGATGCTGGGAAAGATAAAGAGGGCACCTCAAAGCCGAAGCCTGAAGAAGAATGGACCAAGGAAGAAGATGAGCTTGCCCTTGGAAATTCCAAAGCTTTAAATGCAATTTTCAATGGAGTGGATAAGAACATATTCAGGTTGATCAATACCTATGAAGTTGCTAAGGAAGCTTGGGATATTTTGAAGGCTACACATGAAGGAACATCTAAAGTTAAGATGTCAAGACTTCAGCTTCTAACATCGAAGTTTGAAAATCTGAAGATGAAGGAAAATAGACTATCCATGACTTCCACATGAGTATTCTTGAGCTGTCAAATGCATCCAGTGCTCTGGGAGAAAAGATGTCAGAAGAAAAGCTTGTAAGGAAAATCCTTAGGTCCCTTCCTAAGAGGTACAAGATGAAGGTGACTGCAATTGAAGAAGCTCAAGACATCAGCAAGATGAGGGTTGATGAGCTCATTGGATCTCTTCAAACTTTTAAGCTTGGGTTAAATGAGGAAGAACCAGAAAAGAAGCCAAAGAGTATAGCCTTGGTCTCAAATGATCAAGAAGAGAAAGGGAATAGTGATGAATCCCAGGAGGATCTATCACAGGCCATTGTTATGTTGGGAAGGCAGTTCAACAAGGTGTTCAAAAGAATGAACAAGAACTTCAAGCCTAATGTCAAGAACATCGCTTCTGACATCAGCAAGTCTAAGGAGAAGGATAAAGAGAAGACTGCTCAAGACAAGGGTGTTCAGTGCTTTGAGTGTGAAGGTTATGGACATGTTAAGAAAGAATGTCCCACATTCCTGAAGAAGTAGAAGAAAGGAATGACAGTTTCTTGGTCAGCCTCTGAAAGTGAAAGTGAAGGAGAGTCAGCCAAACATGTCAAAGCTTTAACTGGAACAGTTGTTTCTGATGGCGATTCAAGCGATGAGGAACTGACTTTTGAGGAGTTAGCATCCACTTATCAAGAGCTTTGTCTAAAAAGTGCAGAAATCTGTCAAGAAAGTGAAAAACAGAAGAAACAGATTGTTCAACTTGAGACTGCTAAAGCTGATTTAGAAAATGAAGTCTTATTAGTCAAAGCTCATCTTGATCATATGACCAAATCTGTTAGGATGCGGAACTGTGGTACAGACACACTTGATAAGATCCTTCAGACAGAAAAGGTTGCTGGTGATAAGTCAGGCATAGGATTTGTGGTTGAGGAAAATGTATTTGCTGAAGCAAGCACTTCAAGAACCAAGAAGGAGATATCTCAACCAATGTCTCAACTTCAAACAAAGAGACAGGATCCTAAACCTAAGCAGGCTGCTCATCCTCAACCTCAAAATGTTGGGAAGAGGCATGCTTATGGTCCTCATCAAAGAAAGGCACATGTTTCTGGAGCAGGGCAGTATATGCCTCCACAATATCATAAGAGCATGCAGGCTTCTAGGTCCAAACAGAACATGTTCCATCAGATGTCTCAACATCAGGGAAACATGTATGGTTGTGGATATAATAATGCTGTGCCTTATTATTATGGAAGAAGGAAGCCTCATCACCATAGAAGAAAGCCAAAAGGACAGCATCCTCACCATAAAAGACAGTCAAACTATGGGAGAAGAAGACAACATTATGGGGGCAGCCACAGCAATATCATCATCAAAGTGGCAGAAGGTTTAACCACTTCAGAAAAGACAGAGTTAGGTGCTTTTACTATGGCAGATTTGGACACATGCAGTTTTCTTGTTTCAAGCTACATGGTTATCCCAAGTCTAACCCTCAACCCAGACAAAAGGATAACAGGCGTAAGGTTGTTAAGCAGTGGGTTCCTAAAGAGGAGGTTAAGTGTCTATTGGCTCACTTTTCAGATAGACACTCTGCTGAGGATGGTTGGTACTTTGACAGTGGCTGTTCAAAGCACATGACTAGTTTCAGAAACCAATTAGTGGATATCAATTCTTGCTCCTCAATTGATGTTACTTTTGGAAACGGAGAGAAAGGGGTGGTACAAGGTGTTGGAAAAGTGAAGTGTCATGATGGACCTGATCTTGACAATGTACTTCTTGTCAAAGGGTTGAGTGCTAATCTAATTAGCATAAGTCAGCTCTGTGATGATGGTTATAAGGTCAGCTACACCGAGGATGAGTGTATGGTGACAAATGAGCAGAATGAGGTAGTGATGAAGGGAATAAGATCCAGAGATAACTGCTATCAATGGGTACCTCAAGTGGACAGTTTATCTGGTGATGTTAAGATTGATGTTGTAACATCAGAGTGTGACAACAAGTGTGAAAGTCTGCTGAAAGGTCAATTAGGGTTAATTACTCTTAATGTGAATCCTTTTAAAAATTTAAAAGGAAAGTTAATTTGGAGGGAGAAACTCATTAATTGGTCTTTAAGGGATACACGAAATCAGGCACCATACCTTAGACCATCATTCTCTATTGTAGCAACATCACGCTTCATCAAAGATCATATCTCCCGACTGTTCGTCTCCTTCAACAAGAAGAATCATCTGTCTCTAAACTCATACTGCCTAAAGGGAACCATGTCAAACCAGATGTCTTCTCCTTCAAAGAAATCTGCTTCTTAAAGCTCTTCGTGGGAAAAAGTTAGGGTTTCTTCAGATGAAGGGTCAGCAGAAGAAGCGTTGAATGCAGAAACTATTTCCATGATGCTCCCAGAGTCAGGTAAATCTAGACCTTCTAAACTTGTTTCAAAAAGGGCTGGGACTATCTTTAAAGATAATAAAACAAAGAAGCTTGTTACTAGTGTTCTATTTAGTGATAAAACAGCACCTAGGTCATCCACTTCTCAAACTGTTGAAGAAAGGGTGGATGTTGACAAAAGCTTAGGTCAGATTGTTGATAAGATCTTTGAGAAAGGGCTTCCTATAAAAGGTATATCTAGACCACTGAGGCAAATGCCTGCTGAAAGGGAAAAGGAGGACATGCAAAGTGTAGCTACCAATCTTCATAGACTTGTTATGTCTGTTATTGAAGATTCTGAAGTGGGAGAAGATGATGTGCATGAGGAAGCTAATGTTAAGGAGGATGTTCGAACATCACCTGTTGAAGCTACTCCTGGTGATGAGGATGTGGTCAATGTGGTTGATTTATCTGATAATGAAGTCATTGGTAAAGCTGTTCCAAGTATTGCTAAGAGACTCAAGACAAGGAAAGGAAAGACTGTTGAATCCTCTCCAAAGAAGTCTTCTGAAGGCAAGAAGAAAACTGCTATTGTTGGTCCTACAAAACCTTGGAGCAAGGTTGCTACTTCCTCCAAAAAGAGGAAGATCAGGGAAGATTCTGATTCTGACTTTGATGTTGAGGATGATACTCATGACATCACACTTGTCAGAAGAATAATTTTGAAGAGAATCTCTGACAAAGTCTCTGAAGTACCAGTTGACAACATTTCCTTTCATTATGCCAGCAGTGCATCAATGTGGAAATTTGTTTGTCAGAGAAGACTAGCCATAGAAAGGGATCTTGGGAAAGAAGCTTTAGAGATGAAGGATATTATGGAACTGATTAATGAGGCTGGGTTGGTGAAGACTGTGACCAAATTTCCTAAGTGCTATGAGGGCCTTGTCAAAGAATTTGTTGTCAACATTTCTGGAAATATTGCTGATAAAAAGAGCATTGGTTTCATGAAAGTCTATGTGAGAGGAAAGTGCATTAATTTCTCTCCTAGTACTATCAACAAGTATCTGGGAAGAGATGATGAAGAGTATAGTGAACTTGAGATGACTGATAATGAAATATGTAAAGAGATTACAACTGGTCAGGAAAAGGTTTGTCCATTGAAAGGGAAGTTAAAGGCCAGTAAACTTAGCATCAAGTATGCAATTCTTCACAGAATTGGAGCTGCCAACTGGGTACCAACAAACCACAAGACAACAATAGCTGTTGGATTGGGTAGGTTTATCTATGCTGTTGGGAAGAAGATCAAGTTTGACTATGGAAGCTACAAATTTGAGCAAGTGGTGAAACATGTTGAAACCAATGCTATCAAGCTACCCATCGCATTTCCCTATCTCATTTGTGGGATCATCCTGTCATAACATCCTGAGATTCTTCATCAATCTGATGTGGTGTGTAAGAGAGAATCTGCATTGTCAATCCACTCTAAGTTGTTTGAAGGGAAGCATGTCCCTGACATTGGCAAGACATCAGCTTCAACATCACAACAGCCACTGCCAAAACTGGGTTGATTTCAGAATTGAAGAAGGCTTGCAAGGAGTTGGATGAAGTCATCAGAGTAAGTACTGAAAGAAAGCAGAAATTTGAAAAACTTCTCATGACTCTGAGATTGGCAGAAAAAGAAGATGAAGCAATCGATGCTAACCAAAATGATGATGATATTGAAGAACCAGGTTCTGAAGAAGGTGGTCCTAGCACTTATGGTGAAGATGGGGCCAGCTCTGATAAAGACTAGTTTCCCTGCTGTCTTTTCTTAATAGTAGTTTAGTTTTTTTTTGCTGTTTTTGATTCTACACTTGATGTGCCTAATATGTAATTTGAATATTGTGCCTGTTTATGCACTATTTATGTTCTATGACTTATCTTGTCTTGCATGCTGACTCTAGACTGACAATGAGAGCCTGTTTAGGACTAACTGTAGTGAGTAGGACTTACATTTTGAGGTTTGTCCAATTGTGGCTAAAAAGGGGGAGAATTAGCCAAAAGTTAGTCAAGGTGTTGCAATGCCGAGAAGAAGAATTTGTCATTGTGCGATGCTAAGGAGTGCAGCTAGTGTGATGCTGAATTGCAGATATTGAGGGGGAGAGTTGTTGAACAGCTGGTTCTTGCTTTGAGGGGGAGCTTGCCATATGATGCTGATTAGTGATTGGAGCGAGCTGAAAGCATTGTGAAGCTGTGATGAAGAAATGTTGCTGCGAAGTTTTTTTTTTAATTCTTTTTCCGCTGCTGAAGTCTCTGATGTTGCAGAGATTGCTTTAGCCAAAATTAGCCAAAGGGGGAGATTGTTGGTTCTTGGATTGGCTTGAATTTTGGTAAAACAAAGTTGTGCAATGTTGATGTCACATGGGTGATGTCTTAACATTGAGTCTTAACATTGGTTTATGTTAAGTAGTTAAGTTGCTGAAGTTGTGATGTCTAATGTTACATGCGATGTTGTGACATCAGGTCTGTAGAAGATTAATAACATCAGGTTTAGTGATGTTGTTAGGGTTTGCGTTTTAGCTGGATTTTGGGAGAGCTGTTAGTCTCATTGGTTGCAGATATCTTGGGATAGATATTTTTTGTTACAAACAGATTTGATGCATATTTGTAGGGAGGTTTAAAAGCTGAAGATTTAAGAAGATTTTGAGAGAGAAAATCTGTTTTTGAAGATTCAATTTTAAACAACAAATCAGGTCAGATATTGTAGTAGGTCCAAGCCCAATTCAAATAGTTATATAATGCGCATTAGTACTGAAGGAAAAGGAACGAAGAAAAAGAGCTAAAGACTGAGTGTCGTTGTGTCTTCGTGTTTGTAAGCCATTCGAGTGTGAATTGGTATTGTTGTTTATTGAGTTGTTCTTGATCAAAGCTGTGAAGCAGAATCAAGTAGTGTTATTCAAAGTGTGTGATCTTTGAATTATATCACTGAAGTGATTTAGGGATTGAGTAGTGTTCTCATACCTAAGTGGTCTCTTAGGTAGAAAGTTCATTAGTAGGAATTAAGTTTAGGAGATTGTCAACGAGGTT
Organism: Lathyrus tuberosus; assembly: GCA_022829125.1. Taxonomy (NCBI): domain Eukaryota; kingdom Viridiplantae; phylum Streptophyta; class Magnoliopsida; order Fabales; family Fabaceae; genus Lathyrus; species Lathyrus tuberosus. The sequence goes on along the minus strand of JALAZF010000414.1, from coordinate 2,191,834 downwards.
GTTGAGTCTGTAAATTAATTCTATAAGTAGTGAATTTCATCCCTGGCTTGGTAGCCCCCAGACGTAGGTAGTTAAAACCGAACTGGGTGAACAATTCATTGTGTTGATTTATTGTTGCTTTACATTGTCCATTGCAAAGTGTGTTGTTGTGACATCACACGTAACATCACACATCTGGTACCAGAATTTCACTTTGGAAATCTTCACGAATTCCTCGCCTTTTCCCTTTTTCCTCAGAGCTCTCCTTCTTTTCACGGTTAACCAAAAAAATGAACCCCATTCTCAAAATCCTCCTTAAATATTCAACCTAACCCTTGGGCCTCAAAATTGGGCTTTCTCCATAATGCCCTCACTAATTTTCCTCAAAAGTCCTCCATACCCCTTAATTCCTCTACTATTATTTAAAATAAATAATAATACAATATCTTCCATAATATATACTATTATTTAATTAAATAACCAAAACTTCACAAAAACACCGACATCGACACGAAACACCAAAATCTCAGGAATTCACGAATATAATATTTAAATGAATTAAATAAATATTCTTACAAAATTTGGGGTGTTACAACCCTCCCCCACTTAAAGGATTTTCGCCCTCGAAAATTACCTCAAGGAATAAGAGTCGGATACGACTCCCTCATCTGATCTTCACGTTCCCAAGTCCAACTTTCGCCAGCTGGTCCATCCCACAACACCTTCACCAAAGTTATGTCTTTACCCCATAATTACTTCGTCTCTCAACCATCTACGTGCACAGGAAATGCTTCCACAGTCAGATTATCCCTCACTTGTACATCATCCATCTGAATCACATGCGACGGATCCGGAATGTCTTCCTCAACTGAGACACATGCAACACGTCATGCAAATTCGCAAGTGACGGCGGTAAAGCAATTCGATAGGCTACCTCTCCTATCCTCTGCGATATCTGATATGGACCAACAAAAAGTGGAGTGAGCTTCCTAGACTTCAAAGCTCGACCCACACCAGTCACTGGCGTCACCCTCAAAAACACATGATCTCCCTCTTGGAATTCAAGTGCTTTCCTCCTGTTATCATGATAGCTCTTCTGATGAATCTGCGAAGATTTCATCCTCTCTTGGATCTTTTTAATCTTCTCAGTCGTCTCTTGCACAATTTCAGGTCCGAGTACAGCACTCTCGCCCGATTCATACCAACACAACAGAGTCCTACACCTTCTCCCATACAAAGCTTCATAGGGCGCCATTCCAATACTAGCATGAAAACTATTATTGTACGCGAACTCAATCAACGATAAATGGCTATCCCACGATCCTCCATGATCCAACACACAAGCCCTCAACAAATCCTCTAAAGATTGGATAGTCCTTTCTGTCTGACCGTCAGTCTGCGGATGATAGGCAGAACTCCTCCTCAACTTAGTACCAAACCCATCTTGCAAACTCTTCCAAAACCTCGATGTAAACCTTGGATCTCTATCCGACACAATATTCAAAGGTACCCCATGTAACTTCACAATCTCCTCAATACCCATCTCAGCTAGCTTCCGCAAGGAGTGATCAATCTTCATCTGTAAGAATGAACCGATTTAGTTAATTCCTCCACTATCACTCCACAAAGAATCACTCCCTTTCCCAGTCTTCGGCAATCCCGACACAAAAATCCACGGACATACTATCCAGTTTCCATTCTAGAATACTCAATGTGTGCATCATACCTAAGGCTTCTGATGCTCAAACTTCAACTCCTGACGAGTTAAACACGCATAAACGACCTCTGCAATATCCTTCTTTATAGAACACGTTCCTCGATCTCTAGAACATCTGGAACCCACACTCTATCTCGAAACCTCATCACACCATTCTCATCAATCCGGAAGTCACCTCCGTTATCTTGGTTAATCAAAGTCAATTGGTCAACCAACTTTAAGTTAGATTGCTACCTCACTCTGATTTCTTCCAGAACACCACTCGCCAACTTCAACATTCTCAACTTCACACTGTCAGGAGTCTTCTCACAAACCAAACTCAAATCTCTGAATTGTCCAACTAATTCCAACTCTTTCACTATAAGCATCGACATATGTAATGACTTTCTGCTCAATGCATCAGCCACTACATTTTCTTTGCCAGGATGATAACTCAAATTAAAATCGAAATCCTTCAACAGCTCTAACCACCTCCTCTGCCTCATATTCAATTCCTTCTGATCAAATAAGTACTTCAGACTCTTATGATCACTGAACACTTCAAATTTAGAGCCAAATAGATAATGTCTCCAAATCTTCAACACAAACACCACCGCGGCCAATTCCAAGTCATGTGTAGGATAATTCCTCTCATGAACTCACAATTGTCTTGAAGCATAGGCAATAACTTGTCAATTCTGCATCAATACTCCACCAAGACCCATCTTCGACGCATCACTGTACACCACAAAAGATTCACTCGGATTAGTCAAATTCAACACCGGAGCGGTCATCAATCTCTTCTTCAATTCTACAAAACTCTCTTCACAAGCTACATCCCACACAAAAGCTTGACCCTTTCGAGTCTACTGAGTCAAAGATAATGCTAACTTAGAAAAACTCCCATAAACTCGCGGTAGTAACCCGCCAATCTCAGAAACTTCGTATTTCAGTAGCAGACCTCGGCGGCTCCCACTGCAACACCGCATCAATCTTAGAAGGATCAACAACAATTCCACCACTTGAAATCACATGGCCGAGAAAACTCACTTCCTTCAACCAAAACTCACACTTCGACAACTTCACCTACAACTTCTTCTCTTTCAACACCTGCAACACAGTCATCAAATGCTCAGCATGCTCTTCTTCAGATTTAGAGTCTATCAGAAGATCGTCAATAAAACCCACTACAAACTTATCCAAATACTCAAGAAAATCCGATCCATATACTCCATGAATACCAGATGCATTAGACACACCAAACGACATCACAGTATACTCATAGTCACCATACCTCATCCCGAAAGCCGTCTTCGGAACACCATCAAACTTAACACGAATCTGATGATAACCAGACGTCAAATCAATCTCGGTAAACACACAAGCACCTACTAACTGATCCATCCAATCCTCAATCCTCGGAAGCAGACACTTATTCTAGATCGTCACTTTATTCAACTGCCGATAATCAACACACAACCTCATACTTCCATTTTTCTTCTTCACCTACATCACAGGGGCACCTCACAGGGAAACACTCGGTCGAACAACTTCCTCTCAAACAATTCTTCCAGTTATTCCTTCAATTCACTTATTCAGAAACATACATTCTGTATGCAAACACCGACATCGAGCTCGCATCGAGTACCAGGTCGATAGCAAGTTACACTCCACACTACAGTGGTAAATCACTGATATCTCATGGGAACACTTCCAAATAGTCACACACCACCGCATCCCTTATGCCTTCCAATAATCCAACATCATAACACCTTTGCACCATCTTTCACAGACTTACCTACTTGCTTCACAGAACAAACAACTCTTCACCTTCTTCGAAATTAGATTCAGGTGATCGTCAGGAATTACACACCACCGGCGTATCACTAGCCACCACCCTGTTCTCTATCCCTCAAAAGCAGAAATCAACAATACCTGATTGTTCTCCTCAAGATATTTCCAACTTGACCGACAGACAAGAAACTCTAATTCGCCTCATCTTCAAGTCTATTAGTCTGCATCGACTCATCAAAATAATCCTTAAGCACTCGGCTTAACCCCAATAATTCACTACGCACACTACTCAAGCTCGCAAGACACGTCTATCCCATCCAACATGACTCCGTCTATTATCAACAAGAGATTAAGGGTGATCAGTTCCTCAATTTATCAATAACAGCCGATATCATGAGGCGGTATAAACTATCTCCACCAACTATTGCAGTGTCCAACCCCACACTTAGCCAACGCTCCACGCTCGAAACACCTTGGAGAAGCACCATCTTCTCTCCCACTTGTTTCATTCCCAACCTACAAATGGAAAACAAAACAAGCATCGATAGTGTTTTTACACACATGTCGCACACTAGGGAAACAAACAACATTAGACAACCTGGCCGGACGGACCGACCTGCTCTGATACCACTAATGTAACACCCTCTTCTATCCCCACAAATATTGCAGCAGAAACAACTCAAATATCAGAGTAAAGCGTCAAAATCACCTCAAAGGGTGCACATTTCTCATTTAAATCAAAATAATACACTTACCCTGTAAACAAAGGGTTTTCCTCAAAATAACTCAAAAGCCTTCACATGGCAGCGGAACTCAAAATTCTCAATTAAAAGGTTTTCAACAAACATCGTAATAATCCAAAAAGGTTTTCAACATTTAAAACCATATCATCAAATGACAACAAAATAAGGAAACAACATAGTTCGACTCAAAGGACCCCAACCCGATGTTACACTATCAGAGCAAGACCCTCTAAATCAACCAAAAGCAAATAACTTCAAGGTCCTCGAAGGCATCCAGAGCTAAACCTGATCACCTGCATGTTACCCACGTGGAGGCAACATTCAAACAGGCAGGGTGAGTAATCACAATTCATAATAATCATTATAAAATAAGATATACATAAAATGGCATTATCTTCACATATAATATCATCAGGGTCGTCATCAAGGAAAGCATCAGGAAGCACCATATCATAAATTCATCAATGCCACATAAAATGTGATGCATAACAAGACTCATGCATGTGGTACCAATCGTCATAATAGATGGACACTAGGTCATCAACCCTCCAAAGATCCCCGTCAATAGGATCGATTCCGTAATTAGAACTGGAGCACGTCATAATTACCTTATATCCGCACAATGAGAATGAAGCGTCATCACAGAGTATGCATATGAATGCATGATACACAACGTCAATAATCATCATCATCAAAACATCATTATGTGCATCATCATTCATCAAAACATCATGTTCGTCATGTCATCATTTATTCATCAAAACATCATGCGTCATCGTCTTATCATCATACATCATACATAAACAACTCCTGGTCATCAATATAAGTCATAGTAATTCATATCGTCAAGTAATCATCATACATCAAATATACACAGTTCATAATCATCAATATTCTCATGAAATTCATCTCATCAAGTACTCGTCAAAACATCATGAAATCATCACGTCGTAACCATCATTAACGTCACTAACATCATGGTAAAACATCATAAATATCACATCATCAAACACCAAAACAACACCGCAACAGAAACCAAATTTCGCGAAACAGCAGACGTTCGCTCCAGGATTCGCTAGGCGAACCTGTTCGCTATAACCTTCGCTTAGCGAAGCAGTCAGCAAATCCCACAGACACCCCACTAAGACACCAGAAACCACCATCTGTCATGCTCGCTGGACGAAGCTACTCGCTGATTCATTTGCTTAGCGAGACTTCCAGCGAATCCTAAAATTCCACTCCAGAATCATCTCAGCACTTACACTCATGTTATCGCGCATTCGCTGCGCTTTTCGCCTAGCGAACCTTGGCGAACATTCGCCTAGCGAACCTGCGATTACAGCAAATCGCTGCTACGCATCAGTAGCTCTACAGCCTCAAAGGTACCTGTGATTACAGCTCCTAATGACCCAAAAACATCCCTATAACAGTTCTAATGCATCACGGAGATCAACGGCATAAAACCTACGTCCATTAGGTCGATTCGGGACCCTACGGAAACCTTAAATTTCCTAAACCTTCAAAACTCTCAAGCTTTCTATAAATCCCATAAATCCCTTCACCACCAGATTGAACCTACAACAACGGGGAAATCTACCCCAAATGTCTCTTTTTATCTGATTAAATTCAACCCTTAATAATCGATTCACAAAATACCTTCAAAACATCAATTCGTCACAAAACCCCATAAACCCTCAAACACAAAAACAACCACTTCAATTACATTGAATCCTATAATGAAAACAATGAAAGGCAATTACTCCCCATACCTTAGATTGTCGATCCGATGCGTTTTCTCTTGAGCCTTTGGAAACCTTCACGAATTCCTCGCCTTTTCCCTTTTTCTTCAGAGCTCTCCTTCTTTTCACGGTTAACCAAAAATATGAACCTCATTCTCAAAATCCTCCTTAAATATTCAACCTAACCCTTGAGCCTCAAAATTGGGCTTTCTCCATAATGCCCTCACTAATTCTCCTCAAAAGTCCTCCATACCCCTTAATTCCTCTACTATTATTTAAAATAAATAATAATACAATATCTTTCATAATATATACTATTATTTAATTAAATAACCAAAACTTCACAAAAACACCGACATCGACACGAAACACCAAAATCTCAGGAATTCACGAATATAATATTTAAATGAATTAAATAAATATTCTTACGAAATTTGGGGTGTTACATTGATTCCCGACCAAGCTAACTTGAGAAATCACCACTCAGTGGAGGCACTTTTGAGAATAAGTGTTGTTGATCAAGAGATTGTGAAGTCAATACTATTTCTTGATTGAGCCTATGAAGCTGAGAACCTTTAGTCACCTTTAACCTCACTTGGCTTTGTTTGGAACGTAGTGCGATGACTATGAGGGTGTAGACCCAAAATAATTGATACGCGATACTACACTCAAAAGAGGTTCTCTTGAGAATATTATTAACTACCAAGTAATTGGGAAATTGATAATATCTGAAAGATGGACTGATGACTTTGGGAACTTGTTAGAACCCGTTGTACAGATACACAATAAATCCTAATACATACCTAATGGGAGGGGTAAACCTTTGATTTCATGCAAGCCTTACACCATGTTTGAGTGTGATCTTTGTTTTGTTTGTGCACACATGCATTCATAAGCATCATTTTTCATCAAAGTTTCATGAAACTTAGAGCTTTTGTTTGCAAACATCGTAGGATTATCATGGATTGTGAAAGGAAAAAGACTTTGAAGTACATTTCCAAGAGTCCTAAGCTGGATGACCTAAGGAGATTGGGAGCTTTGGTTGTAGACCAAGAGGGTTTCAAGAACAAGTATGAGAAGTTGTTATCATTGTTAAAGACAAAGATGGAAGATGGACTTCTCTCTACACTCCTTCAGTTCTATGATCCAGTCTACCATTGTTTCACCTTCCCCGACTACCAACTTGTGCCTACATGGAAGAGTATTCCTACCTAGTTGGCTTGCCCATTCCTGATGAGTCTCCCTTTACTATCTTGGAGAAAGATCCTAAGGAGCAAGACATTGCCAAAGCCACACATTTGGGACTGTCTAAGATTTAAGCCAACATGACCACCAAATGGGGAGTCTTTGGGTTGACCACAAAATTCTTGATAGGGAGAGCTCAGTATTATGCAGACCACATGAGGATGGATGCATTTTAGACTAAAATTGCCTTACTCATCTATGGTGTGTTTCTCTTACCTAGCTTTGAGGAATTTGTCGACATCAACGCTATCAAGACAGGAGGACCTAGAAAATGTTTTTGTTCATTGTACTCGCTAGATTGCTACAACTCTATGCCTACGTACCCTCACGTTGAATGAACGATTAGAGCACTGTAGTTCTTGTAAAAAATGTTTGTGTGTTTGTTATTTTTATCCCTTGAAAAGGTTCTCAGCGCATCAAGGGCGGAGAAGTGTTTGATTTTGAAAAATGCTTAAATGCAGAAGGGAAAATGACTTATGATTTGAGTGGGTTGAGATGATTTTAATCCCTTGGTTATTTTTCAAAAATAAAATAATTATTTTAATTTAAGAAAATAAACCCATAATTATATATGATTATAAAATATTAAAAGGTTAACAAAATATCATATCTCTTATCCCTGATTTTTTTATCCCTAAAACCCTAAAATTTTCCTAGAGATTTATCCCATAATTATCCCCATTATTATTTAAAGATTATCCCAAAGGTTCGTTCTAATTAATCTTAGTTGATTAACTAATTAATATATTTATATTAAAAGGGAAAATATAAAGTTATTTATCAATTGAAACAACCCACCTAAATATAATTATGCCTAATTATTATAATAAGATTAGTTATAACCTTTTCCTAATCAAAAATCCTAATTAAATATTTAATTACATTTGTTTTTGTATTTTTAGTATTTCTAAGATTAAACTAATTTAGAACAAATAATTAAATGATAAAAATGAGTTATTAAATAGAGGTGTAAAAAACTTATGAAAGGGATATAATGGAATCACACGAGGCCCAAAGCCCATCTCTTAACCCTAATTCTAAACAAATTAAAAAAAATAGAAAAGGAGTCAGCAAAAGCTACACGACCAAAATAGGACCAATTCCCCTACGTGTTCAGAGAACAAAAACACAATCTGCATCACCAACCCAGAACATAAATCTTCATCTTCTCCTCCTACTCGCCTATTTCATTCTTACATAAACTCAACCATGTCTAACATCCAGCAACAATCACTTATCAAGATAGAAAAAAAATCTGAACACATATTGAATGAAATCACAAAAGGGGCTAACGATTTGGGATGTCGAAGGTGCGTGATTGTGGGTTTGATGGAGGGGTGCGGCGGATGGAGGTCGACACGATCGCGGGAAAGGGCCGATGCGGTGGCTGTGTGAGGCGAGTCACGGTGGTTCTATGCGCGAGAAAGAGGGCTGCAATCGGCGGGTTGGGTTGCTAACGAATTTGTGAAGTGGACGGTGATATTGTAGGTGGAGAAGAATATGTGATGGAGGGAAGGCGGCGTTCAGATGTTGATCGCGTGCGATTCGCAAAAGGCTGAGTAAAGGGGGTGGTCTCGATCTTGGTTCAAGACGTCAACCAGTGTTTTAAAAACCGGACCGGCCGGTCGGACCGGTTGGACCGGGAACCGGTCAGGTAACAGGTCGGGTTCACTTGTTCGATCGCCCATGTCTTCGAATCAGTTGAAACCGGTGCGAACCGGAAAAACCGACGGTTTTCACAAACCGGTGGTTCAACTGCTTATTTAAAAAAAAAAATTAATTTTTTTAAAATTTTTTTTTTTAATTTTTTTACTCAAATACATAGGAACTTTTCTCCAAAAATAATAGTGATCACTCATTTGATTCAAGTGATACACAAATTAAGTTTCGTAATATCCACAAAACTATTTTTACTATTTTGTATTTATATTGATTGAAAAACCATCATATAAATATTTGTATAGAAATTTAAGAACACATATTACGAAACTAAATATAATATAATTTTAGACTTAACTCATTTCCATTATATATATATAGACTTGAAAAATTTATTATTTAGAATAATGTTAATATTTGTATTGTTTTAATCATTAACATTAAAATTGATTTTCTATTAATATTAAAACTATGAATTTAAATTAGACTCTGTTTAATTTAGACTCTGTTTAAAATTTACAATTAGACTCTGTCTAAAATTTGAATTTAAATTATGAACCTGTGAATTTATGATATGATATTTTCAAAAAATTTAAGTGCTAGTTATATTTTTTAGAGACTGAATCATCCGGTTCGACTGATTTTACCGGTTTTATACCTATTATAATGACAGGTTTATTCAACCGAGTTATCCAGTTTAATCCGGTTTAATCCGGTTTGGTCATGCGGTTCGACCAATGACCCAGTGGTTCGACCGATAAACCAGTGACCCAGTACCCTCACCGGTTTGATGACCGGTCCGATTTTTAAAACACTGCCTCAAAAGGTTTTATGCGATGGGATAAATAGAAGTGGGGAAACCAACCTACAGGGAGGTTACTTTCCCTGGTTTAGCAGAGACAAAAATTTCCGCTTTTTGATACTGATCGTGAAGGTTGATCAGATCTTGTGATGGGTCAAGAAGAACGTCTGTGATGCAGAATGTGTGAGATGAGGAGGGGGTGTACCTGCAAGGCACTCCGATGCTAAAGTAAGAATCGAGAAAGAGAAAGGCAAGTACAAAAGTAGGGATTCTTAGGATGATTTTTGGATACCTGACCCTCTCATTGAGAGGGTTTATATAATGTCCCCAGCGCGTGGTCAACGGTCCCTATTTTCAAGGCGGAATAATCGTTTCCTGAAGAATAGGTAACTGTAAAAAACTAACTGTTATGACGGGCAGACGTGCCCAAAACTAGCCGTTGCCACGGGCAAGAGCGTAGTTTCGGGCACAAACGTCATGGTTGTTCCTGGATGATGGAGCCGTGCGTAACGGGCAGGAATGTCGGGGATGAGCAAATGACCTTGAGATTCATCTGTCCACGTGTGCCTAGTAGAGGGGCAGAAAGGTAAATGCTGCCCTACCTCAGCTGGGCTTAGGCAATTGGGTCGTTCTGAGAGTAGAAGTGGAATGAGTCATGCCTAGTCATTGGTCCAGTCCAGAACCCTTCTTCTCCACACTTTTTTTCTCGTGACTTTCCTTTAAAAAGATTTTGATTTTGTTTTATTTATTTTAATTTTTTTTTTGTGATTTTTTCATAAAAACATAAAAAAATGAATATTATAATTATTAAAAATAAATTAATAAAAAAATAATAAATAATAAATAAAAAATGCAATTTTAAATTATAAAACAGTGTTAACACATGAAAAAGAGAGAAAAAGTAAAATAGATGAGACTTGAACTCATGACCTCTCACACTTACAACTCCTTACACTCTTCTTGCTACCAAGTAGGCCATCACACTTATTTTGAAAATAAAAGACAATAACAAACATATAAAGAGTGGCTAACAAATTAACTATATAATACTAATTAATAATAATCATAATTTGGTTAGTCTATAGTTTAATCATCATATACAAATAACAATTAAATTCAAATGACCTAGATATTTTAAATGATGTTTTTCATAATGAATAGCTTATTTAAACAATATCCTAATTAACTCTTATTAAGAGTATTTTTAAGTAAGTCAGTAACTAATTTTTCTAATAAAATTTATATGATATCCTAATTAGTTAATACGACTACATATTAAATTAAATTATACCTTAAAAGATAGAATCTAAGTTACGATCAGATCAAAACTCCTAAAAAGTTTAAAATGGTCCCCTTTGTCTTTCAGGTCATTGGGATTGACCAGACGACTTGTATAGGCTCTGGATATGTTAATAATCTAAATCCTAAGTTAGCTCAAAAAGGAAACAAAAAGGCGGTTAAAATTTGGGGTACGACTCTGTGTTTGATCATGGAAACGATGAACCACAACAATCCCAACCCATAGTTGAAACCCTATTCCTCACACGCGAAACAAAATGAAAGTGAAACTTCCCATCCCCAGACAAGCAGCAACGAAATGCATCAAAGGAGTCAAAATCGAACCCCCATGTTCAACCTACAATCTAAACAGAAATCTCAACAACACCATACACGGGGAACGAACACAATTAAGCTATGGAAAAAAAATCGATGGAAAGAATGGAAAGCAAACCAACAATCATCAAAGAAATCTAATGGAACAAACACACAATCATCAGCACCACACCAATAAATACCCTCATCCCAAAAATCCCATACCCCATTGGTTTCCATTATGATTAAGGTGCTACATGGGTACAAATAAACGAAACACCCACAAATATGCCTAAAATGTAACGAGCAAACAAGTCCAAACAACTTTTACCAAATGATAGCTCCGGTGGTGAATCTCCAAGGTACCTTTCTGCCTCTCTAACTTTTTTCTTTTCTGTTTACTTTTAGGTCTCCTTCTTCTTTCCTTCTTGTGCTCTATTGTACTTGTGTGCTACTTCTTGTGTTTGTATTATGCAAATGAGGTCTAGCTCGGTTAAACTTAGGGTTGAAGCTTTGGTGAGGATTTCTTTTTCAGCATCACAGTAAGGTATTTTTTTGTATGTGTGAATTATTTTGTGGATTTATATAATTGAGGGTAGTGTGATTTTAGGGGATAAGATCAAAAGAATTAGTTGTGATGAGATGTGAAAATGGTGTGTAAAAAATATCCCACAAAGTGTGGGATTTTAGTGAGTGGGGAGAGAGATTTGTATCATGCCATGTGATGAGATTTTGAATTTGCTTTGCAATGAAAATGAGTTTTACTGCAGTAAACTACATTTTTTTTGTATTGGCCTTTTTTTTTGTATTTATGTTTTGTACTGCAGTGATCTCTCTCTTACTGCAGAACTATTTGGACTTGGCTTTTGAGTTAATTTTCCCTTGCATTGTATTGGTATATTTTTTTATTGCACTTGCTTATTATTTCTCTTTTATGCAGTATCTTGTCTTGGATTGATGCATTGTTTATGTCAAACAAATTCCGCATAATTGTCTTGGCTTAGCTTTGAATTTTGTGACTGAGTTTGTTTGTGCAATAGGTTTCTTGGATGGATAAGGCATGGTTTGAGGATTAACTTGGAAATGAAGAAGGGATAGCTAATGGAACCCAAAGAAAACTTGAAGAAGATTAGCCTTAGGATTAGGCTTGTAGGATTCTTAGTTTTGTTAAGTTTTTTTCAATGTAAAAGCAATAAGTGGCTTGAAGTGCAACTAACTTCTATGTCCCTATTTTTTTTAATACAAATGTAAACCACAATTCAAAGTAATTTAACACTCAAAATGTAAAGTTTTTCCCTCTTCTTGCAAATTTCCAAAGATAGAATTTGATCATAAAAGTTGTTTCGGACTGGACCAATGGCTAGGTATGGCCCAATCCACTTCTGCTCCCATAACAGCCCAATTGCCTAAGTTCAGCTGAGGTGGGCAGCATTTACCTTTCTGCTCCTCTACCGGGCACATATAGACATATAAATCTCAAGGTCATTTTCTTCTCCCCGACATTCTTGCCCGTTACGCACGACTCCATCATCCAAGAATGGTCGTGACGCCCGTGCTCGGAACTACGCCTTTTCCCGTGGCAACGACTAGTTTTGGGCACCTCTGCCCATCATAACGGCTAGTTTTTGGCAGTTACCTATTCTTCAGGAAACAGTTATTCCGCCCCAAAAATAGGGACCGTTGGCCATGCACTGGTGGCATTATAAAAACCCTCTCATTTGAGAGGGTCGGGTACTCAAAATCATCCTTAAAAAACTCATACTTTTGTACTTGCCTTTCTCTCTCCCGATTCTCACTTTAGCATCGGAGTGCCTTGCAGGTACACCCCTTCCTCATCTCACGTACCCAGCATCACAGACGTTCTTCTTGGCCCATTTCAGGATCTGATCAGCCTTCACGATCAACGACGCCGTCTGTGGGAAACTTGTTATCCCCGTCTTAACATCCATCTCAGATTCAAAGACCAAAACACATTCTCTGTCCAAGATTACAATCATGGCTTCCCAGGATCACGTCCAAGATGCTCGCAATCTTTCTTTTCTCCCCGTCAACAAAACTGATGCTGACGGATCTACATCCCTCCTCGGAGGAGAGGCCCGTCATCTGAGAGACGGAGCTACCACGTCTCCCTCCCCCACTCATACTGACCGTGTTGACGACCAACCCTTGCTGGCCCTCTAGCCCGTTCCAGCTCCACCTAACGCCGACCCGACTGTGGTGGCCCTCTTTGAAGCAATCAACAAGACCAACCTCTTGATCCTCCAACAAAACGAGAGGACTAGGGCGTTGGAAGAATCTGCCCGTCCGAGATCCCTTCAGCCAAGGAAGAATCGACGACGATCCAAGAGTCCGCAACCCTGGCAGGAAGCTGATCGTCAGGTGCGCCAAGAGCCAGAGTCCCATGTCGTTCGGAAGTACAATCACGTTTCCCCGTGAAACCAATATTCCCCGGGAAACAAGAGAACCCGGAGAGATCAACTTTCACCCCCGGTCAGATCGAAGGGCCGAGCACGAACACCTTCACCCAGAAGAAGTCGTAGTCACGTCCCCAAGCGAAGCATCCGCTCCCCTTCCCAGACCAGTTCCAGCAACGACGATGAGCCCCACGGCCCATTGTCTCAGGAGATACTGGCTACACGCCTCCCCAAAGGCTTGGAGAAACCCCAATCTTTGGGCACTTACGACGGAATGACTGACCCAGATGAGCACATCGAAAACATCGATGCGCTGTTAGACTACTGTGGCATCCGGGGCACCATCAAACCTGGTACAAACAACTGCCCGAGGAGTCTATCACCTCGTGGAAGCAGCTGGACAGGATGTTTTCCAAGAACTTTACGGCGTCACGCCGCCATCCAAAGGCTAAAGCCTCCCTTGAGGCTATAATTCAAGGGAAGGATGAGCCTCTCCGGGCATATATTGAGAGGTTTAATAAAGAAGCGGTGCAAGTCCCCACCACCGACGACATGAAGAAATTTTTGCTCTAACGAGGACTTCGCCCTCATTCTGAATTTTCTAAAGTTGTTGGCCTTGCACCTCCAAGGAGTCTGGATGCCTTCCTCCTCAAGGCACAGGCGTATATTCAATACGAAGAAAAGGAAGCGGCCAGCTCCGCCCGAGCCTCACGCCACCAGGAAAATGCCCGGGCCTCCAAAGGCGATGAACCCTAGACATCCCTTCGAGGGGAGAGATGACGCGAAGATCGTTCCCGGGAATCCCAGGACAACAAGGGGCCCTTCGGCCGGTTCCACGATTACACTCCCCTGACTGTCTAGGGAAAAGATTCACTCCAAATGTGCTAACTCAGAGTTTAAACAAGTGGGAGTTCGGTTCCCCAAGCAAGTACCGGTCAAGCTCAACGCCGATAAATCAAAATACTGTTGTTTCCATAAGATTCACGGCCACGCCACTAAAGATTGCATCCACTTGAAGTATGCCATAGAAATACTTATCAGGGACGGCCACCTGAAGCAGTTTACAAAGAAGAAGGACACTCCCCGGCAAGACGCCCAAGAGTCAAAGAAAGTAGAGGAAGAGGTGCCTTCCTCAGAAGAAACCAACCTCCAAGTCGCCATGAGTATATCACAACCGGAGGATTTCTACGTTCCAGATGAGCTCAGCGCTCCCGCGTATTTCGTAGCCCACAACCCATGGGAAACTTTCCCCTCCGCAATGGTCATCTCCGGTTGGGGCTTCAACCAAGTCACCATGGGCTCCGTAAAGAGAAAGTTCGAGCACCTGATCAGCACGAGCTCCAGCAAGGTGACAACGCTCGACAAGGCCCAGAAGGGATCAGTCCCCATCTCCTTTTACCGGGAAGAGCTCCTCGGAGGGTCCCCGAACTCGAGTATCCCACTGCTCGTTAGAGCCTATATGACAAATTTTGATGTTCGCAAGATCTTAGTCGACCAAGGCAGCTCAGTCGACATTATGTACTCACAACTGTTCTCAACTCTCCAGCTGGACGAATCACAACTCACTCCCTACGTGGGTTCTGACCTGCAGGGTTTCAATGGGTCGGTCACGAAACCCTGGGGGTACGTCGAGTTGATCGTGACCTTTGGATCCGCGGAGACAGCCAGATCCATTAAAGTTCAGTTCCAGGTAATTGACTGTCCGTCTCTCTATCAGTGCATATTCGGACAACCAAATTTATCCGAGCTGGTAGCTGTGCCATCAGCCATCCATCTCAAAATGAAGTACTACACTTCGAAAGATATGGTCGCTACATTACACTGCGCGACGATGCTTCGAAGCGGCCACCAGGGGACTCAACACCATTGCTGCTAAGCCAAAGACGTCTAGCAAGCCAGCCTTTCCCAGCATCTCAGAGGAAGCCAAGCCACTGCCACGCATCGACTCCGTCGACCTCGACAGCCGCTTCGCCGAAGATGACCAGAAAGAGGACCAGGTTGGCTCGAACATCTCATCTTCCTCGACCAGTAACAACTCCCATCCGATGTGCCCAATCCCGGATGGCGACTTCGAGCTCGTCCTGCTCGGTGACGATCCTCGGCAAGGAGTAAAGATAGGGACCGACCTCCCCGACATCACGAGGAAACAACTCAAAACTTGCCTTCGAGAGAACGCAGACTTGTTTGCCTGGAGTACCACGGAAATGCCCAGCTTGAATCCTGTTGTCGCCTGCCATCAACTCACGATTGACCCTGTCGTCAAAGCAGTAGCACAACGTAGGAGAAAGTAGTCTCTGGAGAAAACGGAGGCTCCAGAACAAGTTGTAAAAGACCTCCTCGAGGAAAAATTTATCTCGGAAGCCAAGTACACCACTTGGCTGTCCAACATTGTACTCGTGAAAAAATCCAATGGAAAGTGGCGCATGTGTGTTGATTATACTGGTATTAATAAGGCATGCCCAAAAGATGCCTACCCCCTCCCCAATATTGATAAACTTGTTGATAACTCTGTCGGTTTTAAACTATTATCATTCATGGATGCCTATTCGGGCTACCATTAAATACCAATGGTGATGAGCGATAAAAAATACACGGCCTTCATGACCGAATCGGGAAATTATTACTACAACGTAATGCCATTCGGCTTGAAAAACGCCGACGCGACCTACTAGGGGATGATGAACAAGGTCTTTCGAGGAAAGACAGGCGACATGATCGAAGTCTACATGGACGATATGATCGTAAAATCCCACGAGGAGACCGATCACATGGCCCATTTGAGAAAGGTATTCGAACAGGCCAGGAAATACCGAATGCGTTTCAACCCTGAAAAGTGCACGTTCGGAGTTCGGGCGGGCAAGTTCCTCGATTTCTATCTGACAGAGCGAGGAATCAAAGCCAACCCCGACAAGTGCAGGGCATTCTTCGAATTTCCAATGCCTAACTCGAAGAAGTCCATCCAATCCCTCAACGGGATGCTCGCTTCTTTGTCTCGTTTCGTGGCCAAGTCTGCCCAGCATGCCCTTACCTTCTTCAAACTCCTCCACAAGGAGGCAGCATTTGAATGGACGGAGGAATGCGACTAGGCTCTCCTCCATCTGAAACAGGCACTGTCAAAACCACCAGTCCTTTCTCGACCAGACAATAGCGAAACTCTGTACCTATATCTCGCCGTGGCAACCGAGGCCGTAAGCGCCGCCCTTATCCGTGAGACGCCCGACGGACAAAAGCCCTTATATTTCACCAGCAAAGCATTGCAGGGACCAGAGCTGAGATATCAGCAGATAGAGAAGGTAGCGCTGGCCCTCATCAACGCTGCGTGAAGACTGAGGCACTACTTCTTGGCCCACATAATCGTGGTCCAGATAGATCAACCCGTAAAGAAATTGTTGGGGCAACCAGATATGGCCGGCAGAATGCTCAAATGGTCATTAGAACTATCCAAATTCGACATTCAGTATGAAAGCAGAAAAACCCTCAAACCCCAGGCTCTGGCTGATTTCATCGCAGAGATGACGTTCGCAGATTCCCCCACCTGCGGGGCATGCAAGTGGACCATCTTCGTAGACAAAGCATCCAGCTCGGCAGGGAGCGGGGTAGGTATCATCTTGGAAAACGACGAGGGAATCATTGTCGAGGTATCACTCACCTTATCCTTCCCCACATCTAACAACCAGGCTGAGTACGAGGCTTTCCTCGCCAGCCTGCGCCTGGCCGAAGATCTAGGGGCAGAAGAAATCGTCATCTAGACGGATTCATAACTTGTGGCCCTTCAAGTTCGAGGGGAATACCAGGACAAAAACGACAACCTATCCAAGTACTTAGGCTTGGTCAAAGAGAAGATGACGAACTTTGATGCAGTAGAGGTAAAGCATGTTCCCCGCGAACATAACTTCAGAGCATACGTATTGTCTAAATTGGCGAGCATGAAGAAAAAGGGCGGGAACAAGTCCGTCATCCAGGAGGTGCTTCCTCGACCCAGTATCGAGAAGACATCTCCGACCCTCGACGTACAGGTAATCGGCTACAGCAACTGCTGGATGACCCCCGTTTACAACTACCTCGCTAGAGACGAACTTCTGTCCGACCCCAAAGAGGCCAGCACAGTCAGACGCAGGGCCTGTTCTTACGTCCTGGTCGAAGATAAACTCTATAGGCGAGGGTTTTCCATCCCATTACTCAAATGCGTTGGGAGGAGATGGTCGCCCACGCCCTACGCGAGATCCAAGAAAGAATCAACGCCCAACATCTCGGGGCAAGATCCCTCGCCCAAAAAGCCCTTCGAGCAGGGTACTACTGGCCAACCATGCAGCAGGATGCTAAAGAGCACATGAAGAAATGCGACAAATGCCAGCAGCACAGGGACATGCACCTAGCTACACCTAACGAGCTCAAAGTTATGTCCTCCCCGTGGCCATTCGCCCGGTGGGGCTTGGACATCCTAGGGCCATTCATATTAGGATCATACCAGAGCAAGTGCTTAATAGTAAGCGTTGATTACTTCACAAAGGGGATAGAAGCGGAGGCACTGGCCAAAATAACAGCCCTTAACATACTTCATTTCTACAAGCGAAGCATCCTCGCACGCTTTGGCATCCTTCAAGCGATAGTCACTAACAATGGGACACAGTTCACAGACAGGAAGTTCCGGGATTTCGTCGCTCAACTGGGCACAAAACAACACTTTGCATTCGTCGAACACCCCCAGACTAACGGGCAAGTCGAAGCAGCAAATCGAGTAATCCTACGAGGCCTCAAGTGAAGGCTAGACAAAACAAAGAAAACTTGGGTCGAGGAGCTGCACAACGTCCTATGGGCATACTGCACGACTCCACACTCTTCGACCGGGGAAACTCCCTTTCGCCTGGCCTACAAGACTGAGGCAGTAATCCCCATCGAAATACACGTACCATCCAGGCGAATTGAGTCACCCCTGGATGAACAAATGAACGACGAGGCATTAAGGGAGGAGTTCGACCTCGTCGAAGAGGTCCGGTCAGGAGCAGCTCTCTGCGAAGCCTCGTTAAAGCAAAAAATCACAATCAGGCATAACGCCAAAGTGATACGACGAGAATTCCAAGTGGGAAGCCTTGTCTTTAGAAGGAACCACAAGGACTCTCGAGAGGGCAAACTCGCCGCTAACTAGGAAGGACCCTATCGCGTCCGAGCAAAGACGGAGAATAGGGCCTACTACCTAGAACACCTCAACAGGGAAGAACTTGCTCGACCATGGAACGTCTAAAAGCTAAAATAATACTATAGCTAAGGACCTAACTGTCGGTTTGCTTCATCAAATCAACGAACATAACATTCAGACTACGATGTGCGCCCAGGTACAAGCGTCGCATGCCAGCCAAGGCAGGACCCCGCTCAGGATCGAGCTAGGTCTCTTCCCGACAGCGGTTCCTCAACCGAGCCCGCCGTCGTCAAAGTGCCATGATAGGCAGAACCCATCTCGCGATGGGAGGTTCACGCTGCGAACTCAGGCCTCAAACGCGACCTTAGCTCCACTATCAAGCCCGACAATCCCTCGGGCCGTTCGACCAGTCCCCCTCACTGCCGAACACATCTAAGTCGAGCAATTCCCTGAAAATGTTAAACAAATCAAAGTGACCTCTATTACGGGCACACACGTGTATCGAGCAAAGACATAACACTTAGCAAAAATAATCAAAGAAAGCCATGTGCGAATATACAACATACAAAGCCGACCACGATGGCCGGATACATACATATAATTAAGCGGCCACAAGGACCACGAGTGTGCATTTTACAAGGCAAAGGGGCCACGCCCCCTACCGAACAAAATAAGGTTACATCAAATATGGCACACAGGCCAGATACATTACAACAAAACAAAAAGAGATATCATTCCTCCATCTACTCAGGCTGCTCAAGGTTAGCCTTAGGCTGTTGGGTCTCCTCGTTCAAAAGTCGGGCATGCTCATCACCGATGTTAAAGAAGTCCAGAGCAACTATCTTGCCATTCTCAACATGGCCCAGGAAGTTAGTACCCTCCGTGGATATCTGGACCTCTGGATTCACCAGCCTGAGTTGGGCCACGACGTTGTTGAATGACTCCTCCCCAATGGCAATAACATCGTCCTCTGCCCGTAAAAGACGAGCAACCAACTCGACCCTAGTATTCAAAACCTTCACTCCCTCAGGTTCATCTTCAGTCGGGGCCACCGCAGACCTCACTTGCTCGACCAGTTCCTCGGCAACCTTCTTTTCCGCGACCAGAGTCTCATTCTTCCCTCTCAGCCTGACAGCCTCCTTGTCTGATTTCTTCCTCGCATCAGTGGCAGCCTTGGCCTCCTCTTTGGCCTTCCTCACCGTCTCCTCCAGGGATGCTATTGTCGCCTGGGCCTTCTTAAGTTCAGACTCAGAGGAGGAATCTCCCTTAGCATACACCGCCGCCATCTCTAGAACCCGGACTAATGCGGAGGCGTCCTACGCCAGCATTGCCCTCTTACTCGGGCGGTCCATACCTTAAAGCTTGAGGGACTCTGCCCGAAGAACCACCAGGTACGTCCCTCGAAAAACTTCTTGTCATGGAGGCTAGGGGGAAGTTCAAACTTGCCCTTCTCAGCTGCCCAACTGAGGTCCACCAACTCATTAGCTCTGGTCCACTTGAACCTCGAAGCCCCGGGCACCGGAGATCCCTAAGCAGGTGAAGGAACGGGCGAAGAGCTCCCCGTAACAGGTTGAGGAGGAGGCACACAGTGTGTAAACTGAGACTTCGAGGTGGCCGCACCAGCTTTGCCCCTCGCTAGGGCATTCTTCACCATCCTCTCATGGGCAGAAGGCATCTCACCTGCAAAAACATAACCAATGTGTTAGCCACGGAGGAAGTTATAATTCAGACAAGCTGAAAAAGATAAAACTACTAAGTAGCTTAAAAGCATCCGCAGGGGTCTTGCACTCCAGAAGCGCCTTCGTATTGATATAACGATACTCCACTCTTTGCCCGCCATCATCCTCAAAGATCGGGTTCCCCTTTTTCGTACAACACTCCGTGGGCCTAAAGGTGTTAACATAGTTAACCAACGCCTCGTAACCGACTAAGTTTTACTCGTCCAGCATATTCGGTTGGGCAAGATAATTTCCAGTGCCCTGAGTAAAGTGGCTCCCACTCCAACGAAAAGGGAACTTGAACACCCTATCCGCCAACAACTTCCCTTCCTCGTCATATATATCTTTGCCCTCCTCGTCTGTTGACACGGCCCAGGCGTACGTGGTATCTTGGGCCTTCTCTGAAACAGGTTCGATAATATATAACCTCTCCTTGAAGGTCCGGATAGACTCCGAGAAAGGCTTAAAAAATTTCCTCAGTTGCTTCAGCGAGACCCAGCCATACCTTTTTTCCCCGAGACCTGCCTTTGGAGATGGAAGATGGTGAAGAATAAAGGCAAAGTAGCTCCTATCTTCAGGAACTCATAGGTAAACTCGAAAGCGCGGATAAACGCCAACGAATTAGGATGCAACTACGATGGAGCCAAGTCCAGATGAACAAAAATGGACTGCTGAAAGTCAGTAAAAGGCAGCCTCAGCCCCATTTCCTTGAAGGCATATTCGTACATCGCGAACCTTTCCTCATAATCTGTATAGATGCGGTCGTCTTGACTGGGGAAATGTACCTTCCACTCCCCCTCTGGCCCTACGTCCGTAAAGCATCCCCGGTATAAGACACGAAAGTGGATGCGTGCTCAGCAGGCTCCGCAACCGTCCATTCCTCCGCGGAATCGTGCTCAGGATCCTCCCCGACTTCGCTGGGTGCATTTAAAACCTCAGTACCACTACTCTTTGAGAAGCTCTCCTCAGACGAGTCTATGAGAATCTCTTGCTCGGGCTCGCGCGCCATCTCGATCACCTGAAAAGCAGAGGACAAAAGTGAATTCGACTGCAAAATCAAATCCACCCTTCCACCGCTAATCAAGTGAAAGGGCGCGCAAAGGGCCGAGGACGACGTCCCTGACCTAAGCCCTAAATTAAATAACACAAGAGTCTCCAACGAGGAGATGCCCGGAGGCAACCCCTTCTGCGCTTATGAGGAATCTCCCTGACCTACTACCCAGTTTCTATTTAAAGCTCCACCAGAAAACTTATATGTTCATCAGAAAGTTTATCAGAGCACCAGGAAACTGGGTAGCTTCACCAGTTACGCCTGCGCCTTCATCGTAACAGCGCCGGAAATGACCTGAGTCTACAGTCTCTATGAAGCTCCGGCGACCACACCAGCGGCAAAAGATGGCCAAGTCACCGTCTACCACCAACAGACGCCGGAGAATATGACAGTCCTACCTAAGTTCAACCTATCCACATGCGTTCTAACTAAACAGAAACGAAAAAGCTAGAAATAAAGATGAAAATAGGTAACTTACGTGGTCGAAGAGAGCGTAGAGGACCGAAGAGCTTGCTCGAATCTACATACGGCGGCGGACGCGGCGGTTGACATTGGCGACGGACTGAGAGCTCTGAGAGAAGAACGAAAAAGGAGAGAAGCAAAAAATGCAAATGAGCAACTCTCCCCCTATATATACAGTCTAAAATCATGTGCACGAACACGCGCGGCTAGGGACATCATCATGACCCTAGCCTAGCCGTCATGACGCAGTTAATGCTGCACAAGGCTCGAGGCACACGTGGCATCATGCCTCTTTAAAATCCCTCAACCGTTGGTCTCCCCGCGGGCCGGACAGCCCAAACAACGTTACATATCCCACGGGCACGATAACCCCCGGACACCCAAGGACAATCTCGTCTCGTCGACAGACGGCTCCCTCTTCAGAGTTCCCTAGGGCTGCGAGCTATCCTTAAGTCATCACTCCCATGCTCGGGAGAAACGACTTGGGGGGCTCCTGTTCCGGACTGGACCAATGGGTAGGCATGACCCAATCCACTTCTGCTCCCAGAATGGCCCAATTGCCTAAGTCCAGCTGAGGTGGGCAGCATTTACCTTTCTGCCCCTCTACCGAGCACATATAGACAGATGAATCTCAAGGTCATTTGCTCCTCCCCGACATTCTTGCCCATTACGCACGACTCCATCATCCGAGAACGGTCGTGACGCCCGTGCCCGGAACTAAGACTTTGCCCATGGAAACGACTAGTTTTGGGCACCTCTGCCCGTCATAACGGCTAGTTTTTGGCAGTTACCTATTCTTCAGGAAACGGTTATTCCGCCCCAAAAATAGGGACCGTGGGCCACGCGCTGAGGGCATTATAAAAACCCTCTCATTTGAGAGGGTCAGGTACTCAAAATCATCCTAAGAAAACTTATACTTTTGTGCTTGCCTTTCTCTCTCCCGATTCTCACTTTAGCATCGGAGTGCCTTGCAGGCACACCCCCTCCTCATCTCACGCACCCAGCATCACAGACATTCTTCTTGCCCCATTTCAGGATCTGATCAGCCTTCACGATCAAAAGTGAAAAGAAAAACTTAATTGAATCTAACTTCTATATGACATGAATTTGAAATATAGAACCACAAAATGAAATGGAATGTACTACATGCTTATGTTTTAGTTCGAAAGTGTGTAGAAAACCTCACATAATTGAAATGCAATGTCTCACACCTTTGACACAATCTTGAAAACTAATTTTGAGAATAATACTTTTAGACTCAAAATTCAAACTTGTAATGTGAATGGTAATGATTTGGAAAGAAAACATGGATGTAAGCATGAGTTTCAAGTGATATAATTATTCAATCAAAACACCAAATGCCTCTATTTCAAAGCATAACCACAAGTCTTAAATGGTAAAGTTGATACACATGATTAAGGAATAGACATATAACCTAACACACATGTGCAATGAGACAAATGTGGACTTTCATGCATGCTAATGATGTACAATGACCAAATGAAATGGTTAATGTGAAATGAGGCCAATGAAAGGCAGATGACTATGCAAATGACTCGATGTAGAGGTAAATATTTTGGAGGGAAAATTTTAGGGTTTGGAAGTTGCCCCTATTTAAATATCTTTGACCAGAGAATATGAATAGGGACACTCTTCATATGATCGCGACGGGATATAGTTAAATACTAAGGGACCTAAATTTTGTTCCTTGATGAAATGGTATGAGATGATATGTTATGTTATGAATGCATGAAGTATTGTTTGTTTTTTATTTGTTGGGGATATAATGCAACATGAAATGAACCCTAGCAAGAGGTTTTACGATGGTGTTGTTGGAATTTTAAGAGGAGTTTTTCAAAATTTCAGCCTCTCAGCGGAATAATCCCAATAAACAGATCTTGATTAAATCATTAATCACAAATCAAACAGACCAAAATAAGGATTCAAGAATTACCTCTTGAAGTGTGTTTTATCTTTGATCACGAACGGCGGTAGATACCAGCGTGTTTACATGGTCTACACGAGTGCAAAGTGGAAGGCGATGCTATCCATTTCTGTTCTGAGAAAAAAATTTGACAATTACCTTTGGTAGGAGAAATAGCTTCTCTATTTATAAAGAGCTTCTAAAACCCTAATACTCTTATTTTAGGTTTTTCCAAAATAAGCCTAATCTTATTTAATTAAACTATTTAATTAAATAATTATTATTTATTTATATTTAACTAAAGTCTTTTAAATAAATAAAATAAAATATTAAATTAAATCATATTTAATTTAATCAACTGTCAATTCTCATTTATTTAATTATATTATATTTAATCAAATAAATTATATATGTGTTAATGTACTAAATAATTTAAATACTATTAAAACATAATCAAATTAAATCATATTTAATTTAATCATCCATTCCACTATCAGTACTCTATGCGTGTAACCCTATAGGTTCTCGTAACGTTGGTAATAATATTAAATTATCTATTTAATATTATAAACAATGAGTGGTATCTTGCAACACATCACTGCTACCCAAGTGACGAGAATGTCGTGTGATCTGACATAACCTGTATGTGATAATGATCATATGTACAATTACCCTTTTCCCTTATATCTATATTGAACACAAGACATAGAATGTGTCACCCTTGTATAGTCCAATATTTATTCCTTGATCTCAGAGTATACTTGATAACAACAAATAAGTCCAATATCTTATATCGACTTATTTAAGCACGACCATGCATTTTACAGTCATACTTTATCAAGAGGCCCACAAATATTACTCTTGTGTATGTAGAAGGGGAAAATCCCATCTAGGTCACTCATGTCCCTCAGCGTGATATGTAAAATACCCATAAACCATCTTTATGGTTATCCTGTTATGGACAACGTTTCATTGGCAATAAAGTACTCGACTCCACATCTAGGGTCCATAGTGGTTTCAGGTCAAAGGGTGGAATACATCACTATTACTATGAGAATAACTTATGACACTTATATAACAAACTATGTAGTATTCTCATGGTGGGTCAATCAAGTATAAATATTACTCCTAATATTTATACCTACGTGAATACTTGATATCTCATATACATGACTTGTGAGATACAGTCATCAATCCACTCATATAATAGTCTCTATGCTTTACTGTTGTCCTATTTGATAGTAAAACTTGACTACATATACTTTAAGAATAACAACCTTATGTTTAATGAGCTCTCATGATTAAGTAACACTTAATAGGTCATTAATAGACTAATTATTCTAAGGACTTTATTATGTCATATACAAGTAACACAATAAATATAATGCCTAATACGTATATATATTAAAAATAATATATATCAAATTCATGATACAAAAGCATATACAACCAATACTTTTTGTCTATTAGGGCTTACTCCAACAATCTCCCACTAGCACTAGAGCCAATCAGATATTAAATTAACATCTATCTTCCTATTGTGTGCGTCAAGCATTATTTAAGCATGATACTTTACTAGGGTATAAGGAACTCTTTCTTATGTTGGTAATATACACCTCTTCCGATTTCAACTTTTGATCTTCTATCGAAATAAATTGAAGAGTCAAAATATATATACATGGATCGCTAGTGAGGTCTAGTTTTCTGAACTTGCAAGATTAACCCATTATCATCGTGAATGAGATCAATAGGATCTGCAATACAAGAAACATAACTTTCTTCCTAAGAATTGGCAAAGCGATCCAAATCATATATTTGACCTTTGTACTAGAAACGACAACTGTCTGAAGCCTTTTCAACTTATACAGTTGTTCCAAGCAAAACATTTAATTTATATTGTGATATGAATATATAGTTTATAAATTTTGAAATAACATCATTGTAACTCCTTTACAATGATTATTCCCATCTACTCTCAAGAAAAGGAACATCAAGTACTTTTAAGATATTCATAGACCTTCTTGATAGTTATCTAATGATGAACACTTCAATCATTTTGGTGCTTATTGTTTATGCTCATAGCATATGGTGCATCTACTGTAGTACATATCATGGTGTCCTTTTTCTCATACAATGAGGTAAGACATTGTCCATTAGACAAAACATTATGCTCCATATGCAATAATCTTTAATGTGAGATTATGCATATTAGGTGTCTCAACACTTTGTCGGAATATGTACTTGTGCTAAGATTGAGATTCATCAACTATCTATCTCTATAGATTTTGATTCCTAACCTTTTAGGAAACCTCTCCCAAGCACTTCATCAAAACCATTTCCTTAACCATGTCCTACATTGGTGTTGTATGGAATTTGTTTTGATGATTAGTATGACGCCTACATACTATACTAGATTAATGCAAATACTCCCACTAACCTTTTGTGTGCATAAGATTTAAACATGACATTTATTAATCCAAGTTTACATAAAACTTTATTAATAAAAGGATTCAACTCCAAGAAGCTTGCAAAAATCCATAATTGGATTTAAACAACTTATATTTCTTTTAGAATCAAGATCATTTATGATCTTCTCTTGATCTCGTGCTACATGTACCAATGGTCCAACAATAACCCCTTTGTTGAATTGGTTCATGTTCCATTCTCATAAAATTATGTATTTTATGGTGCTTATTACTAAATGAAACTTAATAACAATTATTTGGTTTCATTCCAAGCTCTAATTTAAGTCTAATAATAAGCTCTTATAGTCAATGAAACACATTGTTCCATTCTAGATGTAAGCTGACTCAAATTATAATCAATGTCCTTCTTTTTAAAAGACTCATCACATTCCTATAAATTTTAGATCAACATCTAGTAACACATACCCAAGATGTAGAAACAGACAATTTTATTTTTTTATAACAAATTAATTCGCTGTCGCGCACGGATCAAAAACGAGTATTTTTTAAAACAGTAGTAACGGTAACGACAACTTGGGTATCGTTCTCACAAGGATTCTTGTATTGAATTTAACCAACTATAGTAACAGTTTATGGGGGTTTTAAGTTTTGATTTATAAAAAATAATAAAAATAAGTGATTGTAAAAAAAAGTGATTATCAAATAAGCTGAACGATTAATCTGCTGTTTTAGTTTCCCAACTTATCATCGATCCAAATAATTTC
The DNA here is from genome assembly GCA_022829125.1 of Lathyrus tuberosus. Lineage (NCBI taxonomy): Eukaryota > Viridiplantae > Streptophyta > Magnoliopsida > Fabales > Fabaceae > Lathyrus > Lathyrus tuberosus. The sequence goes on along the minus strand of JALAZF010000414.1, from coordinate 2,164,688 downwards.
CAATTCCTAAGCGGACTCTATCCCCTTTTTTATTATAATAACAATCAAAACAAGCGCAATTGATATTATACGATACATATTCTTAATTTACGAATTAAGCAAACGGATGAGATATAGTAACCGTGAATTAAGCAAGCACGAGAAATATGTGCCGATTAAGCAAACGCGATTAAAATATAAGAACGTGCAATCATCGAAACAAATCAATCAACCCTAAGATAAATCAAATTAAGTAAACAAAATATCACTGAGAAGAATTGAAAGGAAATAGATTTTATTGGAAATTAAAAGAACCTCAAAGTGTCGGCAGAAACCGATTACAGCAGATTAATCCGAAGAAGTTAGTTCTCCATAAGATTCGTACAAAGCAAAAAGTATTTTCGTGAAAAGAAGGTTATGTTACTGTATAAGCAGCTCAAATCCTTATAAACAAAATAAGGGTTTTCACTACTAACTCAAACTGGGTCGGAAACATAACCCAGACCCATAAAACGACCCGAAACAAATTATTTTCTAAACTCAGAATTCGGGTTCTGACTTCAACGACTTATTTGACCATCTTTCACTCCGAATGAGCTTCTGCGTAAAACATGAAAGTTGTAGCTCTCTGTCTTAGCTTTCCATCGACTGGTAAAACGCACAAAATAGCATCCCATAACCCAAATTATGACCTGCGCAGTGAAAGGTATCAAATAAGTGTTAATGCTGAAAAATAAGCTACGAAAATAAAATAAAGGTAGAAACAAACTTAAATATGAAAACACATTAAAATAGTAAAAATACTCAAATAAACTATAGGAATGCCTAAGTACAAACATAAGAGAATGTGCATTAAAATGCGCTGATCAAATTCCCCCACACTTGAACTTTTGCACTCCGAGCAAAATAGAAATCAAAACTCAAGAAACACAACAACATTCAGATACTCATTCTAGGCTACAAACTCTTCTTTGGTTAAGATAGCATCGATAAGTACTAATCTTTCACACTAAGGATATGGTAAGAACACTAATCCCCAATTGTGCAATCATAAGCCTCCCTCTTATACAAACCAATCCGAATCATGTTATTATGCCTAAGCCTAACTTACTCATCCTCCTTTTTTCTCTCTTTCATTCTAGTGCAATCACATTAAGCCCGTTATCTATTCACACACATGGTAAATAAGCCTATTAGTGACTATGATCCATATCTTATCAATATTTCAAAGTTACTTTAGCAACAACAATTTTTTCCTTGAAGGTTTCACATCCATTAGGCTAAATGACCGGGTGAGGGTCACCTAACTTAAAAGGAGGATTCCTATTCAGATTTCTTATTAAGCACGGGATCATTCACTTATTTGCATCAGCTTAATTACTTAGTGCGTGATTTCTAGATGGTGTTGACTACTAGATAAACTACTTAAGAGCTATTAAAGAATGAGAACTCAAGGCTATGTCATAACAAGTATTTAAATTGATTTCCATATTCGAGAGACTTAAGGTGTTAGAACGACACCGATCTTATAAAGTTTTCCCATGTCTCCACAATCTAACCTCAAATTAATCTATAGCCTAAAACTTTAAAAAAAAATGCAATTTTTTTATATATTTTTAATTTAAAGAAACTAAAGCAAAACAAAACAAAACAAATAACAAAAATAGAAAACAAAAAATAAAACAAATAAACTAAATGATTATCTCCCCCACACTTAAAACATGCTTTGTCCTCAATGATAGGACGTAACTGCTAAATAAGAGTGAGAGAAAGAAAGGAAAGAACACACCCGAGCAGTCAAGGAGGATAGGTGATCACATAAGCAGCCTTTCCTAAAGAGAGCTCTTCTACAGTCTCTTCTTCCAAAGTGGGGATCTCATAGAGTAGCTTTAGGTAGCATCCATTAATCTTAAAATTTTTATTAGTGCCTTCGCCTTTTATTCCAGGATCAAAGAAGAATCTTTGATAAGTAAAAGTGTTGAATGGGCACGTGATAGTGATCCCCTTTTCTACAACATCAAGAATCAAAGGATTAAGGGGCTGCCTCACTACTTTTGTTTCATCTTCAATTGAGATCCTATGCATACCCATGGATGGGCTAATATCACAAGTGTGAACCAAGGTCCATCCAATTCCCTTCTTCTGTTTCTTCAAAACCTGCAAAAGCATATTTTCTTGATCAAAATCAAGGTTAGAATAAATTATAATCGGTAGCTTTTCATTCCTCTCTAAATAGGCATAATTCAGATTGTTAGGAAGAGGTTTAAGCTCTAAGGAAGGAGATTGTTCAATGGACGGAATGGTTGGGGCAGCAGGGTTGTCAAAAGCTTCAGCTGCATAAACGGCCTCATCTATAACTTCATCTTCATGAAAAACATCAACCTGCAAGGCGACATCAATCTCAACACAAACAGAGCAAATGTTAGTGTAAGTACACGAATCGCAAAAGTAAGTATCATCAAAATCAGATAATGATGGAAAATCATATAACAACTCAGAATAAGCTTCATCAACAATTTCAGAAGGCAACTCTATTTGAAAAACAAAATGCTCTTCCAATGGTTGTTGGTTTGATCCTTGAGCTTGTTGCATGCCATTCATTGAAGTGGTAAGCTGTCCAATCTGTATTTCCAAAGTCTGAAAATTAGAATCTATTTGTTGTTGAGACTTGATATTATTTGTAGCCATTTGGTTGACAAGGTCCTCTAGTGAAGGTTCGGAAGGTGCAGAGCACACAACTTCTAATTCCTTCAGATGCTTATTCAGATCATCACCTGCAAAGCCATTAAAACTTAGCAACACGTGTGTTAAATCAGATTTAAATTCGAAAGGTACAACAACAGCAGGATATTCAATACATGAAGAATTATAATTCATAAGTGCAACCAGTTCTCTTGGAGACATTTGATCAGCCATGATATGATTATCAATTTCAACACAGAATCAAATAAAATCACTACTGATTTAAAAAGAATGGAAAATAAGAAAAGTGATTAAAATAAAATCTAAAAAATATAAAAATAACGCACAAAATCTAATTAAATCAAATAAAAATCGTACAATTTTTTTCAGTTTTTTTTGAAAATATGAAAATAGAAAATAAATCAAATAAAATAGAAAAACGCAGAATTTGCGATTTTGAGGGTCGAAATCTTCTAAATGAGTAATGTTCGTCGATTTTTTTTTTCTGATTTACTGGAAAAAAATCGGAGCAAATCGAAACAGTAGCTTCTAAACGTACCTGTTAGACTGACACACTTAACACTGCACTGCAACCCTGAAAATCAACAAGCAAAAAAAAAAAAAAAAACAAAAAACAAAAACTCTAACAAAACTCTAAACTAAAATTCTAAAATTGGTTAAAATCAACAAGAATCCCCGGCAACGGCGCCAATTTGATCCGCTGTCGCGCACGAATAAAAAACGAGTATTTTTTAAAACAGTAGTAACGGTAACGACAACTCGAGTATTGTTCTCACAAGGATTCTTGTATTGAATTTAACCAACTATAGTAACACTTTATGGGGGTTTTAAGTTTTGATTTATAAAAAATAATAAAAATAAGTGATTGTAAAATAAAAGTGATTATCAAAATAAGCTGAACAATTAATCTGCTGTTTTAGTTTCCCAACTTATCATCGATCCAAATAATTTCCAATTTCTAAGCGGACTCTATCCCCTTTTCGATTATAATAACAATCAAACAAGCGCAATTGATATTATACGATACATATTTCTAATTTCTGAATTAAGCAAACGGATGAGATATAGTAACCGTGAATTAAGCAAACACGAGAAACATGCGCAGATTAAGCAAACGCGATTAAAATATAAAAACATGCAATCATCGAAACAAATCAATCAACCCTAAGATAAAGCGAATTAAGCAAACAAAATATCACAGAGAAGAATTGAAAGGAAATAAATTTTATTGGAATTAAAAGAACCTCGAAATGTCGGCGGAAACCGATTACAACAGATTAATCCGAAGAAGTTAGTTCTCCATAAGATTCGTAAAAAGCAAAAAGTATTTTCGTGAAAAGAAGGTTATGTTAATGTAGAGCAGCTCAAATCCTTATAAACAAAATAAGGTTTTTCACTACTAACTCAAATTGGGTCGGAAACATAACCCAGACCCATAAAACGACCCGAAACAAATTATTTTCTAAACTCAGAATTCGGGTTTTGACTTCAACGACTTATTTGACCATCTTTCACTCCGAATCAGCTTCTGCGTAAAACATGAAAGTTGTAGCTCTCTGTCTTAGCTTTCCGTTGACTGGTAGAACGCATAAAACGACATCCCTTAGCCCAAGTTATGACCTACGCAGTGAAAGGTATCAATTAAGTGTTAATGCTGAAAAATAAGTTGCGAAAATAAAATAAAGGTAGAAACAAACTTAAATATGTAAACACATTAAAATAGTAAAAATACTCAAATAAACGATAGGAATGCCTAAGTACAAACATAAGAGAATGTGCATTAAAATGCACTGATCACAAATCGTATGAAGAAAAAGTCTTACTTGTTTCTTCTACTTTGACTCTTTTGATAACCACTAACAGTTTTCTTCTTTCAACACATGAAATAACTGTCTTCCTTTAGAACCGGGTTTTTCTGCCAAAATTCAAAGGAATATAAAATGAAACTCATTCCTTCTATAATTTATCTATTTAGCATCACAAACTACTTTCTTTTTCTTTTCAACAAAATGGGGTAAATATATTTAAAGTTCATTCATAATGAATCTAAACTACCTATATGAGACAATCTCAAATAGACCTTGTGACCAACTATTTGGTCTATAAGGAAATACTAATTTTAAATCTCAAAACTATTTTAGATCTATTTGGATTCATAACTTGTATAGAAAAGATTTTGGAAAGTTTTACATTTCTCATATCTCGTATTTCTTATTTAAAAGAAAATCCTCAAGGTTAACGATCATATCATTTCCGTGATGACTACACTTATGAGATATGTTATATCTAGACATTCAATTTGATCATTCTCATAAGTGTCGCTCTTCAAATCTATTTATATTTGGTTGTTAGGAATTGGTTGCTTGAGAACTTACAATTTTCTCGTACTTGAGAATAGTTCTTAATTTATGTACCAATTCAGAAACTCCTTTCTGATCCTTACATCCTCCAAAAGGACATTTCACAGTAAATTAAAAAATAAATGCAAAAGAAATTCTAAATACAAAACATGTAAAAAGATTATATCAAAATCATTTTAATAAGGAATTTTATTAAAATGCTCCCACTATTTTTTACTCAAGCCAAATGACCATCAACATTTGATTCGGAAAATCCCGTTGGAAGATTTTCTAGCAAGCGAGATCCATATTTCACTTTGCTTTAAGTCCGCGTAGACGGATTACATAAAACTCTGTTATTTAGGTAGGAACTCTTTCCAATTTTATCTAATACAACTCTCGAATTTTATCAGTCGAGTGAATAACTCTTTATTCTAATCCATTTTATGGGTTGTTCTCAACTCTTGCTTCTAAATATATATAATCCTATTATAATTAGTTTAGTTAAGTCAAACCCAAAAATTTAGCAGTAGGATATTACATTTATCCCATCACACCTTACTAATATAAAACATGCACCTCGCGTTAGACGAAACCTACATTATTCGATACTAGTCTTGATGAGTGCTAAATTTTAGAAAACAATTAACTTAATATTTAATTGAAAGGATTTTAATTAAATTTGATCTCACTGGTTTTTGTATCTCATACACTCCGATAATTGTGTATCTTATACACACGCATATAAACATACATTTCACGCATCACATACATAAAATAAAAGTTAGTAATATGATTACGACCACCTAAAATGCAAGAATTAAATAAACTAGTTTATTACAATTCTTTGACCCACGAGCAAGCTTCTCAAGCCTCTCCACCGACGTCATCGTTTGGCGTTGTCTTCTCTTCAACTCTTGAACTCGAACAATTTATAATATTTAAATAAATAAAATAATAATTAAATGGCACGACACTGTAGCGTGCGATTTTTGTCGGTGACGCGACCACCTTATCACCATGGGTTTTTCCTCACCGCAATGGTAGGGATTGGGTGCTACTTTCTTATTTCTTATTTATCCTGTGAAGCTGGAAAGGAAAGGGAAGCTATCTCAAACTAACCTTGCATGCAAATTTTATCCTTAACAAATGCTTAAGAGATTGGGGGGTCCGGGGTCAGGTTATACAATGGGGAGTTGTCAATTACCCATCCTATATGTGGTTATCCACATGTTGTTAGAAATTATACTTACTGTTTTCTACTTACTGGTGTTTGTCTGTTGATTGGGAAAGTTTCTCCTTTGGGAGGGTTTGAGAGAGAGTTTTTGTTGATTTCGGGTGTTTCCCGATGTTTTTGGTAAGGTACTGGACATAAATTTTTCGATTGGTGTGCTCACTAAGATTTCGCAATCTTATGCCTACGTATTCCCGTTAAAGAAAACAGGGAAATCAGAGCAATCGTAGTTCCCTCCTATTCTAGGGAAGGAAAGATATTTGGTGTCTTGTTCAAAGCCCAAGATTGAAGCTAAAAGGAGTATTTGTGTCTTGTTTAAAGCCCAAGATTGAAGCTAAATATTTGACTGAGAGAGAATTTGTCCTCTCTAAAGGGAGATATCTCGTCTGTTTATCACAACTGTTGGGTGACTAATTATAAAGGAGAATTACTTTAACTGGGATGTGAGAATCCAGTAATGCCATAATTTCCTTTATAAGGGATTTGTCCTGAAGGAGAAAACTTTAACTCAGTGTTGAACAATGCCATTTTTCCTTAGGAGTCTTTCATGCTAAGAGATGGATAGTGGCGTGGATGTAAATAATCCAGAGGCTTGCCACTTACAGCAATTAGATGAAAGAGGAGTTTTACCAGGATAAAAGATGGACGACAGCTTGGATATTTGAATCAACAAGTGTGACACTTACAGCAGTTATCTGGGATTAAGGTTGGGTTGTTTTTATTTGTTTTGATGTGTGATGTACAGAGAAATGTCTTCCAACAGAGAGATTTTGATTTCCTCTGAAGGGATTTTGGTTTTTGTATGTGCCTTGATCAAAGCCCAAGGTTGAAGCTAAGAGATTGATTGACTCTACTGGGGAGGTCCTTATGCAAAGTCTAAGAGGAGGCTGGAAAAGGCTGACTCAACAAGAGAGTGTTTATCTGTCTTTGTACAAAGCCCAAGATTGAGGCTAATAAGAGATTGACTCTTTTGGGGAACATCATTATATAAAGCCTAAGAGGAGGCTGAAAGTTGACTTTTCCGGTGAAATATTTTGTCTATCTTGTACAAAGCCTAAGATTGAGGCTAAACGAACTTATTGACTCCACTGGGGATATATTTGGGGTGTCTTGTACAAAGCCCAAGATTGAGGCTAAAAGGGGAAACTGACTCTACTGCTGAGAGGTTTTATCTGTCTTGTACAAAGCCCAAGATTGAGGCTAGAAGAAGATTAATTCTGCGGGAGAGTATGATTTGTCTTGTATAAAGCCCAAGATTGAGGCTGAAAAGAGGATTGACTCTGCTTAGGGAAATTAATTCACAAAGCCTAAAAGAAGGCTAAGAGGAATTGATTCTGCTGGAGAGATACTTATACAGAACTTAAGAGGAGGTTTAGAAGGATATGACTTTACTGGAGAAAGTTTATATGTGTCTTGTATAAAGCCCAAGATTGAGGCTAAAAGGAGATGACTCAGTTGAGGATATTTCAGGTGTCTTGTACAAAGCCCAAGATTGAGGCTAAAAAGAACTAATTCAACAAGAGAATATTTTTATTTGTCTTGTACAAAGCCCAAAATTGAGGCTGAAAAGAGACTGACTCAACAAGAGAGTGCTTTTTATCTGTCTTGTACAAAGCCCAAGATTGAGGCTGAAAAGAGACTGATTCAACAAGAGAATATTTTTATTTGTTTTGTACAAAGCCCAAGATTGAGGCTAAAAAGGGATGATTCAACAAGAGAATATTTTTATTTGTCTTGTACAAAGCCCAAGATTGAGGTTAAAAAAGGTTGACTCAACAAGAGAGTGCTGAAAGGTGATGAGGAAGAAGAAATGATCATTATACAAAGCCTAAGAGGAGGCTGACTGAGGAATTTATTATACAAAGCCTAAGAGGAGGCTAACTTCTGCTGAGGATTATTGAGATCCAGAGGCAGGTCCAAAGTGGCGAATCAACTCTTGCTGAGGATTAGAGAAGAATTGAGGTGCCAGATGCCTTGAGGTTCTGATAGGCTAGTATTGATGATAAGCTGACCCTTAGCTGGGGAAGTTTAGGATGAAAGATTGAATTTTAGAACCTATGGAGGTTTTAACTCTGCTGGAGATTGATTAAATGACCCGGGTTTCTCCTGAGTTTGTAGGAAATTTGAAGATTTCTTAAAATCCAAAAGGAGATTAGTCTGTCCAAGTCTACTGGCATGAAAGGTTTGTCTTTGTATGATGCCCAAGAAGAGGCTAATGCTTTAAGGGATGAGAATCAACCCTAAATTGGTTTGAGGTCTTGACTCTTTGGAAAGACTGCTCTAACAAAGGATGACTAAGTTCTGTCCTATACCTGTAAGAGGTGTCGGGTCCTTGTACAAAGCCCAAGAGAAGGCATGAGAACTTCTAAGAAGTTCGGGTCCTTGTACAAAGCCCAAGAGGAGGTTGGGATGCTTTTAGGAAGCCTGTGGGTCCAAACCTAAGAAAAGTTCAAGAAAGATTTCACCGGGAATAATCCTTTCTTTAGTGAACAGTTCTAGGGTTTGAAGAAATTCAAGAGAGGTTTCACCGGGAATTAATCCTCTCTGGGAGAATGAATTTCTTTGACAATTTTCTAATAGTGACAGTCTGAGAAAATTTTCACCGGGAATAATGCCTTTCTCTTTGTTCCATATTGTACAAGCCCAAGAGGAGGCAAGACTGTATTTGGAATTCCTATGGGGAACTAGTTTCGACTGTGTTAAAAGAGTGACCACTGACTTTATATAATCCTAGACCTAATTGCCGGGGAAAACTCTAAGCAGATAATATACATGCATATATATACAGATGAAATATATACTGTATGTAAAAGAGGGTAGAAGGACTTACAGGTGAGCAAGCATCCAGCACAAACAAATATATATATATATATATATATATATATATATATATATATATATATATATATATATGTGTGTATGTGTGTGTGTGTGTGTGTGTGTGTGTGTTTGTGCAAGTATGTAAGAGAAAGCTGTTTAAAACTTACAGGTGAGCAAGCTTCCACTGTAACAACTGTATGGTTAGTTGTTCAAGAAATTAAAGAAAGTTTTGATAACAACTATGAATTTGAACCTAAATCAAAAGGGAAGTTGTTTTGAAAAGATTGGGGCTTACACTTAAGCAGAGGCCCAAAGAATTGTTTATTTACAAAAAAGGGTTGGGTCTTACAACTCAAAGAGAGGCCCAAGAAATGTTAAAAGAAAAGAGAATGGGACTTACAACACGAGGGGAGGCCCAGTTGAAAATTGTTTTTAAAATTGACGATCGCGCCGAGATTTTATCGTACTGGGACTTATACAATGATTAAGGCCCAAAAATTATTTACAAAAAGGGTTGGGACTACCACTCTATTAGAGGCATAAGAGTTGTTTTGAAATGTTTGATAAAGATCAAAATCAAAGAAACCCTAATTTCATTTCTAAAAGTAATGTTTTCAAAGAAAATTAATTAAAAATGATAAAAACACCAAATAAGTTTAAATAAACCACTTGTGATTTTTGGTTAAGGTTTGAAAAATGATGTTTTAATCACAAGATGACTTAAAACTTATTTGGTTTTGAAAAGATCAAGAGAAAAGAAATATTTTTAAATGTTCAAAAACAAATAAAATAAGTTCTTTATGAAAATATTAAATATATAAATAAATAATATTTTTGTGTGAGATTTTTGTAGAATAAAATATTTTAACATTTTTGTGACTTTTTGCAAAAAGAACCAATAAAAAATGATAAAAAAATGAATGAGAAATTAATTTTCAAAGTTATTAAAAAGATGGTGAAAAAATGACAAGAAAACAAGTGGTAAAAAATTAGAAATGGTCCCCCCAAGGTTTGAACTCACGCCCTTGGGGTGGAGAGTTTAAAATTCTACCATCTGAGCCATGTGCGTGGGCTGATAGAGAATGGTAAGGGTGTATAATATGTGAAGAAATCCTTTGAAAAATGGTTTAAAAAATAAAATCAAAAGGTCTAGGGCGAGGGGGATTCGAACCCCAAACCTCTCGCTCGCTACACACACACACAAATACTAGTGTTTCCACTAGGGCGTAATGCCAATTCAGTTATATTGTGGTTTTTTGAAGAATGACGCCATGGCCATCTTCTTCCTTGGGTCTCACTTGTTTCTCAACCATTTCACACGATTCAAATATGAAAATTGTGCATTTTTAAACAAGGAACACAATGGCAATATTCAATTTTTTTTTAAAATTAAGTGAATCAAAAGATAACAAGTTGAAATCAGATGAACCCTAAATTTTCAAGAGCTTAATGAAATCCTATACACGAACTATAAACAACAATTGATTGAGGGTAAATGATCTACAAACATTCAGAAATACAATGGTAATTGGAAAATATGTTTATGATGCATGATTCATTGAGTTTGAGAGTTTAAGGTTTACCTCTTGCAGCTGGTGATCGAATTCTGGTTTGGAGGTGTTACAGTTGTGTTTCAATGATCTGGACAGCTTCCTTGGGTGCCAAGGAGTGTGTTTGAATGCTTAGAATGGATTAAAATGAGCTGGAACTGGATGTGGCACCTCAACTGTAACTCTGTCAAGAACTTGAGCAATTGGCTGGTGATTTGATGAATTTGATGTTCCAGATGTTGTGTTAGTGTTTAGATCACTCACATATGATGTTTATGAGGTGTGTGTGTGATTAGTTTGGTTGGAATCACTCTCAATCTCAAAACTCGATAGTGACTTGAGTTAGAAGGCAAAATTGGAGTGAAAGGGAGATTTTGAGTAAAGCATCAGTTTGGGTGCTTTGGTGTACTCAAACTGATCACAAAGGAGCTCTATTTATAGTAGAGTAAGTTTGTTTTGGCTGCAATAGTGAATGGCAAATGCAGCAGGTCTGTGGCAAATGTTGGTCCAATGGAATCTCAAGTCTCCTCTAGCCATTGACTTGAGGTTAGAGCACAGACTATGAGTCTTCTGTGGTAGGTATAAGGCTTGACTGAACTTGGATAACATTGTCTTGATGAATGCCACCTCTATGCATCAGTTAAATGCTTGGAAACAAAATTGACCATTTGAAGCATCTTGAATTTTAGGGGTGTCATACCTAAACATAGATCCATGGACTTGTGAGGCTTGTGGATCAGTGTTTATCCCTTGGTTGTTCCCCCTTGAGGTGCGCAGATGGATAACCATGCTTGTCATTGCAGAAAAACAAGAAATTCGACCAAGGACCTATAATCTGATTTGTGAAAAATCAGTTTTGGAGGCCGACTTCCCATGGATGTATCTCTTAGCTCAAGTTGAATTAGAATGACTTCTTGTATTTTTTGAAAAGCTTGAATGATGTACTAAAACATTGAGGTTTAGGGTTTTCATTGATTCATCTTGGATCAGTGTGAAAAATGCCTTGGAAGTTTGATGTTTCATGCTAAAATTACAAGGCAGAATTTTCACTAAGTGTTTTTGACATATTTTGGTTTTTTCACCACTTTGATCCACTCCTAACTAAAAATCCATGAAGAATTTGAGTTAGATGTAGTTGAAGCTTTTATAGAATGTAGGAAGACCTACAAATCAAGCTTTGGATCACCTAAAATGGCTGTCTAGATCAAAAGTTATGATCCTTGAAAGTTGGCACCATAACGATCCAAATTTAGTAACTAAGAAAAATTTTCAATTTTTCAAGATTACCCCTTTTACAAGTTATCTTGGTTTCTTGATCAATTCTTGTTCGAATGACATTATAAGTCATATTTTATGAAAATATGAGTCATAAGGATCATTTTTGCCAAAAAAGTCATGTTTTGACTTTTGGCTCCGGAGCGGTTCGGCGCGTAAAAACCCTAATTCTCGACTTTTGGGGAATGCATCCTCTGAGGGTAATTTAGCTTTGAAAATGGATTCTTAGGGTTATCTTGAGCATATTCAGTCACATGTTGAAGTCTTGGCTCATCCTCTTGTGAAAATCTCACTCTGGAAGTCCCAGTCGTCCAAAACCCTAATTTAGCGACATCGGGTGTTTCGAGGCTCAAACCACTTGGAATGTCGCAACTTTTGTGCTTGATTTTTGATGTGAGGGTCCTCTTGATCCTTTGTGGATGTTTTAATAGGTTAGACAAGTTGAAGATCATGTCATTTCTTGATTGATCTTTTGTCTAAATGTTTTGGGAGGGCTTGAAACCCTAATTCTTGATTGTGGTGAATGCTCAACCATCTTTGAGGAGATTGATGAGGCATGATGGTACATCCATATTATGGTGATGAGTTGCACAATGATGGGAAATCTTGGTGGTCAAAATTTGGGGTATGACAGATGCCCCTATTTAATCTTCTTGGACCTGAAGGTGTGAATGGCAAAGATATTCGGACATCCAGGGTGCAAGAGGATTAAGTTTTGGAATACCCAAAATTTTGATGGTGGTTATGAATGGCTGTTTGCCCATTCAGCTTCTTTTTCTAAGCAATGATGCTTAGAAAAGGGTAAAACTTCCCCTCGATCCTGGTCTTTAGCCAAGCAAATGGTCTCAGTTTTTGAAATAAACTTCCCCTCGATCCTAGTCTTCAGCCAAGGAAATGGTCTCAGTTTCTGAAATAAACTTCCCCTCGATCCTGGTCTTCAGTCAAGGAACTAGTCTCAGTTTCTGAAATAAACTTCCCCTCGAACCCGGTCTTCAGCCAAGGAACTGGTCTCAATTTCTTCTTATCAAGTTCCTTCCTTGACAAGGGATGCTATGTGTAGCGGTCTTCTTCAAACTTCTCGCCTAGTTTTCCTGGGGAGACACCATTTGATGAAAAAAGTTGAGGTCAGACTTGCTGGGGGTACCCATTTGTCTGAGCTGTAGAGGTGTGCAAACTTCTCTATTGGAGATGCCATTTGTTGACTCTACTGGGGAAAACGGGTCTCTTGAGAGACTGCTTTTCTGCTTGGGGGATATTACATCATACTTTTCTTCGAGATCTTTTCAGAGAAATGCCATGTGATGCAATCCAATTTTGAGGTGCTGATGACCTTGCTGACAGCAAACCTTTCGGAGATAAACTGTTGTATTGCTGAGAGTCTTCGGTTAAGAGGTTTTCTCTGGGGATTTTCTTTAATCTAGGAAAGGGAAAATATCATCTTCAATGGTGAAGAGTGACATCTGTCGAACGTCTCCTTGCCTTTCAGAGGTTCAAGTTATCAAAGTGGTCGAGGACCGTCTTTAATCCAGAAATAAACTGGGGGAGAGATTGCTTAGGCGGCGCTTTCCCGGACGAAGAAAGAACTTGCAACCTTACTGGCGGGAAAACGTTATCACTTGGGGAATGAGACTGACCAGAGTGATAGTAATGCAATATGAATATGAATATGTATCAAATATGCATGATGTATGTATGTTTATGCTGACAAAATAGACGCGACATACAGACTGGTGAATGAATCATGAAGGGATACTCGGCCACTGCGAGGGTATGAAAAGTATCATTGGTCCAAGATAGCAATCCTGCCTTGCTTTGGAGAGGTAGACCCTGTGGAGAAGAAAGAATCATTAGTCGGTCTTAAGAGGTAAGAACTCTGCCGGGGATATCAAATGGGATATTACATTTGACACAGTTGATCCTTCATTCAAGCGTACTGGTTTAGAAGGAGTACTTTGATTCTGCACTTTGAGGTTCAATCACCTTCGGAGAAACCCTCGATGTTCCTTTCGCGTTCATCAGTCAAAAGGAATTGCCATCTTTATTTTAAAAGCAGAAAATTTTTTGACAATTAATTTCATTTTTGTTTTATTTCAAGAATCGTTGATCATGTTAAAAATGTCATTCTGTGAAGCTAAAACAAATGAGAATTGCAAACAAAAGCACTAGGGCTCAAATTTTATTGGTAGAATGGAAATCAGCCAAGCGCGTGATACCATTAGAGTATTTACAAAGTTTAGAAAATGGTAATTTAAGGGAAAAGGGGCTACATTGAAACATAACGACCATTATCCTTCTACCAACTTTGAATTCTGGACATCCTGAGCTTCTGTCGAAGATGACCTTGACTTAAGTTTCCTAATGGATGGCATTACTGCTGAGGAATCGAACTGATCAGACGTAGTTACTTGCCATGAATCCCTAATTTTTGCCTGGATTGTCTTTTGAGGTTTCCAATCCATCGGGATGATTTTTGCTTATGTCTCTAATTTTTTCCTGGACCGCCCTTTCGGGTTTTCAATCCACCGAGGCGTTTTTTTTATTTAGGCGAAGTATTTCTTGACTACATCAACATTCGTGGGGTAGGCAAATTCCTCTCCATCCATGGTTACGAGTCTCAAGGCGCCGCCTGAGAAGGCTTTCTTGACCACGTAGGGGCCGTCATAATTCGGAGTCCATTTGCCCCGAGAATCAGTGAGGAATGATTGTATCTTCTTGAGTACAAGGTCTCCTTTTCTGAAGATGTGAGGTCGGACCTTTTTGTCAAATGCCTTCTTCTTTCTTTGCTGATACAACTGACCATGGCATAGTGCCGTTATTCGCTTTTCTTCAATTAGGTTCAGTTCGTCGTTTCGGCTTTGACACCATTCAACTTCTGTTAGCTTAGCTTCCATCAATACCCAGATTGATGGGATCTCTACTTCTATGGGAACCATTGCTTCCATGCCATATACTAGAGATAAAGGGGTTTCCCCTGTTGAAGAGCGGACAGATGTGCGATAACCGTGAAGAGCAAAGGGTAGCATCTCGTGCCAGTCTTTGTAGTTTACAACCATCTTTTGAACAATCTTCTTGATGTTCTTGTTAGGCGCTTCTACCGCACCGTTCATCTTAGGTCGGTAGGGAGATGAGTTTTGGTATTCGATTTTGAACTCCGCGCACAACTCTTTCATCATTTTGTTGTTCAAGTTGGATCCATTATCGGTAATGATCTGGCTTGGAACACCATAACGACATATGAGATTGTTTTTGATAAATCGGACTACCACTTGTCGGGTTACATTGGCGTATGATGCTGCTTCGACCCACTTGGTGCAGTAGTCAATGGCTACCAGGATGAACTGATGTCCGTTTGAAGCATTGGGTTCGATCATGCCAATCATGTCGATTCCCCATATAGAAAAAGGCCATGGGGAAGAGAGAACTTTGAGATGTGTTGGCGGTACATGGATTTTGTCTTAGTATATCTGACACTTGTGGCATCTCCTCATGTACTTGTAGCAATCGGATTCCATAGTCAACCAATAGTATCCTGCTCTCATAATTTTTCTCGTCATTGTGTATCCTTTAGCATGAGTGCCAAAGGATCCTTTGTGAATTTCTTTCATCAGCATGTTTGGTTCTGGTCTGTCTACGCATCGAAGCAAGACCATGTCGAAGTTTCTCTTATAGAGTGTATCACCGCTCAGGAAGAAGTTGCCAGCCAGTCTTCTGATGGTCTTCCTGTCATTTCTTGATGCCCCAAGTGGGTATTCTTGTTTTTGAAGGAAGCATTTGATATCGTGATACCAAGGTTTGTCGTCTATGACTGCTTCAATCGTGAAGATATAGGCGGGCCTCTCAAGGCGCATTATGTCGATCTTAGGTACGTCATTCCATTGACCTATACTAATCATGGAAGAGAGAGTGGCTAGTGCATCAGCTATGTGATTTTCTTCACGAGGGATATGATGAAACTCGATTCTGTTGAAGAAGGGTAACAACCTTCTTGCGTAATCTTTGTAAGGAATCAATCCTGATTGGTATGTGTTCCAATCTCCTTTGATCTGGGTGATAACCAGGGCTGAGTCTCCATACACATCCATGTTCTTGATCCTTAAGTTGATCGCTTCCTCGAGACCCATGATATAAGCTTCGTATTCGGCCTCGTTGTTTGTACACTTGAATGTCAGTCGAGAGGTGAAAGGAATGTGGGTACCCTGAGTTGTTATGATGATTGCCCCAATTCTATTTTCGTAAATGTTGATAGCTCCATCAAAGATTAGTCCCCATTGGGAACGTGGTTCTGGTCCTCCACTGGGTAGCGGTTCATCGCAATCTTTGATTTTCAAGTACATGACATCTTCGTCTAGGAAGTCAAATCCGACTGATTCCTGATCGTCAATCGGTTGATGAGCCAAATGATCGGCTAATATACTTCCATTGACGGCTTTCTGAGCATGGTACTCGATGTCGTATTCTGATAACATCTACCAACGGGCAATCCTTCCCGTGAGAGCAGGCTTTTCAAAGACATACTTGATTGGATCCATTTCGGAGATTAACCAAGTAGTGTGACAAATCATGTACTGGCGAAGACGTTTGGCTACCCAAGCCAAAGCACAACAAGTTTTCTCAAGCATAGTGTACCGAGTTTCACAGTCGGTAAATTTCTTGCTCAAGTAGTAGATGGCAGACTCTTTTCTTTTTGTTTCGTCTTGTTGATCAAGTACATAACCCATGGAGTCTTCCAAGACTCTTAGGTATATGATCAGTGGTCTTCCCTCCACTGGAGGAGACAAAATCGGTGGATTTAACAAATATTCCTTGATACTGTAGAAAACTTTTTGGCAATCTTCCGTCCATACACAGTTTTGATTCTTTTTGAGTAGTTTGAAGATTGGCGCGCATGTCATGGTCATAAGGGATATGAATCTGGAGATGTAATTCAGACGTCCCAGAAATCCTCTGACCTGTTTTTCAGTTTTCGGCGAAGGCATTTCTTGAATGGCCTTGACCTTGTCAGGATCAACCTCAATTCCTTTTTGGCTGACGATAAACCCTAAAAGCTTTCATGAGCGAACACCAAACGTGCATTTGTTGGGATTCAAGCGGAGTTTGTACTTTCTCAAACGCTCGAACAACTTTGACAGGTGTGTCACATGCTCTTCTTCTGTTTTATATTTGGCAATCATGTCATAGACATACACTTCGATTTCTTTATGCATCATGTCATGAAACAGAGTAGTCATGGCCCTTTGATAGGTTACCCCGACGTTCTCTAAACCGAATGACATTACCTTGTAACAAAAGGTGCCCCATGGGGTGATGAAGGAAGTTTTCTCCATATCTTTCGACGCCATTTATATTTGACTATAGCCCGAGAATCCATCCATGAAGGAGAAGACTTTGAACTTTGTTGTACTGTTTACCAGCATGTCGATGTGTGGCAAGGGGAAGTCATCCTTCAAACTTGCTTTGTTCAGATCCCTGTAGTCTACGCACATTCTTACTTTTTCATCCTTTTTCGGAACTGGCACTATGTTGGCTAGCCATTGAGGATATTCTGAGGTGGCGAGGAAACCCGCGTCAATCTATTTTTGCACTTCCTCTTTGATTTTGATGGCCATGTCTGGATGGGTCCGTCTCAGTCTTTGTTTCACCGGAGGACATTATGATTTCAACGGTAGATGATGTTCCACGATGCTGGTATCCAACCCTGGCATGTCCTGATAGGACCAAGGAAACACATCTAGAAACTCTCTGAGAAGTCTTATCAAGCCTTCTCTGACAATTGGACTGAGAATTGCTCCAATCTTAACTTCTTTCTTTTCTTGCTCTGACCTCAAATTGACCGTTTCTAACGGCTCTTTGTGAGGCTCAATAGACCTTTCCTCTTGTCTGAGTAGTCTGGAAATCTCTTTCGAAATTCTTCGTCCTCTTCTTCTTTAGCTTCAAATACCGGGAATTCAAAGTTGGGAGAAGGCATGGGATCGTATGTTTCAACGGGGTTTAAACTAAGCAATCTGCATGATGTGATGATTCATTTTATAGAATAGATAGAGAGAATGCAAGAGTGTGTGCAGTGTATTTTCCGAAAAATGTTTGTTTTTATTTTATTTTTGGGCTGCTTTAGGATTACCATTTTCTGAAAAACAAAAAGTGAAAACAACAATAAATGTGGGAATTACAGAATGACGTTATTTATTTATGATTTTGTCGATTCTTTAAATACAACCCTATAAAACTAAACTTTTTCGCATTGGACGAAGCGAAGAGGGACATTTACAGAAAGGTGAGCCCTATAAAAACATACGTTTCACCTGGGCAGGGCGAAGGGCTAAAAGAAAGATGGCAATTTCTTAGACTTATGGACGACTTTCAGGACATTGACAACAACCCATTGGCGGCGAACTCCTCGATGAATCACAAAGTCTGGTACCTTCTTTCTTGGGTTGTCCTAAAAAATGATGCTGATTTCTGGCGGAGTAGGATCATTGGCGTCTTCCTCCAATGCAGAGTTTTCATAAACGACCTCTTCTGTTGTATCTTGCATAGAATTTTCATTCTCAGGCGGATCTCCCAATCCAGTTGGCTGGATGTCTTCGAGCCTGATGCGAGAGCTTTCAGGAGCGGTGTACTTGACCAAGAAGTCGTACTTACCACTCTACTGTCCTAAGGTGTCCCATACTTCGGTGGGACTGGAGGAGTCATCCTTCTCGATGACGTTGGCCTTAGGAAAAACATAGCTGAGCAATCTTTGTAGATTCATCGTTGTGCTGGATATCTTCGGAATGTCCTGAGTAATAATCCCATGACTTGGTGGGGACACAGGTATTCTTTTCAATATTGCTCAGCTGATAAGTGTCATTTGGTTGACTCTTTTGCCCCAAGTCTTCTAGGTACGGTTTCCAGATAGGCAAGTCATCCAGTGGGTCATAATAGTCATAGTCAAAGTTGTCTTTCATCGGATCGTCTTCCCATGAGTTAGGCGGAGCACGACATCCTTCAGGATCACAATCTTCGTATATCATCTTGACGTCTGATCTTGGTATATATCTCGGGCTCTGGGTGGGAAAGCAAAATGGCGTATGTGCCTCTCCCTGAGACATATAATCGTTGTCGTTGAGATAAGATTTCCATTCCTCGTCCGTATCAGAGGAGTCACTCTTGTTGATGGTGTGTACTTCTTGAGACACTGGGTGGAGGAAGCCTCCACTGTGGAAGAAGTCCTGAATGGGTCAAAAACTTTCATCTTTAGTAGTCGGGGTACAGGCTGAATAAAAACCAAGACCTTTCTTTATCTTGTGATCCGTAGGAATTACGAGTTGTCCCCATCCTTTTATGTCGTTACTCTTGATCACTTCGAGAGCATCTTTGTATGAGGAAATGAACGTTCCTTTTTCTGGTCGATTCTCATCGTTTACAGATAGTGCTTGAAATTGGGTTCCAATGACCTCCTCTAGTTCTTCACAGGATAAGGATGATAAGTTGCTTACGATCAAGGCCTGCTTTCCCAGACTGTGACTAGCTTGTCATTCTTGACGAACTTCAGCTTCTGGTGAACTGTCGAAGTGACTACCCCAGTCTCGTGTATCCATGGTCTTCCTAATAAACAGTTGTAGGCTGCCTGGACGTCCATGACCTGGAAAGTGACTTGGAAAGTGTGAGTACCGATGGTTATGGGAAGATCAACTTCGTCGATAACTTTTTTCTGGACCCGTCAAAGGCTTTGGCGATGACCTCGCTGCGTCTCATCGGAGATCCTTGAAATGATAGTCGCATCAGAGTAGATTTCGGCATAACATTCAGAGTTGATCCCGTGTCTACTAGTATGCTGGCTAGAGCATCGTCCTGGCATTTGATTGTAATGTTAAGCGCCATGTTGTGATTTTTACCTTCTTCCGGCCGCTCTTCATCACTAAATCCTAAATTGTTGCAGGAAGTGATGTTGGAAATGGTGTTGTCAAACTGCCTTACCGTCACATCTTGTTCTACGAAAGCTTGGTCCAAGACTTTTTGCAAAGCTTCCCTGTGAACTTCGGAACTAAGTAGGAGAGATAGCATAGAGATTTTAGATGAAGTTTGCAACAGTTGGTCCACAATTTTGTACTCACTTCTCTGGATGAGCTTCAGCATCTCATCGCTGTTCTTTGTAAGTTCGGGATTACTAGATTGTCCAATTTTTTGATTAGGAACTTCTGTTTGAGGTTCCTTTTTCTTGGCGGGTTCTCCTACTCCTCTGTTGAAGATTCGACCGCTCCGTGTTACCCGACTGATGTCGGCAATGTTTACGACGGAGGGTAATGGAGTTTCCTTTCCATTTTTGATTGTTGTTGCATCGTACTTGTAAGGGATAGCCTTATCAGATTTGTAGCCTATTGGATTTGGCAAGTAGATAACCACGGGAGCTTTTTGATTTCTCTGACCGTTATAGGCAACCTCGATCAGTTCCTGGTTGGGAACTTCTCTACTGTTAAGAGGAATTCTTGATTCATCGAGTAAAGGGATTATGGCATAAACGTCTTTGGTCCTCCCATGATCAGAGATTATGACAACGTCTTTGCTTTGATCAAGGAGATAGTTTTGTATTACGTCGATCGACCCAGAACTCAAACGCGGTCGAATCTCTTCGTGGTCCAACTGATTTTGAAGATCTGCTCGTACGAGATAGCATCCTTGGTTGTTCTCTGAACAAACTCTATAGCGCTCGTAGTTGTGTAGTGGAACCCGACCACGCCCGCTTTGTATGCAATGCATCTTTACTAGATCTGTTTCCATCGAGCAGACATCCTAACTTCGATATCTACTAGGATTCCCGTCAGTCATACTCATCTGTTGTGTAGCTTCATCCAAGTATATTGGAAGCCACCACTGGTCCAACAAGTGTTGAAGTGTTCTTTTGACAAGTGCACACCCTTGATCATTCTTACGACACTCTTTACAGTCTTGATAATTATGTAAAGCCAGAAAGGTGATCCTGACTTGCTTAGCATGTAATTCTACCAGACTGGTATTCATCAAGTGTATGTCAAAAATCTGAATCATATTGACTTGATGGTTATTTCTTTCACGATAGTCTTGGATCCATCCAAGATCCATCTGACGTTGGAGGGCCTCTTGTACAAAAGAGCATCCCTGATTGCTTGTTGAGCAGATCAGACAGGTATTGTAATCATGCCGTGGTAGATTATGGTATTGACTCTACCTTGAGTGCATCGCCACTAAGTTGACATTCATCGCATGGATGTCGTGGTTCTGAATAACGTTGGGATTTGCATGGGTCATGTTGACTTCACGGATTCTGTAATCTTGAATCCATCCCAAATTCATTTGTTCCTGTAGAGCTGATTGCACTACGAAACAACCCTGATTATTCTTCGAGCAGATATCACACTGGTGATAATTGTGAGGTGGTACATGACCGTACCCACTCTGTCTACAATGCATCCTGACCAGATTGGTTTCTAATAGAAGTACATCGTGAATTTGATAACTGTGGCTAACCTCTTCCTCTATCAAATTTACTGCAGTCTTTTCATGTTGAGGTAACGGGTTCGTCTGAACGTTCGGATTAGTATCCTTGAAGGATAAGACCCCGTTCCTGACAAGTTTCTGCATATTAGACTTGAAACTGATACAGTTTTCAATGTTGTGCCCCAGTCCTCCTTGATGGTAAGGGCAAGTTTGATCCGCTTTGAACCAAAAAGGCGGATTTTTTGGTACTGTAAGAGGAGACCTGGTTTGGACATGCCCCTTGACCAGTAGTAATAGAAACAGTTCTGCGTACAACATTGGTATAGGGTCGAACCCTGATGGTCGTGTCGTACGATTATTGTTATTGTATTGGGGACGAGCCTGCTGAAGAGGTTGTGTTGCCTTTGTTGGCTCTGAGCAACCTGAGGTTGATAAGTCAGAGCCGGCGTTGGGTTGATAGTAGGAGTAACTGCTGCTACTGGTTGATACCTTCGCCTTTGCTTTCTGAGAGAGATATTACCAATATCTTGCTCTTTTTTCTTTGGGAAAGCACTACCGTATCTTTTGGTACTGCTTGATGGCTCTGCATCTTTGACCAATCGTCCTTCTTGGACTGCTTCTTCAAGGCGTACCCCCATGTTCACCATTTCAGTGAAGTTGTTGGGGTGCACTGGCGACCATTCGGTCATAATAGAATGAGCTCAAGGTTTTCAAAAAGATCTTGGTCATCTCTTTTTCCTCAAGAGGCGGACAAATCTGAACGACAATTTCACGCCATCTCTGAGCATATTCTTTGAAAGTTTCTTTGTCCTTCTGCGACATTGCTCTGAGTTGATCCCTATCTGGTGCCATGTCCAGGTTATACTTATACTGCTGAACGAAGGCAGTGCCAATATCTCTGAAAGTACTGATCTTGGTGTGGTTTAAACCCATGTACCATTTGAGTGCGGCATCGGTTAAACTGTCTTGGAAGTAATGGATCAATAGCTGTTGATTTTCTGTCTAGGTAGACATCTTTCGAGCGTACATCACTAAATGACTTTGAGGGCAAGAGTTTCCCTTGTATTTTTCAAAGTTAGGCACCTTGAATTTGTGCGGGATTTTCACATTAGGGACCAGAAAAAGGTCTGCGGCATCCTTTCCAAATAAATCCTGACCGCGAACGGCATGCAGTTCCTTTTGCATTTCCAGGAATTGTTCTTGGAACTCATTCATTCTTTCGTACATGTCTTCATTTCCACCAGAAATTTCTTGTGGAATCTGTCATTCTGGGACAGTGTGTACCACTGGTTGTGGTATAGTCATTACGGCAGTGACTCTTGGTGCTTCCATGTCCCGAAGTTTGTAACCTTCAGGAGTTGCTGTCATGACTCTTGCGTCCTCGCTTTCCCGAAGTTTGTAACCTTCAGGCCCAGCAGTTCCTGCTGCAGTTTCTGAGTCTTGCGTGACTGGCGGGATGTATCCTTTAGGGATAAAGTTGATAGGTATGCCCTAGGGGCGACCTTTAGGCATGTTGTAACGAGGATCTTTTTCACGTGTCTCCATTATAGGTGTAGATGTGATCTCTGAGATCACAGTCCTTTGTTGCTACTGTTCCTGAGCTACTGCTAGGGATTGCATGTTACTGTGAAGTTTTTCCAGATCTTTCTTCAGAGCGTCGATTTCTTCTCTCAGCACTATGTTCTCTTCCTCGAGATCGTCCATTTTCTTTTGTCGATTGGCCCGAGTATTGTATGAGTGAGACAGTTTGACTCTAGAATCGTGACACATACGTGAGACTCGAAGATAAGAAGAACACGTTATGTGAGGATGATGAATGCAATGATATATTTTTTTTTGTTTTTTGCTTTAATAAAAAAGAAACTTCAACAAATAGATTGCACATATCATACAATGGGGGGATACCCTTTTTATTGAATTTGAAAGATTGCAGAAAGGGAAAATACAATATTTTACAAAGTGCTGTGAAAGGAAACGTCTAAGCTTATGGATCCTGAGTCCTCTCTGAAGAGACCTCAGATGTTGGTTATGGTATTTTCCTTTTCTTTGACCGGGGCTCTTTAGCCATTGTCGGGTTGTCAGTCCTTTGCCAAGTGAAAGGAGCGAACAAATTTCTTCGGTCTTCTTGATTCTCCACACATGTTGCTCTAGTATCTTAATCAGAGCATCCTTTTCCTTTAACAGTTCCTGAATTTTGGTACACTCCACATTGAGGATACAGTACTTGTTTTTCCAAGAGCTTTTCACCCGTTGAAATTTGTTGAGGGTGACCTGGAGTTTTTCCGTGTCATACATGAAATAAAGGACATATTCCTTTAACGGAAAAACTTCTTGGCGAGGGTAAGGCATCCTCAGCTTGAGAGCTCTAGTTTGCACCCAGTGGAGATAAGGTTCCATGGAGGTATAGTCTGGTCTTCCTAGAGACTCTCTTCCTTTCTTGTGAACATGTTGCCAGGCATGCACTATTTCCTTCTTTAGTGCCCTGTCATTTTCCCCTTCCTTGAAGAAAAGACCTTCCTGATGAGGATTATGCGAGATATGCCTCATCAGGTATCCGAGTTGACGGCGAACTAAAATTGGATGATAGTTGATTCCTCCTTTAGTTCCTATGAGGGGTACATTAGGGAAATTTCCACAACTGTCGATGATCTCTATTCCCTCATAAATTCTATCATACCAATCTATGTCAGAGTTGGTAAGGGACATAATCCTTTGTGACCAACGAAGAGTACTCTTGTGATCCTAAAAAGCAGCGGACTTGGGCAAATGGGAAATGAACCATTTGTAAAGCAAGGGTACACAACATGTGATTATTCTTCCGTTGTACGTATTCTTTAAGTGCACAGAATGATAAGCATTTGTAAGCAGAGTCGGTATGGGGTTTCCAATCAGAAATATCTTAACAGCGTTGGTGTCAATGAAGTTGTCAATGTTAGGAAAGAGGAATAACCCGTACGTGAGTAGGACAAAGATATCCTCGAAAGCAGTTACGTTTCCTATACTAGCAAAGCACAGGGCTTTCACTACCAAAAACTTGGCTGGTAAACCTTGGATTCCTCCTTTGGTGGTCATGTGAGTCCTGACTTCTGACTCGTCCAAACAAATGGCTCTTGCGATGACCTGATCCTTTGGAATTTCTTCCAATCCAGAAAAAGGAGTTTGATCAGTGATAGGTAGATCAGTCAGATGAGGGTACTCCTCTAATGTTGGTGCTAGTTGATAATTTGGGAATGTGAAGCGGTGATAAACCGGATCGTAGAACTTAATTAGCATAGGCAGGATTCCTTCAACTACATGTACCCTTAACAGAGACAACAGCCCTCCGTGCTTAGCTCTGAAAGCATCAGGGTTAGTGATCATCCTTGCCAACCCCCTTATATCCTCTAGTTTTGGAGCCTTGAAGGTGTACTTGTGCGTCTTTCTTCTACCGAAATCCATAACGCAATCTTTCTCTGATATTTGCAATTATTGTTTTAGTTTAAATTGAAAAAAGAAGAGAGGAGGAAAGAGAGGAAATTTTTCTTTGTTTAAGATATTTTTAAATGAATGCATGAATGCAGCACACAAAAACATTACAAAAACATGGGTTCAAGGGTTCAGCGTCACGAGCATGGAGTCATGGCTCTACCCATCCTCAACGGTTGTATTTTGGTCAATTTTGTACCTGTAGAACGGATCCTAAGGTTCCCAAAATCATTGACCCCCCTAGGGATAACAACAGTATGCTGGTTCACCCGAGCAAGCTGTAGCATCCTAGGGTAATATCATTTGAGTGTAGTATTGCGTATCAACTATTTCCGATAGTCACCGCACTACCAAGTGGTCATAAGGTTAATGCCTACTAAATCCTCAGGTTCACAGGTGCCGCACTGGGATAGCATCCATTTTCACGACGATCGGTTGTTCAACATAGTATCTACACGAGCCCTCGCCTTATTTGATGGTCTACCAGGTTCGCTTGTTCAGGATTCACTCCCTGAAAGTTTCCTCGTCTATGTCATCCCATATCTTAGGTTTCTCTCAAACTTTCCAGATGCGTATCAATCACATTCCCATTGACAGAAAAATAAACACGGATATCAAGTAGGAAAAGCAGTATATATATATATATATATATATATATATATATATAGTATAGTATGATTGCTAACAACCTAAACCTCTTAGGAACTATAATCCTAAAGACAAATCATTGTCCCCAGTAGAGTCACCATTTTACTGTAGCGTGCGATTTTTATCGGTGACACGACCACCTTATCGCCATGGGTTTTTCCTCACCACAATGGTAGGGATTGGGTGCTACTTTCTGATTTCTTATTTATCCTGTGAAGCTATAAAGGAAAGGGAAGTTATCTCAAACTAACCTTGCACGCAAATGTTTTCCTTAACAAATGCTTAAGAGATTGGGGGGTCAGGGGTCCGGTTATACAATGGGAGTTGTCAATTACCCATCCTATATGTGGTTATCCACAGGTCGTTAGCAATTATACTTACTGTTTTCTACTTACTGGTGTTTGTCTGTTGATTGGGAAAGTTTCTCCTTTGGGAGGGTTTGAGAGAGAGTTTTTGTTGATTTCGGGTGTTTCCCGATGTTTTTGGTAAGGTACTGGACCTAAAGTTTTCGATTGGTGTGCTCGCTAAGATTTTGCAATCTTATGCGATGTATTCCCGTTAAAGAAAACAGGGAAATCAGAGCAATCGTAGTTCCCTCCTATTCTAGGGAAGGAAAGATATTTGGTGTCTTGTTCAAAGTCCAAGATTGAAGCTAAAAGGTGTATTTGTGTCTTGTTCAAAGCCCAAGATTGAAGCTAAAGATTTGACTGAGAGAGAATTTGTCCTCTCTAAAGGGATATATCTCGTCTGCTTATCACAACTGTTGGGTGACTGATTATAAAGGAGAATTACTTTAACTGGGATGTGAGAATCCAGTAATGCCATAATTTCCTTTATAAGGGATTTGTCCTGAAGGAGAAAACTTTAACCTAGTGTTGAGCAATGCCATTTTTCCTTAGGAGTATTTCATGCTAAGAGATGGACAGTGGCGTGGATGTAAATAATCCAGAGGCTTGCCACTTACAGCAATTAGATGAAAAAGGAGTTTTACCAGGATAAAAGATGGACGACAACTTGGATATTTGAATCAACAAGTGTGCCACTTACAACAGTTATCTGGGATTAAGGTTGGTTTGTTTTTATCTGTTTTGATGTGTGATGTTGATAACACGAAAACATATCGTATTTTTACTTTGATTTATGTTAAAATCTTATTCCATTTCCGTCTAATCTCCGATTATTCCGAGAATATTTAAGTGTTTTCGCAAGTATTTCAATTTCCAAGTTAAAAGTATGCAAAGTGTAGAAAATAAGCAGAACAAGCAAGAAAAGAGCATAAGAGAGCAGAAAATAGCAGAAATCATATTTTGCTGGTGTGACGACCGTCACAGCCCCCTCACGATCGTCATGGACTTCAAATGCATCACGCCCGTCACAGCTCCCTCACGATCGTCATGGAATCAAAAACAGAATTAATACGTTAAGCACAGACGTGGTCACGAAGCTTCAGAATTCAGTTATTGCACGTTTACATTTTCTCCGAAGATTTCTAGGTTCCAAACCAAGTAACTGTTAAAGTGGTGTCCCTACATTTTCTCCAACTACTGCCATAGCTGAGGCTATATATATGAGAAGAATTCCAAGAATAAAGCGTGGTCAATTTTCCTTTCCAAAGTGCCGTATTGCTGCAGAATTATTTCCAGAAATTCATTCTTGTTTTGTTTTGTTTCCTTTACCATTTTCCTTGTCCCCTATTACCGAACAAAGTAATAGTTTCTCACATTGAGGAACTATTGCACCTTAGTTTAAGTTTTTGTTTCCTGCCTTCATCATTTTGTTGTTTCCATTTATTCAAGAAAAAACATGCCGATCTGTGGAGGAATTGCTTAGACCGCATTTACCAGGTTTTTATCATTTCAATTTATAGCAATTGTTTTTCTTTTATTATGTCTGAGTTTAGGTTTAATTGTTTATTCACATTCATGTTTATTTTAATTAGTATGTCGAGCTAAACCAATTTTATCGGTATGTAATTGAGTAACCGAAGTGGATTAAATATTTCTAAGCTAAAATTATAAATTAACTTATTTTCTGGCTTCGATTTCTTAATTTAAAACCAACTTTTATTACGAGAGTAAAAAGGTAACAAAGGTTAAGGTCAAGAACACGAGAGTGTGAGATTTTACACGGATAGCTGAAATCGAGCATTAGTTTTAAAAACAGCGAGAGCGCTTTAAAGTTAATTAGGACTTATTAGTTTTCAAAAATTATTTTTAAACTCATATGGGCTAGCGAGAGCAGACATATTGACTTAAAGGTATAGTCCGAAGCAATAACCACGAGAGTGTGAGGTGAGGGCTTTTAAACTGGTATTTTCTACAGAATTATATTGTGATAAATTTTTATACGCTTAGGTTTAATGAAATCCACGATGGTATACTGAATTATATACCGATATCCTAATCATAACTAGTTTATTCCTAAATTTTAATCCCCCTTTAATTTCCCTCTTTGAACCAAAAACCATATCAGATTAGCCTTAGATTTACATAGTAACATTAGATAACGATACGTTCTATTTTTAGTCTCTGTGGGATCGATAATCTTTTAAAACTACGCGACACGACTGTATACTTGCAGTCAGAATCATTTAGGCACACTAAACAGCGATCAAGTTTTTGGCACCGTTGCCGGGGACCAATTAAGTCGATATCGTAACTCCTTTGTTGCGCCGTATAGACTAAGGCAAAAACCAATTTTCCCTTTTTCTCGATTGTATGCCAAGTACTCGCTCACAAAGCGAATACTTGCAACCACCAATCGCCGAATTAGAGCGTTTCTTACATTTAAGACACAGAATACTTGAGTATCAACGCAAGTATAATATTCCCGATCTCCTTGCTCATACTCCTGTATCAGTCAAAGAAAGAAACATGGCCGAAGGACCACATAACCGTCCTCTTAAGTATTATACTACCCTATCTGAGCAAGAACCACATAACAGCATTGCTGCCCCTGCTATCAACCGAAACGATTTCGAGTTGAAACCCTCATTGCTGTCAGCCGTACAACAACATCAATTTTCTGGAAATCCTACAGAAGATCCTAACGAACATTTGACCAAGTTTGTGCAGTACGCAGACACAGTGAAGGCAAATGGTGTAACTGCAGACGCGATAAGACCACGTCTTTTTCCTTTCTCATTAAGAGACAGAGCTTGGGCTTGGTTGCAATCCTTGCCATCAAACTCCGTTACTACGTGGGATGAGTTGAAAAAGGTATTCTTAACATGATATTTCCCCCCAAGCAAAATAGCTATGCTGAGAGCCCAAATTAATAGTTTTCGACAGAAGGACAGCGAATCTCTTTACGAAGCATGGGAAAGATACAAAGGCATGATGAGGATATGTCTGCATCACGGTCTTGAAGATTGGCTAGTCATCCACACGTTTTACAATGGTCTCTTGTACAATACAAGATTGACAATAGATGCCGCCGCTGGTGGTACACTTATGGATAAACCATATGAAGAAGCCTATCAACTGATCGAAAGCATGGCTCAAAACCACTACCAATGGGGAGGAGAAAGAACTGCAGTGGAAAAATTCCAAACAAAAGGTGGAATGTACGAGGTTAGTAGCATTGATCGTGTCAATGCTAAGGTAGATGCCCTTGCCCAAAAGATTGATAACTTGACCATAACACCTGCAGCCACCGTGGCTGTCGTAGCTCAAAATTGCGAATTATGCGGAACACCTGGACATGTCGCCACTGAATGTCAAATTTTGGCAGGAGTCTCCAGTGACCAAGTGAATTAAGCTCAGGGGAACCCTTATGCAAATACCTACAATCCTGGCTAGAAGAATCATCCAAACTTCTCCTACAAAAACAACAATGCAGTGTATGCACCTGGTCAAGCACCTGCTACACCACCAGGCTACCAAAAGGCTGCCGTAACCGCCCCTAATGTTCCTAGGAAGTCCAACCTTGAACTAATGATGGAAAATTTTATAGCTACCCAGGCTCAAACAAACAAAGACTTCCTGAATCAAAACATACACATAGTGAGCAAATTAAGCAATTAGCAAACAAAGTAGACGCTTTAGCCACCCACAACAAAATGCTTGAAACCCAAATTTCACAAGTGGCATAACAACAAGCACCTACTGCTACTCCTACTGGAACATTTCCTGGACAGCCACAACCTAATCCGAAAGGACATGCAAATGCCGTTATATTGAGAAGTGGTAAAGAACTAGACGGACCCATTGATCCGAGACTTCAAAACCCAACCATGTACCAAAGGCCTGATAGCACAACAACTGAGAAGGAAAATGAACCCAAGGAAAAGGAAGGTAATGACCAAGAGGCCGCAAACAAAGAAAAACCTTATGTGCCTCAACCACCCTATAAACCACCTATTCCGTATCCTCAAAGATTTGCAAATTCTAAAACTGCAGGGCAATTTAAGAAATTTGTTGAACTTCTGAAACAATTAAACATCACGATACCTTTTACAGAAGCTATCACTCATATGCCCTCATATGCTAAGTTCCTTAAAGAAATCCTATCCAATAAGAAAAAGATTGAGGATAACGAAACAGTTACACTTACTGCTGAGTGTAGCGCAATAATTCAAAATAATATGCCTCCTAAGCTGAAAGACCCAGGTAGTTTCTCCATACCTTGTGTAATTGGGAAGTTCGTCATAGACAAAGCTCTATGCGACTTAGGAGCCAGTATTAGTGTAATGCCCTTATCCATATGCAAGAAGCTTGATATGGGAGACTTAAGACCAACTAAGATGTCTGTTCAATTAGCTGACCGCTCTATTAAATACCCAGTTGGTATACTAGAAAATGTTCCAGTTCGCATAGGACAATTCTATATCCCCACCGATTTCATAATCATGGATATTAAAGAAGATTCCACTACTCCTATCATACTAGGAAGATCATTCTTAGCTACCGCTGGAGCCATTATAGACGTGAAGAGGGGTAGGCTAACTTTTGAAGTTGGTGAAGAGAAGGTTGAGTTTATTTTGACACAATTCTTACAAGCTCCAGCTATAGACGACACATGCTATCTACTAGATGTCATAGATGAGTGCGTAAGAGAAATAGAGATGGAACCAACCACATACTCAGATATTTTAAAAATTCCAATACCTCTGATTTTTGAAGATGACAATTGGCATGAACCTTATCAAGACGATAGCCTAAGCGAATGTTTAGCACTTACACCAGATCATCTGCCTTGCCCGAAGAAACCAACTCTAGAACTGAAAACACTACCCAATAATTTAAGGTATGAATTCTTGGACGCAGAACTCGAACGACCCGTGATAGTCAATGCAGACTTAGGACAGACCGAAACTAAGAAACTTTTAGATGTCTTAAGAAAATACCCAACTGCGTTAGGCTATAACATCACTGACCTTAAAGGAATAAGTCCTTCTATTTGTATGCATCGCATTATGCTAGAGGAAGACTGTAAATCCTCTAGAGAACATCAGAGAAGGATTAATCCGATCTTAAGTATTGTAGTCAAGGATGAAGTGAAAAAGCTTTTAGAAGCAGGAATTATATACCCGATATCGGACAGTAAATGGGTTAGCCCAGTACATGTCGTACCAAAGAAGGGAGGTGTTACAGTTGTTAAGAACACAAAAGGTGAATCTATAACACAAAGAGTTGTAAATGGAAGTAGAATGTGCATCGATTATAGAAAGTTGAACAAAGCTACTCGTAAAGATCATTTCCCATTACCATTCATTGACCAAATGTTGGAACGATTGGCAAAACATTCTTACTTCTGCTATTTAGACGGTTACTCAGGATTTTTTCAAATCCCGATACATCCTGATGACCAAGAAAAGACAACCTTCACATGTCCCTATGGAACATTTTCTTATCGACGAATGTCGTTTGGACTATGTAACGCTCCTGCCATATTCCAAAGATGCATGATGTCGATCTTTGCTGATTTTATAGATGACATTATGGAAGTGTTTATGGATGACTTTTCTGTTTGTGGGCAGAGTTTTGGAGGATGTCTATCGAACCTAGAAATGGTACTTGAAAGATGCGTAAAAGTCAATCTCGTATTAAACTGGGAGAAATGCCATTTCATGGTAAATCAAGGAATCGTACTTGGACACGTTATATCCGACAGAGGGATTGAAGTTGATAAAGCCAAGATAGAAATTATAGAAAATCTTCAACCTCCGAAAACCGTACGAGAAATATGAAGTTTCTTAGGACACGCCGGTTTCTACCGACGATTCATAAAAGATTTCTCGAAAATTACCAAACCTCGTACCGGTCTATTAATGAAAGACGCTGAATTTATCTTTGATGAGGAATGTCAAAAAGCGTTTGAACAGTTAAAAACGGCTCTCATCACCGCACCTATCATGCAACCACCAGATTGGAGACTACCTTTTGAAATCATGTGTGATGCGAGTGATTATGCCGTAGGTGCAGTTCTAGGACAAAGGAGGGATAGAAAACTCCATGCTATTTACTATGCAAGTAGAACCTTAGACCCTGCTCAAATGAACTACACCACCACAGAAAAAGAACTTCTAGCCGTGGTTTTCGCCCTTGACAAATTCCGTTCTTACCTAGTGGGAGCGAAGATCATTATTTATACAGACCACACGGCTATTAGGTATTTATTAAACAAAAAGGATGCAAAACCTAGACTGCTAAGGTGCATCCTGCTTTTACAAGAATTTGATTTAGAGATCAAAGATAAGAAAGGAACTGAAAATGTAGTAGCAGACCACTTATCCCGATTAGATGGCATCAAACCAGAGCCAGTCCCTATTAATGACGATTTCCCTTATGAATGACTCATAGCCCAACTTGAAGGTGATATGTCTAAACTACATTTAAATGAACAAAAAATAGAAGAAGCCGTGGAAGAAATTAACTCACACACAATACTGCCATGGTATGCTGACATAGTCAACTACTTAGCAGCTGGAGTACTTCCACCAGACTTATCTTATCAACAAAAGAAAAAATTATTTCATGATCTAAAACATTATTATTGGGATGAACCTTTGCTCTTTAAGAGAGGAGCCGACGGTATTTTCCGTCGTTGCGTCCCTGAAACTAAAATAGAAGACATCATCTCTCAATGTCACTCTGCTCCTTATGGAAGACATGCAAGTACTTCAAAGACATGCGCTAAGATTCTGCAATCCGGCCTATTTTGGCCTAACCTTTGGAAGGATGTCCACATTGCAATACTAAACTGCGACCGGTGCCAACGCACTAGTAACATATCAAGACGCGATGAGATGCCCCAAAAAGGCATATTGGAAGTAGAAGTTTTTGATGTATGGGGGATTGATTTCATGGGACCTTTCCCATCATCCTTTGGAAATAAATATATACTCGTAGCTGTCGACTATGTTTCAAAATGGATTGAGGCTATAGCTTCTCCTACAAATGACGCACGAGTAGTCATAAAGCTTTTTAAAAACACTATCTTTCCCAGATTTGGTGTGCCGAGACTTGTCATAAGTGACGGTGACTCTCATTTCATATCAAAAATATTTGACAAACTTCTATCAAAGTATGGAGTAAGACACCGCGTAGCAACACCATATCATCCACAAACTAGTGGATAGGTTGAGGTCTCGAATAGAGAAATAAAACAAATCTTAGAAAATACCGTAGCCACCTCTAGGAAAGATTGGTCATCTAAACTTAATGAAGCTTTATGGGCATATAGGACGGCCTACAAAACACCAACCGGAACTACACCTTTCAAACTAGTCTATGGTAAATCCTGCCACTTACTAGTAGAATTAGAACACAAAGCCTATTGGGCTATTAAAACACTGAACTTAAGGTACGATTCTACAGGTGAAAAGCGAATCCTAGATCTGCACGAACTAGAAGAGTTAAGACTAGACGCTTATGAGAACGCAAAAATATATAAAGAACGAACTAAGAAATGGCATGATAAGCGTTTATCTAGAAAAGAATTTAGTGTGGGAGACGTTGTGCTCCTATTTAATTAAATACTAAAACTCTTTCCTGGGAAACTAAGATCTAGATGGTCCGGTCCTTTTGAAATTACCAAGGTATTACAGAGTGGAGCGATAGAAATTAAGGGTAGGAAAAGCGAACCATTCATAGTAAATGGGCAACGTTTAAAGCACTATCATAGCATTGAAAATAGGGACTACTTGAATAGCCTTAGACTTTTAGAGTTGCCCGCTGATCCCCCTAACTAAAATATCTAATTGATTTTGTCAGGCTTACGACGTTAAAAACAGCGCTTAATGGGAGGCAACCCATGATGATTGTTTTTCCTTCTTTATAATTGTTATTTCTTTACATTTTCTATATTCTATTTTGTTTTCAAATTTCTAGTTTTCATTTATATTTTCTTAAACTTTTTTGGAAATTGTTGTGCTAATCATATAATTGCAAAATACAGGATTACAAAGTCTTACTACATTTTCTGTTCTCCTCTTCTGATTTCATTCTTGCTTAATCACTAAAAAATGGAGAACGAAGATAATATGTTGGTAGAATTCAGAGATGCAGCTCAGTGGCATCGCTATGAGGCTCTGTCTCTTCGACCCTTCGCCCTGACAAAATTTGCCCACAGACCCACCATGACCTCTTTAGGCCTAGGTGAGAGCATTAATTTTCTGTTTAACCAACTAGGTTGGGAGGGTTTTGCTAATAATAAACACAAGACTTATCGTAGACTGACTTTAGAATTCCTAAGTTCATTGAGTTACAATCCTTACTGTGGAAAAGGCATTAATAGGGGCCGAATTACTTTTAGGTTGTTTGGATACCACTGCCAGTTTACCATTAAGGAACTATCGGATCTTTTAGGTTTCCCTGAAGAACCCACCGTTTTCTCCGTGGTACAAGAGGATTTGATGTTAGTAGGTGAGCTGAATGCCTTCTGGGGTAGAATTTCAGGGAAACCTGATTTTGACATGAACCCTATGCTGTCAACCGAAATTTATAACCCAGCCATCCGATACTTTTATATGATCCTAGCCTACACCCTATTTGGAAAGCCTGAGAATGACAATACTGTTTCAAGGGATGAGCTCTTTATTATCTTTTGTGCATTTCAGTCTCGAGAGGTTAACGGACTGACTTTCATGTTTAATAACTTCTGCAAAATCATTAGAAATGAAAACAGACCAATTCTGATAGGCGGCCTAGTTACCAAAATAGCCGATGCTATGGGATTTAGGACCCGACTTTCTAAAATCAACCCTTTTGGAGACTTTAGGCCTATGAATATCACCTTCTGTTTCAATAGGGCCATGATTAGGAACCAAGGTCCACACCATTTCCAGCTCCTGATCAATAATGTAGTTGTGCCACATTTTACTCTACCAAATCATGAACGCACAAGTGTGCACAACAAACACAACTGGCTATATGACCTAGATGAACCACAGCCTGAACCTGAAATAACTTTTCCTGAGCCTGAAATTGATCCTAAGACACCCCCTCATTACCATGATTTTGACTTTATGGAATTCCAAGATGACACTGACATTCCTAAGGTTGATGCCACAAATTATGCTGCAAATCTGACTACCATTCTTAAAACTATGGATGACTATCATAAAGAGATCACCTCAGTAAAGGGTGAACTGAACACCATGCGAAAGGATATTGTCGGCCTCATGGATCTGACAGTTGAGCAATTTGATCATTTGAACCAAGCCATTGCATCTTTGAAGAAACGCCTTGGCTAGATTTTTGAAGCCCTGCTTTTTCATGTTTTACTGCTATTACTTTGGAAACAATTTATTTTCAGTTTTTCCTTTTCTTCTTTTTTATGTTGGGAACAAATTAATTTACATTCAGTTTTTATTTATGATTGAATACACTGCTAGTCTTTGCTAGCATATTTTCTGTTTTTAATGAATTATTCAATTTATTGCTTAATATTGATCTTGATGGTATTAAATTTGCTCCTGTCATATTCTATTTTGTTTTGTCATTTTATTTATGCTTATGTATGCATTATAGTGTTACCATATGTGCTAACAATTGCATGTTACGAAAAATAAAAGAATTGAATGTTTGCTGTCAAAACTGCTGTCAACCCCCAGATTTTGCTGGTGTCATGACCGTGACAGTCCCATGACGACCGTCATGCGGGTTTGGGACGCGTTCTGTGTTAAAACAGAAACATTCCCCTCTTCTTCTTCTTCTTTCTTCCAATTAAAACACCTTCGTCCCACTACCTCCAAAATTCCAAAACCGTCATACCACTACACATTTGACCAAATTTCATAATTTCCATTACCATTCGTCTTCCCACTCATTATTTAACCACACTCATACA
The DNA here is from genome assembly GCA_022829125.1 of Lathyrus tuberosus. Taxonomy (NCBI): domain Eukaryota; kingdom Viridiplantae; phylum Streptophyta; class Magnoliopsida; order Fabales; family Fabaceae; genus Lathyrus; species Lathyrus tuberosus. The sequence goes on along the minus strand of JALAZF010000414.1, from coordinate 2,128,929 downwards.
CCGTCTTTCTCACAAACCTTCTTTCTCCAAAAACCTATTTTCTTCCATACCTTGTTTCTTTGTGAACCCACCATGGCAAGACAAACTCCAGACCTTACCACCGTGAATTTTAGAGAAGGAGCAGTCGGAGAACGTCAAAGGGCTAATTACATTAACTTCTACCAATGTTTCGTGCAACCAACTCGTTATGTAGACATTGCATGTCTCGAAGAATTAGGGATGCTTGACGGAGTTAAATGGATGCTACAAAATGTTGGTCTATGGCAGCTCTGTACTCAGAGCCGGCCTACTTACGAAGCCCTGACGCTCGAGTTTCTGAGTTCGTTCACATACGTAACACCTACTGGAGAAACGAACCAACTCACCGGTGTAGCCACGTTCCACATGTTTGGTACTGAGTATAAAATCGGCCAAAATCATCTTGCCGAGATGCTTGGTTTCCACCATGGCGAGAATGTTCATTGCCGGGTGCCACAGGAAACATTTTTCCAAGCAGCATTTGATTTATGGAATAGATTGACCGGAACAATGGTCGATAGCTGGGAAAGCCTAAACGCAACATATATCCACAACCCAGCCATCAGATATGTTCACCGCACATTAGGAAGCACTATTTTTGCAAGGGACAGCAACCACAAGGTGAACTCAAAGGAACTCTTCTTCCTCCATTGTATGTTTCACCCCGAGCCTATCAACGCCGCACCCTTTCTGTTAGCACACATCCAAGCTAACTGTGCTAGAGGTTCCAAACCCTTCTATTTTGGAGGGATTGTCACTTCTATTGCTCTAAGTTTGGACTTGGGGGACGCACTTAATAGATTACTTTCCGTGCCTCCAGTGTTGCTCGACATCGACTACTGCCGCAGCTCACACCTCATCAAACTGAGAAGAGATGGCAAATACCATCCAATGGTCCGCACAAGAACTGTTCGAAGTATCATTATGCCTTGCAGGAACCGCATTGACCCTCAGAATATGGCCAATTGGCTCTTTGATTTGAATGCTCCCGAGCAAAATGTGGCTGCACATGATGATCAAAATCAGGCCCCTGTTGATGAGATGGAGCAAGAAATGGATAACGCCCCAGAAAACCAACCACCGCCTACCAATGATGCTCCTTCGACCTCCAGACGTCGACGCCGCCCCGACCAAGACCCTGTTACAAATGAAGAAATCTTGAGGGCTATATGGCAACAAAACCAGCTAGCTATCCAGAGAGAAGCACATCAACAGGAGCAACACAATGAAATGATGACTCTCATGCGTCAAATCCAGCAAGGGCAAGTTGACCAAGGTCAGAGGCTTGACGGCGTCATCGATGAGATGGGTGCCTTGACATTGCAAGTGCAGGACTTACATGATTACATCTATCACGTGGGGCTCCTTGATTATTTTGTTTGTTTTCTTTCTAGTTTTTCTTGTTGATCCCCTTTATATCGCAACATTGAGGACAATGTCCGATATAGTGTGGGAGAGTTAGTCTATTTTCGTTTTATTTCCCTTTTTGTATTTTCCTTTTTCCCTTATCAAAGTCAATATATGAAAATTTTTGTTCAGTATCCGATTTCCCCATTTTATTCTGCCATAACAAAAAAAATTTTTACGATTAATGCACATCGTGACATACCAAGCTTTAAATTATGTTAGGAAGTTGGGAAAGTGCTAACAAGATTGATACCGTCTTGACACCTTAGACCTCTTGCGTATGCGATATCAGTTTCAATACTTATTATACCGATACCTTGAGTTCAGTCCTAAAGTAACCCCTAATAGTTTATATTAGCAGTCAGCACCGTCTAAATCACAAAACCATGTGGGGAGCCGATGAATATAAGTGTTTGATGCCCAATCATGAAAAGAAGATCTTTTCTTATTTGTCTGCCGAGAAATATAGAATATGCAACAATTCTTACAGTTGTGAAAACTTACAAGAAAAGAAAGAAATCCGTTGTCGATTGGTTCAGAGGTACCTGATTCTGGACTCGGTAGGGCGAACTACGGTTCAATCCCCTGCAATCTACGAATGGGATGCATAAAGGGTTACCACACTTGTGTATCCGGCCCCGTAAGAAAAAGGGATCAAAGTCACTAACCGGCTACTCCACTACGTGCGTGAATAAGGCAAAGGGCTTAATGTGATTGCGTTAGAATGAAACCGGGTGAAACAGACACGAAAACTTCAGGTTGAACTATAATAGAATGATTAGAACTGGATTGTACAAAAGAGAGGTCTATGACAAAGCTTGTCGCTTTATGTCATTAATGTATTTTTAGTGTTCATGCAAGTACCTAACTTACTAATGTAAATTCCTCCAACATTTTCAAATCCATTGGTGTACCATGTATGTGCATTTGATGAAGTTTGTCCGATTTTAACTTATTGATTGCTTGAGGACAAGCAAAGATTCAAGTGTGGGAGAGTTTGATAACACGAAAACATATCGTATTTTTACTTTGATTTATGTTAAAATCTTATTCCATTTCCGTCTAATCTCCGATTATTCCGAGAGTATTTAAGTGTTTTTGCAGGTATTTCAATTTCCAAGTTAAAAGTATGCAAAGTGTAGAAAAGAAGCAGAACAAGCAAGAAAAGAGCAGAAGAGAGCAGAAAATAGCAGAAATCATATTTTGCTGGTGTGACGACCATCACAGCCCCCTCACGATCGTCATGGACTTCAAATGCATCACGCCTATCACAGCTCCCTCACGATCGTCATGGAATCAAAAACAGAATTAATACGTTAAGCACAGACGTGGTCACGAAGCTTCAGAATTCAGTTATTGCACATTTACATTTTCTCCGAAGATTTCTAGGTTCCAAACCAAGTAACTGTTAAAGTGGTGTCCCTACATTTTCTCCAACTACTGCCATAGCTGAGGCTATATATATGAGAAGGATTCCAAGAACAAATGGTGGTCAATTTTCCTTTCCAAAGTGCCGTATTGCTGCAGAATTATTTCCAGAATTTCATTCTTGTTTTGTTTTGTTTCCTTTACCATTTTCCTTGTCCCCTATTACCGAACAAAGTAATAGTTTCTCACATTGAGGAACTATTGCACCTTAGTTTAAGTTTTTGTTTCCTGCCTTCATCATTTCGTTGTTTCCATTTATTCAAGCAAAAGCCTGCCGATCTGTGGAGGAATTGCTTAGATCGCATTTACCATGTTTTTTATCATTTCAATTTATAGCAATTGTTTTTCTTTTATTATGTCTGAGTTTAGGTTTAATTGTTTATTCACATTCATGTTTATTTTAATTAGTATGTCGAGCTAAACCGATTTTATTGGTATGTAATTGAGTAACCGAAATGGATTAAATATTTCTAAGATAAAATTATAAATCAACTTATTTTCTGGCTTCGATTTCTTAATTTAAAACTAACTTTTATTACGAGAGTAAAAAGGTAACAAAGGTTAAGGTCAAGAACACGAGAGTGTGAAATTTTACCCGGATAGCTGAAATCGAGCATTAGTTTTAAAAACAGCGAGAGCGCTTTAAAGTTAATTAGGATTTATTAGTTTTCAAAAATTATTTTTAAACTCATATGGGCTAGCGAGAGCAGACATATTGACTTAAAGGTATAGTCCGAAGCAATAACCACGAGAGTGTGAGGTGAGGGCTTTTAAACTGGTATTTTCTACAGAATTATATTGTGATAAATTTTTATACGCTTAGGTTTAATGAAATCCACGATGGTATACTGAATTATATACCGATATCCTAATCATAACTAGTTTATTCCTAAATTTTAACCCCCCTTTAATTTCCCTCTTTGAACCAAAAACCATATCAGATTAGCCTTAGATTTACATAGTAACATTAGATAACGATACGTTCGATTTTTAGTCTCTGTGGGATCGATAATATTTTAAAACTACGCGACACGACTGTATACTTGCAGTCAGAATCATTTAGGCACACTAAACAGCGATCAAGTTTTTGGCACCGTTGCCGGGGACCAATTAAGTCGATATCGTAACTCTTTTGTTGCGCCGTATAGACTAAGGCAAAAACCAATTTCCCCTTTTTCTCGATTGTATGCCAAGTACTCGCTCACAAAGCGAAGACTTGCAACCACCAATCACCGAATTAGAGCGTTTCTTACATTTAAGACGCAGAATACTTGAGTATCAACGCCTAAGAGGAAGCTGGAAAAGGCTGACTCAACAAGAGAGTGTTTATCTGTCTTTGTACAAAGCCCAAGATTGAGGGTAAAAAGAGATTGACCCTTTTGGGGAATATCATTATATAAAGCCTAAGAGGAGGCTGAAAGTTGACTTTTCCAGGGAAATATTTTGTTTGTCTTGTACAAAGCCCAAGATTGAGGCTAAAAGAACTTATTGACTCCACTGGGGATATATTTGGGGTGTCTTGTACAAAGCCCAAGATTGAGGCTAAAAGGGGAAACTGACTCTACTGGTGAGAGGTTTTATCTGTCTTGTACAAAGCCCAAGATTAAGGCTAGAAGAAGATTGATTCTGCGGGAGAGTATGATTTGTCTTGTATAAAGCCCAAGATTGAGGCTGAAAAGAGGATTGACTCTGCTTAGGGAGATTAATTTACAAAACCTAAAAGAAGGCTGGGAGGAATTGATTCCGCTGGAGAGATACTTATACAGAACTTAAGAGGAGGTTTAGAAAGATTTGACTTTACTGGAGAAAGTTTATATGTGTCTTGTATAATGCCCAACATTGAGGCTAAAAAGAGATGACTCAGCTGAGGATATTTCAGGTGTCTTGTACAAAGCCCAAGATTGAGGCTGAAAAGAACTGATTCAACAAGAGAATCTTTTTATTTGTCTTGTACAAAGCCCAAGATTGAGGCTGAAAAGAGACTGACTCAACAAGAGAGTGCTTTTTATCTGTCTTGTACAAAGCCCAAGATTGAGGCTGAAAAGAGACTGATTCAACAAGAGAATATTTTTATTTGTTTTGTACAAAGCCCAAGATTGAGGCTAAAAAAGGTTGATTCAACAAGATAATATTTTAATTTGTCTTGTACAAAGCCCAATATTGAGGCTAAAAAAGGTTGACTCAACAAGAGAGTGTTGAAAGGTGATGAGGAAGAAGAAAGGATCATTATACAAAGCCTAAGAAGAGGCTGACTGAGGAATTTCTTATACAAAGCCTAAGAGGAGGCTAACTTCTGCTGAGGATTATTGAGATCCAGAGGCAGGTCCAAAGTGGGGAATCAACTCTTGCTGAGGATTATAGAAGAATTGAGGTATCAGATGCCTCGAGATTCTGATAGACTAGTATTGATGATAAGCTGACCCTTAGCTGGGGAAGTTTAGGAAGAAAGATTGAGTTTTAGAACCTATGGAGGTTTTAACTCTGCTGGAGATTGATTAAGTGACCCGGGTTTCTCCTGTGTTTGTAGAAAGTTTGAAGATTTCTTAAGATCCGAAAGGAGATTAGACTGTCCAAGTCTACTGGCATGAAAGGTTTATCTTTGTATGATGCCCAAGAGGAGGCTAATGCTTTAAGGGATGAGAATCAACCTAAAGTGGTCCGAGTTCTTGACTCTTTGGAAAGACTGCTCTAACGAAGGATGACTAAGTTTTGTCCTATACCTGTAAGAGGTCTCGGGTCCTTGTACCAAGCCCAAGAGAAGGCATGAGAACTTCAAGAGAGGTTTCACCGGGAATTAATCCTCTATGGGGGAATGAATTTCTTTGACAATTTTCTAATAGTAACAGTCTGAGAAAAGTTTCACCGAGAATAATGCCTTTCTCTTTGTTCTATATTGTATAAGCCCAAGAGGAGGCAAGAATGTATCTGGAATTCCTATGGGGAACTAGTTTTGATTGTGTTAAAAGAGTGACCATTGGCTTTATCTAATCCTAGACCTAATTACCGGGGAAAACTCTAAGCAGATAATATATAGGCATATATATACAGATGAAATATATACTGTATGTAAAAGAGGGTAGGAGGACTTACAGGTGAGCAAGCTTCCAGCACAAACAAATATATATATATATATATATATGCAAGTATGTAATAGAAAGTTGTTTAAAACTTACAGGTGAGCAAACTTCCATTGTAACAGCTGTATGGTTAGTTGTTCAAGAAATTAAAGAAAGTTTTGATAACAACTATGAATTTGAACCTAAATCAAAAGAGAAGTTGTTTTGAAAAGATTGGGGCTTACACTTAACGAGAGGACCAAAGAATTGTTTATTTACAAAAAAGGGTTGGGTCTTACAACTCAAAGAGAGGCCCAAGAAATTTTCAAAGAAAAGAGAATGAGACTTACAACACGAGGGGAGGGCCAGTTGAAAATTGTTTTTAAAATTGGCGATCACGCCGAGATTTTATCGTACTGGGACTTATACAATGAATGAGGCCCAAAAATTATTTACAAAAAGGGTTAGGACTTACACTCTATTAGAGGCCCAAGAGTTGTTTTGAAATGTTTGATAAAGATCAAAATCAATGAAACCCTAATTTCATTTCTAAAAGTAATTTTTTCAAAGAATTAATTAAAAATCTTAACCACTTGTGATTTTTGGTTAAGATTTGAAAAATTATGTTTTAATCACAAGATGATTTAAAACTCATTTGGTTTTGAAAAGATCAAGAGAAAATAAATATTTTCAAATGTTAAAAAACAAATAAAATAAGTTCTTTATGAAAATATTAAATATATAAATAAATAATATTTTTGTGTGAGATTTTTGTAAAATAAAATATTTTAACATTTTTGTGACTTTTACAAAAAGAACCAATAAAAAATGATAAAAAATGAATGAGAAATTAATTTTCAAAGTTATTAAAAAGATGGTGAAAAAATGACAAGAAAACAAGTGGTAAAAAATTAGAAATGGTCCCCCAAGGTTTGAACTCACGCCTTTGGGGTGGAGAGTTTAAAATTCTACCATCTGAGCCATGTGCATGGGCTGATGGAGAATGGAAAGGGTGTATAATATGTGAAGAAATCCTTTAAAAAATGGTTACAAAATAAAATCAAAAGGTATGGGGCGAGGGGGATTCGAACCCCAGACCTCTCGCTCGCTACACACACACACAAATACTAGTGTTTCCACTAGGGCACAATGCCAATTCAGTTATATTGTGGCAACTGAATAATATATAACAAAACTAGTTGGTTTTCTGAAGAATGACGCCATGGCCATCTTCTTCCTTGGTCAAGATACGCGAAGCCTCCTATCTCACTCGTTTCTCAACCATTTCACACAATTAAAATATGAAAATCGTGCGTTTTTAAACAAGGAACACAATGGCAATATTCAATTTTGTTTATCCTAAATTAAGTGAATCAAAAGATAACAAATTGAAATCAGATGAACCCTAAATTTGCAAGAGCTTAATGAAATACTATACACGAACTATAAACAACAATTGATTGAGGGTAAATGATCTACAAACATTCAGAAACACAATGGTAATTAGAAAATATGTTTATGATGCATGATTAATTGAGTTTGAGAGTTTAAGGTTTACCTCTTGCAGCTGGTGATTGAATTCTGGTTTGGAGGTGTTACAGTTGTGTTTTAATGATTTGGACAACTTCCTTGGGTGCCAAGGAGTGTGTTTGAATGCTTAGAATGAATTGAAATGAGTTGGAACTGGATGTGGCACCTCAACTGCAACTCTGTCAAGAACTTGAGCAATTGGATGGTGATTTGATGAATTTGATGTTCCAGATGTTGTGTTAGTGTTTAGATCACTCACATATGATGTTTATGAGGTGTGTGTGTGTGTGTGTGTGTATGATTGGTTTGGTTGGAATCACTCTCAATCTCAAAACCCGATAATGACTTGAGTTAGAAGGAAAAATTGGAGTGAAAGGGAGATTTTGAGTAAAGCATCAGTTTGGGTGCTTTGGTGTACTCAAATTGGCCACAAAGGAGCTATATTTATAGTAGAGCAAGTTTGTTTTGGCTGCAATAGTGAATGGCAACTGCAGCAGGTCTGTGGCAAATGTTGATCCAATGGAATCTCAAGTCTACTCTAGCCATTGACTTGAGGTTAGAGCATAGACTATGAGTCTTCTGTGGCAGGGATAAGGCTTGACTGAACTTGGATAACATTGTCTTGATGAATGCCACCTCTATGCATGAGTTAAATGCTTGGAAACAAAATTGACCATTTGAAGCATCTTGAATTTTAGGGGTGTCATGCCTAAACATAGATCCATGGACTTGTGAGGCTTGTGGATCAGTGTTTGTCCCTTGGTTGTTCCCCCTTGAGGTGTGCAGATGGATAACCATGTTTGTCATTGCACAAAAACAAGAAATTCGACCAAGGACCTATAATCTGATTTGTGAAAAATTAGTTTTGGAGGCCAATTTCCCATTGATGTATCTCTTAGCTCAAGTTGAATTAGAATGACTTCTTGTACTTTTTGAAAAGTTTGAATGATGTACTAAAACATTGATGTTTAGGGGTTTCATTGATTCATCTTGGATCAGTGTGAAAAATGCCTTGGAAGGTTGATGTTTCATGCTGAAATTACAAGGCAGAATTTTCACTAAGTGTTTTTGACATATTTTGGTTTTTTCACCACTTTGATCCACTCCTAACTAAAAATCCATGAAGAATTTGAGTTAGATGTAGTTGAAGCTTTTGTAGAATGTAGGAAGACCTACAATTAGGCTTTGGATCACCCAAAATGGCTGCCTAGATCAAAAGTTATGATCATTGAAAGTTGGCACCAAAACCATCCAAATTTAGTAACTTAGAAAAATTTTCAATTTTTCAAGATTACCCCTTTTACAAGTTATCTTGGTTTCTTGATCAATTCTTGTTCAAATGACATTATAAGTCATATTTTATGAAAATATGAGTAATAAGGATCATTTTTGCCAAAAAAAGTCATGTTTTGACTTTTGGCTCTGGAGCGGTTCAGGGCGTAAAAACCCTAATTCCCGACTTTTGAGGAATGCATCCTCTGAGGGTAATTTAGATTTGCAAATGGATTCTTAGGGTTATCTTGAGCATATTGAGTCACATGTTGAAGTCTTGGCTCATCCTCTTGTGAAAATCTCACTCTGGAAGTCCCAGTCGTCCAAAATCCTAATTTGGAGACATCGGGTGTTTCGAGGCTCAAACCACTTGGAATGTGGCAACTTTTGTGATTGATTTTTGATGTTAGGGTCCTCTTGATCCTTTATGGATGTTTTAAGAGGTTAGACAAGTTGAAGATCATGTCATTTCTAGATTGATCTTTTGTCTAAATGTTCTGGGAGGGCTTGAAACCCTAATTCTTGATTGTGGTGAATGCTCAACCATCTTTGAGGAGATTGATGAGGCATGATGGTACATCCATATTGTGGTGATGATTTGCACAATGATGAGAAATCTTGGTGGCCAAAATTTGGGGTATGACAGACACGTATGTCGTATTTAATTACAATAAACCACGACATGCAGACCGTATTTAAATAAAATAAATCACGACACGCAGGTCATATTTAAAATAAAGAAACATAAAAATATAAGGTCATAACCGTGTACCAATTTATTTAATAATAAATAATAATAATAGATTATCAAATTATAAATATTGACGCATCAACACTTGATATTTTTTGCAAACCCTAAAGGCACAACTCTTGCGCCGTCACAAGCCCTAATGCAAAAGCGTTGTTACCATCCAAATATAATGATTGATTATTCAATATGATTGATCAAAATGTCATTGCTTCACCATACAAATGTCGGATTCCGAAGCAGAATGAATATTGATCATTCAGATGTATAACAATCATTACATTATTTGATGGACGAAACAAAATAGTTTATCAAATACACTAACTTCGCATTAAAAATATTTATATCATATATAAATTTATCAATTATATTTGTATCACTTATAAATTATTGATGTATCACTGCTTCACCATACAAATATCGGATTCCAAAACATAGTCAACATCGACATCCAAATTATACAAAATATAACGTCAATATTTAATATTAAATAATAAACACTTTATTTTATTATTCATCATAATAAATTATTATTATTATTATTAATGAAAATTAATAATAATAATAATAATAATAATAATAATAAACTGTTTATTATAAGGTGTTAATAATAATAATAATAATAATAATAATAATAAAACCAAACTATTAAAACAATTCCATAGACCTAAAACCTTAGGGTGTGTTTGTTTGAGAGATTAAAATTATATTCCCAGAAATATCATTTCTAAGAATATTAATCCTATGAGTTTTATTCCCATCAATTTGTTTGGTAAATAATTAAGGTTCCAATGAATAATTTTGAAATTTATTTAATTATAATTTTAAAATTTTAAAAATATAAAATAATGTGTTGAAATAATATGAAAGTGGGTAATTATAGTTGGTTATTTTTTATTTCCATGGGAATATATGATTCCCACCCTTTGACATGAGAATAAATATTCATAATTTCATTAGTAAATTTTATTCCTGGGAATTATTTATTCCAAGGTATTTTTTTTCCCATCTACCAAATAATGGAATAATTATTTCCAGTCTCAGATTTCCGAAAACTTTTTTTCTAGCACCGAAACAAACACACCCTTAGTATTTGAATAGTAATGCTGGCACGCCGCATAATATCGATTACGGTACTGTCTTTTGTAGCATAAATAGTAGCATAGTATTTGAGTTTCTAATAAAATTAAAACATCATCACACAATTTTAAATCAAATTAAACACAAAATTTCAAGTTTACCATTATCGGAGTATTAGAAATTCATGGAAATATTAATTTAAGGCCATCACAATTCTAATGTGAAACTTACACGAGTGAATTTAAATTTTTAAACAAAATTTAAATTGAATCCTATTCAATTATGAATGATTAAACACATTTTAATCTCAAAAAATATTATATCATTATATAATAATCATTGTCATATATTAAATTTGAATTTAATAATTTAATCACAACCGTAGCTCTGATACCACTGTTGGACTTTTAAGGAGAGTTTTTCAAAATTTTATCCTCTTAGCAGAATAATCCCAATAAACGGGTCTTGATTAAATCATTAATCACAAATCAAACTGACCAAAATAAGAATCCAATAATTACCTCTTGAAGTGTGCTTTATCTTTTATCACGAACGGCGAAAGATACCGACGTCTCTACATAGTCCACACGAGTGCAAAGTGGAAGGCGGTGCTAGCCGTTTCTTTTCTGAGAAAAATTTGATAATTTAAAGAGTTTCTAAAACTCTAATACTCTTATTTGTGGCTTTTCCAAAATAAGTCCAATCTTATTTAATTAAACTATTTAATTAAATAATTATTATTTATTTATATTTAACTAAACTCTTTTAAATAAATAAAATAAAATATTATATTAAATCATATTTGATTTAATCAACTGTCAATTCTCATTTATTTAATTAAATTATATTTAATCAAATAAATTATATATGTGCTAATGTACTAAACAATTTAAATACTATTAACACATAATTAAATTAAAGGCTTAAATAATGTTTTCGTCCCTGTAAGTTGGCGAGTTTTTGGTTTTCCTCCCTGTATCTTTTTTTTTTCGGTTTTAGTCCCTATATCTTACTTTTGGTTGGTGTTTAGTCCCTACAGAGGTTTCCTGCGGATTTTGGTTTTTAGGAAAATCCGCAGGAAAGCGGATTTTCCTGCGGATTTTGGCTTTAGGGACTAAACACCAACAAAAAGTAAGATATAAGGACTAAAACCGAAAAAAAAAATACAGGGACTAAAACCGAAAAAAAAAAATACAGGGACGAAAATCCAAAAACTCGCCAACTTACAGGGACGAAAACATTATTTAAGCCTAAATTAAATCATATTTAATTTAATCGTTCATTCCACTATCAGTACTCTATGGGTGTGACCCTATAGGTTCTCGTAACGTTGGTAATAATATTAAATTATCTATTTAATATTATAAACAGTGAGCGGTATCTAGCAACACATCACTGCTACCCAAGTGACGAGAATGTCGTGTGATCTAACATAACCTTTATGTGATAATGATCATATGTACAATTACCCTTTTTCCCTTATATCTATATTGAACACAAGGCATATAATGTGTCACTCTTGTATAGTCCAATATTTTATTCCTTGATCCCGGAGTATACTTGATAACAACAAATAAGTCCAATATCTCATATCAACTTATTTAAGCACGGCCATGCATTTTATAGTCATACTCTATAAAGGGGCCCACAGATATTACTCCTGTATATGCATGAGGGGAAAATCCCATCTAGGTCACTCATGTCCCGTAACATGATTTGTAAAGTACCTATAAACCATCTTTATGGTTATCCTGTTACGGACAAATGTTTGATTGACAATAAAGTACTCGACTCCAATAATAAACTATGTATTATTCTCATGGTGGGTCAATCCAGTATAAATATTACTCTTAATATTTATACCTACGTGAAGACTTGATATCTCATATCCATGACTTATGAGATACAATCATCAGTCCACTCACATAATAGTCTCTATGCTTTACTGTTGTCCTATTTGACAGTAAAGCTTGACTACATATACTTTAAGAATAACAACCTTATGTTTAATGAGCTCTCACGATTAAGTAACACTTAATAGGTCATTAATAGACTAATTATTCTAAGGACTTTATTATGTCAAATACAAGTAACACAATAAATATAATGCCTAATACGTATATATATTAAAAACAGTATATATCGAATTCATGATACAAAAGCATATACAGCCAATACTAATGGCTATTAGGGCTTAATCCAATAGGTGTTACACTTGGATTTTCAACTACTAGAAAGTCAACAAATAATGTCAGTGAAAAGACGTTTATTATAAGCATTAATGAAGCATCTTTAAAGAAGCATTAATGTTAAGGTGTCGATAGACCAACGAAGAGGAGTCGACCGAGTCGTCGACGCAACGAGACATGGTTTGGAGGACTCCCAAGGATAAATCCCCAAGATCCAGCTCACTGAGAAATGAGTCCAAAATCTCGTAAAAGGAAATCGATAGAAAAATGTCTAGAATCTCGAGAAGGACATTTGATAGAAACCCGCATTCCTAAAAGGACCAGTCGACCGAACAAATCGGTATAAAAGACTTAGTAAATTGACATGTCTTACATTGACTTGATAAGGCTCTTCGACGACAAGTTGGAGCAGTTATAGTCAAAGGATTGCAAAGAAGTGGAAGAAGTGGAAAACAATTACCATTCAATGTTGGTTGCAAGCAGATAGCATCTTGGAAGACACGTAAACACACTAGTGGGAACTTAAAGGATTGAACGTGGAGAAAACGCAGTAGTCCCTTAGTGGTCATAACCATCGTCGACGGTTACTTTGTAAATAAAATAAATAGAAAACTCATACATGGGATAGAGGTCGCAAAATTTCATACATACTCTCTATACCACTTGAGTACCCGAGTCAAAAAGCGAAACAGTTGAGCTAGAACATGTAGCATTTGCGTCCAAACTTTTTTCTTAGTCTTTTTGCTTTCTTAAATAGAAAATTTTACTTTTCTTTTGCTTTGTTTAATGTTACCTTATCATTTATCACAACTTGCCTTCATTTAAAGTCTTTTACTACGCTACATTCAATTCACACGAACGTGTGTTCACACAAATTATTTGCACAAATTATTTTGGAGGTTTTTCGATTTAATCTCATAGACTTTCAAACTCGTGATTGTTTTCCAAAAACACCGGTAAACAAATTGGCACGCCTAGTAGGACCCTTTTGTGTGAATATTTTTGCAGAAAAATAGTGGCTTACGTTTTATTTTTGTGTCTTCCTTTTCCGTGGTCCTTTGTGTTGTCTGCACTTGAGGAGTGGTAGGCTTCTTTCTAGTATGTCTCAAAAAAACCAAACCCCTTCCCAAGGTAATACTCCAAACCCAGAAGGACAACCGGCGGTTACTAGTGTCAGCAGTTATATGGATCCAACCTCAGTCGAGAAGATGCCTATTGTCATAATCCAAGAAGTGGCGTATTCTATACCGCAAGATGTGGGAATTTCATGACCATAAGCATCAAGGGCACCAACCATTTCTAGGGAATTATGGAATCCTGGAGACCAATGGCCTCCTTATCTGGGCTTATCGTTGCCTTAAAAGGAACAGTCATATGGCATGCCAACTGCAATGATGACAAGCATACACCCTAGTACAGTGATGTATTCAGAGAACGCGATGGTAACATCATTTCCATTTAATCCATTTTGGCCTCAGCATCCACCATGGGCAACTTTGGCCAATTGGGAAAACCGCCAAGGGGTATGGGGTATTCCCCCTCCCCCAGGGTGTTTTGTCTTTAACTAATAACTCTCTCCAAGTGATGAGACAGTTAATGGATTAAATTAACCATGATATGGTTCACACGATCACACAACAGATAGGCAACATGTTTACCCCACTTATAGAAAACACAACTACGAGCTATCAACAGTTAACCCACCAAATGGGTAGGATTACTAATTTTTTGGGGGCACCGCCAGTGCCACCGAGTCTAGTGCCTAACATTCCTCTGGGGGATAATCCCCTAAAAAAAGGGTTATAAAAAACAATCAAAGGCCCGAAGGCCTCGACATGGTCCTAGTGCAACGTAACCAAGATGCCGACCAAGTCCTGAGACAAGCCCGACAGGACAACATAGGGGTACATGATAATATCACCAACGTCATCGAACGTGTTTTGGTTTAGAATGGACTCAACAGACCAAACAATATATCCCCATTGTTTGAGTATGTAAGGCAAACGAATTACCTAGGGGCTGAAAAGTCCCAAAATTTACCAAGTTCACGGGTGATACTAGTGAGTCCACTGTCAAACATGTTGCCAGGTATCAGACCAAGGCTAGTGATTTATCCAATAATGAGAACCTCAAAATTAAATATTTTCCAAACTCATTGACAAAGAACGCTTTTACATGGTTCACCACCATTCTCCCAAATTGTATTTTTATGTGGGCCCAACTAGAGAGGGAATTCCACGAGCAATTATACATGGGGAAATGTAAGATTAGCCTCAAGGGATTAGCCAGTATGAAGATGAAGGTAACAGAGAGCATTGATGATTATCACAATAGGTTTTGAACCTTGAAAGCAAGGTGTTTCACGCAGGGGCTAGAACATGAGTTATTCGATAGAGTTTGACAAGTCGAACGGTTAAAGGCTGAAAAAGCTAGAACTTCCAAATTCAGTTAAAAGAAAGTAGCTTATGTTGAAGTCGACACCATAGAAAATTAATCCAACTTAGAGTATGAGTATATGGAGGAGAATGAGGTCAATGTGGCCGAACTAAAGCCAAGACCTCCCTGTACATGCAAAATGCTAAAACCTTAATACGAGAAGAATCCCGTAGAGCCCAAAAATGAAAAATTCGTTGCTAGAACATATACCTTCAACATTACTAAGTGTGATAGAATTTTTGATCAGTTAGTTACTGATGGATAAATTGTTGTTCCTAATGGGACTAAAGTCCCACCATGAGAACAGAGAAAGAAAACAATCTTTTTTTTGTAAATTTCATAACTTTTTGGGTCATAACACTTCGTAATGTGTAATTTTTAGGGACCTGGTGTCAAATACTCTCAAGGATGGAAGACTCAAGTTTGTTGACAAGCAAAAACCACACCCAAAAGGGGAAAATAAAACAAAAGCGGATGCTTTATTTGTCGAGCCAGTGGACATCATGGTAGTTAACACTGTCGATATCGTTGGAGCTGAAGACCAAAAACCAAATCAAGAGGACCAAACAACAAAGGCCTATCCCAAAGCTGAAGAGGAGTTAGTAGATTTTCTGAATCCTTGCGGATTGAAAGATTCATAAGTAATGTTGTGTCCCAGGTGCATCTCCGTGTTTGACAAAAGCTGCTAAAGAGCTGGAAAGGACAGACCCTTACCCAACCAAGAAATTTGTCCGACATGATAGATCCAAGGAACCTTTCTCCAACCAAGGAAATGGTCCAAAAAAATTCCAAGGCAGGACTTATGTTCCTTCTACAAACACACCTCTCAGAGAATGGTTACGCCCTACTCGGAAATTAGAAGCTGGTGGGGGCAAATGGAAAATGGTGAATGTTGATTATGGTTTCTCATATAGAGACAACTCTCAGGTTCTAAAGAAGTTTTCGTAAGTCTCACAGAACTACATGGGAAAAAAATCCCATGACCAGGACTCAGTGGAGGAGACACTAGAGAAACAAGAAAGCTGCTCGAGAGGCTGGAAGCTCCAGCGGATCTGATAGAATCTGATTTGTTAATGAAGGCCGGACTAGTCGATGGCCAGTCAAGCAAAGGTTGTTTCCCCCTGTATTACCCATAAAAGAGGAGAAAGCAACCAAGGACAAGGCAGTCAAAGACACTGATATGGAGACATATAACTTTGATTCATGGTCTGATCTAGAGTTAGATATCATTTTTAATATGATATATATGTTGCCTTTGAAGTAAGACACAATAACAAAAGTGGTTGAGGAGGAAGGGCTTGATGAAGAACTAGCCACCCGCAAGCCTCTATGCTATTATGTAATGAATGACGACTCAGTGAATGAAGTCATACCATTTTTGAAAGGCCATACATGGCCATGCAACAGCACTTGAAACCTTTTTATATATGGGCCAAGGTAAATGGCGTGGGGATTAACAAAGTCCTGATCGACTGTGGATCATATGTTAATGTTATGCCCCAGTTCCTCTTGGGAAAATAGGAAAATTTAACACAGATTTAGCCTATAACAACATTGTGTTGTCCAATTATGAGGGGAAAACTAGAAAACCCTTAGAGGTCATTCAATTCAATATAGTGAAAGGAACGGCCACAAGGCCAACACTATTTTGGTAGTCCCGACCAAAGCAAACTACAATTTGCTACTAGGTAGAGAATGGTTACATGGAGTGGGATGCGTACCTTCATCGATGCATCATAGGATCACCATCTGGAAGCCTGATAGGATTTTTGAAAACATCGAAGTAGATCAGAGTTTTTTAAGAGCGGATATCAATCACATTGACGGGCTCAACTTTGACCGGAAATTGGCTAACATTTTGCCATACAAGCATATCTGGGGAGGGTATAGCTTCGAAGTACGTGAGTTATCTTACACAGTGAACCTACACCCTCAATACGAGATTACCTAGGAGTACGAAATTGTCAAAGGATATAACTGATAGTCTGAATTTGATGGAGATCATGATTGAGTCAGATGCATTGGCCCAGATTTTAGCCTTTGTGGTTCAAAACAAAATATTAGAGGCCTTGGAGTGTCTCAACAAATACTAGTTGTCGAAGCCATTAAGCCTGAGAACTCTTGGGCAGATCAATCTGGCTTTACCAGCCAAACAACAACTTCAGAAAGCCAGAGGCTAGATTTCATCTATGAGGATGAGCCTTTGAGGTTCGAAAAAGACCCGGTAATCTCGACCAAGAAAATGCAAGCACAAGATCCTTTGGAAGAGATAGACTTGGGAAATGGGACAACGAAGAGGCCAACGTACATTAGTGATAAATTGACCCACACTTAAAAGCAGAAGTAATCAAGGTGATAAAGGAGTTTAGAGACTGCTTTGCCTGGGAGTATCATGAAATGCCTAGACTCGACCGCGATCTAGTCGAACTAAAGCTTCCGATCAAACCTGACAAAAAGCCAGTGAAGCAGACCCCGTAGAGGTTTTCGCCTGAAATCATGTCCAAAATCAAAGCTAAGATTGAAGGATTGCTCTGGAATAAATTCATCAGGCCTGCCAAGTGTGTCAAATGGCTTGCTATTATTGTTCGCATTATTAAGAAAAAAAGGCACCCTTAGAATCTACATAGACTTTAGAGATCTTAATGCTGCTAATCATAAAGACAAATATCAAATGCCAATGGATGAGATGTTAGTCGATTCGGCAGGTGGATTCGAATATCTAAGTCTTCTCGATGGATACTATGGTTACCATCAGATTTTCATTGCAGAGGAAGACGTGGCGAAAACTATGTTTCGTTGCCCAAAGGCCTTAGGCACATACGAATGGGTGATGATGCCTTTTGGCCTGAAGAATGTTGGTGCTACATACCAGAGAGTAATGAACTTGATGTTTTATGACTTTATTGAAATATTCATGAAAGTGTACATCGATGATATTGTCATCAAATCTTCATTTAAGAATGGTCACCTCGACCACCTTCGACAGTTATTTGAAAGGATGAGGAAACATGGGCTAAAAATGAACATGTTAAAATGTGCTTTTTGTGTTCATGCAGGAGATTTTCTTGGCTTTGTCGTCCATAAGAAGGGAATAGAGATAAATTCAAACAAGACAAAAGCCATACAAAATACCGAGTCTCCGACCAACAAAAAAGCAGTTTCAGCCCTATCATACCCAAATTTTGTCTAGTTATTTTAAATTCATCTAATACATGTCCATTTGTCAAGTTTGTTTTTTTAGCCATATGCATTTTCATCATCAAATAAAGTCAGCATAATCATGCATATATGCATTATAGTAAAAAAAAGTCAAAATTTTACATGTTGAAGAAATTGACTAAAATTACATTTTTTCATGATGCATTTTGAAAAATAAATTCATAATCATTTGATTTATCATCAAAATATCCATTTGAATTTTATTAATCTTTTTCATGCATCATAAAATAAAAATTAATGTTTCTAGAAGGTCCAAAATATCTCTCATTTATTACATCATTATTCCATGCATATAGTACATCATTATTCCATGCATATATTACATCATTATTAACTATTTAATTAAAAAAGTTTCTAGAAGACACTCACACTCTTTGGATAACTCATAAACTATTATTTCTAAAGCCTATAAATAAACCCCATTTCATTCACAAATACCACCAATCATTCACAAAAACTAAGCCAAAACTCGCTTCACTTTTCTTCAAGTCATTTCTTTTTTTCTTTATTGAATTTTATTTTAGGTAGGCTCTTATGCTTGTCATTTATTTAATTCTATTGCATTTTATTCTTGCTTCATTTATTTAGTACCTTAATCATCACCATTTTGCATGAAAACTCAATTGATTTTAAATCAAGAGTTGAAAAGTGTTCTTGAACCTCTATAAGTAAAAGTGATTTGTTGTTGTTTAATTTTCTTTTTTTTTTAACTTATTTTTTAATTCTTAGTATTCCGTGTTGTTTGTGAGATCGAGTAGGTGAATTTTCATTATTAATTTGCTTAATTTCATGAAAATTTGAGCAAGTTATGATCAATTTGAGATAAACATATGTTTGAACATTGATACCCATCCAAATTTAATCATGGCCATACATCATATATTCCCTTCCTGCAAAGTGACACATGGCACAACCCTTTTCACACAGATTCCATGTTCTCCAGCCCACGTGAGCTCACACATGCTTGTCTGTTTCTGGCCGCATGATCAGATCCATCTTGATCCAATGGCCCGACTTGTTTTTCCTTAATTTTTTTATTCTTCATGTTTCTAATTTATTTTTTACCCGATTTTAATTCCGATTTTATTTTTTATGAACCAACTAGAATATAATCTTCTAACATATTAAAAATCCAAAAAAAATTATTTTTTATATTTCAAGTAATTAATTATTTAGTATTTTTCTGGTTTTTAATATTTCTTTCATGTTTTTGTTCTATTTTTAAATTTGTACATTATTAATAGCATCACTCTCATTTATTATTTCTTTCATGCCATTTATGCTCACCTTATGATAGTACATCCCCTTCCCTCTTATTATTTCTTTTATGATTTATTGACTTTATTTTTCGTATTTTATTTTATTAATTTGGTTAATTAGTCTTAATCATTCTAATTAACAATTGGATTTTTTTTCAATTGATTAATTAAAATATTTGATTCTAATTAACCTAAATAACTATTTCAAATCAACTTTAGTTAATTAATTTAATCCTATTGTTTAATTATCACGCTCTTCATACTCATGCACTTAACTTTGCCATTTTTGCTCATTAGACTCATATTTATTATTATTGGTTTATTTGTTTAAATTGAAAATTAAATGAATAACTATGTTGATGTTTAATATATTTTATAAGTGTAAAAGCCCTAGGTCCAACACCAAGTGGGATTTTCAAAAACCATGGTTCAACGCCAAGTGGTTTTTTTTCTCAAACCCGATTAATTCATATCAACTCAATTTCAAATCTTTTCCCAATTAAAGCATAACTTTAAAGCCTTTTTCCTAACAAACACAAAAGAAGAGGATCCTTGGAGTCTCGCATTTCTTGAATCCTCGAATGATCGCTCTCAAGGCACACGTCTTGGGTTAGCTTTTCATTCACTCTTTTTGTTTCTACAACACTTAACTTAAAAACATGAACAAAAAGAGGGGTCATTGGATTCTAGCATTCTAGTGGAACCTTTGAACAATTAACTCCGATACACACGTCTTGTTCTTGTTTAAATTTCATTTTCCATCAAAATAATTCCTTAGATACATTGAATAAAAAAGGTATCGTTCGAGTCTAGCATTCTGGTAATACCCTGAATAATTGGTTCCGAGGCTCACGTCTCGTTCTTACCGAATATTTGTCATTCACCTTTAAAAAAACTCAAACACATTAAACTTATTCTCTTGCCCCCGTATGATTGAAAACCTTTCACAAGAGAACATTTGCTTAATCATTTCTAATGTGTATACAAACTAGCGCTTAAGTCTCCATCACGAGCATGCAAGCCAACATGTAACCGTTGGAATACGATCTAAACACGTGTTCAATATAACACACTTTAAATCAATCAAAATAATGTCTTGTCAATCACTATAATAAAAAACACCAAAAATATATTTTGTCTTGCCCTAAACTACGTAGCTTTGAGTTCCTCATTATACCAGAGGATACGTAGGAGCGAGACCCACAATCTCGTCAAACACCCTAATAAAAACATTTTTGCGACCTTTTTTTTTCTTTTTACACTTTCAATTATTCGAAGAAAACAATTAACATAAGCTGACACTCAATATCAAATTTAACTAAAAGGTTTCCGTTGAGTACAATGGACATGAGGGGTGCTAATACATTCCCCTTGCGTAATCGACTCTCGAACCGAATTTAGTTGTGAATACCATTTTCTTTTTCTCTTAAAGGTTATATCGATAAATAAAGTTCGAATCATTTTTTCCATTTCTTCGTGAGCGCCGTGTTCTCATTTTTCGAGATGCGACAGCTAGCGACTCTGTTGGGGGCTGCTCCATGCAAGAGAGAGTCAAGCCTAACTTAGATAACCTTGCGATAGATGTTGGCTTCGCTTAATTGTTTTCTTTATGCTTGTTTGCTTATTTGTTTTTGTTATACCCCAAATTTTACACCTTAGATGTCATAACATTTTGCACTTACATTCAGGGTTCATTCATCTGTGCATTGTTAATTAAACCACCTTATCTTGCTAGTTTGTTTCTTGTGAAAGCCAGGGTTTGCACAGGAAGGAGAACAAAAGTCTTAACTTGAAGATTCATCAAAAAACATCGTTGTGATCAGACAGTATCTTAAAGGATTCACCAGGATTCAAAACTAGGGTTTTATCAGCATTAGTCAACCACTACCCTTGATTCTGATCAAGACATGTTTTCAGGCTTTGGGAAGTGATTACACATGATATTGGACATCCTTAGAGGCCATCTTTGGACCTTGGAATAAAGTGAAGAAGCAAGATCCTCAAAGATCATCCATTAGAATTCCTGAGGAAATTAGGATTTTGACCGAAGAAATCGAGCCTCCAATTCTGATGTTATTGGACCAAAATGAAGTATCCGAGTCATGTCTCATTTTAATATGATCGACCATTGACTGAGGGCACGAGAAATCGTCAAGGCATTTGTGAATTTAAAAATAGAAAAAAGAAATAAAGAAACAAAAAAAAGGGGAAAGAGCAAGAAAAGAAAAAAAGATTAAAAAAAAAGATAAAACAATGTGGTGGCGCTCAACACACTTAAGCATGGCGCCCACCACCTTTCAAGGGGCATGTCGCCCACCACCAAAGACCATGGCGCCTGCCATGTTAATGCATGGCGGCCGCCACATTAATTTGTGGCACCTGCCATGAATTAATGTGGCGTTTGCCACCTTGCCACAAATCTTCACTTCAGAAAAGTTATTTTAAATAAATAATACATTTTATACAAGGCAATACAAGTGGATATGAGTAATCATGAAAAAAGAAAGGATTTTCAGTAGAAGCATGGTTCTACGTCTCATCAGCACAACCTACTCTAAACCTATTTCTGATCAGCTGAAGACTTTTCAAACCACTTGCACTTGCACGAAGATTTGAAAAAGGGTAATCTTGGCAAGATGAAACAATATGACCATGCTGCGAGCTCCCCACTTTATCCTATAAATAGGAGGTTGCTCTTCAATATCAAACACACGAGATTCACCCCAAAAATAGGTTGAATACTCTCCTCATTTTGTCCCTCATTTATTCTTCAAGAAGCTCGTTCATTTTCTTTCTAGAGTTTGTACCAGTAAAGAGGCAGTGGACCGTCTCCACTAGGTAACATTCACTTCTTTTTATTTTTGTTTTCAAAATACCATGATTATTGTTCTATGCTGTTATCAGGTTCATTAGCATGTTAATATTTTGATTTTGGAAAATATATTGTAAATCATAATGTCATAATATTTTTGTTTGGTTTTACCATGAATAAAATAAAAAAGAAAACAAAAAAAAGATCCATGGCACTGGCCATGTTCTAAGTGGCGCCTGCCACCCTTTTTATAAAGAGGAAGTGGCGCCTGCCATCATTTTATGGTGGGAAGGTGGCGCATGCCACTCTTTTTTCAATGCCTTAATGAAAAAATGGTGGCACCCTAGGTTGCCATGAAAAAATCATGACACCGGCCACATTGTTATTTATTTATTTGTTTGTTTCATAATTTTATTTCTCATGGCCATTTTAGTTTTGTTAACTTAGTTTTATTTAATTTTACTTCTTCTTATTAATTTCATTTCCTTTCTAAATTTCAAAAAAACAAAATATGCATGGTTCTTTTCTTAATTTATTTCAATTCTCATATTTATTTTATTTTTCTTTCTAAAAACTTCAAAACAAAAAAATATGCTTTATTTCATATTCGATTCTTGGATTCTTTTATGAAAAAATCACCAACTGTTTCTGGAAGATTATCATGTAAATATTTGTTTATTGTTCCTTGACTTAAACAAAATCATTCTGTTATTTGTACGTCTTGGCTTTTATTTCATAGCTTTAACATGTTTCCGATTTC
Source organism: Lathyrus tuberosus (assembly GCA_022829125.1). Lineage (NCBI taxonomy): Eukaryota > Viridiplantae > Streptophyta > Magnoliopsida > Fabales > Fabaceae > Lathyrus > Lathyrus tuberosus. Next base: position 2,105,715 of record JALAZF010000414.1, on the reverse strand, counting down.
AAAACTTCGAAAATATCACTTATTTTCAATCCCCCTTAACTCCTGTTTACAAGTTATATCTCCCCTTCCAAAGGAAAGTCTCTCTACTGACCGCAAGGTCATAGATAGCCCATTACCCTTTTAACCTAGCCTTAGGTTTGGAGTCGCCGCACTCCACATAGGCGTCTTGCTGTCAGACCCTACTTTCCCGTGAACATTTCCTTCCCTTTTAACCTAGCCTTCCCAAGAGATAGCCATTAATCTCTTATAACCCTTAAACCTTTCTTTAGCATAAACAAGAGATAGCCATTAATCTCTTCTCCTTCACCAACCTTTAACCCTTCACAATCCTTTCATAAGAGATAGCCATTAATCTCTTCTCCTAAATAATCAATCCTCACAAGCTTTGCTTTCAAACTTTTCACCTTGCTTTCCCTTGGAACCTTGACCACAGTCAAGAGCCCCTCACCCCATTGAGGGGAACTACGGACGCTCTGATTTCTCAAGTTCATCTTGAGAATATGAAGGCATAGGATTGCAAGATCCTAGCGAGCTACCTTTTTCTTTTTCCACCTTTTTCTTTTACATCCAATGCCTTCTTGGATTCCACCTTTTCTTTTACACTCTTTTATCCCTTATTGAGGGGAACTACGAATGCTCTGATTCCATTCCCGTCAGGATACGTAGGCACGAGATGCGATGTCTTGGCGAGCATACTTAGTGTATATACCCCTAGGTCTTTACCATTATCCTTAGCACATTCCCTTAGCAAGCAAACTTCAACATAACACAAATACTAACAAAAGGTTCCTGTAGAGTACTACAGATACTTAGGATGCTAACACCTTCCCTAGGTATAACCAACCCTCGAAACTTAGATCTCTGAGCTGTGTTCCTACATAGTGCACTTAGGTTTTTTCGATCTTTACCCTTTCCTTTGGATAAATCAAAGCTCGGTGGTGAATTTCAAAGATCTGTGATTCAAGTTAATTAATAGCTTGGTATCCGATTCTCACCGCAACAGAAATGGCGACTTCACTGGGGACTTCCCTAAGAGGGTTAAGCCTATCTTGTTTGTATTTGTGTTATTTATATGTTTGCTTGCTTGTATACTTGTATATTTTGTATATCTGTTGTGCTTGGGTTTTTCTGTATGCAGGGTGGTTACTTTGAGTGGTGAGGATATGTCATATACCTGGACTTGAGAGTACATTTATGATAGGACGATGGTATATTCAAGGAGACTTTGAGGGAGTCGATTCCCGAAAAAGTTAACTTGAGACACCATCACTCAGTTGAGGCCCTCTTGAGAGTTTAGTCATGTTGAACGAGTCTATTCGTGAAAATGTTGCTACTCTCGACCTAAGAGCCCGTGACACTGATGACCATTAGTCACCTTTAACCCCACTTGGCCTTTTAGGACGTAGTGTGATGACTATGAGGGAGTCTATTCCCAAATTGGTTGATACGCGATACTACACTCGGACGAGACTCTCTTGAGAATATTATTGACTACCGAGTCATTCGTGAAATCGATAATATCCAAAAGATGGGTTGTTGACTCTGGGAACTTCTTAGAACCCTGTTTTACAGATACAAGAAACCTAGTACACACCCTATGATTGGTTCTTTACCCAGACTCCATGCCGTGATCTCAAACCCTTGATCCTGTTGCATGTGTTTTGCATCCTGTTTGCATTGCGTATCATTTGCATCTTTGCATGACTCATTGCATGTGTCTGTCTGTCCAGTGACTCATCTCCAGCTGTCTCTATCTTCCAGTGTTGCCTGTGAGTCGTCAAGCTGATTCCTCAACACAAATACCGGACTAGAGCTAATTACAGGTGCTAGACGTTAGAGCAAGAGGTACACAATGCTGAGATCCGAATGGAAATCGACGACCTTAAGTCGAGCATGACTAAACTCATTGAGATGCTTCAAGTTTTGATTGCTAGAGAAGAGCCTCCCCAAAGAACTGTCATCCAGGAAGTTTTAAGTGCTGAACCTCCACCGGTTCAAATGCCACCGTCAACTTGGCCTGAGTTTGGTTTGCCACACAACTATTCTCCACTGATTGTATCTACTGCTATGGCTGGTCAGACTGCTATGCCTGTATTTCAAGCTCCTGTTTTCGCCGAGCCCAGACCTAGAGTCCATGCCATTCCATAGACTGTCCGAGCTCCCTTTGAGAATCCCCTCTTTGAGTACAATGCTGCCAGTGCTTAGGGTGAAGACTGTGAAGACTTTGTTGAACCTGAAGTTGTCCGTAAGCAGTTTCATATCATAGATAAGAGACTTAAAGTTGTGGAGGGTACTGACTTCTTCAATGTGGATGCAGACAACATGTGCTTGGTGTCTAACCTTGTTATGCCTGCTAAGTTCAAAACTCCAGAATTTGTGAAGTACAAGGGCTATTCTTGTCCAAGGGCTCATTTGGTCATGTATTGTCGCAAGATGGCTACTTATACCAAAAATCAGAAGCTGCTTATCCACTGTTTTCAGGATAGCTTGAGTGGAGCATCACTCAAATGGTATATGGGTCTCGAGCAAAACCCCATTCACTGCTTCCAAGATCTTGTAAATGCCTTCATGAAGCAATATAGGTATAACCTTGACATGGCTCCTGATCGCCGCCAGCTGCAAAACATGACTCAGCATGAGAAGGAATCTTTTAAGGAGTATGCTCAGCGCTGGAGAGAGTTTGCTTCCTAAGTTGAACCTCCTTTGGCCGAGAAGGAATTAACTGGAATGTTCATGGATACCCTGTCCCCGTTCTATTGGGAGAAGATGATTGGGAGTGTTTCCTCCAACTTCACTGATTTGGTTACTATTGACCAGAGACTCGAGGAAGGTCTTAAGAAAGGAAAAGTGTCAAAAGCTGCTGAATCTTCCAATGCTGTGAAGAAATCCTATAGGAACTTTCAGAGGAAAAGGGAAGATCAGACTAACGCTGTAATGGTTGAAGTGAGAAGGCCTCGTCCCCAACCTCAGTATGCTATTCACCCTACTGTTGTTGCTGTCACTCCCGTGGTTACTGCTCCACGACCAGCTCAAGCTTCCCAACGTCCAACTGCAGGACAGAACCAGTACCGTAATAGGAATCAATTTGATCCTATTTCCATGACATACATCGAGCTTTATCCTGGTATGGTTCAACAAGGTTTGATTACCACAAGGACTTTGTCTCCTCCTCCAAATCCTCTTCCAGTCGGCTATAGGGCTGATCTTCATTGTGAATACCATCAAGGTGGTGCGGGCCATAACTTGGAAGGTTGCTTTGCATTGAAGGCTAAAGTACAAGAGCTGATGAGAAACAAAATCCTCTCCTTTAAGGACAATCCCAATGTCCATAGTAACCCTCTGCCAGGGCACGCCAAGTGAAGCTTCTGTTGACTTCAGCTCAGCTACTTCTTAAAGACAGGACAACTCATCCTTGTGTTTAACTAGTCACTAGGCCTTGTTTCTTGTTGTTTGCATTTTCCTTATTTTGTACTGGTTGTTTGCTTTCAATTATGTTTGTACTTTCGTGATTAATGAAATGAGCATTGCAAATTTTGATTCAATTCATTTTGTCCACTATGTTTTCTTTTGCAAGATATTTGATCTCTTTTCCACTTTCTTTTTTGATTATGCAAAGATTGGAGGGAGGATGATGAAAACATTATATCCATAATTGTTGTGGTATGCTTCCAATTAAACTTTGCTGACGATGTAAGGCATTGTTTCAATTCCCAAACACTGGAGAAATAAGGAAGTTAATCCCTCGTCAACCCCTTCGAGCCTAGAAGTAGGAGTTTTCTTTCTTTACAAAAAACCCGCAATCTAAACCTGGGGCAGGGTAGTTCTCAGTTAACTTGGTTGTGCGTCCATACAAAATGTTAGTTCTGCAGCTATGCAGTATTTGTGTTGGCTAAATTTTGTTAAAACCTATATGATAGCTTTATGTCACTAAAGTTGTTTTAACATGTTGTTTTGTGTATCTGCCATAATAGTTTAGTTGCAGGTTGTGAAAATGTCAAGGAGGATGTCTTGACATGCTGTTCTGCACTAACTAGTTATGTTCAGTATCTGACATATTAGATTAGTTGCAGGTTGTGGAGATGTCAAGTGTGATGTCTTGACTTGTTGTGCTGCACTAAACTGGTATGAGTGCATGGTTGTTTTAAGGTGTTGTTGTGTTGCTGTCATGTGCTGGTTAATCAAGATGTTCTAATGTACTGCATTCAACATGTCGGATAAAGATGTCCCATCCTGGATCATAGGACATCGCGTCTGTTATTGGATTAAAAGAAGATTCTGTTAGTTGTTTTTTGTTACTGAATATTCTGTGAATATTTAGTTATCCTATGTGGCGTCCAAAGTAATTGGGTTGAGATTTTGTGTTGGTTTTCGGATTTTCACTACTTTCTAAATATGGAGACATATTAGGAAATATTAGATTGAAGACCTATTTTCTTGGAGGTTAATTTGCAGACTTTGTGCAGCCTTGTTATTGCTATTTTGAAGGCCCAAATCCATTTGGGAAATAGGATATAAGTAGAAGCTTGTAACCTAGTTTTGTAAGAGAAGCCGTGCATAGAAAAGATGTAATCATTAGGGCTGAGTTCGTGAACCACTCTCTAGGAGAGTTGGTATGTGTGAACCACCCGATTTGTGGGATGGTCATCGTGTTTATCTCGAAGCCTGTAGGTAAGAGATGTGTTGTTCTTAGAGGAAGCTGTTAAGCAACTCTAAGTATTGTTCTTAGTCATGTGTGTCATGTCTAGGTATTGTCATGGATGTATGCCTTCTACTTTGTTGTGTTTGAAGAGTTGTTGGAAATCAAGTTGTTGATGCAGTGGCTGAGGTGTTGACTGCTAGACATCGTTGCGATGATTGGAAGTGAGATAGAGTCTCTTACCTAGGGAGGACTTAGGTAGAAGGGTCATTGGGTAGGGATTAAGTGAGTAGACTGTCAACTGGTATTGTTGAGTCTGTAATTTAATTATACTAATAATGGACTTCCTTCCTGGCTTGGTATGCCCCCAGATGTAGATTGTTAGATCGAACTGGGTGATCAAATTCTGTGTGTGGTTTATGCTTTTTAATACTGTTATTAGTTATACCTTGCCATGTTTTCTGTAACAGACCAGATGTCTCGACATCCTGTAGGACATCTGGGATCTGTCATACCAGAATTTCACCAAATACCTTTCATATAATGGTTGCATTCACAAATTTTCCTTCGCACACAGCAAGCAAGTGTCGAAGATGTCCCTCAAGTCAAATACCAATGATGGTTCACCGAAATCAGTAAGTTGTTTAGTCACTTTCCTTACCCAAAGAATGAGTTGAGTCCCTTTAAAGGCAAAAGCTAAGAAAGATGGGAAGCTCATGACCTTGCCTTATAAAAAAAATAGAAAAAAAAGAGAAGAAAGAAAAGTTTGTATGACAAACCAAAAGGAGGAAACCTTTAAATTTTCATCCTAAAAGTCCTCAATGGAAAACATTAGTGAGGAAGCAGTGACTGCCATCTCAAGTCCCTTGACTTTTGAACCATCATCATTACTATCATCAGTACAATTCCCAACTTGTGGAAACCTGAGTGTAAAACCTGAGTTAACTGAGCATAGGATTAGAAGTTCATCACGAAGATTGGGTGGGGACAAATAAACTTTGAGCTTTTATCCTTTGTTTCTTAAACCGTGAACCAGACCACGTTATAACCCTCAAAAGACCTAATTGAAGCAAGGTTATTTTGAAAGCATACTACAGCAAGGTTGCGTAAACTGACTCCCAAAGATCTTTGCAGGTTATTTGTTTTGGCATTACACTTGTGCTTTACCTTTCTCTTTGATGTATTGAACCGCCGTGTTCAGACCAGTGACTTGTTTTGTTTTGCATCTTCCAAAAATAATTTTGATTTCAAAAGTTGCATGACTTTGCTTTAAAATTACCATGTTTGTACAAACACTTTTGTTTGCAAACTGGCTTTCCTCTCAAGGAATTTTCAAACAATTAAGAAACTTGGTCGGTGATCCTATTAGGGACAATTTCTTTCCAAACCCTGTTGAAGAATCAGTTCAAGGGTTGTTGTTCAGGGGCAATTCCTTCTCAGAATTGGTTTATCTAGAAGATTTTTCAAGACTCATACTAGGGCAAGCTTTCCAAAGTGTATAGTGAAATAATCATCTTCAAGACTCAGACAAACTGAAGCAATGGTCAGCTTATCTACAACAGTCAGCTAATCTGGGGCAATTAATTTGAAGAATCCCCATGCAACTTTCCATCCTTCCTACAAGGATCATCACTTGATACAGTTTACCAGTGTGGCAATGATGTGTTCAATAGCATCTCTAGTCCCCAAGCAGAATGACAGTGATCCCCGTGTTGAGGAATCAGTCTTCCAATCGTGTCTTCTCCCAGAAAGAGTCGAGTTATGTCGTCAGCATCTACATTTGCATGGCATAATTCATATACAATATGCATATCATGAGTATTTCATCCTCATTTGCATTTCATTCGAGGTCATGTCGTTATCCACGTCTTACCTTGTGGTCAAAGTCCAACTTACTTGGCGCCTACCAAAACGTTATCCGTCCTGTCATTCAGTGACATTCCTGAATGTGGTCGTTTCCTAGAGCATCTAGTCCTGTGGTGGGATGTTTATCTTCTCTCATACCAGTGCTATTCCTGGATCTTTATATTCTCTCACTCCAGTGCCATTCCTGGATGTCCGTCTCTTGTGATCTCCAGTGCCATTCATGGATATCTTATTCCTCTTGTTTCTCCCAGTGCTACTCCTGGAAGTTTTTGCCTATCTTCTGTAACCCCATCAAATTTGTTTGGATATCTTTCAGTGTCATTCCTGAAAGTCTTATCTGTTCATGCAGTGCCATTCCTGGATGAGTTTTCTCCTTTGCATTCAGTGTCATTCCTGGATGTCTTTCTCACTATCATTTGATACCTTCCTGAGTATAGTGATTTGTCTCTACTTTCAGTGCCATTCCTGAAAGCTCACAGTCATTCAATGTTGTCTTGGATACTGTGATTCCTTTTATCCAATGCTTTCTTGGATTTCACCTTTGTTCACATTCATCCAATGCTTTCTTGGATATTGTGATTTCCTTTTATCCAATGCTTTCTTGGGTATCTCCTTGTTCATATTTGTTCAATGCTTTCTTGGACGTTGTGGTTTCTTTTTATCCAATGCCTTCTTGGATTTCACATTTTGTCTCATTTTCATTTGATGCCTTCTTAGATAGTTCGAGTTTACCTTTCATTCAAAGCCATTATTGAATGTCTGGTGTCCTTTTATCCAATGCTGTCTTGGATCCCTATTTTATTCACGTTTATCTAATGATTTCTCAGATATTATGATTTGTACCCTTCATTCAAAGCCATTATTGAACATCTGGTGTCCTTTTATCCAATGCTTTCTTGGATCTCTACCTTTCTCACGTTTATCTGATGTTTTCTCATATATTGTGATTTATACCTTTCATCTAAAGCCATTATTGGGTGATTGGTTACTTTGCATTCAATGCCATTCTTGAATGCAATCTTTGTCCACTTTTATCTAAATCCAATATTAGATATTGTGATTTGTACCTTTCATTCAAAGCCATTATTGGATGACTGGTTTCTTTTCATCTAATGCCTTCTTGGATTACCCTCGTTTGCTCACTTTCATCTGATGCCATTCTCAGATATTGTGATTGTACCTTTCATTCAAAGCCATTATTGGATTATTGTTTTCTTTGTATCCAATGCCTTCTTGGATCCCTTCTTTGTTCACTTTTATCTAAAGCCATTATTAGATATTGTGATTTGTACCTTTCATTCAAAGTCATTATTGGATGTCTGGTTCTTTTACCATCTGATGTTTTTTTGGGTGTGCCTTTCTCTATCTTTTCTGGCTTTTCTTGAAGATCCTGTTTGAACTCTTCAGTATAAGAAAATCCCAGAAAATCTTTTATTGATGTCTATCCTTTTATTTCAAATTGATCCCCAGTGGAGATCATGTCTTCTTTCTAGTTTCATGCCCAGTAAAGAGTGTACTTTTATTTCCCCAGTGTTGTCCGGTCACCTATAAACCTGTCGTCCATCTCCCTGGACTTTTCCCCAGTGGAGAGCACCTCTCTGGCTCCTATCTCCAGTGAGGATCTGTGAGGTTTTCCCTCAGTTTTATTGTTCTATCCCCGGTTTTCCCTCAAAATCTCCCTAGTGAGTCTCTTTCGTTGGTTAGTCTGTATCCCCAGTAAGTCTTCCTTGTGGATATTAACCTTATCCTTCCCCAGTAGGCTCACCTGTATTTGTTTTCTTTGGTGTTTTATTTGTCTGCGTCTTTCCACTATCATGACATCATATCGTCGTATTAGAAGTTCATGGCATGTCAGCATTTGCACGTCTGTTACCCGTCCTTAGCATCTGCATTCCATCTAAGGGAGAAAATTTTCGGTTTGCAATATTTAAATACCATTCACCTTGATGTACCGAGGACCTTCATTCTTCGTGTCATCCGGTAAAGTTATTTAAATAGGGGCAACTGTTGTACCCCAAATTTTACCCCTTAGATGTCATAACATTTTGCACTTACATTCAGGGTTCATTCATCTGTGCATTGTTAATTAAACCACCTTATCTTGCTAGTTTGTTTCTTGTGAAAGCCAGGGTTTGTACAGGAAGGAGAACAAAAGTCTTAACTTGAAGATTCATTGAAAAAACCTCGTTGTGATCAGACAGTATCTTAAAGGATTCACCAAGATTCAAAAGTAGGGTTTTATCAGCATCAGTCAACCACTGCCCTTGATTCTGATCAAGACATGTTTTCAGGCTTTGGGACATGATTCCACATGATACTAGACATCCTTAGAGGCCATCTTTAGACCTTGGAAGAAAGTGAAGAAGCAAGATCCTCAAAGATCATCCATTAGAATTCCTGAGGAAATTAGGATTTTGACCGAAGAAATCGAGCCTCCGATTCTGATGTTATTGGACCAAAATGAAGTATCTGAGTCATGTCTCATTTTAATATGAACGACCATTGACTGAGAGCACGAGAAATCGTCAAGGCATTTGTGAATTTGAAAAGAGAAAAAAGAAAGAAAGAAACTGTCGCTCCCAGGATTTTCATCCAGGTACAAACGCGAGAGTGGCGGGGAAAAACAGAGTCGCCAGCCGTGTAAATTTATCCCAAGAGAGGGAAAGGGAACACCGCATAAACCTTAGGAAGGGGGAAAGGAATGGTCATCGCAACCATAACCTGGGTTCGGGAGTCGGTTACGCGAGGGAAAGGTGCTAGCACCCCACGCCTCCATCGTACTCGATGGGATCCACGCTTGTTGTCTATTCTAAGGGTGAGTTATACTATCATCTAGGGCTGTACTAAAACGGAGAGGGAAAGATAAAGACCGACTCGGTAGGACGTCGACGTCCTAGGCCTACGTACCCCCTTTGTGCAATGGGGAATTCAGAGTCAACGTAGTTCGGACCAAGTTCTTTTTGTGTTTTTTATGAGCGACGTTAAGTTCGCGTCCGGCAGTTAGGGTCGATGCCTGTTTGCGTCTCAGACGGAAAGTAACGTGCCCTTTTTGAAAATATCCTTTAGTTTGACAATCCCGAAGGACAAAAAGGTTTGAAGTTGGTTTGTGTTTTTTAGGACAGAAGTGGCTTAAGTTAGTTCCTAAGTTGCATTGCACCAAAGTCTAGGGCACAGGGGCGAATACTTAACGCATCATCCCAAGACAGGACGCTCGCTAAGCACTCTAGAAAGATGAGAGGAAGCCCCTCATTTCTCATTCCCCATACTTAAGGCTCGTGCGCAATACACCTTATTCTTATTAAGTGTTTTAAAGAAATTTGAGAAGAGAAGAGAGAAGACACAAGGGTAACTCTAAAGGGGGACTATGACTCCTAAAGTTATCATGCATGGGTGACCTACGGTTAGTGAGGTTTGACGACGACCTAAATCCTAAAGGAAGAAGATGAAGGAAAGAAGGAAAGAAAGGATAAGGGTGACCATGGATATTTATCCCCACCCTTAAAGAACTTACCTTAGTTCCTGCATAAAAGATTAGTACAGAATAGACATAAGTAAGAGAGATGAGGTGAATGAAAATCAAACAATGGCAACCAACAATGATTATCATCCAAACATGAATCAAAGAAACAGAGAAATAGCCCCAAAGCAAATGGCACAAGTGCCTTTTCAAACAGATAATCATACAAGGTCAAAGATGCGCCTGCAAGAAAATCTCAAGTGAAAACAAATCAGATAATTAGAAAAAATGACTCCTAAAATTCCCAAATTAAACATTAAGGTTCCTCAACCAGAGGCAAACAACATATCAAAAGTCCCTGCAAAAAATCAAGATATTAGTCATTCAAATAATTAGGCAGAGTTCAGGTGGGAATTAGGGCTCAGTGTGCCAAAGGGAAGGACAAAAATGTAATATGGAATGATTTTAATGTATTTTAGAATGTTAGTGAACAAATGCAAAAAGAACGGATAAAAAATATTTTATGATTGTAGAGAAATAAAATAAAGAAATTAAGTATGCATTATATGGATAACTCAAAAAGAAGTTGAATTAAATAATTAATTTAAATGATAAAAAATAAAATAAAAATAAAAAATAAATTTTGTAAAAATTATTAAAATGATAAATATGATGTATGAAAATTTTTTAGTAATTTTTTAATGCAATTACATAATTTTAATAATTAAAATGTGAAAATGTAAAATTAAAATAAAATAAAATGAATTAATGGGTTGGGGGGTGTAGACAGCAAGAATATGCGTTGAAATAAATTGGGCTGGCAAGGGGGTGGTGCGAATAGCAGCCCGCCCATATTAATTAATCAGAAAAAAAAACAAAAAAACCTGGGAGCTTACCATGCTCCCCCCATGTGCCTGGCATGTGCGCTTTTAATGTGCTGTCATGAATCCAGCCACATGATCAAAAACATAATAAAATCAAAGGCCATGATGATAAGGATGCACGGTATTAAGTGTAGGCTGGCACACACGAAATTAAATAAAATAAAACATAAAAAACATAACACGTGGCACATGGGTGGCCGTTAGATCAAAGAATGGACGGCTGGGATTGTGTCTTCTCCGTCCAAACCCTTGCCTCGCCGGACCACCGTCCCTCGCCGGAGCCCTACCGCTGGCCACCACCTGCAACCACCAAACTGCCCAGAAAATGCGTATGGGTACACTATCCGACCCAGAATTTCGTCAGGAATCCGAATATGGCATCAAAAACCCCAAATTGTTAGTGTATAATAAAAAACGAATAAAAAACCATTAGGGCACAAAACTTTAAATCCATATTACAAGCAATTCACACGTCCATAATTAAAAATAATTATACCAGGATAATCACCATTCATCACACTTCAATATAGACATAAAAAAGGAGAGTTTTAGGAGCACGAAAAAATCACCCACCTGAGATGGCACACCTCTAATCCTGGCTTTTGGCTGCGAACGGTGGTTGGGTTGTGTTCTAGAAATCACCAGGAAGAGATTTGTGGAAGAACTTTGAGGAAAGACCTTGTAATTCGTGAGATCCAAAGAAAGAAAGCTTTAGGGTTCCAAATAGTGGTTCTCCTCCAAATGCACGTGAATGAACCCTAACCAGTGCATGGATGGATTTATAAAGACTAGGGTTTGCCTCTGAATATGAGTTGGGCTTGAGTAATCCATTGTTTAATGATTTTTGAATAATTTTGGAAAAATGCATAATGTGAATTACACCTTTCTCCTTGCATGGATACTTGAGAATTTCATGATGGATCACCTTCATTTGGATTGCTAATCACACCATATTTAAATTGGGCCTTGAAAACAAATGATTCATGAGTTTTTGATGACTTGGCTTTTTTGAATAATAAAAAATAAGTGAAGAATAAACCATGGAATCACTTGATTAAAAAGCCAAAAATGCTTCTTAGGAATTGTTTTTGGATGTTGGAACATGTCTTGAAGAAATGGAATTAATCATAGGTCATTATGCCCAAAGTTGTGAAAATGGGATCATGAGAAACCCTGAAAACCACTTTTCCTTCTTTTGATCATAACTGGAGTTTCACAAATGATATGGAGACCCACTAGTACTTGTTGGAAAGAGGAGAAAAATATCTTCAACTTTAATGTTGGAGAAAAATTCATTTGAAGCTTTCTTGATGATGAAAAGTCAAGTTGAATGCAGTGCAGGAACTTGCCAAAAAAGGAAACTTTTATTATAGGTCACTTTCCATATTTAGAAACTTCTGTACAAACTCCTGATTCCTGACAAATAGTATGAAACTTGACCCTTGGAGACCATATGAGGATGTGAGACCTTGAAAACCTTGGAGAGAACCTCAAAATTCCACAGTTGACTTCTCCTCTCACTGTTGACTTTTACCCAATTCAATTGATTTTCAATCCATTGGCTAATTGAACTTCTCCTGAACCAAACTGATGGATAACCTCCCATCTCTAGGTATTTAGGGACCCAAGGAGTACCATGGAATCAAGTCTTGCCCAAAAAATAAGAAATAAACTGACTTTATAGCAAACCCTAGTTGTGGTACCCTCAGTCTAGGAGGAAATAGCACAGTCTCCAAATCCAAATCCCTCTGAATATGATGTGTATCCTCTCCAACAAAGATAATATATGCCATTTGATGATGATAAAAACCCAAGGAACTTGCCCATTGGAGCAATAAACCCAAGAATCTCAAAACCCTAATCTATGCACTGGTTAGGAGAGGATGATCCACCTGAGCCCTCTTGGACAATACCGGGACTCTTGTTTGACCCTCTGAAGCACTGCCTCAGGCACCTTGACCCCATGCTAAGAACCAATGATATGCACACATGATAATGCAAAATGCAATGCAACATAAGCCAGTTAGTAATAAAGCAAGGAGAGAAAATTTTGGGGTGCAACAGCTGCCCCTATTCAATCAACTTGGTCCTGAAGGTGAGAGATAGCAACGGCTCTCAGACATTCCAGGGTACACGGGGATTGAATACCGAAAGAGCCCCAGAAATTTGCTTATGGTAAGAATAACGAGAAAGAGTGTGCTAAAAAATAAGGAATATGACCTCAACCATATCCACAAGGAAAAAACAAATACGACCTCAATCGTACCCAAAAGACGAATACAACCTCATAGGAAGACTGACCTCAATCACTCTGCCCACAAAGAAAATACGAATACGACCTCGATCTCACCCACAAAACAAATACAACCTCAATTGCATCCGCAAAGGAAGAATGACCTCAATCACTCTACCCACAAAGAAAGGAAGAATACGACCTCAATCGCACCACAAAACAAATACAACCTCAATTGCATCCACAAAGGAAGACTGCCCTCGATCACTCTACCCACAACGAAAATACGAATACAACCTCGATCGCATCCACAAGGAAAAAAAAATACGACCTCAATCGTAACCAAAAGACGAATACAACCTCACAGGAAGACTGACCTCAATCACTCTGCCCACAAAGAAAATACGAATACGACCTCGATCGCACCCACAAAACGAATACAACCTCAATTGCATCCGCAAAGGAAGACTGGCCTCAATCACTCTACCCGCAAAGAAAGGAAGAATACGACCTCAATCGCACCACAAAACGAATACAACCTCAATTGCATCCACAAAGGAAGACTAACCTCGATCACTCTACCCACAAAGAAAACATGAATACGACCTCGATCGCATCCACAAAACGAATACAACCTCAACTGCATTCGTAAAGGAAGACTGACCTCAATCACTCTACCCACAAAGAAAATAAGAATACGACCTCGATCGCATCCACAAAACGAATACAACCTCAATTGTACCCTCAAAGGATAACCAACATAAAGTGGACTTCACTGGGGATAACGTGAAACAAGACTCACAAAAGAAAAAGGCCAAAATGAGGCAACCAAAGACAAACTTCTAACGGACTCCTGATCTACAGATAAGATGACTCCGTTGGGGAAGGTGAAGTCTAAATAAAAGACTCTGTCGGGGAGCACAAGTATGAGGAACGCATCCCTCCAAAATCTCCTGAGTTATGCCATCTCTGCTGAGAAAGAGAACTGGCAAAGAAAGTATCAAACCTGGCTTATGCTTTGGAATGCAAATGTTTGAATTTTGCCGTAATGCTCCACACGAAGTGGAAATGCTACGCGTTTTAAGGATGCAATGCAAATGCTTATGATATGCAAAAAGGGTCCCTCCGGCAAAATAAATGCTGGAGAGAAAAGATCAATTCAGCTGGGGATGACAAAAATAAATTGTCCTCTGAATCCAGGAACTCTGCTGAGAAGGGTCACGCTGATCGACTCCTTGGATCAACAATTTTTGCTGGGGATGAAGTCCCAAACGAAAATCCACACTACCGGGGATTATACCTGTCCTCTACTGAAGGTAACATCCAAAACCTGAGATTTCCTCTCTGCTGGGGGAGTTGAGAATGGATGCCAATAACGGAACCGGAAGTTTGTTGCCGAGGATTGCTAACAACAGACGGGCTTAAGACCTGCTGGGGGATACCAACCCATAATACCATCCTGCTTGGGGATACTTCTAAACTGCTGAAGGGGAGAATGCCCTTACCCCCACCTTACTGGGGATTAGAATATAACGTTGTTGGTGAAAGTACACTTCCTGGCTGGATGGGGGAAGTGAGCACCATAAGTCTGTGGGGAAATAATGTCTTGATCCGGAGAGAATACTTCCCACGTCTCCTGCTGGGGGAAGTCTGCTCTACTAAGGAAAGCTTGTCCTACTGGGGAAGGAGCAATCCCAATGCTGGGGAGCGCAACCTGCTGGGGGTACAATCCTGTTGCCCTGCAAGTTAAATAACAACAACAAAAGGAGAATGCCACGACATAACTATCACTGTTAACGCCTAAGTAATTTCTACTGCTTTTCGTTATGCTTCGTAAAGCTCAAAGTTTTATATGCAATGTTTATCAAAAATATCGGACGTTTTTTGCAAACAAAACAGTAAAAGTAAAAGTAAAACAAACAATGGAAAGCTCTTTGAGTGAAATGAATATTTTATTGAAGAGTGGCCTGTAAATAGGCATTTACAATGGGAAGCAATTCCTAGAAAGAGGTAATTGCGCAAAAACAAAAAGAAAATACACATGTCGGCAATGTGGGAACAGATATCCACCATGATTCGACTCAGCTATGAACCATATGACTTGCTTATCCACAAATGTCTTGACCTTCGAAGAGACTAACTGTACCGATTCCTTTCTTTCAGAATTTCCAAGTATTGAGAGTGCTTTACAAATCGAACGCAGATCGTAGCCTTTCGCTTATAAATCCCTAAATTTTGCCTGGATCGCCCTTTTCGGGTTTTCAATCCATCGGGATACCCATTTTTGCCAAAGTTGCCTTTTCAGGTTTTCAACTTTGCGGGTTTACACATCTCTTTTTACATTTTATCCCTAATTTTTGCCCGAACCTTTTCCTTTTTATGGCTCGCCGGGATGCCCCTTTTTTGCCTGGATTTTCTTTTTATGTCCAGCGGGTCTTTTTTATTCGAAGTATTTTTTGACTACGTCTGCATTCACAGGGGAGGTAAAATCTTCGCCATCCATAGTTGAAAGTAGTAAGGCTCCACCAGAGAAAACCTTTCTGACTACATACGGCCCTTCGTAGTTTGGAGTCCATTTGCCCCTGTGATCTGTCTGAGGAGGAAGGATCCTTTTCAAAACCAATTCACCTGTCTGAAAATTCCGAGGGCGCACTTTCTGATCAAAGGCGTGCTTCATCCTGCTCTGATACAAACAACCATGTGTGATGGCTGCCAATCTCTTTTCTTCAATAAGGTTCAACTGATCCAACCTGGAACGCACCCATTCAGCTTCATCAAGCTTCACATCTGCCAGAACTCTCAAAGACGGAATCTCGACCTCTAAGGGTAAGACTGCTTCCATACCATATACCAATGAGAAAGGGGTTGCCCCAGTTAACGTACGCATTGAAGTACGATAACCATGTAGGGCGTAAGGTAACATCTCATGCCAGTCCTTATATGTTACCACCATCTTCTGCACAATCTTCTTGATATTCTTATTTGCCGCCTCAACAACCCCATTCATCTTTGGACGATACGGAGAAGAATTGTGATGCTCGATCTTAAAACTCTGACATAGTTCCTTCATCATCTTGTTGTTCAAATTCGAGCCATTATCAGTAATGATTCTCTCCGGGACCCCATAACGACAGATGATGTCCTTCTTTATAAACCGGGCTACCACTTGCTTGGTGACGTTGGCGTACGAGGCTGCCTCTACCCACTTTGTGAAATAGTCAATGGCAACCAAAATGACACGATGCCCATTGGAAGCAGTAGGCTCAATCTTTCCAATCATATCTATACCCCACATTGCAAACGGCCAAGGAGATGACAACACATTTAGAGGCGTAGGCGGTACGTGCATCTTATCTGCATAAATCTGGCATTTATGACACTTCTGAGCGTACTTGAAACAATCAGACTCCATAGTCATCCAATAATATCCTGCTCTCAACAGCTTTCTAGCCATGGTGTGTCCACTGGAATGAGTACCAAAAGAACCCTCGTGAACTTCCTCCATCAATGAGCTTGCCTCGTGTTCATCAACACAACGTAGCAAGACCATATCGAAGTTCCTCTTATATAACACATCATCCTTGTTCAGAAAGAAGTTCCCTGCCAACCTTCTCAGAGTCTTCTTATCTTTGGTGGAGGCACCCTCTGGATACTCCTGTCTCTTCAGAAAAACCTTAATATCATGATACCACGGTTTACCATCAGACACATCTTCAATTGCAAACACAAAAGCCGGTCTGTCCAGACGCATGATTCTAATCGAAGGTGTTTCATTCCAACGGTTCACCTTATACATGGATGCCAATGCCGCCAACGCATCAGCCATCTAATTCTCAGCTCGGGGCACATGATGAAAATCCACCCTATCAAAGAAAGGCAACAACCTTCTGGCATAGTTGTTATAAGGCACCAAATTCGCCTGACGAGTCTCCCATTCTCCTGCAATCTGATTAACTACCAACGCGGAATCACCATAGACATCGAGGTTCTTAATTCTCAAATCAACTGCTTCTTTTAACCCCATGATGCATGCTTCATACTCCGCCTTGTTGTTGGTACACACAAATGCTAACCGGGCAGTGAAAGGTATATGAGAACCCTTCGGAGTTGTAATGATTGCCCCAATTCCATTGCCATGTGAGTTGACAGCCCCATCAAAAATCATCTTCCACTGTGATCCAATCTCAGGTCCTTCGTCAGGCAGAGGCTCTTCACAATCCTTCATTTTCAAAAACATAACATGCTCGTCTGGAAACTCAAACTTCATAGGCTGATAATCCTCAACTGGCTGATCAGCAAGATATTCTGACAGAACACTTCCCTTAATGGCCTTCTGAGAAACATACTGAATATCGTACTCTGTCAAAACCATCTGCCAACGGGCTATCCTTCCAGAAAGTGCCTGCTTCTCAAACACGTACTTAATCGGATCCATCTTCGAAATCAACAGGGTTGTGTGATTTAACTTATATTGCCTTAGGCGCTTGGCTGTCCAAGCGAGTGCACAATATGTCTTTTCCAGCATAGAGTATCTTGATTCGCAATCAGTGAACTTCTTACTCAGGTAGTAAATGGCGTGCTCTTTCTTACCCGTCTCGTCGTGTTGACCGAGCACACAACCCATCGAATTCTCAAGAACCGTAAGGTACATAATCAACGGTCTCCCAGACACCGGTGGCATAAGGACTGGAGGTTCCTGCAAATACGTCTTTATTCTTTCAAACGCTTCTCGACAATTTTCATTCCACCTGACCTCTTGGTCCTTTCTTAACAACTTGAAAATTGGTTCACATGTAGCCGTCAGATGAGAGATGAACCTGGCAATGTAATTCAACCTCCCCAAGAAACCACGAACCTCTTTCTCTGTTCTTGGCTCAGGCATCTCCTGTATGGCTCTTATCTTTGCAGGATCAACCTCTATACCTCTTTCACTAACAATGAATCCCAGCAATTTACCAGACCTCACGCCGAAAGTGCACTTGTTCGGATTCAATCTTAACCTGAACTTCCTCAACCTTTCAAACAGGTTCTAGAGGTTTACCAAGTGTTTTTCCTCTGTCTGTGACTTCGCAATCATGTCATCAACATAGACTTCAATCTCCTTGTGAATCATATCATGAAAGAGAGTCACCATCGCCCACTAATAGGTTGCCCCAGCATTCTTCAATCCAAAGGGCATTACCTTGTAGCAAAATGTTCCCCACGGTGTTATGAAAGTAGTCTTCTCCATGTCCTCTGGGGCTATTTTGATTTGGTTATACCCAGAGAAGCCGTCCATGAAGGAAAACACAGAATATTGTGCAGTATTGTCCACTAACACGTCAATGTGGGGAAGCGGGAAATCATCCTTTGGGCTCGCCCTATTCAAATCTCGGTAATCAACACACATCCTGACCTTCCCATCCTTCTTAGGTACAGGTACAATATTAGCAACCCACGGAGGATAATTTGTCACAGCAAGAAATCCGGCGTCCAACTGTTTCTGAACCTCTTCCTTGATCCTGACAGCCATATCTGGTTTCGTCCTTCTCAATTTCTGCTTGACTGGAGTACAACCCTCTTTAAGCGGCAGTCTGTGTGAAACAATGTCAGTGTCAAGCCCAGGCATGTCTTGGTAAGACCAGGCGAAGATATCCGCATACTCTCAAAGTAACTCAACCAATCTTCTCTTAACAGTGTCTTCCAGGGCAGCCCCAATCTTTACTTCTCGTTTAACATCCTCGGTTCCCAGATTAACAGTCTCAACTTTCTCCTGATGAGGTAGAATAACCCTTTCCTCTTGTTTCAACAGCCTGGATAATTCTTCTGGTAAGTCACAGTCTTCGTCAGTCTCTTCTTCGGCCTGATAGATGGGATTGTCGAAGTCATATCGAGCCATAGCTAAGTCATGGGTGGAATCTGAACAAAGGAACCTGCATGATGGATGTTTTATGTTCATTATGAGTGCAACAAACAAGAAAACACATTGCCATTTTGATGTGGGTTGATGCAAAAAGTAAAAAATAGAAAGACAGGGATCAAAATATTTGAATGAAAAAACGTCCTTTATTAATGATAAAAATAGCAAATAAAACATCCAAGCCCTACAAATAAATATCACTACGTCTTGGGCAGAACGTAGGACTCAACATAACAGAAAACAAAAGTAAATTACTCCGGGCGCGCCACTTGGATAACTTTCTCGGAGGACCAGTTGCCTAGATTCTGACCAGGAATGCAGGGACGGATCCATTCATCCATGTCACAATCACTATCTCCTTCATCCTCAATAGCATTGACTCTGTCGAAGAAAACACCGGCACTGGTGAAACGGACTGGACCATAGAACTTGGGAGGCTCTTCAGAACGCCTAGGTGGCTTGTATCCCAGTCCATGAGTATCTTGCTTCCTTTGAACATCAATAACACTGCCCCACTTCTGAGAACCACCAGCTTCAACTATAGCACGCGCCTCTTTGAAAGAGGACATTGGAACTTCTGGTTGTATGACGACTTCAGGTTGGGCAACCGCCTCAGGCTGAGTGACTGCCTTTGGGGGTTTCTGGGGGATCTTCACAGCTTCAAAGGCTTGGCACAAAGTTTCCTGTATCTCACCATCTACCTCCACATACTTGAAGGTCGATAGGTGACTCACCATGATATCTTCTTCACCACAAACAGTCACAACGTGGCCATCCACCATATACTTCAACTTCTGGTGCAGTGTAGAAGTTACTGCCCCAGCACCATGGATCCAGGGGCGACCCAACAAACAACTATAGGCAGGCTGAATATCCATTATGTAAAAGGTGGTGTCGAAAACCTCAGGGCCCACCTTGATTGGCAGAACTAACTCTCCAAACACTGATCTCTTGGAGCCATCAAAAGCACGTACCACCAAGTCACTTGGCGTACAAATTAACCCACGAGTATCCAGTTTCATCAGAGCCTTCTTCGGTAGCACATTCAAAGACGACCCAGTATCAACTAACACATGCGACATCAAAGAACCACGACATTCCACTGAAATATGTAGAGCATTGTTGTGATTCCTCCCAACCGGAGTCAGATCTAAATCGGTGAAACCCAAACCATTACCAGCATTCACATGAGCCACAACCCCTTCTAACTGGTTGACAGATATCTCCTGCGGTACATAAGCCATATTCAGAATCTTCAGCAATGCATTTCGGTGTGCCTCGGAGCACAACAGTAAGGATAGGATGGAAATCTTCGATGGAGTTTGGTGGAGTTGGTCAACAATCTTGTAATCACTTCTTCTGATCAACCTCATAAACTCTTCTACGTCTTCTGAGAAAGTATCCCCACCTGGCTTTGTCGTAGAATTATTAGCTTCCTGCCTCTGTACAGACTCATCCATCATCTGCTTACCTTTGTCTTGTCTTGAACTGCTAGCTTGATTCTCGGAGGGAGTAGAGACTCTACCACTCCTAGTGATAGCCCCTACTTCAACAAGATTTTCCACCCCTGTATTCACAGCTGTTGTCTTTTCCAATTCCAGCTTCTTACCATTAACAAACACCTCGGCCCCATAATTCCATGGGATGCCCTTGGTACTCTCATACGGAACTGGTCCGGGAACAGTGATAGTGACCGGCGCTGGTCTCGCCGGTGCTGATATAGTTATCGTCTTGAATGGTCTTGTTATCGTGGCAACATCAATCTCTCTGTCAGTAACAATACTCTGCTTACAGCCCCTGTCAAACTGTAATACCCCTTCGCTGATCATTTTCTGAATACCTGCTTTCAATAAATCACAACCGCCTGGCTGCAACACACATTCTACACAACCTTCATCACAACCGGTAAATACCCCTCCCTTCAACAGTCTTTTCTTCACCACACCCAAGGGAGTTTGGATTTCGTTCATATCTAAAATCAAACTCAAGTCTTCACAGTCTTTAATAATAGCATTGACCTTCGGCCCACCGTGATTCGGCATCGGATTCTGATTCACATTCGGGACGTCATTGGAGAAATTGATGGCTTTGGAATCCAGCAGATCTTGAACCTGATGCTTAAAAGCTTTACAGTTTTCAATATAATGTCCGGGTGCCCCAGAATGAAACTCACAGTGGCCGTTGGCGTCATAGCCGGGAGGTGGATTACCAGTAGGTGGAGCCAATGTTCTCTTCTGGATTAACTGTAGCTGTAGCAAGTACTGAAATAATTGAGCGTATGGAAGAGGTGGAGTGTCAAAGTGCCTATCCTGCCTAGTCAGAGGCTGAGACCGGCGAGGAGCCTGATTTTGTTGTTGAGACGCTGCTGGCTGTTGAGGTGCTGCTGGGATGGTTACAGAAGCCACCTGCTGATTGTAGTTCTGACGAGGTCCATCTCTGCCACGATATGATGACACAGAGTTTGTATCTCCCTCCTTCTTCTTATAACCATTGGCATAAGGCTTCTTGCTTCCTCCAGATGAGGACCCATCACTGCCTGATATCTTCCCCGCCTTGATTCCACTTTCCACTATCTCTCCTACCAAGATCAAATCAGCAAACTTACCAGTCATACATGGTACCAGCTTTTCATAGTAATGACCCTGCAAGGTGGCCATAAACATAGTTATCATTTCACGTTCCAACATGGGAGGCTGAACCCTCGCTGCCAGTTCACGCCACCTCTGAGCGTACTCCTTGAAGCTCTCATTGTTCTTTTGGGACAGATTCTGCAGCTGTGTTCTGTTAGGAGCCATATCAGTGTTATATTGGTAATGTCTGATAAATGCCCCTGCCAGATCTCTCCAACTACGCACATCCTTCCTTTCCAGTTGCATGTACCACTCCAGGGATGCCCCAGATAGGCTATCCTGGAAGCAATGCATCATCAGCTTTTCGTTCTTTGCATATGCAGCCATCTTACTTGCATATGCCCTGACGTGGGTCCTTGGACAAGTCATACCATTATACTTCTCGAAAGTGGGAGTCTGAAACTTATGCGGAATAACAACGCCTGGAACCAGCCCCAAATCCTCTAGATCCATTCCCATAGAATCCTGATTCACAACACCCCTTAGCTGTTCCTCAATCAACCGGATCCTCTGATCCTGATCAATCTGGGGACCAGCATCCCCACCTGGCAAAGAAAATACATCATCCTGAACATCATCATACTGACGACCCTGAACTGCGCCAGTACCAGCACCACCTCCCCCAGCATTTTCAGCTCCGCCCGGAGGAATCACAACACTAGAAACAGGAACACCTCCGCCAGTAGGACCATTCTAACCATTATCAGTAACACCAGTCTGAAGTCTTCCATGAAGGACACCATCATTATCAACCTTCGCAATCAGTGGCTGAACGAGAGTTCTCAACTGTTCTTGTCCCTGAGCAACCCCTTGCATTAATTCTATGAATTGGTTCATGCGAGTCCGCATCTCAATGATCTCATTCTGTAGCTGATCCATGAGTCTCTTCCGATTCTGCTTAGTAGGATACCGGTGAATACGTTGATCTGCAATTCTGAGATGAGAACAAGATAAGAATACCGGAGATAAACACCTGTCATGCAAAATGATTATGCAAAATGATTATGAATATGCAAATGCAAATGGACGTGTTTGAAAATTCACAGGGCGATCCACCCCTTGATTCCGGTTTAATAACAAGATATAATGGAACTTCTGCTCATATATTAAGAAAACCAGCCAAATGTCAACAATCACAAATCCGAGATAACAAGTCTGAATATAAAAACCATAGGTCCCAACCAACAAGCCTGGTGGTGATCCACATACAATGAAAGAAGACAGAAAACTAAGGCATATCATCAAAGTTTACAAGCGTCAATCCCCCCCATCCATTATGCTTTCTGCACCAGTCTTGAATCTCCTTGAACAACTTTCTGGTATCGGGATGCTTCGGCCTCTGAATTAGCCCTTGAATGAGAAGGTCTCTCCTGTGTATGATCCCATCCAAGTATCGGCAATGTAACTCCCAAGCGTCTTCTCCAGAAACACCATCCATGCTAGGACCCTCATGTCTAGGTTTCTTCACTTCAGCTTGGACTTTCAGTTCTTCCATGGAGGCTATGGCTTCATTGAGTCGACCCTCGACTACATGTCTCTTGAATATCCCTGATAAGATCTCCGCGTCTTTCTTCTTGAGTGTTGACTTCAACTGATCAATCTTAGCTAGGTAGTCGTCTTCCTTTATCTTATTCTCAGTCATGGCAGTTTCTTGGTGATCATTGAACCTGTGAATCTTCAACAAAGCCTTGCCTAATTCCTCCTCCTTGGACCTGAGAATGCTACTGATACCATCCAAAGCCTGTTTCATTCTTTCTCTGGATGCGACCATGTCAGCAAGCTCTCTTTCTGCTTTAGCAAGAAGCTCTGTCTTTAACTTGGCGGTATGAACAGCTTCACCCCGCTCATGCTTCCACTGATAAATCTCTCTCTTTAGCTCACTATTTTCTTCCCGCAACCTTTCCTTTTCAGCCCATAATTTGTTATACTTCTCCAACTCAACGGTGGTAGGAGGCTCGATCACCAAAGGATACAAAGGTGGTTCCACCGGGAATGGAAGAAGCTCCTCTTCTACTCTCTTCTTAATCCACTCTTTATAGGGAGGGAAAGCCCGATTGTTACTTTTCCCGAATGGAATCTTACCCTTCTTAGTCACCTGTTTCCAAGCATTCACAACTTTCCTTATCAACCCTTGATCCTCAATACCATTGAAGAACAAGGACTCACGGACATCTCGCTCTTCGGGTGGATTCTTCAAAGGATAGCCAAACTGTCTGATAGCTAGGGAGGGATTATAGTTAATTCCACCTTTCCTCCCTATCAAGGGAACATTAGGGAATTCTCCGCATTTACAAATAATCTTCATTCCTAGCAAGTCACGATTAATCCAAGTAATGTTGTCAGCAGTCAAGCCCATAACCCTCTTAGACCACTTCAGAGAATCTTTCGTATCAACGAAAGCGCCAGATTCAGGGAGACGACTCAGAAACCAAGTAGCTAAGAGCGGCGCACAGCAACTCACAGTTTTCCCATGCCTATTCTCATTCTTATAGTGAACTGAATGGTACACATCACCTAGCAAGGTAGGTATAGGATTCTTCGAAATAAAGATTCTGACGGCATGCATATCCATCAGATCAGGAATATTCGGAAACAAAACAATCCCGTAGATACACATAGCCAGAATAGCTTGGAAAGCAGTCCAGTTCTTCTCTTTGACATGTATGCAAGCCTGATCAAACAAGAACTTCAACAAGAAACCCTTAACTCCTTGTTTTTCTGTAATATTACTGTTAAGAACGGATTCATCAATATGAAGAGCAACAGCCATATCTTTCACCCCGGGGTGTTCTTCAGAAAAGAAAACTATATCATGCCTGATAGGAATTCCCAAAATAAATGAGAACTCCTCCAACGTTGGGGCCAGGATGTAGTCCGGGAAAGTGAAGCAACGCAGAGACAGATCGTAAAACTGAAGGAGTGTGTGAATGGCATCCTTCTCATACTGGGAGATATTATAGACAAATTTCAGAAGTCTCCCATACCTTCCACTGAACTCTGTACGAACTCTGGAACCAGCCATATTAATCAATTTGTGAATCAGCGTCAAAGTCGGTTCTGGGAACGAATAGGCGACAGTCTTTTTTCTCTGAACATCCATACTGAAGTAACCTCAGAAAACCAGAATCAAGAGTAAGATGCAAGCCCTGAGAAATATCAAACATGTCAGAATGCAAGAAAAATGATATGCTTATGCAAACATGGGGTCAAGGCACACTGCTGGATGTGTTGTGCTGTTAGCTGAACGAGAAACCAGAAAACCAGAACTCTGAACCACTGAGATACTCAAATAATCAGACATTGATGAGAAATCCAGAAAAATAGGGTAGGTTGAAGGTTTCGGTTACCTGCAAACCTGCAAACGCCCATCCCCTCTCACATGTGGGTACTAGGATGTTCAGTATCCCGGGCTCTCAGGTCGAGAAATGATGATACGTTCACCATTTCTGGTTTGGCATCATCATCAATCGAGGAGGCCTTAACTGATTCTCCAAAGCGGAAGGTCCTCAGCTTTGGCACTGAGGTCGAGAAATAATAGTACATTCATCCCTCGGGGTACAGTACTAAAGTCAATCAAGGAGTTCCTCCACTGACTCTCTTCAAAACGTAGGGGCCATCCTATGCGAGTTCCAAAGCGGGCCCTCGGGTGCGAATGGGTTTGCCACAGGATGTGGTCTGCCACTGTCACCACTAAAGAGGGATGTTTCCACTAAGGTCCTCAATGATCGGTCGCCAGAGTCGACAGCTCTCTAGATCAACACCCCAACATGCACAAGACACACACGTTAGAATGCATCCCAAGATAACCTCGTCTGGTTGTGAATTTCGTGAACACACAAACGTACCAAGCGGGCACGTAGGTCCCACTACTTTCCACTCTAGTCCTAGGGTATTCTCAAGCCTTAGTATTGGGCTTATCTCTCAGACCCACCCAACCTGCAAAACAAAGACAGCTAGCACAACACAGCAGCATGACAGTAATAAAGAATGAAATGCGGAAAATGCGGTAAAAATAAAATACAACACATAAAGCAAAACAAACACAAAACACCCAAACAAAACAAAGACAAGCAAGCGCTAGGATTGACTCGCTTAGGGATGAACCAGCATAGGTCAACCAGTCCCCAGCAGAGACACCAGCTGTCGCTCCCAGGATTTTCATCCAGGTACAAACGCGAGAGTGGCGCGGAAAAATAGAGTCGCCAGCCGTGTAAATTTATCCCAAGAGAGGGAAAGGGAACACCGCATAAACCTTAGGAAGGGGGAAAGGAATGGTCATCGCAACCATAACCTGGGTTCGGGAGTCGGTTACGCGAGGGGAAGGTGCTAGCACCCCACGCGTCCATCGTACTCGATGGGATCCACGCTTGTTGTCTATTCTAAGGGTGAGTTATACTATCATCTAGGGCTGTACTAAAATGGAGAGGGAAATACAAAGACCGACTCGGTAGGACATCGACGTCCTAGGCCTACGTACCCCCTTTGTGCAATGGGGAATTCAGAGTCAACGTAGTTCGGACCAAGTTCTTTTTGTGTTTTTTATGAGCGACGTTAAGTTCGCGTCCGGCAGTTAGGGTCGATGCCTGTTTGCGTCTCAGACGGAAAGTAACGTGCCCTTTTTGAAAATATCCTTTAGTTTGACAATCCCGAAGGACAAAAAGGTTTGAAGTTGGTTTGTGTTTTTTAGGACAGAAGTGGCTTAAGTTAGTTCCTAAGTTGCATTGCACCAAAGTCTAGGGCACAGGGCCGAATACTTAACGCATCGTCCCAAGACAGGACGCTCGCTAAGCACTCTAGAAAGATGAGAGGAAGCCCCTCATTTCTCATTCCCCATACTTAAGGCTCGTGCGCAATACACCTTATTCTTATTAAATGTTTTAAAGAAATTTGAGATGAGAAGAGAGAAGACACAAGGGTAACTCTAAAGGGGGACTATGAGTCCTAAAATTATCATGCATGGGTGACCTACAGTTAGTGAGGTTTGACGACGACCTAAATCCTAAAGGAAGAAGATGAAGGAAGGAAGGAAAGAAAGGATAAGGGTGACCATGGATATTTATCCCCACCCTTAAAGAACTTACCTTAGTTCCTGCATAAAAGATTAGTACAGAATAGACATAAGTAAGAGAGATGAGGTGAATGAAAATCAAACAATGGCAACCAACAATGATTATCATCCAAACATGAATCAAAGAAACAAAGAAACAACCCCAAAGCAAATGGCACTAGTGCCTTTTCAAACAGATAATCATACAAGATCAAAGATGCGCCTGCAAGAAAATCTCAAGTGAAAACAAATCAGATAATTAGAAAAAATGACTCATAAAATTCCCAAATTAAACATTAAGGTTCCTCAACCAGAGGCAAACAACATATCAAAAGTCCCTGCAAAAAATCAAGATATTAGTCATTCAAATAATTAGGCAGAGTTCAGGTGGGAATTAGGGCTCAGTGTGCCAAAGGGAAGGATAAAAATGTAATATGGAATGATTTTAAAAATGATGAAAAAAATATTTTAATGTATTTTAGAATGTTAGTGAACAAATGCAAAAAGAACGGATAAAAAATATTTTATGATTGCAGAGAAATAAAATAAAGAAATTAAGTATGCATTATATGGATAACTCAAAAAGAAGTTGAATTAAATAATTAATTTAAATGATAAAAAATAAAATAAAAATAAAAAATAAAATTTGTAAAAATTATTAAAATGATAAATATGATGTATGAAAATTTTTTAGTAATTTTTTAATGCAATTACATAATTTTAATAATTAAAATGTGAAAATGTAAAATTAAAATAAAATAAAATGAATTAATGGGCTGGGGGGTGTAGACAGCAAGAATATGCGTTGAAATAAATTGGGCTGGCAAGGGGGGTGATGCGAATAGCAGCCCGCCCATATTAATTAATTAGAAAAAAAAAAAACAAAAAAACCTGGGAGCTTACCATGCTCCCCCCATGTGCCTGGCATGTGCGCTTTTAATGTGCTGTCATGAATCCAGCCACATGATCAAAAACATAATAAAATCAAAGGCCATGATGATAAGGATGCACGGTATTAAGTGTAGGCTGGCACACACGAAATTAAATAAAATAAAACATAAAAAACATAACATGTGGCACATGGGTGGCCGTTAGATCAAAGAATGGACGGCTGGGATTGTGTCTTCTTTGTCCAAACCCTTGCCTCGCCGGACCACCGTCCCTCGCCGGAGCCCTACCGCCGGCCACCACCTGCAACCACCAAACTGCCCAGAAAATGCGTATGGGTACACTATCCGACCCAGAATTTCGTCAGGAATCCGAATATGGCATCAAAAACCCCAAATTGTTAGTGTATAATAAAAAACGAATAAAAAACCATTAGGGCACAAAACTTTAAATCCATATTACAAGCAATTCACACGTCCATAATTAAAAATAATTATACCAGGATAATCACCATTCATCACACTTCAATATAGACATAAAAAAGGAGAGTTTTAGGAGCACGAAAAAATCACCCACCTGAGATGGCACACCTCTAGTCCTGGCTTTTGGCTGCGAACGGTGGTTGGGTTGTGTTCTAGAAATCACCAGGAAGAGATTTGTGGAAGAACTTTGAGGAAAGACCTTGTAATTCGTGAGATCCAAGGAAAGAAAGCTTTAGGGTTCCAAATTGTGGTTCTCCTCCAAATGCACGTGAATGAACCCTAACCAGTGCATGGATGGATTTATAAAGACTAGGGTTTGCCTCTAAATATGAATTGGGCTTGGGTAATCCATTGTTTAATGATTTTTGAATAATTTTGGAAAAATGCATAATGTGAATTACACCTTTCTCCTTGCATGGATACTTGAGAATTTCATGATGGATCACCTTCATTTGGATTGCTAATCACACCATATTTAAATTGGGCCTTGAAAACAAATGATTCATGAGTTTTTAATGACTTGGCTTTTTTGAATAATAAAAAATAAGTGAAGAATAAACCATGGAATCACTTAATTAAAAAGCCAAAAATGCTTCTTAGGAATTGTTTTTGGATGTTGGAACATGTCTTGAAGCAATGGAATTAATCATAGGTCATTATGCCCAAAGTTGTGAAAATGGGATCATGAGAAACCCTAAAAACCACTTTGCCTTCTTTTGATCATAACTAGAGTTTCACAAATGATATGGAGACCCACTAGTACTTGTTGGAAAGAGGAGAAAAAGATATTCAACTTTCATGTTGGAGAAAAATTCATTTGAAGCTTTATTGATGATGAAAAGTCAAGTTGAATGCAGTGCAGGAACTTGCCAAAAAAGGAAACTTTTATTATAGGTCACTTTCCATATTTAGAAACTTCTGTACAAACTCCTGATTCCTGACAAATAGTATGAAACTTGACCCTTGGAGACCATATGAGGATGTGAGACCTTGAAAACCTTGGAGAGAACCTCAAAATTCCACAGTTGACTTCTCCTCTCACTGTTGACTTTTACCCAATTCAACTGATTTTCAATCCATTGGCCAATTGAACTTCTCCTGAACCAAACTGATGGACAACCTCCCATCTCTAGGTATTTAGGGACCCAAGGAGTACCATGGAATCAAGTCTTGCCCAAAAAATCAGAAATAAACTGACTTTATAGCAAACCCTAGTTGTGGTACCCTCAGTCTAGGAGGAAATAACACAGTCTCCAAATCCAAATCCCTCTGAATATGATGTGTATCCTCTCCAAAAAAGATAATATATGCCATTTGATGATGATAAAAACCCAAGGAGCTTGCCCATTGGAGCAATAAACCCAAGAATCTCAAAACCCTAATCTATGCACTGGTTAGGAGAGGATGATCCACCTGAGCCCTCTTGGACAATACCGGGACTCTTGCTTGACCCTCTGAAGCACTGCCTCAGGCACCTTGACCCCATGCTAAGAACCAATGATATGCACACATGATAATGCAAAATGCAATGCAACATAAGCCAATTAGTAATAAAGCAAGGAGAGCAAATTTTGGGGTGCAATAGAAACAAAAAAAAGGGAAAGAACAAGAAAAGAAAAAAAGAAAAAAAAATAAAAAACAATGTGGTGGCGCCCACCACACTTAAGCATGGCGCCCACCACCAAAGACCATGGCGCCTGCCATATTAATGCATGAAGCCTGCCACATTAATTTGTGGCACCTGCCATGAATTAACGTGGCGTTTGCCACCTTGACACAAATCTTCACTTCAGAAAAGTTGTTTAAATAAATAATACATTTTATACAAGGCCATACAAGTGGATACGAGTAATCATGAAAAAAGAAAGGATTTTCAATAGAAGCATGGTTCTACGTATCATCAGCACAACCTACTCTGAACCTATTTCTGATCAGCTGAGGACTTTTCAAACCACTTGCACTTGCACGAAGATTTGAAAAAGGGTAATCTTGGCAAGATGAAACAATATGACCATGCTGCAAGCTCCCCACTTTTTCCTATAAATAGGAGGTTGCTCTTCACTATCAAACATACGAGTTTCACCCCAAAAATAGGTTGAATACTCTCCTCATTTTGTCCCTCGTTTACTCTTCAAGAAGCTCGTTCATTTTCTTTCCAGAGTTTGTACCAGTAAAGAGGCAGTGGACCGTCTCCACTAGGTAACATTCACTTCTTTTTATTTTCGTTTTCAAAATACCATGATTATTGTTCTATGCTGTTATCAGGTTCATTAGCATGTTAATATTTTGATTCTGGAAAATATATTGTAAATCATAATGTCATAATATTTTTGTTTGGTTTTACCATGAATAAAATAAAAAAGAAAACAAAAAAAAATATCCATGGCACTGCCCATGTTCTAAGTGGCGCCTGCCACCCTTTTTATAAAGAGGAAGTGGCGCCTGCCATCATTTTATGGTGGGAAGGTGGCGCCTGCCACTCTTTTTTCAATGCCTTAATGAAAAAATGGTGGCACCCTAGGTTTCCATGAAAAAATCATGACACCAGCCACATTGTTATTTATTTATTTATTTGTTTCATAATTTTATTTCTCATGGCCATTTTAGTTTTGTTAACTTAGTTTTATTTAATTTCACTTCTTATTAATTTCATTTCCTTTCTACATTTAAAAAAAAACAAAAATATGCATGGTTCTTTTCTTAATTTATTTCAATTCTCATATTTATATTATTTTTCTTTCTAAAAACTTCAAAACAAAAAAAATGCTTTATTTCATATTCGATTCTTGGATTCTTTTATGAAAAAATCACCAACTATTTCTGGAAGATTATCATGTAAATATTTGTTTGTTGTTCCTTGACTTAAACAAAATCATTCTATTATTTGTACGTCTTGGCTTTTATTTCAAAGCTTTAACATGTTTCCGATTTCAAAACTTCGAAAATATCATCTTTGTCGTACTCGTATTGTTCACTTATTTTCAATCCCCCTTAACTCCTGTTTACAAGTTATATCTCTCCTTCCAAAGGAAAGTCTCTGTATGATCGCAAGGTCATAGATAGCTCATTACCCTTTTAACCTAGCCTTAGGTTTGGAGTCGCCGCACTCCACGTAGGCGTCTTGCTGTCAGACCCTACTTTCCCGTGAACATTTCCTTCCCTTTTAACCTAGCCTTCCCAAGAGATAGCCATTAATCTCTTATAACCCTTAAACCTTTATTTAACATAAACAAGAGATAGTCATTAATCTCTTCTCCTTCA
This sequence comes from Lathyrus tuberosus, assembly GCA_022829125.1. NCBI lineage: Eukaryota > Viridiplantae > Streptophyta > Magnoliopsida > Fabales > Fabaceae > Lathyrus > Lathyrus tuberosus. The sequence continues at coordinate 2,074,432 of JALAZF010000414.1, read as the reverse complement.
CCAACCTTTAACCCTTCACAATCCTTTCATAAGAGATAGCCATTAATCTCTTCTCCTAAACAATTAATCCTCACAAGCTTTGCTTTCAAACTTTTCACCCTGCTTTCCCTTGGAACCTTGACCACAGTCAAGAGCTCCTCACCCCATTGAGGGGAACTACGGACGCTCTGATTTCTCAAGTTCATCATGAGAATATGTAGGCATAGGATTGCGAGATCCTAGCGAGCTACCTTTTTCTTTTTCCACCTTTTTCTTTTACATCCAATGCCTTCTTGAATTCCACCTTTTCTTTTACACTCTTTTATCCCTTATTGAGGGGAACTACGAATGCTCTTATTCCATTCCCGTCAGGATACGTAGGCACGAGATGCGATGTCTTGGCGAGCATACTTAGAGTATATACCCCTAGGTCTTTACCTTTATCCTTAGCACATTCCCTTAGCAAGCAAACTTCAACATAACACAAATACTAACAAGAGGTTCCTGTAGAGTACTACAGATACTTAGGATGCTAACACCTTCCCTAAGTATAACCAACCCCCGAACCTTAGATCTCTGAGCTGTGTTCCTACATAGCCCACTTATGGTTTTTCGATCTTTACCCTTTCCTTTGGATAAATCAAAGCTCAATGGTGAATTTCAAAGATGTGTTATTCAAGTTAATTAATAGCTTGATATCCGATTCTCACCGCAACAGTTTTCTTTATGCCTTCTCTTTTCATAATTTTATCATCTTGTTTATATGTGGGATCCTAGGATGGCATCATGAGTAAGGCTTTATACCTGAGCTTTGGAAAAAGAAGAGATAATACATAGTTTATAATTGACAGTTGTGTAGTGTTAATCTCCAAGGACCTCTCCTTGTGTGCCTAACATGAAGACTTCCTATAGATTTGACTTTTTTGTAGATCTCATTGTCGCAACGTGAAAAATAACCGACGGAAAAACAGAGTCACCACCGAACGTTATTTATCCCGACAGGGAAAGGAAAACATCGAGAAAACCTCAAGAGGGAGAAGACATGGTCTCGCAACCAAATCCTGGGTTCGAGAGTCGATTACGCGAGAGGGAGGTATTAACACCCCCTCGCGTTCGTTGTACTCAACGGGATCCACTCTTGTTGTTCTAATAAAAGAGTGTGTTTATCTAAAGCCTACTTGCTAACGGAAACAAAAAGGGAAGAAACAAAAGGAGACCCGATAGGACTTCCCGTCCTAGGCCTATGTATTCCCTCATGCAAAGGGAAAGTAAGAGTCAACGTAGTTCAGAGGACTATAGATGAAAGGGGGGGTGTTGCTCGCCAAGACTTCGCTGTCTTGTGCCTACGTATTCTCATCTGGACGAGAATGAGGAAATCAGAGTGTTCGTAGTTCGTGGGACTACGAGCTGGTTGGTGTCTTTTATGAGCGATGCTAAGTTCGCATTCCAGCCGTTATGGTCGATGCCTGTTTGCGGGAGAATGGAAGTAGCATACCCTTTCCGAAAAGGTTAGAACGGAAATTCCGAAGGACAAAATGGTTTGAATTTGTTCAAGGATTTTAGAGAACTGAATTGACTTGGTTTGTGACGTGTATCGCACTAAAGTCTATGACATATGAGCGAATGCTTCATAAGATCGACCCAAGACGTGACGTATATAAAACACTCTAGACAAGGTAAGGAGAGACTCGCGCTTATCATTTCCCATATACTTAAGGCTCGTGGCATACAATGTGCATCATCCTTGTCGTAACCCGAAATTTGACCTCCCTCTTTTGCCTTTTGCATAAGCATGCGCATTTGCATCGCTAGCATACGCACTCGCATTTTGTTTCCCCTTTGATTTTGTTGTAGGAATATTCAGGTTTTCCAAGCCCGATTAATTGCATCCTCACAAGATCATCACATCATCAAAACAAGCTCAAAATAAAGGTTTCCATGTTTATTTATCAAGACAAGAGATGGAAAATCGAAATCAGAACTTCAGCATCATCTTTTTGCAAATTTGTGGAAATTTGGCTGAAGTAACCGGTTAACACATATGCTGTAACCGGTTACTCAGTGTATTTTTCACCAAAAAGCGCAAGTTCTCAAGCAAGTAAACGGTTAGCACATATGCTGTAACCGGTTACTCAGTGCAAAATTTCAGTTCCTGCTGCATTTTTGGGACAGCCTCCTTGCACACTCTTTGATCATTGATTCTACAATATTCTAGCAGCATGTGGAATATTCTAGACTTCTCTAGACATTTCAAGGGTATTCAATTCAATCCAAGTACATTTACTCTAATGCTTCACTCTAATTTAAGTGCACCATGTTCCTTGTTTTACAAGCATGCCAACCTTTGGATGATGGAGTTCACATTGGGATTGTTACCGAGTTGGTTCTAACTAACCGAGTTAACCACCTTGACTCAGTGAGTCAAGCCCAATTAACTCCTAGCCTAGTTCCAAACCCAAAGCTAAGTCCAAATCTAGCTCCTTTCACACTCCAAACCAAATATCTATATAAGCACACCTTCACTCACTTTTCAACTCTCTCCATCATTTCCCACATTTCTCACACAAATCCTTCACAATTTCACTCTCAATTCTCTCACATTCTCTCTGAATTTCTCTACAACTTCTTCATCTTCATCTCAATTCTCTTCCAAAACCTCACTAAAAGCTCTTAATTCTTGAAGGATAATCACTTTTGCATCAAAAGTGATTATTTCTTGAGCTCAACCTTCATCCTTCTTGCTATTATACTTGGATTTCTGGAGTTATTTCAGCTTGTGGAGTAATCTTGAGTATTTGTTGCAATTCAACGGTTCGAATTCGCATTTTGGAGCTTTATCGTATTTTGCTCGATTTCGACACGTTTCGTCACCAAATTGAAGATTCCTCTGGTTTTCTTTAATTTTCTGCATCAAGAACACTTTACAACAATTACCAAGGCACATCTCAGCCTTGTAGGTTGGTAGATCTCACTCTACTCTTTGTTTCGATCGTTTCGCACATTTACGATGTAATTCCGTTTCATTTTCGGTTTGATTTGTCGTGCATTTGATCGATCTTGGATCTCCATGATTATTGCTTGTGATCTGTATTAATTGCTCTCATATGGTGTAATTTTCGTGCACAAATTCATATCCTAAGCATGTGGTGGTTGGCATAAGTGATTAAGTGTTGAAAATCACTTTTGAAAAGCTGTTTTTGCTGTTATTTTTGCCTCTGTTACAGTGGTAACCGGTTAGCAGATATACTGTAACCGATTGCACAGTGCAATTTTAACTAAAAATGCAAGTTTTCAAGCATGTAACCGGTTAGCAGATATGCTGTAACCGGTTACACAATGCAATTTTCACTAAAATACCCAAGTTTTCAAGCATGTAACTGGTTAGCAGATATGCTGTAACCGGTTACCACTGTACAGAATGACCATTTTCTTGCCTTTTCAAATGTGTTTGCTATGCTTTCTTCCTTTTAACTTCCATTGATTATCATGCTTGATTTTATGGATGTCTTAAGTGTCATTTCACTTCTGGTTGAAGCATATTCATGAATTTTCGATGCATTTTTTCGATTATTCAATTTGTTAATATTTTGGCATTATGTGAATATAATCATCCTTGCATTTCTCTTTGATCACATAACATGACTTTGTGTTGTATATTTGTTGATCATTTGGTACTGTTTTGTACTCCCTTTCTTGGGTTTGCATTAAGTTTATTCCTCGTGGGTAAGCTTAATCTTGTATAATCAATAATTCACACCTTTTTCTTTAATGATTTTTCATCCTCTTTGGAAAGTTGTTAGCATAGTTTTCCCTTGATTAATTGATCGAAACCATGTTTCGATTAATCGATCCTTCCCTTTCCCTCTCTTTAGGCTTCCTTTAGAGCTTTTTCTCTCTTTTCCCCCCGTGGAGTTGAAGTTTCATACGATGTCCAACACGCAACACGGGAGCACTGTACAACATGGAACTGTTATGCTGTCCGTTGCAATTTCCGCATTACACTCTGTGTATTAGAGAAGGAATGAGAAGGCAGAATTCCTACTCTCATTCTGACTACTTCAGGTAGGGGACGAATGACCCTGTGCTTGGCTTAGTCACCTCTATCCCCAGGCTGTAGTGTATCCCCTTTCCCAGTCGAGTCGGTCCTTGGTCAATCCTATCTCTTTCAACCTCTCTTTGGATCAATCACCATTCTTCTTGGTTAAGATCAGTGTTCATTGGGTTAGCAAGCTTCCTTTGTTTCAATACCCTTTTCTTTTCTTGCGGTCAATCATTGCTACTTGATTCCCCAGAAGAGTCTATTTTCTCTTTCTTCGGTTAAACACAGTATTCCTGTTGCCACCGAATCCCCTGCGGAGTTTGCAACCTTCTTTTGGTTCTTCTCCCTTTGTTTGGTTAATCACTATCTTTCAGTTAAAACACCAATGTTTGCACTCCTTCTCAGTTAACCATAGTCTGTCTATTAACATACTGAGTTTTCTTGGGTTAATCACCTTCTCTCGGTTAATCACCCGTCTCTTCAGTTAACCATAGCCTATCTGTTAAGATACTAATTCCTTTGAGTTAATCACCTTCTCTTGGTTAATCACTCGTTCTTCTTGGTTAATCACAATTTTCTCTGTTAAAACCAATGCTTCTCTATCCCCACAGAGTTGCAATCCTTTCCTTCTTCGGTTAACCACTGTTTATCACTTAAGATACCGATGCCCCCTTAGAGTCGAACACCTTCCCTTGGTTCAACACTCTCTCTCTTGGTTTATCACAGTCTGCCTGTTGACACCAGCCTCTTTTTCCCACCTGAGTCTTACTCTTTCTCTTCGGTTAACCACTGTCAGCCAATTAATATACCGAATTTCCTTTTTCTCTTGGTCTTGACACCATCCCTTTATTTGGATCCCCAGCCAGGTCGCTTACCCTCTAATTCCTAGCAGTTCTTTGATTTTTTCTTCCCCAGAGGAGTCCTTTATATTCATTTTGCTCTTAATTTCTTGGTTTCGACACCAATCCTCTTTGTTATCCCCAGCGGAGTTTCTTTCGTTCTTGGTTTTGACACCATTCCTTTTCTAGTCTCTTACTGTCCGGTTTTTCCCCAGTAGAGTTTTCTTTCACTCTTGCTCTTGGTTTTTGACACCACCCTTCTCTTCCTTGTTTTGTTTTCCGTTTGGTTCCACGAACTACGGAAGCTCTGATTCTGCATTCTGTCGAATGTATGATACGTAGGCACGAGATCGCGATGATCTTGGCGAGCACACTTCCACCCTTTCTTCCTTCTCCCTTCTTTCCTTCTTCTTTCTGTCCCCTGGTTCTATGAACTACGACGCTCTGATTTCCTCATTGCACTATGAGAGTACGTAGGCACGAAGGCCCCAATCCTCCGCGAGCACTTTCTTTCTTTTCTTTATTTTTCCCCTTCCTTCTCTCTCTCTCTCTCCTTTTTCTTTTAGCTAGAAGCCTTTAGATAGATAATCCATCCAAGCCTAGAAGCAAGTGAAATGGTTCCCGTCGAGTACGACGGATGCGTTAGGTGCTAGTACCTTCCTTTCGCATAACCGACCCCCGTTCCCGTTTCTGTTCCCCTTGGGTTTTATCGATATTTTCCCTGTCCTTCGGGACTAAATAAAGTTCGGTGGCGACTTTGTGTCATCTTTGAGTGTGCGATTCACTCGGGTATAAACCAGCCATCTTCAGTTGGCGACTCTGCTGGGGAGTCCTTGCTCTTGCAGGTTGGGGTCTCGCCTAGTTTTGTTTGCTCTCTTGCTTGTTTGGGTGTTTATCTTTTGCGCTTTACTTGCTTTATCTTTATGCTTTAGCTTTATGTTTATTTACTGCATTTCTTTACTACTTTGAATATTCATATGCTGGATATCTGCTATTTTCTGCTGTTGTTAGGATGGGTAGATATTATTGGAGAGAAAGGTCCTAACACCGGGCCTAGTATACACATAGGCTAGAACGTGGATAGTCGTGAGGCATGCGTTTTGCGCGTTGGGATATCACGAGACCCACATCCCAGATCGTGATTCGTTTGAGAATATTTCCGTCCTGTGAGAATTCACTACGGCGGGGGATTTTCATTCTGAGTCCTATGGTTTGGGCGACCTTTCTAGGGACCACCTTGTTGTGTCTAGATCACACCTGTGAGGGGGATGGGTTTTTGCAGGAAAACAAGCCACTTCATACCTTTGTTCTCTCACGCACGCCAGATATCTTCACCGACACATCAGATTATGTTGCCCCGACACAAAATTATATGCAGATGTCCGGATTGATCAGACTTGATTATTCATAGAGACTTGATTATGTTGCATGTCATTCCATCATGTAAATTAATTTTTGCATGTACATTTCCAGGTTTTCAAGGACTTATCTTTTGTTGACATTATCATAGAGATGAGTAATGGTTGTCGTGGCATCTTCAGTTACAAGTTTGTGGAGCCTAAGCTGGGTATTTTGAGAGGTTTGGCATCTTTGTTGGTTGGAGATCACAGAGGGGTTTTCATAGATACTTATGGTAATCTGTTAATCATCCTCAACACTGAAGTCAACATCACTACTATTCACACTTTGGTTCAGTTCTATGACCCGCCACTTAGGTGCTTCACATTTCAGGATTATCAGTTAGCACCTACTCTCGAGGAGTATGCTTACATTCTGGGGGTTGAGATCAAGAAGCAGGTTCCTTACGTTTACACTAGTGGTTGTCCGAAGTTTCATCTTATTGCGGATGCACTTTGCATTAGTAAGAAGGATGTGGAGGATAATCTCAAGACTAAAGGGAAAGGTATTTGAGGGTTCGATTCGAAGTTCTTGGTTGACAAGGCAACTTCTTTTGCTAAGGATAGAAACTGGAAGGCTTTCAACGCCGTTCTTGCTTTGCTGATATATGTGATTGTCTTGTTTTCGAACATGGAGGATTTCATAGATCAAGCTGCCATCAATATCTTCTTGTCCATGAACCCTGTTCCGACACTTCTTGTTGATGCCTATCATTCTATTCATTCGAGGAATGAAAATAAAAAGGGAACCAAGACCTTCCGCAGAAGGGTCCTTTTGTTGAAAATAAGGGTAATCTCAAATGGTCTCAACGAATCATGTCTCTTACTGCTGATATTTCTTGGTATTCTCGAGTCTTCGACGATACTATGATCATTCTTTATTGTGGGAAATTCTCCAATGTGCACCTCTTGGGTACAAAGGGCGGAATAAACTACAATCCAAGAATGGCCTTCCGACAGTTGGGATACCCTATGGTTACCAAGCCTGATCCTGAGGTAGTGGAGGAATTCATCTTTCATGAAGGGGTTGATGACATGTGTTTGTTGAAGAGGTTTAGTGCTGATTGGACTCAGATTCATCTTGAGGGAAGAGCTGATTTGGCTAAGAAGAATTGCGTAGCCAAGGAAGCTTACACACTTTGGGTCAAAGAGCGCATCAAAGAGATCTTGTTGCCATTCTCTCCCGAGCCTTCCATGAATGCCAAGCTTCCTGAACTTGCCGTTGTTCCTCCATCTGAGGTCGATCAACTCAAGATGATTATTGAGAAGTTGAAGAAGAAGAATACTGATCTTCGTCTCAACCTTGATAGAGTCACTTTCGAGAAGGATAGCTTACAGGTTGAGCTCCATCAGAAGCGCGAGCGCATGCTCAAAGAGGTGGAGGTTGAACAAAACAAGCGTAGGAAGGTGGGTGATGCTTTGAAGAGCACCTATGAGGGACTTGCTTCAAAGAAGAGACAACTCGTCGATGCTCATTATCAAGCCTACAAAGAGGAGCTGAGCTACAACAAGCAACTTGAAGAGCTTCGAGGGAAGTTATCCGAGTTCAAGGCAAAGTGAACAAGACCGTGCTAATCAGTTAGCAAAGGACTTTTCTCAGTGTCAAGCTAAGCTCGAGAAAGTCTTCGGTGAGATTCAGAAACTACAGGATCAAGCACATCAGAGTCAAGAGCAGATTAGTCAGCTCAACACAGAGAGTACTCATTGGGAGCATCAAAGCCGTCATCTACAGAATCTCTTGGATCAGAAAGAGGCCTTTCTTCAGGATATGCTTCAGGGACCTAACCATTCTTTGCTGCGTAACCTCATGAAGGATGCGAAGTATTGGAGTGAGAGGCATGGCCGTCTAGCCAGATTTACTGAGCATGCATTGGAGGACCTACCTGGGTTGTTGAGGGATACATATGCTGATGCATTGCCACACCAGCTTCCTTGGGCTATTTTCCATTTCTTGTCTGTTTTTAGGGTGGTATTTGATAGGATCCGTGCGGATTTTGTTGTAGCCCAAAAGGCAGATATTTGACCTATATTCGACTTATGCTTCTTTCCTTTATTGCCGAATGAATGAAGTTGCTCACCAATTCTATCTTTCGCACCTTTACTTATATGCTCTACGATTATTTTCAACAAAGATAAGTTTAAGAATTCCTGGAATTTAAAACTTTATTTTGCATGCATATCATACATTCATTTGCACACATATGCAAGTCCCTTCGTCTGAAACCGTTGCTCATCCTTGTTCGCCTTCCTTGTAGCAAGACAACGACTCGACATTGGTATTTTACTCGCTCAAACAAATCCAGAATCATGGCTGACTTTGAAGCTGAGAACGCTGCTTACAAGGAAACTCTGGCTCAATTCCAAGGTCAGATGGATCAGTTCCAGACGAACATGGATGTCATTATGGAACTCCTTCGTGCTCAGAGGGACGCCGCTGCTGCTGCCACTATTGTTGCAACCCCTACTGAGGCAACTATTGTCACTCCTGCTGTGACTACTTCTCCTGTTGTTACGGATACTCATGTTGTTGTTGTTCCTTCTCCTATGGCGGTTGAAGTACTAGTTGAGCCTGTGAATCAGCCTGTTGTTCATCCGAAAAATTCTCCATTCGGTTTAAACCAGATTCCCGCTGGTTTTCCTTGGAGTATGCCTCCGAATTACACTCCTCATATTGCAAATAATGGTAGTGCCTTCATACCATATCAGTCTTTTGTTGTGCCCATGCCTAATGGGAATGCTGCTGCATATCCATGGGTCATGCCTACTCCAGACCCACCTCTAGTGGCGAATGATGATCCTGAGAATCTCCAGGTTCAAACTCATTAAACTACCAGATTGGATTACATGGAAACTCTTGATGAAGAAGAGCATGCGTATAGGGGTCCTCCTATTCATGTTCCGGTTTCATCTCAAGCTGCTCAAACTGCTGTTCAGAATGTTCATCCTGGGATGTTCTATCCTGGGGCATCTTCCTCAGCTGCTGGGGTACCTCCTCCGAATTATCCGTATGGTGTTCCGATGGGTCAGAATGCTGGTCAGATGGTTAATCCGGGTTTGGTGTATCCATCTCAGTTTGCTACTCCGCAAGTGCACGCTCCGGCCGCTTCCCAGCTGCCAAATCCTCAGATTCTTGTCAGGCCTGTTAATCAGAGTAGACCCACTGACTACAAGTTGTTGGAAGACCCTATCAGAGCTATTGATGGGTTTTCTGCTTTTGGCATGGAAGCCAATGACTTGTGTTTGGTTCCAAATGTTATGCTACCACAGAAATTCAAGATACCTGAGCTGTCAAAGTATAAAGGTTTGAGTTGCCCGTGTAGTCACATCATTATGTACTGCAGGAAGATGGCATCCCATATTGATAATGATGAATTGCTCGTTCATTATTTTCAAGATAGTTTGTCTGGTGCTTCATTGGATTGGTGCATGGGCTTGGAGCGCAGCAAAATCCGTACTTGGAGGGATTTGTCTGAAGCGTTCGTGAAGCAATACAAATATAATCCCGATCTGGCGCCTACTAGATTGCAATTGCAGAATCAGTCTCAGCGCTCAGCTGAAACATTCAAGGAGTATGCACAAAGATGGCGTGAGATGGCATCTCGTGTGCGACCGGCTCTCTGACAATGAGTTGGTTGACATCTTTATGGGTACCTTGCAAGGGTCATACTACGAGAAAATGGTGGGTAGTTCTTCATCGAACTTCGCTGATGTTGTAACGATTGGTGAACGGATTGAAAATGGTTTGAAGACTGGAAAGATTCCTGGAGCTGCTTCCCAGCAGCCGGCCAGAAAATCTCAGAACAGTCAGCCTAAGAGAAAGGAAGGTGAAGCCAACGCGGTGACTGCTCAAGTTTCTCCTCAGTATCAAGCTCCCATGGCTCCCATGCCATATTATCCATATTCATACATTGCAGCTGCACAGTATCAACAACCTCCATATCAGTATCATCCACAACAACCAATTCAGAATGCTCAAAATCAGCAACAGAATCAACAGAACAACAAAAGTCAACAGAATCAAAACTGTCAGAACAACAACAATCAAGGGAACCGTAAGCGTCCGAATTTTGATAGAATTCTGGTGTCATACACTAAATTATTTCCTTACTTGGTTCACCAAGGGGCAATTATCCCAAGCAGATTGCGCCTGCAATTCCTCCCTTGGGTCCGAAGCATAATCCAAATGCGTCTTGTGCTTATCATGCTGGATATATAGGACATGCAACAAAGGATTGCATTGTTTTCAAAACCAAGGTTCAAGAACTTATTGATAAAAAGATTTTGACTTTCGCTGAGGAATGACCTAACATTCAGAATAATCCATTGCCAGATCACGGTGGGCCCGCGGTTAACATGATTGAGGATAGTTCAAGGGCCGAATTGATCATGGATGTTGACGAAGTAAAGACCCCGATGGCTGTGGTTTTCAAGAAATTGAATGAATACGGGGTGTTGAAAGGGTTGCATGGCAAATGTTAGATTTGTGACGATAATCCTAACCAGTGTCGAAGGCTGAAGGGTTGTGTCCAGATTTTGATGAACCGAGGTGAAGTGCAATTTTCCAAGTCTAAACCAGTTGAGGAGGTTGCTGCTATCGAGCCGTTCACCATTGTCTATAGGAAGATTCTGGTGGAATCCCCTAAGCAGAAGAAGGTGCAACCCATCATTGTTTGTCCGCCGAAGCCGTTTCTGTATCAGAATTCCAAGGAGGTACCTTGGATGTATGGGTCTACTGTATTTTCTGGAGGTCAAAAGATAAGGTTTGCGGAGTCTGAGATCGTGACTGTTACATCCATTGGAGGTATGACTCGTAGTGGACGTGTGTTTGCTCCGAAGGTCACTACAAAGCCCATTCAAGTTCCAACCATTGTTCCTCCCAAGGAAATGCCTGCATCTGCAACCCCTATTATTCAACAAGGGGCATCTACTGCCATTCCAGTGCCGACTACTCCGTCTGAGGATGTTTCGAAGAACAAAGAGACACTTGATTATCAAGAGTTCCTTAAGTTGATCAAGAAAAGTGACTTTAAAATTGTGGATCAGCTAGGGCAAACACCCTCGAGGATCTCAATCTTGTCCCTACTCATGAGCTCTCCTATGCACAGATAAGCTTTGTTGAAGGTCTTGAACAGTTCCCATGTCATGCAAGACATATCCGTCGTCGAGTTTGATGATGTAGTGGCCAACATAACTGCAAGTCGGTATTTGGGTTTTAATGAATCGGAATTGCCTCCTGAAAGAACTGCCCACAACAAAGCATTGCATATTTCTGTAACTTGCACTGACATCCTGTTATCTCGTGTTCTAGTGGGTACCAGTTCTTCCCTCAATGTGATGCCTAAGGGCACATTGAGCCAATTACTGGTGGAAGGAAACAAGATGAGACCAATCGCCTTAGTTGTCAGAGCCTTTGATGGGTCTCGAAGGCAAGTTATTGGGGAAGTGGACTTACCCGTTAATATTGGGCCGCATTTGTTCACCAATACCTTCCAAGTAATGGATATTAATCCTGCCCACAATTGCCTACTGGGTCGTCCGTGGATCCACGCTGCAGGGGCAGTTACCTCCACTTTGCATAAGAAGTTAAAGTTCATGTTTGATGATCAACTTGTCATCGTCTGTGGTTAAGAGGATTTGATTGTAAGCGAGTTATCATCTTTCTGATATATCGAGACCGAGGAAGGCATAGCTGAGGTGCCGTTGCAGTGTCTCGAGTTCGAAGTTGTCAGCTCTGCTTCCACTAGTCAAAGTAGATCACCACAATTGACCTTAGCTTCTGCTAAGAGTGCTAAAGAGACCATCGAGAAAGGTGCCTTGCCAGGCTGGGGGCATGTGATTGATGTGGTTGAAAAGCATAATCGTTTTGGATTGGGTTACCGTCCTTGTCGGCAATCTAACTCACTTGGGTCGAAGCAATGCAACTTGATTAAGTTCAATAGCGCGGGTTTCCAGCAGGGTGACATCGTGGCAGCCATTGATGACGCTGGTCCTAGTAGTCAGACTTCAAGCTTTGTACGCAAGTGGCCGCCGGGTTTCAAGCTCAACAATTGGACATCTACCGTGATTCCTGTGGTTTTCCCATATAACATGTAATGCATTTTGATTTCTCATTCCCTCGTCCTCGCCCGAGACGAGTGGATAGCTTGTAAAGGGCCTCACGCTTTTGCAATATTATGTGATCAATAAATAAAAGCTTTTTTTGCATTCAAAAATCATGCTCTGTTTTCTTTCTTTATTTTACTTTTCACAAATAAATGGCAAAAGTTTCTTTTATTTTTCACTTTTCAAAATGGCTCATTCTAAACATATTTATGCAGAAATAATAAAAGCATTGATAACAACATGGAAAACATCCATTGTAATTCTGGGATTCCAATTAACCAAGCCGAAGAAGATGGTGAGGAAGATTGTGAATTACCGGCTGAACTAGCAAGGCTCCTTGAGCACGAGCATAGAGAGATTCAGTCACACAAAGAGCCAAAAGAAGTGGTCAATCTTGGTATGGATAAGGTCAAAAGAGAAGTCAAGGTTGGCGCGTCCCTCGCTAAGCATGTACACTTCGAGTTGGTCAAGTTATTGAAAGAGTATGTTGATATATTCGCCTGGTCCTATCAAGATATGCCTGGGTTGGATACCAACATCGTTGAGCATCACTTGCCACTCAAGCCCGGATGTCCTCCTGTCAAGCAGAAGCTCAGAAGGACTAGACCCGACATGGAACTCAAAATCAGAGAAGAGGTAAAGAAACAGCTTGATGCTGGGTTCCTAGCCACTTCAGAATATCCTGAATGGATTGCCAACATCGTCCCAGTTCCTAAGAAAGATGGGAAAGTCAGAATATGTGTGGATTATCGAGATCTCAACAAGGCAAGCCCGAAGGATGATTTTCCTTTGCCTCATATTGATGTCTTGGTAGACAACACAGCGTAGTTCTCTGTCTTTTCCTTCATGGACGGTTTCTCAGGATATAATCACATCAAGATGTCCCCAGCTGATATGGAGAAGACTACTTTCATCACACCATGGGGTAAATTTTGTTACAAGGTCATGCCATTCGGTCTAAAGGATGCAGGGGCAACATACCAACGTGCCATGAAAACCCTCTTTCACAATATGATCCATAAAGAGATTGAGGTTTACGTGGACGATATGATTGCCAAGTCCAAAACTGAAGATGATCACCTAGTTCATTTGAAGAAACTGTTTGACAGACTCCGGAAGTTTAGATTGCGGTTGAATCCTGCGAAGTGTACCTTCGGAGTTCGATCTGGTAAACTGTTGGGCTTTATTGTGAGTCAGAAGGGCATTGAAGTTGGCCCCGATAAGGTTCGGCCAATTCAAAACATGCCGCCTCCCAAAACAAAAAAAGAAGTCTGTGGCTTTCTGGGCAGACTCAATTACATTTCAAGGTTCATTTCCCATTTGACGGCTACCTGTGAACCAATGTTCAAATTACTAAGAAAAAATCAATCGGTTGAATGGAATAATGATTGTCAGGAAGCATTTGACAAAATAAAACAATACTTGCAAGAACCACCGATCTTAGTACTGCCGGTTCCTGGTAGGCCTTTAATGATGTATCTCACTGTCCTCGATGAATCAATGGGATGTGTATTGGGTCAACATGACGACACTGGCAAAAAATAGCATGCAATATACAATTTGAGCAAAAAGGTCATTGATTGTGAGACCAGATACTCACTCTTAGAGAAAACTTGTTGTGCTCTGGTCTGGGCTGCCCGACGCCTACGACAATACATGATTTTCTTTACTACTTTGTTGATATCCAAAATGGATCCGATAAAGTACATATTTGAAAAACCTGCTGTCTCTGGAAGGATTGCTCGGTGGCAGATGCTGTTAACTAAGTATGATGTCCAACATGTTACACAGAAAGCAATAAAAGGGAGCGTCTTGTCTGACTACCTTGCTCATCAACCTGTAGAGGGTTATCAACAAATGAAGTTTGACTTTCCCGATGAGGATGTTCTGTTTATCAGAGATTATGAGACTCCTGATCCTGACATAGGACCCAAACCAGGGGCGCGATGGACGCTCGTGTTCGACGGTACCTCCAATTCTAAAGGTCATGGAATCGGTGCTATCCTCATCTCTCCAACAGGTTTTCACCTTCCCTTCACTGCCAGATTATGCTTTGCATGCACAATAATATGGCTGAATACGAAGCATGTATCTATGGTATTGAAGCGGCTATTGACATGAGAATCAAGATTCTTAAGGTCTATGGAGATTCTGCCTTGGTCATCGGTCAAGTCAGAGGGAGCTTTGTGACTCGGGATTCCAAGCTGGTTCCGTACCAACAACACATTGCAAAGTTGATTCCTCACTTTGATGAGATTTCTTTTCATCATATCCCTAGAGAGGAAAATCAACTAGCCGATGCACTTGCCACTCTAGCATCCATGTTCAAGGTCAAGTGGAAGAATGAAGCTCCTCATATCCGCATTGATCACTTGAACAAACTAACACACTGTTTAGCAATCGAGGATGAGTCTGATGACAAGCCTTGGTTCTACGACATTAAGAGATATCTGGAAAAACAGAAATATCCCGAAGGTATTACTATCACTGACAAGAAGGCTCTTAGGCGGCTTTGCACCAAGTTCTTCTTAAGTGGTGGTGCACTGTACAAGAGGAATTATGATTCCGTGTTGCTCAGATGCGTGGATAGACACGAAGCAAACACGATCATAAGGTCCATACATGAGGGCTGCGAGGGTGTACATGCTAATGGTCCTGCTATGGCCAAGAATATCCTTCGGGCTGGGTATTACTGGACGACAATGGAGGTAGATTGTTACAACTTTGCCAAAAGATGTCACAAATGCCAAATCTACGGAGACAAGATCCATGTCCCTCAAACTCCATTGAATGTTTTGACTTCACCTTGGCCATTCTCTATGTGGGGTATAGATATGATTGGAATGATCGAGCCGAAGGCTTCCAACGGTCATCGATTCATTCTAGTTGCTATCGACTACTTCACCAAGTGGGTTGAAGCTGCTTCTTATGCAAACGTTACACGACAAGTGGTTGCCAGATTTATCAAGAAAGAGATAATCTGTCGTTATGGCATTCCTAACCGTATTATCACGGACAATGCAAGCAACCTGAACAACAACATGATGAAGGAGTTGTGTCAAGAATTTAAGATCGAGCACCATAACTCTTCACCATATCGGCCCAAGATGAATGGCGTCGTTGAAGCAGCAAACAAAAACATCAAGAGAATTGTCCAGAAAATGGTCAAGACTTACAAGGATTGGCATGAAATGCTTCCCTTTGCACTACATGGCTACAGAACTTCAGTCCGCACTTCTACTAGGGCAACTCCGTATTCGCTTGTGTATGGTATGGAGGCAGTTCTACCCATTGAAGTCGAAATTCCTTCGCTCAGAGTCATCATGGAAGCAGGTCTTGATGAAGCTGAATGGGTTCAATCCAGACACGACCAGCTGAATCTCATCGAAGAAAAGCGCCTTACAGCCGTTTGTCATGGTCAACTGTATCAGAGACGCCTCAAGCGAGCTTTTGACAAGAAATTTCTCCCTCGAACGTTCTGTGAAGGCGAACTCGTGCCCAAGAGATATTCACATGTTCACTCGAATCTACGAGGCAAATGGGCTCCCAACTACGAAGGACCCTTTGTTGTCAAGAAGGCCTTCTCAGGTGGAGCCCTGATCCTCACCACAATGGATGGGGAAGAGTTGCCATTGCCCGTGAACTCCGATACAGCCAAAAAATATTATGCTTGAAAAAAATGGATAAGAGTCCGCTAGATTGCATTCCGCTAGGACAATCTAGGCAAAAATGGACGTCCCGATGGACTAAAAAAAGAGATGACCATGCAAAAGTTAGTGACAATGAAAAAAAACAATAGCAGCCCGCTAAGTTGAAAACCCGAAAGGGCAACTTAGGCAAAAATGGGTATCCCGGTGGACGAAAAAAAAATGAAAACATGTCCAGGCAAAAATTAGGGATAAAGGCATTGACTGTGAACATTTGAGCCTCTCTTCGTCGTAGCTAGACCTCGGACGGTAAAAGAGCATTCCAATAATCATCAACTGGTGCAAGGCGTTGAAACCTAGACTTACAGTGGATGGTGGCCAATGTTGTAATCAATGCAAAACATAATTTCTCTATGCCATTCACACTTGTTTTTAAATTTTATTGCAAATTTCCTCATCGAGGATTTTTGCATCCTTGTGCACACTTTATGTACAAAAATTTTACATTCAGTAAAATGCATTCTTTGTTATCTCAATTTGTTTCATTCCAGTATTTTGTTTGCAAAATAAACAATTATTTGTGATCACATAATACTATAAAATGTTGAGAACAATAAAAAGCTAAATCAATTGAGAAAGCATTATGCATTGCATGTGTTACTGGTAACTCCTACAGGATAATCAGTAATATCCATTGGTAAGCCTAACGCCTGGCTGGCAATGCGATGGTTCTTTGAAGAAGTTGTTGTTTCCTCAGCAGTTCCTCAGCAGAGTCATCATTCTCCCTAGCAAGCGCCATTACGATTTGCCAAAAAGCTTGTTTATTTGCATCTCTCCTCTCCGGCAGATTTGTAATGTCTCTAGGTAAGTTGCCAAAGTGTTCCCAGCAGAGACACTATCCTCTCTTTTCTCCAGCTGCAGTGGTTTCTCCTCAGCTGAGTCGACATGATTTGGAAGGATGTATTTCCCCACGCAGAGTCAGTCTTGGTAGGAAGGATTGATTTAATTCTTTCATCCCCAGCAGTGATAGCCATGGTGACTTAGAAACCTGGGATGTTATCGGTTTCTTTCCCCAGCAGAGTCATCATCCTTTGTGGACTCTTTTTTCCAGCAGAGATTATCTTTATCTGCGGGTCTTCTCCCCGACCGAGGGTGTCGAAGTCGTTTTGCTATGATTTCTGCCTAACCGTTTCACACTATGCCTTATCTTGCGCCTTTGCATTGCACGATATCAAGCATCATGTAGAAACGCATACATAGCATATGCATTGATCATACTCCCTCTCTTTTTGGCCTGATTCATCTCCCCATCAGATCTTCAGCCAAACTTTGCACTTATCTATTCTACCTTTGCACCGCTCCTTTTGCCGCCATCGGCCATATTTTCGAGCTACTTTTTTATTTAATCCCCTTTTACCTCGAATCATCAAAGAGCTAGCACAATTCGTACATTCAGGTCCAAGAGGATTAAATATAGGCAGTTGTCGTTACCTAAAATTTGACCTCCCTCTTTTGCCTTTTGCATAAGCATGCGCATTCGCATCGCTAGCATATGCACTCGCATTTTGTTTCCCCTTTGATTTTGTTGCAGGAATATTCAGGTTTTCCAAGCCCGATTAATTACATCCTCACAAGATCATCACATCATCAAAACAAGCTCAAAATAAAGGTTTCCATGTTTATTTATCAAGACAAGAGATGGAAAATCGGAATCAGGACTTCAGCATCATCTTTTTACAAATTTGTGGAAATTAGGCTGAATTAACCGGTTAGCACATATGCTGTAACCGGTTACTCAGTGTATTTTTCACCAAAAAGCGCAAGTTCTCAAGCAAGTAACCGGTTAGCACATATGCTGTAACCGGTTACTCAGTGCAAAATTTCAGTTCCTGCTGCATTTTTAGGACAGCCTCCTTGCACACTCTTTGGTCATTGATTCTACAATATTCTTGCAGCATGTGGAATATTCTAGACTTCTCTAGACATTTCAAGGCTATTCAATTCAATCCAAGTGCATTTACTCTAATGCTTCACTCCAATTTAAGTGCACCAAGTTCCTTGTTTTACAAGCATGCCAACCTTTGGATGATGGAGTTCACATTGGGATTGTTACCAAGTTGGTTCTAACTAACCGAGTTAACCACCTTGACTCAGTGAATCAAGCCCAACTAACTCCTAGCCTAGTTCCAAACTCAAAGCTAAGTCCAAAGCTAGCTCCAAACCTCTCACACTCCAAACCAAAAATCTATATAAACACACCTTCACTCACTTTTCAACTCTCTCCATCATTTCCCACATTTCTCACACAAATCCTTCACAATTTCACTCTCAATTCTCTCACATTCTCTCTAAATTTCTCTACTACTTCTTTATCTTCATCTCAATTCTCTTCCAAAACCTCACTAAAAGCTCTTAATTCTTGAAGGACAATCACTTTTGCATCAAAAGTGATTATTTCTTGAGCTCAACCTTCATCCATCTTACTATTATACTTGGATTTCTGGAGTTATTTCAGCTTGTGGAGTAATCTTGAGTATTTGTTGCAATTCAACGGTTCGAATTCGCATTTTGGAGCTTTATCGTATTTTGCTCGATTTCGACACGTTTCGTCACCAAATTGAAGATTCCTCTGGTTTTCTTTAATTTTCTGCATCAAGAACACTTTGCAACAATTACCAAGGCACATCTCAGCCTTATAGGTTGGTAGATCTCACTCTACTCTTTGTTTCGATCGTTTCGCACATTTACGACGTAATTCCTTTCATTTTCGGTTTGATTTGTCGTGCATTTGATCGATCTTGGATCTCCATGATTATTGCTTGTGATTTGTGTTAATTGCTCTCATATGGTGTAATTTTCGTGCACAAATTCATATCCTAAGCATGTGGTGGTTGGCATAAGTGATTAAGTGTTGAAAATCACTTTTGAAAAGCTGTTTTTGCTGTTATTTTTGCCTCTGTTACAGTGGTAACCGGTTAGCAGATATGCTGTAACCGGTTACACAATGCAATTCTCACTAAAAACGCAAGTTTTCAAGCATGTAACCGGTTAGCAGATATGCTGTAACCGGTTACACAGTGCAATTTTCATTAAAAAACCCAAGTTTTCAAGCATGTAACCGGTTAGCAGATATGCTGTAACCGGTTACCGCTGTACAAAATGGCCATTTTCTTGCATTTTCAAATGTGTTTGCTATGCTTTCTTCCTTTTAACTTCCATTGATTATCATGCTTGATTTTATGGATGTCTTAAGTGTCATTTCACTTCTGGTTGAAGCATATTCATGAATTTTCGATGCGTTTTTTCGATTATTCAATTTGTTCATATTTTGGCATTATGTGAATATAATCATCCTTGCATTTCTCTTTGATCACATAACATGACTTTGTGTTGTATATTTGTTGATCATTTGGTATTATTTTGTACTCCCTTTCTTGGGTTTGCATTAAGTTTATTCCTCGTGGGTAAGCTTAATCTTGTATAATCAATAATTCACACCTTTTGCTTTAATGATTTTTCATCCTCTTTGGAAAGTTGTTAGCATAGTTTTCCCTTGATTAATTGATCGAAACCATGTTCCGATTAATCGATCCTTCCCTTTCCCTCTCTTTAGGCTTCCTTTAGAGCTTTTTCTCTCTTTTCCCCCCGTGGAGTCGAAGTTTTATACGATGTCCAACGCGCAACACTGAAGCAATGTACAACATGGAGCTGTTATGCTGTCCATTGCAATTTCCGCATTACACTCTGTGTGTTAGAGAATGAATGAGAAGGGAGAATTCCTACTCTCATTCTGACTACTTCAGGTAGGGGACGAATGACCATGTGCTTGGCTTAGTCACCTCTATCCCCAGGATATAGTGTATCCCCTTTCCCAGTCGAGTCGGTCCTTGGTCACTCCTATCTCTTTCAACCTCTCTTTGGATCAATCACCATTATTCTTGGTTAAGATCAATGTTAATTGGGTTAGCAAGCTTCCTTTGTTTCAATACCCTTTTCTTTTCTTGCTGTCAATCATTACTACTTGATTCCCTAGAAGAGTCTCTTTTCTCTTTCTTCGGTTAAACACACTATTCCTGTTGCCCCCGAATCCCCTGCGGAGTTTGCAACCTTCTTTTGGTTCTTCTCCCTTTATTTGGTTAATCATTGTCTTTCAGTTAAAACACCAATGTTTGCACTTTTTCTCAGTTAACCACAGTCTGCCTGTTAACATACTGAGTTTCCTTGGGTTAATCATCTTCTCTCGGTTAATCACCCGTCTCTTCAGTTAACCACAGCATGTCTGTTAAGATACTGAGTCCTTTGATTTAATCACCTTCTCTTGGTTAATCACTCGTTTTTCTTGGTTAATCACAATTTTCTCTGTTAAAACCAATGCTTCTCTATCCCCCACAGAGTTGCAATTCTTTCCTTCTTCGGTTAACCACTGTTTATCAGTTAAGATATCGATTCCCCCTTAGAGTCAAACACCTTCCCTTGGTTCCGCACTCTCTCTCTTGGTTTATCATAGTCCGCCTGGTGACACCAGCCTCTTTTTCCCACCTGAGTCTTACTCTTTCTCTTCGGTTAACCACTACCAGCCAGTTAATATACCGAATTTCCTTTTTCTCTTGGTTTTGACACCATCCTTTTATTTGGATCCCCAGCCGGGTCGCTTACCCTCTAATTCCTATCAATTCTTTGATTTTTTCTTCCCCAGAGGAGCACTTTCTATTCATTTTGCTCTTACTTTCTTGGTTTCGACACCAATCCTCTTTGTTATCCTCAGCGGAGTTTCTTTCGTTCTTGGTTTTGACACCATTCATTTTCTAGTCTCTTACTGTCCGGTTTTTCCCTAGTAGAGTTTTCTTTCACTCTTGCTCTTGGTTTTTGACACCACCCTTCTCTTCCTTGTTTTGTTTTCCGTTTGGTTCCACGAACTACGGAAGCTTTGATTCTGCATTCTGTCAAATGTATGATACGTAGGCACGAGATCGCGATGATCTTGGCGAGCACACTTCCACCCTTCCTTCCTTCTCCCTTCTTTCCTTCTTCTTTCTTTCCCCTGGTTCTATGAACTACGACGCTCTGATTTCCTCATTGCACTATGAGGGTACGTAGGCACGAGGGCCCCAATCCTCCGCGAGCATTTTCTTTATTTTCTTTCTTTTTCCCCTTCCTTCTCTCTCTCTCTCTCTCTCCCTTTTTTCTTTTAGCTAGAAGCCTTTAGATAGATAACCCATCCAAGCCTAGAAGCAAGCGAAATGGTTCCCGTCGAGTACGACGGATGCGTTAGGTGCTAGTACCTTCCTTTCACATATCCGACCCCTGTTCCCGTTTCTGTTCCCCTTGGGTTTTATCGATATTTTCCCTGTCCTTCGGGACTAAATAAAGTTCGGTGGCGACTCTGTGTTATCTTTGGGTGTGCAATTCACTCGGGTATAAACTAGCTATCTTTAATCCTTATTAAGTTTCTTGAATTGATTTGAGAGAGAGAGAGAGAGAAGAGAAAGATTCACAGAAGGTCTAAGGGAGACTTGGTCCTAGACGTTAAGACCTAAATAGATGTTATGTTCCAATTCGATTTAACAGGGCACGAGAATTAGTTAAACTAGATTAAAACCAACCTTAAGGGAGCAGATGGATCAAGATAAACAACCATCACAATATTATTCGGATATTAAGATCAAGACCTATCGGGACTAACAACAACTCAAATTAATATTAATCAAAACCTCCTAACATCAACAGTAAAATCCAGATTCAGACGCCAAGATCAAAGTTTAACAATATCATTCAACCAAGAATTAACATCTAACTGAAATTAATCATAAGTTCAAACAAAAAATTAATCATAAATTTAAACTAAGGATAAATCTCAAACTTAACAATATAATTAACTTAAACTAATATTAAAATCCAAATTAAAAATTAAACCTAAATCTTTAATAAAAAATTAAAATAATTAGTAAAAAACAATTTAAAAGGAAGGCTGCAAGAATAATGAGAATCAACATGGGCTTGCTTCCAAGCCCAAGGAACATGCCAAAAAAAAGAACAATAATAAGTGCACAAAAAGGGAGGTTGGGCTTGGTCTCAAGGCCCACCCGAGTTTGAAACAAAACCAAGGGATTCAAAAAAAAAGAACTAAGAATGTTTTCTTCTCCTCTCGTGACTGACCCTTTCCTTTTCAACGTTATCTTCTTCACTCTCTCTTCTCACCGAAAACCATCATCCCCGCTGCACCATGGCTCTACGATGACGGCGGCGGGAGAAACCTCTTTTCCCTCTTCGGCTTCGCTCCCTCAAGGCTCAAACTCCAACAAATCAAATCAATTTCGGTTCGCAAAAATCATCGACATAAACTACGAAAGTGGAAAGAAATCAAAATGAAGATTTACCTAGAATAACCGATTTGAGGTGCGATTCGAAACTTTCTTTTGATTACTGCGATTCGTGATACCCACTGGTGATTTGAATTTCTTGTTTCCACGCGTATGTTGTGACTATTGTTGATGCTTTACTGATGATGTGTGTTGTTGCTTTTCCACTGTGCGAGTATTGTGATCATTGTGCTAATTTTCTCTCTGCAATGCGTGTAAGCATGTACTGTGATGTGGTGATTTTTCAATTCTTATGCAATGCCTGTGGATATGTGATACTGCTTGTGATTTTTTTTGCTGTGTATCTGTTTATTCTCAATTTTTTTCCCTTTACCTGTTGCGAAACCGTGTGTGTTGATTGTTTTTGTTTTTCACTCCTCTCAATTTCTCCCTTCTCTTGCTGTACGTGTGTGATGTGAATTTTTCTGCCATCTGCCAATCGTGTGCGTCCTCACTCCTCGTCTGTGCGTATAAGCAACAACTTTATATAAACTTATGAATTGAATGTGTTGATTAATGTTGAGATTGCCGTCGATTTCGGTTTTGGAAGGACAATATATGATTGTGATTTCTCTTTTTTCTGTGATTGAAAACTGATGATGGTATTGAATGTGTTTCCCTTTTCGGATTGCAATATGTTTCTTTTCCTTATTTGCACGATTCTGTTTCCATTTGATTCCAAACATGTTTCTTTGTGTGATTGGTTTCCCATTCGGTTTGATTGTGTCGATTTCGATTTTGGAAAGAAAAAATCGGGACTGATGATTTATGATTCTGTAATTGATGAAGATGATTCAAAACTTACTAGTTTTAATTTGGAAATGTTTGAAACTATTGTAACATGATTTGAAAATAACAACTGCTGCGCTTATTTTCCTATTTCTCACAACTCAAAACATTAACCTCTCCTTCATGTTCTACTGCAGCTTTCAACTTCGATCAAAAACTCGAAGCCGGCATCGCACATCTACGGAGCAGAACCAATTCTTGCCATCATGACAGTCTAATTTGATTCCGCAACCATCAGAGGTTTGTATTTTGTTTTTTTGGGTACCGAGTGAGAGTAAATACTGTTGCAGCAATTGCAAAATTGAAAGCATCAACTTCCCGCTGTTTCCGTTTAGAACTCGTTCAATGGCTTTTTTTCAATTTCATATTGTTATGCCTGATTGCGTCATGGACATGAAACTGTGATTGATGCCGTTTAGACTCGGTGATCTTATCTTTCACAATGTGCGGCAGCAGCTCATTTTATTGTTATTTTTTCCTTAGGTGCGCCAAAGCCGCATATGACCTGTTCGATTTAGAAGTGTGAAGACAATTCTACTTCTCACCAACAGAGCATGGCGGAAGCATTCAACAGCTTGAGTTGGTTGTGTTAGCCGTTTTGCTACATTCCCATTGAACCTTTTGTCAGCAATTCAGATGCGGCTAAAGCTATCGAAGAATTGGTTTATCTCTCAATTTATGCGCTAAGTTCCCACTCCCCTCGCCGACGAAGATGTCGAAGAATCCAAACGAACTTTCACCATATTCGACTCTTGGAGCACTCTTGTTGAAGGGACATGAGGGGCCTTCCGACTCGAATTATTGTGGAACAATCATAGTACTGGAGTATCTCTCCATCCTTTTCTCAAAATGTAATTCAATGATAACTTAATATTATTAATGTCAGCCTATTTGTTTTTATTGTACTCAAACTCTATATGCAAACAGCCGGTGATTCTTATTTCTATCTTAATGCTGTTACTAATTGATGGCGCTAGAATATAATTGTATGAAGGTGTGAAAAACACAAGAAATTGGGGGTTTGAATCGAGTTTTTACCATAAAAAACGATTCTTTAAAAATAATCCACTTTACAAATAACCTCCACTTCTTAATAATAAAGCAAGAGAAATCGAAGAAAGAACACAGTATGTTTATACTAGTTCACTTGAGAAATCCTCAAGCTAGTCTAGTCCACCCGTCAAGGTGATTTTGCCTCTCTCAAGCGAGGTCTTAATCCACTAATCAAACTGATTAATACAATGCACAAGCCAAATTGCAAGTGACTAACAACAATCTCTAAGACACGCTAGTCCTAGACTTCTCAAAATTTTTGACCTAACCGGTCTCTTAAGGAAACAATCTCTAAGACACACTAGTCCTAGATTTCTCAAGAATCCTGACCTAACCAGTTTCTTAAGGAAATCAAACAACTGTTTGAAAAATAATTTGTTTATAGAAAATTGCTTCTACACAAGCTGATATGTAAACAGATTTAAGAACAAAATGACTTAAGAATGATATGAATAATAGAACGTGTGAGCAGTGAAGATTAGCCACTCATTTTTGAAGTCTTCAAGCCTTTATATAGCCATGCATGTGATATGACCGTTGAAGGATATTTCTGACATTTCAGAATTATGGCGGCTTGAAAGAACGTGGGGGACAAATAGTACATTTGCGTCCGCCCTATCTAGAGTGGAGCAAAGCGTCCTCATCGTACTGTTGTACTGTTGTACCACGTTGCTTAGTCTTCTCAACTTCCTGACTTCAGAGGCTTCTGAGAGCATGAGTTAGAAGAAGGGAAAACGTAACTTGGGTCTTAAGAGCTTCTAGCCTTCAGAGTTTGCAGAGCTACATCTTCAGAGTCTTCAGCACTTGGTCTTCAGAACCCGTTGTCTAAGAAGCATAAGTCTTCAGCATTTGGACTTGTTCATCAGAACTTCTGTCTTCAGATCTTCAGAACTTGTTTTCTTTAGACATCGTATCAGAGTCATACAACTTTAGAGTCTTCTGAAGCAAATGCTACTGTTCAGCAGAACAAATGTAGCGCAGAAGCGGAACAATTCTCTTCTAATAACTTAGCCACGCTATTTATCAGAAGCAGAACCTGTTTGTTAAATTCTCAAAAATAACAAACATTAGAATATCAAAATTGTTCATACAAACATACTTGTTTGTTATCATCAAAACTCAGAGGTATTATTGCAGAACCAAACCTTGTTCTAACAATCTCCCCCTTTTTTATGATGACAAAACTATGTATTTTGATGACACAATTTTGTACATAACATAAAAAGGTAACCGAAATAAGATGGTTAAGGAATACTTATCCTTCAGATGAGAATCTCCCCCTGAATCTCAAACTGGATGAAGATCAAATATCCTGACTTGTGAACCTTCTGGGTGAACTCCCCCTGGTTGCAATAGGTCAGATATTGAGATCTTTAGAGTCTTGATTCAGTTTCTAGAAGTCAATTGTACCAATTGAGATCTTGAAATATCAGAGCCAAAAACATTCGGATTCCATATCTCCTGAAAAAGAAAACAAGAAGACAAATCTAACAGAAACAGAAGTTTATTGTTAGAATGTAAGCAACTTGTTTTTAAAAAATTGATTATGAGAATCAAAATACCACGTTCATTATACTTCTCCCCCTTTTTGCCAAAATCAAAAAGTTGAAATTCCATTAAATCAAAAAGATCAGAAGATCAAAACAAATCAGAATCCTAAGGTTCAAAGCCAAAAGGAAAAAGAAAAGCCTAAGTGCCTAAGTTCCAGAGGATGAAGAATTTGTAGACAACTTGTTCAGAATCAGTTGAAGCATATCCTGAAGAGAGGTGTTGACAGCCTTCTGTTCAGCAATGCTTTCTCTGAAGATCTTCTGTTCTTCTTTCATTGCCTGATGATCTTCTTTGATTTCTTCAATTGCACGTTCCAAACGCACAAAAGCAGGTTCAGAGGAGGAAGCAACTAGAGCGACTTGCTTAGCTTTCTTTGCATCTTCAGCTTCTTGTGCCAACCTGACAACTTTAGCATTTCTAGCTTCTTCTTCTACTAGAAGCCTTGCTGCTTCAGCGACTTTTTTTTCAGCTTCTTTTTGCTTTGCAGCAAGAAGCTTGAATTGCCTTATCCTTTCTTTCTCTTCTTCTTTATCCTTGACCAGTTGAACTGTAGCAACTTTGGAGGCTTCTGATAAATTTGAGATCCTTTTGAACTTAGAGACTAACCACTTTGAAGACGAAGAAAGCACAAAAAGCGGTTTGGAGAAAAAGAGGTTTTAGAGTTTCTAAAGTGTAAAAGTGGAGTGAAGTGGTGTGAGCGGGTATATAACATGTGAGTGGAGTGAAGAATTAAACATAATAATGGGGATTAATAAATGAAAGTAATCATGATTTAACCAATTCCAAGAAAAATACTGCTCATTGCGTACTCTAAGTAGATGTAGTGATTTAAGATGTAACAGCGGTTACACACGTTAATCACCTTTTAATTAAGTGACATGTTTTGATATCCTCTGAGTCTGGAAAACCAAAAGGTTTCCTTCTGATCAGAGGCACTTCTGACAAAAGCATCTTCTGATGACTAAGGTTAAAAACAAACGCTTCTTAGTTTAAATGAAAATCTGATTTCTTCAGACTCTGACTAAACACATCTGATTCTGATGAAATCTTACTCTGGACAGTAGTCCATTTTCAGATGCTTCAGAATAAATAGAAATCTATCTTCAGCCAAGGGTTTTGTAAAAATATCAGCCCATTGATGGTCTGTATCTATAAATTTTAAACATAAGATTCCCTTCTGAACATAGTCTCTAATAAAATGATGTTTAATTTCTATGTGCTTAGCCTTATAATGTAAGATTGGATTCTTACTTAAACTGATAGCAGCAGTATTATCACAAAAGATAGGAATGTTACTCTAATGTATCTGATAATCTTCTAGCTGGTTCTTCATCCACAGCATCTACATACTGCATAGAGACGCAGATATGTACTCTGCTTCTGCTGTTGAGAGAGCAATTGTTGATTGCCTCTTGCTTGACCATGCGATCAGATTCTTCCCGAGAAACTGACAGTTTCCATAGGTGCTTTTTCTTTCTAATCTGTCTCCTATGTAATCTGCATCACAATAACCAGGAAGAGAGTACTCTGATGTTTTCTCATACATCAAGCCAAGGTTAATAGTTCCTTTTAGATACCTTAGAATTCTTTTAACAACAGTTAAATGAGATTATCAAGGATCTGATTGAAATCTAGCACACAAATGAACACTGAAAAGAATATCAGGTCTAGAAGCAGTTAAGTACAGAAGATAGCCTATCATACCACGATAGAGCTTCTAACGAACCTTTCCACTTACCTCTTCCTTTTCCATAATACATGTTAGATGCATTGGAGTCTTAGCTGGTGTATAATCCATCATGTTGAATTTCTTCAGAAGTTCTTTGGTGTACTTACTTTGATGAATGTAAGTAGCCTTTGACTTTTGGTCAATTTGAATTCCCAGAAAGAACTTCAATTCACCCATCAGACTCGTCTAGAATTCTGCCTGCATTAGCTTAGAAAACTCTTCACAAAGAGAGGGATTAGCAGAACCAAAAATAATATCATCAACGTAAATCTGAACTATAAGCATATCATTTTTGAACATTTTACAAAAGAGGGTGGTGTCAACCTTGCCTCTGGTGAAGTTATTTTCTAAAATAAAATTACTTAATCTGTCATACCAAGCTCTGGGAGCTTGTTTCAGACCATAGAGAGATTTTTTAAGTTTAAAAACGAAATCTAACTTCTCAGAATTTTCAAATCCAGGAGGTTGTTTGACATAAACTTCTTCTGAAATATAACCATTCAAAAATGCACTCTTAACATCCATCTGATATAAGATGATGTTATGATTTACAGAAAAGGAAATTAATAGGCGTATGGCTTCTAACCTGACGACTGGAGCAAAGGTTTATGTATAGTCTATTCCTTCTTGTTGACTATAACCTTATGCAACCAGTCATGCCTTATTTCTGACAACCTCACCCTTCTCATTGAGCTTGTTTCTGAATACCCATTTAGTTCCAATAACGTGGACACCTTTAGGCTTCTGAACAAGATCCCAAACATCGTTCTTTGAAAACTGGTTAAGTTCTTCTTCCATCGCCAGAATCCAGTCTTTGTCCAGTAGAGCTTCATCAACAGATGTTGGCTCGATCAAAGACACCAAACCCAGAAGTGTTTCTTCAGAAGGTTTGAAGGCTGATCTGGTTTTGATAGGAACGTCCTTATTTCCCAGAATCAATTCTTCAGGGTGTGAAGTTGCAACTCTGCTTTTCTTTTGTTGTGGAGGATCAGTGGGAGCAACAACAATATCAGAAGTAGGAGCTTCTGAATCTTTGATTTCTGCTGCCTTTTCCTTAGGTTCTAAAAAACTGATCTCCAAATCTGTAAACTTTTCAACTAGCTTTGACTTTTCAGAGTCAAGCTTATCATCGAATCTGACATGAATTGATTCTTCCACAATTCGTGATTCTGTGTTATAGACTCTGTAGCCTTTTGAGCGTTCAGAATATCCTAACAACAGACACTTCTGTGCTTTGGAATCAAACTTGCCCAGATTCTTTTTAGTGTTCAACATAAAGCAGACACATCCAAAAGGATGAAAATAAGAAATGTCGGACTTTCTATTCTTCCACAATTCATAAGGAGTCTTACCCAAAATAGGTCTTATTGAGATTTTATTTTGAATATAACATACTGTGTTAATTTCCTCTGCCCAAAAGTGCTTAGCTATATCAGTTTCTTGGATCATGGTGCGAGCCATTTCTTGCAATGTCCTATTCTTTCTTTCTACAACCCCATTTTGTTGTGGAGTTCTAGGACAGGAGAAATCATGGGATATGCCATAAGAATAAAAAAGTTTTTCAAAATCTTTGTTTTAAAATTCTCCACCATGATCACTTCTGACTCTGACAATTTTGCAATTCTTTTCATTTTGCACTTGGGTGCAGAAGGAAGCAAACACAGAATGAGACTCATCCTTGTGTCTTAAGAATTTTACCCATGTCCAACGACTGTAATCATCAACGATGACTAGTCCATATTTCTTTCCATTGACTGAATCAGTTTTCACTGGTCCAAATAAGTCAATGTGAAGAAGTTTTAATGGTTTAGAGGTAGAAACAATCATTTTTGCTTTAAAGGAAGTTTTTGAAAACTTGCATTTCTGACATGCTTCACAAAGAGCATTTGAAGAATACTCCAGATTGGGCAAGCCCCTGACAAGTCCTAGCTTGTTCAGCTGAGAAATTCTTCTCAAGCTAACATGACCCAGACGTCTGTGCCAGACCCATTGCTCTTCATTAACGGACATAAGACATTTTACATTCTGATTTTTCAAATCTGATAGTCTGATTTTGTAAGTATTGTTTTTCCTCTTACCATTGAACAGAATAGACCCATCCTTCTGACTAACAACCTTACATGACGTTTGATTAAAGATAACGTCATAACCATTGTCACTAAGTTGGCTAATTGACAATAAGTTATGCATTAGACCCTCAACTAAAAGAATGTTGTTGATGGAAGGAAGTTTACCATTACCAACAGTTCCAGAGCCAATGATCTTTCCCTTATGGTTTCCTCCGAAACCAACGACACCTCCAGACTTAAGTTTCAAATCTTGGAACATATGACTTTCTCCCGTCATGTGTCGCGAGCATCCACTGTCCAGGTACCATGACTGGTGTTTCAGTGGCACCATCAAGGATGTCTGCAACATAGATTATCTCACTCTTAGGTACCCATTTTATGGGTCCTTTCTTGTTAGTCTTTCCAGAGGTTCTGACACCTTTGGATTTCTGTGCAACAGGATAATCAAGTGGAATTTGTGCATGATATTTAGGCTTAGAAGTTTCCTTCTGTGTCTGTGATTGTGGTGCAACAGAATCAGAACCTTCTAGTTCTGAACATTTCAGTTCGGTGCCAGCAGGCACAAAGTGTTCAGACAGAGGTTTTAGTTTGATACTCAGAGTCTCATCAAATGGTTTTGATGGTCCTGAATATCCCAGACCTCTACTTCCGTTTCTGCTAACTCCATAGATCATTGAAGCCATCTTGCTTCTATCTATGCTTTTAGCAAGGAAGTGCTGAAAAGCTCTATCATATCTGATTACTTTATCAGTAACAGATATGTTAGAAGTAATCTCTTTTTCTAGCTTAGAGACTTTACTTTTTAGAGCAGCATTAGATTTTTCTAAAGAATTTTTTTTTCATTTAAATCATAAATATTTGGCTCGCTCTTAGTAGAGTTCTCAAAAATAGCCACAAAAGTCTTTTTCAGAGTTTTGTGTTTACTTAGAAGAAGTTGATACCTTTTCATAAGTTCTTCAGAACGAGATAAGGAAGAAAGTACCTCTTTGTCGTCATCAGGGTCTGATTCTTCATCAAGTGTCAGTTCATCCTCTGATAAGGCTTCGCTCATGTTGGTCTTTGCCATGAGTGCCACGTTGGCATGTTCTTCATCAGAATCTTCTTCTTCTGACTCTGAATCATCCCATGTTGCCATAAGACCCTTTTTAGCTTTGAAAACCTTCTTAGGTTTTCTATCTTTCTTGAACTTTGGACACTTGTTCTTATAATGTCCAGGCTCCTTGCATTCGTAACAAGTAATTTCTTTTTCAGAAGCTTTCCTTTGACCAGATGTAGACTCAGGTCTACCTTTTCTTCTTGGCCCTCTGAACTTGCTCTTTCTGTGTTTCCACAGCTAATTTATCTTTCTTGATATGAGAGACAGTTCATCTTCGTATGAATCTTCTTCAGATTCTTCTGAGTTGTCCTCTGATTGGTAAGCCTTTGTATTTTCAGACTTAGACTTTAGAGCAACAAACTTACCTCTTCTCTGAGGTTCATCTTCTTGAAGTTCCATCTCATGACTTCTTAATGAACTAATCAGTTCCTCAAGACTCGTGTTGTTCAGATCCTTTGCCAATTTCAAAGTAGTTACCATTAGTCTCCATTTTACAGGCAGACTCCTGATAATCTTCTTGACATGATCAGCAGTAGAATAACCTTTGTCCAGAACTCTGAGTCCTGCAACAAGCATCTGGAATCTTGAAAACATAGTGTCCACAGATTCGTTGTCTTCCATTCTGAAGGCCTCATACTTCTGGATTAGGGCCAGAGCCTTTGTCTCCTTGACTTGAGCGTTGCCTTCATGAGTCATCCGAAGAGAGTCAAAGATAGACTTTGCAGTCTCTCTATCTGTAATCTTTTCATACTCTGTATATGAAATAACATTTAGCAGGATCGTTCTCGCTCTGTGATGATTCTTGTAGGTTTTCTTTTGAGCCTCTGAAAATGAGCTTCTGGCAATCTTTTTGTCTTCAGAGTCTACTGGATAACTGTAGCCATCAACTACCAGATCCCATAGATCCAAATCAAATTCCAAAAAGTAACTTTCGATTCTGTCTTTCCAATAGTCAAATTTCTCGCCATCAAAGATAGGAGGTTTTGCACTATATGAGTCTTTTTCATTATTATCAGAAGTGACATTAGAAGCACTTGCGGCAACCATTGTTTTTCACACTTTGGATCAGTACTGAACACTGTTAGGTGCTTGATAAAAATTTAAACTTTTTATCTTCTCTGAACCGGAGCTCTGATGCCAATTAAAGGTGTGAAAAACACAAGAAAGACGGGGGTGGGGGTGGGGGTGGGGGTTTGAATTGGGTTTTTACAATAAAAAACGATTCTTTAAAAATAATCCCCTTTACAAATAACCTCCACTTCTTGATAATAAAGCAAGAGAAACCGAAAAGAAATAACACAATATGTTTATACTAGTTCACTTGAGAAACCCTCAAGCTAGTTTAGTCCACCCGGCAAGGTGATTTTACCTCTCTCAAGTGAGGTCTTAATCCATTAATCAAACTGATTAATACAATGCACAAGGCAAACTGCAAGTGACTAACAACAATCTCTAAGACACACTAGTCCTAGACTTCTCAAGAATTATAACCTAACCGGTCTCTCAAGGAAACAATCTCTAAGACACACTAGTCCTAGACTTCTCAAGAATCCTGACCTAACCGGTCTCTTAAGGAAATCAAACAACTGTTTGAAAAATAATTTATTTATAGAAAATTGCTTCTACACAAGCTGATATGTAAACAAATTTAAGAACAAAATGACTTAAGAATGATATGAACAATAAAGCGTATGAGCAGTGAAGATTAGCCACTAATTCTTGAAGTCTTCAAGCCTTTTTATAGCCATGCATGTGATATGACCGTTGAAGGATATTTCTGACATTTCAGAATTATGGCGGCTTGAAAGAACGTGGGGGACAAATAGTACATTTGCGTTCGTGCTATGCAGAGTGGAGGAAAGCGTCCTCATCGTACCGTTGTACTGTTGTACCACATTGCTTAGTGTTCTCAACTTCCTGACTTCAGAGGCTTCTGAGAGCATGAGTTAGAAGAAGGGAAAATGTAACTTGGGTCTTAAGAGCTTCAAGCCTTCAGAGTTTGCAGAGCTACATCTTCAGAGTCTTCAGCACTTGGTCTTTAGAACCCGTTGTCTAAGAAGCATAGTCTTCAGCATCTGGACTTGTTCATCAGAACTTCTGTCTTCAGATCTTCAGAACTTGTTTTCTTTAGACATCGTATCAGAGTCATACAGCTTCAGAGTCTTCTGAAGCAAATGCTATTATTCAGCATAACAAATGTAGCACAGAAGCGGAACAATTGTTTTCTAATAACTTAGCCACGCTATTTATCAGAAGCAGAACCTGTTTGTTAAATTCTAAAAAATAACAAACATTAGAATACCAAAATTGTTCATACAAACATACTTGTTTGTTATCACCAAAACTCAGAGGTATTATTGCAGAACCAAATCTTGTTCTAGCTTTGTACACTTCAAAATCCATGTGTTCCACAATATTTTACACTTGTTCTTTCACAAACTGTAGAGGTGCGTGCCAAATACTATCTTAAACCAAGGCCATAGGTAAATATCGACCTTGTCTAAATAAGAATCCCAACATGGAATCTGGCTGAGACATAATAAGTTGATGTTGGTGTATGAATCATAAGCATTAGACCTATAGCTTTTTGGCAGTATAGCATTGAAGTGCACATTCATGACAGCGAAGGGTACTAAAAACGTAGAAGATATGTTGTTATATCCAACAATTGATATTGAAAGCATCCTTTTATGCACATTCAATTGAGAAACTCTTTAAGTTGTTTGAACATCCTTTTCAGCACCATGTAGCGGGGAAATTTGTGAGTATAAGCTATTAATTAACTTAACTAAAAAAAACAAGAGTCGCCACCGGACTTTTATTTTATCCAAAAAAGGAAAGGAAAAAAAGCGAACAAAACCTAAAGAGTTTAAAAAAAACAAGAACAAACAGAGAATGGGTAAGGGGGGTTGGTTACGCAATGGGAAGGTGTTAGCACCCAAAACGTCTATAGTACTCTATAGGAACCCTTTGAAATATCTACCGCTTTTTGGTCTAAAAATGGTTTGCTTGAAAGAGATTGAGGGGATAAGAGGAGAATTATTTTTTAATATTTTTGTGTTTGGAGATACTTATCGCCTCATGCCTACGTACCCACGATGTGCAATGTAGGATCAAAACCCTGTAGTTCGTGGTACAAAGAACAAAAATTTGCTTGTTTTGGTTGATTTTAAGTGTAAAGACAAGTCGTCATTTCCAAGCGAATAATTCCGCTTAAGGAAATGAATCATGTCTAAACTTATGAAAAAGTTTAAAAGAAAAAAGCGCACAAAGCACACAAAAAAAATTTGATGAGTTTTTGTATTTTTTATGTTTTTATGAAATGGTCAAAATATGGTTAATATTGATTGACATTTATTAAAGAAAACAAAGCTTAAAAATCACTTGACCAAAGTCAAGGTTTTATTATGAAAGAGGTGATAGTTTGAAATTAAGAAGGTTTTGAAAAAGGGAGAAGGTTTTGAAAATTGAAGAAGGGGTGGAGAAGAAGTGACTATCCTAGTGTATGAAAATAAAAGCTAAGGATAAGAAATATCTAACCACATGGACAAGCTCCATAACATAATCATTTTTCCTTTTTTGATTTGGTCTTGATTCAAAATAAGTCTTCAAAAGAGGACTCCAAGTATCCAAAATCCAAGGTTTTCCATCACAAACTCCCAAGCAATAGATTAAGATCCTAACTCTAAGTCCATAAGTCCATAATCAAGAGTATAGGTCATCCAAAGCAAGGGATAGTGGCCATAGTCCAACAATTAAGAGCACAAGTCTTTTAGTGGTTTAATCCTTTATTAATGTTTTTGAGTCCAAAATGGACAAAAGAAAAATAAAGCACAAGATAATATGGTCCAAGTGGACAAAAGAAAAATAACATAAACATAAACATAATATGATAAATGGCATAAAGCATAAAAATAAAGAGAGATAGGGAGCGAGATGGTTAGTAGCACAAGGCTCTAGTGCCATAAGCCTTCACCGATTATTCCGTTTTGCTTTATGAACTATAGTGATTAAACAATGCACTTAGGCCAAGGTTAATGAACTTGATAGAAGATTGGTAAAACCAAAGCCTCTACAACGCCAAGTTTCAAAGATTATGGACCTAATGCAAAAGATCAATCACCATTAGGTTGACGCAACCAATCAAGGTCTGGACCACGAAAGTTCAAATTCCGAATTGGATAAAGAGGGACAAATGTTGCGCTATGTTAAGCAATCTCCGAGTAATTTACGGAGTAATTACCCTAAAATGAGGCCGGTCAATAGCTCTTTGTGCTAATGCATGCTAGATGAACGATATGTAGATCGTCATCCGAAAGCAATACCGCACGAAAAGGAAATAGGTAACGATCTAGTCTTGATCAAGAATTCAACAAAGAAGTTCTAAGATCCATAAGACTTTCATCTATCAAAAGAAAAGAGAAATAGATGAAGAGAAAGCCAAATTAAACCACACAATTATGTGATCTAAGGCTAAGAACAAAAGGAAAGGGAAGAAAATGGAAAAGGAACCAAAACAATCCCAAAAACAAGCCAAAAAATACATTCTGTTTTGAAGTAACCGGTTACTCACCAGAAGTTAACCGGCTACTTAGTTCAAAATAGCGCAGTTTTTTCAAAATTAACACAGAGCAACCGGTTACTTACCAGACGTTAAGCGGTTACTCTGCACCAGAGTGCATAAAATTGTGCAAAATTCAGCATGATCCACTTTCTAAACTTTTTACAAACACTTTGTGATCATGGAATTGAAATTGCACAAAATTTAAAATAAAATCATAGCAAAAACCAGCAATAAAACACAATTACAAGATCCAAAGGATCAAGTAACAAGAATCTCCAAAGATCTACATTATGGAAGATGAAGATGAAGCTTCAGCAATGGTGAGAGATGAATTACCACTCCGAATATGAAAATTCCTTCAAATTGCTTCAAGATCTATACTCCAAAGCCTTGATCTACTATAATTGATGAAAAAAAATAAGAATGAATGAAGGTTTAGCTCAAAGTTGAACAAGATTCAATGTGAATTCTTGTTAACTTTCAAAGGAAGAAATGTGAACTTTGGTGAAAATTTGTGGTTGGGAAGAGAATTTGCAAGAGGTTTGTTGGCTATCAAAAGCTTCAAGAGAAAATTTAGCAAGGTGGATTTGACTATCAAAAGCTTGAAGAATGAATGAAATAAAAGCTTTATTTATTGAGTTTATGCTTGGAAATTTGGTGAATTGGAATTAGGCTTGGATGATCAAAATTAGGATTGGAATTCAAATTTGGTGGGAAATCACAAAAGAGTGGTGATCAGTGATGGTACATGGTGGGGAATGATCAAAGTGATATAGGGGAATTAAAATGAGGTGATCTAGAATATTCCAAATGTGATCAAGGCCTGAGATTGCTGCCAATTACTGAATTTGAATTTGCCACCATTTTTCAATTTTTCACGAGGGTAACCGGTTACTCACCACAGGGTAACCGGTTACTTAGTGTAAATTTTGAAAAAAAAATGCCTTTTTAATACACTGCTTGGTTCGGCTCGATTCTTTTGCTCGTCAAAGAAGACATGGAAATAAACACATGAACCTTGGAGTCTCTTGAATAATAATCAATTAAATCTTGGAAACTCTTGATTAAATAATTTTTGAATTAATTGCGGATCAACTTTGACTTTATTCAGATGAAATCCATTCGAGCTGAGGGACTGATGTTTTTGGTAATTTTAACCTGTTCTTCCCCTGAAAATGTTAGTGAAAGAAAACAAAATATTTTTGGATTTTAATTAAAGGTTAGTAAACATAAACAAATTAAGCAATGAAACAACTAACAAACACACACAAACCCCAAAGTTCCCTGCAAGGCACAATCCTATAGAAGAGGGAACCAATGCGTGATCTTGTTTGTGGTATGAAATGCAAAAGAGAAGCAAAGAAACTTAGGGGAAAAAATTAGGGTATTACACACCACCAAGAGCATGCGTTGGTAAGAGACATTAATTATTCTAAGCTTAGATTTCTAGCTGGAATGACTGTCGTGGCTAACTTGGTCTTTAACTCATAGTAATAGGTCAGCAACTTGTGATATGATCCAAAGCAATATTGAAAAGGTCTTCAACACGGCTTAATATTAATTAATATCTAAAAACTCCAACCAACATAATTGAAACATGGACGATCACCAATTGGATTTTTGATTCATGAGATAGACTCGAACCACTTGCAATAATTCTTGAAAATTATTGATACCCTTGAACAATTTAAACTCAGTTGTAGCTATCCCTATTCAATCAATAACTTGTATCACCAATAGTAAACAATGAACAAACATGAGTTCACAACTTGGTCTTTTGCTTCACGTCTTAGTGCTTCGTAAAATATCTGCCTTGATGGCCAAAGACCTTAACACACATAATAATGCCTTGAGAGAGTCCTGAGTCTACTGAAAAAGATGACCTTACTTCTTGATAGATTCAAATGATGATATGATTTCAAATTCCAACTTTATCTTGAGTGAAATAACCCTTGAACTGGAAAAACTGCACCACAAAGAAAACTTTGATCGCACATTTATAAGATGTGTGATTATGATTATAATGTCCTAATGAAAATGCATATGAATGAAGAGCAACAACCATTTAAGGTTAGGAAAAGGGAGGGAAACTTTTAGGGGTGTTACACTCGTTATAAGACAGTTAGCATGTTGCATGACTTGATTCATGAAGGATCCATGACTCTGGGAACCACTCTTAGAACCTGTTTCTGTCTTGGTGGTTGCATAGTGTTAGATTCCAAGGACCTCTCCTTGTGTTCCTAACATGAAGACCTTGCCCAGGATAAACCTTTTCGTCACTCTCGTCATAAAACAGCCAGCCTGTTGCAGGACTTTGATACGATTAGATTCCATGACCTTGGGAACCTTATCCATCAACCAAGAAACTATCTTGTGAGCAGTTTATGGGTAAAGAACATATAAATATTTGTTGTAAAGCCTTCCTGTAAGGTTTTTCTGAGTTATTTATGTTACCCTGGATCCTAATCATATTTACATCTTATTTTCTTTGCATACCAAAACGAAAAATAAACTCATGCATTCACATTTCATCAGCATGCATGCATATTATTTTCCCACAACAAAAATAACTCACTAAAAGCCTTTTTGACGTTTCGACACTCATGAGAGCTATTAAAAGATGATGGAGTGTATGACATGAGATCAGATCAAGATGAAGAAGAACATGGTCCGTACGGAAAGAAAGGATGACCAGATCCTAAAGGCCGCAACACTTTTAAAGCTAAAGTACAACAGTTGATTGACAAGAAGTATATATCTTTTCTAGAAGGAAACCTGGTGGTGTACGTCAACCTCTCGCCCAAATTGAAGATTTCAAGGGGCACCTCCTAAAATCAATGGTTCAGACAGGAAGTCATCCTCAGCGCTGATAATCATTGGACATTTTTATCATTGCATTTATAATTTCTTTGCTGTTAGATGCTACTTGTTTTTAAACATTGTTGTTTTTAATGGTAATATAAATGAAGTAATCATGCATGTTTTGAATGAATCATGTCATATTCACTCATTTTTCTTCTCTTATATAAAAAAACAAAAAAAAATACATCCATATTTCTCCCATTCAATTCATCTTCATCAAATTATTGTTTTAGCAAACATTAGAGGGAGGATGACGAAAACGAAATACCCATAATTGCTAATGACATGTTTTCCAATAAAATCCTACTGATGATATACATGCATTGTTTCAAATCCCCAAACACTGGAGAGACAAGGAGTTAGTCCCTAGTTAACCACTTTGAGCTTAGAAGTAGGTGTTTCTTTTGGATCTATAAACCCTTATGCTTAACCTAGGACAAGGTAGTTTGTTTAGTTTATATGACTACACATTCAAATTGCAAGAGAAGACATCCCATCTAGGGATCAACCACATGTTATTCTTGGCACACATCTTGAAGTTTCGAAGGAACCAAGCAAAATCCAAAGGTTATGACGGTTGTTCTTCAATGACCAATGGCTTGGAAGTTACAAGCCTTTCCAAACCAAAATAAAACAAATCATAAAAAATGAAAGCTCGCTAAGTCGAATACACAAAGAGGTGACTTAGGTAAAAAAAAATAGGGCAGTCTCGGTGGACTAAAAGCTTCACAAAGCGGTCCAGGAAAAAATTAGGGATTAAGAAAAAAATGAATCATAAGAGGTCATCAAATCCTCAAATCAAACAAAAAAATTCGGGTGACCACCAAAACAAAAATCAAAGGGTCACCAACATTCATGACAAAAACAAAATAAGGTTACTACCATTTCAAGAAAATCTTGAATCACCATCTTCACTCTTACACCATCGAACTCTCTTGGAAGTCGAATGCATGTGTTGAATTGACTGAACGTAGAACTAGAGTTTATCAAGAAGAAGGGGTGGGTTAAAAAAATTGAGCTTTATGTCCGTTGTTTCACTAACCATGAACCAAGCCATGTTACAACCCTCAAAGGACCTAATTGAAGTAGGGGTTTAATCTAAAAGCATATTATAACAAGGTTCCGTAAACTGACTCCTAGAGATTTGGTAATATTTCGTATTAATATCATATTTTCGCTATATCTTTCACACACTAGTTAAATCAGCACTACGTTTGGACAAATGGTCCCCTCGTCACACATCACCATATCATTCCGATAAATGATTTTTCAAAACCTGCATAAATGGCACATTAAAATTACCATTTTTTTAATGGACAATTTTAACTACAAGTCAATACTTGACATCATGGAAGTTCCAACAAGGAGCAATCATAGAGGAACTTGAACATTCGTCGATGCTGACCCGAATCAAGACCACCTCATAACCCTATGGATCAGGGGCATGTCATCTAATGACTATGATGACATAAGAATTAGTCAGTCTGAAACAAATCTCCGAGCATCAATTAATCTAGGGCAAGTCCCTCAAAGGCTCAATCAGGGGAAAGTTATCTCAAAAGTTTAACAAAGCCCAAGTTTCCAAAGATCAGTTGATCCAAAGTAAACTGTTTCAAGAACTGGTTAACCAGGGGTGGAACACTGCAAGATTCAAGCATTCGAGCAAATCATCCCAGACCATATCATGGTATAATAGCTCATAAGGTTTCCTTTTCAAGATAATTCTTTCAAATACCCTACAAACTGGGGCAAGACAAGCTACAAAGGGTTAGTTCCCTACATACTTTCAAGTTGGTCAAGCAGACCGTGCTAGACACTAGTAATCGTTGAGTTTACAACAAGTGTGGAAAGATCATGCTAGTACAACATCATATGTTGACCATAAGTCCTAGGGCAGAGCAGAAGCACAATCATGATGAGTTGATCACGTCACTACGCTAATGAAATCATTTGCAGGTCGTCATGTCCCATCAGGTAGAAAAGTTAAGGTTCTCTCAGGAACGAACACATGTCATATTAGTAAGGGATTAAACTTGGGGCACCAAGAGCATCCGTATCTATCCTCCGATCATCGCATTATCAAAGACCAAGTGTCGGGAAGTCAAATCCTTTCACCCAAAAAATAAAGCCCAATTCACATTGACAACTACCAAAAATCCAAAGTTCAAACTCCATTGGTCTCTCAAAACAAACGTCCACCTTGCTGGCATCATCATCTAAAGTCCAATAAACATTGGTAGCCCTAACAGATCTCACCTTTGAAATAGGGAGACCAATTCCAAAAATCCAACCACCTATCTGCATTCTTACATGCATTGCATACAACGCTTCACTCATAACTTTCCCGTCGAAACGGGAAGTTTTAAAAAAAATGTTTATTCATCTACATTTTCATATGCGATGCACACATCATTTCCTGTATAGCTTTCCTGCCAAAACATGAAATTTCAACATGCATAAGCTTTCCTGCCGAAATAGGAAATTTAATACATGCATAACTCTCTTGTTGAAACTGGAAGTTTTCTTAGAAAAACTTTCTCGCCGAAACGAGAAATTTTCCTTTTTACATTCAATACTCTCCTGCCGAAACAGAAAGTTTCATAGAAAAAATATCTTGCCGAAATGAGAAGTTTTCCTCATTACATTCATAACTCTCCTGCCAAAACATGAAGTTTCATAGAAAAACTCTCTCGCCAAAATGAGAAGTTTTACTCATCTCATTCATTACTTTCCTATCGAAATAAAAAGTTTCATAGAAAAACTCTCTTGACTAAACTAGAAGTTTTCCTCATTACAGTCATAAATCTCCTGCCGAAACAGGAAGTTTTCATAAAAAATATCTTGCCGAAATTAGATTTTTTCCTCATTACATACATAACTCTCCCATCGAAATAGGAAGTTTCATAGAAAGCTCGCTTGCCGAAACAAGAAGTTTTTCAAATATACATCGTTACATGCATAGATTTTCTATCGAAACAAAAAATTTCATGTGTGACTCTCCTGCCGAAATAAGAAGTTTCATAGAAAGCTCTCTCATCGAAACAAAAAGTTTCCCAAATATACATCATTGCATGCATAAATTTTCTGCCAAAACAGAAAATTTCATCCCCAAACTCTCCTCCCGAAACAAGAAGTTTCATAGGAGAACTTTCTCACTGAAACAAGAAATTTTCCAAACATGCATCACTGCATGCATAAATTATCTGCCGAAACAGAAAACTACATCCCTAACTCTCCTGCCGAAACAAGAAATTTCATAGGAGAACTCTCTCGCTGAAACGAGAAGTTTTCCAAACCTGCATCACTGCATACATAGATTTTATGTCGAAATAGAAAATTTTATCCATATCTCTCCTGCCGAAACAGGAAATTTCATATAAAAACTCTCTCTTCAAAATGATAAGTTTTCCTCATTACGTACATAACTTTCTTGACGAAACAAGAAACTACATCAAAAAGAAATTCTTGCCAAAACAAGAAGTTTTCATTCAATCCCATACCTCATTTCATACACAATTTTCCTTCTGAAACCGGAAATTCCATCCAAAAGAGATCCCTCGCGCCGAAATGAGAAGTTTTCATAAAAATCCAAATATTCATTCATATCCCATAGCCTTCCATCCGAAATAGGAATTTCATCAGACATAATCCTATCAATCATTAATATGCTCATATACATACATGCATAGCCCTTCCGCTGAAATGGGAAGCTTCATAAAAAATGAAAACAAATGATTCGCATTCCTACATGCATTTAAAAATCCCCGGC
Organism: Lathyrus tuberosus; assembly: GCA_022829125.1. Taxonomy (NCBI): domain Eukaryota; kingdom Viridiplantae; phylum Streptophyta; class Magnoliopsida; order Fabales; family Fabaceae; genus Lathyrus; species Lathyrus tuberosus. Next base: position 2,032,588 of record JALAZF010000414.1, on the reverse strand, counting down.
AGTCGTATCCTTGCATACATCTCATGCATCATTCCATGCATGGTATTTCCATCCAAAGTGGAATACTTAACAATATCATAACATAAATCAGGATCCAGGGTTAATCATGAGTATACAGAACAAGCCTTAGCTAAGTCGGCGGTATTTCTTTGAGTGAACCTTTACCCTATATGTGCTCATAGAATTATTTCTCAACAAGTCATTACTCAACTTTATGTTGATGAGAATATTACCCAACATTTATACTACTCTATTCCCCAAGAAGAGGTTACCCTAAAAAGTCTCCTAAGAGCTTTTCCTCTATAGAACTTTGCTTGTAAAATCATCTTCATATTTTATCTATATTTCTCATCTGCATTTCATCTCTATATTTTACCTTTTCATCTCGAAGGCCAAAATTCAGAGTCTTTTCGTATTTAATTATCTTTCACCACGAATATACGAAGACCGCTGTCATTCATTCCTTCTGGTTCAAGGTAATTAAATAAGGGCATCTGTCATACCCCAAATTTGTTCGAGTATTTTAAATTCATCTGATACATGTCCATTTGTCAAGTTTTTTATTTTTAGCCATATGCATTTTTATCATCAAATAAATTCACCATAATCATGCATATATGCATTATAGTAAATAAGTCAGCATAAAGTCAACAATTTGCATGTTGAGGAAATTGACTAAAATTGCATTTTCTCATTATGCATTTCAAAAAATAAATTCATGATCATTTGATTTATCATCAAAATATCCATTTCAAATTTATTAATCATTTTCATACATCACAAAACAAAAATCAATATTTCTAAAAGGTCCAAAATATCTCTTATTTATTACATCATTATTCCATGCATATATTACATCATTATTCACTATTTAATTAAATATGTTTGTAGAAGCCACTCACACTCTTTGCATAATTCCTAAACTATCCTTTCTTAAGCCTATAAGTAAACCCCATTTCATTCACAAATACTCACAAATAAACTTAGAAATAAGAAAGTTTCAGGTGGGGACCAGAACATCAACAAGCCTTAGATGAGATTAAGAGGTACCCGTCGAAGCCTCCAATGTTGTTACCTCCCATGAGGAACAAAGCCACGGAGTTGTACATTTATGCATCTGAGTCGACAATTGGGAATATGTTAGCCCAAGAAGATGATGATGGCGTCGAAAGAGCCATATATTATTTAAGTCGAATCATGAACGATGTCGAGACTAAATATACTATGGTAGAAAAATTATGTTTAACTTTATAGTAGATTATGCAGTAAAAGAAATAGCGCATAACAATGTCGAATTTCTGGCATGGAAGTTATATTTTGATGGTTCAACCTATTCCAAGGGAACATGCGTGGGGATTTTTATCATGTCCCCGGAAGGAATTCCTACCAAGTATAAGTTCAAGATCACCGACCATAGTTCCAATAATGAAGCTGAATATGGAGCCTTGATCACAGGCCTTACTATACTATTAAACTTAGGGGAAACTAGAGTTGAGATCAAGGGTGACTCCGAACTGGTGATTAAACAGTTAACAAAGGAATAAAAATGTATTAAAGATAACCTGTTAATATACTTTTTCAAGGAAAAATTCAATACTTAAACGATTTGAAATTGTGGATATTGAACATGTACCACGAATACGCAACCAAGAGGCCAACGACTTAGCCCAAGTAGCCTCAAGCTACAAGGTAGCTAAGAGAAAATTGAAGAACTTTACTGAAATGAAAGACAATGTGGTGTCGACCAACATCATCCGGTCAAAGTTGTCAACGCCAAAACTGGTGGGGGCAGAGGAGTTACCAGAATTTTGTGAAATTTTTGAAACTTTTATCGTTGACAACTTAGCAGATAATGATTGGCGAAGGGAAATTGTTGATTTCCTTAGAAACCTAACATGAACAAATGATCAAAAAACAAAATATAAGGTGTTGAGTTACATCATTATTGGGAACAAGTTGTTTAAAAAGACTCCACAAGAGGTGTTACTCAAATGCATTATTGAGAGTAAAGCCTACTTGGCAATTTTTTATACTCATGGCGGATCGTGTGGCGCTCACCAAGCAGACCATAAAATGAAATGGTTATTATGTTGACAGGGGGCACACCATGTTAAAAGTTTGCACTGAGTTCGCTTGAGGATGTCAAGAATTCCAGAAACATGAAGGAATACAACATGTGCCCGCTAGTGAACGACATTCGATCTTCAAGCCATGGCCATTCAGGGGATGGGCGTTAGACCTAATAGTTGAGATCAAGCCATCATCCTCTAAAAGCTATAGATATATTCTTGTGGGCATTGCTTACTTTACAAAATGGGTCGAGGCGGTATCTCTAACTAATGTTGACCAAGATGCGGTTATTGACTTCATACAGAGTCACATACAGATATGGGACTCCTAAAACCATAACAACTGACCAGGGTTCAGTCTTCGTCTGCAGAAAGGTAATGGAGTTTGATGTAGAAATGGTGATCAAATTCCTAATGTCGACCCCTTATTATGCACAAGCTAACGGCCAAGTAGAGGTTGGGAACAAAGTTATCATAAGCTTGATAAAAAAATCACATAAGCAAGAAGCGAAGAAGTTGGAATACAACTTTGAATTAAGCATTTTGGGTCTACATGACTTAGCCTAAAGAGGCTACCAATGCTAGACCTTTTCGACTCACGTTTGGACACGATGCATGTTAGCAGAAATATGCTTACAATCTGTAAGAATTCAAAGGCAAAACGAAATCCCATATGACCACTTTTTAAGTATGGCAATGGATGAGATGGTCCGTCTAGATGAAGAAATGTTACTCGCTCTAGATGCCTTGATGAGGCAAAAGAAGAGAATAGTTGAAACTTACAGCAAGAAGGTTAAAAACAAGGTCTTCTCTATCGGAGACTATGTCTGGAAGGTTATTATTCCTCTTGACAAGAAGAAGAGAGCTTTGGGAAAATGGTCACCCAATTGGGAAGGACCTTTCAAGGTCAACCAAGTTTTTTCTAATAATGTGTATGAAATTGAAGAGTTAAACTCTGATAATCGAGTGCTGTGAATAAATGGCAAATAATTAAAAAAGTATATACTGATATTAGAAAATAATACTTAGAGTGTCATTGATGTGGCCAAATGGCGATATTACAAAAATTCTGGAAATCGGCAAGATAATACAAGGCCAAAAGAAAGGGATATTACAAGTGTAAACCTAAACAAAACTTCAAATGAGGGAGTTCACCTTTTCCCGTAATTCCTCAAAATGAGCTTTGGTACGATCGAGTTTTCGGTTGATCTTTTGGTCTAAGGCTTTCAACTTGGCTACTTCAGCCTCTAACTTCTTCAGCATTGAAATGTTCCAAGCTAGTATTAGCAGCTTTGTCCAGCTCACGCTCTATATAGTCCAAGTTAGGGGCTTCTAGTTTGACCTTCTCTTCCTGTGCCGCTTCCAGCTTCAACCGTATCCAGTTCATCTATTAAGTCTAGGAGAGGATGTCGGTATCCAAAGCAGCCAATTTTTGTTTCGCTTTAACCTTTTCCTCCAACCCAACAACGAGAGTGCTAGAATCGAAAACCAAGCAATAGTGACCATGTAAAAGCCATGGGGAACGCAGATGGAAATTAGAACATCTCCATTTCAATTAGTCTTATTAGGGAATAGGAGATAATTATAACGAATCTGCACACACGTCCATGACGTGTGTATTGGTAGAAAAGTTAGTCATAATGATTGACAACAAGCATGATTAGGGTGACGTGGCATAAAATGTGAACATTGTTAAAGTAGATACAAACAATGCCACTTTTTTCCCCTCAGATATGGGTTAACAGTGATAATTTTTAGGGGACATCTGTTACACTTGGATTTTCAGCTACTAGAAAGTAAATAATGAATGTCAATGATAAGACATTTATTATGAGCATTAATGAAGCATCTTTAAAGAAGCATTAATGGTAAGGCATCGATAGACCAACGATGAGGGGTCGACCGAGCCATCAACGCAACGAGACATGGTTTGGAGGACTCTCAGGGATAAATCCCCAAGACCCAACTCACTGTAAAATAAATCCAAAATCTTGAAAAAGGAAGTCGATAGAAACATGTCCAGAATCTCGAGAAGGACATTCGACATAAGCCCTCATTCCAAAAAGGACCAGTCGACCAAACGACTTGGTATAAAAGACTTAGTAAATTGACAAGTCTTAGGGGGCCTTGATAAGCCTCGTCGACGCCATGTTGGAGCAGTTACTATCGAAGGATTGTAAGGAAGTGGAAGAAGTGGAAAACATTTACCACTCAACATGGGTTGCAAGAAAATAGCATCTTGGAAGACACGTAAACACACTAGTAGGAACTTGAAGGATTGAACTTGGAGCAAAAACAGTAGTTCCTCAGTGGTCATAACCGTCTTCGACAATTACTTTGTAAATAAAATAAATAGCAGACTCATACATGAAACCGGGGTTCGCAAAATTTCATACATACTCTCCATACCACTGGAGTACCCGAGTCAAAGAGCGAAACATTTGAGCTAGAAACATGTATGCGTATGTGTCCACACTTTTTTCTTAGTCTTTTTTCTTCCTTAAACAAAACATTTTACTTTTCTTTTGCTTTGTTTAATGTTATTTATTGCATGTTATCTTTTCATTTATCATAACTTGACTTCATTTAATGTCTTTTACTACACTACATTCAATTCACACGCACGTGTGTTCACACAAATTATTTTCACAAAATGCTTTGGAGAATTTTCAAGTTAATCTCATAGACTTTCAAACTCGTGATTGTTCACACGCACGTGTTCACACACACATGTTGGCCTCTTGGTTGTGTATTCGTGGTACATGTTCGATATCCCTAGTTTCAAATTTTTTAAGCATTGAATTTTCCTTGGTGAAGTATATTAACATGTTATCTTTAATAAATTTGTATTACTATGTTAACTGTTTGATCACCAGTTCGGAGTCACCCTTGATTTCGACTCTAGTTGCCCCCAAGTCTAATAGTATAGTAAGACTTTTGATCAAGGCTTTTTATTCAGCCTCATTATTGGAACAATGGTCAATGATTTTGAACTTTTACTTGGGAGGAATTCCTTCCGAGGAAATGATAAAAATTCCCATGCCCGTTCCGTTGGAATGGGTGAAACCATCAAAATATATTTTCTATGCCGAAAATTTGACATAGTTCTGCGCTATTTCTGTTACTGCATGATCTATTATAAAATCAACAATGATTTATCCTTACATGGCCTTTAAGGGTGCATAAGTTAAAGAATATTCAGTCAGGGCTAATGCCCATTTTCCAACTCTACTATGTAAAATTGGTTTCGACAACATGTGCTTAATTATGTCGAAGTGTGAATAAACAATCACATCTGAAGATTTCATATAATGCTTAAGTTTGGTACGAGAAAAGTATAAAGATAAACATAATTTTTCTGCCATAGTAAATCTAGTCTCGACGTCATTCATGATTTGACTTAAATAATATATGGCTCTTTCGACGCCATCATCATTTTTTTGGGCTAACATACACCTAATTGTCGACTCAGATGTAAAAATGTACAACTTCATGGATTTGTTCCTCATGGGAGGTAACAACACTGAAGGCTTCGACAGGTACCTCTTAATCTCATCGAAGGCTTGTTGATGTTCTGGTCCCCACCTGAAACCTTCTTATTTCTTTAATCGTAACAGTGGTGAAAATACTTTTGTCTTGCCACTTAGATTTGAAACGAATCTTCTTAGAATGTTAATTTTTCCTAACAAGGACTGAAGTTGTTTTTTGTTAGTCGCAGACCTGGTATTTTGTATGGCTTTTGTCATGTTTGAATATATCTCTATGCCCTTCTTATGGATGAAAAAACCAAGAAAATATCTTGTATGAACACAAAAAACACATTTTAATGGGTTCATTTTAAGCCTATGTTTCCTCATCCTTTCGAACGTCTTCCGAAGGTGGTTGAGGTGACCATTCTTAGATGAATATTTGATGACAATATCATCGATGTACAGTTACATGAATGTTTCAAAGTGAATCAAGTTTTTTCCAATAACACCTATGAAATTGAGGAGTTAAACCCTGATAATTGAATGCTGCGAATAAATGAGAAATACTTAAAAAATTATAGGCATATGCTTCAGGAAATCAAGATTACAAAAGGAAAATAGTACTTAAAATATCATTGATTTGACCAAAATGGCAATATTACAAATTGCCGAAAGCGGCCAAAAGAAAGGGAAAAGAGAAGAGATATTACAAGTCCAAACCTAAACAGAATTTCAAACTATAGAGTTCATCGTTTCTCTCAACTCCTCTAAACGGGCTTTGGTACGGTAAATTTTTTGGTCGATATGTTGGTCCAAGGCTTTCAATTTGGCTACTTCGGCCTCTAACTGCTTAGTAGTGTTGAATCGTTCCAAACCAGTACTACTAGCTTCGTCCATCTCTTGTTCCATAGAATCCAAGTTAGGGGTTACTAGTTTGACCCTCTCTTCCTGTGCCGCTTCTAACTTCAATCGCAACCAGTTCATCTGTTGAGTCTAGGAGAGGATGTTCGCATCCAAAGCGGCCAGTTTTGGCTTAGCTTTAACTTTTTCCTCCATTCTTAGTGCGATATGGTTGTAGCTCTCCTGTTTTTTCCTCACAACTTTTACAACCTGTTCGAGTAAGGGTTTGAGATCCAACACAATGTTAGCAATAAGGCCTAGGACATCGGGTTTGCTAAACTTTAACAACAACCCTTGAATTTCAAACAAGATGAGGGGATTGTCCCTGGCAGTTTGGAAGAACCCAATGTCAACCAGTTTAGGTTTCAGCTGCCTAAATAATTTGTTGTAGTTGTCGATTGTACCAACAGGCGAATTGGGAGACAAGACCTTCGGGTTCTCGACGATCCTCATAAAGACCTCAACTAGATCTTCCATTTCAGCAACCTTGGAAGTATCCTAAGTAAAAGTTGACACTTCGCTAGCTCTTTCAGAAGAGCGCGACCCAAAAATCATGGTGTAGTGAGTCTGTTTAGGGAGCCCATCGTGAGGGGGAGATTCCCTAAATGATTATCTAAGGCTAGGATCCGCAGCGTCGGGAACATCCTCGACAAAGAGACCCATAGAATTTCCTCTAAGAGGTCTAGTTCTTATGAGGAACTTAGGCAATATAACCCTTGTCTGTTGATTGGTGGGGGTATGTATGATTGTCAATTTATTATTGGTCACCATGACAAATTCCAAGATCTTCCCACCAAGTGGTGCCTCTGGGACAACACCATAATTGCCACCATCACTTTGCATATCATTGAATGGCCGATGGACTGAGGATGATATGAAGGAGTGACAGTTGGGAGGTCGAAGTCTTTGACAGTTTCATCCGGATCAACTGATTAAGGATGATAGCTCTAGGAAGTCATGTCGACAGGCTGCAAAACGAATTAAGTGAGCACTGGCCAAGAAACAGAAATAGAAGTAAAGGGAAGAGTAAAAGGTGCAAGCTCTTCTTCAAGTTGAGGCGGCGAAGTAGCAATTTCAGTTGTTGTCTGAGGTTTCCATAAAGAGATGGCCGCTCAACCCCTTCAATACCGAAGTGGCGCGTCATTGTCTTCAGTATTCTTTTCTTCAAGGATAGTGACACCTCCAGGTCTTAATCTCTTATGTCCAACAAAGGCCTCACTTAAGTTTATGACAGCCTTAGGAGGCACTATGGTGGCCTTAAGAGCACAAGTGTCAGCATTGGAAGCAGGTGGTGGAGTCACGTTTATCGATAAATGATATATGTATTCACTGTTGGAACTTAATGTTGTTGTATTTAATAGGGTGAGATACCGTCTATTAGGTAATACAATTGATCTCACATCGTTGATGTCATATGAGCTATGATGAAAGCAACAATTGGGCGTATTAATAGCTGAATAGAAGAGCATATTACTAACGAATGATTATACATGAGGATAAGGATGATGAAATCTAACCCTAATAAGTTTTCTCATTGTTAACACTAAAATCTCAATTTATTTTCTGCGATTTTACTTTTTACAACCAAACAATTATAAACAATCATTTGCCTAGAATCATAAAAATTGTTGAACATCTTTAAAACACAACCAATCTCTATGGATACGATAATATTACACTTGTTATTAGTACTACAACAAATGTTGTCTTCCGGAAACTGTCGTTAGTTTTTAAAGACATTTGAATAGTTTTTATCATTATAAGTTTTCTATTCATATTTGTGAATATCTATATTTTTTATAGTCACTAACCTACTAATAGTATTAGGTAGTTTTACATGTTTGCACGAGGAAATGATCCTGCAAAATAACTTCTATTCGATTCCAATATCGAAAGAACTACATGTAAGATCAGAAAGGAAAAGTTACAAGTTAGCATGAAAGATATAAAAGAGTCTTTTGTCTAAAAAAACATGGTTGACGCGGATAACAATAACAATTAAAACAACAATGAAAACAATATTTGTGGCATGCCATGCCATACCAGTCAAAGACGTCTGACACACATAATTAGACCATAAAGGAATGTTTGTCAAATAAAAATGAAAATATAATTTTATTCTTGGGATGCTAAGAGCCTCGAAGACCGGAGAGGAAGCAATATTCTTGAAAGTGTTTTCAAATTCATTGAATAGTAAAGTAAATGAGTGATATCTAGACTAACCACTATCAACAATCGCAAATTGAGATACGTTGGAGAAAAAATTCTTAAACAATTTTTTTCCTTACAACAAATTCATTCAAACAAAGTCATGTATTCGGGTGCTCTCTCAATGTGCAACTGAAACTCTATGCGAAGCTTTGGAGACATATAAGGTCAAAACACTTTATTATTCAAAGATATCCACTCATTAAATAATTGATAATTGGATGTTAGCAAAAAGGTGCAATACTCTAACTATTAAAAGTGACCACGCATATCCTTGTACGTACTCCTCTCCCAACTAAAGGGAGTTGTACACCACACACAAAACACAAACAAAAATGGCTATGAATGAAATGAAGAAAAAATCAGAACTAATCTTCCTTCCTGCACCAGGTGTTGGCCACTTAGTTTCTTCACTTCAATTTGCAAAGCTCTTAATCAATACTCATACCAATCTTTCCATCACAGTTCTATGCATCAAATTCCCAGGCATTCTCATTTCAGATTCATACATCAAATCAGCTTTAGCCTCTGAGCCACAAATCCAACTCATTGATCTTCCTCAAGTTCAACCACCTCCAGAAGAACTACTCAAATCCCCAGAGTTTTTCATCTGGACTTTCATGGAAAGTCTCATACCTCATGTCAAAGCAACTATACAAACCATTTTATCAGACAAAGTTGTTGGGTTAGTCCTAGATTTCTTCTGTGTTTCAATGATTGATGTTGGAAATGAACTTGGTATCCCTTCTTATATGTTTCTAACATCAAATGTTGGTTTTTTAAGTCTCATGCTTTCACTTCAGAACCGCCGAATCGAGGATGTTTTCGATGAATCTGACCTTGATCGTCGTCAGTTATTGATTCATGGTTTCTCAAATCTAGTCCCTTCTAATGTTTTACCTGATGCTGTTTTTAACAAAGATGGTTATGTAGCTTTATATAAACTTGCTGAGAGGTTTAGAGACACCAAAGCGATTATTGTTAATACTTTTTCAGAATTTGAACAGTATTCAATTGATGCATTATCTAATCATGATGAAAAAATCCCTCCTATCTATGCTGTTGGACCTTTGTTAGATCTCAAAGGTAACCCTAGTGCTAAGTTAGACCAAGCGCAACGCGATGTTATATTGAAATGGCTAGATGAACAGCCTAACAAATCTGTTGTTTTTCTTTGTTTTGGAAGCACCGGAATTAGCTTTGGTCAATCTCAAATAATAGAAATGGCATTAGGACTTAAGAATAGTGGAGTTAGGTTTTTGTGGGCTGTAAAGTCTCCACCAGAAGAGTTTTTAGAATGGATAGAATTGGAAGGTAAGGGAATGATATGTGAATGGGCACCTCAGGTTGAGATATTGGCACATAAGGCTATTGGTGGATTTGTTTCACATTGTGGATGGAATTCTATTTTGGAAAGTTTGTGGTTTGGTGTGCCAATATTAACATGGCCTATTTATGCAGAACAGCAGCTTAATGCTTTTAGGATGGTGAAGGAATTGGAGTTAGCTGTGGAGTTGAGAGTGGATTATAGAATAGGTAGTAAAGATGTTATGGCTGAGGAGATTGAGAAAGGGTTGAAGGATTTGATGGATAGGGATAACATTGTGCACAAGAAGGTTCAAGAGATTAAAGAAAAGGCTAGGAATGCTGTTGCAAGTGGTGGGTCTTCTTTCATTTCTGTTGGAAAATTTATTGATAATGTTATAGGAAGCAACTGATGAACTTTTGTTCTTTATAATTGGAGCTCTCCTTTCTTGGAATCATGTGATGTAATAAGTCATGTTATATGTTAGTGAGTATATCTTATGTAAGACTGTTCATTCTACTTTAAAAAAATGTTGAATGGATTTAAATTAAATATGGAAATTGTTGCCGTTTATGTATGACAAATATACTCAAGTAAGCATATTCTTTCTATTCAGTTATGCTTTTATTTGGAGGTTAAATAATATTGTTTATTAACATCTGAATGTTTGAAATTTCTTAAGCAATACAGAAAATTTGACCATCAAAAGATTAGTTCTAAAATAGTAAGATGAACCTTTTATAGCAAAATCACTGTTAAAAACTACCTTTATAGAATTAGGTGATACAATATATAAGTTACCATTGATATGGTAACTTAATCAGATTTCAAATAAAAATGAAGAAACTTTTATGATAAAAAGATTTCAAATAAAACACGATGCCACATAATCAATATTTAATGGCAAGAAATAAGAACGATTCAAACCTAGAAAGCAAATATGCTTACGGAGATGCTTATTTATAGACAGAACAGTAGTATATTGTATATGTATTACGAGATTGTAACTGTGAAATTGATAAAATAATTAAAATTATTTTAGAAGAATTAAACCGAATTTAATCTAAAACAATGACAATCAGATAAATAGTCTTAAGTAATAAAATAGTAATAAGTGAGAATATAGAGAATTTGTTTGCTTAATCCGATCAAATCGATCTACTTATTGGGAAGAAATCAGCTCTACAATGCACTGTATTTTAAAAATTGTTACAGATATTATAATATGAATTAAAAAAAATAGCTTTTGGAATTCTAACAAACCAAATTTTATGTTCAATGTGTTTAAAGTGTTTACCAATCCCTTGATCTTGGCAATGATTTGGTGAACATATCTGTTGGATTTTCTTCTAAGAGAACTTTATGAACCCCAATCTCATTTGACTCTATTATGTCATGTATAGAGTGTAAACGGATGTCAATGTGTTTTGCCCTCTCATGATAAACTTGATGATTGGCTAGGTGAATGACAATTTGACTATCACAATTTATTTTCACACATTCTTGAGTAATCTATAACTCCCCAATCGTGTCTTTCAGTCATATGGCTTCCTTGATCCCTTCAACAAGGGAAATATATTTCACTTGAGTAGTAGATAACCCGACCATTAATTGTTGATTTGACTTCCAACTTATAGTTTTCACAAACAATGTAAATACAAAACCTTATACGAATTTTCTAGTGTCCACATTACCTGCATAGTTTGAATTTATAAAACCTTCAAAAGCATCTTTGACCTTGTGTACTTTAAACCACCATTTAGAGAATCATTCAAATAACCTAGGAGCCACTTCAATGCTTCCCAATGTATTTGACCAGAATTTTCCATAAACTGACTTACTATGCTGACTGTATATGCTAAATCCAATCTACTACAAACGATATCATACATAATGATTCCAACCTCACATGCACAGGGAGTACTCTCCATTATCTTCTTCTCTTCCACGATTTAAGGACATTGTTAAGGTAAGGTACAATATGTTTTTATGATATAGACCTTAAAGATTCAACAAATTTTTTACTATGTTTTCGAAATGGAAACATTGACATGTTTAACTTTGGAAACATTTATAATTTCGCAGTAGGTTAATTGATTATTCTCTTTTACAATACTCAATTAAGTTGGTCATTATTTTGTGGAAAACTTGACTTTTAACTAAGGTTAATTGATTCCCCTCCTTGGTTAATCGATTAACCATTTCAAATCCTTCATATTTTTGCGCATTAAATGAAGGGTAATCGATTACCCCACTATAGTTAATCGATTAACCCTGTTTTAAATTGAAAAAATATTGAATCATTTCATCACCTCTTCATCTTTAATGATCATGGAAACCTTGCATACCGTTGCATTTGAACATAAAATATTTTCAAAGGTTGTTTCTTAAAAATCAAGAGGTGCACAGTTCATTATAAATAGGAATTCTTAAATTCAAACTCACCTCTTTCCTGACATATTATACCGTGTTCATATAAACTTTTTCTACAGCATAATTTTTATATTAGATAAAAAGCTTCATCCTCTTCTTTGAGCACTTAAGTATACATATCATTTGATCATATTGTTTCAGGATAGGGAAAAACATGTTACAAAATATATTTCATTTATATCTATCTACTGTAAACTTGTTTATCAGGTTGTGATAACAAGTGTGTAAAAGAGGAAGTATGGTTCTTTCTCTTAGATTGTAAAAGTATAGAAATTGAGGTGCTTTCTTACTTAATTTTGTAAGAGAGACTGGTATTGACTGTAACAAGAATTTTAATATTGTGAAATCTCTCACAGGGTGTGAGGAGACTAGAGTACTCTTGTTTGGAAAGAGAAACCAGGATATATAACTGTGTAATTTACTTTACTGCATTTATTTATTTATTTTTGCATACCACTTCTATCTTTTATCCAGAAAAATAAATCTTCTTTGTTGTTATAAAACCAGTAAAAGTAAATCAATAATATTTCTGATATCATAAATTGGTCAACATTCCTTAATTCAAATGCAAATATAAACCTAAATGCAAATGAAACTCAAAACTAAACTAAATTGAATGTTGAATTACATTCAATAACATCCCTTAATTCACATTCATGTTTAAAAATCAACAACACCAATTACATCCCTCAAACTGATGAAGTGTTCAGTTTTGATCACCTTGGTCAGCACATCTGCAAGTTGCTTCTGAGTGCTGACAAAAACAACCTCGAGTACTCTATCTTGAACCTGATTGAGAAGAAAATGGTACTTAGTATCAATGTGTTTGCTTTTCCCATGCAGCATTGGATTCTTATCAAGACTTATGGCAAATTTGTTGTCAATCATCAATCTGACTAGTTTCTGTACCTTGAACTTCAAGTTCCTGCAAAAATTCCATTAGCCAAACAACTTGACAAGCTGACAAAGAACCAACTATGTATTCAACTTCACAAGTTGACAATGCAATCGTTGGTTGCTTCTTGGAGAACCAAGAAATGGGGGCTCCTAGATACATAAACATGTATCTTGCAGAGCTTCTTCTGTCCACTCTGTCACCACACCGGTCAATGTAACACCCTACTTCCCAACACAACAAATAATTAAATAAAACATGTATAACACATATATCCTCCAAGTAGGATGCTACTCAAGCAACAATCAACCATACTTGAACCACATACTTGAAAATTAAATCATTTGATAAGTAGCAGAAATTATAAAATAGTCGGCATTTAAAGCTTCAACAACACTATTAGTTTGAAAAGTGGTTCAACATCAAAATAAATGAAAAGTTATGCAACATAAGAAAAATAAAAGAACATCTCGTTCCCCTCGTGTTACATATCAGAGCAACTCAAACTATAAGACTTGATCGACAAGCAACTAAATAGGCACAACTCCATCCTCAACATCAAGCTCCTACTCAGGTACCTGATTATTTGTACTCTAATAGAGCACAAACTGAATAACACAAAAAGGGGATGATAATGTGTTCAAATAATAATCGGTGCACAAAATAACCAGGGTATATTCACACATCACAAATCATACACATATTAAACATGCACCATAATAACACATATTCATATTTCACCCACATCACGATCAATCATCAATCACCTAAGTCATACAAGAGTAATCATCAACACACGAACATCTCATTTTTGCAACCAATATGTAATGCAATGCGACATCAACTCAACTCATGCTAGTCACAATTTCCACTTTGAACTAGATTCACAACTTAACTCTATATGCATGCGGTACCAACTCACCGTTGTTTTCTTGAACCGAGCCCCCACTCTGAGCTTCAAGCCCCCACACTGGACTTAGGATACATCACAAGTCCCAACATCTAAACTCGCACCTCGTCTCTTTTGTTCTTCATACGACCCAGGTCCCAACATTTGAACCCCGAGCCCCCATTTTTAGCTCCAAGCCCCCAGTATGAGCTTGGGACAAGTCACTAGTCCCCACTCTGAACTCGTGATTCGCCTTTTCACAACAGCGACATCATATGATGCATGACATATATCAATGCAATGATAATAACACAATAATGAATATAACCCCACTCCAACTGTAAAAAATCACACAACAAAAACAACATATCATTGACTACAGTCCCACTTTGACTGTAATCAATCACGCAACAACAACAACAACAACAACATAACAATGACTGCAGTCCTACTATGACTGTAAACAATCATGCATTCTATGCATCATCAATAGTTCTCACTCAAACTACTCATCTCATCAATCTTCAGTAAGCATAAATCACATAATTAAACTTTCATTTAACAATAGCAATACCGCATCAAATGCATATCCACACATAACACTCAAACATGTTCAATCATCTTAAAATTGATTCACCATTAACCATGTACAATAATTCACATGATAATTCATACATTCACACATTTAACATACATTCACACATCATTCAAACATGTCAATTCATCTCACAAGGTACTACCATAATTTAGCTTAGTGCATTAGCTTTCCAATGCTTTAAATCTCGCCTCGACTGGGCAAGGTCGTCTAGACCTACAGCACTAAAAACTTGAGTTTTGCCCCTGCACCAGCTTTGTAACTCCAAATTCCACTCGTAAACACCCAAACAGTCCAGAATTCATGCATACACAATTACCACATATTATCATGTTGACTCTCATCAATTTAACATGATATTCCATCATTTAATTACCAAAATTAGTTTCATGATAAGGCACAAAACTCCTCAATTTCAACACAGACATTTCATTCATGACTAATTTAACATGAACAACAAACCATAAAACATCAACTATGAATTTTATATTAATTCATGGCATAAAATCAAAATCATATCATTGAACTCATCAAACTATCAATCGAAAGTGAAAGAAGAAAACCTTATTGGAGGTTAAGGGAAACCTCTCTACCCTCTCATGATTTAGGCATCCTTAAATGAGTAATCTCCACCTTACTTTGAAAATTTAGCAAAACCAAGCAAACAAACTCTTCTATGGTTCTCCTTCCCCAAGCCCTAGCTCTCTTCTAATTCTTTCCAACTTTCTCTTTTCACGTATATAGCAAAACTTCTAATAACCCTTATTTCTCTATTTTTCTAATTATATAATGATCTAATTAATTTCCTCATAATTCTAATTTTGGCCAAAATAGACCCAAGCTTCTCTCCACTAACCACCTAATTTTATTGATTAACAAAATTAGCCCAACTCCTCATATTCTACAAATTTTCTATTAATTAATTAATCAAATCCAACCAAAACTAATTAATCAAGCCCAATTCACCACAAATGTCGACACCGGCGAAACACGTCATAACTCACAAAAAATAATTATTTAAATAATTTAATCAAATAATTAATTAAATGAAAGGATAATTAAATTGGGGTGTTACAACCCTCCCCCACTTAAAGAATTTTCGCCTTAAAAAATTACCTAACGGGAAAAGCTCTGGATAATAATCTCTCATCCTACTCTCGAGCTCCCACGTCACACTGCCACCAGCAAGACCTCCCCAAACAACCTTCAGTGAAGCGATCTTCTTGCCTCACAAGTGCATCACTTCACGATCCTCAATCCTCAATGGCAAAGTCACAATTTTCAAGTTCTCTCTAACTTGTACATCGTCCAACTGGATCACATGATATGGATTATGAATGTACCTTCTAAGATGAGCACTATGCCACGGAAGGTAAAAGACAGCGCTTTTTTTGGCCTTTAACAGCGCTTAAAAGCACTGCCTAAGGTGGCGCTGCTATAGGTAAAGACAACGCTTTTGTTTTATGCAAAAGCGCTGCCTTATGTAGGTCTTTAGCAGCGCTTTTTATGGAAAAATACTTTCTAAAGTAGGCCTTTAGCAGTGCTTTTTTTGGAAAAGTGCTGTCTAAAGTGGGCCTTTAATTAGCAACGCTTTTTCTGGCCTTTTATGCTTTCGATTGGCATCTTTAGGCAGCGCTTTTTCAAGAAAAAGCGCTTTCTATTGTCCCCCTTTAAATAGCGCTTTTTAAAGCGCTGTCTAATGTATTTTTTATTTCACTTTAAGGCAACGCTTTTTCTGAAAAGCGCTGTCTTTTCCTTACATAAATTGTGCTTTTTAAAAGCACTTTTTTAAAAATCAGAATTTAGGAAGCGTTTTTTATTTAAATGCGTTGCCTATTCTTTCTTTTTTAGAAAGCATATTTTTGGAAATAATACCATAAACCTATATAATTCATGCCTTTATTTCAAACACATAGGCATTATATGACATTCAACAAGCCTTTATTTCAACACATAGGCCTTATATTTCAACCATTAAGCCTTTATTTCAACAAACAAGCCTTTATTCAAACATATGCATTATAATCCAAAATATATACACCATTATAATTCAACACATAAACCATTTGATATAAATCAACACAACAACTTTCATACCTTATATGATTATTTTCTCAATAAAGTATTCACACAATTCCTCCTTGATTTCTTCCAATTTATCTTTCGAGTAATGAGCACACTTGTATTCATCAAAGTACTACATAATAAAACATAATATGCATGATTTAGTTAAAAGTAATAAATTATATGAAATATTCGATAAATATTAAAATAAATCCTAAGTTATAAATCCATACCATGATTGGAATCTCTATTTGATCCAAATGAAGGATTTCTCTCATAAACCTCAAAACGTAATAACCGCAATCTATACTTGTATTGCTCTAACAAAATAAAAACAAATAATAATATATAGTTGTCTTGTTTTATCAAGTATCATCACTATTATAAGCAAAATTGTGAAAATTAATATACCTCCACTCTGATCCATGTAATGTTGTTTGCTTTAGACCGTGATACTCGAGCTTCTCTTTGTGATCAGATTAATAGCAACCAACAAACCAGTGACCACTGTAAAATAAAACAAAAGTTTAGATGGAAATTTTCTACGCAAAAGATACAAAGATTAGAATGAAAATCTAACCCGTTGCCAGTATTTTACGGGCGGAAGACACGAAATAGAATCTGTTTGACAATTGATTCCCGCGCATCAATTTGTCATACAAGAACCTTAAATAAAAACATAATAAACATTAGACTATTTTCATTGAAATGTGTAAATAAATTGTTCAACTTATTAAATAATAGACACGAAATAGTACCTTTTGCACTAACGTCTCTTTCTTTTCTTGGTTGGAATATGTTCTACTCGTCTCTTAACAACACGGGCGGTTGGATTGATCCAAATAACCTCATTATGATCATTTCTAATATATGATTCATTTGCTATAATATTCTCATCTTGGTCATTTCTAGTAAGCGATTCAATCTCAACATCAATATCACCTTGATCTTCAATGTTTTCATCAATTACTTTGTTAGATAAAAGCACTATAGACCTTTTCGTACTTGTCAGATAAGTGACATAGAACACTTGTTTAGCTTGAGAGGCTAGAATAAAAGGCTCATCTTTGTACCCCACCCTATTAAGATCCACTTGCAAAAATCCTGACTTATCCATTCGTATGCCATTATTATTTTCAACCCACTTGCAACCAAATATAAGAATCTAAAACTTCTCATAATCAAACACCCAAATGCGCTCTATAACCCTAAAATATGACAGATTTGCAAATTTGGGGTTTAAGTCCTTCACACTTGAAATATGAATTGCTTCAGCTACCACAGTGACACCACTATTTTGCATAGTACTTTTATCATCTTGTTCTTTGGTATAAAATGGGTATCCATTAATTGTGTACGCGCTATAAGAAAACACAACCAAACTTGAACCATATGCTAAACATCTCAACCTTTCTGTTATTGAAGCAGGATCTGAATAATACTTTGAATAAATATGATCCTTAAACCAAGGTATAAAACTTCGATTGTGCTCTCGTACTATCCAATTTTCATTTCTATTCGGATTTAAACCTCGGAGAACATCCTTGTGCATTTCAACATACGACTCAACCTCGTTCTCATTGTGCAGAACATACAAATGCACTTGATCCCGTTTGACCCTTGATACTGTCACAACTTTATATCCAATTAACTTTTTTCCTTCTTTTTTTTTTGTTGACAATATGAGATTTGGGGAGTCCAATTGATTTAACATTGGACAGATATTTAGAACAAAACTCAATCGCTTCTTCAACAATGTATCGTTCAGCAATACAACCCTCGGGTCGACTTCGGTTTTTCATATACCCTTTTAATATTTTCATATAACGTTCAGCAGGATACATCCATCTCATATAAGCTGGTCCACATAATTGTGTCTCTTTCACAAGATGTACAACTAGATGTACCATTATGTCAAAAAACGAGGGAGGAAAATACATTTCAAGCTCACACAAAGTAATAACTATTTCTTTTTACAATGTTGGTAAGATCGTAGGATCGATCACCTTACTGGAAATTAACTTGAAGAAAGAACATAATTTAGTTATTGCGCTTCTTACTTTTTCTGGCAGAATAGAACGTATACCTATTGGTAGAAAATGTTCCATTATAACATGGCAATCATGCGTCTTTAAACTCTTTAACTTGAGGTCTTTCATAGACACAATTCTTCTAATATCTGAAGAGTATCCTTTTGGAATTTTAAGTTCACTTAGAAACTTACACAATACTTTTTCCTCCTTTCTAGATAGAGTATAGGCAGCAGGTGGTAGATATGTTCGACTTTCTTTCTTCAAGGGTCCTAATTTAGTTCTTATCCCCATCGCTATCAAGTCTTTTCTTGCTTTAAGGTCATCCTTAGACTTTCCTTGTATATTGAGTAACGTACCAATAACACTGTCAAATACATTTTTTTCAATATGCATAACATCGAGAAAATGTCTTACACACAATGACTTCCAATACGACAATTCAAAAAAAATTGACCTCTTCTTCCACCCACTCTTAACGAGCGTATGTGCAAAAGGCTTGCCAAACTGAATACTCATATCTTTCACCTTTTCAAAAATTTGATCACCTGTCAATATAGGTGGAGCTCTACCTTGTTCTGGGGCTCCATTGAAGGCTTTTCTCCACCCACGGTAATGATGATTAGAATTTAAGAATCTACGATAACCGAGAAAGACATTCTTCTGACCAAACTCTAATCGCGTCCAATCTGTTTTATCTTCACAAATAGGACACGCACATTGACCTTTTATGCTATACCCTGATAGATTTCTGTATGCTGGAAAATCATTAATTGTGCCAAACAACATCGTCCTCAAGTTGAAACTTTCTTTCTTATATCCATCATAAACCTCCACACCATTCTCCCACAAAGTCTTTAAATCTTCGATTAAGGGTGTCAAGTATATGTCTATGTCATTCCCTGGTTGTTTGGGCCCAGAAATTAACATAGATAACATCATGTACTTACGCTTCATACATAGCCATGGAGGTAGGTTATAAATCATAATAATCACAGGCCATGTGCTATGTGAGATACTTTGAAGACTGTGTGGGTTCATTCCATTAGTAGATAATGCCAAGCGAAGGTTTCTTACTTCTTTTCCAAATTCAGGGTAATCATTATCAAGTTTCATCCACTGTGGTGAATCTGCCGGATGTCGAAACTTTCCATCAATAATTCTTTCATCTGTATGGCAAGTTAAGTGACTTGCATCAGTTTCACTACGAAACATGTGTCTAAATCTCGGAATTATAGGAAAATACCATAAGACTTTTGCTGGAGACAAATTTTTCTTATATCGAGATACACCGCATTTAGTACACTCATTTAACGATGCATACTCATTTCAAAACAAAACGCAATCGTTTGGACATGCATGTATCTTATCATAGCTCATGCCAATAGAGCACAACATCTTTTTGGCCTCATATGTTCGATTGGGAAGAACATTATCCTCTGGAAGCATATCTTTCATAAGGGCTAATAACTCTGTGAGACTTTTATCCGACCATCCATTGCCCGCTTTTACGTTGTACAACTTTAATACCGCAGACAATCTTGTAAATTTAGTGCAACCATTATACAACGGTTTCTCTTCATCGCTTACCAACCTCTCAAACATTTTGGGACAATCCTTAAGATCTTCTTTAAGTGCTTCTGCAATCTCTTTGACTCAATCACAATCGTATGTATCCGTGCAATTGTCGTTTGAAGCATAGGTCGTATTATCCCCCGATTCAACATTCCCGTTACTTTTCTCACCATGCAAATTCCAACATGTATAACTTCGATCAATTCCATGCCTCATTAAATGCGATGCCAACTGAACCGCGTCAACCCGACTCCCATAACAGCAATCCAAGCAAGGACATGTCTTTCGACTGGGGTCTTTGGCATGCGCAACAGCTAACTTAACAAATTCTGATACCCCATTCTCGTACTCTTTCGATAATCAACTTGAAGACATCCATTTCTTATCCATGGTTTTACTAATTAAGCTAAACAAAAACAAAATAAAAACTATTTACCTGTAGGGAAGTCAACAGCTTCTGGACCCACACAGTGTAAGATTCTTTGAAACAATCAGACTTTCACTCTTCACAAGTAACCCCTATAGCAAATTCACTAAGTTAGAATTGATGGTGTATGCCAAATATAACAGGACAAATTTAGTATATAATAGGACAAACAAGATATATCGGAGAAACAAGTCAAAGTCTCAAGAATCAATTAATTTCAACAATTTCATTTTCATTTTCATCACTAACATACCAAATATAACAATTAATTTCATTATCATACCAAATCATCACTAACATACCAAATCATCAATTAATTTCAACAAATCATCACTAACATTCAACATCAACTTACAAAATTAACACCAATTCCCAACATAAATCCACCACAAATATCACTATTTATCATCTTCAACTTTACTACAACAACAATTTCAAAATCAAATTCAAACAACAACCACATCAACACTAATTCACCAAATCGACAACAACCACATCAACAATTTGATACTCTAACAACACTCATTTTTCTATAACACTCATTTTTCTAACAACCCTCATTTTTGTAATGGATATAATTTCCTATAATATAACAACACTCATTCAAACTACATTCAAACTAAAAACAAAACAAGATGCTCAAGAACAAACCCTCAAGAACATTAAATAATCACTGAAACTCAAGAACAAGCAAAAGAAACAGTGACACTCATGGAGGAATGCCGTCGAGGAACAGTGCGAAGGAGAAGAAGGACAGAGGAACGCCGGTCGGAGAAGAAGGACAGAGGAATACCGGTCGGAGAAGAAGGACACAGGAACGCCGGCCGGAGAAGACGAACAGAGGAACAGTGCGGAGGGAGAAGTCACGAGAGAGGGGGAGACACGGCGGAAGGAGAAGTCGCGAGAGAGAGGGAGAAACAAAACAAATGATTAGGGCGTTCTGAAATAATGAAAAGTTTTTTAATATTTATGAAATAATAACATAAGGCAGTACTTTTGGAAAGCGTTTTCTTATGCATTAGCTTTAGCAGCGTTTTTTCTCTAAAAGCGCTTTCTTTTTAATTGCCTATAGCAGCGCTTTCAGAAAGCGCTTTCTAATGTGTGACCTACGTAAGGCCTTTAGCAGCGCTTTTTAAAAGCGTTTTCTAAAGTGTGCCTTTAGCAGCGCTTTCCTAAAAGCGCTTTCTAAGGTGTCACAGTTGTATGGCTTTTAGCAGCGCTTTTAGGAAGCGCTTTCTAAAGTAGGCCTTTAGGCAGCGCTTTTTTTCAGCGTGTTTTTTTTAAAACATATAGCAGCGCTTATGATAAAAAGCCCTGTCTATGTAGTCCTGCCAAAAAGCAATTTTGGCGTAGTGGAGACACATGAAACTCTTCATGAATATTCAAAAGATACGGCGGTAATGCAACTCAATAAGCCACCTCTCCTACCTTCTGAAGAATCTGAAACAGACCAATGAAACACGTTGTAAGCTTCTTAGACTTCAACGCATTGCCAACACTAATTACCAAAGTAACTCTCAAGAACAGATGATATCCCTCCTAAAACTCAAGTGTTTTCCTCCTCTTGTCATGATAGCTCTTCTGACGACTCTGTAAAGCTTTCATCTTCTCATGGATCATCTTGATTCTTGATCTTCTCAATAGTTTGTTAAACTTACTCAGGTCCAAGCACAACACTCTCACTAGAATCATACCAACACAAATGTGTCCTACACCTTCTACCATACAACGCCTCAAAAGGTGTCATTCCAATACTAGAATGGAAATTGTTGTTGTAGGTGAACTTAACCAACAGTAAGTAAATGTCCCAATTACTTCCCTGATAAAAAACACACGCTCTCAGCTCAGTAAATCCTCCAAATACTGAATAGTCCTCTCTGTTTGACCATCTGTTTGCGGATGGTAAGCTTAACTCAACTTCATCTTAGTACCAAAGGCTTCATGCAAGTCCTGCCAAAACCTCGATGTGAACCTGGGATTCCCACCCGACATAACACTCGAGGGAATACCATGCAAGATAACAACATTCTCAGTATATAACTCGACTAACTTCTGCATAAGATAACTGGTCTTAATCGGTATGAAATGAGCTGACTTAGTCCGTCTACCAACAATAATCCGCATGGAATCAAATCCTTTCGTCGTCCTCAACAAACTCATCACAAAGTCCATGGAAATGTTGTCCTACTTCCACTCAGAAATACTCAACGGTTGCATTAATCCCGACGATTTCTGATGTTCAATCTTACACTTCTGGAAAATCAAACATGCATAAACAAACTCGGCTACATCCTTCTTCATTCCTGGCCACCAAAACATTTTCTTCAAGTATTGATAAATTTTAGTAGCGATGGGATGAATACTCAGACCACTCCTATGACCTTCCTCAAGAATACTCTTCTTAAGTTCTAGCAGATCAGGTATGTAAACAGTGTCTCTAAATCTCATCACATCACTTTCATTGACCCTGAAGTTACCTTATTTACCTTGATTTATTAACACTATCCAATCAACCAATTCCAAATCAAATTTCTAACCTTCTCCGATTTCTTCAAGGATTCCATTGGTCAACTTTAACATTGCTAACTTCACACTATCAGGGGTCTCTTTACACACCAAACTCATGTCTCTGAATTTCTCAATCAACTCCAATTCTCGAACCATATGCATTTACATATGCAATGGCTTTCTGCTCAAAGAATCAGCTAAAACATTGGCTTTACCAGGATGGTAACTCAAACCAAAATCACAATCTTTCATAAATTTGAGCAACCTCTTCTGCCTCATATTCAACTATTTCTGATCGAAGAGATACTTCAAACTCTTATGGTCACTGAACAATTTGAAATTCTGGCATGGCAGATAGCAGATGTCCTAACACATGTTAAGACATTATTCTCTGCACAGCTTTAAAACAAGAACCGAACAACAAACTGATATTCAGAATATCAGTACCAGCAGCAAGACAGATGTTTCGACATCTGTTACAACATGTTAATCAAAACTGAACTGTAAATTGCAGAATGATAAACAACACAGAATATGATAACCCAGTTTGGTGCAAATCACCTACATTTGGGGGCATACCAAGCCAGAAAGAATAATCTACTATCAGTAGTATAGTTTTATGTAAACAATCGCTAGTTTACGGTAAACAATCTCTGGTTTACCTATCACTACCCAATGAAAACTTTATCTAAGAACTCCATCCTAGATAAGAGAAACTCATCTCACTCCCTAAATCACAACATGTGATTATCTAACAGTTATAATCACAATAACTATATCATCCAACTTGAAAGACACCTCTTTCAATACAAAGTTTAGCCAAACATTCTTGACTAACAAGTTAACTTGGATTTACTTAACAACTTTGTCACACCCTAATTTTTGACCTTAAGATTCCTTGATCTTTTGCATGTCATTCTAGGTCAATACCATCTTGCATATCCCAATTTATAAGTTAGGACAAACTTCTTGAATTTACAGACGAGTCAGTCAAACTAAAAGTCGGTTCCGATTAATTTCAAAACCTGACAAAATACTGTATTTTTCCGAGTGATTTTATCTCACGTTAATAATTTTAGTGCAGTCATTTTATCCTTGAGCATCTTGGTGCCCGATCTTTTAGTCATTTTTTTAACTATTTCATTTTTATTTTTATTTTTATTTTTAATCATGTAATTTATTTTGGAAATTTAGTTTAAATTTATTTAATATATTTTCTTTTATAAAAAAAAACACGGAGACATCGTATTTAATTCATTTTATTTTCTGTCTACTAATAAAAAACACAAAACTTTTTTTTTTATTTATAAAAACACAAAAACACTATTCTTAATTCTTTTAAATATTATTGTCCAAACTCCTAATATATATGAATCACATGAAATCTAGAGCATTCGTTAAAAATTCACTAACCACGCTCCCATTCTTACGAACCCTTACTAACCTATTCATCCACTTGTACAAAAATTAATCATAATCCCTCTCAGTCCATATTACACGTATGAACCGCTTCCATTATCAGCCAAATTCTTACACAACCTTCAATTTTAATCATACCTTCATCCATCAATTTCAATCTCTTACACAATTTTAAAACAATAAATTAAAACATTCTTATATATTAATGAGTATGACATTAAAACAAGATAAAATTTTATGATATTAAAACATTAAGATTTAATTAAAAAACCATTAATTCTTTCTTATATCTTAATTCCTTTTTAAATGTGAGAATTTTGAAAACTGCTTATAAAAAGTATTAGTCATAATAACATTTAATAGAAAATAAGAAATATATTATATATATATATATATATATATATATATATATATATATATATATATATATATATATATATATATATATATATATAAAATAGAATTCCTTAAAAAAATTATTATTATTTACCCAATAAATTACTCAATTAATGATAAGGATATAGTAAATTACTATTATTTAATATGATATTAAAACAATAGTTTGTTATAACTTTAAAACAATAAATTACTATTATAATATATATTTTTATTTTTTTACATCAATGGAAAATATTTCTTAAATCATTATTTTAATGGTATAAACTTTAATTAATGAAGAAAATTTGGTGCATAAATCAATTAATAATTAAATATAATTAATAATTAAATTAGAGAAGAGATTTCAAATTTATTAGTGTTAATAGTACAATAAACATTTATCATTAATAATTATTTGAATATTAGTGTAGAATTAATTAGTTATGTAAGTATTATTAAAAATATTTATTTCGTGCGATACCCATATGAGTACCCATGTGATCGGCCGAGTACTTATTTTTTTAAAATTAGAATTAATAAAAGTTAATAAATACAAAAAATATAATTTACATTTAAAAAAATCAATACGCGCAGGCATCATTTGATATTTTTTATAAAAATATTTATGCAATGTTTTAGTTTTATAAATATCAAATAATATCATAGTATTTGTAAATATTTTTTTTATTTAATAAATAAATATCATCAACTTAAATAAATACATTTTATGTAAATATTATTACAAATATCTATTTTTTGGGATACTCATATCAGTACCCGTGTGTTTGCCTGGGTACTGATTAACCTATAACACTACCGACCTAATTTATAAAAAAAAACTTTTTTTTCTCTCAAAGTTTAAGACAAGATAATAAATTTAATTTTAGTTATTTATTACTTAATAAAAATAAAAATTATTTATTACTCTTTTCTTATAAACTTTTGAAATTATATAATTAGTGTCATATTAAAAAAAAAATTGAAACTCAATATCTCATATTAATTATAAATGATTATCCATCCATTCAATTTCTAACTCTATAAACAGTACATATTAAAAGTTTTATAACCTTAATATTTTACTAATTAATATAAATATATATCTTGCAATCAAAATTATAGAGCATTTATTTCTTATTATTATTATTATTTTCCAATGTCTGACAATTCAATATTCTGTCTAATGATGATTTTACTATTTAATGTATTTATCCCTCTCAATTTGAATGTTTATTTACACTTCTTATATATATATATATATATATATATATATATATATATATATATATATATATATATATATATATATATATATATATATATATAGGGAACGTATCATATGAGAATGTCATTTTTATGTAAGAACATGAGAATGATTCTGAACCAT
The DNA here is from genome assembly GCA_022829125.1 of Lathyrus tuberosus. NCBI lineage: Eukaryota > Viridiplantae > Streptophyta > Magnoliopsida > Fabales > Fabaceae > Lathyrus > Lathyrus tuberosus. Next base: position 2,006,035 of record JALAZF010000414.1, on the reverse strand, counting down.
TAGATTTTTAAAATAAATGGTGAAGATTATGTGTCAGTTTTTTTTCTCTCTCCTCCATCATTTATTTTAAAAATGAAGGAGAGAGAAAAACAAAAACCACACATAATCTCCACCATTTATTTTAAAATCTAATGATTTATATTCATTATCATGTTCTCACATAAAAATTGCATTCTCATAAGATATGAACCCTATATATATATATATATATATATATATATATATATATATATATATATATATATATATATATATATATATATATATATATATATATATATATATATATATATTATGACATTAAAACAATAAATTAAAACATTCTTATATATTAATGAGTATGACATTAAAACAATAAAATAATTTATGATATTAAAACATTAAGATTTGATTAAAAAACCATTAAGACTTTCTTATATATTAATTCCTTTTTAAATGTGAGAATTTTGAAAACTCCTCATAAAAATTATTAGTCATAATAACATTTAATAGAAAATAAGAAATATTATATATATATAGAATTCCTTAAAAAAATTATCATTATTTACCCAATAAATTACTCAATTAATGATAACGATATAGTAAATTAATTACTACTCCCTCCGTCCCATAATATAAGCAAATTTTACTTTTTAGATACATTGAATAATTAACGTATTTGATCTATATATAGATCAGATACATTAATCATTCATGTACCTAAAAAATAAAATTTGCTTATAATATAAAACGGAGGAAGTATTATTTAATATGATATTAAAACAATAGTTTATTATAACTTTAAAACAATAAATTACTATTATAATATATATATTTCTTTTTTACATCAATAGAAAATATATCTTAAATCATTATTTTAATGGTATAAACTTCAATTAATGAAGAAAATTTGGTGCATAAATCAATTAATAATTAAATATAATTAATAATTAAATTAGAGAGGAGATTTCAATAAACATTTATCATTAATAATTATTTGAATATTAGTGTAGAATTAATTAGTATTAATAGCATAATAAATATTTAAAAAAAAATATTTTTATACTACCATTTTAATATAGAGTGATATAACAGTTATAACCTCCAAAAATAGTTGATATAATAATAAATTCTCATCTTCCACGATAAACTAATAATTTTTTTTTAGGTTAATAAGATAGTGTTGTAAGAGAATATATATATATATATATATATATATATATATATATATATATATATATATATATATATATATATATATATATATATATATATATATATTGTTATGACATTAAAACAATTTTAAAATAATAAATTAAAACATTCTTATATATTAATTAGTATGACATTAAAATAATTAAAAAATTTATGATATTAATACATTAAGATTTGATTAAAAAAACATTAAGACTTTCTTATATATTAATTCCTTTTTGAATATGAGAATTTTGAAAACAGCTCATAAAAAGTATTAATCATAATAACATTTAATAGAAAATAATAAATATATGATATATATATATATATATATATATATATATATATATATATATATATATATATATATATATATATATAGGGAACGTATTATATGAGAATGACATTTTTATGTGAGAATATGAAAATGAATCTGAACCAGTGGATTTTAAAATAAATGGTGCAGATTATGTGTCAGTTTTTTTTCTCTCTCCTCCATCATTTATTTTAATAATGGAGGAGAGAGAAAAATAAAAACCACACATAATCTCCACTATTTATTTTAAAATCTAATGATTCATATTTATTCTCATATTCTTACATAAAAATTGCATTCTCATAGGATATGAATCCTATATATATATATATTCTAGAAAGCAACTTCATAAAGGTTCCCACTTTCACACACCTGAGTTTTTCTTCAATTAATCATATTTTTCTTTTGGTCGTTTGAATAATAATGGTTTGAAGTTTGAACTGAAGGTTTCAAACCATGACAATTTATACATATGTTTACATTTAAAATTAAAAACAAAACAAAATATAATTAATAAAAATTAGTAAATTTTTTATTTACTAAATATTAGTATGATATCTGTGCGTTCGCACGGATACCCGTCGGTGACGCACATTTGTTTTCATTTAAAATTTGGAAAAAAGTAAAATTAATAAAAAATAGTAAATATAAAAAAATATAATTTATATTTTAAAAAAATAGAATCAATACCCACAGACATCAGTGGGTATCTTTTATAAAAATATTTACGTAATGATTTAGTTTTATAACTATCAAATAATATTATACTATTTGTAAATATTATTTTAATTGTATAAATAAATATTATTAACATAAATAAATATATTTTATGTAAGTATTATTACAAATATCTATTTCTTGCGATATCCATTTCACTACACGTGTGATCACCCTATTATGGTGTGTTAAGCGTATTTGATTTATTTTTAAAATAGGATTAATAAAAATTAATAAATATAAAAAATATAATTTATATTTAAAAAAATATATAATTTATAATGAATCATTGAATTTGTTTATTTTTTTCATAAATATTTTAATATATGATAAAATTTATTTAATGAGAGTAATTAATGCCATGAATAAGACAATTAAAAAAATATTTAATGACGTATTAAAGATATCATTAATTATAGTATTTGTTTACAAATAAATTAATACTTTTAGAATAGATAGTACAATTATAGTATTTTCCATAAATTGTCTAGTATATTGATCTTGTATCAATGAAAAGTCAATATATTATATAATATAAATTGAAATATTATAAAAATATGTTATTTTTTTTATGAAATTTCAAAGTTGTTGAAATATATATTTTATCTATTTACTTTTAATTGTTTTTTTGTTGAAAAATAATAGCTAAATGTAAGTAAATTATAAATAAAGATTCATATTAAAAAATATAATTAATGACATAAAGAATAATAAAATTGATTAATATAGTAAAAACAATGGTATAAATGGAACAAAAGATTAGTAACATAAATTTATATTTTAATACTACTAATTTTGATTTTGTTTATCTTTAATTTCTTTGTAATTTATATTTATATCCAATGTTCAAGTTTTAAAATTGATTTTTATAATTATGACCTGATATAAATTGCATACAAATTATATTTTTATTGATGTGATGTTGGAAGGTGTGAGAAAGACACAAGAAATGGGGTTTGAATTGTGTATTTACTTTTTTAACAACTTTTCGCTTCTTGTCAATAAGACAATATACGTTACATTAGAGTTCGTTGAGAGACTCTGACTTGCGAAGTTATATTCAGACTTGACAATGCTTAGAGCATGAGAACCAATAAGAGTCTGAACGCTATGTACAACATTCAGAACTTGCAGAGCGGAAGCTTATCAGAGTTACAGGGTTCTGACTTGCTTATGTAAGGTTCTGATTCTCAGTATAGAAACATAAACAAAGACATTAAGCATAAGAGTAAAGAACACATGATATATCCTGGTTCACCACAAAGGCTAATCCAGTCCACCCTCCTCAGGTGATTTCGCCTTGAACACAAGGTCTTAATCCACTATAATCAATCTCGATTACAGATGCACGAGCACATAGCTGGTGACTAACAAACTGCACAGCCACACTGTGACTAACATACAATGAACCGTTCAGGGATTCAACTTAATAAATATAACGAACATTGACCTGGAGGTTCCAATCTCGCAAGATCTACTGCTAGGATTTCACAGCTAGACGTTCAGGGATTCATCGCAATGAATATAACGCTACTGACCCTATTTCAGGATTTCCCACAATGACATCTCGCCATTGTCTTCTTGAGTCTCCGGTCACACTCACCACTCAAGGAAACCTAATTCACCAAGAATTAGTTATACAGGAGATTACAATAGTGCTTCTTAACAAGCAGATTACTCCTAAGTTTAAGTACAAAGAACACATAAGTGTTCAAGCAAGATATGAGCAACAAGTCCTTGCAATCCTAAGAAACTACAAATATGTATAAAGATTTGACAGTTGTTGACATCTTGTAGATCTTCTTGAGCAGTGTGTATAGTTGTTCACAACGGTAACATTTGACTTCCAAACATCTGAGGCTTCTGACGGTAATTTGATGAAGCATGAGTAGATCCTTCTTGATAGGATATCTGATACGTCAAGTCTTCAGTCAATTGAAGAAATCCATTAGAAACCAGTCTTTAGAACTTCAACACTTGTCTTTAAGAATGTTATCCTTTACTTTTTCAAGTCTTCCGAAACTTCAGAACTCGTCCATTAGGAATCCGTCTTCAGAGTCTTCAGCACTTGACCTTTGGAACTTGTAATCTTCAGAACACATAAGTCTTCAGAGTCTTTCTGCATTTGCTCTTTATAGCCTTCAGTCTTCAGAACTTCAAGTCATGAGAGTCTTCAGCACTTTGATTCTCTTCTTCAGAAGCTTCGCAATCTTTAGAATCTCAACCACTTTCAACGAGCATCCACAAGAGCATTGCAACAGCAATATCGGCATCCTTGGATCTGACTGATCATGATCAGATACAGAAGCATTCTTTCTTCTTGCAACTTGTGTTACACATAGTAACTTCGTATATAATCATTTTTGCTCATCTAGCTGGTGCTTGTTGAATCTGATATCTTCTATAATTATTATCTGTACTCAACACACGTTAAAACATAAAATAGTTCTTTCACAAATACGTATTGTTATCATCAAAACATAGATTGACTTGTAGAGACAATTCTTGCTCTCACAATCTCCCCCTTTTTTATGATGACATAACCAAGTATTTTGATTGAACATTTTATACAAGGTAATCACCAAACAAACATATTCAGAGTCTGGAACAACAGCTCCCCCTGAATGTGTTATCCTCAAGGTTTTATCTATAATCATCTAGAATCTTATATGATCCAACGATATACAGAATAACAACTCGAGTTGCCAGAACAAAGAATAGAAAAGGACTACTTCTCCATCTTGTCCTTAAGGAGACACAAGTCTTCAGCATCTGGACTAGTTCATCAGAACTTCCATCTTCAGATCTTCAGAACACAGTTCCTTTTGTAGTAGTATCAGAGCTTATAATCTTCAGAGACATTTGAAGCATTTCTACTTTTCAGCAGATTCATTTAAGCACAAACAGAACAGTTCTTATCTAATAACATAGCATCGCTATTCATCAGAGATAGACACTGTCTTTTGAGAAACTCCCCCTGAGTTTCAGACTTTGTGAAGATTTTAGAATTTAACATTTGAATCTTCTAGGTAGTCTCCCCCTAATTTTCATAAGTCGGATATTGGGATCTTCAGAATCGTAATTCAGGAATATGAGTTTTTAATCACCAATATGGATCATGACTTTTTCAGAGTTTGACTTTGAACACAGGTCTTCATCTCAGAACCTTGTTACTGTCACAACTCAGTGATTCATCAAAGCATGATTTTTGATCAGATACCAATTGAAGGTTAATTATTGTGATCAATCAACGCTTGATTCTGAATTCGGTACACATGTTTTAATCTTAGTCTGATACTGAGTTATACCAGAGTATGTTGTGTCTGGTTCCAATTGAAGGAATTTTCATACCACTTGAAAAGTATTTCCTTTGTGTGCTGAGATTGATACCAATGAAGGTATAGAAAATATTTCACAGCTTAGCTCTGATTGAAATTACCGCAGACTAAGTTTGATACCAATCTTTATGTATACTGAGTCTGATTACCATTTGTTGATTTAGTTTGATACCAAATCATTTTCTTCTTAATCAGTTCTTGGTAGACATCAGAACTACTTGTTCTTGGATCTTCAATCCGGATCTTCAGACAGTTCTTGACTTCTGATTTGCACAGCTCTTCTGAATAAGCATCTTGAGATGCAGACTTTGTTTTGACTGTTTTCAGATTTTATTCTTCTGATTCTTACGTTCTGAATCTCATACTCTTAGACAGCTTACAGCTTCTGAACCAAGTGAGACAGAGATCAAGATAAACTTTGACTTTCATACAGTTCTCAACTTCTGAACAGTACTGGGTAGATCTGATTCTGAACACATGTTCACGAAGTGTACAACTTCTATCATATGATCAACACTTCAGAGTTCTTCTTTCTTCTTCTTCTTTATTAACATGTCTTAGAATGCCTAGTGAACTTGTTTAGAGTTCCTCGGATAAACATTAAACAACAAACGTTAGTAGTAACGCATTTTATATGATTGATTACTTGTTTGAGTTGCATTCTTTCTATTTTAAGATTTTTCTTTCCAATCAAAATCATATTATATTTCTCCCCCTTTTTGACATCATCAAAAAGTTTAGAGTGTCTGATCATTTAAGTATTAATCATACGAAGATTGATATGATAAGGAATAGTTCTAGTGATCAGATAAGGCATTATCATTGATGGACAATTAGATTAAAACATCAACACAGAACTGTAAAGTAGTTTTAAAACATAAAGCATAGGTTGAGCTTAATCCTAAAAGGTTCAAGGTTTTCAAAGCACAAACTTAATGAGGATAGGTTCCTAAGGATTAGACTAAAAGGAGCCTAATGATGATGAGGAAGATGAGAGCGAGCTTTCAGAACCATTTGTTCTTGAGGTATGCAGCTTATCTTCTGCTTGAGTAATTGCCTGCCTCTTGCTCTTCACAATTTCCTCTGAGATCCATTCATGGAACTTAGTACAGATATTTCTTATTTCCATGGGATCTGTGCTTGAACTGGAAGCATCTATTAAGTTCTGAATTCTTGTGATAGCATCATCCTTGAAGGATGTTAATCCGTCATTTATCGATCATCATTGGGTTATGATAATGTTTTAAGTGTTTTAATCATGACTAAATATATAATGAGAATATTCGGAGTTAATTTTATTCAACACAAATGATAGAGCAGTGCAGTTATGAGTATGAAGAAAATAGTTCAAGAATAGACCAGAACGCAACACATATTAATTTTAAACACAAGTACAGGGCATCAACAAAATAACACTGTTAATCACAAGAACTTATACCTAATTATAACAAGAACTTGTTATACACTCGTAAAGAGACTTTAATCATCAAAGTCTTCAATGTCGTCCATTATAGAGCATCTTGTTCTGTTACCGCATGCTCTGGTCCAATCCTGCTTAACAATCCCCAGAAACCTTCTTTAAGCATAATTTCAGATATAATCCTTCCGTATGGAATGAAGGATTGTGTCTGTTTTCTTGAAACCTCAATGGAGTGCTTCAAGTGATTGAAGATGATTTTGGGAAGATTACTTTTGACGTGATGCGTCAAAAGAAAAACAAGGATTCTGTCATCATTAGACGGAGTGGATCTTGCTGTTGCTCGAGGGTGAAGATTAGTTAGAGAGAATCTAAACCAAGTATTGGCAGAAGGAAGAAGGTACTCAGGATTGTTTGGTTCAAAAGGAGCTGAACCATAAAAAAGGATCATGCACTTCTCTACCATACCAAGATCATATTGAAGGTCTTCAATAGTGACTCCAGATGAGACACGGTTAGTGATCTTTACGATTGAGGACAAGGTGATAGAGATTGGAAGTTGATAAACTTCTGACCAGACAGTGTTGCCATCATCGTCGATTCTGGTATATTTCCAAAATTCCTTTAAAAGGACAGGATAAATAGGTCCATTTAGCAAGGCGTAGTACCCAGACCAAGATTGAATTTGCATGCTCCTAACTATGTCCATGCCGTGGTTTTTGAGTCGAGCAAGGTTTGGTTGTTTTTCTGATATAACTTCGAGGGTTTCTATGTTACCAGTAAAGGTTAGAGCAGACATTGTTAAAGTTCAAGTAGAGTTTTAGAAAGATGACAACTTTAGGTTCAGGATGGAATGAGAAAAGGGGAATTCCTACTATTTATAAGGGGATGAGAGTGGAAGAAAGTAACGTCTGAATCAATACAAAAGATTTGTATTTACTATTTCCTAGGTAAGTTATAATTGCCTAGGGTATGCTACGAGACATAGACACATGGAAAATGAAAAGGAGCAGTTAATGACGAAGTATCAACCAACTGTGGATGATAACTGCTCTCCTAAGAGTGGCAAGGGTGATAGACACGTTTTAATGATGGTGATTTCTCGAGGAACTCAAAATCTTTCATATGCCTTTTAATAGATTCATGTGTAATTGCATTTGAGACTTATTTAAGTAAGTCCAAATTCTTCTTAAGATATATCAGATTCTTGAATTATTCAAGTTCAACTTTAGGCAGTGCAAAGTGATATACTAAATATTAGAAATAACCATTGACTTAACTGAAAAAGGAGATAATTAATAAGATTCACAGACACAATTTTAACTATTTCTCATACCTAAATAATTTAAGAGCAAACTGACATGAGTACAACGACTTAAACTTCTACATAACATGCACGTAGCAGACACAGGTTAATCTTAGATAAGTCTGGTTTCATGATCAAGGAAAACATGTTTCCAAAAATCTTTCACTAGATTTACGTACATGGGTTTTTCTAACAAAGTGGAATATCTAGTCCATTGTTGAGTATAAAACACATCAGATAGACTGCAAGCAATGTTACTCGAAAGAGAAGGAACATTGATTACAAATTGTTTTTCAGATATGATTTCAGGAGGATCCTCGATTCCTAGAAAGGTTAGTGGAGCCACGATGGTAGATGGAAGACAGAATGTTGACACTAATGGTTTAATGATAGAGGGACTTGAGTGTGATATCTTTGGATAGGAAGAGTTGACTTATATACATCTAAATAGGTACAATCAGTTGTGCCTAACCTAGGGATGATATAGATTAAGTGCATATTAATTGACAAAAAAATTTGATGATGTGAACAGTCCTTAAGAAAAATACTATCCAGATTTCAGGTAAGATTTTAAGTATTTATATGAAGAAATTGAACAGACTTACTTATTTTCAAGAAAACTTATATTATGATTACTCAAGATTCGCAATCATGACTGAGGTCACATAGAGTCCACACATAGTCCAGAGATTTGATCAAAAGATCTTCTATTGGAAATAGATAATATTTCACATCATGAATATTTTTACTCATTAGATATTTCACTATTTGCAATTATTATTTAATCAGTCATAGATAAGGAGGATTATACCTTAGAGGTTCTAAAATCTTTTCACAGTGATTCTACATTTGAGTGCCCTTCCCTTTTGACTCAAGCTGTCTTGTGTTTAGGCTTCTGACTTTCCTCAGATTTTCTTTATTCTGGTTTCTCATGTGTCTGATAAGATTGTCCTTAATAAAGCTTTTGATCAGCCTTGTTCTACATCTGCTTTCTTCAGAGTGATCTATCAAAGATTCTGACTTAGTTCCTTTAAGTTTCTCATTTTCTCCAAAGATTCTTATTCTGATGTTGATGAGTATATTCTAAATTCTGATCACTAGTCTGAGAGCTAGAATCAATCTGCAAAAATCATTTCCTGATCATTATCTTTCATCTTCAACTTCTTTCAGAGAGAGCTACCGGATATTTGCTGAATTATGTATAACTCTGAGTTTGAACAATGTAGATATCTTCTACATTCGGATCATAAGAATCATATTTCAGATGATCCATTCTCTTCTTGGTCAGAGCTGGTCATCTGACTTCTGAGACCAACCAATCAGAGGTTCTGAACTTGAACATCAGAATAACTGACTTTCAATACATTTCAAATTTTCAGAACATCAATAAAACTTAGCTTGATCATAAACTGCTCGCGAGGTTATAAGCTAAGGAGAATTGATTGACATCTTCTGACTATGTTTCTTCAATGAATGCAGATCATGTTCAGATACAAGCATCGTCAAACATGTGTGAAGCATAACATATAATTTGCATAACACTTCTTGATCTCACAATGCTGATTTAACTTGACTAGACTTAGTCCATTAAAGATCAACAACATATCTTCTTCTAAAAGATGTCAACTGATTTCTTCATTCTAAAAACATCTGCAGCTTAAATCCTTTTGACTTAAAAAGATGACTTCAGTTACTGCATCAACTTGAACATTTTCTGACTTCGGATTAATGAGGTTCTGAGAAACTTATCAGATAGAATCTGACCAATAACATTAGTTTCAACTCAGATAGAATCTCAGGTTTAACAGAGCTCAATCATTTGAGTTTATTCAACCAAGACTTAGAATATATTCTGATCAAGTACTTGATGAATCATTTAACTTCTTCTTCCTGAATATTCTATCAATTTTTGGTATAACTCACCAAGAAAACAATATTCAGTTCTTCAATGAATCTTTTAACTTCATGATTCATCAAGATTCGTATGTTGAATCATTTCTAAGAGTTTGAATTCTTCAGATTTCTGTTTTCAACAGACTTTACTCTGAATTTCAAAATCATAGAACAACAATCTTTTTTCTTTACATGAAGACATTCTGAATGAGCTTTAAACGAGAAAGTCAAGGGTGGACCTAATCCGTTTCTTGAAAACATCTCAAAACCTCATAAAGAATTAATCTTCAGCAAACAAGACTTCTTGTTTCTGATGATTCAACTTTGAGCAAATACGTGGTTCATCCATACGAATCTTCCAAGATAAGCATTCAACAGATACTACTTCTTATCTGATGAATCTATCTTATCAGCTAATTCTCTAATCTTCATCAAAACTTAAGTGAGGAAGATTTAGTTGTTTGACAACTGCAAAAACTTCCAGAATCAGTGATTTGCTCAGGTACTCAGATTGATTTTCTTTAAATACTTACTTTTAAAGAATAACAAATTAGGGTTTCTTTGATTTTCACCCTCATCAAATAATTTCAAACACTTTTGGGCCTCTAATAGAGTGTAAGACCCAATCCTTTGTAAATATAAACCTATTTTGGGCCTCACTTATTGTATAAGTCCCGTTGTATTTCAAAAAGTTCGACGCGATCGTCGTCCGTTGAAAAACAAACTCTGGGCCTCTCCTCGAGCTATAAGACCCATTCAAAATTATTATTGGGCCTCTATTAGAGTGTAAGACCCAACCCTCTTTGAAAACCAAACCATTTTGGGCCTCAATGCATTGTATAAGACCCACCGCATTTTCAAAAAATCTCGGCGCGATCGCCATTTTCAAACAAATGACCCTGGGCCTCCCCTTGAGCTGTAAGCCCCACCACTTATACAAAAATAAATCTTTTGGGCCTCTATTAGAGTGTAAGACCCAATCCCCTTTTAACCAAAACTTTTTGGGCCTCAGACATTGTATAAGTCCCCCTTCGTTAAAAGAAAACCTCGGCGCGATCGCCAATAAAAAAAACTAATCATCTAGGCCTACCCTCGTGTTGTGAGCCCCATTATTTTTCTTTAAACTCTTGGGCCTCTTGAGAGAGTGTAAGACCCATCCCCTTGTTCAAAAAACCTTTCTTGGGCCTCAGTCACTTGTATAGGTCCCTCTGTATAAAACGACAGTGCGATCACTGATAAACCTTGGGCCTCTCCTTAAGCTGTAAGCCCCAACATCTTTTCAAAATACTTTCTCCTTTAATTTTGAATATACTGTTGTTTTCAATCTTTCTTTGTTGAACAACTAACCAAACAGCATGGAAGCTCTACAACCGAGTAAGTGTTTATATGCTTTCTTTATCCGCTTTCATATACATATAACCGTATTATGGGGCTGTTTCACTGTAAGTCTTCTTTCATAAACTCATATCAACTGTGTAATACTAGTATAGATATCTAGAGTTTCCCCGACAACTACGTCTAGCACTAAGCCCTGTTGATCACTCTTAAATAGACAAAACTAGATCCCCATAGGATTACCAGACACAGTCTTCCCTCCTCTTGGGGTTAAACAATATGGAGATGTGAAAGGCAGATTCTTTTTGAACCCTTTCTCAGACTGTCACTCTTAGAAATTGTCAAAGAAACTCTACTCCCCAGAGATGATCTTTTCTCCGTGAATGGCATCTCTTGAGTTTCTTCCAAATTCTCGGACTTTCTTGGCTTGCTCTGTGAATAGCCTGTCTTGAATTTCTCGAGGTTTGGGGACCCACAGGCTTCCTAAAAGCATCCCCGCCTCCTCTTGGGCGTCGTACAAGGACCCTACAGCTTCTTATAAGTATTCACAACCATCTCTTAGGCTTCGTATAAGGATTCTTCCTTCGGGAAGAGAGGCTCCTCTTGGGCTTCATACAAATTGTCCCTCGGCTTCTTAAAAGTTTCTAGCCTCCTCTTGGGCTTCGTACAAATTGTCCCGACGACCTCCTAGAGGTATAGGAACAGAAATTAGTCATCTTAATAGAACAGTCTTTCAAAGAGTCTAGATCTTTATACCGTGAACGTACTACTACTGTTTCTTTAAGCATAGTACAAAAGATAAAACTCTAGACTTGGACAGTCTAATCTCTTTGAGTCTCGAAGGCATTCTCAAGTAGGGAAAAACACCAGTAGACTCGGACAGTCTCCAATACCCTCTGGATTCCCCATTTCCTTAAAGAACAGGAAATAACCCTGATCCTCTGATCAATCCCAAAGCATAGCCTTACCTTTAATCAGTTTCTTTATAAGAACTAATTTTCTCTTTTAACCAACCTACTGGACCTGTCACTCAACTGAAACAACACTCCTTTTAGCCTCTATCTCGGGCTTCGTACGAGATACAAAAAGACTCTCTTGTTGAGTCAATAATACCTTTAGCCTCCATCTCGGGCTTCGTACGAGATACAAAACACTCTCTTGTTGAGTATAAAAGACTCTCTTGTTGAGTATAAAAGACTCTCTTGTTGAGTCAACCTTTAGCCTCCGTCTTGGGCTTCGTACAAGACACATCTAAAAGCACTCTCTTGTTGAGTCAACTCCTTTTAGCCTCCCTCTCGGGCTTCGTACGAGACACAAAAACATCCTCTTGTTGGGTCAATAGCCTCCTCTTAGGCTTTGTATAAGAAAAACCCCGGTTGAGTCAATCAACCTTTTAGCATCAAAACTGTGCCTCGTTCACAGGATACAAACATCAACAACTCCTTTCATCTAATTGCTGTAAGCGGCAAGCCTCTGGATTGTTTACATCCACGCCACTGTCCCTCTTTTAGCATGAGAAATTCCTAAGGAAAGATAGCATTGCTCTGCACTGAGTTAAAGTCTTCTCCTTCAGGTTAAAACCCCCTATAAAGGAAATTATGGAATTGCTAGGATTCACATATCCAGGTTAAAGTAATCCTCCTTTATAGTCAGTCACCCAACAGTTGTGACAAACAGACCCCCTTTAGAGATGACAAATTCTCTCTAAAGACGACACCTTTTTAGCTTCACATCTTGGGCTTCGAACAAGATACAAATAGACCCTTCAGCTTCACGTCTTGGGCTTTGAACAAGACACCAAAACACCATTTCCTCCCATAGAATAGGAGGAACTACGATTGCTCTGATTTCCCTGTTTCGATAAACGGGAATACGTAGGCATAAGATTGAAAGAAAAATCTTAGCGAGCACACTAATCCAAAACCCAAATCCCGTACCCTCACATATCAATCGAAAAGCATCAGTCTTAAACTCCCACCAATCACCCAGGCACTATTTTAACAAAATAACCTAAGAGAGACCCACAATCTTTGTAGCATCTGTAAACCAACAGTCATCTGTTCAAACTCAGTTTGCAAGCAGGGTTAATTGGAGACATCTATTTCCCTTCCTTCATCAGTTTCAATAGGATAAAAAATGAATCGAGTTATAGTACCCCAAAGCGATAGTGCTTCGCAACCACGCAAAAATTCGCGCTACAGAAAAATGACGACTTCGCTGGGGACATACGAGATCTTGTTTTCTTCCCATCTCTTAGGTAGAAACCTTAAAAAAGTGCCACAGAACAGTGGCGCCCACCGTGGGTGTAGCGAGCGATTTTGGACGCGGTTCTTAAGCGCTGGTCGCTCTCTGCGGTCTGAGCTTAAAACTACAGGTCGATTCATTTTTTATCCTATTGTGAGCTGAATAAGGAAGGGAAATAGATGTCTCCAAATAACCCTACTTTGCATACTGAGTTTAAACAGCGGTCTGTTAGGTTACGGATGCTATCAATGTGGGGGGGCCTTTGTACTGGTTATTTGTATTTTCGCCAATACTGTTTTCTTTCTTTCTAGGATTTTCTAGCGGGGAACAAGGATTAGGATGTTAGGACTGATGCTTTTGAATTACTGCTTTTGATTAACTGAGATATGGGATTTAGGTTTTTTGGTTGATTGCGCTCGCTAAGATCTTTTCTTTCGATCTTATGCCTACGTATTCCCGTTTCCCGAAACAGGGAAATCAGAGCGTTCGTAGTTCCTCCTATTCTATGGGAGGAAATGGTTTTTGGTGTCTTGTTCAAAGCCCAAGACGTGAAGCGAAAGGTGATTTGTATCTTGTTCAAAGCCCAAGATGTGAAGCTAAAAGGTCTATTTGTGTCTTGTTCAAAGCCCAAGACGTGAAGCTGAAAGACCTCGACTTTAGAGAGAATTTGTCATCTCTAAAGAGGGGAGAAGGAGAATTACTTTAACTGGGATACGCGGATCCGAGCAATGCCATAATTTCTGAAGAAAGGGTTTTAACCTGAAGGAGAAGACTTTAACTCAGTGTAGAGCAATGCCATCGTTCCTTAGGAATTCCTCATGCTAAAAGAGGGACAGTGGCATGGATGTAGATGATCCAAAGGCTTGCCGCTTACAGCGATTAGATGAAGGGGAAGGAGTTGTTGATGTTTGTATACTATGAACGAGGCACATCTTTGATGCTAAAAGGTTGATTGGATCAACCAGTGGTTTTCTTATACAAAGCCTAAGAGGAGGCTAATTTCCGCTAGGAAAATCATTATACAAAGCCTAAGAGGAGGCTATTTTGTGTCTCGTACAAAGCCCGAGAGAGAGGCTATTGTAACTGTTTCAGTTGAGTGACATATCCAATATACTGATTTTAAAAGAGAAAATCAGTTCTTATATGAGCAACACTGTACTCAGGGATTTGATTTGAGGATCAGGGATATTTCCTTTTCTTTGAGGAAACGGGAAATCCAAAAGGTGTCGAGACTGTCCGAGTCTGCGGGTTTCCTTCCTATTTAACGAAGGGTGCTTGAGAATGTCTTTGAGACTCAAGGAAGTTAGACTGTCCAAGTCTAGAGTTTCATCTTTTGTACTATGCTTTGAGAAACAGTAGTAGACTCTATGAAAGGATTGTTCTATGAAGATGACTAAGTTCTGTTCCTATACCTCTAGGAGGTCGTCGGGACAATTTGTACGAAGCCCAAGAGGAGGCTGGAAACTTTTAAGAAGCCGACGGGTCCTTGTACGAAGCCCAAGAGGAGGCTATCATTCCTGGAGGAAGAGATCATTATACGAAGCCTAAGAGGAGGCTGTGAATACTTCTAAGAAGCCGTGGTGTCCTTGAATAATGCCCAAGAGGAGGCCGATGCTTTTAAGAAGCCCGTGGGTCTTATCATCTCCTTTCCATTAGGAGAGATAACTCTTTTGAAGATAAAAACCACTGGTAAACGTGCGAGGTTTACTATCCAGCGACTTTTAGCTTTTAAAGAGGGTTCCTTAGTTAAGGTCCAAGATTATGACCGTAGTGGGTACCCAAACCCCGAGACATTCAAGGCAAGCTATCCACAAGGAATAGATCAAGTCAGGAAAGTTCGAGAATTGGGAAGAAACTCAAAGATGCCATTCACGGAGAATACATTCATCTTGGGGAGTAGAGCTTCTTGACGATTCCTAAGGAGGACAGCCGAAGAGAAGACTGTATCTGGTGCTCCTATTGGGGATCTAGGCGTCTATTTCTACGAATAAGCGAAACGGCGTCACCTAGTTCTAGACGTAGTAGCCGGGGAAACTCGAAATATCTATACTATTATTACACAGGAGATATGAGTTTATGAAAGGAGACTTACAATGAGCAGCCCCACAATACAGTTTATAATATGAAAGCAGTAAACGAAAGCGATAACCACTTACTCGGTTATAGTGCTTCCATGCTGTTTGGTTAGTTGTTCAACAAAGAAAGATTGAAAACAACAGTATATTCAAAATCAAAGGAGAAAGTGCTTTGAAAAAGAAAGATTTGGGGCTTACAGCTCAAGGAGAGGCCCAGGGTTTTATCAGTGAGCGCACTGTTTGACTTTGTACAGCGGGACTTATACAAGTGACTGAGGCCCAAAAAAGGTTTTCTGTACAAAGGGATGGGTCTTACACTCTCTCAAGAGGCCCAAAAAGGTTTAAAGAAAAGAGTGAGGCTTATAACACGAGGGTAGGCCCAAATGATTTTTCGTTTAAAAATGGCGATCGCGCCGAGGTTTTCTTTTAACGCGGAGGGACTTATACAATAAGTGAGGCCCAGAATGTTTTGGTTAAAAGAGGGATTGGGTCTTATACTCTAATAGAGGCCCAAAGTGTTTTGAATGGGTCTTATAGCTCAAGGAGAGGCCCAGATGAGTTTTATTTTTAAACGGGCGACGATCGCGCCGTTTACTTGTACAGAGGGACTTATACAATGGATGAGGCCCAAAAAAATTTTTGTACAAGGGGGGATGGGTCTTACACTCTCTCAAGAGGCCCAAAAAGTTTTGAAAATGGTTTACGAAGGTTGAATTAATCCAAAACCCTAATTTGTTTTCAAAATGTATTTAATTGAATAAAAATTCAATTAAAATGATCAAAAATTGTTTAACACATGGAAAACAAATTGTGATCTTGGATTAATGCTTCAAAAATTAAGTATTGACCTACAAAATAATTAGAAAGCATTAAAAGTTGCAAAATCAATGTAGAAAAAATATTTAAAATGCCAAAAACAATCAAAATATTAATTCTTTGCAAAAATATCAATTATATGAAATAAATAATATTTTTGGGATTTTTTTTATAAAATAAAATATTTTAACATTTTTGTGAATTATTAAAAAAAGAATCAACTAAAAATCATTAAAACTCAGAGAGAAATTAATTTTTGAATCAATTAAACAAAGTCACAAAATTCAAATATTTGAATTTATGAAAATGGCGCCAAGAACAACACCAAGAACACGCGCGTTTTTCAGTTTGCCCAAATTTGCGTTTTCTATCCAATCTCCATGAATACGTAATCATATCATGCAATCCACATATCATTATGCTCGTCTCAACCTCATGATCATGTCTATGTACTTTAATTTCATTTAAATTAAACATACAACAAGAAATCACGAAGAGACCTCAAGAACCCTAATTTCTGCATGAAGGCTAGGATTTTTGATACACGATTCAAACAATGCAATTAATTGAGGGAAAACATTCCATGCATGATTATGAACATATGGCCAAATTATTGTGCGAGGAAATATGCATAGATTGAGAGATGCCCAAGTTTAGGCTTACCTCCAAGTAGTGACAGCAAGTGCAATGTGATTTTTGATCTGGAGGTGTTACAGACAAGTTGTGATGATATGGACAGCTTCCCTACACCATATGGAGTGTGTTTGAACACTTGGATTGAATTGAAATGGACTGGATCAGTTTATGGCATCTCAGCTGCAACTTTACTTCAAACTTGTGTGGATGGCAAGTGATTTTGAGATTTTGATGCTCCAGATGTTATGTGAGTGTTTGATCAGCTCATGTGTGATGTATGTGAGGTGTGTGAGTGATTGGTTTGTGCAGAATTGCTCTCAAACTCAAAACCCGATAGCTACCTTGCTAAGAAAGGAATTATTGCCAAGAGAAAGAGATTTTGAGGAAAGCATCTGTTAGATGGCTTTGGTGTACTTAAACTGACCAAAATTGAGCTCTATTTATAGTAGAGCAAGTTTGTTTTGCAAGGAATAGTGCATGGCAGCTGGTAAGTAGGTTTGGCCAATGTTGGCAAATGAAAATCCAAGTCTCCTCTAGCCATTGACTAGAGGTTAGGGCACAGAGCTTTGGTCCCCTTGGTCTTGGATAAGTCTTGACTGATTTCAAATGAGAATGGCTCAGTCCATGCCACCTTGATGCTTCCATTGAATGCCTCATTCCAAATTTGAAGTCTTGTTCCTATTTTGGCCATTCTAGGTTCAACATGCTATTTCTTGTTCCATGGACTTTGGAGGCTTGGCTCAGTGATTGTCCCCTTTGGATTCAATCCTCTGAGGTGTCCAAGTGGATTGGACCAATTGAATTTGGCTGATTTTGGCAAATCGACCAAAGTTACAAATTCTGCCTTGCCTTGACAGATTTCAGCAGGGCAACTTGGCAATGTTGTATCTCATGGTGTAGGTTGAATTTGGCAATGTTCTTGGCCATTTTGGAAAGCTCTTACATGATACAACAACTGTTTGAACAAGTTTGGTTTTGATCTCTTTTGATTCCAAGTGAAAAATCTCCCTACATTTGGCAAAAAGTGAGGCACAATCTGACTTAGTGAAAATTTCACTAAGTGTTGGAAAAAGTGACATTTTCACTTTTTAGCCACTTTGATCACTCCATAACTCAAAATCCTTAATGAATTGGAATGACTTGTAGTTGAAGTTTTTGTAGGTGATAATGAGGGCTACAAATCCATCTTTGGATGAGAAAAAATGGCCTTGTGGTTTAGGAGTTATGGTCCTCCAAAGTTGGTACCTTTGCCACTTTGTTTTTAACTTAGAAAATTTTCTAAGTTTTATGGTTACCCCTTTTACAAGTTATCTCACTTTTCTTGATTTTTCTTGATGAATGATGATTCAAATCATACATTAACATCATTTTAGGGTTAAAAATCCATTTTGGTGAAAAATCTCAAAAAGTCAAAGTTGACTTTTGTGCACAGTTGACTTTTTATCAGATGAATTCCAAACTGTGCAATTCTTCAGGAAATCATGTCCTTGACCTAAATAAAACTTGATGGACATGTTCCATGGGTGTCATAGGGTGTATTGAGGCATGTCCTAGGGCTTGGGAGCATGTCCTGGTCAAAAGTCAAAGTTACAGTTGACTTTTCCCTTAAAACCCTAATTGTGGTGCAGATGAAAATGAGACTTGTTGCTCAAGCTTCTTGGATCAATCCATTGTTCCAAATGGATCAATATGGTATATTAGAGACCCTCAAATCATCTCTTGAGGTCTTGGCTCATGGTTTGTCCCAAAAGTCAACTTAGGGGTGAATTAGGTCAAGAAACCCTAATTCCTGATTTTTGATGAATGCATCCCCTGAGGCAAAATTGACTTGATGCATGGGTTCATGAGGGTCCATGAAGCATATTAGGTTATGTTTTGGATCATTGCCTTGTGCCCAGATGAAAATTTCCATCTGGAGGCCCTGGTCGACCAAAACCCTAATTCGGTGATACTGTCGATCTTGAGACTTGATCCACCTAGAAGGGAGCAGCCTTGTGCTTAATCCTTGAAGTGGGAGTCCTTTTTTGATCCATTGTGGATGTTTGAGAAATTAGACAAGTTGAAGATCATGTCATTTCTTGATTGATCTTTTGTCTAAAGCTCAGAGAGGGCTTGAAACCCTAATTTGATTGTAGTGGATGCTCACCCATCTTTGGGGAGACTGATGAAGCATAAAGGTACATCCATATTGTGATGATGATTTTCACAATGATGGGAAATCTAAGTGGTCAAAATTTGGGGTATTACAGATGCCCCTATTTAATCTTCTTGGACCCGAAGGTGTGAATGACGAAGGTGTTCGGGCATTCAGGGTGCAAGAGGATTAAATATCGGAATACCCAAAATTTTGATGGTGGTTATGAATGGTAGCTTACGCATTCATCTTCTTTAGCTAAGCGATGATGCTTAGAAAAGGTAAACTTCCCCTCGTTCTTGGTTTCCAGCCAAGGAACTGGTCTCAGTTTTCTTTTGAAATAAACCTCCCCTCGTTCTTGGTTTCCTACCAAGAACTGGTCTCAGTCTCTGATTTAAACTTCCCCTCGATCCTGGTTTCCTACCAAGGAACTGGTCTTAGTTTCTGATTTAAACTTCCCCTCGATCCTGGTTTCCTACCAAGGAACTGGTCTCAGTTTCTTTTGAAATAAACTTCCCCTCGTTCTTGGTTTCCTACCTAGAACTGGTCTTAGTCTCTGATTTAAACTTCCCCTCGATCCTGGTTTCCTACCAAGGAACTGGTCTTAGTTTCTGATTTAAACTTCCCCTCGATCCTGGTTTCCTACCAAGGAACTGGTCTCAGTTTCTTTTGTCAATAAACTTTATTGACAAGGGACGCTATGTGTAGCGATTTTCCTTCAAACTTCTCGCCGAATTTTCCTGGGGAGACGCCATTTGAGTGGGAAAAGGTTTGATGTCAGACTTGCTGGGGAACCCAATGTCTGAGTTGTAGAGTTGCACAAACTTCTCTGTTGGAGACGCCATTTGTCGATTCTACTGGGGAAAGCGAGTCTCTTGAAAGACTGTTTTCGTTTGGGGTTACATCATACTTTTCTTGGGATCTTCCCGGAGAAATGCCATATGACGGGATCCAATTTTGAGGTGCCAATGACCTTCTCATCAGCGGTCCTTTCGGAGCAAAACTGGCATGCTGCCGAATCTCTGATCACGAGGCTTTCTTTGTGGATTTTCTTTAATCTGGGAAAGCAAGGATATCATCTTCAATGGTGAAGAGTGATGTTTATTGAAAGTTTTCTCTGGCTTTTCAGAGGTTCAAGTTATCAAAGTGGTCAAGGACCAACTTCTTTCCAGAATTAAACTGGAAGCGAGGTTGTTCAGACACAGTATTTCCTGACGAGGCAAGAACTGACAACTCGATTGAGAGGACTTCTACCACTAGGGGACAAGACCGACTAGAGTGATAGCGATGCAATATGAAATGTAAATGCAAATCAAAAATGCATGAAGTACGTATGTATATGCTGACAAAACTGACGCGACATACAGACTAATGGATGAACACAATTGGATACTCGGCCATCGTGGGGCGAAGAAGTACCGTTGATTCAAAATAGAAATTCCACCTTGCTTAGGAGAGATAGTCCCGTTGGGAGCTATGTTGATCGGGCTTAGGAGATGAGAACTCGGCCGAGGCGTGTCAGACGAAACAAGGTCTCTGACACAGTTGATCCTTCATTCAGGCATACTGGCTTAGAATGAGTACTTTGATTCTGCACTTTGAAGTTCGCTTACTTCGGGAGAAGCGATCGATGTTCTTCTGATGTTCAACAGTCAAAAGAAATTGCCATCTTTAATTTAAAAGCAGAAAAAGTTTAACAAGTAAATTCATTTTTGTTTTATTTCAAGAATCGCCGATTAAGTTTAAACAACGTCGTTCTGTAAAGCTAAAACAAGTAAAGAATTACAAACAAAAGCATAAGGGCTCAAATTTTATTGATAAGATGGAGATAAGCCAAACGTGTGATTCCAAAGAGTATATACAAAGTTAGAAAATGGTAATTTACAGGGAAAAGGGCTACGTTGAAACATAACGACCACTATCCTTCTACCAACTTTGAATTTGGGACATCCTGAGCTTCCGTCGAAGATAACCTTTGACTGGAGATTTCCTCCGATAGATGATGCAACTGCTGCTGAGGGACTTGCCTCTGTTGAACATAGTTACTTGCCATTATCCCTAATTTTTGCATGGATTGTACTATGAGATTTCCAATCCATCGGGATGATTTTTTTCATGTCTCTAACTTTTGCCTGGACCGCCCTTTCGGCTTTTCAATCCACCGAGACGTTTTTTTTTTAGTTTTAGGCAAAGTATTTCTTGACTACATCAACATTCGTGGGGTAGGCAAATTCCTCTCCATCCATGGTTGCAAGTCTCAAGGCGCCGCCTGAGAAAGCTTTCGTGACCACATAGGGACCATCATAATTTGGGGTCCATTTGCCCCGAGAATTAGTGAGAAATGATTGTATCTTCTTGAGCACAAGGTCTCCTTTCCTGAAGACACGAGGTCGGGCCTTTTTGTCGAACGCCCTCTTCATTCTCTATTGATACAACTGACCATGGCATAGTGTCGTGATTCGCTTCTCTTCGATTAGGTTCAGTTCGTCGTGTCGACTTTGACACCATTCAGCTTCGGTGAGCTTCGCTTCCATCAATACCCGGATTGACGGGATCTCTATTTCTATGGGGAGCACTGCTTCCATGCCATACACTAGAGAGAAAGGGGTTGCCCCTGTTGAAGTACGGACAGATGTGCGATAACCATGAAGAGCAAAGGGTAGCATCTCATGCCAATCTTTGTAGGTTACAACCATCTTTTGAACGATCTTCTTGATGTTCTTGTTAGCCGCTTCTACCGCTCCGTTCATCTTGGGTCGGTAGGGAGATGAGTTATGGTGTTCGATCTTGAACTCTGCACACAACTCTTTCATCATCTTATTATTCAAGTTAGATCCATTATCAGTAATGATCTCGCTTGGAACACCATAACGGCAGATGATATTGTTTTTGATAAATCGGACCACCACTTGTCGGGTTACATTGGCGAATGACGCTGCTTCGACCCACTTGGTGAAATAGTCAATGGCTACCAGGATGAACCGATGTCCATTTGAAGCCTTGGGCTCAATCATACCAATCATGTCGATTCCCCATATGGAAAAAGGCCACGGGGAAGAAAGAACTTTGAGATGTGATGGCGGTACATGAATTTTGTCGGAGTATATCTGACACTTGTGACACCTCCTCATGTACTTGTAGCAGTCGGATTCCATGGTCAACCAGTAGTACCCGGCCCTGAGAATTTTTCTCGCCATTGTGTGTCCGTTAGCATGAGTGCCAAAGGATCCTTCATGAATTTCTTTCATGAGCATGTTTGCTTCTGGTCTGTCGACGCATCGGAGCAAGACCATGTCAAAATTTCTCTTATAAAGAGTGTCACAGCTCAGGAAGAAGTTTCCAGCCAATCTTCTGAGGGTTTTCCTGTCTTTTCTGAGTGCCCCAGATGGGTACTCTTGTTTCTGAAGGAAGCATTTGATATCGTGATACCAAGGTCTATCGTCTATGACTGCTTCAATCGTGAAGACGTAAGCGGGCCGTTCAAGGCGCATGACGTCGATCTTAGGTATGTCATTCCATCGACCTACACTAATCATGGAAGAGAGAGTGGCTAATGCATCAGCCATGTGATTCTCATCACGAGGGATGTGATGAAAGTCGACTCTGTTGAAGAAGGGTAACAACCTCCTTGCATAGTCTTTGTAAGGAATCAATCCTGATTGGTATGTGTTCCAATCTCCTTTTATCTGGTTAATAACTAAGGCTGAATCACCGTATACGTCCAAGTTTTTGATCCTTAAATCAATCGCTTCTTCGAGACCCATGATATATGCTTCGTATTCGGCCTCGTTGTTCGTACATTTGAATGTAAGTCTGGCAGTGAAAGGAATGTGGGAACCCTGAGGGGTAACAATGATTGCCCCAATTCCGTTTCCATAATGATTGACTGCTCCGTCAAAGATAAGTCCCCACTGGGAACCTGGTTCTGGCCCTTCACTGGGTAGCGGTTCATCACAATCTTTCATCTTTAGATACATGACATCTTCGTATGGGAAGTCAAACCCGATTGATTCTTGATCGTCAATCGGTTGATGAGCCAAATGATCGGCTAAAATACTTCCTTTAACGGCTTTCTGAGCATGGTACTCTATGTCATATTCTGATAGTAACATCTGCCAACGGGCAATTCTTCCCGTGAGAGCAGGTTTTTCGAAAACGTACTTGATTGGATCCATTTCGGAGACCAACCAAGTAGTAATGCGAATCATGTACTGGCGAAGACGTTTGGCTGCCCAAGCCAAAGCGCAACAAGTTTTTTCAAGCATCGTGTACCGAGTCTCACAGTCGGTGAATTTCTTGCTTAGATAGTAAATGGCAGACTCTTTCCTTTTAGTTTCGTCTTGTTGGCCAAGTACACATCCCATTGAGTCCTCTAGGACTGTGAGGTAAATGATCAGTGGTCTTCCTTCCACTGGAGGTGATAGAATCAGAGGATTCAACAGATATTCCTTGATATTGTCGAAGGCAGTTTGACAGTCTTCGGTCTAAACGCAGTCCTGATTCTTTTTAAGTAACTTGAAAATCGGCGCGCAAGTCGCGGTCATAAGGAATATGAATCTGGAGATGTAGTTCAAACGTCCCAGGAATCCTCTGACTTATTTTTCAGTTTTCGGAGAAGGCATTTCTTGAATGGCCTTGACCTTGTCAGGATCAACTTCAATTCCTTTCTGGCTGACGATGAACCCTAGTAGTTTCCCCGAACGGACACCGAAGGTGCACTTGTTGGGATTCAAGCGGAGCTTGAATTTTATTAGACGTTCGAACAATTTTGACAGATGTTCAACATGCTCATCCTCTGTTTTTGATTTTGCAATCATATCATCGACATATACCTCGATTTCCTTATGTATCATGTCATGAAACAGAGTAGTCATGGCCCTTTGATAGGTTGCCCCGGCATTCTTCAAACCGAACGGCATTACCTTGTAACAAAAGGTACCCCATGGGGTAATGAACGAAGTTTTCTCCATGTCTTTTGGCACCATTTTGATCTGGTTATAGCCCGAGAATCCATCCATGAAGGAGAATACTTTGAACTTTGCTGTGCTGTCAACCAGCATGTCAATGTGTGGTAAAGGAAAGTCATCCTTTGGACTTGCCTTGTTTAGATCTCTGTAATTAACACACATTCTAACCTTTCCGTCCTTTTTGGGAACGGGTACAATGTTGGCTAACCATTGAGGATATTCAGATGTAGCGAGGAAACCCGCGTCGATCTGTTTCTGTACCTCCTCTTTGATTTTGATGGCCATGTCCGGGTGAGTCCGTCTCAACCTTTGCTTTACTGGCGGACATTCCGATCTCAACGGTAAGTGATGTTCCACGATGCTGGTATCCAACCCTGGCATGTCCTGATAGGACCAAGCGAATACATCGGGGAATTCTTTGAGAAGCTTTATCAAACCCTCTCTGGCAGTTGGACTGAGCAGTGCCCCAATCCTGATTTCTTTTCTCTCTTTTTCTGAACCCAAGTTTACCATTTCCAACGGCTCTTTGTGAGGTTCAATGGACCTTTCCTCTTGTCTGAGTAGTCGGGAGATCTCATCTGGAATTTCGTTGTTATTTTCTTCTTCAGCCTCGAATACCGGGAACTCAAAGTAGGGAGAAGGCATCGGATCGTATGTTTCAACGGGGTATAAAATAAGCAATCTGCATGACGTGATGATTCGTGTTTAGAAGAGATAGAGAAAATGTAAGTGTGTGCAGTGTTTTTATTTTACTGCTTATTTTTATTTGAATTGTTTTTTAGGATTACCATTTTCTGAAAAAGCAAAAAGAGAAAACAACAATTAATGCGGAAATTACAGAACGACGTTATTTTATTAATGAACAAGTCGAATCTTGAAACTACAGCCCTATAAAACAAAACTCTGTCGCTTTGGGCAAAGCGAAGAGGGAAATTTACAAAAAACGAGCCCTATCAAAATATCCGTTTCACCTGGGCAGGGTGAAAGGTTAAAGATGGCAATTACTTTGACTGACGAACGACCTTCAGAACATCGACAACAACCCATTGGCGGCGAACTCCTCGTTGGATCACAAAGTCTGGCACCTTCCTTGATTTGTCTTCAGAAATAACGCTGATTTCCGGTGGAGCAGGATCATTGGAATCTGTCTCCCAAGCAGATTTGTCGTAGGAGGATTCCTCAGTTGCATTTTGCATAGCATTTGTGCTCTCAGCTGTATCTCCCCATCCAGTTGACTGGATATCTTCGAGCCTGATACGAGAGCTTTCGGGAGCGGTGTACTTGACCATATAGTCGTATTTTCCACTTGGTTGTCCCAGAGTGTCCCAAACTTCTTTGGAACTAGAGGAGTCATTTCTCTCGATGACGTTGACCTCGGGAAAAGCATAATTGATGAATTCTAGTCCTGCAAACGTTGCGAATTCATCTTCATGTTAAGTAGTTTCTGAATGACCTGAGTGTTGATCCCATGACATGGCGGGGACACAGGTATTCTGTTCAATGACGCTCAGCTGAGTTTCATTGTTCGGCTGCCTCTCTTGCCCCAAGTTTCCTGGGTAAGGCCGCCACATTGGCAGGCCATCCATCGGGCCATAGTAATTATTGTCAAATTTGTCTTTCATCAGAGTGTCTTCTTCTAATGAATTTGGCGGAGCAAGGCATCCTTTTGGATCATAATCTCCGTATATCATTTTGACATCTGATCTTGGTATAAATCTCAGACTTTCTGTAGGAAAGCAAAAAGGCACAGGTACCTCTTCCTGAGACATATAACCGTCCTTGTTAAGGTAGGACTTCCATTCTTCATCTGTGTCAGAGGGATCTTCCTCATTGATAGCATGAACTGTCTGAGACATTGGGTGGAGAAAACCTCCATTGTGGAAGAAGTTTTGAAGGGGATGAAGACTTTCATCGTTGGCGGCTGTCTGGGTACAGGTTGCAGAAAAACCAAGACCTTTCTTTGTTTTATTGTCAATAGGAATGACAAGCCGTCCCCATCCTGTCGTATCGGTACTCTCGACCGCTTTGATATCATCTTTGTATGAAGAAATTGAAGTTCCTTCTTTGAACTGATTGTCCTTGCTCACCGATAGTGCTTGGAACTGAGTTCCAATAACCTCCTCGGGTTCCACACAAGTAGATGATGATAAGTTACTCACAAGCAAGGCTTGTTCCCCACAAACCGTGATAAGTTGATCGTTCTTGACGAACTTTAGCTTCTGGTGGAGGGTTGAAGTAACCGCTCCAGCCTGATGTATCCAAGGTCTTCCTAATAAACAACTGTATGTTGCCTGGATGTCCATGACCTGCAAAGTGATTTGGAAAGTGTGAGGACCAATAGTTATGGGAAGATCAACTTCGCCGATAACCGTTTTTCTGGATCCGTCGAATGCTTTGACGACGACCTCGCTGACTCTCATCGGAGGGCCCTTGAATGATAATTGCATCAAGGTGGACTTCGGCATAACATTCAGGGCTGACCCTGTGTCTACCAGTACGTTGGCTAAAGCATCGCCCTGGTAGTTAACTGTGATATTGAGCGCCATGTTATGACGGCGACCCTCTTCAGGTAATTCCTCATCACTAAATCCCAAATTATTGCAGGAAGTGATGTTAGAGACAATGCTATCGAATTGTCTGATTGTTACATCCTGTTCCACAAAGGCTTGCTCCAAGACTTCCTGTAGAGCCTCTCTATGTGCTTCTGAACTGAGTAACAGTGATAATACCGAGATCTTTGAAGGAGTCTGTAACAGTTGATCAACAATGTTATATTCACTCCTTTGGATGAGCTTTAACATCTCATCTTTGTCTTTTGAAAAGTCGGGATTACTAGATTGACCGACTGGTGGATCAGGAATTCCTGCCTGAAGTTCCTTTTCTTTGTTCGATTCTCCAACCCCTCGGTTAAAGATTCGACCGTTCCGTGTTACACGACTGATGTCTACAATATTCACGACGGAGGGTAATGGAATTTCCTTTCCATTCTCGATTATTGTCGCACCGTATTTGTAAGGGATTGCCTTAGCGGATTCATACGGTAGTGGTCCCGGTAGATAGATGACTATGGGAACCTTCTGATTTTTCTGACCATCATAAGTAATCTTGATCCGTTCTCGATTGGGAACTCTAGATTCGTCAAGTAGAGGGATGATGGCAAAAACATCCCTGGTCCTGTGATGACCAGAGATCGTGACAACATCCTCAACTTGCTCGGCAAGGTAGTTCGGCGACCAAATGATGGGTCCTGAACCTGGATATGGACGAATTTCTCCATGATCGACTTGACCCTGAAGAGCTGCTCTCACAAGGTAACACCCTTGGTTACTTTCTGAACAGACGCTACAATTGTCATAGTTGTGTGGAGGCACCTGGCCACGCCCACTTTGAATGCAATGTAACCTTACTAGGTTATCTTCCATTGATCGGACATCCTGACTTTGACGACGAGTAGGATTCCTGTGATTGATACTAATTTGCTAAGTATCTTCGTCCATATAGATTGGCATCCACCAATGATTTAACAAGTGCTGAAGTGCCTCCTGGACAAGGGTACAACCTCGATCATTTTCGCAACCTGCTTTACAATTTTGATAGTCATGTGATACTAAGAATCCAAGTCGGACCTGCTCAGCATGTAACTCTACCAGGTTGGTATTCATCACGCGAATGTCAAAGATCTGAACCATGTTGATTTGATAGGAGTTCCTATCATGGTAGTCTCGGATCCATCCAAGATCCATCTGACGCTGGAGGGTCTCTTGTATGAAAGAGCATCCCTGTTTGTTTACTGAGCAAATCAGACAAGAACTGTAATCGTGCCGCGGCAGATTATGATACTGGCTTTGCCTTGAGTGCATCGCCACCAAGTTGACATTCATCGCACGGATGTCGTGGTTTTGAATGACGTTAGAATTCGTGTAGACCATGTTAACTCCACGAACTCGGTGCTCTCGGATCCATCCAAGATCCATTTGTTCCTGTAGAGCTGCTTGCACCACAGAACATCCCTGGTTGTCTTTAGAGCAGATATCACACTGGTGATAATTATGAGGTGGCACATGGCCATATCCACTCTGTCTACAATGCATCTTGACCAGATTGGTCTCCAATAAGAGTACATCATGAATTTGATAGACATTGTTAGTCTCTTTCTCAATCAGATTGACTGCAGCTTTCCCATGTTGAGGCAGCGGGTTCGTAAGAACATTAGGATTCGTATCTTTGAAAGATAAGAGCCCGCTCCTAACAAGCTTTTGCACGTCGGACATGAAATTGAGACAAGTCTCTATGTTATGCCCCGAACCTCCTTGATGATAAGGGCATGTTTGATCCGCTTTAAACCAGAAAGGCGGATTTTCCGGAACTGAAAGGGGAGACTTAGTCTGAATGTGCCCCTTAGCCAGCAGTAACGGAAACAGCTCTGCGTACGTTACGGGTATAGGATCAAATCCTGGTGGCCGCGTTGTACGGTTGTTGTTATATGGAGGACGAGCCTGCTGAAGAGGCTGTTGTGTCCTTTGTTGGTCAGGTTGGCTCTGCGCAACCTGAGGTTGATACAT
Source organism: Lathyrus tuberosus (assembly GCA_022829125.1). Classification (NCBI taxonomy): domain Eukaryota; kingdom Viridiplantae; phylum Streptophyta; class Magnoliopsida; order Fabales; family Fabaceae; genus Lathyrus; species Lathyrus tuberosus. The sequence continues at coordinate 1,977,103 of JALAZF010000414.1, read as the reverse complement.
AGGAACAGGCGCGGGGCCGATAGCAGGAGTTATAGCTGCTACTGGCTGATAACAACGCCTTTGCTTTCTGAGAGAGATATTCCCAATATCTTGCTCTTTTTTCTTAGGGAGAGCACTACCGTATTTTTTAGTACCGCTCGTCGATCCAGTGTCTTTCACCAAACGTCCTTCTCGGACGGCTTCCTCAAGACGTACACCCATACCGACCATCTCGGTGAAATCACTGGGCGCACTGGCGATCATTCGGTCATAGTAAAATGAGCTTAAGGTCTTTAAGAAGATCTTTGTCATCTCTTTTTCCTCAAGAGGTGGACAAATTTGAGCGGCAATTTCACGCCACCTTTGAGCATACTCCTTAAAGGTTTCCTTGTCCTTTTGTAACATTGATCTGAGTTGATCTCTGTCGGGTGCCATGTCCAAATTGTACTTGTATTGTTGGACGAAGGCAGTACCAAGATCTCTAAATGTACTGATCGTAGTACGGTTTAATCCCATGTACCATTTGAGTGCGGCACCGGTTAAACTATCCTGAAAGTAGTGAATCAGCAGGTCCTGATTTTCCGTCTGAGCTGACATCCGCCGAGCGTACATCACCAGATGGCTCTGAGGGCAAGAGTTACCCTTGTATTTTTCAAAGTCGGGCACTTGGAACTTGTGCGGGACTTTCACATTTGGGACCAAGCAGAGGTCTGCGGCGTCCTTTCCAAATAGATCCTGACCGCGAATGGCTTGCAGCTCTTTCTGCATTTCCAAGAACTTCTCCTGGAATTCATCCATTCTGTCAAACATAGTTTCCTTCTTACCAGAAGATGTTGGTGGAATATGTCCTTCCGGGACAGTGTGCACCACAGGGGGTGGTGCCGTGACTACGGCAGTAAGTCTTGGCGCCTCCCGAAGTTTGTAACCTTCAGGAGTCTTCAGTATGCCCCTGGCATCTTCGCTTTCCCGAAGTTTGTAACCTTCAGGCCCAACAGCTTCTGTTGCGATTCCCTGATCTTCAGTGATCGGCGGAACATATCCTTCCGGGATATAGTTAACAGGCATGCCCCACGGACGATCTTTCGGCATCTGATACCTAGGATCATGCTTTTCTATGATGGGCGTTGAGGTGATCTCTGAGATCACAGTTATTTGTAGCTGAGCTTCTGCCATGGCTTGCATGTCGTTACGAAGCTTTCTCATATCATCCCTCAGAGCGTCGATCTCTTCTTTCAACTCTCTGTTTTCTTCCTCAAGATCATCCATCCTTTTCTGACGATTAGCCCGAGTATTATACGAATGAGACAGTTTGACTCTAGAATCGAGACACAAATGTAAGATTCGTAGGGAAGAAGAATACGCGATGTGAGAATGATGAATGCAATGATTATATTAGTTGTTTTAGGTTTAATCAAAATAAACTTCGACAATTAGATTGCAAATATCAAACAGTGGGGAAACCCCTTTTTATTGAATTCCAAAGGATTACAGAAATGGAAATACAGTAGATTACAAAGTGCAGAAACAGAAACCAAAACTAATGGGTCCCGAGTCCTCTTCTTTGACCGGGGCGCTTGGGCCGTTGTCGGGTTGTCATTCCTTTGCCAGGTGAAAGGAGCGAGCAAATTCCTTTGGTCATCTTGATTCTCTACAGCATGCTGCTCCAAAATTTCAATCAGAGCATCTTTCTCTTTTAGTAATTGCTGTATTTGGATACACTCTACGTTGAGGGTGCGGTACTTGTTCTTCCAAGATCTTCTTTCCTTTTGAACTTTGTTGAGAGTAACCTGAAGCCTTTCAGTTTCCGTCATGAAGTACATGTCAATTTCCCTCGGCGGAAGAATCCCGTAACGAGGATAAGGCATCCTTAACTTGAGAGCTCTAGTTTGTACCCAATGGAGATAAGGCTCCACCGAGACACAGTCCGGTTTTCCCAGAAACTCTCATCCTTTCTTATGAACCTGTTTCCAAGCATGCACTATTTCCATCTTTAGTGCTCTGTCGTTTTCTCCTTCTTTGAAGAAAAGACCTTCCAGATGAACATCCAGTGGGATGTGTCTCATCGGGTATCCAAATTGACGAAGAACAAATGTCGGATGATAGTTGATTCCTCCTTTAGTTCCTATGAGGGGTACGCTGGGGAAGTTTCCACAACGGTCAATGATTCTGATTCCCTCATAAATCCTATTACACCAATCTATATCATAGTTGGTAAGAGACATGATCTTCTGCGACCAACGTAAGACACTCTTGCAATCCCAAAAAGCAGCAGACTTGGGCAAGTGAGAGATAAACCATTTGTAAAGCAAAGGTACACAGCATGTGATCTCCCCTCCGCTGTACAAATTTCCTAAGTGTACAGAATGATACGCATCTGCGAGCAAAGTCGGTACAGGGTTTCCAATGAGAAAAACCTTAATAACGTTGATATCGACGAAATTATTGATGTTGGGAAACAAAAATAACCCATAGGTGAGCAAGACAAAGATGCTTTCAAAAGCAGTCCCGTTCCCTATACTAGCAAAGTACAGAGCTTTCTTTGTCAAGAACTGGGCTGGCAAACCTTGGATGCCACCCTTAGTGGTCATGTGAGTCCTGACCTCAGACTCATCCAAATGAATTGCTCTTGCAATAGTCTGATTCTTTGGAATTTCTTCCAGTCCAGAAAACGGAGCTCGATCAGTTATATGTAAATCAGTCAGATGAGAATACTCCTCCAGCGTTGGTGCAAGCTGGTAATCCGGGAATGTGAAACAATGATAAACCGGATCGTAGAACTGAATGAGCGCGTCCATGATCCCCTTAATCACATGGACTCTTAACAGTGGTAGCACACCACCGTGCTTGGCTCTGAAAGCCTCTGGGTTAATGATCATCCTTGCTAACTTTCTCAAATCCTCTAGCTTTGGAACCTTGAAGGTATACTGGCGAGTTCTCCTTCTACCGAAATCCATTAATGCGATCTTTTTCTCTGATATTTGCAATCACAGTCTTAGTTTAATTTGAAAAACAGAGAGACTAGAAGAGAAAGTTTTTTGAATGTTTTAATGTTTTATTAAATGAATGCATGAATGCAGCACACAAAAACATAGAAAAAACTTGGGGTCAGAGGGTCGTTGTCATGAAGTCAAGGCTCTACCCATCCCCAAAGGTTTATACTAGGGTGATTTTTGTACCTGTACTCATTATCATCAGCTCCTCCCAGGAAAGTAAGACAACAAGCGGATCGCCAGCGAGTTGTGTGCAATCTTAGAGTAAGTGCCATTCATCGAGAATAGATCACCGGCCTCAAATGAGGGTAGTATCGCGTAACAACTATTTCCGATAGTTTCCGCACTACGAAAGAGTTTGGCTTTTCTAGGTGTATACTCATTCTCACCACATGCGGAATCACACGCATTCCCATTAGCAGAAAAATAAACACGTATAGCAATTAGGAAAAGCAGTATATATATTTGTCCTAATCATCCTAGACTTATAAAGCTATGATTCCTAAGTTCCTGACAGAAATGGGTTCCCCGGCGGAAGCCCCAATCTGTGGTTCCCTGCCTAAGAGATGGACCAGCATAGGTCAACCTTTCTCTTCGGTAGAGTTCCCATTTTCCGTAGAAAACGGGGATGATGCCCTAAGGCAGAAAAGGAGACTCCCCAGCAGAGTCGCCATTTTATAAGGAAAACAGAAAGAAAGAAAAATAGGCCCCACGGTGGGCGCCACTTTTCTGTAGCGAGCGATTTTGGACGCGGTTCTTAAGCGCTGGTCGCTCTCTGCGGTCTGAGCTTAAAACTACAGGTCGATTCATTTTTTATCCTATTGTGAGCTGAATAAGGAAGGGAAATAGATGTCTCCAATTAACCCTGCTTTGCATACTGAGTTTAAACAGCGGTCTGTTAGGTTACGGATGCTATCAATGTGTGGGGGCCTTTGTACTGGTTATTTGTATTTTCGCCAATACTGTTTTCTTTCTTTCTAGGACTTTCTAGCGGGGAACAAGGATTAGGATGTTAGGACTGATGCTTTTGAATTACTGCTTTTGATTAACTGAGATATGGGATTTGGGTTTTTTGGTTGATTGCGCTCGCTAAGATCTTTTCTTTCGATCTTATGCCTACGTATTCCCGTTTACCGAAACAGGGAAATCAGAGCGTTCGTAGTTCCTCCTATTCTATGGGAGGAAATGGTATTTGGTGTCTTGTTCAAAGCCCAAGACGTGAAGCGAAAGGTGATTTGTATCTTGTTCAAAGCCCAAGATGTGAAGCTAAAAGGTCTATTTGTGTCTTGTTCAAAGCCCAAGACGTGAAGCTGAAAGACCTCGACTTTAGAGAGAATTTGTCATCTCTAAAGAGGAGAGAAGGAGAATTACTTTAACTGGGATACGCGGATCCGAGCAATGCCATAATTTCCGAAGAAAGGGTTTTAACCTGAAGGAGAAGACTTTAACTCAGTGTAGAGCAATGCCATCTTTCCTTAGGAATTCCTCATGCTAAAAGAGGGACAGTGGCATGGATGTAGATGATCCAGAGGCTTGCCGCTTACAGCGATTAGATGAAGGGGAAGGAGTTGTTGATGTTTGTATACTGTGAACGAGGCACAACTTTGATGCTAAAAGGTTGATTGGATCAACCAGTGGTTTTCTTATACAAAGCCTAAGAGGAGGCTAATTTCCGCTAGGAAAATCATTATACAAAGCCTAAGAGAAGGCTATTTTGTGTCTCGTACAAAGCTCGAGAGAGAGGCTACTGTAACTGTTTCAGTTGAGTGACAGATCCAATATACTGATTTTAAAAGAGAAAATCAGTTCTTATATGAGCAACACTGTACCCAGGGATTTGATTTGAGGATCAGGGATATTTCCTTTTCTTTGAGGAAACGGGAAATCCAAAAGGTGTCGAGACTGTCCGAGTCTGCGGGTTTCCTTCCTATTTAACGAAGGGTGCTTGAGAATGTCTTTGAGACTCAAGGAAGTTAGACTGTCCAAGTCTAGAGTTTCATCTTTTATACTATGCTTTGAGAAACAGTAGTAGACTCTATGAAAGGATTGTTCTATGAAGATGACTAAGTTCTGTTCCTATACCTCTAGGAGGTCGTCGGGACAATTTGTACGAAGCCCAAGAGGAGGCTGGAAACTTTTAAGAAGCCGACGGGTCCTTGTACGAAGCCCAAGAGGAGGCTATCATTCCTGGAGGAAGAGATCATTATACGAAGCCTAAGAGGAGGCTGTGAATACTTCTAAGAAGCCGTGGTGTCCTTGAATAATGCCCAAGAGGAGGCCGATGCTTTTAAGAAGCCCGTGGGTCTTATCATCTCCTTTCCATTAGGAGAGATAACTCTTTTGAAGATAAAAACCACTGGTAAATGTGCGAGGTTTACTATCCAGCGACTTTTAGCTTTTAAAGAGGGTTCCTTAGTTAAGGTCCAAGATTATGACCGTAGTGGGTACCCAAACCCCGAGACATTCAAGGCAAGCTATCCACAAGGAATAGATCAAGTCAGGAAAGTTCGAGAATTGGGAAGAAACTCAAAGATGCCATTCACGGAGAATACATTCATCTTGGGGAGTAGAGCTTCTTGACGATTCCTAAGGAGGACAGCCGAAGAGAAGACTGTATCTGGTGCTCCTATTGGGGATCTAGGCGTCTATTTCTACGAATAAGCGAAACGGCGTCACCTAGTTCTAGACGTAGTAGCCGGGGAAACTCGAAATATCTATACTATTATTACACAGTAGATATGAGTTTATGAAAGGAGACTTACAGTGAGCAGCCCCACAATACAGTTTATAATATGAAAGCAGTAAACGAAAGCAATAACCACTTACTCGGTTGTAGTGCTTCCATGCTGTTTGGTTAGTTGTTCAACAAAGAAAGATTGAAAACAACAGTATATTCAAAATCAAAGGAGAAAGTGCTTTGAAAAAGAAAGATTTGGGGCTTACAGCTCAAGGAGAGGCCCAGGGTTTTATCAGTGAGCGCACTGTTTGACTTTGTACAACGGGACTTATACAAGTAACTGAGGCCCAAAAAAGGTTTTCTGTACAAAGGGATGGGTCTTACACTCTCTCAAGAGGCCCAAAAAGGTTTAAAGAAAAGAGTGGGGCTTATAACACGAGGGTAGGCCCAAATGATTTTTCGTTTAAAAATGGCGATCGCGCCGAGGTTTTCTTTTAACGTGGAGGGACTTATACAATAAGTGAGGCCCAAAATGTTTTGGTTAAAAGAGGGATTGGGTCTTACACTCTAATAGAGGCCCAAAGTGTTTTGAATGGGTCTTATAGCTCAAGTAGAGGCCTAGATGAGTTTTATTTTTAAACGGGCGACGATCGCGCCGTTTACTTGTACAGAGGGACTTATACAATGGATGAGGCCCAAAAAGTTTTTTGTACAAGGGGGGATGGGTCTTACACTCTCTCAAGAGGCCCAAAAAGTTTTGAAAATGGTTTATGAAGGTTGAATTAATCCAAAACCCTAATTTGTTTTCAAAATGTATTTAATTGAATAAAAATTCAATTAAAATGATCAAAAATTGTTTAACACATGGAAAACAAATTGTGATCTTGGATTAATGCTTCAAAAATTAAGTATTGACCTACAAAATAATTAGAAAGCATTAAAAGTTGCAAAATCAATGTAGAAAAAATATTTAAAATGCCAAAAACAATCAAAATATTAATTCTTTGCAAAAATATCAATTATATGAAATAAATAATATTTTTGGGATTTTTTGATAAAATAAAATATTTTAACTTTTTTGTGAATTATTAAAAAAAGAATCAACTCAAAATCATTAAAACTCAGAGAGAAATTAATTTTTGAATCAATTAAACAAAGTCACAAAATTCAAATATTTGAATTTATGAAAATGGCACCAAGAACAACACCAAGAACACGCGCGTTTTTCAGTTTGCCCAGATTTGCATTTTCTATCCAATCTCCATGAATACGTAATCATATCATGCAATCCACATATCATTATGCTCGTCTCAACCTCACGATCATGTCTATGTACTTTAATTTCATTTAAATTAAACATACAACAAGAAATCACGAAGAGACCTCAAGAACCCTAATTTCTGCATGAAGGCTAGGATTTTTGATACACGATTCAAACAATGCAATTAATTGAGGGAAAATATTCCATGCATGATTATGAACATATGGCCAAATTATTGTGCGAGGAAATATGCATAGATTGAGAGATGCCCAAGTTTAGGCTTACCTCCAAGTCGTGACAGCAAGTGCAATGTGATTTTTGATCTGGAGGTGTTACAGACAAGTTGTGATGATATGGACAGCTTCCCTACACCATATGGAGTGTGTTTGAACACTTGGATTGAATTGAAATGGACTGGATCAGTTTATGGCATCTCAGCTGCAACTTTACTTCAAACTTGTGTGGATGGCAAGTGATTTTGAGATTTTGATGCTCCAGATGTTATGTGAGTGTTTGATCAGCTCATGTGTGATGTATGTGAGGTGTGTGAGTGATTGGTTTGTGCAGAATTGCTCTCAAACTCAAAACCCGATAGCTACCTTGCTAAGAAAGGCATTTTTGCCAAGAGAAAGAGATTTTGAGGAAAGCATCTGTTAGATGGCTTTGGTGTACTTAAACTGACCACAATTGAGCTCTATTTATAGTAGAGCAAGTTTGTTTTGCAAGGAATAGTGCATGGCAGCTGGTAAGTAGGTTTGGCCAATGTTGGCAAATGAAAATCCAAGTCTCCTCTAGCCATTGACTAGAGGTTAGGGCACAGAGCTTTGGTCCCCTTGGTCTTGGATAAGTCTTGACTGATTTCAGATGAGAATGGCTCAGTCCATGCCACCTTGATGCTTCCATTGAATGCCTCATTCCAAATTTGGAGTCTTGTCCCTATTTTGTCCATTCTAGGTTCAACATGCTATTTCTTGTTCCATGGACTTTGGAGGCTTGGCTCAGTGATTGTCCCCTTTGGATTCAATCCTCTGAGGTGTCCAAGTGGATTGGAGCAATTGAATTTGGCTAATTTTGGCAAATCGACCAAAGTTGCAAATTCTGCCTTGCCTTGACAGATTTCAGCAGGGCAACTTGGCAATGTTGTATCTCATGGTGTAGGTTGAATTTGGCAATGTTCTTAGCCATTTTGGAAAGCTCTTACATGATACAACAACTGTTTGAACAAGTTTGGTTTTAATCTCTTTTGATTCCAAGTGAAAAATCTCCCTACATTTGGCAAAAAGTGAGGCAGAATCTGACTTAGTGAAAATTTCACTAAGTGTTGGAAAAAGTGACATTTTCACTTTTTAGCCACTTTGATCACTCCATAACTCAAAATCCTTAATGAATTGGAATGACTTGTAGTTGAAGTTTTTGTAGGTGATAATGAGGGCTACAAATCTATCTTTGGATGAGAAAAAATGGCCTTGTGGTTTAGGAGTTATGGTTACCCCTTTTACAAGTTATCTCACTTTTCTTGATTTTTCTTGATGAATGATGATTCAAATCATACATTAACATCATTTTAGGGTTAAAAATCCATTTTGGTGAAAAATCTCAAAAAGTCAAAGTTGACTTTTGTGCACAGTTGACTTTTTATCAGATGAATTCCAAACTGTGCAATTCTTCAGGAAATCATGTCCTTGACCTAAATCAAACTTGATGGATATGTTCCATGGGTGTCATAGGGTGTATTGAGGCATGTCCTAGGGCTTGGGAGCATGTCCTGGTCAAAAGTCAAAGTTACAGTTGACTTTTCCCTTAAAACCCTAATTGTGGTGCAGATGAAAATGAGACTTGTTGCTCAAGCTTCTTGGATCAATCCATTGTTCCAAATGGATCAAAATGGTATATTAGAGACCCTCAAATCATCTCTTGAGGTCTTGGCTCATGGTTTGTCCCAAAAGTCAACTTAGGGGTGAATTAGGTCAAGAAACCCTAATTCCTGATTTTTGATGAATGCATCCCCTGAGGCAAAATTGACTTGATGCATGGGTTCATGAGGTTCCATGAAGCATATTAGGTTATGTTTTGGATCATTGCCTTGTGCCCAGATGAAAATTTCCATCTGGAGGCCCTGGTCGACCAAAACCCTAATTCGGTGATACTGTCGATCTTGAGACTTGATCCACCTAGAAGGGAGCAGCCTTGTGCTTAATCCTTGAAGTGGGAGTCCTTTTTTGATCCATTGTGGATGTTTGAGAAATTAGACAAGTTGAAGATCATGTCATTTCTTGATTGATCCTTTGTTTAAAGCTCAGAGAGGGCTTGAAACCCTAATTTGATTGTAGTGGATGCTCACCCATCTTTGGGGAGACTGATGAAGCATAAAGGTACATCCATATTGTGATGATGATTTTCACAATGATGGGAAATCTAAGTGGTCAAAATTTGGGGTATTACAGTGGGGCCCTTTCTTTATTTCTTCCTTTTTTGGGGATTTCACTAGGATATGACTTTTTTTTTACTTCACTAGGATCTTAGGTCAAAGCCTTTAAAGTTGGGAAGGTACCACAGAATGGCGACTCCGCCGGGAAGCCATTTTTGTCAGGAACATAGGATCCATAGCTCTTTAAAGTCTAGGACTTTAGGAAAAATATATATATATATTGCTTTTCCTAATTGATATCTGTGTTTATTTTCCTGCTAATGGGAATGCGTGTGATGCCGCATGTGGAAAGATTGAGTATACACCTAGGAAAAACCTCTTTTAGTAGTGCGGAAACTATTGGAAATGGTTGTCACGCGATACTACCCTTTTCTGATGGTTCTTTGAAAAACATCACCTAGCACGGTTCCCGGCCCGCTGGTGTTTTATCGACAAGAACTGATGATTTTGAGAGACAGGTACAAAAATCACTAGTATAAACCTTTTGGGGGGGGGGGGGTAGAGCCTTGACTTCATGACACCGACCCTTTGACCCCATGTTTTTTCTATGTTTTTGTGTGCTGCATTCATCCATTCATCTCTAAAAAACATTACATCAAAGAAAAACTTCTCTTCTAGTCTCTCTTTTTCAAATTAAACTAAGACAATGATTGCAAATGTCAGAGAAAAATATTGCGCTCATGGACTTCGGTAGAAGGAGAACTCATATGTACACCTTCAGGGTTCCAAAGTTAGAAGAATTAAGAGGATTAGCGAGGATGATCACTAACCCTGAAGCTTTCAGAGCCAAGTACGGAGGTCTGCTACCTCTGTTAAGAGTCCATGTGATTGAAGGAATCATGGAGGCACTCATTCAGTTTTACGATCCGGTCTATCACTGTTTCACATTCCCTGATTACCAGTTCGCACCAACGCTGGAGGAGTATTCTCACCTAACCGATCTACACATTACTGATCGAGCTCCATTTTATGGATTGGAAGAAATTCCAAAGGATCAGACCATTGCAAGAGCAATTTATATGGATGAGTCGGAAGTCAAGACTCACATGACCACTAAGGATGGGCTCCCAGGTTTGCCAGCCCAGTTCCTGACAAAGAAGGCTCTGTACTTTGCTAGTATAGGGAACATGACTGCTTTTGAAAGCATCTTTGTCTTACTCATCTACGGGTTATTTCTGTTTCCCAACATTGATAACTTCGTCGATATCAACGCCATTAAGGTTTTTCTCATTGGAAACCCTGTGCCAACTTTTCTCTCGGGCGCGTATCATTCTGTACACTTAGGGAATTTGTACAGCGGAGGGATGATCACGTGTTGTGTAACCCTGTTATATAAATGGTTTATCTCCCATTTACTTAAGTCTGCTGCTTTTTGGGATCATAAGAGTGCCTTGCGTTGGTCGCAGAAAATCATGTCTCTCACCAACTCTGATATAGATTAGTGCAATAGGATCTACGACGGGATCAGGATCATTGACCGTTGTGGAAACTTCCCCAACGTATCCCTTATAGGAACTAAGGGAGGAATAAACTATAATCCAATTCTTGTTCGTCGTCAATTTGGATACCCGATGAGGCATGTCCCGCGTAATGCTCATCTGGAAGGTCTTTTCTTCAAAGAAGGAGAAAATGACAGGCCACTAAAGATGGAAATAGTGCATGCTTGGAAACATGTTCATAAGAAAGGACAGGAGTCTCTAGGAAAACTGGATTGTGTCTCGGTGGAGCCTTATCTCCACTGGGTACAAACTAGAGCTCTCAAGCTAAAGATGCCTTATCCTCGTCACGGAGTTCTTCCACCGAGGGAATCTGTCATGTACTTCATGACTGAAACGAAAAAACTTCAGGTTACTCTCAACAAAGTTCAACAGGAGAGGAGGTCTTGGAAGAACAAATACCGCACCCTCAATGTAGAGTGTACCAAAATACAACAACTGCTGAAAAATAAGGATGCTCTGATCGAGATTTTAGAGCAACATGCTGTGGATAATCAGGATGACCAAAGGAATTTGCTCATTCCTTTCACTTGGCAAAGGAATGACAACCCGACAACGGCCCAAGAGCCCCGGTCCAAGAAAAGGAAAGTACCAGAATCAACACCCGGTTTCTCCCCAGAGAGGACTCGGGACCCCTTAGCTTAGGTTTTTGTTTCCGCACCTTGTAATCTATTGTATTTCTATTTTCGTAATCCTTTGAATTCAATAAAACGGGGTTTCCCCACTGTTTGATATTTGCAATCTAATTGTCGAAGTTTATTTTGATTAAACAAAAAAAAAACAATTAATATGATCATTGTATTCATCGTTCTCACGTCACGTATTCTTCTTACCTACGAATCTCACATTTGTGTCTCGGTTCTAGAGTCAAACTGTCTCATTCGTACAATACTCGGGCCAATCGTCAGAAAAAGATGGATAATCTCGAGGAAGAAAACAGAGAGTTGAGAGAAGAGATCGACGCTCTGAGAAAGGATATGAGAAAGCTTCATAACGACAAGCAAACCATGGCAGAAGCTCAGCTACAAAGGACTGTGATCTCGGAGATCACCTCAACGCCCATAGTGGAAAAGTCCGATCCTAGGTACAAAATGCCGAAAGATCGTCCCTGGGGCATGCCTATTAACTATATCCTAGAAGGATATGTTCCGCCGATCGTTGATGATCTGGGAACCGCTGGGCCTGAAGGTTACAAACTTCGGGAAATCGAAGATGTCAGGGGCATGACAGCAACTCCTGAAGGTTACAAACTTCGGGAGGCACCGAGAGTCTCGGCCATAATGACTATACCACCGCCCGTGGTACACACTGTCCTGGAAGGATAGATTCCACAGATACCTTCTGGTGGAAACGACAACATGTTCTAAAGAATGAATGAGTTCCAGGAACAGTTCTTGGGAATGCAGAAAAAACTGCAGACCCTTCGCGGTCAGGATTTATTTGGAAAAGATGTCGCGGACCTCTGCTTGGTCCCTAATGTGAAAGTCCCGCACAAATTTCAGGTGCCCGACTTTGAAAAGTACAAGGGTAACTCTTGCCCTCAGAGTCACTTGGTGATGTACGCCCGGCGAATGTCAGCTCAGACAGAGAATCAGGATTTACTGATTCACTACTTTCAGGATAGTTTAACTGGTGCCGCACTAAAATGGTACATGGGTTTAAACCGTGCTACGATTAGCACTTTCAGAGATCTTGGAACTGCCTTCGTCTAACAATATAAATATAATCTGGACATGGTACCCGACAGAGATCAACTCAGATCAATGTCACAAAAGGACAAGGAAACCTTTAAGGAATACGCTCAGAGATGGCGTGAAATTGCCGTTCAAATTTGTCCACCTCTTGAGGAAAAAGAGATGACAACGATCTTCTTACAGACCTTAAGCTCATTTTATTACGACAGAATGGTTGCCAGTGCACCCAGTGACTTCACCGAGATGGTCGGTATGGGAGTTCGTCTTGAGGAAGCCGTCCGAGAGGGACGTCTAGTCAAAGACACTGGATCATCAAGTAGTACAAAGCAATACGGTAGTGCTCTCCCTAAGAAAAAAGAGCAGGATATTGGGAATATCTCTCTCAGAAAGCAAAGGCGACGTTATCAACCAGTAGCGGCTGTGACTCCTGCTATCAATCCTGCGCCTATTTCTACGTATCAACATCAGGTTGCGCAAAGCCAACCTAATCAGCAAAGGACTCAACAGCCTCTTCAGCAGGCTCGTCCTCCATATAATAACAATCGTACAACGCGGCCACCAAGATTTGATCCTATACCCGTATTGTACGCAGAATTATTTCCGTTACTACTGGCTAAGGGGCATGTCCAGACTAAGTTCCCTCTTACAGTACCAGAAAATCTACCTTTTTGGTTTAAGGTGGATCAGACTTGCCCTTACCATCAAGGAGGACCAGGGCATAACATAGAGAACTATCTCAATTTAAAGTCCGACGTGCAAAAGCTTGTTAGGAGCGGGGTCTTATCTTTCAAGGATACAAATCCTAATGTTCTCACAAACCCGCTGCCTCAACACGAGAAAGCTATAGTCAATTTGATAGAGGAAGAGATTAACAACGTCTATCGAATTCATGATGTACTCTTGTTAAGGACCAATCTGGTCAAGATGCATTGTAGATAGAGTAGATATGGCCATGTGCCACCTCATAACTATCACCAGTGTGATATCTGCTCTAAAAGTAATCGAGGATGTTCTGTGGTGCAATCATCTCTACAGAAACAGATGAATCTCATATGGATCCAAGAGCACCGAGTTCGTGGAGTTAACATGATTTACACGAATTCTAACATCATTCAGAACCATGACATCCGTACAATGAATGTCAACTTGGTGGCGATGCATTCCAAGCAAAGCCAGTATCATAATCTGCCGCGGCACGATTACAGTTCCTGTCTGACCTGCTCGGTAAACAAACAGGGATGCTCTTTTGTACAAGAGGCCCTCCAGCGTCAGATGGATCTTGGATGGATCCAGGACTACCATGATAGGATTCCCTATCAGATCAACATGATTCAAATCTTTGATATTCGCTTGATGAATACCAGCCTGGTGGAGTTACATGCTAAACAGGTCCGACTCGGGTTCCTGGTATCACATGATTATCAGAGCTGTAGGGTGGGTTGCGAAAATGATCAAGGTTATGCCCTTGTCCAGGAAACCCTTTAGCACTTGTTGAACCACTGGTGGCTTCCAATCTATATGGATGAAGACACCCAGCAAATTAGTATTACCCATGGGAACCCTACTCGGCATCAAAGTCGGGACGTTTGATCTGTGGAAACTGACCTAGTGAGGTTACATTGTATTCAGAGCGGGCGTGGCCAGGTGCCACCACACAACTATGAACGTTGTAGAGTCTGTTCGGAAAGTAACCAAGGATGTTACCTTGTGCGAGCAGCTCTTCAGGGTCAGGTGGATCGTAGGGAGATTCGCCATATCCGGGTTCCGGACCAATCAACTGGGCACTGGACTACCTCGCTGATCAAATTGAGGACGTTGTCGTAATCTCTGATCATCAGAGGGCTAGGGATGTTTGTACCATCATCCCTCTACTTGACGAATCGAGAGTTCCCAACCAGGAACGGATCGAAATTGCTTACGATGGTCGGAAAAATCAGAAGGTTCCCATAGTCATCTATCTACCGGGACCATTACCGTATGAATCAACTAAGGTTATCCCTTACAAATATGGTGCAACAACAGTCAAGAATGGAAAGGAAATTCCATTACCCTCCGTCGTGAATATTGCAGACATCATTCGAGTAACACGGAGTGGTCGAATCTTCAACCGAGGAGTTGGAGAACTTAACAAAGAAAAGGAACCTCAAACAGAAGTTCCCAATCCACCATTCGGTCAATCCAGTAATCCCGACCTTTTGAAAAAACGATGATGAGATGCTGAAGCTCATCCAAAGGAGTGAATACAACATTATTGATCAACTGTTACAAACTCCTTCAAAGATCTCTGTGCTGTCACTTTTACTCAATTCAGAAGCGCACAGGGAGGCTCTACAGAAAGTCTTGGAGCAAGTCTTTGTGGATCAGGATGTAATAATTAGACAGTTCGATAACATTGTCTCTAACATCACTTCCTGCAATAACTTGGGATTTAGTGATGAGGAATTACCTGAAGAGGGTTGCCGTCATAACATGGCGCTCAATATCACAGTCAGCTGCCAGGGCGATGCTTTAGCCAGCGTACTGATAGACACATGGTCAGCCCTGAATGTTATGTCGAAGTCCACTTTGATGCAATTATCCTTCAAAGGACCCCCGATGAGAACCAGTGAGGTCATCGTCAAAGCATTTGACGGGTCCAGAAAAATGGTTATCGGCGAAGTCGACCTTCCCATAACTATTGGTCCTCACACTTTCCAAGTCATTTTCCAGGTCATAGACATCCGGGAAACGTACAGTTATTTATTAGGAAGACCTTGGATACATCAGGCTGGGGCAGTCACCTCGACCCTCCACCAAAAGTTAAAGTTCGTCCAGAACAACCAGCTCGTCGTGGAGAACAAGCCTTGCTCGTGAGTAACTTATCATCATCTACTGGTGTAGAACCTGAGGAGGTTATTCGAACTCAGTTCCAAGCAATGTCGGTGAGCAAGGACAATCAATCCGAAGAGGGAACTTCCATTTCCTCATACAAAGATGCTATCAAAGCGGTCGAGAGTACCAATATAACAGGATGGGGACAGCTAGTCATTCCTACTGACAATAAAACAAAGAAGGGTCTTGGTTTTTCTGCAACCTATACCCAGACAGCTACTACCAATAATGAAAGTCTTCGTCCCATTCAAGACTTCTTCCATAGTAAAGGTTTCCTTCACCCAGTGTCTCAAGAAGTACATACCATCAACGAGGGAGATTCCTCTGACACAGATGAAGAGTGGAAGTCCTATCTTAACGAGGACGATTATATGTCTCAGGACGAACATAGATTCCCTTTTGCTATCCCGCACAGAGTCCGAGATTTATACCCAGGTCAGACGTCGAAATGATATACGGGGATTGTGATCCAGAAGGATGCCGTGCTCCACCAAACTCATTAGAGGAGGACACTCTGATGAAGGACAACTTTGACCACAACTATTATGGCCCGATGGATGGCCTGCCAATGTGGCAACCGTATCTAGGAGACTTGGGGCAAGGAAATCAGCCGAACAGTGAAAATCAGCTGAGCATCATTGAAAAGAATACCTGTGTCCCCACCATGTCATGGGATCAACAATCAGGTCATTCCAAAAACGTCCAGCACGACGATGAATTTGCAATGTTTGCAGGACTTGAATTCATCAACTATACTTTTCCAGAGGTCAACGTCATTGAGAAGGATGACTCATCCAGTTCCAAAGAAGTGTGGGACACCCTGGGACAACCAAGTGGGAAATACGACTACATGGTCAAGTACACTGCTCCCGTAAGCTCTCGTGTCAGGCTCGAAGACATCCCGCCAACTGGATGGGGAGATCTACCTGAGAGCACAAATGCTATGTAAAATGAAACAGAGGAATCCTGCTACGACAACTCTGCCTGGGAGACAGATTCCAATGATCCTGCTCCACCAGAAATCAGCTTGATTTCTGAAGACAAATCAAGGAAGGTGCCAGACTTTGTGATTCACCGAGGTGTTCGCCGCCAATGGGTTGTTGTCAATGTTCCGAAGATTGTTCATAAGTCAAAGTAATTGCCGTCTTTAACCTTTCACCCTGCCCAGGTGAAACAGATGTTTTGATATGGCTCACTTTTTGTAAATTTCCCTCATCGCTTCGCCCAAAGCGACAGAGCTTTGTTTTATAGGGCTGTAGTTTCGAGAATCGACTTGTTCATTAATAAAATAACGTCGTTCTGTAATTTCCGCATTAATTGTTGTTTTCTCTTTTTGCTTTTCTCAGAAAATGGTAATCCTAAAGAACAAATCAATAATAAAAAACAAGCAGTTATCAGAAAATACACTGCACACACTCTTGCATTTCCTCTATCTCTTCTAAACACAAATCATACCATCATGCAGATTGCTTGTTTTAAACCCCGTTGAAACATACGATCCGATGCCTTCTCCCAACTTTGAGTTCCCGGTATTTGGGGCTGAAGAAGAAAATGACGACGAAATTCTAGAAGAGATCTCCCGATTACTCAGACAGGAGGAAAGGTCCATTGAACCTCATAAAGAGCCGTTGGAAATGGTAAACTTAGGTTCGGAAAAAGAAAGAAAAGAAATCAGGATTGGGGCACTGCTCAGTCCAACTGCCAGAGAGGGTTTGGTAAAGCTTCTCAAAGAATTCCCCGATGTATTCGGTTGGTCCTATCAGGATATGCCAGGGTTGGATACTAGCATCATGGAACATCATTTACCGTTGAGATCGGAATGTCCGCCAGTAAAACAGAGGTTGAGACGAACTCACCTAGACATGGCCATCAAAATCAAAGAGGAGGTACAGAAACAGATTGACGCGGGTTTCCTCGCCACATCAGAATATCCTCAATGGTTAGCCAACATAGTACCAGTTCTGAAAAAGGACGGAAATGTCAGAATGTGTGTTGATTACAGAGATCTGAACAAGGCTAGTCCAAAGAACGACTTTCCTTTACCACACATTGACATGCTGGTAGACAGTACAGCAAAGTTCAAAGTTTTCACCTTCATGGATGGATTCTCGGGCTATAATCAGATAAAAATGGCGCCGAAAGACATGGAGAAAACTTCGTTCATCACCCCATGGGGTACCTTTTGCTACAAGGTAATGCCTTTCGATTTGAAAAACGCCGGGGCAACCTATCAAAGGGCCATGACTACTCTGTTTCATGACATGATACACAAAGAAATTGAGGTAAATGTCGATGATATGATTGCCAAATCTAGAACAGAAGAGGAGCATGTGACCCACCTGTCAAAACTATTTGAGCGGTTGAGAAAGTACAAGCTCTGCTTGAATCCCAACAAATGCACCTTCGGTGTCCGTTCAGGAAAACTCTTAGGGTTCATCGTCAGCCAGAAAGGAATTGAGGTTGATCCTGACAAGGTCAAGGCCATTCAAGAAATGCCTTCTCCGAAAACTGAAAAACAAGTCAGAGGATTCCTGGGACGTTTGAACTACATTTCCAGATTCATATTCCTCATGACCGCGACATGTGCGCTGATTTTCAAATTACTTAAAAAGAACCAGGACTGCGTTTGGACAGAAGATTGCCAAACCGCCTTCGACAGTTTTAAGGAATACCTGTTGAACCCTCCGATTCTATCACCTCCAGTGGAAGGAAGACCACTGATTATCTACCTCACCGTCCTAGAGGACTCAATGGGATGTGTACTTGGCCAACAAGATGAAACCAAAAGGAAGGAGTCTGTCATCTACTATTTGAGCAAGAAATTCACCGACTGCGAGACTCGGTACACTATGCTTGAGATAACTTGTTGCACTCTGGCTTGGGCAGCCAAGCGTCTTCGCCAGTACATGATTCGTCACACTACTTGGTTAATTTCCGAAATGGATCCAATCAAGTATGTATTTGAAAAACCTGCTCTCACGGGAAGGATTTCCCGTTGGCAGATGTTGTTATCAGAATATGACATAGAGTACCACGCTCAGAAAGTCGTTAAAGGAAGTATTTTAGCCGATCATTTGGCTCATCAATCGATTGATGATCGGGAATCAATCGGGTTTGACTTCCTAGACGAAGATGTCATGTATCTAAAAATGAAAAACTGCGATGAACCGCTACCCAGTGAAGGGCCAGAACCAGGTTCCCAATGGGGACTTATCTTTGACGGAGCTGTCAATCACTACGGAAACAGAATTGGGGAAATCATCATAACACCTCAGGGTACCCATATTCCTTTCACTGCCCGGCTTACGTTCAAGTGTACGAACAACGAGGCCGAATACGAAGCTTGTATTATGGGTCTCGAGGAAGCGATTGATTTAAGGATCAAAAACTTGGACGTATATGGTGACTCATCCCTGGTTATCAATCAGATTAAAGGAGATTGGAACACATACCAATCAGGATTGATTCCTTACAAAGACTACGCGAGAAGGTTGCTACCCTTCTTCAACATAATTGAGTTTCATCACATCCCTCGTGAGGAGAATCACATAGCTGATGCATTAGCCACTCTCTCTTCCATGATTAATGTAGGTCAATGGAATGACATACCTAAGATCGACATAATGTACCTTGAACGGGCCGCTTACATCTTCACAATTGAAGCAGTCATAGACAATAACCCTTGGTATCACGATATCAAATGCTTCCTTCAGAAACAAGAGTACCCACCTGGGGCACTAAGGAAGGACAGGAAAACCCTCAGAAGGCTGGCAAGCAGTTTCTTCCTGAGTGGTGATACTCTCTATAAGAGGAATTTTGACATGGTCTTGCTCCGATGCGTAGACAGACCAGAAGCATACATGCTGATGAAAGAAATTCACGAAGGATCCTTTGGCACTCATGCCAACGGACACACAATGGCGAGAAAAATTCTAAGAGCAGGGTATTATTCGTTGACCATGGAATCCAACTGCTATAAGTACATGAGGAAGTGTCACAAGTGTCAGATATACTCTGACAAAATTCATGTACCGCCAACGCATCTCAAAGTTCTCTCTTCCCCATGGCCTTTTTCCATATGGGGAATTGACATGATTGGCTTGATTGAGCCTAAGGCTTCAAACGGACATCGGTTCATCCTGGTAGCCATTGATTACTTCACCAAGTGGGTCGAAGCAGCGTCGTACGCTAATGTAACCCGATAAGTGGTGGTCCGATTTATCAAAAAAATATCATCTGCCGTTATGGTGTTCCGAGCCAGATCATTACTGATAATGGATCTAACTTGAACAATAAGATGATGAAAGAGTTGTGCGCATAATTCAAGATCGAACACCATAACTCATCTCCCTACCGACCAAAGATGAACAGGGCCGTAGAAGCGGCTAACAAGAACATCAAGAGGATTATTCAGAAGATGGTTATAACCTACAAAGATTGGCATGAGATGCTACCCTTTGCTCTTCACGGTTATTGCACATCTGTCCGCACTTCAACAGGGGCAACCCCTTTCTCTCTAGTATATGGCATGGAAGCAGTGCTCCCCATCGAAGTAGAGATCCCATCAATCTGGGTATTGATGGAAGCTAAGCTTATAGAAGCTGAATGGTGTCAAAGTCGACACGATTAACTGAATCTGATCGAAGAGAAGCGAATCACGGCTCTATGCCACGGTCAATTGTATCAACAAAGAATGAAGATGGCGTTTGACAAAAAGGTTCGACCTCGCATCTTCAGGAAAGGAGACCTTGTGCTAAAAAAGATACAATCTTTTCTCACTATTTCTCGGGGCAAATGGACTCCGAATTATGACGACCCCTATGTGGTCAAGAAAGCTTTCTCAGGCGGTGCCGTGAGACTTGCAACCATGGACGGAGAGGAATTTGCCTACCCCACAAATGTTGATGTAGTCAAGAAATACTTCGCCTAAACTAAAACGAAAACGTCTCGGTGGATTGAAAACCCAAAAGGGCGGTCCAGGCAAAAATTAGAGACAAAGTCAAAAAATCATCCTGGTGGATTAAAAATCTCAAAGTCCAATCCAGGCAAAAGTTAGGGATAATGGCAAGCAACTACGTCTGATCAGTTCAACTCCTCAGCAGTCATGCCATCCATCAGAAAATCCAGTCAAGGTCATCTTCGACAGAAGCTCAGGATGTCCAGAATTCAAAGTTGGTAGAAGGATAGTGGTCGTTATGTTTCAATGTAGCCCTTTTCCCTTAGATTACCATTTTCTAACTTTGTAAATACTCTATGGAATCACACGTTTGGCTGATTTCCATCCTATCAATAAATTTGAGCCCTTGTGCTTTTGTTTGCAATTCTTATTTGTTTTAGCTTTGCAGAACGACGTTTTAATATGATTAACGATTCTTGAAACGAAACAAAAAAATGAATTTACTCGTAAAATTGTTCTGCTTTTAAAAATAAAGATGGCAATTTCTTTTGACGGTTGAACATCGAAAGAACATTGATCGCTTCTCCAAAGGTGTTCGAGCCTAAAAGTGCAGAATCAAAGTACTCCTTCTAAACCAGTATGCCTGAATGAAGGATCAACTATGTCAGATGTGAATACTCCATATGACATCTCCGACAGAGTTCTCATCTCCTAAGCCCGACCAGCGTCGCTCCCAACAGGGACCGTTTCTCCTAAGCAAGGTAGAATTGCTATCTTGAACCAGCGATATTTCTATATGCGCCACAGTGTCCGAGTATCCAGTCGTGTTCATCTGTTAGTTTGTATGTCGCGTCATTTTTGTCAGCATATACATACATACATCATGCATTATTAATTTGCATTCACATTCATATTGCATCACTATCACTCCAGTCGGTCTTGTCCCCTAGTGATAAGAATCCTCTCAATCGAGTTGTCAAGTTCTTTCCTCGTCAAGAAAGGTTGCGTCTGAACAATCTCTCTCCTCCAGTTTATTTCTGGATCAGAATTGGCCCTTGACCACTTTGATAACTTAAACCTCTGAAAGACCAGAGAACCTTCAACCAATGTCACTCTTCGCCATTGAAGATGATATTTTCGATTTCCCGGATTAAGGAAAATCCCTAGAGGAAACCTCTTAAGCAGAGATTCGGCAATACAGCAGTTTTTCTCTGAAAAAAAAACACTGATGAAAAGGTCATCAGCACCTCAAAATTGGATCACATCATATGGCGTTTCTCCGGGAAGATCCCGAAAAAAGTATGATGTAACATCCCCAAGCGTGAAAGCAGTCTCTCAAGAGACTCGTTTTCCCTAGTAGAGTCGGCAAATGGCGTCTCCAAACAGAGAAGTTTGTACACCTCTACAACTCAGGCGAATGGGTTCCCCAGCAAGTCTGACATCAAGATTTTTCTATCAAATGGCATCTCCCCAGGAAAATTTGGCGAGAAGTTTGAGGAAAACCATTACAAATAGCGTCCCTTGTCAAGAAAGTTTATTGACAAAAGAAACTGAGACCAGTTCCTTGTTAGGAAACCAGGATTGAGGGGAAGTTTATTTCAGAAACTTAGACCAGTTCCTTGGTAGGAAACCAGGATCGAGGGGAAGTTTACTTCAGAAACTTATACCAGTTCCTTGGTAGGAAACCAGGATCGAGGGGAAGTTTACTTCAGAAACTGAGACCAGTTCCTTGGTAGGAAACCAGGATCGAGGGGAAGTTTACATCAGAAACTAATACCAGTTCCTTGGTAGGAAACCAGGATCGAGGGGAAGTTTTTACCTTTTCTAAGCATTATTTCTTAGCAAAAAAAGAAGGATGCGTGAACTACCATTCATAATCACCATCAAAATTTCGGGTATTCCGATATTTAATCCTCTTGCACCCTGAATGCCCGAATACCTTCGCCATTCACACCTTCGGGTCCAAGAAGATCAAATAGGGGCATCTGTCATACCCCAAATTTTTACCACTAAGATTTCCCATCATTGTGTAAATCATCATCACAATATGGATGAACCATCTTGCCTCATCAGTCTCCCCAAAGATGGGTGAACACTTACTACAGTCAAAATTA
This sequence comes from Lathyrus tuberosus, assembly GCA_022829125.1. Classification (NCBI taxonomy): domain Eukaryota; kingdom Viridiplantae; phylum Streptophyta; class Magnoliopsida; order Fabales; family Fabaceae; genus Lathyrus; species Lathyrus tuberosus. The sequence continues at coordinate 1,954,696 of JALAZF010000414.1, read as the reverse complement.
GGGTTTCAAGCCCTCTCAGAGTTCTTAGACAAAGGATCAATCAAGAAATGACATGATCTTCAACTTGTCTATCCTCCCAAACATCTACAATGGATCGAGAGGACTCCCACTTTAAGGATTAAGCACAAGGCTGCTCCCTTCCAGGTGGATCAAGCCTCAAGATCGCCAGTGTCACCAAATTAGGGTTTGGTCGACCAGGGCCTCCAGATGGAAATTTTCCTCTGGGCATGAGCCAATGCTTCAAAGCATATCCTAAAATACTCCATGGAACCTAATGGGCCCAAGCATCAAGTCAATTTGACCTCAGGGGATGCATACATAAAAAATCAGGAATTAGGGTTTCTTGACCTAATTCACCCCTAAGTTGACTTTTGGGACAAATCATAAGCCAAGACCTCAAGACATGATTTGAGGGTCTCCAACATACCACATTTATCCATTTGTAACAATGGATTGATCCAGGAAGCTTGAGCAGCAAGTCTCAATTTCATCAGTACCACAATTAGGGTTTCGTGAGAAAAGTCAACTGTAGCTTTGACTTTTGACCAGGACATGCTCCCAAACCCTAGGACGTGATTCAATACACCCTATAACACCTATGAAATCAATCCATTAAGTTTGATTTAGGTCAAGGACTTGATTTCATAGAGGATCGCACAGTTTGGAATTCATCTGACAAAAAGTCAACTGTGCACAAAAGTCAACTTTGACTTTTTTAGATTTTTCACAAAAATGGTTTTTTAACCCTAAAATGATGGTAATGTATGATTTGAATCATCATTTATCAAGAAAAATCAAGAAAAGTGGGATAGCTTGTAAAAGGGGTAACCATAAAAACTTAGAAAATTTTCTAAGTTATGAACAAAGTGGCAAGGGTACCAACTTTGGAGGATCATAACTCCTAAACCACAAAGCCATTTTTCCCCATCCAAAGCTTGATTTGTAGATCTCATTACCCTCTACAAAAGCTTAGAACTGACCTCCTTCCAAATTCATCATGGATTTTGAGTTATGGAATGATCAAAATCACAAAAAGTGAAAATGTCACTTTTTTCCAACACTTAGTGAAATTTTCACTAAGTCAGAATTTGCCTTCACTTTTTTCCAAATGTAGGAGGATTTTTCACTTGGATCCAAAAGGTATCAAAACCAAATATGATCAAACAGTTGTTGTATCATATGAGGGCTTTCCAAAATGGCCAAGAACATCACCAAATTCCACTTGGGCCATGAGATATGACAATGGCAATATGCCTTGCTGAAAACTGCGAAGGCTAGGCAGAATTTTGCATTTTTGCTCGATTTGGCAAAATTAGATAATTCCAAGCCTTGCCATCACTTTGGACACATCTGAGGATCAAATCTAAAGGGGACAAACACTGAGCCAAGCCTCCAAAGTCCTTGGAACAAGAAGTAGCATGCCAAACCTAGAATTGCCTAAAAGAGGGACAAGACTCCAATTTTGGATTGGAGCATTCAATACATACACCAAGGTGGCATGGACTGACACATTTGCAACTGAATTCAGTTAAGACTTATCCAAGACCAAGGGAACCACAACCCTGTGCCCTAACCTTTAGTCAATGGCTAGAGGAGACTTGGATTCCAAAGTGCAACCATTGGCCAAACCTCTGCTGCAGTTGCCATTCACTATTGATCCCAAAACAAACTTGCTCTACTATAAATAGAGCTCATTTGTGCTCAGTTTGAGTACACCAAAGCCATCAAACATATGCTTTCCTCAAAATCCCTCTCTTTAGGCCAAAATGCCTTCTTTAGCAAGGTAACTCTGAGTTTTTGAGTTAGAGAGCATTTCCATCACAAATCATGATCCTAACACCTCATAAACATCATATGTAGGTGATCCAAACTATCAAAAGTGACCTGTAACACCAAAATCACAAAGTCACATCTCAAAACCTCAAAATAGACCTTTTGTGCATTTTTCAAGCCATGTCTTGATTCAGTCACTTTCCAAACCAGATAAAACCTCAAACACACTCCAAATAACATCCTTGAACTGTCCCAAATGGTTCCCCCCATCTGGAACACCATTTGAGAGAGTTGTTATTTTGGTCATTTTAACCCCTTTTGCAAGAAAGGGCCAGTTTGTGTTTTTGCAGGTTCTAGCTGATTCCAACCATCCTAAAAGCTTCTAAGGGATCATTTGAGAGTGTCCAAAGCATCAAACCATTTCTGGAATAAGAAGTTTGGCAGATTGCACAGAAAACTCCAAAAGCTCAAAAGAACTTTCCAAAATATGCATTGCTTTGAAGTCCACTGATCATACACACCTCATACATGTTATATATGTTGTGTTTGAACCAATTCATCATGTAATTCATGCCTGTATCAAAGTGTAGTATAGAAAATGCAATTATATGCCTTTTTCAAAACCACTATCGGGTTTTGAGGAGGGAGTATGATCTGAAAAAAATTCCACCACCATTGGATTCCTTGTGAAATTCTAGGCCAGATGCATATAAATTTTGTCTCAGACCATGGAGAAATGAGAAAGTTATGACCTTCACGTTTCTGACCCAAACCTTGCCTTGCCTTGCCTTGGGCCAGGCCAAAAACAAGGCAAGCCTTGTATATTTGTGGTTTCACTTCAAGCAATGGATGTATCACCACCCCAGTGGTAAGGCACACACCCTATAACCTTGAGGTCGTGGGTTCAAACCCCACCCATGCCATTTTGTGTTTTCTCACATTTTTGCTATTTTTTCCAATATTTTCATGTTTTATTAATTAATTGGAAAATTAATAACTCTTTCAATTTTAATTATTTTTTATTGGTTCTTTTTGCAAAAAATCACAAAAATGTTAAAATATTTTATTCCACAAAAAAAAATTAAGTTTATATTAGTTATTTAATATAATTAGTATTTTTGTGAATAAATTCCTTTTTAATGTTTTTAAACATTTTAAAAGTGAATATTTAGTTTGAAAATCAAAACCAAGTGAGTTTTAATTCATCTTGTGATTAATCCCTCATTTCTCAAACCTTAAACAAAAATCACAAATGGTTTATTCAAACTTATTTGGTATTTTATTTGATTTTCTTTAAATATTTACTTTTAAAGAATAACAAATTAGGGTTTCTTTGATTTTCACCCTCATCAAACAATTTCAAACACTTTTGGGCCTCTAATAGAGTGTAAGACCCAATCCTTTGTAAATTCAAACCTATTTTTGGGCCTCACTTATTGTATAAGTCCCGTTGTATTTCAAAAAGTTCGACATGATCACCGTCTGTTGAAAAACAAACCATGGGCCTCTCCTCGAGCTATAAGACCCATTCAAAATTATTCTTGGGCCTCTATTAGAGTGTAAGACCCAACCCCCTTTGAAAACCAAACCATTTTGGGCCTCAAAATGTATAAGACCCACCGCATTTTCAAAAAATCTCAGTGCGATCGCCATTTTCAAACAAATGACCCTGGGCCTCTCATTGAGCTGTAAGCCCCACTAGGGGTGGGAATAGGTCAGGCCAACTAACAGGGGCCTACGGCCTAACCTACATAGGCCCAGGCCAGGCCAGGCTTTTTCTTAAATAGAAAAGGCCTAGGCTTTTTTGTAAGCCTATTTAGATAAAGAGGCTAGGCCACATGCCGTAAGAAAAGCCTTTTAAGCCTATCAAACTGACCTATTTAAGAAAAACTCAATAAATTTATTATTATTATTGTATTCTATTTTGTACTTTTAATTAAAATACGAAAATAAAACTAAGTTATCTTGAAAAACTTATGAAAATAAGTTGAAAAAATATTATAAACAATTTCATAAGTTGTTGTCATAAGCTTTTTCATAAGTTCTCTCCAATAAATAGTATCACCAAACTTATGCTAATAGGTAAACTTGAATGAGACAATGAAAAAAACATTTAATTTCATTGATCTTATAACTTGTTAGTCTATTTAACATCGGTTTAATTTCTTATTTACAAATGTTCAAATAAAGTAGGCTTTTAAATAGGCTAGTAGGCCAATCAAGCCTTCGAAAAGGCCAGGCTTAGGCCTAAAAATAAGCCTATTGTAGGCTACAGGCCAGGCTTAGGCTTTGAATTTTTTAGCAGGCCAGGCTCAGGCTTGGCAAAGCCTAGCTCGGCCCAGCCTATTCCCACCCCTAAGCCCCACCACTTGTACAAAAATAAATCTTTTGGGCCTCTATTAGAGTGTAAGACCCAATCCCCTTTTAACCAAAACTTTTTGGGCCTCAGACATTGTATAAGTCCCCCTGCGTTAAAAGAAAACTTCGGCGCGATCGCCAATAAAAAAACCAATCATCTGGGCCTACCCTCGTGTTGTAAGCCCCGTTCTTTTTCTTTAAACTCTTGGGCCTCTTGAGAGAGTGTAAGACCCATCCCCTTGTACTGAAAACCTTTCTTGGGCCTCAGTTACTTGTATAAGTCCCTCTGTACAAAACGACAGTGCGATCACTGATAAACCTTGGGCTTCTCCTTAAGCTGTAAGCCCCAACATATTTTCAAAATACTTTCTCCTTTAATTTTGAATATACTGTTGTTTTCAATCTTTCTTTGTTGAACAACTAACCAAACAGCATGGAAGCTCTACAACCGAGTAAGTGTTTATATGCTTTCTTTATCCGCTTTCATATTCATATAACTGTATTGTGGGGTTATTCACTGTAAGTCTTCTTTTATAAACTCATATCAACTGTGTAATACTAGTATAGATATTTAGAGTTTCCCTGACAACTACATCTAGCACTAAGCCCTGTTGATCACTTTTAAATAGACGAAACTAGATCCCCATAGGATTACCAGACACAGTCTTCCCTCCTCTTGGGGTTAAACAATATGGAGATGTGAAAGGCAGATTCTTTTTGAACCCTTTCTCAGACTGTCACTCTTAGAAATTGTCAAAGAAACTCTACTCCCCAGAGATGATCTTTTCTCTGTGAATGGCATCTCTTGAGTTTCTTCCAAATTCTCGGACTTTCCTGGCTTGATCTATTCTCTGTGAATAGCCTGTCTTGAATTTCTCGGGGTTTGGGGACCCACAGGCTTCCTAAAAGCATCCCCGCCTCCTCTTGGGCGTCGTCCAAGGACCTTACGGCTTCTTATAAGTATTCACAGCCTCCTCTTAGGCTTCGTATAAAGATTCTTCCTTCGGGAAGAAAGCCTCCTCTTGGGCTTCGTACAAATTATCCCTCGGCTTCTTAAAAGTTTCCAGCCTCCTCTTGGGCTTCGTACAAATTGTCCCGACGACCTCCTAGAGGTATAGGAACAGAAATTAGTCATCTTAATAGAACAGTCTTTCAAAGAGTCTAGATCTTTCTACCGTGAACGTACTACTACTGTTTCTTTAAGCATAGTACAAAAGATAAAACTCTAGACTTGGACAGTCTAATATCCTTGAGTCTCGAAGGCATTCTCAAGTAGGGAAAAACACCAGTAGACTCGGACAGTCTCCAATACCCTCTGGATTCCCCATTTCCTTAAAGAACAGGAAATAACCCTGATCCTTTGATCAATCCCAAAGCATAGCCTTACCTTTAATCAGTCTCTTTATAAGAACTGATTTTCTCTTTTAACCAACCTAGTGGACCTGTCACTCAACTGAAACAGCACTCCTTTTAGCCTCTATCTTGGGCTTCGTACGAGATACAAAAAGACTCTCTTGTTGAGTCAATAATACCTTTAGCCTCCATCTCGGGCTTCGTACGAGATACAAAACACTCTCTTGTTGAGTATAAAAGACTCTCTTGTTGAGTCAACCTTTAGCCTCCATCTTGGGCTTCGTACAAGACACATCTAAAAGCACTCTCTTATTGAGTCAACTCCTTTTAGCCTCCCTCTCGGGCTTCATACGAGACACAAAAACATCCTCTTGTTGGGTCAATAGCCTCCTCTTAGGCTTTGTATAAGAAAAACCCTGGTTGAGTCAATCAACCTTTTAGCATCAAAACTGTGCCTCGTTCACAGGATACAAACATCAACAACTCCTTTCATCTAATTGCTGTAAGCGGCAAGCCTCTGGATTATTTACATCCACGCCACTGTCCCTCTTTTAGCATGAGAAATTCCTAAGGAAAGATAGCATTGCTCTACACTGAGTTAAAGTCTTCTCCTTCAGGTTAAAACCCCCTATAAAGGAAATTATGGCATTGCTAGGATTCACATATCCCGGTTAAAGTAATCCTCCTTTATAGTCAGTCACCCAACAGTTGTGACAAACAGACCCCCTTTAGAGATGACAAATTCTCTCTAAAGACGACACATTTTTAGCTTCACATCTTGGGCTTCGAACAAGATACAAATAGACCCTTCAGCTTTACGTCTTGGGCTTTGAACAAGACACCAAAACACCATGAACTACGATCGCTCTGATTTCCCTGTTTCGGTAAACGGGAATACGTAGGCATAAGATTGAAAGAAAAATCTTAGCGAGCACACTAATCCAAAACCCAAATCCCGTACCCTCACATATCAATCAAAAAGCATCAGTCTTAAACTCCCACCAATCACCCGGGCACTATTTTAACAAAATAACCTAAGAGAGACCCACAATCTTTGTAGCATCTGTAAACCAACAGTCATCTGTTCAAACTCAGTTTGCAAGCAGGGTTAATTGGAGACATCTATTTCCCTTCCTTCATCAGCTTCAATAGGATAAAAAATTAATCGAGCTGTAGTACCCCAAAGCGATAGTGCTTCGCAACCACGCAAAAATTTGCGCTACACAAAGCCGCCAACTTCATAGCTAACAAAAGATAAGTGGTCCTCACACAATCCTTTGGTATATCAAGTCTACTTTAAACTGGGTTATGCATAATTTAATAGTGTCGAATCACATGTCGCTTAGTGTAATGTTATATAATATTTGTCAAAAGGTCCACTCTCACTACTACAAAACACGCAAACAACAACGCTAGGTTTACAACGGATTCATTTACACCGTTGTAATAGGTTATATTGTTCGCGCAATGTTTGCGCATCAGTGAGTAGCAGGATTTATTACTACGGTTGTCTAATAACACCGTAGTAATATATGATTTGTAGCAAGCTTCGATCCCCGACAAATACTCGTTTTCAATTTTTTAGACTACATTAAGCGTGTGTCACTTAAGTCCATTATTTAAAAATTAAATTGTAAATGCTTTTACAACGGTTAATAAACCAACCGTTGTTATAGGACTTTAAAAAAATAGAAAATAGAAAATTATTTAATCAAGATATTTAACCACGGTGTTACTAAACGACCGTTGTAAAATTTGAAATTGCATGACGGTTGTAATTTCTAACCGTGATGAAAAATGATATTTTTTAGTATATAAGTGAACGTATCTATCATTCACTACATAGCAGTTATTTCTCTCAAAAGAAAACCCTAACATATTTCACTCTTCCCTCTCATAACATAACTCTAAACATACTTCAACCTTCAGATACGTCTTCAGATTCGTCTACTAATCGCTAACTTCAGGTTCGTTCATTACACTTATGTTTCGATTTCGTTTACTTGTCTTGTTAAAAATGGGTTCTAATTTTTTTTCTTAAATGTTCTCATTTTTTCAGATCCATCAGCACCAACTTAACAAATACAAGAAGTATACTTTCGCTATGTTACATATAATTTGTGTAGCTATGAAGAAAAATACAAGAAGTATGAAGCTATTGTGTTAACTTCATTCACCTTATACTTTTTTTTCATAGCTTCATGAACTAGATGAAATAGGAAAGTGTCTCAGTAAATCCTTCCATAAAGTTTCACCGTATACTTTTTTTTTCATTATTTTCCATAAAGTTTCCATCAAATCTTTTCATTAAAATGTCTCAGTAGTCCGGCTGTAGCCATGGAAGCAGGTCCTCAAATCGTTCAAGGTACGTATGCAAGTGTGGCCTCAACGCTTCGTTGATGACGACATGGACCGACTCGAACTCAAGCCACCGTTTCTATGGTTGTGGGATGTATAAGATTCAAGGATACAAACAATGCTCTCACTTTGCTTGGTTGGATGACGAGATGGATCCTAGAGTAAAACAAATAATTTTTTCACTTGTAAAGAACTTGAATGAGGAGAAGGGAATGGTTAACACCTACAAAGCCAAGGAGGTCGAATTGATGTTGAAGGTGAAGATCCTGAAGAAACAGTTGAAGATTAACTGGACTTTTTTATTTTTAGTATTCATTTCATTTGTTGTAATGATGAATTAGGTTATAGTTGATTAGGTTTGTATGTTTACTGATGGTGTAATGGTTGATGTATTTGTTACATAAGATTCATGTGATGATGTTATGGTGTATCATGAATATAATACAATTAATATTATTATAAATTTATCACAAATTTGTGTTGTATTTTCTGCTGTGATATGGTAACAGTAATATAGGTTAAAAATTGGTATAAATTATAAAAGCAGGATATAATTATAAATTCTGCAGAAAAGTTTACAACGGTTATTTATCATAACCGTTGTAATAACTCGCGCGCTGTCCAGTAAAAAATTAAAAACAAAACTGCGCAGCTGGGAATCGAACCTAGGACCATCACTTTATCACAACGGTTTTTTGGATAAACCGTTGTGATTAACCGTGCGATTTCCAATTTATTACAACAGTTACATGCCGTAATTGTAAGTATCATATATACAACCACCCTCTACATAACAACGCCTGGTCTTGCGTGGTTATATATCTTTCCCAACTGTTGTTAAATGTCTATTCTGTAGTAGTGTCTCCTCATATATGGAACAAAATTGTTGTTATTAAAATATTGTTATGTGTTACATTACCGTTTTTATTGTGTGTTATACATGACTATGCTGCCACGTAATAATAATACAGGTATTAAACCATGTCACATGACTGATGATGTTGTACCAAAGGATGCAGGGGCTATACCGAGTCATGTGATTGATATCCCAAATAGTGTAGCAAAAATAATTGATTTAAAGCTATCAAGTCTAAAGGATCGAAGTTGCACGAAGCCAAGTTCGGATTGATGAGGTTTCATGATAATCACTGTTTTACTTGTTTGTATTGTTTCTGATATGCTTTTGTCTAATGTGTCAGTGGATAAATCAATTGTGAAAAATCTCACTATTAGGCTTATGTTGGTTGCTGAAACTAGTGGACTTGCTTTGAGACCTATGATCAAACAATATTATCAAAGATTCGCCGAGTCTTTTATTTCGTATGCGATGTGTTTTCCTTGATATGCCGCTTTGTTATTGTTGTAAAAAATTGCAGTAGTGTATTCTGTCGATGGCAGTAATACCAAAAAGAATTTGATTCTTCTAAGTTTTGTGTGATTGTTGATAAGTTTTGGAATAGGATACTTTCAACTTATATGTGGATCTGTACGATTATAGTTGGTTGTGTCACTATGTTTGCATTTTCTTTGTTGCGTTCTGCACTGATTTGGTTATCTTTGGGTTTTCTCCTAATGTTGTTGTGTATGTTGCATTGATGATTGAGCTAGTTTACAGTGCGTTGGTGATTTCAGTGCTTGGTGATGTTTCGCGGATGCGGGCGATGCGGCGGTCTCGTATTTTAATCTTGGGTCGCCCTTGGTGATAGTGTATTCGTTTGTGGTGCTTGTAAATTCTATGATGAGTGCAGTTTTCTATCTTCTAGCATGGAAAACTCAGACGGCAAAGGCATCTCAATGTTAGAAACTATGACCATTTCTGCTGACACAATAGGTATGCTATGATAAATCCCAATGTGGTATTGAGTATATCAATTGAATTAAGAAGCAAAAGCAAGGCTTAAGGAATCTGTTGCTGATTATGTTGTTGTTGCACCTATTGTGTCTAAAGATGGAGTCGTTATACTTGGATTCAAAGGGAGCACTGTATTTGAAGTCGATGCAAAAGCTGGAAAACTCCTTAGCAGTTATGGTGCTACTGATTTTCATAATGTTTCTACTATTAGGAAAAACAAGCATAGCATAGAGAAAAAAGAGGAACACAATCACAACACAAGAACATAACGTGGAAACTCCAAAATCGAAGAAAAACCACGACTGTTATCAATAGACAACCAGAGAATGACACTATGTGAAAATTGTTACAACACATAATATACCCTCACAAACCCAGGCCCCCAGTACACCCACACTCTCCAAAACAAATATTTAACTACATCTCACAACACTCTAGAATCAAGAGTATAAGAGAAAATAAAAAAATCAAATACAAGCTTAAAGTGTTTTTGACTGATACATCTTGGAATGAAGAACTTGAATCCTATATATAACATTGGACTCCTACTTCCTTCACTAAACTAAGCGATGTGGGACTTCTTTAACATGTATATTTTCAACCAACCCCAACAATCTCCACCTTGATTGAAAATAATACATAAGTTTTCATTGTCTTCACCGACAATCATACTCCACCATAAAGAGTATAGTCACTTGAAGCTACACCACTCCAAGAATTTCACATTGTCTTCATCGAAAATCATAGTTTTCAAAAACTATCATACTCCATCTAAAGAAGAGTACACTTCACTTGAAGTTAAACCACTTCAAAAATTTTACCATGTCGAAAAATCAGGTTGAAACTTTATGGAGCAACTTCCTTGTTGGCAGGAAGCTCTTCAACCATCGACATAATCTCACAACACACTTTGCATTAATGCCCATGTGTTAATCCGCTAGCAATAACTCGTCCTTTTCCATGACAGCGGAAATGTCATGAGGACACACTTCTCAATTTTTCAGAGAAGATCATTCTCTCTCACAGCGAGAGAGACATTGCTAGCATTTGACTCAGAGCCCTTCTCTGAAGCAGCCCCATCGGGACACTTATACTTTATATGTCCAAGCTTTCCACATTTCTAATATCTCACACTCGTTTCATTGTTTTTCTTCACATACGACCTTCCTCTAGCAACCAACACTGAGTTTGATGAAGTATTCTCCTCACCCTTCAATCTTCTTTCTTTAGAAATAATTTTACTAGAAACTTCTTCAAAGCTTAAAGTTTCCTTCCCATATATTAAAATAGGTTTAATATGCTCATAGGAAGATGGAAGAGACCATATAAGTCTCAAAGCTTTATCTTCATCATCACTCTTGACTCCAATAGTTTCTAATTCAAAAACAATACCATTTAGAACACTTAGATGATCAGATACTTTCGTATGTTCATCCATACGCAAGCTATGAAACTGCTCCTTCAACAATAAACAATTTGATATACCCTTTCCTTGATATAGCCCTTCAAGTTTCTCCTAAAGCTCTTTGGCTGACGACGTACCAAGAACATTCGCAAGAATATTCTTTGCCAAAGACATGCGGATTGTACTCGAAGCTCTCAAATCTAATTCCTCCCACTTCTCGTTGTCCATGTTGGAAATGTTTCCTTTCAACGCCTTGTGTAATCCTAATTGTATCAAAACATCTTTAACTTGAATTTTCCACAAGCCAAAGTTAATTATTCCATCGAATTTGTCAATCTTCACTGCACTTGAAAAACTTGACATTTCAACCAAAACCTTCCCTGCAGCAAAACAAAATTTTCCCAACCAACACAGAGTATAAAATTTTTTTTTTGATGTGGAAGATCAGCCAAAACTGCAACCACTGAGCATACTAAGAATTTATACCCCACCAAACCAAGGCTCTAGATACCACTTGTTAGGGGAAAAAACAAAGCATAGAGAAAAAAGAGGAACACAATTACAACACAAGAACATAATGTGGAAACTCCAAAATCAGAGAAAAAACCACGGCCGTTGTCAATAGACAACCAGAGAATAACACTATGTGAAAATTGTTACAACACATAATATACCCTCACAAACCCAGACCCCCAGTACACCCACACCCTCCAAAACAATTATTTAACTACATCTCACAACACTCTAGAATCAAGAGTATAAGAGAAAATAAAAAAATCAAATACAAGCTGTTAGTTCTTGGATTGGCTGGAATTTTGGTAAAACAAAGTATGTTCAATGTTGATGTCAAGGTGGTGATGTTGCAACATTGAATCTTAACACTGGGCTGTGTTAAGTGTTTAAATTGCTGAAGTTTGGATGTCTAATGTCACATGCGATGTTGTGACATTAGATCTGCAGAATTAATAACATCAGGTTGTGATGTTGTTAGGGTTTGCGTGTTAGCTGGAATTGTGGAGAGCAGCTATCTCATTGGATGCGAATATCTTGGGTTAGATATTTTCCGCTGCATAGGAGATTTGATGCAGATTTGTAGGAGATTTAAAAGGTTGAAGATTTGAAAAGATTTTAGGAGAAAATCTGTTTTGAATATTCAGTTTTAAATAACAAATCAAGTCAGATATTATAGCAGTCCAAGCCCAATTCATGTGGCTATATAAAGCGCACAAGACCAAAGGAAAAGATACAGAAATACAGAAAGAAGATCAAGAGCAATAGGCTGAGTGTCTTGAGTATATTGTACGAGTTTTGTATACACCATTCTAGGTTGAATTGTGTCATACCTCAAATTTTGACCACTAAGATTTCCCATCATTGTGAGAATCATCATCCCAATATGGAGGAACCATCATACTTCATCAGTCTCCCCAAAGATGGGTGAGCATCCACTACAATCAAAATTAGGGTTTCAAGCCCTCTCTAAGTGCTTAGACAAAGAGTCAATCAAGGAATGACATGATCTTCAACTTGTCTAACCTCTCAAACATTCACAATGGATCAAAAGGACTCCCACTTCAAGGATTAAGCACAAGGTTGCTCCCTTCTAGGTGGATCAAGCTTCAAGATCGCCAGTGTCACCAAATTAGGGTTTTGGTCGACCAGGGCCTCCAGATGGAAATTTTCATCTGGGCACGAGCCAATGATCCAAAACATAACCTAATATACTGCATGGAACCTCATGGACCCAATCATCAAGTCAATTTTGCCTCAGGGGATGAATACATCAAAAATCGGGAATTAGGGTTTCTTGACCTAATTCACCCCTAAGTTGACTTTTAGGGTAAATCATGAGCCAAGACCTCAAGAGAGGGTTTGAGGGTCTCTAATATACCATATTGATCCATTTGGGACAATGGATTAATCCAAGAAGTTTGAGCAACAAGTCTCAATTTCATCTGCACCACAATTAGGGTTTTAAGGAAAAAGTCAACTGTGACTTTGACTTTTGACCAGGACATGCTCCCAAACCCTAGGACATGCCTCAATACACCCTATGACATCCATGAAACATGTCCATCAAGTTTGATTTAGGTCAAGGACATGATTTCCTGAAGAATTGCACAGTTTAGAATTCATCTGATAAAAAGTCAACTGTGCACAAAAGTCAACTTTGACTTTTTGAGATTTTTCACCAAAATGGATTTTTAACCCTAAAATGATGTTAATGTATGATTTGAATCATCATTCATCAAGAAAAATCAAGAAAAGTGGGATAACTTGTAAAAGGGGTAACCATAAAGACTTAGAAAATTTTCTAAGTTAAAAATAAAGTGACAAGGGTACCAACTTTGGAGGGTCATAACTCCTAAACCACAAGGCCATTTTTTCCCATCCAAAGATGGATTTGTAGCCCTCATTACCCTCTACAAAAACTTCAACTAGACCTAAGTCCAATTCATTAAGGATTTTGAGTTATGGAGTGATCAAAATGGCTGAAAAATGAAAATGTCACTTTTTCCAACACTTAGTGAAATTTTCACTAAGTCCAAATCTGTCTTCATTTTTTTCCAAATGTAGGGGGATTTTTCACTTGGATTCAAAAGATATCAAAACCAAACATGTTCAAACAGTTGTTGTATCATGTAAGGGCTTTCCAAAATGGCCAAGAACATTGCCAAATTCCATTTGGGCTATGAGATATGACATTGGCAAGTTGCGTTGTTGAAATCTGTCAAGGCAAGGCAGAATTTGCATTTTTGCTCGATTTACCAAAATTATGCAAATCCAAACACTCCTATCCACTTGGACACATCTGAGGATTGAATCTAAAGGGGACAATCACTGAGCCAAGCCTCCAAAGTCCATGGAACAAGAAATAGCATGTTGAACATAGAATGGCCAAAATAGGGACAAGACTCCAAATTTGGATTGAAGCATTCAATGGAAGCATCAAGGTGGCATGGACTGAGCCATTCTCATCTGAAATCAGTCAAGACTTATCCAAGACCAAGGGGACCAAAGCTCTGTGCCCTAACCTCTAGTCAATGGCTAGAGGAGACTTGGATTTTCATTTGCCAACATTGGCCAAACCTACTTAGCAGTTGCCATTCACTATTCCTTGCAAAACAAACTTGCTCTACTATAAATAGAGTTCAATTGTGTTCATTTTAAGTACACCAAAGGCCTACAACACTTGCCTTTCTCAAAATCTCTTTCTCTTGGCAAAAATGCCTTTCTTAGCAAGGTAGCTATCGGGTTTGGAGCTAGAGGGCAATTCCACTCAAACCAATCACTCACACACCTCACATACATCACATATGAGCTAATCAAACACTTAAACAACAACTGGAACACTGATTTCTCAGAATCACCAGTCAATTGCTCAAGGTTTTAACCAAAATACAGTTGAGATGCCATGAAGTGATCCAGCCAATTTCAATCAAGTCCAAGCATTCAAACACAATCCATAGGGTGTAGGGAAGTTATTCAAGTCATCACCACTTATCTGTAACACCTCCAAATCAAAATCACATTGCACTTGCTGTCACGGCCTAGAGGTAAGCATATACTTGGTCATCTCTCAATCTATGCATATTTCCTCGCACAATAATTTGGCCATATGTTCATAATCATGCATAGAATGTTTCCCCTCAATTAATTGCATTGTTTGAATCGTGTATCAAAAATCCTAGCCTTCATGCAGAAATTAGGGTTCTTGAGGATTTTTCGTGATTTCTTATTATATGTTTAATTTAAATGAAATTAAATGCCATAGACATGACCGTGAGGTTGAGACGAGCATAATGATATGTGGATTACATGATATGATTAAGTATTCAGTGAGATTGGAGAGAAAATGCAAATCTGAGAATCCCAGAACACGCGCGTGTTCTTCAGCTTGTTCTTGGCGCCATTTTTCCAAATTTGAATATTTGAATTTTGTGGTTTTATTTAATTGATTCAAAAATTAATTTCTCTCTGAGTTTTAATGATTTTGAGTTGATTCTTTTTTTAATAATTCAAAAAAATGTTAAAATATTTTATTTTCTCAAAAAATCCCAAAAATATTATTTATTACATATAATTGATATTTTTGCAAAGAATTAATGTTTTAATTGTTTTTAACATTTAAAATATTTTTTCCACCTTGATTTTGCAACTTTTAATGCTTTCTAATTATTTTGTAGGTCAATACTTAATTTTTGAAGCATTAATCCAAGATCACAATTTGTTTTTCATATGTTAAACAATTTTGATCATTTTAATTGAATTTTTATTCAATTAAACACATTTTTGAAAACAAATTAGGGTTTTTGGATTAATTCAACCCTCATAAATCATTTTCAAAACACTTGGGCCTCTAATAGAGTGTAAGACCCAATCCTTTTTTGACCAAATCATTTTTGGGCCTCATTGCATTGTATAAGTCCCGATACCGTCAAAAACAAACGGCGCGATCGTCGCCTTTTGAAAAATAACAATTGGGCCTCTCCTTGAGCTATAAGACCCATTCAAAACTTTTGGGCCTCTAATAGAGTGTAAGACCCAATCCCCTTTTAACCAAAATCATTTGGGCCTCACTTATTGTATAAGTCCCTCCGCGTTAAAAGAAAACCTCGGTGCGATCGCCATTTTAAACGGAAAAATCAGTTGGGCCTACCCTCGTGTTATAAGCCCCACTCTTTTTCTTTAAACTTTTTGGGCCTCTTGAGAGAGTGTAAGACCCATCCCCTTGTACAGAAAACTTTTTTGGGCCACAGTCACTTGTATAAGTCCCTCTGTACAAATTCAAACAGTGCACTCACTGATAAAACCATGGGCCTCTCCTTGAGCTGTAAGCCCCAAATCTTTCTTTTTCAAAGTACTTTCTCCTTTGATTTTGAATATACTGTTGTTTTTCAATCTTTCTTTGTTGAACAACTAACCAAACAGCATGGAAGCTCTACAACCGAGTAAGTGGTTATTGCTTTCATTTACCGCTTTCATATACATATAACTGTATTGTGGGGCTGTTTCGCTGTAAGTCTTCTTTCATAAACTCATATCAACTGTGTAATAATAGTATAGATATTTAGAGTTTTCCCGGCAACTACGTCTAGCATTAAGCCTGTTGATCACTCTTAGAAATAGTCTAAACTAGATCCCCATAGGATTACCAGACACAGTCTTCCCTCCTCTTGGGGTTAAACAATATGGAGATATGAAAGGCAGCATTCTCTGTGAACCCTTTCATAGACTGTCACTCATAGAAGTTGTCAAGAAACTCTATTCCCCAGAGATGATCTCTTCTCCGTGAATGGCATCTCTTGAGTTTCTTCCAAATTCTCGAACTTTCCTGACTTGATCTATTCCTTGTGAATAGCCTGCCTTGAATTTCTCGGGGTTTGGAGACCCACAGGCTTCTTAAAAGAAATTGTCAAGAAACTCTACTCCCCAGAGATGATCTTTTCTCCGTGAATGGCATCTCTTGAGTTTCTTCCAAATTCTCGGACTTTCCTGACTTTGATCTATTCTCGGTGAATAGCATTGCCTTGAATTTCTCGGGGTTTGGGGACCCATTGGCTTCCTAAAAGCAATCGACCTCCTCTTGGGCATCGTACAAGGACCCACAGGCTTCCTAAAAGCAACCCCGCCTCCTCTTGGGCTTAGTACAAGGACCCTACGGCTTCTTAGAAGTATTCACAGCCTCCTCTTAGGCTTCGTATAATGATCTCTTCCTCCGGGAATGATAGCCTCCTCTTGGGCTTAGTACAAGGACCCGTCGGCTTCTTAAAAGTTTCTAGCCTCCTCTTGGGCTTCGTACAAATTGTCCCGGCGACCTCCTAGAGGTATAGGAACAGAACTTAGTCATTTGCATAAAACAGTCCTTTCATAGAGTCTACTACTGTTTCTCAAAACATAGTACAATAGATGACACTCTAGACTTGGACAGTCTAATCTCCTTGAGTCTTCAAGACATTCTTAAGTGACCCCTTCAAAACTAGGAAGGAAACCCGTAGACTCAGATAGTCTCAATACCCTTCAGATTTCTCACTTCCTTAAAGAACAGGAATAACCCGGATCCTCGAATCAAATCCCTGAGTACAGTGTTGCTCATATAAGAACTGATTTTCTCTTTAAAATCAGTATACTGGACCTGTCACTCAACTGAACAGTCACCATAGCCTCCTCTTAGGCTTTGTATAATGATCCTTCTCCAGTGAAGTTAGCCTCTCTCTTGGGCTTTATACAATGATTCTCCCCAGTGGAGTCACACAACGTTTAACCTCTCTCTCGGGCTTTGTACGAGACACATAAGAGACTCCCTCGTTGAGTCAATCACCCCTTTTGCCTCCATCTCGGGCTTTGTACGAGATACAAAAACTCTCTTGTTGAGTCAAATAGCCTCCAACTCGGGCATTATACGAGATACCAAAAGATTCCCTCGATGAGTCAAAACTTTTTAGCCTCTCTCTCTCGGGCTTTGTACGAGACACATACTAGCCTCCTCTTAGGCTTTATATAAGAAAACCACTGGTTGATCCAATCAACCTTTTAGCATCAAAGATGTGCCTCGTTCACAGTACACAAACATCAACAACTCCTTTTCCCTTCATCTAATCGCTGTAAGCGGCAAGCCTCTGGATCATCCACATCCATGCCACTGTCCCTCTTTTAGCATGAGAAATTCCTAAGGAAAGATAACATTGCTCTACACTGAGTTAAAGTCTTCTCCTTCAGGTTGGAATTCCCCTATAAAGGAAATTATGGCATTGCCGGATTCACATATCCCGGTTAAAGTAATTCTCCTTTATAAACAGTTGGGACAAAAACCCCTCTTTAGAGATGACAAATTCTCTCTAAAGTCAACACCCTTTTAGCTTCATATCTTGGGCTTTGAACAAGATACAAACCACCTTTCGCTTCATGTCTTGGGCTTTGAACAAGACACCAAAACAACCAATTTCCTCCCATAGAATAGGAGGAACTACGAACGCTCTGATTTCCCTGTTTCGGTAAACGGGAATACGTAGGCATAAGATTGAAATAAAAATCTTAGTGAGCACAATCAACAAAAAACCCAAATCCCACATCTCCATCAATCAAAAGCAGTAATTCAAAAACATCAGTCCTAACATCCTAATCCTTGTTCCCCGCCAGAAACCTTCAGCCTAGATAAAAAGAAAGAAAATAGTATTGGCGAAAATACAAATAACCAGTACAAACCCCCCCCCCCCCCCACATTGATAGCATCTGTATCCTAACAGACCGCTGTTTAAACTCAGTATGCAAAGCAGGGTTAATTGGAGACATCTATTTCCCTTCCTTCATCAGCTCGCAATAGGATAAAAAATGAATCGACCTGTAGTTAAAGCTCAACCGCAGAGAGCGACCAGCGCTTAAGAACCGTGTCCAAAATCGCTCGCTACAGAAAAATGGCGCCCACTGTGGGGCCCGATTTCTTTTTTCTCTTCACTTGTGTGAATACCACAGATTGGGGCTTCCGCCGGGGAACCCATTTTCTGTCAGGAACTTAGGATTCATAGCTTTAAAGGTCTAAGATGTTTAGGACAAATATATATACTGCTTTTCCTAATTGCTATACATGTTTATTTTTCTGCTAATGGGAATGCGGGTGATGCCGCATGTGGAAAGATTGAGTATACACTTAAGATAGGTGATGGCGACGAGGTCGACCATCAACCTCAGTGGAGGTTGACTAACGTAACCATTCTCTCACCTAGACAATGGGTCGGTTGTGATGCTTGAGAAGCTGAGGAGCCAAACCCTTTCGTAGTGCAGAAACTATCGGAAATAGTTGTTACGCGATACTACCCTCATTTGAGGCTGGTGATCTATTCTCGGTGAATGGCACTTACTCTAAGATTTCACTACAACTCGCTGGCGATCCGCTTGTTGTTTTGCTTTCCTGGGAGGAGCTGATGATAATGAGTACAGGTACAAAAATCACCTTAGTATAAACCTTTGGGGATGGGTAGAGCCTTGACTTCATGACAACGACCCTTTGACCCCATGTTTTTTCTATGTTTTGTGTGCTGCATTCATGCATTCATTTAATAAAACATTAAAACATTCAAAAAATTTCTCTCCTAGTCTCTCTGTTTTTCAAATTAAACTAAGACTGTGATTGCAAATATCAGAGAAGAGGATTACGCTAATGGATTTTGGTAGAAGGAGAACTCATACGTACACCTTCAAGGTTCCAAAACTAGAGGATTTGAGAAGGTTAGCGAGGATGATCACTAACCCTGAGGCTTTCAGAGCCAAGCACGGAGGTTTGCTACCACTGTTAATAGTCCATGTGATTGAGGGAATCATGGATGCGCTCATTCAGTTCTACGATCTGATTTATCACTGTTTCACATTCCCGGATTACCAGCTATCACCAACACTGGAGGAGTATTCTCATCTGATTGATTTACATATCACTGATCGAGCTCCATTTTCTGGACTGGAAGAAATTCCAAAGAATCAGACCATTGCAAGAGCAATTCATTTGGACGAGTCTGAGGTCAGGACTCACCTAACTACCAAGGGTGGCATCCAAGGTTTGCCAGCCCACTTCTTGACAAAGAAGGCCCTGTATTTTTCCAGTATAGGAAATGTGACTGCTTTTGAAAGCATCTTTGTCTTGCTCACCTACGGGTTATTTTTGTTTCCCAACATTAATAACTTCGTCGATATCAACTTCATTAAGGTTTTTCTCATTGGAAACCCTGTACCGACTTTGCTCGCAGATGCGTATCATTCTGTACACTTGGGAAATTTGTACAGTGGAGAGGAGATCACGTGTTGTGTACCTCTGCTTTATAAATGGTTTATCTCTCACTTGGCAAAATCTGCTGCTTTTTGGGATTGCAAGAGTACCTTGCGCTGGTCGCAGAAAATCATGTCTCTTACCAACTCTGATATAGATTGGTGCAATAGGATCTATGATGGAATCAGAATCATTGATCGTTGTGGAAACCTCCCCAACGTACCCCTCATAGGAACTAAAGGAGGAATCAACTACCATCCGGTATTGGTTCTTCGTCAATTTGGATACCCGATGAGACACGTCCCACGGGGTGTTCATCTGGAAGGTCTTTTCTTCAAGGAAGGAGAAAATGACAGAGCACTAAAGACGAAAATAGTGCATGCTTGGAAGCACATTCATAAGAAAGGACGAGAGTCTCTAGGAAAACCGGACTGTGTCTCGGTGGAGCCTTATCTCCATTGGGTACAAACTAGAGCTCTCAAGCTAAAGATGCCTTATCCTCGTTACGGAATTCTTCCGCCGAGGGAATCTGTCATGTACTTTATGACAGAAACTGAAAAGCTTCAGGTTACTCTCAACAAAGTTCAACGGGAGAGAAGGTCTTGGAAGAACAAGTACCGCACCCTCAACGTAGAGTGCATCAAAATACAGCAATTACTGAAAGAGAAAGACGCTCTGATTGAAATTTTAGAGCAACATGCTGTAGAGAATCAGGATAACCAAAGGAATTTGCTCGCTCCTTTCACCTGGCAAAGGAATGACAACCCGACAACAGACCAAGAGCCCCGGTCAAAGAAAAGGAAGATACCAGAATCAGCACCTGATTTCTCTTCAGAGAGGACTCGGGACCCATTAGTTTAGGTTTCTGTTTCTGCACTTTGTAATCTACTGTATTTCCATTTCTGTAATCCTTTGAATTTCGATAAAAAAGGGTTTCCTCACTGTTTGATATTTACAATCTAATTGTCGAAGTTTATTTTGATTAAACCTTAAACAATTAATATAATCATCGCATTCATCATTCTCACATCGCGTATTCTCCTTACCTACGAATCTCACGTTTGTGTCTCGATTCTAGAGTCAAACTGTCTCATTCATATAATACTCGGGCCAATCGTCAAAAAAGGATGGATGATCTTGAGGAAGAAAATAGAGAGTTGAAAGAAGATATCGACGCTCTGAGAGAGGATATGAGAAAGCTTCGTAACGACATGCAAGCCATGGGAGAAGCTCAGCTACAAAGAACTGTGATCTCAGAGATCACCTCAACGCCCGTAGTGGAAAGGTATGATCCTAGGTATCAGATACCAAAAGATCGTCCTTGGGGCATGCCTGTTAACTATATCCCGGAAGGATATGTTCCGCTGATCACTGAAGATCAGGGAATCACAACAGAAGCCGTTGGGCCTGAAGGTTACAAACTTCGGGAAAGCGAAGATGCCAGGGGCATACTAAAGACTCCTGAAGGTTACAAACTTCAGGAAACGCCAAGACTCACTGTCGTAGTCACGGTACCACCCCCTGTGGTGCACACTGTCCCGGAAGGACAGATTCCACAAACACCTTCTGGTAAGAAGGAAACTATGTTTGACAGAATGGAGGAATTCCAGGAGCAGTTCATGGAAATGTAGAAGGAACTGCAAGCCATTCCGGTCAGGATCTATTTGGAAAGGACGCCGCAGATCTCTGCTTCGTCCCAAATGTGAAAGTCCCGCATAAATTTCAAGTGCCCGACTTTGAAAAGTACAAGGGTAACTCTTGCCCTCAAAGCCATCTGGTGATGTACGCTCGACGAATGTCAGCTCAGACAGAGAACCAGGACCTACTGATTCATTACTTTCAGGATAGTTTAACCGGTGACGCACTCAAATGGTACATGGGTTTAAACCGTACTACAATCAGTACATTCAGAGATCTTAGTACCGCCTTCGTCTAACAATACAAATACAATTTGGACATGGCACCCGACAGAGATCAACTCAGATCGATGTCGCAAAAAGACAAGGAAACCTTTAAGGAGTATGCTCAAAGGTGGCCTGAAATTGCCGCTCAAATTTGTCCACCTCTTGAGGAAAAAGAGATGACAAAGATCTTCATAAAGACCTTAAGCTCATTTTATTATGACTAAATGGTTGCCAGTGCGCCCAGTGATTTCACCGAGATGGTCGGCATGGGCGTACGTCTTGAGGAAGCCGTCCGAGAAGGACGTTTGGTAAAAGACACTGGATCGACGAGCGGTACAAAAAAATACGGTAGTGCTCTCCCTAAGAAAAAAGAGCAAGATATTGGGAATATCTCTCTCGGACAGCAAAGGCGACGTTATCAGCCGGTAGCAGCTGTGACTCCTACTATCAGCCCTGCGCCTATTCCTACGTATCAACCTCAGGTTGCGCAGAGCCAACCTGATCAGCAAAGGACACAACAGCCTCTTCAGCAGGCTCGTCCTCCATATAACAACAACCGTACAACACGGCCACCAGGATTTGATCCTATACCCGTGACGTACGCAGAGCTGTTTCCATTACTACTGGCTAAGGGGCACATTCAGACTAAGTCTCCTCTTACAGTACAGGAAAATCCGCCTTTTTAGCTTAAGGTAGATTAAACATGCCCTTATCATCAAGGAGGTTCAGGGCATAACATAGAGACTTGTCTCAATTTCAAGTCTGACGTGCAAAAACTTGTTAGGAGCGGGGTCTTATCCTTCAAGGATACGAATCCTAATGTTCTCACAAACCCGCTTCCTCAACATGAGAAAGCTACAGTCAACCTGATTGAAGGAGAGACTAACGATGTCTATCAAATTCGCGATGTACTCTTGTTGAAAACCAATTTGGTCAAGATGCATTGTAGACAGAGTGGATATGGCCATGTGCCACCTCATAATTATCACCAGTGTGATATCTGCTCTAAAGACAACCAATGATGTTCTGTGGTGCAAGCAGCTCTACAAGTACAAATGGATCTCGGATGGATCCAAGAGCACCGAGTTCGTGGAGTTAACATGGTTTACACGAATTCTAACATCATTCAGAACCACGACATCCGTGCGATGAATGTCAACTTGGTGGCGATGCACTCAAGGCAAAGCCAGTATCATAATCTGCCGCGGCACGATTACAGTTCTTGTCTGATTTGCTCAGTAAACAAACAGGGATGCTCTTTCATACAAGAGGCCCTCCAGCGTCAGATGGATCTTGGATGGATCCAAGACTACCATGATAGGAACCCTTATCAGATCAACATGGTTCAGATCTTCGATATTCGCGTGATGAATACCAACCTGGTAGAGTTACATGCTGAGCAGGTCCGACTCGAATTCTTAATATCACATGACTATCAAAGTTGTAAAGCGGGTTGCGAAAACGATCAAGGTTGTACCCTTGTCCAGGAGGCACTCCAGCACTTGTTAAATCACTGGTGGATGCCAATTTATATGGATGAAGATACTCAGCAAATTAGTATCAGCAACAGGAATCCTACTCGGCGTCAAAGTCAGGATGTCCGATCTGTGGAAGCTAACCTAGTGAGGTTACATTGTATTCAAAGTGGGTGTGGCCAGGTGCCACCACACAATTATGAAAGTTGCGGCGTCTGTTCGGAAAGTAACCAAGGGTGTTACCTTGTGAGAGCAGCTCTTCAGGGTCAGGTGGACCGGGGAGAGATTCGTCCATATCTGGGTTCTGGACCCATCAACTGGACGCCGAATTACCTTGCCGATCGAGTTGAGGATGTTGTCACAATCTCTGGTCATCACAGGACCAGGGATGTTTTGCCATTATCCCTCTACTTGACGAATCTAAAGTTCCCAACCGGGAACGAATCGAGATTACTTATGATGGTCAGAAAAACCAAAAGGCTCCCGTAGTCATCTATCTGCCGGGACCATTACCGTATGAATCAACTAAGGCTATCCCTTACAAATACGGTGCAACAACAATTGAAAATGGAAAGGAAATTCCATTACCCTCCGTCGTGAATATTGCAGACATCAGTCGTGTAACACGGAGTGGTAGAATCTTCAACCGAGGGGTTGGGGAAGTTAACAAGGAGAAGGAACTTCAGACGGAAACTCCTGATCCACCAGTTGGTCAATCCAATAATCCCGACCTTTCGAAAAATAATGATGAGATGCTGAAGCTCATCCAAAGGAGTGAATACAACATTGTTGATCAACTGTTACAAACTCCTTCAAAGATCTCGGTATTATCGCTGTTACTCAGTTCAGAAGCCCACAGGGAGGCTCTACAGAAAGTCTTGGAGCAAGCCTTTGTGGAACAGGATGTAACAATCAGACAGTTCGATAGTATTGTCTCTAACATCACTTCCTGCAATAATTTGGGATTTAGTGATGAGGAATTACCCGAAGAGGGTCGCCGTCATAACATGGCGCTCAACATTACAGTTAACTGCCAGGACGATGCTTTAGCCAGCATACTGGTAGACACAGGGTCAGCCCTGAATGTTATGCCGAAGTCCACTTTGACGCAATTATCATTCAAAGGCCCTCCGATGAAAACCAGCGAGGTCGTCGTCAAAGCATTCGACGGATCCAGAAAAACAGTTATCGGCGAAGTTGATCTTCCCATAACTATCGGTCCTCACACTTTCCAAGTTACTTTCCAGGTCATGGACATCCGGGCAACGTACGGTTGTTTATTAGGAAGACCTTGGATACATCAGGCTGGAGCGGTCACTTCGACCCTCCACCAAAAGCTAAAGTTCATTCAAAATGATCAACTTGTTACGGTTTGTGGGGAACAAGCCTTGCTTGTAAGCAACTTGTCATCATCTACTGGTATAGAGCCCGGGGAGGTTGTTGGAACTCAGTTCCAAGCACTGTCGGTGAGCAAGGACAATCGGTTCAAAGGAGGAACCTCGATTTCCTCATACAACGATGCTATCAAAGCGGTCGAGAGTACCGATACAACAGGATGGGGACAGCTTGTCATTCCCACTGACAATAAAACAAAGAAGGGTCTTGGTTTTTCTGCAACCTGTACCCAGACAGCTGCCAACGATGAAAGTCTTTATCCCCTTCAAAACTTCTTCCACAGTGGAGGTTTCCTTCACCCAGTGTCTCAAGCAGTACATGCTATCAATGAGGAGGATCCCTCTGACACGGATGAAGAATGGAAGTCCTACCTTAACGAGGACGGTTATATGTCTCAGGAAGAGGTGCCTATGCCATTTTGCTATCCCGCACAGAGTCCGAGATTTATACCAAGGCCAGACGTCGAAATAATATATGGGGATTGTGATCCAGAAGGATGTCGTGCTCCGCCAAATTCGTTAGAGGAAGACACTCTGATGAAAGACAACTTTGACCACAATTACTATGGCCCAATGGATGGTCTGCCAATGTGGCAGCCTTATCCAGGAAGCTTGGGGCAAGAGAGTCAGCCGAACAATGAAAATCAGCTGACCGTCATTGAACAGAATACCTGTGTCCCCACCATGTCATGGGATCAACACTCAGGTCATTCGGAAACTACTCAACACGAAGATGAATTCGCAACGTTTGTAGGACTTGAGTTCATCAACTTTGCTTTTCCCGAGGTCAACGTCATCGAGAGAGATGACTCCTCCAGTTCCAAAGAAGTTTGGGACACCTTGGGACAACCGAGTGGGAAATACGACTACATGGTCTAGTACACCGCTCCCGAAAGCTCTCATATCAGGCTCGAAGATATCCAGCCAACTGGATAGGGAGATACAGCTGAGAGCATAAATACTATGCAAAATGCAACAGAGGAATCCTCCTACGACAACTCTGCCTGGGAGACAGATTCCAATGATCCTGCTCCACCAGAAATCAGCGTCATTTTTGAAGACAAATCAAGGAAGGTGCCAGACTTTGTGATTCGCCGAGGGGTTCGCCGCCAATGGGTTGCCGTCGAGATTCCAAAGATCGTTCATCAGTCAAAGTAATTGCCATCTTTAACCTTTCACCCTGCCCAGGTGAAATGGATGTTTTGATAGGGCTCGCTTTCTGTAAATATCCCTCTTCGCTTCGCCCAAAGCGACAGAGTTTTGTTTTATAGGGCTGTAGTTTCAAGAATCGACTTGTTCATTAATAAAATATCGTCGTTCTGTAATTTCTGCATTAATTGTTGTTTTCGCTTTTTGCTTTTTCAGAAAATGGTAATCCTAAAAACAATTCAAATAAAAACAAGCAGTAAAATAAAAACACTGCACACACTTGCATTTTTCTATCTCTTCTAAACACGAATCATCACGTCATGCAGATTGCTTGTTTTAAACCCCGTTGAAACATACGATCCGATGCCTTCTCCCAACTTTGAGTTCCCGGTATTCGAGGCTGAAGAAGAAAATGACGACAAAATTCCAGAAGAGATCTCTCGACTACTCAGACAAGAGGAAAGGTCCATTGAACCTCACAAAGAGCCGTTGGAAATGGTAAACTTGGGTTCAGAAAAAGAGAGAAAAGAAATCAGGATTGGGGCACTGCTCAGTCCAACTGCCACAGAGGGTTTGATAAAGCTTCTCAAAGAATTTCCCGATGTATTTGCTTGGTCCTATCAGGATATGCCAGGGTTGGATACCAGCATCGTGGAACATCATTTACCATTGAGATCGGAATGTCCGCCAGTAAAGCAAAGGTTGAGACGTACTCATCCGGACATGGCCATCAAAATCAAAGAGGAGGTACAGAAATAGATTGACGCGGGTTTCCTCACTACGTCTGAATATCCTCAATGGTTAGCCAACATCGTACCCGTTCCAAAAAAGGATGGAAAGGTCAGAATGTGTGTTGATTACAGGGATCTGAACAAGGCAAGTCCAAAGGACGACTTTCCTTTACCACACATTGACATGCTGGTAGACAGCACAACAAAGTTCAAAGTCTTCTCCTTCATGGATGGATTCTCGGGCTACAATCAGATCAAAATGGCGCCGAAAGACATGGAGAAAACTTCGTTCATTACCCCATGGGGTACCTTTTGTTACAAGGTAATGCCGTTCGGTTTGAAGAACATCGGGGCAACCTATCACAGGGCCATGACTACTCTGTTTCATGACATGATACATAAGGAAATCGAGGTATATGTCAATGATATGATTGCAAAATCAAAAACAGAGAGTGAGCACATTGAACATCTGCCAAAATTGTTCGAACGTCTAAGAAAATTCAAGCTCCGCTTAAATCCCAACAAGTGCACCTTCGGTGTCCGTTCAGGGAAACTATTAGGGTTCATCGTCAGCCAGAAAGGAATTGAGGTTGATCCTGACAAGGTCAAGGCCATTCAAGAAATGCCTTCTCCGAAAACTGAAAAACAAGTCAGAGGATTCCTGGGACAGTTAAATTACATCTCCAGATTCATATTCCTCATGACCGCCACATGTGCGCCGATTTTCAAGTTACTAAAAAAGAACCAGGATTGCGTTTGGTCAGAAGACTGCCAAACCGCCTTCGACAGTATCAAGGAATACCTGTTGAATCTGCCGATTCTATCACCTCCAGTGGAAGGAAGACCACTGATCATTTACCTTACAGTTCTGGAGGACTCAATGGGATGTGTACTTGGCCAACAAGACGAAACCAAAAGGAAAGAGTCTGCCATTTACTATCTAAGCAAGAAATTCACCGACTGTGAAACTCGGTACACGATGCTTGAGAAAACTTGTTGTGCTTTGGCTTGGGAAGCCAAACGTCTTCGCCAATACATGATTCGTCATACTACTTGGTTGGTCTCCGAAATGGATCCAATTAAGTACGTATTTGAAAAACCTGCTCTCACGGGAAGAATCGCCCGTTGGCAAATGTTGTTATCAGAATATGACATAGAGTACCATGCTCAAAAAGCCGTTAAGGGAAGTATTTTAGCCGATCATTTGGCTCATCAACCGATTGACGATCAGGAATCAATCGGGTTTGAATTCCCAGACGAAGATGTCATGTATCTAAAAATGAAAGATTGCGATGAACCGTTACCCGGTGAAGGGCCAGAACCAGGTTCCCAATGGGGACTAATCTTTGACGGAGCAGTTAATCATTATGGGAGCGGAATTGGGGCAATCATTGTTACCCCTCAGGGTACCCACATTCCTTTCACTGCTCGACTTACGTGCAGGTGTACGAACAACGAGGCCGAATACGAAGCTTGTATTATGGGTCTCGAAGAAGCTATTGATTTAAGGATAAAAAACTTGGACGTATACGGTGACTCAGCCTTGGTTATCAATCAGATCACAGGGGATTGGAACACATACCAATCAGGATTGATTCCTTACAAAGATTATGCAAGAAGGTTGTTACCCTTCTTCAACAAAGATTATGCATTAGCCACTCTCTCTTCCATGATTAGTGTAGGTCAATGGAATGACATACCTAAGATCGACATAATGCGCCTTGAACGGCCCGCTTACATCTTCACGATCGAAGCAGTCATAGACGACAAACCTTGGTATCATGATATCAAATGCTTCCTTCAGAAACAAGAATACCCACCTGGGGCATCCAGGAAAGATAGAAAAACCCTCAGAAGATTGGCTGGAAACTTCTTCCTGAGTGGTGACACTCTCTATAAGAGAAATTTTGATATGGTCTTGCTTTGATGCGTAGACAGACCAGAAGCAGACATGCTTATGAAAGAAATTCATGAAGGATCCTTTGGCACTCATGCCAACGGACACACAATGGCGAGAAAAATTCTGAGAGCAGGGTACTATTGGTTGACAATGGAATCCGACTGCTACAAGTACATGAGGAGGTGTCACAAGTGTCAGGTATACTCCGACAAAATTCATGTACCGCCATCGCATCTCAAAGTTCTCTCTTCCCCATGGCCATTTTCCATATGGGGAATCGACATGATTGGCATGATTGAGCCCAAGGCTTCAAACGGACATCGGTTCATCCTGGTAGCCATTGACTATTTCACCAAGTGGGTCGAAGCAGCATCGTACGCCAATGTAACCCGACAGGTGGTGGTCCGATTTATCAAAAACAATATCATCTGCCGTTATGGTGTTCCAAGCGAGATCATTACTGATAATGGATCTAACTTGAACAATAAGATGATGAAAGAGTTGTGCGCAGAGTTCAAGATTGAACATCATAACTCATCTCCCTACCGACCCAAGATGAATGGAGCGGTAGAAACGGCTAACAAGAACATCAAGAAGATCGTTCAAAAGATGGTTGTAACCTGCAAAGACTGGCACGACATGCTACCCTTTGCTCTTCACGGTTATCGCACACCTTTTTCTCTAGTGTATGGCATGGAAGCAGTGCTCCCCATAGAAGTAGAGATCCCATCAATCCGAGTACTGATGGAAGCTAAGCTCACCGAAGCTGAATGGTGTCAAAGCCGACACAACGAACTGAATCTGATCGAGGAGAAGCGAATCACGGCACTATGCCACAGTCAGTTGTATCAGCAGAGAATGAAGAAGGCGTTCGACAAAAAGGTCCGACCTCGTGTCTTCAGAAAAGGAGACCTCGTGCTAAAAAAGATACAATCATTTCTTACTGATTCTCGGGGCAAGTGGATCCCAAATTATGATGGCCCCTATGTGGTCACGAAAGCTTTCTCAGGCGGTGCCTTGAGACTTGCAACCATGGACGGAGAGGAATTTTCCTACCCCACAAATGTTGATGTAGTCAAGAAATACTTCGCCTAAACTAAAAAAAAAACGTCTCGGTGGATTGAAAACCCGAAAGGGCGGTCCAGGCAAAAGTTAGAGACAAAATAAATAAAAAAAATCATCCCAGTGGATTGGAAACATCATAGTACAATCTAGGCAAAAATTAGGGATAATGGCAAGTAACTATGTTCAACAGGGGCAAGTCCCTCAGCAGCAGCAGTTACACCATCCATCGAGGAAAACTCCAGTCAAGGTCATCTTCGACAGAAGATCAGGATGCCCCGAATTCAAAGTTGGTAGAAGGATAGTGGTCGTTATGTTTCAACGTAGCCCTTTTCCCTGTAAATTACCATTTTCAAACTTTGTAAATACTCAATGGAATCACGCTTTTGGCTGATCTCCATCTTATCAATAAAATTTGAGCCCTTGTGCTTTTGTTTGTAATTCTTATTTATTTTAGCTTTACAGAACGACATTTTAATATGATCAACGATTCTTGAAATAAAACAAAAATGAATTTACTTGTTAAAACTTTTTCTGCTTTTAAAATAAAGATGGCAATTTCTTTTGACTGTTGAACATCAGAAGAACCTCAGTCGCTTCTCCAGAAGTAAGCGAACTTCAAAGTGCAGAATCAAAGTACTCCTTCTAACCTAGTACGCCTGAATGAAGGGATCAACTGTGTCAGAGACCTTGTTTCATCTGACACGCCTTCGACCGAGTTCTTATCTCCTAAGCCCGACCAACGGTAGCTCCCCAACAGGGACTATCTCTCCTAAGCAAGGTGGAATTGCTATTTTGAATCGGCGATATTTTTACACGCCCCGCGATGGCCGAGTATCCAGTCGTGTTCACCTGTCAGTTTGTATGTCGCGTCAGTTTTGTCAGCATGAACATACACACATCATGCATTATTTGATTTGTATTCACATTTCATATTGCATCGCTATCACTCTAGTCCCCTAGTGATAAAAGTCCTCTCAATTGAGTTGTCAGCCTTTTCCTCGTCAGGAAGTGTTACGTCTGAACAATCTCTCTCCTCCAGCTATTTCTGAATTGAAGATAGGTCCTGGACCACTTTGATAACTTGGACCTCTGAAAAACCAGAGAACCTTCAGTCAGCATCACTCTTCGCCATTGAAGATGATATTTTTGCTTTCCCGGATTAAGGAAAATCCCTAGAGAGATCCCCTTAATCAGAGTTTCGGCAATACGGCAGTTTCTCTAAAAGAACCGCCGATGAAAAGGTCATCGGCACCTCAAAATTGGAGCCCATCATATGGCATTTCTCCGGGAGGATCCCGAGAAAAGTATGATGTAATCCCAAGCGAAAGCAGTCTCTCAAGAGACTCGTTTTCCCCAGATATAGTCGAAAATGGCGTCTCCAAAAAGAGAAGTTTGTACACCTCTACAACTCAGACGACTGGGTTCCCCAACAAATCTGACATCGAAACTTTTTCCGTCAAATGGCATCTCCCCAGGAAAATTCGGCGAGAAGTTTGAGGAAAACCGCTACAAATAGCGTCCCTTGTCAATAAAGTTTATTGACAAAAGAAACTAAGACCAGTTCCTTGGTAGGAAACCAGGATCGAGGGGAAGTTTATTTCAGAAACGTAGACCAGTTCCTTGGTAGGAAACCAGGATCGAGGGGAAGTTGACAAAAGAAACTAAGACCAGTTCCTTGGTAGGAAACCAGGATCGAGGGGAAGTTTATTTCAGAAACTTAGACCAGTTCCTTGGTAGGAAACCAGGATCGAGGGGAAGTTGACGAAAGAAACTAAGACCAGTTCCTTGGTAGGAAACCAGGATCGAGGGGAAGTTTATTTCAGAAACTTAGACCAGTTCCTTGGTAGGAAACCAGGATCGAGGGGAAGTTGACAAAAGAAACTAAGACCAGTTCCTTGGTAGGGAACCAGGATCGAGAGGAAGTTTATTTCAAAAGAAAACTGAGACCAGCTCCTTGGCTGAAGACCAGGATCGAGGGGAAGTTTACCTTTTCTAAGCATCTTCGCTTAGCTAAAGAAGATGAATGCGCAAGCTACCATTCATAACCACCATCAAAATTTCGGGTATTCCGATATTTAATCCTCTTGCACCCCGAATGCCCGAATACTTTCGTCATTTACACCTTCGGGTCCAAGAAGATTAAATAGGGGCATCTGTCATACCCCAAATTTTGACCACTAAGATTTCCCATCATTGTGAGAATCATCATCCCAATATGGAGGAACCATCATACTTCATCACTCTCCCCAAAGATGGGTGAGCATCCACTACAATCAAAATTAGGGTTTCAAGCTCTCTCTAAGTGCTTAGACAAAGGGTCAATCAAGGAATGACATGATCTTCAACTTGTCTAACCTCTCAAACATTCACAATGGATCAAAAGGACTCCCACTTTAAGGATTAAGCACAAGGTTGCTCCCTTCTAGGTGGATCAAGCTTCAAGATCGCCAGTGTCACCAAATTAGGGTTTTGGTCGACCAGGGCCTCCAGATGGAAATTTTCATCTGGGCACGAGCCAATGATCCAAAACATAACCTAATATACTCCATGGAACCTCATGGACCCAATCATCAAGTCAATTTTGCCTCAGGGGATGAATACATCAAAAATCGGGAATTAGGGTTTCTTGACCTAATTCACCCCTAAGTTGACTTTTAGGGCAAATCATGAGCCAAGACCTCAAGAGAGGGTTTGAGGGCCTCTAATATACAATATTTATCCATTTGGGACAATGGATTAATCCAATAAGTTTGAGCAACAAGTCTCAATTTCATCTGCACCACAATTAGGGTTTTAAGGAAAAAGTCAACTTTAACTTTGACTTTTGACCAGGACATGCTCCCAAACCCTAGGACATGCCTCAATACACCCTATGACATCCATGAAACATGTCCATCAAGTTTGATTTAGGTCAAGGACATGATTTCCTGAAGAATTGCACAGTTTGGAATTCATCTGATAAAAAGTCAACTGTGCACAAAAGTCAACTTTGACTTTTTGAGATTTTTCACCAAAATGGATTTTTAACCATAAAATGATGTTAATGTATGATTTGAATCATCATTCATCAAGAAAAATCAAGAAAAGTGGGATAACTTGTAAAAGGGGTAACCATAAAGACTTAGAAAATTTTCTAAGTTAAAAATAAAGTGACAAGGGTACCAACTTTGGAGGGTCATAACTCCTAAACCACAAGGCCATTTTTTCCCATCCAAAGATGGATTTGTAGCCCTCATTACCCTCTACAAAAACTTCAACTAGACCTAAGTCCAATTCATTAAGGATTTTGAGTTATGGAGTGATCAAAATGGCTGAAAAATGAAAATGTCACTTTTTCCAACACTTAGTGAAATTTTCACTAAGTC
The DNA here is from genome assembly GCA_022829125.1 of Lathyrus tuberosus. Classification (NCBI taxonomy): domain Eukaryota; kingdom Viridiplantae; phylum Streptophyta; class Magnoliopsida; order Fabales; family Fabaceae; genus Lathyrus; species Lathyrus tuberosus. The sequence goes on along the minus strand of JALAZF010000414.1, from coordinate 1,921,856 downwards.
CAAATCTGTCTTCATTTTTTTCCAAATGTAGGGGGATTTTTCACTTGGATTCAAAAGAGATCAAAACCAAACATGTTCAAATAGTTGTTGTATCATGTAAGGGCTTTCCAAAATGGCCAAGAACATTGCCAAATTCCATTTGGGCTATGAGATATGACATTGGCAAGTTGCCTTGTTGAAATCTGTCAAGGCAAGGCAGAATTTGCATTTTTGCTCGATTTGCCAAAATTGTACAAATCCAAACACTCCTATCCACTTGGACACATCTGAGGATTGAATCTAAATGGGACAATCACTGAGCCAAGCCTCCAAAGTCCATGGAACAAGAAATAGCATGTTGAACCTAGAATGGCCAAAATAGGGACAAGACTCCAAATTTGGATTGAAGCATTCAATGGAAGCATCAAGGTGGCATGGACTGAGCCATTCTCATCTGAAATCAGTCAAGACTTATCCAAGACCAAGGAGACCAAAGCTCTGTGCCCTAACCTCTAGTCAATGGCTAGAGGAGACTTGGATTTTCATTTGCCAACATTGGCCAAACCTACTTAGCAGTTGCCATTCACTATTCCTTGCAAAACAAACTTGCTCTACTATAAATAGAGCTCAATTGTGTTCAGTTTAAGTACACCAAAGGCCTACAACACTTGCCTTTCTCAAAATCTCTTTCTCTTGGCAAAAATGCCTTTCTTAGCAAGGTAGCTATCGGGTTTGGAGCTAGAGAGCAATTCCACTCAAACCAATCACTCACACACCTCACATACATCACATATGAGCTGATCAAACACTTAAACAACAACTGGAACACTGATTTCTCAGAATCACCAGTCAATTGCTCAAGGTTTTAACCAAAATACAGTTGAGATGCCATGAAGTGATCCAACCAATTTCAATCAAGTCCAAGCATTCAAACACAATCCATAGGGTGTAGGGAAGCTGTTCAGGTCATCACCACTCATCTGTAACACCTCCAAATCAAAAATCACATTACACTTGCTGTCACGGCCTAGAGGTAAGCATATACTTGGCCATCTCTCAATCTATGCATATTTCCTCGCACAATAATTTGGCCATATGTTCATAATCATGCATAGAATGTTTCCCCTCAATTAATTGCATTGTTTGAATCGTGTATCAAAAATCCTAGCCTTCATGCAGAAATTAGGGTTCTTGAAGATTTTTCGTGATTTCTTGTTATATGTTTAATTTAAATGAAATTAAATGCCATAGACATGATCGTGAGGTTGAGACGAGCATAATGATATGTGGATTACATGATATGATTAAGTATTCAGTGAGATTGGAGAGAAAATGCAAATCTGAGAATCCCAGAACACGCGCGTGTTCTTCAGCTTGTTCTTGGCGCCATTTTTCCAAATTTGAATATTTGAATTTTGTGGTTTTATTTAATTGATTCAAAAATTAATTTCTCTCTGAGTTTTAATGATTTTGAGTTGATTCTTTTTTTTAATAATTCACAAAAATGTTAAAATATTTTATTTTCTCAAAAAATCCCAAAAATATTATTTATTGCATATAATTGATATTTTTGCAAAGAATTAATGTTTTAATTATTTTTAACATTTAAAATATTTTTTCCACCTTGATTTTGCAACTTTTAATGCTTTCTAATTATTTTGTAGGTCAATACTTAATTTTTGAAGCATTAATCCAAGATCACAATTTGTTTTTCATATGTTAAACAATTTTGATCATTTTAATTGAATTTTTATTCAATTAAATACATTTTTGAAAACAAATTAGGGTTTTTGGATTAATTCAACCCTCATAAATCATTTTCAAAACACTTGGGCCTCTAATAGAGTGTAAGACCCAATCCTTTTTTGACCAAATCATTTTTGGGCCTCAGTGCATTGTATAAGTCCCGATACTGTAAAAAATAAACGGTGCGATCGTCGCCTTTTGAAAAATAACAATTGGGCCTCTCCTTGAGCTATAAGACCCATTCAAAACTTTTGGGCCTCTAATAGAGTGTAAGACCAAATCCCCTTTTAACCAAAATCATTTGGGCCTCACTTATTGTATAAGTCCCTCCGCGTTAAAAGAAAACCTCGGCGCGATCGCCATTTTAAACGAAAAAATCAGTTGGGCCTACCCTCGTGTTATAAGCCCCACTCTTTTTCTTTAAACTTTTTGGGCCTCTTGAGAGAGTGTAAGACCCATCCCCTTGTACATAAAACTTTTTTGGGCCACAGTCACTTGTATAAGTCCCTCTGTACAAATTCAAACAGTGCGTTCACTGATAAAACCCTGGGTCTCTCCTTGAGTTGTAAGCCCCAAATCTTTCTTTTTCAAAGCACTTTCTCCTTTGATTTTGAATATACTGTTGTTTTTCAATCTTTCTTTGTTGAACAACTAACCAAACAGCATGGAAGCTCTACAACCGAGTAAGTGGTTATTGCTTTCATTTACCGCTTTCATATACATATAACTGTATTGTGGGGCTGTTTCGCTGTAAGTCTTCTTTCATAAACTCATATCAACTGTGTAATAATAGTATAGATATTTAGAGTTTTCCCGGCAACTACGTCTAGCATTAAGCTCGTTGATCACTCTTAGAAATAGTCTAAACTAGATCCCCATTGGATTACCAGACACAGTCTTCCCTCCTCTTGGGGTTAAACAATATGGAGATATGAAAGGCAGCATTCTCTGTGAACCCTTTCATAGACTGTCACTCATAGAAGTTGTCAAGAAACTCTATTCCCCATAGATGATCTCTTCTCCGTGAATGGCATCTCTTGAGTTTCTTCCAAATTCTCGAACTTTCCTGACTTGATCTATTCCTTGTGAATAGCTTGCCTTGAATTTCTCGGGGTTTGGGGACCCATAGGCTTCTTGAAAGAAATTGTCAAGAAACTCTACTCCCCAGAGATGATCTTTTCTCCGTGAATGGCATCTCTTGAGTTTCTTCCAAATTCTCGGACTTTCCTGACTTTGATCTATTCTCGGTGAATAGCATTGCCTTGAATTTCTCGGGGTTTGGGGACCCATCGGCTTCCTAAAAGCAATCGGCCTCCTCTTGGGCATCATACAAGGACCCACAGGCTTCCTAAAAGCAACCCCGCCTCCTCTTGGGCTTAGTACAAGGACCCTACAGCTTCTTAGAAGTATTCACAGCCTCCTCTTAGGCTTCGTATAATGATCTCTTCCTCCGGGAATGATAGCCTCCTCTTGGGCTTAGTACAAGGACCCGTCGGCTTCTTAAAAGTTTCCAGCCTCCTCTTGGGCTTCGTACAAATTATCCCGACGACCTCCTAGAGGTATAGGAACAGAACTTAGTCATTTGCATAGAACAGTCCTTTCATAGAGTCTACTACTGTTTCTCAAAACATAGTACAACAGATGACACTCTAGACTTAGACAGTCTAATCTCCTTGAGTCTTCAAGACATTCTCAAGTGACCCCTTCAAAACTAGGAAGGAAACCCGTAGACTCGGACAGTCTCAATACCCTTCAGATTTCTCACTTCCTTAAAGAACAGGAATAACCCGGATCCTCGAATCAAATCCCTGAGTACAGTGTTGCTCATATAAGAACTGATTTTCTCTTTAAAATCAGTATACTGGACCTGTCACTCAACTAAACAGTCACCATAGCCTCCTCTTAGGCTTTGTATAATGATCCTTCTCCAGTGAAGTTAGCCACTCTCTTGGGCTTTATACAATGATTCTCCCCAGTGGAGTCACACAATGTTTAGCCTCTCTCTCGGGCTTTGTACGAGACACATAAGAGTCTCCCTCGTTGAGTCAATCACCCCTTTCGCCTCCATCTCGGGCTTTGTACGAGATACAAAAACTCTCTTGTTGAGTCAAATAGCCTCCATCTCGGGCTTTATACAAGATACCAAAAGATTCCCTCGATGAGTCAAAACCTTTTAGCCTCTCTCTCTCGGGCTTTGTACGAGACACATACTAGCCTCCTCTTAGGCTTTATATAAGAAAACCACTGGTTGATCTAATCAACCTTTTAGTATCAAAGTTGTGCCTCGTTCACAGTACACAAACATCAATAACTCTTTTTCCCTTCATCTAATCGCTGTAAGCGGCAAGCCTCTGGATCATCCACATCCATGCCATAGTCCCTCTTTTAGCATGAGAAATTCCTAAGGAAAGATAGCATTGCTCTACACTGAGTTAAAGTCTTCTCCTTCAGGTTGGAATTCCCCTTTAAAGGAAATTATGGCATTGCCAGATTCACATATCCCGGTTAAAGTAATTCTCCTTTATAAACAGTTGGGACAAAAACCCCTCTTTAGAGATGACAAATTCTCTCTAAAGTCAACACCCTTTTAGCTTCATATCTTGGGCTTTGAACAAGATACAAACCACCTTTCGCTTCACGTCTTGGGCTTTGAACAAGACACCAAAACAACCAATTTCCTCCCATAGAATAGGAGGAACTACGAACGCTCTGATTTCCCTGTTTCGGTAAACGGGAATACGTAGGCATAAGATTGAAAGAAAAATCTTAGCGAGCACAATCAACAAAAAACCCAAATCCCACATCTCCATCAATCAAAAGCAGTAATTCAAAAACATCAGTCCTAACATCCTAATCCTTGTTCCCCGCCAGAAACCTTCAGCCTAGATAAAAAGAAAGAAAATAGTATTGGCGAAAATACAAATAACCAGTACAAAGGCCCCCCCACATTGATAGCATCTGTAACCTAACAGACCGCTGTTTAAACTCAGTATGCAAAGCAGGGTTAATTGGAGACATCTATTTCCCTTCCTTCATCAGCTCATAATAGGATAAAAAATGAATCGACCTGTAGTTAAAGCTCAACCGCAGAGAGCGACCAGCGCTTAAGAACCGCGTCCAAAATCGCTCGCTACAAATTGGTGAGTCGTTTTCTGTCCTCTCTTAGAAGTTGTGAAGTAATAGAGAGTTATTACTTGATCAAAGCTGTGAAGTAAGATCAAGGTTGCTCAAAGAGGGTGTTCCTTGAGTATTGTTTTTAGGGATTGAGTAGCGTTCTCATATCTAAGTGGTTTCTTAGGTAGAAAGTCACTAGTAGGAATTAAGTTTAGGAGATTGTCAACTGGGTTGTTGAGTCTGTAAATTAATTCTACAAGTAGTGAATTTCATCCCTGGCTTGGTAGCCCCCAGACGTAGGTAGTTAGACCGAACTGGGTGAACAATTTGGTGTGTTATTTTGCTGTTTATTTTGTCCATTGTGCAGAGTGTGTTGTTGTGACATCGAACCTTAACATCACACGTCTGATACCAAAATTTCAATTGGTATCAGAGCAGGCATCCTGTCTGTCTCTAGGTGAGATCTAGGGAAGTTACTTTCTGGTGTAAAGATGGACAAAGAAGTTGGAGGATTCGTCAACAGACCCCATATTTTGGATGGATCCAATTATGACTATTGGAAGCCAAGGATGACTACTTTCTTAAAATCCTTGGACAGCAGGGCATGGAAGGCTATTATTAAAGAGTGGAAAGCACCTGTTGTGTGTGAGAAAGATGATGCTGGCAAAGATAAAGAAGGCACCTCAAAGCCAAAGCTTGAAGAAGAATGGACCAAGGAAGAAGATGAGCTTGCCCTTGGTAATTCCAAAGCTCTAAATGCAATCTTCAATGGAGTGGATAAGAATATTTTCAGTTTAATCAATACCTGTGAAGTTGCTAAGGAAGCGTGGGATATTTTGAAGGCCACTCATGAAGGTACATCTAGAGTTAAAATATCAAGACTTCAGATTCTAACATCAAAATTTGAAAGCCTGAAGATGAAGGAAGATGAGACTATTAATGACTTCCACATGAATGTTCTGGAGCTGGCTAATGCATCCAGTGCTCTTGGTGAAAATATGTCAGATGAAAAGGTTGTAAGGAAGATCCTTAGGTCCCTTCCTAAGAAGTATAAGGTGAAGGTAACTGTCATTAAAGAATCACAAGACATCAGCAAGATGAGAGTTGATGAGCTCATTGGATCTCTTCAAACTTTTGAGCTTGGGTTGAATGAGGAAGAACCAGAAAAGAAGCCAAAGAGTGTAGCCTTGGTGTTAAATGATCAAGAAGAAAAAGGAAATAGTTATGAATCCCAGGAGGATATATCTCAGGCCATAGTTATGTTGGGAAGACAGTTCAACAAAGTGTTCAAGAGGATGAACAATAACTCCAGGCCTAATGTCAAGAACATATCTTCTGACATCAGCAAGTCAAAAGAGAAGGATGAAGAGAAAACTGCCCAAGATAAAGGATTTTAGTGCTTTGAGTGTGAAGGGTATGGACATGTCAAGAAAGAATGTCCCACCTTCTTGAAAAAGCAGAAGAAGGGCATGACAGTTTCCTGGTCTGACTCTGATAGTGAAAGTGAAGGTGAGTCAGCAAAGCATGTTAAAGCTTTGACAGGAACTGTTGTCTCTGATGATGATTCTAGTGATGGAGAAATAACCTTTGAGGAACTAGCTTCTACTTATCAAGAGCTTTGCCTAAAGAGTGCTGAAATCTGTCAAGAAAACAAGAGTCAAAAGGAACAGATTGCTCAGCTTGAGACTGCTAAAGCTTATTTGGAAAACGAAGTCTCACTGGTCAAAGCTCATCTTGATCATATGACTAAATCTGTTAGGATGCTGAGCTGTGGTACAGACACACTTGATAAGATCCTTCAGACAGGAAAGGTTGCTGGTGATAAGTCAGGTATAGGATTTGTGGCTGAAACAAGCACTTCAGGAACAAAGGAGGAGGTGTTCCAACCAATGTCTCAAACAAAGAGACAGGATCCTGCCCCTAAGAAGGTTGTTCAGCCTCAGAATGTTGAGAAAAAGAATGGTCCCCATCAGAGGAAGATGCAGCCTCAAGGAGCTAGTCAGTATATGCCTCCCCAATATCACAAGAGCATGCAAGCTGCAAGGTTCAAACAGAACATGTCTCATCAGATGTCTCAACATCAGGAAAACTGGTATGGATATGGATACAACAATGCTGTGCCTCATCACTATGGAAGAAGGAAGCCTCATCACCATAGGAGACAGCCTAGGAGACAGCATCCTCAGTATAGAAGAAGATAATCCAACTATGGAAGAAGGAGACAACATTATGGGTGGCAGCCACAGCATTATCATCAAAGTGGCAAAAGATTTAACCACTTTAGAGATGATAGAGTAAGATGCTTCTATTGTGGCAAGGTTGGACATATGCAGTCCTCGTGCTTCAAGCTCCGTGGTTATCCAAATTCTGTTCCTTAAACCAGACAAAAGGAGGTCAGACCCAAAGTTGCTAAACAATGGGTTCCTAAAGCTCAGGTCACGTGTCTATTGGCTCATACCTCAGATGGACATGTTGCCATGGATGCATGGTACTTTGACAGTGGATGTTTAATGCACATGACTGGATCAAGGAGCAGTTGGTGGAGTTCAATCCTTGCCATGCAAATAAGGTTGTGTTCGGCAATGGAGAAAAAGGAGTAGTAGAAGGAAGTGGAAGAGTGAAGAATCTTGATGGTCTTACTCTTGATAGTGTGATCCTTGTCCAAGGTTTGAAGGCTAATCTGATTAGCATAAGTTAGTTATGTGATGAAGGATACAAAGTTAACTACACCAAAGATGAGTGTGTGGTATCTGGTGAGCATAATCAAGTTGTTATGAAGGGTGTCAGAACCAAAGATAACTGCTGTCAGTGGATTTCCCTTGAAGTAAATTCAACTAATGATGTTCAAGTTGATGTTATAACATCAGACTATGACATCAGGATGCTGAAAGTTCACTCAGAGTTAATGAGTTCTGATTTGAATTCTTTTAAATTTTTAAAAGGAAAGTCTTTATGGAGGGAGAAAATTAGTGATTGGTCTTTAAGAAATACACAAAATCTGGCACCTTACCTCAGACCCTCATTTCCTATTATAGCAAAATCATAATCCATCAAAACTCATATCTCCCGTCTGTTCGTCTCCTTCAACAAGAAGAATCATCTCAACCTATACTGCCTCAAAGGAACCATGTCAAAACAGACATCTTCTCCATCAAAAAGTTCATCGCGGAATAAAGCTAGGGTTTCTACAGATGAGTACTCTGAAGACGAAGCTCTGAATATACAACCCATCTCTGTAATGCTCCCAGAGTTAGGTAAACCTAGACCTTCTAAACTTGCTTCTAAAAGGGCCGCAACTACCTTTAAAGACACTGAAATAAAGAAGCTTGTTACTAGTATCCTATTTAGTGATAAATCAACACCTAGGTCATCCACGTCTCAAATTGTGGTAGAAAAGTTTGATGTTGACAAGAGTATGGGTAATCTGGCTACCAAAATACTAGACAAAGGTATACCTGTGAAAGGAATTTCTATACCATTGAATCAGATGTCGGCAGAAAATGTAGACATGCAAGGAGTTGAGTCTGATCTTCATAGACTTGCTATGTCTGTCATTGAAGATTCTGAAATAGGAGGGGAAGAAGATGATGTGCATGAGGACATTAATGTTAGAACTACTCCTAGAGAAGAAAAGAATGAGGACGTGATCAATGTGGTTGATTTATCTGATAATGAAGTCATTGGAAATGATGTTCCAAGTATTGCCAAGAGACTAAAGACAAGGAAAGGAAAGACTAATGAATCCTCTCCAAAGAAGTCTACTGAAGGCAAGAAGAAAACTGTTGTTGGTCCCACAAAACCTTGGAGCAAGGTTGTTACATCCTCCAAAAAGAGAAATATTAGAGAAGAATCTGAATCTGAGGATGATGTTGAGGAAGATGTCCATGACATCACACCAGTCAGAAAGACCATTTTAAAAAGCATCTCTGATAGGGTCCCTGAAGTGCCAGTGGACAACATATCTTTTCATTATGCTAGCAGTGCTCCCTTGTGGAAATTTGTATGCCAAAGGAGATTAGCTCTGGAAAGGGAGCTTGGAAAGGATGTCTTGGAGATGAAATAAATTATGGACCTCATTCATGTTGCTGGACTGTTGAAGACTGTGACCATATTTTCTAAGTGCTATAGTGGACTTGTTAAGGAATTTGTTGTCAACATCCCCATAGACATTTCTGACAATAGAAGTGTGAACTACATGAAGGTGTTTGTTAGGGGTCAGTGTATTGACTTCTCTCCTAGTACCATCAATAAGTATCTGGGAAGAGATGAACAGGAGGGGTGTGAGCTGGAAGTGACTGACAATGAAGTGTGTAGAGAAATCACTGCCGCTCAAGTAAAGGTGTGGCCACTGAAAAATAAATTGACAGCTAGCAAACTCAGTATCAAGTATGCTATTTTGCACAGAATTGGTGCTGCTAACTAGGTACCTACTAATCACAAAACCACCATAACTGTGGGATTAGGAAGGTTCATTTATGTTGTTGGGAAAAAGGTCGAGTTCAACTATGGAAGCTATATATTTGATCAAGTTATGAAGCATGGTGCCACTAATGCTATCAAGATGCCTATATCATTCCCTTCCCTTATTCGTGGAATGATCTTAGATCAACATCCTAGAATCTTAACGAGTACAAAGGTAGCATGTAAGAGGGAGTCAGCTTTATCTTTGCATCCCAAACTATTTGCTGGGAATCATGTTCCAGACATTGTTATAACATCAAGTTCTGGAGTTAAGAAGGTCAGTACAAAATCTGAGTTGATTGAAGAACTGAAGGCAACCTGCAAGGAACTTGATAAGGTTATCAGTACTAGCACTGTTAGGAAAATGAAGATTGAGCAGATGATCAAAGACTTGGAACAGGGAGAAGATAATGTGAATGGCGATACTGAGGATTCCGGGACAGATGAAGGTGATGAAGATGCTGATGGTACCAGCTCGGATGAAGACTAACTTCCATCTGCTGTTATTAGATAGTAATTTAGTTTTTTTTTTGTTTTGCACTTGCTATGCCGGTTATGTATTTTGAATTTTGTGCTGTTATATGCACCTTTTATGTTTTTCTATTCTATGATTTGTTTTGCCTGGTCACTAACTGTGAGGCTAACAATGAGAGCTAGGGTGTACTAATTGTAGTTAATAGGGCTTCTGATTGAAGATTGTCTAATTGTGGCTAAAAAGGGGGAGAAGTAGCCAAAGAAAGACAGCTGCTAAGTACAAATGTATGCTGTCAAAAGAGTTGTTGTGCTGTCAAAAGAATATGTTAGCCATAGTAGTGCAGATATTAAGGGGGAGAAAATTGTTGAAATGCTTGACAGTTGCTATGCTGGCTTTTACATTGTTGGGGAGTGCTCATTGCTGCTAATAATGAAATATGTGCAGCTGTTTGAATGTTTAAAGAGTGTAGCTGTTGAACTTGGTGATGCAGCAGATACAGCAGAGTTTTGTGAAGTGAATTGAAGATGCTGCTGCTGCTTGGAGTTTCAAAATCATTGATTGACGTTTTTCCGCTGCTGAAGTCTCTGAAGGTGCAGAGATTGTTTTAGCCAAAATTAGCCAAAGGGCGAGATTGTTAGTTCTTGGATTGGCTATAATTTTGGTAAAACAAAGTATGTTCAATGTTGATGTCAAGGTGGATATGTTGCAACATTGAATCTTAACATTGGGCTATGTTAAGTGTTTAAATTGTTGAAGTTTGGATGTCTGATGTCACATGCGATGTTGTGACATTAGATCTGCAGAATTAATAACATCAGGTTGTGATGTTGTTAGGGTTTGCGTGTTAGCTGGAATTGTGGAGAGCAGCTGTCTCATTGGATGCGAATATCTTGGGTTAGATATTTTCCGCTACATAGGAGATTTGATGCATATTTGTAGGAGATTTAAAAGGTTGAAGATTTGAAAAGATTTTAGGAGAAAATCTGTTTTGAATATTCAATTTTAAATAACAAATCAAGTCAGATATTGTAGCAGTCCAAGCCCAATTCAGGTGGCTATATAAAGCGCACAAGACCAAAGGAAAAGGTACAGAAATACAGAAAGAAGATCAAGAGCAATAGGCTGAGTGTCTTGGTATATTGTACGAGTTTTGTATACACCATTCTAGGTTAAATTGGTGAGTCATTTTCTATCCTCTCTTAGAAGCTGTGAAGTAATAGATAGTTATTACTTGATCAAAGCTTGAAGTAAGATCAAGGTTGCTCAAAGAGGGTGTTCCTTGAGTATTGTTTTTAGGGATTGAGTAGCGTTCTCATATCTAAGTGGTTTCTTAGGTAGAAAGTCACTAGTAGGAATTAAGTTTAGGAGATTGTCAACTGGGTTGTTGAGTCTGTAAATTAATTCTACAAGTAGTGAATTTCATCCCTGGCTTGGTAGCCCCCAGACGTAGGTAGTTAGACCGAATTGGGTGAACAATTTGGTGTGTTATTCTGCTGTTTATTTTGTCCATTGTGCAGAGTGTGTTGTTGTGACATCACACCTTAACATCACACGTCTGATACCAGAATTTCACAAGCTTAAAGTGTTTTTGACTGGTACATCTTGGAATGAAGAACTTGAATCCTATATATAACATTGGACTCTCACTTCCTTCACTAAACTAAGCGATGTGGGACTTTAAATAACTTGTTTCATATATATAGCCTTGGATTCTCTTTTCATTCACAAAACTAAGCAATGTGGGATGTCTTTAACATGTATATTTTCAACCAGCCCCAACAGTCTACTACTGCAGTGTGAAGTGATGACAGGGACACGGAAAAAGTTAGTATCGTCGTCAGTACGAATAATAACGAGCTTACTGAGCCAGGAAAGCTCAATTTACCGGAGTTCTTGCTCCAGATAGTTAGGACCGGTTAATTTTTGTCTGTGGGTCCTAGTTCAAGAATAATGTTGTGAAATATGTCAGTAGCTAAATTGGAGGTTGTATTATTTTGCAAACATAATGAAATTCCTACCTTCAGGGTTTCACTTGATGCAAAAGGAGAATATGCTTCTGATGTTGAGAATGATTTGGATTTTGCTATGCTGTATGCGTGTCCAGACAGTAAATTCATAGAAAATGGTATCATCCCTCAGCCGCGTATGGAAATTCATCTGAACAGGGTGATTGAGTTATGAATGACATTACTTACTCTATCATCTGGGGTTTTTCTTATGATATTTTACCAAAATCGATCTACAAATAAACTACATCAAAGGTCCAAATTAGCAACTCAGATTTGAAAAACCCACCTTCCAATAAAAGTACGAGCAGACATAACAAGGCTTAAAACATGGATCTATCAAGAAATGTATCTTCCAAAACCGAGATACATCATGAACATGAATTTACATTTTTTTTAGTTATTATTGGATAAGGCAAGATAAATTCTACTTTGCCCTGCAAGGGCAGAAGGCACCTCTCATTTTTCTAAGATTTTAAGAATTATACAGGATAGTAGTCGGAAAAAGAACCGAACAGAGACTTGCCTCCAATAAAAGTAAGGATTGAGAACGACGAAGACCTTCACAAGGATACATAATCGGCTTCGGTCGGGCCAAGCAACTTGAAACCTCTAGCCTAAATGAAGTCCAAGCGAACTTAAAGCCTCTGGCATAATCGGCTTCAGCCGAGCTAAGCGAACTTGAAGCCTCTGGCCTAAATGAAGTCCAAGATAACTTGAAACATCTGACGTAAATGAAGTCCAAGCGAACATCCTCTGGCATAATCGGCTTCGGCCAGGCTAAGCGAACTTGAAGCCTCTGGCCTAAATGAAGTCCAAGCAAACTTAAAGCCTATGGCTTGATCGACTTCGGTCGGGCAAAGCGAACTTGATGCCTCCGGACTAAATGAAGTCCAAGAGAACTTGAAGCCTCTAGCCTAAATAAAGTCCAAGCGAACTTGAAGCCTCTGGCATAATCGGCTTCGGTAGGGCTAAGCAACTTGAAGCCTCTGGCCTAAATAAAGTCCAAACGAACTTGAAGCCTCTTGCATAAATGAAGTCCAATCGAACTTAAAGCATCTGGTCTAAATGAAGTCCAAGCGAACTTGAAGCCTCTGGCATAATCGGCTTCGGCCGGGTTAAGTAACTTGAACCCTCTAGCATAATCGGCTCCAACCGGGCTAAGCAACTTGAAGCCTCTGGCCTAAATGAAGTCCAAGCGAACTTGAAGCCTCTGCCATAAATGAAGTACAAGTGAACTTGAAGCTTCTGCCATAATCGGCTTCGGCCGAGCTAAGCAACTTGAAACCTTTGGCCAAAATGAAGTCCAAGTGAACTTAAAGCCTCCGGCATAATCTGCTTCGGTCGAGTAACATTTAATAAAAGCTTTTGACCTCCACTTAAACATAGGGCTCTTAACGTCGGTCATGCAAAATAAAAGCCTATGAACCCCATTTAAACATGGGGCCCTGAACGTTGGTTACACAAAGCTAACATACCTCTGACTTTAAATGGTTTGGTTAACTTATCACTGGCCAAATATCCGACATGATTTACTCGGAGTTAGCTGGCCTGTGTTCGAGATTAACAAGACTCTCAAATCATTAGGGTCTGACTCTCTTGGAGCTAGCTGTTTTATTTACATTCAAGTTGTTATGAAGGAGATAAAATGTATTAGGACTACATTACCAAAAGGACTAACACGGTCACAACTAAAAACAAACTCATAATAACTTGGATATTACTGTTAAAAGATCAGGAAAACGTTCAATTATTACACATACTAAAAGGATGACTAAAACAATTATGAACCAATGCTTTGATGAAGAGATCTCTGATTTTAATCACACTAAAGATTCACAGGCATTGGAACCCAACTCACTTGGGTCATATAAAGGATAAAGCAAGACGTACTCCGAATTTTCCAAGACCTGTAATCATCTTTAAACTATCATGATTTGGTTACTGCTAATTCAAAAACACACATGGGCTGTCACAATCCTAAATGACAAGGATACACATTGACATAGTTAAAATGGAACTACAATTGGTCGAGACCCATTGGGGCTCTCCGACTTTTATATATATATATATATATATATATGTGTGTGTGTGTGTGTGTGTGTGTGTGTGTGTGTGTGTATGTGTGTGTGTGTGTGTGTGTGTGTGTGTATGTGAATATATATATATATATATATATATATATATATATATATATATATATATATATAACCTGCCGAGCTCTACAAAAAACCATGGGTCGAGAACCCACTGAGGCTCTCTGATTTCTAGTGTTAAGAATCTATCGAGTTCCACGATGCACATAGATAGATAGTCCACTAAAGTTCTCCATTTTTTAAGGGCGTAGTGCTTTCCAGTATCATTAAAGTTGCAAATTTTACCAAGATACATTTGGGGCTTACCATTCTCCTTAGCAAGACAAATACAACATTGTCATAAATCCAAGGACCTCAATAGGATCCAAACATATTAAGACAGGGAGAGAGAGAGAGAGAGAGAGAGAGAGAGAGAGAGAGAGAGAGAGAGAATATGGTAAAATGATATACCCCATGTTATAAAAGAATTGCCACGTCCAGTCACATCATTATGTAGGTGTATGCAAGTAATAGTAGGATTAATTGTTCCTTATCTTCAATAGAGAATAATGTCCCGAGCTTCTTTTGTCCAGACATTTCATCCTTTCTAGATTCATGTCCGGGGGGCTTATGTACATCCTGAAAATTATTTGGTCGGCCGAGGTATGAAGCCAAAATTTCTAATTTAGATGAGATACCTATTCTTGGTCGAGATGGTCGTGTCAAAACATTAGATCGGCACACATAGGCCGACCCCTGGTGTTGGGCGGTCGACTTCCTTACAAGCAATTAAGAGGCAGGCTAAGATTCGGAGACCGTTACAAAACGATTAATAAGTCGGTTACAAGTACATATTAAACCGTTACAAATTATTAAATAGGCAGTTATATTTATTAGGACCATAAAACTCATTAAATCGTGGTTATTCAAATCCAGGGGGAATGAGGCATGCAATATAAAAAGAGAGGTCCGGAGGCCAAAGAGGATGGGAACACGACGAATAACATAGGAAAGAGAGATTACACAGAAACCTTAGACAATCAACAATGGTGGCCATGAACCCTATACTTTTAGAGACACTTAACCATTCATTTTCGGCTCTCCCTGACTAATAACAATGAAGTCAACCTTTTTATGTTTTTTAACAAGAACAAATAGTACAACCACAAGGAAGGCTTAACCCATATATGAAATAAATGGTAATAAAAGAAGCTACAAACATTTTGCATGCATGTCTTATCTATCTTATTTATGACCGTCAATGGGTGAGCCTAGTACATGTACAACCAAAGAAAAAAGGGGAAACTCTGATAATGAACTATAAAAAAGAGTTTGTTCCAACTCGTACTATTACTTGATATAGAGTATGTATCTACCACCGAAGACTCAATAAATCAACAAGTAAGGATTGTTTCCCACAGAGGCGCTGCAAGTGAGATTGGCGACAACACAAAGAGGAACAGAGTGCAGTGATTACGGCTTCTAGGTTTGAAAGAAGGATCGATTAGGTACTGATATCATATAAGATAACTCAACCTACCTTTCTCGTTTATGTGGAAGGAATATAAATTCAAAATTTATAATGTTCGGTCAATTATCTAATTATGATTCAACATAATTACATGAAAATAGTTATAAAAAATTATTGTATTCTATTTGAAGATAGAGTTTAATTGGGAAAGAAAATGGAAAGTATGTTGTACTGAAATATGAGTGCATTCTTCAACTTAGCAATGGTTTAAATGATGTCAAAACTAGGAGTAAGACTTAGACTTAGAGCTTTTGTATATTGAATGGTATCAACCAAAATTTAGATGTGCATTGAATCATTTTAGCCCTAGGATGCATACAAATGTTTTTGAATAGCCTTAGGCATGGACTATACATCAAAACCCAAGTCATTTGTGAAAACACAGCTGCATAGGCCGACCTATACGTGCTCAGGCTAACCTATAGAAGCTTTTGCTTCAGTACAGGCCGGCACATACGATTACAGGTCGGCTCCCACGCTCCTAGAATGAAGCCTGTGGATTTTGTCCATAGGTCGCCTTTTTCAGGCCGACTTGAAGACCTTGACAGGCCGACCTATTGCTTTCATAGGCTGACCTGTAGCCTTCAAAAACAGAAATTTTGTTTTGCATCTTATTTTTTCTTGCATTCTTTTTTACCGAATTCCACATACACATATATATATACTCATACATGCACCTTTATCTAGTAAGGTACTAGTGAATTACCTATACGAAACCATATTACAAAGCATTCCCATCATCTCTAACCTCTCTTCTATGAATACACATAATTGAACTACACATAATCATTTTTCGATTGGGTGACCATCTAGATTAGGGTTGATAACGTCCAATTAGGTTTGGTGTAACCGAGAATATTGGGTTGGAATCTTTGTGTTTCAAATAAGAAAACCAAGGTGGGATTTTCCTTCAAAATTGGTGTGATTTGAATGTTTTGGACAAGATCACGTCAACACGGATTCGATCGAGTGAAGGCCTTGGGACAAGGTGGTTTCCTTGCAATGGAGTAGCGCGAGATGATGAATCGTGTTTGGGAATCTTGGGTTCAACAAGTGCGTGCTCGGGATAATCAGAGGATTGTATCCGCATTGTTGGTGACTTGATCAAGCTTTGATCAAGGTTTTGGAAGTGGTTGAATCAACAACAAACAATAGGGTTTGTGGGGTTAGAACTCTTCACCTCTTGTATAAATATTTTTGCAAAGATAAGGTTAGTTGCAAGTATTTCAATTCGATTTCGGATTGAGGACAGACGTACCCATAGCGAGGCCAATTGGGGAACTGCCTAAAAAAATCTTTATGTCTCTTTATCGCTTTACTTTTCTTTAATTGTTGTTCTTGCAAATTATCGATTTCGTTGTTGTTTCGATTAGTTTAATTGGAAATTGTTTTCAACTACCTTTTAAATTGTTATTGTTGATATAATCACAATCACTTTGATTGTGATTAACTTTTTACATCAACAAAATAAATCGAATTTCCAAACGTGATCACTCATACACAAAGTGTTCGATAAATTGTCTTTGAGTATTTTTATCGTTTTGTGTTCATTGGAAATAAGCATTATGAATAGCTTTGCATTTGATTGATCCGTGAATTAATTATTGATTGAATAATTTGTGGTCATTATCATTCCATCAATTTTGATTACGCATATCCGGGCTTTTCGATAGTAGGTTCGGTTAGACGATTTGATTCGGGTTGTTTCCGTTGTGCCATACTTTTTGAAAACAAATTTTTGCCAAGAATTTTTGGTTATAAATTTGTGATCTATTCACCACCCCCTCCAGATCGAAGCCTATCGTCTAACATGAAAGAGGGAATTTAGTTTAAGTGAGGAGAGGGATTTCCATGTTCCATGTATCTGAACCGGAAGGGGTTGATAGCTGTATTTATTTGAGAATTTGTCAAATAATAATTAGTCGCTTTTGTAGTGTAATAAAATTGAACAGATAAAAATATAAAAGGAAAGATGGAGGAATGTTTTAATTTTAGGTGTATAGTTGAAATGTTTTTGTAGTTTCTTAATTGTTGATGACAACAAACTCAATGAATCAAAGTTATATCATTCGGCTTATGTGAGCACCTTTATATTTATTGGAATATCAAAACCATTCATTGAACAAAATTTATTATTCTGTATTCCTCTTCTTCTCCACTTTTCCTCTTCTCTTTTACTCTTTCTTCTCTTCTCTTCTCTTTGTTCCCAATTTCTTCTTACAAACTTTTGTTTCTCTAAAACCCTAACTTGTCTTAACCAAGTGGACATAACTCAACTCATCACACTTAATATTCACACCTCACACTAAACCCAATTAAAGTCTTGTAATTTTAATTTATTCCACCAAATTGAACTAAATTAAATAAATTACTTAATTCCAATAATCTAATTAAATCAAATAATTAGATAAATCCAACAAATCAATTATTTCAAATAATTCAATAAATCACGTATTTCAATTAAATCATATAAATTAAATAAATCAATTATTTCCAAATAAGTCCAATAAATCAATTAATCCAAATAACTCAAATAAATCAATTAATTTATATAAATCCAATAAATCAATTAATTTATATAAATAAAATAATTCATATAAATTCAATAAATCAAATAATTCATTTAAATCAAATAATTCAAATAAATTAAATAAATCACCTAAATCAATTAATTCATAAAATCACTCAATTAATTAATATAAATAAATAATTACTAAAATTAGGGTGTTACAATCGAGGTATTTTCCAAATTTAAATATATGGTCGAAAGACAAAGTGGTTGAAACCTAAAGATTATGAGGAGTGACGGTGGTGAAGAGTATGTGTCGAAAAATTTCGATACATTATGTGAGAAAGAAGGGATTGTGCATGAGGTGGTGCCACCCTACACTCCACGGCAGAATGGAACTGCAGAAAGGAAGAATAGAACCATCATGAATATGGTGAGAAGCATGTTGAAAGGTAAGCATCTACCCAAATAATTATGGGGAGCAGTTGTGTCGACTGCAACAAACATCCTGAATAAACGCCTGACAAAGAAGCTGGAAGGAATCACGCCAGAAGAATGTTGGTCTGGTGTCAAGACTAGCCTAAGTCATTTGAAAGTGTTTGGATCTATAGCACATAGACATGTGCCAGATCAGTTGAGAAGAAAACTTGATGACAAGTCGAGTCAAATAATCTTGATAAGATATCATTCGACTGGAGGATACAAGTTGTTCGACCCAGTGAACAAGCAAATTGTGATCAGCAGGGACGTGATCATATATGAGCTTAAGGAATAGGATTGGGCTGAGAATGTTAAGAAGGATTCAGTGAGAATCTTATGTGAAGAACCAGCTAGTGAAATCGAAAGAGAAGTTTGACAAGAAGAAGTCAGAGGTTAAGCAGGCCCAAGCAGTCCTCAAAGAATAAGACACATGCCTGCAAGGTTGCAAGAATATGTGATTACATCAGATGATGTGGTCGATGATGAAGGTGAGCTGGTACACTATGTTTTCTATGCAAATGTCGAACCAGTCGATGCAACTAAAACATTGAGGGATTTGAAGTGGGTGAAAGCAATGAATGAGGAACTAGAGTCCATCGAAGTCAACAACACTTGATCACTTGTCGAATTACCTCAAGATAAGAAGGCAATTGATGTGATGTGGGTATACAAGGTGAAGCTGAATTCTAAAGGAGAAGTAACTCGACACAAGGCGAGACTTGTGGCGAAAGGATTTCTTTAGAAAGAAAGAACCGACTTCGACAAAGTTTTTGCTCCTGTTGCTAGGATCGAATCAATCAGGTTGGTTGTTGGTCTAGCAAACATGAACAACTGACCGGTATGTCAAATGGACTGAATGGCCCCTTAGATGAAGAAGTTTATGTTGCACGGCTAGCTGGGTTTGTGAAACAAGGCGAAGAAAGAAAGGTGTGTAGGCTGCATAAAGCTCTGCATCTAGCTTTCTAAGGGAGAAGATATTTGTGAAGTGCACAACTGAGCATGGAGTATATGTAAGGAGAAGCAATAGTGAATTGCTTATACTATGTCTCTATGTCGATGACCTGTTGATAATAAGAAGTTGCAAGAAGGAGATCGAAGATTTCAAACATGGCCTAAGTGAGGAGTTTGAAATGTAAGACTTGAGAAATCTCTCATATTTCCTTGGTATCGAATTCTACAAGAGTGGTAGAGGCTTGATGATGCAATAAAGAAGATATGCAGGCGAAATACTCAAGAGATTTGAGATGCAAGATTGCAACCCAACTTCGACTCCAGCTGAGCCAAGACTACAACTGTCGAAAAAATCAGATGAAGATGTTGTCGACCCAACTCAATACAGAAGACTTATTGGGTCATTAAGATACCTTTGTCACACAAGGTCTGATCTAGCATACAGTGTAGGTATGGTGAGTAGATTCATGCAGAAGCCAAAGGTATCACACCTAGCAGCGACGAAGAGGATACTAAGGTATCTGAAAGAAACTCTCGACTATGGCATTTTATTTCCTGCAATTGATGAGGGAAAAGAATGCAAGTTAGTGGGATACACCGACTCAAGTTAGTGTAGTGATGCTGAGGATAGAAAATCCATAATTGGCTATGTGTTTATGCTAGGTGGTGCACCAATTGCTTGGAGTTCGAGAAAGGAGCCAGTAGTGGCATTGTCATCGTGCGAATCAGAATACATAGCTGATTCTCTCTGTGCATGTCAAGCAAAGTGGATGGTGAACCTGGTCAAAGATATCACATCGAAGAGTCATGGAGCAATTACCATAAAGATCGACAACATGTTAGCTATCAATCTGGCGAAGAATCCGATAGCACATGGGCGAAGCAAGCACATTGAAATGAGGTTCCATTATCTTCGAGACCAGGTAGCAGAAGGGAAGATGAACTTGGAACACTGCATAACTGAGAATTAGATTGCAGATATCATGATGAAATGACTGCAAGTCAAAGTGTTCAAGAAGCTAAGGTCTATGATGAATATAGATAGCTTAGACACAATGAATTATGTGGTTTGTTGAGATTGTAATTCTTTGTGTCGAAGCAAGTGTAGCTCGACAGAAACAAGGATGTGTCAAAATTAGCCTAGTGTGTGTGTGTTAAATGTCGAAGTGTCGAAGCAGATTGCTTGACACAGGATTTCGACTTAGACCAAAATAGATATTTTGGCCTTTTGTAATTTTGGGTTTTACCTTACAGAGCAAGGTAGCTCAATTATAAATAGAGGGAGTTACACAATTATTTTGAGTAAGAAGAATAGAGAATAATATTATAACACATAATAGAAAATGCAGTTACACAGTTGAATAATTTTTTTGATAAGCAAAATCAATAAAGGAGATTAAGGAAATCTCGAACCAAATAATACAACCACCTGTCCGACAACGAAATTACAAAAAATCTAATGGGAATTTATACCATTCGTATAATCTACAAGACTTACTATCGTGGCTACCTAAAATCAACCAATTCCACGAGTAAGTTTTGATCTCATTGACAATGTCAACAGCGTTAAACACCACGTCATTGAACAATATATTGTTTCTAAATCTCCAAATAATCCAACAAGTAATAAACCAAAGAGAATTTATCTTTCCTGCTGCACAACGACCTTTAAGCCTCAAATTCCAAGTCTTCGCATGGAGGGAACAATTAGATTCCGAAATTCAGTCTATGTCCACCCACTCGCAAATTTTGTTCCAAACCAATTCGGTTTTGATGCAGGAGAAGAAGAGGTGAAACGATTCTTCTAGGTGGTGAAAACAAAATATATATGCCTTATCATGATCATTAACAATAAGCCTTCTGATTGCCAAATTGGATCTTGTAGGCAGCCTGTCAAGAGCCAATCTTCACCCAAAAATTTGAACAGTCGCCGGGAGCGTCATTTTCCACAGAAGTTACAGCAAATCAGCATTAACCATATCAGCCTCACTATCATATACAGAGCAGTTCAAAACATAGTAATACGAGTTGACCGTGAACGAATTAGTCATGAAGAGTCCAACTCCAAACATCGATTTCGTCTTTATTGAGAGTGGTTTGTTCCAGTAATTGACAGCAATTGTTCCACTCGTGATCCGAAATGGGGTCACCGATATCCAAATAGTCACTCACCCTCCATCTCCAAGTTTCATCGTCCCACTGCTCCATGTCTTTAACAGAGCTAGATTGATTCCTGCAAAC
Source organism: Lathyrus tuberosus (assembly GCA_022829125.1). Lineage (NCBI taxonomy): Eukaryota > Viridiplantae > Streptophyta > Magnoliopsida > Fabales > Fabaceae > Lathyrus > Lathyrus tuberosus. The sequence goes on along the minus strand of JALAZF010000414.1, from coordinate 1,900,288 downwards.
CTGGAACAGATTAGGGAAACGATATTTCAACGTCTCGTTTCTTATCCAAATCGAATGCCAAAAAGTCACGTTAGTTCCTACACCAACAGAGCAATCCAGAAAATCACTGAGCAACAGAAGGAATCGGAAACAGATATAGATAAAAGGTCCTTCAACCATAGAGATTCATTCTTCGATAAACCATCTTCAGCAGCAAGTTGCATTTTGATGCTCAAGTTGCCGTATCTGTTAACCAAAGTATGTCTCCATATTTTGTTTCCTCCACGATAAAATTTCCAAATCCATTTTGCTAACAGGGCATAATTGAAACAACCAACATGTTTTACTCCGAGGCCTCCGAGTTCCTTTGGTTTGCAAACTGAGTTCTAGGAAATCCATGACACATACCCTTTATCGGAAGCTCCTACCCAAAGAAATCGTCTTTGTATCGCAATAATTTCCTTCACCACCTTCTTGGGAGCCTTATAGAAAGCTAGGTGGTGAATAGGCATATTGGCGAGAACCGAGTTTAGCAAGGTTACTCTTCCCCCAAAAGACAAGCTCCGTCCGTTCCAGCTAGAAAGCTTCTTTCTCAAACACGTTATGATAGGGTTCCAAAAAGAATACCGACGATGGTTTCCTCCAACTAAAAGGCCCAGGAATTTGAAGGGGAGAGAACCTGATTTGCAATGCAGAAAATGTTCTGCAGCTGTAAGAATATCTGCGTCGACTCCAACGCCATAAAAGAAACTCTTGGAGAAGTTGATTTTGAGGCCAGAGGTAACTTTGAACGCCCTCAGGATAGCCTTGAAAGTCCAAATATTGCGCACCGAACCATCCCCAATAAGCAGAGTATCATCTGTAAACTGGAGCAAACAAGGAGAGGGGGAATCCTGAACTTTGAATGGGGACAATATGTTATTATCTGATGCAGCTCTAACCAAACAAGCCAGACCCTCAGCAACAATGGCAAACAAGTAAGGGGCTAAGGGATCGCCCTGTTTCAAACCCCTGACAGCCATAAAGTCCTTCGAAGGGCTGCCGTTAATAAGGATCGAAAAGTGACTCTTAAAAACTTATCCTCGTACCCACTTCAACCAGTTGCAGCCAAAACCCATCTTAATAAGTAAATTTTTGAGATATCGCCAATCAACACAATCATACGCCCTCGCAAAATCGACTTTAAAAAATAAGCACTCTTTCTTAAGTCTTTTAGCATAGTCTGCAATCTCATTGGCTAAGAGAACACCATCGAATATCTGGCGACCAGGGATGAAAACAGTTTGAGAGGGGGAGATAATCTTATGGATGAACTTGCCCAATCTTCCTGCCAACATCTTGGATATAGTCTTGATAACACAACTCACGAGACTGATAGGCCTGAAATCTTCGAAACCTTGAGGATTGTCACTCTTCGGTACCAACGAAATAAAAGAGGAAATGACCATCTTAGGCAGAAAGCCAGTCCTGAATAACTCTAAAATACAGTTAGAGAGATCCACTCCAATAATATCCCAGCACACTTTGATGAATGAGAAGTTGAATCCATCGACCCTTGGGCATTTTTTGCCATCACAGTTAAAAACAACTATTTTCACGTCTTCAGCAGTAAAATCAACCTCAAGAATAGCTATGTCATGATCATCTAAACACGAGACACAAGCTGAGTTGAACCTACTGCTAATCAAAGGTTGTTTCTGAAATCTAGATTCGAAGAACTTCTTAGCTTCATGCTTTATCTTCTCAGGGTCCTCCACTAAATTGCCTTCCATTCTTATAGCTGAAATATAGTTAGAACGATTCCTCGATTTGAGATAGTTGTGAAAGTATTTGGAATTGGAGTCTCCTTCTCGAAGCCATCTCACGCGAGATTTCTGAGCCAACATACTCTCCTTTAATCTCAGGTTGGACCACATATCCTCCTGAATTCTGAGCCTCTCTTTTATAGATTTATCGACATGGCCTCCATTATCCATCTCTGAGCTCCTCTCAAGCTGATTAAGTTGATGAACTTTTTCCTCTATTTTTAGCTCCAACCACCCAAAAACCTTAATATTCCAATGTCTCAGATCACCTTTAAGAGCTTGCATCTTCTTGAGAAGGATATTGCTGAAAGAACCAGTAAAGGAGTAGGAATCCCACTTAAGTTTCACAAATGGGAGAAAATATTTATGAGACTGCCAACAATTGAATGTCCTAAATGGCTTAGGACCCTAGTTGATATCTTTGGACTTCAGCCACACAGGTCAGTGATCCGACACGTCTCTATCACCCACCTCTTGGTTCTTTAGGGATAAAATTTTGATAGCTAGATCATCCACCAAAATTCTATCCAATCGACTTCTACTTTGGCCGTTAGAATTGAACCAAGTGAACCTATTCCCAGAAATCGGAAGGTCGAACAAGTTCATGTCATCTATGAAAGCCCCAAATTCCCTCATATCGTTGGTGTTAGGTTCCCTAATTCCTTTCCTTTCTTCCCCGTTTTTGACTGCGTTAAAATCCCCCCCCCCCCCACAATCCACCCTCCTCCATGAAAACTCCTCTTCACTTCAAGTAACTCCCTCCACAGTCTCTTTTTATCCGACAGCCCACAAAGAGAGTACACGTTTACCACAATCAACTTTTAATTTTTCCACATGAATTCAACCCCCAGAAATCCAAAACCACAGAAGCTAGAGCAAGCAGTCAGAACATTACGCTTCCACATTGTCAAGATGCCTCCAGATCTGCCAACTGATTTCAAGCCTGACCAATCCACATCCTTGCTACTCCATAAGCTAAGAACCACTTTGGGATCCAATTCAGGGATTTTAGTTTCCTGAATCAGACAAATATCGGCCATACCTCTTGAGAGAATTTGAGCAACTCGCCGTCTCTTAAGAGGGCTACAACATCCTCGAACATTGTATGATACGATATTCATGAGCCACCTGTAGCAACAACCTTCTTACCAACCCTTGCAACCATGTCGTCGTTGTCCAGCTTCCTTAACATGCTATCTAGAAACCGTCCAACTTCTTCTTCTTTAGCTTTTCCGATTTCGATGGTGATTTCCACAGTTTCGACCTAGTGAAGTCATTGGGTTATCTTCGGTTTAAATTCCTAGCTTTCGAGTTTAGGGGCCTTGGTAATCCTTTCGGCTTCATTCCGGGTTGGGATTATGTGTTGCGTTTTTTCGCCGACACCGGAGCTTCCCCTGTCTTCTCAGTTAAGTGATCGATTCGCAGTTTTATCTCTTTTTATTTCGTTTGAGTCAAGCATGGCTTGGGAGAGGATAACTAGAAAGAAAAAAATGGGTTCCTACGAAAGTCTCTCCATTTGGAAGGAAAACGCTGGTAAAGGAGCTTTATATGGGGAACCAACTACCTCTTTCTTTGTGACCGAATTCCCGGAATCGGAAAAGCTGGTAAAGGAGCTTTATATGGGGAACCAACTACCTCTTCCCTTATTTTGTTAGACCCTAATCTTTTTTTCTATTTAATTTTCTTTCTTTCTTATTCCATTGATAATTGTTGCGCAAAATCATTCTTGCAATCAAGGCGTGATTGATTCACTCAAGTAAAGAGTGAAGAACAAGGGATTTCAATCGGTTGATTGAATCTTATTTATCAAGATTGATTTGGAATTCTCAAAGTTTTGGATTAATTCAAACAGTTTTGTTGTGGTGCTATAATATTTTGATCTATGAAGTTATACCGATATTTGTGCTCTTAATAAGGTAACTGGATGTCATCGGGAGATCAGTTCCGTTTAGCTCTCGTAATTAGTCATCGTGTTTTGGAGTTGTCAAGTGTGTTTTTAGTGCCTTAATTGAGGAGGATTTGAGGTTGGAGTATTTTCTTAAAAATATGGATGTTATCCATCTTATTTGTTGCAATGGCTTAAGAGATTTATTGGCTCACCATTTTTCCCAGCTTTTTTAGTTTTATTTTTGGGTTTGGTATTGGATATGTGTGCTTCTGTGTGTATTAGCATATGGGAGAAAAAATGAGAAAGTGACACGCGAAAAAGAAGGAGAAAGAAATACAGAAAAATGGAAAAAGGAAGTTTGGGAAAGCATTGCATGAGAAACGCGTGGAGAAGAAAGAAAAGTTTGTAAAAAATTTTGATTAACATTTTATAAACCATGATTAGTAAGATTTAAGCTGTGATTACACTCGTAAGCTTGAGTATTAACGTGTTTTGAATTTGAATTTTTTTAATTTAAATTTTTATTGAACAATGTGAATAAAAATACTGCATATTATATCACGTAAATAAAACATTTGAGCTGTGATACACAACCATTTATTAACGACGTAATCACCGTACTAATTTACCTGTGAATCTACGACATATTATGTGTGAATAAAATTAATAAAAGCTTCTATTAAAATTCATATTAATTTGGTACCAAATTTGAAATAACTGTTACGGTTGAATTTATAATAATTAAAAAATTAATATATTTTATAATGAATAAGAATAAATTTTTAAATTAATTTATATTCAATATTATTAAATTAAAAAAGTCTTTGATAATACTCATTCAGTCTAAAAATTATTTTATAACAACTTTTAATTTTAAATATATAATTTTTCAAAATATGTCTCCCGTCTCTCTCCTCCGTGAATTTGTCTACCAGTAAATTTTCACAATTCTAAAAATTAAACTGGTGAAGCATATATTAATTCACTTATTAGTTGTATTGCATAATTTTTCAAAATTCATATTAATACGCATGAATGTCAATAATAAAACATATTATTTGAACAAATTAATCATAAAATAGGTGAAAACATTAAAAAGACAATAGCATATAAATTTACATTTATTAAAAAAAATGTGACACCAGAAAGTATTTCACACCCACACCCTACAATATAATTTGTTCCGTACCTGGAACTCGAACCCGGTATTTTCCGGGTACGTTCTTGGACGGGGCTCCTTTGCCAGTGGAGCACAGTCGCTTGGTTTCATAAGGATATTTTAATAAAAATATTATTTGCTCTCCTTTATTTATTTCGTTTTTCTTAATTTATATGAAAAGTCAATTAAATTACTCATTGTGAAACGGAGGAGGAAGTATCTACTATCTACACTACAAAAATCAATTGCACTAACTTACAAATTTGCCCTTTCCTTCAAATATATTTACACCACTAAAAGGTCAGAACAGTAATTAGCTAAGTGCCAAAATAAATCTGACCTAACACTCTCTTCTCTTGCCAAATGTCATTCATCTATTGGATGCATCACAAATTTGTTTTCCCTCCTTCCCACGTAAACCTTCTCACTATTCCTTTTCTTTTCTTCATTCAAATTTTAAATGTCCCCCACTTTTTTTCTCACACTTTCTCACTTTCATTTTAATTTTTTCTCTCCATTTTCTTTTTCCTATTTTATTTTTTTAAGCATAAATAACAAATTTTGCACCTCTTTTAATTTAATGAAGAAGAACACCGAAAAATATTTAATTTTTAAAACACAAAATTTATTTTAAATAAAAGCATAATTATTTTATAATTATTATATATAAAAAATATTCATAATTTGTCTGATTATTGTTTGTTTTATAATTAAGTAACTCATTTGAAATGTATTGGATAACATTCAATAACAGTGCACACAACTAACTTTTCATTTCACGAATCATTATCAGGATAGTATCTATTTTATTTTAAGCAACAATTGTTGTTATTTAAGTGCGAATTTTTTAAATTTTCAAATGTGAATTTTTTTTTCTTTCTGCATCTCACGGGTCTCTTTTTTATATGATTATTGAATACAATTGAGTTTGTATGATCATTGTTCATTTTACAATTAAGCAACACATTATAAATTGATATATGTATTTAAACATATTTTATGTTGTAACAAATTGAATATCACTCAATAATTGTGTTCGACACTAACTTTTTATTTCACGGGTCATTATCAGTACAATATCTATTTTATTTTAACCGCTATTAATTGTGAGATAAATTTTTATTTTTAAATGTGAAAATTTTATTTTTTTTTTAAATTTTTTTATTTTTATTTCAAATTTACACTAATATCTAAATATATTTTATACTATTTTAAATAAATTTACCCGTGCGTCCGCACGGGTATCTTGCTAGTTTTATAGAATAATCAAACTAGTCTATTTTGTTGACTTTATGCATGACAGCACATTTAGTTTGATAGTAAAAAAAAATATGTCCTGATATTTTATAGACTTATTTTTTAGTGATAACGCATACTCAAATAGATCTGGGCAAAAAAAAAACAAAAATGAGATGATTCAAGATTGAATCTAATATTCTATATAAAATATTCTCCCAAAGAAATAATACTATCGGTACGACTATGACTTTTATTCATTGATTCTGTAACGCAAAATAGTAATTTAGTATCAGTTGCTTCCTATCATATTACCAACAAGTCTTTCAACAGAAATAAAAGAAGATCCACCATTAACAACAGCATTCCTTGCCATCTCCTTCATCTCTTGAACCTTCTCGTGCACAATATTATCTCTATCCATCAAACTCTTCAACCCTTTCTCAATCTCTGCAGCCATAACAACATCTTTACTACCCTTTCTATAATTTACTCTCAACTCCACAGCTAGACCCCATTCCTTCACCATCCTAAAAGCATTAAGCTGCTGTTCTGCATAAATAGGCCATGTCAATATTGGCACACCAAACCACAAACTTTCCAAAATAGAATTCCATCCACAATGTGAAACAAACCCACCAATAGCCTTATGTGCTAATATCTCAACTTGAGGTGCCCATTCACATATCATTCCCTTACCTTCCAATTCCATCCATTCTAAAAAGCCTTCTGGTGGAGAATTTACAGCCCACAGAAACCTAACTCCACTATTCTTAAGTCCTAATGCTATTTCTCTTATTTGAGATGGACCAAAGCTAACTCCCATGCTTCCAAAACATAGAAAAACAACAGATTTATGTGACTGTTCATCTAGCCATTTCAATATAATATAATGTTGAGATTGATCAAAGTGAGGGCTAGGTTGAACTTTGAGATCAAGCAAAGGACCGGTAGCATATATAGGAGGAGTTTTTTCATTATATAATAATGCATCAATTGAATATTGTTCCAAATCTGAAAAAGTATTAACAATAATTCCTTTGGTGTCATTGAATCTCTTTGCAAGATTATAATAAGCCTCATAACCACCTTTACTATAAGAAGAATTAGGTAACACACTTGAAGGTACTAGATTAGTGAAACCAGGAATTAACAACTCGGTATCGGAATCGTTGAACACATCGTCTATTCCACGGTTTTGGAAGGAAAGCATGAACCCCAAGAAACCAACATTTGATGTTAGGAACAAAAAAGAAGGGATTCCAAATTCATTTCCAACATCAATCATTGAAAGACAGAAGATATCTAGGACTAAACCAACAACATAGTTTGAAGGAGACGATAAAATGGTTTGAATGGTGGATTTGACATGAGGTGTGAGGTTATGCATGAGGGTTTTGATGTAGCATGGTGGTGATATTAATAGCTCATTTGGTGGTGATTCAACTTGAGGGAGATGAATGAGATGGATTTGAGGTTGTGAGGTAAGAACTGATTTGATGTATGAATCTGAAATGGGAGTGTTTGGGAGATTGATGCATAGGACTGTGATGGAAAGGTTGGTATTAGTGTTGATTAAGAGTTTTGCAAATTCAAGTGATGAAGCTAAGTGTCCAATCCCTGGTGAGGGAATGAAGATCAGTTCTGGTTTTTTCTTCATGTCACTCACAATTTTTTCTTTCTTTTCTTTTCTCTCTTTTATAGAGTGGTGGAGATAAGATCTAAAATTTTAAATAATTGAATGAAATAATAATTGAATGAAATAATAATTTAAGAACTATAATTAATTTTAATTAATTATATTAATTTAAAAATTAAATTAATGAAAAATTCATAATTTAAAAAATTAAATTAATTGTTTATTCTTTGTATTATTTGCATACTATTTTTATTTTTGGTAAAAGTCTATTTTAAAGATATTTTGGTATAAGTTATTTACATACTATACTTTTCAATCTTTTTTTATAATATAATTCAATTTTACTGTTATAATAAGGATAATTTAAGCGGAAAATAATAAGTAAAAGTAGTGCAATTAATTAATTTTATTTTAGTTAAATTTAAATTAATTACATAGTTAATTTTAAAGTCAAAGTTCAATAAAACTCATTGAATATATTATATACTTGATAGTTACAATTTAAATTATACTTGAATCACCCACCTATGCAAATAGTTGTGTGATATTTATTGGTAGAGTGTATTGGGCGCAATGACTTTATTATAAAATGGAAAATTGCTATCAAGACTCATAAATTGAAATTTATTTTTCATATTCTTTTATAGAAAAGCGAATAAAATTATTTAAAATCAGCCACTTAAATTAATGCCGTCATTATAACCTTGCCTTAAAATTAAGTATTATAGTCGACCATCCCCTAGGATTAGGGATGGCTGCGAAAATTTTATATGTTAAAAAAGTCATTGCTTAACTTTGAATTCTACTATAATCTCAGTGGTCCATTCTAAAGTCATTGCTTGATTTTTTTAAACTAATTTCTTTAGATTTTGGAGTTATTAGCAGCGAATTTTGTTTATTAAATTGGAGTCTCTCTAATATTCCTTATTAATAGTATATCATTACTTACTTGCCTAACTAAAAAAAATTTAAAAATTAATATTAAATAATTTAGAGAGTGAATAATCACAAAATATGAAGTTGATTTCTTAATACAACACCCAAGTTTCTTAGGCATCACGTGAAATTTCATTTTTGTCCCCAGATTTCGGATTTGCACATCCAGACGCACCAAATTTTTAAAAAACGCTGATATGTTCTGGATGTGCACATCCGGACGAATTCCTTGTTTGCAAATTCGGAAAAAATCAAAAGATTTCCATAAAATCGTTTACTGCTAAATATAATTAAATCCAATCTAATTAAAATCCAATATAATTAAAATTAATATCGTTTTTTCTATATAATTAAATCCAATATAATTAAAATCTATATTAATTAAAATTAATATGATATTTAATATGATTAATTTTTTTCTATATATAATTAATAGGATTAATATGGTATTTAATTCTAAATTATTTTTTATATTGAAAAAATTAATTTAATTATATTGGATTTAAAATTATATGGTATTTACTTCTAAAATTGGATTTAATTATATTGGTATTTAAAATTATATGGTATTTACTTCTAAATTATATGGTATTTACTTCTAAATTATAATTAAAATTATATGTTATTTACTTCTAAAATTAATTTAATTATATTGGATTTAATTATATTGAAAAAATCATATTAATTTTAATTATATTGGATTTCAATTAAATTGAATTTAATTATATTGAAAAAAATCATATTAAGTTTAATTATGTTGGATTTTAATTATATTGGATTTAACTATATTTAGAAGTAAATGATTTTATGGAATTCTTTTGATTTTTTCCGCATTTGCAGATCAGGAATTCTTTCGGATGTGGACATCCGGCAAAAACTGAAAAATTTTAGAAAAAGGGTGCGTCCGGATGTGCACATCTGAAAATTGGGAGCAAAAACGGAAATTCGGTGGTGCCTAAGAAACATGGGTAGTGTGATAAGAAATCACCAATATGAATACTTTAATTAGATAGATTATATAAAGGAAATTTCTTACCACACCACTCAACCTTCTTAGGCATCATGCGCGCTGACAAAAATACCCCTGCGTTCCGGATGTGCAAATCTGGACGAACCATTTTTTTTTTAATTTTCAGTTTTTCCCGGATGTGCACATCCGATAAACGTTCGTATTTGTAAATCCGGAATAAAACCTGATGCAGAACACCAAAATTCCAACAATGTTTCTCACATTCATAAAATAAAATCGGGATTACATTCAGAAATTCGCCATGACATCGACAGAAATTTAAATATTACAAGATCAATAGCCCGGTGGACGCTTGCACATCTCTAAGATGTCATCGACCGTTCTTCGGATTTTGACGGTCGTCTCGAACTCGAGCGGGAAACGTTCTTCGTACCCGAAAAAAGTTTGCCACATCGCTCTAACATCCTCTTGATTCTTGAGCTCAACAAGGCTGTAAGCGACATTCCCTTCGTTGTCAACCGAAGGTGAACAATACTGAAACTTCGCAACCTTCCATTTGTCTCCGTAAGGTAGGAGATGTTCGATGTCGTCAATGATCTCGCCAATGGAGATGCCCCTCGTTAGCTTATACTTGCGACCGCATGTTATGTCGTCAGTATAGGAGACACTTGCGACATACCAATAGATCTTGATATCATACAATTGAGACATTAGTGTTTGTGTGAATGATATCAAATGAAACCCCTAATTTATAGAAAAGTTAGGGTAAAGTTATTTCTGCATAAGTTAGTTCTGGATGTGCAGATTCGGACAAACCCTACAAATATTGATTCTGGAAGTGCACATCTGGAAATTTCTCGGATCTGCAAATCAGAATGTTTTACTGATACATTTTCAAACAGAATTGAATATGTTATGCAGCCAATTGGAATGCTTTCATTGCAATAAAATCCATAAGTGTATTAAAAAGACATATGAATAAAAGTTAAATATATTTCACTTCAAAAATGTACATTATGTCGTATGATTATACAAAAGAGTTAAAACAAAAATCTCCGTCTAAATCTATCGGAGCTTGACCTTTCAAATTTTCTGCATTTGATGTCTTTTCTATTGCGTTCAATCTTTCGAATTCAAGCATCCTTTCGACAAAACTATCCGGCCACGACTCGGCAATTGCGGTTGCATGCGTCGCCCATTGCGGTGATTTAGGTGGTATGGGGCATCCGGGTTTCAAGATAACTTGTACAAAATGTCTTGATTTCGCAAGCCATCTGATACACATGATGCGATCATTTGGATTGGACGGAGGTGTTGTGTGGAGTGGAAAAAAGGTTTCCGAAAAATCGTATTGCGTCAAGTCGATACACACCATATCATAGGCGCATGCGATAAGATGCCCCATCTCGGGGAAGCTCATCCATTTCGATACCGGGGCCGGACCACTCAACCACGGAACAAGTGACTCGTACACCTTGTCGTATTTTTCTTGATTTTCATAGAGACGCAAGTATGCTTCTTTATGCGTCTCCAACTCTAGCATAAGTTGATGACGGACAAGTGCATGACCTTCCTCTCCTTTACCGAGTAGAGCCGACACGGCTCGGTAACTGCAATTGCCATCCCCTACTGAAATTCTGGTATCAGACGTGTGATGTTAAGGTGTGATGTCACAACAACACACTCTGCACAATGGACAGCAATAACAGTAAAATAACACCAAGAATTGTTGACCCAGTTCGGTTACAACTAACCTACTCTGGGGGCTACCAAGCTAGGGATGGAATTCACTACTTGTAGATATAATTTACAGACTCAACAACCCGTTGACAATCTCCTAAACTTATACTCTACTAATGACTTCCTACCTAAGAAACCACTTAGGTATGAGAACACCACTCAATCCCTTACAAACTCTCAAAGAGACCACTTTGAGTACCCTTGATCTTACTTCACAGCTTCGATCAAGCAAACACTCTCTATTACTTCACAGCTTCTAGAGAGGACAGAAACTCAACACCTATTCAAACCCTAGAATAGTGTAAATACAAGCACTCTAAACAAACTCTAGACACTAAGCCTCCAGCTCTTGATCTTCTGAATGTTTTCTGTACTTTTTCCTTTGGTCTTGTGCGCTTTATATAGCTCCTTGAATTGGTCTTGGACTTGCTACAATATCTCCCAAATTTGTTATTTAAAACTGAATATCTAAAACAGATTTTCTCCTAAAATCTTTTTAAATCTTCAACCTTTTAAATCTCCTACAAATCTGCAACAGATCTCCTATGCAGCAGCAAATATCTATCCCAAGATATTCGCATCCAATGAGACAGCTTGCTCTCCACAATTCCAGCTAATACGCTACCCTAACAACTTAACAACCTGCTGTTGTTAATTCTGCAGATCTGATGTTACAACATCACCTGTGTGACATCAGACATCCAACTTCAGCAATTAATTACTTAACACAGCCCAGTGTTAAGACTTCAATGTTGCAACATCAGCACCTTGACATCAACATTGAATATACTTTATTTTACCAAAATTCCAGCCAATCCAGGAACTAACAATCTCCCCCTTTGGCTAATTTTGGCTAAAACAATCTCTGCATCTTCAGAGACTTCAGCAGCGGAAAAACTTTAATCAATAATTTTGAAACTCCAAGCAGCAGCATCAGCAACATCTTCAATTCACAAAACTCTGCTGCTCACAAAACAACTTCAGGCATATATCATTAAGCTGCAATCAAGTTACACTCCTCAAACAACTGCACATATTATCTTCAACTACAGCTGCAGCATCTTTACTTCAGCATCTAGCAGCAGCCTTCACAACAACTCTGCTGCAGCACCATCTTCAATAGTAACAATTTTCAATGTTTCTCCCCCTCAATGCAACAACCAGCATAGCAGCAGTCAATTACTCCCCCTTAATATCTGCATCACATTAGCAGCATTTGGCATTCTTGGCATTCTTTGATACTCTTGACTCTCTTGGCTATTTCTCCCCCTTTTTAGCCACAATTGGACAAACCTTAACATGTACATCTTCTGTCAGCTCCTCTACCATTAGTCATAGTCTTCATCCATCCAGTCAAGAGGGCTTCACACAATCATCCACAAGATCTGAAGCACACACACAATGCCTTCCACTGAACTCTAAGAATAACACACACCAAGACAAGTGTACAATCTATTCAAGGCCATGATTCAATCTTGTCTTCAGACATCTCCTCAGAAGCATGTGTGCATAAGATTCAAACAATTTGCTTCATATGACTAAAACCAATCAACAGCCTAATGTCATAACATGCTATCTGACATTATATCCTCATAAGAGGCAACCAATCTTCACAAGAAATGCACCTTTGCTGCAAAATCCATAGACAAGTACTCCCCCTGTCATGATTAACAAATTATCTAGATGGAGATGAACATTTGAGCACATTTTCTGAGTAGATGCATTTTGGTGCCACTGTCCCTTTCTCCAGAGGCTATCATATAATTCATCTTCACCATCCAAGGCAAACCTTCTACTTCATCATTCTCCCGTATGACTATGTAGATGCTCCTTAGATATAATGGACGCACTAAGCTTCAGATCCAGAACAAAGACATCCTTCACCCAGGATACTTTTGACACTCTTGACACCAGGGTATTACATATGCTCTACTCAACACTGTGTCACAAACTCCATAAATTCTCAATTTACTTATAAGCTTTACTGAGATCCATTCTCTTCAAGAGATCAATGATCAGATCATATCATAATACCTCTACCATTACATCCACCAGTAGTTGTTGATACTAGTGAAGTCTTCAAAATCAGTAGTCATGCTAAACTTCACATTCCACATCATCAGAAACACTTCTTCCACATGTCCAATCTAAATCATCTTCCAGATAAACCACCAGCAAACATGATGTTATAACATCTTTTGGGACATCAGCTTCTCATCACCATTCAAAGGACTCATTGCACAAAGAAGTCCTTCAAGAAGCTCCCAAAAAAAAAACACAGTCAGAGCAGTTTATTCAGGTTAACAGACACACCTGAATACCATAAGTTCCCACACCCTCTCTGAACCATATCCTAGCAAACTCAACCATATCCAGAGCATCTATACCATATTCTTTTTCCAGAACATACTTCCACCATTTTATGAAAAGCACAGGAATGTTATCTAGTATGGCCTTTTGAATTTTCTCAGAAGTTCTAACAACAACAGCTTCCTTCATTTGAGAGATATTATCATTAGACTTATCTCTGATCTTTCTATTTCTGGAAGAGATGAACACTTTGCTCCTGGATTTTGTAGTACCATCCACATAGATCTTCTGCATATCAGTTCTCATCTTTGGAGGTGACTCAATAGCTTTCCTCTTCCTTGATTTCAGTCGTTTAGCAACCCCAGGAACCACTTTTGCAATTAGTTCATCATCACTCTTCTTTATTTTAAGGCTTGAAGTACCTTTCTTGACTAGAGATGTTTTAACATCAGCTCTAACATCTGCATCTTCCAACCTAAGGATTGTCAATTTGTGAAATTTTTCTTCTGAACTATAGGAGTCATTAGTCAGGTTGTCATCTTTCTTGGCCTTGCAAGTATTCAGCTCCCAACACTTCTTAAGGTCACAGCTTTTGATCCTTCCATCAGCATTGTTGACTCCTTCATCTTGCTCACATAACTGACTACTCAAGTTGGCTTTTAACACATCATCCAACTTAGGAGTAACAGCACCATAAGTCATTAACCCAGATTGACTTTTCACCATACTTTCACACTTGATGTCATCATCTGATGTTACAAAATCATCACTAGATAAGTTGTCCACTTGAGGTATCCACTGATAGCAATTATCTTTGGATCTTACTCCCTTCATCACTACCTTATTCTGCTCATTAGCTACCACACATTCATCTTTGGTGTAGCTTACCTTGTAACCTTCATCACAAAGTTGACTTATGCTAATTAAATTAGCACTCAACCCTTGAACAAGGAGCACATTATCAAGAGTAAGACCATCATGATTCTTCACTCTTCCAACTCCTTCTACTACTCTTTTTTCACCATTGCCAAAAATAACATCATTTGCATGGCAAGGATTGAACTCTACCAAATGCTTCTTGGATCCAGTCATGTGCTTTAAACATCCACTGTCAAAGTACCATGCATCCATAGCAAAATGTCCATCTGATGTGTGGGCTAAAAGACATTTCACCTTCTCCTTAGGAACCCATTGTTTAACAACTTTGGGCCTGTACTCTCTCTATCTGTTTTGAGGCTGAGGGTATCCATGCAGCTTGTAGCACGAGTACTGCATATGTCCAATCCTTCCACAATAATAGCATCTCACCCTTTCATCTCTGAATCGTCTGCCATTATGAGATTGCTTATGCTGCCATCCATAATGTGGTCTCCTCCTACCATAACTGCCCTGCCATCTATTATGTTGATATCTTCTCCCATAAGACGGCTGAGAATGCTGTTTCCTGGATTGTCTCCCATGATGGTGTGGCTTTCTTCTTCCATATCTATAAGGAACAGCATTGGTGTATCCATATCCATAACCATACCAGTTGTCCTGATGTTGAGACACCTGATGAGACGTGTGCTGTTTGAACTGAGCAGCTTGCATGCTCTCGTGGTATTGTGGGGGCATATACTGACTAGCTCCCTGTGGCTGCTTTCTCTTCTGATAGGGACCAGTCTTCTTCTTAGGTTGTGAAACATTAGCTTTCTTAGGTGTAGGATCCTGCTTCTTTGGCTGATGTTGAGATGAAAGTTGTGACACTTCCTTCTTTGAACCTGAAGTGCTTCCTTCTGAAGTTCCCTTGTTTTCAGCCACATAACCTATCCCAACTTTGTCTCCTGCAGCTTTTTCTAACTGAAGAATCTTGTCAAGTGTGTCTGTACCACAGCTCAGCATCCTAACAGACTTTGTCATTTGATCAAGGTGAGCTCTAACTAGCACCACTCCATTTTCCAGATCTGTCTTTTCATTTTCTAGCTGAGCAATCTGTTGCTTGTGGCACTTGTTTTCTTGACAAATCTCGGCACTTTTTAAACACAGCTCTTGATAGGTAGATGCTAACTCCTCATAAGTTACTTCTCCATCACTAGAATCATCATCAGAAACCACAGCTCCTGTTAAAGCTCTTACATGCTTTGATGACTCGCCTTCACTTTCACTATCAGAGTCAGACCAGGAAACTGTCATGGCCTTCTTCTGCTTTTTCAAGAAGGTGGGACATTCTTTCTTGACATGTCCATACCCTTCACACTCAAAGCACTGAACTCCTTTATCTTGGGTAGTTTTCTCTTCATCCGTCAGAAGTCATGTTCTTGACATTAGGCCTGGAGTTATTGTTCATTCTCTTGAAAACTTTGGTGAACTGTCTTCCCAACATAACTATGGCCTGAGATAGATCCTCCTGGGATTCAGAACTCTTCCCTTTCTCTTCTTCACCATTTGACACCAGGGCTATACTCTTAGGCTTCTTTTCTGGTTCTTCCTCATTCAACCCAAGCTCAAAAGTTTGAAGAGATCCAATGAGCTCATCAACTCTCATTTTGCTGATGTCTTGTGATTCTTCAATGGCAGTAACCTTCATCTTATACTTCTTAGGTAGGGACCTAAGGATCTTCCTCACAAGCTTTTCATCTAACATCTTCTCTCCAAGAGCACTGGATGCATTAGCTAGCTCCAGAACATTCATGTGGAAGTCATGAATAGTCTCATCGTCCTTCATCTTCAGGCTTTCAAATTTTGATGTTAAAATCTGAAGTCTCGACATCTTAACTCTAGATGTTCCTTCATGGGTAGCCTGCAAGATATCCCACGCTTCCTTAGCAACTTCACAGGTATTGATTAACCTGAAAATATTCTTATCCACTCCATTGAAGATTGCATTCAGAGCTTTGGAATTTCCAAGGGCAAGCTCGTCGTCCTCCTTGGTCCACTCTTCTTCAGGCTTTGGATTCGAGGTGCCTTCTTTATCTTTACCAGCATCATCCTTCTCACATACAACAGGTGCTTTCCACTCTTTAATAACAGCCTTCCAAGCCCTACTGTCCAAGGATTTTAAGAAGGTGGTCATCCTTGGCTTCCAATAGTCATAATTGGATCCATCCAAAATAGGGGGTCTGTTGACGAATCCTCCAACTTCTTTGTCCATCTTTACACCAGAAAGTAACTTCCCTAGATCTCACCCAGAGACAGACAGGATGTCTGCTCTGATACCAATTGAAATTCTGGTATCAGACGTGTGATGTTAAGGTGTGATGTCACAACAACACACTCTACATAATGGACAACAATAACAGTAAAATAACACCAAGAATTGTTGACCCAGTTCGGTTACAACCAACCTACTCTGGGGGCTACCAAGCCAGGGATGGAATTCACTACTTGTAGATATAATTTACAGACTCAACAACCCGTTGACAATCTCCTAAACTTATACTCTACTAATGACTTCCTACCTAAGAAACCACTTAGGTATGAGAACACCACTCAATCCCTTACAAACTCTCAAAGAGACCACTTTGAGTACCCTTGATCTTACTTCACAGCTTCGATCAAGCAAACACTCTCTATTACTTCACAGCTTCTAGAGAGGACAGAAACTCAACACCTATTCAAACCCTAGAATAGTGTAAATACAAGCACTCTAAACAAACTCTAGACACTAAGCCTCCAGCTCTTGATCTTCTGAATGTTTTCTGTACTTTTTCCTTTGGTCTTGTGCGCTTTATATAGCTCCTTGAATTGGTCTTGGACTTGCTACAATATCTCCCAGATTTGTTATTTAAAACTGAATATCTAAAATAGATTTCTCCTAAAATCTTTTTAAATCTTCAACCTTTTAAATCTCCTACAAATCTGCAACAGATCTCCTATGCAGCAGCAAATATCTATCCCAAGATATTCGCATCCAATGAGACAGCTTGCTCTCCACAATTCCAGCTAATACGCTACCCTAATAACTTAACAACCTGCTGTTGTTAATTCTGCAGATTTGATGTTACAACATCACCTGTGTGACATCAGACATCCAACTTCAGCAATTAATTACTTAACACAGCCCAGTGTTAAGACTTCAATGTTGCAACATCAGCACCTTGACATCAACATTGAATATACTTTGTTTTACCAAAATTCCAGCCAATCCAGGAACTAACACCTACAACATCGATGATACCGTCGATATGCTTGTGCATAAAAACCGGCATCTCGTTTATAAATGAAATTATACGTGTAGTCGGAGTCGGAGTCGGAACTCGTGGAATCGATGTCGGAGCCGGTTTGGAAATGCGAGCTCCTTTCATGACACTTTCCAGAATTTCATGACCGAATCGGCATATAATTCCGTTGTGGAAGAATTTAGAATATGAGTCCATGCACCCATTATTTTCTCTACAATGACACCTGACTTGTCCACTTTTCCGTCTTCCGACTCCACTTGTTTCGCACCCACCACGGTCTTAACCCGACTTCGCACATTCTTTGTTATGTGAAATCGACAAAGTAATGCATTGGAAGAAGGAAAGACCTTTGCAACCGCATTCATCAAGGCGTTATCACGGTCCGTAACAATTTCTTTTGGCATTTGAACATGTTTCTTCAAAAGTGACCGACACGCCTCCAACGCCCACGTAAAATTGTCCTCTTTCTCACACTCCAAAAAGGCAAAGTCGACGGCATATGTCTTATCCGTAGACGTAACACCAACCATCTCAAACAATGGAATACGATACTTGTTTGTCTTGTAGGTCCTATCGAGAATGAGCACTGTCGAGAACGTGTTGAATAACTTGATGGAATCCGGATGAGTTCAAAAAATATCTCGGACCGTAATTCCATCATCGCGATATCTGTACCGAGACACGTAATCGTTGTCCTTCAACAATTTCAAAAGTTGTTGCACCTCACTCCTATCTCCCCTAATTGCCTTGTTCGTTTGATACCGAATGTTATACACTTGCTTTATGTTTGCTACATTTTTTGGTTCTTTCCGTTTCAACGTGGCAAGTATATTTTTCGGTTGAACAAGATTCAAGGTCATGTCGGCTATACATATCTTCTCTTCCTCCTTGAGCCGACATACACTTGGATGACCTTGAAACTTTGAGCACATTTCGTGGTTATGTATATGTAGACATATATTTTCGACACCATGTCTTGGTAGGTAAAATGATGTTCTTTAACTAAAGAAAATGACTACAGATGAAGAAGAAAGAAAATGAAGGTATTCAGAAGAAGTTTTCGACACTTCGGCAAGAACAGAGTTTCGACAGAAACATAAGGAAGTTTTCATCAGACAAGGTTTGAGGGACATTTATTACTTTTTGACAATTCGACAAGATGAAGAGGCGCAACGTTTCGACACAAAAGGAAAATTCAAATTCAAAAGTTATAACGTTTGGCAGAAGACGCGTGGAAGCTTTAGAAGAAAAGAAGACATGCAGAAGGCCAAGTGTCAAAGATTTAGAATTTTTCCGTTATTAGGCAGTTATTGTATTTGTATATAAATAGGATAGTTGTTGTAGAATTTTAGTGTGTGAAAACTTGTACTAAATTCCTGTAAATACTCAAAGTACCCATGCGAGAGAAAAGAGTTTATTATCTGGAAATGTACGTGTGAAACACCATCTTTTTAAGTTTATAGAAATTCAAAGTCTTTTATAATTGCCTTTACTTTTCCCAGTCATTTATCCTTTGTCATTTACTTTATGCAAGTTTTGATTTCGTTCAATTTATCTTTTCGCCAGAAGTTGTTATTTAGTTCTTTAACCAAACCATTCATACATAAAAGATATAACAAAACAAACCATCAAAACACCATTATCCTAAGAGTTAGATAAATTTGCACATGTATCCCAGGATTTGTGTGGTTGGTCCTGCAAGTAACCCAGTTTTATAAGAGATTGGTAAACCAGAGGTTGTTCGCCAAAATCAACAGCGAACAAATTGGCACACCTGGTGGGACGAGTGCAAAATTTTAGAATTTTTTACAGAATAACTCTTAGCCAAATAGTTTCTACTTCGTTGTATGATTTTGAGAATCGGTAAATTAGCCGTAACCGACGTAGAAAGACCTAAAAGAACAAGAGTAAGAAGAATGGCAAATCAGCCAAATAATCCAAATCCAAATGAAACCATTCCAGTTTCCAACCCTATCCCTTCAATAGGGGGAAATGTGGATTCAAACCCTGTTCTGGAGGAGGCTATGCCTTCATCAACAGGATCTATACCAGCGGTTTCACTCTCCCAAAATATGCCTAGTTCTTCCACAATGGGACATTCAATGCCCATGGGGACGCCTCCTCCTGGAGGACATAATTATAGGCCATTTCAGACAAATTTTTCCATGCCTATGTTTGGTAGAGAACAACCATATGGAATGCCAACTTCAGTGATGGCAAACTTGCAAAATGCACCATCCTTGTATTCTGATGCCATGGTCCACATGTCTTCACCACTACAAGGGTCGGGATATGGTGGAAATATGAGTAGATTGAACCAACCCCTACCAAATTTCCAAATGCCAGCAATTACAAATAATTCTGCGCAAGTAATTCGACAACAAATGGACGAAAGTAATCATGATATGGTCCAAATGTTGACACAACAAATGGGAGCAGTGTTTAATCCTTTAATACAAAACACTACCCAAACCAACCAATTGTTGGCTGCGCAAATGACACGCATTGCTGACTTTTTTTGGTGTTCCTCAAACGCGACAAAGAGAACAAGTAATTCAAAACCCAGTAGTGAATGTCGAAGAGGAACCCACAATAAATCAAAGGCCTTTAGATAATCCTCAGGCAAACCCTAGAAACCAAAAGGCAGTGGTCGAACAGCCTCGTGTCGAAATCCCCGTTCAACAAGAACCTAGGAGGGTAATAGTCCAGAGAGGCCAAGATGTTGATGATGTGTTGCAACAGCGAATACGATATAATAACCTGTCTGCCGAAAACAATTTAGCAGCCATGGTCGAAAGGATAATGGCGCAAAATGGGGTAAATGTAGGATTACAAAGGCCTAGTTATGCTTCCCCATTATCTGAATATGTTCTACAACAGGAATTACCCCCAAGGTGGAAAGTCCCCAAATTTACCAAATTTTCAGGGGACACTAGCGAATCCACCATAGAACATATAGCACGTTATTTGATCGAAGCGGGAGAAATAGCCCATAATGAAAATTTGAAAATGAAATACTTCCCAAGTTCTTTGACAAAAAATGCGTTTACCTGCTTTACATCCTTGCCTGCGAACTCGATATTCACATGGACCCAATTAGAAAGATTGTTACATGAACAATTTTATATGGGTCAGACTAAGATAAGTTTGAAGGAATTAGCCAGTGTTAAGAGGAAATTTTTAGAGCCTATAGATGATTACCTAAATAGGTTCAGGTTGGTTAAGGCAAGATGTTTCACACAAGTGCCAGAACAAGAGTTAGTCGAAATGGCTGCAGGGGGTCTAGATTATTCTAAAAGAAAGAAATTAGACACTCAATATTTGAGAGATATGGCACAATTAGCAGATAGGGTAAGACAAATTGAAAGGCTAAAAGCTGAGAAATTTAGATCAAATAAAAATAAAAAGGAAATAGTGGCCTATGTAGGAGTATGCCAGGATGATGATAGTGATGAAAATGAACTAATTTTGTTCGACGAACAAGAAATTGATCTGGCAGAACTAAAGTCAGGCCCACCATACGCTTGTAAAGTACTAACTCCGTCGAATGGGAAAAATCCAGTCGAACCTGAAAAGAATGATAGGTTTCCTAAAAGAACTTATACGTTCGACGTCACCAAGTGTGACGAAATTTTCGACTTATTAGTCAAAGATGGTCAATTAATAAAACCAGCAGGCACTAAAGAGCCTCCTGTGGACCAACAGAAAAAGAGAGGTTTTTGAAAATACCATAACTTTTTGGGTCATAAAACTTCTTAATGTTTCCTTTTCAGGGATCTTGTTCAGAATGCAATCCGTGATGGAAGACTGAAGTTTGGAGACAAATCAAAACAACAGATGAGGATTGACTCAAACCCCATGCAGGTGGTCGAAGCCAATTATGCTGAACCTTCCACTGTGAATATGGTGGAAGTCGAAGTAGCCTCTGATTGTAGTTTTGAAATGGTGGAAGCTGCTGAGGACTTTGACAATAATATCAACATGGTGGAGGTTGCTGATGATCTCCTAGACAAGCCTGAGGTGGAAAAAGTATCCAAGGACTTTGTAGACCGGCCAGTGTTGATCAAGATTACTGAAAATCTTGATGTAGGAAATTTGAATGACTATATCAACAAAGTTGAGACTACTGAAGGTTTCGACAGTAAGAACAAAGTTGGAGATACTGAAGTCTTCGACAGTCAGAAGAAGGAGGAAACTACTGAAGGTTTCAACAACTAGAACGCAGTTGGAATTACTGAAGGTTTCGACGAAGAGAATAACAACAAAATTACTGAAGATGGAGTAATTTGGGATACTTTAGGGGAGCCCAGTGGAAAATTCGACTATCTCGTGAAATACTCTGCACCCCCAAGTTCTCGTATTGACATCAACAAGATCCAGCCAACTGGATGGGGAGATTTCTTTGAAGATACTGATGAAGGAGCAAATGATAATGCCCCTATCATCAAAGAGGAGGCTACTGAAGGCCTTAATCATGACAAAATGGAGACAATGAGAGTTTCTGACAAGATCAACACTATGGAACCAGTCAATAAGAACGTTACCAGAATCAAGGCAGAGGCTGCTGAAGGCCTTGTGAAGCCCGCTTCTTATGGGATTTTGCGTAGAACAATGGAAGACCCTAAAGGAAACTCAGTCGAGCAATGCTGCAAACTCATCTCCAGGGACCTACCCTCAGAGGGAAGCTTCGACCAGGCGAAAGGGAATGCTGAAGAAGAGGCAAGACTTATTGAAAGAATGAATAGATAAAGTATCACTGATGGCCAGAATGTGGATATCAACATGGTGGAAATTTCTCAGAAGAAACAAACAGAAACTGACGAAGAACGCCGTCGAGAAGAGTATCAGAAGTTGGCTTACCCTAAGGAGGAGGAGAACTTAGTCGAATTCATCCAAAGGTGCCAGAGTAAGAAGGCTGAAGTCATGTTGTGCCCACGTTGTAGTGCGGTGTTCGACAAGAAAACAGCAAGCAATCTGGAGGGGGTGGAGAAAGCCAAAAGAAGAGGAAACTGGGGGGCAATCCCAGCAGCCAGAAATGGAAGGTTCGATCCAAGGAGGAGTGAGCATCACAACCAGAGGTTTGGCGAAGGACGTCATAGAACTTACAAGCCATCTGTCAAAGCTGAGGATGATAAGTGGGTCCAACCAATCAGAGATGCTCAAGGGCAGAAAAGATGGAAGAATTTTGAAATACAGAGAGGTTCCTCCATGGAAGGAAAAAGGGAGGTCGAAAAATAGAAACCAAGACCATACCCATCAGAGAACTATAAAGGAAAGAATCCCATGTCAAGGTCTCAGTGGAGAAGGTTCCAAAGACAGAAAAGAGCAGAAAAGGAGGCTGCAGAAAAGAACAAAATCAAAGAAAACACTGTTGATGAAAATAAATCTGAGTCAAGCAAGAACATGCAGATAATGAACAAAGAAGAGTCTGTTCCCAAAAACGAGCCCTCTCAAAAAGACGAACCAAGCAACATGGTGGAGATGTCGAAGCCTAACAACAAGGTGCCAGAAGACGATGAAGTGACTGATGATTTTAGGTCAGACTCAGAAGCATCTTTCGATGTCACATGTAATGTGGTTTCAGTGTTTCCTAGAGACTATGATAGAGTGATGGAGATCGAAGACGAAGAAGATGATGTTGAAGACGACAGCATGGGGCTCAGGCCTGTGTGTTATTATATAATGAACAATGGCTGTGTCGAAGAGCATAACGCTTTCTTTGAGAGACCAGATGATGCAATGAAGGCACACTTGAAGCCTTTGTTCATAAAAGGAAAAGTGGAGAACGTTGGTGTCAACAAGATATTAGTAGATGGTGGAGCTGCTGTGAATTTAATGCCCTATTTCATGATAAAAAAGATTGGAAAGGATGACTCAAACACAAAGCCCCACAACATGGTGTTGTCAAATTATGAGGGAAAAGTAGGAAGTACCATGGGAGTGATCCAGGTGAACCTAACTGTTGGAACCATAACAAGACCAACAATGTTTATAGTGATAGCTTCAAGGGAGAATTATAACTTGCTGCTTGGAAGAGAGTGGATTCATGGGATAGGAGCTGTACCATCATCCATGCACCAACGAATAGCCATCTGGAGGCCAAATGGGATTGTTGAGAATATTGAAGCAGATCAAAGCTATTTTATGACTGAAGTAAACAATGTGAATAGTCGAAGTTTCGACAAGAATTTGGCTCACATACCCCCCTGCAACCCAGCAGAATTCGACTTGAAGGCAACTGACAACGCCTATTGTTCCATGTACCTTCACCCAACACATGGTTTTCAATGGGACAAAGAAGTAATTGGCGAACCAAGTCACGTATGGGGAACTTCTCATACTGAGCTAACCGGTTGGGGAAGTGAATTTGATGATTATGATGAGTGAAGCCTCAGCGATCGAAAGAATTACGGCTTATATAGCCGAAAATAAACTCAAAGCGGCCCTAGAGGCCGAAGTAAAATACATGGCTGTCGAAGCCAACAAAGAAGATTTTGAAGAGCAATGTCCCCAAAGGGATATTGAAAAAGGTTAAGACAACAATCAGATTGGCGAATGGCAGAATCAGAAGCTTGACGCCATCTATGATGACGAACCCTTGGGGTTCGAAAAGGATCCAGCATCGACTAACATGAAGATGGTGGCACAGGATCCATTAGAAGAAATCAATTTAAGACTGGGGGCAGAAAGAAGGCCAACTTACATCAGCGCCAAGATGGATCCTCGGTTCAAAGTCGAAATAGTCCAATTGCTAAATAAGTACAAAGACTATTTTGCATGGGATTACGACGATATGCCAGGATTAGACAGGAGTTTGGTCGAATTGAAGCTGCCAATAATGGAGGGAAAGAAGCCAGTAAAGCAGACTCCCAGACGCTTCGCACCAGAAATCTTATCGAAAATAAAAGAAGAGGTCGAAAGACTTCTAAAATGCAGATTCTTCTGCACCACCAGGCGGGTGATTTCTTAGATTTTGTGGTCCACAAGAAAGGGATCGAAATAAATGAAAACAAAGCCAAAGCCATAATGGAAGCAAAAGCGCCATCAACAAAGAAGGGATTGCAGTCTCTACTAGGGAAAATCAACTTTCTCAGAAGGTTCATTTCCAACCTTAGTGGGAAGACACAAGCCTTTTTACCTCTACTTTGACTAAAGAAGGAAGATTTCACATGGGGGCAAGAACAACAAGATGCCTTCGACAAGATCAAAGAGTATCTGGCTAGTCCTCCAGTTTTGATGTCTCCTTGTAGAAAAAGAAGTATGAGATTATACATTTCAGCATCAGACAAAACTTTGGGAAGCATGATGTGTCAAGAAGATGAGAATGGCGTCGAAAGGGCCATCTATTATCTCAGCAGAGTCCTAAATGATGCTGAAACTAGATATAGTGTGATAGAAAAATTATGTTTGTGTGTATATTTCTCTTGTACAAAGTTAAAGCACTATATAAAACCTGTTGATGTATATGTTTCTTCTCATTTCGACGTAATAAAGTATATGTTATCTAAATCCATTTTACATAGTCGAATTGGGAAATGGGCTTTGGCATTGACAGAATATTCCTTAAAATATTTGCCTTTAAAGGTTGTTAAGGGACAAGTGGTTGCTGATTTTATAGCTGACCACTCAATAAATGAAAATGAAGTAGAATATGTCGAATTAGAGCCATGGAAGTTATATTTCGACGGTTCCAGTCATAAGAATGGAACTGGTGTTGGAATACTAATTATTTCTCCTGACAAAATTCTAACAAAATTCAAGTACAAAGTCGAAGGCTTATGTTCAAATAATGAAGCAGAATATGAAGCTTTGATTGCCGGACTTGAAATTTTGTTGGAATTGGGGGTAACAAGAGTCGAAATAATGGGTGACTCTGAGTTGGTGATAAAACAATTGACAAGAGAATATAAATGTGTTAAAGAGAATCTGATTATGTACTTCGTAATAGCTAACAGACTTCTCAAACAATTCGACAATGTGGCCATTAGACACATTCCTAGATTGGAGAATCAAGAAGCAAATGATCTGGCTCAACTTGCCTCAGCCTACAAAGTGTCGAAAGAAAACTTCGAGAAAGCTATTGAAGTAAAGGGAAGAGTCATATCCACCAAATTGGCTCCTTCAGATTTGGAGACAATAAAATTAGGTTATGGGGATGAGGAAAATTTTGAAATTTTCAATGTAGATGATTCAGAAATTGAAGATTGGAGAAAACCTATCAAGGATTATCTACAAGACCCAAATCAGAAAGTCGAAAGAAAAGTTAAGTACAGGGCATTAAGTTATGTACTTTTTGGAAATGAGTTGTTTAAAAAGACTTCAGAGGGTGTTTTGTTAAAATGCTTGGGCGAAAATGAAGCTTTTATAGCATTGTCAAGTGTGCACAGTGGTGCATGTGGTTCTCATCAAGCAGGTCATAAAATGAAATGGTTATTATTTCGACAAGGGGTGTATTGGCCAACAATGTTGAAGGATTGTGTCGAATTTGCAAAAGGTTGCCAGGAGTGTCAAGTACATGCAGGAATACCACATGTCCCTGCAAATGAGTTACACTCTATTGTGAAGCCTTGGCCATTTAGGGGTTGGGCTTTAGATTTAATTGGAGAAATTCGACCATCATCGTCGAAAGGCCAAAGATACATTTTGGTCGGAATAGATTATTTCACAGAGTGGATAGAGGCCATACCTTTGGTAAATGTTGATCAAGAAGCGGTAATAGAATTCATTCGAAAACACATCATCTATAGGTATGGGATACCCGAGACAATAACAATAGATCAAGGGTCTGTGTTCACGGGGAAGAATATGCAGACATTCGCAAAAGAGATGGGGTTCAAGCTTCTCACTTCGACGCCTTATTACGCTCAAGCAAATGGACAAGTCGAAGCAGCAAATAAGGTGGTAATAAGTTTAATTAAAAAGCACGTAGGGACAAAGCCTAAGAATTGGCATAAGACGTTGGATCAAATTTTATGGGCTTGTCGAACATCTCCTAAAGAACCAACAAATGCTACCCCATTTAGATTAACGTATGGACATGATGCAGTTTTACCAGTTGAGATTTATTTACAGTCGATTCGAATTCAGAGGCATCATGAAATTCCATCAGACATATATTGGGATATGATGATGGACGAGTTAGTCGATTTGGACGAAGAAAGATTAAATGCGTTGGATTTATTGAGAAGGCAAAAAGAAAGAGTCGAAAAGTTTTACAATAAGAAAGTAAAATGTAAGACGTTCTTAATTGGTGAGTTAGTTTGGAAAGTAATTCTTCCCATGGATCGAAAAGATAGACTAATGGGAAAATGGTCCCCTAAGTGGGAAGGACCTTTTCAAGTTATACAAGTATTTTCCAATGGCGCATATGAAATCGAGGAGTTGGATAAAGATAAGCGTGTATTGAAAATAAACGGGAAATATTTGAAAAAATATAGGCCCACATTGCAAGAAATTAAAATAGCAGTCGAATAATTGTAAAAAGAAAAGCAATATGGCGGATTAAAAAATCTTCTCGCCAAATAATACAAATCCATTGTCATTACAAAAAGGGCTTTAAAAGCCAAACAAAAATTACAAGTATTCAAACGGGAAAAGATGTTTTCAGCTTCTCAAATTTCGACTTCTGGATTTGAAGGCGTCGCTCACAAAGTGTCTTGTTTTTAGAAATCTCCTCAATCTCCTTGCCAAGCTTACGGGCCCTGTCGACATGGTGCACACCAACTTCTAGCTCTTTGCGGATTTCTTCCTGGTCATTCTTCTGCAGTTCTGCTTGACGTTTTTCCGCCTGTGAAATTTTGCCTTGGAGGACAGCAATTTGTTTTTTCCATTTTAGAATGTTTTCGCCACACAAAGCTGCTTCCCGCTTATTTTGCTCAGATACTTGCTCCATTTCGGTTACCTTGTTGGACGAATTCGACGCAGCTTCCCACTCAGCAAGTTGGGTCTCTGTTTTGTTTTCAAGCTTCTTGGAGTACTCTCAAAGTTGATTAAAGTCAGTTACCACAAGATCTATCAAGGTAGTAAGGTCCAGCACCACATCAGTGACTTCAGGAGGAGCCTCCAGGACGTTGACTTGCTTTAGGATTTTCTTCAAGTCGAATTGAGCAGAGGAGTCATTCTCCAGAAGTTGAAATAAGTCAATATCAAGGACCTTCTGTCGAATGTTTGCCAGCGATTCGTCCATTGATTTGGCATCAAAAGTAGTTCCTGAGGTGGTTGAACTACTGATAGTAGTATCAGCAAAGTTGTAGCGGGAACTGAGCATGGTCTTTAGGTACTCAAAAGGCCTTTACACCTTCATACTTTCTAGCTCCTCATGAGAGAACTGGGTCGAAGTCGTCCCGGTCGAAGCAACTTTAGTTGTTTTACCAGGATTTTCTTCGACGTTTTCTGTCTCTTCGTCAGTATTAGCAGCAGGAGTTGGTGGCCTTTCATGTTCTTTTTCTTCTTCTTCTTCGGCATCACTTGCAGCCTCCTCATCTTTCTCTTCGTCAGCAAATTCTGAATGGGGGGGAGATTGATCTTCAACTTCATTTCTAGTGGCAGCCGCTGCAGTAGGCATCACGGTATCCCCATCAGTTTCGACAAAGTCTTCAGTATCAAGACCAGTCTCTTCTTCCACTACTTTTGGAATTCGTATAGAAATGGCAACGGGTTGATCTACTTTGGTGGCTGATTCCTTCGCTGAATTCTTAGGAGAGGATTTGGAGGCGCTGGCTGGGTTATAAGTAGGATCGCTGCTGGTCTTGGGAAGAACTTGGATCATAGGGTGTCCATGAATATCGACAGGTACCTGAAGGATAAATAGGTCAAAGAAGCGAATACAAGTAAAACAGTTTGTTAGCATCGAAAGGAAAAGAAAAATCATACCTTTGGAATTTTGGTCTTCAAACTAGAACTTTCACTTTCCGCTGGAGCAGGAGTGATTTCCTCACCTGGTTCCTTTGATAGAATTTTCTCTAAAACTTTGGGAGTAGGAGGTTTCTGTGGGAGAGGTTTGGTTGCCTTCTTCTTCTTTTTGGTGGCTTTTACCTGATCTGGTGACTCATCACCATCATCAATTTCATCAGCTTGGACTTCTTTTGCTTTTCTTTTCTTTGGCGTTGGTGGGGGTCTTCGACTGCCCTGTGGATCAAAGAAAATTTCATTAGTTAGTTCAAGAAAATGAAACACTTGGACTATAGAGAAAAAGAAAGTAAATTGATACCTTCGCCAAAGGTGTCTTGGCAGTATCTTTCTGAGGCTCTGCTTCTCCTGCGGTTGTTGTTTCGACTGTGGCAGGTTTTTTGATGGGAATCTTTATAGCTTGAAAAGTAGAAAAGGAAAAGAGTCAAGCATAAAAACATATATTCGAATAAATAAAAAGTGAGATTGAACTGCTTCCCGTTTTCCACACCTTCATATATAGGGGTTTCCACGCGAACGTGTTCTAGGCCAATATGAAGGTGACCTTTGAAATTGTCCAGGGTGTACTTAGTCGGAACCACTCGCTTGGCACGTTTTTGGTTGTCCTGGCGAAGAACTTTTAGATGCTCCCCACAAATGAACCAATCTGGGAATGGAGGGCTAAAAGCCACACCAAATGCAGCAGATGGTAGAGGGGGAGATTTTGGGCGATAAAGTTTAAAAGCTACCTCATAACGTTGTTCTGGTCGAACATACGAGGGTAGTTTTAACTCATCAAGTTTTTCTGTAAACTTTTGTTTCAAAGTAATTGCTGCTTCGCGTATGGTTCGACTAAGATCATCAGGCCTGTAGGCAGTTTCAAAGTATTTCTGGAAAGCTTGGATTTCTTTGATGTGTCGAGAAGTACCTTTCTTGGTCCTGTCCTGCACAAGAGCGAAGGCTTTAGTCAGTTGAGTGGTAAAAGAATCCACGTTGAACATTTGAGACTCATAGTAAGCCCTCCACCATTCATCAAACTCTTGAGTGCAGAGGAAGTTAGGTCGAAAGACCACTGGTTGGATTTCGACCAGGTTAGAATACTTCGCTAACAACTCAGAGCATTCGTCTTCAGTATGGGTCATGTTGTAATGAATCAGAGAGCCTTTCCTGGAGAAAAAAGGCTTTGGTACTATCTGTATCAACCCAAATTGTCGAGAAACCAAGTTGGGTTGATAGTTAACAAGGGAAACTTTGAGTTTTGAAGGGCCAAGTTTGGATACTAAAAGTTTTGGAGTAAGGAAGGATTCCCAGACATTGAGGAATTCGTCTTCCAGCGATTTTGATTCTAGGGGAAGTTTTCTGGTGAACCATGAGGGTCCAACTTTCCTTTCAGCAAAAGGAGCCATGTTGGGTGTAAAACTATAACGTTTCGCAAACATCATGACATAGCTAGTAAAGGTTTGTTGAAGACTCAGGCCTTCGTCATGAGGTGTCAGCTGCGCCAAACGAAGACCTTCGACGCGTTTGTCCCCTAGAACGGTTGGGTCCACAGTGGATTTGTTGGGAAGAGAAGCTTCGAAAGTGGCATTGAGCCACAATTGTAAAAGCCAAAAAGGCCCTGATAGCAGCAAAGTCTTCTTTTCCTTGATGTTCTTTAAAATAGTGACTCCTTCGCCAAGGGATTCATATAGATTTGCCAGGATCATCTCGCTAAGACATAGCTTGTGCCCAGCATGAAGCTGATTCGCTATGGTGATATAGCGCTTCGCCACCTGGAGAGATATGGAGCAGAAAACGCACCTCGACAGCCAAAGGGTCAGGAAAGCTACATGTTCTTGGTCAGAAACTTCCTTGGTTCCCTTGTCATGGTAATTGGCAATATAGGCTGTGAAGGTGGCCTTATTGGTGTCGAAACCTATTGAATCGTCAGCAAGCAAGTTGGGGTCATAGTCAACTCCTAGGGGGCTTAATCCAGTGATAGCAGCTATGTCGAAAAGCGTAGGAGTGATCATCCCACAGGGAATATGGAAATTGTAGTAGGTACTATCCCAGAAATAGAGAGAGGCCAAAAGCATGGAAGGGCAATATCCTGGCCCTACCTTCGACAATTAAATAAGATTGTAAATGCCCATGGTTTTCCAATCATTGCTCTTAACCCTTTCTATCTTTTCCAACCATGCCAAATAGTCAGAGGGATCCTTCGACAGAGGACAGGACCTAAAAATCCTAAAATTGTTCATGTATTCTAGGTTTATTACTTCGTCAGGAAGAGTCCCTTGGCCATCTATTTTGGATTTTTCATCTATAATCTTCTCTTTCTCCGTCCTAGGCCTAACACCATTCGCTATGGGTTTGTAGCGATGGTAGGTGGGAAAAAATTCTCGCACCTTAACTGGGTTTAGCGTTAAGTCTGGTAGCAGTCCTAAAATTGCATGAGATTTTCCAAAAATTAAAATGGGAATAAGTACCTGAGATTGGTAAATGGAGCACTTTTCTTCTTCATAAGGAGGTTCTGGAATGTACTCGTGATTCCCCACCACTCTGGGACCAAAAATCCTCTCCATCGGTGCTAGACTGTTGGACTTCCGAGAGTCTTTGCCGGTGATCTTTTGAGAAGTGGAGGAAGCCATTGCTGTTTACAGAGAAAATAGAAAAGGAAATAAGGAAGATGAGGTTTTGAAAGAACTCTTGGAAAGAAAATGAGGAAGATGAAGTTTGAAGAAATAACGTAAAAGGGGGAAAAATGAAATTCTCAGCTTATATATAAGGTGTGAAAAAG
Source organism: Lathyrus tuberosus (assembly GCA_022829125.1). Classification (NCBI taxonomy): domain Eukaryota; kingdom Viridiplantae; phylum Streptophyta; class Magnoliopsida; order Fabales; family Fabaceae; genus Lathyrus; species Lathyrus tuberosus. Next base: position 1,868,800 of record JALAZF010000414.1, on the reverse strand, counting down.
AAACGGTTGGTATTCTGAAAGTGGAAATGGAAAAGTAGTGGGAAGGTTATGGGACACGTGGTGAGTGCGAAGTGGGTAATGCTGACGGTGGCAGTTAGGGTTTGACCCACGATGTGATAGGAGTAAAGTAGGAATGATGAGAGCTCAAAAACGTGGGCTGAAATGACGTTTTGGGAAAAGCGCAATGATGGTTCTGACATTTCTAATGTCTAAATCATATGAACAGTCTCTAGTCGAATAGTCCATGGCGTCGAAAGGCACTGGCAAAAAATGTTTTTCTCCCTTAGTCGAAAACGCATTTTTTGGGGGGGCAATTTGTAGACATATATTTTTGACACCATGTCTTGGTAGGTAAAATGATGTTCTTTAACTAAAGAAAATGACTACAGATGAAGAAGAAAGAAAATGAAGGTATTCAGAAGAAGTTTTCGACACTTCGGCAAGAACAGAGTTTCGACATTTCGACAGAAACATAAGGAAGTTTTCATCAGACAAGGTTTGAGGGACATTTATTACTTTTCGACAATTCGACAAGATGAAGAGGCGCAACGTTTCGACACAAAAGGAAAATTCAAATTCAAAAGTTATAACGTTTGGCAGAAGACGCGTGGAAGCTTTAGAAGAAAAGAAGACATGCAGAAGGCCAAGTGTCAAAGATTTAGAATTTTTCCGTTATTAGGCAGTTATTGTATTTGTATATAAATAGGATAGTTGTTGTAGAATTTTAGTGTGTGAAAACTTGTACTAAATTCCTGTAAATACTCAAAGTACCCATGCGAGAGAAAAGAGTTTATTATCTGGAAATATACGTGTGAAACACCATCTTTTTAAGTTTATAGAAATTCAAAGTCTTTTATAATTGCCTTTACTTTTCCCAGTCATTTATCCTTTGTCATTTACTTTATGCAAGTTTTGATTTCGTTCAATTTATCTTTTCGCCAGAAGTTGTTATTTAGTTCTTTAACCAAACCATTCATACATAAAAGATATAACAAAACAAACCATCAAAACACCATTATCCTAAGAGTTAGATAAATTTGCATATGTATCCTAGGATTTGTGTGGTTGGTCCTGCAAGTAACCCAGTTTTATAAGAGATTGGTAAACCAGAGGTTGTTCGCCAAAATCAACAGCGAACAGTATACCACAATGAACGGTAAATCTCTTCCGCCTTGAGCCGACATACACTTGGATGACCTTGAAACTTTGAGCACATTTCGTGGTTATGTATACCACAATGAACGGTAAATCTCCATTTCTTGGAAGCTAACATGTAACCACCAATCTTAAAAGGGCACTCACATTTTCTAGTACCGGTCTCATCTTTCTTTAACTTCCGTAGAGGTGCTTGATATTTGCCTCTTCTTTCGCAACCCAAAATTACAAAAGTCTTTCTTCTTTTTGAACCATTATCCGATCTCCCGATATTTGCACCGAAGCCAAGCTCAATATTCGTCCTACGAATGTATGCGACCATACTTTCACGATCATCAAAGTCTTGCTTGTTGTTAAAGGCATCGCCGACATCAACCGACTTTACGAGCATGCCTTCATCTTTCGGGGAAATCGGCGTAACTAATTCTTTTGACATGTTATCGGGGTGCACCATATCTATTTATAAACAAGAATAGAACAATAAATATGTATAAATAAAACATATTCAAAATTGTTGAAAATTTAAATTAATTAGTTCCAAGCATTTTCCGGATTTGCACATCCGGAAATGTTCATGCTCAATTCGTTCAGAATGTGCACATCCGGAAGTAGCGTAACTTGTTTTTTCAAAAAAGTAGATTGATAATGTGAGCAATGTAGTGGATGAAGTTGAATATTTACCTGAAATTCAATCTTTTCTTGCTCCCTTTAATTTGTTGCACCAAAAATTTGAACTTTTTGAGTGAGAAATGGGATTGATGAAGTAGGGTTTTTTGAGTTGGTGAGAGTGGGTGTAGTAGAAGAAATGTTGAGAATGGGAAGGGGGAGTGATCATGCAGCTTCAAATATATCAGCAATTCTTCCGGATATACAGATCTGGAGGACTTCCGGATACGCACATTCGAAACAACTTTTTTTTATAAGGTTACGGTGCGTCCGGATGTGCACATCCGGAATCAGGGGGCAAAAAAGAAATTTTACGTGATGCCTAAGAAACTTGGGTGGTGTATTAAGAAATTCTCTTATATAAAATGTGTAAGACAAAATTTAGATCGGACTCCTCTCTAAAAACTTGTATTATTAATTTTATAATAATTTATATTTTTTGTCAAACAATTATCCAAACAAATCTAACAATATTTTTTTTAACATGTATAAAATTAAACTCAACACCAATTTTAATCTTTGTGATCATATCCCGTTATAGTCATATGCTATTACTTGCGGTGACTTTAGGGCACTTGTCAATTGAGCAACAATTTTTTTTTAAAAGGCAATAATTCAATGGGATTGAAAACGAGTACAAGGGGTACTCGAACCCTTACAAACGCGGCTTACGCTAAACAGACCAAAGGATTAGTAAGCCATACGTGCCAATTACAAGACGAAGAAAAAACAAGTTCCTTTCCCAACTAATACCAAGCTGTAGCTTTAATCGAATTCACTAAATTATCTACCGAGACTCTACCGTTATTGAATAAAACCTCATTCCGGCATAACCATAGGTGCCAAGTAGCTGCACTCCACACAAACATCCCCAACAAATTACCCAACTTCTTTCTAAACAAACTCACCGCTTCAGTGAAAATAACGTGACAGTTAACACCGGCCGGAAACAATAAATAATTGACAAAGACTATAAATAAATAAATAAATAAATAAATAAATATATATATATATATATATATATATATATATATATATATATATATATATATATATATATATATATATATTTGTTGTCATGCAATAACGATGTCTTATTCTTATTTTTATTTTTATTTTATTTATTATTATATAAGAGATTAATTACTATGCACTGACAGTGTAAAAAGTTTTACACTGTCAATACATCACCATCATCCGTTTGGATTACTTTACAGATTATTAAATTAAAAGTCAAACTTCTCTTTACATCCAACGATTATAATTAACTGACAGTGTAAAATCCTTTTACACTGTCAGTGCATTTCAATTAAATCCATTATATAATTGTCTAACCTTATATGGGAGGCTAAATTTTTCTTTGTTGCATAAATTGAAAAAATGTCTTGTTCTTATTATATAATTGTTCTTATTTTATTTACTGTTAAATCTTTTTTTAATACAATGACTTACTAGTTGTAAATTTTGTTGCCATGCAATAATAATGTCATGTTCTTATTTTTACATTTATTATTATTATTATTATTATTATTATTATTATTATTATTATTATTATTATTAAATTGTCTAACTTTGAATGGGAGGTCAGTCATCGGCTAAATTTTTCTTTGTTGCATAAATTGAAAAAAACGCTTGTGCAATTCGAATGGAAAATCAATTAAAGAAATAAAGAGAGGAGAGAGCAAGAAAAAAATAATGAGACACCCCAAAATGAATCTAAGTCAGGCAACGACATAGAAAATCCACCAATTGATCAACAAATAGTTCTAAGATCTAAAAGACCACTTTAAGACTATGGCAGAAATACAATATATTGACCGTTGTCAATCAACATGTAACCGCAACCATGTTTCGAATTCAATCATATGCTACATTGCTAATTAGTCAAAATCAATTTCATGAAAGGCTCAATGAAGATGCAAACAACATTTAAAGAGTTTCATCACCATGTGAACAACCGATAAGGTAAAAAGTAATTCAGACGAAGGTAAACAATTACACTTAATTCCTTTTACTCTTGAAGATGATGCAGAATAATGGTATGATCATTGACACCAAATAGAATCAACATGTGGGCTGAGATGGGGAATACATTCATAGAATAATACTTTCTCACATCTCTGTTTTTTCTAAAGATATATGACATATCCTCATTCAGATAGAAGGAGGAAGAGTCACTTGGTGAGCTTATAAGAGATTTAAGAGACTCTTGAGTGCATTATTAACTCACGGTTTACATCTCATAGATCAAATGCAAATTTTACGTAACTCACTAAGGCTTGAGATAGAGCACATATTGTATACAACAGTTAGTTATACCTTAAAGTTTAAAATCGTTTCCCAAATTGTAAGAATAGTAGAAGCTATTGTTGCTAATGAATATTTGGAACTATATGACAAGTGTTCTACTACCAAAAAATTGTTTGGTTAATCTAAAGCTAATGGAGGATACTAACAGGAAATTTGAAGAGCACAAAGTAACCAAAGTGGAGAAAAGGTTAGATGCACACAAAGTGGCTCAAGTCAAACAAATATGATGTAAAATATGTGGCTCAATGCATTGTGAAACATCTTTAGTTGTAAGGAAGCTTTGGGGGCGAGGCGATACCCCCTTTAGGGCGATATATGATGGTCACCCATCTTGGGAGAGGCCTATAGTCATTGCCTTAACTAGGTCCTTTACAAATATAACACCACATAGTCCCTCAAGCATGAGGCCTTTTTTAGAAAACAAAATGTTTTTAGACTGTGGTACGAGGGAGTATGTCGAGGCCATAAGTTTCCTGATGTTATGTGTGACGTGTTAGGCCTATTAGGCTTAGGGGATTTTTAACGGGAATCATATTGTCTTATCTCATCCGAGGGACTATAAGTCCTTCCAGCGAAGTTATATGTAGCATGATTGATAAAACTATAAGTCCCTCAGGCGGGGCGTTAGACCTCTCAGGCAGGACATCTATCAAGCCCTCAAACATGAATTGTGACTAAGTCTCTTATGCTAGACTTCGGTTGTGCCTCTTTAGAGTGATTTCTATGTCTGATCCCGCCTGAGGAAACCCCGAGTGTGAGGGCAAGGTTCCTTAGTCCTTATTTTAATGATGTCAAAACTTGTATTAGCTCGTACTTTGTACTTTGGACAATATCATCGCGTCTTAGATTGCATTCATTCTTTAAAATGCACAAAATATTCTAAGTTCATGTGTCTATATATATATAGGAGCATCACATATATGTTATGCGTGCACTTGATCATATTAGGTAACTTAGGTCTACACAAAAATGGCTTAGGTGGACCAAAATATTAGCAAAGAACTTCTTTTTGGCTTTTTAGGGTCCTTGCGTCAACTCACAATCCTGTTTCGTTCGACGCATACATGTTGATGAAAGCTCATTTGCTCTCGGGTCTGCTCACATCGACCCATAGGCCGACTCATACTAAAAGCATTAAAATCTGTTGTTTTGAAGTAAGCCTGCGTCGACGCATGGCCCTTTTCCGGTCGACGCATCGCTTGATATTTTGTGTAGTTTTGCATTCGGGTGTGCTCAGGTCGACCCACCTGATGCTTTGGGTGACCGCTCGCTGCTTTGAGTCAATTTTTCTAATCTGTTATGTTTCAAAATGTTGTTATGTTAGTTAGTGGGTCTAGGCATCATATATATTCATTTTGTCTCATTATTATACATACATACAACAAGAAAAATGAAAGATATACACTGATTTTTGCTCATCATCTTCACTCTCAATCTTGCATTCTTCAACAATTACACATAATCATTTTTGTTGATCTTTTGCATTGTCGAGGTGCAGAAGAACAAAGGAAGCGTGGCCCCAATACGAAGATGTCCGCACACAAGTTCGAACGCCCGCACGAACGCCATCGTGTTAGGACGAAGCTGTGAAGGCGCCATACGCAACTAGTGGAACACCCCCTTCTAAAAATCACTGAAGGGGAGATTGATTCCCGCGTCCTGAAACGCGAACTAATACATCGAGAACCTCATCCCCCTGAAACTCGAGAAGATGCGATGTTGTTCTTTGGGCTTATAGACCATCCAATTCGGAGAAGAGCCCACAGCGAGAACCTCGACAGTCGCGAAGGCGTCCGTGTCGTCGACAGCAAAGCGCGGCCCGACATTAAGAGGTTCATGCCCGCCCAATCTTCGGGCGTGCGGGCTCGTTCAAGTCCGACTTGCTGGACGGGTGCCTCGAGTTCGACCTCGTCGTTGATATGAATGACACCCTCGATCCTTACGGCCATTTTACCTGAAAAGCAGAGGAAAATGGTGAATTCGACATCTAAGATTAAATCCACCCTTCCACCGCAAATCAAGTGAAAGGGCGAAGAGATGGACGAGGAGCCCCAGACAAATCCTCCCCGACACAAAGTTGTAAGCCCCTCCTCGACGGAGAGACTCATCCACAAAGAAACCCCGACCAACATGGCGCGACGATCCTCCTCGGTAGGAAGGCTCCCCAGTTGAGGGGACACGCGAGGAGACTTCTCGAGAGAGACCTCCCCGCGATATTTGCACGCTTGCGAGGAGCAAGGCTCCCCGAGGCCTTCATCCCAGCTCCCCGAGACCTTTATTGCGGGTCCTCGAGGCCTTCATCGGGAACTTCATGAAGTTCCCAGAATCCTCATGAACTTCCCGGTGTCTTAATCGAAAACTTCATGAGCACGGCCAAAAAACTCATAGTTCCGCCGGAAGCTTCATGAAAGTCGCCAGAAAATTCATACGTCCCCCATAAAATCCTACATGCTCCCCCAAAAATTGCCGGTAATTTCATAATGCTGGAGATAAATATTAGAAACTTACTTGAAAGGAGAAGGTCTGGACGACGGAGAGAAGCTGACGGCGACGGAGGCGGCGGTGGCGGCGGAGATGGCGGAAGCGGTTTGAAGAATTTAGAGAGAATTAGAGAAGTTTTGACGAAGATAAAGGGGAAGCGTGGAAATGAAGAGGACTTCCCCCTATTTATATTCCTAGCACGGGAAGCGAGGAAGCACTAGGCACTCAAGTGCCCCTACGCGTAGCCACCCTAGGCATTAATCACACGTGACACGTGGCGCTGTAAGACACCATGTGTATCCTCTCAGCTTCCCCTCATGCCCGCAGACCGGGCATGCCCGTTCCTTTCCATCTCCCCCACATCGTCGGCCAGGGTACCAAACGGGGACATACTCAGAGGGGGAAGAAGGGCCAGTAGTACGTCTGACGGACAGACCTCCCCGCGAACTCATGTCTCGTCGAGCATCTCCTACTTCTTGCCACACGCATCACCCCCTAGCTCGGTGTTTCGGACACACTGACGCCCCTCTGGACGGGCCCTCGACGATTGGACTGACTCTTAAGTCATTACCCCTCTACTTTGGAGCAACGACTTGGGGGGGCTCCTGTTCTGGACTGGGCCCAATTGAGGTTCAACCCATCTGCATGCCCGAGGAGCTCTCACACGTCTCCCCCACGGACTCCACGTGCCCCCCATGTGGGGACACGCCATCAGGCAACTACCCACTTTCAAAAGAACTGGTTAGCCCACCTTCCGAAGATCACTGGGCAGTTGATCCAGGGCGAAGACCACGTGCTGGTCTTCCCTATGCCATGTAAGCCCTAGCAGTTACTCGCATTAGGCCTTGCGATCCAACCCAATGCAAAGTAACTGTTGGCCCTGTGCTGGGGGCACATTATAAATACCCTCTTTCACTAGAGGGTCAGGTATTCTATTCTTTGCACCTTTTCTCTGTACTTACGCTGATTACTCCGTCTCTGAATTTAGCATCGGAGTACCTTGCAGGTACACCTCCCACCTCTTCACCACCACTGGCGAATAAAGGAGCTCACGACGTGTTGCTGACTGCTGATCCATTTCTGATCCAGTAAGATTATATATATATATATAATCTAAGTATTGATTTTGACTGTGAACATTCAAAGAGAATTTTAATATTAAAATCTCATGGATCAGAAGTTGAAGACCAGACTCTAAAGAAGTCAACTTCTGAAGAGGTCAAAGTCTGAAGATTAGAGTCTGAAGGAGTCAACCTCTAAAGAACAGACTTTGGAGAAGTCTGCTTCTGGTGATCAGAACCTAAGCCAGTCAAAGCGCAAGGACTATGGTGACACTGATATGACATTGTTCATCTCCGAACATACTTTTTCAAGTGAATACCTAAGCTCTATTTTTTTTCATATAGTCTGCTAGGATACAACTAAGACTAAACTAACAACATGGTTTGAATGAGATGATAAAATGGTTTGAATGGTGGATTTGACATGAGGCGTAAGGTTATGCATGAGGGTTTTGATGTAGTACGATGGTGATATTAATAGCTCATTTGGTGATTATTCAACTTGAGGGAGATGAATGAGATGAATTTGAGGTTGTGAGTTAAGAACTGATTTGATGTATGAATCTGAAATAAGAGTGTTTGGAAGGTTGATGCATAAAACTGTGATAGACAGATTGTTATTAGTGTTGATTAAGAGTTTTACAAATTCAATTGATGAAGCTATATGTCCGATCCCTGGTGAGGGAATGAAGATCGATTCTGATTTTTTCTTCATCTCACTCACAATTATTTTCTTCCTTGCATTGTTTTTCTTTTCTTTCTCTCTTTTATAGAGTGGTGGAGATAAGGTCTAACAATTTTAAATAATTGAATGAAATAATAATTTAAGAATTTAATTCATTTTATTAATTTAAAAATGAAATAAATGAAAATTTTATAATTTAAAAAATTAAATTAATTGTTTATTCTTGGTATTATTTGCATACTATTTTTATTTTTGGTAAAATTTTATTTTAACAATATTTTAGTATAAGTTATTTGCATGCAATACTTTTCTATCTATTTTTTATTATATAATTTAATTTTATTATGATAATAAGGATATACTACCTTGCAAATAATAAGTAAAAGTAGTGCAATTAATTCTTTATATTTAATTTAAAATTTAATTATTTACATAATTAATTCTAAAGTCAAACTTCAATAAAATAAATCTAATATATTATATTATTATTGATAGTTACATTTAAATTATACTAGAATTTCCGTTGATGTCACAATGACATGAACCAATGTTTTAAAAATCAAACAGGGGATCAAACCGATAAAATATTTGTTTTAAGATTCAATTAGTTCAAATAATTAAATTTATGGTCGAACTGTTTATTAAATAGACTACTAAGATGAAACTAAATTTTATGGATATATCACACACAATCATATGTTCACAACTTAATAAAGTAAATATTTTAAAAAACTATTACAAACTTAAGACAACAATATCAATAGTACATATAATAATACAACATAGTTGTACACTTATTTCAACATTGATTTAAGAATAATTTGAACAAATTAAAGAATTACAATAAAATAAGTTAAACTAATTCAAAACCAAATTAAAATAATAGAACATAGTAACTAAAATAAAATTCAAATAATTAAGAATACCAAAATTAAATACGATAAAATAACCAAAATAAAACAATACAACATACTTAATTGAACAACAATAAACAAATTTGAGTTAAACTATGATCAACAAGCCATAATTGATAACAACAAACAATATTGACTTGAACGAAAATCAATATTGAGCTGGATAGTGTGACTATGTTTGAAAGAGACAATGTGATGATGATGATGGAGTGTGGTTGAAAGAAAAACTATAACGGAGTGATAGATCTTAGAAGTTTGTATGATTGTAAAAAAATTAGTAATTCTTTTTTGTGATTGAGGAATGTTTTAAGTTTTGATATTGCCATATTAAACTTTGTCAATTTTTTTAAAAAGAGACCAATTTGATGCATTTATTTGAACTAGATTATTTTACAAAACCGGTTTCGGTTCTTTGGTTCGAACAATTTTGAATGATTCAATTCGATTTTTCCGATTTTACTTCGGTTTTGACCCACTAGCGGGTTTGAAAGGTTGATTTGTCTGAATTCAGTTCCGATTTCTGCTCCAATCGGTTGAACCGAACAATTCAGTTCGATTTTTAAAACATTAATATGAACTAAAAAAAATTTTGAACTCTTAAGATGATTTTGATTTTTTTTAAACGAACTTTAAAATAAATTTTCACTAGAGTTTGTTGGTCGGGAATTATTTTTTAATATAACATATTTTTAAAAAAAAAATACCATAAAAACAAACATTTCAAATAAAGTACCAAAATGGCATAGTTTGAAAATAATTTAATAGGGTGACGCCATATGGTATAGCGCCTCAGGCATAGGGAAAAACCCTAAATGCCAATCCATATGGCGCATTGGTTCAAATCATGCCCTAATTTTTTGTTTTTTCTTTATAGGGGAGGCGCCATATGGTATGGTGCCTCAGTTCCCCTTCCCTTTTTTTTTAATTAATATTTAAATTTGAAAATTAAAAAATTTAATAAAAAAAAATGAGGGTATCCAAAAAAACATAACCATGTTCAGAATAAAAATTAGTACACTTGATGGTAAAGAAAAATGTAATGATCGTGCCTATCTAAACGTCCACCGGTTCCACATTCTGGGGCTCTTGTGCGGCGTCTTTGTCTACCACGATTTTGTTGAGGTGTGTTTGGCCTTTGCGTCTGCTGAGATGGTCCCAGCGTATTAGACAAAATTTGAAGCATCTGTCCCCAATAGCCGGGGGGTTGCCGCCAACAGCGCTTCCGTAATCCAGTTGCATGCCCATGTTTTCGTAGTTTGTAATGGGGGGTTGGGTTGGTTGTGGACGGTATGGTTGGCCAAAATGTTGCATTGAAGGGTGTTGGTACCGATCCAGTGGTTGATTTGGGGTTTGGTAGTCGAATAGTGAGTGGGTTTGTTGGTCATAGGACGATTGTGTTTGCTGGTTGTAGGACGATTGTGTGTTCATTTGCGGGGGACTATGGTGGGATGGGGTGGGTTCAAACGAGTTGTCAAGGCTATAGGCATTAATGGGGTCGGTGTAGGTGGGCTAGGGGTAAGGCTTTTCTTGTTATGAAAGGGTTGGTGGCATGAAAGTGTTGCGATTTTGTGAATGGGTTGATTCAGTTTGTCCACATGGTTGCTGGGTATAATAAGGTGTATGATGTTGGTCATGTGGCTCGGCATGTTGCTGTGAGGAAGAGGCACGGCGGCGCGGATCAATTAGATATGTCGGCTGAGAAAGGAATTATTGGGGTGTTGTAACAGACCTAAACCAAGTCATATATTGTTGAGTTGGTATAGCATCTTCCACAACAGGGTCGGATAAGATGTGCTGGTGTCGATTCTCTCAGTGTTCACACATCTCTGTTGCAAAGTTCGTCCAGTGACCCACGACTCGCTCTGTGTCCACTCTACGTAGATGCCACTGTCCCAAACGGGTCGGAGCGACCGGAATATCCTGATGCATTCCGAATTACCGTTTTACCCGATCGCTTTGATGCAACTCCACAGTGCTGAACCAAATGATGGGTGCCTTTGACGTCCACACTGCATCATCATTCGCGTTTGGGACGTGGTCGAGACCCTCGTACGACCTCCAGACAAACTACAAAAAGAAAATAATATTTAATTAGAAATTCGGTGGTGCTGCAATTCATTAGACAAAATTATGGTATTTCAAGAAAAATTACATCGTCTGGGCCAATGTGATCTATTAGGTTGCGGTAGACAGTTATTGCGCTCCTGGGATTTCGATGATAACTCATTCCCGGAACTGACCACCTAAAAAACGTGACACAAATAAGTTAGCTACAAATAAACATCTCATTAAACGACATAAGTTAAGTCCGAGTAGTAAAATTGAGCGTACTTGTTTCCGTAGGGAAAAGTGAATGGATTCCGGTTAATAGGAGCCAGCGTTGGCATTCTGGACCAACCCCACGCTTAAAGGAGATAAACGCAGCAATAAAAAGTACAAGTGTCTTTTTTTTACAGTTTTATAGAGTGAACTATAGAGATGGGCCAGGACAGCTAAACCCCAACTATATTCGCGCACTTTGTTGATGTTATACAACAAAGGTAAATACATAATATTAACACTATTTCCAATACTTTCTGGAAATAAAAAGTGACCGAGCAAAAGCATTAAATAACACCGAGTTTTTATTATCTTATAATACGGGATGGTTTCCTCGTCTAATACAATAGACTAGTAGTATTCTTTAAGGTATTTTAAGTTAATACCTTGGCCCCTAGGTCGACCATCCCGTGTTGGTTCAGGTGCATCGAGACTGAGCGGTGTGCCCAACAACTCATCACACAGTTGGTTGTTTACAAATATGTTCCCGTTGACGGCCTTTCCGTTGATGCTTAGGTCAAGCAACATATACACATCTTGGAGGGTGACCGTGCATTCACCGAATGGAAGGATAAACGTGTGGGTCTCAGGCCTCCATCGTTCTAGCAAAGCTAGAATGAATTTTAGGTCAACCGTGTATGATGTGATTTTAATCAACTCACCAAATCCACATGCAGTTAGGTATTCTTCGATGAATGGGTCGTGTGGCATGTATTCGTGCCCAAGACAACGAAACCTTGATACCTCCTGAACAAAAATATAAATAACATTAGTTGTAGTAAAAAATGGTTCTAGGTTTAGGAAGACAAAACGAACCAAAGTCAAGACACTTACAAAGTCTGTAATGTTTTCCAGTGTGCCTCTGTAATCGTTTCCCATGGTGAGTAAAGACATTTTTTGGTATGAAGAAGAAGAGGTTGTAATGGATGCGAATATTTTGTGATTTGAGTAGAAGAGTTTGTGATCAGAAGAGTTTGAGTAGAATAGTAGAAGAGTTTGTGATAAGAAGATTTTGTGAAGAGTTATTTGGTGGAGAGAATATATTTATAATGGTGAAGAATGAGATGAGGGGAGTCACATGATATTGCATGTATTCTTGGTCATTGTGTAACGAATCTCTTAGGTGTTCTCTTGCATGCATGCTTTGGAATTGTAGTGTAACAAGTGTAGTCATAGAGAGAAGTGTATTACTTTTTTGTGTGATGTGAGGAGTGTAAGGAATCTTGCTAAAAATGCATGTAAACCCATGTGAAAATGCAAGGCTAGTGTAGTATTCTGATCTCGTAGACTGTGCAAATGAATAGTGGAAGGCTAGTGTAGGCATGCAGACTTGTGTGGTCTTGTCAAGGCTAGTGTAGGCATGCAGACTTGTGTGGTCTTGTTAAGGCTAGTATAGGCATGCAGAGCTTTGGAATCACTTATTTCGTGGAGTGTGAGAAGTGTGGTTAGAGAGTCACATGAGAAAGTGAAGGCATGGTAGTATTGTCACATCCTTTGTTAACATTTTCTTCCAAACACTAAACCTTGCCAATATAAATAATACCAATAAAAATAATAACAATAATGAAAAAGCATTCTAAAGTGTGGTCTTGTCATAATAGTAAACCATTCTGAAGCTATTAAACTCTCAAGACACGTTAATTGTATCAACTATGAATAATAGTGCATAGATGTGCTAAAGAATAGTGGAAGGCTAGTGTAGGCATGCAGACTTGTGAAGGCATGGTAGTATTGTCACATCCTTGGGAGATTCTTGGCGTGGAAATATGCTCTTGTCACACAGAGAAGCACATGGTTCATGCAAGGCAATGGTAAACCATTCTGAAGCAATTAAACTCCCAAGACGTAACTTGTATCTACTATACGCCTATTAATACACATGAAACATACAGCTTATGCTCACATCCTTGAGTTAACATTTTCTTCTAAACAATAAAGTTTGTAAAACATTTCTTCCAAACACAATTTATCAACGTTTTTTGTTATGGCTCAAAGACCACAATACATGATAAGTGCACATCTCAATGGTGAGATATTTGAATGTCCAATCACAGGTTTCAATTTTAGGGATACTGAAGTTACTAGGTTTTTAATTGATAGGAGATCAAATTTTTTACATTTGAAAGCCAAGTTAGAAAAGAAAATACAGTGCGGTCCAGTTGGGAAAATCCTATACAAAAATCCTATGTTTTTTTGACAGGCACGACCAATGTAAATTTTTTCAGCTGAAGATTTGGGACGATGATGATGTGCGTAATATGTTTCTCAGTCATGAGTATTCTGGATTCAATGATATTGAGTTATATATTACGTTACAACAGCATCAACTGTCTCAACAACTTGAAGTTTCTCAGGTTTTAACGAATTCGACGACGAACACGCTGAGGTCGATGTCGATGACAAGGAAGAAGAAGAAGCGGAGGACATTGTCGACGACATGGTAAACAACGAGGAGGAAGACCAATTACCAGGCAGTCATGTTTATTGCCCACCTGAACGCATGACAAGACTCAACTTAGGCGAGGACGAACCATCAACGGATATTTTTTATGACCCATACATGCAGACGGAGGGAGTATTAAAAGTTGGAGACAATTTTCGTATGAAAGAAGATTGTGTCCGAGCAATAAAACAATTCCACATGAACTTATTTGCAGATTATAGAGTCGATCGAACAAATCTGACTCTATACAAGATTTACTGCCGTAACGAGGTGTGCCCGTTTAGATTAACAACATCTTTTCGGAAGCGAAGCAATTCCTGGAAGTTAGTACAATAATAGCGCATATGGTTCAAAGATACAACTACACTCCTTCGTACAGGAATGCGTGGATTGCTAGGACTAAGACGGTTGAAACGATTTTTGGAAATTGGGAGAACTCTTACAAAGAACTTCCAAGATACCTGGTGGCATTAAAATACTATGCTCCAGGGACTATTGTCATGTTGGAGACGTTGCCGGCGTATACGCCAGACGAGTATTGTGTAAGTGGAAATGGCATTTTCCACAGACTCTTCTGGGCGTTTGAACCATGCATCAAAGAATTTACGTACTGTAAACCTATAATTCAAATTGATGGAACATGGTTGTACGGAAAATATAAGGGCCCGCTACTGATGGTCGTGACACAAGATAGCAACAACAACATTTTCCCTATCGCCTTCGCTCTAGTTGAAGGGGAGACTGCTGGAGGTTGGAGTTTTTTCTTAAAAAATATCCGACAATACGTTGCTCCCCAACCTAACTTATGTTTGATCTCCGATAGACACCCCTCAATCGAGAATGCTTACAACAATCCTGATAACGGTTGGCAGGATCCTCCCTCAAGCCATGTGTATTACATTAGACACATCGGTCAAAATTTCATGCGGGAGTTCAAGGACAAGGGGCTAAAGAAGATGGTTACTAACGCGGGCTATGCACTAACAGAGCCTACCTTCAGATACTACCGTGACGAGATCAGAGTTATAAACGTTGATGCATTGAGATGGATTGATAATATTCAACGGGAGAAGTGGATAAGGGCATACGACAATGGGCAGCGATGGGGCCAATGACAACAAACCTCGTTGAATCTATGAACTCTGTATTCAAGGGCATCCGAAACCTACCGATAACCGCTATGGTGAGGTCAACATATTTCAGGCTCGCTGCACTCTTTGATACAAGACGTATAAAGTAGGGTTCGATCTTACAATCTGAGCAGCTGTTTAGTGATAGTTCAATGACATTTATGAAGAACGAAGCTGCAAAGGTCAACACACATGTGGTCACAGTCTTTGACCGTACTAAAGGTCACTTCAGTGTTGCAGAGTCTATTGATTACAATGAAGGAAGGACTAGGGGATGTTACCGAGTGGAACTGGATAGGAGTTGGTGTGACTGTGGAAAGTTTCAGGCATTTCGTATACCTTGCTCCCATGTTATAGCAGCATGTTCCAAGGCCCGGCTGGACCCAACCAACTATCTCTCTGTTCTTCACCAAGTCACTACTCTATGCAATGTCTACGACACTAACTTTCAAGTGGTAGCAAGGGAGGACTACTAGCCTCCATACGAAGGCGAAATTGTGTGGCATAATGATTTGATGCGAAGAAATAAAATGGGTCGCCCTAACAGCACCAGTATTCGAACGGAGATGGATGCAACAGACAAAATGGTGAGGTTATGTGGTTTGTGTCGCCAGCCAGGCCACAATCGTACCAAGTGTCCAAATGTGGGCTCTAGCACAACATCATAGTTTCAACTGTAAACTTGTCTATTTATAACAACAACAAATTTTATTTCATTGATGGCATACCTAATTGATTACAACGACATAACATAACAGAACATAACATAATAGCTAAACATCAACAAATAACAACGACATAACCTAATACCAAATCAGAAAATAACAATATACCGAAAATAAACAACCCAACGCATCAACTTATCTAGGAAATTACAGCCATCAAGTTAATTTTCTTTGGATTCATCACCATCATAAGGACACCAGCATCATTTTGCACTTTTCTCCAAGTGCGGGTGGCTCCATTTGGACCAGACTCCTCAACCTGTCTCTCAATCTTCCTGATCTTTTCACCTGCCTCAAATTCTCCTTCTAGCCAGCGGTAAAGTTCCCTATGCAAATGCTCCAACGTCTGCGTGTTCTAGAGTAACATCTTCATCGGAGGCTTGACAACTGAGAATACAACTAGGACATTTCTTTTCATCAGTGAAAATTCTGGAAACGATTCCTCTGGTGCTGATGATGATGACGATGGATGGCGATTTAACCACTCAGACATGGTGTTGAGAAGGGGAGAGATTAGGATATTTGTGAGGGAAGGGAGAAAATTAGGGTTTTGGTGAGAAGTGTTGTGTAATAATAAATGAGGGTGAACCCTTATTTATAGGCACATGATACCCTATTAAATAATAAAATTAATTATATATTAAAATCATAAAATTTAAATCATTAAAAAAAAAGGGATTGACCTGAGGCGCCATACCATATGACGCATCCCCTGAGAATTAGGGCACCCCCATTTACACTGAGTCGCCATCTCATATGGCTTGTGGCATTTTTTCAGAATTTTTTTTGCCTAAGTCGTCATACCATATGGCGCCTCAGGTCATTCCTTTTTTCCAAACCATGTCACTTTGATAATATCTTTGAAAGTATAATTTATTTGGTATTTTTTTTAATAAGTGTGTTATATTAAAAAAAATTCGTTGGTCGGAATTAATACAATGGATTTGTAATTAGTTGAAACTTCAATAATGTTAAATTGCAAAATAGATTATTATTATTTTTTATTTCGATCTCTCAATTGAGGGCAACCTATCGCATTCGTTGTAGAATCATATTCTTAAAAGAATAGAGTAAGTTATAAAGGTAGAAAAACAATTATAGAAACATTAATGTGTTAAAATAATAGATTATTATTTTTGTTGATGATGAACCTTTTGCTAGGGTTTGCTTCAGCAAAACGTGAGAACACCGGAGTCAAAGATCTCAAGGAAAGAAGCACCAAAAAATTTAAAGGAAAAGATATATATCCTGTTGTGAAGACAACTGGAATGCTAGAACATCAAGACCTTCAGTCTGTTTCATACAAGGATATGGTTTCATACAAGGATATGGTGGTTTCAGTCTGTTTCATACAAGGATATGGTGGTTGGAGAGACTTCAAGGCCTTAGAGATATTTTGAACCAAATGTGGGCAAGGAATGGAATTCTGAATATTGTTAACTTAGGTTAAGAGTACTACATGGTTACCTTTACCAGCGAGGAAGATAAATACTCGACACTAATGGAAGGACCCTGGTTGATCTACGATCATTACTTATCAGTTCATGAATGGAGGCCAAACTTTGCCCAGAAAGTGATGTGATTGAGCAAGTAAAGGTTTAGATGAGAATCTCAGTTTTTCCTATTGATGGTGCAAAAAAATCGTAAACCAAGGAGAGGAAAACAAATAAACTATAGAGAACCAACGAGGGAAACACCTGTGGTGGGGAGCAGCAAAGCTCAGACTGCATTCAATGGAATTAAACATAAAGAGGAAAAGAAGGGATCCAAATTTATTTTTCTTAATAGTGAGGTAACAAATGTGGAAATTGATGATACGTTGAAAACGGCAGCCAAAGAAGTGAATGCAAAAGAAATGAATGCAAAATCCTTGGTTTCCAAAAGAGTGGCTGAAGAGGAAATAACGGGAAATTCAAAAAGTCTGGAAGAGGAAAGATGTAGTCAACTAACTACCTATAAATGAAACATACACATTAACTCCCTAATTTACCCTTTCTTAAAATCACTTTTACACTACTAATTACCCTTAATGGTAATTTACTAACTCAAAAATACACCACCAATCACATTCAACCATGTGGCACAATTTTCTCATTTCTCAAATCACATTTCAACTTTTCTTCTACTATCTATTTTTCCCTCTCATTCTCTTCCTTCCTCTTTCTCTCTCTGATCTCGTCTCCCTCATCTTCCTCCTCCCTCTTTCTCTCTTCTTCCTCATTCCTTTTTATTAATCCATAAAATAAAATCAAATAATACGAGTGGAATTGAAAATGGATTAAACCGGGAGGTTTTTTTTAGCAAAGCGAACGGCGGTATCGAAGCACAACTTCGGGCGGGGAGACGCGATTCCGGCGAGGGAACTCGTGGTCTTCAGTGATGGCGGCGTTCTGACTCGTCACGTGGAAGGGTGGGGGAGACGCGATTCCGGCGAGGGAACTCGTGGTCTTCTTTGAAATGATTAATTTCTATGTTTTTACAAATGTTTGGATGGAAATGTTTGCACCCTGCTCATGCCTATTTTAGTTTTAGATTCAACACAATCATCAACATCTGTTTGGATGGAAACAACTTTGTATCTTGATTGCCATGTTTCCTTCTTTCATTTCAGTTTCAAGCGAAGAAGATGGAGATTTGTTTCTGAGTTGTGGTTTCAATCTGAAGCGAATAAGAGCTGGTTTTTCCTAATTCCACTTGTTACTATGCAGTTGAGCTGGTTTCCTTTGTAAAGGTAAGAAATCATGCCTTAATTTTCTTTAGGTTTTCTCTATTTTGTATAGTTGATATTGCAATTTAATAAAATCCTATTTTTGAATTTGGTACTCTCAGGTAAGATATTTTGAAGTTGAGCTAAATCAAGATGTCATGTTTTTTCCTGTTCTAAAGAAGTTGTGTTTGCTTGATAGTGTTTTATTGTGTAATTTTGTAATTTAATCATCTGAGGTAAAGATTTTGTCTTGCTAATCTTCTGCTATAGTTTATAGAACTATGAAGTTATTATAATAGTTTAAAATTGACTTAGAGTATCCATATTAACTAAATATGAATTGTCCATAAAAAAAAAACTAAATATGAATTGTTGGATTGAGATATTACATAAACTACAAAATAATGAACACACGAGTAAACAAATATGCTAGGGATGTTGTTCAACAATAACCTGGAATAAGTAAAATGTTTAAACTACGAGAAGCTTATAGAACAGTTGGACAAATCTTTTAAAGCATTTCTATTTCGTAGAGATAAATGTTGTTAGTTTGCGAAAGATCTTGAAGAAGTTTGACAAACGCTTTCACTATAGATTTACTAATTATTATGTTAAATCTCACGTAAATCATCCTTATTCTCAACTGCAGCAAGTAAATCATCCTTGTACTTAGCTCAACATACACACATGCTCACAAAATGCGACATATGGTTTGATTGTGATGCTTATGATCTTTGTTAAACCTTTTAGTTACTTTGTTGGGCTTCTTCTGTATGCTTGTCTTTTCTCTCCAAAATGCGACATTTTTTTTATTTTTAGTTGATAAGTTTGAAAAATGATCTTATGAAGT
This sequence comes from Lathyrus tuberosus, assembly GCA_022829125.1. Classification (NCBI taxonomy): domain Eukaryota; kingdom Viridiplantae; phylum Streptophyta; class Magnoliopsida; order Fabales; family Fabaceae; genus Lathyrus; species Lathyrus tuberosus. The sequence continues at coordinate 1,849,354 of JALAZF010000414.1, read as the reverse complement.
CACTAATTGCAGGCCTCTTCCTTTGCATCACCGTCACTTGGCTGGTGCAAGTGTTCAGGTATGACAGCCATCAAATTTATGTAATTTTTATTCTCAAATTAAACACTATTTTTAAACATGTATTTGGAAGGTCTTATGCAGTTGCAGAAAGCAGTTAAACTGCTAGATTCAGGGGCAGTAAGAGCCACTAGATTCCTCTGGCGTTATCCAACAGCTCGAGTTTTTCTATTTTTCTATTTGGTGAGATAAGTTAGTCAGCTGTTTAAATTATATAATAGCTGACACAAACCACTATAATTTTCTAACCTTAGAGATATTGCAATAGGTGTTTGTACATCTCTTCTTGATGTATCTCATGCATCAGCTTCAGGTAAAGACGATTGAATAATAGCAGTATATGACTATTTTTTTATAAGGAGCAAATTTTATTGACACTAGGTATATTTTGATCCTCTACAATGTAGGTTCAAGCAGACAGTATGGCTAATAGAGAAGTTGCAGAATCTATAGGACTTACTAACCAGAGTTTACGATGAGTTATCTCAATATTCCATTTAGGACTTTTCTAATACATGTTTTCAAATGTACATTTTTAAACACTTGTTTGGGTGGCTTGATAACAGATCAGCAAATACTCAAGCATGCAAACCCAAAGAAAAACTGACAAGCATCTAATCTCATGGGGTAAATCTTAGAGAAACTGCTGCAGATTGGAGTTGGGAAAAATTGAGCTGAATGATGATTAAATGGATGGCAGCATCTCTTTCTCGGCTAGATATTCCTGCAAATTGGATTATTTAATCATGTTTGTTCTGAAGAGTTTTTTTCCACATTTGATCATCTAAAGGACATTGTTCAAGACAATTTCATCTGGATGGTTTCCTTTGATCACTGGCTTGTCACATGTAGGTTATTGATGCATTAGATTTGATGATGATATCCTCCAAGTGTTTAAGATTTGAATCATAAGATATAATGGGAATTCATTTTCTGTGGAGTCATTTCAATAACTGTTATTTGTGATTGGATTATTTTATCAGTATTTAATATACATGATGTGTAGATCAAAGCAAAATTTTGTTTCTGAATGATATGGTTGCTGTTTACCTACAGGCCTTTGTAATCCAGAATAGAGAATGTTGGAACTTCATCAAACGGACAGTTGCATTCATAGTCCAACTATGGTATCTGATGATTATTATATATCTTTCTAAATATATACATCTTCATGTCAACAGAGGACACTTTGATGTGAGTTTTTTTCCTGTAGTTTTTTCCCCTTACCTTCTTGCTTTATGGAATATGGATTGAAGTAGATAATTTTACTATACTTGTTTTCAAAGTTTTATGACATAATTTCACAATATCATGAGGATCATGAACTTACCATGAATCTTATAATCAATTTTTGTATAAGATAGGGTGTAAACAATGTCGTCGATAAGGTTTCTCTTACCATGAATCACCCCTAGGCCTCTGTAATGAATTCACATGAAGTTTCAGGATCTGCTCTTAAAGTTTATTGCCAGAAGGAAGCTAAAAATGGGCAGGTTTCTCTTTATTGTTGCATTGACACAATTTTGGCCTGTCTTGATGCGAACGGGAAACTGTTTATGGCCTTACCAGAATCAGAGATATGCAATTCATCAAACAAATTATTGGACCATAGATTAGAGTTACTCATTCCTCACTTCAATCAGTTTCCTGATTAAACTAGGGTCAAACTCACATCATAAATGTTATTCTATTATATTAGAAGTATATAGTTGTAATACAGGTAATGCTAAAATTGCCCATCATCAAGGAGCATGAATGTGATACGGATATATCTCAGAACATGTGTTGCTGCATTAACTAGATGTTGTATATATGATTATTTTACTGACTTTACGTTATGTTATAGGTTGCTGTAAATACAGTATTATAAGATGAGAGGGAGTTTTTGGGCCATATAATCAAGTCTACAAATATGAAGTGCCTAACTCCGCCGTGAGTTTCTTTAACTTGCATACATTTCAGGAATCTATTTTTTTGAAGCAAAAACATTTTTCAGTTAAAAAAATTGCCTGAAAAATGTGTTATAACTAATTGTTGGAGTAATTAATATTTCTAAATTTCATGCAATTGCCCGCCCTATCTTGATTTGGCAAGGGGATCTGGGCAATTTGATTAATTTGGTTTTTGCTGTCTCTATTTCTGGTCTGCATTGGAAGGAGAGTGTGGTTTCCTAGCTGCAAACCTTTATGCCAAGAGTGTTTTTGGTGAAGATGCATTGGTGAATGTGAGCATTAAAAATGGAGGAGATGGTAAATTGGGTGGATACATCAGAATAAGAAGTAAAACTCAGGGAATTGCTCTGAGTCTTGGGGATAAAATCACTTTGAAACAAAAGGGATCTGCTTAATAGAAGCAATTGCCCCAGTTTTCTCTCGTGCTTCTTCTCGGCTTGTATGTCTTGTCAACTACTTGTGTAGATTTGGGTGGCATCCATAACTTAGGTTATTGAGTGTGGTTTCCTAGCTGCAAACCTTTATGCCAAGAGTGTTTTTGGTGAAGATGCATTGGTGAATGTGAGCATTTAAAATGGAGGAGATGATAAATTGGGTGGATACATCAGAATAAGAAGTAAAACTCAGGGAATTGCTCTGAGTCTTGGGGATAAAATCACTTTGAAACAGAAGGGATCCGCTTAATAGAAGCAATTGCCCCAGTTTTCTCTCGTGCTTCTTCTCGGCTTGTATGTCTTGTCAATTACTTGTGTAGATTTGGGTGGCATCTATAACTTAAAGCTTGGTGCAAGTTTCATTGAAGGGATTTCTAAATCATCATACACAAAGCATGCATCTGACATTAAAGGTTCCTCCGTTAAGGTATGTATCGTTAGTGTTCGATGAACCTGAAGTATGCTTGAAGTTAAAGCCGCTGTTGCATCCAAATTATAACTTGTCATTGTCTTCAGTTAAATAGTCATTCCATTTGGAAGATGGGCTGTTGATTGTTTGTTATTTTTATTCTCAAATTAAACACTAATTTTAAACATGTATTTGGAAGGTCTTATGCAGTTGCAGAAAGCAGTTAAACTGCTAGATTCAGGGGCAGTAAGAGCCACTAGATTCCTCTGGCGTTATCCAACAGCTCGAGTTTTTCTATTTTTCTATTTGGTGATATAAGTTAGTCAGTTGTTTAAATTATATAATAGCTAACACAAACCACTATAATTTTCTAACCTTAGAGATATTGCAATAGGTGTTTGTACATCTCTTCTTGATGTATCTCATGCATCAGCTTCAGGTAAAGACGATTGAATAATAGCAGTATATGACTATTTTTTTATATGGAGCAAATTTTATTGACACTAGGTATATTTTGATCCTCTACAATGTAGGTTCAAGCAGACAATATGGCTAATAGAGAAGTTGCAGAATCTATGGGACTTACTAACCAGAGTTTACGATGAGTTATCTCAATATTCCATTTAGGACTTTTCTAATACATGTTTTCAAATGTACATTTTTAAACACTTGTTTGGGTGGCTTGATAACAGATCAGCAAATACTCAAGCATGCAAACCCAAAGAAAAACTGACAAGCATCTAATCTCATGGGGTGAATCTTAGAAAAACTGCTGCAGATTGGAGTTGGGAAAAATTGAGCTGAATGATGATTAAATGGATGGCAGCATCTCTTTCTCGGCTAGATATTCCTGCAAATTGGATTATTTAATCATGTTTGTTCTGAAGAGTTTTTTTCCACATTTGATCATCTAAAGGACATTGTTCAAGACAATTTCATCTGGATGGTTTCCTTTGATCACTGGCTTGTCACATGTAGGTTATTGATGCATTAGATTTGATGATGATATCCTCCAAGTGTTTAAGATTTGAATCATAAGATATAATGGGAATTCATTTTCTGTGGAGTCATTTCAATAACTGTTATTTGTGATTGGATTATTTTATCAGTATTTAATATACATGATGTGTAGATCAAAGCAAAATCTTGTTTTTGAATGATATGGTTGCTGTTTACCTACAGGCCTTTGTAATCCAGAATAGAGAATGTTGGAACTTCATCAAACGGGCAGTTGCATTCATAGTCCAACTATGGTATCTGATGATTATTATATATCTTTCTAAATATATACATCTTCATGTCAACAGAGGACACTTTGATGTGAGTTTTTTTTCTGTAGTTTTTTCCCCTTACCTTCTTGCTTTATGGAATATGGATTGAAGTAGATAATTTTACTATACTTGTTTTCAAAGTTTTATGACATAATTTCACAATATCATGAGGATCATGAACTTACCATGAATCTTATAATCAATTTTTGTATAAGATAGGGTGTAAACAATGTCGTCGATAAGGTTTCTCTTACCATGAATCACCCCTAGGCCTCTGTAATGAATTCACATGAAGTTTCAGGATCTGCTCTTAAAGTTTATTGCCAGAAGGAAGCTAAAAATGGGCAGGTTTCTCTTTACTGTTGCATTGACACAATTTTGGCCTGTCTTGATGCGAACGAGAAACTGTTTATGGCCTTACCAGAATCAGAGATATGCAATTCATCAAACAAATTATTGGACCATAGATTAGAGTTACTCATTCCTCACTTCAATCAGTTTCCTGATTAGACTAGGGTCAAACTCACATCATAAATGTTATTATATTATATTAGAAGTATATAGTTGTAATACAGGTAATGCTAAAATTGCCCATCATCAAGGAGCATGAATGCGATACGGATATATCTCAGAACATGTGTTGCTGCATTAACTAGATGTTGTATATATGATTATTTTACTGACTTTACGTTATGTTATAGGTTGCTGTAAATACAGTATTATAAGATGAGAGGGAGTTTTTGGGCCACATTATCAAGTCTACAAATATGAAGTGCCTAACTTCGCCGTGAGTTTCTTTAACTTGCATACATTTCAGGAATCTATTTTTTTGAAGCAAAAACATTTTTCAGTTAAAAAAATTGCCTGAAAAATGTGTTATAACTAATTGTTGGAGTAATTAATATTTCTAAATTTCATGCAATTGCCCTATCTTGATTTGGCAAGGGGATCTGGGCAATTTGATTAATTTGGTTTTTGCTGTCTCTATTTCAGGTCTGCATTGGAAGGAGAGTGTGGTTTCCTAGCTGCAAACCTTTATGCCAAGAGTGTTTTTGGTGAAGATGCATTGGTGAATGTGAGCATTGAAAATGGAGGAGATGGTAAATTGGGTGGATACATCAGAATAAGAAGTAAAACTCAGGGAATTGCTCTGAGTCTTGGGGATAAAATCACTTTGAAACAGAAGGGATCTGCTTAATAGAAGCAATTGCCCCAGTTTTCTCTCGTGCTTCTTCTCGGCTTGTATGTCTTGTCAACTACTTGTGTAGATTTGGGTGGCATCCATAACTTAGGTTATTGAGTGTGGTTTCCTAGCTGCAAACCTTTATGCCAAGAGTGTTTTTGGTGAAGATGCATTGGTGAATGTGAGCATTGAAAATGGAGGAGATGGTAAATTGGGTGGATACATCAGAATAAGAAGTAAAACTCAGGGAATTGCTCTGAGTCTTGGGGATAAAATCACTTTGAAACAGAAGGGATCCGCTTAATAGAAGCAATTGCCCCAGTTTTCTCTCGTGCTTCTTCTCGGCTTGTATGTCTTGTCAATTACTTGTGTAGATTTGGGTGGCATCTATAACTTAAAGCTTGGTGCAAGTTTCATTGAAGGGATTTCTAAATCATCATACACAAAGCATGCATCTGACATTAAAGGTTCCTCCGTTAAGGTATGTATCGTTAGTGTTCGATGAACCTGAAGTATGCTTGAAGTTAAAGCCGCTGTTGCATCCAAATTATAACTTGTCATTGTCTTCAGTTAAATAGTCATTCCATTTGGAAGATGGGCTGTTGATTGTTTGTTATTTTTATTCTCAAATTAAACACTAATTTTAAACATGTATTTGGAAGGTCTTATGCAGTTGTAGAAAGCAGTTAAACTGCTAGATTCAGGGGCAGCAAGATCCACTAGATTCCTCTGGCGTTATCCAACAGCTCGAGTTTTTCTATTTTTCTATTTGGTGAGATAAGTTAGTCAGTTGTTTAAATTATATAATAGCTGACACAAACCACTATAATTTTCTAACCTTAGAGATATTGCAATAGGTGTTTGTACATCTCTTCTTGATGTATCTCATGCATCAGCTTCAGGTAAAGACGATTGAATAATAGCAGTATATGACTATTTTTTTATATGGAGCAAATTTTATTGACACTAGGTATATTTTGATCCTCTACAATGTAGGTTCAAGCAGACAGTATGGCTAATAGAGAAGTTGCAGAATCTATGGGACTTACTAACCAGAGTTTACGATGAGTTATCTCAATATTCCATTTAGGACTTTTCTAATACATGTTTTCAAATGTACATTTTTAAACACTTGTTTGGGTGGCTTGATAACAGATCAGCAAATACTCAAGCATGCAAACCCAAAGAAAAACTGACAAGCATCTAATCTCATGGGGTGAATCTTAGAGAAACTGCTGCAGATTGGAGTTGGGAAAAATTGAGCTGAATGATGATTAAATGGATGACAACATCTCTTTCTCGGCTAGATATTCCTGCAAATTGGATTATTTAATCATGTTTGTTCTGAAGAGTTTTTTTCCACATTTGATCATCTAAAGGACATTGTTCAAGACAATTTCATCTGGATGGTTTCCTTTGATCACTGGCTTGTCACATGTAGGTTATTGATGCATTAGATTTGATGATGATATCCTCCAAGTGTTTAAGATTTGAATCATAAGATATAATGGGAATTCATTTTCTGTGGAGTCATTTCAATAACTGTTATTTGTGATTGGATTATTTTATCAGTATTTAATATACATGATGTGTAGATCAAAGCAAAATCTTGTTTCTGAATGATATGGTTGCTGTTTACCTACAGGCCTTTGTAATCCAGAATAGAGAATGTTGGAACTTCATCAAACGGACAGTTGCATTCATAGTCCAACTATGGTATCTGATGATTATTATATATCTTTCTAAATATATACATCTTCATGTCAACAGAGGACACTTTGATGTGAGTTTTTTTTCTGTAGTTTTTTCCCCTTACCTTCTTGCTTTATGGAATATGGATTGAAGTAGATAATTTTACTATACTTGTTTTCAAAGTTTTATGACATAATTTCACAATATCATGAGGATCATGAACTTACCATGAATCTTATAATCAATTTTTGTATAAGATAGGGTGTAAACAATGTCGTCGATAAGGTTTCTCTTACCATGAATCACCCCTAGGCCTCTGTAATGAATTCACATGAAGTTTCAGGATCTGCTCTTAAAGTTTATTGCCAGAAGGAAGCTAAAAATGGGCAGGTTTCTCTTTACTGTTGCATTGACACAATTTTGGCCTGTCTTGATGCGAACGGGAAACTGTTTATGGCCTTACCAGAATCAGAGATATGCAATTCATCAAACAAATTATTGGACCATAGATTAGAGTTACTCATTCCTCACTTCAATCAGTTTCCTGATTAGACTAGGGTCAAACTCACATCATAAATGTTATTCTATTATATTAGAAGTATATAGTTGTAATACAGGTAATGCTAAAATTGCCCATCATCAAGGAGCATGAATGCGATACGGATATATCTCAGAACATGTGTTGCTGCATTAACTAGATGTTGTATATATGATTATTTTACTGACTTTACGTTATGTTATAGGTTGCTGTAAATACAGTATTATAAGATGAGAGGGAGTTTTTGGGCCACATTATCAAGTCTACAAATATGAAGTGCCTAACTCCGCCGTGAGTTTCTTTAACTTGCATACATTTCAGGAATCTATTTTTTTGAAGCAAATACATTTTTCAGTTAAAAAAATTGCCTGAAAAATGTGTTATAACTAATTGTTGGAGTAATTAATATTTCTAAATTTCATGCAATTGCCCTATCTTGATTTGGCAAGGGGATCTGGGCAATTTGATTAATTTGGTTTTTGCTGTCTCTATTTCAGGTCTGCATTGGAAGGAGAGTGTGGTTTCCTAGCTGCAAACCTTTATGCCAAGAGTGTTTTTGGTGAAGATGCATTGGTGAATGTGAGCATTGAAAATGAAGGAGATGGTAAATTGGGTGGATACATCAGAATAAGAAGCAAAACTCAGGGAATTGCTCTGAGTCTTGGGGATAAAATCACTTTGAAACAGAAGGGATCTGCTTAATAGAAGCAATTGCCCCAGTTTTCTCTCGTGCTTCTTCTCGGCTTGTATGTCTTGTCAACTACTTGTGTAGATTTGGGTGGCATCCATAACTTAGGTTATTGAGTGTGGTTTCCTAGCTGCAAACCTTTATGCCAAGAGTGTTTTTGGTGAAGATGCATTGGTGAATGTGAGCATTGAAAATGGAGGAGATGGTAAATTGGGTGGATACATCAGAATAAGAAGTAAAACTCAGGGAATTGCTCTGAGTCTTGGGGATAAAATCACTTTGAAACAGAAGGGATCCGCTTAATAGAAGCAATTGCCCCAGTTTTCTCTCGTGCTTCTTCTCGGCTTGTATGTCTTGTCAATTACTTGTGTAGATTTGGGTGGCATCTATAACTTAAAGCTTGGTGCAAGTTTCATTGAAGGGATTTCTAAATCATCATACACAAAGCATGCATATGACATTAAAGGTTCCTCCGTTAAGGTATGTATCGTTAGTGTTCGATGAACCTGAAGTATGCTTGAAGTTAAAGCCGCTGTTGCATCCAAATTATAACTTGTCATTGTCTTCAGTTAAATAGTCATTCCATTTGGAAGATGGGCTGTTGATTGTTTGTTATTTTTATTCTCAAATTAAACACTATTTTTAAACATGTATTTGGAAGGTCTTATGCAGTTGCAGAAAGCAGTTAAACTGCTAGATTCAGGGGCAGTAAGAGCCACTAGATTCCTCTGGCGTTATCCAACAGCTCGAGTTTTTCTATTTTTCTATTTGGTGAGATAAGTTAGTCAGTTGTTTAAATTATATAATAGTTGACACAAACCACTATAATTTTCTAACCTTAGAGATATTGCAATAGGTGTTTGTACATCTCTTCTTGATGTATCTCATGCATCAGCTTCAGGTAAAGACGATTGAATAATAGCAGTATATGACTATTTTTTTATATGGAGCAAATTTTATTGACACTAGGTATATTTTGATCCTCTACAATGTAGGTTCAAGCAGACAGTATGGCTAATAGAGAAGTTGCAGAATCTATGGGACTTACTAACCAGAGTTTACGATGAGTTATCTCAATATTCCATTTAGGACTTTTCTAATACATGTTTTCAAATGTACATTTTTAAACACTTGTTTGGGTGGCTTGATAACAGATCAGCAAATACTCAAGCATGCAAACCCAAAGAAAAACTGACAAGCATCTAATCTCATGGGGTGAATCTTAGAGAAACTGCTGCAGATTGGAGTTGGGAAAAATTGAGCTGAATGATAATTAAATGGATGGCAACATCTCTTTCTCGGCTAGATATTCCTGCAAATTGGATTATTTAATCATGTTTGTTCTGAAGAGTTTTTTTCCACATTTGATCATCTAAAGGACATTGTTCAAGACAATTTCATCTGGATGGTTTCCTTTGATCACTGGCTTGTCACATGTAGGTTATTGATGCATTAGATTTGATGATGATATCCTCCAAGTGTTTAAGATTTGAATCATAAGATATAATGTGAATTCATTTTCTGTGGAGTCATTTCAATAACTGTTATTTGTGATTGGATTATTTTATCAGTATTTAATATACATGATGTGTAGATCAAAGCAAAATCTTGTTTCTGAATGATATGGTTGTTGTTTACCTACAGGCCTTTGTAATCCAGAATAGAGAATGTTGGAACTTCATCAAACGGACAGTTGCATTCATAGTCCAACTATGGTATCTGATGATTATTATATATCTTTCTAAATATATACATCTTCATGTCAACAGAGGACACTTTGATGTGAGTTTTTTTTCTGTAGTTTTTTCCCCTTACCTTCTTGCTTTATGGAATATGGATTGAAGTAGATAATTTTACTATACTTGTTTTCAAAGTTTTATGACATAATTTCACAATATCATGAGGATCATGAACTTACCATGAATCTTATAATCAATTTTTGTATAAGATAGGGTGTAAACAATGTCGTCGATAAGGTTTCTCTTACCATGAATCACCCCTAGGCCTCTGTAATGAATTCACATGAAGTTTCAGGATCTGCTCTTAAAGTTTATTGCCAGAAGGAAGCTAAAAATGGGCAGGTTTCTCTTTACTGTTGCATTGACACAATTTTGGCCTGTCTTGATGCGAACGGGAAACTGTTTATGGCCTTACCAGAATCAGAGATATGCAATTCATCAAACAAATTATTGGACCATAGATTAGAGTTACTCATTCCTCACTTCAATCAGTTTCCTGATTAGACTAGGGTCAAACTCACATCATAAATGTTATTCTATTATATTAGAAGTATATAGTTGTAATACAGGTAATGCTAAAATTGCCCATCATCAAGGAGCATGAATGCGATACGGATATATCTCAGAACATGTGTTGCTGCATTAACTAGATGTTGTATATATGATTATTTTACTGACTTTACGTTATGTTATAGGTTGCTGTAAATACAGTATTATAAGATGAGAGGGAGTTTTTGGGCCACATTATCAAGTCTACAAATATGAAGTGCCTAACTCCGCCGTGAGTTTCTTTAACTTGCATACATTTCAGGAATCTATTTTTTTGAAGCAAAAACATTTTTCAGTTAAAAAAATTGCCTGAAAAATGTGTTATAACTAATTGTTGGAGTAATTAATATTTCTAAATTTCATGCAATTGCCCTATCTTGATTTGGCAAGGGGATCTGGGCAATTTGATTAATTTGGTTTTTGCTGTCTCTATTTCAGGTCTGCATTGGAAGGAGAGTGTGGTTTCCTAGCTGCAAACCTTTATGCCAAGAGTGTTTTTGGTGAAGATGCACTGGTGAATGTGAGCATTGAAAATGGAGGAGATGGTAAATTGGGTGGATACATCAGAATAAGAAGTAAAACTCAGGGAATTGCTCTGAGTCTTGGGGATAAAATCACTTTGAAACAGAAGGGATCCGCTTAATAGAAGCAGTTGCCCCAGTTTTCTCTCGTGCTTCTTCTCGGCTTGTATGTCTTGTCAATTACTTGTGTAGATTTGGGTGGCATCTATAACTTAAAGCTTGGTGCAAGTTTAATTGAAGGGATTTCTAAATCATCATACACAAAACATTCATCTGACATTAAAGGTTCCTCCGTTAAGGTATGTATCGTTAGTGTTCGATGAACCTGAAGTATGCTTGAAGTTAAAGCCGTTGTTGCATCCAAATTATAACTTGTCATTGTCTTCAGTTAAATAGTCATTCCATTTGGAAGATGGGCTGTTGATTGTTTGTTTGCATTTATGACTCCTCTGATTAGCTGTTGTCATTGTATTGTTTCTCTCTGAATTGCTCTCAGTCAATGATGTAATTCTTTTTTGATCTTTTAATGGCTCCCCTGCATCTATGTGAATCAAGATACTGTTGATGCAAATCAACCCATATATAAAGCAAGGTCTTATTTCACAGTATATATGTAGTTTACATAAATCACAAGTAACATGTAGTTTTTATAAGAAAAAACATGGAAAGATGAAATTTGATGATGTCCAGGAATGTAAGAAACAAGATCAAGTTTTGCGGCTGGAAAGTTCAAAAATAAAAACTTTACTTTTAAGGATCATAAACAGTAAAACACGAGTGACACAAGTCCATTGGAGCTGCCATTGTAATCCTTGGCACCTTCCTCTATTCACGGGTCCATTCCCATATGTTATTGTTTTCTTATTTAATTAGATAATTATGTTGATTACTATGATTACAATTAAGTGACACTTATGAAAATTTCAAGTTGCTTCACTCTTGAATGTATTATATAGGCCAAGACTATGAACCTTTTATGAATACCTTAACTCTATTGTTTAAACATGTTAGGTCCAATTAGGAAAGTTTTTGGAAACTGGTCTGAAGTGTGTCTGCTGTGGTTTTGGAAATAGAGTTAAGATGTCTGATATTGTATTTCTCAATTTTGGAAAATTCAATTAAGTTGTATGATTTATGTTGGCCCTGTTTTGGAAATGTCTGAAACTGTTTGAACAATGTTTGATATGGTTTTGAATTAATTCAGAAACTTTCCATAACCGTTTGATTCTTGTTGGGAACATGTTTTGGGATATGAATATGATAACTGCTCTTCAAAACTCTGATCTTGTATGATTAATGATGAAGTCCTTGTGTTATTTCCGTTTTGCAGCTGTTTTGGAAACCTGGTTTTAGAAGTCGCGTTGCGGTTTTACTGCTGTGAGAAAATTGTCACAATCCTGATGCTTCTTGATGTACTTGGCAACACATCTTATCTTCTTGATTTTGCCCAAGCGGGTGCCTCGAATGTACATGCCAAGAAGGAGACATCAAATGTTTCACCCTATCAACAAGTTGATATTTTCAAGTGCATTAGCGGTCATGAAGATTTCTTCCTATCGAGGTCTTGACCGTCATAAGCACTATAAGGTTCCTTGGTCTATTAACAAATTGGTGAAACTTATCCACTATTCCCTTTGTCCATTGTTTCCACTTGTATGAAACTTTTGTCTTGAATTTAGTACTAGAATTTAAATGCTAGACACTCAATGCTTGCTATTTGAATATTTTCACTCTGTTGCAACTTGACGATGGACTTCGAACTACTGTGTTATGTGTTTTAGTCAGGAAATTGTTCTTTTTTGTTGATTTTATGGGCGTATGATCACAAACAGGTATTGCGTGATTTTGTTACTGTGGATTCCTTTGTTCAAGATATATTTGCTCCTCTTGATCAACTTTTGGTGTGGTAATGGAAACTCCGTAAAGTTACCAGAAAAGCAATTAGAACCCCTTGTAGAACAACTGCGAGCTTCAAATCATTAAGGCTATGAGTCGCTCCTTCTGACTTCACTCCATATTCTACTTTTTTGCGAAAACGTCCAGGTTACTTACTCTTGAATCATGATTTCCATGCAGGTTCTCTGTGTTTCCATCCATGACACGCGTATTAGGACAACGAGCAATTCATCGCAACGATCATAGGACCGGTCATTAGCATGGAAAAACTACACTGCTCAGCTTATAATCCCCTGCAGCCTATTACGCACTTGAGTATCAGGTAGGCCAACTATCGGCATCTAGAATCCGTTGGCATTTATTAGCAACATCGTTAAATTCCCCCTGTTCTTTTTGTAGAATGTTGGCCTTTTAGTGGATGGTTTATGATGTACTTCGCGGCGATTAAGTCTGCATAACTTCTTGGAATGGTTTGTTAAAACTCTAAATGAAGATGATGTGGGCCATTCTTTCTTTTCCCTTCGGATTTCCGGTTTGGGGTTGCTTGGTAGTTTTTTGCTGAGTTTTGGGTAGTTGTTATAAGCATAGTCACAGGACTTGTGATTGTTGATGATTGACTCTCCACATTATCCTGAATTTGGTTTACAATTTTGTAATTTAATTTGTGGTATTTTATATTGTAGTTACTTTTGGTTTAAGTTTAATTAATTTTATGAAAGGGAATGATAATGGTGGTAGATTATTGATGATGAATGGTTTTAAGGTTGTGGTGATTTGTTGATGAAGGTTAAACAATTAGTTCATGCTTATGTTTTGTTGAATTGGTAGTGGTGTAGTTGAATAGGCTTGTGGAGCTTGAAGAGGCTTCACTGCAAATTTAGAATTATGATCATTAGGCCCTGGCCGGGTCTCCCAAATTCATTCGGATAGCTAATATACATTCAAAGCTTCTATTACTGTGTATACCCAAATTTCAAAACTCCCATCGCACTTACGACCATTGCATTGGTAACATTTAATTTAAGTTACAGTATGGGATGAATACTTTAGTCATAGGTTGAATTGAAATTTTATCATCTATTGTTAAAACATGTAAAAATATCTTGTTACATAGACTTCAAAAATCCATTGTTAGTCATAGGTTGAATAGAAAATACTTGATATATTCCATTTTTTTAATTAACATTTTATTGCAATTTCCATATTTTATATAACTTTTATATAATACTTTATCTTTAAAATGTTATTGGAATATTGGAATAGTTCATAAAATTTGGCTGTTGTCAAATTTAATCAATGTAATGTTTCATCTAATTTTTCAATAGATGTCATCAACCTTTCTTAATTGATGCATCAACAAACCTTTGCAACTACTACTAAATTCAGTGCCAAACTTCATTGTAATGACCAATTTTACACATATAAAAAAATGCTTAATATCTTATTTCAATTCCAAACAGTAATATGTATTGATACTTCTAATTAGTTCACTATGTAATATGTATTGATACCTTTAATTAGTTCACCGTCCATGTTATGTCATACTATCATCGTTCTTTGAAACTCAATTTTCACGGGTCACTATTACAATATCTTTTTTATTTTAATTAACAAATAGTTATTAGTAATTTTATAATAACAAATATATATATAAGTAACAACCAACCCTTATCGAATGATCTAAGATATAAATGAACTTACCCGTGCGGACGCACGAGTCTTCTACTAGTATGAAAAAACAAAATAAAAAGACAAGTGTGACAAAGAGAGTGGTTTCTAAAGCAACACCTGGAATTATGAAAGAAAAGAAAAAAGTGGGGCCCTTTAGGAAAAATAAAAGCGTGTATGGGAGTATTATGGAGAGTGAGGGCATAATAGAGGTGATAGTGGGCCTTTCCCTGGGGGAGGATATTCAGCTAATGGACTCCCTTGAATCCAAAGGTCTTGGGCCTATTATGGATATATCGCGAACTCCGAAAGACCCAGGCCAAATGTTCCTAGGTCTCGGGGGTCAATGAAAAATAGTCACAATATCCCAATGGTGAGGCATGAAATTCATATTCCCACTGAGCCGACGGACATTGGAGAAATAAATGGTGGAAGAGATGCAATAGAAGTAAATGTAGATGAAGTGCAGGAGATGGACGAGGACTCTGACATGGAAGTGGTCTAAGAAACACCAAGAAACGATAGAGGGCTTGGTCAATCTCAGAAAATTGTCTTGAAGGTTAGTAAGCCCTTTACTATTATCATGTAGTAGAATTGTCGAGCAGCAGCGAGTAGGGCATTTTGTCATTTTTGTAAAAGCTACTTATATAAGGTTCATCCAGATGTTATGGTGACTATGGAAACGAGATTAAGCCCTTTTAGTTTGGAGAATACGTTCACGATGCTGGGGTTTGACAAGTTAATATGCTCGGAGGTTAGGAGGTTTTCTAGAGGTATTGTAATGGCTTGGAAGTTTGATAAAGTTGAGGTAGAGGTTATGAAAATCCATTTTCAATTTCTGTATATGAAAATAAAATTCCTAGTAGCTGAGGAGTTTCTCTTTACGCCAATGTATGCTAGTTCAAAATCTGAAGGTTGTAAGGAGATGTTAGATGAATTGATCAACGAAGCAAAGCAAATTCAACAAGGGTGGCTTATTGGAGGAGATTTCAAAGATATATTGAATGTCTTGGATAAGAAATGTGGTAACTCTGTGTCCAGTAGAAGGATCGAAGTGTTCAGAGAGAGGTTCAACGTGTGCAAGCTAATGGAGATGGATTTAGTCGGTCGTCGATTTACTTGGAGAGGCCTAATGTTTCATGAAGGAAGGAGAATCTATGAGTGTCTTGATCGAGCCTTTTGCAATGCAATTTGGAGACTCCAATTTCCAAATGGTTTTGTTAAAGTTCTCCCTTGTATGGACTTCTCAGACCACCATCCGATAATTATCAACCTTCATGACACTAATATGGAAGCATCAGTAGATTTTTCTTTGAGAGTGCATGGTTGTTAGAGAATCAATATCAAAATATTGTGAAGGAAATTTGGTAGAGCAACCATCATGTCATGGAGAATATGCCACAGTTTAGAACCAAAGTTTTTTAGTGGAAGAAGTTCACCGTTCACAGTGTTGACAGACATAGGAAGCACCTGCTTAGAAGAATCAATGGAATTCAACAAGCCTTACAAGATGGAAGGGGGCATAGAGGTTTACTTTAGCTTGAACAAAAGTTTCAGTTGAAACTAACCAGGTGCTTCATCAAGAAGAGCTCTTGTGGTTCTAGAGGTAGAGAGCTAAATGGCTTATTGACGGAGATCGAAACACTAGGTACTACCATATTAAAGCTATACAGAGGAGAAGGAAAAATCAAATTGTTATGATTAAGAATGAGAATAGTCATTGGGTGGAGGAAACTGAACAAATTGGAAATCTCTTCAAAGATTTTTACCAAAACCTCTACTCCAAAGACATGTCTATTGGGGAGTGGCTAGAAACAAATAATACCTTTCCCAAGGTCAATGCAACAATAATGCAAAAGCTTAATAAAGCAATCACAAGCGGCGAAGTTAGTTAAGCTATGTTTGGCATGGCTCCTTGGAAAGCTCCTGGCCCAGATGATTTCTCAGCAGGTTTTTACCAAAAGTCGCAGCCTTTCTATTGGTGAGAGCATATGTAACTTTATTAAGGAGTTTTGGGGTAAACCTGAGCGTCAAAAAGAGGTAAATCAAATGGAAATCTGTTTGATCCCCAAAGTTACTAACCCTATGCACGTGCATCAATTTCCCCATATCTCTGTGTAACTCAATCTATAAATATATGAGCAAATTGATTGTGAATAGTCTGAAGGAGTGTATTGATGATTTGGTTGGGCCTTTTCAAACCATATTTATATCAGGAACAAGTATACAAGAGTTACCACATAGTATGAATAAAAGTCAAGAAAAGATAGGGTATTTTGTTGTGAAAGTTGATTTGGCTAAGGCTTATGACAACCTTAGCTGGAAATTCGTCCACACGGTGCTTAATGAAGAAGGATATCCACAAATTCTTATTCAAGTCATCATGAATGATATCACGTATGTTTCAATTAGCATAAGGTCAAATGGGAACCAAACCATTTATTTCAACTTTGCAAAAGGATTACGACAGGGAGATCCAATCTCACCCTATCTTTTCATGCTCTGTATGGACAAATTATCGCATATGACCATGGATTCGATGGTGGTTGGTAGGTGGAAAGGTATCAAGACAGATAGAAGGTGTACAGTAATTTCCTACTTAATGTTTGCTGATGACCTACTCTTATTTGGGAAGGTGACAGACAAGCAAATGGAGTGTGTTAAGGATGTTCTAGAAAGCTTTTGTAGTATGTCTGGTCTAAGAATCAGCAATAATAAGACTCGAGTCCTCTTCTCTAGTAATACTCTGACTCATGTGAAAAGAAATCTTATTAGAAGGTCTGAATATAAAGAAACAAAGTAGCTAGGGTTGTACTTGGGGGTGCCCCTCACTGGGAGACACATGAGAAGCAAGGATTTCAACCACATAAATAGAAATATTAAGGCTAAACTAACGAGCTGGAAAGCTCGACATTTATCTGTTGCAGGCAGGACGACCTTGAACAAGGAGGTTATTGAAGCGATTCCAACACACACTATGATGACTTTCACTTTGCCAAAGGAGTGTATCAAGGAAATTCAAAAGTTGCAACGAGATTTCATATGGGGAGACAACAAAGAGCATAAACACATTCATGCTGTCAAATGGAGTACGCTTATGCAACCTAAAAACATGGGAGGTTTGGGCCGCAGGAATTTAGTCCACATGAATTTAGCATGTCTAGCTAAACTGCGCTGGAAACTGATGACTGGAGATAATAGATTGTGGTGTCAAGTTTTTAGGAGAAAATACGACATAGGAGACAATGGACTCTACGCAATTATTGTCAAACCTCAAAATTCGAGCTTGTGGAAAAAATTGTAACTATGTTGCATGATTTGCAGGATTTGACATTGTGGAGCATAGGTAATGGCGAAAGTGTAGAATTTGGCATGGTCAATGGTTAAGATCTAGTATTATTTAGCAGAACATGGGAGGGGATAGAATTTTACAGCAACTGAATAAAGTGGCAGGCTTAGTGGATGATAATCAAGAATGGAATATCTGGCTGTTTAACAGTTTATTTGACAGAAACATAGTTGAAGAGATTACAACCATTTACCCCCTTTAGATGAGCATGGAGACAAAGAGTGTTTGTGGAAAACAACCCTTAGTGGTAGCATTTCAGTAACAAGTGCGTATGAGAGCTTTGCATGGAGGCATGAAACTGAAGTTGACCCTTCCTAGAAACTCATTTAAAGACTTAAATCTCCTGAAAAAATAAAGTCTTTTGTGTGGTTGATTAATCATGGGAGCTTGCTGACCAATGCATATCTCCATAACCTTTCTATAGGTGTTCTTTGGTGCACATACTTCCCAAATGCAAATAAGGATATTCTTCATGTGCTAAGAGATTGTGGGGTGGCAAGCAATGTCTGGAGACACCTTGTTAGAGAAGATCATTAGATTGAGTTCTTTGAAGAGATCCTCCAAAACTGGATTCTACACAATTTAGTTGGCAGGTAAAGGTGCGAAGGTTCCTTAAATTATGGAGAGGTTTGGGCGACAACGTGTCATACATTGTGGTTTTGGAGAAATTAAAGAAAACATGATGAGGCTTACATTATGCCTAGTAACCTACCTGGTAGAATCTTGGACATGGTAACAACATATAATGAAAGTGGAGCCCTTCAACGAGGAGTCAATTCAAATCGTCTGATATAGAAGAACATTCCGCCATAAGAAGTTTGGATCAATCTGAATGTGGATGGGACGGTGACCAATCTTTCAAAGGCTACTTGTGACGGGCTTCTCCGTGATCACCTGGGGAATATGTGCGGAGGTTTCTCGAAGCATGTTGGAGTTTGTAGCGTAGAAGTAGTTGAAGCTTGGGGTGTGCTCGAGGGATCAAATTGGAGGTCGATAGAGGATACAAGCAAATTGAGCTTTGGTCAGATAACAAGAACATTGTTGGTAGTCTCTATGGTGCAAAACACTACATGGGTACAACAAAGAGCCTCTTGGAGCAAATCAAAAATCTAACTACGGGTGACTATATTGTTCGTTTCATTCATATTTACAGAGACGTTAATCGGTGCGTCAACACTTTGGCACTGTTGGCAAAATGAGTCCTTGTTTTGATACCGAAATCTTTGTTCTTGATAGTTGTCTAGAGGAATTACTTATGATTAATGAGAATAGATTATGGGTGTGTTCAGCCCGTGTTTATTTCTTCACCTAATTTTCTTTTGGGCCTTGGCCCTCTTTTTAATAAAAAAAACAATTTGTGTTAGATTAAAGAAATTAAATGTATTAATTAAATATTATTAAATAGAAATAAATAGAAAATAAAACATAAATAATATTTTTTAGTATGAATTTAAAAGTGATTCCATGCCAAATCACTTCCCTGTTATATCTCTATAAACTATTTTATTTAAATTCTTAAAAAAAAAGTTTACTATTTTATCTTTGTTGGAACTTGGTACCGTTAACGGTTTTACTGCTAAGTCGGGTTATGAAACAATGCTTCATACTTCGTTTTCCGCAGTAGATGTTGCAGGTATGGAGTTTGCTTACTCGTTACTTTGGAATCTTTGGTTCCGTTTAAAGTAAGAGCGTTTGAATGGAGGAGTTTTTTTAATAGATTACCATCGAGAGATCAATTACTTCGGCGCAATATTACCCTTAACTCTGAAACCTCCCGTGTTTTCTGTAATTCTGAACTAGAGACTTTGGAACATGTTCTATTTGGTTGTCTTATTTCTAATACTATTTTGACAGAGATAGCCGTTGGATTAGGATGGAAATGTTTCAAACTGTTAATGTTTTAAATAGTTTTGTCTATTGGGCTTCGTATCCATCCAAGAAGAACGTGACAAAGCGTAAAGTTGGTTGCATTTGGCTGACTGTGTGTTGGACTTTGTGGAAGACGAGGAATGATATAGTGTTTAATAACGCAACTTGGAATGTTTCGGACATGCTTTGGAACATCAAAGCTTTGGTCTGGAGATGATTTTTTATAGGTGAAATTAATAGTTTCAAATGTAACTTTTTTGAATTTTGTAATTTACCATAACATTATTTAGCGTAGTTATATTTGGTTTTAATTTTTTCATTGTTGTGGACTTGGTCCTATTTCTTGCTTTAAAAAAATATGTTCATTGGTGAGACATTCTAGATCAATTTTTAGGCTGAATTGTTTTTTTTTAGGTAAACAATAACTATTACATAAGAGTACTAGGGTACTCCAATAGTTGATCCGAGATAAAAAAAAAAAAAACTTAATTATAAATTGAAATTTATTTTCATTTTCTTTTATAGAATCGAGAATAAAATTATATTAAGTCAGCCACCTAAAGTCATCATTATAGCCTTGTAGATAGTAGAAAGAGTAAAGCCTTAGAATTAATTGTTATTATTTATAGTCGACCATCTCCTACGATCCCTGGACCTGGCTGCAAAAAAATTATATTCATAAAAAATTATTGCTTAACTTTCTTACTATGACTTTGGTGGTCCACTCTTAAAATTTTAAGACTTAATAGTACAATATAACTTGGAGAGTGAGTAAACAAAATATGAATACTTCAACTAGAAAGATTATATAAAGTGTGTAAGAGAAAATTTAGGTTGGATTCCTCTCTAAAACAATTATCCAAAAAAATTCTAACAATATTTTTTTCGACATGTATAAAATTAAACTCAACACCAATTTTAATCTTTGTGTTCATATCCCGTAATACTTGTCATGTTATTACTTGCAGCGACTTTGGCGCACTTGTCAATTAAGCAACAAATTTTAATATCGTTGACAAAGACTATTAAATTTTTTTTAATTCAATTACTTACTAGTTGAAATTTTTGTTGTCAATAATTGTCTAACCTTATATGGGAAGTCAGTCACGGCTAAATTTTTCTTTGTCGCATAAATTGAAAAAATTGCTCGTGCAATTCGAATTGAGAATCAATTAAAGAAATAAAAAAGAGGGGCAAGAAAAAAACAATGAGACACCCAAAATGAATCTAAGTCATGCATCAACATGAAAGATCCATTAGTTGATCAAGGAATAGTTTTTGGATCTGAAAGACTACTTTAAGACTATGGTAGACGTACACTCGAAGATAATAGATTGACCGTTGTCAATCAACACGTAACTGCAACCAATTTCGAATTCAAGTCTGTGTTACATTGCTAATTAGTCAAAATAAATTTCATGAAGGTGAGAGGCTAGGTGTGAACCGTTATGCTTTAGGTAATATGTGTCTCAATTAAGACATGTCATCTCCCATTGAGGGAGGGGTATTTATAGAGGCTTTAGGCCTAGGGCTTCTTTGGAAAGGTCACTGCCATCTAGTTAATTGTGGATCGATGAATCCCTATTTCTAAGAAGGATGTGGGCCAGTTATTGACCATGGCTTCTCTATGTCATAGAAATGTATTATACCAAGGTGTACACCTGCCTATTTTTATGGATAATTACCCGAGTCCGTGCCCATATCCATTTTTGCGGGTTCTTACCGTACCCATTATGGATAATTTTGAGGGTGCCCATTGGGGATGGGTCAAATTGCCATCCCTAGGTTACATATCACTTGTATTATTTTAAAGCTTTATGCATTGTTTATTATTGATGTTAAACTGTTCTTAAACTGGTTTTAAAAGTTAAACAAGTTGTCTCAATATCTGGTCAAACATTTGTCTCCTAAGGAACAAAATTTTCAATTGACATCAGAGCAAGCACCTTGTTCTATATGGGTGAGCTCCATGAAAGTTATTTTATATTTAAATGGACAACACTAAGGATGGACGGTTTGTCAATAGACCACCTGTTATGGATGACACAAATTATGATTATTGGAAAGCCAAAATAATGGCTTTTCTCAAATCCATAGACAACAAAACTTCGAAGGTTGTGATTAAAGGTTGGAAACATCATGTGGTTACATCAAGATGGTACAACAAGTTTGAAGCCTGAAGCTG
Source organism: Lathyrus tuberosus (assembly GCA_022829125.1). NCBI lineage: Eukaryota > Viridiplantae > Streptophyta > Magnoliopsida > Fabales > Fabaceae > Lathyrus > Lathyrus tuberosus. The sequence goes on along the minus strand of JALAZF010000414.1, from coordinate 1,827,354 downwards.
ATAGGTCCAAGGATGTATATTCATCATTTAATATATAACAATTCGGGTCAATTTTAAAAAAGCTTTTTTTTGCAATCTTTTAGTAATTTTGTCCCTTCATAAAACTGGTTATGTTTAGTCTGTGGGGCGAGTTCGGAGAAGCACGTTTGGATTAGCCCCAATTTTACTTCAAAAAATACAAAACAACGGGTATTTTGAAGATACATCTCCGTAGAAATCCTTTGTGTCAGAAAAAATAGGGTGATTCCGGATATGCATATTTGGAATATTCTTTGAGAAAAGAATAGGGTTTCTAAGGTCCATAATTATCTAAAACTAGAATAAATAAGGGGTCTCTCATCTCATGTTGTTTACAAAATCACACCACACAAGAATGAATATACATTAGCATGTTGCATTTTTCTACTTCAACGGAGTGAATCGCTAACTTGAATTCAAGGTCACATAGTACATCCCTCTTTTAGATCAGAAATCGATACTAGAGAAACTCCTACAATACCCAGACAATCGAAAAATTGTGAAACTCGAGTACCGTTCACTCTCGATTGACATCGAAGAGAAGATTCAGTTCAGCAAGTTTGAAATGAAGACATATGCAGATTTAAGGGTTATGTGGATTACATTTCAACATTAAAAAACAAATGGATTAGCTGAAGTGGACGCGACAGGTTGAAGTGGATGCGACGATTGCCAGATCCATTGAAGATATTTTAAAGATGTTGCAACCTCTTGATAAAATTTAATGATAAATTTATGTTATTGATTATCTATGTAATAACGATTATCTATATAATGTTGCGCATTTTGATTTTAATCTTTGTTTTACTTCAAGTTTTTGCATGTGTTACTACTGGTTTGTGGTTTGAGCATACGGGTTGTATTTCGGGGATGCATTTCTAAATTGACCCTAATATAACTACAGAGATGCATCTCCGAAAATATTTTTGGGCAACATGGACGACTCACTCGGAAAAGTGTTGATGGTGTGTAATTTGGACGCGTCCAAAGAAACGGAATCCAAAAGACTTTGTGACTTTTCAGCATGGTGAACCAACACCCCCAAAGGTGAGAAAAGTAATGCCCTTTCATTTTTGAAAACCGTATCTACCAAATAACCCGACCAAATCCTTTTTTTTTTTTGGGTTAATTTAAATAGGTTTGGTTGGATTTATTAGATTTATCCAATGTATATACACCCCTAATTGTGACCATACCATACAATACAAGAATAACTCTCTTGAAAGTGTGTAGTCACTAATAGCATATATTTTCAAAATCACTTAGATTTATCAATACAGAATATAAAGACAAAAACAAAGGTGATGAGTATGAGCTTGGAGATAGTGTTTCCATTTAATGAATCCCTTGGATTTATTTTAAGCCTTTGGAGGTTAAAACTTATTATTTGCTTCATACTCAATTTCGATACTGATAACAGTGAACTTCAATTATTAGTTATGTGTATGCCTCTAATTTTGAATATTTTTATACAAAGTTTTATGAGTATGTATAAATTCCTTGTAGTGTTACCTTAAACTTCAACGTAGCAACCATACTTGCTATTTCACTATAGTATTTTGACTACATAGAGTGTGATATAGTTAGTAGTTACAACTGTTCTAAATTCATGTTTGTAAATGAATCGTCACCGTATAAACTGGTTATTGTAGAATTGAGTTAGATTCTATATAAATTTTAAGATAGTGATAGACACTATCGAAAAATTATTTTTGATGTTATTAAAATTATCGATTTCCATGATTGGTTAAGCCCAGTTTCAACCTCCTAAACAAAAACTCAAAACACAAAACAAGTAAAACTACTGATTTCTCAAATGTTTAATGTTTTGTAAGATGAAACTCAATTTTTAAAATCTATTTAAAATTCTGTTTTTTTTAACAATTTTCTTATTAATTGCATTAGCTTAATTTGAGAGTTTCTGAGAAAAAGGCAACCCTGCTGCCACAATACTAGTAAAAGGATGGAAAGTTAGCAACAGGAAGCCATAATATATTGTTGAGTATATGTGATACAAGAAGGTTAACTTTTCAACTTTTTTGCAATTTCAGCAATGTATTTACCCTGGTAAAAGGCCTGCTGAAGCTCTAGCTCCGTCGGTTGACGAGTTCCGTCGCCTGCGAAAGTTCCAGCGCCGTACGCCGAGCCTCCTTTCACCTCATCCATCTCGTACATGCCACTGCCAAAGGTGTATCCAAGGGGAACAAAGAGCATACCATGATGAGCTAACTGAGTTATAGCAGTCCATCTACAACCATCACATAAAAGAACGAGTTATTGACAGTAATAGTCTATGAAGCATAGACTCTGACGCGACATGGAGACAGGGTTTCAGACATGTCAACAATTCTAATGTCAAAAAACATAAGACACAGACACTGATACATATAAAATAGACCAAACATTTTACGATTAAACTACTAACTTTTGCATATGTCATTAGGTAAAGTTTCTTAAGATAGATGTGAAAGGGATACTCACGCCGATAGTTCTTGGCCTCCCCCATAAAATCCAGTACTCCAGAAGATTCCAGCAGGTTTGCCTGCGAGTGCTTGAGACGCCCACAACTCCCCAGTAGCGTCGAAGAAGGCCTTGAGCTGGCTTGGCATCATACCGAAACGAGAAGGAAAACCAAATATCAAAGCATCTGCTTCCACAAGTTGTTCTGGTCTGATGTCAGATATATCATCTGGTTTAGGAGGGGCTTTCATCTTTTCCAATATTCGATCCGACAGAATCTCAGGTACCTGTTTTCACCAAACACAAAACAAACTACTAAGACTAAGTTGATTCTAACTAAAGAGGAATTCAATTATTTTTTGCCAAGACACTATTTAGATTCTAACATATCTGACACAAACGCGTAACAAGTCACCGACAAGTAGCACCGGTAATAATTTGCGAAAATGAAACATGTGAACGTTTTGAAGTCTAGGTTAGTCATGATTCAACCATGACAAAACAAAACAATTAGCGACCCTATTTAACCACATTTTGGCACGGATAAATATTAGGAATTAGTGACAAATTTTGGACCATGTGCGGTAGATCGCCTATCACGCCGTCAAACACGGACGCCGAACACACCATGACACCAACACAGATTCTAATTAACAAATAATTGAAAAATTACCCTCCAGAGTGTTGCTTCAACACCTTCAATTGAAGCTGCCCCCTTGTGTACTTCTCTTGCCATAGTGTCCACATGTCCATACAAAGAATAATATCTGCAAAAATTGATGCAAGACATAAGATTCCCAAAACCATAATACTAAAATTTCTTATATCAACATTATGAATGCTTAAAATTGAATACATGCTTACACAATGTAGACTTTGGTGATTGTCATCTTCAAAGTGATGGATCAAGATGAAATACTAATGAATCCTATCTGGATGACAACAAATTGAAGATTAACTTTGATCAGAGTAATGATTTTGAGAAACAAAGAATATGCAAAAGCAATCGAATTAAACCTCTGATTTCTGCCTGATAATTGATTATTGTTGTAAAATAACTAATAAAGAGTACAGAATGTTAAAAAAACAGTGACATATATTAAATTTGTATTTTTATATGGATTCTTGTGTGGTGTGATTGAAGAAGCAAGACATGCGTCCGGTATTTGTTAAGTGCTGTTGATTGAATTGGATAAAGACAGAGAGCTAAAGCTTACGTGCCGATGATGGAAACATGTTCATCCATCTATGCCAAAATAAATAAATATTCTTATATTTTTATTATTGAATTTTATATAACAAGGATTGTTTTATTTATTTTAATTTTTTTATTATTATAGCAGCCAACACATATTTAAATTAAGGTGAATTCTTATTTACTCATTTCAAAAAGTTGAATAGAATTATTTATAGAGAAAATTAGACTACATTAGATTGAAAATTTATAAAATTTAAATTATTAAATAAATAATTAAATATAATAAAATAATATGACATTAATGGATTAATTAAAAATAAACTATTCAATTTTTGTGATGGATAACGAAGTTGTCTCCTTCAATTAAATTCCTGGAGAACAAGACATGTGTACTAGAAAAGTATACACCAAGTTACTATGCATCCTAAGCATTTAAGATTCATTAAGTGCCTTATAGCCATAATCCCTTGATTGATAGTGTTTTTAATGATCATAAAAATCCAGATTAATTTGTATGTATCAGGCCAGCTGCCAATTTATTATAAGAGAAGTGCTAGAAGCACTTCTTTTTACACTCTCGTGGTTGAATAGTAGATAGGTTCTTCACTTCAGAAATAGATCTCACATAAAATAGTAGGATTCACTTATGTTTTATCTAATAAATATATAACTCACGTCTGTATAATATATATTTATGTATTTTTTTATATTTATATATTTTAATTTATATTTATATATAAAAGTGTATGTATGTCAATTTAAAAAAATCTATCAATATTAAATCATTATGTATTTAATATACGTGTTTGTTTTAACAATAAATTGTTTGAAATTCTTTTAATATTTTTAAAAATTTAAAATTATATGATATTTCATATTTAATCTATTTATTTTTAATAGAAATATGAGTTACAAATATATAAATATTTACATACTAGAATATGGATATTAATTGTGGCGTCCAAATGAATATAGATTCGAGTATGAGACATACTCATTTTTTTGCATTATTTAAGACAAAAGATAAAATGATGTATAGTGCATTATTTAATATACACGTTTTTGTGCATTATTTAATATAAAAGATAAAAATGATGTATAGTGCATTATTTAACATACATGTTTTGTGCATTATTTAATATAAATAATAAAAATGATGTAAAATGAATGATTTAATACCGTATACTACATGTTTTTGTTTAACATGATATAAAATCGCATCATACATATGAAAGGGGGAGGAAGTCAATATTTGGGTGTGGGTAGACATCGACACATATATGCATTAGATTAAAGTGAAAACGTTTATCATAAGGATTAATTTCATTTTACTCTGTCATATACGCTAAAAGGAATTTAATTGATTGATTTGCAACGGAAATTAAATAACAAAATAAATTGCAAAAATTAAAAGGATATGGTAAGAGAAATTGCATCGTATATTTATATAGATTTGGTTTAATGTTGGCCAGTTCTGTCCGTTAGAGGTGTTGAAATTTTAGTATTAGATATGAGATGTCGAAAGAGATGTTACGACAGTAATATCTACAACTGTTATCAACTTAAGAACAAGGTAAGAAACACAGTAAGAAGACAATAAAAGACACAAACAATTGTTAACCCAGTTCGGTACAACTCACCTACATCTAGGGGTTACCAAGCTATGAAGGAAAATCTACTATAATAGTATTAGTTCAAAGGTAAACTCCATCGTTTTCAACTTCACCTAATCACTACCCATGCAATTTCTATCTAAGACTCTCCTAGATATGAGAAACCTCTCTCACTTCCTACCAGTCACAAACCAGTGACAATACAACAACACAAAAATATAAGTAAACACACTTCTAAGTACAATACTTAGTTTTGCTTAAAAATTTCAACTAAGAACAATACACTCTTGCTTAAAAGCTTTAGAGTGAACAATTAACAATGAACAATCAGTCTACCTCAATGTATCAAAAGATACATGAGTGACATAAAAAAAAAACAACACACTCAAGGAACTCTCAAACCCTAAACCCTTATTTGTGCACACACGACTTCTTCAATGATAATCCTTAAGTTTTTAGGTTTAGAAGGTCTCTTTATATAGACTCTTGTAGTATGGGCTTGGACTCTTCAATCAAATCCAATCTTTCAGTTGTAAATCGCCTGCAGAATTTTCTCCCCAAAAATTGGAACAAATCTTCAAAGTTTCCTAAAAGATCTCCAAGATCATTTTTATGAAACCAAATCAAATCTGCAATGTTCCTAAAATATCCTTGCTTAGCTGTGCGTGTATGAGAACTAAAAACATCCATTATCTCATATTTTAAAATCAAATCTTCAAGGATTTAAAATGCAGAATTGTTCTGATGTTTTGGTATAACATGTCAGAACATCTGTCAAGAAAAGTAACAGCAGACTCTGCTGTACCAATTGGTCAAGATGTCATGACATCTTGCTCAACATCTGGCTATGATACATGCTCTCCAAATTAAGCATGTTTTACCAAAGATGTTGCGAATCATAAAGTCACAGACCTAACAATTTCCCCCTTTGGAAAATTTTAGCTAAAACAACCATTGCACAATAGTTCAGGAGAAGAGGAATAACACCACAAAAACAAAGCACAAACTACATGAAAAACATGTAAACTTTGTACAAACTGCAAACACAAGCTACATGAAAAACATGTAAACTTTGTACAAACTGCAAACACAAGCTACATGAAAAACATGTAAACTTTGTACAAACTACAAACAGAAGGATACCAGAGATAAAATGCAGCTACAAATTATTAGAGGAATACAACTCCTTGAGAATCCAGAAATCTCCAGAGATTAGATGTCAAGACATGTGGTCTGACATCACATTAACACAGCTCCAACACAGCAACCTCAGACAAGTTCATTACTCCCCCTGACACACATAACCAATACTCTCCCTCAAAGGGAAAACCAAATGCAGCAACCAATAATAGAAGCACATGCAGCAAGAGCCTCACTAGTAACTCAGAGAACTAGAATAATAGACAACCATAGAGTAACCAAGGTTCCCCACAAACACATCATGTCAGAACATGTGATTAACCCAATCTTCATCAGCATCCCCGACAGAGTCATGCAATTGAGCATGACTTTTCTTGAAGGACTTCATCTTTGTCACAGACTTTTTCCTTGTCCTAGATGCTACAGTAGATGATCCGACAGATGTCACACCATTGGACTCCACCTTCTTTTGACCTGTACTCTTATCCTTCTTAGCTTCCAGCAAATGACCCTTTTCAGCATCAACATTTTTGGAGGACTGACTCATATTGAAACACAGCTTGGTAGAAGGCAGAAGCAGTAAGGTTTTGGATTTAAAGAAAAACTTTGCTTGTATAGCCTGATCAGTCAAGGAGAATTTTTTTTTGAATAAGGTGTAATTATCCTTGTTATCAGAGCACCGCCCACATATGAGAGAGACACTCTTTTGTCCCTTTTTCTCTCTTTCCAAGCTTTGACTACAACATTTGAAATGACACTCTCTATGTCATTGAAAATTGTTTTTCTTGAAAACACATGCACCGTTTTCAAGCCTCCTAAACTATAATTTCTATAACTCTTAATCAGTACAAATTCCCAAAACACCCCTGACAAAATAATGACCAGTCACAATGACCTTGTCCAACTATGCAGAGTGAAAATCTTTGAAAGTCCTGATTATGACCAGCTAGTCACAGTACAATGTCATGACATCCTATTTGACATTGTATTCTTTTAGCATCCATCTTAACTGAAAGCAACACCTTCCTAAGAACAAAATGTATAATTGATGATCCAAGAGACAAGATTGTTTCTCAATGAAGAACTTTCCTTAGACCAAATTAGAACCATACATAGCAGAATAAAAAAACACCAATCCCACACTTCAAGAACCACAAAAAACACTGTCAAGATATCTTGTCTGACATCACAGAACCAGTAGCAGAACTCCCCCTGAATTGCATAACAAAATTAAGGACAATGTCATGACACAATGTATTCAAGCATACACAAAGTAATGGAAGCACATATAACTTGGTGGAAACACACATTCTTGACCATCTTCAGGTGATTTTCCACCTCTTTCCCCTGTCAAAGATCCTTCTGCACTTCTTGTTGTTGTCATATATTTTATGAGTGTTGACACTGAACTCCCTTGCCACAGCCTTAAAACAGGTCTTCTTCAAACCAACCGTTCTATCTTGTAGAGATCTTTTGTTCCATCCCTTAACAATGGCAACTTTCTTAGGCTTATTATACCTCAGAGAATAGAGGAAATATACAATATCTGTTGCATTCCTCTATAGCTGTAATTGCCATAAATTATTAATAGGGCAAGTGCCTAGCCCACTGCTTATGTTTTCAAATTTATTTGCATATAAGGATATAAGGGCAAGAGACCAGATTGCTTTTGCAAAAGATATTTCTGACAAACCTCTTAATGATTATGAATTGGCTCTTCAAGAGTTTGTCATGACTGGCTTTAACAGAGCCAAACCTGCATCCATGATCTATGGTGTAAGTAGAAGCAAAAGAGAAAAATCTTTTAATCCAAGGACTGAAAACTTGGTTAAACCATCTGACCCTCCTTTTTCAAGCTCCGCTAAAAAAGGGTTGTACTCTCATTTTGTGCCTGCTAGTAAAGAAAAGGGTTCAGACCAATCAGAAACTATAACTGTAAAGTCAGAGGTACTGAAGAAATCAGAACCTGAGACCTTAGAGTCAAAGGTTTTGAAGAAGATAAAACCTAAGACATCAAGGTACAGGGCTCTGAATGGCCCATACCCTAAGGTTATGAATCATTCAAGACAACAAACTTTTAAATCTAAAGTCTTGAATGATCCAAAGCCTTATTACAAAACTAGGCTCAAAATAAGAGAAAGCCTGTCAAAAATAACGCTAATGGACCCATTAAAGTATGAGTACCAAAGAGTGAGATTGTCTGTGATGTAGATATGCTAAAAGGAAAGAACAAAACAACAGTTTCAGTTCTAGGACAGTGGCTAACTACAACATAAAACAAAATAAAAGCCTATGTCCTAAATTCTAACTCAGAAGGAGGAAGAAAATATGGAATCTGGAAGAAACCAGTAAGGCAAGATTACTGGTACTGGGAAAACTGAAGTTGATTAATCAGATGTTGTTTTTTTAGATGCTTAACTAATCTCTAGAGCTCATCTAGTTAATATGGCCTCTAAGAAGGCTCATGATGGTTATCAGAAGAGAATTGTTGGAACAAAGTGGTCCTCAAAGAACAATCTCAGATCAGAAGTTACCCAAAGTAAGTTTGGAGTATAATGTCAAAGCTTGTTAAGAAAATTTTCAGAGTTTGGATGAGAAGACTCTCCAAAAGCCGGTGGATCAGAAGCTATAACTTCTTTAAAAGTTGATTGATCCAAATCCAGATGTTCAAAAGCTAGTGGTTCATAATCGAGTCTAACTTTTGAAACACAACCAAGAAGAAGCAAGTTCTGAAGAAGCTCTATGTGATTCTCAAGAAGCTGCACAATCCAGAAAAACCTTCAAGTACAAGTCTTCTCATCCAAAAGAGTTAATCATTGGAAATATAGATAGTCCTATGAAAACAAGATCTGCATTCAAAGAGAAGTATTCTATGTTGGGACTTATCTCCATGATAAAACCATCTTCTATTGATGAAGTGTTATCTGATGATGGATGGATTATAACAATGCAAGAAGAACTAGACCAGTTTCAAAGGAATGATGTGTGGGATCTGGTTCCCATATCTCATCGGAAGAACATCATTGGAACAAAATGGGTGTTCAGAAACATGCTGAATGAGCAAGGAGAGGTGGTAAGAAACAAATCTAGACTGGTAGCTCAAGGCTGCAGTTAGCAAGAAGGTATAGATTTATCTTAAACAATTGCACCAATTGCAAGGTTAGAGGCAATCAAACTCCTTCTATCTTATGCTATTAATCATGATATTGTTTTATATCAAAGGGATGTCAAAATTTCTTTCTTAAATGGAGTCATTTCTAAAGAAGTGTATGTCAAACAACCTCATGGATTGAGGACTCAGCCTACCCAGATTTTGTGATTAAAATTAAGAAATCACTTTATAGACTCAATCAAGCTACAAGAGCTTGGAATGAAAAGCTAAGTAATTTCCTGTTAGAAAATGGATTTCAAAAAGGTCAAGTTGACATTACACTATTCAGGAAGACCCTGAATAAGAAATCTTGATTGTCTAAGTTTATGTTGGTGACATAATTTTTGGTTCTACTAATGCATATCTTTACAAGGAATTTTATGAGACAATGCATGTTGAATGTGAGATAAGCATGAAGGGGAATTGAAGTTCTTTCTTGGAATTCAAATCAACCAAGGCTAAGATAGAGTTTATGTTCATCAGTATAAATATACTAAAGAGGTTATGAAGAAGTTCAAACTTGAAGACTGCATAGATGTGAACACTCATATGCATCTAACATGCAATCTGAACAAAGAAGAAGAAAGCTCCAAATTCCGTCAGAGGTTGTATAGAGGTATGATTGATTCCTTACTCTACTTAACAGCTTATAGTCCAGATAATTTGTTCAGTGCGTGTATGTATGATAGATTCGAGTCAGATCCTAGGTTGACTCACTTAACTGTTGTTAAAAGAATCTTTAGGTGTCTGAAGGGAACAACTAATACAGGGCTACTTTATAAAAAACACTAGATTAGAAGCTAGTTCGATTATGTGATGGCGATTATGTTGGGGATAGAATTGAGTGGAAATTCACTAGTGGAAACTATTAATTCATAGGTGAAAACCAAATATCCTGGGCTAGTAAAAGACACACAATTATTGCTTTGTCCATAACAGAAGCAGAATACATCTCAGCTGCTAAATCCTGCACACAACTCCTCTGGATGAAATATTAGTTGGAAGATTATCAGATTTGTGGAAACAGTATTCCCATCTTCTGTGATAATACTTCTTCCATCTGTTTAACTAAAAATCCAGTTCAATATTCTAGAACCAAGCACATAGAAATAAGACATAATTTTATTAGAGACTATGTTCAGAAAGGTGTAATAGATATACCGTTCATTGATACATATCATCAATAGGATGATATATTTACCAAGCCTCTTACAATAGAAATATTTGATTTCATTAAAAAGAATATAAACATGCATTTTGTGGAAGATTAGTGTTTGCTTCTAAATGGAGGATCAAAAACTGTTATGATCAGAAGCTCTGAACCAGCTTCTGATGTATGGAAGCCTCTAAAGCATTTTAGCTTTTGATACTTAGAACTCGATTAAATGTTTTTGATGGCATATACGTGGCTTGTACGGTTAAGTATTTACTAACTTCTATCCACTTATGTGTTATAAATTTGAGAATTCCTCTAAGTTGGTCTTATATCTTTAAAGATTTCTGTTTCGGTTATGCTCTATCTTTGAGATATATTAACTATATGAAATCTTTATCTAATAAAACAATAGCATGGTTTAACAGTATTCTTGGACATCAGTTAGTTTAAATATTTGCATTTTTTAATACACTGCACAAACATGACTTTGGTGGTTGAAAATAAATTCAGACTAAAAAAATTTGGGGCAAATATATACTTTTATTTAATGGAGAAGGATTTCATGATTCTGATTACAAGAGGACAATACAAGAAGCTACTTTGGTCATTTGTTACCACTCCATCCAAGTGACGTGAGGTAGCTCCTCCATTCATCATCGCACTCATCTTCAGATATGTTAATGACTTCCTTCTTAAGGTTCCCATTGGATCTCTTCATCTTGTTCTTTGTGGTTCTTCCAACTCTGGATGCCCCAGCAGAAGTTCCAGCAACTTGTGAGGAATTGATTTTGTCATCCTTCTGATTCTTCATAGCTTTCTTCACTTATTCAGCATAATCTTTCTTGGAGTTTTCACCTTAGTTACTCATTTTTTTATTAAGAAGTAGGCTTATAAAAGAAGACGGAATGAACTTTCTATGTGTTCTAAGCTGGACTTCATAGGGAAAATGGGAACAAGTGAAATTAGTATGGATTAATAAGCACCAATAAAATCAAGATAGAGATGCATGCTTGGTCTTCAGATTCCCTTTCCAAGGCTTGACTACCATATCTCATTGGCCAAGAAGCAAGTTGGAATATCTTGTGAGTTGCAGAACTTCTTCCAACCACTCAAGTCATTTATTGTCATCACATTTTTTACTTGTTTTTTAACTGATCACAAGGGGAGAACCAAGCCTGATTATTAATTATTTTTACTCAAATCTAATTATTTTGCCTTACATTTTTCCTTAAGTATCTTTTCTTTCCCTTATATTTTTGTTGATGACAAAAGGGGGAGAGATATAGAGTATTTAAGCACCTGAAACTGATTATTATTACTATTGTGCTTAATTCCCGAAGATGAATGCCATTGTGCTTTTGAAGGAATTTAATTAACCTGAATAGGACGTAGGGGGAACTTATTGTTGTAGTAAGCACTAATAGCCAATCAATATTAGCTTGATATGATTTTGTATCATGACCTTGATATATATTGTTTGTTAATATATATACTTACTAGGCATTGTATTTATTTTGTTATTTGTATATAACATAATAAAGTCCTTAGAATAATTAGTCTATTAATGACCTGTTAAGTGTGACATAATCGTGAGACCTTATTAAACATAAGGATGTTATTCTTAAAGTATTTGTAGTCAAGCTTTACTGTCAAATAGAAAAACAGTAATGCATAATGACTATTATGTGAGTAGACTGATGAATGTATCTCACAGGTCAATGATATGAAATATCAAGTCTTCACGTAGGTATAAATATTAGGAGTAATATTTATACTGGATTGACCCACCATGAGAATACTACATAGTTTGTTATGTAAGTGTCATAAGTTATTCTCATAGTGATAGTGGTGTATATCACCTTCGACCTGAAACCACTATGGACCCTAGATGTTGAGTCAAGTACTTTATTGCCAATCAAATGTTGTCCGTAATAGGATGATCATAAAAATGGTTGATGGGTACTTTACAAATAATGCTGAGGGACATGAGTGATCTAGATGAGATTTTCTCCTCATACATATACGAGAGTAATATCTATGGGCCCTTTGATAGAGTATGACTGTAAAATGCATGGTTGTGCTCAAATAAGTCAATATCAGATATCGGGCATATTTGTTGTTATCAAGTATACTTGGGGATCAAGGAATGAAATATTGGACTATACAAGGGTGACACATTCTATGCCTCATGTTCAATATAAATATAAGGGGAAAAGGGTAATTGTACACATGATCATTATCACAAAAAGGTTATGTCGGATCACACGACATTCCCGTCACTTGGATAGTGGTGACGTGTTGCTAGATATCGCTCATTGTTTAAAATATTAAAAACTTGATTTACTATTATTGCCAACATTACGCGAACCTACTGGGTCACACGCAAAGAGTACTTATAGCGGAATGGAAGATTAAATTAAATATGACTTAATTTAATTATGTGTTAATAGCATTTAAATTATTTAATTTATTAACACATATAGTTTATTTAATTAAAAATGATTTAATTAAATGAATGAGAATTGACAGTTGATTAAATTAAATATAATTTTATTTAATTAATAATTTTTATTTTATTTTATTTTTTATTAAAAGATTTTAATTAAATATAAATAATACTTATTTAATTAAAATAGTTTAATTAAATAAGATTGAGCTTATTTTGGAAAAGTTCAAAATAAGAGCATTCGGGTTTTAGAAGCTCTCTATAAATAGAGGAGCTCTTTCCCCTACCAATGTTAATTGTCAATTTTCTCAAAAAAAAGAAACGGCTACCACCACCTTTCACTTTGCACTCGCGTGGACTATGTATAGACGCCGGTATCTTCCGCCTTTAGTGATCAAAGATAAAACACACTTCAAGAGGTAATTCTTGAATCCTTATTTTGATCAATTTTATTTGTGATTAATAATTTAATCAAGATCTATTTATTGGGATTATACCGCTAAGAGGATAAAAAAGTTTGAAAAATCCCTCTTAAATCGCTTCAGTGGTATCAGAGCCTCTGGTTATAATTAAATCATTAGTTTAAATACGATTTATGCATGATGATAATTTTATGATTATATAATTATAGTGATATGCCTCTGTATGATTAAATATGTTTATTCGTGAGATTGAATTCGATTGAATTGCAATATATTATTCTGGTATGATTTATTGCCAAAAAGAGTTTATGGAACTTATTGTTTTTGAATGCCATATATACTAACCCGAGAGTCATAGCGTTTATTGCATGCCGTAAAGAGTTTATCATAATTTTGTTTGGATGCATAGTGAAAATATATTGCTTATTAGAGAAGTGGTATGACGCATGTTTTGTCGTACTTTCTTTTTCGGAAGAGTAACATCATTGTTTGCTTTTGTATAATAAACCAATGATAATAATACTTATTAATTATAAACAATAATAAAATAATAATTTATTATTTAATATTAAATATTAACATCATGTTTTGTATACTTTGGATGTTTGTTGTTGACTATGCTTCGGAATCCAATATTTGTATGGTGAAACAACGATACTTCCATCATTCATAACTGATACAAATATAATTTGATAAATTTATATATGATATAAATATCTCTAATTCAAAATTAGTGTATTTGATACACTATTTTGTTTTGTCCATTAAATCAGTGTAATGATTGTTATACATTTGAATGATCAATGTGCATTCTGCTTCGGAATCCGACATGTGTATGGTGAAGCAATGACATTTTGAAAAATTATATTGGATACTTGATCATTAAATTTTGATGGTATGAACACTTTTGCATTAGGGTTTGTGATAGTGCAAAAGTTGTGCTTTTATGGTTCGCAAAAAGCGTCAAGTGTTGATGCGTAAATATTTATAAATTAATCAATTTATTGTTATTTATTATTTAATTAGTTATTATTAAATAAATTGGTATATGATTATGACCTTAGATTTTTTTGCATTTATTTTATTTAAATACGACATGCATGTCGTATTGTAATTAAATACGACATGCAGTGTCAGTACCTCTCGGCACGAGCTCTGGATTACTAGGGCCCCTTTCCCCTGGGAACCAGAGTGCGAAAAAGAAAAAAAATATTATAATTATTCGAGTTCAAGAGTTGAAGAGAAGACAACGCCAATCGATGACGCTGATGAAGAGGCTTAAGAAGCTTACTCCTGGGTCAAAGAATTGTAATAAAATAGTTTATTTAATTCTTTCATTTTAGGTGATCATGATCGTATTATCAAATTTTATTTTATGTATGTGATGCATGAAATGTATGTTTATATGCGCGTGTATGAGAGGCACAAATATGTGAGTGTATGAGAGATACACAAATATGTAATATCAAACTTAATAAAAAATTCTTCAATTAAATATTAAGTTAATTGCTTTTCAAAATTTAGCACTCGTCAAGGCTAGTATTGAATAATGTAGGTTTTGCCTAATGTGAGGTGCATGTTTTATAATAAGGTGCAATGGGATAAATGTAATATCCAACTGCTAAATTTTTGGGTTTAACTTAACTAAACTAATTATAATATGATTATATATGTTTAGAAGAAAGAGTTGAGAAAAACCCATATGGTGGATTAGAATAAGGAGTTATTCACTCAATTGATAAAATTCGAGAATTGTATTAGATACAATTGGAAAGAATTCCTACCTAAATAACAAAGTTTTATGTAATCCGCCTATGCAGACTTAAAACAAAGTGAAATATGGATCTCGACCAACTAGAAAATATTCCAACAGGATTTTCTGAATCAGATGTCGAGGGTCATTTGGTTTAAGTAAAAATAGTGGGAGCATTTTAATAAAAGTCCTTATTAAAATGAATTTGATACAATCTTTTTACACATTTTGTATTTAGAATTTATTTTGCATTTTATTTTATATTTTACTGTGAAATATCCTTATGAAGGATGTAAGGAACATAAAGGAGTTTCTGAGTTGGTGCAAAAATTGAGAATTGGTCTCAAGCACGAGAATAATTGTATGTTCTCAAGCAACCAATTCCTAAAAACCGAATATAACTAGATTCGAAGAACGATACTTACAAGAAGGATTAAGTCGAATGTCTAGATATAACATATCTCATAGTTGTTGTCGTCCCGAAGAATGATATGATCATTAATCTCGATAATTTTCTTTTAAATAAGAAATACAAGATGTGAGAAATGTAAAACTTTCCAAGGTCTTTTCTATACATGTTAGGAATCCAAATGGATCTAAAATAGTTTTGAGATTAAAATTTTGGATTTCCTTATAGACCAAATAGTTGGGCACAAGTTTTATTTGAGATTGTCTCAAATAAGTATATTAGATTCATTATGAATGAATTTTAAATATATCCACCACATCTTATTGAAAAGAAAAGAAAATTGTTTGTGATGCTAAATAGATGAATTATAAAAGGAATGAGATTCATTTTATATTCCTTTGAATTTTGGCAGGAAAACACAGTTCTAAAGGTAGACAGTGATTTCATGTGTTGAAAGACGAAAACTGTTAATGGTTATCAAAAGAGTCAAAGTAGAAGAAAGAAGTAAGACTTTTTCTTTATACGATTTGTTATAGAAAATCAAATTGTCTACTTCTACATCTTGGATATGTGATACTAGATGTTGATCTCACATTTATAAGAATGTGAGGAGTCTTTTAAGAAGTAGGACATTGATTATAATTTGAGTCAACTTACCTCTAGAATGGAACAATGTTTTTCATTGACTATAAGAGCTTATGATTAGACTTAAATTAGAGCTTGGAATAAAACCAAATAATTGTTATTAAGTTTCATTTAGTAATAAACACTAATTCTAAGTCTTGTATTGACAAGATGAGGAATGCATGTTTTGATAATGGACAAGTGTTGTTATGATTATCTAAAACAGTGGTTTCAATTCTAAATCAAGTAGTATATTTGAGTTATACGATCTCGATAAGCTCATCTATAACAAATGTAGGATGGATTAAATAAATTTTGAACCTTATGTATATCAATAGCATTAATATTTAGTCCAATGAGTGAGAGATACATTTTAAAAGTCTATGAGAATAGATTGTTGAATTCATTTGGTTTTATATCATTTGATATATGCAAGTCTTGATTTTGGTAGATATATCTAATGTTTCAAATCATTAACTAAGTGAAAAGACAAATGATATATCTTGATTATATACATGTATGATGGATATGGACCTCTAAACATATTTGCTAGATATTTTTGTTTCTCTTACTTCATTTATATCGCTGACAAAGTCAGTCATTATGGATTTGTGCATGTGACATGAGTTAGAATTCTTTTTAGAAGTGTTCAAGAATGAAGTAGAAGGAAACAACTCGAAAAGGTATTAAGACCATACAAATTATTCGCTGAAGTAAATATGTATATAAAGAATATAATGACCATTTAAATAGTATTATGTTTGATATTGTTCGATCTAAGATAGTTCAATCATATATTTGTGACTCTTTTTTATAAATTGTTTTACATGTAATTATTCCTATCCATAACCAATCCTTTGTAAATTGTCTTTATGATCATCTGGGTTGTAAGATTTATTAAGTAAACTTGATCACAATCTAGATGAAGATGTATTTATGGATGTATCCCAATGGAAATAAGGAACACATATTCTATAACACGTTATGAGACAAATATGTTTTGTTGCTAGAACTGAAGTATTTATTTAGAGATAGTATATATCTAAAGGAGTCAGTGAGAGTGATGTAGAACTTGAAGAAATTTAAGCACCATAAAATACATATCTTCATGAGAATGGAACATGAAGTAATTCAACAAGGGAGTTGTTGTTGGATAATTGGTTCATGTGGCACAAGATACTAGAAAAATATGTAAGTTGTCTATATCCATTTATGGGTTAAAGAAAACATTTTGGAATTAAATTATTTTATTAATGAAGTTTTGTGAAAACTTGGATTAATAAATGTCAAGTTTAAATCATGTTCACACAAGAAGGTTAGTGGGAGTATTTGCATTAATCTAGTATAATATGTATGTGACATACTGATCATAAAAAAAATTCCCTACGACAGCAATGTAGGACATGGTTAATGAAATGGTTTTGATGAAATGCTTAAGCAAGATTTTCTAAAAGGTTAGGAATCAGAATCTATAGAGATAGATGGTTGATGAATCTCAATCCTAGGAGAAGTACATATTCTGACGAATTGTTGAGACACCTAATATGCATAATCTCACGTTAAAGATTATTGCATGTGTGGCATAATGTTTTGACTAATGGACAATGTCTTACCTCATTGGATGAGAAAAGGGACACCATGAAATGTATTGCACTAGATGCACCATATGCTATGAGCATAAAAAAAATAAGTACCAACCTGATTGAAGTGTTCATCACTAGATCACTATCATGAAGGTCTATGAATATCTTAAAAGAACCTAGTGTTCCTTTTCTTGAGAGTAGATGGGAATAATCATTATAAAGGAGTTACAATGATGTTATTCCAAAATTTATGAACTATATATTCATATCACAATATAAATTAAATATTATGCTGGATGATAATTGTATAAGTTGAAAAAGACTTCAGACAATTTTCGTTTTTAATACAATGTCAAATATATGATTTGGATCGCTTTGCTAGTTCTTAGGAAGAAAGTTGTGTTTCTTGTATTGCAGATCCTATTTATCTCATTCACGATGATAATGGGTTAATCCTGCAAGTTTAGAAAACTAGATCTCACTAGCGATCCATGTATATATATTTTGAAACTTCAATTTATTTCGATAGAAGATCAAAGGTTGAAATTGGAAGAGGTGTATATAACCAACATAGGAAAGATTTCCTTATACCCTAATAAAGTATCATGCTTTGATGATGCTTGATGCACATAATGGGCAGATATGTGTTAATTAATATTTGATTGGCTCTAGTGCTAGTGGGGGATTATTGGAGTAAGCCCTAAGCCAATCAATATTGGCTTAATATGCTTTTGTATCATGATCTTGATATATATTGTTTGTTAATATAAATAATTAATAGGCATTGTATTTATTGTGTTATTTGTATATTACATAATAAAGTCCTTATAATAATTAGTCTATTAATGGCCCGTTAAGTGTGACTTAATCGTGATACCTCATTAAATATAAGGACGTTATTCTTAAAGTATCTGTAGTCAAGCTTTACTGTCAAATATGACAACAGTAATGCATAGAGACTATTATGTGAGTAGACTGATGACTGTATCTCACAGATCATGGATATGAAATATGAAGTCTTCACGTTGGTATAAATATTAGGAGTAATATTTATACTTGATTGACCCATCATGAGAATACTACATAGTTTGTTATGTAAGTGTCATAAGTTATTCTCATAGTGATATCAGATATCGGGTTTATTTGTTGTTATCAAGTATACTCGGGGATTAAGGAATAAAATATTGGACTATACAAGGGTGACACATTCTATGCCTCGTGTTCAATATAGATATAAGGGCAAAAAGGTAATTGTACACATGATCATTATTACATAAAGGTTATGTCAGATCACACGACATTCTCGTCACTAGGGTAGCAGTGATGTGTTGCTAGATACCACTCACTATTTAGAATATTAAATATGTGATTTAATATTATTGCCAACATTACGAGAACCTACTAGGTCACACGCAAAGAGTACTTATAGTGGAATGGATGATTAAATTAAATATGATTTAATTTAATTATGTGTTAATAGTATTTAAATTATTTAATGTATTAACACATATAATTTATTTGATTAAATATGATTTAATTAAATAAATGAGAATTGACAGCTGATTAAATTAAATATGATTTAATTTAATTATTTTTTATTTTATTTAATTTAATTAAAAAGAGTTTAATTAAATATAAATAATATTTATTTAATTAATATAGTTTAATTAAATAAGATTGAGCTTATTTTAGAAAAGTCTAAAATAAGAGCATTAGGGTTTTAGAAGCTCTCTATAAATAGAGGAGTTTTTTCCCCTACCAATGTTAATTGTCAATTTTCTCAGAATTGGTGAAGAATAACTTGAATTTATAGAATTGTTTCTGTAACTGAATCAATTAGGGAAATGTTAGAATGCAGCTAGTGACACCTGTTAGATGATTGAAATTCAGTTAGGGAAGTTAGTTATAAAATGGTTAGTTAGTTAGAGGTTAGGAGGCTGTTATGGATAATTGAATGGATTGTATGTGAATCTGTCATGGTTAAAATTTCTGTTATAGTTGATTAGTCTATGAATGAAATTTGTGGTCATAGCTTGTGTTAACTATTTGAATGAACCTTGATTATGCTGTTATAATTATGTTAGGGTTATAGGCAAATTTCTATTACTCTCATGGCCATGTGCAAATTATATCCAAAGCTAGAATGATAGCACCGACCAGATCCATCCAATCATGAAAATAATTGGCCAAAAGTGCAGCAATGAGGCCACTTAAATCTAGGGGTGGAAAAACGGGCCGTGGCCCGCCGCCGGCCCGCGCACCTGCCAAAAAATGGCGGGTTGGATTGGGATTTTGAGCCTGCCGCCCACCAAAGCCCGTCCCGCTAACGCACACTACCCGCCAAAACCCGCTGCCCACGAGAACCTGCCAGACCTATTCGTTCAACTTGTCCCACCTTAAACTCGCCATTTTTAGTTAATTCTAGTAATCCTAATTCTTGATAATTTTATTTTATACATTTATTTGAGAATATATGCAATATTTTTTGAAGTAAAATTTGTTAAGAAGATGCTTTATAAAAGTTGTTTAAAAAAATAAGTGAAAAATCTAATTGAAATGTAAAAGCAAGCCTATTAATCTATTAAAAAATGAAAATAAATAAATAAAAAAGTAGATGGGCAAGCCCGCCACCCGCCAACCCGCCACCTTGGTGGGGCGAGCTAGATTTTTATGCCCATTTCCACTTGGCAGGCTTGTCCGCCTCGCCTTTTTTTGGCGGGGTAGGCGGCCCCTTTTGTCACCCCTACTTAAATCCCGATGGATTAAAGAGGAAATGACTAAACAACCAAGAACACACCAAAAAACTACATTAATAATGAGAGAAGTAAATATGCGGATGAATTGGGAGTTGCTGATCCATAAATCTTATAACATATAAGCAGTAAAGTTAACTCTATCCCCTTTACAATGTGGCTCCTGGAATACATCCTGTAATTATCTGTAAATTTCTCATGACGAACTACAAAACCACGCCCAGTTTCTCTATACTTTGCTCCTCCATGAGGAAAAGTGAGCCCAAAATAATGTATCTTTGTACCTAGTGAAAAAGTGAAGAAAACGGGTACGAGTTGCAGTTGCATTATTATGATATCACCTACAACAGTTATGAACCCTCTCTCTAGTCCAATTTCCATGATCATACGCATAATCATTAGAAGACCTATTTGAACAAGGGATTGAAAAGTTATTGCTGCCTTCAAAGGGTAATTTCTTTTCCTTCTAATAAACTTAACTATAGCAGCCTCAACTCCACTCAATGACAGGTAAAGATTTCCATATAAGAAAGAATAAACCGTGATGAGCACTAACATTGAGATGACATAAAATTAAACGGTTTGTAAAATAGAATGATAACACGTAGAAAAAGTCAAATTGATGCCCCAACCGGTAGATATCCATGCTTAGTGTCTGCTCTCCATTAGCACAGGAAACTATTGCTTCAAAAAGAGAGATTTGATTGAGCTTTTATATGTTGTGAACCATTATTTTGCAGGTTATGTTAATTGAATGACTACTACGTTAATTTAATGTGTGTATATTTTATTTTGAATGATAGTTAGCATTGGCTTGGCTTGCATTTAGCATGACCATGGTTTGTTTTGGATGTCATTTGGTTTATGTATGTGATGATGTATGATGAATGTGAAGTTATTGATGTATAGCATATTATTTCATGCATGCAGGTATGGTACAGCAGGTTGACATAGCTTTGCAACTTGGCATGGACAAGGTTTTGGCATGGCATAATGCATCATGGTCATGAAGCATACTTGACCACCTTTTGAGGTTACTTGGATGTGAAGCAATGAAGATGGAGAAGACTTGGAAATAGGTCTAGGGTTTAGATTTCTATTTAGGAGTTAAAGTCTGGTCTTGGTCAATTGTGGACCAAAAAGTCAAATGTGACAAAAATGCTCATTTTCAATATAATTCCCATTTTTCTTGTGTAATAATACCCTTGTATTGTAATGGAGTTTGATTTTTGCAATGAAGTGTGACCTTGAATTCTTTGATTTTTATTTGTAACTTGCTTTTAAAGTAACACATGATCTCTTGCATTTCCCCTCCATTTAGATATGGCATTTGAATCTATCTTGAATGGAATGCTCTCTTAAAAGATGTCGTTGGGACACAACCATGATCAACCTTGCATTAATGCTTCAAAAATTTCCTTTTTTCCTCCAAAATGTATCACAAGAATGTAGCCATTGAATGCAGTAATGTGGGAGCCAAAGTGACCAACCATAGTCCATGATTCTTGCCTGACCACTAGCAATGGGACCTTAATCCAAAAGAATCCTCAGATCAAACCAATAATAGTCCAAGCATTAGACATAAAATTAAACAATTAAATCCATCATTAAATGAACCTTTGGATCCAGTAATGTTACATGTAAATGCGGATGAAAAATGGATGCTCTTAACTACAATGATTTATTGAGGATAACTATATGCAGATGAATCAAAGCCATAATGAAAATGAGAAAAGTGAGAGCAAATTTTGGGATATTACAAACAGGCGTATGTTCTGATAAATGGGCGACCGGGAAGCTAGCAGGGGCTATATATTGCACCACATATTTTTGGGGAACCTTCATAACACCTCTTGTGGGTCCTATGCAATTATACCATTACATTTATTTATCAAGAAAAACTCAAAATAAGTTGAACAAAGATAGAATGATGAACTGGAGTGTTTTTTATATTGATTGAAGCATGATAAATTTTTACTTAAAGATGTGGAATATAGTTTAATTGTGATTTCTAAGCTTCAAAGTGAAGCTTGTTGTATTTATAGACGTAAAAGACTCATTTGTAGTAAGTTTAATATAATTGTTGGGGCCATGTTCCAATGCATGAAATAATGTTGGAGAAAGTTCCTTTGACTTTCTATATCATCATCTTGAACATTAGAATGTATTGATCTTGCTTGAGAATGTCTTGCTTTTGCACCACATATTAATGTTTGAAATTTTTTAGGTAATATATATCCAAATGCAAGTAAATCTATGATCTTGTGAAATCTCACATCAATATGTTTGTTCCTAGCATGATACACCTAAATTTTTTTCCAAATAAATGGTAATCTAACTGTCACAACGCAACAAAACTCCTCCTTTCTCAACACCTAATTCTCTTACCAATACTATAAGACATAAGGCTCTTTTGGAAGTTTCACAGGACTCCATGTACTCTGCTTGAATTGTTGACATCTCCACTATGGATTGAACCAATGATTTTCAATAAATAGGTCCTCATGTTAAAGTAAAGACACACCCTATTGCAAACATTTTGTCATCCATCTTACTAGCATAGTCTGAATCAACATATCCTACAACTGCAGGATCACCGTGTTCACTGCTAAACATTATGGATCTATGTGCTTAAAGGTACAATTATATGCATATGATAATAATGGCAGATGATTCTTGGTAGTTTTGATGATGACAACACCTAAGGCTAAGCAACGTTTGGTGGAGTAATTGAAGATCCCTATTCAAGAAATCTCTAGTGATAGTGTCTATCAAAGAAGTCATATCAAGGCTCATCAAATAGAAGAATTCAAACCATATATGAAATTTTGAGACATTAGTGAATCTAGAAAAAGATCTTGAAGCTTTAAGGTTGTGAAAGAGATGAATTGTGAAAGCTCGATTGATCATGTGTTTGAGTGATTAATGTATTGTAAAAGTATAAGAGTATCTCTTAAGATACTAAGATAACTCTCTCTCTCTCTCTCTCTCTCTCTTTCACACACACACACACACACACAAACACACACACACACACACACATGCACACACACACACACACACACACGCACACACACAAAAGAAAACACACACATACACACACACACACACACACATACACACATGTTTTTTGAAGCCTCTCTACTTTTATAAAATCACCATAAATTTTTTTACACAAGTAGCTAGTTGGTTACTACCTTGAATAATATTTTAAGAGTGTGATTTACACTAGATAATCAGATAACACATTAGGGTTAATCGATTATCTCTTATGTAACACCTCCTAATCGATTAAGAGGACTTTTAAGTGATTAGTGATGCCAAATTTTAAAACCTTCCACATTTAAACTACAAAACCAATTCGACTTAGCTAATAATCTGTTATGTGCATTAAAAAGTCCAAAGATCATTTTCTTTTTGTATCTATATTTTTTCCTATATAAAGGAGGATTCTTCTCATTGGAAATTACACTAGAATACAAATCTCTACTATCTTTTTCTAATTATCTCTCTTCGCTCATTCTTATATTCTTTCACTAATGTTGTCTTAGTGCCTTGCAAGAGAAAAATAATTCAAAGAGTTTTTTATTGTATTTATGATCGTGCTTAAGTATTTTTCATCAAGAATTCAATTTTCTTGGTTAATACCATTTGTTCTTGAGATTGTCCTAGTAAATTACTATTTGGTTATTGAGATTGTTTTAGTAAAATCTATGTTTGGTTCTTGATATTAGCCGTTAAAATATCGTTTTACTTTGTGACCTCATCCCTCAAAAGCTCCATTTGGTTTGAGGGATCAACCTCTGTAAAATCTATTATCTTTGTAATAAGGTTTATGGGAATATCCATAATAGCTCAAGACATTATTTTATTATAACTCGCAAGAAGAAATTCTTGGGGAGAGGAGTAGGCCAAGTGGTAGGTTTAACCTCTATACCTATCTATTTTATTTCTCTTGATTTATTTTCTTTCTTATTTAATCCTCATTTTTGCTTTTGGCTGCTTTATTTGTGTACTAACATAAATTATTTTTAAATTAAAAATAATTTTTTAAAATTTAATAATCATTTTTACATTTCACAATTCAACCCCCCCCCCCCCCCCCCCCCCGTTTGTGTTTGGAGTCACTTATTTAACAAACATGATACCATAAGTCATTGTACTCTTCAAGTATCTGAAAATCCACTTGACTTCTTCCCAATGACTCTTTCCGAATTTGTACATAAACTTACAAACTTGACTTACAGCTTGTTCACAATTCAATCTAGTGCATACCATAGAATACATAAAACACCCAACAAAAATGGCATAAGGAACCTTTGACATATATACTATCTTATGCATATGTGTTTGGAAACTGATTCAATGAGATATTAAAGTGACTCTCCAATGGGTACTCACAACCTTCAAATTACTCATGTCAAACTTGTCTATCAGCTTTTCAATATAGCTTTTTTTAGAGAACCATAATTTTCTAGCATTCCTATCTCTATGAATTTCCATACTAAGAATCTTATTAGCACCGCCTAAGTCTTTCATGCCAAACTCCTTTCCTAACATGATTTTTCAGTTCATTTACATCATTTAAATGATTAGAGGCAATCAACATACATTCACAAGAAAATAAAAGATCCATCATCAAGGCTCTTAACATAATTTCAACAATAATACTCACTCATTATGTAGCCAATATGAAGCATGTACAAATCAAAGTGATTGTACAGCTTCCTTGGAGACTTCTTTAAACCATACAAAAACCTGTTTTGTTTACAAACTAGCAAACCATGTGCTCTAAATGCATGTATTTACTGGCTACCAAGGCTAACACTACCTGGATAGAAGTATGTTTAACGAACAAAGAGAAAATTCTAGCATAGTTAATCCTCTTCTGTTGTGAGTACCTCTTTTCTACAAGACGAGCCTTGAACTTTTCCCCTTCTTTTTTTGTTACCGTTGGTTTTCTCTTGAACACCCACTTACAACCGATGGCATTTTCCCCTTAGGAAGTTGGAGAAGCTCACATGCATAATTTTTATTTAAGGAATCCATCTAATCCACCATTATACACAACCACTTATCTCACTCTTGGCTAACCATAACTTCTCAAAAGGTGGAAGGGTCTCTAAAACTAGTAAGAAGTACATAGACTTCCAAGTCTTTATACCCATATCTTTATGATGGCTTGGTTCAATGTTGATCTCTATCATGCACAAGAATATAATCATGTTCTCCACCTGAAACTTTAGGTCTATGGTCAATTTCAGAATAAGATTCTGGTTCTTGTTGTGGTTTGCGCACTACCTGCATACTTTTCTTTGGTGGATGATCAACATCCACCTAAAACACCTATTTGTTGGAAGTTTCTCATTCATATGTTGAAACATATATTGCAAGTGAATGCTTTAACATTAACTGCTCATCAAAAACATCATCTCTGCTAATTACCATCTTCTTTTTAATTGAATACCATAACTTGAATCCCTTGACACCTTTTGTGTAACTCACAAAGACACACTTCTTTGACTTTGGATCAAGTTTAGATTAAACTTTCTAGATATATGCAAATATGATGGACACCAAAAATTCCTTAAATTGTCTTGAACAATAGGATTATATGTCTATGCCTCTTCTGGAACCTTCCCTTCCAATGAAGCTCGTGGTAATCCATTAATAAAATAACATACCATATTAATTTCTTCTGCACAAAAACCTTTTGATATTCTGACATTTAACAAGAGACATATTACCCCTTTAGTTAGAGACCTATTCATTTTATCTACGACACCATTTCATTGTGATGTCTTACAAACTAAAAAAATGCCTTTGAATACCATATTTTCACAAATCCTCTTGAAATTCAAATTAGTGTAACATGTCCCATTATCTGATTGTAAATATATACTTGATTTTTCTATATGTTTGATTCTCTACTTCTGGCTTTAAAAACTTGAATTTAGTAAAGACTTCATAATTCTGATTCAAGAAATACATCCAAACCTTGTGACAAAAATTATTTGTGAAAGTCACAAAATACTTGGAACCATCAATGAAAACATCTTTTGTAGGCCCCCACACATTTGAATGTACATAGTATAAAATTCCCTCTATTTTGTGATTTTTTTTCTTGAATAGAACACGACATTATTTTCCAAGTACACAATACTTGCACATTGTTAGACGATAGACTTCGATCTAGAGGGGGGGGGGGGGGTCAATAGATGGCAAATTTTTCAACCAAAAACTTTGGATAAAATCTGTTTCAAAAATATGGTGCAGCAGAAAAATGACCTGGATCAAATCGTCTAATCGAACCTACTATCGAAAATTTATATGCGCAACGTAAACCTTTTGGAATGATAGTGAATACAAATCGTTCAACAATTATCAAGTCACAGATCAATCAAATGCAAAGCTATTTGTAATGCTTATTTCCAATGAACACAAAGCAAAAAAAGTAAGCTCTTGCTCGTGCTCTTCCAACTTACCAAACAAAGTCACGAGATCAAGCGACTTAAGATCATTTTCCTCCTTGATGGCGGTGACCTTGGGCTTCCATTCCCTACTTAAACGCCTCAAAAATTTGTTAGTAGCATGTTCATTGGAAACAGGATTACCTAGTGCATTTAACCAATTTATGAGATGAGTGAACCATTTTCGCATATCCGCAATGGTTTCACCATGCTCAATACGGAACAACACAAACTCTTGATTCAATGTGTTGATTCTAGCTTGTTTGACATCATTAATACCCTCATGGGCAATCTCTAATGCATCCCACATAGCCTTGGTGGTCTCAAAATGAGAAACACGATAAAACTCATTAACTCCCAAAGCGGAAGTGAGAATGTTTTTCACTTTCCAATCATGTGACCACAATTTCCAATCATTAGCATCCCATTGTGCTTCCGGTTTAGGTACGGTAACACCCTCCGGATTGGTCATAGTTATTTCATTCAGACCATTTTGGATAGCGTTCCATATACCTTTGTCAACAGAGTTGACATGAATACACATAAGAGCTTTCCAATAGGCATAATTTTTGCTAGTGAAAATGGTGCTCTATTGTACGCACCCTTAGGTTCGGTAGCCATTCTTCTAAGAAATATATCTCAAGCACGGATTGAATCGGAGCTCTTGATACCCCTTGTTAGACGATATACTTAGATCTAGAAGGGGGTGAATATATCACAAATTTTTCAACCAAAAACTTTGGTAAAAATCTGTTTTAAAAAATATGGTGCAGTGCAAAAATGATCTAGATCAAATCGTCTAACCGAACCTACTATCGAAAGGCTATATGCACAACGTAAACCTTTTGGAATGATAATGAATACAAATCGTTCAACAATTATCAAGTCACATATCAATCAAATGCAAAGCTATTCGTAATGCATATTTCCAATGAATACAAAGCTATAAAAATACACACAAATAATTTATCAAACACTTTGTGTGCGATTGATCACGTTTGGAAATTCGATTTATTTTGTTGATGTAAAAAGCCAATCATAATCAAAGTGATTGTGATTATATCAACACCAATAATTTAAAAGAAAGTTGAAAATAATTTCCAATCGAATTAATCGATACAACAACAAAATCAATAATTTGCAAGAACAACAACTAAAGAAAATTAAAGCGATAAAGAGAGATAAAGATTTGTTTAGGCAACTCCCCAATCGGCCTCGCTATGGGTACGTCTGCCCTTAATTTGAAATCAACTTGTAATTAGCTTTAACTTTGCAAAATCGTTTAAACAAGAGATGAAGAACTTAAACCCCAAAATCCCTATGATTTGTGTTGATTCTTGCACCTCCAAACCCTTGATCAAAGCTTGATCAAGTGACCTACAAAGCAGCTATGATCCTCCGATTATCTCGAGCACACAACTTGTTGAAACCCAAGATTCCCGAACACAATTCACCGTCTCGCACTACTCCCTTGCAAGGAAACCACCTTGTCCAAAGGCCTTCACTCAGTCGAATCAGTGTTGACGTGATCTTGTCCAAAACCTTAAAATCAAACTAATCTTGAAGGAAAACTCCACCTTATTTTTCTTATTTGAAACACACAAAGTTTCCAACCCAATATTCTCAGGTACACCAAACCTAATTGGACGTTATCAACCCTAATCTAGATGGTCAACCAATCGAAAAATGATTATATGTAGTTCAACTTTGTGTATGCAAAGAAGAAGGGTTGAATATGATGGGCAACTTTGTAATCCAATTTTGTTTAGGTTTTATCTCTAGAAAACCCTTTAACTAGAAGAAGGTGCATGTATGAGTATATATAGGTATGTGAGAGAATGAGAAAAAGGAATTCAATAAGTTGGAGAAAAAAATGAGATTTTTGAGGTGGGAACATGCATAGGTCGGTCTATAAAGGTCATGGATCGACCTATGTAGGTATTCAGGTCGACCTGTGAGGCAGCCTATGAGGCGACCTGTGGGCAGAACCTACAGGCTTTAATACTGCTCCATGGGAGCCGACATGAACAATTATATGTCGGCCTATACTGAAACAAAAATTAGTATAGGTCGGTCTAATCATGCATGTGTCGGCCTGAACTAACTTGTTTACCCAAAAATATGTTTTTCAATGCAATTATGATGTAGACTCCTTTTCAAACTTATTTGAATGCTTCCTAATGCAAGATGCTCATCTAGAATGGGAGGATACCGTCCAATATACATAAAACTACACTATCCTAGTTTTGACATCACTCAAAATACAAAAGCACTCACATACTCCCCCTTTTTGATGATGGGAAAACCTGAGACGATGTGTTTCACGACGTTGTTGTCTTTTTGAAGACTCCCCCTGAATATATGCATATTCTTCAACTGGTATACTTTCTCCCCCCTTTGACAACATCAAAAAGAAAACAAGAAAACTATGAGAAGTATCAATAACCACATACAAATTCAAAATACCACACAGAGGCAATTTGAAAAGAGAAGATAATCAACATAATCGCACTCATATAGAATGATATGCACATTGATTTAGAATGCCTAAACATAATACAAGCACATCAAGTAACAATGGAACATAATTTCTACACGTAATGCTAAAATAAAATACACAAACATGAACAATGAAGGATACAATGTAATCACAAATCCTTAAGCTGCTACAAAAGTGGCACGATTACGTGACATATGCTATTGGTGCTCCCGAAATGCTGCACATGCATGTGCTCTAGCAAGGCGATAGACGAAGTCATCACCACTCAAACCAAAAACAGAGATGTAACTATAACAGTGACACACGACAAGAATTCATTTAAAATCATAACATGTTCGACCAAAGTTCATGAAGAAATACATAATAAGCCAATATGCACCAAAGAAAAAGTTTCAAGTATATAGAAGGAATACCACAATATAACTATAAACATATAATTGACAAAGATCAATAGAAATTTTTGGAAGTGAATATTAATAAACCTCTTCATATATCAAGGATATTATCCGTTTGGAACATTAACAACAAGTAATGTAAAAGAAAACTTACTAAGCAAGAGATAGAAAAGGAACACTATTACCTCTCATGTAGATTGATGAACCATGCACTCTTATGAGATAAAACTCCCAATGACGGTTAGAGTAAAATTATATAAAGTGTATGCAATAAAATGATATGCTAGGCAATATTAGATATATCGAGTATCCCTAATTCCCTTCGGATATTGAAAAATGGTTTGGTTGCAAGTGGTTTTGTGAAAATATCTACAAGTTGATGTTTACTATCAACATGCTCGAATATGACATAACCTTTTTCAACATGATCACGTAGGAAATGATGGCGAATCTCAATATGCTTAGTGCATGAATGTAGCACCGGATTTTTGGTTAGATTGATAGCGCTAGTGTTGTCACATATAATGGGAATACGTTGTAAGTTTGTATCAAAATCAAGTAATTATTGCTTAAGCCACAAGATTTGGGTACAATAACTATCAGCCGCAACATATTCCGCCTCGGCGGTTGACAATGCAACATAAACTTATTTCTTGCTATGCCAACTTACTAAGGCATTTGAAAACATGTGGCAAGTTCCACTCGTGATTTTCCTATCTGATTTGCAACTGGAAAAACCGGAGTGAGTGTATCCAACCAAGTTACAATCGCTTCCTTTAGAATATCAAAGCCCATATTGATAAGTAATGTGAAGATACCAAAGAATATGCTTTATGGCTTTTAAGTGAGATTCTTTAAGAGTCGATTAATAACGGGCACACATGCATACGCTAAACATGATATCAAACCTAGATGCGCTAAGATATAGAAGAGAGCCAATCACACCTCTATATTTCTTTACATATACGTCATTACCATTTAGACCCTTTTCCAAATTACCATATGTGGCCATAGTTGTAATGATAGACTTTGCTTCTTCCATGCCAAAGCGCTTTAGCAATTCTTTGCAATACTTCTTTTGACACACTAATGTACCCTCTTTCAATTGCTTAATTTGAAGCCCAAGGAAGTAGTTCAACTCCCCCATTAGGCTCATCTCAAACTCTCCCCGCATAAGCTTACAGAACTCTTCTACAAGTTGCATATTAGCTTATCCAAATATAATATCATCAACATAAACTTGAACTAGAAAGGTGTGCTTCCCTTGGTGCTTAATGAATAGAGTAGTATCTACTTTGCCCCTTGAGTATCCTTGGTCAATTAAAAATTTTCTTAGTCGCTCATACCAAGCCCCAAGGGCTTGTATGTGTCCATACAAAGCTCTTTTGAGCTTGTACACATAATTTAGATACTCGTAACTTTCAAAACCTAGGGGTCGAGCTACATACACTTCTTCATTAATGAGACCATTTAGAAATGTACTTTTCACGTCCATTTGAAATAACTTGAAATTCTTGGCGCAAGAATAGGCTAGTAGAAGACGTATAGCCTCAAGGCGAGCCACCAGAGTATAAGTTTCGTTATAATCGATGTCCTTATCTTGGTTATTGCCTTGCGCCACTAGCCGAGCCTTATTGTGGGCTATCACCCCGTTGTTTTCGTCAAGTTTGTTCCTAAAAACCCATCGATTGCCAATTACTTGATGATCTTTAGGACGAGGGACAAGGTCCCAAACGTCGTTTATTTTAAATTAATTTAGTTCATCTTGCATGGCCATAAGCCAATGCTCATCAAGCAATGCATCTTTAGTATTTTTAGGCTCTACTTGAGACACATGTATGTGATAAGGTTTGATGATTTATTGGCTTGAATCATGTAACACAAAATCATGCAAGCATGACTTAGTTCAAGATAAGGATGGAGTATGATTGCATTTATGTATAGCTACTATAAATTTGTAAAATGCAACAACCAACAGTCACATTTGATATTTTTGGAAGTAACAGATATCACAAATATCACACATATAGTTTATCACATATCTCTATGAAATAAACAGGTAAAAGAAACACTTGCGTACGTAACAAGAAAGGGATTGAAACGATATTACCATACCGTACACAAGATGGAGGATGCACTTGCATTTCATGAAGAACTTTCGAATGAAAGTTGAAATAAATGCAATACGTGCCACGAAACACAAACGAGACCAAAACGTTTTTACCACATTTCTTCTTGTACAAGTATTTGAAAGTGAGATTAGTAATGTATTCAAGAAGATCATTTGATAATTGTTGGAGGTTCTTCCAACTCAAAAGGTGATTGTCCACTTTAATTGAATTTTTCTTCTTGCTCAATTTTGATGATAATCTTGCTCACATTCATCTTCATGCTTCATCATCTTAGGTTGATCACTCATAGTTTGATACACTTGAGTAAGTCTTGTCTAAGATTACCTACATCATTTAACATAATACCTTTCCTACACTTCTTGGATAACACATTAGTAATCATTCACATACTTTTACCACTTAAAAGAAAAACACAA
This sequence comes from Lathyrus tuberosus, assembly GCA_022829125.1. Lineage (NCBI taxonomy): Eukaryota > Viridiplantae > Streptophyta > Magnoliopsida > Fabales > Fabaceae > Lathyrus > Lathyrus tuberosus. The sequence continues at coordinate 1,794,715 of JALAZF010000414.1, read as the reverse complement.
AGAGTTAACCTGATTGGTAACAATCCACCTTGTTAGTCACATAAATCAAAACAATAAGGACATGTCACCGTGTTGTGCCTTGATTCTCCATGAACGAGATCCCATACTCTCTTCATAGAGTCAAGACATTTTTCCTGCATGATTATAAAATTGTGCTAGGTACCCAATCTCCATTGGGTCCTCGGGGATTAGTAAAACCTTGGTTGCACTTAGGCATTCATTGAAAGACACATTAGGAACAAAGAGTTTCCTAAATTTTCACTTTGCAATAGTGTGTCCCTTTTTGCAACAATAGTGACAATACAAGTTAGAAGAAGATAACCTTTTGCTATTTGGTTCTTTTTAACGTAACTATACCTTCGATAAGAATTATGTGATGGTAAGTCATACTTGGAAGTATCTATTGCAAAGGTAACCTTATGTTGCAAAGCTTTATCAAGTTTAGCTTTAATAGTCCTTGACTCCTTTTTCCAAATGTGACAAGTTTCACAACCAAAATTCAACAAAGATCTAGGTTCCTCATCTTGATCTTCTAGAATAACTGACATAGATTTCCTTAGTACTTCCACATGTTTTTCATGTTCAGCAATCTTAGCTTCCAAATGGGAGATAATTCTCTTGTTTGAAACTAATCTCTTGAAGAAAAATATGGCTTGTCTTTGTAGATTTTCAAAAGACTCTTGAAGTTGAAAAAAGGCTAAATTATGAGAAGCTTGAAGTTTGGAGTGACATACAACCTTTTTCTTTACTTTGTTTGCCATATAGCAAAGCTTGGTCGATTTATCACTTGAAGTAGAGCTATCATCACTTGAAGAATCACTTTCTCTCTCCTAAGCGGCATAAGCTCTTCTAGATTTTCTAGACGTTTTGTGACGACCTTTTCACTCTTAATTTTTGGACACTCCATCTTAAAGTGACCGAGTTTACCACAGTTGTAACATCTACTTCGTGACTTTCCCTTTTTCCTCTCATCTTCTTCTTTTGAGGAACTTGATAACCTTCTTGATTTATCACAGTACTTGTTGGGATATTTGTCACCATGTTTTAACATGTATTTGTTGATTCGCTTTATGAACAGTCTCATATCTTCTTCGTCGGATTCATTGTCATCTTTAGGTTCACTATCCTTTTGCTCATCTTGAGAAGGCCTTGAGCTAGAAGTCTTTAGAGCAATGGACTTCTTCCCTTCATCTTTGTCTTTCACTTTCTAATTCTTTGATCTCTTTTCATATTCCTTCTCATATTTTGCCAAGCAAGTAAGCTCTTGCTCGTGCTCTTCCAACTTACCAAACAAAGTCGTGAGATCAAGCGACTTAAGATCATTTGCCTCCTTGATGAAAGTGACCTTGTTCTTCCATTCCCTACTTAAACACCTCAAAACTTTGTTAGTAGCATGTTCATTGGAAACAGGATTACCTAGTGCATTTAACTAATTTATGAGATAAGTGAACCATTTTTGCATATCCGCAATGGTTTCACCATCCTCAATATGGAACAACTTAAACTCTTGATTCAATATGTTGATTTTAGCTTGTTTGACATCATTAGTACCCTCACGGTCAATCTCTAATGCATCCCACATAGCCTTGGTGGTCTCACAATGAGAAACAAGATAAAACTCATCAACTCCCAAAGCGAAAGTGAGAATGTTTTTCACTTTCCAATCACGTGACCACAATTTTCAATCATTAGCATCCCATTGTGCTTCCGGTTTAGGTACGGTAACACCCTTCGCATTGGTCGTAGTTATTTCATTCGGACTATTTTGGATAATGTTCCATATAACTTTGTCAACAGAGTTGACATGAATACGCATAAGAGCTTTCCAATAACCATAATTTTCGCCGGTAAAAATTAGTACTCTATTGTATGCACCCTTAGGTTCGGTAGCCATTCTTCTAAGAAATATACTCAAGAACATAATGAACCAGAGCACTTGATACCACTTGTTAGACGATAGGCTTCGATCTAGAGGGGGTGATAGATCACAATTTTTTCAACCAAAAACTTTGGCAAAAATCTATTTTAAAAAATATGGTTCAGTGTAAAAACGACCCAGATCAAATCGTCTAACCGAACCTACTATCGAAAGGCTATATACACTACATAAACCTTTTGGAATGATAATGAATACAAATCGTTCAAAAATTATCAAGTCACAGATCAATCAAATCCAAAGCTATTGGTAATGCTTATTTCCAATGAACACAAAGCGATAAAAATACGCGCAAACAATTTATCAAACACTTTGTGTGTGATTGATCATGTTTGGAAATTCAATTTATTTTGTTGATTTAAAAAGCCAATCACAGTCATAGTGATTGTGATTATATCAACAACAATAATTTAAAAGAAAGTTGAAAACAATCTCCAATCAAATTAATCGATACAACAATGAAATCAATAATTTGCAAGAACAACAATTAAAGAAAATTAAAGCGATAAAGAGACACAAAGATTTGTTTAGCCAGTTCCCCAATCGGCCTCGCTATGGGTACGTTTGCCCTCAATTCGAAATCAAATCGAGATACTTGTAATTAACCTTAACTTTGCAAAATCGTTTATACAAGAGATGAAGAACTCAAACCCCAAAATCCCTATGATTTGTGTTGATTCTTGCACTTCCAAACCCTTGATCAAGTGACCAACAATGCACTTACAATCCTCCGATTATCCCGAGCAAAATTTTTGAAACCCAAGATTCCTGAACACAATTCACCGTCTCGCTCTACTCCCATGCAAGGAAACCACCTTGTCCCAATGCCTTCACTCGGTCGAATCTGTGTTGACGTGATCTTGTCCAAAACCTTTAAATCACACTGATCCTGAAGGAAAACTCCATCTTGGTTTTCTTATTTGAAACACACAAAGTTCCCAACCCAATATTCTCGGTTACACCAAACCTAATTGGACGTTATCAACCCTAATATGGACGGTCACCCAATCAAAAAATGATTATGTGTAGTTCAATTGTGTGTATGCATTGAAGAAGAGTTGAAGATGATGGGCAACTTCGTAATCCGATTTTTTTTAGGTTTTATCTCTAGAAAACCCTTAAACTAGAAGAAGGTCCATGTGTGAGTATATATAGGTATGTGAGAGAATGAGCAAAAGGAATGCAATAAGTTGGAGCAAAAAATGAAATTTTTAAGGTGGGAACACGTATAGGTCGGCCTATGAAGGTCAGGGGTCAGCCTATGTAGGTATTCAGGTCGACCTGTGAGGAAGCCTGTGGGCAAAGCCTACAGGCTTCGATACTGCTCCATGGGAGCCGATTTGAACAATTCTGTACCGGCCTATACTGAAACAAAAATTCGTATAGGTTGGCCTGATCATTCATGTGTCGGCCTGAATTGACTTGTTTGCCCAAAAACATGTTTTTCAATGCAATTATGATGTAGACTACATTTAAAACTTATTTGAATGCTTCCTAATGCAAGATGCTCATCTAGAATGGGATGATACCGTTCAATATACATAACGTTTCACTAACCTAGTTTTGACATCACACAAAATACAAAAACCACTCACACACATATCCACCTTGAAACTACAAACACCCTTTAATTTATTTCTCTTATGAATTTCCATCACCCCACACTCATTGATATGAACCAGACACATATTCCAGAGTTGAGTTGCATCATATCAGACTTAACTAATGCAATATTACCTAAAATATTGTTCCCTAATAGTTCGTAGATATTACCTACAATCCTCATTTCTCTCATCAAAGTCAATGCACCCTTGCTAACCTTCATAATATCCTTATATCCATCATACCCGTATGATAAACCATTTATCTATAGAGTATCTATGGAAATATAGTTCTTTCTCAATTCTGGAATATATCTAACATCGTTAAATGTTTATAGGCTATCATCATCCATGGAAATTTTAATTTGTCCCATTCTAGTGATAGTACATGCTTTATCACCACCTAGATAAACATATACAAAATCAACTAACTTGAATGTAGTGAATAATTCCTGGTGTGGTGTCATGTGGTAAGAATAACCAGAGTTAAGAATCCACGCATATGTGCACTTGTTAGATGAAACACATAATGTATATGCTTTACTGCCATAATAATTGGTTTGAACCAAATTTATAGAACTAGATAAGTCTTGTTTTCTGTTTGGACATCCCCTTTTCCTGTAATCAATTTATTTGCAATTATAACTCTCAATTGTCTTATGGTTCTTGGATTTAGACCTCTTCTTTACAGAACCTCAATTACCCTTGTTCCACCCACAATATTGACCCACTTTCACATATAGAATGTCTCATTAAGTTCGTTTATCTACAATTTTTCTCCTTTGAGAATGAGACAAAAGTGTAGCAATAATACCATCAAGACTAATAGTATATTTTTCGTAGGTAAGAGTAGTCAGTAAGTGATTATAAGAACCTAATAACAAGCACAACAAGATAATTGCCTTATCTCTGTCATCAATCTTCACCCCAAGCCTCACCATATTGATTATTATATTTTTGAAAACATTAACATGTTGTTTCGAATTAGATCCTTCCTTCATCTTTGAACTGTATAGTCAATGCTCCGCGTACAATTTGTTCATCATTGTCTTTGACATATTCTGATTCTCTGGTTTGTCCCAAACCTCCTTTAGCATCGTCGGATCGAGGATATGATACCCCATCTCATCTAAAACACATAGGTGAATCAATCATGCAATATTTTCCTTCATCTATGTCCAATTGGTATCGTCAATGTCGATCGATTTCATCTCATGCAACGCCTTCTGCAAACTTTGCGGAGTTAGTACATCCTTAACCCTCATTTTCCATAATCTGACCTTATCACCTCAAATTTCTCACCAGGGTTAATCACCATCTGATACCAATTTTTATAAAATTAATCACTATAGAAGATTAAAGATGAATGAAAGTAAAAATACAATGAACACAATCTATCTTTGTCAATATAATTTAACCAATGATTTCTATCTCTACAACTATATAGCATATATAGTTCCATTAATTTAGGTCCAATAATTATTTTTCATTAGGGTTATAGTGGTATTATATATATATATATATATATATATATATATATATATATATATATATATATATATATATATATATATATATATAATCTATGGCTCATTTTACAACAATAACCATGAAGTCCCCACATCCCTCAGTTACCTACCCACTACAAATAGTTGTGCCTAAGACATGTATGGAGTTTCGACATAATTATGAACCATACTCAATAAGATGTAGTGGGGTTCATTGAACTTTAAGGTGTACTTGATCATCCTGAAGTTCATTCTGTATTAAACACCTGAACTATGGGATTCACACTTGAGTTTATGAAACAACTTGTAGCTGAGATGCGCGAAGATGGTACACTTTCTTTTATACTTTTGTCAAAAACACCTTATGTGCCTTTTTTCCTGACATTAAGGATTCATCATGAATGTTTGTTTTTTTTAATACCCAATATTTTGTGAGTTGTACTAGCTTCTTTGTAAATTTGGTGATTGGTACCTGAAAATAAAATAATTACTTTTATGTAGACATATTGATATTGTGTTAAGTCCCTTTTGTATTTGCACAAATTGATATATCTCAAGTACGAAAAATTGTAGGCTGAAGGGTTGTTGAGTATGGATCATATATTTGAGATAATTATGAGTTTAGGATCTATTGGCTCGACAAAGTTTACAGAAGGCACTGCGTGAGACAAAACCAAACGATATGGAGGATACCGATTGGTTAGAGATGAAGGAGAAGGTTGCAGGATTTATTCGTCTATGTGTTTTAGACGAGGCGATGTATCATATCCTAGACCTGGCGACTCTGAAGGAAGTTTGGGACAAATTGAAGCGATAATATATGTCCAAGACGATGATGAACAAATTATTTATGAAGGAGCGACTGTACATTCTAAAGATGCAGGAAGGATCCGATTTGGAATAACATGTTAATGTCTTCAACAATATAATAACCGATCTAGTGAGGCTCGGGGTGAAGATTGTTGACAAAGATAAGGCAATTATCTTGCTTTGTTAGTTACCAGGTTCTTATGACCACTTGGTGGCTACTCTTACCTACGGGAAATACGTTATAAATATTGATGTGATTATTGGTACACTTTTGTCTCATTCTCAAAGGAGACAAATTGTAAAGGAAGGAACTTAAGGTGACAGTGTGTATGTGAAAGAGTGTCAAGATCATGGGTGGAATAAGGGTAATAGAGGTTATGGAAAGAAGAGGTCTAAATCTAGGATTTGAAAAACAATCGAGTATTATAGTTGCAATAATATTTGGCAATGGAAGAGGAATTGTCCAAACAAAAAGCATGGCTCATCCAGTTCTGCAAAGGTGGTTCAAACTGTTAATTCTAGTAGTGAAGCATCATACTATTTGTTTCATCCAGCAAGTACACAAATGCATATATTCTTAACTATGGTTGTTCTTACCACAAGACGCCGCACCGAGAATGGTCCACTACATTCAGGTTAGGTAATTTTGGATTTGTTTATCTAGGTGATGCTAAAGCATATACTATCAATGGAATATGACAAATTAAATTTTCCATAGCCGATGGTGGCGTTGGAACATTGAATGAAGTCATATAAATTTCAAAATTGAGGAAGAACTTGATTTCCCTATGTACTGTACATGCAAATGGTTTATCCTACATGTGTGATGGAGATAGAGACATTATGAAGGTTAGTAAGGGTGCATTGGCATGTAAAATCTACAAATGGTTGGGGAACACTATTGTAGGTGGTGTTTCATCAGTTGAGTTTGATAATGATACAACCAAACTCTGGCACATGCATCTTGGTCATCTCAGTAAGCGTAAGATGATGGAACTTCATAAGAGAAATCTATTTAAGGGTGTTTGTAGTTGTAAGTTGGAATTGTGCAAGTATTGTGTACTTGGGAAATAATAGTTTGTTCGGTTCAAGACCACGAAGCACAAAATAAAGGAAACTTTAGACTTGTGTATTCTAACGTGTGGGAACTTACCAATGAGATTTCCATGGGTGGTTCCAGGTATTTCGTGACTTTCACAGATGATTTTTCTCACAAGGTTTGGGCGTATTTATTGAAATATAAATCTGAAGTATTTATCAAATTCAAGTTGCGGAAGGAAGAGATAGAGAATCAAACTAGCATAAAAAACAAGTATTTGAGGTCAAATAATGGAACAAAGTACACTAATTTTAAATTCAACAGCTTCTTTGAAGACTTGGGTATTCAAAGACATTTAAATTGTAAGACACCTCAATAAAATGGTATGTCAAAGAGAATGAATAGGTCATTAACTAAAAGGGAAAGATGTTTTTTGCTAAATGTTGGACTATCAAAAGGTGTATGGGCAGAGGCAGTTAACATGGCGTGATATCTTATCAACAGGTCACCACGAGCTTCACTGGAGGGGAGGGTTGTAGAGGAGGTATGGACAGGTAATCCTATTGATCTTGACAATTTAAAGATTTTAGGTGTCCTTCTTATGTACATGTATCCAATGAGATTGATCCAAACTTGATCCAAAGTCGAAGAAGTGTGTATTTGTATGTTACACAAAAGGTGTGAAGGGGTTTAAATTATGAGATCTGATTAAAAAGAAGATGGTAATAAGCAGATATGTTGTTTTTGATGAGTATTTAATTTTGAAACTATCAATTGCAACAGATGTATCAACTTCTAGAAAAAAAATTCCAACAAATAAGTGATTTAGGTGGATGTTGATCCGCCACTAGTGAAAAATTTGCAAGTAGAGCTAGAAAAACACGAGGAATCAGGACTTGATACTGAAATTGACCATAAACATGAAATTTCAAGTGGAGTACATGATTATATTCTTGTACATGATAGAGAGCACCGTTCAACCAAGCAACCAGAAAGATATACATGTAAAGAATTAGCAGCATATTCATTTCTTACTAGTTCTAGAGAGCCTTCTACTTTTCAAGAGGCTATAGCTAGCTAGGAGAAATATAAGTAAATAGGTGCAATGGTGAATGAGATGGAGTCTTTGAAAAAAAATTAGACATGGGAGCTTGCTCAGCTTCCTAAGGGAAAAGGGGCCATCGGTTGTAAGTGGGTGTTCAAGAGAAAACCAACAATAACGAAGAAAAAAAAGGAAAAATTTCAAGGCTCTTCTTCTAGAAAAAGGGTAATCGCAACAAAAAGGGAATGATTATGATGATATATTTTCTATGGTTGTCATACATAATTCTATCAGGCTAGTATTAGCCTTGGTAACCAGTTGAGACATTTTAGAGCAAATGTATGTGAAGACATAATTTCTTCACAATAATCTAGATGAGCAAATTTACATGGAGCATCAAGAGAGGTTCAGTGTCACTAGACATAGCTGACTACTTGTAAATTTAAGTGGTCTTTGTGTGGTTTAAAGGAGTCTCCAAGGCATTGGTAGAAGCTCTTTGACTCATACATGCTTAAGATTGGCTATAGAAGGTATGATTTTGTCTGTTGTGTTTACATTAGGAGCCTTGATGATGGCTCCTTTATTTTTTTTTTTATTATTGTATGTTGATGATATGTTGATTGTTGCTGTCACATCCTCATTTTCACCCCAGTCTTTTATATCATGGATTCATCATCATCATCATACCTTGGTGCATACCAAGTACGTGGGTTGCAAGGGATAGATAAGTAAGGATCTTTGCTTCAAAGCAACTATTATTTGGAAATTATTCTGGACTGGACCAATGATTAGGCATGGCCCAATCCACTTCTGCTCCCAGAATGGCCCAATTTCCTATGTCCAGTCAATATAGGGCAGCATTTACCTTTCTGCCCCTCTACCAGACACATATGGTCAGAGGGCCCACAAGGTCTCCTGCTCCTCCTCTGCATCCCTGCCCTTCATGCACGACTCTACCATCCAGAAATAGCCACGACGCCCGTGCCCGGAACTACATCTTTGCCCGTGGCAACGGCTAGTTTCGGGCACCTCTGCCCGTCTTAACGGCTAGTTTTTGGCAGTTACCTATTCTTTGGGAAATGATTATTTCGCCCCAAAAATAGGATCTACATCCTTCCTCGGAGGAGACACCCCTCGTTTGAGAGGCGGAGCTACTGCGTCTCCCTCCCCCACTCATACTGATCATGTTGAAGACCATCCCTCCCTGGGTCTCTGCCCGTTCCAGCTCCACCCAACGTCGACCCGGCCGTGGTGGCCTCCTTGAAGCACTGAACAAGACCAACCTCTTAATCCTCCAACAAAACGAGAGGATTGAGGCGTTGGAAGAGTCTTCCCGACCAAGATCCCCTCAGCCAAGGAAAGATCACCGACGATCCAAAAATCCTCCTCCCTGAAGTGAAAGTGACCGCCGGGCATGCCAGGAGGCAGAGTTTCATGCCTTCCGGAAGCGTGACCACGTTTCCCCGTGAAACCATACTCCACGGGAAACAAGAGAGCCTTGAGATATCAACGTTCACCCCCATGTCAGGTCAAAGGGCCGGGCACGAACACTGTCTTCTCGCAGAAGTCATCGCCCTGTCCCGAGCGAAGCACCCGCTCCCCTTCATGGACCAGTTCCAGCAGCGACGATGAGCCCCACTGCCCGTTGTCTCAGGAGATCATGGCTATACGCCCCCCAAAGGCTTAGAGAAACCACCGTCTTTGGGCATTTACGATAGAACAACAGACCTAGATGAGCACATCGAAAATATAGATGCGTTGCTCGACTATCATGGCGTCTGGGGCGCCATCAAATGCCGTCTGTTCCCTACCACGCCCCGAAAAGGAGCAATGACCTGGTATAAACAACTTCCCGAGGAGTCCATCACCTCGTGGAAACAACTGGGAAGAATGTTTTCCAGACACTTTACAGCATCACGCCGCCATCCAAAGACCGAAGCCTTCCTTGAGACCATAATTCAAGGGAAATATGAGCCTCTCCGGGCGTACATTGAGAGGTTTAATAAAGAAGCCGTACAAGTCCCTACCACCGATGACATGAAGAAGTTCTTGCTCGAGCGAGGGCTTCATCCCCGTACGGAATTCGCCAAAGTTGTTGGCATTGCTCCTCCCAGAACTCTTGACGCATTCCTCCTCAAGGCGCAAGCGTATATTCAGTATAAGGAGAAAGAGGTGGCCAGCTGTGCTCGGGTATCACGCCACCAAGAAAGTGCCCGAGCCTCCAAAAGAGATGAACCCTCAACATCCCGTAAGGGAGACAGAAGACGTGAAGATCGTCCCCGGGAATCTCGGGACAACAAAGGGCCCTCTGGCCGCTTCCATGATTACACTCCCCTGACTGTCTCCAGGGAAAAGATTCTCTCCGAATGTGCTAACTCGGAGTTTAAACAAGAGGGGGTTTGATTCCCTAAGTAGGTACCGGCCAAGCCGAACATCGATAAGTCGAAGTACTGCCATTTCCACAAAAGTCATGGCCACACTACTGAGGACTGCATCCACCTGAAGGATGCCATAGAAATACTGATCAGGGACGGACACCTGAAGCAGTTTACAAAGAAGAAGGATACTCCCCGGCAAGATGCCCAGGAGTCGAAAAAAGTTGAGGAAGAGGTATCTTCCTCAGAAGAGACAAACCTCTAGGTCGCCATGAGTATATCACGAACTGAGGACTTCTATGTTCCCGACGAGCTCAGTGCTCCCGTATATTTCGCAGCCCATAGCCTATGGGAAACTTTCCCCTCCACCATGGTCATCTCCGAAAGGGGTTTTAACAAAGTCACCGTGGGCTCCGTAAACAGAAAGTTCGAGCATCTACTCAGCACGAGCTCCAACAAGAGTACAACCCTCAACAAGGTCCAGGGAGAATCGATCCCCATCTCTTTCTACAGAGAGGAACTCCTTGGAGGAGCCCCAAGGTCAAGCATTCCACTGTTCGTAAGAGCCGAAATGGAAAATTTTGATGTTCGCAGAATCTTAGTCGACCAAGGCAGCTCGGTCAAAATCATGTACTCGCAACTATTCTCAACCCTCTAGCTAGATGAATCGCACCTCACTCCCTACGTCGGCTCTGACCTGCAGGGTTTCAACGGGTCGGTCACAAAACCCTGGGGGTATGTCGAGTTGATCGTGACCTTTGAATCTGCATAGACGGCCAGATCTATCAAGGTCTAATTCCTGGTTATTGAATGGTCATCTCTCTATCAGTGCATATTCGGGCGGCCAACCTTGGCTGAATTGGTGGCCACCTTACACAGGGACATCGAGGCTGCACGAAGATTCTTCGAAGCGTCCACCAAGGGACTCAACACCATCGCTGCCAAGCCGAAGACGTCCAGCAAGCTAGCCTTGCCCAGCAGCTCCGAGGAAGCCAAGCCACTACCACACGTCGAATCTATCGACCTCGACAGCCGCTTCTCCGAAGATGATCAGAAGAAGGACCAGACTTGCCCGAGCAGCTCATCCACTTCGACCAGCACCAGCAACGGCTCCCATCCGATGCACCCGATTCCGAATGGCGATTTAGAACTCGTCCTGCTCGGCGATGACCCTCAGCGAGGAGTAAAGATAGGGACCGGCCTCCCCGATATAGCGAGGAAACAACTCAAAGCTTGCCTCCGAGAAAACCCCAACTTGTTCGCCTGGAGTGTCGCGGAAATGCATGGCTTAGATCCTGCTGTCGCCTGCCATTAACTCACAATTGAACCCGTCGTCAAAGCAGTAGCACAACGTAAGAGAAAGCAGTCTCCGGAGAAAACGGAGGCTGTAGAACAAGTTGTAAAAGACTTCCTCGAGGCAAACTTTATTTCGGAAGCCAAGTACACCACTTGGTTGTCCAACGTTGTACTCGTCAAAAAAGCTAATGGAAAGTGGTGTATGTGTGTTGATTATATTGATCTCAATAAGGCATGCCCAAAAGATGTATATCCCCTCCCTAATATTGATATACTTGTTGATAACTCTGCCAGTTTTAAACTATTATCGTTCATGAACGCCTACTCGGGCTACAATCAAATACCAATGGCGAAAAGTGACAAGAAGTACACGGCCTTCAAGACTGAATCAGGCAATTATTACTACAACGTAATGCCCTTCGGCTTAAAAAACACCGGTGTGACCTATCAAAGGATGATGAACAAGGTCTTCCGGGGAGAAATCAGCCACATGCTTGAAGTCTATATGGACGATATGATCATAAAATCCCACGAGGAAACCGATCATACGGCCCATTTAAGAAAAGTCTTCGAGCAAGCCAGGAAATACCGGATGCGTTTCAACCCAGAGAAATGCACTTTCGGGGTGCGGGAGGGCAAGTTCCTCGGCTTCTATCTAACGGAATGATGAATCGAAGCCAACCCCGACAAGTGCAGGGCATTCTCCAAATTTTCAACACCTAGCTCGAAGAAGTGCATCCAATCCCTCAACAGGATGTTCACTTCTTTATCTCATTTCGTGGCCAAGTCTGCCCAGAACGCTCTGCCCTTCTTCAAACTCCTCTGCAAGGAGGCCGCATTTGAATGGAAAGAGGAATGAAACCAGGCTCTCCTTCATCTAAAACGAGCACTATCAGAACCGCCAGTTCTCTCTCGGCAAGATAACGGCGAAACTATGTACCTTTACCTCGCCGTAGCAACCGAGGCCATTAGCGCTGCCCTCATCCGTGAAACGCCCGACGGGCAAAAGCCTATATACTTCACGAGCAAAGCATTGCAGGGACCAGAGCTGAGATACCAGTAAATAGAAAAGGTGGCACTGACCCTCATCAATGCTGCATGAAGGCTAAGGCACTATTTCCTGGCCCACACGATCATGGTCCAAACAGATCAACCCATAAAGCAACTGCTAGGACGACCTGATATGGCCGAAAGGATGCTTAAGTGGTCATTGGAACTATCTGAGTTCAACATTTAGTATGAAAGCAGAAAGACCCTTAAGGCCCAGGCGTTAGCCGATTTCGTCGTAGAAATGATGTTCGCAGATTCCTCCACCTACGGGGCGCGGAAGTGGACCATCTTCGTTGACGGAGAATCCAGCTCGGCGGGAAGTGGGGCAGGTATCATCTTGGAAAACGACGAGGGAATCATTGTCAAGGTATCACTCACTTTATCTTTCCCTACTTCCAGCAACCAAGCTGAGTACGAAGCCTTCCTCACCGGTCTGCACCTGGCCGAGGACCTGGGAGCTGAAGAAGTCGTCATCTGCACCGATTCGCAACTCGTGGCCCTTCAAGTTAGAGGAGAATATCAAGCCAAAAATGACAACCTATCCGAATACTTGTCTCTGGTCAAAGAAAAAATGACGAAGTTCGCAACAGTAGAGGTAAAACATGTTCCCCGCGAACATAACGTCAGAGCAGACGTGTTGTCTAAACTGGCGAGCACGAAGAAAAAGGGCGGAAACAAGTCTGTCATCCAGGAGGTGCTTCCTCGACCCAGCATCGAGAAGACCTCTATGATCCTCGACGTGCAAGTCATCAGCGACAACAACTGCTGGATGACCCCCGTTTATAATTACCTCGCTAAGGATGAACTCCCGTCTGACCCCAAAGAGGCCAGCATAGTGAGGCGCAGAGCCCACTCCTACGTCCTGGTCGAAGACAAGCTGTACATGCGAGGGTTCTCCATACCTTTACTTAAATACGTCGAGGAAGAGATGGTCGCCCACGTCTTGCACGAGATCCACGAAGGAATCAACACCCAACACCTCAGGGGGAGATCCCTCGCCAGGAAAGCCCTTCGGGTAGGGTACTACTGGCAAACCATGCAGCATGATGCAAAAGAACACGTGAAGAAGTGCGACAAATGCCAATGGCACGGGGACATGCACTTGGCTCCACCTAACAAGTTAAAAGCTATCTCCTCCCCGTGGCCCTAAGCATGGTGGGGCCTGGACATCCTAGGGCCATTCGTAGTAGGGTCAAACCAGAACAAGTACTTGATAGTGGGAGTTGACTACTTCACAAAGTTGATAGAAGCAGAGGCTCTGGCCAAAATAACGGCCCCCAACATACTTTGCTTCTATAAGTGAAACATCCTTGCCCGCTTTGGCATCCCACAAGCAATAGTCACTGAAAACAGGACACAGTTTACAGACAGAATGTTTCAGGACTTAGTCACCCAATTAGGCACGAACAACATTTCGCGTCCGTCGAGCATCCCCAAACCAACGGGCAGGCCAAAGAGGCAAACAAAGTAATCATGTGAGGCCTCAAATGAAGGCTGGACGAAACAAAGAAAGCCTGGGTCGAGGAATTGCACAGCGTACTCTGGGCCTACCGCACTACACCCCACTCTTCGACCGAGGAAACCCCTTTCCTCCTAGCTTACGTAACTGAGGTAGTGATCCCCATTGAGATACACGTGCCATCCCGACGGACTGAATCACCTCTGGATGAGGAGACAAATGATGAGGAACTAAGAGAATAGCTTGACCTTGTCGAAGAAGTCTGCTCAGGGACAGCTCTGTTCGAAGCCTTATTGAAGCAGAAAATTGCAATCAGGCACAATGCCAAGGTTATACGGTGAGAATTCCAACTGGGCAGCCTTGTCTTAAGAAGGAACCACAAGGATTCTCGAGAAGGCAAACTCGCTGTAAACTAGGAAGGACCCTATCGCGTCCGATCAAAGATGGAGAATATGGCCTACTACCTAGAACACCTCAGCGGGGAAGAACTTGCTCGACCATGGAACGCCGAAAAGCTAAAACAATATTATAGCTAAGGCCCAAATCGTCGGTTTGCTTCGTCGAAGCGACAAACATAACATCCCGACTTTGATGCACGCCCAGGTACAAGCGTTGCATACTAACTAAGACAAGATCCCGCTCAAGAGCGAGCGGGATCCCTGCCCAAACGTGGTTCCTCAATCGAGCCCGCTGCCGTCAAAGTACCATGATAGGTAAAACACCCAGCTCGTGATAGGAGGTTCACGCTGCGAGCTCATGCCTCAAACGCGACCTGAGTTCGGCTCTCATGCCCGGAAGCTACCCAAGCCGTTCGACCAGTCCCTCTCACTGTTGAACACATATATGTCAAGCAAACCTCGGAACTACAAATCACTCGAAGTTACCCTTATTACGGGCACACACACGTATCGAGCAAAGTTTCTACACTTAGCGAAAATAAAAATAAATAAAACCAAGCCCGAGTATAAAACATACAAAATCGACCAGGACGGCCGGATACATACATATCAAAATAATTACTGACCACAAGGGCCACGATTGTGCTTGTTACAAGATAAAGGGGCCACGCCCCATACGAAATAACAATAAAATTACATAAAACATGGCACGCAGGCCTGAAACATCACAACAAGAAAAAGGAGACATCATTCCTCCATCTGCTAGGCCTGCTCAGGGATAAGATATGTCGGCTGAGACTCTTCATTAAGGAGACGGGCATGCTCATCGCCAATCTGGAGGAAGTCTAGATTAACAATTTTACCATCTTCAACGTGACTCAAAAAACTGGTCCCCTCCGTGGATAGCTGGACCCCTAGATTCACCACCTTGAGTTGAGCCACAATATTGTTGAACGACTCCTCCCTGATGACATAGACATCCATAGACATCGTCCTTTGCCCGTGCAATACGAGCAACTAGCTTGGTCCTAGTTTTCAGCGCCTTCACCTCCTCAGGCTCATCTTCAGCCGGGGCCACCGCAGACCTCATCTGCCTAACCAGGTCTTCAGAAGCCTTCTTTTTAGCGACCAGGGTCTCCTTCTCCCCTTTCAGTTTAGCAGCCTCCTCCTGGTATTTCTTCCTCGCGTCATCAGCCTCCTTGGCCTTCTTCACCTTTTCTTCCAGGGCTGATATCACCGCTTGGGCCTTCTTTAGCTCGAATTTGGAGGAGGGGTCTTCCTCGGCGTAGACCGCCGCCATCTCCAGTACCTGGATCAACTCAGAAGCATCTTGCACTAGCATTACCCTCTTGCTCGGGCGGTCCATACCCTTGAGCTTTAGGGACTCTGCCCGAGGAACCGTCAGGGATGTGCCCTCGAAGAACTTCCTGTTATGAAGGCAGGGAGGAAGCTCAAACTTGCTTTTCTCCGCCGCCCAAATGAGATCCACCAGCTCGTTCGGTCTGGTTCGCTTAAACTTTAAAGCCCCAGGCACAGGAGATCCCTGGCCAGAAGAAGGAAAGGGCGAGGAGCTCCCGCAACCAGTTAAGGAGGAGGCACCCACTGAGTAAACTGAGGCTTTGGGTTGGCCGCGCCTGCCTTGCCCTCCGTTAGAGCATTCTTCATCATCCTTTCATGAGCGGAAGGCATTTCACTTGCAAAAACGTAATGAGCACGTTAGCGAACAAAGAAAACTATAATCCAGACAAGCTAAAAAAGTAAAGACTACCGAGCAACTTAAGGGCGTCAGCATGGGTCTTGCACTTAAGAAGCCCCTTCATGTTGATATAACGGTGTTCCACTCTTTGCCCGACATCTTCATCAAAGATCGGGTCCCCCTTCTTACTCCAGTACTCCGCGAGTTTAAAACTGTTAACATATTTGACCAGCGTCGTAGCTAGCTTTGTCATCCTCGTTCAGTATCTCCAGTTTGGCAAGATAATGGTCAGTGTCCCGAGAAAAATGGTTCCCAGTCCAACGGAAGGGAAACTTATACAATCTCTCCGCCATCAACTTCCCATGCTCGTCATACAGATCATTACCGTCCTCGTCCGTCGACACTTCCCAGGAATACGTAGTATCCTGGGCTTTCTCCGACACAGGTTCAATGATGTAGAACCTCTCCTTAAAGGTCCGGATAGACTCAGAGAAAGGTTTGAACAGTATCTTTGCTTACTTCAGTGAAACCCAACCATACTTTCTCCCCGAAACCTGCCTCTAGAGGTGAAAGATTGTGAAAAACAAAGGCAGGGTAGCTCCTATCTTCAGGAACTCGCAAGTCAGCTCAAAAGCACGGATGAACGCCAACGAGTTAGGGTGCACCTGTGATGGGGCCAAGTCCAAGTGTAAAAAGGCTGACCGCTGAAAATCAGTGAAGGGTAGCCTCAACTCTATGTCTTTAAAAGCATACTCGTACATCGGGAACATCTCCCCATAATCTGTACAAATACGGTCGTCCTGACTTGGGAAGTGCACCTTCCACTCCCCTTTTGGCCCCACGTTCGTGAGGACGTCCCCGATATAGGAAGCACAGACGGAAGCATGCTTGGCAGGCTCCGTGACTGTCTATTCCTCCGCAGAAGCATGCTCGGGATTCTCCTCGACATCACTGGGGGCAGTTGAAGCCTCAGTATCACTACTCTCCAAGGAGCTCTCCAAGGACGAGTCGATAAGAATCTCTTTCTCGGGTTCGTGTGCCATCTCGTTCACCTAAAAAATCAGAGGACAAAAGTGAATTCGACTGCAAAATCAAATCCACCCATCCACTGCTAGTCAAGTGAAAGGGCGCACAAAGGGCCAAAAATGACATCCCCGACCTAAGCCCTAAATCAAATAGCATGAGGGTACTTTGCAAGGAGATGCCCGGAGGCAACCCCTCCTGCACGTACGGGGAGATTCTCCCCGGGCCGCTACCCAGTTTTCCATTTGAAGCTCCACCGGAAAACTCATATGTTCATCAGAAAATTCATGAGAGCGCTGGAAAACTCATGAGTTCCGCTGGATACGCTCACTCTAGTCATCGCAACGACATTGAAAATAGCCTAACTCTACAGTCCCTTAAAGCTCCGGCGACCATGACAGCAGCAGAGAGTGGCCAAGCCACCGTCTACCACCAACAGTCGTTGGAAAATAATACAGTATCTACCTAAAGTCATCCTAGCCACATGCATTCTAACAAAACGAAAGCAAAAAGCTAGAAACAAAGCTAGAACTGGGTAACTTACGTGGTCGAAGAAGATTTGAAGGGTCGAAGAGCTTGCTCGAAGCTTTGTACGGTGGCATATACGGTGGCTGACGGCGATGACAGACTGGAAACTCAGAAATAAGAATGAGGAAGGAGAGAGAAGTGAAAACCCTAAATGAGCAGCTTCTCCCTTTATTTATAAGCACTTTGAAGGCACGTGCATGAGCACACGCGACTAGGAGCATCATCATGACCCTAGCCTAGCCATCATGACACAATTAATGTTGCACAAGGCTCGAGGCACACGTGGCGTCACATCTCTTCAGACCACCTCAATCGTTGGTCTCCCGGCACACCGGGCGGACCAAACAACGTTACGCATCCCGTGGGCACCAAACCCTCCGCGCATCACAGGACAACTCCACTTCATCAACAAACGACGACCCCTTCACAATTCTCCGGGGCTGTGAGCTATTCTTAAGTCATCGCTCCCGTGCTCGGGAGCAACGACTTGGGGGGCTCCTGTTCTGGATTGGACCAATGACTAGGCATGACCCAATCCACTTCTGCTCCCAGAACAACCCAATTGCCTATGTCCAGCCAATATGGGGCAGTATTTACCTTTCTGCCCCTCTACCGGGCACATATGGTCAGAGGGCCCACAAGGTCTCCTGCTCCTCCTCTGCATCCTTGCCCGTCATGCACGAATCTACCATCCAGAAACAGCCACGACGCCCGTGCCCGGAACTACGTTTTTTCCTGTGGAAACGGCTAGTTTCGGGCACCTATGCCCGTCTTAACGGCTAGTTTTTGGCAGTTACGTATTCTTCGGGAAACAGTTATTTCGCCCCAAAAATAGGGACCGTTGGCCACGCGCTGGGGGCATTATAAAAGCCCTCTCATGCGAAAGGATCAGGTATTCCAAATCATCCTAAGAAACACATACTTTTGTACTTGCCTTTTTCCTCTCCCGATTCTTACTTTAGCATCAGAGTGCCTAGCAGGTACACCCCCTCCTCATCTCACACACCCAGCATCACAAACGTCTTTCTTGGCCCACTTTAGGTTCTGATCAGCCGTCAAGATCAGAAATCATCAAGTGATTAGGGTTGTTGGGCTACTACATGACTCTTATGAACTAATCAACCCAATGCTCAGTATTGACCCACTTCTGATCAATTGGAACAATAAAGCTTCAAGAAGTTTTAAATCACCTATACATGGTTCAAGACTTTCTTTTAAGATTAAGATGAGTTTGTTGAATATGGAGCAATATTCTTTCTTTTGTTAACTTGATTTTAATAGAGATTCAAGGCTATGTAAAGAGGTTTCAAGTATGTGTGCCACCTTGGTTTTTAGATCCAAAATTCCAAAATCATTTCAAATTTCAAGCCATAACCACCTTTAAAGTTCTATGCAAAATGTCAATTCAAGATCCAACATTCAAATTCATTTCAAGATTCAAATTCCAAATTCACAAATCCACATCCAATGTCAAGATTTCAAGTTCAAGATTCAAGTTCATTTCAATATTTCATTCAAAAATCAAATTGCCCTTTCTTTTCAAATTCCAATCTATATTCAATTTACAAATCCATTTCAAGATTCAAATTTCAAGTTTCAAATCCAATGTTAAATTTCCAAGTTTCAATTCAATGTCAAATTTCTAAAGGATTCAAAGTTTCATTCAAAATTCAATCAAGTTTCAAAATTACAATTCAATTGCAAGTTTCAAATTCCACATCAAATTCGATATCATTCCATTCGTGTCAAAGATACAAGATTCATGTCAACATTCAATGGCAAAAATACAAGTTCATAACAAAGGTTACAATTTCATTTCAAAACTCATGATAAAGTTACAAAAAATCTAAGACGCCTTTTGAGACAATCCATCAAAAGCCATCCTTTGAACCAAGATTCTTGACAAAATTCTTGAAAAAATCCTAGACGCCTTCAGGGGTATTTATTATGTAAGTTAAGGTTGTTTTGAGGGGTGGTCGGAAAGAGACGACGACAGCCACAACACGCCACAGTCTTCTCCCGCAGGTTTCATAGCTCAGGTGGTCTGAGTTGCAGAGGACATGAGAGTGAGAGAGAAAGACGATGAGTGAAGTGAGAGAGAGTCTGAGTGAAAATGGGATTTAATGCACCCTTGTTTCTCTTTTGTTATTTCCCTTGCCACATGAGTTATGCTGATGATGATGGCTGTAACACCCCCAATCTATACCCCCAATTATATAAAGTAGTAAAAGAAAATTCAAAATTTCATCAGAGTATATTTAGAAATTCATAGCATAGACCGAGGGGTCACACCAATCTGAAACAAAACACAATAAACCTACCCATAAAGATATGCAACACTCGCAGGTAGCAAATAAACAGAGGAACTTAGTTCCTACTACCCACAGTTCAAATACAGAATAAAGCGGAAAATCTGTACTGAATCTCATATATATATATATATATATATATATATATATATATATATATATATATAACATAAAAAGTTGTCATACATCAAGTCATACATGCACAAGCCAAAATATATATATACATATACACATCAAACTACAAAACAATCCCCCCTGACTACCCGGTGCCACATATCAGAGCCGACCGACAAAAGAATGAAGTCCTAAGCTTCATAAAAAAACCTCCAGCAATCTAATCTGCAATGCCTCATAGAGCATTATACAACAGCAGAAGGGTGAGAAAAACAATCATAATATAACTGCATATAATTATATATAACATCAAAATTACACATATATACGGTTCTCACCACAACTCACGCCATAGTTCACACACCAAACAACACAAGGCATATTTCATATTTCCATTACCAAGGTATAATAATCATGCTCACTACAAGTATCACCAACACATATCCATATATCAATTTATCAATTTTATCCATAATTCCACACATAAAAAAACCATTAATGATTTATGCAAATGCAAGAGACCGACACAACGACTCTATGCATATACACACGCGGTACCGACTTCCAATGTTTCTCATCACTAGTTCACTCAGGAACTCTGCTGGAATCATCGCTCGTTACATCACTGTAACTCCCCGTCGGGCATACGATGTATCCCGTCGCTCACACCCCACATGGGCACACGACATTTATGGATCGTTCACACCCCACACGGGCACACGACCCGATCGCTCACACCCCACATGGGCACACGATCGTCTATAACCATCGCTTTCGGTCCTCTTATTTTTAAGGCTATTCATACCTCTTATTTTTAAGGCTCACGATGTTATAGCAGATTCCCTCTAGAATCCAAACCGTCACTCAGGACGTCACAACAATGCATATCATAATGCTTGGCATACAAGGACTCATGACATTCCAAATGCACACAGATACACATTCATAATCCTGCATATAATTATCAATTACCACACATTGCACTTTCTTGTCCTAAGGCCACCAATCATCATCACAATATGTATTTCATGTAATTTCATCACACAACAGTACACAGGCCATACAATATCCACCCCAACAGCATATTGCATATACACATCAAGTTCACACAATTGAAACGACAAAAGTCGACAAAACAACATATTTTCTAATTCCCGACCTAATTTAATCGGCCAACAATCTCAAAACCATCATCATAAGCAAGAACATTTCATAAGCTTTCCAACGATATAAAGAACGTTCAAAACGGATAACCAGATTAAAAGTTATGGAATTAAAAAGAAAATAAAAGTGTGAAAAATCCTAAGAACCGCCCGGCGAAACAATTAAACCGCCCGGCGAAACATCCTACGCCGCTACTTCGCCCGGAGAATCAGAGGCGTCACCATTTCTACCAAAATGACTCAATAGAGTCAGGAACTTGTAACCTCTGCGCCTCTCCAAAACCGCCCGGCGAAATCACGAATCGCCCGGCGAAAGGAGAAAACCGCCCGGCGCTTTACACCAGATGCAGAAAATTCTGCTACGTGTGACACTGTTCCATAACCCCAAAAACCCCATTTTTCCCCACCAAACCATTTCCAACAGCAAAACAATTATTAGCAATGGTTCGTAAACATAGTGAGATCATACAAAACAATTTATATCGATTTTCGTCCGTGAAAACATCGATTTCTACTCGTTTACCGCGTTTTCGACCTATAACCGAAAACCATGGAAAAAGGCAATACAACATGCAAACACACATACATAATCATACACAATGATAAGATAATCGAGTTTCGCACCCTTACCCGATTAAATCGTGTGTAGAAAAGTCGGGAGATTGATTTCTTCTTTCTCAAGTTTTTCTCTCTTTTCTTCTTTCTCTCCTTTTCTTCTTTTCTCTTTTTCTTCTTTTCCTTACTATTTTCTCTCTTTTTCTTTCTATTTATATTCTAACTCAACCAAAATAAATCAAAATGCCCAAAATACCCCTACACTCAAATATCTCACAAATGTTCCCAAAACGCGATAAAATATAATCACGATGAAAAATAACATATTTTCGCATAAAATTCATAAATAAAATAAAATAATAATAAAATAATCAAACGACTCAATAAATTAAAAAGACAAAACTGTCAAAACTGACTGGGTCGTTACAACTCTCTCCCACTTAGAAATTTTCGTCCTCGAAAATATACCTGAGACGAACAACTCTGGGTACGACTCCCGCACCCGACTCTCCAACTCCCAAGTCAAATTGCCCTCAGCAGCGCCTCCCCACGCCACTTTCACAAGTGCAATATCCTTGCCCCTCAACCTCTTCACCTCGCGATCCAAAATCCTAATTGGTAATGCCTCAATCGTAAGGTTCTCCTTTACCTCAACCTCATCCATCGGAATCACATGCGACGGATCCGGAACATACTTCCGAAGCTGTGAAACATGGAACACATCGTACAAATTCGACAGATTCGGCGGCAACGCCACCCTATAAGCCACAACACCCACTCTCGCGGATATCTGGTAAGGACCAATAAACCGAGAAGTAAGTTTCTTTGATTTCAATGCACGACCAACACCCGTTACCGGCGTAACTCTCAAAAATACGTGATCACCTTCTTGGAACTCAAGATCCTTCCGTCTCCGATCATGATAACTCTTTTGCCTACTCTGAGAAGCCTTCATTTTCTCACGAATAAGCTTCACTTTCTCCGTAGTCTGTTGCACCAACTCTGGTCCAACTACCGAACTCTCACCAGATTCGTGCCAACACAACGGTGTTCGACACCTTCGTCCATACAGTGCTTCAAACGGTGCCATTCCAATACTTGAATGGAAACTGTTATTATACGTAAATTCAATCAATGCAAGATAACTATCCCACGCACCACCTTGTTCAAGAACACATGCTCTCAACAAATCTTCCAACGACTGAATCGTCCTCTCCGTCTGACCATCCGTCTGCCTCAATTTAGAACCCAATGCCTTCTGTAAACTTTCCCAAAATCTCAAGGTAAACCTAGGTCTCGATCCGAAAAAATACTTAACGGAACCCCATGCAACTTCACAATCACACTGATGTAAATCTCAGCTAACCTCTCCAACGAAAAACTTATGTCAATCGGAATGAAATGAGCCGATTTAGTCAGCCTATCAACAACCACCCAAATAGCATTATGCCCTCACTGTGTATTCGGCAACCCTATCACAAAATCCATGGAAATGTTATCCCACTTCCACTCAGGAATATCTAACGGTTGCAACAAACCACTAGGCCTCAGATGTTCCACCTTTGATTTCTGACAAGTCAAACATGCATAAAAAAACTGAGCCACATCTCTTTTCAATCCAGACCACCAGAAAATCTTCTTCAAATCTTGGTACATCTTGTTCGCTCCCGGATGTATACTCAAATTACTCCGGTGTCCTTCCTCCAAAATCATCTGTTTCAACTCCGAATCGTCCAGAATACAAATTCTACCTCGGAACCTCAAAACACCGTTAATATCCACTTGGAAATCACTATTCACATCTTTCTCTCCCACCAACATCAAATCTACAAATTTCACATCCAGCTTCTGTTTCTCACTAACCGTCAGCAGAAAATCATTAGTATCGTCAGCATTCCAAGCCTTACGCTATCCGACGTCACTTCATATACCAAACTCAAATCTCTAAACGATTCCAAAAGTTCCCACTCCTTAACCATTAAAGCGGACATATGCAATGATTTCCGACTCAACGCATCGGCTACCACATTAGCTTTACCAGGATGGTAATTCAAGCCAAAGTCGTAGTCCTTCAAAAATTCCAACCATCTACGCTGCCTCATATTCAACTCCTTCTGATCAAACAAATATTTCAAACTTTTATGATCACTAAAGACTTTGAACCTTGCCCCGTAGAGATAATGCCTCCTAATCTTCAACACAAAAACCACATCCGCTAATTCAAGATCATGAGTAGGATAATTTTTCTCATGCACTCTTAATTGCCTTGAAGCGTAAGCTACAACCTTACCTTCCTGCATCAACACACCACCTAAACCAATCAAATACGCATCACAATAAACCACAAACGGTTCATTAGGATCCGGTAAAATCAAAATCGGAGCTGTCGTCAATCTTCTCTTCAGCTCATTAAAACTTTCCTCACACCGAATATCCCAAATGAACGTTTGCCCTTTACAAGTCAACTGGGTCAAAGGAAGTGCTAGCTTAGAAAAACCTTCAATGAACCTTCGATAATAACCGGCCAAACCCAAAAAGCTTCGAATTTCAGTAACAGATCTCGGAGCCTCCCATTGTAGAACTGCTTCTAATTTAGATGGATCCACAGAAATACCATTACCTGAAATTACGTGTCCAAGAAAACTCACTTCCGACAACCAGAACTCACACTTGGACAATTTGGCAAAAAGCTTCCTTTCTTTCAAAACCTGCAAAACAATACGCAAATGCCCCGCGTGCTCCTCTCGAGACTTAGAATAAATCAATATGTCATCAATAAACACCACAACAAATCGATCCAGATGCTCGTGAAAAATACGATTCAGGTACTCCATAAACACACCTGGCACATTAGAAACCCCGAACGACATCACAGAATATTCATAATGACCGTATCGTGTCCTAAAAGTCGTCTTCTGAATATCTTCCTCCTTCACCCTAATCTGATGATACCC
This sequence comes from Lathyrus tuberosus, assembly GCA_022829125.1. Taxonomy (NCBI): domain Eukaryota; kingdom Viridiplantae; phylum Streptophyta; class Magnoliopsida; order Fabales; family Fabaceae; genus Lathyrus; species Lathyrus tuberosus. The sequence continues at coordinate 1,769,859 of JALAZF010000414.1, read as the reverse complement.
TGACCTCAAGTCAATCTTACTAAACACACACGCACCAACCAACTGATCCATCAGATCATCGATTCTTGGAAGAGGATACTTATTCTTAATCGTCACCTTATTCAACTGGCGATAATCAATACACAATCGCATACTCCCATCTTTCTTTTTCACCAATAAAACTGGAGCACCCCAAGGCGACACACTCGTCCTTACAAACCTCTTCTCCAACAAGTCATTCAACTGTTTCTTCAACTCTACCAATTCAGATGCCGACATACGATAAGGTGCCAAAGAAACAGGTCTAGTACCAGGAACTAGATCTATAGAAAACTCCACCTCTCTCTCTGGCGGCAAGTCTGAAATATCCTCGGGAAACACTTCCGAAAATTCACACACAACAGGAAACACCTCAAGTGAAACTTTACTGTCCACAGTCAAAGATGCAAATAACCCAAACAACTGAGCTTCATCCGCCAAAAGTCTCTTCAAATCTTTGGTAGATAAGAAACTCGAGTCTCTGTCTTCTTCAAGAGAAGGAAACCTTACCAGCTTATGATAACAATCAATATGAACCCAATTGAATTGCAACTAATTCATTCCCAAAACCACGTCTAAACCCTCCAACGGTAAACACACCAAATCCATCTCAAAGTCTTTACCATAAATGGTCAAATGACAACTTAAACAAACCAAAGAAGTAGTTACTGACCCCATTGCTGGAGTATCAATAACCATCTTACCACCCATCAAAGACAACACAAGATTCAAACGCTTCGCACACTCAGACGAAATAAACGAATGAGTCGCTCCAGTATCAATAATAGCAACTAAAGGAGTACTATTAATAAAACAAGTACCTCTTATCAGACGATCTGCACTTGAAGTCTGAGTCCCTGCCAACGCAAACACCTTCCCACCAGATGGAGCCTGCTTCGGTTTCGGACACTTCGTACTAATATGACTAGGTTCACCACAATTGTAACACTTCACCACATTCTTCCTTGCACAATCAGCTGCAACATGTCCTAAACCTCCACAATTAGTACACTTCCTCATATCTTTCCTGCACTCAAACTGATGATGCCCCAACTCCCCACATTTATAACATCTCAGAGGACCCGACATTCCTCCTCCACTTGACCTTCGATCAAAAGTACCCCTTTGTTTACCCTTATCAGTTGGTGTTACATACGGGCCACCACGGAACTGTTGCTTCCCTTTCCTCTCGCTCACACTCTTATAGTGAGTAGAACGAGCTTTACTATCCTCCTCATAAATCCTACAACAATCCACCAAATCAGAAAACCTCCGAATCCTTTGATACCCAATTGCCTGCTTTATCTCAGGATGCAATCCGTTCTCAAACTTTACACACTTAGAAAATTCCGCAGTCGCTTTAGCATAATGAGGATAGAATTGCACAAGCTCCACAAACTTAGCAGTATAATCAACAACAGACATATTACCTTGTTTCAGTTCCAAGAACTCGATTTCCTTCTTCCTCTTACATCTTCAGGAAAATACCTCCTCAGAAACTCAATGTTAAACATAGCCCAAGTAATCTCCTCCTGTACAGCTTCCAACACATGACGTGTACTGACCCACCAATCATCAGCTTCTTCTAGTAACATATGAGTACCCAGTCTCACCTTCTGATCCTCAGCACAATCCATAACCCGGAAAATCCTTTCAATCTCTTTAAGCCATACCTGGGCACCATCAGGATCATATCTTCCTTTGAAGACAGGCGGTTTGTTCTTCCTGAACTCATCATTACCTGCAGCATTAGGTGCACCCTGCACAGCCCCAGCCATAGCTTGAATAGCAGCAGCCAAAGCAGCGTCATTCCTACCAGCCATATTCTGTTCATTTCCAATAACAGAAACTATGGTTAAACAAACAGCTCACTCCAACGCCACATCGACCAAGGACTGACACAAACAGGTACGAACTGACACGGATTGGCTCTGATACCACTTAGTGTAACACCCTCAATCTATACCCCCAATTATATAAAGCAGTAAAAGAAAATTCAAAATTTCATCAGAGTATATTTAGAAATTCACAGCATAGACCGAGGGGTCACACCAATCTGAAACAAAACACAATAAACCTGCCCATAAAGATATGCAACACTCGCAGGTAGCAAATAAACAGAGGAACTTAGTTCCTACTACCCATAATTCAAATACAGAATAAAGCAGAAAATCTGTACTGAATCTCATATATATATATATATAACATAAAAAGTTGTCATACATCAAGTCATACATGCACAAGCCAAAAGATATATATACATATACACATAAAACTACAAAACAATCCCCCCTGACTACCCGATGCCACATATCAGAGCCGACCGACAAAAGAATGAAGTCCTAAGCTTCACAAAAAGACCTCCAGCAATCTAATCTGCAATTCCTCATAGAGCATTATAAAACAACAGAAGGGTGAGAAAAACAATCATAATATAATTGCATATAATTATATATAACATCAAAATTACACATATATACGGTTCTCACCACAACTCACGCCATAATTCACACACCAAACAACACAAGGCATATTTCATATTTCCATTACCAAGGTATAATAATCATGCACACTACAAGTATCACCAACACATATCCATATATCAATTTATCAATTTTATCCACAATTCCACACATAAACAAACCATTAGTGATTTATGCAAATGCAAGAGACCGACACAACGACTCTATGCATATGCACATGCGGTACCGACTTCCAATGTTTCTCATCACTAGTTCACTCAGGAACTCTACTGGAATCATCGCTTGTTACATCACTGTAACTCCCCGTCGGGCATACGATGTCCCCCGTCGCTCACACCCCACACGGGCACACGACGTTTATGGATCGCTTACACCCCACACTGGCACACGACCCGATCGCTCACACCCCACATGGGCACACGATCGTCTATAACCATCGCTTTCGGTCCTCTTATTTTTAAGGCTATTCATACCTCTTATTTTTAAGGCTCACGATGTTATAGCAGATTCCCTCTGGAATCCAAACCGTCACTCAGGACGTCACAACAATGCATATCATGATGCTTGGCATACAAGGACTCATGACATTCTAAATGCACACAGATACACATTCATAATCCTGCATATAATTATCAATTACCACACATTGCACTTTCTTGTCCTAAGGCCACCAATCATCATCACAATATGTATTTCATGCAATTTCATCACACAACAGTACACAGGTCATACAATATCCACCCCAACAGCATATTGCATATACACATCAAGTTCACACAATTGAAACGACAAAAGTCGACAAAACAACATATTTTCTAATTCCCGACCTAATTTAATCGGCAAACAATCTCAAAACCATCATCATAAGCAAGAACATTTCATAAGCTTTCCAACGATATAAAGAACGTTCAAAACGGATAACCAGATCAAAAGTTATGGAATTAAAAAGAAAATAAAAGTGTGAAAAATCCTAAGAACCGCCCGGCGGAACAATTAAACCGCCCGGCGAAACACCCTACGCCACTACTTCGCCCGGCGAATCAGAGACGTCACCATTTCTACCAAAATGACTCAATAGAGTCAGGAACTTGTAACCTCTGTGCCTCTCCAAAACTGCCCGGCGAAATCACGAATCGCCCGGCGAAAGGAGAAAACCGCCCGGCGCTTTACACCAGATGCAGAAAATTCTGCTACGTGTGACACTGTTCCATAACCCCAAAAACCCCATTTTTCCCCACCAAACCATTTCCAACAGCAAAACAATTATTAGCAATGGTTGCTAAACATAGTGAGATCATACAAAACAATTTATATCGATTTTCGTCCGTGAAAACATCGATTTCTACTCGTTTACCGCGTTTTCGACCTATAACCGAAAACCATGGAAAAAGGCAATACAACATGCAAACACACATACATAATCATACACAATGATAAGATAATCGAGTTTCGCACCCTTACCCAATTAAATCATGTGTAGAAAAGTCGGGAGATTGATTTCTTCTTTCTCAAGTTTTTCTCTCTTTTCTTCTTTCTCTCCTTTACTTCTTTTCTCTTTTTCTTCTTTTCCTTACTATTTTCTCTCTTTTTATTTCTATTTATATTCTAACTCAACCAAAATAAATCAAAATGCCCAAAATACCCCTACACTCAAATATCTCGCAAATGTTCACAAAACGCGATAAAATATAATCACGATGAAAAATAACATATTTTTCGCATAAAATTCAGAAATAAAATAAAATAATAATAAAATAATCAAACGACTCAATAAATTAAAAAGACAAAATTGACAAAACTGACTGGGGCGTTACAATGGCAATGGCTACCGGTGACAAGTGTCACCGACTATTACTTCATTTTTGTTCCATGCACGCGCCTCCTTGCTTCCCCACTATGTACATGCGTTCTAGGCCATTAGATTTAGAGTTTCCGCTGACTCTATGGAGGATCAACGATCCTGATTCAATCAGAGGTCAGAGTTGATCTGAGGGTCCACGATGGACCCTTCTCCCAGCGTGGGCCATCAACTGGATGGGTCTGGGGTTATTTCGGTTTCAGTCCCTCCCCCACCCCCCCAATTACTATTTTCTGTCCAGCCCACTTTATTTTCACTTCTTGTTTTTTTATTTTATTTTATTATTTTTTATTTATTTTGGTTTCTAATTTCTTGCAAATATTTTATGAATTGACTTTTAATTTCTCCAATTATTAAAAAACCTGAAAAATATTATTTTTAATTAATTTTTATTAGTTCTATTAAATCATTACATTTAAGACTAATTAATCTACTTAAATATTAATTTTATTAAATGTTTAAGTTTAATCCAATTAACTGTTTTTTTGTTAATTCCCTTATTATAAAAATTCAAAAATATTAAATTGTTAATTATCTTAAATGTCTTTATTTAATATTGAAATAAATTTATTAATTAATCTTATTAAATATTTACATTTAATTTATTAATAAATCTTTCTTTTGTTTGTTTTATTTTGTTCATATAATGCTTGATTTCTATGATGCTCATGCCTTTACTCATGTGTGATTGATGTTCATACCATAGTGCTTTTGATTTTCATTCTTCATATGCATGCTTAAACTTGTTTTCAAACTAATACCTTGATTGAATATCAAGCCATTTTCAAACACCTTGTAAGTCGATTGTTTTCACGATCGCCATCAACCTCATAGCCTCCTCTTGGGCTTTCGTACAATGATCGTCGTTTTGCATTCCATGTGCTTGTTTGCATGCATTTGTATGATGATTTTATTTGTGCTATGGTGTGGTTCCATCCCCATTTGAGCAAATGTATCCCTACTCCCATAAAGTGTAATAATTTCTATCTTGTGCTTTGAATGTTAGTTGCTTAGGTTCTCCCTTAATGCAAGATTAAAATCAACCACCCATTTTTCAAAAAAGGATAAAATAATTTGATCCAACGTCAATCCTTTTTAATAAGAAAATAAATAGGGTTTTCCATCACCATTAACCCTTAAACCAACTACACTCCATTTTGCATTTACCATTTGTAAGTTGATTGTTCTTACGATCGCCATCAACCTACCCATTCACCAAAACCTTTTTAAAACAACAAATAAACCCTTGATCCAACATCAAGTGGAATTTTCTCAATCAAATCAAGACACTTAACAACCATGAAACACTTTTAAATAAAAGATGAATAAGGAGCAGGGTGTAGTCAATGTCTCCCCGAGAATGAGGATCTGAGATGTTGTTCTCGTGGTTCGAGCTCTCATCATCCTAAAATCAACCAAACAAATCGTAGTTGCCCGAACTATGAGATTGCGAAGATCTTAGCGAGCACCCTAATAAAATAAACCATCTAGTCCCCATTCTTTTTCCTTTCTAATAACTTGAGAAACCTTACATTTTTAAGCCAAAATTAACACGCACAACTAACCGAACAGTTCATGTCAAGTACAACAGACGTGAGGGATGCTAACACCTTCCCCTTGCGTAACTGACTCCCGAGCTCAGATATTGGTTGCGATGACCATATACTTATCTTTCTCTTAGGGGTTTTATTCGATATTTTCCCTTTCCCTCTATGGGAATAAATAAAGATCGATGGCGACTCGGTTAAGTCCATCCCGCGAGCGTGCGATTGCGCTTCGCGAGGTCGTTCTCATTTTTTGAGGTATAACAGCTGTTAATCATTTACATGATATAAATGAACTGAAAAATAATATTTAGAAAGGATTTTGACATGAAATACTTATGTCTTGCTAAGAAGAATCTTGGTATGGAAATTCACTGGGATATGAGTGCTAGAAAATTATGGCTCTCTCAGAAAATCTTTATTGAAAAGGTGGTAGACAAGTTTCGCATGAGTAATTCTAAAGTTGTGAGTACTCCATTGGAAAATCACTTTAAGCTTTCATTAGATCAGTGTCTAAGACAGATGCAGAAGCTGAGTATATGTCAAAGGTCCTTTATGCTAGTGTTTTTGGTTGTTGAATGTATGTTATGGTCTCCACTAGAATAGATTTGATGCAAGTTGTAAGTCAAGTTTTAAAGTTTATGTCCAAATCAAGAAAGTTCATTGGGAAGCAGTCAAGTGGGTTTTCAAGTACATGAAGGGTACTACGAGCTATGGCATCATGTTTAGCAATGAATTGGGTGATCATTCATTTGTAGGATATGTTGATTCATACTATGCTTGTGATATGCATGATATGAGGTTTACTTTAGCAGGAGTACCTAGTTGTCGGAAATCGTCAATCCAATCCATAATGGCCATTTATTGGGCAAACAATCTGGTGTATATGTGAAGTTTGACAAGAACAGAGAGTCACTTGCATATGGACATATATTACTTGAAAATATTCCTACTTTAGAGAATACAACTAATATGTAGACGAATACAGTCATCAGTGACAAGTTTGGGAATTGCTTGGACTTGTTACATGTTTCTCATTATTAAGCAAGAGGTGTACCTCCCAAGTTTCCAAGATGAATCATTATGTATGAAGTCTTCATAGGGGTTTGGTATTCTCCAAGGTGGAGATTGTTAAGTATGGCTTATATTGTGTAGATAATTATGGGTTGTTGAGATAACTATGGGTTGTTGAGAGTATAGCTCATATTATTGAGATAATTATGGGTAAAGATAATTGTGTGTCCTAGTATTAGATATATGACTTGTAACACTGTAATCCAATTAATTCATAAGACATAAATAAATGGAACTATAGCTACTCTATAATCGTAGAGGTAGGTTCCCTTGGCCGAACTGCGTTAACAAAGATCATTCACGTCCATTGTCGTTTAATTAAATTAATCTTTAACCTTCTATTCTAGCTCTTTTTCTAACAAGTATTGAAATATTATTTATTGAATGGATAGTGTTAGAGATATGTGGCAAAATACTTGAAATATTGCAGGCTAGTAAACTACAGCAACCTGATGCAAAGTGAACTAACAAAGTTATTCTATTGTGTAGAAATAGTTCAGTTAGGTTGTTAAAGTTCAGTAAGAGGTTTGTCTCTAACGGAAATCTGTTATATGTCTTGGATAGAGTTGGTTATACAGAGTATATAATAACTGTTGTAACAATGTAACTAACATGAAACACAATATATTCTTCTATACAAAAGATCTAGCTTTCTCAATATATAACTGATCAATGTATTTTAATACACCATATTTTACTTTGTGCTAAAGGGTTTTTTATGACCTATTGCTGTTATTTTACTATTTTAAGTGTGTTTCTTATGTTTAGCTTATTTTTGCTTTTATTTTAATTCGGTTATTTATTTTCTGAATAAGCGGTAAATTAACACCTTCGCGCTCTGCAAGTCATAACTTGAGCTACAATAATCTGATTGACACGTTCTAATATAAGTTGGAAAGATGACAGTATAAGATACAAGTTTTGTGTTGAAGTAAAATGCTGATTCGGAGTTCAACAGGGTTGAATAATTCTTTTTATCTCCAGACTTAATAAAATAATTAGTTTTGGGTCAGTTTTTATGTTTTTCGGGTCGGTTTCCATTAGGGCCTGAATTCCTTGTAATACTTAAACTAAAACCGCAACTTATGTTAGGAATTTTGTTTTCTTTTCACGAGATAAAAATTAGATGCAGAAATTCCATGGAAGCCTAAACCTTCTTTGTGGTTATATAATTTCCAATTCAATTTCTTTTCCTTTCAATTGTGGCCTATGATTTTCGTTTGCTTAATTCGTAATTCATAGATTAGGGTTGATTAATTTCGATTATTGCATGTCTTTTTTGTTTATTTTCTCTATCTGTAACTGTTTGCTTAATTCGGTAAATGGGAATGTAATTCACATATTATTGATTACTTTTATTTGATCGATATTGTAATCGAAAATGAATCGAATCCGCTTAAGGAATTGGTAAAATAGTAATCGATGATAAGTAGGAAACTGAACCGTTAGATTTACTCATTAATCATATTTGTTTCTTTTAATCATAAACTTAATCGAAAACCTCGAAAACCTAACCCCCCTTATTTTCGTTCAGGTGGTTAATTTAACAAAGAGTCCTTGCGATACGAATCGAGTGTCGCTTCCATATACTACATATATTAAACTTTTTTTTACCCTTGTGGAACAACGAATCAATAACTCAATGCACTTTCATCTTTATCATGGTACCATTTGCTGGTTACGATCATCTATGCTTCCTTAATCCTTTCGCTTCTCCTCCGTCTCTGCAAAAAGCGTTAATATCCATTGATTCAAGGTGCAGCAATGGAATCCACTGAAATCAAGCTTTAGTTGTTCGAGAACAAACTCACTCTCAAACAATGTCATCAATTTTTGTGTCTTCCGATTCAAAAAGCTCATTTGACCAAGGTTTTCAATCAAATTGTAAAAACACAACTATTTTCTATGGAATCAACAAGTTGAAGGAGTAATCCTAATGCAAAAGATGCATAAACTTATTGTCAATCAGTAAATTCCTCTAAAATTCAAAACGGCTCAAGATCGAGTAACATGTACATTTTTTTTGAAGAATGTGAATCTTGGATTATACAAGATCAAGATGTGTTGATATGGTTGCTTTCCACCATTTTCGAGTCAGTATTACCTCGAGTCCTCTCCTGCAAACATGTATTCAAACTTTGGGACAAGATCCACAAATACTTCAACAGAGTGAAATACTAATTGTGGGTGTAATCATTTTGAGTGGTATGAAATGATGAAATGCAACCAATAATACAACAATAAAAAACTTATAAATGTTCAGAATATGAGGAAAATGATGTATAAATCAACCTAAATGATGAAGTTGTTAAAAAAAACCTAAATGACCAACCTGCTACACAAAAATAACTTAAAGGACCTCTAGTGTAAGTTTTTCTTTTATTTATAAGAATACTAGGGGTAGTCAACCTAAATACAAAATAAGGAAAAACTCGGATGGGATCAAGATGCAACTCCTCTACATCAAAGCCTATAGATCCATATCGCTATGCTCTTAGCCAAATTTCTGAGGGATTGTTAGCTGCAATAGTAATATCTAAAATCCCCTGATGACCCCCCTGAAAACAACGTATCATTTCTAGCTAACCAAATGCCCCAAGTTACAAATAACCAAATAAAAAGTCTCAATATTTTCTTGATCCTACCTTTGAGCCAAATATCAAAAGCTAACAAGTGGGACTATGAATCCATCTGTGAAGGCCACAATCCTAAACCACCCCAATATAGAATTATTCCAAACATTAGCAGCTACCAGGCACAAGAGAAACAAGTGATAGAGGGATTCCGCCAATCCAAGGCAAAGGGGCAGACAAGATTATGGACTCTCGAAAGGACAAATGTTTTTGCCAGCTTATCTTTCGTATGAAGCCTTCGTAAGAGGAGCCTCCATGCAAAAATTTGAACATTTCTTAGGACCTACGAGCTTCATATTAGACATAACAATTTCACCAACTTGTCATCAAGCAGAATGGATGGAAAAGAAAAAGAAGACAAAGTTGCATATGTTGATTTTATTGAAAAGCCATAAGAATTTTACCATCATGAAAATGCCTCTGTTGTTCCTGGAATCAGAGAAATGTGACACAAAATAGATATAATTCCCTACAAATCCTGACCTGCCTATGTAGTCAGACGGGACTCATCCATCGTGAAGTTCATGCACCACTCTGCTATGTTGATTCCAAAAATCAAACTTTTGTGAAAATTGATCCTCAACCCGAAGCCATTTTAAACCCTTGAAGAATAGATTTCAAAGTCCAAATATTTTCCAAGCAAGAATGCCCTTGGATAATTGTGTCATTCACAAATTGTTGAATATCGAATTGAAGGTTGTTGGAGACGGAGAATGGTTGAACCGATCTTTGATAAACTGAATTTTTCATTAATATTGTCAGACCTTCAGCCATAATAATGAAAAGAAATGGCTAAACTGGATCCCGTTGAGGAAGGCCTTAACTTTCTCTGAAATCTGGCATTGGGCTACTGTTGACAAGGACTAAAAATGAGCTAGAACAGATGCACGCTTTAATCCTCTTAATCCAGGTTTGACTGAAATTCATTGGATTTAGAATGTAGAACAAATAATCCCATTATACCGAATCAAAAGCTTTCTCAAAATCAACCTTAAACAAAAAAAGTTGCTTCTTGATTCTTGTCTCAAAATCAACCAACTCATTTAACAATTACAATGCACACTACCAATTAGGCAAATTAGCATGAAATTATTAAGCTCTTGAGGATTAGATTTCTTTGGGATGAGGGCAAGGAAGCCCGTTGAGATAGCCTTAGGAAGGTAACCTGAAACAAAAAATTTGTTAATACATTCAAATAAGTCAAGTTTGAAGATATCCTAAGCAGCTTTGTAGAAACCTATTGTGAAACCATCGGGACCGGGGCTTTTGTTCTAGTTCCAAATGATATCCTTAATATCCAATAAAAAGGGGGTTCCAACATTGATCTATCTTCCATGGGCAATATTTTAAAAGATACTCCTTCCAACTTGGTCTGTTATGAGAAGATTCTTGGAACTTACTTTGATGCCTTCAACATCCACTACTACGGAAAACATATACAACAACGGCTGGAAAAGGGAGAACATATCGCGTGACCTGCCGTTGTTACGTAGGGTGTGGTTATATATGCGCTACTTACAATCACAGTCTTATGACCACTGTAGAAAACCTAAAAGTCCGCTATATATGATCACTATTTCTATAACTAACCGTTGTAATATATTATAGGTTCCAGATTCGATTCTCAACAGTGCATCTTTTGGTGTAATATATTATTCTGGACAACGTTCATTATACAACCACGGGTATATATTACAACTGTTGTTAAATTATATGCTTTTTTTAAAAATAATTTTTCTGCATTTTGAAAATTTTCCATTTTTTAACCTGTATTTTTTAAACCATATCAGAACAAAAATAACAATTGTATTATAATAAAGAATTGTATTGTATTACATCAAATCCATACATTGGATTAAGAACCAAACATTGTATATATATTACATCAAAATAAAAATGGCACAAAACCACCTACAAACATTATATAACATCACATAATTGTATCTTATAGTGTTTTGGTTTCTTTGTCTGTTGGTGTCTTGTCTCTTGGTGTATTGACTTTAAACACCTACAATTTCAAATAATCATAGTTGTTAGTAAATATACTTAGAAATAATGATTTGCATTAATTAAATTATGAATAAAGAATACAATACTAACTTGTTAATTTTCCCATATGCTTTCATTATGATCGATACGAATAACATGCACATCATCTCTATCAACTTCATCACAAGTGATAGGAACTTTTGTTGTGTAAGTATTAGAAGGAATATCAAAACTTTCATCACTACTAGGAATATCTTTTCCTCGGAGGACGATTGATCATTTCCCCGATGTGTCCGAAAGGTCGGTCACATAGAAAACTTGTTTTGCTTGTGAAGCCATGATGAATGGTTCGGTCATATAATTTGCCTTGCCAAGGTCAACCCAGGTGAATCCTAAGTCATCAGTTTATACACCATCAATATTATTGGGTAGCCACTGGTAGAAGTTGTTGCATCAAGACATGACAATCATGAGTTTCCAAACCAATTAACTTGAGATCTTTCATTGATACAAATTTCTTGATGTTTGATGAGTAACCTTGGGGAACTTTGATACCATGCAAACACTCGTAAAAACTTTTCTATTCCTTTTTACATAGAGTGTAACAAGCCGAAGGCAGATAAGTGATTTTCCTTTTTTCTATTGGAGCCAATTGTTTTCGTATACCCATCACATCCATATCGAGACGAGATTGCTTACTATCTTTAGTCTTGCCTGGAATGTTTAGAAGTGTTTCAATCAAACTATCACACACATTTCTCCACATGCATCATATCAACACAACTCTTACATCGAGACTTGACCAATATGGAAGATCAAAGAACACAAACCTCTTTTCCATATATTTTTCTCAACAACTTGCCCTTTTTCTTTTTCTCTCTTTCCAAGGACAACATTAATGTGTTTCTGTCGTTGATAAACTTCATCCCCAGTTAAAGGTTTATGAGCGATATCAAACTCCTGCTCTCCATTAAAAGCCTTCTGCAATCTACGATAAGAATGATCGGGTTTTAGAAATTTCTGATTCCCAAGGTAAACATCCTTTTTTCCAAACTCAAGTTGGTGATAACATGTATCAGATTCATAAATAGGACACACTTTGTGTCTTTTAACACTATATCCAGCCAAATTACCATATGCAGGAAAGTCGTTGATTATGCAAAATAACATTGCACACATCTTAAACTTTTCACCACAATATGCATCATCAACTTCAACGCCTTCCTCCCACAAAAGTCTTAGATCTTCAATTAATTGACTTAGATAAACATCTATGTCATTTCCAGGTTGTTGTGGTCCAGAAATCATCATACTTAACAACATATACTTACGCTTCATGCACAACCAAGGAGATAAGTTGTAAATCGTGAGAAGAACAGGACACGAAGAATGGTTAGTACTCATATTACCAAAGAGGTTCATTTCATCGGTGAAAAGCCCAAGCCTAAGGTTTCTTGGCTCAATGCCAAAATCTAGAAACAACGAATCAATTTTCTTCCATTGGAAAGAATCAGTACATGGCGTATGTTTCCATCACATTTTCTTTCATCTGCATGCCATCTAATATTCTCTGCGTCATTCGCATTAGCAAAAAGTCTCTTGAATTTTGAAATTATTGACAAGTACCATAACACTTTAGCAGGAGGCCTCTTCCTACTAACATTGTCATTGTCATTGTCATCACCATTGTTGTCCTTCAGCTTATAACGCGATACACCACATTCCAGACATTCATCAAAATTTTCATACTCTTTCCTGTATAATATGCAGTCATTAGGGCATGCATGTATTTCAATATACTCTAAACCCATTGGACACAATATCTTCTTGGCATCATAACAACGATCAGGCAAATTGTTATCTTCTGGTAGCATTTATTTTAGCAAATGAAGCAATTCCGTGAAACTTTTATCCGACCACCCTTTTTTGCTTTCAGATTAAACAATTTTAAAACTGCAGACAATCGTGTAAAACTTGTGCACCCCTTATATAAAGGGGTGTCCTTATCACTACATAAAGTATCATAAATATGGACTTTCTTAAAAGAATATTCTCCAATATCACGGAGCATATCTTCTAGACGGTCATCCATATATTCATCTTCATCAACTTTGTGACTTTGTGACGCACAGGTTCGATTTTTTTCCACCTCACCATGCCACTTCCATATTGTATAATTTTGACATATACCATCACAACATAGGTGATGGAATATCTCATCCTTTGTACTTTTCTTTATATTCCCACAATTAACATAAGGACAATAAAAGATATCATTATTGTCAGAAAGATTTTGATCAGCGTATTCAAGAAATTCAAGAACTCCTTTCTCATATACCAGACCTAATCTATTAGCTTTCATCCAACTACGATCCATAATAAATTCTAAAATTTATATCAAAACAATATTGTGAATGGCACAACAAAATATAAACCTAAAGCATGTCGAAAAACTAAAGCATATTTGGTACAATAATACAACTCTAAATCTTAAGCATATGAACTTTGCAAGAAACAGACGACAAAATCCAACAACAAAACATAAATCATATTCAGTATATTAATACAACTCTAAATCTTAAGCATATGGATAAAGCATATGAGTTTTGCAAGAAACAAACCTCAAAATCAAACAAGAATGAAGATGACACTACTACGAAAAAACCCATTTAACAACTGTTGGAAAATACATATAATTACGCAGATCAATGCATTGTTATGTAGAGTGTTGTCGTAAATGCGCTACTTATAATCACGGTCCTGGGACCGTTGTTGTATTCTGGAAAGCGCATGATATGTCACAACGGTTATCCTTAACAACCGTTGTGATATATATGGTACTGAGTTCGAAACCCAGCAGCAGCAAATAAATTACATTAGATCACGATTAATGTAGAAAACCATTCTGGAACGTACCCATAGTTTATTATATACCAATTTATATTTCTTGTTTTACCATACACCTCATTAAAGAAATACAACCATTAAAATTGGTAAAGAACTATATAATCTAAAAATTAAACTATTCTTGAAAACCAACTTAAACACACTATTGTATTCCAAATTGCATGCGTTTCATCATGCACATTTTATGTTCTTTAATACATATATGGTTCAATGGTTGGATTCCTTCAATGCATCAATATCTTTTATTATAGTTTACCTCATCATCGTCGCTTATCATCGTGATTGTTATGATGACTTATCATCATAACAATCATGATCTTTACAATCACGGTGATAAGCGACGACGAAGAGGTAAAGTAGAATTGTAGATATTGAGGTATTGAAGCAAATAGAACATTGAACAATATATTATGTGTTAAAGAACATAAAATATGCAGAATGAGACGCATGCAATTCAAAAAACATTGATTGATATAGGTTAGTTTTCAAATACATCTTAATTTTCAAATTATAAGTTTCTATGTCAATTTAAATGATTTCATTTTCATTAAAAGGTTAGTGAAACAAACAATATACATAGTATATAATAAACTAAACTTCATCTACTGCCAATCTGTATAAGAATTTAAAGAACAAAACATTGCTAAGTCACAAGAAGCCTCTTTCTTGTGACTTAGCAATGTTTTGTTCTTGTTTTGAGAACATTTGTCAACAACAACAACATACAACAACACAACAAATCCATACAACAGAATAAAAAAACATACATTATTTTAGCAACAAAACACTAACAACATACAATATCACAATGACTTCATACTTCTTGTATTTTTTTCCATTGCTACACAAACCATATGTACCTTATCAACTCATACTATAAACTTGCTACCACCATCATCATAACCATGTATAATCTTTACTATACAGCTTCATCTATTTCAAATAAAATAAAATAGTTAGTATTCAAAACAAATTCAACTATAGTTGAAACAAAACCCTAAGTGGGACTGTAACAAATCAAGATACATTGAGTCAATAACGCAACTCTTATTGAAAATAATCGTGGAACTGTAACAAATTAAGATACATTGAGTCAATAATGCACCTCTTATTGAAAATAATTGTGGAACTGTAACAAATCAAGATATATTAAGTTCATCTAGCTTGTGATGCTATGAAGAAAAAATATAAGGTGGATGAAGTTTATACAATAACTTCATACTTCTCATACTTTTTTCCATAGCAACAAAAACCATATGTACCATCACCATACTATATGCTTGCTACCACCATACACTTGCTACCACCATCATCACCATGTATCTACAAGGAAACACAATAAACTTCAAACTTAATCCTAAAACATCAACAACATAATGTTTTCCACAGCATCCTAAAACCAAACCCTAAAATAATAATCCTAAATTCTAAACACCAATAGCATCCAGAAGAAGAGTATAAAGAAGAGAGTAGGAGAACATTCCATCTTCGCCGTCGTAGGAGTTTGCACCGGACGTTGCTCCCGTCAGATATCCTTTAAACTTCTTTTCTCCATTCACTTGTTACAGTATTGGTTAAGATTCATGAGAGGAGAGGGTTGTGTTAGGGTTTTATTTAGAGAGAAATAGTTGTTATGAGCTGGGCAACAAATACTTTCGTTTATATATTAAAAAATATCACTTTTCATCACAATTTACAAGAATAATCGTAATTATATTTTAAATAATAGCAAATCATATCACAACGGTTACTCATAATAACCGTAGTGATATCCCTTTTATTATTTAAAAATATATAAAAAAGAAAGGAGCGCCTTAAAGTTAAATGAATAAATTTTTTAAAAGCGCTGAGGTTCGAACCCATGAAAGATTGATTGTATCATATCGGTTATAACGTCAACCGTTATTATACTCTAAAATTTTATAATTAAAAAATAAAATAAAAAGTTAGCGCCTGAGTTTAGATATGTCACCACAGTGTTTGGAAGAACCGTGGTGACTTGGGCTTTGTTGTTTGCGCGTTTTGTAGTAGTGTGATGAAGATTATCAAGAATTAGGAAGATGAGGAAGAGAGTGAAGTTTGCACAAAACATACCGTACTTCGAAGAGACCAAGAATGGAGATAGTGAAGATTATCAAGAATGAAGATTCAAATGAACGAAGATTGTGAAGATGAAGATTTCACTATCACTATCGCTGTCGTCTTTGGTTCGCTGGATCACTAGTTCGCTTAGGGAATGTTATGAAGGAAATAATGAATCTGTTTTGTTTTAAATTTATCAGAAAAACTTTAATCACGGTTGATATTTACAACCGCAGTGAAATGTAGATTATATTACAATGGTTGTAGACTAAAATCGTGATTAAATAGTGTTTAATTTTTTATTTATTTCTGAACTTAAGTGACACGCGCTTTTTGTAATAGGAAAAATGGAAAATGTAGTTGCTAGGATTCGAAGCTTGTAACTATTACTTTGTCACCACGGTTGTTTATATCAACCGTGATTAAATAACTTTAAAAAAATAAAAAATATATCAAGCGCATCCAATTTGCGATATTATAACAGTGAAATGCATAACTGTAGTAGAATTAGTGTTACCGAAAACGTATTTTGTAGTAGTGATCATCAATAAGCACGTCTCCTTGCCTCAATACTGAAATCTCGTTACGTCTGAAGCTAACCTTCATAAAGGAGTGAAAGAACTTGGAATTTCAATCACATTCTTTAAGCCGGTTACACCTTGATTTTTGTCTCAACATTGGCTCCCTCCAAAGAAGCTGATCCCAAACTTGGGACTGAGCATCAGCTCTATTTCTAGAAATAGAAAAGGATATCGAGTCTACATAGTTTGCAACTGCATCATCTAAGGGTACTTGTAATACTATTGTAATAACTTATAGTAATTGTAGCGGCAAAAATCGTGAGTGTAAGCTATTGATTAACTTAACTCATAAAGCAAGAGTCGTCACCGCACTTTTATTTTACCCAAAAGGAAAGAAAAAAGAGCGAACAAAACCTAAACAAGTTCTGAACAAGCACAAGTAAACAAAGACTGGGTAAGGGGGTTGGTTAAGCTAAGGGAATGTGTTAGCACCCAAAACGTCTATAGTACTCTATACGAACCCTTTGAAATATCTATGATTTTTGGTTTGAAAAGGTTTGTTTGAAAAGAGATTGAGGAGATGATAAGAGAAATATTTTTTAAGATTTTTGTATTTGGAGAGACTTGTCGCCTCATGCCTACGTACCCGCAAAGTGCAATACAAGATCAAAACCTCGTAGTTCGTGGTACAAATAACAAAATAGGTTTGTTATGGTTGTTTTTAAATGTAAAGACAATTTGTCATTTCCAAGCGAATAATTTTGCTTAAAGAAATGAATCATGTCTAAACTTATAAAAAAGTTTTGAAAGAGAAAGTGCATAAGGGCACAAAAGAGGGTACGTGAGTTTGGTGTTTTTTAAAAGTCTTTTGAAAAAGGTGTTAGTATGCTTATGTAATTTAGCATTAATTAAGAAATGAAAAGAAAAGAGTAAAATCACTTGACAAAGTTAAGGTTTGATTATGAAAGAGGTGACAGTTTAAAAACAAGAAGGTTTTGAAAAAGAGAGGAGATTTTGAAAATTAAAGAAGGGGTGGAGAAGAAGAGGTTATCCTAAAGCATAAAGTGAAAGCTAAGGATAAGAAAGATCTAACCACAAATGTAACTATCTTCACTATAAACCAAGCAAAAGCAAAAAGCTCCAAAGTCTTCAAACCATAATTCTAAAGCAAAGGGAAAAAGTCCTAGTTCTAAGTCCAAGGATCCAAGAATAACATTGAAGTCCAAGGTCTAGTTTAAAATTCCATGTCCAATGAAAATGATAGTAGCTATATTCCAAGTTTAGAAGCACACGTTTTTTAGAGGTTTTGGCCTTTATTAATGTTTTTGGTCAAGTGGATAAAGAGAAAAAGGCATAAGCATAAACATAAGGTCCAAGTGGACAAAGTGAAAATGACGGAAGTATAAACATGATATGATATGATGAACAATGAGCAATAAAAATAAAGAGAGATAGGGAGCAAGAAGGATTCATAAAAGTATAGTAATAGTAATGTAGTAGTATATACATAATAGTAGCACAAAGGCAATAGTGCCATAAGCCTTCAAAAGTAACACCAATTATTCCGTCTCATGTCTTGAAATATAATGATTAAACAATGTACTTAGGTCAAGGTTAATGAAGACTTGTTAGAAGATTGATAGAATCAAAGCCTCTACACAACAAGCTTCAAAGATTTTGAACCTAATATAAAAAATTAACCATCCTTGGGCTTACACAACCAAAAGGTTTGGGCCACGAAAGATCAAGTTCTGATTCGGAGGGAGGGACAAATGTAGCGCTATGTTAAGCAATCACCAAGTGACTTATATAGAAGTCACCCTACTCGAGGCCGGTCAATGCACTTTACGTGTTAATGCATGCGAGAGACGCTATATGTAAGTCGTTCTCCTAAAAAGCGATGCCACACGAAAAGAAAAAAGTAAGAACGATTTCGTCTTTAATCGAGAGTCTTGACAATTAATTGAGAGCAACCTATCCACATCTCCAAGTGTCGAGATCGATAATTTATCAATCAATAACAGATTTGAAATGCGGAAGATTCAACATCATCAAAATTGTCACTCATTCGATCATTTAAGACTTCATCAACCAAAAATCCAATCGGATTCAAATGAAACAAAATGAAATGTGATCCATATCACAAAAATAAAAATAGAATCTATTTTGAAAAAAAAAATTAAAAAAAAAACAAGAAGGAATTGTGAAAAATACATTTGAAATAAAGAATTGAAAAAGGAAAAAAACTTAAGAAAAAGAAAGGCAGGTGCGTAGAAAAATGATGGTGGTGAGTAGTAAAAAGGCCCACACGGCCCAAATAAACAAAAATTAAAAGAGATAAGAATCAGAAACTAATTGGTTTCATCATCTTCTTCTACTATGCTAGCAACTTCAAGCTCAAACGAAACGGAGCGGAGGGACGCGGAAATAAGACGGAATGAATCGTAATCAAGTGTAGATTCCAAATATGCTCTTAATTTTGAAGATTACACAATCAAAAGCTCGAATTCAAACCGCGAAATCTCGACACCGAACTCCAAATTACCTTCAATTCAAGGTGAATAACACTTCCAATCTTCTTCTTCTTTTCTTCTGCGCTTGAATCGTTGTTGATGAAATTGATTGTAAATGCGTGCGGGATGTTGAATTGCGGTGTTGGTTTTTCGTTGCGGTGTTGATGTTGTTACGTTCGCTGTATTTTGCAGGAACGAATTTGTGGATTATTTTTTAATTTGCAAGGTGAGTATTGATTGAAGATTGAAGGAGTTTTAAGATGAAGTGTTTGGTGGTATTTTTGCATAGATTTTTTGGCTTATGAAAGCTTGTTGAAAGAGTGAATGGAAGGCTTCAATATATAGAGAAATTCAAGGGTAGTTTAGACAATTTTAATTTGAAATTTCTGCTGTGAATTTAGAATGAAGCGCAACCATGCCGTTTTGATGCTTATTCGCGTTTTTTGTTTGCAGATTCATGTATGCCGCGCTTTGATTGTGTTTTGTTGTAGCTTGTATTCCGTCGTTTTCACTTTTGCTACGTCATTTCGTTTTGCTCACGTTTTGAATTGATGTCATTCTCGAATTTCACTTGCAGCTTGCGTTTAGTCCGCGTGTGACGTTGTTACTTCTTGTAGCACGTGCCTTGGCTTATGAAGTGGATTAGTAACATGGCGTAGCAGCTGAAGTTGTAACATGAAAAAGGTCCATCGTGTTGGCTTGTAGTGGCTGGCAAATTTGCAAAAGGCTAAAATGGTTGGTTTGGTTATGTAGCATGAGAAACTTTGGTGCAAGATATTATGTCATGGGCTTGTTATAATGTGCTTCACGTAGAAAGTTTAAACAAGGCTTAGGATTGTTTGGAAATAAGGCTTGAACATGAAAATGCATAAGCTTGGCAAGTTGCAATTTTGAAGTATGATTTTCAACATGAAGTTTGGCAAGTTGCTTGGTGTAAATAGCATGGCTTTTGGTTTTTGGCAAGTATATTTTCATGAAGACTTATGAGTTTGTAATAATAAAAAAAAAGGAAATGAGCTTGTGAATTTTGTAGAGTTTGGACAATGATTTTTGTAATGGACAATTTGGTTAGAAAAAGGATAATTGAAAAATTGGTTGAAATTCTGGTATCAGATATGTGATGTTACGTGTGATGTCACAACAACACACTCTGCAATGGACAATAACAAACAACAACAGAAACACACAGAATTGTTTACCCAGTTCAGTTCAACAACTTAATCTGGGGGCTACCAAGCCAGGGATGAAATTCACTACTTGTAGAATTAATTTACAGACTCAACAACCTAGTTGACAATCTCCTAAACTTAATTCCTATTAATGAACTTTCTACCTAAGAGCCCACTTAGGTATGAGAACACTACTCAATCCCTAAAACCTCTCAAAGATCAACCACTTTGAGAAACACTTTGATCCTGCTTCACAGCTTTGATCAAGTTACAAAACTCTCTTGCTTCACAGCTCTAGAGAGGACATATTACACTCACTAATTCACACTAGAATGGTTAACACAATACTCGTACAAAGACAATGATTGACACTCAGTCTATTCTCTCTCTCTTCTGTCTACTTTCTGTGTATTCTTCCTTTGGTTGATGCGCTTTATATAGCCATCTGAATCGGGTTTGGACCTGCTACAATATCTGACCTGATTTGTTATTTAAAACTGAATCGTCGACAGATTTTCTCTCTCAAAATCTTCTTAAATCTTCAGCCTTTAAACACTCCTACAAATCTGCATCAAATCTGTTTGTAACAGAAAATATCTATCCCAAGATATCTGCAACCAATGAGACTAACAGCTCTCCCAATATCCAGCTAAAACGCAAACCCTAACAACATCACTAAACCTGATGTTATTAACCTTCTGCAGACCTGATGTCACAACATCGCATGTGACATCAGACTTCACAACTTCAACAAGCTAAACACTTAACATAAACAAATGTTAAGACTCAATGTTAAGACATCACCCATGTGACATCAACATTGAACAACTTTGTTTTACCAAAATTCTAGCCAATCCAAGAACCAACAATCTCCCCCTTTGCCTAATTTTGGCTAAAACACTCTCTGCACCATCAGAGTCTTCAGCAGCGGATAAACATGAATATTTTACCAACTTTCGCAGCAACATTTCTTCATCACAGCTTCACAATGCATTCAGCATGCTGCACACACTCCAATACTCTGCTACATACTTCAGCACTAACTGGTAGCAACATTTCTTCAAACAGTTGCACCGACTTCAAACACTAATCAACAGCATAGGGCAAGCTCCCCCTCAAAGCAAGAATCAGCATACCAGCAACTGTTCAACATAGCGCAAACTCCCCATCAATATCTGCATTTTAGCATCACACTAGCTGCACTCCTTAGCATTGCACAATGACTAATTCTTCTTCTTGACATTGCAACACCTTGACTAACTCTTGGCTAACTCTCCCCCTTTTTAGCCACAAATGGACAAACGTCAACATGAAAGTCCTACTCACTACAGTTAGTCCTAAACAAGCTCTCATTGTCAGTCTAAAGTCAGCATGCAAGACAAGACAAATCATAGAACATAAAAACATAAATAGTGCATATACAGGCACAGTATTCAAATTACATAATAGAGTGCAAAAAAAATAAAACTAAACTATTATCTAGAAAAAGCAGCAAGGAAACTAGTCTTCATCAGAGCTGGCACCATCTCCACCATCTTCAGTTTCTGCACCATCACCTTGTTCCAAGGATTTTATCAGCAGTTCTATCTTCATCTTTCTTGTTGTACTGGTACTAATGACCTCATCAAGATCTTTGCAAGTGGCCTTCAGTTCTTCAAGTAATTCAGCCTTGGTACTCTTTTTGCCACCAGCATCTGATGTTACAACAATGTCTGGAACATGATGTCCAGCAAACAACTTAGGATGTAAGGTCAAGGCTGACTCCCTCTTGCAAGCTATATCTGAACTTGTTAAAGTTTCAGGATGTTGCTCCAAGATGATTCCACACACAAGGGATGGGAATGTTATAGGTAATGTTCTGGATTGGGCCAACGGCCATGCGCGACCCAATCCATGATTGCTACAGTAACGACCCAAACGCTTGGATCCAGTCCATTAAGAGGACAAGTACCCTTTTGCCCCTACAATCGGTCATGGACTGCTCAGTCCTGCCCGGAATTATTGCCCGTCACACACGGACTACAACTCCCCGACAGTAGATGAACAGACGCCCACAACTACCTTCCTGCCCGATATAACGGCTAGTTTGGGCATCCTGCCCGTCATAACGGCTAGTTTGGGCAGTTACCTATTCTTCAGGAAAACAGTTATTTCGCCCTGAAAATAGGACCATTGGCCACACGCTGGGGAACATTATATAAACCCTCTCATTTGAGAGGGTCAGGGATCAAATATTCATCCTAAGAATACACTTTATACTTGCCCATTTTCTCTGACCCTTTCTTACTTGAGCGTCGGAGTGCCTTGCAGGTACACCCCTCTCCTCTCCTCATCAACATTCCGAGCACCTTGCCCATCTGACGACCAGCATACGTGGACCTGTTCGAATACTCCGGATCAGTGGCACCGTCTGTGGGAACTCCTTGTTCTCCCCTTCTTTCTTTCCTCCTCAGAAACTAAAAGATCAAAACATACTTTCTTTGATCCGCCCACATATGGCCACTCAGAACTCCGCAAAAGGTGCTGATGTTACGGTTCTCGTTCCCGTCAACAAGATGGACGTTGACGGCAGATCTTTGTTACTTTCTGATCCCCGTTTCCTTCGAGACGGGGCTACTGCGTCTCCAACTCCTCCTCCCACCGAGCAAGGAGGCAAACAGCTACCGTCGGGTGAACGACCAATTCCTAGCCCTCCCAACGCCGACCTGGCCGTTGTAGCTCTTTTGGAAGCTGTCAACCGCACAAACCTCCTTATCTTGCAGCAAGGAGAGAGAATAGGAGCTCTCGAGGAAGCATCTCTTCCAAGATCCTCTCCTCCAAAGAGTAAGCACCGAAAATCAAGAAGCCTGCCACCTAGGCGTGGGGAAGACCATAGATCGAGGCATGAGCCTGAATCACAACACATTCGCAAGTGCGACCAGATCTCCCCGCGAGATCGATCATCGCCAAGACACAAGAGAACGAGGCAGGATAGGCATTCTCCACCAGCCAGACCTCGTGACCGGCTACGTTCACCATCGCCTCGCAAAGACCGCCGCCGCGAGCGCAGACAACGGTCACCATCAACTCCAAGTTCAGACAGCGACGATGAGCCTCGCGGCCCGTTGTCCCGCAGGATCTTGGCCACCCGTCTCCCTAAAGGACTGGAGAACCCTCCGTCTCTAGGGACTTATGATGGAACCACTGACCCAGACGAGCACATAGAAAACATAGATGCTCTTTTGGACTACAGAGGGGTACGAGGAGCCATTAAATGCCGCCTGTTCCCGACCACGCTCCGAAAGGGAGCAATGACATGGTACAAGCAACTGCCAGAAGAATCCATTACATCCTGGAGGCAGCTGGGGAGGATTTTCTCCCGTCACTTTACTGCATCGCGACACCATCCAAAGACCGAGACGTCCCTCGGAGCTGTCGTACAGGGAAGAGATGAGCCTCTTCGGGCTTACATTGAACGGTTCAACAAGGAGGCCGTCCAAGTGCCAACGATCGATGACATGAAGAAATTCCTGCTCGAACAAGGATTACGTCCTGGCTCAGACTTCGCGAAAGCCATCGGCCTCGATCCACCGAGGAACCTTAACGCCCTTCTCCTCCAAGCCCAGTCGCATATACAGTACGAAGAGAAGATTGCTGCACACTCTGTCTGGGCCTCTCGACACCATGAAGGTGCCCGCTCGTCCAGAGCTGAAGAAACCTCGACATCCCGTCGATGAGATAAAAGACGCGACGATCGGCCTCGCGATGCACGCGAACAGAAGGGACCTTCTGGGCGGTTCCATAACTATACCCCCCTCACTGCCTCGAGGGAGAAAATCTTGTTCGAGTGTGCCAACTCGGAATTCAAGCAAGCGGGAGTCCGTTTCCCCAAACAGCTGCCGGCCAGACCGGGTGTAGACAAATCCAAGTATTGCCGCTTCCACAAGAGTCACGGTCATACGACGGAAGAATGCATCCACCTCAGAGATGCAATAGAGATCCTTATTCGCGACGGCCACCTGAAGCAGTTCGCGAAAAAAGAAAGATGCTCCCCGACAGGAAACCCAGGAGAGAAAAAAGGTTGCAGAAGAGACTCTGCCCTCTGATGACACCAACTTACAGGTCGCTATGTCCATAACTCGGCCAGAGGACTTCCACATCCCTGATAGTCTGTCCGTCTCCACGTACCTCACTGCTCACAGCCCGTGGGAGGCCTTCCCGTCAGCCATGGTCATTTCTGGTGGTGGATTCAACAAAATCACGGTAGGCTCCGTCAAGAGGAGATTCGGTCAAAATGAAGTCACTACGCTGGACACCACTCACAAAGGATTCGTTCCTATTTCCTTCTACAAGGAAGAGCTCCTCGGCGGAGCGCTGAACTCAAGCATTCCGCTGCTTATCCGAGCAAAGATGGCGAACTTCGACGTTCGCAGAATACTCGTGGACCAGGGCAGCTCGGTTGATATAATGTACAACCACCTGTTCGAAATGCTGCAGCTGAATGACTCTCACCTTACTCCATACGTTGGATCCGACCTGCAAGGATTCAACGGAGCGGTGACAAAGCCCTGGGGTTACGTAGAGCTCATCGTAACCTTTGGTTCAGGAGAGACAACCCGAGCAATTAAAGCACAGTTTCTGGTCATTGAATGCCCGTCACTATACCAGTGCATTTTTGGAAGGCCAACCCTGGCAGAGTTGATTGTTGTACCTTCCACCGTATATCTCAAGATGAAGTACTACACTTCTAAAGGGATGGTCGCCACCCTCCACGGCGACGTCGAAGCTGCCCGTCGGTGCTTTGAAGCAGCATCAAAAGGACTAAGCACCATCTCAGCAGGACCAAGGACTTCTGGTCGTTCCGCCCTGCCCAGCAGCTCCGAGCAGCCAAAACCGCTCCCCCAGGTCGAATCTATCGACTTGGACAGCCGTTTTAGCAAGGAAGATCACGCCAAGGACCCAACGACGTCGAGCATCCAGTCCAACAACAGCGGCCATCTCCTACGCCCCGTCCCAGATGGCAACTTCGAGATCATTCCGTTCAGAGAAGACCCCCAACAGGGAGTAGAGATCGGAGCAGACCTCCCCGGCCTGGCCAGGAGACAACTAAAAGCATGCCTCCGGGAGAACGCAGACTTGTTCACATGGAGCGCTGCTGAAATGCTAGGATTGGACCCATCCGTCGCTTGCCACCAGCTTATAATTGATTCGGCCGTCAAAGCCGTTGCCCAGCGCAGAAGGAAACAGTCCCCAGAAAAGATGGAAGCCGCAGAGAAAGCTGTCAAAGACCTTCTAGAAGCTAGGTTTATTTCTGAGGCCAAATACACTACATGGCTCTCAAACGTTGTACTTGTAAGAAAAAATAATGGCAAATGGAGGATGTGTGTTGACTATACCGATGTTAATAGGGCCTGTCCGAAGGACGCCTACCCCCTCCCCCGCGGGTTTTAAGCTTTTATCGTTCCTCAACGCCTACTCGGGCTACAATCAAATCCCAATGACCGCGAGCGATAAAACTTACACGACCTTCATGACCGAATCGGGCAACTATTACTATAACGTAATGCCCTTCGAGTTGAAGAACGCTGGCGCTACGTACCAACGAATGATGAACAGAGTCTTCCAAGGACAAATAGGCGACATGCTCGAAGTATACATGGACGATATGATCGTCAAGTCCCACGAGGAACTAGATCATGTCGCCCATCTTCGCAAAATCTTTGAGCAAGCAAGAAAGTATCAAATGCGTTTTAACCCAGAGAAGTGCACGTTTGGTGTACGGGCAGGTAAATTCCTTGGCTTCTACCTAACAGAACGAGGAATCGAAGCTAACCCCGATAAGTGTCGGGCATTCTCTGAGTTCCCAACGCCCACGTCTAAGAAGAACATCCAATCCCTCAACGGGGTGCTTACTTCGTTGTCCCGCTTCGTAGAAAAATCTGCCCAACACGCCCTTCCTTTCTTCAAGCTCTTGTGGAAAGAAGCAGCGTTTGAATGGACCGAGGAATGTGAAACATCCCTCCTTCACTTGAAGCAAGCTCTGTCGAAACCGCCCGTATTATCACGACCAGGTACTGGGGAAGTCGTGTTCCTATACCTCGCCATCACTGCCGAGGCCGTTAGCCCCGTTCTCATTCGCGAGAATCTTGGCGGACAAAAGCCAATATACTTCACGAGCAAAGCATTGCAGGACCCAGAGTTACGATATCAACAGATAGAGAAGGTAGCATTGGCCCTCGTCAACGCTTCCAGATGACTGAGACACTATTTCTTGGCTCACACGATCGTGGTAAGAACGGATCAGCCCATAAAACAATTACTGGGACGACCAGACATGGCAGGGAGAATGCTCAAATGGTCATTGGAACTGTCCGAGTTCGACATCCAGTATGAAAGCAGGAAAGCTCTTAAGACCCAAGCTCTAGTCGATTTCATAGCGGAAATGACGTTCTCAGACTCCCCGGTCCACATAGCAAACAGATGGACCATCTATGTAGATGGAGCATCCAGCTCGACCGACAGCGAGGCTGGGGTAATTTTGGAGAACGACGAAGGGACCATAGTCGAGGCTTCTCTCACATTGTCCTTTCCCACGTCGAACAACCAGGCCGAGTATGAAGCCTTCCTCGCCGGTTTACGCATAGCCGAAGACCTAGGGGCTGAAGAAATCATCATCTGCACGGACTCTCAGCTTGTAGCCCTCCAGATATTAGGAGAATATCAGACCAAAAACGACAGTCTCTCTGAATACCTAACCCTGGTCAAGGGAAAAATGGCGAGGTTCAGAACAGTAGAAGTGAGACATGTTCCACGCGAACATAACGTTCGAGCAGACATCTTGTCCAAACTAGCAAACACTAAGAGAAAAGGCGGAAATAGGTCAGTCATCCAAGAGATATTTCCCTGGTCCAGCATCGATAAGGGATCCTAGACCCTACACGTACACGCGATTGGGGACAGTGATTGCTGGATGACACCCGTGTACAACTACCTCACCAGGGACGAGCTTCCGGATGACCCCAAGGAAGCCAGCACCATCAGACGAAGAGCTTGCTCGCACGTCATCCTTGAAAACAAACTCTATCGACGAGGCTTCTCCATCCCACTGCTCAAATGCATAGAGGAGGAAGTTGTCCCTCACGTATTACGAGAAATCCACGAAGGCATTAACGCCCAGCACCTAGGAGGAAGGTCCCTTGCCCGCAAGGCCCTCCGAGCAAGGTATTATTGGCCAACCATGCAGCACGATGCCAAGGATCATGTGAAGAGATGCAACAAATGCCAACGGCACGGGGATATGCACCTAGCTCCACCTAACAAACTGAAAAGCATGACCTCCCCGTGGCCATTCGCCTGGTGGGGCCTAGACATCCTAGGACCCTTCGTGACGGGGTCCAACCAAAACAAATACCTGATAGTGGGCGTAAACTATTTCACAAAGTGGATAGAAGCAGAAGCCTTAGCAAAGATAACAACACTTAACATTCTGCGCTTCTACAAGCGGAATATCCTTGCCCATTTTGGGATTCCCCTAGCAATTGTCACGGACAAGAAGTTCCAAAACTTTGTCGCCCATCTCGGAACAAAGCAACATTTCGCATCTGTAGAACATCCCCAGACCAACGGGCAGGCAGAAGCGGCCAATCGTGTCATTCTTCGTGGCCTCAAGCGAAGACTGGATGAAACAAAGAAAGCCTGGGTCGAGGAGCTCCACAACGTCTTATGGGCGTACCGCACCACTCCTCAGTCTACAACCGGGGAAACACCTTTCCGCTTAGCATATGGCACGGAGGCTGTTATACCCATTGAAATTCACGTACCGTCCAGGAGGACCGAATCACCTCTAGACGAGGAAATGAATGACGAAGCAATAAGAGAGGAGCTTGACCTTGTCGAGGAAATTCGAACAGGAGCAGCCCTCCGCGAAGCATCTCTTAAGCAAAAAATAGCAATCAGACACAACGCTAAAGTCTTACGACGAGAGTTCGATGTGGGCAGCCTTGTCCTGCGAAGAAACCACAAGGACTCTCGCGAAGGCAAACTAGCAGCCAACTGGGAAGGGCCGTATAGAGTCCGTGCCATAACGGAGAATGGTGCCTACTTCCTCGAGACCCTCAACGGGGATGAAATTCCTCGACCATGGAACACTGAAAAACTTAAGCAGTACTACAGATAAAGTCACAATAAGCTTCCTCGCGTTAAAGGACCACCTAACGGTCATCATGGTGGTTCAGGTACAAACGATGCATACGCACAAAGTGGAATCCCGCTCAAGTAAATGAACCGGAGCTCTGCTCGTCGGCGGTCCTCAATCGAACATCGCCTTCGCCCAGGGACCACGATTGGCAGAACCCCAGCTCGCGATGGGACGTTCACGCTGCGATCTCAGGCCTCAATCGCGACCTGAGATCCGCAACCTCGCCAGGACCTTCCCCGGCTATTCAACCAGTTCTCCACACTGGCGAATTCACACACAACGAGCAATCTTTCAAAAGAAAGCTCTGTTAATAGACACACCCTCCGACGGGCAGTCATACATGCACCGCTAATGTAAAGCACAACAATATAAACAAAAATCATATAAGTAACAAAACCGGGCAACATAAACCGGACATAAAGTAAAAAAGGCCACACGGGCCAAAGATTGTACGAATTACATAAAAGGGGGGGGGGGGGCAAATCAAATAAAATTACAACAAACTATACGGCACGCAGGCCGGCAAAACATCATCATCTGCAAACATCATTCCTCAGTGTCTTCGACTCATTCATCATTGGGCGGAGAAGTCTGGGTTCTAGCTTGGCCGGCAAGGAGAGACTCTGGCATCACAATTTGCCCGTCTTTAACGTACACCAGAAAATTAGTGCCTTCGGTCACCAAATCAACACCAGGATTCACCACCTGAAGCTGAGACACTGCGTTCTTGAAGGATTCCTCGCCAAACACTACGTTGTCCTCCTCAGCCACCACCAGTCGGGCAACTAACTCTGACCTTGTCGTTATCATCTTCACGTCCTCAGGCTCCTCCTCGCCGGGAGCATTGGTCGCCTGCAGTTGCGCGACCAAATCCTCAGCGGCCTTTTTCTCAGCCTCAAGTGTAACCTTCTCCCCCTTCAACCGGGCAACCTCCTCACCCTCCTTTTCCTTCACCTCCTTGGAAACCTTAGCTTCCTCCATGGCCTTCCTCAAGCTCTCCTCAAGAGCGGCCACCTTCCCTCAGGCAATAGTCAGCTCACTCTCAGTGGCCGTGTCCCCCTCGGCATAGGTGGCCGCCATCTCCAACAGTCTGACCACCGCAGAGGCATCCTGGGCCACCAGCGCCCTCTTGCTCGGACGGTCCAGGCTTTGCAGATGCAGAGAATCAGCATGAGGAATCACCAAAGAGGTCTCTTCAAAGAACCTCTTATCCAATACACAAGGAGGCAACTCAAATTTCTCTTTCTCTGGCGCCTTGCCCAGATCCACTGCCTCGTTCCTTGGATGCTTAGACCTGGTCGCCAGGGGCATTGGAGACCGTTGAACATTGGCCGGAGAAGCATTCCCCTGAGGAGGCTGGGAAGGACCAACTGCACGGGCAGGGGAAGGACGAACCTTAGTAATAGCAGCTGCAGCAGCTTGTTTCCGCACGACCATATTCCTCACCATCCTTTCATGGGCTGAAGGCATAGTGGCTGCAAAAGACAAAAACAGGCGTCAGACAATAGAAAATAATGAGCAACGCAAAGCAATATGTTAAGGTTAAATACCGAGCAGATCCATGGCATCTCTGTAAGTTTTGCACCCCAGCAGTGCCCTAGCATTAATAAAACGAGGCTCCACCCGAAGGCCACCATCGGCCTCGAGGATTGCCTCCTTCTTCTTCGTGATGCACTCGGCCATCCGGAACGAGTTCACGTACTGCAACAACCTTTCATATGAAGCAGCACCCCCCTCGTCCAAACTCGCAGGCTAAAAAACATAGTCTTTTGGGGGCTTCGTAAAATGCTCCCCGGTCCAATGGATGGGACATTTCAACAACCTCCGCCCGATGTATTTCCCTTCCTCGTTAATCCTCTCCTCGCCGTTCTCGTCCACTTCAACCTCCCAGCAGAACGTGCTATCCTGGGCAGCCTCCGACACGGGCTCCACGACGAAGTACCTCATCTTAAATGTCCGTATGGACTCCGAGAAAGGTTTGAACAGCTTGCGCGGCTGCTTCAGGGAGACCCAACCGTAACTCCTCCCAGAAGTCTGTCGTTGGAGGTGAAAGACAGTGAAGAAGAAGGGGATGGCGCCCCTATTTGCAGGTGCTCTCACACTAACTCGAACGCTCGCAGGAAGGCTAACGAGTTGGGATGGAGCTGAGTGGGGGCCAAGCGAAGATGTAAGAAGACAGACTGATGGAAATCCGTGAATGGAAGCCTCAAGCCCAGCTCTTTGAAAACATATTCGTACATCGTAAAGCGCTCCCCATAATTCGTGCAGACGCGCTCGTCAGCGGTGGGGAAATGGACTCTCCAGTCCCCGTTATCTCCCACCGTCTGGAAACAATCCCCTATGTAGGTCGCGAATTTAGACGCATGCTCAGACGGTTCCGCCACCTCCCATTCCTCTGCTTTATTCTCCGCTGCACCCTTCTCGGATACTTCCTCCTCAGGCACCTGTTCCTGATCATCGTCCAGCAGTTCATCCTCTTGCTCATAGTCCATGTCCTGCTCGGTGGACCCACTCGAGGACCGAGTGCTACTGCTCCCTGAGGAACCAGACTCCTCCTCTGACGAATCTAATACAATATCTCCACGGGGCCCTGTCGCCATCACCTGAAAAGCAGAGAAAGACAGTGAATTCGACAGCTAATCAAATCCACCCTTCCACCACTGAACAAGTGAAAGGGTGCGCTAAGGGCTGAGGACGACGTCCCCGGCCTAAGCCCTGACAACACTACGAAAAAGTCTCCCCGCGAGACAATGCCCAGAACTCTCCTATCACATGAGGAACTTCTCCAAAGCAAGATCGCAAGGTTTTCATTTAATTCACAACTCCATGAAACGCAACGCTAGAATGGTCGCATGCACGCCACCATCGCGACGACGTCACAGACAGACTCTTCACACACAGCGTAACAACAGATCAATGGCGGTGGAGACGGCGGAGCCATCATCCACCACCAGCGGCTACCACATATACAACCCTAAGTCTCTTAAAATCTAACCTAACCGCATGCAATGTCTAAATAAACATCAATAAGAAGTAAAACAAAGAAAAGAGACAACTTACTTATAAATAGAAGACTGAAAAAAGTTGCTCGGAGCTTCAAACGGCGAAGGACGCAACGGGCAGATTTCGCGAGCAGGAAATTTGGTGAAATTGAAGGAAAAATTCAGAATGAAAATTTTCCCTCCTATTTATACAGGAGGTCACGTACAGCCCCACGCGCACGTAGGTTATGATGACTACCCGCTAGCCATCATTGCCTAAGCGGCAGCGGCACAAGTTCCAACACACACGTGGCAACCCCCGTATCGTTTCATATTCCACTAGACTGTTGGTATCCATCTGTAACGGGCAACGCTTAACGACCACGACCAACAGCCACAGTGGGCAATAGAAACCACGGGCATCCACAGCCAACGAGCAAAACACTCCACTTCCCCGGGACTGTACGCTATCCTTAAGTCATCACCTCCACGCTCGGAAGTAACGACTTGGGGGCTACTGTTCTGGACTGGGCCAACGGCCATGCGCGACCCAATCCATGATTGCTACAGTAACGGCCCAAACGCTTGGATCCAGTCCATTAAGAGGACAAAAGTACCCTTTTGCCCCTACAACCAGTCACGGACTGCTCAGTCCTGCCCAAAATTATTGCCCGTCACACACGGACTACAACTCCCCGACAGCTGACGAACAGACGCCCGCAACTACCTTCCTGCCCGGTATAACGGCTAGTTTGGGCATCCTTCCCGTCATAACGGCTAGTTTGGGCAGTTACCTATTCTTCAGGAAAACGGTTATTTCGCCCTGAAAATAGGACCGTTGGCCACGCGCTGGGGAACATTATATAAGCCCTCTCATTTGAGAGGGTTAGGGATCAAATATTCATCCTAAGAATACACTTTGTACTTGCGCCTTTTCTCTGACCCTTTCTTACTTGAGCGTCGGAGTGCCTTGCAGGTACACCCCCTCCTCTCCTCATCAACATTCCGAGCACCTTGCCCATCTGATGACCAGCATACGTGGACCTGTTCGAATACTCCGGATCAGGTAACTTGATAGCATTTGTTTCAGCATGTTTCACCACTTGCTCAAAGATGTAGTTTCTAAAGTCAAACTTGATTTTCTTCCCAACAGCATAGATAAACCTACCCAATCCAACAGCTATTATTGTCTTGTGGTTCGTTGGCACCCAATTGGCTGCTCCAATTCTGTGAAGAATGGCATACTTGATGCTAAGTTTACTAGCCTTCAACTTCTCTTTCAATGGCCAAACCTTTGCCTGACCAGCTGTAATCTCTTTAGATATTTCATTATCAGTCATCTCAAGTTCACTATACTCTTCATCATCTCTTCCCAGATACTTGTTGATAGTACTAGGAGAGAAGTTAATGCACTTTCCTCTCACATAGACCTTCATGAAATCAATGCTCTTTTTATCAGCAATTTTTCCAAAAATGTTGACAACAAATTCTTTGACAAGACCCTCATAGCACTTAGGAAATTTGGTCACAGTCTTCACCAACCCAGCCTCATTAATCAGCTCCATAATATCCTTCATCTTTAAAGCTTCTTTCCCAAGCTCCCTCTCTAGGGCTAGTCTTCTCTGACATACAAATTTCCACATTGATGCACTGCTGGCATAATGAAAGGAAATGTTGTCAACTGGCACTTCAGGGACTTTGTCAGAGATTCTCTTCAAAATTATTTTTCTGACCGGTGTGATGTCTTGAGCATCATCCTCAACATCAAAATCAGAATCAGAATCATCCTTGATCTTCCTCTTTTTGGAGGATGTAGCAACCTTGCTCCAAGGTTTTGTAGGACCAACAACAGCAGTTTTCTTCTTGCCTTCAGAAGACTTCTTTGGAGAGGTTTCAACAATCTTTCCTTTCCTTGTCTTTAGTCTCTTAGCAATACTTGGAACAACTTTTCCAATGACTTCATCATCAGATAAATCAACCACATTGATCACATCCTCATTCTTTTCTTCACTAGGAGTAGTTTCAACAGGTGATGTTCTAACATCCCCCTTAACATGCACATAACCTTCTTCCACTTCCACTTCAGAATCTTCAATAACAGACATAGCAAGTCTATGAAGATTTGTAGCAACACTCTGCATGTCCTCCTTTTCCCTTTCAGAATGTTCAGCAGGTATTTGCCTCAGTGGTCTAGATATACCCTTTATAGGAAGCCCTTTCTCAAAGATCTTATCGACAATCTGACCTAAGCTTTTGTCAACATCTACCCTTTCTTTAACAGTTTGAGAAGTGGATGACCTAGCTGCAAATTTATCACTAAAAAGAACACTAGTGACTAGCCTCTTGGTCTCATCATTATTAAATTTAGTTCCAGTCCTTTTGGGTTGAAGTTTGGAAGGTCTTGACATACCAGATTCAGGAACCATCATGGAGATGGGTTCTACATTCAAAGCTTCCTCTGCAGAGCAATCTTCTATAGAAACCCTAGATTTGTCTTGCGATGAACTTTGTGAGGCAGATTTCTTGGATGGAGATGACATCTGTTTTGACATGGTTCCTTTGAGGCAGTAAAGGTTCAGAGACAGATGATTCTTCTTGTTGAAGGAGATGAACAGTCGGGAGATATGAGCTTTGATGAAACTTGATATTGCTACAATAGGGAATGATGGTCTAAGGTATGGCGCCTGATTTTGTGTATCCCTTAAAGACCAATCAATGATTTTCTCCCTCCAAATTAACTTTCCTTTTAAAAATTTAAAAGGATTCACATTAAGAGTAATTTACCCTAATTGACCTTTCAGCAGACTTTCACACTTGTTGTCACAATCTGATGTTACAACATCAACCATAACATCACCAGATAAGCTGTCCACTTGAGGTACCCATTGATAGCAGTTATCTCTGGATCTTATTCCATTCATCACTACCTCATTCTGCTCATTTGTCACCACACACTCATCTTTGGTGTAGTTGACCTTACACCCTTCATCACACAACTGACTTATGCTAATTAAATTAGCACTCAATCCTTTGACAAGAAGCACATTGTCAAGATCAGGTCCATCATGACACTTCACTTTTCCAACACCTTTTACCACCCCTTTCTCTCCATTTCCAAAAGTAACATTAATTGAGACGCAAGAATTGACATCCACCAATTGGTTTTTGAAACCAGTCATGTGCTTTGAACAACCACTGTCAAAGTACCATCCATCCTTAGCAGAGTGTCTGTCTGAAAAGTGAGCCAATAGACACTTAACCTCTTCTTTAGGAACCCACTGTTGAACAACCTTGGGCCTGTTCACCTTCTGTCTAGGTTGAAGGTTAGACTTGGGATAACCATGTAGCTTGAAACAAGAAAACTGCATGTGTCCAAATCTGCCACAGTAAAAGTACCTAACTCTGTCTTCTCTGAAGCGGTTAAACCTTCTGCCACCTTGATGATGATACTGTTGTGGCTGCCACCCATAATGTTGTCTTCTTCTCCCATAGTTTGACTGTCTTCTATGGTAATGATGTTGTCCTTTTGGCTGTCTTCTATGGTGATGAGGCTTCCTTCTTCCATAATAATAAGGCACCGCATTATTATATCCATAGCCATACATGTTTCCCTGATGTTGAGACATTTGATGGAACATGTTCTGTTTGAACCTAGAAGCCTGCATGCTCTTATGATATTGTGGAGGCATATACTGCCTAGCTCCAGAAACATGTGCCTTCCTTTGTTGAGGACCATGAGCATGCCTCTTCCCAACATTTTGAGGTTGTGGATGAGCAACCTGCTTAGGTTTAGGATCCTGTCTCTTTGTGTGATGTTGAGACATTGGTTGAGACATCTCCTTCTTGGTTCCTGAAGTGCTTGCTTCAGCAGATACCTTTTCCTCAACCATAAATCCTATGCCTGACTTATCTCCAGCAACCTTTTCTGTCTGAAGGATCTTATCAAGTGTGTCTGTACCACAGTTCAGCATCCTAACAGATTTGGTCATATGATCAAGATGAGCTTTGACTAATAAGACTTCATTTTCCAAATCAGCTTTAGTAGTCTCAAGCTGAACAATATGTTTCTTCTGTTTTTCACTTTCTTGGCAGATTTCTGCACTCTTTAGACAAAGCTCTTGATAAGTGGATGCTAACTCCTCAAAATTCAGTTCCTCATCACTTGAATCACCATCAGAAACAACTGTTCCAGTTAAAGCTTTGACATGTTTGGCTGACTCTCCTTCACTTTCACTGTCAGAGTCTGACCAAGAAACTGTCATTCATTTCTTCTGCTTCTTCAGGAATGTGGGGCATTCTTTCTTAACATGTCCATAACCTTCACACTCAAAGCATTGAACACCCTTGTCTTGAGCAGTCTTATCTTCATCCTTCTCCTTAGACTTGCTGATGTCAGAAGCGATGTTCTTGATATTAGGCTTGAAGTTCTTGTTCATTCTTTTGAACACCTTGTTGAACTGCCTTCCCAACATAACAATGGCCTGAGATAGATCCTCCTGGGATTCAACACTATTCCCTTTCTCTTCTTGAGCATTTGAAACCAAGTCTATACTCTTTGGCTTCTTTTTAGGTTCTTCCTCATTCAACCCAAGCTCAAAAGTTTGAAGAGATCCAATGAGCTCATCAACCCTCATCTGGCTGATGTCTTGTGCTTCTTCAATGGTAGTCACCTTCATCTTGTACCTCTTAGGAAGGGACCTAAGGATTTTCCTTACAAGCTTTTCTTCTAACATCTTTTCTCCAAGAGCACTGGATGTATTGGACAGCTCAAGAATACTTATGTGGAAGTCATGGATAGTCTCATCTTCCCTCATCTTCAGACTCTCAAACTTTGATGTTAGAAGCTGAAGTCTTGACATCTTAACTCTAGATGTTCCTTCATGTGTAGCCTTCAAAATATCCCATGCTTCCTTAGCAACTTCACATGAGTTGATCAACCTGAAGATGTTTTTATCAACTCCATTGAAGATAGCATTTAGGGCTTTAGAGTTACCAAGGGCAAGCTCATCTTCTTCCTTGGTCCATTCTTCTCCAGGCTTCAGCTTTGAGGTGCCCTCTTTATCTTTCCCAGCATCATCTTTCTCAAACACAACATGTGCTTTCCATTCTTTTATGATAGCCTTCCAAGCCCTGCTGTCCAAGGATTTCAAAAAGGTAATCATCCTTGGCTTCCAATAATCATAATTAGAGCCATCCAAAATAGGGGGTCTATTCACAAATCCACCAACTTCCTTGTCCATCTTTACCAGAAAGTATCAGCCCTAGATCTCACCCAGATGCAGAGCAGGATGCCTGCTCTGATACCAATAGAAATTTTGGTACCCGATATGTGATGTTACGTGTGATGTCACAACAACACACTCTGCAATAGACAATAACAAACAACAACAGAAACACACAGAATTGTTTACCCAGTTCAGGTCAACAACTTAATCTGGGGGCTACCAAGCCAAGGATGAAATTCACTACTTGTAGAATTAATTTACAGACTCAACAACCTAGTTGACAATTTCCTAAACTTAATTCCTATTAATGAACTTTCTACTTAAGAGCCCACTTAGGTATGAGAACACTACTCAATCCCTAAAACCTCTCAAAGATCAACCACTTTGAGAAACACCTTGATCCTGCTTCACAGCTTTGATCAAGTTACAAAACTCTCTTGCTTTACAGCTCTAGAGAGGACAGATTACACTCACCAATTCACACTAGAATGGTTAACACAATACTCATACAAAGACAATGATTGACACTCAGTCTATGCTCTCTCTTCTGTTTACTTTCTGTGTATTCTTCCTTTGGTTAATGCGCTTTATATAGCCATCTGAATCGGGCTTGGACCTGCTACAATATCTGACCTGATTTGTTATTTAAAACTGAATCTTCGACAGATTTTCTCTCTCAAAATCTTCTTAAATCTTCAGCCTTTAAACACTCCTACAAATCTGCATCAAATCTGTTTGTAACAGAAAATATCTATCCCAAGATATCCGCAACCAATGAGACTAACAACTCTCCCAATATCCAGCTAAAACGCAAAACCTAACAACATCACTAAACCTGATGTTATTAACCTTCTGCAGACCTGATGTCACAACATCGCATGTTACATCAGACTTCACAACTTCAACAAGCTAAACACTTAACATAAACCAATGTTAAGACTCAATGTTAAGACATCACCCATGTGACATCAACATTGAACAACTTTGTTTTACCAAAATTCTAGCCAATCCAAGAACCAACATTGGTTATGAAAAAAAATGGAATTTAAGAATACATATGGATAATGGATTTTGGATATGATTTTGAAATTTGGATAAAAATGGATAATGAATAAAAATGGGGTAATGGATATATGGATAATGGATTTTGGATATGATTTTGAAATTTGGATAAAAATGGATAATGAATAAAAATGGGGTAATGGATATATGGATATAGCTTATGAAATGGATATGATGTATAAATGGATAGCTATGCATTTTCACCATTACTTTCCAACAACACGGCCATGAAACCACAATTTTAATCCAAAACCAATTTGCACCATTCCCCACAACTTCTGAGTAAATGACCACAGCAAAATTCGCAATTAAAATAATGGACATCTGAATCAATCATCCTCAGAACCTCTGATTAAATGAATCTCAAATCACTTTGAATTTGTCTGAAACAATTTTTGGGAAAATAAATCCACAGAGGAAACCCAATTTGGACTGGTGAACTCAGATGAACCTGATGGATATCACCACACAACAACTTGACAGTCACTGCTTGAGAAATAGCCCACTGAAACAGAAAACTTGCACTTAAAGCAATCTCTTGATGGTTTGACCAAAATTAGGTCAAACTTCCATCTGAACTGGATCATGAATGAACATCCACATGTGACTTGAAACCGTGCTCTTGCTTTGACAACCATGCAAAACCTTAAACACACAGAGAGAGAAGAGCAGGAAAACTTCAACATATTTTTGGTATTTTAGTTAGAAGTTAGTTAAACATAAACAAATAAAAAGTGATCATACCTGGATCAGACAGTTTCTGGTGGCCAACAACGTCGTCTGGACTTCAGCTCCGGTGCGGTTGAAAGACGGCGGGGAGTGTACCTACAAGGTACTCCGACGCTCAAGTAAGGTAACTGTCAGAGAATAGCAAGTACAGAGATGAAAGTAAAAGTGAGTGTAACCTGACCCTCTCAAGTGAGAGGGTATTTATAGAGAGCCCCCAGCGCAGGGCCAACGGTTACTTGCATTGGGCTGGATTGCCAGGCCCAATCCAAGTAACTGCCAGGGCTTACGTGGCGTAGTGAAGACCAGCACGTGGTCTTCGCCCTGGGGTAACCGTTCCTAGATCTCCGGAATTAGGGCAGACCGATTCCATCGGGAGTGGGGCGGTTACATGAGAACGTGTCCTCGCGGGGAGGAGTCTTGTGTGTCGGGGAGAGACGTGTCCTCGCGGGGAGGACTTGCTTGCGGACGGAGATGGCTCCTCGCAGGGAGGAGAACATGAGCGTCGAGGAGAGCCCGGGGGGACTCGATGACCTCTGCTGAGCTCGACCATGTTAAGGTGTGGCACGTGCCCGACGCTGTTGGGGCGCGTATATGCCCGACAGTGGTCTTGTAAAGAGGTCCTTGTTGGGCCATCTCATGTCATGTGGGTTGGGCCTTCTCGACTGAGGGGAAGACCCTGGCCCAGTCCAGAATAGGAGCCCCCCAAGTCGTTGCTCTGAAGTGTCAGAGCAATGACTTAAGGGCCAACAAGCCTGTCGGGGAAGTATCGATCGCGTGACCGCGAGGAGGGGAACTTGTTCGGGATCCACTGGTCGTATCGTCGGAGAGAGCAGCGGGGGCGGACTCGAGCGTGGTAGTTCGCGGATGCGAGAAGTTTGATCTCTGGTGTTAGAGCAAATGGGGAGACGTGCGTGTTGGGGAGCGAACGGTCGCATGTACGCCACGTGTCAGACGCCATCATTGCCTAGGGCGGCTAGGCTAGGGTAGTGTACTCTAGTAGTCTAGACTCTTCGAATTCTGTGAGGATCCTATAAATAGGCATCACCTCATTTCATTTGAACCTTTGCTATTTTCCTCTCAGACTCTCTCTCTCTTCTTCTCCGTTCTTCCGCCGCTACCTTCCACCGTTCTCCGCTGTTCTCCACCAACGATCG
Organism: Lathyrus tuberosus; assembly: GCA_022829125.1. NCBI lineage: Eukaryota > Viridiplantae > Streptophyta > Magnoliopsida > Fabales > Fabaceae > Lathyrus > Lathyrus tuberosus. The sequence continues at coordinate 1,729,741 of JALAZF010000414.1, read as the reverse complement.
CCGTGTTGGAAACCCTAAAATCGTATTTCAAGTAAGTTTCTTTCTTCTTTTTCCTCTTTTCGTTTGCATTTGTAGGGCAAACCTTATGGTGAACTGGTGAAGTTCCTATGGAATTCGTGAAATATCCGGCGAAAACGGCGGAATTTCATAGTTTAGTCGTTGAATCTGGCGGGGAGAGATGATGAAATCCCCGAGGACATGAAGAAAATCCCGGGGTCCTGAGATGAACGTTTCTTAGTTCGTTTGCTGAATGTCCCGGGGAGTAAGGACGGGATCCCCGGGGAACCGAAGTTTGTCTCGGGGACATGGGTCGGATATCTCGGGGTCCCGCCCACCCTCGCTCCTCGCGGGATCAGGGATGGTCGCGGGTTCGTGTTCCCCGACATTCCCTCTTCGCCCTTTCACTTGATCAGCGGTGGAGGGGTGGATTTGATACGGGTCATCGAATTCACCATTTCCTTCTGGTTTTCAGGTAGATGGACGTATTGCCCGTGGCTGAGGGATCTTTGGACGTCGACCACCAACCCGACTCTCCAATGGCGCCAATCGCTAGGGTCGAGGAATGTCCCCTCAAGGAGTGGGTCAGTGATGAGCCGTTGAACATTGCTTCCCATTTTGTCGACGAGGACGAGGACACTATTTTTTGTACCGTCAAGCATCAAGTGGTGGGTTCCTCAAAGTCGTGGAAGGTGTTCCGACCTCAAGCCCACCATCGCATATGCTCGACGTACCGAGGGATGAGGTTCCCTCTTTACGAGTGCATGTTCGACAAGGCCGGGGTGGCGTCTACCCTTTGCAGATTTTCAACAGGCTGTTTTCGTTTGGTTGCGCCTGGCGCCTTCACAGCTCATCCCCAACTCCCTCGCTTTCATCCGAGCTTTCAAGCTCGTCTGCAAATACCTCCGAATTGGGGCAACCGTGCCTCACTTCTTTCGCATCTTCCACCTCCAGCGACAGGCCTCTGATGGCAGACACGACTAGGTGTCTTTCAAGCAAGTGAGCAGCCTGTTTCACACTTATTTGGATTCCGTTCGTGACTTTAAACACCGGTATTATATCGTGAGGCTGGTCACTCTTGAAGCCGTGAATTCGGTGTACTATTGAGTTTCCGTGAGGCGGACGGGCAAACGGAGGAGGTCCTCGAGCCGAGATTCCCCTTGTTCTGGACGGAAGAACATTTCAAGTATGGAACAGACAACTACAAAGTCAGGCCTAGCCGTCTCGACGAGGGAGATCGCTTGGCCTACGAGCAGATAGTAGCTTTCGTCAACAGTTTTAATAGGGGCAAGTTCATGACGATGGACGGGGAATTTGTCCGGGGGGACGACGGGCAGGTGTTGACGAAATGTCGTCTGATCAATAAGAGGGCCCTCCTCGAGACATTCTCCGATGAGGATGCTCTCGAGCTACTAGGTGGCGCCATTCTCTTCGACTTACTCTTTCTTCGACCTCCGGATTACTGACATGTTTATTTTTCTTTTTGCAGGAAAGATGTCGAATGCTGAGGAGCGCTTCAAGAAGCTGAAGGCTACCCGTGCCGTGAAGAAAGGAGGAAAGAGTCGCGTCGATAAGCTCCGAGTGCAGGAGCCCGCTCCCACCCCGACACCCGGGGTTTCCTCTGGCTCTCACCAGGGTCGTGATTCTCTCAGTCCGCAGAGCTCTCCGAAGAGGCAACGACTTACAGACACGGTGGACATCGACCTTACCGAGCACGAGAGTCCCCCTGCTGTGAAATTTGTGCTCCCGCCTTGTCACACAAGGCCGAACTTCTTTACGGGGAACAATTCGCTATGCGTGGGTGGCCCCGAAACTCAGGCCATCTTAAGCGTCGACAAGGCTTCTCGGTGAAGGATCCTAGTGGAGGACGTGTCTGCCGTGATGCGGGTTTCCGCGGCTGCCTTAGTTTTGAACGATGAGGCGTGCCCCGCAAGCGAGCTGAACAGGTTGCGAGAAAGTTTCCAGTCCATCTTGGCCAAAATGGAGAAGGTGGGTAAGGAGCTGGCTGACTGCAAAGGCCAGAACCAGGCCCAGGTCGAGCTTCAACAGAAATTGGAGGAAAAGTTGAAGAGTGCCGAGGAGGAGCGGAAACGTCTCGCCGGTGTTGAGGAGGAGAGTGGTCGTCTCTTGGCGAGGAACGCTAAATTGGAGGAGGATGTCCGCCCCACGGAGGAGGAAACCGAGGAGGACAGGTTGCTGACTTCGTGGGCAGCGCTGATAGCGAAGCTCTGGGAAGCCGAGGAAGACAATCTCGTGGTCGCGGGCATAGGTTTCAAGAATGCGGTGGAGCAGCTTCGGGTCCTCAACCCCGACCTTTTGACTGAGGGGATTGACCCCAACTACGAGGTGGTCGACGGTCAGATTGTGCAACCGATGAGAGTCGACGAGGTCCATGATCCCGAGCAGCCTGAAGGGACCGCCGCTGAGTAGGATTTTCTTTCCTGTTTTGTTCGGCCTTCGAGCCATTTTTACTTATTGTGATATTTCTGCCCGGCATGCGTGCCAGGGGCTTTTTGACCTTTCATTGTAATATTTGTACACTGGGCTTCTGCCCATTTTAATGTACCTTTGTTTATCTGCTAGTATTGTTTGCATAGTTTTAATTGTGTGTGATGTTAACGCATTTGCTATACTTTGTTTTTTCTGTCTAAGTAATAAAGACTTCTATACTTTATTTTTCTGTCTAAGTAATAAAGACTTTGGGATTGCTCGACCTTGATAGTCCCTGACCGCGTGGAGGGCTGGTCGGGTGGTCGGAGACGTATTCCGACCTTCAACGAGGCTAAGAGCTCGGTTGAGGTCTTAGCTTCGTGGCATGAGCTTCCCATCGTGAGCTGGGTGTTCTGCCTGATTGGTACAACGGCGGTGGAGCTCGGTCGAGGTATCCCCGTCGGATCAAAGTCCTCGCGCACACACAACGCGGTCTTTGATCATCGTGTTCTGTCTAGGGGTGTCGCGCTCGTACCTGAGCGCGTCCCCGTAATCGCGGTGCTAGTGTATTGCGGGCAGTGCTTAACTGTAATATTGTTTTAGCTTTTCAGCGTTTCATGGTCGAGCAAGTTCTTCCCCGTGCATATTTTCAAGGAAGTAGGCTCCTGTCCCCGTTTTCGCGCGAACGCGGTACGGGCCCTCCCAGTTTGCGGCGAGCTTGTCTTCTCGCGAGTCTTTCTGGTTCCTTCGCAGGACGAGGGTGCCCACCTGAAAATCACGTTTGATAACTTTGTCGTTATAACATAGTGTTATTTTCTGCTTAAGTGAAGCTTTTTGGAGAGAGGCGCCCGATCGTATCTCCTCGACAAAATCGAGCTCTTCCCTCAAGGCTTCGTCATTCGCGTCCCCGTCGAGGGGGGCTTCTGTCCTCCTCGAGGGTTCCCTGATCTCTACGGGGATCACCGCTTAGGTTCCGTAGGTCAGACGGAAGGGGGTCTCCCCGGTTGTGGAGTGTGGGGTCGTCCGGTAGGCCCAGAGGACGCCGTGTAGCTCCTCGACCCACCGTTGTTTGGCGTCACCTAGTCGACATCTTAATCCTCGGAGGATCACCCTGTTCGTTGCCTCAGCCTGTCCATTTGTTTGAGGGTGCTCGACCGATGTGAAGTGTTGCTTCGTGCCTAGTTTTGTGACGAAGTCTTGGAAGTTCCTGTCGGTGAACTGTGTTCTATTTTCGGTGACGATAGCTTGAGGCACGCCGAATCGGGCGAGGATATTTCTTTTGTAAAAACGTAGTATGTTGAAGGCCGTGATTTTTTCCAACGCTTCGGCCTCAATCCACTTCGTGAAGCAGTCTACCCCGACGATGAGGTATTTGTTTTGATACGACCCCTGGACGAACGGTCCGAGGATATCTATTCCCCACCACGCAAACGGCCATGGGGAGGACAGTGGACTGAGCTCGTTGGGAGGAGCGAGGTGCATGTCCCTGTGCCGTTGGCATCTGTCGCACTTCTTGACGTGTTCCTTGGCGTCCTGTTGCATGGTGGACCAGTAATACCCCGCTCGAAGCGCCTTACGGGCTAACGATCGTCCGCCGAGGTGCTGCGCATTGATTCCCTTGTGGATCTCCTGGAGTATCTCGGGGACCTTGGTCTCCTCGACACATCTGAGGAGGGGAATAGAGAACCCTCGCCGGTATAGCTTATCCTCGACTATAGTGTACGAGCACGCCCGCCTCTTGACCATTCCCGCTTCTTTGGGATCTTCGGGCAGTTTGCCCGTCATGAGGTATTCGTATACCGGGGTCATCCAGCAATTGCTGTCCCCGATGGCATTGATGTCCGAAACTGTGGCCGGTTTGTTGATGCTCGGGCGGGAAAGCACTTCTTGTATGACAGATTTGTTCCCGCCTTTCTTCTTTGTGCTCGCCAATTTGGACAAGACATCTGCTCGGGCATTGTGCTCGCGGGGGATGTGAGTTACTTATGCGGAGGTGAACTTTTTCATTTTTTCTTTCACCAAGGCCAAGTATTCTATGAGGCTGTCGTTCTTGGCTTGGTACTCCCCTCGGACTTGCGAGGCCACGAGCTGGGAGTCGGTGAAGAGTTTGACCTCCTTGGCGCCGAGGTCCTCGGCCAGCCGAAGTCCCGCGAGGAAGGCCTCGTATTCGGCTTAGTTGTTCGACGTCGGGAAGGATAGTTCGAGGGATACCTCGATCAGGATGCCTTCCTCGTTTTCGAGGATGATGTCCGCCCCGCTTCCCTTCGGGCTGGATGCTCCGTCGACATTGAAATTCTGGTATCAGACGTGTGATGTTAAGGTGCGATGTCACAACAACACACTCTGCACAATGGACAGAATAAACAACAGAAAAACACACCAAATTGTTCACCCAGTTCGGTCTAACTACCTACGTCTGGGGGCTACCAAGCCAAGGATGAAATTCACTACTTGTAGAATTAATTTACAGACTCAACAACCCAGTTGACAATCTCCTAAAATTAATTCCTACTAGTGACTTTCTACCTAAGAAACCACTTAGATATGAGAACACTACTCAATCCCTAAAATAATACTCAAGGAACAACCTCTTTGAGCAACCTTGATCTTACTTCACAGCTTTGATCAAGTAATAACTCTCTATTGCTTCACAGCTTCTAAGAGAGGACAGAAAATGACTTACTAATTCAACCTAGAATTCTGTATATAAAATTCGTACAAAATACTCAAGACACTCAGCCTATGCTCTTGATCTTCTCTCTGTATTTCTGTACATTTTCCTTTGGTCTTGTGCGCTTTAAATAGCAACCTGAATTGGGCTTGGACTCGCTACAATATCTGACCTGATTTGTTATTTAAAACTGAATATTCAAAACAGATTTTCTCCTAAAATCTTTTCAAATCTTCAACCTTTTAAATCTCCTACAAATCTGCACCAGATCTCCTATGCAGCGAAAAATATCTAACCCAAGATATTCGCATCCAATGAGACAGCTTGCTCTCCACAATTCCAGCTAACACGCAAACCCTAACAACATCACAACCTGATGTTATTAATTCTGCATATCTAATGTCACAACATCGCCTGTGACATCAGACATTTTAACTTTAGCAATTTAACCACTTAACACAGCCCAGTGTTAAGACTCAATGTTGCAACATCACCACTTTGACATCAACATTGAACATACTTTGTTTTACCAAAATTCCAGCCAATCCAAGAACTAACAATCTCCCCCTTTGGCTAATTTTGGCTAAAACAATCTCTGCACTCTGCACCTTCAGAGACTTTAGCAGCCGAAAAAAACTTCAATAATATCATTTAAACCTCCAAGCAGTATCAGCAACATCAACAAAACAGCTATAATCTTCAAACAGAGCTGCACATATTTCAACATTAGCAGCAATAGCAGCAATGAGCACTCCCCCTCAATGCAACAACCAGCATAGCAGTTGTTCAGCAATTACTCCCCCTTAATTTCTGCACTTCTGCATCACATCACTTTAGCAGCATTTGACATTCTTTGATACTCTTGACTCTCTTGGCTATTTCTCCCCCTTTTTAGCCACAATTAGACAAGCTTCAATCAGAAGCCCTATTAACTACAGTTAGTACACCCTAGCTCTCATTGTTAGCCTCACAGTTAGCAACCAGGCAAAACAAATCATAGAATAGAAAAACATAAAAAGGTGCATAGAACAACACAAAATTCAAATTACATAACCGACATAGCAAGTGCAAAAACAAAAAAACCAAACTATTATCTAATAACAGCAGATGGAAGTTAGTCTTCATCCGAGCTGGTACCATCAGCATCTTCATCACCTTCATCTGACCCGGAATCCTCAGTATCGCCATTCACATTATCTTCCCCATGTTCCAAGTCTTTGATCATCTGCTCAATCTTCATTTTCCTGACAGTGCTGGTACTGATAACCATATCATGATCCTTGCAGGTTGCCTTTAATTCTTCAATCAGCTCAGATTTTGTACTGACCTTCTTAACCCCAGAACTTGATGTTGTAACAATGTCTGGAACATGACTCCCAGCAAACAGTTTGGGATGCAAAGATAAAGCTGACTCCCTCTTACATGCTACCTCTGTACTGGTTAAGATTCCAGGATGTTGATCTAAGATCATTCCACAGATAAGGGAAGGGAATAATATAGGCATTTTGATAGCATTGGTGGCACCATGCTTCACCACTTGATCAAATATATAGCTTCCATAGTTGAACTTGACCTTTTTCCCAACAGCATAGACGAACCTTCCTAATCCCACAGTTATGGTAGTTTTGTGATTAGTAGGTACCTAGTTAGCAGCACCAATTCTGTGCAAGATAACATACTTGATACTGAGTTTGCTAGCTGTCAATTTATTTTTTAGTGGCCACACCTTAACTTGAGTGGCAGTGATTTCTCTACACACTTCATTATCAGTCACTTCCAGCTGACACCCCTCTTGTTCATCTCTTCCCAGATATTTATTGATGGTACTAGGAGAGAAGTCAATACACTGCCCCCTCACAAACACCTTCATGTAGTTCACACTCCTATTGTCAGAAATGTCTATGGGGATGTTGACAACAAATTCCTTAACAAGTCCACTATAGCACTTAGAGAATCTGGTCACAGTCTTCAACAGTCCAGCAACATGAATGAGGTCCATAATTTCTTTCATCTCCAAGACATCCTTTCCAAGCTCCCTTTCCAGAGCTAATCTCCTTTGGCATACAAATTTCCACAAGGGAGCACTGCTCGCATAATGAAAGGATATGTTGTCCACTGGCACTTCAGGGACCTTATCAGAGATTCTTTTTAAAATGGTCTTTCTGACTGGTGTGATGTCACAGACATCTTCCTTAACGTCATCCTCAGATTCAGATTCTTCTCTAATCTTTCTCTTTTTGGAGGGTGTAAAAACCTTGCTCCAAGATTTTGTGGGACCAACACCAGTTTTCTTCTTGCCTTCAGTAGACTTCTTTGGAGAGGATTCATCAGTCTTTCCTTTCCTTGTCTTTAGTCTCTTGGCAATACTTGGAACAAGATTTCCAATGACTTCATTATCAGATAAATCAACCACATTGATCACATCCTCATTCTTTTCTTCTCCAGGAGTAGTTCTGTCATTGATGTCCTCATGCACATCATCTTCTTCCCCTCCTATTTCAGAATCTTCAATGACAGACATAGCAAGTCTATGAAGATCAGACTCATCTCCTTGCATGTCTACCTTTTCTGCCGGCATCTGATTCAATGGTATAGAAATCCCTTTCACAGGTATACCTTTGTCCAGTATTTTGGTAGCTAGATTCCCCATACTCTTGTCAACATCAAACTTTTCTACCACAGTTTGAGACGTGGATGACCTAGGTGTTGATTTTTCACTAAATAGGATACTAGTAACAAGCTTTTTTGTTTCAGTGTCTTTAAAGGTAGTTGCGGCCCTTTTAGAAGCAAGTTTAGACGGTCTAGGTTTACCTGACTCTGGGAGCATTACGGAGATGGGTTGTATATTCAGAGCTTCGTCTTCAGAGTACTCATCTGTAGAAACCCTAACGTTATTCCGCGATGAACTTTTTGAAGAAGTAGATGTCTGCTTTGACATGGTTCCTTTGAGGCAGTATAGGTTGAGATGATTCTTCTTGTTGAAGGAGACGAACAGACGGGAGATATGAGTTTTGATGGATTGTGATTTTGCTATAATAGGAAATGAGGGTCTGAGGTAAGGCGCCAGATTTTGTGTATTTTTTAAAGACCAATCAATGAGTTTCTCCCCCCAAATAAGCTTTCCTTTTACAAATTTGAAGGGATTCAACTTAAGAGTACTTAACTCTAACAGCCTTTCACACTTGATGTCACAGTCTAATGCTAAAACATCAGTCTTAACATCGATAGATGGGCTGACTTCTATAGGTATCCATAGATAACAATTATCTCTGGACCTGACTCCTTTCATGATCACTTCATCCTTTTCGTTTGTCACCAGACACTCATCCTTGGAATAACTGACTTTGTAACCTTCATCACATAGCTGACTTATGCTAATCAGATTAGCCTTAAAACCTCGGACAAGGATCACACTATCAAGAGTAAGACCATCAAGATTCTTCACTCTTCCACTTCCTTCTACTACTCCTTTTTCTCCATTGCCGAACACAACCTTATTTGCATGGCAAGGATTAAACTCCACCAACTGCTCCTTTGATCCTGTCATGTGCATAGAACATCCACTGTCAAAGTACCATGCATCCATGGCAACATGTCCATCTGAGGTATGAGCCAATAGACACGTGACCTGAGCTTTAGGAACCCATAGTTTAGCAACTTTGGATCTGACCTCCTTCTGTCTGGTTTGAGGAACTTAATTTGGATAACCATGGAGCTTGAAGCACGAGGACTGCCTATGTCCAGACCTTCCACAATAGAAGCATCTAACTCTGTCATCTCTGAATTGGTTATATCTTCTACCATTATGATGATATTGCTGTGGCTTCCACCCATAATGTTGTCTCCTACTTCCAGAGTTGGTCTGTCTTTTACCATAGGTAGACTGTCTCCTGAACTGAGGATGTTGTCTTCTAGGCTGTCTCCTATGGTGATGAGGCTTCCTTCTTCCATAGTAATGAGGCACAACATTATTGTATTCATATCCATACCAGCCTCCCTGATTTTGAGACACCTGATGAGATATGTTCTCTTTGAACCTGGCAGCTTGCATGCTCTGGTGATATTGGGGAGGCATATACTAACTAGATCCTTGAGGCTGCATCTTCCTCTGATGGGGACCATTCTTTTTCTCAACATTCTGAGGCTGAACAACCTTCTTAGGGGTAGGATCCTGTCTCTTTGTTTGAGACATTGGTTGGGACACCTCCTCCTTTGTTCCTGAAGTGCTTGCTTCAGCAGAAACCTTTTTCTCAGCCACAAATCCTATACCTGACTTATCACCAGCAACCTTTTCTGTCTGAAGGATCTTATCAAGTGTGTCTGTACCACAGCTCAGCATCCTAACAAACTTGGTCATATGATCAAAGTGAGCTTTAACTAGTACAACTTCATTTTCCAGATCAGCTTTTTCATTCTCAAGCTGAGCAATCTGTTGCTTGTGGCACTTGTTTTCTTGACAAATCTCAGCACTTTTTAAACACAGCTCTTGATAAGTAGATGCTAACTCCTCATACGTTATTTCTCCATCACTAGAATCATCATCAGAAATAACAGTTCCTGTTAAAGCTCTAACATGCTTTGCTGACTCACCTTCACTTTCACTATCAGAGTCAGACCAGGAAACTGGCATGCCCTTCTTCTGCTTTTTCAAGAAGGTGAGACACTCTTTCTTGACATGTCCATACCCTTCACACTCAAAGCACTGAACTCCTTTATCTTGGGCAGTTTTCTCTTCATCCTTCTCTTTTGACTTGCTGATGTCAGAAGTTATGTTCTTGACATTAGGCCTGGAGTTATTCATTCTCTTGAACACTTTGTTGAACTGTCTTCCCAACATAACTATGGCCTGAGATAGATCCTCCTGGGATTCAGAGCTATTTCCTTTCTCTTCTGGATCCTTTGACACCAAGGCTATACTCTTTGGTTTCTTTTCTGGTTCTTCCTCATTCAATCCAAGCTCAAAAGTTTGAAGAGATCCAATGAGCTCATCAACTCTCATCTTGCTGATGTCTTGTGATTCTTCAATGGCAGTTACCTTCATCTTATACTTCTTAGGAAGGGACCTAAGGATCTTCCTTACAAGCTTTTCATCTGACATTTTTTCACCAAGAGCACTGGATGCATTAGCCAGCTCCAAAACATTCATGTTTAAGTCATGAATAGTCTCATCTTCCTTCATCTTCAGGCTTTCAAATTTTGATGTTAGAATCTGAAGTCTTGACATTTTAACTCTAGATGTACCTTCATGAGTGGCCTTCAAAATATCCCACGCTTCCTTAGCAACCTCACAGGTATTGATTAACCTGAAAATATTCTTATCCACTCCATTGAAAATTGCATTTAGAGCTTTGGAATTTCCAAGGGAAAGCTCATCTTCTTCCTTGGTCCATTCTTCTTCAGGCTTCGGCTTTGAAATGCCCTCTTTATCTTTGCCAGCATCATCTTTTTCACACACAACAGGTGCTTTCCACTCTTTAATAATGGCCTTCCAAGCCCTGCTGTCCAAGGATTTCAAGAAAGTGGTCATCCTTGGCTTCCAATAGTCATAATTGGATCCATCCAAAATAGGGGGTCTGTTGACGAATCCTCCAACTTCTTTGTCCATCTTTACACCAGAAAGTAACTTCCCTAGATCTCACCCAGAGAGAGACAGGATGCCTGCTCTGATACCAATTGAAATTCTGGTATCAGACGCGTGATGTTAAGGTGCGATGTCACAACAACACACTCTGCACAATGGACAGAATAAACAGCAGAAAAACACACCAAATTGTTCACCCAGTTCGGTCTAACTACCTACGTCTGGGGGCTACCAAGCCAGGGATGAAATTCACTACTTGTAGAATTAATTTACAGACTCAACAACCCAGTTGACAATCTCCTAAACTTAATTCCTACTAGGGACTTTCTACCTAAGAAACCACTTAGATATGAGAACACTACTCAATCCCTAAAATAATACTCAAGGAACAACCTCTTTGAGCAACCTTGATCTTACTTCACAGCTTTGATCAAGTAATAACTCTCTATTGCTTCACAGCTTCTAAGAGAGGACAGAAAATGACTTACTAATTCAACCTAGAATTCTGTATATAAAATTCGTACAAAATACTCAAGACACTCAGCCTATGCTCTTGATCTTCTCTCTGTATTTCTGTACATTTTCCTTTGGTCTTATGCGCTTTAAATAGCAACCTGAATTGGGCTTGGACTCGCTACAATATCTGACCTGATTTGTTATTTAAAACTGAATATTCAAAACAGATTTTCTCCTAAAATCTTTTCAAATCTTCAACCTTTTAAATCTCCTACAAATCTGCACCAGATCTCCTATGCAGCGAAGAATATCTAACCCAAGATATTCGCATCCAATGAGACAGTTTGCTCTCCACAATTCCAGCTAACACGCAAACCCTAACAACATCACAACCTGTTGTTATTAATTCTACAGATCTAATGTCACAACATCGCCTGTGACATCAGACATTCAAACTTTAGCAATTTAACCACTTAACACAGCCTAGTGTTAAGACTCAATGTTGCAACATCACCACTTTGACATCAACATTGAACATACTTTGTTTTACCAAAATTCCAGCCAATCCAAGAACTAACAGACATAGATCATCCATTTCTGTGATCCGTTGGTCGAAGGTTCCGGGACGGTCATCTCCGCTACGAAGTCGGCCAATACCTGTGCCTTCAGGGCTTTCCTCCCTTCGTATTGGATGTCAAACTCGGCGAGCTCGAGCGACCACCTGAGCATCCTCCCCGCCATGTCCGGTCGTCCGAGGAGCTGCCTTATAGGTTGTTCGGTCCTTACGACGACGGTGTGGGCGAGGAAGTAGTGGCGTAGCTTCCTGGCCGCGGTAACGAGGCCCAGGGCGACTTTCTCAATTTGCTGATATCTGAGCTCGGGGCCTTCGAGGGCTTTGCTCGTGAAGTAAACTGGCTTCTACCCGTTCGGGGTTTCCCGAATGAGGACGGCGCTGACTGCTTCGCTCGTGATTGTAAGATACAAGAAGAGCGTCTCCCCGCTCTCAGGTCGTGAGAGGACAGGGGGTTGTGATAGGACTTGTTTTAAGTGGACAAGCGCCAACTCGCATTCTTCTCTCCACTCGAACTCCGCCTTTTGTCGAAGAAGTTTGAAAAATGGGAGTGTGTACTATGCGGATTTGGCGACGAAGCGGGAGAGAGCGGTGAGCATCCCGTTCAACGATTGTATCAACTTCTTCGAGTCCAGAGTAGGGATCTCGGAAAAGGCCCTGCACTTGTCGGGGTTGGCTTCGATTCCTCGCTCTGTGAGGTAAAAGCCGAGGACCTTACCTGCCCGAACGCCGAAGGTGCATTTGTCGGGGTTGAACCTCATGCGACATTTCCTCGCCGTGTCGAACACCTTCTTGAGATGCGCGGCGTGGTCAACTTCTTCCGCTGATTTGACGATCATGTCGTCCATGTAGACCTCGAGCATGTCGCCGATTTAAGCCCGAAAAACCTTATTCATCATCCGTTGGTAGGTCGCACCGGCGTTCTTCAGACCGAAGGGCATCACGTTGTAATAGTAGTTGCCTGACGCGGTCATGGTAGTGTGTTGTTTGTCGACCTTGTCCATGGGAATTTGGTTGTATCCCGAGTAAGCGTCCATGAAGGATATTAGTTTGTAACCTGCAGAATTGTCGACCAGCTGGTCGATGTTAGGCAAGGGATAACAGTCTTTCAGGAAAGCCCGATTAAGATCAGTATAATCAACGCACATCCTCCATTTTCCATTATTCTTTTTAACAAGCACAACGTTGGACAACCAGGTCATGTATCTGGCCTCCGAAATAAATTTTGTCTCTAGGAGGTCTTTTACAGCTTTTTCAGCAGCCACCCGCTTTTTCGGGAGACTGCTTACGCCTACGTTGTGCTATGGCCCTAGCGGCCGGATCTACTGCGAGCTGATGACAAGCCACCTCGGGGTCGAGGCCAGGCATCTCGGATGCGCTCCACGCGAAGAGATCAGCGTTCTCCCTTAGACATGCCTTCAGCTGCTCCTTTTCCAGGTCGGGGATCCTGGTGCCAATCTTCACGTTATAATCTGGATCGTCCCCGAGGACCACGAGCTCAAAGTCCCCGTATGGGATAGGGCGCGTTGGGTAGAGAGGCCGCCTGTTGTTTTCCGCCAGGAGGTCGAGGTCTTCTGCTCCGTCTTCCTCGGGTTCGCCCGGGAACCTGCTGTCGAGCTCGACCACGTTGACGCGAGGGAGAGGTACCTATTCGGCGTCCTGGGGTGGCTTGGCCACGGTCTTGGGTTTGGGGCCGATGGAATCAGACCTTTGATGGCAGCGTCGAAGCATCTTCTGGCCGCGTCGATGTCCCTGTGCATCGTCACTACTCGTCCCCTGGTCGTGTAGTACTTCATTTTGAGGTGGACCGTTGATGGTACCGCCGTAAGTTCGGCCAGGGTAGTCCTCCCGAGGATGCAGTTGTAAAAGGACGGGCATTCGAACACCAGGAAACAGATCTTCACCTGCCGGGAAGTGTCTTCGGACCCGAATGTAACCATCAGCTCCATGTACCCCCATGGTCTGGTGGTGGTTCCGTTGAACCCCTGTAGATCTGAACCGACGTACGGGGTCAGATGCCTTTCGTCGAGCTGAAGGGTTCCAAATAGATGGGCGTACATGATGTCGACCGAACTTCCCTGGTCGGCTGGGATCCTTCGAACATCAAAGTTCGCCATCTGCGCCCTGACCAGGAGGGGAATAGTGGCGTTTGGCGCTCCCCCGGGGAGTTCCTCGAGGTAGAAGGTGATAGGGTTGGAGTTTCCCCGCACTTTCTCGAGAGTGGTTGCCTTCGCCGACGTTGCGGATTCCAACTCGTCAAATTTCCTCTTGATCGACCCGACGGACAACTTCTCTGGACCTCCCCCGGAGATGACCATCGCCCTGGGGAAGCTTTCCCAGGTGCTACGGGCAGTGACGGGGTCCTCGTGGGGGAAGGTCGCCCACATGTTGCGAATTGCTTCTTGGCCTTCAATGATTGGGGGACAAAGAAATCTTCGGGTCGGGTGACACTGAGGGCGACTTGAAGGCGACTCTCATCGGGGGGAGGCGTCGTCTCCTCGACGTTCTGGGATTCCAGGTAGCTGGGACGAGGAGTGTCATTCTTCTGGGCGTATTTCTTTAGGTGCCCCTCCTTGATCAGAATTTCGATCGCATCTTTGAGATGGATGCAGTCTTCCGTCACATGCCCGTGACTTTGGTGGAACCTACAGTATTTTGACTTGTCGACGTTTGATTTGGGGGCAGTGGGCTTCGGAAAGCGAACTCCTCCTTTCACAAATTCTGAGTTCTGGCACTCGGAGAGGATACGCGCGCGGGGAGCGTTGAGTGGGGTGTACTCGGTGAACCGGCCAGCTGGTCCGCGTGGCTCACGAGGTTCCCAGGGGAAGTTATCTCTCTTTCTTTCTCCTCCTCGTCGGGGAGGGGAGTCTTCTTCTTTGTGGCCGCGGGGGCCTTCTTTGCGCCTCGATTCGAGGGCGATCTGTGTCGCCTCCGACTCCTCAAGCTCGATGTACGACTGCGCCCGTTGGAGGAGATCCTCGAGACGGCGGGGTCTGCGGAGGCTACGGACTTGGAAAAGTCAGATCCAAAGCGTAGCCCGTGGATGATAAAATACTTCTTCATGTCGTCGGTCGTATGGACCTCGACAGTTTCTCTGTTGAATCTCTCAATGTAGTTCCGGAGAGATTCGTTCTTCCCCTGAAAGATACTTTCTAGGGCAGCTTCCGTCTTCGGATGTCGACGAGACGCGGTAAAGTGTTTTGTGAAGCGTTGCCTTAGTTGCTTCCAGGATGTGATCGACCCGGGTGCCAGACCTTTGTACCAAGTCATGGCGCCCTTCCTCAAGGTGGTGGGGAAAAGCCTGCACTTGATGGCTCCACTGACGTTTCTGAAGTCGAGCATGGCTTCGAAACTTTCGACGTGGTCGTCAGGGTCGGATAGGCCGTCGTAGTTTCCTAGTTGCGGAGGCTTCTCCATGCCCGCAGGAATTGGGGCGTTCATGATCTCCCATGACAGAGCAGTCCTCTGGTCGTCGTCGTCACTTCTTGTCGGGGACATCGAAGGGGATCGCTGATGCCGTGGAGGGGAATTCCTCGAGCGGTGCCTCGGCCTCTCCTCGATCTGCTTGGACTTCTTGGTGGTAGTGGAGGCCCTGGGTTCCTTCCGAGGCGGGGAACGAGGGAGTTTCTGGGAGGTCGTCGGCTGAGGGCGCTCAAGACGTGGCCGACAACCCTCGCGTACCAGCGAGGGGGTCCGAGATTCGTCTGAAGGAGTCCTTCGCGGGGAAGGGGAACGGCGAGGCGACGGTGGACGGCGATGTCTTCGCGGGGAAGATCGTCGTGCCCGCCCTTGCTTCAGCGCTTCAATTCTGGTATTCTGGTGCATGATCAGCTGATTGGTCTGATTGATCAAGGCGAACAGGGCCACGGTGCTCGCGTCTGCATTGGGTGAAGGAGCAACTGGCTGAAAAACGGCCTGCTGATCGTCTTGGTGGGCGGCGTTGTAAGACACGTCTTGGGAGTCTGGGGAGGCGGCCTGCCCGTCTCTCACGTCGGCTTCTTTGACGTGGAGGGCAGCAACGTCTTCGCGGTGGTTCCCGTTCTCGAGTTACGCGAGGACGGTGTCCAGAGCTTTGGTAGCGGACGGATTGCCGGCCATGATGGTGATGAATGAGAGTTGCTTTGATTTAACGGAGGAAAAATGGGGAAGCAAAAGTTCCCACAGACGGCGCCACTGATCGTACCTGGATCAGATAGTTTCTGGTGGCCAACAACGTCGTCTGGACTTCAGCTTCGGTGCGGTTGAAAGACGGCGAGGGGGGGTGTACCTGCAAGGTACTCCGACGCTCAAGTAAGGTAACTGTCAGAGAATAGCAAGTACAGAGATGAGAGTAAAAGTGAGTGTAACCTGACCCTCTCAAGTGAGAGGGTATTTATAGAGAGCCCCCAACGCGGGGCCAACGGTTACTTGCATTGGGCTGGATTGCCAGGCCCAATCCAAGTAACTGCTAGGGCTTACGTGGCGTAGTGAAGACCAGCACGTGGTCTTCGCCCTGGGGTAACCGTTCCTAGATCTCCGGAATTAGGGCAGACCGATTCCATCGGGAGTGGGGCGGTTACATGAGAACGTGTCCTCGCGGGGAGGAGTCTTGTGTGTCGGGGAGAGACGTGTCCTCGCGGGGAGGACTTGCTTGCGGACGAAGATGGCTCCTCGCGGGGAAGAGCACATGAGCGTCGAGGAGAGCCCGGGGGGCTCGATGCCTATGCTCGATGACCTCTGCTGAGCCCGACCATGTTAAGGTGTGGCACGTGCCCGACGCTGTTGGGGCGCGTATGTGCCCGACAGTGGTCTTGTAAAGAGGTCCTTGTTGGGCCATCTCATGTTATGTGGGTTGGGCCTTCTCGACTGAGGGGCAGACCCTGGCCCAGTCCATAACAAAAAGTAAGTGAGAAATACACAAATACTCGGGAGAAACATAGATTGTGATCTTGTTTGTTGTATGAGATGCAAATGAGATGTGCGAAATCTTAGGGGTAAAAATTAGGGTACAACAGTAATGTAATTCTTTTACTATTGAGTATACAACTCACTCGTTCATGTGAATGGCTTCTAGCCTTTCCACTTATGTAATTCCTTTTCTTTCGATATAAATTCAAGTGTAAACATCAACATATCACGATTCATAAACTTTATATTTACATCATAAATTTTGTAGTCATTAAAACATATATCAATACGATTTTTGTCTCAATAATCTCTTATTTTCTTCAAGATAACAAATCTTTTGAATAAATTCTAAGTGTCTTCCTTGGAGTAGTAAATGACGCTCTCTTGACTAAGAAGCATTACTAAGACTAGATAAAGTACTCAACATGTCATTAGACGATGAGGAAATTCTCTAATTCATCCGCTTGTATAATTTGGATAGCGACTTGTTTGTCTATATGGTGGACGCGGAACCAAATTATATTCATCGACGGAATTGGAAAAAATGAAGATATCGCAATGCGAGTGAGGTATATCTCTTGCTATTGGTTGGGTGCTAATGTAAAGACCAAATTCATTTGTAGTTTTTATGAGTGGTACAAAGCTCTTTTTGATTTTTTAAAATAGGAGTTTTGTTGTATTTTGTTTCTTTTTGTAGTCGTTGGTAAATAGTTGTATAGGAGGTTTCTCCTTGTATCGGATTAGTGTACTCCTAGTATACCGTTTAATGATATCATTGTTTATAAAAATAAAAGACGATGAAATTTATTAATTGAAAAACAAAGTTTATATATGATTTTAATTTACATAAAGACTATGAACGTTAGATATAAACAACTGATTAAGCATTTGACGGCGTGCATACATAGGCCAAAAAATCTATCATGAGTTAATCAAAGTAAAATAGAAATTTATTAAATTTTATCACAGATAAATCGTGATAAATAAAATCTCTATTTATTTTGTCATAATTAAATTGCAACTAATTCTCACATAATCACTAAAAAGTTGAGACGCTTGCTTGCTCTCGTGTTAGGTAAAGACAAGCTATGACATTATGTTAATCAACACAACATAAGCACTTATGATCCTCACTTCATAAATTAAGTCTATATAATATATGATCTGCACATTTCAGAAGATATTAGTTATAAAATAAATTATTCACTCCCGTCAAAAAAAAATAATTTATTCTCTTTTATTTTGTTATTATTAGAATTTCAAAATAAAAATAATAATAAAATATTTGTTTCTTATTGTACCAAAAAAATAATTGTTTCTTATAAATATTATTTAGTGATATATGTCTAATAAAAGTCGATATGACAAGTAATACTTGTATTGTTAAAATTTTAAAATATCATCAAATTTATTTGAAAAACTATATGTTATATATTTAGTAAATTAACCATTTAATTTTTTACTAGGATTTAAATAAATTTATAAAATTTAAATATTTTATTGAATTAATATTTTAGCAATACAATGTCATTAGAAAAGTCATGTGACAGCGTTAAAAAATTGATAATCAAAAGTGCGTAAAACAAATTTAACCAATTTTTTTAAAAATAAAAAATATTCATATAAGTGAAAAAACTAAAATGTAGTCAACATATAATTATGACTCATAATTGAAAATTTACTCAAATTTATGTCAATCTAATCAAGTAGTCTATTAAAATTTCAATTACATCAAAAATATAAAAACAAATTTAAAAATGAAAAATAATTAAGGTTAATAATATCCCATAATCTCTTTTGTCCGAATTGAAGTTGAGGAGTTACAAAAAAAATTCTTGATAAAATCTTGACCCTCAGATAAAAACCATGATCTATGGCTACTATTCAATGTGACTTATTACAAGGCTTGTAATAAGCTTATTAATCAACAAATTTTAAGATCAGCTCATAAACAATTTACATTAATCACCATTCCTATAAACTAGTCCTTGCACTTTTTATTCAGTCTCTATTATCACCTTCACATTTTCATTGAAATGTTTGGCAATGAAAATATAAATACCAATAAATTTTTTTAATAATATAATTGTTGATAATAATACAATTGTAACATATATATTGGTTGTATTTTTAAAAAAAATTTGTATAAATATATATATATATATATATATATATATATATATATATATTTAACATTCTAATACAATGGTAATTACTAATACGTTAAATTTTATGCAGCCCTTATTTTAAAAAAAAAATCTAAATCTTCATTCATTTTGTTTGAAAAAATTAAATGAAATTAAGGTGAATATTGGGATTTGATTATGATTTAATAAAAATAAATTATATAATATTGATATAATTTTAAATAGGATTCAATATTATGATTTTAAAACAAAACAAAATCAATTGTGATTTTGTAACTTTTTTAAACTTATAAAATAACTAAAACTTTATTATGGTAATCGTGATAGACAAAAATGATAAATGATATTCATGAAAAAATATGTTAAATGGAGTATTCAAGAAAAAAATCATGATAATGAGAAAAAATTTATTGATATAGAAAATTGTTACAAAATTTTAAAATTTTAGTAATATATTAACTATAATTAAAACTACTATTAAAATATAACAAATTATATTAAAATTTCAATTTATCAAAAAATGTTAGTGTTTATTTAACGATAGAACGTTATCATTTATACTAAAAAATGTTATAAATATTTTTTGTATGATAAAAGAACATGAGACAATTATGATAGAAAAATACAAAAATTTGTTATGAAAAAAAATAAATTTATTATTCTTTTTACATTTCTACAATTATTATGTATTATCATTTTATTTAATTAGTACACATAACATAAAATTTTATCACCGCATCAAAAGTAAGTTTTGTCTCTTTATAAAAACGTAGAAACTAATATACATTAATTATAATAATGGTAATTATTATAATAATAATAATATATATTAAACATAGAAACTTTTAAGCATTTGACGGGAGCTGTCATATATTTAGGTTTGGAAAATGGGCTAATATCTAAAATAGGTTTAATAAATTTTTAGAATTAAATGGAATTAAATATGATAAAAAGTGATACCAAAATATATTTAAAATAGGTTTAATAATATTTTTGTCAAAAATATACTAAATATATTTTTTAAAATTTATAAAAGTATAAAAATTTTGTAGAGTGAAACTTCTATTATGAAATTCTCTTAGACAAAAAGATAAATAAAATATTTATTTAGAACTGAAATTTGACGGGGAGCTGTCATATATTGTAGGTTTGTGTAAAAATTGTAAATATGATATAATAAGAAGAATTTAAAACTGATATTTGACGGGAAGCTATTATAAAGCTTAGGTTTTGAAAAATTGACTAATATCTAAAAGGTAATGTTATTTGAATTGGAAAAATGATTTTTTTTTTCAAATATGTAGTTTTAAAATTAACTCATCTCGGTTCGAGATACCAGTTGTAGACTGTTCATTTTAATGGTCATCTTTTAAATATTTCTCTTGCGCTGTTTTATATAATTGAAGTTAGAGAATGGATTGTATAATTTATTGTAAGTACGATTCAATGCTTAAAAGTTGGTGTATATTATTAGCATATTATTGTAAGTACGAATCAATTGAAAAATGAATTCAAACTTTACAAATAATGATTAAATAGACATGTGATGTGAATACGGGTTTCTTACTAGTTTGCGGTAAAAAATTGATAATCAAAAGTGCGTAAAACAAATTTAACCAATTTTTTTAAAAATAAAAAATATTCATATAAGTGAAAAAAACTAAAATGTAGTCAACATATAATTATGACTCATAATTGAAAATTTACTCAAATTTATGTCAATCTAATCAAGTAGTCTATTAAAATTTCAATTAAATCAAAAAATATAAAAATAAATATAAAAATGAAAAATAATTAAGGTTAATAATATCCCATAATCTCTTTTGTCCGAATTGAAGTTGTGGAGTTACAAAAAATTTCTTGATAAAATCTTGACCCTCGGATAAAAACCATGATCCATGGCTACTATTCAATGTGACTTATTACAAGGCTTGTAATAAGCTTATTAATCAACAAATTTTAAGACCAGCTCATAAACAATTTACATTAATCACCATTCCTATAAACTAGTCCTTGCACTTTTTATTCACTCTCTATTATCACCCTCACATTTTCATTGAAATGTTTGGCAATGAAAATATAAATACCAATGATCCTTTCATGGATAGATCCTTATATGGCCAAATGATTCATTACCCTAACCATCAAGAAAATAATGCAAGTGTTTTTCCTTACTCTTATGGTTCAAACTATGATGAGTTTATGTGGCCAAATACTCAAGAATCAAGCTTCGTTGTTGATCATGGGGTCTTGCCAAATGAAGAGGCTTTGAAGTGGACTAACTTCAACCAAACCTCAACATTGTGTCTTAAGGATACTAATGATTATGGCGAAAACACGAAAATCGTGGGTAGGAACACTATGAAAGAGAAAGAGAAAGACACTTCTATGGTTTTGATCAAAGGACAATGGACAGATGAAGAAGACAGGTTTAATATTTTGTATTTTTTAATACTCTATTTTTTTCGTTACATATATTTGCAACATAATATATAGTTCTAAATTGCGGCAAAAATGTAGATGTAGATTGCAATTTAGAACTATTTATTTATACTAAGTTTTTAATTATTTTATATTTATTTTTTTACTATGATTATAGGAAGCTGATAAGGTTGGTGAAAGAAAATGGTGAAAGAAAATGGACTCAAATAGCTGAGAAGTTAGAAGGAAGAGTTGGCAAGCAGTGTAGAGAGCGATGGCATAATCATTTGCGTCCTAATATTAAGGTTTGAAATATTTGTTAATTTTTGCTATACTAATATAATTTTTATTACAATGGTGTTGATTAGTTACATGATGAATCTTCTTCTACAATGTTGCATAGAATGTTTTACTTAATTTCATCTATGATTTTCCGAGATTATTCATTGATATAATATTTTCCTATATATCCGATGAGCTAAATTTATATTAAGATATTCAAGAATCTATGTATTCTTGGAAGAATCTTTGCTTATTTTTGAAGCATCTATGTTTTTTTATATACATCCTCCACGTGTTACTGCATAAACTAATCGCCAAACCGAAATGAATCTATGTTTGGATTCCATTTAGATTTTCATTTTTTTCCAGGCTCGTAGTTTTTATTATTTAATATTAATTATTTTCTTGGGAAATTTTATTTTTTAGAAAGATAGTTGGAGTGAAGAAGAAGAAAAGATATTAGTAGCTATGCATGCAAAGATTGGGAACAAATGGGCTGAGATAGCAAAGAGGATTCCAGGGAGAACTGAAAATGCCATAAAGAATCATTGGAATGCAACTAAAAGAAGACAAAACTCAAAAAGAAAGAACAAGAAGAAGAATGAAACTTCCAATGGATCAAACCCTAGATCCTCTATACTTGAAGACTATATCAAAAACACCATCACTACCACAATTACCAACATACCCTCTTCCACTCATACAACAACACTCTCCCAAAAGCTTGAAGAAAATCTTTCAAACCCTAACCCTAACCCTATGTTCAATGAACTACCCTCTGATTCTTTTTCCAATGAATATTTGGAGTTTTTTCAAGGTAACATTGTTGATAATGTGGATGAGAGTGGACTTGTTAATTCAGTGCAATATCCAAATTACAACAATATGCACATGGATTATGAGACTACTCCAACTAATCATATAAATAATTTACTTTCTTATGATCTCTATCTCTCTCAATTGTTGAATTCATAGGTTTATATATATTACTAGAAAAAATTAAAATACGCCCGAAATTTAGAGACAGAAAAAATGTAAATTTCTTTTTAATTATGTGAACAATTTTTCTTCTTCTCTAATTTTAGTCGTTATTTGAATTTTTTCTGGTAGTATGCAATGATCCTTGTTTCATCGTGATTATTATTTTTTTAGTTTAATAAGTTTAAAGAAGTCTATTATTATTTTTTTGTTAATAAGACTGAAACCATTGGTGTGGTGCTACTTATTTGGATGGTAATTGTGGTTTAGGCGTTTCTAAACTTTAATAAAGGTTATTGATGTTTTGTTTGTATTTGATTTAGCTCCAATAATAATGTTTAGTTATATGTGAATTTAATGTTTTACGTGAACTTATCTTTCCATTTATGTCATTGTTGACTCATTATGGCCATATTTTGAGCTCTATGTTTTCTCATCATTGGAATCCTATGATGTTGTAATGGGTTAAAATAACCATTTATATATTAGGCATTTCATTTCATTTATTAAAATATGGAATTGAT
Source organism: Lathyrus tuberosus (assembly GCA_022829125.1). Lineage (NCBI taxonomy): Eukaryota > Viridiplantae > Streptophyta > Magnoliopsida > Fabales > Fabaceae > Lathyrus > Lathyrus tuberosus. The sequence continues at coordinate 1,706,796 of JALAZF010000414.1, read as the reverse complement.
ATATATTAATATAGAGACGAAAATTAGATTGCAAAAGCATGAAAATATTTATTGGCAAATCTCCAAACAAATCCAACACGAAAGTAAGTTTCTAAAGTTAGAATATATAAGTTTGCCCTCTAAAATGATGTCACCAAATTCTAAAATGTCTTAATAGTTGGAATTTTTAAAAAAATAACCATGTTTTTAAAATTAAAAAAAAAAATCTAAGTAACCACTTTTAAAAAAAAAAAATACAAAACTAACCACTTTTTAACAAAAAAAAATATTTGCCCCATGCATCATTGTCTTTGGTGCATGTACTCATATTTTAGCCTAAGACGCCAATGTCCATGGCGCATGATCATGTGTGTAGCCAATGGCTGTGGCGCATACATGCAACCTTCAGGAACATGCGTCGTTACCTGTGGTTTCGGTGTTGTTTTGGTTTTTTTAATATATCGATCATTCTCTCCCCACCATTTTCCACTCATCTTTTAATTCTCTCCTTCAATTTTTCTTCAAATACAAGCTTATCTCATTGGTGTTGGTACAGAGGTCACTAATGATAACAATCACCTTTCTCAGGCCTGGTTCCCATACTTAGGAGCTACACATCATGTCACCAACAATGTAGATTTTCTTTCAGAAGGCATGACTCTCCCTGGCACTGATCAAGTGTTACTAGGCAATGGCCAAGGTGTGCCAATTACTTATGTTAGCTCAGCTTCTTTTTCTTCACCTTATCACACACACACACACACACACACACACACACACACACACACACACACGCCACACTTACACTCCATAATCTATTGCTGGTGTCTGCAATCACTAAAAATCTTATGTCTGTGAGCAAGTTTTCTAGAGACAACAAGGTGTATTTTGAATTCCATGCTGATAGGTGTTTTGTCAAAACACAGGACAATTTTGAGGTGGTGCTCAAGGGATTGCTGAATAAAGATTTCCAATATTCCTTCCACTCTCTCCTCCCTAGTGTGCCTACTAAATCAGTAAACAGCAACACAAGGGAGCCTTCTACTGCTACTAACACTATAAGTGTATCTTCCTATAGCTTATGGCATAATAGACTATGGCATCCTCACCATGAGGCCCTTAGGACTATGTTGCAATCATGCAACATTCCTGTACCACACAAGTCTCCCTTAGATTTTTGTACATCATGTTGTCTTGGTAAAATTCATAGGCTACCTAGCACACTTTCAGGCTCTACATATGTCAAAGCATTTGATTTACTATATCTAAATGTATGGGGTGTAGCTCATATGAATTCTACTTGTGGTTATAAATACTTGTTGACATGTGTTGATGCCTACTCAAAATACTCAAGGGTTTTTCCTCTGAAATTGAAACTGATGTTATGCTCACCTTCACACACTTTGTTACTACCATTGAGGTCCAATTTGTTACTAAAATTAAATCAAGTCAAACTGGTGATGGAGGTGAGTTCAAGCATCTTACCTCCCTGTTTCTTACAAAAGGAATTTCTCACAATCTAACATGTCCTCACACACATCACCAGAATGGGTATGTAGAAAGGAAGCATAAGCATATGGTTGAAACAGGCCTTACCTTGCTTGCCCAAGCAAGTCTTCTTTTGAAATTTTGGGACCATGCTTGCCTCACTGCCACCTACTTAATCAACAGAATGCCAACCCATATACTGGACATGAAGTTTCCATACTTCATGCTCTATCGTAATGTTCCTGACTATAAGCATCTCAAGGCCTTTGGTTGTGCTTGCTACCCTCACCTAAGATTTTACTCATTAAATAAGTTCAACTTTCACTCCCAGGAATGATCTTTCTAGACTGCTCATCAAATCACAAAGGTTTTAAATGCCTTGATCCTAGTGGAAGAATTTAAATTTCCAAGGATGTTGTGTTCAATGAAAACAAATTCTGTTATCCTTTGCTTACCTCTCAGCCTTCTATACCATCCAAAAAATTCATCAACCCTCTCTGCACCCTTTCCTATCTTACCTCCACTTTTGCCACCCACTTCCACTTTATCATCTGGCAGTGACACCAATTCCACCTCTCATAGTGCAACTTCGTACCACTTTCAAAGCAGCAATTCTGGATCTCCCAATCAAGTCTTCAATGACTCCCATACTGTTTCAGTTTCTACCTCAATCCCTCCTTAAGACACCATCTCACAGTCCTTATCAGGTTCTCCACACAACAACCCAAACTCAAGTCTTCCTTCATCCTCTAATTCAAATGACACCTCTTATGTCAATTTACCATCCTCTTCCTCTGATCCTAGTTCCAGCAGCAAGTCTCCTCAGAGTCTACCCCCATTACATCCTCAAAACACTCATATCATGACTACTAGAAGAAAGAGTGGCATTGTTAAACCTTGGCTACATCCCATTCTTTTAGTCTCTAATCTAGAACCCTTTTCACACAAGCTGGCTTTATAGGATCCTAAGTGGGTGACAGCTATGAATGATGAGTTATATGTATAAAGCCTTGCTTAACAATCAAACTTGGACCCTAACTCCATTACCCTCTGACAGGAAGGCTATAGAATGTAAATGGATGTTTATAGTCAAGCAAAATCCTGATGGAACTCTCAATAAATATAAGGCTAAGCTGGTGGCAAATGGGTTTCACCAACAAGAGAGGTTTGATTTCATTGAAACTTTTTCCCCCGTGGTTAAGCCAGTCACAGTCAGAATTATTATAACCATAGTTATTTAAAAAAGGTGGCATATCACCGAATTAGATGTAAGCAATGTCTTCCTCAATGGCTTACTTCAAAAGGAAGTCTACATGGAGCAGCCTCCTAGTTTTGAAAGCAGTGACTCAGCTCACATAGTTTGCAAGCTCAACTAGGCTATTTATGGCCTAAAATAGGAACTTTGGCTTTATCTCTAGTAGGTGTGATCCTTATTTGTTCATTTTGGTTAATCCCACATACACTATCATTATTTTAGTGTATGTTGATGATATCATTGTCATTAGAAACTCTCCATCTCACATTAAGGAACTGATCACAAATGAATTCTCAATTTGCTCTTAAACAGCAAGGTGAACTTGAGTATTTCTTGGGCATTAAGGTGTCTCATCAAAAGGATAAGGATAAGTGTTTGATATACGATGAGGATAGCAGGGCTCGTTCTCCTCACTATAAGAGTCTTAGTGAGAGGAAATGAAAGAATTAGTATTGTGGAAAGGCGTATAGTGCTTCAGCTGACAAAGGAAATTATAGGGTTTCAGATGAGAAAAGGCCAAGTGGGGGATAAACTCTCGCTTCTATAAAGTGTTTCAAGTGTGGAAAGTCAGGCTACCGTGCTAATGAATACAAGAATAAAGTTCTGAGTTGCTTCAGATGTGGAAAGACATGTCACCATATTGCAGATTGCTAGAGTGACGAGCCGACTGTTATGAATGCGGAGAACAAGGCCATTTTAGTACTCATTGCCAGAAACTAAATAAGGCACAGTCTGGAGGGAAGGTCTTTGCTTTTTCAGGATCAGAGACTATTAGCTCAGACAGGTTGATTCGAGGTATGTGTTTTATCAATGGTATTCCTCTGATTGCTATTATTGACACGAGTTCAATGCATTCTTTTATTTTGCTTGATTGTGTTGAGAGCTTGAGTTTGAGATTGTCTGCTATGGTTGGAAGTATGGTTATGATGCCCTAGCTAATGGTTCGATGACTACTTCCTAGGTGTCACTACTACGGAAAACCCATTTAACAACGGTTGGGAAAGATATAAAATCATGCGGGCGCAAGAGTTGTTATGTAGAGTGTGGTTGTATATATGATACTTACAATCACGGCCCAATAACCTTTATATTATACTGGAAAGCGCACACCCTATCACAACGGTTTTCCAGACGACCGTTGTGATAAACATAGCGCGCGAGATATTATAACGGTTATGCTATATAACCGTTGTTACATTTTCTGCAGAATTATAGTTCTTTTATAATTAATCCCATATTTTAAACTGTTTTATTGTGCACCATATCACAGCACAAAATACAACTAACATTTGTGATAAAGTTATCATAATAATATTAATTGTATCATATTCAATACACAATCAGTCAACATACAAACCTACCTAATCGACTATAACCTATTTCGTCATTGTTGTTACAACAAATGCAATGAACACTACAAATAAAAAAAATCCAGGTAATCTTCAACTATTTCTTCAGGATCTTCACCTTCAACTTCAGTTCGTCCTCCTTGACTTTGAAGGTGTTAACCATTTCCTTCTCCTCATTCAAGTTCTTTACCACTGAAGAAATTATTTGTTTTGTCCTAGGATCCATCTCCTCATCCAACCAAGCAAAGTGAAAGCATTTTTTGTATCCTTGAATCTTATACGTACCTTGAACGACTTGAGGACCTGCTTACTTGGTTACAACTGGAGTGCTGAGACATTTTAATGGAAGTATTTGATGGAAACTTAAAGAAACTGGGTGAGAAGAAGAAGAACAGTGCCTGGGGGGAAAATAAGACGCGAAAAACAAATCAAAAGGATTTTATGGAAAGTATGACTTTCATCTAGTTTATGAAGCTATGAAGAAAAAGTACAAGGTGAATAAAGTTTACACAATAGCTTCATACTTCTTGTATTTTTCTTCATAGCTACACAAACCATATGTATCATAGCCAAAGTATGTGCTTTGTTAAGGTGGTGAAGACGAATCTGAAAAAAGAGAACATTCACCAAATGAAAAAATGAGAACCTATTTTTAACAAGAAACGCAAACGAAATCGAAGCATAAGTTAAATGAACGAACCTCAAGTTAGCGATTGGTGAAGAAGAATCTGAAGACGTATTTGAAGGTTGAAGGATCTTATGGTTATGTTATGATAGAGAAGAGTGAAATGTGTTAGGTTTTTTATTTGAGAGAAACGACTGTTATATACTGAACAATAGATATTTTCTCTTATATACTAAAAAATATCACTTTTCATCACGGTTAGAAAGAAAAACCGTGATACAATTTACATATTTTACAATGGTTGGTTGACTTAACCATTGTAAAATCATTTACAATTTATTTCTTAAATAATGGACTTAAGTGACACACGCTTAATGTACTCTAAAAGTGGAAAAAATGTAGTTGCTGGGAATCGAAGCTTGCTACACATCATTTATTACTACGGTATTTTGAGGTAACCATCATTAAATTTCTGTTTATAAATCCAGTTACTCATTGGGCACAAAAATTTTAACCTATTACAACAGTTTATATGAATCAGTTGTACACGTGGTATTGTTGTTTGCGTGTTTTGTAGTAGTGTTCGTTTGAATTGTCCGTTGACGATATATGGTAAGAGTTTTGGGATGGACTTAGTTTGTCTACCGCTGAACCAAATTGATGTTATCCTTAGAATGAACTAGTTGGAGTTTAACCATGATCATATCAATTGTTTCGACAAGTCGGTGTCATTTCCAGAGTTTAATGCAAGTGACAAGTTGTTTGTGTTTGCAAAGCAAGTTTATGAGTTCATGAAGGATGATGTTGAGGTGTTTATGATATTAGCTTCTATGAAGGTTGAGAGAAAATTAATGATTGATGAGTTACCTGTTATGTGCGACTTTCTAGAAGTGTTTCTAGATGATATCTGTAATTTTCCGTCGGAGCATGAAGTTGAGTTCGCTATAGACTTAGTACCTGGTACTAGTCCTGTGTCGATGGCTCCTTATAGTATTTCTGATTCAGAGTTGAGTGAGATGAAGAAACAGTTGGAAGAATTGCTTGGGAAGAAGTTTGTTTGACCAAGTGTTTTGTCGTGGGGAGCGCCAGGTTTGTTTGTCAAGAAGAAAGTTGGTAGCATGAGGATGTGTGTTAACTATCGAAAGCTGAATAAAGTGACTATTAAGAATAAGTATCCTCTTTTGAGAATTTATGATTTAACGGATAAGCTGGTGGGTGCTTGCGTCTTCAGTAAGATTGATTTTTGGTCGGGTTATCATCAGATTCATTTGAAACCATAAGACACCCCAAAGACTGCATTCAGGACGAGATATGGCCATTATGAGTATTTTGTGATGTCGTTTTGGGTGTCCAATGAACCTGGTGTGTTTATGAAGCACATAAATAGAATATTCCATCCGTACTTAGATCAGTTTATAATTGTGTTCATCGACGACATTTTAATATATTTGAAATATGAATAAGAGTGTGTAGAGCATCTGAGGGTTGTGTTGTATACCTTGAAAGAGAAGAAGTTGCATGCGAAGTTATCCATGTGTGAATTCTGGTAGCGAAAGTTGAGTTTCCTTGGGCATGTAATTTCTAGTGGTGGTATTGATGTTGATCCATCAAATATAGGTGTTGTGTTACATTGGGAGACACCGAAGTCAGTTACAAAGTTCAAAAGTTTTCTTGGTTTGGCTGGTTACTACCAGATATTTATCAAAGGTTTTTCTAAGTTAGAATTGCCTTTAAATTAGTTGACTTGAAAGGGTCAAGCTTATGTTTGGGATGTGCATCGTAAGGAGAGTTTTCAAGAACTCAAGAGGAAATTGACGTCTGCAACAGTTTTGATTTTGCCGAATCTGAGCGAATCCTTTGTTATATATTATGATGCTTCAAAGATGGTTATGGGTGGTGTGTTGATGCAGAAGATTCAGGTTGTGGCTTATGCTTCTAGATATTTGAATGTTCATGAGAGGAATTATCGTACGCGTGGTCTTGAGTTGGTAGTCGTGGTGTTTGTGCTAAATATTTTGAGACATTATATATTTGTCTCTAGATTTGAAGTGTTCAATGATCATAAGAGTTTGAAGTACTTGTTCAATCAAAAAGAGTTGACTATCAGAGAGAAGAGATGGCTCGAATTTCTGGAGGATTATAATTTCGGCTTGAGTTACCATCTTGGTAAAGCCAATGTTATAGCTAACGCTTTGAGCAGGAAGTTGTTGTATGTGTCGATGTTGATGGTACGAGAGTTGGAATTGATCGAGCAATTCAGAGACTTGAGTTTGGTGTGTGAAGAAACTCTTATTAATGTGAAGTTGGATATGTTGAAGTTGACCAATGGTATTCTTGAAGAGATTAGAGAAGGCCAGAGAGTCGATTTGGGATTGGTTGATCGGATAGTGTTAATCAATCAAGGTAAATGAGGTGATTTCATAATCCATGAGAACGGTTTGATGAGATTCAGAGACAAGGTTTGTGCACATGATTTTCCATAACTTCAGAAGAGTATTCTTGAGGAAGGTCATAGAAGTGGTCTGAGTACTCATTCTGGTGCTACTAAGATGTATAAAGACTTGAAGATGATGTTTTGGTGTCCATGAATGAAGAAGGAGGTAACTGAGTTTGTCTATGCTTGTTTGACTTATCAGAAGTCGAAGATTGAACATCAGAAGCCGTTGGGTCTGATGCAACCGTTGAGTATTCTTGAGTTGAAATGGGATAACATTTCTATGGATTTTGTGACAATTTTTCCAAAGACGATGAAGGGATGTGATCCCATTTGGGTTATTGTTCATAGACTGACTAAATCGACTCATTTCATTTCGATTAAGATCATTTTTCCATTGCAGAAGTAGTTAAGTTGTATATTGAGAAAGTTGTTAGTCTACATGGCATTCCTTCGAGTATTGTGTCTGATAGAGATCCGAGGTTAACGTCGAGGTTTTGACAAAGTTTGCAGGAAGCCATGGGTACTAAGCTGAAGTTGAGTTATGCTTATCAACCAGAGATAGATGGTCAAACAAAAATAACCATTCAATCATTGGAGGATCTATTAAGGGCTTGTGTGCTAGAACAAGGATGTGTTTAGGATAGATACTTGTCGTTGATTGAGTTCACCTATAACAATAGTCTCCATTCTAGTATTGGAATGGCACCGTTCTAGGATATGTATGGTAGAAGGTGTATGACACCTTTGTGTTAGTATGATTCAATGAGAGTGTGGTTCTTGGACTTGAGATTTTGCATCAAACGTCTGAGAAGATCAAGAAGATCCAAGAGAAGATGAAAGCTTCACAAAGTATCTAGAAGAGTTACCATGACAAGAGGAGGAAAGCACTTGATTTCCAAGAGGGAGATCATGTGTTTTTTAGAGTTACTCTGGTAACAGGTGTTGGTCGAGCTTTGAAGTATCGAAAGCTCACGTCACGTTTTGTTGGTTCGTATTAGACCTTTGCAGAGGATAGGAGAGGTGGCCTATGAAATTCTAGCACGTAAATCCAGATGTCTATAAGATGTCACAACATTGGGATTAATGTTGTTTGATCAGATAAATAAAGTGCAAAAATTTAAATGACAGTAAAGTAAAATTAACACCAGAATTGTTAACCCAGTTCGGTGCAACTCACCTCTATCTGGGGGCTACCAAGCCAGGAAGAAAATCCACTATGATAGTATTAGTTCAAAGCTAAACTCCCCCATTTACAACTTCTCACATAATCCCCACCTTGAGCAACTTCTACCTAGACATCCTCTAGATATGAGATCCCCCTCTCACTTCCTAATTAGTCCCAATCCCAATGACAATTCAACAATTACACAAACAATAGAAGTAACACACTTCCAAGACATTACTGGGTTTTTCTTAAAAGCTTTAGAGTGGACAATTAACAATGAACAATCAGTCAACCTCGATGCATCAGAAGATACATGAGTGACATACAATTAACACACACTAAACCCTAAAGACAAACCAAAGCACGACTAATCCTTATTCTTCAAATTCTTCATGTGTTGTTCTTTTTTTCCAATAGGTTTAAGTATTCTATTTAAATATCCTTCATACCTAATGGACTTGGGCTTCTTGAGGCGCACAAATAGCAGCAATCAGTTTTAACTTACTGCAAATCATCTTGCACAATAAAAGGAACAAAATACAAACTTTCCTAAAAAGGCTCAAGGAACCTTTTTATGAAAACTAACAGAATCTGTCATAACAGAAATTCCCACAATATACTCCCATGAATATTGCCCATGTGTGCATTAGAACACACTTAAAAATCACACTAGAAATATCAAAATAGTCATGTCCTAACTTTCTGGTGTAACATGTCCCGAAACTTGTCACAACATCATGCAGAACATGATGTTTGACTGTCATGGCAGAACATCTGGTTTAACATATTGCTAACAAGATGTTGTTTTACCAAAATGTAGCCAATCCAAAAAACACAAAACTTACAATCTCCCCTTTGGCAAATTTTGGCTAAAACTACCTTAGCACACATCAGAGGCACACACAGCGGAAACAAAGTAGAAACAATGAAACCCAAGCACGATGCTGTCAAACCAATAAAGAACACCTGAAAACACAATGTCAAGACATCATGTCTGACATCACAAACCAATAGAAGCTACATGAGAACATGTAAGCTTTGTACAAACTGCAACCCTGTAGCTACAGATCAGACAGGTACACAGCTCCCCCTGTTATACATAACTAGACCTCCCCCTGAAGGGGAAAACCCAAATCACCAGAAAAAACACACGAACTCACATGCAAGTTCATACAATGGAACCACACTTCAAAAACACAAGCACAAGTACAAGCACACTCCCCCTGGACACCACAACCAACTGTAGAGAATAATGTATTCTCCCAGACACAACAAATGAAATTATGTTAGAACAAATAGAAGGACACCCCAGTACCACCAACACAGACCTCCATGCAACACATAAGAAACCATAAGGCTGGCATGATCATGTCTGTTATTCATACTCTAAGACTTTATCTTAATCACAGTATCAAAAATATCACTACTACTCCCCCTTTTTAGCCACAAATTTGACAATACTGCTCTTTTATCCTTTATATCCTGCATAATCAAGGCTAATTGCTATAATTCTTCAACAATTCAAATTCCAAGTTCTCCTCTTAATTTCTCAAATTGGTTTGCATCCAAAACTTTAGTGAAAATATCAGCCAGTTGCTTCTTAGTGGCTACATTCTCAAAACTGATCACTTTTTCTTCAACAAGATCTCTGATAAAGTGATGATGGATGTCAATATGATTTGTCATACTATGTTGAACAAGATTCTTGGATATGTTGATAGAAATCAAGTTATCACAGTACTATGTCATGACATCTTGCTTAATATTATACTCCTTCAAGATCTGCTTCATCCAAAGTAGTTGAGAGCAGCTGCTTCCTGCTGCAATATACTCAGCCCCAGCAGTGGATAGAGACACAAAATTTTTCTTCTTACTGAACCAAGAAATAATGTTATTTCCTAAGAAGAAACATCCACCAGAGGTGCTTTTCCTATCATCAGCATTACCTGCCCAATCAACATCACAATATCCAATCAACATGGCATCAGAACCATGTGAGTACAACATTCCATAGTCACAAGTACCGTTCACATACTTTAAAATCCTCTTTACTTGATTGATGTGACTAACTTTTGGCTCAACTTGATATCTAGCACAAACTCCAACAGTAAATGTGATATCAGGTCTACTAGTAGTCAAATATAGTAAACTTCCTATCACGCTTCTGTAAAGACTTTGATCCACACTAATCCCATTTTCATCCTTAGAAAGCTTCAAATGAGTAGGTGCATGAATCATTTTATGACTGGCCTTTTCCATGCCAAATTTTTTTACTATGTTCTTTGCATACTTGATTTGGGATATGAAAATAGAATCCTCCATTTGTCTAACTTGAAGTCAAAGAAAATAGGTCAATTCCCCTACTAGAGTCATCTCAAATTCAGACTGCATTTATTTGACAAAATGTTGGACCATCTGGTCTGACATTCCACCAAAAACAATGTCATCAACATATATTTGAGCAATCATGAGCTTGTCATACTTTTCTTTAACAAACAATGTCTTGTGTGTTCCTCATTTTCTATACCCATTTCTGACCAAAAATTTTGTCAGTCTTTCATACCAAGCCCTAGGATCTTGCTTTAGACCAAAAAGAGTCTTCTTTAGTTTGTAAACATGATTTGGAAAAGTGGAGTCCACAAATCCTTTTACAAGCAACACATTTTCAAGACTAGGAGATCTTGCACAAGCTAGTTTTCCAATTCCTTGAATTTCTCCTTTTGCATCATCCCCAAAAGTGAAATAACTAGTAGAGTGTGATCGAATGTTGACCAAGAAGTTCTCTATACAAGTCATGTGTCTAGAACACCCACTATCAAAATACCAATTTTCTTTGGCAGAAGCCCTGAGAGAGGTATGAGCAATAAGAGATTTAACATTCTCTTTGGGAACCCACCTCATGGTATTTTGTAATGCTTCATGGCTAACCTTGGGTTGAGCACAGGACCTAGGATATCCGTGTAGTATGAAAAAAAAGGTTTGATATAGCCATACCTACCCTAGTAATGACATCTCAAGTGTTGGGGCTTGCTTCCCTTTTTGATAACCTAATGCCTTCCTTGATGTTGAGACAATTGTTTTGACATCTTTGGCTTTTTGACCCTCCCAGAAATAAGTTTTGTAGCCTTAAGGTCTCCTTTCTTATTATTAAACCATATGCCTCTCAAGTCACCATCCCTTTGTCCAACTTGAAGAATTTCATCTAACATGTTAGAACCACTGTTCAACATTCTTATAGACTTTGTCATATTTTCAAGCTTGAAGGTCAGCATGGTAACCTCATCCTGCAGACTGTAGATATTGGACATGCATTATTCCTTCTCATATTGTAGTTTAGCAATAATTTCTTGTTGTTTCTCACTCTTAGTGCACATATTTTTTGTAGGAAACAACTAGTTCAGCATAAGAGGTCTCTCCATCACTGGACTCTACATCAGATGTCCATCTTCTAGTTAAAGCAGTTACACATTTTGTTGTTTCATCATCACTTTCACTTTCCTCTTCAGGCCACAAAGTTGTTAATCCCTTAGATTATTTCTTCAGATAAGTGGGATATTCTGCTTTAAAGTGTCCAAATCCTTCACACTCATGACATTTAACCCCTTTATTCTGGTTAGTCTTTTCTTCAGTTCTTGCTTTTCCTTGAGAGTTATTGTTTCTGCTGGAGTCAGAACTCATGTTCTGGACATTAGGTTTTGACTTCCTCTCTATTCTTTTCAGCACTTTATTGAACTGTCTTCCTAGTAACACAATGGCATTGGCCATCCCTTCATTTGTGTCAAGTTCACTTTCTTCCTCTTCATCTCCTGAATTTGAAATAAAGGCAATGCTTTTGCTCTTTTTCTCAATTCTATCATTTATGGTTATTTCAAATTTTAAAGTGAGCCAAATAACTCATCAACCCTCATAATGTTGATGTTTTGGGCTTCCTCAATGGAAGTGACCTTCATGTCAAACTTCTTAGGGAGAGACCTAAGAATTTTCCTAACCAACTTTTCTTCTGTTATCTTTTCTCCCATGGCACTAAAGGCATTAGATATTTCAAGCACATTCATGTGAAAGTTATGAATACTTTCATCTTCTCTCATCTTTAGATTCTCAAATTTGGTAGTGAGAAGCTGAAGTCTAGACATCTTCACCTTGGATGTTCCTTCATGAATTGTCTTGAGAATTTCCCAAGCATCCTTAGCCACAATACAAGTGTTGATCAACTTAAATATGTTCATGTCAACTCCATTGAATAAAGAATTCAAGGCTTTGGATTTTCCAAGAGACGTCTCATCTTCCTCCGTGGTCCAATCCTCTTCCGGCTTCAAGGTTTCTTTTCCATCGTTATCCTTAACCACAGGGATCTCCCAACCCTTGATGATAGCCTTCCACGTTTTGTTTTCCATATATTTTAAGAAAGCCATCATACTGTCTTCCAATAGTCATAATTAGTTCCATCCAAGACTAGATGCCTATTAACATTTCCTCCTCCTTCATTGTCCATAGTACCAGAATACAAACTCCATGGAGCTCACCCAAAAACACAACAAGGTGACCTGCTCTGATGCCAATTGAAATTTTGGCACACAGATACCAGATGTCGAGACAGATGTCACAACACTGAGATTAACACAGTTTGATCACAAAAATAAAGTGCAACAATTTAAATGACAGTGAAGTAAAATTAACACCATAATTGTTAACCCAGTTCGGTGCAACTCACCTACATCTAGGGGCTACCAAGCCAGGAAGAAAATCCACTATGATAGTATTAGTTCAAAGTTAAACTCCCCCGTTTACAATTTCTCGCCTAATCCCCACCTTGAGCAACTTCTACCTAGACACCCTCTAGATATGAGATACCCCTCTCACTTCCTAATTAGTTACAATCCCAATGAAAATTCAACAATTACACAAACAATAGAAGTAACACACTTCCAAGACTATACTCGATTTTGCTTAAAAGCTTCAACCAAGAACAATACACTCTTGCTTAAAAGCTTTAGAGTGGACAATTAACAATGAACAATCAATCAACCTCAATGCATCAGAAGATACATGAGTGACATACAATTAACACACATTAAACCCTAAAGACCAACTAAGGCACGACTAATCCTTATTCTCCAAATTCTTCACGTGTTGTTATTTTTTTCAATAAGGTTAGGTTTTCTCTTTAAATAGCCTTCAGACCTAATGGACTTGGGCTTCTTGAGGCGCACAAATAGCAGCAATCAGTTTTAACTTACTGCAAATCATCCTGCACAATAAAAGGAACAAAATACAAACTTTCCTAAAAAGGCTCAAGGAACCTTTTTATGAAAACTAACAGAATTTGGCATAATAGAAATTCCCACAATATACTCCCATGAATATCGCCTACGTGTGCATGAGAGCACATTCAAAAATCAAACTAAAAATACCAAAATAGTCATGCCCTAACTTTCTGGTATAACATGTCATGGAACTTGTCAAAACATCATGCAGAACATGATGTCTGACTGTCATGGCAAAACATCTGGTTTAACATCTTGCTAACAAAATGTTGTTTTACCAAAATGTAGCCAATCCAGAAAACACAGAACTTACAGCCTATCAGATTGCCTTGCCACAGCCACTTGCTAATCTTCATGATGTGTTTTCATGTGTCTCAATTGAGGAGATGCATTATTGATCTGTCTCGTGCGATCCAAGTGGATGATGTATAGGTGAGAGAGAACCTGATTGTTGATGCATCGTCCATATGGATAGAGGATCGAGAAGTGAAGCAGTTGCAAGTAAGAAGATTGCCTTGGTGAAGGTAGTGTGGGGAGGACTAGTTGGTGGAAGAATGACTTAGGAGCTGAAGAGTCAAATGAGAGAGTCGTATCTAACTCTATTTCTTTCTGGTAATTTTCGAGGGCAAAAATTCTATAGTGGGAGAGAGTTGTAATGCCCCCCAAAATTTGATTAAACTATTTAATCAAATTATTTAGTCTTTTATTTAATTAATTAGTAATTGGTGTGCTTTTAATTAAATATGTATGGTGATTTGTATATGCATGTGAGGCATTGGTGGGGTGAAGTGAGAGAGTTGTAATGACCCCTGAGAGCATTTGTTCATTAAAATCAACTAACAAAGACGTGGTTTTCTACCAAGAACTACATAGCTTTGAATTCCTCATCACACCTGAGGGTACGTAGGAGAGAAACTCAACGTATCGTCAAGTACTATAATAAAAAAACCCAAAAATATATTTTGTCTTACAAGAACTACGTAGTTTTGAATTCCTCATCGAACCTGAGGATACGTAGGAGAACGACTCACAATCTTGTCAATCATCCTACTAAAAAACTCTTTTGCAGCCTTTTCCTTTTTAACATTTTAACTATAAGAGAACAATAACAAAAGCTAACATTTTATTCGCGAATCTAACTAAGTGGTTCCCGTTGAGTACAACGGATGTGAGGGGTGCTAATACATTCCCCTCACATAATCAACTCCCGAACCCGAATTTGGTTGTGACCACCATTTTTTTTTCTTTTTTTTTTCCTTTTAAGGATTTTATCGATATTTTATCTATCCTTTTGAAATAAATAACGTTCAAAAAGGAATTCCAACGTAGCAGCTTACGATTTTTCTTGTGTTTTAGAAATGAAAGAGCCATGCCTTACAGCGTGAAACTTTCTGGCAATATTTTCTTTTTCCTAAAGGGTCTTGACATATGATCTATTGTCTCTGAATCCACCAGAACTCCTGCCCTCTCATGCTTGATTTAAGGAACGATTTCTGGACTAACAAAGTCTTTAGCTAGGGCATGATTCTTCTTCTCAACTCTTGAGTTTGCGTCACATACCATTTTCCTCTCAAACCTAGGGACATTAGCGAATAATTCTTGGCCTTCAATGAACACATTCTCTAATTGGTTTAGAGGATTCTAACGTTTTCAACGTTGACTAATCTCACAAACTCATAAAGATTTCCCCAAATGTCTTATTTTGCCGAAATAATCACTACATCCACCTTGCCAAACTCATTGATGTGTCTCCCTTTACCTAGACTCTCTCTGATTTGAACTTTCTGATTGCATTGTCCCAACACGTGATTTTCCTTCCATTTCTCCTACCTTTCACTCACTTTCCATTAACCTTCAACATGTAGCTTTCCTTCGACGCGTGTCGTCCCTTCCATTCGCTTTTGAACCGTCAAAATCTCCATATATATTATCCGTTAAATGATAAATTTGTAATAATATTTTATTTTAATTTGTGTGACTGGCCATTAATCCACTATTTATAATTTTTACTATTATTTACCTCACAAATTTTAAATTTAATAAAAAAAGAAAACATGACATTACAAAGTCCACTTTCATTATGCTTACATGAAATAAAAACCTTTACAACACCTTAAGAAAAGTAAAAATAAAAACCTTGATGACATATGAAATAACTACACCCAAATTTAAAACACAGATGAACATTTACTGATTTACATATGCAAATATGCTCTGAAAGCTATTCTGCCTGGAGAATAACCATATCACTCCATAAATTTCAATGTGCAATAACGAAAACACCCTTTCCCTTATCAAAGCTGACGTGGATGCAAGAAAACCTTAAGCCCATTCTTCATGAACAAAGTGAGAGACATCTTCTGCTCCACTTGGTGACCGGGAACCATCGATAGCCGGTAACGTAAAAGAACCGCCGCAGCCACAGATTTCATCTGCAAATAAGCCAAATCCTTACCCAAACAAGTTCTCGGTCCAGCATTAAAAGCCACAAACATAAACCCATCTTTAGGCGGTTCGAACCGGTCTCCCCGAACCGAAATCCACCTCTCCGGTTTAAATTCCAAACAATCCTCACCCCATATTTTCTCCATCCTCCCAACAGAATAAATCGAATACGTCACCGTCGAACCCGCCGGAACAACCGTCCCGTCCGGCAAAACATCGTCGGAAACCGCTTGTTTGAAATCCTGCGGCACAGAAGGATACAACCGCAGCGTTTCAGCCAATGCAGCCTTCAGATAAACCAACCTATCTGCTTCTCCGAAATCCAGAGGCTCCTCCGTCCATTTTCCTCGTTCCGCGCCGCGAGTTTCCTCGAGAACGGTTGTTAACTCCTTGATTATCTTCTCCTCGACTTTAGGGTGGTTGATAACGAGCCAGAAGAACCAGGTGAGAGCGACTGATGACGTGTCCCTTCCGGCGAGGATGAAGTTTAAGATGATACGTTGTAGCACGGCGGCAGAGATTGGTTTTCCTTGGACGTCGCGTTTCTTCATGAAACGGGACATTAAGTCGTCGGAAGGAGTTCCTTTCCGATCTGAAACGGCGTCGTTCATGTAAGTTTCAACGATTTGGAGAGACTGTTTCAAAATTTTCTCCGATCCTATGCAGAAAAGTTTCTGGAACCTCCATATTAAACCTGGGTAGAGGAACCTGCATGCAATTGTGTGAGAATAATAAATAACATTATATCATCCGCACAACTGCAGAGACTAATCTCTCGAGTACGAAGAATAACATCAGTGATATGTATTTGAATATTATGTAAAAAAAATATAAACTCTTACCATCCTTGAACTCTAAATAAATTTGATTTAAATGTTAGTTATTCTTACTGATAGATTAATCTTACCAAAATCACGTTTCAAAATAAGTCCAAGGGTGCACTTAATTTAAAGTTAAAAGCATAAGTCTACAACTACAAGTATGAGAGTTACTGACCTCTGCATGGTAGCTTGAGTGGCAGTGTCAAAAGCAACAGAAAAGGGATTTTCAGGTAATTTAGGTGAAAGAGTTTCAGGATCTTTACCAAACGTAAGTCCACAAATATTATCAAACGTTAGACGTAACAAAAGATCTTGTAAATCCACAGATACATTATCTTTAACTGATTTATCTAAAATATACCATAACCGGTACTTAATAGACCGGTTCACCCACCGTGCCATGGCTTGTTTTAGCGTACGTGTCGTGAATTCGAGAGCAGCGGTTTTGCGTTGCATTAGCCATGTATCGCCGTCGCTATTGAAAATTCCATGGCCCAAAAGGTCATCAAATGCAGTCTGCCATTTGGGCCCTTTGGGGTAATTATCAAACCGGGTTTTGAGAATGTGTTCGAGGTTTTTAGGGTGGCATGTAACAGTGTAGAACCCTTGCTTGTGAGCCAAGAAAGGGAGAGGGATTATGCATGTTTGGTAGGTGGCTGAACCTCCGGTTGCACGGAGGTTGCTAGCGATCCAATCATGGACCTGGTTCCGGTTTTTGAATAGGGCTGGGAGACTACCGACGAAAGGCCATGCTTTTGGACCGGTTAGGGTTCGAGCGAGGAGATGGAACCAAAGGAAGTAGGCAGAGAAGGCAGCTGTTAGGGTAAGGAGAAGAGGCAGTGTTTCCATTTTTGCATGAGATGTTATGAGAAGAAGTTTTGTTTTTGCTTGTTTATATATTTTGTGGGAATGGCATATTATGGCATGGTTTAGGAGAGAGTTGGTGTGAATTTTTTGGCATAAAGTAAAATATAAAGTAATGGTTTGGTTGAAATACCATCTGTAAACATGTACATGAATTTGGAACATGTGCATGGAGATTGGAGAGCTAGAACTGTAATAGGAAATTATTGTTTTCGCTTACTACAAGTTTATTAAGGTCATGTGGCCAAAATATTTACTTCATAGAATGTATTTTGGATGTTCTTGTAGTTAATTAGTTTAGTTGTATTATAATGTTTAGGAATATGGCTGTTATTGTTATGTGATTTAATTTTATTAAAAAAACTAAAAATAACAATTAGGATTAGTAATTTAATTAAGAAAAGTCACTAGTACGACGAAAAAAAAGTTTATCGATTGAAAAAGAATTTTTATCTTGATTGGTGGGATGAAGTATCAAATGGTCTTATGGAAAATGTGTCATATTTTACATTAGGCCAAAGGTTGGGGGGAAAAGTTTGGAAGCACGCCCCTTTTTCCCCCTTGTAAGTCTCAATCGAAGGTAAAAATGGTACAGATCATGCGTTTTGATTTCCATCAACATCATTTTTTAATATTTAAAAATTGAAAAGTGTGTCACTATTTTTTCTTGGTTGGACAAATAATCAAGGTGATAATACTAATCTTTTCTCTTGGTTTCCTCTGATTTCTTCTGCTAACCGAGGTGAAAGATATTAGGGGGATGGATTTTACCTTAGTTTTTATTTTACAAAATTTTTATTTTAACTTGTATTTTATTGATACATAACCTAAATTGTATGTTTTGTGATATAGAACAAATGACACATTTCTGAATTATATATTGATTATACAAAATCCAACAAAATGGAACACATTCTATTTTATTTACAAGAAAATTGTTACATTCCAGAAACAAAATCGTTTGTGCAACTCCACAATGAGGTGTTATGCCTCGCTCTGATGGTGATATGGGATGACACGCACTGTTAGCACTCTAACGCTTAAGTTGGTTTGTGAATAATGGAAAATGGAGTGAAATATGGAAGAGAAAAAGCATACCTATTTTAGCGCCAATGCGAACATTGATGGGATGGTTTGGATTGGACCTTTGAGACCTTTTTGGGCTCATGACCGACCTCCCCGACTTGCTATGCAATGAGACATGAGAAGTCTCCTAAATCGGGCCTGGCATCCCTTTGTTTATGACTTCTTGTGTGTTGGAACAAAATTGGTTTGTATCATATCTTTAAGATTTTGATGATAACAATGTATTTAAATAATAATTGGGTGTGCTAATAAATGTTCAAGTGTGCAGGATCATAAACTAAAATTTCTAATATAAAGTTAATACTGATAAGTTAAAAGATCTAGAATTTGAAGAATCAGAACCTGAGAATCAGACTCTAGAGACTCAGACTCTAAAGGAAATCAACTTCTGAAGACCAGACTCTGAAGAAAGTCAACCTTTAAAGACTAAGACTCTGAAGGTATTATACTTTGGTCAATCAACATAAGGATCAAAAAGACTCTGATAAGGTTCCTATTAGACTCAGAGAGCAATTTTTCTTCTTCTGATCACGTGCAGATCCAAATAAAAATATGTACAGACAATAGGGATGTAACGAATAATTTCTCTTGAACCAAAGAGAATTAAAATGTCTTTTCAACGACATTAACCATAACAAGTAACATTCCAACGTCTATGATCAAGCTTCTCCAAGACTCACTTGTGGTGTTATCTTTTCTCTTCAATGATTCTTTTTTGTTTCTCTATATAAGGAGATGAAGACTTGAAGAAAGATAATCAATCTTTGACAATCAAAAGTGTTATTACTCTGTCAAACCAAAAGCATAAGTTTAAATGATTTTTTTTTATCATTTGTATATCTTAATAATTCATTAGTTTAAGTGTCTTATTGAGTTGTATTATGTTTATTCCTCTAATTGTATAACAAGTGTAAGAATCAAACAATCTTTTATCTATAAGTTAGGTTGTTATAAGTCTCTTACTTGTGTGCTTGATCATATGAAGTCTCTTTCTTGTGTTCTTAAGCATTAGAAGTCTCTTACTTGTGTGATTGATCATTGGAAGTTTCTTGCTTGTGTGCTTGAGCAATTGTAATTAGTCGTGATTATAGTAAAATTCCTTAGAAATGTAAGGGGACTGGACTACTCTTGTTTTGTGGGAGAAACTAGTATAAATTTGTTGTGTCTTTCTCTTTCTTTTACTCTCTACCTCTAAAAAAAATTTATTTGCTGCAAACACTTGACTCTGTATCAAATTCTAGACTTTGAATTTAGAATATGATAATAGATTTTTAGAAAATAATTTTTTTTAACATAATTCAACTCCTCCTTCTTATGGTTTTCTCACCTTCAGTTGGCATCAATCCCTGGTCTGTGATCTAAACACTTAACAGTGGTATAGAAAAGATCCTAAGATATAAACATGTCCGGTCATAAATCTGGTAACTCTAGTGGTAATGGTGGTAATAATGTTGTGAACTACACTCTCCATTCTATTTTATAAGCAAATTTTAACTTTTTAGATTCAATAAATAATTAATGTATTCAGCCTATATATTGTCCAAATACGTCATTTATTCAATGAACTTAAAAAGTCAAAATTTGCTTATAAAAGAGAATGGAGGGAGTATGATTATAGTGCTTCTGAGAAGAACAACTATACTTTTAAACCTCCAACCTTTAGTGGAGATTCTACAGAGTTTGAATGGTGGAAAAGTAAGTTGTACACTCACATCATAAGCATTAATGATGAGTTGTGGGACATTCTTCAAGATGGTATTGATATTCTAGTTGATGGAGTACGAATGGTTGTTGATAGAAAAAAGTTTCACACTTGCTCAAAAGAAGATCTTTTGAAAACATCACAGAGTTGTGTGGCATTTCAGTAGATGTTCTACCTCACTCTGAGTACCTTAGGATAATTGACAAGTATATTGCAAAAACCATTTTTGAATCCTTGTGTGCTACCTATGAAGGCAATCGGCAGGTGAAAGAAGCAAAGGATAATCTTTTGGTCCAACAATATGAATTATTCAGAATGAAGGAAAGTGAAGATATTGAAACCATGTTCTCAAGGTTTCAAGTTCTGGTATCTGGACTTCAAGTTCTGACCAAAAGTTATACAACTTCTGATGATGTCAAGAAGATTCTTAGTAGTCTTCTTGAAAAATATAGACCAAAGGTGACATTCATTCAAGAAGCTAAGGATTTGAACAAAATAAGTCTTGAAAGTTTGATAAGAAATCTCCAGAGTCATTAGATGGATCTCGTGGGAGATGAACCTGGAAAGAAATCCAAGTCTCTTGCCTTGAAATCTGTTGGTCAATCTACTAAGTCTCCTCAAGTCTGGGAACCTGAAGAAGCTACTCATGCAGAAGGATCAGATGATGAAGAGATGACATTTATAATCAAGAGATTTCAGTATCTAGCTAAGAAGAATAGAAGGTCTTCGGGAATAAGCAGTGGCTTCATGGGATCAAGTTCTAGAGTCAAGAAAGATGACTGAAAGAGATGTTTCAACTCAAAGAAGACTCGTCAACTACACCCAAATAGTTGGGATTTGAGTTTCTCATTGGGGCTATGAGAATTACTTTTATTATGGATTTCTTCTTCTTCTATGGTATGAAAGGCGTTGAGAATATAAATTAGATATTAGGAAGCGCCTTGCTAGTAAGGGGCTTCTTACCCCCTTTATGCTTCAAATTACAAAAACCAGAAATATAAATTTTTTTAGTTTCAAGCTAACACTAGTTACTCTGATGTTATATATGAGGAAGATGGAAACAAAGAGTTAGATCATTCCAACTACGTCTATTTTCCACTTCATTTAAAGTCAAGAAATACAAGGTTGACTTGTAAAAAAAATCCAATCGAAGTCGTCACAACTGATTTAGAGGGAAAATCTTCCAAAAGGTGGACATGTGGATCTTCGCATTGTATCTCCCATTATAAAAAAAATTACAAAGCTTAAGAGATTTTATTTTTATTATTTGGATCAACAACAAGAAGTGGACTTAAAAACAATAATATCATATACTAAAATATTATAATTATTTCAAGGTAAACACTTCGGTATCCTTAGATTTAGTTGGATACCAATATCCTCATCCAATAAAACATTCTTATTGAATGTCATGTCATTTTTTTATATATTTCATTTAAAAATAAATTAATATTTAAAATCAATTTATACTAAAAGTATCGGTATTCAACCACTTATCATACGTACCTAAAATTTTGATATTAATCGGGGCTATATCGTTCCAATACAATAATAATTATAAAATAGAGTCGATTTCTTGTATGGCAATTCAACAAAAAGTTACAAGTTTCAATGCCAACTTCATCTTTTTTCTTTGTAAGCTTTGCAAACACAGCGTGGAGTGCAAGACAGAGAGTCGTTAGAGTCTGTTTAACCGCTCTCAGAAAATGGACTTGCATCAAAATTCTAAAACAACAGTCCAAAGAAAAATATTACTTGTCAAATAAGAAGGAAAAAAATACTAGAACACACATTTTAAAAGAGTCTTTTGTTTTTTGTTTGTGGACAAAAACAACATAAAAACTGGTTTTGATTGTGCCACACGTCTAATTCACAACCATGCAATAATCATTTATTTATTGAGGAAAATATTTTAGCTTCCAAAGAAAATTCGAAACATTCAACAAGATAATACACTTGTGGAGACCTTGTGCTAAACTTGGCTCACATTTACTTCAGAAAAACAGCCACAAAATATATATAACTATATGTCATCACTAACACTTACCATTTTGATATAAACTTTGGAACTAAGCTTGGAGAATCAATGGCTTCCATTACCATGTTGTCAATTGCTCCAACAACAGGAAGAGTGTTTGCAGCTACAAAGAGTGCAGCAGGTGGAAGCAAGGAAGAGAAAGGATTTTTTGACTGGATTCTTGGTGGTATGCAGAAAGAAGATCAGTTGCTAGAGACTGATCCTATTCTCAAGAAAGTTGAAGAGAAGAAGAATAGTAGAGGCACCACTTCTAGTAGAAGTGGTGGCAAGAATTCTGTGGCAGTTCCACAAAAGAAAAAGGGTGTTTTTGAAGGATTGTTTTCCAAGAATTAGTTCAAGCAATATATATCATGCAAGTGGTTAATCCAGTTGCATGCATATTATTATTATATGTTTCTGTTTATTTAGATTTTAATCTATTTACGATTTCGACGCCTTTTTAATATGCTGTTTGTTTTTCTGGTTTATATTGAACACAGAAGGTTAATAAAATTTTACAGAATAAATTTGAGCTGAAATGAAATGCAATATTAGAAATTCATGAAAAAGGTTAAACACTGATTCTGTTTATATACAATAAGCAAGCACACCTTTGTGGTTGATAATTTAATCATAAGTATCTCAAGAAGGTTCTATAGAATCTTCGCGCGATGTTTTTGTTGAGGAATTTGATCTAGAAAAAGAAGAGTGGATGAACTCAATGCAATCCTCAACAGCAGCTGTTCTATGAGAATCAGCAGATGACCCTGCTGATGCTGATCTTCCTAAGGACGATGAGTCTCGGTGTAAAGATCTCCTCGGAGAGACCAACCGTAATGCATTGGTCACTCTTTCTGCAAGATCTTTGACAAGCTCAATGGGAGAGAATTCAGATTGCCAGGGAATGCGGAATGTGCAGCTTCTGACATGCCGATTTCTAGCCGGGTTTCTGTTAGAATTTTGTCTCCATGACGAGCTTGTTTTCTCATTGTGACTCATTTTGTTGCTTACTATTGTTTGCATGATGATGGTAATATTAATATTCTACAGAGAAAGAGACCATACATGTGAAGCTGTTGTTGTAAGTTAAAAGTATTGTAGGTGAGAGCTTTGGAAGGAGGAAGGTATTGTGTGCTTGAGTAAGAAGCAAGTACTTATAGGGATATTTAATTCATTCTTTCTCATGTGAGTATATTTATCATGAAAAACCTGTGTGAAAGAACAAAGGAAAATTCATCAAAAACAAGTAGAAAAGTGAATTAAGGTACTGAGAAAGCAGACATATTTATATTTAAGTAAAAAACAAAGTAGCGAATACATTTTCACTCTTTTATCTCTGTAGCACCCGCATCTCTGAAAAAATATGTGTCCGTATCTATGTCAATGTCGAACACCAACACCAACATTTGTGATTACGTTCAATTTATTCATATTTTCAATTTATTACTGGTATCGACATGTCATTGTCGGTGTCGTGTCCGTGCTTGATAACTCTTTATTGCTTTCTATTTCAGAGAAATTGCCGCCCTGTGACTTTGAAGAACATACTTTATGATTTATGTGTAATGGTGAAGAGGACAAAAGGTATCTAACTTGAGTGAAATCAAAGATAGCAGGAATATTTAGTTTAAAGCAATTGTGTCATCATTCCATTCCTACATCAGAAACAAGACATTAAAAAATGAGGAAAGTGGGGCTACACATCAGTTACTTATTTTAGTATATGCTTGCAAAACCAGCACTTGAGTTGTGTTCCATTGTTATTTGTTTTTTTCCCTCCTAGTCCAACAAGACACATCTAAGCCTTTTGATCAAAGATCAAACGATTACGGTTGTATATGTCGAGTACACTAATTGATAACTCTATCCGCGCGGAGCCAGTCAGAGTCACAAGTCTAAGTCTAAATTGTGTAGAACGTGTATATCCTTCTTCGTTCATGGTTGTCAGTATAAATAGAACACCAAATTCTGTGCGTCCTTAAGACCGATTGATGGCCATTAAGACTGATGTCTTCTGTCTAAGACTGACTTAATAGTGGCTATTTATGTCTTAAATGTTCAGTTTGCATGTTAGAGTGCATTGGTCAGAAGTAAGATATGCAGGCTCTGAGCCGGCACTTGGCCTATTAAGTTCGAACTAGCTCGGTCTTGCCTCGGAATGACTTATAACATGGGCAGACTCCGTTTAGTTCGATTTTAGATCAGGCACAACTTATCGGATTGTACAATGGTCAAGATTCCAAGCTCACTATTTTCACATTTAAAAAAATCAAAATCAAAATCAGCATTTAAATCTGGTCATCAAATCAAGATCAGACGATGCATATATGGCTGACTACGTACAATCACACTGCATACGATCCAAATCCATATTTTAAACTTTGAGAAAAAGTATAATGTGAAACATTGAATGTTAATGCAGTTTCTAAGACTTTTGTGTATATAAAAGAAAGCAAAAGGGCGTCATCTAGCATGCTTTAAAATTTGATGCTTTCAAGTTTCTATCAAATTTTCCACTCATTGAGTGGAACAGTGTTGAGTCCACACATATACTTGCAAAAGGTCCTAATCAATAGTAGTTCGTGTGAAACTTGAGACCACTTGGAATTCCATGTAAACGCTGCAATATTTTATTTCTACGCAGCTTATGAGGACTATTCTTCTGTCAGAAAATAATTAGCAAATGTGAGGACCACATGCCAAAAGAAAAAGCCAAGGCTTTGATATTCTCCATTAAGATGTTGGAGTGGTTTAATTATTAACTTAAGCATGCAATGAAATGGTGAAGCACAGTGTTTAATAATTAGGACAATCAATATATTTATGTATGGCATGCCCGTCCTGCTTATGTCCGCCCCTTAAAAGTCTGCATAAAAATGGGACCAGACAGACATAGTTGAGAGTGCGGACCTAAAACTTTGATCTGCCTCTAGAAAAAAATGAGAGCAGGGCAGGCCCCACGGGCACTGCACTCCTACAGCCCAAAAATTGATTTAATGTCCATGCTCGCAAAAACCCGGGAAAAAAACGAGGTAGATATATTAGAAGGTGCAAGTCTAAAATCCTAACCCGTCTTGCGAAAAAATGCAAGCAAAACGGACACGCCCCACAGGCAGGGCCATTTTGCCACCCCTAAGCAAATGTTTATATTATGAAAGCATCATTACAATTTGTTTACCTCAGGAAAAGACTTCAAAATACAAGTTTACACCAGTTAAGAGACTATCCCTCTACAAATTTTGATATTTTCAATATAGTATTATCACTATATAGTAAGTACTTTTGCATCAATTAGAATGTAAGAATTTGGAGCCAAGAATAAACCTAATCATTTATATAAGTAATCCTAGCAACATCTTTCTTTGAACGCACTTTACACTATCAGTTTGTTTTTTGTTTTTATAAAATGGATCAATCGTAAAGGGCGTGCTCAAGAGTGTGTTCTAAAGAACATGTTGTTAGTATTCCTCAAATATTCATAGATGGTGCATATGTGGTTATAATAAACGGAGATCTTAGGACCTTGTTGTTCTGTGAAGTATGTCCCTATGACGAAAAATACCACAGATGGTTTCCACAGCCTCAAAATTATAGTATCACAGAAAACCTTTAGCAGGATCTTCAGAATTCTATTCAATCTCTGCAGTTTAAATGACTTTCAAAGTTGCCAATAGCTCATAGTTGCATTACAAATCCAATACACACAATGAAACATGCATTTCATAAGTACATTACATTCAATACAAACAAATACTATTTACAATGACAATTTCCAGAAACAACCATACACTGAAAATTCATTAGAATTAGTAATCAGCATTCTCCATTGAAACGCTATCAATCTTGTACTATACATGAAACAAACATAAAATTTAAAATAGAGTCAAGTTTACAAACATTTACCAAAAAAGTTCATGACTGTTGTTTCTGATTCATGACAAGCAAAACCTCGCCACCATGAACAATGCTCGAATCCAAGAACTCTCTCACTTCATCTTTATCACGAAAACATTTAGGACCAGGAAGGTCACTATCCAAGTTATACCAAACCCCATCAATCTTCCTCAAAGCAATCCAATGTCTACCTTTCCAAATCCCAGCAAACCTTTTCACCGAAACATTAATCACAACCCCCATCAAAACATCTTCCGGCGTATCAAGATCAATCGACGAACCTCCATTTCGCCGATCGTGCCAAACCACACTCTTCCCTTTCTCTTCCAAAGCAGCTATTAGAACATTTATATCATAGTTTCCAGTCAATGCATTATGATGGGGTTTGAACAGGACAGAAAACGGTGTCCATGAATCACTGTTGGAGGTGTCATCAAGTGCTAGTTTTTCAGAAATTGCATTCAAATTTGCTCGAGTAAAAGCATCTTTTTGCTGATTGAATGGAAATCAAAATCAAAACAGACCCAGAATCAGAAACAGACATAATTCGATCAAA
Source organism: Lathyrus tuberosus (assembly GCA_022829125.1). Taxonomy (NCBI): domain Eukaryota; kingdom Viridiplantae; phylum Streptophyta; class Magnoliopsida; order Fabales; family Fabaceae; genus Lathyrus; species Lathyrus tuberosus. The sequence goes on along the minus strand of JALAZF010000414.1, from coordinate 1,679,849 downwards.
TTATTAAAAAAGATTCGTAGTTTATAGGGTTTAGGTGATGGGTAATAGTTGAATTGAAGAATCGATGATTGAATTGAAAAGGGTTAGAAGAGAAGAAGTACCTGAAAGAGTGAATTGAGAGTGTGTAAGAGACAGAACTGTAATCTTTGTCTTTCATGATAGACATTTGAATTCTGAGTTGACATTGTAGATTACGTTTTTTTTTTCATGTGCTGCTGGAAATTTGATACACGGTATCAGTCATTGTGAAGAAGCTTGGTGAAATATGCATATCCAAAAACCAGAAGAGAAAGAAATGAGTTTTATTGGAAATTTTTAGTTCTGATATTTGTTTTTTATTAAAAATATCTATTGGATTTTAAAACTTTTATTTAAATGATTAATTGGTCTATGGAAATATATTAATTTTTTTTATTTTTGTTTCTATAGTCATTGAAATATTTTATTCATTTTTTATATTTTTTTATTTTATTATTTATAAAATTCATCTATATTAAAATTGAGATGACGTTTAGGGTGAGTGATCAATTTAATCTCTTATAACTGAAACCTACAAAAATAACCATAATATTAAATGAATCTTTCCGATCTAATTTAATAAAGAGTGAGAAGGTTCTCATGTAATTTAATTTTTTTAAAGATAATTATTAAGATTTTCTTACTTTGATTTTAAAATAAATTAAAACTGTTTTTTCTTTAAAATCAATTCAACTCTCTTTCTATATCACATTCTTTTTTTCTTGCTTCAAACTTCACGTTTAGTTTTTTTTTTCACACTCTGGTTCTAAAAAAAATGAGATTTTAGTAATTTAGAACTCGTGCCAAGAGATACTGACACTAACAAAATATTGTTTTCATCAAAAATCAAACTCGATATTTTTTAACTTTCTTTTTTTAACAAAAGCTCGTTTATAATTATCACTCGGACTCAAGTGCTTGGTTCACATAAAACTAATCTTGTTAGGTCATTTTCTTTCTCTTGAAGCATGTAATAGTGGTTAAGTATTGTTATTAAATTTTCACTGCTTTAATTTCGGTTGGACTTGCTTTGAACCATAGGAGATTCAAATCATTTTAGCACCTTCATCATTAGACAGTTTGTTAGTGCGTGAGGCACTTTTAGTGAGGAGAAAAAGAGAGAGAATAAGGAAATACGAATTTGTATTATTTTAATTGTGTAAATAATGATACAAGCTAGGTCTATTTATATACAACCCTAATTGGACTTGAGCTAACACAACTTGGATTATATCTAAATATTAAATCTAATCAAATCTAATCATATCAAATCAAATCTAATTTAATATTTCAACACACCCCCATAATCCAAGTTGTCGAACCTACACTAGTCGACTGAACTATTCTTAATTTCTTTTTCAAATTCAGGAATCTGTCGATCTTCAACTCTTTGGTGAAAATATCAGCCAACTGTGTTTCACTTAAGCAGTGTCTAACTTCAAGTTCACCTCGATTTACCTTTTCCCTTAAGAAGTGAAATATGGCTTCGATATGCTTACTCCTTCCATGTAGAACTGGATTCTTTGCCAGATTTATAGCTAACTTGTTGTCGATTTGCAACACAAGAGGTTTCTTCACTTCGACCTCCATTTCTTCAAGTACTTATCTGATCTAAATTGCTTGACATGCAGCATAGGATCCTGCTATATATTCAGCTTCACACGATGACAATGCCACCACAGGTTGCTTCTTCGAACACCAAGAGATTGGGGCACCAAATACTTGAAAGAAATAGTCAGTTGTACTTTTTCGATCTTCCTTATCTCCACACCAATCTGCATCTGAAAAACAATTAACTATTGCTCCTTTGCCTTCAAGATCTCGTCGAAATAGAATTCCAAAATCTATTGTTTCTTTTAAGTATCTCAGAATTCTTCTTGCTGCTTTCATGTGTGACACTCTTGGTTCACCCATGAATCTGCTCACTAATCTGACTGCGAAACCTATATCAGGTCGACTATTGCACACATATCTCAGAGATTCATCTATTTGTTTGAACAAAGTTACATCAACTTTGTCTTCCTCTCAATGCTTCTCCAACTTCAAGTTTGGTTTGACAGGTGAGGATGCAGGATTCGAATCATCCATTCTGAATCTCTTGAGTAGCTCTTTGACATACTTCCTTTGATGTAGCACCATACCTTGCTTCGACATATGAAATTCCATGCCTAGGAAATAAGACAATTTTCCCAGATCCGACATTTCAAATTCTTTCTTCATCAGCTCTTTGAACTTCGACAAGTTCTTCAGGCTATTTCCAGTTACTAACAAGTCATCGACATATAAGCAGATGATTGTTATATCTTGTGCTACAACCTGAGCATAGATACCATACTCAGACTTGCATTTTACAAATCCCAATTCGACTAAGTATGTGTCGATTTTCTTGTTCCATGCCCTAAGTCCCTACTTAAGGCCATAGAGCGCTTTGTGCAACTTGTATACTTTACTCGCTTCCTTCTGAATCACAAACCCAGGAGGTTGTGTGACATAGACCTCTTCGTCTAACGGACCATTAAGAAAAGCTGACTTCACATCTAAGTGAAATGTCGACCAATCTTGGTTACATGTCAATGCTACCACTAATCGAACAGTCTCCAGTCTTGCTACTGGAGCAAATACTTCAAAGTAGTCAAGTCCTTCTCTTTGAAGAAACCCTCGAGCTACTAATCTTGCTTTATGTCTTGCTATCGACCTATCAACATTGTGTTTTAACTTGAACACCCACTTTACTTCGATAGCTTTTGTATGTGCTGACAATTCGACTAACTCCCAGGTGGTGTTTCTTTCGATTGCCTGTAACTCTTCGACCATAGCTAACTTCCACTGTTGAATTTTTAAAGCTTCGTTATGGTTTATTAGTTCAGCACCTGCAAGTAAAGCCAAATGAACTAATTCTCCATCTGGTGTGACTTCATCATCACCAGTCACTTCATAATCATGAAGTCTTGTTGGAGGAAATCTATTTCGCCGAGGTCTTTGGCTTGTTTCAGCCACAACCTCTGTATTGGGAATGTCAGCAATTGCTTCTACTTTGACTTCGACTTGATTTTTAGCAATTTCTTCAATTTCGACTTCATCAGTTTCTTCGTCGAAATCAGAGCTCATCAATGGCTTATTAATTGAATTGCCAGAATTCCAATCCCAGGCAGAGTTTTCATCAATCACAATATCTCGACTCAACACAATTTTCTCATTAATTGGATTGAATAGCCTGTATGCACCTGTCTTATGAAATTCTACCAGAATCATAGGTTCACTCTTGTTATCAAGCTTCCTTCTTCTTGCATCAGGAACATGCTTGTAACACATAGAGCCAAACACCTTCAGATGATTCACTGATGGTCGTTTGACACTCCACACTTCTTCAGGAACCTTGTTCTTTAGCTTATTGGTAGGGCACCTGTTCAGGATATAAACTGCAGTCGAAACAGCTTCACCCATGAAAACTCTGTGAAGGTGTTTAGTCAGAAAGCAGTCCAGAAATTCTTTCGTTTCGACTATGCCAATTAGATCATCCACAGAGTTTTTCAGGCATCTCAAGACTTGGAATACCAGATACCATATCTTGAGTAATCAGTTGGTTGAGTGATCGAAAGTTCAAATGTCCAAACCTCAAATGCCACAACCAACTATCCTTATGGTCGACAATAGTTTTTAGACATTGTACTTCAGTCGAACTGATCATGGTCTTAAACGTCCTGTTCTTCGACAACGGAGATTTCAAGACCAAATTATTCTGGGTGTCGAACAATTTCAATACTCCATCTTTCATGACAACTCAGAAGCCTTTTTCGACCAGTTGTCCAACACTTAATAGGTTGCACTTCATTCCAGGTACATAGAACACATCTCTGATCATAGCTTTCGCTCTATTACGCAGTTGAAAAACTATGTTGTCAGTACCTTCTGCTTGCAACGAACTGTTATCAGCAAGTTTTATCTTGCTTTTCTTCGACTCATCAAAATCTTCCAACCACTCCTTTCGACCAATCATGTGATTTGAGCAGTCTGAGTCGAGAAACCAGATCTTAGATTCGACATGGTTATCTGCTACTGCATCCATAACCACCATACCACCTTCAGAATCATCTAAATCTTGGCGTGCAAGGTTCGCTCCTTCGTCCTTGCCTTTTTCTGATCCATTGTCTTTCCTGTACCAACAATGTTTGGCCAAATGACCCCTCTTTTCACAGTTATAACACTGTATACCTTTCTTATCTTCTTTGTCCTTTTGATAGTTTCCTCCTCCTCTTTTCGAGGATTCAAAAGCTCTATCTTCGACCTGATTTTTGTGAGGGTTCGACCAAGACTTCTTTCCTTGAGTCTTGTTGACTTTGCCTTTGAATTTGTTGGAACCACCATTCTTTTTCCATGACTGAGCCTGCAGTGCTTGTATCGAATCCTGAACTCCCTTTCTTTCGACAATCCTCATCTCATGCGCCTCCAACGAACCAACCAAATCTTCCACTTTTAGGGTTTCAAGATTGTTGGATTCTTGAATAGCTACGATAACGTGATCAAAGTGAGAGGTCAACATTCTCATTACCTTCTCAACTATCATCTTATCAGTTATGGTTTTACCACAACCCTTCATGAGATGAACGAGTTTCTGAACCTTCGACACATATTCTGCAACTTTTTCGTCTTCTCCCATCGACAACAACTCATATTGTCGACGCAAGGTTTGCAACTCGACAACCTTGACTTTCTCACCTCCTTCATAATACTTCACCAGAATATCCCATGCCTCCTTCGCCGTTTCAGCATGAGAGATTCTGTCGAAGTTAGCAGCATCGACCGCCGTCTGAATGCAATAAGCAACCTTGCAATCTTTCTTCTAGACTTCGTTGTGGATTTTTTTTTCTGTTCTTCGGTTGCATTTTCAGCTAACACAGGAACACCACCGTTAACCACTTCTAGGGTCTCATGGAAGTCAAATAAGGATTGCATCTATTTTTTCCAACGGATCCAATTCTTGCCGTCAAGCATTAGAAGGGAACTCGGAATGCTCTTATCACCAGTCATCTTCGCAGCGGTTGATTCACTTGTCCTGGAAACACGATCTCTGACGTGAAGTTCTTGAAAACTCGATCAAGAACAATAACCGGAAGCTCTGGATACCAATTTGTTAGTGCGTGAGACACTTTTAGTGAGGAGAGAAAAAGAGAATAAGGAAATAAAAATTTGTATTATTTTAATTGTGTAAATAATGATACAAGCTAGGTCTATTTATATACAACCCTAATTGAACTTGGGCTAACACAACTTGGATTATATCTAAATATTAAATCTAATCAAATCTAATCATATCAAATCAAATCTAATTTAATATTTCAACACAGTTCACCATTTGTTGTTAAACTAAATTAATATTATTAAATGTTAATTAATCTCATTGATTTTTAGAAATTTTGAACCTGGTCTAAATGAGATTTTTCTTGGATTTGAGAATTCAATTTCGGTATTTTGTTGATATTCACTTACTTCATTGAGAAAAAAATTTCTTACATTAATTGTAGATGGATGAATCATTGAACAACATGTTTGCTAGATTTTTCTAAAGTTTACATTTTCTATGCTCATAATTAATTATTGATTCTCTTATGAAAGTGGAACTAGTAAAGTTGATAAGATCATTTACATTTGTATTTTCTTAGTAGTTTGAAATGACATAATCTTTCTATTTCACTATTATTCTATTATATGTGTGGATCCTTTTCTTTCTGATTTAACCATTTTTTAAGAGAACAAGTTTTAAAACACAACAAAATTCAAGGAAAGAGGAAAACCTATGATAGAATTGTTGAATGGTTCAGTCTGTCAAAATAATTTTTAAAATTGAGGAATAAAGGATTTTATGATATGTAATTAGACAAAACAATATTAAAATACCCTAAAACCTTTTTAATGCAATTTTTTATTTTTATTCTAACTCAAGTTTAGATTTAGATTTAGAACAATTTATTCAAGTTCGCTTATTCTAAATGTTCCTTATCCAAACGGAGAAGGTAAGTATTGAACACCTTTTTGATGCGATGATATAAGCCAAATGAATTTCAAAGTTTTTGATAATGTGTTGGTATGTGATGCAACATATTAGAATTTTGAATTGATTTCTCTAATTTTGGTGAAATGGCGGTAGGCGACGGTGAGGTTCGTGTGGGTTGAAGGTTGACTGGTAGTATCTTATAATAATCAAGGAGAATGTTTGTCATTTAGCCTACTTGCTGAGCAGGAAAGGATCTAAGAATCAGTGGTGGGGGCAAATGCCTAAGCCATCAATGGATTTCTTCCCTCCTTTTACCCCCTGATCATCGCTGCAATAGAAGACCAAAACAGGGTAATACAGTGCTGCTGTGTGGTGGTGTGGTTGCCAATAGCTAGATAGGTGTGCAAAAACTATGTAACTGAGAAAAGGTAGTAAGATAAGTCCACTACCATTTAGCTACTTTGCAATTCTAATTTGTTATGTCCATTGGTAGTGGTGAGGTAGGATATACTGATTGCTGTCTGGTTTTAAAGTGGAGGTTTAGTAGTGTGTTTCTGCTGGGATGATGTCTTTTTTCTGGTGTAGGTGGAAAGTTTACTGCATGGTGTATTGTAAATGTTGTACTGTATGGGGCTGTACTGAATCTAGGCATTTCTTATGCCAGGTTAATACATTTTTGTTGTTTCAAAAAAAAAATACCTATATTTATTGCAGGCCAAATCCTTTGCAGAGAAAACAAAATTTAAAGGAGGTTAATTGAATATGACATATTACGTATACTAATTTCTATAACGTAATTGTCTTATATCTGCACTTCAACAAAATCTTGTTACTTGTTCTAATATTTCATTTGAAAATAATGTATAAAACAATTGTGGCTGAGTGATGTATATTCTTATAAATTTGAGTTTTTTTTTTGTTAACTATACAAAGGATACTGATAGCATGCTAAAACAAAGGCCCATAAGAGATAAGAAAAAGCCCACATGGCTTAAGGACTGCATTGAATATTAGTATGAGGTGTATTAGAAATTCTGCTTTAGTAGTGTATTGGACCCTTGTCTGTTAGTGGTCCAGGCCCATTATTCTTAGTAATCCTACTATTTAAACTATAGTGTTTGGTTGTAGCAACTGAAAAAATGAAAATGTTCAAGTTATTTTATGTTTGTCTTCCTTACCTAGCTTAGATTTGATTGTTTCCTTAGTAAGATCTATCATTGGTGCTTTCATTGCCCACACTCATGGCTCCTCCTAAACCAAACAGCCCTAGAGAAATCATAGAGGAAGCTGTCCAAATAGCTCATATTCATCTTGATAATGCTATGAATCAAACTCAACAGCAATTAGATGAGAGATTTGATAAAACAAATGCAGATCTGGAGCAGATTTAAACCAGAATGGATAACGAAAAACAAGTTTCTGACTCAAGATATGAATCCATCATGGGAATCCTCAACAAACTTGCAGCTCAAAAGAAACAACCACAATCTACTCCCACTCCCACCTCAGCTAGTTCCTCAGGTATCACACATATTCCTCCTTCATTTTCCATGCCTATACCCCTTATTACCCCAGGTCTGTCCCATGTTAACACACCTCACGGGTCCCCTATTTTCACTCATACTACCACCCCACCTATCCACTCCATTTCACTATCCCATAACCAACCACAAATTGTAACTTCAGTACCCTTACGAACCACAATAACACACCCTTACATTCCCATACCCAGATTTTACTCTTCCCAACCTTTCATGGAACAACCTTACTTAAATACCCCTACTGCTTTTGCAAACTCACATATTCCTTTCTTCCACCAGCCTCCATTTAACCACACCCAGCAAAACCCTCTCTTACCTTCGTTTAGCACACCTAAATTAGAACTAGCAATGTTTGATGGTTCAAATCCTTTGGAATGGTTATTTCGAGCTGATCAGTTTTTTACGTTTTATCAAATACCTCCGGAGAGTCGATTAGCTATGATGTCTTTTTATATGAAGGGTGAAGCATTATGCTGGTTTAAATGGATGCGTCAAAGCCAGTTGCTTACTGATTGACCCTCGTTTAGTAAACCATTGGAACTGCGTTTTGGACCTTCAACTTATGCTAATCACCAAGCAGAATTGTTTAAATTAAAACAAGACAGTTCTGTTGTGGATTACCAAGCAAAATTCGAAAAATTGGGAACCCAGATGTTAGGTTTACCTCCTGATGCTATACTTAATTGTTTCATTTCAGGTTTGAAACCAGACATTCAGAATGAAATTGCCATCCACAAACTAGTTTCCATCTCTCAAGCTATTGGGCTTGCTAAATTGATTGAATCCAAACTACATGACCCTAAACCAAAATTTCAAAGACCTTTTTCCAACACCTATAATCGTACTCAAAACTCTCAACCCAACCCTACACAAAACCCCACTTAGAATTCATCTTCCTCTCCTACACAAACAATCCCCAAACCTACACCATAACTACCACACAAACTACCTATCCGTCGCCTCTCCAACACACAGCTATAGGAGCGTCGCCCCCAAGGTCTCTGTTTCAATTGTGATGAGAAATTTATACCGGGGCATAAATGCGCAACCACTAAATTTCTTTTGTTACTTGCCGATGAGGATTTCCCCACCGAACCCCAAATTGACCCACCCTATGCTGAAACCATTGAGACAGATGTTAACGACACATACTTCCAACTTTCTCCTCAAGCTTTAACAGGCCAATTCTCCCCTCAAACACTAAAATTTAAGGGCCTGATTGGCGGACTTCCAGTTATGATTCTGGTTGATACCGGCAGCACTCACAATATTCTACAACCACAAATTGCTCATCACCTAAACTTACCCACCACACCTATCCCACAATTCTCTGTTATGGTTGGAAACGGTTCTCATCTACAATGTGAAGGAATTTGTAGTCATGTCCACCTTACTCTCCAAGACAAACCTTTCTCCATTCCCTTCTATCTGTTACCTATTAAAGGTGCAGATGCAGTGCTGGGAATGGCTTGGTTACGTACACTAGGTCTCATTAATGCTGATTTTTCCATACCATCAATTACATTCAACCACAAAGACACATTGACCCCCCTTACGGGGGACTCTAAAGCCCTTCCTTCTTTTACTACTTTTCACTAGCTACAACAACTTATCCACACAAATTCAATTGCTTCATTTCACCTTATAACATTCCAACCATCAGAAAAGTCAGAATCCCTCACCTCACCTACATCTTCTCCTATAGCATCTCTCAGTGCCTCACTTGATCCTCACATTGCTAAGCTCATTCATAACTACCCAACTGTTTTTTACGGCAAACCTGGCACGCCTCCTTCCAGACCTTATAACCATCGTATTCCCCTTATCCCAAACACCCCACCCATAAACGTAAAACCGTACAGTTACCCACATTCTCAAAAAGAAGATATGACCACACTTATTCATGATATGCTAAAGGAAGGAATTATTGTGCCTAGTAACAGTCCATTTTCATCACCTGTACTTCTCTTGAAAAAAAAGACGGGAGTTGGCATTTCTGTGTCGACTATCGAGCACTTAACGCAGTTACGATCAAAGACCTATTTCCTATTCCTACAATTGATGAATTGTTGGACGAATTGGGTGATGCAAAGATATTCACAATGATATATCTTCGCTCAGGCTACCATCAAATCTGAGTTTCATCAGAAGACACTCATAAAACAACTTTTTGAACATTCGATGGCCACTACGAGTTTCTCGTAATGCCCTTCGGTCTCACAAATGCACCATCTACCTTTCAAGCAGCTATGAATGAATTATTATGTCCCCACCTTTGACGGTTCGTTTTAGTATTTTTCGATGATATCTTGATTTATAGCTCTTCCCTAAGTGACCATTTAATTCATTTGGATATTATTTTTAACTTGTTAAAGTCCAACTTTGTTGTTACCAAATTGTCTACGTGTGTGTTTGCAGTGCATAAGGTTAATTACTTAGGTCATGTTATCTCTGAAGGGGGTGTTTCTAGTGATCCAGATAAGGTCCAGGCAATGTTGGATTGGCCTGTTCCACATTCACTCACGGCATTAAGAGGTTTTCTTGGTCTCGCCGGTTTTCATCGACGCTTTATGGGCCAGTACGCCACTCTCGCTGCTCCTCTCACCGATTTACTTCGTTCCACTAAATTTTCTTAGAGTACAGAGGCTGACTTCGCCTTTACAAGATTAAAACAGATAATGACCGACATGCTGGTCCTGGCTTTGCCATATTTTACAAAACATTCATCATTGAGACGGATGCATCTGGTGTTGCTATTGGTGTTGTACTTTCGCAGAATGGTCATCCTCTAGCCTTCTTTAGCAAGAAAATGTGTTCCCGTATGCAAGCTTCATCTGTTTATGTGCGGGAAATGTATGATGTTACAGAAGCAATCAAAAAGTGGCGTCAAAATCTCATAGTACAATGGTTCCATATTTATACAGATCAAAAGAGTCTCCGAAATTTGTTGTTGTAGAAGATTCAAACTCCTGAACAACAAAAATGGGCTTCCAAACTTCAAGGGTTCAACTTTAAGATATTCTACAAACCTGGTCGCTCCAACTTGGTAGCTGACGCTCTAAGTCAGAAGTTCTCTAATGAAGCCTCCTTGTTGCTCAGTATTTCTTCCCCAATTCCTGATTTGATTACTCATCTCCAACATTACTATGCAACAGATCTTCAAGGACAAGCCCTTGTACAACACAAAGAATCAGACGAGAACAATCATTACAAGTTCATAAATGGACTTTTATTTTTCAAAGACAAAATTTGCATACCTGACTGTGATAGGTTACGCCTGGCCCTCCTCCATGAGTTTCATGACATACCTACAGCAGGCCATTCAGGAGTCCAACCCATAACTGCAAGACTAGCAGCATCCTTTGCTTGGCCGCGCCTTTACACAGATGTCAAAAATTTCATTAAACTTTGCTCTGTCTGTCAACATAATAAGTATCAAACACAAAAGAAAAAAGGTTTGTTACAACCTCTCCCTACCCCTAACCAAGTTTAGGAGGAGCTTACCATGGACTTTGTCACCCACCTTCCAAATTCTTTTGGCCACACCGTTGTCTGGGTAATATGCGATTGTCTCACGAAGTACGTCCACTTCATTGCTCTGCCCACAAGGTTCACCGCTGCAGACTTAGCATCACGCTTCTCGGTGGAGATCTATCATCTGCATGGCGTTCCCAAGTCTATAGTCTCTGATCGAGACCCTTTGTTCCTCAGCACGTTTTGGAAGGAACTGTTCAAGGCATAAGGCACAACACTTAAGTTTAGTACTGCCTACCATCCTGAAACCGATGGTCAAACAGAAGTAGTTAACAGAAGTCTTGAACCATACCTTTGGTGTTTTACTAGTGATCAACCCAAAAAATGGTACAAGTTCTTGCTTCTGGCGGAGTTCTGGTACAATACCTCCTTTCATTCAGCTATCCAGATGACACCATTTACTGCGTTGTATGGTCGTCCTCCCCCTTCCATACCAGACTACCTCGCGGGTTCTTCACTATTGCCTTCCTTAGATAATTCTTTGCTACAAAGACAGGATATTCTTAATCAACTTAAGAGTAACTTGACAACTAGCAGAAAAAATGGTAATCCAAGAAAATAAAAAAAGACTCGACTTTACCTTTGAAGTAGGTGACGCTGTTCTTTTACGCCTACACTATTATCGCCAACAGACGGTGGAGAACAGAACTTCACAAAAACTGGCCAAGAAATTTTACGGCCCTTTTACAGTTGTGTGACGCGTTGGAGAAGTTGAATACGCCTTGGATCTTCCATCACCATCACGGATTCACCCTGTTGTGCATGTCTCGTTGTTACGGCCTTATTTTGGTGAACAAGAAACTCAAGGCTCTTGACTTCCAATGGGTATTTTTGATCTATTTTTGAAAGAAGGTTTTATAAGAAGTGTTTTTCAGGGAAGCAAGACACTTAAGGAGAAAACTCAAATTTTGAGAACATCTGATGAAACTCAACATGCAGAGGCACCGCTTTTGAAACAAAAAAATAACAAAGTACCAATGGAACCAAATGCTGAACAAAATAATTCTTCCAAGACTATTTTTAATGCACCTGCCTGGCACCCACGTGACACTCTGCAAACCGTGTCCACCACTCCTCTTTCAACGGTCAAAAACCCTATTCCTTCATCAAACCCCACACGCCACCTCACCCATTTATCCTCCCCTCCCCACTTTAATTCTGATACCACATACCCTTTATACTCCACCGGGTCCCACAAATCCCAACAAAATCCACCTAATCCTCCTATAAACCCCATTTCCCATATTCCAACACAAACTACTCATAACTCTTCTCTCACCCACGTGAAAACCCCTAGGTTTCCCACTTCCCAAAATTCTGCTTCTCCTTCTCCTCTACACTTTTCACCTTCCCCACCTAACCCCACTTCCCCATTAATTAATACACATTTCCCAATTCTTGTTACTCCATCGTCCAATTCTAACCAAAGTCGCCTCACCATTTCCAATTCCCCTTCCACTGTGCCACGTCATGTTCCGGTTTTGGACCTTGAGGACAAGGTCCTTCTTGGGCCCAGGAGTATTGATAGCATGCTGAAGCAAAGGCCCATAAGAGATAAGAAAAAGCCGACATGGCTTAAGGACTGCATTGAATATTAGTATGAGGTGTATTAGAAATTATGTTTTAGTAGTGTATTGGACCCTTGTCTGTTAGTGGTCCAGGCCCATTATTATTAGTAACCCTACTATTTAAACTATAGTGTTTGGTTGTACCAGCTGAAAAAATGAAAATGTTCAAGTTATTTTATGTTTGTCTTCCTTACCTAGCTTAGATTTGATTGTTTCCTTAGTAAGATCTATCAGATACTTGTGTTAATTTTACCTGTTAACTATAGACATGTATTAAGATAATAGAATTGTACATGGAAGGTTATCGACAATATTGAAAGCTTTCATTTGAAAAGGATACTGTTAGCAGGGGAGGGTGGTATGTGAATTATCTTGCAAGAAGTCTTACACTCTCACATTATCTGATTATTAGAGTCGACCCAACACTTGATTGAATCATGCTCTTCGTTATGTGCTTGGCTTGGCTGAACTTCTCACAAATTTTCCTTAATATTATGAACTTGGCACATTGGCAGGAAAAAGCAGGAATTATTGATATAGGTCCTGGTAAAGGTAACATCTTATACATTCACAATGTCTGCACGTGAATAATATACTCCAATTTTATCTTCCTTTAAATATTCGTGGAATACATGTTTAAAATTTGTATGATTATGTGAAATGTGTTCATATAATGTTAGTATAATGTTAGTAGGACAATGAAGCAAAGGATGGCCCATAAGTTGAAACATATATTAAAAGCCTGTTGCTCTTGAAGAATTAAGAGATGTAGCCTTTATTTTTCTGCTTCACACAATGTCATACCATCTCATCATAGAGCCATTGTACATCATATTTAGTTGTTTATTTGACTTAACACACTACTACAAATAATACATTTCATGACAACGCTTTCACCTCACCCAACATAAAACTGAGGTATAATTCTAGGAAGCGCCATGATTTATTTATTTAAAAAAATAATAATATCTATTTCCTCAAATATTGAATATAATTGGGGGGAAAAGCAATTCATGACATCTTTTGAGTCCAAGCAAAAACACTTTAAGTGTTATTTCTTTTTATTTAATTTTTAATTTGTTAATTAATTAATTTATTCCTTCAATTTAGTTAATAACCAAGGGGTTAGATTTTCCTATAAAAGCACTCGTTTATTAAGTTTTACCCTAAACCTAGCCACTCCAATCTCGTATGCATCATTCTTTAGGATGGATTGCAAACCTGAAAAAAATCTTTAAAGTTATGTGTTGTATGTTGTTCTTCTAACATTAACCTTGAACAAAACTTTTTTTCAGCTTTTGCAATCCATCTCATATAATGATATTTTTATGTTGTTGTTGTTTTTGTTTTTACCTCTCTTGCAAGACCATTGTTATATTTTGGGATAACCTTCATATGTTGTCAATAAAATAAAACACTCCATGATTTATTGCTTTCCTCTGTTGACAATGTTGAGAAATTTATTCCTAAATATATTGTATATTGCACACAGTGAAAGTGGTGAATGGTAAAAAAAATTGAAAAAAGAAACATTACATGTTACTTCAATTGTTGTAAATTGATGTCATAAAAAACAAACCAAAATATGAGAAAAAGATTGAGTTTCTTAAACAAACACAAGAAACCCTATTAGGTTTTACAAAAGATAGAGAATAAGGAAGAATAAGAATAAGAATTGATTAAAACTGTTTTTCTATTCACTTACTCAATAAGGGTTCAAAGATTACAAGTGAATACCAACAATTAACCTCTCTACACAACCTGAGAGAACTGGTCTATCTATAGACTACTAAGCTAACTTATGCTACAAGTTAACTTAACAATTGGTCTTACAAGCAAAGCCCAATTCGACATGCTAACTTAAACACAAAGCTAACATATTTTGACAACATGCTTGAACAAACTTTGACTCCAGCATGTGCAACTCATGTCGAACCATGAAAATATTTGTGTCGACACTAGAGTTCGATCCAAATACCACAAATCTCCACCTTGGAACAAACTCTACACTAATAAGGGAACAAACTAGTTTTCATCATGTAACTTTATCAACTCCATACAGTGGAAAAACTTGCCACTTGGCAATGTCTTGATAATCATATCAACAACATTGTCATCAGTCGAAACCTTCAGCACTTGGACTTCTCCACACTCAATTATCTCTCTAAGAAAGTGCAGCCTCACATCGATGTGCTTGGTTCGCTCATGATATGTTGAATTCTTAGACGGGTGTATTGCACTTTGACTATCACATTCAACAATGATAAATCGACCTTGAAGTTTCAGCTCCTTAGCGAAACCTTCCAACCACAATGCTTCTTTCATAACTTTAGTAAGGGAAATATATTCCACTTCAGTGGTTGATAAGACAACAACCTTCTGAAGTGTCGATTTCCAATTGATTGTTGTGCCGAACATAGTGAACACATATCCAAAAATAGATTTTCTGGAATCCATACAACCTGCATAATCAGAGTCGACAAATCCTTCGATTTCGACTTCGCTATCATCACCACAGGCTCCACCATAAATTAGGACTATGCTCAGAGGCTCATTGATGCACCTAATAATCCACTTTAATGTTTGCCAATGTGTATTTCCAGGATTAGCCATATACCTACCTACAAGGCTCACTCCGTACGCTATGTTTGGACTCGTACAGACCATAACATACATCAAAGAACCTACTATACTAGCATATAGAATGCTATTCATATAGGCTCTTTTGACTTCAGTACTATGACTTTGAGTCGAACTCAGATTGTATTGAGGATTAGTTGATGTTAGAACATGCTTTGAATTCGACATACCGAACTTGTCGAGAATCTTCTTCAGGTATGACTCTTGAGATAAGCATAATCTCGAATGCTTTCTATGTCTCCGGATGTCAATCCCAAGAATTCTGGAGGCAGCTCCCAAATCCTTCATGTCGAACTCCTTATCGAGTTCAGCCTTCACCATCATAACATCTTCAACATTGTTACTTTCTATGAGGATGTCATCCTCATAAAGCAACAAAATAACAAGTGAATTTCCAGGTCAAAATCTGAAGTAAACACAATGGTCGAACTGGCTCCTAGTGAAACCAATGTGTGCCATGAACTTGTCGAATCTCCTATTACATTGTCGAAGAGATTGTTTTAGACCATACAAAGACCTATTTAGCTTGCACACATAACCTTCCTTTTCCTTTTCTGCATACCCTTTAGGTTGCCTCATCAGGATTGTTTCATCTAGATGACCATACAGGAAAGTTGTCTTCACATTCATCTGTTCAAGTTCTAGGTCAAACTTTGTCACCATGGCTAACAATATTCTAATGGATCCATGCTTTAAAACAGGTGAGAACACATCATTGAAGTCGATACCTTCTTTCTGAGTGAACCCCTAACAACCAAACTTGCCTTAAAACGCTTCGATATCACTAATTCGATTCCTTCCTTAACCTTGAAGATCCACTTACAGTTGACTAACCTGGCCCTTGCAGGTTTCTTGATCATCTCCCAAGTGTTATTATCATGAATAAATTTCAACTCATCATCCATGGCTTTCAGCCATTCAGTCTTGTCTCGACTCCTCATAACTTCCTTATAGTCTCTAGGTGCTTCGTTCAGAACCTCACTTGTAGAGATTAAAGCATAAGCTATAAGATGTGCATAACCAAGTCTCTAAGGTGGCTTGATGACTCTTCTCAACTTGTCTCTTTCCCGCAGGTAGTCATTATCGGTCTCCTCAACTTCGACAGTTGCTTCTGCATCTTCTTCGACTTCATCCGAGTCATGCAATTCAGCATCATTATGCTCCACCTCAACAGGAATCTCTTATTGTTTCAGCTCATCTTCAAAGATTTTTGAACTTCGACCAATGTCATCAATTTTCTTGAAAGTCATCTCAACTTTATTGAAAACTACATCTCGACATGTGATACACCTCCTATGACCTGGCTCTAGGCACCACAGCCTATAAGCTTTGACTTCTTCAGGGTATCCAAGGAACATACATCTTAGAGCTTTAGGTTTGACCTTGTCTTTCCTAATATGAGCATAGGCTAAACAACCAAATAATCTAAGTCTGTCAAGACTAGGTGGATGTCCCGACCAGACTTCTTCAAGTGTCTTAATTCCCAAGGCTGTCGAGGGACATTTATTTATCAAATATGCTATAGTTGCAATAACTTCTGCCCAAAACACCTTCTTCAATCCTACACTTACCAACATGCACCTCACCCTTTTCTAGAATGGTTTGATTAAACCTTTCATCCAAACCATTTTGTTAGGGAGTCTCTACAGTATTTTTGTATCTTGCAATACCAGACAAAGCACAATAGTTGTCGAAAGCCTCATTGTAAAATTAAAGACCATTTTTGGTCCTTAACCTTTAAACCTTCGTTCTAGTTATATTTTCAACCAGAGTCTTCCAACTTTTGAAATTTTCAAAAGTTTCATCCTTAGTCTTCTGGATGAATACCCATAACTTTCTGGAGTAATCATCAACTATGGATAGAAAATAATTTGCACCTGGGCATGAAGGATTCCTTGCAGGTCCCCAAAGATCAGCATGAATGTAATCAAGGGATTCATGTTCTCTTTGTTTACTGTTCTGGACTGGCCCAATGGCTAGGCACGACCCAATCCGCTTCTACTCCCAGAATGGCCCAATTGCCTAAGTCCAGCCAATCTAGGGCATTATTTACCTTTCTGCCCCTCTACTGGGGAAGACTGGTTGGTTGACCTCCAGAGTTAGCTACCCCTCCTCAGCATTTCCTGCCCGTCACACACGGTTTCACCATCCAGAAACATTCACGGCGCATGTGCCCGCAACTGTGCCTCTTCCCGTGGAAACGGCTAGTTTTGGGCACCTCTGCCCGTCCTAACATCTATTTTCTGGCAGTTACCTATTCTTTGGGGAGCAAATATCTCTCCCCGAAAATAGGGACCAATGGCCAAGCGCTGGGGGCATTATAAAAACCCTCTCATTTGAGAGGGTCATGTATTCTAAATCATTCTAAGACATACATACTTTGTACTTGCCTTATTTTCTCCTGATCATTACTTTAGCATCGGAGTGCCTTTCAGGTACACCTGCCTCCTTATCTTTCACATCCGGCATTGCAGACGCAGTCTCTGGCCCACTTCAGGTTCTGATCAGCAGGTAAGATCAGTGGCGCCATCTGTGGGAACTCTGTTATCCCCGTCTTTCTTCACTTGTAGATTCAAGACCAAAATAGTTCTTCCAAGATTCCAATCATGGCCAGCCATAACAATGTCCACGATGCTCGCAACACTGCCTTCCTCCCCATCAGCAAGACTGATACTGACGGAGCAACCCCCTTTCTTGGGAGCGAAGTCCATCAGCATAGAGATTGAACCACCGCGTATCCCTTCCTCGTTCGCGTTGATCACATTGAGGTCCAGCCCTTCCAGGACCACCAGCCTGTTCCGGTTCCGCCCAATGCCGACCCGGCCATAGCCCTCACCAAAACCAACCTCCTAATCCTCAGCAGAACATGAGGATTAGAGCCCTAGAAGAGTCCAGTCTTCCAGGATCCCTTCCGCCGAGGAAAAAACGCTGGAGATCTCAGAGTCCTCCTCCCCGGCGTGAAAGAGACCACCGGGCACCACCAGAGCCAGAGTCCTATGAAATTAGAAAGCGCGACCATATCTCCCCTCGGAGCCAATACTCCCCAGAGACCAAGAAGACCAGAAGAGACCCAAGAGCAGAGCCCTAACATTCGCCTTCGCCCAGATCCAAGGGCCGAGCACAAACCCCATCTCCCCATCGAGATCATTGTCATACCCTTGGACGGAGTACCTGTTCTCCGTCATGGTCCAGCAGCAGCAGTGACGACGAGCCTCGTGGCCCGTTGTCCCAAGAAATCATGGCCATGCGCCTACCAAAGGGGCTGGAGAAACCCCCATCCCAGGGCATGTACGATGGCACTACAGATCCTGACGAGCACATCAAGAATATCGATGTGTTACTCGATTACTGTGGCATCATAGGCGCCATAAAATGTAGATTGTTCCCAACCACACTGAGGAAGGGAGCAATTATTGGTACAAGAAGCTCCCCGACGAATCCATCACATCCTGGAGACAGTTGGAGAGAATGTTCTCCAGGCACTTCACAGCCTCCCGTCGTCACCCAAATACCAAAGCCTCCCTTGAGGCCCTCTTTCAAGGTAAGTATGAACCTCTCCAAGCCTTTGTCGAAAGGTTCAACAAAGAAGTCGTTCAAGTCTCTACGACCGACGATATGAAGAAGTTTTTGCTTGAGCGAGGACTTCGTCCCCGCAAGGAATTTGCCAAAGCAGTTGGCATAGAGACTCCGGCGACACTGGACACCTTCCTCCTCAAGCCACAAGCGTACATCCAGTACGAGGAGAAAGAAGCTGCTAGCTCCTCCCGTGACTCAAGGCACCAAGAGAGTGTCAGGTCCTCTAAGCACGACGACCCCTCGACATTTCGTCAGGGAGAGAGAAGATGGGAAGACCGCCCACGGGAGCCCAGGGACAACAAAGGGCCTTCTGGCCATTTTCATGAATATATTCCACTGACCGTCTCCCGAGAGAAGATCCTCTCCGAGTGCGCCAACTCGGAGCTTTGACGAGCAGGGGTCCGATTCCTGAAACAGATATCGGCCAAGCCAAATACTGACAAGTTAAAGTATTATCGGTTCCACAAGAGCCACAGCCATATGACCGACGATTGCATTTATCTAAAGGATGCCATTGAGATACTGATCAGGGACGGGCACCTGAAACAATTTTCCAAGAAGAAGGATACTCCCCGACAAGACACCCAGGAGTCAAAGAAGGTCGAGGAGGAAGTGCCTTCCTCGGAGGAGACTAGTCTTTAGGTCTCCATGAGCATCTCGCGGCCTAAGGATTTCTACGTTCCTGAGGGACTCAATGCCCCTCCCTATTTTTCTGCGCATAGCCCTTGGGAGACCTTTGTCTCCACCATGGTCATCTCCGGAGGGGGCTTCAACAAGGTTACTATGGGATCCGTCAAGAGGAATTTCAAACATCGTCTCAGCACAAGCTTGAACTGGAGTTCCACGTTGGATAAGGTACAGGGAGATTCTGTCCCCATCACCTTCCACCGTGAGGAACTCCTTGGAGGGGCTCCCAACTCCAGCATAACTCTGCTCGTGAGAGTTCAAATGGCCAACTTCGACATCCGCCAAATCCTGGTCGACCAAGATAGTTCAGTCGACATCATGTATTCCCAGCTATTCTCCACCCTCCAGCTGGATGAGACACACCTGATGCCATACTTAGGCTCTGACCTACAAGGCTTTAACGGGTCAGTCACAAAGCCTTGGGAGTACGTGGAGTTGATCGTGACTTTCGAATTTGCAGAAATGGCCAGGTTCATCAAAGTCCAGTTCTTGGTCATCGACTGCCCTTCTCTCAACCAAAGATCAGCATAAATGTAATCTAGGGATCCATGTTCTCTTTGTTTACCTTTGTTAAACCTCATTCTACAGGATTTGCTAAATACACAAGGTTCACAAAACTCTAGTTTTTCGACCTTATCACCACACAGCAGATTTTGTTTCGACAATTCGACCAGGCCTCTTTCACTGATATGGCCAAGTCTCTTGTGTCATAGCTTAGTCTTCTACACAGGTTTCGTGGATGCCATATCTGCTGAACCACTTACAACCTCAGCCTCAAGGGTATACAAGCCTTGTTTCTTCACGCCTCTCAAGACTTCCTTCGACCCCATCATTACTCTTAGGAAGTTTTGCTTTCCTTTGAAAACATATTCTTTCTTGTCGAATTCACCAAGAGAAATCAAATTCCTCTTAATATCAGGTACATATCTAACATCATTCAATAGCCTTATTGACTCATCATGGAGCTTGAATCTCATAGATCAAATACCTGCAATTTTGCAAGCTTTGTTGTTTCCCAACAACATTGATCCACCATCTTGATCACACAATTCCTCAAACATGTCTTTGTTTGGAGTCGTGTGCCAAGTACACCCTAAATCCATAATCCACTCCTTGCTAGAGTCACTGCTTGATACCACCAAGACATCAGATGTTTCATAACCATCTTGCACAATGGGTGCATTACCATTATCCTTTCCACCATGATTGTTCAGTCGATCTGGGCATACTTTTCTTGTATGACCCTCCTTCTTACAATGATAACATTGAATAGCAATATTTTAAAACCTGGACTGTTCCGGCCGATCGAACCGGTTAGACCATGAGCCAGAGAGTAGAGCAGTCTGTAACACCCTACTCTACCCATTCGTATAAAAATAGAAAATACGAAAATATTGCAGAAATAAATCAGAGTTAATACATGTAGGATGCTACATTCAACAAAACATCAACATGAAGTATTAAATCACTTCACATCTTATTCATTAACTAAAACCAAATACTTTAATTAAACAGCGGAAGTAAATCAATGGTTTAGCATTAAAGCTTCAATTACATCAAAAGCTCCACATAACACGTGGTTCATCAACAATTAAACAAAACCAGATACGTAACCAATACAATATTCAGATAATAAAAGAAAACACAAAAATCCCCATCCTGCCTGTGTTGTGTATCAGAGCGACTCCTAAGACTCGACCAAATTGCAACACAATGCTCCAAGCACTACTTAGGTACCTGGTCATCTGTACTCCCCAAGAAGCGCAGACATAACAGACAAAAAAGGGGTGAGAACTACATTCAATAAATATATGGTGAAAAACATATGCTAAGGAGTAGTTCATACACAAAGCACCAATCATATAATTACCACGCACATACAAGTTCCACATCATCATTCGACATAAACAACCCACATTCAATCATATATATACAATGCGACTCAACTGACACAACATAATGCATGAGGTACCATCACAATCACATACGGTTGACCCTAGAACCCGATTCCCATCGGAATCTGGATAAGTCGTATATGTTCCTCTGAACTACAACTTATCTCCACACGACTCCCACATAGAGTATGAATAAGACTAGCCACCCATCATGGATTCCCACCTAGCTCATCTCCAGATAACATGATATGAATGCATGACACAAATTATGCACAACGTAATAATTAATCGAGCATAATTTCACGATCCTCAATGATCACACACGAGCCACATGCTCACCGTAATTCTCTCCAGAATTACCACCACAACATAAGACCGTCCACACACGACAATCTTGGCTCACACACCCAACACGTCTCAACTAGACATTCTCATAAAAACCCCACACATTATCCTATTTAATGTTATTACCAGTTTCTCCTATGTCTAATCATACCATATTAGTCTTACGGATCAAGAGAAATTGTATTACACGCGAAATCAGGACCGAAATCGCAAAAACAAGAAATTTGCACCACGGCTCTACCCATATGCATATGGCCCTCTCCCTATGCCCCAAGCTTGCGTATCCTACGTGAATGGCCCCACTGCCCAGGCCTCCATACGCGTATTGAATCATGCCGTACGCGTATGGCCAAAGGCCATTTCTCTCAAAATTTCCCTCAAAAACTCACCATACGCATAAGGTTACTCTCATACGCGTATGGACCCCTCCTTTACGTGTATCATACGCGTACGACCATAAGGCCGTGATGGCTTGGGTACGGAGTGCGTATTACCCCCTGGGTGTGTCCCCCATATGCGTATGGTCTCCCCCCATACACGTATGACCAGAGAGCATGCCAAAATCTCAAAATTCGCATCTACACGAGTTCTCACACATTGAAACCCATTCCAACACCTAAATCAAATCCAAAATCATCTTTATTTCAGTTTAATCTCAACGTTCTAACTTTACTTCATGGTTTCATCATTTTTATCAACATTTTATGTGTTAAGAACCTATTTTTCGTCAATCCCATAAATCTCAAATTTCCAGATCTGTTTTGATCGTGAAGGCTGGACCAGATCCTGTAGAATCAGGCCGTCAAGTGCGTCAGGGATGCTGGTCGTATGGAGAGGGGGAGGGGGTGTACCTGCAAGGTACTCCGACGCTCAAGTGAGAAAGGGTCAGAGAAAAGGGGTAAGTACAAAGTATGAATTCTTAGGGTAAATATTAGATACCTGACCCTCTCAAGTGAGAGGGTTTATATAGAGCCCCCAGCGCGTGGCCAACTGTCCTATTTTCGGGGCGAAATAACCATTTTCCCCAAAGAATATGTAACTACCCAAACTAGCCATTATGTCGGGCAGGGTTCCCAAAACTAGTCGTTGTGTCGGGCATAAGCATGGTTCCGGGCACCTGCCCATAGCAGTTCGGGGAGGAATGAAGCCGTGCGTGACGGGCAGTAATTCCGGGGAGGAATGTTGCATTCCTTGCCTGGTTGGAGGGGTAGAAAGGTAACTTTTTCCCCTCTGTGGATTGGACTTAGGCAATTTGGGCCGCTCTGGAGCAGTGGCGGATTGGGCCAATTCTAGCCATTGGTCCAGTCTAGAACAGAAGCCCCCCAAGTCGTTGCTCCCGAGCATGGGAGTGATGACTTAAGGACTACTCGTTGCTCTAGGGAGCCAGTATAGAGTCGTCGTTTGAGGACGAGGAGGATTGTCTCAAAGTGCTCATGACCCCAGATGTTCGTGAGATTCGTGGTCGTGACCTTATTGCCCGGTGTTCGGGGAGACAAAGGGTCAGACAGAATTGGAAACGTTGGGTTGCCACGTGTGCCTCGAGCTCTGTGTAGTAGTTAATAGGCAATGATGGCTAGTGGGTAGTCATTATGGCCTACGAGCGCGTGGTTGCACGCGCCCCTTTGTATAAAAAGGGGAAAATCGTTCCATTTGGGAATTTTTCTTCATGATTTCTCTTCGTCTCCTTCAAGTTCTTACCCGTCACCGTCTTCTGCCTTTCCGACCACCGTTGCAGGCTTCCGAGCAACACCTTTTTCTACTCAAAACAAGTAAGTGTTCTGATCCCTTGCTTGTTCTACTTCTGTTAGTTGTTAATGGTAGATTGCATGCGGTTAGGGCTATCTTTAGAGGATAAAACGAGTGAGTCTCTGACGATTGTTGGTGGTGGACGGTGGTTGTGCCATTTTTCTACTTCTGACATGTCACCGGACGTGTCTGCGTGCTCCAGTTAGGAGGGCGGTTGATGGCGTCGTCGCGATGGCGACGCTTGCGTAACCGTCATGATTTTTAATTTTCTGAACGAATGATGAGTTTTCTGGCAGAATAACTCCAGATTCAGGTAAAGCTTCGTGATTTTCGGCGGAGCTTCAAACGGAATCTGGGATTGAGTGCGGGGAAGCTCCTCGTCAGTCGATGATATGTTTCGAGCGGCTCCTCGCGGGGAGGTTCCAACCTTTCCTTTGATGTTAGGGCTTAGGCCGGGGACACTATCCTTAGCCCTTTGCGCGCCCTTTCACTTGACTCAGCAGTGGAAGGGTGGATTTGATTTGCTGTCGAATTCACTTTTTTCTCTGCTTTTCAGGTGATCGACATGATGACGGGGCCAGATAGAAAAGTTATTTTAGACACCTCTGATGAGGAAACAGGTTCCTCGGACAAGAGTAGCTCGAGGGCTTCGAGCTCGTTGGCTTCGAGCTTTCCCAGTGATGTCGGGGAAGAAGAGGTTCGGGATGATATGGACGAGGATGTTGCTGATGATTCAGCGGAGGAATGGGAGGTGCCGAGCCTGCTGAGCACGTGTCCAAGCTTGCGGGGGACGCTTTTAGTGTAGTCGGGCCGGAGGGAGAGTGGAAGGTGCACTTCCCTTCCAAGGGCGAGCGGGTCAGCACAAACTTCAGGGACCGCTTTACGATGTACGAATATGCCTTCAAGGAGCTGGGCTTGAGGCTTCCGTTCACCGATTTCCAGCAGTCAGTGTTTGAGCATTTGAGGTTGGCCCCCACGCAGCTGCATCCGAACTCTCTGGCCTTTATTCGGGCGTTTGAGTTGGTGTGTGAGCATCTTGCTATAGGGACTACTCTCCCTCTGTTCTTCACTATCTTCCATCTTCAGCGGCAGCTGTCGGGGAGGAAGTACGACTGGGTTTCGTTGAAGCAGCCCAGCAAGCTGTTCAAGCCTTTTTCGGAGTCAATAAGGACGTTCAAGGAACGTTATTATGTCGTTGAATCCTTGTCCGAAGCTGCCCAGGACATCACATATGTCTGGGAGATAGAGGTTGACGAGGACGGGAATGAGCTGCACGATGAGGAAGGGGAGTATATTGGGCGAAGACTTTACAAGTTCCCCATCCACTGGTCACCCGACCACTTCACCAGGGAGCCCAGTGATTATGTCTTCCAACCGAGCGAGCTGCTCGGGCAGGACACCGTGGCGTATGAGGCGCTGGTGAACTGGGTCAACTCCTTCCGGCTTGCTGAGTGCTGGACGAGCAAGGGCAGTCTGATCTTCGAGGAGGACGGGAGCTAGAGAGTTGAGCGTAGATTCATCAACGTCAAGGCACTGCTGGAGTGCAAGACTCCCGAGGACGCTGAGAAACTGCTCGGTAGTCTTAGTTATTTAGATTTTGTTCATGTCATTTCTTTTTCTCGTATCTAACGCGTTCGTGTTTTGTTTGTGCAGGTGAGATGTCTCAGGCTCATGATCGGGTTGTGAGGAATGCTCTGGCGAGGAACAAAGTTGGAACGGCTCCTCTGAAATCTCGGTTTGCTGGTGCCCGTGTTCCTCCTCCGGCGCAATCTGCTGCGGGGACCTCCACTTCTCCCACTCCTGCTTCCCGGGGATCTCCCCTGCCTTTAGTCGGGCGTCCTAAGCGGCCAAGGGTAACTGATGCCGTGGACCTTACTCGGGTAGCGGAGAAAGGAAAGTTCGAGCTTTCTCCGTGCATCCTTGATAGGAGGTTTTTCGAAGGCAACTCTTTAGTCGTTCCCCGGGCGGAATCTCTTCGATTGGAAGGTATGGATCGCCCGAGCAAGAGGGCGCTGGTGGCCCAAGACGCTTCTGCCTTGGTCAGGATGCTCGAGATGGCGGTTGTTTATGCTGAAGGGGACTCTGCGACTGAGTCCGAGCTCAACGCTACCCGTGCTTCCGTGGCATCCCTCAAGGAAGAGGTTAAGGGTGCTGGCGAGGCTCGGAAGAAGGCTGAAGAGGAGGCGGCCAGGCTGAAGGAGGAGAACTCTACGTTGGCGGCGGAGAAAAAAGCTACCGAGGAGCTGATCAGGGAGCTGAGGCCGGTCAATGCCCCGGGTGCCGACGAGGCAGACGATGTGAGAAATTTGAAGACTAGATCCGAGCTAGTTGCTAGTATACTGCTGGTCGAAGATGATGGCATCGCCATTGCAGAGGAGTCCTTCGAAAACGTCGTGGCTCAGTTGCGGGTGGTGAACCCTGGGCTTGAAATTTCTGCCGAGGGTACTCACTACCTGGGTCACGTTGAGGATGGCCGTATTGTCGTGCCCAATGGTGTCCTTGGAAGTACCTCCGAGGATCAGCCTGCAGAGGATCAGGGACCCGAGCCAGAGCCTGCCGAGCATGCTGATGAGTGAGGAGTTTGTTATTTTGATGTTGTTGTATTTTGTTCGGCCTGCGTGTCGTGGAATCATTGTAATTTATTTTCTTTTCGGGGGGACTTGGCCCCCGTTTGATGTAATTAAGCACAATTGTGGCCCTCGTGGTCACCCATTATGTTAACTTATAATATTTCTGGCTTTGTCCTCTGCATGATTTTACTTGCGTTTATTTTTGCTAAGCGTTGTATGCATGCTCGTTGTGAATGTATGTCCGCCCGTGATAGGAGGTATTTGACTTGTGTGAGTATTTTTTTGGGGATTTCTCGTAATAAATGTGTTCGGCAGTGTGGGGAACTGGTCGAACTACCGGGGAATGTCCTGGCGGGGAGCGGAGCTCAGGTCGCGTTTGAGGCCTGAGTTCACGGTGTGAACGTCCCATCGCGAGCTGGGGTTCTGCCAACCGTGGTACTTTGACGACGGCGATGCTCGATCGAGGACCGCTGTCGAGCAATTACCCGACTCGTTAATGAGCGGGGTTATACTTTAATCGTATGCGACGCTTATACCTAGACGTGCATAGTGGTCGGTGGCTGACGTTAGTCGTTACGACGGGCCGAACCGATAATTTAGTTGTAATATTGTTTTAGCTTTTCAGCGTTCCATGGTCGAGCAAGTTCTTCCCCAATGAGATGTTCTAGGTAGTAGGCCCATTTTCCATTTTTGCCCGGACGCGATAGGGTCTTTCCCAGTTGGCTGCTAGTTTGCCTTCGCGAGAGTCTTTGTGGTTTCTTCTTAGAACAAGGCTTCCCACGTCGAACTCTCGCCGTATCACCTTGGCGTTGTGCCTGATGGTAATTTTTTGTTTTAGTGAGGCTTCGCGGAGGGCTGCCCCGGTTCTGATCTCCTCGATGAGGTCGAGCTCTTCTCTCATAGACTCGTCGTTCATCTCCTCGTCTAGGGGCGACTCTGTCCGCCTAGAGGGCACGTGAACTTCGACGGGAATTACAACCTCGGTTCTGTATGCTAGACGGAAAGGTTTTTTCTCGGTCGTTGAGTGTGGAGTCGTACGGTATGCCCACAACACGCTGTGCAGTTCCTCGACCCATGCCTTCTTTGTTTTGTCCAGCCTTCGCTTAAGGCCTCGAAGGATGACTCGGTTGGCCACTTTAGCCTGCACGTTTGTTTGAGGGTGCTCCACGGATGCGAAGTGCTGTTTCATGCCCAACTGGGCGACGAAGTCTTGGAACTTCCTGTCCGGGAATTGTGTCCCGTTGTCCGTTACTATCGCTTGGGGAACACCGAAGCGTGCAAGGATGTTTCATTTGTAGAAACGCAGGATATTGAGGGCAGTTATCTTGGCTAGAGCTTCTGACTCTATCCATTTTGTGAAATTGTCCACGTCCACTATAAGATATTTGTTCTGACTTGATCCTACCACGAAGGGTCCTAGGATGTCTAGGCCCCACCAGGCGAATGGCCACGGGGAAGACATAGCCTTGAGCTCGTTAGGCGGAGCCAGGTGCATGTCCCCGTGCCGTTGGCATTTGTCGCATTTCTTCACGTGTTCTCTCGCGTCGCTTTGCATGGTCGGCCAGTAATATCCTGCACGGAGAGCCTTTCGAGCAAGGGACCTCCCGCCAAGATGTTGGGCATTGATTCCTTCGAGGATTTCACGCAGGATGTGTACGACCATTTCCTCCTCGACACATTTGAGGAACGGAATGGAGAATCCCCGTCTGTAGAGTTTATCTTCGACCAAGACATAAGAGCAGGCTCTTCGCCTGATTGTGTTGGCCTCCTTTGGGTCGGAGGGAAGCTTGTCTTTGGCGAGGTAGTTATAGACGGGGGTCATCCAACAGTTGTTGTCGCCGATCACTTGCACGTCTAGTGTCGGGGAGGCCTTCTCGATGCTGGGTCAAGGAAGCACTTCCTGTATGATGAACTTGTTTCCGCATTTCTTCTTCGTGCTGGCTAGTTTAGACAGCACGTCTGCTCGTACGGTATGTTCGCGAGGAACGTGCCTCACTTCCACTATTGTGAACTTCACCATTTCCTTCTTCACCAGAGCCAAGTATTCAGTTAGATTGTCGTTTTTGGCTTGGTATTCTCCCCGGACCTGGAGGGCCACAAGTTGTGAATATGTGCAAATGACGACTTCCTTTGCGCCCAGGTCCTTGGCTAGGCGTAACCCAGCGAGGAAGGCTTCGTATTCAGCCTGGTTGTTGGAGGTTGGGAAAGACAGTGTGAGCGATACCTCGACGATAATTCCTTTTTCGCTTTCCAGTATGATGCTCGCGCCGCTTCCTGCTGAGCTTGAGGCACCGTCGACGAAGATGGTCCACTTGCGCGTTTCGCTCGCGGGGGAGTCTGCGAATGTCATCTCCTCGACGAAATCGGCCAGAGCTTGGGCCTTAAGGGCTTTTCTGCCTTCGTATTGGATATCAAATTCGGACAGTTCTAGCGACTATTTGAGCATTCGGCCGACCATATCTGGTCGTCCGAGTAGCTGCTTTATGGGCTGATCTATTCGAACCACGATCGTGTGAGCCAGGAAGTAGTGTATTAGTCTTCTGGCTGCGTTGATGAGGGCAGCGCCACCTTCTCTATCTGCTGGTATCTTAACTCTAGTCCTTGCAATGCCTTGCTCGTGAAATAAATGGGCTTCTGCCCGTCAGGCGTCTCGCGGATGAGAGCAGCGCTCACAGCTTCTGTTGCTACGGCCAGGTGCAGGTACAACGTTTCGCCATTGTCCGGGCGAGAGAGGACCGGTGGCTCTGAGAGTGCTCATTTTAGATGGAGAAGGGCTTTGTCGCACTCCTCAGTCCATTCGAATGTTGCCTCTTTGCGGAGGAGTTTGAAGAATGGTAGGGCGTGCTGGGCGGACTTAGCCACGAAACGAGATAGTGATGCGAGCATCCTGTTGAGGGACTGGATGGATTTTTTGGACTTGGGCATAGGAAACTCGGAGAACGCCCGACATTTGTCGAGATTGGCCTCGATTCCTCGTTCTGTTAAGTAGAAGCCGAGGAATTTGCCTGCCCGGACACCGAACGTGCATTTCTCTGGATTAAAACGCATTTTGTATTTCCTTGCCTGTTCGAAGACTTTTCGTAGATGGGCGGTGTGATCGGTTTCCTCGTGGGATTTTACGATCATGTCGTCCATGTAGGCTTCGAGCATGTTGCCTGTTTCTCCCCGGAACACTTTGTTCATCATTCGTTGGTACGTTGCTCCAGCGTTCTTCAAGCCGAAGGGCATTACGTTGTAGTAATAGTTGCCCGATTCGATCATGAAGGCCGTGTATTTTTTGTCGGACATTGCCATTGGGATTTGTTTGTAGCCCAAGTAGGCGTCCATGAACGATAAAAGTTTAAAACCAGCAGAATTATCAACAAGTTTATCAATATTGGGGAGGGGGAAGGCATCCTTCGGGCATGCCTTATTGAGATCGGTATAATTAATGCACATGCGCCATTTTCCATTAGATTTTTTAACTAATACAACATTGGACAGCCAAGTGGTGTACTTGGCTTCCGAAATAAATTTCGCCTCGAGGAGGTCCTTTACAGCTTTTTCAGCAGCCTCCGTTTTCTCCGGAGACAGCTTTCTCCTACGTTGTGCTACGGCCTTGATGGCCGGGTCAATTGTCAGTTGGTGATAGGCGGTGGATGGATCCAAACCGGGCATTTCCGCGGCGCTCCACGCGAAGAGGTCGGCATTCTCTCTGAGGCATGCTTTGAGCTGCTTCCTCGCGATGTCAGGCAGGTCAGCTCCGATCTTCACTCCCCGTTGGGGGTCTTTGCCGAATAGAACTATCTCAAAGTTACCATCCGGGATTGGGCGCATCGGATGGGAGTTGCTGCTGGATGACGTGGACGGGCTGGCTGAAGCTGCTCGTTCCTCCTGTTGGTCCTCGGGGAAGCGACTATCGAGGTCGATAGAGTCGACTTGGGGCAGAGGCTTGGCCTCCTCGGAGCTGCTTGGCAGTGCTGGCTTGCTCGACGCTTTAGGCTTGGGCGCAATGGCGTTGAGCCCCTTTGTAGCTGCTTCGAAACACCGTCGGGCAGCTTCTATATCCTCGTGGAGAGTGGCGACCATCCCTTTCGAAATGTAATACTTCATCTTCAGGTGGACGGTCGAGGGCACTGCTACCAACTCGGCTAAAGTTGGCCTTCCGAAAATGCATTAGTAAAGCGACGGGCAGTCGATTACCAGAAATTGCACCTTGATGGATCTGGCTATTTCAGCTGCTTCGGAGGTCACGATCAGCTCGACATAACCCCACGGCTTGGTCACAGACCCGTTGATCAGGTGTTCGAACTTTCGTTTAACGGACCCCACAATAATTTTGTTGAAACCCCTGCCAGAGATGACCATGGCAGAGGGGAAAGTCTCCCACGGGCTGTGGGCCGCGAAATATACAGGGGCGCTGAGCCCGTCAGGGACGTTGAAGTCCTCGGGTCGCGATATGGACATAGCGACCTGTATGTTGGAGTCTTCCGAGGAGGGTACCTCCTCCTCGACCTTCTTGGATTCCTGGGCGTCCTGCCGAGGAGTGTCCTTCTTTTTTGCGAACTGCTTCAGGTGGCCGTCCCTGATCAGTATTTCAATGGCATCCTTCAGATGGATGCACTCCTCCGTAATATGGCCGTGACTTTTGTGGAAGCGGTAGTATTTTGACTTGTCCACATTTGGTCTGTTCGGCAGCTGTTTGGGGAAGCGGACCCCGGCTTGTTTGAACTCCAAATTGGCACATTCGGTCAAAATCTTCTTCCTGGAAACGGTCAGGGGAGTGTAGTCATGGAAGCGCCTGGAGGGCCCTTTGCTGTCACGGGAGTCGCGGGGATGGTCCTTGTGCTTTCGTTCACCCCGACGAGATGTCGAGGCTTCTTCTCCTTTAGAGGCCCGAGCGTTCTCCTAGCGGCGAGATGCTCGGACGTTGCAGGCCGCAATCTTCTCTTCATACTGAATATGAGATTAGGCTTTGAGGAGGAGGGCGTATAAGTTCCTCGGTGGCGCGAGGCCAATGGCTTTAGAGAACTCGGAGTCCGGGCGAACCCCTTGTTCGAGCAGGAACTTCTTCATCTTATCTATCTTCGGGACCTGCACAGCTTCCTTGTTGAACCTCTCGATATATGTGCGGAGAGGTTCATCTTTCCCCTGGATTATGGCTCCAAGGGAGGCCTCAGTTTTGGGATGGCGGCGAGATGCTGTGAAGTGCCGCGAGAACATTCTGCCCAGTTGTTTCCACGAGGTAATGGACTCCTCGGGAAGTTATTTATACCATGTCATTGCTCCCTTCCGAAGCGTGGTCGGAACAGTCTGCATTTGATGGCGCCCCGTATGCCGCGGTAGTCTAGCAGCGCATCGATGTTCTCGATGTGCTCGTCT
Organism: Lathyrus tuberosus; assembly: GCA_022829125.1. NCBI lineage: Eukaryota > Viridiplantae > Streptophyta > Magnoliopsida > Fabales > Fabaceae > Lathyrus > Lathyrus tuberosus. The sequence continues at coordinate 1,648,376 of JALAZF010000414.1, read as the reverse complement.
GGGTCGGTGGTACCGTCGTATGTGCCAAGTGACGGGGGTTTCTCCAAGCCTTTTGGGAGACGGGTAGCCAAGATCTCCTGGGACAACGGGCCGTGAGGCTCGTCGTCGCTGCTAGAACTGGTGTATGATGGTGACCAGACGGGATGCTCGCGTCGGCGGTTCCTTCGCGGAGAAGGTGAGCTGTTCCTTCGAGGAGAAGGTGAGCGGTTCCTTCGAGGAGAAGGTGAGCGGTTCCTTCAAGGAGAAGGTGAGTGTGCCCGTCCTTTGGACTTGATCGAAGGAGATTCCTCGTTCCTTCGAGTCCTTTTGTGGTCATGAGCGTGCTGGTCACGCGGGGAGATCTGGTCGCGCTTTCGGGCTATGCGAGGATCATGCTCTTGGCGCAGTCTTCGGTCGATTTCTCTCTGTGGCTGCGGACTTCTTGATCGTCGCTGGTTCCTCCGCGTAGGAGGAGATCTTGGGAGGCCATGATCGTCGCTGGTTGATTGGAGAGCATCCTTGGTGCGATCTTGGGAGGCCATGATCGTGATGATGTTTGAGAATTGTTTTGATCTTCGATTACTGAGGAAAGAAAGATGGAGAGAACAAAGATTCCCATAGACGGCGCCACTGATCGTGAAGGTTGGATCAGATCCTGTAGAATCAGGCCGCCAAGTGCGTCAGGGATGCTGGTCGTATGGAGAGGAGGAGGGGGTGTACCTGCAAGGCACTCCGACGCTCAAGTGAGAAAGGGTCAGAGAAAAGGGGCATGTACAAAGTATGAATTCTTAGGGTGAATATTGGATACCTGACCCTCTCAAGCGGGAGGGTTTATATAGAGCCCTTAGCGCATGGCCAACGGTCCTATTTTCGGGGCGAAATAACCGTTTTCCCCAAAGAATAGGTAACTACCCAAACTAGCCGTTATGTCGGACAGGGTTCCCAAAACTAGCCGTTGTGTCGGCCATAAGCATGATTCCAGGCACCTGCCCATAGCAGTTCGGGGAGTAATGAAGCCGTGTGTGACAGGCAGTAATTTCGGGGAGGAACGTTGCATTCCTTGCCCGGTTGGAGGGGCAGAAAGGTAACTTTTGCCCCTCTGTGGATTGGACTTAGGCAATTTGGGCCGCTCTGGAGCAGAGGCGGATTGGGCCAATTCTAGCCATTGGTCCAGTCCATAACATGTTCTATATCAGAACTCAGTAACATAGAATCAATTTGCACGAATTTACTGTTCGAATTCAACACATATCACAAATTCACACATACATGCATTCACATCAAACATTACTTAAACACGAATTTACAACAACAATCACACAATCATGTAACATATCAAGAAGACGAAAAAGGTACAAAATCCTAAAGGGGAAAGGACCCCTCACTACCCTCTCATGTTCAGATCACCTATATTGAATCCCATTCTCCCTTCTTACCTGAAATATGAGCTTGATCCTTCAACAGTGGTGGAAAATTCCTCTTGTTCTCTAGCCCTAGCTTTCCTTCTCTCTTTTCCTTCTCTTTTCACGTGAAACCAAAACTGACTGTAACTCATCCACTAATTACTCTAATTATGTTTTATTTCTTAATTATCTTAATAATAATAATAATAATCCCAATAATAATTCCAATAATAATAATAATGTGAATAATTATAATAATATTAATATTAGTAATAATATTATTATTAATATTAATACAACTAATATTACATTAATATAATGTCTCCTTATTCATATTATTATTACCACATTATCCAAGCCATGAATTCTGACTAAGTCATTCTACTAAGCTCTCTCACACCTACCTTAACACACCCACCCTTAACCAAGACAATAAAATCACGTACAACATACAAAATAATTACAACACGACTAAATAATTAAATAGGGTGTTACACAGCCCGGTAAGGTCATCCAACCATAGTTGCAATTGACCCGGTGAAAACTGATGTGATTCAGTTGGTTCACTGGTCAGACCAGTGAACCGATGGTTTTCTTGATTCAACGGGTTGATTTTTTTATGTTTAGTTTTTAATCCTCCTATTTTAATTTTTTTTCTTAAGTTTTTGTGCCCTTGTTTAAAAATCTTATTTTATGTTTTGAATTTTTTTATTTTATATTTTAGCTTATTTATAATAATATCATAAAAGAAAAATGAAATTATATTTATAAATTAACAAAATTTTAAACAAAAAATCATTTTATAAAAGAAAAATGATATTATATTTTCACATAATTTTTAATATGAATTTCATTATTTTAAAAAAAGTTTATCTTACAGAGAACAGATGAAATTAAATTTTATTTTCAATTAAAACCACATTATTTTTATTAACTTTTTTATTTATAAATTTTTATATTCTACTTTATCTTTTATTTTTATTTATTTATATAGAGCATAATATTTGTTTATGTTCTATATTATTTTATTCGTTTATGAGGTAGTATTATATCATACAACTACTTTTCCTACTTTTGTTAAATTATAAGCATCAATAAATTATTATGTTTGGAAGTTGAAATTTTATTTAAAATTGTTATTCACCTTATTTATATGAATAAATTTATAGATTTTTTTTCATATATATTTTATAGTTATGAAATTTATGTCATGAATATTGTTCCATGAATATTTTTAAAAAAATTTATATTTACTGAATTAGAAGTCAAGCGGTCCGACCAGTGACCCACTGGTCCGACCACTAATCTAGTGACCCAATAGCTTGACCGAATCGATGATTGGTTCAGGTTTTAAAACATTGCTTAATAGTAGGAGTATTACCACCATAAGAATTCCATAGAACTTTACCATTTTTCTTCTCAAACCTACCATCTTTCTTCAAGTATTTTCTTTTAACAGACAAACCTTCACCAACAGAAGATGGCTTGTGCTCCTTTCGCTCGTTTAAATCCTTAGAGTACAAGGAAGATTGAACATTTTCAAAGGTCAACGACTCTCTTCCATGCAAGAGAGTTTCTTTGAAGTGAGCACGAGACTTAGGTAAAGAGCACAACAGCATCAACGCTTGATCTTCATCATTAATATTGACCTCGATATTTTCAAGATCAAGAATCAACTTGTTGAACATATCCAGTTGCTCAGCCAAGGTTTTGTCTTCACTAATCTTGAATGAATAAAAAGCTTGCTTCAGGTAGAGACGATTAACCAACGATTTTGTCATGTACAAACATTCAAATTTTGTCCATACACCAGCTGCAGTTTTCCCCTTTGAAACCTTCTAGAGAACCTTATCACCAAGGCACAATACAATGGCACTGTGGGATTTTTTGAAAATCGTTATCTTCTCCTTCTCCGATCAGGCAGCGTCCATCTTCTTTGATTCTTTCAGCGCTTCTAACAAACCCTATTGAACAAGAAGGGATTGCATCTTCAAGTGCCACAAACCGAAATCATTCACACTGGTGAATTTCTCAATCTCATACTTTGTTGACGGCATCTTCTCCTCCACGTTCACCGTACCAGTTTGTTGTGAATTGATGTCGTAAAAATTAAACCAAAATATGAGAATAAGATTGAGTTTCTTGAACAAACACAATAAATCCTATTAGGTTTTAGAAAAGATAGAGAAGAAAGAAGAATAAGAATTGGTTAAAACTATTTTTCCATTCACTTACTCAATAAGGGTTCAAAGATTACAAGTGAATACCAACAATCAATCTCTCTCAACAACTTGGGAGAACTAGACTATTTATAGACTACTAAGCTAACTTAGACTACAAGCTAACTTAACAATGGGGCTTACAAGTAAGTCCCAATTCGACATGCTAACATAAACACAAAGCTAACATATTTCGACAACATGCTTGAACAGACTTCGACTCCAGCATGTACAACTCACGTTGAACCCTGAAACTACCCTTCTTGACACTATAGTTTGATCCAAATACCACATCATTTTTTTACGATTTGCCATTTTTTTGCAAGAGATATATTACAAAAGATACGAGGGGTATGGTTACTCAGTTAACCAATAATGAATCCATTCCCTACATTCATAAAGTAACAACGCTCAAGATATTGCCAACACATCAATCCACCAGAAACCCTTTATATCTAATAAAAACGTGAACACCTCCACTTTATACCCAATAAGGACAATATCTTGTGAAACTTAAACATTTATAATGAAAGCGTTTTCCATGAAAACATTAATAGTGAAAGCTTTGAACATATCTTTGAGATGGATTGCCAGTGTAGAAAGAAAATTTGCCGCAAGATTGATGTTCTTACATATTATCTTTTCTTTTTACTTGAATTTTATGTTATGTATCTAACCTTTTTTATATTATATCAGAAATTGGAAGCATTCAAACCATTCAGCTTGAAAAGCATTGTGTAAATTTGGATTTATTCAAAGTTATGATAATGAATCAAATTTGTCAAAAATTTGTACTTGTAGATTGAAACCAAAACAATGTAACATTAGAAACTTTGAATTTAATATTATGTGTAATTTAATTATTCTAGGTAAACAATTTAATTTAATATTTATTGTCAACAATGAAATTTAATATTTAGTGTAAACAATTTAATTTGTATTCGAAAAAAAAAATCTTTTCCCCTCTCCCATCGGTTTTTGACAAAAACCGAGAGGTATGTGGCAGTAGTTTTGAAAATATAATTATGTTGATACTGGGAATCGAACCCATGACCATTTCAACTATTCCCTCGGTTATTCTGAAACTTAGGTGTATAGTTGAGAGTTTTCATGACATCCTCCATTACCTCGCTTGAATAATCAAGGTTATATCCTCTTCGCATCCAAGGTGAGATGGATTATTTGTAGTAGTAAAGATATTAATTTACAAATTGTCATTTTCCAAATGACAAGCTCATGATATATAATCTTTTGAAAATATATTTCAGTCAATATATTTATCATAGAGGGCTTGTACTTATTTCCTTGAGTCTATATAAAATTGACTCGTATATAAAATTAAATATGTTGTATAGTTTAAACATGAATTTATCATATTTATCTTATTTTCTCTTTCAACGGAATTCTTGTATCATTGTTGTTAGAACAAGATCTATTCATGACATATATCCTTTGGGTTTTGATGATAACAAAGTATTGAAAGAACAATGATGTCATCTAACAAGTGTTCCAAGTATGCAGGTTCTAAAGCTTAAAGAGAATGCATTCAAAATTTGATATAAGGACACATTTGAGAGGAGTTGAGTTACTATCCTCTGGTGGACCAGAATCAGAAGAACACTCTCTAAGTTATGTCTGGCGTAGACTCTAAAGCTGAAGGCCTCAGCATCAGATGAGCAACATATTGTCTTTACACTAAGTTAATGTATCAGCTTCTGGTGAACATTCAGAGTTAGTAATAAAGTTTAGTTGTCCGTACCGCAGAAAGCAAGCTACATTGTCAAATTAGCTTTTCAGCTAGAGTTTATGTTCACAAGGCTCAAGAAAAGTTGACATGCTTTACGGAGATCTACTCTCAAGGGATCTATAGTACAAGATTACATGGAAGATGCAATGGTTAAACATGTTACACAATGGATTAAGATTTTTTGGTGTATCTATCTCCAACCTCTCTTGTACTAAGGAAAAACAAAGACACTTGTTTAAGTTATCTCTTCCAACGAGTAGTCTTCTACAACTGCTATATAAGTTACTGAAGATTCAAACTAAATCTTCAACAAGGAACAAGGAACAAGAAGCAATAAAGAAGGAAAGCCAAGAAGGATATGAGTGTTTGATACTTCTATATGGATGGAGAAATAATAAGATCAACAATAAGCAAAACAATCGAGTATGAAAAAATTCTGTTATTTGTTGTAAATTGTACAAAGCCTTAAGATTTCTTAAACATTGAAAATCTTAGAAATATAAAGTGTTTAAGGTCTTTGTTATAGTTATTACCCTGTACCTCTGATTTTGTATCAAGTACACCTTGTTCTCTATTCTGATAAACATTTTGTTTAGTAGTTTAGATAAAGTCTCTTGCTATGTGCTTGAGCATCAAAGTCTCTTGTTGAGAAGGTTGAGCCAAGTAAGTCTCTTGTTACGTGCTAGAGAATTGAAAGTCTTGATCAGTTGTTGATTGAGCATAAAGTATTAGACTGTGAGTCTGAGTAGAAGTCTTGTACTTGAGGGTATAAGCATAAGTCTTGGGTTTGTGGAACTTAAGCAGGGAGTCTTGAACCTGAGCGGTTTAAGCAAGAAGTCTCGGGTCTGAGGGGCTTGAGCAAGAAAGTCTTGGATTTTTGGAATCTAAGCAAGAAGTCTTGGACCTGAGGGGTTTAAACAGGAAGTCTCGGGATGAGGGTTTGAGCAAAGAAAAGTCTTATGCTTAAGTTCATAAGAGATTGTAATCATGATTTAATTATAGTGAAAAATCTCTTATGTTGCAATGGGACTGGACTACTCTTAGTTGGGAGGAACCATGATAAATCTGTGTGTTCTTTATCTTTTATTTTCTTCTGCTAACATTCCGCTGCAACGTATTAATCAGAATCTGAACATCAATTTAGATTCTGAACTCTGATTAGAGGCAAAGTTAAGAAACGAAAAACACAATTCAACCCCCCTTCTTGTGTATTTTTCTCACCTTCAGTCAGTATCCGATCATGGTCTGTGCATAACACTTAACAGTGGTACGGATAATGATCAAATGAGAAAAATATGTCTGTTAAATACTTTCCTTTAAGAAGGAGTTAAGTACCACATGAGAAATATTACATTGCTAATCCTACCATGTTCAAAGGGTGACTCTGCTGAATTTAAATGATGGAAAAAACATAATATATTTTTAATTCATTGGTTTTTAATAAAAGGGTTTTGATGAAGGTCTATAGAATACCCTTGATAAAGGTATTACTATAGAAGTTGATGGTGTAGGGATGATCAAAGTACGAAAGTCTCTCACACCAGCTCAGAAGAAGCTTATTGAAAATATCTTCTTGGAGTTAGACGCATTCTGGTAGGTGCTCTATCTCATTCTGATTATATCAACATCATTGATATGTCTAAGGCTCAAGACTATCTTTGAATCCCTGTGTTCTTATTTGAAGGGAATCATGTAAAAGCTTATTAAGTTACACTTCATCTAATTTTTCAATAAAATTCTAAGAAGTCTTCTTGCTAGTGTTAAACCAAAAAGTCACATCTACTCAAGAAGTCAAAAGTTTGAGTTGGCAGAGTCTTAAAGGTTTATCTAGCAATCTTCAAAGAAAAGAAATGGAATTAGATGGTGAAAAGCTGTCAAACTGATGACCCTTCCTCAAGCCTGTTGAAGAAAATTCCTATGGAATGTTTGATGATGAGGAATTGACCTCCCCCATAAAAAGACTCCTTCAACTGAATGAATGGAATATGATATATGTTGATAAAAGAGTAACTTCAGAAGCTTCTGAAATAATCTTATTTCAACTGATTTCCTAATTCTTAAGAACAAGGAGAAATACTACCTGAAAAATCCAAAAAGAAAAATGTCAAAGATCTTCAAAGTCTATTCTAATGAAGCTGACATAGTTGAGGATTCAGAATCTGATGAAGAAAGTAACCAGACATTACTGGCCATTACTTCTTCTGAAGAACCAATATGGATCCAGGACTAAAATCAATTATTGAAGAGAAAGAGATAACTTCTAATATATCTTGCTTCAATATTAATAATAAGGAGTTTGCATCTCAAGATAATATCTTAAGTGAGTCAATTGCTCCTATAGAAATTGAAGGCTATCTTAGAATCTATGTTAAAGGACAATTCTTTTAGAAACCTTTCATTTCTTCTTCTGCTTCTGGCAATATTATGATAGTACTGTAAACTCTAAATCTATGATTGTCAAATTTCAAAGTCAAAAGATTTAATCAAAGACAATGAAATCAAAGACTCTGCTAAGAACAATATTTTGTTAATAGCATTACTCATCCTAGACTCATACTCTGGAATAAATCATGGTACTGCTATCAGATTGAGGCATAAAGCAAAATAAATCACGTCAAGACTAACAATTATGGACTCATAGAAATATGAGTACCAATATCCAAATTTGTATTTACTGCAGATATTACAGAAGAAATGAGCAAGGCATCTTCCATGGTACTTGATCAAAGGTTGTTTACAACATTTGATGGAAGAAGAGCCTACATCCCAGACTCAAGAGCTAAAAGCATGGAGTTTGGTGAAGAAAGTGGAATCATTAGTTTAAAAGCCAATGAATCAGAATCCACCAAAGATAGTATTCAGATTCCATGGTCAGATCTGAATACCCATCTAGAGCATGACCAAGAAAACAAAAAAAAGGTATGTTCTGTTCTTTCGTTGCAAATTTTTTGACTCAATGAAATATTTATGCATGAGTAAATACAAATTCTCTGTTAGATTTTTAGAGAAATTCTTTTAAGAATCTTCAAAGATGTTTAAAAGGAAACTATGTTGTATTTGTCTATACTGAATATGTCATTAACTAAATGATGATCATATTTATGGAATCAGTTCCTTCACCTTTTGTGATGATATTGTTGCTAGCTAGTTGTCAAAGAAACCAATTCAATACTCATTAATAAAGCATGACTCTAGTTCCAAGAATAAAGGCTTGATTCTGAATAGAATGTTAAGGACTGATGACTAACAGAAGATGTCTCACTCGAAGCCTAATCCTACTAGACTCTGATGACATATAGCTTCTGAAAATTGCCAGTCTCTGAGATTCAAAAATGAATATTCACTTCTGATAAAGAAGTTTAAGTAAAAATTATTTTAAAATAACTCTGTTTACTTAAAACTCCATAAAGTTGATTATCATTTGGTGGATTTAAGAAATCTGCTGGGTAAGAACCTTAGAGTAATGATGTTTTTTGTAAATATTTCTATTGTCTACATCTCGTGTATTGGTGAAACATCATATCTTGTATTCTTTCTTTTCTTCTGACAAGATTCATATTCCTTTAGAGTCTTGTTCAGTTCTTTTCTTTTTATAGTTTTCTTCTGTGTTGCTCAAACATAACTTGAGATGAATTCTCTAGTCAATTCTCCTTTGAATCAACTAGTTGTCATCAATGAAACATTTGTGGATTTTGATGAGCTACTTAAGCTTGGTTTTAACTTTCTGAAGACTGTGTCTGAACAAGGTTGGAATGGATACTTTGATATGCTATGTGGTTTCACTTATCCAAGACTTGTTAAAGAATTTTGGATTAATGCTTCCATTGTTGAGCTAAGTTTTGAGTGTGCTATTCTTTCCAAGGTTTCTGGTGTTTCTATAACAGTAACCTGTAAAACGATTATTAATGTAATCAATTGTGCAGAGATTAGAGAAATCCCAAGTACTCTCGTTTGAGAATACTATTTCCTACTTGATGTACTTTTGTGGATCCATCAAACATCTCTCAGGTCTCAAATCTTTGTCCTGGTTCAATTATTTGGAATCAGATTATGAACTCAAACTTGCTACCTAAGGACAAAGATTTGGACCTTGTTAACCCTATTAAAAATATTTACTACTTCTTCTCAATTCAGACTTGCAGATTGATCTTCCTCAAGTTATGTTTAACTATCTGAAGGAGACTCTCTCACCTTTTCACAAGGGAGAGACATTCTTCATTCCTTATGGATGAGTTCTTTCAGAACTACTGATCCAATAGGGATTTATCATAAATTCAGAGGATGATTCTTCTAAAATCTAGAGAGAAAAGCTTAAACCTATCTATGAGAGTTTCTGATGTTTGATTTCTGCAAATATATGCCTTGTAATTGTTAAACATCTTGTATTAAGTAGTCTTGTTATTAAAAATTGTTCTTGTTCAAGTTTATGTGTGTCTTAACTGTTTTATATATATATATATATATATATATATATCATGTTGTTCAAGAGAATAATAAATAGGATTAAAACTAAAAAAACGTGCAACATTCTCATTGAAATATTAGAAGTTATTACATATTTTTTGAAATAAACCATTTAGACATTTGGATATGTCCTAAGGTACACCCTAGGCTCATCTGACATATCTAGATTATTTAAATAATCTTCCATTACAAACTCAAAGCCTTCTTCCTCAGAAGATCCCTGCATTTTGACCTAGAAGTTTTCTTTCTTCTTTGTGTCTCAACAAAGGTTGTTGTAAAAGTATGTGCTTCTGAAGTTGTTTGCTTGCTTGTAGATCCTCCAGTTGCTACATTCTTTGTGTTTGCTTGAGTTGCTGCATTTAGCATTTTTGTCTTTCTGAAATCTCTCTTTGAAACCCAAATTTGTTTATGCTTATAGATTTTTGTGTTCTAAAGATTAAGTGATTAAGGAAGTTAACCTGCTAAGGGTTTTATAGAGTCTATTCATCCAATTACCTTGAGTATTTATTGTTTTAATATTGATTAGTCAAATCAATCTTTTAACGTTTGACTCTTGGGAAATGATGTCTAGTGTTCAGTTCTATTAAGATTCTCTTAACAACTGTAAATGTTATGTTAACAAGTTAATTGTTGTTTCTGTTCATCTTCTTACTTCATTTATACATTTTCAAAAAATCATAGAGAAAAGTAAAAGGGTGCACATGAAAAATAAGAAAATTATTGGTCCAAACCGTTTTTCATTAATCATTTTAAAGGATTACAAATAGGGACTGGAAAGTACTAAAATTATAACTAATATAATTCCTCCGTTTCCTTGTAACTCATCCAGTTTCCCCACGTCAGGCTCATCTTCATCCACATCCTCATCCTCTGGCTCTGAGATAATCAGTTGATAGAATATCTCATATATGATCTTCTTCTTCATCGATTTCTTCCATGGTTTCAAATCAGTTACTGATGGACCTTCTTCAGTAGGTTTCTGAGCAGTTGAGCATGAACCCTCGTTAGAAGATTTAGGTGTAGTGGACAAAGAACCAGTCACAGATGATTCAGAATCTGCTGGCTTTTGAAGATCTTGAGTCTCTAGACCAGTAACACTCTTTGAAAATTCTGTTATAATAGAGGTCTTGGTGCTCTCAGATGTTGTCTCCATATTGCGTTGTAGGATGTTGATAAAAATGACCTATAATTCGGTTGCTTTTATAGTGGAGTCTGGATGACCCAACATCAGAATAAAATCCTTTTCTTGATTCTTGGAATTGTTACGACCAATAAAATAAAGATGCATTGTACAGTTCTTTAATGATCTCGGTTACTTAATCGTTTTCTCTTCCTTGGGATCTGGTCATGTAATGATACCCTATTATGCATTTATGACTGTAATTCTCTTCTTTTTCTTTTTATTCTTTTTTATGTGACAAAAGGGGGAGAAAGATATAGTAGTATTTAATAGAGATTCTGAACCCTTCAGATTTAATATTATTCATTTATTATTTAATCTACTTTTAAATTTCTGTTATTTTGGTTATTTTTGGTTATTTTTCCCAGGAAATCTATTTTAGCTTTCTTGACTATAGAACTAAGAGGGAGCTTACAAACCCCAACCTTGGACTATTAGACTCAGAGGGAGCTTACAAACCCCAGACTCTGATGTTGCTAAGAAAATTAAAATATTTTTCTTGAATATGGTACTTAGGGGGAGTTTACAGAACTCAGCCTTGGACTAGTAGACTCAGGGGGAGCTTACAAACCTCATACCTTGATGTTGCCAAGAAAATTATAATTACTCAACATTGTTCTTTAAATATTTATGTTTGTCATCATCAAAAAGGGGTAGATTATTAGAACAAGATTTGTTCATGACATTTATCCTTTAGGTTTTGATGATAACAAAGTATTGAAAGAACAATGGTGTTATCTAATGTGTGTTCCAAGTATAGAGATTCTAAAGCTTAAAGATAATACATACCGAATCTGATATAAGGACGCACTTGAGAGAAGCTGAGTTACTAGCCTCTGGTGGTTCAGAATATGAAGAACACTCTCTAAGCGATGTCAAGCGTAGACTCTGAAGCTGAAGGCCTCAGCATCAGAAGAGAAACATATTGTCTATACACTTAGTAAATGTATCAACTTCTGATGAAAATTCAGAGTTAGTAATAAAGCTAAAGTTATCCGTACCACAGAAACCAAGTTGCATTGTCAAATCAGTTTGTCAGCTAGAGTCTATGGTCACAAGGCTCAAGAAGAATTGATATGTTTTACGGATATCTACTCTAAACGAATCTATAGTACAAGATTACATGGAAGACACAATGGTTAAACATGTTACACAATGGATTAAGATATTTTGGTGTATCTATCTTCAACGTCTCTTGTACTATGGAAAAACAAAGACACTTGTTCAAGTTATCTCTTCCAATGACTAGTCTTCTACAACTGCTATATAAGTTGTTGAAGATTCAATCTGAATCTTCAACAAGGAGAAAGGAACAAGAAGAAATATATAAGGAAAGCCAAGAAGGATAAGAGTGTTTCACACTTCTATCTGGATAGAGAAATAACAAGATTAACAATAAGCAACACAATCGAGTATGTAGAAATTTTGTTATACGTTGTAAATTGTACAAAGCCTTAAGATTTCCTAAACATTGAATATCTTAGAAATATTGAGTGCTTAAGGTCTTTGTTATGGTGATTACCCTGTACCTCTGATTTTATATCAAGTACACCTTGTTCTCTATTCAGATAAACAAGTTATTTATTAGTTTAGATAAAGTCTCTTGCTATGTTTTTGAGCATCAAAGTCTCTTGCTGAGAAGCTTGAGCCAAGTAAGTCTCTTGCTATGTTCTAGAGCATTGAAAATCTTGATCAGTTGTTGATTGAGCAGAAAGTCTTAGATTGTGAGTCTCAGCAGAAGTTTTGTACTTGAGGGTATGAGCAGAAGTCTTGGGTTCGTGGAACCTGAGCAAGGAAGTCTTGAGACTGAGAGCCTTAAGCAAGGAAGTCTAGGGTTTGTGGAACCTAAGCAGGAAGTCTTGAACCTGAGGGGTTTAAGCAGGAAGTCTCGGGTCTGAGGGGCTTGAGCAAGGAAGTCTAGGATTCGTGGAATCTAAGAAAGAAGTCTTGGACCTGAGGGGTTTAAACAGGAAGTCTCGGGCTGAGGGTCTGAGCAAAGAAAAGTCTTATGCTCAATTGCATAAGCGATTGTAATCATGATTTGATTATAGTGAAAAATTTCTTGTACTGCAAGGGGACTGGACTACTCTACGTTAGGAGGAACCAGAATAAATCTCTGTATTCTCTATCTTTTAGGATTAAATTCACTTTTGGTCCCCATAATTTGAGTGTTTTAAACAATTGGTCCCCCTATTACAAAATTAGGATTTTGGTCCCTTAATTTTGGTGGCCTTTGGATTTTTGTAGTCCCCCTCCAATTTTGCATATGTGGCCTTGATGATTGGGATAAAAAAAATATTTTTTAATTAGGTGGCATGGATGACTAGGATATTTCAATATTTAATAATATTTTTAACTAATTTAATATTTTAGATATTTTTTAAAGAATTAATTAATTAATAATTATTTATTTTAATTATATTTATTTATTATTTAGAAATATTTTTTTGATATTAATTAATTTAACTTTTAAAAGAATTTAAACATGAGCTTTTGACCCAAGCCTTATTTAGAATATTTTCAACCCACAACAAGACAATAGAGTAAGTTTATGTGAGATATATAAAGACTAATATTATTCAAGAAAAAAACGACGTGGGACTCTACAATGACTAATATTTTGTATACACACCTTTAGAATGTGAAGATCTTGCACCTTGAGAACTTAAGCTCAAGTTTAACATGATAAATCAAACCTTCATCACTTGTTTTTTCATCTCTTTGACTAAAAACAGCAACACCATGAGCAAATGCAAACGAACCTAGGACCTCTTTGATTCAGAATCAAATAGACATGTCTTGACCATGAGAATCAGTACCACCTACCATTGAAGTTAATGTACCCATACAAGATCGTTAGTCATAATGAGCATGAGTACAAGATCCTAGGACCTAACTCTAAAAAAGATCATGGCCAAAGGCCAGATGATCTCACAGAGAGAAAACCGAGAAGGGTAGGACAAATTTGGGTATGACAAGAGGGTGAAATGATACAAATTTGTAATTGCATTGGAGTCCCACATTTTTTTTCATAAACTGTTTTAGTGTTTATAAAACTTAACAATGCATTAGTTAACGTATTCTTGGGCACAGACTTGAAATTGATGCCCAATTATGAATTGGGCCCAGATCCATTAATTATTTTCAAAGTTTTTAAATAATTAATTTCTAAAATCCTTAATTAAAATAATTAATTATTAATTTATTCTATAAAAAAATATTAATTAATAAATTATCCTAATCGTCAATGACATATCATTAAAAATTATTTTTTATCTCAATCATCAATGCCACGTGTGCAAAAATGGAGGGGGCCCACAAAAATCCAAAGACCATCTAAATTAAGGGACCAGAATCGCTGGTTTTATATTAGGGGGATCAGTTGTTTAAAATGCTCAAATTAGGGGGCTCAAAAGTGCATTTAAGCCTATCTTTTATTTGCTTCTGTTAACATTATGCTGGAACATATTAATTAGAATCTGAACACCAGTTTAGATTATGAACTCTTATCAGAGGCAAAGTTAAGAAACGGAAAACAAAATTCAACCCCCCTTCTTGTGTATTTTTCTCACCTTCATAGTCAACATGCATCTAACTCTTTCCAAAATCGTTTGATTAAACCTTTCAAACAAATAATTTTGTTGGGGAGTACCTGCACTAGTTTTGTACCTTGCAATACCAGAGGCTGCACAAAAACTGTCGAACACCTCATTGCAAAATTCAAGGCCAATGTCGGTTATCAACCTCTTGAACTTTCTGCTAGCCTGATTTTCGATCAGAGTCTTCCAACTTTTGAAATTCTCAAAAGTTTCATCCTTAGTCTTCTGGATTTATACCCACAACTTTCTGGAATAATCATCAACTATGGATTGAAAATACCTTGCTACTGAATGTGATGGACACCTTGCAGGCCGCCAATGATCAACATGGATATAATCAAGGGATCCATGTGTTCTTTGTTTACCTTTATATAACTTCACTCTATAAGATTTTTCAAGTACACAGGGTTCACAAAACTTCAGCTTTTTGACTTTGTCTCCACCAAGTAGATTTTGTTTCCCTAATTCGACCAGACCCCTTTCACTGATATGGCATAATCTCATGTGCCAAATTTCTGTCTTCGACAAAGGTTTTGTTGATGGAATATCTGCAGAACCACTAACAACTTCAACCTCAAAGGCATACAAGCCTTGTTTCTTCACGCCTCTTATGACTTCCTTCAATCCCTTCATGGCCTTTAAGATACTTTTCTCTCCTTTGAAACATATCCTGTCTTGTCGAATTCACCAAGAGAAATCAAATTTCTCTTCAAATCATATACATACCTGACTTTAGTGAACAACCTTACTGACTCATCATGGAGCTTAAATCTCACAGATCCAACACCTACAATCTTGCAAGCTTTATTGTTTCCAAGCAATACAAATCCACCATTTTGATCACATAGTTACTCGAATAATTCTTTGTTTGAAGTCATGTGCCAAGTGAAACATGAATCCACAATCCACTATTTACTTGAGTCGCCGCTTGA
The DNA here is from genome assembly GCA_022829125.1 of Lathyrus tuberosus. Classification (NCBI taxonomy): domain Eukaryota; kingdom Viridiplantae; phylum Streptophyta; class Magnoliopsida; order Fabales; family Fabaceae; genus Lathyrus; species Lathyrus tuberosus. The sequence continues at coordinate 1,632,853 of JALAZF010000414.1, read as the reverse complement.
AACCACAAGAAAATCAAATGAGTCAAAATCATCTTGAACAATGGTTTGGTAGCCATTATCCTTACCTCCATGATCTTTCAGGCGTTCATGGCATACTTTTCTTGTATGACCCTCCTTCTTACACTAATAACATTGAATACCAGATGCATTACCACTATAAGACTTCTGCTGACTTTTACCCTTCTTCTTGTCGAAATTGTGATCTCTCTTTGTGAATTTCACCTTAACCTACAGACTTTCACCAGTTGAGGATGGTTTGTGCTCCTTTCGTTCGTTCAAATCCTTAGAATACAAGGCTGATTAAACTTCTTCAAAGGTCAGAGATTCTCTTCCATACAAGAGAATTTCTTTGAAGAGAGCATGTGATATGAGTAAAGCACACAACAACAACAATGCTTGATGAACATATCCAACTGCTCAGCCAAAACTTTGCCTTCACTCATCTTGAATGAATATAGAGCTAGCTTCAGGTAGAGGCGATTGACGAATAATTTGGTCATGTACAAACTTTCAAGTTTCACCTATAACCCCGACGCCTTCGTCTCCTTCGAAACCTGTCAAAGAAACTTATCACCAAGGCTCAATAAGATGACGCTGTGGGGTTTCTCTGCCATAGCCATTTTTCTTTGTCTGTTAATGCAACTTCCATGGCTGTAACTCCCTTTAACGCTTATAAGCAACCTTGCTGAACTGATAGGGCTTTCATCTTCAAGCGCCACATACCGAAATCCTTCACTTCAGTGAACTTTTAAATCTCATACTTTGTTGACAACATCTTATCTATGCTCATCGCACCAATTTGTTGTGAAAATGATACCGAAATAACAAAGTATAACCGAATTCTTGATCAACAAGAAACCCACAAGAGTAGAAAATAGGGAAGCAGGAAGAACACAATGAAATTGGTTATAAATTTCTATTATTTTATTTCTCTCTGAAACAAGATTTATGTAGCAGGAAATTTTTGTCGGTGACGCGACCACCTTATCGCTAAAACTAACCTTGCACGCGAATGTTTAACTGAACAAATGCTTAAAGAGATTGGGGGGTCCGGGGTCAGGTTATTGTCATACCCCAAATTTGTCCTACCTGTATATAATCTTCATTTATAAATCCATCCACTAACCATATTCAAAAAAATCCAAAAAATATGTCGCTTTGTTTGGTCAGGCAAAGTGTGTTTCATGATCAGGTCAGTTGGTGTATGATTCATAATTTTAAAGGTTGAGATTGATTCATGGCTCCTTAGGGACAATTCTTAATCATCATCCTTTTTTTCTTAACCATTATTATTTTTATTTTCCAATTTCTAAACCATCTTCATTTTCAATTACCCTTATTTTTGTTATCAATTCCACAACTATCCATTCAATATTTATATCCATAAAAAATCCATTTCTATAAAAATCCACTTCCTTCTAACCATTTTAACCCACATTTTTATCAATTTCATTACCCATTTTTCCATTTCAATTACTCATTTCATTTCAGTTCATTTTCGATTAACAATGCATTTTGGTTTAATTTCCAATTTCCAATGTCCAATCCATGTTCCTTTTTTCATCCATTAAACTCATCATTTAATATCCAAATGCCATTTCCAATTTTATCCATATCCATTCTTTTCAAATCCATTTTTAAACCATTCTTCATCATCAACTTCACAACTATCCATCCAATATCCATCTATCCATTTTAAGTTCTTCTTCTAAATTCTCTTTACAAAAAATCCATTTTCTAGACCCATTTATTTTTAACCATTTCTATTGAATCCATTGAATGTCCATTTTTTAATTACCACTCATTGCCCATAATATTTCCATAATTCAAAAATACTTCAACATCTAAAATTCAAAAGCCCATTTCAAAAATGATAAAGACAAGACTTAATTCAGTTCAAGGCCCAATTCATCATTTACAAGTCCATTACACAAAAGATGTACCAAAAGTCCATGATCCAATTGCAACCATTACATCCAAGTGGCAAAGAAAAGAAAAGAAAAAAACAAGAGATGCTGAAGCACTGCGCATAAACCTGTTGCCACAGGCTATGTCTCACACGCCTTGCCAAAATTGCAATGAGAAAAATCTGCATAATTGAAAGCCTTTTAGAAACAATTCCAATTGAGTCTTTTCTGCAACAACAACCAACAAAAGCCTGTGCAAATCATGCATCATGAAAAGGACATAACATAAGCAACCAGACAAAACCATTGTACCAGAAACTTAATCAACAAGGCTTGATTTGATTTCATTTTAAAAGGCAGAAGAATTCATAACAGAGGGGGGGGAGCTCTAAAAGTTTTCGCTGTCAACACACATCCCACACTCACCCTTCAGAAAACAAAACCTCTTTCTTCCCTAAAAATCTCTTTTTCTCCTTCGAACCACAAACCGCCATGATACTGGCCTCTGCTTCAAACCCTCACTCACATTCATCATCATTTTCTTCCATCCATTCCTTTCTTCCTCCCTCACAGAACAACACCCCCATTAAACACCTCTGAGTTCGCCTCCTTACACCCAATCTTCAATCTCACTCTGAAACTTTTCAATCTCCATCGCTTCGACCCTTTTTCAACCACACAGCGACACTCAACCCCTCAACCGATTCCACTCCAAATCATAAGCCCATCATCATTCTCTTTTAATCAACCACCAAACATTTTCAACAACCTTCATCTATTTCAAACCCAAACCCAAAACAAATCAGAACAGGGTGAATCGAGATGAAGAGAAATTAAGAACCAAACGAGCAAAGCTTGAAACCAGACGAACCTGGTTTGAGTAAGAACGAACCTAAGAGTGAGACGGAGGAGAAAACAGATCGAATCAATGGAGGGAGGAATCGAAATCAGGAAAAAGAAATAAGGTTGGAGATGTTCTTATCGTCGCCGTCTTCCTCGCGTTATTTTTTTCTTTTTCATCTTTGAGCTTGTGATTTTGTGTTTGGAAACGCTGACCCTGTTCCTCCTTCCATGTACTAGGTCATTTGGTTTTTATTTTATTTTTTTTATTTTAAAATCTGATGCGTTGTCTTTTTTCATGATCATGTGGTTTTGGTATTTGATGGTTTGCTTAGTTAGGTTTTATGATGGGCTCTCATAAGGCCCATTTGTTTTTCTACTCAAAAATAGACCCTTGTATCTATGTGCCACACACCTTTATAATTCTGTACACCCCTCTTTGTTATGTTTTAAAGAAAAGAAATCAATTTAATTTGTTTTTCTATTTTCTAATCTTTTAGTTTTTAGTATATTTTCTCATTTAGCCTTATTAATTTCAATTTTTTTGCTGGCCAATGATATAACAACACTCATGATTTAGTTGATTTTCTTAAAATCGATTCAAAATCTTGATTAATATGAGGCCTATTTATTTTTTTTCTTTTTTATCGGTCAATGAAAGTCAAAAATCGTTGATTATCGATTTCTCGATTAAATCTTGATTAAGACAAGACCGATTTTATTCTCTTATTTACTTTTCATTTTTTATGGGTCGATGAACATCTAAAACCAAATTTTGTCGGTTAAGATGAGACTTTTCTTCGATTTCGATTTTATTTCACATTTCACTTTGCACTATATTCTTTTCATTTCCGATCAATGAAGGTCTTAAACATCATGGAACCTTTTTTTTAGAGTTCTTGATTAAGACGAGGTCGTCACCTTTTATTTCCCGATTCACCCGATTAATCATTATCTTATTTATTTTCCGTCAAATATTATCTCGATTATATTTTTATTCATACTATTCATATTGTCCATATCATATGCATATTCATGTTTATCTAACAATTTTCTTTGTTCATACACTTAATCTAAATACACTAAATTGGAGACCTTTTATTGCATGTCACCCTTTTTTTTCAATCAAACTTTCGAAAGGAGGAGATTCTTGGAATCTAGCATTCCTTGGGTCTTCGAATGGATGGCTCTCGAGGAACGCCCCTTGGGTTGTCATTCATTCAATCTTTCGACCTTTTCAACTAAACCATTTCCAAACCAGTCCTCGATTCGCCATCGAGCCCAATCGTAAGTCGAGCGCCTTTTACCTCGCCATCAAACGCACACTTGTACATCTCGAGGTTTCGTTACTAGGAGCACCCCTAGGGACTAGTATCGGTCCTCACTTCTTTTCGTAACCAATCCGATCCAACCTATTTCAAACACTTTCTTAATCAACTAACGAAAGGAGGAGATTTTTGGAGTCTAACATTCATTAGATCTTCGAATGAATGGCTCTTGAGGCACGCCCTTGGGTTTTTGTTCATTCAACCTTTCGTCTTAAAACACTTAATCATTATCAAACAATTTCATAATCAATAGAATGAAAAGGTGTTATTGAGATCTAGCATTTTAGTCACGCCCCGATTAATTGGTTGCGAGGCCGACGTCTCATTTATCGAATAGTCGTCATTCTTCTGTAATACCCCAAATTTTGACCACTTAGATTTCCCATCATTGTGAAAATCATCATCACAATATGGATGAACCATCATGCTTCATCAGTCTCCCCAAAGATGGGTGAGCATCCAATACAATCAAAATTAGGGTTTCAAGCCCTCTCTGAGTGCTTAGACAAAGGATCAATCAAGAAATGACATGATCTTCAACTTGTCTAATCTCTTAAATATCCACAATGGATCAAAAAGGACTCCCACTTCAAGGATTAAGCACAAGGCTGCTCCCTTCTAGGTGGATCAAGTCTCAAGATCGACAGTGTCACCAAATTAGGGTTTTGGTCGACCAGGGCCTCCAGATGGAAATTTTCATCTGGGCACAAGGCAATGATCCAAAACATGACCTAATATATTTCATGGAACCTCATGAACCCATGCATCAAGTCAATTTTGCCTCAGGGGATGCATTCATCAAAAATCAGGAATTAGGGTTTCTTGACCTAATTCACCCCTAAGTTGACTTTTGGGACAAACCATGAGCCAAGACCTCAAGACATGATTTGAGGGTCTCTAATACACCATATTGATCCATTTAGAACAATGGATTGATCCAAGAAGCTTGAGCAACAAGTCTCAATTTCATCTGCACCACAATTAGGGTTTTAAGAGAAAAGTCAACTGTAACTTTGACTTTTGACCAAGACATGCTCCCAAACCCTAATACATGATTGAATATACCCTATGACACCCATGGAACATGTCCATCAAGTTTGATTTAGGTCAAGGACATGATTTCCTGAAGAATTGCACAGTTTGAAATTCATCTGATAAAAAGTCAACTGTGCACAAAAGTCAACTTTGACTTTTTGAGATTTTTCACCAAAATGGATTTTTAACCCTAAAGTGATGTTAATGTATGATTTGAATCATCATTCATCAAGAAAAATCAAGAAAAGTGAGATAACTTGTAAAAGGGGTAACCATAAAACTTAGAAATTTTTCTAAGTTAAAAATAAAGTGGCAAATGTACCAACTTTGGAGGACCATAACTCCTAAACCACAAGGCCATTTTTTCTCATCCAAAGATGGATTTGTAGCCCTCATTATCACCTACAAAAACTTCAACTACAAGTCATTCCAATTCATTAAGGATTTTGAGTTATGGAGTGATCAAAGTGGCTGAAAAGTGAAAATGTCACTTTTTCCAACACTTAGTGAAATTTTCACTAAGTCAGATTCTGCCTCACTTTTTGCCAAATGTAGGGGGATTTTTCACTTGGAATCAAAAGAGATCAAAACCAAACTTGTTCAAACAGTTGTTGTATCATGTAAGAGCTTTCCAAAATGGCCAAGAACATTGCCAAATTCAACCTACACCATGAGATACAACATTGCCAAGTTGCCTTGCTGAAATCTGTCAAGGCAAGGCAGAATTTGCAACTTTGGTCGATTTGCCAAAATCAGCCAAATTCAATTGCTCCTATCCACTTGGACACCTCAGAGGATTGAATCTAAAGGAGACAATCACTGAGCCAAGCCTCCAAAGTCCATGGAACAAGAAATAGCATGTTGAACCTAGAATGGCCAAAATAGGGACAAGACTTCAAATTTGGAATGAGGCATTCAATGAAACCATCAAGGTGGCATGGACTGAGCCATTCTCATCTGAAATCAGTGAAGACTTATCCAAGACCAAGGGAACCAAAGCTCTGTGCCCTAACCTCTAGTCAATGGCTAGAGGAGACTTGGATTTTTATTTGCCAACATTGGCCAAACCTACTTACCAGCTGCCATGCACTATTCCTTGCAAAACAAACTTGCTCTACTATAAATAGAGCTCAATTATGGTCAGTTTTAGTACACCAAAGCCATCTAACAGATGCTTTCCTCAAAATCTCTTCTTTCACTCCAATTTTGCCTTCTAAGGCAAGTCACTATCGGGTTTTGAGTTTGAGAGCAATTCCAATCAAACCAATCACTCACACACCTCACATACATCACATATGAGCTGATCGAACACTTAGATTACTTCTGAAACATCAATTTCACAAAATCACCAGCTGGTTGCTCAAGGTTTTAACCAAAGTGCAGCTGAGGTACCACAAAATGATTCAGCCAATTTCAATCAAGTCCAACCATCCTAACACAATCCATAGGGTGTAGGGAAGCTGTTCAGATCATCACCACTCATCTGTAACACCTCCAAATCAAAAATCACTTTGAACTTGCTGTCACGACTTGGAGGTAAGCACATACTTGGTCATCTCTCAATCTATGCATATTTCCTCGCACAATAATTTGGCCATATGTTCATAATCATGCATGGAATGTTTTCCCTCAATTAATTGCATTGTTTGAATCGTGTATCAAAAATCCTAGCCTTCATGCAGAAATTAGGGTTCTTGAGGTCTCTTCGTGATTTCTTGTTGTATGTTTAATTTAAATGAAATTAAAGTACATAGACATGATCGTGAGGTTGAAGCGAGCATAATGATGTGTGGATTGTATGATATGATTACGTATTCATGGAGATTGGATAGAAAATGCAAATCTGAGAAACCAAGAACACGCGCGTGTTCTTCAACCTGTTCTTGGCGCCATTTTCATATATTCAAATATTTGAATTTTGTGATTTTGTTTAATTGATTCAAAAATTAATTTCTCTCTGAGTTTTAATGATTTTGAGTTGATTCTTTTTTTAATAATTCACAAAAATGTTAAAATATTTTATTTTCACAAAAAATCCCAAAAATATTATTTATTTCATATAATTGATATTTTTGCAAAGAATTAATATTTTAATTGTTTTTGACATTTTAAATATTTTTTCTACATTGATTTTGCAACTTTTAATGCTTTCTAATTATTTTGTAGGTCAATACTTAATTTTTGAAGCATTAATCCAAGATCACAATTTGTTTTCCATGTGTTAAACAATTTTTGATCATTTTAATTGAATTTTTATTCAATTAAATACATTTTGAAAACAAATTAGGGTTTTGGATTAATTCAACCCTCATAAATCATTTTCAAAACTCTTTGGGCCTCTTGAGAGAGTGTAAGACCCATCCCCCCTTGTACAAAAACTTTTTGGGCCTCACTCATTGTATAAGTCCCTCTGTACAAGTAAACGGCGCGATCGTCGCCCGTTTAAAAATAAAAAATCATCTGGGCCTCTCCTTGAGCTATAAGACCCGTTCAAAACACTTTGGGCCTCTATTAGAGTGTAAGACCCAATCCCCCTTTTAACCAAAACATTTTGGGCCTCACTTATTGTATAAGTCCCTCTGCGTTAAAAGAAAACCTCGGCGCGATCGCCATTTTTTAAACGAAAAATCATTTGGGCCTACCCTCGTGTTATAAGCCCCTCTCTTTTCTTTAAACCTTTTTTGGGCCTCTTGAGAGAGTGTAAGACCCATCCCTTTGTACAGAAAATCTTTTTGGGCCCCAGTCACTTGTATAAGTCCCGCTGTACAAAGTCAAACAGTGTGCTCACTGATAAAACCCTGGGCCTCTCCTTGAGCTGTAAGCCCCAAATCTTTCTTTTTCAAAGCACTTTCTCCTTTAATTTTGAATATACTGTTGTTTTCAATCTTTCTTTGTTGAACAACTAACCAAACAGCATGGAAGCACTACAACCGAGTAAGTGGTTATCGCTTTCATTTACTGCTTTCATATTATAAACTGTATTGTGGGGCTGCTCACTGTAAGTCTCCTTTCATAAACTCATATCTACTGTGTAATAATAGTATAGATATTTCGAGTTTCCCCGGCAACTACGTCTAGAACTAGGTGACGCCGTTTCATTTATTTGTAGAAATAGACGCCTAGATCCCCAATAGGAGCACCAGATACAGTCTTCTCTTCGGCTGTCCTCCTTAGGAATCGTCAAGAAGCTCTACTCCCCAAGATGAATGTATTCTCCGTGAATGGCATCTTTGAGTTTCTTCCAAATTCTCAAACTTTCCTGACTTGATCTATTCCTTGTGGATAGCTTGCCTTGAATGTCTCGGGGTTTGGGTACCCACTACGGTCATAACCTTGGACCTTAACTAAGGAACCCTCTTTAAAAGTTAAAAGTCGCTGGATAGTAAACCTCGCACGTTTACCAGTGGTTTTTATCTTTAAAAGAGTTATCTCTCCTAATGGAAAGGAGATGATAGACCCACAGGCTTCTTAAAAGCATCGGCCTTCTCTTGGGCTTCGTACAAGGACCCTACGGCTTCTTAGAAGTATTCACAACCTCCTCTTAGGCTTCGTATAATGATCTCTTCCTTCGGGAATGATAGCCTCCTCTTGGGCTTCGTACAAGGACCCGTAGGCTTCTTAAAAGTTTCCAGCCTCCTCTTGGGCTTCGTACAAATTGTCCCGACGACCTCCTAGAGGTATAGGAACAGAACCTAGTCATCCTCATAGAACAGTCCTTTCATAGAGTCTACTACTATTTCTCAAAGCATAGTACAAAAGAAAAAAAACTCTAGACTTGGACAGTCTAACTTCCTTGAGTCTCAAAGACATTCTCAAGTGACCCATTCGTTAAAAAGGAAGGAAACCCGCAGACTCGGACAGTCTCAATACCCCTTTGGATTTCCCGTTTCCTCAAAGAGAAGGAAATATCCCTGATCCTCAAATCAAATCCCTGAGTACAGTGTTGCTAATATAAGAACTGATTTTCTCTTTTAAAATCAGTATATTGGATCTGTCACTCAACTGAAACAAACCTTTAGCCTCCATCTCGGGCTTCGTACGAGATACAAAAACACTCTCTTGTTGAGTATCAAAGACTCTATCGTCGGGTCACAAACTTTTAGCCTCTATCTCGGGCTTCGTACGAGACACAAAGACTCCCTCGTAGAGTCAAACAAACAATAGCCTCTATCTCGGGCTTCGTACGAGACACAAAGACTCTATCGTCGGGTTAAAAACTTTTAGCCTCTCTCTCGGGCTTTGTATGAGACACAAAATAGCCTCCTCTTAGGCTTTGTATAATGATTTTCCTAGCGGAAATTAGCCTCCTCTTAGGCTTTTGTATAAGAAAACCACTGGTTGATCCAATCAACCTTTTAGCATCAAAGTTGTGCCTCGTTCACAGTACACAAACATCAACAACTCCTTTCCTTTCATCTAATCGCTGTAAGCGGCAAGCCTCTGGATCATCTATATCCATGCCACTGTCCCTCTTTTAGCATGAGAAATTCCTAAGGAAAGATGGCATTGCTCTACACTGAGTTAAAGTCTTCTCCTTCAGGTTAAACCCCTTTCTTCGGAAATTATGGCATTGCTCGGATCCGCGTATCCCAGTTAAAGTAATTCTCCTTCCCCCTCTTTAGAGATGACAAATTCTCTCTAAAGTCGAGGTCCTTTCGTTTCACGTCTTGGGCTTTAAACAAGACACCAAAACACCCATTTCCTCCCATAGAATAGGAGGAACTACGAACGCTCTGATTTCCTTGTTTCGGTAAACGGGAATACGTAGGCATGAGATCGAAAGAAAAGATCTTAGCGAGCGCAATCAACAAAAAACCCAAATCCCATATCTCCATCAATCAAAAGCAGTAATTCAAAAGCATCAGTCCTAACATCCTAATCCTTGTTCCCCGCTAGGAAGTCCTAGAAAGAAAGAAAACAGTATTGGCGAAAATACAAATAACCAGTACAAAGGCCCCCCCCCCCCACATTGATAGCATCCGTAACCTAACAGACCGCTGTTTAAACTCAGTATGCAAAGCAGGGTTAATTGGAGACATCTATTTCCCTTCCTTATTCAGCTCACAATAGGATAAAAAATGAATCGACCTGTAGTTTAAGCTCAAACCGCAGAGAGCGACCAGCGCTTAAGAACCGCGTCCAAAATCGCTCGCTATATCTTCCCTCAAAATACTTAGCAAACCAAACACTTCTTACGCAGCCAATATCCTAAAATACATTCAAATCAAAACATTTTTCTCAATCAAATCTCTAATACACTTAATCAAATTCAAATAACTTTTCATAAAGAACATTGTTTAGTCCATTCTTCCGCGCATTAAAACTAGCGCTTCAGCCTCCCCTAGCGAGCAGACAAGCCAACGTTTAGCAGTTAGAATGCGAATTAAACACTCGTTCGTTTAAAAAAACACCAACCAACCGTAGTCCCACGAACTACGAATGCTCTGACTTTCCCATTGCACGAGGGAATACGTAGGCACAAGGGTTCTAATCCTTGCCGAGCACACTAATAAAAAACCACCCATTTCCTCCTTAGAAAATAATATCTACCTTAGAAGAAAACAAAAAAAACCAAGCTAACCTTTCTCATGAATTGAATCAAGAGGTTCCCGTTGAGTACAACGGACGTAGAGGGTGTTAATACCTTTCCTCTTGCGTAACCGACTCCCGAACCTGAATTTGGTTGCGACGACCATGTTCTTATCCTCCTTTAAAGGTTTTATCGATATTTTCCTTTCCTTCTTTTGGGATAAATAAAGTTCGGTGGCGACTCTATTTCGAACAGTTTTTTCCACATCCATCGCGAGGATCGTATTTTTCGAGGTACGACAGATGGCGACTCTGCTGGGGACATGCATTGCCCTATGCTAGAGAGAGTCAAGCCTAACTTGACTCGATTCGAGAGTGTTAGTTTCGCTTGTTTAATTTCTTCTTGTTTATTTTCTCCTATTACTTCTTTATTTGCTTTGTGTTTCTTTCTCTTTATTATATGTTTTTTATCATACTTGTCTGTTGGATCTTGGGATGATATCACAAGTAAGGCTCCATACCCGAGTCTTGGAAAAAGAAGAGAGAACACATAGTTTAGATTCTGGAAGTAATTAGGGTTAGTCCCCAAGGACTCGCTCCTTGTGTGCCTAGCATGAAAGCTTCCCCTAGAGTAGACCTTTTCGTAGATCTTGTTGTAACACAGCTAGCCTGTCGCACGACTCGATTCATGAAGGGTCCTTGACTCTGGGAACCATTCTTAAAACCACTTTTTATCTTGGTGGTCGTTAGTGTTAGTCTCGGAGGGCTCGCTCCTCGTGGGTCTAGCATGAAGACTACACTCAGGATATACCTTTTTGTATCCCCGTCACAATGCAGCTAGCCTGTTGTATGGTGTTGATGCAATTAGTGTCCATAATCCTAGGGAACCTTATCCATCAACATAGGAGCTATCCTGTGAGTGGGTTTAGGGGTAAAGAATTTAGAACTATCCTTATAAAGCTTACCTATTATGAGGGTTGGGAAGTTACTTGTCATATCCGGGATCCTGAATCTTCCTGCATTGCATTTGTTTGCATATAATTGCATTTGCATCTCATTTGCATGGCATACCCTTCCAACCAAAACTCATCTGATCCTCTGTCCATTTCCTGCCAGCTGGTTTCCCGACACTCATACTGAACCTGTGGTAATCTCAAAACATTTAAAGCAAGTTCAAGCGGAGATAAGAGGAGCATAGATAATTTGAAAGTTGTGATGGCTATGTCAGAGGATAGTTTTCAACATATTGGGATGAAGGATTTTGACCCCCCATCAGGTTTTGTTGTGTCGACTAACCCACTATATGATTATCTACCGGGTGATCATCCTCCACGAGTAAACATCCATGTTTAGTCTCAGATGATGTCGCTGACCGATTCCATGGAGAAAAGGTTTTGTGCCCTCGAAGAGCAGGTTCAGGCTATGAAAGCACGCGATACTTCTGGGCTCGATGCTGTTGATATGTGCCTAGTGTCAGACTTGGTAATTCCTCCAAAATTCAAAGTACCCAACTTCGAGAAGTACGCTGGTATCAGTTGTCCAAAGCGTCATTTGATGATGTTCTGCCGAAAGATGACTTCTCATGTCCGCGACGACAAGTTGATGATTTACTGTTTCCAAGACAGTTTAAGTGGTGCATCTTTGAATTGGTACATGGATTTAGAAAGAAGTTGTATCCAGTCATGGAAATACTTATCCAATGCTTTCCTAAAATAATATGAGTACAATTTGGACATGGCCCCCAGTCGCACCCAGCTGCAAAGCCTATCTCAGAAGAACGGTGAATTCATTAGGGATTATGCACAACAGTGGAGAGAGTTGGCAGCTAGGGTACAACCACCACTCATGGACAAATAATTGATTGACGTGTTCTTGGATAGTCTGCATGCCACCTATCTTGAAAGAATGACTGGCAGTTCATTCTCAAGCTTCTCTGACCTTATAATTGTAGGAGAACGCATTGAGAGTTACCTCAAAGCTAAACAAGTCCATGACGTCTCGAGCAACCAAGATGGCGAGACTGAATCCTCCAGCAACCCCCAAAAAGAAAAGGATAATGAAACTAATGCGGTAATAGCAAATGTTGAGTATTCTCAGGGTACACCAGCAAGACTTTATGGCCCTTCAGCTTCTCGACAGTTATCATTGTCAGCGCCATATCATCCTTATGGGCAACCTGTCAATCCTAGGGCGTCGTACCAGAAACCCATGATTTCTCCTCGTGCAAATCAACGAGCCCGTGGTCGAGGATATCAGAATCATCATCAGAATCATCATAGGCCTCGAAACAACTTGGAAAGAAGGACTGCTCCTCTTCACCTAGTTCCTATGTCGTACAGTTAGCTTTTGCCGCATCTGGTCCGAAACTCACTGGTAGAGCCCAAAGCTATCAAGCTATTGCCAAAACCATACCCGCCGGGGTACGATCCCAATGCGCATTGTGAATATTATGCTGGATTCATGGGGCATTCAACTGAAGATTGCAAAGCTTTTTAAGCCAAGGTGCAACAGTTAATCGACAAGAAGCACATATCCTTTCAAGAAGGAAACTTGATTGTGAACGTCAGCTTATCGCCCAAATAAGTTCCAAGACTTCAAGAGGTAGCCAGTGGTTCAGACAGAAAGACTTCCTCAGATGCTGGCAATCATTGGATTGTTTTTATCATTCACATTTGTAATTTCTTTATGATTAAATGCTGCTTGTTTTGAACATTGTTTATTTTGAATGGTAATATTGATGAAGTGATCATGCATTTTTTGAACTAATCACGTCGCGTTCGCTCATTTTTCTTCACATATATATAAAAACAAAAAAACAAAATTCTTCCATATACTTCTTATCCACTCTCTTTATCAAACTTTTGTTTAGCAAAGATTGGAGGGAGGATGACGAAAATGAAGTACCCATAATTGCTGATGGTATGCTTTCGGATGGAATCCTGCCAAGGATGTACATGCATTGTTTCAAATCCCTAAACACTGGAGAGATAAGGAGTTAATCCCTAGTTAACCACTTCGAGCCTAGAAGTAGAAGTTTCCTTCGGATTTCTAAACCCTTACGCTTAACCTGGGGCAGGTTAGTGTTTAGTTAATCTGACTCCGCATTCCCACACATCCGGGCGTGTCGAAGAGATCATGCAAAAGTTATGTCGTTTTTCCTCAATGACCAATAACTTGGCTGTCACAATCCTTCGACAAAATCAAAATAAATAAAAAACAAAAGCCTGCTAAGTCAAGCACCTCAAAGGAGACTTAGGCAAAAATCAAGGCAATCCCGATGGACTCGAAAAGCGAAATCAATCCATGCAAAAGATAGAGATAAAAAACAATACCAAAAGAGGCTTTTGAATCCTCAACACAAACAAAATAAGGTCCAGTGGCCACCATGTCAAATCAAAGGGTCACTAACATCATGACAAAAGCAAAATAATGTGACTGTTATTTCAAGGAAATCTTGAATCCTCATCTTCACTCTTACACTATCGAACTCTCTTTGAAGATAAATGTGTGTCAATTTAAGTGAACGTAGGACTGAAGATTATCACGAAGAAAGGGTGGGTATAAAACAGATTTTGGGCCTTATATCCTTTGTTTCTATAACCGTGAACCAGACCACGTTATAACCCTCAAAAGACCTAATTGAGGCGGGGTTTATTCTGAAAGCTGTAACACCTCAAAATTTGCCCTCTTACTTTTAGTACTAACTGGCTTATGTTTCTTTCCATTCTTGCATTATCATCTTTGCATATCATTGGTTCTTAGCATGCGATCAAGGTGTCTAAACCAAATCACAAAAAGAAGATGTTTTCCAGGGTTTCAGTGTGTATTGTCCAAGGGGGCTAAGAGGAGAGATGGTTCTTGATATCATCATTACTTGGGTCACAAAGAAGCCTTGGGCATCAGGGCATCCAAATTTGTTCATTACCTCATCAAAAGATCACAATTGACAAGAAATTTCAAGGGAATCACACTCTCCTAGCATGATGGCTCAAATTAGGTTCTTGAGATTTCTGAGTTTAACACCGCAATGAGAAATATCTTTGAGTTTTATCATCACCAAATGGCACATCTCATCATTGTCTGACAGGATACACATCACACTCAGAGGAATTTGGATTTGGAGGATGTGCTGATTCTTCCTAGACCGAAGGCACTCAAACTAGGGTTTGCCATAAAATCAGTTTATTTCTGAATTTTTGGACAAGACTTGATTCTATGGTATTCCTCATGTCCCTAAGTGTCTAGGATTGACGAATTGTCCATCAATTTGGTTCATAAGGATTTTAATTAATCAGAAGATAGAAAATCAGGAGAATTGGGAATAAAGTCAACTGTGCAATGAAAAAGTCAACTCCTGACTTTTTGAGGTCAACGTTTTGATTTTTAAGTCGTATGTGATCAATGGACAAGATTTGGTCAAGGAATGTTCAAGGAATCATCAAAAATCAAGAAAGGTGAAAAGTTGCCATTTTTGGAAGAAACTAGGTTTTAGAACTTACTATTTTTGGCAACTTTTGCATATTTTAGTAGTTACTTTCAAGGCCAGATTTCTCTATGATCCAAGCTCCATTTCAATTTTCCTCAAACATGACAGTTATATAGCTCATTCCAAGCTTTCCAACCATGTAAAGTTTGTCCCATTTGGATCATTTTTGAGAGAGTTATGATGTTTTAAAGATGAAGGTTTCAAGTTAGAAAATTGGGAAAAAAACTTAGAATTTTTTTCTAAGTCATTTTTGATAGCTTGGTGCATCAATGTTCATGGCCAAGTTAGAGTGATTTCCAAGCTTCATCTTAAAAAACCTCAAACATGAAGGTTGTAGAGTGCAACCCCCTCTTTCCAAAGAACCTAAGTTTGTGTCATTTGAACCATTGTAGTGAAAGTTGTGTTACTTCAAAGATGGTACCATTGATTTGCTAAGTGATGTTCATGATTTAACATGGCCATGCAATTCCAGCCAGTCTTGAGGACACGATTTTAAGGTCATTTTACATGATGGTATGAAGCTTTATTTCAAGATGTTTTGGACACCAAACTTGCTCACTCAACTTCCTACTTTCTTGTGATTACAAGAGTGCCTTGTTTGGTTCATTTTTCACTAAGTTAAGATGGGTTAAAGGAAGCCGTATGGATGTATTTTCAAGCATGTCATGTCCTTATATTAATGCATCACGCCATGTAATTAATCTGGGCCACATTTCATGCGTGAAGCCTTGGTCATTTGTACCAAATTCATCACCAATTTTAGCTAAACATGCCATGCACCATGTGTACCCTTTTTGGCAAAATTTGGAATGGATAAAAATTGGACAACTCTGATCTCTTTCTCCTTCTCACGTGCCACTTCATTTGCACCCACACACATCCTTTTCATGCCCAAAAAAAATCACTACCAATACCCTCAACAAAGACCACTACTCGTACCACTCTCTCTCTTCCAATCTTTGCAAAAAAAATTTCCAAACACAACTTTGTCATTTCCAGGCCCAAAATCATTTTCCAACCCATCATATTTAAAGTGGCAAAACCCTAAGAGTGGAGGACCTTCTTCATTCTGCTCATTTCCAGATCCGAAAAAACCACTGCTCTCCATTTTTTCTCACTCACGAAGCTTGTTCATCAAGTGATTTTGGTTTGGTTTGGCTCTTAACTCACCATTACTGAAGGTTGTTGAGTAGATTTATCGAAGTTTTCCTCAAGGTCTTGACAAGAAATCAAGGTGCAGTGGACATAACTCCACTAGGTAATGATTGTAAAATTTCCCTTAGTTGAATCTATGAGTTTTAGAAATCATTTGATGTGTGGCTGAAGTCCTACTCATGGTAGGCATCGTGTGTGCATTGATTTTTGCTTGGATCTAAACATTTTGTTTTGCTTGAATTCGTGTTTACAACTTGGAACCCGCATCTTTGAGCTCTTCTCTATCCATGTTAGAGTGTGTTTTTTAAGATTTAAAGAGCATCATGTTAATCTATGATCCATGAGCTTCATCTTTGAATTTTATTTTGTGTGATTTGGTTAATATTTGAGGTTGATATTTGGAGTAGAAGTTGAGTTGATGTATTCGGTCATGCCCTGGTTTCCACGATGCATGGATTTTTCCAGGTCTAGTCTCATGAGGAAGACGAAGACGTGTTGCATTGTGATTGGCTGGTCTGTTTTTTTGTCCTTTTATGACTTAAAGGGGAGGCGACCGATTGATAACATGTTACGTGATGATGTGTTACTTTCTTTTTTTTCATTTGTTTTTTTTATTATTATTTTTCTCTTTGGTGATAAATTCTGGTGATTTGTTTTTGGGAATTGGGCTTACGCCCCGTTTTCTTCTTGCACCCCCACGTCCTTGAGGCTCATACGCACGCAATATGAATCCTCTTGTGTTGGTTTTGCTACCACACCTCCCTTTGCACCATTGTTCTTTTATTTTCTTTTTGTTTTCATTATAGATTCCATTTTTATTTTAATGGTTAAATCTATTATAAAAATACCCAAAAATACTTTTCTGAATATTTAATTTCTTATCTTATTTTCCATAATTTTATTTTAATTTTTAATTTCTTTTTCTTATTTTATTTTGAATTAATTTGATGATGAGTTTCCAAGGATACCCTTCATCTAGGGTTAGGAACTCTTGCACTTTGCTTATCCTTTTGAAGTTGTTTTCTTTGTCACTCTTATACATTCATATGAGGATGTTTTGATACTGGTTTGAGTTACTTTTAGTGACTTTCCATCCAAGTTTTATGGACCCTCGATCCTTGCTCGATTATGTGCATATCTTGACTTATGGAGCATTTTTGAACATGCTCTTGAGCTAGTTCTGTTCCAACCTTTTTGCACTTGTTGATTGGATGTTTAAAATTGCTTTTGATTCTTTTTGGGAATTTATTAGACAACTTTTCTATTTTTAGTTGATACCTACTTGTGGTTTGAGTTTGGTTGGAGCATGCTTGGATATTTGACCTAGTTTGGATGCTTTTGATTACTTGTGATTGAATGATGCTTGAGATACTTATTTGATGTGATCATGTTCTGCCCTAACTTGTTTATGGCTTTAGAATCATCCTCATTTGTCTATTTTCCTATTTGTTCTTGATTTTACAAGTTGACCATGTTTTGACTTGGATTCTTTGGTGCTCTTGACCTAATCTTGTGAGTTGTTTCCTTGTATGATCCAATCAATGCTTGAGGACTTTTGATTGATTTGAATGACATGTTTAAGGTTCTGATCCTCTTGATCTTGGGTCCATTGTGTGATCATATCTTGCTTCTTATTTCACTTTATCATGTGTTGCTTGCATAGATGTTGGAAGTGGATGTTTGCATAATTGTGGAGCATGTTTTGAATGTGATTCTTGTTGATTTTTCTTGCCATTCATGGGTTGATGTTTGAATTGAGATACATGTTCACCTTGCTGCCCATTTGCTTTCATGTCTTGATTTCACTTTGTTTGATCACTTGAAGTTATGTTGTGCATGAGTTAATTGTTGCTAATTGTTTAAGTGTTGTTGAGATGCACACTTGGTACTCTTGAGATATTTTTCTAATACTTGAATTGGTTAACTTTGGCATGAGTTGAATTATGACTTGGATCTATTTTCATCTTACCTTATTCATGTCATCTTTGTGTGAGGTTCAATGATGTTTAATTGTGATTCTTATGCAAGTTTGCTTGCATCCTTTCTTGTTTGCTTTTACTTGCTTACTTGAGCTTTCTTGTGTGATCTTTTGAAGCATGATTAATGGTATGAATTGGATATGATGTGCATGATGTGCTTGCTGGCCCATCTCTTTTCTCATCTTTTACCTCTCTTTCTTCTTCATCTCTTTCACTCTTTCTCTTCCCACGGATCTCAAGACTTTTTTAAGTCTTGGATTCACTCCCTTAGAGCTACCTAGTCCAACTTAATTTTCGATTAAGCTTGGAGTAGGATTAGCGTTAGGATTCCCTTTGCATGCTAACTTAGGTAGATATTTCCCCTTTCAAACTCAACTATAGGGCCATCTTTGCATGATAACATTAGGATCATTTAGTTTCCCCTTAGTGTTTTCTTTTCCTTCGAGTCTTCTCTTCTCATCTCATAACAATCCTAAAACACTTAATAAAGGATTAATGTGTACTGCGCATGAGCCTTACATATGGGAAGTGAAGTATGGGGGGTTTCCCTTCATTCTTCTAGGGTACTTAGTGTACGTCCTGTTGGGGACGATGCGCGAAGTATTCGTTCCTATGTTACATACTTGTGTGCAATGCAAGTTATGAACTAACTTCAAACCATTTCTGTCTTAAAAAAAACACAAAACAAATTCAAACCTTTTCATCCTTCGGGATTCTTCAGTTTCAACTCATTTTCAAAAAAGGTCACGTTACTTCCGTCTCATTGCAAACAGGCATCGACCCTAACTGCCGGACACGAATCTAACATCGCTCATAAAAAAGCACTTACCTACCTCGTTAGGTCGAACTACGACTGCTATGATTTCCTCTTTCTCATCCGATTAAGGATACGTAGGCACAAGACGACGATGTCTTGGGGAGCAACCTCCCCCCTTTAGTTTGTGTCCGAACTACGTTGACTCTGACTTTCCCATTGCACGAGGGAGTACGTAGGCGTAGGACGAGCGATGTCCTATCGAGTCACTTCTTTTCCTTTTCTTCTTCGTTTCTTCTTTCTTTCCCGTACCTGTTCCTTTTTCTTTCCAGTAGCAGTGGAGCTCCATATGACAGTACCCTTTGATCGAGATAACAAGCGTGGATCCCGTCGAGTACGATGGACGTGTGGGGTGCTAACACCTTCACTTCGTGTAAACGACTCCCTTACCCGTTTCTCTTGGTCGTAAGACCATGCTCTTTCCCTTACCTCGAGTTTACGTAATGTTTCCTTTCCCTCTCTTTTGGGATAAATACACATTGCTGGCGACTGTGTTTTCCGCGCCACTTTCGCGTTTGTACCATGGATGCAAATCCTCGGGAGCGACATCTGGCAACTCTGCTGGGGACTGGTTCTCTATGTGAGTCAATCCTAGTGCTTGTTTGTTTGTTTTCATTGGGTGTTTACTGTGGTGATGTATTTTGCTGTTTTACTGTTTTACTGTATTGTTGTTTACTATATTATTGCTTTACTATTTTACCGCATTTATTGCATTGCATTTCATTATTATGCTAGACTGTGCTGCGCTGTGCTAGTTTTCTGTTTGGAAGGTTGGGAGGTTCTGAGAGATAAGCCCACTACCTAGGCTTGAGCATACACATAGGTATTAGAGTGGGCAGGCGTGACGCTCCCGTGGTGTTGACCACGTGTGGGTGATCACGATCCCCACAATCAGACGAGGTTCTAGCGGGAGATATCTGCTACTGTATGTTGATACAGGCCAGTAGTTATTCTCTTGAGGAACTGTCGACTCTGGTGACCATTCCCGAGGACTCAGTAACGACACTCCTCCCGAGAACGATAATGGCAGACCAGAAATGGAAAATCCATTACGACTCTCGACCCGAGGACCCAATGCTGGGAACTTGCTATAGGATGACCTTTTTTTTTGGGGGGGGAATCAGTGGACGACCTCTTTGTTTGGCGATAGTATTGTACCCTGAGGGATGAATGTACTATTGCTTCTTAAATCGAGAATCCGAGACTGAGGATCCCATTTTCTAGAACCCACATGTGAGAGGGGATGGGTGTTTGCAGGTTTGTAGGTGACTTTGACCTTCAACCTACCTGGTTTTCTAGTTTTATCAATGTGGTTGCTTTTGTTCTGGTTTTTGGTACAAAGCCTTGATTTGTTCAATCAGTACAGTGCAACCAGTTCATGTTGATACCTTGATCCCATGCATCGCATTGCATTCCATTTTTCTGACATTCATGTTTTTGCATTTCCAGGTAGTATCTAGTCTTTCGATTCCAGTCAGAGGGCATCCATAGGGATGGACACTAAGAGGGGTAAGAAGCACATCGTCGTCTACAAGTTCCCGAAGCTCGCTCTTGGTCCGTTGGACAGTTTACAGAGTATGGCTGGTCCAGAAATATTGGGAGTCTTTGAAGAGAAGTATGGTTGGATATTATCCCTGGTTCGGAGCCTCAGTGAGTATGAATACAATGGATTACACACCTTGATGTAGTTCTATGATCCTTCCTTGAGGTGCTTTGTGATGCCAGATTATGTATTGGTTCCCACCCTGGAAGAGTACTCCAAAATTTTGAGGATTCCTGTCAAAGAAGGTGTTCCTTTTTGTGGTTCCCAAGGAGACTATGATTTCCAAGCAGTGGCTGAGGCTCTTTATTTGAGCAAATCAACATTGGAGGTTGGCTTTTCTAAGAAGGGAAAATTCCGAGGCTATCACTTGGAGTACTTGGTAAAGAGGGCTCGAGAGGAAGCTAAGGAGAAGAGGTGGATAACTTTCAATGCAATATTGGCTCTATGTATATATGGCATTGTGTTATTCCCTAATGAGTCTGAGTTTGTCGATACAGATGCTATTAAGATATTTACAGCTCAGAATCCGGTACCGACTTTGTTAGGCGATCTTCACTACGCCCTGTATAACAGGAATGAGAAAAGACGAGGTGGGGTGGTTTGTTGTTGCGCATCTCTTTTTTACAAGTGGTTTGCCAAATGTTGACCCCGGTCAGGTGCTTTTGTGGACTCAAAAACTTCTTTTGAGTGGAGTAAGCGTCTGATGGGCCTAGCTGCTAAAGATATTCTTTGGGTGGATAAGGGATTATTGGGGACTGACATTTTGCATAGCTGTGGCAAGTATCCTAATGTACCCTTAAACGGAAGAAAAGGAGGTATTAACTACAACCCGTCTTTGGCTATCAGGCAGTTTGCATACGCCCTGAAAGATCCTCCAGCTGAAAAAGATTTAGAAGAATCTTTGTATTTTCATATGACTGATGATATGGCTATTGCACAAGAAGCTTCTAAAGCTTGGCTCAGTAGATAGAGGAGAGGTAAAACCGTTTTGGGTAAACCCAATAATCAAGCTTTCGCTCCATATGTTGAATGGGTAAAGAAGAGGGTAGAAGAGTTCTATTTACCTTTTGATCGGGCGCCTCCCTTGTATCCAGAGATTGTGGAAGAGAGACTCACTGTACCACTCGAAGAATTCGACAAATAGCGAAAGTTGGTATTTGATCTGAGGGTGGAAAACTCTGATATGAGTAGTCAGCTACAAAATGCTCTACATGACAACTTAGAGTTGAAATGGAAAGTTCAAGACATGACAGAGCGTCTAGAAAAAAGAGAGAAGGATTTTGCCGACAGAGCTCAGCACTTCAAAAAGGTTAGTATGGCTGCTGAATCATCAGGCAAAGCTAGCAGGAAAAACAAGAAGCTTTTGACTAAAGCAGAAGACAAGGTTGCCACGTATCAGGAGATGTGGGAGGAGGTCAAGATTGAAAATGGAGAACTGAAAGAAGAACTTCAGAAAGTAAAAGCAAGGAAAGATCATTACTTTGGCAAGTGGAAAGAAGCACAGAAGGAAATTGAAGAGCTCAAGTTACAAGCCGAGGTCAAGAAGTTGAGGCGCGAAGACAACGACGCTGAAGAGCAGATTGCTAAATTGAACCAAGAGATTGCAAAAAGAAACAAGTTGATCAAAGGGCTGATAAAGCAACCTGCACATCCTGACACTGTGGACCTTCTTGAAGAAGTTGAAGCTAGTTTATTTGGAATTGAGTTGTAGTTGATATTGTTGTTTATCTTTTTGTTGGGATTACCATCAGGTTTATTGATGGAGTCACCTTTGATTATGCTTGAACTTGTCTGTAGGAACTACTTTATTTTCGATAATGGAATATTTGGGTTAACTATCTGTGCTCTGGCAGTTCTGGTTTTCAGAGGGGGTTTGTCCCCGTGGTTTGATAGTATTTCTGGGTTCGAATTTATTTTTCGATAGTGTGTCTGATCCCTTGCCCGGTTTCATGGAATGGAATCAAAGCGGACATGTCCCGAAAATGTTCAAATATGATTGTTTGCATTTTGGATTTACATTTTCATAATCATGATCATTTTTACATAACAGGTGTTCATCTCGGGTTTCTTTTCTAACCTTTATTTGGTTACAGGCAGGATTGATAACCAGCCAATTCACCGGTATTCTACTAGATCAAATCAGAGGATAATTATGGAGCAAATGCAAGCAGAGATGGCCGCCATGCAAGCTCGCATGGCCTAATTCATGGAATTGATGCAGGGTGTTGCCCAGGGGCAAGAGCAATTGAGGACTCTGGTCCAGCCCTTAGTGGCGAGAGTGGATGAAGACGGGGTTCTTCATGGCGGAGTCTATAATGGCGTTGTTGGTAATGGTGCTCAGGGAGGTCCTGTGGGTGCAGGGATCCCCATTCCTGGTGTTGTGATACCTCCGGGCGGAGGAGAACAGGTGGTGATTCCCTCTGTTGTCGGCGGAGGAAATAATGTTTGCGCTGTTCATGGCCATCGTTATGATGACCAACAGGACGACATTTTTTCTATGCAAGGTGTTGATGCTATTCCTCAGCTGGATAACGATCAAAGGTTCAGACTGATTAAAGAACAACTAAGGGGGGTTATGAATCAAAATTCTGTGGGTATGGATCTGGAGGATTTGGAGCTGGTTCCCGGTGTTGTAATTCTGCATAAATTTCAGGTGCCCACTTTTGAGAAATACAATGGTACCACTTATCCCAAGACGCATGTCAGGGCATATGCACAAAAGATGGCTGCGTATTCTAAAGATGAGAAATTGCTGATGCATTTCTTCCAGGACAGCCTGTCTGGGGCATCCTTGGAATGGTATATGCAATTAGAAAGATGTCATGTCTGTAATTGGAGAGAGCTTGTCGAGGCCTTTATCAAGCACTACCAATATAACACTGATATGGCTCCCAACAGGACCCAGTTACAGAATATGTCTCAGAAGAATAATGAAAGCTTCAAAGAATATGCGCAGAGATGGCGTGAACTAGCGGCAAGGGTACAGCTGCCTATGTTGGAAAAAGAAATGCTGAATTTGTTTATGGATACTTTGCTGAGACGTTATTATGAGAAACTGTTACCTTGCGCGTCAGGCAGGTTTGCTGACTTAATCATGGTCGGGGAAATGTTAGAGAGTGGAATCAAAGCTGGGAAAGTGTCAGGTACTGATGGGTTGTCTTCTGGTCAGGGGAAGAAACCCTATGTTATTTACAAGAAAAAGGAAGAAGAAAATTTTGTGTCATCTTACTGAGGTAAAGGGAAGCAGCATCAGAGTTATAACCAGCAAGTAGCTTCGGTGACAATTCCGGCAGCACCTCCACAGCAGCAACAGAATCGTACTCCACGCCAGCAACAATTTACGCCTAAACAGAACCGACATTTTGATACTCCGCCGTTTCCATATTCACAGTTGTTTCAACATTTGCTACAGTTGCAGTTAATCTAAAAAAGGACTCTAGCTCCTCCCACCGATAATCCACCTACGGGTTATAATCCTAACGCCCACTGTGACTTTCATTCTGGGGCACCCGGACACTATATAGAGGACTGCAAAGATTTTAAGCACGTAGTCCAAGACTTGGTGGATTCAAAGGCCATTAACTTTTCAAATGATGGGCCAAATGTCATCCAAAACCCAATACCGAACCATGGTGGGCCAAGGGTTAACGCTGTGTTAGAAGAGTATGAATCTTTGAATTTGGTTACGGATGTTAATGAATTAAAGACTCCTTTGATGGTGGTAAAGGAGAGGTTATTGAGGGGTGGGGTGTCCCCCGGATATGATGAGAATTGTTCAGATTGTATGTTGCAAATGAGTGGGTGTGGTTTGTTGAAGTCAGGAATTCAAAAGTTGATAGATGAAGGTCTATTGCAGTTTGACCGATGTGGCCAACAGAAAGAAGTTGTCAGCAGGAAAAGTGAGGTTGCTACCATTACTATCCCTTTCAAAACAAACACTATTTCAGGGCTGGTAAGACCAGCACCGGTTATTATTACTGAAATTCTGGTACCAGATGTGTGATGTTACGTGCGATGTCACAACAACACACTCTGCAATGGACAGTGCAATAGCAAGCAATAACACAATGAATTGTTCACCCAGTTCGGTCTAACTACCTACGTCTGGGGGCTACCAAGCCAGGGATGAAATTCACTACTTGTAGAATTAAATTACAGACTCAACAACCCAGTCGACAATCTCCTAATCTTAATTCCTACTAGTGACTTTCTACCTAAGAAACCACTTAGGTATGAGAACACTACTCAATCCCTAAAACCTCTCAAAGAACACCCTCTTTGAGAAACCTTGATCCTGCTTCACAGCTTTGATCAAGTAACAACTCTCTATCGCTTCACAGCTTCTAAGAGGGGACAGAAAACAACTCACCAATTCAACCTAGAATGGTGTATACAAAACTCGTACAAAATACTCAAGACACTCAGCCTATGCTCTTGATCTTCTCTCTGTATTTCTGTACCTTCTTCCTTTGATCTATGGGCTTTATATAGCCACCTGAATTGGGCTTGGACTCCTTGTAATATTTGATCCGATTTGTTCTTTAAAACTGAATCTTCAAAACAGATTTTATCCCCCAAAATATTTTTAAATCTTCACCTTTTAAAACTCTTACAAACCTGCATCAAATATCTATGCAACAGAGAATATCTAATCCAAGATATTCGCATCCAATGAGACTACCTGCTCTCTACAATTCCAGCTAAAACGCAAACCCTAACAACATCACTAAACCTGATGTTATTAATTCTGCAGATCTAATGTCACAACATCGCTTGTGACATCAGACAACCAACTTAACTCTTAACACAACCCAGTGTTAAGACTTAATGTTGTAACATCACCACCTTGACATCAACATTTAACAACCTTTGTTTTACCAAAATTCTAGCCAATCCAAGAAACTAACAATCTCCCCCTTTGGCTAATTTTGGCTAAAACAATCTCTGCACCTTCAGAGACTTCAGCAGCGGAATAAACTTGAATAATTTTTGAAACTTCAAGCAGCAGCATCTTCAATACATAAAGACTTTACTTCACACAAAACTCAGCTGCAGCACCATCTTCAATAACTACAATTTTCAACAATCAACAATGGTGCTCCCCCTCAAAACAAGAACCAGCATAACAACTGTTCAGCAGATCAGCAATTACTCCCCCTTAATTTCTACACTTCTGCATCACATCACTTTAGCAGCATTTGACATTTGTACTCTTTGATACTCTTGGCTCACTTGGCATTTTCTCCCCCTTTTTTACCACAATTAGACAAACCCCATCAAGTAACTCTAACTACAGTTAGTACTACCCTAGCTCTCATTGCCAGTCTCACAGACAACAAAAAGACATAACAAATCATAGAACAAAACAGGTGCATATACTTGCACAATATTCAAATTACGAACCAAGCACAACAGTGCAGATTCAAAAACAGCAGAAATAAACTAAAACTACTAACTAAGAAAAACAGTAAAAGCTTTAATCATCTGAGCTGAGATCATCATCATCTTCTTCATCTTCTTTTGAGCAATCAGCATTGTCATTATCAGATTCATCATTCTTATCGGCAACTTCTTTCTTACTTTCTTTCTCTGTCATCTTCAGATTCAGAAGTAATTTTTCAAACTTCTTCTTTCTTTCAGTGCTTACTCTGATGACTTCATCTAACTCTTTACACGCCTCCTCTAGTTCAAAAACTATATCAGTCTTGACATGAGTATGATGAGTTGATGTTGAGGCAGATGTCTTGACATGATCAGCAACATGTTTCCCTTCAAACAACTTGTGATGAAAGGATAATTCAGACTTCCTTCTACAAACACTATCATACTGGTGAAGAATCCCAGGATGCTGAGGCAAAATTAACCCACAAATGAGGGATGGAAATGCAATAGGCAATTTCACTGCTCTTGTTGCAGCATGCTTGATAGTCTGATTATAAACATAAGAGCCATAATCAATTAGTCTCTTTGTTCCAATGGCATAAACTAATTTGCCCAAACAAGCAGAAACAGAGGTCTTGTGGTTTGTAGGAACCCAGTTAACAGCACCTATTCTATGAAGAATAGCATATTTCACACTTAATAAACTTGCTGACAACTTTCCATTTGAGGGCCAAACTTCTACCTGACCAGCTGTTATTTCTTTGCAGATAACATTATTAGAAACTTCTAATTCTCTATAACCTTCCTCACTTCTTCCTAAGTAGGCATTAATCACCTTAGAAGAGAACCAGACAAACTTACCCCTAACAGTAACTCTTCTGAAAGTTAGGCTTTTGCTGTCATTAATAGACTCAGGGATATTCACTATAAATTCTCTGACCAGTCTATCATAGCAACTAGTCAATCCTGATACAGTCCTCATGAGACCAGCAAACTTAATTAGATATACAATTTCAGTATACTCTAAATCATCTGTAACTAGCTCTCTTTTCAGAGCTATCCTTCTCTGGCTCACACAATTCCACATGGATGCACTACTGGCACAGTGAAATGAGATGTCATCAGGAACTTGATCAGCAGCTCTGTTCCTCACAGGGTTGATGTCTTGAACATCAAACTCTGAATCTGATTCTTCCCTGATTCTCCTCTTTTTGCCAGAAATGGCAACTTTGCTCCATGACTTGGGAGAGCCTGCAACTGAAGTCCTTTTCTTATCCTTGACCATATTTTCATTAGGAAGTGACTCCACACCTTTCCCTTTCCTATCCTCCCTCCTTCTTGCTATCGCATTACCAATGATATCACTATCAGATGAGTCCTCAACATCTATAACCTCAACCTGATCCTTCCCTTTATAACCGTGACTTTCAACCCTAGGGGAAGATGTTCTAACATCAGGGATGACATCAGTATCTTTAAGATCTTCTTCTTTACTACCACCTTCAGCATCTTGAATCACAGACAAGGCCAGTCTATGAATATTGGTGTCCTCACTTTGAGAGCCCACCTGTTCAGTAGGCATTTGCCTTAAAGGGACAGAAATCTCTTTCACACGTATTCCCTTCTCAAGAATTTTGGTGGCAATCTGCTCCAAATGCATGTCCACATCATACTTCTCCTCAACAGCTTGAGAGGATGATGACCTAGTTTCAGTTTTATTCAACTTGGTTGAAGGTTTAGAGTTACCTGAATCTGGGAGTGCCATAGGAATGTGTTCTTTGTCAACATATTCTTTTTTTGATGAAACCCTAGTTCGTTCATGCGCAGGCCTTTGAGAATCAGAGTTCTTGGAAGAAGAGGACATCTGCTTTGACATGGTTCCTTTGAAACAGATGAGATTCAGATAAGGATTACTCATTCAGCTGAGAACAAAGAAGATGAACCGTTGAGATATGAGGAACTTGATGAATTGAGAAATGTTCACAATAGGTAATGATGGTCTAATGTAATGAGCTTGATTCTGAGAATAACTTAAAGACCAATCAATGAATTTCTCCTTCCATAAAAACTTTCCTTTTAAAAATTTAAAAGGATTCACATCAGAACTCATTACCTCTGATTGACCTTTCAGCATCTCTTCACACTTGATGTCGCAGTCTAATGTTAAAACATCAGTCTTAACATTAACAGTTGAGCTGACTTCTATAGGTATCCATAGATAATAATTATCTCTGGATCTGACTCCTTTCATGACCGCTTCATCCTTCTCATTTGTCACCAGACACTCATCCTTGGAATAGCTGACTTTGAACCCTTCATCACATAGCTGACTTATGCTAATCAGATTAGCATTCAAACCTTGGACAAGGATCACACTATCAAGAGTAAGACCATCATGATTCTTCACTCTTCCAACTCTTTCTACTACTCCTTTTTCTCCATTGCCAAACACAACCTTATTTGCATGGAAAGGATTGAACTCTACCAAATGCTTCTTGGATCCAGTCATGTGCTTTGAACATCCACTGTCAAAGTACCATGCATCCATGGCAAAATGTCCATCTGAGGTATGAGCCAATAGACATGTGACCTGAGCTTTAGGAACCCATTGTTTCACCACCTTGGGCCTGACCTCCTTTATTTTGCTTTGAGGAGCAGATTGAAGTTTAAAACAAGAGTACTGCATATGTCCAAACCTTCCACAATAGAAGCATCTGACTCTATCATCTCTGAAGTGGTTATTTCTTCTGCCACTTTGATGATGATACTGTTGGTGCTGCCACCCATAATGATGTCTCCTTCTACCATAGTTGGCCTGTCTTCTATGGTGCGATTGTCTTCTCCTGTACTGAGGATGCTGTCTCCTAGGCTGTCTCCTATGGTGATGAGGCTTCCTTCTTCCATAGTAATGAGGCACAACATTTTTGTATCCATATCCATATCCATACCAGTTTCCCTGATGTTGAGACATCTGATAAGACATGTTCTGTTTGAACCTGGCAGCTTGCATGCTCTTGTGATATTGGGGAGGCATATACTGACTAGCTCCTTGGGGCTGCATCTTCCTCTGATGAGGACCATTCTTCTTCTCAACATTTTGAGGCTGTGAATGAGCACCCTTCTCAGGTGTAGGATCCAGTCTCTTTGTTTGATGTTGAGACATTGGTTGGGACACCTCCTTCTTTGTTCCTGAAGTGCTTGCTTTTGTAGATACCTTTTTCTCAACCACAAATCATATGCCTGACTTATCTCCAGCAACCTTTTCTGTCTGAAGGATCTTATCAAGTGTGTCTGTACCATTGTTCAGCATCCTAACGGTTTTGGTCATATGATCAAGATGAGCTTTGACCAATAAGACTTCATTTTCCAAATCAGCTTTATCAGTCTCAAGCTGAACAATATGTTTCTTCTATTTTTCACTTTCTTGATAGATTTCTGCACTCTTCAGACAAAGCTCTTGATAAGTGGATGCTAACTCCTCAAAAGTCAGTTCCTCATCACTTGAATCACCATCAGAAACAACTATTCCAGTTAAACCTTTGACATGTTTGGCTGACTCTCCTTCACTCTCACTGTCACAGTTTGACCAAGAAACTGTCATTCCTTTCTTCTGCTTCTTCAGGAATGTGGGACATTCTTTCTTAATATGTCCATGACCTTCACACTCAAAGCATTGAACACCCTTGTCTTGAGCAGTCTTCTCTTCATCCTTCTCCTTAGACTTGCTGATGTTAGGAGCGATGTTCTTGACATTAGGTTTGAAGTTCTTGTTCATTATGTTGAACACCTTGTTGAACTGCCTTCCCAACATAACAATGGCCTGAGATAGATCCTCCTGGGATTTAACACTATTCCCTTTCTCTTCTTGATCATTTGAAACCAAGGCTATACTCTTTGGCTTCTTTTCTGGTTCTTCCTCATTCAACCCAAGCTCAAAAGTTTGAAGAGATCTAATGAGCTCATTAACCCTCATCTTGCTGATGTCTTGAGCTTCTTCATTTGCAGTCACCTTCATCTTGTACCTCTTAGGAAGGGACCTAAGGATTTTCCTTACAAGCTTTTCTTCTGACATCTTTTCTCCAAGAGCACTGGATGCATTGGACAGCTTAAGAATACTCATGTGGAAGTCATGGATAGTCTCATCTTCCTTCATCTTCAGACTTTCAAACTTCGATGTTAGAAGCTGAAGTCTTGACATCTTAACTCTAGATGTTCCTTCATGTGTAGCCTTCAAAATATCCCAAGCTTCCTTAGCAACTTCACAGGTATTGATCAACCTGAATATGTTCTTATCCACTCCATTGAAAATTGCATTTAAAGCTTTGGAATTTCCAAGGGCAAGCTCATCTTCTTCCTTGGTCCATTCTTCTCCAGGCTTCAGCTTTGAGGTGCCCTCTTTATCTTTTCCAGCATCATCTTTTTCAAACACAACAGGTGCTTTCCATTCTTTAATGATAGCCTTACAAGCCCTGCTATCCAAGGATTTCAAAAAGGTGATCATCCTTGGCTTCCAATAATCATAATTCGAGCCATCCAAAATAGGGGGTCTGTTGACGAATCCTCCAACTTCTTTGTCCATCTTTACACCAGAAAGTAACTTCCCTAGATCTCACCCAGAGACAGACAGGATGCCTGCTCTGATACCAATTGAAATTCTGGTACCAGATATGTGATGTTACGTGCGATGTCACAACAACACACTCTGCAATGGACAGTGCAATAACAAGCAATAACACAATGAATTATTCACCCAGTTCGGTCTAACTACCTACGTCTGGGGGCTACCAAGCCAGGGATGAAATTCACTACTTGTAGAATTAAATTACAGACTCAACAACCCAATTGACAATCTCCTAATCTTAATTCCTACTAGTGACTTTCTACCTAAGAAACCACTTAGGTATGAGAACACTACTCAATCCCTAAAACCTCTCAAAGAACACCCTCTTTGAGAAACCTTGATCCTGCTTCACAGCTTTGATCAAGTAACAACTCTCTATCGCTTCACAACTTCTAAGAGAGGACAGAAAACAACTCACCAATTCAACCTAGAATGGTGTATACAA
Organism: Lathyrus tuberosus; assembly: GCA_022829125.1. Lineage (NCBI taxonomy): Eukaryota > Viridiplantae > Streptophyta > Magnoliopsida > Fabales > Fabaceae > Lathyrus > Lathyrus tuberosus. Next base: position 1,601,789 of record JALAZF010000414.1, on the reverse strand, counting down.
AGCTCGTACAAAATACTCAAGACACTCAGCCTATGCTCTTGATCTTCTCTCTGTATTTCTGTACCTTCTTCCTTTGATCTATGCGCTTTATATAGCCACCTGAATTGGGCTTGGACTCCTTGCAATATTTGATCTGATTTGTTCTTTAAAACTGAATCTTCAAAACAGATTTTATCCCCCAAAATCTTTTTAAATCTTCACCTTTTAAAACTCCTACAAACCTGCATCAAATCTCTATGCAACAGAGAATATCTAATACAAGATATTCGCATCCAATGAGACTACCTGCTCTCCACAATTCCAGCTAAAACGCAAACCCTAACAACATCACTAAACCTGATGTTATTAATTCTGCAGATCTAATGTCACAACATCGCTTGTGACATCAGGCAACCAACTTAACTCTTAAACAGCCCAGTGTTAAGACTCAATGTTGTAACATCACCACCTTGACATCAACATTGAACAACCTTTGTTTTACCAAAATTCTAGCCAATCCAAGAAACTAATAATTACAGCTCCCGGACCCATTCCATATGAGAGCACCAAGGCCATTCCTTGAAACTATGGAGCCGAAGTGTTCATCAATGGACAGAAACAGGAACTGGTGAGAACTTCTGTAGTGAACTCTTGTGTTGAAAACAGTATTGAGGCAGGGGCTATCACGAGAAGTGGTAGGGTCCTCATCCCTTCTAATGATCAAGCTGGTAGTTCTAAACAAGACAAAGGGAAGCAGGTTGTAGATAATTTTGTGCAAGCACCAGTAGTGAATGACTCCACGGCAGGGCCAGTTGATAATTCTTTCTCCGAGAACATAGAAGAATTTATGAGACTGATTCGGAAAAGTGATTATAAAATCGTTGATCAATTGCATCAGACGCCGTCCAAGATCTCTATCTTATCCCTGTTATTATGTTCCGAGGCACACCGGAATGCACTGCTGAAAGTACTGAATGCTGCTTACGTACCCCAGGAGATCTCGGTTAATCAGTTGGAGGGGGTAGTGGCTCATGTTAATGCAGGAAATGGTTTAGGTTTTACTGATGTTGACTTGACTCTAGCTGGGAGAAACCATAATAATGCCTTGCAAATTTCTGTCGAATGTCATGGATCGTTGATGTCTCATGTGCTTATGGATAATGGGTCCTCTTTGAATTTTCTGCCTAAGAAAGCCTTGATGAAGCTGGACACCCGAGGGTTGATATGCACACCTAGTGATTTGGTGGTGCGCGCTTTCGACGGCTCGAAGAGGTCTGTTTTTGGTGAGATTGTGCTACCAATTAAGGTTGGGCCAGAGGTTTTCGATGCTACCTTCTATATCATGGACATCCAACCTGCCTACAGCTGTTTGCTGGGACGTCCATGGATTCACAGTGTTGGGGCTGTGACGTCTACATTGCATTAGAAGTTAAAGTATATGGTAGACGGGCATGTGGTGACGGTTTGTGGAGAAGAGGATATCATGATAAGCCAGCTATCTACTTTCAAGTATGTGGAGGTAGATGGCGAAATACATGAAACTCTATCAGGGTTTCAAAGCAGTGAAGATCACTGAGAAGCCTCTCAAGAAAGGTAGCCAATCTGAAGTGGTTCATCCTATAGTGGTACATCAGCCGGAGATTTCTATGTCTTCCTTTAAAGATGCTCGGGCCGTGGTTGAAGCCGGCGGTTCACAAAAGTGGGGTCAGATTATTGATGTCTAGTAAAAGCAGAATACTCATGGACTGGGTTATAAGCCACCCAGGCGTCCTGAAGAGCCTCCCAAGTTCTATGGTCCAGTTCATTTCACCAGTGTCGGTGTGTTCTTCGACAGAGTCAATGCTATTGAGGAGGATGGGGATAGTGATTGTGATATGGATAGTTGGATCCGCCCATGTGTCCCAGGTCAAAGCCTTCTCAACTGGTCATCAGAGAGAGCCATTCAAGTGACTGGACCAGAGTAATTGCTCCTGTTTGTCATCTATGTTAATCCTGCGTTCTGCCCAAGACGTATCAATTCTTGTTTGTAGGGCTTGAATGTTTTTGTATGCTTTTCTTTATCATTAATAAAGGACGTTTTCACATTCAAATGTTTTGATCCCTGTTTTTCTGTTTTTATTTTTTGCATTAAAACCACAGCAAAATGGCAATGTGTTTTTGTTTTATGCATCCATAATAAACATATATCATCAATCATGCAGGTTTTCTTGTTCAGATTCCACCCATAATGATTCGGCTATGGCTCGATATGGCTTTGATAATCCCATATATCAGGCTGAAGAGGGGACTGATGAAGATTGTGCCTTACCAGAGGAATTAGCCAGGCTATTAAAATAGGAGGAAAAGGTCATTCTGCCTCATCAGGAGGAAATTGAGGTTGTTAACTTGGGAACCGAGGACGCAAAGAAAGAGGTACAGATTGGGGCTGCTTTGGAAAACATTGTCAAGGGAATATTAATTGAAATGCTCTGAGAGTATGTGGATATCTTTTCCTGGTCTTACCAAGACATGCCTGGGCTCGACGCTGACATCGTGGTACACCGGCTGCCACTCAAAGAAGGATGTGCTCCGGTTAAGCAGAAGCTGATAAGGATGAAACCGAAAATGTCTGTCAAGATTAAAGAAGAGGTTCAGAAACAGTTAGATGTTAGGTTTCTTCCTGTAACAAATTATCCTCCATGGGTTGCTAATATTGTACCTGTACCTAAGAAGGATGGAAAGTTCAGGATGTGTGTTGATTATAGAGATCTGAATAGAGCAATCCCAAAAGACGACTTCCCGCTTCCTCACATTAACGTGTTAGTGGACAACACCGCTCAGTATTCTATGTTTTCCTTCATGGATGGCTTCTCTGGGTATAACCAAATCAAGATGGCCCTAGAGGATATGGAGAAAACGACGTTCATAACACCGTGGGGAATATTGTGTTACAAAGTGATGCCCTTTGGATTGAAAAATGCTGGGGCAACCTATCAGCGGGCGATGGTGACTCTCTTTCATGATATAATTCACAAAGATATCGAGGTCTATGTTGATGACATGATTGCAAAGTCACAAACGAAGCAAGAGCATCTGGTGAATCTCCAGAAACTGTTTGAAAGGTTGAGAAAGTTCAGACTGAGGTTAAATCCGAACAAGTGCACCTTTGGGGTGCGATCTGGAAAGTTACTGGGTTTTATTGTCAGCGAAAAAGGTATCGAGGTTGACCCTGCTAAAGTAAAAGCCATTCAAGAAATGCCTGAGCCAAGAACAGAAAGAGAGGTTCATGGTTTCTTAGGGAGGTTGAACTACATTGCTAGATTCATCTCTCATCTTACAGCCACGTGTGAACCAATATTCAAGTTGTTAAGAAATCAGGCGGTCAGGTGGAACGAAGACTGTCAGAAAGCGTTTGAAAAAATAAAATAATATTTGCAGGAACCTCCAGTCCTTATGCCGCCAGTGCCAGGAAGGCCTTTGATTATGTATCTTACGGTTCTTGAGAACTCAATGGGGTATGTGCTCGGTCAACATGACAAGTCAGGTAGAAAAGAGCATGCCATCTACTACCTGAGTAAAAAGTTTACTGATTATGAGTCAAGGTACTCGATGCTGGAGAAAACATGTTGTGCGCTCGCTTGGGCGGCTAAACGTTTGAGGCAATATATGTTAAACCACACAACCCTCTTGATTTCAAAGATGGATCCGATCAAGTATGTGTTTGAAAAGCAGGCGATTTCTGGTAGAATAGCCCGTTGGCAGATGATTCTGATAGAATACGATATTCAATATGTTTCCCAAAAGGCCATTAAGGAAAGTGTTCTAACAGAATATCTCGCTGAATAAACAATTGAGGATTATCAACTGATGAAGTTTGAATTTCCTGATGAGCATATCATGTATCTGAAGATGAAGGATTGTGAAGAGCCTCTACCAGATGAAGGGCCAGAAATTGGGTCCCAATGGAAGCTAGTCTTTGATGGGGCTGTTAACTCATACGGCAACGGAATCGGGGCAATGCAATTCAAGCCAGTCTTGAGGACACGATTTTAAGGTTATTTTACATGATGGTATGAAACTTTATTTCAAGATGTTTTGGACACCAAACTTGCTCACTCAACTTCCTACTTTCTTATGATTACAAGAGTGCTTTGTTTGGTTCATTTTTCACTAAGTTAAGATGGGTTAAAGGAAGCCGTATAGATGTATTTTCAAGCATGTCATGTCCTTATCTTAATGCATCACGCCATGTAATCAATCTGGGCCACATTTCATGCGTGAAGCCTTAGTCATTTGTACCAAATTCATCACCAATTTTAGCTAAACATGCCATGTACATGCCATGCACCATGTGTACCCTTTTTGGCAAAATTTGGAATGGATAAAAATTGGACAACTCTGATCTCTTTCTCCTTCTCACGTGCCACTTCATTTACACCCACACACATCCTTTCATGCCCAAAAAAAATCACTACCAACACCCTCAACAAAGACCACTACTCGTACCGCTCTCTCTCTCTCTTTTCCAATCTTTGCAAAAAAAATTTCCAAACACAACTTTGTCATTTCCAGGCCCAAAATCATTTTCCAACCCATCATATTTAAAGTGGCAAAACCCTAAGAGTGGAGGACCTTCTTCATTCTGCTCATTTCCAGATTCGAAAAGACCACTGCTCTCCATTTTTTCTCACTCACGAAGCTTGTTCATCAAGAGATTTTGGTTTGGTTTGGCTTTTAACTCACCATTACTGAAGGTTGTTGAGTAGATTTATCGAAGTTTTCCTCAAGGTCTTGACAAGAAATCAAGGTGCAGTGGACATAACCTCACTAGGTAATGATTCTAAAATTTCCCTTAGTTGAATCTATGAGTTTCAGAAATCATTTGATGTGTGGCTAAAGTCCTACTCATGGTAGGCATCGTGTGTGCTTTGATTTTTACTTGGATCTGAACATTTTGTTTTGCTTGAATTCGTGTTTACAACTTGGAACCCGCATCTTTGAGCTCTTCTCTATCCATGTTAGAGTGTGTTTTTTAAGATTTAAAGAGCATCATGTTAATCTATGATCCATGAGCTTCATCTTTGAATTTTATTTTGTGTGATTTGGTTAATATTTGAGGCTGATATTTGGAGTAGAAGTTGAGTTGATGTATTCGGTCATGCCCTGGTTTCCACGATGCATGGATTTTTCCAGGTCTAGTCTCATGAGGAAGACGAAGACGTGTTGCATTGTGATTGGTTGGTCTATTTTTTTGTCCTTTTGTGACTTAAAGGGGAGGCAACCGGTTGATAACATGTTACGTGATGCTGTGTTACTTTCTTTTTTTTCATTTGTTTTTTTATTATTATTTTTCTCTTTGGTGATAAACTCTGGTGATTTGTTTTTGGGAATTGGGCTTACGCCCCATTTTCTCCTTGCACCCCCACGTCCTTGAGGCCCATACGCACGCAATATGAATCCTCTTGTGTTGGTTTTGCTACCACACCTCCCTTTGCACCATTGTTCTTTTATTTTCTTTTTGCTTTCATTATAGATTCCATTTTTATTTGAATGGTTAAAACTATTATAAAAATACCCAAAAATAATTTTATGGATATTTAATGTCTTATCTTATTTTCTATAATTTTATTTTTATTTTTAATTTATTTTTCTTATTTTATTTTGAATTAATTTGATGATGAGTTTCCAAGGATACCCTTCATCTAGGGTTAGGAACTCTTGCACTTTGCATATCCTTTTGAAGCTGTTTTCTTGGTCACTCTTAGACATTCATATGAGGATGTTTTGGTGCTGGTTTGAGTTACTTTTAGTGACTTGCCATCCAAGTTTTATGGACCCTCGATCCTTGCTCGATTATGTGCATATCTTGACTTGTGGAGCATTTTTGAACATGCTCTTGAGCTAGTTCTGTTCCAACCTTTTTGCACTTGTTGATTGGATGTTTAAACTTGCTTTTGATTTTTTTTGGGAATTTATTGGACAACTTTTCTATTTTAGTTGATACCTACTTGTGGTTTGAGTTTGGTTGGAGCATGATTGGATATTTGACCTAGTTTGGATGCTTTTGATTACTTGTGATTGAAAGATGCTTGAGATGCTTATTTGATGTGATCATGTTCTGCCCTAAATTGTTTGTGGCTTTGGAATCATCCTCATTTGTCTATTTTCCTATTTGTTATTGATTTTACAAGTTGACCATGTTTTGACTTGGATTCTTTGGTGCTCTTGACCTAATCTTGTGAGTTGTTTCCTTGTATGATCCAATCAATGCTTGAGGACTTTTGATTGATTTGAATGACATATTTAAGGTTCTGATCCTCTTGATCTTGGGTCCATTGTGTGATAATATCTTGCTTCTTGTTTCACTTTATCATGTGTTGCTTGCATAGATGTTGGAAGTGGATGTTTGCATAATTGTGGAGCATGTTTTGAATGTGATTCTTTTTGCTTTTTCTTGCCATTCATGGGTTGATGTTTGAATTGAGATACATGTTCACCTTGCTGCCCATTTGCTTTCATGCCTTGATTTCACTTTGTTTGATCACTTGAAGTTATGTTGTGCATGAGTTAATTGTTGCTAATTGTTTAAGTGTTGTTGAGATGCACACTTGGTACTTTTGAGAACTTTTTCTAATACTTGAATTGGTTAAATTTTGCATGAGTTGAATTCTAACTTGGATCTATTTTCATCTTACCTTATTCATGTGATCTTTGTGTGAGGTTCAATGATGTTTAATTGTGCTTCTTATGCAAGTTTGCTTGCATCCTTTCTTGTTTGCTTTTACTTGCTTGCTTGAGCTTTCTTGTGTGATCTTTTGAAGCATGATTAATGGTATGAATTGGATATGATGTGCATGATGTGCTTGCTGCCCCATCTCTTTTCTCATCTTTTACCTCTCTTTCTTCTTCATCTCTTTCACTCTTTCTCTTCCCACGGATATCAAGACTTGTTTAAGTCTTGGATTCACTCCCTTAGAGCTACCTAGTCCAACTTAATTTTCGATTAGGCTTGGAGTAGGATTAGCATTAGGATTCCCTTTGAATGCTAACTTAGGTAGATATTTCCCCTTTCAAACTCAACTATAGGGCCACCTTTGCATGATAACATTAGGATCATTTAGTTTCCCCTTAGTGTTTTCTTTTCCTTCGAGTCTTCTCTTCTCATCTCATAACAATCCTAAAATACTTAATAAAGGATTAACGTGTATTGCGCACAAGCCTTACATATGGGAAGTGAAGTATGGGAGGTTTCCCTTCATTCTTCTAGGGTACTTAGCGTACGTCCTGTTGGGGACGATGCGCGAAGTATTCGTTCCTATGTTACAGACTTGGGTGCAATGCAAGTTATGAACTAACTTCAAACCATTTCTGTCTTAAAAAAAATACAAAACAAATTCAAACCTTTTCATCCTTCGGGATTGTTCAGTTTCAACTCATTTTCAGAAAAGGGCACGTTACTTCCGTCTCGTCGCAAACAGGCATCGACCCTAACTGCCGGACGCGAATCTAACGTCGCTCATAAAAAAGAACTAATTGACCTCGTTAGGTCAAACTACGACTGCTCTAATTTCCTCTTTCTCGTCCGATTGAGGATACGTAGGCGTAAGACGGCGATGTCTTGGCGAGCAACCTCCCCCCTTTAGTTCGTGTCCGAACTACGTTGACTCTGACTTTCCCATTGCACGAGGGTGTACGTAGGCATAGGACGAGCGATGTCCTATCGAGTCACTTCTTTTCCTTTTCTTCTTCGTTTCTTCTTTCCTTCCCGTACCTGTTCCTTTTTCTTTCTAGTAGCAGTGGAGCTCCAGATGACGACACCCTTTAATCGAGACAACAAGTGTGGATCCCGTCGAGTACGATGGACGTGTGGGGTGCTAACGCCTTCCCTTCGCGTAACCGACTCCCTTACCCATTTCTCTTGGTCGCGAGACCATGCTCTTTCCCTTCCCTCGGGTTTACGCAGTGTTTCCTTTCCCTCTCTTGGGATAAATACACATTGCTGGTGAATCTATTTTCCGCGCCACTTTCGCATTTGTACCATGGATGCAAATCCTCGGGAGCGACACATACTACAGCAAGGTTGCGTAAACTGACTCCTAGAGATTTGCTAATCTTCTGAATTGGTGTCATATTCTTGCTATATCTTACACACCAGCTAAATCAGCACCACGTTTGGACTAATGGTCCATCCGTCACACACTATCACATCATTCTAATAATGACTGGTTTTCAAAACTTGCATGTGCATCTCATTAAAATTACCATTTGTGAACGAATAATTTTGACTGCAAGTCAGCGTTTGACATCAAGGAAATTCCAATAAGGAGCAATCAAAGAGAGTTAGATCATTCAACAAAGTTGATCTGAACTAACAACACCTCATAACCCTATGGAACAGGGGCATTGTCATCCAATGATTATGGAATCAATCGGTTTAAAGCAAGTCCCCAAAGCATTAGTTGATTATAGGGCGAATCATTCAGGAATCAGGTTGAACATGATGAATCATCTCAAGACTCTACCAACCAGAGGCAGGCCACCCAGAGGTTCTTTTGACTAAGGGAAAACCCCTCCAATGTTTAATCAACATAAGTTAAGTCGCTCCAACGCTCATTCTGGGGCAGGCTACCTTAAGGGTACTTCGAAGCCAAATACTCCAAGAGTCGGTCAATCAAGAAAGAATCCTTTCACGACTTGGAATTCTGGGGCAAGCCATCTCGAGTAATCTCATGGTACATATGCTTCTGAATTTTCCGTTCAAGGACAAATCCCTTTTACGACTTGAAGTTTTGGGGCAAGCCATCTCGAGTTTATCTCATGGTACAACTGCTTCCAACTTCCCTTCAAGGACAAAGTCTTTCACAAATTGGAATTCTGGGGCAAGCCATCTCGAGATCATCTCATGGTACAATTGTTTCCAATTTCCTATCAAGGAAAAATTCTTTATAGACCCAGACTAGGGAAGGATGAGCCACACAGGGGCAAATTTCTCTGTTGCTTTCAATCTGCTCAAGCGAACACCATCAAGTGACCTTTGAGTTCAAGACGAATGTCGGGGAATCATGCTATCACCCCACAAAAATAACCTTTTGCCTTCTTTCTGACAAGAGACCTTGCTGCAAGGGAACCTATCCATCCATTATCCTCTACTGGGGCATCTTTGGAACTTTCATATCATCGCATAAATCACTCATACGCATTAGTCATGTCGCTTAGCTCATTGCATATACATGTGTATCATACCTCAAGCCTAACCTTCCAACAATATTTGACATCTTAAAGCCTGGTATCGCAAGACTTGACACAAAATTCCAACTTAGCTTGGCAATCCAAAGTCCAACTTAGCTTGGCAATCCAAGGCCCAGTTCTCGTCTGGAAAACCAATTCAAGGTCCAGTTCTCGTCTGGAAAATCTTTTAAGGTCCAGTTCTCGTCTGGCAAATCACTTTAAGGCCCAGTTCTCGTCTGGCAAATCTATTTAGGTCCAGTTCTCGTCTGGCAAATCACTTTAAGGCCTAGTTCTCGTCTGGCAAACATTTTAAGGTCCAGTTCCCGTATGGAAAATCACTTTTAAGGCCCAGTTCTCGTCTGGAAAACCAATTCCAGGTCCATCTCTCGTCTAGAAAATCTTTTAATGTCCAGTTCTCGTCTGGCGAATACCCTTTTCTCACCAGTTCTCATCTGGTGATCTATCCTCCAATCCAGTTTTAGTCTGGAAGTTGGACCCAAAGTTTAGTCTTCATTGGCAACCAATAAAAGTCCACCGTCGTTGGCATCCTCATAGTACCAAAATTACCAAAGCCCAATTTCACTTGGCGATTCCCAAATCCAATCCCTGGTGATACCCTCAATAAAGAAACTTATCCCCAGCGCGCCCGATCATTTGCATCGTCATGTGCATGACATGCTAGCATAACATTACATAAACATATTTATCATATCTTGTGCATTCATACGTGCATTAGATTCCCTAGCGGTTGCCTCTTAGTGTGCATGTCGGTGCATCATGCAATGCATGGCATATCCATCCCCAGCAACATAGCATAACAGGATCCAGGATCAGTTCGCAAGCATTGTGGCCTGTCCTCCATCAAAGTCGGCAGTATTCCTCTAAAAAGAGTCGATATCTCGCCCGTGCTCATGGAATCCTATTCCCTAGCAAGTCATTCTTCAGCCAGGCAGTTAATATTAACAATCCTTAGAAGCTGTTGCTATTCTTACTCCCCAAGCAGAGGATATCCTAAAAAATTATTATGAACTTTCCCCTGCAGAGCTAGCACATTTCCTCCGACAGGAATCTTGCTCAACTATCCCTCAGCAAATTTGTTCAGAGATACTGCTATGGTATCATCGAGGAACCTTAATGGATAAGGGACTCCTTCAACGACCCAGAGAATCGTCTGCCTTCAGAGATACTGCTTTGGTATCATCGAGGAACCTTAATGGATAAGGGACTGCTTCGACGACCCAGAGAATCGTCTGCCTTCAGAGATACTGCTTTGGTATCATCGAGGAACCTTAATGGATAAGGGACTGCTTCGACGACCCAGAGAATCATCTGCCTTCAGAGATACTGCTTCGGTATCATCGAGGAACCTTAATGGATAAGGGGCTGCTTCGATGACCCATAGAATCGTCTGCCTTCAGAGATACTGCTTTGGTATCATCGAGGAACCTTAATGGATAAGGGACTGCTTCGACGACCCAGAGAATCGTGTGCCTTCAGAGATACTGCTTTGGTATCATCGAGGAACCTTACTGGATAAGGGACTGCTTTGATGATCCAGAGAATCGTCTGCCTTCAGAGATACTGCTTTGGTATCATCGAGGAACCTTACTGGAAAAGGGACTGCTTCGACCACCCAAAGGACCTCAACTTATTTTATTCAGTTGAACCTTGCTACCTCATTCTGTTAACTCCCACTCTATATCATTTTACCTTTTGTCAGCCAAATTTTGGGGTTTTCTTGTATCTAATTGACTTCTACCCTTAAAATAAACGCTTTGCAGCTGTTCATTTTCTCAAGTTCAAGGCAATTAGATAGGGGCATCTGTCACACCCCAAATTTGTCCTACCTGTATATAATATTCATTTATACATCCATCCACTAACCATATTCAAAAAAATCCAAAAAATATTTCGCTTTGTTTGGTCAGGCAAAGTGTGTTTCATGATCAGGTCAGTTGGTGTATGATTCATAGTTTTAAAGGTTGAGATTGATTCATGGTTCCTTAGGGACAATTCTTAATCATCATCCTTTTTTTCTTAACCATTATTATTTTTATTTTGCAATTTCTAAACCATCTTCATTTTTAATTACCCTTATTTTTGTTATCAATTCCACAACTATCCATTCAATATCTATATCCATAAAAAATCCATTTCTATAAAAATCCACTTCCTTCTAACTATTTTAACCCACATTTTTATCAATTTCATTACCCATTTTCCATTTCAATTACTCATTTCATTTCAATTCATTTTCGATTAACAATGCATTTTGGTTTAATTTCCAATTTCCAATGTCCAATCCATATTCCTTTTTTCATCCATTAAACTCATCATTTAATATCCAAATGCCATTTCCAATTTTATCCATATCCATTCTTTTCAAATCCATTTTTAAACCATTCTTCATCATCAACTTCACAACTATCCATCCAATATCCATCTATCTATTTTAAGTTCTTCTTCTAAATTCTCATTACAAAAAATTCATTTTCTAGGCCCATTTATTTTTAACGATTTCTATTGAATCCATTCAATGTCCATTTTTTTAATTACCTCTCATTGCCCATAATATTTCCATAATTCAAAAATACTTCAACATCTAAAATTCAAAATCCCATTTCAAAAATGATAAAGACAAGACTTAATTCAGTTCAAGGCCCAATTCATCATTTACAAGTCCATTACACAAAAGATGTACCAAAAGTCCATGATCCAATTGCAACCATTACATCCAAGTGGCAAAGAAAAGAAAAGAAAAAAACAAGAGATGCTGAAGCACTACGCATAAACCTGTTGCCACAGGCTATGTCTCACACGCCTTGCCAAAATTGCAATGAGAAAAATCTGCATAATTGAAAGCCTTTTAGAAACAATTCCAATTGAGTCTTTTCTGCAACAACAACCAACAAAAGCCTGTGCAAATCTTGCATCATGAAAAGGACATAACATAAGCAACCGGACAAAACCATTGTACCAGAAACTTAATCAACAAGGCTTGATTTGATTTCATTTTAAAAGGCAGAATAATTCATAACTAAGGGGGAGGGGAGCTCTAAAATTTTCTGCTGTCAACAAACATCCCACACTCACCCTTCAGAAAACAAAACCTCTTTCTTCCCTAAAAATCTCTTTTTCTCCTTCTAACCATAAACCTCCACGATACTGGCCTCTGCTTCAAACCCTTACTCACATTATTCATCATTTTCTTCCATCCATTCCTTTCTTCCTCCTTCACAGAACAACACCCCTATTAAACACCTCTGAGTTCGCCTCCTTACACCCAATCTTCAATCTCACTCTGAAACTATTCAATCTCCATCGCTTCGACCCTTTTTCAACCACACAGCGACACTCAACCCCTCAACCGATTCCACTCCAAATCATAAGCCCATCATCATTCTCTTTTAATCAACCACCAAACATTTTCAACAACCTTCATCTATTTCAAACCCAAACCCAAAACAAATCAGAACGGAGTGAATCGAGATGAAGAGAAATTAAGAACCAAACGAGCAAAGCTTGAAACCAGACGAACCTGGTTTAAGTAAGAACGAACCTGAGAGTGAGATGGAGGCGAAAACAGATCGAATCAATGGAGGGAGGAATCGAAATCAGGAAAAAGAAAGAAGGTTGGAGATGTTCTTATCGTCGCCGTCTTCCTCACGTTTTTTTTCTTTTTCGTCTTTGAGCTTGTGATTTTGTGTTTAGAAACGCTGACCCTATTCCTCCTTCCGTGTACTAGGTCATTTAGTTTTTATTTTTTTATTTTTTTATTTTAAAATCTGATGCGTTGTCTTTTTTCATGATCATGTGGTTTTAGAATCTGATGGTTTGCTTAGTTAGGTTTTATGATGGGCTCTCATAAGGCCCATTTGTTTTTCTACTCATAAATAGACCCTTGTATCTATGTGCCACACACCTTTATAATTCTGTACACCCCTCTTTGTTATGTTTTAAAGAAAAGAAATCAATTTAATTTGTTTTTCTATTTTCTAATCTTTTAGTTTTTAGTATATTTTCTCATTTAGCCTTATTAATTTCAATTTTTTTGCTGGCCAATGATATAACAACACTCATGATTTAGTTGATTTTCTTAAAATCGATTCAAAATCTTGATTAATATGAGGCCTATTTATTTTTTTTCTTTTTTATCGGTCAATGAAAATAAAAAATCGTTGATTATCAATTTCTCGATTAAATCTTGATTACGACAAGACCGATTTTATTCTCTTATTTACTTTTCATTTTTTATGGGTCGATGAACATCTAACACCAAATTTTGTCGGTTAAGATGAGACTTTTCTTCGATTTCGATTTTATTTCACATTTTACTTTGCACTATATTCTTTTCATTTCTGATCAATGAAGGTCTTAAACATCATGGAACCTTTTTTTTAGAGTTCTTGATTAAGACGAGGTCGTCACCTTTTATTTCCCGATTCACCCGATTAATCATTATCTTGTTTATTTTCTGTCAAATATTATCTCGATTATATTTTTATTCATACTATTCATATTTTCCATATCATATGCATATTCATGTTTATCTAACAATTTTCTTTGTTCATACACTTAATCTAAATACACTAAATTGGAGACCTTTTATTGCATGTCACCCTTTTTTTTCAATCAAACTTTCGAAAGGAGGAGATTCTTGGAATCTAGCATTCCTTGGGTCTTCGAATGGATGGCTCTCGAGGCACGCCCCTTGGGTTGTCATTCATTCAATCTTTCGACCTTTTCAACTAAACCATTTCCAAACCAGTCCTCGATTCGCCATCGAGCCCAATCGTAAGTCGAGCGCCTTTTGCCTCACCATCAAATGCACACTTGCACATCTCGAGGTTTCGTTACTAGGAGCACCCCTAGGGACTAGTATCGATTCTCACTTCTTTTCGTAACCAATCTGATTCAACCTATTTCAAACACTTTCTTAATCAACTAACGAAAGGAGGAGATTTTTGGAGTCTAGCATTCCTTGGATCTTCGAATGAATGGCTCTTGAGGCATGCCCTTGGGTTATTGTTCATTCAACCTTTCGTCTTAAAACACTTAATCATTATCAAACAATTTCATAATCAATAGAATGAAAAAGGTGTTGTTGAGATCTAGCATTTCAGTCACGCCCCAATTAATTGGTTGCGAGGCCGATGTCTCGTTTATCGAATAGTCGGCATTCTTCCCTCAAAATACTTAGCAAACCAAACACTTTTTACGCAGCCAAAATCCTAAAATACATTCAAATCAAAACCTTTATCTCAATCAAATCTCTAATACACTTAATCAAATTCAAATAACTTTTCATAAAGAACATTGTTTAGTCCATTCTTCCGCGCATATAAACTAGCGCTTCAGCCTCCCCTAGCGAGCAGACAAGCCAACGTTTAGCAGTTAGAATGTGAATTAAATACTCGTTCGTTTAAAATAACACCACCCAACCATAGTCCCATGAACTACGAATGCTCTGAATTTCCCATTGCACGAGGGAATACGTAGGCACAAGGGTTCTAATCCTTGCCGAGCACACTAATAAAAAACCACCCATTTCCCCCTTAGAAAACAATATCTACCTTAGAAGAAAATAAACAAACCAAGCTAACATTTCTCACGAATCGAATCAAGAGGTTCCCGTTGAGTACAACGGGCGTAGAGGGTGCTAATTCCTCCCCTCTTCCGTAACCGACTCCCGAACCAGAATTTGGTTGCGACAACCATGTTCTTATCCTCCTTTAAAGGTTTTATCGATATTTTCCTTTCCCTTTTTTGGGATAAATAAAGTTCGGTGGCGACTCTGTTTCGAATAGTTTTTTCAGCGTCCATCGCGAGGATCGTATTTTTCGAGGTACGACAGTTATACAATGGGCAGTTGTCAGTTACCCATCCTATATGTGGTTATCCACAGGATGTTGGCATTAGGTTTTGCTTTGTATTTTATGGTGTTTATCTGTTAATGAGCTTGGAAATTTTCTTGGGAAAGTATGACAAAGAGAGTGAATTTGATGTTTTTGGGAAGGTGCTGGACCTAAGTTTTGATTGATGTATGAAGGTATTGGACCTAGAGTTTTTGATTGGTATGCTCGCTAAGATTTCTCAATCTTATGCCTACGCATTCCCGTTTAAATGAAACAGGGAAATCAGAGCAATCGTAGTTCCTCCTATTCTATGGGAGGAAAGGATATTTTGGTGTCTTGTTCAAAGCCCAAGATTGAAGCTAAAAGGTTTATTTGTGTCTTGTTCAAAGCCCAAGATTGAAGCTAAAAGGGTATTTGTGTCTTGTTCAAAGCCCAAGATTGAAGCTAAAAGGTTTGACTGAGAGAGAATTTGTCATCTCTAAAGAAGGATTGTTGATTTTTGTGTGCCTTGATCAAAGCACAAGGTTGATGCTAAAAGGTTAATTGACTCCACTGGGGGAAGTCTTTATCCGTCTTGTATAAAGCCTAAGATTGAGGTTGAATCTGCTGAGGGGAAAATCATTATACAAAGCCTAAGAAGAGGCTGGAAAGGATCGACTCAACAAGAGAGTATTTTTTATCTGTCTCGTACGAAGCCCGAGATTGTGGCTAAAAAGGGTTGACTCAACAAGAGAGTGCTAAAAGGTGATTGACTCAAGAAGATAGTCTACGAGAGTGATTGACTCAATAAGAGAGTCTGAAAAGGTGATCGACTCAACAAGAGAGTCTGGGAAGTAATTGATTGACTCACTAAGAGAGTCAGAAAAGGTTAACTCCGATGGGGAGAATAATTTTACAAAGCCCAAGAGGAGGCTGACTTTCTTGAGGAAAGGATCATTATACAAAGCCTAAGAGGAGGCTAGCTTATGCTGGGGATTCTTGAGATCCCGAGGCATGTCCAAATAGGGCAACCAACTCTTGCAGGGGAATGCAGAAGAGTTGATAGACCAAATACCTTGAGGTTCTGATTTGAGATAGAGTTATATGATGATAAACTGACCCTGGTTGGGGAGTTTTTTAGGAGAGAGACTGGGTTTTTGAACCTATGGGTTTTAACTCAGTTGGAGAGTAATCCAGAATCCGGGGTTTCTCCTATATTTATAAGGGACTTGAGAATGTCTTTGAGACTCAAGGAGATTTAGACTGTCCAAGTCTATTGGAAAGGTCTATCTTTGTACAACGCCCAAGAGGAGGTCGACTCGTTTAAGGGATGAGTATCAACCCTAAAATTGGTCTGAGGGCTTTTGTAACTTCTTTTAGAAAGACAGCTCTAACAAAGGATGACTAAGTTCTGTCCTATACCTTTAAGAGGTCGTGAGGGTCCTTGTATGAAGCCCAAGAGAAGGCATGAGAACTTTTAAGAAGCCGAAGGGTCCTTGTACAAAGCCCAAGAGGAGGCGGGGATGCTTTTAGGAAGCCCGTGGATCCCAAACCAAGAAAAGTTCAAGAAATTCTATTCACAGAGAATAGATCATTTAGTGAAAGTTCTGAGGTTTGAAGAAATTCAAGAGATGATATTCACCGAGAATAGATCAACTCCAGGGAGTAGAATTTCTTTGACAATTTCTAGGGGTGACAGTCTGAGAAAAGGTTCACCGAGAATACTGGCTTTCTCTTTGTTCCATATTGTTTAACCCCAAGAGAAGGGAAGACTGTATCTGGAAATTCTATGGGGATCTAGTTTTGTTTGTATTTAAGAGTGACCAAACGTGCTTTACCTAGTTCTAGACCTAGTTGCCAAGGAAAACTCTAAATAACTATACTAGTATATATACAGTTGATATATGACAAGTATGTAAAAGGGTATGAAAGAAGACTAACCGTACGCAGCTTCCCACAATACAATTATATATATTTAACATGTATGTAAAAGAATGAAAGAAGACTAACCATGCGCAGCTTCCCACAATACAGTTATATATATTAAAACAAGTAAATAAAAGCAGATAAAACTTACAGGCGAGCAAGCTTCCATTATGTATTGTTAGTTGTTCAAAGAAATTAAAGAAAGTTTTGATAATAACTGTATACTTAAATCTAAATCAACAGGGAAGTTGTTTTGAGAAGATTGCATTGGGACTTATACAACGTCTGAGGCCCAAAGGTTTTGGTTAAAAAGGGATTGGGTCTTACACTCTAGTAGAGGCCCAAAGATTTGTTTTTTTTTTTGTACAAGTGGTGGGGCTTACAACTCAAGGAGAGGCCCAAGGTTTATTGTTTAAAAAGACGACGATCGCGTCAAACTTTTGAAAATGTACAGAGGGACTTATACAATGTCTGAGGCCCAAAACAAGTTTCGTTTCAAAAAGGGGTTGGGTCTTACACTCTATTAGAGGCCCAAAGATTATTTTGAAAAAGAAAGATGGGACTTACAACACGAGGGTAGGCCCAGATGGTTTGTTTGAAAACGGCGATCGCGCCGAGGTTTTTGAAAACACATTGGGTCTTATACAATATCTGAGGCCCAAGAAGGTATCTTATTTACAAGGAATGGGTCTTACACTCTATTAGAGGCCCAAAAAGTGTTTGAAAAAGATTTGATAGGGTGAAAATCAAAGAAACCCTAATTTCATTTTCTTTTAAAAGTAATCCTTTTAATAAAATGAATAAAAATGACAAAAATACCAAATAAGTCTAAATAAACTACTTGTGATTTTTGATTAAGATTTGAAAAATGAGGTTTTAATCACAAGATGATTTAAAACTCATTTGGTTTTGATTTTCAAGATGAATATTCATTTTTGAAAGGTTTAAAAATAATAAAAATGAATTTATTTACAACAATATCAACTATATTAAATAACTAATATAAATTTGATTTTTTTGTGGAATAAAATATTTTAACATTTTTGTGATTTTTTGTAAAAAGAACCAATAAAAAATAATTAAAATTAAGAGAGAAATTAATTTTCCAAATCATTTAAAAATAATATGAAAAATAATAAAAATGGAAAAAGTGATAAAAAAGAGGTATGGGGCGAGGGGGATTCGAACCCCAAACCTTCCACTCGCTTAATCCACACAAACCAGCTGATCAACCACTGGGGCGCAATGTCAATTCAAATATAGTATGGCAAATGAAAAATATATAGAGAACTTGGTTTTAAAACCTGAAGAATGGAACCATGGTCATCTTCTTCCTTGGGCTAGATGCGTGAAGCTCTCTATCTCACTCGTTTCTCAACCATTTGACATGATTCAAACACCAAATTCATGCATTTTTTAACAAGGAAAATGATGGCAATATTTGATTTCATTTATTTTCAGTGTGTAGCAAGTTACATTAACATGAATGTATGAACCCTAATTTTGCAAAAGCAATCGTGCAAACATGTTTGTGAGTGTTATGGTCAAATTTCTTGAGGGGAAACACTCAACATATGATGATAAGCAATTGGCAAAAGTATTATGCGAGGAAATATGCATGGATCTGTTATGAAAGTTTGAGGTTTACCTTGCCGCAAGAAGAATTGGAACTCTACACAAAGTGTGTTCCAGAAGTAATTTGATGACCCCTACAGCTTCATTGGATGTTATAGAGTGGATAGCAGCCTTTGGAACTCTTTGAAACTCCTTAGATCAAATTGTGGTATCCCAACTGCATAATGGCTAGGTTGAAGAGTGAAATTTTGATGGAGGTGTTTCAGAAGTGGTTTAGGTGTTTGGATAGCTTCTATACATCATATGTGATGTGTTAGAAGTGGTGGTTTGAGTTGCTTGGCTCTGTAACTTAAAACCCGATAGTGACTTGCACAAATATGGAGTTTTTGTGCTTGGAGAGTGAAAGAAAGAAAGAAAATAATTCTTGTGCTTTGGTGTGATTTGAAGAATGAAATGTGCACTCTATTTATAGGCAAAGATGTTGCCCTGAAGTTGCCAGCTCGAGCTCAAGAGATATGCTTTGAGTTTTCATGGTCAATGTTTGGCAAATATCTTCACTCACAAGGAATGAAGGAGTCTCCAAATAGCTCAGCTATGGTCTGACAAATTTCACATTCTGGAGCCTTCTTATTAGTGGACTATAAAGGCATCTTGACTGATCATAAAGGGAATGTTGAATATTCACTATTTGCTCATAAATGCACATTGGATTCCAAGCATATTCTCTTATGTTCATGCTCCCATTGGCTGGTCTTTGAACTGAATCGGCAGGTGGTGCAGAGCTTGTAGTCATCAAAGTGAGTGTAGCAGGTCTTTTGATTAATGCTCTTTGGATAAGATCGAGTTCATCAAGTCATGCAACAAAATCTGTTGCAAAACAACTGCAACAAGGCATGTTTGATCATGGATTTCTCTTGGCTCAAGTTGAATCAATTCATGCTAATAAGTTCTTTGAATTCTTAGTAACATTTGAATTAACATTGATGTTTATAGTTGGAGTTTATTTCCCTTGCAACTATGTGAAAAAACCTCACAAGTTTTGGTGTTTTCAACAAAATCTGTCTTGGACAGAAATTTGTCCAAGTGTTGAAAAAATGCCATTTTCATATTTTTCAGCCATTTTGATCACTCCATAGTTTAAAATCCATGATGAATTGGAATAAGGTGTAGTTGAAACTTTTAAAGTATGCCATTAGAGCTACAAATCCATCTTTGGATCATCCAAAATGGTTGCTTGGATCTCAAGTTATGATCCTTGAAAGTTGGTACCCTAGCCACTTTGTTCCATAACTTAGAAAAATTCTAAGTTTTTTATGGTTACCCCTTTTACAAGTTAACTCAATATTCTTGATTTTTCTTGATGAATGATGATTTAAATCACATATCAACATTGTTTTAGGGTTAAGGAACCTTGGTTGACCAAAAAATCAAAAAGTCAAACTTTGTCTTTTTGTACAATTGACTTTTTATTAGATGAATTTTAAACTGTGTGATCCTCTATGAAATCAAGTCCTTTACCTAAATCAAACTTAATAGATGGATTCCATAGGTGTTTTAGGGTGTATTGAATCATATCCCAAGGTTAGGGAGCATGCCTTGGTCAAAAGTCAATGGCACAGTTGACTTTTTCTTCAAAACCCTAATTGTGATCCAGATGAAATTGAAACTTGTAGATCAAGCTTCTTGGATTAATCCATTGTTGCAAATGGATCAATGTGGTGTATTGGAGACCCTCAAATCATTTCTTGAGGTTTTGGCTCATGCTTTGTCCCAAAAGTCAACTTAGGGGTGAATTAGGTCAAGAAACCCTAATTCCTGATTTTTGATAAATGCCTTCCCTGAGGTTAAATTGGCTTGATGATTGGGTCCATGAGGTCTCATGGAGTATCTTAGGTTATGCTTTGAAGCATTGGCTCATGCCCAAAGGAAAAATTCCATCTGGAGGCCTTAGTCGACCAAAACCCTAATTTGGTGACACTGGCGATCTTGAGGCTTGATCCACTTGGAATGTTGCAACCTTGTGCTTGATTCTTGATGTGGGAGTCCTCTTGATCCTCTATGGGTGTTTGAGAGGTTAGACAAGTTGAAGATCATGTCATTTCTTGATTGATCCTTTGTCTAAGTGCTCTGATAGGACTCAAAACCCTAATTCTTGTTTGTATTGAATCCTCACCCATCTTTGGGGAGACTGATGAGGCATAGTGGTACATCCATATTGTGGTGATGATTTGCAAAATTATGGGAGATATTGGTGGTCAAAATTTGGGGTATGACAGATGCCCCTATTTAATCTTCTTGGATCCGAAGGTGTGAATGGCGAAGGTATTCAGGCATTCGGGGTGCAAGAGGATTAAATATCAGAGTACCTGAAATTTTGATGATGGTTATGAATGGCAGTTTGCCTATCCATCTTCTTTTGCTAAGCAATGACGCTTAGAAAAGGTAAAACTTCCCCTCGATCCTGGTTTCCTACCAGGGAACTGGTCTCAGTTTCTGAAATGAACTTCCCCTCGATCCTGGTTTCCTACCGAGGAACTGGTCTCAGTTTCTAATGTAAACTTCCCCTCGATCCTGGTTTCCTACCAAGGAACTGGTCTAAGTTTCTGATATAAACTTCCCCTTGATCCTGATTTCCTAACAAGGAACTGGTCTAAGTTTCTGATATAAACTTCCCCTCGATCTTGGTTTCCTACCAAGGAACTGGTCTAAGTTTCTAATATAAACTTCCCCTCAATCCTGGTTTCCTACCAAGGAACTCGTCTCAGTTTCCGATGTAAACCTCCCCTCGATCCTGGTTTCCTACCAAGGAACTGGTCTAAGTTTCTGATATAAACTTCCCCTCGATCCTGGTTTCCTACCAAGGAACTGGTCTCAGTTTTCGATGTAAACTTCCCCTCGATCCTGGTTTCCTACCAGGGAACTGGTCTAAGTTTTTGATATAAACTTCCCCTCGATCCTGGTTTCCTACCAAGGAACTGGTCTAAGTTTCTTTTGTCAATAAACTTTCTTGACAAGGGACGCTATGTGTAGCGGTTTTCATCAAAATTCTCGCCGAGTTTTCTACAAGGGAGATGCCATTTGATGGGAAAAAGTTTTGATGTCAGACTTGCTGGGGAACCCATTTATCTGAGTTGTAGAGGTGTACAAACTTCTCTGTTGGGGACGCCATTTGTCGACTCTACTGGGGAAAATGAGTCTCTTGAGAGACTGCTTCCTACTTGGGGATACTACATCATACTTTTCTTCGAGATCCTTTCGGAGAAATGCCATGTGATGTAATCCCATTTGGAGGTGTTGATGACCTCAGTTGACAGCAAACCTTTCGGAGAGAAACTGTCGTACTGCCGACTCTTTGATTAAGAGGCTTTCTCTGAGGATTTTCCTTAATCCAAGAAAGCGAAGATATCATCTTCAATGGAGAAGAGTGACATTTGTCGAGTGCCTTCTGGCCTTTCAGAGGTTCAAGTTATCAAAGTGGTCGAGGCTCGGCTCCAATCCAGAAATAAACTGGAGGAGGGATTGTTCAGACGCAACATTTCCAGACGAGGAAAGAACTGACAATTCGATTGAGAGGACTTTTATCACTTGGGGATAAGACTTACCAGAGTGATAGTGATGCAATATAAATATGAATGTAAATCAATAATGCATGATGTATGTATGTTTATGATGATAAAACTGACACGACATACATACTAGTGGATGAACACGACTAGATACTCGGCCACTACAGGGGACGAAGAAGTATCATTTGTTCAAGATAGCAATTCTGCCTTGCTTAGGAGAAAAAGTTCCAGTGGAACACTGTTGGTCAGGCTTAAGAGATAAGAACTCTGCCGGGGATGTCAGATGGAGTATTCGCATCTGATACAGTTGATCCTTCATTCAGGTGTACTGGTTTAGAAGGAGTACTTTGATTCTGCACTTTGAAACTCGACTACTTCTGGAGAAGTGATCGATGTTCTTCCGATGTTCAACAGTCAAAAGAATTGTCATCTTTGTTTTAAAAGCAAAAAATTTTTGACTAGTAAATTCATTTTTGTTTTATTTCAAGAATCGTTAATCATGTTAAAACGTCGTTCTGTAAAGCTAAAACAAATAAGAATTGCAAACAAAAGCACTAGGGCTCAAATTTTATTGATAGGATGGAAATCAGCCAAGCGCGTGATTCCATAGAGTATTTACAAAGTTTAGAAAATGGTAATTTAAGGGAAAAGGGCTACATTGAAACATAACGACCATTATCCTTCTACCAACTTTGAATTTTGGACATCCTGAGCTTCTGTCGAAGATGACCTTGACTGGAGTTTCTTCTGATGGATGGCATTACTGCTGCCGGGGGATCTGCCCCTTAGTTGGACATAGTTACTTGCCATGAATCCCTAACTTTTGCCTGGATTGTACTTTGATATTTCCAATCCACCGGGATGATTTTTGCTTATGTCTCTAACTTTTTCCTGGACCGCCCTTTCGGGTTTTTAATCCACCGAGACGTTTTTTTTTATTTAGGCGTAGTATTTCTTGACTACATCAATATTCGTGGGGTAGGCAAATTCCTCTCCATCCATGGTTGTGAGTCTCAAGGCGCCACCTGAGAAGGCTTCCTTGACCACATATGGGCCATCATAATTCAGAGTCCATTTGCCCTGGGAATCAGTAGAAAAGATTGTATCTTCTTGAGCACAAGGTCTCATTTTCTAAAGACGCGAGGTCGAACCTTTTTGTCAAATGCTTTCTTTATTCTTTGCTGATACAACTGACCATGGCATAGAGCCGTTATTCGTTTTTCTTCGATCAGATTCAGTTCTTCGTGTTGACTTTGACACCATTCAGCTTTTGTTAGCTTAGCTTCTATCAAAACCTAGATTGATGGGATCTCTACTTCTATAGGGAGCACTGCTTCCATGCCATATACTAGAGAGAAAGGGGTTGCCCCTGTTGAAGTGTGGATAGATGTGCGATAACCGTGAAGAGCAAAGGGTAGCATCTCGTGCCAGCCTTTGTAGGTTACAACCATCTTCTGAACGATCTTTTTTATATTCTTGTTAGTCGCTTCTACCCCTCCGTTCATCTTGGGTCGGTAGGGAGATGAGTTATGGTGTTCGATCTTGAACTCAGCACACAAATCCTTCATCATCTTATTATTCAAGTTAGATCCATTTTCAGTAATGATCTGGTTCGAAACACCATAACGGCATATGAGATTGTTTTTGATAAAACGGACCACGACTTGTCTGGTTACATTGGTGTACGATGTTGCTTCGACCCACTTGTGAAGTAGTCAATGGCGACCAGGATGAACCGATGTCCGTTTGAAGCCTTGGGTTCGATCATGCCAATCATGTCGATTCCCCACATGGAAAAAGGCCATGGGGAAGAAAGAACTTTGAGATGTGTTGGCAGTACATGGATTTTGTCTGAGTATAACTGACACTTGTGACATCTTCTCATGTACTTGTAGCAATCGGATTCCATGGTCAACCAATAATACCCTGCTCTCAGAATTTTTCTCGCCATTGTGTGCCTGTTGGCATGAGTGCCAAAGGATCCTTCGTGAATTTCTTTCATCAGCATGTTTGCTTCTGGTCTGTCTACGCATCGGAGAAAGACTATGTCGAAGTTTCTCTTATAAAGTGTATCACTGCTTAGGAAGAAGCTACCAGCCAATCTCCTGAGGGCCTTTCTGTCCTTTCTGGATGCCCCAGGCGGGTACTCTTGTTTCTGAAGGAAGCATTTGATATCGTGATACCAAGGTTTGTCGTCTATGACTGCTTCAATTATGAAGATGTAAGCGGGCCGTTCAAGGCGCATTATGTCAATCTTAGGTATGTCATTCCATTGACCTACACTAATCATGGAAGAGAGAGTGGCTAATGCATCATCCATGTGATTCTCTTCACGAGGGATATGATGAAACTCAATTCTGTTGAAGAATGGCAACATCCTTCTCGCATAATCTTTGTAAGGAATCAGTCCTGATTGGTATGTGTTCCAATTTCCTTTGATCTGATTGATAACCAGGGCTGAGTCACCATATACATCCAAGTTCTTAATCCTTAAGTCGATCGCTTCTTCAAGACCCATGATACAAGCTTCGTATTTGCCCTTGTTGTTTGTACACTTGAATGTTAGTCGGGCGGTGAAAGGAATGTGGGTACCCTGAGGCGTTATAATGATTTCCCCAATTATGTTTCCATAATGATTGACAACTCCGTCAAAGTTTAGTCCCCATTGGGAGCCTGGTTCTGGCCCTTCACTGGGTAGCAGTTCATCGCAATCTTTCATTTTTAAATATATGACATCTTCGTCTGGGAAGTCAAACCCAATTGATTCCTGATCATCAATCAGTTGATGAGCCAAATAATTGGCTAAAATACTTCCTGTAACGGCTTTTTGAGCGTGGTATTCGATGTCGTATTCTGATAACAACATCTGCCAACGGGCTATCCTTCCCGTGAGAGCAGGCTTTTCAAAGACATACTTAATTGGATCCATTTCGGAGATTAACCAAGTAGTGTGACGAATCATATACTGGCGAAGACTTTTGGTTGCCCAAGCCAAAGCACAGCAAGTTTTCTCAAGCATAGTGTATCGAGTCTCACAGTCGGTGAATTTCTTGCTCAAATAGTAGATGGCAGACTCTTTCCTTTTTGTTTCGTCTTGTTGGCCAAGTACACATCCCATTAAGTCTTCCAAGACTGTTAGGTATATGATCAGTGGTCTTTCTTCCACTGGAGGTGATAGAATCGGTGGATTCAACAGGTGTTCCTTGATACTGTCGAAGGCGGTTTGGCAATCTTCTGTCCAAACGCAGTTCTGATTCTTTTTTAGTTATTTGAAAATCGGCGCACATGTCACGATCATGAGGAGTATAAATCTGGAAATGTAGTTCAAACGTCCTAGGAATCCTCTGACTTGTTTTTCAGTCTTTGGATAAGGCATTTCTTGAATGGCCTTGACCTTGTCAGGATCAACCTCAATTCCTTTCTGGCTGACGATGAACCCTAGTAGTTTCCCTGAACGGACACCAAATGTGCACTTATTGGGATTCAAGCAAAGTTTATACTTTCTCAACCGCTCGAATAGCTTTAACAGGTGGGTCACATACTCCTCCTCTGTTTTGGATTTGGCAATCATATCATCGACATATACCTCGATTTCTTTGTATATCATGTCATGAAATATAGTAGTCATGGCCCTTTGATAGGTTGCCCCGACGTTCTTCAAACCGAACAACATTACCTTGTAACAAAAGGTACCCCATGGGGTAATGAACGAAGTTTTCTCCATGTCTTTTGGCGCCATTTTTATCTGATTATAGCTCGGGAATCCATCCATAAAGGAGAAGACTTTGAACTTTGCTGTATTGTCTACCAGCATGTCAATGTGTGGTAAGGGAAAGTCATCCTTTGGACTTGCTTTGTTTAGATCTCTGTAATCCACACATATTCTGACCTTTTCGTCCTTTTTTAGAACTGGTACGATGTTGGATAACCATTGAAGATATTCTGACATGGCGAGGAAACCCACGTTAATCTGCTTTTAAACTTCCTCTTTGATTTGGATGGCCATGTCTGGATGAGTCAGTCTCAGCCTTTGTTTTACCCTGGCATATCCTGGTAAGACCAAGCGAATACATTGGGAAATTCTTAGAGAAGCTTTATCAAACTTTCTTTGACAGTCGGACTGAGCAGTGCCCCAATCTTGACTTCTTTTCTCTCTTCTTCTGAACCCAAGTTGACCGTTTCCAACGGCTCTTTATGAGGTTTAATGGACCTTTCCTCTTGCCTGAGTAATCGAGAGATCTCTTCTGGAATTTCCTCGTCATTTTAATCTTCAGCCTCAAATACCGAGAATTCAAAGTTGGGAGAAGGCATCGGATTGTATGTTTCAATGGGGTTTAAAACAAGCAATATGCATAACGTGATGATTTGTTTTAGAAAAGATAGAGAAAATGCAAGAGTGTGTGCAGTGTGATTTCTGAAAAATGCTTGTTTTTATTATTTGAGTTTTTTTTTTTAGGATTACCATTTTCTGAAAAAGCGAAAAGAGAAAACAGTAATAAATACGGAAATTACAAAACGACGTTATTTTATTTATGATTTGGTCGATTCTTGATACTACAACCCTATAAAACAAAACTCTATCGCTTTGGGCAAAGCGAAGAGGGATATTTACAGAAAGTGAGCCCTATCAAAACATCCGTTTCACCTGGGCAAGGTGAAAGGTTAAGACAAAGACGGTAATTACTTAGACTTATGGACGACTTTCAGAACATCGACAGCAACCCATTGGCGGCAAACTCCTCGGTGAATCACAAAGTTTGGTACCTTCTTTCTTGACTTATCTTCAGAAATAACGCTGATTTCTGGTGGAGCAGGATCGTTGGAATCTGTCTCCCAGGCAGAGTTGTCGTAGGAGGATTCCTCAGTTGTATCTTGCACATTGTTTGTACTCTCGGGTATATCTCCCCATCCAGTTGGCTGAATATTTTCGAGCCTGATACGAGAGCTTTCGGGAGCGGTGTACTTGACCAGGTAATCGAATTTGCCACTCGGCTGTCCTAGGGTGTCCCACACTTCTTTGGAACTGGAGGAGTCATCTCTCTCGATGACGTTGACCTCCGGAAAGGCATAGTTAAGGAACTCTTATCCTACAATCCTTGCAAATTCGTCGTCGTGCTGGGTATTTTCTGAATGCCCTGAGTGTTGATCCCATGACATGGTGGGGACGCAGGTATTCTTCTCAATGATGCTCAGTTAGTATGCATCGTTTGGCTGATTCTCTTGCCCCAAGTCTCCTGGGTACAGCTGCCACATAGGCAGGCCATCCATTGGGCCATAATAGTCGTGGTCAAAGTTGTCTTTCATTAGAGTGTCCTCCTCTAATGAGTTTGGGGGAGCACAACATCCTTCTGGATCACAATCTCCGTATATCATCTTGATGTCTGACCTTGGTATATATCTCGGACTTTGTGCAGGAAAGCAAAATGGCGTAGGCACCTCTTCTTGAGACATATAATCGTCCTTGTTAAGATAGGACTTCCACTCTTCATCTGTATAAGAGAAATCACCTTCGTTGATGGTATGTACTTCTTGAGACACTGAGTGAAGGAAACCTCCACTGTGGAAGAAGTTCTGAATGGGATGAAGACTTTCATCATTAGTAGCAGTCTGGGTACAGGTTGAAGAAAAACCAAGACCTTTCTTTTTCTTATTTTCAGTAGGAAAGACAAGTTGTCCCCATCCTTTGGTATTGTTACTTTTGATCGCTTCGAGAGCATCTTTGTATGAGGAAATCGATGTTCCTGCTTCTGAGTGGTTGTCGTGACTCACCGAAAGTGCCTGGAACTAGGTTCTGATAACCTCCTCTGGTTCCACGTAAGTGGATAATGATAGGTTACTCACGATCAAGGCTTGCTCTCCGCAGACTGTGACTAATTGGTCGTTCTTGACAAACTTCAGCTTCTGGTGAAGTGTCAAAGTGCCTGCCCCAGTCTGGTGTATCCAATGTCTTCCTAATAAACAGTTGTATGCTGCCTGGACGTCCATGACCTAGAAAGTGACTTGGAAAGTGTGGGGACCGATAGTTATGGGAAGATCGATTTCGCCGATAACTGCTTTTCGAGATCCGTCAAATGCTTTGACGATGACCTCAATGCCTCTCATCGGAGATCCTTTGAATGATAATCACATTAGAGTGGACTTTGGCATCACATTTAGAGCCGATCTGGTGTCTACCAGTACGCTGGCTAAAGCATCGTCCTGGCAGTTGACTGTAATATTGAGTTCCATGTTATGATTTGGGCCCTCTTCTGGCAGTTCCTCATCACTGAATCCCAAGTTGTTGCAGGAAGTGATGTTGGAGATGATGATGTCGAATTGTCTTATTATTACATCCTGTTCCACAAAGGCTTGCTCTAAGACTTTTTGTAGAGCTTCCCTGTGAGCTTCGGAACTGAGTAAAAGTGATAACACAGATATTTTTGAAGGAGTTTGCAACAGTTGATCAACAATGTTTTATTCACTCTTCTGGATGAGCTTCAACATCTCATTGTTGTTCTTTGAAAGGTCGGGATCACAGGATTTAGCGACTGGTTGAACTGGACCTTCTGTTTAAAGTTCATTTTCTTTGCTGGGTTCTCCAACTCGTCTGTTGAAGATTCGACCACTTCGTGTTACTCGACTGATGTCTACAATATTCACGACGGAGGGTAATGGAGTTTCCTTTCCATTCTCAATTATTGTTGCACCGTATTTGTAAGGGATAACTTTATCGAATTTGTACGGTACATGTCCCGACAGATAGATAACTACAGGAGCCTTTTGATTTTTATGACCATCATAGTCGGCCTCAATTGGTTCGAGGTTGAGAATCTTTCCACTATCAAGAGGAACTCTTGATTCATGGAGTAAAGGGATTATAGCGCATACATCTTTGGCCACTTCTCGTTTAGGGATTAAGACAACATCTTTGCCTTGATTAGGATGATAGTCTGACATTGAACCAGAACTTGACCATGGTTGAATCTCTTTGTGGTCCAACTGACCTTGAAGGGCTGTTTGCACGAGGCAGCATCCTTGATTATCCTATGAGAAAAGTCTACTACGCTCATAATTGTGTGGTGGCACCCGGCCACGTCCACTTTGTATGCAGTGCAACTTCACTAGATCTGTCTCCATTGATCGAACATCTTAACTTTGATTCCTAGTAGGGTTCCCATTAATCATACTGACTTGTTGTGTGTCTTCATCTAGATAGATCGGAAGCCACCTGTGGTTTAACAAGTGTTACAGCGTTCTTTGAACGAGATCACATCCCTGGTCACTCTCGCGACACACTTCACAGTTCTGATAGTCATGCGAAGTCAGAAAATTGAGCTGGACTTGCTTAGCGTGTAACTCCACTAAGCTAGTATTCATCAAGCGAATATTGAAGATTTGAATCATGTTGACCTGATAGGGATTTTTATCACGGTAATCATGGATCCATCCAAGATCCATCTGATGCTGGAGGGCCTCTTGTACAAAAGAGCATCCCTAATTATTTACCGAGCAAATCAGACATGAATCGTAATCGTGCCGTGGCAAATCATGATGTTGGCTTTGCCTTGAGTGCATTTCCACCAATTTGACATTCAACGCACGGATGTCATGGTTCTAAATGATGTTGGAATTTGTATAAGTCATGTTGACCTTATGAATTCGGTGGTCTTGGATCCATCCGAGATCCATCTGTTCCTGTAGAGCGGATCGCACCATAGAACATCCTTGATCTTTTTTAGAGCAGATATCACACTGGGGATAGTTGTGAAATAGTACATGACCATATCCACTCTGTCTGCGATGCATCTTGACCAGGTTGGTTCCTAATAAGAGTACATCATGAATTTGATAGCTGTGCTTAAACTCTCTTTCTATTGAATTTACCGCAGCTTTCTCGTGTTGAGGCAACGGGTTTGTCTGAACATTTGGATTTGTATCCTTGAAGGATAAAACCCAGTTCCTGACAACCTTTTGTATGTCAGATTTGAAACTGAGACAGTTTTCTATGTTATGCCCTGGTCCTCCTTGATGGTAAGGGCAAGTCTGATCCGCCTTGAACCAAAAAGGCGGATTTTCCGGTACTGTAAGAGGAGACCTAGTTTGGACGTGCCCCTTGACCAGTAATAGTGGAAACAGTTCTGCGTACAACATGGTATAGGGTTTAACCCTGGTGGTCGCGTTGTACGGTTGTTGTTGTACTGAGGACGCGCCTGTTGAAGAGGTTGTTGTGTCCTTTGCTAATATTGTTGTTGAATCAGTTGGCTCTAAGCAACCGGAGGTTGATACATCTGAATATGCGAGGGTTAATAGCAGGAGTTACTGCTATTACTGGTTGATACCGTCACCTTTGCTTTTCGAGAGAGATATTACCAATATCTTGCTCTTTTTTCTTAGGGAAAGCACTACCGTATCTTTTGGTACTGCTTGATGGTTCTGTACCTTTGACCAAACGTCCTTCTTGGACTGGTTCCTCAAGACGAACTCCCAAGCCTACCATCTCAGTAAAGTCACTGGGCGCACTGGTGACCATTTTGTCGTAGTAAAATGAGCTCAATGTTTTCAAGAAGATCTTTCTCATCTCTTTTTCCTCAAGAGGTGGACAAATCTGGGCGGCAATTTCACGCCATCTCTGAGCATATTCCTTAAAGGTTTCATTGTCCTTCTGCGACATGGCTCTGAGCTGATCTCTGTCTGGTGCCATGTCTAGGTTATACTTGTATTGTTGAATGAAGGCAGAGCCAAGATCTCTGAAAGTGGCGATCTTGGTGCGGTTTAATCCCATGTACCATTTGAGTGCGGCACCGGTTAAACTATCTTGGAAGTAATGGATCAGTAGCTGTTAGTTCTCTGTCTGAGTTGACATCTTTTGAGCGTACATCACCAAATGACTTTGAGGGCAAGATTTGCCCTTGTATTTTTCAAATTCGGGCACCTTGAACTTGTGCGGAACTTTCACATTGGGGACCAAACAAAGGTCTGCGGCGTTCTTTCCAAATAGATCCTGACTGCGAATGGTATGCAGTTCCTTCTGCATCTCCAAGAATTTCTCCTTGAACTCATTCATTCTGTCGTACATACTTTCATTTCCACCAGAAGGTATCTGCGAAATTTTTCTTTCCGGGACAGTGTGTACCACGGGTGGTGGTATAGTCATTACGGTGGTGACTCTTGGTACTTCCCTCTCCCAAAGTTTGTAACCTTCAGGAGTTTCTGTTATGCCCCTTGCATCTTCGCTTTCCTGAAGTTTGTAACTGATCGGTCACCTATTCTACTTAGTTTCCGTCAGTTATTCGGCAAGAATTCCATTTAATCGGTGACACTTTGGTTTGTTTCTATCGTTTTCCTTTAAGTATTTAAGTTTTTGCATTTTGTTTGCTTGCATTGCTTTAGTTTAAATTTATGATAAATAAAATACTTTTGAAGTCTTGGTCTGGTAGTTTTGATGTTTTCAGGTTCATGTGAATGTTCTGAGGAATGGGTGCGAATTTGGCTAAGTTCGGAGAGATTTTTCTCAAAGTCAGAGGCCTGACACAGGTGACCTTGTTAGGATGGGAAGAGGAGGGCTGAATTGAGAAACCAGTGGGCTGACACGGGTGCCCGTGTCGCCTGACACGGGTGCCCGTGTCGCCTGACACGGGCCGTGTCACCATGCCTAAAGCTGCAAACTTAATTAACAAAGGCAAGAGGCCAACACAGGTGCCCGTGTCACCTGACACGACCCGTGTTGGCAGGCGCGAATATATTTATGATTTTTTTGAAGTATTGCATGTGTTAGTTCATTAAGGGTATTTTGGACATTGTGCATCGGAAGGAATGATCTGATACTATTAAGACCTGATTTTTGGAAGGAGAAGGGGACTTTTGGATCGTACAAAAGAATTACAGAAGAAAGAATAGAGCTCTGGAGGATTGGAAAAGAGGACATTTTCATGATCGGAAGAAATTGAAGATCAATTTTTATCACCAATTCTTGTAATGTCTTTATTGTGTATTTTGTTTTCTTTGAATATTATGAGTAGCTAAACCCCCCAATGCTAGGGGGTGTCCCTAAATTGTTATGTAATGAACATCTTTTGAATATTTCAATGAGACTTTGCTTTCTTACCTTAATCTTTTGTTATGCAAATTATTTAATACTTTTTCGATCGTACAAATTGGGAACGATTTACGATTAGGGATTTGGCCTGAAAAACCAATCTATTGTTTTGCATAATACATTACGGTAGATATTACCTAGGAATAGGGATATCCTGTAGTGATTGATAAAAACCTTGTTAGGACTATTGCTTGATGTTCTTCCTTGACTGCTAAGGAATTAGGGTCAATGGAAAATCTCACAGGTTTTTCGATTAAGGAATTTAAGAAAAATATTATTGAGGTTCAGTAAAAATTAAGGTTTTGAGGTATGTCTCGTTGGTAATGATTTAGCGTTCTTACTGAGCAATTCATACACCTCCCCTAGCATATTTTCTCATAATTGTTAAAGTAATTTTATTATTCTGCTTATTTCATTCTGTCACTATAATTATTTCAAAACCACCAAACAAAACCCCCCAAAGATATTTTTGTTTAATTGAAACAACACCTGTACTTACAATTGCACGTAGTCCTCGAGAGATCGATTCTGGGGATAACCCCACTTATTACTGCATCGGTAAAAATAATGCACTTGCTATTTTTCCGATCAAGTTTTTGGCGCCGTCGCCGGGGACTGCCAAATTTTAAGTACTTTGTTAGTTCAATTGGAATTTTGTCACTCTGTGACTTAAATTTTTAATTTTATTTTTCTGTTATTTTTTTATTACTAATGATTTTTTAACCTGTGTATGCGAGGTAAGACCTCATCTTTATTTTCTTTTGACGCAGAACCAGAGAGATCTTTGCACGCTAGACGCCGTCAAGCTAAGCAAGAAAGAATGGCAGCGTCAGGTTCAGAACTAATTATTTCTGAGCAAAAAAAAGAAGAAGCAGTTTCAGTCCACTCTGAGCACACAGATTCCGACACAGACTCAGAGCCGGAAACTCTTATTATGGCTGCCGACCCACCAGCAGAAAAACTTCTCGGTGACTATGGGAGAGCAAATGCTCCAACAGTGTGGTTGACAATAGTAAATCAACCAGTCACTATCCCGCAATTCCAGCTGCACCCGTCCACTATCCGACAGCTTCAGAGTAGGCCTTTTTCAGGAAGGATCAATGAAGATGCAAATAAGCATCTACAGAGGTTCCTTACTATGAGTACATCATTGAAAATTGAGGGACACTCTGAAGAAGCGAAGAAGTTGGTTATGTTTCCATTTACTCTATCTGATGAAGCCAAATAGTGGTTTTACTCATTACCTGCTGGGAGTATTACTACTTGGCAAGAGATGGAAATGACATTTCTAAATGAATATTTCCCTGCTTCTGTGTACATCCGAAAGCGGTATAACATCGTGAACTTCAAGCACAAAAAGGGGGAGGCACTTGGAGATGCGTATAAGAGGTTTAAGAGGTGTTTGGTTGCGTGTCCCACTCAAAACATGGACGCAACCGAACAAATGCAGAATTTTGTGAATGGTCTCAAGATGAAGACTAAGTAGCTTATCGATACAGTTGTCGGTGGCTCAACCAACTTTACAACAGCCACTGGCATTAAAAAAATAATTGAGGCTATTGCAGCAAATGAGCACTTGGAGTTGTACGATAGCAGTGTAAGCCAACCTGAAAAGATTATTGATATGAAGCTTACGGAGCAAGTGGTAAAAATGGAAGAACAGATTGCGGCTGAGGTAGAAATGAGGATTAAAAAGATGAATCTTGATACTCAAACCGTGGCACAGGTTCAACCAGTTCAAGCAGTTAATTGTGAAATCTGTGGGGGGCCGCATTTTACTGTGCATTGTGTTTCTACCGTGCAACAAGTGGAAGCAATCAACTTTTTGAAATAGAATAACCCTTATTCCAACACCTATTATCCGGGGTGGAGGAATCATCCGAATTTCTCATGGAAAGATCAGCAAGGGAATGTTCCAAAGCAAGGGAATGTTCCAAAGTAAGGGGTTGCTCCACCTCCGAACCAACCGCAACAACAACAATACCATCCTCAACAACAACAACCTCAGCAGCCGTATCCTCAACAACTTCAGCAACAGTTTCAACAACACCCACAACAGTTTCAGCAGCACCCACAACAATTTCAGCAGCAAGCACCACGAAAAGCTGATTGGGAAATTGCCATTGAAAAAATGGCCGCTCAGAGCTCCCAATTCCAAGAAGAGACAAGAAGCAATCTTAGGAACACAGGTGTTTCGATAAAAAACTTTGAAGTCCAGATGAGCCAAATAGCACAACAAATAGCAGGTTCTCAAGCACAAAGTACTCTACCGAGTACAACGGTGACAAACCCAAGAGATCAACAGAATGTGAATGCCATCATGAATGGAAGTGGTGAGTCAAGTGAGAATTTTGAAGAAGAAAGAAAAGAAGATGAAGGTTTGAGTGAGGTGGACTTGGAAATCAAAAATCATCAGAAACCGCAGGAAGAAGTCATATCACCTATAAATCCACCTGAAAATAAGAATAAAAAGGAAGAGAAACCGGCGATTAAGTTACCTTACCCTCAGAGAGTGCGGCAAATGCATAAAAAAGAGAAGGACTTTGAGAAATTTCCCACAATGTTTAAAAAGTTGGAGGTTAATATGCCATTCTTTGAGGGTCTAGAGCAAATGTCGTTGTATCAGAAATTCATGAAAGAAGTGATCACTAAAAAGAGACCTATTGAGGAAGAGCTGAAAACTGTTAATGAAAAGTGCAGTGAAGTACCGCAAAATAGGAGAATCCCTGCCAAGCAGAAGGATCCTGGATCTGTTGCAATATCGTGCACTATAAAAGACAGAAATTTCAAAAAAGTTCTGATTGATTCAGGTGCTAGTATTAGTCTCATGCCATTATCTATTTATAAAATGTTGGGAATTGGAAGGGTGAGCGATGCGGGAACGAATTTAAAATTTTCAAACAACAGAACTGAGAGATCTTATGGGCTAGCTGAAGATGTGTTGGTGATAATCGGTGAACTTGTCTTTCCAGTTGACTTTGAGATCATGGATATTCCAGAAGATGAAGAAATCCCTATCATCCTCGGTCGACCGTTCCTGCTCACTAGTCGGTGCAATTTCGATATTGAAAAAGGCACGGTGACTTTTAAATATTTTGATGAGGAAATCACTTTACAAGTGTTGGATATCAAGAAGAGAAATGAAGGTGAGGGTAATCAAGCTTCACTTGGAATGATCGAAATGGTGGGAAAAAACATAAGTACGAAAGTCTCTCGGGCATATAGCGCACATGTCAACACTGTAACATCCATTCGTGAAATCAAGAAAAGACAGAAAAAGAAACATTGAAGGAAGGATAAGGAAGTTGGAGTTGACTTGAGGCAAGAAGTAGTTCGTATTTCTGAACCGGACAGGTGCTCTGTTGCGGAAAGGTCAAGCAACAAAACGTGTAAGCTGAAGTATCCCCCATAGCATTGGGGAGTAACCCGTCGAGCCATGCGACGTTAAACGAAGCGCTTCGTGGGAGGCAACCCACGCGTTTTTTTTCACTCATCATTTTGTTTTTGTGTGTTTGTTTGTTTTGTTTTATGTAGGTACTCACATATGCTGCACTAGTTCAGAGGAGAAATTGAAGAAAAAGTGAAAAATTGGCAAAAATGTGGAAAACAGAGGCATGACACGGCCGCCCGTGTCACCGGACACGACACGTGTCAAGAGGGGGAGAAACATCTTTTGTGAAACATGAGGAAAATAGTTTTCCAGGGGGCTGACACGGCCGCCTGTGTCAGACCTCCTAAAGCTTGGAAAAAATTTTAGTGGATTTTGTTGTGAGGCAGTGACCTGACACGGCTGCCCGTGTCACCGGACACAGCCCGTGTCAGGCAGTGCGACCCCCACATTGTGAATTTCCACATCCTCCTCCTCCGCCTCAGTGAGCGCTGTGAGTTCCTCCTCGCTATCTTATTCTGAAACATTGAGGCCAATGTTTGGTTCAAGTGTGTGTGTGTGGGGGGGGGGGGGTTATTGCTTTTTAGTATTTATAATTATGTTATCTCATTTTCATTTTGTTGTTCCTTTATTTTGATTCGGTATGTGTTGTGTACTTTGTGTTACAGATGGATTGGATTCGGCCGGATAAATGATGAACAAGTAGTTAGAGGATGAAAGATTCAAACCCAGACTTGCTACCTAGGCACCCCGAAAACTGATACAACCAACAATAATTGTTGGACGCAGCTTGATGACACCGAACCGAGAGTGGAAGGTTGACCCAGACCAGAAAAGAAGCTTCATTACATGAGAAGTGCTTTGGAACCTGTAAGTTTTACCCAACATGGTGAGCCATAATAAGCCAAATATTACATCATCATGAGAGTTGAATCAGGTATGACTTTATCGCATTGAATTTGCGTACGTTCTACTCACGTAGCACTACATGAGAACACACACTAAGGCATATTTTTTTATTATTACCCTGAGCCTTTCAAGCCTTCCCTTAATTATGTTTATCCATTGCTACCCCCTGTTGAGCCTGAATCCATTTGTTTGTGATAACCACCAATGTTAACCCATGGCCAAACACTCCCTACCCTGCTTGGCATACGTGTTGTAGTTGTTGAATCTGTGCAAAATTCTAAGTTTGGGGCAGACACCTACATTAAGAAAGGCAAGTGCGAAGAAGAAAAAAAAGAGAAAAAGAAAATGTGGAGACACTAACATATTTTAATAGGAAAAGAGAAGAAAAAGCACTTGCCTAAGCTTCAAAGAGTCACAAATAAAAGGCGTGATTGAATCCCCATGGTAATAAAATAAGCACAGAAAAAAAAGCATCACGAATGCTGAGCCTCAAAACCTTTGTGTATCCTTTTCCTTGTTTATCCCACCGTACCTCAGCCATGTTACAACCCAAAGACCTCAAAAAGTGTGTGTCATCTGTCTGTGTAATGAAGGTAGAATTTATTCAAATTTAAGAGTTGGTATTGCATATGCTGAATTATGAGTGAAAAACACTTTAACCCCGAGAGATTTGGTGAGAAGTGTGAAAAAGTTTGTAGGTGAAAGAAGTACTTTGATATGGAAGTGCACCGGACAGCTGGTATCGGGAAAACTTGAAACTTGACCAAATGGTGAAAAACGAGTTGCGAAAGACATTGGTTGTATTGTGGTAAGAAGGAATTTTGGGGTGACCTCGTTTTGTCTCATACATTGCTTGAGGACAAGCAATGAGCTAAGTTTGGGGTTATTATCAGTCACCTATTCTACTTAGTTTTCGTATCTTATTCGGCAAGAATTCCGTTTAATCGGTGACACTTTGGTTTGTTTCTATCGCTTTCCTTTAAGTATTTAAATTTTAGCATTTTGTTTGCTTGCATTGCTTTAGTTTAAATTTATGATAAATAAAATACTTTTGAAGTCTTGGTCTGGTAGTTTTGGTGTTTTCAGGTTCATGTGAATGTTCCGAGGAATGGGTGCGAATTTAGCTAAGTTCGGAGAGATTTTTCTCAAAGTCAGACGCCTGGCACGGGTGACTGTGTCACCTGACACGGCCCGTGTCAGGATGGGAAGAGGAGAGAAGCTGAATTGAGAAACCAGTGGGCTGACACGGGTGCCCGTGTCGCCTGCCACGACCCGTGTCAACATGCCTAAAGCTGCAAACTTAATTAACAAAGGCAAGAGGCCAACACGGGTGCCTGTGTCACCTGACACGTCCCGTGTTGGCAGGTGCGAACACATTTCTGATTTTTTTAAAGTATTGCCTGTGTTAGTTCATTAAGGGTATTTTAAACATTGTGCATGGGAAGGAATGATCTGATACTATTAAGACCTGATTTTTGGAAGGAGAATGAGACTTTTGGATTGTACGAAAGAATTACAAAAGAAAGAATAGGGCTCCGGAGGATTGGAAAAGAGGACATTTTCATGATCGGAAGAAATTGAAGATCAACTTTTATCACCAACTCTTGTAATGTCTTTATTGTGTATTTTGTTTTCTTTGAATACTATGAGTAACTAAACCCCATAATGCTATGGGGGTGTCCCTGAATTGTTATGTAATGAACATCTTTTGAATATTACAATGAGACTTTGCTTTCTTACCTTAATCTTTTGTTATGCAAATTATTTAATACTTTTTCGATCGTACAAATTGGGAACGATTTACGATTAGGGATTTGGCCTGAAAAACCAATCTATTGTTTTGCATAATACATTACGGTAGATATTACCTAGGAATAGGGATATCCTGTAGTGATTGATAAAAACCTTGTTAGGACTATTGCTTGATGTTCTTCCTTGACTGCTAAGGAATTAGGGTCAAGGGAGAATCTCAAAGGTTTTTCGGTTAAGGAATTTAAGAAAAATATTATTGAGGTTCAGTAAAAATTAAGGTTTTGAGGCATGTCTCATTGATAATGATTTAGGATTCTTACTGAGCAATTCATACACCTCCCCAAGCATATTTTCTCATAATTGTTAAAGTAATTTTATTATTCTGCTTATTTCATTCTGTCACTATAATTATTTCAAAACCACCAAACAAAACCCCCCAAAGATATTTTTGTTTAATTGAAATAACACCTGTACTTACAATTGCACGTAGTCCTCGAGAAATCGATTCTGGGGATAACCCCACTTATTACTGCATCGGTAAAAATAGTACACTTGCTATTTTTCCGATCAAGTTTTTGGCGCCGTTGCTGGGGACTGCCAAATTTTAAGTACTTTGTTAGTTCAATTGGAATTTTGTTACTCTGTGACTAAAATTTTTAATTTTATTTTTCTGTTATTTTTTTTATTACTAATAATTTTCTAACCTGTGTATGCGAGGTAAGACCTCATCTTTACTTTCTTTTGACACAGAACCAGAGAGATCTTTGCATGCTAGACGTCGTCAAGCCAAGCAAGAAAGACTGGCAGCGTCAGGTTCATAACTAATTATTTCTGAGCAAGAAAAAGAAGAAGCAGTTTCAGTCCACTCCAAGCACACAGATTCCGGCACAGACTCAGAGCCGAAAACTCTTATTATGGCTGCCGACCCACCAGCAGAAAGACTTCTCGACGACTGTGGGAGAGCATATGCTCCAACAGTTCGGTTGACAATAGTAAATCAACCAGTCACTGTCGCGCAATTCCAGTTGCACCTGTCCACTATCCGACAGCTTCAGAGTATGCCTTTTTCAGGAAGGATCAATTAAGATACAAATAAGCATCTACAAAGGTTCCTTACTATGAGTACGTCATTGGAAATTGAGGGACACTATGAAGAAGCGAAGAAGTTGGTTATGTTTCCGTTTACTCTATCTAATGAAGCCAAAGAGTGGTTTTACTCATTACCTGCTGGGAGTATTACTACTTGGCAAGAGATGGAAACGACATTTCTAAATGAATATTTCCCTGCTTCTGTGTACATCCAAAAGCGGTATGCCATCGTGAACTTCAAGCAGAAATAGGGGGAGTCACTTGGAGATGCGTATAAGAGGTTTAAGAGGTGTTTGGTTGCGTGTCCCACTCATAACATGGATGCAACTGAACAAATGCAGAATTTTGTGAATGGTCTCAAGATGAAGACTAAGCAGCTTATCGATACAGCTGCCGGTGGCTCAACTAACTTTACAACAGCCACTGGCATTAAAAAAATAATTGAGGCTATTGCAGCAAATGAGCACTTGGAGTTGTATGATCGCAGTGTAAGCCAACCTGAAAAGATTATTGATATGAAGCTTACGGAGTAAGTGGTAAAAGTGGAAGAACAGATTGTGGTTGAGGTAGAAAAGAGGATTAAAAATATGAATCTTGATACTCAAACCATGGCACAGGTTCAACCAGTTCAAGCAGTTAATTGTGAAATCTGTGGGGGGGCCGCATTTTACTGTGCATTGTGTTGCTACCGCACAACAAGTGGAAACAATCAACTTTTTGAAACAGAATAACCCTTATTCCAACACCTATAACCTGGGGTGGAGGAATCATCCGAATTTCTCATGGAAAGATCAGCAATGGAATGTTCCAAAGCAAGGGGTTGCTCCACCTCCGAACCAACCGCAACAACAATAATACCATCCTCAACAACAACAGCCTTAGCAGCCGTATCCTCAACAACTTCAACAATAAGTTAGAGATTTTGTCTTAGAGGAAGAATCAATAATAATTCTAGAACCGATTCATATAGTTGATTTTGATCAAGCAAGTATAGAACCTGCACAAAACATTGTTGCAACTCCTCAAACTCAAGATGATTTGGTAATTCATGAAGAGCAAACTCAAAATCCTCAAGAATAAGTGTTACAAGAACCAATACCTTTGCGGAGATCCACTAGAGAAAGGAGAAATGCTATTCTGGATGATTACATAGTCTTTCTCTAAGAACATGAGAAAATAATGGTATGCTGGAAGATGATCTAATCAACTTCCGTCAAGCCATGCAGGATTCCATCTCCGAAAAGTAGATTGAAGCAATGAATGAGGAGTATAAGTCCATGCAAGACAATAAAGTTTGGGAACTTGTCCCATTACCAGAAGGTGTGAAACCCATTGGTTGCAAATGGATTTTTAAGACCAAAAGGGATTCTAAATGTAATGTGGATAGGTATAAGGCTCGTCGTGTGGCTAAGGGCTATACTCAAAAGAAAGGGATTGAATTTAAAGAGACTTTCTCTCTGGCTTCATTGAAAGGCTCTTTTAGGACAATCATGACTCTTGTTGCACATTATGATTTGGAACTCCATCAAATGGATGTCAAGACAACTTTCCTCAATGGCAACGTTGATGAAGCAAATCTATATGATGCAACCAGAAAACTTTGTGCCAGGAGACTCAAAGAATATGGTTTACAATTTGACAAAATCCATTTATGTACTAAAGCAAGCGTCTCATCAGTGGTATCACAAGTTTCACGAAGTAATTTTCTCATTTGGTTTTGAGGTGAATATTGTTGAAGATTGTGTGTATCATAAATTTAGTGAGAGCAAGTACATTTTCTTGGTCTTTTATGTAGATGACATACTGCTTGCCACAAATGATATAGGAATGATGCACAAAACTAAGAAATTTCTATCAAGAAATTTTGAAATGAAAGATCTTGGTGTTGCCTCATTTGTATTAGGAATTCAGACACATCAAGACTGATCTCATGGTATTCTAGGATTATCACAAATGAGCTATATCGAAAAGGTACTTAAAAGGTTTGACATGCAGGAATGTAAATCAGGAGATACTCCAATTGCTAAGGGAGACAAATTCAGTCTCAGTCAGTGCCCAAAAGGAAACTTAGAAATTCAAGAAATGCAAAAGATTCCTTTTGCGTCAACAGTAGGGAGTCTGATGTATACCCAAGCGTGCATGCGTCTGGATATTGCATTCATAGTTGGGATGTTAGGAAGATATTCGAGCAATCCAAGAATGGATCATTCGAAAGAAGCCAAAAAGGTTATGAGGTATTTAAAGAGAACAAAAGACTATATGCTCACATATAGGAGGTCAGACCAGTTAGAGATCACTGGATACTCTGACTCGGATCTTGATGGATGCCAAGACAGTAAAAGATCCATTTCAGGCTATATTTACATGTTGGCTTGTGGTGCAGTTTGTTGGCGCAGTGCTAAGCAAACTCTTACGGCTTCATCCACCATGGTAGCAGAGTTTATAGCATGTTATGAGGCATCCAATGATAAGTGAAAATTGTAGCTATTTTTGTATATAAGTTTTGTTGCACTTATCGATACTTTTTGTTAATATCGTTCGAATAAACCCCTCTTTGTTTGTAAATACGTTTACTTTACGTTATAGTGTATATATTACGTTATTGTGTAAATATCATTGAGTTTAATTATTTTCCATTTATTTTTGCAGGTATTCAAGCAAGGATATCTTGTCATATTCATAAAGAGCATTGAATAAGCTTTCCAACGCTTCCGACCAAGCGTCAATCCGAGTTACGGCTCAAAAATTATGGTCAACACAAGGGCTGGTGTGCTATCAAGTTCACTTTGCGAACTTCCCAGCGAATGTTCCCAGACTTGAGGCAGTAGAAAAAGGCACTAAAGTTTGCATTGCGAACTTTCCAGCGAATATTCGCTTTGCGAATAAAAGTTTGCATTGCGAACTTTTGCAGAATCGCAGAGGCGGTTTAACTGTTCCTGAGGCATCAAGTGCCTAATTTTGATGTTTGCTTTGCAAATAAAAGTTCGCATTGTGAACTTGACTGATTTTGTAATTAATATATAAGTCATTTCATTCATTTTTAGGTTATGGTTTGGGTATTTTTTGCTCCCACTCCATCAAACATAATTTTTTCATAGGATTAGCTTAGAAAACAACTATGGAGCTTGTACACGGATGATCCGAGGCGGATTGATCATCGATCGGTGCCGACAAACCGAGAGATTTTTGGTTTATTTCTCTTCTTCTTTGTGTATTCACCATTTGTTGGGTTTTGTATATGTATTTACTTTGAACTCATGTATATTTGTCGCCCATGGCGTTGTATCTAATTTGCTTTAAAAATCTTTATCTGTGATTTTCCTTGATTTTTGCTTTATGCTCAGGGTTTGGGTTGTGTTAGAGATAAACATCGCAAACTTTGATTTGGGATTATTATCTGTTAGTTTCTGGATGCTAGAGATAGATTTAGAGCTAACAATCTTTATGGGTGTCGAAGCTTAATGCCTCCGTATCTCGAGTCGTTGTGAGAGTGTCGACGAGGGTAACATGGTTGTTCTCTTAGCTTAGTGTGTCAGAGATGGACACTGTTGTGAGCGATGTTGGATGATATTGAGGAGTATTATAGGTTGAGTATAACTTGTCGGTAGGTTTAAGTTTGTGACGAGTGGATTATATGCATGCCGGATAAGTTTCTTTTCTCTGAAGAATGAATTCTTTTTATATTCATATTTATTTTTCTGCTTTTACTTTAACCAATTTTAAACCCAAACTCTATAACATTTAAATTGTCAAACGGCAGTTCAATAACACCGATCTCTGTGGACACGATAAATTCCTGGAAAAATACTTCCAAATCTTTTTGTTGCTTACCGCTTTACCGCTCCAACAAAATGACGTCGTTGTCAGGGATTGGTGCTTTTATTGGATCGCATTGCGATAGTTTCGTTGTTTTGGAGCTTTGTACATAATTGTTTATATTGTATATATTCTTGTATAGATACTTTTTTTTGCTTTTATTTTCCATTATGTTTGTTCAAGTGTTGTATATATTTTGTTCCCGTAACGTATGCTCAAGTGTTTGGTTAGGACACTTGCTTTTAGTTTGCACGGTGAGGCATCACCATGGCATGAAGGGAGTAAGTTACTAGCTAAGCACAATAAATGCGTCAAGCTTACGACGTAAAACAAGCATGTTTTATTGTTTTTTGTTTCGTTATTACTTTTTCATTCTAGCTTAGGTAGTGTGGTGAACATTCATTAAACAAGTTCTACACGGATTCTTCGTAAAATTCTTAAATCTTCACTTTACAACTTGTTTAATACAATTTCACCCGGTCTTTTAGTTTGTTTATATTAATAGTTTTTGTGTTTGTCTAAGAGCTTGTTTTGAGTAGCTTGAGGAATTTAAGGTGATGTTCCAAGTTTGATCGTTTCAACTTGCGGATGTATGGTAATGATATTGTTAAGTTTTGTACACATCTAAGATATGTGTTTATCGCTTTCTAGATTAGCATATTCATGATACTTAGGCTTTTTACAAACTTTCATGCCATTCATTCTTTTGTATACTTGTTCTTGATGTGAATCACTTTAGTTCCCACCCTTTTTGTGAGGTAGCTTTCCATTGTTCATATATGCGCGGAATACCAACATTCTTGTTCTAACTGAATTTTATTATGCTTAATCTTTTGTTTGTGATGATTATATGAAAGCATGAAAAGGATTAAGGAATTTTGTTTCATTTTGAGCACAACTACCTTGCCAAATAGCCAATTCACTCTGTGAGTGTGTGAGCATTTGTTAAACCCCTTTGTGCCTTTCTATCATTATCCATGTTGTTTGAACTTAATGCTTGTCTATGAGTATTGAATTCACTTGTTGTATGGATTTTGATTGATTGTTTTTCTTGAACCCTCAACTTTGTGTTGTTGTATGAATTTTTACCTTGCCTTAGAAAGTAGGGAGTATTCACATGATGATGTGGTTGAATTCAAGTTGGGGAGAAAATGATTGTTTACTCATTGGTTGGTTTTTATGAGGTTGAAAAAGAAAAGAAAAAAGAGAAAAATATGAAAAAGAAAAGAAAAGAAAAAAAAAGAAAAAGAAAATCCTTGAGAAAGGAAACAAAAGGAGTTCAAATAGTTGTGCTAAATAAATATTGTGTTTTGTGTAACACTTGGGATTTTGGAAGAAGTTGATTGAAATTTTGTGTTTGAGTCTTTGTGAGTTGATCACTCCCTTAGGTTTAGGCAAGTTTTTGTTTCAATTACCTTTAGAAATTGCCCCTTGTTTGTTTACCCGACCACGCTACAACCTTGAAAGCCCTTGTGATTTTTTCTTTTATGTTTTCAATATGATTTTTTGGATGATTGCATAATTTAGTCTTTTGTTTGAAAGATTGTTGTGTGAGTGAAAAGTACCTCATTTTGTGTTTTTCATCTACCGATGATTGTTTTTGCTAGGTGTGATTCACGTTTGAACTTGTGTTGTTTTAGTATGTTTGGCATGATTTTTGTAT
The DNA here is from genome assembly GCA_022829125.1 of Lathyrus tuberosus. NCBI lineage: Eukaryota > Viridiplantae > Streptophyta > Magnoliopsida > Fabales > Fabaceae > Lathyrus > Lathyrus tuberosus. Next base: position 1,557,010 of record JALAZF010000414.1, on the reverse strand, counting down.
TTTGCATTTGTTTCGTGACTATGTTGTCGTTGTAGTTTAGTGGTAAGTATTTACTTTGTGTGTACCGTTTTTCATTTGAACCATACATTTGTTCATTTTTCAAAACTTGTTGATTCATCATTCTTTGGTTATTGCTTTTGTGTTTTTTAAGTTTGTTTGATTCTTGTTTGAGGACAAACAAGTTTAAGTTGGGGAGAATTTGATAAGTGCAAATTGTAGCTATTTTTGTATATAAGTTTTGTTGTACTTATCGAAACTTTTTGTTAATATCGTTCAAATAAACCCCATTTTGTTTGTAAAACGTTTAATTTACGTTATAGTGTATATATTGCGTTATTGTGTAAATATCATTGAGTTTAATTGTTTTCCATTTATTTTTGCAGATATTCAAGCAAGGATATCTTGTCATATTCATAAAGAGCATTGAATAAGCTTTCCAAAGCTTCCGACCGTGCGTCAATCCGAGTTACAGTCCAAAAGTTATGGTCAAAACAAGGGCTAGTGTGCTGTCAAGTTCGCTTTGCGAACTTCCCAGAGAATGTTCCCAGACTTGAGGCAGTAGAAAAAGGTACCAAAGTTCGCATTGCGAACTTTCCAGCGAATATTCACTTTGCGAATAAAAGTTTGCATTGCAAACTTTTGCAGAATCACAGAGGCGGTTTAACTGTTCCTGAGGCATCAAGTGCCTAATTTTGATGTTTGCTTTGCAAATAAAAGTTCGTATTGCGAACTTGACTGATTTTGTAATTAATATATAAGTCATTTCATTCATTTTTAGGTTATGGTTTGGGTATTTTTTGCTCCCACTCCATCAAACATCACTTTTTCATAGAATTAGCTTAGAAAACAACTATGGAGCTTACACACGGATGATCCGAGGTGGATTGATCATCGATCGGTGCCGACAAACCGGGAGATTTTTGGTTCATTTCTCTTCTTCTTTGTTTATTCTCCATTTGTTGGGTTTTGTATATATATTTACTTTGAACTCATGTATATTTGTCGCCCATGGCGTTGTATCTAATTTGCTTTAAAAATCTTTATCTGTGATTTTCCTTGATTTTTGCTTTATGCTCGGGGTTTGGGTTGTGTTAGAGATAAACATCGCAAACTTTGATTAGGGATAATTATCTGTTAGTTTCTGGATGCTAGAGATAGATTTAGAGCTAACAATCTTTATGGGTGTCGAAGCTTAATGCCTCCGTATCTCGAGTCGTGTGCGAGAGTGTCGACGAGGGTAACACGGTTGTTCTCTTAGCTTAGTGTGTCAGAGATGGACATTGTTGTGAGCGATGCTGGATGATATTGAGGAGTATTGTAGGTTGAGTATAACTGGTCGGTAGGTTTAAGTTTGTGACGAGTGGATTATATGCATGCCGGATAAGTTTCTTCTCTCTGAAGAATGAATTCTTTTTATATTCATATTTACTTTTCTGCTTTTACTTTAACCAATTTTAAACCCAAACTCTATAACATTTAAATTGTCAAACGACAGTTCAATAACATCGATCTCTGTGGACACGATAAATTCCTGGAAAATACTTCCAAATCTTTTTGTTGCTTACCGCTTTACTGCTCCAACAAAATGGCGTCGTTGTCGGGGATTGGTGTTTTTATTGGATCGCATTGCGATAGTTTCGTTGTTTTGGAGCTTTGTACATAATTGTTTATATTGTATATATATTCTTGTATAGATACTTTTTTTGCTTTTATTTTCCATTATGTTTGTTCAAGTGTTGTATACATTTTGTTCCCGTAATGTTTGTTCAAGTGTTTGGTTAGGACACTTGCTTTTAGTTTGCACAGTGAGGCATCACCATGGCATGAAGGGAGTAAGTTACTAGCTAAGCACAATAAAGGCGTCAAGCTTACGACATAAAACAAGCATGCTTTATCGTTTTTTGTTTCGTTATTACTTTTTCATTCTAGCTTAGGTAGTGTGGTGAACATTCATTAAACAAGTTGTACTTGGATTCTTCGTAAAATTCTCAAATCTTCACTTTACAACTTGGTTAATCCAATTTCACCCGGTCTTTTAGTTTGTTTATATTAATAGTTTTTGTGTTTGTCTAAGAGCTTGTTTTGAGTAGCTTGAGGAATTTAAGGTGATGTTCCAAGTTTAATCGTTTCAAATTGCGGATGTATGGTAATGATATTGTTAAGTTTTGTACACGTCCAAGGTATGTGTTTATCGCTTTCTAGACTTTAGCATATTCATGATACTTAGGCTTTTTACAAACTTTCATGACATTCATTCTTTTGTATACTTGTTCTTGATGTGAATCACTTTAGTTCCCACCCTTTTTGTGAGGTAGCTTTCCATTGTTCATATATACGCGGAGTACCAACATTCTTGTTCTAACTGAATTTTATTATGCTTAATCTTTTGTTTGTGATGATTTTATGAAAGCATGAAAAGGATCAAGGAATTTTGTTTCATTTTGAGCACAACTACCTAGCCAAATAGTCAATTCACTCTGTGAGTGTGTGAGCATTTGTTAAACCCCTTTGTGCCTTTCTATCATTATCCATGTTGTTTGAACTTAATGCTTGTCTATGAGTATTGAATTCACTTGTTGTATGGATTTTGATTGATTGTTTTTCTTGAACCCTCAACTTTGTGTTGTTTTATGAATTTTTACCTTGCCTTAGACAGTAGGGAGTATTCACATGATGATGTGGTTGAATTCAAGTTGGGGAGAAAATGATTGTTTACTCATTGGTTGGTTTTTATGAGGTTGAAAAAGAAAAGAAAAAAGAGAAAAATATGAAAAAGAAAAGAAAAGAAAAAAAAAGAAAAAGAAAATCCTTGAGAAAGGAAACAAAAAGAGTTCAAAAAGTTGTGCTAAATAAATATTGTGCTTTGTGTAACACTTGGGATTTTGGAAGAAATTATTTAAAATTTTGTGTTTGAGTCTTTGTGAGTTGATCACTCCCTTAAGTTTAGGCAAGTTTTTGTTTCAATTACCTTTAGAAATTGCCCCTTGTTTGTTTACCCGGCCATGCCACAACCTTGAAAGCCCTTGTGATTCTTGCTTTTATGTTTTCAATATGATTTTTTGGATGATTGCATAATTTAGTCTTTTGTTTGCAAGATTGTTGTGTGAGTGAAAAGTACCTCATTTTGTGTTTTTCATCTACCGATGATTGTTTTTGCTAGGTGTGATTCACGTTTGAACTTGTGTTGTTTTAGGATGTTTGGCATGATTTTTGTATTTTGCATTTGTTTCGTGACTATGTTGTCGTTGTAGTTTAGTGGTAAGTATTTACTTTGTGTGTACCGTTTTTCATTTGAACCATACATTTGTTCGTTTTTCAAAACTTGTTGATTCATCATTCTTTGGTTATTGCTTTGGTGTTTTTTAAGTTTGTTTGATTCTTGTTTTAGGACAAACAAGTTTAAGTTGGAGATAGTTTGATAAGTGCAAATTGTAGCTATTTTTGTATATACGTTTTGTTGCACTTATCGAAACTTTTTGTTAATATCGTTCAAATAAACCCCGTTTTGTTTGTAAATACGTTTACTTTACGTTATAGTGTATATATTGCGTTATTGTGTAAATATCATTGAGTTTAATTGTTTTCCATTTATTTTTGCAGGTATTCAAGCTAGGATATCTTGTCATATTCATAAAGAGCACTGAATAAGCTTTCCAACGCTTCCAACCGTGCGTCAATCCGAGTTACAGTTCAAACGTTATGGTCAAAACAAGGGCTGGTGTGCTGTCAAGTTTGCTTTGCGAACTTCCCAACGAATGTTCTCAGACTTGAGGCAGCAGAAAAAGGCACCAAAGTTCGGATTGCGAACTTTCCAGCGAATAAAATTTCGCGTTGCAAACTTTTGCAGAATCTCAGAGGCGGTTTAACTGTTCCTGAGGCATCAAGTGCCTAATTTTGATGTTTGCTTTGCAAATAAAAGTTCGCATTGCGAACTTGACTGATTTTGTAATTAATATATAAGTCATTTCATTCATTTTTAGGTTATGGTTTGGGTATTTTTTTGCTCCCACTCCATCAAACATCATTTTTTCATAGGATTAGCTTAGAAAAAACCTATGGAGCTTGCACACGGATGATCCGAGATGGATTGATCGTCGATCAGTGCCGACAAACCGGGAGATTTTTGGTTCATTTCTCTTCTTCTTTGTGTATTCTCCATTTGTTGGGTTTTGTATATGTATTTACTTTGAACTCATATATATTTGTCGCCCATGGCGTTGTATCTAATTTGCTCTACAAATCTTTATCGGTGATTGTCCTTGATTATTGCTTTATGCTCGGGGTTTGGGTTGTGTTAGAGATAAACATCGCAAACTTTGATTAGGGATGATTATCTGTTAGTTTCTGGATGCTAGAGATAGATTTAGAGCTAATAATCTTTATGGGTGTAGAAGCTTAATGCCTCCGTATCTCGAGTCGGGTGCGAGAGTGTCGACGAGGGTAACACGGTTGTTCTCTCAGCTCAGTGTGTCAAAGATGGACACTGTTGTGAGCGATGTTGGATGATATTGAGGAGTATTGTAGGTTGAGTATAACTGGTCGGTAGGTTTAAGTTTGTGAGGACTGGATTATATGCATGCCGGATAAGTTTCTTCTCTCTGAAGAATGAATTCTTTTTATATTCATATTTACTTTTCTGCTTTTACTTTAACCAATTTTAAACCCAAACTCTATAACATTTAAATTGTCGAACGAGGGTTCAATAGCACCGGTCTCTGTGGACACGATAAATTCCCCAAAAAATACTTCCAAATCTTTTTGTTGCTTACCGTTTTACCGCTCCAACATCCAACCATGGGATTTGGCTGAGGAATCTTGTCACTGGGCTGCATGTTGTGGAAGAAATTGAAAGGCCACTTAAGTTATACTGTGACAACAAATCAGTCGTCCTGTATTCCAGCAATAATAGAAGCTTGACTAAGTCAAAACGTATTGACATCAAGTTCCTAGTTATTAAGGAAAGGGTACAAAGTGGACAAATTTCCATAGAACATTTGGGGACAAACTCCATGATAGCAGGTCCTCTAACAAAAGGTCTTCCACCCAAGGTCTTTCATGAGCACACTGCTCGCATGGGTGTTTTATCGTTAGAGGAGTCTTTGGTTTAGTGGGAGTTAGCCGGTTATGAATTTTATGTTCTATGTTTGGTATTATGTATGCATACTATGCTTTTGGATATTTTCCAATTAATAAAGTTTGATATTCAGTAGTTTACATTTTGTACAATAAAGTTATTGAATGATCTCACTACAGTAAAGTAGGACCAGTTGAAAATCGACATATAAAAACCAACTTCATGTGATTTTCATGCTACACATTTCATGACGGATCTATGTCATTTAGTTGTGTCACAACCGGTGATCATTGATGAGTTTAGTTATGATTGATATAATGAAAATCACTTTGATTCTGTATATTGGCATGACTAATGGACGAGATACTTTGGATATGCCTAAAGAATATAGTGGCAAATTTTGAGCTCATAAAGTCCAACACATGTGTAAAGTTACATATGTGAACAATGAGAATTTGTTAGAATTTTAGGTCACAAATACAACATTTAAGGTGTTAGTGTCATTATTTTAATTAGTCAAGACTTAAAGGGGTCTAATTAATATACTATTAAGTTTGTGGCTAAAAGCATAAATGTCATGAAAGGTCAGGTTATTGTGTAGATACCGTAAGTCAATATCTAATTTGATGAGGGACCAAATTAGAATATTGAAAATTAAGAAATAACCCTAGGGTTATTTAAATGGGTTATGATCCCCATTTGTAGAGTACGAACAAAATAAGGTTTATGAGGTTTTTTCTCTTCATCTTCATCCGAAGAGATTCAAGGAACCCTAAGAAACTCTACAAATCGGAAGATCACATACCTGAAACCTTCAATGATTTTAATGGCAAATTCAGGTATGCTTCTGCCTTCATTCTCATAATTATATTCAGATATGGAGCCCACCAATTTTGGGTGGGACTCACTTTACAAATATGAAGAAAAAAAATAGAAAGAAATTTATTAGGCCATATGTATTTAAAAATAATAAATATAAGTTATTTATATGATTTCAATCATCATAAGTAATATATATGATACCTTCTTCTAAATAATCAGAATTTTATAGAAAAAATTCCTTTCATCATGTCAAATCATATTTTAAATGAACCAAATACTTCTATTAATATAACAAGAGTTCAGAATCCCATAAAATATACTTTCATCTGCATTTTCAACCACCTGATTTCTTATTTGTATCAAACTGTGTATAGTTTAAAGAATATTCTTATTCATGTAATATATAATGTTTATGAACGTGGTGCTAAGTTAATATAATACTTTGTATTAAAAAAAAATTATTTGTTATCTTTTGAGTAGAAAAAACGCATATGTTACCTTCATCACTCTGACACACTTTAATTACATTATACTACTATAATTAGTATACAATTATCTATTTGTTTATTCACATGTTTCTTATGTTAATAATTTTTTATATTATATTTTCTTTGTTGATACTACCATCAAGTTTATTCAAATGTATCATTTAAAGTCGTGGTATGGCTGTGACGCATGTCGGTAAAGTTGTGGCGGGTGGTATGGCTGTGACGCATGTCGGTAGAGTTGTGGCGGGACGCAGATTGGTTGAGGTGTGGCGATGGCGAGAAGGAAATCGATGATGACGTGATGAAAACGAAGGCAACATAATTCAATGTTTAGTTTTATTTTATTTTTCAATAAAGACAGTTGCCACGTGGCATCATAGCAATGGCTCGATTTATCTAATGGGCTAAAACAAATGAAAGGCAGAAGGCAGTTCGCGCCTTAAAGTCAATGAATCCTTTTCCATTATTAATATGCTACCTTTAACTTATTAAATCACATTTATTCTTATTTTTTTTCTTTTTTTTCAATCACATAAAAAACAACATCTTAATTATTTAACTCCAAAAGTATTTAAATGTTTATTTTTTTTTCTTTGCTTAGCCCATACAATACTAACTAAATTTATGTTCAAATAAAATATATTTTCTTAAGATCCTTTACATCTCATAAATGGTACAATTGTATCTTCTAGTGATTAGTCTCTACATTTTCACGTATTTTTTAATGGAAAAATGTATAAATGGGTTAAAAACCTTTTTAACCTTATAAATATTTTAAATTTTGTTTTTAATCCCTCATTTTTTTTTAAAGAATAGTCCTCTATTAATTTTCCATCTATACAATTGAACCATAATATTAAGTGAGACTAATGTATGATGACGTGACAACACACGTGGATTAATTCGTAATTTTATTTTATTTTAATTTGATTAAAATATGTTATTTCTACTGTGGCTTGTAAAATACATAAATAAATAACATTTCTCCAATTTTATCCTAACCTATCATTTTCTCATCTCCTTCATCGTTTTTGCAAAAACCCAAACAGGTCAACATCGTCATTTTCATTTGATTGGTGTTAGCTAGGGGTGTACTTGGACTGGAATTGCCTTAACCCGTTATCGAACCCATTCAACTTTCAATGGGTTGGGTTCTTCATCTAACCTGTAATTTTAATATCAAAACCGACATGAACCAACCTGGTCATTCACAGGTTGGGTAGGGTTGGGTTCGCGGGTTGTGTATAAAATAAATATATTTTTCAATTTAAAAAATCTATAGAACAATTCAATATAATTTTGCACATTTCAAACAATTAAACTAGATGAAACAAAACAAACAATCACTAATATATGTTAACATTTAATAATATTAAAAACTTCATAAAATACCAATTCCATAAATTTTATAAATTATAAATGATACAAAAGCAAATAAACATCACTTACTCTTCAAATTACATAAATATATTGATCCAATATTTGTTTAATAGCACTAAGATGTAAAACGTAAAAGGCAACAACAGATAAAGAAAAGGTCAACAACAGCAGCAAAAAAAAAGCAACAGTTGTGAAAGGTTTCAGCAATAACAGAAGTAAAAAAAGTTTATGCAATAACAACAATTAAAGGTTTTGATAACAACAGTGAAAAGTTCCAGCAACAACAGCAGTTAAAGATTCCAACAACTGCAACATTTAAAGGTTTTAGCAACAGGAGCGAAAAGATCCAGCAATAACAACAATAAAAAGTTCCAGCAACAACAACAATAGAAAGTTTAGTGACAACAGTAAAATGTTCAGCGACAACAGTAGCAAAATATCTAGCAACAACAATAAAAATAAAAAAACAACAACACTAAAAAGTTCAACAACAAAACTAAAAATTTCAACATTAACAAATAAAAAATGAAGTTAATAATAATAATAATAATAATAATAATAATACCATGTCAATGGGTTGGGTCAGTGGGTTCATGGGTTTAGAAACTAAAATTCAATACCCGAACTAAATCTACACGGGTTGTTATGGGTTAGATCAGGTATACCCGTAAATGAACGGGTCTGGGTAATTAATGGGTTGATTTGGTTTGGGTAGGCAGGTTTGCGGGTCGACCCGCACCCATGAACACCCATAGTGTTGTTAGCTTCGTGTTGCTTTGCTGCTTCGTTTCAATGGCTCCTTTGAAGATAAACTCAACCAAAGGAATTTCATTTTTGTCTTCTTCAATAAAATCTCGTTTTGGACATTTATGTGGATGCCATGGTCGTATGGTTTTGTACCAATGTACAAATGGACCAAATAAATGTAGGTTGTTTTAGAGATGTCCTCTTGAAAGAGTGATGAAACGTGTGATTTGTTCTTATGGGATGAAGACATTGAAACAAAATCCAGAAATGAATATGGGAGCATTTTGAACTCATAGTTGGAAGCTATGGGGTTTTTGAAAGAGTTGTATGAGGATACAAAAAAGAAGAACAAGAATTTGAAGACCAAACTGAAAGCAGAGGAATTTTATGAAAAAATTAAAGATGTTTTGCTTTGTAATTTCATTTATGTTTAATGTTTATTTTGTTTTGAAATGTAATTGTTGATGAAGTTTAGTTTTATGAAAATATATGTATTGACTTTGTGTGTTAATGAAATGTTGGTTTTCTATTAAACAATTGTTAACATTTTGGCATAGTAACATTTAGATTTCTAGAAATCTCAGTCTCAAATTTTGGGATAGTAACACTTGTTATTGGCTTTCTGTGACATAAATTTGGCATTGTAACATTTCTATTTGGTTGGTTTAAAATATGGCAGAGAAACACCTTAAATATATACTACTTTGTGTTGCCTTAGTTTGTCTTAATTTGAAACCTTTTATGACGCTAAAAACCAGATAACATTTAAAAAAACATTGATTTTTTCATAGTTGAGAACAAGGTACACAAAAAAGTACATAATTCAACACAAAATAATACATAAGTCATGACAAGTTATAATGATACATAATTGAAATTCTGGAACACAGATACTAGATGTCAAGACAGATGTCAGGACACTGGGATCAAGACAGCAAACAACACTTATGCAGAAAAATTAAGAGCTTGAATGTAAACAATAACACAATCAATTATTAACCCAGTTCGGTGCAATGTCACCTACATCTGGGGGCATCCAAGCCAACTAGGAAATCCACTATAATAGTATTAGTTCAAAGCCACAACAAACACACACATGTTTACAAACTTCTCACCTAATCACTACATGTGCTAACTTCTACCTAGGAACTCCTAGATATGAGACCCCACTCATTTCCCACCAGTCACAGAATAGTGACAAACTCAACAACAATGAACAATAGAAGTCACACTTCCAAAGACACACAAAATCCACTCTTTGCTTAAAAGCTTAGGAGTGATTACAACTCAAAACTCAGTCCAATTCAAGTACCTAAGAAGTACATGAATGGCTCACAAATGCACAAACAAAACAGTCCAACTCAGATGTCAAAAGACATAAAAGAGGATCACAAATAACAAATAACACAAAACTCTCTAAACCCTAAAACACTTTCTTTCAATACATGGCTTCACCACTTCATTAGGTTTAGAACTCCTATTTAAATAACCTTCAGATCAGCATGGGCTTGGGCACTTCAATTTAAATAAAACGCAAATCAGCTTCAAATCTTCTGCACATAAATAGGAACTGAATATAAAGTTTCCTAAAAGGGCTCCAAGACCCATTTTAAGAAATATAAGCAAATCTATCAAGACAGAAGTTCTTAAAATATCCCTCCTTGGATTGGGACACTGTGTGAATTAAAATACTATTAAATCTCACACTTTGAATACCAAATTATCCCAACCCTAAACTTGTGGTATAACATGTCCTGGACACATGTCCCAACATCATGTTGCTCATGCTGTCTGACTAACTTGTCACGACATCTGTCTCAACATCTTGTGAAAACTGTTTTAGCAAAACTTCTGCCAATCCAAAACCACAAAACTTACAATCTCCCCTTTGGAAAATTTTGGCTAAAACAACCTTTGCATGAAGAACAAAAAATAAATAAGCACAAGATAACCAAAAACACACTAGAATAAATCAGAGGCACACGCAGCGGAAAGAAGACAAAAAAAACTCCAAAGAAAAACTCCCCCTGAATTGCATAGCCATCAATTCAGCAAACAAAACTAAATACAATGTCTAGACACCTTGTCTGACATCACAAAATCACCAGCAGAACTCCCCCTGTCACAAAGCTCCCCCTTAAGAACACAACCACACAACTCCCAGACACATGATGAAATGATGTCAGAACATATAGAATGACATCCCACCACCACCAGTAAAGATCTCCCAATAACACAAAAGAAAACATAGAAAAGTAGGGATCATCATTATTCCCATGATACACACCCTGAGATACCTGAGACATTCTCCTTTTCACAGTACTGGTAACCCTGCCATCATTACCATCACCACTACTCCCCATTTTTAGCCTTAAATTTGACACCAACTTTCTCCTATGCCTAGTATCCTCTAGAAACAAGACTAATTGCTATAATTCTTCAAAAATGCAAATTCCCAGTTCACCCATTAGCTTCTCAAATTGATTTGCATCCAAAGCCTTAGTAAAGATATCAGTCAGTTGCTTCTTAGTGGCTACATGTTCCAAAATGACTACTTTGTCTTCAACAAGATCCCTGATAAAATGATGACGAATTTCAATATGTTTTGTCATGCTATGTTAAACAGGATTTTTGGAGATGTTGATAGCACTTAAGTTGTCACAGTATAATGTCATGACATCCTGCTTGGCATTATATTTAGTTAACATCAGCTTCATCTATACCAACTAAGAGCATCTGCTTCCTACTGCTATGTACTCAGCCTCAACAGTGGACAGAGAAACACAATTGTACTTTTTGCTGAACCAAGATATAAGATTGTTCCCAAAAAAGAAGCAGCCTCCTGATGTGCTCTTCCTATCATCAGAATTACCTGTCCAATCTACATCACAATATCCCATTAGCTTGGAATCAGATCCATGAGAGTATAACATGCCATAGTCACATGTGCCATTTACATACTTCAATATTCTCTTCACTTGATTGATGTGACTCATCTTAGGTTCAGCTTGATATCTTGCACAAATATCTACTGCAAATGTAATGTCAGGTCTGCTGGCTATAAGGTATAACAAGCAACCTATCATGCTTCTGTAGAGACTTTGATCCATATTAACACCCTTTTCATCTTTAGAGAGCTTCAAGTGAGTAGGAGCGGGTGTTCTCTTGTGACTGGCATTCTCCATCCCAAACTTCTTCACTATATTCTTTGCATACTTACTTTGAGATATGAATATAGAGTCTTCCATATGTTTGAATTGCAACCCAAGAAAGTAGGTTAATTCACCCACAAGACTCATCTCAAATTCAGATTGAATCTATTTGACAAAATGTTGGACCATATGGTCTGACATCCCACCAAAGACAATATCATCCACATATATATGAGCAATCATGTTTTTGCCATCCATTTCTTTAACAAACAAGGTCTTGTCTATTCTTCCTTTTCTGTAGCCATTGCTGACCAGGAATTTCGTTAGCCTTTCATACCAAGCCCTAGGGGCTTGCTTTAGACCATAAAGAGCCTTCTTCAGTTTTTACACATGATTTGGAAAAGTGGGATCAACAAACCCTTTTGGCTGTTCAACATACACTTCTTCTTGTAAGAGCCCATTCAAGAAAGCACTTTTCACATCCATCTGAAACAGCTTGAATCTCAGTAAACATGCCACACCTAGTAATAGTCTTATGGATTCAAGATGAGCAACTGGAGCAAAGGTCTCATCAAAATCAATACCCTCAATTTGAGTGTATCCTTGAGCCACAAGCCTAGCCTTATTTCTGGTAACCACTCCATTTTCATCAGATTTATTCTTATAAACCCACTTTGTGCCAATGATATTTGTTCCCTCAGGTCTAGGAACCAAATCCCAAACTTCATTCCTCTTGAACTGCTCCAGTTCTTCTTGCATGGAATTAATCCAAAATTCATTAATCAGGGCCTCTTTCATATTTTTGGTTCAATCTTAGAGACAAAACAGGCATTGGATACCATCTCCATTGATCTAGTAACAATCCCTTAATTAGGATTTCCTATTATGAGTTCCTTGGGATGATCCTTCTGAATTTTGATAGAGGGCCCTTTATTTGCCTGATTTCCATCATCCTTCACAGCAGCAGGTTCATTGTTGTTGTTATTATCAACATCATCATCTACAGTGGCAGTCACATGTGGTGATGTTTCAACATCATCTTCGACATCTTCCTTCTTCTCTATAGTTGAGTCATCTATCACAACATTAATAGACTTCATCATTACCTTAGTTCTAGTGTTGAACACTCTATAAGCTCTGCTGTTTGTGGAGTAGCCTAAGAATATCCCTTCATCACTTTTGGGATCAATCTTCCTCCATTGTTCACGATCAGCCATAATATAACACTTGCTCCCAAAAACATGGAAGTACTTGACAGTAGGCTTTCTTCCCTTCCACAATTCATAAAGAGTAGTTGAGGTATCATTTCTCAAGGTAACCCTATTATGAATATAGCATGCAATATTCATTGCTTCAGCCCAAAAATGATAAGGCTGATGTTTAGCATGAAGCATGACTCTAGCAGACTCTTGAAGAGTTCTATTTTTTGATTCAACCACTCCATTTTGCTGATGAGTGATAGGAGAAGAAAATTCATGGCTAATACCTTCTGAGGAATAGAAATCAGCAAACTTGTTATTCTCAAACTCTTTTCCATGATCACTCCTAATCTTACAATTTTGTTTTCCTTTTATCTTTGAAGCCTTTGACATAATTCCTCAAAAACATCAAACACATCTGACTTTTCTTTGATAAAGTGCACCCAGGTGAATCTTGATAAATCATCAACCACTACATAGGCATACCTCTTACCCCCAAGGCTTTCAACTTGCATAGGACCCATCAAATCCTTGTGAAGAAGTTCCAACACTTTTGAAGTAGTCAGATGTTGGACCTTTGGATGGGACATCTTGGTTTGCTTTCCAATTTGACACTCACCACAAATTATTCCTTCCTCTATCTTGAGCTTAGGAATTCCTCTGATAGCTTATGTAGACACAATCTTCTTCATACCTTTTAGATGTAAATGACCATGATTTTGGTGCCATAGTTGAACTTTATCTTCTTTAGACATCAAACATGTAGAAGAACATTTTGTTGATTAAGGTGTCCATAAGTAACAGTTATCCTTGGATCTTACTCCCCTCATCAGAACTTCATTCTTCTCGTTAGTAACCATACATTCAGACTTAGTGAAATTGACTTTCAACCCTTGATCACACAACTGACTTATACTTATCAAGTTGGGAGTCAATCCTTTTACAAGTAGCACATTCTCAAGACTAGGGAATCCTGAATAGGCTAGTCTTCCAACTCCTTGAATTTCTCCCTTGGCACCATCACCAAAGGTAACATAGCTAGTAGAGTGTGACCTAATTTTGATCAGGAAGTCTTCTACTCCAATCATTTTTCTATAACACCCACTATCAAAGTACCAGTCTTCTCTAGCTGAAGCTCTAAGAGAAGTATGAGCAATAAGTGAAGAGATAGCTTCTTTGGGAACCCGATTCTTTGTAATCTTAATCACTTCATGATTAACCTTGGGATGTATAAAAGACCTTGGATATATATACAGTCTGAAACAAAAGGGCTTGATATGCCCAAATCTACCACAGTAATGACATCTCCAATGTAAAGCCTTGCTTCTTACTTGAGACTTCTGATGTCTAATACGATGTTGAAACATTTGTTTTGACATCACTGGCTCTTTCTTTTTTCTAGTAGGAATAAAGTTTGTAACCTTAGGATCTTCTTTTAGAGTTTGATTATCAAACCATATGCCTTTTAAGTCACCAGTCCTTTTTCCAAGTTGAAGAATTTCGTCTAACATGTTAGAACAATTATTCAACATTCTCACAGACTTGGTCATATTTTCAAGTTTGGAGGTCAACACGGTTACCTCATCCTACAGACTATGAATGTTGGACAAACATTCTTCCTTCTCACTCTGAAGCTGAGAGATAATTTCCTGTTGTTTGTCACTTCTGATACAAATCTTTGTATGAAGCAGCTAGTTCAGTATAAGAGTTTTCTTCATCACAAGAATCTACATCAGATGCCCATCTTCCATTTAGAGTAGTAACATGTTTGGCATATTCATCCTCAGTTTCACTTTCATCATCATCAGACCAAGAAATAGTCATCCCTTTATGTTTTTTCTTAAGATAGGTATGACATTGTGCTCTAATGTGTCAAAATCCATCACATTCATGACATTGAACCCCTCTATTCTGATTGGACTTTTCTTCTGTTCTTGCTTTTCTTTGAGAGTCATAGTTTAAGCCAGTGTCAGGATTGATGTTCTGAATATTTGGTCTAAACTTCCCCTCTATTCTCTTTAACACTTTGTTGAATTGTCTTCCAAGTAGAACATTGGCATTTGAAATACCTTCATCACTATCCAAATCACATTCCCCCACTCCATCTTTTGTGTTAGAGACAAAAGCTATGCTTTTATTCTTCTTTTCAGTTCTGTCATTAATGGTCAATTCAAAAGTTTGAAGTGACCCCACAAGTTCATCAACTCTCATGCTGCTGATGTTTTGGGCTTCTTCTATGGCTGTTACCTTCATATAAAACCTCTTGGGAAGAGACCTGAGAATATTCCTAACAAGATTTTCTTCTGATATTTTCTCTCCTAGAGCACTAAAGGCATTAGCTATTTCAAGAATATTCATGTGAAAGGCATGGATACTCTCATCTTCCATCACCTTTAGATTTTCAAATTTGGTAGCAACTAAAGCCTAGACATCTTCACCTCAAATGTACCTTCATGAGTTGTCTTGAGAATTTTCCAAGCATCCTTGGCTACAATGCATGTGTTTATTAGCCTAAACATGTTTTTGTCAACTCCATTGAATAGGGCATTCAAGGCTTTGGAGTTTCCAAGAGCAGTCTCATCTTCTTACTTGGTCCAATCCTCTTTAGGCTTCAAAGTTTCCTTCCCATATTCATCTTCAATCACAAGGTGTTCCCAACCCTTGATGGTAGCTTTCCAAGCTTTGGTATCCATGGATTTTAAGAAGGCCACCATGCATGCCTTCCAATAGTCATAGTTGGTTCCATCCAACATGGGAGGTCTGTTCACATTCCCTCCTACTTCCTTGTCCATTATGCCAGAAGGATATCTCCCTAGAGCTCACCCAAAACAGAACAGGGTGACCTGCTGTGATGCCAATTGAAATTCTGGCACACAAATACTAGATGTCAAGACATATGTCAAGACACTGGGATCAAGACAACAAACAACACTTATGCAAAAAAATTAAGATCTTGAATGTAAACAATAACACAATCAATTATTAACCCACTTCAGTGCAACATCACCTACATCTGGGGGCATCCAAGCCAGCTAGGAAATCCACTATAATAGTATTAGTTCAAAGCCACAACAAACACACACATGTTTACAAACTTCTCACCTAATCACTACTATGCTAACTTCTACCTAGGAACTCCTAGATATGAGACCCCTCTCACTTCCCACCAGTCACACAACAGTGACAAACTTAACAACAATGAACAATAAAAGTCACACTTCCAAAGACACACAAAATCCACTCTTTGCTTAAAAGCTTAGGAGTGATTACAACTCAAAACTCAGTCTAATTCAAGTACCTAAGGAGTACATGAATGGCTCACAAATGCACAAACAAAACAGTCCAACTCAGATGTCAAAAGACATAAGAGAGGATCACAAATAACAAATAACACAAAACTCTCTAAACCCTAAAAATCTTTCTTTCAATACATGTCTTCACCACTTCATTAGGTTTAGAAATCCTATTTAAATAGCCTTCAGATCAGTATGGTCTTAGGCTCTTCAATTTAAATAAAACACAAATCAACTTCAAATCTTCTACAAGATCTTATGCACATAAATAGGAAGTTGTTAGTTCTTGTTATTGGCTAGAATTTTGGTAAAACAATGTTGTTGTTGAAGATGTCATATGTCTGATGTCTTAACATGAGTTACTAACATTAAGTTTGTTAGGGTTGCAGTTTTGTGTACTGATGTCAAAAATGATGTCTTGACATTGAGTGACAGAACATCAGTTGTTTTATTTTTAGGGCTGCACATGTTTTAATTAGTTATTAGAAGATATAATTGAGAGATTACAGGCGAAGATCTTGGATTAGATTATTTCTGTTGCAATCAGATATGGAGCAGATCTTGTTATTTTTTTAGGGCTGAAAGATATGAAAAGATTTGAAGATAAAATCTGTTTTAAATTCAAATTAAATCAGATATTTTCAAGGAGTCCAAGCCCAAGTCTGAGTTTCTATTTAAAGCAGCCTGAACCTTACTTGGAAGGTACGGAAGCAAGAGATTAAAGACTAAGAGTCAAGTGTGTGTTTCGTCTGTGTATTGTAAGCCATTCATGTTTGAATTGGTGTAATTGTTTTGAGTTGTTAATTGTTCTTGATTAAAGCTTTTAAGCAAGATCAAGTTATGTTTTGGAGGTGTGACTTCTATACTTTGTAATCTTTGAATTGTATCACTGTGGTGATTTAGGGGGAGTGAGCGGTTTCTCATATCTAAGTGTATCTTAGGTAGAAGTGTCATTGGGTAGTGATTAAGTTAGTGGATTGTCAACTGGGATTGTTGAGTCTGTAATTTAATAATACTAATAGTGAATTTCCTCCCTGGCTTGGTAGCCCCCAAACGTATGTAGTTAGACCGAACTGGGTGAACAATTCTCTGTGTTGATTTACTGTTATTTTATTGCCTTGTTTCATATAGCAGATTGTGTTATTGTGACATCACACTTAACATCACATATCTGATACCAGAATTTCAATTGGTATCAGAGCAGGCATCCTGCTCTGCATCTGGGTGAGATCTAGGGCTGTTACTTTCTGGTACAATGGACAAGGAGTGTGGTGGATTTGTGAATAGACCCCCTATTCTAGATGGCTCAAATTATGACTATTGGAAACCTCGTATGGTTACCTTCTTGAAGTCCTTGGACAACAGGGCTTGGAAGGCTGTTTTAAAAGAATGGAAACATCCTGTTATTGTTGAAAAAGATGGAACATCAAAGCTGAAACCTGAGGAAGAGTGGACCAAGGAAGAAGATGAACTTGCGCTTGGAAATTCTAAGGCTTTGAATGCCATTTTTAATGGTATTGACAAGAACATCTTTAGGCTGGTCAACACTTGTGAAGTGGCTAAGGAAGCTTGGGATGTCTTGAAAACTACTCATGAAGGAACCTCCAAAGTCAAGATGTCAAGACTTCAATTGCTGACAACAAAGTTTGAAAACTGAAGATGAAGGATGATGAGACCATTCATGATTTTCACATGAATATTCTTGAGCTATCAAATGCTTCTAGTGCCCTTGGAGAGAAAATGGCTGAAGAGAAGCTGGTAAGGAAGATTCTTAGATCCCTTCCCAAGAGATATAAAATGAAGGTGACTGCTATAGAAGAAGCTAAAGACATCAGCAAGATGAGGGTGGATGAGTTGATTGGTTCTCTTCAAACTTTTGAATTAGGGATGGATGAGGAACCTGGAAAGAAGACCAAAAGCATAGCTTTGGTATCTAGTTCTAAAGATGCTAAGAAAGAGAATAGTCCTGAGTCTCAGGAGGAGCTGTCCCATGCCATTGTTCTTCTAGGAAGACCGTTTAATAAGGTGTTAAAAAGAATGGACAGGAACTATAGACCAAATGTTAAGAACATCTCGTCTGACATCAACAAGAGAACTACAGCTGAGGAGAAGGCTAATCTTGACAAAGGAGTCCAATGCTATGAGTGTGAAGGTTATGGTCATGTCAGAAAAGAATGTCCTGCATATCTCAAGAAGCAGAAAAAGGGGTTATTTGTTTCCTGGTCTGATACTGAGAGTGAGAGTGATGAAGAGACTGCCAAGCATGTTAGGGCATTGATTGGAATATGTGCTTCTGATGGAGAGTCTAGTGATGATGATCTGACCTTTGAAGAGCTAGCAATCTCCTATAAAGAGTTGTGTCTGAAAAGTGAAGAGGTTTGTCAAGAAAGGGAGAAGCAGAAGAAAATTATAATCCAGCTTAAGGCTGATAAAGCTGAACTTGAGAATGAAGTTCTGTTATTAAAATCCCAGCTTGATCAAATGTCCAAATCCATCAGAATGTTGAATAGTGGAACTGACACTCTGGATGAAATCCTTCAGGCTGGAAAAGGAGCAAGTGATAAGATTGGTCTAGGATTTAATGGTGAAAAGAAATCTTCTTCAGATGCTAGTTCTTTTGGTACCAAATAGAACTTGTCCCATCAGATGTCTCAACATCAAGGGAAAACTCATGTGTCAGGACCCAAGCAATATGTACCTCATCAGAAAACTCAACACCATGGGAAAGGTTATGCATCTAGACCTAAACATAACATGTCCCAACCTATGTCTCAACATCATGGGAAAATGTATGGGCCTAATAATATTGTGCCTCACTATTATGGCAGAAGAAAGCCCCATCATCATGGGAAAAGACAGCCTAATCATCATTACAGAAGACATCCTCATTATCATAGGCGACAATCTCAATACTATGGGAGGAGACAGTCTCAATATTATGACAGAAGGCAGCCTCAGCAGTATAACAGAAAACATCCTCAAGAGAGAAGGCATGTTAATAACTTCAGAGAAGAGTTTCAAAGCGTGAGATGTCACTATTGTGGAAGATTTGGTCACTTGAAATCTTTCTGTTTCAAGCTCTATGGATATCCTCAACCTAATCCCCAACTTAGACAGAATCAGGATAGTCCTACTGTTGTTAAGCAATGGGTTCCCAAGGATGGTGCCACTTGTTTGTTAGCTTAGATGACCTTAACTGGTTCTGCCAAAGATGACTGGTATTTTGATAGTGGTTGCTCTAGGCACATGACAAGTATGAAGAGTTCGTTGTTGAATGTTGAACATTATTCCAGCTGTGTAACTTTTGGAGATGGTGTTAAAGGAGAAATCAAGGGTGTGGGAAGACTGAACTGTGCAGGTGCTCCTAGACTAGATGATGTGTTATTGGTCAAAGGATTGAAGGCCAACTTGATCAGTATTAGTCAACTATGTGAGCAAGGACTTAAAGTTCACTTTACTAAAGCTGAATGTATTGTCACTAATGAGAAAGGTGAAGTTGTCATGAAGGGTGCTAAGTCCAAAGACAACTGCTATCTATGGGATAAAAAGGGAGAACATCTAGAGGTGAAACAAAGTCTGATTGATCACAATGTCAAGCATGATGTCATGACATCCTACTGTGACATTCCAAGGATCACCAAACACTCTAGTGTTAATCTTAGGGAAAGCAAGATCATTGAGGTTGACCATACAGGAAGGAGGTGTAATGACAGTTTTTCTAAGGATATATGTGCTGAACCTGAACAACCTAATAAAGAACCATCTATTAGAGTGCAAAAGGACCATCCAAAAGAGCTTATCATAGGTGATCCAAAATCAGGAGTTAGCACTAGATCAAGAGAGGTTGTGTCAAATTCTTATTTTGTGTCCAAAATTGAGCCCAAGAATGTCAAAGAAGCACTGACTGATGAATTCTGGATTAATGCCATGCATGAAGAGCTGGAACAATTCAAGAGGAATGAAGTATGGGACCTTGTACCAAGGCCTAATAGAGTTAATGTGATAGGCACCAAGTGGATTTACAAGAATAAATCTGATGAACAAGGAGTGGTTACCAGAAACAAGGCCAGATTGGTTGCTCAGGGATACACTTAGGTTGAAGGAGTTGATTTTGATGAAACCTTTGCTCCTGTGGCAAGACTGGAATCTATCATATTACTCTTAGGTGTGGCTTGTAATCTCAAATTTAAGCTTTTTCAGATGGATGTTAAGAGTGCCTTTTTGAATGGGTACTTAAATGAAGAGGTTTATGTAGATCAACCAAAAGGATTTATTGATCCAACATTTCCTAATCATGTTTACAAACTTAGGAAAGCTCTCTATGGTTTAAAGTAAGCACCAAGAGCTTGGTATGACAGGCTTACTGAATTTTTGGCTGTGAATGGTTACAGAAAAGGAGGGATTGACAAGACTTTGTTTGTCAAAGATGAAGGAGGAAAACTGATGATAGCTCAAATATATGTTGATGACATAGTATTTGGTGGAATGTCAGATGCAATGGTTAAACATTTTGTGAAACAAATGCAGTCTGAGTTTGAAATGAGTCTTGTTGGAGAGCTCAACTATTTTCTGGGTCTACAAGTTAGACAAATGGAAGACTCCATATCCATCTCTCAGAGCAAGTATGCTAAGAACATTGTTAAGAAGTTTGGTATGGAAAATGCTAATCACAGGAGGACACCTACTCCTACTCACTTAAAGTTGTCAAAGGATTAACATGGTGTGAGTGTGGATCAAAGTCTATACAGAAGCATGATTGGTAGTCTATTGTATCTCACTGCTAGCAGACCTGATATTTCTTTTGCTGTTGGAGTTTGTGCCAGATATCAATCTGAGCCTAAGGTTAGTCACTTGAATCAAGTAAAGAGGATTCTGAAGTATGTAAATGGGACTAGTGACTATGGCATGCTTTACAGTCATGGATCAGGCACTGAGTTATGTGGTTATTGTGATGCTGATTGGGCAGGAAGTGCTGATGATAGAAAAAGTACTTCAGGAGGTTGTTTCTTCTTAGGGAATAATTTGATCTCTTGGTTCAGTAAAAAGCAGAACTGTGTGTCTCTTTCTACTGCTGAAGCTGAGTACATAGCAGTAGGGAGTAGTTGTTCTCAACTTGTTTGGATGAAGTAAATGTTAACAGAATACAATGTCAAGCAAGATGTCATGACATTGTACTGTGATAATCTGAGTGCTATCAATATCTCTAAAAACCCAATTCAACATAGCAGGACTAAGCATATTGATATACGTCATCACTTTATAAGAGATTTAGTTGAAGAGAAAGTAGTTGCTTTGGAACATGTTGCTACTGAACAACAATTAGCTGATATTTTTACAAAGGCTTAGATACAAATCAATTTGAAAAATTAAGAAGCAAATTAGGAATTTGCATATATGAGGATTAAGTGTGCTGGGAGGTGTCTTGTGCAGTTGTGAACTTTATTGCATATGTCTAGTTTAAAGGAAACATAATTTTATTCAACTGCTGAAAGCATACAAGATTAGATTTTAGTACATCAAAAGCAACAAACAAAGGGTCTAAAGATTATCCCAACCCCCTGAATCAAGAAAAGTTTTCCAATCTTCATCCCATTCATCACCAGAAGCATGAAGCTGCACTGGAGGTTTTTTGATGGTTTTCATCCTTGTCTCTGATGTTTTTCTTGTTCTTGTTGCTCCTGGAGTTGCCCCAGCTGTAGACAATGTTTTGTTCTTCAACTTCTGTGGATCTGGTTTCTTGACCTCTTGCATGTGTTTCTTTCCTGCATCTCTGTTAGACTGACTCATGGTTATTTCCTAGTTTTGTTGTTAGAAGCAATAAGTCTTGGTTTTTATAATGCATAGAGAGGGCATTGCTTGTATCGCCTGACCAGTCAAAGTTTTGGAACTTGTTCTTTTTGGGAAGCTTGTTATTTGACCTTGTCATAGTAAATGTCAGGACTTTGTGTTTGCTGCTTTGATAGGTTCAAGGTTGTCAATTTGTGGCTAAAAAGGGGGAGAGTTAGCCTAGTGTTGCTCTTTGCTGTTGCCTAGCTTTTTGTTGTGGTTCTAGGTTTGAGGGGGAGTTTGTAGTTGTGCAGCTGTTGGTAGTTGTTGCTATTATTTGTGTGGTGAGAATGTTAGTTTGTTTTATCCGCTGCAGGTATCTCTGATGTTGGCTGAGATTGTTTTAGCCAAAATTAGCCAAAGGGGGAGATTGTTAGTTCTTGTTATTGGCTAGAATTTTGGTAAAACAATGTTGTTGTTGAAGATGTCATATGTCTGATGTCTTAACATGAGTTACTAACATTAAGTTTGTTAGGGTTGCAGTTTTGTGTACTGATGTCAAAAACAATGTCTTGACATTGAGTGACAGAACATCAGTTGTTTTGTTTTTAGGGTTGTGCGTGTTTTAATTAGTTATTAGAAGATCTGATTGAGAGATTGCAGGCGAATATCTTGGATTAGATTCTTTCTGTTGCAATCAGATATGGAGCAGATCTTGTTATTTTTTTAGGGCTGAAAGATATGAAAAGATTTGAAGATAAAATATGTTTTAAATTCAAATCAAATCAGATATTTTCAAGGAGTCCAAGCCCAAGTCTGAGTTTCTATTTAAAGCAGCCTCAACCTTACTTGGAAGGTACGAAAGTAAGAGATTAAAGAATGAGAGTCAAATGTGTGTTTCGTCAGTGTATTGTAAGCCATTCATGTTTGAATTAGTGTAATTATTTTGAGTTGTTAATTGTTCTTAATCAAAGCTTTTAAGCAAGATCAAGTTGTGTTTTGGAAGTGTGACTTCTATACTTTGTAATCTTTGAATTGTATCACTGTGGTGATTTAGGGGGAGTGAGTGGTTTCTCATATCTAAGTGTATCTTAGGTAGAAGTGTCATTGGGTAGTGATTAAGTTAGTGGATTGTCAACTGGGATTGTTGAGTCTATAATTTAATACTACTAATAGTGAATTTCCTCCCTGGCTTGGTAGCCCCCAGACGTAGGTAGTTAGACCAAACTAGGTGAACAATTCTCTGTGTTGATTTACTGTTATTTTATTGCCTTGTTTCATATAGCAGATTGTGTTGTTGTGACATCACACTTAACATCACATATCTGATACCAGAATTTCAGAAGTGAATATAAAGTTTCCTAAAAAGGCTCAAAGACACTTTTTAAGAAATATAAGCAAATCTGTCAAGACAGAAGTTCCTAAAATATCCCTCCTTGGATTGCGGCACTGTGTGAATTAAAATACTATCAAATCTCACACTTTTAATACCAAATCATCGCAGCCCTAAACTTCTGGTATAACATGTCTTGGCCACATGTCCCAACATCATGCTGATCATGCTGTCTGACTAACTTGTCACGACATTTGTCTCAACATCTTGCTAGAAAAATGTTTTAACAAAATTTTTGCCAATCCAAAACCACAGAACTTACAATAATCATCAGATTACAAAGGTGAAAACCCTTCAAAAATACATAATACATAACAGAAAATCACTGACACATGCCCTTTGAATGTCATTTAAAGTCTTCTTCCTCTTAGCACCAATACCACTTGTGTCTTTTTCATCAGAAACCAAAACTGAATCATTTGCATTCTTCCTAAGTCCCACAATGTCCCTTGTTTTCAGCGTCTTAAGTTTATCACTCTTTCTATTCGAAATTGGAACACGCTTGATTTGTTTCCTTTTTGGTATCATGCTTTTAATCTGTTATGATAACACAATGTTAGTAAAGTAATTATTATAAATTAACTTATAGGATCAATGCTACAACAACTTACATGATCACTCATAGATGGTATGGCCAAATCTGGTTTCTTGAATGCAGTAGTAGGCTTAGTCATTTTTTGTCTTTTTCCAATAAATGTTTTGACACATGTTGACATGGTTTGGCAGACACACTTTGTTTGGCAGGACTTATATCAAAACGAATTGGTTGAATGTCTAGTATGACATTCTCTCCAATGTCTTCATCATTCAACAATTAAGACTAGGTATCAGGATCTAGACCATAATATATTCTAAGTGCATCATCATGTTTCACAGATGGAAGTTGAGCTTCATGTTCCATAGAAGGTTAAGTTGCAAGTTCCACAAAAGGTTAAGATGCAGGTTCATCAAAAGGTTGAATTACAACAATTACTTGTATTACAGGTTCTACAGAAGGTAGAGTTGCAACAATTGCTTGTATTGCAGGTTATACAGAAGGTTGAGATGCAATAATTACTTGTGTTGCAAGTTTTCCACCATTTTCCTTTTTACTTAGGCCTCCCTTGCTACATTTAGGCCTTCCCTATAAGAAATACAATAACAATCCAAAAACTGTTATAAATAATTTTCAAGCATAAGTGATAGTAAATACATGAAAGTCAACTACTAGTAAGTGATAGTCAATTATTAACCCTTTTCTTTGGTCCTGATTGGACAGTTGGAGTTTGACTTGCCTGAGTGGGTGTTTCAACATCAGTTGGCAATTTACCAAGAATAACTGTAATTTGTTTAGACTTCTTACATGTTCTAGTGTTGTGCCCATATACTAGACATATCTTGCACTTATGGCTTGTGATTGATCTTTGCCATCTTGTTTGGGATGCCTCATTTGGTTCCATTATACGGAGTTTCTTGGGCCTTCCTGGACCTCTCTTGAAAATTGGTGACAAGATTTCAGGATCAGTAGTCTTGGGCCATTTATTTTTCCAATTGATGGGTGTGACAACCTCATTATAACATTTTAAGTAGGTGTTCCTATGATAGCACTTACATACATATTTGGTGGAATCATCAACTTTCTTATGAATTGCATAAACAACATGTCTACATGGGATCCAAGTCCCAAAAGTTACACGAACAAGTTTGTTTTGCCAAATTTATAACAAAACTATTTGTAAACATCACACGTGTCCCTTGAAATGTTAGTTTATCTGCATATATTGGCAACCAACTTGCACTTTATCCATCTCTATCTAACCTCCTAAGTGGTTTAGACATTATATCATCAGGTTAATACCTATTCTCCCCTTTCCATATGGGTCATTTATGAAAAATCCCCTTGTAAAAAGAGTTTGACGAATTCCTCCAACATTTGAAGATTCTCTCATTTTTTACCTTTGTCGGGCCAACTCATCAAAAAAGCTGATATGAAACTATTTTTTTTATAGTTTTTTTCATTTTATCTAATTTCCACATGTGTATTTCAGTCGGGAAGATGACACAAATGCCCCCAAGTAAAAACAAAACCTTTAGATCTAAGAGATATGTAAGATCAATAACATATCTCAGTGTCAAAGGGATATGTAAGATCAATGAAATGATAAAGGCCAAATAAAGTGAAAGATCAAACTCATCTGAACAATAACATTTTTAAATCTTACAATCTTAACTTCCCCGGTTCAGCAACACAATCATGACCAAACTTCAGATCCAAATCCTCTTCATCCTCTTCAAAACGACTCACACCGTCGACAAGAACCACATTTTCTTTGAGCGAAACAACCCACCAATCATTGTTATCGGAGAATCAGAGACGAAGAATGGTGCGACAAGAAGAGAGTTCAAATGCGGCACCGTCGAAGAAGAGGTTGTGTTGGTGATGGGTTATGACGTGGAAGGGAGAGAGCAAGGTGGTAATGTGGTGATTAGATTCTTCATTTATGAAACAAAGTTTCACTTCAACTTCCATTTCAGATGAGGGTAGAAAGAGGGAGCAGATTGGTAAAAGATTAGGATTAGAGGTCGATGTGATTCACTTCGGAAGATGGATCTTCTGCATGATCGAATTGATGGAGGAGAGTAGTCGCACTAGTGGTGATTGTGGTGGTGTTGGTGGCACTGATGGTGGTGTTACGATGGTGAGCTTCTTCGAGTTCTTCTTTGTCTTCGATCTCACTTTGATTTTACATGAGTTTAATATTCAACACACTGTTTGGTTTTGTTTATACTTGGGGGCATTTGTGTCATATTACATACTAAAATACACATGTGGAAATTAGATTAAATGAAAAATCTATAAAAAAATCAGTGTTACGTCAGCTTTTTTCATGAGTTGGCCTGGCGAAGGTAAAAAATGAAAGAATCTTCAAATGTTGGGGAAATTCATCACACTTTTGTTTACAGGGGATTTTTCTAAAATAGCCCATATGGCAGCGGGAGAATATGTATTAACCCTATTATGAAAAATGATTCCGGAAGAACAAAGTATAATTGATTTCTTGATCAGCAAGAACCCCACAAAGGTAGAAAAGAGGGAGGCAAGAAGAACACAATGAAATTAGTTATGAAGTGATATTCCTTACTTTCTCTTTGAAACAAGATTACAAGTGTTACAAAATACCAAATAACCTCTCTCACCCTAATTAAGATTTTCCTTATGTCAAAGATGCGAGACTAGCATGTTATTTATAAGAAAACTAACACATTAACCTAATGGGCTTTTACACTCAGACCCATTACACAAGCTAAAATAAAGAACAAGCTAACTTAAAGAATTGGGCATAACAAACAGGCCTAATTCAACATGCTAACACTCTTAGCATACTTCGACTACAACATATGAACAAACTTCGACGACATGCTAATATCCTGTCTAATTGTCCAACCAAGAAGCCACCCTTCGACCATACTAGAGTTTGATCCAATATCTCACAAATCTCCACCTTGGAACAAACTCTATAACATCAAGGGAACAAACTAGCTTTCTTCATGCAGCTTTATCAACTGTATACAGTGGAAAAAATTGCAATTTGGTAATGTCTTTGTGATCATATCAGCAGCATTGTGATCTGTCGAAACCTTCAGCACTTGGACTTCTCCACACTCAATTACCTCTCTGACAAAATGTAGCCTCACATCGATGTGTTTGGTTCTCTCATGATAGGATAAATTCTTTGACAGGTGTATAGCACTTTGAATATCACATTTAATAGTGATAACTCGACATTGAAGTTTCAGATCCTTATCAAAACCTTCAAGCCATAATGCTTCTTTCACAACTTCAGAGAATGCGATATATGCCGCTTCAGTGGTTGATAAGACAACAACCTTCTAAAGTGTTTCTTTCCAACTGATTGTTGTGCCAAACATAGTGAACACATATCCAGAAATAAATTTTCTGGAATTCATACAACCTGCATAACCAGAGTCGACATACCATTCGATTTCTGCTTTACTATTTTCACCGCATGCTCCACCATAAACCAAGACTCTATTCAGAGACCCATTTATGTACCTTATAATCCACTTCAATGGTTTCCAGTGAGCCTTTCCAGGATTCTCAATGTACTTGCTTACAAGACTTACTGCATATGCTATGTCAGGTATAGTACATACCATAACATACATCAAAGAACCTACTATGTTAGCATATGGGATTTTATTCATATAAGCTCTTTCGACCTCAATACAGGGACACTGTTTTGTACTCATCTTGAATTAAGGGTTTGTCGGAGTCACAACAAGCTTTGATTTCGACATACCAAACTTGTCGATAATCTTCTTCAGGTATGCCTCTTGAGATAAGCATAATCTCGATTTCTTTCTGTCTCTTCAGATGTCAATCCCAAGAATCCATGATGCAGCTCCCAAATCCTTCATATCGAACTCCTTATTGAGTTCAGCCTTTACCTTTATTACATCCTCGACATTGTTGCTTTCTATGAGCATTTCATCCACATAAAGCAACAAAATAACAAATGAATTTCTAGGTCGAAATCTGAACTAAATACAATGGTCAAATTGACTTCGAATGAAACCTATGTGTGCCATGAACTTGTCGAATCTCCTATTCCACTGACGAGGAGATTGTTTCAGTCCATATATATATATATATATATATATATATATATATCTATTCAGCTTGCACACATAATCTTCCTTTCCCTTTTCTACATACCCTTCTGGTTTCCTCATCAGGATTATTTCATCTAAATCTCCATACAAGAAAGCAGTCATCACATCCATTTGTTCCAATTCTAGGTCAAACTGCGCCACCATGGTAAGTAACATTCGAATTGACCTATGCTTCACAACAGGTGAGAACACATCATTGAAGTTCACACCTTCTTTTTGTGTGAAACCGCTTGTGACTAATCTTGGCTTGTATCTCTTCGACGTCACTCCTTTGATTCCTTCTTTAACTTTAAAAATCCACTTACAGTTGACTCACCTGCCTCCAACAGGTTTCTTGACTAGTTCCCAAGTGTGTTTATCATGAGGAGAATTCATCTCATCATCCATGGCCTTCAGCCATTCAGACTTATTTCGACTCCTCATAACTTCCTTATAGTCTATAGGTCTTATCTAGAACCTCACTTACAGAGATTACGGTATAAGCTATATGAATGCATACCCAAGTCTTTTAAATGGCTTCATGACTCTTCTAGGCCTATCTCTTGCCGACAGGTAGTCATCAACAGTTTCCTCAACTTCCTCAGTATCTTCAGCATCTTATGCTTCTTCTTCGACTTGATCTGGGATACGTAATTCAGCATCGACATGCTCCACCTCAAGAGGAATCTCTTCATGTTCTAGCTCTTCTTCAGATATCTGTGCACGTTGACTAACGTCATCAGTTTTCTTGAAAGCCATCTCAACTTCATTGAAAACTACTTCTCGACTAGGGATACAACTTCTGTGACCTGGCTCTAGGCACCATAGCCTATAAGCTTTGACTCCTTCAGGGTATCCCATGAACATGTATCTCAGAGCTGTAGGTTCGACCTTGTCTTGATGAATGTGAGCATAGGCTATGCATCCAAATACTCTAAGTTTCTCAAGATCTGGTGGATGTCTCGACCAAACTTCTTCAGATGTCTTCATATTTAACATAGTCGAAGGACATCTATTTATCAGATATGTTGTTGTTGAAACATCCTCTACCCAAAACACCTTCTTTAACTAAACACTAGTCAACATGCGTCAAAATATTTCCAAAATGGTTCGATTAAACCTTTCAGCCAAACCATTTTGTTGGGGAGTACCTGAAGTAGTTTTGTGCCTTGCAATTTTAGAGGCTGCACAAAATCTATCAAATGCCTCATTGTAGAATTTAAGACCATTGTCGGTTCTCAACCTTTTGACCTTTCTGCCAATCTGATTTTCGACCAGAGTCTTCCAACTTTTGAAATTCTTAAAAGTTTCATCCTTAGTCTTTTGGATGAATACCTATAAATTTCTGGAATAATCATCAACTACGGATATAAAATATCTTTCTCCTGAATGTGATGGACACCTTGCATGCCCTCAAAGATAAGCATGGATGTAATCAAGGAATCCATGTGTTCTTTGTATGCCTTTATTAAACGTCACTCTGTAAGATTTTCCACATACACAGGGTTCACAAAACTTCAATTTTTCGACTCTGTCTCTACCAAGTAGATTTTGTTTCCTCAATTCGAGCATACCCCTTTCACTGACATGGCCCAATCTCATGTGTTAAATTTTTGTCTTCGACAAAGGTTTCGTGGATGTAACATCTGCAGAATCACTGACAACTTTAGCCTCAGGGGTATACAAGCCATGTTTCTTCACGCCTCTTAAGACTTCCTTCGACCTCTTCACGAACTTTAGAATACTTTTTTCTCTTTTAAAAATATATCCTTTCTTGTCGAGTTCACAAAGAGAAATCAAATTTCTCTTCAAATCAGATACATACCTGACTTTAGTGAACAACCTTATTGACTCATCATGGAGTTTGAATCTCACAGATCCAACACATGCAATCTTGCAAGCTTTATTTTTTCCAAGCAATACAGATCCACCATCTTGATCACATAGTTCCTCGAACAAGTCTTTGTTTGGAGTCATGTGCCAAGTGCAACTTAAATCCATAATCCACTATTTACTTGAGTCTCCGCTTAAAACCACAAGAACATCAGATGAGTCGAAATCATCTTGAACAATGGTTGCGTTTCCACTATCATTACCTCCATGATCTTTTAGGCGTTTAGGGTACACTTTTATTGTATAACCCTCCTTCTTATAGTGATAACATTGAATACCATATGCATCACCACTATAAGACTTCTACAGACCTTTACCCTTCTTCTTATCTAACTTGCCATCTCTTTTTGTGAATTTCGCCTTAACCGACAGGTCTTCACCAGTCGAAGATGGCTTGTGCTCCTTTCATCCATTCAAACCCTTATAATACAAGGCTAATTGAACTTATTTAAAGGTCAGATTATCTCTTCCATACAAGAGAGTTTCTTTGAAGTGAGCATGTGATATGGTTAAAGCACACAACAACAACATTGTTTGATCTTCATTCTCGATCTTGACATCGATATTTTCAAGATCAAGAATCAACTTGTTGAACATATCCAACTGCTCATCCAAAACTTTGTCTTCACTCATCTTGAATGAATACATTATTTTCTTCAGGTAGAGGCGATTGACCAACGATTTGGTCATGTACAAACTTTTGAGTTTCACCCATAACCCCGATGTCGTTGTCTCATTCGAAACCTGTCAAAAACCCTTATCACCAAGGCGCAATAAGATGGCAATGTGGGCTTTCTCTACCTGATAAGTGCAAAATGTAACAATTTTTGTATATAAGTTTTGTTTCGCTTATCGATACTTTTTGGTTAGTATCGTTCAAATAAACCTCGATTTGCTTATAAATACGTTTACTTTACATTTTAGTGTATATATTGCGTATCATGTAAATATCAATGATTTTAATTGTTTTTATCTCATTTTTGCATGTATTAAATCAAGTATATCTTACCATTGTTGTATAGAGCATTGAATAAGCTTTCCAGCACTTCGGACCGTGCGTCAATCCGAGTTACGGTTCAGAAGTTATGGTCAAAATAAGGGCTGGTTTGCTGTCAAGTTCGCAAAGCGAACTTCCCAACGAATGTTTTCCAGAAAGTTCGCAAAGAAAACTTTCCAGCGAACGAGAAAGTAGAAAAATGGACCAAAGTTAGCAAAGCGAACTTCCCAGCGAATGTTCGCCAGAAAGTTTGCAAAGCGAACTTTCCAGCGAATGTTCGTCCAGAGTCGGTTTAACTGTTCCGTAGGCACTTAAGTGCCACTTTTTGAGGCTCGCTTTGCGAGTAAAACGTTCGCTTAGCGAATGTGACAGAATTTGTAATACTATAAGTTCATTTTCAATCATTTTTTAGGTCATGTTTTGGGGTATTTGTTCCCAATTCATCAAATCTTCATTCTTTGTTAGTTTAGAGCTTAGAAAAGCATCAATGGAGGTTGCAACTCGACGATTGGGGGTGGATGATTCTTGGATCGTGATTGACACCGCGAGATATTTTGATTCCTCTTCTCTCTTCTCTTTGTAGTTTCCATTTGTTGTGAGTTTGTATGTAAGTTTGCCTTGATTATATGTATATTCATTGCTCATGGTGTTGTATAAAACTCATTTTACAAATTAATGTTGATGAATGATTTTTTTATTTGGGTTTGAGTTGTGGTAGACATATCCTCGTTGAATCCAGATTTAGAATGAACATCTATTAGGTTTTAGACTCTAAAGATAGATTTAGGCTTAATATTCACTTGAGTATCGATTCTTAATGCTTCTGTGTGGTCGAGTTGCGTGAGACATCACCTCCGAGGTGATGCGATTGTTCTCTCAATTTTACGTTAGACATAACCTTTGTTGTGAGCGATACGTGATAATGTTGATGAGTGATTTAGGTTGCGTGCAACTGAGTAGTGAGTTTGAGTATTTGAAAGGGTAGATGAAATGTAAACTCGAAAGTTCTCTACTCTCCAAAGAATGAATTCTTTTTATGTTCATAAGTTTTATTTCTCGCATTTAATTTAAACCCATTTTAAACCTAAACTCTTTAACTTTTAAACTGTCGAACGACATTTTTTCCCTCGAACCGATCTCTGTGGACACGATAAATTCCCAGAAAAATACTTCCAAAATGTTTGTTACTTGCCGCTTTACTGCTTCAACAAAATGGCGCTGTTGTCGGGGATTGGTTTTGATATTGAATCGCATTGCGATAGTTTCTTTATTTTTGAGTTTTGTATATATCGTATATATTGTCTATTTCCATTATGTTTGTTCGAGTGTTGTATACATTTTGTTCCCGTAATGTTTGTTTAAGTGTTTGGTTAGGACACTTGCTTTTGGTTTGCGCGGTGAGGCATCACCATGGCATGAAGGAAGGAAGTTACTAGCTAAACACTGTAAAGGCGTCGAGCTTACGACGTAAAACAAGCATGTTTTATCGTTTTTGTTTTGTTATTACTTTTTCATTTTAGCTTAGGTAGTGTGGTAAACATTCATTAAACAAATTGTACTTGGATTTTTCGTAAATTCTCAAATCTTCACTTTACAACTTGTTTAATGAATTTTCTGCCGTTTGTTTAGTTTGTTTATATTAATGGTTTTAGTGTTTGTCAATGAGCTTGTTTTGAGTAGCTTGAGGAAATTTAAAGTGATGTTCCAAGTTTGATCATTTCAACTTACGGATGTATGGTAATGATATTATTAAGTTTTGTACACGTCCAAGGTATATGTTTATCGCTTTCTAGACTTTAGCATATTCATGATACTTAGGCTTTTTACAACTTCTATGCCATTTATTCTTTCGTATACTTGTTCATATGTGAATCACTTTAGTTCTCACCCTTTTTGTGAGGTAGCCTTCTATTGTTCATATATGCACAGAGTACCAACATTCTTGTTTTAACTGGATTTTATTATGCTTAATCTTTTATTTGTGTTGATTATATGAAAGCATGAAAATGATCAAGGCATTTTGTTTCATTTTGAGCACAACTACCTAGTCGAATAGTCAATTCACCTTGTGAGTGTGTGATCATTTGTAACCCCTTTGAGCCTTTGGTCATTATCCATGTTGTTTGAGTTTGATGTTTGTCTATGAGTGTCAAATTTACTTTTTGTATGGATTTTGATTGATTATTTTTTCTTGAACCCTCAACTTTGTGTTGTTGTATGAATTTTTGCCATGCCTTAGAAAGTAGAGAGTATTCACATGATGATGTGGTTGAATTCAAGTTGGGGAGAGAATGATTGTATACTCATTGGTTGGTTTCTATGAGGATGAAAAAGAAAAGAAATAAGAGAAAAATATGACAAAGAAAATAAAATAAAAATGTGAAAAAGAAAGAAAGATAAAATCCTTGAGAAATGAAACAAAAAGAGTTCAAATAATTGTGTTAAATAAGTATTGTGTTTTGTGTAAAACTTGGGATTTTGGAAGAAGTTGATTGGAATTTTGTGTTTGAGTCTTTGTGAGTTGATCACTCCCTTAGGTTTAGGCAAGTTTTTGTTTCAATTACCTTTAGAAATTGCCCCTTGTTTGTTTACTCGACCACGCTACAACATTGAAAGTCCTTGTGATTCTTGCCTTCGTATGTTCAATGTGAATTTTTGGATGGATGCATAATTTAGTCTATTGTTTGCATGATTGTTGTGTGAGTGATAAGTACCCCATTTTGTGTTTTTCATCTACCGATGATTGTTTTTGCCAGGTGTGATTCACATTTGAACTTGTGTTGTTTTAGGATGGTTTGGCATGATTTTTGTCTTTTGCATTTGTTTCGTGACTATGTTATCGTTGTAGTTTAGTGGTAAGTATTTACTTTGTGTGTACCATTTTTCATTTGAACCATTCATTTGGCCATTTTTCAAAACCTGTTGATTCGTGATTCTTGGGTTGGCACTCTGTTTCTTTGAGTTGTTCGATTCTTGTTTGAAGACAAACAAGTTTAAGTTGGGGAGAGTTTGATAAGTGCAAAATGTAACTATTTTTGTATATAAGTTTTGTTGCACTTATCGATACTTTTTGGTTAATATCGTTCAAATAAACCCCAATTTGTTTATAAATACGTTTACTTTACATTTTAGTGTATATATTGCGTATCATGTAAATATCAATGAGTTTAATTGATTTTCTCTCATTTTTGTAGGCATTCAATCAAGGATATCTTGCCATTGTTGTATAGAGCCTTGAATAAGCTTTCCAGCTCTTCCAACCGTGCGTCAATCCGAGTTACGATTCAGAAGTTATGGTCAAAATAAGGGCTGGTTTGCTATCAAGTTCGCACTTCCCAGCGAATGTTCGCCAGAAAGTTCTCAAAGCGAACTTTCCAACGAACAAGACAGTAGAAAAAGGGACCAAAGTTATCAAAGCGAACTTCCCAGCGAATGTTCGTCCAGAGTCGGTTTAATTGTTCCGTAGGCACTTAAGTGCCACTTTTTGAGGCTCGCTTTGCGAGTAAAACGTTCGCTTAGCGAACGTGACAGAATTTGTAATACTATAAGTTCATTTTCAGTCATTTTTTAGGTCATGTTTTGGGGTATTTGTTCCCAATTCATCAAATCTTCATTCTTTGTTAGTTTAGAGCTTAGAAAAGCATCAATGGAGGTTGCAACTCGACGATTGGAGGTGGATGATTCTTGGATCGTGATTCACACTGCGAGAGATTTTGATTCCTCTTCTCTCTTCCCTTTGTAGTTTCCATTTGTTGTGAGTTTGTATGTAAGTTTACCTTGATTATATGTATATTCATTGCTCATGGTGTTGTATAAAAATCATTTTACAAATTAATGTTGATGAATGATTTCTTTATCTGGGTTTGAGTTGCGGTAGACATATCCTCGTTGAATCCGGATTTAGAATAAACATCTATTAGGTTCTAGACTCTAGAGATAGATTTAGGCTTAATATTCACTTGAGTATCGATTCTTAATGCTTCCATGTGGTCGAGTTGCGTGAGACATAACCTCCGAGGCGATGCGGTTGTTCTCTCAACTTTACGTTAGACATAACCTTTGTTGTGAGTGATACGTGATAATGTTGACGAGTGATTTAGGTTGCGTGCAACTGAGTAGTGAGTTTGAGTAATTGATAGGGTAGATGAAATGTAAACTCGAGAGTTCTCTACTCTCTAAAGAATGAATTCTTTTTATGTTCATTAGTTTTATTTCTTGCATTTAATTTAAACCCATTTTAAATCCAAACTCTTTAACGTTTAAACTGTCGAACGACATTCTTTCCCTCGAACCGATCTCTGTGGACACGATAAATTCCCGAAAAAATACTTCCAAAATGTTTGTTGCTTGCCTCTTTACCGCTTCAACACTACCATAGTCTTTTTTTCTTTGTCTGTTAACGCAGTGTCCATGGTTGCGACTCCCTTCAAAGCTTCTAAACTACCCTGCTAAACTAGTAGGGCTTTCATCTTTAAGCGCCACAGACCGAAATCATTCACTCCGGTGAACTTTTCAATCTCATACTTTGTTGACGACATATTCTCCACACTCACCGTACTAATTTGTTGTGAAAAACGATGTCGGAAGAACAAAGTGTAATCGGTTTCTTGATCAGCAAGAAACCCACAAGGGCAGAAAAGAGGGAAGCAAGAAGAACACAATGAAATTAGTTATAATATGTTATTCTTTACTTTCTCTTTGAAACAGGATTACAAGTGTTACAGAATAGCAAATAACATCTCTCACCCTAATTAGGATTTGTCTTATGTCAAAGATGAGAGACTGGCATGCTATTTATAAGAAAACTAACACATTAACCTAATGAGCTTTTACACATTGGCCCATTACTCAAGCTAACTTAGAGAACAAGCTAACTTAAAGAATTAGGCATAACAAACAGGCCTAATTCGACATGCTAACACTCCTAGCATACTTCGACTATAACATGTGAATAGACTTTGACGGTGTGTTAAGATCCAGTCGAATTGTCGAACCAAGAAGCTATCATTCGACCATACTAGAGTTTGATCCAATATATCACAAACACTTATAGCACCCTTGTAATTTTCTACCTTTTCTCTAAGTGTGGCAAACCTACCCATAAGGTAGTTCCTAATCCACTCAAACATGGTTATGATGAATTTGTCTCTTTGCATCAATATAGTGGCATTGAAAGGTTCACAAAGATTGTTCATTAAAACATCACACTTAGAGTGAAATGGAAAACATGCTTACACCATTTATGTTTGGGTATAACATTTAACCATTCAAAAGCATCTAAACTCACCTACTTAATTTGCATCGTCTTAGCTTCATGTGCTTCATAGTAGATTGCCTTTGCTACAATTGTTAAAGGTCAAATTGTGCATACTTTTGACTATATTTTATGGTCCTTTCAATTGGTTTCCTTGATAATTTAGGAAAATATCTAGCAGCTTTAGTATATTTATGCTAATTTCCGATTTTATTGTACATATTGTATATTATGATCATTTTTATGCTCTTTGATAGGTCTTCTTGCTTATATTGGATGTTAGGAACAATTGGTGAAGGAAAGAAGGTCAGAAAGATGATTTTCGAAGAGTTTGTGTCGGCAAAGCGCGCTAAGCGAGCTTTTCAGCAAGCGCGCACATTCTACAATTCCAGTAGCAAAAGGTCCAAGACCGCGCTAAGCGAGCTTTTCAGCGTGCTTTTTCAGCAACTTCCAGTAGCGAAAGTCACCAACCGCGCTTAGCGCGTTTTCTGGGCAATTGTCTGGATTTTACTGACCGCGCTTAGCGCGCTCCTGAATGGCGCTTAGCGCGGTGCCACTTACTGCACTTTATGCACTTGCTATAAATATCTTCTCTTGGAGATATTTTCTCATACCTTGTACTTTATACTTTTCAACATTTCTAAGAGTGAAAAAAGGGTTTCTAGGTCAAAAACCTTAGGATTTCAAGGAGAAGTGAGAATCAAATCTTTGGAGCATCAATTCTCGATTCTTCGACTTTGATGATATCAAAGCTTCTTTTCTTACTTGTTGATCAAGCTACCATGATGATGGGTAGCTAAACACTTTTGTGTCAAGATTAGAGGTAGTTAATCTTGCTTGTATGTATTTCTTTTGATCTTTTGTATATGAACAAGGTTGATGATCAATATATGATGAAGTTGTTTGCTTTTAATGTTGTATTTATGGTTTGAATCACTCTAGACATCGATTTTCTAAATCTTGATCTAATGTCTTCATCTATTAAAAACCAAACTCTAGACATAGATTTGGGATTTAATATTTGCTTTGTATTGGTCTTAATGTTTATTGTTTCGATTGTTGGCGTGAGACATCATCTAACGATTTAAACAATAATACCCACTAAATCGCTTTAGACATAAACGGATTCGCGAGGATACGCGATTGTATTGATCGAAACTAAGTTAATATGCGTGATTAATCGGATGCGTATGAAAAGAATTAACAAAATCTAATCTTGACATGCTTTTCTCAAAACTAAAACATTTTTGCCCTAATTTACTTCTTTGCAACAAACTTATGTTACACAACAAGAAATCATTTAAAAACTCTTTACTTAAAACGGTAAACTATTGAACGACGAGCATCTATATATCTTGCGTACAATCCCTGTGGATACGATAAAACACCCACCGAAAATACTTTCGATAACAACCATCATGAGATCTCTAAATAATGTACCACCTATAAATGTCTCAAACAAAACTTGTGTTCATATGTAGGGTATTTCTCCTCAAGAACTTGCACAAGTCCCTACACATAAATAATAACATAACATTTTAGGTGAAATCCATCATATTTGTTCTTTAGGTGACAACCATCTAATCCCAGAGTTTTTGGAGAATGTTGTATTAAAAGTAATGTGACCTCTCAATTTAGCATATTTCCCTTAGAAAGATATTTTGCATTTTATTTACAATGTTGATGGAGCAAGTAGAAAAGAAAACCATATGTTGTTGTATTTGTTGGATAGGTGAAACATGCCTTAGAACTCTTTTGGCTATTTATCAGTTTTCAAACAGTACTCTTCTTGTAGACCGTTTAACAAAATTAGGACATATTTACCTCAACCTCGGCCAAATCAACCACTGTTGGCACCTGATTCAATGCTCCCGATGATATTTATAAAGTTGAAGAAGATTGAGGATCTTGGTAAGTCAGTGATACTATCATCTATTAGATCATATTTGGCCCTGCTTGATTTTTACTTAAGTGTTGTTTCATGTGTATATGTGTAAACCGATGTCAAGTGTTAATCACAGACATGAAACAATGAATTCTACAATTTCTTCAAATGGAGAGTAGAGTGTTGTGCAAGATTTTATAAATTTTTCAGAAAAAGAACAATAGCTGGCCACAAAATCAAGGACCCATGTAAGATATAGAAAATAGACTTTAGTGGATAAAAAAACAAGTATACTTGAGATTTAAAGATAATAGTTTCATCAGTTTTCTAAAGACACCATTCTGAATCATTACCAAGAGAAACTGAAATTTCTCGCTACTTCAAGTGTAATTATATGGTCTCTAGTTATTGATAATTCACCAACAGATGCTAACAAGGTGCATGAAATTGTTAACAATATTAATTCCACTTTGTGGTAAGGCACAGCACAACCACCGGTTTGAATCATCTGACAACACAAGTTCTGCATTTGATGCTTTATTTCCATCGAAAACAAATATTTCACTGGTTAATAAAAAGTGCTGTATGATATTGATATTTTTAGGAAAAAAGTCAAGGTATGTTCATGAAATGATTATCTTCAGTTTAGTTAGTTGTCAATTTATAATTATTCTTACTTGTCTGCATACTATGCATATTTTCATCTCACTTTGTAATAAGCGTAGTTGTTATTATTGTGGAGGTAATGTGATTGTTGATGAGAAGCGAATGAGACCACAACATTGTAGACATAAGATAATGTTCTAGTCGATAGTGCTATTATGACAGAACCTCAAACTCGTGTCGGTATTGGTGAACAACGTAGAGATGATATTGTTGAACCAAAAAAGTGGGAAATAGTTAAAAACACTGTGTTATCTGGTTTGGTTGAGTCAATCACAAGTCTTGGAAGTGAGTCATGCAGTTAGTTGTGGTGCTACCCCATGTAATGCGCTCTAATCAATACATTTGTTTCAGTGTGGTAACTACAATGTGACAACCCCATGTCTTATGTTTAAGAAAGCTATATTGTTGAAACTTATTTTTGCTCATGTTATGTGAAACACACTTTATAATTATAAGCATAAACTCAAGTTATGAAATTTTGATAGTTTTTTTTGTACTTTTGAGGATTATTGCAAATCTGCGGTCTTTGATTTCTAATTTGAAATGTTAACACTTGGTTATTGACACCTGGTTAAATCCTTGATTGTGTGTTTATTGTAGTGACTATTATTGCATTTGGATTTTCAAATATGATTGGTGGACTGTTCATCTTAGGTCATAATGTGGGTAACTTTCCATTTACTTCTAATTTGAGGCTGTTAAATTTTACGTAGCTTTCCAACTATTGATATTTTCATAATTTAGTGGTTTGACATACCAGCCATTGATATTTTTCATAATTGTTAAGATCTCTTACTTTATCTGAAAAATCTTAGTCAATCCTTTTATTTTGGTCCTTTTCTCCAGTTTAATAACTTCAAGGATAGTTGTTATGAAAAATTTTAGTCCTGGATGGCTTGTGTTTTTTTGGTTCAAATCCTTAGAATATAAGGTTGATTGAATTTTTTCAAAGGTCAAAAACTCTCTTCCATACAAGAGAGTTTTTTTTGCAGGGAACATGTGATCTGGACAAAGCACACAACAGCAACAACACTTGATCTTCATCCTCGATCTTGACATCGATATTTTCAAGATCAAGAATCAGCTTGTTGAACATATCCAACTACTTAGTCAGAACTTTATCTTCACTCATTTTGAATGAATATAGAGCTTGCTTCAGGTAGAGGCGATTGACCAACGATTTGGTCATGTACAAACTTTCGAGTTTCACCCATAACCCCGACGTCGTCGTCTCCATCGAAATCTGTCGAAAAACCTTATCACCAATGCTCAATAAGATGGCGTTGTGGGCTTTCTCTACCATATTCATTTTTATTTGTCTGTTAACGCAGCGTCCATGGCTCGGCTCCCTTCAACGCTTCTAAACAACCCCGATGAACCAATAGGGCTTTCATCTTCAAGCACTACAGACCGAAATTATTCACTCGGGTGAACATTTCAATCTCATACTTTGTTGACGGCAGCTTCTCCACGCTCACCGCACCAGTTTGTTGTGAAAAATGATTCCGGAATAATAAAGTATAATCGGTTTCTTGATC
The DNA here is from genome assembly GCA_022829125.1 of Lathyrus tuberosus. Taxonomy (NCBI): domain Eukaryota; kingdom Viridiplantae; phylum Streptophyta; class Magnoliopsida; order Fabales; family Fabaceae; genus Lathyrus; species Lathyrus tuberosus. Next base: position 1,516,810 of record JALAZF010000414.1, on the reverse strand, counting down.
AGCAAGAAACCCACAAGGGTAGAAAAGAGGGAAGCAGGAAGAACACAATGAAATTGGTTATAAAATGTTATTCTTTACTTTCTCTTTGAGACAAGATTACAAGTTTTACAGAATAGCAAATAATCTCTCTCACCCTAATTAGGATTTGCCTTATTTCAAAGGTGAGAGACTAGCATGAAATTTAAAAGAAAACTAACACACTAACCTAATGGGCTTTTACACACATGCCCATTACACAAGCTAATTTAAAAAATTGGGCATAACAGACAAACCTAATTCGACATGCTAACACTCCTAGCATACTTCGACTACAACATGTGAACAGACTTCAATGGCATGCTAAGATTCTGCCGAATTGTCGAACCAAGAAGCTACCCTTCGACCATACTAGAGTTCGATCAAATATATCACAAATCTTCCCGTTGGAACAATCTCTATAATATCAAGGGAACAACCTAGCTTTCTTCATGCAGCTTTATCAACTGCATATAGTGGACAAATTTCCAACTTGGTAATGTCTTGGTGATCATATCACAATATTGTGATTTGTCGAAACCTTCTGCACTTAGACTTCTCCACGCTCGACTACCCCTCTGATGAAATGCAGCCCCACATCAATGTGAATGGTTCGCTCATGATGGGATGAATTATTCGACAAGTGTATATCACTTTCACTATCACATTTAACAGTGATAACTTGAACTTAAAGTTTCAACTCCTTAGAAAAACCTTCAAGCCACAATTCTTCTTTCACAACTTCAGTGAGGGCGATATATTCCACTTCAGTGAGTGACGTGACAAACAACCTTCTAAAGTATTGCTTTCCAACTTATTGATGAGCCAAATATAGTGAACACATATCTATAAATAGATTTTCTAGAATCCACACAACCTGTATAATTAGAGTCGGCATACCCTTCGATTTCTGCTTTACTATTTTCACCACATGCTTCACAATAAATTAGGACTCTGTTCAGAGACCCATTTATGTACCTTAAAATCCACGTTAATGCTTGCCAGCGAGCCTTTCCAAGATTCGTCATGTACCTTCTTACAAGACTTACTACATATGTTATATCGGATCTAGTATAGACCATAGCATACATCAAAGAACCTACTATATTAGCATATGAGATGCTATTGATATAAGTTCTTTCGACCTCAGTACTGAAACACTGATCTGTACTCAGCTTGAATTGAGGGTTTGTTGGAGTCACAACAGGCTTTGAATTCGACATACAAATCTTGTCGAGAATCTTCCGTAGTTATGCCTCTTGAGATAAGCATAATCTCGACTGCTTTCTATCTCTCTGAATGTCAATCCCAAGAATTCTATAGGCAGCTCCCAAATCCTTCATGTCAAAATCCTTATCGAGTTCAGCCTTCACCTTCATAACATCTTTGACACTGTTGCTTGCTATGAGGACGTCATCCAGATAAAGCAACAAATTAACAAATGAATTTTCAGGTCGAAATCTGAAGTAAACACAGTGGTCGAACATGCTTCTAGTGAAACCAATGTGTGCCATGAAATATATTGCAATGTTTTTAAAAAAAGAATGTTAACAGTTTGAACCTTCATAGTTGTACATTTGACACCGTTAAAATTGTCGCAATAAACCTTAAAACAACATATCAAATAAAATAGATGACTATAGAAAACCTCACAATTATATTGTTAATGTAATTCTATAATTGTCGCTCGCAAAAACTGCCACAATAGCTCAAGATAATTGTGGCAAAAACTTAGTTTTTCTTGTAGTGTGCTATTTATCAATGTTTAAAAATTAGATCGGAGATCGAACCAATGAAATATTTGAGTTAAGGTTCAGTTGATTAAATTGATTAAACTAACGTTTGAACTGTTCATTAAATAAACTAATATTATGAAATTAAATTTTATAGATATGTCACACACAATCATATATTTACAACTTAATAAAATAAATATTTTAAAAATCTATTACAAACTCAATATAACATCATCAATAATATTTTAAGAGATTAATTGATATGCACTATCAATGTAAAAAGTTTTACACCGTCGATTCATTACCATCATCGGTTTGCCTTACTTTATAATTGGTTAAAATAAAAGTCAAACTCTTCTGAACATTCAATAATTATGATTAACTGATGGTGTAAAATTTTTTTACACTGTCAGTGTATTTCAATTAAATTATATCTTTAATAACACAACATTTAATAAAACAAGATAGTTGTACACTTAATTTCAACCTTTATTTAAGAATAATTTGAACAAATTAAAAAATTAAAATGAAATAAATTAAACTAATTCAAACCAAAATTAAAATAATAGAACATAATAACTAAAATAAAATTCAAATAAATTAAGAATATCTAAGTTAAATAAGATAAAATTACAAAAATAAACAATACGACATGTTTAATTGAACAATAATAAACAAATTCGAGTTGAACGACGACAAACAAGAATTTTTTTTATAATTGAAAAATGTTTAATTTTGATATTGATATATTAAAAAAATTTAAAATGTTAAAAAATATGACTAATTTGATGATTTTTTTGAATTGGGCGGTTTTATAAAATCGACTCCACTTCTTTGGTTCGAACTGTTTTGAACGGTTCAATTTAATTCTTTCGATTTTATTCTAATTTTTACCTACTAGCAATTTTAAAAGATTAACCGAATCAGATTTATCTCCGATTTCCGATCCAACCAGTTAAATGAATCAATTTGGTTTTTAAAACATTGGTATTTACATTGACCATTGATCAAATTATTATTGCCACATTACATTCATTACTACATAATTTATGCGTGAGATTATTAATGACTAGTTGCATGATTTTATTTCAAACAATTAAAATATTTTTTTATTAATTTACATATTAATTATTATTAATTAAATATAAATACAAATATATAAATGTGGATTATTAATAACTAGTTGCATGATTTTATTTCAAACAATAAAAAAAAAGTTTAAGTAATTTAAATGTGGCAATGATAATTAGGATAAAAAATTTATATTTTATGACTTAGATAATTTATCACGTATTTACACTAGTTTATATTATTGAATAATCGTGGTCGTTTGAAAATGTTACTTCTTTTGCACAGTGTCTATCACATATTTAAACATTCAACCATGTTAAATATTTTCTGGCTACCGGGACGACCCCGATAGAATGGCCTCAATTTCAATTGAAACGCTTGTGTTGGAAAATTCAATAATACTAGAGCTCTGTTTAGTAAAACTAGCTTATAGCCGGTAACTGTTAGCTGATAGCTGGTAGCTGCTAGCTTATAACTTATAGTTTATAACTGATAACTGATAAATTAATTTGAGTGTTTGGTAAATTACTAGATGATAATTATAAAATGACTTAAAAGAATTATAATTATTAAATTAATTTTTATTCGATAAAAATAAATATATTAATAACAACATACAAAACAATTTTAATATATATGAAAAATTGAAGATATCATCAAAATATATAAATTTGTATATAAGTTTTATGAGTTTTGCTATTTAGTATGAATATATTGACAACGAAATTCAATTAATAAACGAACCAACAAACCATACATGAAGCAGAGGTATTTCATAAAATCATTTATAAAGACATAAAAGTAAAAATAATTCTAATAACTATAATTATTGGTCTGGTTAATTCATTATTTCGTAAAATATAGTTTTTTTTTCTTAATTTTATAATGAAATTTAATAAAATATGTGAAATAATAACATTGTAATTTTGAATTTAGTTATATAAATCTAAAATAATATAAAAAATAAGCATATTGTCTAATATTTTACAATAAAACTGAAAAAATATTATGAATTTTCTTCATCTTTATTGATTCTCCTCCAGTGTTTCACTAACTTAAGAATTATCAACACTATTTCTAAATTAATTATATAATTTATATTTAATAAATAAAAATAATGTCTAAAAAATATAAAAAAATAGTAAACATCTTCTATAACACTTTTCAAAATCTCCCTAAATTCAATCTTTTAAAATCAATTTTTTAATAGTATATATATATATATATATAGTTAAAATAATAAGGATATAATTGGAATAAAAAGTCATAGCTAAAAACTACAAGCTCAAAAGCTACTTCAAATAGTTTTTGAAAAAAAAATTTAAAACTAGTTAAAATATTATAAGCTAAAAACTAAAATATAATTACCAAACAGAACTTTTTAATTAAAATAAACTAAAAATCTAAAAGTTATAAATTAAAAATTCTTTTTCTGATCTTACCAAATAACCAAATAGACTCTAAACCAAAACAAATTTGATTTGAGTATTGGAAGAGTTGAAGGATTGGAGAATGAGAAAATGTGGTCACTGATTACTTTTCTGGAAGAGTCTTGTCTTGTATGATTCTTTTTTGAAATCTGTCTTTCAAGAGTGTTATTAAATGACCAAATTTGCATCATGTAGTTGCTTTACCTGACATATTTGTTATTGATAATACACAAACACTTCTTCTTTAACATAATTCATATTACATGTGCATGTGTGTATTTTTCCCTCTTCCTCATAAAAAGTGTTTTATTTATATTTTTTTATTGTTTCAAAATAATTGTCTATTTACATTACCAATGTAACAAGTATTATTATTTTTCACTACTATACCTCTATTCATTAACTTTCAATTTATTCAACAACTCTATTAATTACTCCCTCCGTCCCAAATTATAAGACGTTTGATACTTTTCACACAAAATTAAAAAACATAATTATTACTTTATGGAAAAGAGAAATTATGTATAACTTTACAGTAATGACCCTCATAATTATATAGGAGAGAGAAATTAAAAAAGTTGAAAGAATAAATAATAACAAATATTTGAGGGTATATTGGGGAAGATGTCATTTATATTGCATTGGGAATGTAAGGTGACTTATAATTTGGGACAAATTTTTTTGATAAAGTGACTTATAATTTGAGACGGAGGAAGTACATTTAATATGAGTATTCTAGTAAATGATATTAATTTTTTCAATAAACTCAACACATCTAATCATTTTTTTAAAAACCGCGCATGACTCAAATATGACCTTTTTTTATGAGACGGAGGGAGTAACTATTAACTCCAATTTCATTTATGTTGAACTATATGTTTGTGGATAATAATGGATGTGAAAAATTCTCTACAAATAACAAGAACTGCTTCTGTTGCTTATGATGATGATGGACGTTCCAAAAGAACATGTTAACTTCTATGCAACATCATGAACAATGCATTTTCACATACTTGAATTTGAATCTGAAGTTTTATTCCTTCTATAAATTTTGCAGGAAATGTGAAGAGTGACGTGACAAACGACCACGGTTTCTCAGAATTTGTGACGGTGAATCTGAAAGATTGTTGGTTTATGAGTACATGAGCAATGACACTTTCACAGGCTTTCATTTCAATTATGAGAAATAAAAACCAAGTTGAAAGATGGGAGAAGAAAGGACAATGGTTTAGAAAGCTATTTATTAACCCGCCCCACATCGTTTTGCATACTAATAACAGAAAGGTTTATAAAGTTAATTCAAAGAAGACTTTGGCGTCATCATGTCCACTGGGTTGTTTTGAGAAAAATTGGGTTTTGGGCTTAACATATTTTTCTTTTAAAATTTGTATTAATTTTCAATTATTAAATTTCTAAAAATACTTAATTAAAATTATAAATTATAAATTTATTTTAAAAAAATGTTAATTATTAAAACGTCCAAATAATAAGTGACTTGTCATAAAAAATTAATTTTTTATCCTAATTACTATTGCCACATATGTAAAAATTGAGGGAGACCAACGAAATTTCAAAGCAAGTAAAGTTGAGAGATCAAAAAATTAAATTTTAAAATAGAAGGATCTGTGTAAAAGTAGAGGGAGACCAACAAAATCCCAAAGCAAGTAAAGTTGAAGATAAAAAAAATTAAATTATGAAATAGAAGAATCAACAGAATTAAAAATATATAAATAGGAGGATCAAAAAGTGCATGTGGTATAATTTTAGATGAATGTTAATTGATTTTTTAATTTTAGGATGTAACTTGAGTTTCAATAAACTTTACTTATTGAGACCAAATTTGAATTTTTAAAACAATTTTAGCCATTTACAACACGTGTTTCCAATTGATAGAGTTATAAATTATTCTCCTAATTTTTAATTATAATATTTTACAAATTCCTTAAATGTTTTGGACATGTTCTGTCACTCATCACAACAGCGTGTTTTGGTGCCTTTGGTGCCTCTCATGTGAACCTACTTTGCATACATGAATAATTGGTTGTGTCTCATCTCATTAACATATTGAGTGGTGTGTCCCTCATGTTTAAACTACTCAACCGTTTCTCATGTTAATTTTAGAGAAATATGAATGTCTTACTACTCTATAACATTATAAGTTATCCATGATAGTAAATACATTTGTCAAAATAATTGCATTATGCAACAACAAAAATAAGAACTAGTTTTCATTGGTCCCTCATTTTTCTTTTAAATTTTATTATTATTTTTTTCTATTTTTATTCTCTCTATAACAATTATAATGATGACTAGTTGATCAATATTTCTCTACCATGTTTCAAATAAAAAATAATATAAGCTACAATTTGTTTAAAAAGAGAGAAATAATAAATTTTTGGTATCAATTTATAGGAAGAAAGGCATTTGATTGGATAAAAAGTGACATAATTTTTTATAAAATAGTTTTAAAAGATAATAAATTTAAAAAAAAATTCTAAAATAAAATTTGATATATTGCTTATATTTTGCATAAATTTTAGTTTATTAAATGAAGCATTTACTTACTAACAAATATATTACATTACATAATGTTATCTAAATCCGAGTACCATAATATATATATATATATATATATATATATATATATATATATATATATATATATATATATATATATATATATATATATATATATATATATATATATTCTTTGATATAATTACGTATAATATAAAATGATTTCATATTATAAAAAATCAAAAAGAAAAAAATGATAAATAAAATAACAAAGATATATATATATATATATATATATATATATATAATTTTGTTTTTATCTGTAATTTAAAATAAAATAATAAAATTTTTGTAAAAAAAAAAAAAGAAAGATTAGAAATGTTTCTTGATAAAATTGGGTCAATTTCAATAAATAAAAAATAAAATGACAACATAATATTTTAAAACTAATTTTTCAATGGTAAAATATATTAAAAACTCTAAACCGGTCGGATAAACCGTAAATCAAAATTTATTTTAATAAGATTGTATAAGTAATATTTCAATAATATATCAAATTTACCATCATATAAATTTTATCATCAAAATTTATTCTATTATGAATATGGATATATCTCTCCCCAAACTTTATTAGAGCATATGTATTTAAAAATAATAAACATAAATAATTTATACATTTGGGTCCCTGTTTTGATTTAAAAAATAGGTTTAAAAATATAAATTTATATCAAAATTAAAAAATAAACAATATAAAATAATTTTTAAAAAATAAATTATAATTTTACATTTATTTTTTTAAAATAAATGTAAAATAAATTTTGAAAACAAATAGATTTTACACATATTTTTTAAATAATAGATGTAAAATGTATTGTTTAAATAATTTAAAAAATAAGTGAGTCTCCTAAAATTTGAACCATGTTATTCAGCACTTGTTACACCGACAAATGGCGGGCCCTATAAATCATCATAAGTAATTTATGTTCCGGACTGGGCCGCGGTTTGCCCAATTGTCGAGCAGGCCCAATTCAGTGATGGGTCGGCTCAGCGTGAGCCTTCCAATGACCAGTGCCGAGCACAGCTTCGCGGGAATGAGGACCCCACGTGTCCTCCACTCGTTAGCCACCTAGCAAACGCCGATGTCGGGCATAAACTTATAGTCGGGGAGAGCCTCATTCTCCTCGACCTTTACGCGCTCCTCTTCGCGAGGACACATTCTCTTGTAACTTTCCACTCCCGAAGGAATCAGTCTGCCCTACTTTTAGAGATTTAGGGACCGTTACACCAGGGCGAAGACCACGTGCTGGTCTTCACTACGCCACGTAAGCCCTGGCAGTTGCTTGGATTGGGCCTTGCAGTCCAGCCCAGTGCAAGTAACCGTTGGCCCCGCGCTGGGGGCTCTCTATAAATACCCTCTCACTTGAGAGGGTCAGGTGACACAACATATTCTAACTCTCACCTATTTTTCTGTACTTGCTTACTCCCTTTCTTACTTGAGCGTCGGAGTACCTTGCAGGTACACCCCCTCCCCCCCGCCGTATCATCATCACCGGAGCTGAAGTCCATACGACGTTGCTGGCCACTGAACAACTGTCTGATCCAGGTACGATCAGTGGCGCCGTTTGTGGGAAACATTGCTTCCCCGTTTTTCCTTCAATGATAAACCAAAGCATTTCGATGGAGAAGATGAAGATGAAGTTTCCTAGGGTATGTTTTGTTTAGAGACCTCCCAGTTTCCCAAGAGAATGAAGATGAAAATGAGTGTTGAAAATCAAATGAAAGCTAGAGTCTAGTTTTGAGAAATACATGCAAAAGAAATTTCCTCTCGGTTGGACCATCCAACCAAGGGAATAGATAAATAAAAAGAGAAAAGAGAAAAGCACCACAAAGCTGAGATTTCCTCTTTGTTGGAAAACCTAATCGAGGAAATAAATAAATTAAAAATAAAAATAAAAAGAGAAAATAATCATTTGAAATACAAAGTTGATATTTCCTTTCGGTTGGAAGTCCCAACCGAGGGAATAAATAAATTTAAATTAAAAAATTAAAATAAAATTAAAAAAAGAAAGGTGCTAGTTGAAAAAAAGTAAATGTAAAAATTTAAAAGGTGGATTTTGAAGCTTGGTCCCAGAGCATATTTCCTATCGAGTGTTTCTTACAATCGAGGGAATATTTTATTTTAATTTTTTTAGTAATAAAAAATTTAAAAGACGCCAATTGAAAAATAAACAAATATTAAAAAAACATGAGTTGGAATTCGATATGTGATCCCGTAGTAACTTTTTCTATTGGTTGTTATCCATAATCAAGGGAATAAATTGTATTTTTTTTATATCTACCTGATCGGAGAGGACCAAAAGGGGATCGTCGCAGCCTTCGTGTAGGGCAAGAGTCGATGCTCGTAGGAGAGGAAAAAGGGGTGGAGGTACCTGCAAGGTACTCCGATGCCAAAGTAAGTGTTTGGTCAAAAAGGGGAAAAACAAGTAAGAGATGTCAAGTATATGATTTGTGATACCTGCCCCTCTCAAGCGAGGGGGTTTTTATAGATGGATTTCTGGCGAGCAAAGCGCCTGGTCAACCAATGAGGGATTGCCAGATGGAGGGCAAGGCGCGTGACCTTTCTAACTATTTCCATGATATCCGGGGAGGTAGTTGGTCGCATGAACTACTTTGCGCGTGAAGGAGACATGCCCAACGGCTATATTATGCCCAACGGCTATGTTATGCCCAACGGCTATGTTGTGCCCAACGGCTATATTGTGCCTATTGGGCCTGTTCGCCGATTATGATGGATTGGGCCTGGTCCTTAAGGGCAAGAAGCCCTGTCCGGTCCAGAACAGGAGCCCCCCAAGTCGTTGTTCTACTGGAGAGTAATGACTTCAGACAGTTGTGATTACGACCGTACTGTCGGGGAAGTGGTTGCTCGCGTGGAGTGTTCCATTCGTTCCCCGACCAGGTGTGGTCGTTAGACGATTACGCAGAATGTTGACCAAGGTTTGTAGCGTGCTCGCAGAAATTGATGATTTCCACTGAACAGCCCTGCACGGATGCGTTCGTTTTGATGAGGAGACTTACTCGTGGGAGCCAAGGAATTGGGTGTATTTTCTGCAGTAAGCCAGGCGAAGAGTCTTTGTGACACGTGGTGAGCATTTATGGCTTTTGTCAGTCCTAGGGCCGCGTAGGCTATGATGACCTTCACGATTCCCCACGATCAAATGGTTATAAAAGGGTGGAGGAGGGTTTTATTTTCACAATTCTCCTAAGTTTTTACTCCTTGCTCTTATTTGCTCTGCAACAAGTCCTTCACCGAAGTTCCTCTTCGCCACCGTTGATCCTCCTCTTCACTGTCAACCTCTTCTTCTCTTGTAAGTTTGTTCTTCCCTTTCTGTATATTTTTTGGATTCTCCGGTTGAATTTCATGTTTTTCAGTTGAACTTCATGTGTTCTTCGATGAACACATGAATTTCTGGAAAATTCATGAAGAACATGATGAATTTCAGGATTTTCTAGGATTTTTGTAGAAATTGTTAGTGTAGATCCTTGTAGAATCTGGTTAGGTGTAGACTTTCGTTTATAGTCGGGTACTAGGCCTGTTCGGAACTTTGTTGTGATTTTGAGGTGAGCATGCGTCCTCGTGTGGATATCTGCGAGTTCTGGTCGCGGAGACCTCTCCTGACGATTGCTAGGTTATTTATACGGGCATACGGTTGTCCTCGGCTTCATCAACGCCCTTTCACTTGATTAGTGGTGGAAGGGTGGATTTGATCTTGGATGTCGAATTCACTTCTCTTCCTCTGCTTTTCAGGTGAAAATGGCTGAACCCCAGGATGATGTTGTGCCCGACACGCAAGATACACAAGAGGGGCCCAGTGTGCCTGCTGATTATTCAAATATCAAGGTCGCAGGAGGGGACCTTGACTGGCTCGCACATGAGCCTCTATCGTTCCGATCAACTTTCTCCGCAGAGGAGATACGAGACTTTGATTTGTTGGAGAGACGTGAAGAAGACGTTCCTCGAGCGTGGAAAGCATTTCGCCCCGGGGAGCATGATAGAATTTGCTCCTCGTACCCAGGATTGCGTTTTCCTATGTATGAGTTCGCTTTTACGGAGGCCAAGATGCGTCTCCCTTTTACCGACTTTCAAGCCTCCCTGTTCACCCATCTGGCCTTGTGCCCGTCTCAGCTTCACCATGTAAGTTCTGGTAATTGGCTGAAATTTTGTTAAAACAATGTTGATGTCATGGTTGATGTTGCAACATGAGCTTCTAATAGTATTGTTATGTTTTGGCTAACATTCTGGTTTGAGAATTTGATTGAAGAGTTAAAGTGCTGAAGTGTGATGTCACATGCGATGTCTGAACATCACTATACCAGAACATTAAAACATCAAGCTGTAATGTTTTTAGGGTTGCGCTGATTATGTTGATCTGTCAGTTAGATGGGATGTGAATTTCTTGGTGCAATCAGTTATGAAGAAGATTAGTTTGTTGCGAATTCAATGCATAAAGATATGGAGAATATTTAGAGTTAATTATTGAAGACTTAATTGAAGATTTGATTGAAGATCTATTTAGGAGCAGGATCTGTTGCAGATTTGTTACAGAAAATTTGATATGATTTCAAGGCCCAAATCCAGTTGGGATTATATTATAAATAGAATGCTTGTAACCTAGAATAGGTACGAGTCCAAGATGTAGATCATTAGGGCTTTGTCTAAGTGAACCACTCGGGTTGTGAGTTGGTTACTGTGTTATTACTCAGAAACCTGTAGGTAATGAGTATTGTATTGTTCTTGGAGAAAGCTTTGAAGCAACTCCAAGGGTTGTCATGGAAGTGTGTCTTCTAAGGTTATTTTCGAGAAGAGTTATTTGGAAATCAAGCTATTGATGCAGTGACTGGGATGTTGACTGCTAGACATCATTGCGATGATTGGGAGTGAGATGAAGTCTCTTATCTAGGGAGGACTTAGATAGAAGGGTCATTAGGTAGTGATTAAATTAGGTAGATTGTCAACTGGTCTGTTAAGTCTGTAATTTGATACTACTAATAGTGGACTTCCTTCCTGGCTTGGTATGCCCCCAGATGTAGGTTGTTGAACCGAACTGGGTGAACAATCCGTGCGTTGATTTACTGTTTCTATTATTGCCTTGTTCATACAGCAGATTGCGATGTTGTGACATTGCACTTGACATCACACATCTGTACCAGAATTTCACTTGGTATCAGAGCAGGCATCCTGTCTGTTTCTGGATGAGATCTAGGGAAGATACTTTCTGGTTCATGAGCAAGGAAGATGGGTTATTGTGTTTTGCCTAAAGGTAGTAGAGGAGTTTTTTGGTGTATGTTCCGCTGCATATATATATCTGATGGAAAATTCCTGCTGGTTTTGTGTTAAGGCTGCAACATTCTGCTCTCCTCTGAAGATGTGTCACATGGTGTGGTGATACGTGAGGACATCTTCAACTAGCTTGTTAGAGTTGCTAAAGATACCTGGGGATTCATCCCAAGTCCACTCATAAAGGAACTCTTATATAAGCTTGTTGAAAACAGGTCTGAAGAAAGGTAGAAGCAATTTATTCTTGCCTCCAACCTTACAAGGTCAATCTCTGGGAGCGTATTAAAGGGTCTTTTGGTGTGAAGAGAACTTATGTCCTACCAGCAGATTGTGACATAACAGATGCTTGGGGGCTAAACAAATGTGTTGATCACATCTGGTTGGAACCTACTCCTGACTTGGAAGAGGAGGCATCTGGGTTGTGTGAAGATTCATCAAGAAAGAAGTTGAGCTTAATATGTCAATCAGCCTTTGGTCAATTGGAATTGGTGTCTGCATTAGCCTTGTGGCTGGAAGGATCAGAAGAAGAAGACCAATCTATTCAGTACTGTGACTTCTTCATCCTTTTTGATGGTGAAAGAAGATGGTAGAGCCAAAGCAAAAGAGTATCACTGTCAAAGTTTTCATGCGGGAGTGAAGATCTTGATAAGTTATCTCTTAAGCTTAGTTGTGGTAACTTAATGAGGATGGCATCAAAAGTTTGAAGATTATTGAAATATTAGAGTATGCTGATTTAGTGTGATTGGTGATGTTGAAACATTATTTCAGTCTTTGCCTTCTCAGCCAAAGGAAGTTTGTTATGCTCACGGTGAAGTATCAGGTCAAGCCACTTACCTAATCTAAAGTGATCAGTTGTGTGGATTAGCAAAAGAAGGATCAACCAGTGCCTCAAGTCTGCAGGAAAAGGATGTCAGACCAGATAAAATGTTGTATCTTGCAATAGTTGAATATTTGTCTGCTTTGGATAGTGTTGTGCATTCAACTAATGACAATATACATTGATGGGAGACTATGTATTTGTCTGAGGTTAAAGTGCAGGACTGCAGAAGGCTTGAGAATTTACTCTATGTGACTGTGTTGAAAGTATTTTCAAGGGTTAAGCATCTTGGAGTTGAATCAACTGGTGGAGTTGATTGGTGACTATGGAGTATTGTCCAAATTGTCTGGGGTGAGAGGCAGATAGATTGTAGAATGTTGATGACATCCAACATATCTTAGTCAAACAGTGGTTGAGGCTGTAAGATATGAAGACATCACATCTTGATGGTTACAGCATGGATCAGTGGTTTGGAGCTTGGTGTTTGCTCTGGTTGTGAAGGTCGAGGATAAGTGGCGGTTATCTCCGGCTTTCTTCTGACGGCTCTACTAAGGGAAGTGACTTTCTTTAGTATTGCTATGGGGTAGTCTTGGACTACTTACTTTCTGAAGATTCAGATGTGGTAGGTCTGAAGTCCTTGGAGTTTCTAAGCAGTATGGAGGTTGTCTACTCAAACTGGATTGTTGAATCAAGTCTATGAGAGCATGGAAATCTATTTCTGCAAAGGGAGGAGGTTCTTCTGAGTGGCAGAAGGTAGAGCTGAATTCAACAGTTGGATGTTCTGACATCTAGCTTAACATCAGGAGTCTCAGCTGGTGATGTGGCACATCAGCTAATGACAGGGTGATCTACAGGAATGAACAATAGGATGCTTCAAAAATACTGTTCTCATGGCAGCTGCAGGAAGGAGAAGATGTTACATGACCATGGCTTAGGGAGACTAAGTGTGTTTGCTTTTGAGCAAGTAGTTCATGTGACTCGAAGATCTGGTTTCATTGGTGGATCAGGATATCTTGTGGGAGTTCTGAAGAAGATTGAGATCAATCAAAAGGCGGAATTTGGTTGGTTTCATTATGTGCATTCAAGCAGGATGCTTGAAACTGATTGCTCTTGTGCAGAAGAGTATTTAGTTGAAAACGTAAGGAGGTTTTAATTCTCTTGGAGCTTGTGGCAGAAGTTCTAGGTTGAGGATGGACGTATACCTGCTTTTGGTGGATGAGAGTTTATTTCTCTATGGGTTTCTGAAGCTCTCTTTGTTCAAGCTGATGACGCAGTGTTGTGTGAAGATCTTCAGTTTGGATTACTATGCTATTGTAAGTCCAGTTGGTGGAGCATATCAAGAATCATGGTGATGATGTCTTGGTGGGTGGCAGATGTTCTAACTTGTGTTGGGACATTATCTAGTTGGATATCCTTGGTGAAGGATGATTATGCTCTGGTTCAGAAGCGTGGTGCCTACATTATGCCTAAGGAGCGTCTACATAGTCATACGGGAGAATGATGAAGTAGAAGGTCTGCCTTGGATGGAAAATGTAGAGAAGACTGGAGTAGATCAAGTATTGATTGATTGGAAGTCTGAAGATGAAGAGCATGATAAGGAATGAATGCCTTTGGAGAAAGGGACAATGGTACCAAAATGCATGTGCTCAAATGTTCATCTTCATCTAGAGCATTAGTTAACCATGACAGGGGGAGTACTTGTCTATGGATTTTGCTGCAAAGGTACATATATTGTGAAGATTTCATGATGATCAAGATTGTGAAGATTGGTTGAATCTTGTGAGGAGATAATGTCAGATAACATGTTATGACATTAGGCTGTTGGATGGCATGTTGGTGTGGACATGAATGGCTATACCCTTGTGAAGCTAATTGTTTGAATCATATGCGTACATACTTCTGAGGAGGAGTCTGAAGGACAACTTTGTTTGTGTCTGGGAGAATTTACTTTGCTCTACAGTTTCTGGAAGAACTCTATAGGAGTTTTTGTTGATGGGAGATGTCACACTTGTCTTGGTGTGTGGTATTAATTCAAAGTAAGAGGACTTTACTTAACGTGTAGTGGAAGGCAGTGTATGTGTGCCTCAGATCTTGTGGATGATTGTGTGGAACAAGAATGCATATGGCTGTGGATTTGTACAGGGTATGGATGGTTTCTGGATGAGAAGGATCAATGATGATTTTGGTCTCAATCCAAGAGGTTGTTGGAGGTGATCCTGGTACATTCTTACTAGATGATCATAAAGGTGTCATGGGATATCATTGGTGATTTTGTGGTGTTTATTGTTGAAGGAGCAACTTCTGTCAGTTAAATGTACTAATGTTGTTTGAGGATCAAGCATTAAGTGAATGCGTTCAGCAGATGTGTTGAGCAGAGGGTGCGCTCTTGAAGACATGAAGATGAGTCTTATGTTTTCCATTCATTTAAGGTGTTCATCTTGCAATTGAGCACTGGTTATCTTAGATAGGGGGAGTTGAACTTTTGGTTATCTAGATTGTTTGTGGCTCTGGTGAAGGTGTTATGTCGTGCTTGATGGACATGACAGTTTAGACCTGGGGTATCAATGGATTGGACAACTAGTGTACATTTACCCCAATGTTTGTCAAATTATAGCTAAAAAGGGGGAGAGAGTTTGAACAGCTGTGAGCTGGTTCTTGGTTTGAGGGGGAGTTTACCCTATGCTGATGTGAAAGTGAGTTTTTGCTGCTGATGTTAGCTGAGATTGTTTTAGCCAAAATTAGCCAAAGGGGGAGATTGTAAGTTCTGGTAATTGGCTGAAATTTTGTTAAAACAATGTTGATGTCATGGTTGATGTTGCAACATTAGCTTCTAACAGTATTGTTATGTTTTGGCTAACATTCTGGTTTGAGAATTTGATTGAAGAGTTAAAGTGCTGAAGTGTGATGTCACATGTGATGTCTGAACATCACTATACCAGAACATTAAAACATCAAGCTGTAATGTTTTTAGGGCTGCGCTGATTATGTTGATCTGTCAGTTAGATGGGATGCGAATTTCTTGGTGCAATCAGTTATGAAGAAGATTAGTTTGTTGCGAATTCAATGCATAAAGATATGGAGAATATTTAGAGTTAATTATTGAAGACTAAATTGAAGATTTGATTGAAGATCTATTTAGGAGCAGGATATGTTGCAGATTTGTTACAGAAGATTTGATATGATTTGAAGGCCCAAATCTAGTTGGGATTATATTATAAATAGAATGCTTGTAACCTAGAATAGGTACGGGTCCAAGATGTAGATCATTAGGGATTTGTCTAAGTGAACCACTCGGGTTGTGAGATGGTCACTGTGTTATTACTCAGAAACCTGTAGGTAATGAGTATTGTATTGTTCTTGGAGGAAGCTTTGAAGCAACTCCAAGGGTTGTCATGGAAGTGTGTCTTCTAAGGTTATTTTCGAGAAGCGTTATTTGGAAATCAAGCTGTTGATGCAGTGACTGGGATGTTGACTGCTAGACATCATTGCGATGATTGGGAGTGAGATGGAGTCTCTTATCTAGGGAGGACTTAGATAGAAGGGTCATTGGGCAGTGATTAAATTAGGTAGATTGTCAACTGGTCTGTTAAGTCTGTAATTTGATACTACTAATAGTGGACTTCCTTCTTGGCTTGGTATGCCCCCAGATGTAGGTTGTTGAACCGAAATGGATGAACAATCCGTGTATTGATTTACTGTTTCTATTATTGCCTTGTTCATACAGCAGATTGCGATGTTGTGACATTGCATTTGACATCACACATCTGTACCAGAATTTCACACCCCAACGCCTTGGCTTTCATCCGGGATTTTGAGTTAGTGTGTCGTTACCTTAATGTCGGCGCGACCACAGATCTTTTCTTCTGCCTTTTCCAAATCCAAAGGAGCACATCGGGGACGAAACAAAGTTGGGTTTCGTTTAAACAACAAAGTAGGCTGTTCTGGCCATATTCTGATTCAATTTGCAACGTTAAGGATAGGTTTCTGATCGTGAAGCCTATTACCGAGGAGGCAAAGAGGACTATCTCGACCATTGAGAAGGTGGTGGTGAATGGTCGGGAGAGGGATGGTGTCATCTCCATATTTCCTTTGGAATGGGTCTATACCCACTTTAAGCGCAGAACAGATCAGTTCCTGGTGAAGCACGAACAGCTTTGCCCGGCAGACAAGGAGTCGTACAGGATCCTCCATGCTTACGTGGAGAGTTTTTCCTCGGCCTTCGTAGTTGATCGGGACGGGAAAGAGCTGGTCGGGGATGATGGGGAACTGATCCGAGCAGCTAGATATATTAATATCAGGGCTCTCCTCGAGTGTGATAATGACGATGATGCGATGACCTTGCTTGGTATGCTCCACTATTTGCTTTTATTTTTTTGAATTCTTGGTCCTGACTTGCTATGTGTGTTCGCAGGTATGATGGCCGACATGTGGGAGCGTTTGATGAGGTCCCAGGCGGCGAAGGTTCATAAGAAGACGACCACAGGTGCCAAGGCCGGGGTGCCTAAGCAGACAGTTCTGGAGAATTTCGCCGCTGGTCCTACCCCAGTCTCGGAGAGAGCCTCAACGCCGCTGACCTCGGAAACCTCCCATAAAAGGAAGAGAGATGCCGCGGGGACTTCTGTGGCCGCTGGTCCGGGAGGATCTGGTACCGGTCATCTTGTCCTGTCCACCTGCTATTCGCCCCGAGATTTATTTGCTGAAGGGGAGTCCATAGATGTTCACGATTCTGAAGCCGTGGCTATTCTAAATGCCAATTCCAAAGCGAGGAGAAAATAGATGTGCCAGGATGCTGCGGGCATGTTTAGGGTGCTTGAAGCAGCCCTTGTCCTTGCCGATGATGAAGCTGCTACTCGGGCGAGCCTTGTGACGTCCAAGAATAGAATTGCCGAGCTGGAGACGGAAAATAACAAGCTGTTCAATGATTTAAAATAGTTTGAAGGTCACGAGGAGGCCAAAGTGTTGCTTCAGGCGGAGGTGACCCAGCTGAAGTTAGATGCGCTCAAGGCTGACGAGGAGAAGGCGAGTTTTCGGGCGAGGATCGCCAAATTGGAAGGCTTGACTTTAGCAGTCTAGAACGAAAATGACGACGAGAAGTCCCTGAAGTCGTGGGCTGACTTGATCGGGAGGATTAGAATCCTTGGCGAGGACAACCTGAAAGTAGCTGAGTTCGGCTTCAGTGCTGCAAAAGAGCAGATGGTGGCCCTTAACTCTGACGTACAGCTCACGACGGATGGGATGGGTTTATTTAACAAGGTGGTGGACGGTCAGGTCATTCCTGCCGAAGAGGAGAGTGAAGTCGCCGAATAGGACTTAGTGTATGCATGTTTTGTGGGCCTGCGTGCCCTTATCATTTTGTATGGGCGCTGCCCCTTTTTATATGAATTTGTAGGGGCTATGCCCTTTTTTGTATTTATAACTTTATCCGGTCGTGCCCGATGTTTTAATATACTTGGATTTTGTGACAATGTTTTATCATGGACGTTTGCTCTGTTTATTTATATGTGAGTGCTCGGCGAGGTGTGAAACCTACCGAGGAGGGCGAAGTGGTTTTGCCCATGATGAGGCTAGGACTTCGTTTGAGGTACTAATCTCATAGGCTTGGACTATTCCCATCGCAAGCTGGGTGTCCTGCCTGAATGGTGCGGCGACGGCAGAGCTCGGTCGAGGTATCCCCGTTGTGCGCAGGATCTGTTCGTATAACGAGCAGAAGTTGGCCGACGTTGTAATGTGTGTCATGCTTCACCAGGGCACGATACGATGGCCGCACAACTCTCCCTGTTTTGGGTGATTACGTCGGCGATTTGTCTGTCCTCGTGGTTAAGGACTTAGCTGTAGTACTGCTTGAGTTTTTCAGCATTCCATGGTCGAGCAAGTTGTTTTTCGTCCAATGTTTCCAAGTAATATGCTCTCGTGCCTATTTTGGACTTGACCCTATAAGGTCCTTCCCAGTTCGCTGCCAGTTTCCCTTTGCGCGAATCCTTCTGGTTTCTGCATAGGACCAGACTGCCTGCGGGGAAGTCACGCTTTATGACTCAGGCGGCATGTCGCAACGTTATTTGTTGCTTTAATGCGGCCTCGCGGAGGGCAGCCCTTGATCTTATTTCTTCGACCAGATCGAGCTCCTCGCGTAGAGCCTCATCGTTCATTTCTTTGTCGAGGGGAGCTTTTGTCCTTTTGGAGGGTTCCCTTATCTCCACCGGTATTACCGCCTCTGTTCCATACGCTAGTCGGAAAGGGGTTTCCCCAGTGGTAGAGTGAGGTGTTGTTCTGTACGCCCAGAGGACGTTGTGGAGCTCCTCGACCCACCTTTTCTAGGCCTCGCCTAGCCTCCGCTTCAATCCGCGTAGGATTACTCTGTTCGCGGCCTCCGCTTGTCCGTTGGTCTGGGGATGCTCGACCGAAGTAAAGTGTTGTTTCGTACCCAATTTGGCGATGAAGTCTTGGAATTTTCTGTCTGTGAATTGGGTTCCGATGTCGGTTACGAGGGCCTGGGGTACCCCGAATCTGGCGAGGATGTTCCTTTTGTAGAAACGCAATATGTTGAAGGTTGTGATCTTGGCGAGCGCTTCGGCTTCAATCCACTTTGTGAAATAGTCGACGGCCACGATTAGGAATTTATTTTGATAAGATCCCATTGTAAAGGGGCCTAGGATTTCCATCCCCCACCAGGCGAAGGGCCACGGCGAGGAGAGGGTCTTTAACTCGTTGGGTGGTGCCAAATGCATGTCCCTGTGGCGTTGGCAACAGTCACATTTTTGTACATGTTCTTTGGCGTCGTGTTGCATGGTTGGCCAGTAATATCCTACGCGCAAAGCTTTTCGAGCCAGGGATCTTCCCCCTAGGTGTTGTGCGTTGATGCCCTCGTGGATCTCTTGTAAGATTTCAGGGACCTGGGCCTCGTCGAAATATTTCAACAGGGGGATGGAAAATCCTCGTCGATATAATTTTTCCTTGACCAGTACGTACGAGCAGGCTCGTCGCTTAGTTACGCTGGCCTCCTTACTGTCCTCGGAGAGCTCCCCCTTGGTGAGATAATTGTATACCGGGGTCATCCAACAACGGGGATCTCTGATGACGTTAACATCTAGCAGGTCGGGTTTTACGATGCTCGGGCGGGCCAACATTTCTTGTATGATGGATTTGTTCCCACCTTTTTTCCTGGTGCTGGCTAGTTTAGAGAGGATGTCTGCTCGGGTATTTTCTTCGCGCGGGACGTGCTGAACTTCCCATGCTTCAAACTCCGCCATTTTTTCTTTTACCATTGCCAAGTATTCGGCTAGTTGGTCGTTCTTTGCTTGTAACTCTCCCCGTACTTGGGACACTACGAGCTGGGAATCAGTGCAAATTTTTATTTCTCTCGCGCCGACGTCTTTGGCCAGTCGTAATCCTGCGAGGAAGGCTTCATACTCGGCTTGATTGTTGGATGTTTTGAAGGAGGGGACCAGGGATACTTCGATCAGGGTCCCTTCCTTGTTCTCGAGGATAATTCCTGCTCCACTGCCTGAGGGGCTTGATGCGCCATCCACGTAAATGATCCACCTCCGTGTCCCTCCTGGAGGGGATAGTTCCGGAGTCATTTCTGCCACGAAGTCAGCCAGAACCTGTGCCTTGAGGGCTTTCCTCCCCTCGTAGTGAATGTCGAACTCGACCAATTCAAGGGACCATTTTAACATCCTGCCCGCCATATCTAGTCGGCTTAACAGCTGCCTAATAGGCTGGTCGGTTCTGACGATGATAGTGTGCGCCAAGAAGTAATATCAGAGTCTCCTCGCGGCAACTATAAGAGCAAGGGCCACTCGTTCTATTTGCGTGTACCTGACTTCGGGTCCCTGCAGGGCTTTACTGGTGAAATAGATGGGTTTCTGCCCGTCAGTTGTCTTGCGAATAAGTGTCGTACTTACTGCTTCGTTGGCCACAGAGAGGTACAGGTATATGGTTTCCCCTCGGTCTGGTCGGGACAATACTGGTGGCTCGGACAGAGCTTGTTTGAAATGGGCAAGGGCCTGCTCGCATTCGTCCGTCCACTCGAAATTTGCTTCCTTCTGGAGTAATTTGAAGAAGGGCAGGGCGTGCTGGGAGAATTTGCTCACGAAGCAGGCAAGGGACGCGAGCATCCCGTTGAGGGTCTGTATCGCCTTCTTTGACCGCGGGGTGGGGAACTCCACGAGTGCTCGGCATTTGTCTGGGTTTGCTTCTATTCCTCTTTCGGTGAGGTGAAATCCAAAGAATTTTCCTGCTCGTACGCCGAAGGTGCATTTTTCTGGGTTAAAACGCATTTTACATTTTCGAGCTTGGTCGAACACCTTTCGTAAGTGGGTGGTATGGTCGGATTCCTCTTGGGATTTCACGTCATGTCATCCATATATACTTCGAGCATGTCCCTTATTTCTGATCGGAAGACTTTGTTCATCATGCGCTGGTACGTGGCCCCGACATTCTTTAGTCCAAAGGGCATTACGTTGTAGTAATAGTTCCCTGAGGAGGTCATGAATGCCGTGTACCTCTTGTCCTCATCTGCCATTGGGATTTAGTTGTATCCCGAATAAGCGCCCATGAAGGACAAAAGCTTGAAACTACAGAATTATCTACGAGTTTATCTATGCTCGGTAGCGGATAAGCGTCTTTCGGGCAAGCCCGATTGAGATCAGTGTAGTCAATGCACATGCGCCATTTTCCATTACTTTTCTTTACAAGTACAATGTTTGAGAGCCAGGTCGTATACCTGGCCTCAGAAATAAATTTTGCCTCTAAGAGGTCTTGTACAAGTTTTTCGGCAGCCTGTGCCTTTTCCTCAGATTGTTTTCTTCTTTGTTGGGCAATGGCGCGAGCAACTAGATTGATTGTCAAGTGGTGACATGCAGTTTCTGGATCAAGGTCGGGCATATCCGCTGCACTCCAGGAGAACATGTCGACGTTGTCGTCAAGGAATTTCTTCAACTCCTTCTTTACCTCTTCGGGGAGACCAGCGCCAATCTTCACTCCCCTGTTGGGGTTATTGCTGAAGGTGATGATCTCGAATTCCCCATCTGGGACTGGTCGCAGAAGTGCATGAGACGGGGAGCTTGTTACTCCTGACTTTTTGTCTTCGTCACGATCTTCTCTTCCATCTTCAGGAAGCCTGCTGTCGAGGTCGATGGTATGCATGGGAAGCGTGGGCTTTTTGTCTGGCTAGCCATCTTCAGCTGGAACCTCACCTTCTCTTGGGCACTTTGCCGATTTTTCCGTTGTCGCGATCTAATTCTGTCCTTTTGTTGCGGCCTCAAAGTATCTGCGAGCAGCCTCGATGTCGCCATGAAGAGTTGCGACGTGTCCTTTCTCGGTATAGTACTTGAGCTTGAGGTGGACCGTAGAGGGGACAACAATGAGTTCGGCAAGAGCTGGTCTGCCGAGGATGCACTGATAAAGCGACGGGCAATCAATGACTAAGAACTGCGTTTTGATTGTCTGAGAAGCCTCTTCCTCGCCAAACATGACTGGTATCTCCACGTAACCCCGAGGTCGGGCCGTTGCTCTGTTGAATCCTTGGAGATCCGATCCCACGTATGGGGAGAGATTAGACTTATTCAGTTTCAATGCGCGGAACAGGTTGGAATACATGATGTCCACGGAACTGCCCTGGTCGACTAGGATTCTCCGAACATCGGTAGATGATAATTTGGCCCTGATCAGCAGAGGAATATGGGACTTTGGTGATCCTCCGGGGAGTTCTTCTCGGTAGAACGTGATTGGCTGCAAACGCCCTTTACCCTTGCCGATCGTGTGCAACTGCTCGGGGCTACTGTCTATCAGCTGTTCAAACTTTCGTTTGATGGATCCTATCGTAAGCTCGTGGTACCCCCCACATGAGATAACCATGGCCGTAGGAAAGGCTTCCCAGGTGCTGTGTATGAATGCCTGGGAAGTCGGGTCGAGGTGGTCAGGAACGAAGAAGTCCTCTGGTCGGCTGATGGCCATTGTGACCTGCGGGGGAGGACTGGATTGGGCTGGTTCTGCCTCTTTCTTCATATCGGATGTGTCTCGTCGGGAGGACTCTCCCTTCTTCACGTATTGCTTTAGGTGACCCTCTTTGATGAGGATCTCTATTGCGTCCTTAAGATGCACGCAATCTTCTGTCACGTGGTCGTGACTACGATGGAAATGACAGTATTTGCTTTTGTTGACATTCCCTTTGGACGTGGTCGGTTTAGGGAACCTGACGCCCCCTTGTTTAAATTCGGTGTTGATGCAGTCGGAGAGAATGCGTTCTCGCGAGGTCGTGAGTACGGTGTACTCCATAAACCGGCCAGCTGGCCCTTTGCTTTCGCGAGGACACTCATCGCGCCTTCTCTCTTTCCCTTGCCGGGATGATTCTGGCTCGTATTTTTTTGATGCCCGGGGTGCTTCGCGATCTCTTAAGTCCCGGGCATGGAATGCGGCTTCTTTTTCCTCGTAATGGATGTAGTCCTCAGCTTTACAAAGAAGTTCTGTCAGTGTCCGGGGAGCTTCGATCCCTACTGCCTTACAGAAGTCGCTTTTGGGCCGGAGTCCCTTTTCGAGGATGTACTTCTTCATGTGATCCGTTGTTCGGACTTCCACCGCTTCTTTGTTGAATCTTTCAATGTATGCCCGCAGGGATTCATGCCTGCCTTGTATAATGGCCTCCAACGTAGCCTCCGACTGAGGGTGTCGTTGGGAAGCTGTGAAATTCTGGGAAAACTGGCTCTTTAATTCCCTCCATGAAGAGATGGATCCGCGAGGAAGTCATTTAAACCATGTCATCACTCCCTTTCTCAAGGTGATGGGGAACATTTTGCATCTGATAGCCCCAGAGACACCGTGATATTGGAGCATAGCCTCTATATTTTCGATATGCTCGCGGGGGTAAGTCGTCCCGTCGTAGTTTGTCAACGTGGGTGGTTTCTCCAATCCGCGGGGAATTTGAGTGTCGAGGATGCCTCTTGTGAACGGACCGTGAACGTCATCGTCACTGCTGGAACTAGGAGAGAGCGAAATGGAACGGCTGTGCTCGCGGCTTCGACTTCGGTGAGGATAACGTCCGCGGGTGCGACGGTGATCATACTTATCCGCGTGTCGAGACCTCTTGGAAACCGGGGAGTGCCTGGATCTTCGCGGGGGAGACTGATGGCATCGCCGTGCTAGATCGGGTGTAGGGTCCCTCGATCTTGAACGTTTTCTCTCTGGGGAGAGGCTGTCGCGTCTTCGCTTCGAGGGAGTCCGTGGACGCGGGGAAAGGCTCGCCAGTTTTTCTGAAGCGATGCGTTCCTGAAGGATATCCTCGAGGGCATTGAGCTTCTCCCCCTGCTGGAGGATTAGGAGGTTCGAGTTGTTGAGAGAAGCGATGAGCGCTGCGGTGCTCAGATCAGCATCCTGGGGAACCAGAATGGGCTCGAAGGTGAGCTCCACAGCTGGTGTTTGTGGCTTTGGTTCGTCGGGTTTCGGGGAAACAGGGCTTCCGTCTCTTCGGTCACTTTCCTGCGGGACATGCCCGACGAAAGCATGGTCGTTGTTGTTGTTGGCCACAGGGGCCACAGAGTCTTGGTGAACATCGTTCTTGATGAAAGCCATGTCGATCTGAGATTTAAAAAGATGAAGCTTTGGTCTTTATTGAGCGAGAGAGAATCTTGGGTAAAGACGGGGAAGCTGGTTTCCCATAGATGGCGCCACTGATCGGAGAGGACCAGAAGGGGATCGTCGTGGCCTTTGTGTAGGGCAAGAGTTGATGCTCGTAGGAGAGGAAAAAGGGGTGGAAGTACCTGCAAGGTACTTCGATGCCAAAGTAAGTGTTTGGTCAAAAAGGGGAAAAACAAGTAAGAGATGTCAAGTATATGATTTGTGATACCTGCCCCTCTCAAGCGAGGGGGTTTTTATAGATGCATTTCTGGCGAGCAAAGCGCCTGATCGACCAATGAGGGATTGCCAAATGGAGGGCAAGGCGCGTGACCTTTCTAATTGTTTCTGTTATATCCAGGGAGGTAGTTGGTCGCTGAACTGCTCTGCGCGTGAAGGGGACATGCCCAACTTCTATATTATGCCCAATGGCTATGTTATGCCCAACGGCTATGTTGTGCCCAATGGCTATATTGTGCCTATTGGGCCTGTTCGCCGATTATGATGGATTGGGCCTGGTCCTTAAGGGCAGGAAGCCCTGCCCGGTCCAGAACACTACCTATATAAGAAAATTTAAGGCTCTGGAAAACTCTCATTTGCCCTTGCCTCTAATTCTGCCACCTCGCTAAAATGAGGGTAATTTTGGTCCAAAATTTACTTTTTCCAAAGAATGATGTCATATGGTTCAATTCCAATGATATAGTTATTGCATTTGGCATTTGCTTACAAGGTTAAGTTTCATTGATGACGTCACATGGTTCAATTGCAATTACTTTTTCTTACTTTCCTCTTCATTTTGTACTATTCTTTCTCTCTCTCCTATCAAACTTCTCCATATTATTTTTCTCTTTTCTCTCTCTTGAGTCTTCTCCCCCGATGCTTCATCTTCCTATGTTTCCTTCTTCCTCTTTTTCTTTGTTCTTTATGCATCCTATTCCTTCTTCCGATCTTACATTCTCTTCATTTAATGCTATTATTTCTCTCTCTCTCTCTCTCTCTCTCTCTCTCTCTCTCTCTCTCTCTCCCCCTCTCTCTTTTGAAACCTAACCTCTCAGCGTTTCATCTTCTCTCTCAACCTTCTTCATCATCTCCTTTGTACCTAACCGTGTTTCAGTCAAAACCGTGAGATCGCGTCGGAGAAGGTAGATCTAAAGTGTAAACCGAAAATGACGCTATGGTTCTATATGTGGATTCACGGTGGTTGTATGCGTTGATGACGGTGGCTGTATGCGCTGATTGAAGCTGGCAGAGCTTTCATGGTCGGAAAAGGGAACCGGAAGCAACAGTGGTGTGCGATTTCGTTTGTGGTGGTGCAGCGGTTGGACTGAGTGAGACACACTCCCATGAATTGCTTGAAAGCATTTACACCGTATATTTTATATATATTATATTTTTTTGAGTTATAATAGATGCTTACCCTTTGAGACCTTCCTAGTTCTAAAGGAGTGTGTTTTGTGTTGTTTTTACATCAATTTGTTGTGTCATTGAAATGAAAAATGTATCCACTGAATATTTACAGGTTTTATATTTTTTCAATACTCGTATGGATGCTCAAAGAAGAAAAAGGATCCAAATGCACCCAAGGGGACATTGTCTGGGTTCAAGTTCTTTTCGCAAGTGGAAAGAGAAGTGTGTTTTATGTTTTACATGTGTTTTATGTTTTACATACCTGTTGGTGGTTTTGGATTTGGGTGTGTGGAAATAATCACTTCCCTTCTGTAAACGTGCTCCGAGAAACATGATCCCTTACCATACTGATCCCCTACCAGCTGATATATACTTTTCTGTACTATTGTAGGAAAAGAGAGGGCGCATAAATCACTGGTCTGGCTTTTCAGTTTCATTTATGGATCTTGGATGATTCTTGGCTATATTAGGTATGTTGATACAATAATTCAATCATTTTCTCTTCATAATCATCCTTTAGTTTTTAGCAAATCAACATGAATCCGGGTTTACTGATGCAATGAACATATTGCATTCATTTAGCTTTTTATTTTAAAGAATTCCTCCAAATAAATCTCTATACACAGTCAGTTATATGCTGCTAAGTTTTGCAAATTCTGGTCTCAAATTTATGGAATTATACGTGCTGGTGAGTTCTAAATGTTGTGGATGTGCATTTAGCTAATTTAAGTATTGATATTGTCTTGCTTTCTTTTGTGTAATGTTTCTAACTTTGTGTAATGTTGCAGCCATTTGTTAGAAAGAAACATAACTCTGGTTATAAACACAAGGTGTTGTGAAGTTTTCTCACTTTTAAAAATTCATAGTGCATTGCTATCTAGGTCATATTTGTGAGCTTTTTTGATGTGTTTGTATTTTCAGGCTAATGTGAGGTCTTACTATCAGCAATATGAATAGCAACAAACCCAAAGCTTAATTGATCAGCGGATCAAAGAACAACAACCTTTCCTGTGCCAAGAGTTTTGAAGAATTGGGTAGCCAGGTTCAAGCATTATATTATAATATCACTAGAGGTTGTTGGTCAAGGATGCTTTTTGTCAGGTTATGTTTGATTTGATTATCTAATATATATTTATGCCTGAGGTATCTGCATCAATTTTTTTCATTCTAATGCTAAAAAGCATGTCATTTTTTTCTCTATTTGTGATTTGTTTGAACTGTTTTATGTAGGGGTCAAAAACACATGGGATGCACCATGCGTCTTGGATCGAGGAGGACATATTTCTAGAATAAGTTATGCAAATCTTCCAAACTGTGAGTGTCATTACATCACTGAATTTTTTGAGGACATGTTTCTTTATGCTTATGCCGATGGCTGAAATGTATTAAGTTTCTAACACATAGACCCTGACATAGGTTATTTCAAGGCCATGCTTTATAGTTTATGCATTTAACCTATGGAATTTTACTACAACCAAGAAAACCAACATTTTTGCATGGAACATAGTGAATATCTGGTACTTCATGATAGTTATAACTTGAATTTTGGGCAAAAATTGAAGGTATAGTCAATCTTGGCTAAAAAAATCTGTTTATGACAAGTTGTCTTTCAAGATGTTAGAGCAGAGGTTATGCCTGCAGGAAAGGCTGATGTTGTTCGTTCATTAAAAAAATGGAAGTATAGTTGCAATGGTGGATGATGGTCTAAATGACTCTCCTGCATTAGTTGCAGCAGATGTTGGCTTGGCAATTGGGGTTGGGACAAATATTGCCATAGAAGCTGCTAACTATGGTTTTATGAGACATAATTTGGAATGATAATTGATTACAATATTGAATCTCATTGTTTCTTAAGATTTATTTTTTTTCGTTGTTCCTTGCTCATTTAGTTTAATTTTATCTAACTTGAAGGTATGCCTAATACTTGATGAATTCATTCTAGCGGGTGAACTGCAGAAAATAAGCAAGAAGGTATATACATTTTCTTTTGGTGTTACTATACTTTTGATATTTGATTACTGAATTGAAGTTTAAGTTGTATAGTTAATAAATTATGATTTAGGTCTTATGTTCTTGGCTTCTTGGTGCATATTTAATGTAAATTTTTTCACAAGCTAAATTTATGACACTCAAAACCTCAACTCTCGAACCAAACCAACTTTTGTGCTTGCAAGCTATCATTGAAAGAATGGGGGAACTTGAAAAACTAGAGTGAAACATAACAGTTCAGCAAAGTCACAATGGCTTGGAGATTCTGATGATGTACTTGAGCATTTGGAGTGATTCTTGTATTTTAATTGTGATATGTGATACAAAACTTTGATATTTTCCCCCTTGAGCCATGTATTATGTACACTACCAAGGCTTCTTTTGGCTTGTATTAATATATTGTAGATATTCATGAAGTCAGTTTTTAGTAATTTTTTTTCATTTTGTATTTTTTCTTTTGTTGTGACACACCAGAAATATTCTAATGGATAATATTAATATATAATAAAACAATTTCAAAATAATATTTTTTGATAATATAGATCTAATAATGTTGCGTAAATGTTTCATTTTATTTTCTCCAATTCAATTATAAATCATATCAACATACACATTTGTTTTATATTTTTTTAATATTTTTAATATGCATTTTTTTAAAATTTATTTTTTTAAAATTACAATTATTCTATATTCTAAAAACAACTATCTTTAAAACTTCTTCTAATTCATGTACTAGAATAATCATTAAAATATAACAATTGGTATTAAACTTTAAAAGAAAATGAACTAAACTATGTCGTTTGTAAAGTAATGGGTACCCATTAAAAATGAACTAAACTATCAAAAAACAAGTTGAGATGAAACCACAAAATAAACAATTAATTATTGCAGATTGACATGACAACATGCTTTCACTTATCTATAGCAGGATATTGTATACTTACATTTAGCATTTTTCATGGTTTCGGGTACTATACTTGTACAACTTTACACAAACTTATGGATGTCAACTTAAATGGTAATTGTATCTTGCATTATTAACCAATATTATATTCAGCCTCATGCCTACACGTTTACATACACGACATTCAATGCAAAGCAAACCTCAAAAATGACATGGAGCAGCTGGGA
Organism: Lathyrus tuberosus; assembly: GCA_022829125.1. Classification (NCBI taxonomy): domain Eukaryota; kingdom Viridiplantae; phylum Streptophyta; class Magnoliopsida; order Fabales; family Fabaceae; genus Lathyrus; species Lathyrus tuberosus. Next base: position 1,487,755 of record JALAZF010000414.1, on the reverse strand, counting down.
AAAAAGGATTATAGGTGATACTCTGGGGTTTGTAGCAGCAAGTTACCCCTGCTCTGATGGATGTGCAACAGAAATATAAACACAATAACCAATGCATAATATGATAAAGTTGATTCACAGTGAAAACCAAAATGAAAAACAAAATAGTTGTATATGGAAGTGTCTACAATCTTAGTAAAATTAGAGCATGAAAGTTATTGATAAAATTTGTATATGGGAATTTCATATTAAGTGATAGAAAATATTTGTAATAGAAATTCAATATCCAATAAGGTATTATGTTTGAAATAACAATAATTGTCACAATTGCAATTGCAAATTGATTTCAAATATACATCACGGACCCCAAAATGATCCCACCTTTTTTGCTTTTAATTTTCTTTATTTTATAATAATTCACACACATTGATATAGTATGGCTTCATAGTTTTTATAAAATAATTTAAAAAAATTAATTGTAGTTTATTCCTAAATAAATTTTTAATATAATTATTAATCCTACTAATATAATTATAAATATTATTGATATGTTACTATTATAACTTTTATAAAGAATACTAAAACAAAAATAATATTTATAAATGGGAAAACAAATTTTTGGTTGATCAAAATATTTTTTATACGGAAAATATTGTATTTATCATTCAAATATTATTCCTGACAAATATATTATTGATCCAAATATTTTTTATTAAAAATGTTATTGTTATAAACGAGAACAATTTTACTATTGATTCAACTAATTTTAAAAATATTTAAAAAAATAATAATAATTATAAACGGGAAAATATGTTTTTCTTTTAAAAATAAAAAAAATATTATTTTATATATGGGAAAATATGTTTTTCTTTAAAAAAAAAAAAATAATAATAATAATAGTGTACATATAATATTATTTTAAGAAAAAAAATAAGTTTTTCTTTTAAAAATATAAAATTTTGTTAATAAAACAATATTATTTTTCTGATTTACAATTTTATTACATTTTAAAATAATTATATTGTTCATTAAAATAATTTTATATATGGAACAAAATATTAAAACTAATTTATTATCTCTTTTAAATATAATAAACTATTTTAGTTAGGCAATTTTATCTTTTTTCCATTTCATTTTTCTTATTATATTATTACATTTTAAAAACTAAAGCATACGTACCACACCAGTACTCGTGCGAACGCATGGCCGCACGGGTAACACACTAGTATCGTGTGAACGCACGGGTAATCATACTAAAATCCGTGCGAACGCACGGGTTTTTACTTTTTTGTTCAGTTAAAGAAAATAAATGTTAAATTTATACCATTTGTACTACTGACTTTTCATTTTTTTTATATTTTAGACCGTAGTAAATGTTAATTATAATTTTGAATATTTATTTGTCTCATTTATTGAACTTTATAAACCCTTTTATTATAACTCTATCAACCCTAAAAAAACATTTTTTTTTATTTTCATAATTTTTTTTACAAAGTATGTGTTTAATAGTTTTTCTTAACAATAGTTGTTTTTAAAAACTCATACAATTATCTTTCAGTCCATTTTTTATTTTTTCCAATAATATTTTGATATTTTCTAATTTGTTTAAATTTTTATGATAAACTAATGACAATTCCGCGGTCCACAGCGGTATCCGTGCGGACGCACGGATATCCCACCGGTATAAATTAAATGTTGCGCACCTAGAGATTATACCTCAGATGTTAGGTTGGCTGAGGTGTAAGCTTTGTATAAAATATATTATTTGTTATAGTAATCACTGGGTGCATGTAGGTTCTCATAAAAAGTCTCACCTCTTCAAAAAAATTATCCGAACAGGAGAGCTCATGTAGATATTTAGAAGGTATTATTACAGGAAAAACACCATAGGAATCCTCCATACCGCCTTCGGAAAAACCTCCTACCTATAAATCTATAGATCAAGTCACCTCAGGTCAATTTTAATCTTGCCTAAATCAACATTGTGTTTTTTTTATTTAGGAGCTGGTGGGGTGGCTTCACAACAAAAATTGATGTTCCTTTTCTAGGAAACCCAGCAAACCAAAAATGTCACTTTTTTGGTTAAATGCTCTCACTTTGCCTCTCCTGGATTTCTCCTTCTCTAACATCACCTTCCTTTGAGACATTGTTGATGGAGCAATCTTTTCTACAAAGAGTAACATTAAAAGAGATAGAAGAGAATAGATAAATACCTAGAACACTAAAATCTTATAAAGTAGTGTTCCAGATAAATTCACAATCCCTCAAGCTTGAGACTTGTAAGGGAGAAGTGAAACCAAGTCATATTGACTAGCAATTAATCTTATAAAGTGGTGTTCTATAGCACACTAAAATCTCATAGGGTATTTAAATAAAGATAGGATAAGTGAAACCAAGTCATATTAACTAGCTCGTCGTGGTATGTTGTGTGGGCAAAATCATTCAACTAGAAGGTTGACTCGATTTTGAGGCAAGAGGCTGACTAAGCTTTGATTCATAGAACAAGTTTAGGATATGAGTTCTGCGGGTGAGATCCAGATAAAAGAACAAGACAATAAATGACTGTAATGATGCAATAACCATAATGGTAAAGTCCATGAAAGAAGGGACAAGCAAGTGAAAGGAAATAACAATATATCAATCGATCAATTAAATATAAGGAATATCATTATAGTTATAAATAGAGAAAGAGAAAAGTATAGATGATATCACTTATTCACAAATAAGTTATCCAAAAATGATATTTTGACACCAATCCATACACCTACACCGTATGTACGGACGGTGAATAGGGTCGTTCGTACATGAACAGTACATGTCCGTACGGTGAATAGTAGTGTCCGTACATGAACAGTGTCGTCCGTGCTGTACGGAAATAGTGCATGAATAGTGCTTGTCCGTACATGAACAGTGTTGTCAGTGCATGAACAGTACCGTCCGTACCGTACGGAAATACGGTGTAGGTGTAAGAATGAGTGTCAAGATAGCATTGTTGTAAGTTATATTGAGGTTTTGTTTGTCCACTACAAGTAAGGTCATGGATAATGTATTTCTGCATGTACTATTATATATTTAATTAATTAATATTTATTTAATATAAGTGGATATCAGGATGTATCTATTTCAAAATAATGAGAAGTCTAATTGACCATCACAAAATATATATATATATATATATATATATATATATATATATATATATATATATATATATATATATATATATTTGTAAGCAAGTGATATATAGAAATTGAGTACAAAGGGTACTCCACCTGAATACAAAAACAACGGCCTAGACAGAAGGCCCGCCAAAACGAGAAAGAGATTACAAACCAAATACACCTAAGACAAATAAAATAAGGGGTCCTTGTCGAACTCGTATAAACTGCAGTTGGGGTGAGTAATTTCTCCCACAAAGGACCATCTCCATAAAGAAAGTTTAACCTTCCAAACAATATCCAAAATATTCCATGACTCGTTGCTGAAAATAATGTCGTTCCTAACCAACCCGATACTCCTACAAACCGCCAACCAAATACTACTTTCTTTTCCTCTCACTACGCCAAACAAGGGAAAAGATAGCGCTTTTTTTGGCCTATGACAGCGCTTAAAAGCGCTGTCTAAGCCTGCGCTGTCGTAGGTAAAGACAACGCTTTTTTATTTATGAAAAAGCGCTCTCTAAATGGGGACTTTAGACAGCGCTTTTAAAAGCGCTGTCTAATGTAACGTTTAAAATTTTAAAGAATTTTTTTATATACTTTAGAGAGCGCTTTTTTCTTCAAAAGCGCTCTATAAAGGGGGACTTTAGACAGCGCTTTTGAAAGTGCTGTCTAATGTATACGTATAATGATTTTTTTATATACCTTTAGAGAAAAACGCTCTTTAAAGGGGGACTTTAGACAGCGCTTTTAAAAGCGTTGTCTAATGTATAACTTTAGACATCGCTTTTTTCTCAAAAGCGTTGTCTTTTGTCTACGTATAATTTTGAAGATTTTTTTTAAAAATCCCATTTTAACCAGTTTTATGCAGAAACCTGTATAATTCATATTTCCATAAACCTGTATAATTCACATTTCAATAAACCAGTATGGATACGCATTTCCATCAACAAATTCTATTTCAAAACTAGAATTTACATTAATGCAGAATTCGTACAAATTCTATAAACTAGAATTTGTACATTTCAATAAACTAGAATTTACATGCAGAATTCGCACAAATTCTATTGTATGGTTTCAAACCTGTATAGAATTTACATTTCAATAAACTAGAATTTACATTCACAAACACTACAACAAAAGCAAGTTATAACATCGCACCTTAGACAACGCTTTAATACAAAAGCGCTGCTATAAGTTAAAAACAGGGAAACTAGTCATTTAAAAAAAGAAAAGCGCAAAAAAATATAAGACCTTAGACAGCGCTTTGGTCAAAAGCGCTTTATAAGGTCTTATAAATTTTAAAAATAAATTTAATGGAAAATATTAGACAGCGCTTTATTTAAAAGCGCTTTCTAAGGTCTTATAAATTTAAAAAAAATATAAGACCTTAGACAGCGCTTCGGTAAAAAGCGCTTTCTAAAGTTTTATTAATTTTTTAAAAAAAATTAAAGAAAAATATTAGACAGCGCTTCCCTTTAAAGCGCTTTCTAAGGTCTTAAAAATAAAAAATAAAATAAAATCAAAAGCGCTGTCTAAGGTCAACCTTAGAAAGCGCTTTTAAAAGCGCTGTCTAAGATCCACCTTAGAAAGCGCTTTTATGAAAAGCGCTGTCTAAGGTCTAATTAAATTAAAATATATGAATAGTCAGTATTCATTTTCATATTTCCGCTCTTTCTTCTCCCCTTGCGAACTGAGCTCAAAACCCTTGCGATCTGAGCTCAAAACCCTTGCGAACTCAAACCTTCACCGTCAACCGTCCTCCACCGTGTCGTCGTTCATTGTTGTCGTCGTTGCATTGTCGTCCGTCCGTTGTCGTCGTTGTATTGCCGTCCGTTGCGAACTCATTGTCGTCGTTCGTTTCTGCTTTTTGTAACTGATACATTTCGTTCTTGCATTGCCGTTGTTACCGTCGTTAAAGGTACGTCGTTGTTGTGAAGAATAGGGTTTTGTTGCTTTACATTGTTGTTGTAGGGTTTTGTTGCTTTACAATGTTGTAGTGAATGAGTATGTTTGATGAGTTTTGTTAATGAAGTTTTGTTGCTTTACACTATTTCTTTACAACGATTTCAACACAACTTTTCTTTCTACTCCGTATTCTGTTGCTTCAATTTCACGTCCACTATTACGTACGGATAACATGAAATGAAGAAGAAAACCAATAGTTTCTTTGCTCAAAATATAAAGTATGTGAATATATTATTCACATGAAGCTCTGATTACTGGTATCGCCTGCACTGTTATCATAAAAAAAATAAAACTTTAGGATTTTGATAAAAACCATTTAACTATATTTCATTTACAATTTTGCTTTTAAATCAATGTATCATTTATGCAATATATGCTCATAAATTGGTAATACCTCTTGCGCTTGGTTTTGGAGTTACTAGAGGATGGAGAGTTAGCATGCCAATTCCTTTTCCTTTGATTGATGAACCAATTGTTTATCTGCTTTAATTGCAAGCCTGTTTCCTGAACCAGTCTAGCTTTGTCTTCCTCTTATATATACAAAACAGCACAAAGCATGAGAAGAGGCAGCATAGAGATATATCATATATGTATGGATATTAACATTGATGAGAGCATACAGTAGGATAGGGCCATTTTGGTTTGACTTTGATTTGACTGTGGTCTGATTTCTCTATAAAGACTTTAATGATGTACTTTAGGATCATATATTAAACAATATTATTTACTCGTTTTGAAACTGATGATGCTAGCGGTATGTAAACTCTCTTTCTTCTTTAGGAGGATTATTTATATATTCTTCTTTGTCATTAAAACATAAGAAATTCAACCAATTACATATCAAACACTATCAAATTTGTTCATTTCTTGATTAATATGGTTGAATTAATGTTATTTTGTTGACCCTAATAAGTAGGAAAACCATGGATAAAAAATGGATGGATGCCGATCGATTGTCCAAAGAGTACGAGAATGGGGTATTGGATTTCGTTAAGTTTGTTGTTCAACACGCTGACGCTGAAAAGCTCAATCGAATAAAATGTCCTTGCTTGGGTTGTTGTTATGTGGGTAGGGTTGACGCAGATGGATTGAAATTGCATTTACTGATGAATGGAATTGATCGAAGTTATAAGTGTTGGATACATCATGGTGAGAAAATTAACGAGAATGTTGAACCGACGGGGAAAAGTAATACGACCTATGCTTCAGATGACAAAAACACGGAAACATACGATTGTGATCGAGTCGAAGAGATTGCAGAAGCAGTTGTAGAAGATCTTCATGATTGTCCCGAAATGTTTGGGAGGTTGGTAAGCGATGCAGAGAAACCGCTCTATCAAGGTTGCACTAAATTCACAAGACTGTCTGCAGTATTGAAGTTGTACAACTTAAAGGCGGGCAATGGATGGTCGGATAAAAGTTTCACAGAGTTGTTGGCCCTTTTGAGAGAAATGCTACCGGAGGATAATGTTCTTCCCAATCAAACCTATGAGGCCAAAAAAATGTTGTGCTCTATTGGCATGAGCTATGATAAGATACATGCTTGTCCAAACGATTGCGTTTTGTTTCAAAACGAATATGCATCGTTAACTGAGTGCCCTAAATGCGGTTTGTCTCGATATAAGAAAAAATTGTCTCCAGCCAAGGTCTTATGGTATTTTCCTATAATACCGAGATTTAGGCGCATGTTTCGTAGTGAAACCGATGCAAGACACCTGACTTGGCATGCAGATGAAAGAATTATTGATGGAAAGTTGCGACATCCGGCTGATTCACCACAGTGGTCGAAAATTGATAATGATTATCCTGACTTTGGAGAAGAAGCAAGAAACCTTCGCTTGGCATTATCTACTGATGGAATGAACCCGCATGGTCTTCAAAGTATCTCACATACCACATGGCCTGTGATTCTTATGATTTATAACCTACCTCCGTCGCTATGCATGAAGCGTAAGTACATGATGTTATCTATGTTAATCTCTGGGCCTAAACAACCAGGGAATGACATAGACGTATACTTGACACCTTTGATCGAAGATTTAAAGATATTGTGGGAGAACGGTGTGGAGGTTTATGATGGATATAGGAAAGAAAGTTTCAATTTGAGGGCGATGTTGTTTGGCACAATTAATGATTTTCCAGCTTACGGGAATCTATCAGGGTACAGCATAAAAGGTGAAAGAGCGTGTCCTATTTGTGAAGATAAAACAGTTTCGAAGCGATTGGAGTTTGGTCATAAGAATGTCTTTCTCGGTCATCGTAGATTCTTAAATGCCAAACATCACTACCGTGGGTGGAGACAAGAATTCAATGGAGACACCGAACAAGGTAGAGCTCCACCTATGTTGTCAGGTGACCAAGTTTTTAAAAAGGTGAAAGATATGCGTACTGAGTTTGGCAAACCTTTTGCACATAAGGTTGTCAAAGGTGGGTGGAAAAAGAGGTCGATATTTTTTGAATTGCCATATTGGAAGTCTTTGTATGTGAGACATTTTCTCGATGTTATGCATATTGAGAAAAATGTATTTGAAAGTGTTATTGGTACGTTACTCAATATAAAAGGAAAGACTAAGGATGGCCTTAAAGCAAGAAAAGACTTGGTAGCGATGGGGATTAGAACTGAATTAGCACCCGTGAAGAAAGGAAGACGAACATATCTACCACCTGCTGCTTTTACTCTGTCTAGAAAGGAGAAGAAAATATTGTGTAAGTTTCTGAGTGGAGTTAAAGTTCCAGAAGGATACTCTTCAGATGTCAGAAGACTTGTGTCTATGAAAGACCTCACATTGAAGAGTTTAAAGACACACGACTGCCATGTTATAATGGAACACTTTCTACCAATAGGTATAAGTTCTATTTTGCCAGTGAAAGTAAGAAGCGCCATAACTAATTTGTGTTTTTTCTTTAGGTCAAATTGTAGTAAGGTAATCGATCCCGATATCTTACCAACACTACAAAAAGAGATAGTTATTACCTTGTGTGAGCTTGAAATGTATTTTCCTCCCTCTTTTTTTGACATAATGGTACATCTAGTTGTTCATCTTGTGAAAGAGACACAGTTGTGTGGACCAGCTTATATGAGATGGATGTACCCTGCTGAACGTTATATGAAAATATTAAAAGGGTACGTGAAAAGCCGAAGTCGACCAGAGGGGTGTATTATTGAACGATACATTGTTGAAGAAGCGGTTGAGTTTTGTACTGAATATTTGTCCAATGTTCAGTCGATTGGACTCCCCAAAGCTCATATTTTTGAAAAAAAGGATGGTAAAAAATTAATTGGAAATAAAATTGTGACAGTGTCAAGGGATGAACGGGATCAAGTGCATTTGTATGTTCTGCACAATGATAATGAGGTTGAGCCATATGTTGAGATGCACAAGGATGTACTCCGAAGGTTAAATCAGAACAGAAATGAAAATTGGATAGTACGAGAGCATAATCAAAGTTTCATACGATGGTTAAAGGATCATATTTATTCGAAGCGCTCTTCAGATCCTGCTTCAGTAACAAAAAGGTTGAGATGTTTGACATATGGTCCAAGTTTGCATGTGTAATCTCATAGCGCATACGCAATTAATGGATACACATTTTATACCAAAGAACAAGACGATAAAAGTACTATGCAAAATAGTGGTGTCACCGTCCTAGCTGAAGCAATGCACATATCAAGTATGAAGGACTTATACCCCAAATATGCAAATCTGTCATATTTTGGAGTTATTGAGCACATTTGGGTGCTTGATTACGAGAAGTTTCAGATTCCAATCTTTGGTTGCAAGTGGGTAAATAGTAGTGGCATACGAATGGATAAGTCTGGATTTTTGCAAGTGGATTTTAATAGGGTGGGGTACAAAGATGAGCCTTTTATTCTAGCATCTCAAGCTAGACAAGTGTTCCATGTCACTGACCCGACGAGTACGATATGGTCTATAGTGCTTCTATCTAACAAAGTGGTTGATGATAGCGGTGTAGATCAATGTGATATTGATGTTGAGAATGAGTCATGCATTAGACGGAATGAGTTGAATAGAAATGATCAAGATGAGGATCTTATAGCGGATGAGTCATATATCAGAAATGACCATAACGAGGGAATTTGGATCCATTCATCCGTCCGCATTGCTAAGAAACAAGTAATTCATATTCCAACCAAGAAAAGAAAGAGATGTTAGTGAAAGAGGTAAAATTTGTTATATACTTGATTTCTTTATTATATTTCTATTCAACTTATGAGTTATTTTAATATTAACACATATCTCTCATGTCTAATGAAATAGTTAAAACTAAATCAAACTATGTTATATTATTATGTAGTACTTTGAAGAATGCAAGTGTGCTCATTACTCAATTTCTCAATTGGATGAAATTAAAGAGGATTGGTGTCAATACATTATGGAGATCGGAATTTTACAAGGTATAATATTGTACTCTTACTTTAATTGATGAGAATTTAAATATGTGTAACTTTGTTTATGTATTCTTTTAATTGAATTACCATCTTTGTGTTTTCAGGACCTATAATGTAGATTTGAAGCAATGCTTTGGTTGGATGCAAAAGTACTAGTATAAGTAATATGTGCTTTGTAGAAAAAATGTAATGATTTGTAATTATAAATAGGTGTATATATAATTTTGGTTTGTAATTTTAAATATATATATTGGTTTAAATTGCCAATTGTTTTGGATATATAATTTTGGTGTAAATTGGTACATTTAAATAGGATAAATTGGATTAATTTGAATCTCCAAATTGTGGTATTTTTCTGAAAAAAATTGCTGGTTGAAAAACAGGTCAAATTCTGGTTGAAAAAACCTGGTAAAAATTGTGGTTTAAAAAAATTTATATAAAATTTTTCATATACCTTAGACAGCGCTTTTGGTGAAAGCGCTGTCTAAGGTGGGGATTAGAAAGCGCTTTTGACAAAAGCGCTGTCTAAGGTAGACCTTAGAAAGCGCTTTTACCAAAAGCGTTGTCTAAGGTATACCTAAAAAAGTTCAAAAAGGTTGACCTTAGACAGCGCTTTTGGAGAAAGCGCTGTCTAAGGTATACCAAAAAAATGTCAAAAAAGGTAAGGCTTAGAAAGCGCTTTTCCCAAAAGCGCTGTCTAAGGTATACCTTATAATGTCAAAAAGCGCTGTCTAAAGGTACCATAGACAGCGCTTTTCATTAAATATACCGCCCTTTAGACAGCGCTTTTGGTATTACCCAAAGCGCTGTCTAAACCTATAGCAGCGCAGGTTTAGACAGCGCTTAAAAGCGCTGTCTAAGGGCAAAAAAAGCGCTGTCTAAGGTCTTATCTGTTGTAGTGAAAACTATACATTCAAGAAAGAATTATTCTTGCAATAAAAAATTCGCACAATTCCTCCTTAGTATCTTGCAATTGTTTCCTCGTGTAATAAGGACACGTCATATCATCGAAATACTACATAACAAAACAAAATACACATTATTTAGTTAAAAATAATAAATTATATGACATATCCGATAAATATTAAAATAAATCCTAAGTTATAAAACCATGCATACCGTAATAGGAATCTCCAATTGTCCCATTTGAAGGATTTCTCTCATGAACCTCAAAACGAAGTACCCGCAGTCTATGCCATTACGCTGACGAGGGCACTACACATAGACAAACAAATAAGAAATAATATATAGATGTTTTGTGTTATCAAGTAGCATCACTAATAAGCAATATTGTGAAAATTAATATACCTCCACTTTGACCCATGTAATATTGGTTGCTCTAGCCCGTGCTACTCGTGCGTATCTTCCTGGTTACTAGACATTTGACCTGTAAGAAAGAAAAAAACAGAAATTAAATGACAAATATAAAAATCCATAATCCTAATCCATTGAATGATATAAGCTATATTGAATGATATAAGCTATAATTTTACAACTAGTACCTTTTTCACTAACGTCTCTTTCTTTTCTTGTTTGGAGTATGTTCTACCCGTCTCTTAACAACACGGACGGTTGGATTGATCCAAATACCTTTCTAGTATATGATTCATTCACTATAATATTTTCATCTTGATCATTTCTAGTAAATGATTCAATATCAACATCAATATCACCTTGATCTCCAACGTTTTCATCAATTACTTTGTTAGATAAAAGCACTATAGACCATTTTGTACTTGTCGGATCAGTGACATAGAACACTTGTTTAGCTTGAGAGGCTAGAATAAAAGGCTCATCTTTGTACCCCACCCTATTAAGATCCACTTGCAAAAATCCTGACTTACCCATTCGTACACCATTATTATTTTCAACCCACTTGCAACGAAATATAGGAATCTGAAACTTCTCATAATCAAACACCCAAATGCGCTCGATAACCCCAAAATATGACAGATTTGCAAATTTGGGGTTTAAGTCTTTCACACTTGAAATGTGCATTGCTTCAGCTACCACGATGACACCACTATTTTGCATAGTACTTTTATCATCTTGTTCTTTGGTATAAAATGTGTATCCATTAATTGCGTATGCGCTATAAGAAAACACGACCATACTTGGACCATATGCTACACATCTCAACCTTTCTGTTATTCAAGCGCGGTCTGAATAATACTTTGAATAAATATGATCCTTAAACCAAGGTATGAAACTTCGATTGTGCTCTCGTACTATCTAATTCTCATTTCTATTCGGATTTAAACCTCGGAGAACATCCTTGTACATTTCAACATACGGCTCAACCTCATTCTCATTGTGCAGAACATACAAATGCACTTGATCCCGTTCGACCCTTGATATTGTCACAACTTCATTTCTAATTAACTTTTTTCCTTCTTTTTTTTCGACAATATGAGATTTGGGGAGTCCAATTGATTGTACATTGGACAGATATTCAGTACAAAACTCAACCGCTTCTTCAACAATGTATCGTTCGGCAATACAACCCTCTGGTCGACTTCGGTTTTTCACATACCCTTTTAATATTCTCATATAACGTTCAGCATGGTACATCCATCTCATATAATCCGGTCCACACAATTGTGTCTCTTTCACCAGATGAACAACTATATGAACCATTATGTCAAAAAACGAGGGAGGAAAATACATTTCAAGATCACACAAAGTAATAACTATTTCTTTTTGCAATGTTGGTAAGATCGCATGATCGATCACCTAACTGCAAATTGACTTGAAGAAAAAACACAATTTAGTTATTGCGCTTCTTACTTTTTCTGGCAGAATAGAACGTATACCTATTGGTAGAAAATGTTCCATTATAACATGGCAGTCATGCGTCTTTAAACTCTTTAACTTGAGGTCTTTCATAGACACAAGTCTTCTAATATCTGAAGAGTATCCTTCTGGAAATTTAACTTCACTTAGAAACTTACACAATACTTTTTTCTCCTTTCTAGATAGAGTATACGCAGCAGGTGGTAGATATGTTCGTTTTCCTTTCTTCAAGGGTCCTAATTCAGTTCCTATCCCCATATGTACCAAGTCCTTTCTTGCTTTAAGGCCATCCTTAGATTTTCCTAGTATATTGAGTAACGTACTAATAACACTGTCAAATACATTTTTTTCAATATGCATAACATCGAGAAAATGTCTTACATACAACGACTTCCAATATGGCAGTTAAAAAAAAATTGACCTCTTCTTCCACCCACTCTTGACAAGTGTATGTGCAAAAGGCTTTCCAAACTGAGTTCTCACATCTTTCACCTTTTCAAAAATTTGATCACCTGTCAATATAGTTGGAGCTCTACCATGTTCTGGCTCTCCATTGAATGCTTTTCTCCACCCACGATAGTGATGATTAGAATTTAAGAATCTACGATGACCGAGAAAGACATTCTTCTGACCAAACTCCAATCGCGTCCAATCTGTTTTATCTTCACAAATAGGACACGCACATTGACCTTTTATGCTGTACCCTGATAGATTTTTGTATGCTGGAAAATCAATAATTGTGCCAAACAACATCGCCCTCAAGTTGAAACTTTCTTTCCTATACCCATCATAAACCTCCACACCGTTCTCCCACAAAAATTTTAAATCTTCGATTAAGGGTGCCAAGTATACGTCTATGTCATTCCCTGGTTGTCTAGGCCCAGAAATTAACATAGATAACATCATGTACTTACGCTTCATACATAGCCATGGAGGTAGGTTATAAATCATTATGATCACAGGCCAAGTGCTATGTGAGATACTTTGAATACCGTGTGGGTTCATTCCATCAGTAGATAATGCCAAGCGAAGGTTTCTTGCTTCTTTTCCAAATTCAGGATAATCATCATCAATTTTCATCCACTGTGGTGAATCTGCCGGATGTCGAAACTTTCCATCAGATCTTCTTCAAGTGCTTCTGCAATCTCTTCGACTCGATCATAATCGTATGTATCTGTGCCATTGTCGTATGAAGCGTAGGTCGTATTATCCCCCGATTCAAAATTCCAGTTAATTTTCTCACCATGCAAATTCCAACATGTATAACTTCTATCAATTCCACTCCTCAATAAATGCGATGCCAACTGAACCGCATCAACCCGACTCCCAAAACAGTAACCCAAGCAAGGACATATCATTCGACTGGGGTCTTTGGCGTGCGCAACAGCAAACTTAATAAATTTCGATACCCCATTGTCGTACTCTTTAGACAATCAACTTGAAGACATCCATTTCTTATCCATAGTTATACTAATTAAACTAAACAAAAACAAAAAGAAAAAATGTTATACATGTAGGGAAACGATCCGACTTTCACACTTTGAACACAAGTAACCCCTATACACGTATCATAAAATGAAATATCATTAATTGACCAATTATGAGTCATAACTTGATAAGTGGCAACATGTAATCACAAACAAGCAACAATTAGAGGTAAACACCTACATATTCCAAGTACTCAAGAGTAAAATAAATACTTTAGAATCACTAAGTTTAAAGAACAGATCAAAATACAAGAAGAAAGGTGAGAGACAACCATTAATATAAGCTCATTAACTTATAATATAACTTTAAAAACCACGAAAAATTATAATTTAAAGTATCAAAAAAATTCTCTCCTCAATAAGTATAAAGTAGACAATTAACTTATAACAAAAAGTCACAAGTTCTAGAAAATAAAAAGATGCATGGATACACATAAAAAAGAAAAAGGTTTACAATGAAATATTTGACCCTAAATCACACAAGTGTAGATATTTTAAAGTTGAATAGATCATCAAATGAAGTTCAACCCCATTTCTAATTCTTACAGTAAAACAAATACCCTCTTATTCACAACTCAATTATTTGTTTATCAAAAGTAAAATAAACTGACATTAATCTTTGAAAATCTCATAATCAACTTAAAAAATTCTGGGTACAGAGAACAGAAGCAACAACAACATTCTAATATAAGGCAACAACAACAGCAACACGACAACATCAACAACACGTACCTTATTCGTTTTCAGAGGATAAGAGAATAAGAACAACAACAACAACAACGTTTTCACGAATTGAATGCAACAATGACGACAACGGTGACGAAAATGGGAATGCAAGAACGACGGCAATGGCAATGCAAGAACGACGGCAAGGGTTTCAGTAGAAGAAACGGTCAAGAGAAGAAAATGAATAGAAGTGTCTGAAAATGTTTAGAAATTGTTTTATATTTTAATTCGTAAATGACCTTAGAGGGCGCTTTTAAGAAAGCGCTTTCTTATGTGCAACCTATAAGAGCGCTTCCCTTAGAAAGCGCTTTCTAAAGTGAAAAGAATTTAAGACCTATAAGAGCGCTTTTCTGAAAGCGCTTTCTAAGGTTAACTTTAAACAACGCTTTTTAAAAGCGCTGTCTAAAGTAATACCTATAACAGCGCTTTCCAAAAAAGCGCTTTCTAAGGTGGCATCCATTTATTGCATTTAACAGCGCTTTTTTAAAGCGCTTTCTAAAGCCTGTCTTTTACTGCGCTTTTTTTTAGCGAAATTTTTTTATTCTTTTTAGCAGCGCTTTTTTATAAAAGCACTGTCTTTTTGGTGCTGTCTATTCCTATTTTTGGCGTAGTGTCTCAATAAGAATCTCGATTTGCAAAAAGTGAACCATTGCATAAAACTACTCTTAATATCCAGATCCACATCAATAGAAGCACCAATCCAACTTGAAATATCCCTCCACACCAATTTAGCGATTGAACACTTTAACAACACATGCTCTACGATTTCGGGAACCAAAGAGCAGAAAGAACAAACCGTATCGTTAAAATCACTAATAATACCTATATTAAATAGAGATACCTTCGTTGGTAATTTATTCATGAAACACCGCCAACCGAAAGCTTTGATTTTAATAGGGACCGACGCTTTCCACACTAACTTCAAAGCCGAATCGCACCGATTTAAAGGACCCAACGACGTGGACAGAGAAGAAGCTAGAGCATAATAAGACCTGACCGAAAAAACTTCGTCGCCCTCCAACAGCCACGACACCGAGTCCTTCGTATCACCCATCGGATGAAACCGAAGCAAGAAGTTCCTGATATCAATATTCTCTGCCAAATTTCCCGTCACCGCACCTGCATAAAAAGGAACAACAGGACCATAGTCCTCCAAACTAGCGTCCAGGAAACAATTATGTTCAGAAACCATAGCAGTAACAAAGCCACTGCCCATCTCAACTCCGATGCTAGCAGCAAGCGCACCAGGAGCAAATTCTTCGGCGACAACAGTACCCAACGTGTACAAGCCAGAAAACGCAACATCCTGAGAAATGCCAACAGTCTCCCGCGAAACCTGTTGAGAATTACCAAAATTCTGGGCCTGAAAGCCCAGATCCCCCCATCGCCATTGTCCCTCCATCCACCCTCCCATCGCCGCAACCGAAACGTTATGGAGCCTCGAAGCCACGAACTCTTCCGGGAACAAACGCGAGAGCAGTCCACTACCGGTCCAGTTAGAATTCCAGAAGTCCGTTCCATATCCATTACCCAAAGTCACAATACAGTTATTCACCAGAAAATCATCCTAGATGTTTTTCCTGATAGATAGAAGATCAGAGAACCAAGGAGAACAATACAGCCTAGAACTCACTTCTGACTTGCCACCCCACATCAACAACCTAATATCACCATATCTAGCCTTAAGAATTTGAAACCACAAGTCATCAGAACCGATAATAATTCTCCACCTTCATTTCTGAAGGAGAGCCTCGTTGAACACATCCAGTCTCTTCAAATTTAAACCACCTTTGATGAGAGGCAAACAAAGCTCATTCCACTTCATCCAATGAATTCTACGCTTATGGATCAAACTTCCCCAGAGAAATCTACCTTGAATTCTCATCATCTCCTTCCAAATATAAACCGGGGCTTTGAAAAATGAGAGATGGAAAATAGACAAACTGCTAAGGACAGATTTAATAAGTGTGATTCGACCTCCAAACGACAAAAACCGACCCTGCCAAGAGGAAAGTCTTTTACTAAATTTAAAAAGCAAAGTCTTCCATGATGCAATCCTCCTAGGATTAGATCCAATTGGGATACCAAGAAAAGAGAATTGATGAGATTCTCTTTTGCAATAAAGGAAGTAAGCCGCGGCCTCGAGGAAACTGTCGCTAACATTTATACCGATAAGTTTACTTTTGTGAAAATTAATTCCAAGGCCCGAGACTAATTCAAAAGCTCTAAGCACCGCCTTTATAGCCCACAAATGTCTCCATCCTCCATCGTCAACCATTAAAGTATCGTCCGCATATTGTAAAACGTCCACAACACACTTCCGATTTATGTTGAAACTGGCATAATCACCCAACACAACTGAATTCTGGATCAGCCCCGACAATCCCTCGGCCACCAAAACAAATAAAAAAGGGGATGACGGATCTCCTTGCCTTAGACCTCTCCCCACCTCAAACTGCCTCGTGGGACACCCATTAACCAACATAGACATCTTACTAGAAAAAATCAGTTTTTCCATCCACCCCATCCAAATTTCGCCAAACCCCATTCTTCTCAACATGTATCTCAAGAAACCCCAAGAGACTTTATCGTACACCTTTTCGAAATCCACTTTAAAGAGGCTGCATTGTTTCTTCTCCTTGATAGCATAATCTACTAACTCATTGGCCACTAAGACCCCATCAAGTAATTGGCGACCCGGAACGAAAGCAGTTTGGCAAGGACAAATAATGGAACTCAGAATCTGCTTCAATCTAGAAGATAAAAGCTTAGCCAAAGCCTTGTAAAGGCAGCCCACAAGGCATATCGGCCTATAATCATCGAGACCTAACGGGTTATCACATTTTGGGATCAAAGTCAAAAAAGAGGAGACAATGGATTTGGATAAAGCTGTCCCGATGTGAAAATCTGAGAAAAAGCGAAAGAAATCAACTTTTAAGAAAGACCAACATTTCTTGATAAAAGTGAAAGAGTATCCGTATGGCCCGGGACTCTTAGATCCGCCACAACTCCAAATCGCATCCTTTATCTCCTCCTCGGAGAAAGGGGCTTCCAACAAAGCTTTCTCCGCGAGAGAGATAGAGTTGAAATGGACACCATCAAGGGTGGGTCTATTAATCTCCGGATCCAAAAATTTCCTCGAAAAGTGATCAAACACTTCCTCCTTCACCTCATTAACCGTGTCCACTAAACCATCTTCCGTCATAATAGACCCCAAGTAGTTACGTCTTCTCCTCTCTTTCAAGATGCTATGAAAAAAACTACTATTCTCATCTCCATCATTTAACCACTTCAATCTAGCCTTTTGAATTAACATATTTTCCTTAATTCTCAAGTTCGTCCAAAACCGACTAGTCGCCTCCTTACGGATACCATTGATAGAATCCACTTGCGAAACATCACAATAAGCTAGAGAATCATCCCCTTCATTAATCCCCTTCACGCCCTTATCTACTTCCAAATCCTATTTTCCAAACACTTCGACATTCCACCTACGAAGGCTAACTTTAAGAAGAAGGAGCTTCTCTTTAAGAACAAAATCACTCCTTCCATGAACTACTAAACACTTCCATTCTTTCTCGACGAAAGGAATGAAATTTTTGTCATTAAACCATTCGTTGTTCACCCTAAACGGTTTCGGCCCCCAGTCGGAAGAATCCACCAACAACCAAATCGGACTATGATCCAAAATGTCCCTCAAGCCGATCAATTGGCCCACCACACCCCAATTAAGAATCACCCCTTCAGAAATAAGGAAGCGGTCTATTCTACTCATCGATAACCCATCGCTGCTAATCCACAAAAATCTCTTCCCCTTACAAGGAACATCAATCAAATCACATTCAGAAATAAAGTCCGAAAACTCCCTCATTTCGACGGACCTACTGTTCCCCGATCTACCTTTCCACTCTCCCCGGTTGGATATAGCATTAAAATCACCTCCGAAACACCACTCGCCATCAACAAATCTAGATTTTAATTCAACTAAATCTTTCCACATCTTCCTCTTCAGCCTCAAATCACATGACGAATACACGTTAATTATATAATAAACACGTTGTCTCCACATCACCTTCACCCCAATGAACCCATCCCCTCTAAAGCTGCACTGCACCTCCAAGTTCGGTTTCCACAGAATAATGAGACCCCCAGAAGCTCCATTAGCCCCTGAATAGGACCACCCAATGTCACCACCATTCCAAAAACTTCTCGCAATCTCCTCCGTTAAAAACTGTAATTTAGACTCTTGAATAAGAAAAAAAATTTGCATTACCTTTCGAGACAATCATACTTACCCGTTTCCTCTTCAGTAAACTACTGCCCCCTCTGATATTGAGCGAACCTATAATCATTTTTTCACATCAATGTTAACCATCCCACCTTCTTTAACTTCCCTGTTACCTCTCTCCAACTCATCCAATTTTGCAACGTAATCCACTTTCGACTCTGAAACAGCCACCCAAGATTAACAAGTGCCTCCCACAGCTTGTCCCCCACCCTCGAACTCATGTTATCCCATAGCCTTGTGTTATTTCTGACTATGCCCGACTCCTCCAAAAAGTCGCCGTGAAAATGAGACACCGAAACTCCATGGTTGCTAAACCTGCCTACCTGCAAACCAAACTTTGTAAAAGCACTATCAGAATGTTTCGACTCAGTTAGAAACGAAGATTTCCTCTCAATGTTCTTAGTGGGCCTCCTATTACTTTTGCTCTTACTAGGCCCACTTAAACCATCCAATATTTTGAACTTTATTTTTTTACGAGATGCTATTATATTACCTTGGGCCCCACCATCGATATCTTCCACGTTGACCGAAGTTGAAAAAGAGTCCATCCTTTTGCAACCTAGGATGTAGTTACTCAAATCAGCTTTATCAATACTAATCATAGCCAACACCTGATTATGTTTTGCCAAACTGATTGCCTCGTGTTGCGGTGAAAATTGGATAACAAGCTATTAATTAACTTGCATCATTTTCTTTTACAACCGACTTTGATTTATCCAAAGGAAAGGTTCAAGATCGTTAAAAAACCTAAAGGGGGGAGATCTAAGGTTCGGGGGTTGGTTATACTAATGGAAGGTATTAGCACCCTAAGTATCTATAGTACTCTACAGGAACCTCTGGTTTTAATTTGTGTTATTCTATGTTTGCTTGCTAAGATATCTATGCTAAGACGTCACGTCTTGTGCCTACGTATTTGACTAAAGAATCAGAGCCACCGTAGTTCACCTAACTAAGGGTGAAAGAAAAAAAACATTGACTATGGCCAACGTTCCAAAGGGAATGAGCATAAGCTCACGTAGAGTCCATGATAACTCTCTAAGTCTGCGTTAAGAAGGGAGGAAGTGAATTCTCATGATAGTGAGAACCACACAGAGTTCATGATAACTCTGTAAGTCTGAGTAAAAGGTAAAGTGAGTTCTCATGATAGTGAGAATCACATGGAGTTCGTGATAACTCCATCCTATTACTAAACTATGAGGGAAACGGCTCTTATGAGGCCAAGGATGAAACGGGAATGGATTGTGACTTAGGAGTCAAAGTAAAGATCTTTCCTTTGGAAGGAGGTTCAAGAATCAAGTATGAATATACAGTGAACAAAAGTATAATCAAGATAGTATGAACAAAGTAATATGAACATGGTAATAATCAAAACATCAAAATTAAATGATAATAAATCAAAGAATGATGGTAACCACATAGTATCATGTTTATCATGCTAACATGCCAAGAAACAATGTCAAGCAAACATATATACAAGCAGATAAAAAATGCATCAATGTAAATGAGCAATAGATAGAAAGATCTAACCCAAAATAGAGAGCATGCTGGTGAGCCACTGACGAACCAAGATCAAAGCCTCCACTCCAAGAGCATAGGGTAAAGAGTCCTAAATCTAAGTCCTCAGTCCAAAACTCAGAATAGTAACCACAGTCCGGTCAATTGAGTTTTTTAGGGTTTCGATATTTATTAGTGTGTTTTAAATGAACAAATAAAATGAACAATATACACAAGATATAAATATGAACAATGATAATATTAACAAGGATAATAATCGACATAAAGAATAAATCAAGATATATATATATATTGACTGAAAGGAACTTTAGTGATTGTTGATTAATTTATGGGATTGATGAATCCGGTCCAATGTAGTGCTGATCCATCGTAGTACAGTCTATGAGGAAAACTATACTATAGGAGGATGCACAATCGATCTTTGTGTTAAGACACGATGGAGAAATGATATAGAGGATTATTCTACGATGAAATCGTGCCACACGAAAAGAAAAGGTAAAGACCTTGTCTTAATCACAAACTCTTGTTGATTAGTCGAAGGTAACCTATCACGATCTCAAAGTATAGAAAGAGATCTCGATGATCACTCACTACAGATTTGAAATAATGAAAGTTTGTCGCTTCGCTAACAACGTTCGTGAATAGAAAGACTTCATCGGTCAAAAATGAAAATGAAGATATAAGAAAATACAGAATGAAGTAGAAATAAAGTCGGTCTCGTCTTAATCATGATTTAATCGAGAAACCGATAATCTATGATATTCGACTTTCATCGACCGGTAAAATAAAAGAATTTGCCTCATATATATCACGATTTAGTGATTTGAAATAAATCGATAAAAGTTGTGATTTTGCAATATCATCGGCCCAAAACAATAATGGGCTCAAAGTGAAAAACAAAGTTGGTCTCGTATTTAATCAAGACTTATATCGGTAAACCGATAATCTCGATATTTAACTTTCATCAACCAATAAAAATAACTAAAAGGAGGCCTCATACTAATCAAGAAATTTATTGATTTTGATAAATCAACAAAACATGATTTTTGTGAGATCATTGGCCAATAAAAAAAATGAAATTGAAATGAAACATAAAGTTGGTCTAGTCTAAATTAAGATTTTAAATCGATAAAATCGATAAATCTTTGATTAAACTCTCATTGACCAAAAAATAGAAAATAGGCCTCATATAAAATCAAGATATTTAATGACTTGAAATAAGTCAATAAAATCAAGAATTCTTTTATGTCATAGGCCCCGAAAAAAGAAAAAAGAAAATGTGAGTAGAGTCAAAACCTAAAATAGTCAATCAAGATTAAACTAAGAGTCAGCAATTTAAAACTACAATATTTAGAAAATATTTTGAAACAACATAAAGGGGTTGCAGAATTAAAAGTAGGTGTTCATAAAAACCAACGGGCCTAAATCCAAATGAAACGCATGGCCAAGCTCATCCAGTTAAAAAAACAATAATATCCATCAGTTTTAAAACTAAAAAAAAAAACAAGCACAATTTATTTTAAAACAAAATCAAATAAATGAAAATAAGACCTATCCCATCTAAACCCAACGTGGCATCATCATGATCTGCCAATATCACACTTAACCATTCCCCTTTTTATTTTTAAACCCAAAAAATGTTAGAAGAACCGGTCAAACAAACAACATGGGCCACAAAAAAAAATCCAATTGAAACAAGGGCACCATTTGAAAATGTAAAGCAAGATGGTTTTAATGGAACAAAATAAATCGCTCAGAAAAGCATCGCTTTTGTCATCGCCTCTCAATGTCATCTCGGTTCTCTCTGCTCACTCGGCCTATCACTCTCTTTCTTCGCGACGACGCGATGGTTATGGTGGTGTTCAGTGGCGGTTTGAAGAAGTTATTTGGTAATGGTGGATTGTGGTTTCGATTCACAGTGTCCGCAGTGGGTTGTTGAAGAGAGGTTGAAAAATACTCACGGCGGAGGTGGGAGAAAAAGAAGGTTGTAGGTAGTTGGATGTTTGAAGAGAATGATTTGGGATTGGAAAAGGAGAGGCGCTGGGTTGTTTCGATGATGGTTTGTATTTGGTTTGGTGGAACTTCGACTTAGCCTTCTCCTTCTCATTCGGTTTTGGTTTCTGAGATGGTTTTGAACGGTGAGTTTCAAGGTTAAAGGTCAGAGGTTTATGCGATTGGGTGATTTGTGTTGTTTGAAAGTGAGGATTGAAGATGGTTTATGAAGGTGATTCGGTTTTGGTTCGAGCCTTGTGGTGATTTTGTTGTACGGTGGTGATGATGAAAGGTGGTGGGTCACCGGAAATCAAAACGAGGGCGGAGAAGAAGGGTATGAAAGATGATGGTGAGGGTTACAGAGTTGTTGTTGTTTAAGGTAGAAGAAGTTAAGGTGATTTATGGTGGAAAGGGTTGAAAATGCAAGCAAGTGGTGGTGAGCTTTTTCTTCTGCAGAAAAGTGAGAATTAGTGGAGAGTTTTTTGTTCTGTTTGTGAATTGCGGGAGCAATTGCGAGTGAGGGTTTGAGGTGTGGGTAGAAAAAATGAAGGTTGTTGTGAGTTAGTGACGAAGGCTGTTGATTTGGGGTGAGGTATTGTTGAAAGGTTTGCTCAAAAATTGTTGAAAAAGAAGGGTTGATGAGAGGTTATTGAAGGTGGATTGGTGGAGAGTTTAAAGATTGATGAAGTGGATGTTCGGTTAAGAGGTCAAGAGCTCCCCCTTTGGTGTGGTTTTTCTTCTTTTTAAAATGAAATCCCTCCTTGTTGTTTTTTCCTTTTCCATTTTTTAAATCTGATTTACTGTCTTTTTGAGAAAACAAAATTGGCCTTGTTGATCGAGTCTTCAAATGACATGTCTTTCTTAAAGCACAGGCTGCTGCTGTTTTTTCTTTGGACTGCTACAGGTTTTGGCATCTTGGGAGGAAGCATTATGTTGTTGCAAGCAAGTTTTTGGATAGCAGGTTAAAGCAGAGGTTTGTTCTTGTGAAAGTTTTGGAGTTTATGGATCAGTAGGCATAAGGCGCGGAAGTGAAAATGATGTATGGCGCAAGTTGGGAGGATGGTGTGCAGAAGTTTTGCGCAGGGCCTTGTTATTTTCATGCTGCAAGACTTTTGGGCTATTGGGAAAACAAGTTTTGGCATGTAGTATGGTTTGCATAGACTGTGCGCTAGGATTTCTTGATGACAAGAAGAAATAATAGTAAAAAATAATAATAATAAAAAGTGGTATTAATACTATTAACAATGAATAAATAATAATGCTAAGATTGAAATAATAACAATAAATAATAACAGTAAAAAACTTTAAAATAAAGCTACACTAAACCTAAATTGCAATTAAAATTAAAATTAAAAACTTAATTAAACTAAGTTAAATTAACAAAATTAATCTAATCAAATTAAAATTAAAAGTGAATTGCATTAAAATTAGCCTAATTACTAAACTTAAACTAAATTAAAAATTAAAATGAATTAAAAAAGATATAAACTAAATTAAATTCGAAATTAAACTAGATTGATTCTAAATAATTCAAAAATAAATATTTAAGCAAATATAAAATAGATAAACAAATAAAATCAAGAATGACGTGAAATAAAATGAAAAACATGATTAATGATCAATGGCCCAAAAGACCGCAAATGCTAAAATGACCGGCAAAAGAAACGTGCAGAAAACCAAAGTATATGAGGGTAAAATTTGGGGTGAAACAGTTGCCCCTATTTAAATATTTTCGCCGAATGACAAGGGATATGGAAAGATGGTGAAAGATATTTAAATATAGATAACCGAAAATTTTGCCCTTAGATACACTGATATGCAATGATATGAATCAAACTAGTCTAGGATGCGGACATGCCATGAACTTCTAGCACAATGATATGATGCCATGATGGTGCAAAAATGCAATCAACAATGAAAGCAAAAACACACAGGTGGATAACACCGGGGAAGGATGAATGTTAGTATCCGCGAGGAAAACTCACCGGGGATACAAGCTAACAGACAAAAGAGACTCAATGGGGAGACTCCGAGGGAACACTGGGGATAGAAAAGCTGAGGGGAAACCCTACAGATCCTCACTGGAAACAGGAGCCAGAGAGGTGTTCTCCATTGGGGAGGAATCCAGGCAGATAGACGACAGGTTCAAAAGTAACCGGACGATGTTGGGGAAAAGACACATTCTTACTGGGCATGAAACCAGAAAGAAGACATGATCACCACAGAGGATCAGTTTGAAATAAAAGGATAGACATCCTACAAAGATTTTCTGGGGATTCTTATGCTGAAGAGTTCAAACGGGATCTTCAAGAAAAACCAAAAAAAGACAGAGATAAACTTTGGGTATCAGTATGAGCTGGATTTTTGGATAAGAAGGAATCCTAAGACTATGAGGTCAAAGGTTAAAGAAGGCTATGACTATGAGGTCAAAGTTTACCTATGACTATGAGGCCAAAGGCGAATGAGATAATTGGGTCTAAGGTACCAATATGAGTTGGTTGGGATAACCATAGGACTTGGTTTAGGAAGAATAACCAGTATGAGCTAAATTTGGATGCCAGTATGAGCCGGACTTTGTTTACCAGCATGAACTGAATTTTGGGACATCAGCATGAGCTGGACTTTGGTATACCAACATGAACTGGATTTGGATACCAGCATGAACTGGATTTTTGGATACCAGCATGAACTGGATTTTAAATGCCAACATGAATTAGACTTTGGATACCAGCATGAACTGGATTTTTGGATACCAGCATGAACTGGATTTTAAATGCCAACATGAATTGGACTTTGGATACCAGCATGAACTGGATTTTTGGATACCAGCATGAACTGGATTTTAAATGCCAACATGAATTGGACTTTGGATACCAGCATGAACTGGATTTTTGGATACCAGCATGAACTGGATTTTAAATACCAGAATGAATTGGATTTTGGATACCAACATGAATTGGATTTTAAATGCCAACATGAATTGGACTTTTGGATACCAGCATGAACTGGATTTTAAATACCAGCATGAACTGGATTTTAAATGCCAACATGAATTGGACTTTTGATACCAGCATGAACTGGATTTTGAATACCAGCATGAACTGGATTTTAGGTTCAAGCTTGACACGATTCAAATAGGAACAAACTGAAATAAAAGCCTAAGGTGACTCGATTCAAACCAAAGACGGTGCCAACGATAATTTGGACTTTGGGTTCAAGTTTGACACGATTCAAACAGGAACGAGATCTTAAACAAGAGACAATGTCCGACACGATTCGAACAAGGACTCGGTTCAGGTTTGACACGATTCAAACAAGAACAAGATCTTAAAACAAGAGGCAATGTCCGACACGATTCGAACAAGGACTCGGTTCAGGTTTGACACGATTCAAACAAGAACAAGATCTTAAAACAAGAGACAATGTCCGACACGATTCGAACAAGGACTCGGTTCAGGTTTGACACGATTCAAACAAGAACAAGATCTTAAAACAAGAGACAATGTCTGACACGATTCAAACAAGGACTCGGTTCAAGTTTGACACGATTCAAACCAAAGACAGTGCCAACGATAATTGGACTTTTGGGTTCAAGTTTGACACGATTCAAACAGGAACAGTTTAAAACAAGAGACTCAATGTTTGACTCGATTCAAACAAAGACTCGGTTCAGGTTTGACTCGATTCAAACAAGAACGGTTTTAAACAAAAGAATAAAGATGGTCAGTGTTTGACTCGATTCAAACAAAGACTCGGTTCAGGTTCGACTCGATTCGAACAAGAACAGTTATAAACTGAAATAAAAGGATGAACAACGAGCTCACGATAACTCAAGGTTCAGGTTCAGGTTTGACTCGATTCAAACAAGAACGGTGCCAATGATGATTGGACTTTAGGTTTTTATGAGACCTAAAAAAGAAAAGATGCCAGTGATGACTGGACTTTAGAAAAAGGTTCAAACAACAGGTTCACGATAACCTGAAGTTTTAGTTCACATCTGACCTGGTTAAACAGTGCCAGCAATTACTGGACTTTAGGTATCCAAATGAGGCGATTAAGTATCAGCTAGATTGATACCGGAGTTGCATCAATGAAGATTAGACTTCCTGGGGAATACCCATTATGGTTGCAAAGAGGTTGAATAAAACCAGAGCTACATAAGTTTCTCAGAAGAGACTGACACTTATTGCCATGAAATAACAAGCTTCTCCAAGAGAATGATACTCGTTGTTGAATATAAAGTCCAAAAAGATATTGGTATCACAACATTGTTGGAGAAATAATTGTCTTCAATGAGGATCTGTAAAAGATTCTTCCTGCGAGACACAGTGCCAAATAAATGCACGTTTAAGATGGGCTCAGAAACCACACCTGTCAGGGGCCAAAGTTCAATCTAGGAACAAGCTAGAAAGAAACGATTAAACAAGACTCCAATTGAGTAATGAACTCAACTGGGGATTTATCTTATCCGAATGTGGAAAAAGATAACTGAAGCAACCATCATCCACGAGGATAAAGCTCTGTGGGGAATTCAGAAGGAATGGACAATTTATGCCTAGGGCTGACTTCTATTGGAATGAATAAACAAACCCAGTCACTTGGGGAGATAAACGTCAAAGTGAACAACACAGGTAAACACCAGAAACATGTAGCAAAAATGATAATATGCTATGCATATGAGTGCTTATGCCATGCTTATGCTTATGCTGAAAAAACAAACGAGAAGCGAGACTGGAGATGAAATAAACATCTCGACAAGGATACCCAGCCAAACTCAAAAGGTTGGACCATTACTGGGGGTGAAGTAGCTCCACTTCAAGGTTATGTCCTTCTCTGGGGGAAAGAGTACTCCATTTGATATAGCATCTTGACTTCACTAGGAATACCATCACGAGTTTAATTTCTTCATTGGAGAGAAGAGATCCATTGGGAAGTGCCAAGATTAGCTGAAGAGACAACTTACTGGGGAGCTGGCAAGAGCTGAGTAGTTCTGCATAAGTTATCTGCCCCAGGGTACATGGTCTATCAGAAGAATACATCAAGAGGATTTTACAGAAGAATTGGCATACAAGGTGTTTCAATATCTT
The DNA here is from genome assembly GCA_022829125.1 of Lathyrus tuberosus. Classification (NCBI taxonomy): domain Eukaryota; kingdom Viridiplantae; phylum Streptophyta; class Magnoliopsida; order Fabales; family Fabaceae; genus Lathyrus; species Lathyrus tuberosus. The sequence continues at coordinate 1,460,351 of JALAZF010000414.1, read as the reverse complement.
CAAACTTTTGGAGAGATTTACCGAATCTCGACATAACTGCCCCTGATTGACTGCTTATGTGTCTTGATCGAAACCCCAGGTTGAAGGTGAGAGATTGATTGGGTTGCGCTAGGGAAAATCATTATACAAAGCCTAAGAGGAGGCTGGATTCCACTTGGGGAAATCATTATACAAAGCCTAAGAGGAGGCTATCTGTTGACTGACTGACTTCGCATGGGATAATCTTTGTACAGAGCCTAAGAGGAGGCTGTCTGATAGTTTATACTCATCACGGAGTGTACAAAGCCCAAGGTTAACAGTGTCTGCACAATAAAGCCCTTGAACTTGTGATTCGGTCTGGTTGCTGGCAACTGGGGAACAAACTTGCCCCTGTCAAGTTGATCTATGAGAGATTTGTCGAATCTCGACCGGACTGCTTCTGATTAACTAGTCTTGTGATGATAAGTCACCAAGAGGATTTTACAGAAGAATTGAAATACTAAACACTTCAATATCTTCAAACTCTTGGAGAGGTTCAGGAACCTTGACGTAACTGCCCCAGTTCGACTGCATTCGCAATACACAGTCCTTTAAACTGTGGTAGAAACGACTGGGGAACAAACTTGCCCCTGTTGATGGGTCATCGGAGTCTAAACTTATCATGAAATGACCTCAAGAAGGCTTGTCCCAATATTCCGAACTTTGAAGAGTTCTGCCCCTGATTCTTGGCTATTAGGGCGGTGAATTGGCAAATCCCTCCACTTGGTTGCCCCTTGACTGAGCTTCCTTTATCAAATCAAATTCCCTAGCTGACTGCATTTGTCAGGATTCCTTTGATGTTGAATCATTTCACAAACGAGTATTGTTCATTTAAAATTGGCAATTTCAGTGCAAAAATTCATGCAAGCTTTTAAAAACAAATTTTATTGATGAAAACACACACAGTGGAATGATTAAATAATCAAAAACAAAGTGGATCTGGTCATTTACAGAATGACAGATGAAGCGATCAACACACACAACTAGCAAAGATCATTAGGAGTCAGGTTAATCAACCTTGTTGTAGTATGCTTTCAAAACAACCTTACCTCAATTAGGTCTTTTAAGGGTTGTAACGTGGCTTGGTTCAGGGTTTTATGAAACAAAGATAAAGGCTCAAAGTTTATTTGGTACCCACCCCATCTTCGTGATGAACTCCAATCCTATGCTCAGTTAACTTAATCTATACATTCAGGTTCCTACAGACTAGGAACGAGCTGATGATCATTGATGATGATTTAGACACCTTGGATAGTCAGTACTCCCTCGCAGAATTTGGTTAATCTTTGAGACTTTGAGACTTCTCCTTGTCTTTGCTGGTTGAGGTAACGATACCTCTTCTTTTGATTTAATTGAGGTCACGATACCTCTCTTTGTTTGCGGTTAGGACCTCTTTTTTGTTTGATTGTTGCTTTTGAAACTCCTTTTTTGGCTGTTGTACAAGTTTTTTTGTATAAGGCAAAGTTCTGGGCTTCCCATCTTTCTTGGCTTTTGCCTTGAAAGGGACTCGGCTCATCCTTTGATTAAGGATTTTCCAGCTATCCTTCCTTATTTGCTGTTTGGAGGAATAACTTGTACAACGCTAACTCATTTGATTTGAGAGAGCTGACTGGTGTCTTGCATGAAGCGCTTGCGTTCGAATGCATAACCAAGTTAAACTGAGAACTACCCTTCCCCAAGGTTGAGATTTTAAGGGTTTTTTTGTATAAAGAAAGAAAACTCCTACTTCTAGGCTCGAAGGGTTAACGAGGAATTATCTTCCTTATTTCTCCAGTGTTTGGGAATTGAAACAATGCCTTACATCCTCGGCAAGGTTTAATCGAAAGCATACCACAGTAGTTAAGGATTTTTCGTCATCCTCCCCAATCCTTGCTTGAACAAAGATTTGATATGGTAAAAAAAATTTGTCTGTTTTTTTGTTTTTTGTCTTTATGAACACAAAAGTAAATGAGTGAAACGAATGGACTTAATCAAAAGATGCACAAACATTTCATTAATCTTGCCAATTTGAAAAAAACAACAGCTTATAAGCAAATATAATTCAAACATGCAAAGAAAATACAACAAAAATGCTAAACAGCCAAATGATTGTCAGCTTTAGGGAATTGAAACTTCCTTCTTAACCTGCCAAGCTGAGATGGTCATCTTTAGAGTTGATTGTCGAGATCCGCTTGAGAACCATCTTCACACATACTCTCAGAAATTTCTTCCACCTCAGAGTCTGATGAACCTGCCTGATCAGGAGAAGGTTTGCTGATTTGGACGCTTTGAGGCGTGAATGAGAACATATCAGAGTCAAACAAAGTCTAAACCTGGCTCCTGAGTAACCTAAGTCTTTAGTTGAATGCCTCTGTGCCCCAGCATGGTGGTCACAACGAACGAGTCTAAAAAAGACAACTTCAAAAACTACTTCAAGTCCAATGATGGCTTTAGGAAGCCACTAGGTTACAGACAAAGGACGGAACAAGACTCAAGGCTAAGAAATGCAAATGCAATGCAAATGACCTGCAATGAGAATGCAACGCTAATGCAAGCCAAATGGTTTCAAGGAACTCAAAGGCCAACTGCGAACATTTTGGAAACTGAAGAGTTTTGTTTTAAAATCCACGATCTCTAAGGATCTTTGCAAAGAAAAGAGCGTCTGAGTTCCTTGAAACCATCAATGGATGCAAGGAGATGTATGCAATGCACAAACACGAGCACACAAAACATAGATATATGCACACGCAAAAGCACACAAGCACAAACATATGTATACTGGTATTCACAGATATGCACAAAGAAACATATACATATATACACAGATATGCACACACAAACAAGAGAGGGTCTAGGTTTGAAGATCATGAGCATGGAGCCATGGTCTACCCATCCCAGAAGGTATGTACTATAGGTTTTCATCTGCAGAACAGGGTTCTAAAAAGTTCCCAGAGTCTATGTAAATCCTTTAGATATTATCGGCCCATGTAACTACTTACACGGGTTAATAATATTCTCAAGATAAACTCGTCTGAGTGTAGTATCGCGTGACAACTACTCGGGACTGGCTCCCTCATAGTCACCGCACTACATCCTAAAAGGCCAAGTGGGGTAAAGGTAACTATGGTCCTCAGAATCCCTGGCACTCAATTGAAAAAGTAATATCAATGTGACTTCTCACATCAGACATCAACAATCCCAAAGGGCCTCATCTAAGTGTGGTCATCATATGCCATAGATTATTGGTACTACTGCCAACAACCGACTATTGATTACACCACGATCCTATCATATGTGCTCTCAAGTCCGGGTTAGGACTTATCTCACCACTCAATAATAGCACCCTGCACACAGAAGATCCAGTACAGACAGAGATATATACGAATATATACAGATATGCAGATATCACAGATGTATACAAGTAAACAAGCAAGACATAAATAACACAAGTAAAAAAACAAGGTAGGCTTAACCCTCAAAAATAAGTAATTCCCCAGTGAAGTCGCCATTTCTGTTGCGGTGAAAATTGGATAACAAGCTATTAATTAACTTGCATCATTTTCTTTTACAATCGACTTTGATTTATCCAAAGGAAAGGTTTAAGATCGTTAAAAAACCTAAAGGGGGGAGATCTAAGGTTCTGGGGTTGGTTATACTAAGGGAAGGTATTAGCACCCTAAGTATCTATAGTACTCTACAGGAACCTCTTGTTTTAATTTGTGTTATTCTATGTTTGCTTGCTAAGATATATATGCTAAGGATAAGGTCAAGACCTACGTATGTACACGGAGTTTGTTCGCCAAGACGTCGCGTCTTGTGCCTACGTATCTGACTAAAGAATTAGAGCCACCGTAGTTCACCTAACTAAGGGTGAAAGAAAAGAAACATTGACTATGGCCAACGTTCCAAAGGGAATGAGCATAAGCTCACGTAGAGTCCACGATAATTCTCTAAGTCCGCGTTATGAAGGGAGGAAGTGAATTCTCATGATAGTGAGAACCACACAGAGTTCATGATAACTCTGTAAGTCTGAGTAAAAGGTAAAGTGAGTTCTCATGATAGTGAGAATCACATGGAGTTCATGATAACTCCATCCTATTACTAAACTATGAGGGAAACGACTCTTATGAGGCCAAGGATGAAACGGGAATGGATTGTGACTTAGGAGTCAAAGTAAAGATCTTTTCTTTGGAAGGAGGGTCAAGAATCAAGTATGAATATACAGTGAACAAAAGTATAATCAAGATAGTATGAACAAAGTAATATGAACATGGTAATAATCAAAACATCAAAATCAAATGATAATAAATCAAAGAATGATGGTAACCACATAGTATCATGTTTATCATGCTAACATGCCAAGAAACAATGTCAAGCAAACATATATACAAGCAGATAAAAAATGCATCAATGTAAATGAGCAATAGATAGAAAGATCTAACCCAAAATAGAGAGCATGCTGGTGAGCCACTGACGAACCAAGATCAAAGCCTCCACTCCAAGAGCATAGGGTAAAGAGTCCTAAATCTAAGTCCTCAGTCCAAAACTCAGAATAGTAACCACAGTCCGGTCAATTGAGTTTTTTAGGGTTTTGATATTTATTAGTGTGTTTTAAATGAACAAATAAAATGAACAATATACACAAGATATAAATATGAACAATGATAATATTAACAAGGATAATAATCGACATAAAGAATAAATCAAGATATATATATATTGACTGAAAGTAAATTTAGTGATTGTTGATTAATTTATGGGATTGATGAATCCGGTCCAATGTAGTGCTGATCTGTCGTAGTACAGTCTATGAGGAAAACTATACTATAGGAGGATGCATAATTGATCTTTGTGTTAAGACACGATGGAGAAATGATATAGAGGATTATTCTCCGATGAAATCGTTCCACACGAAAAGAAAAGGTAAAGACCTTGTCTTAATCACAAACTCTCATTGATTAGTTGAAGGTAACCTATCACGATCTCAAAGTATAGAAAGAGATCTCGATGATCACTCACTACAGATTTGAAATAATGAAAGTTCGTCGCTTCGCTAACAACGTTCGTGAATAGAAAGACTTCACCGGTAAAAAATGAAAATGAAGATATAAGAAAATACAGAATGAAGTAGAAATAAAGTCGGTCTCGTCTTAATGATGATTTAACCGAGAAACCGATAATCTATGATATTCGACTTTCATCGACCGGTAAAATAAAAGAATTTGCCTCATATATATCACGATTTAGTGATTTGAAATAAATCGATAAAAGTCATAATTTTGCAATATCATCAGCCCAAAACAATAATGGGCTCAAAGTGAAAAACAAAGTTGGTCTCGTATTTAATCAAGACTTATGTCGGTAAACCGATAATCTCGATATTTAACTTTCATCAACCAATAAAAATAACTAAAAGGAGGCCTCATACTAATCAAGAAATTTATTGATTTTGATAAATCAACAAAACATGATTTTTGTGAGATCATTGGCCAATAAAAAAAATGAGATTGAAATGAAACATAAAGTTGGTCTAGTCTAAATTAAGATTTTAAATCGATAAAATCGATAAATCTTTGATTAAACTCTCATTGACCAAAAAATAGAAAATAGGCCTCATATAAAATCAAGATATTTAATGACTTGAAATAAGTCAATAAAATCAAGAATTCTTTTATGTCATAGGCCCGGAAAAAAGAAAAAAGAAAATGTGAGTAGAGTCAAAACCTAAAATAGTCAATCAAGATTAAACTAAGAGTCAGCAATTTAAAACTACAATATTTAGAAAATATTTTGAAACAACATAAAGGGGTTGCAGAATTAAAAGTAGGTGTTCATAAAAACCAACGGGCCTAAATTCAAATGAAACGCATGGCCAAACTCATCCAGTTAAAAAAACAATAATATCCATCAGTTTTAAAACTAAAAAAAAAACAAGCACAATTTATTTTAAAACAAAATCAAATAAATGAAAATAAGACCTATCCCATCTAAACCCAACGTGGCATCATCATGATCTGCCAATATCACACTTAACCATTCCCCTTTTTATTTTTAAACCCAAAAAATGTTAGAAGAACCGGTCAAACAAACAACATGGGCCACAAAAAAAAATCCAATTGAAACAAGGGCACCATTTGAAAATGTAAAGCAAGATGGTTTTAACGGAACAAAATAAATCGCTCAGAAAAGCATCGCTTTTGTCATCGCCTCTCAATGTCATCTCGGTTCTCTCTGCTCACTCGACCTATCACTCTCTTTCTTCGCGACGGCGCGATGGTTATGGTGGTGTTCAGTGGCAGTTTGAAGAAGTTATTTGGTAATGGTGGATTGTGGTTTCGATTCACGGTGTCCGCAGTGGGTTGTTGAAGAGAGGTTGAAAAATACTCACGGCGGAGGTGGGAGAAAAAGAAGGTTATAGGTAGTTGGATGTTTGAAGAGAATGATTTGGGATTGGAAAAGGAGAGGCGCTGAGTTGTTTCGATGAGGGTTTGTATTTGGTTTGGTGGAACTTCAACTTAGCCTTCTCCTTCTCATTCGGTTTTGGTTTCTGAGATGGTTTTGAACGGTGAGTTTCAAGGTTAAAGGTCCGAGGTTTATGCGATTGGGTGATTTGTGTTGTTTGAAAGTGAGGATTGAAGATGGTTTATGAAGGTGATTCAGTTTTGGTTCGAGCCTTGTGGTGATTTTGTTGTACGGTGGTGATGATGAAAGGTGGTGGGTCACCGGAAATCAAAACGAGGGCGGAGAAGAAGGGTATGAAAGATGATGGTGAGGGTCACAGAGTTGTTGTTGTTTAAGGTAGAAGAAGTTAAGGTGATTTATGGTGGAAAGGGTTGAAAATGCAAGCAAGTGGTGGTGAGCTTTTTCTTCTGCAGAAAAGTGAGAATTAGTGGAGAGTTTTTTGTTCTGTTTGTGAATTGAGGGAGCAATTGCGAGTGAGGGTTTGAGGTGTGGGTAGAAAAAATGAAGGTTGTTGTGAGTTAGCGACGAAGGCTGTTGATTTGGGGTGAGGTATTGTTGAAAGGTTTGCTCAGAAATTGTTGAAAAAGAAGGGTTGATGAGAGGTTATTGAAGGTGGATTGGTGGAGAGTTTAAAGATTGATGAAGTGGATGTTCGGTTAAGAGGTCAAGAGTTCCCCCTTTGGTGTGGTTTTTCTTCTTTTTAAAATGAAATCCCTCCTTGTTGTTTTTTCCTTTTCCATTTTTTTAATCCGATTTGCTGTCTTTTTGAGAAAACAAAATTGGCCTTGTTGACCGAGTCTTCAAATGACATGTCTTTCTCAAAGCACAGGCTGCTGCTGTTTTTTCTTTGGACTGCTACAGGTTTTGGCGTCTTGGGAGGAAGCATTGTGTTGTTGCAAGCAAGTTTTTGGACAGCAGGTTAAAGCAGAGGTTTGTTCTTGTGAAAGTTTTGGAGTTTATGGATCAGTAGGCATAAGGCGCGGAAGTGAAAATGATGTATGGCGCAAGTTGGGAGGATGGTGTGCAGAAGTTTTGCGCAGGGCCTTGTTATTTTCATGCTGCAAGACTTTTGGGCTATTGGGAAAACAAGTTTTGGCATGTAGTATGGTTTGCATAGACTGTGCGCTAGGATTTCTTGATGACAAGAAGAAATAATAGTAAAAAATAATAATAATAAAAAGTGGTATTAATACTATTAACAATGAATAAATAATAATGCTAAGATTGAAATAATAACAGTAAAAAACTTTAAAATAAAGCTACACTAAACCTAAATTGCAATTAAAATTAAAATTAAAAACTTAATTAAACTAAGTTAAATTAACAAAATTAATCTAATCAAATTAAAATTAAAAGTGAATTGCATTAAAATTAGCCTAATTACTAAACTTAAACTAAATTAAAAATTAAAATGAATTAAAAAAGATATAAACTAAATTAAATTCGAAATTAAACTAGATTGATTCTAAATAATTCAAAAATAAATATTTAAGCAAATATAAAATAGATAAACAAATAAAATCAAGAATGACGTGAAATAAAAAGAAAAACATGATTAATGATCAATGGCCCAAAAGACCGCAAATGCTAAAATGACCGGCAAAAGAAACGTGCAGAAAACCAAAGTATATGAGGGTAAAATTTGGGGTGCAACACCTCGTCAAAAGATCTATCTTCCCCATTCGTACCATTCAACGGAACCCCTTTCTCCGCTTTTTCCTCGAAGCCGCTGAACCTACGACAAACTGAACCATCATCATTATCATTACCTGTCCCCATGTCCCTGTCAGCCTCCCCTACCTTATCTAGGATAGGACTTATCAAAGTATCGGGAACCGAGTCCGTGAAGACCTCTTCTCCCTCACAACTCTCATGGAAAAAACCCACATCAGAATCAAAAGAGGACGAAGCTGTTTCCACAATCTTGTTAGTCACTGGAGGAAGAACAACTTGCATAGGACCGTAAGTATCTTATTTCAAAACCAGAGAGAAATCACGCCCATCAACCTCTATAACAAATTGTTCCTTTAATACAAAAGATACAGGAACTTTCACTAATACTCTCGCCAGGTCCATCTTCGCCCCTAAAGATGTATTATCATCAGTGCATATATACCTCCCAAACGAATTTGCGAAAAACTCAAAAAACTCCGTACACCAAACATGGCATGGAACACCATAAATGCGGATCCACATCACCCTCTCATCGTCAATATCTGTCTCCCTCCACTCCCTAATAGAACTGAACCATTGTTTCCACCAACAATTCACGTCGTTAATGATATCCTTCATGGCTCCGTGTTCTTTTTCTTCCAAAAGATAAAGGCAAGAACCTAAAGGAGTTGCTTCTAAGTAAAATACACCTCCCGTCTCCAAGATCCTCTGAATGTTATAGGGCATTCCAGGGGAGTGAGTGATCCCAACGTACGCTTTCTTCATCCTATCGCTGACACTAACAAGCGAGGAAAACTTTCACTTGTCTGGAAAAGCTTTCGAACCGCCCCCGACCGCTTCAGCATAAGATGAAGAAAGTGCATGCATGCGCGGAGCAACCAACTTCGCCCAAGGTGAAACATCCGCCTTCTCCCTTTGCGAAACCAACGACCTTTTTGTTGATTCTAACTGTGTCTTCTCCACTCTCTTTTTCGAAACTCTCTCAAATCTAGGAGGGTTTGCGTGTATCTTTCTCCCGTCCACCATCACGTTGTCGAGTTTAACACCCAACATCCGAACGTCCTCTACCTCGACAAATCTAGCAAAACCAAACCTCCTTCCGGACTTGTTTCTTCTCGGAGAAATCACGACTTCCACCACCTTACCAATGCAACCGAACAACACAAACAAATCTCTCGCCTTGATTCTATCCGGAAACTCAGATATGAAAAAAGAACACAAACCCTTCGGAGCAACCCCTGAAATCCCTCCACCGAAAGGGAAAATATCCCACTTCTCAGTATTCCTGATCGACCTCTTACTGGACACTTTAATCCACGCTATTAAAGGAATCTCCGTTAAGACACCAGCCCCTGAAGAAGAAGGGAAGTTAGAGAGAGTTCAGAGCTTCTCTCTGTAACATTTTTTTTAGTCATTCTTTTATATATATATATATATATATATATATATATATATATATATATATATATATATATATATATATAATTCATGATCCTCAATCAATACCAGATGTTGCAAACTGTGTCTTCTTATTTGAATATCGTCTAAGGCCTAAGAAGTCCAAGTTAAGATAAAATTACAAGTCAATGAGGGTTTGTCATCTATCTCTATTTCATGTGTTTTAAGACTATTGTTGTAACTATTAAAAGAACTTTGAATAGCGTCTAAGGCATAAGAAGTCCAAGTTAAGATAGAATTACAAGTCAATGAGGGTTTGTCATCTATCTCTATTTCATGTGTTTTAAGACTATTGTTGTAACTATTAAAAGAACTTTTGTCTTAGATTCGTTAAGGTATTCCTATAGTATTTGATAAATCAAGGTATTGTAGACCCTGAAGTTGTTTGTGTACGCATGCTATTATGTTTATTTAGCTTCAACATTAATGTATGATTATAATATCTAATCTATATATTAATCATACAAAAAAGTTCTTCTCAAATTTTAATCATTATTAAGGCAATTTCTTATCACACCACCCTTGTTTCTTAGGCACCATCTGAATTTCCGATTTTGCCCCCTGATTCCGGATGTGCACATCCGGATGCACCAATTTTTTTAAAAACGCTGATTCTTTCCGGAAGTGCACATCCGGAAACATTCCTGATCTGCAGATCCGGAAAAAGGCAAAACATTTTTTTTTTAAATCGGTTTTTTTGCTTGGTCGCATATGTTAATAAATCGTCGCAATTTAATATACATTTGACAACATATAGCTCATCTATTTGCCTGCGGGTCAAGCCTAGAGGAGCAGACTCATGAGGCATCCTGGGGATCGTCTGCGTGTAACCGAACTGACGCAAGATGCGCTCTGGCAGGTATCGGGCAGTAACGGTCGAACTGCATGCCAACCATCCTGAGAACAAACAAACCTCATCGAACGGGCGCGTCACATGGTGAGCGGCATAGGGGCAATACAAAACGTCCTCAGCAACCATCTGATCTAGATACACTCTGAAGGGGTCTGGCGCCTGATTTCCTCTGAGCAGGACAAATGCAGCAGCACGTGGCATATCCTCAGTGTACCCCTGGGCACTCTCCCAACCAGTAATATAGGGAAAGTGCTGTAAAATCCACGCCTAAAATGGAAAACATAACATGGGTGTCAAACATTATAATGAATACAGAAAGAAAAGAAATGAAAAAATCACTTAGAATATTAGATTGTTACCACGTAGAGCGTATAGCTGCCTGCCACAGTCTTGGCTGCCCAGCGGCAACCATCAGAGAGCCTGGAATAGGTGAATGACAGCGCAGCCGCCCCCCAGTTGTACCCATGGATCCCTGTCTGATTTGAAAGGTACCTGAGGTAGACGATATCAACATAATAGGCGCTGGTGTCCACAAACACCCGCGTGCCTAGCAAAAACAAGTAGTAGCACCTTAGGGCACGCGTCCTGTGGATCGCCACCTCAGCTGGATCACCATCTGCCCGTCTTGCCTCTGCAAGCCCTCAGTAAATCTATCCATAAAAAATGAGAACCGGACGTGTGCGCCCCTCAACTGGTGCACCTCCGCATGTGCCTTCTCTGGGCTAGCCCCAAGCTCTGTAACCAACAACTCTATGTCGTCCGCCTTCGTCATCCTATCGTGACTCAGAAGGGTACCTGTGATCGGTAGATGTAAGAGGCATGAGATGTCGTATAGCGTGATCGTGATCTCGCCGTACGGTAGATGGAATGAGGATGTCTCAGGGTGCCATCTCTCAACAAATGCCATCAGGATACCGTACTGGATCTGGAAATACCCAATCCTAGACAGGCCTCCAAGACCAGACTCCGCAAGTGCAGACGTGAACCACTCAGCCTCTGGCAGCATCTCAATCGTGTCCATAACCTTGCCCCCATGGTTATAGAACTTCTGTGAATCCTTATCCTGAAAATTTCCAAATAAAACAATGTTACAAATGAACATATTTTCAACGAATACAATTCTATAAATAAACCGAGAAAGGTTACCTGTCCTAGCCAGACATATCTGACAGTATGCTCAGAGTACCCCGCGAGTAGGGACATATTAGACGGTCCCCCGGGGTAACCGCCCAGCTCATCGAAATCGTCATCATCGTCAACACCCTCATGTGTTGGGTGATCACCCTCTGGAACAGGAACAACAACAGGGGAACGAGGAGGAGCAGCTGATGGAGCTGTAGTCTCCCGACGACGCCTGCGTGCGGGTTGGGACCCTGATGAACTAGCAGTAAAATCCCGACGCCTCCGAGATGTAGAATCGGTGGCTGACGAGGGAGTGGCCTGAACCTGTGATGTGGATGGCTGTGGTGTAGGATGTCCCTCAGCTGTAGGGGCTACCCCAACTCCCTCTGCGTCGGAAGACTCGGCTGTAGACTGCATCCGCTCACGTCGGACAAATGCGTGCTGAGCTGTCCGTCCATGTATGGTACGATCGTCTCTGCCAGCCATCTAATCTGCAAAGCATAATAAATAAATTAAATTTTGTTTAAAAATAATTAAACAAAAACAAACAAACAAGCAAAATTAAAAAAGGAAAAAAAATAGTCTTCCGGATGTGCACATCCGGAAGGACGCAAAATTTTAAACGTTGGGTATTTCCGGATGTGCACATCCGGAAACACTAAACGTTTCAATATTTCCGGATCTGTACATCCGGTACGTATTTTGAAGTTTAAAAACGACAACCATGGCCACTGTAACAACCAAAAGGGCATTTTTATGCCCTGATCGTCCGTTTGAAGCAGTAAAAATGACCTACATTGTCTCTAACCTATGTTATTCATACAACCTAACAATTTCTACACCTAAATGTCTACTCTAAATTGATTACTCGAAAATTACTCCGAAACTCTAAAATTTGAAAACTTACCGATTAAAATGTGATACAGAGGATTTGGAGTGTGTTGATCGTTGTAGCAGTTGCTCTGCGCCGAACTCGAGTGGAAAAAATCGAGATTTGTGGTGATTGAAAATTTGAGAGTTTGAGAGAGTTTGGAAATGGAAAGGTGAATAATGAGGGGGGAAGAACGTCTGGCGCGGACTAATAAGAAATACTTCCGGATGTGCACATCAGAATTCTTTCCGGATATGCATATCCGGAAAATCTCTACGATTTTTAAAAATTTGGTGCGTCCGGATGTGCACATCCGAAATAGAGGGGCAAACAATTAATTTCACGTGGTGCCTAAGAAATTTGGGTAGTGCATTAAGAAATTGCCATTATTAATGGGAGGGAGGAGGAATTAGGAGTAATGCATAGTATTTTTGGTGGTATATGTTTTTCTTCAATGGTATATAGATTATAGACAATCATGGTTAAACGGTGTTACCTTATATAAGATATACTTCCTCTAATTAAAAATGATTTAATCCAAAAAAATATACAAACTATTTTTTTCTTCTTAAATATATTTTATCCCTTGTTTTGCGGTTATCAAAATGGATGAGAAACACATACCAAAATTTCTAAATTAAAAGGTCTTAAGAAATTGTCAGCCAACAGAAAAAGCTTCCCAAAAAAAGAAGACATAAATTGCTATACTTCAATGGCTAACCATTGTTAGGGAAAATGTTGACTAATAACTTATGCTTTTTCAATTACCTAGAACACCACTTCATTACATTTTCATATTACACTTTTAATTCTAGCTTCAAATTCATAGCCACATTTTTTAAATGTTTCTTCAATGGGGACTTGTAACAAAAATGTTAATCCCTTTTGATTATTACTATGATGATTATAATTACTTTTTTGAATCTGGCTATGGCTAATTAAAATACCTTCCATTTTAATATTCCTTATTATAAGGTTGTCACATGTTATTAATGCATTATAGTTTATTCTTTGTACATACATTCATAGAATCAAAGATGGGTTTGAACTCAAGGGACATTAAACTTCATTTGATGAAAGTTCTTCATCTTTCAATTGAAAAGAGCTATACTTTTATGAAAAAGTATCCAAAAATTTCAGGTGCTATGTTAGTCTTCTTCATCATGTATATATTTCTTTCTTGTATATACAATTTGTTGGTTTTCTTTTCTCCATTTATTGTGTTTACCGCAATTTTGGTTACGATTTTTTGGAGTTCTGAGCAACCACTTCTAAAATGTGTTGAGAAAAAGGAAAGTGAAAAAATGGTTGAAGCGAAAAATTTACCTAATATTTACGCGAAAGATAGACGCGGAATGTTGTATAAGTATCCATCACAAAATGCAACGAGTAGAAGAAGAAATTTCACGGGGAAGAAATTGGATGTGTATGGTGATTTAGAACAAAAAGCTAAGAATTTATCAGCAGTGTTTCGAAACGAATTCACTAAAAAGAATACGGAGTTTAGATCAGGAGTAAGATTTCTTGACAAAGAGATGGACCCTTATTTTGATTCTAAGTCTACATCAAGAAAAGTTGATGTTCCTCTAAAACAAACATTACATGCCACTGAACCTTCAATGGTTGATCTTGTTACTTGTAACGCAAGTTATTATGATTGTCAAGAGATGAACACAGAAAAAACGGAAGAGGAGAAGAAGGCAATAGAGGACAGTAGTAGTGGTAACAATAAAGGTGTAGAACTTAAAGAGGATGATCAAAAAAAGCTAATGGATCTTGGGATTTGCGAGATGGAAAGAAACAAAAGGTTGGAGAGTCTTATAGCTAGAAGAAGGGCAAGAAAACAGTTGAATTTGGAGATTGAGAATGGTTTAATTGATATGGAATCAATTACACCAAGCCAAATTTCACCATTGCTTATTGCAAGAATGGATCCTTTTGATTCTCCGCGATATTTTGAGGGTATAGAAATGCCAGGTTCCGCTCCATCTGCGTTGAGAAGTCCGTTTGATATTCCTTACGAACCATTCGAGGAGAAACCAAATCTCAAAGGGGATATTTTGGATCATGAATTCACAAGTGACATGCATTTAGAACCTAAACATGAACTTTTTCAAGTTAGAGAGCATAGACTACCCCGTTCAAGAGTTCGAAGGCTTTCAGGTGATAAACACTTTCTCTTTTCTTTTCTTTTTTTGTTATTTCTCCGCTTTGAGTAAATAAATCGAATGTATATTGCTTATGAAGGTTTGTCGAATCATGAAGGTCCTGAAAAGTTAAACTCCTTAGAAGGGAGTGAAAGTAAATTACAAGCTCCTAATCCGTCAAATGAAGGAGACGAAACCACACATGAGGAGAAAGGAAAATGCAAGATTGATATGATTGGCATGGAAAGTGAGGAAGTAGATGATAATGATCCAACACTAACAAATATTGAAGGAATTATAGCTTCGGCACCTAATCCTCAAGACGAGTTTCTTGATCTTCCGTTATCTAGTACTAATGTTACTAACATAAATGATTCTTTGTATGAATCTCTTTCAACTCCTGTCTTTAAGAGCAACGAAAACATGTTATTTACAAACGGAATAATTCGTCATAAGCCATCATTGTCCTTAGCTTCTGATTTACAAGTTGAGTTTTCTGAAATTGGTTCGCCAACACTCACGGTCGATGAGAGTCATGAAGACATGTGGGGTGCAAATGAAAGTAGTGATCATGATATTTTAGAGCCGAACAATTGGAGGGACATTGGTTCTTCGTCGTTTTCTTTACAAAATATTGATGAAGAAAATGATGGTGAATTGAGTTTTAGGTCTCCGAGATCTGACACACGTGATGATACTCCAACTTATATATCGTGTAGGGATCATAACATCTTTGGTAATGCGAGAAAAATTGGTGCACCGCAATATTCTTCTGACGTGTTAGCGCGTTGGAAACGGTTGATGAGGTTGATGGATACTCGTGTTAATCAGTCACCACATGAAATGCTTTCAGACAAAGTAGAGGTGAGTCATTTTGATGATACTATAGTAGTTAAGAAATTGAGCTCCGTAATAAGAATTTTTTGGAATTCATATTTGAAAATTGCGGTTATGATGTTAAAAATTTCTTATAGGAATGTAAGCAGACAGATAACTTAACAAACAAGGAACAAATTAGCAATGAAGTGAATGACTCAGAAACCACTGAGCAAGACAATACAAATGACTTAAGGAGCAATGAGGAGCCTGGTGCCTCGGTTACGGTTACGCGACAAGAAGCACCTAATGAGTTAATAAACAAGGAACAAATTAGCAATGATGAGAATGACTCAGAAGCCGATGAGCACGACAACACAAATGACTTAAGGAGCAATGAGGAGCCTGGGGCATCGGTTACACGACAAGAAGCACCTAATGACTTAACACACAAGGAACAAATTAGCAATGATGTGAATGACTCAGAAGCCATTGAGCACGACAACACAAATGACTTAAGGAGCAATGAAGAGCCTGGTGCATCGGTTACGCGACAAGAAGCACCTGATGAAATCTCAATTATCACAAGTTCACCGTCATCTTCATCATCACCAACATCTGTATTGCAGATACCACATACGATGGTAGCAGATCAAGAGATACACGAAGGTGTTCAACAATCTGATATAGAGGATGTGACACAAGAAACAGTAAATGGCGAAGGTTCACTCGATTCAACGCCTCAAAATATTCAGCTTTCTGTAGACGATTCAAATGTTGAATCACATAACCGTGGCTTGGATAATTCTCAGGTGTTAGTTGTGGTAGATTTTTGTCTTTTGTTTTTTTTAATCTATTTTAGTTGATAGCCATTTCACTTAGAGAACATTTTTCCTGTGCAATTGAATAGGTGCAATTGATTTCTCCAATGGTAGAATCGTCCTCGGAAATAATTCAGACAGAGAATGAAGGAAAATCTCATGCATCATTGACAGAAGAAGAGGCTAGCATGAAACCTTTTATTAATTTTGAAACAGTAAACACAAATTCTGGTGAAGATTTTGAAGATAAACAGGATAGCTTGAATGAAAATGAAGCCGAAAATCATAGCTCAAGCGAAGATAACTCACAAAGTGAGTCAAATCAGGTGGTTAATGATCATATAGAAAAGGAACAGTTGGACAAAGGTAACGACATCTCTAACGATTCTTCGCTACTAATGGTCACTGAAGAAAATATTAATGCTGATGATACATTAAGAGAATCTAGTATGATGAACAATAATGAAGCGACTGACCAAGAATTGGACGAAAATAATGAAACCGTGGTTTTATCTGAACCAGCTGGAGAAACTGATAAGGTTAGCAATATAGCACACATGAATGATCCTTAAGAAAGCACTTCAGTTTGAGGATGTAACACAAAATATCTAGCACAGACACTTTATATGTCTGGTGTCTTACACCGACACATGTGGTTACATTTAATCACTCATTTCTATTTTCTTAAAGTATTACTGGTGCCTACGTGTTTGTACCATTGTCGTGTCTTGTGTCTGGATCAATATATGCTTCAACTTTAGTGATGGCATTGAGAACTTGCAAAGAATTTGTGAAATGGTGCAACATTGAAAATGTTAAGACCTGTGTTTCTTTGATGTTGCACATCTGAAAATTGGTTTGGCAGAAGAAAGTGAAGTCTGCGTTAGTTAAATTCCATCCTCAGAAGATAGTACATAGTTCCATAGATGTTCATAATTGTATAATTGTATTCTATTAGTCACATTGTACATATGTACTCTATAATATTCACAATGTACAAAGTAAGAAATGTAGAAGTTCCTTTGTATATCTTATTAACACATTTTACTTTATGTATATGTATATTCCTTTGATGAAAGTTTTATAAGAGTGTTCTTTCTGTTAGAAAATTATAGGGCATAGATTAATGAAATTCTCTATAACAACCAAATTCTGCCCAATTGCTTAAGTGTGAAATCAAAGAAAGTGAGATAAAGAAAATCATCAAATTGACAAAGTCATTGCTAGTCATGAATGCTCGAACAAAACCTTGCTTGAACAAGATCAATCTTCACTCGAGTGATGCAGTTACCTTCAACAACACTTTTCACTCAAGTGATGCATACACATAAAGTTTCAATGTTCAAGTTTGTACTTTACACTTCAAGAATTGAAAAAGAAGAATAAAATCTTGAAAAGAAAGAGAGTATGAAGGGAGAAAAAGAGATTATATTATTGATCTCAATCTTACAAAGTTAGAAGCTACTTATATTGAGATTATTTGCAAGTCAAGTAATCATATTGTCTAACTAACTCCAAACCAAAATTCTGATACGTAACAGAGTTTTTAACAACTAACTAACTCGTTACTTGTTCTCTAAGTAACACAAATGACACTATGAATTACAGTTTCTAACACACCATTTAATTCATTGTGTCTAGACTCTTTACATTTATCATTCTTCTAAAACTTTTGAACAATTCAGCATGTACAGTTTTGATCATTATGTTAGCTATTTGATTCTCACTTCTACAATACTCCAAGTACAACCTTCCATTGCTTACTTGTTCTCTAAGATAGTGGAATCTCTTTTCAATATGATTCCTCCTTCTATGTGCTATCGGATTATTGGTCAAGTTGATACCAAGCATGTTATCAATTCTCATAGTCAAAGCTCCATGACTATTGCCTTTAATCTCATCAATTAAATTCACCATCCAAGTTGCTTGAAAAGTAAAGAGAGAAGCAGTTATGTACTCTGCTTCACATGATGACAATGCTACAATTGGTTCCTTTTTTGAGCGTCAAGCAAGTGGCATACCACCTAACATGAACACATAACTAACTGTAGATTTTGTATCCTCAACATCACCACGCCAACTTAAGTCAGTGTATCCTACACGTCTGCTTTTCTTTCCTTCATATGTTACTAAAAACTATATTCCATAATCTAGTGTGCCTTTGAGATACCTTAGCATTCTCTTGGTAGCTGCAAGATTTTACAACTTTGCCTTCTACATGAATCTACTCACCATGCCTACACTAGATGCTAGAGCAGGCCTTATGTGAAATAAATATCTCAATGATCCAATAAGTTTGCTATAATTAGTTGGATCAACATCATCTTCATTTGAATCCTTTGTCAATTGTAATCTTGGTTTAACTGATGTTGAAGCAGAATTACAATCCTCCATTTCAAACCTCTTGAGTATCTCACTAGCATATCTTCTTTGGTGCATCATCAATCCTCAACCATACTTGTAGAATTCAATTCCAAGAAAATATGAGATTTTGCCAAATTCAGACATCTCAAATTCTTTGCTCAAGACAACTTTGAAATCTTAAATCTTCTTCTTACAGCTACCTATGATTAACAAGTCATCTACATAGACACAAAGTATTAGCAACTCGCCTTTACTTCTTCTGATATACACATCATGCTCAATTGTACACTTCAAAAACTTCTTTTCTCTTAGAAATCCATCAATCTTCTTATTCCAAGCTCTTGGAGCTTATTTAAGCCCATACAATGTTTTATGCAATTTGTACACCTTATTCTCTTGGCCTTCTGTTAGATGTCAAACATGCTATATATTTGTATCTGATACTTGGCATTTTTCAACACTTTTCTATGTTTAATGATGGATTTTAGGAGTGAATTGTTGTTGTTCTTCATTCATTGTATTTATACCTTTGGTGCTTGTAATGTGTGTGTTATTGTGCAGAAAAGTGCACTAATTGATCAAAGAATTGAGACACAAAGAGATGATACAAGCTGCCAAAGAAAGAGGAAAACAACAGAGTGTTTGCTTTGCGAACTCTGGCGAAGGTGCCAGCGAAGGATCGCTTTGCGAACAGCAGCGAGTCTCCCAGCGAATAGCTCTAGAATGCGGCAGAGGGAAAAGAACCTAAAGTTCGCTTTGCGAACTCCCAGCGAATGTTCGCTGGTTAGCTCGCTTTGCGAAGGACCTGGCGAATGGAGGCAGTGGAAAAAAGACCCAAAATTCGCTTTGCGAATGTGTGGGCGAATGGTTTGCTTTGCGAATGAATGGTTCGCAGTGCGAACCCGCGAAGACAGCCTGGGGCGTTTTAACTCTCAGAGGCACTTAAGGTGCCATTCTCTTTCATTCGCTAGGCGAATGATTCATTCGCAGTGCGAATGTAGCAAATCCCAAGTGTATTATAAATAGATTTTTACTTTTTCTTGGGATCAGAACTTGATATTTTCACACCAAAACATATTTTTCTGAACTTTGATCATTCAAGAGTGAATTTTCACATAGAGAAGCTGAAGTCACATCCAATCTCGATTATTCGACTCGGATGTTATTTCATCTCCGCTTGAAACTTGTCATCCAAGCTACCATGAAAATGAGTAGCTAAGCACTTATTGTGTTAAGGTTAGATGTAGTTGATCTTGATCATATGTATTTCTTTTGATCTTTTATATATGAACAAGGTTTATGATCAATATAGATGAAGTTATTTGTTCTTAATGATGTATTTGTGGTTTGAATCACTCTAGACATACATTTTCCAAATCATGACCTAATATTTTCATCTCTTAAAAATCAAACTCTAGACATAGATTTGGGATTTATTATTTGCTTTGTATTGATCTTAACGATTG
Organism: Lathyrus tuberosus; assembly: GCA_022829125.1. Lineage (NCBI taxonomy): Eukaryota > Viridiplantae > Streptophyta > Magnoliopsida > Fabales > Fabaceae > Lathyrus > Lathyrus tuberosus. Next base: position 1,440,300 of record JALAZF010000414.1, on the reverse strand, counting down.
TTGTTTTGATTGTTAGCGTGAGACATCATCTAACGATCTAAACAACGATACTCACGAATTTTCTTTAGACATAAACTTATTCGAGAGGATACGTGATTGTATTGGTCGGAAACTAAGTTCATATGCTTGATTAATCGGCTATGTATGAAAAGGATTAACGAAATCTAATCTTGACATGTTTTTCTCAAAAACCTAAAACCAATAGTTTTACCGTTAATTTCTAAATTTCATGCAAACGATTCGAAACGAAACACAAAACCTTTGTTACATTAAAGTTTGAAATGCTCTTGACTAGTGAACGGCGGTAATATACACAATCTCTGTGGATACGATAGAAACACCCCCGCATATACTGTTTCAACAAATTGGCGCCGTTGCCGGGGATTGTGTTATATTGCGAGCATTGCAATAGTTATTCAGTTTTGAACTTGTTAACTTTTTCTTGTGCTTGTTGATTTGTTTGGTTTAGTGTGCAGACTTCGTTTTATGCGAGGGAAGTTACCCGCGAACCAACTTCTTTTTGATCTGGAAATCGAAAGAATCGCGCGTAAAATCAATAGCAGAACAAGGCGGAGGAGGCGACTTGCCAAGGAGAGACAAGACCGAGACGAGAGTTCAACTTCTACAGTTATACCACAGTTACCGCCAACTATGACTGAACCACCACCACCACCACCTGCTTCAAGACCTTGTACTAACAGTCTGAGACACACCGCACAGTTTTCGCGCAATGCTCAGAACGGTCGGCATTCAGAAATGAAGATTGGTATTCTCTCGCTTCTATATCAGAATCCTTTTACTGGTATGGATCACGAGGATCCTTTTACACACCTGACAAAGTTCTATGAGATTGCAGGAGCAACTGGTGCGCCCGAAGCTGAAGAGGAATCAATGTTTAAGAGACTATTCCCGCATTCCCTCATTGGGAAGGCCAAGGAATGGTATCTTGACCAATCTACGGCAATAATGACGGACTGAAATGTACTTGAGGAAAAGTTTTTGGAACGATTTTTTCCACATAATCGTTTCATGGAGGCAAAGACCGCAATAGTAGTTTTCACTCAAGGTGGAAACGAATCTCTCAACGAAGCTTGGGAGAGATTCAAATCTATGTTGAGAAAATGTAAGGGGCATGGTTTCGATGAGCTGACTCAAGTTCACATTTTTAGAAACGGTCTTCAATTAGTGCATAAAACATTGTTGGATGCCACCGCGGGTGGATCCTTAATGAGCAAAAGTGCCGAAGAAGCCATTGCCATCATTGACAAAATGGCTCTAAATGACCATCAAGGGAACCATAACTGTGGTCCTTTGCAAAAGAAAGGAGAAGTGCTTGAGTTGGGAACTAATGATGCCATACTTGCCCAAAATAAACTGTTATCACAATAAGTGGAGCTGCTCACGCAACAAATGTCGAAGCTACCTCAACAAATCAAAGAGATGCATGAGTTGCCAAACAAAAATGTGCAAGTCTTGGTATGTGAGCTTTGTAAAGGTGATCACCCAACAGGATATTGTCCTCCTTGTCCTCCGATAGAAGAAGAAGTGAATTACATGAACAATCCAACTCAACAACAAGGTTACCAAAGGCAACAACAACCGTATAACTAAGGATATCAAAATCAACAACCAAGACCGAATTATCAGAATCAAGGATATCAACAAAATTGACAAAATCCTTATCAACCTCAAGGTGGGAGTTCCAAACTTGAAGAAACTCTTAACCAATTTATTCAAATGTCCATGGCAAATCAAAAGTCAAATGAAGCATCAATCAAGAATCTAGAAAACCAAGTTGGGCAACTTGCAAAATAAGTGGCCGAACAACAAACTGGACCTTCTTTTTCCGCTAACACTCTACCAAATCCAAAAGAGCATTGTAAAGCTATTGTTACTAGAAGTGGGAAAGTGTTGGGAGAAGGAGAAAAAATGAGAAAGATGTGGATGTTCGAATTGAGGAGGTTGTTGAGGAGGAAAAAGTCGATAATGTTGTTGTTGTTGAAAATAATCAGGAGGAGGAAGTTGAAAAAGAAAAAGATAGTGATGAGGATGATGAAAACAAAAAGAGAGAAGAAAAATTGAAAAAAACTAGGAAGGGGAAGGAACCGTTGAGTACTATTCTGATCCAGAATTTGCCATATCCTCATGCTCCGATAAAGAAAGATAGTGCGAGACACTATGCTCGGTTTATGGATATTTTCAAACAATTGCAAATAAACATTTCATTTTCCGAGGCTTTGGAGCAAATGCCGAAATATGCAAAATTTATGAAGGATATCCTCACAAAAAATAAGAGGTATACGAATCAAGAGACTATCATGGTGGATCCTAGTTGTAGCGCTATCATTCAACGAACTCTCCCGCAGAAAGAAAGTGATCCGGGACGAGTCACTTTGCCGGTTACAATAGGAAATATCTATGTGGGCAATGGGTTCATCGATTTGGGCTCTAGTATCAATTTGATACCTTTGTCGATTGTGAAAAGGTTAGGACCGATGGAATTGAGAACCACTCAGATGACATTGCAACTTGTTGACAAATCCACTACCCGTCCTCACGGTGTAGCGGAAGATGTATTGATTAAAGTGGACAAATTCTTATTTCCTATCGACTTTGTGGTGATTGAAATGGAGGAAGATAAAGACGCTCCATTGATTCTTGGAAGACCGTTTATGAAAACTGCAAGAATGGCCATTGATATGGATGACGGTCTTATGAAGGTTAGAGTCCAAGATGACGAGGTTTGTTTCAATCTATTTGAGGCCATGAAGCACAAAAAGGACAAAGGAGATTGTTTTCGAATAAATGCAATGGAGAAGACGATTGAAGAAGTAAAGGAGCAATTACAAGTTCCAACCCCTTTGCAAAAAGTTCTCACAAATACTCTTCAAAGTATCGATGAAGCCGAAGAAAAAGAGATTGAAAAATGTTTGCGAGAACTTGAAGAATTGGATGAAATTCCTCCTTTGAAAGAAAGGGTGGAAATCTTGAAGAAGGAAAATAATGTGGAAATAAAACTTGAATTGAAGTTGTTGCCGTCTCATCTTAAGTATGTTTTTCTTGATGATGAGGGGCATAAATCGGTGATAATAAGCATGGAGCCAACCACAATGGAGGAGAAAAAAAATAAATGTATGTCTTGAAGAAAAATCAAGAGGCAATGGGATGGACTCTTTCTGATCTTAAAGGAATAAGTCCCTCTTATTGTATGCATCGAATATTCATGGAAGAAGATTTCAAACCGGTCGCTCAACCACAACGCCGCTTAAATCCTACCATGACAGAGGTGGTTAGGAAAGAAGTGGTAAAAATGTTAGATGTCGGAATGATTTATCCCATTTCTGATAGCCCTTGGGTTAGTCCAGTACATGTGGTGCCGAAAAAAGGCGGATTAACGGTTGTCCGAAATGAGAAAAATGAGTTAATCCCAACGAGAACCATAACCGGGTGGAGAATGTGCATAGATTATCGTAGGCTAAACCAAGCTACGAGAAAAGATCATTTCCCTCTCCCGTTTATGAACTAAATGCTCGAGAGACTTTCCGATCAACAATTCTATTATTTTTGGGATGGTTATTCGGGTTACAACCAAATTATCGTGAACCCGGAGGACCATGAAAAAATCGCTTTTACATGCCCTTTAGGAATCTTCGCTTATAGGAGGATGTCGTTTGGGTTGTGTAATGCACCCGCGACTTTTCAAAGGTGTATGCAAGCGATATTCTCTGATTTGATCGAAAAGACGATTGAGGTTTTCATGGATGATTTCTCAGTTTTTGGAAAATCGTTTGATATTTGTTTGAAAAATTTGGAAGCGGTGTTGGAACGGTGTGTGGAAACCAACTTGGTACTCAATTGGGAAAAAGGTAACTTCATGGTGACCGAAGGAATTGTGCTTGGACACAAAGTTTCTTCAAAGGGCCTTGAGGTCGATCAAGCAAAGGTTGATGTTATTGAGAAATTGCCACCACCGTTGAATGTGAAAGGTATACGGAGCTTCCTTGGATATGCGGGATTTTATCGGCGATTCATCAAGGATTTCGCAAAGATAGCAAAGCCTTTGAGCAATTTGCTCAACAAAGACAAGTCCTTTGATTTTGATGAGTCTTGCATGTTCGTTTTTAATTCTTTAAAACAAAGTTTGACTACCACACCCATAATTGTCGCGCCTAATTGGAAAATGAATTTTGAACTCATGTGTGACGCGAGCGATTATGCGGTGGGTGCGGTATTGGGTCAACGGAAAACAAATTTTTTTCATGTTATACACTATGCGAGCAAAGTCTTGAATGAAGCTCAAGTAAACTATGCAACAACTGAAAAAGAGTTGCTTGCTTTAGTGTATGCATTGGAGAAATTTCGTTCTTATTTAATTGGGTCTCGAGTAGTTATTTACACGGATCACACAACGATTAAGTATTTGCTCACCAAGCCTGATTCTAAACAAAGGCTAATTCGTTGGATCCTCTTGTTACAAGAATTTGCTTTAGAAATTCGTGACAATAAAGGATCTGAGAATTTGGTGGCGGATCACTTATCCCGCCTTGTAAATGTTGAAGTGACCAAAAATGAAGTAGAGGTCAAAGAGGAATTTCTGGATGAAAAGTTGTTTATGGTGCAAGTTAGACCATGGTTTGCCGACATGGCTAATCACAAAGCCGCCAGATTAATACTTGATGGTCTAACTCACCATCATAAAAAGAAATTTTTATCGGATGCCAAGTCTTTTGTTTGGGATGAACCACATTTGTTTAAGCTTGGTGTCGATAACCTTTTGAGAAGATGTGTGTCAATAGATGAAGCCACTAGCATACTTTGGCATTGTCACAACTCTCCTTATGGAGGGCATTTTAACGGATTAAGAATGGCAACGAAAGTCCTTCAATTGGGCTTTTATTGGCCTTCTTTATTCAAAGATGCACATGCGCATGCACAAAGTTGTGACAAGTGTCAAAGGAGTGGTGGAATTTCAAAACGGCATGAAATGCCTTTACAAAACATGTTGCAAATTGAAGTGTTTGATTGTTGGGGAATTGACTTTGTTGGACCTTTTCCATCATCGTTTTGCAATGAATATATTTTGGTCGCAGTTGATTACGTATCCAAATGGGTAGAGGCAATAGCATGTGCTAAAGCTGACAGAAAAACTGTGATAAATTTTTTTAAAAAGAACATGTTTTCTCGATTTGGTACTCCGCGGGTGTTGATAAGTGACGGAGGATCCCACTTTTGCAACACTCAGCTTGAAAAAGCCTTGGAGCAATATGGTGTGAAGCACAAAGTTGTGACACCATATCATCCACAGGCCAATGGGCAAGCGGAGGTATCAAACCGAGAAATTAAAAGAATTTTAGAAAAAATGGTGTCATCCTCAAGAAAGGATTAGTCAAATAAGATAGACGATGCTTTGTGGGCCTATCGAACAGCTTTTAAAGCTCCGATTGGTCTCACACCTTTTAAAATGGTCTATGGTAAGAATTGTCATTTACCGGTGGAGTTGGAATATAAGGCATTTTGGGCCTTGAAATTTCTGAATTTTGATCCAACTTTAAGCAGAGAAAGAAGAAAGATGCAATCGCATGAAATGGAGGAATTGCGCCTCCAAGCGTATGATTCCAACAGACTGTATAAAGATCGAGTCAAAATTTACCATGACAAGAAAATAGTGACCAAACAGTTTAAAGTAGGGTAGCTGGTCCTACTTTTCAAATCTCGATTAAAATTGTTCCCTAGTAAATTAAAATCTAAGTGGTCTGGTCCATTCCGGATTCGTGAGATTAAGCATTACGGGGCAATAGTCATTGAAGACACAAAGTCAAATGAGAGTTGGACTGTTAATGGTCAGAGGTTAAAGATTTATCTCGGTGGTGGTTTCGAGCGGAATCCCTCTATTGTGCCGTTTTGCGATCCTTGAGGTTGCATTGGGCCGTCGAGCTTATTCGACATTAAACAAACGCTTGTTGGGAGGCACCCCAACATTGTAAGTATTTATCGCTTTAATTGTTGTTTTAATGATGTTTGATATTTGAATGATTGAGAAAGTGGCAGCAATGCAGAAGAAAAAAATTTGCAAAACCTGTCTTGTACGCTGGCGTTCGCTTTGCGAACCTGGGGCGAGCATTCGCCAGCCAGTTCGCTTTGCGAACCCAGCGAGACAGGGGAAGTCTGCTGCTGCCACCTCAGAAAAAAAAGGGGGTTTTAATTATTTGGGTGGGCCAACACTTGGGCCCAAGACCCATTTCAATTGTTGAACATTGGAGAGGAAAAAACCCTACTCCCACTCTTGTCTCTATCTTTCAAACAACACAACACACCCTCTCAAGAAGAAAAATTTCTCACGTGCTCTTGTGCTCAAATTTCACAAAACATTCTCAAATTCCATTCACAAGTTCAGGTTTGCATCTCTTTTCCTTGCTACTTTTTGTTAGATATGGTTAGGGTTGTAGATTACACATTAGAGACATTGTAAATTCTAGGGTTTCACCTCTATTTTAAGATTTCTCTGCTGTTGCATGTTGAATTAGTTGTAAATTTTAGAATAGAGGTGACATTGTGAATGAAACTCTGATGTAGAAAGTTGAATGTTGTGGTTTTTCTGAATTATCGCGAATTCACTGGCCATTTCGCTGTGCGAACTTGGGCGAGCATTCGCCAGACCTTCGCAAAGCGAATCTGGGGCGAATATTCTCCAGCCTTCGCAGTGCGAACACTGGAGCGAACATAGCTTAATTATGAATTTTTTTATGTAGTTTCAGTTCAGATTTTGTTTGGCTTCTAAATTCTAATGAGCTGTCTTGGTGCTTTGTGTTGTTTTGTTTGTTGATGTGTGCAGATGGCTCCAAAGACTAATCCCGCTAAAAAGCAAAAATCAACCACATCGCGACAAGTGCCGATCCAGTTCGATGATACTCGATTTAAAGGTGCCAAGCAAGCTGCAAGATATCTGACATTGGAAAAAAGAACAATTTTAGCAGAAAAGAGGTTTAATTTAAGTGACCGAGGGAGTTATCGGTCTGTGGCTGCTCTCTTGGAAGCAAAAAAATGGGATCGACTGATAACTCCAGTCGATAGTTATAATGTGTAATTTGTCTGAGAGTTCTATGCGAACGTCTTCCCTGATAATGGCGACCTGTTTAGTTGGACAACTGTAGTTGGGGGAAAACTGTGAGATTTGACCGTAGAACCATTAGTACAGTTCTTGGAAGTCCTCTGCCATTACGAGCCAGTGAGATTGATGATTACCATAGGGATCTACACCTTCACCGAGATATCCCACAAATGACCAAAGATCTTCTGCGCCCGGGAAAGAATGTTGAACTCAACCCATCTGGGGTTGCTATTAGGTACTGGCGGGAGGACATGCAACCTTTGGCTCAGCTCATATTGCTTTTGGTTGTAACCAATATCAAGCCAAAATCGCATTCCTCAACCATCACTATTCCATTATCTCACCTAGTCCATAGTATCTTGACAAACGTGCAGATTGATGTGGCGCGTATAATTGCCGATGAGATAAGGGCAATTGTGGAGAGTGGCCTTGAGGGTAACGCTTCTCGGAAAAATGCCCCTCTCGCATTCCCTTGTCTTATCATGTCATTGTGTGCGGAAGCTGGGGTTGAAATTCCCACACGCCACCAGGTCACGATCCCGTCGGCTATTGATGATCGATATGTTAACAAATTCTGCAAGCCTAAGGGGACTAGGGGTGAGTCATTTGGTGCTGGTGCTGAGGCCAACACAAGTGGTGGAGATGCTTCTGGGTCATACAATTTTTATCCTTATCCGCAAGAGATCTTCCAGTACAACTGGGACTGGATGGCGGCTTCTCAGTGCGCCATGTTAAACTTACATGATTCTATGCAGCTACTCCAGCTTCAGATTCGCGATCCCGCTGCTGAGCATCCTATGATGTCGAGGGAGCAGTTCCTTGCACACGCTGGTTGGCCTGAGGCCAGGCCAGTATTCGGAGGGGGAGAGGATGTGGCTGGTCCTGATGATGATGATGCTGATGAGGGGGGGTGATGGTGAAGATGTTGAGGTGTCTGGCTCAGAGGAAGGAGAGGAGGTCGAGGTGTATGCTACAGAGTCCGAGGAGGACTGATTTTGCTGTGTTGATGATTTTGTACTTACTTTGAGCATCAAAGTGAAGTTTTTCTTGTATTCAGTTTTTATTTCAGTTTTTATTGATGTACTTTATCCACTTTGTGGATTATTTTGGATATTGATGTACTTGTACCGCTGTGGTACTTTTGACGTTGTAGGTGTTTGTCATACCCCAAATTTGTCCTACCTGTGTATAACTTTTCATCTGTACATCCATCCATTAACTGTTATTCAGAAAATTCAAAAAAATATTTCGCTTCTGGTCGTTGTAGTGTTTGAGGTTCAGTTAGACAAAGTTTGTTTCAAGATCAAGGCCTGGGTGTGATTGATTCAAGTGTTTGTGTCTGAAGTTTCAGTCATGGTTTTTTGGTGCCAATTCAAATTATCCGTGTGTGGATCAAGTTATCAAGGTGTGTGCAAGTACTGATTGTGTGGTTTAGGTTCTTTGTCATTGATCCAGGATTCGTCAGATTTATAGTTCAATCAAGACCATGTTAAGACGGATTCGAGATTGCGGTGCATTAATTAGAAGTTGATTCAAGGAGGATCTTCTTCGACTTAATTCAAGAATTGTGGTATGCAAGTTTCGTTTGTCACAGGTTTTGAGTGTTAATCAAAGGTGGAGGCACATTACCGTTATCCATATCCATTCTCGCAACCATTTTGTTATTTACCCATTTTTCAATCCAATTTTTTATTCGACTATCCATTTTCATGTCCATTTCATTAACAAAATCCATATCCACTTTCCTAACCAATCTCTAAACCATTTCATACTCATCATTTAATATCCAAATACCATTTCCTTTTATATCCATTTTTTAAAGCCAATTTTCCAATCCATTTCTCCACTCATTTTAACCATATTTTTAAAATCGAGTTTTATCCACTTCATATCCATTACCATATTATCATTCAATTCATAGAAAAAAATCAAGCTCATGAAAGGTTTTCTACAAAAAGAAAATCTAGCCCATACAAAAAACCCATTCATTACAAAAGTCCAATTCATACAATGGCCCATTAACATTACCAAAAAAAAGAGAGAAAGACAAATCTACAAGATTGCTTGATTCAAGGTGTTGTACCCCAAATTTTACCCTCCGATATTCTGATCGTTTGCATATCCTTTTCATTGGTCTCTGTTTTCGCATTTTTAGTAAACATATCAATAATCATGCATTTTTTGTTAGAATTTAATTTGTTTTATTTCTTTTTTTCACTAACTATTTTCAATTATCGTTTTTATTATTTTTAGTTTTATTATTATTATTTCTTTTTTATTATTATTATTATTAATTTTATTATTATTAGTTTTATTATCATTATTAGTTTTATTATTACTAAGCTTTATTATTATTATTATTATTACTTTTATTTTGTTTATCTTCATGGTAAGTGGGGACCACTCAATCATTCTAACACTTCACATGGATTGCCAACTTGGATTTATCAATGACCAAAAATCATTCTCACACTTCACTCATCAATGGCCAAAAATCATTCTCATAAAGTCACATGGATTGCCACATCAACACTCCCACTTTATTCACACTATAAATAAGATCTCTCTTTCTCTCATTTGACACACCAGATTCACCCCACACAAAGGCTGAATATTCTCTTAATTTTCTCCCTCAATTATTCTTGCAAATTTTCTGGAGAGAAGGCTCGTCTTCATTTTTCCATAACTCGTGTCATTGAAGAGGAAGTGGACCGTCTCCACTAGGTTACACTCACTTCTTTTATTTCTCCATTTTCAAAGTACCATGATCATTTATCTATGTTGTTATCAAGTTCATTAGCATGTTAATATTTTTTTGGAAAAAGTATTGTAATATCCTATCATTTTTGTTTGGTTTGATTATGAATGATGTTTAAAAGATAAGATAAAAATTCAAAAAGACAAAAAACATGCTTCATCACCACCCTTTTATTATTTCATACTATTTTTATTTTATTTTCCATTTATTTCTTAATTTTGTTTCTCTAGTTTTTATTTTAGGAGCACTTTGAATTTTTAGTTTCAATTTATCATGTTATTTCTTGAATTCATAACTTTTTCTTTTGAATTTTGTTTTGATTTTTATTTTTCGCTTACGGTCTTTATTTCGATTTTTAGGGCCAATGATATTACAAAATCATGACTTAGTTGATTTATGCAAAATGACTAAAAAGTCTTGATATGTATGAGGCTCATTTCTTTATTTTTGTTGGTCAATGAAAGTCGAATATCAAAAGATTATCGATCCTCCGATTAAATCTTGATCAAGACGAGATTAACTTTATTCTTCATTTCGAGTCCATTTTCTTTACTTTAGGCCGATGACATTGCACAAATCTATGACTTTGATTATTTCAAATCAATAAAGTCTTGATAAATATGAGGCCACTTTTTACTTATTTTTATTGGTCGATGAAAGTAAAAAATCTAAGATTATCGATTTATCGATTTAAATCTTGATTAAGACGAGACCAACCTTATTTTTTCTTTCCGGTTTCATTATCTTTATTTTGGTCGATGATATAACAAACTTCATGGTTTGGTTGACTTCATTAAATCAACAAAACTTTGACCAATATGAGACCGCTTTCTCTTTATTTCAGTTTCATTCACTGTTTAGTCGATGAAAGTCAAGAATCATTGATTATCGATTCCTCGATTAAATCATGATTAGGACAAGACTAATTCTATTTCGTGTCCTTAGCAAGCAAACATAACATAACACAAACTTAGCAAGAGGTTCCTGTAGAGTACTACAGATACTTAGGGTACTAATACATTCCCTTTGTATAACCAACCCCCGAACCTTAGATCTCCCCCCCTTTAGGTTTTTTAACGATCTTGAACCTTTCCTTTGGATAAATCAAAGTCGGTTGTAAAAGAAAATGATGCAAGTTAAGTAATAGCTTGTTATCCGATTTTCACCGCAACAGAAATGGCGACTTCACTGGGGACATCAGTTAGACCTATTGCTGGTCCTTTCCTAAAAGGGTTAAGCCAATCTTGTTTTTATGTTATTCATGTTTGCTTATTTGCTTGTATATGCTTATGTATGTCATATTTGCTTATATACTTGTATCTTTGTTCTTGCTTTATTATCCTGTTTATTTCGGGTTATCATGGTATCTATGAGTGAGATAAGTCCTAACCCGGACTTGAGAGAACACATATGTTTAGGAACTGTGGACATAGTCAAGGGAACTTCGAGGGAGAAATCCCAAAGGAGGGAACTTGAAGTCCATACTCAGTTAAGGCCCTCTTGGAGGTGGTAAATGTTGAACGAGCAATCGTGAATGCGTTACTACTTTCGACCTAGGAGCCAGAGATACTGATGACCTTTAGTTATCCCTTTTCCCCACCTAGCCTATTTAGGATGTAGTGCGATGATTATGAGGGAGTAATCCTAAATGATTGCTACGCGATACTATGCTCAGACGAGACTCTCTTTAGGATTTTATTGATCACCGAGCAATGGGGAAGTTGATAAAATCCGAAAGATGGGTTGTTGACTCTGGGAACTCTTTAGAACTCTTTAGAACCTTGCTCTGCAGATACAAGAACCCTAGTACACACCCTGTGGTTGGTTCTTTACCCAGACTTCATGTTGTGATCTCGAACCCTTGATCCTGTTGCATGTGTTTTTGCATCCTGTTTGCATTGCATTGCATTTGATTTGCATCTTTGCATGTCTCATTGCATACGTCTGTCTGTCCAGCTACTCATTTCCAGTGGTCTCTATCTTCCAGTGTCATCTGTGAGTCGTCAAGCTGATTCCTCGACACCGATACCGGACTAGAGCTAATTACAGATGCAAGATGTCAGAGCAAGAGGCGCACAATGCTAAGGTTCGAATGGATATCGATGACCTTAAGTCGAGCATGATTAAAGGACTGTCATCCAGGAAGTTTCAAGCGCTGATCCTCCACCAGTTCAGATGCCACCTTCAACTTGGCCAGAGTTTGGTTTGCCACGCAACTACTCTCCACCGATTGCATCTACTGCTATGGTTGGTCAGACTGCTATGCCTGTCTTTCAAGCTCCTATTTTCACCGAGCCCAGACCTGTGGTCCATGCTGTTTCACAGACTGTTCGAGCTCCTTTCGAGAATCCCCTCTATGAGTACAATGGTGCCAGTGTTCAAGGTGAAGACCGTGAAGACTTTGTTGAACCTGAAGTTGTCCGAGAGCAGTTTTAGAGCATAGAGAAGAGACTCAAAGCCGTTGAGGGTACTGATTTCTTTAATGTGGATGCAGACAATATGTACTTAGTATCAGACCTTGTTATACCTGCTAAGTTTGTAACTCTAGATTTTGTGAAGTACAAGGGTCACTCTTGCCCAAGAGCTCATTTGGTCATGTATCTCCGCAGGATGACTGCTCATGCCAAGAATCAGAAGTTGCTTATCCACTATTTTCAAGACAGCTTGAGTGGAGCATCACTCAAATGGTACATGGGTCTCGAGCAAAACTTTATCCATAGCTCTCAAGACCTCACAAATGCCTTCATGAAGCAGTATAAGTATAACCTCGACATGGCTCCTGATCGCCTTCAACTGTAAAACATGTCTCAGAATGATAAAGAGTCTTTCAAGGAGTATGCTCAATGCTGGAGAGAGTTGGCTTCCCAGGTTGAACCTCCTTTGGCTGAGAAAGAGTTACCCGAATGTTCATGGATACCCTGTCCCCATTCTATTGGGAGAAGATGGTTGGAAGTGTTTCCTCCAATTTCACTGATTTGGTTACTATTGGCCAAAGATTAGAGGAAGGTCTTAAGAAAGGAAAAGTATCCAAGGCTGTTGAATCTTTCAATGCTGTGAAGAAATCCTATGGTAACTTTCAGAAGAAAAAGGCAGATCATACTAACGCTGTCATGGTTGAAACAAGAAGGCCTCGTCCCTGGCCTCAGTATGTTGTTCACCCTACCGTTGCTGCTGTTACTCCCGTGGTTGCTGCTCCACGACCAACTCAAGCTTTCCAACGTCCGGCTGCAGGACAGAACCAGTACCGTAATAGGGGTCAATTTGATCCTATTCCCATGACTTACACTGAACTTTATCCTGGCTTGGTTCAACAAGGTTTGATTACCACAAGGTCTTTGCCTCCTCCTCCAAATCCTCTTCCAGCCGGCTATAGGGCTGATCTTCATTGTGAATACCATCAAGGTGGTGCAGGCCATAACTTGGAAAGTTGCTTTGCATTGAAGGCTAGAGTACAAGAGCTGATGAGGAACAAAATCCTCTCCTTTAAGGACAATCCCAATGTTCACAGGAATCCTCTGCCAGGGCACGCCAAGTGAAGCTTCAGTCAACTTCAGCATGCTATCCTCCTAAAAGCCAGTGTTTCAGACAGGACAGCTCATCCTTGTGTTGATTAGTCACTAGGCCTTTGTTTCTTGTTGTTTTGACTTTCTTTATTTTGTAATGGGTGTTTGCTTTCAAATTATGTTTGTACTTTCACAATTAATGAAATGAGCACTGCAACTTTTGATTCAATTCATTTGTGTTTTCTATTTACTTCTTATTGCTTCCTCTTTCATGAAAAATAAAATAAAAACTTTTTTTGTCCACTTTCTGTTGATTATGCAAAAATTGGATGGAGGATGATGAAAACGTTATACCCATAATTGTTGTTGGTATGCTTTTAAATCAAAACTTTGCTGACGATGTAAGGCATTGTTTCAGTTCCCAAAACACTGGAGAAATAAGGAAGTTAACCCCTCTTTAACCCCTTCGAGCCTAGAAGTAGGAGTTTCTTTCTTTACAAATAAAAACCTGCAATTTTAACCTGGGGAAGGGTAGTTCTCAGTTAACTGGGTTGTGCATTCAATTACAAGAGCAGCATTCAAGACGCCTCTCAACAAAGTTCACAAATGTTCCTTCGCACACAGTAAGCAAGTGTCGAAGATGTCTTTCAAGTCAAACGCCAATGATGATTCATTGTAATCCTTAAGCCAGGCAGTCACTAAAAAAAAGACAAAAAGAGAAAAGAAAATAAGAAAGAACAAACTTGTATGACAACCAAAAGCTGTAAGGAAGTAGTGATCGCCATCTCAAGTCCATTGAATTATGAACCATCATCGCTATCATCAGTGCAATTCCTAACTCATGGGAATTTGAGTGCATAGTTTGAGTTAACTGAGTGTAGGGCTGGGAGTTCATCACGTAGATTGGGTGGGTCACAAATAAACTTTGAGCCTTTATCCTTTGTTTCTTAAACCGTGAACCAGGCCACGTTATAACCCTCAAAAGACCTAATTGAAGCGAGGTTATTTTGAAAAGCATACTACAGTAAGGTTGCGTAAACTGACTCCAAAAGATCTTTGCAGATCATCTATTCTGACATCATACCTTTTTGCTTTACTTCTCACTTTGAATGTCTTGAACCGCCGTGTTCAGACCAGTAACTCATATACTTCGCCTTTTTCAAAAAAATAATTGATTTCAAAAGTTGCATGAACTTTGCATTTACCATGTTTGTACAAATACTTTTGTTTGCAAACTAGCTTTCTTTTCAAGGAATTTTCAAACATTTGAGAAACTTGGTCGGTGATCCAACCAGGGGCAAGTTCCTTCCATATCGTGTTGAGAATCAGTTCAAGATTTGTGGTTTAATGGCTACTTCTCAAAATTGGTTTATACAGAAGTTTTTCAAGACTCAGACTGGGGCAAGCTTTCCCAGTGTACAGTAAAATAATCAGCTTTCAAGACTCAGACTGGGGCAAGCTTTCTAAGAGCACCATGAAATAGTCATTTCAGAATCAATCAAACTGAAGCAATGATCAGCTTATCTACAACAGTCAGCTAATCTGGGGCAGTTTACTTGAAGAATCCCCAAGCAGCTCGACATCCTTCTTTACAAGGATCATCACTAGATACAGTTTATTAGTGTGGCAAAGATGTGTTCAGCAGAAGCATCTCTAGTCCCAAGCAGAATGGCAGTGATTTCCGTGTAGAGGAATCAGTCTTCCAGTCTTGTCTTCCCAAAAGAGTCGAGCGGTAGTGTCTGCATTTACATTTGATCACATGTCATCTGCATAATTCATATACACATGCATATCATGAGTGTTTCATCCTCATTTGCATTTCTCCCGAGGTCGTGTCGTTATCCACGTCTTACCTTACCAAAACGTTACCTGTCCATTCATTCAGTGCCATTCCTGAATGTTGTCGTTTCCTTGTGCATCTAGTCCTGTTGGTGGATGTTTGTCTTCTTCTATTCTAGTGCTATTCCTGGATCTTTACATTCTTTCACTCCAGTGATATTCCTGGATCTTTACATTCTTTCATTCCACTGCCATTCCTGGATGTCTGTCTCTTTTGATCTCTAGTGCCATTCCTGGATATCTTGTTCCCCTTGTTTCTCCCAGTGATATTCTTGGAAGTTTTGCCTCTCTTTTGTAATCCTTATCAAATTTGCTTGGATATCTTTCAGTGCCATTCCTGAAAGTCTTTTTTGTCCATTCAGTGCCATTCCTGGATGAGTTTTCTCCTTTGCATTCAGTGTCATTCCTGGATGTCTTTCTCACTATCATTCGATACCATTCCTGAATATAGTGATCTACCTTTACTTTCAGTGCCATTCCTGAAAGTTCATAGTCATCCAATGCTTTCTTGGATTTCACCTTTGTTCACATTCATTCAATGCTGTCTTGAATACTGTGGTTCCTTTTGTCCAATGCTTTCTTGGATTTCTATCTTGTTCACTTTCATCTGATGCCTTCTCAGATATTATGATTTACACCTTTCATTCAAAGCCATTATTGGGTGATTGGTTCCTTTACATTCAATACCATTCTTGAATGTAGTCTTTGTTCACACTCATCTAAAGCCATTATTAGATATTGTGAGTTATACCTTTAATCCAAAGCCATTATTGGGTGATTGGTTACTTTGCATTCAATACCATTCTTGAATGTAGTCTTTGTTCACTTTATCTAAAGCCGTTATTAGATATTGTGATCTATACCTTTCATTCAAAGCCAGTATTGGATGTCTGGTTTCTCTACTATCTGATGCCTATCCGGATGTGTCTCTCTTTCTGATATTTTTCAGATAGAGTCTTTGTTCACTTTATCTAAAGTCGTTATTAGATATTGTGATCTATACCTTTCATTCAAAGCCAGTATTGGATGTCCGGTTTCTCTACCATCTGATGCCTATCCGGATGTGTCTCTCTTTCTGATATTTTTCAGATAGAGTCTTTGTTCACTTTATCTAAAGTCGTTATTAGATATTGTGATTTATACCTTTTGTTCAAAGCCATTATTGGATGACTGGTTTCTTTGCATTCAAAGCCATTCTTGAATGTGGTCTCTGTTCACATTCATCTAAAGCCATTATTAGATATTATGATTTGTACCCTTCATTCACAGCCATTATTGGATGACTGGTTTTTTTTTGCCATCTGATGTTTTTCCGGATGTGTCTTTCTCTGTCTTTTCTGGTTTTTCTTGAAGATCCCGTTTGAACTCTTCAGTATAAGAAAATCCCAGAAAATCTTTTGTTGGTGTCTATCCTTTTATTCCAAATTGATCCCCAGGGGAGATCATGTCTTCTTTCTGGTTCCATGCCCAGTAAAGAGTGTACTTTCATTTCCCTAGTGTCGTCCGGTCACCTATAAACCTGTCGTCCATCTCCTTGGACTTTTCCCTAGTGGAGAGCCCCTCTCTAGCTCCCATCCCCAGTGAGGGCCTGTGGGATTTCCTCATTATTTTTCTATCCCCGGTGCATCCTTAGAGTGTCCCCAGTGAGTCTATCGTTGGACAGTCTGTATCCCCAGTGAGTCTTACTCGTGAATGCTAACCTTATCCTTCCCCAGTAAGCTCACCTGTGGTGGATTGCCCTTCATCCTTGGTGTTTTGTTTGTCTGCCCCTTTGCATTTAGCATTCCATCATTTTCATCATATTAGAGTTCATTGCATGTCAGCATTTTTGTCCATAGCATTGCATGTCAGTGCGTCTGAGGGCAAAATTTTCGGTTATCTATATTTAAATACCTTCCACCATGATTTCATGAAGACTATCATCACTCATGTCATCCGGTGAAGATATTTAAATAGCGGCAACTGTTGTACCCTAAATTTTACCTTCCGATATTCTGATCGTTTGCATATCCTTTTCATTGGTCTCTGTTTTCGCATTTTTAGTAAACATATCAATAATCATGCATTTTTTTGTTAGAATTTAATTTGTTTTATTTCTTTTTTTCACTAATTATTTTCAATTATCTTTTTTATTATTTTTAGTTTTATTATTATTATTTCTTTTTTATTATTATTATTATTAATTTTATTATTATTAGTTTTATTATCATTATTAGTTTTATTATTATTAGTTTTATTATTACTAAGCTTTATTATTATTATTACTTTTATTTTGTTTATCTTCATGGTAAGTGGGGACCACTCAATCATTCTAACACTTCACATGGATTGCCAACTTGGATTTATCAATGACCAAAAATCATTCTCACACTTCACTCATCAATGGCCAAGAATCATTCTCATAAAGTCACATGGATTGCCACATCAACACTCCCACTTTATTCACACTATAAATAAGATCTCTCTTTCTCTCATTTGACACACCAGATTCACCCCACACAAAGGCTGAATACTCTCTTAATTTTCTCCCTAAATTATTCTTGCAAATTTTCTGGAGAGAAGGCTCGTCTTCATTTTTCCATAATTCGTGTCATTGAAGAGGCAGTGGACCGTCTCCACTAGGTAACACTCACCTCTTTTATTTCTCCGTTTTCAAAGTACCATGATCATTTATCTATGTTGTTATCAAGTTCATTAGCATGTTAATATTTTTCTGGAAAAAATATTGTAATATCCTATAATTTTTGTTTGGTTTTATTATGAATGATGTTTAAAAGATAAGATAAAAATTCAAAAAGACAAAAAACATGCTTCATCACCACCCTTTTATTATTTCATACTATTTTTATTTTATTTTCCATTTATTTCTTAATTTTGTTTCTCTAGTTTTTATTTTAGGAGCACTTTGAATTTTTAGTTTCAATTTATCATGTTATTTCTTGAATTCATAAATTTTTCTTTCGAATTTTGTTTTGATTTTTATTTTTCGCTTATGATCTTTATTTCGATTTTTAGGGCCAATGATATTACAAAATCATGACTTAGTTGATTTATGCAAAATGACTAAAAAGTCTTGATATGTATGAGGCTCATTTCTTTATTTTTGTTGGTCAATGAAAGTCGAATATCAAAAGATTATTGATCCTCCGATTAAATCTTGATCAAGACGAGATTAACTTTATTCTTCATTTCGAGTCCATTTTCTTTACTTTAGGCCGATGACATTGCACAAATCTATGACTTTGATTATTTCAAATCAATAAAGTCTTGATAAATATGAGGCCACTTTTTACTTATTTTTATTGGTCGATGAAAGTCAAAAATCTAAGATTTTCGATTTATCGATTTAAATTTTGATTAAGACGAGACCAACCTTATTTTTTCATTCCGGTTTCATTATCTTTATTTTGGTCGATGACATAACAAACTTCATGGTTTGGTTGACTTCATTGAATCAACAAAACTTTGACCAATATGAGACCATTTTCTCTTTATTTCGGTTTCATTCACTTTTTAGTCGATGAAAGTCAAGAATCATTGATTATCGATTCCTCGATTAAATCATGATTAGGACGAGACTAATTCTATTTCGTGTTCTTAGCAAGCAAACATAACATAACACAAACTTAGCAAGAGGTTCCTGTAGAGTACTACAGATACTTAGGGTGCTAATACCTTCCCTTGGTATAACCAACCCCCGAACCTTAGATCTCCCCCTCTTTAGGTTTTTTAACGATCTTGAACCTTTCCTTTGGATAAATCAAAGTCGGTTGTAAAAGAAAATGATGCAAGTTAAGTAATAGCTTGTTATCCAATTTTCACCGCAACACAAGGCCCATGAAGAAAATAGACAAGAAAGAGGGGATGAGGACAATTTCTAAGCTACATCAGAAAAAAGACCTCTGCGCAGCTACCGTAATGAATACACTGTGATAATAAAGCACAACAAGCCATCTGCAATGCTCAAACCAACACAGTACATCCCAAGACTTGTAAAAACCGTACTACACTAAGCCATGCGCATATCCCTCCAACAACTCTGCATCCTCCCTGCACCAACCATACACTATGCTTATTCCTGTATCAATGACACACTGCTCCAATACATCCCACCCAAACTCTGCACCATCAAACACAAAACCTGCTTCAACCATAACAAGCATTGCCACAATAAAACAAACGCATGCGGCGATTCCTACCAACAACAACAGCAAGAAACCTGCATTTGAAAAGGACAGAGCATGAATAACAAGACAAGCAATGGCACCTTTAAACTTAGATAGAAAGTTTTGTTTGAAGAAAAAAAAAATAAAGAAGTGATGACTTTAAAAAGAGGAGGGCAGAGAATCTCGGCGAAAAAAATGACCTTACAACTCCTTATTCAAACTGGCCATCATTCCTGTCAAAGAGAACTACAGCCTCACATATATCATGACCACCCTTTCAGTTGAACGATGGTAAGCAACAAACCCGATTCCATTCGCAAAACCATCATATAAGACTCTCTCCCTAAAAAAAAAACCATTTCGGAACATCACTCCAAAACCTCCACTATTTTCTCCAACGGGTTCTTGTCGCCGCAAAAATGGTGTTCCTCGCCACAGCTCGTACCTTCTAAAATCACTTCCCTACTTCTCCCAAATCCGACTACACCACCAAATAACCACCATAACCAATCACCAATCCGCAGCGAGAAAGAGAGAGAGAGCGTCCGAGAGAGATCGAGCAGAGAATCGAGTGAGGCGAATGGGATGGACAAGTTTTCGGTGAGTTTGGAAGTGAGAACGATTTGAAATCGAACGAAGGTGATGAGGATTTCACGACTTCCGCCATGTTCTTCTTCGTTGGTTTTGGATCGTTTTCTCGTTGTGTTTTCAGAGTGTGTGGTTAAACGATTATGCATTTAC
Source organism: Lathyrus tuberosus (assembly GCA_022829125.1). Classification (NCBI taxonomy): domain Eukaryota; kingdom Viridiplantae; phylum Streptophyta; class Magnoliopsida; order Fabales; family Fabaceae; genus Lathyrus; species Lathyrus tuberosus. The sequence continues at coordinate 1,420,185 of JALAZF010000414.1, read as the reverse complement.
ATAGGGTTTCTACGTAACCCTCCATTAGTAGGCAAAACGGACCGGGTTCTAGGGTCTAACCCGACCCGTGAACCATGGTGGAGTGCCCCTTGTGGGCCTTTTTTTTTACTTCTGCTATTTTTTTGTTTCTCACTAGCCCATGTGGTTTCTTTTTTATTTTTGATTTTTAATTCTTAGATTTTACTAACATTTTTTTTAGGTAAGTTTTAATGTAGATTTTGAGTTTTTTTAAATGATAATAAATAAATTTGTATTTTTGTAAGATAAAATAGACCATTTTTTAAGTTTTAGTTATCTAACTTTGTTCACATGTTTGATGGTTATTAGTGATTATTAGATTAGCTTTGTTTAGTAATTTCAAAATATAATTTGTGTTTATAATTTAGCTATTTAGGATTTTTTTTTTATCTTAGATTATTTAGATTTTTGTTAACAATTTATTAGGTACTTTGTAAATTATATTTTATTAAATATTTTTTTAAATATTATTTTTATTTGCTCAAACTTTTCTTGATCATTTTTTTTTGTTATCACTTTGTTTAGAGTTATTTCTTGATTTGCTTTTCATTTATACCTTGATTTTCATCTTTTGATTTTATTTTCGATTTTGTTTCGAACTCTTGGCCAATGATATAACAACACTCATGATTTAGTTGATTTTCTCAAAATCGATTCAAAATCTTGATTAATATGAGGCCTATTTATATATTTATTTTTTATCGGTCAATGAAAGTCAAATACCAAAGATTATTGATTTATCGATTTAAAATCTTGGTAAAGATGAGACCTTTCTTCCTTTTCCATCGTATTTTCGATTATATCTTTTCATTTTCAATTTCTATCTTTTATTTTCACTTTTGGTCAATGAAAGTCAAAAATCGTTGATTATCGATTTCTCGATTAAATTCCGATTAAGACGAGACCAATTTTATTTTATGTTAATATTATACCTTGTTCATATCATCTCGATTATATTATTCATACTCTTATCATATTGTTCATATCCATATTTATTCATTTAACTATTTCATTTTTTCATACACTTAATCAAAACACACTAAAATTATCGAAACGCCTAAGCACTTAATTTTTGATTAAAATACTTAACACACCTATTCAAATCGTTTTCATAATTAAATCGCGAAAGAACTGAATTCTTGAGTTCTAGCACTTCTTGGGTTCTTGAGTGACCGCTATTGAGGCGCACACCTTAGGTAGTGATCATTCGACTTTTCGCTCTTAAAACACTCGTCTTAACTATTTGGACAAAGAAATGCCATCGGAGTCTAGCATTCCACGTGGTACTTCCGTTGTCCAACAAACAATATGTCGTAAATCAATCGAATGAAAAAGGTGTCGTTGGGATCTAGCATCCCAATAATGCCCCGATTAATTGGTTGCGAGGCCGACGTCTCGTTTATCGAATAATCGTCATTCTCTCTAAAACACTTAACAAATCAAACCATTTCGAAACCAATTCTCGACTCATCGTCGAGCCACTCTTCAAAACATTCTCGTAAGTCGAGTGCCTTTTGCCTCGTCGTCAAATGCACACTTGCACATTTCGTAGGTTTTGTTACTAGGAGCACCCCTAGGGACTAGTATCGATCCTCACCTCTTTTCTCAACCAATTCGACTCAATCTTTTTCAAACGCTTTCTTAATCACCTTACGAAAGGGGGAGATTCTTGGGATCTAGCATTCCTTGGATCTTCGAATGAATGGCTCTCGAGGCGCGCCCTTGGGTTGTTGTTCATTCACCCTTTCGTCTTAAAACACTTAATCTTTATCGAACATTTTTGCAATCAATCACGAAAGAACTGAATTCTTGGAGTCTCGCAGTCCTTGGATTCTTGAGTGACTGCTCTCGAGGCACGCCCCTTGGGTTGTTTGTCATTCAATCTTTCGCCTCCTAAAAACACTACCCCTCCTTCCTTTTCGTGGGCGTACCACGAACTACGACTGCTCTGATTTTTTATTCTCATCCGAGTAAAGATACATAGGCACAAGATTGTGATGATCTTGGTGAGCACACTACCATCTTTTTTCCGTCTAACCCCGTAGTCGAACTACGATTGCTCTGATTCCTCATTCTCGTCCGAATGAGTATACGTAGGCCCGAGGTCGCAATGATCTTGCCGAGCACCCTATCCTAAAACCACCCCTTTCCCTTAGTAATCGAAACCTTTTACCTTACCTTTTCGTCTTTATCATTGAGAAGAAAACAAATAAGCTTAGATAACGTTTCCTCACGAATCGAACTAAGAAGTTCCCGTTGAGTACAACGGACGTGAGGGGGTGCGCGAACCTTCCCCTCACGTAACCGACTCCCGAACCCAGAATGTGGTTGCGACGACCATGTTCTTATCCCTCTCTTAAAGGTTTTCTCGATATTTTCTTTTCCCTCTTTTGGGATAAATCAAGTTCGGTGGCGACTCTGTCGAACCGTTCCGCGCCTTTCGCGCGAGGGTCGTGTCTTCGATGAATTTTCGAGGTGCGACAGTGTTTTCACACCAGTACATTTTTATTATTATTAGTAATATATGTTATTTTCCAGTAAAAAAAGTTTCTGTTTTTAATTTTACTAATATTTTAGTTTTAAATATTATTATTAAGTGTTGAGTTCTTCAGTTTACGAATGCTCAACACTTAAATTGTTGGTATGCTTTTGTGTTAAGTGTTATTAAGAGTTGAATTCTTCAGTTTACAAATATTCAACTCTTAAGTTGTTGATATGCTTTTATTGCTTTATGTTGGTATGCTTGTGGAAATTTAATATTTCTAACTTTTGGATGTTTTGTGGAAGAAACTTAGGTTGGTGTGATTGTTCATCAAAGAAGATTCTTCTAAGTTGGATGGCGATGATAGTACTTTAAGCATGATGTTGTGGCAAGGTACATAGTTACCTAGTTCTTGAATTTAGAATGAATTGGAACTTTGTTGTCTTTGTACAAATGAAAATTTTGTTTCCTGTTACAACTCTATTTGATTGCTTGTGTCATTTAGGTCCAAAAATCACAAAAGTGAGAAACCTCCATGTGTATACTAAATGCTTTGGATTGATGATGAATGTTGTTTGATACTTATAATTCATGCTTTATCTTGCTTGTTGTTTTGAATTTGTGGAAGCATAGAAATGATCAAGGCAATATTTTTGCACTTTGAGTATAACCACCATTCCAAAAACACTTAAATTCACCTTGTGACTGAGCGCGTATTTGAAACCTCTTTTGAGCTGAAATTTTTGATTGAATCATGAACCCGATTTTGACCCGTTTTGAAGAGCATTTAAGCTAAGATTATGGCAATGTTGAAGTTGGGGAGAATGTTTTTTTTTTAAAAGAGAAAAGGGATTTGGTGATACAATGCATTCTAAGACAAAGAAATTGAAAAAAAAATGTGTAGAAAATAAAAAGACCAAAAAGAAAAGCAAATCAAAAGAAGAGAATGCATTGTGAAAGAAAGAAATAAAGATTGAACAAGATAGAAAATTTTGAAAAAGAAATGCTCTTCATTGTCTTTACCCTTTCTTGTTTCAATGGTCGTGTACATATATCCCTTGTTTTTAACCCCGGCCAAGTTACAACCAATGAAAGCCCTTAGTGATCTGTTGCTTCCATGATTTCTTATGATTGATTAGATATTGTATGAATTGCTTAGTATTTGCTTCATTTGTCATTTGAGCGAAATTTCCCCGTGGTTGCAAACACGTTAATTTCCTTCAATTCTTTTTTGAAGAGGAGTGTTAGAGTGACATGAGCATGATGATTTAGTTGTCTCTTGAAACATTGTCTGAGATTTGGTGTAAGAATCAAGTTCTTTTGCATTGTCGATTTAGGATTGTGTAATTGTGCTTTGCTACAAATGTTGTTTATTTGAGCCATTTATTCTTTCTTGAATTGAATCAAATGCTCAAGCAAATCCTCTTGTGTCAATGAGAGGCATACTTTGCTTGAGGACAAACAAAGAGTTAGTTGGGGAGATTTTGTTATATGTTAAACATGCTATATATTTGTATATGATACTTGGCATTTTTCAACACTTTTCAATGTTTAATGATGGATTTTAGGAGTGAATTGTTGTTGTTCTTCATTCATTGTATTTATACCTTTGGTGCTTGTAATGTATGTGTTATTGTGCAGAAAAGTGCACTAATTGATCAAAGAATTGAGACACAAAGAGATGATACAAGCTGCCAAAGAAAGAGAAAAACAACAGAGTGTTCGCTTTGCGAACTCTAGCGAAGGTTCGCTTTGCGAACAACAGCGAGTCTCCCAGCGAATAGCTCCAGAATGTGGCAGAGGGAAAAGAACCTAAAGTTCGCTTTACGAACTCCCAACGAATGTTCGCTGATTAGCTCGCTTTGCGAAGGACCTGACGAATGGAGGCAGTGGAAAAAGGACCCAAAATTCGCTTTGCGAATGTGCAGGCGAATGGTTCGCTTTGCGAATGAATGGTTCGTAGTGCGAACCCGCGAAGACAACCTGGGGCGGTTTAACTCTCAGAGGCACTTAAGGTGCCATTTTCTTTCATTCGCTAGGCGAATGATTCATTCACTGTGCGAATGTAGCAGATCCCAAGTGTATTATAAATAAATTTTTACTTTTTCTTGGGATCAGAACTTGATATTTTCACACCAAAACATATTTTTATGAACTTTGATCATCCAAGAGTGAATTTTCACATAGAGAAGCTGAAGTCACATCCAATCTCGATTATTCGACTCGAATGTTCTTTCATCTCCTCTTGAAACTTGCCATCCAAGCTACCATGAAAATGAGTAGCTAAGCACTTCTTGTGTTAAGGTTAGATGTAGTTGATCTGGATCATATGTATTTCTTTTGATCTTTTATATATGAACAAGGTTTATGATCAATATAGATGAAGTTATTTGTTCTTAATGATGTATTTGTGGTTTGAATCACTCTAGACATAGATTTTCCAAATCATGACCTAATATTTTCATCTCTTAAAAACCAAACTCTAGACATAGATTTGGGATTTATTATTTGCTTTGTATTGATCTTAACGATTGTTGTTTCGACTTTTAGTGTGAGACATCATCTAACGATCTAAACAATGATACTCACGAATTTGCTTTAGACATAAACGTATTCGAGAGGATACGCGATTTTATTGCTCCGAAACTAAGTTCATATGCTTGATTAATCAGCTATGTATGAGAAGGATTAACGAAATCTAATCTTGACATGTTTTTCTCAAAAACCTAAAACCAATATTTTTACCGTTAATTTCTAAATTTCATGCAAACGATTCGAAACGAAACACAAAACCTTTGTTACATTAAAGTTTGAAACGCTCTTGACTAGTGAACGGCGGTAATATACACAATCTCTGTGGATACGATAGAAACACCCCCGCATATACTGTTTCAACACCTTCCTTCTCAAAACCAGCTAGTTGTGACACATAAAGCTCTTCATCTAAAAGACCATTTGAAAATGCTCAGTTCACATCCATCTTACACATTAACCACTTGTTCATGTTTGCTAAACTAACAACCAACGTGATCGTTTTAATCTTGGAAACTGGTGTAAAAACCTCATCAAAGTCAATCCTTTCTCTTTGAAGAAATCCTTTGAGCATAAGTCTTTGCTTTGTGCCTAGTCAGTTCTCCTTAAGGATTCATCTTCATCTTGTACACCCACTTCACATTAATTGTTTTTGTTCTCTATGATAACTCAGCTAATGATAAAGTTTTGTTGACCTCTATGGATGTCAGCTCCAACAACACGGCATTCATCCACTTTGAATCCTTCAGTGCTTCAGTTACATTTACAGATTCAGTGTTTGCATAGAAAGCATAATATACCAGCTCACCTTCATCATTGACCACATCATTTGATGTTATCACATGGTCTTGCAACCTTATTGGCATGTTTCTAGTCCTTTGAGCTCTACGTGTGTCTGTTTGAACCATGATGCCTTTTGATTGAATCTATTTGTCAGCTTCACCACTTGGTTAATCAAACATGATTCTCACTGAGTCTTTCTTGACATTATCACTCAAGTTCCATTCTTTTAGCTCATCAGTGATCACATCTATGATGATTGTAACACCCCTAATCTATATCCCAAAGCTATTAAAGCGGTAATCAAAAATTCAAAATTTCATCAGAGTATATTTAAGACATGCACGGCATAGACCGAGGGGTCACATCAATTTGAAACAAACATACAACACCTGCTCATAAAGATATGCAACACTCCGCAGGTAGTAAATAAACAGAGGAACTTAGTTCCTACTACGCACAATTCAAATACAGAATAAAGCGGAAAATATGTACTGAATATCTCATATATATATATATATATATCATAAAAAGTTTGTTGTCATACACAAAATCATACATGTCCAATCCAACAGATACATATACACAATACAAAATAATCACACTCGATCACCCCGACTACCCGGTGTCACATATCAGAGCCGACCGACAAAAGAATGAAGACCTAGCTTCACAAAAAGACCGCCAACAACTCTAATCTGCAATGCCTCATAGAGCATTATAAAACAGCAGAAGGGTGAGAAACACAATCATAATACAGTTGCATATAATTATATATTAACACAGAAAATGCACAAGTAAAATATTCTCACCACAAATGCACCACAATCAAATATAACACAACACAGTACAAGTATCAGGTATCCATCACCAATACACATCACTCATACACAATGCACTCGTCATCAATACAATTATCCATATTCCATCTCATTAATCACATTCACAATTACATACACAATTAATCCATGGTTTATGCAAATGCACAGAGACCGACACAACGACTCTATGCAATGCACATGCGGTACCGACTTCCAATGTTTCTCATCACTAGTTCACTCAGGAACTCTGCTGGAACCATCGCTCGTTACATCACTGTAACTCCCCGTCGGGCATACGATGTTCCCCGTCGCTCAAACCCAACACGAGCACACGATGTTTATGGATCGCTCACACCCCACACGGGCACACGACCCGATCGCTCACACCCCACATGGGCACACGATCGTCTATAACCATCGCTTTCGGTCCTCTTATTTTTAAGGCGATTCATTCCTCTTATTTTTAAGGCACACAATGTTATAGCAGATTCTCTCTGGAATCAATCTGTCACTCAGGACGTCACAAGAATGCATATCATGATGCTTGGCATATAATGACTCATGACATTTAAAATGCACACATATATGCACTCATCTTAATCAACAAAATCATGCTTTACACTCAAGCCCAAAACAATGCATTTAATTGCCATACGGCCACAAACCATCGTTACGATATTCAAACACATGCATCCAACATATATCACAAGCAAATCGTATGATAACCCATCAATTACACCCAATTAACCGGCAAAAGTCGACAACAATACCACATATTTTCTAATTCCTGACATAATTTAATCGGCCAACAATCTCAAAACCCTCCTCATAAAAAAGAACATTTTATAAGCTTTCTAACGCATCAAACCACGCCTCAAACCAAACCACAGATCAAAAGTTATGCAGAAAACAAAACTACACAAACAGCCCTGTTCGCTAGGCGAACCCTCTAGCGAGCATTCGCTACCACCTTCGCTAGGCGAATATCCAGCGAACCCGCTACCAGCTAGAAAACAGATACAAAGTTCGCTAGGTGAACCAAGGCAGCAACTACCAGACCCAAAAACATCAAAAGTTCGCTAGGCGAACAACTCAGCGAACCTTCGTTGACCTTCGCTAACTGGTTCGCTAGGCGAACCCGCGAAAACATCACTCGCTACTGCTTCGCCCCAGGTTCGCTAGGCGAACCAAGGAAAACTCAAAATTTCTCAGCACTGTGTGGAAACCCAAAATGATATTTTCTACTACCAAAACATTTCCAAAACATCATATATCAATCAGAACTCAATACAATCATGGCAACAAGCATTCTACCACATTTACGTCGATTTCCAACCGCGAAAGTATCGATTTCTCACAAGATTCTCATTTCCAACCTAGAACTCAAAAGCTATGGAAGACAAGCAAACATACAAGAAAACACATACATAATCATACACAAACATAGTATAATCGAGTTTCGCACCCTTACCCGATTTAATCGCGCATAGAAAAGTCGAGAGATTGATTTCTTCTTTCTCAAGTTTTTCCTCTATTTTTCTTCTCTTCTTCTTTCTCTCTACTTTTCTTCTTCCCTTTTTCTTTCTCCTTACTATTTTTCTCTCTTTCTATTCTATCATATTCCAAACTTAACAAAATAAACCAAAATGCCCAAAATACCCCTACACTCAAATATCTCACAAACATTCCCAAAACGCGACAAAATATATTCACGATGAAAAATAACATATTTTCACATAAAAGTCAGAAATAAAATAATATAATAATAAAATAATCAAAACGACTCAATTAAATAAAAACTATCAAAACTGGGGCTTTACAAATCTCTCCCACTTAGAAATTTTCGTCCTCGAAAATATTACCTGAAACGAACAACTCAGGATACGACTCCCGCATTCGACTTTCCATCTCCCAAGTCAAATTGCCCTCAGCAGCGCCTCCCCACGCTACCTTCATAAGTGCAATCTCCTTGCCCCTCAACTGCTTCACCTCGCGATCCAAAATACTAACGGGTAGTGCCTCAACTGTAAGGTTCTCCCTTACCTCAACCTCATCCATCGGAATCACATGCGACGGATCTGGAATATACTTCCGAAGCTGTGAAACATGGAACACATCATGTATATTCGACAAACTCGACGGTAACGCCACCCTATAAGCCACAGCACCCACTCTCGCAGATATCTGGTAAGGATCAATAAACCGAGAAGTAAGTTTCTTCGACTTCAATGCTCTACCAACACCCGTTACCGGCGTAACCCTCAAAAATACACGATCGCCCTCTTGAAACTCAAGATCTTTTCTTCTCCGATCATGATAACTCTTTTGTCTACTCTGAGAAGCCTTCATTTTCTCACGAATAAACTTCACTTTTTCCGTAGTCTGTTGCACCAACTCAGGCCCAACCACCGAACTCTCACCAGATTCGTGCCAACACAACGGTGTTCGACATCTCCGTCCATACAATGCTTCAAACGGTGCCATTCCAATACTAGAATGAAAACTGTTATTATACGTGAATTCAATCAACGCAAGTTAACTATCCCACGCACCACCTTGTTCCAAAACACACGCTCGCAACAAATCTTCCAAAGACTGAATCGTTCTCTCCGTCTGACCATCCGTCTGCGGATGATAAGCCGAACTCAACCTCAACTTAGAACCCAACGCCTTCTGTAAACTTTCCCAAAATCTCGAGGTAAACCTTGGATCTCGATCCGAAACAATACTCAATGGAACTCCATACAACTTCACAATCACACTGATATAAATCTCGGCTAACCGCTCCAAAGAAAAACTGATGTCAATCGGAATGAAATGAGCCGATTTAGTCAGTCTATCAACAACCACCCAAATAGCATTATGCCCTCTCAGTGTATTCGGCAACCCGGTTACAAAATCCATAGAAATGTTATCCCATTTCCACTCAGGAATATCCAACGGTTGCAACAAACCACTAGGCCTTTGATGCTCCACTTTCGACTTCTGGCACGTCAAATAAGCATACACAAACTGAGCCACATCTCTTTTCAATCCAGACCACCAGAAAATCTTTTTCAAATCTTGGTACATCTTATTCGCTCCCGGATGTATACTCAAATTACTCCGGTGTCCTTCTTCCAAAATCATCCGTTTCAAATTCGAATCTCTGGAATACAAATTCTCCCACGGAACCTCAAAACACCATTAATATCCACCTGAAAATCACCACTCGCATCTTTTCCGCCAACCAACATCAAATCCACCAATTTCACATCCAACTTCTGTTTCTCACTAACCGTCATCAGAAAATCATTAGTAACCTTCAGCATACCCAGCCTCACACTATCCGAAGTCACTTCACATACCAAGCTCAAATCTCTAAACGTATCCAAAAGCTCCCACTCCTTACCCATCAAAGCGGACATATGCAACGATTTCTGACTCAACGCATTGGCTACCACATTAGCTTTACCAGGATGGTAATTCAAGCCAAAGTCGTAGTCCTTCAAAAACTCCAACCATCTTCGTTGCCTCATATTCAATTCCTTCTGATCAAACAAATATTTCAAACTTTTATGATCACTAAAGACTTCAAACCTCGCACCAAAAAGATAATGCCTCCAAATCTTCAACACAAAAACCACAACCGCTAATTCCAAATCATGAGTAGGATAATTCTTCTCATGCACTCTTAACTGTCTCGAAGCATACGCCACAACCTTACCTTCTTGCATTAGCACACCACCTAGACCAATCAAAGACGCATCACAATACACCACAAATGGTTCAGTAGGATTCGGGAAAATCAAAATCGGAGTTGTCGTCAATCTTCTCTTCAGCTCATTAAAACTTTCCTCACACCGAATATCCCAAATGAACGCTTGCCCTTTACAAGTCAACTGGGTCAATGGAAGTGTTAGCTTCGAAAACCCCTCAATGAACCTTCGATAATAACCGGCCAAACCCAAAAAGCTTCGAATTTCAGTAACAGATCTCGGAGCCTCCCATTGTAGAACTGCTTCTACTTTAGATGGATCCACATAAATACCATTACCTGAAATTACGTGTCCAAGAAAACTCACCTCCGACAACCAGAACTCGCACTTGGACAATTTGGAAAAAAGCTTTCTTTCTTTCAAAACCTGCAAAACAATACGTAAATGCTCCGCGTGCTCCTCCCGAGACTTAGAATAAATCAAAATGTCATCAATAAACACCACAACAAATCGATCCAAATGCTCGCGGAAAATACGATTCATGTACTCCATAAACACACCTGGCGCATTAGAAACCCCGAACGGCATCACAGAATATTCATAATGACCGTAACGTGTCCTAAAAGCCGTCTTCTGAATATCTTCCTCCTTCACCCTAATCTGATGATACCCCGACCTCAAGTCAATCTTACTGAACACAGACGCACCAACCAACTGATCCATCAGATCATCAATCCTTGGAAGAGGATACTTATTCTTAATCGTCACCTTATTCAACTGGCGATAATTAATACACAATTGCATACTTCCATCTTTCTTTTTCACCAACAAAATTGGAGCACCCCAAGGAGAAACACTTGGTCTCACAAACCTCTTTTCCAACAATTCATTCAATTGCTTCTTTAACTCAACCAACTCAGATGCCGACATACGATAAGGTGCCATAGAAACAGGTGTAGTACCAGGGACTAGATCTATCGAAAACTCCACCTCTCTCTCTGGCGGAAAGTCTGAAATATCCTCAGGAAACACTTCAGGAAAATCACATACAACATGAAACACATTAAGTGACACTTGACTATCCACAGTCAATGATGCAAACAACCCAAACAACTGAGCTTCATCCGCCAAAAGTCTCTTTAACTCTTTGGTAGATTAGAAACTCGAGTCTTCGTCTTCCTCAAGAGAAGGAAACCTTACCAACTTATGATAACAATCAATATGAACCCGATTGAACTGCAACCAATTCATTCCCAGAACCACATCTAAACCCTCCAACGGCAAACACACCAAATCCATCTCAAAGTCTTTACCATAAATGGTCAAAGGACAACTTAGACAAACCAAAGAAGTAGTTACTGACCCCATTGCTGGATTATCAATAACCATCTCACCACCCATCGAAGACAACATAAGATTCAAACGCTTCGCGCACTCAGACGAAATAAACGAATGAGTCGCTCCAGTATCAATAATAGCAACTAAAGGAGTACTATTAATAAAACAAGTACCTCTGATCAGACGATCTGCACTTGAAGTCTGAGTTCCCGCCAATGCAAACACCTTCCCACTAGCTGGAGCTTGCTTCGGTTTCTGACACTTTGTACTAATATGACCAGGTTCACCACAGTTGAAACACTTCACCACATTCTTCCTTTTACAATCAGCTACGACATGTCCAACACCTCCACAATTAGTACACTTCCTCATATCTTTGCTGCACTCAAACTGACGATGTCCTAATTCACCACACCTATAACACCTCAGAGGACCAGACATACTTCCACCACTGGGCCTTCGATCAAAAGTACCCCTTTATTTACCCTTATCAGCTGATGTTACATACGGCCCACTACGGAACTGTTGATGTCCTCTTCTGTCACTCACACTCTTATAGTGAGTAGAACGAGCCTTACTATCCTCTTCATAAATCCTACAACATTCCACCAAATCAGAAAACCTTCGAATCCTTTGATAACCGATCGCCTGCTTAATCTCAGGACACAATCTGCTCTCAAACTTTACATACTTAGAAAACTCTGCAGTCGCTTCAGCATAATGAGGATAAAACTGCACAAGCTCCACAAACTTAGCAGTATAATCAATAACAGACATATTACCTTGTTTCAATTCCAAGAACTCAATTTCCTTCTTTCCTCTTACATCTTCGGGAAAATACTTCCTCAGAAACTCCTGGCTAAACAATTCCCAAGTAACTTCTTCATCCCTAGCTTCCAACACCTGACGAGTACTAACCCACCAATCATCCGCTTCTTCCTGTAACATGTGAGTTCCCAGTCTCACCTTACTGTCCTCAGCACAATCCATAACTCGGAAAATCCTTTCAATCTCTTTCAACCAAATCTGTGCACCATCAGGATCATGTCTCCCTTTGAAGACAGGCGGTTTGTTCTTCCTGAACTCATCATTACCAGCAGCATTAGGTGCACCCTGCACAGCCCGACCCATAGCTTGCATAGCAGCAGCCAAAGCAGCATCATTCCTACCAGCCATATTCTATTTATTTCCAATAACAAAAACTATGGTTAAACAAACAGCTCACTCCAACGCCACAGCGACAAAGGACTGACACAAACAGACACGAATTGACACGGACTGGCTCTGATACCACTTAATGTAACACCCCCAATCTATACCCCAAAGCTATTAAAGCGGTAATCAAAAATTCAAAATTTCATCAGAGTATATTTAAGACATGCACGGCATAGACCGAGGGGTCACATCAATTTGAAACAAACATACAACACCTGCTCATAAAGATATGCAACACTCCGCAGGTAGTAAATAAACAGAGGAACTTAGTTCCTACTACCCACAATTCAAATACAGAATAAAGCAGAAAATCTGTACGAATATCTCATATATATATCATAAAAAGTTTGTTGTCATACACAAAATCATACATGTACAATCCAACAGATACATATACACAATACAAAATAATCACACTCGATCACCCCGACTACCCGGTGTCACATATCAGAGCCGACCGACAAAAAAATGAAGACCTAGATTCACAAAAAGACCGCCAGCAACTCTAATCTGCAATGCCTCATAGAGCATTATAAAATAGCAGAAGGGTGAGAAACACAATCATAATACAGTTGCATATAATTATATATTAACACAGAAAATGCACAAGTAAAATATTCTCACCACAAATGCACCACAATCAAATATAACACAATACAGTACAAGTATCAGGTATCCATCACCAATACACATCACTCATACACAATGCACTCGTCATCAACACAATTATCCATATTCCATCTCATTAATCACATTCACAATTACATACACAATTAATCCATGGTTTACGCAAATGCATAGAGACCGACACAACGACTCTATGCAATGCACATGCGGTACCGACTTCCAATGTTTCTCTTCACTAGTTCACTCAGGAACTCTGCTGGAACCATCGCTCGTTACATCACTGTAACTCCCCGTCAGGCATACGATGTTCCCCATCGCTCACACCCCGCACGGGCACACGACGTTTATGGATCGCTCACACCCCACACGGGCACACGACCCGATCGTTCACACCCCACATGGGCACACGATCGTCTATTACCATCGCTTTCGGTCCTCTTATTTTTAAGGCGATTCATTCCTCTTATTTTTAAGGCGCATGATGTTATAGCAAATTCCCTCTAGAATCAATCCGTCACTCAGGACGTCACAAGAATGCATATCATGATGCTTGGCATACAATGACTCATGACATTTAAAATGCACACATATATGCACTCATCTTAATCAACAAAATCATGCTTTACACTCAAGCCCAAAACAATGCATTTAATTGCCATACGGCCACAAATCATCGTTACGATATTCAAACACTTGCATCCAACATATATCACAAGCAAATCGTATGATAACCCATCAATTACACCTAATTAACCGCCAAAAGTCGACAACAATACCACACATTTTCTAATTCCCGACATAATTTAATCGGCCAACAATCTCAAAACCCTCCTCATAAAAAAGAACATTTTATAAGCTTTCTACCGCATCAAACCACGCCTCAAACCGAACCATAGATCAAAAGTTATGCAGAAAACAAAACTACACAAGCAGCCCTATTCGCTAGCCGAACCCACTAGCGAGCATTCGCTACCACCTTCGCTAGGCGAATGTCCAGCGAACCCGCTACCAGCTAGAAAACAGATACAAAGTTCGCTAGGCGAACCCCTTGGCGAACCAAGGCAGCAACTACCATACCCAAAAACATCCAAAGTTCGCTAGGCAAACAACTCAGCGAACCTTCGCTGACCTTCGCTAACTGGTTCGCTAGGCGAACCCGCGAAAACATCACTCGCTACTGCTTCGCCCCAGGTTCGCTAAGCGAACCAAGGAAAACTCAGAATTTCTCAGCGCTATGTGGAAACCCAAAATGATATTTTCTACTACCAAAATATTTCCAAAACATCATATATCAATCAGAACTCAATACAATCATGACAACAAGCATTCTACCACATTTACGTCGATTTCCAACCGCGAAAGTATCGATTTCTCACAAGATTCTCATTTCCAACCTAGAACTCAAAAGCTATGGAAGACAAGCAAACATACAAGAAAACACATACATAATCATACACAAACATAGTATAATCGAGTTTCGCACCCTTACCCGATTTAATCGCGCGTAGAAAAGTCGGGAGATTGATTTCTTCTTTCTCAAGTTTTTCCTCTCTTTTTCTTCTCTTCTTCTTTCTCTCTACTTTTCTTCTTCCCTTTTTCTTTCTCCTTACTATTTTTCTCTCTTTCTATTCTATCATATTCCAAACTTAACAAAATAAACCAAAATGCCCAAAATACCCCTACACTCAAATATCTCACAAACGTTCCCAAAACGCGACAAAATATATTCATGATGAAAAATAACATATTTTCACATAAAAGTCAGAAATAAAATAATATAATAATAAAATAATCAAAACGACTCAATTAAATAAAAACTGACAAAACTGGGGCGTTACAATTCTCCTCCACTTAGAAATTTTCGTCCTCGAAAATATTACCTGAAACGAACAATTCAGGATACGACTCCCGCATCCGACTTTCCATCTCCCAAGTCAAATTGCCCTCAGCAGCGCCTCCCCACGCTACCTGGGCTCTAGACACCAGATGATGGAACAAAATCTTGCTTGAACAAGATTAATCTTCACTCTATTGATGCAGCTACCTTCAACAACACTTTTCACTCAAGTGATGCATACACACACAAGGTTTCACTGTTCAAGTTTGTTCCTTACACTTCAAGAATTGAAAAGAAGAATAAAACACTAAAAAGAAAGAGAGTATGAAGGGCAAAAAAGAGAGTATATTATTGATCTCAATCTTACAAATTTAAGAGCTACTTATATTGATATTACTTACAAGTCAAGTAATCATATTTTTTCTAACTAACTTCCAAACCAAAATTCTGTTACATAACAGAACTTAACAACAAACTAACTTGTAACTTGTTCTCTAAGTAACACAAAGCATACTATGAATTACATTTTCAACAATGATAACTAAAACAGTCTCTAATATAAGATATTTTGTTTATTTTTTCCCCAATACATATAGGCCAAAGAAACAAGCATCATGGAGTTCTTGGGAAACAAGCTTTAGTTGCTAAGCTCATGTGTGTATTTTTGACCTAATCTCGTTTCATGAAGTTCAAAGAAACAAACACTCAAGCATCGAAGCAAAATATCGAGCGTTAGCTCATATGACTTTAGAAGTATTGTGGTTAGATTCATTACTTTATCAACTACCTATTCCTTACTAGTTCTCACCCTATTATGTGACAATCTCAGTGATTATAATCCGATTTTTCATGCAAGAACGAAGCATATCGAGCTTGATATTCATTTTGTTCAGGAGAAGGGGATGGAGAAGCGACTACTCATCCAACATGTCTTATCTCTTGCTCATATTGTGGATGTGTTATCAAAACCACTTTGGACTACTTTATTTTCTGATTTTTCAGACCATACTCAAGGTGTCTTCACTCCCTCCACCATGATTTTGTAGGGGAGCATTAGAAAGGTGTTAAAGATGAGTTAGTTTAAGAAGTTAAAGTGTTAGTTAGTGTTTGTATGAAGTTAGTTACTATGGTTATAAAAGTTAGTTAATAGTGATTAACTAACTTCTACATGAACCAAACTCTATCACTAAGATGCTACTTGTATAAATAGGTTCTCATGCATAATATAAAGGTTAACCAATCATAATAACAAATCAGTGAAGCTTGGCTTCAACAAGAGAATCTTGTACTATATCTTCATCTCTCTCTAAACTCTACATGAACCATAGATCAAAATTCTAACACTGAAGGAGGAAAATAATTTTAACAAGTGTTACTATAGTTGCTTCACCAAGAAACGTAACTTTACAATATTTCATAATAAAATACTATATTTTCTTGTTTAGTTACCCATTTGTTCAATTATTATAGGGACTGGTATGAGATTTTCTAAGTTACACCATTGGAGCAAATACTAGATGAGTTGTCTTAAAGAAGATGTGGCACAATGGAACCCACAAATAACCATTGGTGAGTAGCACTGGAGGTGATCTAAGGACCTTTGTTGGCGTTCAGTCGAACTTATTGTCAGGTGTTTGGGTGTCTTCCCCGTTATCTTCGTTCATCCTCTTTTTAGATTATTCTTAGCAATGTTAACTACATGGATCATGGGTAGTATGACTCGTATATGCATGTATGATTATATATTTAAAACTCATTATCATCTTCTTCAAGTCTATTACTGAAATTCACTCTAACCAAAAAAGTGCGGACATACTAAACAGTGCAGGTCTAAAACCTTTATTCGCCTCGCAAAAAAGTTCAAATAAAATGGGTTGCCACCCCTAATAATGTTAGTATGTCATTTTACCTTTATCATACATCTGCATTTCTAATCCAAGTGCACATAATTGTTAAAATACAATATTGGCTTTTCGAAGAATCATAAACAGTTTTAAGGGGTAGAATTGATTTTGAAATGATTTTCAACTATTTGATTATTCCAAACTAAAATTGATTCTGTCTCATAAATAACTTTAGTTAAAGATAGAATTTGTAGCATTTAAATTTAGAAATGATTTTTATATTGAAATTTTTTGTTCAGATCACTGTTACATAAAGTTAAACAAATACTAATCAATTCATCTTCAACTACTTTCATTTAGAATCAGTTTTACACTTCATTTAATTTCAATTCTCTTCACGGTAGAATTAAACAAACTTTTAGATTATACAATCTAAATGCATTGGAAAATAAAAAAAAAATAACATACAATTTAACAATCTTTATTTTAAATAACACATAAAAATTACGACTAAGTATAAATTAAAAATTAAAACTAAATACAAATGGCCCAATTAGTATGAGATCTAGTTCAAGGTCTATAAATTAGATTGTGATTGCTTAGTCACATGAAATTCAGTTATTGCCGAACCCAAAATATATGGACGAGATGATGATAAAGAGAAGATTGTCCAGTTTTTTCTCACTCAAGCAAGAGACTCTCACTCTATTTTTGTGTATCCCTTCGTTGGCTTAGGCGGCGTTGGAAAAACAACTCTGGCTCAGTTCGTCTACAATGATCATCGGGTAGGCATCAACTTTGATACAAAAGTTTGGGTGTGCGTTTTTGAGATTTTCTCTGTCAAGAGCATTCTTTGTTCCATTGTAGGTTCTATCACAAGAGCCAAGTGTTATGACACCAATTTAGATGTAATGCAAAAAAAAGTGCAAGAACTATTGCAAGGTAAGCGATATCTGCTGGTTTTGGATGATGTATGGAAAAGAAATCAAGAATTGGAATTCAGATTAGGCTTGGACAATTGGAATAAGTTGAAATTTTTGTTGTCATGTGGATCCAAAGGTGCTTCCGTTTTAGTTTCTACTCGTGACAAGGATGTTGCAGCAATCATGGAAACATGCCAAGCTCATTATCTATCTGGTATATCTAAGGATGAATTTGGTTGTTGTTCAAACAATATGCATTTGGAAATGAGAAAGAAGAGTGGGTAGAGCTTGTGGAAATAGGAAAGGAGATCATAAGAAGTGTGGGGGATTGCATCTTGTGGCACAAGCATTAGGAGGACTAATGCACTCAAGAAGTAAGAAAAGGAATGGCTTGAAGTTAAAGAAAGTGAGATATGGACTTTACCTGATGAGAATTTGATTTTGCCTGCCTTGAGACTGAGCTACTTATATTTAACACCAAGCATGAATCAGTTTTTTTGGTTTTTGTGCTATATTTCCCAAAGATACATAAATTATGAAGGTTGATTTGATTCACCTTTGGATGGATAATGGATTTATTTCATCATAAACAAATTTAGAGGTAGAAGATGTTGGAAATATGGGTTGGAATGAATTGTGCCAAAATTCATTATTTCAAGGCATTAAGATGCAAGTTGATTCTGAAGACATTTCTTTCAAAATGCATGATCTTGTCCAGGATCTAGCAAAATTTGTTATGCTGCTAGAGTGCATGATTTTGGATAACACTAACAGTGATTTGTCAAGAAACACTCACCATATTAGTTTTGACTATCCCACTTTGCTATCAATCAAAGAGGATGCCTTCAAGAATATTGAATCCATGCGAACATTGTATATTTATAAGCACTTGTGCTGTGGTACCTTTCAGCAGATATGTCATTGTAAAAGAATCGGAAGCATGTGATTAGAACAAATCTCAATCCAACTCTGGTGCATTACTAACACCTGAATTAACTTTTGAAGACATTTCAAGCTCTAAAGAAGAATCTTCCTCTGAAGGAGATTATGAGTCTGA
This sequence comes from Lathyrus tuberosus, assembly GCA_022829125.1. Taxonomy (NCBI): domain Eukaryota; kingdom Viridiplantae; phylum Streptophyta; class Magnoliopsida; order Fabales; family Fabaceae; genus Lathyrus; species Lathyrus tuberosus. Next base: position 1,401,013 of record JALAZF010000414.1, on the reverse strand, counting down.
GGATAAGTCAGAGTTTGAAAGTGACTTTGATGCTAAAGAATAGTCTGAAGGTGAATCTCATTCTGATCTAGATTCTGATGATAATAATGTATCTGGTGGTGGTCATGCCTCTGAAGGTGGACTAGGTTCTGAAGGTAGTCCAACATCTGATAATGTTCCAGCATTTGAAGAAGATTCAGAACAAGTTCAGAGACCACAAAGAATCAGCCAAATACCAAGAAGATTAGGAGAGTTTGACATGTTGCGAGGCACTGAGATAGATTCTGAAGGGAGAACTCATTCATTGTTCCATGTCGGTACACTCTGAGCCAGTGAGTACTGAAGAAGCTCTCAAGAAGAAAGTGTGGCTAAAGGCCATGAAAGAAGAACTTGAGGCTATAAAAGGAAACAAGACTTGGGAGTTGACCGGGCTTCCAAACAACAAGAAATTCATCGGTGTGAGATGGATTTATAAGGTGAAACTAAAGCTAGATGGATCAATTGGCAAACACAAATCAAGGTTAATAGCTAGAGGATTTATACAAAAATCTGATTTAGATTACTTTGAAGTGTTTGCACCTGTGGCTAGACATGAAAAAATCATATTGGTGATTGATATAGCAGCTAGTAGAAATTTTCCTCTGATGCATTTAAATGTGAAATATGCATTTCTAAATGGTTATTTACAAGAGGAATTTTATGTATCACAACCTGCTGGATTTGTGAAAAAGAATCAGGAAAGGATGGTGTACAAGTTATATAAAGCCTTGTACGGACTAAAACAAACTCCTAGAGCTTGAAATATGAAAATTGATTCATTTTTCAAGCTTCAAGGATTCAAAAAAATGTGAGATGGAGTATGGCGTTTATATTCAACACACATCTGATAGCAATATGATTCTGGTGTGTCTCTATGTTGATGACATATTGCTAACAGGAAGCTGTTCAGAAGAGATAACTAAGTTCAAGAAGATGTTGATGAATGAGTTTGAGATGACTAATCTAGGAAATAAGACATATTTTTTAGGGATGGAGATTTTATACTCTAATAAGGTATAATCTTGCATCAGCTAAAGTATGAACTTGAGCTTTTGAAGAGATTTGAGCTAATAAATTACAAGTCTGCAATCACACGTGCTGAAACAAAATACAAGTTGGATTCTAATGTTGAAGGTGGTGATATGGGTGCTATAATTTTCAAACAATTGGTAGGCTCATTGAGATATATCTGATGTTGAAGGTGAGATATCTTTGAAATACCATACTTCATATTTTATATGCAGTTGGAATGGTGAGAAGGTTTATGAACAAACCAAAGTGGTCACATTATCAAGTTGTTGTCAGGATATTGAGATACATTAAGGGGACTCTTAAGTATGGAGTTTTGTTCCCCTCTAATGTTGAATCTGATTCATAGTTGACGTGCTATTTAGACTCTGATTGGTATGGAGACAAAGTTGACATAAGAAGTACTTTTGGATATTTTATTAAGTATCGGGGAGGTCCAATTTCTTGGTGCTCCAAAAAGCAACCAGTGGTTGCATTGTCAACCTGTGAAGCTGAGTACATTGTAGGTGTTTTGTCTGCTTGTCAAGCTGTATGGATTATGAAACTTTTGTAGGATCTGAATATCAATGTGAGCAAGCCTGTGAAGGTGATTATTCACAACAAATCAGCTATAAGCCTTGTCAAGAATCCAGTGTTGCATGGAAGAAGTAAGCACATTGACATAAAGTTCATTTTCTAAGAAAACAGGTTCAGTATGGAATGCTTGAAGTTGTGCACTGTAGCATCCAGAAGTAGTTGGCAGATGTGTTGACCAAAGCAATCAATACTGAACACTTTATCCACTTGCGAGATGGAATTGGTGTCTTTTACTATAGTTATGAATATGGATAGAGGGGTGGTATTAGAGTGTAATCCAATATTCAATTAGCATTTCATTTAAGTTTAATTCGATATGCATTTACTTTGACAGCTGAGTTGTATAATGTGTATAAATACTGAACTTATATTCAGTTAATGTAATAGTGTAACAGAATTTCAGTAACAGAAAGTTTGTTACAATTTTCTCTCTTCTCTCTCCTTTCCATCTTCATCATCTTCGTCTTCTTCCTCTTATGCACCAACACTACTTCCGAACTTATCTCCACCACTTCGTTGATTACGAGGGTACATCAGCAACCAAATATTTTCATGTTGTCAAATTTAGAGACTTTTCCAATTAATTTTCCATAAGGTGTCATATAATTAAGCAATTGTTGGATATTGTGATTGTTGGAGATATTTAGCAGCACTTTGAACAAACAAGGTTTTGATGAAGATTGCATAAGAAGATTCAAAGCCTGTGAATTTTACATTAACCTTTAGGTTCAATTCTCCCCTACCAATTATTATACATTAGATGCAATAAGGATTAACAACGAATTTCCTTTAGGATACTTTGAATACCTTAATGTGAATTGCATAAACACACTAAGCTTATCTTTTGATAATAAGTTACAGAAAATTGTTCCCTACATTTCACTCATGCATTAATGAGGTAAAAGATGATTTTAGAATAATTGAAATGGTGAAAAATGGATGTGAATATTTCTATTTTTGTATTCTTTCTGATTTCCAAGTGTCTCTATTTATAAAAAGCTTATGTCACTTGATGAAGAGAAACACCTTTTAGATTTAATTCTGCATTTACATAATGAACGAATATATTCTTTCAGCATTCAAATATATTCATAAGCATTGTGTTGGTTCAGTGGAAGGGGTGCGTTTTTCCATCTACAGGTTGTGGGTTCGAAACTAGGCAATGGTAACTTTTGAATTTTAATTTTCATTACCGTTTGTAACATTAAAATTTTCCAAAATGTGGCACAAGTAAAATTTAAACTCAGTACCTTTGAGTAAATGGGACACGCCTTACCACTAAGCCAATCAATTTAATTTGTTCATTTGTGATTCCAATTAATATAAAGTATCTCATGAATTTAAGCTTCCAGGTAATATTTTGGAAATATCTTACAACCCCCCACCATTTACAAAATATAACTAAATCTCATATTTCTGGAAATATCATGGTTTCAGATAATGGTATCTTAAGATTTGAACTACTACTTAGTAAGCTAAATTTTCACTCATCCCTGAATTGATTGGTAGACAAGCTTTGAACCCAATATTCATTAGAACAAGTGTGCATAACTCACACATGACATCTCGGTATTATCAAAAGAATTATAAAAATTGACACATTTGATACAGCCTTGTGTCACGTATCCTTTTCAAGAGAATTTAAAAGTAAAGCCCTTTAACTCTATGAAGCGGCCCCACTTCATTCTCATATAGGTAGACTATATCAAAAATGCACCCATAATTATGTATTCCAGCAAACATATGATATATGTCTATTAAGAGGTAATCTCTCTTTCCCAATTCAGTTTGCGTGTTTGCGTATATTTTCCCTGCGTGTTGTAGCTTGATTCGTATCTCTTTTTTTTTTCAATTCCTTCTGCGTGTATGCTTCGTGTTTGCTCACGGTTGTGCGTATATGTTGCGGTAGCTCTTCCTAACATCCTGCGTATGTGATGTTGCTGTTGTGAACTTTGGTGAATATTCTGTTGTACACGAACTTCCCTTTATGTGGGTGAATATTGCAATTTCAAATTGCAGTGTATATGTGTTTTGTTTTTGCTGTGTATCGTTGTTCCCCTTCCCCTATATGCTTGCTCTGATGATCATTTTATAGGCTCCTCCTTTTTGAATTCTTTGTTGAAATTAAATATGTGTTCCAACTTATCTTGGAAAGAAAACACTGTTGATAATATCGTTTCCGTTTTGGTTCAAACATGTCCAAACAAGTTTATATTTCTTTCCTCGTTTGATCATGAATGCTTGATTATGTCTTCGATTCTTTCTCCTTTCAAAATGTGATCATTTGGAAACTTTCCGTTTCTATTCCAACATGTTTGCGGACTGTTTTGGAAAAGACACGGGCACATGATTTTGTGATGAATGCCATTTCCACTTTTGCTTCAACAAGTTTGTGGTTTGCTTTGGAAAGTAGTTAAATTGGGTTTTTTATGAATCATGAATCTTCTCTTTTAATCTTAATCAGGATTGTATTTCTGAATATTCCCTCCAATGTCTAACAGGCCAAGATGAGTTCAAGGTTGTATCATAATTAATAAAACCTATCTCAAGGTCAAAGTGTGGCAGCTCGCGCGTGTATGCGGAAGCAAGAACTATATCACCATCAATGCTAGCAGGTAAACTGGTGCTTTAGCTTGAGAATTATTCTTTCAATTTCTTTTTCTTTGTAAATTACCAATCCATCGAAGCTCTTCCTGAATCACAACTTTTAGGGAATTGGCAGTAGGAAAACTCTGAGATCACTGAGCTTTTAAAGTCATTTTGTAAGATCCTCCTACATCTTCACCTATGACGCCAATAGTTGTCTCCCTTTCCACTTCTTTTATTGTTTTATGGACATTGATTGTGATTCAAATTACGTTTGATTCTTCATTATTTTTTTCATGACTTTGCTATGTAGGAATCAACTATTTTGGAAATTTTGACATTCAATGGTAGCCTCTCCTCAGTGGGATACGAGTGTCAATGAAGGCTTTTTGGAGCTCATAGCATATGTTCATTTTAAGTCTTGGGAATGCTTGTAGACTTTCATGTGATGGTTTGTATCTTATGTAATGACTTTAACACTTTGTATTTCTTGAAATGATAAAGTTTGGCATTTGGATTATGAACCTTGTAACCTTGTCATGAAGTTCTTGGATTTATGAATCTAAATTGTAAACCATGATTAGATCTTGAATTTTAGCAATAAAGCATGAACTTCATATTTGAACTCGTGGTAAAATTAACAACGAATCTTGAAATCAATTTGAATTTTGTAAAGAACATGAGCGTTGAAATCAATTTGCGCATTTTGAATCATCAATATTATGAAAATCCTTCTTGGATTAGACGTGAATTCTTAAATGAACATGGGAGATATGGAATTGATCTTGAAATGGACATGGATTGTATAAACTCGAGATTTGAAATTGGCCTTTGAAATTCTGCCTATACCTCAATCTTTCATTGATGCATATCCACAAGCTCGTACCATAGATGAGAACCCTAAGACAAAGATGATCTTGAGCAACACCTTCGTTACTTGACTCTCAAGCAAACCATGTAAGACATCCTTCCATTGAATCAGATTCTAGAACAAAATAAATGCCCAAGAACTTGATGTCACTCTCACATTCTTGAATCAACGAATCCATTAACCTGATAAGATTTCAATCCATAGTTTAATCAACATGAAACACCTTGACTTTATGAAAATTCCAAGCAAGCCTTTGGATGATAATGATCTTAGTACAAGAACCATGCCTTAAGGAGTCCTTGGAAATAAGGATACAAATTGAAATACAATTTGCCATGAAACCTTAACCACTCTTCAAATGGCCAGGCTGAATACCAATGCACGGAAAAAACCTAAATCTCCTTGAAATGTATCTTGAGGCTCTTGAGAAATCTTGAAGGAGGTGACCTTGATATCTGATGAATCTTGAGGGAGAATAACCTTATGGCTTGCTTAGAAAGAAATCCATGACGCATATAAATTCACATCCTGATTTCATAATCCCTTGATGCAACCCTAAGCACTTGATGACATTAAGAAACCCTGAAGAATATAACACTGTGACACAGAAGTATGTTCATGATGACGACAGTTCAAACCCTAATTCCAAGATCCATGAAAGCACTAGTGGAATTGATCTTCAACGAAGTAGAAACCATAAGCCCAATAGAAAACGCTAGTTCTTTTGAATCTGAATCCCTTAGTTACTCTTGAAGTATTTGACTGTGAGAAAGAATACTATCTCTACTTGAAACCAATATTCCTGCACAAACTTGTTAGTAATAAAGCACGCAGATATGCAAGATAATGCATAAAGATGTGGGATCTTAGGGTTAACAATTAGGGTATGACAAAGGAAAAGTAGCAGCTGAAGGATCTGTAAGCAAGCAGACAGCTTCAGAAGTGCTCTCCTCTTCAGCATCCTTTGTGAAGCCACAGAGAAGAAGAAGATCTTCTAGATCCAGACGCAGAAACCAACTGAAAAAGGAGGCTTTGGAGTTTGCTAAGGAAGAATGGAAAGATTTCTTAGATAATCTGGACATGTCAAATGATCATAGGGAATTCCTTAGGGCCAATCCAACAGACTAGGAAATCCAGTTGACTTGTAATAACTTCCTCTTTAATAATGAAATAAGTTGCAAACATTGAGTACTTTTATCTATTTATTTTAAATTCTCATGAACAACATAGAATAAATATTCAACAATTTGAAACTAAACACAAGCATGAACAAACTCTGAATTTATTAATAAGAAGCTTAATATAGAGATTTCAACAAAATACAAAGCATAACTATGCAAAAATATAACATCAGAATCTTTCATAGATAGCTTCAAACTTATCTCTCCAAATCTTAGAAGAACTAGCCTCATAACTTATGTTAACCCCCTGCTGAACAAGTATTTCAAAAATAACTCGTCTGTAAGGAATGGAGAAGGTATTTCCCTTTTGAAAAGAAGAAAGAGACCTCTTCAGATGGTCAAACACAACTTGAGGAAGATCAATCTTCAAATCTGAATTAAGAAGTAGAAGCAGATTTTTTTTCAATAGGGTCTACTTGGTCTAAATCCTTATCCTTAGGAAGTAAGTTTGATTTCAAAATCTGATTCCAAACAACAACATTAGGGAGAAGATTTGAGGCCTCTGATGTATTAGATGGGTCTACAAATATACGCCAAGTAGGAAGATAGTGTTCCCAAATAAGAGTTCCTGGGATTTCTCCAATCTCCTCACAATTGATCACATTTGCATCGCTTTAAAGGTTATTGTAATAGAAACACCAGTTACTCTAGACAGCATAACATACTCAGAATTCAGCTCAAAAATGGAGGCATTAATCCGAAACTCTTTGACAAGACTTGGATAAGTGAAACTACATAACATTTCAAAGTAGCCATTCTAACCTTGTTTAGACATAGTCTTCCAGAAGTTGAAACCAATCTTAATCAACACATCAAAATCCACAAACTTTTCATTGATGACAACCAGTTAATTCAAAGGAGAATTAACTAAAGAACTCATCTCAGGTTTGGTTTGATCAGCACATAAACAAGAAAAAGAAGAAGAAGAAGAAGAAGAAAAGCTGAACAAGAATCCTACAAGAATAAGAATCTTGTCAGAAAAAGGACACAATGATGTTTCACAAGACAAAAGTAACAGCAAGTACCAAAAGAGATAACATCATTACCCAAAGGTTCTTTATCAAGCAAATATTTCAATTCCACTAGATGAGTTTCACCTTTATGAAGATTTAATTATTATAAAAGTTCCTGGAAAACTTTTTACTTTAACTGTTATGCCAGACATAAAGAATCTTCTTCTAAATCTCATAAATGGACACTTTCAGAGGCTATCATCCATCAGAGTCTAGTAGATCTAAACTTAGATAGAGATATCATCTGTCAGTCATAAGTCTCTAAGATTCTATTTAGAACTAGCACTTTATCTTGAAACAAGAGTAATGAGTTACAGATGAATATTGAATTTTCTTCTTTAGACAGCTAACAAGCAACAATATCAACTCAAAAAGTGAGAAAAATGTTTCCAAAAATATGATCATCATCTGGCTTAATAAGACATTCAGTACAGACAAATACAACAAAGTTTCCTCTTAACGATTTCTAAAGTTCCTTTTTTGTAAATAACTTCTCTAGAAGTCTAACAGAAACTTTGTATTTATATCTATACAAATGTTTCATTGAATCAAAAGATAAACCATAAAAGAACAAGCATACCTTTTTTTTTGTTGGCCAAACTCGATTCAGTATTCAGACTTGACCAATAGAGTCTGAACACAACTTTGAGTGGATTATAATTCAATGGTTGTCTAACCATTGATTCCACTAATCTCACCAAATTCAGTACCACCAATACTTGAATCTGGGTTGTTGGCTCTTCCTCCAATAAATGTTGTAAACAACCTTATGGAAGATGCATCTGCTTCTTTCCTTGATATCTATAGCAGATACATTATGATACTCATATTTCTATAAGACCATACATGTAAGTACAAACAGATTCTTCTTTACCTTATGTCTCAATCTAATAGCAAAATCATAAGTCACTCCAGAGTATAAGTCTAGGATAAGATATGATATGAACAAAATCTTGTTCTAAGCATAGTCACTAATCTCATTGTCTAGGATTAAATATTTTGACTCTGAAATCATTGACAAGCTCAGAACCAGATGGTGTTAGCTATCATAAATTAACACAAAGTAAATCAAAATACAGTCTTAGTACGGCTGATAGAACTTAAAGAGAAATTGAAGACTTCTCATAGAAATGTCTTTTAAAACAACTTCCATGATGATCCTCAATCACGAAGCAATGGAGTTTCTTAAGATATCACCTTAAAGAACAGACTCCACATTGTCAAATATTTTGAAGCAAGATCGATTTAACACTATCTCTTACTTTTCAATACTTGATTTTTATTTCAGAACACATATGTTTCTTTTCATCTGCATCCTGCACTAATATCAACTTCAAAAGATTAGACATTGAAGAGCGTCTGATATTAGGTTCTGGTAGTATTTCTTCTTGCTTTCAGGTCTGGGAAATCAATTGAAATACAAGTATTTCAGAAGCATCTGAAGTTACTCTTCTATCAAAGGATATCACAATCCATTTAGCCAGTATGGAAGTTCTTCTAACAAGAAACCTAAGTCTCTCATCATTAGTCATTCCAAGGAATTGAGCTTTATTGATAAGGTAATCTGTTGAATAGTCTTTCATCATCTAACTCCATTTATTTCCTTTGTAGACTGCAAGACAAATCTTCATAACACAACAGATTCAAGTAGTAAATTTCATGAATAACTGTGACTTTAGATTTAAGTCAAAGAGTAATCTTCTCAGAATTTTCTTGAAAAGATTAGATGAAGTGTAACTGCTCAAGCTTCAAAACTGATCCCCACAAATCTGAGCACAAGAATTCAAAGATAGTACAAGCATCAGATACATCAATGATGTTGATATACTCAGAAGTGAGATAGAACATCTACCAGAATGCAACTACCTCTAAAGATATTCAATATGCATCTTTTGAGCTGGTGAAAAAGATTTTCAAGATGATCATCTTTACACCATCAACTTCTATAGTAATACCTCTTTCAAGGATATTCTATGACCTTCAGCAACCCTTTACTAAGACCAATGAGTTAAAAATATGTTTAGCTTTTCCATTATTTAAATTTAGTGGAATCATCCTTTGAATATGGTAGGAAAAGCCGTATGATATTTTTCATGTGGCACTTGATTCCTTCTTAAAGAAGAATTATACTTTTCTTATTGGATCATTATTTGCGCCACTGTTAAGTTTTAAGCACAGACCATGCTCTGATACCAATTGAAGGTGTGAAAAGTACACAAGAAGGGGGGGTTGAATTGTGTTTCACATTTTCTTTAATTTAACTTTTGATGAGAGTTTCAGAATCAAAACTGGTGTTCAGATTCTTTTTTAATTCATTGACAACGGATATAACAAAAGTAAACAAATAACAGCAGAAGACATAAAAGATTTATCCTGATTCCTCCCCTAACTGAGAGTACTCCAGTCCCCTTTCCTCACAAGAGATTTTCATTATAACCACTTCATGATTACAACCGCTTATGCTTCTGTATAAGTCTTTTCCAGTTGCTCAGGCCAACTGTTTGAGACTTTCTTGCTTATAGCACATGTCTAAGACTTTTCTTGCTCACACCCTCTGACCGAGCCAACTGCTCCAAAGGTCCTCTAGTTGAGACTTACCCTTGCTTAGAGCACATGTCTAAGACTTCTGCTCACATCTTCTGACCGAGCCACCTGCTCTTCTGGCCATCCAGACTGAGACTTCCTTGCTCAAAAAGCACTTGAGACTTCCTGCTCACGCCTCTCAGACTGAGACTTTCCCTTGCTCAATCAAACTAGTTGAGTAAGACTTTCACAACTCAAGCACTTAAGCAATGAGACTTACGTGGCTTAGGCATCTTGGCTCAAGACTTGTTGCTTGAATCTCAGTGAGACAAGACCTTTGCTCAAGCACATAGCAAGAGACTTGATCTAAACTATTGAAGGCTCGTCAGAATAGAGAACAAGGTGTACATGATACAAGCATCAGAGGTACGAGAAATCACCATAACAAAGACCTAAAGCTCTTAAGATTTCTAATATATTCAATGGTAAGAAGTCTTAAGGCTTTTACAATTACAACCTACAACAGAAAATCTGCATATTACAATAGAGTTGATAATTGCTTGATCTTGCTATTCCTTCTTCTGGAGAATCCTTGTTAAAATTCAAACTTGAATCTTCATCCATATTTATAGCCTTTGCAGAAACTAGCCATTGAAAAGGTAACTTGATCAAGTGTCTTTGTCTTTACTCCATAGTACAAGAGCCGTTGAAGATGGATACACATCAGATTCTGAATCTGGTGTGTAACGTGTTTAACCTTTGAGTCTTCAAGAGGTTATGTAATGATAGAGCCGTTGAGAGCAGATATCTGTAGAGCATGCCAACCTTTCTTTAGCCTTGCAATCTTGTAGAATCTAGCTGACAAGCTGATAAAACAATACAACTTGCTTTCTGCAGTACAGACAACCACAACTTTATCACCAACTCTGACAGGTACGAGATGCTGATATACAATTACCAAGTTTAGTAACTCTTCTAAATGTTGAGGCCTTCAGCTCAAAGTCTGCGACAAGCCACACTAGCAATTGTTCTTCAGACTCTGCCACCAGAAGCTAGCAATGAAGTAACTCCCAAGTGTGTCTAAGTAAAACAAATTCTGATTATTTATGTACAAGAACCTACATAAATAAAACACACATCAAATAAAACATTGTTATTTTAATACTTTTGTTATCATCAAAACTAAAATAGAATATGTCATGAACAAATCTTGTTTTAACATACAGAAATCTAGTTTAGATTACTTTGAAGTGTTTGCACCTGTAGTTAGACATGAAACAGCCAGATTGGTGATTGATATAACTGCTAGTAGAAATTGATCTCTAATGCATTTAAATGTGAAATATGCATTTTTAAACGGTCCTTTACATGAGGAATTTTAAGTATCACAACCTCCTGAATTTGTGAATAAGAATCAAGAAGGGATGGTATACGAGCTACATAAAGCCTTGTACGGACTAAAACAAGTTCCTAGAGCTTGGAATATGAAAATTGATTCATTTTTCAAGCTTCAAGGATTCAGAAAATATGAGATGGAGTATGGCGTTTATATTGAACACACATCTGATAGCAATATGATTCTAGTGTATCTCTATGTTGATGACATATTGCTCACAGAAAGCTGTTCATAAGAGATAACTAAGTTCAAGAATGTGTTGATGAATGAGTTTGAGATGATTGATCTAGGAAATATGACATATTTTTTAGGGATGGAGATTTTGTACTCTAATAAGGGTATAATGTTGCATCAGCTGAAGTATGAACTTGAGCTTCTGAAGTGATTTGAGCTAACAAATTACAAGTCTGCAATCACACGTGCTGAAACGAAATGCAAGTTGAATTTTGATGTTGAAGATGAGGATATGGATGCTACAATTTTCAAACAGTTGGTAGGCTCGTTGAGATATTTCTGCAATACCATACATGATATTTGCTATGCAGTTGGAATGGTGAGTAGGTTTATGAACAAAGTAAAGTGGTCACATTACCAATCTGTTGTCAGGATATTGAGATGCATTAAGGGGACTCTGAAGTATGGAGCTTTGTTCCCCTCTGATGTTGAATCTGATTCATAGCTGATGTGCTATTCAGACTCTGATTGGTGTGGAGACAAAGTTGACAGAAGAAGTACTTCTGGATATTTCATTAAGTATCTAGGAGGTTCTATTTCTTGGTACTCCAAGAAGCAACTAGTGGTTACATTGTCAACCTGTGAAGCTGAGTACATTGCAGGTGCTTTATCTGCTTGTCAAGCTGTAAGAATTATGAACCTGTTGCAGGATCTGAAGATCAATCTGAGCAAGTCTGTGAAGGTGATGATTGACAACAAATCAGCATAAGCCTTGTCAAGAATCTGATGTTGCATGGAAGAAGCAAGCACATTGACATAAAGTTTCATTTTCTAAGAAAACGAGTTCAGAATGAAGTGCTTGAATTTGTGCATTGTAGCATCAAGAAGCAGCTGGCAGATGTGCTGACCAATGCAATTAAGATTGAACACTTTGTCCACTTGCGGGATGGAATTAGTGTTGTTGATTATAGTTCAGAATATAGATTAGGGGATGGTATTTGAGTGTAATACAATATTCAATTGGCATTTCATTTAAGTTTAATTCGAGATACATTTAATTTAACAACTGAGTTGTAGAGTGTGTATAAATACTGAACTTTTATTCAGATAGAGTAACAGTGTAACATAAATTTCAGTAACAGAAAGTTAGTTACAATTTTCTCTCTTCTCTCTCTTCTATCTTCATCATCTTCATCTTCTTCCTCTTATGCATCAACTTGTGAACTTATCTCCACCACATCGTTGATTATGGGGGTAACAGCAGCAACCAAAAATTTTCATGTTGTCAAATTTTGAGACTTTTCCAATTAATTTTCCATAAGCACACTAGGTAGTGTTGGATTAATTATATAGCAAGCCGCCAACATTCTAATTGCTCCATTTGTATTGGAAAATGACCATGAAATCTAATTACTCGTTTCATTTAATGTAATTTTAAAGTATAAGTATGCTTTTGGTGGAACATGACTGAATTGTTAAACTATTATGCTGGTGGTGGAACATGACTCTTGCAATCAATTCTTAGTCCTATGAAATCCAAGAAACATAGTAAAAGAAATACATTATGGACATACACTTGGATCATTCATTGTTTCTTGCTGTAACTACATTATTTAAATAAACAACATTTTCATTTTCTATTAATGGACTAGAAAGTTACTTGCTACAACTACATTCTACTCTCACTTGAACAAACTAGTCAGTCCCTTATCTTCTTCACTTTTCATTCATTGAACAATGGCTGAAGCCTTGCTTAGGAATGTTTTCAATAATTTGTTGTCTCTTATTCAAAATGAATTTGCTACCATTTCTGGAATCAAGTCTGTTGTAAATGTGCTTTAAAACTTTTGTTGATGAAGAGAAAGAAAACATATTTTGGAGATTGCATTTACCGCGAAAATCAGAAATTTTAGAAAGTCGGACGAAATGTTGATGAAAATAAATCAGTCGATGAATAGTGTCATACGTACGGTGAATAGTGATATCCGTAAGGATGAATAGTGACGTTCGTACGGTGAATAGTGTTTTCGAGTTTTCAGGCTTTTTTCGATTCGGTCCATGGATCCATGTGATTTTGGGCTTTGTTTGTTGGGTATTTGCTATTAAAAATATGTATCTCTTATATGCTTGGTGTGTGACAATCTTAGAGTTTACACCAACAAGGGAGAGCAAGGGTTTAAAGGCGTAGCATAGGGTTTCAGCTATTCACAAGGAAAACCTTAGAAATGCAAAGGTTTAGGGAAACCTTTGGAGTTGTTTAAGGTTATTGTGAAACACTGTTACACCTTGGGTTTGAGTGATTCATATATTGAGAGTTGGAGAGGTTGGGAAACACTTGGGTAGAAAATAAGGCTGTTCTTAGGAACCTGAAGGCGATGACTATTTTCTTATAACTCGTCTGTAATCTCTTGTAACAACTTTCTGAGTATAGTGAATTGGAGAGCTGCTCTCTCCCCTAGAGTAGATCGTTTGATCGAATTGGGTAAACAAACCTTCGGTTTTTCCTTTCCTTATTCTGTTATATTATCTGTGTACGAATTATTATTGTTGAATACCATTTATTTTGGTTGCTATTGTTCTTTGCCTCACAAATTGATATTGAATTTTGTCGTAATTCACAACAAGATTCACAACAAGTGGTACGGTGAGCGTGGAGCAAAGAGATATTGTTGACAAGTGAGCACCATGGTTAGTAGATGGCAGATCAAGAAATTTTCCTGTAACAACGACTTTGGGTTGTGGAAAATTAAGATGCAGGAAATTTTAATTCAAGAGAAGTGTATCGATGCTTTGAAGAGTGAAGCATTGATGCCTGCAGGGCTTACACAGGTACAGAAAACCGAGATGGTGGATAAGGCCAGGAGTGCCATTATCTTGTGCCTCGGGGATAAAGTTCTAAGAGAAGTCGCTAGGGAGCAAACTGCGATTGCTATGTGGGAAAAACTTGAATAATTGTATATGACAAAGTCTTTGGCTCATAGGTTGTATCTGAAACAACAACTCTATTCATTCTGAATAGTGGAGAACAAATCAATAGTTGAGCAGCTCATAGAATTTCATAAGATTATCGATGATCTTGAGACTATTGAAGTGAAGATTGATGATGAGGACAAGGCTTTGCTCATGTTGAGTTCATTACCCAGATCCTTTGAGCACTTTAAGGATGCCCTTCTTTATGGTAAGGAAGGTACTATTACTTTGGATAAAGTCCAGACGGCGATGAAATCCAAAAAATTTTCAAAGTCGAAAGATTTGAAGATTGAAGATAGTGGTGAAGGCTTAAATGTGTCAAGAGGAGGAGGTGAGCGTAAAGGGATGTCCAAATCAAAGAGGTCTGACAAGTCAAAGGTAAAATGTTTTAATTGTCAGAAAATCGGTCACTTTAAAAGGGATTGTCCCGAAAGAAAGGTCAATGACGATTCTGTTCAAGTTGTAGTTGCATTAGGTGAGGAAAGTTGTGAGGATATCGAAGCACTAGTAGTATCGAGTTTGGAAACTGAAGATAGTTGGGTTATTGACTCAGGTTGCTCTTATCACATGTGTCCAAGAATATAATACTTTGAAACTTTGAAGATGGTGCAAGGTGGAGTAGTTCGCCTTGGTAATAATAAGGCATGCAAGGTTCATGGTATTGGTACGGTCAGATTTAAAATGTTCAATGATCGTGAACTTCTTATTCACAATGTGTGGTATGTTCCAGAACTCAAGCGAAATTTGTTATCTATAAGTATGTTTGATGATCTAGGCTATTGTACTAGAGTTGAACGTGGAGTGTTGAAGATTTCGCGTGATGAATTAATTATTGCTAAAGGGTCTAAAATATGTGGTCTATATATTTTAGAAGATTCAAATGTTATTATTCATTCATCGTTAACTAGTGGAGGTTTTCATGACAAGGAAAAGCTATGGAATTTGAGTTTAAGGCGTTATGAATGCCTTGAGAAAGTTTCATAGGAGTACAATGAATTTTACAGATATCAAGGGATAAAAATGCATGTTACCGCTGAGTTGTTATTGAGTTTTTGGGGAAGAGCTGAGGTTAAAACAACTTACTTGATTGGTAGAGAATTTCTTCAGAAGAAGAATAGTGAAAACCAAGGGAGAAACCTAGGAGAAACTATAACGGAGAAAACTCAGTTTAAGGTGGAGTTTCCTACTAAGGATGCTAGCAGTAGTGAGGGAACGGTTACAGGGATCTCTGATTATCATTTGACTGATGATAAGGTAAGGAGGGTTATTGTAGCATCTCAAAGGGACGATTATGCTAGCCTTGGATATTATGTTTTTAATGTGGCTGAAGGACTGCAAAATAAAAGAAGAAAAACCTTCAGGGAGGCATTTGAAAACAGGTGGAGTCAAGGGTGGTTGAAAAATCATACTTGTAGGCTTGTTAAATTACCCAGGCAGAAAAGGGTAATTGGGAACAAGTGGATACTAGTTGCGAGATCAAGATTCAAGGGTTGCTTGATTTGATCAAGTTATTGATTAAAGTTTCAACTTGGTAGAGAGCAGCAATGTTGTTGATTGTTAAATTGGTATCAACACAGTTTAAAGTCAAGGTGGAGATTATTGTAAATGTGCCTTAAAACCTTTGTTGATGAAGAGAAAGAAAATATATTTTGGAGATTGCATTTACTGCGAAAATCAGAAGTTTTAGAAAGTCGGACGAAAAGCCGAGCGAAAAAAATCGGTCAGTGAACAGTGCCGTCCGTACGGTGAATAGTGATATCCGTACGGATGAATAGTGATGTCCATACGGTGATTAGTGTTGTCTGTACGGTGAATAGTGTTTTCAAGTTTTCAGGCTTTTTCGATTCGGTCCATGGATCCATGTGATTTTGGGCTTTGTTTTTTGGGTATTTGTTATTATAAATATGTATCTCTTATATGCTTGATGTGTGACAATCTTTAAGTTTACACCAACAAGGGAGAGCAAAGGTTTAAAGGCATAACATAGGGTTTCAGCTATTCACAAGGAAAACCTTAGAAAAGCAAAGGTTTAGGAAAACCTTTGGAGTTGTTTAAGGTTATTGTTGGAGAGGTTGGGAAACACTTGGGTAGAAAATAGGTTGTTCTTGGGAACCTGAAGACGAAGGCTATTTTCTTGTAACTCATCTGAAATCTCTTGTAACAACTTTCTGAATATAGTGAATTGGAGAGCTACTCTCTCCCCCAGAGTAGATCGTTTGATCGAACTGGGTAAACAAACCTTCGGTTTTTCCTTGCCTTATTCTGTTATATTATTTGAGTACAGATTATTATTGCTGAAGACCATTTATTTTGGTTGCTATTGTTGTTTGCCTCACAAATTGATATTGAATTTTGTCGTAATTCACAACAAGATTCACAACAAATTCAAAGGCTCAAAACCTCTAAACCACCTTAGAACTCATCAACGCTGTTCTCGAAGATGTTGAGCACAAGCAACTCACTAACCATCCTATCAACCTCTGGCTTTAGCAACTCAAAGACGCTGTTTACATGCTCAATGATGTTCTTGACCAGTATTCTATGGAATCTGATCGACTTAAGGGAGCGTCCTCTTTCAAACCAAAGAACGTCATGTTTTGTCGTGAGATTGGAAAAAAGTTCAAAGAGATTTCCAGCAGATCCGATCAAATTGCTGAAAATAAAAACAAATTTCTTCTCCAGGTGGGTGGTGCTGTTAGGGAAAGGTCCCTTGAAGTCGCTGAATGGCGCCAAACCACTTCACTTATTGCTGAACCCAAAGTGTATGGAAGAGAAGATGACAAAAAGAAGATTGTCAAGTTTCTTCTCACCCAAGCAAGACACTCTAACTCCCTTTCTGTGTATCCCATTGTTGGCTTAGGTGGTGTTGGAAAAACAACTCTGGCTCAATTGGTCTACAACGATCATCGGGTAAGCATCAATTTTCATACAAAAGTTTGGGTGTGCGTTTCTGAGGTTTTCTCTGTCATGAGGATTTTGTGTTCTATTATAGAATCTATCACAAGAAAAAGGCAGCGTCACTCCAATTTAGATGTAATACAAAGAAAAGTGCAACACCTATTGCAAGGTAAAAGATATATGCTGGTCTTGGATGATGTGTGGAAAAGAAATCAGGAATTGGAATTTGGATTATGCCCAGACATTTGGAATAAGTTGAAATTCGTGTTGTCTTGTGGATCTAAAGGTGCTTCCATTTTAGTTTCCACTCGTGACAAGGATGTTGCTGCAATCATGGGAACATGCCAAGCTCATCACCTCGTTGGGCTCTCTGTAGATGAATGTTGGTTGTTGTTCTGAGAATATGCATTTGGACATGAGAAATAAAAATAAGCAAAACTTGTGGCAATAGGCAAAGAGATCATAAAGAAGTGTGGGGGTTTGCCTCTTGCAGCACAAGCATTGGGATGTCTAATGCGCTCTAGAACTCAAGAAAAGGAACGGATTGAAGTTAAAGAAAGTGAGATTTCACTACTACAAAACGCTAAAACAACAACGTCAGGCTTACAACGCATCCTTTTATGCCGTTGTAATAGGTTAAAAATTTCGCGCCCATTTAAAAGTTGAGTCATTTAATGACGGTTGAATGAAACCACCGTAGTAATAAATAAAATGTATCAAGCTTCGATTCCCTGCAACTACATTTTTTTCCATTTTTTAGAGTACATTTATTGTGTGTCAATTAAGTCCATTATTTATAAAATAAATTGTAAATTATTTTACAACGGTTAAGATGAGCAACCGTAGTAATAAATGAAATGTATCAAGCTTCGATTCCCTGCAACTACATTTTTTCCATTTTTTAGAGTACATTTAGCGTGTGTCAATTAAGTCCATTATTTATAAAATAAATTGTAAATTATTTTACAACGGTTAAGATGAGCAACCGTAGTAATAAATGAAATGTAACAAGCTTCGATTCCCTGCAACTACATTTTTTTCATTTTGTAGAGTACATTTCACTTAAGATTCCACTACGGTTTGTTTCTCCACCGAGATTAAAAGGTTTACTGATAAATTAAGACAAAACTTATGATGTATTTCTTTCATAAGACGCCCTAATCGAACAAGTGAGTCAGCGACGCCCTAACCTTTACACTCTTCAACATCTTCATTCCTTTTTTCTTGGTTTATGCTCAAATATTGACTGTCTTCATTCATTTGCTTCTTCAGCTTCGAAGTAAGGTACTCTTCAACATCTTCATTCCTTTTTTCTTGGTTTATGCTCAAATATTGACCGTCTTCATTCATTTGCTTCTTCAGCTTCGAAGTAAGGTTCTCTTCAACATCTTCATTCCTTTTTTCTTGGTTTATGCTCAAATATTGACCGTCTTCATCATTCATTTGCTTCTTCAGCTTCGAAGTAAGGTTCTCTTCAACATCTTCATTCCTTCTTTCTTTGTTCATATTGTATACGCTCAAGTCAGAATGAGATGTTTCATATGCTTTACGTTTAGTATTAGAGTACATCTTCATTGATTTTTTCTTTGTTCATATTGTATATGCATATGCTTGAGTTTTTGGATTAGATTTTGGTGTGTCATTCACATTATTATACATGTATAAATTTCAGAAGTTGTAATGGATCGTAGTTGGATGAAAGCCAATAGATTAGATCCGGTTTATGAGAACGGAGTTTGTGAATTCCTTGAGTACGCTGATAAACATCTTCCCGGCAATGATGGTATCTTTTATTGTCCTTGTGTTGTTTGCGCTAATATCAAAAAGGGTACAAAGAAAGAAATACACAATCACCTTTGTTGTGATGGTATATGTCAAAATTATATAATATGGGCGTGGCATGGTGAGGTGGATAATAAGGAAAGTCGGGCGTCACAAAGTCAAAGAGTGGAGGAAGATGAATATATGGAAGATCACCTAGAGGATATGTTCCGTGATATTGGAGAATCTTCTTTTATGAATGCTCATATTTATGATAATTTATGTAGTGATAAAGACACCCCTATATATAAGGAATCTTCTGGCTACAGCAAATGTTACCAGAAGATAACAAATTGCTGGATCGTTGCTATGAGGCCAAGAAGATATTGTGTCCACTGGGTCTGGAGTATATCAAGATACATGCTTGCCCTAATGATTGCATATTATTCCGGAAAGAGTATGAAGACTTGTTTCAATGTCCGAAATGTGGTGTGTCGCGTTACAAGCAGAAGGCTAGCAATGGTGATGACAATGATCACTATGACAATGTTAGTAGGAAGCATCCTCTTGCTAAAGTGTTATGGTACTTGCCAATACTTTCACGATTAAAGAGACTTTTTGCTAATTCGAATGACGCAAAGAATCTTAGATGGCATGCAGATGAAAGGATTCGTGATGGAAACATTCGCCAAGTAGCTGATTCTTTGCAATGGAAGAAAATTGATTCGTTGTTTCCGGATTTTGGAGTCGAGCCAAGAAATCTTAGGCTTGGGCTTGCCACAGATGAAATGAACCCCTTTGGTAATATGAGCACTAATCATACTTCGTGGCCTATTCTTCTCACTATTTACAACATATCTCCTTGGTTGTGCATGAAGCGCAAGTATATACTGTTAAGTATGATGATTTTTGGACCACGACAACCTGGTAACGACATAGATGTTTATCTTATTGGATGAAGGCGTTGAAGTTGATGATGCATATTCTGGGGAAAAGTTTAATATGCGTGCAATGTTATTTTGCACACGACTTTTCGGCTTACGGTAACTTGGCGGGATACAGTGTCAAAGGACATAAAGCGTGTCCTATATGTGAAGATGATACATGTTATCACCAACTTGAGTTTGGAAAAAAGACCGTTTACCTTGGGCATCTAAAATTTCTAAAACCGAGTCATCCTTATCGTAGATTGCGAAAGGCTTTTAATGGAGAGCAAGAGTTTGGTGAGGCTCCTAAACCTTTAACCGGTGATGAAGTTTATCAACGGCAGGAATACATTAATGTTGTCCTTGGGAAGAGAGAAAAAGAAAAAGGTGGGAAGAGAGGAAAAGAAAAAGGGGCAGTTGCGAAAAATATATGGAAAAAGAGGTTCATCTTCTTTGATCTTTCATATTGGTCAAGTCTTGATGTTAGACATTGTCTTGGATGTATCCAATAGAGCGATATATGAAGATCTTTAAAGGATATACGAAGAATAATCACCGACCGGAAGCTTCGATTGTTGAAAGGTACATCACAGAATGAGATGTTTCATATGCTTCGTTATAATATCTGGCGCGCTGTCCAGCAAAAAATAAATATCAAAACTGTGCTGCTGGGAATCGAACCGAGAACAATTATATTTATTACAACGGTGTAATGTAAAATCGTTGTGATAGTTAGCGCGCTTTCCTCATTATTACAATGCAACACAAGACCGTCGTTGTAAGTATCAAATATACAACAGCAATCTACATAACAACGCCCTCGCCCACGTCATTATATGTCATTCCTAACCGTTGGTAAATGGGTTTTTCGTAGTAGTGTTTTGACTTTACCCGATGAGAATGTGGTTTTGCCTGCTTTGAGACTGAGCTACTTATATTTAACACCCACCTTGAAGCAGTGTTTTGGCTTTTGTGCTATATTTCCCAAAGATACAGAAATTATGAAGGATGATTTGATTCATCTTTGGATGGCTAATGGATTTATTTCATCTAGAGCAAACTTGGAGGTAGAAGATGTTGGAAATATGGTTTGGAATGAATTGTGCCAAAAGTCATTCTTTCAAGACATTAAGATGGTAGCTGATTCTGAAGACGTTTCTTTCAAAATGCGTGATCTTGTCCATGATCTAGCAAAATTTGTTATGGGGCCAGAGTGCATGATTTTGGAGAACCCAAACACCGATCTGTCGAGAAACACTCACCATATTAGTTTTGACTATCCCACTTTGCTATCAATCAAAGAGGGTGCCTTCAAGAATATTGAATCCTTGCGAACACTGTATGGTATTAAATTTTACAACTGCCATTCATTTGATTATAGTCGCTTCCCAAAAAATAGCTCTCTTCGGGCTCTATTCATAGACTGTTCAATGTTATATTCAGTTGAGAGTTTTAGTCATTTGAGGTATTTGGAGCTTTATGGTTTTTCAACCAACGAACCCATTTCTGATTCAATCCATACCTTGCGGAATTTGGAAGTCTTAAAATTTAAAAGTTTTTGGAAAATTAGATGCCTGCCAGAACATTTGACTCGCTTACAAAATCTCAGACACCTTGTTATTGAAGATTGTAATGTATTGTTTGATCTCTTTCCTAATATTGGAAAACTATCTTGCCTAAGAACATTAAGTGTATTCATTGTTGGTCGGCAAATAGGGTGCAGTTTGGTTGAGCTACAAGACCTAAAACTGGGGGGCAAACTGAGAATCGAAGGCCTTAAAAATGTTGGTAGTTTATCCGAAGCTCGAGCGGCCAATTTGATAAGTAAAAAAGACCTCCAAGAATTATGCTTGTCTTGGAACAAAAGTGAAGTATTTACTGAGGGACCTACAACTAGTGCAGAGCAAGTAATTGAAGCACTTCAGCCTCACTCAAATCTTAAAAGGTTGAAAATAGATCTCTATGATGGATTATGCTTACCAAGCTGGATCAGTCTTATGAGTAGTTTAGTTTCCCTTGAACTTTCAGGTTGTGACAACTGTGTGCATCTTTCAGCACTTGGCAAACTACCTTCTCTAAAAAAAATCTATTTACGACAGATGGATAAAGTACAGTTCATGGATGATGATGATGTACCTCCTCATGGTGTGGAAGTAAGGGCTTTCCCATCTCTGGAGGAACTCTCATTAGACGGGTTACCAAACTTAGAGCGGTTGTTGAAAGTGGAAAGAGGAGAGATGTTCCCCCATCTTTCTAATTTTACCATCATCAATTGTCCAAAACTTGTGTTGCAACACCTCTCATCTGTTAAATACCTATTTGTAGATGGATGCAACAGCGAGTTACTGAGGCAAATCTCTAGTTTCTACGGTCTTACAACTCTTCACCTTAACAGAAATAAAGATGTGACATCCCTCCCTGAGGGCATGTTGAGAAACCTGGCTTCACTTCAAACTCTAACAATATATGATTTCTTGAAATTGACGGAATTATCAAATGAATCCTTCAACCTTGCTTTGGAGCATCTCTGTATCAGTCGTTGTGGCGAGCTTGAGTCTTTGCCAGAGCTATTTTGGGAAGGTCTGCAATCCCTTCGAACAATCGATATTGTTGAATGTGGAGGATTGAGATCCTTGCCCGAAGGTATCCGATATCTCACATCACTTAAGGTTTTGACTATCCATGGTTGCTCAGCATTAAAGAAGCGATGTGAGGAGGAAACAGGGGAGGATTGGTACAAGATAGCTCACATTCCAAAAATACTGATTTGGTAGGATGGAGAAAGAATGTACACTTTTGGCTTTGAAGAGCATCGTACAACTTGACATATAATCATCTTATATTGCTTTTCTGTGTTCTGTATTATGTTTTATGTATTCTGAATTGATAAGGTTTCATGACTAATACTTCTATATTTATCCTTCCTAATATTTCATTGAACATTGTGGAATTTGGATCGAACTCTAGAAGAAGCATGCCGTCGAAGTTGGATCACATGCTGCTGTCGAAAATAATGCATGATTGTAGTCGAAGATTATTCTAACATGTATTAGTTAATATTGCTAGGTTTGTTAGCATATTGAATTGGGCCTTGTGTTAATGATCCAATTGGTTAAGTTAGCTTGTACCCTAAGTTAGCTTGTAATGGGTATTTTGTTAAAGGCCCATTAGTTTAGTGTGCTAGGTTTTATTATAAATAGCATGCTAGTCTCTCATTCTAAAGTGTGACAAAACCTAGAAGAGTGAGAGTGGTTAGTTTGTTATTCTTGTATACTTGTAATCCTTGTTTTAAGGAGAAAGGAAAGAATAACAGTTTTATAACCAATCCTTGTTGTTTACTCTTGTTTTCTTTGTTAACCCTAACCCTTGTGAGTTTCTTGACTGATCAAGGAACCAATTATACTTTGTTTCTAAGGTATCCGATTCACAACAAATTGGTGCGGTGAGCGTGGAGGAGATGCCTTCAACAAAGTATGAGATCGAGAAGTTTACCAGAGTGAACGACTTCGGTCTGTGGCGCTTGAAGATGAAAGCCCTACTGGTTCAGCAGGGTTGTTTGGAAGCGTTGAAGGGAATGGCAGCCATGGATGTTGCGTTAACGGAAAAAGAAAAGACTACCATGATCGAGAAAGCACACGGCGCAATATTGTTGAGCCTTGGTGATAAGGTTCTTCGACAGGTATCAAAAGAGACGACGGCGGCGGGATTATGGACGAAGCTGGAAAGTTTGTATATGACCAAATCCTTGGTGAATCGTCTTTACCTGAAGCAAGCCTTGTATTCGTTCAAGATGAATGAAGAAAAGGCTTTGGCTGTGCAGTTGGATTCTTTCAACAAACTGATTCTTGATCTTGAAAACATTGATGTGAAGATTGATGATGAAGATCAAGCATTGTTATTGTTGTGTGCTTTGCCCAAATCGCATGCTCACTTCAAAGAAACTCTCTTGTATGGAAGAGAGTCCCTGACCTTTGAAGAAGTTCAAGCAGCCTTGTACTCTAAGGACCTGAACGAACGAAAGGAGCATAAACCTTCGACGGTTGGTGAAGGTTTGGAAGTTAAGGGAAAATTCTTGCGAAAGGATGGTAGGTTCGACAAGAAGAAAGGTAAAAGTCAGCAGAAGTCTTCTAGTGGCGAAACATCTGGTTTTCGATGTTATCACTGTAAGAAGGAGGGTCACACAAGAAAGGTGTGCCCTGAACGCCTGAAAGATCATGGAGGTAAGGATAATGGCAACGCAGCTATTGTTCAAGATGACTTCGACTCATCTGATGCTCTTGTAGTTTCAAGTGGCGACTCAAGAAAAGAGTGGATTATGGATTCTGGATGTCCTTGGCACATGACTCCAAACAAGAATGTGTTTGAAGAATTATGTGATCAAGATGGAGGATCAGTGCTGCTGGGAAACAATAAAGCTTGCAAAATTTCAGGTATTGGATCCGTGAGATTCAAGCTCCATGATGAGTCAATAAGATTATTGATTGAAGTTAGGTATGTACCTGACTTGAAGAGAAATTTAATTTCTCTTGGTGAATTCGACAGAAAGGGATATGTTTTCAAAGGAGAGCAAGGTACCCTGAGAGTCATGAAAGGGTCGAAGGAAGCCTTGAGAGGCGTGAAAAACCAAGGCTTGTATATCCTGGAGGTTGAGGTTGTAAGTGGTTCGACAAATGTTGTATCTACGAAACCTATGTCGAAGACAGAGTTATGGCACATGAGATTGGGCCATGTCAGCGAAAGAGGCCTAGTCGAATTGGGGAAGCAGAACCTGCTAGGTGGTGACAAAGTCGAAAAGTTGGAGTTTTGTGAATCTTGTGTATTTGGTAAATCCTGTAGGGCGAAGTTCAACAAAGGCAAGCAAAGAACACATGGATCCCTTGATTACATTCATGCTGATCTTTGGGGGCCTGCAAGGAATCATTCGCACTCAGGTGCAAGGTATTTTCTATCCATAGTTGATGACTATTCCAGAAAACTATGGGTATTCATTCAGAAGACGAAGGATGAAACTTTTGAGAATTTCAAAAGTTGGAAGATTCTGGTTGAAACTCAAACTGGCAGAAAGGTTAAGAGGTTGAGAACCGACAATGGCCTTGAGTTCTGCAACAAAGCGTTCGACAGTTACTGTGTTGAGTCTGGGATTGCAAGGCATAAGACTGTAGCAGGTACTCCTCAATAAAATGGCTTAGCTGAGAGATTCAATCGAACAATCCTTGAAAGGGTTAGATGCATGTTGGTTAGTGCTGGATTGAAGAAGGTGTTTTGGGTTGAAGCTGTTTCGACAGCTGCATATCTGATAAATAGATGTCCTTCGAATGCATTAGATATGAAGACACCTAAAGAAGTTTGGTCGGGAAATCCACCTAGTCTCGACAGACTGAGAGTATTTGGCTGTGTGGCCTATGCTCACATTAGGCAAGACAAGGTCGAACCTAGAGCTCTGAAGTGCATGTTCATGGGATACCCTGAAGGAGTCAAAGCTTATAGGCTATGGTGCCTAGAGCCAGGTCACAGGAGGTGTATCACCAGTCGAGATGTAGTTTTCAATGAAGCTGAGATGGCTTTCAAGAAAACTGATGTTGCTGACGAAGAGCTAGAATAGGGAGAGATTCCTGTTGAGGTGGAGCATATTGATGCTGAAGTGCGTACCCCAGATGAAGTCGAAGACGAAACAGGAGATGTTGTCGAAGATGAGGAAACTGATAATGACTACCTGTTAGTAAGAGACGGGTCGAGAAGAGTCATCAAGCCACCTCAGAGACTTGGGTATGCAGATCTTATAGCTTATGCCTTAATCTCTGCAAGTGAGGTTCTTGACGAAGAACCTAGAGACTATAAGGAAGTTATGAGGAGTCGAAAGAAGACTGAATGGCTGAAAGCCATGGATGACGAGATGAAATCTTTTCATGATAACGACACATGGGAACTGATAAAGAAACATGCTGGAGCCAGGTTAGTCAGCTGTAAATGGATTTTCAAAGTCAAGGAAGGAATCGAATGAGTGGCGTCGAAAAGATACAAGGCAAGGTTGGTTGCTAGGGGATTCACTCAGAAAGAAGGTGTCGACTTCAATGATGTGTTCTCGCCTGTTGTAAAGCATAGATCCATTCGAATGTTGTTAGCCATGGTGGCACAGTTCGACCTTGAACTGGAACAGATGGATGTGAAGACTGCGTTCTTGTATGGTGATCTAGATGAAATAATCCTGATGAGGCAACCTGAAGGGTATGTCGAAAAGGGGAAGGAAGAATATGTGTGCAAGCTGAAGAGATCTCTATATGGACTGAAACAATCTCCTCGACAGTGGAATAGGAGATTTGAGAAGTTCATGGCACACATAAGTTTCATCAGAAATCAGTTCGACCACTGTGTTTACTTTAGATTTCGACCTGGTAATTCATTTGTTATTTTGTTGCTTTATGTGGATGATATCCTAATAGCAAGCAACAATGTCGAAGAGGTAATGAGAGTGAAGGCTGAACTCAGTAAGGAGTTCGAAATGAAGGATCTGGGAGCTGCGTCCAGGATTCTTGGGATTGACATCCGAAGAGATAGAAAGCAGTCGAAATTATGCTTATCTCAAGAGGCATACCTACGGAAGATTCTCGAAAAGTATGGTATGTTGAATTCAAAGCCTGTTGTAACTCCGACAAACCCTCAATTCAAGCTGAGTATAGATCAGTGTCCCAGTACTGATGTCGAAAAAACTTATATGAGTAGCATTCCATATGCTAATATAGTTGGTTCTTTGATGTATGCTATGGTCTGTACAAGACCTGACATAGCATATGCAGTGAGTCTTGTGAGCGGGTACATGTCGAATCCTGGAAAGGCTCACTGGCAAGCATTGAAGTGGATTTTAAGGTACATAAATGGGTCTCTGAATAGAGTCCTAATTTATGGTGGAGCCTTGGGTGAAGATAGTAAAGCAGCAGTCGAAGGATTTGTTGACTCTGATTATGCAGGTTGTATGGATCTAGAAAGTCTATTTCTGGATATGTTTTCACAATGTTTGGCACAACAATCAGTTGGAAAGCGACGCTCCAGAAGGTTGTTGCCTTATCAACCACTGAAGCTGAATATATTACCCTCACTGAAGCTGTGAAGGAAGCATCGTGGCTTGAAGGTTTTGCAAAGGAGCTGAAACTTCAAGGTCGAAGTATCACTGTTAAATGTGATAGTCAAAGTGCAATACACCTGTCGAAGAACTCAGCCTATCATGAGCGAACCAAGCACATTCATGTGAGGCTGCATTTCGTCAGAGGGGTAATCGAGTGTGGAGAAGTCCAAGTGCTGAAGGTTTCGACAGATCATAATGCTGCTGATATGATCACCAAGACATTGCCAAGTTGCAAGTTTTTCCACTGTATGCAGTTG
Organism: Lathyrus tuberosus; assembly: GCA_022829125.1. Lineage (NCBI taxonomy): Eukaryota > Viridiplantae > Streptophyta > Magnoliopsida > Fabales > Fabaceae > Lathyrus > Lathyrus tuberosus. The sequence continues at coordinate 1,373,714 of JALAZF010000414.1, read as the reverse complement.
ATAAAGCTGCATGAAGAAATCTAGTTTGTTTTTCTTGTTGTTAGAGTTAGATCCAAGGTGGAGATTTGTGGAATTTGGATCGAACTCTAGAAGAAGCATGCCGTCGAAGTTGGATCACATGCTGCTGTCAAAAATAATGCATGATTATAGTCGAAGATTGTTCTAACATGTATTAGTTAATATTGCTAGGTTTGTTAGCATATTGAATTGGGCCTTGTGTTAAGGATCCAATTGGTTAAGTTAGCTTGTGCCCTAAGTTAGCTTGTAATGGGTATTTTGTTAAAGGCCCATTAGTTTAGTGTGCTAGGTTTTATTATAAATAGCATGCTAGTCTCTCATTCTAAAGTGTGACAAAACCTAGAAGAGTGAGAGTGGTTAGTTTGTTATTCTTGTATACTTGTAATCCTTGTTTTAAGGAGAAAGGAAAGAATAACAGTTTTATAACCAATCCTTGTTGTTTACTCTTGTTTTCTTTGTTAACCCTAACCCTTGTGAGTTTCTTGACTGATCAAGGAACCAATTATACTTTGTTTCTAAGGTATCCGATTCACAACAAACATAAACCATGTCTTCAGATGTCAAAACAAACCCAAAAGATGGCCTTCCATCCAATGTATATGTCAAACTATACAGAGATAATTATGCGCTGCCTATAATCAAAGGTGTCATACTAAATGGCTATATGTTAGGAAAGAAAATATGCCCAAATAATTCATCACCACTACAAACTCAAACATAGGCAAAAGGTCAAATCCTGAGTTTGAAAACTAGCAAGCACGTGATCAAAGACTTCTTGGTTGGTAGATGAACTAATGATTGCAACCATGGCAACACAATTATTCCGCTGTGAAACTTTCAAACAACTTTGGGAAGGATCTCAAAGTCTGCTCACACAAGGTCAAGGTCGCCTATTTCAAATATGATTTTCATAGTACCAAGAAAGGAGAAATAAAAATGGAAGATTACCTGATCAAGATGAATAATCTTGATGATAGCTCAAGCTTGCAGGAAACCCAGCCTAAATTTTTGACCTAATCATTCAAACTCTGAATGGTTTGGATGTTGAGTACAACCCTGTAGTGGTCATGTTGTCTGATCAAACTACAACCACCTGTGTTGATTGAGCAACTAAATAACCCCACCAACATAACTCTCAAAGGAACAAGAAATGTTGCCAACAAGACAGACTACAGGGGAAACAAATTCAACTTAAGTAGAAGTTAGAGAGACATTAACTTTAGATGTTGGAGAGGAGGAAGAAACTCTAAACAAACATGCCAGGTTTGGAGGAACATTGGACACACTACAATGCACGGTTACTACAAGTTTGACAGAACCTACTCTAACTTACTAAATAGTGATAAGCAAGGAATTCACAATGCCTTCCTAGCTTCTCACAACCCAACTATACATTATATTGGTATTTTGATAGGAGTGCAAACAATTATGTATTACACCAATCTGATAAATTTCATGAGCTGAATGAAAGTTGTTGAAAATCGGTTACAAATCAATTAGTATTGATTTGTATTCAATTAGTCATAAGTGTAAATTATGTTATTACCTATTGTGTATACCTATTTTGCATATAAATATACAGCATGTGTAATCATATTCGACACACAAAAATACAATCACAACATGGTATCTAGAGCTGGTTGACTCACTCTCTTCCAAAAATTTGTTTTCGTTTCCGCAAAATATCCGACCATTCACGGCACTGCACGAGCGCACCACCGCTCCCGACGACATTTCCGGTGAAGTAACCATACCGCCGACATCATCTTCTTCCGATCGGCCGGTACCCAAAATTGCCACCACGATCCGCCTTCACACGCCGTCTTTCCCTCCACGCGTGACAGCGCGTCCTGCCGCCGTTGTTTTCATCGTCGGCACTATCTTCTTGTGCTCTTTTCAGATCTGCTCTCGGTTTTTTCCATCCAAGCAACCAAAAATCATGGAAGATACTGATTGCAGCACTTTTACGAAGGTTCCACTTATCCCGTGTGAGAAACTCATCGGAACAGCCAACTATAATATATGAGTTGGTGCTGTCAAAATGTAGTTTCATGGTCAAAGACTTGAAGATAACTTAACTACAAAATCATAAAATATTTCTGCCGCCAAGCACGATAAGTGAAAACAAACTGATGCTTCTTTATGCATTGTGTTATGGTTTTCCATATCAACTAATCTCCAAGCACAGTACCAAGCATTTACCACTTGCTATGAGGTTTGGAAAAAGGCTAAGAAAGTGTTCTCCAATGATGTCCACAATCTTTACAGTGTCATCACCAAAATCAACTCTTTGAAATTGGAGAATATGGATATGCAAGCCTATCTGAGTAAGCTTGATGCGTTAAAGGAAAATTTCACAACCCTAATGCCCTTTACCAAAGATCCAACAACTTATGTTGAACAACAAAGTAAGTATTTCATGATTGTGGCACCTGTCGGACTACCATCAGAGCTTGATTCCGCCCAGAACCAGATTTTATCAGGATCCAATGTTCCTAACTATGAAGTAGTTAGTGAACAACTGCTGCGTTTGGCTACACCTCACACCTTTGGACCGGTCTCCACTTCATCTCCCACTGAATCATCTGCTATTGCTTCCCACTATCATGGTCGGAGGACGGGGTGGATAACGTCATGGTATTCGTTGTAACTATTGCAATCGTTACGGCTACCTTGAAGTTGATTGTCGTACAAAGGCAAGAGAACAACAACGGTAACCACAGTTCGTTGTCGCCTCTCAACCAGACAACACTAAAGACATTACTATTCTCGTCGGTGATTACAATGATTTCCTCCAATTCAAAGCTTCCCATCAACCATCATCATATGTCGTTGTTTGTCAGTCAGATAATCATGTAGCATTTGTATCTACATCTTTTCTTAGTCCTTGGATCCTTGACTCTGGTGCCTCTGATCATATGACTGGTAATAAATCCTTTTTATCTCACTTGTCTTTTTCTGATTCTTTGTCTTCTGTCACTATGACTGATGGTTCTAAAATCAAAATTCAAGGCCTTGGTCAGGCACATCCACTTCCAACATTGTCTTTAGAGTCTGTTCTTTACATTCTTGGTTGTCCTTTTAATCTGATATGTGTTCACAAGCTTACTCGTACTCTTGACTGTTCAGTCATTTTTAATGATAATTTTGTTTATGTCCAGGATTGACGTATAAGATGGACGATTGAAGCAGGAGTGAATTGATAAGTGCAAGTTGTAACTATTTTTGTATATAAGTTTTGTTGCACTTATCGATACTTTTTGTTAATATCGTTCGAATAAACCCCGCTTTGTTTGTAAATACGTTTACTTTACATTATAGTGTATATATTGCGTATCATGTAAATATCATTGAGTTTAATTGATTTTCTCTCATTTTTGTAGGTATTCAAGCAATGATATTTTTCCATTGTTGTATAGAACATTGAATAGGCTTTACAGCGCTTTCGACCGTGCGTCAATCCGAGTTACGGTTCAGAAGTTGTGGTCAAAATAAGGGTTGGTTTGCTGTCAAGTTTGCTTTGCAAACTTTCCAGCGAATGTTCGCTTTGCGAACTTCCCAGCGAATGCTCCCAGACTGGAGGCAGTAGAAAGAGGGACCAAACTTAGCATTACGAACTTTCTAGCGAATATTCGCTTTGTGAATAAATGTTCGCATTGCGAACTTTTGCAGAATTGCAGAGGCGGTTTAGCTATTCTGAGGCACTTAAGTGCTAAAAGTTCGCTTTACGAACTTGACAGATTTTGAAATTGTATTTAAGTCATTTCAGTCATTTTTTAGGTGATGGTTTTGGGAATTTTTGCTCCCAACTCCATCAAACTCATTTTTCAGTAGGATTAGCTTAGAAAACAGCATTGAAGCTTGCACACGGATGATCTAGGTTGGATTGATCATCGACCGGCGTTGACAAACCACGAGATGTTTGGTTTATTTCTTTTCTTCTTTGTGTATTTCTTCTTTGTTGGGTTGTTGTATATGTATTTACTTTGATCTTATGTATATTTATCGCCCATGGCGTTGTATAAAATCTGCTTTACAAATCTTTATCGGTGATTGTCCTTGATTTTTGCTTTATGCTCGGGGTTTGGGTTGTGTTAGAGATAAACTTCACAAACTTTGATTAGGGATGATTATTTGTTAGTGATCGTGAAGGCTGGATCAGATCCTGTATAATCGGGCCGCCAAGTGCGTCAGGGATGCTGGTCGTATGGAGAGAAGGGGGTGTACCTGCAAGGTACTCCGACGCTCAAGTAAGAAAGGGTCAGAGAAAAAGAGCAAGTACAAAGTATGAATTCTTAGGGTGAATATTGGATACCTGACCCTCTCAAGCGAGAAGGTTTATATAGAGCCCCCAGCGCGTGGCCAATGGTCCTATTTTCGGGGCGAAATAACCGTTCCCCAAAGAATAGGTAACTACCCAAACTAGCCGTTATGTCGGGCAGGGTGCCCAAAACTAGCCGTTATGTCGAGCATAGGCATGGTTCCGGGCACCTGCCCACAGTTGTTCGGAGAGTAGTTCACTCGTGCGTAACGGGCAGTGATACTTGGGAGGAATGTTGCATTCCTTGCCCGGTTGGAGGGGCAGAAAGGTAACTTTTGCCCCTCTGTGGATTGGACTTAGGCAATTTGGACCACTCTGGAGCAGAGGCGGATTAGGCCATGTCTAGCCAGTGGTCCAGTCCAGAACAGGAGCCCCCAAGTCGTTGCTCCCGAGCATGGGAGTGATGACTTAAGGACTTCTCGTTGCTCCGTGGAGCCAGTTTGGAGACGAGGAGGATTGTCTCAAAGTTCTCATGGCTCCCTGTGTCCGTGAGGTTCGTGGTCGTGACCTTGTTGCCCGGTGTTTGGGGAGATTAAGGGTCAGACAGAATTGGAAACGTTGGGACGCCACGTGTGCCTAGAGCTCCGTGTAGCAGTTAATAGGCAATGATGGCTAGTGGGTAGTCATCATGGCCTACGAGCGCATGTTCGCACGTGCCCCTGTGTATAAAAGGGGGAAAATCGTTCCATTTGGAACTTTTCAGTCTGATTTCTCTTCGCTCTCTTCAGTACTCTTGCCCGTAACCGCCTTCCGCCTACTCCTTTGCCTGTTCTGCTTCTGTTTGTTGTTAGTGGTAGATTGCATGTGGTTAGGGCTAGTTTTAGAGGACAAAATGGGTGAATCTCTGGCGATTGTTGGTGGTGGACGGTGGTTGTGCCATTTTTCTACCTCTAACATGTCGCCGGAGTTAGTAGCATGTTTCTGCGAGGAGGGTGGTTCACGGTGATGTTGCGGTAGCTATGTAAGCGTGATCGCCATGTCTGTTCATCGTCCGAGTAGGTGATGAGTTTTCTGGTAGAACATTCCCAGATTCCGGTGAAGCTTCAAACGGAAACTGGGTGTGGGTGCGGGGAAGCTCCTCGCCCTAGGATGATTAGTTTCGAGAGTCTCCTCGCGGGGAGATTTCATCTTTCTTTATGATGTTAGGGCTTAGGCCGGGGACGTTGTACTTAGCCCTTTGCGCGCCCTTTTACTTGACTTAGCAGTGGAAGGGTGGATTTGATTTGCTGTCGAATTCACTTTCTTCTCTGCTTTTCAGGTGACTGTAATGGCGACGGGGCCAGATAGAGAAGTTATTATAGATACATCCGAGGAGGAGACGGGCTCCGAAGATAATAGCAGCTCGACGGCTTCGAGTCCGACGACTTCGAGTTCTTCCAGCAATGTCGGGGAGGAAGAGGCGGACGACATAGACGAGGATGTCGACGGGTTTTCCGCAGAGGAGTGGGAGGTGGCCAAACCTGCCGAGCATGTGTCCACTTTTGCAAAGTCTTTGGTGGACGTTTTCACAGAGGTAGGACCGGAGGGAGAGTGAAAGGTGCACTTCCCTTCGTTAGACGATCGTGTCTGTACGCACTTCGGGGACCGTTTTACCATGTATGAATACGCTTTCAAGGAGCTGGGTTTGAGGCTGCCGTTCACAGATTTTCAGAAGTCAGTGTTCGTGCATTTAAAATTGGCCCCCACGCAGTTGCATCCTAACTCGCTGGCCTTCATCCAGGAGTTCGAGTTGGTATGCGAGCATCTCGCTATAGGGGCTACTCTTTCCTTGTTCTTCACCGTCTTCCATCTTCAGCGGCAGCTATCGGGGAAGAAGTATGGCTGGGTTTCTTTGAAGCATCCCCGCAAGCTGTTCAAGCTATTTTCAGAGTCAATCCGGACATTCAAGGAACGGTATTACGTTGTTGACCCCATGTCCGAGGTTGCCCAGGACAGTACATATGTCTGGGAGATCGAAGTTGACGAGGACGGGAACGAGCTGCACAACAACGAGGGGAGGTTTATTGGGCGGAGACTCTACAAGTTCCCCCTCCACTGGGCACCCGGCCATTTTACCAAGAAGCCCAGTGACTATATCTTCCAACCGAGCGATCTCCGCGGGCAGGACGTCGTGGCGTATGAGGGGCTGGTGAAGTGGGTCAACTCCTTCGGGCTTGTTGAGTGCTGGACGAGCAAGGGCAACTCGATCTTCGAGGAAGATGGGAGTCAGAGGGTCGAGCGCCAATTCATCAACGTTAAGGCACTGCTGGAGTGCAAGACTCCCGTGGATGCCGAGAAGTTGCTTGGTAGTCATAGTTATTTAGATTTTGTTCGTGTTTTTTCTTTTCCTCGTATCTAACATGTTCGTGTTTTGTTTGTGCAGGTGAGATGCCTCAGTCCTATGATAGGGTTGTAAGGAACGTTCTCGCAAGGAATAAGGTCGGGGCGGCTCCTCCGAAATCTCAGTTTGTTGGTGCTCGTGCTCCTCCTCCTATTCAAACTGCCACAGGGACCTCTTCTTCTCCTACTCCCGCTTCTCGGGGATCTCCTCTGTCTTTGACCGGGCGAGTGAAGCAGCCAAGGGCAGCTGACGTTGTGGACCTTACTCGGGTGCCGGAGAAAGGGAAGTTCGAGCTTCCTCCCTGTATCCTTGATAGGAGGTTTTTTGAAGGCAACTCTTTGGTCATTCCCCGGGTGGAATCTCTTCGCTTGGAAGGTATGCATCGCCCGAGCAAGAGTGCGCTGGTGGCCCAAGACGCTTCTGCCTTGGTCAGGATGCTAGAGATGGCGGCTGTTTACGCTGAAGGGGTATCTGCAACTGAGTCCGAACTCAATGCTGCCCGGGCTTCTGTGGCATCCCTCAAGGAAGAAGTCAAGAGTGTCAGCGAGGCTCGGAAGAAGGCTGAAGAGGAGGCGGTTAGGCTGAAGGAGGAGAACTCCAAGCTGGCGGCGGAGAAGAAAGCTGCCGAGGAGCTGATCAGGGAGCTGAGGGCAGTCAATGCCCCGGGTGTTGACGAGCCGGACGATGTGAAAGAATTGAAGACTAGATCCGAGTTGGTTGCTCGCATGCTGCTGGCAGAAAGACGATGGTATTGTCGTCGCGGAGGAGTCTTTCAAAAATGTCGTGGCTCAATTGCGGGTGGTGAACCCTGAGCTCGATTTTTGTGTTCAGGGTACTCACTACCTGGCGCATGTAGAGGATGGTCGTATTGTCGTGCCCGATGGTCTCCTTGAAGGTACCCCCGAGGATCAGCCCGCAGAGGACCAGGGACCCCAGCCAGAGCCTGCCGAGCATGCGGATGAGTGCGGAATTTGTATTTTTGATGTTGTTGTAATCTGTCCGGCCTGCGTGCCGTGGAATTGCTTGTAATTTATTTTGGGGGGGGTGTGGCCTCCGTTTCATGTAACTAAGTACAATCGTGGCCCTTGCGGCCACTTATTATGTTAAATTATCACATGTTTAATTATGTTGTTTGTATGAATTTACTTGCTTTTATTTTTTGCTAAGTATCGTATTCAAGCTCGTTGTAAATGTATATCTGCCCGTGATTGGGAGTATTTGACTTGCGCAAATATTTTAGGGGGATTGCTCGTTGCAGATGTGTTCGACAGTGAGGGGAACTGGTCGAACGGTCGGGGAATGTCCCGGCGGGGTGCGGAGCTCAGGTCGCGTTTGAGGCCTGAGTTCGCGGCGTGAACGTCCCATTGTGAGTTGGGGTTCTGCCAGTCATGGTACTTTGACGACAGCGATGCTCGATCGAGGACCTCCGTCTAGCAGTTACTCGGCTCGTTATTGAGCAGGATTCTGCTTTATTCGTATGCGACGCTTGTACCTAGACGCGCATAGTGGCCGGTAGTTGACGTTCGTCGTTGTGACGGGTCGAACCGAGGATTTAGCTGTAGTATTGTTTTAGCTTTTCAGCGTTCCATGGTCGAGCAAGTTCTTCCCCGGAGAGATGTTCTAGATAGTAGGCCCCATTTTCCGTTTTTGCTCGGACGCGATAGGGTCCTTCCCAGTTGGCTGCTAGTTTGCCTTCGCGAGAGTCTTTGTGGTTTCTTCTTAGAACAAGGCTTCCCACGTCGAACTCTCGCCGTATCACCTTGGCGTTGTGTCTGATGGTAATTTTTTGTTTTAGTGAGGCTTCGCGAAGGGCTACCCCGGTTCGGATTTCCTCGACGAGGTCTAGATCTTCTCTCAACGATTCGTCGTTCATCTCCTCGTCTAGGGGCGAATCTATCCGCCTAGAGGGCACGTGAACTTCGACGGGAATTACAGCCTCGGTCCCGTATGCTAAACGGAAAGGTGTTTCCCCGGTCGTTGAGTGCGGAGTTATGTTGTATGCCCACAGTACGCTGTGCAGTTCCTCGACCCATGCCTTCTTTGTTTCGTCCAGCCTTCGCTTGAGGCCTCGAAGGATGACTCGGCTGGCTGCTTCAGCCTACCCGTTTGTTTGAGGGTGCTCCACGGATGCGAAGTGTTGCTTCGTGCCCAATTGGGCGACGAAGTCTTGGAACTTCCTGTCTGTGAATTGCGTCCCGTTGTCCGTTACTATCGCTTGGGGAATACCGAAACGTGCAAGGATGTTTCGTTTGTAGAAACGCAGGATGTTGAGGGCAGTTATTTTGGCTAGAGCTTCTACTTCTATCCATTTTGTGAAATAGTCTACACCCACTATGAGGTAATTGTTTTGACTTGATCCTACCACGAAGGGTCCTAGGATATCTAGGCCCCACCAGGCGAATGGCCACGGGGAGGACATAACCTTGAGCTCGTTAGGCGGAGCCAGGTGCATGTCCCCGTGCCATTGGCATTTATCTCATTTCTTCACGTGTTCTTTCACGTCGTTTTGCATGGTCGGCCAGTAGTAGCCTGCCCGAAGAGCCTTTCGAGCGAGGGACCTTCCGCCGAGATGTTGGGCGTTGATTCCCTCGTGAATTTCACACAGGATGTGTGCGACCATTTCCTCCTTAACACATTTGAGCAGCGGAATGGAGAATCCCCATCTATAGAGTTTATCTTCGACCAAAACATAAGAGCAGGCTCTTCGCCTGATTACGCTGGCCTTCTTTGGGTCAGACGGGAGTTCGTCTTTGGCGAGATAGTTATAGATTGGGGTCATCCAGCAGTTGTTGTCGCCGATCACCTGTACGTCGAGTGTCGGGGAGGCCTTCTCGATACTGGGTCGAGGAAGTACCTCCTGTATGACGGACTTGTTTCCGTCTTTCTTCTTCGTGCTGGCTAGTTTAGACAGCACGTCTGCTAGTACGTTATGTTCGCGGGGAACGTGAACTTCGCAATTTCCTTCTTTACCAGGGCCAAGTATTCGGTCAGGTTGTCGTTTTTGGCTAGGTATTCTCCCCGGACCTGGAGGGCCACGAGTTGTGAATCTGTGCAAATGACGACTTCTTCCGCGCCCAAGTCCTCGGCAAGGCGTAGCCCAGCGAGGAAGGCTTCGTATTCCTCCTGGTTATTGGAGGTTGGGAAAGACAGTGTGAGTGACACCTCGACGATAATTCCTTCATCTCTCTCCAGTATGATGCCCGCACCGCTTCCTGCCGAGCTTGAGACACCATCGACGAAGATGGTCCATTTGCGTGCCTCGCTCATGGGGGAGTCTGCGAACGTCATTTCCGCGATGAAGTCGGCCAGAGCTTGGGCCTTGAGGGATTTTCTGCCTTTATACTGGATGTCAAATTCGGACAGTTCTAGCGACCATTTGAGCATTCGGCCGGCCATATCTGGTCGTCCGAGCAGCTGCTTTATGGGCTGATCTGTTCGAATCACGATCGAGTGAGCCAGGAAGTAATGTCTTAATCTTCTGGCTGCGTTGATGAGGGCCAGCGCCACCTTCTCTATCTGTTGGTATCTTAACTCTGGTCCTTGCAACGCTTTGCTAGTGAAATATATGGGTTTCTGCCCGTTAGGTGTCTCGCGGATGAGAGCGGCACTCATTGCTTCGGTTGCTACGGCCAGGTATAGGTACAACGTTTCGCCGTTGTCTGGGCGAGAGAGGACCGGTGGCTCTGAGAGTGCCCGTTTCAGATGGAGTAGGGCCTTGTCGCACTCCTCGGTCCATTCGAATGCTGCCTCTTTGCGGAGGAGTTTGAAGAACGGTAGGGCGTGCTGGGCGGACTTGGCCACGAAACAAGACAGTGACGCGAGCATTCCGTTGAGGGACTGGATGGATTTTTTGGACTTGGGCGTAGGAAACTCGGAGAATGCCCGACATTTGTCGGGATTGGCCTCGATTCCTCGTTCCGTTAAGTAGAAGCCGAGGAATTTGCCTGCTCGGACACCGAACGTGCACTTCTCCGGATTAAAACGCATTTTGTATTTCCTGGCCTGTTCGAAGACCTTTCTCAAATGGGCAGTATGATCGGTTTCCTCGTGGGATTTTACGATCATGTCATCCATGTAGACTTCGAGCATGTCACCTATTTCTCCCCGAAACACTTTGTTCATCATTCATTGGTACGTTGCTCTGGCGTTCTTCAGGCCGAAGGGCATTACGTTGTAGTAATAGTTGCCCGATTCGGTCATGAAGGTCGTATATTTTTTATCGAACATTGCCATTGGGATTTGATTGTAGCCCGAGTAGGCGTCCATGAATGATAAAAGTTTAAAACCAGCAGAATTATCAACAAGTTTATCAATGTTGGGGAGGGGTAGGCATCCTTCGGGCATGCCTTATTGAGATCGGTATAATCAATGTACATGCGCCATTTTCCATTAGATTTTTAACTAATACAACGTTGGACAGCCAAGTGGTGTACTTGGCTTCCGAAATAAATTTGGCCTCGAGGAGGTCCTTTACAGCTTTTTCAACAGCCTCCGTTTTCTCCGGAGACTACTTCCTCCTACGTTGTGCTACGGCCTTGACGGCCGGGTCGATGGTCAGTTGGTGACAAGCGACGGATGGATCCAAGTCGGGCATTTCGGCGGTGCTCTATGCGAAGAGGTCGGCATTCTCTCTGAGGCATGCTTTGAGCTGCTTCCTCGCAATGTCGGGCAGGTCTGCTCCAATCTTCACTCCCCGTTGGGGGTCTTCGTCGAACAGAACTATCTCGAAGTTACTATCCGGGATTGGGCGCATCGGATGGGAGCTGCTGCTGGATGACGCAGATGGGCTGGCTGAAGCTGCTCGTTCCTCTTGTGTGTCCTCGGGGAAGCGACTGTCGAGGTCAATAGAGTCGACCTAGGGCAGAGGCTTGGCCTCCTTGGATCTGCTTGGCAGTGCTGGCTTGCTCGAGACTTTTGGCTTGGGCGCAATGGCGTTGAGTCCCTTTGTAGCTGCTTCGAAATACTGCTGGGTAGCTTCTATATCGCCGTGGAGGGTGGCGACCATCCCTTTCGAAGTGTAATACTTCATCTTCAGGTGGACGGTTAAGGGCACTGCTACCAACTCGGCCAGAGTTGGCCTTCCGAAAATGCATTGGTAAAGTGACGGGCAGTCGATTACCAGAAATTGCACCTTGATGGATCTGGCCGTCTCAGTTGATCCGAAGGTTACGATCAGTTCGACGTATCCCCACGGCTTGGTCACAGACCCGTTGAATCCCTGTAAATCGGACCCTACGTAGGGGGTAAGGTGCGATTCATCCAGCTGAAGTGTTGAAAATAGCTGGGAGTACATGATGTCGATCGAGCTTCCCTGGTCGACGAGTATTCTGCGAACGTCGAAGTTCGCCATCCAGGCTCCGAGGAGCAATGGTATGCTTGAGTTCGGGGAGCCGCCGAGGAGTTCCTCCCGGTAGAAAGAGATGGGGACGGATCCCTTCTAGACCCGATCAAACGTGGTCCCTTTGTTGGAGCTTGTGTTGATCAGTTGTTCGAATTTCCGTTTTATGGAGCCCACAGTGACTTTGTTGAAACCCCCGCCAGAGATGACCATGGCGGAGGGAAATGTCTCCCACGGGCTGTGGGCCGCGAAATATGAAGGGGAGATGAGCCCGTCCGGGAAGTTGAAGTCCTCGGGTCGCGATATAGACATAGCGACCTGTACATTGGCATCTTCCGAGGAGGGTACCTCCTCCTCGACCTTCTTGGTCTCCTGGACGTCCTGCCGAGGAGTGTCCTTCTTCTTCGCGAACTGCTTCAGGTGGCTGTCCCTGATCAGTATCTCAATGGCATCCTTCAGATGGATGCAGTCCTCCGTAGTATGGCCGTGACTTTTGTGGAAACGGCAGTATTTTGATTTGTCCACGTTTGGTCTGTTCGGCAGTTGTTTGGGGAAGCGGACCCCAGCCTGTTTGAACTCCGAATTGGCATATTCGAACAAAATCTTTTCCCTTAAACGGTCAGGGGAGTTTAGTCATGGATGCGCCCGGAGGGTCCCTTGCTGCCGCGGGAGTCCCGTGGACGGTCCTCGTGCCTCCGTTCACCCCGACGAGATGTCAAGGCTTCATCCCCTTTGGAGGCCTGAGCGTTCTCCTGGCGTCGTGATGCTCGGACGTTGCAGGCCGCAATCTTCTCTTCATATTGAATATGAGATTGGGCTTTGAGGAGGAGGGCGTCTAAGTTCCTCGGTGGCGCGAGGCCAATGGCTTTAGAGAACTCGGAGTCCGGGCGGACCCCTTGTTTGAGCAGAAACTTCTTCATTTTATCTGTCGTCGGGACCTGCACTACTTCCTTATTGAACCTCTCGATATATGCACAAAGAGGTTCGTCTTTCCCCTGGATTATGGCTCCAAGAGAGGCCTCAGTTTTGGGGTGGCGGCGAGATGCTGTGAAGTGCCGCGAGAACATCCTGCCCAGTTGTCTCCATGAGGTAATGGACTTCTAGGGCAGTTGCTTATACCATGTCATCGCTCCCTTTCGGATCGTGGTCAGAAACAATCTGCATTTGATGGTGCCCCGTACGCCACGGTAGTCTAACAGTGTATCGATGTTCTCGATGTACTCGTCGGGGTCGGTGGTCCCGTCGTACGTGCCAAGTGACGGGGGTTTCTCCAAGCCTTTTGGGAGACGGGTAGCCAAGATCTCCTGGGACAACGGGCCGCGAGGCTCGTCGTCGTCGCTAGAATTGGTGTATGATGGGGACCGAACGGGATGCTCGCGATGCCGGTTCCTTCGCGGAGAAGGTGAGCGGTTCCTTCAAGGAGAAGGTGAGTGGTTCCTTCGCGGGGAAGGTGAGTGGTCCTGTCCTTTAGACTTGATCGGGGGAGATTTCTCGTTCCTCCGAGTCCTCTTGTGGTCATGAGTGTGCTGGTCACGCGGGGAGATCTGGTCGCGCTTTCGGGCTACGCGAGGATCAGGTTCTTGGCGCAGTCTTTGGTCGATTTCTCTCCGGGGATGCGGGCTTCTTGATCGTCGCTGGTTCCTCCGTGTAGGAGGGGATCTCAGACGGTGGGACTATTCTAGTGCCCCGATCCTCTCGTTCTGCTGCAGGATCAGGGTGTTGGTTTTGTTGATCGCCTCCAGGAGGGCTGCCACAGCCGGGTCGGCATTGGGAGGAACAGGAACGGACTGGACGATAAGTGACAGTTGATCGTTGTTGCGATCAGCAGGGGTAGGGGAAGGAGAAGCGGTGGCTCCGTCCCTGAGGAAACGGGAATCTCGGAGGAGAGATGACTAGCCATCAACGTCAGATTTGTTGACGGGGAGGATGGTGGTTTGGAGAGCATCCTTGGTGCGATCTTGGGAGGCCATGATCGTAATGATGTTCGAGAATTGTTTTGATCTTCGGTTTCTGAGGAAAGAAAGATGGGGAGAACAAAATTCCCACAGACGGCGCCACTAATCGTGAAGGCTGGATCAGATCCTGTAGAATCGGGCTGCCAAGTGCGTCAGGGATGCTGGTCGTATGGAGAGGAGGGGGTGTACCTGCAAGGTACTCCGACGCTCAAGTAAGAAAGGGTCAGAGAAAAGGAGCAAGTACAAAGTATGAATTCTTAGGGTGAATATTGGATACCTGACCCTCTCAAGCGAGAGGGTTTATATAGAGCCCCCAACGTGTGGCCAACGGTCCTATTTTCAGGGCGAAATAACTGTTTTCCCCAAAGAATAGGTAACTACCCAAACTAGCTGTTATGTCGGGCAGGGTGCCCAAAACTAGCCGTTATGTCGGGCATAGGCATGGTTCCGGGCACCTGCCCACAGCTGTTCGGGGAGTAGTTCACTCGTGCGTAACGGACAGTGATACCGGGGAGGAATGTTGCATTCCTTGCCCGGTTGGAGGGGCAGAAAGGTAACTTTTGCCCCTCTGTGGATTGGACTTAGGCAATTTGGGCCGCTCTGGAGCAAAGGCGGATTGGGTCATGTCTAGCCAGTGGTCCAGTCCAGAACAGTTAGTTTCTGGATGCTAGAGATAGATTTAGAGCTAACAATCTTTATGGGTGTCGAAGCTTAATGCCTCCGTATCTTGAGTCGGGTGCGAGAGTGTCGACGAGGGTAACCTGATTGTTCTCTCAGCTCAGTGTGTCAGAGATGGACACTGTTGTGAGCGATGCTGGATGATCTTGAGGAGTATTGTAGGTTGAGTATAACTGGTCGGTAAGTTTAAGTTTGTGAGGAGTCGATTATGTGCATGCCGGATAAGTTTCTTCTCTCTGAAGAATGAATTCTTTTTATATTCATATTTACTTTTCTGCTTTTACTTTAACCAATTTAATCCAAACTCGTAAACGCGAGACTTGTCGAACGGCAGTTCAATAGCACCGATCTCTGTGAACAGGATAAATTCCTGGAAAAATACTTCCAAAAAGTTTTGTTGCTTGCCGTTTTACCGCCTCAACAAAATGGCGTCGTCGGGGATTGGTGTTTTTATTGTGCCTTGCATTGCGATAGTTTCTTTGTTTTTGAGTTTTGTAGATATCGTACATATTGTATATTTTCACTTGTTTATACTGATACTTGTATGTTTTATTCCTGTAACGTTTGTTCAAGTGTTTGGTTAGGACACTTGCTTTTGGTTTGCGCGGTGAGGCATCACCATGGCATGAATGAAGGAAGTTAATAGCTAAGCACAGTAAAGGCTTCGAGCTTACGACGTAAAACAAGCATGTTTTATCGTTTTTTTGTTTCGTTATTACTTTTTCATTCTAGCTTAGGTAGTGTGGTGAACACTCATTAAACAAGTTGTACTCGGATTATTCGTAAAATTCTCAAATTTTTACTTTACAACTTGTTTAATGCATTTTCACCCGGTCTTTTAGTTTGTTTATATTAATAGTTTTTGTGTTTGTCTAAAAGCTTGTTTTGAGTAGCTTGAGGAAATTTAAGGTGATGTTCCAAGTTTGATCGTTTCAACTTGCGGATGTATGGTAATGATATTGTTAAGTTTTGTACACGTCCAAGGTATGTGTTTATCGCTTTCTAGACTTTAGCATATTCATGATACTTAGGCATTTTACAAACTTCCATGTCATTCATTCTTTTGTATACTTGTTCTTGATGTGAATCACTTTAGTTCCCACCCTTTTTGTGAGGTAGCTTTCCATTGTTCATATATGCGCGCAGTACCAACATTCTTGTTCTAACTGGATTTTATTATGCTTAATCTTTTGTTTGTGTTGATTATATGAAAGCATGAAAAGGATCAAGGCATTTTGTTTCATTTTGAGCACAACTACCTAGCCAAATAGTCATTCACCTTGTGAGCGTGTGATCATTCATAACCCCTTTGTGCCTTTCAATCATTATCCATGTTTTTTGAACTTAATGCTTGTCTATGAGTATTGAATTCACTTTTTGTATGGATTTTGATTAATTGTTTTTTTTCTTGAACCCTCAACTTTGTGTTGTTGTATGAATTTTTTCCTTGCCTTAGAAAGTAGGGAGTATTGTAACACCCTTCTACCCCACATACAATTTTAGGAAAAGATTTCATATTATCAGAGTAAAATCAACATGAAAGGTGCCACATATATTCAAAACATCAATTAACAATCTCTTTCCTGTCCCGTAACGTGGATTACCCATTCTTAATAATAAAATCAACAACTACGCAGCGGAAATCAACTTTTTATGTCAGTTCAATAAAATACTTCATACTAAATGTATCCAAATCAAATCATCACCAACAATGTAAAAATTCAACATAAAACAAAAGAACGCGAGGTTCACAACAAATCCCAACCCGATGTTACATGACACAGAGCAGGACACCTCTAAACTAAACAGCAATAACGACACACTTCAAGGCTACATCCTCCATCATCGCGAATCTACTCTTGGTTATTTGCAAGTTACCCACATAAGAGGCAAAATTTCCAAGCAGGCAGGGTGAGAAACCATAATTCATTATAGTAATATAAAGACTTGGAAAATAAACATCAAGAAACCTCAAGGAATCAATACGAGAAAACATCAAGAAACCTCAAGAAACAGTCAAAACAAAACAAACAGTAGTCTGACACGGTCGCCCGTGTCCTGTGACACGGCCCGTGTCAGAAAGTCTGAGACAAAATTCCCAAAAAAACCAAAAAATTATACAGGAACAGTAGTCTGACACGGCCGCCCGTGTCCTGTGACACGGCCCGTGTCAGGCAACCTTTTAATAAAATTTTTCACACGCCCAACCAGAAAGCTGACACGGGTGCCCGTGTCAGGGTGCGACAAAACCCAACTTTTCCCGAAAAGTGATTTTCTGCGTTTTTGACTTCGATTACCCCAAAAATCAGTTTTCCCCCACGAAAATTCGATCAAAAGGCTCACATAATACACATATATCAACACATACCACTCAATTTCATCATATTCTCATCAAATCATTCATTCTACATCAACATTCACCATAATTATACACAATTCATGAATACCTAATCTATTCATCACCATGTCCTAAAGAACTATAAGAAATTATGAAATCTCCCCATACCTTAGAGTAATCCGAAGCTTTTTCCTTCTTTCTCCAAGATTCTCCTAGCAATCCTTCAAAACCCTAGGTTTTCTCCTCCTCTTCTCTTCTTCAGCGTTCTTCACAAAAAAATACGATCAGTTAGAAAATTGATCGATCTTTCTTCTTTAGTTACATTATCTCAATTTATGAACTTCCAACTCTACCCTTACTCCTTTTCCTTTATGACCACCTTGCCCTTTTCTTATTATTTTTAATAATAGTAATAATCTAAATAATACATGATTATTCACTTTATTAAAATTATTTAAAAATACTCTTTTAATCCATAATTCTCCAAATTACCAAAAACCTCTTAATTCCTTCTAAATTAATTAAATAAATAAATAAATGATTAATTTAAATATTCAGGTCGTTACAAGTATTCACATGATGATGTGGTTGAATTCAAGTTGGGGAGAGAATGATTGTTTACTCATTGGTTAGTTTCTATGAGGTTGAAAAAGAAAGAAAAAAAAGAAAAAAAATATGAAAAAGAAAAGAAAAGAAAAATGTGAAAAAGAAAGAAAAAGAAAATCCTTGAGAAAGGAAACAAAAAGAGTTCAAATAATTGTGCTAAATAAGTATTGTGTGTTGTGTAACACTTGGGATTTTGGAAGAAGTTGATTGGAATTTTGAGTTTGAGTCTTTGTGAGTTGATCACTCCCTTAGGTTTAGGCAAGTTTTTGTTACAATTACCTTTAGAAATTGCCCCTTGTTTGTTTACCCGACCACGCTATAACCTTGAAAGCCCTTGTGATTCTTGCCTTTTTATGTTTTCAATGTGAATTTTTGGATGAATGCATAATTTAGTCTTTTGTTTTCAAGATTGTTGTGTGAGTGAAAAGTACCTCATTTTGTGTTTTTCATCTACCGATGATTGTTTTTGCTAGGTGTGATTCACGTTTGAACTTGTGTTGGTTTAGGATGTTTGGCATGATTTTTGTATTTTGCATTTGTTTCGTGACTATGTTGTCATCGTAGTTTAGTGGTAAGTATTTACTTTGTGTGTACCGTTTTTCATTTGAACCATTCATTCGTTTCCGCTTTTCAAAACCTGTTGATTCGTGATTCTTTGGTTGTCACTCTGTTTCTTTGAGTTGTTTGTTCTTGTTTGAGGACAAACAAGTTTAAGTTGGGGAGATTTTGATAAGTGCAAATTGTAACTATTTTTGTATATAATTTTTGTTGCACTTATCGATACTTTTTGTTAATATCGTTCAAATAAACCCCGCTTTGTTTGTAAATACGTTTACTTTACATTATAGTGTATATATTGCGTATCATGTAAATATCATTGAGTTTAATTGATTTTGTCTTATTTTTGTAGGTATTCAAGTAATGATATTTTGTTATTGTTGTATAGAGCATTGAATAAGCTTTCCAGTGCTTCCGACCGTGCATTAATCCGAGTTACGGTTCAGAAGTTGTGGTCAAAATAAGGGCTGGTTTGCTGTCAAGTTCGCTTTGCGAACTTTCCTGCGAATGTTCGCTTTGCGAACTTCCCAACGAATGCTCCCAGACTAGAGGCACTAGAAAAAGGGACCAAATTTAGTATTGCGAACTTTCTAGCGAATATTCGCTTTGCGAATAAAAGTTCGCATTGCTAACTTTTGCAGAATTGCAGAGGCGGTTTAGCTATTCTGAGGCACTTAAGTGCCAATCTTTGGAGTTTGCTTTGCGAACTTGACAGATTTTGAAATTGTATTTAAGTTATTTCATTCATTTTTTAGGTGATGGTTTTGAGGATTTTTGCTCCCAACTCCATCAAACTCATTTTTCAGTAGGATTAGCTTAGAAAACAACATTGAAGCTTGCACACGGATGATCCGGGTTAAATTGATCATCGACCGGCGTTGACAAACCGCGAGATGTTTGGTTTATTTCTTTTCTTCTTTGTGTATTTCTTCTTTGTTGGGTTGTTGTATATGTATTTACTTTGATCTTATGTATATTTATCGCCCATGGCGTTGTATAAAATCTGCTTTACAAATTTTTATCGGTGATTGTCCTTGATTTTTCCTTTATGCTCGGGGTTTGGGTTGTGTTAGAGATAAACTTCACAAACTTTGATTAGGGATGATTATCTGTTAGTTTCTGGATGCTAGAGATAGATTTAGAGCTAACAATCTTTATGGGTGTCAAAGCTTAATGCCTCCGTATCTTGAGTCGGGTGCGAGAGTGTCGACGAGGGTAACCTGATTGTTCTCTCAGCTCAGTGTGTCAGAGATGGACACTGTTGTGATCGATGCTGGATGATATTGAGGAGTATTGTAGGTTGAGTATAACTGGTTGGTAAGTTTAAGTTTATGAGGAGTCGATTATGTGCATGTCGGATAAGTTTCTTCTCTCTGAAGAATGAATTCTTTTTATCTTCATATTTTCTTTTCTGCTTTTACTTTAACCAATTTAATCCAAACTCGTAAACGCGAGACTTGTCGAACGGCAGTTCAATAGCACCGATCTCTGTGGACACGATAAATTCCCAGAAAAATACTTCCAAAAACTTTTGTTGCTTGCCGCTTTACCACCTCAACATGAATCTGGAGGATTATATTATCTATCTCCACTGGTGGAATGTGGTTTGATTGCTTCTCAAGACCTTACACATCAACGTTTGGGTCACCCTAGTCTTAATAAAATGCATCTTTTAGTTCCTGGTTTTTATAACCTTTCATCTTTTGAGTGTCAGTCATGTCAATTAGGCAAACATACTCGTAGTACTTACTGTCAATGAGTAAATAAAAGTGTTGCATCACCTTTTGCTTTATTTCATTATGATATTTAGGGTCCTAGTCGTGTGAAGTATACCTTAATATATTATTATTTTGTAACTTTCATCGATGATTTCTCACGATGTACTTGGTTATTTCTAATGAAAAATCGTTCAGATGTTTTCCTTATATTCCGAGAGTTTTATGCTGAAATTAAAAACCAGTTTAACACCTCCATTAAAATTTTACGCACTAATAATACTCGTGAATATATGTCATCCCAATTTCAATTTTTTTAACATCAAAGGGAATTATTCACCAATCATCATGTGCTCATACACCACAACAGAACGGTGTTGCTGAACGGAAGAATCGTCATTTAGTTAAAACCGCACAGACTCTTTTACTTCACCACAATGTACCTTCTTATTTTTGGGGTGATGCTCTCCTCACAACCTGTCACCTCATCAACCGAATGCCTTCATCGGTTCTTCAAGATCAGATTCCATACTCTATCTTGAATCCACAACATGACCTCTACCCCATTCCACTTTGCGTCTTTGGGTGCACATGCTTTGTTCATGATCTTAGTCCAGGTAAAGACAAACTCTCTGCCAAATCTCTCAAATGTATTTTTCTAGGCTACTCACGTATACAAAAAGGATATTGTTGTTTTTTTCCTCAACTTCAACGATACATTGATTCCTTTGATGTTACATTCTTTGAAGGTTCCCCATTTTTCTCTGCCTCTGTGTCACCCGATGAGACTTATACCTTAGATGTTCAAGATGTCCCTTCTGTCATCCCCACACCCATTAAACCTCCATTGCAGGTCTACCAGCAATGGACACTCCATCCATCAGAAGTTAGAGATGATATTAATCCACCAGCACCACCTCCTGCTCCAAATGTTCCTCTAGCTACGTCACCTGAACTTGACCTCCCAATAGCATTACGAAAAGTTATTCGATCTCATAGTCCAAATCCTAAACATGTATTTGTTTTAAATTATGACCGTCTTTCTACTTCCTATGTGTTTGCTTTGGATTTTGTGTCTATTCCGAAGTCTACAGGTGAGGCTATGACTAATCCCAATTGGCGCCAGGCGATGGTGGAAGAAATTGATGCATTACAGTCAAATAACACTTGGGATATTGTTACTTTACCTTCTGACAAAACTACAGTAGGATGTCGATGGGTTTATATAGTGAAAGTTAGACCAGATGGTCAGATCGATCGTTTCAAAGCTCGTTTGGTAGCCAAAGGATATACACAGATATTTGGCCTTGATTATGGTGACACTTTTTCTCTAGTGGCCAAGATTAGTTCAGTCAGTCTCTTCCTTGCAATGGCTGCTATTAATCATTGACCGCTTCATCAATTAGACATTAAAAATGCCTTTTTACATGGAGAATTAGAGGAGGAACTATATATAGACCAACCTCCAGGTTTTACCGTTCCTGACAATTCTATACTTGTTTGTCGGCTTCGTCGGTCTCTTTATGGGCTAAAATAGTCTCCATGTGCTTGGTTTGGTCCATTTTGCTCTGCCTTGATACAGTTTGGTATGACTAGATGTGAATCAAATCACTCAGTTTTCTTCCTTCATTCCTCCACCGATCAGCGCATCTTTCTTGTGGTCTATATTGATGACATTGTTATCACTGGAGATGATACATAGGGTATCCAACGACTCAAAACTCATCTTTTCAACAAATTTCAGACAAAAGACTTAGGTTCACTTAGATACTTCTTGGGTATTAAAGTTGCTCAGTCCTCATCAGGCATTGCAATTAACCAATGTAAGTATGCATTAGACATCCTCAATGAAACCGGTATGCTTGATTGTCGTCTAATTGATACTCACATAGATCCCAACGTCAAGCTTCTTCCGGGTCAGGGGGAGCTATTGAAAGACCCGGGAAGATATCGACGTCTAGTAGGTAGACTAAATTATCTTACTGTCACCAGACTGGATATTACTTTTACATTGAGCAATGTGAGTCAATTTTTTAATGCTCTTTATGATACTCATTGAAATGCAGTTATTCGGATTCTCATATATATAAAGAATGCACCTGGAATAGGCCTATTATATGAAGATAAGGGTGATACTAAAATCACGTGTTATTTAGATGCAGATTGGGAAGGATCACTTTTGGATATAAAATCTACTTCCGGATATTGTGTTCTTATTGGAGGAAATATGATCTCATGGAGGAGCAAGAAATAAAACACAGTTACATTATCTAGTGTTGAAGTTGAATATCATGTTATGGCAGCAGCATCAAAGGAACTTGTGTGGCATAAGAATTTACTCTCAGAACTTAGGTTGGGAGACTTTCGGGACACAAGACTCATATGCGATAATCAAGCGGCACTTCACATTGCATCCAATCCAGTACTTCATGAATAGACCAATCACATAAAAATAGATTGTCATTGTGTAAGAGAAAAAGTACTGTCAGGAGAAATAACCACAAAATTCGTCAAAACTGGAGATCAATTGGCTGATATGTTTACCAAGTCTCTAAAGGGTTCTCGAGTGAATTATATCTGTAACAAGCTTAGATCATACAATATATACGATCCTGCTTGAGGGGGTGTTGAGAATCGGTTACAAATCAATTAGTATTAATTTGCATTCAATTAGTCATAAGTGTAAATTATGTTATTACCTATTGTGTATGCCTATTATGCATATAAATATGCAGCATGCGTGATCATATTCGACACACAGAAATACAATTACAACAAAAGTCATGGTAAGACTTCTTTAGTTGTTGGAAATGGTGAGAAACTAAAGATTGTTAGTATTGGTTCGTGATCGGGAACAATAATATGTTCTTTGAACCCTTCATCAAGAAACTCAATATTGTGTTCTCACTAAAAGATCCTGGTCACCTACATTACTTCAAGGGCATATAAGTTCATAGTGATATAAGTGGCATGTACCTGATGCAATCAAGGTACATATATGATCTGCTAATAAAATTCAAAATGGAAAGTGCATCGCCATGTCCTATGCCTGCTGAGTTAGGGATTCCAAAATACAAAAAGTGATTCCTCACTCTTCACTTTAGGAGATAATGATCATATCACTTTTCTTTTCATCTATGTAGATGACTTATTCGTGATTGGGAACAAATAATATAGATGTTCTTAGAATCCTTCATCAAGCAACTCAATATTGTTTCTCTCTAAAGGATCTTGGTCACCTACATTACTTCTTGGGCATAGAAGTTCACATAGGTGTAAGTGGTATGTAAATGAAGCAATCAAAGTACACAGAGGATCCGTTGAGAAAATTCAAAATGGAAAGTGCGTCACCATGTCCTATTCATATAGTAAGTGGCGGGAAATTTATAAATGAGACAAAGAAATTAAAGGATCCAACAATGTTCACACAAGCCATGTGGGTATTGTAATATTTAACAAACATACAATCTGACATAGCTTTTATGTCAACAAACTTAGCAAATTCATGAGTTCGTCTACTCTAGATCATTTTCAAAGCATAATGAGGATTTTGATGTACCTCCAATACCCTGAATCCCTATTTGTACATCAGACCTTCCATTGATCTAGACCTAGCAGGTTTTTTAGATGCCGACTAGGTTACTAATTTAGATGACTGCAAATCAGTGGCAGGACAATGTATCTTTCTTAGAGAGTCATTTGTTTCTTGGGCCTCAAGAAAGCACAAAGTAGTCTCTAAATATAACACAAAGTCATAATATAAAGCCTTGGCTGATTTAGCTGTATAAAAAGCTTGGATCGTTCACTTCTTGATGAGTTAAAAATCTCATTACCAAGGAAACCAACATTGTCATGTGATAGCTTTAGTGTCGAGGCATTGGGTTCTAACCTAATCGTGCATGCTCGATCAAAACACATAGAAATTGATGAGTACAACATCTGAGATCAAGTTCTATAAGATAAGATCATTGTAGCATTTGTTCCATCAACTGGTTAAATTTCATGATGCCTTACCAAAGTCCCTACTCATACAATGTACACTTCCTGAGAGATATCATACATTGGCCAAGTGCCAAATCAATAGAGCTACAATGAACTTTAAAGAGACGTAAGAAGAGCGGTGTAGTCGGCACACCCTTCTTATTCACACAAATACAAGGAGACCTTGATGTAGACCTTACTCACTAGACACAATTGCAAAAGGGGAGATTAGTAAATGATTAAACATGTTGGCCTAAAAATATTTGAAGGGAAGGCAGAAATATATCAAGGAGAATGAGCATTCAGGAAAAGGAACGTCACGCCCATCATATTTATTACATATCCTTTTGTCTTCTTCAGGGTGAATCACACTCCAATCTTCATAGGTTCCCACCACCTTAAAGGCATGTCTAAAATGCCCTCACCAGCAAAGGTAGAGGCACTACTACAGAAAAGGCATTTAACAATGATTGGGAAAGATATATAACCACGTGGGACCAGGCATTGTTATGTAGAGTGTCGTTGTATATGCGGTACTTACAATCACGGTCCTGGGACTGTTGTTGTATTCTAGAAAGCACGCGCCATATCACAACGGTTGGTTAAACCAACCATTGTGATAGAACTATTGTAATTTATATTATTCTGTTCAGCGTTCAATATACAACCACGGTTAGGTTTTATAATCGATGTCAAAACTTTCTATGTTTTAAATATGAAATTCTATGCTTTTCAAATTCTTCCCATTTTTTATCCTGTAACTATTATAACCATATCAAAGAATTTACAACAACCTATATTTTTGTTAACCATGCATAAAGAGCATAAAAAACAACTAACATTGTGCATCAAAAGCCAAAATTAATATTTACATCAAACTGTACAATATGTTTACATCAAACTGTACAATATATTCACATCATCAATACAGAAACTAAGTCATTATCACATCTCAATAGATCAATCAGCAGGACCCTTAAACACATTATGGATATACGCTCAACGTTTACGAAGATCTACAAAGTCCTTGACGGGTAATGGGGTTTCGTTGTTAAACATCTACATAAGAAAGAGCAAAAAATTGAATATCATGCATGATAATGATTCAATAGTCAACTTACATATTAATATATGTTAACATTTTATGACATATATACCTTATCCCATGAATCAACAATGCCTGCAAGGACAATGTTTAACATGTGTTTCATGACATAATACACACACTCGTAAGTCCCGGGTTGTCTCCTCGTCTACAAATTTAAGCAATAATTACATGAATATAACCACACATGAATGTAAATGAAAGAAACAGGTAATCTACCACTTACTTTAGGAAGATCCATGAGGGCTTTCTTTTAACATTGTTCATCATATTCACTTGCTCCACAACACTGTACATTAAAAATGAATTAAACATATTACATGATAAACTAATTACAATGTCAAAGAAAATGAATTAAACATACACTTACAAATTAATAATCTCTTTCATTTTCTTTTCGAGTGGATCATGCAAGGAACACAATACAGTTATCGTATTCGTCCTAAATGATATGATGATCAATTACCAATGACCACTGAATAAACATGAGCATATATATTATTAGTATTTGCTAAAACAAAACTAAATGTAGAATACATAAACATCAATTACAAAAATACTTACGAACAGAGAAATGGTGCTAAGTAACATTCTTTTTCTTCCTCATTTAACCATTTTTTCAAGTACTCTAGAATATCTCTTGGTTGATTAAACGCCCATCGAATAAAAAGTGGATTCAAGATTCCATAAAGACTTGATTTATTTAACTCTATACAAACATGGTGAATGTACCTAAATGGTTAAAGAAAATGAATAAATTAAGGGAGGAAATACAAAAAATGATAATGTTCTAGAATAACTTCAAACATGGACAATGTTCTATTGGGAGAGGTTGCGTATCATTTATCACCGCAACGTTCAAGTATAGCGTGGTGATTTCATTTGCGTTAGGGTCCATTATGTCATTGAGGTTATCTGAAGGGGGAGGGGCTGAACAATTACTTCCTTTGGTAGAAGCACGACGTACAACACTTCTACTTGGAGTTTGATCATCATCATCATCACCGTCAACATAACGGTGATCTTCATTTGTACGTTGTTCGAGGTTTTCACTTAATCTCTACATCATAATATTCAATTAGAACATAAAACAAAAATAAGCACAATATATATCACACATTTCCAATAAAACACTAACATCTCAAGTAAAGCACATACCGAATATAACTCTTGAAACCTTTCCATATCTTTCTCCCTTTTTCCCTCTCCTCTTCTAACATCCTCCTTTGTTCTTCTAATTTCTTCTCAACATTCTCAATCTTTTGTCTTTGTGCAATAAATTTTGGGCTTTCGATACTTTTTCTTTGAGATCCAAAAAATGTCCTCAAGCCGACACCTTCTCCAACACCACAGACA
This sequence comes from Lathyrus tuberosus, assembly GCA_022829125.1. Lineage (NCBI taxonomy): Eukaryota > Viridiplantae > Streptophyta > Magnoliopsida > Fabales > Fabaceae > Lathyrus > Lathyrus tuberosus. The sequence goes on along the minus strand of JALAZF010000414.1, from coordinate 1,347,425 downwards.
CGCCCACCATGCTCGTCTGTTCCGATAGCTTCTACTAATATGTCATGTCGTGCTTCTGGAACAAATGTGCATTCACGGGCCGCCTCAACCAACTTATCTTACACAACATGAGCAACTTACATATATTGTTACCAACACATTTAAATAACAAATAACCTAAGCAAAACAAATCATACTTACAATTTTCTCAACAACTACTCTTGACGCCTCAGAGGTGTACTCTCCATTGGGTCTTAATCGAGCCATCTTCCATTTCTCGTGTCTTGACGGTGGAGATGGGATATGATCATCTCTTGTTTGTGTTTATTTTTCATGCATGATTCTTTTCTCAAGTTTCCTGTAACCCCCACGAGACAATCTATGGGGGTACATGTTATTTACCTTGTTTTGTATTCCTACTTCGCTTTTAACCTGTTATTAACATAGTGAAAAATATATATGATTAGTATCTATAACTCATTAGCATAACATTAAAGGTTACATAAGACTAGTACTAACCTTGAATTCCTTAGAACGATGTATCTTCGCAAACTTGTTCCATTGCTTCTTCGATATAAAACTATATCGAATCCATGGACGAGCAAGACCGATCTTAGGCTTCCTAATGTAGTCAGTCGTGAGCTGTGACTTAAATCCCCTCCAACGAGTACCGGCATAAAATATCCACTTTTTCTTCAACTTTGAGTCATCGGTAAACTCAAAATTCAACTACATTTAAATCAATATATAAGTATGTATTAGAAATTATAGGTAGTGATATCGAATATATGAAAATTATAGTATGTAATACCTTAACTTCTGTCCATATGCTTTCTTTGACTTTATCATCCACTTGTTTCCAATCATCTATCAGTATACTCACTTTGCTACGTGCAAGGAACACAACATAACTCTTAAAAGTAGAGTAATCTTCACAATCCACTACTCTGTAGAACGAATCAAACTCGATCGAAAATTTTTCACCTGATGAGTTATGGAATGATGTGAATTAGGGCATCATTGTGACACCTCTTTGTGATCTTTTCGACAAAGTGTCATTTGTTTGAGTTTCTTCACTAGTATCTGATGTAGAACTCGACAAGGTCGACAACTATGTACAAAAACAACAACAACATGGACAACAAGAACATAAACAACAACCACAACAATGGCAAATGAAGTTTACTGTAGATGCATGGCGAAAATATTTTACATACCCTAAACGTGATGACTAAGTAAATGATGTTGGTGTTTGTGTTGGTGTTGTTTTCCTTCTTCCTTAAAGCAACGACGGTGTTGTTATTGTCTTCCTTCTCGACGGTGTACTCTGCCTTCTCGATGTCACGATTGTGATAGTCTTGTCAACCTTCTTGATGATGATGACGAAAATGACAAATACACAGTGAAGAATGGATACTGAAGAGACAAGCTAGGGTGAACGATGATGTTTTGGTTGAAATCGTGTATTGTTTCAGAGTATTGAACGTTATGGTTTAGGGTTGAAATCGGGTATTGTTTTGTCAGCTAGTTTCTATTATCAATGAAAAAATGATACTGAAGAGACAAATTAACTAGGAATATGTATTATTATAAAGCTACCAACATGGCCAATACCAGCAACCGTTATGATATATTACTTTCATAGTGAAATTTCATAAAGAAACGTCAAAGTTAAATTTACAATTAAAAATTTTAAATAAAAAAATAAAATATATCACAACGGTGGAACTCAACAACCGTAGTCATAACCCTTTAAGTTTTTTATTTAAAAATAAATAAAAAAGAAAAGGTGTGCCTTAACATTAAAGGAATAATATATATGAGGCCGCTGAGGTTCGAACCTATAGCACCCCAAAATTTGCTCTCCTACCTTTAGTACTAACTGGCTTATGTTTCATTTCATTTTTGCATTATCATGTGTGCATATCATTGGTTCTTAGCATGGGGGTCAAGGTGCCTGAGGCAGTTCAAGAGGAGAAGATGTTCTTCAAGCAAGAGTCCTTATATTGTCCAAGAGAGCTCAAGTGGATCACTCTCTCCTAACCAGTGCAGAAATTAGGGTTTTTGAGATTCATGGATTTATTACTCCAATGGGAAAGCTTCTTGGGTTTTTATCATCACTAAATGGCATATCTTATCTTTGTTGGAGAGGATACACATCATATTCAGAGGAATTTGGATTTGGAGACTGTGTTATTTCCTCCTAGACTGAGGGTACCAGAATTAGGGTTTGCTATAAAATCAGTTTATTTATGATTTTTTGGGCAAGACTTGGTTCCATGGTATTCCTTGGGTCCCTAAGTATCTAGGAATGGAAGATGGTCCATCAGTGTGGTTCATGAGGGATTCAATTGGCCAATGGATTGGGAATCAGGAGAATTAGGGGAAAAGTCAACAGTGAGAGGGGAAGTCAACTGTGAAAGTTTGAGGTTATCTTCAAGGTTTTCAAGGTCTCACATCCTCATATGGTCTTCAAGAGTCAAATTTCATACCATTTATCAAGAATCAAGGATTGGTACAAAAGTTACTAAATATGGAAATGACCTATAATTTGAAAGTTTCCTTTTTGGGCAAGTTCTTACACTACATTCAACTTGACTTTTCATCATCAAAGAAGCTTCAAATGAATTTTCCTCAAACATGAAAGTTGAAGATCTTTTTCTCCCCTTTCCAAAAAGTACTAGATGGTCTCCATATCAGTTGTGAAACTCAAGTTATGATCAAAAGAAGGCAAAGTGGTTTTTTAGGGTTTTCTCATGGTTCCATTTGCATTTTGGGGCATAGTGACCTATAATTGATTCCATTGCTTCATGTCACATTCTAACATCAAATAACATTCCTTAAGGATCATTTTGGGCCTTTGAACAAAGAAATTTCATGACTTATTCATTACTCATTTCACAAGGTGCAAAATTGCAAGATCATAAAAAACTTATGAACCAAGACATCTCAAGGCCCAAATCCAATTCAGGTGTGATTAGCAATTATTAAATAAGTGATCCATCATCAAGGGTTTGGATATACATGCATGGAGGAGGGTGTATTTCACATTATTAAAATTTCCAAAATCACCCAAAACTCATTAAGTGAGGAATTACCAAGGCCCAAGTGATCATCAGTGGATTAAACCTAAGTATTTAAAGTTACCCATGCACTGGTTGGGAAAAACACACGTTGTTTGGTGGAGATTTTCAAGTGTGAACCCTAAAGCTTCATTCCTTCGTATCTCTCAATCCATTAGGTTTTTCCAAAAAGTTCTTTCACAGTCTTCATCCTTGGCATCTATAGAGCATAAATCACCCATCTTTTGAAGCTAACAACAAGGGTATAGATTGCCTAATCTCAGGTTAGTGATGTTTTTCATGATCCTAAAACTCTATTTTTTGACATGCATAATGATCTGTGGTTGTCACTGATGATGCCTATGAATTTTGTTTTGAGTTTGGACGTATAATATGGTGGTATCGTGAGTTTTAAAATTTTGGATCCATACTTGTTTTGTTCGTTTCTCCTTGGATGGTGACTATTTGCAAATTTTAATGTGATATTTGAGATCCTGGGGAAATTCTGGCCAGAAAGGTATATTCGCGTGCGTGTTTTGGTGACTTTTTGGTTGCAGGTGGCAGGAAGTGGTGGCCGGAACCCTAGCTCCGGTGGCTAGTTCAGGTTCCGGCGAGTTTAGGGTTTGGAGGTAGGAGACGAAATCCTAACCATCCAATTGTTTGATCACACGGTCCTCACGTTGCCACGCATTTAAAATTTTGTTTTATTTATTTGGTTTGCATGTGTGTGCACTCACGATTACTACCATGTTCCTCAAATCTAAACCATCCAATATGTTTTGATTGATTAATTCTGAGGCGTAGGATGAATCTGATGGCCATTATGAGGCCAGCGCATTAATGAGGGAGTATGATATGCACGTGTTCTTTTTTTATTTCTGACCAATTGTGTGTGTGTGCATGCATGATTATTATGGTGTGTTTGGTAATCATGGCCATTGATCTCATTTATTTGTTTTGTGTTGACTTAATAATAAGCGCAGGATCAATCTGATGGTGAGTAGCGAGTCAACTGGGTTGACTGAGTCCATGTGTTCTCTTTTTTGTTTTATTTTATTTTTTCTGATGGATTTAAATGTTTGGGCTTGCTATTTACACACCCACCTTCCAGCCCATTTCAATTTCCAACATGGTTGGACTGCTGAACACACCCCCCACGCTCATTCCCATTAATTTTATTTTATTTAATTTGCATTAATTCATTTTTAATTTTTAAAAATAGATAATTGCATTAAAAAATTCCCAAAAAAATTCAGGAAGTATTTTTATAATTTTATAAAATTTTCCAAATTTTATTTTTTTATTTATTTTATTTTTAGCATTTGAAATAATTATTTGTTTATTTTCTTTTTGAATTTATTTCATACATGCATACCATGACTTGTTTATTTTATTTCTCATCATCCATAAAGCATTTTGAACTCATTCTTTTTGCATTGATTCACCAACACCTTGAATTGCATTAAAATATTTTTCTCTCATTTTTAAAATCATCTCATATTGCATTTTAGTCCTTTCCTTTTGCATATCGAACCACGTTTCTTGTCTGAACTTTGCATAATTGTTTGAGTGACCTATCTGGGGAATTTTGGCATGAGTTTTTGATATGTTGTTTGTTTCTGGTTGAGCTATGTTGATAATTAATTTGGTGATTTTAGAAGATGTTTTGCTAATTATGTGATTGCTCTTTGTTTGAGGTCTACTTGTATGCATATCCTTGATCATGTCTTATTACTTGTTTGAGAAGGCACTTGCGCCATTGTTTGTGATTGCTTCCTTGAATTCATGAATCATGCTTGGATTGTTATAGGTCACTTGTTTACCAGTATATGTCATTGCTTGGGTTTCATTAGTCTTATTGTTACTTATGTCTGTTTTGTACTAACCTTTTGTGTAGAGGCTGAGGTAAGTTATTTGAGGGTGTGGATAGTTATCCATGTCCACTCTCATTCTTTCTTTCTCTCATATTTTCCTTTCTTTAGGCTTAGGTTGTTGTCAAACCTCCCCTTAGGGCCATCTTTGCATGATAACATTAGGATAGATTTTCCCCGTAGTGTTTTTTTTTTCTCTTTTCTTTTGAGTCCCTCTTCTCATCTCATAACATCTCTAACATACTTAATAAGGTCAACTTGCCTTGCACACGAGCCTTAAACATATAAAATGAAGATTGAGGGGTCCCCCTTCTCTCTTCTAGAGTGTTGAGCATACATCCCATTGGGGGCGACCATGCGACGCATTCGCTCCCGTGTCATAGACTTTGGTTCAAGGTGAGTTATGAACTAACTCACGTCACTTATGTCCTAAAAAATACAAACAAACTTCAAACCTTTTTATCCTGCGGGATCGTCAAACTAAAGGCTATTTTCAAAAAGGGCACGTTACTTTCCGTCTGAGTCGCAAACAGGCATCGACCCTAACTGCCGGACGCGAACTTAACGTCGCTCATAAAAAACACAAAAAGAACTTGGTCCGAACTACGTTGACTCTGAATTCCCCATTGCACAAAGGGGGTACGTAGGCCTAGGACGTCGACGTCCTACCGAGTCTGTCTTAGTTTTTCCCCTCCCCCGTCTTAGTACATCCATAGATGATAGGATAACTCACCCTTAGAATAGACAACAAGCGTGGATCCCATCGAGTACGATGGATGCGTGGGGTGCTAGCACCTTCCCCTCGCGTAACCGACTCCCGAACCCAGGTTATGGTTGTGATGACCATTCCTTTCCCTCTCCCTCAGGTTTATGCGGTGTTCCTTTTCCCTCTCTTGGGATAAATTTACACGGCTGGCGACTCTATTTTCTGCGCCACTCTCGCGTTTGTACCTGGATGAAAATCCTGGGAGCGATAGCTGGCGACTCTGCTGGGGAATTCTGGTTGACCTATGCTGGTCCATCCTAAGCGAGTCAATCCTAGCGTTTGCTTGTCTTTGTTCTCTTTGGGTGTTTTTGTTTTTTGTTTTGCTTTATTTGTTGTATTTTATTTTTACCGCATTTTCTGCATTGCATATTATTATCATCTGCTGCACTGTTTTTTTGTTTGGCGGGTTGGGAGTTCTGAGAGATAAGCCCAATACCCAGGCTTGAGCATACACGTTGGATTAGCGTGGCAAGTAGTGTGACTCGTGTGGCATTTGGCCAGACATAGTATACATGAAAAGTCCACATCCAGGCGAGGTTTTCTTTGGTAATGTTCTATCCTGCGCATTGGTGCAGATGATTGAATGTAACTTAGAAAATTGTCGACTCTGGCGGCCATTCCCGAGAACTCAGTAACGGCACTCCTCCCGAGACGTGATAATGGCAGACCAGAAATGGAAAACCTATTGCACATGTCGATCCGAGGACCCAATACTGGGAACTTGCTATAGGGTGTCCTTTGGAAAAGAATCAGTGGAGGCGCTCCTCGATTGGCGATAGTACTGTACCCCGAGGGATGAATGTACTATTGCTTCTCGACCTCAATGCCGAAGCTGAGGACTTTCCATAGGATGTTTTCTTTTAGAGGGGAATCAGTTGAGGCCTCCTCGATTGGTTATGATGACAAACCAGAAATGGTGAATGTATCATCATTTCTCGACCTGAGAGCCCGTGATATTGAGGATCCTCGGCTTTCTAGTACCCACATGTGAGAGGGCAGGGTGTTTACAGGTTTGCAGGTAACCTTGACCTTCAACATACCCGGTTTTCTGATCAGCAGATTTATCAATGTGGTACTATGGTTATGTTGGTATTCAGGGTATTTGGACAGACCTTTGAGATTATACAGTGGTTCAGTGCAGCAGTTGTCCAGTCTGTGTGGCATCCTTGATCCCATGTGTGCATTTGCATCATCATTTTGCATCCTAATATGTTTATTCATTTGCAGGGCTGCATCCTAACTTTGATTCTGGTTTTTGAAGACTATTAAGGATGAGTACTGAGAAGAGAAAGAACATCATAGTGTACAAGTTCCCATTACTTTTTCTGGATACTGTTCACAAGATTGTGTCTATGGCAGAACCTGGGGTATCGGCAGACTTTAGAGAAGAGTATGGAAGAATTCTGAATTTTGCTCGCAACATAACTGAATACGAGTATAGGGCTTTGCACACTCTGGTGCAATTCTATGACCCTCACCTGCGTTGCTTTCTATTCACTGATTATCTTTTGGCTCCGACATTGGAGGAATTTTCTCTCATTCTGGATGTTGCCATTAAAGAAGAAGCTCATTTCTATCCTTCTGAAGAACTTCCTGATTTGGAAAAGGTTTCTGAGGCTTTGCATTTGGATCCATCTTTGTTGAAAAATAACATTGCCAGTAAGGGAGGGTATAAAGGTTTTCATGCGAAATTTTTGATAGAACAGGTTGCTGTGTATGCTAAGGCTAGATGTTGGTCAGTTTTCAACGCCATCTTGGCTATGTGTGTCTATGGAACGGTGTTGTTTCCAAATATGAAGGCTTTTGTGGACATGCACGTTGTCCGGATATTTACCATGAAAAATCTGGTACCTACTTTGCTCGGAGATCTGTATTATTCAGTGCATTATAAGAACGAGAAGAGGAGGGGAGGACCCCTTTATTTTTGTGCGCCAATCTTCTACAAATGGTTTGCTGATCGTCTTCCCGAATCTGGGGCATTTGTAGATACTCAAGGAACTTTGGAGTGGTCCAAAAGATTGATGGGTTTGAGAGCAAATAATCTAATTTGGGTTAACCGTGACTTGTTGGGCCAAGATATCATGATTAGTTGTGGAGGTCTCCCAAATGTGCCTCTAATAGGAAGGAAAGGGGGAATTAACTACAACCCTATTCTTGCTATTAGGTAATTCGGGTATGCCTTGAAAGAGCCACCAAGAGACGAGGAGGTCCAGGAATCTTTATATCTGAGTGGGGAAACCAATCCAGAACTGTTAAAAGAAGCTGCAAATACTTGGGGAGATCGTCATAAGAAAGGGAAGATTTCTTTTGGGAAGAGCAACAATAAAACATTTCCCGCGTATGAAGATTGGATTCAGAAAAAGGTAGAGGAGGAGCTTTTGCCATTCTCCAAAGAACCACCATCTTACCCCTTGCTGATTGAGCCTCCTACCACAGTTGAGATAGAGAAGTTTAACAAGTTGTGGGCTGAAAAGGAAAAGCTGCGAGAAGAAAACAGTGAGCTACAAAGAGAGATTTATCAGTTCAAACATGAGCGGGGTGAAGCTGTTCATATCGCCAAGTTGAAGACAGAGCTTCTCGCTGAGGCAGAAAAGGAGCTAGCTGACAAGGTCACAACCAGACAAAGGATGAAGCAAGCTCTAGACGGTATCAGTAAGGTTCTCGAGTCTAAGACGGAGGAATTGGACAAGGCTTTGTTAAAAATTCACAGGTTCAATGCCCACCGAGAAACTGCAATGGCTGAGAATAAGCGAAAGGAAGACGGTTATCTAGCTCAGATTGATCAATTGAAGTCGAAGCTCAAGAAGAAAGACGTTGAGATCCTATCAGGGGTATTCCAGAGACAAGCAGTCGAGGGTCGACTCAATGAAGCCATAGCCTCCATAGAGGAACTGAAGATCCAAGCTGAAGTGAAGAGACCTAGGAATGAGGGACCTAGCATGGATGGTGTTCCTGGAGAAGACGCTTGGGAGTTGCATTGCCGATACTTGGAAGGGATCATGCATAGGAGAGACGTTCTCATTCAAGAGCTAATTCAGAGACCGAAGCATCCCGACACCAAAAACCTGTTCAAGGAAATTCAAGACTGGAGCAAAAAGCATAATGGATGGGGGGATTGACACTTGTGGACTTTGATGACATGCCGTTGTTTTCTATTTTCTTTCATTATTTGGACCACCGCCAGACTTGTTGGTTGGGATCTATGATTATTGTGTTCAGACTTGTTATCTTGGATTTGTGATTGTTAGCATTTGGTTTTCCTCTGGTTTTCTTAATATATGAGCAGAAGTTCCGTTCTCTCTTGTTGTTAAACTGAAATCAAGGGGTGGATCGCCCTGCGAACATTCAAACATGTTCATTTGCATTTGCATATTCATAATCATTTTGCATGGCAGGTGTTTATCTCTGGTGTTCTTACTTTGTTCTCCTCCGCAGTACAGGATTGATCAGCCAGTTCATCGGTATTCTACTCAGTCTGTGATAACCAGAGGATAGCCATGGAACAACTCCGTGCAGAGATGCTTGAAATGAAGGTTCAGATGAGGCAATTTGGGGAAGACATGTTGGTCATGTCCCAGGAGCAGAAGATGCTGAAGGAGGAGGTCAATCAGATGAAGGCTCAATTGGGTTTGGTCACAGAAATTTTGAAAACAGTGTTAAAGAAGGAAAACAGTCATGTGCTCGCTTCCACAACAGAGGTCCTTACTCCTCCCATCTCTTTGGGATTTGATCATGGATTGCCTCGTGAATCTCTTCCACAAGCTGAAGTTCCAGGACTTTCCCAACCGCAACCAGGTCGTGTCTCCCAAGATAAGCCTAAGAGTAAAAAGTGTGCACAGAGACCGAAGCAGCCTGAAAGAGTTTTTCATCCGCTCCCTATGCCATATTCTCAACTATTGCAGCATCTCCTTCAGTTGCAACTAGTACAGAAAAGGACTTTGGCTCCTCTCACTGGTAATCCCCCACCAGGCTACAATGCAAGAGCCCATTGTGATTTCCATTCTGGGGCACCAGGGCATACTATGGAAAAATGTAGGGCCCTTCAACACACTATCCAGGATCTGATTGATTCGAGGAAAATTGAATTCACACCAAGCGGCGTAAGCATACTAGGTGGTCCCACTCTAGCTGTTGAAAAGGAAGTGGGTATCCCCGTTGCTTCTCCCAAAGCCACGTCAGGTCAGGGGCATTTCTTGCAATCCTTGGTCTTAGAATCCCCACATCCGCAAATGCTGCCCACGCCTCGACCAAGTCTGAAGAGAAAAGTGCCTGAAAATATTATGCACTCGAATCGGGGTCAACAAGAGAACTGCTCTGTAAGGAGACAACAAAGATCACGAAGGCCTGAGAGAAGGTTTGATCCACTCCCTGTTCCTCACAGCCATGTTCTTGCCCGTCTACTTGAAAGTTCTTTGGTTCAACTAAGGGATGCCAAGCCTGCTCCCGACCCTATTCCTCCTGATTATGATCTGGATGCCAGATGTGAATATCACTCAGACACACTGGGTCATTCAATTGAAAACTGCAACGTGTTCAAGCACAAGGTGCAAGACCTGGTAGACTCAGAGATCATTGCATTCACTGAAGATGATATGTACATCAATTGAAGCCTCCTTTCTCAAATGAGCACTCAGTCTGCAAGTACGTCCAGACAGAATCAAGCTTCCTCAGCAATGGCAATCTTCAGCTTCTTTACTGCATTTTCATTTGTAGTTTTTCATTTCTTGTTAAAGCATTGTATGCATGTAAGACTTGTTTGTTTTTTAATGATGATATTAATGCAATGAGTATGTTTTCCTTGAAGTAATCCATTCGTGTTCACTCTTAAATGTTAATATGCATTGCAATACCAATTTTCTTGTCTAGAACTCTCGAGGGAGGATGATGAGACGAAAACGCAAAATCTCTGGTCGTATGTTCAAGGATAGAACCCTGTTGAGGATGTATAGGCATTGTTTCAAACCCCTAAACACTGGAGATATAAGGGAGATAGACCCTCGTTAACCCCTTTTGAGCCTTGAAGTAGGAGTTTCTTTCGTACGAAAAAACCCTCATACTTAACCCAGGGGCAGGGTAGGCGTCAGTTAGTTTGGCCGAGCGTTCAAATTTCAAGGAGAGTGTGCATCCGAGGAACCATTACCTTCTATCCCACCGTCAAGAGGTCAAGAGATGTTAAACCATGATGGCTATCCATCAACAACTAAGGAGTGAGGCAGTCACAACCCTTTCAATCAAGTAAGACAACCAGTGTCACACGCTTTGTTCAAAAGGGGAATAAAAAAAAGAAGAGAGAAAGCCCGCTAAGTCGAAACCTGAAAACAAGCGACTTAGGCAAAAGTTAGGGCATCCCGCTGGACTACAAAATCGAAAAACTCAAAGGAGTCAGTCCAGGCAAAAATTAGGGATCAAAAAAAGAGCAAAAGAAAGAAAAAGTGAAAAACATTACAAGAGAAAATCCTCGATAAGAACAAATTCGTGTGATTACAGACACAAAAGGGACTGTCACTCCAAAGCCTCCTTAGGTGTCAAACCATTAGTTGCATGGGTTCCTTAAAGATCATAGACCTTTTTAAAGACGAGCGTTTGTGTCAGATTAACTGAACATAGGACTGGAGAACATCACGAAGAGTGGGTGGGCACCGATAAATTTTGAGCCATAAATCCTTTTTTCTGAAACCGTGAACCAGACCACGTTACGACCCTTAAAAGTCCTAATTGAAACAGGGTTTATTCCGAAAGCGTACTTCAACAGGATAGCGTTCCTGACTCCTATATGTTGTGCTAATAAGATTTATTGGTATTGCATGTGCGCATTGTTTTTCCCTTCAAAAGTTAAGGTCGCATCCCAGCTAGTGATTCGTTCATAAGGCTTGGCGACGCATCTTCAATAAAAACTTCAAGGTTAACATATTTGCTGCATTAGAATTATCATTCTCATAAATAACTTGTTCTGTTTGCATACATGTGCCTAAGCATCAATGCAGCTTACACAGTGAACGTCAGTCAAGAAGTTTGATCCTGCCAAGTTGGGATGCTTGAAAATTCTGAAGGATAATCATATCAAAGGGCATGCTGCCAAGAGACTCAGTGTAGAGTGGGCTCTCCCCAGTAAGTCGTGTTAAGATGTAGCCAATCTGGGGTAGTCACGTCGAGAAATCTCTCCGAAATTCAGTTATTCTGGGGCATTCATTCTAAGATCAAGGGCAAAGTCACTTCAAAGCTCATGTTGGGGCAGGCCACCTCTAGAGCGTGGGAGATTGTCCACTCTTGAAAATGGTTAATTGAAAACACCTCCTCAAGGTTCAAGATACTAAAGCAGAGTATTTCAGGTCATTGCAAATCCTTTCGAGGCAAGTTACTTCATGGATTATGAAGTCTGGGGTAGTTATGACGAGATCTGATAAATCTCTCCAAGAGTTTGGAGACCCTGGAGCAGTGCGAACGCCCGGTCTTCTGTAAAATCCTCTTGAGATGATTTCTTCCATTAGACCTGGTGGTCTGGGGCAAGTGGAAAGTTTAAAGGGCCGTTTATGAACATAGAGACAGGTCAGGTTGAGTGGCAACATGATCGTACTTCCCCAGTAGGGTTGCTCTCCCCAGCATTGAGATTGTACCTTTCCTCAGCAGAGCAGACCTTCCCTAGCAGGAGACTTGGGAAGTATTTTCTCCGGATCAAGACGTTATTTCCCCACAGAATCAGGGTGTTCACCCTCCCCATCCAGTCAGGAAGCGTGCTTTCACCGACAATGTCATATTCTAATCCCCAGCAAGGTGGGAGTAAAATCATCAGCAGGCTAAGTTCAGGAGTATCCCCAGGCAGGATGGTATCGTGGACTGTTTTCCCCAAGCAGGATGGTATCATGGGCTGGCACCCCCAGCAGGTCCTAAGCCCATCTGTTATTGGCAATCCTCAGTAACAGACTTCCGGTTCCGTTACTGGCATTCATTCTCAACTCCCCCAGCAGAGGAGGAATCTCAGGTTCGATGTCATCTTCAGTAAAGGACATGTGTAATCCCCGGTAGAGTGTATATGTTTTTGGATTTCATCCCCGGCAGAAGTTGTGGATCCAAAGAGTCGGTCAGTGTGATCCTTCTCAGCAGAATTCCTGGATTCAGAGGACAATTTATTTTTGTCATCCCCAGCTGATTTGGTCTTTTCTCTCCGGCATTTATTTTGCTGGAGGGACCCTTTTTGCATATCGTAAGCATTTGCATTGCATCCTCAAAAAGTGTAGCATTTCCACTTCGTGTGGAGCATTACGGCAAAATTCAAACATAGGCATCCGAGGCATAAGCCAGGTTTGATACTTTCCTTGCCAGTTCTCTTTCTCAGCAGAGATGGCATAACTCAGGAGATTTTGGAGGGATGCGTTCCTCATACTTGTGCCCCACGGCAGAGTCTTTTATTTAAACTTCTCCTTTCCCCAGCGGAGTCAGCTTATCTGTGGATCGTGAGTCCGTTAGAAGTTTGCCTTGTTTGGCCTTTCTCTTTTTTGTGAAATCCAGTTCTCGCCTGGTAGTCAGTTCTCGCTTGACATATTTTGTTTGCCAGTTTCCCTTTCTCAGTGGGGGTGGTTTAAACCAGAAGTTTTGTTCCACGTTATCCCCGGCGAAGTCCGCTTTATGTTGGTTATCCTTTGCGGGTACAATTGAGGTTGTATTCGTTTTGTGGGTGCGATTGAGGTCGTATTCATTTTTTCTTGGTGGGTAGAGTGATTGAGTTCAGTCTTCCTTTGTGGGTACAATTGAGGTTGTATTCATTTTGTGGGTGCGATTGAGGTCGTATTCATGTTTTCTTTGTGGGTAGAGTAATTGAGGTCAGTCTTTGTGGGTACAATTGAGGTTGTATTCGTTTTGTGGGTGCAATTGAGGTCATATTCATTTTTTCTTGGTGGGTAGAGTGATTGAGGTCAGTCTTCCTTTGTGCGTACAATTGAGGTTGTATTCGTTTTGTGGGTGCGATTGAGATCGTATTCATTTTTTCTTGGTGGGTAGAGTGATTGAGGTCAGTCTTCCTTTGTGGGTATAATTGAGGTTGTATTCGTTTTGTGGGTCCGATTGAGGTCGTATTCATGTTTTCTTTGTGGGTAGAGTGATCGAGGTCAGTCTTCCTTTGTGGGTACAATTGAGGTTGTATTCGTTTTGTGGGTGCGATTGAGGTCGTATTCATTTTTTCTTGGTGGGTAGAGTGATCGAGGTCAGTCTTCCTTTGTGGGTACAATTGAGGTTGTATTCGTTTTGTGGGTGCGATTGAGGTCGTATTCATTTTTTCTTGGTGGGTAGAGTGATTGAGGTCAGTCTTCCTTTGTGGGTACAATTGAGGTTGTATTCGTTTTGTGGGTGCAATTGAGGTCGTATTCATGTTTTCTTTGTGGGCAGAGTGATTGAGGTCAATCTTCCTTTACGGGTATAATTAAGGTTGTATTCGTTTTGTGGGTCCGATTGAGGTCGTATTCATGTTTTCTTTGTGGGTAGAGTGATTGAGGTCAGTCTTCCTTTGCGGGCACAATCGAGGTTGTATTTGTTTTATGGGTGCGATTGAGGTCGTATTCATTTTTTCTTTGTGGGTAGAGTAATTGAGGTCAGTCTTCCTTTGCGGGCACAATTGAGATTGTATTCGTTTTGTGGGTATGGTTGAGGTCATACTCCTTATTTTCCAGCACGCTCCATTTCGTTATCCTCACCATTAGCAAATTTCCGGGTTCTGTCAGTATTCAATCCCCGTGTATCCTGGAATGTCTGACAGTCGTTGCTATCATACCTTCAGGACCAAGTTGATTGAATAGGGGCAGCTGTAGCACCCCAAAATTTGCTCTCCTACCTTTAGTACTAACTGGCTTATGTTTCATTTCATTTTTGCATTATCATGTGTGCATATCATTGGTTCTTAGCATGGGGTCAAGGTGCCTAAGCCAGTTTAAGAGGAGAAGATGTTCTTCAAGCAAGAGTCCTTATATTGTCCAAGAGAGCTCAAGTGGATCACTCTCTCGTAGCCAGTGCAGAAATTAGGGTTTTTGAGATTCATGGGTTTATTACTCCAATGGGCAAGCTTCTTGGGTTTTTATCATCACTAAATGGCATATCTTATCTTTGTTGGAGAGGATACACATCATATTCAGAGGAATTTGGATTTGGAGACTGTGTTATTTCCTCCTAGACTGAGGGTACCAGAATTAGGGTTTGCTATAAAATCAGTTTATTTATGATTTTTTGGGCAAGACTTGGTTCCATGGTATTCCTTGGGTCCCTAAGTATCTAGGAATGGCCGGAAGTGGTGGCCGGAACCCTAGCTCCGGTGGCTAGTTCAGGTTCCGTCGAGTTTAGGGTTTGGAGGTAGGAGACGAAATCCTAACCATCCAATTGTTTGATCGCACGGTCCTCACGTTGCCACGCATTTAAAATTTTGTTTTATTTATTTGGTTTGCATGTGTGTGCACTCACAATTACTACCATGTTCCTCAAATCTAAACCATCCAATATGTTTTGATTGATTAATTCTGAGGCGTAGGATGAATCTGATGGCCATTATGAGGCCAGCGCATTAATGAGGGAGTATGATATGCACGTGTTCTTTTTTTATTTCTGACCAATTGTGTGTGTGTGCATGCATGATTATTATGGTGTGTTTGGTAATCATGGCCATTGATCTCATTTATTTGTTTTGTGTTGACTTAATAATAAGCGCAGGATCAATCTGATGATGAGTAGCGAGTCAACTGGGTTGACTGAGTCCATGTGTTCTCTTTTTTGTTTTATTTTATTTTTTCTGATGGATTTAAATGTTTGGGCTTGCTATTTACACACCCACCTTCCAGCCCATTTCAATTTCCAACGTGGTTGGACTGCTGAACACACCCCCCACGCTCATTCCCATTAATTTTATTTTATTTAATTTGCATTAATTCATTTTTAATTTTTAAAAATAGATGATTGCATTAAAAAATTCCCAAAAAATTCAGGAAGCATTTTTATAATTTTATAAAATTTGCCAAATTTTATGTTTTATTTTTATTTTATTTTTAGCATCTGAAATAATTATTTGTTTATTTTCTTTTTGAATTTATTTCATACATGCATACCATGACTTGTTTACTTTATTTCTCATCATCCATAAAGCATTTTGAACTCATTCTTTTTGCATTGATTCACCAACACCTAGAATTGCATTAAAATATTTTTCTCTCATTTTTAAAATCATCTCATATTGCATTTTAGTCCTTTCCTTTTGCATATTGAACCACGTTTCTTGTCTGAACTTTACATAATTGTTTGAGTGACCTATCTGGGGAATTTTGGCATGAGTTTTTGATATGTTGTTTGTTTCTGGTTGAGCTATGTTGATAATTAATTTGGTGATTTTAGAAGATGTTTTGCTAATTATATGATTGCTCTTTGTTTGAGGCCTACTTGTATGCATATCCTTGATCATGTCTGATTACTTGTTTGAGAAGGCACTTGTGCCATTGTTTGGGATTGCTTCCTTGAATTCATTAATCATGCTTGGATTGTTATAGGTCACTTGTTTACCAGTATATGTCATTGCTTGGGTTTCATTAGTCTTATTGTTACTTATGTCTGTTTTGTACTAACCTTTTGTGCAGAGGCTGAGGTAAGTTATTTGAGGGTGTGGATAGTTATCCATGTCCACTCTCATTCTTTCTTTCTCTCATCTTTTCCTTTCTTTAGGCTTAGGTTGTTGTCAAACCTCCCCTTAGGGCCATCTTTGCATGATAACATTAGGATAGATTTTCCCCGTAGTGTTTATTTTTCTCTTTTCTTTTGAGTCCCTCTTCTCATCTCATAACATCTCTAAGATACTTAATAAGGTCAACTTGCCTTGTACACGAGCCTTAAACATAGGAAATGAAGATTGAGGGGTCCCCCTTCTCTCTTCTAGAGTGTTGAGCATACGTCCCATTGGGGGCGACCATGCGACGCATTCGCTCCCGTGTCATAGACTTTGGTTCAAGGTGAGTTATGAACTAACTCAAGTCACTTCTGTCCTAAAAAATACAAACAAACTTCAAACCTTTTTATCCTACGGGATCGTCAAACTAAAGGCTATTTTCAAAAAGGGCACGTTACTTTCTGTCTGAGTCGCAAACAAGCATCGACCCTAACTGCCGGACGCGAACTTAACATCGCTCATAAAAAACACAAAAAGAACTTGGTCCGAACTACGTTGACTCTGAGTTCCCCATTGCACAAAGGGGGTACGTAGGCCTAGGACGTCCACGTCCTACTGAGTCTGTCTTAGTTTTTCCCCTCCCCCGTCTTAGTACAGCCATAGATGATAGGATAACTCACCCTTAGAATAGACAACAAGCGTGGATCCCATCGAGTACGATGGACGCGTGGGGTGCTAGCACCTTCCCCTCGCGTAACCGACTCCCGAACCCAGGTTATGGTTGTGATGACCATTCCTTTCCCTCTCCCTCAAGTTTATGCGGTGTTCCCTTTCCCTCTCTTGGGATAAATTTACACGGCTGGCGACTCTGTTTTCCGCACCACTCTCGCGTTTGTACCTGGATGAAAATCCTGGGAGCGACAGAACCCATGAAAGCTTGATGGTATCACCACGATTGGCTCCTCAACCGTTGTTATATACAAACAATTTTTAATCAAAAAACAAAAATAAAATGATAGCGCCTTAGTTTAGAGAACTCAACGTGTTTTGTAGTAGTGAGCTGGTATACAGCGTCTCTTGGGCCACCCACAACGATGATTTTTCACATGTTACCTTCAAAACTTTGGGTTGAAGGTCTTCCGTTTTAATGGATTCTGTTAACACATGAAAGAAATGAATATAAATAGCAACGGGAGGCAAGTTTAAAGGTTAATCTAGTGTTCCTGCGAAAATACATGCGACAGCCTAACAAGACACCATGCATCAGCGATAATTTCTTCCATCAAACCTTATGACCCTGTTCTCCAGAAATCTTAATAAATAAAGCAAGATTGAAATAAAGGGGGATATGTGCATTACCTTTTAAAAAGACAACTTTGAGGGCTCGTGCGCTGAAAGAATGGGTGTGAATTAGACAGAGATGAAGTCATGTGCAACAAAGCTGACAACAATCGAAGAAATAGCCAACAAAGTGGAAGAAGAATTTCTAAAATCCATAAGCAACGAAAAAAGGACCCTAATGGTGAACTTCTTATATGTATTTCCACAATAGTGAATCATATGATCTAGTACATTGGGAAATACAAACCACACTACCAACGATCGAGATGTCACGCGAACTGTTCAGAGTACTTGAGTATACTAGGACAAGAAGGACATCATTACCATCAAACATAGGGACATGAGTCAGAACTTCCCTGTGAAACGTGATTGATCAATAGAAAGGAATTTAATGCAATTCTTCCCAATACAAGTGACGTCCCAGTAAGACTCTTAACTTACTTTTATTAACAGTCGACTTGCTTATTAAAAAACAGTTGATTTAAAGATGTTTATGGCAAAGCCCTTTTTCTACCTAATAGAAACAAGGACTTGGTGGGGAAACTGTTATGCGGCGCTTGCAAGGTTCATGAAAAAGGCTCAAGAACCAACCTCGAGTAGAACAAACAGATCTTCATTCTACCACCTCATCTTTCATTTTCAGTTCAAAATCAGACAGACCTCAAGTCCGCACCACTACAGTTATATGATAATGTTTGTTTTGGTTGTGAGAATCCTCGTGACTTTGTCCTTTAAGAAAAATGACTTGTTGGATTGAAGAGTATGAGTATTTTATATAAGCTACCTTTAGTAGAAATTCTTCGGTATGACAGTGTAGGTCTCCTGTATGATGGAACAGTGATGTTCTTATAAAATTAGGGAAATGCTAACGAGTGCCCCTGGGGCATTGGTTAAGAAATTAAAATGGTAATTTGAGCATTATTTAAGAGATTAAAAAGACATGTTTTTTTTTAAATATATATTTGTTCAATGCACTGAAAATAGAAATAATTAACTTTTTAAAAGAATATTGTGCATATTGAATGAACTTAACATAATATATTTTCCTTATTAGAAATTCTTAACCAGTGCTCTGGGGGCACTGGTTAGCATGACCCATAAAATTAATACTTCAACGCCATGTCACTGATATCAAAGAAATATAACATATAAGAGCGAATAAAATTGTATTTATTATGTCGCACAACCAGCTGGATTTATATATGATCTTGTTGGGCCGACTTAAACAATTCTAGATAGAGATGTAAAAGAAGTTTGCTTTCCTTTAGCCATGCCTTAATTTTTGTTTTTTCTTTTAAAAAAACAGTTTGACATAACTCATAAAAAATGTAGGTCATAAAAATCCAAAAGTAAGCAGCCCATCCCAACAACTATATTGGTCAATGGTTGATTGGATAATGGATTTTTCAATAGAATTTATATTATGATTCCTTAATCACATGTGAAATCCAAAAATATATGTAAAAGAAATATTTAATGAACGACTTGGCCATTAAAATTCCTCCCTCGTAAAAAAAGCATTTCGCCAACGTTAAAATATGAGGGTTTGTTAATGCACCACCCAAGTTTCTTAGGCACCACGTGAAATTATTTTTTTGCCCCCTGATTCCGGATGTGCACATCCGAACGCACCAAATATTTAAAAAACACAGAGCTTTTTCAGATATGCATATCCGGAAACAATTCTGATGTGCACTTCCGGGAGGATTTCTTATTAATTCGTGCCAGACATTCTTCCTCCCCCTCATTCTTCATTTTTCCATTTCCAAAATCTCTCAAACTCTCTCAAACTCTCAAATTTTCAATCACCACAAATCTCGATTTTTTCCACTCGAGTTCGGCGCAGAGCGACTTCTACAACGATCAACACACTCCAAATCCTCCGTGTCTCATTTTAATCGGTAAGTTTTCAAATTTTAGAGTTTCGGAGTAATTTTCGAGTAATCGATTTAGAGTAGACATTTAGGTGTAGAAATTGTTAGGTTGTATGAATAACATAGGTTAGAGACAATGTAGGTCATTTTTACTGCTTCAAACGGACGACCAGGACATTAAAATGCCCTTTTGCCTGTTACAGTGGCCATGACTCCCATTTTTAAACTTCAAAATACGTACCGGATGTGCAGATCCGGAAAGATGTTAACGTTTAGTTTTCAGAGTGTTTCCGGATGTGCACATCCGAAAATACTCAACGTTAAAAATTTTGTGTCCTTCCGGATGTGTACATCCGGAAGACTATTTTTTTTTTTTTTGTTTGTTTGTTTGTTTTTGTTTAATTATTTTTAAACAAAATTTAATTTAGTTATTATGCTTTGCAGATTAGATGGCTGGCAGAGACGATCGTACCATACATGGACGGACAACTCAGCACGCATCTGTCCGACGTGAGCGGATGCTGTCTACAGCCAAGGCTTCCGGCGCAGAGGGAGTTGGGGTAGCCCCTACAGCTGAGGGACATCCTACACCACAGTCATCCACATCACAGGTTCAGGCCACTTCCACATCACAGGTTCAGGCCACTCTCTCGTCATCCGCCGATTCTACATCTTGGAGGCGTCGGAATTCTACTGCTAGTTCATCAGGTACCCAGCCCGCACGCAGGCGTCGTCTGGAGACTCCAGCTCCATCTGTAACACCCTAAACCCCCGCTACAATTTAAACGTAATTTATCAGAGTAAAAATAAAATACATGGATTTAGGATGCTACTTCTACTACTCAACTTAACATGCACACAATAATAATACGGTGATATTATAATTAAACATGACATTTTAACATACATGCACAGCGAAAAAGTTAACTCAGGTAAAAACATGTTTAGTCACACACAACATTCTTAATTAAAATAGTAATAGTATATAACAGAATTCAAAAGACTCTAGCATTCCGACACCCCCGGTGTTATAACTCAGAGCAGACGCGACTCGATAACTCACACCAGAAGACCTCGTCTTCACCACTCCACCTGCAACTACTCCTGCTTATCTGCACGTTACCCACGTAGAGGTAACATTCAAACAGAAGGGGTGAGATTCTCAATCAATATAAAGAATGCATAGCATAAGTATGAAAGCATAAAAATATACGGAATCCACCCTATCACAACAACATCATCACAACAACATTCATCATACAACAGATAATCAACATACGAGGATTGAATGCAATGAGACCCACGACTCGACTCAATGCACGTGGTACCAATCGATCCCTGTTTCATGATCACAGTTTCCGTCGGAACTCTCGACCCCTGTTTCATGGTCAAGTATGACCCCTATCTCATGATCACACCAACAACCCCTATTTCATGATCGCACCAACAACAATGATTCCTTCAAGGAATTTGGATAGACGATAACGCCCCATCTGGGCACGCCATCCCACAACTATGCAACTTGTCATGCATGCAACGACAACACACAACAACAATGACAACAACAACGAATATAACAGTAATCACATGCACACGACAACCAATACATCAATACATCATAATACTAGGATGCAACTGCAATTCATACCTGCCACAACAGCAATATACAAATATATCATGCATACACATCGACGACTCCCTCGTCTCCACTCACCACACAAACAACACGCTCAATTTCTATTTAGCACGTCAAAGGATTGGAATTCTGGTATTGAAATCAATTTTTTATAAATAGTACGCGAAACCAGCTTTCCAACACTTCGAACGGCGACGGAAACGGACCTAAGGATCAAAAGATATGAATTTCTGAAGTTTTAGAAAATTCGATTCGTCTCAGCCCAATTCGCCTGATACTCGCCTGGCGAAGCACCAGCGAAACCACTTTCGCCTGGCGAAATCCCCATTCGCCTGGCGAATTCCACTTTCGCCTCCTGCTCGCCTGGCGAAGCAGTGGCGAATCCAACTCCCCCATACAAAATCCAGAAACTCGGATATTTCGCTCACCTTTCGCTTCTACATTCTCCTGGCGAATCCACTTTCGCCTGGCGAGTTCCATTTTCGCCTGGCGAATCTGGGTGAATCAGCAATCTTGCGATTGCGATTCTGCATGATTCAGACCTCACAATTCCCCCGAATTTGGTATCATACAGTCCAGAAAACACCAATAAGGTAGCAACAAATGACATATACACATATACAACACAAATCTATAATCAATTGCATAATTTTATCTTCCTACCAAACCCTCTAACCTACAACCCAATTCCCAATTCTCACCAGCAACATCACAGGAAGATCCTAACGATTTTCTACCCTCATACCACTACTATCCAACTCTTAAGAGATAGAGAGCCCCACCCTTACCTTAGGATTCTTGAAATCTTTCCTCAACAATGGAGCTCTTCTTGACCTAACTCTTCTCTGCTCTTTCTTCTCTTCTCCAAAACACGTACTGACAACCTTTCCTTTCTAACCCTTTTTCCTATTTATATTTTCCTTATTATTCCCAAATGTTATTATTATCTAATATTATTATTATTATTATTATTATCTCACCCAAAATAAATAATAACAACAATATCCTCAATAATTTAAATAATAATATTAACTAACTAACCCATCCTCCAACACCTTATCCTTCATAACTCCAAGGGCACTACCCCCACCCTAAGGGTAACCCACACTTAATCCAAAACACATTCATACCCGACACATACAATAATATTCAATTTAATTAGGAAAAATAATAAAATTAAATCGGGGTGTTACAACTCTCCCCCACTTGGAATATTTTCGTCCTCGAAAATTTACCTCATCCGAACAACTCTAGATACGACTCTCGCATCCTGCTCTCCAACTTCCAAGTCATATTTCCACCAGCAGCGCCTCCCCACACTACCTTCACAAGAGCGATTTCCTTGCCCCTCAGTTGCTTTACCTCGCGGTCTTCAATCCGTACTGGTAAGGCTTCAACTGTAAGGTTATCTCTTACTTCCACATTATCCATCGGAATCACATGCGACGGATCCAGAACATACTTCCGAAGCTGCGACACATGAAACACCTCATGCAAATTCGACAAATTGAGTGGCAACGCCACTCTGTAGGCAACAGTCCAACTCTTGAAGATATTTTATACGGACCAATAAATCGAGGAGTAACCTTCCTCGACTTCAACGCACGGCCAACCCCGGTCACTAGAGTGACTCTCAAAAACACATGGTCTCCTTCTTGAAACTTGAGATCTTTCCTTCTTTTATCATGGTAACTCTTCTGCCTACTCTGCGAAGCTTTCATCTTTTCTCGAATCAACTTCACCTTTTCGGTGGTTTGTCGAACAATCTCGGGTCCAAGCACTGCACTCTCACCAGATTCGTGCCAACACAAAGGCGTCCGACACCTACGACCATACAACGCCTCAAAAGGTGCCATTCCGATACTGGAATGATAAATGTTGTTATAAGTGAACTCGATCAGCGGCAAATGATTATCCCAAGCACCTCCTTGTTCAAGCACACAAGCCCTCAACAGGTCTTCTAAAGACTGGATAGTTCTTTCCGTCTGACCATCCGCCTGCGGATGATAAGCCGAACTCAACCTCAACTTCGATCCCAAAGCTCCCTGCAAACTCTCCCAAAATCTGGAAGTGAACCTTGGATCTCGATCCGACACAATGCTCAACGGAATCCCATGCAGTTTCACAATCACTCGGATATAAATCTCCGCCAACTTCTGCAAAGGAAAACTGATATTAATCGGAATGAAATGTGCCAACTTCGTCAGTCTATCCACTACTACCCAAATGGAATCATGTCCCCTCGGCGTATTAGGCAACCCGGTCACAAAATCCATAGAAATATTGTCCCACTTCAACTCTGGAATGTCTAACGGTTGCATCATACCAGCAGGTTTCTGATGTTCCACTTTTGACTTCTGACAAGTCAAACAAGCATACACAAACTGAGCCACATCACGTTTCAATCCAGGCCACCAAAATATCTTCTTCAAGTCTTGATACTTCTTCGTAGCTCCTGGATGGATACTCAAACTACTCCGATGACCTTCTTCTAAAATCATTCTTTTCAACTCAAGATTATCAGGAATGCAAATCCTGGCACGGAATCTCAACACACCTTGCTCATCCACCCTGTACTCATTACTTGCTGCTTGGTTATCCCCAATCATTAACTCCACTAGTTTCACATCCAACTTCTGACTGTCTCAAATATTATTAAGAAATTTATTGTTGATTGTCAGCATACCCAACATAACACTATGTGGTGTCTGATCACAGACCAAACTCAAATCTCTGAACTGTTCAATCAATTCTAACTCTTTAACCATCATAGCAGACATATGAAACGATTTTCGACTCAGAGCATCAGCCACGACGTTAGCCTTGCCTGGATGATAGTTCAAGCCAAAATCATAATCCTTTAAGAATTCTAATCATCTCCTCTGCCTCATATTCAATTCCTTCTGATCAAACAGATACCTCAAGCTCTTATGATCACTGTACACTTCAAATCTGGAACCATAGAGATAATGCCTCCAAATTTTCAATTCAAAAACCACTGCGGCTAATTCCAAATCATGAGTCGGATAATTCCTCTCATGTACCCTCAGCTGTCGTGAAGCATAAGCTACAACCTTACCCTCCTGCATCAGCACACCTCCTAGCCCCATCAAAGAAGCATCACAATACACTACAAACGGTTCATTTGGTTCAAGTAGAACCAACATTGGAGTTATGGTCAACCTCTTCTTTAGCTCAATGAAACTCTTTTCACAATGAACGTCCCACACGAATGCTTTCCCCTTGCACGTCAACTGAGTTAACGGAAGTGCCAACTTCGAAAATCCTTCAATAAACCTTCGGTAATAACCAGCCAAACCTAGGAAACTTCTAATCTCGGTCACCGACTTCGGAGTCCCCCATTGTAGAACGGCGTCTACCTTGGACGGATCCACAACAATACCATCACCAGAAATAACATAACCAAGAAAACTTACTTCTCTCAACCAAAATTCACACTTAGACAACTTCGCATAGAGCTGCTTCTCTCTCAGCACTTGCAACACAATTCGCAAATGTTCAGCGTGTTCTTCTTCTGACTTAGAATAAATCAGAATATTGTCAATAAAGACAACCACAAACTGATCCAAGTACTCATGAAAGATCCGATTCATATATTCCATGAAGACACCAGGTGCATTAGTAACTCCGAACGACATCACCACATACTCATAATGTCTATATCGAGTTCTGAAAGCCGTCTTCTGAATATCTTCGTCTCTTACCCGTATCTGATGATACCCTGACCTCAAGTCAATCTTGCTAAACACATGAGCACCCACTAACTGGTCCATCAAGTCATCTATTCTTGGAAGCAGATACTTATTCTTAATCGTTACCTTATTCAACTGTCTGTAATCAATACACAACCTCATACTACCATCATTTTTCTTCACCAACAACACTGGAGCTCCCCAAGGTGATACACTTGGTCTCACAAATTTCTTCTCTAACAAGTTTTCCAATTGCTTTTTCAGTTCTGACAATTCCAATGCCGACATCATGTATGGTGCCATAGAGATAGGTCTGGTACCAGGGACAAGATCGATAGCGAACTCAACTTCTCTCTCTGGTGGTACATCAGCAATGTCATCTGGAAACACTTTAGGAAATTCATGCACCACTTGCAATTCACTAATCACTGACTTATTCTCCACTAACAAAGATGCAAACAATGCAAGCACCTGAGCTTCTTCTTCCAAGAGCTCTTTCAACTCTCTAGCAGACAGAAAACCATCTTCTCCCTCTTCCTCAAGAGTAAGAAATCGAACTGACTTATTAAAATAGTTAATATGAACATGATTGAACTCCAACCAGTTCGTACCCAAAATCACGTCGAGACCTCCCAACGGTAAACAAATCAGATCTACACCAAAGTCTTTACCAAAGACTGACAATGGACAATTCAAACAAACTAAATAAGTAGTCACTGATCCCTTAGCAGGAGTTTCGATAACCATCTCCCCTTTCATAGGAGAAACAACAAGGCCTAGCCTTCTTACACAATCAGCAGCAATAAAAGAGCGTGTCGCACCAGTATCAATAATAGCTAGCGAAGGCGTATCATTAATATAACATGTACCTCTGATAAATCTGTCCTCACTAGAAGTCTGAGTCCATGTCAAAGCGAACAATTTTCCTCCAGCCGAAGCTTGCTTTGGTTTCTGACAACGAGTACTAATATGGCCCTGTTCCCCCATAATTGTAACAAGTAACCATATTAGCTTTGCAGTCAGCAATCAGATGTCCTGCCTGTCCACACTTGAAACACTTCTTCACATCGCTCGTGCACTCACTGACACGATGCCCCAACTCACCACACCTAAAACACTTCAGAGGAGCAGATGCACCTCCCCCACTCGGCTTCTTGCCATCAGCATGTTTCTGTTTACCCTTATCAGCTGGAGATGCGTAAGGCTTCCCACGATTCACCGGTTGTTTTCCTCTTCTCTCGGCCAGCCCCTTATAGTAAGTCGATCGAGCCTTGCTATCTTCCTCAAATATTCTGCAATAATCCACCAAATCAGGAAATCTTCTGATCTGCTGATACCCAATTGCCTGTTTAATCTCAGGTTTCAACCCATTCTCAAACTTGACACACTTTGAGAACTCAGCAGTTGTCGCACTGTAGTGAGGATAAAACTTAGCCAAATCGGTGAATTTAGCAGCATACTCTGTAACCGTCATATTACCCTGCTTCAGCTCCAAAAACTCAATCTCCTTCTTTCCTCGGACATCTTCAGGGAAATACTTCCTTAAGAATTCTCTACCGAACACAGCCCAAGTAATGGCCTCACCTGCTGCTCCCAACACTTGACGAGTACTAACCCACCAGTCATCAGCCTCCTCAGCCAACATATAAGTACCCAACCGTACCTTCTGTGCCTCAGGACATTCCATAACCCGTAAGATTCTCTCAATCTCCTTGAGCCAAGTCTGCGCTCCATCCGGATCATACCTTCTCTTGAAAGTATGCAGGTTGTTCTTTCGAAACTCATCATTCTCGTTAGCACGCTGCGGATTCTGCACTGCTTGAGCCATAGCTTAAAAAGCAGCAGCAAAAGCAGCATCGTTCCTTCCCGCCATTCTCAATCTGCCACACACCAACAACAGAACACCATGGTTAAGGAACCGAAACTAACACTAACACTAAACAACTAACACACGACAACGACTCGACAATTTGGTCGGACGGACTGACCTGCTCTGATACCACTTTGTAACACCCTAAACCCCCGCGACAACTTAAACGTAATTTAGCAGAGTAAAAATAAAATACATGGATTTAGGATGCTACTTCTACTACTCAACTTAACATACACACAATAATAATACGGTGATATTATAATTAAACATGACATTTTAACATACATGCACAGCGAAAAAGTCAACTCAGGTAAAAACATGTTTAGTCACACACAACATTCTTAATTAAAATAGTAATAGTATATAACAGAATTCAAAAGACTCTAGCGTTCCGACACCCCCGGTGTTACAACTCAGAGCAGACGCGACTCGATAACTCACACCAGAAGACCTCGTCTTCACCACTCCACCTGCGACTACTCCTGCTTATCTGCATGTTACCCACGTAGAGGTAACATTCAAACAGAAGGGGTGAGATTCTCAATCAATATAAAGAATGCATAGCATAAGTATGAAAGCATAAAAACATACGGAATCCACCCTATCACAATAACATCATCACAACAACATTCATCATACAACAGATAATCAACATACGAGGATTGAATGCAATGAGACCCATGACTCGACTCAATGCATGTGGTACCAATCGATCCCTGTTTCATGATCACAGCTCCCGTCGGAACTCTCGACCCCTGTTTCATGGTCAAGTATGACCCCTATCTCATGATCACACCAACGACCCCTATTTCATGGTCACGTACGACCCCTATTTCATGATCGCACCAACAACAACGATTTCTTCAAGGAATTCGGATAGACGATAACGCCCCATCTGGGCACGCCATCCCACAACTATGCAACCTGTCATGCATGCAACGACAACGCACAACAACAACGACAACAACAACGAATATAACAGTAATCACATGTGTCATACCCTAAATTTTGACCGGGCATTTTTATTTTTTCACATTCCATCTGTCTATATTTTTATACTGTGTCGTCTGCATACAATATCATATATTTTCTTCATGAATATTTTTTGAATTATCAGCTGGATTTAACGTATAGAATTTTCATGTATTTTTGGTCAAACTGAAAAGTCAACTGACGCAGAAAGTCAAAGTTTGACTTTTTGGTCAACATTGAGCTTCACAAGCCATTACTCAAGAAAATATGATGGATGATTTAATTTGATCAAATTTAAATCAAGAAATTATGCAAAATTGCAAAATTGATCAAATTGAAGGAAACTTAGAAAATTTTTCTAAGTTAAAATCATGTTCAAGTGCACAACTTTTCAAGGTTGTGACTATTGATCCAAGCATCCATTGATATTGTTTAAGGGCTACTTTTAAAGAGGGTATTTGATACTTTAATATTGTAGAAGGAATTAACTCAAAATATCATAAGGATTGAAAGATATAAGTGATCAAAGTTGGGAATTCTTAATGTCAAATGTTTCAACATTTCATGGGATATCATTAATAATTTTCCAGCAAGAATGTCCCAACTTCAAGGATATTTTTCTCCATGATCTAAGTTGATTCAAGAAAAACCCTGGGCATGAAAGTTGAAGTACGTCATCTCACCTTTCCAAAAAGTCCTAGAAAGCTCATGTATCATTCTCGAGCAGAAAGTTATGGTCTCTGCAAAAGACATTGATAAAACAGAATTTTCATGACAGCTTTTAGGACAGATTTGACTACAAAAGTTCAAGACCATTTTTGATGACTTTGCAAGCTGAACCAAGACCAAAGTCAAACATCAAAGTTAAAGTATGACATTAGGGCTTTCCAAAATGTACAAGAACTCTCATTGATTCAACTTGAGCAAGGAGTTATGAACCTCACAACATGCCTTGCTCGAGCTAATTTTTTGGGACAAATTTTGTGCACTTTTTCTTGTGCCACACAATTTTCAAGCTTTGTCACCATGCAAGACAAGCATCAAAGATGCAATTCACTTCAACTCAAACTATCATAGTGGATTAAAAGATACAAGTGATTAAAGTTTGGAATTATTAATGTTCAAAGATGTTTGATGTTCCAACATTGCATAGGACATCACTAATATTTTTTTCCAGTAAGAGTGTCCCAACTTCAAGGATGTTTTTCTTCATGATCCGAGTTTATTCAAGCCAAACCTTGAACATCAAAGTTGAAGTACATCATCTCAGCTTTCCAGAAAGTCCTAGAACGTCCATGTAGCATACTCGAGTAGGGAGTTATGGATTTTACAACAAGGCTTGCTGCAGCTAATTTTTAAGACATGTTTCAGGATAGATTTGCACATTTCTTGTGCCACACGAATTTCCAAGCCTTGTCATCACTTTGGACACCTCTGAGGATCAAATCTAAAGGGGATAATCACTGAGCCAAGCCTCCAAAGTCTTTGGAACAAGAAGTAGCATGCTATTCCTAAAAATCCCTAAAAGAGGGACAAGACTCCAATTTTGGATTGGAGCATTTAATAGATGCTTAGAGGTGGCATGGACTGATACATTTGCAACTGAATTCAGTCAAGATTCCTCCAACAAGTAGGGAACCAAAGCTCTGTGTCCTAACCTCTAGTCAGTGGCTAGAGGAGACTTAGATTTTCATTGGCCAACATTGAACAAACCTCTGCTGCAGTTGCCATTCACTATTGCTGCGAAAACAAACTTGCTCTACTATAAATAGAGCTCATTTGTGTTCAGTTTGAGTACACCAAAGCCATCAAACAGATGCTTTCCTCAAAATCTCTTCTTTCACCTCAAATTTGCCTTCCAAAGCAAGTAATTCTGAGTTTTTGAGCTTGAGAGCTTTTCCATCACAATCAATCACACACACACCTCATATATATCATATGTAAGCTGTGCAAACTATCACAAGTGACCTGTAATCACAAAATCACAAAGTCACTTCTCAAAACCTCAAAATGGCACTTTTTTGCATTTTTCAAGTCATGTCTTGATTCAGTCACTTACCAAACCAGATAAAACCTCAAACACACTCCAAATATCATCCTTGAACTATCTCAAATGGTTCCCAACATCTGGAACACCATTTGAGAGAGTTGCTATTTTGGTCACTTTTAACCCCTTTTGCAAGAAATGGACAGTTTGTGTTTTTGCAGGTACCAGCTGATTCCAACCATCCTAAAAGCTTCTAAGAGGTCATTTGAGGGTGTCCAAAGCATCAAATCATTTCTGGAACAAAGCACTTGGTAGGTTGCACAAAATCTCCAAAAAAAGAGGTAAAATTCATAACTTGAATTCTTTGAATCATGCTTTCCTTTGATGTCCACATACATGCATCATATTGAACAATTCTGGAAGCAAAAATGTAGTCCTTAATGTGTATGTTATGATCCTCCTACTGTTTGCACTTTAACATGTTTATATGTGGAGTTTATGTTGTTTTAAACTTAAGGTGTAGATCTGGTTTTTCGCCTTGTGTGCGCTGTACATTAAGTTTCAGTATGTATGAGTGATACCATTGGATTCCTTGCGAAAAATTGGTCAAGATAGGCTCTTCCGGATCTTAATTCCGTTAAAAATTGAGAGAGTTATGAATGTTTGAAGTTTGATAAAAAAGATGTTGAAAACTCATGAAAGATGTCGAATGTGATGTTGTGACATCTTTCCTCTTTTTCTTAGTTTATCTTCAAAACTCAACTAATTCTTTTACATAGCAAAAATCATCATTTTCAAAATCTGTTTTACACACTTCTTATTCATACTCCATAATATTTTAATCCACAAAAAAATCACAAAAAATATTATTATTTGATATATTTTTAATATATTCAAAAATATTGTTTTAAATTGTTTTAAATGCTTTTAAAATGATTTCTTTTTCTTGAATTTTAAAACCAAAATAATTTTAAATATTCATGTGGATAAAATACTTTTTCATAAACCTTAATCCTTGTTTATAACATGATTAATGATTTTATTTGATATTTTTATCATTTTTTACTTGATTTCTCTTTGAAAAATACCTTTAAAAAATGAAATTAGGGTTTCTTTGATCCCTCATCAAACTTTGTCAAACACTCATGGGCCTCTAATAGAGTGTAAGACCCAATCCTTTTTTTTGACCAAATCATTTTTGGGCCTCAGTGTATTGTATAAGTCCCGATACCGTCAAAAACAAACGGCGCGATTGTCGCCTTTTGAAAAAAACCTTGGGCCTCTCCTTAAGCTATAAGACCCATTCAAAACTTTTGGGCCTCTATTAGAGTGTAAGACTCAACCCCCTTTTAACCAAAACATTTTTTGGGCCTCCACTTGAGTATAAGTCCCTTTACCTTTGTTTCACCACACGATGCTTTCCCGTGTATGTTTATTTATCAACACGATGTTCTTCCGTGTATGTTTTATTTCACATGACGTTCTTCCATGTATAATTGACTCTGATTTTATGGGCCTCTCCTTGAGCTGTAAGCCCCAATTTTTCTTTCAAAACAATGTCTCCTTTGATTTTGAGTATACTGTTGTTTTCAATCTTTCTTTGTTGAACAACTAACCAAACAGCATGAAAGCTCTACAACCGAGTAAGTGTTTACCCACTTTCATTTACCACTTTCATATGTATATAACTGTATTGTGGGGCTGTTTCACTGTAAGTCTCCTTTCACAAACTCATATATATATAACTGTATTGTGGGGCTGTTTCGCTGTAAGTCTTCTTTCATAAACTCATATCAACTGTGTAATAATAGTATAGATATTTAGAGTTTCCCCGGCAACTACGTCTAGTACTAGGTAAAGCCGTTTCGATTACTTGTAGAAATAGACAGCTAGATCCCCAATAGGATCACCAGATACAGTCTTCTCTTCGGCAGTCCTCATTAGGAATTGTCAAGAAACTCTACTCCCAGAGATGAATGTATTCTCCGTGAATGGCATCTTTGAGTTTCTTCCAAATTCTCGAACTTTCCTGACTTGATCTATTCCTTGTGAATAGCTTGCCTTGAATTTCTCGGGGTTTGGGGACCCACGGGCTTCTTAAAAGCATTAGCCTCCTCTTGGGCTTCGTACAAGGACCACTCGGCTTCCTAAAAGCAACCCTGCCTCCTCTTGGGCGTTGTACAAGGACCCGTCGGCTTCTTAGAAGTATTCACAGCCTCCTCTTAGGCTTCGTATAATGATTCTTCCTCCAGGAATGATAGCCTCCTCTTGGGCTTCGTACAAGGACCCGTCGGCTTCTTAAAAGCTTCCAGCCTCCTCTTGGGCTTCGTACAAATTGTCCCGACGACCTCCTAGAGGTATAAGAACAGAACTTAGTCATCTTAATAGAACAGTCTTTCTAAGAGTCTAAAACCTACTACTGTTTCTCCAGACATAGTACAAAAGATGAAACTCTATACTTGGACAGTCTAATTTCCTTGAGTCTCAAAGACATTCTCAAGTCCCCTTCAAAAATAGGAAGAAAACGCGTAGACTCGGACAGTCTCAATACCCTTTGGACTTCCCAGTTCCTTAAAGAACAGGAAATAACCCTGATCCTCGAATCCAGTCCCTGAGTGCAAACATTACTCATATAAGAACTGATTTTCTCTTTAAATCAGTATATCGGATCTGTCACTCAACTGAAACAGTAACCATCAGCCTCCGCTTGGGCTTTGTACAAAGATGCTCCCCGGTAGAGCAAACCTCTTTAGCCTCCATCTCAGACTTTGTACGAGATACCAAAAAGACTCTCTTGTTGAGTCGAACTCCTTTCAGCCTCCATCTCGGGCTTCGTACGAGATACAAAAAGGTTCTTATTGAGCCAAACAAAATTTTAGCCTCTCTCTCGGGCTTCGTACGAGACACACACAAAAACTCCCTCTTGTTGGGCCAATAGCCTCCTCTTAGGCTTTGTATAAGAAATCCCCGGTTGAGTCAAATCAACCTTTCAGCATCAAAATATGCTTTGCTCACAGCATACAAACGTCAACAACTCCTCTTTGGGGATGATAAAACCCCTCTCAATTAGGACACCTTTAGCTTCACGTCTTGGGCTTTGAACAAGACACCAAAGCAACCCTTTCCTCTTTTTTAACATCCGACGTTTTCCCGGATATTACTCTTCTTTACATCCGACGCTTTTCCGGATATTCCCTCTATTTTCATCCGATGTTTTTCCCAGATATTCATATCTCAATCTTTAATCTCTTCACTCTTTTCAATCAATTCCCACAAACGCCCTTTTAGCTTCAATCTTGGGCTTTGAACAAGACACGAAATACCCAACCCTTTAGCTTCATATCTTGGGCTTTGAACAAGATACAAATCACCTTTAGCTTCATATCTTGGGCTTTGAACAAGATACCCAAATATCTTTTTTTTCCTCCCATAGAATAGGAGGAACTACGATTGCTCTGATTTCCCTGTTTCGGTAAACGGGAATACGTATGCATAAGATTGAAAGAAAAATCTTAGCGAGCACACCACATCAAAAACCTCAGGTCCCATACTCTCATATACTCATCAAAAACTCCACATTTAGCACCTGCACATATTAGTCAAGAAAAGCAAATCAGTATCCTAACCAAAATCCTCCCTAACAGACAAAATATTCCCTCCTTAAACAAAATAAGCCTAAGAAAGACCCCCCATCTCAGGTAGCATCTGTAAACCAACAGTCATCTGTTTAATCTCAGTATGCAAGCAGGGTTAATTGGAGACATCTACTTCCCTTCCTTAATCAGCTCACAATAGGATAAAAAATGAATTGAACTGCAGCCCAACGGTGTGACTCGCAACCACAAAAACCGCACTACAACATGCACACGACAACCAACACATCAATACATCATAATAATAGGATGCAACTGCAGTTCATATCTGCCACAACAGCAATATACAAATATATCATGCATACACATCGACGACTCCCTCGTCTCCACTCACCACACAAACAACACGCTCAATTTACATTTAGCACGTCAAAGGATTGGAATTCTGGTATTGAAATCAATTTTTTATAAATAATACGCGAAACCAGCTTTCCAACGCTTCGAACGGCGACGGAAACGGACCTACGGATCAAAAGATATGAATTTTTGAAGTTTCAGAAAATTCGGTTCGTCTCAGCCCAATTCGCCTGATACTCGTCTGGCGAAGCACCAGCGAAACCACATTCGCCTGACGAAATCCTCATTCGCCTGGCGAATTCCACTTTCGCCTCCTGCTCTCCTGGCGAAGCAGTGGCGAATCCAACTCCCCCATACAAAATCCAGAAACTCTGATTTTTCACTCCCCTTTCGCTTCTACATTCGCCTGGCGAGTTCCATTTTCGCCTGGCGAATCTGGGCGAATCAGCAATCTTACGATTGCGATTTTGCACAATTTAGACCTCACAATTCCCCCGAATTTGGTATCATACAGTTCAGAAAACACCAATAAGGTAGCAGCAAATGACATATACACATATACAACACAAATCTATAATCAATTGCATAATTTTCTCTTCCTACCAAACCCTCTAACCTACAACCCAATTCCCAATTCTCACCAGCAACATAACAGGGAGATCCTAACGACTTTCTACCCTCATACCACTACTATGCAACCCTTAAGAGATAGAGAGCCCCACCCTTACCTTAGGATTCTTGAAATCTTTCCTCAACAATGGAGCTCTTCTTGACCTAACTCTTCTCTGCCTCTTCTCCAAAACACGTACTGACCACCTTTCCTTTCTAACCCTTTTTCCTATTTATATTTTCCTTGTTATTCCCAAATTTTATTATTATCTAATATTATTATTATTATTATTATTATTATTATTATTTCACCCAAAATAAATAATAACAACAATCTCCTCAATAATTTAAATAATAATATTAACCAACTAACCCATCCCCCAACACCTTATCCTTCATAACTCCAAGGGAACTACCCCCACCCTAAGGGTAACCCACACTTAATCCAAAACACATCCATACACGACACATACAATAATATTCAATTTAATTCGGAAAAATAATTAAATTAAATCGGGATGTTACACCATCAGCTGCTCCTCCTCGTTCCCCTGTTCCTGTTCCTGTTCCAGAGGGTGATCACCCAGCACATGAGGGTGTTGACGCTGATGATGATTTCGATGAGCTGGGCGGTTACCCCGGGGGACCGTCTGATATGTCCCTACTCGTGGGGTACTCTGAGCATACTGCCAGATATGTCTGGCTAGGACAGGTAACCTTTCTCGGTTTATTTATAGAATTGTATTCGTTGAAAATATGCTCATTTGTAACATTGTTTTATTTGGAAATTTTCAGGAGAAGGATTCATAGTAGTTCTATAACCATGGGGGCAAGGTTATGGACACGATTGAGATGCTGCCAAAGGCTGAGTGGTTCACGTCTACACTTGCAGAGTCTGGTCTTGGAGGCCTGTCTAGGATTGGGTATTCCCAGATCCAGTACGGTATCCTGATGGCATTTGTTGAGAGATGGCACCCTGAGACATCCACATTCCATCTACCGCACGGCGAAATCACAATCACGCTCGACGACATCTCGTGCCTCTTACATCTACCGATCACGGGTACCCTTCTCCGTCACGGTAGGATGACTAAGGCGGACGGCATGGAGTTGCTGGTTACAGAGCTTGGGGTTAACCCAGCGAAGGCACATACGGAGGTGCACTAGTTGAGGGGCGCACACGTCCGGTTCTCGTTTCTGATGGATAGATTTGGTGAGGCGCTTGCAGAGGCAGAACGGACAGCATGTGATCCAGCTGAGGTGGAGATCCACAGGATGCGTGCCCTTAGATGCTACTACTTGTTTTTGCTGGGAAAGCAGGTGTTTGTGGACACCAGCTCCTATTATGTTGATATCGTCTACCTCAGGTACCTTTCGGATCAGACAGAGATCCATGGGTACAACTGGGAGGCAGCTGCGCTGGCATTCACCTATTCTAGGCTCTCTGATGGTTGCCGCTGGGCAGCCAAGACTGTGGCATGCAGCTGTACGCTATACGTGGTAACAATCTAATATTCTAAGTGATTTTTTCATTTCTTTCCTTTCTGTATTCATTATAATGTTTGACACCCATGTTATGTTTTCCATTTCAGGCGTGGATTTTACAGCACTTTCCCTACATTACTGGTTAGGGGAGTGTCCAGGGGTACACTGAGGATATGCCACGTGCTGCTGCATTTGTCCTGCTCAGAGGGAACCAGACGCCGGACCCCTTCAGAGTGTATCTAGATCGGATGGCTGCTGAGGACGTTTTGTATTGCCCATATGCCGCTCACCGTGTGACGCGCCCGTTCGATGAGGTTTGTTTGTTCTCAGGATGGTTGGCATGCAGTTCGACCGTTACTACCCGATACCTGCCGGAGCGCGTCTTGCGTCAGTTCAGTTACACGCAGACGATCCCCAGGATGTCTCATGAGTCTGCTCCTCTAGGCTTGACCCGCAGGCAGATAGATGAGCTATATGCTGACTACCAGTCCCACTTGGTACCGGAGGAGGCTCGGGCGACCAGAACGGAGACAGACTGGAGTGTTTATGCCGAGTACATCGTGTGGTTCTACACCGTCTCACACCCATGCATGGTGCCCACTGCTGAGGGATCGCCACCAAGACCTGCTCATCAGGAGATATTAGAGGAGCGGAAGTCTCAGCTGGACTATACTCAGGATGTCCTACCACGCTGTCGTCAGATAGTACAGATAGGGCAGCAGGCCATTAAGGCCAGTCACCTCCCTGAGGGCTCTGGTGCCAGACTTGTCGTGGATAGGGTGATTGCGATTGCTGGGGGGCACTTCAGTACCGCAGACATCGATCCAGGTTGGGGGGTAGGGGCAGAGGAGCAGGGGAGCCAGGAGAGATCCTTCGCCATATGCAGTAGTTTTTTTTTATGTATCTGCATGTATGCACTGTATTTTGACAGACGTTTATTATTTATATATATATATATATATATATATATATATATATATATATATATATATATATATCATTTTATTTTATATATGGATGTTGTCAAATGTATATTAAGTTGCGACGATTTATTAACATATGCGACCAAGCAAAAAAACCAATTTTAAAAAAAAAAATAAAGTTCTGCTGTTTTCCGGATCTGTAGATCCGGAATGTTTCCGGATGTGCACTTCCGGAACGCATCAGCGTTTTTAAAAAAAATTGTGCATCCGGATGTACACATCCGGAATCAGGGAGCAAAACCGGAAATTCAGATGGTGCCTAAGAAACAAAGGTGGTGTGATAAGAAATCCTCTAAAATATTATGATGCCGGTTGAACATTCACGTGCGTGCCACATGACTCAGTTGTTCATTGTTGCTTCATTCATGCTGCTTTCAATAACTCAAAGACGCTGCTTATGTGCTCAATGATATTCTTGATCAGTGTTCCATCGAATCTGATCGACTAAAAGGAGCAGCCGCTTTCAAACCAAAGAACATCTTGTTTCGCCGTGATATTGGCAACAGGTTCAAAGAAATTACAAACAGATTCGATCAAATTGCTGACAGTAAGAACAAGTTTCTCCTGCAGGTGGGTAGTTCTGTTAAGGAAAGGTCCATTGAAGTGGCTGAATGGCGCCAAACCACCTCACTTATTGCCGAACCCAAAGAGTATGGACGAGAAGATGACAAAGATAAGATTGTTGGGTTTCTTCTCACCCAAGCAAGGTATAGATTGGCTTATTTTGTATTTGTATAATTCAAACTTGAGAAGTTCACTTTTCTATTCTACAAAATTGACATGCAATCATTTTCTATTTCTTTTCTGCATTATGTATTCCGTATTCAATGTAAATCTATAAAACAGAATAACCAAACCTTGTCAGTGTTCCAAAGTTAACAAGAAAGATACAATTTTGTGTGAGATGATGTTTATCACTTTTTTTATGGGTGAGAAACAAATTTTGGTCATAGCTTTAGTTCTTGCAAACATAAAGCCTTATTCCTTTAAAAGTTGTGTTAAATCTATAAGTTGCGGTTGTCGCACTGTGAATTGACCACAATTTATTCTTTAATATTAAAACGGTGATAATAGTTTAAGTGTATTATTTGAAACTGAGCCGCACTGTTGTATATATTGCTTGTAACATTGTAACTCTAATTTCAACACAGAAATAAAATGGAACTATAGTTACTCTATAGTCGCAGAGGTAAGCATCATTGTCCAAACTATGTTAACAAAGATCGATCGTGTTCATTGTCTTTTACTTTCATTTCTTTAATCTTCTATATAGATGGTTGTTCTAACATTATCTTTATGCCGCTTGGTTTGAGTTTGTCATCCTTTGAACAAGCACGCAATGGCCAAAGCATATAAATACAAGTAAATGTAGTAATGGACTATGGTAAGGTAAATCAAAAATCATGCCACTAACTAGTTTGACAGTTTTTCAACTGAGCATATAATTAATAGATAATTTGTGATGATCTTTATATGGTCAGCTTGACTTTGAAATAACTTCAAGTGTTAGATGAAAATAAGAATAAAGTGGGCAATATACTTTTTGATGCAACTTGCAAAACTACACTTTGCTTTTTGAAAAAGTTAGTAGTTAGTGTTTTCCTATAAAGAAAGGGAAGCTAGTTGCAGGTCCATTAGGATTATATCAGCCATGCATTCTTCACTCCACAGCCACAGGTAAAATCACAAAAGGCTGTGATGCTTAATTTGGACTAATTTGTACACAGTATTACAACCCTCTCTATAAATCACTTTCTTAATAACAAATATGTTGTCTATCTAATCACTCTTGAATCTCACTTTGTACCATAATATGATTATTATATCTCAATAACATGATTAGTAATTAGACTAGAAGGAATATCCTCTATGAGATTTGCTTAGAAAACAAGATCTCATGCATTCTCAATGATTAATTGACAAAGAAAGTAGGAATATGACTTTTTTTACTTGCAATAAAGGAACAGGACTTGAAGTACAAGTCCATATCAAATTATGCTTTCTCAAATAATAATTTGCTTTGAATAATACCACTAACAGTACCTTCCACTCACATGCATGCTTTGCAAGAATTCAAATTTTAAAGTTTTTGTATTAAGTTGAAATTCCATTATAAACTTCATTTGAAATCAATTATTCTTACACATTATAACAATCCAAAAATTAACATTAGGGACTTATTAGCATTGAGGCTTTCTCCTTTCATGAGGTTTTATTTGTTACATAGAAGCAAATTTATAACTTCTTTCTAGTTGATATGCCGAGAATTAACCAAAACTCTAATGTAAGATGTTATAGAGTAGTTTCTTTGGATCGACTCAAGTCCAATATCACCTTTTTCGGACTATACAAATCTCACATCATGACCAATCAAGCAAGGTATGTGTCATTCTCAGCCTCTAACTTACCTCAAGCATTATACTGACTTGGACGTTAAATGGCATGCACATTCACCTCTGTATGATTCACTAACATTTGCGAAACCTTTCTTCTCTCAATCCACCGTCATTTTGAGATTCTTGCATAATCGTTGAGTTGAGTTCGTTCAGAAAATAAGATAGTCACATAGACCTTGGGAAAAACATAGAAACTCTAAGCACGTTTGAGTTTAATAATTCACTACAATGATCCTTTATGCATGTGAATAATGTTGCATTTGGAAAACCATGTTATGTGGATAAGAAGACTCGTGAACAAAACCCTGGTGAAGATTTTCGTCTTCCATTTTAACCTCATAGGAGTTAACACCATGAAGAGGCATGAAGACTTGTTCATGTGCTGGATTGAAAACCATAGCATTCTGATGATCATTCCTCCAAAGGAAATTTGTTGTAGTACTAGAACTTGATTGTTGTTGCTGTTGGTGGTGCGCGAGTAACATCGAACTCTGCGGCGAAGTGGACCTATCATTGGTGTCTTCTGAAGAACAAGATCCAATTTTTTCTGTGAGATTCACTGTTGTTATGTCATGAATGCTAGCCCTTCTCTTGTCTTTGCCTCCTGAAAGTTGTCTTATGAAATACTTTTGCGCATGGCTTGCCACTTGAGTCGGAGTCCTAGTGACAACAAAATTGCGCGAAATATTTCTCCAATCACCTTTGCCATATTTCTTTAGACCTAGTAGAAATAATCTGCAGGAAAATTCAGAAGTTTGAAATCCAAAACAAAATTCATCTTACTTAACCAAAAGGTAGAACTCAGGCGCCACTCAAAATACAAGATGGTATAAGAACCTATTTTAATACGAAATTTGAGGATTTTGGTCTTGCTCGACCCTATAAAAATAATAGCTTGTATCATAACCTAATCTAACTCAAGATGGTATACGAGTATTTTTGTCTAACTCAACGCTACAAAATCAGTCTGTATCATATCGTATACCATAGTAAGACGCTATCAGATCAATTTTATGCAACTCTACTCTACAAAACCAACTCGCAACCCAACTGGTTTGAACTAATGATTAAACAAGTTGAAGAACCGGAGTTCAAACTTTAACGAAGTCGAAAATACTAATATTTAAGTATATAAAAAAGGCAAAAATTTACTTGTGTTCTTCTTCAGTCCATGGCACACCTTTCTTCCTTTCATGCTCAGGAGCTCTAACTAAAGAAGATCTCTTTCCATTTCCTTTGGAAGCATCATAACCAGAACCATTCACCCAATCTAAGGTAAAAGGTGAAGTGGGAGTACTATATCCAGGAACTGGTATCAAACCAGCTTCTATATTACAAACATCGTCTTCCAGTTCCTTGTACTGTCTCATAACATCACCAACTGTTTTCCCCGGGATCATTTCCGCGATTTTATGCCACCGATCCGGAGTATCTTTGTCGTGAACTGCAAGAGCATTTTCGAATAGCTTGTTCTCTTCATGAGTCCATTTTGTGGTTCTGTTTTCTTCCATACACCAATTGGTGTTTGGAGTGTATGATGTTGGGGTGAGTAGTTCCATTTCCCACTTCATCTAATCAATTTTTCACAAGAAACAGAGGAAAACAGAGAAAAACAGAGGAAAACAGAGTAAAACAGAGGAAAACAGAGTAAGATAAAGCAGAGAAGAAAAAATGATAGCAAATTTTGACAAGAATAATATGAAGGATAAATCAATCACAAGAATATTTTGAAAGGAATCAGAATACACTTTTTTTTATGAGTGAGAAAACTCTTAAATCTTGAAGAATCTAGAGAAAAACCACTTGATAAAAAATGAGAGAAAACTCTCCAAATTTAGAACCACTAGTAAGATCTCAAACCAATGAACAACACTTTAGATATTAAAATTGAACTGAGAAAAAAAGCAATAACCCAGAAAATAAAAAGCTATAAACTGCTTGTAATTTTAAGGACACAACAAAAAAATGACTTTTTTAGTAAGAAAAACGATTTTTCTTTTCTGCAACTTCAGAGCTTAACCCAATTGGGAAAGCAGTTAGAAGCAAAGAGAAGAAAGAAGGGATAAGGCAAACACAATGAATGTGAAAACCCAATTAGAAAGAACAGAGAGAGAGTCAATAATTTATGTAGCAGAAAACTTGTACGTGAAAATAAAATAAAAAACTCTTATTTTAAAAATAAAATAAAAAATCCATAAGTCATAATTCTAATAAAAATTTATATTAATAGATTAAATGTCATCATCAGAGTTTAAATTCTGATTTCAATAATTATTAGCATTTTGTTTTATGTTAAGAGTCTACCATTTGGTCTGAATATGTATATGTTTATAAATTAGACTATTCTTACTCTACAAATTATTGATATAGAGTCGGATAAAACTCAGATATATGAGATTGGATTAAGATCCATTTAACCACATGTTATTTGATTTATTTTATTGGGCTACTCTAAATACTCCGTATCATTCTTAATAGAAGAAAATTTTATTTTTTAAATTCATTGAAAAATCACCGTATCTGAACTTACATATAATCTATATACAATGATTCTTCACTAAATTTAAAAAATAAACATTTTCTTATATTAAGAATCAGATATAATATTAGTTTTAGAAGTGACACAATCTATCAAGAGTCTCATATCGCATAATATATTATTTAAACATATATTTGTAAGTGAGATAATCTTTATTTTACACGCGGAATTTATAGAATAAAAAAAGTGTTTTTTTCTTTTATCTAACTTGGCAAATAAAAAGAGAAAAAACAAAAATGCCAACTCAGCAGAACCCTAAAAAAAGGTTAAGATCTTCAAATAGAAAAGAGCCAATAATATGCAAGTAATTAGTTTAGAAGAAATGAATTATTATATCTATAAAAAAAATGAAGCTGGTGAGGTATGATTGGACATGATGTATTTGTGGGCACTCCTCAAAATATAAAAAATGTTTCTTTTTTATTATAGTATATAATAGACAGTCTCGGTTTTATGCATTTTTTTCATAAATATAAATAAAATACTTGGTTATGTGACTTGAAATGGTTTATTTATTGATTTGATTGTTTATTTTTTAAATTTTTTTCTCACATTTTTTGGTTGTTGGAGTTGTCAAAAAGAAACAAACGAGGATTGGCAGCTCATCATGAATGATGGAAGCTCACCTGCTACGCACTATTAGATTCACCTAAGCGTATGTTTTCATTTCTTATAGCATCCAAATATGTTGAGCCAAAAGTTTAATTTCTTTTTCTTAAGTTAATAGAAAATTTTAAAAGTTAATTATT
This sequence comes from Lathyrus tuberosus, assembly GCA_022829125.1. Classification (NCBI taxonomy): domain Eukaryota; kingdom Viridiplantae; phylum Streptophyta; class Magnoliopsida; order Fabales; family Fabaceae; genus Lathyrus; species Lathyrus tuberosus. Next base: position 1,305,013 of record JALAZF010000414.1, on the reverse strand, counting down.
TTCTGTTAATGTTAAACATGCTATTGTACACTTCAGTTGGTTGTAAGACTCTCGAAGTTGAATATTTAATGTTTGGAAATTGGATTTATTGATTAGATAGGTGACACTATTTTGGAGGTTCATAGATGCAATATTTAAGGTTTGGAAATTGGATTTATTGATTAGATATAGAGTTTTGAAAAGGTTTATATTATATTGTAATAAATTTTGTCGAAGTCGACGAACTAGTATAGTTGTCGAAATATATTAGTTTGTTATTTAAATGAGTACATTGAATTGGGTTAGTCTGATGGATCAAATATTTAATATGTTAGTTGAAAATTGTGGTTTAATTTTCTTATAAATAACATACTAGTTCTCACTTCTTCATTAATTCTTAATAATCATGATCAGATGGAAAAAGTTGTGTGGTTGAGATTCAATCGTAAACATTGAGATTCATAAATAACATACTAGTTATCACACCTAACATACAACTTCATCAATGGATGAAGAACAAATATGAAGGGTTTGACTCACACCCAACAATCTTGCTAACATCTTGATCAACTTATGCATTCGTCTAAAAAACTCATATTGAAAGCATAAAAGCAAAAATCACAAAGGACTTTCGAGGGTTGTAATGTGGCTTGATTAACAAAGAAGGGTCATTTCTCAAGGTAATTGAAACAAAAATTGTCTAAACAAATGAGAGTGATCACTTCTCAAATTCTCAACCATTCACAACTTCATTCACCTTTTTCTCTTTACTCAATTGTTACACCCTTGAACATAACTTATTAGCATAAAACTTTTGCTATTTTTTTCTTTTTAAAGACTTTTTTTTTCCTTTTTTTTTTTCACTTTTCTTTTCTTTCTCAAACTCTTAGCAACCCACATTTTCCTCCCTAACTTAAATACAATTAATCATTTTAATGTGAATGCTCTCAGACTTTCTAAGACAAAGGTAAAAATTCAAACCAGAATTCATGGTTGGAGGTTCAAGAAAAAATTCAGAATCAAGTCTAAAATCAATGATGAACTAATTATTTATGCTCAAGTTTCATAGTTCAACATCAATATGGATTCTGACATAAGGCTCAAAAGGGTTAAACGAATACTCACTCACTCACAGGGTAGGCTACTTTATGGTCAAGTGGTTGTGCTCAAAATCAAACAAAATGCATTGATTATTTTTATGCTTTCATACAATTCAACACAAATACAAGATTAAACATAAGTCAAACAAGTTAAAACAAGAATTGTTGGTCTCCTGTGCATATAGTGAACAATGGAATGTTTCCTCACATTTGGCTATGATATAAAGTGATTCAATCATGAACAAGTATTTCAAAAGAATGAATGATATGATATTTATACAAAGCATAAGTTTTGTATTCATGTTATGTTATAAAAAGCATTAAACATGTACATTAACAATGCACTTTCATTCAAACTTTTTATCATTACCAAAGCATTTTCTTGTTGATGCATTCAAACTTGAAACAATCACTCAATGTCTCTTCAAGCCAATTAAAGACAAGCTTTTTGGACAAACACAAAACAAATCTCTAGCAACTTAATAACTTAATGTTAAACTAAACTAATAGTCATAAAACAAAATAAGTTCAAAATGGGTCAAAAGACCTGGGTGAAAGTGGATAAGTGGGCTGAAGTATTTTTACATGTGCAGCAGAGCGCGCTAAGCGAGCAAGATGCAACATGATTTTTCAAAAATGCCAACTTTTTCATGCTTTCCATCCACGCACACTCTTTAATAACTATACTACTAAATGAAAAGCTATTAAATAATTAAAAGCTTGGGTTGCCTCCCAACAAGCGCTTGTTTTACGTCGTTATCCCAATGCCTTTTTCAAGTAGACGCTCCTTCTTGTTGCTTCTTTGTTGGGCTAGTTGTTCACCAATGGCTACCCCTAACCAACACTTAAGCAAACGTAAAGGAAAACAAAAATATATACAATATAGACTATATGTACAAAGCTAAAGAATAGAAACTATTGCGATACTTTTAATATCTAAACACCAACCCCCGACAACTGCGCCATTTTGTTGTTGCGGTAAAGCGACAAACAAAAGTAAGTATTCTATTTTATTGTCTCCACATGGATTAGTGCGACATCAAATGTTGTTCAACGGTCTCTACGTTCTTAAGCTTGATTATATAGAGATGCAGAATGTAAAACGAATGAATAAATAAAATAAAGTATCTGAGAGGCGAGAGAACTTGTCAGGATTGAATTTCATTCACCGATCAAATACACAAATCTACCAATCAGTTTTACACAACCTAAAACATTTATCAATATCATTATGTATCGCTCGTTAACATCGCTATGTCTAGCCGTTGTCGCGAGTTCTACCCTATTGTGTAATCAATAATCTCTCACTCTATTAAACAATACGGAGCATTAAGAATCAATACTCACGGTGAATGTGAGATCTAAATCTATGTCTAGCATTTAGAATCTAACAGATGTTCATCTTAGATCTAGGTCTGAAGAGTATTTCACAATCACAGTTCAAATCAAAATGTAAAACAAGTAAACAAAGATGACATCGATATAGAATCATGAAATAGATCGTATACAACGCCATGATAAATAAATATATATATACTTTAACATTAAACTTACATACAATCCCTAACAAGAAAGAGATTACAAGGAGAAGAATGAAGATGAACAAACATCCCTCGCAATGTCTCGCTGATTGATGCAAATCCATCTCTGAATCTTCAAGATGCACCTCTATTGTTGTTTTCTAAGCCTCTACCTCTAAAGAATGGTATTGATGAAAATGGTTATAAAAGGTCCCTAGTCCATAACTAAATAATCTATGAAGAAATGAATATATAGTAACTTAAAAAGTGGAATCATGCTAAGCACAAGCACAACTCGCTTAGCGCGCTCAAGAACAAAATAGTAAACCACTATAACTCATGCTAAACGCGATAGGAGATCGCTCCTAGCGCGAAAAGTGTGATTTCCAACTACCTCTATTTCGCTAAGCGCTCTAGGAGTGCGCTTAGTCGTATCAAATCCTTGATTTCTTTCCCAAAATGCATCATGAAGCTTTTGCTTTTTCCTTTAACTGTCCAATGCTTCAATCATGCAAGGAAACCTACAAAAAGAGATAAAATTGCTTAAGTTAAGCGATATTGACATGAAAATGAAAACTACACAATATATACACAAAAGTTGAGGTTTTGACATGCAAACCCAATGAATTAAGCTAATAAGTGCCACAAAACTACACACACATTCAACACCATTAGGCATTTATCAAACGTCCCATGAATCACCCTAATAAAAACCTTTTTTAGTCCTTTTATTTTTACTTTTGTAAATAATTTTAATAAATAATAAGAAACTCAAACATTTTTAAGCTAACATATTCGCAAAACTAATTACACAATTCTCGTTGAGTACAACGGATATGCGGGTGCTAATACCTTCGCCGCGCATAACCGACTCCCAAACCTGAATTTGGTTGCGACGAGCATATTTTTATTCATCAAGGCTTTTATCAAAATTTCCCTTTAAAAATAAAACTTTGGTGGTGACTTCATTGTCATTCGAGCGTTCGTCCGCTTGGGTATTTTTTGTGCCCCAATAATGTCGGCAGAAAAATAAAATACACGGTAACTCGAGCCTCATCCAACTCATGGAAAATCCTTTAAGAAATGAGTCTCACCTCGGTTCCCTAAGTAAGACTCACCACAATAGAGCCCCAAAAAGAGGGAGACTCCAACCTAAGAAAATGCTCTAAAGCAAGAAGTGCATTCAGTTTGGAGCTTTAAGAAAAATATCAACCGAAAGCCCTGGACGCCATCCTACCACTCTGAGTTCACCACCGAGGGTATACATCCCGACAATTATTTATTTACTTCTAACTAATTTAATTTTTTATCAACGTGTATATATATATATATATATATATATATATATATATATATATATATATATATATATATATATATCCTCCTGTGTGCTTATTTGTCTCTTTATGTTAGAATGTCCGGAACAAGAAAGTGAGATGAAATGCATGAATACATATTTGACAAAGACTTAACACTTTTATGCGGTTCCAATATGGCTTCAGTGTATTCCGAGATCACTGTGTATTCGATAGAGACTTAACATATTTATAAGATTCTGATATGGCTTAAAACGCATCATCTACATGAATGAGTACATGATACAAACTTAACGCGTTTATGAAATTCTAATACGACTTAAGCATATTTCATGTACAACTGAGTATCCGATATAGACTTACTGCAAATTTGCGATTCTGATACGACTCAATCGCACACCTCGCATCCGAGGTCTATTAAACAGACTTTTGTGTAGCTTGCGCAACCCCCTTCGGGTTAAGCAAATCCTAGGGCGTAAGAGGTGGATCCTGGAGATGTCCCCCTCGATTCGAGCCAAACCTCATAGGAAGGGAGATGGATCTTACCCTTGACTAGAGACCGGTCCTCTATGATACAGTGTACAGTACAAAATAATTGCATAACGTCGACCTTGTCGGTTCAAGGCATCGCATTGGAAGAGAAAATAAATTTCCATACGTGACAAGTAAACCAAATATGGAAACAAAAAATGGTATCCAACTTTGTTCAAATAGACCAAGTTGTAGAAAGCAAGAAAATTCCAGGGACATATCTACCTCTTCATTACAATTGATTGTAATGTGTCTTCCATGGAGAAAACATAAGAGGCTCTCAATCCCAAGACGAACACCTTGTCGTAACCAACAAATGTCGGTGGAGTGTCCTAAACTTTAAACTAAACAAAACTCTGCAAGATAAAAGAACAATTCCTGGAGTTACAAACTAGTCGTGAACAACGATAATGATAAAGCAAAGGCTAGCACAAAGCTCTAAAGATAACGCTACTGTCACACCTCGAAAATTCATCGAAGACACGACCCTCGCGCAAAAGGCGCGGAACGGTTCAACAGATTCGCCACCGAACTTTATTTATCCCAAAAGAGGGAAAGGAAAATATCGAGAAAACCTTTAAAGAAGGGTAAGAACATGGTCATCGCAACCACATTCTGGGTTCGGGAGTCGGTTACGTGAGGGGAAGGTACGTGCACCCCCTCACGTCCGTTGTACTCAACGAGAACCTCTTGATTCGAATCACGATACTCGTTAGCTAAGCTTGTTTGTTTTCTTCTCTATGATAAATGCAAAACGATAAGATAAAACGGAAGGATGCTAAGGGGGAAATGGGTGGTTTAAGGATAGAGTGCTCGGCAAGATCATCGCAATCTTGTGCCTACATATGCTCATTCGGACGAGAATGAGTAATCAGAGCAATCGTAGTTCGACTACGAGGTTTGACTGAAAAAGATGGTAGTGTGAACGGGGAAAAAGAAAAAAGTGTGCTCGCCAAGATCATCGCAATCTTGTGCCTACGTTTCTTTACTCGGACAAAAATAAAGAATCAGAGCAGTCGTAGTTCGTGGTACGCCCACGAAACAAAGGAGAGTTGGGTTGGTTTAGATGACGATTACTTGAACTTAAGAAAGATTCCTCGGGCCCAAGTAATCGGGAGAATGAGTCAAAGATTTGGCTCTTTCTCTTTTTCATCTAAGGTGGTTGAGTTTGAAAAGGTTTGATGGTTTGAAAAGTGTTTGAAGGTTGGACGAATGGTTATCGAGTTGGGTGTGGTTTAGAGGCGTCAATTGCTCGCACACGAGTAAGATTACTCGCACCCAAACAACCGAAGGGAGATCAAAGATTCGAACCCCCATTTTTCACCTTGAAAAGTGTTTCGATAATTGTTAGTCGTTTTGAAGTTTATTTGTGAAAATCCACTTGACGTTGGATCAAGGGTTTATTTGTATGCGAAAAGGTTAGTTTGAAAAAGAGTTTGTTAGAGGTTTATTGAAAATGGCTCGACGACGAATCGAGGGTTTGGTTGAAAAGAGGTTTGTTTGAAAATGGCTCGACGACAAATCGAGAGTTTGATTGAAAATGGGTTGTCTATGCTAGTCCCTAGGGGTGCTCCTAGTAAACAAACCACAATCAAATAAACAAAGAATGCGTACATCGGAATGGGAGCGGGGTACATGTAAAGTATAGGGGATGTCATGAAATAAAAGGTCTCATTGTAAGGTAGCCCAAGAGGAAGCCGTGTGTGTGCAAAGTGTCCTAAACTAAGCCTTGAGCAAGAGTCGGACAAAAGCTCCAAGCAAAGGATAGTAACCAACAATCCACCAATTAGTCTTTTATTGTTTCGATATTTTTAGTGTGTTTTGATTAAGGTATGAACAAAGAAAATGGTTAGATGAACAAGATATGAATATGATATGGACAATATGATAAGAAACAAGATAATATGATAAGAAAGTAAAGCAAGAATATATTGACGGAAATTAAAGTTAGTTGTTAGGAGCAAATGATACGGGACATGTAACGCTAAATCATTGTAGCACAATCTATAACGAAGATCACATTATAGGAGGATGCGCAATGTGATCTATATGCTAAAACACGATGGAGAAATGATATTGAGGATCATTCTCCAATGAAATCGTGCCACACGAAAAAAAAAAGGTGAAGATCTCGTCTTAATCACAAACTTTCGTCGATTAGTCGAAGTTAACCTATCACGATCTCAAAGTATAGAAAGAGATCTCGATGATCACTCACTACAGATTTGAAATAATGAAGGTTAATCGCTTCAACCACCAACATTTGTGAATTGAAAGACTTCATCGATCGAAAATGAAAATAGAAGAAAAAAATTGAAAATGAAAACGAAATGAAAATAGAAAATAAATCGAAGTGGTCTCGTCTTAATCAAGATTTAATCGAGAAATTGATAATCTATGATATTTGACTTTCATTGACCAACAAAAATAAAAATAAGAAATGAAATGGAAATCGAAAAGAGATCGAAAATAAGAAAGGTCTCATCTTTACCAAGATCTTAAATCGATAAATCGATAATCTTTGGTTTTAGATTTTCATTGACCGATAAAAAAGAAAAAATAAATAAAAAAAGATAATAAGAAATGAAATGGAAATCGAAAAGAGATCGAAAATGAAAAAGGTCTCATCTTTACCAAGATCTTAAATCGATAAATCGATAATCTTTGGTTTTAGATTTTCATCGACCGATAAAAAAGAAAAAATAAACGGTCTCATATTGATCAAGATTGTAGATCGATTTGAATAAATCAACTAGTCAAGATGTTTGTTATATCATTGGCCCAAAAATAAAATAGAATGAGAATCAAAAAGATTAAGAAGTTTATATTAAAACATTCAAGATTTTTTATTAATAAACTAAAAGAAGAAAACAAAATAAATTGAGAAAATGTTGAAATAATAAAAAAGAAAGAAAGGGGGGAGGCGTGAGATCAGGGTAGAGGTGTAAGGATATGGGTGGAATCCTTTGGGCCTAAAGCCCATCGTCCTCCATCAGCCAACCTTAAAACAACGATTTAATAACAATAAAAATACTTGTAAAGCCCAATAGGACAACAAATGAACCATCAGCATCATTGACCTAAAACGGATAAATGTCATATGTTCTTATTTCAAAAACAAAACAAAATTTTTATAAAAGAAGAACGACCAGTAAAATAGAGCGAACAATGGGTACAACATAAGCACCACAATAGCGTTGACGGTCATGGCTCATTGCTCAGAAGAATTGCTCCTTCATCATCGCTTTCAAATTAAAACCCACACAGGATGTTGTTTCCCAACACTCACAAGCTAAAACAAGTCACGAATAAGAAGAAAGGAAAAACGTCATCATCGTGTTCGACCTTCTAAAAATTTCTCCCGTCTATTTCCGTCTCGACTCGTTCAGGTTCGATTTCGCTTGTTTCGGTTCTGTTTCGATTTGGTTGTTCACTCCATCTCTGTTTCTTCCTCTGTTCTGTTATTCTGGTTTGATTTTCTTCCGATTTTGGGTTTTGAATGGGTTAAAGATTTTGATTGAGTTGTTGCTGTTGAAAAGAGTTGTTGGTGTTGCGGTTGAAAGAAGGGTTTGAAGGTTGAAGATTGGTTTGGAGGAAGGTCGATTGAAGGTGTTTATTTCAATAGAGAATGAAGGAGGATTTGGGTTGTTGCAGTGTTTGTTTGAAGAAAAAGGTGGAGAGGAAATTGTGTCGGGTTTTGTGGCAGCTAGGGCTTTTTTCAATAGAGTGAGAAAGGTCCTGTTATATAGTCAGGTTGCGAGAGCATAAATGGTAGGACGTTGTGGAGTTTTGTACGTACCAATTGTTTTGGCTTTTTCTGTATTTTTTGCAGTGCGTATTGTATCACGTGGTGGGGTCGTTTATGCGTTATGCATTGCAAAAGGTTGGAATGAATTAGAATGGAGGTTTAGGCTTGAGGCATTTGTTGTGGGGTCGGTTAGCATGAAATATGGAGGAGGGTTCGCTGAAGGTAGTTGATGGCTATGCTTGGTTTACAGGTTGTTATGGAGATGGTGGTATGGTTCGCTACTGAGTTTGTTTGATGTGTGTGTATTGCTTGTTTATGGCTTGGAATGAAATCATGATGTTGTTTCTTGGCTGCAAGGGCATGGTTTTTGGTGTGAAATGTCCATCATTGTTTGATGTGGTAAAAGCTTAGTAAAAACTTTTGTAAAATAATGGGCTTATTCTATTCATTATTTTTTTATTTTTTTGTTGTGTAAGTGTACTTTTAACACAGAAATTGGCAATGGGCTTAGGTTGCAATTCTTGTGTAAAATGGCTTTTTGTATTGTGAATGAACTCTTGGACTTTTGGTGTATGAATATGGACTTAAAATAAAAAAGATAACGGGCTTTGCTACACCTTTTTGGAATTTTGAATTTGCACCTCACCTTTTGGACAATGCAACAAAAATTCATCCTTTTGAATCCTTCAATCGAATTGAATAAAATTTGAATAGGCCCATAAAATCCATCACTGAATAAAACATGAATCAAGATTAATCCTTGAATGAGTTATAGCCTAGAGCCACGAATCAATCTTGAATTCATCATAAACTTGAAATGGATTGGAGAATCAACAACTGTATGAACCTGGCCAATTGAATATTGATAAATCAAAGCCTTCATTATAAGTTAGATGAACAGGAACATGCCTTGAAATCAAAGGATTATGACTTGAGATATACACCTCAGTACACCCAAGCCCTAATTCTTAACCATGAAGCACTCACAACTACGATGTATCCTGGCCCATACACAGATGATTTGCATTAGCACATACCCTAATTATAATCTCAGAACACACACTATCACACTCTTGCCTGATGGTCTTGAAATGAACTTTGCCTGATTAAGTCAACCCATACTCATTCCTGACCTGATGAACCTCAAATAAATCACAGACTTAGGCTACATGAAAACAACATATTTTGGATTTTTGAATAAAGGTTAGTGGATTAATGTACAAATGACGGTATACACAGGTAGGACAAATTTGGGGTATGACAGATGCCCCTATCTAATTAGCTTAAATCGAGCAAGATGAACTGCTATGGCATTTGTTCTTTCGAGGTAGAAGACAATTAGATATGAAGAAGACCCTGAATTTGTCCGAAAGGAAAGAAAGTGCTGAGGAGATGGAATAATAGATAGTTTGCAGAGGTCGTTATCTCAAAAAAGATGATAACAGGAAATCTGACACCAAAAGGATGATAGACCTATCACCAAAAGGATGATAGTGAACACACACACACACACAGGTATCTGACACCAAAAGGATGACATGCCTATCACCAAAAGGATGATAGTAACGCACGCACACCCAGACCCTTCCACCAAAAGGATGAAAATGAGGTCGAAGCCTGATATTACCAAAAGTATAATAGGGCGCACACACAGACCCTTCCACCAAAAGGATGAAAATGAGGTCAAAGCCTGCTATTACCAAAAGGATAATAGGGCACACACACAGACCCTTCCACCAAAAGGATGAAAATGAGGTCAAAGCCTGCTATTACTAAAAGGATAATAGGGCACACACACACAGACCCTTCCATCAAAAGGATGAAAATGAGGTCAAAGCCTGCTATTACCAAAAGGATAATAGGGCACACACACACACAGACCCTTCCACCAAAAGGATGAAAATGAGGTCAAAGCCTGCTATTACCAAAATAATAATAGGACACAGACACACAGACCCTTCCACCAAAAGGATGAAAATGAAGTCAAAGCCTGCTATTACCAAAAGGATAATAGGGCACACACACACAGACCCTTCCACCAAAAGGATGAAAATGAGGTCAAAGCCTGCTATTACCAAAAGGATAATAGGGCACACACACACAGACCCTTCCACCAAAAAGATGAAAATGAGGTCAAAGCATGTTATTACCAAAAGGATAATAGGGCACACACACAGACCCTTCCACCAAAAGGATGAAAATGAGGTCAAAGCCTGCTATTACCAAAAGGATAATAGGGCACACACACACTCAGACCCTTCCACCAAAAGGATGAAAGTGAGGTCACAACTTACTACTACCAAAAAGATAATAGCAAGCAAAACAATAACAAAGGTTGTCATTCACCAAAAGGATGATTCACATACCATAGGTTCACGGATCAGCGACACCAAAAGGATGACGGATCAATACAAGCTACTACCACCAAAAGGATGATAGGAACTTCCCACTTGCGAGGACCAACACCGAAAGGATGCAGATTAGGTTGATATGACATGAACGGCTACCACCAAAAAGGATGATAGTAAGTTTCTGATTTTGAGGATTGACCAACACCAAAAGGATGCAGGTTGAATTGAGTTGACAAGGTTCGGTTATCACCAAAAGGATGATAGTAAGGCAATCGACAAAAGGTCAAGTTTGCTGGGGATATGATGAGTGAGGATTTCTTGGAGACATCAACAAATGGTTGAAGCAAAGAAGTCACTGAGGACACCGTCCTTATCAACAAAAGGTTGAAAGCAACCCACTCACTAGGGAACGCCCAAGAGAGGTTGAATTTGTTTGGATAAAACCAATGGATGGTTAGAGGATTGCAATTCCAACAACAAAAGGTTGAAAAGCCCCGACTCAATGAAGAATGTCCACTGACTTGCTTGGAGATCACAGTTTCATCAACAAAAAGTTGATGACTTCATGAGGAACGCCCATGATCTTGAAGAAAATGCCCTTGACTGGGATGAAGATCATCTTGAAATAATTTTGTGAAGAACGTCCACGGATTTGCTGAAGATGCCCCTGACTATGCTCTTGTAGTCTTGAGCTATAACTTTGTGAGGAACGCCCATAGATTGATGAAGACGCCCCTGGCTGGGCTGAAGATCTTCTTGCAGTCTTGAGATTGATCCTGGATCTTGACTTATGCGTATGTATGAATGCTTGATTTTGAAATGATGTTCCACATCGAATGGAAATGCAAATGCAAATGCTGACGCGCAGAGATGCAAGTGCTAGGGAAGTATGATTTGGTTTTTTGGGATGCACATGATACTTGTGATGTTTATGATGACGAATGGGATGCATATGATACGTATGATGCATATGATTGCAGACGGGTGATTTGGATATATTGTAAGTGCCAACATGGTGGACATTTAGGTAGTTGCTAATGCAGATTGGACTTCGGGTGGTAAGAGGGTTTGATTTCCTCGACACTCAGTTTGTTGAAGACGCCACGATTGATGCAGACGAAGATCCTCTCAAGGCCTCAAGTTTGATGACTTGTTGATGAATTATGGGTTCACTTCTGAGAGATCCACAACTCTGTGCTTAATGGTCAGGATAGCCTGCTTGACCAACTTGAAGATACAAAGGGATCTGCCTGCTGCAATGGATCTTTCCCCAGTCTGAACATGGTAATGGTCTGCCCCAGATTAACCAATTCTGAAGCAGCCTGATCTTTGAAGGTTAAGGTTTGATATGCTTTGAGATGGCTTGCCCCTGAATGAGATGTTGAATGATTTGCCCCAGATTGAGCGTATTGAGGTAGTCTTAATTTGGGTCGACACCACTGAAAAGTCAAGTTCTTCTTTGATTGCCCCTTGTTGGAATGTCTTTGATGCCTGGCACTGAATTGCAGTTAAAATTGCACATTCAGAAATGGTAATCTTAATGCAATGCTCATGCAAGTTTTGAAAAAAGTCATTTATTCGAGTGTCGTGGTAGTGAGACGAATGAACCGTTAGTCCAGACGTTGTGCTGATTTTGATGGTGTGAAAGATATAGCAAGGAGAATGACACCAATGTTGAAGATTAGCAAATATGTGGGGAGTCAGTTTACGCAACCTTGCAATAGTATGCTTTCAGAATAAACCTCGCCTCAATTAGGTCTTTCGAGGGTTGTAACGTGGTCTGGTTCACGATTTATGAAACAAAGGATATTAGGCTCAAAGTATGATTTATACCCACCCCTTCTTCGTGATGAACTCCAGTCCTACGTTCAGTTAATCCTGCACGCGTTTGTCTTCCAAAAGGGTTAATGGTGTAAGCGTGATAATTCAAGGTACGTTTGACATGGCAATCACCTTATTTTGTTTTTGATGGATGTCAGTGACCTTTTGGTTTTGGTATGGTGGCCACTCGATCTTATTTTGTTTTTGGTGAGGATTCGAGGGCCTCTTTTGATTTTTTTTCTGATCCCTATCTTTTGCATGGACTGATTTCACTTGTCGAGTCCATCGGGATTGCCTTGATTTTTGCCTAAGTCTCCCTTGAGGTGCTTGACTTAGCAGGCTTTTGATTTTTTTACATTTTTTATTTGATTTTGTTGGGGGGTTGTAACTGCCAAGTCAGGGGTATTGATGAACAACCGTCATATCTTTTGGATTTTGCTTTGTGATTTGAGTGTGTAATTGGGTTAAGTGAACACTACCTTGCCCCAGGTTGAGTGTAAGGGTTTGAATATCCGAAGGAAACTACTACTTCTAGGCTCTAAGTGGTTTACTAGGGATTAACTCCTTGTCTCTCCAGTGTTTGGGGGTTGAAACAATGCATGTACATCATCGGCGGGATTCTATCCGAAAGCATACATTTTGCAATTATGGGTATTTCTTTGTCATCATCCTCCCTCCAATCATTGCTAACAACAGTTTGATATAGAGAGTGAAGTGGATAAATGTGTCGGTGTTTTGCAGTAAATGGAAAAAATGAGTGAATACGACATAACTGATTCAAAACATGCATAATCACTACATTAATAAACCAAATATGAAAGGCAATGTTCAAAGCATACATTACTTAAACAAATAAAGACAAAAAACAAGAGTGCAAATGATGGAATGGCAACATGGTTGCCTTCTTCGGGGAAACTTGAACTTGACTTGACTTGATTTGATGCTGACACTAGTTTGGCGGTGGCAGAGGGTTGTTGATGACATTAGGAGCCCTCCCATTGAATGTGAGAAACTTCGAATCAATCAAGTCTTGAACTTTGTGTTTGAAAGCTCTGCAGTCCTCGATTGTATGCCCTGGAGTGCCCTTATGATACTCGCAGTGAGCATTAGCATCATAATCTGGGGGAATGACAGTTGGAGGAGCCAAGTCTCTCAGAGTAATGGCCCTCTTCTCCATCAATTGAGCAAAGATCTGAGCATATGACGTTGGAAGATGATCAAAGTCTCTATCAGACCTCCTTGTTCTCTGTTGATTAGGCTGACATTGTTGAGCAGCTCTCTGTTGTTGATATTGAGGAGGATACTGATACCCTTGTTGATTGTAGGATTGTTGCTGAGGAGCCTGTTGTTGAGGCATTGGAGCTCGAACAGCTTGAACTGTTGGCTGATAAGGCATTGGAGCGTATTGCGCAGCAGCAACATACGAATACTGGAAGTAAGGGATTTGAAAAGGCATTGAAGGGGGAGCTTGTTGAGCTTGCCCTTTATGAGCAAAGACGACATTTGTTTCACCCTCTTTCTTTTTGTATCCATTGAAAGGCTTCTTGGCCAGAGACTGACTGCTAGAACCTCCTTGGATTTTTCCGCTCTTCAGACCCTCTTCAATTCTCTCACCAACGATTACCAAATCAGAGAATCTGGCAGAAACACTACCAATCAACTTCTCATAGTATTGGCCTTGCAAAGTACCCATGAAGATGTAAATCAGTTCACGGTCAACAAGAGGTGGATGCACTCTTGCGGCTAGCTCTCTCCAACATTGTGCATACTTCTTAAAGGATTCGTTGTCCTTTTGAGCCATACTCTGAAGTTGAGTACAATTTGGAGCAAGGTCAGTGTTGTATTTGTATTGCTTGACGAATGCACCAGCTAACTAATCCTAAGTGCGTACATTACTATGCTCCAGCTACATATACCATTCGAGTGATGCCCCAGACAAGCTGTCTTGGAAGCAATGAATCATTAGTTTTTCGTCTCTGGCATAGGTAGCCATCTTGCGACAATACATCTTCAGATGAATGTGAGGACAACTGAGACCTTTGTATTTTGGGAATTCCTGTACTTTGAACTTGGGAGGAATGACAACATCTGGCACCAAGCACATTTCTAGAGCATTCAGAGAAGTTGAGTGGTGTCCCTCCATGACTCGGAGTTTCTCGGCTAGATCAAGGCATATCTTTATAGCTTCAGAATCCTGAGCAGCAGTAGGGTTGACAATGGGGATAGCAGCATGATAGTTTTGAATTTCATCATACTGATCTAGCAGATTTTCTTCAGCATGAGGAATAGGAATCTGAGTGACAACAGGTTGGGCTTGCGGAATAGCTCCAACAGTAACTCCAGATGTTGAAAGTGGTTGAGAAATGACTCCTTCAGCAGCAGGAGTGAAGTTTATTGGTATCCCATAAGTGATAGGGTTGGGAACAGGAACTGAGAGCCTTGAGGTAGATCCTTGAACAGGTACATTATTATTGGCAGCAGCGGCTTCACGCAGTTCTTCTTCTTTTCTGGCCATCATGATGGCTTCGAGAATCTGGTCGATCTTTCCCTTCATAGAGTCTAACTCTTCTCTGAAGGCAGCTTGCTCTTGTTGAATCTGCTCCATCATTCGTCTTGTGTTAGCTCGAGTTGCGTACTGGTGTCGAGGAATCAGCTTGATTTACTGGAGAAGGAAGGAAGTTGAAGTGAGATTCTGAGGTTGAAAATGCAATTCAAGATGCGTAACAGATGCAATGCAATGACATGAGATGCAATGCAAGATGCAAGATCCAGGATCGCAGATCACAAGTTCAGCGGATTCTGAGGTTGGCCAGAGGAACGGGTCAAGAACCACAACTAGGATCAAGAAAGCCCACGGGTAGGTTTCTAAGACAGGTAGGTGCCTAGAGTTATGGATATATTTCGACACATTATAACCAAGACGAAGAGACATCTGATTATAATATCCTCGAAATAATCTCGTCTAGGTGAGGTCTTCGTTTTTTCCCCACGAGAAAGACTCCTCGGAGGCGTCCACTACACAACCATCGACACACGGGTTCTAAGTAGGGTTCTCAAAATCCTAGATCGAGGTCGAAAATATTACTGTCAGGAAGTAATACGTTTGAGGGATCTCATCTGATTGGGGCGTTCGTATTAACTCACAAAGTGTTAACACTACCAACCACCATGGATAAATGGGTTAATGGTCCTTGGGATCAACGACTCATGCTCGAAAACATTACCATCGCGACGAAGTAACATCGAAACGATAACATCTCCAAGGGAGTCTACTCCAAGCAGGGTTTTCGCTTTGGCTCACGCGGAAGAGACCACAGAAGCCTCTACTACACAACCACCATCCTAATCCTAGGGTTTTTCTCGACTCGAGTGTAGAGCCATCTCACAAAGTTCGCAATATCAGAACAACCCAACAATGTCGCAAAAGGTAACACAGATAAGGAAATAGGAAATCAAGTAAATAAGCAAACAAATAAACGAGAAGAAAATAAACAAACAAAGCTAAAGAGCTCGCGATTCGAATCAAGATAGGCTTGACTCTCTCTTGCATGGAGAAAATTTTCCCTAGCAGAGTCGCCAGCTGTCGCACCTCGAAAATTCATCGAAGACACGACCCTCGCGCGAAAGGCGCGGAACGGTTCGACAGAGTCGCCACCGAACTTTATTTATCCCAAAAGAGGGAAAGGAAAATATCGAGAAAACCTTTAAAGAGGGGTAAGAACATGGTCGTCGCAACCACATTCTGGGTTCGGGAGTCGGTTACGTGAGGGGAAGGTACGCGCACCCCCTCACGTCCGTTGTACTCAACACGAACCTCTTGATTCGAATCGCAATACTCGTTAGCTAAGCTTGTTTGTTTTCTTCTCTATGATAAATGCAAAACGGTAAGATAAAAGGGAAGGATGCTAAGGGGGAAATAGGTGGTTTAAGGATATAGTACTCGGCAAGATCATCGCAATCTTGTGCCTACGTATGCTCATTCGGACAAGAATGAGTAATCAGAGCAATCGTAGTTCGACTACGAGGTTTGACGGAAAAAGATGGTAATGTGAACGGGGAAAAAGAAAAAAGTGTGCTCGCCAAAATCATCGCAATCTTGTGCCTACGTCTCTTTACTCGGACAAGAATAAAGAATCAGAGCAGTCGTAGTTCGTGGTACGCCCACGAAACAAAGGAGAGTTGGGTTGGTTTAGATGACGATTACTTGAACTTAAGAAAGATTCCTCGGGCCCAAGTAATCAGGAGAGTGAGTCAAAGATTTGGCTCTCTCTCTTTTTCATCTAAGGTGGTTGAGTTTGAAAAGGTTTGATGGATTGAAAAAAAATTGAAGGTTGGACGAATGGTTATCGAGTTGGGTGTGGTTTAGAGGCGTCAATTACTCGCACATGAGTAAGATTACTCGCACCCAAACAACCGAAGGGAGATCAAAGATTCGAACCCCCATTTTTCACCTTGAAAAGTGTTTCGATAATTGTTAGTCGTTTTGAAGTTTATTTGTGAAAATCCACTTGACGTTGGATCAAGGGTTTATTTGTATACGAAAAGGTTAGTTTGAAAAAGAGTTGGTTAGAGGTATATTGAAAATGGCTCGACGACGAATCGAGGGTTTGGTTGAAAAGAGGTTTGTTTGAAAATGGCTCGACGACGAATCGAGAGTTTTATTGAAAATGGGTTGTCTATGCTAGTCCCTAGGCGTGCTCCTAGTAAACAAACCACAATCAAAGAAACAAAGAATGCGTACATCGGAATGGGAGCGGGGTACATGTAAAGTACTGGGGATGACATGAAATAAAAGGTCTTATTGTAAGGTAGCCCAAGAGGAAGCCGTGTGTGTTCGAAGTGTCCTAAACTAAACCTTGAGCAAGAGTTGGACAAAAGCTCCAAGCAAATGATAGTAACCAATAGTCCACCAATTAGTCTTTTATTGTTTCGATATTTTTAGTGTGTTTTGATTAAGGTATGAACAAAGAAAATGGTTAGATGAACAAGATATGAATATGATATAGACAATATGATAAGAAACAAGATAATATGACAAGAAAGTAAAGCAAGAATATATTGACGAAAAGTAAAGTTAGTTGTTAGTTGATTAGTTGTTAGGAGCAAATGATACGGGACATGTAACACTAAATCATCGTAGCACGATCTATGACGAAGATCACACTATAGGAGGATGTGCAATTTGATCTATGTGCTAAAACACGATGGAGAAATGATATTGAGGATCATTCTCCAATGAAATCGTGCCACACGAAAAAAAGGTGAAGATCTCGTCTTAATCACAAACTATCGTCGATTAGTCGAAGGTAACCTATCACGATCTCAAAGTATAGAAAGAGATCTCGATGATCACTCACTACAGATTTGAAATAATGAAGGTTAATCGCTTCAACCACCAACATTTGTGAATAGAAAGACTTCATCGATCAAAAATGAAAATAGAAGGAAAAAAAATCGAAAATGAAAAGGAAATGAAAATAGAAAATAAATCGAAGTGGTCTCGTCTTAATCAATATTTAATCGAGAAATCGATAATCTATGATATTTGAATTTCATTGACCAACAAAAATAAAAATAAGAAATGAAATGGAAATCGAAAATAAGAAAGGTCTCATATTTACCAAGATCTTAAATCGATAAATCGATAATCTTTGGTTTTAGATTTTCATTTACCGATAAAAAAGAAAAAATAAATAAAAAAAGATAATAAGAAATGAAATCGAAATCGAAAAGAGATCGAAAATGAAAAAGGTCTCATCTTTACCAAGATCTTAAATCGATAAATCGATAATCTTTGGTTTTAGATTTTCATCGACTGATAAAAAAGAAAAAATAAACGGCCTCATATTGATCAAGATTGTAGATCGATTTGAATAGATCAACTAGTCAAGATGTTTGTTATATCATTGGCCCAAAAATAAAATAGAATGAGAATAAAAAAGATTAAGAAGTTTATATTAAAACATTCAAGATTTTTTATTAATAAACTAAAAGAAGAAAACAAAATAAATTGAGAAAATGTTGAAATAATAAAAAAAAGGAAAGGGGGGGAGGCGTGAGATCAGGGTAGAGGTGCAAGGATATGGGTGGAATCCTTTGGGCCTAAAGCCCATCGTCCTCCATCAGCCAACCTTAAAACAACGATTTAATAACAATAAAAATACTTGTAAAGCCCAAGAGGACAACAAATGAACCATCAACATCATTGACCTAAAACGGATAAATGTCATCTGTTCTTTTTTCAAAAACAAAACAAAATTTTTATAAAAGAAGAAAGACCAGTAAAATAGAGCGAACAATGGGTACAACATAAGCACCACAATAGCGCTGACGGTCATGGCTCATTGCTCAGAAGAATTGCTCCTTCATCATCGCTTTCAAATTAAAACCCACACAGGATGTTGTTTCCCGACACTCACAAGCTAAAACAAGTCACGAATAAGAAGAAAGGAAAAACGTCATCATCGTGTTCGACCTTCTAAAAGTTTCTCCCGTCTGTTTCCGTCTCGACTCGTTCAGGTTCGATTTCGCTTGTTTCGGATCCGTTTCGATTTGGTTGTTCACTTCATGATTTGGTTGTTCACTTCATCTCTATTTCTTCCTCTGTTCTATTATTCTGGTTTGATTTTGTTCCGATTTTGGGTTTTGAATGGGTTAAAGATTTTGATTGAGTTGTTGTTGTTGAAAAGAGTTGTTGGTGTTGCGGTTGAAAGAAGGGTTTGAAGGTTGAAGATTGGTTTGGAGGAAGGTCGATTGAAGGTGTTTATTTCAACAGAGAATGAAGGAGGATTTGGGTTGTTGCAGTGTTTGTTTGAAGAAAAAGGTGGAGAGGAAATTGTGTTGGGTTTTGTGGCGGCTAGGGCTTTTTTCAATAGAGTGAGAGATGTCATGTTATATAGTTAGGTTGCGAGGGCATAAATGGTAGGACGTTGTGAAGTTTTGTACGTACCAATTGTTTTGGCTTTTTCTGTAATTTTTGCAGTGCGTATTGTATCACGTGGTGGGGTCGTTTGTGCGTTATGCATTGCAAAAGGTCAGAATGAAGAATGAAGGTTTAGGCTTGAGGAATTTGTTGTGGGGTCGGTTAGCATGTAATATGGATGAGGGTTCGCTGAAGGTAGTTGGTGGCTATGCTTGGTTTGCAGGCTGTTATGGAGATGGTGGTATGGTTCGCTACTGAGTTTGTTTGATGTGTGTGTATTGCTTGTTTATGGCTTGGAATGAAATCATGATGTTGTTTCTTGGCTGCAGGGGCATGGTTTTTGGTGTGAAATGTCCATCACTGTTTGATGTGGTAAAAGCTTAGTAAAAATTTTTGTAAAATAATAGGATTATTCTATTCATTATTTTTTTATTTTTGTTGTTGTGTAAGTGTACTTCTAACACACAAATTGGCAATGGGCTTAAGTTGCAATTCTTGTGTAAAATGGCTTTTTGTATTGTGAATGAACTCTTGAACTTTTGGTGTATGAATGTGGACTTAAAATAAAAAAGATAACGGGCTTTGCTACACCTTTTGGGAATTTTGAATTTGCACCTCACCTTTTGGACAATGCAACAAAAATTCATCCTTTTGAATCCTTCAATCGAATTGAATAAAATTTGAATAGGCCCATAATATCCATCACTGAATAAAACATGAATCAAGATTAATCCTTGAATGAGTTATAGCCTAGAGCCACGAATCAATCTTGAATTCATCATAAACTTGAAATGGATTGGAGAATCAACAACTGTATGAACCTGGCCAATTGAATATTGATAAATCAAAGCCTTCATTATAAGTTAGATGAACATGAACGTGCCTTGAAATCAAAGGATTATGACTTAGATATACACCTCAGTACACCCAAGCCCTAATTCTTAACCATGAAGCACTCACAACTACGTTGTATCCTGACCCATACATAAATGATTTGCATTGGCACAGACCCTAATTATAATCTCAGAACACACACTATCACACTCTTGCCTGATGGTCTTGAAATGAACTTTGCCTGATTAAGTCAACCCATACTCATTCCTGGCCTGATGAACCTCAAATAAATCATAGACTTAGGCTACATGAAAACAACATATTTTGTATTTTTGAATAAAGGTTAGTGGATTAATGTACAAATGAAGGTATACACAAGTAGGACAAATTTGGGGTATGACAGCTACTTAAAATTTCAAGGTAAAATATTTCATTAAATATAAAAAATTATTAGACCCAGAGTCGCAAAGGCCTAGGAAATATTGAAGGTAATAAAATTACAAACAAAAGAAAAATCAAGTTGAGGCATTCGAAGTCGAGGCATTGGGACCATCTCCTTGAGTCACCCTAGAAAAATCAAGTTGACTTAAAAGTTGATTATGTAGATTTTGATCCTAAAAGCTTTTTGTGAAATATTTTTCAAAGCAAATTCAATATGTTTCATTTTCATATGAATGCATGATTCACATCATTATTTGAATGACTTAAAGTAAAATAAATTAAACCAATACAAGTATATCAGTTATTCCTAATTTCAAGGTTAAAGTTCATTAAATTTAAATTCATTTAGGATTGAACTAACAACATTTTAAGTTATATGCAGGTAACCGAAACATTGCACCAAGGCTTAAAAGTTTGTACGATGAATATTTGAAAATCTAAAAACTTCCTTCATGTGTGTGTGTGTGTGTGTGTGCGTGTGTGTGCGTGTGTGCGTGTGTGTGTTTGTTTGTGTGTGTGTGTGTGTCTCTCTGTGTGTGTGAGTGTCTGTGTGTGTGTGTGTGTGTGTGTGCGTATGTGTGTGTGTGTGTGTGTGTGTGTGTGTGAGAGAGAGAGAGAGAGAGCATCTCCTTATTCACTCACTTTTCCAAGATCATCGTGAAAGAAAATGGATATAGTTTTGTGAAATTCGACATGTTCACTAATTATTCAACAAACACCTAAAACGTTCATGGCATCAGATTTTGAAAGATCTATACCATTATCAAAGTATTGAATAAGTTATTTTGAATTTTCAAGACATTTATTTATTGAATATATAAACTTTTTTAAACAATTGAATACATAACTTTCTATATAATATTTTCAATTTTCATTTCTTAATTTGTCTCATTAGACACCCATTAGAATTTTTCTAAAAATAATTTGTCTCATTAGACACTCATTAACATTTTCCTAAAAATATACTCCTTTCGTTCTACAATAATTGACCAAGTTATCATTTCATACATATTAAAAATAATGCAATAATGAAATAGAGAGAAAATGATGTTTTTTCCAAATACTCATTATCAAGTATTTAGAGTTATAAAAGTAATAATTATTAAAGGGTAGAATTGAAAAAGACAAAATTACATCAGAGGCTCTTTAATTTATTTTTTAAACAAGTTGATCATTTATGTTTTTTTGTAATAACTTGGTCCTTTAAGGTGATTTCTACATCATTTTTCTCACATTTTGAACATTTAAAAATATGTGACTGTTGTATTTTCGGTTGCAATTCATCATTTTCATATCACTCAAAATAATTACATACACAATTAGGATTTGGATCATCTCCTGCTAATTGTCTCATGTTTCCCTTCTGCTTCATTCTCAGTCATCAAAATCTCTTTTTTCCTCTTTCTTCAATGTTCATTTTATTTATTTATTTAAACTTTAAGGTTTTTCAACCATTGGATTAAAAACGTGAGGGGTGGCTGAACATATATGGCAGGAGAGGATCTCTTTCCACGCAATTAGCATTTTCACTATGTTAAAAAGGGATAACAGTGTAGACATTTGATAACTTAAAACACTAAGTTGTTACCAAAAAACTTAAAGACCAACATGTTGCAAAAAAATATTTTAAAGGACTTCTTATGTAATTTTATCATTGAAAAAAAAAGAATTAGTTTACATTATAAATTGAAATGGATCATTTATTTTGAAACACATTTTTATTCCAAATAAATCATTCGTTATGGAACGAAGGGAGTATTAGTTTTCTTACAATCAAATATATAATTTATGTTGTAATTTATGAACATTAAATATCCATTGTTGTGTTCAAAATGACAAGAAAAATGAAAGTTAGTAAATGCCAATAAATGATTGGGAAATAGTCCCACATAGAAAGTTTCACTTACTTTAAAAGTCTTTATAAAGAGTTATGAACATTAACTCAACAAAAGGACAAAAGAGGATAAAGTGCCACATGGGTAAGTGTGGTAGTCCCAAGCATTATGCCACTTGTCTCCTCCATACAATCCCTCGTTGGTGTCGCCACCGGCTCCGGGACCGGGTCCGAGGGCGTGGGCGTAGAGGCGCTAGTGGCGGCTTGTAGGCGACACTTGAGCACTTAGTCACATGCATGCGTTTGAATTTTGAATTTGAAGAGAAGCAATATTTTGTGAAGGGTTGCTGCAGAATAAACATAGGCAATGCTTGGAAACATGACAACTTTTGGTTAAAAGGTGTTGTTTTATCAAGGGTCGCAACCTTGTGAAACAACACAAACACAACCTATAAATACCTCATTCCAGAATTCAGTAATTACATCACAAACCGAATATCCTCTTGTACAAAATTCCAAATACTCTTTGCTACAAAATCGAGATTTTGTCGGTCTTGCGCAAATTCGATATAAGGTTGAATTATCATGGGTATTCCTCTGTTCCGACTCTAAGACATACAAGAGAGTGCTTGAAATACTTTTAAGGAAAGTGACATCATTCACGATTCAGTCCTGGATCCATTCTACTTTTTCAAGATCATCGTGCAAGAAGATGGATATAGTTTTGTGAAATTCAATATGTTCACTGATTATTCAACAAACACCTAAAAAGTTCAAGGTATCAGATTTTGAAATAGATATACCATTATCAAAGTATTGAATAATTTATTTTGGATTGTCAAGACATTTATTTATTGAATATATAAAATTTTTAAACAATTAAATACACAACTTTCTATATAATATTTTCATTTTTTAATTTGTCTCATTAGACACCCATTAGCATTTTCCTAAAAATATACTCCTTTCGTTCTACAATAATTGACCGATTATCATTTCACACATATATATTAAAAAAATAATAATGAAATAGAGAGAAAATGATGTTTTTACCAAATACTCGTTATCAAGTATTTAGACTTATAAACGTAATAATGATTAAATTGTAGAATTGAAAAAGACAAAATTACATCAGAGGTCCTTAAAATTATTTTTTTTAACAAGTTGATCATTTAAAATTTTTTTGTAATAATTTGGTCCTTTAAGGTGATTTCTACATCATTTTTCTTATATTTTGAAGATTTAAAAATCTTTGACTGTTATATTTTCAGTTACAATTCATCATTTTCATATGACTCAAAATAATTACATACATAATTAGCACTTTCACTATGTTAAAAATGTTGAGTTGTAATTCCTTGTGTCGAAGCAGTTTAGCTCGACAGAAACAAGGAGCGGACGAATTATGATAATGTGTGTGTCAAGTTGTAATAGTGTGTCGAAGTGTCGAAGGAGGTTCCTTCACACAAGATTTCGACTTAGGCCTATTTTAGTAATGTTAACTATTTTGGGCTTTTATAGTTTTGGGTCTTAGCTTGGGGTGCAAGCTAACCTAAATCTATAAATAGGGAGAAACCCTTATTTTGTAAAAAATTGAGATTTTGAGAACTTGTATTCACAGTTTGCAGTTGCAAGTGAAATAACAGATTTTCCACAGTTTGTGGGCAGAGAGTTCTCTGCAGAAAATTATTCATCTTCTCCTTCAACGTTTCTCTTTCTTTTCTTTCTCCACCCTTTTTCATTGCCATTGCGTGTTAGTTAACAATCTTGAAATCAAGATTGAATAGGAATTAACCCAAAATCTTTTGGGTTAATTCCAACATCTGGTATCAGAGCCTGGTTGCGATTCAAGGAAGGAAAATTGTGATGGTGATGAACTATCCAAACAGGCACTTTCCGGCAAGCCTTCTGATTCTCAAGAAAGACAATTATGAGAATTGGTGCAAGCAGATTAAGGTGGTTTTCTGTTATCACGATCTTTGGGATCTTGTGAAGGAAGGAGTAACACCACTTGCAGAGAACGCGACAGATCAAGAAAAGGCTGCACACAAAGAGTTGAAGAAGAAAGATTATAAAGCCCTCTTTATAATCCATCAGTGTGTCGATCCAGATAACTTTGAAAAGGTTAGTGATGTAGAGTCAGTGAAGGAAGCGTGGGAGATTCTTGAAAAGTCGTTTGGTGGCGCAGAGAAGGTGAAAGAGGTGAGGTTACAAACTCACAAGAGAACCTATGAGTTGCTTCAGATGGAAGACAATGAAAGCATAACAGATTTCTTCACCAGAGTTACAAAGTTGGTGAATCAAATCAAGGTATGTGGAGAGGTGTTGACATCAAGATCAGTTGTTGCAAAGATATTGAGGTCATTAGCTCCAAAGTTCTACCACGTGGTAGTAGCCATAGAAGAGTCAAAAGACTTGTCAGTATTGACGAAGGAAGAGCTTCAAGGGACGCTTGAGTCTCATGAACAAAGGATGGCTGAAAGAGCTGCAGGAAAGTCGAAGAGTGATATGGCTTTGCAGGCGCAGTCAGAAAAGGAAAAGAAAGACAAAGGAAGCTGAAATGGCAACAGAGGTAGATGAGGAAATTGGTCGAATCAGAGAAAACTCTGGAATTAAGGCAACCAAAGAGGTGGTGCTGCAGGTAGAGGAAGAGGTGGTGGTCGAAAATCTGACAAACGTCACATTCAGTGTTTCAATTGTCAGAAGTATGGCCACTATTTTATGACTGTCCGGAAAAGAAGAAAAATCAAGAAACTGATGCAAAGCTAGCGAAACATGAAGAAGAAGAGACGTTGATGATGGTCACAACAAGAGATGAAGAAAGATTCCAAGATCAGTGGTACTTGGACTCAGGATGCTCATCACACATGACTGGAAGGAAAGATTGGTTTGTCAACATGAAGCCCTCATCGAAGAACACGGTAAAGTTTGCAAATGACAACACTCTAGCAGCTGAAGGTGTTGGTGATGTTCTGATTATGAGGAAAGATGGCAAGAGGTCAATAATTTCCAGTGTGTTGTACATACCATGCATGAAGAGTAATTTGCTCAGTATAGGGCAGCTGGTCAAAAAGAACTACAAGGTAGTCGTCGAAGACAAGATAATGAGAGTCCTCGACGCAGGTGGTAGGTTGATCTTGAAGGCTCCAATGTCTCAGAATAGGACCTTCAAGACTGAACTCAAGGTGATGGAGCACAAGTGCCTAGCAACTACAGCCACCAGAGATGAGTGGTTATGGCATTTTTGACTAGGCCATCTCAACTTCAATGACATCAGAGAGCTAAAGAGAAGAAATATGGTTTCAGGATTACCATAAATCGACATTCCAAGTGAAGTCTGTGAAGAGTGTGTTCAGTCGAAACAACACAAGAATAGCTTCAGCAAGGATGCAGGAAGGAAGTCGAAGGCAAATCTGGAAGTCATATACTCTGATGTATGTGGTCCAATCCAGGTGGATTCAATTGGTGGCAACATATACTTTGTCACGTTCATAGATGACTACAGTCGAAAGTTGTGTACTTACCTCTTCAAGAAGAAAAGTGATGTGATTGAGATATTTGCCAGATTTAAATTTATGGTCGAAAGAGAGAGTGGTCGAAAGTTGAAAATTCTGAGGACTGATGGTGGTGGAGAGTATGTTTCGAAAGAGTTTGATGCATTATGTGAAAAAAAAGAGATTGTGCATGAGGTGGTGCTACCCTACACGCCACAGCAAAATGGAGTTGCAGAACGAAAGAACAGAACCATCGTGAACATGGTGAGAAATATGTTGAATGAAAAGCATCTACCCAAAGAATTATGGGGAGAAGCGATTTCGACAGCAACATATATTTTGAACAGATGTCCTACGAAGAAGCTTGAAGGAATCACACCAGAAGAATGTTGGTCTGGTGTCAAGCCTAGCCTCAGTCACTTGAAGGTGTTTGGATCTATAGCACATAGACATGTACCAGATCAGTTAAGAAGGAAGCTTGATGACAAGTCGAATCAGATGATCTTGATAGGATATTATTCGACTGGAGGTTACAACCTGTTCGACCCAGTGAATAAGCAGGTAGTGATCATCAGGGACGTGATCATAGAAGAGCTTAAAGAATGGGATTGGACTGAGAATGCCAAGAAGGATTCAATGAGAATCTCTTGTGAAGAACCAACCATTGAAGTCGAAAGAGAAGTTCGACAGGAACAAGTCAGAGATGAAGCAGGCCCAAGCAGACCTCGACGAACAAGACACATGCCTGCAAGGTTGCAAAAATGTGTAATTATACCAGATGATGTGGTTGATGAAGAGGGTCTTTCTACGCAGATGTCGAACTAGTCAATGCAGCTGAGGCATTGAAAGATTCGAAGTGGGTGAAAGCAATGAATGAGGAGTTAGAGTCCATCGAAGTCAACAACACCTGGTCACTTGTTGAATTGCCTCAAGGCAAGAAGGAAATTGATGTGAAGTGGGTTTACAAGGTAAAGGTGAATCCTAGATGAGAAGTAACTCGACACAAGGCGAGACTTGTGGCGAAAGGATTTCTATAGAAGGAAGGAATCGACTTTGATGAAGTGTTCACACCTGTTGCTAGGATCAAAACAATCAGGTTTGTTGTTGGTCTAGCAAATATGAACAATTGGCACACATGTCAGATGGACGTGAAGTGTGCATTCCTTAATGGCCCCTTAGATGAAGAAGTTTATGTCGCACAACCAGCTGGGTATGTGAAACGAGACGAAGAAGGAAAGGTGTACAGGCTGCATAAAGCCCAGTATGGACTTAAGCAAGCTCCAAGAGCTTGGAATAAGAAAATCGACAGCTTCTTAAGGGAGAAGGAATTTGTGAAGTGTACGACTGAGCATGGAGTGTATGTAAGGAGAAGCAATAATGAATTGCTTATACTATGCCTTTATGTCGATG
Organism: Lathyrus tuberosus; assembly: GCA_022829125.1. Lineage (NCBI taxonomy): Eukaryota > Viridiplantae > Streptophyta > Magnoliopsida > Fabales > Fabaceae > Lathyrus > Lathyrus tuberosus. The sequence continues at coordinate 1,277,712 of JALAZF010000414.1, read as the reverse complement.
ATCTGTTGATAACAGGGAGTTGCAAGAAGGAGATCGAAGATTTCAAACATGACTTAAGTGAGGAGTTTGAAATGTCAGACTTGGGAAATCTTTCATATTTCCTTGGCATCAATTCTACAAGACTAGTAGAGGTTTGATGGTGCACCAAAGAAGATATGCAGGCGAAATACTCAAGAGATTTGAGATGCAAGATTGCAACCCAACTTTGACTCCAACTGAGACCAGACTGCAACTGTCGAAGGATTCAGATGAAGATGATGTCGACCCAACCCAATATAGAAGACTTATTGGGTTACTTAGATACATTTGTCACACAAGGCCTAACTTAGCATACAGTGTGGGTATGGTAAGTAGATTCATGCAGAAGCCAAAGATATCACACCTAGCAGCAATGAAGAGGATACTGAGGTATCTGAAAGGGACTATCGACTACAACATTTTGTTTCTTGCAGCTGATGAAGGGAAAAAATGCAAGTTAGTGGGATACACTGACTCTAGCTGGTGTAGTGATATTGAGGATAGAAAATCCACAGCTGGATATATGTTTATGTTAGGTGGTGCACCAGTTGCTTGGAGTTCGAGAAAGGAGCCAGTAGTGGCATTGTCATCATGCGAAGTAGAATATATAGCTGCTTCTCTTTGTGCATGTCAAGTAACCAAGATGGTGAACTTGGTCGAAGAGATTACAGGGAAGAGTTGTGGAGCAATTACCATAAAGATCGACATCATGTCAGCTATCAACTTGGCGAAAAATCCAATAGCATACGGTTGAAGCAAGCACATCGAAATGAGGTTCCATTATCTTCGAGAACAAGTAGCAGAAGGAAAGATGAACTTGGAACACTGCAGAATTGAGAATCAGATTGCAAATTTCATGACGAAGGAAGTGCAGGTCGAAGTTTTCAGAAAACTAAGAGCCATGATGAATGTAAACAACTTAGACACAATGAATTAGGTGGTGTGTTGAGTTGTAATTCCTTGTGTCGAAGCAGTTTAGCTCGACAGAAACAAGCAGCAGACGAATTGTGATAATGTATGTGTCAAGTTGTAATAGGGTGTCGAAATGTCGAAGGAGGTTCCTTCACACAAGATTTCGACTTAGGCATATTTTAGTAATGTTAACTATTTTGGGCTTTTATAGTTTTGGGCATTGACTTGAGGTGCAAGCTAACCTAAATCTATAAATAGGGAGAAACCCTTATTTTGTAAAAAATTAAGATTTTGAGAACTTGTATTCACAGTTTGCAGTTGCAAGTGAAATAACAGATTTTCCACAGTTTATGGACAGAGAGTTCTCTGCAGAAAATTGTTCATCTTCTCCTTCAACGTTTCTCTTTCTTTTCTTTCTGCACCCTTTTTCATTGCCATTGCGTGTTAGTTAACAATCTTGAAATCAAGATTGAATAGAAATTCCCAAAAGATTTTGGGTTAATTCCAACAAAAAATGGATAACAGTGTACACATTTGATAACTTAAAAGACCAAGTTGTTACGAAAAAAAACTTAAAGACCGATATGTTGCAAAAAAAAAAAATCTTTAAAAACTTCTAATGTTATTTTGTTTATTGAAAAATAATAATAATTTATTTAATAAAGAAATAAATTGACACTAATCTTTTTTTGATAACAAATTGACACTAAATGATAAAAATAGTCTCTTTCTAATGAACTTTTTCTAACATTAACATCATAACAAAAGTGAATAAAGTCGAATATAGGTCTCTCAAAAGTTAGGCTAGAGATGTACCCTTTTCATTTTTAATAAAACTTTTTTTAATAATAATAAGATTAGTTGAGTTCACATTCGAATCAAAAGGTTGAATTCATATTTAACGCTCTTCAACCTAATACATTTTCAAATAAAAGATAATTAAACACTCTATGACTCTTTTTTCATGTAGAAATTGAATATATATATATATATATATATATATATATATATATATATATATATATATATATATATTATAGGTGCAGAGACTAATTATATATATAGGGATGTCAACTTGTTTATGTTAGTCAGAATTTTCGTGAGAATTTTTCTTTTCCTTTAAGATAGAGAATTTTTTTATACAAGAACGAGGATGAGAAACAAAATCTCCTCAAAAATATTTTAGAGACAAGGACAACGAACATACCATTTATCTCATAAATTCTTTATTTTTGTTTAAAATATCATAATATTTATTCTTAATTTATCTAGTATATATAATTTTAAATTTATTTATTATTTTATATAATTTATTTTATAAATAAATTTGAAAGTTGGGTGGTCATGATTATTGAGAACATAGATTAAATATTACTAAAAATATATATTTATTATAAAGAATTAATTTTTTAATTTCTCGCTTTTAGTTTTTGAATTTTTTAATTTAACTAAAAATAATAAGTAAAAAAATATATGTTTATAGATCTTCATATGAATCTTGAAAATTCATGGATATCTACGGATATTCACATGAATGAGTACGAGGGACAAAATTCCTCTATGATAAAGATCTGAGACAAAGATGAAAAACATATTTAAGGTCATAAATTAAGATGGAAATGTATTCCCCGCTTCTGCTCCTCCTTATTTACATCCATAATTATATAAGTTGGTATAAATTATTTAAATAAATTGTAAAAAAAATTTCAAAAAAATTAACATTATCGTGTGTCAGGCTTGAATTCGAATTCAATATGTTTGTTCAAACTTTTATTACTATCATTCAAAGTAGTAAAAGAAAAAATATTTTTTACATTTTGCTAAGGCCGAGGTAGCCGCCACCGGAAAGGTTAAGATGTTTGAAGGTAGTAAATGAGTGACTGACATAGAGCAGAGAAACAAGTTGATGCGATGGGGTCCCATGCACGGTTACAACATAACTGTCGTCGTTTTCTGATTGGGTGGCATTGTTAATAATTGTAAGTATTTTTAGGATCTCTAGGTGCACAACCCTACTCTATTAGTGGAATGCTACTGCACGTGTCTTCTTTCAGATGCCTTTAATCACTTCACCCAACTAATAATACTCTTCCCATCTAAAATCATGTTTTGTTAAAATAAGTCCGACTTCTTCTTCTGTTCTACGACTTACAGTAATTGATTATATCATGCAGATTACAAAAAAATTTAAAAAAGAATTAATGATATTTTTATTAAAAATAATAAAAATAATATTAATTAGAGAGTAAAATTAAAAAAACTATATTAAAAATTAAAATGAGTCATTTATTTTAAAATAGTCTTTTATTTTAAATAGATTATTCATTGTAAAACGGAGAGAATGTGTAGATACATCGAGTATAAGAATATAAGTTCGAATTTGTGATATTTGTTTATTTTTAATAAGATGATTTTCAGACATTGAATTATTTAATTAAAATGTAAAATTATATAAATTTTTTTAACCATTTTATATATATCATAGTTTATTTTGTACATAAAAAATGTATTAAATAATTTACAAAATAATTATTTAATATTAAAAAATAAAATTAAAGAATTAAGAATTTTTTTATAAAATAAAAAAAAAATTACAAATATATGTTGAATTATATAGTTGTGAGTTGTTAATCTAGAGTTTAAATTTGAATCAACAACTTTAAAAAATGTAAAATATTTTATTTATATATTATAATATAAATAATTTTAAAAAATAAATAAGTAACTTTAAATTATTTTATGTAAATTTTGTTTTTTTTAGTCTATAGATTATTCGTAAATTCTATTTATATTCGTGTTAAATTCACTCACCTCAATTTTATCACTGAAGTAGTGTCAACTAGTATCAATTTTACGTATGACTTTTTTATGGTTGTTTGCACTTTGCATATGGCTTTCAATTCACATGTGGAATTATCAATTTTCACTATTGCTCGAACATTGAATTCAGACGTTCAATTGCCAGGTGAACTCAACAGGAGTTGAAATTATCGATTGATGAAAGGTTTATTTTAATAAAATTATAGTAATATATTAAAATTAGTTATCATAATCGAATTTTATTTTTTTAAATAGTTATAAATCAGTTTTATTCATAAATAATTTTATAATTACTTTTGAATTTTTAAAATTAATTTTTTATTTGATAACTAATTTTAAACATAACAATTTTACTTTTAAAATTATATTTAGGCTCTGTTTGATAAAAATAGCGGTTGGCTGATAAATTAGCTGATAGTTATAGCTTATGACTGATAGCTGGTGACTGATAGCTTATAGCGTATAGTTGATGACTGATGACTTATAGCTGATAAGCTAATTGAAGTGTTTGGTAAAATTAGCGGTTTAATTAGGTGATAAAATAAAATGACATAAAAGATATTTAATAATTTTTATTTTATTTTAAATTATAATAAATTATAAAGGATAGTAGTGGATTTTAGTTAAAATAATAAGGGGGAAAATGGAAGAAAAAAGGATAAGCTATAAGCTATATGCTAAAACGCTATTTAAAATAGCGTATGGAAAATAAGCTATAAGCTAATAAAATAAGCTATAAACTCGTGATGAAAAGACCGTTACCAAACAGGTCTTTTATTGTCATATGAGCTTATAAGCTATAAGACATAAGTTATAAGCTCAAAAAGCTTCTTCCCAAACAGAGCCTTAAAATTTTCAAAATCCATTAAATCACTTTTAGAAGAAAAATATTAAAAATTTTAGGATTTAATTGAAATGCAATGACAATGTAAAAGGACACCGTCAGTTAATCATAACCGTTGGATGTTAGAAGAAATTTTACTTTTATTTTAATTATTAATAAAGTAATATCAACTAATGATGGTGATGAATTGATAGAGTACAACTTTTTACACTGATGGTGTATAGTAATTAATCTCAATATTTTAAAAGAAAATTAATAAATGTCAAAAGTTTAAAAGAATTGAAGGCATTTTTGTCAAATTGGGGTGTAACATGTAACTAGAATAATATTTTTTCCAAGTGAATTATAATTTGAAACTAATGTATTAGTCTTTAACACTTTTAAGTACTCCTTACTTCGTAAAATAAATAAAATAAATGTCACATTTGATATTTTCACATATATTAAAAAATATATAATAAATAAAAAAGAATAATAATTTTATCAAATTATTATTATTAATTTTTAGTGTATTATAATTATCATTAATGTCTTAATTAATTAAAAAATAAAAGTACAAGAAAAAATCTGAAATTTTAAAAATTAAATAGTATAATATTTATTTTGGAACAAATTTTTTTTTTAAATGTGACGCTTATTTTGATATGGAGGTAATAATCTTTTCTTATTTTAAATATTTGCTTTAATCTATCGTATCACATAAATTAAAAAGCATAAAAAAATAAAGAGAAACAAACGTATTTTTACTAAATTATATTTTATTCTTTATTACTATATTTACATTAATAATAAATAAAAAGTAATATTATTAAAAGAACAATACATAAAAGTAATTAACAATAAAACAAAAATTGTAAAAAATATTTATTTTAGAATAAATAACTTTTACAATGTGTTGTTTTATTTTTAATTTTTTATTATTTACCATTTTATTTTTTGTGTACTTTTTTTTTTTTGGGTCAAGTAGTTCAATAGCTGGAATTCATCATTTGAAATATGAATAAGTGATATAGCGCAGGTTTGAATTCACGCTCTAGCATCTGATATTCATGCACAACTATCAACTGAATTGACTTGATGAGACTAGATTGTAATATATTTATTAGATGATACAATTTCTTCTTTGCTAAACAAATGATTATACTTTTTTTACATCAAAATGATTATACTTTTATGAAATAGATATATTATTAAAATAAATAAATATTTATGTTTGAAAATAAAAATTTTCTAATTGTTTATTGATTCCTTAAACAACTTTCATTTCATTCAACCCAAATTGTCAACAACACAATAGAGTGACAAAAGATACAACTATAGAAATTTACAATTAACATGAAGAATACAGAAATCTTACATATTACCTTATCTTCCACAATGTCAATTTTCTTTAGAAAGCTTGATTTATTTCCTCATGATAAACATGAGCAAAAACAATTCTCATATACTTTGTGACCCAAGATCAGTCCATTGTTGTCATCATCTTATAATATTCAAAAAGTGAACAAGGTGTGTTTAAATATGATTTCATAAAAAAGTTGCATATAAACTATTCAAAAAGACAAAATTTACTACAACTATAGAAGGACTTGAGTCTTCTCTCTACTGAGGATGTGTTATATCAACACTAAATATTATTGTTGATATATCAACACCAAATATAAGGATTTGAGTCATCTCGACCATAACAACAACAATACCAGCAACAAAAACAACACCAATAACAATAAATAACCAAAATCAATAAAATTATTAAATATTAAATCTCAACAACAACAACAACAAAAACATTAAGGAGAACAAAATTAACAAAATCGTTAAATATTCAATATCAACAACAAAAACAACATTAAAAATTTTACTTGACACAGAAACAAAAACAACTAACATTGATAAGTTGAATTCGTGTTTTTATTGTCTTGTTAGAGTTGGAGAAGAGATGATGGGGATCAAAAACTCGTTAATAGAAGAAATGATGTTTTCGAGTTTCATTTATGAAAAAAATAATATTTTTCGAATTTGATTTAGTAAAGTAATAGAGTTTCGTTAATGGAATATGAAGTTTGGAGGTAGAATATAACGTCCGTCTAGGATTTCGTTAATGAAAATGTAAAAGTGAATGAATGTATATACCATTATATGTCACTTTTTTTATAAATAAAATATAAAATTGTAGGCACTGGGAGTCAAACACATGACATGTTCAATGTTCCTCTTAGTTAGGAGTCGCAACCAAGGTAAGATTATATTTATTTTTAATTAAAAAAATTAGAAAATGGTATTGAGAGTCGAACCCATGACTTGTGCAACGTCATTCTTTTGTTAGGAGTTGTAATTGACGTGAAATAATTTCAAAGGTGTCACTTTGAGCATATGTACAACTGCTGTAAAAATTTTGTTAAAATATATTTTAGCATTTTATACCTTTTAAAAATATATATATTTTTTAGGCACGAAAAAATACAAGATTTCATTAAATAAAAATATTCAATATAATATAATATTTCTACTATTAACTAGTAGTTAAAAATGTGGCTTTAGTTAAACTATAACAATCTCATTTGCTTGTCTTAAAATAAAAATATCACCAGAGTTGTTATAATAAGTAGAGAATATTTGTCTACAAAGACTTAAAATATCTCCAAATCCTATGAAATTCTTTTTGGAGAAAAATAAATTGTCCACAACAATTTTAACATTTAACTCAAAATCTATGCAACTCAAATTGAGTTCATGAATCTAATTTAGTGTCAAATGTTCGCTGATAAGAACATCACATAAAAGAAAGATCATCTTGATTATTGCTAGAACAAAAGAGACATGATCATCTTATAAACATTAATTCATAATCTATCGTTGGAAACTAGGAATTTGAAAAAGACGCATTTATTAGGAAAAAACAAAACATAAAGAAAAAGAAAAAACACAATAACAACACAAGAGATTAACGTGGAAACTCAAGAACCAGAGAAAAAATCACGACACACAATAATAACACAAGAGATTAACGTGGAAACTCCAAAATCAGAGAAAAAACCACGGCCGTTGTCAATAGACAACCAGAGAATAACACTATGTAAAAATTGTTACAACACATAATATACCCCAACTAATCTAGACCCCCAGTACACCGATACCCTCAAAAACAAATATTTAACTACATCTCACAACACTCTAATACAAAAGTATAAGAGAACAAAGAAAGTCAAATACAAGCTTAAAGTGTTTTTGACTGGTGCATTTTGGAATGAAGAACTTGAATATTATATATAACATTGGACTCTCATTTCCTTCACAAAACTAAGCGATGTGGGATTTCAACAAACTTTTATCCTATATATAGCCGTGGACTTCCTCTTCATTCACAAAACTAAGCGACATGAGACTTCTTCAACATGTATATTTTCAACCAACCCCAACAATGTAACGCCCCAAATTTCGTAAGAATATTTGTTTAATTTATTTAAATATTATATTCGTGAATTTCTATGAATTTTGGTGGTTTGTGTTGATACCGGTGATTTTGTGGAATTTCAGTTATTTAATTAAATAATAGTATATATTATGGAATATAATGTGTTATTATTTATTTAAAATAATATTAGAGAAATTAAGGGTAAGACGGTAATGTTGAGGGGATTAGTGGAGGATAATATGATAAACGAAGATTAATGCCCAAACAACTAGGTTTAACAAAAGAGAAATTAGAGGGTTTTGAAATCAGAATTTTTGGCAACCCTAAGGGGATTAAAGAGCTGAGGAAAGGAGGCTAGATTGAGGAATCAACCGTAGGAACCCGAAAAACGAAGAATCGCTGCTGGAATTTCGAGGTATGGGGGGTAATCCGGGTTGATGTATTTGATATGGGTTTAAGGTAGAGGTAGCTATGTGTTTTCGTTTTCTGATGATTTCGTATGGATCTGTGATGAATCTGTTATGTGTTTTCGTGATCTGATGTGTGGGATTTTTGTAATGAATCTGGTGTAAATTGCTGTATTTTGATGTTGAACGATTGGTGATGCTGTGATGAACTTTTGAGTAATCAGATCTGTAGATCGAACCTAATAATAATCAAATTCAGACTTAGTAATTAGGTATAATTGATGTAGATGATGAAGTAAGATGAACAACATAGATCTGGGATGAATCGAAGATGATTTGAGGTTGTTTCTGGTAGATCGAAGGTGCCGGGAAGAGGGATTTTGCGTTCAGATGCAAAATCTGAGTTTTGGAGGAGTCTCTGGTGATACGCGTAATAGGGAAGGCAATACGCGTAATGGGGACACTCCCAAGGTGATACGCGTACCGTACGCACCTGTCCCCAAGGGCTGACACGACCCTCTGATGATACGCGTACGATACGCGTAGGGAAGTTGGGCAATACGCGTAGCATAAGGCCATATGCGTATGGGAGACTAAGGGAGAAATGGAATACGCGTAAGGGTGATGCATTACGCGTAAGGAGATCTGAAGGATAATTGAGGGTGAAGAGGGCAATACGCGTAAGGGTGGGCTTGGAATTTGAGCCATACGCGTATCAGGGTGGTCAATACGCGTATGGGCAGGGGCATGGGCAGATTTTCCCGTTTTTACGATTTCTGTCCTGACTTCGCTTGTAACGAGGTTTCTTTGAGACATAGGGCTAGGATGAGATAATATGACACTAGTAATCTAGTAATGATGATGAATAGAATAAAAATCGGGACTTTTAATGTGACGATTATAACATGAGGAATTGTGAGATCTAGTGACAAATCGTGACTAGTAAGAAGGATGCTTGGAGATTAGAATAAGATGAATTGTGATGAATGTGAAGTGACGTTGTTTTATGATGTCTTTTGACGAAATGTGACGCCCTTGTGGGACTTTTACTATGATAAAAATGATGTTTTATTCGTGAATGTTTGTGGGTAGAAAATGGTGTTACAAACAATCTCCACCTTGATTGAAAATAATACATAAGCTTTCATTGTCTTCACCAATAATCATACTCCACCATAAAAAGTATTAAAATGTATATTTTCAACCAACCCCAACAATCTCCACCTTGATTGAAAATAATACATAAACTTTCACTGTCTTCATCGGTAATCATACTCCACCATAAAGAGTATAGTCACTTAAAACTACACCACTCCAAAAATTTTCAAATTGTCTTCACCGACAATCATAGTTTTAAAAACTATCATACTCTCTCATGAAAAATATATTTCAGTTGAAGATAAACCACTTCAAGAATTTCACATTGTCATCACCGATAATCATATATTTTATCATGAAGAATAAATTTAACTTGAAGGTAAACCACTCCAAGAATTTTACATTGACAATCATAGTTTTAAAAAACTATCATACTCCACCTAAAGAAGAGTATATTTCACTTAAAGCTAAACTACTTCAAGAAATTTCACATGTCGAAAATCAGGTTGAAACATTATGGTGCAACTACCTTGTTGGCAGGAAGCTCTTCAACCACCGGCATAATCTAGCACTTTGTGTAATCTTGATTGTATCAACACATATTTGACTTGAACTTTCCACAAGTAAAAAAAAATCCTTCCATAAATTTTCTCTAGCCCAAACTGCATAGCAGAATTTTCGACTGCAGCTCAACAACTCTTTCACAACATTACCCTTCTTTTCTGATATGGAAGATAAGCTTAACAACTCTTTCACAACATTACCCTTCTTTTATGATGTGGAAGATCAGACAAAACTGCAACCACATAGCATACTAAGAACACTTATCCCCGGATCGAACCAAAAGCTCTGATACCAGTTGTTAGGAAAAAACAAAGCATAGAGAAAAAGGAGGAACACAATAACAACACAAGAGATTAACATGGGGACTCCAAAACCAGAGAAAACCCATGACACACAATAACAACATAAGAGATTAACGTGGAAACTCCAAAACTAGAGAAAAAACCACGATTGTTGTCAATAGACAACCAGAGAATAACACTATGTAAAAATTGTTGCAACACATAATATACCCTCAACTAACTCAGACCCCCAGTACACCGACACTACAATAGCATAAGAGAACAAAGAAAGTCAAATACAAGCTTAAAGTGCTTTTGACTGGTGCATTTTGTAATGAAGAATTTGAATCCTATATATAACATTGGACTCCCATTTCCTTCACAAAACTAATCGATGCGGGACTTCAAAAAACTTGTATCCTATATATAGCATTGGACTCCCTCTTCATTCACAAAACTAAGCGATATGAGACTTCTTCAACATGTATATTTTCAACCAACCCCAACAGCATTCACATTACATTTGATTCCACCACTCGCCGATTTGCTCCATTTGGTTAAAGGTCTTACTTAAAAAGAGTGAAAAGGTACAATTTTCATATTCTTTACCACCCTCCGAGATTAAAGCAAGTCACTTGCTCTAATAAAAACGACCTCTTGTTGTTCAGTAATATTATTCCAACTTTTATTGTTTCTTTACTTCCAAATGCTTTAAATGATATTAACAAGAAAAAAACACAATCTTCACGAGAAAAGTTTTTAATAATGTTGAAGAAAATGGTAAAGACATATGGCACGTTGTGTACTACACCCTCTGTCCCATATTATAAGCAAAAGTAACTTTTTAGATACATTGAATAATTAATGTATCTAGTCTATATATAGGTCAGATACATTAATTATTCAATGTATCTAAAAAGTAACTTTTGCTTATAATATGGGACAGAGTAGTACTTCATAAATCACTAAGTAAAAAAGGCGTGATGTTTGATATTCCTTCACTTTTTTCCAAATATAGGGGCATTTTTCACTTGGATCCAAAAAGTATCAAAACCAATTATGATCAAACAGTTATTGTATCATATGAGGGATTTCCAAAATGGCCAAGAACATCACCAAACTCAACTTGAGCCATGAGATATGACCATGGCAATATGCCTTGCTGAAAACTGCCAAGGCAAGGCAGATTTTGGAGTTTTGCTCGATTTACTCAAATTTTGCAAGGGGCAAGCAACTCTATCCATCTGAACACCTCAAGGGGGGACCAAGGAGGAACCAACTCTGATCCCAAGCCTCCCAAGTCTTTGGAACCAAAAATAGCATGCCAAACCTATAAATCCCTAAAAGAGGGACAAGACTCCAATTTTGGATTGGAGCATTTAATGGATGCACCAAGGTGGCATGGACTGACACATTTGCAACTGAATTCAGTCAAGAATGATCCAACAACTAGGGAACCACAACTTTGTGCTCTAACCTCTAGTCAATGGCTAGAGGAGACTTGGATTCTCATTTGCCAACATTGGCCAAACCTCTGCTGCAGTTGTCATTCACTATTGCTTGCAAAACAAACTTACTCTACTATAAATAGAGCTCATTTGTGCTCAGTTTGAGTACACCAAAGCCATCAAACAGATGCTTTCCTCAAAATCACCTTCTCACTTCCAATTTTGCCTTCTAAGGCAAGTCACTATCGGGTTTTGAGTTTGAGAGCAATTCCAACCAAACCAATCACACACACACCTCATAAACATCATATAGAAGTGATCCAAACACTCACATAACATCTGGAACACCAAAATCACAAAATCACCAGCCAATTGCTCAAGCCTTTGACAGATTTGCAGTTGGGGTACCATCTTAAGTTCCAGATCATTTCAATCCATTCCAAGCATCCAGACACACTCCATAACACCTAGGGAACCTGTCCATAACCTTGGAACCAAGCTGTAACACCTCTAACACAAAACACGATCACCAGCTGCAAGTGGTAAGCTGAGCTCTTCTAACTCTATGATCCATGCAATTTTTGCTGCACAATAATTTGGCCATATGTTCATAATCATGCATGAAGTGTTTTCCCTCAATCAATTGCATTGTTTGAATCGTGTATGGAATTTCTGAACCTTCATGCAGAATTTAGGGTTCTTGAGGTTTCTCTTTGATTTCTTATTCCATGCTTAAAATAAATGAAATTAAAGACCATATACATGATCGCGAGGTTGAAACGAGTAGATTGATATGTAGATTACATGATATAATCAAGTATTCAGTGAGATTGGATAGAAAACGCAAATCTGCAGAAACAGGGGGTGACGCGTGTTCTTGCCATTGTTCTTGGCGCCGTTTTTGAAAATTCAAATATTTGAATTTTGTGATTTTATTTAATTGATTCAAAAATTAATTTCTCTCTGAGTTTTAATGATTTTGAGTTGATTCTTTTTTTAATAATTCACAAAAATGTTAAAATATTTTATTTTACCAAAAAATCCCAAAAATATTATTTATTTCATATAATTGATATTTTTGCCAAGAATTAATATTTTAATTGTTTTTGACATTTAAAATATTTTTTCCTTCTTGATTTTGCAAATTTTTATGATTTCTAATCATTTTGTAGGTCAAAACATGATTTTTGAAACATTAATCTAAGATCACAAATTGTTTTCCACATATTAAACAATTTTGATAATTTTATTGAATTTTTTATTCAATTAAAATACATTTTGGAAACAAACTAGGGTTTTGATTAATTCAACCCTCATCAAACCTTTTAAAAGCACTTTGGGCCTCTAATAGAGTGTAAGACCCAATCCTTTGTAAATACAAACCTATTTTGGGCCTCAAATGTTGTATAAGTCCCGTTGTATTTCAAAAGTTCGGCGCGATCATCACCCGTTTAAAATAAACCATCTGGGTCTCTCCTCGAGCTATAAGACCCATTCAAAATCATTTTTGGGCCTCTAATAGAGTGTAAGACCCAACCCCCCTTTTGAAACCAAAAACTTTTGGGCCTCAGTCATTGTATAAGACCCACGGTGTTTTCAAAACCTCGGCGCGATCGTCGCCCTTTTCAAAATTAATCATCGGGCCTACCCTCGTGTTATAAGCCCCATTATTTTTCTTTAAACACTTTTGGGCCTCTTGAGAGAGTGTAAGACCCATCCCCTTTGTACATAAAACCTTTATTGGGCCTTAGTCACTTGTATAAGTCCCTATACAAAACGACAGTGCGATCACTGATAAAACCCTGGGCCTCTCCTTGAGCTGTAAGCCCCAACAATCTTTTCAAAGCACTTTCTCCTTTGATTTTGAATATAATATTGTTATCAAAGCTTTCTTTGTTGAACAAACTAACAAAACAGCATGGAAGCTCTACAACCGAGTAAGTATTTACCCGCTTTCATTTACTGCTTTCATATGTATATAACTGTATTGTGGGGCTGTTTCACTGTAAGTCTTCTTTCACAAACTCATATCAACTGTGTAATAATAGTATAGATATTTAGAGTTTCCCCGGCAACTACGTCTAGAACTAGGCAAAACCTCGTCTCTTTACCTCCGACGTTCACCCGGATATACCTTAACCCTGAGAATTTTCTTTTACAACAAATTTAGATAACTAGATCTAAGAAATCTCCCCCTTGAACAGTTCATATACAGAAGGCTAATGTTCCAAGTGAAACCCCTTCTGGAACTGTTCATCAGCCTCCTCTTGGGCTTAGTACAAGGACCCACAGGCTTCCTAAAAGCATCCCCACCTCCTCTTGGGCGTTGTACAAGGACTCGGCGGCTTCTTCGAAGTTTTCACAACCTCCTCTTAGGCTTTGTGTAATGATTCTTTCCCCGGGAAGATAGCCTCCTCTTGGGCTTAGTACAAATTGTCCCTCGGCTTCTTAAAAGTTTTCTCGCCTCCTCTTGGGCTTCGTACAAATTGTCCCGACGACCTCCTAGAGGTATAGGAACAGAAATTAGTCATCTTAATAGAACAGTCTTTCAAAGAGTCTAGATCTCACTACTACTGTTTCTTAAGCATAGTACAAAAGATAAGACCCGTAGACTTGGGCAGTCTCAATACCCTTCGGATTCCCCGTTTCCTTAAAGAACAGGAAATAATCCCGGTCCTCAGATCAAATCCATGAGTACAACATTACCCATATAAGAACTGATTTTATCTTTTAACCAACATACTGGACCTGTCACTAAACTAAAACAGTAATCCTAGCCTCCTCTTAGGCTCCGTACAATGATTCTCCCCAGCAGAGTTAATCTTTTAGCCTCCATCTCGGGCTTCGTACGAGATACAAAAACACTCTCTTGTTGAATATAATAGACTCTCTTGTTAAGTCAAACCCTTTTAGCCTCCGTCTTGGGCTTTGTACAAGACACATACAAAACACTCTCTTGTTGAGTATAAAGAGACTCTCTTGTTGAGTCGATCACCTTTAGCCTCCATCTCGGGCTTCGTACGAGATACAAATCACTCTCTTGTTGAGTATATTGAGTCAAACCTTTAGCCTCCGTTTTGGGCTTCGTACAAGACACATACAAAAGCACTCTCTAGTTGAGTCAACCCCTTCAGCCTCTCTCTCTCGGGCTTCGTACGAGACATATAAAAGCATCATCTTGTTGGGTCACTAGCCTCCTCTTAGGCTTTGTATAAGAAAACCCCAGTTGAGTCAATCAACCTTTTAGCATCAAAGATATGCCTCGTTCACAGTATACAAACATCAACAAATCCTTTCCTCTCCATCTAATTGCTGTAAGCGGCAAGCCTCTGGATTATTTACATCCACGCCATTGTCCCTCTTTTAGCATGAGAAATTCCTAAGGAAAGATGGCATTGCTCTAAACTGAGTTAAAGTCTTCCCCTTCAGGTTAAAAATCCCCTATAAAGGAAATTATGGCATTGCTGGATTCACATATCCCGGTTAAAGTAATTCTCCTTTATAACCAGTCACCCAACAGTTGTGACAAACAGATCAAATATCCCTTTTAGAGATGATAAATTCTCTCTAAAGTCAACACCCTTTTAGCTTCACATCTTGGGCTTCGAACAAGATACAAACCACCTTCAGCTTCATGTCTTGGGCTTTGAACAAGACACCAAAACACTGTTTCCTCCCATAGAATAGGAGGAACTACGATCGCTCTGATTTCCCTGTTTCCGTAAACGGGAATACGTAGGCATAAGATTGAAATAAAAATCTTAGCGAGCACACCACATCAAAAACCTCTGGCTACAAATCCTCACATATCCATCAAAACATCCGAGTCCGTATCCCCCACCAAAAGTCTAAACTCGATCAAAATAAACCTAAGAGAGGCCCCCCCACATTGATCGCATCTGTGAACTAACAGTTTTGACTATTTAACCTCAGTTTGCAAAGCAGGGTTAGTTGGAGACATCTATTTCCCTTCCTTCATCAGCTCCAATAGGATAAAAAATGAATCTACCTGTAGTACCCTCCCAGAGCGACAGTGCTTAAAAACCACGTCCAAAATCGCTCGCTACAACTGGAAAGATAGAATTGAAAGTTTCTTTCTTGGTTATGATGTAGATCTTCGGGATCTTGTAGTCGAAAATATCGGATATGCGACAAGCCAAATGGAATAACAAGTTCAATGAGAATTCGAATCTATAATTTGAGTATTAATCAATACAATTAAATTCACTTAAGTTTGTGCAATTTTCAATGACTTATAAAGAGTAAACCAAAATTGACAATTTCACAAACAGTTTGTGAGCGATCAATTTATCGAACACTTGGTGTGCAAAACACCCCACGTGTTAATTTCTATGTAAATGTAGTGCATAATTTTTCCAATTACAATCAAAGTGATTGTAATGAGTTTTCAAATCAGATTTTCAGCACTACACTATGACAGAATTTCATCGATAAATTAATTTTGCATAAACGTAAACAATTCAAAATTAAAGAGATAGGGAAAAAGAGAACAACTACGAATTTGTGTAGGCAGTTCCCCTTTCATCCTCACTTCGGGTACGTCTACCCCTAATTCTAAACCTAGAATTGAGATATGTATTATCTTGTTGCAAATGTTTTTACAAGAGAAGCCCTAGTCACCACACACTCAAGAATACATGTTGATGTTGATACTATGCCTTCTCTCCCTTTGATTCAAGTCGAATCAAGTGCCTCGAACGTGTTGAATAGACCTCCGTTTACCACTACTAGATTGAATGAACCCACCAGTCTTCAATCACCTTCGCTCGGCTGATTTCAATCACACATAGTTCGATCCCAAATATTTCTTACACAATCCTCCTATTATCACTACTAGATTGAACGAACCCACCGTTTTTCAATCACCTTCGCTCGACTGAATCTATGAAGCAAATATTTGTCTAAAAACCCTCAAATCCACACGATCTTGAAGGACAAAACCCTAACGGTTTTATTCAAGAAAAACCCCACCGAAAACTCACCCCAAACTAGATACACAATCCTATGTTTGGACGTTATCACCTCAATGATGCAAAATATCAACAAAAATTGTTATGTGTAATTGTTGAGAAAGTGCAAGAATAAGGATGAAGATGATGAGGGAAAAATTCAGTGTATATCTTTCACTTTTTCTTGTTGTTTGTAAAATGATGGGACAAAGTGTATATATATGATCCCATGACCAACTAACAAACATAACAGTAATTTGAAATGAGAAAGATCAGAAAAATGGCAGGAAATTAGTGAACGGTCGACCTAAAAATAAAGGGGGTCGACCTGAGCAGACCCGAGAGCAAAACTGTGCAAATATTGAAGTTATGCGTCGACCAAAACAGGGTTCATGCGTCGACGCAAGCTTGCTGAAAAAATGTAAATACAAAGGCCAACAGTGTGAGTCGACCCAAGGGTCGACGCGAGCACACCTGAGAGCAAATGACTGAAAATTAGCTTTCATGAGTCGACCAGAACAGGGTTTGATTCGACTCAAACACTTTAAACTCCCAAAAACAAATTTTTGATCATAGTTTGTTCCACATAGGCTATGTTTATGCATACTTAAGACTCCCAACATGATCAAACAGACACAAGAAATATACGAGACTCTTCCTATATGTATAGACACGTGATTTTGGGATATTTGTACATTGTGAAGTATGAATGCAAGTTATGACGCGATGATATTGTCCAAATTACAAAGTACCAGCTAATACACGTTTTGACGTCATTAAAATAAAGACTAAGTATTAAGACACCTTGCCCTCACACGCACCTCCAACTTCGCTTGAAATTCTTGATCCATCGTGGCCCCCAATTGATCTTCAGTTTCGTTCATAATTTCTACATCGTCTTGAATTTTTAAATCCACCACGCCAAATACATGTATATTTTACCAGCGAAGCCTATCCCTAAGAAGATTCAATTTGGAGCTTAACACAAAAGCTGCATCCCCAACCACTGTAAACGACTTCCATTCTCTCTACATGAATGGAAGAAACTCCGGATGCTCATACCAACATTCAAATACTTTGAACGGCTTTGGACCCCAGTTTGTATTTCTAGCCTTCAACCAAACCGGCCTGTGATCTGATACATCTTTTTCCCCCACATGTTGAGTAACGGTATTCCAAGAATTCGCCAAGCCTGTTGAAATTAAAAATCTGTCTATTCGAATCTTGCAACTACCAATTAAATTAAAATAGGTGAACTTATTTCCGGTTGTTAGAAGATCAACAAGATCCATAAATTCAATGAAAGCCCCAAATTCTTCCATTTCCACCCCCATTGGTTTGAACCCTCCTCCTCACAATCTCATCTTGATTTTTAATCGCGTTAAAGTCACCTCCAACAACCCATTCCCCTGAATTGAGTTTCTCCTTCCACTCTAATAACTCAGCCCACAGGTTTTGTTTCTCAGCCAGAAAACATGACGAGTACACATTGACAAAATATCAATTCATACCTCTCCACAAAACATTGAGTCCCATAAAGCCTTTGCCTTTGAAGCTGAAGACTGGACAGAAAAAGCCTTTCCTCCATATAGTTAATATGCCACCTGTTTGACCAACAGAGTCTATAGTCGACCATTCTCAATCCACCCCTCCCCACATCTTCTGCACAATACTATCCAACATTTTTCTACATTTAGTCTCTTGAACAAAACAAACATCCGCAGATCCTTTCCAAATCAACCGCTTAAATCGTCTACGTTTAATTGAGCTTCCGCATCCTCTAATATTGTAGATGACAAAATTCATTGGTTCACCATAGCTTCCTCCTTCCTAGACTGAAAACCTCTTCTATATGAATCTTTCATCTTTCTGATTAAGTCTTCGAACAACTCATCGTCTTCCTTTGCCTCTACACCCAAACTTTTTATCGTTTGCCACACCTTGCTTGGAACGTCTTCAAGACACCTTTTGATTAGATAATTTCCCTGATTCACATGCAGATTATCAATTGAATCACAATATAGAGTAGACCCCCTATAATATCTTGAATTAGAATGGCCTTCCTCCAAATGAGTTTGTATTTGACCCATGGACCGTAAATTCTTTGGTTGAATTGAGAGGGGAAGAAAATTTTCAGAATGGACAAGAGTTGAATAATACGAAGGTGAAAATGGAATTTTGAGGTTTTCATAGATTTTATTCAGTAGTTTCATTTTTCTGGGCTTAACACACACCATTGGGACCAACGGCCCACCAGTAGTGAAGGATATTGGATCAGAATCCAAATGAGACAAATTCCCAACGAGGCCCACGCTAGAAGGCCCAATCTGTAAACCCAAAAGGCCAGACTCTACAATCATGCCATTTCCAACAGCTACTACCCCATCTTTATTCCCACTTAAATCATGCACATATTCAACACAACCTACAGCTGGACACGTATGATTTGAATTTTCCTTATCGTCAGAAGTGTCCATACTATCAGAACTGACAAATCCAACAATTGGCTTTTCACAAACCCTGACTCTATCTGCCACAGCCAAAACCCTTAAGCCTAAAGCTCTAGGCTCTCCATCGTTAATCCCCCATTTATTCGTACGATCCTTAGAACTATCTTTCTTGGGCCCCGACTCCATCAACTTTCCAGAATTGCTGCCTTCTGAATTTTCGTCACCAACATCACTTTGTTCTTCATCCTCCCACCCTTCCCACGTGCCACCCACATCTTCGTCTGATTCATTATCGTCCGTTTCACTTACCACCTCCGAACTATTAGGTTCATTAATTCTCTTAGGTCCATGCATATCCTCTACCAATTTGATCCTATATATCTTTTTATTAACTTCCAGATTAAACACCTCATTCAAGTTTATGGAGAACTTCATTTTTACCAAGAACCTAGCAACATCAAATTTCATAAGGTTCTCAGTTTCAATATCAAACCTAATGTATAGACCCACCGTGCCTGCAACTAATTTGAAAAACTTCGGACACCATGCGTGACAAGGAAGGTCGTAGCAACGTAACCAGGTGAGTCTCTCATTATCCACGTCCTCCGGTGACCATGGATGACTGTCAGAGAACCACCGGGTTGCCCAACTCTTAGCCTCCTTAACCATAACTTTGATTTCACCCTCTTCCGTTTCCTCAAGCAAGCATAAGTTTGCTTCCATCGGCGTTGCCTTAATATGGGAAAAACATTTTGAGTGTAGCGCCTGTTGGACATTGTAAGTTTCCCCCGACTTTTCTACGACCCCCACATAAGCCTTTGAGAATCTTTCCATATCTTTGCTTTCGATTTTGAACTGCAAATGTGCAAATCTTGGTTTTTCCTCCACGGTGCCCCACCGACGGTAGCCCCCAACTGTATTGTTCTTGTGTCTAGGCTCCACTCCAACTTGGTCACTGCCGAAACAACTACCTCCTACCGCCTATGCATATGATAATCTGTTGCCCCTATTGTATCTTACCTCATTCTCGTATTGGAGCATGTCATTACCACACCCCTATTCTCCATGTTCCCTCTTCTATTCTCAAAACCCAGCCCCTTTGTGATTGCTCCCTGAGACTTAATGTCGTTTCACTGAAACCTTGGAATGTTCGTGTGTATTTTCTTACCTTGAATAATTATATAGCTGAATTTGACAACCATAATCCCTTCGTTCTCCACTCTTCTGAATTGAACGAAACCAAAATATTTGCCACGTTTATCCCTCTTTGCAGGAATAACCGCTTCGTTAACCAGGCCAAACGGTTTGAATACCTCGAACATCTCCCTTGCTTCCTACGAATTTGGGATTTCAGAGAAGAAAAAAGATGGGCCTGCCTCACCCTCCTCCCATCCCTTGCCTCCCCTTTGCCGTCCAGATTGATCTTATAGATATCTTTTGATGTTGTTTTCTGTGTTGAACCTCAACCCATGCATTCTTGTCCTTCCCGCTCTCTCTCTCTCTCTCTCTCTCTCTCTCTCTCTCTCTCTCTCATGTTTTGCATTTTTAGTCCTAAACTACATTGATTCATTAGCAAGCATATTCATTGTTGTCTATGGAGTATAAGCAAGCTAGCAGTATTTACTTTTCATGGTACACAAGGTTACGAAGTGTAGATTTTCGATGTTAAAAAGCACATATTTTCTTAAGCAATGAGTACTTAAAATTAATAAGAGGCACAATGGATGCTCACCCTTATCAAAAAAACCAAAGGAAAAAAAATCAAAACCATCCAACAACAAACACCAACCAAAAAACAAGAAATACCACAAATACCACCTACTCCAAAAATGCTCCGGGAATATTACATTAATCTGACAAAAAAAAAGATCCTCACTTTAAAAAAAACATTGAACCACTTCTTAAAAGAAGTAGTTTAATAAAACTTATAACAACCATAATTCTAAGGGCACTACTCTCTTTATTCGAATTTGTTGTTCTAACGAGGCTGAGACTCTTTTCTATTTATAATTTTTAATGTTTTATTATTATGAATATATTTAACTTCTGCTATTAAAAAGAGAGGATTTCTTAATACACCACATGAGTTTTTTAGGCACTGCGCGAAATTCTTTTTTTGCCCCCTGATTCCGGATGTGCACATTCGGACGCATCATTTTTTTAAAAACATTGATTTGTTCCGGATATGCAAATCCGAAATGTTTTCTCATGTGCATATCCGGAAGAAATTCTTATAACTTCGCGCCAAAGCCTTCTTCCCCCTCATTCTTAACTTTTCAGAAGGCTCTGGCGCGAAGTTATAAAAATTTCTTCCGGGTGTGCACATGATGAAACAATCCGGATTTGCACATCCGGAACAAATCAACGTTTTTTAGAAAAATAGTGCGTCCAGATGTGCACATCCGGAATCAGGGGGTAAAAAAGAAATTTTTCGCAGTGCCTTAGAAATCCATGTAGTGTATTAAGAAATCCTCTAAAAAATCACACAGTTAAAAAACTCTGCTGATTCATACTACCTCTGTCCCAAATTATAAGCCACTTTGCCAAAAAAAATTGTCTCAAATTATAAGTCACCTTACATTCCCAATACAATATAAATGACATCTTTCCCAATATACACTCAAATATTTATTATTATTTATTCTTTCAACTCTTTTAATTTCTTTCTCCTATATAATTATAAGGGACATTGCTGTAAAGTTATACATAATTTGTCTTTCCCATAAAGTAATAATTAAGTTTTTTAATTTGTGTGAAAAGCGCAAAACGTCTTATAATTTAAAACGGAGGGAGTATCATACAACCGACAGTTGTAGCTGCATGAGCAGAGAATCCATTTTTGAATAGTTAAGCATAAGAAAAGATTTGCTCACAGTACTACTACTATTTTTTAGTGAATTACTCTCTCTGT
The DNA here is from genome assembly GCA_022829125.1 of Lathyrus tuberosus. Classification (NCBI taxonomy): domain Eukaryota; kingdom Viridiplantae; phylum Streptophyta; class Magnoliopsida; order Fabales; family Fabaceae; genus Lathyrus; species Lathyrus tuberosus. Next base: position 1,255,574 of record JALAZF010000414.1, on the reverse strand, counting down.
CCCAAATTATAAGTCACTTTGCTAAAAAAATTTGTCCCAAATTATAAGTTACCTTATATTTCTAATGCAATATAAATTACATCTTCTCCAATATACCCTCAAATATTTATTATTATTTATTCTTTCAACTCTTTTAATTTTTCTCTCCTATATAATTCTGAGAGGCATTACTGTAAAATTATATATTATTTGTCTTTTCCATAAAGTAATAATTAAGTTTTTTAATTTGCGTGAAAAACCCAAAACGTCTTATCATTTGAGACGGAAGTAGTAAGGGTTATACAATAATTTGTATTGGTGTCGGTGCATGTTGTCCCTTAATGGTCCTGCAGGGCTGGATGGGCATGAACAGTTGTTGGGAAACGGGGAAGAAAACGACCCCATAGAAATAATAGAATAAAAATTACTAGTATTATTAGCCAAGAAATTCGGAAAGGAAAAGAGAATCTTAAATAAGCACTGTAAATGGCTAAATGCGATTTCTCATAACTCAGCACTAAATGATTTCCAATAATGGAAAGATTCTCTGTATAGTAAAAGTCAGAAACTGTGAACTGTGTTTGGTTTTCAAGCTCTCTTCAGTGTTTGCTTACGCGCTAACGTCCAAATCCAGCCAACAATGACCCATATGCTTGCTGAGCGTAATGTCTACTACACTACCAACGCATGCTTATCTTTTCTACAAATATAATATTTTATTTTCCTATCAATGATTGAAAATCATGACGAATAAACCAACATTTTTTCTCTCTTTACGTTTTTTTTTTAAATAAAACGGTCTTTTCCTTTTTCTCATATCTTTTGATTCTTATGGGTGAATATTATTGTTCCGAGCCAACCATTTATCCAAGACACAAAATTTAATTAAATAATATTGTAAGTACGCATCAAGGTGTTGAGAATTTAGAATACAGGGGCTCACAATTAGAGGACCTGCACTCGATCCTCGCATTTGAGAAATTATCCACCGTTAGATGTAACGGAACAGCCCACCCCATTAGGTGTTTGATCCCACAAAGAAGACTCTAACCGCCCACGTTATACAATTCCACACACTGTCATTTCATACATTTTATCATTCATACACTTAAATTACTATCTTACTCATTTACTGATTTGGATATTGAAGTATTAATATTTTGGCTAAATTATAATTTTGATCCTTCTGTTTTAGTTTACTCACGGTTTTAGTTCCCTAATTTTCTTTTTAAACAGTTTTGGTCATCCATCTTAATTTTGATCAAACTGTTCATGTACGGTCATGCACTGTTCATGTACGGAACACGTATAGTCAGCATTTTTTTAGATCAACATTGAAATGGAGGATCAAAACTGTTTAAAAAAAAAATAGAGGAACGTGAGTAATCCAAAACAGAGAAACCAAAATTATAATTTAATCTAACATTTTTTTGAAATTTCACTCTACTACATCAAAACTTAAGTTATTCGATATTCATATATTTTTAATTCTCACACACACACATAAATATATATATATATATATATATATATATATATATATATATATATATATATATATATATATATATATATATATATATAATGATACAAAAATTTAATTTAATTTGTTTTAAAGACAAATATTTATAAGGTTTTAATGCACTTTTAAGCCTCTAGTTTTACATGAGATCGATATACCAATAGAAAATGTAATGCGCAAAAACATTTAAAGGTTTGTGGGGGTTGTAACCACCTTAAATTAAAAATTGCCACGGTATGTAATTACCACAATCGTACTAGAAATGTGTATTTGAGCATGCTTTGGATGGTTACAATTGCCACAAAATTTTTGTCGCAAAATGTTATTTTGATGTATTGCGACGAATATCTACCATCTCTATACACTTATGCATCAGTTTGAACTGTTGCAATAATTAATTTTTACAACAACTTTAACAATCAATAAATTTTTTTTGGGTTAAATAATAAACTATCTGGGCACTATGAATAAATTTTAGTTTTTTTTCAACAGTTGATGTATTTAAATTATACATAGATTCATCAATTGTCAAATATATTAAAAATAATTTATTTATAATAATAACCTAATGATGTATTGCACGAGATTGAACAATATCAAAATATCTTCATAATGTTAGCCGGTCTTATAGAAACACCTTATTAATTAGCCTCTACCTAGAATATTAGAGTCAATTTCATAGTGTGAGGGACACCGAATTAATTAGCCTCTACCTAGAATATGCATTTGTTTTTGTGTGTTACTACCTCCGATTGTTTAAGTGTTATTTTTTTATTTTTTCCATATATTAAAAAAGTTATTCTCTCAGTTTTTTTTAATTGTTATTTTTTTATTTTTAATACTTATCTAAAAACTCAATAATTTTTGTTATTTTTTAAATTATGATTTTTCTTTTGTCTATAATACCCCTAACTTTTAATTATTTTAATATACTTTTTTCTCTCTCCATAATAAATAGTTAAGGGTAATTTTGACAAAACTATAATCATTACTACCTTGAACTTTGAAAATGACAATTAAAAAGAAATATAATTTTTTTATAAAAAAGACACTTATAAAGGAACGGAGGGAGTAATCATTATTGTTACTTTTTAAATAATAATTCTCTTTTTACCTATAATACCCTTAATTATTTATTACACTCATTTCATTTTTTCTCTCACTATAATAAATATATAGGGGTAATTTTGACAAAAGTGCAATTAATGTTACCTTGAACATTGCAAGTGACAATTAAAAAAGAACAAATTTTTTTCAAGAAAGTGACACTTAAAAAGGAACGGAGGGAGTAGCTAATTCATGTCTAGATTTTGATATCATGATTTTCACATTATTCCAATTTTTATGAAAAACAGTAAAAACGCACTAGGATCTATGATGTCGATTCTTGTCCGATTTTCGATCTTGTTTCCAATTGTTCCCTTATCTCTTCCTTCTTTCTTATGTGTATCTTTGATTATGAAAACACTACTACAAAATACACATTCGGTAACATAATATTACTACGGTCATGCCTTCCACCATTATAATATCTGAAATTGGATGCGCTTAATGCTTATTTATTTTTTTGAAAGTTATTTAATCACGGTTGATAGACACAACTGTGGTGATAAAGTGAGTGATACAAGGTTCGAATCCTGACAACTAATTTTTTTTTCATTTTTTCTATTACAAAAAACGTGTGTCTCTTAAGTTCATAAATAAATAAAAAATTGAAGATTATTTAATCACGTGTTTAATTTGTAACCATTGTAATATTATCTGTACAACCTTTACTCTTCCCGAAAGAGTGAAACACTCTTCCCAACTATAATGATGATTGAAAATTTTCTTAATTTTTCAAGACGGTCACAATGTCATTCAAGAATATCAACCATTTGAAGCAATCATTGCAAGCATTAAATCATCAGATGTTTCATCTTCAACCTCTTCTATAAAGGCATAGTTTTATATAATGAATTTCCACTTCTTCAAAACTATTCTTCTTAACTTCATATGGCAACATAAGTTCTCCATCCGAGAATGCTAACAAAAATATCTCAACTGAAGTCACCACAATACAACACCATGATCAGTAGTCAACTAAGGAGGTCCAACCATCTGGATCAACTGCTGTCAGGGATACACTGAGGGTTAGGAAGGTCAAGAAGAAGAAGAAGCTGAAGAAGAAGAAGAAGAAAAAGGTGTCCAAGAAGATTTGTTACTATGATTCTGACGAGGGTAGTGGGAAGAGAGTCATAGATTATGAAGATTCCTATGCTGCTAGGGGATATTATTCCGACATTGACAAAATTATGTAATGAAATTATTTATGTACTTTTCCCTTTTGGCCATTTTAATGAAATTATTTATTATTGTTTTATATAGTCTTTCATTTATGCACTATTATTGTATTAAAAAAATAGTACAAGCCAACAAAAATAACAACAACAATCACAACAGTAATGAAAAATAACAATAACAATAATTAATAACTCTCTCACCATTGGGTTGATAAATAAATAAAAAATTGAAAGTTATTTAACCACGGTTTTACTATAGAACCGTTGTAAAAGTTTAAAATTATATCACAAATTTTCTTTCTAACCGTGATGAAAAGTGATATATTATATCACGATTTTTCTTTCTAACCGTGATGAAAAGTGATACTTTTTACTATATAAGCGAAAGTATCTATCGTTCAGTAAATAACAGTCATTTCTCTCAAATGAAAACCCTAACATATTTCACTCTTCTCTCTCATAACATAACCCTAACATCCATGTCACTCTTTAAACTTTCTTAAACCTTCAGATTCGTCTTCACCAATCATTATGATACTCTTTAATCATATTTCAGGTTCGTTCATTAAACTTGTGCTTCGATTTCGTTTACATTTCTTGTTAAAAATGGGTTCTCATTTTTTTTATTTGGTGAATGTTCTCATTTTTTCAAATTCGTCTTCACCATCTTAACAAAGCGTATACTTTGGCTATGATACATATGGTTTGTGTAGCTATGAAGAAAAATACAAGAATTATTAAGCTATTGTGTTAACTTCATTCACATTGTACTTATTCTTCATAACTTCATAAACTAGATGAAAATCATAATTTGTTCCTGATCCACGATTAGTTTAAAAAAAAGTTGCGTTCTTTAAACATTACATAATATCTTGTGTTGTTGTAAGTTGCTATTGTTATTCTTGAACCTTATTTTGTTGTATGTTGTTGTGTTGTAGATAAATGTTGTTGTATGCTGTTGTTGTTGTTGATTAATGTTTTAAGAACAAGAACAAAACATTCCCAAGTCACAAGAAAGAAGCTTATTGTGACTTAGGAATGTTTTGTTCTTTAAATTCTTAAAACATTACATAATATCTTGTGTTGTTGTATGCTGTTGTATGAAGTTGAGTTTATTATATGCTATGTAGATTGTTTGTTTCACTAACCTTTCACTAAAAATACATTTCATTTAAATTGACATAGAAACTTATAATCTGAAAATTAAGTTGTATTTGAAAACCAACTTATATCAATAAATGTTTTCCGAATTGCATCTGTCTAATCGTTCATCTCACGCTATTTAACATATAGAATATGGGTCAATAACCTGAGTCCTTCATCACATTCATATCTTCTCTTATAGTTTAATTTGAATAACAACAATTTATTGATATTATTCAAATTAAACTAGAATAAAAGGAATTGATGTCATGAAGGACTTAGACCATTAAACCACATTCTATATGTTAAACATCGTGAGATGAACGATGAGACACATGCGATTCGGAAAACAGTGGCTTGTTTAAGTTGGCTTTCAAGAATAGTTTAATTTTCAGATTATATACTTCTTCATCAATTTGAATGGTTGTATGTTGTTGTGAGGTCTATTGAAAAACAAGCAATCTATATATTATATAATAAACTTTGGGTATTTTCAACAATGGTTATTTATATTATCCGTTATGAAATGATTTTTACCTAAATGTATATATCACAACGGTTAGTTATGGCAAACATGATCATATATAGCACGCTTTCAGGTTTTCTACAACGGTCATAATATTGTTATTGTAAGTAACACATATACAACCACACCCTACGTAACAACGACAGGTCACACATGATGTTATCCCTTTTCCAACCGTTGTTATATGTTTTCCGTAGTAGTGAGATACTTTTTGTGTATTTGTCAAAAAAATGAGAAGGAATGAGAAAAGTGTTGTTGTTTTTCTAAAGGTCCCTATTTATAGGCATCTTATAACAACAATCACATTTCATCCCAAGAGTCATGTCTAAACATCCATGAAGAGAGGGAAGAGGGATTTAAATTTTGAAACCCCATTGTCTTATTATCCATCAACCCAAATAATTATCACATTAGGGTATCCTTTATTTAAGCCAAACTTTTAATTACATTAGTCATAATTCTTGGATTAATAAATTAATCCAACAGTCTCCCACTTGACTCATGTGGAAACTTGATGTTTCAATATTATACCATAATTGTGCACAATTTAAGCACCAAGTCATTATCTTTAATGAATTCAAATGATCGGATCATGGCGGTCACAAATTATTCATCAACCTGATTCCTTCCATGTATCACGAATCAATCAAATTCAAATCACTTTAAAGGATACAATAATGCCTCTTTCATGTGTTTACAAAGACACCCTTGTCATCACATATTAATAATAATATATGCACCATAATATGGATAACAAAACTCAACAGAAACATAACCTTAATTGACTTTACAAGTGTCATATAATACAAACATTGAACTACACATGTATATATACAAATCATATTATAATGTTAACAAGGACTTTTACATAATGCCCATCCTTTATATATGGCCAACAAATGTCTTGGGTGGTAAACCTTTAGTTAACGGATCCACTATCATTAAATTTGTACCAATATGTTCAAATGACACTTTTGTTTCTGCACGTCTTCTTTCAGTGATAGTACTTCAATTCCATGTGTTTAACACCTTTGGAATATTTATCATTCTTAGAGAAAAAGACATCTGCATAATTATCACAATAAATCCTTAGCGGCCTAGCTATACTGTCTACAATACCAAGCCCTAAGATGAAGTTCCGCAACCAAAATGATTGAATTGTGTCCTCAAAGTATGCCACAAATTTTGCCTCCCTAGTAGAGGTAGCAATGAAGGACTGCATTCCACTCTTCCATGATATTGCTCTTCAAGCCAGAAGAAAAACATACCTAAATATGAGTTTCTTGAGTCCACACATCCTGCAAAGTCTGAATCTAAGTAGCCAGCCACTTCAAGTTGATATGATCTTCTATAAGTGAGCATGTAATCTTTGGTGCCTTGTAAGTACCTAAGAACTTTCTTTGCAACTTTCCAGTGATCCATTCCATGATTACTTTGATATCGGCCCAAGATACCAACGGTAAAACTTATATCCGGTCGAGTATATGTTTGAGCATACATCAAGCTCCCAACCACTGATGCATATGGAATAGACTCCATTTCTTTTTGTTCTAATTCATTTTTAGGACATTGCATTTGACTAAACTTGTCCCATTTCTAAATAGGAACTATCCCAACAGAGCATTTATCCATTCTAAATCTCTCCAATATTTTATTTATATAGCCTTTCTGAGACAATCCCAATAGTCCTTGTGATATATTACAGAATATTTCTATTCCTATCACATATGATGCCTCACCCATATCCTCTATTTCAAATTTACTAGAGAGAAACTTCTTTACATCATGTAACAAATCAAAATCATTGGAAACAATAAAAATATCATCAACATATAAGACCAAAATTATGAATTTGTTTCCACTGACCTTCATATAGATACAACGATCTATGATGTTCTCTACAAAATCATAATGTGAAACAATATTTTTAAATTTAAGATACCATTGTCTGGAAGCTTGCTTTAGTCAATATATTGACTTCTTTAATTTACACACTAAACTTTCTTTTCCCGTAGTAGAAAACCCTTTAGGTTGAGCCATACACACTTCTTCCTCTAATTCATCATTTAGAAAGGCGATATTCACGTCCATTTGGTGAAGCTCTAAGTCATAATGAGACACTAAAGTAAAAATAATTCTCAAAGAGTCCTTCTTTGAAACAGGAAAAAAAGGTTTCTTTATCGTCAACACCATCTTTTTGAGTGAAATCTTTGGCGAAAAGTCTAACTTTATATCTTTCAATATTGCCTTTCGAGTCTTGTTTGGTCTTAAAGACCCATTTACAACTAACCCATTTGAACCTTTAGACAACTCAACTAGATCCCATACATTATTGTCATCCATTGATTTTAACTCTTCTTTCATAGCATTGATCTAATTTTCAAAATTGTCACTTTCTATGGCTTGTGTGAATGAGACTGGATCCTCATCAATCCTCAAGTCACATTCATTTTCAAGTGAATAAATAACATAATCTTTCGAAATAGCTGGTCTTATTTGCTTTTCAGACCTTCTTACTGTTATTTCTTGTGTTTCTTCATTCACTTATTCTTGCTCATTTGTGACTTGCACATTATCAACCAGTTCACCAACTATATGTTTATTTGCGGGTTTTGAATATTAATTTATTGTCTATGTGTGTTGTATGATGGTACCACAAACAGAGGGACAACAACCTGAGAAGAGTCTTTAGGCGAAGAGGATTCTTCACGAGTCTCCATAATATCCACTTTATGTGATTTCTCACTCCCACTGATCTGTCCATTTTCAATAAACCGAGCATTACAAGACTCAATTATTCCCATACTATGATTAGGACAATAAAATCTATACCCATTTGATTTTTCAGGATACTAATGAAAAAAGCACTAATGGTTCTTGCTTCAAGCTTCTTTTCATGTGGATTATACGTCCTTACTTCAGCTTGGCATCCCCAAATATGAAGATGTCTTAAACTAGGTTTCCTTCCTGTCTATAGCTCATAAGGAGTCTTAGGAACTGCCTTTCTAGGAATCCTATTAAGCAAATATGCAGCGGTCCTTCATGCATAAGTCCACAATGATAATGGTACATTATTATACTTTAACATTGACCTAACCATATTCATGAGAGTCCGATTTCGCCTCACAACCACACTATTTTGTTGTGGTGTGCCAGGCATAGTATATTGTGCACATATGCCATAAATTTCGAGAAAATTTGCAAATGGACCTGGACATTGTCCTTTCTCATTATATTTTCCATAATATTTACCACCTCTATCAGACCTCACTATCTTTATTTTCCTATCCAATTGTCTTTCCACCTCATTAATGAATACTTTTAACATGTCCACTGATTGATATTTTTCATGCAATAGATACAAGTAACACTAACGTGAGAAGTCATCAATAAAAGTGATAAAATAATTTTCTCCTCCCCAAGAGGGAACATCGAAGGGACCACAAATATCAGTGTGTATCAATTCAAGGAGTTCACTGCTTCTTGTAGACAAATTCTTAGATATTTGTTTGGTGTGTTTTCCTTTAATGAAATCCAAACATATATTCCAATCACCAAAATCCAATTGAGGTAATATTTCACTTTTCATCAACCTCATTACTTTTTCTTTAGATCTGTGACCTAATCTTTGATTCCATAAATAAGCAGAACTCTCATTATATGTACTTCGCTTACTACCAACAACATGTTCAATATTACACATAGATTCTTTAAAATTAACATCATGATTAAAATGATATAAACCATCAACTAAAACCCCAAAACCATAATAGTATGAATCTTTAAATAAAGAAAATACATTGTTTCCAATCCTAAAATTAAAATTCAATCCATCCAACTTTGCAACAGAAACTAAATTCCTAGCACATCCAGGTACATAAAGACAACTTTTTAGATCTATATGATATCCAGTATCTAAGATCAATCTATACGTCTCAGTTCCCTCTATTTGTTCCTTCATTTTGTTTCCCATAAAAAGAAAATTTTCACTTCCTTTTATGGGTTGGATCAAAAGAAATCCCTGCATAATATGTAACACATGAGTAGTCACACCCGAATCAAGCCACCAAGTATTATTTGGTACTTCAATAAGATTTGATTCAAAATGTATGGAAACATAAAACATACCTTTCTTTTCGAACCACATCTTCCTTTTAGGACAATCCTTTTTGATGTGTCCATTCTCCTTGCAGAAATAACACTTCTTTTCCTTTTGGACTCCACCCTCATTAACCTTTAAAGGAGCTTTGCCCTTCTTCTTGTCTTTTTTGTCGGGTTTGACCTTACTACAACTGGCTCCATCATGAGTCGTGAGATGAACAAAATGACCTTTCATCTTATTTAGTCTCCCTTCTTCTTGAACCGACATGGCCTTAATTTCTTGAAAGTTCCATTTTTCTTTGTTGGTGTTGTAATTCACCTGGAACTGTCCAAACTCAGGAAGAAGAGAGTAAATGATTAACTGTACAAGAAAAGATTCATTCACATATCCATACCTAAAGACTTCAACTTTGCTGCCAAATTTCCCATTTGAGTCACATGATCATGAATGGGTTGAGACCATTCAAACTTTTTAGTCGTCAACTCACTCATCAAATTCCCCACAACAAATTTGTCAGTAATTTTAGAATTTGAATACTCTTTCACATTTTTCATAAATTCCCTTACATTTTCAGTGTTGGGTATAGATGGCTTAACATTTTTAGCCATTGTCATTCTCATCAAGTTCATATACAAAGTGTTGGACATTTCTCAAGCCTAAAAGATCGATGCTAAATGAACATACTTTAATGAAGAATTAATCATACTCAAAATAACATGCATGTCTATCTTTAGATATACAAGCAACAAATATATTATTAAACACTTTAACTTCATTAATTATAAGTCATGATCCTTCTTTGGAGGATCTATATATGCCGTATAATAATAAGTACCATTTTACATAATGTGTTATCTGTATAGCATCAAATCAAAATTCATTTGCAAAATTTTGAATTACAGTCTTTAATGAAAATTTAATCACTTTGGTGATTAACAAATTTCTAATAATAATTCTAAAACACTTAATTATAAAAAAAATTATGCACCTTATATATAATCATTATAATATTATTCTATAGTTTAATATATACATAATATATGCATATAGTGAATTAAAAATCCAAGTAACATTCATATAACATCATATTGGTCTGTCTGGAATAAAAATTTTCATTTCCTTAAAAATATAGAGAATTACATAACAGAACCAGGATCTTTTCTGAAAATGAAATCACATGACCATATGAATAACAATAATATATATAATTTATGTGTTACTTAAGTATGTTCATTGCACTGACACCAGACGATGTTTTAAGACTTAATTAACAATACCATATATATTGTACAACATTCAAAACGTTATTGGGAGTATGTTTCATATGTCAATGTATTTACCATGAATATGAGTGCAATGCTTTATTTCAAAATTATAACAACTAGTGGGATACCCGTGCGGACGCACGGGTTCCGCTGCGGACCTTTGAATTTGAACAAATATATTTTGACAGAGAAAAATTTAAATTCACAATTTTTAAAGGATAGTGTTAATAAAAAAATGTAATATCAAATATTGATAAGTCACAAAAGGTTAGACAGACAAAAATTCAAATTATGAAGATAAAAGATGTTAGGTATATGAAGCCATTAAGAAAAATAAAAAGCACAGAAGAAAATTGTATGTTAAATTAAAAATAATTTCAAAAAAATAATATTAGATATCAATGCGTTTACACGGTACTTGTGTACTACCCGTGCGTTCACAAAAAATTTGTCTTGTGAACCCGTGCATTACCACACGGTACTGATGTGTTACCCGTGCATTTGGTCTGGATACCCGCGCATTCACACAGTATTGGTATATTATCAGTGCATTCGCACGGGTACCGGTGTGGACCGCAGATATGTTACTCAATTTGTCATGAGAATTCAAACAAATTTGAAAATATGAAAATATTATTGGAAAAAAGAAAAAAAACTATTAAACACATAATTTGTAAAAAAAACAATAGTGAAAAATATAAAAATATATGTTTTTTTAGGATTGATCGAGTTGTAATAATAAAAGGATTTTTAAATTTTAATAAATGAGACAAATAAATATCTAAAATTAAAATTAGTTGAAAATAAATAAAAACATAATTTTACATAAAAGTCAAAATAGATAATAATCTGAAAGAATTAAGTTTAATGTTGTATTTATTAAAATTTGGACTATGGTTTAAAATATATAAAAAAAAATGTTAAAACCCGTGCGTTCACACAGATATTTGTATGATTATCCGTGCGTTCACACGGTACTGGTGCGTTACCCGTGCGTTCACATGATACTGGTGTGTTACCCGTGCGCTCTGGATGTCACTTGTGTGTTACCCGTGCGTTCGCACTGGTACTGGTGTGGTACGCACACTTTCGTTTTCAAAATGTAATGAAATAGAAAATACCAAATTTGGACCGTGCGTCCGCACGGGTATGGGTGTGAACCGCGCACTTTTTCAGTTTATAAAAATATTTATAACTTATTCTCGTTTATAAAAATCATTGTATCATCAATAGACTTTTTCAGTTTATAAAAATAATTGTATCAACAATAGACTTTTACCGTTTATAAAAATATTTGTATCAATAATAGACTTTTCCTGTTTATAAAAATATTTGTAACTTATTCTCATTTATAAAAATAATTGTATCAACAATAGACTTTTTTCCGTTAATAAAAATATTTGTAATTTATTCCCATTTATAAAAAAAATTGTATACATTTTTTTCCTTGATCTTTTAAATCAATTAAGATAAATGCTTCTCAATTATTTGTATACAATTGATATAAATGAGAACCAATCTATATCTATGGTTTTAACTATCAAAGGCCACTAAAATATACATAGTTATAGAAAAAAGGCTGATCTAATTAATATAAATGGACAAAATTCTTTAAAACATGTACTACATATGCAGTATTATTCCAAATTTCTTAAAATTCTTTCATATACAACATATTTTCCATGCAGTATTATTCCAAATTTCTTTATATGTTGATTTACACAACAGTCCATGAAAGTTACTTAATCCTATGATTTATTAACTCAATATTAAATCTTCCAATAAGAGAAATTCATATAAATAACTTCACCTAAAGGTTATAATACTAATGCAAACCTTTAAATACTTTAGACATTAAGGGCCTAAATATTCATCCAATGTCAAATCATCATTTTCCAAATCATCTTCATGAGTAAAGACCACAATCACGTGGTCTACGATTTTGCTTCAAAATTATGTTTGCAAGTTACATAGAACATTTTCATCTTCCATACTAAAGCGTGTTTTAACAGAGCACTACAATGATAACGTGGACTTCATCCTTCGCCAAATCAATACACTTGAGTAATTGTTTCGCAACATACTCAGATTTAACAGAAAATTAAAATAATCCTGCAAAAATTATTGGGGTCATATATTTATGTCATATTCATGTTAATAACATTTCCAAACAAAGAAGAAGTTAACATGTATGTATCTGGAGTGTCAATAACATTGACAATAAGTCCATAATTCATGACAATTGTCTTCATTTCACATGAGTCAATGTCACCAAAGCATCTATATCTTTACTTGAAAACCTTTTTTAAGAGTCAGTCATACAGTCTATTATACCAGCCATTTGTTAACATCCCAATAGCTGAATATAAGTGTTTTAGAGTCAAAATTGAATATTAGCATTTGATGAAACATCCAGCTTCAATATAAATACTAAGATTCATCTTCAAATAACAATGTATAATATCTAAAAATTCAAATTCAAATCTCCAGATCAAAATAACAAAAAATATTGAATATTGAATCAACATGAAATTGTTGAATTACAAATCAACATGCAAAATTAGAAGAAAAAAAATATAAAAATAGTAGTTGCTGACTTGAAGAAGCCGAATATTAAAAAAGTCGTAATTCTAGTTACAAATCAAAGAACATACACAAACAAACTGAGTATTAAAATTCAGTTATGACTAAAAATGTTATTACCAAATACCTAAGGATAGAGTCCTCATTTATATCTCAAGTAAAGAAGTCCATCCATCTGCTTCAAATCTAACAAACCTGCAAAAAAGGGAACCATAAATACTCAGAAAGAAACTCATCATAGAATTGGCACATGGGCACACACATACACACTAACTCGTGAAATTCACATCAGGATATAATACCTAATGGTTCAAATACTGAACCAAAATAATAAGATATCGCAACATTAAAATTAGAATCTCAAATTCCCCCTCAACTTCATGAAAACATCATTTTAACTTGTTATTAAGATGTGAGAATCTTAAAATGTACAACTGTGGTGAAAATGTAAACATGTATAATTTTTCCAGTCCAGAATTCAATTTAACCATTACAAATGTCCCTCACCTTATGTTAACTTATCAATTTGCACCTGAATTGAAATGATTTACGTAATTAGATTATTAGTTATAATAATGATATGTGATTCAAAAGTAGATAAGTGTCGTGACCCTTATATGTTATGTAATTCAAAAACAGTGTTCTATGTCATTGGGAAATAGCAAAATATTGAGCATAGATAATTGAAACTCACATTCTGATCAGGCCAAAATGTTAATCACTATTATATTTGTGTAGAGATGCAACTACGATGACTTCTTCATCCATGGATAGTTTTATATCCCATACAAAATTACAAAGACAGTACCTTTATTGGTGATATGTCATAGAAGAAGAAAACCCCAAGATCTGTAGCACTCAGTTCTGAACTTTTGAAATGCTCACTCACAGAATACTGTGCAATAACATATATGATGTGCTTAGAAATTATTCAACTAATGAACAACATGAAATGAAAGTATGTGTGTGACATTTAACAATACCTGATTCGAATTTATAACTCGACCCCTGATGCCTGTTTATACTATAGGAACGACCTGCAAAGAGTATGCTAAAACAACAATAAACCAATGTTCCACTTATTAAGAACACATTATTTGCTACTGGAACTTCTAAATAGGAAGTACTAAACAAAGACAAATATGCTAATTTAATTATTTACAAACTCAAAAATAGTAAAATGTTTCGAATGTAAAACAAAGGCTTTACACTCTAAGTAAAAATAAAAACACAAATCAATAACAATACTGTTTCAGCAGCAAGAGCCAAAAAAGTAGATCCAAAAGCTTATTTAGTTCTCGGATTGACGAAAACAATACCGTTTCAAAACTACAATAGTATGAACATGAAAACTAACTGTGGCATACCTTAAACAACCTAAGGAACTGTCTTACAACATCGATCGTACGTTGAAACCACTTATTTCCTAATTCGTCGAGTGTCTGTATTGTTGCCAATACCTACCATAACTAACTTTTAATCTCCCTACACCAAGTGAAAGTAAAAAGTACCATTCACAGCAAGAAACAAAATCTGTACCTCAATAAAACTACCGCCATAGTTGATGCCACCTCCCGAATTATAAGTTCGAGCAATGTCACAGTTGAGAGACCGAGAATAGAATTGCGTAAGGACACACATTTTGTCCTCTCTACTTAATCCATGAAAATATAGCTTCCCTGCATAACAATGAAAGAAAAAATAACATTTAGTAAATTGTAAGGGGTTGGTTAGAAACTTCAGCAACAATCGTCTTCAAAGTTATGCTAGCAGTGTCCAGATATTGATACTATTATTACCGACTGCAACAACTAAGAACATATTATGAAAATCTATCATATCCTACCAAAATTACCGCAAAAAAATGGATCGAAATCAATCACCTGAAGAGCACCACACCACCTTATGTGTTTTATGTCAACTCCATATGATAGAATGCCAGGACCATGTGAGAAACCACCTTCATCGTTACAGTCATTAAAGGCACATAGATATTTTAGAGCCAAAAAAAACTGTCAGATGATCTAATCACAAATCAATATGGTACACATAAGTGGGATCAGTGAGAGAATTTGAAATCTGAGTTATACAGAACAACCAAAGTCCCAATAAAACATGTCTGAAGTTATTGAAAAAAGTTCTCTTCCATCATGAATGAAATCACAAAATAAACAACATGAAGCATCAGCCAAAGAGCTCTAATAATGAACCAATATATCACAGCATATCCAACAACACAAACTCTTGAATTTGAATTTGAAAACAACCTATACAAATACTTTACAGTATCAATTCAAATTAACACAACAACCATTTAAATTAACATAATTGAATCAACAGCTTGTATTAATCAATAAGCTACATAACTCAACGCAAACAGTAACCGAAATAAAAGTAATTAAAGGCACATACTGCTGCATAGGTTGCTTTTTCATCATTCGAAGGTCTTCACTGAAACAGATCAAAGTTGAGTCTTAGATCAAAAACTTGAAATGGCCATAACTGATTTACAAAAATTTTGTAGACATAACAAAAGGGCAAGAAAATGAGAAAAATAGAGTTTACCTGTGTCGACAACCGCTGAATGTCACTCAGTCCACCCGTCGCACCACCGCAAACCGAGATGTACACCATTCTTTTTCCAGATTCCTTTTCCGACCACGAAAATTCACCGATCTGCAATAAAGTCGTCCTCCATCATCAACGCTCAGTCACGGTGAGTCACAAGCAAAACCACAACGTCACCGCCGATTTACACATCAGACCCGCCTTCTCAAGCGCTTGCTACCAAAACCTCCATATATGCATAACAAAATTACATCAATGTTAGTAGTTGAAACAAAAGAAAATGTACAAATTACTTTAAGATAAACCATAATCGACTCAATAAAGCACCAATTTTTAACTCAACCAAATTTAAGCGAAACATTTAACTGCATTTTTGCCAGAGTCAAAATAACGTCTTCACAACAACACCTTCAACGAAGCATGTTTGTATGACATTAAAAAACAACACCTTCAAGCATTGCGATTCATGGATCGGTAGAGTGAAAAGAAGAATGAGTAAAGAAGTACAGACGGAAAGAGAAAGGAAGAGTTGGTAGAGAAGTACAGACGGAGAGAGAAAGGAAGAGTTGGTAGAGAAGTGGAGTGAGAGAGAGAGAGAGAGAGAGAGAGAGAGAGAGAGAGAGAGAGAAATCAGATTTGAGATAGATTTGATTGCTTCGGGAAAAGGAAAAAGTAAATAATTCAAAATTGTAAAGTTTGTTTTCAAGTAAAAGTGATAACTATATCCATCATTGTTACAAAAGTGGAGCAAAAATAGAAATGAAGCCAAACCATATGGTTGGAAATGGTTGTTTGGTTGGAAAAAGTAAAAGTTAGACACAAAATGTCCATAAAATGATGAGGTGGCAGATGGATAGAGAAGGGCAATAAGGAACTTTCCAGAGCCTTAGATTTTCTTATATAGTAAGATTGAATATATTAATCTATCAAAGTGCAGATATATATATATATATATATATATATATATATATATATTGATCTCGAGTATTCGATCAGATCCACGTACGCTGGTCGTCAGATGGCAAGGTGCTCGGCGGATGATGGTCGTCAGGCGTGCAGGGTGTTCGGACTGTTGATGAGGAGAAAAGGGGGTGTACCTGCAAGGCACTCCGACGCTCAAGTAAGAAAGGGTCAGAGAAAAAGGGGCAAGTACAAAGTGTATTCTTAGGGTAGAAAAATGATACCTCGCCCTCTCAAATGAGAGGGTTTATATAATGTTCCCCAGCGCGTGGCCAACGGCCCTATTTTCATGGCGAAATAACCGTTTTTCTGAAGAATAGGTAACTGCCCAAACTAGCCGTTAAGACGGGCAGGAGGGTAGTTGCGGGCATCTGTCCGTCAGCTGTCGGGGAGCTGTAGTTCGTGTGTGGCGGACAATAACTCCGGGTAGGACTGAGCAGTCGGTGCCCGGTTGTAGTGGCAAAAGGGTACTTTTGTCATCTTAATGGACTGGATCCAAGCGTTTGGGCCGTTACTGTAGCAGTCACGGATTGGGCTGCGCATGGCCGTTGGCCCAGTCCAGAACAGTATCCCCCCAAGTCGTTGCTTCCGAGCATGGAAGTGATGACTTAAGGACAGCGTACAGTCTCGGGGAAGTGGAGCGTTTTGCTGGTTGGCTATGGAAGCCCGTGGTTTCTATTGTCCGTTATGGCTGTTGGTCGTGGTTGTAATACGTTGCCCGTTACCGGCGGGTACCGACAGTTTAGTGGAATATGAAACGGTACGGGGGTTGCCACGTGTGTGTTGGAACTTGTGTCGCCGCTGCTTAGGCAATGATGGCTAGCGGGTAGTCATTATGACCTATGTGCGCGTGTGGTTGTACGTGACCTCCTGTATAAATAGGGGGAAAAACCTTCCTTCAGAACCTTTTCCTTCGATCTTCAGCAAATTCCTTGCCCGTGAACGCTGTCCGTTGCAACCTTCATTGTTTGAAGCTCCGAGCAAGTCCTTTCAGCCTTATATTTACGAGTAAGTCGTCTCTTTGTTTTGCTTTTTGTCGATGTTTACTTAGACATTGCATGTGGTTAGCTTAGATTTTAGGAGACTTAGGGTTGTATATGTGGTAGCCGCCGGTGGTGGATGATGGTTCCGCCATCTCCATCGTCGTTAGCCTATTGTTACGCTGTGTGTGGAGGGTCTGTCCGTGACGCCGTCGCGATGGTGACGTGCACGTGACCGTGTGAGCGTTGCGTTTTATGGAGTTGTGAGCTGAATGAAAAACTCGTGATCTTGCTTTGGAGAAGTTCCTCGTGTGGGAGGAGAGTTCCGGGCATTGTCTCGCGGGGAGACTTTTCGTAGTGTTGTCAGGGCTTAGGCCGGGGACGTCGTCCTCAGCCTTTAGCGTGCCCTTTCACTTGTTCAGCGGTGGAAGGGTGGATTTGATTAGCTGTCGAATTCACTGTCTTTCTCTGCTTTTCAGGTGATGGCGACAGGGCCCCGTGGAGAAATTGTATTAGATTCGTCCGAGGAGGAGTCTGGTTCCTCGGGGAGTAATAGCACTCAGTCTTCGAGTGGGTCCACTGAGCAGGATACGTACTACGAGCAAGAGGACGAACTGCGGGATAATGATCAGGAAGAGGTGCTCGATGAGGAGGCACCCGAGGAGGATGTAGCAGAAAATAAAGCAGAGGAATGGGAGGTAGCGGAACCCTCTGAGCACGTGTCCGAGTTTGCGAGCTATGTTGGAGACTGCTTCCGGACGGTGGAAGACGACGGGGATTGGAGAGTCCACTTTCCCACTGCTAATGAGCGCGTCTGCACCAATTACGGGGAGCGTTTCACGATGTATGAATATGTCTTCAAGGAGTTGGGCTTGAGGCTTCCATTTACGGATTTCCAGCAGTCCGCCTTTCTACATCTTCACCTGGCCCCTACGCAGCTCCACCCCAACTCGTTAGCGTTCATGCGGGCGTTCGAGCTGGTGTACGAACACTTACAGGTAGGGGCGACTCTTCCATTCTTCTTCACCGTATTTCATCTTCAACGGCAGACTTCTGGAAAGAGCTATGGCTGGGTCTCTTTGAAGCAGCAGCGTAAGCTGTTCAAACCTTTCTCTGAATCTATCCGTACATTTAAGACGAGGTACTTCGTCGTGGAGCCCGTATCGGAGGCTGCCCAGGATAGCACGTTCTGCTGGGAGCTTGAAGTGGATGAGAACGGGGAGGATAGGATTAACGAGGAGGGTAAATACATTGGGCGGCGATTGCTGAAATATCCCTTCCAGTGGACCGGGGCGCATTTTACTAAGCCCCCAAAGGACTATGTTTTTGAGCCGACCGATTTGGATGAGGGGGATGCTGCCTCATATGAGAAACTGCTGAAGTACGTGAACTCGTTCCGGATGGCCGAGTGTGTCACGAAGAAGAATGTGGCGATCCTTGAGGACGACGGTATTCCTCGGGTGGAGCCTCGTTTTATTAACGTTAGGGCACTGTTGGGGTGCAACACTTATAGGGATGCTATGGATCTGCTCGGTATTTAATCTTAATATATTGCTTTGTATTGCTCATTATTTTCTATCATCTGACGCCTATTTTTGTCTTTTGCAGCCGCTATGCCTTCAACCCACGAAAGGATGGTGAGGAACGTGGCCGCACGGAAACAAGCTGCTGCAGCTGCTATTCCTAAGGTTCATCCTTCCCCTGCCCGTGCGATTGGTCCTTCCCAGCCTCCTCAGGGGAATGCTTCACCGGCCAATGCTCAACGGTCTCCAATGCCCCTGGCGACCATGTCTAAGCGTCCAAGGAACGAGGCAGTGGATCTGGGCAAGGCGTCAGAGAAAGCGAAATTCGAGCCGCCTCCTTGTGTACTGGACAAGAGGTTTTTTGAAGGGACCTCTTTGGTGATTCCCCACGCTAATTCTCTACATCTGCAAAGCCTGGACCGTCCGAGCAAGAGGGCGTTGGTGGCCCAGGATGCCTCTGCGGTGGTCAGACTGCTGGAGATGGCGGCCACCTATGCCGAAGGGGACACGACCACTGAGGGTGAGTTGACTATTGCCCGCAGGAAGGTGACCGCTCTTGAGGAGAGTTTGAGGAAGGCCAGGGAGGAAGCTAGGGCTGCCAAGGAGGCGAGGGAGAAGGAGAGCGAGGAGGTTGCCCAGCTAAAGGGGAAGATGGTGTTAGACGGTGTGGCTAGTGATTGAGAGGGGGGGTGAATAGATCACCTCCTTGAAACTCAAGGATTTAAAAATACTTATCAGAGTTTTCGAAAGTTAGCGGAAAAATACGACCCCGAATCGACTTCCGTCTATTCTGGACCAGCTACTAGAAAATCGGACACACGAATTAATGCTGGATTTATATTAGGATGACAAAGATTTATTAACATCGAATTAGGATCGAATCAAATGCACTTATCATACAAATACTATTTCCAATGAACAAAAACTCAGCTGACAGTTTTGTCAAACACTTGGCGTGTATGTGTTCAATGATTAACAATAATGGTGATTTGATAAAAGTTTTCTTACCACTATTGTATCATGAAACGTTAAGACACGATACACCAAATGAATCACAAACTTGTTGAAAACGTAAAGAGAGATAAGGACAGAATACGATACGCAGAGATTTGGTAAGGAAGTTCCCCACTTTCGACCTCGCGTGTGGGTACGTCTCTCTCTCAATTTCAAACTGAAATTGAGATCTGTTATATCAATAATGCTGAATTCGTTGTTTACAAGGTTACAATACAAAGCCAGAAATCTAAACCCCAAGATCTTCTTCTTGTAAGAACCTTCACTTGATCTGAGCTTAATCAAGAATTTCCCCTGCAAGAATTACAGACAATTCACCGGTTCCACGACCTGTTTGCGAAATTACCAAATTTCCAAACCCTACGCTGCGGCTAAATATGTTCTGCAAACGTGACTAACAAACCCTCAAGAACACACCCGTTCTTGAAGGACAAACCAGATGGTTTTTCCTCGAAACCTCCTTTGAATCTTCAACTCAGCTAGATCCTTGATCGTACCACTGAACGTTATCTCGAAGATCCTTTAATCTGGAGAACAAGATTGATTATGTGTTGATGTTCTTGAATTAAAGTGATTGAGAAGATGATGAAGATAAAGTATCTTTCAGGTCTCTAAAACTGCTCACCAAAATTGATGCTCACCAAACTTGCTTTTGCTGTGATTACACAATTTTCACACAAACGAATTCCCACCACAACTGAACTGTCAAAACCTTCTTATATGTGAAACAGAAACGGTTAGAAAAGGAAACAGCTTTATGTATCGATACGAAACTCGTATGAGTCGATACATGGTAGTTGTATAACATACATGAGTCGACACACAGATATATGCATCGATGCATACTGTAACTTTGTTTAATTTCAGAAAGTAAATTCAATCATGCATCGATACATAATACGAATGGATCAATACATAGCATAATTTTCAGAACCATCAAAGAAACATGTATATATGCAAACTTCGTATGAATCGATACACGGCTTAACAACAAGGAAACATGTATCGATGAAAAACTCGTATGGATCGATCCATACTGAAGCAAACACGTTTTTGTGATTTTAACAGAGGAATGTGTCGATGCAAGACAGACATGGATCGATACATACATAAGGAAAATTATTTTTATGATTTGAATAAAGATATGTATCAATTGTAACATGCATACTAAACATGCATTTATATATGCATTTATCACACAATTTGCTATCATACAAAACTTAAACTATTGCTCACAAACTCCCACTTTTTTATGATGGCAAATTTGCAAGATGTGTGATAACACACTCCCCCTGAGTTTCTGCATGGCTGTCAACATCTTGTTTTCTTTCTTCTCCCCCTTTGTCAACATCAAAAAGAAGAAAAAGACAATCTGTGTAAAGAGTCACAAGGCTAGAATGATGTAGCACTAAACAGCAAAATTGATGTTGAAGCTAACAATCACAAAGAAAGAAGCTTAACATAAAACAATCACTCACAAAGAATGATAAGGAAAGGGCAAAAAATAACACAAGTAAACAGAAATAAAAGAAATAAGCATTGGACTGTATAACAAAGTGCTTAGAATTACATAAGAACTACCAAAACATACAAAGTTTGAACAATATAACAAAGAAACTTAAGCAACATGATTATGAAATGAAATGCAATGAAATGGCTTAAAAATGGTTATGGCCTCCACAGGACTCCTCATCAGCTCTATCAGGATCTCTGAAACTTGGTGGAGGCGGCGGAGGAGGCATCTCATCAGGATTATGGCCCATGAAACTATACTGCCTGAACCTGTTCTGAACTTCAACGCTTCTGAACCTGTCCATGATACCAGGATTGGCACGGCAATCATCCATAAAACCAGACATTTCATTGTAAAAAACTTGATTCCATTTAACCAAGTCCACGTGCCAAGAATGTTGATTGTGATACATCCGTGTGTGCTCATCATGCCACTCACGATGCTCTTTATGCCACTCATTTTGTTGATTATGCCAAGCAAGCGCCTATTCATGACGGGCTTGATTGGCAAGCTCCATTTGCTGAAACATTTGAGTCAAATACGCAGGAGCTGTTAAAGAAGAAGCAGCACCAGAGAACGGAGGAACAGTTGGACTTGGTTCATAATTTGTTGGAGACCACCTTTGTGGCACCCAATCACCCCAACCAGCATTAGCATTTGCTTCAGGCTGATTCTCGTCGTTGACATCATTCATTTCTTCATCCATTTGGTCTTCAGTCACAAAAACTTGTTCAGAAGGCACATCAAAATTATACACCCTTGTTTTGGATCATCTTTCCAAAAAATAAAAACATTTACGCTCCTTATCCCACCGGTATCCCATATGAGATAAAGTGGCAGTGTTGAACTCTTGAGCAGAAGTGGGAGATATAAGAGGTACTAAAGGTATGGCTATATTCCAGTATTTTATGATTCTCATAATCTGAGCAGCATATCCAAGTGTAATATTTTTCGAACTGTTACTCATAAGAAATATGCGTTTCACAAAGTAGTTTGGCCAATTCAATGAAACCTTATTTTGAAGTAGGTACACAAGGTGAATATCTGGTCTATCCAACCTAGAATGACCACCGGATCTTGGACGCAAAATGTGCGAGACAATCCAGTGAAGGATTCTAGGTATGCTTGTAATCATACCAGATGTGAGTGGTTCATCTTCACCCAGAGGTCTGTCCAATTTTAAAATGGATGCAACATATTCCTTTATTTTAAAGTCAGTATCAAAGCTCTGGTCATGCCAGTTCTTCATTCCAGGCACCCCAAAAGGGATTTGAAACACTTTGTCCCAATCAGCAGCTTCAAAAGTATAAGTTTTAGTTCCAATAGAACATTTGAACATATAACCTCTACCAGATTGTAGACCAGCATAAAAGATGCGAATAAAGTCCTCATGATAATCATCATTTATGCTAAAAAATGTACCAAGCTTTTGCACATTCAACAGATCAACAATATCGTTGAGATGCAGAGCGGAAGCATCAATTTTATTAAAGACATGTGGTTTCATAACTAACCTTGTCTTGAAAAACGTCTCAAACTCATCAGCAATGGCAGGATGAAGGAGAGTCAACGCACTAGGAGGGATTTCTGGGGGTGGTGGAGACTGATGAGAAGTACCAATAGGTTCCTTTCCTTTTCCTCTTCCTCTTTGTCTAGCAGGAATGGTTCTTGGAGGCATGGTGATGAATTGAAGAAGAGTTAAGATGAATGAGGGAAAGGAGGTGAATTAGGGTTTAGGAGATGAAGATGTTTGAAGAGATTAGGGTTAGCCGCTTGGGTATGAGAGGAAGAAAGAGTCTAGGGTGAATGAATGAGACCAATAAATTTGGCTGATGTGTCAATCCAGAACTGAATTTGCATGCATTTATTGTAAAACAATCAGTATGCATCGATACAAGGGGTTATGAATCGATTCATTTCACGAATTAATTTATTTTTAAAATGTCCTATGTGTCGACACAAAACACAGATGCATCGACACATACTGAAACAAGTTAAAAAAAAATATGGATCGACCCATAGCACGAATGCATCGACCGGAAACTAGAATGTATCGACACATGCACTTGTTGCATCGATGCATACTGATGCTAAACTAAGTTTTAACTAATTTTTGAATACCAGTTGAGTATAGAAACCTGTTAGCAGCTCTAAGTCAATGCTGTATGAATTATGTCATGATAATTATGCTCAAGTGTAATTCACAAATCAAACATTAATGTTCAAACAACATATGCAAAGGAATACATATAAACGATTTTAATGAATTTGTTCAAACATACACAAATCACATAGTTCCAAAGAGATATAGAAAGGAATGATATTACCTCTGTTGATGTAACCTTATGGAGTACGAATGAGGTCTAAAAACAAATCTCACCAAACAAAGTGAGACATATATAAATAAGAACCAACATGCTTAAGACATCAATGAAGAGAGATCTAAAATCCCTAATTCACGACGAATGTTGAAGAACGGTTCCGTTGCTAATGGTTTAGTAAAAATGTCAGCAAGTTGGTTTTTAGTATCAACATGCTCAAATACAACGTCCCCTTTTTCAACATGATCGTGAAGAAAGTGATGCCTAATCTCTATGTGTTTAGTGCGTGAGTGTAAAACAGGATTCTTAGTAAGATTTATAGCACTTGTGTTATCACATTTTATTGGAATACGTTTGAGTTGAATATCGAAATCTTGTAGTTGTTGCTTCAGCCACAGAATCTGAGCGCAACAACTACCGGCTGCAACGTACTCAGCCTCAGCAGTTGACAATGAAACAGACACCTGCTTTTTGCTATGCCAGCTTACCAAAGAGTTTGAAAATAAGTGACATGTACCACTAGTGCTTTTCCTATCTGATTTGCAGCCAGTAAAATCAGAATCGGAGTAACCTACTAAACTACAATCGCTTCCTTTGGAATACCAGAGCCCATATTCAGATGTTCCATGAAGGTATCTAAATATGCGCTTGACAGCTTTCAAGTGTGATTCCATAGGATTTGATTGATATCGTGCACACATACAAACACTAAACATGATGTCAGGTCTAGATGCAGTAAGATACAAGAGAGACCCAATCATACCTCTATACCTTTTGACATCTACACTCTTACCGTGGTCATCTTTATCTAGATTCCCGTTGGTAGGCATAGGGGTGTCGATTGATTTTGAATCGTTCATTCCAAAGCGCTTGAGCAGCTCTCTGCAGTATTTTGTTTGACACACAGCTGTACCCTCATCAAGCTGCTTTATTTGGAGACCGAGGAAGTAATTTAGCTCCCCCATAAGACTCATTTCAAATTCCCCCTGCATAACATTTGAAAACTCTTTGACCAAGTGTATGTTAGTTGAACCAAAAATTATATCGTCTACATAAACTTGAACTAAAAGAATGTGTTTTCCCTTGTGTTTAATGAAGAGAGTGGTATCCACTTTACCTCTTGAATATCCATGATCAAGTAGAAATTTTCTAAGTATTTCATACCAAACCCGAGGGGCTTGCTTAAGACCGTACAAAGCTCGTTTTAATTTGTAAACATAATCTGGATATTCAGCATTCTCAAAACCAGGAGGTTGTGAGACATATACCTCTTCATTTAGGACACCGTTTAGAAACGCACTCTTTACGTCCATTTGGTAAAGCTTAAAATTCTTAGAACACACATAAGCAAGCAAGAGACGTATAGCTTCAAGGCGAGCAACTAGAGCATAAGTTTCCTCATAATCTATGCCCTCCTCTTGGTTATACCCTTGTGCCACTAAACGTGCCTTGTTCCTAGTTATCACTCCGTTTTCATCAAGCTTATTTCTAAAAACCCATTTAGTACCTATGATATGATGATCTCGCAGACGAGGAACAAGTTCCCAAACGTCATTTCTTTTAAATTGATTAAGCTCTTCTTGCATGGCCATTAGCCAAAATTCATCAATCAAGGCCTCTTTGGCATTTTTAGGTTCTACTTGAGAAACAAAAGAGAAGTGAGAACAGAAATTACTTATCCTAGAACGAGTCATTACTCCCTTTGAAATGTCTCCCAGAATGTTGTCAATAGGATGGTCTTTTGAAGATCTCCAAGCTGGTGGAAGGTCATTCACTTCAGCTTGCCCTTCTTCCTTATCTTTTACATGAATGGTATCTTCCTTCTCCTCATTGTCTTCTGTTTTGGACTGATCAATTTCCGAAACAGCTTCTTTGAGTATGTCTTCTGTAGATACACCTGCGTCATCAAAAGAAATACCTTTTCTGACATTTTTCTGATAAGACTCATCAAAAGAAACATGGACAGATTCTTCAACAGAAAGTAAACGCTTATTGTACACTCTTTATGCTTTACTTGACTGTGAGTATCCAAGAAAGATACCTTCATCCGCTTTTGCATCAAACTTCCCAAGTTTTTCTTTACCATTATTCAAAACAAAACACTTACAACCGAATACGTGAAGATGTGACAAGTTTGGTTTTCTTCCTTTTAGAAGCTCATAAGGGTTTTATTTAAAATAGGACGAATTAAAATCCTGTTTAAAACATAACAGGCTGTACTAATTGCATCAGCCCAAAAATATTTTGGTAATCCACCCTCATTTAGCATTGTTCTTGCCAACTCCTCTAAAACACGATTTTTGCGCTCCACAACGCCATTCTGTTATGGAGTTCGAGGAGCTGAAAAGTTATGCTCAATACCATACTTATCACAGTATTTATCAAAGAGGTGGTTTTGAAATTCACCTCCATGATCGCTTCGAATTGTAACTATTTTAGAATTCATTTTATTTTGGGACAGTTTTGCAAAACTCTTAAAAGCGGAAAAAGTTTCCTTTTTGCTATGAAGGAATATAGTCCAAGTAAATCTAGAATAGTCGTCAACGATTATGAAACCATAATAATTTCCACCTAGACTCTTTGTCCTAGAAGGTCCAAAGAGATCCATATGGAGAAGCTCAAGGGGTCGTGAAGTTGAAATTACATTTTTGGATTTAAAAGAGATCCTTGTTTGTTTACCCATTTGGCACGCGTCACATATGTGGTCTTTTGAAAATTTTATTTTTGGAAGACCGACTATTAGATCCTTGGATACAACCTTATTAAGCAAATCGAAATTAACATGCGCTAAACGTCTGTGCCAAAGCCAAGAATCATCATTCAAGGCAACTAGACACTTAGTGCTTGTTAAAGATACATCAAAAAGATCAAGCATATAGATATTGTTTACTCTTACACCCTTAAACACAATATTCTGTTCAGTATGTTCAATTATGCAGCAAGTGTTTGTGAAAGAAACCTTGTAACCCTTGTCGCACAGTTGACTAATACTTAACAAATTGTGTTTAAGTCCCTCTACTAGATGGACATTAGAAATAGTAGTGGTAGAGGGATTACCTACACTACCTTTGCCAAGTATAGCTCCTTTGTTATTGTCTCCATAAGTAACATATCTGTAATACCCCGTAAATTTATAAATGCTCTGGTGAATATTATTATGATCAACTGGGTTCCGGAGTACTCTGAGCAATTATTTGATAAAATAATTAGAGTAAACTGACGAACTCAGAGTGATTAAATTAATAGTATTTAACATTGAGTTTTTATTATTTGGTGTATTTGAGCTAATTTGGACATTTAGTAGTATTGCTAATTGATGGAAATTAATTTCTTTACTATATCTCTTTTTCATTTGGAAAACAAAACAAAGTTAGAAAGAAAGAGAAAGGAAAGTGAAGAAAAGGAAAAGAGAAGGAAGGGAAAAAGGGAGAGAAAATTCTCAAGAGCTCAAGATCATCATCAAGCCTAAATCTTCATCCAATCTTCTAAATTTCATCATCCTCATCTTGTTGTCCAGGTGGGTTCTAGATAGACTCTTTAGATTTAAGGTTTAGTTAAGTATTAGAGTTAATTGGGTATGGTAGAAAATGTGAAATTTTACAATAGAATCATGATTTAATTGCTGAAATTCAATAATTGATTGTATGTTATACTGGTTGTGTAAATTATAGCATGTTTTGATGGATTTTAGATTCGAAAAATGGGATTTTGGGGTTGTTTTGGAGCAACCCGTAGCAGACAAATTCTGCAGGAAATTCTGGGTTTCAAACTGCCCATACGCGTATCACGCAGGGCCATACGCGTATTGAGTTGGGCAATACGCGTATGGATGTGAAGGAAATGGGGCAATACGCGTATGGGGCATGTCATTACGCGTACGACAAGGGCATTACGCGTATGGAAATTTTAAAAGGAATTTTCAAGGAAAAACGTCTCTGCCCATACGCGTATGGCCTTGGGCAATACGCGTATGGATGGCCGGGAATTTTGGGCAATACGCGTATGGAAGGTGTCAATACGCGTATGGCCAGGAGACTTGCAGAAATTCTGCTGTTGTGATTATTTTCCGATCGTTTGTTTCAAATGCCGTAACTTTTTGTACGTAACTCGGATTTGAACATTTTTGGTATCGTTGGAAAGATAATAAAATGTACTTTCTTATTACAATGGTTTTAAGATTGTCGGCCGATTTAATTATGTCGGGATTTTTGAAATAGTGTCATTTTGTCGACTTTTATCTGTGAATATGTGTAATTGTTATGGGCAAGGTATGCATATTAAAATATGAAATAGGTAGAGTGAGGATTATACCATAAACTGTGTCGGAAGTGTAAATTATCATTTGTGGCAACGCTCGTGCATGAAAGGCCGAGGCGTGTGCATGTTGTAATCATAACCACTGTTTCTTGCGGTGTAGTTTCATGAGACTCGAGCACCTCCTCTGAAACGTTATGCACAACTACTTAGCAGGTTTGAGTCCCGTGTTAAGTACGATTGGAGCCTACGGGTAAAGAGACTTGTGACGGTGTACGGGCCGTGAGAAGTGACGGATCACGGTGTACGGACCGGTGATCCCGAATCCAATTCATATGCCAAGTAGCTACAAGGATCCATGACTCGGGTCGTCTTCTAGACGTAGAAGCGGACGGGAATAGGGGATGCCTTGGTATTGGTTATTGATTGTGAATCCTTGAGGTTACAGGCTCAGGAGGTACTTCGGTACTAGTGTGAGTTTACAGGCTCACCGTGTTGGTTTTGTGGGTGTGTACTCATGGTCTTTCCCCTTTCCCCTTTGACATGAGTTAGGTTTATTTTAGAACCTTGTAAAGCCGAGAGGACTTTAGGATAGGGAACTCACTGAGATTTGATGTATCTCACCCCACTGTTGTTGTTTACATCACAGGTTCTGCAGGTTCCGCGAAGGGTAAGGATAAAGCCGTGTGATTATCCTTACTTATCTGATGGCTTTGCTTTCGTTGTGGAGTTTTGAGATCCTTAGTGATCTAGTTCTTAGTGTTTTGTCTTTTGAAACATATTGTAGATATACGATGCCGTAGTTTTTTTGTATTAGGCTTTTGGGCATGTATATGTATAATGTGTGACTAAGAACTTATTGTATCTTTCAGTACCAAACGTACTTTTCATGTATAATATATGATTTGATGCATGTATGTATATGTGGGCTTTACAGTTGGTATCATAACAGGTCATATCCTCGACCTAGCCATGAAATAGAATAAGTAATTCTTTCCGTTTCAGATGCGTGGTGTCGCCTTTGGTCTTACGTGTTATATTTATGGTATTGAGCCTGATCAACTTAATCCTATTTGTATGACATTCAGGAACATGGCCGACGGACGTAGAAATAACCGTGGAAGACCAAGGACTCCGAGGACTACTCCAGCTGGGACGGTTCCACAGGGTGCTGAAGGTAATGCCCCTTTGTATCAATTCATGCAACAGATGCAGCAGCAGCAAAATCAGTTTATGCAGGGAATGGTACAACAAATGGCTGATGGTCTGCATCCTCCAGTGGTTGTTCCTGAAGTTACAGGGGGAACCTATAGAGAATTCATTCGTATGAATCCTCCGGAGTTTCAGGGAGGGCTAGATCCAGTGAAGGCGCATGAATGGATAGCAGGTATGGAACGGATTTTCTAGATAGTGCACTGTAGTGAGGAAAATAAAGTGGTATTTGCTTCTCACTTGCTGAAGGGTCCTGCCATGAGGTGGTGGGAGAGCGCTTCAGCCTTAATGACAATACAAGAGGTACCAAAAGTGTGGGAGCAGTTTAAGATAATCTTTATGGAGAAATATTTTCCGAGTTCTTTAAGGTCTCAGAAGGAGTTTGAGTTCCAACAGTTGAGAAAGGGCAATTTATCAGTGGCTTCCTATGCGGAAAAATTTGAGATCATGGCTGACTATTCTAGACAGGCCATGTATGCTCCTGATGAGAGGTGGAAGATTGATCAGTTTTTGTTTGGTTTGAGGGCTGAAATTTCACATAGTGTGTCTCAACGGGAATTTGCTACTTATGCTGAAATGTTAAGACAATGTTATGTGGCTGAGAATAGTTTGAAAAAGGTACAAATAGAGGTGGATTTGAACAGGGCAACTCAAAGTGACCGTGGAAGGTCGAATCAACAGTTTAGGCAAAGGCAACAGTCTTCCAAAGGGAAGCAAGTACAGAGTTCCAGAACTAGTGTGCCTCCGGTATGTCGTACTTGTGGAAGGAATCATTATGGTAGGTGCAATTCGGAGAGAATACGGTGTTATCAGTGTAACCAGATGGGTCATGTAGCGAGAGATTGTCCTCGGGGTAGGAATCCTACACAAGGGAAGACTACTGGCCGAGTGTATACCTTGGATGCAAGGAAAGCAAAGGGTGACAACTCCTTGATTGCGGGTACGTGTTTCGTAAATGGACATCCTTGTTTTGTTTTATTTGATTGTGGAGCAACGCATTCTTTTGTGTCCACGCGTTGTGTGAAGCGACTTGGGTTGCAAACTATTCCTTTGTCTCCTACTATAGTGGTTACTACTGCCATGGATGAATTGGTTGAAACACCGCTGATGTGTGAAAATTGTGTGTTGTCGGTGAACGAAAGAGTCTTCCAGATTGATCTTATTTGTTTGCCGCTTAAGAAAGTGGATGTTGTTCTGGGAATGGACTGGCTTTCAGCTAATTCGGTTTTTATCGGTTGTGAGGAGAAGCTAATCATTATTCCATCTGCTGAGGCTACTCCGAAAGATGTATTATCAACGATTTTAGAAGGTACGGTGGGAATGGTAAATTTCTTGTTTGAGAAGGAGAAAT
Source organism: Lathyrus tuberosus (assembly GCA_022829125.1). NCBI lineage: Eukaryota > Viridiplantae > Streptophyta > Magnoliopsida > Fabales > Fabaceae > Lathyrus > Lathyrus tuberosus. Next base: position 1,224,476 of record JALAZF010000414.1, on the reverse strand, counting down.
CTGTTTTATTGGTTCTTACTAAGGAAGGAAGTAGTGAACAGCAAGTTCTGAGTATTCCTGTAGTGTGTGAGTTTCCTTAAGTTTTCCCTGAGGATGTTTCTTCTCTTCCTCCAGAGAGAGAAGTTGAGTTCTCTATTGACCTGGTACCGGGAACGGCTCCTATATCCGTTTCCCCGTATCGGATGGCACCGCTTGAATTAAGAGAATTAAAGGACCAGTTGGAGGACTTGATGTCTAAGCACTTTGTTAGACCTAGTGTTTCACCTTGGGGAGCTCCAGTGTTGTTGGTAAAGAAGAAAGATGGGGGAATGCGTTTGTGCATTGATTACCGTAAGTTGAATAAAGTCACCATTAAGAACAAGTACCCCTTACCCAGGATAGACGACTTGTTAGATCAATTGAAAGGAGCCTGTGTGTTCTCGAAGATTAATTTACGGTCGGGTTATCATCAGATCTGAGTGAAGAGTTCCGATGTGCCAAAAACTGCATTTAGAACACGTTACGGTCATTACGAATTCCTAGTGATGCCTTTCGGTGTGACTAATGCTCCAGCTGTTTTTATGGATTACATGAACCGTATATTTCAGGCTTACTTGGACCAATTTGTGGTAATCTTTATTGACGACATTCTTATTTATTCTCGTACTCCACAAGAGCACGAAGAACATCTGAGAATTGTCTTATCGGTATTGCAAGAGAAGCAATTGTTTGCTAAGTTGAGTAAGTGTGAGTTTTGGATGTCGGAAGTAAATTTTCTTGGACATGTTATATCTCAAGGTGGTGTGGCAGTGGATCCATCGAAGGTAGAAGCAGTGATTAATTGGGAGAGACCGAGAAATGTTTCAGAGGTTAGAAGTTTCTTGGGTTTGGCAGGTTACTATAGAAGGTTCATTAAGGGTTTTTCTCAATTGGCCTTACCAATTGTCCTTCCCAACCTCCTCAGGGGAATGCTTCACCGGCCAATGCTCAATGGTCTCCAATGCCCCTGGCGACCATGTCTAAGCGTCCAAGGAACGAGGCAGTGGATCTGGGCAAGGCGTCAGAGAAAGCGAAATTCAAGCTGCCTCCTTGTGTACTGGACAAGAGGTTTTTTGAAGGGACCTCTTTGGTGATTCCCCACGCTAATTTTCTACATCTGCAAAGCCTGGACCGTCCTAGCAAGAGGGCGTTGGTGGCCCAGGATGCCTCTGCGGTGGTCAGACTGCTGGAGATGGCGGCCACCTATGCCGAAGGGGACACTGCCACTGAGGGTGAGTTGACTATTGCCCGCGGGAAGGTGACCGCTCTCGAGGAGAGTTTGAGGAAGGCCAGGGAGGAAGCTAGGGCTGCCAAGGAGGTGAGGGAGAAGGAGAGCGAGGAGGTTGCCCAGCTAAAGGGGAAGATGGTGTTAGACGGTGTGGCTAGTGATCGAGAGGGGGGGGGGTGAATAGATCACCTCCTTGAAACTCAAGGATTTAAAAATACTTATCAGAGTTTTTGAAAGTTAGAGGAAAAATACGACCCCGAATCGACTTCCGTCTATTCTGGACCAGCTACTAGAAAATCGGACACACGAATTAATGCTAGATTTATATTAGGATGACAAAGATTTATTAACATCGAATTAGGATCGAATCAAATGCACTTATCATACAAATACTATTTCCAATGAACAAAAACTCAGCTGACAGTTTTGTCAAACACTTGGCTTGTATGTGTTCAATGATTAACAATAATGGTGATTTGATAAAAGTTTTCTTACCACTATTGTATCATGAAACGTTAAGACACGATACACCAAATGAATCACAAACTTGTTGAAAACGTAAAGAGAGATAAAGACAGAATACGATACGCAGAGATTTGGTAAGGAAGTTTCCCACTTTTGTCCTCGCGTGTGGGTACGTCTCCCTCTCAATTTCAAACTGAAATTGAGATCTGTTATATCAATAATGCTGAATTCGTTGTTTACAAGGTTACAATACAAAGCCAGAAATCTAAACCCCAAGATCTTCTTCTTGTAAGAACCTTCACTTGATCTGAGCTTAATCAAGAATTTCCCCTGCAAGAATTACAGACAATTCACCGGTTCCACGACCTGTTTGCGAAATTACCAAATTTCCAAACCCTACGCTGCGGCTAAATATGTTCTGCAAACGTGACTAACAAACCCTCAAGAACACACCCGTTCTTGAAGGACAAACCAGATGGTTTTTCCTCGAAACCCCCTTTGAATCTTCAACTCAGCTAGATCCTTGATCGTACCACTGAACGTTATCTCAAATATCCTTTAATCCGGAGAACAAGAATGATTATGTGTTGATGTTCTTGAATTAAAGTGATTGAGAAGATGATGAAGATAAAGTATCTTTCAGGTCTCTAAAACTGCTCACCAAAATTGATGCTCACCAAACTTGCTTTTGCTGTGATTACACAATTTTCACACAATCGAATTCCCACCACAACTGAACTGTCAAAACCTTCTTATATGTGAAACAAAAATGGTTAGAAAAGGAAACAACTTTATGTATCGATACGAAACTCGTATGAGTCGATACATGGTAGTTGTATAACATATATGAGTCGACACACAGATATATGCATCGATGCATACTGTAACTTTGTTTAATTTCAGAAAGTAAATTCAATCATGCATCGATACATAATACGAATGGATCGATACATAGCATAATTTTCAGAACCATCAAAGAAACATGTATCGATGCAAACTTCGTATGAATCAATACATGGCTTAACAACAAGGAAGCATGTATCGATGCAAAACTCGTATGGATCGATTCATACTGAAGCAACCACGTTTTTGTGATTTTAACAGAGGAATGTATCGATGCAAGACAAACATGGATCGATACATACATAAGGAAAATTGTTTTTATGATTTGAATAAAGATATGTATCAATTGTAACATGCATACTAAATATGCATTTATATATGCATTTATCACACAATTTGCTATCATACAAAACTTAAACTATTGCTCACAGAAGGTTACGCTCGAGGCTGAGAAAAAGGCTGTTGAGGACTTGGTCGCGCAACTGCAGGCGGCCAATGCTCCGGGCGAGGAGGAGCCTGAGGACATGAAAGTGCTGAAGACAAGGTCAGAGTTAGTTGCCCGACTGGTGGTGGCCGAGGATGACAACGTGGTGCTCGGTGAGGAGTCCTTCAAAAACGCAGTGTCTCAGCTTCAGGTGGTGAATCCTGGTGTTGATTTGGTGACCGAAGGTACCAATTTCCTGGCGTACGTTAAAGACAGGCGAATAGTGATGCCAGAGTCTATCCTTGCCGGCCAAGCTAGAACCCAGACCTCTCCGCCCGATGGTGAACGAGTCGAAGACACCGAGGAATGATGTTTGCCGACGATGATGTTTTGCCGGCCTGCGTGCCGTGTAGTTTGTTGTAATTTTATTTGGTTTGGGGGGCGTGGCCCCCCTTTTTATGTAATTCATACAATCTTTGGCCCTGGTGGCCCTTTTTACTTTATGGTCGGTTTGTTACTTATATGTTTTTTGTTTATGTTACTGTACTTTACATTAGTTGTGCATGTATGACTGCCCGTCGGAGGGTGTGTCCGTTAGCAGAGCTATCTTTTGAAGCTTGCTCGTTGTGTGTGAATTCGCCAGTGCAGAGAACTGGTCGAATAGCCGGGGAAGGTCCTGGCGAGGTTGTGGATCTCAGGTCGCGATTGAGGCCCGAGTTCACGGTGTGAACGTCCCATCGCGAGCTAGGGTTCTGCCAATCATGGTACTTGGGCGAAGGCGGTGCTCGATTTAGGACCGCCGACGAGCAGAGTTCTGGCTCATTTACTTGAGCGGGATTCAACTTTGTACGTATGCATCGTTTGTACCTGGACGAGCATGATGACCGTTGGGTGGTCCTTTGACGCGAGGAAGCCTATTGTGACTTTAGCTGTAGTATTGCTTAAGTTTTTCAGCGTTCCATGGTCGAGGGATTGTATCCCCGTTGAGGTTTTCGAGGAAGTATGCACCATTTCCCGTTTTGGCACGGACTCTGTATGGCCCTTCCCAGTTGGCCGCTAGTTTGCCTTCGCGAGAGTCCTTGTGGTTTCTTCGCAGGACAAGGCTGCCCATGTCAAATTCTCATCGTAAGACTTTGGCGTTGTGCCTGATTGCTATTTTTTGCTTAAGAGACGCTTCGCGGAGGGCTGCTCCTGTCCGGATTTCCTCGACGAGGTCGAGCTCTTCTCTCATCGCTTCGTTATTCATCTCCTCGTCTAGAGGTGACTCGGTCCTTCTGGACGGTACGTGGATCTCGATGGGTAAAACAGCCTCCATGCCATATGCTAAGCGGAAAGGCGTCTCCCCGGTGGTAGACTGGGGAGTAGTACGATATTCCCATAAGACGCTGTGGAGCTCCTCCACCCAGGCCTTCTTCGTTTCGTCCAGTCTTCGTTTGAGGCCACGAAGGATGACACGGTTGGCCGCTTCTGCCTGCCCGTTGGCTTGGGGGTGCTCGACCGAAGCGAAGTGTTGCTTTGTTCCGAGATGGGCGACGAAGTCTTGGAACTTCTTGTCCGTGAATTGTGTTCCATTGTCCGTGACGATTGCTTGGGGAATCCCAAAACGGGCAAGGATATTCCGCTTGTAGAAGCGTAGAATGTTAAGTGCTGTTATCTTCGCTAAGGCTTCTGCTTCTATCCATTTTGTGAAATAATCTACGCCCACTATCAGGTATTTGTTTTGGCTAGACCCTGTCACGAAGGGTCCTAGGATGTCTAGGCCCCACCAGGCGAATGACCACGGGGATGTCAAGCTTTTCAGCTCGTTAGGTGGAGCTAGGTGCATATCCCCGTGCCGTTGGCATTTGTCGTATTTTTTCACATGCTCTTTGGCGTCTTGCTGCATAGTTGGCCAGTAATATCCTGCCCGGAGTGTCTTGCGGGCAAGGGACCTTCCTCCCAGGTGCTGGGCGTTAATACCTTCGTGGATTTCTCGTAATACGTGGGGGACAATCTCCTCCTCTATGCACTTCAGCAGTGGGATGGAGAAGCCCCTTCGGTAAAGTTTATTCTCGAGGATGACGTACGAGCAAGCTCTTCGTCTGATGGTGCTGGCTTCCTTGGGGTCATCCGGAAGTTCATCCCTGGTGAGGTAGTTGTACACGGGCGTCATCCAGCAGTCGCTGTCTCCGATCGCGTGCATGTGTAGGGTCGAGGACACCTTGTCGATGCTGGACCGGGGAAGTATCTCTTTAATGACTGACCTGTTTCCGCCTTTCCTCTTGGTGCTCGCTAGTTTGGACAGGACGTCTGCTCGCACGTTGTGTTCGCGGGGAACATGTCTTACTGCTACCGCCCTGAACCTCGACATCTTTTCCTTGACTAGGGAGAGGTATTCAGATAGACTGTCGTTTTTGGCCTGATACTCCCCGGAGATCTGGTGGGCTACGAGCTGAGAGTCCGTGCAGATAATGGTTTCTTCTGCCCCTAGGTCTTCGGCTAGGCACAACCCATCGAGGAAGGCCTCATACTCCGCCTGGTTGTTCGATGTGGGGAAGGACAGAGTGAGAGACGCCTCTACTATGGTCCCTTCGTCGTTTTCAAGAATTACTCCTGCCCCGCTGCCACTCGAGCTGGATGCTCCGTCCACGTAGATGGTCCATTTGTTTGCTATGTGGGGCGAGGAGTCTGAGAAGGTTACTTCTGCCACGAAATCGGCCAGGGCCTGTGCTTTGAGAGCTTTTCTGCTTTCATACCGGATGTTAAATTCGGACAGCTCCAACGACCACTTGAGCATTCGACCGACCATGTCTGGTCGGCCTAGCAATTGCTTGATAGGTTGATCCGTCCTTACCACGATCGTATGGGCCAAGAAGTAGTGTCTCAGTCGTCTGGAAGCGTTGACGAGGGCCAATGCTACCTTTTCTATCTGCTGATATCGCAACTCCGCGTCCTGCAACGCTTTGCTCGTGAAGTATACGGGTTTTTGCCCGATGTGATTCTCGCGGATGAGAATGGCGCTCACGGCCTCGGCGGTGACGGCGAGGTATAAGAACAAAACTTCCCCGGTATCTGGCCGTGATAACACGGGCGGTTTCGACAGAGCTTGTTTTAAGTGAATGAGGGACGCCTCGCATTCCTCGGTCCATTCAAACGCGACTTCTTTTCTCAAGAGCTTGAAGAAAGGAAGGGCGTGTTGGGTGGATTTAGCGACGAAGCGGGACAACGAGGTGAGTACCCCGTTGAGGGACTGGATGTTCTTCTTAGACGTGGGCGTTGGGAACTCAGAGAATGCCCGACATTTGTCGGGGTTAGCCTCTATTCCTTGTTCCGTTAAGTAGAAACCAAGGAATTTACCTGCCCGTACGCCGAACGTGCACTTCTCTGGGTTAAAACACATTTGATATTTTCTCGCTTGCTCGAAGATTTGGCGAAGGTGGGCGACGTGGTCCAGCTCCTCGTGGGACTTGATGATCATGTCGTCCATGTATACTTCGATCATGTCGCCTATTTGTCCTTGGAAGACTTTGTTCATCATTCGTTGGTACGTAGCGCCAGCGTTCTTTAGTCCGAAGGGCATTACGTTGTAGTAATAGTTGCCCGATTCGGTCATGAAGGTCGTGTAAGTTTTATCGCTCGCTGCCATTGGGATTTGGTTATAGCCCGAGTAGGCGTCAAGGAACGATAAAAGTTTAAAACCTGCAGAGTTATCTACGAGTTTATCTATGTTGGGGAGGGGGTAGGCGTCCTTCGGACAGGCCTTGTTAACATCGGTATAATCAACGCACATTCTCCATTTGCCATTATTTTTTCTTACAAGTACAACATTTGAGAGCCATGTAGTGTATTTGGCCTCAGAAATAAACCTAGCTTCTAGAAGGCCTTTAACAGCTTTCTCCGCGGCTTCCATCTTCTCCGGGGACTGTTTCCTTCTGCGCTGGGCAATGGCTTTGACGGCCGGATCAATTGTAAGCTGGTGGCAAGCGACAGAGGGGTCCAATCCTGGCATTTCAGCAGTGCTCCATGCGAACAAGTCTGCGTTCTCCCTGAGGCACGCTTTTAGCTATCTCTTGGCCAGGTCGGGGAGGTCTGCTCCGATCTTCACTCCCCGTTGGGGGTCTTCTCCGAACGGGACGATCTCGAAGTTGCCATCTGGTATGGGGCGCGGGAGATGGCCGCTGTTGTGGGACTGGTTACCCGAAGTCGTCAGGTCTTTGGCGTGATCCTCCTCGCTGAAACGGCTGTCCAAATCGATGGATTCGACCTAGGGGAGTGGCTTTGGCTTCTCGGAGCTGTTGGGCAGAGGAGGGCGACCAGATGTCCTCGGCTTCGCTGAGATGGTGCCCAGTCCTTTTGATGCTGCTTCGAAGCATCGACGGACAGCTTCGATGTCGCTGTGGAAGGTGGCGACCGTCCCTTCAGAAGTGTAGTACTTCATCTTGAGATGTACGGTGGAAGGCACCGCAACCAACTCTGCCAGGGTTGGCCTTCCAAAAATGCACTGATATAGTGACGGGCAGTCAATTACCAGAAACTGTGCTTTGATTGCTCGGGTTGTCTTTCCTGAACCGAAGGTCACTATGAGCTCTTCGTAACCTCGGGGCCTTGTTATTGCTCCTTTGAATCCCTGCAGGTCGGATCCAACGTATGGAGTAAGGTGAGAGTCGTCCAACTGCAGTGTCTCGAACAGGTGGTTGTACATTATATCAACTGAACTGCCCTGGTCCACGAGTATCCTGCGAACGTCGAAGTTCGCCATCCTTGCCCGGATGAGAAGTGGGATGCTTGAGTTTGGCGACCCGCCGAGGAGCTCCTCTTTGTAGAAGGAAATGGGAGAGGATCCTTTGCGAGTGGTATCCAGCGTGGTAACTTCGTTGGAACTCTTGTTGATCAGTTGATCGAACTTCCTCTTGACCGAACCAACCGTGATTTTGTTGAATCCACCACCGGAGATGACCATGGCCGACGGGAAGGTTTCCCACGGGCTGTGAGCGCCGAGGGACATGGAAGCGGGCAGACTATCAGGGATACATAAGTCTTCTGGCTGAGTCACGGACATAGCGACCTGCACGTTGGTGTCATCGGAGGGCGGAGTCTCTTCTGTAGCCTTCTTGCTCTCCTGGGTTTCTTGCCGGGGAGCTTCTTTCTTCTTCGCGAACTGCTTCAGGTGGCCGTCGCGAATGAGGATTTCTATGGCGTCTCGGAGGTGGATGCATTCTTCCGTCGTATGGCCGTGGCTCTTGTGGAAGCGGCAATACTTGGATTTGTCCACACTTGGTCTGGCCAGCATCTGTTTGGGGAAGCGGACTCCCGCTTGCTTGAACTATGAGTTGGCACATTCGGACAAGATTTTCTCCCTCGAGGTAGTGAGGGGGTATAGTCGTGGAACCGTCCAGAAGGTCCCTTCTGTTCGCGTGCATCGCGAGGCCGATCGTCGCGTCTTTTATCTCCTCGACGGGATGTCGAGGGCTCTTCAGCTATGGATGTCCGGGCACCTTCCTGGTGACGGAAGGCCCGGACAGAGTGGGCAGCGACCTTCTCCTTGTACTATATATGCGACTGGGCTTGGTGGAGGAGAGCGTTGAGGTTCCTCGGTGGATCTAGGCCGATGGCTTTCGCGAAGTCTGAGCCAGGAAGTAGTCCCTGCTCGAGCAGGAACTTCTTCATCTCGTCGGTCGTTGGCACTTGGACGATTTCCTTGTTGAACCGCTCAATGTAGCCCCGAAGAGGTTCATCTCTCCCCTGTACAACAGCTCCAAGGGACGCCTCAGTCTTTAGATGGCGTCGTGATGCAGTAAAGTATCGGGAGAAAATCCTCCCGAGCTGCCTCCAGGACGTGATGGATTCTTCTGGCAGCTGTCTGTGCCAGGTCATTGCTCCCTTCCGGAGCGTGGTTGGGAACAGGCGGCATTTGATGGCTCCCCGTACCCCTCTGTAGTCCAGAAGAGCATCTATGTTTTCTATGTGCTCGTCTGGGTCCGTGGTTCCATCATAAGTCCCTAGAGACGGAGGTTTCTCTACTGTGGGACAACGGGCCGCGAGGCTCGTCGTCGCTGTCCGAACTTGAAGTCGACGGTGACCGTTGTCTGCGCTCGCGGTGGCGGTCTCTGCGAGGTGAGGGTAATCGTGGCCGGTCGCGAGGTCTGGCCGGTGGAGAATGCCCGTCTTGCCTCGTTCTCTTGTGTCTTGGTGGTGACTGATCCCGCGGGGAGATCTGGTCGCGCTTGCGAACGCGTAATGGTTCAGGCTCACGCCTCGTCATACGGTCTTCCCGGCGCCTAGGTGGCGGGCTTCTTGATCTCTGGTGTTTCCTCTTAGGAGGGGAGGATCTTGGTAGAGCTGCTTCTTCGAGAGCTCCTATCCTTTCTCCTTGCTGCAAGATAAGGAGGTTTATGCGGTTGACAGCGTCCAGGAGGGCTGCAACGGCCAGATCGGCGCTGGGGGGCCAGGATTTGGTCGTTCCCCCAACGGTGACTATTTTCCTCCTTGCTCGGTGGAGGAAGGAGTTGGAGATGCAGGGGCCCCATCTCGAAGGAAACGGGGATCAGAAAGTAACGTAGATCTTCCGTCCACGTCCATCTTGTTAACGGGAACGAGGACTGTAATATCAGCACCTTGTGCGGAGTTCTGAGCGGCCATAGGTGAGTGGATTAAAGAAAGTGTGTTTTGATCTTTTAGTTTCCGAGGAGGAAAGAAAGAAGGGGAGAACAAGGATTTCCTACAGACGGCGCCACTGATCTCGAGTATTCGATCAAATCCACGTACGCTGGTCGTCAGATGGCAAGGTGCTCGGCGGATGATGGTCTTCAGGCGTGCAGGGTGTTCGGACTGTTGATGAGGAGAAAAGGGGGTGTACCTGCAAGGCACTCCGACGCTCAAGTAAGAAAGGGTCAGAGAAAAAGGGGCAAGTACAAAGTGTATTCTTAGGGTAGAAAAATGATACCTCGCCCTCTCAAATGAGAGGGTTTATATAATGTTCCCCAGTGCGTGGCCAACGGTCATATTTTCATGGCGAAATAACCGTTTTCCTGAAGAATAGGTAACTGCCCAAACTAGCCGTTATGACGGGCAGGAGGGTAGTTGCGGGCATCTGTCCGTCAGCTGTCGGGGAGCTGTAGTTCGTGTGTGGCAGACAATAACTCCGGGCAGGACTGAGCAGTCGGTGCCTGGTTGTAGTGGCAAAAGGGTACTTTTGTCATCTTAATGGACTGGATCCAAGCGTTTAGGTCGTTACTGTAGCAGTCACGGATTGGGCTGCGCATGGCCGTTGGCCCAGTCCAGAACATATATATATATATATATGTCGCCTCTTCAAAGAATATTAATAACATATATACCATAATATCTTTTATTCAAAATCAATTAATTGTTATCAGAAAATCATGTTATCGGTAACGACGCGCTGATATAAGCTGTTAGCAAATTTCATGTCTAGGATCTTGATATCATGATTTTCACACTATTCTAATTTTTATGAAAAACACTAAAAACGTACCCGGATCCATGATACCGATTCTTGTCCGGTTCCCGATCTTGTTTCCAATTGTTTTCTCCTCACTTCCTTCTTTCTTATGTGTATCTTTGATGATGAGGATATTTTTTATGTATTTGTCAGAAAATTTATAAGGAATTAGAAAAGTGTTGTTGTTTTTTTTAAGGTCCCTATTTATAGGCATCTTACTTCAACTGTCACATTTCATCCCATGAGTCATCATGTCTCAACATCCTTGAAGAGAGAGAAGGGGGATTTAAATTTTAAAACCCCATTGACTTATTTATCCACCAACCCAAATAATCATCACATTAGAATATCCTTTATTTAAGCCAAACTTTTAATTATATGAGTCATAATTCTTAAATTAATAATTAATCCAACAATTATAAGTGTGTTTCTTGAAGAAAAAAAAAATGTATTAAACTCTATTTAAAATATAGAAAGTGCGTGTTTGGATCGACGATTGATAGAAATCTTTTTGATAGGATTGAGTTTGATATAATTGAGTTTAACAAAATTGAGTTTATTAAAATTGATTTATATTTAAATATATTTATCTAAAAGTGAGTTTAACAATAAATTTTAATATAAAAACCACGTTTAAACTCAAAACCTATAAATTATAGTTTCAAGTAGAATCAATTTTATTTTATAATAACCAAAACCTTAAAACCACTCTAAAATCAATTCTACACCTATACAATTGCTTCCGACCCTTTCAAAAGCCAATCGAATCATGCTATAACAAGTGTTGATAGCTTCTACAAAAAGTACTATTAAATATATGTATAAATTCTATTTAAAACTCTATTATATATCTCTTAACATTTGATTTATTAAATACTTTTCTAATCATTTCTTGCAGAGGTTTTTTTTCTTCCTTTTAATAATTTCATTCTTTTAAGGAGTTCTCACACAAAACAAGTTGTGACAAATATCATTTTCATTAAACAATACTTTGAAGAATGAACCGATTAATTCACCTTAATGACCACTTTTTATTAAAATGAGATTTGATCCTTTTTTTATGAAGAATTTATTTTTTCTTCACATAAATTTGCTTTGAAGATGAATTCGAAGCACTATCACATAAATGAATTATGCTAAGTACGTTACATTAAGTTAAGACTTTCAATATATTGAAAATCTTCAATTTTTAGAGTTTATCTTTACATTTGATATGACATTTGTCATTGTTTTTGAAAGTCGTTGATCCACCTTATTTTTTCTAAAATGAGAAGAAACATTGTTTATCACCTGTGATGTGTTTTGAACAACCATTATTCAGGTACCTTGGAGATGATACATGCATTTTGGCTTCTAAATATTTTAGGTATTCAAATTAACTTGGGTCCTTGAAGGTAAGTGTTATTTTTCTCAAATCTTCTTTCTGGAAAATAATGTAATAAGGTATGACCCTTTTTATTACAATAAAATCATGGACTTCTAGCTTTCTTTATTTGTGAACGGTATTCAGATTTGTTTTGTATTTGAATAATTGTACCGGGTCTTACGAAGGAAAGTCTACAAGTATATGTTATAATCCAATTGCTTCCACTCTGGGCGAGCTCCCATTATGAGGTGATAGGCCACCCGAGATGGGCTAAGAGGTTACCCAAAATGGAGAAGAAGTTTCCCAATAATGTGGCGATGGGTTTCTTAATTGGGCTTAATGTGTTTGAGGTGACCCATCCACTAATAATACATGATTGGTGTGGTTTCCAATCACCAGTTGGCTGGAGGAATGAGTCAGATGGGAAAACCTCTTCTCCACTATCTGAGGGAGAGACATGTTTTCTCACTTTCATGCATTGTTGACCGAAAAGATAGGGAAATCGCCATTCAGGTCGTCCAGACCAGACCTAAAAAGCCTTCATATATACCCAATTCTCTGAATAGGGAAATAAATCCAACATTTTTCCTAAAAATCCATACACAATGCTTCTCACAATCCTACGTGACCTAGCCCTAAACATAACCAAATATCCTAACACCATAAACATCCCTACACAATAACAGTTTATCCTTATTATACTTTTTCACCTAGAATAATTGACACCCACCTTAAGGCCCCAGTAAAACAGACATGGACCACCTTCATAATTGACGATCAACTCGATGTCCGCCTCCTCAATCCTTTATAGCATGGTGAGTAGGAAAACAATGACTTCAACCTGAAAAAACTTTGACGGTGACCATGAGGCCATAGAAGAGATGCACACTGCTATGGACAATTTCTATCACCACAACCAAAATTTGGAAAACAACGTCCTTAACCTCCAAAACCATAAATAAAAGACCGTTTTCAATGAGGAGACAAAAGTTTTGGATCCCTAACCCCTCCCTGATGAGATTTAGAGAGCCCTCATACCAGAAATTTTTAAGCCACCTTCACTCACGAAGTTCGATGGAAGGAGCAATACCTAGGAATATGTCGCTTTCATTAACACACACACACACACACACTACTACAAAACGCGCAAATAACAATGTCAGGTTTACAACAGATTCATATAAACCGTACGTATAAACAGAAATATAATGACTGTTGTTTTAAAAGACCGTAGTAATAAATATTGTGCAACAAGCTTCGATTCCCTGCAGTCACACTTTTTCCAATTTTTAGAGTACATTAAGCGTTTGTCACTTAAGTCCATTATTTATAAAATAAATTGTAAATGATTTTACAATGGTGTTTTAAACCAACCGTTGTTATAGAACTTAACTCCATTATTTTAAAAATAAATTGTAAAATAGTTTATAACGGTGAAGTAAAAAACCGTTGTAAGAGGTCTTCAATTCCACTACGGTTGTGTTTCTCAACCGTAATTAAAGGGTTCACTGATAAATTAAAACAAAACTTATTCTGTATTATTTCTTTCAAAAGACGCCCTAGTTGAACAAGCGAGCCAGCAGAGACGAAAGCGGCGTCGTAAACTTTACCCTATTCGTAGCTCAAATCTTCACACCCTCTTCGTTCATTTGATTCTTCAGCTTCGAAGTACGGTATTCTTCAACATCTTCATTCCTTTTTTCTTTGTTTATATGCTCAAGTCAGTATGTTTATGTTGTTTATGCTCAAGTCAGTATTAGAGTAAATGATTTATATGCTTTAGGTTTAGATTTGCATATGCATTAAGTTTTTGGATTACATTTTGGTGTGTCATTCACATTATTATATGTGTATAAATTTCTGAAGTTGTTATGGATCGTTGTTGGATGAAAGCTAATAGATTAGGTCCGGTTTATGAGAAAGGAGTTCTTGAATTTCTTGAATACGCTGATAAACATCTTCTTGAAAACAATGGTATCTTTTATTGTCCTTGTGTTCTTTGCGCGAATATCAAAAAGTGTAGAAAAGATGAAATTTCCATCACCTTTGTTGTGATGGTATATGTCAAAATTATATAATATGGACGTGGCATGGTGAAGTAGAGGAAAGTCGTGTGTCACAAAGTCAAAGAGTCGATGAAGATGAATATATGGAAGATCAACTGGAGGATATGTTTCGTTATATTGGGGAATCTTCTTTTAAGAATGCTCATATTTATGATACTTTATGTAGTGATAAAGACACCCCTTTATATAAGGGATGCACATATTTTACACGATTATCGGCGGTGTTAAAGTTGTTTAATCTGAAGGCAAAAAATGGATGGTTGGATAAAAGTTTCACGGAATTACTTGAACTGCTAAAGGAAATGTTACCAAAAGATAACAAATTGTCGGATCGTTGTTATGAGGCCAAGAAGATATTGTGTCCAATGGGTCTGGAGTATATCAAAATACATGCTTGCCCTAATGATTGCATATTATACCAGAAAGAGTATGAAGACTTGTATCAATGTCTGAAGTGTGGTGTGTCGCGTTACAAGCTGAAGGCCAACAGTGGTGATGACAATGACTATGACAATGTTAGTAGGAATCATTCTCCTGCTAAAGTGTTATGGTACTTGCCAATAATCTCACGATTTAAGAGACTTTTTGCTAATTCGAATGACTCAAATAATCTTAGATGGCATGCAGATGAAATGACTTGTGATGGAAACATTCACCATGTTGCTGATTCGTTGCAATGGAAGCAAATTTATTCGTTGTTTTCAGATTTTGGAGTTGAGCCAAGAAACCTTAGGCTTGGACTTACCACCGATGGAATGAACCCCTTTGGTAATCTGAGCACTAATCATACTTCGTGGCCTGTTCTTCTCACTATTTACAACCTATCTCCTTGGTTGAGTATGAAGCGCAAGTATATACTGTTAAGTATGATAATTTCTGGACCACGAAAACCTGGTAACGACATAGATGTTTATCTAAGTCCATTAATTGATGATTTACGACTCTTGTGGGATGAAGGCGTTGAAGTTAATGATGCATATTCTGGGGAAAAGTTTAAGATGCGTGCAATGTTATTTTGCACAATCAACGACTTTCCTGCTTATGATAACTTGGCTGGATATAGTGTCAAAGGACATAGAGCGTGTGCTATATGTGAAGATAATACTTGTTATCACCAACTTGAGTTTGGAAAAAAGACTGTTTACCTTGGGCATAAAAAATTTCTAAAACCAGATCATCCTTATCGTAGATTGTGGAAGGCTTTTAATAGAGAGCAAGAGTTTGATGAGGCGCCTGAACCTTTAACCGAGGAAGAAGTTTATCAACAGCAGGAACATATTAATGTTGTCTTTGGGAAGAGGAAAAAATAAAAAGGGGAAATTGCGAAAAATATTTGGAAAAAGAGGTCCATCTTCTTTGATCTTCCGTATTGGTCAAGTCTTGATGTTAGACATTGTCTTGATGTGATACACGTGGAGAAAAATGTGTGTGGTAGTTTGATTGACACACTTCTAAACATTCCAGGAAAGACTAAAGATAGTAAGACTTCCCGTCTTGATATGGAGAAGATGGGTATAAGAAAACAGTTGGCTCCAATAGAGAAAAGAAAAAGAACTTATCTGCCTCCAGCATGGTTACTCATCAAACATCAAAAGGAAAAGAAAATTTTTTACGAGTGTTTGCAAGGTATTAAAGTTCAACAAGGTTACTCATCAAACATCAAGAAACTTGTATCAATGAAAGATCTCAAGTTAATTGGTTTAAAATGTCATGATTGTTATGTATTGATGCAACAACTTCTACCAGTGGCTATCCGTGGGATCCTACCAAAATATGTGAGAGTAACTATAACGAGACTGTGCTTATTCTTCAATGTCATATGTAATAAAGTTCTTGATTTCAAAAAATTAGATGAATTAGAAGATGAGGCTGCCATAATCTTGTGTCAATTGGAGATGTATTTTCCTACATCTTTTTTTGACATTATGGTTCACTTGTTCATCTAGTTAGAGAAATCAGAATTTGTGGTCTAGTTTATTTAAGGTGGATGTATCCAATAGAGCGATATATGAAGATCTTTAAATGATATACGAAGAATCATCACCAACCCGAAGTTTCGATTGTTGAAAGATACATCACAGAAGAAGCTGTTGAGTTTTGTACAAACTATTTGTCGGATGCAGATTCTATAGGAATTCCAATTTCTCATCATGCTGACACAGACGGAAGAGGTATTCAAGGTCTAAATGTTAAGTCAATGGCTCGGGATATAGTTATTCAAGCACATTTCTATATATTGAATAATATAGATGAAGTTCAACCTTTCATAGATACTCACAAAGGAATTTTGAGGAAAAAATATCCCCAAATGAGTGACAAGTTGTTGTTGATAGAGCATAACAAGAGATTCATAGAATGGTTTAATAAAAGTGAATCTAATAATCGTAGTGCATCCAAGATACTTAAATGGTTTTCGTACGAGCCAAAATTTTGTGTCATTACTTGGACCGCATACGACATTGGTCATTATAACTTTTATACAAAATCAAAAGATGATCGTAGTACAATGCAAAATAGTGGGGTTATGGTTGAAACCGAATCGATGCATTTCTCTAATTCGAAAGATAAGAATCCTGTATTGGCAACTACCGCATTTTATGGTGTCATTGATGAGATTTGGGAGATTGATTATGTTATTTTCAAAGTGGCTTTATTTAAATGCAAATGGGTTCCCAATAATAGTAATGATGTACACATTGATGACTTAGGATTCACACGGCTCGACCTTGGCAAGGCATATTTTATGACCGAACCATTCATCATGGCTTCTCAAGCAAAACAAGTTTTCTATGTTACCGACCCATCGGACATATCGGGGAAATGGTTAATCGTTCTCCAAGGAAAACACATTCCTCTTAGTGATGGAAGTCTTGATATTCCGTCCACACCTTATTACATAACACAAGTCCCTACCTCATACGATGAAGTTGATGGAGATGTCGTGCACGCTATTCGAATCGATCATGAAGAAGGCATATGGGAAAATTAACAAGTACTTAATTTAGTCTTTATTCATAATATATTAATTGTATGTTATAGTTTATAAATATTTTTACTAACAAGTATAATTATTTGAAATCATAGGTCTTTAGAGTCAAGACACCAAGAGACAAGAAACCAAAACACCAAGTTACAATTATGTGATGTTGTGTACTGTGTAAACTGTAGGTTGTTTGTTCTGATAAATTTTAAGATATTTGTTACAATTGAATATGATACAACTATGTGATGTTATGTAATGTGTAAATTGTAGGTCGTTTGTTCTGATAAATTGTAAGATATTTGTTACAATTGAATATGATAAAATTATGTGATGTTATGTAATGTGTAAACTGCAGGTTGTTTGTTTTGATAAATTGTAAGATATTTGTTACAATTGCATATGATACAGTTATGTGATATTATGAATATAATACAATTAACATTATTATGGTTACTTTATCACAAATGTTAGTTGTATCTTCTACTGTGATATGGTGAACAGTAATACAGGTTAAAAAAAAGGGATTAATTATAAAATCAGTAATCTTTTTCTTAATTCTGCATAATATGTAACAACGGTTATACATGATAACCGTAATAATATCTTATGCTTTAACAACGATTATATTACACAACCGTTATAATATCTCGCGCGCTGTCCAGAAAAAAATAAATATCAAAACAGCGCAGCTGGGAATCGAACCTAGGACAATTACTTTATCACGACGATTGTTTGTATCAACTGTTGTGATAGGTAGCACTCTTTCCAGTTTAATACAATGGTTACTGATCCATGATTGTACGTATCATATATACAACGACACTTTACATAACAACTCCTGTGCACGCGTGATTACATACCTTTCCCAACCGTTGTTAAATGGGTTTTCCGTAGTAGTGACATATGACGATCATCAGAGCCTCAGACTCTTTGAAATGCAAGATACTCTCCATCATCTTTAGAGACGCCGTGTTGTTATGGTATATGAGCTTGCCACGATTATTAGTCACTAGCTATAAGGACCTAGTAAAGAAGTTGGTCCACCAATTCTCAGTGAGCAAAAACAGGAAGATGTCAACCACTAGCTTGTTTAATATCCTCATGGGCTCTTTAAAATTCTTAAGAGAGTATCTCACTCGGTTCAATGACGTAACTATCAATGTGAAGATCATTCACACGAACCAGGAGATGTTTTTAGGAGCCTTCCATAACGTATTGAGGGCTGAACATTTTAGCGAATCCCTCACCCAGAGACCCTCAGCTTCCATGGAGAAGGTAGTGGCACATGCCAAAGATTACATAAATGAGAGAAGGACAACCATTGATGAAGAGGTTAAAAACTTAGGGACACATGATTCATCATAGTGATTAAGTATTGTGCCTAGATGAAGAATGTAGTAATGGTAAAGAAAACGCCAGGGAAGTGAAAAATGTTGTAGATTTCACGAACCTCATCATTGTATGCCCAAAAGATCCATATCCTTTACCCAACATTGATATGTTGATTGAAGAATCTTCAGGGTATAAGACATTAAGTTTTATCGATGTTTACTCTAAGTACAACCATATAAAAATGGACCCTTTTATAGGGCAAAAAATGCCTTCATGCCCAACAAATATAACTATTATTATGAAGTCATGCCCTTCGACCTTAAGAATGTGATTGCAACCTATTAAAGGTTGATGCACATTGTATTCTTGAATCTAATAAAGTGGAATATCGAGATCTATATTGAAGTACAATCTCCTCTCTGATACCCTAAAAGAGGTTTTTATTGCATGTGATTGACAATATTTTATAGGCAACACGTGTAACAAGATATTCTACCAAGTTGTGAGACATCATGTCTCAAAGTAATCAAGACACTTTTTTAGAAAACAACATGTTAAGAAAAATGTCATACACTGTGAGACATTTTGTC
Organism: Lathyrus tuberosus; assembly: GCA_022829125.1. Classification (NCBI taxonomy): domain Eukaryota; kingdom Viridiplantae; phylum Streptophyta; class Magnoliopsida; order Fabales; family Fabaceae; genus Lathyrus; species Lathyrus tuberosus. Next base: position 1,205,720 of record JALAZF010000414.1, on the reverse strand, counting down.
TTGCTCTGGCTTCTTCACACGCAAGTTGATTGGGGTAATTCTCAAGCTTTTAAATATTTGTTTCCTTTTATGTCCAATCATAGATTTGATAGTTAATGCATGTGCTTAGTTTAAAAAATATTTAATCTGAATCAATTTCAGCAAGATTGAATTTATATATTCAAGATATTCAAATTTATTTAAGATTTGATCAATCAAGATTTGAAATCAACATTATTAAATAGTGATATCGTGCACTTTTGGAGGTTCAACCACATTCAAATAAAAACCTACCAGACTTTCTAGCCGGGCTCTTGTTGCTATTCAAGGAGTCATTCTCCTTTATGTAGACTCATATGTTACACTACTAAGCTTGGCGTGTTTTATTGCTCTTGAGTTTTTGTTGGTTTTTGTAATGCTCTATTCTTGGGTCATAATTATAAGTTAAAAAAATAAAGTATTTGAGTTGTATTATTGTTTAAGCATTCATATACTTTGTAACTGTCTAAACATTTGGGAGAGTGCTTGAGTGAATGTGAGAGGTGTCTCATATTTTGGGGTAGCTTGGATCGAAGTTCACATATAGTATTAGAAAAAGAGACATTGAACTGAGAGAGTTCAAATAAGACCAATATGTACTTCTGAATATTAAGAGTCAATTTCCTTTTATTGGGCTATTTCCCTTTAGACGTATGTGATTTTGCACTTAACTGGGTTGCCAATCCGTATGTTATTTATATTATGCTTTTATTCTTTCTATTACACATACTTACTGTCATACACATTGCTCCAACTAGGGATGGCAATGGGTACCCGTGGGGACGAGTACTAGTCCCCCGCTACCCGCCCCGTTTAGTAAATATGATACCCGTATCCGCCCCATATTCGTGCGGGTATCTGGCAGACGGGTACCCGTGGATTTTGAGATACCCGCGGGTATTAACGGATATCCATGGATATTATTTTTAATTGTAATTTACTAATTTTTCTTTTGTTAAATAGAAATTTGAGCTTTTTTGTAATTAGAAGATTATGTGTAAATAGAAAATCTATCTATAATTTTTCATGAAAGTCATGATTCAACAAACTTGAAACAAATATATATTGAAATTATGCTTTGAGAATGTGAGAAAAATGATCACATAATGCATATTAATTTATAGAAACATCAAACATATAACAATATATTACACATGTGATTTAGTACAAATACCATAAATTGCACATAAATTACACATGTGATTTAGTAGAATCTATTCTATAATATGTGAATAATTTTTCCAAAGGATAAGTAATTAGTATATATTAATTTTAAAAGATATTTAATTAATTTTATTAATTATAAACGGGTAGAGATACCCGCGGGTACGGGTACCATTAAATCCGTATCCGTGCCCGTAATGAAACGGGTAATTAAATATCCGTTTATATTACCCGTGGATACCCGTTAAGCCATCTTACCCGTACCCGTGACGGATTTTATCCGCGGGTACCCGCGGGTACGAGTTTTTTTGCCATCCCTAGCTCCAACATTGTGTCTGACATCTTGTCATCTAGAGAACAATATTTCATTTGGCATCAGAGTAATCACCCTATTCTAGTTGGGTGAGCTCTAAAATTTCTCTACATTATATTCAAAATGGACAATGCTAAAGAAGGAGGATTTTTTAATCGACCACCTAGTCTTGATGGTACAGACTATCATTATTGGAAAGCTAGCATGGTTACCTTTTGGTAATTCTCGTTCCTTAAATGCAATTTACAATGGAGTTAACAAGAATATTTTTAGAATCATCAACACTTGCACGAGCGCCAAGGAAGCTTGAGAAACTCTCCAAACTGCTCATGAAGACACCTCCAAGGTTCATAAGTCCAGACTTCAATTCTTAACAATTTTTTTTTGAAAATCTAAAGATAAAGAAGGATGAAACCATTGTTGTATTTAATGTATATATATATATATATATATATATATATATATATATATATATGTGTGTGTGTGTGTGTGTGTGTGTGACATTGCAAATAACGCTTTTGCCCTTGGTGAAAAAATATCTGATGAAAATCTGGCCAGAAAAATTCTCAGATCTTTTCCTAAGAGATTTCATATGAAATTCACAATCATTGAAGAAATACAAGATGTGATTACTATCAAAGTTGATGAGCTGATTTTGTCTCTTCTCATCTTTAAAAGGGTAATTAATGACAATTTAGAGAAAAAAAACAAAAGTGTGGCATTCAAAGATGGTGTTGAAGAAAATGAGCATAAAGTAGAAGGTGATATTGATGATAACCTAACTGAATATATTTCTCTCCTTGCAAAAAGATTTGGCAAGGTCATGAGAAGACTCGACAGGAGATCAAGGATTAATGTTACAACAAATGTCAAAGACAACCTGCCTTAAAATTCCAAAGGATTCAATACTCAATGCAAAGTAAAAGACGAGGATAAACAAAACAAGGTCAAGGAAATCCAATGTCATGAGTGTGAAGGCTTTGGGTACATTTAGGCCAGATGTACTAACTTTCTTAGAAAACAATATAAAGGAACACTACTACCTTTCAGATTTTGAATCACATGAAGAAAGTCAAAGTGAACAAGTCAACGATGTGGTTGGCTTCACATCACACACAAGGTCCTAATAGACTACACATAATGATGATTACTCAAGTGATGAAGATTAGTCTGATTATACACTTGCTGAAGCTTACAAGTTGTTGTATCTCAAATAGAATGAAGAATGCAAAACTAATGTAAAACAAAGAGAGAAGATTAATGTTCAAATTCAAGACAAAGCGCGTCTTACAACTACAATTTATGACAAAAGAAGAAGTTGATAATTTAAACTCCAAGCTTGAAGGTATGATCAAATTTGTTCGCATGTTAAATTCTGGTACGGAAACCCTTGATGAAGTTTTAGGGGTAGGAAATACGACAAGAGATATGAAAGAACTTGGATTTAACTATAATTCATTGAACTCAAAATCTAAGTTTGTTCCTCCTGTCAAGAAGACTGAGTTCATCTTTTCAAACGATAAGTCACAATATCCTATTCAAAATCATACCCAACACTCTAATGTCTATGCCAACGTTTCATGGGTTTGTCATTACTGTGGTTAACAAGGCCAAATAAGGACTTTCTGCTATAAATTATATGATAGACCTTACTATCACTCTCAACGTCGTCTTACTTGGAATACTCCTAAAGAAGTATGCCCTCAACAAGTGTGTAAAGCTAAGAGGGGAACTATAAGTCACATAGCCTACACTTCTTTAAGAGTTTCCTCATGTGAGGACTGATATTTTTATAGTGGTTGCTTGAGACACATGACAGAAGAAAAAAACTACTTGAAAGATTTGAAGTCTTACTCCAACATCTATGTTAATTTCGATGATGAAACTAAAGATAAAATTGTTGAAAAAAAGAAAGTTGGACTATCCATGCCTCTCAAATCTAGATGGTGTACTTCTTGTTGAAAGTCTCAATGCTAAGCTATCGGCATTAATCAACTGTAAAATTATTCTATTACATCTTACATTGGAGTTTTGGTTAATTCTAGGCATATCAACTTGAAGGAAGTTACAAATTTGTTTTTATGTAACACATAAAACCTCGTGAAAGAAGAAAGCCTCAATGCTAATAAGTCCCTAATGTTGATTTTTGGATTGTTATAATGTCTAAGAATAATTGATTTCAAATGAAGTTTATAGTGGAACTCCAACATGCTACAAAAACTTTGAAATTTGAATACTTGCAAGGCATGCATGTAAGTGGAAGGTACTGTTAGTGGTATTATTCAGAGCAAATTATTATTTGAGAAAGCATAATTTGATATGGGCTTGTACTTCAAGTCCTATTCCTTTATTGCAAGTAAAAAAGTCATATTCCTACTTTCTTTGTCAATTAATCATTGACAATGCATGAGATCTTGTTTTCTAAGCAAATCTCATAGAGGATATTCCTTCTAGTCTAATTACTAATATTATGGTGCAAAGTGAGATTCAAGAGTGATTAGTCCAAATTAAGCATCACAGTCTTTTGTGATTTTACCTGTGTGACTGTGTCTGGAGTGAAGAATGCATGGTTGATATAATCCTAATGGACCTGCAACTAGCTTCCCTATTTTATAGGAAAACACTAACTACTAACTTTTTCAAAAAGCAAAGTGTTGTTTTGCAAGTTGCGTTAAAAAGTATATAGGCCACTTTATTCATATTTCCATCCAATACTTAAATTTGTTTTAAAGTCAAGCAGACCATATAAAGATCATCATAAATTATCTGTTAATTATATGCTCAGTTGAAAAATTGTCAAACTAGTTAGTGGCATGATTTTGGATATACCTTACTATAGTCCATTACTACACTTACTTGTATCTATATGCTTTGGCCTTTGCGTGCTTGTGCAAAGTATGAGAAACTCAAACAAAGCAGCATAAAGATAATGTTAGAACAACAATCAATATAGAAGATTAAAGAAATGAAAATAAAAGACAATGAACACAATCGATCATATTTGCTAACGTAGTTTGGACAATAATGCTTACCTCTGCGACTATAGAGTAGCTATAGTTCTGTTTTATTTCTGTGTTGAAATTAGAGTTACAATGTTACAAGCAATATATATATATATATATATATATATATATATATATATATATTTATTTATTTATATTTATATAATAAGCGGCTCAGTTTACAATAATATCCTTGAACCTTACCATGCTGGGCGGAGTTCCTGAGTCGCCTCCCCACAACAAACAGCTGGGCCTAAGACATGTTTGGGCCAAACGCAAGGGCAAGGGTTCCTCGCCTCTTGCCTATCTGCAGTGTCTACTTATATATGAGCCATACTCAACAGATAACAATCTACAACTTACGAATTGTGATCTGGTTCTGGTCACTAGATACATACTAAGTACATGGTGTATTATACAATGGAAGAAAAGGTTAGTGACAGAAATTCCAACTAACAAGGATAAGTGAATAACAGAAATTCCAACTAAGCAGCTACAATAATCACTAACTGAGTAACTAGCTTTTGGTATGTGCCAATGCATTTAAACTACACAATGTCTAGATATAATAACAATGCAATTAATACAATCATCTTCTGGTCGATTGAGATATTAGTGATGATGTTTGGTTCTTATTTGAACATCAAGCTAGCCAATAGTAGTCCAATTATACCAAAGTATATTTTCAATATAAATAAGCAAGCAACAAGGTTTGAGAGTGTATTAGGACCCGGATTTTAAAAAACATCCGTGACCGCGAAAATGGCTGTGACAAAATGGTTTCAGCAGCCGCCAATATCGATACTGTTATCACTGTTTTAATTATTAAAGAATAAATTGTGGTCAATTCACAGCGCGACAACAGCGGTCAGTATCACGACACCTGTACCGACCGAAATCGCCAAAGCCGCAACGCGACACGTCTACAACTAATTTTAAAACCCTGATTAGGACATAGAATAGAATAACTATTTAATTTACAAAGTCTTATTTGTGCCTTCTCCTTCTATGATACTCAGTAATTATCCCATACAATACATGTTTTATAAAGAACAATATATAAATGAAAACATATATTCAAGAGATGTATGGCAGCAATTCAACCACTAAAGCTGCATAATGAGGATGCAAAATAAATTGCAACAATCGTATAGTTATATCTACAATGCTATCAAACATGGAAAATTTGGGAATAAACAAATAAAACACTTGCCCAAGAAAGATTGTTCAATTTCTTCCAGTGTCAACAGCGTGATGCAGCTCAATCGAAAGGTTGTGAGTGCTTAGTAGTTAGTGCAAGTAAGAGGTATAACTTAATATATATCAAAACCATTAACCATGTTTGAAGCATCACAGCCCTTGAATAAACAAACAGTATCATAAATACAAAATCCTATATTCTTTAGCATATTGTATAGCATGTATTATGCAAACCAGGTAACATCTGCTTTTCTCTGTATTCATAACATTTTTCTGAATTACAAAATATAAAACGGAGTTCTTAGGATCACCAGAAACCAGCTTTGGTATCTTAGTCACGAACAAGAACTAAAGCTAAGGCCAAAATTTGTTTCTCACCCAAAATTGTACCATTCTTGTTAACTTTGGGACACGGACAAGGTTTTATTTTTCTGTTTTATAGATTTGCATTGCATACATCACACAGAATGAAGAAAAGCAATACAAAATGATTACTTGTCTACTTTTTAGAATAGAAAACTATAAGATTGGATCGAACTTTAGTTTTGTCGACTGAAATGTTGTAGACAGGAATAGCTTTCAGGTTTCGACAGGAAACAAATATCAAGTCGAAGCTGGTTCACATGCTGATGTCGAAATGTTACATACTGTAGTCAAAGTTAGTTCTAGTATGTACTGTCGAATTGTATCGTCGAATTGGGTCTTGTGTTAAGGATCAATTGTTTAGGTTAACTTGTTATTTAAGTTACCTTGTAGTCTATAAATAGGCTAGATCACTCAGATTGTTGAGTGAGGCCAATTGTGTTATTAATTTATAAACCCTAAATGAGAAAGTGAATAGAAACGGTTTTCCCAAATCCTTCTTTCTTATTCATTCTTTCTTCTTTCTCTCTTTCGAAACCTAATCGTCTCATTGTTCATCAAGAAACTTCGTTTCTCATTCAAGAAAGTGTTGAAAGGTATCGTTTGTGATCACAACAAACTAGTGCGGTGAGCGTGGAGAAGGATGCCGTCAACAAAGTTTGAAATTGAGAAGTTCACCAGAGTAAATGATTTTGGTTTATGGCGCTTGAAGATGCGAGCCCTTCTTGTTCAACAGGGTTTTTAAGCTCCCCCTTAGTTCAAGATTGAGGTTTTTAAGCTCCCCCTTAGTTCTATATACAAAAAAACTAAAATATATTTTAATTTACTTGACAACATCAGGGTATGAGGTTTGTAAGCTTCCCTTGAGTCTAATAATCTCAAAGTTAAGGTTTGTAAGCTCCACCTAAGTTCTACTATCAAGAAAATTAAAATATTTTTCTCGGGTAATAACAAAAAAAAAAAATAGAAATAACAAAAATTAAAATAATTAAAATAAACAACATTAAATTAAACAACATTAAAATAGAATGAATTCAAATGCTCTATTAAATACTTTTATATCTTTCTCTCCCTTTTATCACATCAAAAAGAAAAAATACATTCATAAATGCAAAGCAGATCATCATTACATGATCGGTTTACAAGGAAGAGAAAACGATTCAAGTAGTAAAGAGCACTAAAAACTTGTACAATGCATCTTTAATAGTTACTGGTGAAATTCTGGTACATGTGCAGAATTCAGATGTCCTAGAACATGCCATTCGACATCTGGTCTGACATGAACACAAAGGGCAAGGTATATAACAATAATCAAGGTACTGAAAAGATAAAAGCAAGACACACAAAATTGTTAACCCAGTTCGGTCGAACACACCTACTCTGGGGGCTACCAAGCCAGGGATGAAGTCCACTATCAGTAGTATCAATTCAAAGCTAAACTACCCGTTTACAGCTTATCACTTAATCACTACCCAATGACCCTTCTACCTAGATCCTCTCTAGATATGAGAAACCCTTCTCACTCCCAATCATCGCAATGATGTCTAGCAGATGACATCTCAGCCACTGCATCAACAGTCCTTCACCTACATTCTGATTACACAAATAGACATGAAACTACACTCCTATGACACATCAACATCTGATGAGAATAATACCTAGCCAAGTATGATGCCAAACTCCACCGTTTGTTAGCTTCTTCCCTTGACTAAGAACACCACCTGGAGTTGCTTCTAAGCTTCCTCCAAGGTCAAAACGTACTGCCTCTTACCTACAGGTTTTGAGGAATACGGGTAACCTTCCCACAGGACGGGAGGTTTACCTAGACTGAACCCTAGACTTCTACATCTTGAGCCGTTACTTCCAAGGCTACAAACCCTTCTATTTATAACCTGTACCCAACTGGATTTGGGCCTTCAAAACAGCAGAGAGACTGCACACAATTCTGCAAAATAATCTCCAAGAAAATAGGTCTTCAATCAAATGTTTCCTAATATGTCTCCATATTTAGAAAGTAGTGAAAATCCGAAAACCAACACAAAACTCAACTCAGATTACTTTGGATGCCACATAGGATAACTAAATATTCACAGAATATTTAGTAACAATTCACAACAACAGAATCTGCATTAAAAACTGAATCCAAATCGCGATGTCCTATGAGCAGGTATGGGACATCTTCATTCGACATGTTGAATGCAGCAAATTAGAACTTCATGTTTCAACATCTTGCTGCTATAATAGTTTTAGCAAAATAAATGTCAACCTCAAAAGCACAGAAATAACAATCTCCCCCTTTGGCTTATTTTGGCTAAAACTACACACATACAAAGACTTTCAAAGAAGCACAAACAGTAAAAAATTATCCATATATCAGACAACAACGAAAACACCAAAAAAATCCAGCATAGCAGCAGTCCCCTTCAGCTGCATACAAACACTCAGTACAGCAAACAACTCATCATAGCAAATGGGCAAAACTCCCCCTCAACTGCAGCAACAGTCCACAAATCCACATATCTCCCCCTCAACTACAAGCACACACGCACTCCTCATACTACTCCCCATTTTTAGTCATAAATATGACAAAGGCAAGTAGAACAGCGATTAGTATTTGAGAAATGGTCAAATCATAAACCAGAATAAACATCATCAAAAAGTAGATGCACACAACATCACATGACCAAATGTCATGCACAAACTTCAGCATCCTTCCTTTCATAAACACCTGCACAAACTTGTAACACTCTCCCCCTATCAAGGCTAACATGTGCTTCTTTGCAAGAAGAACACCTTCAATGAATGGAAAACATAAGACTCATCTATATGTCTTCAAGAGCGCACCCTCTGTTCAACATACCTGCTGAACGCATTCACTTAATGTTCGATCCTTAAGCAAACTAAGTACCACGTTAGTACAAATAACAGACAGAAGTTCTCCCCCTATATTTCACGAATGATGTTCCAAAAAAAACTTCAGCTCATTTGCTCCCCAAGCACCAAACTGATCCACTTCTACCATGTCAAATTCACATCAGTCATCCAAGACAGTCCTTAACTCACCATTCTCCCGTATGATAAGATAAACACCTCTTAGACAAAAAGTGATCTCAGAATCCTACTCCAAGGATAACTAACCTAAAGATGTTCTAACATTGGTTAGGACATCTTCCACACATCATAGACACCACACATTATGGTTCAGGATATGCTTCACCACTGGACTTACTCTCTGCATAGTAATCCAACTGAAGATCTTCAAACAACGCTACGCCACCAACTTGAACAAAGAAAACTTCAGAAACCCAGAGAGAAATAAACTCTCATTCACAAAAAAAAAAGTATGCTTTAATCCAGAACTTCTGCCAGAACCTCCTGACAATTTCAACTAACTCCTCGTCAACACAAGAGCAATCAGTCTCAATTATCCTCAAGCATAAAACCATTGCCTTCCACTGAACTCTAAGTAAACTCCTCTTACTTAGAATTAATAACACACACCAAGACAAGTGTGACATCTCCCATCAACAAAAACCCCTACAGAGTTCTTCCAGAAACTGCAGAGAAAAGTAAATTCTCCCAGACACAAACAAAGTTGTCCTTCAGACTCCTCCTCAGAAGCATGTGCGCACATGATTCAAACAATTTGCTTCATACATCAAAACATCATCCAGCAGCCTAATGTCATAGCATATTATCTGACATTATATCCTCATAAGAGGCCACCAATCTCCACAAGCTTGATCAACATGCAAGCTTCACAATATATGCACCTTTGCAGCAAAGTCCATAGACAAGTACTTCCCCTGTCATAGATAACCAATGCTTTAGATGGAGATGAACATATGAGCACCAGATCTTTACACACTTGCTGAGCACATTCACATATTGTACTCTTACTCCTAGAGAACACATCCAATTAGCCTGACTGGTTTGACACTGCTCACAAACTCCACGAAATCTCAGTTTACTTAAAAGCTTTACTGAGATCCAATCTCGAACAGCTCCAAATAAACTTTCTGATCAAAACACCCCATCTGACACAATTCCTCTGCCATTACATCCACTGGTAGTTATTGATACTAGCGAGGTCTTCAAAAATAGTAGTCATGCTTTGCCTGAACATACTACTAAAAACAAGATCAGAATCTCCACATTCTAATCCACATAGTCAGAACCACCTCTTCTGACACAAATGCTTGAGCATCCAACTCCAAGTGCTCAATCTCAATCATCTTCCAAATATAACCATTAACAATCATGATGTTACCCATCACCAATCCAAGGACTCATTGCACATAGAAGACTTTCACAACCAGAGCAGCTTATTCAGGTTAACATAAACACCTGAACACCATAGAGGGGAATAAACTAGCACACCCTCTCTGAAGCAAAGAGTTTAGACTGCAAAATTGCATACTCACATCAGACAAATACTTAGCTCCCGTCAAAGTATCTATCATTAGTCAGATGCACACCTTTCACAAAGTTCAGATAATGCCACCTATCTTAACTCTACGATGAGCATTCTGGATTGCACCTAAACCAATCCAAGTAGTCATAACTCTATTGATGCTAAAGCTTATGCAGTACCCCTCCCATGATTCTGCACAAACTTTGATGATGAAATGTTTTAAACATCGTGTTGAATATCACCAATCTTGAGTCACAAGGATAATCAATCAAATATTTGTGAACTCCACAAACAACAATTGATCTTAAATCCTTGTAAAAAAAATCCTACCAGATACCAGTACCAAGTAAACACCACCAAAGTAGCCTATCCAAGCCTGTTTCTTCTTTTGTAGAGGGTTGAGATAACAAGGATGCTACACTTGGCTCAAGTAAGTAAGACCTTCTCTAAACAGATCCTATTTCCCTCAGCAAATCTGAAACCTCCTTCCAAATTGAATTCATCCTTAGATATACCAGAACTACATTGGACACCATAACCAGAAAGAATATCCTAACTAGGTCACCACAAATAAGCTTAAGAGATAACTTATCAAGATCTTTACTCCCGCATGAAAGATTTGACAGTGATACTCTTTTGCTTTGGCTCCACCCTCTTCATTCACCAGCAAGAAAATTGAGAAAGAAATAATCAATGTTCTGGACAAATTGGACTTCAATACCTTTATGAGTGGAGTTGAGATAATCATCAAGTATCTTTGGCATCTCTAATCAAACGGTTGAAGCTGTCTTGCATAAACTGCAACATCATAAAATAACCTGCTGAGGAGGCCAAACCCTAACGTCTTTCCGAGAAAAAACATTCCTAAAGTCTCACCACCAGAGACACAAGAAACAACCAGGGTTACATCAGATACCATGCAGCGAAACACATAACAACTCCTCTACAACCTTCAGGCACGACTCAATAATCCACGCCACTCCATGTGCAGTAGGTCAACATAGGTTTGAAAATAAATCAAACCACACAGCAGCTCACCACCAAAGCTACACGCCTGATAACTTCAAACAAAGCCAATGCGCACCCTATCATGAATAGTCCATCCTCCACTTCAAGGGACCATTCAAACAACATATGAACTGACCAACTTCATACAACTTTTAAGTAGAAAGCTTCTACCTTGACCATGAACCAGAAAGTATCTTCCCTCGGATCTCATCCAAATACAGAACAGAATGACCTGCTCTGATACCAATTGAAATTCTGGTACATGTGCAAAATTCAGATGTCCTAGAACATGTCATTCGACATCTGGTCTGACATGAACACAAAGGGCAAGGTATATAACAATAATCAAGGTACTGAAAAGATAAAAGCAAGACACACAAAATTGTTAACCCAGTTCGGTCGAACACACCTACTCTGGGGGCTACCAAGCCAGGGATGAAGTCCACTATCAGTAGTATCAATTCAAAGCTAAACTACCCGTTTACAACTTATCACTTAATCACTACCCAATGACCCTTCTACCTAGATCCTCTCTAGATATGAGAAACCCTTCTCACTCCCAATCATCGCAATGATGTCTAGCAGATGACATCTCAGCCACTGCATCAATAGCCCTTCACCTACATTCTGATTACACAAATAGACATGAAACTACACTCCTATGACACATCAACATCTGATGAGAATAATACCTAGCCAAGTATGATGCCAAACTCCACCGTTTGTTAGCTTCTTCCCTTGACTAAGAACACCACCTGGAGTTGCTTCTAAGCTTCCTCCAAGGTCAAAACGTACTGCCTCTTACCTACAGGTTTTGAGGAATACGGGTAACCTTCCCACAGGACGGGAGGTTTACCTAGACTGAACCCTAGACTTCTACATCTTGAGCCGTTACTTCCAAGGCTACAAACCCTTCTATTTATAACCTGTACCCAACTGGATTTGGGCCTTCAAAACAGCAGAGAGACTGCACACAATTCTGCAAAATAATCTCCAAGAAAATAGGTCTTCAATCAAATGTTTCCTAATATGTCTCCATATTTAGAAAGTAGTGAAAATCCGAAAACCAACACAAAACTCAACTCAGATTACTTTGGATGCCACATAGGATAACTAAATATTCACAGAATATTTAGTAACAATTCACAGCAACAGAATCTGCATTAAAAACTGAATCCAAATCGCGATGTCCTATGAGCAGGTATGGGACATCTTCATTCGACATGTTGAATGCAGCAAATTAGAACTTCATGTTTCAACATCTTGCTGCTATAATAGTTTTAGCAAAATAAATGCCAACCTCAAAAGCACAGAAATAACAATTGGTCGTAAGAGTTCAAAGAATCAAGAAAAAAAGATTTTATTCCATCGTTTGATTACCCAGACTCCACTATAAAAGCAACTGGACCATAAGTCATTTTCATCAACATCCTTTAACGCAATCATGGAAGAAACATTGGAGAGCACCAATATTTCTATCATAACAAAAGTTTCAGAAGATACTGAAGATTGAGAAACACAAGAAATAGGGGTTTGAATTGGGTTTCACATTTCGTCCCCATTTGCGAAATTTAAACTAATGGCGTTAACATGTAAATAAAAATAAATTAACACAATTATTTTTATCTTGGTTCACTATTAATGAAGTTACTCCAGTCCACCCCTCAAGGTGATTTCGCCTTTATCACAAGGACTTAATCCACTAATCATCAAAATGATTACAGCCACAATGGATACATTCCATTGCCTTCTTGAGAATCCTGGCTTTCATTTGCCTTTCATGGAATCAACCTCCAAGTCGTTCAACAACGACGTGGACCTCTCAAGCATCCTGGTCTTCACTCGACCGCTCAAGGAATCAACCTCCAAGTCGTTCAACAATGACCTGACCCTCTCAAGCATCCTGGTCTTCACTCAACCGCTCAATAAACAATATCTTTAACAAGGATTTTCGTGTGCACTATTATGTTTCTTTCAAGCTGATTACACAAAGGAAGTACAATAACACCTAAGTGTTTCTTAGCAAGATATGAGCAACAACTCCTTGCTTTCTAATATAGAAACTATCTAAAAAATAAATCTCTAAGAGATTATAAAGCACACTAGTTCTGTATTGCTTAAAAGTATTCTTATGAGCACTACGACATCTTATCATGAGCTTTAAGCTTCTTTCTGATGTACTCCTTCTTAAGTAGATAATGCTTCTTCCAACATAACTATCAAGATCAACTAAGTTACTATGTTTCACTTATTGATGTTTCACTTGATAAGTTTCACATGGCTTTTGCATTTTGCATCGTTGTACATTCTTCATCACTATGCTTCAGCTTCTTCTTCACTGAGCATTCTTCATTTAAGCTTCAGCTTGCAGCATCTTGTACTCCTTTCTTGAGCATATAATGCTTTTTCCAATTCAACCATCAAGTTCAACTAAGCTACTATGCTTCACTTATTGATTTCTCACTTGAGTAGTTTCATATGGTGTTAGCATGATCATCGTTTGTACACACTTTGTACTAGCAGTTTCATCTTTGCTTGCTACATGTTGATTGTTTGTTGTGTTGAATAATAATAATCCTTTTGTATGAACAACATCCAACTAGCTCTCTCTCTCTCTCTCTCTCTCTCTTTCTTCATGATCAGTGGCTGCTTCAAGCAACGAGCAACCAGAGACTATTCTTCAAGCTTCAAAGTCTTCAATTTATAGAGTATGAGAGAATAGATCCGTTGAGGGGTATTCTTGGAAACATATTCCAACAACAATATCCCAACGTTCACATGAAAGAATGACCAACATCACTGTACAAAAAGTTGTCCTTGCGCCACCCTATCGAGGTAGAGGTCACATAGTTTTAGTATTATTATATTCAGCTCAAAACCATTCTGATCTTCAGTCTTCTAGCATCTTCAGAGGCTTCAGATATTAACTTGATGAAGCGTGTTATAGAAGAGTCATTCTTTGTGTAATCTTCAGAACCACAGTCTTCAGAATTCCAGATCTTCGTTCAGCAGAACCATCTTGCGAATCTTCAGCACTTGGTTTCTTAGAAGCATTATCTTCATAGTCTTCAGAACCTGTTCCTTCAGAACCTTGTCTTCAGAGTCTTCAGATTTCATTAAGCACGTTCTTGTCTTCAGAGTCTTCAGCACTTCGTTCAATTAGAACCTTGTCTTCATAAACTCTTCAGAACTCGATCTTCGAAAATTGTGTCTTCAGAATCTTCAGAGCTTTGTTCACCTGAACCACGTCTTCAAAATCTTCAGAACTTGTAACATTAGAAGCGCATCACATTAGAAAGCCTTATAGGACTTTCTCATAAATCTCAATTAGAATGTTCAGAACTAACGTTCATTAGAACCGTTGTATTAGAAACATACATGAATCTTGACTTTATCTTATATGTACATATGTTTTCTTCCAGAGTGTTGATATTAGAGTCTGATGACGTCACACACCTTCATATCAGAGGCAAAATCATATTGACAACAACCACACACTAGACAGAAACCATATCATACAGAATTTTTCTCTTAGATAACATGTTCAGTTATCATTAAAACTCAAAGGCCAGATGTAGAACCAAATCTTGTTCTTACAATCTCCCCCTTTTTTATGATGACAAACAATGTATTTTGATAGAGCAATTCGTATAGGGTAATCACCATAAATCCACAGAGTCAGAGATAAGCTTAACGGGCTCCCCCTGATTCTGTTACTCTCAAAATTCATTTATGCTTGTTCAGAGTCTCCCCCTGATCTCAAGACTCACAAAATGATTTTAAAGTAGAATCATATCAATAGAGAAGGATTACTTCTCAGTGACGTCTCATCAGAATCTGACTAGAACTGGTTGGTCTTCATCTCAGAATCAAGCTTGCTATCAGAATACTGTAGACTTATCAGAACCTGATTTGTCTTATCAGACTTGATGTCTTGCATTATATATCAGAAACTGGTAGATACTTTCTAAGATGCCACACATCATGTATCAAAACCAAATCTTCAATATCTTAGCACAGATCACCAACAGGTGCACATATCCTCATGTCATTTGATGGTTCAGAAACCGAATATTTTCTTTTATGACCATGACTTGATTTCATCTCCGAAGAATTCACATTCTTTTAATGCTGGAGTCTAGATACCATAGGAGGTTTGGATACCATAGAATTTTAGATACCAATTGAATCATTCTTTAAGAAAGTTAACAACTTTTGACAAGTTTTGGGTATCAGCGCGAAACTCATGGACATCTCTTATTTCTGATAACTTAGTGGTCAACGCCAGATATTAATATATTATCAGATCAAGCTTGTTTGATATTCTTCTTTCTTGTACATGTCTTCTGATGATTATATCTTCTAATGTACATCACTTGCTTCTTGAACATATCTACTTGATATCTTATTAAATACAAATTATGTATTCTGATATATCATAGCTTCTGATATGTCTTGTCTTCTCTCTTCTGATATCCTGTTCTAACATACAGTGAACTTTTGCGAAGTTCCTAGTCAATTCTCAAACATATGGTTAGAAGTAAAACATATTCAATTATATCTGGGATGAGATTCTTTAGATTGGATATCAAAATCATATATCACTTTCTCCCCCTTTGTCAGAAATAAAAAAGGTAAAGAAAAGAAATTTACAAAGAAATATGAAGACGAACATAATGACAGAAAAGAAGTTTCATTAATACTCAATAGAGATAATGAGAAACAATAATGATATGCAAAAAATACAATTCATCAGATTGAAAGAGAAAAATAGAGCATAAAGCA
The DNA here is from genome assembly GCA_022829125.1 of Lathyrus tuberosus. NCBI lineage: Eukaryota > Viridiplantae > Streptophyta > Magnoliopsida > Fabales > Fabaceae > Lathyrus > Lathyrus tuberosus. The sequence goes on along the minus strand of JALAZF010000414.1, from coordinate 1,189,453 downwards.
AAAGATATCCTATAGTGCCTAAGGTTTAGGGGTTGAAAAGGTTCTTTGATACAGCTGAGTGACCATATCCAAAATACTTTTGTTGACCTCTTCTCGCTCATCAATTTTTGCTTTGAGTTTCTTCTGTTCTTTTTGCACATCTATTAAAGTATTCAATACTTGAGAGAACATATTAACTTCAGAGGAATGTGGCTCATCAGATTGAGTTGCTTGATTTAAGGAGGTTTTTGCAGAATCCTTTTGAATTACAACCTCTTTAGTCACTTCTTTCTTCTTAGTCGAACTGTTTTCACCAACTTCTCTCTTCATTTTTCTGCTTGAACCTGTTTCTCGATTGCACACTGCAAATGTCCTGGCTAATCCCAATTTCACCAAATCTCCGTTGTGAAAGTATTATCCGTTTTCAATTTCTGGTGCTACTGGAGGTTTTATCAATTCATCTTTGAATATGGTAGGAGTGATCAATCGAATATGCTCAGAAAAACTCAGATTGTTGCTCAACGTAGCTTCCCTTCTGTTGTGGCATTGAAGTCCAGTGTTGTCACGAGAGAGAAGTTTAGCAATGTCATCCAACTGAATGTTTATACCATGACCTTTAATATTTGAGCACACCATAATGTTATTCATAACATAAACGTCTTCCCAGAATTCTTTGACCATTTCTGGATAGGTTGGTCCTTTAAAAAGATCAAAGTATGTATTCCATCCTTGAATATTAAGCGTTTTAGAGAAGTCAAAACCCATGTGCGGTGAGATCTCCGAAGTCTACATTATGTTCAGAAATGACAGATAGAAGTTCAATAGGTAAAGCCAATTTGACTTTTGGATCATCGTTCAGACGATTTTCCAATCGCTATTTTTTGAGAGCCAATTTTTGGTCCACAGTTATGTAGGTTTCCATTTGATGAAGGCACACACGATTTAGGGTTGAAAGAACATAAAGGTATGAAGGATAAAAGTGTGACAAGATGTAGCATAGGTGTGTGATGTGATGTGATGTGAAAATAAATAGAGAGAATTTTGATGATTATAAATACTGAGAAAAGGAAACAGTTAGACATAGATAAATGCAAAATCAGTTTTAGCATGTAATCCCAAGACATGTCTAGTCATTTAGGGTAATAATTACTGAGCATGGATTGCAAAAGGACAAATGTCTTAAATCGAGGTATAACCTCTTCACATACTTTGCAACGTGTTGAGAGGGTTAACTTCTCAGTTCCCAACGGTTACAAAGATTTCAACCGTTTACACGATCTATAATACTCAGTATATATTTCTTAAAGAAATTATTTTCTAAAATATAAGAATAGATTTCTAAGCCATTTTAAGTTAAACAGAAGTGTTAGAAATACATTACTCTCAATCCTTTGTGTAGATTCCCAGCTTTTGATGTAGAGGCTTTTTCAGAATCATCGCACGTCCAGCTTCCATTAGAATCATTTCTTCTCTCATCACCTATCTTCTTTCTACTGTAATTTTCATAAGAATCTTGAACTTGTGCAGAGGCACGATCATCTTCATGACTTCTTGATCTTCCATTCTGAAGGGTGAGAACATCTCTTCTGATGTTGGTTTCATCTTTGATCGTGGAGAAGAACCATGTTCTATCTCTAGTCTTCACCTTAGAATCATCCATCTTCTATCTTCAAGAAATCTTTCCTCCAGAAAGACACTAGTTTCTTAGCTTGAGCATATACTTCTAAACAGTTATGTGCTAAAGAAACTTGTTGAAATCTTCTTTGCATCACCATAAATCAATCATTGAATAGATGCTAATCTTCACCAGATGCAGATATCATCATGAACATCAAACCAAGACATATTTCCTTTGAATGATTTAAATGACAATCTTGTTCTTACTGGCTGAGCCTTTTTATCCAGAATCAGTTCATCAGAAAGTAACAATTTAACTTTCTTTTCTCAAGGAAGTATGAACTGTGATGGCTTCTAATTTAGCACCTTCTGATTTCTTCGTTCTGATTTTCATCAACGACTTCATTCAAAGGAGATTGCTTCTAGCTTTGTATTATTCAACTAAGCTTTAGTTTCTGACTTCCAAGCTTACCATCAAATGTGATCTCGATTTGATTCACCAGTAAAAGTACTTCTATGCCAAGATGATGTAGCCTTCAGAGCATTCTGGCTATAATGCATTCGAACAGTATTTCGTTCTGAATATAACATGCATTAGCTTCTTAAGAATTCTTTGTCATGATAGAATCATGATGCTAACAGTTTCTTTTTAAGGGCTTGTTCTATCTTCAATCATCTGTATTTGATAGTGAGGAACTAGAACACCAGAATCTTTTTTTCATCAGACAGCTTCTCAAGTTCATACTTTCACTCAGTTACATGAGTCCAGAAAGTAGTGAACACAGAAGGATACATTTATGTATCAGGAGCTTTTGAAAGGAAACTTTGGATAACATTCTGGCAACCTTGAGCTTGTTCAACTGAGATGCCAATCTCAAGCTAACAACTTACTTGTCTTATGTTAAGCCATTTCTCTTCATGAACACGCATACGTCAAGAACTCATAAAATTTGATCTTGCATGTGTTGTCCTTCTAAAATTATGAGAGCTTGATAATCTTCCTTTCTGACCAGTTCAGAAATCCTTGAAGTTTCTAAAGCAGGTAGTCATAATTTTGATAACTATATCCAACACTCATCTGTAGTAGAATTAGTTTCTGTAGAATAAGAAACTGCTTTATCTTCTGGAGAGATCTTCTACATGCTTGATCAGTTGCCATAAGCTTCTATTCAAATAGCAAACTTATGATCATTTTCTTCAAGAATCTTGACAAAGAAATCATCATTCAGAATCTTAAATTCTGCAGTCATGATTTAAAATCTTGATAACAAGACTTCTAACATCTTCAGCATATTTCATCTTGAAGTGTTCATGCTTCAAAAACATGACTCAAGCATTTTCTCTTTTTCACATGAAAGAGTTCCTAATGAGCAATACAGAGAAAGTCAACGGTAGACCAAGTATGTTTGTTAAAAACAACCCATTCTCAAAAAGAATAACTTTCAGCAAACAAGATTTCTTGCTTTCTGATGATTCTTGTTGATCTCTTCTAGATCATTCTTCTTAAGCCTTGTCTAGGAATCACCTTGAAGAAATACGTAGCCTTTAACTAACGTATTCCAAGAATAGCATTCATCAGATTCTTCTAATTATCTGATGAGTCTATTATCCTTTTTCCAGCTGATTCTTCAACTTGCTTTCAATCTTCTTGCAAGCGCCATAAGAGAAGGTTATGTTGTCAAACGCAACCAACTCTAAGAATCAGTGACATAGTCCAGAATGAACCTTTCTGGTTTGTCATTTCAGTACTCAATCTTCTCATCATCATATGAGACTGAAACTGTAGATGGTGGAGGAGATTAACCAGAGCGTTTCTCAAAGCTCGTCCAAATCTTTATCTGATACGGTTAAGTGTTTGATAAACATCAATAATAAAACCAGGCTCTGATACCAATTGAAGGTTGAGAAACACAAGAAATGGGGGTTTGAATTGGGTTTCACATTTCGTCCCTATTTGCGGAATTTAAACTAATGGCGTTAACATGTAAATAAAAATAAATGAACGCAACTATTTTTATCCTGGTTCATTGTTAACGAAGTTACTCCAGTCCACCCCTCGAGGTGATTTTGCCTTATCACAAGGACTTAATCCACTAATCATCAAAATGATTACAACCATAATGGATACCTTCCATTGCCTTCTTGAGAATCATGGCTTTCATTTTCCTCTCAAGGAATCAACCTCTAAGCTGTTCAACAATGACCTGGACCTCTCAAGCATCCTGGTCTTCACTCAACTGCTCAAGAAATTAACTTCCAAGCCATTCAATAACGACCTGACCCTCTCAAGCATTCTGGTCTTCACTCGAACGCTCAAGGAACAATACCTTTTACAAGGATTTTCGTGTGCACTATTATGCTTCTTACAAGCATATTACACAAATGAAGTACAATAACACCTAAGTGTTTCTTAGCAAGATATGAGCAACAACTCCTTTCTTTCTAGTACAGAAACTATCTAAAAAATAAATCTCTGAGAGATTATAAAGCACACTAGTTCTGTATTGCTTAAAAGCTTTCTTATGAGCACTACGACTTCTTATCATGAGCTTTAAGCTTCTTTCTGATGTACTTTTTCTTGAGTAGATAATGCTTCTTCCAGCTTAACTATCAAGATCAACTAAGTTACTATGCTTCAGTTATTAATATTTCACTTGATAAGTTTCACATGGCTTTAGCATGTTGCTGAAGGTTGAGAAACACAAGAAATGAGAGGTTTGAATTAGGTTTTATATTTTGTCCCCATTTGCGGAATTTAAATCAAATGCGTTAACAAGTAAATAAAATGAATGATAATAATTATTTTATCATGGTTCACTGTTAACGAAGTTACTCTAGTCCACCCCTCAAGGTGATTTTGCCTTATCACAAGGACTTAATCCACTAATCATCAACATGATTACAACCACAATGGAAACCCTCCATTGCCTTCTTGAGAATCCTGACATTCATTTGCCTCTCAAGGAAACATCCTCCAAGCCGCTAAACCACAACTTGGCCCTCTCGAGCATTCTGGTCACCATTCGACCGCTCAAGGAACATTACCTTTTTCAAGGATTTTCTTTGTGCACTAATATGCTTCTTACAAGTTGATTACACAATTGAAGTACATAGCAAGTTGTGAGCATCAACTCCTTGCTTTCTAATACATAAACTATCTAAAAATAAATCTCTTAGAGATTATAATTCTCCCTAGTTCTGTATTTTCTTAAAAGCTTTCTTATGAGCATTGTGGCTTCTTATAATTAGCTTTAAGCTTCTTACTCCTTCTTGAGTAGTCAACGCTTCTTCCAGCTTAACTATTAAGATCAACTAAGTTACTATGCTTCACTTATTGATGTTTCAGTTGATGAGTTTCACATGGCTTTAGCATGTTGCATCTTGTGCATTCTTCATCATTCTGCTTTAGCTTCTTCTCCATTGAGCATTCTTCGTTTAAGCTTCAGCTTTCAGCATCTTGTACTCCTTTCTTGAGCATATAATGCTTTTTCCAATTCAACCATCAAGTTCAACTAAGCTACTATACTTCACTTATAATGTCTCACTTGAGCAGTTTCATATAGTTTTAGAATATTCATCGTTTGTGCACACTTGTAGTAGCAGCTTCATCTTTGCTTGCCACATGTTATTTTTTTGATGTGTTGAGTGATAATCTTTTCTATGAACAACAATCAACAATCTATTATCTTTATCTCTTGTGATCAATGACTACTTCAACAATAATGTATGAGCTTTTAGCCATGAGCAACATTTCTTAAAGCTTCCAAGTCTTCAATTTATAGAGCAAGAGAGAATAGATCTGTTGAGGGGTATTCTTGGAAACATATTCCAACAACAATATACCAACGTTCATATGAAGGAATGATCAACAACACTATACAAAAAGCTGCTCATGTGCCACCTTCTCGAGGTAGAGGATACATAGTTTTAATACTATTATATTTAGCTTAAAAACATTCTGATCTTCAGTCTTCTAGCATCTTCAGAGGCTTCAGATATTGACTTGATGAAGCGTGTTGTAGAAGAGTCATTCTTTGTGTAGTCTTCAGAAAATCAGTCTTCAGAACTCCAAGATCTTTGTTCAGCAGAATCTATATTGAGAATCTTCAGCACTCGTTCTTTTAGAAGCATAATCTTCAGAGTCTTCATAACCTGTTCCTTCAGAACCTTATCTTCAGAGTCTTTAGAATTCATTAAGCATGTTCTTTGTCTTCAGAGTCTTTTGTACTTCATCTAATCAGAATCTTGTATTCCGAAACTCTTCAGAACTTGATCTTCACAAAATGTGTCTTCAAAATCTTCAGAGCTTGTTCACTTGAACCACGTCTTCAGAATCTTGAGAACTTGTAACATTAGAAGCACATCTTCATTAGAAATTCTTGTAGACCTTTCTCATAAAGTCTTAATTAGAATGTCCAGAACTAACGTTCATTAGAACCGTTGTCTTAGAAACATTCATGAATCTTGACTTTACTTTATACACACACATATGTTTTCTTCCAGAGTGTTGATAATGGAGTCTGACGACGTTACACGCCTTCTTATCAGAGTCAGAATCATATTGACGACAGCCACACACTAGACAGAAATCATATCATACGAAATTGTTCTCTTAGATAATATGTAGAGTTATCATCAAAACTTAATGGCCAGATGTAGAACCAAATCTTGTTCTTACAATCTCCCCCTTTTTGATGATGACAAACAATGCATTTTGATAGAGCAATTCGCATAGGGTAATCACCATAAATCCACATAGTCAGATATAAGCTTAACGGGCTCCCCCTGATTCAGTTACTCTCAAAATTCATTTATGCTTGTTCAGAGTCTCCCCCTGATCCCAAGACTCATAAAATGATTTTGAAGTAGAATCATGTTTGTCATACCCCAAATTTTACCCTTAGATTATTTGATCTTTTGCATATCATCTAGGTCATTCATATTGCATAACTAATCAATTTGGCAGGTCTTGTTTTGTTTTATTCCTTATAAACTAGGGTTTGCTGCAAAAAGCTTCAAGGATGGATCAATCAAGGTTTTACCAAGCAAGTTCTCATACTTTCAAGAGATCTCCCTTCCTCAATAATCAAATGCAATATAGCTTCATCACAAGTTCTTCGAGGCTCAGGTTTTGCAAGATCGAATCAAGAATCAGGCAAAGTTGTCAGGTTATGGAAAAGGCAGTTATTTCGTGGTTGAGGAATCATCAGAGCCAATTCATTTTCAATTAGGGTTTTGGGTGCACTCGCCCCCGTTCATGTCTCAGATCATCTGGGTCATTGGCTATTTTGAGGACAAGTGTGGATTGATTCGTGTAATTTTGTTTGAAGATTAAGATCAGGATTTTGTGCAAAATCAAGTTTATCTGATGAAGTCGAGCTGTAAAAGCCATCTAAATTCAAGGTATTCAGTCAATACTTCAAGTCCTGATTATGTGGTTCATTCTTTCTTGTCATAGAAAAATTCAAGTCTTCCATTCAATTCAAGACCGTTTCAAGATGGAATCAAAAAGTGGTGTCACTTCTCATGGACTTGATTCAAAGTTTCAACGCATTCATGGCTCTAGATTGAGGAATTTATTCAAGATGTTAAGATCATTTCACGTGGAAGGTGTAAAGATGTCTCATAGTTTAATTTTCAAACATCAAATGGAGAGTTCAGATTCGAATTCAATTCCATTTCAAATTTATTCCAATTCAAGTTTCAATCCCAATTTCATCCAACTTGTATCCATTTCAATTTTCAATTCTATCTCATTCAAGTTTCGTTCATTCTAAATTCAGATTCATTCGAGTCCAAAGTTTTTCAATTTCCAATTTCCTTTCAAATTATTTCAATTCATATTCAAATTTAATTCAATTCAAGATTCAATTCAATTTCAAGATTTCAATTCACAATTCAATTCAATTGTCAATTCCCTTTCAATTCAAATCAATTTTCAACTTCTATTCAAAACAATTTTCTCTTCTTTATAATTCATTCAAGTCTTAGTATTAAATTCTTCAAGGATCAATTCTAACCAAGTTCTCTTTTATTTTTAAGTTTCAATTCACATTCAAAAACAATTTCAAGTTCTCATGTCAAAATTCAATACCATTCATGTTCAAGTTTCAAGTCTCATGTTCAATTCCATCTCATGATCAATTTCAATTATTCATGTTTCAAAATTTAGTTCACAACCAAAGAATAATATTGTCAAAGTCCATTACCATTACACCAAAAATTACCAAAAATAGATATAAGGCCCATCATTTATAACATGGCCCACATTATTACAATAAGGAAAATTCAATAAAAATTCTACCATGCAACAACACACAAAGTATCCTGCAAAACACTCTGCACCACCTGCTACTCTACGGGTTTGGCTTTGGTGACTTTAGGGAGGGAAAGTCACCATGACTTTCTCTCTATCTCTCTCCTATGTGACTCTCTCTCATGTTAATTATTAATATTTTTTCATTTATTTATTCATAAAACAATCTCAAAATACACTAAAGTTACCATAACTTTCCCACCACAAAGTCATCCAATCCAAACCTGCTACTCTACACAAGCATGTGCGACACATCTTCACAACAGTCCGAAAACTTCTTGCCACACCTGTGTGTACAAACCAACAAACCCGTATGCCAGCTGCACAAACACTGCTATTGCCCCCGTTCCCACGCAAAACATGACAAACTTTCACAATAATTTCAAACTACACCAGCAAATTCGTACAACCAGCAGCCTCCCCAACACAAGAACCTGCACAAACCGCAATGCACACCAACGCAGACCCATAATGCACATTACCTGCGCAAAATCATAGCACAAGCTTCTCACACAACATATGCCACACACAAATGCGCAAATGCGACCCCGTACACGCACGAATCTGCAGAAGGAGATTCACAAAATGGCATATTCTGAAATCAACAAAATGTCACAAAACGGCATTAGCAACAAATTCTTTCTTCCGCCCAAAAAGCCTAAAACACTCATTCTCTTCCCCTATAAAACATAATTTATTTCACTCTCATTGACAAGTTCAGTCGAACCATCAAATTGCTGCCAAAACTTCTCTACAAATCCCTTTTCATTTTCAACACAACTCGACCTTCATCCACCTCCAAAAACCTCACAACTCGTACCCTTCTTCAACCTTTCCTTCAAATCTCTCCATTCTCAACCATTCAAAACCTTTATTTTTTCATTCTCCCCTTCAAACCTTGTCCCTAATCTTCGTCCTTCCCCAACCTCTACATCCATCAACAATACCAACACAACACTATACCCTTTCACTAACCGAAACTTCTTCGTTCACCCTCAACCTTACCTTCCTTCATCCTTACTAAACTCAACCCAAATTTTAGAAACCAAACATAACCATGGGAAAGGAGATGAAATTGAGAAAGTTGAGATGAAATGATTCACAAGAACAACCCAACCCACAACCTCTTAACCTTCGTATTTCTTCAAACCCAAATCGCATCACACAAGCCAGAAAAGAGGAGATGAATCAGAAAGATTGAGAAGAGGAGAGAGATCGAAATCAAACCAAAACTCACAAAGAATCATAAACACGAACCTGGACCCGTAACGGAACTAAATTGGACGTGAATCGCAATAACCAGATCGAAAAAACAGGATCGGAGAAGGTTGAACACGGAAAGGATTCGCTTCGCTTTGATTCTTTTCAGTTTGTTCTGTTTGCGGAGAAAACGGATCGCGGGAGAGGTTACAAGAAGGTTGGAACATAGTTTTTCTTTATGACATGTTTTCGCCTTGTGTTCTTCTTTGTAACGTCTTGATGTTGTTTCCCTTTGGTGTATGTTGCTGTTACTCTGATGAAGTTTGGAATTCTGAGCATCCTCATTTTGTTTACACCGAGCCTTGTCTTTTTTTGAATGGATGTAATGAGTCAAAACATTGGATTAGGTATACAGGAGATGGGAAAATTTTATCCCATACCCCTATCATTTATTCCCCTACCCTTATGTTATATATATTTTTATTAAAATATTCTCGTATAAATAAGTGTAAAATTTTTTTAATTTAATTATTTAATTCACAATGTAATAAATAATTCTATTTTTAAAAGCTGCTTTATTAATATTCTCAGCAAATATGACAAGTATTATCTATATTATTATATAATTTTATAATGTCTCCATCAAAGATTTTTCGCTAAAACTTTTTTCTTTAATTAATTAATTAAATATAAATATATTTATTATTAACTCCATTTAAAACTTCCGACAAACTCATTCTTATATTTTAAATAAATATTAATTAACAAATGCAATAAGACATGTCTTAAATTTTTTTTTAAATGCAGCCACCAACCAAAAATTAATTAAATATAAATATATTTATTATTAACTCCATAATTTAAAACTTCTAACTAAGTCACATTCTTATATTTTAAATAATAATTAATTAACAAATGCAATAAGACACTCTTAATTTTTTTTTAAATGCAGCCACCTACCAATAATATATTAACATAGTAACTACCTAGCATAACTTTTCTCTTCATTTTATTAATTAATATTTTATTATTAATAATTAAATATTATTATTAATTAAATTATAATTAAATTAAAATATTTAACATGTTTATTTCTCAAATTTTTCTCCGCTCAACACTCTTTATTTATATCATACAAACAATTAATCTCTCAACTCATAAGATCTCTTTAACCCCACATTAATAGGACACATAGTAATATTAAATTAAAAATAAAAATAAAAATAAATTAGACATATCATGCAAACTTTAAATTTACTTAATACAAAAATAAATTAATAAATATAATTCATAAAACGGTTAAAGTTTTTTATAGCTCCCACTAATTTTATTTTAAAGCTATTAAATAGTAAAATAAATGTATAAATTGATGAGATATAAATTTGATTAGTGGGGAGATAATTTTGTGAAAAAAATGGAATAAAATAATGAGGTTAATTGATGAGATATAAATTTGATTAGTGGGAAGATAATTTTGTGGAAAAAATGAAATAAAGTAATGAAATTAGTGGGGCTATAAAAACTTTAACCGTTTCATGACTTATATTTATTAATTTATTTTTGTATTAAGTAATTTTAAGGTTTTTATTATATTTCTAATTTATTTACTTTTTTTTTATTTTTAATTTAATATTACTATGTGTCATATTAATGTGGGGTTAGAGAGATGTTATGAGTGGAGAAAGGTTAATTGTTTGTATGATATAAATAGAAAGTGTTGAGCGGAGAGAAATTTGAGAAATAAACATGTTAAATATTTTAATTTAATTATTAATAATAATGATATTTAATTATTAATAATAAAAGATTAATTAATAAAATGAAGAAGAAAGGTATGTTGGGTAGTTACTATGTTAACATATTATTGGTAGGTGACTGCATTAAAAAAAAAATTCTAGAGTGTCTTATTGCATTTGTTAATTAATAATTATTTAAAATATAAGAATGTGACTTAGTTAGAATTTTTAAATGATGGAGTTAATAATAATATATTTATATTTAATTAATTTTTGGTAGGTGGCTGCATTTAAAAAAAAAATTAGAACGTGTCTTATTGCATTTGTTAATTAATAATTATTTAAAATATAAGAATGAGTTAGTCGGAAGTTTTAAATGGAGTTAATAATAAATATATTTATATTTAATTAATTAATTAAAGGAAAAAAATTTAGCATAAAATCTTTGATGGAGACATTATAAGATTATATAATAGTATTATAGATAATACTTGCCATATTTGCTGAGAATATTAATAAAATAGCTTTTAAAGATAGATTTATTTATTAAATTGTGGATCAAATAATTAAATTAGGAAAATTTTGCACTTATTTATAAGAGGATACTTTGCTAAAAAAAAATATAATGTAGGGGTAGGGGAATAAATGATGGAGTATGGGGTAAAATTTTCTGGTGATGGTCTTCCATAAGCCCGTTTTATTTGTTGATTAGTCCACCGAGTTTTGTTTTGAGGGATGATGGGCCTTGGGCCCATATGATCCTCTCCTATTTAATTTAATTTGTTCTAAATTTATTTTCTCTAAATTTTTAGTGTTAAAATTATTTGTTTCTTATTTTGATTTTATTTGTTTAACCATTTTAAGTTTTTAATTCTACTCCTATTTTATTTTAATTTTTTTTGGGCCAATGATATAATAAAAAATCATGATTGGTTGATTTATTCAAATCAATGAAAATCTTGATCAATATGAGGCCATTTTCGTTTTTATTGGTCAATGAAAGTCTAAAATCATGATTGTCGATTTCTCGATCTAAAATCATGAGTAAGACGAGACCATTTCGATTTCATGTCGATTTCCATTCCATTTCACATTATCTACTTCTATTTTCTTTTCATCTTCGATCAATGAAGTCTTTCTATTCACGAATGTTAATATTATCGAGGTTGTTAGCCTTTATTATTTCAAATCTGCAGTGAGTGATCATCGAGATCACTTCCTATACTTTGGGATCGTGATAGGTTACCTTCGATTAATCAACAAAAGTTTGTGATTAAGACGAGACCGTCACCTTTTCGTTTCGTGTGGCACGATTTCATTGGAGAATGATCCTCAATATCATTTCTCTAATGTGTTTTAGCACAAAGATCAATTGTGTAACCTCCTATAGTATGATCTTCGTCATAGATCATGCTACGATGGTTTAGCGCTACATGTCCCGTATTGGAAAATGATTCTTCGTGGCCCAAACCTATGTTTGAAAGCCCAAGGATGGTTTTAACCATCGTGGATCATTCATTCTAACAATTAACAATTAACAACTGACCACTGACTTTAATTTTTGTCTAATATTTTCTTGCTTTATCACTATTCATATATCATTGTTCATATTCTTCTTGTCATCTTATCTTGTTCATACCTCATTCAAAACACACTAATAATTATCGAAACAATAAAAGACTCAATTGGTAGACTGTGGCTTCTGTCTCGAGCTTTGGACTGTGGACTTAGATCTAGGACCCTTTTCCCTATGCTCTTGGAGTTGAGATTTGGAGATTTCGGACCTGTTATATATCTTTGTCTGTATCGGGAATTTTCTGTGTGCAAGCGTTGATACTGGAGTCATCTGATACATGAAGCTTCTATCTGGTTCTTGATCCTCATGAAGACTTGGCTAGGGTGTTTTGCTTTCATCTGATGCTTGGCTACTTCTTGGCTTGCTGAGGCTCACCAGTTTAATAGAAAAGAATGCTTGTCATGCACCATCTTTTGGTTAGATCTCCCCATCTCTTACTATTTGCTTGATGCCTGTATGCTTTCATGATACTTGTGATTCTTTGACATGATTTTATACCTTACTTTGTTCATTTGATACTTGTGTCGATGTTTGTTTGACACTTTGAGACACACATGTTTGCACTACCTTGTCTGCCCTCATCTCTAACATATTGTGTGCCTTATTGGTGCCTTATTGCTAACACTTTCCCTAGGTATAACTGTAGCGTGCGATTTTTATCGGTGACAAGACCACCTTACCCCATTGGTTGGAATTGGGTGCTACTTTCTGATTTCTTATTTATCCTATGAAGCTGGAAAGGAAAGGGAAGCTATCTAAAACTAACCTTGCACGCAAATGTTTTCTTTAACAAATGCTAAGAGATTGGGGGGTCTGTGGTCAGGTTATACAAAGGGAAGTTGTTAATTACTATTGAAGAGTAATTCGGGGGGAGTTTTTATCGTATCCACAAGGATTGTGTGATATTTTGATGCTTGTCGTTCAATAGTCGAAACATTTTAAGTAAGGGGTTTTCAAATTGTTCTTGGTTGTGTAACATCAATTTTTGGTAGCAAAGTAAACTATAACAAAGATGTTGTAAATTTTATAAAAGCATATCAAGATTAGATTTCGCTAATCCTTTTCATACGTATTTGATTAATCAAGCATATAAACTTAGTTCCGATTAATACAATCGCGTATCCTCTCGAATAAGTTTATGTCTAAAGCAAATTCGTGAGTATCGTTGTTTAAATCGTTAGATGATGTCTCACGCTAACAATCGAAACAACAACCGTTAAGATCAATACAAAGCGAATATTAAACCCCAAGTCTATGTCTAGAGTTTGGTTTTTAAGGGATGAAGATATTAGATCAAGATTTGGAAAATCTATGTCTAGAGTGATTCAAACCACAAATACATCATTAAAAACAAACAACTTCATCATATATTGATCATCAACCTTGTTCATATACAAAAGATCAAAAGAAATACATATAAACAAGATTAACTACCTCTAATCTTAACACAAGATGTGTTTAGCTACAGATTTCCATGGTAGCTTGTATCACAAGTTTCGTGAGGAGATGAAAGAACATCCGCGTCGAATAATTGAGATCGGACGCGACTTTAGCTTCTCAAAGTGTAAAATCTCTCTTGGATGGTAAAAACTCAGAAAAGTATGTTTTTGTGTGATAATATCAAGTTATGATCCCAAGAAAATGTAAAAAACACTTTATAGTATACTTGGGATCTGATGCATTCGCACTGCGAATGATCCATTCGCCTAGAGAATGAAGAAAATGGCACCTTAAGTGCCTTATGAAAGTTAAACCGCCCTTGGCTGTAATCATGAGTTCGCAAAGCGAACAATTCATTCGCAAAGCGAACCACTCGCCAAAACATTCGAAAAGCAAATTTTGGGTCCTTTTGCCACTGCCCTACTCGCTGAGAGCTTTGCCAGAGTTTGCAAAGCGAACTTTCGCTGGGAACTTCGCCATGGTTCGCAAAGCGAACCAGCTGTTGTTTTCCTCTTTCTTTGGCAGCTTGCATCAATTCTTTGTGTCTTCTTTCTTTGATCAATTAGTGCACTTTCCCGCACAATAGTACACAAATTACAAGCACCAAAGGTATAAATATAATGCATGAAGAGCAACAACAATTCACTACCAAAATCCACAATTAAGACATGAAAGTAATGAAAAATGCCAAGTATCAAATACAAATATATAGCATGTTTGACATCTAACAACTCTCCCCAACTAAGTCTTTGTATGTCCTCAAGCAAAGTATGCCTCTTATTGAAAACAAGAGGATTTGCTCGAGTATTTGATTCAGTCCAAGAAAGGATAAACGACTCAAATAAACAACAATTATAACAAAGCACAATTACACAATCCTAGAACCGACAATGGAAAAGAAATTGATTCTTATAACAAATCTCAGACAATGTTTCCAGAAACAACTAAACCATCATGCTTATGCCACTCTAACACTCCTCTTCGAAAAAGGATTGAAGGAAATTAACGCGTTTGCAACCGCGGGGAAATTTCGTTCGAATGACAAATGATGCAAATACTAAGCAATTCATACAATATCTAAACAATCATAAGAAATCATGGAAGCAAAGATCACTAAGGGCTTTTATCAGTTGTAACTTGGCCGGGGTTAAAAACAAGGGACATATGTACACGACTATTGAAACAAGAAAGGGTAAAGACTATGAAGAGCATTTCTTTTTCAAAATTTTCGATCTTGTTCAATCTTTATTTCTTTCTTTCACAATGCATTCTCTTCTTTTGATTTTCTTTTCTTTTTGTTTTTTTCGTTCTTTTCTTCTCTTTTTTTTTTCAAATTCTTTGTCTTAGAATGTATTGTATCACCAAATCCTTTTTCTCTTTTCAAAATAAACCATTCTCCCCAATTTCAACATTGCCATAATCTTAGCTTAAAAGCTCTTCAAAACAGGTTAAAATCGGGTTCATGATTCAAACCAAAATTTCATTTCGGCTCAAAAGAGGTTTCAAATACGCGCACACTCACAAGGTGACTTGAAGTGTTTTTGGAATGGTGGTTATACTCAAAGTGCACAAACATTGCCTTGATCATTTCTATGTCTCCATAATTTCAAAACAACAAGCAAGATAAAGCATGAATTATAAGTATAAAACAACATTCATCATCAATCCAAAGAATTTAGTATAACATGGAGGTTTCTCACTTTTGTGGTTTTTGGACCTAAATGGCACAAGCAATCAAATAGAGTTGTAACAAGAAACAACATTTTCATTTGTACAAAGACAAAAAAGTTCTAATTCATTCTAAATTCTAGAACTAGGTAACTATGTACCTTGCCAACAAAATCGTGCTTAAATTATATCATTGCCATCCAATCTTGGAGGAATCTTCTTTGATGATCAATCAACACCAACCTAAGTTTTTTCCACAAAACATCCAAAAGTTGAAAATATTAACATTCACAAGCATACCAACATAAACAATAAAAAGCAAATTAACAGCTTAAGAGTTGAACATTAGTAAACTGAAGAATTCAACTCTTAATAACAATAATTAACACAAAAGCATACCAACAATTTAAGAGTTGAGCATTCGTAAACTGAAGAACTCAACTCTTAATAACAATAATTAAAACCGAAATATTAGTAAAATTAAAAACAGAAAAATTTACTGAAAAACAAAATATTACTAATAATAATAATAATAAAAATGTACTGGCGTGAACTCACCTACAAAGTCAAAAGTACCACCAAAGGGCACAATTACAACAATATCCAAAATAATCCAACAAAGTGGACAGAGTACATCAATAAAAACTGAAATAAAAAGCAAAATACAAGAAAACTTCACTTTGATGCTCAAAGGAAGTACAAAATCATCACAACAATATCAATCAGTCCTCCTCGAACTCTGAAGCATACACCTCGGCCTCCTCCTCCTCTGAGCCAGATCCAGAACCAGATACCTCAACATCAGCACCATCACCCTCCTCATCAGCACCAGCTATGTCCTCTCCCCCTCAGAATACTGGTCTGGCCTCAGCCTAACCAGCATGTGCAAGGAACTGCTCCCTTGTCATCATCGTATGCTCAGTGGCAGGATCGTGGATCTGTAGCTGCAGTACCTGCATGGAGTCATGTAAATCATTCATGGCGCGTTGAGAAGCCGCCATCCAGTCCCAGTTATACTGGCATATCTCCTGATGATAAGGTTAAAAACTCTAAGACCCAAAATCAGAAGTATTACCACCCCTTGTGTTGGCCTCAGCACCAACACTCGATGTCTCACCCCTTGTCCCCTTAGGCTTGCAAAACTTGTCGACATAACGATCGTTGATCGCAGAAGGAATAGTGACCTAGCGGCGTGTGGAAATATCAATCCCACCACCCGCTCACAAAGAAATGATGAGGTAAGGAAAAGCGAGAGGGGAATTCTTCCGAGAAGCTGAACCACCAAGGCCACTCTCCATAATTTCCCTTATCTCATCGACAATAATACGGGCCACATCTATCTGCATGTTAGTCAAAATACTGTGGACAAGGTGAGCTAGTGGTATAGGGATGGTAGACGAATGAGACTTCGGCTTGATGTTGGTTATCACCAAAAGCAATATAAGCTGAGCCAAAGGTTGCATGTCCTTACGCCGGTACCTAATAGCAACCCCAGATGGGTTGATTCCAACAGTTTTTCCCGGTCAAAGGAGATCTCTGGTCATTTGTGGAATATCTCGGTGAAGGTGCAGGTCCCTATGGTAATCATCTATCTCGCTAGCTCTTAAAGGCAATGGACTTCCAAGAACAATACTAGTTGCTCTACGGTCAAATCTCACCACCTTCCCCCAACAAAGGTTGTCCAACTAAACTGCTCGCAATCATCAGGAAGGGCGTTTGCATAAAATTCTCGGACAACCTCAACGTTGTAGCTATCAACTGGAGTTATCAGTCGTCCCCATTTTTTTCTTCCAAAAGTGCAGCCACAGACCGATAACTCCCTCGATCACTCAAGTTAAACCTCTTTTCTGCCAAGATGGTTCTTTTTTCCAAGGTAAGATACCTTGCAGCTTGTTTGGCACCCCTAAAGCGAGTGTCGTCAAACTGGATTAGCACTTGTCGCGATGTGGTTGTCTTTTGCTTCTTAGCGGGAGTGATCTTTGGACCCATCTGCACAAATCAGCAAATAAAACAACACAAGTAGCAACACAGGTCATTAGAATTGACAGCCAAAACAAAACCACAACTGAAACATCATAAAAAATTCAGAGTTCTGATATGTTTGCTCCAGAGTTCGCAAAGCGAAGGCTGGTGAACATTCACCCCAGATTTGCAAAGCGAATGCCTGGTGAATGCTCGCCCAGGTTCGCAAGGAAAACTGAACAGCGAACCCGCGAAAATTTAGAAAAACAACAGCAACCAACAAGTCCAACATTAGAGACCCTTTTACAAAATCATTCTAATATAAGGTTTGTACAAATTCAACATGCATCAGCATCCAAACTTCAAAACAGAAGTGAAAACCCTAGAGTCCAAAAATGTCTCTAATGTGTAATCTACAACCCTAACCACAATGTCTAACAGTAATTAGCAAGAAAAAAAAGAGATTCAAACCTGAGCTTGTAATTGAAATTGGAAAACTTGGTGAAATTTGAGGAACAGTGCACGTGAAAGATTGAGTGCTTGAGAGATTGAGTTGTTTTGTTTGAATGAGAGAGGCAAGAGTGGGAGTAGGGTTTTCCCTCTCACGTTCAGAAAATGATATGGGTCTTGGGCCCAAGTGTTGGCCCACCCAAAAAAAATTAAAACCCTTTTTAAATTGAGGTGACAGCAAACACACTTCCCCTGTCTCGCTGAGTTCGCAAAGTGAACTGACTGGAGAATGCTCGCGCCAAGCTCGCAAAGCGAATGCCAGCGAACATGACAGGTTTTGAAAATGTTTTTCTGCACTGCTGCCACTTCCTAAACCACTCTAAACATCAAACATCATTAAAACGACAAATAAAGCAATAAATACTTACAATGTTGGGGTGCCTCCCAACAAGCGCTTGTTTAACGTCGGCTAAGCTCGACGGTCCAATGCAACCTCAAGGATCGCAAAACGGCATAACGAAGGGATTCCACTCGAAATCACCACCTAGATAAATCTTCAACCTCTGACCATTTACAGTTCAACTCTCATTTGACTTTATGTCTTCAATGACTATTGCCCCAAATTGCTTGATCTCACGAATTCGGAATGGACCAGACCACTTAGATTTCAATTTACCAAGGAACAATTTTAATCGAAAATTGAAAAGTAGGACTAACTGCCCTACTTCAAACTGTTTGGCCACTATCTTTTTGTCATGGTAAGTTTTGACTCGATCTTTGTATAGCTTGTTGGAATCATACGCTTGTCGGCGCAATTCCTCCATTTCATGCAATTGCATCTTTCTTCTTTCTCCGCTTAAAGTTGGATCAAAATTCAGAAATTTCAAGGCCCAAAATGCCTTATGTTCCAACTCCATCGGTAAATGACAATTCTTACCATAGGCTAATTTAAAAGGCGTGAGACTAATCAGAGCTTTAAAAGTTGTTCGATAGGCCCAAAAAGCATCGTCTAGCTTATTTGATCAATCCTTTCTTGAGGTTGACACCGTTTTTTCCAAAATTCTTTTAATTTCTCTGTTTGATACCCCCGCTTGCCCATTGGCCTGTGGATGATATGGTGTTGCAACTTTGTGCATTACACCATATTGCTCCAAGGCTTTTTCAAGCTGAGTGTTGCAAAAGTGGGATCCTCCATCACTTATCAACACCCGCGGAGTACCAAATCGAGAAAAAATGTTTTTTTTCAAAAAGTTTATCACAATTTTTCCGTCCGCTTTAGCACATGTTATTGCATCTACCCATTTGGATACGTAATCAACTGCGACCAAAATATACTCATTGGAAAACGATGATGGAAAAGATCCAACAAAGTCGATTCCCCAACAATCAAACACTTCAATTTCCAACATGTTTTGTAAAGGCATTTCATGCCGTTTTGAAATTCCACCACTCCTTTGACACTTGTCACAACTTGCGCATGCGCATCTTTGAATAAAGAAGGCCAATAAAAGCTCGATTGGAGGACTTTCGTTGTCGTTCTTATTCCGTTTAAATGTCCTCTATAAGGAGAGTAGTGACAATGCCAAAGTATGCTAGTGGATTCATCTATTGACACATATCTTCTTAAAAGGTTATCGACACCAAGCTTAAACAAATATGGTTCATCCCAAACAAAAGACTTGGCGTTCGAAAAAATTTTCTTTTTTTGATGGTGAGTTAGACCATCTGGTATTAATCTGGAAGCTTTGTGATTATCCATGTCGGCGAACCATGGTCTAACTTGCACCATATACAACTTTTCGTTCGAAAATTCCTCCTTGACCTCTAATTCCTTTTTGGTCACTTCAACATTTACAAGGCGGGATAAGTGATCCGCCACCAAATTCTCAGATCCTTTCTTGTCACGAATTTCCAAATCAAATTCTTGTAACAAGAGGATCCAACGAATTAGCCTTTGTTTGAATCTGGCTTGGTTAGCAAATACTTAATCACCATGTGATCCGTGTAAACAACTACTCGAGACCCAATTAAATACGAACAAAATTTCTCCAATGCATACACTATTGCAAGCAACTCTTTTTTAGTTGTTGAATAGTTTACTTGAGCTTCATTCAAGACTTTGCTCGCGTAGTGTATAACATGAAAATTTTTTGTTTTCCGTTGACCCAAAACCGCACCCACCGCATAATCGCTCGTGTCACACATGAGTTCAAAATCCATTTTCCAATTGGGCGCGATGATTATGGGTGAGGTAGTCAAACTTTGTTTTAAAGAATTAAAAGCGACCATGCAAGACTCATAAAAATCAAAGGACTTATCTTTGTTGAGCATATTGCTCAAAGGCTTTGATATCTTCGCGAAATCCTTGATGAACCTTCGATAAAATCCCGCATGTCCGACGAAACTCCTTATACCTTTTACATTCAACGGTGGTGGCAATTTCTCAATAACATCAACTTTGGCTTGATCGACTTCAAGGCCCTTTGAAGAAACTTTGTGGCCAAGCACAATTCCTTCGGTCACCATGAAGTTACATTTTTCCCAATTGAGTACCAAGTTGGTTTCCACGCACCGTTCCAAAACCGCATCCAAATTTTTCGAACAAATATCAAATGATTGCCCAAAAATCGAGAAGTCATCCATAAAAACCTCAATTATCTTTTCGATCAAATCTGAGAATATTGCTTGCATACACCTTTGAAAAGTCGCTGGTGCATTACACAACCCAAACGACATCCTCCTATAAGCGAAGATTCCAAAAGGGCATGTGAAAGCAGTTTTTTCATGGTCCTCCGGGTTCACAATTATTTGATTGTAACCCGAATAACCATCCAAAAAACAGTAGAATTATTGACCAGAAAGTCTCTCGAGCATTTGGTCCATAAACGGGAGAGGGAAATGATCTTTCCTCGTAGCTTGGTTTAGCCTACGGTAATCTATGCACATTCTCCACCCGGTCACGGTTCTCGTTGGTATTAACTCATTTTTCTCGTTTCGAATAACCGTCAATCCGCCTTTTTTCGGCACCACTTGTACCGGACTAACCCATGGGCTATCAGAAATGGGATAAATCATTTCGGCATCTAACATTTTTACCACTTCCTTCCTAACCACCTCTTTCATGGTAGGATTTAAGCGGCGTTGCGGTTGAGCGACCGGTTTGAAATCTTCTTCCATGAATATTCGATGCATACAATAAGAGGGACTTATTCCTTTTAGATTGGAA
Source organism: Lathyrus tuberosus (assembly GCA_022829125.1). Lineage (NCBI taxonomy): Eukaryota > Viridiplantae > Streptophyta > Magnoliopsida > Fabales > Fabaceae > Lathyrus > Lathyrus tuberosus. Next base: position 1,168,283 of record JALAZF010000414.1, on the reverse strand, counting down.
AGAGTCCATCCCATTGCCTCTTGATTCTTCTTCAAAACACACATTAATTTTTTCTCCTCCATTGTGGTTAGCTCCGTGCTTATTATCACCGGTTTATGCCCCTCGTCATCAAGAAAAATATACTTAAGATGAGACGGCAACAACTTTAATTCAAACTTAATTTCCTTATTGTTTTATTTTTTCAAAATTTCCACCCTTTCTTTCAAAGGAGGAATTTCATCCAATTCTTCTAGTTCTCGCAAATACTTTTCGATCTCTTTTTCTTTGGCTTCATCGATACTTTGAAGAGCATTTGTGAGAACTTTTTGCAAAGGGGTTGGAACTTGTAATTGCCCCTTTACTTCTTCAATTTCCTTCTCCTTTGCATCTATTCTAAAACAATCGCCTTTGTCCTTTTTGTGCTTAATGGCCTCAAATAGATTGAAACAAACCTCCTCATCTTGGACTCTAACCTTCATAAGACCATCGTCCATATCAATTACCATTCTAGAAGTTTTCATAAACGGTCTTCCAAGAATCAATGGAGCATCTTCATCTTCCTTCATTTCAATCACCACAAAGTCGATAGGAAATAAGAATTTGTCCACTTTAACCAATACATCTTCCGCTACACCGTGAGGACGGGTAGTGGATTTATCGCCAAGTTGCAATGTCATTTGAGTGGTTCTCAATTCCAACTGTCCCAACCTTTTCACAATAGACAAAGGTATCAAATTGATACTAGATCCCAAATCAATCAACCCGTTTCCAACATAGATATTTCCTATTGTAACCGGCAAAGTGACTCGTCCTGGATCACTTTCTTTCCTCGGGAGAGTACGTTGAATGATAACGCTACAACTAGCATCAACCATGATAGTCTCTTGATCTGTATACCTCTTCTTTTTTGTGAGAATATCCTTCATAAATTTTGCATATTTCGGCATTTGCTCCAAAGCCTTGGAAAATGGAATATTTATGTACAATTGTTTGAAAATATCCATAAACTGAGCATAGTGCCTCGCACTATCTTTCATTGATGGAGCATGAGGATATGGCAAATGTTAGATCAAAATAGTACTCAACGGTTCCTTCCCCTTCCTAGTGTTTTTCAATTTTTCTTCTCTCTTTCTTTTTTCTTCTTGCTCACTTTTTTTCATTTCATTTTCTACTAAATCACCCTCAACATTTTTTTCTACTTCAATCTCATCACTATCTTTTTCTTTTTCAACTAGTCCTCCTCCTCCACTACAACTTCACCTATGCCTATGTCAATCTCTCTTCCACTTCTTGTTAGAATAGCCTTACAATGCTCTTTTGGATTTGGTTGAGTATTCGCCGTAAAAGTTCCTTTTTGTTGGTCGGCCAATTGTTTTGATAATTGTCCGACTTGCGTCTCAAGATTCTTTATGGCCGCATCGGTATTCTTCTGATTTGACATTGGCATTTGCATAAATTGCGTGAGAGTGTCCTCCATCTTGGTATTTCCACTTGGAACTTGTGGAGGTTAAGTGTAATTTTGGTATTGTTGACGATTTGAAGGTCCGGCTTCTTGAGGTCTCCACGGTTGTTGATAACCTTGATTACCTCTTGGTTGGTAACCTTGGTTGCCTTGTTGGTAAGGTGGTCGAGGTTGGTATCCTTGATTTTGGTTTCCCGTATAATTTAACTCTTCCACTACCGGAGGACAATACCCGGTAGGGTGATCTCCTCTACAAAGCTCACAACTCGTTATTATTTGGTTTTTGTTGGGAACTTCTTGCAACTCTTTTAATTGTTGTGGAAGTTTTGCCATTTGTTGCGTCAACAACTCCGCTTGTTGTGATAACAGTTTGTTTTGTGCAAGGATTGCGTCATTAGTTCCCAACTCAAGCATTCCCTATTTCTTTTGCAAAGGGCCACGGTTATGGTTCCCTTGATGGTCATTTAGAGCCATCAGGTGAATGATAGAAATAGCTTCCTCGGCGCTTTTAGCCATTACCGATCCACCCGCGGTGGCATCCAACAATGTTTTATGCACCAATTGAAGACCGTTTATAAAAATATGGACTTGAGTAAGATCATCGAAACCGTGCCCTTTACACTTCTCAACAAGGATTTAAATCTCCCCCAAGCTTCGTTGAGAGATTCATTGCCACCTTGAGCGAAAAATGCAGTTACTGTCTTAGCCTCCATGAAACGATTGTGTGGAAAAAATCGTTCCAAAAACTTTTCCTCTAGCACGTTCCAGTCCGTCATGATTGCCGTAGATTGGTCAAGATACCATTACTTGGCCTTCCCAATGAGGGAATGCGGGAATAGTCTCTTAAACAGTGATTCTTCTTCAGCTTCGGGTGCACTAGTTACTCCCGCAATCTCATAGAACATAGTCAAGTGTGTAAAAGGATCCTCGTGATCCATACCAGTAAAAGGATTCTGATATAGAAGCGAGAGGATATCAGTTTTCATTTCTGAACGGCGACCATTCTGAGCATTGCGTGCAAATTGTGCTGTATGTCTCGGACTATTTGTACAAGGAACTGAAGCAGGTGGTGGTGGTGGTGGAGCAGCCATAGTTGGCGGTAACTGTGGTATTTGTGTCGAAGTTGAACTTTCATCTCGCTTTCATCTTTCTTTGGCAAGTTGCCTCCTCCGCCTTATTTTGCTATTTAACTTACGCGCAGTTCTTTCGATTTCAGAATAAAAAAGAAGTTGGTCTGCGGGTAACTTCCCTCGCATAAAACGGAGTCTGCACACTAAACCAAACAAATCAACAATCACAAGAAAAAGTTAAAAAAGCTTAAACCAAAATAACTATTGCAATGCTTGCAATATCAAACAACAATCCCCGGCAACGGCGCCATTTTGTTGAAGAGTAATTCGGGGGGTGTTTTTATCGTATCCACAGGGATTGTGTGATATTTTGATGCTGGCCATTCAATAGTCAAAACGTTTTAAGTAAGGGGTTTTCAAATTGTTCTTGGTTGTGTAACATCAATTTTTGGTAGCAAAGAAGTAAACTATAACAAAGATGTTATAATTTTTATAAAATCATGTCAAGATTATATTTCGCTAATCCTTTTCATAAGTATCTGATTAATCAAGCATATGAACTTAGTTCCGATCAATACAATCGCGTATCCTCTCAAATAAGTTTATGTCTAAAGCAAATTCGTAAGTATCGTTGTTTAAATCGTTAGATGATGTCTCACGCTAACAATCGAAACAACAGCCGTTAAGATCAATACAAAGCGAATATTAAACCCCAAGTCTATGTCTAGAGTTTGGTTTTTAAGGGATGAAGATATTAGATCAAGATTTGGAAAATCTATGTCTAGAGTGATTCAAACCACAAATACATCATTAAAAACAAACAACTTCATCATATATTGATCATCAACCTTGTTCATATACAAAAGATCAAAAGAAATACATATAAACAAGATTAACTACCTCTAATCTTAACACAAGATGTGTTTAGCTACACATTTCCATGGTAGCTTGTATCACAAGTTTCGTGAGGAGATGAAAGAACATCCGCGTCGAATAATCGAGATCGGATGCGACTTCAGCTTCTCAAAGTGTAAAATCTCTCTTGGATGGTGAAAACTCAGAAAAGTATATTCTTGTGTGATAATATCAAGCTATGATCCCAAGAAAATGTAAAAAACACTTTATAATATACTTGGGATCTGATGCATTCGCACTGCGAATGAAGAAAATGGCACCTTAAGTGCCTTCTGAAAGTTAAACCGCCCTTGGCTGTTATCGTGAGTTCGCAAAGCGAACCACTCGCCAAAAACATTCGCAAAGCGAATTTTGGGTCCTTTTGCCACTACCTTACTTGCTGAGAGCTTCGCCAGAGTTCGCAAAGTGAACTTTCGCTGGGGACTTCGCAATGGTTAGCAAAGCGAACCAGCTGTTGTTTTCCTCTTTCTTTGGCAGCTTACATCAATTCTTTGTGTCTTCTTTCTTTGATCAATTAATGCATTTTCCTGCACAATAACACACAAATTACAAGCACCAAAGGTATAAATATAATGCATGAAGAACAACAATAATTCACTACAAAAATCCACAATTAAGACATGAAAGTAATGAAAAATGCCAAGTATCAAATACAAATATATAGCATGTTTGACATCTAACAATTACCCAGTGTATATATGGTTATCCATAGACTTTGTGTGGCATGTTCAAATACTTTCTGGTATTTACTGTTATAGGTTGGGAATGTTAAGAGGGTATTTTTGCTGTTTTTGGATTTCTGTTGTTTTTGGTAAGGTACTGGACCTAAAGTTTTTTATTTGTGTGCTCGCTAAGATTTCACAATCTTATGCCTAAGTATTCCCATAAAGATAACAAGGAAATCAGAGCAATCGTAGTTCCTCCTATTCTATGGGAGGAAAGATGTTTGGTGTCTTGTTCAAAGCTCAAGATTGAAGCTAGAGGTTATTTGTGTCTTGTTCAAAGCTCAAGATTGAAGCTAAAGGGGTGATTGAGAGAGAATTTGTCATCTCTAAAGGGAGATATCTCACATGTTCATCACAGTTGTTGGGTAATCGATTATAAAGGGAAATTACTTTAACTGGAATGTATGGAATCCAGTAATGCCATAATTTCCTTTATAAGGGAATGTCCTGAAGGAGGAAACTTTAACTCAGTGTTGAGCAATGCCATTTTTCCTTAGGAATCTTTCATGCTAAGAGAGGGACATTGGCTTAGATGTAAATAATCCAGAGGCTGCCACTTACAGCAATTAGATGAAATAAGAGATTTACCAGGATAAAGAGGGACCACAACTTGGATTTTTGAATCAACAAGTGTACCACTTACAGCAGTTATCTGAGATTGGGTTTTTTGATTGTTTGTTTTGATGTGTGATGTACAGAGAAATGCCTTCCTACAGAGATAAATTTTGATTTCTTCTGAGGGGATGATGGTTTTATGTGCCTTGATCAAAGCCCAAGATTGAAGCTAAAAGGTTGACTCTACTTAAGGAGTTTTATACCTGTCTTGTACAAAGCCCAAGATTGAGGCTGAAAAAGAGATTGACTCTTCCGGGGAAAGTTTTGTCTGTCTTGTACGAATATATACAGGCATACATATACATATGAAATATATAAACCAGTATGTATATAGGAAATAGTATAACTTACAGGTGTGCAAGCTCCAGCATTGTAATTACAGCTGTATGGTTAGTTATTCAAGAAATTGAAAAAAGTTTGATGAAACTTAAGATTTGAATCTAAACTAAAAAGAAAGTTTGTTGTGAAAAGAAGTTTGGGGCTTATAATCAAGGAGAGGCCTAGATGATCTTTTTTGAAAAGGCGACAATCGTATCGTCATTTTGAAAACCACAGAGGGACTTATACAATGACTGAGGCCCAAATTGTTGTATTTACAAAGAGGATGGGTCTTACACTCTATTAGAGGCCCAAGAGTTAATTTTTTCAAGAGAAGGGGCTTATAGCTCAAAGAGAGGCCCAAATGAAAATTGTTTTGAAAACAGCGACCGCACCGAGATTTTTTTTAACGTATCGGGACTTATACAATGACTGAGGCCCAAAAATGGTTTATTTACAAAGGGATAGGACTTACACTCTATCAAGAGGCCTAAAAATGTTTCAACTGAAGTTTGAAAAATTAAAACTGAGGGAAACCCTAATTTTAATTAATATAATAATATTTTCAAAGGAAATTAAATATAAAATACCAAATATATTTAAAAACAAGTGGTAAGCTTTGAAAAATATTTTGAAAAATCATGGTTAATCACATGAAGGCTTGAAATTCAATTGATTTTGAAAGATCAAGGTGGAAATCTCATTTTAAAATGTTTAAAAATAAATAAAATAAAATTAATTACAAAAATTTAAACTATATTAAATAAATAATTCAATTTTTTTGTGGAATAAAATATTTCAACATTTTTGTGAATTAAAAAAAAAAAGAACCAATCAAAAATATTTAAAATTAAGAGAGAAATTAATTTTTAGATTAATTAATAAAAGCCATAAAAAATGAGAAAAATAGGAAAAATGAGAGAAATGGCAAAATGGTCTGGGTGGGTCTTGAACCCACGACCTCCAACCAAACACAAGCGCGCTTCTACCACTGGGGTGGTGATACATCCGTGTATCAAAAACACCCCATAAACATATATGGGTGGCCTAAATTCTAGGTCTGGCCAAGGCAAAAACAAGGTTTTGGTGGATTTGCAAGAAGGCCATAACTTCCTCAATTCTCCATGAAATTGGATGAAATTTAGACGGATCCTGCCTAGAATTTCATGAGGAATCCAATGGTCCTTTTATAATTTTCTAAAGATGCTTCTATTTTAAAACTCGATAGTGGTTTCAAAATAGGCCAAGATTTGCAAGTTCTATGCTATCTTATCATACAAGCAACAATAGCATGGTAAATTGGTTCAAACATAACACATTTGATATATATGTCATGTTTATGATCAATGGACATCAAAGCAATGCATATTTTAAAAGTTCAAGTTGTGATGCACTTACCTCTTGAAACTCCTTGTGCTAACTGTCAAGATCCTTGTGCCAGAAGTAATCCAATGCTTTAGACACTCTTGATTGATCCCTTAGAAGCTTTTAGGATGATCAAAACCAGCTGGAAACCTCAGGAACCAGAGTTGGCTCTTTCTTGCAAAAGTGGCAAAAATGACCAAAATGGTAACTCATTCAAATGGTGTTACAGTTGAGGGAAACCTGTTGGGACAGTTTGAGGATGATATTTGGAATGTGTTTAAAGCTTGTTTGGTTTTGAAAGTGACTGAATCAAGACATGGCTTGTAAAATGCAGAAAAGTCAAAATTTGAGGTTTTGGAGGTTGACTTTCTGATTTTGAGGTTGTACAATGTGGATGAAGGTTTGAACACCTCCAATGGATGATTTATGATGTGTTTGGATGGTTATTTGAGTGGTTTTTGCTCTGGTTTCAAGAATTCCTAAATTGCTTCAATGTGACTTGAAATTGAAGTAAGAGAGGGAGAGTGAGAAAACAAGGCTTTGGTATTGCTTTGGTGTGGTTTGAAACATCAGAAATGACCTCTATTTATAGTAGAGGAGTTTTGTATTTGAAGGAATAGTGTTGGATGAGGGATCACTCTATTATCCAATGGATATGCCCATGTATCACTTCCTTAAATGCCAAGGTACCAAGTCTTCACTTGGCCATTGACTAGAGCTGATCTTTGTAGCTCTAGGTCTTCTGAGTTTTGAGTCAATCTTGACTCAATTGGACTGATATGGCTTAGTTCATGACAGCTCCATGATCCACATCAATTCCAAATGACAAAGCTTGGTTTTGGATTTCCAACATTGATGATCACATGCCAAAGGGATTGGATTCTTGCCTTAGGGCCCAAGCTTGCAGGTTTTTCATGATTGACTGAGATTCTTGTTGAATTTGGATGACGATCAGTCTTGCATAGTCACCAAAATTGGACTCAAGAATTGTGTGCCACAAGTAATGCACAAAATCTGTTTTGGAAATTACTTTGAGCAAGGCATATTGTAAGGTTCATAACTCCTTGATTAAGTTGAATCAATGGGAGTTCTTGTATTCTTTGGAAAACTCTCATGACATACTTTAACTTTGATGTCCACAAATGGACCTGGTTCAGCTTGGATCAAGGTGAAAAATGACCTTAAAGTTGGTAAAAAAATGAAACAGATTCTGACTTTGAAAATTTTCACTAAGTGTTGGAAAAAGTGGTCATTTTCACTTTTTGTGATTTTGATCAATCCATAACTTAAAATCCATGAGGATTTGGAATTTGATGTAGTTGACACTTTTGAAGTATGTCATGTGAACTTTCATTTGAGCTTTGAATGGAAGAAGAAGGCCTTAGGGTTTGGGAGTTATGACCTTGCAAAGTGGGTACCAAATCCATTTTGTTCCATAACTTAGAAAATTTTAGGTTTTCTATGGTTGCCCCTTTTGCAAGAAACCTCACTTTTCTTGATTTTTCTTGATGAATGATGATCAAAACCATACGTCAACATTGTTTTTGACTTAGGGGAGCCACATTTCTGAAAAAATCCAAAAAGTCAAACTTGATTTTGGGCACAGTTGACTTTTTGTCAGATGAATTCCAAACAGTGTGATTCTCTATGCAATCAAGTTCTTAACCTAATTCAAACCTAATGGATGGATTCCATAGGTGTTTTAGGGTGTATTGAATCATTTCCCAATGTTTGGGAGCATGTCTTGGTGCAAAGTCAAAGGTACAGTTGACTTTTTCTTCAAAACCCTAATTGTGGTCTAGATGAAATTGAAACTTGTGAATCAAGCTTCTTGGATCAATCCATTGTTGTAAATGGATCAATGTGGTGTATTTAAGGCCCTCAAATCATGTCTTGAGGTATTGGCTTATGTCTTGCCTCAAAAGTCAACTTAGGGGTGAATTAGGTCTATAAACCCTAATTCTTGATTTTTGAATGCATCCCCTGAGACTATTTTGACTTGATGATTGGATCCATGAGTTCCCTTGGAGAATTTTGGATCATGTTTTGAAGTATTGGCTCATGCCCAGATGAAAATTTTCATCTGGAGGCCTTGGTCGACCAAAACCCTAATTTGGTGACACTGGCGATCTTGAGGCTTGATCCACTTGGAATGCTGCAATATTGTGCTTAATTCTTGATATGTGAGACCTCTTGATCCTTTATGGGTGTTTGAGAGGCTAGACAAGTTGAAGATCATGTCATTTCTTGATTGATCCTTTGTCTAAGTGCTCTGAGATGGCTCAAAACCCTAATTCTTGGTTTAGGTAAATGCTCAACAATCTTTGAGAGGATTGATGAGGCATGAAGATACATCCATATTGTAGTAATGATCCTCAAACTGATGGGAAATCTTGTGGTCAAAATTTGGGGTATGACAATAACCAACCCTCGAACCTTAGATCTCTTGCATTGTTTTTACATTGCAATCAAGGTTTCCGATCTTTTCCCTTTCATTTGGATAAATCAAAGCTCGGTGGTGAATTTCAAAGATGTGTGATTCAAGTTAATTAATAGCTTGATATCCAATTCTCAATGTAACAATATCTAAAAGAGAAGGATTACTTCTCAATGACATCTCATCAGAATCTGACTAGAACTGGCTACTCTTCATCTCAGAACCAAGCTTACTGTCAGAATACTGTAGACGTATCAGAACCTAATTTGTCTCGTCAGACTTGATGTCTTGCATTATATATCAGAAACTGGTAGAAACTTTCTTAGATGCCATACATCATGTATCAAAACCAAATCCTCAATATTTTAGCACAAATCACCAACAGGTGCATATATCCTTAAGTCATTTTATGGTTCAGAAACCAAATATTTTCTTTTATGACTATGACTTGATTTCATCTACAAAGAGTTCACATTCTTTTAACACTGGAGTTTAGATACCATATGAGGTTTGGATACCATTGAATTTTAGATACCAATTGAATCATCCTTTCAGAAAGTTAACAACTTCTGACATGTTTTGGGTATCAACACGAAATTCATGGACATATCTTGTTTCTGATAACTTAGTAATCAACACTATATATATTATCAGATCAGGCTTGTTTGGTATTCTTATTTCTTGTACACGTCTTCTGATATAAAATATCTTTTGATATCTTCTCAAATACAAATTATGTATTCTGATATATCATAGCTTCTGATATGTCTTAACTTCTATCTTCTGATAACCTGTTTTATCACACAGTGAACGTTTGCGAAGTTTTTGATCAATTCGCAAACATGTGGTTAGAAGTAAAACATATTCAACATATTTAATTATAGTTGGGATGAGATTCTTTAGATAGGATATCAAAATTATATATCACTTTCTCCCCCTTTATTAGAATTCAAAAAGGTGAAGAAACGAAATTGACAGAGTAATATGAGAAGAGAAAATTTCATTAATATTCATTAAATAAGGAGAACAATAATGGTATTCAAGACAATATCATTGAAAGAGAAAAATAAAGCATAAAGTAAAGAAATCCTAAAGTGCCTAAAGTTTGGGGATTGAAAGGGTTCTTTGATACAGCTGAGTGACCATCTCCAGAATACTTTTAGTGACCTTTTCTTGTTCATGAATTTTTGCATTGAGTCTCTTCTGTTCTTTCTGCACATCTATTAAGGTATTTAAAACTTGAGAGAATAAATTAACTTCTGAGGAATGTGGTTCATTTGGTTAAGATGCCTGATTTAAGGAGGTTTCTACGGAATCCTTTTTAATGACAACCTCTTCAGTCACTTCTTTTTCTTTACTGTCTTCACCAACTGCTCTTTTCCTTTTTCAACTTGAACCTGTTTCTGGATTGCGTACTACAAATGTTCTTGCTAGACCCAAATTTGCCAAATCTCCGCCGTGAAAGTATTTTCCATAAACAATTTCAGGTGTTACCGGAGGGTTTATCACTTCAATGATATTTTTGTCAATGAGAAGAGCAGAGATTAGCCTTTCATAAGGAATCCAGGTTCTTTGGGTTGGTAGCATTTTCTTTGACCGAAAAACAGATTCACCTAAATAGTTGAAGAGAAAATATGGTAGATTTATCTTCTTTCTTTTGATCAGATAGAACAACATGTACTTTAGATTAAGATCAAATTTTGTTGGATTTTCCCTGGGTGTATGATAGATGCTTCCATAGATGATATAAAGCCAGACTTTTAGATTATCATACAGTTTTGAGGTCAAGTTGGAATTCTTACCATCTTTGAAAATGGTATGAGGAATTAATTGAATCTGCTCAGAAAAACTTAGACTGCTGCTCAGTATAGCTTCCCTTCTACTGCAACATTAAAGTCCAGTGTTGTCATGAGAGATAAGTTTAGCAATGTCATCCAACTGAATGATGATACTATGACCTTTAATCTTTGAGCACACCATAATGTTATTCAAAACATAGGCGCTTTCCCAGAATTTTTTGACCAGTTTTGGATAGGTTGGTCCTTTAAGAAGGTCAAAGTATGTGTTCCATCCTTGAACCTTGAGCGTTTCAAAGAATTCAAAACCATGTACGGAGAGATCTCCGAAGTCTACATTATATTTAGAAATGACCAATAGAAGTTCAATGGGTAAGGCCAATTTTACTTTTGGATCATCGTTCAAGTGATTTTCCAATCGTTGTTTTTGGAGATCCAATAGTTGTTCCACATTTAAGATTTCCATTTGAAAGCACGCCCAATTTAGGGTGAAAGAACAAATAGGTTAGAGGGATAAAGGTATGTAGCGTAGGTGTGTGATTTGATGTGATGTGAAAATAAATAGAGAGAATTATGATGATTAAAAATATTGAGAAACGGAACTGTTTAGACATAGATAGAAGTAAAGTCAGTTTTAGCATGTAATCCTAGGACACGTCTTTAGGGTAATAATTACTGAACATGGATTGCAAAAAGGACAAATGTCTTAAATCGAGGTATAACCTCTTCACATACTTGACAACGTGTTGAGAGGGTTAACTTCTCAGTTTCCAACGGTTACAAAGATCTCAACCGTTCACACAATTTTATTACTCATGATATATTTTCTTAAATATTTGATTTTCTAAGATATAAGAATGGATTTCTAAACTACTTAAAATTAAATAGTAAGGATTAGAAATAGATTACTCATTGCTTCCATAGATTCCAGCTTCTGATGTTGAGACTTCTTCAGAATCACTAAGCGTTCAGCTTCTGCGGTAGTTGACTTGTTGACATCATTTCTAGCTGGATCACTAGAATCATTTCTTCTTCTATTGTCTTCTTTCTGTTGCAATCTTCATAGGAATCTTTAAAGTTGTGCAGAGACACGTTTATCTTCATGACTTCCATTATGAAGGGTGAGAACATCTCTTCTGACTCTGGTTTCACCTTGATTGTTGAAGAAGAACCAAGTTCTTTCTCTAATCTTCACCTTAGAATTGTCCATCTTCTATCTTCAACAGAGATCAGAAAGCAACTTCTTCAAGAAGGCTTATCTCTAGAAGACCAAAAGTTTCTCAGCTTAAACATAAATCATTGAGCATTTATGTGCTAAAGAGACTTGTTGGAATCTTCTTGCATCATCAGAATTCAATCATTGAGTAGATGCTGATCTTCACCAGATGCATATATCATCAAACGAAAATCTATTTTCTTTGAGGGTTTGAATGATAATCTTGTTCTTACTGATTTGATCTTAACAACCAAAACCAAATCATGAGAAGATGTGTCTTTCCTTTCTTAGAAAGTGTGAACTTTGATGACTTCTGATTAAGCATCTTCTGATCTGATACTTCTGTCATACCCCAAATTTTACCACTAAGATTCCCATAAGTGTACAAATCATCATCACAATATGGATGAACCATCATGCCTCATTAGTCTCCCCAAAGATGGGTGAGCATCCACTACAATCAAAATTAGGGTTTCAAGCCCTCTCAGAGCTCTTAGACAAAGGATCAATCAAGGAATGACATGATCTTCAACTTTTCTAAACCTCTCAAACATCCATAATGGATCAAGAGGACTCCCACATCAGGAATCAAGCACAAGGCTGCAACATTCCAAGTGGATTAAGCCTCAAGATCGCCAGTGTCACCAAATTAGGGTTTTGGTCGGCCAGGGCCTCCAGATGGAAATTTTCCTCTGGGCATAAGCCAAAGGCTTCAAAGTACAACCTAAGATGCTCCAAGGGACATCATGAACCCAATCATCAAGTCAATTTAGCCTCAGGGGATGCATCCATCAAAAAATCAAGAATTAGGGTTTCTTGACCTAATTCACCCCTAAGCTGACTTTTGGGACAAATCATGAGCCAAGACATCAAGATAGGATTTGAGGGTCCCTAACACACTACATTGATCCATTTGCAACAATGGATTGATCCAAGAAGCTTGATTCACAAGTTTCAATCTCATCTAAACCACAGTTAGGGTTTCACGGGAAAAGTCAACTGTAGCTTTGACTTTTGACCAGGACATGCTCTCAAACCTTTGGACATGATTCAATACCCCCTATAACACCTATGGAACATGTCCATCAAGTTTGATTTAGGTCAAGGACATGATTTCATAAAGGATCGCACAGTTTGGAATTCATCTGACAAAAGTCAACTGTGCACAAAAGTCAAACTTTGACTTTTTGAGATTTTTCACAAATTTGGTTTTTTAACCCTAAAATGATGTTAATGTGTGGTTGGTATCATCATTCATCAAGAAAAATCAAGAAAAATGGGATAACTTGTAAAAGGGGTAACCATAAAAAACTTAGAAATTTTCTAAGTTTTGGAACAAAGTGGCTAGGGTACCAACTTTGGAGGATCATAACTCCTAAACCACAAGGTCATTTTTCCCCATCCAAAGCTGGATTTGTAGCTCTCATTACCCTCTACAAAAGCTTCAACTACCACTCATTCCAATTCCCCATGGATTTTGAGTTATGGAATGATCAAAATCACAAAAAGTGAAAATGTCACTTTTTTCCAACACTTAGTGAAATTTTCACTAAGTCAGAATCTGCCTTACTTTTTTCCAAAGGTAGGGGGATTTTTCACTTGGATCCAAAAAGTATCAAAACTAATTATGATCAAACATTTATTGTATCATATGAGGGCTTTCCAAAATGGCCAAGAACTCCATCAAATTCCACTTAAGCCATGAGATATGACAATGACAATGTGCCTTGCTGAAAACTGCCAAGGCTAGGCAGAATTTTACACTTTTGCTTGATTTGGAAAAATCAGATAATTCCAAGCCTTGTCATCACTTTGGACACATCTGAGGATCAAATCTAAAGGGAACAAACACTGATCCAAGCCTCCAAAGTCTTTGGAACAAGAAGTAGCATGCCAAACCTAGAAATCCCTAAAAGAGGGACAAGACTCCAATTTTGGATTGGATCATTCAATGGAAGCACCAAGGTGGTATGGACTGACACATTTGCAACTAAATTCAGTCAAGATTGATTCAACAACTAGGGAACCACTGCTCTGTACCCTAACCTCTAGTCAATGGCTAGAGAAGACTTGGATTCTCATTGCTCAACATTGGCCAAACCTCTGCTACAGTTGCCATTCACTATTGCAGCCAAAACAAACTTGCTCTACTATAAATAGAGCTCAATTGTGCTCAGTTTGAGTACACCAAAGCACTACAACACTTGCTTTCCTCAAAATCTCTTTCTCTAGGCAAAAATACCTTCTTTAGCAAGGTAACTCTGAGTTTTTGAGTTATAGAGCATTTCCATCATAGCTCATGATCCAAACACATCCAATATGTCATATCTAAGCTGTCCAAACTCTCACAAGTGACCTGTAATCCTTAAATCACAAAGTCACCTCTCAAAACCTCAAAATAGGCTTTTTTGCATTTTTCAAGCCATGTCTTGATTCAGTCACTTTCCAAACCAGATAAAACCTCAAACACACTCCAAATATCATCCTGGAACTGTCCCAAATGGTGCCACACATCTAGAACACCATTTGAGAGAGTTGTTATTTTGGCCATTTTAACCCCTTTTGCAAGAAAGGGCCAGTTTGTGTTTTTGCAGGTTCCAGCTGATTCAAATAATCCTAAAAGCTTCTAAGGGATCATTTGAGAGTGTCCAAAGCATCAAATCATTTCTGGAACAAGTGGCTTGACAGATTGCACAAAAAACTCCAAAAGCTCAAAAAGAGGTGAGCATCATGACTTGAACTTCCCAAAATATGCATTGCTTTGAGGTCCACTGATCATGCACATCTTATACATGTTATATATGTCGTGTTTGCATCAATTTATCATGTAATTCATACCTGTACCAAGATGTAGCACAGAAAATGCAAAATATGGCCTATTTCAAAACCACTATCGGATTTTGAGGAGGGAGCATGATCTGAAAAAAATACCACCGTCATTGGATTCCTTGTGAAATCCTAGGGCAGATGCATATAAATTTTGTCCCCAACCATGGAGAAATGAGAAAGTTATGGACCTTCCTGTTTCTTGCCAAAACTTGCCTTGCCTTGCCTTAGCCAGGCCTAAAAAACAAGGCAAGCCTTGTATATTTGTTGGTTTGTTTTAATCAACGGATGTATCACCACCCCAGTGGTAAGGCGCGCGCCCTATAACCTTGAGGTCGTGGGTTCAAACCCCACCCATGCCATTTTGTGTTTTTTTCCACATTTTGCTATTTTTCCCAATATTTTCATGTTTTGTTAATTAATTGGAAATTTAATAACTCTTTCAATTTTAATTATTTTTTATTGGTTCTTTTTGCAAAAAATCACAAAAATGTTAAAATATTTTATTCCACAAAAAAATTAAGTTTATATTGGTTATTTAATATAATTAGTATTTTTGTGAATAAATTCCTTTTTTAATTGTTTTTAAACATTTAAAAGTGAATATTTACTTTGAAAATCAAAACCAAAGGAGTTCTAAATCATCTTGTGATTAAAACCTCATTTTTCAAACCTAAAACAAAAATCACAAGTGGTTTATTCAAACTTATTTGGTATTTTTATCATTTTATTTGATTTTCTTTAAATATTTACTTTTAAAGGAAGACAAAATTAGGGTTTCTTCGATTTTTACCCTCACAAATCATTTCTTGGGCCTCTATTAGAGTGTAAGACCCAATCCCCTTTTGAAACCAAAAAATTTTGGGCCTCAGTCATTGTATAAGACCCACGGTGTTTTCAAAACCTCGGCGCGATCGTCGCCCTTTTCAAAATTAACCAGTGGGCTTCTCCTTGAGCTATAAGACCCATCTTTGTTCACTTTCAATCATTTCTTGGGCCTCTTGAGAGAGTGTAAGACCCATCCCCTTTGTACAGAAAACCTTTCCTGGGCCTCAGTCACTTGTATAAGTCCCTGTACAAAACGACAGTGCGATCACTGATAAAACTCTGGGCCTCTCCTTGAGCTATAAGCCCCAACAATATTTTCAAAGCACTTTCTCCTTTGATTTTATATTTTGTTATCAAAGCTTTCTTTGTTGAACAAACTAACAAAATAGCATGGAAGCTCTACAACCGAGTAAGTATTTACCCGCTTTCATTTACCGCTTTCATATGTATATAACTGTACTGTAGGGCTGTTTCACTGTAAGTCTTCTTTCATAAACTCATATCGACTGTGTAATACTAGTATAGATATTTATAGTTTCCCCGGCAACTACGTCTAGAACTAGACAAAGCCTCGTCTCCTTACATCCGACGTTCTTCCGGATATTCCAACATAACCTAAACCATTTTCTTTTACAACAATTTTAGATAACTAGATCTAAGAAATCTCCCCCCTTTGAACAGTTCATATACAGAAGGCCAATGTTCCAAGTGAAACCCCTTCTGGAACTGTTCATCAGCCTCCTCTTGGGCTTAGTGCAAGGACCCACAGGCTTCCTAAAAGCATCTCTGCCTCCTCTTGGGCGTTGTACAAGGACCCGTCGGCTTCTTAGAAGTTTTCACAGCCTTCTCTTAGGCATCGTATAATGATTCTTCCTCCGGGAAGATAGCCTCCTCTTGGGCTTCGTACAAATTGTCCCTCGGCTTCTTAAAAGTTTTTCCTGCCTCCTCTTGGGCTTCGTACAAATTGTCCCGATAACCTCCTAAAGGTATAGGAACAGAAATTAGTCATCTTAATAGAACAGTCTTTCAAAGAGTCTAAATCTTTCTATCGCCAGCGTACTGCCTCTTAATTTCTCTTAAGCATAGTACAAAAGATAAAACTCATAGACTTGGACAGTCTCAATACCCCTTTGGATTTCCCCAGGAGATAACCCTGATCCTCTGATCAAATCCGAGAGTACAACATTACCCATATAAGAACTGATTTTCTCTTTTATCCAATATGCTGGACCAGTCACTCAACTGAAACAGTCACCAGCACCATAGCCTCGGCTTTGTACAATGATCCTCCCCAGCTGAGCTAACCTTTTCACACTCTCTTGTTGAGTATAAAATACTCTCTTGTTGAGTCACCAACTTTTTGCCTCCGTCTCGGGCTTCGTACGAGACACCAAACCACTCTCTTGTTGAGTATAAAAGACCCTCTTGTTGGGTCACAAACCTTTCAGCCTCCATCTCGGGCTTTGTACGAGATACAACACACTCTCTTGTTGAGTATAAAAGACCCCCTTGTTGGGTCACCAACCTTTCAGCCTCCGCCTCGGGCTTCGTACGAGACACCAAATCACTCTCTTGTTGAGTATAAAAGACTCTCCTGTTGAGTCAAACAACTTCTAGCTTCCGTCTTGGGCTTTGTACAAGACACACAAAAAGACTCTCCTGTTAAATCAAACCCTTTTAGCCTCAATCTTGGGCTTTGTACAAGACAGAAAGAACATTTTCCCCGAAAAAGTCAGCCTTATAGCCTCCTCTTAGGCTTTGTATAAAGAAACCCCGGTTGAGACAATCAACCTTTTAGCATCAAAATATGTGCCTTGCTCACAGTATACAAACATCAACAACTCCTTTTCCTCCATCTAATTGCTGTAAGCGGCAAGCCTCTGGAATATTTACATCCACGCCACTGTCCCTTTTTTAGCATGAGAAATTCCTAAGGAAAGATGGAATTACTCTAAACTGAGTTAAAGTCTTCTCCTCTAGGTTAAAAAAACCCCTATAAAGGAAATTATGGCATTACTGGATTCACATATCCCAGTTAAAGTAATTCTCCTTTATAATCAATCACCCAACTGTTGTGACAAACAGACCCCTTTAGAGATGACAAATTCTCTCTAAAGTCAAAACCCTTTAGCTTCATATCTTGGGCTTTAAACAAGATACAAATAGACTCTTTAGCTTCATATCTTGGGCTTTGAACAAGATACAAGCAAATCACCTTCAGCTTCACATCTTGGGCTTCGAACAAGATACAAATCACTTTCAGCTTCACGTCTTGGGCTTTGAACAAGACACAAATCACCATTTCCTCCCATAGAATAGGAGGAACTACGATCACTCTGATTGCCGTATCCCGGGAATATGTAGGCATAAGATTGCAAAAGAATCTTAGCGAGCACACTAATCAAAGTCCCCTACCTCCACCCAATCTGGCCCAGAATCCTAACCAATTCCCCAGGAACCATCCCCGTATCTCGTTCCGAACAAAATAAGCAGAGAGAGGCCTCACATCCACATGGCATCTGTAAACCAACAGTTTTGACTGTTTAACCTCAGTTTGCAAGCAGGGTTAGTTGGAGACATCTATTTCCCTTCCTTCATTAGCTTCAATAGGATAAAAAATGAATCGACCTGTAGTCCCCCCAAGAGCGACAGTGCTTAAGAACCACGTCCAAAAATCGCTCGCTACAACTTCTAAAACAACTTCGTTTACTTCATCATATGGAAAAAAGTTTCTAGCTTTGTGATCTTCTACTGAGCTTTAGTTTCTGACTTCCAAGCTTACTATCAAATCTGACACTAATTTAATTCACCAGTAAAAGTACTTCCACGCCAAGATGATATAGCCTTTGGATATTCAGAGCAATGTAATCAATATGCATCAGAATAGATTCGAATCATATTTTGTTCTGAATAAACATGCTAGCTGCTTCCTAGAAATGCTTTATCATTATGATTTCTTATGTATCATGATTTTAGCCATTTATTTTCAAGCTTGTTCTATTCTTCAATCATCTGTATCTGATTGTGAAGAACTTAGAACATCATAATCTTCTTTTCATCAGATAGCTTCTTAAGCTCATACTTTCACTCAGTTGCATGAGTCAAGAAAGTGGTGAGTTCAGAAGGATACATTCATGTAACTGAAGCTTCTGAGAATAATGTTCTGAATAACTTAAGTTTGTTCAACTGAGATACCTTTCTCAAGCTAACAACTTGCTTGTCTTATGTCACGCCAATTTTCCATATGAACATATATGTCAATAATTCATAAAATTGATCATGCATGTGTTATTCTTCCAAACTTCTGATAGCTAGATAATCTTCCTTTCTGATCACTTCAGAAATTTGTAAAGCTTTCCAGAATCGGAGTAGATGTCTTTATTTTGTGCAGCCATTCATAATCCTGATAATAAGCTCCAAAGCTAATTTCCAAGCTTGATCAGTTACCATTAGCTTCTATTCAAATAGCAAGCTTCTGATCATTTTCTTCAAGAATCCTAACGAAGAATTCATCATTCAGAATCCTAAATTCCGCAGTCATGATTTTTAAAATCTTAATAACAAGATTTCTAACATCTTCAACATATTTCACCTTGAAACGTTCATGCCTCAATATCATGACTCAAGCATTTTCTCTTCTTCACATGAAAGAGTTCCTAATGAGAAATCCTGAGAAAGTCAACGGTAGACCGAATCTGATTGTTGAAAACATCCCATACTCAGAAAGAATAACTTTCAGCAAACAAGATTTCTTGCTTTCTTATGATTCTTGTTGATCTTTCTTAGATCATTCTTCTTAAGCCTTGTCTAGGCATCACCTTGAGAAGATACGTAGTTCTCAACTAACGTACTCCAAGAATAGCATTCATCATATTCTTCAAATTATCTGATGAGTCTATTATCTTTTTCCAGCCGATTCTTCAAAATTGCTTTCAATCTTCTTGCAAGCATCCTAAGAGAGGGTTATATTGTCAATAGGAACCAACTCTAAGAATCAGTGACATAATCCATAATGAACCTTTCTGGTTTGTGATTTTAGTACTCAATCTTTTCATCATGTATGAGACTGAAACTGTAGATGGTGGAGTATAACCAGAGCGTTTCTCAAAGCTTGTCCGGATCTTTATCTGACACGGTTAAGTGTTTGATAAACACCAATAACAGAACCGGAGCTCTGATACCAATTGAAGGTTGAGAAACACTAGAAAGGGGGGTTTGAATTGTGTTTTATATTTCGTCCCCATTTGCGGAATTTAAATCAAATGCGTTAACAAGTAAATAAAATAAATTAACACAATTATTTTATCCTGGTTCACTGTTAACATAGTTACTCCAGTCTTACAAGTTGATTACACAATTTAAGTACATAGCAAGTTGTGAGCATCAACTCCTTGCTTTCTAATACAGAAACTATCTATAAATAAATCTCTAAGAGATTATAAAGCTTCCTAGTTATGTATTTGCTTAAATGCTTTCTTATGAGCGCTGTGGCTTCTTATCATTAGCTTTAACCTTCTTACTCCTTTCTGAGTAGTCAATGCTTCTTCCAGCTTAACTATCAAGATCAAATAAGTTATTATGCTTCACTTATTGATGTTTCACTTGATGAGTTTCACATGGCTTTAGCATGTTGCATCATTGTGCATTCTTCAGCATTCTACTTCAGCTACTTCTCCATTAAGTATTCTTCGTTTAAGCTCCAGCTTTCAGCATCTTGTACTCCTTTCTTGAGCATATAATGCTTTTTCAAATTCAACCATCAAGTTCAACTAAGCTACTATGATTCACTTATAATGTTCCACTTGAGTAGTTTCATATGGTTTTAGCATATTTATTGTTTGTGCACACTTGTAGTAGAAGCTTCATATTTGCTTGCTACATGTTGATTTGTTTGCTGTGTTGAGTGATAATCTTTTGTATGAACAACAATCAACAATCTGTTATCTTTCTCTCTTGTGATCAAAGGCGGCTTCAACAATAATCTATGAGCTTCTAGCCATGAGCAACATTTCTTAAAGCTTCCAAGTCTTCAATTTATAGAGAAGGAGATAATAGATTCGTTGAGGGGTATTCTTGGAAACATATTCCAACAGCAATATCCCAACGTTCACATGAAGGAATGGTCAACATCACTGTACAAAAAGCTGCTTCTGCGCCACCTTCTCGAGGTAGAGGATACAGAGTTTTAATACTATTATATTCAGCTTAAAACCATTTTGATCTTTAGTCTTCTAGCATCTTCAGAGGCTTCAGATATTGACTTGATGAAGCGTGTTGTAGAAGAGTCATTCTTTGTGTAGACTTCAGAAACCCAGTCTTCAGAATTCCAAGATCTTCAGCAGAATCAATCTTGAGAATCTTCAACACTCATTCTTTTAGAAGCATAGCCTTCAAAGTCATCAGAACCTGTTCCTTCAGAACCTTATCTTCAGAGTCTTCAGAATTCATTAAGCACGTTCTTTGTCTTCAGAGTCTTCTGTACTTCGTCTAATCAGAATCTTGTCTTCAGAAACTCTTCAGAACTTGATCTTCACAAAATGTGTCTTCATAATCTTCAGAGCTTGTTCACTTGAACCACGTCTTCAGAATCTTCATAACATGTAACATTAGAAGCGCATCTTCATTAGGAAGTCTTGTAGACCTTTCTCATAAAGCCTTAATTAGAATGTCTAGAACTAACGTTCATTAGAACCGTTGTCTTAGAAACATTCATGAATCTTGACTTTAATTTGTACACACACATATGTTTTCTTCCAGAGTGTTGATAATGGAGTCTGGTGACGTTACACGCCTTCTTATCAGAGTCAATATCATATTAACGACAACCACACACTAGACAGAAATCATATCATACGGAATTGTTCTCTTAGATAATATGTGCAGTTATCATCAAAACTTAATGGCCAGATGTAGAACCAAATCTTGTTCATACAGTTGCATCGTTGTACATTCTTCATCACTATGCTTCAGCTTCTTCTTCATTGAGCATTCTTCATTTAAGCTTCAGCTTGTAGCATCTTGTACTCCTTTCTTGAGCATATAATGCTTTTTCCAATTCAGCCATCAAGTTCAACTAAGCTATTATGCTTCACTTATTAATGTCTCACTTGAGTAGTTTCATATGGTGTTAGCATGATCATCGTTTGTGCACACTTTGTAGTAGCAGCTTCATCTTTGCTTGCTACATGTTGATTGTTTGCTATGTTGAATAATAATAATCCTTTTGTATGAACAACATCCAACTAACTTTTTATTTCTCTCTCTTTTTCTTCATGATCAGTGGTTGCTTCAAGCAACGAGTAACTAGAGACTATTCTTCAAGCTTCAAAGTCTTCAATTTATAGAGCATGAGAGAATAGATCCATTGAAGGGTATTCTTGGAAGCATATTCCAACAGCAATATCCCAACGTTCACATGAAGGAATGGTCAACATCATTGTACAAAAAGTTGTCCTTGTGCCACCCTATCGAGGTAGAGGTCACAAAGTTTTAGTACTATTATATTCAGCTCAAAACCATTATGATCTTCAGTCATCTAGCATCTTTAGAGGCTTCAGATATTAACTTAATGAAGCGTGTTGTAGAACAGTCATTCTTTGTGTAATCTTCAGAACCACAACCTTCAGAATTCCATATCTTCGTTCAGCAAAACTATCTTGAGAATCTTCAGCACTTGGTTTCTTAGAAGCATTATCTTTAGAGTCTTCAGAACTTGTTTCTTCAGAACCTTATCTTCAGAGTCTTCAGATTTCGTTAAGCATATTCTTGTCTTCAGAGTCTTCAGCACTTTGTTCAATCAGAACCTTGTCTTCAGAAACTCTTCAGAACTTGATCTTCATAAATTGTGTCTTCAGAATATTCAGAGCTTTGTTCAGCTGGACCACGTCTTCAGAATCTTCAGAACTTGTAAAATTAGAAGCACATCACATTAGAAAGCCTTATAGGCCTTTCTCATAAAGTCTCAATTAGAATATTCAGAACTAACATTCATTAGAACCGTTGTATTAGAAACATTCATGAATCTTGACTTTATCTTGTACACACATATGTTTTCTTCCAGAGTGTTGATAACAGAGTCTGATGATGTCACATGCCTTCTTATTAGAGTCAGAATCATATTGACAACAGTCATACACTAGACAGAAACCATATCATACATAATTATTCTCTTAGATAACATGTGCAGTTATCATCAAAACTCAAAGGCCAGATGTAGAACCAAGTCTTGTTCTTACAGATACTACTAGTTTGGAGACGAAGAGTCTTCAGAAACCAGCTACTTCTGAAGCTTTTGAAACTGGATCCTCATCTTCTTTACTGAAGTCTTCTGAGGAGGGTTCATCAACAACAGTAACAAGGCCTTCTGAAGCCGGTCCATTGAATATTGTTCTTAAACCAAAGAAGAAGTCAATGAAGAGGGAGAAGAAGAATAACAGGGATAAGATGGCGTTTCAAATAGCTATCTCCGACTGCGAGGATGAGGATTAGCCTGATACTGATTGGGAAAACTGGATGAGTTATAGGGCTTTAGAGGAGTTAGATTAGTTTAACCTTAATGTCCTTTTTCCTTTATGTAATCCTTTGATGATTAATAAAAATGTTTTGACCATTATTAAATTTGCAATAGTACAGTTATTTACTTTTCTCTTTGATTTTCTGACAAGTACATAAATGAAGTAAAAAGATGAACAGAAGAAATAATAAAACCAACAGATAGCTATTAAGATGACATTTACAGTTGTCTTAAGAAATCTTTATTAGCAATATACTAGACATCATTTCCCAAGACTCGGAGATTAAAAGATTAATTTGACTAATCAATATTGAAACTCTAAACACTCAAGATAACAAATGAATAGTTACTATAAAATGTTTAGCAAACCATCATTCTGAATCACTTAATCTTTAGAACACCAAAAAATGTATAAACAGAAGCAAATATGGGTTCCAAAGAGAGATTTTAGAAAGGCATCAATACTGAATGCAGCAACTCAAGCAAACGAGAAGAATGTATCAACTGAAGCATCTTCAAGCAAGAGGATTCCTTCAGAGGCACATACATCTCCAACAACCTTTGTTGAGACACAGAGAAGGAAAAGAACTTCTAGGTCAAAACGCATGAATCTTCTGAGGAAGGAAGTTGTTGAGTTTGTAAAGGAAGATTGAAAAGATTATTTAAACAATCTAGATATGTCAAATGTGCCTAGGGAATTCCTTAGAACAAATCTGAATGTCTAGAACGTTTTTCTTTAATAATATGTATTAGCTTCCAATTTTTCAATGAGTATGTTGCAAGTGTTTTAAGTTAAACTCCAAATTTTTATTCTCCAGACAACATAAAAAATGCACATATAACAGTTAAGACACACAAGAATATAAACAAGAACAATAAGCAATTTTTTTAACAAGATTACTTAATACAGGATATTTAACATTTACAAGGCATTTATTTGCAAAAATCCAACATTAGAATCTCTCATAGATAGCTTCAAGCTTTTCTCTCTAGATTTTAGAAAAGGCATCCTCAGAACTTATGACAACTCCTTGTTGGATCGGCAGTTCAGAAAGAACTAGTTCGTAAGGAATGAAGAATGTCTTTCCTTCGTAAAAAGATGAAATAGTCTTCTTTAGATAGTCAAACATAATTTGAGGAAGATTAATCTGTAAGTCTGAATTGAAAATAAGTAGAAAATATTTTTCAATAGAGTCCACAAGGTCTAGATCCTTGTCCTTAGGAAGCAAGTTTGAGTTAAGAATTTGATTCCAAATAATTGTATCATGACAAAGATTTCAGACCAGAGAAAGGTTTAAAGGTTCTACAAAAGTACACCATGTAGGAAGATAACATTCCCAAACAAGAGTATCTGGGATTTCTCTAATCTCCTCACAGTTGATTACATTAGCAATCGTCTTAAAGGTTACTGTTATAAAAACACCAGAAACCTTGGAAAGAATAACATACTCAGAACTTAGCTCAACAATGAAAGCATTAACCCAAAACTCTTTGACAAGATTTGGATAAGTAAATCTACATAGCATATCAAAGTATCCATTCCAACTTTGTTCAGAAACAGTCTTCCAGAAGTTAAAACCTTGCTTAAGCAACTCTTCAAAATTCGCAAACTTTTCATTGATAACTACTAGTTGATTCGGTGAAGAATTGACTAGAGGATTCATCTCAGATTTGTTTGATCAACACACAAAAGAAAAATAAATAACAAGAAAAGAACTGAACAAGATTATGACCAAAGAGGAATAAGAATCTTGTCAGAAGGACAAAAAAGGTGACACGAAATGATGTTTCATAAAGACAGGGGATAGAGATCATAGACGTATAAAATAAGAAAACATCATTACCCAAGGGTCCTTACCTAGTAGACTTCTTGAATACACTAGATGATTTTCAACTTTATGGAATTTTAAGTAAGACAAGGGTTTAAAAATAATTCTTACTTAAACTATTTCATCAGAAGTAAAAATTCCTTTTCTAAATCTCATAGGCTGACTATTTTTCAGAAGATATCTGTCATCAGAGTCTAGTAGGATTAGACTTCAGGCGAGACATCTTCTGTTTAATTATCAGTCTTTGATATTCTACTTAGAGTAAAACATTTTCTCATAAAACTAGAGTCGTGCTTGATCTATGAATATTGAATTGGTTTCCTTGACCACTAACTAGCAGTAGTATTATCACAAACGGTGAGAATGTTGTTTCCATAAAAATGATCATCTTCTAGTTAATGACATATTCAGTACAGTCAAATACAACATAGTTTCTTTTCAAATATTTATGAAGATTCTTTTGTTATTAATAAACATAACTTATCTAGAGATCTAATCAGAGACTTTGTATTCACTCATACTTAAATAGTTCATTGAGTTAATAAGTTTGCAAAAGTCAAGGAACATAACATACCTTTTATTGTTTTTCTTGGTTAGACTTCAGATGAGTATTCAGATTTGACTGTAGAATCTGAATTCTGTCTTGAGTGGATTCTGAGTCAATGGCAGCCAAACCAATGATTCCACTTTCTTCTCCAAACTCCATACATTTGTGTTCTTCAGCTCTTGAGTTTGGTATGTAGGCATTTCTTCCATCAAGTGTTAAAAACAACCCTTGATCAAGTATCATGGAAGATGCCTCGCTCATTTCTTCTGTGATATCTGCTGCAAATATAATTTTGAATGTTGGTACCCATATTTCTGTGGGTTCACAAATGTTAGTCCTGACATGATTTCTTTTACATCATGCCTTAGTCTGATAGAAGTACCAAGATTTATTTTAAAACAGAGTCTAGGATGAATTATGGCATTTAACAAAATCTTGTTCTTAGGAGAGTCTTTGATTTCATTGTCTTGGATTAAATTTATTGACTTCATAATCCTTGATTTTGAAATTTTTGACTAGCATAGAACCAGATAGTGTTTGCTATAAGAGGTTGGCATGAGATAAGTTTTCAGCATTGTCTTAGTATAGCCAAAAAAATAGACGAAGAAATGAAAGGTTTCTCACAGAATTGGCCTTTAACACAAATTCTATGATAGCCTTCAATTTCCATAGGAGCAATGGAGTCACTTAAGATATCATCTTGAGATGCAGACTCCTTATTATCAATATTGAAGCAAGATGGATTACTCAACACCTCTTTCTCTTTAATAATTAATTTATTCCTGGATTCAGATTGTTTCTTCAGAAGAAGTAATGGCCAGCAATGCCATATTACTTTTTCATCGGATTCTGAATTCTCAACTATGTCAGCTTCATTAGAATATGCTTTGAAGATCTCTAACATTTTTCTTTTTGGGTTTTTCTGTCTGGTAGTTTTTATCCTCGTTCTTAAGATTGGGATAATCAGTTAAAATATGAATATTTCAGAAGCTTTTGAAGTTACTCTTCCATCAATAGATATCACACTCCATTTAGCCAACTGATAGAATCTTTTGATAAGGAGGGCCAATTCCTCATCATTAGACATTCCATAGGAATTTTCTTCAACAGGCTTGAGGAAAGAGTGATATTTTTGACAAATTTTCTTCATCTAATTCCATTTCTTTACTTTGAAGAATGCTAATTAAACCTTCAAGACTCAGTCTACTCAAGTTTTTGACTTCTTGAATAGATGTAACTTTTTGGTTTAACACTAACAAGCAGACTTCTTAGAATTTGCTTGGAAAAACTAGATGAAGAGTAACTCGATAAGCTTCTACCTGATTCCCTTCAAATTTCAACACAAGGATTCAAAGATAATCTTGAGCATTAGAGATATCAATGATGTTGATATACTCAGAAGGAGATAGAGCGCCTACCAAAATGCATCTAACTCCAAGAAGATTTCCATAAAGCTTCTTGTGAGCTGGTGTGAGATATTTCAATCTTTGATCATTCATACACCATCAACTTCTATAGTAATACCTTTCTCAAGGATATTCTATAGACCTTCATCAAAATCCTTTATCAAGACCAATAATTTAAAAATATCTTTCTTTCCATCATTTAAATTCAGTGGAATCGCCCCTAAATATAGGAGGATTAACAAAGTGATATTTTTCATATGGTAATTGATTCCTTCTCGAAGTAAAGTCTTTAACAGACATAATTTTCTCATTGGATCTTTATCTGCACCACTTTCAAGTGTTATGCACAAACCAGACTCTGATAGCAACTGAAGGTGAGAAAAATACACAAGAAGGGGGTTGAATTGTGTTATTCGTTTTCTTTACTTTGCTTCTGAACAGAGTTCAGATTCTAAACTATTGTTTAGATTCTGATAATTAATTGCAGCGGAATAATAACAGAAACAAATAAATAACAACACAACACATAGAGATTTATACTTGTTCCTCCCAAACTGAGAGTAGTCCAATTCTCTTGCAGCACAAGAGATTTTCCACTATAATCAAATTATGATTACAATTGCTTATGCCCTCAACATAAGACTTTACTGCTCATACCCTCAGCCCAAGACTTCCCGCTTAGACTCTTAGCCCAAGACTTTCTGCTTAAACCCCTCAAGTTCAAGACTTCTGCTCAGACCTGTAGTCCAAAACTTTCTTGCTCAATCAACAACTGATTAAGACTTCAATGTTCTAGCACATAGCAAGAGACTTACTTGGATCAAGCTTCATAGCAAGAGACTTACTTGGATCAAGCTTCATAGCAAGAGACTTTGATGCTCAAGCACATAACAGGAGACTTTATCTAAACTACTAAACAACTTGTTTAGCATAATAGAGAACAAGGTGTACTTGATACATAATCAGAGGTACAGGGAAATAACCATAACAAAGATCACAACACTTAATATTTATAAGATATTCAATGTTTAATAAATCTTAAGGCTTTGTACGATTTACAACATATAATAAAAATTATGCATACTCGATTGTGTTGATATTGTTGATCTTGTTATTCTTCTATTCTAATATAAGCGAGGAACGCTTCTATCCTTCTTAGCTCTTCTTCCTTTTTCTCCTTGTTCCTTGCTGAAAATCCATGTTGAATCTTCAACTACTTATATAGAAGTTTCAGAGGAATAGTCGTTGGAAGAGATAACTTGTACAAGTGTCTTTGTTACTCCATAGTACAAGAGACCTTGAAGATAGATACACCAAAAGATCTTGATCCATTGTGTAACTTGTTTAACCATTGCATCTTTCGTGTGATCTTGTACTATAGATCCATTGAGAGTAGATATCCATAAAGCATGTCAACTCTTCTTGAGCCTTGTGAACACAGACTTTAGCTTACAACAGATTTGACAATGTAACTTGCTTTCTGCAATACAGATAACTTTAACTTTATTGTTGGTTCTAAATGATCACCCGAATCTGATACATTCAATAAGCTTAGAGACAATATAGTTATCTTCTAATGTTGAGGCCTTCAGCTTCAAAGTCTACTCAAACCTATATTATCAGCCTTCACTTAAAGAACGTTCTTCAGATTTTGTGCCACCAGAAGCCAATAACTTAGCTTCTCTCAAGTGCGTCCTTATATAAGATTATGAATATATTATTATTTAAGCTTTAGAACCTGCACGCTTAGAACACACATTAGATAACACCATTGTTCTTTCAATACTTTGGTATCATCAAAACCCAAAGGATATATGTCATGAACAAATCTTGTTCTAACAAATACCTCGATCACTTCACTTTTCTTCTTGATTAGGTAACTCCATAGTTTTTCACTGAAATTATCTATGAATGTGACAAAGTATCTGTTACCTCCAATCAAATCCACCTAAATAGGACCACATACATCAAACTATGATTTCAAGAATTTCCTTCAACTTGATTTCTACATCCTTGTTGAAGTTGTTCTTGTGTTGCTTTTCCTGGACACATTCTTCACACCTTCATTTTGAATGTTGATTTCTGGTAATCTTGAGACCATATTTCTTCTTTTCAAATCTATGATCTCTTTGAAATTGATTTGGCCATGCCTATAGTTCCATATCTATTCATCCCAGTTAGCTGCATTTGCAAGGCATTTGTGCTCCATCACATTAAGTTCAATACTGAAGGTTCTATTCTGAGACACGGGAGTCTTCAACATTAACCTTCCACCTGAGTCGAGAACTCTCACTATCTTGTCTTTAATCAACACTTTTTAATTCTTTTCCACCAACTTCCCTATGCTGAGCAAGTTACTTTCCATGTCTGGTATGTACAATACATTAGAAATTACTGAACTCTTGCCATCTTTCCTTATAATCTGAACATCACCAATACCTTCAGCTGCTAGAGTATTATCATTTGCGAATTTCACCATTTTCTTCATCGAGGGTTTCATGTTGACAAACTAATCTTTCCTACCAGTCATGTGTGATGAGTATCCCGAGTCCAATTACCATTGGTCCTTGAATATTTCTTCATCTCTTGTTGTGACCATCAACAACCTCTCTTCTTCTTCATGCTTTGCAAACTTTGCATCATTTTCTTGATTCTTCTGTTTTTCAGGACAATCACTAGAGTAGAGACCATACTTATAACAATTGAAACATTGTGTCGCGGTGAGAATCGGATACCAAGCTATTGGATTAACTTGAATCACAATTTTTGAAATTTCACCACCGTCTTTATTTTATCCAAAGGAAAGGGTTAAAGATCGAAAAACCTAATAAGAGATCTAAAGTTCGGGGGTTGGTTACGCCTAGGGAAGGTGTTAGCATCCTAAACGCCCGTAGTACTCTACGGGAACCTCTTGTTATTACTTATGTTATTTATTTGTTTGCTTGCTAAGGATATGTGCTAAGGGAAAGACTTAGAGATTGCATCGATAAAGAAGCTAACTAATAAAAATAGAAGTAATTAATTTTTAGATGAAAAAGATTAATAATAAAATCTTTAAAGACAATATTGTTGAGATTTTTGTATTTTTATTAATCAAAAACCATAAATTCTAAATAATAGTAATTAAGTAAGAAAACTGAATGATAAACTTTCAAATATTAATTAACTAATTAAAATAACTAAATTTTAATAAAAACTAAATTAAAATGATTAAACTTTAATTTAAAAAACTAATTAATAAAATAAAATAAAATCTAATTGAA
The DNA here is from genome assembly GCA_022829125.1 of Lathyrus tuberosus. Taxonomy (NCBI): domain Eukaryota; kingdom Viridiplantae; phylum Streptophyta; class Magnoliopsida; order Fabales; family Fabaceae; genus Lathyrus; species Lathyrus tuberosus. Next base: position 1,138,173 of record JALAZF010000414.1, on the reverse strand, counting down.
AACTAAAAGTTAATAATAATAATAAAACCAAGACTAAATTCTAACTTAAACTAAATGCTAATAATAATAATAAAACCAAGTTCTAAATTGATTAAGATCAAGGGGAGTATAAGATGCGCATAAAAAAACATGGGCTTGCTTGGTCCAATTGAACAGCCAAGAGTGGGGGTGTTAAGAGTAGCAACGACGTTGGGCCTTGCAAGGTTCATTGGTTTAGGAGAGACTGGGTCGGGTTAGCATCCAAACCCGGTTCGGTTTTCAATAAAAAAAAAAGGGTCAAGAAACCCTATCAGCTAGCCAAATCCTCTCTCACTCGTTCTATTTCCATTCTCCCTCTCCTTGTTTGTCCGTTACCACCTCTCGCTCCTCTCCTTGCTCTCAACCTTTCTCTTCTCCTCAGCTTATCACTCGCTCTCTTCTCTTTCACATCTATTCTCTCTCATTCCTAACCTCTACTTTCCTTTTCCATGATTTTCAAAGTAAAATAAACACAACCATGCTCCCACATCCATCATCAATTTACGATTCAGAAAATCATTTTGGAACAATAAAAATGAAGCAAGACGACTTACGATTGAGAGTGGCGGCGAGGTTCGTTCTCACGATGGCGGATTCTCGCGGTGGCGGTATGACGTCGGCACCGGTTGTGTAGTTGTCGTGGCGGCTCGCGAGCTAAGATGTGGTGGTGCGTGATGATTTCCAGCTTATCGTCTTCGTTTTCGTCAACTGTGAAGCTCTGCTAACACTCGGAGTAATTTCGTCACGGCAAAATTCGGTACGTTTCCAATCCCTTTTTACTGTTGTGTGATGCGTGTGAATTTCTTCACTGCTCTGAACGATGCCTTTTTCTCAATTCCTCTCCCCCCTTTTGTGAATGAAAGTAGCTTCTTTTATAGGCTCATGGGTGATTAAATTCTGATGTTGAATTGATGATACGAGATTGATGGCAGTGTCTATTTTGGAAAGGAAATATGGTTGTGATTTGTGATGAATGCCTATTGATTCCCTGCTTTGAATGTTGTCTGATTGTGTCTAAATGCAATTTGAAAACTTTCCGTTTCCATAATGATCTGTTTGCATATTATTTTGGAATGAATCGGAAAGTGTCTGAAACATGTTAAGGATATGTTTGTGGCTGTTTTGGAATGAGTTTCAATTTGTCTTGAACATCATCTTAATTTCTCTGGATTCTGCTGAAACTGTATGAATGCATTTCCTTTTTTTCTTGGACAGGTTTACGGCTCGTTTCGGAAACAACTTGGAACCATTTTGGAATGATTATCAAGCATGACCAAAGAAGAAAGTATTTGAAGAATTGACAGCTAAGGAGTTCAATTATACAGGGATGTACTTGCTCCACTGCCAGTCTTCCTAATAATGAGCATAATGCTTCGGGGTCTCCAAAAAGTCTATAGGTAATTAGGTGCTCAGGAATTAGTTCAATAGTATCTTCCACGGCTTGGGGTGGGCAAATCAGAGCCTTGTCTCCAGCAATAGTTAAGATAGGTACATTGATTTTATGTAAATGGTCCTTGTAAAAAATGTGTCGTCCCTATTACATAAACCACGCTCTCGAACTGCAGATGCGAATTGTAAGAGAAGTTTTGCGGGTAAAAATGGTGAAGGAGCTAGCGGAGGGAAGCCTGGAAAGGTGCTGTGGAAAAAGCTCTATTGGCCCACTTGATGTAACAGGAGCAGAATAGCTCAAAGTGGCGCAGACTATTGTACTTGCGTGGGGTCTATTGGGGCTGAATTTCTTGCAAGTTCCAATAGCTTTTATGTATGATAAAACTATAATATGAAACTTGTCTGAACCTCTTGAAACTAGTTTGAATTTGCCTTATAAAGAACATGGCACATTTTGAATTCTTTGAATATTAGATTCTCTTTGAACACGTGAAATCCTTGAGTAACTTGTGAATCCAACTTGACTTTTTGTATACCTTGAACTTGGAATGGAATATCCACTTAGCAAACTTTTGGTCTTCTCGAATTTGGATTTGGATGCTCTTTGATGACATGAATTGGAAATTTTGAAAGAGCTTAAATTGCAAGGAATTATTGAACACTTTGGCTCTTGAACTTTGGATTGATTTGAAAAAAAACTTCTTCAAACCTTAAATCAAAATTTTGCATTTCTTAAATTTTAGGATTAAAATATGATGCAAAACTTTCTTGTTATTTAACTTTGAACAATGAACTCAAGTGAAATATTTCTTACCAAAGCTCGATTCAGTATTTTTATCCTGGATTTTGCCACTTCAACATATTGGTCACAATCAATCAACAAAAAAAAATCCAAACCTTTTCCCTCAAGATCAAAGTGGAAATAAATGATGATCTACTTTCACGAATAAATCCAAACTATGCCTTGAGAAATCCTTTAAAATTGAGGATACCACTTGTAATACAAAACACCATGAAATTCCAACCAATTTTCAAATAACCACGCCCACCAGGACATAAACCATAATCCTTCTTGAATCTTTGCGAAGTCTTGAGACAATATGCCATTTGCATTGACCAGAGGAACGTAAGAATGAGAGTATATTCTTCTTTTATCTCCACAGGAATCTAACACAATTTGCAAGGATCAGAATCACAATGAGCACACACACAGCTTCCATGACTTTTGAATCAGCAACCCTGCATTTCACTCACAGTAACAAACAAGCAGAACATGGTAAAATGGTTAGCTATGCATGGATGATGCACACAAGATGGTGGAATCTTAATGGTAAAAAATTAGGGTATGACAGATGCCCCTATTTAAGTTTCTTTTATCTGGAGATATGGAGATTGAAATCTTCGTCTCGACGAGATAGGAGAGACTTAAATACAAACATGCACAATTTTTGGCCCTAAGATACCACAAAATGCTTATGATATGACATGATATGATATGGTACGATATGAGATGAATGCAAAGACAGGGATCCTATGAGGAATGGTACCACAGGAGAAAAGGTGTTACAGTTGTGTCAGAAACGAATTGAAACAAAGCAAAGTATCTGGAAAACATCACCCAAGAATGGCATTGGATGAAAAAAGTACCAAACGTCCAATAATGGCTTTGGATGAAAGGTAAACTAAGAAGGCAACAGATGAGAACGAGACAAAAAGATGTAATCCGAGAAGGCATCGGACACAAAGAACCCAGTCATCCAATAATGGCTTTGAACGAAAGGTATAAACACTATATCTGATAATGGCTTTAGATGACTGTGAATAAAGTAAAGAAACCAGACATCCAATAATAGCTTTGAATGAAAGGTATAATCACAATATCTAATAATGGCTTTAGATAAAGTGAACAAGGACTCGATCTGGAAGAACATCAGAAGGAGGGACACATCTGGAAAAGCATCAGATGGTAAAGAAACCAAACATCCAATAATGGCTTTGAATGAAAGGTATAATCACAATATCTAATAATAGCTTTAGATGAATGTGAACAAAGACTCGATCTGTAAGAACATCAGAAAGAGGGTTACATCCGGAAGAACATCAGATGGTAAAAAAACCAGTCATCCAATAATGGCTTTGAATGAAAGGTATAATCACAATATCTAATAATGGCTTTAGATGAAAGTGAACAAAGACTCGATCTGGAAGAACATCAGAAAGAGGGACTCATCTGGAAGAACATCAGATGGTAAAGAAACCAGACATCCAATAATGGCTTTGAATGAAAGGTATAAACACAATATCTAATAATGGCTTTAGATGATTGCGAACAAAGACTCGATCTGGAAGAACATCAGAAAGAGGGATTCATCCGGAAGAACATCAGATGGTAAAGAAACCAGATATCCAATAATGGCTTTGAATGAAAGGTATAAACACAATATCTAATAATGGCTTTAGATGATTGCGAACAAAGACTCGATCTAGAAGAACATCAGAAAGAGGGTCCCATCCGGAAAAACATCAGATGGTAAAGAAACCAGACATCCAATAATGGCTTTGGATGAAAGGTATACTCACAGTATTTAATAATGGCTTTAGATGACTGTGAACAAAAGACTACATTCAAGAATGGCACTGAATGCAAAGAAAACCAGTCATCAAATAATAGCTTTGAATGAAAGGTATGACTCATAATATCTGAGAAGGCATCAGACGCAAATGAGACAAAAGGTGAATCCAATAAGGCATTGGATGTAAAGAAATCATAACGTCCAAGAAAGCATTGAACGAAAATGAACAAGGAGATACCCAAGAAAACATTGGATAGAAGCAACAATATATGTTTGGTAGGTGCCAAGTAAGTTAGACTTTGACCACAAGGTAAGACGTGGATGACAACACGACCTATAGAGAATGCAAATGAGTGCAAAATGAGGATGAAATACTCATGCTATGTATATGTATATGAATTATGCAGATGATATATGATCAAATGCAAATGTAAATGCAATGTAGACGTCGACGACACGGTTCGACTCTTTTGTGGAGAAGACAAAACTGGAATACTGATTCCTCAACACAGAGATCACTGTCATTCTGCTTCGGAACCAGATATGTCACTGCACAATCATTGCCACACTGGTAAACTGTATTAAGTTGACGATCCTTGTAGGAAGGAAGGAAAGCTGCATGGGGATTTTTCAAGTAAACTGCCCCAGATTAGCCGACTGTCGTAGATGAACTGATAATTGCTTCAGCTGGAATGGTTCTGTAAATAACTGAATTACAGTGTACTTGGAAAGCTTGCCCCAGCACGAGTCTTGAAAAATCTTCTGGATAAACCAATTCTGAGAGGGACTTGCACTGAACCACAAATCTTGAACTGATTCTCAATAGGATCTGGAAGGAACTTGCCCCTGATTGGATCACTGAACAAGTTTCCCAAATGTTTGAAAATTCCTTAAGCGGAAGCCAGATTGCAAACAAAAGTGTTCATACAAACATAGTAAATGCAAAGTTCATGCAACTTTTGAAATCAAAATCATTTTTAGAAAGAGGTAAAACAGTAGGGTCACTGGTCAGAACACGGTGGTTCAAGACGTTTAAAAGTGAAAGATAAAGCAAAAAGGCGTGATACCAAAAAAAAATGATCTGCAAAGATCTTTAGGAGTCAGTTTACGCAACCTTGTTGTAGTATGCTTTCAAAATAACCTTGCTTCAATTAGGTCTTTTGAGGGTTATAACGTGGCCTGGTTCACGGTTTAAGAAACAAAGGATAAAGGCTCAAAGTTTGTTTGTACCCACCCAATCTTCGTGATAATCTCCAGTCCTACACTCAGTTAACTCAGACTTTGCACTCAGGTTCCCATAGGTTAGGGATTGCATTGATGATAGTGATGATGGTTCAGAAGTTAAGGGACTTTTGAGGTGACATTCACTACTTCCTTATAACTCTTGGTTGTTTTTTTTCATTGAGGATTTCATGGTAAGGATTTAAAGATTTCTCCTTTTTATTATCCCTAACTTTTGCCTGGACTGTTTCTCGTGAATCTTACAGTCAGCGAGATGCCCCAGTTTTTTGTCTGCCTAAGTCTCCTTCACAGGTTTCGACTTAGCGGGCTTTTTCCTTTTTTTGATTTTTTTTTATCTTTTTTGTTTTGAAAGAAAGTGACTGCTTGGCTTAATGATTACGGCGAACCATCATCGGCTTTTAACTTGAAAGACATCTTCGACACTTGCTTGTTGCATGCGAAGGAAAAATTGAGAATGCAACCTTTTTGTTGAAAGATGTCTTGCATGAAACTCTTGTATTTGAATGCACAATCCAGTTAACTGAGAACTACCCTGCCCCAGGTTAAGATGGCGGGTTTTTATTTGTAAAGAAAAGAAACTCCTACTTCAAGGCTCAAAGGGTTTGACGAGGGATTATCTTCCTTATTTCTCCAATGTTTAGGAATTGAAACAATGCCTTACATCCTCAGCAAAATTTTGATTTGAAAGCATACCAACAACAATTATGAGTATTTACGTTTTCATCATCCTCCCTCCAATCTTTGCATAATCGAAAGGAAAGTGGAAAAGAGCTAATAATTTTGTTTTTGTTTTTGTTGTTTTTTTTTCTTTTTGAAAAGGAAGGCATAAAGATGTAAATAGCAAACACAAATGAATTAAATCCAAAAGTCGCAATGCTCATTTTATTAATTATGAAAGTACAAACATGATTTGAAAGCAAACAGCTACTACAAGATAAGGAAAATGCAAACAATAAGAAACAAAAATCTAGTGACTAATCAGAAACAAGAGTGAGTTGTCCTGTCTGAAACACTGAGGTCTGCTGAAGTCAGCTGAAGCTTCACTTAGCGTGCTCTGGCAAAGGATTGTCCTTGACATTTGGATTGGTGTCACGAAAGGAGAGAATACCAATTCTGATCAGCTCTTGTACTCTAGCCTTCAATGCAAAGCAATGTTCCAAGTCGTGGCCTGCGGTACCTTCATGGAATGCACAATGGAGATCAGATCTGAATCCACGTGGAAGTGGATCTGGAGGAGGAGGCAAAGGCCTTGTAGTAATCAAACGTTTCTGAACCAGCCAGGATAAAGTTCAGTGTATGTCATTGGGATAGGATCATAATTATTCCTATTACGGTACTGATTCTGTCCTACAGCTGGACGTTGAGGAGCTTGAGCTGGTCGTGGAGCAGTAACCACGGGAGTAACAGCAGCAATATCAGGGTGGTTAACATACTGGGGTTGAGGACGAGACCTTCTGGTTTCAAACATAACAGCATTGGTCTGATCTTCTCTCTTCTTCTGGAAGTTCCCATAGGATTTCTTCGCTCCATTAGAAGATTCAGCAACTTTGGATACTTTACCATTCTTAAGTCCTTCCTCGAGTCTCTGACCAATAGTAACCAAATCAGTGAAGCTGGAGGAAACACTACCAATCATCTTCTCCCAGTAGAATGGAGACAAGGTGTCCATAAATAGTCCAGTTAATTCTTTCTCTGCCAAAGAAGGTTCAACTTGAGAAGCCAACTCTCTCCAGCGCTGAGCATATTCCTTGAAAGACTCTTTATCCTTCTGAGACATGTTTTGAAGCTGACGGCGGTCAGGAGCCATGTCGAGGTTGTACTTGTATTGCTTCATGAAGGCATTAATAAGATCTTGGAAACAGTGAATGCTGTTCTTTTCAAGATTCATATACCATTTGAGAGAAGCTCCACTCAGACTGTCTTGAAAACAATGGATAAGCAACTTCTGATTCTTGGCATGAGCAGCCATCTTTCGAGTATACATGACCAAATGAGCTCTTGGACAAGAATCACCTTTATACTTCACAAAATCGATAGCCTTGAACTTAGCAGGCATAACAAGGTCAGAAACCAAACCCATGTTTTCTGCATCTAGGTTGAAGAAATCAGTACCCTCTACAGCTTTGAGTCTCTTGTCTATGGTCTGAAACTGTTCACGGACAACCTCAGGTTCAACAAAGTCTTCACGGTCTTCACCCTGAGCATTGACAATATTGTACTCGTAGAGAGGGTTTTCAAATGGAGGTCGAGTAGTCTGGGCAACAGCATGAACCACAGGTCTAGGCTCAGAGAAAACTGGAGCTTGAAACACTGGTCTGGAAGTCTGGCCAATCATAGCAGTAGATGCAAGAGGTGGTGAGTAGTTGGGAGGCAAACCAAACTCTGGCCAAGTTGAAGGTGGCACCTGAACATGTTGAGGATCAGCATTTGAAACTTCCTGAATGACAGTCCTTTGAGGTGGTTTTCCTCTAGCAATCAAAACTTGGAGCATTTCAGTGAGCTTTGCCAAGCTTGACTTAAGGTCGTCGATCTCCATTCGCATCTCAGCATTGTGTGCTTCTTGCTCTACCATTATGTGTCTATAGTTAGCTCTAGTCTGATATCTATGTGGAGGAATCAGCTTGATAACTCACAGGTAACACTGGAAGATAGAGACAGCTGGAGATGAGTTGCTGGATAAATGGATGTATGCAATGCAATGCAACGGCTTCAAGGAACTCAACAGTAGGTTGCAAACATTTCAGAAAAAGGTTTCATTTTATAATCCATGATTTTTTTTATTGATTTTGCAAATGACAGAACAAATGAGTTCCTTGAAACCAAAGGGTTATGAATGCATGAATGTATGGATGAATAAAGCAAAGAACACAGGCAAAGAGCCCTAGGTTTGAAAGGTCACAGCATGGAGCCAAGGTCTACCCTTCCTAAGGTATGTACTAGAGGTTTATTTGTACCTGCCGAACGGGTTCTACAAAGTTCCCAGAGTCTACAATCCATCTTTCGGATATTATCGATTTTCCAAATCACTTGGTAGTCAATAATATTCTCAAGAGAATCTCGTCTGAGTGTAGTATCACGTAGCGACTATTGCAGAAATAGACTCCTGCATAGTCCCCGCACTACATCCTAATAGGCCAAGTTGGGTTAAAGGTAACTAAGGTCCCCAGTCCCGAGGGCCTTTAGATCGAAACCATATCGTCTTCACGAATGAACTCGTTGGACAAATATTTTATTCGAGAGGGCCTAGACTGAGTGGTGAAGTCTCAATTTACTTTTTCAGGAATCGACTCCCTCAAAGTATCATTGAAGTCTCACCGTTTTCCTATCTTAATTTCACTCTAGTCCGGGTGTAGGACTTTGTCTCACCACACAAATAGTAACCCTGCACACAGAAAATCCAAGCAGAACAGGTATATATATAGATATAGAGATATATAGGCAAATAAGCAAATAAATAACATAGATATAGACAAGTTAGGGGAAACCCTCGAAATTCCCCAGCAGAGTCGCCATTTCTGTCGCGGTGAGAATCGGATACCAAGCTATTGGATTAACTTGAATCACAATTTTTGAAATTTCACCACCGTCTTTATTTTATCCAAAGGAAAGGGTTAAAGATCGAAAAACCTAATAAGAGATCTAAAGTTCAGGGGTTGGTTACGCCTAGGGAAGGTGTTAGCATCCTAAACGCCCGTAGTACTCTACGGGAACCTCTTGTTATTACTTATGTTATTTATTTGTTTGCTTGCTAAGGATATGTGCTAAGGGAAAGACTTAGAGATTGCATCGATAAAGAAGCTAACTAATAAAAATAGAAGTAATTAATTTTTAGATGAAAAAGATTAATAATAAAATCTTTAAAGACAATATTTTTGAGATTTTTGTATTTTTATTAATCGAAAACCATAAATTCTAAATAATAGTAATTAAGTAAGAAAACTGAATGATAAATTTTCAAATATTAATTAACTAATTAAAATAACTAAATTTTAATAAAAACTAAATTAAAATGATTAAACTTTAATTTAAAAAACTAATTAATTAAATAAAATAAAATCTAATTGAAAACTAAAAGTTAATAATAATAATAAAACCAAGACTAAATTCTAACTTAAACTAAATGCTAATAATAATAATAAAACCAAGTTCTAAATTGATTAAGATCAAGGGGAGTATAAGATGCGCATAAAAAAACATGGGCTTGCTTGGTCCAATTGATCAGCCAAGACTGGGGGTGTTAAGAGTAGCAACGACGTTGGGCCTTGCAAGGTTCATTGGTTTAGGAGAGACTGGGTCGGGTTAGCATCCAAACCCGGTTCGGTTTTCAATAAAAAAAAAAGGGTCAAGAAACCCTATCAGCTAGCCAAATCCTCACTCACTCGTTCTATTTCCATTCTCCCTCTCCTTGTTTGTCCGTTACCACCTCTCGCTCCTCTCCTTGCTCTCAACCTTTCTCTTCTCCTCAGCTTCTCACTCGTTCTCTTCTCTTTCACAGCTATTCTCTCTCATTCCTAACCTCTACTTTCCTTTTCCATGATTTTCAAAGTAAAATAAACACAGCCATGCTCCCACATCCATCATCAATTTACGATTCAGAAAATCATTTTGGAACAATAAAAATGAAGCAAGACGACTTACGATTGAGAGTGGCGGCGAGGTTCGTTCTCAAGATGGCGGATTCTCGCGGTGGCGGTATGACGTCGGCACCGGTTGTGTAGTTGTCATGGCGGCTCGCGAGCTAAGATGTGGTGGTGCGTGATGATTTCCAGCTTATCGTCTGCTTTTTCGTCAACTGTGAAGCTCTGCTAACACTCGGAGTAATTTCGTCACGGCGAAATTCGGTACGTTTCCAATCCCTTTTTACTGTTGTGTGATGCGTGTGAATTTCTTCACTGCTCTGAACGATGCCTTTTTCTCAATTCCTCTCCCCCCCTTTGTGAATGAAAGTAGCTTCTTTTATAGGCTCATGGGTGATTAAATTCTGATGTTGAATTGATGATACGAGATTGATGGCAGTGTCTGTTTTGGAAAGGAAATATGGTTGTGATTTGTGATGAATGCCTATTGATTCCCTGCTTTGAATGTTGTCTGATTGTGTCTAAATGCAATTTGAAAACTTTCCGTTTCCATAATGATCTGTTTGCATATTATTTTGGAATGAATCGGAAAGTGTCTGAAACATGTTAAGGATATGTTTGTGGCTGTTTTGGAATGAGTTTCAATTTGTCTTGAACATCATCTTAATTTCTCTGGATTCTGCTGAAACTGTATGAATGCATTTCCTTTTTTTCTTGGACAGGTTTACGGCTTGTTTCGAAAACAACTTGGAACCATTTTGGAATGATTATCATGCATGACCAAAGAAGAAAGTATTTGAAGAATTGACAGCTAAGGAGTTCAATTATACAGGGATGTACTTGCTCCACTGCCAGTCTTCCTAATAATGAGCATAATGCTTCGGGGTCTCCAAAAAGTCTATAGGTAATTAGGTGCTCAGGAATTAGTTTAATAGTATCTTCCACGGCTTGGGGTGGGCAAATCAAAGCCTTGTCTCCAGCAATAGTTAAGATAGGTACATTGATTTTATGTAAATGGTCCTTGTAAAAAATGTGTCGTCCCTATTACATAAACCACGCTCTCGATCTGCAGATGCGAATTGTAAGAGAAGTTTTGCGGGTAAAAATGGTGAAGGAGCTAGCGGAGGGAAGCCTGGAAATGTGCTGTGGAAAAAGCTATATTGGCCCACTTGATGTAACAGGAGCAGAATAGCTCAAAGTGGCGCAAACTATTGTACTTGCGTGGGGTCTATTGGGGCTGAATTTCTTGCAAGTTCCAATAGCTTTTGTGTATGATAAAACTATAATATGAAACTTGTCTGAACCTCTTGAAACTAGTTTGACTTTGCCTTATAAAGAACATGGCACATTTTGAATTCTTTGAATATTAGATTCTCTTTGAACACGTGAAATCCTTGAGTAACTTGTGAATCCAACTTGACTTTTTGTATACCTTGAACTTGGAATGGAATATCCACTTAGCAAACTTTTGGTCTTCTCGAATTTGGATTTGGATGCTCTTTGATGACATGAATTGGAAATTTTGAAAGAGCTTAAATTGCAAGGAATTATTGAACACTTTGGCTCTTGAACTTTGGATTGATTTGAAAAAAAACTTCTTCAAACCTTAAATCAAAATTTTGCATTTCTTAAATTTTAGGATTAAAATATGATGCAAAACTTTCTTGTTATTTAACTTTGAACAATGAACTCAAGTGAAATATTTCTTACCAAAACTCGATTCAGTATTTTTATCCTGGATTTTGCCACTTCAACATATTGGTCACAATCAATCAACAAAAAAAAAATCCAAACCTTTTCCCTCAAGATCAAAGTGGAAATAAATGATGATCTACTTTCACGAATAAATCCAAACTATGCCTTGAGAATCCTTTAAAATTGAGGATACCACTTGTAATACAAAACACCATGAAATTCCAACCAATTTTCAAATAACCACGCCCACCAGGACATAAACCATAATCCTCCTTGAATCTTTGCGAAGTCTTGAGACAAGATGCCATTTGCATTGACCAGAGGAACGTAAGAATGAGAGTATATTCTTTTTTTATCTCCACAGGAATCTAACACAATTTGCAAGGATCAGAATCACAATGAGCACACACACAACTTCCATGACTTTTGAATCAGCAACCCTGCATTTCACTCACAGTAATAAACAAGCAGAACATGGTAAAATGGTTAGCTATGCATGGATGATGCACACAAGATGGTGGAATCTTAATGGTAAAAAATTAGGGTATGACACATTGAATGTGACTTTTGTCAAGTTTTCAACCACCTCCTATTCCTCTTCCAGTAACACCACCTATGTGGTTACTTTGGTATGAGGGTCTTCTCTGGTTTGACACATTTCCTTCTTGCTGGTTTCCTCTACCATTTGAATTTTTGCAGCTTCCTCTACCTTTATTGTCGTACCACTTCCTTTTGCCTTTCTTTTCTTTTTCTAATTGCGCCTGCTAAGCTACATCATTCTTCGCCTTGTTTGCAGCTCTTTCAGCCATTCTTTGTTCTTGAGATTCAAGCGTCCTTTGAAGCTCTTCCTTTGTCAATGTTGACAAGTCTTTCGACTCTTCTATGGCTACTACCACGTGGTCTAACTTTGGAGACAATGACCTCAAGATCTTTGCGACAATTGGTCTTGATGTCAACGCTTCTCCACATATCTTGATTTGATTCACTAGTTTCGTAACCCTTGTGAAGAAATTAGTTATGCTTTCACTTTCTTCCATCCAAAGAAATTCATATGTTCTTTTGTGAGTTTGTAATCTCACCTCTTTCACCTTTTCAGTGCCTCCAAATTATTTCTCCAAGATTTCCGATGCTTCTTTCACCGATCCTACATCACTGAACTTTTTGAAATTATCTTGATCAACGCATTGATGGATCATAAAGAGAGCTTTATAATATTTCTTCTTCAATTCTTTGTGTGCAACATTTTCTTCATAAAGAGACTTAGTGTTTCCTACTATTATCATTTTTATAATATTGCAACACTAGCACATTATCATTCTCATGATGAATTGAATATTGGATGGACCTTTCAAACTCATCTTGAAACTTTTGAAAAGAAAAACGTGTGAGAACACTATGAGCTTGCTCTTGTAATGGTGACATCAACTTCATATTTGATCCTTTGCACTTTCCTAACATTATATCAAGCTCTTCTTTTTTCTTAATACCATCAATGACTATATCAACCTGAAATTAATTTAAATTTTTTAATACAAAAATTTAGAACTAATAAGTACTAATATAGTTGAAATTATTTCAATACTGCTTTGCAAAGTCAATTAAACTTGTTTGAGAACTGATGAATCTTTTAATGAATGCGTTAATACTCTCTGATCTTCCAGTGGTTGTCATTCCACCAAAGAAATATTCACGAAGATAAGCAAGTGCCCAATACTTTCTAATATCATACAATCCTTTCACATGTTTATTTGTCTGCAAGTTATACTTAGCAACAACTTTTGGCCATTGATGCTCACATTCTTCACATGTCTCCAACTTATACAATACATAAAAATCAGAACATCATTTTGTATATTTGTCTCGAAGTATAGCATTAAACCAAGAACTAAACTTGAAAGTTATGTGCCATATACAAAAACTAAGTTTTATTGATGAAATTTCTTTCGAGATTGCTTCTTTCATCCATGGACCTTGGTCGGTTAATATAATCCTCGGTGACTTCTTCATTAAATCTATAAAAGTCTATAAAAAAAGGATGAAATAAACAAATTAACGAAAAGGGGTCAAATAATCAAATTAATAAGAAAAAAAAGTAATAATTACCTTAATTAACCAACGAAATGCAGACATTGTTTCATTCTGTAAAAGTGTGCATCCAAAAAGTATAGTTTTTCCATGGTTATTCATACCCACAAAAATCTCAAATGGCATCTCATAAGAATTTACCTTGTATGTAGTATCAAATGCAACAACATCGCCATATTTTTTGTACCAATCAAAACAAGAAGTAGAGGACCAAAAAATATGTTCTAGCATTTTTTCTTCATCAAATGTATAAGCATATTGAAACTTTGAGCAACTCCTTTTTGCATTCTCACAATACTCTAGAAGATCCACAACATCAATTCCTTCAACTTTTTTATTGGCTTTTAAAAAAATATTATGAATGTCCTTTTCAATAAATGGAAGATATCCATTCTTCACATTTTTCTCTAACTCTAAGATACGCATTATTTGTCTAACAGAAAGTTTGCCTTCTTTTAATAAGAAAATACGGTCATAATGATTTTCTGAGATAGTTCGATATGAAGGTAAAAAATGCACCTCTGATTGGGTTAGTAAACCATGATTATGTTCAACAACAAATGTTGTAACTCGCCACTCACATGAAAATATATCTTGAGACTTTTGTAGTTTAATTTGTAAATGAGTTTTACATTCACATTTTGTTGATTCTTTTTTTCTCTGTTCTTTTGATGGTTTTAAGTCTTTCGGGGAAACTCTACCTTCACTGTGACAAAAAAAATCACGTCGGCTTATGATTTCGTCCTTTTGTTTTATGAATCTACCTTTTCGAATTGAGAACTCATGCTGATATGCATATCTCTTGTAAAAAGCAAATGCTTCTTCTTCACTAAGAAAAATTTGACCAATAAAAGTAACCATATTTGTCTCATCACAAACTCCATCTTTATCAACTTCTTCTGAAAAGTTATTTATCACAATATTTTAACTTGCAGATATAAGATTTTGGTTGTTACAAGTTCCAATTTTTGCAACTTTTAACATGTCTTTCTCCATGATATTATGATCAAAATGGTCAACAACTGTTTCTGAAAAACCATTCTCTAGAGAAATTTCTTCTAATAGACACTCATTTAAATTAAAATTTCTTCTATTAACAACATCCATTGTTTATTATCTACAAATAAAAATAATCCTATAAATATAAATTATAAAATTCTATTATAAGTGTTAAACAATAAAACAAAAAACATAATTCTAAAAAAATCACATTCCACAAAAATTAACAAATAGAAATACATATAATAAGAAATAATATAATAAGACAAATAAAAATAGTTTAGTTTGATACCACATGTACCTATGTAAGTGTTTCCTTGAAATAAATAATACAAACTTGTGAAATGGAAAGTAGTAGAGTAGTTCTAACAAAGTGTAGTGGGTTACAAATGAAAAGATAATAAATAAATGGTCATGCTAACCAGTTCCCTAAGACACTCGTTAAGAATTTTTAATAAGGAAAGTATGTTATGTTCTGTTCATTTAATACACATAATATTTTTTAAAAAAGTTGATTATTTCTATTTTTAATGTATTAAATACACATATATTAAGAAAAACATGTTTTTTTAATCTCTTAAATAATATTCAACTTACCATTTTAATTTTTTAACCAGTGCCCCGAGAATACTCATTAGCATTTCCCATAAACAAATAAATAAAGTGTGTCCGTGTAATTTATGACGCGTGCAATTTTCAAGTTGACGGTTTGCAACGTTTCAAAATTTAATTTTATATTAAATTTCACTTTTAATAGTCTCTTTTATTTAATGAATATAAGACGGTCCAAAACGTATTTAATGACCCCTAACCAATGCCCTGGAGCACTGGATAACATTGCCCTTCTTGAAAATATATTGAGTTGGAGAACTGCTTTTTTCATTAAAATAAATTGTTTGATCAAATTGAATAAACAAATTATTGTATTTATTATTTTTACTTTGTCGTTTTTTAACAAATTAAATATATATCTTATTGCACATAGTTATTTTTCTGAAAACTATTTACCTTTTAATTTCTTAAAATTAAAATATTAAGAGAAAAAGGAATATACACTAATAGTGTAAAATATTTTTACACTGTCAATCAATGACAGACCTGTATTCTGCCACATCACACTTTTATTTTTAAAATACTTAAAATAATCCAATTAAATGTATGCGTAATATTTCGTTACACTGACCGTGTACTACTTTTAATGAAAAATATTTCTAACTGCAAAATATTTCTAAATGTTTAGTCTAGTATGATTCATTAAATTTGTATATTGTGTATTAAATAATTGGCTTATTAAATAGAAGATTTAATAGTATATTAGAATTGGAATTATGTTGTAAGAAATTATCTAAAACATAATGATGATAATCGTCTTTCTAATTTATTTATTGGAAGTGTTGATCGACCTCTCGACTTTTTTATTATCCACTACTCATACTGTTAACTATTCACACTATTGTTAGATTTGTTGAGAATTTTTTTTTCAAATTATAAAGTATTAAATAGTTTAAATGAAAATCAAATCACATTTGCTTTGCATAATCTTTTGTATTTTATTTAGCACTACTGTATAATTACATGAAACCAAAATTATTCTTCAAGAGAGAAAAAATTGATATACACACAATACATAAAATGAAAAGAAAAAGAAAAACAGAGAAAGTGAGGACAAGTTAGAGTTGGTTTTATTCTCCAAGAAAATCTTTGCTATAATTAGCTTTGATTGTTTATTCCTTTGGAATGTATGTATAGAGTTTTCCTTGTATGTATGTTTCCGCCTCTTTCTCATTAAGAAAAGATTGTAAATTTGTATTAATCTTTTCAACACTTGGGAAAGTCACTTGGAGGTGGTAGTAAAGATTCATTAGGTCCTTTACCATTGTCAACAACAAATGCCATCTTCAATCCCCATGTTGTGTGAATTTCTAAATGGCAATGCATAAACCACACCCCTAACAAAATCAACACCACATGTCAATATATCATATAAGGTAAAAATTGTGATGCAGAAATACTTCAATATTTAATACAAATAACCAATTTCAATTACTTACTCTTTTTATAAATTTTGCAGCCTTTATATGTGTAAGGAAACATAGTGACGGTTTAGTTATTTTAACTTTAATTCAGTTTGGTTTGATTCGACCTTTTTTAATAGTCTCGGCAACAAGTGAAATTCTGATAAGTAAACAACTACTAAAAGAATTAAAATTTTGCAGCATCAAGAGTCTCCGAAAAAAACTATATTGATAACTGTACCTGGATTATCAGCCCTGAATCTGATAGCAGTCCATCCACCAGCTGGAACACCAACTGTATTTCTCTCAACAGGATCAACCAAATTAAACTTTTTAGCATCTTTTTTAGCCTTAAAATTCCCTAGTCCTCTACCAACAACAAAGAAATTGAATCCATGCAGATGAATAGGGTGATTCTCAGGAGTTATCATTCCAGTATCTTGCAAAACCAACTCAACAGTTGAGTTGAAAGCAAGTCTATAAACCCGAGTCCCTCTATTAGTACTAAGATTCGTTGGCTGTTTTTTCCCAGTAAAATCATACACGATTTCCGGTTTCTCAGGAAAATCATCACTAAAAACACCACTCATGTTAAAAAAATGAGCTTGAAGAAGAGAAATTTTCGGCATAACAAATGTAACATTGTTTATAGCTGCAACAACTCTACTACCATTGACACATGTAGCACAAGGGTTAACACCAAGACTAACAGTGAAAAACAATGAATGATCGATTTTTGTAGGGACTCTAGCAGGGTATTTTGGGGAGTTCAGGCTTTTTAGTGAGTCAAGGAAGTTTTCAGCTATTGTTGTTGAGTTTCTTGGAGGGAGTGAAGTGAGTTTTGTGATGGTTGAACCGAGGGTGTTTGGGTAATTTAATGTGGCTGTGGCGGTTACGTTGTCGATGGTAATTGGTGCATCCATGAAAGTTGAAGCTGCTACCATGTATTTGCCTGAGACATGGTTGGTTTTGAGAAGTACATTTGTTGTTTGTCCTGGTGTTATTACTATTGTGTCTGTTTTGAATGGTTTTGTGTATGCTGCATCAACTTCAACAACTGTTAGTTTGTGTCCAGCAATTTTGAAGAAGAGATCTTCATTTAGTGCTGCATTTACTATTCTTAATAAATAGGTTTTTCCAGGTTCGACTTCGAGTTTGAATCCTCCTTCATAATTGAAAAATGTTGACAAACATAGACGAATTAATAACATCTTACTGATATTTTAGTTTTTGTATTTTTTTTACGGGCTGAACTCACTAAATCATGATAGCAAGACCATTTTATCATTTACAATAGAAATTGCATTTTAAAGTGTCCCGTAATACTCATCCATCTTACATAACCACGACACCAATTTCATAGATTTTACCTTGTGAAGCACAATGTTGAACAGGTCCTGGATGACCATTGATTGTGTGTGCATCAGATACATTAGGTGCCATTCCAGATTTCAAAGCTTCGTTTATTATAGCCTCGGTATCCGATTTCCACCATTCACCTAAACCAAATAAAATAAATTAAAAATAAATGTTTAAACCATTTCAAAAAAATTGTTTAGTGGCAAAGAAGAAGAAGAACTGACTCAATATTATAACTTGTTCCATGTGAGGTCTAGGAAAAGGGTAAGGTACTCCAAGCTTAGGTAAAATGACAATAGCACCATGTACAGTGGCTCTAAGCCAGAGAATATGTGCATGCCACCAAAGTGTTCCTCTTTGTCCTGTGAGGGTAAAATTGTACATATACACTTGGCCCGGTTGAATCGGGCATTGGGTTATGTAAGCCGGCCCATCAGCCCAACCTGTTCTCAACTGTCTGATTCCATGCCTATTCAATATTAATTCATCATTATTTAAAAAAATTAGTGCATATATAAAACTTCAATTTATCAAAAATTACATAATTATGAACTATAACAAACTCACCAATGGATGCTAACATTGTATTTGACATGGTTAACTACTTTTACAAGAACAGTGTCATCTTCTCTAGCGTAGATTGTGGGGCCGGGAAATTTCCCATTTACTGTTACAATGGGTTTGGTTGAACACATTCTAGTGGCATTCTTCATCACCACCTAAATTAACATTAACATTATTCGTTCAGAAACCGAAACTAAAATATTCCAAGCATTAGTAGTGTATGCATGCATCAATAACAATGGAAATGTAATTAATGAACGTACGTTGAATTTGTAGTGGCGAACCATGGCTTCGACTGATAGAGGAAGCATGCAAGAGGCAGCTAGTAGGAATATGATTGTAAACGACATCATCGTCATGATCACTTCTTTGAAATGTTTTTGCTTGCTTGCACACAACTATGCAGAGAAGCTAGCTAGCAAATTGGTGGAACTAACTATGCAAATTGAGTAGGATGGAACAATGTTATATAGCATGGTGCTCTTTGTTGTTTAGTCCTTTTAACAAGTTGGTTGAAAAAAAAAAACTTAAACTAAACGTATTTTAAATAGTATTCATGATAAAATATCATTTGTAGTCATAATGTGGTTTTAGCAATATATAAAATCATCACATATGTGAAACGGATATATATTAATTGAATTATATATATTTAAATGTCTAATTTAGAATTTAATTTTTAACAAAAACATATTTAAATTTATTTTTTAATATAAATAAGTCGTTTAAATTATAAATCAACAATTTAAAAAAAAATACATTTATTTATTTATTTTAAAAATTGTAAAAAAAATAGTTGAATAAATACAAATACTTTACATTATGGCATTTTTATCATAATTATAAATGTTATTATACATAAGTTTTTTTATATAAAGTTTAACATAATGTCAAGATATTATATTTATTTTTAGTCAATTTTTTAGCTTTTTTATTAGTCATTTGATTCAAATATCATAGAAATTAAAATATTTTTAAATCAGTGGAAGTCTTTACAGAAATGTGGAGAGGGAGAAATAAACTTCCGCCATTATTTTACTTCATTGATATTTCTAAATTTAACATTTCTTTAATCCAAACATGTTTCTCTAATTAAATTAAAGAGAAAAAAAACTAAAAAATAAAAATATTTCTCTAATTTCATTTCATTTGAGGAGTTTCATATTTTTTGTCCTTTTAAATTTTCTATAACAATTTAAATTTTCTAGTAATGTCAATAAAAATTAAAGTTAACAGTCTACACCAGAAAACCAAAAGACAGAAAGTTCTATGATTTTTCTTGTGGGTCACATAAAGTAGTTATCTCTATCAACCAAGACACTTTTTGAAGCTAAGATATTTGAATATACCTTTTTTAATGTCACGTTTTTTTCTTTTATTTTCTGTTGGACTTGGTGACCACATCATCAGATATTGGGTTTGGTCTAACTATTTTGTGTAAGTACAACGATTCTCATCTAACATATGTGCCATTTAATCAATGGATTGGATACACAGTAATCCACTTATTTTAAGTCAAAGAGATGACATATACACCACAACAAATTCATGAACAAACTCTAAACTTAAAGTTTGTCATTGGAATTTTGGTAATTAATTACACATTTGATTGGTTGTTAACAAATTTCTCCATCACAAAGTTGTTCTACAATTTGAAAATTAATGTTATATTGACATATAATTTATGTTCCGATCGATCTCAAATTCGTGTTGTTATAAAGTATTATCCGATTTGGATGCTGTGAATTTTATACATAAACTATTCTTAGTTTTAATTCTCAAATAATATAGAATTATTTTGATCCGTTTGAAATAATTGTCCTACAATCGAAGTTAAGTAATATTAATGGTGTATTGTTTGTTTTGTGCGTAAAAATTCTCACGACTTTAGACATATTGTCCTATTGAAGAGTATCATTGTTGTATAAACCCTTATACCCAATTTCTATAATTAAATAGTTTATTTTAGTTACAAATACTTATGACTGTAATATAAGACAGAAAAAAACAAAGGTTGCTACTTGCTAAGATATTTTTCAGTCAAAATACTTGACCATGACCTTAAGATATTAAAAAAAAAAATTACTTATAAAATGGCACGAACAATTTCTTTATGACAATTCAAACAATTAGGCACACTTTCCAAACTACTTTTTATTTAATTAGTCTTTTGTTTATAGGATAATTAATGTTATTTTAATTCATTATTATTTTTTAATTTAAAAATAATTTCTGTCCAGGTAAAAAAAAAAGAGAAACAAAGATTCTTAAAATAAGACAAAAATAGAAAGAGTTTTACGGTAAGACTAAAACTAGAGACAAATTTAATGAAAATTGCAATTATAGAAAAAAAGTTATTTTCGTAAATGCGGTTAGTAGACTTGATCACATCTTGATCTCTAGGGATGGTGGAATTGTTGTTTAACGGGCTCTCTGTAGAATGTGTCTGATCATTGTCTTATATTTCTAAAGTATGATAATCAGTTAGGAGGTTCAAAATCTATTTGGTTTAATAATTATTGGTTGTCTCATCCTGAGTTTCCTGAGTTGGTTTTTAGTTCCTAATTGACTTCTTCCGCTGAGGGTTCGAAAGCGTATGCTTTTATAGATAAGTTTCGATCCTTCAAAAATACTCTTAAAGGTTGGAATAAGCAGGTCTTTGGTAATCTGGATGCTCAGATTGAGTCTTGTAGAGGTGTTATGGATAATCTGGAGTTGTTGGCTGATCAAAACAACTTAATTGTTAAGGAGGTGGAGACTAAATTTAAACCAATTGTTGATATCTGGTCTTTGCTCAAGGTGAAAGATTCTCAGTTGTCTCAAAGAGGTAAGGTTATATGGTTTAAGGAAGGAGACGATAATTCAGGATTCTTCCATGCTTCTATCAAATGTAGGAACATAAAGAATTTAATTTTAGCTCTGAGGACGATAACTTGGTCTTGACCTCTCCTTTTCGCGTTGAGGAGTAAGATGAGGTGGTGGTTCAGTGTGATGGAAATAGAAGTCCAGGGCTTGATGGTTTTAGTTTTTCCTTCTTTAAAAGGTTCTGGAATCTCTTGAGGGAAGAGACGAGGATTATGTTTGTTGAGTTTTCTCGATTTACATCTCTTCCCTGTAATTTTTCTTCTTTTTATGTTTCTCTTATTCCTATGGTTATGAGTCCATATACCATAGGAGATTTTTTGCCTATCTCCTTGGTCGGATACCTGTATAAGATGGTGGCTAAAGTTATGGCTTATAGGTTGAGAGGGTGATGGATAAATTGATTAGCTCTAACCAGATGACCTTCTTAAAAGGGAGAATGTTGGTTGATGGAGTAGTGGTGTTAGCAAGGTGATTGACTTGGCTAAACATACCAATAAAGCTTGTCTTGTCTTTAAATTTGATTTTGAGAAAGCTTATAACTCAGTTAGTTGGAGCCTCCTAGATTATATGCGCATTAGATTCAACTTTAAAGATGATAAGTGGAGAGCCTAGATCAAAACTTCTGTCTTCTCTGATAATTTGTCTGTGCTAGTTAATGGATCCCTAACTCTTGAAATCATGATCCAAAGAGGGTTGAAGCAGGGAGACCCTCTCTCCCTTTTTCTCTTCCTCTTGGTGGAAGAAGGCCTAAATGGGCTGATTCATAGGGCCTCTAAAATAAGTCTTTCTTTTTTTCTTTTAAAGCTGACTCATCTAATTTGGAGGTCTCTCATCGTTAGTATGCGGATGATATTTTAATCTAAGGTTAATTTTCATAAAGTAGTTTGATTGGTATAAATGTGAATCCCTCTTTTCTTTAGCTCACTGAGGATTTTTTGCATTGCAAAATTGTGACTCTTCCATTTCGATATCTTGGGTTGTCTATAGGGGTGTTCAAAAATATGGTTAACTGAATTGTATATTATAATTAAACTGCATTGCATTATAAAAAAACTGAACCACTAAAAGATTTAATGAACTGAACCATTTAATTAAAACAATTCAAATTCAATTTAAAACTGGTTCAAAACCAATTTTCTTTTATAAACTGGTTTAATTATATAATTTAATTAGTTTTTAATAAAAAGAACAAAAACTTAATTGAGAGTAAAAAAAAATCTGAAAATTTAAAAAAAAAATCTAGAAAATTTTTCGGAAATATGAAAAAGTCGATTTTTTTCGAAAATATGAAAAAGTCGATTTTTTTTCGAAAATATGAAAAAATCGAGTTTTTTCGAAAATATAAAAAAGTCGAGTTTTTTTCGGAAATATGAAAAAGTCGAGTTTCTTCAGAAATATGAAAAATCGAGATTTTTGAAAATACAGAAAATTGATTTTTTTTTTTAAATACAAAAAATCGATTTTTTCAAAAATATGAAAAAATCAAATTTTTTCGGAAATAGGAAAAAGTCAATTTGACATCAGTGCCAGCGATGTAAACTCAATTTCATAAATCAAAATTATAAGACCCTACTTTAAGTAATTTTTAATTTCATGCTATTATTTTCATCCATTACATCATAATCTCAGACTCTACGTGACAACCTAATCAAGTCCACCATTTATCTGATAATAAATATGTCAGTGCACAATCTATTAGAGATTAAAAGAACAAACTATGAAACTGATAACTTCAACTTAAGTGAATTTCCAACTACAATTCCTGGGAACATGTAAACATTAAGCCAACAATATGTTTATAACAGAGAAATAAAATGGCTTTAAAAAATCATTACTCTAAACATCTATATCTATATAATATATTAAATCTGAAGCGGGAGATTATATGACGACACATACTGACATTTCTATTTCATTTGTGCCGCATCATCCCATAGTCCTATGTGGCACATCTAAGATCTTATTTTCATTTTTTAAATAGAAAAATACTATATTTATTCTCTATTGGAGGTCACGAGTTCGAACCTTGGCAAAAACGAAAAAATCTCATTTTTAACAAAATTGATCTAACAAGACAACTACTATTCCAACTATCTATATTCCCCTAAACATTAAAATTAAAATCTATATAATATATTTAATCTGAAGCGGGGGATTATATGACGACACATACTGACATTTCTATTTCGTTTGTGTCGCATCATCCCATAGTCCTATGTGGCACATCTAAGATCTTATTTTCATTTTTTAAATAGAAAAATACTATATTTATTGTCTATTGGAGGTCACGAGTTCGAACCTTGGCAAAAACGAAAAAATCTCATTTTTAACAAAATTGATCTAACAAGACAACTACTATTCCAACTATCTATATTCCCCTAAACATTAAAATTAAAATTATGTCTTATTTGAAATCATTTAGAATATGAACACTAAAAATACTTAAAATAATTGTTTTTAATCTCAAAGTAATTATAGTAAAAAATATATTAACATATTAAAAAATCTGAAGCGGCGGATTATATGACGACACATACTGACATTTCTATTTCATTTGTACCACATCATCCCATAGTCCTATGTGACACATCTAAGATCTTATTTTCATTTTTTAAATAGAAAAATACTATATTTATTCTATATTGGAGGTCACGAGTTCGAACCTTGGCAAAAACGAAAAAATCTCATTTTTAACAAAATTGATCTATCAAGACAACTACTATTCCAACTATCTATATTTCCCTAAACATTAAAATTAAAATTATGTCTTATTTGAAATCATAAAGAATATGAACACTAAAAATACTTAAAATAATTGTTTTTAATCTCAAAGTAATTATAGTAAAAAATATATTAACATATTACCCTAACAATTAATTACTAACTTAGATAAATATATTATTTTCATAAATACATATTACCAAAGTGGATTATGCTTTGTCTTTTCTTTTATAATAGTGACCATAGAAAGTATGATAAAATTATTGAGAATAATGTCTAAAAAAAGAACAATCATGTTTTAAAACTTATATATCATTATTTATTTTTCATGAAATAATTTTTGACTTATAAAAAATGTAAAAGTTAAAACAAATGTCTTTAGTGTCAAATTAGTTATTACACAAATTATAAAGACTTATCACTATTTGTTAATATTGAAATATAATAGAGTATACAAAATGTTATAATCATATTTATATACTTTATTATTATATTCTTCATATTATGACATACCAGAAAATTAATGACAAAGAATAACATTATTTATTTTTTTTACATATAATTGTCAAAAAGGATGAGGATAAAAATATAAAAAATGACCACAAGAAATATATTTTAGAGTTTTATTAAAATTTGCAAAAACTAAATTCTTAATATCGTTGTCAACTTACAAATATACATTTTTTCTTTCAAGTAAAATGTTTCTTTTTCTATCATATTGTTTTCTATATTATAATTCATAATAAATTATTATAATATATCTTTTTAACCATATATTTAAAATAATAATAATTAAAATTCAATATAAATCAAATAAAAATTAATTTACAACCGCGCATCGCGCGGGTCTTAATCTTGTTAAACAATATTCTTAAACAAGTTAACCTTAGCAACATTAATACTAAGCAAAAATATAAATATGGAAGGGATGGATAAGAACATTAAACAATAATATTTTTTTTCGAAAAAAAAAAAAAAATTTATTCAGAAAATTCTAAATTATTCAGAAAAATTATTATTTTTTGAATAAATTTTTCAAATATTATAAATTTTTTTAAATTAACATTTTTTCATCAAATTAAAAAAAATTGGTTTTAAAAGAGTTCAAATTATAAAATTAGTTTATAATTGCAAACTGATTATAAACTAGTTTATAAATATAAACTAATTCTAAACTAGTTTTAAACTGAATTGAAACTATTTTAGCAGTTAACTGCATTTTTATTGAAATGGTTATTGTAAACTGAATTGAACTATAAATATGATTTGGTTCAGTGCAGTTTATGAACCACGAACACCTCTAATTGTCTATTGGTATAAAACCAAAGTCGGAATCTATTTGAAAACCTTTGGTAAACCTGGTGTGAAAAAAAGCTTAATTCCTAGTTTCATATATATGTTAGTTTAGTGGGCAAGGTTAAAAAAAGTGTCCAATTTATTTTATGTGATTGTTCAAAATTCAATACGATAATTCTCTAATATACATCCCATATGTAATTAAACCTATTAAAATATTGCATCTTTTAAATGTACTTATATTTTCAACGAGAGCACTCATGAGTCATGAGGAAAATAGTGGAGATGGTGGGTGACATGTAAGTTAGCCAACCAAAAAAAAATTGGTGAAGAAAGGTTTTCAGTAATTGTTGGCAATGAAAGACTATTTGATCAAAAGAAGTTTCTTCCTATTAAGTGTACAAACCAAGCCAAAAATCTGAATAGATGGTAACAATTACAACTCATCTTATTAGCGAACATTTTTCTAACCCCTGCCGCCATTTTATTTACAACTATTTCACTTTTCTCCAAACAAAGTGATTATTATAATAATAATAATAATACAGAAAACCTTTCACTATGTAAAATACTAGTATTGTGTTTTTTGTTATAACTTTTAATAGGCTTTGGTTCCATATCTTCATTATCTTCTTTTTTTTTTCCTTCAAATATAGTAGTGTATTATTATATGAAAAAACTTGGATAGTGTTTCAGTTTCATGGTAATTCATTCACAATATAATATATTGAGATCTTTATTAAATAAAAAGAAAGTGAAGTATGACACACAATGTTTACTAGCCGAGTGGTAGTTTGATTTTAAGTTTTACATTTAAATTTTAGCATAATTTTATTAAAGAGGACTTAATATAAATTTATGAAATGATAAGAGCATGTTTTTAAACTACATACTACATCAGTAATGCAACCACAATATTATTGATGTTGTAGTTTCTGCAATTACACCGAACTATAGTTATGATTATGATGTGATTTAAATCAGGATTTGCTCAATATATTCATTTTATATGTTTTTTCAAAACTTTATGAAACTCTATAATGCCACTTTGTCATGTTTGGAAGTTATTTTTCAATCGCACCCTAATTAATCAACAATGATTTTCTTTTTTAAAATGCGAAAAGATATATGAAATATATATGTTTGAAAGATAACTTTCGGACATCAGAATTTTCTGTGCATAAATATCTAGATGTATAACTTAGAAATTTGTTGTGTGTTTGTCAATGTTATATTCTTTCCTACGGATTTATATTTCAAAGCTAATTATGTAGGAATATGTGAAATTTTTTGTGACACACTTATTTAGGTAAAAGATATTGCGGTTTTTTCGCAAGTAAAATTTGAAAGTTAACTTTTGACAAACTCATTCGATAATTTGTTAATTGAATTCATATGGCTGATATGGGTACTTGGGTCGAAAGCAAGTGGAAATGGGGCGATCTTGGTGTGACGGATAGCAATTTGGATGTCTGCAGTATCAATGTTAGTCAGCTGTTATATCTCTTGGATGATCACAATCCAACTTTGGAGGCAAAGGATATTGTTACATGGGAGGGCGATGAGGATAACTCCTATGCGGTCAAAGATGTGTACAATCGCATGCTGCTGAATTTTGATAGCAGGATATTACAAGCAAATCTTATTCGGGCTTTCAATTGGTTGTGGTTCAATAAAGTGCCTGCTAGAGTTAAGGTGTTCATCTGGAAAGTGTTGTGGTGCAGGATTCTGTCGTTACTTGCATTGAGACATAGAGGCATAATGGTGGATCCAATGTGTGTTATGTGTAACTTGTTTAAGGAAGATTTTGTTCATCTTTATTTTCATGTTCTTTCTCTTCTTTGGTGTGGCAGAAGATAGGTCCTTGGCGTGGAGTTAGTGCGCATTTTTGAGGGGATGTGGCAAAGTTTTTCTTGGATTGGAGTGGTGGAGGGTCTAGTAAGTTTGGTAAAGAAGCTGTTTGGATGGCTGTGGTTTGGTCTTTGTGGTTGAAGCGAAATAATCGTATTTTCAACTCAGTTTCTTGTAATGTTGATGATGTTTGTTGGAATATCAAAATTCTCACTTGGAAGTGGGGGTGTATTAGAGAGATTCCCTATTCCAAGTCTTCCTTTCTATAATTTTGTTTGAATCCTTATTAGTCTTCTAGTTTAGAGTTGGTTTGGAATTTCTTTCCTTGTTTGTAAGGGCTTGAATACCCATTGTATTCTATTCTATATCAATTGCCTTTAGAAAAAAAATCCATATGGACAGTAGGGTACCGGATATGTTACAAAGTTAGCTTTTAAACCGAGGCATTTTTCAAACATTTATAGAGTTTGAGAGAAATTCTTATAGTGTAATGAACGATCCCTTAAAATCACATGTGCGACTGCATCAAAAATCACATCAGACAATTTTAACCATAATTGTTCGGGATTGTCACGAAAAAAATAGTAACATTTTTAGAATGTTAAATCTTAATCATCTTTGAATAATAACAAAACAAAAAAAAAACCTTAACTTTTTTTATAAGCAAAACTATTATATTCAAAATAGAATACAAAGAAGTATTTCAATACCACAATTACTAAGATTGAGGACAAACCACCCCCACCAATTTATCATCTTTAAAAAAAAATCTAAAGGTTGCTTGGTCCAATCTTAGTCATTACAAGAAGTTCTATTCCTAGAACTTAAAGTCTCCCAACACCAAGAATTGAGGATGATTTTGTGAACAATATCTTCAACACACCCAAATCCATCATTGAAAATAATTTGCTTTCTAATCCACCAAATGCACCAACAGGTACTAAATTAAATCAAGGACACCATTTTTTTTGGCGATTTGCTAACCAGATATAAAAACCACTCTAATAAAAGTTCACTACACCTATTACTATTACACCATGGAACACCAACCCAATCCAAAACTGCTTTGAACAACAATCGTAACACCCCATTTAAATATTTAGTCATTTTGTGATTTTATTTGTACAATTATTTTGGCGTTGGCTTAGTTAATGGTATGTGTATAAGGGTGAGTGTGAGAACGTAGTGTAATGAGCTAATTGGAATAAACCTTAGAATAATATTAAAGTAGTAATTTAATTGGTGATGGAGGAAATATTCCATCATTATTATTATTATTATTATTATTATTATTATTATTATTATTATTATTATTATTAAGGAAAAATAAACATAATTAGTGAGAAGTGGGAAAGAGAGTGGGTAAAACAGTTTCACGTGAAAAGAGAAAAAGAGAAGAAAGAACAGCTAGGGCAAGAAGAGACAAAGAATTCTCCACCATTGTTAGAGGGATTAAGCTTGAAATTAAGATAAGGGGGAGAATGTGTTCTTTAATGGTGATTAGAACATGAGAGGGTAGTGAGGGTTCCTTTCCCTCTTAGGATTTTATGTATATATTCTCCTCCTTGCTTGTTTGATTTCGTATCTGTGTGATTGCTGTTGAATTCGTATTTGTTTAATGAGAATGATGTGAAATTCGTGGAAATTGTGAATTGTTGCTGTGTTTTACCATGAAAACAGATCTGGAAAAATATGGGTTTTGGGAGATGACGAAATTATGGTTTAAATTGTGAAAAACCTTAATAGAATGATAGTTTAATGAAGTAGAGTGAAACCATTAAGGATATACTGGTATGAGTACTGTTTTGGTAAAAAAATAGGAGCTTGAAGATGCTCTAATGGGTGGAAAATCGCACTGATGCGAAAATAGAATTTTTCTGTTGCAGACTGCCCATACGCGTATGCAGGGAGGCATTACACGTATGAGGGGACAATCCCAGGGGAATACGCGTATGATACGCGCCCTGTCCCCATGGCCAGCACGCTCGTCTGCTGGTACGCGTAAGGGGGAGCCTAATACGTGTAAGGGAAGAGGGCAATACGCGTATGGTGGGTCCATTACGTGTATAGAGACTTCTGGGAAGGGTTTTGAGGGAAAATCCCTCTCTGGTCGTACGCGTAAGGCATATGCATTACGCGTATGACATCTGGGTATTTGGGGCCCTAGGTGTAGCATACATAGGGATTGGGGAAAGGGAGCAAGGTCATACGCGTATGGCGCAGGGCCATACGCATATGAGCAGGGCTATGTGGGGACTTTTCAGTTTTCATGATTTATTTCTTGATTTCGCGTGCAATGCAATTTCTCTTGGTTCGTAAGGCTTATAGGACGTAAGTAGACATAGGAGGACCAATAATGATAGTAAAAGTGGTAAAACATTGAATTTCTGTGTGGATTACTATATGATGTGTGATTGATGCCTATGTTGATGAGATTGTTGTTATGTGGATAGCCTTGGGCAAATATGGTAATTCCATAGGGAATTAAGGTGTGTACGTGACTCACGTGTGATCATTGTGGATCGTGTGTTATGCATTAATGTTATTTGTATTGTGCATAGTTGTATGTCATGCATTTTCATGTCGTGTCATGTGGAGATGAGCCTAGGTGGGAATCCATGATGGGTGCCTAGTCTCATCCAAACTCTGTGTGGGAGTCGAGTTGGAGATAAGTTATAGTTCAGAGGAATGTATACGACTTATCCGGATTTCGACGAGAATCAGGTTCAAAGAATGAACTGTATGGATTGTGTTGGTACCGCATGCATGGTGTAGTGTCAGTTGAGTCACATTGCATATATGTATGACTAAATGTGGATTGAGTATGATGCCTATTGTGGTGGCACTTGTACGTGCATTATAATTGTTTGATTGGTGTGAATTATGTGATTACTACTCCTTAGCATGTGATTTTCACCGTATAATTATTAAATGTAATTCTCACCCCTTTTCTGTTGTTGTGTGTGCTCCTCTGTGAGTACAGATAACCGGTATCTGAGTAGTGCTTAGAGCGTGTGTTGTTATTGATCGAGTCTTAGGAGTCACTCTAATACGTAACAAGGGAAGGATGGAGATTTTTTTTAATTTATGTTGTTTTCATTTGTTACGTATCTTGTTTCTAAATTATGTTTAACCACGAGTTTTGTGGAGGTTATATGTTGTTAAAGCCTCAGTGCTGTTGAAGTGAACACTTTAAATATTTCACTGTTTAATTTATTTTTATGACAAATAAAGATATGAAGTGACTTGATACTTCATAAGTTTTTAGGGATGTGGCATCCTACTTGTGTATTTCTGGTTATTCTGCAAACTATTTTTTTTAATTTAATGAATGGGGAGAGTAAAGTGTTACAATTTATATCAGAGCAGGTAGGTCCGTCTGGCCAGTGCTGTAGTAGAGTCTGACTATAGAGTGAATATAGTCATATAATTTGTCTAACATATATTATTGGTGTTGAACAATATGGCTGGGAGGAATGATGATGTGATTGTCGCTGCATTACAGGCTATTGCGCAGGCGGTGCAGAATACCAATCAAAATGCTGTGGACGTCGAGTTCTATAATTTGGAAAAGTTCCAAAATAATAAGCCACCTACGTTTGAGGGTAGGTATGACCCGGATGGTGCGCGGAAATGGGTGAAGGACATTGAGAAGATCTTTAGATTCATGGGATGCACTGAAGCTCAGAAGGTGCAGTTTGGCACTCATCTGTTGGCTGAGGAAGCTAAAGATTTGTGGGATAATAGTTGCCAAAGGTTAGAGGCTACAGGTAGTCCTATCACTTGGACAGTGTTTAGGGCCGAATTTCTGGAGCGGTATTTTTTGAAAGATGTTCATGGTAAAAAGGAGATCGAATTCCTAGAATTAAAGCATGGAAACTCGACAGTCGCAGAATATGATGCCCGGTTTAAGGAACTGGTAAAATATTGTCCTCATTACAATACTCTTACTGCCATGAGTTCAAAATGTATCAAGTTTGAGAACGGGTTGCATCCCGAGAATAAACAAGGTATCGTTTATCATAAAATCAGACACTTTCCTGAGTTGGTGAATAGGTGTAGGATTTATGATGAAGATAATAGGGATCAGGTTTCTCAGTACAAGACCCTGAGTGATAAAAGAGGTAAGCAGAGGCACGGGAGTACGCCTTACAGTGCCCCAGTCGATAAAGGGAAGCAGAAGACTGTTGTTAGCAAGAAGCCAAGTGGGGGAGGAATTCCTTCCAACCCTATCAATTGTTTCAAATGTGGTGGCGTGGGTCACCGTGCTAATGAATGTCAGAATGAGATGAAGAAATGTTTCAAGTGCGGGCGACCAAGTCATGTTGTGGCAGATTGTAGGACCAATATACCTACCGGTTACAATTGTGGTGAATAGGGGCACATCAGCACCAACTGCCAAAAGTCCAAGAAGTCGCAGACTGGTGGGAAAGTATTTGCATTAGTGGGTGCTTAACCTACCAGTGAGGATCGTTTGGCCAGAGTTACTTGTTATATTTATAATACTCCTTTGGTTGTTATCATTGATACGGGTGTACTCATTTATTTCTGTTGATTGTGTGAAGAAGCTAGGACTTGTGTCGTCTACTTTGAGTAAGGGGATGGTGATTGATACTCCATCTATCGGGTTGATAACTACGTCCTTAGTGTGCTTGAATTATCATTTGTCAATCTTTGGTAAAGACTTCGGAGTGGATTTAATTTGCTTACCACTCAGTGATCTGGATGTTATTTTAGGAATGAACTGACTAATGAGCAATTATGTCTATATTAACTATTATAGGAAGACACTGCTATTTCTTACTCCATAGGAGGAAGAGTTGGCTAATTTTATATCCACCAAGGAATTGAGAACCTTGTTGGAAGATGAAGCTAAAATGTTCGTGGTGTTTGCCTCATTGTCCGTTGAGGGCAAGGCATCGATTAATGAATTACCTGTAGTGAAAGAGTTTTCAGAAGTGTTTCCGGACGATATTTTAGAGTTACCTCCGAAGAGAGAAATGGAATTTGCAATTAATATCATTCCTGGTACCAGACCTATATCTATGGCACCATACATGAAGTCAGCATCAGAATTGGCGGAATTGAAATCTCAACTGGGAGAATTGCTAGATAAGAAGTTTATTAGACCCAATGTGTCACCGTGCGGGGCTCCAGTATTATTAGTCAAGAAGAAGTACGATAGCATGCGTTTGTGTGTTGATTATTGTAACACCCTTTTCTACCCCACAAATATCGCAGGGGAATAAACATAAAATCATAGTAGAATCAGAATCACCTCAAAGGGTGCACATTTCTCAATAAATTCAAATCTACAAAATATCTCCGTAAACAACGGGTTTTCCTCAAAATAACTCTAAATGCCTTCAAAGGGCAGCAGAACCACCATAACCACAAAAATCCCACAAAGGGTTTATTAAAATAAACCATAAACATCAAATAATCAATATAATAACAGCCAAATAAAACTCAACATGGTTCGACTCAACGAACCAACCCCGATGTTACACTATCAGAGCAAGACCCTCTACATCGACCAAAATGCAAATAACTTCAAAAGACCTCAAAAGCATCCACAGCTAATCCTGATCACCTGACATTACCCATGTGGAGGCAGCATTCAAACAAGCAGGGTGAGTAATATAATTCATTATAATCAATATAAAATAAGATATGCATAAAAATGGCGTCATCATCATATACAACATCATCATAGTCATCACAAGGCAAACATCAAAACACGTCATCCTAAATCACAACAAATGCCACATAAATGCAATGCACAACAGGACTCATGCATGTGGTACCAATCGTCACAATCGATGGACACTTAGGCCATCACCCTCCAAAGATCCCCGTCAATAGGATCGGTTCCACACAAGAACCGGAGCACGTCATAAACCACTTCACATCCGAACAATGGGATGGAAGCCACAAATAGACCAAAGTCTAACATCATCATCACTGGACCGAAGTCCTAACATCATCGCTAGAATATGCTATTACACAATGTCAATAATCATCATCATCAAAAATATCATTATGTGCATCATCATTCACCAAAACATCATGTTAATCATGTCATCATATATTCATCAAAACATCACAAATCATCATCTCATAATCATCAGTAACATCACAGTAAACCATCAGAGAAATCACAGCGTCAAACATCAAAACATCACAGCATCATACACAAAATTTCACGAACAGCAGAAGTTTTCTACTGAGTTCACTATGCGAACCTGCTCACTGGGACCTTCGCTTTACGAAGATGGCAGCGAAGCCCTAATCCCATACAAAAACTAGAGAGTTCCCCAGTTTGCCTCTCCTCGCTCCTCTATTCGTTGTGCGAAGCCCTTCGCTGGGACATTCGTTGTGCGAGCCTACAAAATCAAATCTCAGAATTCATCCCAGTATCATCACATAATTTATCGCGCATTCGCTATGCTGCTCGCTTTGCGAGCCTGGGCGAACATTCACCTTGCGAATGATTTGTTCGCTTTGTGAACTAGCGATTCCTGCAATCGCGGCTACGCACCAGTAGCATCCCAGCCCCAAAAACCTTTAGGATTCCAACCTCAAATCACCCCAAACACTCCCAAAACAGTCCTGAAACATCAAGGCAATCAAAGGCATAAAACCTACGACTATTAGGTCGGTTAATTCCACTATCCTAACTCAAAATCACCTAAACCTTCACAAACTCTCAAGGTTCCCATAAACCCCATAAATCCCTTTCTCATACAAGACCCCACATATCATCAAAAAGGTTTTGCCTCGAAGGCTTATTTTTACCCGAATCAATTCAACCCTTAATAATCCATCATCGATCCTCAGAAATACCCCTAAATCATCAATAACTCATAAATCCTTCAAAAACCCCAAAAATGGGTTTTCCCCAATTTACCCTCACTAATTCCTTTTTGTTAAACCCTTGGGCTTCCAAAAATGGATTTTCCCCAATTTACCCTCACTAATCCTCCTCAAAAGTCCATCTTGCCCTTAATTCCTCTAATATTATTTAAATTAATAATAATACTAATATATTCATATTATATACTATTATTTAATTAAATAACCACAACTCCACAAAAATACTGACATCGACACCAACCACCAAAGTTCACCGAAAATTCATAATTATTATATTTAATTAAATTAAATAAATATTCTAATAAATTTGGGGTGTTACAATTATCGTCAGCTAAATAAAGTGACCGTCAAGAACAAATATTCGCTTCCAATAATTGATGATCTAATGGATTAACTTGTGGGAGCTCGTGTTTTCAGTAAGATTGATTTGAGATCAGGTTATCATCAGATTCGAGTGAAAGATAATGATATTCAGAAGACAACTTTCAGGACTCGGTATGGACATTACGAATATGTTATGATGTCATTCAGGGTGTCCAATGTGTCGGTCGTATTCATGGAGTACATGAATCATATCTTTCATGCCTACTTAGATCAGTTTGTTGTAGTCTTTATTGACGACATTCTGGTTTACTCCAAGTCAGAAGAGGGTCATGCAGGACACCTGAGGATTGCATTGTAAGTATTGAAAGATAACAAGTTATTTGCAAAACTTTCAAAATGTGAGTTCTGGCCGCAATTAAAGAGTTTCCTAGGACATGTCATTTCTGGTGATGGTATAGTAGTTTATCCATCCAAAATGAGTGTTGTACTTCAATGGAAACCTCTGAAATCAGTGACGAAGATTAGGAGTTTCTTGGGTTTAGCAGGTTATTACCGCAAGTTCATCGAAGGGTTTTCTAATTTGGCCCTTCCTCTGACTAAGTTGACTAGAAAAGGCCAGGCCTTTGTGTGGGATATCTTGTGTGAAGAGAGTTTCAGGTAACTGAAGAAGAGGTTAACTACAGCGCAAGTATTAATTCAACCAAATCCACATGAACCTTCTATGGTGTATTGTGATGCGTCTAAAATGGGATTAGGCGGAGTATTGATGCAAGATAACAAGGTCGTGGCCTATACCTCATGACAATTGAAGTTGCATGAAAAGAATTATCCTACTCATGATCTTGAGTTAGCTGCAGTGGTTTTTTTGTTAAAAATTTGGAGACATTACTTGTACGGATCAAGGTTTGAAGTGTTCAGTGATCACAAGAGTCTGAAATATTTATTCGACTAGAGAGAATTGAATATGAGACAGAGAAGGTGGTTAGAGTTCTTGAAGGATTATGATTTGAGCTTGATTTACCATCCCAGTAAGGATAATGTCGTGACGAATGCTTTAAGTCGGAAGACGATTCACATGTCGACCTTAATGATTAAGGAGTTGGACTTAATTTAACAGTTTAGTGACTTGAGTATGGTTTGTGAGCTGACTCCTGAAAGTGTGATGTTAGGTATGCTGAAGGTTAATAATGTTTTCCTTAATGAGGTTAGGGAGAGTCAGAAACTCGATTTGAAGTTGGTGGATTTGATGTCCGCAGGAGAATCAGATACAAAAAGTGATTTTAAGGTAGATGACTTTGGTGTGTTGAGATTTCGGGGCAGAATTTGTGTGCCAGATAATCATGAGCTGAGGAAAATGATCTTAGAGAAGAGTCACATGAGTAGCTTGAGTATTCATCCGGGGGCTACGAAAATGTATCAGGACCTTAAGAAATTGTTCTGGTAGCTAGGTATGAAGAAAGACGTGGCTCGATTTGTGTATGCTTGTTTGGCTTGCCAGAATTCAAAAGTTGAACAACAGAAACCTTTCGGTTTGATGTAGCCAATGGAGATTTTGGAGTGGAAATGGGATAGTATCGCGATGGACTTTGTGACCGGTTTACCGAATACGGCGGGAGGCTTTGATGTTATTTGGGTGATTGTGGATATATTAACGAAATCGAAATATTTTATACCGATTAGCATCAACTTTTCTTTGTCAAAGTTAGCAGAGATTTATATCAGAATAATAGTGAAGTTGCACGGAGTTCCGTCAAGCATAGTGTCTGACAGAGACCCAAGGTTTACTTCAGGATTTTGGAAGAGCTTGCAGGAAGCTTTGGGTTCCAGTTTGAAATTGAGTTCTGCTTATCATTCTTAGACATATGGGTAATCAGAAAGGACGATTCAATCATTAGAATATTTTTTGAGGGCTTGTATACTCGAGCAGGGAGGTGCTTAGGATACCTATTTACCGTTGATTGAATTTACATATAATAATAGTTACCATTCTATTATTGGAATGGCGCCTTTTGTAGCGTTGTATGGTAGGAGGTGTAGGACACCTCTATGCTGGTATGAGTCGGGTGAAAGCACCGTACTTGGACCCAAGATAGTGCAATATACTACTGAGATGATCCAGATGATCAGAGAGAAGATGAAAGCATCCCAGAGTAGACAGAAAAACTTTCATGATAATAGAAGGAAAAATTTGGAATTCAGCGAAGGCGACCATCTGTTTCTAAGGGTCAATCCTGTAACAGGTGTTGGCCGTGCACTGAAATTGAAGAATTTGGATCCTAAGTTCATTAGACTGTATCAAATTTTGTAGAGAGTTGGAGTTGTTACGTATAGAGTGGCTCTGCTACCCGAACTTTCAAATTTGCATGATGTGTTTCATGTGCTGCAACTTCAGAAATACATGATAAGTGCAAATTGTAGTTATTTTGTATATAATTTTTGTTGCACTTATCGATACATTTTGTTAAATATCAGACGAATAAACCCTGTTTCGTTTGTAAATATGTTTACTTTACGTTTTGGTGTATATATTGTGTATCATATAAATATCAATGAGTTTAATTAATTTTCATTTATTTTTGCAGGTATTCCAGCAATGGGATCTTGCCATTGTTGTATAGAGCATTGAATAAGCTTTCAAGTGCTTCGAACCGGGCGGAAAACTAAGTTACGGTTCAAAAGTTACGAATAAAACAGTGTTGGGAAAAATGTTGTTCTATCAAATTCGCCAGGCAAATTTTCCATTCGCCGGGCGAATTTGAGAATTTCTCCAGGCGAGCCTGTGGCGAGGCCCTGGCGAGAGAAAAGTTGGAAATTCAAGTTGTTGTTGTCTTGTGCTCGCGTCTTGTTCGCCAGGCGAGTTTTGAGACATCCGCCAGGCGAATTTTCATTCGCCAGGCGAAAGTAGATATTTTTTGCCTGGCTGTTTTATTGCGCAGCTGGTGTGAGAGAAAAAGGGGAATCCGCCTGGCAAATTTTCAAACTAGAATTTGTCTGAACTAGAATTTTGTATTTAATTCATTTTACTTCATTTTTGAGATGTTATGTTGTTTGGGGGTGATTTTTGTCTCCAAACTTCATCAACCTTCATTCTTTGGTAGATTAGTTTAGAAAATAACTATGGAGCTTGCACACGGATGAACCGGGGTGGATTGATCGTCGACGGCTCTGACAAACCGCGAGATATTTGGTTCATTTCTCTTTTTCTTTGTGTTTTTCTTTATGGTTGGGTTGTGTATATGTATTTGCTGTAAACTCATGTATATTTTTTGCCCATGGCGTTATATGAAACTTGATTTATAAATCTTTATTGGTGATTGTCTCTGATTTTTGCTTTATGCGCGGGGTTTGAGTTGCGTTAGAGATAATCCTCGCAAACTTCGATTAGGGATGATTGTCTGTTAGTTTTTGGATTCTAGAGATAGATTTAAGAGCTAACAATCTTCAATAGGCGTCGAAGCTTAATGCCTCCGTGCCTTGAGCTAGCGTGCAAAAGTATCGGCAAGGGTAACACGGTTGTTCTCTCAACTTTGTGTTAGACATAACCTGTGTTGTGAGCGATGTTGGGTGATATTGAGGAATACTGTAGGTGGAGTATAACTGGTCGGTAAGTTTAAGTTTGTGAGGAGTCGATTATGTGAACGCCTGATAAGTTTGTCTTGCTGAAGAATGATTTCGTTTTGTGTTTTAATGTTTACTTTTCTATTTTTTACTTGCAAACCATTTTAAAACCAAACTCATAAACGTGAGTGACTGTCGAACGTCATTCTTTTCCTCGAACCGATCTCTGTAGACACGACATAAATCCCGGAGGGAATTCTTTCCGAAAATAAATATTTTTGCTTGCTTGTCGTATACTGTATCCAACAAAATGGCGCCGTTGTCGGGGATTGGTTTTGATATTGAATCGCATTGCGATAGTTTCTTTGTTTTTGAGTTTTGTATATATCGTATATATTGTCTATTTCCATTATGTTTGTTCAAGTGTTATATACATTTTGTTCCCGTAACGTTTGTTTAAGTGTTTGGTTAGGGCACTTGCTTTTAGTTTGCGCGGTGAGGCATCACCATGGCATGAAGGAAGGAAGTTACTAGCTAAGCATTATAAAGGCGTCGAGCTTACGACGTAAAATAAGCATGTTGATTATTTTCTTTTGTTGTTGTTTAGTTTAGGTAGTGTGGTGAGTATTCATTAAACAAGTTGTACTCGAATTTTTCGCAAATTCTCAAATCTTCACTTTACAACTTGTTTAATGAATTTTCTGCCGATTTTTCAGTTTGTTTATATTAATAGTTTTCGCATTTGTCAATGAGCTTGTTTTGAGTAGCCTGAGGAAATTTGGTGATGTTCCAAGTTTGATCGTTTCAACTCGTGGATGTATGGTAATGATATTGTTAAATTTTTGTACACGTCCAAGGTATGTGTTTATCGCTTTCTTGACTTTAACATATTCATGATACTTAGGCTTTTTACAAACTTGCATATCATTCATTATTTTATACACTTGTTCATGTGTGAATCACTTTAGTTCCCACCCTTTTTGTGAGGAAGCCTTCTATTGTTCATATATGCACGGAGTACTGACTTTCTTGTTCTAACTGGATTTTATTATGTTTAATCTGTTGTGTATGTTGTGTATATGAAGGCATGAAAAGGATCAAGGCAATTGTTTCATTTTGAGCACAACCACCTTAGCCAAATAGTCATTCACCTTGTGAGCGTGTGATCTTTCGTAACCCCTTTGAGCTTTTTTATCCATGTTTTATTTGAACATAATGCTTGTCTATGAGTATTTAGTTCACTTATTTTTTAATGGAACTTATTTTTACTTTAACCCTCAACTTTTTGTGTTGTTGTATGAATTTTTACCTTGCCTTAGAAAGTAGGGAGTATTCACATGAGGATGTGGTTGAATTCAAGTTGGGGGAGAGAATGGTTGTGTATTCATTGGTTGGTTTCTATGAGGTTGAAAAAGAAAAGAAAAAAGAGAAAAATATGACAATGAAAAAGAAAAGGAAAAAAGAAAGGAAAAGAAAATCCTTGAGAAAGGAAACAAATAGAATTCTAATAATTGTGCTAAATAAGTGGTGTGTTGTGTAACACTATGGATTTTGGAAGAAGTTTATTGGAATTTTTGTGTTTGAGTCTTTGTGGGTTGATCACTCCCTTAGGTTTAGGCAAGTTTTTGTTTCAATTACCTTAAGAAATTGCCCATTGTTTGTTTACCCGACCACGCTACAACCTTGAAAAGTCCTTGTGCTTCTTGCCTTTGTATGTTCAATGTGAATTGTTGGATGAATGCATAATTTAGTCTTTTGTTTTGAAGATTGTTGTGTGAGTGTAAAGTACCCCATTTTGTGTTTTTCATCTACCGATGATTGTTTTTGCTAGGTGTGATTCACATTTGAACTTGTGTTGTTTTAGAATGTTTGGCATGAATTTTTATATTTTGCATTTGTTTCGTGACTATGTTGACGTCTTAGTTTAGTGGTAAGTATTTACTTTGTGTGTACCATTTTCATTTGAACCATACATTTGTTTCCGTTTTTCAAAACTTGTTGATTCATGATTCTTGGATTTTCGTCTTTTGTTTCTTTGAGTTGTTGGCTTTGTTTGAGGACAAACAATTATATAAGTTGGGAGAGTTTGATAAGTGCAAATTGTAGCCATTTTTGTATATAAGTTTTGTTGCACTTATCGATACTTTTTGTTGAATATCAGACGAATAAACCCTGGTTCGTTTGTAAATACATTTACTTTACGTTTTGGTGAATATATTACGTATCGTGTAAATATCAATGAGTTTAATTGATTTTCATTTATTTTTGCAGGTATTCCGGTAATGGGATCTTACCATTGTTGTATAGAGCATTGAATAAGCTTTCCAGCGCTTCGAACCGGGCGAAAAACGGAGTTACGGTTCAAAAGTTACAAATAAAACAGTGCTGGGAAAAATGTTGTTTTGTCAAATTCTCCAGGAAAATTTTCCATTCGTCGGGCGAATTTGAGAATTTCGCCAGGCGAGGCGCTGGCGAGAGAAAAGTTGGAAATTCAAGTTGTTGTTGTCTTGTGCTCGCGTCTTGTTCGCCAGGCGAGTTTTGATACATCCTTCGGGCGAATTTTCATTCGCCAGGCGAAAGTAGATATTTTTTGCCAGGCTATTTTATTGTGCAGCTGGTGTGAGAGAAAAAGGGGAATCCGCCTGGCAAATTTTCAATCGGCCAGGCAAATTTTTCTGAACCAGAATTTTGTATTTAATTCATTTTACTTCATTTTTGAGATGTTATGTTGTTTGGGGGTGATTTTTGTCTCCAAACTTCATCAACCTTCATTCTTTGGTAGATTAGTTTAGAAAACAACTATAGAGCTTGTACATGGATGAACCGGGGTGGACTGATCGTCGACCGGCTCTAACAAACCGCGAGATGTTTGGTTCATTTCTCTTTTTCTTTGTGTTATTATTTATGGCTGGGTTGTGTATATGTATTTGCTGTAAACTCATGTATATTTGTCGCCCATGGCGTTATATGAAACTTGCTTTACAAATATTTATTGGTGATTGTCTCTGATTTTTGCTTTATGCGCGGGGTTTTTGTTACGTTAGAGATAATCCTCACAAACTTCGATTAGGGATGATTGTCTGTTAGTTTTTGGATTCTAGAGATAGATTTAAGAGCTAACAATCTTCAATAGGCTTCGAAGCTTAATGCCTCTGTGCCTTGAGCTAGCGTGCGAAAGTATCGGCAAGGGTAACACGGTTGTTCTCTCAACTTTGCGTTATACATAACCTGTGTTGTGAGCGATGTTGGGTGATATTGAGGAGTATTGTAGGTGGAGTATAACTGGTCGGTAAGTTTAAGTTTGTGAGGAGTCGATTATGTGCATGCCTGATAAGTTTGTCTTGCTGAAGAATGATTTCGTTTTTTGTTTTAAAGTTTACTTTTCTGTTTTTTACTTGCAAACCATTTTAAAACCAAACTCATAAACACGAGAGACTGTCGAACGTCATTCTTTCCCTCAAACCGATCTCTGTGGACACGACATAAATCCCGAAGGGAATTCTTCCCGAAAATAAATATTTTTTCCTGTTTGTCGTATACTGCAAACAACAAAATGGCGTCGTTGCCGGGGATTGGTTTAGATATTGAATCGCATTGCGATAGTTTCTTTTTTTTTGAGTTTTGTATATATCGTATATATTGTCTATTTCCATTATGTTTGTTCAAGTGTTATATACATTTTGTTCCCGTAACGTTTGTTTAAGTGTTTGGTTAGGGCACTTGCTTTTAGTTTGCGCGGTGAGGCCTCACCATGGCATGAAGGAAGGAAGTTACTAACTAAGCATTGTAAAGGCGTCGAGCTTACGACGTAAAATAAGCATGTTGTATTATTTTCTTTTGTTGTTTTTTAGTTTAGGTAGTGTGGTGAGTATTCATTAAACAAGTTGTACTAAGATTTTTCGCAAATTCTCAAATCTTCACTTTACAACTTGTTTAATGAATTTTCTGCCGATTTTTCAGTTTGTTTATATTAATAGTTTTTGCGTTTGTCAATGAGCTTGTTTTGAGTAGCCTGGGGAAATTTGGTGATGTTCCAAGTTTGATCGTTTCAACTCGTGGATGTATGGTAATGATATTGTTAAGTTTTGTACACGTCCAAGGTATGTGTTTGCCGCTTTTTTGACTTTAACATATTCATGATACTTATGCTTTTTACAAACTTGCATGCTATTCATTCTTTTGTACACTTGTTCATGTGTGAATCACTTTAGTTCCCACCCTTTTTGTGAGGAAGCCTTCTATTGTTCATATATGCACGGAGTACTGACTTTCTTGTTCTAACTGGATTTTATTATGTTTAATCTGTTGTTTATGTTGTGTATATGAATGCATGAAAAGGATCAAGGCAATTGTTTCATTTTGAGCACAACCACCTTAGCCAAATAGTCATTCACCTTGTGAGCGTGTGATCTTTCGTAACCCCTTTGAGCTTTTTGATCCATGTTTTATTTGAACTTAATGCTTGTCTATGAGTATTTAGTTCACTTATTTTTGAATGGATTTTATTTTTACTTTAACCCTCAACTTTTTGTGTTGTTGTATGAATTTTTACCTTGCCTTAGAAAGTAGGGAGTATTCACATGATGATGTGGTTGAATTCAAGTTGGGGGAGAGAATGGTTGTGTACTCATTGGTTGGTTTCTATGAGGTTGAAAAAGAAAAGAAAAAAGAGAAAAATATGACAATGAAAAAGAAAAGTAAAAAAGAAAGGAAAAGAAAATCCTTGAGAAAGGAAACAAAAAGAATTCTAATTATTGTGCTAAATAAGTGGTGTGTTGTGTAACACTATGGATTTTGGAAGAAGTTGATTGGAATTTTTGTGTTTGAGTCTTTGTGGGTTGATCACTCCCTTAGGTTTAGGCAAGTTTTTGTTTCAATTACCTTAAGAAACTGCCCCTTGTTTGTTTACCCGACCACGCTACAACCTTGAAAAGTCCTTGTGATTCTTGCCTTTGTATGTTCAATGTGAATTGTTGGATGAATGCATAAGTTAGTCTTTTGTTTTGAAGATTGTTGTGTGAGTGTAAAGTACCCCATTTTATGTTTTTCATCTACCGATGATTGTTTTTGCTAGGTGTGATTCACATTTGAACTTGTGTTGTTTTAGAATGTTTGGCATGAATTTTTATATTTTGCATTTGTTTCGTGACTATGTTGGCGTCGTAGTTTAGTGGTAAGTATTTACTTTGTGTGTACCATTTTCATTTGAACCATACATTTGTTTCTGTTTTTCAAAAACTTGTTGATTCGTGATTCTTGGATTTTCGTCTTTTGTTTCTTTGAGTTGTTGGCTTTGTTTGAGGACAAACAATTATATAAGTTGGGAGAGTTTGATAAGTGCAAATTGTAGCCATTTTTGTATATAAGTTTTGTTGCACTTATCGATACTTTTTGTTAAATATCAGACGAATAAACCCTGTTTTGTTTGTAAATACGTTTACTTTATGTTTTGGTGTATATATTGCGTATCGTGTAAATATCAATGAGTTTAATTGATTTTCATTTATTTTTGCAGGTATTCCAGCAATGGGATCTTGCCATTGTTGTATAGAGCATTGAATAAGCTTTCAAGTGCTTCGAACCGGGAGAAAAACTGAGTTACAGTTCAAAAGTTACGAATAAAACAGTGCTGGGAAAAATGTTATGTCAAATTCTCCAGGCAAATTTTCCATTCGCCGGGCGAATTTGAGAATTTCTCCAGGCGAGGCCCTGGCGTGAGAAAAGTTGTAAATTCAAGTTGTTGTTGTCTTGTGCTCGCGTCTTGTTCGCCAGGCGAGTTTTG
Source organism: Lathyrus tuberosus (assembly GCA_022829125.1). Classification (NCBI taxonomy): domain Eukaryota; kingdom Viridiplantae; phylum Streptophyta; class Magnoliopsida; order Fabales; family Fabaceae; genus Lathyrus; species Lathyrus tuberosus. The sequence continues at coordinate 1,094,384 of JALAZF010000414.1, read as the reverse complement.
AGACATCCTTCGGGCGAATGATATTTTTTGCCAGGCTGTTTTATTGCGCAGCTGGTGTGAGAGAAAAAGGGGAATCCACCTGGCGAATTTTCAATCCGCCAGGCAAATTTTTCTGAACCAGAATTTTGTATTTAATTCATTTTACTTCATTTTTGAGATGTTATGTTGTTTGGGGGTGATTTTTGTCTCCAAACTTCATCAACCTTCATTCTTTGGTAGATTAGTTTAGAAAATAACTATGGAGCTTGCACATGGATGAACCGGGGTGGATTGATCGTCGACCGGCTCTGACAAACCGCGAGATGTTTGGTTCATTTATCTTTTTCTTTGTGTTTTTCTTTATGGTTGGGTTGTGTATATGTATTTGCTGTAAACTCATATATATTTGTCGCCCATGGCGTTATATGAAACTTGCTTTACAAATCTTTATTGGTGATTGTCTCTGATTTTTGCTTTATGCGCGGGGTTTGAGATGCGTTAGAGATAATCCTCGCAAACTTCGATTAGGGATGATTATCTGTTAGTTTTTGGATTCTAGAGATAGATTTAAGAGCTAACAAGCTTCAATAGGCATCAAAGCTTAATGCCTTCGTGCCTTGAGCTAGCGTGCGAATGTATCGGCAAGGGTAACATGGTTGTTTTCTCAACTTTGCATTAGACATAATCTGTGTTATGAGCGATGTTGGGTGATATTGAGGAGTATTGTAGGTGGAGTATAACTGGTCGGTAAGTTTAAGTTTGTGAGGAGTCGATTATTTGCACGCCTGATAAGTTTGTCTTGCTGAAGAATGATTTCGTTTTGTGTTTTAAAGTTTACTTTTCTGTTTTTTACTTGCAAACCATTTTAAAACTAAACTCATAAACGCGAGAGACTATCAAACGTCATTCTTTACCTCGAACCGATCTCTGTGGACACGACATAAATCCCGGAGGGAATTCTTTCTGAAAATAAATATTTTTGCTTGTTTGTCGTATACTGCATCCAACCAAATGGCGCCGTTGCCGGGGATTGGTTTAGATATTGAATCGCATTGCGATAGTTTCTTTTTTTTTGAGTTTTGTATATATCGTATATATTGTCTATTTCCATTATGTTTGTTCAAGTGTTATATACATTTTGTTCCCGTAACGTTTGTTTAAGTGTTTGGTTAGGGCACTTGCTTTTAGTTTGCGCGGTGAGGCCTCACCATGGCATGAAGGAAGGAAGTTACTAACTAAGCATTGTAAAGGCGTCGAGCTTACGACGTAAAATAAGCATGTTGTATTATTTTCTTTTGTTGTTTTTTAGTTTAGGTAGTGTGGTGAGTATTCATTAAACAAGTTGTACTAAGATTTTTCGCAAATTCTCAAATCTTCACTTTACAACTTGTTTAATGAATTTTCTGCCGATTTTTCAGTTTGTTTATATTAATAGTTTTTGCGTTTGTCAATGAGCTTGTTTTGAGTAGCCTGGGGAAATTTGGTGATGTTCCAAGTTTGATCGTTTCAACTCGTGGATGTATGGTAATGATATTGTTAAGTTTTGTACACGTCCAAGGTATGTGTTTACCGCTTTTTTGACTTTAACATATTCATGATACTTATGCTTTTTACAAACTTGCATGCTATTCATTCTTTTGTACACTTGTTCATGTGTGAATCACTTTAGTTCCCACCCTTTTTGTGAGGAAGCCTTCTATTGTTCATATATGCACGGAGTACTGACTTTCTTGTTCTAACTGGATTTTATTATGTTTAATCTGTTGTTTATGTTGTGTATATGAATGCATGAAAAGGATCAAGGCAATTGTTTCATTTTGAGCACAACCACCTTAGCCAAATAGTCATTCACCTTGTGAGCGTGTGATCTTTCGTAACCCCTTTGAGCTTTTTGATCCATGTTTTATTTGAACTTAATGCTTGTCTATGAGTATTTAGTTCACTTATTTTTTAATGGATTTTATTTTTACTTGAACCCTCAACTTTTTGTGTTGTTGTATGAATTTTTACCTTGCCTTAGAAAGTAGGGAGTATTCACATGATGATGTGGTTGAATTCAAGTTGGGGGAGAGAATGGTTGTGTACTCATTGGTTGGTTTCTATGAGGTTGAAAAAGAAAAGTAAAAAGAGAAAAATATGACAATGAAAAAGAAAAGGAAAAAAGAAAGGAAAAGAAAATCCTTGAGAAAGGAAACAAAAAGAATTCTAATAATTATGCTAAATAAGTGGTGTGTTGTGTAACACTATGGATTTTGGAAGAAGTTGATTGGAATTTTTGTGTTTGAGTCTTTGTGGGTTGATCACTCCCTTAGGTTTAGGCAAGTTTTTGTTTCAATTACCTTAAGAAATTGCCCCTTGTTTGTTTACCCGACCACGCTACAACCTTGAAAAGTCCTTGTGATTCTTGCCTTTGTATGTTCAATGTGAATTGTTGGATGAATGCATAATTTAGTCTTTTGTTTTGAAGATTGTTGTGTGAGTGTAAAGTACCCCATTTTGTGTTTTTCATCTACCGATGATTGTTTTTGCTAGGTGTGATTCACATTTGAACTTGTGTTGTTTTAGAATGTTTGGCATGAATTTTTATATTTTGCATTTGTTTCGTGACTATGTTGTCATCATAGTTTAGTGGTAAGTATTTACTTTGTGTGTACCATTTTCATTTGAACCATACATTTGTTTCCGTTTTTCAAAACTTGTTGATTCGTGATTCTTGGATTTTCGTCTTTTGTTTCTTTGAGTTGTTGGCTTTGTTTGAGGACAAACAATTGTGTAAGTTGGGAGATTTTATAAGTGCAAATTGTAGCCATTTTTGTATATAAGTTTTGTTTCACTTATCGATACTTTTTGTTAAATATCAGACGAATAAACCCTGTTTCGTTTGTAAATACGTTTACTTTACGTTTTTGTGTATATATTGTGTATCGTGTAAATATCAATGAGTTTAATTGATTTTCATTTATTTTTGCAGGTATTCCAGCAATGGGATCTTGCCATTGTTGTATAGAGCATTGAATAAGCTTTCTAGCGCTTCGAACCGGGCGAAAAACGGAGTTATGGTTCAAAAGTTACAAATAAAACAGTGCTGGGAAAAATGTTGTTCTGTCAAATTCTCCAGGCAAATTTTCCATTCGCCGGGCGAATTTGAGAATTTCGCCAGGCGAGGCTGTGGCGAGGCCCTGGCGAGAGAAAAGTTGGAAATTCAAGTTGTTGTTGTCTTGTGCTCGCGTCTTGTTCGCTAGGCGAGTTTTGAGACATCCGCCGGGCGAATTTTCATTCGCCAGGTGAAAGTAGATATTTTTTGCTAGGCTATTTTATTGCGCAGCTAGTGTGAGAGAAAAAGGGGAATCCTCCTGGCTAATTTTCAATCCTCCATGCGAATTTTTCTGAACCAGAATTTTGTATTTAATTCATTTTACTTCAATTTGAGATGTTATGTTGTTTAGGGGTGATTTTTGTCTACAAACTTCATCAACCTTCATTCTTTGGTAGATTAGTTTAGAAAACAACTATGGAGCTTGCACACGGATGAACCGGGGTGGATTGATCGTCGACCGACTCTGACAAACCGCGAGATGTTTGGTTCATTTCTCTTTTTCTTTGTGTTTTTCTTTATGGTTGGGTTATGTATATGTATTTGCAGTAAACTCATGTATATTTGTCGCCCATGGCGTTATATGAAACTTGCTTTACAAATCTTTATTGGTGATTGTCTCTGATTTTTGCTTTATGCGCGGGGTTTGAGTTGCGTTAGAGATAATCCTCGCAAACTTCGATTAGGGATGATTGTCTGTTAGTTTTTGGATTCTAGATATAGACTTAAGAGCTACCAATCTTCAATAGGCGTTGAAGCTTAATGCCTCCGTGCCTTGAGCTAGCGTGCGAAAGTATTGGCAAGGGTAACACGGTTGTTCTCTCAACTTTGCGTTAGACATAACCTGTATTGTGAGCGATGTTGGGTGATATTGAGGAGTATTGTAGGTGTAGTATAACTGGTCGGTAAGTTTAAGTTTGTGAGGAGTAGATTATGTGCACGCCTGATAAGTTTGTCTTGCTGAAGAATGATTTCGTTTTGTGTTTTAAAGTTTACTTTTCTGTTTTTTACTTGCAAACCATTTTAAAACCAAACTCATAAACTCGAGAGACTGTCAAACGTCATTCTTTCCCTCGAACCGATCTCTATGGACACGACATAAATCCCGGAGGGAATTCTTTCCGAAAATAAATATTTTTGCTTGCTTGCCGTATACTGCATCCAACCAAATGGCGTCGTTGCCTGGGATTGGTTTAGATATTGAATCGCATTGTGATAGTTTCTTTGTTTTTTAGTTTTGTATATATCGTATATATTGTCTATTTCCATTATGTTTGTTCAAGTGTTATATACATTTTGTTCCCGTAACGTTTGTTTAAGTGTTTGGTTAGGGCACTTGCTTTTAGTTTGCGCGGTGAGGCATCACCATGGCATGAAGGAAGGAAGTTACTAGCTAAGCATTGTAAAGGCGTCGAGCTTACGACGTAAAATAAGCATGTTGTATTATTTTCTTTTGTTGTTGTTTAGTTTAGGTAGTGTGGTGAGTATTCATTAAACAAGTTGTACTCGGATTTTTCACAAATTCTCAAATCTTCACTTTACAACTTGTTTAATGAATTTTCTGCCGATTTTTCAGTTTGTTTATATTAATAGTTTTTGCGTTTGTCAATGAGCTTGTTTTGAGTAGCCTGAGGAAATTTGGTGATGTTCCAAGTTTGATCGTTTCAACTCGTGGATGTATGGTAATGATATTGTTAAGTTTTGTACACGTCCAAGGTATGTGTTTACCATTTTTTTTTACTTTAACGTATTCATGATACTTATGCTTTTTACAAACTTGCATGCCATTCATTCTTTTGTACACTTGTTCATGTGTGAATCACTTTAGTTCCCACCCTTTTTGTGAGGAAGCCTTCTATTGTTCATATATTCACGGAGTACTGACTTTCTTGTTCTAACTGGATTTTATTATGTTTAATCTGTTGTTTATGTTGTGTATATGAATGCATGAAAAGGATCAAGGCAATTGTTTCATTTTGAGCACAACCACCTTAGCCAAATAGTCATTCACCTTGTGAGTGTGTGATCTTTCGTAACCCCTTTGAGCTTTTTGATCCATGTTTTATTTGAACTTAATGCTTGTCTATGAGTATTAAGTTCACTTATTTTTGAATGGATTTTATTTTTACTTGAACCCTCAACTTTTTGTGTTGTTGTATGAATTTTTACCTTGCCTTAGAAAGTAGGGAGTATTCACATGATGATGTGGTTGAATTCAAGTTGGGGGAGAGAATGGTTGTGTACTCATTGGTTGGTTTCTATGAGGTTGAAAAAGAAAAGAAAAAAGAGAAAAATATGACAATGAAAAAGAAAAGGAAAAAAGAAAGGAAAAGAAAATCCTTGAGAAAGGAAACAAAAAGAATTCTAATAATTATGCTAAATAAGTGGTGTGTTGTGTAACACTATGGATTTTGGAAGAAGTTGATTGGAATTTTTGTGTTTGAGTCTTTGTGGGTTGATCACTCCCTTAGGTTTAGGCAAGTTTTTGTTTCAATTACCTTAAGAAATTGCCCCTTGTTTGTTTACCCGACCACACTACAACCTTGAAAAGTCCTTGTGATTCTTGCCTTTGTATGTTCAATGTGAATTGTTGGATGAATGCATAATTTAGTCTTTTGTTTTGAAGATAGTTGTGTGAGTGTAAAGTACCCCATTTTGTGTTTTTCATCTACCGATGATTGTTTTTGCTAGGTGTGATTCACATTTGAACTTGTGTTGTTTTAGAATGTTTGGCATGAATTTTTATATTTTGCATTTGTTTCGTGACTATGTTGTCGTCATAGTATAGTGGTAAGTATTTACTTTGTGTGTACCATTTTCATTTGAACCATACATTTGTTTCCGTTTTTCAAAACTTGTTGATTCGTGATTCTTGGATTTTCGTCTTTTGTTTCTTTGAGTTGTTGGCTTTGTTTGAGGACAAACAATTGTGTAAGTTGGGAGAGTTTGATAAGTGCAAATTATAGCCATTTTTATATATAAGTTTTGTTTCAATTATCGATACTTTTTGTTAAATATCAGACGAATAAACCCTGTTTCATTTGTAAATATGTTTACTTTACGTTTTTGTGTATATATTGTGTATCGTGTAAATATCAATGAGTTTAATTGATTTTCATTTATTTTTGCAGGTATTCCAGCAATGGGATCTTGCCATTGTTGTATAGAGCATTGAATAAGCTTTTTAGCGCTTCGAACCGGGCGAAAAACGGAATTACGGTTCAAAAGTTACGAATAAAACAGTGCTGGGAAAAATGTTGTTCTGACAAATTCTCCAGGCAAATTTTCCATTCGCCAGGCGAATTTGAGAATTTCGCCAGGCGAGGCTGTGGCGAGGCCCTATCGAGAGAAAAGTTGGAAATTCAAGTTGTTGTTGTCTTGTGCTCGCGTCTTGTTCGCCAGGCGAGTTTTGAGACATCCGCCGGGCGAATTTTCATTCGCCAGGTGAAAGTAGATATTTTTTGCTAGGCTGTTTTATTGCGCAGCTGGTGTGAGAGAAAAAGGGGAATCCGCCTGGCTAATTTTCAATCCTCCAGGCGAATTTTTCTGAACCAGAATTTTGTATTTAATTCATTTTACTTCATTTTTGAGATGTTATGTTGTTTGGGGGTGATTTTTGTCTCCAAACTTCATCAACCTTCATTCTTTGGTAGATTAGTTTAGAAAACAACTATGGAGCTTGCACACGGATGAACCAGGGTGGATTGATAGTCGACCGGCTCTGACAAACCGCGAGATGTTTGGTTCATTTCTCTTTTTCTTTGTGTTTTTCTTTATGGTTGGGTTGTGTATATGTATTTGATGTAAACTCATGTATATTTGTCGTCCATGGCGTTATATGAAACTTGCTTTACAAATATTTATTGATGATTGTCTCTCATTTTTGCTTTATGCACGGGGTTTGAGTTGCGTTAGAGATAATCCTCACAAACTTCGATTAGGGATGATTGTCTGTTAGTTTTTGGATTCTAGAGATAGATTTTATAGCTGACAATCTTTAATATGCGTTGAAGCTTAATGCCTCCGTACCTTGAGCTAGCGTGCGAAAGTATTAGCAAGGGTAACACGGTTGTTCTCTCAACTTTGCGTTAGACATAACCTGTGTTGTGAGCGATGTTGGGTGATATTAAGGAGTATTGTAGATGGAGTATAACTGGTCGGTAAGTTTAAGTTTGTGAGGAGTCGATTATGTGCACGCCTGATAAGTTTGTCTTGCTGAAGAATGATTTCGTTTTGTGTTTTAATGTTTACTTTTCTGTTTTTTAATTGCAAACCATTTTAAAACCAAACTCATAAACGCGAGAGACTGTCGAACATCATTCTTTCCCTCGAACCGATCTCTGTGGACACGACATAAATCCCAGAGGGAATTCTTTCCGAAAATAAATATTTTTGCTTGCTTGTCGTATACTGCATCCAACAATACATTCCTGATCCATCCCACGTCATTCAAAGGGATGAAGTGCAAATTCAGGATAATCTTACCATGGAGATGATGCCGATAAGGATTAAAGATCGCAAGATGAAACAGTTAAGAGGCAAGGACATTCCTTTAGTGAGAGTAGCATGGGGAGGAGCTACGGGGGGAAGTTAGACCTGGGAATTGGAGAGCAAGATACGAGAGTCGTATTCGGATTTGTTCTCATCAGGTACATTTTCGAGGACGAAAATATTCTAAGTGGGGGAGGGTTGTTACACCCCATTTAAATATTTAGTCATTTTGTGATTTTATTTGTACAATTATTTTGGTGTTGGCTTAGTTAACGGTATGTGTATAAGAGTGAGTGTAAGAACTTAGTGTAATGGGCTAATTGGAAAAAAACCTTAGAATGATATTAAATTAATAATATAATTGGTGATAGAGGAAATATTCCATTATTATTATTAATATTATTATTATTATTATTATTAAGGAAAAATAAACATAATTAGGGAGAAGTGGGAAAGAGAGTGGGAAAAAAATTTCACGTGAAAAGAGAAGAGAGAGAAGAAAGAAGAGCTATGGCAAGAAGACACCAAGAATTCTCCACCATTGTTAGAGGGATCAAGCTTGGAATTAAGGTAAGGAGGGGAATGGGTTCTTTAATGGTGATTAGAACATGAGAGGTAGTGAGTGTTCCTTTCCCTCTTAGGATTTTATGTCTATATTCTCCTCCTTGCTTGTTTAATTCCATATCTGTGTGATTGTTTTGAATTCGTATTTGTGTAATGAGAATGATGTGAAATTCGTGGAAATTGTGAGTGGTTGATTTGTTTTACCATGAAAACAGATCTGGAAAAATATGGGTTTTGGGAGATGACGAAATTATGGTTTAAATTATGAAAAACCTTAATAGAATGATAGTTTAATGAAGTAGACTGAAACCATTAAGGATATACTGGTATGGGTACTGTTTTGATAAAAAATAAGAGCTTGAAGGTGCTCCAATGGGTGGAAAATCGCACTGATGCGAAAACAGAATTTTTCTATTGCAGACTACCCATACGCATATGCAGGGAGGCATTATGCGTATAAGGGGACCATCCCAGGGGCATACGTGTATGATACACGCCCTGTCCTCGTGACTAACCCGTTCATCTGCTGATACGCGTAAGGGGGAGCCTAATACGCGTAAGGGAAGAGGGCAATACGCATATGGTGGGTCCATTACGTGTATAGAGACTTTTGGGAAAGGTCTTGTGGGAAAATCCCTCTCTGTTCGTACGTGTAAGGCATGGGCATTACGCGTATGATGCCTGGGCATTTGGGGCCCTATGTGTAGCATTCACAGGGATTGGGGCGAGGGAGCAAGACTATACGCTTATGAGCAGGGCTATGTGGGGACTTTTCAGTTTTCACGATTTCTTTTCCGATTTTGCGTGCAATGCAATTTCTCTTGGTTCGTAAGATTTATAGGACGTAAGAAGACCTAGGAGGACCAGTAATGATAGTAAAAGTGGAAAAACATTGAATTTCTTTGTGGATATGATGTGTGGTTGATGCCTATGTTGATGAGATTGTTGTTATGTGGACAACCTTAGGCAAAGATGGTAATTCTATAGGGAATTACAGTGAGTACGTGACTCACATGTGTTCATTGTGGATCGTGTGTTATGCATTAATGTTATTTGTATTATGCATAGTTATATGTCATGCATTTTCATGTGGAGATGAGCCTGGGTGGGAATCCATAATGGGTGCCTAGTCTCATCCGGACTCTGTGTGGGAGTCGAGTTGGAGATAAGTTGTAGTTCAGATGAACGTATACGACTTATCCGAATTCTGACAGGAATCGGGTTCAAAGAATGAACCGTATGGATTGTACTGGTACCGCTTGCATGGTGTAGTGTCAGTTGAGTCACATTGCATATATGTATGACTAAATGTGGATTGAGTATGATGACTATTGTTGTGGCACTAGTAAGTGCATTATAATTGTTTGATTGGTGTGAATTGTGTGATTACTACTCCTTAGCATGTGATTTTCACCGTATAATTATTGAATGGAATTTTCACCTCATTTTTGTTGTTGTGTATGTGTTCCTCGAGGAGTACAGATAACCAGGTACCTGAGTAATGCTTGGAGCTTGTGTTGTTATTGGTCGAGTCTTAGGAGTCGCTCTGATACGTAACACGGCAAGAATGGGGAATTTGTTTTAATTTGTGTTGTTTTCATTTGTTACGTATCTTGTTTCCAAATTATGTTGAACCACGAGTTTTGTGGAGGTTATATGTTGTTAAAGCCTTAGTGCTGTTGAAGTGAACAATTTAAATATTTTGTTGTTTAATTTATTTTTATGAGGAATAAAGATATGAAGTAACTTGATACTTCATAAGTTTTTAGGGATGTGGCATCCTACTTGTGTATTTCTGGTTATTCCGCAAACTATTTTTTTTTTAATTTAATGAATGGGGAGAGTATGGTGTTACAATCATGTTTTAGAGCAAGAAATAAACACATGATCTACCGTTTCAATAACATTAAAACAAAGAACACAAACCAATAACAATCGCCAACCAAACATTTTTACTTTAATAGGAAGCAAGGATTGCCACATCAAATCTAGGGCAGTCTTGGAGTTAATTTTCAATCCTTCAAAACCATTAACACGAAGTATAAAGTCATAGCATGATTTCACCAAAAACTGATTATTAATTTCATTTGTCCACAGGAAACTGTCTGCAACCCCAGCCAAAGGCGAGACCTCTGCTAACAGGTCCCTTAACTCGGCTAGTTGTGTCACCAGTCTTGCCTCCAATATGTTTTTCTGAAATCCCAGTGCCCAATCCCAACCTTGTGAATTCCAATTACCTAATTCTTTAACAGATGCATATTTGAAATTAGACAGATCAAAAAAATTTGGAAATCTGCTTCGGATTGGGCAAGAATCTAACCATCTTGAATGCCAAAAAGATATATGATCCCCATCGCCCAGTGTACAAACCAATTTCCTTGAGAAAGAATCAACCTGCAATTAATGTGTGATTAACAACAAATCTCACCACCATAATGAATTATCTTGCCTTCCATTCGGATCGTGCATAGACAACACAAGTTTATCACAATAATTATATTTAAAAGACAGCACCGACTTCCAAATTGTATCATCCGTTTGTATAATTCTCCAAATCCATTTTATTAGTAAGGACTTATTGAACATGGCCAAATATTTGATCCCCACTCCCCCAAATTCGTTAGGTTTGCAAATGGAAGACCATTTAACCCATGACAATGTCGTACCCTCTACAGATCCACACCAGAAAAAGTGCCTTTGTATGGACTTCAGCTCTTTAATCACTTTTGCTGGAACTTTGAAAAATGAAAAATGATGAACAGGAAAATTTGTTAGCACAACATTTATTAAAATTACCCTTCCTCCCATTGATAACATCATTCCTTTCCCTGATGATAACCTTGCCTTGAACTATCCACCACAGGTTTCCAAAAGATAACTCTTCTATGATTTCCACCCACTTTGCAAGATAGGAATTATGTTGCAGCTGTTAAAAACGAGTCTTCCACACCAATTCCGTAAAGGCAACTCCTCCAAAAATTCATCCTTAAACCAGAGACAAGTTCAAACCCTCTTAACATAGATTTGATTCCCTAGAAGTTTTTCCAATCATCATCACAAATTATGACTGTGTCGCCCGCGATATGTATTAGATTCACCTCATCATCCCCATTTGCTTGAAACCACTGAAAATTCCTCTAACACATGCCCTTTTGACCAAGACGGCAAGAACCTCCGCCATTAATAAAAATAGAAAAGGTGATAAGGAGTCACCTTGTCTAAGATCCCCTGATCCTTTAATGTCTTGTGTAGTTCCACCGTTGACCAAAACCAACATGTGATAATTTAAAACTCCCCTTTTAAGCCATTGCGTCCATTTGTTCCCAAAATTCATAGCCCTCATAACCATTTCCAGAAATTCCCATTCAACGCAATCATACACCTTAGAAAAATTAACTTTAAATAGTAAGCATTTCCTATTCTTTCTTTTAGCCAAATCAATCACCTCGTTCGTAACTAAAACACCATCAAGTATTTGCCTCCCTGGGATAAATGCAGTTTGTGACGAAGATATCAGACTTCCAATGACCTTACGTAACCGAGAAGCCAAAATTTTTGATATCACCTTTTAGATACAGCTCACCATGCTAATAGGTCGATAATCGCCCAAGCTTTGAGGATTAGGAGTCTTTGGAATTAAGGTAATGAACGAGGAAAGTAAAGCCTTAGGAAGCATACTCATCTCATAGAATTCTTGAATACAAAGAACGACTACCTTTCCCACAACATCCCAACATGTTTTAAGAAAATCAAGATTGAAACCGTCGAGCCCCAGACTCTTGTTTCCATCGCTGTCATTGATAGCTTCAACAATCTCTTCAACAGAGAATTGATCTTCTAGTACTATATTCTCCTTATCAGTTAACTTAGGGAAATCAACCATATTCATTGAAGGTCTTTTTCCACTCACCTTATTAAATCTACTTGCAAAGGCTTCTTTGATGGTGCTTTTAACCGTCTAGACATCCTCAACTAAGGTTTCATTGACCTTCACCGATGGAATCAAATTACTCATGTTACGCGAGTTCATCATAGCATGGAAAAAACTAGAGTTTGCATAGCCATCCTTAAACCATTTTGACCTAGACTTTTGATTAAGCATACTCTCCTTAATCCTTAAGTTGCTCCATATTGCTTCTTGAGCCAATCCACGTTGAATCAACTGCACATCTTACAAACCTTTAATTTGGTTTATCAACATAGATTCTATATCATTCAACTTATCAACTTACTTTTCGATTTTCAGGTCCACCCATCCAAAAACATTCCTATTCCACCACCTTAATTTTTTCCTAAGGCTTCTCAATTTGGAAGCAAGCCTGAGTCCATGACTACTTGTAACATGAAAAGAATCCCTAGATGTTTTCAAAAAATCCATGAATTCAGGGTGATTGAACCAACATTTAAATACTTTGAAGGGTTTTGGACCTCAGTTGTTATTATTGCTCTTCAACCATATGGGACAATGGTCTGATATTTCACATTTGCCGACTTGCTGCACTACCAAGTGCCAATCTCTAATCAAACCTTCACTCAACAAGAGTATGTCAAGTATACTACAACTGCCACCATTTGAGTTGAACCATGTAAATATATTGCCCGCCATCGGTAAATCGATAAGCTCCATCAACTCTATAAAGGATGCAAAGTCATTCATCTCAACTGCATTTACCTTTCCTTTTCCTCTCCTTTCAACCGCTACCTTGACTGAGTTAAGTCTCCCCCCACAAGCCATTCGCCCATAGGCATATTGCTCTTAACCTTAAGCAAATCTGACTAAAGCTTTCTTTTTTCATTAAGATGACACGACGAATAAACATTCACAATGTAACAATTTGTACCCTTACACATACAGTTCACTCCCAAGTATTCATCCCCTCTGAAGCTAAAGTTGATCCCAACTGCATTTTTTCTCCATGCTATTAACATCCCCCCGACTGACCTACTGAATTTGTTGCAGACCAACCAAAATCCTTATTACCCTGGATACTCCTTATCACCTTCTCATTATTCTCCTTCAATCTCATTTCTTGTAACAAATAGATGTCTACTTTCCCATCCTTTATCATCTGTCTAACTCTCCTTTTTTTTATTTGAAGACCCACTCCCCCTTATATTGAAAGACATTATATTCATGAAACCCTTGTTTGCATCCCCTGTTTATCTTCAAAGATCCTACAATCCCTTGCTTCAATTTCTCTAATAATGTTTTCGAAATATTCATCATCTTCTTCCCCTTCAACTCCCATTTCTTTTATGATTTTACACACCCTTCCAGGAACATCATCCAAAGCCTTCTTTAGTATTTTGTTTCCTTGATTTACATCTCTATCACTGATTGATTCGCAACACAATATTGACCCACATAAGATATCCATATCCGAGGTAGAAACATATTCGCAAACGTTCCCAAGTTCAACCGTGAAAGAACTGATAGAATTGTTAAACCATTGAATGAGTATGGTGGAAGAGGGTATGGTGTCTAGATCTAAAAAAGGCCTTGGAATGAAGAAACTAATGGAAAATCTTATGCTCAGATGGTCGGTAAAACAATTAGTAACACAAGGAATAGGAACCTTGAGTTAGACAAACCCACGTTTGCTCATCTTCGGTTCATCATAGACGACATTGATATGGAGAGATTTCACAAGGTTTTCGTTGGAGTGGTCACAAAATAGGGTAATACATACAATATGCAACAAGCGTTGAATGTTAAAGGCTATTTTATGATCAAGGCAATTCCACTTGGTGCCAATTTATGTTTTCTTGAAGAGACATCAGCTGGTGATATAAAAGAGTTGATTGCAACAGATGAAACTTAGGTATCAAAATGGTTTGATGACATACATCCATGGAGTCCGGACGATGTTGGTAAATAAAGGTTAACCTGGATGAAATGTTTCGGTCTACCGTGTCATGCATGGACTCCAAAGTTCTTCAAATTCTTAGTTGGTCGCATTGGAGAATTTATTTCATGTGATGAAAATACTGAGAAACACAAAAGGCTGGATGTGGCTCGGTTCCTCATCAAGACTAAATTTTATATAAACCTCAATGAGGTCTTTAACGTAGAGATCAAGGAAAAAATCTATAGAATTAAGTTGTTGGAAGACTTCCATGGTCCAAAACAAATTACAATTCGAAATGAAAGTTGGACAGATAATGATAGGGAGGATTCTGATTCAGGAACTGATGATGGTGTTTCTGAAACTTCAATGGATTAGGAAGACGATGGTCATATTGGGCGTGAAAACCAAGGTGGGATGGAAACAAGCAAAGAGGTTGATAGCCCAAAGGATGAGGAGAATAGGAATGCAGCAGAAAGGTCACATAATGGCATATCATATAAAAAAAACCAGTCAAAAGGCATTGACGTCTCAACTGTAGTGGGTAACGTACAAATAGGTGGGAAGGTAATTCTTGGAAAGTGTGCGAAAGTTATTAATTCACGTGTGGTTCCAATGGTCGCGGCTGATATAGTTGAAACGAAACCAGATAATACTTTAAGTACCGAGGTGGGTATGGAAAGATATGAGCTTCACGTGACCAATCATTTGGACTTGGGGGATCTGATTTTAGCTGCCTCTGATCCAATACCATCTACCCCGTTTGGGCATTGGACCTGCAATGGGACCAAAATCTAAGAAAACTAAATTGATGAAGAAAATCTACGAAAATATTAAGATACCATTTTCACCTTCTTACTTTTCTTCTCTTATCAACTCAGGGCATTTAAATGATGGCAAAAAAGGAAGGATTGATGAGGTCACGTGTCGCTCAGAGGAAGGATTAGAAGAATCCGTAGCAAGAGCTGATGAAAACCTTAACTTTAATTATCTCTACGTATTTCAAATATCACTCAATCATTATTCGTGCTGCAACAATTGTAATGATTGTAATATGACTCAACAACTGCAATTACTATCTTTGAAACAGATTTAACCCTAATCATTGAAAAAAAAATCTCAATTGCAATAAAGTTAAAGCAACTATAAGGTATTAATTAAATATTAATTGTATTTAACTATTTAAATAAAAGGAATATAAAAATAATAAATTAAGATATACTATTTTTTTTATTTGACAATTAGTTTTTTAAATTGGTTTTTTTTTTTTACTAATTTGTAATTTTATTTACTAATTATTATTTATTTATTTAATAATTACTAATTATTACATATGTCAGTTTGTTTTCTACAAAGTGTTTGGTTAAAACAATTTTTTAACAAACTTTTCTATGAAATGATTTAGTTTGATTTAATCACTAATTTAAATTATTTCAAAGCATGCTAAAAAATTATTTAAGCAATACTCAAGTTTGAAAGCACCATTATACCCAATTTAAATTGAAAATCTGTGTAATTGTAAATAAAAATGACTTATATTTGCTCGATTGTAAAAAATATTGAATGGTTCAATTTTAAAGAAAGAAAACTTAAAAATAACTTTTTACTTTTTACTTTGAAGAATGACAGCGAACAAATTAAAACAACTCTAGCTACTTTTTTTTTATCTTACAACCACTATAAATTAAAACAACTCTAACTACTTCTTTTTTTTTAATCTTACAACCACTATAATTTTTTTATAAATTATATTTTATTCAAAAACAACTTTTTTAAAACTCATAAATTTATTTAAATAGTATTTAAAATATTTAATATAAAATGTTAATCAATTTACAATTTATGCATACTTTTTTTTATGTATTTAATGACATATTACAATAAGTTAAAAAATGACAAAACTATTTTTTTGTCTATTATCTTTACCTCGAAGTTTATATTTTTCCCCTTAACTAAAACAATGTACATATTGGTTTATTAATTTTACTAAAGCACTCCACTTTAATTCTTTCCATCCATTTTCTTCAAATGATGTTTAAAATTCGTGCGTTAGTCTTTTTTTTTTTTTTCCCTTTAGCTTGATTTTAAAATCCATTTCGATCTCTCATAAAAATTGTTTACATGTTTCATCCCTTTTATTTCAAGAAAGAATAGATAGTTAGTGTTATTTAGTTTATCATTTTTCAAAAATAAATTAGAAAAATGAAGTTCAACTGTTTTATAAATTGAATCCTTTAGTGTTTTTAAACAAGAACGCTTCAAATTGTCTTATAAATATATGTTTCTTTACATATTATTTGATTTATTAGTTCCTCATATTTAATTTTATATATGAATTTTTTATTACTAAATCAATGATTATTGATTGATTTTATAGTAGTTGATCAATATCTATAATATAAAAAAAAAATGATGTTTTGGAAAAGTCTCTAATGCCCTTTTCTCTTTTATTGCCACATCACCAATTTAGGAGTAAATGTGGTAAAAAAAATTCAAATTTGAACCAAGTTTGCTTTGTGACCATTTAGTTGCAAAAGTTATACACATTTGTTGTATTTCATTTACCTTTATGTACATTTGTTGATAGATTTTTATTTATTCTGGTTTGAAACCAACTACTTCCAAAGTCAAATCAATAACTTTTGTGAATTTCAAAATTTTCTTTTCCCCAAAATATGAAACTTCACGCTACATCATGTCTCTTTTCCCAAAATCATCTCTCTCTTCCTCTTCTTTTTTCTTCTTTATACTATCTCTTCCTTTCTTCTCTCTTCATCTTCTTCCGCCTTCTCACTTCGGTTGCCTGTACCAACACAATCTCTCTCTTCCTCTATTTTTTTATTCTCTCTTCATTTTCTTCAATAGAGACTACAAGGTTGTCAGGGTACTGATCGGAATATGGGAGACGACGACAACTGTGGTGTTTTCGACGGTGCGCGATTGTGCAGTGATAGATCTATGGCGAAAGCTCCAAACTTTCTGTATATCTTGGATTTATTTGATGTTTGATATGGTACTTTTATGGTTTCACCTTCTTCTTCTTCACATTGAATCATCTTCCTTGCAGATATTAGGGTTTCTTTTTCAGACTTTTTTATATGTGCAGATTTTTGGTACCTGGCATTGGTGGCTCGATTCTTAATGTTGTTAACACCAACAGAGCAAGGAACGTGTTTGGGAATGGTTTCTCTCCACTGAGTATAAGCTGAAAACTAAACTTTGGCCGCGTTATGATCCTTTTACGGGTAAATTTTTTTTAGGTTGAATATTTGTGATAAGACTCTCATTCTTTGTTTCGTTAGCATGATATTTTTTATAATGTTTGTTGGAATTAGGAAAAAGTGTAACAATGGATCACAAATCAACAATTGTGGTACTTGAAGATATGCATGGACTTCATGCAATTAATGTTTTAGATTCTAATTTGGTATGTGTGGTTTGAACTAAGTTGTATTGTGAATTGCATTGTTGATATCTGAAGAGTTGATTGTTGAAACCATGTATTTATTTTGTGATTCAGGAAGTTGGAAGTGAGACTGTATATTATTTTCATGATATGATAGTTCAAAATTCAGAAATTGGGGTATCAATAGGGGAAGTCACATTTTTGGTTTTGAATATGATTTTTGATAATGCAATTGGTAACTAATGAAGAGATTTATGGCATACTTTCTTCTGACATTGTGCCGATGTGATACGATCGACTCAGAAGCATTGTTGGTCATATACAAATTGTGGTTGGCGACTTGGCTACTAAAGGGGAAAGGTTACAGTCCTTTTTGAGATGACGCGATCTGAAAGCTACAGTTCTTTTTGTGATTTTCTGTCTGATTCAATTATTTTCTCAGCTTCAATTCTTTTCCTTAGGCAGTATGCCCTGCCAGGAGTAGTTTCTTCTTCAAATCGCACCCAATACATCTGTAATTACCCCTTAAATATCTTTAATGTATGGAGTTTTGATAATGTTGAGGGATTCAAAACATGGCAGGAAATTCTGAAGTAGGTTTTGATAGTGGAGCTCCCTAATTGATATATAAAATTTGACTATTTTCAGCTGTTAGCATGAATGAATAAATGAAGTTTCTTATTTATTATTCTGTTTTGTACCATTTACGTTCATTGCATCCTTATTACGAGTTAAAACATGGCATTTGTTAGTTATAAGAATCACCGTTACTAATCAAACTCATTATTATTATGGACTAATAGTGTCTGTGTTTTTGTGATTTCATGTCTCCACCTTCTCAAATACAAAATACCGCCTTTGTGTTGCCTCTTATTCAACCCATCAGAAAAGTTATGCTGGTTTGATTTGGCACTAATTATTGCAGGTTGTTCAGTTCTTAAAATTGTGTGATTAAAGAACAATTGTAATTGGTGTTGTGGGAATGATGTAAGGATGATACAACAAACGGGCACATGCTTTGGCATTAGTATACAAGAAGGATTGTGGGTTGGCAAGGGTAGATGATTTATAATATTAGAAGTAAGCTTTTTTTATAATTTTTGCTGGTGTAATGATGATGTGATGATATCCTTATCATTTTGGTTCACCTACCCTATTGCTTTTTTGGTGTCTATTGATAAATGACAGTATGGAAGAAGAGTTGGAGTGATGATTTAGTAATTGAATTGAAATTAAGCTGTGGTGGCTTGGTATTCACTTACTCAGCTGAGTTTGTAATTACTATTACCTCATTTGGTGTGGTTGGCTTTAGTCTCTGTTGATGGGGTACTTTGTTTGGGGAGTTAATCTTATGCATAGCATTCCGACACATGTGAATTGCTAAAAATGGAAGTGTGGAAAGACTGGGAGGGGACTAGCAAGTAATTCAGGTTGGAAGTATTAGGCTGCTGGAAAATAGTTGTTCCACAGGAACATTCTTACATGTTATAAGGCTATGTACTTGCCTATGTTAATATCATTATACAATGCTTTTATTTTTGGTTGGTAGACTTCTCTCCCAACCTTACCAATTTGTGCTTTTGTGTTAGGGTCTTTTAATAAAATCCATTTGCCTTATGAAAAAATGTGTCTTATGTTGATTTGTTTAGCTTCAAAATTCTGTGTAATATTGGAAAATGTCTTATTATGCATGTTGTAGGTGTTCCTCGGATCTTCACCGACAAAGAAAATGCTGACATAGGCCATCTCGAGACATAGTTGATGCAAGAAGATGATATTTGTTTCCTAAACTATATTCAAACTTTAAGAATCAACATCAATATCAGACAAGTTCTTTAAGTAATATTTTCTTCGTTCAAAATGAAATTTTGTTAGATCACGGGAAAAGAACATATATATAGTTTTTATTTAATGTGGATATTATATCATTTGCAGAAAATATTGCAGCAACATCTACTTATATTATGTTTGCTTTGTGGCAAGGTTTGCAATTTGCAGAAGCAATCTAAATTAACAAATTATTTACATCCTGGAGATAATACAGGTTTCTCCGTGTTTGGACCCTAACACTGCATTACTTTATGTTCTCATCCCGTGATTTCACTTATTTTCCTCATCACTGATTTGCTTGCCCCTGGTGGTATTATAAAGGGTTGGATAAATTTTCAATTAACATAAAAAGTCGTTTAATTTTACATTTTCCAATATTCTGTGTTTGTTTGGACCCTTACACTTAAACACAATAGCTTCATGTGGATTTAGTTTCCCTTAGAATATTAGTCATTTTAGTAAGATACTTGCAAGAAATTTGTTTTTAATTTTTCGCAAATAAATGATGAAAGAGCTAAATATTAGAGCTCTTTGGTTGATGCTTCATGTTGTTTATTTGAGATTTCATTCATGATGGAAGAGATTTATTTTGAAGAAGTATAGACATGTTTTATTGGGACTTTTGTTGTTCTATATGATTCAGATTTCAAATGCTCTCACTGATACCACTAATGGTAAGGGTTCTTTTTAACTTTGTCTCCAAGTATATTACTCCAGATTTCAACTATGAATATTGAATCCTGTTAACCTATATAGCACTATCATTTCAAACCGAAGGCATGACCGATGTACGACTTAACACAAACATATTGGTTACATTTAGTCACTTACATTTGCTAAAATTATTAGCGGTTTCTGTGTCTGTTTTAGTATCCATAGCTGATAATTGTGCATTGAATATTCTGTCTTTCTCTTGATTGGTGTGTCAAAGGCTATGTGGCTGACTGGGAACTAGAACATAATATTTATGAATTAATGCTTTCAACATATTCTTGATTGCTTATGTCATATATCTGTGGTTTTATTGGAGTTCTAAATTTTTCTGATTGTATTTCAGTTACTGCACTTAATAGCTTACATGCTTCACTGGGATCTCCTCTTATACCTGGGTGGATTTCAAGTGGTAGAGATCCTTGTGGAGAAGAGTGGCAAGGCGGCAAGGCATTGAATGTAACGTTTCATTCATACAAAAAATGTACGCTACGCTTTTATTTCTTTGGCCTGGTTATTAAATTACTGATTGATATCTCTCAAATTAATTTGTTAAGGACCTGATTTATAATCGGACATCATCTTTGTTTGATTTAGTATAGATAAAGGAATTTGATCGATTCACTATTGTTTTGTGAAACTATTATAAAGTTAAATAAAGTAAGAACTATTATTTCAGGGTTGAGATTGATACCAAACATTTATTTTGATGTTTGTTTTTGGACTTTTGTTTTTTTGAAGTTATATGGTAATTTGTGGTTAATGATTTTCGCCAATGATACAAACGTCTATCTTGTATGTCGGAATAAGGACATAAGTCTACAGCAAGATCTAAATGGCTTCCTGTGCTAAGAGAAAATAATACTGAAGGTTCGGAACAATGTATATCATATCCTTTTCTTACATTTCTGTGCTAAGAGCAAAAAAGTGCATTAAGAAAGTTGTTTGAGCAACACGATTTGATATATTTATAAATAATGTCAAAACAAAAATAATATTTATACAATAGATAAAAAATATATTGTTCTTTAAAATATTGTTATATATGGAAACAAATACTATTGTTATAAACGGGATCAACTTTACTACCGATTCAAATATTAAATAATAGAAATTTATCGACCGTTGTATTCTCTCTTATAACATAATTGTTTTATCTGTTAAAAAACTTAAACGATTAATTTATCTAATACAAGTTTCAGTAGTTTTTTTAATCATATTATTCATAATATTATTGTTTATATTTCATATTCTACAATTATTACTATTTTAATTAAAATTTGCTATTATTCTTAAAAAAAAATTTCAACTTCCAATTTTTATAACAGTTTGCAAACAAATACGCGTCCAAAATCATATCTTACCCAAAAACGTACTCCGTGCGTAGGCACGGGTTTGTTACTAGTTCACAACAAAAATGTGTTGTTTAGCCACAGTTAAAACCATAGTTCCTACAAAAGTAGTTTGCTCGGACGTCGCAAAATGTTAGATATGGTTAAATTTAAGATCAACAAAGTTCAAGGAAACCTCGATACCTTAAGGGTAAAAACCCTAACTTAAAGTCTGTTCATAAGAAGACATAAATTTTTGAGCTAAAAAATCAAGAGATTGTAAAAAAAATACTCAAGGTGATTTAAATTGTAGAAATATGCTTCAAAAACCTTAAGTGATCAAGCGGGAACATTTTGGCTCAGGTTGATCAGTTTGGTCAATGCTCAAACTTTTATTAACGATTAATGTTTGGTTTATGGATCTATATGCTTGCAGGTTTGGAACTAATGATCTTGATATTGTTGGCTATTTTGATGTTTGATGACGACAACGTTAATGTTTGTTAAAATCAGTGGTGATATCTTTTCAACTCTTTGATGATGATGATTAAGTTGACGATATATCAAACCTCATCGAGTATAAGACTCAAAGCTCTAAAGAAGTGCTTATATAATAAGTGCATCTTGCAAAGGAACTTGAAAGTTTCAGAGTTGTGAAAGAGAGAAAGTGTGAAAACTCGCTTAGTCATGTGTGTTTGAGTGACCAGAGCCTTGTGAAAGTAGAAGAGTATCTTAGGAAACTGTCTCACACACACACGCGTGCACGCACACACACACACGCACGCGCATACATACACACACGCATACATACACACAAAATGTTTTTAAGTTCTCTCTATATTTAAAAAAAAATCACCTTAAAATGTTTTTAGGGCCAAATCAGTCTATTAATGGAGTGTATGATTAATTGGAAGATTTTTTCAACTAAATAATTGATTAGACCTAATGACCTAATTAATTATTTTCACTTTGTTGAGTTTATAATCGATTGGAACAATCTCTTAATGATTAGCAACGACTAAATATCTGGACCTTCCACTTTTTTGCTTGAATAATTGATTAGAATAATCGATTATCTCATTAAAACAACCCATGGATTATTTCATTTTTGTGTCATATTTTCTCCTATATAAAGGAGGTTTCTCCTCATTTGGAAATACACATAATTTGGAGTTTTCTTATTTCTTATCATTTTATTACTCTCTTATTTTCTCCTTAATATTTTTCTTTCACCAAAGTTACTCTGGTGCCTTGTGAGTGAAAACGATTGTCAGGAAAGTGTTCTACTAGTATTGTGTCATTGTTTGTTTCAAGAGTGCAATTCTCTTGAAGATTCTTGTATTGTTCAAGAGATAATCTAGCGAAAATCTTTGTTTGGTTCTAGAATTTAGTCTGGTAAAAACAATTCCGAGTCTTAAACAAGGGGAGCTTGTAAACCTCACTCTGTGAACTTAAGCTAAGAAAATTTTGATGGTCTAAAACTCAGGGGGAGCTTACAAATCTAACTCTGATTTTTAGTTGATTATTTGTTAAGTCAAAATTGTTCATCAAAATTATAGTATTTATCATTATAAAAAAAGGGAGATTACTGGAACAAGTTTTGTTCTACATCTACAATCCTTGAGTTTTGATGATAATAAGGTATAAAGAACAATTTTGTAATCTAATAGTTTGTTAATTGTGCAGAATATGAACAAGTCGATGTTGGATAAAGCAAACTCTGAACAAGTCAGATGCTAGATAAAGCAGACTCTGAACAAGCTAGATGCTTAATAATGCAAACTCTAAACAAGGCAGATGATGAACAGAACAAAATAGACTATGGACTTAGGATAAAAAGTCTCTAGACTCTGGACTCTGAACTTCATCAAGCTCAGAACTCTGGACACCATCAGCTTTTAAATCAAGGTTAAAATACAAAGAAGTACTTAATTGATAGGCTACTCTGAATAACCAAGTAAACACTTCTGAAGCAAACAATCCAAACTTACTCTGATAAATTCAAGCCTCGTGTTCACTAGACTCTGGTGTCTATCTTCAAGGCTCTGAACTCTGATCAAGATTCAAAAAATCTCAAATACGAAGCCAATGATTTAGAGAGAAATGATTGAAAGGATATTTTTGAAAATCGTACATTCAAGCGGCAAAATCAAATGTTTTCATTAAAGGACAAATATGTTGGAACTATTAAGGAATGTACTACCAAAGGTACTCCATGTTTCATGGCTTAACCTCGTATCACTATTGGAGATGTGGAATTGAAGAAGTTTTCAATTTTATCCTCCAACGGTACTATTCATCATCTATTTAAAGAGGATAAAGAAATTGTGAAAAACAAGAGACATACAATAGAAGTGACATACAACAACGAAAAGAAAAGAACAACACTCATTACACTTAGAGCTTTTCATTTGTATATTTTCTTAAGTGTAAACTCTAAATTTAATTGTGTGTATCTGCTTGTTAAGAAGCATTCTTGTAAACACATATCTTTGTATTGTAACTTTGTGTAAATTCCTTGAGGGACTATGGTTAATTTGTAGTCTCAAGAAGTCAATGACATTTAGTCTTTGAGTTTTTCCTTGAGAGACTAAGTTTAATTTGTAGCCTCAAGAAGTCATTGACAGTTGATCTTTGAGTTTTTTCTTGAGAGACTAAGATTTGTTAGTAGCCTTGAGAAGTCAATGACAATTGGTCTTTAAGTTGTAATATGATTGATTAGTGGATTAAGTTTTTGTGAGAAGGCGAAATCACTCTGACGAGTGGATTGAATTAACTTAGTTAATGGTGAATCAGTGTAAAAACCCTTGTGTTTTTTATCTTTGTTGTTCGTGTCATTGGTTTGTGATTGATTTAGTAAAAAGTTGTCATATCAGAAACTCAATTCAATCCCCCAATTTTTATGTTTTTTGTACCTTCACTGAGAGACTAGTCTTTCTCTATAACTAAGGTGTTCTTAGTGTTTCACTAGAGAGTTCTATTTATATTAACAATATAATTTTTATTATTTATAGTTAAATTTGAAAATAATGTACATAATAATAACCAAAAATTTATCCGAAACGGAGAATTTGAGACCTGACACTTAGGATTAGGTAGAAGTCCTGCTACCAAATGTATTATGGTACAAACGACTTTAATGTATATGGTAACTAGTGGGCTACCCGTACGGATGCATGGGTTCCGCTGCGGACTTATGAAATTGGACCAATATATTTTGAATTTCCAAAATATAAATTCGCAAGTTTTAAAAGGGTGTGCAAAAAAATGTAATATGAAAGAGTGATAAATCACAAAAGTTGAGATAGAGAAAAAGTTAAATTATGAAGATAAAAATGTTAGGTATATGAGCCCATTTCAAAAAATTAAAAGGTACATAAGAGAATAAAATATTTAATATTGCTTGTGCAAATAGTAATAGAAATAAAACTAAAAAAATAAAATCAAAATAAATAAAAAGTAAGCATGAAAACCCAGAAATGCCCTTGGGAGACTTATTTGACAATGTTGGAAAGGTTACATGAACCCTTGTTTCTCAATAGTGTCACCGTCTTCTTCATAGCAACCGTGCGGACGCATGCAAAGGAGATGAAGCAGACAGTGAAAGACACAATGGCTGCCCACTTCAAAACTCACAGGCGAAGCAACGATGGCATTCCGACAAAGTCCTTCACGATGAGGCAGGCGGCGAAAGACACAATGGGAGCTCATTTCGTCTCTCCCAACACAAAACCGGAACGCAGATCACGGTAAGACTTCGATCAGAACTTGTCAATGGTAAAACATGGTGTTTGTTTTTGTAGAGTACAGTAAGATTGAAAGAATATATGTATTGGGTAGGTGAAATTTGTTAAAGATCGCTCATTTAAGTTATATTTCTCTATTTGCATGCATAAGGATCGTCGTTGGATTCCAGGAGTCATGTGTTTTTGTTATTTTGTTGCTACAGTATAGAGTTGGCTAATGAAGGGATGAAGAAACAGAAGGGCATTGTTATACACGATGGTGATGATCAGCCTTCGAATGGGAAGGGTAAAGCTAAAGTCGTGGCAGTCGGGAAAGACGTCAAGGGGAAAAGCAAGGTTGGGGTTAGCTTTGTGGAAGTTAAAACAGAGCCGGACTATATGTGTATATTGTCTGATAGCAATGGGTAAGTATTTACGATGGCAGCTTCACTGCAACTGATATATTGGTGCAGGTACAATACGGTTTGGTTCATATGGAGGTATTGGGATATTGATATGGGTTATTCTGAAATGCAGGGAGGTTACACCCATTTACTGTGAAGAGTCTGAAGAAAATTGGGTCTGTGTAGTGAAAGATGCGAAGGCCTTGCGTTCGAATGTATACGTAAGTAATATATATTTTATGTTTGTTATTATGTAATGATTTCATGCATGAATTGATGTTATTTCCGTTGGCTTATTAGTTGTACAACAAATACCGCGGGTCGTGATCAAGAGGTGTCTGCGCAAATGACAGGACTCTATCAACCTATATGATACAGATAGGTCATGCGCTTACTACTGTGAATTGAAAAAGAGGCGTGGATAAATAGAGAAGTATCTCCTCGGTGGATGGTATGACTTTGTGAAAGACCGAGACATCCAGGATGGAGATGTGTTGCATTTCTGCATCAGACACCCACCAGCCAGTGAAATATTGGTGTCTGTGAAGCGTGGGAATGTGAGGTGGTGAATTTTTTGACAGTGGTGTTTGGAAATTTGTAGAAATAGTGGCGTTGAAATGTGCCGCTGTGTGGTTCAAGAAGCGTGGGAATTAGGTGTAATTTAAATTGTCTGGTGGTGTAGTTTTGTTTTGGAACTGTCATGAGTTGTAATAGTTTTGTAACTTTTATCAGTAACAATATGAAGCATATGTAGCTACTATGTTTTGATTCTGTTTTATAACACCCTGTAAAAGGATATAATGTTTGGCTAATGCAATGGAAAAATTGAAAATGCTTCTGGTTTTGGAGTAAGTTATCATGTTGTTGTTTCTGTCTTCATCCAACAATTTGCGAAGTGTGGAAGTATAATATGGATACTATTTTTATTAGTAGTGTTTCTATAATGTATTTAAAACATAGTTGGAAAAACACAAAATAGACGTGGAGAAAACATAAGTAATGCATGCTTTGTAGACCACACAATGAGTACACAAATACAACACAGGTGTAAAGCAAGTGAAATAACTTTAAAAGGACCACATTATTCCCTCACTTCACATGGGCACTGGCGCACTGCAGGAGAAAATATAAAATATTAATCATACTGTTGACATGTGATTTTGATAGGGTAGAGGAGACATTAGTTGCAGCAATAAATACCATCCACTCGTTAGTACAAATAGGCACAACATACCTGCAACCACCTCTTCAAATTAACAATTCATAGAGTTGCAATGGAAAGGGTTGGTCCTCTGCTGCATAAAGAGGTGAATGACACAGTTGTAATAGCAAAGTTATCCTTCCAAGTAAGTATAACCATGTGGCTATAAAACATATGTGTTTTGGGTTTTTGTCTGCGTTTCTCACTGATTATAGGGTGTTATATATTAATTTCATGAACTAAATCATAAGAAAGTTATGCGTGTAGGCCTTTCCTGAGATCGAGCCTGTATTTGTTCGAGCGTATCGGGGAGACTTAAACAAAACGTGGACAGTACTGAACAACCAAGGTATTCATCATACTTTAGTATACAACAATAGGGAGGTTCAACCACTTATAATCAGTGGGTGGAAGGGTATTGAAGATTACTACTCACTACCAGCTAACGTCGTTGTTTGGTTCGGCTACTATGAGGACAATAACTTTGGGATATGTGGGTTTAAAGAAATTCATGCAAAACAAGAATTACCCAGGTTCCATAGTAGGTATCTGTATAACGAATCAATATATGCTTTTGACGTCGTGCTCCCACCACTGAGTGAGATCTCACCGAAATTAGTTGAGTTCTGTTTTTAATGTTTAAGTCAGTTGTGATATAGTTGTAAATTAGTTGAATAGCTGATAAATTGGGTGATATTTTATACACATTCAGAAGCTACAACCTGATTTTGCCGGCGTTCTACAAAAACTCGGTTACGAAGATCTGCTGCTTTATGGGGACAACAGACGTTGTAAAATGATGTCGATACTGAACATCGATGATGCATACCGCACCAAGTTAGGAAAAGACTGGGATGCATTCTACGTGTTAAACAATTTCAAAGGTGGAGACCGAATACGCTTCCGTTTGGATACAACTGATGAAAACAAAGGGTGTCATGTGTATAAGATATGACACGGGTAAGCTTGCACTTGATATTAAAACTTTGTGTCGGGTTGTTGATATGCTTTACAGATTAATGTATGTTTCTGTATTATACTTATATACAGAAGTGCAAAATAGGTATGACTGCATGTAATGTAATTTTGTACTGTTTATATAGAAAGTGAAAATACATTAGTCGGTTGTGAATTAACAAAAAAACCTACGGATATCCCACAAAGTATAACAAAAAACCTGACACCTAAACAACAATGTTAAAATCGTCATATTAAGGTTACATACGGAGTTAAATTCATATAACTAAACATTGTTGAAAACCTCCTTGTAAACAACATTGGATGTACATGTTTTGGCATTGTTGTTTTCGTCGTGTATCAATACTTTGATACCCTTTTTGCTTGTAACCCTTGAAAGTGCGACATAAATCTGGCCATGAGTAAAAACGTCTCGTGGAATATAAAGCCCGACCCAATCCAATGACTGACCCTGTGATTTATTAATCATCATCGTGTAGGAGACAATGCCGGGGAATTGTCTTCGGCTTAGTTTGAAAGGCCAAGGAGACTGTGACGGGGACATATGCATCCTGGGAATGTATACGACATTGCCATGGTGTTTTCCCCCCATGATATGTGCCTCAAGCACATATGTAGCCATTTTGGTCACGATTAGGCGAGTACCATTGCACAGGCCTTTGGACTGATCGATGTTTCGCATCAACATAATGGGTGCCCCGACCTTAAGTTTGATATGATGGTTAGGCAAGCCAGAAGTTTTTAATGGGCTGAGAAATTCTGGTGTAAGAACATCAAGAACATCCCTGTCGTGTATCTCCGATCGATCGACTGTATTACAGCTATAGTAATCCCTTAAGTCACCTGCATTTTCAACATGAGTCACCGTATATCAAGAAAGGCATCACCAACTGTATTGTGTTAAAGAGCTTATCAAATAAAAAGTGAGACTACCTGGCATAATGGACAACACATGATCATTAATCTTGTCAACCAGTCTATTGTTGATGCCAATATAGCCCTGCTCTTTAGATAGTTGAAGTCCGTATAATTAGCGAGAAAATCAGGATACGTACTCGTTATGACAGCAAGGATAGGATCATCAAAATTGGTGATAAGCATCTCAGGCGGGAACTCAATTTCAGCAGTCCCATCATTTGGTTCTCCGACCTTTCCTTCTCCAATTTTGAGTAGCCAATCAGAGAATTCCGCCATTTCTTTCCTGTCGTGTTCGGTGGGACCACAATTAAGACGCATATTCTTAGTTAAGTTCAATACCTGTACCGAATGCCATATGTAGGAAGAGTTGATTGTGGCATGTACAATGTGGGAACGAATACCCCTTGGTATTACCGGCAATATCTGTCTGAAATCCCCACCAAACACGACAACCTTCCCACCAAAGAGTTCTTTCGAGTTCCCATCAATACTCATCACATCTTTCAATGTCTTGTCAAGTGCTTCGAAACACCATTTGTTAGCCATGGGCGCCTCGTCCCAAATTATTAGTTTTGTTTGTCGAAGTAGTTCCGCGGCCTCATCTTTGTGAGTGATATTACAAGTAGAGTTGGATAAAGTAGGGATAGGTATTTTGAATCTTGAGTGAGCCGTTCTCCCACCCGGTAACAACAGCGATGCGATTCCGCTGGTGGCGACAGTTAAACAAATGTCGTGCTTAGATCTAATTGCACTTGCCATCATTCGCCACATGTAAGTTTTCCCGGTTCCACCATACCCATGCAGGAAAAAAACTCCACCTTTCTGATTTGTTACGGCGGTCATAACCTTCTCATAAATTCTGTGCTGCTCGTCTAAAACAAATAACAAAAATATACGATCAAAGCAACACCTAAGTATTAAATGAGGAATAGCATTCGGTTTCCTGGTAACTACCTGTAAGAGCAACATGTAGTGATTGGAATTCGTTTTTCATTGTTTGTATGTCGTAACTACGTTCTTCATATATGAGACGGTTCCCCAGCTGCTCCAACACATAATTGTCGGGGTATGGTATAGGTTTGAAGTCATGGAGGCTTTTTTGATTCTTTTGAAGGAGAGTCTCAATATGATGCAACGTGAGATTTTGCAGCTCATGGTCATTCAATATTAGTTTTGTCAAAGGAAAATACCCATGTGGTCAGTATGGACAGACTATTCGAATGCACAACACTTAACCATGCAGTATGGCCATAATTGAAGGGTTGTATAGTTTTGCCACTTAAAACCCATATTAGAAAGGTATATGCTAAAGTAATTCAAATGGATGAAATCTAAAAGCTAACCTGTGTTATTAACTAAGAGCCTTTGTCTGTGCAACAAACCATCGGACAGTAAAGGCCATGTATGTGTCCACATATACGCCGGGTGATTGATGTTGCCGGACATAAGCATAACAACCAAAAAGCTTGCGTAGGAAATGACTGGACCCCCACTCGCTTGCCTCTTTAATGGCTCCGATGTATTCCATATCGTCTTCAAGGAAACCCATAGCAAAACATGCATCTCTAAAGGAATCAAACTGTCTATCGCCGCCCTTGCAAATATCCTCATAGCACGTGGGTCCTTTCACGACAGTCAGCATCATACGAAGATAAAACAACTCGCCAGTAGACGGTGGTACCCAAATTAATCGGCCAATTGTATACCCCTTTTTCCGAGGCTTCCACAATCTATTTCTTTTTTGGTAAACAAACCTTGTGACAAACTGACCATAAGTTAATTCCCTGGTTCTTCGTAAGTCTGGTTGGCAATTAACCACGACGAAAACATAGTCTCCGTTATGCTCGCCTTCTCTAATATATTCTCTATCCGGTCATGATCGGTGTAGTAGACAGGTTTGTCACCTATAAGATGGAAAAACATGCGTTCCACAGCGGGTTAACGGCCATGAATATTGTAAGAGAAGATTCTCCAACTCGCCTCGCACGAAGAGACGTATCTACAGTCAAGATATTGTTGAATTTCGTCTACGGGTTCGACACTATTCGAGGAAGGATGAGACCTATGTACAATAGAAGCTGTAATTCTATCATGGCCTTTGTGTATATATTTGAAAAGATACTTAATTGAAGTACTTTGATTACACCATTCCATGTTAATATGGGCTTGGTACTTTAAGAGCAATTTTGTGTTGTACGGGACGACATGCCTATTGTCTAGAGGGATGTCGTTCTTGTGTATGACATGCGTAGTTGATCGTCGTCTGTATAGAGGGTAGCCATCAACATCAACAATGGTATTCTCAATGAACTTTTTTGGAAAGAATTTAGTGCACTTTCTGTTCTTCATACACGGTGATGATTGCCTAGCCATACCACAAGGTCCATGCACCATATGCGACTTGACCAAGTTGTACAACGTAGGATGAATGTTCGGGTCAGGTATCTCTGCGGAAATTATTCTGTCAATATCATTGGGTGTAGGGTATTTACTCTGAGGATGCAAGAAGATAAGAATGTGAGCGTGAGGTAGACCTCTTTTCTGGAATTCAATGGTGTACATAACTGTTGAATGGAATAGCACAGAAGTCAGCATAAACATAATAGTTATACGTAATATAATTGAACATAAAATAGAGGCAGAGTTCCAAACGTAGACTTACATGTCAAAACGCGTCCTAGGACATGTCTCTTTGTTATGTCACGCATAAGTTCGTCGAACTTAATTTTGAAGACCTTTGCTACAACATCCGGACGATCAACAGCACTTAAATTGTTGTTATGCAACAAACGTTTTATTTTAGGCCATGCGGGGTTGCAGGTAAATGTTATAAACAGGTCAGGGAAGCCAAGTTTACTTGAAATCGCCATTCCATTAAAATAGAGCTGGTCCATGTATCGTCTGCTTCCGAAAAAGGTCGAAGGCAAAACAACACGCTTGCCCTGTTTTGTACTTTGATTAGAAGTACCAACAGCATTTTCCTGCTGTAAGTTGCTATATTTACCAACCCTTAATTTAGATTGATTTTTCTGCAACCAGTTTAGACGCTCGGATTCCATCATAGTATAACCGTCAACCAAGAACTGTTGGAAAAGGTGTCGCGAATGAAGTAAAGTCTTAGGTTAGGAGACGCGCTCATGTAGACGGAAGCACAACTAATCCTTGATTGTTTGACGATTTTTCTTCGTGACCTGTCTTTGGTGACTATATTTGTGAAGAATATTATCTTTGTAACCGTCTTCGCCATATACAAAAATGAGTGGGTATTGGTATCCAAGGTATGCCGGATGGAATTCATCAATTCGTTGTAACCCTCCATCGTGTGGATGGACTATTATGTCCCTTTTTTCTGCAGAATCAATATCGCCAACAATGAGAGCAGCAACTTCCGCAATAGTTGGCATATTATATATACGACCGTCGCGGGGTCTACTGGATATCAATTTTAACTTCAAGTCTAGAAAAGAATTATCCCTCAACAAATCCCTAGCATTTCTAAACGCTTTGGCATGGACATTGACAGAATCCAACATCACCTTCAAGTCCCTGACCAATTCTCTCTCAAGTTTTTTGTTGTCCCTACAATAAACAGCAATAACATATATTAGTGCACATACGATTTTCAGCTCAAAGAGATTGGCAGAAATTTAGTTGTACATATGAGAAAAGAGAGTTGAGCTACCTGAAACAATCCATCCTGTTATCAACCTCATTGTCCATATCGAAGATGTATAGCTGAGCATACTGCGGAGGTTGACCGATTTCGGGAAGCATAGTACCTATCCGGTGACACACCTGACCGTGTAGTCGTAAAGTTGGAGGACCTTTCCCTCTTTGTGATGTTGTGTCAAATTTCATCCCAGGAGAAGTGAAAGAGAACATAGCGTTGTATGTTCGTATGTTGGCCTGGAAGTTTTTACTACAGGGGGAATTTCCATCGAAAAGGAGCTTAGCTAATAAAGGTGGCGGCTGCCTCATCAGCGGTAGCACGACTCTTCCAGACTTACAGCAAATGTGAAACTTAGGTGCAGTTGTGTGTCTATGTTTGGATTTACGTTCCTGGTACCACATACATGCCTTGCAATGCTGGGATTCCCAAGTAGGAAATCCGATATCGACGTATTCTGTGCATGTAACAATTAGATGTCCATAATACGGAACTATGAAACAAATGGAAATTATGTTAGCTAAATTGGTAAAGAAATTACCTTGTAAGTGATCTTCGACATCTTCAACACCAGCTTCAATGTCAGAGTCTGAAGAATCTGCAACCGTATGATCAGAATCTGAATCAGAGTTTTCCTCAGAAGATGAATGTGTAGGTGCGTTGCGTTGTGGAGTGCCAGAAGCATAAGCATTACATGGTGAATGTGCATTACTTCCGACAGGAGGCTGGATTTGGCAAAGGACCGTCCGCGAGGAGTCACAGGGCATGAATGAGGGTGGTGGGGAAGTATAGCTTGAAGATGCAAAAGTGCATGTGTTGGTTGATGAGGACGCATCCAAGGGAGAATTAATGTTTCTTACTGACATAGGCACGGTAGAATTTAACATGGGAAATAGATTTATGCCAGAACTAATATCGATTCGTCTACGCTTCGGAGGGGCAGTAGGAAGATTGTGCCGAATAGACGGTCCAGTGTGTGTCTCCTCATCGACATTATTGTGGGGGGATGTACGTTGAGTTGGGAAGTTTTTTGCATTAGGAAGCAAAGGTGTTGATAGTGAAGCAACATTGTTCTCCTTGTTGGCTCGCAAATTATGTTGTCTCTTGTTACTCAAGAATAATTTCCTTTTCTGTCTTGCAACATTGGCAGGCGTATGACTGTCACCATCCATGGGAAGGTTGTCGAAAAACCTTGGACGTGCAAAAGGAACACCTAGTAAAGATTTGTCACCATAAAATTTAAAGGAGAAACTCTGAAATCATAAGCAAACACATGGGCAGTGGGACAGAAGAAACACATGTTGCTTGCTTTGCTGAGGTGATGATGGACTGACTGTGTGTTGTAATTCGTTTCCCACTAAAAATTTGAAATTTTAAAAAGTCCCTCCAAATAGATGCAGCAGAGCACTAATATTTTAATGCCAAGTTTGTATTATTATTTTTATTGTTATAATATATGATGGGAAGGCAAATAGTGATTATCAGTAAGTTTGTACTTGTTTTTTCACATGAAGCAGGAAGAAACGGCGATGTGACGTATGACAGAGGTGGTGCTTGAGTGCTTTGCAGAGCTACCTACTGAGCAGATGTGTTTAGGTACTACACAATGTACAAAAGTTGGTAGGATCAATATTTTAATATTATTGTAACATGGTTAGTAGGACATACATGGTTTTCTGCTGTTTAATAACAAAATATGTGCTGCTATTGTCAAGTAATTCGACTGATGTGGTAAATATAATGCTAATGGCATGACTTAGTAAGGGGTAGCTTCCAATGCTTTTCTGTATCGTTAATAGTAAAATGTATAGCATAAGCCTATGTTTATCCGTTATGGTTCAGTTGTTATAATACAAATGCATTGAAGCTGTAGATTAGGGTGCTTGTATCAAAGTATCTTAACAATACAGATCAAAATATCTTGAATGAGAAAACATATCACATTAATAGAATACAACATATATTACACATAAGATCTCCTGGGAATCTTAGAAATAAACCCTATTGTTGTAGTGATTTGATCAAACAAAAATCAAAAAACTTCAAAACATATACACAAATCTGTTGTATTAAATAGACACGGTAGTAGTGGCACGTGAAACTTCAAAAAAGAGTCCAACAACATGTTCCATCTCCGGCAGTTGTCGACGGTCAAACTTGTTTTTTACCCCGCTTGTTAAGTTTCTTGGCTTTTGTGGACGAAAGGTCCCCATCTGGTTCAATTTTGATCGACGGTTCACCAGCTGGTTCCGTAAACATCCTCTTAACATTGGCCTTAGGGGTTGAAGGATCAGGAGCGTGGGTGGATGTGATTTCACCATCCTGAATTCGACAATAATACAGAAAGGCTTACAATTGCAGGGTGTGGTAAATAGTCCCAGTAAATTTAGGAATGACATATAAGAACAGATTACCGTAGGAGGAGTTAGTTTTACAAATGGTACATCCTCACCAACACTCTCCACAACCTGTGTAAATCATAATGCATTGGCATATTGTTAGAGTCATTACTTGCTGGTGCTATGGTTCGTGTAATACATCATTCCTAAAGGAATCGTTATAAAGGATAATTAAGCTACCTGCATTGAATTAGAGGAGGCCTCAACAAAGTGGTCGCTGTCTTGAATGAGCTTGTCATCCTGGCATTGGTAAAATACTTTTAGAACTAATTTTAAACAAAATATTTATGATAGACGAAATACGAAATGTTACACAATAGTAACCTGAGGAATTGCAAGCGGTCCTTCAAGTTTGTTGATCAGCTGGGCATCGTCAAGAAAGTGGATGACGGAGCAACTCTTAAACCGAGGATTCCACTTCACCTTGAATGCCAACTTCTTTACCAACATTTTATCAAGGGCTAGTGGGAACTCAAGCGGGTTAGTGATTCCGGCCTGTTTTCCACCACGGTTAAACCCAATAATACGGACAGGAATTTGAATTGGATAACAGAAACAGTTAGAAATGTTGTTGATTATGGTTTTCGATCACCTCAATCATTGTGGCTCGTAAGTCAGCAGCAGATGTTGCCAAAAGTTGTGCTGCAATTTCATCCCAGAAAACAAATATTGCCGAACATCCCTCATGAACTGCAAACACCTCTATTTTATACCTACAGATGCAACCACAAGCAGACATGGAAAATATATATTTCTAAACAACATTAAGTACGATAAAGATTATGAAAAGTCAACCTCCATATTTCTGCCTCAGTGCGGTGGCCATCTCTGCAGACAAAATGAGGCATGGAGCCCTTGGCAACTTGAGGACATTGGTGGCAAGCTCTGTAGCACCACTCATTTGGCGAAGCGATAAGTTTGTCGGTTGTTGCAACCGTGACGCATACAGTCGCCTGAATGAGATTAAAAGATGGCTCAGCTCTATTGAATTGCGTGAAATTTAGAGAATATCATTGCCAACATGCGTTACCTGGTACAGTTGGATGATTTCTCGCAGTGGTAACTGAACAGATTTTGTCAAAAAAGCTTCACTTGCAGATTGTTGAGAACCAAACGACATATGAGACGAATCACGTGTTTGGTTGCTAGCCGTGGAGAGTGCTTTCCCATAGTCAGTCCGTTTGGGCAAGCTGTAGATGAAAATTCTGTTATAAAATAGTAATGGCAGATAATATCAATGGAAGAAAGTCCATAGTTGTTTACCTATTCAGAAACGATTTGGTCTCAGGCAAATAGTCGTTAATATGTAACTTTGTCACGTTGTAAGTGTTTGTCACAGCTAGGGGGTACTTTCCTGCACGACCAAAAGGGAATATATTATATTACGGAATTAAGCAAGAACATCAAAATTGGTAAGGGATATTAAAGAGCAGACTGAAGTGGGTTACGGGAATACCTTCTTCTTTAATCTTTGCGTACTTTAGAAGAATAACAGTTGGGGTGTTAATCTCATGTTGATGTCTTTTATATTCAAAGAACTTGATAGCATAGTCCTCCCAGAGGATACACAGCAACGTCTAGTCACTAAATAGCATAAACGTTGAAGAAACGCAGTCAGTTGGAAAACAAACGTTCAACCAGCAGGAAACCTTATGGCTAGCTATTGAAATACCTTAAATCACGCAACACCAGGTTGACTTGAGGCTTCTTCCCCCCAGTCTTTGGTTGGGAGTATCCCACCTCATCAATAACACCAACGACATCTACAAATAACAGAAGTTTCGCGAAAACGTAAGAAAAATACAAGGAGAAGCAAACAACAGCATGAAGGAAAAGCTATATACCGCAGAGAAGATTTGTCTGCCATTTTCCATAAATTATGTCAGAAAACGATGTCAAGTTGATAATCTTGTCAGGAATGTTGTGCTTGCCAATATCCCCAATGGTTGTTCCACCTGTGAACTTGAGGAGATATTTGTGGCTAGTAGGTTTGAATAGCAAATCGTTAGGGTGGACCTGAAAGTTTGATATGGTGCAGGTGACGTTAACCGACAACACCGAGTCAAATGCTTTTTTATAGACAGTTGGAACAACGACGTGAATGTTATGTCCCTGCAATGAAAAACATTTGTCGAAATTCATTTCAGTCTACACAAGACAGGAAAATAACTGCTTATTTACGTCAACACAAACAACACCATGAGCAACGGGTTGAACTTGAAAGGCAAATAAGAACTTTCAGTTGCTGAACAACTCCATCAACAACAACATAAAGAACATCCTGAACAACGCAAGCAACAAATAAATAAATGCGTATTAAGATAACATAAACAACACGATGACCAAACTTGCAACACACACGTTCACAAAGCGGATGAAGATGCAGAGATGGACAAATATGCAAGAATGAGCAATTTGTGCAAAACTATCATGTATACTACAGAAAAATCGTAACCAACTCACGTTTGTGTCGCCAACGACCATTTTGAAATGCTCATTTGCTGAAGTTTTGACTGTCCATTTGTGGTGAACCTTTACAGTGATCTTCCACAACTCTTTACAGTCGTTGATATTGGTGATGTGTTCGAAAGGTCGCGCCATTGTTGAGGAGCTGTTGACGATGGGTTCAAGCTGGAAGAGACGAAGCAAATGGAAATGGAGACTGCAAATGCACAGACGAAAAGAAATGGGAGAGTCTACAGTTGCTATAGCTGTCTCTTCACTTCATTGGGCAGTGTGTTTGAGGTCGGTGAGCAGAGCATGGTTCGTGTAATATCTTCACTTCTTTTGGTTATCGTAACAATGGTTAGGAACGGGTGGTGAAATGACCAAAATTTTGGCAAATATTAGTATATGGGAATTAGTAGATGTGGGGCATTAAGGTAATATGCAATACCATAGTAATTTTAATATAGTAAAAAAGTGGTAAAGAGTGGTTAGTGTAAAGAGTTGTTAGGAAATGGTGGTGAAAAGACAAAAATAAAGGCAAAAGTAGATATGTGGCAATTAGTAGAAGTGTGGTAGTTTAGTAAAATCCAAGACCTTAGTTTTTCTTATATAGTAAG
Organism: Lathyrus tuberosus; assembly: GCA_022829125.1. NCBI lineage: Eukaryota > Viridiplantae > Streptophyta > Magnoliopsida > Fabales > Fabaceae > Lathyrus > Lathyrus tuberosus. The sequence goes on along the minus strand of JALAZF010000414.1, from coordinate 1,056,775 downwards.
ATTATAATAACTGCAATTGCACCACCTCCAACTGCATCTGCGACCACAACTAACAATTTAAAATCATAGTAGGATCTTGAAACTCATAGTAGCAAGTCACTCACATGGATATATACTTGTATCTATATACTTGTATCTTCATTTGCAAGCCATGCATGAGGCATTTCTCCATTTGATTATTAAAAAAACATTATAACTAAATAATGATTTAATAACTAAACAAGATTGTTCATTTGAATGAACGTGTTTGTCCTTGGCTCTCTATAGATATCTCTTTTCCAGCAATGTTATCAAATACTTTTTTACTGCATTTTTATACAAATAAATGTTGTTCTCAAAATTTGCCTCACTATATAATATAGTAAATTAAGCATAAGCAACTCCTTGTTGCCAGGATATGACAGGTCGAATTTCCTTGAACACAACGTCATCTTTGTCTCACACTAAAAATACAATCATTTTTCTCTCAATTTTTTCTAACTATAACATAACATCCATAATTTGAATTGAGAAAATCCAAGTCCTGAATTACAAAACAATGGCTGAGGAGGAGGATGTTTGCACAAAAGATGGAACAGTAGATTACCTTGGAAACCCTGCTAACAAAAGAAACACTGGAACATGGAGAGCATGTCCCTTTATTTTAGGTAACTATTATGTCTCATCATTCTCTAGTTGTAGGTTCGAACATGCGTCCATACAACTGATGTCTCTGCACATCTATCAACTGAGTTGCCTTAACGAGATTTTTTTTGTGTTAGTAAAATATTGATTTGTAAATATTAATTTTATTGATTACAGGAAATGAATGTTGTGAGAGATTGGCTTTCTATGGGATGAGTACAAATCTAGTGCGTTACTTTAAGTATCAACTGCATCAACATAGTGCTACTGCTTCAAAGAATGCTGCTGATTGGGGTGGAACATGCTACATCACTCCATTGATAGGAGCATTTGTTGCTGATGCCTATCTTGGAAGATTTTGGACCATTTTTTGTTTTTCAATACTTTATGTTATTGTGAGTATGCTTCTTTCATTTCTAAGATACATCTCTCGCCTTACATGTCGGTTTCGAACCATTTTTTAGATTCATAACATCAAAAAACCTTTCTCTTCCTGCATAGGGAATGACACTACTGACATTATCTGCATCAATTCCTGGCATAAAACCAACCTGCTACACAAAAGATGATTGCCATGCCACACATGAACAGAGTGCAATATGTTTTGTAGCTCTTTACCTTATAGCTCTCGGCACCGGCGGAATCAAGCCTTGTGTCTCGTCATTCGGAGCAGATCAATTTGACGACGCGGATGAAGTTGAGAAAGAGCACAAGAGTTCATTCTTCAATTGGTTCTATTTCTCAATCAACATTGGTGCTCTTATTGCTGCTTCTCTATTGGTGTGGATACAAGACAATGTGAGTTGGGGATTGGGATTCGGCATTCCAGCAGTCGCCATGGCGATTGCTGTAGTAAGTTTCTTTTCAGGCACAAGATTGTATCGGAATCAGAAGCCGGGAGGTAGCCCGGTTACTCGCATTTGTCAGGTGATAGTCGCGTCGATAAGAAAGTATCGTGTTGAAGTACCTAATGATGAGTCTCTCTTGTATGAAACTCAAGAGACTTTGTCTGCTATCCAAGGAAGCCGCAAGCTTGATCGCTCGAATGGATTAAGGTAAATCAACATGAATAATTTATGCATATTCTTTCATCACTTCATTTCGAACACTTTCAAATCGAATAATCTGTGCTACATAGTTTACATCTATGGAGCATAGACACAGACATGAACACTGAACACAGTACTGACACTCTGATACTGACAAAGACACGAACACGCCTTATGTGTAACAGATTCTTTGACAAAGCAGCAGTGCTAGAAAACTCAGACATTATAAAGGACTCAACAAACCCATGGAAACTTTGCACTATAACCCAAGTGGAAGAACTAAAAGCAATTATAAGATTGCTTCCAATATGGGCAACAGGCATAATATTTGCAACAGTTTATGGTCAAATGAGCAACTACTTTGTACTCCAAGGAGAAACCATGAACACACATTTAAGAAATTTTCAAATCCCACCAGCTTCACTTTCAATCTTTGATACACTCAGTGTCATATTTTGGGTCCCAATATATGACAGAATCATTGTTCCAATAGCTAGAAAATTTACTGGCAGAAAAAATGGCCTAACTCAGCTTCAAAGAATGGGAACAGGTCTTTTCATATCAATATTCTCAATGCTATATGCATTATTATTGGAGTATTATAGACTTAAAAAGGTGCGAGACGGAGTATCTATGTCTATTTTTTTGCAAGTTCCACCTTATTTCATCATAGGCTGTGCTGAAGTTTTCACATTTATTGGTCAATTGGAATTCTTCTATGAACAAGCACCTGATGCAATGAGAAGTTTTTGTTCTGCTCTTTCTTTACTCACTGTTGCACTTGGACAGTACTTGAGCTCTTTGCTTGTTACTATTGTTACAAAGGTTACTACTATGAAGGGTGGTCCGGGTTGGTTACCTGATGACTTAAACTATGGTAGACTTGATCATTTTTTCGGGCTTTTGGCCGGGTTGAGTGTGGTGAACTTTGTTGTGTTTCTTGTGGTGTCGAAGTTGTATATATATAAAAAATCGGTTGGAACTCTCCGATGAAAATAGGACTTGGATCATCTATAAATGCTTTATAATGCAGCAGTTGCAAGAACAGATGGATTTAGAGAGGAGAATTTTAGGTCCGTTGGAGTGTTTTGATTGTGTTCTTTTTTGTGTTATAGTGTTATTTTCTGGTGTTTGCAATAAAATGGGGCATTTAAAGTGCAATGCACATAGAAAGGTTATTTCATAGGGCATGTTTTCCACTTTGTATTACATTATGAACTATAGTTTAAAATCAATGTATAAAGACCTTATAATTATTGCTTGCAAATCTTGCTTCAATGGTGTGTTAAGCAAATGTTTGATTCAAAATTAAAAAAATAAATAAATAAATAAATAAGTTGAAATGATGAGGCAATGTTTGTGGTGGTGGATTTAGGTTTCCAGGGCGACGATAGAGAAGTTGTCTTTAAGATTAGCACTCTAACGCTCAAATTAGTGAAAGAATGTGAAGAAATGTAAGAGTCAGAATGAATTTGAATATCACAGAATGACGTACTTTCTCTTTTTATATAATGGGAGTGATTAAAAACTGTATGTAAGAAGTGCGACATGTAGTGCACACAACCGTCAGAGCGATATGGGTGGTGGATGATTTTCCAGGGGATATAGTTGTCTCTTTTAAGCGATAATGAGTTTAAGTCCCATAAAAGGTCTTGACTTGAATCAAATCTTGACTGCAAATTTTAGATTTTGACTCCGTAATCTTGATTCGAATCATAGATCTATCTCACTCGAATCATAAAATCTTGATTCGAATCATAGAGGCAATTTTTTGGTTTTTATTTATTTTTTATTCAAATCATTCAAGATCTTGACTCGACTCATACCACTTGCTTTTGACTCGAATCATATGGGTATTTTATCTCATTTTTGTGTCTTATCTCCAGCACGTATACAAATCATTTTTTCAAATCCTTCTAATAACATTATACCATTTAGAACACACAATACACTTTTCTCTCAAACTTTCAAAAACTGTTTTGAGTTTGTAACTAAAATATCTCTTCATTTCTAACCTCTAGCTTATTCCATTGTTGTTTGGATTAGCTTTTCAAACTTTGGTATGAGGTCTGTGTGAGGAGATTCGTTTTGTGATTAACGTTTTATGATGAATTTTGAAGAATTCAAGTTGACATCTTTGTATGGTTGTGGCAGTGATTGACAATCCGGCTGGAAAATAAGGAAGTTCTTTTCTCCAAGATTGCTTCTGTAGAGCTTTGTGGAAGCTGTTATAGATGGAGCTGGAATTTTTCTCATATTTAGACAATTAAAGACTCGGGCAAGGAACCAGTAGGGCTGAATAAAGGTCGTTGTAAAATGGATGCTTGGTGCACAATTCTTGAAACTGGAAGATAGAAGTTGAAATCGAGTAAAGATTTCACAAAATTCATTGTTAGAAGTTGTATACAGTCAATGGGGGATTCATATCGAAGATCATTTATTTTCAGCATTATCTTGTATCATGATTGTATTTAAAGACTATGTACAAAATTGTCAAAATCATGGAGAAAGAACAGTAAATTTTCGATGAGAACCCATTAGACAGTGGAGTAGGCACAAGCAAAGACGAAGTGCAGAACCACTATAAATTCGGCGTACTATTTATCCTTCTTTTTCTCTCTTTTATATTGTTTCAAATTACATGTTTCGGTTTAATGTTTTCTTAAAATCACATGATATTAGGTTTTACCACCTTTGTAGCAATTTTGTGTATAAGAATTAGGTTTGTGTTAGATTTAGATCCTAAATATTCTTACTTTTGATTAAGTCTCAAAATTGTAATAAAAGATTTCTTACTCAATTGAAAAGTTTTGATTTAGACATCTCGTATAAATCGAATTTTGATAAATTGAAACGTTGACTGATGTAATCTTTTTATATATCGCTCATTTTATATATGGTCAGGGACAGAGATATATATAAGCAAGTGAAAAATTAAAATGTAACATTTGCCTTATCATAAATTCTCAACAAAAATCTCAATTCAACCTTCGCCTTATCGCAAAATTAAAACGTTGAATAGTGTAGTCTTGATTTGGACAGGGACTAATGTAGTATTTTCATCTATCTGAATCATAAATCTCAAGGTCTTTTTAATGACTTCTCTTATACTTTTTTATAGATTTTCATCTACCTCTAGATATTTGACTTTTATCAATCTGATATACTCTCGTTACCACATAATATACAAGCCTTCCCTCAACATGCTTAAACCACCTAGTCTATTTTCCACTATCTGTTATACTATAGGTAATACCCCAACACCTCTCTCTAATACTGTCACTTTTAATTTTATCATGTCTAGTCTCACCACACATCCAATACAACATCCTCACCTCTGTCACATTTAGTTTATTCTTGTGTTAATTTTTAACCGACCAACAAATTGTCCAATGTAACAACGTAGCTTTTACCGCAACCCGATAAAAATTTTCCTTCAAGTTGAGTGGTACCTCAATGTCACATAATGGAACACCCTTTTCTACCCCACAAAATATCGCAACGGAATACACATAAAATCATAATAAATCAGAATTCACCTCGAAGGGTGCACATTTCCCTTATAAATTCAAAATAAAACATTTACTCCGTAAACAACGGGTTTTCCTCAAAATAACTCAAAATGCCTTCAAAGGGCAGCAAAACCACCATAACCACAAAAATCCCACAAGAGGGTTTATTAAAATAAATCATAGTCATCAAATAATCAATAAAATAACAACCAAATAAAATTCAACATAGTTCGACTCAACGACCCCAACCCGATGTTACACTATCAGAGCAAAGACCCTCTAAGTCGACCAAAAGAAAATAAGGTCAAAAATCCTCAAAAGCGTCCACAGCTAATCCTGATCACCTGCACGTTACCCACGTGGAGGCAACATTCAAACAGGCAGGGTGAGTAATACAATTCATTATAATCAATATAAAATAAGATATGCATAAAAATGGCGGCATCATCATATACAACATCATCAGAGTCATCACAAGGCAAACATCAAAACATGTCATCATAAATCACAAGCCACATAAATGCAATGCATAATAGGACTCATGCATGTGGTACCAATCATCATAATCGATGGACACTTAGGCCATCACCCTCCAAAAATCCTCGTTAAATAGGATCGATTCTACACAAGAACCGGAGCACGTCATAATCCACTTCACATCCACACAATGGGATGGAAGCCACAAATAGACCGAAGTCTAACACCATCATCACTGGACCGAAGTCCTAACATCGTCACAGAAATGCTATGAATGCTTGATACACAACGTCATAATCATCATCGCCAAAAATATCATTATGTGCATCATCATTCACCAAAACATCATGTTAATCATGTCTTCATATATTCATCAAAACATCACAGGTCATCATCTCAATATCATCAAGAACATCATAGTAAAACATCAGAAATATCACAGCACCAAAATCTCAGAACATCACAGCATCATAAACAAATTTCACAAACAGCAGCAGTTCGCTGCTGAGTTCGGTGTGCGAACACATTCGCTGGGACCTTCGTCTTGCGAAGCTCTAGCGAATCCCAGAATCCCAACAAAGCCCTCATTCTGCCTCCCTTCGCCACTTCATTCGCTTTGCTAAGCTCTTTGTTGTGCGAACCCACGACACCACTTCTTAGAAATCAACCCAGAATCATCACAGTTATCGCGCATTCGTTGTGCTACTCGCTTTGCGAGTCCAGGCAAACATTCACCTTCCGAGTGTTTCATTCGCTTTGTGAACTAGCGATTGCAGGGAATCGCTGCTACGCATCAGTAGCATACCAGACCCACAATACATTACGAATTCAACCTCAGTTCGCCCAAAAACATCCCTACAACATTCCTAAGGCATTATAATCATTAAGGACACAAAACCTACAACTATTAGGTCGATTAATTTCACTTTTGTAACTCGAAATCACCTAAACCTTCACAAACTCCCAAGGTTCCCATAAACCCCATAAATCCTTTTCTCATACAAGATCCCACACATCATCAAAAAAAGGTTTTTGCCTCGAAGGCTTATTTTACCCCAAATCAATTCAACCCTTAATAATTCATCATCGATTCTCAGAAATACCTCTAAATCATCAATAACTCCTAAACCCTTCAAAAACCCCAAAAACCTCAAAACCCACTTTCAACACATCACGTTCTATATTGAAAACAATGAAAGGCAATACTCTCCATACCTTAGATTGTCGATTCAGAGCTTTCTCTATCGATCCTTTGGAAACCTTCACGAATCCTCGTCTTTTTCCTTATTTCCTCAGAGCTCTGCACTTTCTCCTTATTTTCACGTTCTGGCTAACAAAATGAAACTTCATCTCAAAATTCTCCTTTTGTTAAACCTTTGGGCTTCCAAAATAGGCTCTCCCCATAATACCCTCACTAATCCACCTTAAAAGTCCATCTTACCCTTAATTCCTCTAATATTATTTAAATTAATAATAATACTAATATATTCATATTATATACTATTATTTAATTAAAATAACCAAAACACCGACGTCGACACCAACCACCAAAATTCACCGAAAATTCACAAATATGATGTTTAAATAAATTAAATAAATATTCTAATAAATTTGGGGTGTTACAACTCTCCCCCACTTAAAGAATTTTCGCCCTCGAAAATTACCTTAAAGAAATAGAGTCGGATACGACTCCCTCATCTGATCTTCGCGTTCCCAAGTCCAACTTTCTCCAGCTGGTCCTCCCCACAGCACCTTCACCAAAGTTATGTCCTTACCCCGCAGCTGATTCATCTCTCGACCGTCAATCCGCACAGGTACAGCTTCCACTGTCAGGTTATCCCTCACTTGTACATCATCCATCTGAATCACATGCGACGGGTCCGGAATGTACTTCCTCAACTGAGACACATGGAACACGTCATGCAAATTCGCAAGTGACGGCGGTAAAGCAATTCGATATGCGACCTCTCCTATCCTCTGCGAGATTTGGTATGGACCAAAAAAATGTGGAGTGAGATTCCTAGACTTCAAAGCTCGACCCACACCAGTCACTGGCATCACCCTCAAAAACATGTGATCTCCTTCTTGGAATTCAAGTGTCATCCTCCTCTTATCATGGTAGCCCTTCTGACGACTCTGCGACGCTCTCATCATTTCTTGGATCGTCTTAATCTTTTCAGTCGTCTCTTGCACAATCTCAGGCCGAGTACAGAACTCTCACTTGACTCATACCAACACAAAGGAGTCCTACACCTCCTCCCATACAAAGCTTCATAGGGCGTCATTCCAATACTAGCATGAAAACTGTTATTGTACGTGAACTCAATCAACGGCAAATGACTATCCCAATATCCTCCATGTTCCAACACACAAGCCCTCAGCAAATCCTCTAAGGATTGGATAGTCCTTTCTGTCTGACCGCCCGTCTGCGAATGATAGGCATAACTCATCCTCAACTTAGTACCCAATGCATCTTGCAAACTCTTCCAGAACCTCGATGTAAATCTTGAATCTCTATCCGACAGAATACTCTAAGGTATCCCATGCAACTTCAAAATCTCCGCAATGTACATTTTGGCTAACTTCTGCATAGAATGATTAATATTCATCGGCAAGAAATGAGCCGATTTAGTTAATCTATCTACAATCACCCAAATGGAATCATTTCCCTTAGCAGTATTCCATAATCCCACCACAAAATCCATGGAAATACTATCCCACTTCCATTCTGGAATTCTCAACGGCTGCATCATACCTAAAGGCTTCTGATGCTCAATCTTCGACTTCTGACAAGTCAAACACGCATAAACAAACTCCGCAACATCCTTCTTCATACCTGGCCACCAAAATAACTTTTTCAAATCATGGTACATCTTCGTAGCACCGGGATGAATACTCATCCTACTTCGGTGTCCTTCTTCAAGTATACTCTTCTTAATATCTGGGACATCTGGAACACACACCCTGTCTCTGAACATCATCACACCATTCTCGTCAATTAGGAATTCTCCTCTGTTACCTTGGTTGATCAAAGTCAATTGGTCCACTAACTTCAAGTCAGATTGTTGTCCCACTCTGATCTCTTCCAGAATGCCACTAGTCAACTTCAACATTCCCAACTTCACACTGTCAGGAGTCTCTTCACATACCAAACTCAAATCTCTGAATTGCTCAATTAATTCCAATTCTTTTACCATAAGCATCGATATATGCAATGACTTTCTGCTCAATGCATCAGCCACTACATTTGCTTTGCCTAGATGATAACTCAATTCAAAATCGAAATCCTTCAACAGCTCTAACCACCTTCTCTGCCTGATATTAAATTCCTTCTGATCAAATAAGTACTTCAGACTTTTATGATCACTGAACACTTAAAACTTAGAGTCAAACAGATAATGTCTCCAAATTTTCAACACAGACGCCACAGCAGCTAATTCCAAGTCATGGGTAGGATAATTCCTCTCATGAACTCATAATTGTCTCGAAGCATAGGCAACAACTTGTCCATTTTGCATCAATACTCCACCAAGACCCATCTTCGACGCATCACCATACACCACAAAAGATTCGCTCAGATTAGGCAAAATTAACACTGGAGCAGTCGTCAACTTCTTCTTCAATTCCACAAAACTCTCTTCGCAAGCTATATCCCACACAAACGATTGACCTTTTCGAGTCAACTGAGTCAAAGGTAATGCCAACTTAGAAAAGCCTTCAATAAACTTGCGGTAATAACCCGCCAATCCCAGAAAACTTCATATCTCAGTAGCAGACTTCAGAGTCTCCCACTGCAACACAGCATCAATCTTGGAAGGATCTACAGCAATTCCGCCACTCGAAATCACATGACCAAGAAAGCTCACTTCCTTCAACCAGAACTCATACTTCGATAGCTTTGCATACAACTTCTTCTCTTTCAACACTTGCAACACGGTTCTCAAATGCTCAGCATGCTCTTCTTCAGACTTAGAATATATCAGGATATCATCAATGAAAACCACCATGAACTGATCCAAATACTCATGAAAAATCCGATTCATATACTCCATGAACACACCAGGTACATTGGACACACCAAACGACATCACAGTGTATTCATAGTGACCATACCTCGTTCTGAAAGCTGTCTTTGGAATGTCATCAGGCTTAACACGAATTTGATGATAACCAGACCTCAAATCAATCTTACTAAACACACAAGCACCTATTAACTGATTCATCAAGTCGACGATTCTCAGAAGTGGATACTTATTCTTGATAGTCACTTTATTCAACTGCCGATAATCAACACACAACCTCATACTTCCGTCTTTCTTCTTCACTAGCAACACAGGAGCACCCCACGGAGAAACACTTGGTCGAACAAACCTCTTATCAAGCAATTCTTCCAATTGTTTCTTCAATTCACTTAACTCAGAAGCTGACATCCGATAAGGAGCCATCGACACTAGACTCGTACCTGGTATTAAGTCCACCGCAAACTCCACTTCACGTTCTGGAGGTAAATCACTGATGTCATCTGGCAATACATCTGGAAACTCACAAACAACAGGTAGGTCGACACTTGCAGCTTCACGATCAATATGCAACGATGCAAACATTGCAAACACCAAGGCTTCATCTTCCATAAGCTCGTCTACTTGCTTAGCAGACAGGAACATCAACTCTCCACTATCACCAAACTCAGAAAATTCTATAGTCTTAGTATAACAATTGATATGAACATGGTTGAACTCCAACCAGTTCATTCCAAGGATTACATCGATTTGGTGCAAGGGTAAACACACCAAATCCATCACAAAACTCTTCCCAAAAATCGTCAAAGGACATCTCAAACACACAAAAGTATTAGTAACAGAGCCATTAGCAGGAGTCTCTATTAGGATACTACCATTCATATTAGACAACTTCAAACCCAATCTATTAGCACATTCAAGCGAGATAAAAAAATGAGTAGCACCAGTATCAATCATAGCAACCAACTCAATATTATTAATAAAAAAAGTACCTCGAATCAGGTTGTCCTTCGCTGGCACTTCTGCACCACTCAAAGCAAATACTCTGCCACTGGTCTGAGCAACAGTAGCTGTCTTCTTCAGTTTCTGACACTTGGTACTGATGTGACCCTTCTCACCACAATTGAAGCAAGTTGGACCCTCATCCTTGCAATCAGTAGCTCTATGACCCTTCTTGCCACACCTGTAGCACCTCAACAAACTCTTAGTACAAACATCAGCACGGTGACCTTGCTCGCCACACCTATAACACTTCCCAGAAGCGGGAGCTGCTCCCCCACTTGTCTTTTTCCCCTCTGAAGCCTTCTGCTTCCCTTTTTCAACTGAAGTTGTATAAGGTTTCCCCCTATACTGTCTTTTCTTCTCACTCAACTGCTTGTAGTGAGCAGATCGAGCTCGGCTATCCTCATCATAGATTCTGCTCTTGTCCACCAACTCAATAAACCTGCGGATCTGTTGATACCCAATACCCTGCTTAATCTCTGGTCTCAGCCCATTCTCGAACTTGAGGCACTTGGACATCTTAGCATCAGCATGGTTGTAGTGAGGACAGAACTTCACCAACTTCTCGAACTTCGCAGCATACTCTGTAACAGTCATATCTCCTTGCTTCAGGTCAAGGAATTCCACCTCTCTCTTACCACGAGCATCCTCTGGATAATACTTTCCCATAAATTCCTGCTTGAACACAGCCCATGTTATCACAGTGCCAACATCTTCCAGTCTCTGACGGGTGTTATCCCACCAGTCCTCAGCCTCTTCCGACAACATGTGAGTTCCAAATTGAACTTGATACACATCAGTATATCCCATTCCTCTGAAAATCTTCTCGATCACCTTCAGCCACTTGTGTTCACTTGCTGGATCGTGAGTACCCTTAAACTCCGGCGGATTATTCCTCTTGAACTCCCCCAAAGCATGAAACTCATCTGGGACTCCACCATTCGTATTGAGTTGTGCCACCACATTAGAAATTGTTTCCAAAGCATCAGCAATAGCACGATCATTTCTTCCAGCCATCCTGCACAACACTAACAAGGTTAGAAGAACTAAAACATCGACAGTGTACACACACTTATCGACCGACAAGGGACTGACATCACGTAAAAACCTGGTCGGACGGACCGACCTGCTCTGATACTACTAATGTAACACCCTTTTCTACCCCACAAAATACCGCAGCGGAATACACATAAAATCATAATAAATCAGAATTCACCTCGAAGGGTGCACATTTCCCTTATAAATTCAAAATAAAACATTTACTCCGTAAACAACGGGTTTTCCTCAAAATAACTCAAAATGCCTTCAAAGGGCAGCAGAACCACCATAACCACAAAAATCCCACAAGAGGGTTTATTAAAATAAATCATAGTCATCAAATAATCAATAAAATAACAGCCAAATAAAAATCAACATAGTTCGACTCAACGACCCCAACCCGATGTTACACTATCAGAGCAAAGACCCTCTAAGTCGACCAAAAGAAAATAACGTCAAAAGTCCTCAAAAGCGTCCACAGCTAATCCTGATTAGGGGTGGCAAAACGGGCCCGGCCCGTTGGGCATCCCCGTTTTACCCGCACTTTAGTGCGGGGTAGGCCAAAGGTTTAGGCCCTCACCCTCTAATGTGTATGCCCCGCCCCGCCCCGTTTTCTTCGCAGGCTTTCGCGGGCACGAGCATTTACATAAAATTTTGCATTTTTAGGCTTAAAAGATGCAGTGCCAGCGGGCTTTCTCCGCCCCGCCCTCACGTTTTTGCGGGGTGGGCATAGGTTTTAGGCCCGCATCATCAACTATGACTGCCCCGCCCCAACCCGTTTTTTTGCGGGCACTTGCGGGACGGGCCTAAACGGGGCGGGCATGCCCGTTTGCCACCCCTAATCCTGATCACCTGCACGTTACCCACGTGGAGGCAACATTCAAACAGGCAGTGTGAGTAATACAATTCATTATAATCAATATAAAATAAGATATGCATAAAAATGGCGTCATCATCATATACAACATCATCAGATTCATCACAAGACAAACATCAAGACATGCCATCATAAATCACAACAAATGCCACATAAATGCAATGCATAACAGGACTCATGCATGTGGTACCAATCATCATAATCGATGGACACTTAGGCCATCACCCTCCAAAGATCCCCGTCAAATAGGATCGATTCTACACAAGAACCGGAGCACGTCATAATCCACTTCACATCCACACAATGGGATGGAAGCCACAAATAGACCGAAGTCTAACACCATCATCACTGGACTGAAGTCCTAACATCGTCATAGAAATGCTATGAATGTATGATACACAACGTCATAATCATCATCGCCAAAAATATCATTATGTGCATCATCATTCACCAAAACATCATGTTAATCATGTCATCATATATTCATCGAAACATCACGGGTTATCATCTCAATATCATCAAGAACATCATAGTAAAACATCAGAAATATCACAGCACCAAAATCTCAGAACATCACAGCATCATAAACAAATTTCACAAACAGCAGCAGTTCGTTGCTGAGTTTGTTGTGCAAACACATTCGCTGGGACCTTCTCCTTGCGAAGCTCTAGCGAATCCCAGAATCCCAACAAAGCCCCTATTTTGCCTCCCTTCGCCACTTTATTCGCTTTGTGAAGTCCTTCGCTGGGACATTTGTTGTGCGAACCCACGGCACCACTTCTCAGAAATCAACCCAGAATCATCACAATTATCGCGTATTCGCTGCGCTACTCTCTTTGCGAGTCCAGGAGAACATTCGTCTTGCGAGTGTTTCGTTCGCTTTGCGAACTAGAGATTGCAGGGAATCGCTGCTACGCATCAGTAACATACCAGACCCACAATACATTACGAATTCAACCTCAGTTCTCCCAAAAACATCCCTACAACATTCCTAAGGCATTATAACCATTAAGGACATAAAACCTACAACTATTAGGTCGATTAATTTCAGTTTTGTAACTCGAAATCACCTAAACCTTCACAAACTCCCAAGGTTCCCATAAACCCCATAAATCCCTTTCTCATACAAGATCTCACACATCATAAAAAAAAAGGTTTTTGCCTCGAAGGCTTATTTTACCCCAAATTAATTCAAGCCTTAATAATCCATCGTCGATTCTCAGAAATACCTCTAAATCATCAATAACTCCTAAACCCTTCAAAAACCCCAAAAACTTCAAAACCCACTTTCAACACATCACGTTCTATATTGAAAACAATGAAAGGCAATACACTTCATACCTTAGATTGTCGATTCAGAGCTTTCTCTATCGATCCTTTGGAAACCTTCACGAATCCTCGCCTTTTTTCTTCTTTCCTCAGAGCTCTGCACTTTCTCCTTATTTTCACGTTCTGACCAACAAAATGAAACTTAATCTCAAAATTCTCCTTTTGTTAAACCTTTGGGCTTCCAAAATAGGCTCTCCCCATAATACCCTCACTAATCCACCTTAAAAGTCCATCTTACCCTTAATTCCTCTAATATTATTTAAATTAATAATAATACTAATATATTCATATTATATACTATTATTTAATTAAAATAACCAAAACACCGACGTCGACACCAACCACCAAAATTCACCGAAAATTCACAAATATTATATTTAAATAAATCAAATAAATATTCTAATAAATTTGGGGTGTTACACATAAGACCTTTGAATCCCTCCTCTATTTCAGCCAATCTGGTTTGAATTTGATAGTTTACATCCCCTTATATTTCTCCATAGTTTTGTATTAGTGATCCAAAATATTTAAACTACGTGATTTGTGGTATGATATGGTCTCCAACTTTCACCTCTAAGTTTGAAAATTTTCTCCTTTTGCTTAACTTACATTCCATATAGTCTGTCTTACTTCTGCTTAGGCAAAATTCAGGCGTTTCTAAAGTTTGTCTTCAAGTCTTCAACCTCTCATTTATATCCTTTTTTAACTCTCAAAGTAGGACTAAATCATCTGCCAAAAGCATGCATCTTGGTGTTAGCTCTTGAATATCTTATGTGAGTACATCCAAATTTAAAGTAAAAAGGTAGGGACTTAGGGTTGAACATTGATGCAAACCTATTGCAATGTAGAGATCATTTGTTTCTCCATCATGCGTCCGCACACTAGTCAATACCCCTTCATACATATCTTGGATAACTCGAATATATGTAATCCTAACCTCTTTCTTCTCTAGAGTTTTTCACAAAATCTCTTTAGGCACTCTATCATATGCTTTTTCCAAGTCAACACAAATTAAGTGCAAGTCTTGTTGATCCAACCAGTACTGCTTCATCACACGTCAAAGTAGATAGATTGCTTCCATGGTCGACCTCCTAAACATAAAATCAAATTGATTCTTAGTGACTTGGGCCTCTTTTCTTGGTCTATGTTCAATCACTATTTTCCAGAATTTTAAGGTATGACTCATAAGGTTAGTCCTCCAATAATTTGCACAATTTTGTATATCCCACTTGTTCTTATAGATTGTAATTAAAGTGTTTATTTTTCATTCATTTATGAGTTTGGTGAGCCAATCAATACCTTTATCTTCAAAAAAATCTACACTTTAATATATATTTTAATATATATGTTATCTGATCCAACCTCTTTACTGCTAATGAGCGTCTCAGGGACAACACTCGTTAAGAGTTTAAAATAGCATGTTTTACTTGAAAATACTTGTAAGTAACTCAATTGATATGTATTAATTTAGTTAAATAAATATAAGTTATTTTTTTATTATGTATTAATTATTGTAAGCAAGTTGTTTATTATGTATTAAAAATGTAAGTGAAAAATTAAAATGGAAAATTTTTTTACACAATTAAAATGTAAATTAATATCACAAAAAATTGATAGTATTTAGTTAGTTAGGTGTGAAGGTACATGTGTAATTTACATGAATATGGTATGAAATAAAAACAGCATCATCATTCATTCATATTCATCGGAGCTCACTTCTCAATCTCGATGCCTCGTAAACGCTTCGGAATCCAGGAACCCCAAACAGGTACCTTACTAACAACCCACAAAAACATATCATAACCACTCACTTTTTTCACAAATTCTTGCATTAACCTTCTAACTCACTATTATAAAATCCAGCATCGCACACAAGGTGTTCGATGAAATGTTTGACTCAATAATCTTCTATCTTTTACTGCAGCTATACAACATGCCCAATACTATCTGAAGAAAATAGGACTAGGTCCAAACAACTACTACTTCTGGAAACAAATTGGGAAGGCTTTGATATGCACCTATACAGTGATGGGTGCAGCGTGGTTATACAACGAGACATCGCCGTTGGGTTGGTGGACGCTGAAGCCAATGCCAAAGGAAGAGAAAGATATGGCTCATTTGTATGAGCGGCGTGAGTTTCCTTATCCCGGTGATGCAGAGGCTATGGAGGAGTTTGTTAAACAAGGTGGAATGATTGGAACAACTATTGGACCTAAAGGAATGGTGGAGAATGATATGGATGAAAGTGATTATAAGAAGGAGCTTAAGGATAAGAAGTTTGAGCAGGAGGCTCAGAAGCTTTGGTTGAGGATGAGGAATGAAATTATTGCTGAGCTTCAGGAGAAGGGTTTTGAAGTAGAATGAATGCATTGAATCTTTCAAGTTGGGGGGAAAACACTTCATTTTGTGGTAGTAAATAATTGAATGTTATGTTTTCAATAAATCATGGTAGATGGAAAAGACTAATTTATATGAATGTTATGTGACTTGTGTATCTTATAGTGCATTTTCCCAAATTGAATTTGGCTTCTTTTTGTTTTCTTATGTGTGTATCTTTAAGTAATGGGATTGCAGCATATCATTGTTAAGAGCTCATTAGTCAAAGCTTGTTTATGTATTTAGAGTAGTTTGTTTTGTGTTTAAAACAGCTACTGGTGTTTCAGATGAAACATTAGATTGAAAAGCTGTTTTTTTTGCTAAATGAATACTAAATTAGTTAAAATTAAATAAAAAGTAAATATGTGGTGTCTCAAAATATATTGTCAAGTATAGAAAAACTTTATATATTTTTTCATTCAATGCAAGGGGTAGTGCAGAATATATATCTCTAGTTACACTCTGATGTAAAACTTTGCTTTGCAATTCACATGCAAAGATGCAGCACCACACTTTCTGCAATACACAAAGTGGTGCACTTCAGTTTTTAGATTTACAACTCAATCACAAGCTTCAAACTGGCGATAGACCTTTCAATTTGGCCAAATCCCATGAAGCAATTTGTATCCTCCAGCGCTCAATTCCTATAGGTTTAAATTGGTCACCACCCCTAAGACATTTTCCTTGCTATTTGGTCCCAAAAACAACCCAAAACATCCTCTCTATCATTTGGTCACAAAGCATGAGTTTTCCCTTGGCCACCTGATTTGAGGATTTTTTTGCAGTGGTTAATACTCAAGTCCTATGCTGTTGTGGGATGTGACGAATTGCACCGGGTCAAAGTTCCAACACATGGTGGAGGGAGTGCATTCTTTGTAAAGGAGAAAGGAAAACAGAAGAAGTGGATACTTTATGAGGAATCTTCTGCCTTCTTGAGTTTAATACTAATTGATTTTGAACTGTATCAAGATGCAGAACGCCAACCACAAATGAGTGCAGTTCGGCTCCAGTAGCAAGTTAAGGTTTTGTAGGTTAGGCAAGAAAATTATTAGATGTAGGGAATGATGTAAGTTTGGATGTAATAATTATTGTACACATATGAGTCCTTTCAAATGCCAAAAGTGGAGGATTGGTTTTTCTACCCCTAAACCCACTGTCTCACGTTTTACATGCAAAAAAAAAAAAAAAAAACTCAATAAGCAATTCTAAAAAATAAAAATAAAAAAACTCAATAAACAATGGATACAATTGTATTTCACAAATATGAATCCATGTATACTAAACCACCATCATACCAGGTGGAATTTTGGTTTTTATTTGCTTTTACTTCTCTGATTTACAAAATGTCAAATTATGTGCACATCCAGAACTTGTGCAACTGTGACACATGCCTAAATCTGTTTCCAAAAGAAAACCTTGATATTACTGCATAAATTTATGTACATATACAATACAAGAATTACATTTTGCTGTTATGTCTGCCAAATAGTGAATGTCGGCCTTCTGCTATCACTTCTCCAGTTACTTTATTTTTTAGGAGAACAATTGTTCCAGAATAACCTCCTTTCCTTCCTAACAGCCTAGAAGTAATTTCTAATTCATCCTGCAATAAAACAAATGCGCAGATTTAACAAACAAGACATTTTAAATATATACCAAGGTTCATATTATGGCAAGATGCATGTTAATCCAATTTAAGTAGGTGAACATCAAGTCTGAAGCCAAAAACTTGTAACTGGCTCTGTGGCAAGTGACTACAAATACAACAAACAATACACATCAAAGAATAAGGTATAAAGTCTGAAGTAACCTAAACAAAAGAGTAGGGTACATCTTTACATAAGAGACATGCTAAGAATAACTTGGAAAGAAATAACACTGTTGGATAGTATATTTGTAAAGGCATTACATTGCAGGCTATACAGGTGAATGATCTTAATAATAATTCTGGATCACAGTTCACAACTATCCTAATGCTATTCATATAGAACTCTCAAACTAGTGTACTAAGTCTGGTCATGGTAGATAAGACGCATGGTCTGATACAAAGTCATTTTTATATCTCCACCCTATGAAGCATTGTCTGACAAGACACCGGATGCGACATGACGTCTACACCAACACATGTCTATCGGTACCAAATACCAACAAATGTCCGACATTGAACATCTGAAGTGTCTGTAGTACATAGTTTCCAACCTACACATCGGGTAAAAATAATATATGTATCCTGATAGATACGGATCAATTTTAAGTATAAAATAAAGCTCAAACTGGCAAAATAGTCTAACCAAGACTACAAAGCTTGAGATCAAACTAAAAAGACAGACATAAAAAAGATGTACGGAAAACTTACATTAACATGAGCAGTTGAAAGAAAAGAAATAGACATATCAACTGAAACATTCATGGGGAGACCCACTTCATGGATTACAGCACCTCCCACCTCATCTACAAGTGTTGCAATTGCACCATTTTCCAAGTTTCCATTACTGTCCTGTAAGAGAAGCATAGCAAAAATGTTACACTACAAAGATGATTATAGTAAATAGCAATACACATAATACAAACAAACAAACAAAGAATGAAGCATATCACACCAGAAATTGAAATCACCTGTTTCCCTGTCTCCACTAATATGATAACCACACTTGAATAAATTAAAAATTTTAACAATAAAAGTAAACATGTGAATTCGGTCCATGATATCAATATGTAAAGGGTAAAAGGAACAATTTTCGACCATTCAATCCTAAATAGATACATCAGGACTAACGTTCGTTATGTTTGGATTTATGGACTATAACGCAGCAGTGCAGAATGGAACCGAATGGAGTGGAACGGAGCTTAATGGATTAAATATACCATTTCATTGTTTGAGTATTTTTGTTAATTTGACATAGTGGAAGTGTGGAACATAACTAAATAGCTTATTCCATTGCATACACTTCAAATTGGACGGAATGAAAATTGAAGGATTAGATGGAATGGATTTCATCATGTTCTATTCTGCTCCATCCATTATTTGCAAATCCAAACAATAGAATTTGATTACTTACCATTTCACTTCATTCAATTCCATCACATACCACTATACCACCAATTCAAACATACCAGTGGTATGGGATGGAATGGAGTGGTAAATAATACAATTCCATTTTATGGATTTGTAAATAATAAATGGAGTAGAATGGAACATGATTGAATCCACGTCATCACATTCCATCCAATCTTCATTTTCTTATTGCATCCGATTTGGGGTCTCATCAATGGAATGAGGTATTATTAATAAAATACTCAAATAATGAAGTGAGAGTTATATTTCATTTCACTCCCGTCCGTTCCACATTCTGTTATGTTCCATTCTACTTATATTTCATTTCACTCCCCTCCGTTCTATTCCATCAATCCAACCATTCCCTAAATTTAATTTTCAATATCAAAGATTATATGACATTTCAAACTCTTATCTAAGTGTAGAATGTAAACCTTACTCTCTCACACACACAATTTATTTTTCAAATAGACACTTTTCATTAACTATTTAGCATACATGCCAAGTTTCACAATTACAATGAAAAAGAGTATACTATACATTGAATTGAAAGCAAAATTGATAGAATGGAAATAAAACATAATGATGATGAAACGCGGAAGATAATGAAGTAGGGTTGAGGTGAGTTAGTTACGGTGAGGCGAGGAGGGACTTTGAAAGAACAAGAGACGAAACCGGGTTGGACTTTGTCAACTTTGATGCCGGTGAGAACGAAGTGTTCGTAGAAGCTTGAATCATCGCCGGGTCTGATGGAAGGAACAGATTGGAGCCGTGATAAGGCTTCCGATTCTTGTTGGTTTAGCCTCCGCTGCAAGATCTCCTTCGTCTTCTCCATCTTTCCGTTTGTTTGTTTCACTATTGCAATTTTGATTATTAGCACAAAAAATTACTATATTAATATGGACTTTTTCGATACATATATTTTTTTATTGTACAAATATATAGATTTTCTTATCATGCAATAAATATCAATCATATGTAGACATTACTGATGATTACACAAAAATTTAGACAAGGGATATTGAATCATAAATAAAGTGATTGTCATAATTACAAATTTAGATACACAGACACACACAAAAGAGAGGGAAATAACAAATTAATTTTGCGCAACACAAAACCTACAAAACAAAAATTATAGTTGTTCATTCAAAATTCGATGAACATCATAT
Source organism: Lathyrus tuberosus (assembly GCA_022829125.1). Lineage (NCBI taxonomy): Eukaryota > Viridiplantae > Streptophyta > Magnoliopsida > Fabales > Fabaceae > Lathyrus > Lathyrus tuberosus. The sequence goes on along the minus strand of JALAZF010000414.1, from coordinate 1,036,245 downwards.
AAAGATAGTACTGAAATAAAAGCAGGGCCGGCCTTTGGCCACCAAAGTTACCGTTTAGGATCTACTACCTCATTTTTTTATAAGGAACATTTCACTTTTTTAGATTTATTAAATAAATAATGTATTTAGTCTGCATTATAGATTAGATACATTAATTATTTAATGAATTTAAAAAGTGAAATTTACCGGAGAAAGTATTTTTTTTTTTTTATATTTATAAAGTTCAATTTAATTGAACTCTTTTTAGAAATAGTCTTTTAAATTTGTTTATACCAATTAAATGGTGTAGCATTTATTAAGAATTAATAAGTAATAAACAATAATTTAGAATGTGTATTATATAATTGTTTGATTTAAAAATTAAAGTTGTTTTAAGTTTTGGGAAGTTTTGTGAAAGTTTAGGATGGTTTAATTGCAGAAAATTAATATATCATATTTTGTTATTTCGTTTATATTTAATCATAATTAATATTTTTGGACACTGTATAATAATAGTTTGCCTTACAATTTTAAATTCTCTTTTATAAAAGAATTGTTTTTTTTTTCAATTAAAATTATTTTAAATGTAAGAAAATATATTTTTTTAATATTAACATTCCAAATAACCTAAAATTAAAATATATTGATCTAAAATAAAAATATTTTAATTATATCAAAATATTTAATTTAAAGTTTCACCTCGAGTTAAAATGTGTTGGACCGACTCTGATTAAAAGTTAATGAAAAATGTGGACTTCAACCTTGATATATCTAATAAATTAGAAAGTTATTTATTTGTGGGACATCTAAGTGCATACGAGCAGAGACATGATGTGGATTTGACGAAGCGTCATATTTCACTTATTCTACATCGGTCAGAGACTCAACAAAACCTATCAAACTACAAAGGTTTGATATAATTTGTTAGATATACGACTCTTCACACAAGAGGAAAGTGAATTGAATTGCAGGTTTAAAAGCAACTTGAGTTTGAAAAACATTTATAAATATTTTCAAAAATATTTTATAAATTAACAGCGAAAATTATGAGTGCATAAAATAAAATGCGGAAAATTCTTGTTATTTATTTATTTTTCTATATCTTCGTTTGAACTTATATTATATAGATATTCGATTTAGCGTCCTTCATCACACTATCATTATCAAACCTGAGTCTTTTCTAGTGAGTGCAAACCTCATCCATCCGTATTGGGATATCAAGTTTCACATTCTTTGAAATTAGACAAGCACATTGGAAACCACATGTCATTCTAAGTGTACAACCACACTTTGAACTATCAGACCTAGTTTCTCAGCTTGTTTGGCTTCGTGAAAATTAAAATCCAATCCTGCTCGAGATATGTTATCGACTAACTACGAATAAAGATTGTTGTTTCTAAATCTATGTTCCAATACTGTAATGTTGCGACCAAATGATGTATGTATCACATTATACTACAACCAACCAATTCTTCAGTGTAGCATGGAAAAATTTAACTTGGTTAATTATTGTATTTCCAAAGTGTCTAACGTGATCTGTCCAAGCACAAACAATCTTCTCCTTCACTTGGCCTAGAATTGCACTTTCAACAATATTTTGAAAAATCTAGATATTTCTCACACACCTTCCTGAAAAGTATAACAGAATCGACATATAATTCTTCTGTAGAAGAATTTTTTATAAAATTTCATACATCTATTATTCTTTCCAGTATCACGCTACCTTTGACCATTTTTCCATCTTCACCCTTTATTTGTTTGGTCCATACTACATGTTTAAGTCAATATCTCACATTATTTGTGATGTGATACCTACACAATATGCGTATGAAGTAGGAAACACCTTTGCAATAGAATTCATCAATGTGGTATTGCGATTGGTGATAATGACCTTCGACGTGTTTTCTCTGTCCTTCAATATTGTCCGACACACTTCTAAAGCCTAAGTAATGTTGTCCTTTTTTTTGCTTTTCAAAAATTCAAGCCCAACAAAATAAGTCTTTTCGGTAGAGGTAACACCAACAATTTTCAATAGTAAAAACTTGTAATTGTTGGTCTTATACGTTAAATCATTAATGAGTACAATGAGAAATGTGCTGAAGAACTTTATGGAACCAAGATGAGTCTAAAATATATCTCAAACAGTTTCTCTATCCTCGCACGCTCTGTATCTAAATACATAATGATTATCATTTAGATGTTTCAACAATTGTTGTATTTCCGTTCTATCCCCTCTTATCGCCTTGTTGTTTCAGACACGAACATTGTATACTTGCTTAACATTTGAGATGTTTCAGGGTCTTTTAAGTTTCAAAGTTGCAAGTATTTTTAGGCCGCACCATGTTTAATGTCATGTCAAAAATAATTTCCTTCTCTTCAGGCGTAAGGTGACATGCAATGGAATGACCGACTAACTTGTCACACATGTCGTGATTATGTGTACCACAAATCACATTAAATCTCCATTTATTATTTGTCAAAAGATATCCACGCAACTTAAAAGGACACTCACATTTCCTCGAACTGATGTCATCTTGTTTCAACTTCCAGAGAAGAGTTGTGTACTTGTCACTTCTTTCGCATCTCAGTATCACAAATGCAAGTCTTTTATCTGAACTATTATTTGACTTTCCGATTACAATGCCAAACCCCAATTATGCTATCTCAGTGCGAATCCATTGAAGTATATGATCACGAACATCAAACTCTTGGCCATTTGTAAATTGGTTGCCAACATCTACTTTGACATCAACATAATTGGCAGACGTAGACACAATAAGTTTAGAAAAAACATCAGAGTGCACAATATCTAAAGTCAATCACAATAGAAAATATTCAAAAATCTGACAAAACTGAACACTGAACTAATTCAGAAATACACTTCTGTATCCATTTGATCGTGAAGGCTGGATCAGATCCTGTAGAAGTGGGCCACCAAGTACGTCTGAGGTGCTGGTCGTATGAAGAGGAGGAGGGGGTGCACCTGCGAGGCACTCTGACGCTCAAGTAAGAAAGGGTCAGAGAAAAGGGGCAAGTACAAAGTATGAGTTCGTAGGGTGAATATTGGATACCTGACCCTCTCAAGCGAGAGGGTTTATATAGAGCCCCCAGCGTGTGGCCTACGGTCCTATTTTCGGGGCGAAATAACCGTTTTCCCAAAGAATATGTAACTATCCAAACTAGCCGTTATGTCGGGCAGTGTGCCCGAAACTAGCCGTTATGTCGGGCATAAACGTAGTTTCGGGCACATGCCCTCAACTGTTCGGGGAGTGGATAAGTCGTGCGTAACGGGTAGCATTTCTGGGGAGGAGTGATGCAGTCCCTGCCTGGTTGGAGGGGCAAAAAGGTAACTTTTGCCCCTTTGTGGATTGGACTTAAGCAATTTGGACCGCTCTGGAGCAGAAGTGGATTGGGCCATGTCTAGCCATTGGTCCAGTCCAGAACAAGAGTCCCCCCAAGTCGTCATGGGTGCCCGTGAGTGGTGGTGTTCGTGACCCCCATGCTCGAGTCTAGTCTGCCCGTCGCACGGGGAGACTGACAGTTGGTTGGAATTGGAAACGTTGGCGTGCCATGTGTACCTAGATCCCTGTGCAACAGTTTCTAGGCAATGATGGCTAGTTAATAGCCATCATGACCTACGAGCGCGTGCCACTGCACGTGCCTCTTCGTATAAAAGGGGAAAGTCCGTCTCATTTTGGACTTTTCACTCTCGCTTCTCTTCGTCATCTTTAGAGCGTTTGCCCGTCACCGTCATCTGCTATTCCGGCCATCGCACCAAGCTTCGAGCGACCACTTTTGTCTTCCTAAACCAAGTAAGTTTCCGATTCTGTGCTTGTTTTCGCTCTTTTTGGTGGTCAATGGTAGATTTCATGTGGTTAAGGCTAGGTTTAGAGGATGATTAGCTTCGGTTTTTGCGGTTGTTGGTGGTGGACGGTGGTTATGCCACTCTCCACCTATGATGTGTCGTTGGGCTATTTTTAGTGAGGGGGCGGTTCACGGCGTTGTTGCGACGGCGACGCATGTGTAACCGTCGCGGTCTTTCATCTTCTGGGTTGGTGATGAATTATTTGGTGGAATACTCCCAGATTCCGGTGAGGCTTTGCGGTTTTTGATGAAGCTTAAAATGGAATCTGGGTATGAGCCCGGGGAAGCTCCTCACCTGGGGATAATTTGTCTCGAGCGTCTCCTCGCGGGGAGGTTCCAATTTTTCTTTTGATGTTAGGGCTTAGGCCGGGGACGTTGTCCTCAGCCCTTTGTGTGCCCTTTCACTTGACTAGCGGTGGAAGGGTGGATTTGATTTATTGTCGAATTCATTTTTTTCTCTGTTTTTCAGGTGATCGATATGGCGACAAGGCCAGATGGAGAGATTATCCTGGATTCGTCCGAGGAAGAAACAAGTTTCTCGGACAGTAGTAGTTCGACGGCTTTGAGTACCCCCAGTGAGGTCGGGGAGGAAGAGGAGTTGGAAGATATGGATAAGGATGTCGTTGATGGTTCTGTGGAGGAGTGGGAGGTGGCCGAACCTGCCGAACATGTGTCTACTTTTGCGACGTACTTAGGGGATGTCTTTACGGAAGTCGAGACAGAGGGGGAGTGGAATGTGCACTTTCCCTCTGAGGATAATAGGGTCTGCACGAATTACGGGGACCGCTTTGCTATGTATGAGTATACCTTCAAGGAGCTGGGTTTGAGGTTGTCGTTCAACGATTTTCAGCAGTCGGTGTTCGTGCACTTGAAGTTGGCCCCTATGCAGCTGCACCCTAACTCGTTGGCCTTCATCCGGGCGTTCGAGCTGGTGTGCGAGTATCTCACCATAGGGGCTACTCTTCCTCTATTTTTCACCGTCTTGAATCTTCAAAGGCAGCTGTCGGGGAGGCAGTATGGTTGGGTCTCTTTGAAGCAACCTCGCAAATTGTTTAAACCTTTTTCGGAGTCGATACGGACGTTTAAGGAGCAGTACTATGTTATCGAGCCCGTGTCCGAAGCTGCCCAAGATAACACATACATCTGGGAGATCGAGGTTGATGAGGAGGGAAATGACATGCGTGACGAGACGGGGAAGTTCGTCGGGGAGAGAATATACAAGTTACCTATTCACTGGGGACCCGACCATTTCACCAGGAAGCCCAGTGACTGTCGCTCCTGGGATTTTCATCCAAGTACAGACGCGAAAGTGGCACGGAAACAGAGTCGCCAGCAATGTGTATTTATCCCAAGAGAGGGAAAGGAAACACTGCGTAAACCTGAGGGAAGGAAAAGCATGGTCTCGCGACCAAGAGAAACGGGTAAGGGAGTCGGTTACACGAAGGGAAGGTGTTAGCACCCCACACGTCCATCGTACTCGATGGGATCCACGCTTGTTGTCTCGATCAAAGGGTGTCGTCATCTGGAGCTCCGCTGCTACTGGAAACGAGAAGGAACGATAATGGAAAAGAACGGAGAAATGAAGAAGAAAAGAAAAAGAAGTGACTCGATAGGATGTCCTCGGAGTCCTAGGCCTACGTATTCCCTCGAGAACGGGAAAATCAGAGTCAGTGTAGTTCGGACACGAACCAAAGGGGGAGGTTGCTCGCCGAGACATCGTCGTCTCGTGCCTACGTATCCTTAATCTAACCAGAGAGAGGAAGTCAGATCAGCCGTAGTTCGACTTAACAAGGTCGGTGCTTTTTTTATGAGCGACGTTAAGTTCGCGTCCGGCAGTTAGGGTCGATGTCTGTTTGCGACGAGACGGAAGTAACGTGCCCTTTTCTGAAAATGAGGTTTGAAACTTAACAATCCCGAAGGAAGAAAGAGGTTTGAGTTTGTTTTATGCATTTTAGACAGAAGTATTTTTGAAGTTGTTTGTAACTTGCATTGCACTAAAGTCTATAACGTAGGATCGAATGCGTCGCATGGTCGTCCTAACAGGACGTATGCTAACACTCTAGAAAAAGGAGAGGAAGCCCCTCATTCCTCACTTCCCACATGCAAAGCTCATGCGCAATACACATTAATTTTAGTAAGTGTTTTAGAAATGTTATGAGATGAGAAGAGAAGACTCAAGTTGGAAAGAAAACACTAAAGGGAATCTAATTTGTTCCTAATGTTATCATGCAAGAGATGGCCCTAAAGTTGAGTTTAGAAGGGGGATGCTACCTATGTTAGCATGCATGGATTTCTATCCTAATGTCTCTCCTACCTCCGACTTAATCGAAAATTAAGTGGAGCTAGGAATCCTACGGGATCATGTCATCGGATAAGTAAACACAGGATGAATCAATCATAAAATAAAATAAAAGCAACTAAGGAGTAAACAGTGTCAGTTAACATTAATATCACACAATCACAATAAGAAAGATGGAGCTTTAGCCAAGGAGTCATATCAACCGAGGCAAACGAGCCAGGTGTGGGAAATAGGGGTGCTCACCCAATGGTATCAAGAACCATGGAGAGCAGAGTAAGAAAAGGGAAGATGCGAATCAGATCACATAAGCATCAGCATTGGTCAATGCGAGCTATAGATAAGGCGTGGGGTTTGATTGTTAAACCCTTATTCCACTTGACCGACTCGATAACAAGAGTAGGTAATGTTCAAAGCTTCAATCATGTAATGAGAGCTAAGAACGACTCAACCATAATGACGGGGGTCGATTGCAAACCCTACCTTCCGTCAATTGCCTCCTTGGAGGTCTTACAAGGGGAAATGGGGAATGGGATGCCTCTTCGGAGGTCTTTAGGCACAATATTAAGCAAACACAATCATGGCCTCACTCGAGGGCTTTCCATACAATCCTACTTATCATGGCATCGACTATTCCTACTTCTCATGGCATTTGAAAGCATTAAAGAGAAGCGAAGAGACAAGAAGTCCTACCAAACGGATATGAATCCGTAGCAAAGCAACGAAAGCAAGTCACGAAAGCACCTATAAACAAATAGCAAACCAAGTTAGAAACAAGTTTTTATTTACAAACTGAAATGGTCAAACCACCTTTGGAATGTCTCATTTATGCACCTTGCACATGTGAACCAAAGACATTAGTAATAACAAGAGAGGGCATATACAACATGAAAACCTAAGTCTAATGACTATGTACATTTGAGTCACACTAGTCAAAGTGGAAGACCTAAAAGGATTATGAAATTACAAGTCAAGTTACAACTATGCTACAAGACTAATCTACTTTGAAGTTAAAGGTAAACCAACAAAAGAAAGCCATTACAAGTTAGATGAATTGGATTAAAACGTGAAAATGGACCAAGGTCAGAAGTGAAACACCTTATACGCATGCTTAAAACCAATCTCAAAGTGTCACAAAGGTTTGCATTAAACTCTCTCTCCAAAGTCAATTCATTCCATGAGCAAAATCACATTTAAACTTCTCATACAAGTATGTAAAATTGTCACTCAAGCAGGGCAAATGAAATGACATGGTAAGGCAATGTTAAAGCTCACACACCAGAGGAAAATGACCTATAAAATGTCTTAATTGAATCCCAAAAACAATCATGAACATGGCATACAAGTGGCATCAAAAGAAGTGGCCAAAGTGAAACACAAATTCAAGTTCACATACACACAAAGAAGGCATCATTTAAGGCATGTGAAATGATTAAATACAATACTCAAGCATGTCTCAATTGTGCATCAAAATACACTTAATAATGTGCTAAAACTCATATTCAAATTTGGCTCCAAGTGCCCTCATACAAGTCCTAAACCTATCCTATCTCTATGCATGCTTACACATAATATGTTCACATTGGAAAATTTGTGAAGAATAGAAAAATGCCATTGAAAATTATGGGTAATCAAACAAGTCATTCTAAGTCCAGTAGGTAATCACATACAAAATATAGGGTTCATATCATGCACCAAAATCCCTCAAATAATTGCAAACATAGCACAAACGTCAATGATGATCATACGAATTAAGGCTCAAAAGATTAACTTCAAAAGTATCCCAAAACTCAAGTACGATGCACCAATCAATCACCATGATGTTAAACAATCAAATACTTAAATGTACATAAAAAATAAGCTCTAAATTGTCGAGGGAAAATCACATTCTATTACCTACATCACAAGACATACCAAAATGAACACATTCCTTTCCAAAATCCAAGAAAAATATCAAACATCCCCCAAAATGGAATTAAAAATATCCAAAAACTATTTAACACCTCCCAGAACATACATGAATTTTATGGGAATTTTATGATGAAGTTTTCTATTTTTAATAAACACATTTGAAACGTGTACAAAGGATGAAGTAAACATACAGAAGAAACCAAGGGGGGTGCACTAAGTAAAAGCTTCAGTTCAAATTCCGTTGGGCTCAAAATCGTGTGGTGCAATTAGCAGAAAGAAAAAAAAGCCCAAGGAACTAAGGCTTGATGGCTCACGGTAGTCCCTAATAACCTTGGAATCAATCCTAACCGTGTGATCATACTCTGAGATCAAACCAAGGGTCTTGATGAAGGGTGTACGGTAACTACAATGGGAGTGCAAGTATATATCACCTAAGTGGTCCTACCGGAAGGTGACAAGTGTCACCGCCGGAGTGGACCGCCACCACCATCTCTTATCCTCTTCCATTATCTTTACATAAGAATCTCATGAATGCCATTTCTCAAACACCTCACCCACTCTCACGTCTCTCTTCACTCTCGCCTATATGACTTCACCGGAAAATCTACTCCGGCCGAAGAAGGCCGGTGGCCAGTGGCCGGTGGCGGCGCCACCATCTTCTCCGGCGACCTACCCCCACCAATCAAGTAAATCCAAACACAAACCCCCCCTAGAATTTCATGGCGATTCCGAATCCCAACCTACTTTCGTCAAAACCTCAACCAAATGACGGGATCGCGAGCACCAGAATCAAGATTCAACGAGTTCAAAGAAAAGTTTAAATCACGACCACAACTATGAGATAAAGGCGAAGATACTCATACCTTGACGATGACGACGCTAACGGTAAACTCACTACTTCGCTTCTTCCGTTCGCCAATTCTCTTTCTACTTCAGAATTTTCTTGTTCGCTTCTTTTTCTGCGCGAGTTCTTTGTATAAACTCTTGAAGGTTGATGAGAAATTGTTCTTATCTTCGATGCGCCGCGTCGTGTTCCGCAGTCTGTTATTGATTATGAATCGAAGATATCAAGCAAAATTCGTTGAAACTGATGAAGGATCTTGTGGACGCAGAAGTTCGCTATGGTCCGAAGTAAAGATGCAGAGTCTTTGATTGATGATGGAGATTATTATAGAGTTGATTCTAAGTTGCTCATGGTTCTTACAGGTTCGTGAATTGATGAAGATGGAGAATTCAGAGGAAAAAATCTGTTATAATTTGTTAGAGAAATCTCTGGTTTTTGTTGAATTTTGCAGGTTAGATGATGATAAAGCTTGGAGGATTGATGAAGGTTGCGGTTTACATGATTTTCAAGAATAGTATGAAATGGTGGTTTTTTAAGGCTCTGAACTGATATCGTTTTTTGCAGAGATTGAAGGTGAAGGTTGTAGTGGGTGAATTCAAGATGAAGAATGGAGGAGAGTGAAAATCTATTAAGTCTTTTCAGTAACTGTCAAAAAATTCGGTTAGGAAAAATTGTTAGTGTTAGGTTCAGTTAGGAGTGAAATGGTATCTATTAGGGAGTTTTCTTTTAATGTTTTCTGCGGTTTTTAGAACTGTTGTGTGGAGTTGTGTCATATTCATAATGAAATTCTGTGTTATATAATTTGTTGGAGAATTTTCTGGTGTAGGATTTGTCTCAACACTATTTATTTTTCTTTTTTTCAATAGATCCTGCTGCTGTTGTGGGATGATGCTCGTTATTCTCTTGATATGCCATTTGTTTTACACTTCACTGTGCTTTATTTTCCTGCTAAACTTTTGTTTAGCTGCTGATGTATTATCACTTTCTTCTGCTATCACTGCTGAAATTCACGACAGTATTTGTAGTCCCATAAACTAGTTGTCACTAAAATGTTGCACGTCCAGATTCTCTGAGCATTTCAGGCATGGGCACTCTCATGGTGTCTTCATTGATATACCTTACAGGATCTTTAGCAACCATTGGCTTCATCAGCAGCTCGAACATAACTTTATACATGCGAACATAGTCAACGCCCTCTGAATATTTCCAGGATTAGAATCCTTAAAATCAACCAATTGAGCAAGAGAGAAAAGTGTATCAATTAAAGCATAGTCCGGCCCGTCAAAAGGATCCCATACTAAAGTGTTTCTGTAGGTCCCAACTTTATCTTCTTTTGATAACTCTTTAAATTCACATATTTGTGGCAAATCCATCTTTAAGATGTTGCCTCTCTCTTGTCAAAGAACCAAACCTCTAACCACGTAATTTGGATCAAATGACCAACTTAGTAACTCACTAGGGTATTTCAAATCATAAACCAGCTTTTCAATGGTGTGGTGAGGAATTTAAAAGTGGACGTGTATTTTAAGTGGAACTTGAACGAAATGGATTCGAATATTTGCATTGGATGTTAGATTTAAGATGTGAATGAACTCTATTTTTTTTTTTTTTGGTAATTGGTTACTTGGTTTGAAATGGATATCAAAAGTGGATTATGGTTTATGATATGGCTTAGAAACATGATCTCTAAAATGGATATTTGATTTCAAAACAAGGGTAAATTGGCTTTTGAATGAATATGGTTTTGGATAAGAAAATGGGTTGTGGATAATTGATTATGAATTTGAAATAGAAATGGATAATGGATGAAATTGGTTTAGAGTTGGGTTGGATGTATCACGATGTATTATTTTGACTTTTATTGCTTAAACCCCAATCACCATCTTCAATTGATGAAAATCAACCAAGTCGCGCAGAAGATAAGAAACCATGATCCCATGCCTCAGGAGCACATGCTAATGAATGGATTAGTTATGACCTAATGGATATGCAGATGCAAAGGAAGTGTGAAGCATAAGCCACTTATTGGGTATAAATAAGAGGGCAAATTTTGAGGTATTACAGCTGCCCCTATTCAAACTTCTTGGATCCGAGAGTATGGAAACGACAGTTTCCAAATGGTCCGGATACACGGGGTTTGAATATCAAAGTGACCTGGAAATTTGCAACCTGTGGGGACAACGAAATAGAGTTGTTTATGAGGACGGCCACAGACGAACTCGAAAAGGAAGACCGACCACAGATGGGCTACCCAACAAAAGATAAAACGAGGACGGCCGCAGACGAACTCGAAAAGGAAGACCGGCCACAGACGGGCTACCCAACAAAAGAATACGAGGACGGTCGCAGACGAACTCAAAAAGGAAGACCGTCCACAGACGGGCTACCCAACAAAAGAATACGAGGACGGCCGCAGACGAACTCGAAAAGGAAGACCGGCCACAGACGGGCTACCCAACAAAAGAATACGATGACGGCCGCAGACGAACTCGAAAAGGAAGACCGGCCACAGACGGGCTACCCTACAAAAATAAAACGAGGGCGGCCGGAGACGAACTCGAAAAGGAATACCGGCCACAGACCGGCTACCCAACAAAAGAATACGAGGACGGCCGTAGACGAACTCGAAAAGGAAGACCGACCACAGACGCGCTACCCAACAAAAGATAAAACGAGGACCGCCGCAGACGAACTCAAAAAGGAAGACCGACCACAGACGGGCTACCCAACAAAAGAATACGAGGACAGCCGCAGACGAACTCGAAAGGAAGACCGGCCACAGATGGGCTACCCAACAAAAATAAAATGAGGACGGCCGCAGACGAACTCGAAAAGGAAGACCGGCCACAGACGGGCTACCCAACAAAAGAATACGAGGACGGCCGAAGACGAACTCGAAAAGAAAGACCAAGCTGAATGTGGACTTCGCTGGGGATAAAGTGAAACAAAATCTTCTGATTTATGTCATCTCTGCTGAGAAAGAGAACTGGGTTTCACGAAATAAGTCAGACGAGAACTGACTACCAGGCGAGAACTGGGTTTCACAAAATAAGTCAGACGGGAACTGACTATCAGGCGAGAACTGGATTTCACCAAATAAGTCAGACGAGAACTGACTACCAGGCGAGAACTGGATTTCACCAAATAAGTCAGACGAGAACTGACTACCAGGCGAGAATTGGATTTCACCAAATAAGTCAGACGAGAACTGACTACCAGGCGAGAACTAGATTTCACCAAATAAGTCAGACGAGAACTGACTACCAGGCGAGAACTGGATTTCACCAAATAAGTCAGACGAGAACTGACTACCAGGCGAGAACTGGATTTCACCAAATAAGTCAGACGAGAACTGACTACCAGGAGAGAACTGGATTTCACCAAATAAGTCAGACGGGAACTGACTACCAGGCGAGAACTGGATTTCACGAAATAAGTCAGATGAGAACTGACTACCAGGAGAGAACTGGATTTCACCAAACAAGTCAGACGAGAACTGACTACCAGGCGAGAACTGGATTTCACAAAATAAGTCAGACGAGAACTGACTACCAGGCGAGAACTGGATTTCACGAAATAAGTCGTCCAATTAAAGGCAAACTCCCAACAAAGAAACGATCGTGAACCGAAAAGGTGAGAGGTGAAATCGACGGACTTACAACCCACAGATAAGATGACTCCGCTGGGGAAAGGAGAAGTCTGAATAAAAGACTCTTCCGAGGTGCACAGGTAGGATGAACACATTCCTCGGCGATCTCACTGAGGATAAAACAAAATCTCCTGAGTTATGCCATCTCTGCTGAGGAAGAGAACTGGCAAAGAAAATCTCCTGAATTATGCCATCTCTGCTGAGAAAGAGAACTAGCAAAGAAAATACCCTGAGTTATGCCATCTCTGTTGAGAAAGCGAACTGGCAAAGAAAATACCCTGAATTATGCCATCTCTGCTGAGAAAGAGAACTGGCAAAGAAAGTATTAAACCTGGCCTATGCTTCGAATGCATATGTTTGAATTTTTCTATGGCGTAATGCTCCATACGAAATGGAAATGCTACGCATTTGGGAGGATGCCATGCAAATGATGCTTATGCGATGCAAAAAGGAATGCTCCAGCAAAATAAATGCTGAAAACGAAGGCAACTCCACCGGGGAAGACAAAATAAATTGTCCTCTGAGTCCAAGGACTCTGCTGAGAAGGATCACACTGGACAAATTCTTTTGCTCAACAACTTCTGCTGGAGATGAAATCCCAAAAGAATATTCACTCTACTATATAACTCTTTGAAAAAGGAAACCAAGACCTGAATCAGAAGAATGCCAAATATCCCTTGGACTTAAAACCTGCTGGGGATGTCAACCATCGCTGATCGAACCTGCTGCAAAGACTACCACCAAACTCTGCTTGGGGAGACGCATCACAAGTACTAGACCTGCTGGGGACACCACTGAACTTAACCCGCTGTTGGGGAAATGACTTCGCCCTTATCCTGTTGTTGCTGGTGAAAACACGTTTCCTGACTGGCCAAGGGGAGTAGACACCAATACTCTGCGGGGAAGACAACATCTCTGTCTCGTGAATATGCTCCACAAATCTCCTGTGGTAGCAAAACAACATCCATCCTAAAGCAATCCACTTTAGATGCTGGCTGAGGAATAATCTTGCGTACTCTGACTGGGGAGAGTGACAATCTGATTAGGATGATGAAACCTCAATGCTAGGGAGAATAACCCTGATGGGGAGGAAAGTCAACGAAACCTGCCGAGGGATATCATCGAGCTTAACCTGCTGTTGGAGGAAAGATTTTACCCTACTGGGGATTAGAGCGTGCTGTTGCTGACGGAATTACACTTCCTAACCTGCTGAGGAAAGTGAGTACCAGACTCTGTGGAGAAAATAAAGTCTTTTCAAAGACATCTAACACATCTCCTGCCGGAGATACGACCGCATTCACCTCGGAGCAATCTACTTCAAACTACTTGCTGGGGAATAATAAACTAACCATGACTTCGGCTGGGGAACACAATCCTCTGTACTCTTGATAGGGAGAATAAGTTCTGCTGAGGATAACGACCTTTCAATTCTGGGGGGAGAAACTCTACTGGGGAAAAACAAACTTGTTACCCAGACTGACCTGTCTCTATGGTCATAAACGGCCCTTTGAACTCTCCACTTGTCCCAGACCACCAGGTCTTAAAGGAAGAAATCATCTCAAGAGGATTTTATAGAAGACCGGGCATTCACACTGCCCCAGGGTCTTCAAACTATTGGAGAGATTTATCAGATCTCGATGCAACTGCCCCAGACTTCATAATCCATGCAGTAAATTACCTCGAAAGGATTTGTAATGACTTGAAAATACTCTGCCCTAGTATTATGAACTTTGAAGAGGTGTTTTCAATTAACTGTCTTCAGGAGTGGACAATTTCTCATGCTCTAGGGGTGGCCTGCCCCGAGTCTTGAAGAAACTTTGCCCCTGACTGATCTTATAGAGATTTGTCAAATCGACCTGATTGCCCCATATTAAGCGCTTGTGGAGAGATTTATTGAATCTCGGCGTAATTTCCCCAGTTTAGCTACTTCTTATCACCATTTATCGGGAACCTCTAGGCCGCGTACAGTCTCTTGGCCACATACCCCTTGACATGACTGTCCTTCGGAGTTTTCACCATCTCAACTCGGCGTGATCGAGCTTCTCAACTGATGTTCATCATGTAAGCTTCTTTGATGTCAAACGCATGCAAGCAGAAAATGTTTAACATGAGAATGACAATTCTAATGCAACACTCGTGTTAACCTAAAGTTTTATTGCAAATGTGTCGCCAAGCCTTGTGAACGAATCACTAGCTGGAATGCGACATTGATTTTTGGATGGAAAACAATACGCACATGCAATACCAACAAAAAGCTTATTAGCATAACCCATGGGAGTCAGGAACGCTATCTCGTTGAAGTGAACTTTCGGCATAAACCTTGCTTCAATTAGGACTTTTAAGGGTTGTAACGTGGCCTGGTTCGCGGTTTTGAGAAAAAGGATTTAAGGCTCAAAGTTTATCGGTGCCCACCCATTCTCCATGATGTTCTCCGGTCCTACGTTCAGCTAATCTGACACAAGCGCTCATCTCTCAAAAGGTTTCATGATCTTTAAGGAACCCATGCAACTGATGGTTTGACACCTAATGAGGTTTTGGAGCAACAATCACCCCTTTTTGTCCTTTGTGTCTGTAGCCACACGATTTTGTTCTTATCGAGGATTTTTCTTTGTAATCCTTTTCGTTTTTCACTTTCTCATTCTTTTGCTTTTTGATCCCTAATTTTTGCCTGAACTGATTCTTTTGAATCTTTAGATTTTAAAGTCCAGCGGGATGCCCTAACTTTTGCCTAAGTCGCTTGTTTTCAAGTTTCGACTTAGCGGTATTTTTTCTTCTTTTTTTTTATTCATTTTTTTTCGGAACAAATCGTGTGACACTGGCTTGTCTTGACTTTGTTGAAAGGGTTGTGACTGCCTCACTCCTTGATTGTTGATGGATAACCTATGTGGTTTCACATCTCTTGACCTCTTGACGGTGGAATAGAAGGTAATGGATCCTCAGATGCACACTCCTTTTGAAATTTGAACGCTCGGTCAAATTAATTGACGCCTACCCTGCCCCTGGGTTAAATGTGAGGGTTTTTTCGTACGAAAGAAACTCCTACTTCAAGGCTCAAAGGGGTTAACGAGGGTCTATCTCCCATTAGATCTCCAGTGTTTAGGGATTGAAACAATGCCTGTACATCCTCAACAGGGTTTTATCCGAAAGCACACAACCAAAGATTTTGCGTTTTTCCCTCATCATCCTCCCTCAAGAGTTTAGGCAAGAAAATTGGTATTGCAGTGCATATAAACATGATATGAGTGCATAAAAGTAAATTACTTCGAGAACAACACATTCATTGCATTAAAATCAACATTCAAAATACAAACAAGTTTTTTCATGCAAACACTGTTTAAACAAACAAATGAAAGCTACATATGAAACTGCGGTAAAGAACACTAATGATTGCCATTGTTGAGGAGACTTGACTCCGTCTGGACTTAATGTTTTCGACGATGCTCTTACAATTTGGATGCTTATTCCAGAAAGGAGTCTTCAATTCAAGTACAGACCTTCAGGCGTGATCGTGATGACTTTTGAGTCGATTAAGTCTTGCACCTTGTGTTGCAGAGCTTTGCAATTTTTAATCAAATGGCCAGGTGCCCCTGAATGGAATTCGCATCTTGCCCTCGCGTCCCAACCTGGTGGTATCTTTGATGGACATGGTGTGCGAGTCCTTAATTGAACCAATTGATACTTGAGTAGATCAGGCAATAACTGAGCGTATAGCATGGGAAGAACATCAAACTGTCTTTCAGGCTTCTTCTGCCTTTGTTGTCCCTTTCTAGAGCAGTTCTCTTGTTGACACTGATTCGAGCGCACAATCTTTTCAGACGCTTTTCTCTTCAGACTTGGTCGAGGCGTAGGCAGCATTTGCAGATGTGGGGATTCTAAGACCAAGGACTGCACGATATACCCCTGACTTGATGCAACTCTAGGAGAGACAATAGGGATATCCACTTCTTTTTCAGCAGCTAGAGTAGGAATGAAACCACCATGAAAGCTTACGCCGCTCGGCGTGAATTCAATCTCCCTCGAATCGACCAGGTCCTGTACGGCATGCTGAAAGGCCTTACATTTTTCCACATTATGCCCCGACGCACCAGAGTGGAAGTCACAATGGACTCTTGCGTCATAACCCGGTGGGGGAGTACCAGAGAGAGGAGCCAAAGTCCTTTTCTGTACCAGTTGCAACTGAAGGAGATGTTGGAATAGCTGAGAATATGGTACTGGTGGAGTCTCAAAATGCCTATTCTGCTTAGGCGTAAATTGTTGCTGGCGTGGAGCACGATTCTGTTGCTGTTGAGATACAGTCGGGATGGTCACAGTGGCAATCTGCTCACTTTTTGGGAGGGATCCCTTAAACAATGGAGGAGAGACAATTCTAGTCGCAGCTTCAGGCATGAGAGTATTATCTTTGCTTAGCACACCTCTCACGACCTCCATAACCAGACTCATCTGAGTCTTCAGTTGGTTGACCTCTTCCTTCAGCACTTTTTGGTCTTGAACCAAAGCTTGCATCCTCCCCATAAACTGCCCCATCTGAATCTTCATTTCGGTCATTTCTGCACGGAGTTGTTCCATGGCTATCCTATGATTATCATAGGTCGAGTAGTGGTGGCAGGTCAAGCTGGCTGTCCTGAAGATAATACCAAGTCAGAATGAGAAATCCGCTCCGGAACACCTGTTATGTATATGAGTATGAGAATGCAATGCAGAATGCCATGTTCGAATATTTCCAAGGAATCATTATGCTTTGATTCAAAATTTTTTCCTTACACTTACCACAAGAAATAGATAGAAATGCTCAGTAGCAAGTCTCAAAGTTAATATCCCTTGGACATACGAGAACATGTATGCGAAAATGATGATGCAGATGCAACAGCCATGGGATCAAGGCTTCCACAATGCTCAATACTGTTGTGCTGCTGAATGGATAAGTTCAATGGTTTGCTCGGAAGAGAATATCCGAATAACCAGAATACCAGAATAACCAGCATATCGGCATAATCAAAATACCAGAATGTCAGGGTGCCGGAATAATCAGAATACTGGAATACCAGAATATCTGCATAATCAGAATCCCAGAATACCAGGCTGATAAGTTTGCACTGATAAGAGAACCAGAATACCAGGTAAGATGAAAGTCAAGGTTACCTGCAGACCTGTAAACACCCAACCCCTCTCACATGTGGGTTCTAGAAAGCCGAGGAACCTCAGTATCCCGGGCTCTCAGGTCGAGAAATGATGATACGTTCACCATTTCTGGTTTGGCGTCATCATCAATCGAGGAGGCCTTAACTGATTCCCCTTAAAATGAAAGGTCCTTAGCTTCTGGCACTGAGGTTGAGAAGCAATAGTACATTCATCCCTCGGGGTACAGTACTATCGCTAATAGAGGAGTGCCTCCACTGATTCTCTTTCAAAAAGGATATCCTATAGCAAGTTCCCAGCATTGGGTCCTCGGATCGAGAAGTGTAATGGGTTTGCCATTTCTGGTCTGCCATTATCACAACTCGGGAGGAGTGCCGTAACTGAGTCCTCGGGAATGGTTACCAGAGTCGACGGTTCCTCGAGGGAATAACTACTGGCCTGTATAAACATACAGTAGCAGATAGCTCCTGATAGAACCTCGTCTGGCTGTGGGTCTCGTGAACAACAATATGTGGTCACCACCACGCAAGTGTCACGACTATCCACACTAATACCTATGTGTATGCTCAAGCCTGGGTAGTGGGCTTATCTCTTAGAACACCATGCCCACCAAACAGAAAAATCCAGCACAGTCCAACACAGTATAATATATGGCAACAGCAAATGAAAAGCATGTAAATGCAATAAAATAGTAAACATGCAACAATGCCATAAATAAAGCGACTAAAGTAAACAGATAAAACACCCTAAAATCGAAAACAAGCAAGCGCTAGGATTGACTCGCTTAGGGAACCAGGATCCCCAGCAGAGTCGCCAGATGTCGCTCCCGGGATTTTCATCCAAGTACAAACGCGAAAGTGGCACGGAAACAGAGTCGCCAACAATGTGTATTTATCCCAAGAGAGGGAAAGGAAACACTGCGTAAACCTGAGGGAAGGAAAAGCATGGTCTCGCGACCAAGAGAAACGGGTAAGGGAGTCGGTTACGCGAAGGGAAGGTGTTAGCACCCCACACGTCCATCGTACTCGATGGGATCCACGCTTGTTGTCTCGATCAAAGGGTGTCGTCATCTGGAGCTCCGCTGCTACTGGAAACGAGAAGGATCGAGAACAGAAAAGAACGGAGAAACGAAGAAGAAAAGAAAAAGAAGTGACTCGATAGGACGTCCTCGGAGTCCTAGGCCTACGTATTCCCTCGGGAACGGGAAAATCAGAGTCAACGTAGTTAGGACACGAACCAAAGGGGGAGGTTACTCGCCAAGACATCGTCGTCTCATGCCTACGTATCCTTAATCTAACCAGAGAGAGGAAGTCAGAGCAGTCGTAGTTCGACTTAACAAGGTCGGTGCTTTTTTTATGAGCGACGTTAAGCTCGCGTCCGGCAGTTAGGGTCGATGCCTGTTTGCGACGAGACGGAAGTAACGTGCCCTTTTCTGAAAATGAGGTTTGAAACTTAACAATCCCGAAGGATGAAAGAGGTTTGAGTTTGTTTTATGCTTTTTAGACAGAAGTGTTTTTGAAGTTGTTTGTAACTTGCATTGCACTAAAGTCTATAACGTAGGATCGAATGCGTCACATGGTCGTCCTAACAGGACGTATGCTAACACTCTAGAAAAAGGAGAGGAAGCCCCTCATTCCTCACTTCCCACATGCAAGGCTCATGCGCAATACACGTTAATTTTATTAAGTGTTTTAGAAATGTTATGAGATGAGAAGAGAAGACTCAAGTTGGAAAGAAAACACTAAAGGGAATCTAATTTGTTCCTAATGTTATCATGCAAGAGATGGCCCTAAAGTTGAGTTTAGAAGGGGGATGCTACCTATGTTAGCATGCATGAATTTCTATCCTAATGTCTCTCCTACCTCCGACTTAATCGAAAATTAAGTGGAGCTAGGAATCCTACGGGATCATGTCATCGGACAAGTAAACACAGGATGAATCAATCACAAAATGAAATAAAAGCAACTAAGGAGTAAACAGTGTCAGTTAACAATAATATCACACAATCACAATAAGAAAGAGGGAGCTTTAGCCAAGGGGTCATATCAACTGAGGCAAACGAGCTAGGTGTGGGAAATAGGGGTGCTCACCCAATGGTATCAAGAACCATGGAGAGCAGAGTAAGAAAGGGGAAGATGCGAATCAGATCACATAAGCATCAACATTGGTCAATGCGAGCTATAGACAAGGCGTGGGGGTTTGATTGTTAAACCCTCATTCCACTTGACCGACTCGATAACAAGACTAGGTAATTTTCAAAGCTTCAATCATGTAATGAGAGCTAAGAACGAATCAACCATAATGACGGGGGTCGATTGCAAACCCTACCTTCCTTCAATTGCCTCCTTGGAGGTCTTATAAGGGGAAATGGGGAATGGGATGCCTCTTCGGAGGTCTTTAGGCACAATATTAACCAAACACAATCATGGCCTCACTCGAGGGCTTTCCATACAATCCTACTTATCATGGCATTGACTATTCCTACTTCTCATGGCATTTGAAAGTATTAAAGAGAAGCGAAGAGACAAGAAGTCCTACCAAACGGATATGAATCCGTAGCAAAGCAACAAAAGCAAGTCACAAAAGCACCTATAAACAAATAGCAAACCAAGTTAGAAACAAGTTTTTATTTACAAACTGAAATGGTCAAACCACCTTTGGAATGTCTCCTTTATGCACCTTGCACAGGTGAACCAAAGACATTAGTAATGACAAGAGAGTGCATATACAACATGAAAACCTAAGTCTAATGACTATGTACATTTGAGTCACACTAGTCAAAGTGGAAGACCTAAAAGGATTATGAAATTACAAGTCAAGTTACAACTATGCTACAAGACTAATCTACTTTGAAGTTAAAGGTAAACCAACAAAAGAAAGCCATTACAAGTTAGATGAATTGGATTAAAACGTGAAAATGGACCAAGGTCAGAAGTGAAACACCTCATACGCATGCTTAAAACCAATCTCAAAGTGTCACAAAGGTTTGCATTAAACTCTCTCTCCAAAGTCAATTCATTCCATGAGCAAAATCACATTTAAACTTCTCATACAAGTATGTAAAATTGTCACTCAAGCAAGGCAAATGAAATGACATGGTAAGGCAATGTTAAAGCTCACACACCAGAGGCAAATGACCTATAAAATGTCTTAATGGAATCCCAAAAACAATCATGAACATGGCATACAAGTGGCATCAAAAGAAGTGGCCAAAGTGAAACACAAATTCAAGTTCACATACACACAAAGAAGGCATCATTTAAGGCATGTGAAATGATCAAATGCAATACTCAAGCATGTCTCAATTGTGCATCAAAATACACTTAATAATGTGCTAAAACTCATATTCAAAGTTGACTCCAAGTGCCCTCATACAAGTCCTAAACCTATCCTATCTCTATGCATGCTTACACATAATATGTTCACATTGGAAAATTTGTGAAGAATAGCAAAATGCCTTTGAAAATTATGGGTAATCTACCAATTCATTCCAAGTCCAGTAGGTAATCACATTCAAAATATAGGGTTCATATCATGCACCAAAATCCCTCAAATAATTGCAAACGTAGCACAAACGTCAATGATGATCATACAAATTAAGGCTCAAAAGATTAACTTCAAAAGTATCCCAAAACTCAAGTACGATGCACCAATCAATCACCATGATGTTAAACAATCAAATGCCTAAATGTACATAAAAAATCAGCTCCAAACTATCAAGGGAAAATCACATTCTATGACCTACATCACAAGACATACCAAAATGAACACATTCCTTTCCAAAATCCAATAAAAATATCAAACTTCCCACAAAATGGAATTAAAAATATCCAAAAATTAATTAACACCTCCCAGATTATACATGAATTTTATGGGAATTTTTTGATGAAGTTTTCTATTTTTAATAAACACATTTGAAATGTGTACAAAGGATGAAGTAAACAACACAAGAAACCAAGGGGGTTGCACTAAGTAAAAGGTTCAGTTCAAATTCCGTTGGGCTCAAAATTGTGTGGTGCAATTAGCATAAAGAAAAAAAAAGCCCAAGGAACTAAGGCTTGATGGCTCACGGTAGTCCCTCATAACCTTGGAATCAATCCTAACCGTGTGATCATACTTTGAGATCAAACCAAGGGTCTTGATGAAGGGTGTACGGTAACTACAATGGGAGTGCAAGTATATATCACCTAAGTGGTCCTAATGGACGGTGACAAGTGTCATCGCCGGAGTGGACCACCACCACCATCTCTTATCCTCTTCCATTATCTTTACATAAGAATCTCATGAATGTCATTTCTCAAACACCTCTCCCACTCTCACGTCTCTCTTCACTCTCGCCTATATGACTTCGCCGAAAAACCTACTCCGGCCGGTGGCCAGCGGCGGCGCCACCGTCTTCTCCGGCGACCTACCCCCACCAATCAAGTAAATCCAAACACAAACCCCCCCTAGAATTTCATGGCGATTCCAAATCCCAACCTACTTTCGTCAAAACCTCAACCAAATGACGGGATCGCGAGCACCAGAATCAAGATTCAACGAGTTCAAAGCAAAGCTTAAATCATGACCACACCTATGAGATAAAGGCGAAGATACTCATACCTTGACGATGACGACGCTAACGGTAAACTCACTACTTCGTTTCTTCCATTCGCCAATTCTCTTTCTACTTCTGAATTTTCTTGTTCGCTTCTTTTTCTGTGCGAGTTCTTTGTATAAAATCTTGAAGGTTGCTGAGAAATTGTTCTTATCTTTGATACGCCGCGTCGTGTTCCGCAGTCTGTTATTGATTATGAATCGAAGATATCAAGCAAAATTCGTTGAAACTGATGAAGGATCTTGTGGACGCAGAAGTTCGCTATGGTCTGAAGTGAAGATGCAGAGTCTTTGATTGATGATGGAGATTATTGTAGAGTTGATTCTAAGTTGCTCATGGTTCTTGCAGGTTCGTGAATTGATGAAGATGGAGAATTCAGAGGAAAAAATCTGTTAGAATTTGTTAGAGAAATCTCTAGTTTTTGTTGAATTTTGCAGGTTAGATGATGATAAAGCTTGGAGGATTGATGAAGGTTGCGGTTTACATGATTTTCAAGAATAGTATGAAATGGTGGTTTTTTAAGGCTCTGAACTGTTATCGTTTTTTGCAGAGGATTGAAGGTGAAGGTTGTAGTGGGTGAATTCAAGATGAAGAATGGAGGAGAGTGAAAATCTGTTAAGTCTTTTCAGTAACTATCAAAAAATTCGGTTAGGAAAAATTGTTAGTGTTAGGTTCAGTTAGGAGTGAAATGGTATCTATTAGGGAGTTTTCTTTTAATGTTTGCTGCAGTTTTTAGAACTGTTGTGTGGAGTTGTGTCATATTCATAATGAAATTATGTGTTATATATTTTGTTGGAGAATTTTCTGGTGTAGGATTTGTCTCAACACTATTTATTTTTCTTTTTTTCAATAGATCCTGCTGCTGTTGTGGGATGATGCTCGTTATTCTCTTGATATACCATTTGTTTTACACTTCACTGTGCTTTATTTTCCTGCTAAACTTTTGTTTAGCTACTGATGCATTATCACTTTCTTCTGCTATCACTGCTGATTTTCACGACAGTATTTGTAGTCCCATAAACTAGTTGTCACTAAAATGTTGCACGTCCAGATTCTCTGAGCATTTCAGGCATGGGCACTATCATGGTGTCTTCATTGATATACCTTACAGGATCTTTAACAACCATTGGCTTCATCAGCAGCTCGAACATAACTTTATACATGCGAGCATAGTCAACGCCCTCTGAATATTTCCAGGATTAGAATCCTTAAAATCAATCAATTGAGCAAGAGAGAAAAATGTATCAATTAGAGCATAGTCCGACCCATCAAAAGGATCCCATACTAAAGTGTTTCTGTAGGTCCCAACTTTATCTTCTTTTGATAACTCTTTAAATTCACATATTTGTGGCAAATCCATCTTTAAGATGTTGCCTCTCCTCTTGTCAAAGAACCGAACCTCTAACCACGTAATTTGGATCAAATGACCAACTTAGTAACTCACTAGGGTATTTCAAATCATAAACCAACTTTTCAATGGTGTGGTGAGGAATTTAAAAGTGGACGTGTATTTTAAGTGGAACTTGAACGAAATGGATTCGAATATTTGCATTGGATGTTAGATTTAAGATGTGAATGAACTCTCTTCTTCTTTTTTTTGGTAATTGGTTACTTGGTTTGAAATGGATATCAAAAGTGGATTACGGTTTATGATATGGTTTAGAAACATGATCTCTAAAATGGATATTTGATTTCAAAACGAGGGTAAAATGGCTTTTGAATGAATATGGTTTTGGATAAGAAAATGGGTTGTGGATAATTGATTATGAATTTGAAATAGAAATGGATAATGGATGAAATTGGTTTAGAGTTGGGCTGGATGTATCACGATGTATTATTTTGACTTTTATTGCTTAAACCCCAATCACCATCTTCAATTGATGAAAATCAACCAAGTCGCGTAGAAGATAAGAAACCATGATCCCATGCCTCAGGAGCACATGCTAATGAATGGATGAGTTATGACCTAATGGATATGCAGATGCAAAGGAAGTGTGAAGCATAAGCCACTTATTGGGTGTAAATAAGAGGGCAAATTTTGAGGTGTTACAGTGACTACGTTCTCCAACCGCACGAGCTACACGGGCAGGATGTCGTGGTGTACGAGGTGTTGGTGAAGTACATTAACTCCTTCCGGCTCGCTGAATGCTGGACGAAGAAGGGGTCTCCGATTTTCGAGGAGGATGGTAGCCAGAGGGTTAAGTATCATTTTATTAATACCAAGGCCCTCTTGGAGTGCAAGACTCCTGCGGAAGTCGAGAAGCTGCTTGGTAGTCTTAGTTATTTAGATTTGTTCGCACTATTCCTTTTCCTCGTATCTAACATGCTCGACTTTTGTTTGTGCAGGTGAGATTCCTCAGGCCCATGAGAGGGTTGTGAAGAATGCTCTTGCGAGGAACAAGGCTAGAGCGGCCCCCCTCAAGTCTCGATTCGCTGGTGCGCGTGCTCCCACTCCGGTTCAGTCTGCTGCGGGGACCTCTTCTCACACTTCCGCTCCTTGGGGATCTCCCCTGCCTTTGACTGAATGATCCAAGCGGCCAAGGGTTACTGACGTTGTGTATCTCAGTCGGGCCATAGAGAAAGGGAAGTTCGAGCTTCCTCCTTGCATTCTGGATAGGAGATTCTTTGAGGGGAACTCCTTGGCCGTGCCTCGGGCAGAATCTCTTCGTCTGGAAAGCATGGACCGCCCGAGCAAGAGGGCGTTGGTGGCTCAAGATACTTCTGCTTTGGTTAGAATGTTAGAGATGGTAACCGTTTATGCTGAAGGGGACTCTGCAACTGAGTCCGAACTTAATACTGCCCGGGCTACCATGGCGTCCCTCTAAGAAGAAGTCAAGAGTGCAGACGATGCTCGGAAGAAGGCTGAGGAGGAGGTGGCCAGGTTGAAGAAGGATAATTCTACGCTGGCTGCAGACGACAGAAAAGGTAAAGTTTATTCGTGAGAAAATGAAGGCTTCTCAGAGTAGACAAAAGAGTTATCATGATCGGAGACGGAAGGATCTTGAGTTTCAAGAAGGTGACCATGTATTTTTGAGAGTTACGCCGGTAACGGGTGTTGGTCGTGCATTGAAATCTAAGAAGCTTACTTCTCGATTTATTGGTCCTTACCAGATATCTGCGAGAGTGGGTGCAGTGGCGTATCGGGTGGCGTTACCGTCGAATCTGTCGAATTTGCATGATGTGTTTCATGTTTCACAGCTTCGGAAGTATGTTCCGGATCCTTCACATGTGATTCTGATGGACGAGGTTGAGGTAAGGGAGAACCTAACGGTCGAGGCTTTACCAGCTAGTATTTTGGATCGCGAGGTGAAGCGGTTGAGGGGCAAAGATATTGCACTTGTGAAAGTGGCGTGGAGAGGCGCTGCTAAGGGCAATTTGACGTGGGAGTTGGAGAGTAGGATGCGGGAGTCGTATATAGAGTTGTTCGTCTCAGGTAATATTTTCGAGGACAAAAATTTCTAAGTGGGGGAGAGTTGTAACGCCCCGATTTATTTAACCGTATTTAATTATTCCATTTATGTGAAATTTTGTGAATTGTGTGATTTATTGTGTTTCATGTTAATGCATCATGTTTGGGCATTGAGAGTTTTGTGGCATAAATGTGTCACATTTTGAACTAACTTCCACTGGTGGAAGTTAGTGTTATTTTTGGTTATGTCACGTTTTGCACTTGACTTCCACTGGTGGAAGTTAGTGAGTTTTTGACCTTTTTTTGAATTGTGTAAATTAAATGAGTTTTACCTGTTAATTGGATAATTTCTCTGATAGGTAAAATATTTGCAATAAATTATAATTTCTTTTCAACTTTTATTTCCCGAAATATATTTCATCGGTATGTTTATGTTTTATCG
The DNA here is from genome assembly GCA_022829125.1 of Lathyrus tuberosus. Taxonomy (NCBI): domain Eukaryota; kingdom Viridiplantae; phylum Streptophyta; class Magnoliopsida; order Fabales; family Fabaceae; genus Lathyrus; species Lathyrus tuberosus. The sequence continues at coordinate 1,010,118 of JALAZF010000414.1, read as the reverse complement.
CATTTTGAGAGCGTTTGGGAGATATTTGAGCTGAGGGGTATTTTGGTCTTTTTGGGGTTAGATATTTTGATTTGTTATAAAAATAGAAAAATAGTAAGAAAAGAGAGAAAGAAAGAAGAAAAAGAAAATGAGAAGAGAAAGAGAAGAGGAAAAAGAAGAAAAAGAGGAAAAACTTGTGGATTTAGGAACCGATTCAACCGACTTTTCAAACGCGAATTAATCGGGTAAGGGTGTGAAATTCGATTATCTTATGCTTGTGTATGATTATGTATGTTTTCTTGGAATGTTTGCTTGTTTTCCATAGTTTTCACTTTTAGGTCGAAACGGTAGAAATCGATAGATACCGATGTTTTTACGGACGAAAGTCGGAATAAATTGTGTAGATGTGTCGAGTAATGTTAGGCCGTGATCGAGTATGCTTGTTTTATCGAATTTGGTTGATTTTGTAAGTTTTTGCATTTTTGGAGAATTGAGAGTTTAAGATTCGGAGTGAAATCGAAAGTCGTAGAATCCACGTTTAATGGTTCCAAATCACTACTATATGTTTGGTATGAATGAGTATGTGTTTGTTTCGAAGAAAATAATTGAATCGGTCGGATTTTCGGACGAAATTGCATGAACCCGTAGGGCTGTTAGCAGAAAAATTCTGGTTTTTGCAAAACTTCAAAAATTCATAACTCTTGAACCGTAAGTCGGTTTTGACCCCCGCTCGAAGCGTTGGAAAGCTAACGAGATGTTATTTCTAGGAAAAATAGTTTTGAGGTCTGTATATGGTTCAATTATAGCAGAAAATTGAAACCGTATTGTTGTGTTAATTTTTACCGTTGTGAATGCGTGCGATTGAGGTGTTATCGTGCAATATGCTTTGGTTATATAACGTATAGCTTGTGTGTACTGTTATACGATGTGTTGTGGGTAGCCTTATGGCGTGAATCCTAGATTGTGGAAATTATTGTGAATTGTGGCCTTTTGGCAAATAAATGCATTGTTTAAATTAAATGTATATGTATGTTAATTGTGAAAGAGTTCGTTGCCGTTTGGTGTAATTGATGTGAATTGGTGTGAATGCATATGATAATATGCTTGTTGTTGTGATTTGTGGTCAATGATGAATGCATTATTTGAATTGATTTTCAATGCATGATTATCGATGTTGAAATGGTTCACATGGTTACATATATGTATGCATTGGATTGTCATGAGTCATTTATATGTCAAGCATCATGATATGCATTGTTGTGACGTCCTGAGTGACGGTTTGGTTCCAGAGGGAATCCGCTATAACATCGTGTGCCTATGTGAGGACCTAAAGCGATGGTTATAGACGATCGTGTGCCCATGTGGGGACCTAAAGCGATCGGATTGTGTGCTCATGTGGAGACCTAAAGTAATCCATAACGTCGTGTGCTCATGTGGAGACCTAAAGCGACGGGTGAACATCGTAGGCCCGACGGGGAGTTATTGAGCGATCCTCAGTAACGAGCGATGGTTCCAGTAGTTCCTGAGTGAACTGATGATGAGACATTGGAAGTCGGTACCGCATAGCATGTGCATAGAGTCGTTGTATCGGTCCCTGTGCATTTGCATAAATCATGAATTAATTGTGCATGGATTTGTGATTGTGATTGATGCGATGGAATATGTGTAATTGAATTGTGAATGATTGAAGTGCATTGGTATTTGATACGTGAAAATTGTACCGTATTGTGTTATGTTTGATTGTTGTGCAATTGTGGTGAGAATATGCCTGAATGAGTATTTTTGTGTTAATATATAATTTTACGCAATTATATTATGGTTGTTTTTCTCACCCTTCTGCTGTTTTATAATTCTCTATGAGGCATTGCATATTAGAGTTGCTGGAGGTATTCTTTTTGTGAAGCTTTGCGTCTTCATTCTTTTGTCGGTCGGCTCTGATATGTGACACCGGGTAGCTAGGGTGGCCGTTTGTGATTATTTTGTATATGTGATGATATCTTTTGGAATTGTACATGTATAACTTGATGTATGACAGACTTTTTATATGATATATGTATATATGTTATTCAGATTTTAGATTTTCCGCTTTCATTCTAATTTCTGAAAAGTGGGTGTAAGGAACTGAGTTTCCTCTGTTTGATTGCTACCCCACTGTTGCATATCTTTATGAGCAGGTGTTGTATGTTATCTGTATTTTGTTTTCTATTAATGTGACCCCTTCGGTCTATGCCGTGTTTTTCGATATACTCTGACGAAATTTTGAATTTTTCTTTTATTGCTTTAACTGTTTTGGGGTATAGATTGGGGGCGTCACATTAAGTGGTATCAGAGCCAGTCCGTGTCAGTTGTGTCTGGCATTTTGGGCGAGTTGTTGTTGTGCGACAGTTGTGTTCGGGTGAGTTGTTGTTTAACCATAGTTTCTGTTATTGGAAACGAACAGAATATGGCTAGTCGAAATGATGCTGCTTTGGCTGCTGCGATGCAAGCTATGGCACGAGCTGTGCAGGGTGCACCGAATGCTGCCGGAAATGATGAGTTCAGAAAGAATAAGCCGCCGGTCTTTAAAGGGAAACATGATCCGGATGGTGTACAAATTTGGTTGAAAGAGATTGAAAGGATTTTCAGGGTGATGGATTGTGAAGATGATCATAAGGTGAGGCTAGGTACTCATATGTACATGAAGAGGCTGATGACTGGTGGGTCGGTACTCGTCAGGTGTTGGAAGCTGCGGAGGAAGAATAGATCACTTGGGAAGTGTTTAGCCGAGAGTTTCTAAGGAAGTATTTTCCCGAGGATGTCCGAGGAAAGAAAGAGATCGAGTTTTTGGAGTTAAAACAAGGTAATATGTCTGTTGTTGACTATACTGCTAAATTTGTGGAACTTGTGCAGTTTTATCCTCATTATGCGGAGGCAACTGCTGAATTTTCTAAGTGTGTGAAGTATGAAAGTGGATTGCATCCTGAAATTAAGCAGGCTATCGGTTATCAGAGGATTCAAAGGTTTGCTGATTTGGTGGAGTTGAAAAAGCAGTTGAATGACTTATTGGAAAAGAGGTTTGTGAGACCAAGTGTTTCTCCTTGGGGTGCTCCAGTTTTGTTGGTGAAAAAGAAAGATGGGAGTATGCGATTATGTATTGATTATCGCCAGTTGAATAAGGTGACGATTAAGAATAAGTATCCTCTTCCGAGAATTGATGATTTGATGGACCAGTTGGTAGGTGCTTGTGTGTTTAGTAAGATTGACTTGAGGTCAGGGTATCATCAGATTAGGGTGAAAGAGGAAGATATTCAGAAGACGGCTTTTAGGACACGTTACGGTCATTATGAATATTCTGTGATGCCGTTCGGGGTTTCTAATGCGCCAGGTGTGTTTATGGAGTACATGAATCGTATTTTCCACGAGCATTTGGATCGTTTTGTTGTTGTGTTTATTGATGATATCTTAATTTATTCTAAGTCTCGGGAGGAGCACGCGGAGCATTTGCGTATTGTTTTGCAGGTTTTGAAAGAAAGAAAGTTTTTTGCCAAATTGTCCAAGTGTGAGTTCTGGTTGTCAGAGGTGAGTTTTCTTGGACACGTGATTTCAGGTAATGGTATTTCTGTGGATCCATCTAAAGTAGAACCAGTTCTACAATGGGAGGCTCCGAGATCCGTTACTGAAATTCGAACCTTTTTGGGTTTGGCCGGATATTATCGAAGGTTCATTGAAGGTTTTTCTAAGCTAGCACTTCCTCTGACCCAGTTGACTTGTAAAGGGCAAACGTTCATTTGGGATATTCGGTGCGAGGAAAGTTTTAATGAGCTGAAGAGAAGATTGACGACAGCTCCGATTTTGATTTTGCCGAATCTTACTGAACTGTTTGTGGTTTATTGTGATGTGTCTTTGATTGGTCTAGGTGTTGTTCTGATGCAAGAAGGTAAGGTTGTGGCTTATGCTTCGAGGCAGTTGAGAGTGCATGAGAAAAATTACCCTACTCATGATCTTGAATTAGCGGCTGTGGTTTTTGTGTTGAAGATTTGGAGGCATTATCTCTATGGTGCAAGATTCGAAGTCTTTAGTGATCACAAAAGTTTGAAATATTTGTTTGATCAGAAAGAATTGAACATGAGGCAACGTAGATGGTTGGAGTTTTTGAAGGACTACGACTTTGGCTTGAATTACCATCCTGGTAAAGCTAATGTGGTAGCCGATGCGTTGAGTCGGAAATCGTTACATATGTCCGCTTTAATGGTTAAGGAGTGGGAGCTTTTGGAAGCTTTTAGGGATTTGAGTTTGGTATGTGAGGTGACGTCGGATAGCGTGAGGCTTGGAATGTTGAAAGTCACTAATGAATTTTTATTGACGGTTAGTGAAAAACAAAAGTTGGATGTGAAATTTGTGGACTTGATGACGGTGGGAGAGGAAAGTGTGAATGAGGACTTTAAAGTGGATGTTAATGGTGTTTTGAGGTTCCGAGGTAGAATTTGCATTCCTGATGATGCGGAGTTGAAAAGAATGATTTTGGAGGAAGGACACCAGAGTAATTTGAGTATACATCCGGGAGCGAATAAGATGTACCAAGATTTGAAGAAGATTTTCTGGTGGTCTGGTTTGAAAAGAGATGTGGCTCAGTTTGTGTATGCATGTTTGACTTGTCAGAAGTCGAAGGTGGAACATCTGAGGCCAAGTGGTTTGTTGCAACCGTTGGATATTCCGGAGTGGAAATAGGATAGCATTTCTATGGACTTTGTGACAGGGTTGGCAAATACTCAGCGAGGGCATAATGCTATTTGGGTGATTGTGGATAGGCTGACTAAATCGGCGCATTTCATTCCGATTGACATCAGTTTTTCTTTGGAGAGGTTAGCTGAGATTTATATCAGTGTGATTGTGAAGTTACATGGTGTTCAATTGAGTATTGTTTCAAATCGTGATCCGAGGTTTACTTCGAGATTTTGGGAAAGTTTACAGAAGGCTTTGGGTTCTAGATTGAGGTTGAGTTCGGCTTATCATCCGCAGACGGATGGTCAGACCGAAAGAACCATTCAGTTGTTGGAAGATTTGTTGAGGGCTTGTGTTCTTGAACAAGGGGGTGCGTGGGATAGTTATCTTGCATTGGTTGAATTCACGTATAATAATAGTTTCCATTCTAGTATTGGAATGGCACCTTTTGAGGCTTTATATGGACGGAGATGTCGAACACCGTTGTGTTGGCACGAATCTGGTGAAAGTTTGGTGGTTGGACCGGAGTTGGTGCAACAGACGACAGAAAAGGTAAAGTTTATTCGTGAGAAAATGAAGGCTTCTCAGAGTAGACAAAAGAGTTATCATGATCGGAGACGGAAGGATCTTGAGTTTCAAGAAGGTGACCATGTATTTTTGAGAGTTACGCCGGTAACGGGTGTTGGTCGTGCATTGAAATCTAAGAAGCTTACTTCTCGATTTATTGGTCCTTACCAGATATCTGCGAGAGTGGGTGCAGTGGCGTATCGGGTGGCGTTACCGCCGAATCTGTCGAATTTGCATGATGTGTTTCATGTTTCACAGCTTCGGAAGTATGTTTCGGATCCTTCACATGTGATTCTGATAGACGAGGTTGAGGTAAGGGAGAACCTAACGGTCGAGGCTTTACCAGCTAGTATTTTGGATCGCGAGGTGAAGCGGTTGAGGGGCAAAGATATTGCACTTGTGAAAGTGGCGTGGGGAGGCGCTGCTGAGGGCAATTTGACGTGGGAGTTGGAGAGTAGGATGCGGGAGTCGTATCCAGAGTTGTTCGTTTCAGGTAATATTTTCGAGGACGAAAATTTCTAAGTGGGGGAGAGTTGTAACGCCCCGATTTATTTAACCGTATTTAATTATTCCATTTATGTGAAATTTTGTGAATTGTGTGATTTATTGTGTTTCATGTTAATGCATCATGTTTGGGCATTGAGAGTTTTGTGGCATAAATGTGTCACATTTTGAACTAACTTCCACTGGTGGAAGTTAGTGTTATTTTTGGTTATGTCACGTTTTGCACTTGACTTCCACTGGTGGAAGTTAGTGAGTTTTTGGCCTTTTTTTGAATTGTGTAAATTAAATGAGTTTTACCTGTTAATTGGATAATTTCTCTGATAGGTAAAATATTTGCAATAAATTATAATTTCTTTTCAACTTTTATTTCCCGAAATATATTTCATCGGTATGTTTATGTTTTATCGTATTTTGAGAGCGTTTGGGAGATATTTGAGTTGAGGGGTATTTTGGTCTTTTTGGGGTTAGATATTTTGATTTGTTATAAAAATAGAAAAGTAGTAAGAAAAGAGAGAAAGAAAGAAGAAAAAGAAAAGGAGAAGAGAAAGAGAAGAGGAAAAAGAAGAAAAAGAGGAAAAACTTGTGGATTTAGGAACCGATTCAACCGATTTTTCAAACGCGAATTAATTGGGTAAGGGTGTGAAACTCGATTATCTTATGCTTGTGTATGATTATGTATGTTTTCTTGGAATGTTTGCTTGTTTTCCATAGTTTTCACTTTTAGGTCGAAACGGTAGAAATCGATAGAAACCGATGTTTTTACGGACGAAAGTCGGAATAAATTGTGGAGATGTGTCGAGTAATGTTAGGCCGTGATCGAGTATGCTTGTTTTATCGAATTTGGTTGATTTTGTAAGTTTTTGCATTTTTGGAGAATTGAGAGTTTAAGATTCGGAGTGAAATCGAAAGTCGTAGAATCCACGTTTAATGGTTCCAAATCACTACTATATGTTTGGTATGAATGAGTATGTGTTTGTTTCGAAGAAAATAATTGAATCGGTCGGATTTTCGGACGAAATTGCATGAACCCGTAGGGCTGTTAGCAGAAAAATTCTGGTTTTTGTAAAACTTCAAAAATTCATAACTCTTGAACCGTAATTCGGTTTTGACCCCCGCTCGAAGCGTTGGAAAGCTAACTAGATGTTATTTCTAGGAAAAATAGTTTTGAGGTCTGTATATGGTTCAATTATAGCAGAAAATTGAAACCGTATTGTTGTGTTAATTTTTACCGTCGTGAATGCGTGCGATTGAGGTGTTATCTTGCAATATGCTTTGGTTATATAACGTACAGCTTGTGTGTACTGTTATACGATGTGTGTGGGTAGCCTTATGGCGTGAATCCTAGATTGTGGAAATTATTGTGAATTGTGGCCTTTTGGCAAATAAATGCATTGTTTAAATTAAATCTATATGCATGTTAATTGTGAAAGAGTTCGTTGCCGTTTGGTGTAATTGATGTGAATTGGTGTGAATGCATATGATAATATGCTTGTTGTTGTGATTTGTGGTCAATGATGAATGCATTGTTTGAATTGATTTTCAATGCATGATTATCGATGTTGAAATGGTTCACATGGTTGCATATATGTATGCATTGGATTGTCATGAGTCATTTGTATGCCAAGCATCATGATATGCATTGTTGTGACGTCCTGAGTGACGGTTTGGTTCCAGAGGGAATCCGCTATAACATCATATGCCTATGTGAGGATCTAAAGCGATGGTTATAGACGATCGTGTGCCCATGTGGGGACCTAAAGCGATCGGATTGTGTGCTCATGTGGAGACCTAAAGCAATCCATAACGTCGGGTGCTCATGTGGAGACCTAAAGCGACGGGTGAACATCGTAGGCTCGACGGGGAGTTATTGAGCAATCCTCAGTAACGAACGATGGTTCCAGTAGTTCCTGAGTGAACTGATGATGAGACATTGGAAGTCGGTACCGCATAGCATGTGCATAGAGTCGTTGTGTCGGTCCCTGTGCATTTGCATAAATCATGAATTAATTGTGCATGGATTTGTGATTGTGATTGATGAGATGGAATATGTGTAATTGAATTGTGAATGATTGAAGTGCAGTGGTATTTGATACGTGAAAATTGTACCGTATTGTGTTATGTTTGATTGTTGTGCAATTGTGGTGAGAATATGCCTGAATGAGTATTTTTGTGTTAATTTATAATTTTACGCAATTATATTATGGTTGTTTTTCTCACTCTTCTGCTGTTTTATAATGTTCTATGAGGCATTGCAGATTAGAGTTGCTGGAGGTATTCTTTTTGTGAAGCTTTGCATCTTCATTTTTTTGTCGGTCGGCTCTGATATTTGACACCGGGTAGCTAGGGTGGCCGTTTGTGATTATTTTGTATATGTGATGATATCTTTTGGAATTGTACATGTATAACTTGATGTATGACAGACTTTTTATATGATATATGTATATATGTTATTCAGATTTTAGATTTTCCGCTGCATTCTAATTTCTGAAAAGTGGGTGTAAGGAACTGAGTTTCCTCTGTTTGATTGCTACCCCACTATTGCATATCTTTATGAGCAGGTGTTGTATGTTATCTGTATTTTGTTTTCTATTGATGTGACCCCTTCGGTCCATGCCGTGTTTTTAGATATACTCTGACGAAATTTTGAATTTTTCTTTTATTGCTTTAACTGTTTTGGGGTATAGATTGGGGGCGTCACAGGCTGGACGTCCAGCGAAGGCTGGTCGTTGTTGTGGTCAGCAGGGTTAGGGGAAGGAGAAGTTGTGGCCCCGTCCCTCAGAAAACGGGCATCTCGGAGAAGAGATGATGGGCCGTCAATGCCAGTCTTATTAACGGGGAGGACAACGGTTTGGAGAGCACCTTTGGTGTGATCTTGAGAGGCCATGATGATGATCTTGAAAATTTGCTTTGATCTTCGGTTTTCAGGGAAAGAAAGATGGGGAGAACAATGTTCCCACAGACGACGCCACTGATCGTGAAGGCTGGATCAGATCTTGTAGAAGTGGGCCACCAAGTACGTCTGAGGTGCTGGTCGTATGAAGAGGAGGATGAGGTGTACCTGCGAGGCACTCCGACGCTCAAGTAAGAAAGGGTCAAAGAAAAGGGGCAAGTACAAAGTATGAGTTCGTAGGGTGAATATTGGATACCTGACCCTCTCAAGCGAGAGGGTTTATATAGAGCTCCCAGCGCGTGGCCAACGGTCCTATTTTCGGGGCGAAATAATCGTTTTCCCGAAGAATATGTAACTACCCAAACTAGCCGTTATGTCGGGCAGTGTGCCCGAAACTAGCCGTTATGTCGGGCATAAACGTAGTTTCGGGCACATGCACTCAACTATTCGGGGAGTGGATAAGCCGTGCGTAACGGGCAACATTTCCGGGGAGGAGCGATGTAGTTCCTGCTCGGTTGGAGGGGCAGAAAGGTAACTTTTGCCCCTTTGTGGATTCGACTTAGGCAATTTGGGCCGTTCTGGAGCAGAAGTGGATTGGGTCATATCTAGCCATTGGTCCAGTCCAGAACACCATTCACCTAGAAATTAGAAATGTATTTCCAAACGTAACGCTTATTTAAAAAATCATATTAATGTAAGCAACGTGGAAGGAAATAAACAAACTTTATTTTAAATTTCAACTTTGACTCTTTTTGATGTGATAAAGCATAAGAATGATGTTTTTGACAATGAAATGATGTTTTTTAAAAGAGTTTTGAGAGAAAATGGTCATGATCACGAGGAAGAAAACATGCAAGGTCCTCTTTTATTAAATTTTTCACAATTTTGAAAATGCACTTTCAAAATTATTATTAACATGCAAATGTGACATTTTTTTAAATTTCCGTTTTAAAATTGGAAAGTATACATCCAAATTTGACATTGAATTATTTCCGTACTACATTAAAAATAAATAGTATGTCTCACGTAATTCATATTTTTATGTAAAAAAAAATGTTTGAAAATATATTTACAAATTTTTAAAAAGATTTTTAAATTTTTATAAGATGTTTCTCCACCGGTTAGTGTGGGAGAAACAATCCTAATTGATGACCGAAGAATTTGACATTTTGTGATGAGTCTAATCAAATTCAGTTGATGAGTCTATAGAAACTAACCGACCCAAAATATTGGCACACCATTGTGTTTCTCCCTTGAACAATGATTAACTGATTGACTCCAAAGTATTAACACTTTTAAACTCTGCTAAAGATGAGGTCATTTTGGTAATTCAGAAGTAGCACACTATCCTAACAACCCCGGTGCCACAGCTACGACTAACACCGTCTGGACCACCATGTCGATGTCCTCCGCCATCGTTTTCGGCGGAGCAACCGCCTTAAAACCACCAACATTTCCTCAAAAACACCGTGGCGTAGTCGCCAACTTCTGCTCACCCAAACTCAACCTCACACGTTCTGTATTTCAGAAGAGAATCCAATATCCCAATGGCTCAACCTCTTTCCGTTCCCTTATCCGCCTCCGCGTTTCTTCCAACGACGCACAGTTCAACTCAGCTCCCGACAACAACAGCCAACAACAACCGAGTTTCACCGAGTTCATCACTTCTGAGCGAGTCAAAGTGGTGGCCATGCTCGCCCTCGCTCTAGCTCTCTGCAACGCCGATCGTGTAGTCATGTCCGTTGCTATGGTTCCTTTATCGCTCGCCAACGGTTGGGGCCGCGCTTTCTCTGGAATCATCCAGGTCTGTCAATGTGTTTCCTCCTCACATACACACTCACGCACACCAAATGTTTGATTAATTGACTATGCTATTGTTGTTGTTAATTGATCATTTGGTGGCTTTTGATGCAGTCTTCGTTTCTGTGGGGATATCTGATTTCGCCTATAGGTGGAGGAATATTGGTGGATAAGTACGGTGGCAAAGTGGTCATGGCTTGGGGTGTGACACTGTGGTCACTTGCTACTTTTCTTACTCCATGGGCTGCAGAGACCTCTCTTTTGACTCTACTTGCTGTCCGTGCTTTGCTCGGTGTGGCTGAAGGAGTGGCTCTTCCTTCCATGAATAACATGGTGGCCAGGTATTCAAACTTTGACTAATGATAGGACTAGGGATTTAGAGATGAGTCTAGCCAGCGTGTATTTTGCATTTTCATGGATTAATGGAGGTCCCACTTTTAAACTGTGAAAGATGTGAAGTGATCCTCATTAAAGCAGGACTAAGGTTAAGGAATGAATATATTGTCTTGGTTTCAGGCGGTATTGATTTTGATTGGGGACATTAAAGGCACAGGTGTGTAGTAGTTAGTGATTCTCCATATATGCACCAAAAATGTGTCTGCAAATGGTTTTTTCCCTTGACCTGGTTTCAGGTGGTTGTTTGTTTGACAGATCACATCTCGGATGGTCCATAGTAGTCACTCGAGCTCTAAGCCCGAAAGGCGAAAGAGCTAAAAGTAGGACTAGGGTTTAGACGGGTATATCCTAGACAATCCAGGTTGGTTTGCACAGTTGTAAAGTTAGAAATGGTAACTGGAAGTCTCAGTATAGTTTCTGATTGTTTTGACCTTATATCTTATTTGTGTTTTTATTATGTATGAAGTTGATGGAGCCAGAAAGGGTTGAAAGTTGGAATTGATAATGGATAATGTTTGGTTGTTCTGTTTAGATGGTTTCCTCAAACTGAACGGGCAAGGGCTGTTGGCATTTCGATGGCTGGCTTTCAGCTTGGATGTGCGATAGGGCTCACACTTTCTCCCATTCTCATGTCGCAAGGCGGTATATTTGGTCCATTTGTGATTTTCGGTTTGTCTGGGTTTCTTTGGGTGTTGGTATGGTTGTCAGCAACATCGAGCACTCCTGACCGAAGTCCTCAAATATCAAAATATGAGCTGGAGTATATACTGAATAAAAGACAACAGTCTTTTCCGGTGGAGGCAAATAAAGTTAAAGTTATCCCTCCTTTCAGACGCTTGCTTTCAAAGATGCCAACATGGTCTCTAATTGTCGCAAATGCCATGCATAGCTGGGTAATGTTTCATTTATAGCACCTGCTTAGTGTTTTGCTGCCCATGTTGACTATAGTTGTTGACAATAGTCCAAATTGATAGCAGACTACCATTTGTTATTGCTGCATACCCGAGTCACTGCAACTCACAGAATACAGAAAACACGAATTAAAATTCACAAATACTGGAACAACAGTATATTCTGAAAATAAAAGATATCTGCAAAAGGATGAATATCCTAATGCCCACAAGGCCAAGTTTCTATAGAGAACAATATTCTCTGTCCATAACTAACACAAATGATTTCCAAAAATGCCATTGCTCTCTCCCCTCACCCCTCATTCCCTTTATAACTGACTCCCACTACACTGTTTAATTTCCCTTTCACTCTCTGCCACGTGGATAGTCCTAATAAACCCACTCTTCTATTTCCTATTCCTTCTAGTTCTAGCTCAATCCCATTGGATACTAGGCTAGGGATTTGCAGCTGTGCTAACAGCTCATTTGGCCCACATCTATCATATGGGGTCCTAACAGTTATGACACAACTGAATTCACTTATCTTATTGCATGAAGTAGTACCCGCCTTTAATACCATATTTTGAATAAAAAATTATAATGCATGTTTCTTAAATGTGACACACAAGTCTGTATCACACTGTTGCAATTATTATTCATGCAAAATCATGTTTGTTTTCCTTTATAACTTTATTTTTTTTATTATTTCACAGGGTTTTTTTGTTGTTCTTTCTTGGATGCCAATATACTTCAACTCAGTAAGGCTAATTATATATAACTTTGTGATTGACATGTATCAAGCAATAGATATATTTAGACATCAATGCATAAACCGTGTATAAATGAAATCCCATTATAGGTATATCGCGTGGATCTCAGGCAGGCGGCGTGGTTTAGTGCCGTTCCATGGGTTGTGATGGCTATCATGACTTACCTTGCCGGCTTTTGGTCAGATATGATGATACAAAGGGGTACAAGTGTTACTTTGACTCGTAAGATTATGCAGGTATGTCACACCCACATTGGGAAAAAATGAGAGTCTATGGACTGCAAATTTATCCCTTGATTAGAGGAATTGTGAGATTATCAGTTATGAGCTTTATCTGATTTTGTTAAAATATAATATTTCTTTTACTGCTGTAATGTTATGAGTTGCGACAAACTGTAGGAAGAGTATCTTTTAGTAGAATTTGAGATAGAGACCAACCTTATAGTGACTATAAATGGATCTGGAACTGTATGACTACAATGAGTGCTTATTTATGCATAAATACCAGCTTTGTCACTATCTCAATTCTTAACTTCTTTCAACATCGTTTTTCTTTCCTAATCTGTCAAGCTTTTAATTGTCTTTGCTTACAATATCATCTTTTAAGTCAGAGCATTGAGAAATTAGCAGTTAAAAGTATCAGCTTGCCCTGCTGTTGGGTGGCTTAAAGCAATGTGAATTAAGTGCTTCCAAAACATGAAAGCACTTGGTTGTGCATTTTAAAATAGGGATAATATGTTAAAATTTTAATGTTTTGGTTTTTGACAAAATACAGTGATGTCTTTTTGTTCATGTAACCAATTCCACTCACTAGGATGATAAGGCTTGATTTGTTATTGTTCTGGTCTTCAGTACTTATATTACAGTTTGGCTTTGATTCTTCTCACTGTATATTAGTTTTAATGGATAATGCTAATTCTGCTCTTTTACTGCAGTCCATTGGTTTTGTTGGTCCTGGAGTTAGCCTCATTGGTTTAGCAACAGCAAGAAACCCTTCGATTGCTTCTGCTTGGCTTACATTAGCCTTTGGCTCAAAATCTTTCGGTCACTCTGGTTTTCTTGTGAACTTTCAGGTCTCTGATTTCAGTCATGTAAAAGATACATACATATATATTTGTTTAGAAGTATTGTAACTAATTTATATTCGTTTTATTTTTTATAACAGGATATCGCACCACAGTACTCTGGTGTTTTACATGGTATGATAATAATTTCTACTTTATCTTGTAAACCTCCTGATACTGTATAGAAATTTTTTGTTCAAAACACATTTATTGTCATTTAAAAAATATTTTTCATCAGTAAATTCCTTTGAAATTGCTTTGAGCTTGTATAATTTATTCTATCTCTTTGTGGCAGCTGGCATCTATTTAATCTGATAGTTATATTTTTGGTCTAGAATTTGATAATTCCATTCCCATCTCTTTGCGGCAGCTGGTATCTAATAAGCTGGAGAGTTTCTATGTTGGACTTTTGAACCTATTTGAATATAATTGGCCAAGCTGTAACCCTTCATGGAATTTTATGAAACTTGGGAAAGTAAAACACGTTGGAATTTACCTATTGGAGTTTACTATTAAATTAAACAGGATTCTTATTGCTTGGTAGTGGCATGTATGACTATGTATAGGTAAACTAGGGGAAATATGTGCAAAATTTTGCAAGAGTTGAGAAAATACCCGTCCTTGTACCTAGATTAAGATTTCTTACACAGTACTTTTTTGATTTCTTGTAGGAATGGCAAATACTGCTGGAACACTTGCTGCTATAATTGGAACAGTTGGAGCTGGCATTTTTGTTGAGTTAGTTGGTTCGTTCCGAGGATTTCTGCTGCTTACATCACTCTTATATTTTCTTGCCGCCCTCTTCTACTGCCTATTCTCTACAGGAGAAAGAGTAAATTTTGACGATCCTGGTGAGCACGTATAGTATGTTTACCTTTAAACTTGAAAATTTATCTAGAATTTACTCGAGGAATTCTAGTCTTGGATTTGTATATAATACTTCATTCTTGGGGTTATGCGAATAGTTAGATTTACTCAACAACTTCTGAAGAATCTCTTTCTCTCTCTCTCTCTCTCTCTTTTATTTTTTTAAACGAAAAAAAGAATTTATTGGATGCATCAATCATGAATTTTTTGGTAACATGAATAATTCATATTAAAAGATAAAGCCATGTCGTTTTCTGTGACATTCAATTTTGACGCATTTACACATGTTTGTATGATAAGGATTTGCTCTCTTGCATCTCATCTCATAATAAGCAAACCCCTAATATGCTGTGCATTTGCCTAGTTCTTTTCAAAATCATGTAAAATTTAAAATATAGATTAAAAGATAAAAAAAATATTTGAGGAAAGTATTTAAAATTATAAAAACAATTACAAAATTAGTATACACAATCATCTCAAATACAAATTAAAACTAAAAGGGATAAATAGTCATTTTGGTCCTTGAATATGCGAGGAGTTGTTATTAAAATTTTGGTCCTTGAATATATTAAAATTGCTAATATATTCCAAATGTCTCCTTTGTTTGCAATTTTATAGACTAAATTGACTTATAAAAACACATTTGAAGTCCAAAATGATTACAAAAGACACATTAAAGGGCTAAAATTACCAACTAAAAAGGCACTTGATGATGTGTTTGTAATTTCATTACATTTATGTATTATAATGACAACGATTCATCAAAATAAATATTTACCCAAATTAAGAAAAAAATATTTAAAAAATATGAAGATAATATGCATAATTAAGTGGAATTAAGAAGTTAAGAAGGCTTTTTAACCTCGTCACCTTCTACTCTATTTATAAGATGTCCAGAACGCCCACTAGATTTCATATGTTATGTCTATCATTTTCTAAATATGTTTGCCAAGCACTTCCTAGTTCCTATATTAAAAAAAACTGAAACATTAAATTTTATTCTTTCCATGTGCTAAATGTTTCTTGAGAGATTTAATAGCCTCATGATGCGCATCAACACACACATACATGTATGTTTTACTTGAGATTCTTGTTATTATGTTGTAAAACTACTTTACATCGGTTTCTACTTCACATTGTAATAGTTATTTGATTCCTGTTCATTTGTAAATTGCTGATGAAATGCGTCTCTAACTCCTGTACAGTTGGCTGAAGAGTACCGGAAGCTAAATAGAGTACTACTGTACAGTTCAATTACTTGTACATGAGAGGAGATTAAGTTTAGTGTGACAGATGGTTTTCATTTTCTAACTGTCATGTTCTGTTGTATAAGAGACACCAACCATCCGCGGGGTGTAAAATTGATGTATAGTTTTTTTGCTCATATGCATTGAGGGTCTCTTCTACATGCATTTGATCTTTTTGGTGTTCTAACATGTTGGAGAATGTATTGAAAATATAAAGAACAAGGAAACATATGGATATGTGGTGGTATAAGGTGCACCTCTTTTAAAGGAGTGCAGCGATGTGTACCTTAAATGTTCACTTCTATATCCCCACTCCCTTATCCCCTTTTTTTCCAATCTTTCCAGAATCTTTCGCATACTAAGAATCAATTGCAATTGCAAGTTGGAGGAAAGATGTGGTGTTTTCAGTGATTATGATGGTGTTGGAAGAAAAGTGAATTGTGTATAGTTTGATGTAGCTTTTCGAATCTGGAGGCAATAATGGGCTGATTCAGAGACAGTGGTGCGGTTTGGTCTTGTTGCTTTCTGGGGAATATGAACTTATCCTTCGTTTTGTTACTGTCTTGGAAAATTCAACCTCAAGTGGATATTTGATTCTATTTTTGAAATGCATAAAATTGATTTTAGAAATGTATAATTAATTTTAAAATATTTTTGTTGTTACTTATTTAGTAGAAATAATCGTCTTTAGAATTCATTTTAATCTAGAGCAAAAATTTTAAACATTTGACTTTTCAATTGTTTTAACCTCAAATTATTGCTCAGTATAAATGAATGTATTTAAATATAAATTATTTTACATACAATGGATTTTTAATTAATTTTTTATTTTACAAAATTACTCTTTCTGTTTCAAAATGACTGCTGTTTTAGGGTAAAATTTTTGTTTCAAATTGACAGGCGTTCTCACTTTTCAATGTAGTAATAATTGCTATTTTTTCAATTATATCATATAATTATTACTCTGTACACTATTTTTAATACATTAATAAGATTAATTTAGTAAAAGTGCAATATCTTATGACAATATCATTGCATTTCTTGATCTGTGTGCAAAAATCTTAAACGGCTGTCATTTTGAAACGGATGGAGTATTTTTTATCACTGTAAATTAAATATTTGTTAGGAATTTTATGATATGGGAAGCTCCCAAGTGATGGGAGGGTTTGGGTATCTTTATTAATGTTACAATAAAAGGTCTAAGAGTGCGTGCTTTTCATATTACATCTGGTATTATTTATGATTTATTGAATAATTAATAAAATTATATAATTGATTAAATATATTAATTTTTCAATGAATCTAAAAAGTTATTATTTTTTCCTTATAAATAAAATCAAGGAGTATAATATTTCAATAATTAGGATTGGTCAATATTATGTGCTATTGCTATCAATAATTTGAAGCTATTTATATTGTTGTCAAATTTTATATAATTCTTTTTGGAAGAACTAGGGAATTTCTTATTATATCCTATAGATTGGAAAATCTTCCTATGAAAAATCGAAATTGTCTCTCAAATTTTGAAGATACATCTTTAGACGCATTTTATTTTAAATAAAAACATTAACTGATTCAGAGATGCATTTTCGAAATATTTTAAAACATACACCATGCATTCCAATCTGAAAGACATTTTACATGTTTATTGTTTCGGAGATGTATCTCTGTTTAGGGTTTATGAAGATACATCTCCGTACCTTATCAGAACAGTTCAAGTTATGTTTGTTTTATGGATTACGGAAATGAAAGTGATGATTTATAAATGCTAAGTACCCTGTTATGTCATGAGATTTAAACCATACATTCGACATACAAAAAATGACAAATATAAATTCAGATGGTCCAAAAAAGACATATAAATAAAGTCGAAATACACGATAAAGTAGAATGAAGTGAATATAAAATACAATCTATATTGTATCCAAAGTACAACTATTATATACTATTGCGTATGCCGGACTACAGTTCCTCTGACTCCTCGACGTCCACTACCCCCGTTCTTCGACACTGTCTCTGATACATCAGTGGCTCTCGTGCCTCCGTCATAATGACATCCAAGACCTGCCTCACCTCAGACCTATTAGGGAAGATACCTCTGTCAATGCCTGCCTGCACAATCTCCACTATGCGACAACATCTAGAAAATACATCATGAGCATGATCTAACTGTGTCTGCTCCTCCTCTAGTATCTCCTAATGAGCTACCCTCGATAGATCTCCTAGAACAACCTGCACCATATACGAGTGTGACACCATGAAGAACCACCTGATGGTCAACATAGCTCCAATCACTCTCAACTATGGTACTCCGTGCCTCTTTCGGTACCAGATGACCCTGATAATCATCAAACATGGCATTCATTTCTCTTCGTGTCGTAGCAGGAGAAACAGAGACAACATAGTGTTTGGGAATGGTCTGAGTGTACCCGAACTGCCACACCACGCACTCAAGCAGATGAGGCGCAGTGGGACATGATCCGTAAGCCAACCATACTGAGTACAACACTATGTTGTCAAATGGTCGCGTCTCACGGTGACCGGCATAGCTGTTGAAGTGCATGTCCTCAGCAACTAAGCCTCTTATTCGTTGAAATTTGGAAGATATAGGAAGAGGGTTTTAGAAGGAAAATGGTGGAATGAAGAAGAATGGTGGAGCTTAATGGTGGAGTTTGGAAGATGATTCAAGAGGAGGTTTATGGAATTTTAAGGTTTGATTTAATGGAGGTGAGAAAGAAACTTGAAGATGGTTTGTGTAGTTTTCGTGTGGTTTTCATTATGTACCATTGCTGAATTTTTCTTTGCTCTATGTAGAGATTTGTTCATTGAGTGTGAGTGTGTGAGATCCACTTTTTTTGAAAGATTTTTTTGTGTGCAAATGATGGTGAATGAAAAAAGTGTGATTGTTTGATATGCGTGAACTTTCTTTGTGGATAGAATGAGTGAAAGTTTCAAGTTTGTTAGAGAATTTCATGTATGTAAATGATGCATGTTCATGATGCAATGAAATAAAAGCTTAAAACTTTGTCCTTTATGTGCAAACTATGGACTTTTGATTAAATAAAAAATGTATGATTTGTATGATGGTACAAATTATGTAATTGAAGGTACAAGAAACACAAGAAATGAGGGGTTTGAATTAGGTTTCAAGTATGACAACTTTTTGTTTTATTATTTTTTTATTACTACGCTACATGTCATGTAGCTATTGGTTGGAGTTTAGTTGGTAGAAGGGATCATGTACATGATCCCCATAGTACTCACCATAAATCTGCGCCTCCATACCCGTTGATTTGCATCCAATGACCATGATTGATTGGTCACTTGATTAAATAAAGACCATCTGATCAAGATCAGATGGCCCAATGCATGGTTCCTTTGTTTTCTCTGATTTTTGGCCATTGTGGATTTGTGCTTTGGGCTTTAGACACATTACTAGCTTATACCCCTTTGTTGTTTCATACCCCTTTTTGTTTTTAAGTTGCTTTTGGGCCTTAAGCCCATTTATTTTTATTTGCACCCTTTTTTTACTTTTTATTCTTGTTTTTATTTTAAATTTAATTTGTTTAAATTAATTTAATATGTGTATAAAAAAATAGAGTAATCAAAGAATTAAAAAACAGTTAAAATCTTTTCTAACAAAAATCAAGATGCTTGATCAACAAGTCATTTTCAAAAAACATATTATCACTCTTTTGTCAAATTCAAAACTGTTTCGTAATCAAATCATTTCATATGTCTCGAATCAAATACTTGATCAACATCAAGTTCTTTTCGACTTAATCCAAAACATTTCGAAATCCTTTTCATAATTAAATAGGTTGAAAAAGGATTGGTTTAGACGTAAATATCCTCTCTTTTCCCCGAGTATTCGAATGCTAGCCATAATTAGTTTTCTTTTTGAATAATCTTTTTCCATTCAAAACACAATAATTAAATGAAACTAGTTCTCTTTTTAGTGGATGAAAAATCATTAGTTTGGAAGTAATATCATCTTTTTCCCTAAGTATTTGAATGCTACCCGTAATTAGCTTGTTGAATACTTGTCTTCCATTAAAGATTTACGACTTAATTCGCCTCACAAATTTCATTATTAATTTGGATGAAAAATGATTGGTCTGGACGTAATATACTTTCTTTTCCCCTACTATTTGAATGTTTTCCGTAATTAGCTTGTTATTCAAATAACTCGTCATCCACCCAAAAACAAACTCAACAAATCAAACTATCATTTTCCCACCTCAGAGCGACCACACAATTTTCAAAAATGAACAATGTTTTATCCATTCTTCCGCAATACAAACAAACGCTTAAGCCTTTCATGCGCGAGCATACAAGCAACGTTTAACCGATAGAATGCAATCAAACATAATCCATTCTACCGCGATACAAACAAACACTTAAGCATCCCATGCGCGAGCATACAAGCAATGTTTAACCGCTAGAATGCGGCCTAAACATCGTTAACTAAGATCAACCAACACATATGTGGTTTTCTACTAAGAACTACGTAGCTTTGAGTTTCCCATCGCACCCGAGGATACATAAGAGCGAGATTCAACGTCTCGTCAAACACCCTAATAAAACAAAAAAGCTTTTTTTAGTCCTTTTATTTTTTTAAACTTTTAATAACTAAAAGAAACAAACGAAAGCTAACACTCTTATTCGCAAAACTAACTAAACAGTTCATGTTGAGTACAAGGGATGTAAGGGGTGCTAATATCTCCTCCTCGTGTAACTGACTCCCAAGCCCAAAATTGGTTGCGACGATCATTTTTTCTTTAAGAGTTTTATCGATATTTTCTCTTTCCTTTTGAAATAATAAACTTCAGTGGCGACTCTATTATTATTTCGAGTGTGCAAACACTAGGGTATTTTTCGCGCCGCGACAACTTCATAATTGTATGTAAAACTATATAAAAATTTACTATGTATCATTGAAAATATATATTATGTATTAATTTGTACATTAAATTATAATTAATTTACTATTTTTTTTCACATATTTATATAAAATATAGGCTTAACTGCAGTTTTGACTGAAGAAAAATTGTGAATAAACAAAGTAAATAGGGTGGATAAAAAGTAAAATAAAATTTCCGTTAAAATACATCCTTCCGAATAGTTATGAGTAAATGGTTGATTAATTTATTGATTACTTCGTGTAGTGTAAAGCTATTGTTCGTCAAAAATATATTAATCACGCGCGTGACAAGAACGACAACACCTCTACTCATTCCATATGAACACAATCTTCAATGAGAGAACCATCTACCTATAATTATAACTATAATAGAACATAAGATTATAGAGAACACGAACCAGTAATCCTATTTGACTAGGATTTAAAAAAAAAATGTAAATGAGCGAATATAACATCAGTATAACTATTTTATTTATAGAACCAATATCATGCACACCATAACTTATAATGTAATTTGGTTCTTTGATTCACATTGTTGCACTCTAAAAGTGCACCACCGAATCAAAAAATAAATATTATTCATTCGTATAATGTCTCGTTTATGCATCCTTATGTATATGTCCTTATAGGCTATTGTAACATTGGCAATATTATTAAACAACCTATTTAATATTACAAATAGTTAGTGATATCTAGCAACACATCACATATACTCAAGTAGCGTGAAAATCATGTGATCTCACATAACCTTTCTGTGATATTGATCATGTGTATAATTATCCATTTTTTGTTACATCATTATTGAACACAAAACATAATATATGTCACCTTGATATAGTCCAATATTATATTTTTTGATATCCAAGTATACTTAGTAACAACAAGTAAGCTCAATAATCCATATTGACTTATTTCAACATGACTATGTATTTTACAATTATATTTGATCAAATGACTCATAGATATTACTCTCGCACATGTAGATGAGAAAATTTCATTTAGGTCGTTAATGCCCCTCTGAATGACTGATAGAGTACCTAGCTAAGTGACTTAATACCTGTCGTATCACATATGAAATTTGACAATACTAAAGTGATCAACTCCTCATATAATGACTTTAGTGGTTTTAGGTCTAAGGGTGACATACACTGTTATAATTATGAGAATAACTTATGACACTTACATAACACACTATGTAGTATTCGTATGGTGGATCAATCCTGAAATTCTGGCATACAGATACCAGATGTCGAGACAGATGTCACAACACTGGGTTCAAGACAGTTTGAACACTCATAAATATATAGAAAAATAAATTATAGAAAGATAAATAACAGTAGTATTTGTTAACCCAGTTCGGTGCAACGTCACCTACACCTGGGGGCTACCAAGTCAGGAAGGGAATTCACTATGACAGTATTAGTTCAAAGCTAAACTTCCCCCATTTACAACTTATCACCTAATCACTACCTTGTGCAACTTCTACCTAGACACCCTCTAGATATGAGATCCCCCTCTCACTTCCTATCAATCACAAACCAGTGATAATTCAACAACAACTCAAAATAGAAGTACCAACCCTTCCAAGTACAATATTTAGTTTTGCTTAAAAGCTTTAACTAAGAACAATACACTCTTGCTTAAAATCTTATGCGTGCACAATTAACAATTAATAATCAGTCAAGTCAATGCATAAAAAATGATACAAGAGTGACATACAAAGAAAACACACTAAACCCTAAAGAGACTCCAATGCACGGCTAATCCTTATTCTTAAAAATCCATACTTTCTTTAGGTTTAGAAAATCCCTTTAAATAAACATCACAACTGCATGGTCTTAGGCTCGCAAATCACCAGGAATCAACTTTAAATCAATTGCATAATATCCTACACAATAATAGGAACAAAATAGAAAGTTTTCTAAAAAGGCTTCAAGATCCTTTTTACGAAATACATGCCAAACTGTCAAAATAGACGTTCCCAAAATATCCTCTCTTGGATAACAATAACGTGTGAATTAAAACACACTAAAAACTCACACTTAAAATACCAAAACAATCATGCCCTAACTTTCTGGTATAACATGTCCTGACACATGTCACAACATCATGTTGAACATAATGTCTGACTCTCATAGCAGAACACCTGGCTTAATATCTTGCTGACAACATGGTTTACCAAAATGTTGCCAATCCAAAAACCACAGAACTTACAATCTCCCCCTTTGGTAAATTTTGGCTGAAACAACCTTAGAACAAATTAGGAGTATACACAACGGAATCACAAACAACACAAGCTACATGAAACCATGTAAGCTTTGTACAAACTGCAACTTTGCAGCAATAGACCAGACATGTTCATAACTCCCCTTGCCACACATAAACTATACTCCCCCTAAGGGGAAAACCCAAATCACAAGAAAAACAAAATATTAACTATCCAAGTTCACACATCCCTCTCAAGGGAAAAACCAAAATCACAAGAAAATAGCACAAGCTAACCAAACATCACCAAACAGTAGCAACAACTAACTCCCCCTGAATTACATAGCTTATGAATTCAGCAAAGAATAACTAGACATAATGTCAAGACATCTAGTCTGACATCACAGAGCAACCAAAAGCACAACACTACCAACACTCCCTCTGAAGATCACAACCTACTGCAGAGAAAAGTAGATTCTCCCAGACACAACAAATGGAATAACGTTAGAACATATAGAATGACATCCCAACATCACCAACACAAACCTCTCAGCAACACAAAAAAAAACCCTAAGAATGTAATGATCATGTCTATGCTCCATACCCTGAGACCTTCTCCCTCTCACAGTATCAACATTATCATCACCACTACTACTCCCCCATTTTAGCCACATATTTGACACCAGTTTTCTTCTTTTCCTTGTATCCTGCATAATCAAGGCTAATTGCCATAATTCTTTAACAATGCAAATTCCTTGTTCACCTCTTAGTTTCTCAAACTAGTTTGCATCTAAAGCTTTAGTGAAAATACCAGCCAATTGCTTCTCAGTGGCTACATGCTCAAGAATAACCACTTTGTCTTCAACAAGATCCCCGATAAAGTGATGACGAATGTCAGTATTTTTTGTCCTACTATGTTAACAGGATTCTTGGATATGTTGATAGCACTCAAGTTGTCACAGTACAATGTCATGACATCTTACTTGATATTGTACTCCTTCAGGATCTACTCCATCCAAAGTAGCTGAGAATAGTTGCTTCCTGCTACAATATAATCAGCCTCAGCAGTGGATAAAGACACACTATTCTGCTTCTTACTGAACCAAGAGATAAAGTTGTTTCCCAAGAAACTTCCACCAGATGTGTTTTTCCTATCATCATCACTACCTTCCCAATCAACATCATAATATCCAACCAACATGGCATCAGAACCATATGAGTACAACATTCCATAGTCACAAGAATCGTTGACATACTTTAGAATTCACTTTACTTGATTAATGTGACTAATTTTGGGCTCAACTTGATACCTATCTTAAACCCCAATAGCAAATGTGATATCAGGTCTGCTAGCAGTCATATATAATAGACTTCTTATCATGTTTCTGTAAAGACTTTGATCCACACTAATCCCATTTTCATCTTTAGAAAGCTTCAAATGAGTAGGTGCAGGAGTCCTTTTGTGACTGGCCTTTTCCATGCCAAACTTCTTTACTATGTTCTTGGCATACTTGCTTTGAGATATGAAAATAGAATCTTCCATTTTTCTAACTTGAAGGCCAAGAAAATAAGTCAATTCTCCTACTAAACTCATCTCAAATTCATACTGCATCTGTTTGACAAAATGCTAGACCATCTGGTCTGACATCCCACCAAAGACAATGTCATCTACATATATCTGAGCAATCATGAGCTTGCCATCCATTTATTTAACAAACAAAGTCTTGTCTATTCCTCATTTTCTGTACCCATTTGTGACCAGGAATTTTGCCAGCCTTTCATACCAAGCCCTAATGGCTTGCTTTAAACCATAAAGAGCCTTCTTCGGTTTGTACACATGATTTGGAAAATTGGGATCCACAAATCCTTTTGGCTGTTCAATATAAACCTCCTATTGTAAGAACCCATTCAAGAAGGCACTCTTTACAGCCATCTGAAACAGCTTGAATTTGAGCAAACATGTTACCCCTAGTAAGAGTCTTATAGATTCAAGACGAGCAACTGGAGCAAAGGTCTCATCAAAGTCAACACATTCTATTTGAGTGTACTCTTGAGCCACAAGTCTGGCCTTGTTCCTAGTAACCACTCCATTTTCATCAGATTTATTCTTATAGACCCACATAGTGCCAATGACATTTGTTCCCTCAGGTCTAGGAACTAAATCCCAAACTTCATTCCTTTTAAACTACTCTAATTCTTCTTGCATTGCATTGATCCAAAACTCATCAGTTAGAGCTTCTTTCACATTTTTAGGCTCAATCTTTGAAACAAAACAAGCATTGGATATCACCTCCCTTGATCTTGTAATAATCCCTTCATTAGGATTTCCTATTATGAGTTCTTTGGGATGATCCTTCTGAATTCTGATAGAGGGCCCTTTATTTGCCTGATTTTAATCATCTTTTACAATGACAGGATCATTGTTGATGTCATTATCAACATCATTTTCTTCTGTGACAGTCACCTGAGGTGATATTTCAACATCATCTTCAACATCTATATGCTTCTCTAGAGTTGAGTCATCTATCACAATATTAATAGATTCCATCATTGTCTTGGTTCTTGTGTTAAATACTCTATAGGCTCTGCTATTTGTGGAGTAGCCTAGGAATATCCCTTCATCACTTTTGGGATCCATTTTCCTTCTTTGTTCACGATCAGCCAGAATATAACATTTGCTTCTGAAGACATGGAAGTACTTGACAATATGGTTTCTTCCCTTCCATAATTCATAAAGAGTAGTTGAAGTACCAATTCTCAAGGTAACTCTATTATGAATATAACAAGCAGTATTAATTGTTTCAGCCCAAAAATGATATGGCAGGTGCTTAGCATGGAGCATGACCCTAGAAGATTCTTGAAGAGTCCTATTTTTTCTCTCAACTACTCCATTTTGCTGAGGAGTGATGGGAGAGGAAAACTCATGACTGATGCCTTCAGAAGAGAAAAATCAGCAAACTTGCTATTTTCAAATTCCTTTCCATGATCACTTCCAATTCTGACAATTTTGCTTTCCTTTTCCCTTTGAAGCTTTTGTCATAATCCCTCAAATACTTCAAAGACATCTGATTTTTCTCTGATGAAATGCACCCAGGTGAATCTTGAAAAATCATCAACAACCACATAAGCATACCTCTTTCCACCAAGGCTCTTAACTTCCATGAGACCCATTAAATCCATGTGAAGAAGTTCAAACACTCTTGAAGTAGTCAGATTTTACACCTTGGGATGAAACATCTTGGTTTATTTTCCAATTTGGCACTCACCACAAATTTTTCCTTCCTTTATCCTGAGCTTGGGAATTCCTCTAATAGCTTCTGCTGATACAATCTTCTTCATCCCTTTCAGATGTAAATGACCAAGTTTTTGGTGCCATAGTTGAACTTCATATTCTTTAGACAATATGCATATAAGAGAACTCTTTGTTGAATGAGGTGTCCACAAGTAACATTTGTCTTTAGATCTGACTCCTCTCATCAGAACTTCATCCTTCTCATTAGTGACCACACATTCAGACTTAGTGAAGTTGACTTTCAACCCTTGATCACACAACATACTTATGCTTATCAAGTTGGCAGTCAATCCTTTTACAAGAAACACATTCTCAAGACTAGGAGATCCTGCACAAGATAATTTTCCAACTCCTTGAATTTCTTCTTTTGCACCATCCCCAAAAGTGACATAACTAGTAGAGTGTGACCTAATGTTGACCAGGAAGTTATCTATACCAGTCATGTGTCTAGAACACCCACTATTAAAGTACCAATCTTCTCTGGCAGAAGCTCTCAGAGAAGTATGAGCAATAAGTGATTTGATAGTTTCTTTGGGAACCAACTTCTTTGTATTCTTCATCGCTTTATGATTACCCTTGGGCTGAACACAAGACCTAGGATATCCATACAGTCTGAAACAGAAAGGTTTGATATGGCCAAATCTACCATAGTAATGACATCTCCACTACTGGGCCTTGCTTCCCTTTTTACCAAACTGATACCTGTCGTGATGTTGAGACAATTGTTCTGACATCCTTTACTCTTTCACCCTCCCAATTGGAATAAGTTTTGTAGCCTTAAGGTCTTCTTTCAGGGTTTGATTATTAAACCCCATGCCTCTTAAGTCACCAACCCTTTGTCCAACTTGAAGAATTTTGTCTAATATGTTAGAACCATTATTCAGAAATTCTTATAGACTTGGTCATATTTTCAAGTTTGGAGGTCAACATGGTCACCTCATCCTGCAGACTATAGATGTTGGACAAATACTCTTCCTTTTCACACTGAAGTTGAGAGATAGTTTCCTGTTGTTTTTCACTTTTAATGCACAAATTTTTGTAGGCAACAACTAGTTCAACATAAGAAGTATCTTCATCACAGGACTCTACATCAGATGCCCATCTTCCAGTTAAAGTAGTTGCACATTTTTCTATTTCATTATCACTTTCACTTTCCTCTTCAGGCCACAAGGTAGCCAACCCCTTAGGTTGTTTCTTCAGATAAGTGGGACATCATGTTTTAATGTGCCAAAACCCTTCACCTTCATGACAATGAACCCCTCTATTATGATTGGTACTTTCTTCAATTCTTACTCTTCTTTGAGAGTCATAGTTCCTACTGGAGTCAGGACTGATGTTCTGGACATTAGGTCTTGACTTCCTCTCCATTCTGTTCAACACTTGATTGAACTGTCTTCCTAGTAACACAATGGCATTGGACATACCTTCATTCGTATCAAGTTCATTTTCTTCCTCTTCATCTCCTGAGTAAGAAACAAAAGCAATGTTTTGTTCTTCTTTTCAGTTCTGTCATTAATGGTCAATTCAAAGGTTTTGGGATTCTTCAATGGCTGTGACCTTCATGTCAAATTTCTTAGGGAGATACCTAAGAATCTTCCTAACCAGCTTTTCTTCTGATATCTTTTCTCCCAAGGCACTGAAGGCATTGGCTATTTAAAGAATATTCATGTGAAAGTCATGGATACTTTCATCTTCCTTCATCTTAATATTTTCAAATTTGGTAGTGAGCAGCTGAAGTCTAGACATCTTTACTTTAGATGTGCCTTCATGAGTTGTCTTGAGAATTTCCCAAACATACTTAGCCACAGTACAAGTGTTGATCAACCTAAACATGTTCTTGTTAACACCATTGAATAAAGCATTCCTCGGTCTAGTCCTCTTCAGGTTTCAAAGATTCCTTCCCATCTTTATCTTTAGCCACAGGATGTTCCCAACCCTTGATGACAGCTTTCCAAATTTTGCTATCCATGGATTTTAAGAAAGCCACCATGCGTGATTTCCAATAGTCATAGTTGATTCCATCCAAGATAGGTGGTCTATTCACATTCCCTCCTCCTTCCTTGTCCATAGCGCCAGGAAAAAACAAAAATCCCTGGAGCTCACCCAAAAACAAAACAGGGTGACCTGCTCTGATGCCAATTGAAAATTCTAGCACGCAGATACCAGATGTCGAGATAGATGTCACAACACTGGGATCAAGACAGTTTGAACACTCACAAATATGCAGACAAATAAATGACAGAAAGATAAATAACACCAGTAGTTGTTAACCTAGTTTGGTGCAACGTCGCCTACATCTGGGGGCTACCAAACCGGGAAGAAAATTCACTATGACACTATTAGTTCAAAGGTAAACTCCCCCGTTTACAACTTATCACCTAACCACTACCTTGTACAACTTATACCTAGACACCCTCTAGATATGAGATCCCCTTCTCACTTCCCATATCAGTCACAAACCAGTGACAATTCAACAATAACTCAAAATAGAAGTACCAACCATTCCAAGTACAATACTTAGTTTTGCTTAAAGGCTTTAACTAAGGACAATACACTCTTGCTTAAAAGCTTATGAGTGAACAATTAACAATTAATAATCAGTCAACTCAATGCATCAAAAACGATACAAGAGTGACATACAAAGAAAACACACTAAACCCTAAAGAGACTCCAATGCACGGCTAATGCTTATTCTTGAAAATCCACACTTTCTTTAGGTTTAGAAAATCCCTTTAAATAAACATCACAAGTGTGTGGGCTTGGGCTCGCAAATCACCAGGAATCAGCTTTAAATCAATTGCATAATATCCTGCACAATAATAGGAACAAAATAGAAAGTTTCCTAAAAAGACTCCACGATCCTTTTTACGAAATACATGCCAATCTGCCAAAACAGGCGTTCCTAAAATATCCTCCCTTTGATAACAATAACGTGTGAATTAAAACACACTCAAAACTCACACTTAAAATACCAAAATAGTCATGCCCCAACTTTCTGGTATAACATGTCCTGACACATGTCACAACATCATACTGAACATGATGTCTGACTCTCATAGCAGAACATTTGGCTTAACATCTTGTTGACAACATGTTTTACCAAAATGTTGCCAATCCAAAAACCACATAACTTACAAATCCAATATAAATATTACTGTAGATATTTATACACATGCGAAAAGTGATTTCTCATATCCATTTCTTGTGAGATATCATAATGAATCTGCTCACATAATTGAATATATGCATTACTGTTACCTCATTTGGCGATAAAACTTTACTACCGATACTTTAAGAAAAATCCTTATATTTAATGAGGTCTAACATATTAGTTGTACTTAATCTTTTACTAAACAAATTAACTATTCAAGAATTTATTACTTTAAAATAAACATAATAAAGAATTTTTTTCACAATTACAAGTTCTAAGTTAAAAAATAAAACCATTGGCTTTTAACGATTACACTGAAAATCTCCTATTAACACTAGAGATAATCGAGCATGTACCTAATACTCATAGATCTAATATGATCAACATGCTTGTGCTGAGTAAGAGTCTTTGTAAGTGGATCAACAACATTGTCAATTGTTAGTACTTTACATATATTCGCATACCCTCTTTATGTTATCTTGCAAATGAGGTTATATCATCTAAGTATGTGTTTGGATTGATGGCAAGATCTAGAATCCTTATTTTGTGCATTCACAATTGTTATCAGAATAAAGATCAATGGAATCTATAATAGTAGGAGTTGTACCAAGTTTACTAGTTAAGTTCTTTATACAAATAACTCATTTTGGTGTGTTTTAGACCAAATATACTCGACCCTTGTTATAGATTCATCAGTTGTTTCTTCCTAGAATTCTTTCAGCTTTAAAAACTACCATTTAGATAAATCCACTACTACGAAAAACCCATTTAACAACGGTTGGGAATGACATATAATGACGCGGGCGAGGGCGTTGTTTTGTAGATTGTTGTCGTATATATGATACTTACAACGACGACCTTGTATGCGTTGTAATAAACAGGAAAGCGCGCTAACTATCACAACGGTTTTACATTACACCGTTGTAATAATTATAATTGTCCTCAGTTCGATTCCCAGTAACACAATTTTGATATTTATTTTTTGCTGGACAACGTGCCAGATATTATAACGGTTAGGAAATATAACCGTCGTTAAAGTTTCTGCAAAATTAACAAATATCATCCTGCTTTTATAATTAATCCCATTTTTTTACCTGTATTATTATTCTCCATATCTCAGCACAGCAAAAAAATACAATTCACATTTTGTGATACAGTTTTCATAATAATATTAATCGTATCATATTCATAATATCACATATACCAGATTACAGTTTATCAGAACAAACAACCTACATAAATAAAATATCACATATACCATATTACAGTTTACACACATTACATAACTTCACATAATTGTAACTTGGTGTATTGGTATCTTGTCTCTTGGTGTCTTGTCTCCTGGCCTGGTGTCTTGTCTCCTGGCCTGGTGTACCTATGATTTCAAATAATTATACTTGTCAGTAAAAATACTTCTAAACTATAACATACAATTAATATATTATGAATAAATAATAAATTATGTACTTGTTAATTTTCCCATATGCCTTCTTCATGATCAAGTCGTATAGCATGCACGACATATCCATCAACTTCATCATATGAGGTAGGAACTTGTGTTGTGTAAGAAGGTGTGGACGGAATATCAAGACTTTCATCACTAAGAGGAATGTATTTTCCTTGGAGAAAGATTGACCATTTCCCCGATTTGTCCGATGGATCGGAAACATAGAAAACTTGTTTTGCTTGAGAAGCCATGATGAATGGTTCTGTATTAAAAGATGCCTTGCCAAGGTCGACCCGGGTGAATCCTAAGTCATCAATGTCTACAACATTACTATTATTGGGAACCCACTTGCATTTAAATAAAGCCACTTTGAAAATAACATAATCAATCTCCCAAATCTCATCAATGACACCATAAAACGCGGTAGTTGCCAATACCGGATTCTTATCTTTCGAACTAGAGAAATACATCGATTCGGCTTCAACCATAACCCCACTATTTTGCATTGTACTACGATCATCTTTTGATTTTGTATAAAAGGTATAATGACCAATGTCGTATGCACTCCAGGTAATGACACAAAATTTTGGCCCGTACGACAACCATCTAAGTATCTCGGATGCACTAGGATCATTCGATACACTTTTATTAAACCAATCCATGAATCTATTGTTATGCTCTATCAACAACAACTTGTCATTCATTCGGGGATATTTTGTCTTCATAAGTCTTTTGTGAGTATCTATGAAAGGTTGAACCTCATCTATATTATTCAATATATAGAAATGTGATTGAATAACTACATCCCGAGCCATTGACCTAACATTTAGACCTTGAATACCTCTTCCGTCTGTGTCAGCATGACGAGACTTTGGAATTCCTATAGAATCTGCATCCGACAAATAGTTTGTACAAAACTCAACAGCTTCTTCTGTGATGTACCTTTCAACAATCAAAGCTTCCGGTCGGTGATGATTCTTCGTATATCCTTTAAAGATCTTCATATATCGCTTTATTGGATACATCCACCTTAAATAAACTGGACCACAAATTCTGATTTCTCTTACGAGATGAACAAGTAAGTGAACCATAATGTCAAAAAATGATGGCGGAAAATACATCTCCAATTGACACAAGATTATGGCAGCCTCATCTTCTAATTCATCCAATTTTTTGAAATCAAGAACTTTATTACATATGGCATTGAAGAATAAACACAGTCTCGTTATAGTTACTCTCACATTTTTTGGAAGGATCCCACGGATAGCCACTGGTAGCAGTTGTTGCATCAATACATGACAATCATGAGATTTTAAACCAATTAACTTGAGATCTTTCATTGATACAAGTTTCTTGATGTTTGATGAGTAATCTTGCGGAACTTTAATACCTTGCAAACACTCGCAGAACATCTTCTTTTCCTTTTTAGATAGAGTGTGACATGCTGGAGGCAGATAAGTTCTTTTTCCTTTCTCTATTGGAGCCAACTGTTTTCGCATACCCATCTTTTCCATATCAAGATGGGAAGTCTTACTATCTTTAGTCTTGCCCGGAATGTTTAGAAGTGTGCCAATCAAACTATCACACACATTTTTCTCCACGTGCATCACATAAAGACAATGTCTAACATCAAGACTTGACCAATATGGAAGATCAAAGAAGATGAACCTCTTTTCCTCTCTTACCACCTTTTTCTTTTTCTCTCTTCCCACCTTTTTCTTTTTCTCTCTTCCCAAGGACAACATTAATGTATTCCTGCTGTTGATAAACTTCATCCCCGGTTAAAGGTTTAGCAGCCTCACCAAACTCTTGCTCTCCATTAAAAGCCTTTCGCAATCTACGATAAGGATGACCCGATTTTAGAAATTTTCGATGCCCAAGGTAAACGGTATTTTTTCCAAACTCAAGTTGGTGATAACAAGTATCATCTTCACATATAGGACACGCTTTATGTCCTTTGACATTGTATCCCGCCAAGTTACCATAAGCTGGAAAGTCGTTAATTGTGCAAAATAACATTGCACGCATATTAAACTTTTCCCCAGAATATGCATCATCAACTTCAACGCCTTAATCCCACAAGAGTCGTAAATCATCAATTAATGGACTAAGATAAACATCTGTGTCGTTACCTGGTTGTCGTGGTCCAGAAATCATCATACTTAACAGTATATACTTGCGCTTCATGCACAACCAAGGAGATAGGTTGTAAATAATGAGAAGAACAGGCCATGAAGTATGATTAATGCTCATATTACCAAAGGGGTTCATTCCATCGGTGGCAAGCCCAAGCCTAAGATTTCTTGGCTCGACTCCAAAATCCGGAAACAACGAATCTATTTTCTTCCATTGCAAAGAATCAGCTACATGGCGAATGTTTCTATCACGAATCCTTTCATCTGCACGCCATCTAAGATTCTTTGCGTCATTCGAATTAGAAAAAAGTCTCTTTAATCGTGAAAGTATTGGCAAGTACCATAACACTTTAGCAGGAGGATGCTTCCTACTAACATTGTCATAGTGATCATTGTCATCACCATTGCTAGCCTTCAGCTTGTAACGCGACACACCACATTTCGGACATTGAAACAAGTCTTCATACTCTTTCCGGTATAATATGAAATCATTAGGGCAAGCATGTATCTTGATATACTCCAGACCCAATGGACACAATATCTTCTTGGCCTCATAGGAACGATCCTGCAATTTGTTATCTTCTGGTAACATATGCTGTAGCAATTCAAGTAATTCCGTAAAACTTTTATCCGACCATCCATTTTGCCTTCAGATTAAACAACTTTAACACCGCCGACAATCGTGTGAACTCTGTGCATCTCGTATATAAATGGGTGTCTTTATCACGACATAAATTTTCATAAATATGAGCATTCATAAAAGAAGATTCCCCAATATCACGGAACATATCCTCTAGGTGATCTTCCATATATTCATCTTCCTCCACTCTTTGACTTTGTGACGCCCGACTTTCCTTATTATCCACCTCACCATGCCACGTCCATATTATATAATTTTGACATATACCATCAAAACAAAGGTGATTGTGTATTTCTTTCTTTGTACCCTTTTTGATATTAGCGCAAACAACACAAGGACAATAAAAGATACCATCATTGCCGAGAAGATGTTTATCAGCGTATTCAAGGAATTCACAAACTCCGTTATCATAAACCGGATCTAATCTATTGGCTTTCATCCAACGACGATCCATTACAACTTCTGAAATTTATACATGTATAATAATGTGAATGACACACCAAAATCTAATCCAAAAACTCAAGCATATGCATATACAATATGAACAAAGAAAAAATCAATGAAGATGTACTCTCATACTAAACGTAAAGCATATGAAACATCTCATTCTGACTTGAGCATATACAATATGAACAAAGAAAAAAGGAATGAAGATGTTGAAGAGAACCTTACTTCGAAGCTGAAGAAGCAAATGAATGATGAAGACGGTCAATATTTGAGCATAAACCAAGAAAAAAGGAATGAAGATGTTGAAGAGAACCTTACTTCGAAGCTGGAGAAGCAAATGAATGATGAAGACGGTCAATATTTGAGCATAAACCAAGAAAAAAGGAATGAAGATGTTGAAGAGTACCTTATTTGAGCAATATTTGAGCTCCAAATGAATGGATATGAAGAGGGTAAAGGTTAGGGCGTCTCTGGCTCACTTGTTCGATTAGGGCGTCTTATTAAAGAAATACACAATAAGTCATGTTTTAATTTATCAGTAAACCTTTTAATCTCGGTTGGAAAAACAAACCGTCGTGGAATCTTAAGTGATACACGCTAAATGTATCCTAAAAAAAGGAAAAAATGTGTTGCAGGGAATCGAAGCTTGTTACATTTCATTTATTACTACGGTTGTTTATCTTAACCGTTGTAAAATAATTTACAATTTAATTTTAAAATAATGGACTTAATTGTCACACGCTAAATGTACTCTAAAAAATAGAAAAAATGTAGTTGCAGGGAATCGAAGCTAGATACATTTTATTTATTACTACGGTGGTTTCACTCAACCGTCATTAAATGACTCAGCTTTTACATGGGCGAGAAATTTTTAACCTATTACAACGGCATAAAAGGATGCGTTGTAAGCCTGACGTTGTTATTTTAGCGTTTTGTAGTAGTGATCAATAACTATATTGCGATTTGAACTCCTTTTTATATGTATGAAATCTTGTATCCCTATAACTTTTTACATCAAGTTCTTCCTGATCTCCATATCCCAAAAATGAATCTTTAGTTATTCTTAAGTACTTAAGGATATTCTTGACAATAACGACCACCATCGAAATTAGGTTGGTATATGCTCGTTCAGTGGCGAATCTAGACATTTTAGTTAGTGGGGGCAAAAAATAATTTATATATAGATTAAAAAGATTGCATTTTTTTTACAAAATACATACTATAAATAAAATCAAAAATCAAAATGTATACAAGCTTTTATAAATTATAGTTGTCCTATAAGAGATTTAATATTTTAAAGTTTTCAATAATTTTTTCATAGTCAACACCGTCAAAATGTTCATTATATTACCAAATTTTAATTTTCTTTTATAGCATATTAAAAATTTATACTTAAGAAAATATAATACAAATAAATTAATTATGTGATACTATAAAAAATACGAGTATATGTATATAGGTTTAATAGTTAAAAATTAAATTTAAACTAAAAAGCGTACTAATATGCTAAATATTAATTTTGAGTAACTGCACATATAAATAAATAATAATTGATATAAAGAAAAAAATAATCGATGTTTTACTAAAAATTTTAAATTTTAAATATTGAAAGAGAGTGATAGAAAAATAACAATTTATATTACAATGTTGATATAAAATAATAAAAGGATCCTAAATAATTATAGAAAGTAAAATATTAAAATTAAGAGAAATATTAAATACAAATTAAGAAATAAACATTTAATTAATAAAAAGTTGAAAAAGTTAAAAGTTGAATTTGAATAAATAAATGTGTAGGTGGATAAATCTAGAAAATTTAATGGGGCTAGAAAAAATTAGTAGCGTTATTAAATGAATTTTTTTATTTCTTGTGTGGGGGCTTGAGTCCCCAATGTCATGAAGGTAGATCCACCTCTGTGCTCGTTATGCTCAAGACATACAAGACATTTGATCGAGTACACAATAAGGTATACAAGATAGATATAGCTGAAGATGCATATGGAGTATTATTCATGTAACCCTTTTATTATTTCGTTGAAAGGGATTGTACTTTTGACATACACACACTATGTGACGTGAATATGAGATTTTTCTTGGAACCATGCATATTAAAGCCTTCAACATGCCATGTGGTGGGTGTACCTATAAACACTATGACGATCAAGTTAGTGACAATTGTAAGTGAGAGGTTTAGGGTTTTAGAATAATGTGTACTTGAGTTTAGATTGTAGGATTGGATTTTATAGTAGGATTCTAGGATTTAGAGGTCGTACAATATTATATATGGACAACTGTTTTATAGAACAATGTTTAAAAATATCATAGATGTCATCTGTTGATCTTTAGGGACCGATCATCTCTGATCAAGTGTATTGCTAATTGTAAATGTGTCATGGTTCAGAGATACTAGAGTCTTCTTTGAGGACAAATGCCTTAACTGACAAATGTTAAAGTATCTACATGGCCTTATTATATGACGATCTTTAGGTGTTATCCCTCCATAAGCTAGTATGTTTTTAGATTGTGACCACCTTATGATTATGAGGTTCTAGATCATTCGTTGGGGACAACTGTCAGAGGATCTAATAGTCCTTGTGATCTGACGATCATGAGCAGGTACAAAAATAGGTGTGAATAACTTGCAAATTACCTTAACTCCTTAGACCTTGTGATATGACGCTAAGTGGACCAGGCCTTGGTCTATACCATAACACTTATCACGAAGCAAATGCTTTCACCGATGTTTTACGCAACATGGGATGCAAGAGGCTTATTGATTTTAGTATTCATAAGTATGTACTTTTTGCTCAAATGGGTTTTGCTGCTGATTATACGAGGTTTTCTTTTCATCGAATTGGTGCACCGTAATTGTTCTCTTTTTTGAACTTAGGCCCGTTTTTTTTTTATTATTTGTTTTAATTTTTAAAATGGTATTAGCTGTATACAATATTTTTTAGAAGTAAATTTAATATATATAAAATTCATTTTTTTTTCATAATTTCCATTTATACTAAAATTTACTAGTATATAAACATAGGCGTCACAGAGTCTTTGTTAACCTTAACCATTGCAGAGTCTTTGTTAACCCTAGTTGCAGTATAGTCTTTGTTAACCATAGTCGTTAGAAGGTAGTCTTTGTTACCCCAGCCTCTACAGAGTCTTTGTAACCCCTACCTTAGTCGTCAGAAGGTCTCTGCTAACCTTAGTTCTGTGTTTGCAGTTAGATTCTCACGTGGCTTGAAAGATCGATCAAGTTCTAGTATGTCGTCAGCCGAGTTAATGGCTATGAATAAAGGTATTGCATTAGATTTTCTGTAAAATATCACAAGTGTCACTATTAAATTGGTGGCTATAGATTTAATTTATTTGATTGATAATGGATGGGATCGTGTACATGCTTTTTATAATCTAGTAATTCAAATTCACGATTTTTTCTTTAAATTGTCTAGTACATTTATGACACGTTTTTTTGAGAGACTAATCACACTCTCCACTCTTTCGCCACATTTGATCTTAGTTCAAATCCAGACTTCAATTTTTTGTTGTTGTATTTTAGATTGCACATCTTTTAATTTCATGGTAGATAAAAATTTATTGAGCCTCTTTTTAAGATTCTTGATTTGATTTGTTTTTATTATTTGAATTTGTCCTTGCATATTTATAAAATAAATACAAGTTTTTTTGAGAGATTAATCACATTGGTCACTAGGGGACACATTTGATTTTAGTTTGAATAAAGATTGTAAAGTATTTTTATTATTGTATAATAGATTTTATTTCGTTCTATTTCATAGTAGATAGAAGTTTATCAAGTCTCTTATAGATCTGATTTGTTTTTATTATTTGAATTTATCATTGTTTATCTATATAAAAATACACAAATGAAATTATATAAAATTTTCAAATATTAAAAACAACAAAGATATTTGATATTAAAGATGAATTTGATTTTGAGATTTCATAAATCCACTATGTGAATTTGGCCTCTAGTCTCCTTAAAATTAAATTGATGATCATATTTCAAGCTTCCACTTTCCCTCTCACACTTCCATGCTCTGTTCCGCTCGTTTTCCCTCATCAATTTTCTTCATTCTCTATTCTCTTCTACCTTCACGTATCAATGTACGAACACACGTTCATTTATCTCACTTCAATTTTATTTCATATAGTTTTCGTTCATTTTTTATATTCTAAGTTCTGACATTATGATTAATTATCATGCTATGAAGGTTTCCCTGAAGTTATTGAAGAGTTTTTGGAACATGAACCAACGATGAAATGCGTAGCTTTCAATCGTCGTGGTACTCTGCTTGCTGGTAATTGTCACATTCCCTTATATTTGTAACGATTTTTCTGCTTCTGCAAATTATTTTTTACCAGGCACAGACACGAGACACCATATAGACACCGGACACATCACTGACATTGTTAACCAATACGAGTATATTTTATTTTCTACCAAACATAGACACAGACACCAGACACGATACTCATAGTGTTGAACTTTTATTTATTTGATCAATTGAATCAGCTGGGTGCCACGATGGAAGCTGCGTTATTTGGGATTTTGAAACTAGGGGCATTGCGAAAGAGCTTAGAGATGACGAATGTTCTTCTCCCATAACCAGTATTTGTTGGTCTAAGAGTGGTAATCGAATTCTTGCATCTGCTGCAGACAAGTCGCTAATGTTGTGGGATGTTATGAGTGGTACAAGAACAACTAGAGTATTTCTGCAACAAACTCCTCTGCAAG
Source organism: Lathyrus tuberosus (assembly GCA_022829125.1). Classification (NCBI taxonomy): domain Eukaryota; kingdom Viridiplantae; phylum Streptophyta; class Magnoliopsida; order Fabales; family Fabaceae; genus Lathyrus; species Lathyrus tuberosus. The sequence goes on along the minus strand of JALAZF010000414.1, from coordinate 971,450 downwards.
TTCGTTTTTGTCCAGGTTCATCGAATTCGTCTCTCTGCTTGGTATGTCCCGTCTCATGTACTCCGATGATTGTTGACTTGAACACCGGAAATACAACTCTTCTGAAAATTTCTGTGTTAGAGAACTCGAATGGACTAAACCCTACGTCCTCGCGTAACAAGTCGTCTGGTGGATCCCCCTTCACGCCTGCCGCTGCATGTTTTAACAGGTATGGCAACCTGATTTATGTGGGGAGCGCAAAAGGGAAAATTCTTTTGATTGATGGTAAAGACGGTGAGGTGCGTGCCATGGTTCATGTATCTGGTTCTGTAGTGAAGAATGTTGTATTCAGCAGGAATGAACAATATCTTTTAACGAACTCGTATGATAGAGTAATCAGAATCTATGAAAACCTCCTCCCTTTGAAAGATGAAGTTAGAGCACTTGAAGAACTGGATGAGAACCAAAATGATTTAAATGGCATTGAGAAGTTGATGGCGGTAGGATCAAAATGTTTAACATTAATCCGGGAATTTAAAGATTCAACCACAAAAGTGCACTGGAAAGCACCATGTTTCAGTGGTGACGGTGAGTGGGTTGTTGGTGGTTCTGCTAACAAAGCAGAGCACAAGATTTACATATGGAATAGAGACGGACATCTTGCGAGAATCTTGGAAGGGCCTGACGAAACTCTTCTCGATTTGGCATGGCATCCCGTACGTCCTGTCGTTGTATCTGTTTCTGTGACCGGTGTAGTTTATATCTGGGCTAAACATTACACCATGTATTGGAGTGCTTTAGCTCCTGGTTTCACAGAGATTGATGAAAATGAGGACCTTGTGGAGGAAGAAGATGAATTTGATTTGAATCCCAGACCAAAGGTACGTGAGTCTTAGAATATCATGCAAGTTATGCAAGAATAATTTGAAAAAATAAATAAATTAAACGTGATTATAAATGTCACAGACACACATTTTTTTAGAAGTGTCAATGCTATATTGTTTTTCTTTCCCTGCTCATTTTTTGATCCTAAGTTCTTATGGTTTCAGGGAATCGTATTAGATGATGATGCAGACGAGGAAGTTGACATCTTGACAGTGGAGAAAGATACTACTTTCAGTGACTCTGATATGTCTCAAGAAGAGTTATGTTACCTGCCAGCATCTCCCATTCCCGATCCTCCTGAACCACCGGTTCCTGAACCAGTGGTTCAAGAACAACAAGTTCAGGAATTACAAGTTCCTGAACCACAAACAGCTGAACCGACCCCTCTTTCAGAAACAGCTGATCCAAATGTAGATTTGATGAATCATGCCTCAACATTATATATAGATGATGCTGAGGGAACAAGGGGGAAAAGAATGCGAAAACCTTCTCAGAAGATGCTGGAGTTGCAGGAACAAAAAGCCAAGAAAGCATCAAAATCCAAAAAAAAACCTTCAACGGAGGAAAATAATGGTAATGCAAATGTTTTTTTATTGTGATGAAGTTTCTGCTAAATAATGGCAAATTGTCATTCTTTTATTTAAAAGCAATCTTTACAAAATGGCTTCAACATTATATGCAGATGATGCTGAAGGTGATGCGGAGGGAACACAAATTAAAAGGGGGCGAAAACCTTCTAAGAAGGATAAAGGTAATGGTTTTTATTATTAGGAAATTTCTGCTGAATAATGAAAATTGTTATTAATTTATTTATTATAATTTCTTGTTATAAAGTACTCCCTCCATTTTCTTTTATAAGTAAATTTTAATTTTATAAATTTATTGTTTAATTGATGTATTTAGTCTATATGTTGTCCAAATACATAATTTATTTAATAAATTTAAAAAGTCAAAATTTGCTTATAAAAAAGAATGCAGAGAGTATTCTTTTATGAACATTTTATTTATACTCTAATATGTTTCTGAAAATTTGAAATATTGAATGTGATTGGACTTTATTCAGGTAAGGAACCACAAGTTTAGCGGTACGAAGAGGCAGGAGCAATGGACTTTGATTTTGTATTTTCATTAAAGTGGAATTGCCAATCAAATTCTAGAGAAGACTTATATTGTACTATTATGTTTAAAACTTCATATTAAGTTCCTAGATAGTTTTTTTTTTAAGCAAGTTATACTATTAATAGAGAGAACTAAGTGTTCTCCTTTCTGATTACAAAAGAAACGAGGGTGTTACAAGGGTGTTATAATATTTTTTTTGTTTGACTTTAGTCGTAATGTCATTTTCATTTGGTTATTCTTCCTTTGTTTAAATTTTTATAAAACTAGTTTATATTTGAAATTGATCCGTATAATATGTATGTGCTTACATATAAAAATAAATTACATGTCAGCCTATATATTCCAAATAAACAATGAATATATATGTAGAATTTTGCCAAGTTGCAGGAGGGTCAGGTGTGTATGACCATAATAAAACATGAATCAATCGAATTTTTCTAAAGTCTATTGAGTGTGAGGTGCTTTTGTATTTTGAGTGATGTCAAAATTAGGATAGTGTAGCGTTATGTATATTGGACGGTATCTTTCCATTCTAGATGTGCATCTTGTCATTAGGAAGCATTCAAATGAGTTTGAAAGGGAGTCAACATCATATTTGTATTGAAAAACATGTTTTTGGGCATACAAGTTAGTACAGGCCGACCTATGCAAGAACAGGCCGACCTATACGAGCCTCAGCTTCAGTATAGGTCGGCACATGGACTTTTCAGGCCAACTTCTATAGACCAGTATTGAAGCCTGTAGGTTCTGCTCACAGGATGCATCACAGGCTGCCAGATAGGCTGGCCTATGACCTTCACAGGCCGACCTATTACCTTCGCAGGCCGACCTAAACGACACACATAGGCCGACCTATTGCTTTCATAGGCTGGCCTATATATGTTTCTCCCATCCAAAATTTTCAGTTTTGCTTAAACTTTTTGCATTCCTTTTACCCATTTATTCACACACACACACACACACACACACACACACACACACATATATATATATATATACTCATACATGCATCTTCTTCTATGCAAGGTTTCCTAGAGAATAAAACCTAAACGAAACCATATTACAAAGTTACCCATCATCTTCATCCTTTCTTTTATGCATACACACAATTGAACTACACATAATCATTTTCGATTGAGTGACCATCTAGATTATGGTTGATAACGTCCAATTAGGTTTGGTGTAACCGAAAATATTGGGTTGGGGGCTTTGTGTGTTTCAAATAAGAAAATCAAGGTGGGGTTTTCCTTCAATATCAGGTTGATTTGAAGGTTCTGGACGAGATCATGTCAACATAGATTCAACCGAGTGAAAGCATTGGGACAAGGTGGTTTCCTTGCAAGTGAGTAGCGTGAGACAGTGAATTGTGTTCAGGAATCTTGAGTTTCAACAAGTTACGTGCTCGGGATAATCGGAGGTTTGTAGCCGCATTGTTGTTCAATTGATCAAACTTTGATCAAGGGTTGAAGGTGGAAGAATCAACACAAAACAACATGGTTTTTTGGGGTTTGTATTCTTCATCTCTTGTATAAATATTTTTGCAAAGAAAAGGTTAATAGCACTATCTCAATTCGATTATGAATTGAGGGCAGATGTACCCATAGCGAGGCCGATTAGGGAACTGCCTAAACAAATCTCGGTCTCTCTCTCTCTCTCTCTCTCTCTCTCTCTCTCTCTCTCTTCATCTCTTTATTTCTTTTATTATTGATCACACAATTTATCAATTTCGTCGTTGTTTGATCAAGTTGATTGGAAATTATTTTCTACTATCTTTTAAAGGTGTTGTTGTTGATATAATCACAATCACTTTGAATGTGATAGGTTTTAACGTCAACAAAACAAACTACAATTTCAATTGTTATCGATCACACATCAAGTGTTCGATAAATTGTTTGTGTGTATTTTGTTTGTGTTTTGGTTCATTGGATATACAAATTGTGTTTAGCATTGCATTTAATTAATTCGTAGCTTGATCACTGTTGAACATTTACGTTCGTTATCACTCCGTTTGGTTTACGTTACGTATATTGCTTTTCGATAGTATGTTCGGTTAGACGATTCGATCCGAGTCGTTTTTCCGTTGCACCTTATTTTGAAAACAGATTTCTGTAAAAAAAATTTGGTTGTAAAATTTGTGATCTATTCACCCCTTCTAGATCGAAGCCTATCGTCTAACACTGAGGTCTGTCATGGTTGCCAAGACCTTGGACTCAGTCAAAATGTAGTAAAATTAGACAGTTAGGTTTTATGACCATGTTTGTGCTAATAATACCACTAGTTGAAGATGGTGAAGATTTCACAACCTCAATATAAGGGAAGATGTACACTAGAATAAGTTAATAAGATATATCGATAACTAAAGACATGGAATCGAACGTCGGACCATATATCTAAAAGTTAAGGTAACACTAACACATTATTAACGCAAATAGTCAAATGAGACTACCTTTTTGTAGGCCAGAATTCTATGACAAGTATGATAGTTTCCTCTATAAATATTGCATGTTGTAAATCATTCAGGACATCCATTCAATCAAGTTATTTTATGCGTTTTACTCTTTATTTAATTTTTTTAATGAAATACCTCGACATCTCCACATACTGTACTTAATTATCTCTAAAGTAGATAAGGGGCCCACTGTCGAGAAATAAATTTCATTCCTAAACGCAATTGCTTTAAGACAAAGGAATCAAAATCAAGAGCTATTAGTCGATCTTTGACTAAATTTTAATGTTTGATAACACATTTGACACTCCCAATAAAACACTACAACCAATACAAATGGAAAATTCCATTCACCAGGCCAAGTTTAGGGAATTTCTTAATACACCACCCATGTTTCTTAGACACTACGCGAAATTCTGTTTTTGCCTCTAGTTTTCGGATGTGCACATTCGGACGGACCATTTTTTTAAAAAACGTTGATTTGTTCCGGATGTGCAAATCAGGAAAAATTCCTGATCTGCAGATCCGGAAAAAATAAAAAAAAATCCATAAAATCATTTCTTGATATGTAGATCCGGATAAATCAAAAGTATTCCATAAAATCATTTCCTTCTAAATATAATTAAATCCAATATAATTAAATCTAATATAATTAAAATCCAATATAATTAAAATTAATATGATTTTTTTTCAAAATAATTAATATGGTATTTACTTCTAAATGATTTTTTTTCAATATAATTAAATCCAATATAATTAAAATCCAATATAATTAAAATTAATATGATTTTTTTTCTAAACGATTAATATGATATTTACTTCTAAATGATTTTTTCTTCTTCAATATAATGATTTACTTATATATTGGATTTAATTATAATGGATTTAATTATATTTATAAGTAAATGATTTTATGAAATACTTTTGATTTTATCCGGATCTGCAGATCAGGAAATGATTTTATGAAATTCTTTTGATTTTTTCCGGATCTGCAGATCAGGAATTTTTTCTGATTTGCACATTCGGAACAAATCAACATTTAAAAAAAAAACAGTGCGTCCGGATGTGCACATCCGGAAACTAAGGGCAAAAATGGAATTTTACGTGTTGTCTAAGAAACATGGGTGGTGTATTAAGAAATTGCCCAAGTTTTTGGTTAAGTATGCACCCATAATCCAGTAGAAGCATCATCATAATGGATCAACTGTTCGTAACATCCACTACGAGACCAAGCCAACGACGGCCTAATAAGGCTTCACAAACACTAGGAATGCCCACAACCATACCTCTTCCCACTACTTCTAGAGCTATGACAATGGCAACGGGTCGGGTCGGGTGCAGGTTTCACACTACTCAAATCCGCACCCGAACCCGAACCCAAAGGCTATTCGGATAGCAAAATAACACCCACGCCCACAACCGTTGGGTTCAGGTTTTTTCACCCAAACTCGAACCCGTAGCAAAAACTCAAAAAAAAAAAAAAAACCCGTGCCCGAAACCCGAAACCACACCCGCTATATATATATATATATATATAGCGGGTGTGGTTTCGGGTTTCGGGCACGGGTTTTACACTACCCAAACCAGCACCCGAAATATCGGGTGACACCCGAACCCGAACCCAATCAACTCGGATTTTCACCCGTTAACTCGGGTTCGGGTGCGGGTGAGCCCCGCGGGTTTGGATCTGCCTGCCATCCCTAATGACAATTGCTCAACTTGAGGAACTAGTGGTAATTGATATCAGGTGTTTAGTTAGCTTGTTGGCATTGTGAATATGATTAATAACAAGGTCCAACAAGTTAGGGATTTATAGACTAAACGAGTCTATTCAGGTAACGGTTCTATAAAGTCCACAATATAAGAAATTCAAGGAAAGTAAGGCTAAAAAGGTATCGTTAATCAAATTCAGCTGATCAACACAACAACAAGACTTCTCTAGTCCAAGTGATTCTTATGCAACATGTACCTTTTATTCTTTGTAACTCCTAGCCTAATACTTTTGCCACTACTAATCCTAAGGGACATCAAAAGGCGAATGATACATACAATATAGTTAATCTTTAATTTAGATCGGTACACTTGTAAGAATGGTAATTGAAGCAGTTGGATAAATTGGTATGTTACAAGTATCACCTTATGACAACGTTATACAAGCCAAGAACATGTCATACACTAGAGGTATGTATTACCTTATGGAAATACTATGAAAGCTATGTGTCACCTTATGGATCCCAACCTTATTCAGATGTATTTTGCGATACAACATAAGACCATGGATATGTCTATGTATACAAAGTCCTATATTGATTGAGTGAGGAGATTGTTACAATTGTTACCTTTATCGTTGACATAAATAACTTTTTCGTACCATTCATATCTCCCACCAAACTCAGTATAAACCTGAAAATACATGGAAATGTGTTTTGATAACCCAATACATCTAACTTTTTATTTTGGAAGAAATGGGGACAAAACAATCCCTTTCATCTCATTCATGGAAAGATATAACTTTTTGGTGTGCCCTACACTCTCTCTCTCTCTAACACACTTCTTTCTCAACCTCTCTCCCACCAACTATTCTCAAAAATAAATAAACAAACTATCAAACACTAATCACAGTTGGATATATGCCGCCGGCCAATTTATATTGACCTAGCATCACAGAACAAAAAAATAAAATAAATTGACTTGGTTTATTTTTACTACTTCTCTTTTGATTCCAAAATTGGTAACTTTTTGTAAAAAAAAAAAACCACAAATATTTTTAAGACTTTGACTTATAAAAAAAAACAACTCATTTTCGTTGGACAAGAATAAAATCTCCATGAAGAAATAGTCCTAGAGAAAATAAATTATAATGAAAGAAAATTTAAATAACACGTGGAAGTGGAATAATATCAATTCTCTTAGATATTTGCTACAAGAAATGATCATTGAATCTTCAAAATCTCTATCATCTACCAATGAAGAAATCAGCAAGCACCAATTTGCAATATCAATCTAGTCAAAGAAAAACGAATCCAAATTTTCAAGATATTACAGAAACTGATAATTCCACTAAGAGAAATTCAGGACTGAAAAGTTTCATATCTACTCTCAAAAAACTTGCTTTGATTTTTAGTAGCAAAAGCAAAAAAACAGCTTCAAATGTTGTTGGAAGTGATGACAGAAAGAATACATCAAAAACAAAGTTGATGGTATCATGTAAGTATCATTAAAAAGGAAAAAAAGTTGTTTTATTTTTAATTTTTTTATTTTTAGATTATTTAAAATCTTTTGTTGTGTTAGTTTATGGTCATTTTAATCTGTGTTTGATTCTGCAGTGACAAAAATTGATTTTGATGAGAGGATGAATATTTTTGTAGTATTCTTTATAAGTTGAGATTTTCATGTGTCTTAATTTGCAGCTTCAACTGATTTATCATCTGAAAGTGGCAACAAGAATTCATCAAAATGGAAATTTTCTTCTTCCTATGCATCATCTAGTACTACAAGTGGACAACTTGGAGTTGGGAATTTTACTTTTGATGAAATTTTTAAGTCAACTGCGAAATTCTCGCAGGATAATCAGATTGGTGAAGGTGGATTTGGAACTGTCTATAGAGGGAAGCTTAATGATGGAACTATTGTCGCGGTGAAGCGGGCCAAGAAGGTATAAGATAGCATGATGTTCATCTTTTCATGATTTTCAATCTTCTTAACTTGTTGCATTTGTGATTGTAGATGATGAAAATATGCATTTAGTTAGATACTAAGATTGTGTTTGGATAAACAAATTAATTAAGTGCTTATAGTATAAATGCTTATCATATAAAATGCCTATGTTTTCATAAGCTATATTGTTATAAGTCATGACATGTTATAAGGTGATGTTGGAAATTTCGCCTTTCATTGTAGTCCGTCCTCCACCCCTAGTCGCGCATTTGTCTTGGCTTGTAAGATGATGGTTGGACCACATATTGGCTGATTGTTCGATGTAGGACTCTTAACATCCCTACGCCTAGCACAATCAGCACTATTGGCACTATTGGGCTTGTTGGGTGGTCTGATAGCAGAAACTGGATAACAGGTGGTCCAACAGATCTAAAACAAACATACCATCTTAGATATGTAGTTTGAGCTTAACTTAACCCTACAAAACCAGCGTGTAAGGTGAAGATTGCCTCCAGTTATAAGTATATGGTCTATTGTCTGATGTGGTAGTCTTAACAGGTGATTTCATAAGCTCAAATATGTAAATCCAAACAAACCTTAAAGAATTTTTACTAGCATGTTATTGGACTTCCATTTTTGTGCGATTCTTTTTCGAATTTTTTTACAATGTTCTGAAGTTTTTCTTTCACAGGAAGCTCTGCAGAGTCACCTATATGAGTTCAAGAATGAAATATACACTTTATCAAAAATTGAGCACTTGAATCTTGTGAGGTTATATGGATATTTGGAGCATGGAGATGAGAAGCTTATTGTTGTTGAGTATGTTGCTAATGGAAATCTCAGAGAACATTTAGATGGTAAGTCTTGCATCTGTAATGCTAAGAATTGCAAAACCGAAAAACACAGCAAATCCTGAATTCGTAAAAGTAGTCAATTATTTATGCAGGCACTCGAGGCGATGGACTAGAAATTGGCGAGCGTCTAGACATAGCAATTGATGTAGCTCATGCAATAACTTACCTTCATATGTACACAGGTATGTCATAATGTCACATCGGGGATTCATATTGTATTTAAAATCAAATCGAGATAAAACTCGATGTATAGTTAGATACTAATAAAAACTGAATTTTGCGTTGTTTAACTCGGCAGATAATCCGATTATACATCGAGACATCAAAGCATCAAACATCTTAATTAGTGAGAATCTAAGGGCTAAAGTTGCAGACTTTGGTTTCGCAAGGTTATCCGAAGACCCTGGCGCAACTCATATTTCAACTCAAGTTAAAGGAACTGCTGGTTATATGGATCCCGAGTACTTGAGAACTTATCAACTCACCGAAAAGAGTGATGTTTATTCCTTCGGCGTATTGCTCGTTGAAATGATGACAGGAAGACATCCTATTGAACCGAAGAAACCAATCAACGAGAGAGTCACAATCAGATGGGTATGCATGTTAAACCATCCTTTACATGAATGTATCTAAATATAAATCACTTTACATTCGACTCACTTCTATTCAGAGTGTATGTTCGGCCTGGCTATAGGTATTTGACAAAATCACGATATGACATCGTGATTTTGTTGAAGATCCTGAGTATAACTTTAGCCAAAATTGCATAAACTTGTCGTAATTCTGACAATCCCACCATCAATCCAATTCAATAGAATCAATTCATTCAAAATCAATGACATAATTTGCGTGTATGCGTGTGTGCAGGCAATGAAGATGCTAAGGAAAGGGGAAGCAGTGTTTGCAATGGATCCAAGATTGAGAAGAAATCCAGCCTCCATCAAGGCAATGAAGAAGGTTTTCAAGCTAGCTTTTCAATGCCTTGCACCTTCCATACATTCAAGGCCACCTATGAAGAATTGCGCCGAGGTTCTCTGGGGAATCCGTAAAAGTTTTAAAGACGAAATGACTCCTATTCCCACCTTACCTTCTCACCAATCTGAAAATTTTCCTCAAAGAGAAAAGAATAAGCATATGGCATTTGGTTTCGAAGATGATGACAGCTACAAATTTACCTCCGTGCCTAATCACATTCGTTCATGAAATTTGTTTATTGTTTGAATTATTGAAATCATAATTTTAAATTGCAGTCGTGATTATGTTGTGAACCGCTATATGGCAGAGACCTCTAAAACTGTTATATTGCGGCCACAATTATAGTTGCAGATTGCCATTTCAAACCATGGTTTAGATAGGTTATCGTGTATGCCAGTTTGGCTTATGATTGTAGTTTTTTGCGACCTTTTGATTATACCTTATTGATTGATATCAAATATTCAATAAATGAAAAAACGAAATTTTTTAACTGATGTTTAGAGAATGGTAAACATTGAGAAAACTTTAAGACATACAATGTAACAGCATCTTCGAGTTAAATTATCAGAAGCGCGCAATCGGCGTCACAATAGTAGCAAATAATATCCATTCCAACATACTCAAAAATCAAAATAAAACTAACTAAAAAAACTCACTATCATACATTTTTTTGTCTCTTAACTCTCTATTACTCAATCTTATAAGCATAAAGAACAAGGCAAAACTCAAAACTAGCAACATTAAGAGATGAATAAGAACCAACACTAGTATCATCATTATTTTCACAAGCTTCAACAGCACTACCTTCTTTTTCACTTTCAGCTTCAACCGGACCCGGCTTAAAAATGAAAAGTCCCGGTCCCGAACCGGAACCACTAAACAACCAATCATGAACATCCCAAAAAACCTGCACAGGTTGTTTATTCACCATAACGGTTTGGTTCCCTCTAAATTTCCATTGCAAATTCTTGACATGAATCAAAACAACGCCGTCGATGGTAATCCACATTTCGGAATCAACATTAGGTCCGGCGTTTGTTAAACTATCAACAACGATCTCGTTCTCTTTTCTCTTCTCTTCGAACTTCGCCTTTGTAGCGAAACTTTTCTTCCCAAAAACGTTTTCTTTCTTCACAAGTAACATCGCGTCGACCAGCGCAGGTCTAGATTTTGTTCTTTTATATGCCTTTTTCTTGTAATCTCCCAACAACAAAACAACTTCCTCGTCTGAAATTAACGCTACGTAGTAATCGCTACTCGGTTCAGGACTACCTGTGAATTTCGCGTTACGAAGATCCCAATAAACTTCCACTTGGTTCCCTTCGACTTCGAATGTTTTGTACCCTTTTTTGCTCCAAAAGGGCCACGATTTCACGTCGATCTTGCAGCTGAATTTTGTTTCACCTCCCACGCTATCGATCGTGATGTGTAACGAATGGTTCATGAGATTTTTACACCATAGAATGGATACATTTCTCCAAAATCCAGCTACATTGGCTTGATACAAACATGTTACCGTGCTTTGCGCACCTTTCCCCGGAACATGATCATCTGTTGTTTTCTCTGCTAAACTATATGATCCTTGTGTTGATACTGATTGTGATCTAAAGGCGCGAAAAGCCATTAATTTTTTTCTATCTAAATCATATACAAAAATTCAAAATTTCAAATCCCTTATAACATCAATATAAAAATTCATATATAAATACCCTTGTTGTAAGCAAAAATTTCATCTTTAAACATTTTTCATTCTTTATATGAAGAATGAAAAAATGCAGATGTAATGTAATTCTCAATATGAATTCTTTGATGAGAAATGAATGAAACTATGGATAACCCTTTGAAGATGTTGTGCTTTATGAGTGATATGATGAAATCTGCAATGGTGATGGTGTTAGTTTTTTCTTTTTCAGAGGAAATTTGTTTGCATGAATGTTTTGGGGTGAGAAAGAGAAAGTTTGTATATTTTGGAGAAAAAATCTCGATCTAGAGGCTAGAAATAGAATGTGCCCGAAAGACAAGGGAGGATATGGAATGTCCTCTCAACTCATATGATTTTACTATGTTTCTTCCAATATTACTTTAGAAGTAAGACAAAATTCAAAGTTTATCTTATAATTGACTAGCACAAAAATGTTATTTTTCTATTGTGTTATATCTAATTTATCATCAATGTTTAAAATTAATGATATACATTAATGGAGTTTAGACTTTTCGTATCTATTTCGAGCCGACCAAAATGGTCATCGATCAACGATTCAGGTCATCGATCAACGATTCAAAGGAAGCAAAGATTCAGTCAAATTGATCACTACACATGGGTAGAGATGTACATGGGCCGGTTTGGGTTGAATTTGGTCAAATTCAATCCTCAATTCATATAGGAAGTTTCTTACCCCACCCTTTAGGGTTCTTATGCACCATGTGCGCTTCCAAAAATATCTCCTATTTTCGGAGATGTATCTTCAGACGCACTTTTTTTTATTTAACGTTGTTTTTTTTTTAGCTACATCTACGGAATGTTTCCATTTATATAGCCCCGGAACAAATTATAATACATTCGCGTCAGAGTCTCTTCTCCTCCCTCATTCTTCATTTTTCATCTTCTCACTCTCAAACTCTCCAAACTCTCTCAATCCTCAAAAAGTATTTTTCCACCAAACTTCATTATTTTCAATCAAGTTCAACAAGGAGCGTTTATTTTAACGATCAAGAAACACGAACACATTTAAAACTCGATATAATCGGTAAGTTTTCGAGTTTCCGATGTATTTTCGAGTATGTCCCGTAAACGAGTTAGAATATAGTTTTAGGGGCAGAAATCCTTAGATAATTTTAGAAACATAGTTTAGAGATAATGTAGGTATTGTTTGTTGGCTGAAACGAACGACCAGGGCTTCAAAAATCACATTTCCATGGGTAGGGGACGTCATTGCCGTAACTTTTGGAGTTGTAGGTTGTTCCGGATCTACATTTACGGAACAATTTAACGTTAGGGAACTTCCGTAGATGTAGCTCCGGAATAACCCAAACGTTGTAAATTCTGGGTTCTTCCGTAGATACATCTACGAAACTTTTTTCGTGTGTGTATATCCGGAAGTAGAAAATGTTGATTTTTTTTCTTTTTTGCTTTTTAATTTATTTGTATCTAACTGTTTTTTCTCGGTTATACCTTGCAGACATTATGGCAGACAGAGACAATAGATTGCGACTTGGACGGGTTTCGCAGCATGCATCTATGAGACGCAAGCGGAGTCAGACCACTGTTACCTAGACCGATACAGCTGAGGCACAACCTACTAGACAACCTTCTTCATCACATGTCCAGGACACTCCCCCGACCTCGTATCCCACCCCATCATCGACTTCTTCATCCCGGAGGCGTTGGGATTCAGCTGAGGGTTCATCAGAGGCCCCGTCCTCCCGCAGGCCTCGTTAGGATACTCCTGTTCCTCCTCCTGCCGATGATGTTGCTCCGGTGCCACCTCCAGAGGGTGATGACCCATCAGCAGAGGATGCTGGTGACGACGACGATGATGAGCCAGAGGGTTGCCCAGGGGGTCCCTCAGATATATCCCTGCTGACAGGGTACGCTGACCATACTGTCAGACTTGTCTGGGATGGAGAGGTAACATTACTCATATTGTTTCTATTTTTTCAATGGAAATTTATAATTTGTACCATTGTTTCTTATTAACATTGTTTCTTATTTATGGAAATTTTTCAGACTCGTGAGCCGCAGAAGTTCTACAACCATGGGCGGAAGATATTATCTTTGGAGCAACCACATGAGGCTTAGTTCCAGGATGTCCTTGCCGCCTCTGGTTTGAAGGACCTTTGTTAGATCAATTACATCCCGATCCATAATGGGATGCTGATGGGCTTTGCGGAGAGATGTCACCCTGAGACATCCTCATTCCATCTACCGCATGATGAGCTGACTATTACACTGGACGATATCTAATGTCTGTTGCATATACAGATCGGGGGTATCCTCCTCCGTCACGGTAGGATGAGGAAGGAGGATGAGAGAGAGATGTTAATCGAGGAGCTTGGGGTGGATCTACTCATGTAAGGTTCTCCTTTCTGACGCGTAGATTTCACGAGGCACTCGCTGCTGCACGCCAGGCAGATGGTGATCCAGCTGAGGTTGAGATACACAGACGTCGTGTGCTGAGGTGTTATTTTCTATTTTTAGTCGGAACACAGCTGTTTGTGGACACTTCCTCCACATATACTGATGTCGCTTACCTGAGGTACTTTTTGGATTCCACACGGATCCATGAGTACAATTGGGGGGTGGCTACCCTGGCTTACACGTACTCGAGGTTGGGAGAGGGATGCCCGTGGAAGACCAGGACTGTGGCAGGGAGCGTGGCACTACTTGTGGTAACAATCTTATATCCTGATAACTTTTTTTATTTCTTTTCATTCTATATTCATGAAAATGCTTGATCTTGATGTTTTTTATTTTCATTTCAGGCTTAGATATTCCAGCACTTTCCCATGATCGCCGGGTGGGGGAGTGCACTTGATTACACAAAGCAGATACCGCGTGCCCGTGCCTTTATCCCGCTCAGGGGGAACCGGACGGTCGACCCTTACAGAGTCTATCTCGATCGCCTGGCTGCCGAGGACATCAGCTACGACCTCTATTCCGATCACCGTGAGACGCGCCCGTTTGACGATATATCACTATTCTCAGGATGGTTGGCATGCAGTTTGACCATGAATGTTCCATATTTGCCCGAGCATGTCATACGGCAGTTCGGGTACACACTGTAACGACCCGAAAATCTAAATTAATCATTTATTTATTTACTTAATTAATTTAGAAGGAATTAAGAGGTTTTTGGTAATTTGGAGAATTATGGATTAAAAGAGTATTTTTAAATAATTTTAATAAAGTGAATAATCATGTATTATTTAGATTATTACTATTATTAAAAATAATAAGAAAAGGGCAAGGTAGTCATAAAGAAAAAGGAATAAGGGTAGAGTTGGAAGTCCATAAACTGGGATAATGTAACTAAAGAAGAAAGATCGATTAATGTTCTAACTGATCGTATTTTTGTGAAGAACGCTGAAGAAGAGAAGAGGAGGAGAAAACCTAGAGTGTTGAAGGATTGCTAGGAGAATCTTGGAGAAAGAAGGAAAAAGCTTCGGATTACTCAAAGGTATGGGGAGATTTCATAATTTCTTATAGTTCTTTAGGACATGGTGATGAATAGATTAGGTATTCATGAATTGTGTATAATTGTGGTGAATGTTGATGTAGAATGAATGATTTGATGAGAATATGATGAAATTGAGTGGTATGTGTTGATATATGTGTATTATGTGAGCCTTTTGATCGAATTTTCGTGGGGGAAAACTGATTTTTGGGGTAATCGAAGTCAAAAACGCAGAAAATCACTTTTCGGGAAAAGTTGGGTTTTGTCGCACCCTGACACGGGCCGTGTCACACAACACGGGCACCCGTGTCAGCTTTCTGGTTGGGCATGTGAAAATTTTTATTAACAGGTTGCCTGACACGGGCCGTGTCACAGGACACGGGCGGCCGTGTCAGACTACTGTTCCTATATAATTTTTGGTTTTTAGGGAATTTTGTCTCAGACTTTCTGACACGGGCCGTGTCACAGGACACGGGTGACCATGTCAGCTTGCTGTCTTACTACGTATTTTTGCTGTTTGGAATCGTGTCTCAGATTTTCTGACACGGGCCATGTCACAGGACACGGGCGGCCGTGTCAGACTACTGTTTGTTTTGTTTTTGCTGTTTCTTGAGGTTTCTTGATGTTTTCTCGTATCGATTCCTTGTGGTCAAGTTGTTGTTGATGTATGGATGATAAAACATGAATTTGTGATGAATGTTGCTGAAAAATGAAATGAATGATGCACATGTTGATATTTGGATGAAATGAGGAGAATTAGCATCATTGCATTTCATGGCATTTTATTATGTTGGGGCTTCAGCCTATTGGTAGCTTCAATCCCATTGTGCGGATTGAAGTGATATGTTGTTATGTTGTGCTCCCTTGTGGAGGGTTGATGGCCAGTGTCCATCAAATGGAGAAATCGGTACCACATGCATTCCTTGCATTTCATTATAATTGACATTGTATTTTATGAGGTATTTGTGATTGTGTTGCGGAGGATTTGATGATGATACGATGTTGTTGTTACTTATTCTGTTTATTTTCCAAGTCTTTATGTTACTATAATGAAGTATGGTTTCTCACCCTGCCTGCTTGTAAATGTTGCCTCTTATGTGGGTAACTTGCAGATAACCAAGAGTAGATTCGCGATGCCGGAGGATGTAGCCTTGGAGTGTTTTCGCTTATCGTTGTTCTTAGTAGTGTTTAGAGGTGTCCTGCTCTGTGTCATGTAACATCGGGTTGGGAATTGTTCGTGAACCTCGTGTTCTTTTGGTTGATGTTTGAAGTTTTCATATTGTTGATGTTATTTTGATTAGATACATTTCTTTATGAAGCATTTTATTGATTTGAATTTAAAAGTTTGATTCTGCTGCGTAGTTGTCAATTTATGTTAATGATGATTGAATAACCCGTGTTACGGGACAGGATAATGATTACTAAATGATGTTTTGAATATATGTGGCACCTTTCTCATTGATGTTACTCTGATAATATGAATTATTTTATCTAAGATTATTTGTGGGGTAGAAGGGTGTTACATTAGTGGTATCAGAGCAGGTCGGTCTGTCCGGCCGAGTTTTGTGTTGTCAGTTTGTTGTCAGTCGTTACTTGTTAATGATTAATTGGTTTTTTTTTCTGACGTGGTGAGTGTTGTACAGAATGGCTGAAAACCACACGCGTGCTCTTGCTGAGGCTATTGCAGCTCTTGCTCAGAACAATACTCCTGATGAGTTTCGTGCGTTAGAGAAGTTTCAGAGGAACAACCCACCGAAGTTTGAAGGAACTCATGACCCGGCGAGCGCACAAAAGTGGCTCAAGGCGATTGAGAAGATTTTTAGAGTGATGGGGTGCTTTGATGCGCAGCAAGTGCAGTTCGGAACGCATATGCTGGAAGAAGAGGCCGAGGACTGGTGGGATAACACCCGTCAGAGGCTGGAAGATGTTGGCACTGTGGTGACTTGGAATGTGTTCAAGCAAGAATTTCTGGGCAAGTATTTTCCTGAAGATGCTCGGGGTAACATGGAAGTGGAATTCATTGAATTGAAACAAGGAAATATGACTGTGGCAGAGTATGCTGCCAAATTTGAGAGGCTTGTGAAGTTTTGTTCTCATTACAACCGTGCAGATGCTGAACTTTCTAAGTGTCTCAAGTTTGAGAATGGGCTGAGACCAGAGATTAAGCAGGGGATTGGATGTCAACAGATTCGCAAGTATGCGGAGCTGGTGGATAAGAGTAGGATCTATGATGAAGATAACCGAGCTCGATCTGCTCACTACAAATAGCTAAGTGAAAAGAAAGATAAGGGTCGGTTTAGAGGAAAACCTTATGCGACCCCAGGTGATAAAGGGAAACAGAGGGTATCAGATGAGAAGAAGTCACGTAGGGGAGCCGTTAATGCACCTACTAAGTGCTATAAGTGTGGAGAGTCAGGTCACAAAGCTGATGGGTGTACTAACAAAGTTATGAGATGTTACCGTTGTGGTAAGACTGGGCATAGAATTGGTGATTGTCCGAATGAGGGTCCGACCTGTTTCAACTGTAGTGAACAGGGGCATATCAGTACTCAATGCCAGAAACCAAAGAAGACTGCTACTGCTGCCCAGATTACTGGAAGAGTGTTTGCTTTGGCTGGCTCAGAAGTTCCCAAGAAGGACAACTTGATTCGAGGTACTTGTTTTATTAACAATGTTAAGTTGATTGCTATTATTGATACTCGAGCTACGCATTCATTTATCTCTCTTGAGTGTGCTACTAGATTAGGTTTGAATTTGTCTAACATGAATGGGAGTATGATAATAGAGACTCCGGCTAATGGTTCGGTGACTACCATGCTTGTTTGTTTGAAGTGTCCTTTGACAATCTTTGAGAAGAATTTTGTGATGGATTTGGTGTGCTTACCTTTGCACCAAATCGATGTTATCTTTGGTATGAACTGGTTGGAGTTCAACTACGTTCATATTAATTGTTATAGTAAGACTGTGAGGTTTCCGGAGTTAGGTGGGAATGGTGAACTGATGTTCTTATCTGCTAAGCAAGTGGATGAACTTTTATTAGATGAAGTGTTGATGTTCGCAGTGTTTGCATCGTTGCCAGTTGATGGTGAAGCCGTCAGTGCTGAGTTGCCTGTGGTTTGTGAATTTCAAGATGTGTTTCTTGAGGATATAAGTGATTTACCTCTGGAATGTGAAATTGAGTTTGCTGTGGACTTAATACCAGGTACGAGTCCAGTGTCGATGGCTCCTTATCAGATGTCTGCTTCGGAATTGAGTGAGCTGAAGAAACAGCTAGAAGAATTGTTAGAAAAGAAGTTCATTCGACCTAGTGTTTCTCCGTGGGGTGCTCCGATGTTGCTCGTTAAGAAGAAAGATGGTAGTATGAGATTGTGTGTCGATTATCGGCAGTTGAATAAGATGACCATCAAGAATAAGTATCCTCTTCCGAGGATCGACGATTTGATGGATCAACTCGTAGGTGCTTGTGTGTTCAGTAAGATTGATCTGAGGTCTGGTTATCATCAGATTAGAGTTAAAGCTGATGATATTTCGAAAACAGCTTTCAGAACGAGGTATGGTCATTATGAATATACGGTGATGCCATTTGGAGTTTCTAATGCGCCTGGTGTGTTCATGGAGTATATGAACAGGATCTTTCATGAATATCTTGATAAGTTTGTAGTGGTTTTCATAGATGACATCTTGGTATATTCTAAATCAGAAGAAGAACATGCGAAACATTTGAAAATTGTGTTACAAGTGTTGAGGGAAAAGAAATTGTATGCTAAGTTGTCAAAGTGTGAGTTCTGGTTGAAGGAAGTGAGTTTCCTAGGCCATGTGATTTCAAGTGGTGGAATTTTCGTGGATCCCTCAAAGATTGATACGGTGTTGCAGTGGGAGACTCCGAAATCTGCTACGGAGATTCGTAGTTTTCTTGGATTGGCTGGTTATTATCGTAAATTCATTGAAGGTTTTTCTAAGTTGGCTTTGCCGTTGACGCAATTGACTCGAAAGGGACAAGCGTATGTATGGGATGTCGCTTGTGAGGAAAGTTTTGTGGAACTAAAGAAAAAGTTGAGAACTGCTCCGGTGTTGGTTTTTCCAGACCCGAATGAGTCCTTTGTGGTTTATTGTGATGCTTCAAAGATGGTCCTTGGTGGAGTTTTGATGCAAAATGGTAAAGTGGTCGCTTATGCTTCTAGGCAGTTAAGAGTCCATGAGAGGAATTACCCTACACACGACTTAGAGTTGGCTGCTGTAGTATTTGTGCTGAAGATTTGGAGGCATTATCTTTTTGGTTCGAAATTTGAGGTATTCAGTGATCATAAAAGTTTAAAATACTTGTTTGATCAGAAAGAGTTAAACATGAGGCAGAGAAGGTGGCTAGAATTGTTAAAGGATTTTGAGTTCGATTTGAATTATCATCCCGGTAAAGGAAATGTAGTGGCTGATGCTTTGAGTAGAAAGTCATTGCATATTTCAATGCTTATGGTGAGAGAACTTGAAATGATTGAGCAATTCAGAGACATGAGTTTGTTGTGTGAGACAACCGCTGATAGTGTGAAATTGGGCATGCTAAAGCTGACTAGTGGAATTTTGGAGGAAATTCGGGAAGGTCAGAAATCTGATTTGAAATTAGTTGACCAATTAATGAAGATTAATCAAGGTAATGGAGGTGAGTTCCGAATTGATGAAGATGGAGTTTTGAGATTTTGAGATAGAGTATGTATTCCGGATATTTCTGGAATCAAAAAGAGTATTTTAGAGGAAGGGCATAAAAGTCGATTGAGTATTCATCCTGGTGCTATGAAGATGTATCAAGACCTGCGTAGATTGTTTTGGTGGCCAGGTATGAAAAGAGATATTGCTGAATTTGTGTATGCATGTTTGACTTACCAGAAGTCCAAGATTGAACATCAGAAGCCTTCAGGTATGATTCAGCCGTTGAATGTTCCTGAATGGAAATGGGATAGCATTTCCATGGATTTTGTGACTGGGTTACCGAAGACTGCAAGAGGTAATGACTCGATATGGGTGATTGTGGATAGGTTAACTAAGTCGGCGCATTTCTTGCCGATGAGGATTAATTATTCTATGCAGAAGTTAGCTGAGATTTATATTGATGAGATTGTGAAGTTGCATGGAACACCTTTGAGTATTGTATCGGATAGAGATCTGCGGTTTACGTCAAGGTTTTGGAAGAGTCTACAGGATGCTTTGGGTACTAAATTGAGGATGAGTTCTGCTTATCACCCGCAGACAGATGGTCAGACGAAAAGAACAATCCAATCTTTAGAAGATTTGTTGAGAACTTGTGTGCTGGATCAAGGAGGATCTTGGGATAGTCACTTGCCGTTGATAGAGTTTACATACAACAACAGTTTTCATGCTAGTATTGGGATGGCTCCATGTGAGGCATTGTATGGTAGACGTTGTCGAACTCCATTGTGTTGGTATGAGTCGGGAGAGAGTTCTGTACTTGGACCTGAGATTGTGCAAGATACAACGGAGAAGATTAAAATGATTCGGGATAAAATGAAGACGTCGTAGAGTCGTCAGAAGAGTTACCATGATAAGAGAAGAAAAGCACTTGAATTCCAAGAGGGAGACCACGTGTTTTTAAGAGTTACTCCGATGACTGGTGTGGGACGAGCTTTGAAGTCTAGAAAGCTCACTCCACATTTTGTTGGTCCATATCAGATTATGCAGAGGATATGAGAGGTTGCCTATCGGGTGGCTTTATCACCGTCACTTGCGAATTTGAATGATGTGTTTCATGTGTCGCAGTTGAGGAAGTATATTCCGGATCCGTCGCATGTGATTCAAATGAATGATGTTCAGGTGAGAGATAACCTGACAGTAGAAGCTTTACCTGTGAGGATTGATGGTCGAGAATTGAAGAAACTGTGAGGTAAAGAGATTGCTTTAGTGAAAGTATTGTGGGGCGGATCAGCTGGTGATAGTTGGACTTGGGAGCGTGAAGATCAGATGAAAGAGTCGTATCCGACTCTGTTTACTTCAGGTAATTTTCGAGGACAAAAATTCTTAAAGTAGGGGAAAGTTGTAACGACCCGAAAATCTAAATTAATCATTTATTTATTTATTTATTTAATTTAGAAGGAATTAAGAGGTTTTTGGTAATTTGGAGAATTATGGATTAAAAGAGTATTTTTAAATAATTTTAATAAAGTGAATAATCATGTATTATTTAGATTATTACTATTATTAAAAATAATAAGAAAATGGCAAGGTGGTCATAAAGGAAAAGGAATAAGGGTAGAGTTGGAAGTCCATAAACTGGGATAATGTAACTAAAGAAGAAAGATCGATCAATGTTCTAACTGATCGTATTTTTGTGAAGAACGCTGAAGAAGAGAAGAGGAGGAGAAAACCTAGAGTGTTGAATGATTGCTAGGAGAATCTTGGAGAAAGAAGAAAAAAGCTTCAGATTACTCTAAGGTATGGGGAGATTTCATAATTTCTTATAGTTCTTTAGGACATGGTGATGAATAGATTAGGTATTCATGAATTGTGTATAATTGTGGTGAATGTTGATGTAGAATGAATGATTTGATGAGAGTATGATGAAATTGAGTGGTATGTGTTGATATATGTGTATTATGTGAGCCTTTTGATCGAATTTTTGTGGGGGAAAACTGATTTTTGGGGTAATCGAAGTCAAAAACGCAGAAAACCACTTTTCGGGAAAAGTTGGGTTTTGTCGCACCCTGACACGGGCCGTGTCACACAACACGGGCACCCGTGTCAGCTTTCTGGTTGGGCATGTGAAAATTTTTATTAACAGGTTGCCTGACACGGGCCGTATCACAGGACACGGGCGGCCGTGGCAGACTACTGTTCCTATATAATTTTTGGTTTTTAGGGAATTTTGTCTCAGACTTTCTGACACGGGCCGTGTCACAGGACACGGGTGACCATGTCAGCTTGCTGTCTTACTACGTATTTTTGCTGTTTGGAATCGTGTCTCAGATTTTCTGACACGGGCCATGTCACAGGACACGGGCGGCCGTGTCAGACTACTGTTTGTTTTGTTTTTGCTGTTTCTTGAGGTTTCTTGATGTTTTCTCGTATCGATTCCTTGTGGTCAAGTTGTTGTTGATGTATGGATGATAAAACATGAATTTGTGATGAATGTTGCTGAAAAATGAAATGAATGATGCACATGTTGATATTTGGATGAAATGAGGAGAATTAGCATCATTGCATTTCATGGCATTTTATTATGTTGGGGCTTCAGCCTATTGGTAGCTTCAATCCCATTGTGCGGATTAAAGTGATATGTTGTTATGTTGTGCTCCCTTGTGGAGGGTTGATGGCCAGTGTCCATCAAATGGAGAAATCGGTACCACATGCATTCCTTGCATTTCATTATAATTGACATTGTATTTTATGAGGTATTTGTGATTGTGTTGCGGAGGATTTGATGATGATACGATGTTGTTGTTACTTATTCTGTTTATTTTCCAAGTCTTTATGTTACTATAATGAATTATGGTTTCTCACCCTGCCTGCTTGTAAATGTTGCCTCTTATGTGGGTAACTTGCAGATAACCAAGAGTAGATTCGCGATGCCAGAGGATGTAGCCTTGGAGTGTTTTCGCTTATCGTTGTTCTTAGTAGTGTTTAGAGGTGTCCTGCTCTGTGTCATGTAACATCGGGTTGGGAATTGTTCGTGAACCTCGTGTTCTTTTGGTTGATGTTTGAAGTTTCATATTGTTGATGTTATTTTGATTGGATACATTTATTTATGAAGCATTTTATTGATTTGAATTTAAAAGTTTGATTCCGCTGCGTAGTTGTCAATTTATGTTAATGATGATTGAATAACCCGTGTTACGGGACAGGATATTGATTACTTAATGATGTTTTGAATATATGTGACACCTTTCTCATTGATGTTACTCTGATAATATGAATTATTTTATCTAAGGTTGTTTGTGGGGTAGAAGGGTGTTACACACACAGACGATACCTAGACACCCAACTACTCCACTCCTCTCAGCTTGACCCGTAGGCAGATAGACGAGCTCTTTGTTGACTACCAGACACACATGGTACCGAAAAAGGCTCTTTTGACCAGAGCGCCGAGAGACTGGAGTTGCGTTGAGGGCTACATCATGTGGTTCTCATTCGTCTCACACCCATACATAATGCCCACTGTAGAAGGATCACCGCCCAGACCTGCTCATCAGAATATCTTAGAGGAGCAGCAGTCTCACTTGGACCACACTCAGGATGTCTTGCCTTACTGTCGTCAGATAGTGGAGATGGGGCGGGCAGGGATTGCCCCGATTTCTTCCCTGAGGGGTTTGACCACAGGCATGTACTGGATGAGATGATTGAGGTGGCATAGAGGGCACTTATGTATCGAAGGAATCGCGCCAGGATGAGTGGGATCGATGGCCGAGGATGCAGACCGGGCGGTCGAGGAGGCGGTAGAGACAGACGAGGTGGCAGAGGAGGGGATGCATATGTTGTTAGGCACACACAGTAGTGACTGTGATGTGTTTTTTGATGTATATATTTTGATGACATTTATGTACTATTTTCTTATTATTATGACATATTACTTCTTATATATATATATATTATTTTATTTACGGATGTATGTTATTTTATATTCATCTGCAACAGTTAATTTCTATCTGCGACCAACAAAAATTGATTTAAAAAAAACCTGTTCTAATAAGATTTCGGAGATGCATCTACGGAACTTTTTTAGTAAATGTGTCTCCGGAAGCATCCAACGTAAAGGAAAAAAAGGGTGCGTCCGGATGTGTATCTCCGGAAGCAGGGGGCATAAAAGGAATTTCCCCAGGTGCCTAAGAGTATCAAGGGGTGGATTAAGAAATTCTCATCCATATATGACACTCCGTTTTGGTATGGTAAAATAATCGGTTTGGGCAAATCCACTAATTTTTGGATTGGGTTGGTTTGGGTAATGAGTTGTCCAAACAATTTATCTGTTTATTAATATTAAATAACTAAGTGATGAGTCATCATATTTTTTTCATAAACATTACTCAACATTTTTATATTCTTAAAAAAATAGATAACTTATTTTTACTATTTTTTAGCATCATAAAATGATAAATGATATCATCAATTAATAAAAATTACCATAAAACAACAAACTAAAGCTGCATGTCATAAAATTGTAGCATAAAAATAACTAAAAACTAAAATTAGTTAAAGTCATGGTTCACTAAAATAGTATGTTAAAAGACTAAAATTGCAACAACTAAGTTAATGTACATAAAAATCATTAAAATTGTAATAATAAATATTTTATTAGTGGGTCAATGGGTTTTTTGGGTTTAGGTCTGATTTTACCCGAAACCCGATTTTTTAAATGGGGCTTTTAGTTTTTAAACCCATATCCACCCAATTACCCGATCCAACCCACTTTTTTGGATTTTTTTGGATGGATTTGATCGGGTTTTGTGGGTTGATCCAACCCATGTACACTCCTACACATGGGAATTACCCTGCGAAAGAGTACTGGAGATCCATCGGCTTCCCACATTAGACGCAAGGTTGTTATGACCACTCCATTATTTAAAGGATACACACGCTAATTTCAAGTACACAATTTCAAACTTAAACTTCATTCACTCATCTCTTTCACATATTGACTTAAGCGTTTGAATACTAATCTTACAGACCATCTCCTTCACCACTAAAGTACAAACTCAGATCTACCGTTACTCACTACAACCACCGTTCTCCAATTAATTCTGATTCCATAGCGAAATAATATCAAAATTCAATCTTAGCAATTTTTTAATAGTTATAATATCTACATAGTTTTTCTAAACATAGCTTAAATAAAGTATCATAATACTACCTGTATTATGCATGATGATAATTTGTTGACTAATCTTGTGAATATTGCTAATCATTTGATTTCTTATTTTGAATAGATTCCAATATCAATAATATATTTTTAATATAACTTATTTCAATACAAATAAATAAGGTTTATACATAAATGCAAACAGATAACAAGTTGTGTTGTTATTTCTTTTTAGATGGTAAAACTAATCTTTTTAAGAATTACATTCATGGATCTAGGAGATACAACTTTGTTATTTATAAGCCTTTAGATTCTCTGTAAAAGATCAACTACTTCTGGTGCTAGGAAACATAAAATGTAAAATACAAATGATATGAAATCATGTTGATTGTCGGAATACGTTTTCTCATATTTGACCACTTTACTTGAAGTAGCTTTGAGAGTTGCATGTCCCAGAGTAAAACCACCAGTGTTCAGTAGCACTAGTGAATAAACTCCAGTCAATTCCACACAAACATGTTTCCCTCCTACCCACCCATACACCAAAACATCGGATGGGCTAAGTGTCAGTCTCTCTTCATGTGGGCCAGTCAAGAAATTCACGGGCATCTCTTTATTCACATATACTTTGCGCCGTCGAAATATATCAAACATGCCATCCCTAACAAGTCCATATCGGTATTTAAAGCCCGTAAGCTCCCTATAATGAATCATGTGTTCCCCATATGTATCCAAACACACCTTATGACAAATAGGGTAAGCCTCATCAATAGAAAATAAAGGAATCATAAGGCGGTATCTTTGGATAGTACGATACTCCACTGGTGACATATGTTCACTACTACAAATATACCCATTTTACCTCGGGCGCAAAAAGGATTTTACCTCGATTAGACAACCGAGATAACGAAGGGCCACATGAACCTACAACTTTGCCCCTCGATTTTTGAATAACTGAGATGATAGTTGAAATAGTCATTGGTTTAATCCCCAACAACAACATTTTTTATTTAATTTCAAAATTATGTTGGGCGCTCCACCTCCCTCTTGGTTTTTATTAATAACTGAGGGGAAAAGGCTATTATTTACATCAATTTTGATATAATAACCGAGGGGTATAACCTATTTTTTTGTCATTTATAATTTATTTTAAATCTCATTTTGATTGGAATCTATAATTTTTTACACAAAAACTACAAATTATGTGATAGAATTAGATCTTTTTTTATATAGAACATAAATACAGAATATCAATTTTACATTGTTTACAAAACCAAATGTACATTGCTTATAATACCTATATTGGCATTTGGGATACACAAAACCTCTACCATGAGAACATATACATATTTGAGCATATACATATTTGCACCTATAATTACAACCTTTATACAATGCTTACAACAACCAAGATCCTAGTGTTGTTGAGATTTATAATAAGATAGGAAGGTGCCAACCCAACGTGATCATCTATATCCTCTTGTGGGAATCATGCTTCGTTGCTAAACACCTATAATTTGAACAAAATTTAAATTATGATATGCTAACAACAACAACATTAACTTAAAAAATATCAATAAGTTACATGTATATGGATAAAGTTAATACCTTAACCCATGAATTCACAATTCCTCCGGAGACAATATCTAACATATGTCTCATAGGTTATTTTTGCGTCTGCAAATCGTTTTCATATAGTTACTAAGTAATACACAAAAAAGCACATGTAATACATTAGCGAAAATAAAATAATGTCAAAAAGTACAAATAACACTTACTTTTGGGGAATAGAACTTTGGCTTTTTACCAAGTAAATTACGTTTCAAAAATTGTATCCCTTTATAACTTTACATGTTGGTAAAAATTGAACGTGAATAAAAAAAAATTCAAAACTAAAGGTAAATTTTGAGTATTTCAAATAATACCACTTACCTGCTCTAAACGTTATACAAATCTTCATTAAGTTTATAGTGTAACGAGCATAACATAACTACAACATTTTGCTTCTGACATATAATAACTAGTTGTCAACGGTTCTTGCATAAACATTCAAAATAATTAATAATGTATATAAAATTGATTTATAAATGAAAACAAAAATTAATATATATTTATGAATGGTAAAACAGTCTCATGTAACATTATTTAGTCTCATAAACCAACTTATTTTGTATGTACATCTTTATAGTGTTTACTCGTGTACTTTGAAATTGAATGTTCAATGGATCTAAGAAACAATACTTTCATAATTTCCTTTCAAAACATATCTCACACATGGACCTAATTAAAAGTTGGGTTAATAGTTATTTTCCCCCTTCCATTTGAGCGAAATTTGAAAAATCCCCCTGTAAAAAAAATTTAGATTCCCCCAACATTTGAAGATTCCCCTGATTCAGTCTCTCATTAAACCAACTCATCTACTTGTCTGATGTGGCTTTGCATATGTGTAATATATTTTGTTTTTTTTTCATTTTATTATTTACCACCTCATCTAACATGTCATTAATTACATTTTATTTTGAATATTTTTTTTTTGTTTCAAATACTTGAGTTTTTACTGAAGCTTAAAATTAGTAACCCTAAATCCCTAAATTAGTAAATCCATAAGCACGCAGAAAGCAGTGTCTTATTCCATCTCACTCATCTTTATCGTTGTCTACATTCTACCCTAGCATGAGATTAAGATTGAGATTCGTGCTTCAGGTGGAGCAGTCAATGCAAGTGGAACAGTCGTTGTTGTCGTTCTTCAAAAAGGTACGGGCTTTGCTTTAGTTTACTTAACTTGAAAAACTTTATGTTTTGTAGTGGTCCCAACCAACTTTATTGAAGTAAGATTTTTTAACTTTCATCGTGGTAACATCTGTAATAGACCAGTAACCCTAGTTTAACCATTAGTTTTTTTTTTGTAATTGTAGAACATGGGCGCTTTCACTGTCATCTTTCATCACGAGGGACACTTTGTACTTGACAAGTTCACATTTTATAGGGGGAATGATACAACTGTGGAAGTTCAAGATTCTGATACATGGATTTATTTTGAGGCTTTGAGTTTGGTTAAGGATTAGGGATATGATGGATTTAGGTTGTGGACAAAACTTCCAAGTATTGATGAAGGGTTTATTCATGTCTTTGATGATGTACTAGCTGGAGCAATTTCCAAACACATCATTGATAGCAAATTTGATGGCCATATTTGGGTTGAGCATGAAGTTCAAGATACTATAGGTAAGGTTACATATCCTACTGTTGTTCAATTCACTGAAGGTAGTGATGATGGGTATAATAGTGATGATGTAGTTAGAGGCATTAGGTTTGATGATAGTGAAGAAGAAAGAACAAGAGAAAACAATGAAGGCTTTGTGAATGTTGTGGTGGAAAAAACAACTAGTGGTACAAGGGTTGATGTTAATGGAAAGTTTCTTAGGTACAAAGTAAGGGCTAAAACAACCAAGACAAGCAAGGTGGTCACTCTAAGCTAAATTTATACGTACCTACTAAAATATTGGGGTCTAGTTCTAGAAGGTTACCCAATAAAATACCAAGAGACATTGAGGATGATGGAAGTGAAGAATTAGATAGATATGATCCTGATGGCAGTGGTGATGAAAAGCACCCTAAGTATGAGCAGTTCAGAACTGAGTTGTTAAACAAGGACTTTCAGTTCAAACTTGGCATGGAATTTACCTCATTAAGTGAATTTAAAGATGCCATAAGAGAGTGGTCTATTCTTAATGGTAGAGAGAGATCTAAATGATCACTATTACCCGTTATCTTTTGGTGTAGTTGAGACAGTGACAAAAGATACTTGGAAATGGTTTCTAGATTTACTTCTTCAAGATATTGGTGTAGAAAGGAGATATGTATTTATATAAAACCAACATAAGGTACTTGGGTATTGTTACTTATTCATTTACTTTTAATGTATTATACCTTCATCTAACTGTTGTATTCTTTCATTTACTTTTGTTGTAGAGACTGGTTAGTGTATTTGAAGAAATGTTTGAACACATTGAACACGGGATATGTCTTAGGCACATGTATGCTAATTTCAAGAAGAATTTTGGAGGTGGAGTTGCAATAAGAGACTTACTCAAGGGAGCTGCAAAAGCTACTTATTACCAAGCATGGTAGAAAAAGACGGGTGAGCTAAAGTAACTGGACAAGAAGGCATGGGATTGGCTCATGGGAGTCCCTACAAAACTATGGTGTAAGCATTCTTTTAGCTATTACCCAAAATGTGATGTATTAATGAACAATCTTAGTGAGTCTTTTAATAGCACTATTTTACAAGCTAGCGATAAGCCAATCCTCACAATGCGTGAGTGGATTAGGAAATATCTAATGAATAAGATTGCTATAAATTTAGTTAAACTAGATCAATGGAAACATAGTGTCATGCCAATACCTAGAAAGATACTAGATAAGGAGGTAATGTTGAGTGGTCATTGGCTGCCAATATGGAGTATGGGTGAAGTTTGGCAAGTTCATCATCCTTTCAATGGGCTACAGTTTGTTGTGGATATTGAGAAAAGAACTTACTCATGTTGCTTATGGGAATTAGTTAGTATACCATGCGAACATGCTATGGCTGCAATGCAGTACCAAAGTCTTAATCCAGAATTGTATGTTGTTGACTGTTAGAAGAGGGAGGCATACAAATTGTATTATGAGAACAATGTTAGCCTAATCAATAGGAAGGACATGTGGCCAAGTGTGGAAGTTGAAGAAATGATACCCCCAAATTTTAAGAAGGGTCCAGATAGGCCAAAAAAATTAAGGTGGAGGGAGCATGATGAAACAGGCTCAAGGATGAGGAGGCCTGGTGTGGCTTATATGTGCACAAAGTGTGATC
The DNA here is from genome assembly GCA_022829125.1 of Lathyrus tuberosus. Taxonomy (NCBI): domain Eukaryota; kingdom Viridiplantae; phylum Streptophyta; class Magnoliopsida; order Fabales; family Fabaceae; genus Lathyrus; species Lathyrus tuberosus. Next base: position 941,713 of record JALAZF010000414.1, on the reverse strand, counting down.
AAATTGGGCACAACTCTAGGAAATGCCAAAGCACAATACAAGACACTAATGCATTGAAGAGAAAGTTATATTAGATGTCATTGTCATTGTTTGTTAATTGCACTGATTGCCATGTATTCATAATAATTGTTGGTTTACTATCTTTGTGTATGTGCAGAGAAAAACACCCAGAACCAAGGGTGAGACCTCAAACAATACCAACACAGCTAAACCAAGTGTAGAGCAAGCAACTGCTGAAAATGTTGAAACTGTTGTTGAACCTATTGCGGAACCAAGTGTAGAGCAAGTAACTTCTGAACATATTGTTGAACTAACTGTAGATGATCCTTTATATGATCTAGAAATTAATGACATAATTGAAGACATGCTTGCTTCTCAGATGCTTCCTATTGAAATTCCTTCTCAACCAGAAAATACTCAATAGTCTAAAATAATTAATCTTGCCCTAAAGAAGAAGAAACTTGGAAAGTTGAAGATGTCTAAGAAGAAAAATCAAGCACCTACTAGGATTAGTGAAAGGCTTAAAAGTATCTTCAAGAAACACAAATGCTCTGGACCAAGTTCAACTGTTGATGCACCTTTAGAAATTGACAACTCACATGTTGATGATACACCTGCTACTGCTACTGGCCAAAAAGACCCCAAACTAGGGACATGTGTGCGCATGATGAAATCATTGGATGAGATATCCAAGAAACTGACCCAGTAATGTGTACTGTCAAGATGGATGTCATTGTGTGTGTTGTAATGTCCTTTTGAATGTTGTAATGTCTTTATATTTTGTAAGTTGGAACAAGTTGGTAATCTCTTTATCTTTTGTAAGTTAGAACAAGGTTGTAATGTCTTTGTGTTTTGAATGTTGTAATGCCATTTTGGGTTGTAACTTAGAACAACAAGGTTGCACTGTCATAATGTTTTGTGACTTGTAATGACATTTTGCCTATGGCTGCTTAAATATATATATGGAAGTAGTATTTTGTTTAACCTATGTTGTTTAATTATGCCTATGATTTCATCATGTTGTACTGTCACATTTGTAAGGTTTTCACATCAACCATGTTTTTAGCAGTGTTGTATTGTCACATTTGTATGGTTTTCACATAAACCTTTGTTAACATTTTGTAAGTTGGTACAACATAATTAATGCACACTATGTACTAAATGCACAAGATTAATGCACAAGGTTGTACTATATGCAAAAACAACATATTATCTTCACCAAATATATTGCAGAAGGTACTAGAATTTGAAGCAACAACTTTGTTTTCATTCAATTCAAATTATTACATTCATTAATACATCACAATACATCATTCATTAATACATCCCAAAACAACATCCATTCTACATAATTAATAGACAAAACAATATAACTATGTTTATGCTTAGACAATGACAAAATAAACCCAAGAACAAATAAGAACTACAACTACAAAGGCCAGCTTTTTCCTTGCGCTCTCTAACTTATTCCTCATATTTTCCATCTCCTTAGAACACATTTTTGTCCTAAATTCTCTTTCGAATTCTTTCCCAAAATCCTTTCCAAATTTTCTTAAATGCTCTATCATGACATCACATCTACTACAACCATCATCATCTTCCTTAATTCCATTCCTATGAATAGAACCAAAGTACTCAACATCCCAACAAAATAGCTGGAAATCTTCTTCTTTCCACCAAAATCTGCACTTACAATATTTTCTACTAGGATTTGCAGCTGACTTTGAAACTAACACCTTCATTGAAAGACCGTGTCCACATTTGGGAGTGATTCTACCATTAGAGGACATGCTACTATTTGAACTTCTGGCCATTGATGAAGGAACACATTTATATGTCGAGGAAGAAGAAAGAATACAACAATGTTAAACGTCTGCAGATGGTAGTTCGAAAGAGGGAGAAAACAAATGGAGAAGACAAATTGGGATTTAGGGTTAACAATTATAAGATTTTCACTTTGTAAAATTAATCATGTTAATACACGTGGTAAATAATAAGATGACATGTTAGATGAGGTGGTAAATAATAAAATGAAAAAAACAAAATATATTACACATATGCAAAGCCGCGTCAGACAAGTAGATAAGTTGGTTTAATGAGGGACTGAATCAAGGGAATCTTCAAATGTTGGGGGGAGGGGAATCTAATTTTTTTTACAGGATTTTTTTTCAAATTTCTCCCAAATGGCAGGGGAAAGTAGCTATTAACCCTTAAAAGTTAATACAAAAGTCAAATCTTTATGTTAAAGTATAAGAACAATGAATATAAATTGAAATCACCGTAAAAAATTTACTTATGAGTACCACAATTATAGCATGAGTATGTCCAGCTAACCATTTGCCTTCAAAAATTCTATAAGACAACTCTTATGAAGTATAAAAGATTGTTTTAGTTCATGTTTTAATGTAAAATTGCATATGTCTAAAATCTCATTTCATCCTTGATAGTCTCTGAGTGTTATCTAGTTGAGGTAGTGTGTTATCAATATTATGCTGCAGGGCAGAACAACTATCTTTCGTGCTTACACCACCTATAACAACTTTCTCAACTACTTTTTAAAGTAATTTCAACTGATCTGAAATCGGATGATTGAATACACCCATTGATTTCAATTGTTGCATCATAAAAAAAAACTGGAATACAATACAAAAATTAAGATACAAAAACAATAACAATAACATATGACACATATTTCATAACTTATACTTATACCTCAATCACATTGCGGTTACTCGTCTCCCGCACTTCCGTAGACAACTTCTTTCGCTCTTCCTCCGCCAACTTCTCTCGCTCTTTCTAGACCTTCTCTTGCACCTCTTCCATCATCCTCTCGCGCTCCTCCTACAACATTCTCTCGCGTTCCTCCAGATTCACCATCCCATATTCCTCCTGAGTCCATTTCTCCATCGCCTCCTGAGTCCACTTCTCCATCGCCTCCTGAGCCACTTCTTACGCTCCTATTCTAATACCTCCCCCAAATTTTTAGAAATGATCTCTTTAATTTCTTTTTCACGGTTTACTTTGTTGATTGATTGCGATGGTCCAAAATGTAACTTCAAATCGCTGCCTTTTCCAAGACCACAGACACACCCATCATGCTCCTCGGTTCTAATTGCTTCTACTAAGATGTCATGACGATATCATGGAATGAAGCTACCAACTTTGGATTGTTCAACCAGTACATCCTACAACACATATAAAATTTCATTTTTCCAAATTGAATTGAATTAAATAAGATAAGTAATGTTGAAAAAAGTATCTACATACAATCTTTTCATCCACTTTGCAAGTATCCTCTGATGTGAACGAGCCATCTGGTCTTTGGCGTGCCTTCTTCCATTTCTCATGGCGTGATGGTGGAGATGCATTGCGATCGAGGCTTCTAGAATGATCTCCCAAATCTAGTTCCCTTTGTTTTATATTTTTTATTAATCATTTTCTCTTCAAGTTTATCATATCATCCACGAGACAATCTATGTGGATATATAATATAATCATATGTGAGCAGTGTCTTAAAGCCCATCCAACGCTCACCAGCATATACAACCCATTTCTTTTTTAGTATTTTATCCTCTGGAACAATAAACACTGTCTATGATTGCATAATAGAATTGATATTAGTATTAAACCAAAATTAAATAAATGGTAATCTATACTTGTAAGACAAATCATAAAATTCATAATAAATACCGTAATATTAGTCAATATGCTACCTTTCAAATCTCTATCAATGTCATGCCAAATATATATCAAAATACTCATTTTGCTTTTACCTTATAATGCTAAGTAACCCCTAAAATTACCAGAATTTTCACCATAAGCCTTACCAATTTTAACATCAAATATTAACCGGGAAGCGAACACCGCTTTCATGGACTTTTCTCACCTTAGTCAACATCATGACACCTCTATATTTTCTTTTACTTTTTGTATTAACAGAGGTTGTAGTAGAGGTTTTATGAGAGGTGTTTGTTGAATCGCCGTTGTCTGTGTAAAATAAGAAAAATAGCCACATATAACAGAGACACCAACATGAACTTCAAAGCTACATCACACACCAGTTCATCCAAAATGATTCAGACCATAGAAACATACTAACTAGAAGTATGAAGTAGAGAGAGACCGTAGAAACATACTAACTAGAAACATACATACACTTCATCCAAAATGTTTCTCCTAGTTTGATTCAATCTTCTTCCTTTTTTATTTTGAATTCCGAGTTGAAGTGAGGAGAAAATTATAATGACTTGCTTCCTTGATAATAACCAACTTTTTGTTTCCTTTGAGGCTTCAATCTTCCTCATACAAATGACAATTCTTCAAGTGATCTAAGCATGCATTCATATTCTCTTTTCTTCCTCTCTTCATCGCCTTTTTCCTTCTCTCATTTTTTAATTTGGTAATGAGGACAATAAATGAAAGAATGGAGATTTATATTTAGCTTAAATAGGTCATATGAGCAAAGAGAATTTTGTTCCTTTTACTTAGAGGAAACCTCTAATCCATGCCACTTTTTTTAAAAATTCATCTTAATCCAAGCTTACTATTAATTAATCCATTTAGGGATGGTAAGCATGTTTATAGAAATTGGGATGTTACATCTTTCCCCTCTTAAATTGAAATTCTTCCTCGAATTTCATTTGATTAAGAGGGTGAAACACTCATTACATTTCCTCCTTTGGCTAATACGTGACTCCACTTGGAAACGATTCTTAGCCACCGTACAACCACCTAATACACTTGAGCTTCTAGTACCCCCTCAATGGAAATCCTTACTTCATCAAAGTTCTCGATTTCCTTTGCTCTATCGATCACTCTATTCCTGGTAACTTTCCATTAATTTACTCTTCTACAATTTTTACCTCTTCTATTGTGTTACTCCGACCTGCTTGGTTACAGATCTGAACTTCTTCCTTCCTTGCACTAAGCCCTATGAAGCTACATAATTCACGACACTCTACTCTGGTTAGATAGTCATCATTCTTCAATCTTGTCGTCTTAGATCCAAATTTCGCTTCAAAAGCTTCCAAACTTTGATTCATCTTCGGGTCTTCGTCGGAAAACACTTCGGACTGGATACCACACAACCAAACGGTCCTTGCTTTCAATAATCCTGCTAGGTTGATAAACTTAAATGGGTCTTTGTCCGGTAGGAAATGGGATGATTTTTGGCTAACTTACCTATAACCACTTAAATAAAAACACAATTTCCGGGTGAAAAAGGTAAAGCCACAATGGAGATTCATTGAGATAGATTTCTTACTTCCATCTAGCATCATTATTGGTTATAAAAATCACTTAACTCTCGCTGTTCTAATTCTCACTAGTTGACATACTGATCATCTGATCACACACATTCTGTAATGTTCTTCTTATGCTTGATCACCAATAGTTCTTTTTAACATTTTGGTGCATGTTTAGAAAAACCTAAGGGAAATGAACATTGATCTTGTGAGATTCTCTCAGATGATACTTTGACTTGAAGTTGCAATCCTGCGAATACTCCATCCATTTCTAACTGTGGTGTTATTAACTCATTTTCGTCTCCTGCGCTACTATCACTACTACGGAAAAGCCCTTTAACAACGGTTGAAAAATACATATAATAACACAGATCAAGGCGTTGTTATATTGAGTGTTTTGGTAAATGCGCTATTTATAATCACGGTCCTGGGACCGTTGTTGTATTCTGGAAAGCGCGCGGTATATCACAATGGTTATGCTTAACAACCATTGTGATAGATAAGGTACTGGGTTCGAAACCCAGCAACAACAAATTAATTACATTAGATGATAGTTAATGTAGACAACCGTCGTGGAAAGTACCCATAGTTTATTATATACAAACGTATATTGCTTGGTTTACCATACACTTATTTAAAGAAATACAACCATTCAAATTGGCAAAGAAATATATAATCTGAAAATTAACTATTCTTGAAAACCAACTTAAACACACCAATTTTTTTCGAATCACATCTGTCTCATTCAACACATTTTATGTTCTTTAACACATAATATACGATTCAATGGTCTGATTCCTTCAATGCATCGATATCTTATATTATAGTTTACCTCATCATCGTCGCTTATCAACGCGATTGTAAATTATATCGATGAATTGAAGCAAACAGACTATTGAACCATATATTATGTGTTAAGGAACATAAAATGTGCTGAATGAGACGGATGTGATTCGAAAAACATTGATTGACATAGGTTGGTTTTCAAATACATCTTAATTTTCAGAATATAAGTTTCTATGTCAATATAAATGATTGCATTTTCATTAAAAGGTAAGTGAAACAAACAATATACATAGTATATAATAAACTAAACTTGTCAACATGTATAAGAATTTAAAGAACAAACAATTGCTAAGTCACAAGAAACCTCTATCTTGTGACTTAACAATGTTTTGTTCTTATTTTGAGAACATTTGTCAACAACAACAACATACAACAAATCCATGCAACATAATAAAAAAACATACATTATTTAAGCAACAAAACCCCAAGTGGGACTGTGACAAACCAAGATACATTGAGTCAATAACGCACCTCTTATTGAAAATAATCGTGGAACTGTAACAAATCATGATATATCAAGTTCGTCTAGTTTGTGAAGCCATGAAGAAGAAATATAAGGTGGATGAAGTTTATACAATAACTTCATACTTCTTATATTTTTCTTCATGGCTACAAAAACCATATGCAACTTCACCATAGTATACGCCTGCTACCACCATACGCTTGCTACCACCATCATCACCATGTATCTACAAGGAAACACAACAAATATCAAACTTAACACTAAAACATCAATAACATAATGTTTTACACATCATCCTAAAACCAAACCCTAAAACAATAATCCTAAATTCTAAACATCAATAGCATCCAAAAGAAGAGTAGAAAGAAGAGAGCATGAGAACATACCATCTTTGCCGCCGTAGGAGTTTGCACCAGACGTTGCTCCTGTCAGATATCCTTTAAGCTTCTTTTCTCCATTCACTTGTAACAATATTGGTTAAGATTCATGAGAGGAAGGGCCGTGTTAGGGTTTTCTTTAGAGAGAAACGACAGTTATGAACTGGACAAAAGATAGTTTCGTTTATATATTAAAAAATATCCCTTTTCGTTACGGTCTAAAACTATAACCATAATTATATTTTATATTTTTAAATATTAGCAAACTATATCGCGACGGTTATTCATAATAACCGTAGTGATATCCCTTATTTAAAAATAAATAAAAAAGAAAGGAGCGCCTTAACCTTAAATGAATTTTTTTTTGCACAACTGAGGTTCGAACCCATGAAAGATTGATTATATCATATCGGTTATACTTACAACCGTTATTATACCCTATAAATTTTTAATTAAAAAATATAATATAAAGTTAGCGTCTGAGTTTAGAGATATCACCACGGTTTTTGGAAGAACCGTGGTGACTTGGGCGTTGTTGTTTACGCGTTTTGTAGTAGTGTATGATTTCAATCGGTCACATACTTATTGGTATCCTCTTAGCTTCTTTACATGGCTGCACTTAATTATTCAATACCAACAATGTCTTCTTGGTGTACATCCAACATAATGTGTGTTTAACTCTTCTACACACTAGCCAACAGCTACTTCGACGTTGGATAGTTTCCAAGATCAGGTCACTAACAACTCCCTCAGACTTGACTAGATCCATTTAAACATGATATTGGTTCCAGGCTTCAAGTTCAGAGTATCTGAAGTGGTGTGCTCTCAGCGGAGGGACTTGTCTTATTTAATGCTTCTCTTACCATACATGCGTTGGAGCTATGCCAATCCCTATTTCCGTAACTTCCCATCGACCGTGCAGTCTCATACCTGCATAGTCCTAAGATTTCCTCTAACTTGTTGTAGATTGGACTGACATTCCCTTCCTTTTCCAACTAACAGTTCTTCCACACAATTGTCCAACACTTTTCTGCTTTTTAATTTGCCGTTACACTGACTTCTTCAAGTATCAACTGTTTCAGAACATACCTTACAAGGAAGTGTTTCCCACATCTTAAGTGTAACCATAATTGTAAAAACTTCCATGTCATGCTTTGAAGAATCCTCTTTGAAAGTCTCGACATTTCAAAACCTGGTGCATCTCCGGATCTTGTACAACTGACATTGCCTCTACTCTCGAGGGTTTACGGATACTCCCACTAGAGATTTCATGTTGAAACAATCAAGATATACTTCATCTATTGTAGTGTGGTCCACTAACTAATGGTGGAATAGAAACCCACAAAATTGGCAAGGTACAATGATCACACGTAAATCCCATCTCAGGTATTTAGGCAAAGGGATTCACTGATTCCTTGACGAAACAAGGAAACGCCCACAACATCTGAATCCAACATTACTCACACGATTACGATCACTTAGGGTCTTCCCATAAGCATTTCATCGGAAATAGTTTTATCCTACTGTCGTCCATACAGGAGCTAAGCCATGCATGGTCCTCTACATCTAGAAAAAGCCAGAAGTAAAATTACTTCACATGTAGCTTACAGATCATGGTTTGTATGGTAGTTCTCAACTGTCGAGTGCGACACATAAATAATTAGTTGTCCTACTCTATCTCATAGGGACTCTAGTCCGCATCTCATGAGCATATAGACATAATCATACATTGGGACCAAGATCATTACAATCCCGCAATTAACTGAAAGGACCACTCACATATCTCGTGCACAATAGCGATATAGCGGCGCTATGTCTAGTAACACTGACATAGGGTCCAACTCTGAGGCGATGTATCAAAGTGAACTACCTAGTGTTGTACACAATCTCCACCCGTATCCTATAATCACGATAGTCATATAATTGGACAGGTCTCCTTTGAGGTCACTACCTCTCAAGTCATTCTAGTCCCACTCTCTAGGAATACCAAAACCTAAGAGTGCCACACGCCAGAGTTCACCCATTCTAAACACAATTAAGCAAGTCTTGACCCGACGATATTAACTCACATATTTATGTTATGCATAGGGTCATCCACATATTACATACATACAAGATTCTAAGAACTATCCCACAACTATGTATCCCATGGCTCAAGTCTAACATTATGGTCTATAATCATCATGTTAATATTATAAAAGAGCCCCTAATATCTATCCTCCTAGTCACCCGACGCCTAAAGTATTTATACAGTCTTACTCAGGGTTAGATGAGTCATAAGTAGCTGGGAATATGATATACAACACCTGCACATTCATTCACTTCAACTCCCGCCTAACATAGTTCTAAATGTAGGCAGGCTAGAATACATAAGGGAATACAATAGCCAATTTCACTAACCTTAGTACACATGATTTGCCTAAACTGGACCTCACACCTAGGTTTTCCTTGTTAGTACTCGATTTTCGATTTAGTACATAGGATTGGCCTAAACTGGACCTGACATCCAAGTTTGCCCTGTTAGTACTCGATTTCTGACTTAGTACACATGATTTGCTTAAACTCGACCTCACGCCCAGGTTTGCCCTGTCAGTACTCTGTTTATGATACTCCACGAGTAAGTATAACATTCAAAATGATTAGACAACTGTTAAACTTTCATTCACCAAGTCTAGTATAAGGGGTCTCTGATTCCCACTAGTACATGGTAAGACTCATGTCAGTTTATGGTCATACATAGTATAGGATTTGCAACATTTACTAATGTTTCCGACCCTTTATGAGGATATCTTCATCATTTAGGATACGATCGGATAAACTTATAAACTAACTCCATGTCCTTTCGAGCACTTACAACCCACCATATTAACCATAAAAGTCTGGTCTTTTTTCCTCATACACTTGATATATTTTCATCTACAACTGGTGGCAACCATTGGATAAGGAATTATAACTGATACAAAACTCAGTCTCTTCACAGGTTTCTCTCTCTAGATTTTGTTACATGCGACTCTTGGACTCTCCGTTTAAGACAATTCCTTGCCAAGTAACTTGGTTTCTTGATGTAGAACCTTTCGACTATCTCATTTCATGCCTTAAGTTGTTCTCCTTTTTAATTGATTCATTTATCAAACGGGCCATCTGGAAAATTCACTTTATTTCGGTAGAAATTCTTGGAAGTTTCCAGTTCCTTGACTCTTGTCATGGAGCCCGAGGCCTTCGACCACTTCACATCTAATGCACTACTTATGCCCGACAATTCTCAACATTACCTTACTTAACCGGTATCCTACTACTTGAGCTTGAGTTACCTTCAGTCTTATGCATCTTCATGGCGGATCTACTGTGATCCTGTCTATCACGTACACAATCAGTAAGTTGATCAGGCATAGCAACTGAATCCTATGATAGTAGAAACTAGGCTAGAAACACACACTTATGAAGAATAAGAGAATTGCTAGTGATGTCTTATGGCTGGGTCGATAATCAACCAGGATCTGATACCAAATTTAACACCCCATATAATACTATCTTGAATCGTATTAGGTAAAACATTAAAATTTTAGTATTGAAACAAATATCATATAAATAACATTTGAATTATAATAGAGTAAGGTACACATTGCATAGGAATAATACATCAGATATCCAAAATTCAAATACTGAAAGATCACAATGGAACTTCTCCATCAAACATCAAGCCTCCCGTTTTCAGGACTCATGCCAAAACTCCAGCTTTTACAACATACCTAATAAACAACAACATGATTGAGGTGAGATTACTAAATTTCAGTGGAGTTATCCTGTATTAGGAGTCCACTCACCTTTATAGGGATGCAAATGATTATCATCCTATGGTTCCTCACCTTAATTAATTTATTACATACTCCACACAATACACCAAGTTTGCAATTATATGACCAATCACAGAGATCCTGATCCTCGAGATCAAGGATTGTGCTACCCTCAAGGAATAGTCTTATGGGTTTACATGCCTTACCCTATAGTAGGGTCTTACGGATTTACCTACCTTTCTACTATTGGAGTGCAAATTTCCTCAAGAATAAGACTTTTTGGTTTCCCAACCTTACCCTCCGATAGGGTCTTAAGGGTTTACCTGCCTACCTGCTATTGATAACTTTTACTACCTCAAGAATAGGTCTTTTGGGTTTACCAGCCATGCCCACTAGTATGGTCTTACGAGTTTACCTGTCTACCTGTTATTAAGACATAACTCGCTTAGTCAAATTTACTATAACACTGCCCTTAAGGTTATATCTTACATGTTTACCAGTCATGCCTTCTAGTATGGCCTTACGAGTTTACCTGCCTACCTGCTTTTGGTACTTACGATGTGATTCTCAACTAGATTAGTAATACGCACTACACATTGATCGGGCAATATCCACCTGTGGAATATCACATCATCCGATTCGAGAGAGGCACCACATGGTATATCACATCATCAAGGGGAAAAAGGCATCACATATCGATCGAAACTGTTGGTGTACAAGGTGAAAATAATGAAGATGAAGAAGAGAATGTATTATATTGAATGACGGCTACAAAAGGATAAAAAGATACAAATGATTGGAATGACAACTACCCTATTTATAAGCTAAAATTAGGGTTACCAAAAGCAACAATAAAATACTAAAATACCCTCTAACAAACTTAATGACTAAGTTTGTGAATATAAAATAAAATATAAATTATTATTCTAATACCATCCCTTAATTTATATTTCATCAAAACTAACAACTCCAATTCCATCCCTTAAGCGAAGGAATTGATCAGTCTTGATAGCCTTCGTCAGAACATCTGCCAACTGCTTCTGGGTGCTGCAGTGCAGAACTTCTAACACTCCATTCTGAACTTGACTTCTCAGATAGTGATACTTGGTCTCAATATGCTTGCTTCTCCCATGCAACACTGGGTTTCTGGCAAGATTGATTGCAGACTTATTATCAATCATCAGCTTCAGAGGCTTGTCAACTTTGATCTTCAGATCTTCCAGCAAGTTCAGAATCCACACAGCTTGACATGCAGTAACAGCGCCTGCAATATATTCAGCTTCACAGGTTGACAACGCAACAACAGGTTGTTTCTTAGAACTCCAAGAAATAGGACCTCCCAGAAACTTGAACAAGTATCCAGAAGTACTTCTTCTATCAACTCTGTCTCCACACCAATCAGAATCTGAGTAACTCAGAAGTTCTGATTCAATCTTCCTTCCAGAACTCAGAAGTTCTGATTCAATCTTTCTTCCAGAAGGGAACAACACTCCATACTTCAGAGTTCCCTTGATATACCTCAGAATCCTGACAGCAGCTTGGTAATGGGACCACTTGGGTTTACTCATGAATCTACTAACCATTCCAACTGCATAGCAAATATCAGGTCTGGTATTACACAAATACCTCAGAGAACCAACCAACTGTTTGAAGGTTGTAGCATCCACATCCTCACCATCAGAATCAGAATCTAATTTCTGATTTGTATCTGCAGGTGTGATAGCAGCCTTACAATTCTGCAGCTTAAATCTCTTCAGAAGTTCTCGTTCATACTTCAGCTGATGCAAAATGATACCTTTCTCAGAATATCTGAACTCCATCCCTAGAAAGTATGTCATTTTCCCGAGATCAGTCATTTCAAACTCATTCATCAGCACCTTCTTGAACTTAGCTAATTCTTGTTCAGAACTTCCGGTCAACAGTATGTCATCAACATACAAACACACCAGAATCATATTTCCTTCAGAAATATGCTGAACATAAACACCGTATTCCATCTCACATTTCTGAAACCCTTGCTTCTTGAAAAATGAATCGATCTTCTGATTCCAAGCTCTGGGCGCTTGCTTCAATCCATACAAAGCTTTATGTAATCTGTACACCATCCCTTCCTGATTCTCTTTCACAAATCCAGGAGGTTGTGACACATAAACTTCTTCTTCTAATGGACCGTTCAGAAATGCAGATTTCACATCTAAATGCATCAAAGGCCAATTCCTGTTAGCAGCTATTGCAATCACCAATCTGATTGTTTCATGTCTCGCTACAGGTGCAAACACTTCAGAATAATCCAGCCCAGGTTTCTGCAGAAATCCTCTTGCTACCAACCTCGCTTTGTATTTGCCAATTGATCCATCTGGCTTTAGCTTCTGCTTGAAAACCCATCTGACGCTGATGGCTTTCTTGTCCTTTGGAAGTTCTGTCAGCTTCCAAGTCTTGTTTCTTTCTATGGCCTCAAGTTCTTCTTTCATGGCCTTTAGCCACAACTTCTGCTTGAGAGCATCTTCTGTACTCACGGGTTCAGAGTCTACTAACATGGCACACTGAATAATCTCTCCCTCAGAATCTACTTCAGTGTCTTGCAACATGTCAAACTCTTCAAATCTTCTTGGAATGTTTCTGATTCTCTGTGGCCTCTGACCTCGTTCAGAACTTTGTTCAGATGCTTGAACCTCAGAAGTTCTAACCTCAGAAGTTTCTCCTTCAGAACCTCTTGCTTCAGGAGTTGGACTTCCTCCAGAACTTTGACCACCTTCAGAGTCTGGCATATTCCCAGAGTCTGAATCACCACCAGAATCTTGATCATCATCAGAATCTGGATCATCAGAATCACCTTCATCTTCTGAGTCTTCTTCAGAGTCAGAATCACCATCAGTTTCAGAAATTCTTATTTCTGACCTTTCTTCAGAAGTTCTCACATCAGAATCAGATTGAGACTTATCCCAATTCCAAACTTCTGATTCCTTCACAATAACATCTCTGCTGAACTCAACTTTATTAGTTTCTGGACAATAAAGCTTGTACGCACCTGTACTGTGGTACCCCACCAGTAACATTACTTTGCTTCTATCATCCAACTTCTGTCTTCTAGCTTCTGGAACATGTTTGTAACAAACAGAACCAAAAACCTTCAGATGACTAACACTTTGCTTTTCTCCCGTCCACTTCTGAATAGGAACTATTTCCTTCAGCTTCTTCGTTGGACATCTGTTGAGCACATATGCTGCGGTTGCAACGGCTTCTCCCCAGAAGTTCTGAGGAAGCTTCTTCTCCTTCAGCATGCTTCTCACCATATCAAGCAAAGTACGATTTCTTCTTTCAGCAAGACCATTGTGTTGAGGAGTGTAAGGAGCAGTAACCTCATGCTCAATTCCATTCTCCTCACAGAACTTCTGAAACTCTTTGGAGTTATACTCACCCCCACCATCGGTTCTGAGAATCTTCAGAGTCTGACCACTCTGATTCTGAACCTTCATTCGGAACTTCTTGAATTCACCAAACACCTCGTGTTTGAACTTAATAAGGGATACCCATATCATTCTTGTGAATTCATCAACAAATGACACGAAGTATTTATTCCCTCCGAACGATTCTACTGGAAATGGACCACACACATCAGAATGTACTACTCCCAAGGCATGTTTTGCTCTTGGAGCAACTTCTGACGCAAATGGCAATCTTGGTTGCTTTCCTTCCATGCACACTCTGCATGACTTCTCAGGCTTCTTAATTGTAGGAATTCCATGTACCAGCTTCTTCGAATTCAGATGTTCTAAGCTTCTGAAATTCAAATGACCAAATCTTCTGTGCCACAGCTCACTTTCTTTCACAACACTTGTTGCACTAAGACATTCAGAATCAGAAGTTCTGACATTCACCTTGAATGTTCTATTCCTTCCTTGTTCTGACTCCATAATCAGCTTCTGATTACAGTCATACAGCTTCAGAAGATTGTCCTTCATAGTAACTGAAAAACCTTTCTCAATTAATTGTCCCACGCTCATCAGATTGCTTTTGATGCCAGGTACATACCACACATTCTGAATCAATGCTGTTTTCCCATTGTTCAGAACAACTCTGACATTTCCCATACCTTCAGCGTTAAGATATTTGTCATCAGCACATCTGATCTTTGTCCTCTTTTCAGAGTCAAAATCAACCAGCCATTTCTTATTTCCAGTAAGATGATTTGAGCAGCCAGTGTCCATATACCACTAGTCTGTCAAATTCGTATCATCAGATTCAGAAGCCATCAGTAGCACAGATTCATCATCAGAACTTCTGGCTATATTTGCTTCTTCTGACTTCCTTTCCTTGTTTGACCAACAATCTCTAGCAAAGTGACCAAACTTCTTGCAACAGTAACATTGGATCTTCTTCTTGTCATACTTCTCTTTTCCCTTCTGAGCATTCTTTTGCCTATCAGAAGTTGAGGTTTCTGACTTCTGACCACCATCAGATCTTCTCCTAGCTTCTGACTGCTTCTGATGCTTCCTATCAGAAACTGCTTTCAGAGCCTGCTGCTCTACTTCCCTTTCAGAAGTTCTCTCAGTCAGACGCAACTCTTGCGCTTCTAGACTACTTTGCAGCTCTTCAATTCTCATGGTGCTCAGATCTTTAGAATGTTCTTGTAATACCCCGTAAATTTATAAACGCTCTGGTTAATATTATTATGATCAACTGGGTTCCGGGGTACTCTGAGTAATTATTTGATAAAATAATTAGAGTAAACTGACGAATTCAGAGTCGATTAAATTAATAGTATTTAACGTTGAGTTTTTATAATTTGATGTATTTGAGCTAATTTTGGACATTTAGTAGTGTTACAAAAAATGATAGTTTTCCTTACTATCTATTTTCTTTTCATTTTCCTTATTTGGTAAAAGTAGAGAAACTTAGAGAAGGAAAAGTGAAGGAAAGAAAAGAAAGGAAAAGAGGAAGGAAAAGGAGAAGAAGATTTCTCAACAAAATCAAGAATCATCATCCGTTCATCTGTTCTTCGTCTAATCATCTCAGTATCAACCTCCTCGTCTAGTAATCCAGGTGGGTTCTAGTTAGACTCTTTAGAGTAGGATTATTTTGAGTTTAGAGTTAGATTAGAAATTGTGAAAATTGAATCTTTTTGCACAAAATTCGTGAATCTAACTGCTAAATGCAAGGCTTGATTATATGTTATACTGGTTGTGATGTTATAACATGTTTTGATGCATTTTGATTGATGAAAATGAGATTTGGGGTTGATTTTGGATCAACCCGTAGCAGGAAAATTCTGCAGGAACTTCTGCATTTTTCTCTGCCCATACGCGTATGGAGCTTGTCAATACGCGTATGGGGCTTGTCAATACGCGTACGGCAAGGGCAATACGCGTATGGATGGCCGGGCTTTTGAGCAATACGCGTATCGCTTGGGGCAATACGCGTATGGCTGGGCGAGCATTTGGGCAATACGCGTACGGGGAATGCCAATACGCGTACGGCCAGGAGAGTTACAGAATTCTGCTGTTGTGATTTTTATTTCCGATCGTTTGTTTCCAATGCCGTAACTTTTTATCCGTAACTCGGAATGGAACAATTTTGGTATCGTTGGAAAGGTAATAAAATGTACTTTCTTATTACATGGGTTTTAAGATTGACGGCCGATTTAATTATATCGGAATTGTTGGAATTGTGTCGTTTTGTTGATTTTGGTGTGTAATGGTTGTTGAAAATGTAAGCATGATTAAAATATGGAATAAGTAGAGTGAGGACAATTACCCTAAGCAGTGTCGGAAAAATATAAATCATTGAACACTAGTATGGAACATGTGTGTTAACCGTTTGGTTGTGATAAGGCATAATGGCCTTGAGATTGTCGAATACAATCAAGTCTTTGTGAGATCACGTAATCGTAACCGGTTATTATTGTTTTTGCGAGTGCGTTTCATGGGTCTCGAGCTCCTCTGAAACATATGCACCACTACTTGGCAGGTTTGATTCCCGCATTTCATTTTAGTACGAATGGCGCCCATGGAGCGTAGGCTTGTGACGGTATAAGGCCCGTGAGAAGTGACGGTTCATAACGGTTAATGGCCCGTAGAACCCGAATCCATTCGTATGTCAAGTAGGTTGCAAGGATCCATGACTCGGGTCGTCTTCTAGACGTAGAAGCGGACGGGAAAAGGGGATGCCTTGGTGTGGTTACGGATTAGTGATATTGTGAGTTGATGAACTCATAACATGTGTCCATATAGTGTGTGTGTACTCATGGTCTTTCCCCTTTCCCCTTGGACGTGAGTTAGGACTTTGTTAGAACCTTGTAAAGCCGAGAGGACTTTAAGATAGGGAACTCACTGAGATTTGATGTATCTCACCCCACTGTTGTTGTTTACATCACAGGTTCTGCAGGTTCGGCGAAGGGTAAGGACAAGGTTATTTGACTTTCCTTACGGATCGTGGTTTTGTGATGGCATGGCTTTCGCTATGGCGTTATGTTTTGAGATCATTGTATTGATCTAGTTCTTAGTTTTTATCATTTTGGAACATCTTGTATATGTAATGCCTTAGACTTTTAGTTCTTTTGTATTAGAGGCATTTATATATATAATGTGTTAACTAGGAACTTATTATGTTTCAGTACCAAAAAGTGAAACTCATGTATAATATATGATTTGATGCATGTATTATTATATGGTCTTTAGAGTTGGTATCAGAGCAGGTCGTATCCTCGACCTAGCCATGAAATAGAATAAGTGTTTCTTTCCGTTTCATATGCGGCGGGTCACCATGGGTCTTGTCTGTTATATTTATGGTATTGAGTCAGATCAACTTAATCCTATTGATATGGAATTCAGGAACATGGCTGATAGACGCAGAAACAACCGTGGAAGACCAAGGACTACTCCAGCTGGGACAGTTCCACAGGGTGATGAAGGGAATGCCCCTTTGTACCAATTTATGCAGCAGATGCAGCAACAGCAGAATCAGTTCATGCAAGGAATGATGCAACAAATGGCTGATGGTCTGCATCCTCCAGTGGTTGTTCCGGAAGTTACAGGAGGAACCTACAGGGAATTTGTTCGTATAAATCCTCCGGAGTTTCAAGGAGGGCTAGATCCGGTGAAGGCACACGAGTGGATAACAGGTATGGAAAGGATTTTTCTGATAGTTCATTGCAGTGAGGAGAATAAAGTGGTCTTTGCTTCTCACTGGTTGAAGGGTCCTGCCATGAGGTGGTGGGAGAGCGCTTCAGCCTTGATGACAACACAGGAAGTGCCGAAAGTGTGGGAACAGTTTAAGGTAATCTTTATGGAGAAATATTTTCCGAGTTCTTTAAGGTCTCAAAAGGAGTTTGAGTTCCAACAGTTGAGACAGGGAAATTTGTCAGTGGCTTCTTATGCGGAACAATTTGAGATCATGGCTGACTATTCTAGACAGGCCATGTATGCCCCTGATGAGAGGTGGAAGATAGATCAGTTTCTGTTTGGATTAAGGGCTGAGATTTCACACAGTGTGTCTCAACGGGAATTTGCTACTTATGCTGAAATGTTAAGACAATGTTATGTGGCAGAAAATAGTTTGAAAAAGATACAAATGGAGGTGGATTCGAACAGGGTAACTCAAGGTGACCGTGGAAGGTCGAATCAACAGTTTAGGCAAAGGCAACAGTCTTCCAAAGGGAAGCAAGTGCAGGGCTCTAGAACTAGTGTACCTCCGGTGTGTCGTACTTGCGGTCGGAATCATTACGGCCGATGTGGTATTGAAAGTGTGAGGTGTTACCAGTGTCAGAAGGTGGGCCATTTGGCGAGGGATTGTCCTCAGGGTAGAAATCAGACACAAGGGAAGACTACTGGCCGAGTGTATACCTTGGATGCAAGGAAGACGAAGGGTGACAACTCCTTGATTGCGGGTACGTGTTTTGTTAATGGTCAACCTTGTTTTGTTTTATTTGACTGTGGGGCTACACATTCTTTTGTGTCTTTGAGATGCGTGAAGCGACTTGGGTTGCAAACTATTCCTTTGTTTCCTCCTATGGTGGTTACTACTGCCATGGATGAAATGGTTGAAACACCCCTGATGTGTGAAAATTGTGTGTTGTCGGTGAACGAAAGAGTTTTCCAGATTGATCTTATCTGTTTACCGCTTAAGAAAGTGGATGTTGTTCTGGGAATGGACTGGCTTTCAGCTAATTCGGTTTTTATCGGTTGTGAGGAGAAGCTAATTATTATTCCATCTACTGAGGCTACTCCGAAAGATGTATTATCAACGATTTTAGAAGGTACGGTGGGAATGGTAAATTTCTTGTTTGAGAAAGAGAAATCTGTTTTATTGGTTCTTACTAAGGAAGGAAGTAGTGAACAGCAAGTTCTGAGTATTCCAGTTGTGTGTGAATTTCCTGAAGTATTTCCAGAGGATGTTTCTTCTCTTCCTCCGGAGAGAGAAGTTGAGTTCTCTATTGACCTGATACCGGGAACGGCTCCTATATCCGTTTCTCCGTATCGGATGTCACCGCTTGAATTAAGAGAATTAAAGGACCAATTGGAGGACTTGATGTCTAAGCATTTCGTTAGGCCTAGTGTTTCACCGTGGGGAGCTCCAGTGTTGTTGGTAAAGAAGAAAGATGGGGGAATGCGGTTGTGCATTGATTATCGTAAGTTGAATAAAGTTACCATTAAGAACAAGTATCCCTTACCAAGGATAGACGACTTGTTAGATCAATTGAAAGGAGCCTGTGTGTTCTCAAAGATTGATTTACGGTCGGGTTATCATCAGATTCGAGTGAAGAGTTCCGATGTGCCAAAGACTGCATTTAGAACCCGTTACGGTCATTACGAATTCTTAGTGATGCCTTTCGGTGTGACTAATGCTCCAGCTGTTTTCATGGATTACATGAATCGAATATTTCAGGCTTACTTGGACCAATTTGTGGTAATCTTTATTGACGACATTCTTATTTATTCTCGTACTCCACAAGAGCACGGAGAACATCCGAGGATTGTCTTATCGGTCTTGCAAGAGAAGCAATTGTTTGCTAAGTTGAGCAAGTGTGAGTTTTGGATGTCGGAAGTTAATTTTCTTGGACATGTGATATCTCGAGGTGGTGTGGCAGTGGATCCATCGAAAGTAGAAGCAGTAATTAATTGGGAGAGACCGAGAAATGTTTCAGAAGTCAGAAGTTTCTTGGGATTGGCCGGTTACTATAGAAGGTTTATCAAGGGCTTTTCTCAATTGGCCTTACCAATGACGAAACTTACTCGGAAGGATGTTACGTTTGAATGGGATTCAGGTTGCGAACAAAGTTTTATGCATTTGAAGGAAAGTTTGACGAGTGCTCCAGTATTAATTATTCCTGATCCTAACAACTCTTATGAAGTATTCTGTGATGCTTCTAAGAGGGGATTAGGGGGTGTTCTGATGCAAGGTGGTCAAGTGGTAGCTTATGCTTCTCGACAGTTAAAAGTTCATGAGAAGAATTATCCGACTCATGATTTGGAACTAGCTGCAGTGGTTTTTGCACTGAAGGTGTGGCGTCATTATTTATATGGTGTACGTTTTGAAATGTTCAGTGACCACAAAAGTTTGAAGTATTTGTTTGATCAAAAGGAGTTGAATATGCGACAAAGAAGGTGGATGGAGTACTTAAAGGATTATGACTTAGAATTGAAGTATCATCCAGGAAAAGCGAATATAGTAGCGGATGCTTTAAGTCGGAAAATGGTTCATAGTGCGGAATTGATGATTTTGGAGTATTCATTGTTGGAGAAGTTTAGAGATCTTAATCTCCAGTTTGTGTGGACTCCGAATGGTGTGATTATGGGAAATTTGAATGTCAATTCTACCTTGAGAGTTGAGATTCAACAGGCACAATTGTTAGAAGAAGAGTTACAAGAATTGTTACTTCAGCCGGGTTTTACACGAGCGACAGATGGGATTGTTCTGTTTAATCAAAGGATTTGTGTTCCGAAGGATGAGGCATTGAAAAGGAAGATCTTAGACGAAGCTCATAAAGGTACTTTTACGATACATCCTGGTTCTTCGAAGATGTATCAGGATTTAAAGAAGGATTATTGGTGGTCTGGGATGAAAAAGGATATAGCGGGATATGTGTCAGAATGTGCGGTGTGCCAACAGGTGAAGATTGAACACCAAAGACCGGGCGGTTTGTTACACCCTTTGGATATTCCAGTTTGGAAGTGGGATAGTATTTCTATGGATTTTGCAGTGGGTTTACCCCGTACCCAAGGTGGGTATGATTCTATTTGGGTGATTGTAGATCGACTAACGAAATCTGCACACTTCTTAGCCGTAAAGACTACTTATAAGGCAAGTCATCTTGCAAGGTTGTTTATTGCTGAGATTGTGAGATTGCATGGTATTCCTTCTAGTATTGTGTCCGATAGAGATCCGAAGTTTACTTCGAGATTTTGGAAAGTGTTCCAACAAGCGATGGGTACGAATTTGTGTTTGAGCACGTCGAATCATCCTCAAACGGATGGTCAGACTGAACGAACAATACAAACGATGGAGGATATGTTAAGAGCTTGTGTGCTAGAGAGTAGAGGGAATTGGAAGGAACTTTTGCCGTTAATTGAGTTTTCATATAACAATAGTTACCATGCGAGCATCGGTATGGCTCCTTATGAAGCGTTGTATGGGAGAAAGTGTAGGACACCTTTGTGTTGGGCTGAAATTGGCGAAGATAGAATTTTGGGACCCGAGATTATTCAAGAGACTACGGAAAAGATTCGAATGATCCGCGAGAAGGTTAAACAAGCACAAGATCGTCAAAAGAGTTATGCGGACAATCGTAGGAGACCTTTGGAATTTGAGGAAGGTGACCATGTATTTCTGAAAGTTACTCCGAGATTGAGATTGAAAGGACCGTTTAAGTCACGTAAGTTAAGTCCGAGATACGTGGGACCGTATCAGATTTTAGAAAGGATTGGTGAAGTTGCTTATAGATTAGCCTTACCACCCTCTCTATCCGAGATGCATGACGTTTTTCACGTATCTCAGCTCCGTAAGTTTATTCCTGATCCTCTTCAGCCAATTCTACCCGAATCAGTGGAAATTGAATCGGATTTGACTTTTGAACCACAACCGAGTTGTATTGCTGGAAGGGAAACAAAAGTGTTAAGGAACAAAGATATTCCACTTGTTAAGGTGCAATGGGATATGACGCATCCGGGCGATGCTACTTGGGAACTAGAATCGGAAATGCGAGATTCTTATCCACATCTGTTCAGGTAATATTCTAAATTCGAGGACGAATTTCTATTTAAGGGGGGGGAGGATGTAATACCCCGTAAATTTATAAACGCTCTGGTTAATATTATTATGATCAACTGGGTTCCGGGGTACTCTGAGTAATTATTTGATAAAATAATTAGAGTAAACTGACGAATTCAGAGTCGATTAAATTAATAGTATTTAACGTTGAGTTTTTATAATTTGATGTATTTGAGCTAATTTTGGACATTTAGTAGTGTTACAAAAAATGATAGTTTTCCTTACTATCTATTTTCTTTTCATTTTCCTTATTTGGTAAAAGTAGAGAAACTTAGAGAAGGAAAAGTGAAGGAAAGAAAAGAAAGGAAAAGAGGAAGGAAAAGGAGAAGAAGATTTCTCAACAAAATCAAGAATCATCATCCGTTCATCTGTTCTTCGTCTAATCATCTCAGTATCAACCTCCTCGTCTAGTAATCCAGGTGGGTTCTAGTTAGACTCTTTAGAGTAGGATTATTTTGAGTTTAGAGTTAGATTAGAAATTGTGAAAATTGAATCTTTTTGCACAAAATTCGTGAATCTAACTGCTAAATGCAAGGCTTGATTATATGTTATACTGGTTGTGATGTTATAACATGTTTTGATGCATTTTGATTGATGAAAATGAGATTTGGGGTTGATTTTGGATCAACCCGTAGCAGGAAAATTCTGCAGGAACTTCTGCATTTTTCTCTGCCCATACGCGTATGGAGCTTGTCAATACGCGTATGGGGCTTGTCAATACGCGTACGGCAAGGGCAATACGCGTATGGATGGCCGGGCTTTTGAGCAATACGCGTATCGCTTGGGGCAATACGCGTATGGCTGGGCGAGCATTTGGGCAATACGCGTACGGGGAATGCCAATACGCGTACGGCCAGGAGAGTTACAGAATTCTGCTGTTGTGATTTTTATTTCCGATCGTTTGTTTCCAATGCCGTAACTTTTTATCCGTAACTCGGAATGGAACAATTTTGGTATCGTTGGAAAGGTAATAAAATGTACTTTCTTATTACATGGGTTTTAAGATTGACGGCCGATTTAATTATATCGGAATTGTTGGAATTGTGTCGTTTTGTTGATTTTGGTGTGTAATGGTTGTTGAAAATGTAAGCATGATTAAAATATGGAATAAGTAGAGTGAGGACAATTACCCTAAGCAGTGTCGGAAAAATATAAATCATTGAACACTAGTATGGAACATGTGTGTTAACCGTTTGGTTGTGATAAGGCATAATGGCCTTGAGATTGTCGAATACAATCAAGTCTTTGTGAGATCACGTAATCGTAACCGGTTATTATTGTTTTTGCGAGTGCGTTTCATGGGTCTCGAGCTCCTCTGAAACATATGCACCACTACTTGGCAGGTTTGATTCCCGCATTTCATTTTAGTACGAATGGCGCCCATGGAGCGTAGGCTTGTGACGGTATAAGGCCCGTGAGAAGTGACGGTTCATAACGGTTAATGGCCCGTAGAACCTGAATCCATTCGTATGTCAAGTAGGTTGCAAGGATCCATGACTCGGGTCGTCTTCTAGACGTAGAAGCGGACGGGAAAAGGGGATGCCTTGGTGTGGTTACGGATTAGTGATATTGTGAGTTGATGAACTCATAACATGTGTCCATATAGTGTGTGTGTACTCATGGTCTTTCCCCTTTCCCCTTGGACGTGAGTTAGGACTTTGTTAGAACCTTGTAAAGCCGAGAGGACTTTAAGATAGGGAACTCACTGAGATTTGATGTATCTCACCCCACTGTTGTTGTTTACATCACAGGTTCTGCAGGTTCGGCGAAGGGTAAGGACAAGGTTATTTGACTTTCCTTACGGATCGTGGTTTTGTGATGGCATGGCTTTCGCTATGGCGTTATGTTTTGAGATCATTGTATTGATCTAGTTCTTAGTTTTTATCATTTTGGAACATCTTGTATATGTAATGCCTTAGACTTTTAGTTCTTTTGTATTAGAGGCATTTATATATATAATGTGTTAACTAGGAACTTATTATGTTTCAGTACCAAAAAGTGAAACTCATGTATAATATATGATTTGATGCATGTATTATTATATGGTCTTTAGAGTTCTATTGCTACCACAATGTAATCAAACTGAGGAGTAAGGGATCTCAATACCTTCTCAATGATTACTTGTTCAGAAAGAGTTTCTCCACACGCCTTCATCTCATTAGTGATCACAATCACTCTAGAGATGTACTCGGAAACTTTCTCATTGTTCTTCATGTTCTGATTCTCATACTGCTTACGTAGAGACTGAAGCTTCACCTTCTTCACTGATGCGTCACCACCGTAACATCTGACCAGTGTGTCCCACGCCGCCTTCTCCGTCGTAGAATCTGCAATCTTCTCAAACACATTCGCATCCACACACTGATGGATGTAGAACAATGCTTTCTGATCTTTCTTCCTTGTATCCTTCTGCGCGTTCTTCTGCTCCTCCGTCGCATCTGCTGCTACCGGAACATAACCTTCGGTGACAAGATCTAGAACATCTTGAGCACCGAACAGTACTCGCATTTGAATCATCCAACGATTCCAGTTTTTGCCATCAAATACTGGGAGCTTGGTGTTCATGCCGCCGCCGCCGTTCATCATCTTCAACCTTCTTGTACAGTACACTCAGAATCTCACCGCACACAGTGTTTCCCAACCCACAGAATCACAAATTTATGATTCCGATCAGAACTTCGTTCAAGATTCAACACAAATCAAGAACAAAATTCAATCACTCAAGAAAAATCCTCACGTTTTCACACGTGTTTCCCGTTGATCCTAACCGGAGCTCTAGATACCAATTGTTGGTGTACAAGGTGAAAATAATGAAGATGAAGAAGAGAATATATTATATTGAATGACGGCTACAAAAGGATAAAAAGATACAAATGATTGGAATGACAACTACCCTATTTATAAGCTAAAATTAGGGTTACCAAAAGCAACAATAAAATACTAAAATACCCTCTAACAAACTTAATGACTAAGTTTGTGAATATAAAATAAAATATAAATTATTATTCTAATAGAAACTACTTACACGTAGTGCGCCAATTATCGGAGGGAACAAGCTGGGTCCAAAAAAACATAAAAGGGCTGGAAAATCACCACAACAATCGCCCTCCATCAGGGATTTGGAGCGTGACAAACATTGCCTAACAAGCTATAAGCAACATGTACAAATTAAGAATCGTAAACTGGCATCACAAGTATGAAAATGGCATCAAGAAAAGACAAACATGTTAGCACATCAAGATCCACATGCATTTCAAGAGTTCAACACATCACAAATAGTCACGAAGACCTGAAATTTTATTATCTTAAGATAGTTCACTGCGTTAGACTTCCAATCTTATTTCGAATTACAGAACTCAAGATACACTCTTATCAATGCCACTAAAATTTTGTACAAGCCTCCCCACTTAGCCACGTCATAGAAAGGTTTCGTTTAGCCAGCCATCTGTGGCTAAGCGAGAAAAAAAAACTCAATTTTTTCCCATTCTTTAAGGCTCGCTTAGCCAGCCCTTCGTGGCTAAGTGAGAAAACTAAAACAAAACTCGTTTTTGCACCTAGAAATTTACATTCACACACAATCCAAACATGTTAAAGGTACAAAACAAGCATGCAAGAATTAGAGGTGTAAAAAAAAACCCAATATGACAAAGTCTATGACAAATCTCCAATAATTATGAGCCTACTTGAGCCCATTTTTTTTAGGTCTTCTACTGCATTAATATTTTTTAGTCTCTTATTTTTAAGCTCCTTCATATTTTTGTTTTTTATGGGGCTTAAAAAAGGGCTTAAAATCTAATTTGTTTGAAATAAAATATTTTAGTTTTTTTAATTATGTATTTCTAGAAAAATAAATATTTTTTCTTAAAAATAAAAAAAATCTATTAAATAATAAAATTGTTTTTTTTCTGAAATGAAAAGATTAACTTTTTTATTAAAATATAAAAAGTCGATTATTTTCTAAAATATAAAAAAAATCAATTTTTTTAAATAAAAAAAATAGACTTTTTTTTAAAAAAAAAATTATATTTTCTAAAAGTAAAAGTTTTTTTTTTTCAAAAATAAAAAAAAAATCAATTTTTTCTTAAATAAAAAGTCTTTTTTTTTTCAAAAATAAAAAAAATTAGGAAAATAAAAAAGTTGATATTTCTCAAAAAAAAAAACTAACTTTTTTCAAAAATAAAAAAGTCAATATTTTTTTAAATTAAAAAAATATATATTTTTTTGAAAGAGTTTAATTGATATGCACTGACAGTGTAAAATAGTTTTACACTGTCATCCAATAGGAATTTAACAATCTGCCATGTCATATCAGTAACTTAAAATTTACAGTCTGATGTGGCGGGATACATGAGGGTGATTAGTTGACAGTGTAAAATAATTTTACACTGTCAGTGCATACCAATTAAATTCTTTTTGAAAATAGAAAAAAATTCATTTTTCTTTCAAAAATAAAAAAACTAATTTTTTTTTTAAAATAAAAAAAGAAAGCCAATTTTTTTCAAAAATTAAAAATTTTGATTTTTTTTCAAAAATTAAAAATTTTAATTTTTTTTCAAAAAAAAAAAATTTGGGCCCTATATATTTTGGGCTTAAAAGTTTGGCTCCAACCTCTTAAATTAACAACTCTAATGTAAGCTAACTAGTTACGACTCTAAGGCAAGTCCATCTTAGAATCACATAGTACTAAAATCTTCTTTGATGTTACTTGTATATATAATTAGGGATGCGGTCTACCAGTTCAATAGATCTCTCATGTAACTAGGGGTGAGAATAGGTCAGACCAATTAACAGGGACCTATGGCCTAGTCTACATAGGCTCAGGTCAGGCCAGACTTTTTCTTAAATAGAAAAAACCTAGGTTTTTTTATAAGCCAATTTAGCTAAAGAGGCTAGGCCACAGGCCGTAAGAAAAACCTTTTACGCCTATCAGACTGACCTATTTAAGAAAAAATCAATAAATTTATTATTATTATATTCTATTTTGTACTTTGAATTAAAATACTAAAATAAAACTTAGTTATCTTGAAAAACTTATGAAAATAAGTTAAAAAAACATTATAAACAATGTCATAAGTTGTTGTCATAAGTTTTTCTCATAAGTTCTCTTTAACAAATAGTATCACCAAACTTATGCTAATAAGAAAACTTGAATGAGACAATGAAAACAAATATTTAATCTTATTGATCTTTTAACTTGTTAGTCTATTTAACATTAGTTGAATTTCTTATTCACAGATGTTCAAATGAAGTTGGCTTTTAAATAGGCTAGTAGGCCAATCAGGCATTCGAAAAGACCAGACTTAGGCCTAAAATTAAGCCTATGATAGGCTACAGGGCAGACTTAGGCTTTGACTTTTTTAGCAGAACAGACTCAAGCTTGACAAATTTTAACTCGTCCCAACCTATTCCCACCCCTACAAGTAACTAACAAGAAATTTTGTGTTTTTTTTTCTTTCTTTCGGTTTTAACCATTTAGCGTCGTTTTTAAACCACCGCAAATTTTCAGTGATTATTTTGTGGAGGTTTAAAAGTGCCGTTAAAAAGTTGAAAAAATACTAAAATTTAGCTGGGGTTTGAAACTATCACTAAATGGTTGAAATAAATAAAATAAAAGGATATTTTGCATTTGTTTAAAACCGTCGCTAAATGGTTGAAATTAAAAAAGAAAAGATGAAAAAATTTAGTCTCTTACATAAGAGACTTATTGAGAACTCTCATGAGAGACATAGCTATAACTAAGTGTCTAATTAATTTTATCCTAAATAATATTTTAATATAACATATTTAACAAAGAAGCTATGGTTATTTTCTTAGATTTTAAGTCCAATTCTTATAAGATGTTTGTTTTTTTTTTACAAATTTTTATAATATTTTATTTTAAAGTGCTATTTTAAATGATAGGTGTTAGGAGTGCAAATCTAGTAGAGATGCTTGCTCCCCATCTTTTGCACCTTTTAATTATATAAAAATAATTTTTTAAAAGCACAAAGACTCTGTAAGACTATTATTAAATTAAAATGTAAGATTAATATAGATTGAAGTGTGAGAAAATTTATAATAAAATTATTTTGGTATAAAGGTAAAAAATACACTTAGAAGTAAAATTAAACTATTTTTAATCTTAACTACAAAAATATTGTGAAATGTTATAAGTTTGAAAAATATGTGCTAGGTCGTAAGAGAGAAGATAATCTAAATAATAACATTTTCTGTTTTATTTTATTTTGTTATTATTATTTTAGAATAGGATGGTAAAATGGATCCAGCCTATCAAGCATACATATTGTGTTCATATTTTTTTTAAATGATTTAAGATTTAAGGCCCACATCTTCTAATGTATCTGTCTCGTTCCTCCTTATTTTTGTGGGATTTTGTGGATGCGGATATGATGCTGGAAGGCTGCCTACGCTTATCTATGAAGAAATCGCGCATTAGAAAGGGTCAACAAGCTTTGTGAAAGTTTGGCGTCCGATGTCAGAATGACTATTATTATATCTTTCTGGTCCAAAAACAACATTTTACTATTTTACACAATTTTCTATTTTATTTATGTTTTGGATTAAAAGCCCATTAAGGTTTCTTTGTTTCTGTATTTAAACACCTTTTTGCGTAGCCGTCAAGATTATCTTTGATTATAATGAAATTCAAGTATTTTCTCTTTTGGTGGATTCCAAAACTTTATCTGACTGGTTTGTCGCTTGCAAACATTTGTTATCATTCTAGGCTTAGTGCTTGCTAATCCTTCGTGATTTCGACTGCGTCAAGTGGAATCAGAGCATGTTTCTCCTGTTTCTTTTCGTAACTTGATCAATCATGGGACATTTGCAGGTGACCAAAGCAGTTTTTGAGAGAATTACCACGACTCTAACTACTTTGACTGAACAAATGGCCACTTTAGCAACTCAGGTGAACAACACCAAATACAACTGTAATCAGCGAAGAGAATTTCGACTCCCATGATTTCGACTGTGATATGGAAACAACCCTGTTGTTACTACTGAAAATTCGAGTTCTGAAGAAGAAGAATCCTACGAGGAAGAAGTAGTTGTTCGTGGGAATCATCAAGATAACCATGGGAGTGGATGAGTTTTAGATTGGCAGATCGATGTTGATAGGTTCTTCGACGTTATGGGCATTCTTGAAAACAAGCAAGTTAAAATGGTACCGATCAGGATGAAGAGTAATGCTTATATCTGGTGGGATAAACAGGTTGTTCAGAGGTAGAGGCAAAGGAATGAGCCAATCAGAACTTGGCAAAGAATGAAGCAATTGATGTTGAAGCAGTTTTTATCGGAGGATTATGAACAAATTCTTTATAAGATGTATAATAAATGTGTTTAGGGTAAGAGAATTGTGACATAATACACAATTGAGTTCCTGCATCTTTTTAAGCGTAATGAATTGGGAGAATCAGAGAGCCAGAAAGTGGCTCGATACATCAGTGGCTTAAAGAGTCCTTGTAGAAAAAGATGGGATTACAGACTATATGGGCCATGGCTGAAGCATTCATTCTATCTTTGAAGGCAGAATCGATGGGGGAACCCCTTCGAAATTTCTCATCTTTTAGAAGGTATTTGCCCAAGAATAACTTTGAATTAGCAGATGACAAGGAAAAAGGTGCAACAACCTGAGATCCCAACCTTGGAAATAAGGGGGCTAACAACTCTAACGGTGTACATCAGGGTAAATCACCCGTCCAGAGGCATAATAATCAATACATTAAACCCATTGGAGATACATGTTATCATTGTAATGGAAAAGGCCATATATCAAATGTTTGTCCAACAAGGAGAGTCTTTATTATTGCGGAAGAAAGGGAGGAAGAGGAGGAAAGAGAGGGATATGCAGTTGAAAATGATGAATATGTAGAGTTTGAGTTTCCAGAAGAAGAATCTGATAAACTGGTGAATTTTGTGTTGCGGAGAATTTTACTAGCATACAAAGATGAAGGGCAGTGTAAAATTTTGTTTAAAACACATTGGTAGATTATTTGATCATAGATAATGGCAGCATGGAGAATCTAGTGTCACAAAAATTGGTAGATTATTTAAAGTTGTCCACGGAATCCCATGAGAAGCTATACACCCCTGGTTGGGTAAGCAAGGGCTCTTAAGTTTGAGTAACACTAGCCTGTAGAGTTCCCATCTCCATCAAAAAACATTACATAGTAGAGATATTATGTTACGTTCTTGTTATGGATGTTTTTCGTATTTCACTTGGTAGAACTTGGCAGTTTGATAATGATATCACTTATCAGGGATGGGATAACATGATAATGTTTACACGTGGCACACATAAAATTGTTATGGCTCTTATTTTTAAATTTAATAAAAATCTAAGAAGAAATAAGTCTAGTTTATTGGTGATGATGCAGAGTAAAAAGGAGCTTGATAAAGCTATTAAAGAAATTAAATGTTTCTGTCTAGTGGTGACTAAGGGGCTATTGAGTGTTGTAAAGGAGAAAGCAAGAATTCCATAAGAAGTGCTAGAGATCCTAGAGGATTTCAAGGAGTTGATCATATAAGAATTACTGAATGATTTGCCTCCTATGCAAAACATTCAACATCAGATTGACCTCATTCCGGAGTCTATCTTACCAAACCTTCCTCACTATCGTATGAGCTTTAAAGAGAGTGAGGTTTTAAGGGAGTAGATTAAAGATTTGTTGAATAAATGATTCATTCATGAGAGCACGAGTCCATGTGTAATACCAATCCTTCTAGTCCCTAAGAAGGGAAATCAGTGGAGAATTTATGTCAACATCAGATCCATCGACAAGATAACTATCAAGCATCGATTCACAATTCCCCGTTTGGAAGACATGCTTGACGAGTTGGCGGGTTCTAAGGTGTTCACGAAGATAGATTTCCATAATGGATATCATCATATCATAATCGAACCTAGGGATGAATGAAAAACAACTTTCAAGAGCAAAGATGGACAGTATGAGTGGTTGGTGATGCCTTTTGGGTTATCAAATGACCCTAGCACTTTCATTAGATTGATGAATTGGTTTCTATGTCTATTTATTAGTTCTTTCATATTAATTTATTTTGATGATATTCTGATTATAGTAAGACCAACAAAGATCATCTAGAGCATGTGAAGCAGGTGTTAGAAGTCCTACAAGAGATCCACTTGTACATTAATTTGAAAAAGTGTACATTTAACACCAACATATTACTTTTCCTAGGATTTGTTGTTGGTAAAGAAGGAAATCAGGTGGATGAAAATAAGGTGAGTGCTATCAGGGATAGGCCTGCACCTAAATCAGTGACCTAGGTTCTTAGATTTTATGGTTTATCAACCTTTTATAGGAGGTTTATCAAGGACTTCAGTACTATCACTGAACCTATTAATGAATGTCTGAAGAAAGAGAAGTTCATTGGAGGGTTTGAGCAAAAGTGGAGTTTTGCATTAATTATGGAGAAGTTATGTACCTTCCCAGTATTATCACTTCCTCAATTTAAAAAAATGTTCCAAGTTGATTGTGATGCTAGTGAAGTGGGGATATGAGCTGTATTGTCTCAAGAGAAGAAACCAGTGGCCTTTTTCAACAAGAAATTAAGCGATACTCGCTAGAAATGGAGTATTTATAATCAAGAGTTCTATGCAGTCTTTAAAGCTTTGTGCCAGTGGGAACATTATTTGGTTCAGAAGGAATTTGTAATGTTCACTAACCATTAAACTTTGAAGTTCCTTCACAACCAGAAGGTGATAAACAAGATGCATGCTCAATGGGTGAGTTTTTTTCTCATAAACTTCCTTTTATTATTCAACATAAGTCAGTGGCTCTTAATAAGGTATCATATGTGTTGAGCAGGAGGGCTTCCTTTCTAATTGACTTAGCACAAGAGATAGTAGGATTTAAGTGTCTAAAAGAGTTATATGAAAGTGATGTTAAATTCAAGGATTTATAGGCCAAGTTTAGTGGAAACCATCCTTGTGTATATTTTCATATTCGAGATGGCTATCATTTTAAAGGCAGCCAACTATGAATTCCTTGCTCGTCTTTAAGAGAGAAGTTAATTTGAGATCTGCTCGGTGGTGGTCTTAGCGGTCATCTGAGTAGAGACAAGACCATTTCTATCTCGGAGAACATATATTATTGGCCACGCTTGAGGAGGGACGTTGGAGCTATAGTCAAGAGGTGTTATACTTATCAAGTTTCTAAAGGCTGGTCTCAAAATACTGATCTTTATATTCCTTTACCTATTTTTGATGATATTTGGCAAGATTTAGCCCTGTATTTTATGTTGGGCTTCCCTCGTACACAGTGAGGTGTAGATTCTGTGTTTGTTGTAGTAGACAGATTCCCCAAGATGACACACTTCATTGCTTGTAAAAAGACTGATGATGCGTCCAACATAGCTAAACTATTTTCAAGGAGGTTGTGCATCTTTACAGGATTCCTAAGTCAATTACTTCAGATAGGACACCAAATTTATGAGTAATTTATGGATTACTCTTACGAGATTGTTTGGAACTGTGCTGAACAGGAGTTATACAGGACATCCTCAAACAAATGTGTGAGTGCAACTTCACCATGAGATGTTTTGCATGATGTCAAAACATTGAAACTACTTCGCATTTTGGTATATTGGAAAACAACTCCGATTTTGTGTGGCACCCTTGCATTAGAGGTTTTAGGAATCATCAAAAACCACCTCAAAATTGTCCAAAATCATGAAAATTAGTTTCTGCACAAAAATGCACTGCATGTGCCGACACATTCGCATTTCAGGGCGGCACATGTAACTCATTATTTAAGCCTGTAGCTTCTATTTAATTTTGGTCGACACACACCTGTTTCAGGTCGGCACATACTGTAAGTTTCACCATTATGTGCCTGCACATACATGTTTCAGGCTGACACATCTATGTCCTAAATAAGGTTATAGGTTCTATTTCTTTTGGGTAGGCACATGTCTCATTTCAGGTCGACACATGCTGGTATTTTTGACAGTATGTGCCGACACATCCATCATTCAGGCCGGCATAAACTATTTAAGTTGGTCAATTCTGTCAATTTTTTTGCTCCAAAAATTACCTCATTGCCACCAATTTTCCAAAACTATAAATACATCATTCATGCTTCATTCCAAACTGGTGATACCATAAAATTAGCCTGCATTTTCTCATCATCTTCAACCTCCGTCCTATGTCTACACGCTGACAAATCACACATAATAATCCTTTGTTGGGGGTGCCAGCTAGTCGAAGGTCTGATAACGTCTGATTAGGTTCTTGTGAAGCCGAGAATATCGGGTTGAGATTTGTAGGGGTCTTCATCTGTAAAAACTGCAGGTTTGTCCTCCAAGATTGTGTGAAGATTTGGGGGTTTTCGTGCAAGATGTTCAAAAGAGGATTGCGACGTTGTGAAAGCCTTTGGAGATAAAGTACGCAAAGGACCCTTTGGAGATAAAGAACACAAAAGAAGTAGCTGAGAACGGCGAATCGAATTGAAGTCTTGTGGAATAATCGATGCAATTGATCGTGCGCGAAAGCTTTGGAGATAAAGAAGGCAAAGGAGTAGCAATATCGACAAGTCAATTAGCATCCATTGTTGTCTTGGTCTTACTCAAGATCAAAAGAAGAAAAAGGGTTGAATCAACATCAGAACCATTAATGGTTGTATGATTGCTCTAAACACTTTTCTTGTATATCGACTTTTTGCATAGTAAGAAAGTATCTTAATTCCACATTGGAAATTAGGCGCAGACGTACCCACACGCAAGGATGAAAGTGGGGAACTGCGTGAACAAATCCTCGTGTCGATCTCTTTCTATTATCTCTTTACTCGTTTTATTTTTCATTACGCAATTTGTCGAATAACATTGATTAATCGATCGACTCGTAAGAATTTTCCTGTGATCTTTCCATTTTAAACTTGATTGTTGATTAGCTTATAATCAATTGTGATTATAAGTGGTTTTCATATCAACAACAATACAAAGGAAATTCTAAAAATTCGTTCGCACACCAAGTGTTCGATAAATTGCAAATTCATGTGAACTCTTATGATAAGGGTGTTTGGGAGGCCATTCAAAATGGTCCTACACCGATAACACATGGTGTTGATGATGTTGATGTTCCTAAGCCCGAAGCACTATGGAATGAGGAAGATAATAAGAAGTGGGCATACGATTGGAAAGCGAAAAACATTATCGTATATGCCCTTGGTGTTGATGAGTTTTATCGCATTTCTCATTGTGTGACCGCTAAGGACATGTGGTACACTTTACAAGTTACCCATGAGGAAACTAATGAGGTCAAACAAGCCCGGATTAACATACTTAATCAAGAATTCGAACTCTTTTGCATGAAGCATGGTGAAACCATTGCTCAAATGCAAAAGCGGTTCTCACATCTTATTAATCGTTTAAACTTGTTGGGTAATCCTATTTCCAATGCTATTTCTCCTAACAAGGTTTTGAGATGTCTTACTAGGAATTGGCAACCGAAGGTTACGACCATCAAAGAAGCCAACGACCCTACAACACTTGATCTCACCACCTTGTTCGGAAAGTTAGAAGAACATGAGCAAGAATTAAATTGCTTGGATGAACATGAAAAGAAGCTTGAGAAAAAGAAGAAAAAGGAGAAGAAAGCCAACAAGGAGGAAGGAATGAAGTCTAAAGCTCTTAGGGCTTCAAATTCTAGATCCTCAAAGGAAGAGCATAATAATGATAGTGACTCGTGTGATGAAGAAGACTCGGATGATGAGCAAATGGTACTTTTTGCTAGGAGATACAATCGATACATTCGAAAGTATAGTGTCAAACACTCTGACAAAAATCTTGTGAGATTCAAATGAAAATCTACATCCTCCAAAGATAAAAATAACAAAAAGGACAAGGGAAAAGGTATATGCTATGAATGTGGAAAGTCGGGTCATTTTAGACCGGATTATCCATCTCTTGTTAGTAAGAAAGGAAAAAGCCAACAAGACAATTCCAGGAAGCCTAGAAAGGCTTATGTTGCTTGGGATAGCGAAAGTGATGTCTCAAGCGAGAAAAGCTCAAGTGAGAGTATTGAAGAAGCAAATTATTGTTTCATGGCTAATCAAAGACGAGGAAAAAAAAAAGAATGTAAGTTATTCTAAATACTCTAATGATGACAAGTTTTCTTTTATTGATTTGAAAAATGTTTTTGAAAATCTACAAAAGGAAGTTATTCATGCTTATAAGAAATTAGCTTCCAAAGAAAAAGTTTTTACACACTTAGAAGCAAAGGTTAAAGAAATCGAAAAGAGATTTGAAGCATTAAAGCAATTTATTGTAGATGGTCAAAAATATAAAAATGGGGATGAGGAACCATGTCGGTTTGGTTGTGAAACCTGTCAAATTTGGCAACAAGAAGTAAGTTCTCTTGAAACCAAAGTGAACAAGGCTTCACAACCATGTGATACTCTTGCCTTTAGTTCCTCAAAGGTTGAAGAGCCTCATAAAAATTACAATTTGATTAAGAAGGATTCAAATGGAAAAAGTAAAGCTCGTCTTAGATTGATTTGTCACTATTGCTGCAAGAAAGGTCATACCATAAAAAAATGCAAATTTAGGTGCTTTCTAGTACCAAATGACACTTTTCAATGGTTGCCCAAATGCAAAAAGTGTTTCACTTACTCCCAAGGACCTAATGAGAATTGGGTACCTACCACTTTTGTTTGATTTTATGTAGGTTAAGTGTCTTGACTCTATGAAGGGAAAATGGATTCTCGATAGTGGATGCTCAAGACACATGACAGGAGACATCTCTCTATTCTCCGACTTTGTGTAGAAGAAGAAAGGGTATGCATCTTACGGTGATAACAACAAAGGTGCCATACTTGGAAGAGGTAGTATAGGTAACCCCTCAACTATTACTATCTCAAATGTTATGTTAGTAGAAGGCCTTAAACATAGCCTCCTTAGCATTAGTCAATTATGTAACATTGGGTACAAGGTAACTTTTACCAAAGATTGTTGTATAATTGCACATAATGAAAAGAAGGATTGTGTGTTTAATGGTGTGAGGGTAGACAATATCTATATGCTAGACTTAAGAAGAGTAGCCATGAATAATGCCAAACCTCTTGTTACCGTGAGTGAAGATTCATGGTTATGGCATCGACGTTTGGCACACGTTAACTTTGATCTACTTAATAAAATAGTCGTAAACGATTTAGTAATTGGTCTACCAAAGATAAAGTTTTCAAAAGATCACCTATGTGATCCATGTGAAAAGGGGAAACAATCAAGGATCTCGTTTAAATCTAAAAACATTGTTTCAACATCGAGACCCCTTGAGCTTCTTCACATGGATTTATTTGGCCCTTCACGGACCAAAAGCCTAGGTGGGAATTATTATGGTTTGGTAATTGTAGACGGTTACTCAAGATTTTGCTGGACCTTTTTCTTACGTAGCAAAGATGAAACGTTATCGGCTTTCGTACGTTTTTCCAAGTTATCTCAAAATAAATTGAGCTCCAAAATATTTTCCATCCGAAGTGATCATGGAGGTGAGTTTGAAGATCATCTTTTTGAAAAATATTGTGATAAATTTGGTATTGAACATAAATTTTCAGCTCCCTGAACTCCACAACAAAATGGGGTTGTGGAGCGCAAATATCGCGTTTTAGGGGAGTTGGCAAGAACAATGCTCAATAATTGTGGTCTACCAAAATATTTTTGGGTCGATGCCGTGAGCACATCATGTTATGTTTTGAATAGGATACTTATTCATCCTATTCTTGACAAAACCCCATATGAATTATTAAAGGGTAGAAAACCAAATTTGTCACACCTTCATGTATTCGGATGTAAGTGTTTTGTTTTGAATAATGGAAAAGATAATTTGGGAAAATTTGACGCAAAATCTGATGAAGGTATCTTCCTTGGATACTCACAATCAAGTAAAGCATATAAAGTCTATAATAAGAAATTACTTAGTGTTGAGGAGTCAATTCATGTTACCTTTGATGAGACTTGCCCAAATAGGTTTGGGAAAGGTATTTCTTTTCTTGATGTATGTGCATCTACGGAAGACATGCTCAATAAAACCGAAAAAGGGAATGATCAACCTAAAGCGGTGGACATTGAGAAAGAGGAAGATGACAACCATGAAAAAGAAGATGATGAAAATCAACAAGGCAATGATGGTCTTCCATTGGAGTGGAGAACCTCCAAGGATCATCCAATTGACAACATTATCGATGACATCACAAACGGGGTAACAACGCGCTCTAAGATAAGTAGTTTCTGTTGTCACCATGTTTTTTTTTCACAAGTTAACCCTAAAAATGTTAAGGATGCCTTACTTGATGAGCATTGACTTTTAGCAATGCAAGAAGAGTTGAATCAATTTGAAAGAAATGATGTTTGGGACCTTGTCCTACGTCCACAACATCATTAAGTCATTGGCACATGATGGGTTTTTAGGAACAAACTTGACGAGCATGATGTGATAACACAAAATAAAGCCCGACTAGTAGCTCAAGGGTACAACCAAGAGGAAGGGATTACTACGAGGAGACTTATGCTCCCTTAGCCTGACTCGAGGCTAGCCGGCTGCCACTCGCTTATGTTTGTGCTAAGAACTTCAAATTATATCAAACGGACGTAAAAAGTGCGTTCCTTAACGGCCACATAAATGAAGAGGTGTATGTCTCACAACCTCCCGGTTTTGAAAATTTTGAGTATCCTAATCATGTATTTAAGCTAAAACTTGTGTTGTATGGTCTTAAACAAGCCCCTCGGGCATGGTATGACCGTCTTAGCAAGTTCTTGCTTGAGCAAGGATATTCAAGAGGAAAGGTGGACACCAGACTCTTTATTAAACGTTAAGGAAAACATACTTTACTTGTTCAAATATATGTTGATGATATCAATTTTGGATCAACTAACATGAATCTTGTCAAGGAGTTCTCAAAGTTTATGCAGGGAGAGTTTGAAATGAGTCTTATGGGGGAGCTAAACTATTTCCTTGGACTCCAAATTAAACAACTCTCGAATGGGACATTCATTTGTCAAACTAAGTATTGTCTCGAGCTACTAAAAAGATTCGGAATGGACAGTGCAAGGATATTGACACACCTATGGCAACAAACAGAAACCTAGATAGAGATGAAAACGGTAAGGATGTTGATGTGAAAAAGTATTCATGTATGATCGAATCACTTCTCTATCTTACGGCTCTAGGCCCGATATCATGTTTAGCTTTTGCATGTGTGCTCGATATCAATCGGCTCCCAAAGAATCACACTTTAAAGCAGTTATGCATATTCTTAGATACCTTATTGGTACCTCTAAGTTTAGGCTTTGTTATTCCAGAGAAGGGATTGTAGCTTGGTTGGCTATTCTGATTCCTACTTTGCTGGTAGCAAGTTGGATAGGAAAAGCACTAGTGGCACTTGTCACATGTTTTCACAATCTTTGGTTAGGTGGCATAGTAAAAAGCAAGTATTTGTAGCTTTGTCAACCGCCGAAGCGGAATATGTGGCCGTCGGTAGTTGCGCCCAAATTTTATGGCTTAAGCAACAATTGCTAGATTTTGACATCAAACTTTCACATATTCCTATCATGTGCGACAACACTAATGCAATCAATCTAACCAAGAATCCGTTACTACATTCTCACACTAAACATATAGCGATTCTTCATCACTTTCTTCATGATCATGTTGAAAAATGGGACATTGTTTTTGAGCATGTTGATAGTAAAAATCAGCTTGCTGATATTTTCACAAAACCTCTTGCAACATAATCGTTTTTCAACATTCGTGGAGAATTGGGGATCATTGATATCTCCAATGTTGCTTGATATTCTATCTTGTGGCTTGCATTTTATACTAATGCTTTAACATTTCGTTTTGAGTTTTTAACATCATGTAAGTGCATCCTTCATCCCATCAAGAGTGAGGTAGTATTGTTTTCAATTTCTCCTTGAAAGTAAGTCTTTTCTTAAAAGCATGTTATTTGTTGGTTAAAAATGCTTGATATTATCTCAAATGATGAAGACCATGAATGTTCATTTCCAAAATTTTTTATTGATAACCAATGTGTGTTCTCATTGTATATAGTTATAGTGACTTCATGTATTAACACTTTCACATTTGTATAAATTTGTTCTTAAGTGTATAAGTATGTGGTTTGTTTTGTTTATTATATTTAAGCTTGCGAATTGTATAAACTGTTATTTTTGTTGCATGTCTCGTGGTTTGATAACGTTTTTCATCTTAGATTGAGTAGTGACATGCTCTTGTCGCTATGCTAGGCACATGCGTGTGCAGCATCAGGAGTTCCTTTATGATTTGTTTGATATTCGTGACGCAGTTGTAGCAACTTGATGTGTTTGCTCTTGCATTGCCTTATTTAATTCTGCTATGTGTTACTTGATTTGTAATGCTGGTTATTTATCAATTTTGCATAATTACATATATATGGGGATATGTGATCGTTGCTCTTCTATGCAAAATTGCCTCTGAATGATATATTTGAATTTGTATTTGGAATATGATACTTCTCACGATTAGCTATCTTTATTTTTTATTTTGTCAAAGGGGGGGGGGGGGGGGGGGGGGGGGGGGAAGCATATGCGAGATGAAGTTAGGAAGCACAATGTCAGGGGAGCCTTCAATAACAACATGAAATGCATCGTCGCAAGTTTTGCTATCATAAAAAGGGGGAGTATATGAGTGCAACTTCACCATGAGATGTTTTGCATGATGTCAAAACATTGAAACTACTTCTCATTTTGGTATATTGGACAACAACTCTGATTTTGTGTGGCACCCTTGCATTAGAGGTCTTAGGAATCATCAAAAACCACTTCAAAATTATCCAAAATCATGAAAATCAGTTTCTGCACAAAAATGCACTGCATGTGCCGACACATTCGCATTTCAGGCCGGCACATGTAACTCATTATTTAAGCCTGTAACTTCTGTTTCATTTCGGTCGACACACACCTGTTTCAGGTCGGCACAAACTGTAAGGTTCACCATTATGCGCCGACACATACGTGTTTCAGGGCGACACATCTACTGTCCTAAATAAGGCTGTAGGTTCTGTTTCTCTTGGGTCAGCACATGTCTCATTTCGGGTCGGCACATGTCTCATTTCAAGTCAGCACATGCTGGTATTTTTTACAGTATGTGCCGACACGTCCATCGTTCAGGCCGGCACATACTGTTTAAGTTGGTCAATTCTGTCAATTTTTTTACTCCGAAAATTACCTCCTTGCCGCCAATTTTCCAAAACTATAAATACATCATTCATGCTTCATTCCAAACGGGTGATACCATAAAATTAGCCTGCATTTGCTTATCATCTTCAACCTCCGTCCTATGTCTACACACTGACAAATCACACATAATAATCTTTTGTTGGGGGTGCCAGCTAGGCGAAGGTCTGATAACGTCCGATTACGTTCTTGTGAAGCCGAGAATATCGGATTGAGATTTGTAGGGGTCTTCATCTGGAAAACCTGCAGGTTTGTCCTCCAAGATCGTGTGAAGATTTTAGGGTTTTCGTGCAAGACATTCAAGAGAGAATTACGACGTTGTGAAGCCTTTGGAGATAAAGTACGCAAAGGACCCTTTGGAGATAAATAACGCAAAGGAAGTAGCTGAGAACGGTGAATCGAATTGAAGTCTTGTGGAACAATCAATGCAATTGATCATGCACGAAAGCTTTGGAGATAAAGAGGCCAAAGGAGTAGCAATATCGACAAGTCAATTGGCATCAATTGTTGTCTTGGTCTTACTCAAGATCAAAAGAAGAAAAAAGGTTGAATCAACATCAGAACCAATAGTGTTTGTATGGTTGCTCTGAACACTTTTCTTGTATATTGACTTTTTGCATAGTAAGAAAGTATCCTAATTCCACATTGGAAATTAGACGCAGACGTACTCACACGCGAGGACGAAAATGGGGAACTGCGTGAACAAATCCTCGTGTCGATCTCTCTCTAATATCTCTTTACTCATTTTATTTTTCATTACGCAATTTGTCGAATAACATTGATTAATTGATCGACTCGTAAGAATTTTGCTGTGATCTTTCTATTTTAAACTTGATTGTTGATTAGCTTATAATCAATTGTGATTATAAGTGGTTTTCATATCAACAACAATACAAAGGAAATTCTGAAAATTCGTTCGCACACCAAGTGTTCGATAAATTGCATAGTTCAATATTTTTGCTTATTATCATTGGAAATAGCGTTACTAAGTTCATTAGTTTAATCGAGTAATAACGTGATATTCGATTAAAGGTTAATTTCAATTATTGTGTTTGTCTTACCATATTTGGCTTTGCATATCCGAGTTCTAATTACTAGGTTTGTATAGACGACTTTTATCAATCCATACCAAAACCTTCTGCGCGCTCTATAACACACTTATACCCCAAAACACATTCACGACAAATATAAACAAATATATCAGAGTACATCACCAAATAGGGTGACACATTTCGTCATAAGACATCAAAATAACATCCAGCTCCGTAACACGGGTTCTATCGTCATAAATTCAATTAAATGCTACGCAGCAGAAAAATCAAAGCTCAATACAAATTGAAGTTCAAAATGTCTTAACATAAGAGGTTCATAACATCATAGTGTCAACAAAGAAAAGAACATAATCGTTCGACTCAGACGTCCCGACCCGATGTTACATATCAGAGCAAGACCCTCTAATTGACGGAAACAACCAAAAATACTTCAAAGCTAAGTCTTCGAGCACCAAGAGCTAATCTTGATCACTTGCGCGTTACCCATGTGGAGGCAACATTAAAACAGGCAGGATGAGTAATCACAAATCATTATATAAGATATAAAGCAAAAGGGTAAAGTAGTCATGCATATCATCATTAAATCATTCAAAAAATCATCATACTATCAAATCCAAGTCACTACAAAACATCAATTAATTCACAACATCACCGACACGTCAAATTACTCAGTAATCATGCAATGTCACATACTATGGAATGCAACAATATAGACTCATGCATGTGGTACCAATTCGTCATATTGGTGGACACTAGGCCATCACCCTCCAAAGATACCCACCAATAGAATCGCTTCTACTCAAGAACTGGAGCACGTCACAAAAGACTTCAATCCACACAATAGGATTAAAGCCACCACTGGACCAGAGTCATAAATATGCCATGAATGCATGATGCAAGCATCATAATAATCACCATCATAGAATCGTCAAAATTGCATCATCATCCATGAGTATTCATCAAGCAATCATAATACAACATTATCACACTCGTCAAAATTAATAAAAAATACATCAAAACTCATCGTGTTATAATTGTCACGACACCAGTCCCTTATTTTATCCCATTTAGCCTCATTACTAGTTTCCCTATGTTCCATTAGATACTCTTAGTCTTACGGTTCGAGGGAAACTGCATTGCACGCGAAATCGGGATAGAAATCACAAAAATGGATAATTTTGACAGCAACGCTGCCTAAACGCGTATGGCCATGCCCCATACGTGATTGGCCCTCTTCCTTGCCCTCTGGCCTGCGTATCCTACGCGTAGGGCCATCTGCCCAGGCCATCCATATGCGTATCACCCTGGGTCTTACGCGTATGACCAGAGAGGATTTTCCTCTCTAATTCCCTTCAACTTCCCCATACGCGTAATGGCTAGTCCATACGCATATTCCTCTCTCCACAGGCTTCCCCTACGCGTAATGGCCTTGCCATACGGGTATGGCCACTCCACCTTACGCGTACGCTACGCGTATGAGCAGAGGGTCGTCCCGGCTCTGGGGACGGGTGCGTACCATATGCGTATTGCCCTGGGAAGTCCCTCTCATACACGTAAGGCCCCCTCCCTTACGCGTATAGCCAGACGCACACAAAACTCAGATTTTCGCATCAGTACGAAAACTCTCCTGTTACAGCACCTTCAAGCTTTTAAATCAGATCTAAAACTATTTCGACTTATTACAGATTCAATGTTCTAATCTACTTCATCATTTTCATCAATTTCCTACCATTAGAATCTAGTTTTTTCCTTATTCCTAAACCCATAATTTCAAATCTAGTTTATGTTCATCACAACAACAGAAAAACTCATACGAATTCAACATCACTGACAACGTTCAACACGAATTCATAGCAGATATCATATACACACAGATTCACAAAATTCATCATATAATTCATCATAATTTCATCAATTTACACACATCACACAAAACCTACATCTACCTTAAACCCGCATCAAATATAATAACCCGGATTACCCCCTCAGCAAAAGGTTATTCTCTGCGTTATACGGTTGATTCTTTCTCGGTTCTCTGTGCTCTAGTTCTCCTTTCTCAGTTCTCTTCACTTTCACGATTTTAGAGAATAATTTCCCTAATTCCCTCCTTTTCCTTTTTGTCATTCTTACCCCTTGGACCCCAATTAGGATCTTCCCACCTTACCCTCACTTAATCCTCCTAACATTACCATCTTACCCTTATTGGTCCTCTCACGTTTATAATAATAAGAATAATAATAATAATACTCTAAATAATATTATTATCACTAAAATAATTCTAATTAATCACGTAATTTATAAAATGCCCTCAATATTCCCTTAACTTAATAATACCCCACAACACAACACAAATTCATCATGTGTCACAATATTTCGTCAAACTCACCGAAACACCGAATAATCATAATAAATTAATTAAATAAATATTATAATTATTTTGGGGTTTTACAACTCTCCCCCACTTAAATAATTTCCGTCCTCGTAAATTACCTGAAGGAAACAATGTCGGATACGATTCCCTCATCTGATCTTCACGTTCCCAAGTCCAACTTTCACCAGCTGGTCCGCCCCATAACACCTTCACCAAAGCTATGTCTTTACCCTGTAATTGTTTCATTTCTCTACCGTCAATCCGCACAGGTAGTGCTTCAACAGTCAGGTTATCTCTCACCAGTAAATCATCCATCTGAATCATATGCGACAGATCTGGAATGTATTTTCCCAACTGAGACAC
Source organism: Lathyrus tuberosus (assembly GCA_022829125.1). Lineage (NCBI taxonomy): Eukaryota > Viridiplantae > Streptophyta > Magnoliopsida > Fabales > Fabaceae > Lathyrus > Lathyrus tuberosus. Next base: position 897,717 of record JALAZF010000414.1, on the reverse strand, counting down.
ATGAAACACATCATGTAAGTTCACAAGTGACTGCGGTAACGCAACCCGATAAGCCACTTCTCCTATCCTCTGTGTAATTTGATACGGACCGATAAAACTTGGAGTAAGCTTCCTAGACTTCAAAGCTCGACCCACACCAGTCACCGGCGTAACTCTCAAAAACATGTGATTTCCCTCTTGGAATTCAAGTGCTTTCCTTCTCTTATCGTGATAACTCTTTTGACGACTCTGCGAAGCTCTCTCATTTCTTGGATCATCTTGATCTTCTTAGTCGTCTCCTGCACAATCTCAGGTCCGAGTACATCACTTTGGCCTGATTCATATCAACACAATGGAGTCCTGCACCTTCTTCCATACAAAGCTTCATACGACACCATCCCAATACTAGCTTGAAAACTATTGTTGTATGTGAACTCAATCAACGAAAAATGGCTATCCCAAGATCCTCCTTGATCCAACACACAAGCCCTCAACAAATCCTCCAAGGATTGGATAGTTCTCTCTGTCTGACCATCCGTCTGCGGATGATATGCAGAGCTCATCCTCAACTTAGTACCCAAAGCATCTTGTAAACTTTTCCAGAACCTCGACGTAAATCTTGGGTCTCTATCCGACACAATACTCGAAGGTATCCCATGCAGCTTCACGATTTCCTCAATGTATATCTCAGCTAGCTTTTGCATAGAATTATTAATCTTCATCGGTAAGAAATGAGCCGATTTAGTTAATCTATCCACAATCACCCAAATTGAATCATTCCCCTTCGTAGTCTTCGGCAACCCCGACACGAAATCCATGGAAATAATATCCCACTTCCATTCTGGAATATTCAGCGGTTGCATCATACCTAAAGGCTTTTGATGCTCAATCTTTGACTTCTGGCAAGTCAAACACACGTAAACAAACTCTGCTATATCCTTCTTCATACCCGGCCACCAAAATAATTTATGTAAATCCTGGTACATCTTCGTAGCACCGGGATGAATACTCAATCTACTTCGATGCCCTTCCTCTAGAATACTCTTCTTAATTGCTGGAACATCTGGAACACATACTCTATCTCTGAACCTCATCACTCTGTTCTCATCAATCCGGAATTCACCTCCGTTACCTTGGTTAATCAAGGTCAACTGATCAACCAACTTCAAGTCAGATTGCTGACCCACTCTGATTTCTTCCAGAATACCACTAGTCAGTTTCAACATACCCAACCTCACTCTGTCAGGAGTCTCTTCACATACTAAACTTAGGTCTCGGAATTGTTCGATTAATTCCAATTCTCGCACCATAAGCATCGACATGTGTAATGACTTCCTGCTCAATGCATCAGCCACCACATTTGCTTTACCAGGATGGTAATTCAAATTAAAGTCTTAATCCTTCAACAATTCCAACCACCTTCTCTACCTCATATTCAACTCTTTCTGATCAAATAAGTACTTCAAACTCTTATGATCCCTGAACACTTCAAATTTAGAGCCAAAAAGATAATGTCTCCAAAATTTTAACACGAACACTACAACTGCCAACTCTAAGTCATGCGTAGGATAATTCATCTCATGAACCCTTAATTGCCTCGAAGCATAAGCAACAACTTGCCTATTCTCCATCAAAACCCAACCAAGACCCATTTTTGACGCATCACAATACACCACAAAAAATTCATTCGGATTAGGCAAGATCAACACCGGAGCGGTCATCAAATTCTTCTTCAATTCCATAAAACTCTCTTCACATGCAATGTCCCACACATAAGCTTGACCCTTTCGAGTCAACTGAGTCAAAGGTAATGTCAACTTAGAGAAGCCTTCGATGAACTTGCGGTAATAACCCACCAACCCAAGAAAACTTTGTATCTCAGTAGCAGACTTCAGAGTCTCCCACTGTAGCACAACATCAATCTTAGAAGGATCCACAGCAATCCCACCACTTGAAATCACATGACCAAGGAAACTCACTTCTTTCAACCAAAATTCACACTTCGACAGTTTTGCATATAACTTCTTCTCTTTCAACACTTGCAACACAGTTCTCAAATGCTCAACATGCTCTTCTTCAGATTTAGAGTATATCAGAATATCATCAATGAAAACCACCACAAATTTATCCAAATACTCGTAAAAGATCCGATTCATATACTCTATGAACACACCTGGTGCGTTGGATACACCAAACGACATCACAGTGTATTCATAATGACCATACCTCGTCCTAAAAGCTGTCTTCAGAATATCATCAGGTTTAACACGAATCTGAAGATAACCAGACCTCAAATCAATCTTGTTAAACACACAAGCGCCTACTAACTGATCCATCAAATCTTCGATCCTCGGAAGTGGATATTTCTTCTTGATAGTCACTTTATTCAATTGCCTATAATCAACACACAACCACATACTACCGCTTTTCTTCTTAACTAACAGCACATGAACACCCCACGGAGAAACACTCGGTCGAATTAACTTCTTCTCAAGCAATTCTTCTAATTATTTCTTTAATTCATTCAACTCAGAAGCGGACATCCGGTAAGGAGCCATTGACACTGGACTCGTACCCGGTATCAAGTCCACTGCAAACTCTACTTCACGCTCTGGAGGCAAATCACTTATGTCATCTGGAAGTACATCTGGAAATTCACAGACAATCGGTAATTCGACACTCGCAGCTTCACGATCAACTTGCAACGATGCAAATAATGCAAACATTGAGGCTTCACCTTCTATGAGCTCGCCTATTTGCTTCGCAGACAAGAACATCTATTCACCATTATCACCAAACTCAGGGAACTCTACGGTCTTATTAAAACAATTGATATGAACATAGTTGAACTCCAACCAATTCATTCCAAGGATTACATCGATTTGGTGCAAGGGTAAACACACCAAATCCATCACAAAACTCTTCCCAAAAATCATCAAACGACATCTCGAACACACAAAAGTAGTAGTAACAAAACCATTAGCAGGAGCTTCTATTACCATGCTACTATTCATATCAGATAATTTCAAACCCAATCTAGTAGCACATTCAAACGAAATAAATGAATGAGTAGCACCAGTATCAATAATAGCGACCAACTCAACATTATTAATAAAACAAGTACCTCGAATCAGGTTATCCTTCTTGGGAACTTCTGAACCACTCAAAGAAAACACTCTGCCATTGGTCTGAGCAGAAGTAACTGTCTTTTTCTGCTTCAGACACTAGGTATTGATGCGCCATTTTTCACCACAGTTGAAACAAGTTGGACCTTCATCCTTGCAATCAGTAGCTCTATGGCCTTTCTTACCACACCTGTAACACCTCAACACATTATTGGTGCAAACCTCAGTACGGTGGCCTTGCTCGCCACACCTGTAACACTTAACAGAAGCGGGAGCTGCTCCCCCACTTGTCTTTTTCCCATCCGTAGCCTTCTGCTTCCCTTTGTCAACTGGAGTCACATAAGGCTTTCCTCTATACTGCTCTTTCTCTTTCTTCTCCCTAAGATGCTTGTAGTGAGCAGATCGAGCTCAACTATCCTCGTCATAGATCCTACTCTTATCCACTAGCTCAACATACCTACGAATATGTTGGTACCCAATACCCTGCTTGATTTCTGGCCTCAGCCCATTCTCGAACTTGATATATTTTGACATCTCAGCATCAACACAGTTGTAGTGAGGACAGAACTTCACCAGAGCCTCAAACTTTGTGGCATACTCTGCCACAGTCATGTTTCCTTGTTTCAACTCAAGGAATTCCACCTCCTTCTTGCCGCAGACATCTTCCGGAAAATACTTCCCCAAAAATTCCCGCTTGAACACAACCCAAGTTATTTCAGTAGCAACATCTTCCAGTCTCTGACGGGTGTTGACCCACCAATCCTCATCTTCTTCTAACAGCATATGAGTTCCAAACTAAACTTGTTGAGTGTCAGTACACCCCATCACTCGGATGATCTTCTCAATCACCTTGAGCCACTTCTGCACACTCTCCCGATCATGAGTGCCCACAAAAGTTGGCGGATTGTTCCTCTGGAACTTCCTCAAAGCACGAAACTCATCTGGAGCTCAACCATTCTGATTGTTCTGAGCCATCGCCTGAGCAAGTGATTCCAACGCATCAGTGATAACACAATCATTTCTCCTAACTATCCTGCACACCATTAAAAAACGTTAGAAGAAAAAAACATCGACAATGTATACACACTCATCGACTGGCATGGAACTGACATCATACAAAACCTGGACGGACAGACCGACTTGCTCTGATACCACTAATGTAACAACCTTCTACCCAAAAACACATTCACGACAAATATAAACAAATATATCAGAGTACATCACCAAATAGGGTGTCACATTTCGTCATAAGACGTCAAAATAACAACCTGCTTCGTAACACAGGTTCTATCGCCATAAATTCAATTAAATGCTACGCAATGGAAACAATCAAAGCTCAATACAAATTAAAGTTCAAAATGTCTTAACATAAGAGGTTCATAACATCATAGTGTCAACAAAGAAAAGAACATAATTGTTCGACTCAGACGTCCCGACCCGGTGTTACATATCAGAGCAAGACCCTCTAATTGACGGAAAGAACCAAAAATACTTCAAAGCTAAGTCTTCGAGCACCAAGAGCTAATCCTGATCACCTGCGCGTTACCCACGTGGAGGCAAAATTCAAATAGGCAGGGTGAGTAATCACAAATCATTATATAAGATATAAAGCAAAAGGGTAAAGTAGTCACACATATCATCATTAAATCATTCACAAAATCATCATATTATCAAATCAAAATCACCACAAAACATCAATTAATTCACAACATCATCAACACGTCAAATTACTCAGTAATCATGTAATGTTACATACTATGGAATGGAACAACATAGACTCATGCATGTGGTACCAATTCATCATATTGATGGACACTGGGCCATCACCCTTCAAAGATCTCCACCAATAGGATCGATTCTACACAAGAACCTGAACAAGTCACAAAACACTTCAATCCACACAATAGGATTGAAGTCACCATTGGACCGGAGTCCTAAATATGCATGAATGCATAATGCAAGCGTCATAATAATCACCATCATAGAATCGTCAAAATTGCATCATCATCCATGAGTATTCATCAAGCAATCATAATACAACATTATCACACTCGTCACAATTCATCACAAATACATCACAACTCATCGTGTTATAATCGTCACGACACCAGTCCATTATTTTATCCCATTTAGCCTCATTACTAGTTTCCCTATGTTCCATTACATCTTCTTAGTCTTACGGTTCGAGGGAAACTGCATTGCACGTGAAATCGGGACAAAAATTGCAAAAATTGATAATTTTGACAAAAGCACTGCCCATACGCGTATTGCCATGCCCCATACGCGTATGGCCTTCTTCCTTGCTCTCTGGCCTGCGTATCCTACGCGTAGGGCCATCTGCCCAGGCCATCCATACGTGTATCACCCTGGGTCTTACGCGTATGACTATAGAGGATTTTCCTCTCTAATTCCCTTCAACTTCCCCATACGTGTATTCCCCTCTCCACAGGCTTCCCCTACGCGTAATGGCATTGCCATACGAGTATGGCCACTCCACCTTACACGTGCCCTACGCGTATGAGCAGAGGGCTGTGCTGGCTCTGGGGACGGGTGTGTACCATACGCGTACTGCCCAGGGAAGTCCCCCTCATACGCGTAAGGCCCCGTCCCTTACGCGTATGGCCAGACACACACAAAACTTAGATTTTCACATCAGTACGAAAACTCTCTCGTTGCAGCACCTTCAAGCTTCTAAATCAGATCCAAAACTATTTTGACTTAATACAGATTCAATGTTCTAATCTACTTCATCGTTTTCATCAATTTCCTACCATTAGAATCTAGTTTTTTCCTTAATCCTAAACCCACAATTTCAGATCTGGTTTATGCTAATCACAACAATAGAAAAACTCATACGAATTCAACATCACTGACAGCGTTTAACACAAATTCATAGCAGATCTCATATACACATAGATTCACGAAATTCATCATATAATTCGTTATAATTTCATCAATTTACACACAACACACAGAACCTACGTCTACCTTAAACCCGCATCAAATATAATAACCCGGATTACCCCCTCCCATACCTTGAATTTCTCAGCAAAAGGTTATTCTCTGTGTTCTACGGTTGATTCTTCCTCGGTTCTCTGTGCCCTAGTTCTCCTTTCTCAGTTCTCTTCACTTTCACGATCGCACAAAATAATTTCCCTAATTCCCTCTTTTTCCTTTTTGTCATTCTTAACCCTTGGACCCCAATTAGGATCTTCCCACCTTACCCTCACTTAATCCTCCTAACATTACCATCTTACCCTTGTTGTTCCTCTCACTTTTATAATAATAATAATAATAATAATACTCTAGATAATATTATTATCACTAAAATAATTCTAATTAATCACTTAATTTATAAAATGCCCTGAATATTCCCTTAACTTAATAATACCCCACAACACAACATAAATTCATCATGCGTCACAATATTTCGTCAAACTCACCGAAACACCGAATAATCATAATAAATCAATTAAATAAATATTATAATTATTTTGGGGTGTTACACGCTCTCTTTTTATAATAACTTTAAAACCCCAAATTTTATTTGGTGATTTTGGCTTGGGTGTCTATTCACCCCCCCTCTAGACAAGTCGTCGCCGTCTAACAAAATGGACAAATAGAGGAAACCAATAGGACTTTAGGGGATATGATTCAGAGTGTTTGTGGATACAAGATGAAGTAATGAGATTTAGTTTTACCTCAGGTTGAATTTGCTTATAATAGCGTTGTGCACTTAACTACAGGGAAATCACCCTTTTCTTTGGTTTATCTGTCCCTAAGCATGTAGTTGATTTGGTTTAGTTGCCTAAGGCACCAGGAGTTAGTGTGACTATTGAGAATATGGTTGAGGAGATGGTAGTTGTTAAAGAAGTTGCCAAGGCTAAATTAGAGACTAATAGGAAAAAGAATACAGCGACTGCTGATAAACACATGAAGGTTAAAGTTTTCAATATAATAGAAGATGTGATGGCGTTGATCCGTAAGGAGAGGTTCCTAGTCGGTACTTACAACAAGCTGAAACCATGCAAGTATGACCAGTTTAAAATGACCCGAAAGATAAAAGATAATGCTTATGTGGTAGCTCTCCTGGATGTCATGAATATATCCAATACTTTTAAAGTTGTTGGCATTCATGAGTATAAAGCAGATAAGCCTCTTTATCAAAAAGAGAACTCGGGGTCGAGTTCTTCAAAGGTGGAGGCGACTGATGTAGGAAGGCTGATTGTGCGTATCAGAGAAGAAATCGCACATTGAAAATGGTCGGCAGGCTTTGTGCAAGTTTGACGTTCGATGTCAGAATGACTATTATTATACCTTTCAGACCCAAAAACGCCATTTTACTATTTTACGCAATTTTCTATTTTATTTATATTTTCGATTCAAAGCCCATTAAAATTTCTTTGTTTCTGTATTTAAACACATTTAGCGTGGCCGCCAGGATTATCTTTGATCAAAGTAGAATTCAAGTATTTTCTCTTTTGTTGAATTCCAAAACTTTATTTGATAGGTTTATCGCTTGCAAACTTTTGTTTTCATTCTAGGCTTAGCACTTGCTAATCTTTTGTGATTCCGACTGAATCAGACATCAACATAAATTTTTGCTTTTTTAAATTTAAAATGTGCAGTGTCCGCGAATCTGTTCTCACTAACCTCATTTTTTGTAGGACGGAACAAAATTTTAGACCCGCACCTTTAACAATGATCGCCTTGTTAGGGGAGTTTTTAGGCTAGGGAGCATTGATACATAGTGTAGGACTAGACACCTTTGTGAGAGACACACCACTTGTCCACCTAAAACCTTAAGGTGACAGGTGAGTGGGTTCTCCCACTTATAAATGCTCAAGTCACCACATTCATATCCAATGTGGGACTATTTCTCCACTTACTTACACTTACTTATATTATTCCAATACCCCCTTCAAGTGTGAGTCCACAATGTTTCCCCTATTTTTATACTTGTACCTCCGTTGACACATTTTTCAAGGACATTTCGATTCACATCTTCCTGGACGTCGATTTCAACGGAACACTATTTCCTGGGCATATCAATACAAGTAAGCCGGTCCCAAGGAAGAGGTGTATTCGAAATATCTAATAAGAGGTGTCTTGAAAAAAAAGGTGTCAACGGCAGTACAAGTATATAAGTTAGAGAACCCTTACACCTATCACCTTAAAGTTTTAGGTGGACAAGTAATATGTCTCTCACAAAAATGTCTAGTCTACACTATATATCAATGTCCCCTAGTAAACTCTCCCCAACACGCCTCATCCCGCTTCACTTTTTACAAATTTTTGTGAGACACTTCTAAATAGGACGGTCCTTTTACTTCCTCTAAATAAAGTACAAAGTCATAAGTACAAAGTTTGTAAAATTAAAAAAAAAAAAAAAATCCAATATCGTGATTGCAAAGACTTTAACAAAATGATACTAATTTATAGAATATAATTTTTTTGGTACAAATTTATAAAATATTCTAGTAGGACATTTGTGTACTTTCTTGGGTATAAAACTAAAAACAAACTTCTTCAAGGACATAATCTAATTCAACGCAAGTTCAATACAATCACAAATGCCGTAAACACATATGGGATAAAACGTAAAAGCACACATACTTCCTGGACAATCAATATCTTCCAAACATGCTAAGCCTGAAGTAATGAAAAAACAAAATAAAAAAGTGTTACAAAATTGGGATAAAAAATTATGTATGAAATAAACAAGGATATTTGAAAATAATAATAAAAAATTTACCATGAACATTCTTTCCAACAAGAAAAAAAAAGGAAAGAAAGATAATCATAACATAAACAAATTTGACAATTCCAATCATATTTACTTCTTTCATGTAATAAATTATTTTATCACTTTTTAATTTATAAAGTTGATTATCTCATACAACAATTAAATAGTTTTTAGCATTTAAGAAATTATCAATAATATTTTTTAACTTAGAATTATTATTAAATGTCTCTTAAGTTCATTAAAGTGTCGTGTCTTGTGTCTTTAGCACATTTAATAAAGAGATCACATAAAAAACTTACCATCATAAGTGTTCATTCTTTCTTACAAAATTTCCACTTTGTATAACCTTTCATGATATCAAAAGAAAAATCACAAAATAAAAATAATGAAGTAGGACAATGACAAATTAAGTTTTGTAGAAATAATGCACCAATAGGTAGACATCATATATTTTAAATTTTAAATTTATAAATATTAATAATTTAGTTATATTAATATATAAATATAAATAAATATTTCAATAAAATAAGTAAATCCTAAAAAAAATAGCTTATATTCATTTAACTCAAATATGATTTAATTAAAAGACATTTTTCCAAAATCTAAGTAAGTTGGGTCGGTAGAAACATGTTATCGTGTTTTTCTCAACCACATTCAATATAGGAATGCTATTTTTTAATCATATTTTATATTTGATTAGTATGTAATAAAAATTAGATTATAATTTTTTTAAATTATTATTTTATAAATATCAACCACTTATATACATTAATATATTTTAAAGAAATATAAATAAATGTTTCAAGCCTTAAATAAATATAACAAGACTATAAATAATTTGATTTTCTCCAAATAAGACTAACCGTAATGTTTTTAAAAAAATCAATCAGTAATATACAAGTATTAGAAGGAAAATGGTAATGTATTGCTGAAGACCACAGTGAAAACTCTTTGACACGGTGTCGCGAGTATGTAATATGTGAAGAGAGGGGTGTACATCTAAAATTAACACTCTAACGTTCAAGTTTATGAGGACGACAGTTAGAACCGTCTTACATGAGTGCATAATGTAATAAAGATGATTGTGATATTGATTCCAATGGTTGAGATGTATATTGTCACTGGTTTTAGTGCGCAACTCCTTTGTAAAGGTTTACCTGTTCGTCAGCCTTGAGCAGGAGAAACTTTGGATTGTGCCTTCTAATTAAATCAGTCTTATTGGACCGCATGGCGGATCAAGCACAGTTTCCCTCTAGTCATTTCTAACAGTAACAAAGCTATGATTATTGTAAAATGGCTAAGACCAGATTCAAGAAAATTCTTCTCCAGTGTTTTGAGGCCTCTAGGAAACCTCAAGGGAGACGTTGGTGGTGAGTTGAGTAGGTGTAGGTGTTCTTGCGAACATACACATTAAATTATTATATTGTAAATGAAATGTTTCAGTGCGAGAATCTCCCATGTGGCCTTTGACCTTTAGGGTAGAAGGGGTGATGCAACTATAACTCTTGAGTGCACTCGATTGTTGTTATTAATCTGAGGTTGATCATGGACAGTTGATCACGTCTTTTGATGTTTTATCAATTCCTAATTTTAGATCCACCCTTGGTTTCCTATAAATTGGTAGAATGTAGTCAGTTTCTGCTTTCGCTTCTTTTGATAAAAAAATCCATACTTCAAATTTTCCATGTGATCTTTATTCGCTGGTGATCTTTCTACTTCTTTCGATCTTTCTCTTTGTTCGTGTCATACCCCAAATTATGACCACAAGACTTCCCATCATTGTGCAAATCATCACCACAATATGGATGTACTTCCATGCCTCATCAACCTCCTCAAAGATGGTTGAGCACACACTACAATCAAGAATTAGGGTTTTAAGCCCTCCCAGAGCACTTAGACAAAGGATCAATCAAGGAATGACATGATCTTCAACTTGTCTAACCTCTCAAACACCCATAAGGGAACAAGAGGGCTCCCACATCAAGAATCAAGCACAAGATTGCAACATTCTAAGTGGATCAAGCCTCAAGATCGCCAGTGTCACCAAATTAGGGTTTTGGTCGACCAAAGCCTCCAGATGAAAATTTTCTTCTCGGCATGAGCCAATACTTCAAAACATGATCCAAAATGCTCCAAGGGACCTCATGGATCCAATCATCAAGTCAAAATAGCCTTAGGAGATGCATTCATAAAAAATCAGGAATTAGGGTTTCTTGACCTAATTTACCCCTAAGTTGAATTTTGGAGAAAAACATGAGCCAAGGCCTCAATACATGATTTGAGGGCCTCAAATACGCTACATTGATCCATTTACAATAATGGATTGATCCAAGAAGCTTGATTTACAAGTTTCAATTTCATCTGGATCACATTTAGGGTATTGAAGAAAAAGTCAACTGTATCTTTGACTTTTGACCAAGACATGCTCCCAAACCATGGGACATGATTCAAGACACCCTAAAACACCTATGGAATCCATCCATTAGGTTTGAATTGGGTCAAGAACTTGATTGCACAAAGAATCACCCAACTTGGATTTCATCTGACAAAAAGTCAACTGTGCCCAAAATCAAGTTTGACTTTTTAGAATTTTTCACAAATATGGTTCCCCTAAGTAAAAAACAATGTTAATGTATGATTTTGATCATCATTTATCAAGGAAAATAAAGAAAAATTAGGTTTCTTACAAAAGGGGCAATCTTGAGAAACCAAATTTTTTCTAAGTTATGGAACAAAAGTGATTTTGTGCCAACTTTGCAAGGTCATAACTCCTAAACCATAAGGACTTTTTCTCCCATTCAAAGCTCAAATGAAAGTTCATCTTACATATTTCAAATATGTCAACTACAAGATATTCCAAATCCTCATAGATTTTGAGTTATGGATTGATCAAAATCACAAAAATGGGAAATGGCTACTTTTTCCAACACTTAGTGAAATTTTCAATAAGTAAGAATCTGTTTCACTTTTTCCAGACTTTTAGGTCATTTTTCACCTTGATCCAAGTTGAACCAGGTCCATTGGTGAACAACAAAGTTAAAGTATGTCATGAGGGCTTTCCAAAATGTTCAAGAACTCAATCAAACTCCATTTGAGCTAGGAGTTATGGATCTCACAAGTTGCCTAAACACAAACTGTTTTTTGACAGCATTTGGTACAAACTTGCATCCCACGATTCCTTAGACTAATTTTGGGCACTTTGATCATTCAATTTCTTTCCAATTAAAACACAAATGAATGAGGGATCTGATCTATAACACAAAATGCCAAAAATCTAGCCTTCCATATGCGAAATCATCATGAAAGGAACCTTTAAATTCAAATTTGGCATCAAGCATTCAATGGATACATCAAGGTGGCATGGACTGAAGCAAACCCAACTGAATGAGTCAAGCCTTATCCCTGCAACAGAAGACCATAGGCCTGTGCTTTAATCTCAAGTCAATGGCTATAGAAGACTTAGATTTCTTTATGCAACCATTGGCCATAGACCTGTACCAGTTGCCATTCACTATTGCTTGCAAAACAAACTTGCTCTACTATAAATTGAGCTCATTTGTGATCAGTTTGAGTACACCAAAGCACCCAAACTGATGCTTTCCTCAAAGTATCTCTTTTACTCCAAATTTGCCTTCCACTTCAAGTCACTATTGGGTTTTGAAATTGGAAGTGATTCAAACCAAACCAATCATGCTAACACCTCATATACATCATATATGAGTGATCCATGGCCTTGAAACACATCTAAAACACTTGAATCACAAAATCACCAGTCAGTTGCTCAAGCTTTTGAAAGAGTTGCAGTTGAGGTACCACAAGGTGATCCAAGCATCTCCAATCAAGGCTAAGCATCTCAACACATTCCATAGGGTATAGTGAAGTTGTCCAGGTCCTTACAACACATCTGTAACATCTCCATCATCAAGCTCGACCACCAGCTGCAATAGGTAAGCCAGAAGCCTTCAAACTCTATATTTCATGCATCATAAATGAATTTTTGAGTTACCACCTTGTTCCTGCATGTATATAGAGTGATAACCCTCAATCAATTGCCATGAATCAATCGTGTATGGAATTTTATTGTGTTCATGCTGAAACTAGGGTTCTTGAGCTAATCTTCTGATTTCTCACTCCACACTATAAATGTAATTAATCTATATGGTTGTGATCATTGTTCAAAAACGAGTGAGATTGGTGTTTGAATCATGCAAAACCATTGAGTAATCAGAGAGAAAAGTGAGAAAAGGCAAATCTGGGGAAAACAGGGCACGCGGGCAAGAACCAAGTGTTCTTGGCGCCCTTTTTCAAATTTTTAAATATTTGAATTTTGGTTATTTTATTTAATTGATTCAAAAATTAATTTCTCTCTGAATTTTTATGTTTTTGGATTAATTCTTTTTTTCAAAATTCATAAAAATGTTAAAATATTTTATTCTACAAAAATTTCACAAAAATATTATTTATTTTGTATATTTAATATTTCCATAAAGAATTTATTTTTACTTGTGTTTTAACATTTTAAAAATATTTCTTTTCTTGATTTTTCAAACTCAAATGATTTTTAAATCATTCTAGGGATAAAACATGATTTTTCAGACATTTATACTAGATCATAACTTGTTTTACACACATATTTGTTAATTTTGATCATTTTTATTTAATTTTTTATTCAAATAAAAATACATTTTTAATCAAATTAGGGTTTTGATCATTCACACCCTCACAAATCTTTTTCAAAACACTTTTTGGGCCTCTAATAGAGTGTAAGACCCATCCCTTGTCAAATATAATAAAACATTTGGGCCTCAGTCATTGTATAAGTCCCACTGTGTTTCAAAAACCGCAGCGCGATCGTCGCCTTTTAAACAAAATCATTTTGTGCCTCCTTTGTGTTGTAAGTCCCATATTTCTTTTTTCAAACACTTTTTGGGCCTCTAATAGAGAGTAAGACCCACCCCTTTGTAAATAAAAACCTTTTTGGGCCTTAATCATTGTATAAGTCCCAGTACGTTAAAAAATTTCGGCGCGATCGCCGTTTTCAAAACATTTTCATCTGGGCCTTCCCTTGTGTTGTAAGTCCCATTTTTCTTCCTTTTTTAAAATAAATTTGGGCCTCTAATAGAATGTAAGACCCATCCTTTTGTACATAAACCATTTTTGGGCCTCATGCCAACGAACACACAATGGCAAGGAAAATTTTGAGAGCACGATACTATTGGTTGACCATGGAATCCGATTGCTACAAGTACATGAGGAAGTGTCACAAGTGTCAAATATACAGAGCAGTAGAAGCGACTAACAAGAACATCAAGAAGATTTTTTAAAAGATGGTTGTAACCTACAAGGATTGGCACGAGATGCTACCCTTTGCTCTTCACGGTTATCACACATCTGTCCTTACTTCAACAGGGGCAACCCCTTTCTCTCTAGTATATGGCATGGAAGCAGTGCTCCCTATAGAAGTAGAGATACCATCAATCAGGGTATTGATGGAAGCTAAGCTAACAGAAGCTGAATGGTGTCAAAGCAGGCACAATGAACTAAACTTGATCGAAGAAAAGCGAATAATGGCTCTGTGCCATGGTCAATTGTATCAGCAAAGAATGAATAAGGTGTTCGACAAAAAGGTTCGACCCCGTGTCATCAGGAAAGGATACCTTGTGCTAAAAAAGATACGATCATTCTTCACTGATTCCCAGGGCAAATGGACTCCGAATTATGACGGCCCCTATGTGGCCAAGAAAGCCTTCTCAGGCGGTGCCTTAAAACTCGTAACCATGGATGGAGAGGAGTTTACCTACCCAACGAATGTTGACGTAGTCAAGAAATACTTCGCCTAAATGAAATAAAAAAAAACGTCTCGGTGGATTGAAAACCTGAAAAGGAAGTCCAGGCAAAAATAAGAGACATAAGCAAAAATCATCCCGATATATTGGAAACCTCAAAAGACAATCCAGACAAAAGTTAGGGATTCATGGCAAGTAACTACGTCCGAGAAGGTTAAATCCCCAGCGGTAACACTATTTGTCAAAAAACTTCCAGTCAAGGTCATCTTCGACAGAAGCTCAGGATGTCCAGAATTCAAAGTTGGTAGAAGGATAACGGTCGTTATGTTTCAATGTAGCCCCTTTTCCCATAAATTACCATTTTCTAAACTTTGTAAATACTCTATGGGATCACGCACTTGGCTGACTTCCATCTTATCAATAAAATTTGATCCCTAGTGCTTTTGTTTGCAATTCTCATTTGTTTTAGCTTTACAGAATGACATTTTTTTAACATGATCAATGATTCTTGAAATAAAACAAAAAATTAATTTTTACTTGTCAAATTTTCTTCCACTTTTAAAATAAAGATGTCAATTCCTTTTGACTTTGAACATCAAAAAGAACATCGATAGTTTCTCCGAAGGTGATTGAACCTCAAAGTGCAGAATCAAAGTACTCCTTCTAAACCAGTGCACCTGAATGAAGGAATAACTGTTTCAGATGTGAATTTCCCACCTGATATTCACGGCAGAGTGCTTACCTCTTAAGACGGATTGACGATTCTTGCTCCCCCACAGGGTCTACCTCTCCTAAGCAAGACATGATTGCTATCTTGAACCAATGGTACTTTTCATCCCCCGCAGTGGCCGAGCATCCAGTTATGTTCATTCACTAGTCTGTATGTCGCGTCAGTCTTGTCAGCATAAACATACACACATCATGCATAATTGATTCACATTCATAATCATATCGCATTAATATTGCTCTGGTCATACTCATTTCCCAAGTGATAAAACCCTTTTGTCAATCAAGTTGTCAGTTGTCCTTTCCGTGTCGGATAAGACAAAATCCCAGTTTGAGTGCTTTCCTCGTCAGGAAATGTATCGTCTGAGCAATCTCTCCCCGGTTTATTTCTGGATAGGAGCCTGTCTGTAGTGTATGATTTTTGTCAGTGACGCGACCACCTTATCGCCATGGGTTTCTCCTCACCGCAATGGTAGGAGTGGGGTGCTACTTTCTGATTTCTTATTTATCCTATGAAGATGGAAAGGAAAGGGAAGCTATCTAAAACTAACCTTGCACACAAATGTTTAACTGAAAAAATGCTTAAAGAGATTCGGTGAGTCCGGGGTTAGGTTATACAATGGGGAGTTGTCCATTACCCATCCTAAATGTGGTTATCCACAGGTTGTTAGCAATTTTCCTTACTGCTTTCTACTTACTGGTGTTTGTCAGTTGATTGGGAAAGTTTCTTCTTTGGGAATGTTTGAGAGAGAGAGAGAGAGAGAGAGAGAGAATTTGTTGTTTTCGGGCTTGCTGATGTTTTTGATGAATGTGTGAAGGTACTGGGCCTAGAGTTTTTATTTGGTGTAAAGGTACTGGACCTAAAGTTTTTGAATGGAATGCTCGCTAAGATTTCGCAATCTTATGCCTACGTATTCCTGTTAAAGATAAACAGGGAAATCAGAGCAATCGTAGTTCCTCCTATTCTATGGAAGGAAAAAGATGTTATCGTGTCTTGTTTAAAGCCCAAAATTGAAGCTAAATGGGTATTTGTGCCTTGTTCAAAGCCCAAGATTGAAGCTAAAAGGTTGAGTATTTATGTCTTGTTCAAAGCCCAAGATTGAAGCTAAAAGGTTTGACTGAGAGAGAATTTGTCATCTCTAAAGGGAGACATCTCATCTGTTTATCATAACTGTTGGGTGACTGATTATAAAGGAGAATTACTTTTAACTGGGATATGTGAATCCGGCAATGCCATAATTTCCTTTATGAAGGATTTGTCCTGAAGGAGAAAACTTTAACTCAGTGTTGAGCAATTCCATTTTCCTTAGGAATCTTACGTGCTAAGAGAGGGACAGTGGCGTGGATGTAAATAATCCAGAGGCTTGCCACTTACAGTAATTAGGTGAAAGATGAAGATTTACTAGGATAAGAGATGGACTACAACTTGGATTTTTGAATCAACAAGTGTGCCACTTACAACAGTTATATGGGATTAGGGTTTGATTTGAATGTCTGTTTTGATGTGTGATATATAGGGAAGTATCTTCCTATAGAGAGATTTTGATTTCCTCTGAGGGGATTTTGGTTTTTTGTGTGCCTTGATCAAAGCCCAAGGTTGAAGCTAAGAGATTGATTGACTCCACTGGGGAAGTCCTTATACAAAGCCTAAAAGGAGGCTAGAAAAGACTGACACAATAAGAGAATGTTTATCTGTCTTGTACAAAGCCCAAGATTGAGGCTAACAGAGATTTAACTCTTTTGGGGATATCATTATACAAAGCCTAAGAGGAGGCAAAAAGTTGACTTTTCCAGGGGAATATTTTATCTGTCTTGTACAAAGCTCAAGATTGGGGCTAAAAAGGGAAACTGACTTTACTGGTGAGAGGTTTTATCTGTCTTGTACAAAGCCCAAGATTGAGACTAAAATGAAATTTGACTGAATTAGTTGAGGATATTTTAGGTGTCTTGTACAAAGCCCAAGATTGAGGCTGAAAGAAGATTGACTCTGCTTAGGGAAATTTATATCGTGTCTTGTACAAATCCTAAGATTGAGGCTGAAAAGTGAATGATTGACTCAACTAGAGAGTGTTTTTATCTGTCTTGTACAAAGCCCAAGATTAGGGCTAAAAAAGGTTGACTCAACAAGAGAGTACTTTTGTTTTGTACCATTGACTTAACAAGAGAGTGTGGAAGGGTGATTGACTCAACAAGAGAGTGCTAAAAAAGTGATTGATTCAATAAGAGGGTTCTTTTGAGGCTAACTCTGCTGAGGAAAATCATTATACAAAGCCTAAGAGGAGGCTGGTTTTTGTTGAGGATTATTGAGATCCAGAGGCAGGTCCAAAATGGGGAATCAGCTCTTGCTGAGGATTTACAGAAGAGTTGAGGTATCAGATTCCTTGAGGTTCTGATTTGGGATAGTGTTATCCTAATGATAAGCTAACCTTAGCTGGGGAAATTTAGGATAAAAGACCGAGTTTTAGATCCTGTGAGGGTTTTAACTCTACTGGAGATTGATTAAATGACCAGGGTTTTTTCCTGTGTTTGTAGGGAACTTGAGAATGTCTTTGAGTCCCAAGAGGAGATTAAACTGTCCAAATCTACTGATATGGAAGAGTTTATCTTTGTATGATGCCTAAGAGGAGGCAGGTGTTTTAAGGGATGAGAATCAACCCTAAAATTGGTCTGAGGTTTTGATTCTTTGGAAAGACTTCTCTAACAAAGGATGACTAAGTTTTGTCTTATACCTTTAAGAGGTCTTCAGGGTCCTTGTATTAAGCCCAAGAGAAGGCATGAGAACTTCTAAGAAGCCGGAGGGTCCTTGTACAAAGCCCAAGAGGAAGCAAGGATGCTTTTAGGAAGCCTGTGGGTCCAAACTTAAGAAAAGTTCAAGAAAAGTTTCACCGGGAATAATCTTTTCTTTAGTGAACAGTTCTAGGGTTTGAAGAAATTCAAGAGAGGTTTCACCGGGAATTAATCCTCTCTGGGGGAAATGAATTTCTTTGACAATTTTCTAATAATGACAGTCTGAGAAAAGTTTCACAGAGAATAATACCTTTCTCTTTGTTCCATATTGTATAAGCCCAAGAGGAGGCAAGACTGCATCTGGAATTCCTATGTGGGAACTAGTTTTGACTGTGTTGAAAGAGTGACCACTGGCATTATCTATGTCTAGACCTAATTGTCGGGGAAAACTCTAAGCAGATAATATACGGGCATATATATACAGATGAAATATATACTGTATGTAAAAGAGGGTAGGAGGACTTACAGGTGAGCAAGCTCAAACAAATA
Source organism: Lathyrus tuberosus (assembly GCA_022829125.1). Lineage (NCBI taxonomy): Eukaryota > Viridiplantae > Streptophyta > Magnoliopsida > Fabales > Fabaceae > Lathyrus > Lathyrus tuberosus. Next base: position 879,079 of record JALAZF010000414.1, on the reverse strand, counting down.
TATATATATATGTGCAAGTATGTAAAAGAAAGCTGTTTAAAATTTACAGGCGAGCAAGCTTCCATTGTAACAGCTGTATGGTTAGTTGTTCAAGAAATTAAAGAAAGTTTTGATAGCAACTACGAGTTTGAACCTAAATCAAAAGTGAAAGTTATATTTGAAAAGAAGATTGGGGCTTACACTCAAGGAGAGGCCCAGATGAAAAACAGTAATCGTAGCGTTGATCTGAAAATTGTATCGGGGCTTATACAATGACTGAGGCCCAAATTATTGTATTTACAAAGTGGTTGGGTCTTACACTCTATTAGAGGCCCAAAGTTTATTTTTGTATAACAATGATGAGGCTTACAACTCAAGGAGAGGCCTAGATGAAAATGTTTTGAAAACGACGATCGCACCGAGATTTTCTGAAATCGCAGTGGGACTTATACAATGACTGAGGCCCAAAAAGGTTTTCCTGTACCAAGGGGTTAGGTCTTACACTCTATTAGAGGCCCAAAGTGTTCTGAAAAAGATTTGTGAGGGTGAAAATAGTCAAAACCCTAAATGTATTTTATTCAATTAAAATGATCAAAATCATCAAACATGTGTGAAAAAACAAGTTGTGATCTTGGATTAATGTTTGAAAAATCAAGTTTCATTCATAGAATGATTAGAAAATCATCTGAATTTGCAAAACAAGAGAAAGAAATGTTTTTTAAATGTTTAAAAACAAATAAAACACAATTCTTTACAAAAATACCAAATATAATAAATAAATAATATTTTTGTGAAATTTTTGTAGAATTATTTTAACATTTTTGGGAATTTTCAAAAAAAGAACCAATAAAAAATAATTAAAATTGAGAGAGAAATTAATTTTGGAATTAATTAATAAAAACCATAAAAAATGTGGAAAATAGCAAAATATGGCAAAATGGCAAAATGGTCTGGGTGGGTCTTGAACCCACGACCTCTTGGACAAACACACATGCGCGCTACCACTAGGGTGGTGATACATCCGTGTATCAAAACCACCCCATAAATACATATGGGTAACTTGTTTCTAGGTCTGGCCAAGGCGCCATGGCCTGGCCCTTGCCCAAGTCAAGGCCTAGTTTTGGCAATTTGCATGAAGCCTCTAACTTTCTCATTTCTCCATGGATTGGGATAAAATTTAGGTGTATCCTGCCTAGAATTTCATGAGGAACCCAATGGTGGCCTTGGAATTTTCAGAAAATATTTTCATTTTAAAATCCAATAGTTATTTAAAAATAGGCCAAATTTTGCATGTTCTATGCTATCTCATGGTACAGGCAATAATAGCATGATAAATTGGTTCAAACACAACACATATGATATGTATGAGAGGTCCATGACCAATAGACCTCAAAGCAATGCATGATTTAGAGAGTTCAAGTTGTGATTCACTTACCTCTTGAAGCTCCTTATGCTATCTGTCAAGTTCCTTATACCAGAAGTAATTCAATGCTTTAAACATTCTTGATTTATCCCTTAGAAGCTTTTAGGATGATAGCTGGAATCCTCAGGAACAAGAATTGCCTCTTTCTTGCAAAAGGGGCAAAAGTGACCAATATAGTAACTTTCTCATATGGTGTTCCAGATGAGGGAAACCAATTGGGACAGTTTCAGGATGGTATTTGGAGTGTGTTTGAGGCCTGGTTTGGTTTTGGAAGTGACTGAATCTAGACATGGCTTGAAAAATGCAGAAAAGTCAAATTTTGAGGTTTTGGAAGTTGACTTTCTTATTTTGGTGTTTTAGATCAAAGGTGAGTGTTTGGACAACTTAGATATGACATATTGGATGTGTTTGGATCATGAGCTGTGGTGGAATTGCTCTCTAACTCAAAAACTCAGAGATGACTTGCAAAAGAAGGCATTTTGGCCTAAAGAGAGAGATTTTGAGGAAAGTATCAGTTGTAGTGCTTTGGTGTACTCAAACTGAGCACAAATGAGCTCTATTTATAGTAGAGCAAGTTTGTTTTGCAAGCAATAGTGAATGGCAGCTGGTACAGGCCTTTGGCCAATGTTGATCCAAGGGAATCTTTAGTCTCCTCTAGCCATTGACTTGATGTTAGGGAACAGGCCTATGGTCCTTTGATTCAGAGCTGAATCTTAACTCATTTAGTTAGAAATGTCTTAATCCATGCCACCTTGATGCATCCATTGAATGCTTGGAAACAAAATTGGAGTCTTTTGCATTTTTTAGCCTATTTAGGTTTGTTATGGCTACATGTAGTTCCTTGGACTTGGGAGGCTTGTAGATCAGATCTTTTCACTTGGATGTTATCCTCTGATGTGTTCAAATGGATGACAAGGCTCGGAGTTGTCCAAATTAGCTAACTCGAGCAAAATGCACAAAATCTGCCTTGTGAAAATCAGTCCATGATGCCATGTTCCTAGGGTTGTATCTCCCTACTCAAATTGAATTTGGAGATGATCTGGTACTTGTTGGAAAGCCCTCATGGCATACTTCAACTTTGATATTCACCAATGGACCTGGTTTAACTTGGATCAAGGTGAAAAATGTCCCTACATTTTGGAAAAAGTAAGGCAGATCCTGACTTTTTGGAAATTTTACTAAGTGTTGGAAAAGTGGCCATTTCCAATTTTTGTGATTTTGATCAATCTGTAAATCAAAATCCAGGAGGATTTGGAATCTCTTGTAGTTTACACTTTTAAAGTATGTAAGATGAATTTTCATTTGAGCTTTGAATGGGAGAAAAAGGCCTTGTGGTTTAGGAGTTATGACCTTGCAAAGTTGGTACAAAATCACTTTTGTTCCATAAGTTAGAAAATTTTTGGTTTCTCAAGGTTGCCCCTTTTGCAAGAAACCTCACTTTTCTTGATTTTTCTTAATGAATGATGATCAATACCATACATTAACATTGTTTTTGACTTAGGGGAACCATATTTGTGAAAAATTCCAAAATATCAAACTTTATTTTGTGCACAGTTGACTTTTTGTCAAATGAAATCCAAACTGTGTGATCCTTTGTGCAAGCAGGTTCTTGACCTAATTCAAACCTAATGTATGGATTCCATAGGTGTTGTAGGGTGTCTTGAATCATGTCCCAAGGTTTGGGAGCATGTCTTGGTCAAAAGTCAAAGACACAATTGACTTTTTCTTCAAAACCCTAATTGTGGTCCAGATGAAATTAAAACTTACAAATCAAGCTTCTTGGATCAATCCATTGTTGCAAATGGGTCAATGTGGTGTATTTAAGGCCCTTAAATCATGTCTTGAGGTCTTGGCTCATGGATTGCCTCAAAAGTCAACTTAGGGGTGAATTAGGTCAAGAAACCCTAATTTCTGATTCTTGATGAATGCATCCCCCGAGGCTAATTTGACTTGATGATTGGGTCCATGAGGTCCCTTGGAGTATCTTGGGTTATGCTTTGAAGCATTGGCTCATGTTCAGATGAAAAATTCCCTCTGGAGGCCTTGGTCGACCAAAACCCTAATTTGGTGACACAGGCGATCTTGACTTTTGGAGAAAAACATGAGCCAAGACCTCAAGACATGATTTGAGGGCCTCAAATACACTACATTGATCCATTTACAACAACGGATTGATCCAAGAAGCTTGATTTACAAGTTTCACATTCATCTGGACCAAATTTAGGGTTTTGAAGAAAAAGTCAACTGTATCTTTGACTTTTGACCAAGACATGCTCCCAAACCTTGGGACATGATTCAAGACACCTAAAACACATATGGAATCCATCCATTAGGTTTGAATTGGGTCAATAACTTGATTGCACAAAGAATCACACAGTTTGGATTTCATCTGACAAAAAGTCAACTGTGCTCAAAATCAAGTTTGACTTTTTGGAATTTTTCACAAATATGGTTCCCCTAAGTCAAAAACAATGTTAATGTATGATTTTGATCATCATTTATCAAGGAAAATCAAGAAAAATGAGGTTTCTTGCAAAAGGGGCAATCTTGAAAAACCAAAATTTTTCTAAGTTATGGAACAAAAGTGATTTTGTACTAACTTTGCAAGGTTATAGCTCCTAAACCATAAGGCCTTTTTCTCCCATTCAAAGCTCAAATGAAAGTTCATCTTACATAATTCAAATATGTCAGCTACAAGAGATTCCAAATCCTCATGGATTTTGAGTTATGGATTAATCAAAATCACAAAAATGGGAAATGACCACTTTTTCCAACACTTAGTGAAATTTTTAACAAGTCAGAATCTGTTTCACTTTTTCCAAACTTTGAGGTCATTTTTCACCTTGATCCAAGTTGAACCAGGTCCATTGGTGAACAACAAAGTTAAAGTATGTCATGAGGGTTTTCCAAAATGTCCAAGAACTCAATCAAACTCCATTTGAGCTAGGTGTTATAGATCTCACAAGTTGCCTAAACACAAACTGTTTTTTGACAGCATTTGGTACAAACTTGCATCCCACGATTCCTTAGACTAATTTTGGGCACTTTGATCATTCAATTTCTTTCCAATTACCACATTAATGAATGAGGGATCTGATCCATAACACAAAATGCCAATAATCTAGCCTTCCATATGCAAAATCATCATGAAAGGAACCTTGAAATTCAAATTTGGCATCAAGCATTCAAATGATACATCAAGGTGGCATGGTCTAAAGCAAACCCAACTGAATGAGTCAAGCCTTATCCCTACAATAGAAGACCATAGGCATGTGCTCTAATCTCAAGTTAATGACTATAGAAGACTTAGATTCCTTAATGCAACCATTAGCTACATACCTGTACCAGTTGCCATTCATTATTGCTTGCAAAATAAACTTCTTATACTATAAATAGAGCTCATTTGTGTTTGAGTACACCAAAGCACCCAAACTGATGATTTCCTCAAAATCTCTCTTTCACTCCAAATTTTCCTTCCACTTCAAGTCATTATCGGGTTTTGAAATTGGAAGTGATTCAAACCAAACCAATCATGCCAACACCTCATATACATCATATATGAGTTATCCATGGCCTTGAAACACATCTGAAACACTTGAATCACAAAATCACCAGTCAGTTTCTCAAGCTTTTGACAGAGTTGCAGTTGAGGTACCACAAGGTGATCCAAGCATCTCAACACACTCCATAGGGTATAGTGAAGCTGTCTAGGTCCTTACAACACATCTGTAACATCTCCATCATCAAGCTCAATCATCAGCTGCAAGAGGTAAGCCTAAAGCCTTCAAACTCTATATTCCATGCATCATAAATGAATTTTTAAGTTACCATCTTGTTGCTGCATGTATATAGTGTGATAACCCTCAATCAATTGCCATGAATCAATCATGTACGAAATTTCATTGTGTTCATGCTGAAACTAGGGTTCTTGAGCTAATTTTCTGATTTCTCACTCCACACTTAATATAAATGCAATTAATCTATATGGTTGTGATCCTTGTTCAAAAACAAGTGAGATTGGTGTTTGAATCGTACAAAACCATTGAGTAATCAGAGAGAAAAGTGAGAAAATGTAAATATGGGGAAAACAAGGCACACATGCAAGAACCAAGTGTTCTTGGCGCCCTTTTTCAAATTTTTAAATATTTGAGTTTTGGTTATTTTATTTAATTGATTCAAAAATTAATTTCTCTCTGAATTTTTATGTTTTTGGATTAATTCATTTTTTCAAAATTCATAAAAATGTTAAAATATTTTATTCTACAAAAATTTAACAAAAATACTATTTATTTTGTATATTTAATATTTTCATAAAGAATTTATTTTTACTTGTTTTTTAACATTTTAAAAATATTTATTTTCTTGATTTTTCAAACTCAAATGATTTTTAAATCATTCTAGGGATAAAACATGATTTTTCAAACATTTATCCTAGATTATAACTTGTTTGACACACATATTTATTAATTTTGATCATTTTTATTTGATTTTTTATTCAAATAAAAATACATTTTTAATCAAATTAGGGTTTTGATCATTCACACCCTCACAAATCTTCTTCAAAACACTTTTTGGGGCTCTAATAGAGTGTAAGACCCATCCCTTTTCAAATATAATAAAACATTTGGGCCTCAGTCAAAGTATAAGTCCCACTGTGTTTCAAAAATCGCGCCGCGAATGTCGCCTTTTAAACAAAATTATTTTGGGCCTCCTTTGTGTTGTAAGTCCCATATTTCTTTTTTCAAACACTTTTTGGGCCTCTAATAGAGTGTAAGACTCACCCTTTTGTAAATAAAAACCTTTTTGGGCCTCAATCATTGTATAAGTCCCAGTACGTTAAAAAATCTCGGCGCAATCGCCGTTTTCAAAACATTTTCATCTGGGCCTTCCCTTGTGTTGTAAGTCCCATTTTTCTTCCTTTTTTCAAATAGATTTAGACCTCTAATAGAGTGTAAGACTCATCCTTTTGTACATAAAACATTTTTGGGCTTCAGTCATTGTATAAGTCCCGATACAGTTTTCAAAACAACGGTGCGATCACTGTTATTTTTGGGCCTCTTCTTGAGTTGTAAGCCCCATCTCTTGTATAAAAATAAACTTTGGGCCTCTAATAGAGTGTAAGACCCAACCCCTTTTGTAAGTACAATAAATTTGGGCCTCCATCATTGTATAAGTCCCGGTACAATTTCCAGAACAACGGTGCGATCACTGTTATTTTTGGGCCTCTCTTTGAGTATAAGCCCCAATCTTCTTTTCAAAACAACCTTCCCTTTTGATTTAGATTCAAATTCATCGTTGTTATCAAAATTTGCTTTAATTTCTTGAATAACTAACCATATAGTTGTGGTACTGGAAGCTTGCTCACCTGTAAGTTCTATCAGCTTTCTTTTACATACTTGTATATATTTCATCTGTATATATATATATATATATATATATGCCTGTATATTATCTTGCTTAGAGTTTTCCCCAATAATTAGGTCTAGGATTAGATCAAACCAGTGGTCACTCTTTCAACATAGTCAAAACTAGTTCCCCATAGGAAATTCCAGATACAGTCTTGCCTCCTCTTGGGCTTATACAATATGGAACAGAGAAATGCATTATTCCCGGTGAAACTTTTCTCAAGACTGTCACTACTAGAAATTTGTCTAAGAAATTCATTCCCTCTAGAGAGGATTAATTCCCGGTGAAACCTCTCTTGAATTTCTTCAAACCCTAGAACTGTTCACTAAAGAAAGGATTATTCCCGGTGAAACCTTTCTTGAACTTTTCTTAGGTTTGGACCCATAGGCTTCCTAAAAGCATCCCCAACCTCCTCTTGGGCTTTGTACAAGGACCCTTAGGCTACTTAGAAGTTCTCATGCCTCCTCTTGGGCTTAATACAAGGACCCAAAGACCTCCTACAGGTATAGGACATAACTTAGTCATCCTTTGATAGTTTAATCCTCCAGAGAGTCAGAATCTCAAAATATCAGACCAATTTAGGGTTGATTTTCATCCATTAAAACATCAGCCTCCTCTTGGGCATCATACAAAGATAAACCTTTTCATACCAGTAGACTTGGACAGTCTCACCTCATTTTGGATCCCAAAGAAACCCTCAAATTTCCTAAAAAACACAGGAAAAACCCTGATCATTTCATCAATTTCCAATAGAGTTAAAACCTCCACAGGTTTCAAAACTCAATCTTTAAATTCTCACTTTAAATTTCCCCAACTAGGGTCAAATCACTATCAATAAACCTCAATCAGAACCTCAAGGCTTCTGATATTTCCACTCTTCTGTAATCCTCAGCAAGAGTTGATTTCCCACTTTGGACCTGTCTCTGGATCTCAATAATCCTCAATAAAAGTTAGCCTCCTCTTAGGCTTTATATAAGAAATTCACCAACCAGCCTCCTCTTAGGCTTTGTATAATGATCATCCCTCAACACCTTTTAGCCTCAATCTTGGGCTTTGTATAAGACACCCATAAACATTCTCCAGCTGAGTCAGTCAATCCTCTTTTAGCCTCAATCTTGGGCTTTGTACAAGACACATATAAAATATCCCCAGTGGAGTCAATCCCTTTTAGCCTCAATCTCGGGCTTTGTACAAGACAAACAAAATATTTCCCCAGAAGAGTCAATTTCTTCCAGCTTCCTCTTATGCTTTGTATAATGATCTCCCCAAAAGAGTTAGTCTCTTTTCAGCCTCAATCTTGGGCTTTGTACAAGACAGATATAAAATTCCCTAGTAGAGTCAACCTTTTAGCTTCAACCTTGGGCTTTGATCAAGGCACATAAAACCATCATCCCCTCAGAGGAAATAAAAAATCTCACTGTAGGAAGACATTTCTATGTACATCACACATCAAAATAGACAATCAAACAAACCCTAATCCCAGATAACTGCTGTAAGTGGCACACTTGTTGATTCAAAAATCCAAGATGTAGTCCATCTCTTATCCTGGTAAATCCCCTGTTTTCATCTAATTGTTGTAATTGGCAAGCCTCTGGATTATTTACATCCAAGCCAATGTCCCTCTCTTAGTATGAAAGATTCCTAAGGAAAAATGGCATTGTTCAACACTGAGTTAAAGTTTTCTCCTTCAGGACAAATCCCCTATAAAGGAAATTATGGCATTGTTGGGTTCCATATATTCCAGTTAAAGTAATTCTCCTTTATAATTCGTTACCCAACAACTGTGATAAACAGATGAGATATCCCCCTTAGAGAGGACAAATTCTCTCTCAGTCAAAACCTTTAGCTTCAATCTTGGGCTTTGAACAAGACACAAATACCCTCTAGCTTCAATCTTGGGCTTTGAACAAGACACCAAAACATCTTTTCCTCCCATAGAATAAGAGGAACTACGATTGCTATGCTTTCCCTGTTTTCTTTAACGGGAATACATAGACATAAGATTGCGAAATCTTAGCAAGCACACTAATCAAAAACCTTAGGTCCAGTACCTTACCAAAAACATAAAAAAACCAAAAATCCAGAAAAACACTCTCCCAACATTCCCAAAGGAGAAACTTTCCCAACCCATGATAGATAAACACCAGTAAGTAGATAACAGTATAGTTTGATAAACGATCTATGGATAACCATATATAGGATTGGTAATTGACAACTCCCCATTGTATAACCTGACCCCGGACCCCCCAATCTCTTAAGCATTAGTTAAAGAAAACATTTGCGTCAAGGTTAGTTTTAGATAACTTCCCTTTCCTTTCCAGCTTCATAGGATAAATAAGAAATCAGAAAGTAGCACCCAATTCCAACTAATGGCGATAAGGTGGTCGTGTCATCGACAAAAATCGTACGCTACAGTTCGTGCAACATTTATGGGTCTCTGGTGGTCATATTTCCATTTCTTCAAATAGAACTCCCTAAACACTCAAGGTTACACTCTTTATCTCTACCATTTCATTAGTTTCCATTTATTTCTAATCATTGCCAATATAGAATACCCTGAACATTCACTTCGTAGACTTGTAGAGTGACGTTGAGATAAGTGATGCATCCTCATGAATCAAAGTGATAAAACCAAAAATATTGGATGTGTATTATCTATTCATAAGGCATCCTTTTGTATAATTTATATAGATCAGTGAGAGCTATAATAGTGCAGCGAGTCCAAGCGAGAATGTTGAGGAATTAAAGGATCCCTAAGAAGCAGAAAATCTTGAAATGGGCATGGATGGGAAAGATGAAATAGTTTCCCTTTATGATTGATATTAGGAAAGTTTCTCGCGGTTTCTCCATCCTAGATCTCTATATACCAAACTTGAAGACCTTAAAGGTGTAAATGAATGATTCGAAGGCCCATATTTATATTATGCCCTTTACGCACCAGCATGGTCGTGAACCAATTGATAGTGAGGTTAAATGGTGGTTAGAGTCCTAATTATGTTCCAACACTCACATTCATAATAGTTTTACTTGTTGACAATGAGAGGAAATGGTACGAAGGGGACAATAGGCTATTGAGCTTTTCACTGATGCAGATAAAGTTCCCTTGGTGGAACGAGGTGTCTTGGATATCGAGTTTGTCTTCAACAAGGTGCACCAGATAATAAATTTCCACCACGATATTGGTATATCCATAGAAAGTTAGGTTTAGCTTGTAGATACCAACTTCAGACTCTATAGACGTTTAGATGGGTGTGATTTATCCCTTCACGAGTGTATGTTTTCTAGAATGGGGGTCAGGCTTCCCATCAACGGGTTTGAAGTTAGGGTTATGAATCACTTGAGAATCAATCATCCTCACCTACATCCAGTGAGTTAGGTCTACATCAAGGTCTTCTAGCAGTGGCGTGGATACAAGAACAATTCGTCTACTCTAAAGGTATTATTTCATCTTTTCAAAATACCACCGACCTCAACCATGAAAGACCGGGATCAATGACTACTTTTCTTCAAACAAGGGAATAAGATATTTTAAGTTATAAAGACAATTTTAAGAATTTAAAGATACACATTATTTGGTTACCCCCATCAGCCACAAATCTCATGAAAGTTTGTGTGTTATGCTAGACAATCATATGAACCATATAGACTATTTTTCAGGGTTCATACCTTGTCCTCTTAAAATTACCTAAATTTTTTTAGGTGTGTAAACAAGTTTCCAAAGTATTTGAGGGACCATAGTTTTCTAGAGAGTTTGGGCATGTATATTAACATATGCTTTGATTTTTCTCTAAAAGAAGAGATTTTAAAGGTCGGTCTTGTTGCATTCTGGAAGGATCTAGGATTTGCATATAAGGTTCATCGTTTAAATAGTATGGCCATGAAGAAAAAGAAACAACACATAAAAACATAATTGTTGGTATATGTGAATTTATTCTTTGGTATTGCATATAATATGAGTATTCTCAGTGAATTGGTGGCAATAAGGAAGGTTCTTAGAAGAAGCACCTCCCCTTCTCCACTTCTCCCTCCAGAGAAACCATTAGAGATGACTACGGGATTCAAAAAGATATTGATTAAGGGGGCTCGCATAAAGGTTTAGAGTTGTCAAAGGATCAACTCCACTGATGGGGGCCCGAATGAACACAAAACCAGGGTCCTCCCCTCCAACCTCTGAGGGTTGGAGCAAAAAATGTAACCTAGTAAATTGTGTTTCAAACTGGTCTTTATTAAGGACGATCAATTATGATTCTTTTAGGATGGAGATGGACTAAAGGCCTGTTTATGATGAGCTGACCTCAAAGAAGCTTAACACGAGAGCGCGCGATGTGTGCCTACCTCATATTCCATGTAGACTTTCCTTCTCACCTAAGGTTTGAGATCAAGTAAAGATATACAATCCAGTTTCCTGGACAGTGATTATAACTACTTTTCTCTTTTAACTGAGTCCAGACATCAAGAAGTAATGTCAAAGATGTCCTAACATTTATATTTAGTATCTTTTTTATGTCTATTGGTGCCACTGGAAAGGGAGAGGTTCTAGCTCTAGATAGTCTCAGGAAGGATAAAAAAGTCTTGTGAAAGAGGTTCAAATCTATTTTTCTAGAAAGAGACGATCTTCTGAAGAAGATTATTGAGAATGAGAAGCTCTTGGAATTGGGGAAGGAATATGTGAAAGTGTAAGGTTCCTATTTTTTCCCTGGATGCAAAGGTAAAAGATTAGGAGAAGCTGATAAAAGAGAAAGAGAAACCAGTTTGATTGATGCCACCAATTTGCTTTAGACTATAAACAAAATGGTGGAAGATATGGAGACCACTATGAAGGAGGAGTAGAGGTCTCACTCAGAGGAGGTTAAAAATATGAAGAAACAATTGAAGAAGGTATACGAAGAAAAAAAATCCTAGCACATTAAGTTTAAAAGAGTCGTTCATGTTCGCAGCAATGTCATGCATGCCTTTTTTGATTTTGATTTGAACTAAGTAGAACTACTTTGTCCTGGTGTGAAGATCTCGAGAGATAAACTCAATGATGAATATGAATGTGTGTTAGGAAAGTTGGTCTCCTTCAATGAAGCTTCGTCTACTTGTATTATACTGCCCATTGGCCTTTCTTTTACAAACAATTTTATGAATAATTTTATTTCATTATTTTCTAGAGTATAATGCTTACTTTATATGGATGAATCATAACCTTTATGGTGTGGTTGTCCCTGCAAATTTTTGAGGTTGCACAGATTAAGACCAATTTTAAATTTATTAGATATATTTGGGGATCATGTCCGTCTTAGGGTTTGTTTCCCTTTCACTTCCTTCAAGTGAGAACCCGGTTTGAGATTAATGTAAATGAGGCTCATTGCGTACTCTTTGGAGTGAGAACCCGATTTGAGATTAATGTAAATGGGGCTCTATTGCCTAATCCACTATGCCAAAAATGATTTTTCGCAGCACACCAAAGACAACGCTTTTTGGCAGAAGCGCTGCTATATGTTTCGCTAAAAACAAAAATAAAAAATGACAGAAAAAAGCGCTGCTATATGGAGGGCATAAGACAACGCTTTTGAAAAGCGCTGCTAAAGCGCTAAGGCAGGTGAATTTTAGAAAGCGTTTTATGAAAAGAGCTGCTAAAGGGGTACCATAAGGCAGCGCTTTTGAAAAGCACTGCTAAAGGGCTTTCGTACAACACGCTTTAGCCAGTGCTTTTGGAAAGCGCTACTAAAGGCCTTTCATTAATCCCACATAAGAAAGCGCTTTTACCCCAAAAGCGCTGCTAAAGGAGTAACATAAGAACGCTTTCTAAAAGCGCTGCCTTAGGTCTTTTAAAATATTAAAATTAAAACATAATAAGATATCCCTCTATTTTCTTATGACCGTTTCTATCTGCAAACACCCTAACTCTCGCGACACTGTTCATCTTCTTCCTTTTTTCGCAGCAACCGAACGAAACTCCATCCGATTACTCCGTTCGTCGTTTGTTCGTTTCTCCCGTTCGTCGTTCGTTCGTTCGTTTCCTCCATTCGTTCGTGATTTTCATTTGTTCGTGGCTTTTCCCTTGTTCGTGGCTTCCCTCCATCTGCCATTGTTGAGTTTTTCTCTGAGGTTTTTACTCTCTTTTTTCTGGTTTTCTCTCCATTAATGGAATTTGTTGTGCGATAAATTTGATTTGTAGAAGTTATGTGAGATATATTTGTTGTATTATTAGTTGTCGATGTTAGGTTTTCATTTTTTGGTTTGTAGAAGTTTGTTAGTGATTAATTGGAAATGTGATTAGTTGTTGATTTTTGATTTGATTTGATATTAGTTGTATTATTAGTTGATTTTTGATTGCCTATCCGTTTGCGTATCTGTATCGATTTCACTCACAGGTTCATTGTTTATAATTGTGTCTAAAGTGACTTTGAACTTAATCCCTCTAAGTTTGTTTAGCTTTATAAGTTTTTTAATATAATTGTGTCATTTTATATTGATGTTTTTCTTTATTACAGGTGAAATGACTAGTAACGACGAAAATTCGCATAGCGATTCAAAAAATGATGGACATGAAACAATTCAAGAAGCGGAAGGAGATATTACACGAGGAGTAACTATTATGAATAACATCATTCATGCTAGAGATAAAGGAATAAAAATATGACGTTCATTGGAATGATACGAACCAACTTGTTGAGCCTAACGGAGCAATGTTGACAAGTTACATTGGTACACTTATTCGTTCGTATATTCCAATTACTTATGATAATTGGAGAAATCCATCGTTGAAACCCGCCAAAGAAAAGATATGGAGTGAGATACAAGTATCATATGTGATGTTATTTGTTTTTGTTGCCGATTATGTCTTTAAATTACTAATTATGTTATTTGTTTTTGTAGAGGTCTTTTAATATTAGTGATGACCGAAAGAAGTATTGTATTCAATTAGCCGGAAAAAGACTCAGAGGGTTTCGAGCATTTCTATCAAACAAGTATCTTAAGAATGCCGAAGGAAAGTTTATTGAAGCAGAACGTCCGATGAAGTATGTGGACTTGATTTAACCTAAAGAATGAGAAACTTTTGTAGCCAAAAGAAGAACTGAAGCATTCCAGGAGTTAAGTGGCGTAAATCGCCAATGAGCATCAAAACCCGCGTATCCATACAGGAAGGGGCATTTGGGATATGCACGCTTACAGCAAACAATAGTAAGTATATATAAATGCTTTGATTACTTGTTTCCCATGTGTTATAAGTGATTTTATTATTTGTCTTAATGTGTAGTTAGAAGAAGAGAAAAGTGAAGAAACATGTGTTCCGGAACATGTTTTGTGGAAGGCTGCTCGTGTGGGAAAGGATGGAGTTGTTACGGAAAATATTCAACAAGTTTTTGAGCAATGTGTAAGTATAACATTATGCATTTTATATCCCACTTATTAACATATATATATATATATATATATATATATATATATATATATATATATATATATATATATATATATAATATTTATGCTTTTTAATCCCTGCTAATATTTTTCGATATTCATGCATATGAATTCCAGGAGACTCTGTCTCAGTCCGTAACTCTAGGTGAAGACCAGGATTGCAGGAGCATACTTACTCGAGTATTAAATGTTCCTGAGTATTCCGGTCGTGTGAGGGGTAAGGGATTTGGGGTCACTCCATCATCCTTTTATAAGCGTCCAAAGAGCCAAAATCCTAGCAATAAACAAGTGATGGAAGCCATGGAAGAATTAAGAGCTCAAGTCCGTGAATTACAAAAGGATAAGGAAAAATATATGTCAGAAAGGTGTGGTTCAGAGTTTAATGATACTAGTGACAAAGGTAGTATCAATTGTCAACAGAAACTTCCCGAGGTAATTATATATGCTTATTATGAAATTAATTTAGCACAAATTTTTCAATATATACACATTAAAAGTGTTAATTCTATATTCAAATGTTTTACTAACTTATATGATTTTTAGATTCATGCCCAAGAGTTGCAAAGAACAGGAAGTCAGAATAGGAAGCCAGAATTGGGCAACACGTCTAACCAAAAAAAGATTCTTGCAAGGACCGAGGCAAAAAAAAACTGTATCTCGATTTAGGTCATCTCTTGAAACACTTGTAGAAACATCGAATTTGATGGACGGTGGTATTCGTGAAATACCTATGGAGGAAGGTATTTTCGGTTATTCTTATTCAGAAACAATTTCTAAAGAGGATTTGTATCATATTTTTAATCATTCTAAATTAGGCATCAGTGTTATGCATACATACATCAGGTATTCCGATTAACTCTCTTTAATTATTTAAACAATTTATTTACTCATTTCAACGAATAATCTAATGTTTATTATGTTTTTATTTAAGGTTCTTGTATGAGAAATTGGTGCGCCCGCATCAATTGTCAGAAAGATTCGGTTTCTTATCTGCCAACTGTATCAATGCACCATTAATTGAGATGAATCCAACTTCAGTACAATCTCACTTAGTCGATAGATTTATGGCCAGCATAGAAAGTTGTATCTTTTAGCATATAATACTGACAACGGGTTAGATTTGCATTCTTACTTCATTTATTATCATTTTTCGTTTTTTGATGTTGCGTATAAAATTACTATATCGATACTTTTGTTTTATTTTACAGTGGACACTGGTTGTTGGTTGCGATAAATACGATAAGAGAAATAGTGTATTATGTGGATTCATTAGATGGTGATGTAGATAAATACCCGGATATGAAGACGGCGATTGATACGTAAGTGAAATTGTTCTAAATATTCATGTGTATTTGTTTATTAATTTATTTAAGTGAGATTGTTCTAAATATTCGTTTATATTATGTTAGAGCTATACAAATATTTCGATCATAAAGAGGAGCCCAAGTATCAAAGAGTAAGTCAACCAACATTACATGGATCAGAGTGGAGGTATATTTTCACAATTTTGCTTATAATATTGATGCTACTTGATAAAACAAGTTAGACTATATATCCTGATATATATTCTTATTTTTTTTCACTGTGTAGTGTCCTCGTTAAAAAAAATGGTATAGATTGCAGTTATTTCGTTTTGAGGTTTATGAAAGAAATCACTCATTTGGATCAAATAGAGATTCCAATCATGGTATGTAGAGCTGTCAAAACGGGTAGCCCGGCCCTAAACGGGCCGGCCCTGGCGGGCCTCGGGCTTTTCCGGGCCGGGCTCAAAAAGCCCATTTTGAATACGGGCTCCTTTTTTACTACCCAAGCCCATCCCTGTCTGGGCTGCGGGCTACCCAGCCCTAAACGGGCCCGGCCCTAAACTGGCCCATTTTAAAAAAAAAATAAAAAATTCATTTTTTAAGTAATATATAATGTAATAGAAATTAATACTCATTTTAATATATAATGTTATAGAAATTAATACTCATTTTAATGATCTTAATGTGATATATTCATTTTAGAATACTGTAATGTAATATAATGTAATAGAAATTAATGTTCTGGTAGTCACTGAAGTGTGTGTGGACCGAACCAAAGAAGCACTAACACATTGTATCCAAATGTTTCTTGGGCCAAATTTATTTTTTAGGTCCAATTATATATATTTATTAATTTATATATGGGCCAAATAGTTAAATTAATTCTTTTAAAAAAAGTTGTCGGGCTGGCGGGCTACCCATAGCCCATACAGGCCGACCCATTTTTTTTCGGGCATTTTCGGGCCGGGCTCAAAAAGGCCCGGAATAATATGGGCTCCAAAAATAAGGCCCAAGCCCTAACTTTTTTCGGGCTCGGCGGGCCAGCCCATGGGCTTCGGCCCATTTTGACAGCTCTAATGGTATGGATTTATAACTTAGGAGTTATTTTAATATTTATCGGATATTTGATATAATTAATTAATTTTAACTAAATCGTGCATATTATGTTATATTATGTAGTATTTTGATGAATTCAAGTGTGCTACTTACTCTAAAGTACAATTAGAAGAAATTAAGGAGGATTGGTGTCAATACCTTATTGAGCAAAGAACCATATAAGGTATGGAAGTTGGAAGTTGTTGTATATACTTTGTATAGTTTTGGAAGTTGTTGTATATGGTTATTAGAATGGTTATTTTATTTTGGAAGTGGAATGGTTATTAGAATGGTTATTTGGTGTATGAATAGTTGTTATTAGAATTGTTAATTAATTTGGAAGTTGCCGACCATAAGTTGAATATTAGAATGGTTAATTGATAAAGTCTTGTGTATAATTATGAAATATAAGGCCTATATATGGTGATTGAAGTATATAATTATGTAGTATTGTGAATTGAAGTATATAAGGCCTATGTTGAATAAAGGCTTGTGAATTGAAGTACATAATCATGATAGGTTTTGATAAAAAATTATGTTATACAGGTTTGTTAATATACAGGTCTATTATAAGGTTTTTAAAAAAAAAACTTTCTTAAAAAAAGGAATTTTAGCAGCGCTTTTGATAAAAAATGCATGCAAAACAAATAATTTTTAAAATAATTTACGTGTACAAAAGACATCGCTTTTACTGAAAAAGCGCTGCCAAAAGTGGAACTAAAGAAAGTGTTTTTTCAAAAAAGCGCTGCTTAAAGTATTAAGCAGAGACACATTAGAAAGGGCTTTAAAAACTGTTGCCTATGGGGGGAAAAACCAGCGCTTTTTCTAAAAAAAAGCGCTGCCTAAAGTTGGAAAATAATACACATTAGGCAGCGCTTTAAAAAGCGCTGGCTAAAGGGGAACAAAAGACAGCGCTTTTAGTGGAAAAGCGCTGCCTAAAGGGACCTAAGGCAGCGCTTTTGCATTTATAAAAGCGTTGTCTTTACCTTTAGCAGCGCCACCTTTGGCAGCGCTTTTAAGCGCTGCTAAAGGAAGAAAAAAAACGCTGCTAAAAGTCTTCTTTGGCGTAGTGATCTTTGGAGTGACTAGCTGCCAAGAAAGAGGTGTTCCTATTGCAATACTATATGATATAGCCATAAAATTATAAATTTAAAAGTTTTTTTTTAAAACGCAATGATATTATAAAAAGAGTACAAGGGGTACTCAACCCTTACAAAACCAAACACAAACTACTTGACACTCAACCAAGGATTATGAAACCAGTCATACAGGGTACAAGGCTTGACAAGAAGAGAGAGAGCCCCTAGCCAACTCCAAGACTGGACCTTGACAGAATAAACAACCTCTTCTACTCTATGGACAAAATTTCTAAAAATGAAATTGTTCCTTCTACACCACATAAACCAGACAAAAAAAGACCCAATAACATACCCCACTTTTTGACCTCCCTTTTTACTAAAACTCCTGCCAAAGTGGATAAACTCCTCGTGACAGTTATCACCTCTGAGCAAGTCCACTCCCGTCCACTTTCCAATCTCAAACCAAACCTCCAAAAATTTGGATTTTGGATGGTAACGACGATTTTCACAAGCTACCCAAAAGTAACATAAATTTATTTTTCCACAAAACTATTAAACATATTTTAAGAGATGATATGGTTGAAAAGAAAATGTGATAGGACTAAAATAAAGAATAAATGTCATCTGAATATATCAGAATTTATTTTATTTTGAAAGACTTAATTTATATATATATATATATATATATATATATATATATATATATATATATATATATATATATATATATATATATATATATATATATATATATATATATATAAAGAAGTGCCAAAAATATACAACCAAACAAATTAATAGAAAATAATAATGCTACCTTAATGTATTTCTTTACGAACATTTTATATTGCAAACTCTTAATTACAACGTTTGTAAAATAAGAAAAGAGATTTTTTTTTTTTTTAATTATTTGGTGCCTTCATGATAACTAAATGACATAACATTAATACTTTAGCAGCGCATCTTTCTGCTCTCTTGAGTTTGAAATTAAGTACATAATCTTATGAGCACATAATCTACATAAACATATGTCTACCACATAAACATATGTTGAGAAAACACTTTGCTTCAAAACGAGGGGGGCACTTATCTTGAGGACAATCAGAATCTTCATCACATCCAAAACCTGTTTAAAGAAATATGAGAATAAAAATGATATTAATTAATATCATTTTTATTAATGACAATTTTATAATTATTGTATGTAAATTATTGTCTATGAAGTAAAGATGAAAATTTGAAAATATTAAAAATGACTTACCGTTAATATTTTTTGCAACAAAGGTTAAGGAAATAAAGATAATCATAACATAAATAAATTTGACAATTTCTGCCATATTTTCTCTCAATTTGCATGTAATAAATGTTTTTATCACTTTGTAATTTATAGAGCTGATCCTCTTGTTATATCAACTCAATAGCTTTTTGTGCCTATGGAATTGTTATAAACCCTTTCAAAAATTAGAATAGTTATTAAATGTTTTTAAGTACATTAAATTTTTATGTTTGTCTCCTTAATATACTACGTAAAGAGGTGATATAAAAAACTTACCAATCTACTTCATTTTTTTCTTAAATTTCATTATTTTATAACCTTTCATGATAGGAAAGAGAAAATCACAAAAGTGGAATAAAATTGTTGGACAATGGCAAAAATTGTTTTTTTTTTAGAAATAATGCAACAAAATATGAAATGTTTATGCATAAATTGAGTGTATTGTTAAATCAGAGTTAAACTACCAAATGAAACATTTCACCAAAATCCAGCTATGTTTTCTACAATTATATGCACTGAACACACTCTTAGTAGTTTTCTTTGATAAATTATACAATTTTTATATTAATTTTTTAATGGGATGAAAAATCAAGACAGAGGAGGTTGAATTGTGTTTTACTTTTAAAACTTTTCTTTCAGTTTTTTATCAAAATATTTTCTTTCATTTTAATTAAAATGCTTAAATAAACACACTAAAAAAACATAGAGAGCATGGTTGTCTATAATTTAAGCTTTTTAATTTTATATCATTTTGCCTAATACACACTAGGGATGGTTTTTTCCCCCTATGAAAGATGAGTTCAACCAATTTAAAATTAGTGATGTATAGGACTTAGTTCCTCATCCTTAAACTCATATGATTATAAGAATTAAGTGGGTCTTTAGGAACAATCGAGATGAAAACAAAATAATTACAATAAATAGGCATGTTTAATCACTAAGAAATATGTTTTGGTATAGAAACCATCTTCACAATTGGCGAAGGAAGACTATCGAGTGACGGTGGTGTTTGGTCGTCATTAACTTGGTGACAGGATGACAAAGTAATAATAAACACGTTGACGCATAAGTTAGTATTACAATGAGTGATGCAGTTGACTTTTTATATATATTAAAAAAAAATAAATATAAGATAGAATGATAATACAATGTGTTCAATATAGACATAAGGACAAAAGGGAAATTATACATAATAGTATTATCACAAAAATGTTTTGTCAGATCACATAACATTTTCGTGACTTGGGTAACAGTGATATGTTACTAGATACTGGTCACTCTTTATTATATTAAATGTGTGGTTTAATCTAATTTCCAACCTCACGAGAAACTATAGGGTCATGCACATAAAGAACAGATGATGAGAGATAGAATGAATAAGTGAAATATGGTATACCATAAGGTATTGTTAGTAAATGCAGTTTCAAGCCCAAGAGAAAGATCCAACAGCCCAAGTGGCTAAATGACTATTACCAATTTTATTAGAATTTTATTAGAAATTGGGTTCTTTTTATTATTATTATTAGGTTGTCCAATAGCTACTTAGGCCTATTTAGCAGTGCAAAACCCAAGTATTTAAATGTTGGTTCAGATTTGGATTTGTCAATTAATGAAAATTTTTCATAAGTTGTTTTTATGTTTTCTCTTTTTATGCAACCCTAGATCTAGTTGAGATGTAGTGTAAACTTATCATTGGTGCTTTCATCCCTTCTTATCATGGCTCCCCCCAAACCAAACAATCCTCCTTCAAGGGAAAATGTTGAAGAGGTTGTCCAAACTTCTCACCTCCACCTTGACAATGCTATGACACAAGTTCAGCAACAAATGGATGAATGATTTGACAAAGTTAATGCAGATTTAGAGCAGAATCTAGGTCAGCTTCACACAAGATTGGATAATGAAAAACAGATCTTAGATTATAGACATGAGTCTATCATGTCCACCATACACAAGCTCCTTTCACAAAAAGAGCAGCAACAACATGTTACTGTTCATTCAGCAGCAAGTTCCTCAGGTATTACTCAACATCTTTCATCTACACCCATGGTCACTACCTCTGCTATTCCCATTATTTCCACCACAAATATCCCTTTAAAACATTCTGCACCTTTTTCAAAGTCACCCACACAACCCACTATTATATCAACATTACGTAACACTGCTACACAACCACCACCCCACTTACCCCCTATATTCCTACCCAACCTGTTTTTACTCATACACCAAATTATAATATTCCTAGCTATTTTCCAGCAAAACCTTTATCGACAACTTCCCCATATTCCCCCTTTAGTACCTTTTCGCACACCTAAGCTTGAGCTTGCATTGTTTGATGGTTCAAATTCGTTATATTGGTTGTTTTAAGCGGAGCAATTTTTTAGTTTCTATAATTTGCCTCATGAAAACAGATTATCATTAATTTATTTTTACATGAAAGATGAGGCCTTGGGTTGGTTTAAGTGGATGGACTAGAATTTATTGCTAACAGATTGGATCTCTTTCACAAAAGCCTTAGAGTTGCGTTTTGGCCCCTCTTCTTATGAGAATCATCAGGTTAAATTGTTCAAATTGAAACAAGAAGGGTCTGTTGTGGAATACCAAACTAAATTTGAAAAGTTAGGAAATCAAGTTGTGGGCCTGCCTCCTAATGTCATTTTGAATTATTTTATTTTGGGCCTAACATCAGAGATTCGAAATGAAATGGCAATTCATAAACCTACCTCTATTTCCCAAGCTATTGGACTTGCTAAACGTATTGAATCCAAACTCAAGGATTTCAAGCTCAAATTCTCCAAACCTTTCAACAACCTTTACCAAAAACCCAGCAGCACCCATCCATCCAAACCTTACAATCCCCCTCACTCACAAGACATTAACCCTCCCAAACCTCAAATACCCATAACTACTCCTACAACTCCCCAAACCCCAAAAGTTCATATTAAACTCTTATCTCAAGCCCAACTACAAGAAAGACGAGCCCAAGGTTTGTGTTACAATTGCGATGAGAAATTTATGATTGGCCATAAATGTTCTACAATAAAATTCCTCTTACTCCTAGGTGAGGACGATACTACAGAGGTGGAACAGGTCCTAGAATCCACAACTGAACAAGAGCAATTACAATCAAACCTTAGTGATTGTCATACCCCAAATTTTGACCACTAAGATTTCCCATCATTGTGCAAATCATCATCATAATATGGATGTAAAACATTTAGAATGAAAAGTAAAACAGAGGTATGATACCAAAACAAATGATTTGCAAAAAATGATTTTGGAGTCAATTTACGCCACCTTGTTGTAGTATGCTCTCAAAATAACCTTACTTCAATTAGGTCTTTTGAGGGTTATAACGTGGCCTGGTTCACGGTTTACGAAAGAAAGATAAAGGCTCAAAATTTGTTTGTGCCCACCCCGACTTCGTGATGTTCTCCAGTCCTATGCTCAGTTAAACTTAAATTGTGCACTCAGGTTCCAAAAAGTTTCTGATTTGTACTGATAGTGATGACGATGGTCCAGAAGTCTTGAGACGACAGCTACTGCTTCTTTACAATATTTAGTTGTTTTTCGTCTTTGTGGACTTTTTAAAGATCGAGGATTTAAGGACCTCTTCTCTGTATTATCCCTAACTTTTGCCTGAACTATTTCTTTTGAAATTTATAGTCAGCGGGATGCCCCAATTTTAGCCTAAGTCTTTTTGACTTAGCGGGCTTTTTTATTTTTGATTTCTTCTTAGAAAGAAAGTGACAGCAAGATTTGATGATTACGACGAACCATCACTGGTTTTTGATTTGAAAGACGTTTTCAGCATCTACTTGTTGTATGTAAACTTTCTGAACTTGAATACACAACCCAAATTAAACTGAGAACTACCCTGCCCCTGGTTAAAATTGCGGGTTTTTTATGAAGAAAGAAACTCCTACTTCAAGGCTCAAAGGGGTTAACGAGGGATTATCTTCCTTATATCTCCAGTGTTTAGGAATTAAAAAATGCCTTACATAGTCAGCAAAGTTTTTTATTTGAAAGCATACCGACAGCAATTATGGGTATTATGTTTTCGTCATCCTCCCACAAATATTTGCATAGTCAAAAATTTGAAAAAGAGGTGTATTTTTTTTTTTGTTGAAAGTTTTTGTTATTTGAAAAAGAAAGCATAAAGATGCAAATAAACAGATGATTTGAATCAAAATACGGTACATGCTCATTTCATTAAAACTGACATTTAAAGATAAACAAGCTGAAAGCAAATATGATACAAACACGGAAAATGTAAAATAGACAGAAACAAGGTCAGTGACTAATCAAACACAAGGATGAGTTGTCCTGTCTTTGGGAAGTAACTGAGCTGAAGTTGATTGAAGTTTCAGTTCTGTATCGGTGATGAGGAATCAGTTTGGCGACTTACAGATGACTGAAAGACAGAAGGTTGGAATGAATTGACGATGACCCGGATGTATGTATGAAATATGCAAGGGATGCAAGTGCAATGCATGGATGCAACACACAAAAACATAGAAAAAATATGGGGTCAAAGGTTCGGTGTCATGAAGTCATGGCTCTACCCATCCCCAAAGGTTTATACTGGTGATTTTTGTACCTGTCCTCAAAATCACTGACCCCTATTGGGATAACGACAACAAGCGGATCGCCAGCGAGCTGTAGTATCTTAGAGTAGTCTCAAATGAGGGTAGTATCGCGTGACAACTATTTCTGATAGCTTCCGCACTACAAAATGGTTTCAGTCTACTAAAATCCTCAGCTTCTCAGATAACCCAATCGAACAATCTGCTTTCAACAACTGAAGTTGTATAGGCATTGAATCCGCAAAGGGCATATCCACTGATTTGATGGTCGACCGAGACCTCTTATCTGGGATTCACTGCCCGTAAGATTACCCGTCTAGTGCCATCACCTATCTTAGGTGTATACTCAATCTTTCCAGATGCGGCATCACACGCAGTCCCATTAGCAGAAAAATAAACACGGATATCAATTAGGAAAAGCGATATATATATATTATATAGTATATAGAAAAATTTCTAACAACCTAGACCTCTTAGGAATTCTAATCCTAACAAATGTCCCCAGCAGAGTCGCCATTTTTCTATAGCGCGGTTTTCGTGACCGCCCGCATCCGCCTGCGGATGGGATTGGGTGCTACTTTCTGATTTCTTATTTATCCTATGAAGCTGGAAAGGAAAGGGAAACTATCTCAAACTAACCTTGCACGCAAATGTTTTCTTTAACAAATGCTAAGAGATTGAGGGGTCCGGGGTCAGGTTATACAATGGGGAGTTATCAACTACCCATTCTATACATGGTTATCCATGGGTTGATAGCAATTTTCTACTATTCTACTGTTTTCTACTTGATGGTGTTATTTGTCGTAAATGGGAAAGTTTCTCCTTTGGGAAGGTTGAGAGATGTTGAAAAGATATTTTTGTTGTTTTCGGGTTCTTTGATGTTTTTGGTAAGGTACTGGACTTAAGGTTTTTGATAAGTGTGCTCGCCAAGATTTCGCAATCTCATGCCTACGTATTCGCGTTAAAGAAAAAAGGGAAATCAGAGCAATCGTAGTTCCTCCTATTCTAAGGGAGGAAAAATATGTTTGGAGTCTTGTTCAAAGCCCAAGATTGAAGCTAAAAGGGTGTTTGTGGGAATTGATTGAAAGAGTGAAAAGATTAAAGATTGAGATATGAATATCCGGGAAAAACACCGGATTAAAATAGAAGGAATATCCGGGAAAGCGTCGGATGTAAAGAAAAGGAATATCCGGAAAAGCATCGGATGTTAAGAAAGAAGAAAGGGTTTTTTCTGTGTTTTTTAGGAAACTTGAGAGTTTCTGGAGATCCAAAAGGAGATAAGACTGTCCAAGTCTACTGGTATGAAGAGGTTTATCTTTGTATGATGCCCAAGAGGAGGCTGGTGTTTTAAGGGATGAGAATCAACCCTAAATTGGTTTGATGTTTTGACTCTAGAAAGACTGCTCTAGTAAAGGATGACTAGGTTCTGTTCCTATACCTTTAAGAGGTCGTCGGGTCCTTGTTCTAGGCCCAAGAGAAGGCATGAGAACTTCTAAGAAGCCGAAGGGTCCTTGTACAACGCTCAAGAGGAGGCGGGGATGCTTTTAGGAAGGCTGTGGGTCCCCATACCAAGAGAAATTCAAGAAATGCAATTCACAGAGAAGAGATCATTCCAGGAAAGTTTGAGTATTTGGAAGAAACTCAAGAGATGCTATTCACGGAGAATAGATCAACTCTGGGGAGTAGAATTTCTTTGAAAATTTCTAAGGGTGACAGTCTAAGAAAAGGTTCACCGAGAATACTGCCTTTCTCTTTGTTCCATATTGTTTAACCCCAAGAGAAGGGAATATTGTATCTGGAATCCTATGGGGGATCTAGTTTTGTTTGTATTCAAGAATGACCAACAGGGCTTTACCTAGTTCTAGATATAATTGCCGGGGAAAACTCTAAATAACTATACTAGTATATATATAGTTTATATATGACAAGTATATTAAAAAGGTATGAAAGAAGACTAACCATGCGCAGCTTCTCACAATACAACTATGTATATGAAAGCAGTAAATGAAAGCGGATAAACACTTACTCATTGTAGAGCTTCCATGTTGTATTGTTAGTCGTTCAAGAAATTGAAGAAAGTTTTGATAACAAATAGGAATTTGAATTTAAATCACAAGGAAAGTTGTTTTGAAAAGAAACGATATAAATATCCGGAAAAACACCGGATTGCAAGAAGAGATTGCATATATGAATATCAGGGAAAGCATTGGATATAAAGAGATAAAAAATAAAAAGGTCGCTCGCTAAGACTTTGCAGTCTTATGCCTATGTATTCTCAAACGGGATCTTGATAAATCAGAGCGATCGTAGTTCGCCCCTACGGGGCACGAACTACAGAAAATAAAGTTTAAATCGCACGGCGGCGAGAGGGGAAATTTAACCTAAAGTTATCATGCTTGGTTAAATATTCTAATGTCTGTCTCTAATCGAAAATTAAGTTTGAACTAAGAGATCCTAAGGGAACATGCATACGTGGCAAAACATCACGAAATAAATGAATACACGGTAAAGCATTGTGGAATAAACGAATACACGTCAAAGCATCGTGGTAACTAACAGATA
The DNA here is from genome assembly GCA_022829125.1 of Lathyrus tuberosus. Classification (NCBI taxonomy): domain Eukaryota; kingdom Viridiplantae; phylum Streptophyta; class Magnoliopsida; order Fabales; family Fabaceae; genus Lathyrus; species Lathyrus tuberosus. The sequence continues at coordinate 852,962 of JALAZF010000414.1, read as the reverse complement.
TAATATACACGGAAAAACATCCGGAGAATAAAAGCATATACACGGCAAAACATCGTGTGTGAAACTGAATACATGGAAAAACATCATGTGATAAAATATACACGACAAAACATCGTGTAAAATAAACAGAAACTTCACGGCAAAGCATCGTGGAATCAAAGATATACATACATGGAAAAACATCATATGATACAATATACACGGAAGAACATCGTGATATCATGGCAATTGAAAAATATACACGGAAAAGCATCGTGTGAATAAAAACATGGATAATGAGTTCAAAAAAACTTACCTATTGAAGCAAGGTCCAATGCCTCTTCTTAAGCTTCCAGAAGCGAGATAATGATCCTCAAAGTATCATATAAGAACTCCCGCGTCAGGTAAAAGACAAAGCAGAGAAAACTAGAGATCATAGAGAAATTCCCTAAGTCTTATCAAGTGGTTAGAATCGAATTTGAACATTTAATTAATTATTTACAAAAGTTTTACTTGAAAATAATCCTAAGAATGAATTACCAAATAATTGAATAAAACAATTTAAACAATTAAATGATTAATTGCAAATTAATTAAAGCAAATTTAATAACTTAGAAATTATTAACATGTTTTAGAATATTTAATCAAGATTAACTAAACTAAAAAAAATAAAGTTGTATTAAAAAGAAAAAATGGGCCACAAGAAGAATTGTCAATTAATTTAAATATTAATATTTAGTAAGATTAACTAATAATTTAATTAATCAATATTAAATAAAAATATCTAAATTAATTAATAATTAAACAATATTTTTTACATTTTTAAATATTTATTAACCTAATTAAAACTAAAAATAAGAAAATTAAAAATAAATAATGAAGGAGAGAAATATATGTGGGAGAGAATTGAGAAAACAATGCGAAGAAATTGTTTTGGTGTGAGAATTATGTGAAGATGTCTATGCTATTTATAGAAAAAAAATTGCTTGGAGAACAAGATAACAAGCTTAAATATTAAGCTAACTTAGTGTTTAAGCTAACTTAATTTTTAAGCTAACTTAAATATCTATATAATAGAATAATATAAAAACAAAATTGTATTAAAAACAAAAGTCTTTTTTAGAACAAAAAATATATAAAAAACAAAAATTCATAAAAAAAACAAAAATATATATAAAAAAACAAAATATATGAATTTTAAAAATATATATATATATATATATATATATATATATATATATATATATATATATATATATATATATATATATATATATATATATATATATATATATATATATATATATATATATATATATATATATATATATATATATACACATATAAAAAATATGAAAAATATATAAAAAATATATAAAAAATAAAAAGACAAAAAAACAAATATATATATATATATATATATATATATATATATATAATAAAAAATAATAAAAACAATATATATATATATATATATATATATATATATATATATATATATATATATATTATTTATATATAAATTTCCGTATTATATATATATATATATATATATATATATATATATATATAATACGGAAATTTATATATAAATAAATATATATATATATATATATATATATATTGTTTTTATTATTTTTTATTTTCATTTTTATTTTATATATGCAAAAAAATAAAATAAAAATGAGAAATCGATTAAATCGTGCGAAAGATAGATGAATAATGAACATTTGTAAATTTAATTGAAAAACACGTCCGTTCATCGATTTTTCGCATAATTAACCAAAAAAGACAGAAATTTCAACGTATATATTTCGACTGAAAATTCAAACAATATGCATGACAATAAAAGATGATATGATATGCAGATGACACGAAGTGAAAACACAGTTGAGTTTTATCAATGGGTGGTCAAATTTTGGGGTATGACAGTAAATATACCTCTTCGCTTTGCCCAAGGCGATAGAGTTTTGTTTTATAGGGTTGTAGTTTCAAGAATCGACAAGATCATAAATAAAATAACGTCGTTCTGTAATTTCAGCATTTATTGCTATTTTCTCTTTTCGCTTTTTTCAGAAAATGGTAATCCTAAAAACAACTCAAATAATAAAAACAAGCAGTTATCAGAAAAAACACCGCACACACTCTTGCATTCTCTCTATCTCTTCTAAAAACAATCATCACGTCATGCAGATTGCTTGTTTTAAACCCCGTTGAAACACGCGATCAAATGCCTTCTCCCAACTTTGAATTCCCGGTATTTGAGGCTGAAAAAGAAAATGACGAAGAAATTCTAAAAGAGATCTCCCGATTACTCAGACAAGAAGAAAGGTCCATTAAACCTCACAAAGAGTCGTTGGAAACTGTCAACTTGGGTTCAGAAGAAGAGAGAAAAGAAGTCAAGATTGGGGCACTGCTCAGTCCAACTATCAAAGAAGGTTTGATAAAGCTTCTCAAAGAGTTTCCCGATGTATTCGCTTGGTCCTATCAGGACATGCCTGGGTTGGATACCAGCATCATGGAACATCATCTATCGTTAAGGTCAGAATGTCCGCCAGTAAAACAAAGGTTGAGACGGATTCATCCAGACATGGCCATCAAAATCAAAGAGGAAGTACAGAAATAGATTGATGCAGGTTTCCTCGCCACATCAGAATATCCTCAATGGTTAGCCAACATAGTATCGGTTCCGAAAAAGGACGGAAAGGTCAGAATGTGTGTAGACTACAGGGATCTGAACAAAGCCAGTCCGAAGGACGACTTTCCCTTGCCACACATAGACATGCTGATAGACAGTACATCAAAGTTCAAAGTATTCTCCTTCAAGGATGGATTCTTGGGCTATAATCAAATCAAAATGGTGCTGAAAGACATGGAGAAAACTTCGTTCATTACCCCATGAGGCACTTTTTGTTACAAGGTAATGCTGTTCGGTTTGAAGAACGCATGGGCAACCTATCAAAGGGCCATGACAACTCTGTTTCATGACATGATACACAAAGAAATAGAGGTGTATGTCGATGATATGATTGCCAAATCTAAGACGGAGAAGGAGCATGTGACCCACCTGTCATAGCTATTCGAGTGGTTGAGAAACTCCGCCTGAATCCCAACAAGTGCACATTCGGTGTTTGTTCGGGGAAACTTTTAGGGTTTATCGTTAGATAGAAAGGAATTGAGGTTGATCCTGACAAGGTCAAGGCCATTCGAGAAATGCCTTCTCCAAAAACTGAAAAACAAGTCAGGGGATTCCTGGGACATTTGAATTACATTTCCAGATTTATATTCCTCATGACCGCGACATGTGCACTGATCTTCAAATTACTCAAAAAGAATCAGGACTGCGTTTGGACAGAAGACTGCCAAACTGCCTTCGACAGTATCAAAGAGTACCCATTGAATCCACCGATTCTATCACCTCTAGTGGAAGGAAGACCGTTGATTATCTACTTAACAGTCTTGGAAGACTCAATAGGTTGTGTACTCGGTCAACAGGATGAAACAAAAAGGAAAGAGTTTGCCATCTACTATTTGAGCAAGAAATTCACCGACTGGAGACTCGGTACACTATGCTTGAGAAAACGTGTTGTGCTTTGGCTTGGGCAGCCAAACATCTTCGCCAGTACATGATTTGCCACACTACTTGGTTAATCTCCGAAATGGATCCGATCGAGTATGTCTTTGAAAAACCTGCTCTCACGGGAAGGATTGCCTATTGGCAGATGTTGTTGTCTGAATACGACATCGAGTACCATGCTCAGAAAGCCATCAAGGGAAGTGTTTTAGTCGATCATTTGGCTCATCAACCGATTGACGATCAAGAATCAATTGGATTTAACTTCCCAAACGAAGATGTCATGTATTTAAAAATGAAGGAATGCGATGAACCGCTACCCAGTGAAGGGCCAGAACTAGGTTCCCAATGGGGACTAATTTTTGACGGAGCTGTCAACCACTATGGAAACGAAATTGGGGCAATTATCATAACACCTCAGGGTACCCCCATTCCTTTCACCGCCAGACTGACATTCAAGTGTACCAACAACGAGGCCGAGTACGAAGCTTGTATCATGGGTCTCGAAGAAGCGATCGACTTAAGGATTAAGAACTTGGATGTATATGGCGACTCAGCCTTGGTTATCAATTAAATCAAAGGAAATTGGAACATATACCAATCAGGACTGATTCCTTACAAAGACTATGCGAGAAGGTTGTTACCATTCTTCAACATAATCGAGTTTCATCACATCCCTCGTGAGGAGAATCACATGGATGATGAATTAGCCACTCTCTCTTCCATGATTAGTGTAGGTCAATTGAATGACATACCAAAGATTGACATAATGCGCCTTGAAAGGCCCGCTTACATCTTCACAATTGAAGCAGTCATAGACAACAAACCTTGGTATCATGATATCAAATGCTTCCTTCAGAAACAAGAATACCCACCTGGGGCATCCAGAAAAGACAGAAAGACCCTCAGAAGACTAGCAGGCAGCTTCTTTTTGAGCGGTGACACACTCTATAAGAGAAATTTTGACATGGTCTTGCTCCGATGCGTAGACAGACCAGAAACAAACATGCTGATAAAAGAAATTCACGAAGGATCATTTGGCACTCAGGTCAAGAAGATTGTTCAAAAGATGGTTGTAACCTACAAAGACTGGCACGAGATGCTACCATTTGCTCTTCACGGTTATCGCACATCTGTCCGCATTTCAACAGGGGCAACCCCTTTCTCTCTAGTATATGGCATGGAGGCAGTGCTTCCCATAGTAGTAGAGATCCCATCAATCCGGGTATTGATGGAAGCTAAGCTAACAGAGGCTGAATGGTGTCAGAGCAGACATGATGAACTTAACCTGATCGAAGAAAAGCGAATAACAGCTCTATGCCATGGTCAGTTGTATTAACAAAGAATGAAGAAGGTGTTTGACAAAAAGGTTCGACCTCGCGTCTTCAGGAAAGGAGACCTTGTGCTCAAGAAGATCAATCATTTCTCACTGATTCCCGGGGCAAATGGACTCCGAATTATGACGGCCCCTATGTGGTCAAGAAAACCTTCTTAGGCGGCGCCTTGAGACTCGCAACCATGGATGGAGAAGAATTTGCCTACCCCACAAATATTGACGTAGTCACGAAATACTTCGCCTAGATAAAATAAAATAAAATAAAATAAAAAACATCTCGGTGGATTGAAAACCCGAAAGGGCGGTCCAGGAAAAAATTAGAGACATAATAAAAAATCATCATGGTGGATTGGAAATCTCAAAGTACAATCTAGGCAAAATTTAGGGATTAATGGCAAGTAACTACGTCCAACAAAGGGGCAAATCCCCCAACAGCAGTAATGTCATCCGTCAGGAAAACTCCAGTCAAGGTCATCTTCGACTGAAGCTCAAGATGTCTTGAATTCAAAGTTGGTAGAAGGATAGCGGGTGTTATGTTTCAATGTAGCCCTTTTCCTTTAAATTACCATTTTCTAACTTTGTAAATTCTCCATGGAATCACACGTTTGGCTGATTTCCATTCTATCAATAAAATTTGAGCCCTAGTGCTTTTGTTTGAAATTCTTATTTGTTTTAGCTTTACAGAACGACATTTTAACATGATTAATGATTCTTGAAAAAAACAAAAATGAATTTACTTGTCAAAATTATTCTGCTTTAAAATAAAGATGGCAATTTCTTTTGACTGTTGAACATCAAAAGAACATCGATCGCCTCTACCAAAGGCGATTAAGCTTCAAAGTGCAGAATCAAAGTACTCCTTCTAAGCCAGTAAGCCTGAATGAATGATCAACTATTTCAGATGCGAATATTCCGTCCGACACCCCCGGCCGAGTTCTTATCTCCTAAGCCCGACCAACGTTGTTCCCCACCAGAACTATTTCTCCTAAGCAAGGCAGAATTTCTATCTGGAACAAATGGTACTTCTTCGTCCCCCGCAGTGGCCGAGTATCCAGTCGTGTTTATCTATTTGTCTGTATGTCGCGTCAGTTTTGTCAGCATAAACATACATACATCATGCATAATTAATTCACATTCACATTCATACTGCATCACTAACACTCTGGTCAGTCTTATCCCCAAGTGATAAAGGTCATCTCAATCGAGTTGTCAGTTCTTTCCTCGTCAGGAAATGATTGGTCCGAACCACTTTTCTCCCCAGTTTATTTCTGGGATGGAGACGGTCTTTGACCACTTTGATAACTTGAACCTCTGAAAGACAAGAAGATCTTCGATAAGCGTCACTTTTCTCCATTGAGGATGATATATTCGCTTTCCAGGATTAAGGAAAATCCCTAGAGAAAGCCTCACAACCAAAGGCTCTCAGCAACACATTGGTTTTTCTCTTCAGAGAGTCAATGTTAATGAAGTCATCAGCACCTCAAAATTGGATTGCATCACATGGCATTTCTTCAAAAAAGATATCGAGGAAAAGTATGATGTAATATCCCCAGGCGGAAAACAACCTCTCAAGAGACTCGTTTACCCGAGTAGAGTTGACAAATGGCGTCTCCAACAGAGAAGTTTGCACACCTCTACAACTCAGACTAATGGGTTACCCATCAAGTCTGACCTTTAAACTTTTTCAAAGCAAATGGCATCTCCCCAGAAAAATTCGGCGAGAAGTTTGAGGAAAACTGCTACAAATAGCGACCCTTGTCAAGAAAGTTTATTGACAAAAGAAACTGAGACCAGTTCCTTGGTAGGTAACCAGGATCAAGGGGAAGTTTATTTCGGAAACTGAGACCAGTTCCTTGGTAGGAAACCAGGATCGAGGGGAAGTTTATTTCAGAAACTAAGACCAGTTCCTTGGTAGGAAACTAGGATCGAGGGGAAGTTTATTTCGGAAACTGAGACCAGTTCCTTGGTAGGAAACTAGGATTGAGGGGAAGTTTATTTCAGAAACTGAGACCAGTTCCTAGGTAGGAGACCAGGATCGAGGGGAAGTTTATTTCAGAAACTGAGACCAGTTCCTTGGCTGAAAACCAGGATCGAGGAGAAGTTTTACCTTTTCTAAGTATCATTGCCTAGCAAAAGAAGATGGATGAGCAAAATATCGTTCATAAACACTATCAAAATTTTGGGTATTCCGATATTTAATCCTCTTGCACCCTGAATGCCCGAATACCTTCGCCATTCACACCCTCAGGTCCAAGAAGATTAAATAGGGGCATCTGTCATACCCCAAATTTTGACCACTAATATTTCCCATCATTGTACAAATCATCATCATAATATGGATGTATTTACATGCCTCACCAATCTCCTCAAAGATGGTTGAGCATTCACCATAATCAGAAATTAGGGTTTCAGGCCCTCTCAGAGCACTTAGACAAAGGATCAATCAAGGAATGACATGATATTCAACTTGTCTAACATCTCAAACATTCACAAAGGATCAAGAGGACTCCCACATCAAGAATCAAGCACAAGGTTGCAACATTCCAAGTGGATCAAGCCTCGAGATCGCCAGTGTCACCAAATTAGAGTTTTGGTCGACCAAGGCCTCCAGATGGAAATTTTCCTCTGGGCATGAGCCAATTCTTCAAACAACAACCCAAGATACTCTAAGGGACCTCATAGACCCAATCATCAAGTCAATTTAACCTCAGGGGAGGCAGTCATCAAAAATCAGGAATTAGGGTTTCTTGACCTAATTCACCCCTAAGTTGACTTTTTAGACAAAGCATGAGCCAAGACCTCAAGACATGATTTGAGGGTCTCCAATACATTACATTGATCCATTTGCAACAATGGATTGATCTAAGAAGCTTGATCCACGAGCTTCAATTTCATCAGGACCACAATTAGGGTTTCGAGGAAAAAGTCAACTGTACCTTTGACTTTTGACCAGGACATGCTCCCAAACTTTGGGACATGATTCAATACACCCTATAACACCTATGGAATCCATCCATTAGGTTTGATTTAGGTCAAGGGCTTGATTTCACAAAGGATCGCACAATTTGGATTTCATCCTATAAAAAGTCAACTGTACAAAAATCCAAAGTTTGACTTTTTGAATTTTTTGTCAACCAAGGTTCTTTAACCCTAAAACAATGTTAATATGTGATTTGAATCATCATCCATCAAGAAAAACCAAAGAAAATGAGTTAATTTGTAAAAGGGGTAACCATAAAAAACTTAGAATTTTTCTAAGTTATGGAACAAAGTGGCTAGGGTACCAACTTCCAAGGACCATAACTTGAGATCCAAGCAACCATCTTGGATGGTCCAAAGATGGATTTGTAGCTCTCATGTCATACTTTAAAAGTGTCAACTACATCACATTCCAATTCTTCAGGAATTTTAAGTTATGGAGTGATCAAAATGGCTGAAAACATGAAATTGGTACTTTTCCAACACTTAGTGAAATTTTCACTAAGTCAAAATCTACCTTACTTTTTCCAAAATGTAGGGACAGATTTCACCTTGATCCAAGTTAAACCAGGTCTAGGGGTAAACATCAAAGTTAAAGTATGCCATGAGGGTTTTCCAACAAGTACCAGATCATCTCTAAATTCCATTTGAGCAAGGAGATATAACCCTTGAAAACATGGCATCCTGAACTGGTTTTTGAAGGCAGAATTGTGCACATTTGCTCGATTTGTCCAAATCTGATAAATCTAAGACTTGTCATCATTTTGGACACATCTGACGATCAAATCCAAGGGGGATGATCTGATCTCCAAGCCTCCAAAGTCCAAGAATCTACAAGTAGCCATGCAAAACCTAAAAAGCCTAAAAGAGGCCAAGACTCCAATTTTGTTTCCAAGCATTCAATGGATGCACCAAGGTGGCATGAACTGAGCCTATTCCAACTGAATTCAGTCCAAGTTTATCTCTGAACCAAAACTACAAAGCATGTGCTCTAATCTCAAGTCAATGGCTAGAGGAGACTTGAGATTCCTTTTGCATAACATTGGCCAAAGGTCTGCTGCAGCCTCCATTCACTATTGATGCCAAAACAAACTTGCTCTACTATAAATAGAGCTCATTTGTGATCAGTTTGAGTACACCATAGCACCCAAACTGATGCTTTCCTCAAAATCCTTCTCTTTAGGCCAAAATGCCTTCTTTTGCAAGGTACCTCTGAGTTTTTGAGTTAGAGAGCAATTCCATCATAGCTCATGATCCAAACACATCCAATATGTCATATCTAAGCTGTCCAAACTCTCATATGTGACCTGTAACACCAAAATCACAAAGTCCCCTCTCAAAACCTCAATATTGTACTTTTTTGTATTTTTCAAGCCATGTCTTAATTCAGCCACTTTCAAAACCGTCTTAATTCAGCCACTTTCAAAACCAGATAAAACCTCAAACACACTCCAAATACCATCCTTGAACTATCCCAAATGGTTTTCTACATCTGGAACACCATTTGAGAGAGTTGCCATATTGGTCACTTTTACCCCTTTTGCAAGAAAGAGCTTAAACTTGTTCCTGAGGATTCCAATTGGTTCCAACCACTCTAAAAGCTCCTAAGGGATCAATTGAGAGTGTCCAAAGCATCAAATTACTTCTGGCACAAGAAACTTGACAGATAGCACAAAAAGCTCATAAAGAGGTAAGCATCACAACTTGAACTCTTTAAATTATGTATTGCTTTGAAGTCCACTGATCATAAACATCTCATACATGTTGTATATGTTGTGTTTGAACCAATTCAACATGTAATTCATGCCTGTACCATGAGGTAGCACAAAAAATGCAAATGGAGGCCTATTTCAAAACCACTATCGGTTTTTAAAATGGGGACCTCATATGAAAAACCAAGGGCACCATTGGATTCCTTGTGAAATTCTAGGCGGATAAACCTAAATTTTGTCCCAATCCATGGAGAAATGAAAAATTACAACCTTTACGTTTTTGGACCAAAACCTTGTCTTGCCTTGCCTTGGTCAGGCCTAAAACAAGGCACCCCTTAAGTATTCATAGGGTGGTTTTGATTCACAGATGTATCACCACCCCAGTGGTAGAAGGCGCTCACTGCAACCTAGGGGTCTGGGGTTCGAATCCCCCTCGCCCCAGACCCTTTCTTACTATTTTTTCCTCTTTTTTACTATTTTTATATTATTTTTTAATGATTTAGAAAATTAATTTCTCTCTCAATTTTAATTATTTTTTATTGGTTCTTTTTGCAAAAAACCACAAAAATGTTAAAATATTTTATTCCACAGAAAAATCAAATTTATATTATTTATTTAATATAGTTGATATTTTTGTAAATAAATTCATTTTTTATTGTTTTTAAACATTTCAAAAAATGAATATTCATCTTGAAAATCAAAATCAAATGAGTCCTAAATCATCTTACGATTAAAACCTCATTTTTCAAACCTTAATAAAAAATCACAAGTAGTTTATTTAAGACTTATTTGGTATTTTTGTCATTTTTATTCATTTTATTAAAAGGATTACTTTTAAAAGAAAATGAAATTAGGGTTTCTTTGATTTTCACCCTAACAAATCTTTTTCAAACACTTTGGGCCTCTAATAGAGTGTAAGACCCAACCTTTGTTATACATAAACTTTTTTTGGGCCTCAGATATTGTATAAGTCCCGATACAATGGAAAATCTCGGCGCGATCGCAATTTTCAAACAAAAATCAATGTGTCTCTCCTTGAGTTGTAAGCCCCACCACTTGTACAAAAATAAATCTTTTGGGCCTCTCCTTGAGTTGTAAGACCCATCCCTTTGTACAGAAAACCTTTTTGGGCCTTAGTCGTTGTATAAGTCCCGATGCGATTTCAATAACAACAGAGCGATCACTGTTAAACTCTGGGCCTCTCCTTGAGTATAAGCCCCAACAATCTTTTCAAAAGAACTTTCCTTTTGATTTAGATTCAAATATACATGTTGTTATCAAAACTTTATTTAATTTCTTTGAACAACTAACAATACAGCATGGAAGATTGCTCACCTGTAAGTTTTAACGGCTTTCATTTACTCACTTTCATATAAATATAATTGTATTGTGGGAAGCTGCGCACTCTGAGTCTTCTTTCATATCCATTTAAATACTTGTCATATATTACATGTATATTACTAGTATAGCTATTTAGAGTTTTCCCCGACAACTAGGTCTAGAACTAGGTAAAGTCATGTTGGTCACTCTTAAATACAGACAAAACTAGATCCCCATAGGATTTCCAGATACAATCTTGCCTTCGCTTGGGCTTAAACAATATGGAACAAAGAGAAAGACAGTATTCTTCATGAACCTTTTCTCAGACTGTCACCCCTAGAAATTGTTAAAGAAATTCTACTCCCCAGAGTTGATCTATTCTCGGTGAATAACATCTCTTGAGTTTCTTTAAACCTTAGAACTTTCACTGAATGATCTATTCTCGGTGAATAGCATTTCTTGAACTTTTCTTGGTTTGGGACCCACAGGCTTCCTAAAAGCATCCCCGCCTCCTCTTGGGCTTTGTACAAGGACCCTCCGACTTCTTAGAAGTTCTCATGCCTTCTCTTGGGCTTAATACAAGGACCCTAAAGACCTCCTAAAAGTATAAGACATAACTTAGTCATCCTTTGATAGAGCAATCTTTCCAGTGTCAAATATCAGATTTTAGAGTTGATTCTCATCCCTTAATACCCGTGCCTCCTCTTGGAGGCATCATACAAAAGATAAAACTCTTCCACACCAGTAGACTTGGACAGTCTAACCCCCTTGAGTCTCAAAGACATTCTCAAGTTCCCTACAAACATGGAAAAAACCCCGGTTACCCTGGATTAATCTCCAGCGGAGCTAAAACCCAGTCACTCTCCTAAAAATCCCAAATCAGAACCTCAAGGCATCTGGTACCTCAACTCTTCTGTAATCCTCAGCAAGAGTTGATTCCCCACTTGAACCTGCCTAGGGATCTCAGTAATTCCCAGCAGAAAGATAACCTCCTCTTAGGCTTTGTATAATGATCTTCCCTCAGAAAAAGCAAGCCTCCTATTGGGCTTTGTACAATGATTCTCCCCAGCGGAGCTAACCCTTTCAGACTCTCTTGTTGAGTCAATCACTTTCAGACTCTCTTGTTGAGTCAATCACTTTCAGACTCTCTTGTTGAGTCAATCACCTTTGCAGACTCTTGTTGAGTCAATCACCTTTTCAGGCTCTCTTGTTGAGTCAACCTTTTTTAGCCTCAATCTTACGCTTTGTACAAGATAGATAAAAGTACTCTCTTGTTGAGTCAATCTGTTTCCAGCCTCACCTCAGGCTTGGCATAAAGATTTCCCTTAGCAGAAGCTAGCCTCCTCTTAAGTTGTGTAGAATAATTTCTCCAGCTTGTTCAGCCACAATCCTGGGCTTTGTACATGATAGATAAAAGCACTCTCTTATTGAGTCAAACTCTTTTAGCCTCAATCTTGGGCTTTGTACAAGACATAAATCTTCATCTCTTAGGCTTGGAACAAATATATTCCCCAGTAAAGTCATTTCCTCCCAGCCTTCTTTCAAGCTTTTAGGAATGATTTCCCAAGTAGAGTCAAACGCTTTTCAGCCTCAATCTTGGGCTTTATACAAGATAGATAATACTCTTTATCAAGAGTCAAACCCATTTCAGCCTTAACTTTGGGCTTTGTACAAAACACATACAAATCTCCCCGACGGAGTCAAAATCCCTTTTAGCCTCAATCTTGAGCTTTGTACAAGACAGACAGAACATTTTCCCTGGAAAAGTCAAGCTTTCAGCCTCCTCTTAGGCTTTGTATAATGATATCCCCAAAGAGTCCGTCTCTTTTTTTCCTCAATCTTGGGCTTTGTACAAGACACCAATATATACACTCTCTTGTTGAGTCAGTCTTATCCAGTCTCCTCTTAGGCTTTGGGTAAGGATTCCCCCAGTGGAGTCAATCAACCTCTTAGCTTCAACCTTGGGCTTTGATCAAGGCACACAATAATCAACAATCCCTCTTTAGAGATGACAAATTCTCTCTCAGTCAAACCTTTAGCCTCAATCTTGGGCTTTGAAAAAGACACAAATAAACCTTTTATCTTCAATTTTGGGCTTTGAACAAGACACCAAATATCGTTTTCCTCCCTTAGAATAAGAGGAACTACGATTGCTCTGATTTCCCTGTTTTGTTTAAACGGGAATACGTAGGCATAAGATTGTGAAATCTTAACGAGCATACTAATAAAAAATCTAGATCCAGTACCTTCACAAATCAATTAAAACTTAGGTCCAGTACCTCACCAAAAACATCGGGAAAACCCGAACATCAACATCAACTCACTCACCCACTCATACTTCCCAAGAAACTTTCCCAACCCATTAACGGATAAACACCATCAATTACAAAGCAAAACCTAAAGCTAATATCCTGTGGATAACCACATATAGGATGGTTAATTGACAACTCCCCATTGTATAACCTGACCCCGGACCCCCCAATCTCTTTTAAGCGTTTGTTCAGTTAAACATTCGCGTGCAAGGTTAGTTTTAGATAACTTCCCTTTCCCATTCAGCTTCATGGGATAAATAAGAAATCAGAAAGTAGCACCACCTTCTACCATCGCGGTGAGGAAAATCCAGCGATAAGGTGGTCGCGTCACCGACAAAAATCTCTCACTACATTGACACCTACTTTCAATTGTCAACACAAGCATTGACAGGGCAATTCTCTCCCCAAACCCTCAAGTTTAAGGGTTCCATTAAAGGCCTTCCGGTTATGGTTCTTGTAGATATAGGTAGTATGCACAACATCCTCCAACCTCGTATAACCCAACACCTTAACCTTTCAGCCACCCTTATCCCACAATTTTCAGTTATGGTGGGAAATGGTTCCCATTTACAGTGTCAAGGGATTTGTAACAATGTTCCTATCAACCTACAAGATAAACCTTTCAACCTTTCTTCCTACCTATTACCCATAGAAGGGGCCGATGTTGTTCTCGGCATGGCTTGGTTAAGAACACTTGGACCCATTCAAGCTGATTTCTCAATTCCATCCATTACTTTCCAACACCAAAACACTACAATGAAATTGCAAGGTGACCCAACTACACACCCTCTGCATTCAACATTACACCAATATAAACATCTCATACACACCAATTCAATTGCTTCCCTCCACCTAATGACTTTCCTTCCCATCGACCCTACACCAACCATGCAAAACATACCACCATCCACTTTAGAGACCCTATTCCCAACCCTTCACCCTGCCAATTCAAAACTTCTTAAGAACCACCATGCCATATTTCAAAAACCTTCTGGACTGCCCCCAGCTCGCCCTCATGACCATCACATTCCATTACTGCCTCATACATCTCCTGTCAATGTTAAGTCGTACTATTACCCTCATTCTAAAATAAATGCCATGACCACTATCATTTAAGATATGCAGCGCTATGGAGTCATTACCCCTAGTAACAGTCCCTTTTCCTCACCGGTCTTACTTGTAAAAAAAAGATGGGACTTGGCGTTTCTGTGTGGATTACAGGGCCTTTAACACAATAACTATTAAGGACAGATTCCCAATACCCACTATTGACGAATTGTTGGATGAACTTGGGTCCGCAACAATTTTTACCAAGATAAATCTACGCTCCGGCTATCACCAGATCTGAGTTGCATCGGAATACACTCATAAAACAACTTTTCGTACTTTTCATGGGCACTACGAGTTTCTCGTGATACCCTTTGGGCTCACTAACGCCCCATCTAAATTTCAATCCACCATGGACGATCTTTTGAGACCATACCTACGCAAGTTCGTGTTGGTTTTTTTATGACGTTTTAATTTACAGCTCCAATTTTAGGGATCATCCAACTCATTTACAGGTTGTTTTTGATCTTTTGTTATCACACTCTTTTGTTGCGAAATTGTCTAAGTGCGTTTTTGCGGTGGATTGAGTTGATTACTTATGTCATGTTATTTCTGTTAGTTGCGTTGAACCAGATCCAGAGAAAGTTCAAGCTATTTATGACTGACCTGAACCTCGTTCTCTCACGGCACTCAGCAGTTTTTTAGGCCTCACTGGATTTTATCGACGGTTTATTGAAAATTATGCCACTCTCACCACTCCCCTCACTAACCTGTTACGTTCCACTAAATTTTCATGGAGTACAAAGGCTAGCTTGGCCTTTATAGAATTAAAGAAAGCTATGACTACGATGACGGTATTAACATTGTCGAACTTTAACAAAAAAATTAATCTAGAAACTGATGCTTTGGGCGTTGCCAACGTGTTGTCTTGTCTCAGGAAGGGCACCCATTCGCTTTCTTCAGCAAGAAATTGAGTCCAAGAATGCAGGCAGCTTCAATCTATGTGCGTGAGATGTACGCCATCACCGAATCCATCAAGAAATGGCGACAATATTTGATTGGCCAAAGCTTCAACATCTGCACAGATCAGAAAAGTTTAAAGAATTTATTACTACAAAAGTTTCAGACACCAGAGCAATAGAAGTGGGCCACAAATCTACAAGGATTTAATTTTGAGATTTTTTACAAACCTGGTCGTTCCAACCTAGTCGCAGATGCTCTAAGCAGAAAGTATAGTGAGTCGGATTCGTTACTTCTGACCATATCTTCCCCAATGCCAGATCTGCTACAACAACTCCAACGTTTTTACACGAAGGACACGCGAGGACAACATTTAATATCAACATTGCAACCTATAGTTGGTGATCAAAGTACTTATCAGTTCTCAAATAACTTGCTACATTTCAAAAACAAACTCTTTGTACCTGACTTGCCTGGTCTTCGACAAGCGCTTATCCACCGAGTTTCACAGTACCCCAATTATCGGTCACTCAGGTGTTAAACCGACGGTCGCTAGACTTGCTTCGTCCTTCTCTTATCCAGGTCTCTACAAAGATGTGAAACTCTTTGTTAAAAACTGCACAACATGTCAGCATAATAAGAACTTAACACAGAAGATTTCATTTGTTGCAGCTAGCACTGAGATTGAAGGCACTCTGTTGGTGTGGTCTTAGTAGAGGCGTTGCTTATCATTCATCACTTGTGATCATTCATATAATTATACATCAAATATTTTAATCGCCATGAGAAGTAACCATTTCTATCACTGATCATGCTCATTCGTAAGGATCGACTTAAGGAAAAATTTTATTTTTCGCTGTGTGTTGTATTGCGATTTCCCTTCACTATTATCTAATGAATTTGTTGTGTTATTTATTTGTATGATGATAGAGTTGACTTGTAAACATTATTGTTTTGGATAAATTTAGTGTGTTTTTGGCCTGTAAATCGGCGTCGCAAATGATGCATAGCTCTATAGGTTGTGCTTTCATCATGAATTTCATTTCTGGTGTTATTGACATTCTGACGTCTCTTAAAAAAAGTCAAGATGTAAATATTATTGTCCCTGCATCCAAGGAAAAATCCACATATTAATGTGTAAGTGGAATCATTATCCAATGGATTGGTAAATAACCAATAAATAGTCGTACTAGAGATGGAAATATTCTTACTCAACCAACACATGAGATAGGATAGAGAATACAACTTACAAAATTTGAGGGTTGATATTCCAACTAAGTGAGGTGTGGGAGGTTAAAGAGGGAATTATGGTTTAATAAAGTTGATGGTGTGGAGATTCGTTTCACACTCATATCTAGTGAGATTTGGTGTATCCTCCACTCAAGAAACCAACCATTCAGCTTTCCCATACTATTGATGGGATTATTTCAGCGATTCCATATGCATGTGATTGACTTAAAATAGGTCTCCATCAACCCAGACATCAATGATGTATTAATTGATAGATAGTATCAGAAACCCAAAAACTGCCTAGCTGCACGATTTACAAACATATATGCAACTACTAGTTTTGATTGTAAGGACCTTAGCTTGAGTTTGTGTTTTTGATAAAGTTATAATAACCCGATCCATATTCCTCTCGGGTACCCAGTCCCACAAACTTTGACGTATTATGTGCTTGGCCTAGGGACACACCTCTCTATTAGAAGGGCGAGTTGATGAGACATTAGATGGAAATGAATAAGGTGATTATCACAATGATGATATGGGTAAAGAAGTAAGTGAATAAAATAACTGAGAGAACGCCAAACCAAACTTAATTTATTTTATTTTCATTCATTTACTTTCAGCCATTTTCTTTGTTGTTTGTTTATTTGTTTTATTTTATTTTAAATTGTGTAAATCGTCGTTGCATGATCTAATTTTATGTTGATTGATTATACTGATTTGCTTGAATTTTATGTAAACCATGGAAAGGATCAATGAATTATTTGAAATTGAGAAAAACACTTTATCTATAAAGCCAACATGTGAGTGAGCAATCACTTGTATTTTCTTTGAGTTAAATGTTGAAAATTTGTTTTTTTTTTTGTTGAGAAATTACAACCTCGAACATGAAAAGAAAAATAAATGATGTCCACTGTCCTTAGGATTATGATAGAAGTCCTTGTATATTAAGGCTGTAAACTAGTTGGGGAGAGGTGTAATTTATTGTAACAAATGATGAAAAGTGGAAAAGTTGATATCGATGCAAGAGTGAATTGAAAATTTGGCAAAGTAGTAAAAAAGAAAACAAAATTCCAAGAAAATGAAAAGTATCCATAAACAAAAGTGGAAATGGAAGAGAGAGAGAGAGAGAGAGAGAGAGAGAGAGAGAGTTACATATGATTTCTCTCTTAAACCTAATGCTTTTTGAATTCAAGAAAACAATTATTTATTTCAGAGTCCAATCACATTACAACATATTGTCGTAACCCGAAATTTGACCTCCCTTTTTCCCTTTTTGCATGAGCATGTGCACTCGCATTTCTGGCATGCGCATTAGCATTTTTTCTCTGTAGTTTTGCTGTAGGCATATCCATAATTTCAGAAAGTTTTGAAGCCACAGTTAATCACGTCCTCACAGAGTCATCACATCATCAACACAAGAAAAATACGAGGGTTTCCATGTCTATTTATCAAAGCAAAGAGTCGAAGTTCAAAGCCACGATCATAGCACATTGTTTCAAGTCAAATTGGGCAAACTTTTCCTGTGTTAATCGATTAACCAGTTTAAAGGAAAAACTGGTTAATCTATTAACACCATTTTACAGCGCTGTTTTCAGCTTTTGAACAGCTATTAATCGATTAACACCTGCAAGTTCTGCAGAATTTCAATATTTTATAGCGTTGCAACAGTTTCTCCTTCACTCTTTTGGTCTATTTGGTTATAGTATCATGTAAAATATTCTAGACACTTCAAGAATCCACTTGCATTTGCTATAATACATCATTTTCAATCAAGTTCACCATACACTTACATTTCCAAACATATGAATTATTGGATTTTGAACTTCCATTGGGATCCTCCCACCGAGTTAACAAATAACTAACTAAGTCAACTTTCAACTCAGTGAGTTAGATGTAACTAACTCCAAACCAAATGCCAAACCACCCTTAGCTAGCTCCAAACCAAGTTCCAAACTTACTTCACTCCAAACATCCAATCTATATAAAGAAACCTTGACTTTGTTGCAAAGGACCCTTGATCATTTTCACTTTTCACACTTGATCACTCTCTCATCACTCCCAATTTTCTTTGAATTTTCTGCAATTCTCTCTCAATTATCTTCATCTTCTTCACCAAACCACACTAAAGCTCTTTTTTCCACCATTAAAGCTTAGCAAGTTTCACATTGAACTTGCTATTCTTTTGAGCTAAACCTCCACTCCATTAAATTTTTTCTTTGATTTCTGCAATTACAACAACTTCTACTTCAATTCAAGCTTTGGAAGTGATCATTTCAAGAGGTTTGGTGCAAACTCATATTTGGAGCACTTAATGTATTTTTGTCAGTTTCACTACGATTTGATCTGAAGCTTGGAATTCCCTGGTTTTCTTTGCTTATTCTCATTACATTTTGCTTACAACAATTACCAAGGCAAGCCTCCGCCTTGTAGGTTGGTGATTCTTCCTTAATTCGCTATTTTCGATGATATTCTCGTTTTCAAAATGTAGCTCTTAATCGAGGTTTTGTTGCTTGAATTCTTGTTTTGTATGATCAATTCTTCTAGCTTTTATTTGCTATGAATTAACATGAATTTTTCATCTTTTTCTATGCTTTGATCCACTACAATTACATGAAATAAGTTGCTGAAAAATGCTTTTTGACTTAATTTCATGTTGCTGTTTTTTACAGTGTTAACAGATTAACCAGTTTATAGGCAAAACTGGTTAATCGATTAACATTGTTGCTGAGTAAACGTTTTGTTGTTTTGAATGTGTTAATCGATTAACCAGTTTGAAGGCAAAAATGGTTAATCGATTAACACCGTTGCAGAAGTTGTGTTTTGTGTTTTTTCATGCTTGTTTGGATTTCTTTCCATATTTAACTTCCATGGATCGACATATTTGATACTTGTGGATTTTTCTTGAGTTGTTTAGCCTTCAGTTGTAGTATGTATACGAGTTTTTTGATGCACGATTTGTTGATTACGCAATTGTTTGCATTCTTGATATTATGTAATCATGTTGCTTTGCAAATTTGTCACATGACTTGTGGCACTTTTTGCATGCTTTTTCTTATATGTTAACATGAGTGTGATTAATGATGCATGCTAATTTTGTCTTTGTTAATGTTTGGCAATTTCTTTTGGATGCATTAGATTTGTTCTTTATCAAGCAAATTTAATTTTGTACAATCATTATTCATCACTTTTGCTTTGACGATCTTTCGACTCGTTTGAAAGATTGTTGGCTTGTTCCTCCCCTTTGATCGATGGATCGAAACCTTGTTTCAATTAATTAGTCTTCCCCCGCTATTTTCTTTAGAATTTCTTTATAATCTTTCTTTCTTGATCCTGCTGAGCCGGAGGTCTGCACAACGCGTTGGAGCACTGTACAAGTTTGCGTCGTTACTCTATCGGTTTCAATTTCTACACTATACTTTGATGCTAGAGAAGGGATGAGAGAGGAGAATTCCTACACTTATTCTGATTATTTTGGGTAGGGGACGAATGACCTTGTGCCTCGAATAATTGTCTCTATCTCCAAACTGTAGTGTCTCCTAATCCCCAGCCGAATCGATCTTTGATCATTGTACCCTAGTCAATCTTTCTTGGGTTTATCACCTTCTCTTGGTTAATCACCCATTTTTTGGTTAATCATAGTCTGCCTGTTAAATACCAAATCCCTAGCGGAGTACGCAACCTTCTATTGGTTCTTTCTCCCTTTTCATTGGTTAACCACTGCCTGTCAGTTAAAGCACCAATTTGCTTTGTTCCTCAGTTAACCACAATCTGTCTGTTAACATACTGAGTTCCTCTTGGGTTAATCACCTTCTCTTGGTTAATCACCCGTTCTTTGGTTAATCACACTCTGCCTGTTAAAACCAACCTTCCTTTGGTTAATTACCTTCTCTTGGTTAATCACCCGTTTTTTGGTTAATCACAGTGCTTCTATTAAAACCAATACCCCCTGTGAGTTAGTAACCTTCTTTTGGTTCGAATCCTCGCGCCCCTTGGGTTAGCAACCTTCTTTGGTTAAAATACCCTTTCTTCGGTCAAGTACTGCTTGTTCAATCAGTGTACCAAACTTCTTTGAGTCACAACCTTCATTTGGTTCCACACCCGTTCTTTTGGGTTACAACTTTCGCTTAGTTCCACACCCGTTATCTTGGGTTACAACCTTCGCTTGGTTCCACACCCGTTCTCTAGGGTCACAACCTTCGCTTGGTTCCACACCCGTCCTTTGGGGTCACAACCTTCGCTTGGTTCCACATCCGTCCTTTGGGATCACAACCTTTTCTTGGTTCCACACTTGTCCTTTGGGTCACAATCTTCGCTTGGTTCCAGACCCATTCTCTTAGGTCATAACCTTCACTTAGTTCTACACCCATCCTTTTGATTGATCACAGTCCGGCTGTTAAAACCAATTTCTCGTCTCCTTGTTGAGTTAATCACCTTTTGGTTAATACTCATTCTTCTGGTCAATCACCGTCCGTCGGTTAGAGACCAATTCCTTTCTCTTTTCAGTTAACCATTGTTTATCAGTTAACACACCGAGTCTCCATAGAGTCATACACTTTATCTTGGTTCAATACTCTCCTTCTAGTTCATCGTAGCCCATCTGTTGACACCAACCTTTTTTTTTCGCAGAGTCATAATCTTCTATTTCTTTGGTTAATCACTGCCTGTCAATTAATATACCAAATCCCCAGTGGATCTTACCTTGTCTCAATTCAATTCCCTTGCTCCTTTATTCTCTTGGTTTCGACACCATTCCTTTGCCTTTCCTTCTTGGTTTTAACCCCATTCTTTTGTCTCCCCTAGTGGAGTACTTCCCTCTACTTTTGCTCGTGGTTTTGACACCATTTTCCGTTTCTTTTTCTTTCTCCGTCTTAGTTCTCCGAACTAAGGAGCTCTGATTTCCTCATTGCACTATGAGGGTACGTAGGCACAAGATTGCGAGATCTTGGTGAGCAACCTTCTTACATTTTTACCCCTAGTTCTCCAAACTACGGAGCTCTGATTTCCTCATTGCACTACAAGGATACGTAGGCACGAGGGCCCCAATCCTCTGCAAGCACTTTATTTTTTCTTTTTCCTTCCCTCTTTAGCTAGTAGCCTTTAGATAGATAAGCCATCTGAGCCTAGAAGCAAACAAAATGGTTCCCTTCGAGTACGACGGATGCGTGAGGTGCTAGTATCTTCATATCGCATAACCGACCCCTTTACTCGTTTCTCTTCCCCTTGGGTTTTATCGATATTTTCCCTGTCCTTTGGGACTAAATAAAGTTCGATGGCAACTCTATTGTATCTTTGAGTGTGCGATTCACTCTTTAGCTGGCGACTCTGTTGGGGATTCACTCTTCAGCTAGCAACTCTGCTGGGGATTCCTTGCTCTTGCAAGTTAGGGTCTCACATAGTTTTGTTTGCTTTCTTGATTGTTTAGGTGTTTATCTTTTTGCGTTACTTGATTTATCTTTATGTTATTTACTACATTTCTTTACTGCTTTAAATATTCATATGCTGCATATTCTGGATATCTGCTGTATTTTCCGCTGTTGTTGGGATGGGTAGATTTTACTTGAGAGATACGCCCACTACAGAGGCTTGAGCATACACACATGATAGAATCATGGATAGTCGTGACGCCTGCATTTCGGGCGTTGGGTTGTCACGAGAACCACATCCAAGCTAGTTTCACTTGAGAATACCTCCGCCCTACGAGAATTCGCTATGGCTAGGTATTTTCACTTGATTCCATGACTCTGGGTGACCTTCTAGGGACCATCTTTGGAAGAATAGAACACACTTGTGAGGGGATATTGGGTTTTTCTGCAGGAAACCAAGACTCTTCATACCTTTTATTCTCTCGTACACGTCAGGCCTTTGAACCTGCATCGAGCGGTATATGCAGACTATCCAAAAGATGTTGCATCTCTAACTTACATTATTGTATACCATTATTGCATCATCATGTACACCGAACTTTTGAACCTGATTTATTGTATCATGTATATGCCGGACTTTTGAGCTTAAACTGTTGCATCATCAAATCTTTGAATCAATGGGTGTTAAATATCTTATTTGCATTCCCATCCGTATAAACAAAATATGCATACATTCATCCCCATTGCATTCATACAAAACAGAAAAGCTCACCTTCTTCCCTTCATCAGCCAGAAGACAACGATGATCCGACACCAGTACTCCATCAGATCCAACAAGTCAAGAATCATGGCTGATTATGAGAATACCGCCTACACAGAAACCTTGACTCAGTTCCAAGGTAGGATGGATCAATTCCAGGGCAACATGGACACCATAATGGAACTCCTTCGTACTCGGAGGGTTACCACTATTACCACTGCCATTGTTGCAACTGTCACCAATGAAACTGTTGTCACTCCTCCTGTTACTTCTTCTCCTGCTGTTGTTGAAGCACCATTTGAGAGTATGATTCAACCTGTTGTCAATCCACCACGCTCTCATCTTTGTTTGAACAGGCTTCCTGCCGCCTATCCGTGGGGAATGCCTCCAAATTTCACTCCTCAGGTTGCCAACGGTGGTTTCTTTGTGCCCTATCAACCTTTTGTTATGCCCGTGCCCAATGGGAATTCTGCTGCATACCCGTGGGGGCATGCCTACCCCGCTTCCACCTCCTGTGGTGAATAATGATGATCATGAGATTCCTCAAGCACATAATCGCCAGACTCCTGTGTTAACTGATATGGAAATTTCTGATAAGGATAAACATGTGTACCCAGGCCCTCCTATTCGTGTTCCGGTTTCATCTCAATCTGCTCAAACTGCTGTTCAGAATGGTCATTCTGGAATGCCTTACCCTAGGGTGTCCTCAGCTGCTGTGGTACCTTCTCCTGGTTATCCGTATGGTATTCAGATGGAACAGAACTCTGGTCAGAAGGTTAATTCTGGGTTGGTGTATCCGTCTCAGTTTGCTTCTCCTCAAATACTTGCTCTAGCCACGTCTCAGCTCCCGAATGCTCATATTCTTGTCAAACCCATTGATCATAACAAACCTGCAGACTACAAGCTATTAGAGGATAAAATCAGAGCTATTAAGGGTTTCTCCGCCTTTGGCATGAATGACAAAGACTTGTGCTTGGTTCCAAATGTTGTGCTACCCCAGAAATTCAAGGATCCTGATTTGCCTAAGTACATGGAGTTGAGTTGTCCACGAAGCCACACCATGATGTATTGCACAAAAATGGCGTCTTACATAGACAATGATGATTTGCTTATCCACTGTTACTAAGTTGGCCTATTCGAGGCTTCCCTGGATTGGTAGATGAACCTTGATCAAGGTAAGATCAGAACCTGGAAAGATCTATCTGAAGCGTCCTTGAAACAATACAAGTACAACTTGGATATGGCTTCCACCAGGTTGCAACTGTAAAATCAAGCTCAGAAAGCTGGTGAATCATTTAGAAAATACGCTCAGAGGTGGCATGAGATGGCTTCATGAGTCTGGCCTGCTTTATCTAATACATAGTTAGTTGACATATTCATGGGCACTCTTCAGGGTTTGTACTATGAGAAGATGGTCGGTAGCTCATCCTCCAATTTTGCTAATGTTGTGACCATTGGGGAACGTATTGAGAATGGGCTTAAAATAGGGAAAATTCTTGGCACTGTGAATCAATAATCAGGGGCCAATAAGCCACAAGGTGGGTTCTCTAAAGATAAGGAAGAAGAAACAAGTGTCGTCATGGCAAGTGTCCACCTTCAAGCGCAAACTCCCATGGCTCCTATGCTATATTGTTCGTACCCATATGTTGTTGTTGCCCAGTGCCAACAACCACCATATCAATAGCCTCCCCAGGCTCATAATCAGCAAGCCCAAGGCTGAGCGCGTCAGAACCAACACAAACCCCAGAATAATCTAGAATGAAGGAATGCTCCTCTAGATCTTATTCCTATGACATACAGTTAAACTTCTCCCATATCTGATTCAGAACTCGCTGGTAGTTCCCAAAGCTCTGAAGCCCCCACTAGAACCATTCCCACCTGGGTATGATCCCAATGTGCAATGCGGATATCATATTGGGTCAGTTGGGAATTCGACAGAGGATTGCAACACTTTCAAAGCTAGAGTCCAATAGTTGATTGACAAGAAGTACTTAACTCTTCAAGATGAGAAACTGTGGGTGAACGAAAATCCCTTATCCGTGTAGGGGCCAAGATTGCAAAAGCATCCCTTGAAATAATTGATCAAGCCTGAGATCACCTCCTTAACATTGGCAATCATTATGTCATTCCATCATTTCCATTTGTAATCCTTTTGTTTGTCTAGCATTGTTCACTTGTAAAACTTGTGTGTTTTTTAATGATAATAATAACGAAATGAATATGCATGTTTTGAACAAATCCATTCATGTTCACTCACACTTTTTATCATTATCAAACATTTAATCACGCAAAATCAAAAAGAGAATGATGAAATCAAAAAGACGTGAGATCACTGTCTGTATGCTTTGAATAAAACCTTGCTTACGATGTAAGGCATTGTTTCTGTTCCCAAACACCAGAGTCGTAACGAAGATAATCCCCAGTCAACCCCTTTGGACCTTGAAGTAAGAGTTTCTTTCTGTAAAAAAAACCTCAATCCTAACCAGGGGTAGGGTAGTCTTCGGTTAGTTTGACCATGCGTTCAAAAAAAGTCCACTAAGTCAAAAACAAATGACTTAGGCAAAAATTAGGGCATCCCGGTAGAATGCAAATTCAAAATAATCAGTCTACGCAAAAATTAGGGAAAACAAAAATAACAAAATAGAGAATCAAAAGAGAGAAATCCTCAATAAGAACAAGTTCGTGTGACAAAAACAAAAGGTGAGTGACTACTGCTCCAAAACCCTCATCGGTTCCTCCACCATCATATCTACCGTTCAAAGCCCTCTTTGAAAGATGAACGCTTGTGTCAAACTAACTAAATGTAGGACTGGAGAACATCAAGGAGAATGGGTGGGTTAAAATAAATTTTGAGCCTTATATCCTTTCTTTCTTAAAACATGAACCAGACCACGTTACAACCCTCAAAAGACCTAACTGAAGCATGGTTTATTTCAAAAGCATACTACAGTGGGATCATGTCGAAGCTGGCTCCTGAAGATTTTCTCATCATTTGTGTTGGTGTTGACATGGCATTCTAAATGGTGATCCATCCACTATATGTCATAATCTTAGTGAACATACGTGGATTTTAAAACTGACATATGGATGACATTAGCATTATCATTTTCAAAACCAACACTTTCTACTTGCGAACAAGCACTTGACATCAAGAAAGTTTCCACAATGGAAAGGTTGATCATCTCAAGGGGAAAAATACCTAAAAACTCCATTGAGAAAAAGGGCATAGTCACCTCATGATTTAGTCAATCTGGGACAATCATCACGAGACTCGACAAACCTCAAAGATCAGTTATTTAGGGGCATTTTTCCAAAGGTTATTCAACCAAAGGAAGAATCACTTCAGGGCTCATACTGAGGCAGGCATCCCAAGAGTACAAGAAATCAATCTCCCCAAGTGATGGTTAATTAGGGGCATACAATTTCAAGATGCTGGGGCAAGTTAAATCCAGATCATCCTATGACAAGATCACTCCGTAACTTGCAACTGGGGCAGTCCACGTGCAAATACCCAACAAACTGGGGCAGAGATAGTCTACCAAGGTACAAGTTCTCTCCCTGTTTTGAGGCTAGAGCAATGGTGCATCAACAACCGGTGAGCCTGGAGTAGGTGTTGGAGAATCACGTCTTTATGACCTACATCCTAGCCCTAAATCTTTCACCCTCGCAATAAGAGCACTTGATAGATTCTCAAAAATCATTGCATAGATTATTCTCATGCTTTAATCATGTCGCCTTGCCCATGCATATTAATCATAAAGCATAACATAGAGCCTTGTGGAACAAACCGGAAAAACCAAATATTTTTGGGAACTTCCAAAACCCGACTTTACTTATCTAATCACACTCGACATATCAAAATCCAGTTCTCGTCTGGTAGTCAGTTCCTGTCTGACTTGTCTCTTCGAAATCAAGTTCTCGTCTGGTAGTCAGTTTCCGTCTAACCTGTCTTTACAAAATCCAGTTCTCGTCTGGTAGTCAGTTCCAGTCTGATCTGTCTTTACAAAATCCAGTTCTCGTCTGGTAGTCCGTTCCCGTCTGGCCTGTCTTTACAAAATTCATTTCTCATCTGGTAGACAGTTCCCATTTGACCTGTCTTTACAAAATCTAGTTCCCGTCTGGTAGTCAGTTCCCGTATGACCTGTCTTTACAAATTTAAATTCTTGTCTGGTAGTCAGTTCCCGTATGACCTGTCTTTACAAAATCCAGTTCTCGTCTGGTAGTCAGTTCCCGTCTGACCTATCTTTACAAAATCCAGTTCTCGTCTGGTAATCAGTTCCCGTATGATTTGTCTTTACAAAATCCAGTTCTCGTCTGGTAGTCAGTTCCCGTCTGATTTTTCTCTTCAAAATCCAGTTCTTGTCCGGTAGTCAGTTTCCGTCTGATTTGTCTCTTCAAAATCCAATTCTCATCTAGTAGTCAGTTCCCGTCTAATTTGTCTCTTCAAAATCTAGTTCTCGTCTGATTTGTCTCTTCAAAATCCAGTTCTCATCTGGTAATCAGTTCCCGTCTGATTTGTCTCCTCAAAGCCCAGTTCTCATTTGATTTATCTCCTCAAAGCCTAATTCTCGTCTGGTAGTCAGTTCTCGTCTGACCTGTCTTTATAAAGTCCAGTTCTGGTATGGCAAACTTTTTCAAAGTCCAGTTATCGTCCGACAAACCTTTTCAAAGTCCAGTTCTCGTCTGGTAAACTTTTTCAAAGTCTAGTTCTCGTCTGGTAAACTTTTTCAAAGTCTAGTTCTCGTCTGGCAAACTTTTTCAAAGTCCAATTCTCGTCTGGAAACTTTTTCAAAGCCCGGTTCTCGTCTGGCAAACTTTTCACAGTCCAATTCTCGTCTGGAAAACCTTTTCAAAGTCCAGTTCTCGTGCAAACTTTTTCAAAGTCCAGTTCTCGTCTGGCAAACATTTTCAAAGTCTAGTTCTCGTCTGGCAAACTTTTTCAAAGTCCGGTTCTCGTCTGGCAAACATTTTCAAAGTCTCTTTCTTTCCTTTGGTCCATCCAAAGTTCTTTCTTTATCTTTGGTCCATCCAAAGTCTTTCTTTATCTTTGCCAAGCTAATTCACGGTGGCTCAACAATGTGGTTTGAAGATGATTTTGGCGCTAAGAAACCTTAAATGAAAATTTTCTAGGATAATTAAATTTTACCCATCAAATGAAGATAATTTCTAAAATCTATAATATGGATTTGGCTAGTGTAATATATATATATATATATATATATATATATATATATATATATATATATATAGTTTATTAAAACTCTTAGTGAAAGAGAGCTAGACTGTTTGTAATGTCAAAGTTTAATCAAAGTGGAGTAGTTAAGGATAGGGAGACCGTCCAAAAGTTGTTATGCTTCTACACCTTCTACTATTGTTATATATTGATAATTACTCTTTTGTTTGGGTTAGGTTTGTATATTATTATGTATTTTATTGATATGATCATGAAATTATCCTAGTATAATCAATCATACATATTTCATCTTTACTCTTTCTCTTAATGCATGTTATACATGTAACATGTTTGTGATGTTAGATCTGTTCATAACCTTATTATTTCTATTGATATAGAAATCAAGAATGAAACTCTAAAATAATTTCTATGAGTCGATACACCATAAACTTGTATCCCTTAAACCCATATCTGAATTCAATTAGATAATAAAAGCGGAAGCGTACCTGAGTTTTCCATTGGGAATCACTGAAGGTTTGCGGGTATTTAATTTTCTAATTTGTAGATTTCTCTATGGCTCATTGATTCTCCTCTGATGGGGATGAAGAGATAATTTCTAATAAGCTATTTTGCATTGTCTACAAATGGGGACCATAACCCTTATAAATAATCTTAGGGTTATTTCTTAGTTTTCAATATTCTAATTTGACCCCTCATCAAATTAGATATTGACTTATGGTATCTACACATTAATCTTACCTTTCTTGGTATTTATACTTTTAACCACAAACTTATTGTTAATTAGGCCACTACACCTTTGGCTAATTACATAATGGCCTAACACATGCAATGTTATAATTGTGACCCAAAAATTCTAATAATCTTCCACTGGTCACATATGTAATCATACACATGTGTTAGACTTTATGAGCTCAAAATTCGCCATTATATTCCTTAAGCATATCCAAATTATCTCGCCCATTAGTCATGCCAATATACAGAATCAAGGTGATTTTCGTTATATCAATCATAATTAAACCCATCAATGATCACCAATAGTGATACAACTAAATGACATAGATCCATCATGAAATGTGCAGCATGAAAATCACATGAAGTTGGTATGTATATGTCTATTTTCAATTGGTCCTACTTTACTTTAGTGAGATAATTCAATATATTTATTGTACAAAATGTCAATTACTGAATATCAAACTTTATTAATTGGAAAATATCCAAAATCATAGTATGCATACATAATACCAAACACATAACATAAAATTCATTATCTACTAACTCCCACTAAACCAAATACTCCTCTAAGGGTAAAACACCCGTGCAAACAGTGTGCTCATGAAAGATCTTGGGTTGAAGACCTTTTGCAAGAGGATCTACTATCATGGAGTTTGTCCCCAAGTGTTCTATGGAAATTTGTCCACTTTGTACCATTTCCTTAACAACTAGGAACTTGATGTCAATATGTTTTGACTTGGTCGAGCTCCTATTATTGTTGGAATACAGGACAACTGATTTGTCGTCACAATATAACTTAAGCGGCCTTTCAATTCCTTCCACAATTCGCAGCCCAGTGACAATATTCCTTAGCCAAATCCCATGGTTCGATGCCAACATGTAGATGTAGCCTGAAGTGGACCTTTTACTGTCTTGGCATCCAGCAAAATCCGAGTCAGAGTATCCAATGCTCTTTAACTGGTCTGACCTCCTAAATATGAGCATATAATCTTTTTTTCTCTTTAAATACCTTATAACCTTTTTGGCTGCTTTCCAATGATCCATTCCTAAATTGCTCAAATATCTGCCTAACATCCCAACTATGAATGTAATATCCGGATGCGTACGCACTTGGGCATAATGTCATACCCCAAATTTTGACCACTAAGATTACCATCATTGTGCAAATCATCATCACAATATGGGTGTATCATTATGCCTCATTAGTCTCCCCAAAGATGGGTGAACACTTACTACAGTCAAAATTAGGGTTTCAAGCCCTCTCTGAGTTCTTAGGCAAAGGATCAATCAAGGAATGACATGATCTTCAACTTGTCTAAACTTATCAAACATCCAAAATGGATCAAAAGGACTCCCACTTCAAGGATTAAGCACAAGGTTGCTCCCTTCTAGGTGGATCAAGCGTCGAGATCGCCAATGTCACCAAATTAGGGTTTTGGTCGACCAGGGCCTCCAGATGGAAATTTTCCTCTGGGCATGAGCCAATACTTCAAAACATAACCTAATATGCTCCATGGAACCTCATGACCCCAATCATAAAGTCAATTTAGCCTCAGGGGATGCATACATAAAAAATCAGGAATTAGGGTTTCTTGACCTAATTCACCCCTAAGTTGACTTTTGGGTTAAATCATGAGCCAAGACCTCAAGACATGATTTGAGGGTCTCCAACATGCCACATTGATCCATTTGTAACAATGGATTGATCCAGGAAGCTTGAGCAACAAGTCTCAATTTCATCAGTACCACAGTTAGGGTTTCGCGGAAAAAGTCTACTGTAACTTTGACTTTTGACCAGGACATGCTCCCAAGCCCTAAGACATGATTCAATATACCCTATAACACCCTTGGAACATGTCCATCAAGTTTGATTTAGGTCAAGGACATGATTTCCTAAAGGATTGCACAGTTTGGAATTCATCTGATAAAAAGTCAACTGTGCACAAAAGTCAACTTTGACTTTTTGAGATTTTTTAAGATTATGGATTTTTAACCCTAAAATGATGTTAATGTATGATTTGAATCATCATTCATTAAGAAAAATCAAAGAAAGTGGGATAACTTGTAAAAGGGGTAACCATAAAAACTTAGAAAATTTTCTAAGTTATGAATAAAGTGGCAAGGGTACCAACTTTGGAGGATCATAACTCCTAAACCACAAAGCCATTTTTCCCCATCCAAAGCTTGATTTATAGATCTCATGGCCCTCTACAAAAACTTCAACTAGACCTCATTCCAATTCTTCATGCATTTTGAGTTATGGATTGATCAAAATCACAAAAAGTGAAAATGTCACTTTTTTCCAACACTTGGTGAAATTTTCACTAAGTCAGAATCTGCCTTCACTTTTTTCCAAATGTAGGGACATTTTTCACTTGGATCCAAAAAGTATCAAAACCAAATATGATCAAACAGTTGTTGTATCATATAAGGGCTTTCCAAAATGGCTAAGAACATCACCAAATTCAATTTGAGCTAAGAGTTATGGTAGTGGCAAAATGCCTTGCTGAAAACTGCCAAGGCAAGGCAGAATTTTGCATTTTTGGTCGATTTTCCAAAATCAGCCAATTTCAAGCCTTGTCATCATCTTGGACACATCTGAGGATCAAATCTAAAGGGGACAATCACTGAGCCAAGCCTCCAAAGTCCTTGGAACAAGAAGTAGCATGCCAAACCTAGAATTGCCTAAAAGAGGGACAAGACTCCAATTTTGGATTGGAGCATTTAATAGATGCTTAGAGGTGGCATGGACTGACACATTTGCAACTAAATTCAGTCA
Organism: Lathyrus tuberosus; assembly: GCA_022829125.1. Taxonomy (NCBI): domain Eukaryota; kingdom Viridiplantae; phylum Streptophyta; class Magnoliopsida; order Fabales; family Fabaceae; genus Lathyrus; species Lathyrus tuberosus. Next base: position 821,685 of record JALAZF010000414.1, on the reverse strand, counting down.
AGATTCCTCCAACAAGTAGGGAACCAAAGCTCTGTGCTCTAACCTCTAGTCAATGGCTAGAGGAGACTTGGATTTTCATTTGCCAACATTGGCCAAACCCCTGCTGCAGTTGCCATTCACTATTGATCCCAAAACAAACTTGCTCTACTATAAATAGAGCTCATTTGTGATCAGTTTGAGTACACCAAAGCCATCAAACAGATGATTTCCTCAAAATCTCTTTTTCTTGGCAAAAATGCCTTCTTTAGCAAGGTAACTCTGAGTTTTTGAGTTTGAGAGCTTTTTCAATCAAACCAATCACACACACACCTCATAAACATCATATGTAGGTGATCCAAACTCTCACAAGTGACCTGTAATCACAAAATCACAAAGTCACCTCTCAAAACCTCAAAATAGGCTTTTTGTGCATTTTTTAAGCCATGTCTTGATTCAGTCACTTTCCAAACCAGATAAAACCTCAAGCACACTCCAAATATCATCCTTGAACTGTCCCAAATGGTTCCCCCCATCTGGAACACCATTTGAGAGAGTTGCCATTTTGGTCACTTTTAACCCCTTTTGCAAGAAAGGGCCAGTTTATGTTTTTGCAGGTACCAGCTGATTCCAATCATCCTAAAAGCTTCTAAGGGATCATTTGAGTGTGTCTAAAGCATCAAATCATTTCTGGAACAAGAGGCTTGACAGATTGCACAAAAACTCCAAAAAGCTCAAAAAGAGGTAAGCCTCATGACTTGAACTTTCCAAAATATGCAATGCTTTGAAGTCCACTGATCATGCACACCTCATACATCTTAAATATGTTGTGTTTGAACCAATTGATCATGTAATTCATGCCTGTATCAAAGTGTAGCTTAGAAAATGCAATTATATGCCTTTTTCAAAACCACTATCAGTTTTTGAGGAGGGAGTGTGATCTGAAAAAACTACCACCACCATTGGATTCCTTGTGAAATTCTGGTCCAGATGCATATAAATTTTGTCTCAAACCATTAAGAATTGAGAAAGTTATGACCTTCACGTTTCTGAGCCAAAACTTGCTTTGCCTTGCCTTGGGCCAGTCCTAAAACCAAGGCATGACTTGTATATTTGTGGTTTCACTTCAAACAATGGATGTATCACCACCCCAGTGGTAAGGTGCGTGCCTTGTGACCTTGAGGTCGTGGGTTCAAACCCCACCCATCCCATTTTGTGTTTTTTCATATTTTGTCATTTTTTTCAATATTTTATGTTTTATTAATTAATTGGAAAATTAATAACTCTTTCAATTTTAATTATTTTTTATTGGTTCTTTTTGCAAAAAATCACAAAAATGTTGAAATATTTTATTCCACAAAAAAATTAAGTTTATATTATTTATTTAATATAATTAGTATTTTTGTGAATAACTTCATTTTTATTTGTTTTAAACATTTTAAAATGAACATTCATCTTAAAAAATCAAGACCAAATGAGTTTTAATATCTCTTGTGATTAAAACTTCATTTTTCAAACCTTAAACAAAAATCACAAGTGGTTTATTCAAATTCATTTGGTATTTTTCCTTGATTTTCTTTTAATATTTACTTTTAAAAGAATAACAAATTAGGGTTTCTTTGATTTTCACCCTCATCAATCATTTTCAAACACTCATGGGCCTCTAATAGAGTGTAAGACCCAATCCTTTGTAAATACAAACCCTTTCTTGGGCCTCAGTCATTGTATAAGACCCACGGTGTTTTCAAAGATCTTGGCGCAATCCCCTTTTCAAAAATAATCAACTGGGCCTCTCCTTGAGCTGTAAGCCCCATCACTTGTACAAAAACCTTACGGGCCTCTGATAGAGTGTAAGACCCAATCCCCTTTTAATCAAAACAATTTTGGGCCTCAGATATTGTATAAGTCCATCTGCGTTAAAAGAAAAGTTCGGCGCGATCGTCGCCCGTTTAAAAATAAACCATCTGGGCCTCTCCTTGAGCTATAAGACCCATTCAAAACTTTTGGGCCTCTATTAGAGTGTAAGACCCAACCCCTTTTGAAAACCAAATTATCTTGGGCCTCAATCATTGTATAAGACCCACTGCGTTTTCAAAATCTCAGCGCGATCGCCATTTCAAACGAAAAATCATCTGGGCCTACCCTCGTGTTATAAGCCCTACTCTTTTTCTTTAAAACCTTTTGGGCCTCTTGAGAGAGTGTAAGACCCACCCCTTTGTACAAAAAACCTTTTTTGGGCCTCAGTCACTTGTATAAGTCCCTCTGTACAAATTCAACAGTGCAATCACTGATAAAACCCTGGGCCTCTCCTTGAGCTGTAAGCCCTAATTTTTCTTTCAAAGCACTTTCTCCTTTGATTTTGAATATACTGTTGTTTTCAATCATTCTTTGTTGTTTTTCTTTCTAAGTTAATGCATGCTGAATTTGAAATGAGTCTGATGGTAGAACTCAGATTCTTTTTGGGAATTCAAATTGATCAAAGATTAGAAGGAATGCACATTCACCAGAGCAAGTATGCAAGAGAACTTCTGAAGAAATTCAACATGTCAGAAAGTAAACCTGCTAAGACTCCTATGCATGCGCCATGCATTCTGGAGAAAGAAGAAGTAAGTAAAAAGGTTTGTCAGAAGCTCTATCGTGGTATGATAGGATCTCTTCTGTATTTGACAGCTTCTCATCTAGATATTCTGTTCAGCGTATGTCACCCTTAGAAATTGTCAAAGAAACTCTACTCCCTAGAGATGATCTTTTCTACGTGAATGGCATCTCTTGAGTTTCTTCCAAATTCTCAAACTTTCCTGGCTTGATGTATTCTCTGTGAATAGCCTGTCTAGAACTTCTCGGGGTTTGGGGACCCACAGGCTTCTTAAAAGCATCCCCGCCTCCTCTTGGGCGTTGTACAAGGACCCGCCGGCTTCTTAGAAGTATTCACAGCCTCCTCTTAGGATTCGTATAAATGATTTCTTCCTCCGGGAATGATAGCCTCCTCTTGGGCTTCGTACAAATTGTCCCTCGGCTTCTTAAAAGTTTCCAGCCTCCTCTTGGGCTTCGTACAAATTGTCCCAATGACCTCCTAGAGGTATAGGAACATAAATTTGTCATCTTAATAGAACAACTTTTTTCAAAGAGTCTAGATCCTGCTACTGTTGTTTCTTAAACATAGATGAAACTCTAGACTTGGACAGTCTAATTTCCTTGAGTCTCAAAGATATTCTCAAGTTCCTTTCAAAACTAGGAGATGAAACCCGTAGACTCGGACAGTCCCAATCCCCTTTGGATTTCCCATTTCCTTAAAGAACAGGAAATATCTCTGATCCTCAGACCAAGTCCCTGAGTGCAAACATTACTCATATAAGAACTGATTTTCTCTTTAAATCAACATACTGGACCTGTCACTCAACTGAAACAGCACTCCTTTTAGCCTCTCTCTCGGGCTTCGTACGAGACACATAAAAGACTCTCTTGTTGAGTCAAACACCTTTTAGCCTCCCTCTCGGGCTTCGTACGAGATACAAAAGACTCTCTTGTTGAGTATAAAACACTCTCTTGTTGAGTCAAGCATTTTCAGCCTCCATCTCGGGCTTCGTACGAGACACATCTAAAAGTACTCTCTTGTTGAGTCAACCCTCTTAGCCTCTCTCTCGGGCTTCGTACGAGACAAAAAAAAAAAAAACACCCTCATGTTGGGTCGATAGCCTCCTCTTAGGCTTCATATAAGGAAACCCCGGTTGAGACAATAAACCTTTTAACATCAAAACTGTGCCTCGTTCACAGGATATAAACATCAACAACTCCTTTCCCTTCATCTAATCGCTGTAAGCGGCAAGCCTCTGGATTATTTACATCCACGCCACTGTCCTTCTTTTAGCATGAGAAATTCCTAAGGAAAGATAACATTGCTCTACACTGAGTTAAAGTCTTCTCCTTCAGGTTAAAACCCCCTATAAAGGAAATTATGGCATTGCTAGGATTCGCATATCCCGGTTAAAGTAATCCTCCTTTATAGTCAGTCACCCAACAGTCATGACAAACAGACCCCCTTTAGAGATGACAAACTCTCTCTAAAGTCAACACCCTTTTAGCCTCACATCTTGGGCTTTGAACAAGATACAAATAGACCATTCAGCTTCACATCTTGGGCTTTGAACAAGATATAAACCACCTTTTCAGCTTCACGTCTTGGGCTTTGAACAAGACACCAAAACACCATTTCCTCCCATAGAATAGGAGGAACTACGATCGCTCTGATTTCCCTGTTTCGGAAAACGGGAATACGTAGGCATAAGATTGAAAGAAAAATCTTAGCGACCACACTAAACAAAAACTCAAAATCCCATACCCTCAGTCCTAAACGTCCTATCCATTAATCGTCCAATGTTTTCACTCTAGAAAAAAAAGTAAGAAGAAAAAGGCCCCATTACCATATAGCATCCGTAACCTAACAGACCGCTGTTTAAACTCAGTATGCAAGCAAGGTTAATTGAAGACATATATTTCCCTTCCTTAGTTAGTTCAATAGGATAAAAAATGAATCGAACTGTAGTAACCCCCAAAGAGCGACAGTGCTTAAGAAACACGTCCAGTTTCGCTCGCTACACATACATCAGACTCCCTACTTCTGACGCATAAGGAATCTTTTGCATTTCTTGAATTTCTAAGTTTCCTTTTAGGAACTGAGCGAGACTGAATTTATCTCCCGTAGCAATTAGAGTATCTACTAATTTACATTCCTGCATGACAAACCTTTTAAGTACCTTTTCTATATAGTTCCTTTGTGGTAATCCTAGAATACCTCGAGATCGGTCCCAATGTATTTGAATTCCTAATACAAAAGAGGCGCCACCAAGATCTTTCATCTCGAATGTTTTTATAGAAATTTCTTTGTTTCGTGCATCCTGCCTATATCATTGTTCGACAAGCAATATGTAATCAACATATAGGACAAGGAAAATGTATTTTCTCCCATTGAATTTGTGATACACACAATCTTCAACATGATTCACCTCAAAACCAAATGAGAAAATTACTTAATAAAACTTATGGTACCACTAACGAGATACCTGTTTTAGTCCATAAATGGGTTTTGTTAATTTACAAACCATATTATTTGAGTTTCCCAACACAATGTTTTATGGTTGCACCATATAGATATTTTCATCAATGTTGCCATTGAGGAAATCCATCTTGACATCCATTTGATGGAGTTCCAAATCATAATGTGCAGCAAGAGCCATGATTGTCCTAAAAGAGTCTTTCGATGAAACCGGAGAGAAAGTCTCTTTAAAGTTAATCCCGCTTGGTCTAAAGAATCAATTTGTAACCAATGAGTTTCACACCTTCTGGTAACATGAAAAGTTCCTGAACTTTATTGTCTTGCATGGACTTATACTCCTTCTTCATTGCTTTAATCCATTTTCCCAGTTGGAATCTTGCATTGCTTGACATAAGTTGATTGGATCATCTTCCATCATACCATTATTTTCCTCATATCCTTGGAGAAAGACTATGTAATTATCTAGAAAAGCATTTCTCCTTTCTCTAGTGGATCTCCGCAAAGGTATTGGTTCTTGTAACACTTGTTCTTGAGGATTTTGAGTTTGTTCTTCATGAATTATCAAATCATATTGAGCAGTCGGAAAGTTATCAATGTCTTGTGGAGGTTCTATACTTCCTTGATTAAAAGCAACTGTATGAATCGGTTATGGAATTGTTACCAATTCTTCCTCTAAAATAAATTCTCTAACCTTATTCTCCCCCCCCCCCCCCCCCCCCTCAAACTCTATGTCCTCAAAGAATTTGGTTGTTCCCGTTTCAAAAATTGAATTTAATTTGGGATCGTAAAATTTGTAGCCCCTATATCTTTCAGAATAGCCATTAAAGTAACTGCTCACTGTTCGGGAGTCCAGTTTTTTTTCATTTGGCCTATAAGGCCTTGCCTCAGCTGGATATCCCCACACATGAAAATGTTTCAGACTATGATTTTGCCCAGTCCAAAGTTCAAAAGGTGTTTTGGCCGTTGCTTTTGTTGGTACTCTATTTTGAATATAAGTTGTAGTCTTTAGTGTCTCTCCTTAGAGTGTGGCAAGGTAGAATGACAAACCATACTCCTTACCATATCCTTAAGAGTATGGTTCCGTCTTTCAGCAACACCGTTAATGCTAGGTGATCCTGGCATTGTGTACTGTGGGGAAATTCCACATTCCTCTAGGTATTTAGCAAAAAGCCCTGGACGTTGTTCACTTGAACCGTCATATCTGCTGTAATATTCACCACCATGGTTAGATTTGACTTTCCTAATTCTTTTGTTGAGTTAATTCTCAACTTTGTCCTTAAACGATTTGAACACATCAAATGATTGAGAGTTTTCATATATAAGAAATATGTATGCATATCTAGAATAATTGTCTATGAATGATATAAAATATTGTTGACCATTTCAAGAAGGTGTCGGAAATGGTCCACAAATTTTCGTATTTATCAATTCTAAGACATCAGTAGCTCTATATGCACCAAATTTATTTGGTTTGTCAGTTTGTCTTTAACGCATTCAACATAAACATCAAAGTTTGTTAAGTCAATGGAATCTAAAATTCCATCAGACACTAGTCGCTCAACTCTATTTATAGAGATGTGACTAAGGCACTTGTGCCATAATGCTCCTGAATTATTATTATCAATTTAACGCTTATTACCACGTGTTTCTACATTTAAGGATTCTCCATAGGTAGCTATTGTGTCATGCAAATATAGATTATCATGACTCATAAGGGAACCAATTCCAACAATATTTGAATTAAAAGACAACTTAAACATATTGTTCCCAAATGAACACAAATAACCTTATTTGTCTAAATAAGAAACTGAAATTAAATTTCGTCTAAATAAAGGCACAACAAAAGTTCCTTTTAAATCCAAATAAAATCCAGTACTCAATAATAATCTAAAATGGCCAACAACTTCCACCTCCACAGACTTTCCATCTTCAACATAGATATATCTTTCAACATCATTTGGCTTCCGGTAGTTCAGGAAACCCTACATCGAAACACTATTGTTAGTATTTGCACCCGAGTCTAACCACCAAGTGTTTCTTGGTATTGAAGCTAAATTGACCTCAGAACAAACCAAGGTGAGAAATGTACCTTTCTTTGCACACCAAGCGTGATACTTAGGACATTTCTTCTTCACATGTCCAGACACTTTGAAAAGTAACAATTATCATCCTGTTTTAGTTTCTTTTGTGCTGGAACACTTGCAACTTCATTCTTGGTCTCATTATTTTTCTTTCTTTTGCCTCTGTCTTTAGAGGTGCTAACAAAATGAGCATTTTCTGTCTTATCATGTTTCATCCTTTCCTCTTCTTGCACACAAAATGAAATGAGATCATTAAGAGACCATTTCTCCTTCTGACAGTTATAAGATATCTTAAACTGACCAAACAGTGAAGGAAGAGAAAGTAATAATAAATGAATGAGAAAATCTTCAGACCTCAAGCTTTAGTGCCTTAAGTTTTGAAATAATGCTTGGCATACTCAAAATGTATTCCCTTATATTTCCTTTGCCTTGATGCTTCTTGGAAATCAAGTTCTGAAGAAGAGTACTTGTTTCCGCCTTATCTCTTTTCATAAAGCACGTTTCAATCTCAGCAAGGAAATCGTTGGCATTAGTTATATGTTCCGATATAGTACCCCTAAATACTTCAGGAATGCCACACTTAATGATCATGAGACTCATGCAATTGGAGCGTTCCCACTTCTCATAATCTTTCCTCTGTTCAGAGGTGGTAGATTCTGTAGAAGAAGAAGGTTACTCCTTTCTTAATGCAAGGTCAATATCCATGCATGCAAGAACAATTTTTATGTTTTGTTTCCATTCCTTGAAATTTGCCCCATTAAGGACCGAAACCGGATTCAGATTAGCAGATATTGAAGCAATTGTAGCTGAAAAAAACAACAAAATTAAACATTTAAATATATTCACATAAAATAAAACTGAATTATCAATTTGTTCAAATAAAAACATAGCTCATCTCAAAGTACCTATTGCACCATCAATATTGAGTCTTTGGACACTAATATTAACTGCTAGTGACACTCTTGTTGTAACAGTCAAACATTGATAAAAAAATGTTGAATAATAAATCCCTCTTTGAATTGATTTATTATTCACATGTGAAACCTTATAATTATCACATGTTTACAATCATAGGCACGTATGAAAACCGGCCAACCACTAATTGTCCTTTGAGTCAATTGATACTCACGTGGACAAACATACACACAAACCAAACAAAATTTAACATTTTTCATAAGCAATTTCTATAAAGAAGTCACTTTGGCGACTTTTTCATTTCAACAACTTACTTAAAAATGTTAAATAACTATATAAAAATATAAACCATAGTTAAAATTTGAACAAATTATACCAAAATTAATTGTACCAATCTTTTAAAAAAATTTAATTGTACTAAAATTACTAACCTAAATTTCTTTAAATTAAAATTATAAGTTTTAACAAGAATTACATTAGAATCATTCTAATGACTAATGAATAGATGTAAACAAAACCAAAAAATAAAATACAGCCTGAATACGTCATTAAATATTTTTTTTAAATGTCAAATTTAAATAGTATGCTTGAATTATGTCACATTGTTAATCAATTTGCAAATGGTGAAGATAGTAAATAACATAATGAAAAATTAAGAGTTTTAATTATTAGAAATTGACATAAATCATACAATACAAATGATGGATAAATAATCATAACTTTAAAGCACAGTAAGAATTTATCATGTGATGTGAAGGTGTGATATTAACCCAGCATCAAGTGGCAACAAAAATTGTGTAAACATAAACCAAACTCAAATATGAACTTTCGATTTGACACATATTGCATCGTTTCAAATCAAACAAAATCCAATAATTAAATATCAACATTAAAAAATATAATCCTTATACAAATTAAAAGATAAAAAAAATCTCAATTTTAGAATCCTAATATCAAAAAATACCCAAATTCAAATTGAATCAGATATGAATGACTCTCATACCAATTGTTAGATTTGTTTATAATCTTATTATTTCTATCGATATAGAAATCAAGAACATAACTCTAAAATAATTTTTATGAGTTGATATACCAACAATTTGTATCCCTTAAACTCATATTAAAATGTAATCACAGAATAAAAGCGAAAGTGTACCTGAGTTTATCATTGGAAAAAGTTTGCGGATATTTGATCTTTCAATTTGTAAAGGTTCTCTATGGCTTATTGATTCTCCTCTGATGGGTATGAAAAGAGAATTTATGATAAGCCGTTTTGCATTGTCTACAAATGGGAATTATAATCCCTATAAATAACCTTGGGGCTATTTCTTAGTTTTCAATATTCTAATGTGCCCCCTCACCAAATTAGATATTGATTTATTGTATCTACACATTAATATTACCTTTCATGATATTTATGCTTTTAACCACAAACTTATTATTAACTAGACCACAAAAGCTTTGGCTAATTACATAATGGCCCTGACAGATGTAATGTTACAATTGTGACCCAAAAGTTCTAACATGTGAATGTAGGACATGCAAAGAGCGTCTCATTGATTTAGACCAAGGGTAAATCATATTTATGTCTAAAAGGACATGATCGTTTATAACACGATATGTGGAGCTAGATGACACTGGGAGATATTGTTAGATTCATACCTAGTTAATCATGTGTCATGAGCTAGAGTCTAGAGATAAATCTAGACTTATTTTTGAACTTATCCCCTGTCTTACCTTCAAAGGATTGGCTGACTCGGATTTTAGAGCATTTCATAATACTAGAAGATCCATAACATGTTTCTATTTTTTTCTTGGAACCTCACTAATAAGTTGAAAAATTTAAGAAGCAATCAAAAGTATTTGCTTTCTCTTTTGAAGCATAATACAGCGCATTGACTCAAGTAACTTGTGAAGGACACTGGTTATTATACTTGTTGCATGATTTTGAGATAACTCATAAGTCACGTATCATTTTCTACTGTCGTTATAATTTTTTTACACATAGCTATCAATAATGTCTTCCATGAAAGGATAAAACATATTGAATTTGATTTCCATGTAGTTCAAGACAAAGTTTAAGCAGAAATAATCCATCTACTTCTAGTATCATCTAAAGAACAAGTTGCAAATATTTTGACAAAATTTGTGCACCTGAGCCCATTTGTCTGCTTATAAGACAAGCTTGAAATGATTGATGTGCATTCTAGATTGAAGGAAAATGTTAATTATGAAAATATAGTAAGTAGTTTTGAATCATTTAATTAACCAAACTACCTTGTAATTGGGGTTTAACGAACTCTATAAATTTGTCATAAGATGTTGTTTGCTAACTAATCGAATTAGTTTATTATTTATCCTATATAAAAATGCATCCTAGAATTTAAATTCTTATCACATCTACCATTAATAAAAAAATTGAAAGATTGGCTAAATAAAGAATATTGGTAATCCAAGAAAAAAAATTGTACAAGTCCAACACATTAAGGAGAAACTTCCAATCTAAGGTATTAAGAGCTTTGTAAATGTCAATTCTCAAATCTAATTTTTCTTCAAAAGAATTTTTCTCATGCAATTTAATCGCTTCAAATAAAATGCAAATGTGGTTTAAAATTTTTTCCTTTAACAAAAAACTCTTTTATTATAACATTGTAGTTACGTTACTGTTTTTCATATTTTTTAAAGTCGGATTAAATCTTACATCAAAATTAAAATGTAAAAGAAATATACTAACTGTGACATTATATATGCTTATAGTAAACATTAAATTATTTTCAAAATTAACAATAAAAGATATTCTTAAATGGTATGATTGGGAAAAAAAAATATGATAGGTTTAAATTGATAGTTGTGTCAATATCTCAAGAGAAGAAAATATAAATAATAATATTAGGTGCTTTATTTCATTTTATTACCATCATTTTAGAATGTGAAGTCATAACTACAAGATTCTTGAAATTAGAAAGAAAAAAAAAACAAATTACATGGTGCAAACACATTAAATAAATAACAATTCATAGAACATTCTATCATAATGGTTGTTTACACTCTTGGGTGCAAAACTAAATATAAAATCATTTTAGCAAATTATCTATTACAGTGGAGCTCCAATGCATAAACATTCACCATAAAAACAAACAGCCCAAAATAGTAGTGGACACAAATTTGGTGGACAATCAGAATCTATTTCACAGAAATAACCTGATATAACAAAAAATAGAAAGAATAAAAATGTTATTAAAATAGGGTAAAATATTGTGTATGAAGAAAATAATAATAAAAAATTAAAATAAAAAAAATGGATTACCATGGGCACTCTTTGTGAAAAGAAAAAGGGCAAGAAAAATAATCATAACATAAACAAATACTCCAATCCTAGCCATATTTCCTTATTTGTATGTAACAAATTATTTTATCACTATAATTTATAGAATTTATAGAGTGAATTATCTCCTTACTTAAAGTAAAAAATTTTTAGCGCTTAAGGAATTGTAAATGTCCTTCCTAAAATTAAAATAATTATTAAATATCTTTTTAAATACATTAATATGTTATTTGTCCCTTTAGCAAACATATTAAATGGTAACAAATGATAAGAATTCATTCTTATTTTATTACATTTTAATTATTGTATAACCTTTCATGATATGAAAGGGAAAATCACCAAAGATGAATAACGTGTTTTCATATTTTCAATTATTTTGTAAACTGCAATTTGTGGGTTTTGGTTTTATACGAATAAGCCAATGTTGAGAACCATTTGTGTAGAATAAAGTGTAGATCTTACCACTACAGTCCATAGTAGGTGGTATTTGAGATTATATGTTTATAAATAGATAGGCTAAATCTCTTTTTCCATCACTGTAACAATTAAAATAGGGTAAAATTGATGGAAATCTGAGATATAACGAAGTGTTTAAATAAAGTGAGAGACTATGTAGACCAATGATCCATTTCATGAATTCATCCAATGTTTGTGGAGATTATGTCTGAGCCTTACAATATTAATTCAAAAAACTTATTTTGATTACCCCTCTGACCCTATTCCTTAATACATAAAATAATCTAGTAAGGAATGTGTGTATCCACACTACTTTAATGTAATACCCCGTATTTTTTAAATGTTCAATTGGATATCAGATGAGATCAGATGAATATTTATGTGCTCTATCTTTGATTGATCGGAATAATGAAATATCCTATGTGCTCTAAGTGTTGTCAATTGGGATCAATAAAGCAACTTGAGAATTCTGAAAAGATCAATTATTTTATTAAAGAGACGGATTAATATTTATTAGTTCAAGAAAGTTTTTTAAAGTAACTCTAATAATTGATCAATTGGCGTTAGAAGACAAAATATCAATTGGAGATAGTTACGCTATTGGATTTATATTATATAATATATGTATTATATATATATTTATAGGATAAAGAGAAGAAGAAGTGGGTAAGGAGAAGAAAAAGAAACAGAAAGAAGAAAAGGAAAAACGTGAAGAAGAGAGAAAGAAGAGAAGAGAAGGGGAAGAAGAAGGAAGCTTGGATTCATCATTAATCTTCTCCTATTAGGTGAGTTCCATTAGATAGAACTTGGGTAGGAAGTTTGGGGAAAAATTCATGTTTGGGGGTTGAGGTTTTATGTGAAATAACATGTCTAAATATGTGTTTATGATGATAATACATGCCTTGATTGTTGTTACACGTTTGGGGTTGATATTGTATGAATTGGGAGTGTTTTGGGTGAAGAAATGAGAGATTTTGGACCCCAAAGACCTGTTTTGACGTTGCTGCGAATTCTGGGTTTCGCAGGTTCGCCTAGCGAACCAAAGCGAAGGCGAAGGCGAACGTTCGCTGGCTGGTTCGCCTAGCGAACGTGACAGCTTTTCCCATTTTGTTTCCTTTATAACTTTTGATCCGTAACTCGGATCGGGGCACGGTCGGAGGCGTTGGAAAGCTATTTCAATGCTCTTTGTGATGGTGAGGTAGAAACATGGCTATATGCTATGGATTGATAAGATAAATATAGAAATGTAGTGTATGTACATTTGTTTCCACCAAAACTTAAGGATCGGGAATCCGATTGTTACGAGTCCAAAGCCATTGGAAAGATAATTCCATATGGTAGTGAATGGTGTGTTAGACCATGAGTTAACCAAGGATGCTTGGTAGAGGGTGTTAGTTGTATGCCTTAAAATGTGTGTGAACTACGATATTGATTATGTTTAACATATTATGCATATATATTGATTGTGGCTTGGCTAATGGCTTGATGTGATCACTTGTTATGTCTCCCTTGTATATGTGTTGAATATAATGCATTATGTTGATAAATGCTGTGATGTGATCATTGCCTTGCTTGTTCCCGTTCGTTCCGGTTGAACGTTCGGATGTGATATGACGTGATATGATGTGATATGATGTGATTGTGATGTATGCTTGAATCGGAGTAGGCCTAAGCTACTAGGTGGTGTTTCACTTGAGTTCCGGACTTGGTCCGATGGATACCGGACTTGTTCCGAAGAATACCGTTGCGATGAGCTTGTGAGGGTCCACTAGGACGTATTTCCCACTTGCCGTTAACTCATCTGGGTGCTCGGTATACACCTGAGCTACCGTTGCGATGTGCTTGTGGGGCCTTATAGGGCGTATTTTCCCACTTGCCGTTAACACATCGGCGTGATCGGTATGGTGGGGTTGTGATGCCATGAAGGCAATATCACTCCGTTACTCACCTCTAGTGGTGTCATGTAGGCAATACCACTAGGCTTTCTCCCGGTGGGCTTGTGCAGTCATGTAGGCGTTCTTGCACTTGCCGATACACACATGCGTATTGATGATTGATGGATGGGTTTCGCGGCCACTTAGGCGTGTATCACTTCGGACTCATCTGACTCATTGTGCTGTGTGCTTGTGCTAGTCTCTTGACGTAGGCACTTGGTTACTCATCGAGGGTGTGATATATTGTGGCCTATGTAGACAGGTTGATACTACTTCTGGATTCCTCGTACGTGAGTACGGGTCTGCATGTTTGGTTGGTTGATCTGGTTATTGAGGTTTGTGTACTTGTTGTTATTCCATTGGTGAGTCAAGGGACTACCAATGAGGATATTACCCATTGTTGTGTATTTGCCCCAGACCGTGAGTAAACCCCGGATCCACGGTGGATCCGTTTGATTGCATGTACCCTGTAGAGCCGAGGGAACCCATAAGATAGGGGAACTCACTGAGATTATTATCTCACCCCAATATTGTTGTTATTTTTCAGGTATTATTTACAGGTTTGTTTTTCAAGTGGAGCTATGCTTGGATGTTTCAAGAGAAGCTTAGTTAAGCTTATTCTGCTGTGTATTATTTTCTTGTACAATGAGGAATATTGTACCTTATTCTTAGATTTTCTTGTTTTGGCTAATTTCCATGCCTTGTACCAAAGGTTGTATTTATGTATTTGAAATGGTCAAGTATGTGAATTATGCCATTAGGCACTTATGATTGTGTCAGTACCGAATGAAAACACTTGTATGGTATTATTCTAGATAAATATTATACAGGGCGTTACAGTTGGTATTAGAGCAGGTCGTGTCCTCGACCTAGCCTTGAAACATCATAAGTAAATCTATTCCTGCCTCTTAAGTGTGTCTTGCCATCATGAACCTTAATATCATACTATGTAGTGTTGGGCCTGATCAACCTAATACTATGTATGTGATAGGTAGAATCATGGTTGAGCGACCACGAGGACTCCGAAGTGTTGTCGGAACTTGTACTGTGAGAATAGGCTCAAGCCAAGAGTAAGTAGTGTGGAGTTTTGGTCAGCTCAGTTGAGGTCTTAGTAGAAGTTGTGCTTTGGGTAGCATGGAATTTAAGAGTGTTGTGCTGTTCAAGAAATCCTTTGGAATTTATGGAGTCTTAAAGTTAAGAATATCTAGCGGACGATTGGTTTAAGTATTGAGGAATATGTAAAGTCGCTAGTAGAGCCGGATTGACTACTGGTATAGATAAGAGTTTCAAGAAATCTCATTCCAAGGAAAAGAAAAGTTGTTTTGTGGAATGTGTTCGGAACCATATCTTCCAATTGGTTTAAAGTTGAGAGTTAAAGAAGTTCGACTTTTATGGGAACCTAAAGTGGTAGAGAAGTGTGTGAAGGAACACAAGGATGTGTTTACATGCTTCAAGTGAAACAAGTACGTGCCGAACGAAGAGTGGGTAATTTTGCAAAAATCAAAGAATCTAATGGTTGAAATGTGTTATAATTGAGTGGTATGGTCAATACATGTGTGGAATCATCCGTTGGTACTGGGTTTTGTGTGTAGTTATGTTTTGGATGAGATTTTTGGTCTTAAGGACCTGCTGTTACATTGTTGAGAAATTCTGGATTTTCGCGTGTTCGCTAAGCGAACCACAGCGAAGGGCAAGGCGAAGGTTCGCCAGGTGTTCGCGAAGCGAACTTTGTGCCCTTTTGGCGCTGTCTGGTTTCGCCTAGAGGTTCGCTAAGCGAAGGCTAGCGAAGGTTCGCTGAGGGCATTCGCCTAGCGAACTTAGTGTGTTTTAAGTCTGGGAACTTTCTGCCAAGGTGTTCGCTGGCACGTTCGCCTAGCGAAGGGGAAGGTGAATGTTCGCCTGGTGTTCGCGAAGCGAACATTCGCTGGGAGATTCGCCTAGCGAACATGGCAGGTTTTTCCGTTTTTGTTTTCTCCATACCTTTTGACTCGGGTGTCCGATTTAAGCGTTCTTTATATCGTTATGAAGCTCTGAAAGTGTTCTATGCTGTGGAAAATGAAAATATTGTTTATGAGGTGGATTTTATTCGATTATGTGGAATGAACGGTATTAACAATATGTTAGAAGACAGTTACACCTTGGTATTAAGAACGAGCGTAGTGGTAGCACCTTGGTCACAAGAGTACGTGGTGGATTCTTACCCTTGAGACATACTTTGTGGAACAGCGAGTATTGTATCCTAAGAAGTAGGATTACGGTAAACTAACGAGAAGCGAATCAGGAATTATTACGGACTAAGTGTAAATCATGGAACGGTTTACACCGAAGAAGTTTTGTAGATAGTTGATGAGAATTGTCGGTTGAGAATCTTCCGTTAAGTAATTAGGTGTAAGTGGATGTTCAATGGATAGTGAACGGTAACAAATTCCCGGTTTATGTGTATGAAGTGATGGAAAGGTTCTACAAGAGGATGCATTACCCCGATCTACTTTCAAGTATAGAGAAACTTCTGTATTTGTGAATAATCGGAATATTCGGAATCTACCCTTGGTTGGACTAAGAACGTTGTTGTTTTGATTCTCACCAAGGAATTCAAGTGAGAGAACAAGGTTATATGTTTGATATGAGATGTCCATCGCTTTGTGGTACCGTATAATGGTTGTGTGTTGGATTTTTGCTTATGGACGAATCAAGTATGAGTTGTGATGACTTTTGAATTATAAGAAATTGGGTTCCAGCTTCTGCAGCAGTGTTAACCGATTAACGTAATGGGGTTAACCGATCAATACGTGCAAGGATGGTATTTGTGCTGAATTTTGAGGAGTTAACCGATTAGCCTCAGACGGTTAATCGAGTAACGTGTGTGTAAAGTGTGAAATCCCTTAGGAACCATCATCTGCGTTTGGTTACCATATGTTACAGATTGGAGAGTATTGTGTAAATGGAAAACGGGATTGCAAGTAAATGAAAGACGGATTTGTGTTTTGAAATCGGGACTTCTGGCAGGGTGTTGCGTAGTGGACCATTTGTTCAAACGGCGAAAGAGTTGGACTTTTGGAGAAGTAATCTTGTGAATAGTATGGAAACTCACAATTACGTTTTGGATGGTTTAAGTTATATAATGGTGACTCGCGAATGGTTGAAGTTCCGTAATGGTACTACATTGTCATTAGTTGAGATTTTGTGGTGACAGAAACCTTGAGTAAGTCGGAAGACCATAAGAATAATTGATTTGGAATGTGGTAACCAGAATCGGAAGTTGTTAAACTATTTTGGTTATATTGGTTCGAGTTTGGAATAAATTTGGAGTTGTATATATTGTGGTAGTAACAGTGTAACTCCTGCACCTTTATCGTCTAGAAGTGTTGGACAGATGTTAAGATATTGTGTGTTAGCGAGGGAATTGTTATACCATAGGACGTCAGTAAATTTTTGATGTCGTTGGTTAGTAAGGATCCCAGTGGATAAGTGTGTTTCTCCGTGGACTGTTGGCTACTTGGTAATGTTTCGGAATTGGTGGTATTCCATTATTAGAATTGGAGTTGCGCAGTGGAAGTGACCGATGAAAGAGTTAAGTCAGAATAAGGGGAATTTGGAAGATTGTTACTTATACGTTTGGAAATAAGAAGAACTTGTCCTAAGCATGTTATCTTGGTGTAATGAGTACAAGTGAGACTGGTAAGAGGTCATTCGACTGTTCATGAAGTGGTTTGAAACGTTGAGGGATTTATAAAGGATAGTGTCGGTAATTACATAAAGGAAAGGAATCACCAAATTGCCTCATGAGAATTCGAGGAGTGTTTGTTATCTTGAATCAAGATAAGGTGTTACGATCTTGTTGTGACTCGGTAGAGGAATGTAGAATGGTACATTCTTTCCGAAGTAAGATGCGACAAGGTGATTTGTATGGAACAACAGATGAGTTATAGAAAACGCAAAGTTCAAAATTAACCCAATATTGGAATAAGAGTATAACTAAGGAAACGAAGTTTGATAACTCGTGAACATAAGGATTTTGGTCTGTGAAGTCAAGTTAGAATTGGATTGTGTCAGAAATTCTAACGGAAGTAAGGATTAAGTATGGATCTAAGACAAAGATGCAAGTTATAGTTTTGTCGAGTAGAGGAAATTCGGGGGCGAATTTCAATTTAAGGGGGGGAGAGTGTAATACCCCGTATTTTCTAAATGCTCAATTGGACATCAGATGAGATCAGATGAATATTTATGTGCTCTATCTTTGATTAATCGGAATAATGAAATATCCTATGTGCTCTAAGTGTTGTCAATTGGGATCAATAGAGCAACTTGAGAACTCTGAAGAGATCAATTATTTTATTAAAGAGACGGATTAATATTTATTAGTTCAAGAAAGTTTTTTAAGGTAACTCTAATAATTGATCAATTGGCGTTAGAAGACAAAATATCAATTGGAGATAGTTACCCTATTGGATTTATATTATATAATATATGTATTATATATATATTTATAGGATAAAGAGAAGAAGAAGTGGGTAAGGAGAAGAAAAAGAAACAGAAAGAAGAAAAGGAAAAACGTGAAGAAGAGAGAAAGAAGAGAAGAGAAGGGGAAGAAGAAGGAAGCTTGGATTCATCATCAATCTTCTCCTACTAGGTGAGTTCCATTAGATAGAACTTGGGTAGGAAGTTTGGGGAAAAATTCATGTTTGGGGGTTGAGGTTTTATGTGAAATAACATGTCTAAATGTGTGTTTATGATAATAATACATGCCTTGATTGTTGTTACACGTTTGGGGTTGATATTGTATGAATTGGGAGTGTTTTGGGTGAAGAAATGAGAGATTTTGGACCCCAATGACCTGTTTTGACGCTGCTGCGAATTCTGGGTTTCGCAGGTTCGCCTAGCGAACCAAAGCGAAGGCGAAGGCGAACGTTCGCTGGCTGGTTCGCCTAGCGAACGTGACAGCTTTTCCCATTTTGTTTCCTTCATAACTTTTGATCCGTAACTCGGATCGGGGCACGGTCGGAGGCGTTGGAAAGCTATTTCAATGCTCTTTGTGATGGTGAGGTAGAAACATGGCTATATGCTATGGATTGATAAGATAAATATAGAAATGTAGTGTATGTACATTTGTTTCCACCAAAACTTAAGGATCGGGAATCCGATTGTTACAAGTCCAAAGCCATTGGAAAGATAATTCCATATGGTAGTGAATGGTGTGTTAGACCATGAGTTAACCAAGGATGTTTGGTAGAGGGTGTTAGTTGTATGCCTTAAAATGTGTGTGAACTACGATATTGATTATGTTTAACATATTATGCATATATATTGATTGTGGCTTGGCTAATGGCTTGATGTGATCACTTGTTATGTCTCCCTTGTATATGTGTTGAATATAATGCATTATGTTGATAAATGTTGTGATGTGATCATTGTCTTGCTTGTTCCCGTTCGTTCCGGTTGAACGTTCGGATGTGATATGACGTGATATGATGTGATATGATGTGATTGTGGTGTATGCTTGAATCGGAGTAGGCCTAAGCTACTAGGTGGTGTTTCACTTGAATTCCGAACTTGGTCCGATGGATACCGGACTTGTTCCGAAGAATACCATTGTGATGAGCTTGTGAGGGTCCACTAGGACGTATTTCCCACTTGCCGTTAACTCATCTGCGTGCTCGGTATACACCTGAGCTACCGTTGTGATGTGCTTGTGGGGCCTTATAGGGCGTATTTTCCCACTTGCCGTTAACACATCGGCGTGATCGGTATGGTGGGGTTGTGATGCCATGAAGGTAATATCACTCTGTTACTCACCTCTAGTGGTGTCATGTAGGCAATACCACTAGGTTTTCTCCCGGTGGGCTTGTGCAGTCATGTAGGCGTTCTTGCACTTGCCGATACACACATGCGTATTGATGATTGATGGATGGGTTCCGCGGCCACTTAGGCGTGTATCACTTCGGACTCATCTGACTCATTGTGCTGTGTGCTTGTGCTAGTCTCTTGACGTAGGCACTTGGTTACTCATCGAGGGTGTGATATATTGTGGCCTATGTAGACAGGTTGATACTACTTCTGGATTCCTTGTACGTGAGTACGGGTTTGCATGTTTGGTTGGTTGATCTGGTTATTGAGGTTTGTGTACTTGTTGTTATTCCATTGGTGAGTCAAGGGACTACCAATGAGGATATTACCCATTGTTGTGTATTTGCCCCAGACCGTGAGTAAACCCCGGATCCACGGTGGATCCGTTTGATTGCATGTACCCTGTAGAGCCGAGGGAACCCATAAGATAGGGGAACTCACTGAGATTATTATCTCACCCCAATATTGTTGTTATTTTTCAGGTATTATTTGCAGGTTTGTTTTACAAGTGGAGCTATGTTTGGATGTTTCAAGAGAAGCTTAGTTAAGCTTATTCTGCTGTGTATTATTTTCTTGTACAATGAGGAATATTGTACCTTATTCTTAGATTTTCTTGTTTTGGCTAATTTCCATGCCTTGTACCAAAGGTTGTATTTATGTATTAGAAATGGTCAAGTATGTGAATTATGTCATTAGGCACTTATGATTGTGTCAGTACCGAATGAAAACACTTGTATGATATTATTCTAGATAAATATTATACAGGGCGTTACATTTACCATATTACGAAATCTTTTTTTTAAATGCTAACGCAATATAACAAACTAGCATCTACTTCTAAGGTGATCAATTCATAAATAAACATTTGGCGAGAAATCACAAGAGCTAAACATATCATAAAAACACATTCATTAACATTGAAAAGCTTATTATTTCATGAAACTTCACTTTATCCAACAAATGAGGTTTAGCTCCTAGTGAGCAACATAAATACAACAAATAGAGATCCTATGCTATACATTCTAAAAAGTTAGAATAGAAATAATAAGCCTATGAAAAACACTTCAACTACTTAAAATATATCAACAACAAGTGACATTTGGTGTCATGCCTCTCAATGTTGTCTTCTTTCAAAATTGACGTGGGACGGAGAATGGATATTTGAACCTTTATTTCATTCTAATGTAGGTTACATTTATAGTAGGGTTTCTAAATTGTACAAAGCTATCATTTTTTTCTTTAGGTCTTTACAAGTTATTCATAAACCATGGCCCAAGAATAAATAATATTCTTTATAGTACAAGTTCTACGATAACACAATGCACATGGAAGACATTATGATCTTTTGGTAGCGTTTGAGAGCTTTTTTTCCATCCTTATCCATTAACATGTCAACTCATCCCCACTTCACTCTTATAGAATATTTTCAATTTAAGCGTTAGCATTATATATCACAAAAAAATCAACTTCTTATGACTCATACCCGGTTGGAAACCAAGCATCGCAGAAGTGTGATGACAGGGATCGTCAAAATGGTTATTCATGCACACTAAAAATAAGGGAAATCCAAATATGGAGCACCTAGTTTGCTAAACTATTAAATATCACAAATTACTTTAAAACCAATAAAATTAGCACTAATCACCTAAGTTACAAGTGATGTATCCAACTAATTGGTGTTGAACATGTAACTCCACACACAATAGGGGAAGTGAATTGTGTGTTTTAGAAAAACATGTGTAAAAACTTTTTCTGATCAAAACCAGAGTTTAAAAACATTTTATAAAATTTTTTAAATTAAGTAGCGGAAAATAATTTTGCAGAAGGTAAAATGCATAAATATAAAGAGTTTAAGGTAAAGAGAAGAAATTTAGAAATTATAGATGATCGATCAAAAGAGAAAAATACCTAATCCTCTGCCCAAAATTTGTTGTTTAGAGTATCCAATCATTCTTAATAGTTTTTAGTAGGTTTAACTCTCGAACCCCTTATATAAGGAAAAAATAAGTTTGTGGCTAACTTTCAATCAAACAGCAAAACAAGAGAGTAGTGGTGAGTCTTCCTTCCTAATGATCGATCGAAGTGTTTAGTCGTCTTTCCGCAAGAAACTTGGAGCGGTTAGTCTTCAAGTTTTAAACAAATATTTTATAACTGGATAGTCATGAACATTGGAGAGCTTTTAACACCGCGCAGATCTCATAAACCTAAACTTGGTTTTATCACGGGCTAACCAAGAACCTATGAGATTTTACCATTGCGATGATCTCGAACTGAAACAAGTTTTTATCATTAGTTGAGCTTTTATAGGAACTTGGTGTTATCACGGGCTAACAAAGAACTTATGAGATTTTACCCCCTATCATATCTCGAACCTTTGAAAGATTATGAGCGGGCTTAACTTTCGAACCTAAATGATGACTTGATCACACAATCCCCAAACCAAATCTTTCTATGGGTTTAGCTTCGAACTCAAAAAAAATTATCCCTAAATGGATGGAATGTTTAACCAAGGTAAAAAAAAAACTTTCTTAATGAACTTACAAAACTATCCTTCCAGAATTACAACTTCTTCACTCGCAAAACGACGTTCTCGAAAAGCACTACACCTAAACATTTAATGAGAGAAAATAAACAAAAAGAATTTCTAGAGAAAGAGTAAGAAATGAGAAATTAAATCATGTTTCCTGGATGTTAAAATATGTGGGAAGGGCCCTCTATTTATAGATTATAGGTCGGCACAAAAAAGGAATAAATTTTATGGCCAATAATGATAAGTCAATTGATTGGAACAAAGTTCCAATTGATTGTTAAGCCTAAAATTAATGGACTTGTTAGATGCTTCATTCTCATATACATTTACTTGAGTTTATTTTGAGATGAGACATTAGTTATATTCCATTTGGTTCTCGTCATTAGAGAGTAAAGTCCATCAAACCCTAATAATCGGATTTGCTTCTTTAACCACTTTGATTGGAACAAAGCTCCAATTGATTGGTAATCCTAATAATCGGATATCAAGCTATCAATTAACTCGAATCACAAATCATAATTCACCACCGCACTTTGATTTATCCAAAGGAAAGGGTAATGATCGAAAGCCCTAATTGTAATGCAAAGTAATGCAAGAAATCTAAGGTTTGGGGGTTGGTTATACCTAGGGAAGGTGTTAGCATCCTAAGTATCTGTAGTACTCTACAGGAACCTCTTGTTTTATTGTGTTATTTGTTATGGTTTTCTTGCTAAGGGAGATATGCTAAAGTAAAGACCTAGGGGTATATACACTAAATATGCTCTCCAAGACATCGCATCTCGTGCCTATGTATCTTGTCTAAAAGAATCAGAGCATTCGTAGTTCCCCTCAATAAGCGTAAACAAGGTTTGTTGATTAGTTTAGGAGAAGAGACAAGTCATCATCCTAAGGGAAAACTCAACTTAAACCACCACAAACACGTGGAAGATGGATCTTTGCTTCACATTAAGAGAAAGGCTCTGACTCGGATATCAGATCGACGAGTATGCCACATACCTCTCTCAAGTGGAAAAGAGTCTACAACTTCTCAGCTATGTCATGGGGTAGGAGATTTACATCATAACTAGGGATGACTCATGCCTAATTCTCTCATGGGAGAAGAAAGGAGACTAACTGTAAGTTGTCTAAGTTAAACATCCTAAGGGAAACTATCCTAAGGGAAACTATCCTAAAGAAACTATCCTAAGGGAAAATGTCTTAAAAGGATCAAGCTAAGAAATGAGAAGTCTAAACTATCTTAGAAGGTGACTTAAGAGTCAACAAAGCAACTTTCCTTTGGAAGAAGGAACAACTACTTGTAAAACAAGTGTTGGAAAAGGGGAGTCTCAAAGTGAAGATGA
This sequence comes from Lathyrus tuberosus, assembly GCA_022829125.1. Classification (NCBI taxonomy): domain Eukaryota; kingdom Viridiplantae; phylum Streptophyta; class Magnoliopsida; order Fabales; family Fabaceae; genus Lathyrus; species Lathyrus tuberosus. Next base: position 798,231 of record JALAZF010000414.1, on the reverse strand, counting down.
AATAAGAGTCAATGGACCAAGGCCAAAGATCAAAAGAGATGACATATCATGATAGGCATCAATTATATAACACCATGTCCAACATGTAAAAATATTCATGAATGAAACCAAACAAACACCAAACCATCAAGCAAACTTGCCACAAGTTTCACCATTCAAAGACAAATGAAAAAGAGAGTTCAACAAGAAACTTATGACTCATAAACCAAGAGGGAAGTAGCATTAACAACTCATGAATCTCATATTCAACACCAACATGTCAAAATAAACATCAACATGGATCACATTTAAGCATGAGCAAGATTGTATGCAAATGGCCAGTCAAAACATCATGGAATGGTTCAAACAAAACAAATCATGCATAAATGATCAAATGAACAAACAAGTGCACCTTTGAAACATGAAGTCAGAAATGAAACATGCTTTTCAAACCATGAACAAACACATACTCAAACCATGTTAACACCTCAAGGAAAGTTCCCAAGAAACTAGGTCAAAATTAGCACAAACCATGAATAAAGGATGATCATATTAGCATGGTGTTCAAAAAATAGAAAAATGAATGGACAAATCTCAAACTAGGGCTTAAACATATGCGTATACATTAAAATATGTGTGTGTGAAAGGTTATCAAAGGAAAGGCATAAGAACTATCCCAAAACCAATCATCAAGGTGAAACACCAAAGGGATCGAGTACAAATCGAGGGCCATTAATGAGCAAATAGAAATCATGTCAAACAAACTTATTCAAGGTCAGAAACCACACCACAATCACCCTTAATGTGTGTACCAAAACACTCTAAAAGACCAGCACAAGAAACAATTGGAAAAGACCTTAAATAAGGCAAGAGTTCAACACTAGGTCAAAAACAACACTTTGAATCATAAAATCAAAAATAATTATCAAAATAAAATAAAAATGAAATTAAAAATTATAGAAATTAAATAAGACATTAAAATACAATCATGAACTTTTTTGAGATTTTTTGACAAAAGAAAATATTTTTAATAAAAGAAAATCAAACGAAAAAAGAAAAGAAAAGAAAAGAAAGAAAATAGAAATGAGGGGGTGCAACAGTAAAACATTTGAACTGAAAAACCAATAGCACGTGCAGTGGGCCAAGGACAAGAGGTTGCAAAAAGTAAATATTTCTAAGCCCATCAAGTCTGAGTCCAGGATGACTTTGACTATCCCTTGGGCCTGTAAGGTGGGACTCAAAGAATCTGGTCCTTCTGATTTTGATCAAACGCACCACAAATGAAGCAAGTTGGACCATTAATTTCACTTAAAAATAAACATTCAAGAATATAGGTCATGATCTATGGTTCACGAAAGTGCCAAATCCCAACACACACAGCAAAGCCACTGAACTCATTAATCCAGTCAACAGAGCTGGACAACACACATGTGACAAATGGACAATCAAAGAGTCAAGGGAGAACACCTCAACAATGCAGGGGACGTCGAAGCTAGGGCTCCGGTCGTCTTCCCCGACGATCTCACTGGAGCTCAAGATTCAAAGGTGATGAAATAATGAAATAAAGGCATGGTCTTGCTCGGTTTCTCACATAGAGTACGAATACGAGCTTTGTTTTCATTTTTAAAAGCTTTAAGAAGGTGAAATCAGTGCTCAAAGTTATACCACTCAAACTGGCACCAACAGAAACCAGAACAACATCCTTTCTAACACGATCTGTATCATCTCAAGGACCCAAAAATGCAAAGCATTGAGCTAATGAACATGTAAAATGCAGGGGAAAAGGAAGAGAAAGATTACCAAATGTGAAGCTTCAAGGAATGTTGTTCCATGTGCAAGCAAGCCTTTGAATCTCTCCTTTAGCTTCTAAATCAACTCAGAAGGGCATTGAGAACAAAGGAATGGAAATAATAACTCTCAATACTTTGGTTCGAATGAGTAGGATTTTTTGAAAAAAAAAAGAGAATGAGACTTAGGGTTTTGTGGTTGCTGATGATCCTCTAGGGTTTCACTTCTTTTTTCTGCTTAAATATGGAGACTTAGAGTGGTTATAACCTCTATTACTAAGGTTTAACCTTGTGGTGAAAATTTGAAAAAAAGTATGGAAAATAGAGGGAGGACTTGGCTTGTACAAGCATGGTTGGTGGGAAGGTTTGTCATGTTGTGTAGAGAGCTTAGAGCATGTTCAGAGCAGGCTGGTGGGAAGAGGTCCCTTGCTAAGCTACTTTGTAAAGTTGCCCTTTAAGCGAAAGGATTAAAAATGTGGCAAAAAGCATAAGATCATGTTTAGCTAGATATGGTAATTCTTGGGATGGTATTTTGAGTGAAAAGCAACATCCTATGCGTGTGAAATTTGGAGGATAGAATTGCTGCATGGAACTTGAACATGTGCATGGCAAATGTGACATGAAAACATGTGACCAAAAGCATTCATGAAGCTCACCTTGGATGTCCATAACTCATTCAATTTGGCATCAAATCAAGAGATCTTTGGTTCATAGTAAAGTTCATGGATCATAGAACAATTATTGTTTGAAAATCAAGTTGAAATAACCTTTAGAAAGTGATGAAAGAAAACCTTGAAATCTTGTCCAAAAGTGTCACCAAGAGAAGAACTTAGAAAAATTCTAAGTCATGGGAATTGGCATGTTTGTGACACTAACTTTGGATCATTGTAACTTGGTGAATATTTGTCCAAATTAGGAGTTCTAATAATGGATGGAAAGCTTGGAAATAACTCTACAATTTTCCTGTCCAAGGAAAATCGAGATAAGGCTGGTATCATGATGAAAAAAGCCTTGGAAGATTGGTCCATAAAATTGCCAAAACTTGTCAAGTGAAAAACCTATCTTGGTGACTTCATAACTTGAGTTGTATACATCCAATGGAGGAGTTCTAGTACTCAAAAGAAAGATAGAAGAACACTTTACAACTTTCATGACCAAAGGAAATTGAAATGAGGCTTGGATCATGGTGAAAAGTGTCTTGGAAGATTGGTTCCTCATGTTGAGATTCCATACTTAGAAAAATTTCTAAGTACAAAATTTCACATCTTTTTTTTTCAACTTAAAGCCCCCATATCTTGAAATCCATGAATCTCTTGAACACTTTTCTTTCTTCAAACTCGAATTACATTGTGTCCTCTTCAATTTGATAGCTAATTTTATCCATTTGAATCAAAGATGAAGAAGTTATGGATGTTACAAAATGGCTACAAATTGAGATTCACACACTTAGAAACTTCTCTTCCAAAACCCTAATCCTTAAAACTTCTTGATCCTATGCTTCCTCTTGATTTCATTTGATCCAAACTCACAACCACACTTAAGATGATATTTCATGCTCATGGTTGACCTCAAATCTTGAGTTTGACTTTGTCTTGAAGAAACCCTAACTCTTGATTAGGTACCAATGAAACCCTGAGGGGCTCAATGTGAGGCCATCTTGTGCTTGTTTCTTTGATGGGAATGAGTCTCTTATGTGTGTGAGAACTTGCTTGGTTAATGATGTCCTCAAGATTTGACTGGCTAAATCCTTGAGGTCTTTTGGAGCAATCCCTAATTCAAAAGTGAACAGAACAAAGCAAAGCAAAGCAACAAAAATGATTAGCTATGCATGAAATGCTTGACCTAAAGAGATGGGATCTTAGGGTTAAAAATTAGGGTGTGACAGATGCCCCTATTTAAGCTTCTTCTATCCGGAGATATAAGGATTAAAATCTTCGTCTCGACGCGATAGGAGAGACTTAAATACAAACATGCACAATTTTTGGCCCTAAGATACCACCAAATGCATATGATATGGTATGAAATGATATGAATGCAAAACAAGGATCTGTGGTGGAAAGGATACCACATGGGAAAGGTTGCAGTTCTATCGGAAAGAAACAAATAACTATTGGGGACAAGATGAACTCAAATATAATGATGGAATAATACATGTAGAGATAATAAACCTCCCCTCGTACCAAGTCTTGGACTGCGGTCTGGTCTTAGTTTCTTCTTTGATCAAGCTCCATTAGCTTAAAAAGGGTAAATAAACCTCCCCTCGTACCGGGTCTTGGACCGTGGACTGGTCTCAGTTTCTTCTTTGATCAAGATCCATTAGCTTGAAAAGGGTAAACAAACCTCCCCTCGTACCGGGTCTTGGACCGCGGACTGGTCCCAGTTTCTTCTTTGATCAAGCTCCATTAGCTTGAAAAGGTTAAACAAACCTCCCCTCGTACCGGGTCTTGGACCGCGGACTGGTCTTAGTTTCTTCTTTGATCAAGCTCCATTATCTTGAAAAGGGTAAACAAACATCTCCTCGTACCGAGTCTTGGACTACGGACTGGTCTCAGTTTCTTCTTTGATTAAGCTCTATTAGCTTGAAAATGATAAACAAACCTCCCCTATACCAGATCTTGGACCGCGGACTGGTCTCAGTTTCTTCTTTGATTAAGCTCCATTAGCTTGAAAAGGATAAACAAACCTTCCCTCATATCGGGTCTTGACCGTGGAATAGTCTCAATTTCTTCTTTGATCAAGCTCCATTAGCTTGAAAAGGGTAAACAAATCTCCCCTCGTACCGGGTCTTGGACCGCAGACTGGTCTCAGTTTCTTCCTGGAATGGTGAATACTTATGGGAGAGTATCTTTAACAGGGAATTGGAACTTCACTGGAGACCTACGACTTCAGCGGGAATCCATAACTTACTGGAGATTTGGGAGTTTCACCGGGGATCTTCAAAAGAGATGCGGGTCGGCTGACTTGTAAACATATCTTCTCAAATAAAGAGAAAGATCATCTGAATCTTCACCAAGCTTCTCGAGGAGATGCCATTTGATGGAAGTCAATTGAGTAGTGGACTCATTGGGAGAACATCATTGGGGAGCAATATTGCCGTAGTTTGAAATTGCATTGAAGAAAATAAAATCCTTGTAACAGGAATTCTCAAATAAAAAGAAATACTTGTAAAGTCTTCAACAAACTTCTCTGGCGGATTTCTGGCGAGATGCCATTTGATGGAGGATAGTTGATAATTTTGATAACTGGATGGGGGATAGACAAACTGTCTTAAAAAGAGACTACCATTTGCCATCCAAATAGAAAACCTAAGACCAAAACAACCTGCTCAAATAAATAGCTGCCATTTGTTGTTTGGGCATAAATTGCTGGAGAAAGATCTTGTCTTCAAGGGTGATCTTCAAGTAGATTCTTCTTGGGGAGACTAAGTGCAAAATAAATGCAAACTCGATCTAGGTTCACAAGCCTAGAGAGATTAAAAAATTGTGATTGTCAGGGACCAAAGTTTAATTCAGGAAATAACTGAAAAGAAACGGTCAAGCAAGACTCTACCCATTGAGTAATGAACTCAACTGGGGCTTATCTTATCCAAAAATGGAAAAGAAAACTAAAGCAACCATCTTCCACGAGGATCAAACTCAGAGGGGAATTAAAAAAAGATGTGCTCTTTCTGCTTAGGGCAGACAACTCTATTGGAAAGAGAGGACAAACCCAGTCACTTGGGGATAAACACGGCCAAAGTGAAAGAACAAACAAACAAACAAACATGCAAAATGCGTAAAAATGCCATGTATCTATATGAATGAATGTATGTCATGTTATGCTTATGCTGACAAAACAGACAAAAAGAAAGAAACTGGAGATGAAATAAACATCTCGACAAGGATACTCGACCAATCTTCGCAATATAGAAGCATCACTGGGGATGAATGGATAGCCTCATATAGAACCAAAGTCCTGCTTCAAGGCTTCAAACTTCTCTGGGGAAAAGGAGAGCACTCCACTTTGGGATGAACATCATGACTTCTCTTAGGGGATTGTCAAGATGAATTTGACTACTCTGTTGGAGATGAGAAAGATCCACTAGGAAAGGATCAAACTCACGTTTGGAGGGACTTCATGGGGGAATCAATATCCACGACGAACTGAAAGAGTCTGAAAGAGAGTTGGAAATGCCATAACTGAGGCCTCATAGGCGATAAAATAAATATCCACTTCTTTGGGGAAGCTCGAATCAATGTTGCAGCTGTCAGAGTTGAGACTTCATGGGGATGAAATAAACATCCACTTCGTTGGGGAAGCTTGAGTTGTAAGAGATTCACTGAGGAGTGAATTAGCGTTCACTTCACTGGGAAGGTTGGAGCCAAGGAAGTTCACCGAGGAATTCTTAGGTCACCAACTGGGGAAATCTTGCATCAAGCCTGCCATAGCTGCTTGAAGCGGAGATATACCGGGGAATTATGATGACCAGTTGTGGTAACTTACTGGGGATCCACTACACCATCTGAAACAGAATCCTTCGGGGACATGGGTGAAGCGAGTTAGAAAGCAACATAGCTCTGCATTTCGAGGTCTGTTATTCTTGGTAAGACCATCATCATCCCTTTTGCGTCCATAAATCAAAGTACAATAAACACATGCATTTAAAAAGTTTTAAATTTTATTTGAAAACTGCTATAAAAAACAAAACACATTTTGCAGAAATAAGAATAACATAGAGATTGTCAATAAATGGAAAAGGCTCAATTTTATTAATGGAATAGTAGTCGGCAAATGGCGCGACTCCATGGATCATTACAAAGTTGGAAAAAATGGTAAATAATGGAAAATGTTACATCAAAACAATATCCATTATCCTCCTAAACCACTCTGAATTTCCTATGATCTGAGCTTTTGATGATCTGACTGATGAATCCGGTGAGAGAAGAATTCTGATAATCCAATCTGATCTGATGTAGTGGACTAGCCTGATCCCTAACTTTTGTCTAGGTTGCCTTTTTAGGTTTTCAACCTAGAAGGATAATTTATTTCTGTTTATGTCTCTAACTTTTTCCTGGACCGCCCTTTCGGGTTTTCAGCCCACCGAGACGCTCATTTTTGCCTAAGCTGCCCTTTCGGGTTTTCAACTTAGCGAGCTGTTCTTTTCATTTTTAGGCATAGTACTTTTTTACTGCATCGACATTCACGGGACGAGTGATTTCCTCTTCATCCATAGTTGCTAACATCAAAGCGCCTCCTGAGAAGACCCTCTTAACAACATACGGTCCATCATAATTGGGAGTCCATTTGCCCCTAGAATCAGTGAGGAAAGATTGGATTTTCTTAAGTAAAAGGTCACCTACTCTGAATTCCCGAGGTTGCACCTTTTTGTCAAAGGCTCTCTTCATCCTCTGTTGGTACAACTGTCCATGGCATAAGGCCGCCGTCCTTTTTTCCTCAATCAAATTGAGCTGGTCATATCTGCTTTGACACCATTCAACCTCTGAGAGTTTCGCCTCCATCAGAACTCGCATGGAAGGAATCTCGACTTCTACTGGGAGTACAGCTTCCATACCGTAAACAAGTGAAAAAGGAGTTGCTCTTGTTGATGTGTGTACCGAAGTACGATTCCCATGTAAAGCAAATGGGAGCATTTTATGCCAATCCTTATAGGTGACAACCATCTTCTGAATGATCTTCTTTATGTTCTTGTTTGCCGCCTCAACTGCCCCGTTCATCTTTGGTCGGTAAGGAGAAGAATTATGATGTTCAATCTTTAACTCTTCACACAACTCCTTCATCATCTTGTTATTCAGATTTGATCCATTATCATTGATGATTTTGGTCGGCACACCATAACGACAGATGATCTGATTCTTGATAAATCTGACCACTACTTGTCTGGTGACATTCTATATGACGCTGCCTCAACCCACTTGGTGAAGTAGTCAATTGCCACCAAGATGAAACGGTGTCCGTTAGACGCTTTCGGTTCGATCATGCCAATCATGTCGATGCCCGACATGGAGAATGGCCACGAAGACGATATCACATTGAGAAGAGTTGGCGGTACATGAATCTTGTCAGCGTAGATTTAGCACTTGTGGCACTTCTTAGCAAACTTGTAACAATTAGATTCCATTGTCATCCAATAATAGCCTGCCCTTAAGAGTTTCTTCGCCATAGCGTGTCCATTGGCATGAGTACCAAAAGACCCTTCATGAATCTCAGTCATTAACGTGCCTGCTTCTCTTTTGTCAACACATCTCAGCAAGACCATGTCAAAATTCCTTTTGTAAAGTACGTTATTGCTCAAGAGAAAATTGCAAGCCAATCTCCTCAATGTCTTTTTATCCTTATTGGAGGCCCCAACCGGGTACTCTTGTCTTCAGAGGAACATCTCAATGTCATGATACCAAGGTTTACCATCAACGGCTTCTTCTATTGAAAACACATAAGCAGGTTTGTCGAGTCGCATAACATGGATGTTAGGACAATTATTCCAATGGTTCACCACAATCATAGATGCCAGAGTTGCCAAAGCGTCAGCCATCCTATTCTCATCACGAGGGATATGATGGAACTCCACCGAGTTGCATAATCTCTGTACGGAAGTAAATGATCTTGGCGAGTTTCCCATTTGTTGAAAAGTATTTTTGGGGGTGTTTTATCGTATCCACAGAGATTGTGTATATTGTCGTCGTTCGCTAGTCAAAAGTGTTTCAAAATTAATAGTAACAAATAGTTTAGTTTTTCGTTTCGTATCGTTTGCATAAAATTTAGAAATTGACGGTAAAAAGATTGTTTTTAGGGTTTTGGTAAAAACATGCCAAGATTAGTGTCCGATAATCCGTTTCGTACGTATCAACTCGATAAAGCGTGTGAACTCGTTAACAATAAATATAACCACATATCCTCCCAACAAATTTCTCTCGAACACTTATTGTGAGATTTATCATATTGATCCTTTGATGATCTCTCACTCAAACTACCAATATGATAACATTCAAGCTTAATATTTATGAACATCAACCTTCAAAACTATCTCTAGCCTTATGATTATTGATGGATTGAAACTTATGTCAAGTTTTAAAACATTTCTCTCGAACATGGATTAAAACAAAATATAAACCATATAAACAAAGTCTTTCCTCTATATTCATGATCAACAAAGTTCACAAACTTACAACCAAGATCAATACATACAAAAGAGAGGATTATCTACCTCTAATCTTGACACTAAAGTGCTTAGCTACCCATAGACATGGTAGCTTGGTTGACAAGTAAGTAGCAAAGCTTTTGGAGCATCAATCTTCAAAGATTCAAGGATTGAAGCATAAAAGTTTTAAAAACTATGAAAAATAGTAACAATGGAGTTTTTCTCCTAAAACAAGCTTCTAGGTTACAAGAGAATATAATGAAAAGTGATGATATGTGCCAAAAAATCTACCAAATGTACTTAAGTACAAGTTCAGCCCAGAAAGCAACGTCGGGCGATCCATTGCAGCGTCGGGCGGTGGCAAAAAGTTAGGCCACGTGATAGCTATGGTGCCAGCTAGACCTCACAAAATATCTTTCAGCGCCGGGCGATGCAATCTCTACGTCGGGCGATCAGTTTTAGGCCGAGCGGAGCCTGAAGAGGCGCAGCAGGGAAAGCTTCTGGATTTTGAGACAAAATGATGCATCCTGTGCCTTAGCAGCGCCGGGCGGTTGAGCCTTCCCGCGCCTTAGCAGTGTCGGGCGGTCCAAGGGGCCTAAAATGCGACACGCGAGCTTTCTATTCTGAGCGCTTCCTTGCGAATCGAGCTGCGATATTTTCACCTAAAATGCTACAAAAATACACAAACACATCAAAATACCTAATATTTATAAAAATGTAAGAATCGCTTAATTAATAAGTCGTTTCCCGATTAAAGCGATTAAAAGAGCTTAAAGGCATCAAAATCAATTATGAAAATAAGCATTTCTTGACACCTAACAAACTCTCCCCAACTTGCATCTTTGTTTGCCCTCAATCAAAGAAATTTTCAAAAAGTCTCAAGAAAAACCTTCAAACACCAAATCGACTGATAACACAAATGGTTCAAACTCGGCAATTAACACGCACAAAGAATTACTTCACACCACATAGCATTCAAACATGAATATGAACAACATCCAAAATGAAAAACTACACAATGCAACAATTAGTACCCTCATGCTCAAATTGAATCACCTACTACACTCAAACACATTATGCACATAACTATCTACACAGGACATAACACACTCGCAAGTAATCGTGTCACAACAAACAAGTTATGCAATCATCTCATGAGTCATAACAAACCATGGAAACAGAGATCACGAAGGGCTTTTAATCGGTTGTGAAATTCTGGTATGAAAAACCCAGATGTCACATAATATGTCGAGACATCTGGTCTGTTATCAAGAACAAATACAAGATATAGACAATTAAAGAAGTTGCTGAAAAGTAAAGTGCACACAAGAATTATTCACCCAGTTCGGTCTAAGAACCTACATCTGGGGGCATACCAAGCCAGGAAGGAAGTTCACTATCAGCAGTATCAATTCATAGACCCTACAATCAACACACCCGTTGATGATCTACTCACTTAATCACTACCCAATGACCCTTCTACCTAAGTCTACCCTAGATAAGAGACTCCATCTCACTTCCAATCATCGCAATGATGTCTAGCAGTCAACACCTCAGCCACTGCATCAACAGCTTAATTTCCAACAACTCTTCAATCACAGAAAAGCAGAAGACACACTTCAAGAAACACAATCATCATTGCTTAAAAGCTCATAGATGATTGACAAATACAACTCAACTAAACAGTCCAACTCTAAGTACAAAACAGTACCAGAGTGGCTCACAATTTCACACATACCCTAATGATCTACATTTTGGACCCGTGCTTATTCTAGGTTACAAGCATTCTATTTATAACTTTTTCCCAACTGGATTTGGGCTTCTAATCACAGCATATCAGCTGCTACAAATCTGTAAAAGATTCTCCTACAAAATAGGTCTTCAATCAAATCCTTCCTAATTTATCTCCATAATTAGAAAGTCATTACTCTTCAATATTCTTCTTGATTCTGATTTGAATCTTCCAAACCTATAAAACAATGCCACATAGGATAACATAATATTCCCATAAACATTCCTCACAGGGCTTGGGCATTAGCCAATCTTAGATTTGATTCACAATTAAAAACAGATTTAAACTTCAAATCTTTTTGCCCTAAAAATAGCAACAAAAAATACTCCACAAAGTAACAGAAAACAATTGCTTCAGAATAATTCTGCTCCATGAATTTCGCATGCAATCACTCAACAAAAACTCACAAGTTGCAAATAACGCGCAACCAATAAAACATAACATTCTTAACAGAATGTTTTGTCAACAGATGTTAAGACATCAGTCTTGACATCATGCACACACTCCTGCAACACTCAGATAAACCACTGCAGAATGTTAGAAACACATATTAAGACATCAAGCATGACATCTTGATGCAACACTTTGTTTTACCAAAATTGATGCCAATTTCAGAACTAACAATCTCCCCCTTTTGCAAATTTTGGCTAAAACAATATCAGCACACATCAGAGATACCGACAGAGAACACATATCAGAGAACCTACAGCAGAAACACAACACACCAGACAACCACATCTAACCCAGAAAATCTAATGCACACATATCATTACTATGTCGACATTACTAAGCCACACTACTCTCCCCCTTTTTAGCCATAATTAGACAAACTCCACAAGGAAACTTCCATAACAACCAGAACAACTAAGCAACATTCAGAACAAATCCATAGAGAAGAGAGTACATTAATACAGACCAAGCACAGAAAGTTCCAAAGGCAAACTCTGAATCATCCAACCAACATACTCAGAACAGAACATTGGGGTAAATGTACACTTATGGTTCAATCCATTGACACACCAGGTCTAAACTGTCATGTTCACCATGAACTTCACCAGTAACACAATGTCACAACATCTTATCTGACATAACACCCTCACCAGAGCCACAAACAATCTTGATAAATAACTGCACTACTTCAACAACAAAAGTTCAACTCCCCCTATCTAAGATACCCAGTGCTCCTTTGCGAGAAGAACACCTTAAATGAATGGAAAACATAAGACTCATCTTCATGTCTTCAAGAGTGCACCCTCTGTTTAACACACCTGCTGAACACATTCATTTAATGCTTGATCCTCAAACAACACTAGTACATTTAACTGACAGAAATTTCTCCTTCAACAAGAAACACCACAAAATCACCAATGATATCCCATGACACATTTATGATCATATAGTAAGAAAGTAACAGGATCACATCCTTGTACTACAACCAACAAACTCTTGGATTGAGACCGAAATCACCATTTATCTCTCTCATCCAGAAACCATCCATACCCTGTACAAATCTACCTTGAATTTTACAGCCATAGACATTCTTGTTCCTTGAGATACAATCCAATTGAATCAGGAAAGCTTCACACAATCATCCACAAGTTCTGAAGCACAAACACACTGCCTTCCACTACACTCTAAGTAAAGTCCTCTTACTTTGAATTAATAATACACACCAAGACAAGTGTGACATCTCCCATCAACAAAGACCCCTACAGAGTTCTTCCAAAAACTGCAGAGAAAAATAAATTCTCCCAGACACAAGCAAAACTATCCTTCATACTCCTCCTCAGAAGCATGTGCGCACATGATTCAAACAATTAGCTTCACATGGCTAGAACCATACATGTCATATTAAGAACACACCAAAACGCCATCCAGCAGCCTAATGTCATAGCATGTTATCTGACATTATATCCTCATAAGAGGCAACCAATCTCCACAAGCTTAATCAGCATGCAAGCTTCACAATATATGCACCTTTGCAGCAAAATCCATAGACAAGTACTCCCCCTGTCATGGATAACCAATGCTCTTGATGGAGATGAACATTTGAGAACCAGAGCTTCCCACATTTGCTGAGCACATTCACATACTGTACTTTCACTCCTGGAGAACACATCCAATTATCCTGACTGGTTTGATACTGCTCACAACCTCCACAACTTCTCAGCTTACTTGAAAGCTTTACTGAGATCCAATCTCTTCAATAGATACTTGCAGTACAGCCAGCCAAAAGTAACTCCCTCTTTGTAGCCACCAATTTGCAAAGCATATCAATACAAGACATAGAATATCCAGAACAGAGCACCTCAGATCTAATTCCTCTGCTAAAAAAACTTTATAATCAGATCACGTCATCTGACACAATTCCTCTGCCATTACATACACTAGTAGTTGTTGATACTAGTGAAGTCTTCAAAAATAGTAGACATGCTTTGCCAGAACATACTACTAAAAACAAGATAAGAATCTCCACATTCTAATCCACATATTCAGAAACACCTCTTCTGACAATAATGCTTGAGCAATCATCTTCTAAATATAACCATCAACAAACATGATGTTACAACAACATTTGGGACATCAGCTTCCCATCACCATTCAAAGGACTCATTGCACATAGAAGTCCTTCAAGAAGCTCCCAATAAAACAGTTCCACAGCAGCTTATTCTGGTTAACATAAACACCTAAACACCATAGAGAGAAATAAACTTGCACACCCTCTCTGAAGCAAAGAATTCAGACTGCAGACTTGCATACTCACACCCAACAAATACTTAGCTCCCGTCAAAGTATTTATCATTAGTCAGATGCACACCCTTATCAGAGGACAGACAAATACTCAGCTTCCGTCAAAGTATTTATCATTATTCAGATAAGACTACCTTCTCACACAAGGTAGGACAATTGGTCTGACATTCTTCTTTCGCACACATCAGGCATCTGCTGATTCTTCTTCATGACAAACCATCATGACAACCATTCATACCACAAAAGCATTCACACAAAAGTATTCACACCACAATAGCATTCCAGATTAGATCAATGTCTTGACCTTTCACTCCATCCTGAGCTAAACAAACTTCCTTGGCTGAGGAAGCAATGAACTGAAATGATGTTTCAACATCAGTTCCGACATCAATCTAAATCACATGGATTTTCCTATGGCTTTGAAGACAGCAACCATAGTAATCCACATACATCTCTTGCAAGGGACACAAAAGGATCAACCATCAGTAGCTGATCAACCTACAAAACCAGATCATACACACATGCAGGAACCTGCATACTCTACATCTCAAGAATCTTCTTCTCAAACTTCTAATGTTCAGACCCCCTGTCTGACTTTGAAATTCTGGTATCAGATATGTGATGTCGAGTGAGATGTCACAACATTAATATCTTCTATATGAACAAGACAATAAAGAAACAACACTTAAAAGCAATAAATAAACACAAAGAATTGTTCACCCAGTTTGGTCTAACAACCTACGTCTGGGGGCTACCAAGCCAGGGAGGAAATTCACTATTAGTAATATTAATTCATAGACTCTACAATCAACATACACGTTGATAATCTACTCACTTAATCACTACCCAGTGACACTTCTACCTAAGACACTCTTAGATATGAGACACCTCTCACTCCTCCTCAATCACAGCAGTGATGAAAACAGAAAATAACAAAGTAGAAGACACACTTCAACGACAATACCTTGATCTTGCTTAAAAGCTTCAATCAAGAACAAACACTCGTGCTTAAAAGCTTAGAGTGGACAACATACAACTAAACTAAAACAGTCCAATTCAAACATCAAAATAGATGAATGAATGGCTCACAATACACAAACGAAAACACAAACCCTAATACTTGACACTCAATACACTATCTCTTGTCTTCGTCCCTTCCAAGTAGGGTTGAGGTTGCTTTAAATAGAAACTTATTCTTGGGCTTGGACTCCTTGAAAATCTCAGATTTGATTCACAATTAAAACTGATTTTATCTTCAAATCTTTTCGCCCTAAAACAGTAACAATATATACTCCACAAATGATTGCATCAGAACAGATCTTCTCCAAGATTTTCGCCTGCAATCTCTCAAACATAACAAAAACGCGCAACCCTAAAACATAACAGACTGAACACAATGTTCTGTCAACAGATGTTAAGACATCAGTCTTGACATCATGCACAAACCTGCAACCCTAAGTAACACACCACAAGCAGAATGTTAGCAACACATGTTAAGACATCAGACATGACATCTTGAACTAACACATTATTTTACCAAAATTGCAGCCAATAACAGAACTAACAATTCGACGTGTAAGATATCCAGCATCTGATGTTCGTACAACAGTATCTATAACCCCTTTACAGGCTCCGTAGCAAGAAATTATATATTCTGTTAAAGACAGCCCTTCACGAAAATTGCTTGGAATGGGTAAATCAATCATTTGTCCTTGTGGATCTGACATTAATCCTCTCATTCCGACTAATTGGTGTACTTGAGATGCATTTCCTCTAGCTCCTGAAAAAGACATTATATGGACTGGATTAAAGGGGCCAGTCATCCTAAAATTGGGATTCATTTGTTGTCGCAAATATTCGCTTGTACCATACCATATTTCAATGGATTGGCATAATTTTTCTACTGCATGGGCATTCCCATAATGATTATGTTCACATGGCTAGAACCATACATGTCCTATTAAGAACACACCAAAACGCCATCCAGCAGCCTAATGTCATAGCATGTTATCTGACATTATATCCTTATAAGAGGCAACCAATCTCCACAAGCTTGATCAACATGCAAGCTTCACAATATATGCACCTTTACAGCAAAATCCATAGACAAGTACTCCCCCTGTCATGGATAACCAATGCTCTTGATGGAGATGAACATTTGAGAACCAGATCTTCCCACATTTGCTGAGCATATTCACATACTGTACTTTCACTCCTGGAGAACACATCCAATTATCCTGACTGTTTTGATACTGCTCACAACCTCCACAACTTCTCAGCTTACTTGAAAGCTTTACTGAGATCCAATCTCTTCAATAGATACTTGCAGTACAGCCAGCCAAAAGTAACTCCCTCTTTGTAGCCACTAGTTTGCAAAGCATATCAATACAAGACATAGAACATCCAGAACAGAGCACCTCAGATCTAATTCCTCTGCCAAAAAAACTTTCTAATCATATCACGTCATCTGGCACAATTCCTCTGCCATTACATCCACTAGTAGTTGTTGATACTAGTGAAGTCTTCAAAAATAGTAGACAAGCTTTGCCAGAACATACTACTAAAAACAAGATTAGAATCTCCACATTCTAATCCACATATTCAGAAACACCTCTTCTGACAATAATGCTTGAGCAATCATCTTCTAATTATAACCATAAACAAACATGATGTTACAACATCATTTGGGACATCAGCTTCCCATCACCATGAGAAGGACTCATTGCGCATAGAAGTCCTTCAAGAAGCTCCCAATAAAACACTTCCACAACAGCTTATTCTGGTTAACATAAACACCTAAACACCATAGAGAGAAATAAGCTTGCACACCCTCTCTGAAGCAAAGAATTCAGACTGCATACTTCCATACTCACATCCGACAAATACTTAGCTCCTGTCAAAGTATTTATCATTAGTCAGATGCCCACCCTTATCAGAGGACAGACAAATACTCAGCTCCCGTCAAAGTATTTATCATTATTCAGATAAGACTACCTTCTCACATAAGGTAGGACAATTGGTCTGACATTCTTCTTTCGTACACATCAGGCATCTGCTGATTCTTCTTCATGACAAACCATCATGACTACCATTCATACCACAAAAGCATTCACACAAAAGCATTTAAACCGCAATAGCATTCCAGATTAGATCAGTGTCTTAACCTTTCACTCCATCCTGGGCTAAACAAACTTTCTTGGCTGAGGAAGCAATGAACTGAAATGATGTTTCAACATCAGTTCCGACATCAATCTAAATCACATGTATTTTACTATGGCTTTGAAGACAGTAACCATAGTAATCCACATACATCTATTGCAAGGGACACAAGAGGATCAACCATCAGTAGTTGATCAACCTTCAAAACCAGATCATACACACATGCAGGAACCTGCATACTCTACATCTCAAGAATCTTCTTCTCAAACTTCTAATGTTCAGACCCCCTGTCTGACTTTGAGATGTTGGATGCCATCCTTCTGCACCTAAAGAGGAGATTCCCTCTAACAGGTTTAAGGATGCTCTTAAATCCTTGCAAAAAAATGTTCCATTATGTGAGGACACCACATAACTAAACTCCAGCTTAAGAAGAAACTTCTCATGCAAATACCAGGGAACCATAATCCTTTGGTCCCAAAAAAAACACCAACTCCTCCTTGCTCCAAACACAAATCTGAAATGCTCATCCTAGAAGGTTTGGATGACATT
This sequence comes from Lathyrus tuberosus, assembly GCA_022829125.1. Taxonomy (NCBI): domain Eukaryota; kingdom Viridiplantae; phylum Streptophyta; class Magnoliopsida; order Fabales; family Fabaceae; genus Lathyrus; species Lathyrus tuberosus. The sequence continues at coordinate 781,079 of JALAZF010000414.1, read as the reverse complement.
CCAACAATGAAGACACCAGTCAACCAGTTAGGTTAATACACATCCTCTAAGCACAGCCCTTTGAGTTTCTCTTCCACTAGAACAAGAGTTCCATGCTCTCATAGACTTGATAGTGATATCAAGTTTGAGTAAACAACCTCCATCCTGTTTATGATAAACACTACCAGACATATTGAGAAAACTAAATTCTCAATACAAAGATGTCAAGACATTATGTCTGATATTTCTTCTAGTTCTTCCAACATCAGATGAATGACTCCCCCTTATTAACTGCTAAGAACTCTTGAGGGAATTATTCATTCTCCCCTCCAATAGTTGCACATCCTATGGTTGGCTCAAAAGAGGTTTCTAATGCTCACACACTCACAAGGTGACTTGAAGTGTTTTTTGGAAAATTGGTTCTACTCATACTACTCAAAAATGCCTTGATCACTTCTAAGTTTCCATAATTCAAACAACAAGTAAGATTAAACATAAAACGCTTGAGTTAAACAACGATTACTCGAATAACTCTAAACTTGTGAACAACAAAGACCACTCACATATTTGGTTAAGTCATAAATGATTCAACATGAACATGATATTACCAACTAATGCATTGACAAAAATTTTCAAAAAGTACCAAATTCATATTAACAAAAAAATGCTACAAAATATTTGTCATTCTTTATTGTGCCTCTTGCCAATATTAGTATCATCGCCACATGCCACAAGCAAAAGAGGCTTCTCAAACAATTCTTGAGTAACTAAAAACTTAATTTCCTCACACTCAAAGGCAAACCAAAAATGACTAAATTATTTGCACAACACAAAACAGAATTTAAACCAATCAAAATAATAAAAACAAATAGAAATTTAAACTAACAACAATGTTTATCATAAACCTGGTGTGCCCACACTATTTTCAAAATTTTTGCCAAAAACGACATACAATATCCAAACCACGTCGGAGCGTCAAAATAGTGTCCAAAGCGCACTTTCACAACATAATTCTTCCAATTCTACTACATAATTATAAAATCCAGAAATTTAAAAACTGAAAATTAAAGCAAAACAGAAAATAAAACTTCACTTTGGAGCTTGCATCAAAACAGTCCCTCAATCAAACATATCGTCAATGTCTTCATCCACACCATCATCATCGTAATCGTCATCGTCCTCAGCATTATCATCAGCATCAACACCAGCTTCGGTGCTTGCCCCCTCCGGAAAGAATGGGCGCCTGTCCCCAGGCCAATTAGCATAAGCATCGTACCACTTCCTTGTAGGAAAGGGAGTGAACTCTGCCGGATGAGTCTGATAATGATAAATCTGCTGCATACACTCAAAATTAAACTGGTTAGACCTGTGAAGCGACTCACCCATATCCCAAGTATAGTTGAATGCCTCTTTAATGTCGAAAATGGATGAGTCAGTATCTTCCACCGGTTCACTTCTTCGGCCTCTTGAGCTATTACTAACTTCAGCTGCTTTTTTCTTCTGCCTCTCCTCCTTAGGCTTACAAAAATGATCCAAATAATCATCATTAACAAGAAATTTCAGCTTCTCGTTCACCACACCCGGAATGAGGATATTTGTCTGATAGATCAAGGCTTGAACCAAGCAAGGAAAAATAATTGGAGCATCATCATGAACTCCTGGCCTCCACGTGTTTTCAACAAAATTTTTCATCTCATTTGCAATTATCTGCGCGACGTCCACTTCCTTGTCCTCCATGATGTAGTACATGAGAAGTCCAACATAAAGAGGGATGGAAGACCGATGAAACCTCGGCCTCACGTTATAACACAACAAAAGAAGGATGGCTTGAGCCTCCGGGGTCATGTGCTTGCGGCTGTACTTGATTGGTTCCCTCTTAGCATTTAAATCCACTTTAAATCCCGGTTTCAGAATTGTTTTGGCAACCAATTTGTGATCATGGGCCTTTTTGGATAGCTTCACAAAGTCATCTATTTGAAGACTTCCCAAGGCACTCGGATTTCCCAAAAGCTTGTTAATCTCATCCCGGTTGAAACAGATTTCTCGACCCCTTACGTAAGTCTTAAATCGATAGAATTCTCCCTCAGTTTGCAGCGCATTTGCATAGAATTCTCTTATCAGCTGATAGCACACACGGTCAGCCGAGTTTATTAGGATACCCCACTTATTTTTCTCAAAGATGGCTTGAACCCTTCTGTAATCGCCCTCAAGGTTTATCACAAATCACTTTTCCGAAAGAACAGTTCTGCCCTCAGGGGATTTGATCCTAACCTCATGATCCGCAGATAAAAAGCGGTGGCTGTCAAACTCAACTGAAGCATTTGAAGTAGTGGTAGTGCTCTTTTGCTTCTTCTTGGAAGTGTGCTGCGGTGCAAAACGGCTAGACATCTGCACAGAACCAAAAGAAAACAGTCCAGCACAGTAATATACAATATTAGCACGTACAAAACACTTAAAAGCGAAACAAAACAGAAAAAAATTCCAAATTGGACAAAACGGGGTTGCCGCCTCTACGTCGCCCGGCGAAGCAAGAGCGCTGCTGCGCCTCTCTGCTGCCAGGCGGAGCTTGTGAGACCAGAAAAAAATTGTTTAAACCAGGTTTGTTTTTCCAAACACTTTCTTCTTCAAACCCACAACCAATTAACAACATTTATGCCAGTATCACGAATCAAAACATGCAAGTTGAAGAAGAACAAAAATCTAACATTTACCTAAATCTAACAATCAACACACAAACCTAACCACATATTGTCTAATGAAGCATGATGAAGAAAAGAAGGACAGAAATTAAAGCTAGAACAATATGCATTACCTTGAGTTTGGGAGAGTTCTGTAATGAGAGAGAGTGAGAGAGCAAAGAGTGAGAGAGAAAGCCTTAGGGTTTTGACAAAGAGAAGAATGAGGGAAAAGTTCCTACACTTTCTCTTAAGTTCTTTTAAAAAAATAGGGACAATTTTGGAATAACTCCCATTTGGAGTCACTTATCCACTAATTATTCTGAAAATGTTTCAAATCCCCCCTATCTCTCTCGCCTGGCCACTCAGAGGCGAAGCCTCTTTTTAATTCACGCACTGCCGGGTGCTCCAAACCCTCCGTCGGGCGCTCTACACCAGATAACAGGTTTTCCTGCTATGGTGGTTCAAACTAGTATTATGCTTTCTCTTGGCTCAACTCAACTCAATTCATGCAAAACTCTCAAAATCACTCAAAAGGCAACGCAAACATAAAAATAATAAAAAGGCGAGAAATACTTACAATGTTGGGGTGCCTCCCAACAAGCGCTTGTTTAATGTCGGCTAAGCTCGCCGGTCCAAGATGATTCAAAGATCATCAAGAAACACACTACAATTCTCTCGGTCAAATTCTCCTCAAAGATATACTTTCAACCGTTGGCCATTTACTGCCAAATTCTCTTTCTTTTTCAAGTCCTCAATGACTATTGCACCATAGTGCTTGGCATCCTTGACAAAAAATGGTCCAGACCATTTGGACTTTAATTTTTCTGGAAACAATTTCAGACGGGAATTGAATAAAAGCACCATCAGGTCAACACGAAATTCCTTCTGCGAAACCTTTTTATCATGATATCCTTTCACTTTTTCCTTATATATCTTGCTTGAGTGGTAAGCGTTATTGCGCATTTCTTCCAATTCATGCAACTGAACTTTCCTTTTTTCACCGGCCAAACTCGGATCAAAATTCAACATTTTCAAAGCCCAAAGAGCCTTGTGCTCCAATTCAATGGGTAAATGGCATGACTTGCCATAAACCATTTGAAAAGGAGTTAGACCGATTAACGCTTTGTAAGCGGTGCGATACGCCCACAAAGCCTCATCTAATTTTTGTGACCAATCTTTCCGTGAGCTCGACACGGTTTTCTCTAAAATTCTTTTGACCTCTCTATTAGACACTTCTGCTTGACCATTTTTCTGTGGGGGGTACGGAGTTGCAACTTTTTGCTTTACACCGTAATGCTCTAAAACCTTTTCGAGCGGTGCATTGCAAAAATGCAAACCTCCGGCACTAATTAACACACGAGGGGTGCCAAAACGGGAGAACATGTTTTTCTTTAAAAATTTTATCACCGTCTTGCCATCAGCCCTCGGTGACGCAATTGCTTCCACCCATTTGGAAACATAGTCAACCGCAACTAAAATATACTCGTTTGAAAAAGATGGTGGGAATGGTCCGACAAAATCAATACCCCAACAATCGAATACCTCGACTTCCAAAATTGTGTGCAAGGGCATTTCATTTATTTTTCCAATTCCACCACTTCTTTGGCATGTATCACAATTTTTTTGCATGGAGGTTGCATCTTTAAATAATGTTGGCCAATAAAAGCCTGATTGGAGAACTTTAGTTGCCGTTCTAAAACCATTGTAATGCCCTCCATAAGGCGAGTTGTGATAATGCCAAAGGATACTTTTGGCTTCATCAAGAGTGGCACACCTCCTTAACAAATTGTCACCTCCTAATTTAAACAAGTATGACTCATTCCAAACATAGAAATTAGCATATGAGAGGAATTTTCGTCTTTGATTCCAAGTTAGGTCCTCTGATATAAAACTGGTGTCTTTGTGGTTAGCGAAATCTGCAAATCACGGCCTAAATTGTACTCGAAAAAGTTTTTCATTCAGAAATTCTTCACGGACCTCATTCTCACGGTGAGTTACCTCTACATTGACCAACCTAGACAAATGGTCTGCTACCAAGTTTTCTGACCCTTTCTTGTCACGAATTTCCAAATCAAACTCTTGTAACAAGAGGATCCACCAGATTAATCTTTGTTACGAATCCGGCTTGGTAAGCAGATATTTAATTGCCGAGTGGTTAGTGTAGACTACCACCTTTGAGCCAATCAGATAAGACCGAAATTTCTCAAGAGCGTAAACAATAGCGAGTAATTCTTTTTCTGTGGTGGCATAGTTAACTTGTGCCTCGTTAAGAACTTTACTCGCATAATGACTAGCATGAAAATTTTGGCCTTTCTTTGCCCAAACACCGTACCACCGGCATAATCGCTAGCATCACACATTAATTCAAAATTTAAAGTCCAATTTGGAGCAACGATTATGGGTGCGGTGATGAGTTTCTCTTTTTAAAATTTTAAAGGCATTTAAACATTCATCATCAAAGGAGAAGGGCTTATCTTTGTTGAGTAGATTACTCAATGGGCTTGCAACTTTGGAGAAGTCTTTGATAAATCGCCGATAAAAGCCAGCATGGCCAAGAAAACTCCGGATGCCTTTGACATTGGTTGGAGGAGGCAACTTCTCGATCACTTCAATTTTTGCTTGATCCACTTCAAGGACTTTAGAGGAGACTTTGTGGCCAAGCACAATCCCCTCTGTTACCATGAAGTTGCACTTATCCCAGTTCAATACCAAGTTTGTTTCAACACACCGTTCAAGAATGACCTCCAAATTTCTCAAACAAAGATCAAACGATGCTCCGAAAATGGAGAAGTCGTCCATGAATACCTCCATTTTTTTTAATAAGGTCGGAGAAATTGCTTGAACACATCATTGAAATGTTGTCGGTACGTTGCACAAGCCAAATGGCATCTTTCAGTAAGCAAAAATCCCAAAAAGACATGTGAATGTCGTCTTCTCATGGTCTTCCGGGTCAACTGAAATTTGGTTATAACCGGAGTAACCATCCAAAAAGCAATAGAATTGTTGGCCTGACAATCTTTCTAACATTTGATCCATAAACGAGAGTGGAAAATAGTATTTTCTTGTAGCGATGTTTAGCCTCCTTAATCTATGCACATTCTCCAACCCGTCACAGTTCTTGTCAGGATTAATTCATTTTTCTCATTTCGTATAACGGTCATTCCTCCATTCTTAGGAACCACTTGAACAGGACTCACCCATGGACTATCGGATATCGGGTAAATCATACCGGCATCCAATAGCTTAACAACCTCTTTTCTCACCACTTCCTTCATAGTTGGATTTAAAAAGCGTTGTGGTTGGGCTATCGCTTTGAAGTCCTCTTCCATCAAGATTTTATGCATGCAATAAGCCGGACTAATTCCCTTTAAATTTTAAAGAACCCAACCTAAAGCTTCTTGAGTTTTCTTCAAAACTTGAATCAAACGGTCCTCCTCTTTGTCGATCAAGATGTTACTAATGACAACCCGTTTGTTACAACCGTCATCAAGGAACACATATTTCAAATTAGAAGGTAACACCTTCAATTCAAGTTGAGACTTCTCCGGTTTGTTACAACCGTCATCAAGGAACACATATTTCAAATTAGAAGGTAACACCTTCAATTCAAGTTGAGACTTCTCATCACTCACCTCTTTCTTTAACACTTCCTCATCATATTCCCATGGTTGCAACTCCTCTAAATATTCAAGTTCCTTCAAACATTCTTCAAGTACCGTTTCTTCTTCATCGAAAAATACTTCAAATGAATCATCAAGAGCTCTTTCCAAAGGAGATATTATATGAACTTGCTTTGACACTTCCTCTATGGCTTCTTCCATTGAATCAACACGAAAACTATCATGTTTATCTTGAGAATGCTTCATTGCTTCAAAGAGATTAAAACTCACTTCTTCATTTTGAACTCTTACTTTCATAAGACCGTTATCAACATCAATCATCATACGGGCGGTCTTCATGAAAGGACGTCCAAGTATTAATGGAGCATCCTCGTCTTCCTCCATATTAATAACAACAAAGTCAACCGAAAAGAAGAACTTATCAACTTTAACCAAGACATCTTGAGCCATTCCCTGAGGATGAGTTGTGGACTTGTCGGCCAATTGTAACGTCATCCGAATTGCCTTCATTTCAATGTTTCCAAGCCTCTTCACAATGGATAATGGAATTAAGTTTATGCTTCAGCCCAAATCAATTAAGCCCTTTCCAACATAGACATCACCAATGGTTACCGGCAAAGTAACACGCCCCGGGTCGACTTCTTTCCTTGGTAGAGTTCTTTGAATTATAGCACTACAACTAGCATCAAGGACAATTATTTCCGGTTCTGAATATCTTCATTTTTTTGTAAGTATATCTTTCATGAACTTAGCATATTTCGACATTTGTTCAAGTGCTTCGGCAAACGGAATGTTGATTTGCAATTGTTTGAAAATGTCCATGAAACGAGCGTAATGTCGTTCATTGTCTTTCTTTTTGGGTACATGAGGGTAAGGTAAGTTTTTTATCAGAATTGGATTCACTATCTCCTTCCCTTTTTTCACTCTTCTTTTCTTTTCTTCTATCTTCTCTTTTTCAAGGTTATCTTTTTCAACTAACTTCTCATTTTCTTTTTCAACTTCTTCCTTATCATTATTTTCGACTACAACATCATAAACTTTTTCTTCCTCCTCAACCTCCTCAACTATCACATCATCATTTTTCTCATTTTTTTCTCCTTCTCCCAACTCTCTCCCACTTCTAGTAACAATAGCTTTACAATGCTCCTTTGGGTTGTTTTGAGTATTGGCGGAGAAAGACGGTCCCGCTTGTTGCTCGGCCACTTGTTTTGTAAGTTGCCCAACTTGATTCTCGAGATTTTTAATGGATGCTTCATTTAACTTTTGATTCGTCATGGACATTTGAATGAATTGGTTAAGAGTTTCTTCAAGCTTGGAACTCCCACCTTGAGGTTGATAAGGATTTTGTCGATTTTGTTGATATCCTTGATTTTGATAATTTCCTCTTGGTTGTTGATTTTGGTACCCTTGTTGATAAGGTTGTTGTTGCCTTTGATAACCTTGTTGTTGATTTGGAATGTTCATGTAGTTCATTTCTTCTTCAATTGGAGGACATGGAGGACAATAGCTGGTTGGGTGATCACCTTTACAAAGCTCACAAACCAATACTTGCACATTTTGTTCGGCAACTCATGCATCTCTTTAATCTGTTAAGGTAGCTTCGACATTTGTTGCGTGAGCAACTCCACTTGTTGTGATAACAATTTGTTTTGTGCAAGAATTGCATCATTAGTACCCAACTCAAGCACTCCCGCTTTCTTTTGCGAAGGGCCACGGTTATGGTTCCCTTGATGGTCATTTAGAGCCATCCGGTCAATGATAGAAATAGCAGCCTCAGTGCTTTTAGCCATTAACGATCCACCAGCGGTGGCATCCAACAATGTTTTATGCACCAATTAAAGACCTGTAGCACCCCAAAATTTGCTCTCTTACTTTAGTATTAACTGGCTTGTGTTTCATTTCATTTTTTGCATTATCATGTGTGCATATCATTGGTTCTTAGCATGGGGTCAAGGTGCCTGAGGCAGTTCAAGAGGAGAAGGTGTTCTTCAAAAGGGTCAAGTTCCATACCATTTATCAGGAATCAAGGGTTGGTACAAAGTTACTAAATATGGAAATGACCTATAATTTGAAGGTTTCCATTCTGGGTAAGTTCTTACACTACATTCAGCTTGACTTTTCATCATCAAGGAAGCTTCAAATGAATTTTTCTCAAACATGAAAGTTAAATATCTTTTTCTCCCCTTTCCAATAAGTACTAGATGGTCTCCATATCATTTGTGAAACTCAAGTTATGATCCAAAGAAGGCAAAGTGGTTTTTAGGGTTTTCTCATGGTTCCATTTTCACAACTTTTGCATTTTGGGACATAGTGACCTATATTTGGTTCCATTGCTTCATGTCACATTCTAACATCAAAGTACATTCCTTAAGGATCCTTTTTGACCTTTGAACCAAGAGATTTTATGACTTGTACATCACTTATTTCACATTATGCAAAATTGCAAGATCATTGAAAACTCATGAACCAAGACATCTCAAGGCCCAAATTCCATATAGGTGTGATTAGCAATTGTAATATAAGTGATCCATCATAGAATGCTTGGGTGTACATGCATGGAGGAGGGTGTATTTCACATTATGCAAATTTCCAAAATCACTCTAAACTCATTAAGTGAGGAATTAACAAGGCCCAAATGCCAATCAGTGGATTAACCTAATATATTTAAGCTAACTCATGCACTGGTTAGAAGAGGACGTGATTTTGAGGAGAACAAAACTTTCAACCCTAATCCTTCATTGCTTCGAATCTCACAATCCACAAGAGTTTTTCCAAAACTTCTTTCACAATCTGAACCCTTGGGATCCATAGAGCACGAAGCAACCATCATTTGAAGCTAACAGCAAGGACACTTATTGCATAATCTCAGGTTAGTGCATTTTTTCATGGTCTTAGAACTCAGTTTTTTGGTGCGTATAATGATGTGTGGCCTTCACTGAGTTTGGACGTTTAGATTGTTTGTATAATGAGTTTCAAAGTTTTAAACCATAATTTATTTCGTTCGATTTGCTCTTTGTGTTGATTGTTTGTGAAAAATAATGTGATTTTCTTGATCCTCATGTTTTTCTAATCAAAATAGTGTACTTATATGTGTTTTCTGGGGATTTTGGGGGTGATGGTAACCGGAGATGCGGACCGGAGCTAGGGCTCTGGCGTCTGGTTCTTTTTCCGGCCGGCTAGGGTTTCAATGAGGAAGATGAAATCACGACCGTCTATTACTTTGATCCCACGGTCCACAGCTTGCCACGTCGTTTAAAATTTTGTTTTATGTCATTAGTTGTGTGTGTGTCCATCCATGTTAATTACCATGCACCTCCCATCTGGACCTCTCATCTTGTTTTTGACGATCCATTCGCATACGTTGATATGATCTGATGGCCTATACAATGCCAGCACATTAATGAATGGTGCGTTCCTCACGTGTTCTTTTATTTTAATTCTGGGTAATTGTGTGTGTGCGTGTGTATGTTTATTATGGTGTATTGCTTAATCTGGAGCGTCTATCATAAGTACTTGTATTTTGGTTGACTAAATCTGATGCGTTAGATGGATCCAAGGGCTCTTGTGAGTCAACTGGGTTGGCTGAGTCTTTGTATTCCCCTTTTTTATTTTGCTGCTTTATTTGGTGATCTGGGCCTTCTATTCACACCCCTCCACTTAAGCCCATTGTAGTTTCCAACGTGAACCAGTTGCTATTCATACCCCCATGCATATTTCAATTCCTTTTATTTTATTTTATTGCATTATTTTCTATTTTAATTCTTAAAAATAGATACTTGCATTAAAAAATTACAAGAAAATTCATGAATCACATTTAGCATTTTATAAAATTTTCTCAAATTTTATTTTATCATTTTATTTTATTTTTAGCATCCGAATTAATTATTTGAATAATTTCTTTTTGAATTTGTTTCATTTTGCGCACATTGCATTGTAGAATTTATTTCTCATCATCCATAAAACATTTTGAACTTATTCTTCTTGCATTGTTTCATCAACATATTGAATGTCATTAAAATATTTTTCTCTCATTTTTAAAACTTTTTAATATTGCATTTTAGTCCTCCTCTTTTGCATGTTAGTTCATAATTCTCATTTGACTTTGCATAATTGTTTGAGTGACCTATCTTGGGAATTTTAGCATGGGCTATTGACATGTTGTTTGTCACTGGTTGAGATGTTTTGATAATTAATTTGGTAATTTCTGAAGTTGTTTTTCCAATTGTTTGATTGCTCTTTGTTTGAGGTCTTCCTTTATGCACATCCTTGATCATGTCTGAGTACTTGTTTGAGAAGGCACTTGTGCCATCATTTGGGTTTGCTTCTTTGACTTCATAATTCATGTCTAGGTCATCCACATTCTGTCTTGGTTGAGTTTCATTTGGTTTATAATCATTTCTCTTTGGTTTGTGATTTGTTTGGGTTTCATTTGTCTTATAGTTACTTATGTCTGTTTTGTACTAACCTTTTATGCAGGAGCTGAGGTAAGTTACTTGAGGGTGTGGATAGTTATCCATGCCTACCCTCACTCTTTATCTCTCTCATCTTTTCTTTTCTTTAGGCTTAGGTTGTTGTCAAACCTCCCATTAGGGCCACCTTTGCATGATAACATTAGGACTAAATTCCATAGGATAGTCTCCCTCCAAACTTCCCCTTAGGGCCATCTTTGCATGATAACATTAGGATAGATTTCCCCCTTAGTGTTTTTCTTTTCTTTTGAGTCCCTCTTCTCATCTCATAACAGCTCTAAGATACTTAATAAGGTCAACTTGCCTTGCACACGAGCCTTAAACATAGGAAATGAAGATTGAGGGCCCCCCTTCTCTCTTCTAGAGTGTTGAGCATACGTCCCATTGGGGACGACCATGCGACGCATTCGTTCCCGTGTCATAGACTTTGGTTCAAGGTGAATTATGAACTAACTCAACTCACTTCTGTCCTAAAAAATACAAACAAACTTCAAACATTTTTATCCTGCGAGATTGTCAAACTAAAGGCTATTTTCAAAAAGGGCACATTACTTTCCGTCTGAGTCGCAAACAGGCATCGACCCTAACTACCGGACGCGAACTTAACGTCGCTCATAAAAAACACAAAAAGAACTTGGTCCGAACTACGTTGACTCTGAATTCCCCATTGCACAAAGGGGGTACGTAGGCCTAGGACATCGACGTCTTACCGAGTCTGTCTTTGTTTTCCCCTTCCCCGTTTTAGTACAGCCATAGATGTTAGGATAACTCACCCTTAGAATAGATAACAAATGTGGATCCCATCGAGTACGATGGACGCGTGGGGTGCTAACACCTTCCCCTCGCGTAACCGACTCCCGAACCCAAGCTATGGTTGCGATGACCATTCCTTTCCCTCTTCCTCAGGTTTATGCGGTGTTCCCTTTCCCTCTCTTGGGATAAATATACATTGCTGGCGAATCTGTGTTCCGCGCCACTTTCGCATTTGTACCTGGATGAAAATCGTTGGAGCGACAGTTGGCGACTCTGCTGGGGACTCTGGTTGACCTATGCTGGTCCATCCCCTTTAGCGAGTCTATCCTAGCGCTTGCTTGTCTTTGTTCTCTTTGGGTGTTTTTGTTTTTTGTTTTGCTTTATTTGTTGTATTTTATTTTTACCGCATTTTCTGCATTGCATATTATTATCATCTGCTGCACTGTTCTTCTGTTTGGTGGGTTGGGGGTTCTGAGAGATAAGCCCAATACCCAGGCTTGAGTGTATACGTAGGATTAGCGTGGAAAGTAGTGTGACTTGTGTGGCATTTGGCCAGACGTAGTATACATGAAAACTCCGCATCCAGACGAGGTTTTCTTTGGTAATGTTCTATCCTGCGCATTGGTGTAGATGATTGAATGTAACTTGCAAAACTGTCGACTCTGGCGGCCATTCCCGAGAACTCAGTAACGGCACTCCTCCCGAGACGTGATAATGGCAGACCAGAAATGGCAAACCCATTACACATGTCGATCCGAGGACCCAATGCTGGGAACTTGCTATAGGGTTTCCTTTTGGGAAAGAATCAGTGGAAGCACTCCTCGATTGGCGTTAGTACTGTACCCCGAGGGATGAATGTACTATTGCTTCTCGACCTCAGTGCCGAAACTGAGGACTTGCCATAGGATGTTTTCTTTTGAGGGGAATCAGTTGAGGCCACCTCGATTGGTGATGATGCCAAACCAGAAATGGTGAATGTATCATCATTTCTCGACCTGAGAGCCCGTGATATTGAGGATCCTCGGCTTTCTAGTACCCACACGTGAGAGGGCAGGGTGTTTACAGGTTTGCAGGTAACCTTGACCTTCAACATACCCGGTTTTCTGGTCAGCAGATTTATCAGTGTGGTATTATGGTTATTCCGGTATTCAGGGTATTTGGGCAGATATTTGAGATGGTTTAGTTGGTACAGTGCAGCAGTGTCCAGTCTGTGTGGCATCCTTGACCCCATGTGTGCATTTGCATCATCATTTTACATCCCAACATGTTTATTCATTTGTAGGATTGCATCCTAACTTTGATTCTGGTTTTTGAAATTAAACTGGAATCAAGGGGTGGATCGCCCTGCGAATTTTTAAACATGTTCATTTGCATTCGCATATCCATAATCATCTTGCATAGCAGGTGTTTATCTCTGGCGTTCTTACTTGGTTCTCCTCCGCAATATAGGATTGCAGATCAACACATTCACCGGTATTCTACCAGACCAAATCAGAAAAGACTCATGGATCAACTACAAGCTGAGATGACTGAGATGCGGACTCGCATGAACCAATTCACGGATTTAATGCAAGGGGTTGCTCAGGGCCAAGAGCAGTTAAGAACTTTTGTCCAACCACTAATTGCAAGGATTAATGACGAAGTTGTCCTTCAGGAGGAGTCCATACTGGTGTTACTGGTACTAATGTTCAGAATGGCCCTCCGGGCGGAGGTATTCCTGTTTCTGGTGTTGTGATCCCTCCGGGCGGGGCTGAAAATGTTGGGGGAGGTGGTATTGGTGTCTGTGCTATTCATGGCCGCCAGTTTGATGATATTCAAGATGATGCATTCTCTGTGCCAGGTGGGGATGCTGGTTCCCAGATTGAAACTGATCAGAGATTCAGGTTGATTGAGGAACAACTAAGGGGTGTTGTAAATCAGGATTCTGTGGGTATGGATTCGGAGGATTTGGGGCTGGTTCCAGGCGTCGTTATCCCGCGCAAGTTTCAGACTCCTACCTTCAAAAAGTACAATGGTATGACTTGCCCAAGGACCCACGTCAGGGCATACACGAGTAAAATGGCTGCTCACGCAAAGAACGAAAAGTTGATGATGCATTGCTTTCAGGATAGCCTATCTGGGGCATCCCTGAAATAGTATATGCAGCTAGAGAGGAAAGACGTTCGTAGTTGGAGAGATCTGGTGGGGGCATTTATCAAACACTATCAGTACAACACCGACATGGCTCCCAATCGTACACAGCTGCAGAATATGTCTCAAAAGAGCAATGAAAGCTTTAGAGAGTACGCCCAGAGGTGGCGTGAATTGGCTTCCCGAGTTCAACCTCCGATGTTGGAAAGAGAGCTCATTGATATGTTCATGGATACGCTTCAGGGGCATTATTATGAGAAATTGGTTGGATGTTTGTCCGCTGGATTTTCAGGTCTTATATTGGCAAGAGAAAGAGTTGAAAATGGCATCAAAACGGGAAAGATTCAAAGTGCTGCTGAAGATGCAAAGAAACCTTATGATGGGTCCTCCAAGAGAAAGGAAGGAGAAGCTAGTGCTGTGTATATTCCTCATGTTGTTCAACGGCCTGTTCAGCATCAGTGACCTTATGCTCCTCAGCAACAGAGACAAAAAAGACCACGAAGGCCTGCGAGAAGTTTCGATCCACTCCCTATTTCTCACAGTGATGTTCTTGCCCGTCTACTTGAAAGTTCTCTGGTTCAACTAAGGGATGCCAAGCCTGTTCCTGACCCTATTCCTCCTGATTATGATCTGGATTCCAGATGTGAATATCACTCAGACACACTGGGTCATTCAATTGAGAATTGCAACGTGTTCAAGCACAAGGTGCAAGACCTGGTAGACTCAGAGATCATTGCATTCACTGAAGATGATATGTACATCAATTGAAGCCGCCTTTCTCAAGTGAGTGCTCAGTCTGCAAATACGTCCAGACAGAATCAAGCTTCCTCGGCAATGGCAATCTTCAGCTTCTTTACTGCATTTTCATTTGTAGTTTTTCATTTCTTGTTAAAGCATTGTATGAATGTAAGACTTGTTTGTTTTTAATGATGATATTAATGCAATGAATATGTTTTCTTGAAGTAATTCTTTTTCATTCGTATGATATTTTTGTGCATTGCAATACCAATTTTCTTGCTTAAACTCTTTGAGGGAGGATGATGAAGTAAAAACGCAAAATATTTGGTTGTATGCTTTCAGATAAAACCCTGTTGAGGAGGTACAGGCATTGTTTCAAATTCCTAAACACTGGAGATATAAGGGAGATAGACCCTCGTTACCCCCTTTGAGCCTTGAAGTAGGAGTTTCTTTCGTACAAAAAAAAACCTCATACTTAACCTAGGGGCAGGGTAGGCGTCAGTTAGTTTGACCAAGCGTTCAAATTTCAAGGAGAATGTGCATCTGAGGATCCATTACCTTCTATCCCACCGTCAAGAGGTCAAGAGATGTGAAACCACAATGGTTATCCATCAACAATCAAGGAGTGAGGCAGTCATAACCCTTTCAAGCAAGTAAGATAACCAGTGTCACACGCTTTGTTCAAGAAAGGAAATAAAAAAAAATAAGAAAGCCCGCTAAGTCGAAACTTGAAAATAAGCGACTTAGGCAAAAGTTAGGGCATCCCGCTGGACTTCAAAATCGAAAAACGCAAAAGAGTCAGTCCAGGCAAAAATTAGGGATCAAAAAGCAAAAGAAAGAAAAAGCGAAAAGCATTACAAGAGAAAATCCTCGATAAGAACAAATTTGTGTGATTACAGACACAAAAGATAAAAAGGGATGACTGTCACTCCAAAACCTCCTTAGGTGTCAAACCATTAGTTGCGTAGGTCCCTTAAAGATCGTAAACCTTTTGAGAGATGAGCGTTTGTGTCAGAGTAACTGAACATAGGACTGGAGAACATCACGAAGAGTGGGTGAGCGCCGATAAATTTGGTGCCATAAATCCTTTGTTCTGAAACCGTGAGCCAGGCCACGTTACAACCCTTAAAAGTCCTAATTGAAACAGGGTTTATTCTAAAGGCGTACTTCAACAGGATAACGTTCCTGACTCCTATAAGTTGTGCTAATAAAATTTATTGGTATTGCATATGCGCATTGTTTTGCCATTCAAAAATCAAGGTCGCATCCCAGCTAGTGATTCGTTCGCAAGGCTCGGCGACGCATTTTCAATAAAAACTTCAAGGTTAACGTGTTTGTTGCATTAGAATTGCCATTCTCATGATAAACTTGTTCTGCCTATATACATGTGCCTAAGCATCAAGGAAGCTTGCACAGTGAACGTCAGTCAAGAAGCTTGATCCTGCCAAGTTGGGATGCTTGAAAATTCCGAAGGACAGTCATATCAAGGGGCATGCTGCCAAGAGACTCAGTGTAGAGTGGGCTCTTCCCAGTAAGTCATGGTTAAGATATAGCCAATCTGGGGAAGTCACGTCGAGAAATCTCTCCGAAATTCAGTTATTCTGGGGCATTCATTCTAAGATCAGGGGCAAAGTCACTTCAAAGCTCATATTGAGGCAGGCCAACCCTAGAGCATGAGAAGTTGTCCTCTCCAGAAGACGGTTAATCAGAAGCACCTCTTCAAGGTTCAAAATACTAAAGAAGAGTATTTTAAGTCATTTTAAGTCTTCTCGAGGCAAATCCCTTCTAAGATCATGCAGTCTGGGGCAGTTACGTCGAGATCCGATAAATCTCTCTGAGAGTTTGAAGACCATGGGGCAGTGTGAATGCCCGGTCCTCTGTGAAATCCTCTTGAGATAAGTTCTCCCATTAGACCTTGTGGTTTGGGTCAAGTCAGGAAGGAACCGTCGTTCACTCTTGATGATCAGTATGCAGTGATCAGCAGAAACTTGAAGTACTGAGTCTCTCCCTCAGCAAAGATCCAGAAGGTATCCTTCTAGCGAGGTGTTGGAAGTGATATTTTTCCCCAAGCAGAGGGTCATCCTCAAATCGAAAAGGGTTCTTTAGAAAGATTCCTTATCCCCAGCAGTGCAGGTGGATTCCTAATTCTCAGCAGGGTAAGACGATGGAATATGTTCAAGCAGGTTGAAGACAGTGAGAAGTCAGAGTATTCTCTTCCTCAAAATTCAGATTCGGTGTTTCCCCGCAAGTCAAAGTCCAATGGTTATTGGCAGTCTCAGCAGTTCAAAGTCCAATCTTCATTGGCATCTCCTCGACAGAGTTTGCAATTCAGCTTATAGTTCCCCTACAGAGTTTGCATCACCAGTAGTTATTGGTGGTACAGTTGGTTATCTCCCCACGAGAGATCAGATATTGGTGATCCCTTCTTCAGTGAAGTCTGCTTGTTCTATTCTGCGCATTCCATGGTGGAGTGTCCTCTCGTCCTTGCATGTAGTAATCATCATTGCATTGCATCCTCAAAACACGTAGCATTTCCATTTCGTATGGAGCATTACGCCATAGAAAGAAAATTCAAACATGCATCGAAGCATAAGCCAAATTTGGTACCTTGTGCGAAAGCCCAGATCAACCCTCAATCAAAACAGTGATTCCAATCCTCCAAAGAGAGCTCTAACCTCAGAGTTGACGCCCTTTTTTTTACGAACCTCAGAGTTGACGCCCTTCCCCAACTGCAAAGTTGTCGTATACCTTTTCTCGACCTTAGAGTTGACGAAATATCCTTCCTTCCCCAACTTCAAAGTTGTCGTATACCTTTTCTCGACCTCAGAGTTGATGAAATGTCCTTTCTTCCCCAACTTCAAAGTTGTCGTATAACTTTTCTCGACCTCAGTGTTGATGAAATTTCCTTTCTTCCCCAACTTCAAAGTTGTCGTATGCCTTTTCTCGACCTCAGAGTTGATGAAATATCCTTTCTTCCCCAACTTCAAAGTTGTCGTATGCCTTTTCTCGACCTCAGAGTTGATGAAATATCCTTCCTTCCCCAACTTCAAAGTTGTCGTATACCTTTTCTTAACCTCAGAGTTGATGAAATATCCTTTCTTCCCCAACTTCAAAGTTGTCGTATACCTTTCCTCAACCTCAGAGTTGATGAAATATCCTTTCTTCCCCAACTTCAAAGTTGTCGTACACCTTTTCTCAACCTCAGAGTTGAGGAAATGTCCTTTCTTCCCCAACTTCAAAGTTGTCGTATGCCTTTTCCCGACCTCAGAGTTGATGAAATGTCCTTTCTTCCCCAACTTCAAAGTTGTCGTATGCCTTTTCTCGACCTCAGAGTTGATGAAATATCCTTCCTTCCCCAACTTCAAAGTTGTCGTATACCTTTTCTCAACCTTAGAGTTGATGAAATATCCTTTCTTCCCCAACTTCAAAGTTGTCGTATACCTTTTCTCAACCTCAGAGTTTATGAAATATCCTTTCTTCCCCAACTTCAAAGTTGTCGTATACCTTTTCTCAACCTCAGAGTTGATGAAATATCCTTTCTTCCCCAACTTCAAATTTGTCGTATACCTTTTCTCGACCTCAGAGTTGATGAAATGTCCTTTCTTCCCCAACTTCAAAGTTGTCGCCTACCTTTTCTCGACCTCAGAGTTGATGAAATGTCCTTTCTTCCCCAACTTCAAAGATGTCGTATACCTTTTCTCAACCTCAGAGTTGATGAAATATCCTTTCTTCCCCAACTTCAAAGTTGTCGTATGCCTTTTCTCGAACTCAGAGTTGATGAAATATCCTTCCTTCCCCAACTTCAAAGTTGTCGTATACCTTTTCTCAATCTCAGAGTTGATGAAATATCCTTTCTTCCCCAACTTCAAAGTTTTCGTATACCTTTTCTCAACCTCAGAGTTGATGAAATATCCTTTCTTCCCCAACTTCAAAGTTGTCGTATGCCTTTTCTCGACCTCAGAGTTGATGAAATATCCTTCCTTCCCCAACTTCAAAGTTGTCATATACCTTTTCTCAACCTCAGAGTTGATGAAATATCCTTTCTTCCCCAACTTCAAAGTTGTCGTATACCTTTTCTCAACCTCAGAGTTGATGAAATATCCTTTCTTCCCCAACTTTAAAATTGTCGTATGCCTTTTCTCGACCTCAGAGTTGATGAAATATCCTTTCTTCCCCAACTTCAAAATTGTCGTATGCCTTTTCTCGACCTCAGAGTTGATGAAATATCCTTTCTTCCCCAACTTCAAAGTTGTCGTATGCCTTTTCTCGACCTCAGAGTTGATGAAATATCCTTCCTTCCCCAACTTCAAAGTTGTCGTATACCTTTTCTCAACCTCAGAGTTGATGAAATATCCTTTCTTCCCCAGCTTCAAAGTTTTCGTATACCTTTTCCCGACCTCAGAGTTGAGGAAATGTCCTTTCTTCCCCAACTTCAAAGTTGTCGTATGCCTTTTCTCGACCTCAGAGTTGATGAAATATCCTTCCTTCCCCAACTTCAAAGTTGTCGTATACCTTTTCTCAACCTCAGAGTTGATGAAATATCCTTTCTTCCCCAACTTCAAAGTTGTCGTACACCTTTTCTCAACCTCAGAGTTGATGAAATATCCTTTCTTCCCCAACTTCAAAGTTGTCGTATACCTTTTCTCAACCTCAGAGTTGATGAAATATCCTTTCTTCCCCAACTTCAAAGTTGTCGTATACCTTTTCTCGACCTCAGAGTTGATGAAATGTCCTTTCTTCCCCAACTTCAAAGTTGTCGTATACCTTTTCTCGACCTCAGAGTTGATGAAATATCTTTTCTTCCCCAACTTCAAAGTTTTCGAATACCTTTTCCCGACCTCAGAGTTGAGGAAATATCCTTTCTTCCCCAACTTCAAAATTGTCGTATGCCTTTTCTCGACCTCAGAGTTGAGGAAATGTCCTTTCTTCCCCAACTTCAAAGTTGTCGTATGCCTTTTCTCGACCTCAGAGTTGATGAAATATCCTTTCTTCCCCAACTTCAAAGTTGTCGTATACCTTTTCTCAACCTCAGAGTTGATGAAATATCCTTTCTTCCCCAACTTCAAAGTTGTCGTATACCTTTTCTCAACCTCAGAGTTGATGAAATATCCTTTCTTCCCCAACTTCAAAGTTGTCGTACACCTTTTCTCAACCTCAGAGTTGAGGAAATGTCCTTTCTTCCCCAACTTCAAAGTTGTCGTATGCCTTTTCCCGACCTCAGAGTTGATGAAATGTCCTTTCTTCCCCAACTTCAAAGTTGTCGTATGCCTTTTCTCGACCTCAGAGTTAATGAAATATCCTTCCTTCCCCAACTTCAAAGTTGTCGTATACCTTTTCTCAACCTTAGAGTTGATGATATATCCTTTCTTCCCCAACTTCAAAGTTGTCGTATACCTTTTCTCAACCTCAGAGTTTATGAAATATCCTTTCTTCCCCAACTTCAAAGTTGTCGTATACCTTTTCTCAACCTCAGAGTTGATGAAATATCCTTTCTTCCCCAACTTCAAATTTGTCGTATACCTTTTCTCGACCTCAGAGTTGATGAAATGTCCTTTCTTCCCCAACTTCAAAGTTGTCGTCTACCTTTTCTCGACCTCAGAGTTGATGAAATGTCCTTTCTTCCCCAACTTCAAAGATGTCGTATACCTTTTCTCAACCTCAGAGTTGATGAAATATCCTTTCTTCCCCAACTTCAAAGTTGTCGTATGCCTTTTCTCGAACTCAGAGTTGATGAAATATCCTTCCTTCCCCAACTTCAAAGTTGTCGTATACCTTTTCTCAATCTCAGAATTGATGAAATATCCTTTCTTCCCCAACTTCAAAGTTTTCGTATACCTTTTCTCAACCTCAGAGTTGATGAAATATCCTTTCTTCCCCAACTTCAAAGTTGTCGTATGCCTTTTCTCGACCTCAGAGTTGATGAAATATCCTTCCTTCCCCAACTTCAAAGTTGTCATATACCTTTTCTCAACCTCAGAGTTGATGAAATATCCTTTCTTCCCCAACTTCAAAGTTGTCGTATACCTTTTCTCAACCTCAGAGTTGATGAAATATCCTTTCTTCCACAACTTTAAAATTGTCGTATGCCTTTTCTCGACCTCAGAGTTGATGAAATATCCTTTCTTCCCCAACTTCAAAATTGTCGTATGCCTTTTCTCGACCTCAGAGTTGATGAAATATCCTTTCTTCCCCAACTTCAAAGTTGTCGTATGCCTTTTCTCGACCTCAGAGTTGATGAAATATCCTTCCTTCCCCAACTTCAAAGTTGTCGTATACCTTTTCTCAACCTCAGAGTTGATGAAATATCCTTTCTTCCCCAGCTTCAAAGTTTTCGTATACCTTTTCCCGACCTCAGAGTTGAGGAAATGTCCTTTCTTCCCCAACTTCAAAGTTGTCGTATGCCTTTTCTCGACCTCAGAGTTGATGAAATATCCTTCCTTCCCCAACTTCAAAGTTGTCGTATACCTTTTCTCAACCTCAGAGTTGATGAAATATCCTTTCTTCCCCAACTTCAAAGTTGTCGTATACCTTTTCTCAACCTCAGAGTTGATGAAATATCCTTTCTTCCCCAACTTCAAAGTTGTCGTATACCTTTTCTCAACCTCAGAGTTGATGAAATATCCTTTCTTCCCCAACTTCAAAGTTGTCGTATACCTTTTCTCGACCTCAGAGTTGATGAAATGTCCTTTCTTCCCCAACTTCAAAGTTGTCGTATACCTTTTCTCGACCTCAGAGTTGATGAAATATCTTTTCTTCCCCAACTTCAAAGTTTTCGAATACCTTTTCCCGACCTCAGAGTTGAGGAAATATCCTTTCTTCCCCAACTTCAAAATTGTCGTATGCCTTTTCTCGACCTCAGAGTTGAGGAAATGTCCTTTCTTCCCCAACTTCAAAGTTGTCGTATGCCTTTTCTCGACCTCAGAGTTGATGAAATATCCTTTCTTCCCCAACTTCAAAGTTGTCGTATACCTTTTCTCAACCTCAGAGTTGATGAAATATCCTTTCTTCCCCAACTTCAAAGTTGTCGTATACCTTTTCTCAACCTCAGAGTTGATGAAATATCCTTTCTTCCCCAACTTCAAAGTTGTCGTACACCTTTTCTCAACCTCAGAGTTGAGGAAATGTCCTTTCTTCCCCAACTTCAAAGTTGTCGTATGCCTTTTCCCGACCTCAGAGTTGATGAAATGTCCTTTCTTCCCCAACTTCAAAGTTGTCGTATGCCTTTTCTCGACCTCAGAGTTGATGAAATATCCTTCCTTCCCCAACTTCAAAGTTGTCGTATACCTTTTCTCAACCTTAGAGTTGATGATATATCCTTTCTTCCCCAACTTCAAAGTTGTCGTATACCTTTTCTCAACCTCAGAGTTTATGAAATATCCTTTCTTCCCCGACTTCAAAGTTGTCGTATACCTTTTCTCAACCTCAGAGTTGATGAAATATCCTTTCTTCCCCAACTTCAAATTTGTCGTATACCTTTTCTCGACCTCAGAGTTGATGAAATGTCCTTTCTTCCCCAACTTCAAAGTTGTCGTATACCTTTTCTCAACCTCAGAGTTTATGAAATATCCTTTCTTCCCCAACTTCAAAGTTGTCGTATACCTTTTCTCAACCTCAGAGTTGATGAAATATCCTTTCTTCCCCAACTTCAAATTTGTCGTATACCTTTTCTCGACCTCAGAGTTGATGAAATGTCCTTTCTTCCCCAACTTCAAAGTTGTCGTCTACCTTTTCTCGACCTCAGAGTTGATGAAATGTCCTTTCTTCCCCAACTTCAAAGATGTCGTATACCTTTTCTCAACCTCAGAGTTGATGAAATATCCTTTCTTCCCCAACTTCAAAGTTGTCGTATGCCTTTTCTCGAACTCAGAGTTGATGAAATATCCTTCCTTCCCCAACTTCAAAGTTGTCGTATACCTTTTCTCAATCTCAGAATTGATGAAATATCCTTTCTTCCCCAACTTCAAAGTTTTCGTATACCTTTTCTCAACCTCAGAGTTGATGAAATATCCTTTCTTCCCCAACTTCAAAGTTGTCGTATGCCTTTTCTCGACCTCAGAGTTGATGAAATATCCTTCCTTCCCCAACTTCAAAGTTGTCATATACCTTTTCTCAACCTCAGAGTTGATGAAATATCCTTTCTTCCCCAACTTCAAAGTTGTCGTATACCTTTTCTCAACCTCAGAGTTGATGAAATATCCTTTCTTCCCCAACTTTAAAATTGTCGTATGCCTTTTCTCGACCTCAGAGTTGATGAAATATCCTTTCTTCCCCAACTTCAAAATTGTCGTATGCCTTTTCTCGACCTCAGAGTTGATGAAATATCCTTTCTTCCCCAACTTCAAAGTTGTCGTATGCCTTTTCTCGACCTCAGAGTTGATGAAATATCCTTCCTTCCCCAACTTCAAAGTTGTCGTATACCTTTTCTCAACCTCAGAGTTGATGAAATATCCTTTCTTCCCCAGCTTCAAAGTTTTCGTATACCTTTTCCCGACCTCAGAGTTGAGGAAATGTCCTTTCTTCCCCAACTTCAAAGTTGTCGTATGCCTTTTCTCGACCTCAGAGTTGATGAAATATCCTTCCTTCCCCAACTTCAAAGTTGTCGTATACCTTTTCTCAACCTCAGAGTTGATGAAATATCCTTTCTTCCCCAACTTCAAAGTTGTCGTATACCTTTTCTCAACCTCAGAGTTGATGAAATATCCTTTCTTCCCCAACTTCAAAGTTGTCGTATACCTTTTCTCAACCTCAGAGTTGATGAAATATCCTTTCTTCCCCAACTTCAAAGTTGTCGTATACCTTTTCTCAACCTCAGAGTTGATGAAATGTCCTTTCTTCCCCAACTTCAAAGTTGTCGTATACCTTTTCTCGACCTCAGAGTTGATGAAATATCTTTTCTTCCCCAACTTCAAAGTTTTCGAATACCTTTTCCCGACCTCAGAGTTGAGGAAATATCCTTTCTTCCCCAACTTCAAAATTGTCGTATGCCTTTTCTCGACCTCAGAGTTGAGGAAATGTCCTTTCTTCCCCAACTTCAAAGTTGTCGTATGCCTTTTCTCGACCTCAGAGTTGATGAAATATCCTTTCTTCCCCAACTTCAAAGTTGTCGTATACCTTTTCTCAACCTCAGAGTTGATGAAATATCCTTTCTTCCCCAACTTCAAAGTTGTCGTATACCTTTTCTCAACCTCAGAGTTGATGAAATATCCTTTCTTCCCCAACTTCAAAGTTGTCGTACACCTTTTCTCAACCTCAGAGTTGAGGAAATGTCCTTTCTTCCCCAACTTCAAAGTTGTCGTATGCCTTTTCCCGACCTCAGAGTTGATGAAATGTCCTTTCTTCCCCAACTTCAAAGTTGTCGTATGCCTTTTCTCGACCTCAGAGTTGATGAAATATCCTTCCTTCCCCAACTTCAAAGTTGTCGTATACCTTTTCTCAACCTTAGAGTTGATGATATATCCTTTCTTCCCCAACTTCAAAGTTGTCGTATACCTTTTCTCAACCTCAGAGTTTATGAAATATCCTTTCTTCCCCAACTTCAAAGTTGTCGTATACCTTTTCTCAACCTCAGAGTTGATGAAATATCCTTTCTTCCCCAACTTCAAATTTGTCGTATACCTTTTCTCGACCTCAGAGTTGATGAAATGTCCTTTCTTCCCCAACTTCAAAGTTGTCGTCTACCTTTTCTCGACCTCAGAGTTGATGAAATGTCCTTTCTTCCCCAACTTCAAAGATGTCGTATACCTTTTCTCAACCTCAGAGTTGATGAAATATCCTTTCTTCCCCAACTTCAAAGTTGTCGTATACCTTTTCTCAACCTCAGAGTTGATGAAATATCCTTTCTTCCCCAACTTCAAAGTTGTCGTATACCTTTTCTCAACCTCAGAGTTGATGAAATATCCTTTCTTCCCCAAATTCAAAGTTGTCGTATACCTTTTCTCGACCTCAGAGTTGATGAAATGTCCTTTCTTCCCCAACTTCAAAGTTGTCGTATACCTTTTCTCGACCTCAGAGTTGATGAAATGTCCTTTCTTCCCCAACTTCAAAGTTGTCGTATGCCTTTTCTCGACCTCAGAGTTGATGAAATATCCTTTCTTCCCCAACTTCAAAATTGTCGTATGCCTTTTCTCGACCTCAGAGTTGATGAAATATCCTTTCTTCCCCAACTTCAAAGTTGTCGTATGCCTTTTCTCGACCTCAGAGTTGATGAAATATCCTTTCTTCCCCAACTTCAAAGTTGTCGTATGCCTTTTCTCGACCTCAGAGTTGATGAAATATCCTTCCTTCCCCAACTTCAATGTTGTCGTATACCTTTTCTCAACCTCAGAGTTGATGAAATATCCTTTCTTCCCCAACTTCAAAGTTGTCGTATACCTCTTCTCAACCTCAGAGTTGATGAAATATCCTTTCTTCCCCAACTTCAAAATTGTCGTATGCCTTTTCTCGACCTCAGAGTTGATGAAATATCCTTTCTTCCCCAACTTCAAAGTTGTCGTATACCTTTTCTCAACCTCAGAGTTGATGAAATATCCTTTCTTCCCCAAATTCAAAGTTGTCGTATACCTTTTCTCAACCTCAGAGTTGATGAAATATCCTTTCTTCCCCAAATTCAAAGTTGTCGTATACCTTTTCTCAACCTCAGAGTTGATGAAATATCCTTTCTTCCCCAACTTCAAAGTTGTCGTATACCTTTTCTCGACCTCAGAGTTGATGAAATGTCCTTTCTTCCCCAACTTCAAAGTTGTCGTATGCCTTTTCTCGACCTCAGAGTTGATGAAATATCCTTTCTTCCCCAACTTCAAAATTGTCGTATGCCTTTTCTCGACCTCAGAGTTGATGAAATATCCTTCCTTCCCCAACTTCAAAGTTGTCGTATACCTTTTCTCCACCTTAGAGTTGATGAAATATCCTTTCTTCCCCAACTTCAAAGTTGTCGTATACCTTTTCTCAACCTCAGAGTTTATGAAATATCCTTTCTTCCCCAACTTCAAAGTTGTCGTATACCTTTTCTCAACCTCAGAGTTGATGAAATATCCTTTCTTCCCCAACTTCAAATTTGTCGTATACCTTTTCTCGACCTCAGAGTTGATGAAATGTCCTTTCTTCCCCAACTTCAAAGTTGTCGTCTACCTTTTCTCGACCTCAGAGTTGATGAAATGTCCTTTCTTCCCCAACTTCAAAGATGTCGTATACCTTTTCTCAACCTCAGAGTTGATGAAATATCCTTTCTTCCCCAACTTCAAAGTTGTCGTATGCCTTTTCTCGAACTCAGAGTTGATGAAATATCCTTCCTTCCCCAACTTCAAAGTTGTCGTATACCTTTTCTCGAACTCAGAGTTGATGAAATATCCTTTCTTCCCCAACTTCAAAGTTTTCGTATACCTTTTCTCAACCTCAGAGTTGATGAAATATCCTTTCTTCCCCAACTTCAAAGTTGTCGTATGCCTTTTCTCGACCTCAGAGTTGATGAAATATCCTTCCTTCCCCAACTTCAAAGTTGTCATATACCTTTTCTCAACCTCAGAGTTGATGAAATATCCTTTCTTCCCCAACTTCAAAGTTGTCGTATACCTTTTCTCAACCTCAGAGTTGATGAAATATCCTTTCTTCCCCAACTTCAAAATTGTCGTATGCCTTTTCTCGACCTCAGAGTTGATGAAATATCCTTTCTTCCCAAACTTCAAAATTGTCGTATGCCTTTTCTCGACCTCAGAGTTGATGAAATATCCTTTCTTCCCCAACTTCAAAGTTGTCGTATGCCTTTTCTCGACCTCAGAGTTGATGAAATATCCTTCCTTCCCCAACTTCAAAGTTGTCGTATACCTTTTCTCGACCTCAGAGTTGATGAAATATCCTTTCTTCCCCAACTTCAAAGTTTTCGTATACCTTTTCCCGACCTCAGAGTTGAGGAAATGTCCTTTCTTCCCCAACTTCAAAGTTGTCGTATACCTTTTCTCGACCTCAGAGTTGATGAAATATCCTTCCTTCCCCAACTTCAAAGTTGTCGTATACCTTTTCTCAACCTCAGAGTTGATGAAATATCCTTCCTTCCCCAACTTCAAAGTTGTCGTATACCTTTTCTCAACCTCAGAGTTGATGAAATATCCTTTCTTCCCTAACTTCAAAGTTGTCGTATACCTTTTCTCAACCTCAGAGTTGATGAAATATCCTTTCTTCCCCAACTTCAAAGTTGTCGTATACCTTTTCTCGACCTCAGAGTTGATGAAATGTCCTTTCTTCCCCAACTTCAAAGTTGTCGTATACCTTTTCTCGACCTCAGAGTTGATGAAATATCTTTTCTTCCCCAACTTCAAAGTTTTCGAATACCTTTTCCCGACCTCGGAGTTGAGGAAATATCCTTTCTTCCCCAACTTCAAAGTTTTCGAATACCTTTTCCCGACCTCAGAGTTGAGGAAATATCCTTTCTTCCCCAACTTCAAAATTGTCGTATGCCTTTTCTCGACCTCAGAGTTGATGAAATATCCTTTCTTCCCCAACTTCAAAGTTGTCGTATACCTTTTCTCAACCTCAGAGTTGATGAAATATCCTTTCTTCCCCAACTTCAAAGTTGTCGTATACCTTTTCTCAACCTCAGAGTTGATGAAATATCCTTCCTTCCCCAACTTCAAAGTTGTCGTATACCTTTTCTCAACCTCAGAGTTGATGAAATATCCTTTCTTCCCCAACTTCAAAGTTGTCGTATACCTTTTCTCAACCTCAGAGTTGATGAAATATCCTTTCTTCCCCAACTTCAAAGTTGTCGTATACCTTTTCTCAACCTCAGAGTTGATGAAATATCCTTTCTTCCCCAACTTCAAAGTTGTCGTATACCTTTTCTCAACCTCAGAGTTGATGAAATATCCTTTCTTCCCCAACTTCAAAGTTGTCGTATACCTTTTCTCGACCTCAGAGTTGATGAAATGTCCTTTCTTTCCCAACTTCAAAGTTGTCGTATACCTTTTCTCGACCTCAGAGTTGATGAAATGTCCTTTCTTCCCCAACTTCAAAGTTGTCGTATGCCTTTTCTCGACCTCAGAGTTGATGAAATATCCTTTCTTCCCCAACTTCAAAATTGTCGTATGCCTTTTCTCGACCTCAGAGTTGATGAAATATCCTTTCTTCCCCAACTTCAAAGTTGTCGTATGCCTTTTCTCGACCTCAGAGTTGATGAAATATCCTTTCTTCCCCAACTTCAAAGTTGTCGTATGCCTTTTCTTGACCTCAGAGTTGATGAAATATCCTTCCTTCCCCAACTTCAAAGTTGTCGTATACCTGTTCTCAACCTCAGAGTTGATGAAATATCCTTTCTTCCCCAACTTCAAAGTTGTCGTATACCTCTTCTCAACCTCAGAGTTGATGAAATATCCTTTCTTCCCCAACTTCAAAATTGTCGTATGCCTTTTCTCGACCTCAGAGTTGATGAAATATCCTTTCTTCCCCAACTTCAAAATTGTCGTATGCCTTTTCTCGACCTCAGAGTTGATGAAATATCCTTTCTTCCCCAACTTCAAAGTTGTCGTATGCCTTTTCTCGACCTCAGAGTTGATGAAATATCCTTCCTTCCCCAACTTCAAAGTTGTCGTATACCTTTTCTCAACCTCAGAGTTGATGAAATATCCTTTCTTCCCCAACTTCAAAGTTGTCGTATACCTTTTCTCAACCTCAGAGTTGATGAAATATCCTTTCTTCCCCAACTTCAAAGTTGTCGTATACCTTTTCTCAACCTCAGAGTTGATGAAATATCCTTTCTTCCCCAACTTCAAAGTTGTCGTATACCTTTTCTCGACCTCAGAGTTGATGAAATGTCCTTTCTTCCCCAACTTCAAAGTTGTCGTATACCTTTTCTCGACCTCAGAGTTGATGAAATATCCTTTCTTCCCCAACTTCAAAGTTGTGGTATGCCTTTTCTCGACCTCAAAGTTGATGAAATATCCTTTCTTCCCCAACTTCAAAGTTGTCGTATGCCTTTACTCGACCTCAGAGTTGATGAAATATCCTTCCTTCCCCAACTTTAAAGTTGTCGTATACCTTTTCTCAATCTCAGAGTTGATGAAATATCCTTTCTTCCCAAATTTCAAAGTTTTCGTATACCTTTTCTCAACCTCAGAGTTGATGAAATCTCCTTTCTTCCCCAACTTCAAAGTTGTCGTATGCCTTCTCTCGACCTCAGAGTTGATGAAATATCCTTGCTTCCCTAACTTCAAAGTTGTCATATGCATTTTCTCAACCTCAGAGTTGATGAAATATCCTTTCTTCCCCAACTTCAAAGTTGTCATATACCTTTTCTCAACCTCAGAGTTGATGAAATATCCTTTCTTCCCCAACTTCAAAGTTGTTGTATGCCTTTTCTCGACCTCAGAGTTGATGAAATATCCTTCCTTCCCCAACTTCAAAGTTGTCGTATACCTTTTCTCAACCTCAGAGTTGATGAAATATCCTTTCTTCCCCAAATTCAAAGTTGTCGTATACCTTTTCTCGACCTCAGAGTTGATGAAATGTCCTTTCTTCCCCAACTTCAAAGTTGTCGTATACCTTTTCTCGACCTCAGAGTTGATGAAATGTCCTTTCTTCCCCAACTTCAAAGTTGTCGTATACCTTTTCTCGACCTCAGAGTTGATGAAATGTCCTTTCTTCCCCAACTTCAAAGTTGTCGTATACCTTTTCTCGACCTCAGAGTTGATGAAATATCCTTTCTTCCCCAACTTCAAAGTTTTCGTATACCTTTTCTCGACCTCAGAGTTGATGAAATATCCTTTCTTCCCCCACTTCAAAATTGTCGTATGCCTTTTCTCGACCTCAGAGTTGATGAAATATCCTTTCTTCCCCAACTTCAAAGTTGTCGTATGCCTTTTCTCGACCTCAGAGTTGATGAAATATCCTTCCTTCCCCAACTTCAAAGTTGTCGTATACCTTTTCTCAACCTCAGAGTTGATGAAATATCCTTTCTTCCCCAACTTCAAAGTTTTCGTATACCTTTTCCCGACCTCAGAGTTGAGGAAATGTCCTTTCTTCCCCAACTTCAAAGTTGTCGTATGCCTTTTCTCGACCTCAGAGTTGATGAAATATCCTTTCTTCCCCAACTTCAAAATTGTCGTATGCCTTATCTCGACCTCAGAGTTGATGAAATATCCTTTCTTCCCCAACTTCAAAGTTGTCGTATGCCTTTACTCGACCTCAGAGTTGATGAAATATCCTTCCTTCCCCAACTTTAAAGTTGTCGTATACCTTTTCTCAATCTCAGAGTTGATGAAATATCCTTTCTTCCCAAATTTCAAAGTTTTCGTATACCTTTTCTCAACCTCAGAGTTGATGAAATCTCCTTTCTTCCCCAAATTCAAAGTTGTCGTATGCCTTCTCTCGACCTCAGAGTTGATGAAATATCCTTGCTTCCCTAACTTCAAAGTTGTCATATGCATTTTCTCAACCTCAGAGTTGATGAAATATCCTTTCTTCCCCAACTTCAAAGTTGTCATATACCTTTTCTCAACCTCAGAGTTGATGAAATATCCTTTCTTCCCCAACTTCAAAGTTGTCGTATACCTTTTCTCGACCTCAGAGTTGATGAAATATCGTTTCTTCCCCAACTTCAAAGTTGTCGTATGCCTTTTCTCGACCTCAGAGTTGATGAAATATCCTTTCTTCCCCAACTTCAAAGTTGTCGTATGCCTTTTCTCGACCTCAGAGTTGATGAAATATCCTTTCTTCCCCAACTTCAAAGTTGTTGTATGCCTTTTCTCGACCTCAGAGTTGATGAAATATCCTTCCTTCCCCAACTTCAAAGTTGTCGTATACCTTTTCTCAACCTCAGAGTTGATGAAATATCCTTTCTTCCCCAAATTCAAAGTTGTCGTATACCTTTTCTCGACCTCAGAGTTGATGAAATGTCCTTTCTTCCCCAACTTCAAAGTTGTCGTATACCTTTTCTCGACCTCAGAGTTGATGAAATGTCCTTTCTTCCCCAACTTCAAAGTTGTCGTATACCTTTTCTCGACCTCAGAGTTGATGAAATGTCCTTTCTTCCCCAACTTCAAAGTTGTCGTATACCTTTTCTCGACCTCAGAGTTGATGAAATATCCTTTCTTCCCCAACTTCAAAGTTTTCGTATACCTTTTCTCGACCTCAGAGTTGATGAAATATCCTTTCTTCCCCCACTTCAAAATTGTCGTATGCCTTTTCTCGACCTCAGAGTTGATGAAATATCCTTTCTTCCCCAACTTCAAAGTTGTCGTATGCCTTTTCTCGACCTCAGAGTTGATGAAATATCCTTCCTTCCCCAACTTCAAAGTTGTCGTATACCTTTTCTCAACCTCAGAGTTGATGAAATATCCTTTCTTCCCCAACTTCAAAGTTTTCGTATACCTTTTCCCGACCTCAGAGTTGAGGAAATGTCCTTTCTTCCCCAACTTCAAAGTTGTCGTATGCCTTTTCTCGACCTCAGAGTTGATGAAATATCCTTTCTTCCCCAACTTCAAAATTGTCGTATGCCTTATCTCGACCTCAGAGTTGATGAAATATCCTTTCTTCCCCAACTTCAAAGTTGTTGTATGCCTTTTCTCGACCTCAGAGTTGATGAAATATCCTTCCTTCCCCAACTTCAAAGTTGTCGTATACCTTTTCTCAATCTCAGAGTTGATCAAATATCCTTTCTTCCCCAACTTCAAAGTTGTCGTATACCTTTTCTCGACCTCAGAGTTGATGAAATGTCCTTTCTTCCCCAACTTCAAAGTTGTCGTATACGTATTCTCGACCTCAGAGTTGATGAAATGTCCTTTCTTCCCTAACTTCAAAGTTGTCGTATACCTTTTCTCAACCTCAGAGTTGATGAAATATCCTTTCTTCCCCAACTTCAAAGTTGTCGTATACCTTTTCTCGACCTCAGAGTTGATGAAATATCCTTTCTTCCCCAACTTCAAAGTTGTCGTATACCTTTTCTCGACCTCAGAGTTGATGAAATCTCCTTTCTTCCCCAACTTCAAAGTTGTCGTATACCTTTTCTCGACCTCAGAGTTGATGAAATATCCTTTCTTCCCCAACTTCAAAGTTGTCGTATGCCTTTTCTCGACCTCAGAGTTGATGAAATATCCTTCCTTCCCCAACTTCAAAGTTGTCGTATACCTTTTCTCAATCTCAGAGTTGATGAAATATCCTTTCTTCCCCCACTTCAAAATTGTCGTATGCCGTTTCTCGACCTCAGAGTTGATGAAATATCCTTTCTTCCCCAACTTCAAAATTGTCGTATGCCTTTTCTCGACCTCAGAGTTGATGAAATATCCTTTCTTCCCCAACTTCAAAGTTGTCGTATGCCTTTTCTCGACCTCAGAGTTGATGAAATATCCTTCCTTCCCCAACTTCAAAGTTGTCGTATACCTTTTCTCAACCTCAGAGTTGATGAAATATCCTTCAAAGTTGATGAAATATCCTTTCTTCCCCAACTTCAAAGTTGTCGTATACCTTTTCTCAACCTCAGAGTTGATGAAATATCCTTTCTTCCCCAACTTCAAAGTTGTCGTATACCTTTTCTCGACCTCAGAGTTGATGAAATATCCTTTCTTCCCCAACTTCAAAGTTGTCGTATACCTTTTCTCGACCTCAGAGTTGATGAAATATCCTTTTTTCCCCAACTTCAAAGTTGTGGTATGCCTTTTCTCGACCTCAAAGTTGATGAAATATCCTTTCTTCCCCAACTTCAAAGTTGTCGTATGCCTTTACTCGACCTCAGAGTTGATGAAATATCCTTCCTTCCCTAACTTTAAAGTTGTCGTATACCTTTTCTCAATCTCAGAGTTGATGAAATATCCTTCCTTCCCAAATTTCAAAGTTTTCGTATACCTTTTCTCAACCTCAGAGTTGATGAAATCTCCTTTCTTCCCCAACTTCAAAGTTGTCGTATGCCTTCTCTCGACCTCAGAGTTGATGAAATATCCTTGCTTCCCTAACTTCAAAGTTGTCATATGCATTTTCTCAACCTCAGAGTTGATGAAATATCCTTTCTTCCCCAACTTCAAAGTTGTCATATACCTTTTCTCAACCTCAGAGTTGATGAAATATCCTTTCTTCCCCAACTTCAAAGTTGTCGTATACCTTTTCTCGACCTCAGAGTTGATGAAATATCGTTTCTTCCCCAACTTCAAAGTTGTCGTATGCCTTTTCTCGACCTCAGAGTTGATGAAATATCCTTTCTTCCCCAACTTCAAAGTTGTCGTATGCCTTTTCTCGACCTCAGAGTTGATGAAATATCCTTCCTTCCCCAACTTCAAAGTTGTCGTATACCTTTTCTCAACCTCAGAGTTGATGAAATATCCTTTCTTCCCCAAATTCAAAGTTGTCGTATACCTTTTCTCGACCTCAGAGTTGATGAAATGTCCTTTCTTCCCCAACTTCAAAGTTGTCGTATACCTTTTCTCGACCTCAGAGTTGATGAAATGTCCTTTCTTCCCCAACTTCAAAGTTGTCGTATACCTTTTCTCGACCTCAGAGTTGATGAAATATCCTTTCTTCCCCAACTTCAAAGTTGTCGTATACCTTTTCTCAACCTCAGAGTTGATGAAATATCCTTTCTTCCCCAACTTCAAAGTTTTCGTATACCTTTTCCTGACCTCAGAGTTGATGAAATGTCCTTTCTTCCCCAACTTCAAAGTTTTCGTATGCCTTTTCTCGACCTCAGAGTTGATGAAATATCCTTTCTTCCCCAACTTCAAAATTGTCGTATGCCTTTTCTCGACCTTAGAGTTGATGAAATATCCTTTCTTCCCCAACTTCAAAGTTGTCGTATGCCTTTTCTCGACCTCAGAGTTGATGAAATATCCTTTCTTCCCCCACTTCAAAATTGTCGTATGCCTTTTCTCGACCTCAGAGTTGATGAAATATCCTTTCTTCCCCAACTTCAAAATTGTCGTATGCCTTATCTCGACCTCAGAGTTGATGAAATATCCTTTCTTCCCCAACTTCAAAGTTGTCGTATGCCTTTACTCGACCTCAGAGTTGATGAAATATCCTTCCTTCCCCAACTTTAAAGTTGTCGTATACCTTTTCTCAATCTCAGAGTTGATGAAATATCCTTCCTTCCCAAATTTCAAAATTTTCGTATACCTTTTCTCAACCTCAGAGTTGATGAAATCTCCTTTCTTCCCCAACTTCAAAGTTGTCGTATGCCTTCTCTCGACCTCAGAGTTGATGAAATATCCTTGCTTCCCTAACTTCAAAGTTGTCATATGCATTTTCTCAACCTCAGAGTTGATGAAATATCCTTTCTTCCCCAACTTCAAAGTTGTCATATACCTTTTCTCAACCTCAGAGTTGATGAAATATCCTTTCTTCCCCAACTTCAAAGTTGTCGTATACCTTTTCTCGACCTCAGAGTTGATGAAATATCGTTTCTTCCCCAACTTCAAAGTTGTCGTATGCCTTTTCTCGACCTCAGAGTTGATGAAATATCCTTTCTTCCCCAACTTCAAAGTTGTCGTATACCTTTTCTCGACCTCAGAGTTGATGAAATATCCTTTCTTCCCCAACTTCAAAGTTGTCGTATACCTTTTCTCAACCTCAGAGTTGATGAAATATCCTTTCTTCCCCAACTTCAAAGTTGTCGTATACCTTTTCTCGACCTCAGAGTTGATGAAATATCCTTTCTTCCCCAACTTCAAAGTTGTCGTATGCCTTTTCTCGACCTCAGAGTTGATGAAATATCCTTTCTTCCCCAACTTCAAAGTTGTCGTATACCTTTTCTCGACCTCAAAGTTGATGAAATATCCTTTCTTCCCCAACTTCAAAGTTGTCGTATGCCTTTACTCGACCTCAAAGTTGATGAAATATCCTTTCTTCCCCAACTTTAAAGTTGTCGTATACCTTTACTCGACCTCAGAGTTGATGAAATATCCTTCCTTCCCCAATTTCAAAGTTTTCGTATACCTTTTCTCAACCTCAGAGTTGATGAAATATCCTTCCTTCCCCAACTTCAAAGTTTTCGTATGCCTTCTCTCGACCTCAGAGTTGATGAAATATCCTTTCTTCCCCAACTTCAAAGTTGTCATATGCATTTTCTCAACCTCAGAGTTGATGAAATATCCTTTCTTCCCCAACTTCAAAGTTGTCATATACCTTTTCTCAACCTCAGAGTTGATGAAATATCCTTTCTTCCCCAACTTCAAAGTTGTCGTATACCTTTTCTCAACCTCAGAGTTGATGAAATATCGTTTCTTCCCCAACTTCAAAGTTGTCGTATGCCTTTTCTCGACCTCAGAGTTGATGAAATATCCTTTCTTCCCCAACTTCAAAGTTGTCGTATGCCTTTTCTCGACCACAGAGTTGATGAAATATCCTTCCTTCCCCAACTTCAAAGTTGTCGTATACCTTTTCTCAACCTCAGAGTTGATGAAATATCCTTTCTTCCCCAAATTCAAAGTTGTCGTATACCTTTTCTCGACCTCAGAGTTGATGAAATGTCCTTTCTTCCCCAACTTCAAAGTTGTCGTATACCTTTTCTCGACCTCAGAGTTGATGAAATGTCCTTTCTTCCCCAACTTCAAAGTTGTCGTATACCTTTTCTTGACCTCAGAGTTGATGAAATATCCTTTCTTCCCCAACTTCAAAGTTGTCGTATACCTTTTCTCAACCTCAGAGTTGATGAAATATCCTTTCTTCCCCAACTTCAAAGTTTTCGTATACCTTTTCCCGACCTCAGAGTTGATGAAATGTCCTTTCTTCCCCAACTTCAAAGTTTTCGTATGCCTTTTCTCGACCTCAGAGTTGATGAAATATCCTTTCTTCCCCAACTTCAAAATTGTCGTATGCCTTTTCTCGACCTTAGAGTTGATGAAATATCCTTTCTTCCCCAACTTCAAAGTTGTCGTATGCCTTTTCTCGACCTCAGAGTTGATGAAATATCCTTTCTTCCCCCACTTCAAAATTGTCGTATGCCTTTTCTCGACCTCAGAGTTGATGAAATATCCTTTCTTCCCCAACTTCAAAATTGTCGTATGCCTTATCTCGACCTCAGAGTTGATGAAATATCCTTTCTTCCCCAACTTCAAAGTTGTCGTATGCCTTTACTCGACCTCAGAGTTGATGAAATATCCTTCCTTCCCCAACTTCAAAGTTGTCGTATACCTTTACTCGACCTCAGAGTTTATGAAATATCCTTCCTTCCCCAACTTCAAAGTTGTCGTATACCTTTTCTCAACCTCAGAGTTGATGAAATATCCTTTCTTCCCCAACTTCAAAGTTGTCGTATACCTTATCTCAACCTCAGAGTTTATGAAATATCCTTTCTTCCCCAACTTCAAAGTTTTCGTATACCTTTTCCCGACCTCAGAGTTGAGGAAATGTCCTTTCTTCCCCAACTTCAAAGTTGTCGTATGCCTTTTCTCGACCTCAGAGTTGATGAAATATCCTTTCTTCCCCCACTTCAAAATTGTCGTATGCCTTTTCTCGACCTCAGAGTTGATGAAATATCCTTTCTTCCCCAACTTCAAAATTGTCGTATGCCTTTTCTCGACCTTAGAGTTGATGAAATATCCTTTCTTCCCCAACTTCAAAGTTGTCATATGCCTTTTCTCGACCTCAGAGTTGATGAAATATCCTTTCTTCCCCCACTTCAAAATTGTCGTATACCTTTTCTCGACCTCAGAGTTGATGAAATATCCTTTCTTCCCCAACTTCAAAGTTGTCGTATACCTTTTCTCAACCTCAGAGTTGATGAAATATCCTTTCTTCCCCAACTTCAAAGTTTTCGTATACCTTTTCCCGACCTCAGAGTTGAGGAAATGTCATTTCTTCCCCAACTTCAAAGTTGTCGTATGCCTTTTCTCGACCTCAGAGTTGATGAAATATCCTTTCTTCCCCCACTTCAAAATTGTCGTATACCTTTTCTCGACCTCAGAGTTGATGAAATATCCTTTCTTCCCCAACTTCAAAGTTGTCGTATGCCTTTTCTCGACCTCAGAGTTGATGAAATATCCTTCCTTCCCCAACTTCAAAGTTGTCATATACCTTTTCTCGACCTCAGAGTTGATGAAATATCCTTTCTTCCCCAACTTCAAAGTTTTCGTATACCTTTTCCCGACCTCAGAGTTGAGGAAATGTCCTTTCTTCCCCAACTTCAAAGTTGTCGTATGCCTTTTCCCGACCTCAGAGTTGAGGAAATGTCCTTTCTTCCCCAACTTCAAAGTTGTCGTATGCCTTTTCTCGACCTCAGAGTTGATGAAATATCCTTTCTTCCCCAACTTCAAAATTGTCGTATGCCTTTTCTCGACCTCAGAGTTGATGAAATATCCTTTCTTCCCCAACTTCAAAGTTGTTGTATGCCTTTTCTCGACCTCAGGGTTGATGAAATATCCTTTCTTCCCCAACTTCAAAGTTGTCGTATACCTTTTCTCAATCTCAGAGATGATGAAATATCCTTTCTTCCCCAACTTCAAAGTTGTCGTATACCTTTTCTCAACCTCAGAGTTGATGAAATATCCTTTCTTCCCCAACTTCAAAGTTGTCGTATACGTTTTCTCAACCTCAGAGTTGATGAAATATCCTTTCTTCCCCAACTTCAAAGTTGTCGTATACCTTTTCTCGACCTCAGAGTTGATGAAATGTCCTTTCTTCCCCAACTTCAAAGTTGTCGTATACGTTTTCTCGACCTCAGAGTTGATGAAATGTCCTTTCTTCCCTAACTTCAAAGTTGTCGTATACCTTTTCTCGACCTCAGAGTTGATGAAATATCCTTTCTTCCCCAACTTCAAAGTTGTCGTATACCTTTTCTCGACCTCAGAGTTTATGAAATCTCCTTTCTTCCCCAACTTCAAAGTTGTCGTATACCTTTTCTCGACCTCAGAGTTGATGAAATATCCTTTCTTCCCCAACTTCAAAGTTGTCGTATGCCTTTTCTCGACCTCAGAGTTGATGAAATATCCTTCCTTCCCCAACTTCAAAGTTGTCGTATACCTTTTCTCAATCTCAGAGTTGATGAAATATCCTTTCTTCCCCCACTTCAAAATTGTCGTATGCCTTTTCTCGACCTCAGAGTTGATGAAATATCCTTTCTTCCCCAACTTCAAAATTGTCGTATGCCTTTTCTCGACCTCAGAGTTGATGAAATATCCTTTCTTCCCCAACTTCAAAGTTGTCGTATGCCTTTTCTCGACCTCAGAGTTGATGAAATATCCTTTCTTCCCCAACTTCAAAGTTGTCGTATACCTTTTCTCAACCTCAGAGTTGATGAAATATCCTTTCTTCCCCAACTTCAAAGTTGTCGTATACCTTTTCTCAACCTCAGAGTTGATGAAATATCCTTTCTTCCCCAACTTCAAAGTTGTCGTATACCTTTTCTCAACCTCAGAGTTGATGAAATATCCTTTCTTCCCCAACTTCAAAGTTGTCGTATACCTTTTCTCGACCTCAGAGTTGATGAAATGTCCTTTCTTCCCCAACTTCAAAGTTGTCGTATACCTTTTCTCGACCTCAGAGTTGATGAAATATCCTTTCTTCCCTAACTTCAAAGTTGTGGTATGCCTTTTCTCGACCTCAAAGTTGATGAAATATCCTTTCTTCCCCAACTTCAAAGTTGTCGTATGCCTTTACTCGACCTCAGAGTTGATGAAATATCCTTCCTTCCCCAACTTTAAAGTTGTCGTATACCTTTTCTCAATCTCAGAGTTGATGAAATATCCTTTCTTCCCAAATTTCAAAGTTTTCGTATACCTTTTCTCAACCTCAGAGTTGATGAAATATCCTTTCTTCCCCAACTTCAAAGTTGTCGTATGCCTTCTCTCGACCTCAGAGTTGATGAAATATCCTTGCTTCCCTAACTTCAAAGTTGTCATATGCATTTTCTCAACCTCAGAGTTGATGAAATATCTTTTCTTCCCCAACTTCAAAGTTGTCATATACCTTTTCTCAACCTCAGAGTTGATGAAATATCCTTTCTTCCCCAACTTCAAAGTTGTCGTATACCTTTTCTCGACCTCAGAGTTGATGAAATATCGTTTCTTCCCCAACTTCAAAGTTGTCGTATGCCTTTTCTCGACCTCAGAGTTGATGAAATATCCTTTCTTCCCCAACTTCAAAGTTGTTGTATGCCTTTTCTCGACCTCAGAGTTGATGAAATATCCTTCCTTCCCCAACTTCAAAGTTGTCGTATACCTTTTCTCAACCTCAGAGTTGATGAAATATCCTTTCTTCCCCAAATTCAAAGTTGTCGTATACCTTTTCTCGACCTCAGAGTTGATGAAATGTCCTTTCTTCCCCAACTTCAAAGTTGTCGTATACCTTTTCTCGACCTCAGAGTTGATGAAATGTCCTTTCTTCCCCAACTTCAAAGTTGTCGTATACCTTTTCTCGACCTCAGAGTTGATGAAATATCCTTTCTTCCCCAACTTCAAAGTTTTCGTATACCTTTTCTCAACCTCAGAGTTGATGAAATATCCTTTCTTCCCCCACTTCAAAATTGTCGTATGCCTTTTCTCGACCTCAGAGTTGATGAAATATCCTTTCTTCCCCAACTTCAAAGTTGTCGTATGCCTTTTCTCGACCTCAGAGTTGATGAAATATCCTTCCTTCCCCAACTTCAAAGTTGTCGTATACCTTTTCTCAACCTCAGAGTTGATGAAATATCCTTTCTTCCCCAACTTCAAAGTTTTCGTATACCTTTTCCCGACCTCAGAGTTGAGGAAATGTCCTTTCTTCCCCAACTTCAAAGTTGTCGTATGCCTTTTCTCGAACTCAGAGTTGATGAAATATCCTTTCTTCCCCAACTTCAAAATTGTCGTATGCCTTTTCTCGACCTCAGAGTTGATGAAATATCCTTTCTTCCCCAACTTCAAAGTTGTCGTATGCCTTTTCTCGACCTCAGAGTTTATGAAATATCCTTCCTTCCCCAACTTCAAAGTTGTCGTATACCTTTTCTCAATCTCAGAGTTGATGAAATATCCTTTCTTCCCCAACTTCAAAGTTGTCGTATACCTTTTCTCAACCTCAGAGTTGATGAAATATCCTTTCTTCCCCAACTTCAAAGTTGTCGTATACGTTTTCTCAACCTCAGAGTTGATGAAATATCCTTTCTTCCCCAACTTCAAAGTTGTCGTATACCTTTTCTCGACCTCAGAGTTGATGAAATGTCCTTTCTTCCCCAACTTCAAAGTTGTCGTATACGTATTCTCGACCTCAGAGTTGATGAAATGTCCTTTCTTCCCCAACTTCAAAGTTGTCGTATACCTTTTCTCAACCTCAGAGTTGACGAAATATCCTTTCTTCCCCAACTTCAAAGTTGTCGTATACCTTTTCTCGACCTCAGAGTTGATGAAATATCCTTTCTTCCCCAACTTCAAAGTTGTCGTATACCTTTTCTCGACCTCAGAGTTGATGAAATCTCCTTTCTTCCCCAACTTCAAAGTTGTCGTATACCTTTTCTCGACCTCAGAGTTGATGAAATATCCTTTCTTCCCCAACTTCAAAGTTGTCGTATGCCTTTTCTCGACCTCTGAGTTGATGAAATATCCTTCCTTCCCCAACTTCAAAGTTGTCGTATACCTTTTCTCAATCTCAGAGTTGATGAAATATCCTTTCTTCCCCAACTTCAAAGTTGTCGTATACCTTTTCTCAACCTCAGAGTTGATGAAATATCCTTTCTTCCCCAACTTCAAAGTTGTCGTATACCTTTTCTCAACCTCAGAGTTGATGAAATATCCTTTCTTCCCCAACTTTAAAGTTGTCGTATCCCTTTTCTCAACCTCAGAGTTGATGAAATATCCTTTCTTCCCCAACTTCAAAGTTGTCGTATACGTTTTCTCAACCTCAGAGTTGATGAAATATCCTTTCTTCCCCAACATCAAAGTTGTCGTATACCATTTCTCGACCTCAGAGTTGATGAAATGTCCTTTCTTCCCCAACTTCAAAGTTGTCGTATACGTCTTCTCGACCTCAGAGTTGATGAAATGTCCTTTCTTCCCTAGCTTCAAAGTTGTCGTATACCTTTTCTCAACCTCAGAGTTGATGAAATATCCTTTCTTCCCCAACTTCAAAGTTGTCGTATGCCTTTTCTCGACATCAGAGTTGATGAAATATCCTTTCTTCCCCAACTTCAAAGTTGTCGTATGCCTTTTCTCGACCTCAGAGTTGATGAAATATCCTTCCTTCCCCAACTTTAAAGTTGTCGTATACCTTTTCTCAATCTCAGAGTTGATGAAATATCCTTTCTTCCCCAACTTCCAAGTTTTCGTATACCTTTTCTCAACCTCAGAGTTAATTAAATATCCTTTCTTCCCCAACTTCAAAGTTGTCGTATGCCTTTTCTCGACCTCAGAGTTGATGAAATATCCTTGCTTCCCCAACTTCAAAGTTGTCATATACCTTTTCTAAACCTCAGAGTTGATGAAATATCCTTTCTTCCCCAACTTCAAAGTTGTCGTATACCTTTTCTCAACCTCAGAGTTGATGAAATATCCTTTCTTCCCCAACTTCAAAATTGTCGTATGCCTTTTCTCGACCTCAGAGTTGATGAAATATCCTTTCTTCCCCAACTTCAAAGTTGTCGTATGCCTTTTCTCGACCTCAGAGTTGATGAAATATCCTTCCTTCCCCAACTTCAAAGTTGTCGTATACCTTTTCTCAATCTCAGAGTTGATGAAATATCATTTCTTCCCCAACTTCAAAGTTTTCGTATGCCTTTTCTCGACCTCAGAGTTGATGAAATATCCTTTCTTCCCCAACTTCAAAGTTGTCGTATGCCTTTTCTCGACCTCAGAGTTGATGAAATATCCTTCCTTCCCCAACTTCAATGTTGTCGTATACCTTTTCTCAACCTCAGAGTTGATGAAATATCCTTTCTTACCCAACTTCAAAATTGTCGTATGCCTTTTCTCAACCTCAGAGTTGATGAAATATCCTTTCTTCCCCAACTTCAAAGTTGTCGGATGCCTTTTCTCGACCTCAGAGTTGATGAAATATCCTTCCTTCCCCAACTTCAAAGTTGTCGTATGCCTTTTCTCGACCTCAGAGTTAATGAAATATCCTTTCTTCCCCAACTTCAAAGTTTTCGAATACCTTTTCCCGACCTCAGAGTTGAGGAAATGTCCTTTCTTCCCCAACTTCAAAGTTGTCGTATACCTTTTCCCGACCTCAGAGTTGATGAAATATCCTTCCTTCCCCAACTTCAAAGTTGTCGTATACCTTTTCTCAATCTCAGAGTTGATGAAATATCCTTTCTTCCCCAACTTCAAAGTTGTCGTATACCTTTTCTCAACCTCAGAGTTGATGAAATATCCTTTCTTCCCCAACTTCAAAGTTGTCGTATACGTTTTCTCAACCTCAGAGTTGATGAAATATCCTTTCTTCCCCAACTTGAAAGTTGTCGTATACCTTTTCTCGACCTCAGAGTTGATGAAATGTCCTTTCTTCCCCAACTTCAAAGTTGTCGTATACGTATTCTCGACCTCAGAGTTGATGAAATGTCCTTTCTTCCCTAACTTCAAAGTTGTCGTATACCTTTTCTCAACCTCAGAGTTGATGAAATATCCTTTCTTCCCCAACTTCAAAGTTGTCGTATACCTTTTCTCGACCTCAGAGTTGATGAAATATCCTTTCTTCCCCAACTTCAAAGTTGTCGTATACCTTTTCTCGACCTCAGAGTTGATGAAATCTCCTTTCTTCCCCAACTTCAAAGTTGTCGTATACCTTTTCTCGACCTCAGAGTTGATGAAATATCCTTTCTTCCCCAACTTAAAAGTTGTCGTATGCCTTTTCTCGACCTCAGAGTTGATGAAATATCCTTCCTTCCCCAACTTCAAAGTTGTCGTATACCTTTTCTCAATCTCAGAGTTGATGAAATATCCTTTCTTCCCCAACTTCAAAGTTGTTGTATACCTTTTCTCAACCTCAGAGTTGATGAAATATCCTTTCTTCCCCAACTTCAAAGTTGTCGTATACCTTTTCTCAACCTCAGAGTTGATGAAATATCCTTTCTTCCCCAACTTCAAAGTTGTCGTATCCCTTTTCTCAACCTCAGAGTTGATGAAATATCCTTTCTTCCCCAACTTCAAAGTTGTCGTATACGTTTTCTCAACCTCAGAGTTGATGAAATATCCTTTCTTCCCCAACTTCAAAGTTGTCGTATACCTTTTCTCGACCTCAGAGTTGATGAAATGTCCTTTCTTCCCCAACTTCAAAGTTGTCGTATACGTCTTCTCGACCTCAGAGTTGATGAAATGTCCTTTCTTCCCTAACTTCAAAGTTGTCGTATACCTTTTCTCAACCTCAGAGTTGATGAAATATCCTTTCTTCCCCAACTTCAAAGTTGTCGTATGCCTTTTCTCGACATCAGAGTTGATGAAATATCCTTTCTTCCCCAACTTCAAAGTTGTCGTATGCCTTTTCTCGACCTCAGAGTTGATGAAATATCCTTCCTTCCCCAACTTTAAAGTTGTCGTATACCTTTTCTCAATCTCAGAGTTGATGAAATATCCTTTCTTCCCCAACTTCAAAGTTTTCGTATACCTTTTCTCTACCTCAGAGTTAATTAAATATCCTTTCTTCCCCAACTTCAAAGTTGTCGTATGCCTTTTCTCGACCTCAGAGTTGATGAAATATCCTTGCTTCCCCAACTTCAAAGTTGTCATATACCTTTTCTAAACCTCAGAGTTGATGAAATATCCTTTCTTCCCCAACTTCAAAGTTGTCGTATACCTTTTCTCAACCTCAGAGTTGATGAAATATCCTTTCTTCCCCAACTTCAAAATTGTCGTATGCCTTTTCTCGATCTCAGAGTTGATGAAATATCCTTTCTTCCCCAACTTCAAAGTTGTCGTATGCCTTTTCTCGACCTCAGAGTTGATGAAATATCCTTCCTTCCCCAACTTCAATGTTGTCGTATACCTTTTCCCAACCTCAGAGTTGATGAAATATCCTTTCTTACCCAACTTCAAAGTTGTCGTATACGTCTTCTCGACCTCAGAGTTGATGAAATGTCCTTTCTTCCCTAAATTCAAAGTTGTCGTATACCTTTTCTCAACCTCAGAGTTGATGAAATATCCTTTCTTCCCCAACTTCAAAGTTGTCGTATGCCTTTTCTCGACATCAGAGT
Source organism: Lathyrus tuberosus (assembly GCA_022829125.1). Lineage (NCBI taxonomy): Eukaryota > Viridiplantae > Streptophyta > Magnoliopsida > Fabales > Fabaceae > Lathyrus > Lathyrus tuberosus. The sequence goes on along the minus strand of JALAZF010000414.1, from coordinate 737,653 downwards.
TGATGAAATATCCTTTCTTCCCCAACTTCAAAGTTGTCGTATGCCTTTTCTCGACCTCAGAGTTGATGAAATATCCTTCCTTCCCCAACTTTAAAGTTGTCGTATACCTTTTCTCAATCTCAGAGTTGATGAAATATCCTTTCTTCCCCAACTTCAAAGTTTTCGTATACCTTTTCTCAACCTCAGAGTTAATTAAATATCCTTTCTTCCCCAACTTCAAAGTTGTCGTATGCCTTTTCTCGACCTCAGAGTTGATGAAATATCCTTGCTTCCCCAACTTCAAAGTTGTCATATACCTTTTCTAAACCTCAGAGTTGATGAAATATCCTTTCTTCCCCAACTTCAAAGTTGTCGTATACCTTTTCTCAACCTCAGAGTTGATGAAATATCCTTTCTTCCCCAACTTCAAAATTGTCGTATGCCTTTTCTCGACCTCAGAGTTGATGAAATATCCTTTCTTCCCCAACTTCAAAGTTGTCGTATGCCTTTTCTCGACCTCAGAGTTGATGAAATATCCTTCCTTCCCCAACTTCAAAGTTGTCGTATACCTTTTCTCAATCTCAGAGTTGATGAAATATCATTTCTTCCCCAACTTCAAAGTTTTCGTATGCCTTTTCTCGACCTCAGAGTTGATGAAATATCCTTTCTTCCCCAACTTCAAAGTTGTCGTATGCCTTTTCTCGACCTCAGAGTTGATGAAATATCCTTCCTTCCCCAACTTCAATGTTGTCGTATACCTTTTCTCAACCTCAGAGTTGATGAAATATCCTTTCTTACCCAACTTCAAAATTGTCGTATGCCTTTTCTCAACCTCAGAGTTGATGAAATATCCTTTCTTCCCCAACTTCAAAGTTGTCGGATGCCTTTTCTCGACCTCAGAGTTGATGAAATATCCTTCCTTCCCCAACTTCAAAGTTGTCGTATGCCTTTTCTCGACCTCAGAGTTAATGAAATATCCTTTCTTCCCCAACTTCAAAGTTTTCGAATACCTTTCCCCGACCTCAGAGTTGAGGAAATGTCCTTTCTTCCCCAACTTCAAAGTTGTCGTATACCTTTTCCCGACCTCAGAGTTGATGAAATATCCTTCCTTCCCCAACTTCAAAGTTGTCGTATACCTTTTCTCAATCTCAGAGTTGATGAAATATCCTTTCTTCCCCAACTTCAAAGTTGTCGTATACCTTTTCTCAACCTCAGAGTTGATGAAATATCCTTTCTTCCCCAACTTCAAAGTTGTCGTATACGTTTTCTCAACCTCAGAGTTGATGAAATATCCTTTCTTCCCCAACTTGAAAGTTGTCGTATACCTTTTCTCGACCTCAGAGTTGATGAAATGTCCTTTCTTCCCCAACTTCAAAGTTGTCGTATACGTATTCTCGACCTCAGAGTTGATGAAATGTCCTTTCTTCCCTAACTTCAAAGTTGTCGTATACCTTTTCTCAACCTCAGAGTTGATGAAATATCCTTTCTTCCCCAACTTCAAAGTTGTCGTATACCTTTTCTCGACCTCAGAGTTGATGAAATATCCTTTCTTCCCCAACTTCAAAGTTGTCGTATACCTTTTCTCGACCTCAGAGTTGATGAAATCTCCTTTCTTCCCCAACTTCAAAGTTGTCGTATACCTTTTCTCGACCTCAGAGTTGATGAAATATCCTTTCTTCCCCAACTTAAAAGTTGTCGTATGCCTTTTCTCGACCTCAGAGTTGATGAAATATCCTTCCTTCCCCAACTTCAAAGATGTCGTATACCTTTTCTCAATCTCAGAGTTGATGAAATATCCTTTCTTCCCCAACTTCAAAGTTGTTGTATACCTTTTCTCAACCTCAGAGTTGATGAAATATCCTTTCTTCCCCAACTTCAAAGTTGTCGTATACCTTTTCTCAACCTCAGAGTTGATGAAATATCCTTTCTTCCCCAACTTCAAAGTTGTCGTATCCCTTTTCTCAACCTCAGAGTTGATGAAATATCCTTTCTTCCCCAACTTCAAAGTTGTCGTATACGTTTTCTCAACCTCAGAGTTGATGAAATATCCTTTCTTCCCCAACTTCAAAGTTGTCGTATACCTTTTCTCGACCTCAGAGTTGATGAAATGTCCTTTCTTCCCCAACTTCAAAGTTGTCGTATACGTCTTCTCGACCTCAGAGTTGATGAAATGTCCTTTCTTCCCTAACTTCAAAGTTGTCGTATACCTTTTCTCAACCTCAGAGTTGATGAAATATCCTTTCTTCCCCAACTTCAAAGTTGTCGTATGCCTTTTCTCGACATCAGAGTTGATGAAATATCCTTTCTTCCCCAACTTCAAAGTTGTCGTATGCCTTTTCTCGACCTCAGAGTTGATGAAATATCCTTCCTTCCCCAACTTTAAAGTTGTCGTATACCTTTTCTCAATCTCAGAGTTGATGAAATATCCTTTCTTCCCCAACTTCAAAGTTTTCGTATACCTTTTCTCTACCTCAGAGTTAATTAAATATCCTTTCTTCCCCAACTTCAAAGTTGTCGTATGCCTTTTCTCGACCTCAGAGTTGATGAAATATCCTTGCTTCCCCAACTTCAAAGTTGTCATATACCTTTTCTAAACCTCAGAGTTGATGAAATATCCTTTCTTCCCCAACTTCAAAGTTGTCGTATACCTTTTCTCAACCTCAGAGTTGATGAAATATCCTTTCTTCCCCAACTTCAAAATTGTCGTATGCCTTTTCTCGATCTCAGAGTTGATGAAATATCCTTTCTTCCCCAACTTCAAAGTTGTCGTATGCCTTTTCTCGACCTCAGAGTTGATGAAATATCCTTCCTTCCCCAACTTCAATGTTGTCGTATACCTTTTCCCAACCTCAGAGTTGATGAAATATCCTTTCTTACCCAACTTCAAAGTTGTCGTATACGTCTTCTCGACCTCAGAGTTGATGAAATGTCCTTTCTTCCCTAACTTCAAAGTTGTCGTATACCTTTTCTCAACCTCAGAGTTGATGAAATATCCTTTCTTCCCCAACTTCAAAGTTGTCGTATGCCTTTTCTCGACATCAGAGTTGATGAAATATCCTTTCTTCCCCAACTTCAAAGTTGTCGTATGCCTTTTCTCGACCTCAGAGTTGATGAAATATCCTTCCTTCCCCAACTTTAAAGTTGTCGTATACCTTTTCTCAATCTCAGAGTTGATGAAATATCCTTTCTTCCCCAACTTCAAAGTTTTCGTATACCTTTTCTCAACCTCAGAGTTAATTAAATATCCTTTCTTCCCCAACTTCAAAGTTGTCGTATGCCTTTTCTCGACCTCAGAGTTGATGAAATATCCTTGCTTCCCCAACTTCAAAGTTGTCATATACCTTTTCTAAACCTCAGAGTTGATGAAATATCCTTTCTTCCCCAACTTCAAAGTTGTCGTATACCTTTTCTCAACCTCAGAGTTGATGAAATATCCTTTCTTCCCCAACTTCAAAATTGTCGTATGCCTTTTCTCGACCTCAGAGTTGATGAAATATCCTTTCTTCCCCAACTTCAAAGTTGTCGTATGCCTTTTCTCGACCTCAGAGTTGATGAAATATCCTTCCTTCCCCAACTTCAAAGTTGTCGTATACCTTTTCTCAATCTCAGAGTTGATGAAATATCATTTCTTCCCCAACTTCAAAGTTTTCGTATGCCTTTTCTCGACCTCAGAGTTGATGAAATATCCTTTCTTCCCCAACTTCAAAGTTGTCGTATGCCTTTTCTCGACCTCAGAGTTGATGAAATATCCTTCCTTCCCCAACTTCAATGTTGTCGTATACCTTTTCTCAACCTCAGAGTTGATGAAATATCCTTTCTTACCCAACTTCAAAATTGTCGTATGCCTTTTCTCAACCTCAGAGTTGATGAAATATCCTTTCTTCCCCAACTTCAAAGTTGTCGGATGCCTTTTCTCGACCTCAGAGTTGATGAAATATCCTTCCTTCCCCAACTTCAAAGTTGTCGTATGCCTTTTCTCGACCTCAGAGTTGATGAAATATCCTTTCTTCCCCAACTTCAAAGTTTTCGAATACCTTTTCCCGACCTCAGAGTTGAGGAAATGTCCTTTCTTCCCCAACTTCAAAGTTGTCGTATACCTTTTCCCGACCTCAGAGTTGATGAAATATCCTTCCTTCCCCGACTTCAAAGTTGTTGTATACCTTTTCTCAACCTCAGAGTTGATGAAATATCCTTTCTTCCCCAACTTCAAAGTTGTCGTATACCTTTTCTCAACCTCAGAGTTGATGAAATATCCTTTCTTCCCCAACTTCAAAGTTGTCGTATACCTTTTCTCAACCTCAGAGTTGATGAAATATCCTTTCTTCCCCAACTTCAAAGTTGTCGTATGCCTTTTCTCGACCTCAGATTTGATGAAATATCCTTCCTTCCCCAACTTTAAAGTTGTCGTATACCTTTTCTCAATCTCAGAGTTGATGAAATATCCTTTCTTCCCCAACTTCAAAGTTTTCGTATACCTTTTCTCAACCTCAGAGTTGATGAAATATCCTTTCTTCCCCAACTTCAAATTTGTCGTATGCCTTTTCTCGACCTCAGAGTTGATGAAATATCCTTGCTTCCCCAACTTCAAAGTTGTCATATACCTTTTCTCAACCTCAGAGTTTATGAAATATCCTTTCTTCCCCAACTTCAAAGTTGTCGTATACCTTTTCTCAACCTCAGAGTTGATGAAATATCCTTTCTTCCCCAACTTCAAAATTGTCGTATGCCTTTTCTCGACCTTAGAGTTGATGAAATATCCTTTCTTCCCCAACTTCAAAGTTATCGTATACCTTTTCTCAACCTCAGAGTTGATGAGATATCCTTCCTTCCCCAACTTCAAAGTTGTCGTATACCTTTTCTCGACCTCAGAGTTAATGAAATATCCTTTCCTCCCCAACTTCAAAGTTGTCGTATACCTTTTCTCGACCTCAGAGTTGATGGTCTACCTTCTTATCCCCAGCAGAGTCATCTTTGTAGGTCTGTTGATTCTACAAACCTCCGGTTGTTAGTCCTCATTCGGCTGGCAATCACTATGTCATTTCTCTCCCCGCAGTTCGCAAATTTCCGGGTTCTTTTGATATTCAATCTCCGTGTACCTTGGATGTCTGAAAGCCGTCGCTATCATACCTTCTGGACCAAGTCGATTGAATAGGGGCAGCTGTAGCACCCCAAAATTTGCTCTCTTACTTTAGTATTAACTGGCTTGTGTTTCATTTCATTTTTTGCATTATCATGTGTGCATATCATTGGTTCTTAGCATGGGGTCAAGGTGCCTGAGGCAGTTCAAGAGGAGAAGGTGTTCTTCAAAAGGGTCAAGTTCCATACCATTTATCAGGAATCAAGGGTTGGTACAAAGTTACTAAATATGGAAATGACCTATAATTTGAAGGTTTCCATTCTGGGTAAGTTCTTACACTACATTAAGCTTGACTTTTCATCATCAAGGAAGCTTCAAATGAATTTTTCTCAAACATGAAAGTTAAAGATCTTTTTCTCCCCTTTCCAACAAGTACTAGATGGTCTCCATATCATTTGTGAAACTCAAGTTATGATCCAAAGAAGGCAAAGTGGTTTTTAGGGTTTTCTCATGGTTCCATTTTCACAACTTTTGCATTTTGGGACATAGTGACCTATATTTGGTTCCATTTCTTCATGTCACATTCTAACATCAAAGTACATTCCTTAAGGATCCTTTTTGGCCTTTGAACCAAGAGATTTCATGACTTGTACATCACTTATTTCACATTATGCAAAATTGCAAGATCATTGAAAACTCATGAACCAAGACATCTCAAGGCCCAAATTCCATACAGGTGTGACTAGCAATTGTAATATAAGTGATCCATCATAGAATGCTTGGGTGTACATGCATGGAGGAGGGTGTATTTCACATTATGCAAATTTCCAAAATCACTCTAAACTCATTAAGTGAGGAATTAACAAGGCCCAAATGCCAATCAGTGGATTAACCTAATATATTTAAGCTAACTCATGCAATGGTTAGAAGAGGACGTGATTTTGAGGAGAACAAAACTTTCAACCCTAATCCTTCATTGCTTCGGATCTCACAATCCACAAGAGTTTTTCCAAAACTTCTTTCACAATCTGAACCCTTGGGATCCATAGAGCACGAAGCAACCATCATTTGAAGCTAATAGCAAGGACACGTATTGCATAATCTCAGGTTAGTGCATGTTTTCATGGTCTTAGAACTCAGTTTTTTGGTGCGTATAATGATGTGTGACCTTCACTGATAATCCTGATATATATTTTTTTGAGTTTGGACGTTTAGATTGTTTGTATGATGAGTTTCAAAGTTTTGAACCATAATTTATTTTGTTCGATTTGCTCTTTGTGTTGATTGTTTGTGAAAAATAATGTGATTTTCTTGATCCTCATGTTTTTCTGATCAAAATAGTGTACTTATATGTGTTTTCTGGGGATTTTGGGGGTGATGGTCACCGGAGATGACGACCGGAGCTAGGGCTCCGGCATCTGGTTCTTTTTTCGGCCGACTAGGGTTTCAATGAGGAAGATGAAATCACGACCGTCTATTAATTTGATCCCACGGTCCACAACTTGCCACGTCGTTTAAAATTTTGTTTTATGTCATTAGTTTTGTGTGTGTCCATCCATGTTAATTACCATGCACCTCCCATCTGGACCTCTCATCTTGCTTTTGACGATCCATTCGCATACGTTGATATGATCTGATGGTCTATACAATGCCAGCACATTAATGAATGGTGCGTTCCTCACGTGTTCTTTTATTTTAATTCTGGGTAATTGTGTGTGCGCGTGTGTATGTTTATTATGGTGTATTGCTTAATCTGGAGCGTCTATCATGAGTACTTGTATTTTGGTTGACTAAATCTGATGCGTTAGATGGATCCAAGGGCTCTTGTGAGTCAACTGGGTTGACTGAGTCTTTGTATTCCCCTTTTTTATTTCGCTGCTTTTTTTGGTGATCTAGGCCTTCTATTCAAACCCCTCCACTTAAGCCCATTGTACTTTCCAATGTGAACCAGTTGCTATTCATACCCCCATGCATATTTCAATTCCTTTTATTTTATTTAATTGCATTATTTTCTTTTTTAATTCTTAAAAATAGATACTTGCACTAAAAAATTACAAAAAAATTCATGAATCACATTTAGCATTTTATAAAATTTTCTCAAATTTTATTTTATCATTTTATTTTATTTTTAGCATCCGAATTAATATTTGAATAATTTCTTTTTGAATTTGTTTCATTTTGCACACATTGCATTGTAGAATTTATTTCTCATCATCCATAAAACATTTTGAACTCATTCTTCTTGCATTGTTTCATCAACATATTGAATGTCATTAAAACATTTTTCTCTCATTTTAAAAACTTTTTCATATTGCATTTTAGTCCTCCTCTTTTGCATGTTAGTTCATCATTCTCATTTGACTTTGCATAATTGTTTGAGTGACCTATCTTGGGAATTTTGGCATGGGCTATTGACATGTTGTTTGCCACTGGTTGAGATGTTTTGAGAATTAATTTGGTAATTTTTGAAGTTGGTTTGCCAATTGTTTGATTGCTCTTTGTTTGAGGTCTTCCGTTATGCACATCCTTGATCATGTCTGAGTACTTGTTTGAGAAGGCACTTGTGTAACGCCCCAATTTATTTAACCGTATTTAATTATTCCATTTATGTGAAATTTTGTGAATTGTGTTTTTTATTGTGTTTCATGTTAATGCATCATGTTTGGGCATTGAGAGTTTTGTGGCATAAATGTGTCACATTTTGAACTAACATCCACTGGTGGAAGTTAGTGTTATTTTGGTCTTTTTTTGGTTATGTCACGTTTTGCACTTGACTTCCACTGGTGGAAGATTAGTGCAAAAACTGACCAAAAGCATTTCAGGCAGATTTTAAAGGTAACTTCCACTGGTGGAAGATTAGTGCAAAAACTGACCAAAAGCATTTCAGGCAGATTTTAAAGGTAACTTCCACTGGTGGAAGATTAGTGCAAAAACTGACCAAAAGCATTTCAGGCAGATTTTAAAGGTAACTTCCACTGGTGGAAGATTAGTGAGTTTTTGGTTTTTTTTTAATTGTGTAAATTAAATGAGTTTTACCTGTTAATTAGATAATTTCTCTGATAGGTAAAATATTTGCAATAAATTATAATTTCTTTTCAACTCTTATTTCCTGAAATATATTTCATCGGTATGTTTAAGTTTTATCGCATTTTGAGAGCGTTTGGGAGATATTTGAGCTGAGGGGTATTTTGGTCATTTGGGTAGTAGATATTTTATATAATTAGAAAGTGGAGAGAGAAAAGATAGAAAGGAAAAGAAAAAGAGAAAGAGAAGAGAAAAAGAGAAAAGAAGAGGAAGAGAAGAAAGAAGAGGAAAAAGAGAAAAATCAAAGATTACTCCGTTTCAATCGCGAATAATCGGGTAAGGGTGAGAAGTTTCAATTATATTTCGATTGTATATGTATATGTGTGTGATTGTGTGAATGTTTCCTTGTTTTTTTCATAGTTTTCACTTTCTAGGTTGAAAATGGTAGAAATGGTTAGAAATCAATGTTTTCACGGACGAAAGTCGGAAAAAATTGCGTAGATGCGTCGAGTAATGTTAGGCCGTGATTGAGTATGCTTGTTTTATCGAATTTGGTTGATTTTGTAAGTTTTTGCATTTTTGGAGAATTGAGAGTTTAGGATTCGGAGTGAAATCAAAAGTCGTAGAATTCACGTTTAATGGTTCCAAATCATCCCTATTAGTTTGGTATGAATGAGTATGTGTTTGTTTCGAAGAAAATAATTGAATCGGTCGGTTTTTCGGACGAAAATGCCAGAACCCGTAGCAGGCCGCAGGGCAATTTTCTAGTTTCGGAAAAACTTGGAAAATTCATATATCTTGAACCGTAAGTCGGTTTTGACCCCCGTTCGAAGCGTTGGAAAGCCAACGAAATTTTCTTTCTAGGAAAAATGGTTTTGAGATCTGTACCTGGTTCAATAATAGCAGAAAATTGGAACCGTATTGTTGTGTTGATTTTTACTGTCGTGAATGCGTGTGATTGATGTTTTACCGTGTGTTGTGTTATTGTTGTATAACGTTGAGCTTTTATGTGGTTTATATGATGTTGATGCATGTTGTTGTGATGTGTGTGGGTAGCCTTTGTGGTGTGAATCCCTTGTGGAAGTAATTGTGATGGCATGATTGTTGTGGTTTGTGGTTTGTGGTGAAATGCATTGTTTGATTGAATTCAATGTATGTTGTGTGGTGACCTTTATGGTTTGAAATGCATTGTTTGAATTGTTTTGCAATGCATGAATGTGATGATGTTGAAGCATGTGACAAGTTGTTGTAATTGTTGTGGTTGTTGAATTGTGGCCTAAGGGCAAGAATATGTAATGTGTAGTATTTGATTATATATGCTTGATTATGGTTGCATATATGTGTGAAGATGCATTTGATGTCATGGGTCATTGTATGCCAAGCATTATGATATGCATTGTTGGAACGTCCTGAGTGACGGTTTGATTCCAGAGGGAATCTGCTATAACATCGTGCGCCTTATGCAGAGATGACCTAAAGCGATGGTTATAGACGATCGTGCGCCTATACAAAGAGGACTTAAAGCGATCGGATTGTGCGCCTTATTACGAGAGGACCTAAAGCAATCCATAAACGTCGTGCGCCTCATACCAAGAGGACCTAAAGCGACGGGGTGAACATCGTAGGCCCGACGGGGTGTTACTTGAGTGATCCTCAGTAACGAGCGATGGTTCCAGCAGAGTTCTTGAGTGAACTAGTGATGAGACATGAAATGTTAGAAGTCGGTACCGCATGGCATTTGCATAGAGTCGTTGTGTCGGTCTCTGTGCATTTGCATAAATCATGGATTCATTATGTGTGAGAATTGTGAATGGATGCATTATGTGTGGAAACTCATGAATGGATTGATTGTGTGAATATGTTATTATGTGGGCATAACTGATATATGCTATGTGTTCGGATTGTCGGAAATATGTTATGCATCTGTGGTTTGCTATATGTATTGGTATGTGATGCGTGAGGTGAGAATAACTGTGTATATGATTTTTATGTGTGTTTGCATATTATTATGCAATCTTGATTTTAGTTGTTATTTCTCACCCTTCTGCTGTTTTATAATGCTCTATGAGGCATTGCAGATTAGTGTTGCTGGAGGTCTTTGGTGAAGCTTATGTCTTCATTCTTTTGTCGGTCGGCTCTGATATGTAGCACCAGGTAGTCTGGAGATTGATTAGGATTATTTTTGTGATGTTGTGTATATGCATCTTTATCTCTTGGGAGTTGTATATATACATGATTCTGTCGATAACAGATGAACCTTTATGTGATATACATGTATGATATTCAGTTTTAGATTTTTCGCTTTTATTCTAAAATCTGAAATGTGGGTGTAAGGAACTGAGTTCCTCTGGTGATTGCTACCCCACTGTTGCATATCTTTATGAGCAGGTGTTGTATGTTTTGTTTCAATATAATGTGATTCTCCCTGTCTATGCCATGATAATTTAAATATACTCTGACGAAATTTTATTAAGTGTTTATTGTTTTATTATTAATTTTGGGGGTATAGATTGGGGGTGTTACAACTTGTGCCATAATTTGGGTTTGCTTCTTTGACTTCATAATTCATGTTTAGGTCATCCACATTCTATCTTGGTTGAGTTTCATTTGGTTTATAATCATTTCTCTTTGGTTTGTGATTTGTTTGGGTTTCATTTGTCTTATAGTTACTTATGTCTGTTTTGTACTAACCTTTTATGCAGGAGCTGAGGTAAGTTACTTGAGGGTGTGGATAGTTATCCATGCCTACCCTCACTCTTTCTTTCTCTCATCTTTTCTTTTCTTTAGGCTTAGGTTGTTGTCAAACCTCCCCTTAGGGCCACCTTTGCATGATAACATTAGGACTAAATTCCATAGGATAGTCTCCCTCCAAACTTCCCCTTAGGGCCATCTTTGCATGATAACATTAGGATAGATTTCCCCCTTAGTGTTTTTCTTTTCTTTTGAGTCCCTCTTCTCATCTCATAACAGCTCTAAGATACTTAATAAGGTCAACTTGCCTCGCACACGAGCCTTAAACATAGGAAATGAAGATTGAGGGGCCCCCCTTCTCTCTTCTAGAGTGTTGAGCATACGTCCCATTGGGGACGACCATGCGACGCATTCGTTCCCGTGTCATAGACTTTGGTTCAAGGTGAATTATGAACTAACTCAACTCACTTCTGTCCTAAAAAATACAAACAAACTTCAAACCTTTTTATCCTGCGGGATTGTCAAACTAAAGGCTATTTTTAAAAAGGGCACATTACTTTCCGTTTGAGTCGCAAACAGGCATCGACCCTAACTGCTGGACGCAAACTTAACGTCGCTCATAAAAAACATAAAAAGAACTTGGTCCGAACTACGTTGACTCTGAATTCCCCATTGCACAAAGGGGGTACGTAGGCCTAGGACGTCGATGTCCTACCGAGTCTGTCTTTGTTTTCCCCTTCCCCGTTTTAGTACAGCCATAGATGTTAGGATAACTCACCCTTAGAATAGACAACAAACGTGGATCCCGTCGAGTACGATGGATGCGTGGGGTGCTAACACCTTCCCCTCGCGTAACCGACTCCCGAACCCAGGCTATGGTTGCGATGACCATTCCTTTCCCTCTTCCTCAGGTTTATGCGGTGTTCCCTTTCCCTCTCTTGGGATAAATATACATTGCTGGTGACTCTGTGTTCCGCGCCACTTTCACGTTTGTACCTGGATGAAAATCCTGGGAGCGACAAGACCATTTCAAAAAATATGGACTTGAGTAAGGTCGTTGAAACCATGCCCTTTACACTTTCTCAACATGGATTTGAATCTCTCCCAAGCTTCGTTGAGAGATTCATTTCCACCCTGAGTGAAAACTGCAATTGTTGTTTTAGCCTCCATGAAACGATTATGTGGAAAAAATCGTTCCAAAAACTTTTCCTCTAGCACGTTCCAGTCTGTCATGATTGCTATAGATTGGTCAAGATACCATTCCTTGGCCTTCCCAATGAGGGAATGCGGGAATAGTCTCTTAAACAGTGATTCTTCTTCAGCTTCGGGTGCACCAGTCACGCCTGCAATCTCATAGAACTTAGTCAGGTGTGTAAAAGGATCCTCGTGATCCATACCAGTGAAAGGATTCTGATATAAAAGAGAGAGGATACCAGTTTTCATTTCTGAATGCCGACCATTCTGAGCATTACGTGCAAATTGTGCAGTATGTCTCGGAATGTTAACACAAGGTCTTGAAACAGGAAGTGGTGGTGGTGGTGGAGCAGCCATGGTTGGTATCGAAGTGGAACTTCCCTCTTGTTCTTGTCTTTCCTGGGCAAGTTGCCTCCTCTGCCTTGTTCTGCTATTTAACTTACGTGCAGTTCTTTCGATTTCAGGATCAAAAAGAAGTTGGTATGCGGGTAACTTCCCACGTATAAAACGGAGTCTGCACGCTAAACCAAACAAATCAAAAAGTACAAGAAAAAGTTAACAAGATTAAAACTCAATAACTATTGCAATGCTCGCAATATAACAACAACCCCCAGCAACGACGCCATTTTGTTGAAAAGTATTTTTGGGGGTGTTTTATCGTATCCACAGAGATTGTGTATATTTGACGGTAAAAAGATTGGTTTTAGGGTTTTGGTAAAAACATGCCAAGATTAGTGTCCGATAATCTATTTCGTACGTATCAACTCGATAAAGGGTGTGAACTCGTTAACAATAAATATAACCACATATCCTCCCAATAAGTTTCTCTCGAATACTTATTGTGAGATTTATCATATTGATCCTTTGATGATCTCTCACTCAAACTACCAATATGATAACATTCAATCTTAATATTTATGAACATCAACTTTCAAAACTATCTCTAGCCTTATGATTATTGATGGATTGAAACTTATGTCAAGTTTTAAAACATTTCTCTCGAACATGGATTAAAACAAAAATAAACCATATAAACAAAGTTTTTCCTCTATATTCAAGATCAACAAAGTTCACAAACTTACAACCAAGATCAATACATACAAAAGAGAGGATTATCTACCTCTAATCTTGACACTAAAGTGCTTAGCTACCCATAGACATGGTAGCTTGCTTGACAAGTAAGTAGCAAAGCTTTTGGAGCATCAATCTTCAAAGATTCAAGGATTGAAGCATAAAAGCTTTGAAAACTATGAAAAATAGTAACAATGGAGTTTTCTCCTAAAACAAGCTTCTAGGTTACAAGAGAGTATAATGAAAAGTGATGATATGTGCCAAAAAATGTACCAAATACACTTAAGTACAAGTTCAGCCCAGAAAGCAGCGTCGGGCGGTCCATTGCAGCATCGGGCGGTGGCCAAAAGTGAGGCCACGTGACAGCTACAGTGCCAGCTGGACCTCACAAAATATCTTTCAGCGCCGGGCGATGCAATTTCTACGCCGGGCGATCAGTCTTAGGTCGGGCGGAGCCTGAAGAGGCGCAGCAAGGAAAGCTTCTTGATTTTGAGACAAAATGATGCATCCTGCACCTTAGCAGCGCCGGGCGGTTGAGCCTTCCTGCGCCTTAGCAGCGCCGGGCGGTCCAAGGGGCCCAAAATGCGACACGCGAGCTTTCTATTCTGAGCGCTTCCTTGCGAATCGAGCTGCAATCTTTTCACCTAAAATGCTACAAAAATACACAAACACATCAAAATACCTAATACTTATAAAAATGCAAGAATCACTTAATTAATAAGTCGTTTCCCAATTAAAGCGATTAAAAGAGCTTAAAGGCATCAAAATCAATTATGAAAATAAGCATTTCTTGACACCTAACACCATTCTCCTTTAATTCGATAAATCACCAAAGCAGAATCACCATACACATCCAAGTTCTTGATCCTTAAATCAATTGCCTCTTTAAGGCCTATGATGCACGCCTCATATTCAGCTTCATTGTGTGTGCATGTGAAGGTTAATCGGGAAATAAATGGGATATGGGATTCATGAGGAGTCATAATAATTTCCCCAATTACCTTCCCATAATTATTGACGGCACCATCCAAAATCAGACCCCATTGGGAATCCGGCTCAGGCCCTTCATCTGGCAAAGGTTCCTCACAATCCTTCATTTTTAAATACATCACATCTTCATCAGGGAAATCATCCTCAACAGGATGATGGTCTTCGAGAGGTTGATAAGCTAAGTGATCGGCCAAAACACTTTGTTGCGGTGAGAATCGGATATCAAGCTATTAATTAACTTGAATCACACATCTTTGAATTCACCACCGAACTTTGATTTATCCAAAGGAAAGGGAAAAGATCATAAACCCTAATTATGCTATTTGAAGACAAAGCTAAGAGATCGGGGATTGGGGGTTGGTTATACTAAGGGAAGGGTTAGCACCCTAAGTATCTGTAGTACTCTACAGGAACCTCTTGTTTGTTATTTGTGTCAAGTTATGTTTGCTTGCTAAGGGAATCTGCTAAGGCTAAGGTAAAGACCTAAGTGCTAAAGGTGAAGACCTAAAGGTATATACACTAAGTTTTCTCGCCAAGACGTCGCATCTTGTGCCTACGTATCCTGACTAAAGAATCAGAGCAACTATAGTTCACCTCACTAAGGGTGAGGAACCATTAACTATGGCCAAAGTTCCAAGGGGAATGAGTATGAGCTCATGTAGAGTTTAAGAAACTCTCTAAGTCTAAGTTGTAATAGGGTGAAGTGAATACTCAAAGTGATGAGTCTTACATAGATTTTAAAACTCTAACCTAATTCTAAGTTGTAAGAAAAATGGCTATGAGGCAAAAAGTAAAGTATCCTATGACTTATGAAGTCAAAGAGAAGGTGGCCATGACTATGAGGTCAAAGCTGATATCCTATGACTGTGAGGTCAAGGAGGGAGGTGGCTATGACTATGAGGTCAAATCTGGTATCCTATGACTATGAGGTCAAGGAGGGAATCCTATGACTATGAGGTCAAGGAGGGAGATAATGAGCTTTCTATGACTTTGAAGTCAATAGAGAGGCTTTCCTTTGGAAGGAGGGACAAACCACTTGTAAAGACAAGTGTTAGGATGGAAAGCTCAAGATAAAGATGGTAGCAATCAAAGCATCAAAGTCGAATGATTCAGATGTGATGACACATTAAGGATGACAGCAATTACATCATGTCATGCTCAACATGTACAAATGTTTAAGAACAAAGTCAAACAAGCATCAACACAAGTATCATGAAATCAGACATTAAGCAGACATCAAGAACAGACACCAAGCAAATATTAAGAGATGGAAAGATCTAACCAAAAGATAGTGCATGACAAGCATTCTCCTCTCTTAAACTGGTGAGCCACTAGCAAGCCAAGCAATAGCCAACCTCAGATGAAAACAAAATATCCTTCACACAGAAAATTTCCCGATACACAGACAAAGTAACTCAATAGGTCTAAAATCCAAGTCTCAACTTTCAAGAGCAAAGGGAAAAGGATTCCATGTAGTGCTAAACCATCGTAGCACGATCTATGAGGAAGATCATGCTATAGGAGGTTGCGTAGTTGATCTTTGTGCTAAAACACGATGGAGAAATGATATTAAGGATCATTCTCCAATGAAATCGTGCCACACGGAAAGAAAAGGTGGCGGTCTCGTCTTAATCAAGATTTAATCAAGAAATCTATAATCTATGATATTTGACTTTCATTGACCAACAAAAAATAGAAAATGCGAGAAAGAAAGTGGTCTCATATTGATCAAAGTTTTGTCGCTTTAATGAGATCAACCAAACTATGAAGTTTGTTATATCATCAACCCAAAATAAAGAAAATGGAATCGAAATGAAAATAAAGTTGGTCTCGTCTAAATCAAGATTTAATCGATAAATCGATAATCTTTTGGTTAGACTTTCACTGACCAACAAAAATAAATAAAAAAAAGTGGCCTCATATTTATCAAGACTTTTATTGATTCAAATAAATCAACCACGTCATGATTTTTATATATCATTGGCCCTTAATAAAATCGAAAATGAAAATTAAAAAAAACTTAAAATTAGACAAAATTAAATTAATAATTAACAATTAATAATTTTAGAAAACATTAATGAAAATTATCAAAACACAAAAGGAAAGGGTGTTGAAATGAAATCAGAGGGGTGTGTAGCCATAACTCAAGGGTGATAATGAGGTCAGATTCACATGGGCCTAAAGCTCATTAGCGCACATCGATGCCAAGCGGACCACAAGGGTTTGTGTTATTCCAAACGTGGGTATGAGCCCGGGTAGCAACAAACAAACACCATCAGCAGTTTTAAAATGCCATAGAAAAAGAAGGAATGGATGACACGTTTTTATTCTGAGCATGAACAACAAAATGCGGTTTCCAAAGAGATAAAATAAAGGATTGGCATGGTTTAACAATCAGAAGCTTCATTAGCTTATTATAAAAAAAGAAGAAAAAGAAACAAAGTCAAAGAGGAATGGTGGCAAACAACAACAACATTAGATTTCACTTTTAAAAGTAGAAAAAAAAGAAAGATCAGCAACAACAGGTTTCACGACAATGAACCACGTCACGTCACGCGCACACGACTCGTTCTACCTTCTTTATTCTTCTCGCGCGACTTTCTCTGAAGTGGTTCGTATAGCTTAATTCAGGTTTCTAAGGTTTGCTCCCTGTTTATTCCTTCTCCTTCGATTATGTTCCAAACTCCTCTTCCCTTTTTTTTTTGGTTCTGATTCGGATGGGTTCTGAATGAGGTTGGGTTGTGGTTCAAAAATGGTGTCGTGTTTATGGTGAGTAGGGAATGGTTGAAGATTTAGGGTTGAAGGAGATTGTTGGTGATTGGGTTAGTTGAAGGTTGGAGGTTGTTGATTTGTAACGAAGGTGGTTGGTGATCGACTTGTTTATGGTTTAGTTGTAGATAGAAGGTTGTTGTTCGTAAAAAAGGAAGGTTGAAGGTTTTGCGGAGGGATTGTGTTTTGTTGATGAAGGTCGAAGAAGGTTGATGTTTGATGGTGAAAATGAAAACAGGGCTTGTGAAATATTATGAAGAAGGAGGGTCGATTTGGATTTTAGTGAAGGCTCCATGAGTGACTGAGAGTGGTGTTTCACGGTGAGGATGGAGGAAAGTGAGCTATGAACAGTCGGTCTTGAGGTGAAGCTTTTGTGGTTTATTTGTATTGAATCCTTGATTGAAGTTTTGAGGAGATTTTTAACAAAGGTATTGTTCTGTTTCCAAATCCACACTTTCGTTTATGCTTTCTCCTTTCTTAAACCCACCAGCACTTGTTAATTCTCTTTGAAGGTACGTGGTATCTGATTGTTAAGTCATTTTCCTCTGCAGGTCTTGCTGTTGCAAGGTCACTTTCATTTGTGCAGTTTTCAGACTTTTTGGTAGTGATGCGTAGCTTGAGGCTTGTGGCAGGATGTTGGTTAAGGGGTCATGGAGAGGTGCGGATTACATCAGGGCCTGTTTTGGTGAATGGTAGCTTTCTGGCTTACATTGGTTTGAGGTAGAGTGGTCTATTAACGGCGCAGGGATTTTGTCTTGGAGTACAGGATGATAGTAATATCTGCTTCTTTTGGATTAAGTCACAACTTGTGGGCACTTGTATTATTCCTTTTTTGTTTTAATTTGCATCCCTACAAACTTGAATGTAATGAGAATGAAGTGTTCTAAGCAATCCTTTATTTCAATTGTTACAATCGTTTCAATTTTGACCATGTAACACATATTGAAACTTGCAAACTTAAGTTTTGTGCTTGTGAATCCTTGTGTTCATCTTGAATTCAATTAACATTTTCGATTCTAGAACTTGTACCAACTGCGCATTGAAATTCAATTCATCTTGCACTTTCTTTGATTTTCCTTGGTTGTCTTGCAAATTATCTTAGAATAAAAAAACTTTAGATCTTGTTTGCTTCCAGTAAGTGATCCTTCCCACACAACTTGCACTTATGTTTCTTCCATCATATCCACCATAAGTCAAGAATGAAGTCACACCATCCTCTATTCAAACCAAAAACTCAATCCACCAAACCCTAATTTGGAAGTGATTCTGCTCCTTTGATGACTTTCAACTATAAAGTACCTGAATTCAACACAATCTGGTGCTCTGATCCATACACAAATAATCTGAAATGGCTTGATTAACAAATTAGGTCAGAATCATCGAGCCTCAATCATCACTGTACACATGCTTGACCCGATAACCCGATATTGAAACCAACCGCCTGACCCTTGATTCAGTCTTACAAGACTTGGGCCTCGTGATGAAGCCATATTCCACTGGATTATTGAGAAAGGGAAGTTTATTTGAGAATATGATAATCTTGGTTGATTGGTGATCCATCCAAAACCTTGACTAATCATTCCATTAAACCTTCTGAAACAAACCCTAATTCACAAATGAAACCAAACAAACAAAGTCTGATAAACTGGTTAGCTATGCAACATAAATGACCTAAGATGCTCATGCAAACGAAGATGACATCTAAGGGGTAAAATTTGGGGTACAACAGTTGCCCCTATTTGAATAGCTTTACCGGATGACACGAGGAATGGAAATCCTCAAGACGTCAAGGTGAAAGGTATTTAAATATAGCAAACTGAAAATTTTGCCCTTAGATGGAATGCAGATGCTAAGGACAAGCAACAGACATGCAAATGCTGACATGCCATGAACTTCTACTATGATGATATGATGCCATGATAGTGGAAAGATGCAGACAAACAAAACTCCAAAGAATAAAAGAGCAGACCACCACAGGTGAGCATCACTGGGGAAGGATGAAGGTTAGTATCCATAATGAAGACCTACTGGGGATGCAGGCTGACCAACAAAAGAGACTCACTAAGGAGACTCTGGGGAAACACCGGGGATAGGAAATAAAGAGGGGAAAACCCTACAGATCCTTACTGGAGATAGGAGCCAGAGAGGTATTCTCCTCTGGGGAAAGATCCAGGGAGATGGACGACAGGTTCATAGGTGACCGGACGACACTGGGGAAATATAACACATTCTTTACTGGGCATGAAACCAGAAAGAAAACATGATCTCCACTGGGGATCGACTTGAATCAAAAGGATAGACATCCTAGAAATATTTTTTGGGGATTTCTTATACTGAAGAGTTCAAACGGGATCTTCAAGAAAAACCAGAAAAGACAGAGGCGAACTCTGCGTGTGCCAAGTGATGATCAATCACAAGGGCTTTTAAAGAGGTATTGATAATGACCGGACCTTTGCTGGAAATAAGATTAGAGTGCCAACAATGATTGGACTCAGAAATAACATGCCAGTAAACGCTGGGCTCATAGTATGGATGATACTAGCGAACACCAATTTGAGTTGGATAAGATACCAATTTGAGTTGGATGAGATGCCAATATGAGTTGGATTTCCAGCAAAGACTGGACTTTAGACACCAATATGAGTTGGGCCTGGGTTTAGGTTTATATCTGACCTGGTTTTCAAACTTTAGGTTCACATTTGACCGGAGTTTAGGTTCATATTTGACTTGGTTTTCAAACTTTAGGTTCACATTTGACCTGAGGTTAAGGTTCACATTTGACCTGGTTTTCAAACTTTAGGTTCACATTTGACCGGAGTTTAGGTTCACATTGACCTAGTTTTTAAACTTTAGGTTCACATTTGACCAAAGTTTAGGTTCACATTTGACCCGGTTTTCAAACTTTGGGTTCACATTTGACCTGAGGTTAAGGTTCATAGCTGACCTGGTTTTTAAACTTCGGGTTCATATTTGACCTGAGGTTAAAGTTCATAGCTGACCTGGTTTAGGTTCATATCTGACCTGGTTTTTAAACTTCGGGTTCACATTTGACCTGAGGTTTTTAAAGTTTGGGTTCACATTTAACCTGAGGTTTAGGTTCATAGCTGACCTGGTTTAGGTTCATATCTGACCTGGCTTTTAAACTTAGGGTTCACATTTGACCTGAGGTTAAGGTTCATAGCTGACCTGGTTTTTAAACTTCAGGTTCACATTTGACCTGAGGTTAAGGTTCATAGCTAACCAGGCTTAGGTTCATATCTGATCTGGTTTTTAAACTTCGGGTTCACATTTGACCTGAGGTTAAGGTTCATAGCTGACCTGGTTTAGGTTCATATCTGACCTGGTTTTTAAACTTCGGGTTCACATTTGACCTGAGGTTAAGGTTCATAGCTGACCTGGTTTAGGTTCATATCCAACCTGGTTTTTAAACTTCGGGTTCACATTTGACCTGAGGTTAAGGTTCATAGATGGCCTGGTTTAGGTTCATAGATGGCCTGGTTTTTAAACTTCGGGTTCACATTTGACCTGAGGTTAAGGTTCATAGCTGACCTGGTTTAGGTTCATATCTGACCTGGTTTTTAAACTTTGGGTTCACATTTGACCTGAGGTTAAGGTTCATAGCTGACATGGTTTTTAAACTTTGGGTTCAGATTTGACCTGAGGTTAAGGTTCATAGATGACCTGGTTTAGGTTCATATCTGACCTGGTTTTTAAACTTCGGGTTCACATTTGACCTGAGGTTAAGGTTCATAGCTGACCTGGTTTAGGTTCATATCTGACATGGTTTTTAAACTTCAGATTCACATTTGACCTGAGGTTAAGGTTCATAGCTGACCTAGTTTAGGTTCATGTCTGACCTGGTTTTTAAACTTCGGGTTCACATTGGACCTGAGGTTAAGGTTCATAGCTGACCTGGTTTAGGTTCATATCTGACATGGTTTTTAAACTTCGGATTCACATTTGACCTGAGGTTAAGGTTCATAGCTGACCTGGTTTAGGTTCATGTCTGACCTGGTTTTTAAACATCGGGTTCACATTTGACCTGAGGTTAAGGTTCATAGCTGACCTGGTTTTTAAACTTCGAGTTCACATTTGACCCGAGGTTAAGGTTCATAGCTGACCTGGTTTAGGTTCATATCTGACCTGGTTTTTAAACTTCGGGTTCACATTTGACTTGAGGTTAATGTTCATAGCTGACCTGGTTTAGGTTCATATCTGACCAAGGTTCATAGCTGACCTGAGGTAAATAATGTCAGAAATTACTGGACTTAAGGTATCCATATGAGGAGATTAAGTATCAGATAGGTTAGTACCGGGGTTGCATAAATGAAGATTAGACTTCCTGGGGAATACCAATTATGGCTGCAAAAAGGTTGGATAATACCATAGATAGATAAGTTTCTCAGAAGAGACTGCCACTTATCGCCATAGAAAAACAAGCTTCTCCAAGAGATTTCTACTTGTTGTTGGTTATAAATTCCAAAGAGATGTTGATATCACAACACTGTTGGAGAAAGGATTTTGTCTTCAACGAGGATCTGTAAAAGATTCTTCCTGCGAGACACAGTGCAAAATAAATGCACGTTCAAAACAGGTTTGGAAACCAATACCTGCCAGGGATCAAAGCTCAATCTAGGAACAAGTTAGAAAGATACGATCAAACAAAACTCCAACCATTGAGGAATGAGCTCAAATGGAGATTTATCTTATCCAAGCATGGAAAATATGACTGAACCAACCATCGTTCATGAGGATAAAACTCTGTGGGGAATTCAGAAAGGATGGGCATTTTATGCCTAGGGCTGACAACTCTATTGGAGAGAATAGACAAACCCAGTCACTTGGGGAGATAAACATCAAAGTGAACAAAACATGTAAACACCAAAAAGGGGTAGCAAAAATGCTAAGATGCTATGTATATAAATGCTTATATGCCATGCTTATGCTGACAAAACAGACAAAGAGAAGCGAGACTGGAGATGAAATAAACATCTCGACAAGGATACCCAGCCAACCTCAACGGATTGGACCATTACTGGGGATGAATAAGTAGGATTAGCAATTCTACTTCAAGGTTACAAACTTCTCTGAGGGAAAAGAGTAATTCACTCGGGGTATAGCATCATGACTTCACTAGGATTTCCATCACGAGCCTTATTTCTTTACTGGAGGGAAATCCATGGAGAATTGCCAAGATTATCTGAAGTAACAGCTTTCTGGGGAGATAGCAAAAGATGTCACAAAAGCTGAGTAGTTCTGCATCCCACTGGCATAATGATCATCTTCAAATCTTATCTGCCCCAGGCTATATGGTCTGTCAGAAGACGATACCAAGAGGATTTTACAGAAGAATTGGCATGCAAGATGCTTCAATATCTTTAAACTCTTGGGAGAGATTCATGAATTTTTGACATAACTGACCCAGATTAACTGCATTTGCACAACAAAGTCCTTAAACTTGTTCTTCAGACTGGTTATTAACAATTGGGGAACACACTTGCCCCTGTCAGCTTGGTTGATCTGTGAAGGAGATGTCGTTGACATTGTAGAGATTTACCGAATCTCGACTTAACTGCTGGTGATTAATTGATCTGTGAGAATAAGTTATCAAAAGGATTTTACAGAAGAATTGACAAACCATATGCTTCAATATCTTCAAACTTTTGAAAAGATTCATGTGTCTTGACATAACTACCCCAGTTTAACTGTATTCGCAATACAAAGGCCTCAAACTGCGGTAGAAACAACTGGGGAACAAACTTTCCCCTGTTGGTGGGTCATTGGAGTCCAAACTTGTCATAAGATTACCTCAAGAAGGCTTGCCCCATATTCTGAACTTCGAGGAGTTCTGCCCCTGATTCAATAGCTCTTGGAATGATTGATTGGCAAATCCTCATGTTTGGTTGCCCCAGGCTGAGCTTCCTTTATCAAGTCAAATTCCCTAGCTGGCTGCATTTTTTGGGATTCCTTTGATATTGAATTATTTTGCAAACAAGTATTATTCATTTAAAATTGGCAATTTCAATGCAAAATTCATCCAAGCTTTTGAAATCAAAGTTTTATTGATGAAACACACACAGTGGAATGATCAAATAATCAAAAACAAAGGTGATCTAGTCATTTATAGAATGACAGATGAAGTGATCAACACACACAATTAGCAAAGATAATTAGGAGTCAGGTTATCCAACCTTGATGTAGTATGCTTTCAAAACAACCTTACCTCAATTAGGTCTTTTAAGGGTTGTAACGTGGTCTGGTTCACGGTTTATGAAATAAAGGATAAAGGCTCAAAGTTTGTTTGTCCCCACCCAAACTTCGTGATGAACTCCAATCCTACGCTCAGTTAACTCAGGCTATACATTCAAGTTCCTATATGCTAGGAATTGAACTGATGATAGTTGACGATGATTCAGACACTTAGGGTAGTCATTACTCCCTTACAACATTTGATTGTCCTTTATTGCTGAGGTTTTAAGACCTCTCCTTGTCTTTACTGAGGTTTTAAGACCTCTTCTTGTCTTTACTGAGGTTTTGAGACCTCTTCTTGTCTTTGTTAAGGTTATGAGACCTCTTCTTGTCTTCTGAGGTTTTGAGACCTCTTCTTTGTCTTCTGAGGTTTTGAGACCTCTTCTTTTTTATTGTCATTTGATTTGAGAGAGCCGACTGGTGTTTTGCATGAAACGCTTGCATTCGGATGCATAACCAAGTTAAACTGAGAACTACCCTGCCCCAAGGTTGAGATTTAAGGGTTTTTTGTATTTTGTAAGGAAAGAAAACTCCTACTTCTAGGCTCGAAGGGGTTAACGAGGGATTATCTTCCTTATTTCTCCAGTGTTTGGGAATTGAAACAATGCCTTACATCATCGGCAAGGTTTATTTGGCAGGATACCACATCAAATATTAATATGAGGTTTTCATCATCCTCCCCAATCTTTGCTTAACAACAATTTTGATAATTGGAATGAAACAAGATAAAGATATATTTTTTTGCTTTTATGAACATAAAAGTAAATGAGTGAAACGAATGGACTTAATCAAAAGGTGCACAAACATTTCATTAATATTGCCAATTTGAAAGTACAACAACTTATAAGCAAATACAAATTCAACATGCAATGAAAAATACAATTGAAAATACTGAAATGAACAAAATACAGCCAGCTTTGGCGAATTGATTTCAAAATACTTCAGTTTCCAGGCCCAAAGGGGTCACTTCTTTGATGCTCAGAATGTGACTTGTTCCTTGTGATACAGAACCTTGAGAGGCCTCGCAAGTCTTTTTCCTTTTGCTTCAGAAATCAAGGCATTGGCATCTGACTCCCCTTCTTGAGGTGTCAGCGTCTTTAGCAGGCTTGGTAGTCTTGCTTCGAACTCTTTGCATTCCTCAACATGATGCCCCATTGTACCAGTATGGAACTTGTATTTAATCTCTGGGCGATCTTCTTCAAGGATCAGATCCTTATCATAGATCAGCCTTTGCACAGTAGCTTCTAAGGCTCGACAACCGTCCAAGTCATGCCCTTCGGCTCCCTTGTGGAATTCACAAGTCAGGTTTGCATTGTGCCAAGGTCCTGGCACAGGGTTAAGAAGTCGAGGAGTCACCAACTTATTCAGCATCAACAGTGGAAAGAGTTTGCTCAATAGCACAGGAATAGGCTGTCAGTTAACTTGACCTCTTTCGATAGGGTACTTCTTCTTGTCTTGGTCTTGAGAACCTCCAGGAGAAACAACCGTTGGAGGTTGGAATGCCTTTTTGGTAGACACCTGATGATATTCTGATGCAAGACCAAGACCAAATGCTGGCTGGTACGAGGTTTCTCCAAAGGCAGATCCTTGGCATGGGAGAACCACAGGAGACGACAAAGGATTGTCGATTTGAATGCCTTGAGGCGTGAAAGAGATCCTCTCAGAGTCTAACAAAGTCTAAACCTTACTCCTGAGCATCTTGCAGTCTTCAGTTGAATGCCTTTGTGCCCCAGTATGGTAGTCACATCGAGCGTTGGTGTCAAAACCTGGCGGGTATGGAAAAGGCACTGAGTCTATCTCCTTTGGCACTATCAATCCACCTTTGATTAAGTTTGGCAAGAACTGACTATATGACATTGGTAGTTGAGTGAAATTCCTTTATGGCTTTCTTGGCCTTTGTCGTGCATGCTGACGGTGGTCTGACCCTTGATACTGAGGAGGTCCTTGAGTTAGAGGGACCACAAGAGGCGATGAACTGACAACTTCTCTAGGAGTAACAGGGTGAGCGTGCTCCTCTTTTTTCATCAGAGCTTGCAAAGTTTCCAGAACCCAATTCATCTGGCCTTTGAGGGTTCTGACCTCCTCTTTCAAATCTTCCTGGTTCTTCAGAATTTCATTCATTGTCGCCATTGTCTTGAATAGGTGTGCTAGGTATCCTTCAGACATAAAAGAAGAAGAAAGACTCAAGACTGAGAAATGCAAATGAGATGCGAATGCGACGGGCGCATGGGATGCAAATGTAAGCCAAAAGGTTTCAAGGAGCTCAAAGGAAAGCTGCAAAAATTTTTTTGTAAAGACTGAAGAGTTTTATTTTTAAAACCATGATCTCCATTGATCCTTGTAAAGGAAAAAACGTCTGAGTTCCTTGAAACCAATAATAGATGCAATGAGACGTATGCAATGTGTAACACCCTTTTCTACCCCACAAAATATCGCAGCAGAATACACATAAAATCACAATAAATCAGAATTCACCTCAAAGGGTGCACATTTCCCAATAAATTTAAAATAAAACATTTACTCCATAAACAACGAGTTTTCCTCAAAATAACTCAAAATGCCTTCAAAGGGCAGCAGAACCACCATAACCACAAAAATCCCACAAGAGGGTTTATTAAAATAAATCATAATCATCAAATAATCAATAAAATAACAGCCAAATAAAATTCAACATGGTTCAACTCAACGACCCCAACCCGATGCTACACTATCATAGCAAAGACTCTCTAAGTCGACCATAAGCAAATAACTTCAAAAGTCCTCAAAAAGCGTCCAAAGCTAATCTTGATCACCTGCACGTGACCCACGTGGAGGCAACATTCTACGGGCTTTTTGTAAGGTTGAATGGCTCTATCTTCATTCTCAAGAAATCGAGATATTTCCTCGGGAACCTCTTCTTCTTCCTCTTTGGCTTCGAACATAAGAAGCTCAAAGTTCAGAGAAGGCATTGGCTCATTGTTTTTTATGGTTTGTTCGTGCAATAATCTGCACATGTGAATTGGCTTTATTTTAGATTTTATGAAAGTGCGAGTGTGTGCACAAAACGTGCAAAGTGATAAAAATGGGTTTTTTATGATTACCAAATTTTCCAGAAAATTAAAAGAGTAACACAGATAAAATGGAATCACAAAATGACAATTTTATTGATGATAGCAGTTTGCTAAACAAAAGCCCTAACACAAAATCACCTTTGCCTTGGGCCGAGCAAAGAGAATTATGAAAAATAAGCCCACACAACAAACTTTTTTGCCTTGGGCAGAGCGAAGAGCCAAAAGCAAATGACAATTACTTTGAAAAATGGACAACAAAAGGAATGTTAATAGCACTCTAGTTCTGAGCGACCGCTCCATGCGTCACAAAGTTGGGTTGATCTTCGTCGGACTCGTCTTCGAGGAATGCACAAGCTTCATACTCAGGTCCCTTACGTCTTGACCGACGAGAATAAAAAGGATAGTAAGCATCTTCAGTCTCAGACCCATATCTGGGATCCTCCGAATAAGGCTCCCAGTCTTCAGCAAGGATGTAATCACTTTCAGAGCTGAATGGTATGTACCCTTCAGAGTCGTCTTCCTCAGTTATAGCATTAACCCTTGATGGATGAATAACTCCTCCACTATGAAAAACATCTTCAATGGGGGGAATAATCATATTTCCTGTGGCAGGCTTGTCAGAATTGAGACCTGAAAATCTGAGACCTTTTTTCTCTTTGTTTCTAGATAATGATATCACTTGCCCCACCCTTCTTGGGCTCCATGACGCATTGCACATCCTTGAAAGATGAAATAGAAGCCCCGCTCTTCTTGGCACTACCACCATTAATTGAAAGAGCTTGCAACTGGGTTCCTATTACTTCATCAACATCAATATATGAAAAAGAAGAAAGATGACTAACCACTAGAGCCCTCTCTCCATAGACAGTGACCAACTTCCCTTCATTAACAAATTTCAATTTCTGGTGTAGTGTAGATGTGACTGCCCGGGCGTCATGTATCCATGCCCTACCCAGCAAGCAACTATAAGCAACGCGAATATCCATGACTTGGAATGTGATTTCAAAAATATGGGGGCCAATAGTCATAGGTAAAACAACTTCTCCAATGACCATCTTCCTTGATCCATCGAAAGCCTTTACAACAATACCACTAGGCCACGGAGGTGCTCCTTGGTATGATAATCTTGTGAGAGTAGTCTTCGGCATCACATTTAACGATGAGCCAATGTCAACTAACACACTAGATAATGCGTAATCCATGCAATTCATCGAGATATGCAACACCATGTTATGCTTCTTCCCTTCTTCCGGGAGCTCTTCTTCATAGAAACTGAGATTATTACATGAAGTGATGTTGCCTATGATCCCGTCAAACTGATCAACGGTCATGTCATGATCGACATAGGCTTGCTCAAGGGCATTCTGCAAATCCTCCCAGTGGGCCTCAGAACTCATCAATAGTTGTAGCACAGAAATCTTGGAAGGGGTCTGCAGAAGTTGGTCTATAATCTTATACTTGCTTCTCTTGATCATCTTCAAGAACTCGTCAGCTTTAGAGGACGAATTATTCCCATTGGACTGCCCCAGAGTTGAATCATTTACAACCGGTTGCTCAACAGAAATTTCCTTATCCTTCGGAGGTGTTGCAGAGAAAACACGATCGCTTCTAGTCATTCTACTGATATCAACAATACTAACGACTAACTGTTGTATAGGCAAAGGTACCTCTTTCCCATCTTCCATCATAGTGGCATTGTACTTGTAAGGGACTGCTTTGTTGGTGGCGTAAGGAGTCGGGCTATAAATATTAATGACCAGAGGAGTTGGAGTATACTTCCTGCTATCATCAACAATCTCAATGCGTTCCACTTCGTTGTAATGAGGTACTATCACCAAGACCTCCTCTTCTTTGTTCTTATTCTTATCAGCAAGATCTCCATCACAGGTGATTGCAATAACCCTTCGGTCCAAGAAATCTTGGATATTTCCTTTTATGAGCCCACATCCTCGTGGATTGGTAGAACAAACATGACACATAGCATAATCATGACCTTCATGGTCAAAGGAAAACACCTTGGACAAACCTTCATGCATTTTTACAAAATACCCTTGAATATCTTCGACATCAAACACATCATTCTTACTAGAAGACCCATGCAACATGTTAACACAGGCTGATCCATGCGGGGGGAGAGGGTTAACTTGTACATTAGGGTTAGAGTCTTTGAAAGTGAGAATTCCACACTTAACCAATCTCTGGACATCCGCTTTTAAACCAATACAATTCTCAATATTGTGTCCGGGTGCACCTTGGTGGTATGGGAAGAACTGATCAGATCTATACCAAAAAAGGAGATCCTTAGGTACCTTAGGTGGAGACTTGGTTTGGATATGCCCCTTCTGTAACAAGGCTAGAAACAAATTAGCATAGGACATTGGAATGGGATCAAAATCTGGCCATCTTTTTGTACGGTTCTGGTTGTTGAATGATGGTCGAGCCTGTTGTAAAGGCTGTTGATTCTGATAACGTTGTGGTTACTGTTGTTGTTGTTGTTAAATCAGTTGAACTGGTTGAACTGGTTGATACGGTTGTGTGAAATGTGGTTGATAAACTGTAGTGTTAATAACCGGTGTCACTGCTGTAACATGTTGAGGATGTCGATGTTGCGAGTTTCTCCTCTGGGGTCGACGATGGTGTATGGCAATCACATATTGTTCCTTCTTCTTTGAAAAATTACTTTCGTGTTTCTTCACATTACCAGAAGTACCAGTTTCTTTTGTCAGTCTACCTTTACGAATTCCTTCTTCCAGTCGCATCCCCATATTGACCATTTTAGTAAAGTCACTCAGAGCGCTGGCCACCATTCTCTCATGGAAAAAGTGACTTAGAGTCTCAAGAAAATGTTGGTCATTTCCTTCTCTTCGAGGGGCGGTGCAATCTGAGCAGCCACCTCGCGCCAGCGTTAGGCGTACTCTTTGAATTTTTCTCTTTCTTTTTGGGCCATAGCCCTCAACTGATCCCTATCTGGTGCCATATCGGCATTGTATTTGTACTGTCTGATAAAAGCATCGCAAAGATCGTTGAAGGTATGAATCTTCAGATTGTTTAGCTCTATATACCACTTTGAGAGCTGCACCAGTCTAACTATCTTGGAAATAATGGATCAACAGTTGATCATTATCTATCTGTGTTGACATCTTACGAGCGTACATAATGAGATGGCTCTAAGGACAGAGTTACCCTTGTATTTCTTGAAATCAGGTACCTTGAACTTTGGGGGAACCTTGACATTCGGAACTAGACACTAAAGATGGCTGGTTTACATCCTGAGTGAATCGCACACTCAAAGATAACACAGAGTCACCATTGAACATTATTTAGTCCCAAAGGATAGGGAAAATATCGATAAAACCTAAGGGGAAGAGAAACGGGAACGGGGGTCGGTTATGCGAAAGGAAGGTACTAGCACCTAACGCATCTGTCGTACTCGACGGGAACCATTTCGCTTGCTTATAGGCTTGGATGGGTTATCTATCTAAAGGCTTCTAGCTAAAAGAAGAGGAGAGAGAGAGAAGAAAGAGGAAAAAGAAAGAAAAAGAAAGAAAGTGCTCACGGAGGATTGAGGCCCTCGTGCCTACGTACCCTCATAGTGCAATGAGGAAATCAGAGCGTCGTAGTTCATGGAACCAGGGGACAGAAAGGAAGGAAGAAAGGGAGAAGGAAAGAAGGGTGGAAGTGTGCTCGCCAAGACATCGCGTCTCGTGCCTACGTATCTGACATCCGAAAGAATGCAGAATCAGTGCTTCCGTAGTTCGGGGAACCGAACGAAAAACAAAACAAGAAAGAAACAGAAAAACAAAAGAAGTGGTGTCAAAACCAAGAGCAAGAGTGAAAGAAAAACTCTACTGGGGAAGATCACACAGTAAGAGCGATTGTACAAGAGACTAGAAAAAGAATGGTGTCAAAACCAAGAATGAAAGAACCTCCGTTGGGGATAATAAAGAGAATTTGAGTCGAAACCAAGAAAGTAAGAACAAAATGAATAGAAAGGGCTCCGCTGGGGATCCAAATAAAAGGATGGTGTCAAAACCAAGAGAAAAGGGAGACTCAGTATATTAACTGGCTGGCAGTGGTTAACTGAAGAAAGAGAGTAAGACTCTGGCGGGGAAAAGAGTCTGGTGTCAACAGACGGACTGTGATAAACCAAGAGAGAGAGTGCTGAACTAAGAGAAGGTGTTTGACTCCGCAGGGGCCATCGGTATATTAACTGATGAACAGTGGTTAACCGAGGGAACAAGGATTGCAACTCTGTGGGGATAGAGAAGCATTGGTTTTAACAAAGAAAATTGTGCTTAACCAGAAGAACTGATGTAGGACCGATCGAAGGTCGTAACCCAAAAGGGGTGTTGGTATTGATTGAACAAACAACACTTGACCAACGAAGAAGGGTATTGAACCAAAAGAAGGTTAATAACCCAAGGGTGCAAGTATTCGAACCAAGAAAGGTTGCCAACTGCGGGGGATTCGGTTTTAATAGGAGAACTATGATTAACCGAGAAAAATGAGTGATTAACCAAGAGGAGGTGATTAACTCAAAAAGGGGTTCAATATTTTAACAGACAGGTTGTGGTTAACTGAAGGAAAATGGTGATTAACTAAGAACAGATGATTAACCCAAGGAACTCAGTGTTTTAACAGACGGACTGTGGTTAACTGAGAATGAGTACAAATATTGGTGTTCTAACTGACAGGCAGTGATTAACCAACAAAGGGAGAAGAACCAAAAGACGGTTGCGAACTCCGCAAGGGATTCGGTATTTAACAGGAGTACTGTGTTTAACCGAAGAAAGAGAAAATAGACTCTCCAGGGGAATAAAAAAAGAAACAATTGACCGCAAGAAAAGAAAAGGGTATTGAAATAAAGGGAGCTTGCTAACCCAATGAACACTGATCTTAACCAAGAAGAATGGTGATTGATCAAAAGAGAGGTTGAAAGAAATAGGAGTGATCAAGTATCAAAAGAGATTGCAAAGGGGAAAGAGTGATCAAGGATCGACTCGACTGGGGTAAGAAGGCACACTACCGCCTGGTGATAGAGATGACTAAGCCAAGCACAGGGTCATTCGTCCCCTACCTGAAGTAGTCGGAATGAGAGTAGGAATTCTCCCTTCTCATTCCTTCTCTAACACACAGGGTGTAATGCAAAAGTTGAACCGGACAGCACAACAACTCCAAGTTGTACAGTGCTCCCGCTTGAGGAAACGGACAGCGTAACAGCTTCAAATTGTACAGTGCTCTGACGCAGGGCGCAGCGCAAAACTCCAACTCCGCGGGGGAACGAGAGAGTAAGCTCTAAAGGAAGCCTAAAGAGAAGGAAGGGGAAGATCAACCAATCGAAACATGGTTTCGATTAATTAATCAAAGGGACAAGCCATGCTAACAATTTTCCAAAGAGAATGGAAAATCATTAAAGCAAAAGGTGTGAATTATTGATTAAGCAAGATTAAGCTCATCCATGAAGAATGAACTTAATGTAAATCCAAGAAAGGGAGTACAAAACAGTACCAAATGATCAACAAATATACAACCCAAAGTCATGTTATGTGATCAAAGAGAAATGCAAGAATGATAATGTTCACATGATGCCAAAAACATGAACAATTTAAATAATCGAAAGTGTACAACAAAGGTTCATGAGTAAGCTTCAAACAAAAGTTAAATGACATTTAAAACATCCATAAAATCAAGCATGACAATCAATGGAAGTTAAAATGAAGAAAGCATGGCAAACACACTTGAAAATGCAAGAAAATGGCCTTCTGGTTCAGTGTTAATCGATTAACATAATTGCACTGCAAAGTGTTAATCGATTAACACTTGAAAAAGTGCAAAACAACACTGGTTAATCGATTAACACTATTGCACTGCAAAGTGTTAATCGATTAACACTGGACATGGAGCAGAAAATCAGTTTTGAAAAGTGTTTTTGGCCAACTTTTTTATTGTGTAATCACTCCAATGCTAGGGCAAACAATTATGCACGAAAAATCAAGTTTAGAAGCAGTAAATGATCAATAATAAAATCAATTAAACAATCAAGATCGTGGATCAAGCATTGGTATAATCAATTCACATGCAAAAACATCAAAATTACATCGCAAACTACATGAAAATGATCGAAATGATAAAATGAAGGAGATCCACCAACCTACAAGGCTGAGATGTGCCTTGGTAAATGTTGCAATGTGATCTTGATGAAGATAATCAAAGAAAACCAGAGGAATCTTTAATTCTATCCGAAACGTATCGAAACCGATCAAATTTTGACGAAAACTCCAAAATGAGAATTATCACCGAAGAAATTTGAATCAATCACTTGAGATGAATCCAAAAGCTACTGAAACTCCATAAAAACCAGTATAATGGAATGGCAATGAAGGTTAAGCTCAAGAAAAAAGCACTTTCAAGGTGAAAGTAGCTTTTTCTTCAATGGAGAATGAAGAGCTTTGGTGATGTTTTGGAAGAGAATTGAGATGAAGATGAAGATGTAGCAGAAAAAACCAGAGAGAATGTGAGATAATTGAGAGTGAAATGTGATAAATTTGGTGAAAAATGGTGGATCCCTTGAAAAGTGAGTGAAGGTGTGTTTATATAGACTTTAGGTTTGGAGTGTGAGAGGTTTGGAATTAGCTTTGGACTTAGCTTTGGGTTTGGAACTAGGCTAGGAGTTAGTTACACTTGACTCACCGAGTCAAGGCGGTTAACTCGGTTAGTTAGGACCAACTCGGTAACAATCCCAAGGTGAACTTCATCATCCAAAGATCCACATTACTTGGAAAACAAGGAACATGGTGCACTTAATTTGAAGTGAAGCATTAGAAGAAATGCACTTGGATTGAATTGAATAGCTTTGAAATGTCTAGAGATGTCTAGAACATTCCACATGCTGCTAGAATACTATAAAATCCAAGACCAAAGTGTGTGCAAAGGTATTGTCATGAAAAAGCAGCAAATTATGTCTGTTCTGCCTATGTTAATCGATTAACACAATTGCACTGCAAATGGTTAATCGATTAACCAGGCCAAAATATGCCCAATTTGCCTAAAAAAAGGTGTTGTGGTCCCGGCTTTGATTTTCCGCTTCTTGTATTGATGAATAGGCATAGAAACCCTCATTTTGTGCTTGTTTTGATGGTGTGATGACCTTGCAAGGATATGATTAATCGGGCTTGGAAAACCTGAATATTCCTGCAATCAAAACATAAAAAGAAAAGTGCGAATGCATATGCTAGCGATGTGAATGCACATGCTTATGCAAAAGGCAAAAGAGGGTTACGACAACTGCCCCTATTTAATCCTCTTGGACCTGAATGTACGAATTGCGCCAGATTTTCGCTGATTCGAGGTAAAAGGGGATTAAATAAAAAAGCAGCTCAAAAATTTGGTCGACGGCGGAAAAGGAGAGTCTTAAGAAAGAAAAGACAAGTGCAAAGTTTGGCTGAAAATCTGCTGGGAGATAAGTCAGGCAAAAAGAGAGGGAGTATGATCGATGCATATGCATGTATGCGTTTCTACATGATGCTTGATACCATGCAATGCAAATGCGCAAGGTAAGGCATAATGAAGCGGTTAGGCAGAAAATCGTAGCAAAACGACTTCGACACCCTCGGTCGGGGAGAGGACCCGCAGATAAAGACAATCTCTGCTGGAGAAGAGAGTTCACACAGGATGATGATTCCGTTGGGGAAAGAAACTGAGAACATCTCAGGTTTCTAAGTCACCATGGTTGTCTCTGCTGGGGATGAAAGAATCAAATCGATCCTTCCTACCAAGGCTGACTCTGCGTGGGGAAATACATCCTTCTAAATCATGTTGACTCGGCTGAGGAGAACCCACTGCTGCTGAGGACAGATAGTTTTAAATTATTGGAGATGATGTACAACCCTTGCCGGGGAAAGAGAGCAAAGTGTCTCTGCTGGGAACACTTTGGCAACCTGCCTAGCGATATTACAAATCTGTCGGAGAAAAGAGATGTAAATAAACAAGCTTTTCGACAAATCATAATGGCTCTTGCTGGGGAGAATGATGACTCTGCTGAGGAACTGCTGAGGAAACAACAACTTCTTCACAGAACCATCACATTGCCGGCCAGACGTTAAGCTTACCAATGGATATTACGGATTATCCTGCAGGAGTTACTAATAACACATGCAATGCATAATGTTTTCTCGATTGATTTAGCTTTTTATTGTTCTCAACGTTTTTTAGTATTATGTGATCACAAATAATTTTTTATTTTGCAAACAAAATACTGGAATGAAACAAATTGAGATAACAAAGAATGCATTTTATTGAGTGTAAAATTTTTGTACATAAAATGTGTACAAGGATGCAAAATCCTTGATGAGGAAATTTGCAATAAAATTGAAAAACAAATGTAAATGGGAAAGGGAAATCATGCTTTGCATTGATTACAACATTGGCTACCATCCACTGTAAGTCTAGGTTCCAACGCCTTGCACCAGTTGATGATGATTTGACTGCTCTGTTACCGTCTGAGGTCTAGCTTGACGAAGAGGGGCTCAAGTGTGCACAGTCAATGCCTTTATCCCTAATTTTTTCCTGGACATGTTTTTTCTATATTTTTTTTCGTCCACCGGGATACCCATTTTTGCCTAAGTCGCCCTTTAGGGTGTCAATCTAGCGGACTCTTATTCATTTTTTTCAGGCATAATATTTTTTGACTGTATCAGAGTTCACGGGCGATGGCAACTCCTCCCGATCCATGGTGGTGAGGATCAGGGCTCCACCTGAGAAGGCCTTCTTGACAATGAAGGGTCCTCCGTAGTTGGGAGTCCACTTGCCTCGTGGATCCGAGTGAACAGGTGAATATTGCTTGAGCACGAGCTCACCTTCACAGAATGTTCGAGGAAGAACTTTCTTGTCAAAAGCTCGCTTAAGGCGTCTCTGATACAATTGACCATGACATACAACTGTAAGGCGTTTTTCTTCGATGAGATTCAAGTGGTCGTATCTGGATTGAACCCATTCAGCTTCATCAAGACCTGCTTCCATGATGACTCTGAGCGAAGGAATTTCGACTTCAATGGGTAGAACTGCCTCCATACCATACACAAGTGAATACGGAGTTACCCCAGTAGAAGTGCGAACTGAAGTTCTATAGCCATGCAGTGCAAAGGGAAGC
The DNA here is from genome assembly GCA_022829125.1 of Lathyrus tuberosus. Lineage (NCBI taxonomy): Eukaryota > Viridiplantae > Streptophyta > Magnoliopsida > Fabales > Fabaceae > Lathyrus > Lathyrus tuberosus. The sequence continues at coordinate 702,411 of JALAZF010000414.1, read as the reverse complement.
ATTTCATGCCAATCTTTGTAAGTCTTGACCATTTTCTGGATAATCCTCTTGATGTTTTTGTTTACTGCTTCAACGGCGCCATTCATCTTGGGCCGATATGGTGAAGAGTTGTGGTGCTCGATCTTAAATTCTTGACACAACTCCTTCATCATATTGTTGTTCAGGTTGCTTGCATTGTCCGTGATAATGTTGCTAGGAATGCCATAACGACAAATTATCTCTTTCTTGAGGAATCTGGCAACCACTTGTCGTGTAACGTTTGCATAAGAAGCAGCTTCAACCCACTTGGTGAAGTAGTCGATAGCAACCAAAATGAATCGATGACCGTTGGAAGCCTTCGGCTCGATCATCACAATCATATCTATACCCCACATGGAAAATGGTCAAGGTGAAGTCAAAACATTTAATGGAGTTGGAGGCACATGGATCTTGTCGCCGTAGATTTGGCATTTGTGACATCTTTTGGAAAAATGTAACAATCTACCTCCATTGTTGTCCAGTAATACCCAGCCCGAAGGATCTTCTTGGCCATAGCAGGACCTTTAGCATGTACACCCTCGCAGCCCTCATGTATGGACCTTATGATCGTGTTTGCTTCGTGTCTATCCATGCATCTGAGCAACACAGAATCATAATTCCTCTTGTACAGTATACCACCACTTAAGAAGAATTTGGCGCAAAGCCGCCTAAGAGCTTTCTTATCAGTGATAGTGATACTCTCGGGATATTCCTGTTTTTCCAGATATCTTTTAATGTCGTAGAACCAAGGCTTGTCACCAGACTCATCCTCGATTGCTAAATAGTGTGCTGGTTCGTTCAAGTGATCAATGCGGATATGAGGAGCTTCATTCTTCCACTTGACCTTGAACATGGATGCTAGAGTGGCAAGAGCATCAGGTAGTTGATTTTCCTCTCTGGGGATATGATGAAAAGAAATTTCATCAAAGTAAGGAATCAACTTCGCAATCTGTTGCTGGTACGGAACCAGCTTGGAATCCCGAGTCATAAAATTCCCTCTGACTTGACCGATGACCAAGGCAGAATCTCCATAGACCTCAAGAATCTTGATTCTCATGTCAATAACCTCTTCAATACCGTAGATACATGCTTCGTATTCAGCCATATTATTGGTGCATGCAAAGCATAACCTTCCAGTGAAGGGAAGGTGAAAACCTATTGGAGAGATGAGGATAGCACCGATCCCACGACCTTTAGAATTGGAGGCACCATCGAACACGAGCGTCTATCACGCCCCTGGTTCGGGTCATATGTCAGGGTCTGGAGTCTCATAATCTCTGATGAACAGAACATCCTCATCGGGAAAGTAAACTTTATTTGTTGATAACCCTCTACAGGTTGATGGGCAAGGTAGTCAGACAAGACACTCCCTTTTATTGCTTTCTGGGTAACATGTTGGATATCATACTCGGTTAACAGCATCTGCCACCGAGCAATCCTTCCAGAGACAACAGGCTTTTCAAATATGTACTTTATCGGATCCATTTTGGATATCAACAAAGTAGTATGGCAAATCATGTATTGTCGTAGGCGTCGAGCAGCCCAGACCAGAGCACATCAAGTTTTCTCCAAGAGTGAGTATATGGTATCATAATTAGTGAACTTCTTGCTCAGGTAGTATATTGCATGTTCTTTTCTGCCAGTGTCGTCATGTTGACCCAATACACATCCCATTGATTCATCGAGAATGGTGAGATACATGATTAAAGGCCTACCAGGAACCGGCGGTACTAAGATCGGTGGTTCTTGCAAGTATTGTTTTCTTTTGTCAAATGCTTCCTGACAATCATTATTCCATTCAACCGATTGATTTTTCCTTAGCAATTTGAACATTGGTTCACAAGTAGCCGTCAAATGGGAAATGAATCTTGAAATGTAATTGAGTATGCCCAGAAAGCCACAGACTTCTTTTTCTGTTTTGGGAGGCGGCATGTTCTGAATTGCCCGAACCTTATCAGGATCAACTTCAATGCCCTTCTGACTCACAATAAAACCCAACAGTTTACCAGATCGAACTCCGAAGGTGCACTTCGCAGGATTCAACCGTAATCTAAACTTCCGGAGTCTGTCAAATAGTTTCTTCAGATGAACCAGGTGATCATCTTCAGTTTTTGACTTGGCAATCATATCGTCCACGTAAACCTCAATCTCTTTATGAATCATATCGTGAAAAAGGGTTGTCATGGCACGTTGGTATGTTGCCCCTGCAATCTTTAGACCGAATGGCATGACTTTGTAACAATATGTACCCCACGGCGTGATGAAAGTAGTCTTCTCCAAATCAGCTGGGTATATTTTGATCTAATTATATCCTGAGAACCCGTCCATAAAGGAAAAGACAAAGAACTGTGCTGTATTATCCACCAAGACATCAATATAAGGCAAAGGAAAATCATCCTTCGGGTTTGCCTTATTGAGATCTCGATAATCCACACACATTCTGACTTTCCAGTCTTTCTTGGGAACTGGGACGATGTTGGAAATCCATTCAGGATATTCGGAAGTGGCTAGGAACCCATCATCAAGCTGCTTCTTTACCTCTTCCCTGATTTTGAGTGCCATGTCGGGTCTAGTCCTTCTGAGTTTCTGCTTGACAGGAGGACATCCGAGCTTGAGTGGTAAGTGATGTTCAACGATGTTGGTATCCAACCCCGGCATATCTTGATAGGACCAGGCGAAGATATCAACATATTCTTTCAACAACTTGTCCAACTCGGAGTGTACATGCTTAGCGAGGGATGCACCAACCTTGACTTCTCTTCTGACCTCATCAGTACCAAGATTGATAACTTCCACTGGCTCTTTATGTGGCTAAATCTCTCTATGCTCGTGCTCGGGGAGCCTTGCTAGTTCATCCAGTAATTCACAATCTTCCTCACCATCTTCTTCGGCTTGGTTAATTGGAATCCCAGAATTACAATGGATGTTTGCCATGTTGTTATCAATGCTTTTATTAGTTCTGCATGTTTATGAATATGTTCAGAATGAGCTTTTTGAAAAGTGAAAAGAAAAGAAACTTTTGCCATTTGTTTGTGAAAAAGTAAAATAAAGAAAGAAAATAGAGCATGATTTTGAATGCAAAAAACTTTTATTTATTGATCACATAATATTGCAAAAGCGTGAGGCCCTTTACAAGTTATCCACTCGTCTCGGGCGAGGACGAGGGAATGAGAAAGCAAAATGCATTACATGTTATATGGGAAAAGTGCAGGAATTATGGTAGATGTCCAATTGTTGAGCTTGAAACCTGGCGGAAACTTGCGCACAAGGCTTGAAGTCTGATTACTGGGACTAGCATCATCAATAGCTGCCACGATGTCACCTTGCATGAAACCCGCGCTATTGAACTTGATTAAGTTGCACTGCTTTGACCCAGGTGAACTAGATTGTTGACCAGGATGGTAACCCAATCCAAAACGATTATGCTTCTTAACCACATCAATCACATGCCCCCATCCTGACAAAGCACCTTTCTGGATAGTCTCCTTAGCACTTTTAGTAGACGCTAAAGTCAGTTGTGGTGATCTGCTTTGACTAGTGGAAGTAGAGCTGACATCTTCGAACTCAAGACACTGCAACGGCACCTTAGCTATGCCTTCCTCGGTCTCGACGTATCAAAAAGATGATAGCTCGCTTACAATCAAATCCTCATCACCACAGACGATAACAAGCTGATCATCAAACATGAACTTCAACTTCTGATGCAAAGTGGAGGTAACGGCCCCTGCGGCGTGAATCCACGGACGACCTAGTAGGTAACTGTACGCCGGATTGATATCCATCACTTGGAAAGTAATGGTAAACAAATGCGGCCCAATATTGATGGGTAAGTCCACTTCTCCAATAACTTGCCTTCGAGACCCGTCAAAGGCTCTGACAACTAAGGCGCTTGGTCTCATCTCGTTTCTTTCCACCAGTAATTAACTCAATGTACCCTTGGGCATCACATTGAGGGAAGAACCAGTATCAACTAGACACGAGATAACAGGATGTCTGTGCAAGTTACGGATATGTGCAGCGCTTTATTGTGGGCAGTTCCTTCAGGAGGCAATTCTGATTCATTAAAGCCCAGATATCGACTTGCGGTTATGTTGGCCACTACATCATCAAACTCGATGATAGATATATCATGCATAACGTGAGCACTGTTCAAGACTTTCAACAAAGCTGATCTGTGCGCAGGCAAACTCATAAGTAGAGACAAAATTGAGATCCTCGAGGGAGTCTGACCCAGCTGATCCACAATTTTAAAGTCGCTTTTCTTGATCAACTTAAGGAACTCTTGATCATCAAGGGTCTCTTTGTTCTTCGGAACATCCTCAGACGGGATAGTCGGCACTGGAATGGCAGTATATGCCCCTTGTTGAACAACAGGGGTTGCAGATGCAGGCATTTCCTTGGGAGGAACAACAGTTGGAACTTGCACAGGCTTCGTAGTGATCTTTGGAGCAAACACACGTCCAATACGAGTCATACCTCCAGCGGATGTAACATTTACGATCTCAGATTCGGCGAACCTTATCTCTTGACCTCCAGAAAACATGGTAGACCCATACTTCCAAGGTACCTCCATAGAATTCTGGTACGGAAACGGTTTTAGCGGGCGAACCACGATGGGTTGCACCTTCTTCTGCTTAGGGGATTCAACTGGAACCTTCCTATAGACGATGGTGAACGGCTCGATAACAGCAACTTCCTCAACAGGTTTAGATCTGGCAAATTGCACTTCGCCATGGTTCATCAGAATCTGCACACAACCCTTCAGCCTTCGACACTGGTTGGGATTATCGTCACAAATCTGACACTTACCATGCAACCCTTTCAACAGCCCGTGTTCATTCACTTTCTTGAAAACCACAGTCATCGGGGTCTTTACCTCATCGACATCCATGATCAATTTAGCCCTTGAATTATCCTCAATCATGTTAACCGCAGGTCCATTGTGATTCGGCAACGGATTATTCTGAATGTTAGGTCCTTCCTCAGCAAAAGTCAAAACCTTCTTATCAATGAGTTCCTAAAATTTGGTTTTGAAAACAAAGCAATCCTCTGTTGCATGTCCTATGTATCCAGCATGATAAACACATGATGCATTTGGATTATGCTTCGGGCCAAATGGAGGAATTGTAGGTGCAATCTGCTTGGGGACAATTGCCCCTTGGTGAACCAAGTAAGGAAATAATTTCGTGTATGACACCGGAATTCTATCAAAATTTGGACGCTTACGGGTTCCTTGATTGTTGTTGTTCTGCTGGTTTTGATTCTGCTGAATTTTGTTGTTCTGTTGATTCTGTTGCTGATTCTGAGCATTCTGAACTAGTTGTTGCGGATGATACTGATACGGAGGTTGTTGATAATGTGCAGCAGCAATGTACGGATACGGATAGTACGACATAGGAGCCATGGGAGCTTGATACTGAGGAGAAACTTGAGCTGTCACAGCGTTAGCTTCACCATCCTTTTTCTTGGACTGACTGTTCTAAGACTTTCTGGTGGTTGGTTGTTGGGAAGCAGCTCCAGGAATCTTTCCAGTCTTCAAACCATTCTCAATCCATTCACCAATCGTTACAACATCAGCGAAGTTTGATGAAGAACTACCCACCATTTTCTCGTAGTAAGATCCTTGTAAGGTACCCATAAAGATGTCAACCAACTCATTGTCATAGAGAGCAGGTCGCACACGGGATGCCATCTCACGCCATCTTTGTGTATACTCCTTGAATGTTTCAGCTGAGCGCTGAGACTGATTTTGCAATTGCACTCTAGTGGGCGCCAGATCAAGGTTATATTTGTATTGTTTCATGAACGCTTCAGATAGATCCCTCCAAGTACGGATTTTACTGCGCTCCAGGCCCATGTACCAATCCAATGAAGCACCAGACAAACTATCTTGAAATCAATGAACAAGCAATTCATCATTATCAATATGGGATGCCATCTTCCTGCAGTACATAGTGATGTGACTACGCGGGCAACTTAAACCTTTATATTTTGGAAAATCAGGTATCTTGAATTTCTGAGGCAGCACAACATTTGGAACCAAACACAAGTCTTTGGCCTCCATGCCAAAAGAAGAAAACCCTTCAATAGCTCTAATACGGTCTTCCAATAACTTGTAGTCAGCGAGTCTACTCTGATTAACAGGTCTGACAAGAATCTAAGGATTTGACAGCTGAGAAGCGGGCGAAACGTGCACTTGCAGAGTAGCAAACTGAGAAGATACACCAAACCCAGATTAACCATCTGACCAGCATTCTGACCCATCGGAACACCATACGGATAATTCGGAGGAGGTATCACAGCAGCAGAGGAGGATGCCCCAGGATAGAACATCCCAGGATGGACATTCTGAACAATAGTTTGAGCAGCTTGAGATGAAACCGGAACATGAATAGGAGGACCTCTATACACATGCTCTTCTTCATCAGGAGTTTTAGTGTCAGCCAATCCGGAAATTTGATGAGTTTGAACCTGAAGATTCTCAGGATCATCATTCACCACTGAAGGTGGGACTGGAGTAGGCATGACCCATGGATATGCAGCAGCATTCCCATTGGGCATGGGCGCAACAAAAGGCTGATATGGCATGAAGGCACTACCATTATTCGCAATCTGAGGAGTGTAATTCGGAGGCATACCCCAAGGAAAACCAGCGGGCATCTGGTTCAAACCAAACTAAGAATTTTTCGGATGAACAACAGGCTGATTCACAAGCTCAACTGGCACTTCAACAATAGCAGGAGAAGGAAAAATGACAGCAGGAGTAGCCGTAACAACAGGAGGAACAATCACAACAGGAGTGACAACAGTTGCATCAGTAGGGGTTGCAACAACAGTGGCAGCAGCAGTGGCGTCCCTTTGAGCACGAAGGAGTTCCATAATGACATCCATGTTCATTTGGAACTAATCCATCCGACCCTGGAATTGAGCCAGAGTTTCCTTGTAAGCAGCAGTCTCAGCTTCGAAGTCAGTCATGATTTTGGATTTGTTTGAGCGAACCGATGTCGAGTCGTCGTCTTGCTACAAAGAAGGCGGACAAGGATGAGCAACGGTTTTGGATGGAGGGACGTGCATATGTGTGCAAATGAATGTATGATATGCATGCAAAAATAAAGTTTTAAATTCCAGGAATTCTTAAACTTATCTTTGTTGACAATAATCATAAAGCATACAAGTAAAGGGACAAAAGATAGAGTGAGCAAGAATCTTCATTCATTCAGCAATAAAGGAAAGAAGTACAAGTCGAATACAGGTCAAATATCTGCCTTTTGGGCTATAACAAGATCCGCATGAATTCTATCAAATACCACCCTACACACTAAAAAGAAATGGAAAACAACCCAAGGAAGCTGGTGTGGCAATGCATCAGCATATGCATTCCTCAACAACCCAGGTAGGTCCTCCAATGCATGCTCAGCAAATCCGGCTAGACGGCCATGCCTCTCACTCCAGTACTTCGCATCCTTCATGAGATTACGCAACAACAAATGATTAGTTCCCTGAAACATATCATGAAGAAAGGCCTCTTTCTGATCCAGGAGGTTCTGTAGATGACGGCTTTGATACTCCCAATGAGTACTCTCTGTGTTGAGCTGCATAATCTACTCTCTGCTCTGATGTGCTTGATCCTGTAGCTTCTGAATCTCACCGAAGACTTTTTCGAGCTTAGCTTGACACTGAGAAAAGTCTTTTTCTAACTGATTAGCACGGTCTTGCTCGCTTTGCCACTTTGCCTTGAACTCGGATAACTTCCCTCGAAGCTCTTCAAGTTGCTTGTTGTAGCTCAGCTCCTCTTTGTAGGCTTGATAATGAGCCTCGGCGAGTTGTCTCTTCTTTGAAGCAAGTCCCTCATAGGTTCTCTTCAAAGCATCACCCACCTTTCTACGCTTGTTTTGTTCAATCTCCACCTCTTTGAGCATGCGTTCGCGCTTCTGATAGAGCTCAATCTGTAGGATATCCTTCTCAAAAGTGACACTATCAAGGTTGAGACGAAGATCAGCATTCTCCTTCTTCAACTTCTCAATAACCAGCTTGAGTTGATCGACCTCAGATGGAGGAACAATGGCAAGTTCAGGAAGCTTGGCATTCATGGAAGGCTCAGGAGAGAATGGTAACAAGATCTCTTTGACGCGCTCTTTGAGCCAAAGTGTGTAAGCTTCCTTGGTTACGCAATTCTTCTTACCCAAATCGGCTTTTCCTTCGAGATGAATCTGAGTCCAAGCGGCACTAAACCTCTTCAACAAACCCATGTCGTCAACCCCTTCATGAAAGATGAACTCCTCCACTACCTCAGGATCAGGCTTGGCAACTATAGGGTATCCTAACTGTCGGAAGGCCATTCTCGGATTGTAGTTAATTCCACCCTTTGTACCCAAGAGAGGCACATTGGGGAATTTCCCACAATGAAGAATGATCTGAATGTCATCGAAGACTCGAGAATACCAAGAAATGTCATCAGCAGTAAGGGACATGATTCGTTGAGACCACTTGAGATTTCCCTTATTCTCAACAAAGGGACCCTTCTGTGGAAGGTGAGACATGAACCATCGGTACAACAAAGGATCACAACAGACAGTGGTTCCTTTATTCTTTTCCTTCATGGAATGAATAGAATGGTAGGTATCAGCAAAAAGTGTCGGGACAGGGTTCTTGGACAAGAAGATACTGATGGCAGCCTGATCTACGAAATCCTCCATGTTTGGAAACAAGACAATCCCATATATCAGCAAAGCAAGAATGACGTTGAAAGCCTTCCAGTGTCCATCCTTAGCAAATAGAAGTGGCCTTGTCAACCAAGAACTTCGAAGCAAACCCTCGAATACCCTTCCCTTTGGTCTTGAGATTATCCTCAACATCCTTCTTACTAATGCAAAGCACATCAGCAATAAGATGAAGCTTCGGACAGCCGCTAGTGTAGACATAAGGAACCTGCTTCTTGATCTCAACCCCCAGAATATAAGCATACTCCTCAAGTGTAGGTGCTAGCTGATAATCCTGAAATGTGAAGCACCTATATGGCGGATCATAGAACTGAACCAGAGTGTGAATAACAGTGATGTTGACTTCAGTGTTGAGGATGGTCAACAGATTACCATAAGCATCTATGAAAACCCCTCTGTGATCTCCAACCAACAAAGATGCCAAACCTCTCAAAATACCCAGCTTAGGCTCCACAAACTTGTAACTGAAGATGCCACGACAACCAGTACTCATCTCTATGATAATGCCAACAAAAGATAAGTCCTCGAAAACCTGTAAATACACATGCAAAAATTAATTTACATGATGAAATGATATGAAACACAACAACAAGAAGCCAACACTGCCCGAATAATCAAGTTTGAACAATCCGGATATCTGCATATAATTTTGTTTCAGTGCAACATAATCCGATGTGTCGATGAAGAAATTTGGCGTGCGTGAGAGAACAAAGGTATGAAGTGGCTTGTTTTCCTGCAAAAACCCATCCCCCTCACAGGTGTGATCTAGACACAACAAGGTGGTCCCTAGAAAGGTTGCCCAAACCATAGGACTCAGGATGAAAACCCCCCGCTGTAGTGAATTCTCACAGGACGGAAGTATTCTCAAACGAATCACGATCTGGGATGTGGGTCTCGTGATATCCCAATGCGTAAAACGCAGGCCTCACGACTATCCACGTTCTATCCTATGTGTATACTAGGCCCGGTGTTAGGACCTTTCTCTCCAATAATATCTACCCATCCCAACAACAGCAGAAAATAGCAGATATCTAGAATATGCAGCATATGAATATTCAAAGCAGTAAAGAAATGCAGTAAATAAACATAAAGCTAAAGCATAAAGAAAAAGCGAGTAAAGCACAAAAGATAAACACCCAAACAAGCAAGAGAAAGCAAACAAAACTAGGCGAGACCCCAACTTGCAAGCAAGGACTCCCCAGCAGAGTCGCCAGCTGAAGATGACTGGTTTACATCCTGAGTGAATCGCACACTCAAAGATAACACAGAGTTGCCACCAAACTTAATTTAGTCCCAAAGGACAGGGAAAATATCGATAAAACCCAAGGGGAAGAGAAACGGGAACGGGGGTCGGTTATGCGAAAGGAAGGTACTAGCACCTAACGCATCCGTCGTACTCGACGGGAACCATTTCGCTTGCTTCTAGGCTTGGATGGGTTATCTATCTAAAGGCTTCTAGCTAAAAGAAGAGGAGAGAGAGAAGAAAGGGGAAAAAGAAAGAAAAAAAAGAAAGTGCTCACGGAAGATTGGGGCCCTCGTGCCTACGTACCCTCATAGTGCAATGAGGAAATCAGAGCGTCGTAGTTCATGGAACTAGGGGACAGAAAGGAAGGAAGAAAGGGAGAAGGAAAGAAGGGTGGAAGTGTGCTCGCCCAGACATCGCGTCTCGTGCCTACGTATCTGACATCCGAAAGAATGCAGAATCAGAGCTTCCATAGTTCGGAGAACCGAACAGAAAACAAAACAAGAAAGAAACAGGAAAACAAAAGAAGTGGTGTTAAAACCAAGAGCAAGAGTGAAAGAAAAACTCTACTGGGGAAGACCACACAGTAAGAGCGATTGCACAAGAGACTAGAAAAAGAACGGTGTCAAAACCAAGAATGAAAGAAACTCCGCTGGGGATAATAAAGAGAATTAGTGTCGAAACCAAGAAAGTAAGAACAAAATGAATAGAAAAGGCTCTGCTGGGGATCTAAATAAAGGGATGGTGTCAAAACCAAGAGAAAAGGGAGACTCAGTATATTAACTGGCTGGCAGTGGTTAACCGAAGAAAGAGAGTAAGACTCTGGCGGGGAAAAGAGGCTGGTGTCAACAGACGGACTGTGATAAACCAAGAGAGAGAGTGTTGAACCAAGAGAATGTGTTTGACTCCGCAAGGGCCATCGGTATATTAACTGATGAACACTGGTTAACCGAGGGAACAAGGATTGAAACTCTGTGGGGATAGAGAAGCATTGGTTTTAACAGAGAAAACTGTGATTAACTAGATGAACGGATGTAGGACCGATCGAAGGTCGTAACCTAAAAGGGGTGTTGGTATTGACTGAACAAACAACACTTGACCAACGAAGAAGGGTATTGAACCAAAAGAAGGTTACTAACCCAAGGGTGCAAGTATTCGAACCAAGAAAGGTTGCCAACTGCAGGGGATTCGGTTTTAATAGGAAAACTATGATTAACCAAGAAAAATGAGTGATTAACCAAGAGGAAGTGATTAACTCAAAAAGGGGTTCAGTATTTTAACAGACAGGTTGTGGTTAACTGAAGGAAAAGGGTGATTAACCAAGAACAGGTGATTAACCCAAGGAACTCCGTGTTTTAACAGACGGACTGTGGTTAACTGAGAATGAGTGCAAATATTGGTGTTCTAACTGACAGGCAGTGATTAACCAACAAAGGGATAAGAACCAAAAGACGGTTGCGAACTCCGCAAGGGATTCGGTATTTAACAGGAGTACTATGTTTAACCAAAGAAAGAGAAAATAGACTCTCCAGGGGAATCAAAAAAGCAACGATTGACCGCAAGAAAAGAAAAGGGTATTGAAACAAAGGGAGCTTGCTAACCCAATGAACACTGATCTTAACCAAGAAGAATGGTGACTGATCAAAAGAGAGGTTGAAAGAGATATGAGTGATTAAGTATCAAAAGAGATTGCAAAGGGGAAACAGTGATCAAGGATCGACTCGACTGGGGCAAGAAGGCACACTACCGCCTGGTGATAGAGATGACTAAGCCAAGCACAGGGTCATTCGTCCCCTACCTGAAGTAGTCAGAATAAGAGTAGGAATTTTCCATTCTCATTCCTTCTCTAACACACAGGGTGTAATGCAGAAGTTGAATCGGACGGCATAACAACTCCAAGTTGTACAGTACTCCCGCGTGAGGATAGCGTAACAGCTTTAAATTGTACAGTGCTCCGACGCAGGGCGCAGCGCAAAACTCCAACTCCACGGGGGAACGAGAGAGTAAGCTCTAAAGGAAGCCTAAAGAGAAGGAAGGGGAAGATCAACCAATCGAAACATGGTTTCGATCAATTAATCAAAGGGACAAGCCATGCTAACAATTTTCCAAAGAGAATGGAAAATCATTAAAGCAAAAGGTGTGAATTATTGATTAAGCAAGATTAAGCTCGTCTATGAAGTATGAACTTAATGCAAATCCAAGAAAGGGAGTACAAAACAGTACCAAATGATCAACAAATATACAACCCAAAGTCATGTTATGTGATCAAAGAGAAATGCAAGAATGATAATGTTCACATGATGCCAAAAACATGAACAATTTAAATAATCGAAAATGTACAACAAAGGTTCATGAGTAAGCTTCAAACAGAAGTTAAATGACATTTAAAACATCCATAAAATCAAGCATGACAATCAATGGAAGTTAAAATGAAGAAAGCATGGCAAACACACTTGAAAATGCAAGAAAATGGAAGGACCGAACCGTAGTTCCAATGATTTAGTAAAGAATGGCCAATTTGTGAGCAACTGACTTTGATGCATCCACTTAAACCAACATAATGCTTCAACCTTCATGTAAAAAGACATCATAGCTAATCGACTTTCTGGTGGTAATTGATAAAAAGTAAAAAATTGCTCCACTTGAGATAACCATTTCAAAGGGTTTGAGCCATTAAACATTGCGAGTTCCAATTTAGGTGTTCTAATAGGGGGAAATGAAGGGGTTTACTGTGTGTGGGTAAATGGGGTTTGTTGGCCGAAAGGCATATGAGGATGAGTAAAAGCAGGTGGTGTATTTAAGTAGGGTGGATACATGAAGGCTTGGGATGAGAAAAATCTGGGTATATGAATATATGGGTTTGTTGGTGTGTGTCTCATGGGGACAGAGGTTACGATTGGGGTTTGGTTGTGGAATTGTGAAGCTGGGTGAATAGGTTGGGTGGTGGTTTGGGTGAAAATAGGGGAACTATGTAAGGTGTTAAGATGTGACAACCCAAAGTTAATATGGTTTGTAGTCATAGAAATTGGGGGAGGGAGATAAGTGATACCTGAGAAACTAGCTAAGGTGTGTGATGGAGTGAGTTATTGTTATTCCTTTTGAGCAGTAAATTTGGTGAAGATTCCCATGATAGATTCTTATCTAGAGTCAGAAATATGATTTTCATTTTCCATTCTGGTTTGAATCTATTCCAGATCTGCTGTCCTTTTATCAAATAGTTCATGTAATTGCTGTTGGGTCTGATTCATAGCATTATCAAGATGAATATGTGCTGTTTGAACAGCTTCTTCTATGATTTCTCTAGAAGAGGGGTTATTAGGTTTGGGAGGAGCCATGAGTGTAGGTAATGAAAGCACCGATGATAGATCTTGCAAGAGTTATCAACAAATTCTAAGCTAAGGAAGACATACATAAATAAACTAGAACATTATCAATTTTCATTACCACTCCCAACCAAAATACTGCAGCATAAATAGTAGGGTTACTCAATACAAATGGGTCTGGGCCTCTTGGAAAAAGATAACAGAATTAAAATTAAAAATTGGAATTTCTTAAAACACCCCCCTAAAATTGAATACAGTCTTCAAGCCATTTGGGCTTTCTTCTGATTCATATGGGCTTCAGCTTATCAGTATCTTTTCCATTTTATTGTTCAAGTGGGTCTTGACCACCACAAACTCAATCCTTATGTTTAATTGAATTATTATTTAATTAAATATTTATTTTTTGATTAAACCATTCTATAATATGGCTCTATAGATTCTTTCTTTGTCTCCAAGCAAAATTAACTTTAAATTTTTAGAAGCAAATACAGCTTTGATTTACAAACATTTAGAATATTATAAAACTTAGTTTGATATGTAAGATTATTCGAAACTGCATCCAATGGTATGTTGTTACATTTCTATGTGAATATCCATATGTGATGGTCATCTTCTATATCCACTTGAATTAAAGTCATATTTTTAACTTCATGTGATACGAGGCTAGTTTTTCAAATCCAACAAGTCCTAAGAGAAAAAAAAAGATGTGATGGCTTAAGGATTATTATTATTACTAAAGGATGTATTTGCAAATGCCTATATTTTTTTTTACTTGACTTTAGTTTAATGAATTTTTCCAAACACGGTATTTGATCATTATCTGAGGAAATCCTAATTATTTAAGATGTAATGTTGCTGAAGTTGAAAACATGTGAAAATTCTAAAGTTTGTTTTATGTTATTCTTCCTTTACAACCTAGTTCTATTTTAGTCTTAGTTAAATATATCATTACATTATTGGTGCTTTCATTTGATTCAATGTATCATAAACCTATAAACCCTACATCTTAAGACTTGGATGAACTATAGAAACTGACCATGAATTTGGTTTCTACCATTCCTGCCCCGCTGCTCGTTGCTACACTTATCTTCCCAAATCTAACACAATTTGATTCAGCTATCTTTTTCTTCCTTTTTATGCTTAGCTTTTCTGCATCACCATTATGTATGAAACAAGTTCTAGAAGCACTGTAAATGGCACAAATTCATCTAATGCAAACAAAGATTACCAAACTGACATTTTAAAACTCTATATCATGAATCCAAATGAAAATCATGCACTAGTATTATTACCCTTTGTTAACCAGCTTCAATTATTATAATTAGGCTTAATCAATGATTATGGTATTGAGATCCAAGAAAAATTTGAACTTCACCAAGGGATCATTACCAAGACCGAATGATGCATATTGAGATTCCATTTCTTGGGATATATGTAACATCATGATAATGACATGGATCAACAATTCAGAAGACCTAGAAATATCCCAAAGCATCTTGTGGATGGAAATGTATCTGAAATATGAAAATAATTGAAAGATTGGTTTTACCAAGAATTTATCTTAAGAATAGTTGACATTCAAAAAGAAATTTACACCTTTAAGCAAAGTGATTGCTCTATTTCATCTTATTACACAAAATTAAAGAAACCGTTCTATTCAGGAACCAAAATGGATGCAGTTGGAAAACTGAAGATTTTGAACAGTGGCTCTGATCTCTTTTACGATGGCGCAGGGCGGATATACATGGTTAACACCTCAATGCCCAAGTCAGTTCAAGATTCAAGATGAGTATAGTAAAAAATGGAGATCTAAGATTGTACCTTGCTCTTAATATGTGAACTGATTTTATACTTTGGGTCAAGTAGAATGGGTTTGAGATGGATTGGATTGGGTCTTTGGCCAATACAAAACAGTTTCCCCCCAAGGCTTTGCAAGGAACTGAAGAAGTCAGGGGAAGCCTTAAATTACACTGACCCTTCTCCATGATTTGGTCTGATGTGAAATGAAACTAAAATGCTTAGGATAAGTTTTGAAAAAGTAATAGGGAACAGGCGTATTTAATGCGGTTCCATCATTGAAACACTTTGTCACCCTTTTCTGACACGTGTAGTGACATGACCAGCTAGGGTATGACACAGTTTACATAGTACTTTAGTGCACTCGAGTTGACGTGTATCCATTAGTGAAAATCTAGTCGTTGATATTGTGATTTATTTCTTTAATTGGTCTAATCTTTTCTACTATCGTTGCTTATAAATAGGGTGAATTAGGTATTTATAAATTTTCAAAACCTTTAGCATTTAAATGTACGGTTACTTTCTAGCAAATGTCTTCGTTTCTTCTTCCATGAGAGTATAACTAGAAGCGATTTCAACACTTTTCTTAAAGCTTTCGTCTGTTTTCCATTCATCATGATTCATCAATCCCACATAACCAGGTACTTCAAACTTAAGTTTATCTTCTCTTAATAGAGAACACCTAGAACTATAAATCATACCCATATCTGAAGATTCTGAATCAAAAAGGGTGTCTATAAATTCCTTGAGAAAGAAACTTTATCATCTGGTTCATTAATTGCTCTTATGTCAAATGTTGAAGGAGGAATAAATTGTGTTAAAGTCCATATGCCCAATTGCGTCTTATCCTAGAAGGAGATACATGTCAATCGAAAGATGAGAGAATGCGTTAAGAGTTATATTCAACTTCATCTAAGGACCGATAACTGCGAACCTAATGATGCTGACGTAAATAATCATTTAGATCTTCGAGCCCAATCAGATGCAGTTGCGTACGATTGGATGGATTCATGAATAATGGGTACTTCATCTGCTCTGAGAACTGAGGTTGCTATAAATGTGCTCGACATTATGGGCGGTAATCCCTTGAAGTGGTTACCTTTTCTAGTGGAGTCATAAAAGAGGATATGCCACTCTTTTGATGTCTGTCTTTTTTGAATTTGAGGTAGTCGTCCTAAAATATTTAAAAGTTGCCCCTTCCTAGCATCATCCGGGGTCCTAGGCATATATAAGTGTATTAGAGTTGTGTGCCGAGCATAAATCTTGGAAGCCTTGTATTAGCTTATTGTTTTATCTTTTCCACCCGAGGCGTACTTCCTAGGATAACTTCCATAATCAGGAGCTTATTTACTTCCACCATAACTTTGGTCCGACCCCTTTACTCTGGATTGAGGTTACTTCTTGGGGCATTTTTTATTAATGAATTCTCTCACACCTACACCTATCTCATTTTCTGCTATCTCCATACCAATTCTGCTCACTCTTGCCAGATTTTGTCTCAAAGTACAAGTCCAAGATCCATTTAAACTCGGATGCTCACTTGTATTGTATTAGGTCAGGCTCTCTTTCTCCAGACAAGGTGATAATGAAGGAGGAAATGCAATCTTGGTTTATGGGGCTTGGTTATGAAGAAGGTTTCGACCCTGGTGAGGTGTCCCCTGCCGAGGTGAGAAAGAGTCGGGTTGACATTCATGGTATCTTGAGTGCAGTTATCCAGGAGAAGAGGAGAAGGGCTTTTGGTGAGAGTGAAACCTTCATGCCTTTTTTTAACATGTGTGATTGCATTATGTAGATAGCATGGATAAAGTAAGCAAGTTAAAGTATTCCACAAACTTGAAAATGCTTTTGGGGTTGATTGAGTGATTACCCTGTCAATTTGAGTGCATTATAGTGAGATGAGAGACAAGTTAAGTATTTGTATATCAGAAGAACTTCTCTGAGTTGATTGAATTGAAGCAGGAAACTGAAGTGCTGATAAAAAAAATACAGGTGATAAGAACTGGTGAGGGTAGGCATTTTAATTCTGATGAAATGTTCAGTGTGTTGAAAGGTTACTTGAGGACAAACAACAATTCTAGTTTAGGATTGGGATGAGAGTCATCATTACGTGATTTTTAGGAAGAAATTCAGGTAAATTCGGATGAAGAATGATTAAAAACCATGTTAAAGTATGAAGAATTTATAATAATAAAAAAAGTCAATACAAGGAATATCCAAGGACTTAGTGAAAATTCGGGAAAAAAGGGAGACACGGGTGTTTTCCCTATGGAATTCTCACGAGCAGGGTGCATTTCATCGCGGCGCGATGCTGACTATTGCATATACGATGTAGCTTTTTCAGCTAGCCCGCTTTTTCTATAAAAAGAAATTTGTGGCCACTTTTTAGGGATTCCTAATTCCTAGACTGAGAAGGATGACAAAAGGTTTATTCTGGGTGCTTTTGGAGGCAATTGGATCCATTTTAAAGCATTTTCTTCAGTGATTTTTCATGTACTCTGAATCTAAACTCATATTATTACGATTATACACTATGAGTAGCTAGGTTTCTCCTAAGTTATGTATTTTTGTATGATGAACCTATTTTTATTTTATTGGGACATTTGAGTGGTTGATGTTAATCTTATTGCTTTGATATATTGTTATCATTCAATTATTGCTTGTGTTCATTGCCTATTGTATATTTCGGCACATAATCTGATCTAGGTAAGTAGTGACATACTAACCGTAGGGATGCTTATTGAAAATAGGATAATTGTTTGGATTTTTAATTAACTAGGGATAGTCTAATTAGGAGTTTTAACTTAGGGATTAACGCGTTTTAGTGCCTAGTCTGACGTTCCAATTGGCATGAGGAATCAGAGAATTAACGCTTAGACTAGTGAGTTGCACACCAAGGGATTGGGTGTAGTGGTAGAGTTAATAGGTCGTGTAACTCTTATGTTTATGCATGCCTGTTAATGTACATTACATCAATATAATATAAATAGGGGATTCTAACGAAAATACCTAATCGCCTTTATCATCGCATCTTTTCCAATGTCATTTTTGTCTTATTTTCGGATCAAGCAAACAACTTTCACGTACCCCACCCCATTTTGTGTTACATTAACTCGCACTTATTTTCGTTGTTAAAATCCAATCTTCGTGGATACAAAATTTATTATTTTACTTTGACGTTATCAGTATGCTTGTCGAGAAGTCATCAAGTTTTTGGCGCCGTTGTCGGGGATTGCTGATTTTCATCAATGCAATTTTGTGCAACATTTTTAGTTTTCTATTTGTTTGTTTTAATTTTTGTTTTGGTTTTAATTTTGAAATTCATAATCTTTATTCTCTATTTTTATTAATCTTAATTTTAATTTTTTTCTCTACATTTGTGTTATTTGGTGTGGTGCTACTAAGTTATTTCTTGTGTCTTTATGTGAGGTACCAACATGACACTGATACCGATCGATCTTGAAATCAAAAGAACAATGTGAGTACTTTGAAAATCGAAAAGAGGAGCAGTACAACCTACCGATGAAGTAAAATAAGAAGAAGTAGATATAGTCACTCCACCACATTAAACGTTGGGGGACTATTGCAAGAGGACCGACTTCGGCCAAATTTGTTTAGGAAATCAACCGGCTAATCCGGTTAACTTTCACATAAAAAATTATGTACTTACAGGTTTGATGGAAAACTCATTCGACGGGAAAGAAATCAGAGATCATTGACAACATCTCGCTAAATTTAATGAGACTTGCTCGATGTATAAGCCAGCTGGTGACATCACCGACGATCAGGTAAAATTACGTTTGTTTGGTTTTTCCTTGATAGGTCACATAAAGGATCAGTTGCAGTGTGTCTCAAATGGTACCATCCATACTTGGGAAGAGCTCAAAGACAAGTTTCTCGAGAGGTACTATCTAACACTCTGTTTATGGAAAGAAAAACCGCAATTACAAGTTTTACTCAATAAGAAGTAGAGTCATTATCTGGTGCATGGGAAAGGTTAACCTTGTTACTCCAAAAGTGTCTGAATCACAACATGAGTTATATAGAGTAGATGACATACTTCATCGATAGGTTGATAACAAAAACAAGAATGTTTCTCGGTGCCTCAGCTGGAGGTACATTGAGATTGAAAACTAATGAAGAGTTGAAAACACTGATTGACAACATGTATCAGAATGAGTATCTTTCAAACGAGCGAGCAATGAAACCAAAAGGTATCCATTCAGTTAATTCGGTCACAACTTTGGTTGCTCATATATAAGCCAGTATCAAACAATTAGCTACATTCCAACTAGTTCAAGCTAATGTGAGTCAGATTCAGGTGTTTTGTTGTGATTTATGTGGAGGAAAACATGCCAATGGTAATTGTACTATAGAGTTTGGGATTGCAGAAGTTTGGTATGCTAATTCTCAGAAAAATAATCCTTATTCAAACACCTACAATCCGGGTTAGAAAGATCATTTGAACTTCAGGTGGAGCAATAGTCATACTTTGAATGTTAATCAAGGTGTTCAACAAGCCTCTCAAGCACCTCAACGCAAGCCTTCACTTCTTGAAAAAGAATTGCAAAATTTCATGAAGTCCACTTCAGAAAGCTTTATAAAGGTAAATCCGGCTCAAGAAAACATGACCAAATATCAACAAGTGATGGAACAAAATCAGATCGCGATGAACAAGAACACCGAAGCATCCATCAAAAATTTATATATGGAAGTCAGTCAATTGTATCGTTAAATGGCGACTGAGGCTAGTTTGAGCGGGGGATTTATAGGTAACACTGTAGACAACCTGAAAAATGAAACATGCAAGGCCATCGAGTTGAGAAATAGATTGGTGCCTTCCAATCCTCTAAATGGTAAAGAGAGAAAAGGAAAAGAAGTGCTAGTTGAGGAAGAGGTTCAAAAAAATTCTGAGGATGTAAAAAGTGAGCATGAGAGTGAAGTTGAGGTAAAAAGGTACACCCTTGACCAGTTCATTGATAAAAATTCACCCTTCAGAAGAACAAAGAAATAAATCTTAACTAGGCCAAAACCTGAGCTACCTGACTACATCAAACCACCGTACCCGATTCTGAAAAAGATACCCAAAAAGGAAAAGGAATTGAGTCAGTTTAATAAGTTTATGAAAATATTAAACAAGATAAAAGTCAACATTCTGTTTTATGAAGCCCTCGAGCAGATGCATGTTTATGCAAAGTTTATGAAAGAGCTCTTATCAGGAAAGCGGAAGTTGAAGCATGACGAAAGCATCACTTTAACGGAAAAGTGTAATGCAATAATCCAAAGGAAGCTTCCACCAAAACTCACTGATTTAGGTAGGTTTAATATTCCTTGTTCAATTGGTTCATTTACTATTAATCATGATTATGTGATTTAAGACGTTGATGCCTTTATCAACCAGATGCCTTTATCCATGTTGAAAACGTTGAAGTGCGGTGAACCAAAACCAACACAAATAACATTGACTCTAGATTATTGTCCGATCATGTATCCATATGGAGTGTTGGAAGATGTCCTTGTTAGAGCTAATGGGTTATTGTTTCCAGTTGATTTGTAATTCTTGACAGGCTTGAGGATTCTAAAACACCCTTAATGTTAAGAAGACGATTCTTGGCAACATGTATAGCTCTTGTCGATGTAGCACATGGAGAATTATACTGAGATTTAATGAAGAAAAATTTGTCTTCAACGTGTTAGAAGCGCTAAAGCACCACAAGGAAAACCCTCAGTGCTACCAGGTAAGCAGGGTGAAAGAAAATCTAGAAAAACTCCATGGAACAAAATTGGTAAGAAAGAGATTTCAGATAGGCCATGAAGTTGTGTTGTATAAATCTTGCTGGAAAGGATTAATGGGTAAATGAAGAAATAGAAATTCTGGTCCTTTAATTTTTAATTAATATTTTTAGGTGGAAAAAATGAAGTGATTGATCCAGACGATGTGCACACCTTTGTTGTGAAAGGAAAGAAGTTAAGGTCCTATAAAAAATTGAAAACGCATTGGAGAAGGTTTCTCCGATGCTCGCATAACCTTAGACAATTAAGTTAATCTAGTGACTTTAAACAAGTGCTTAACGGGAGGTAACCCATCTGAGTTTGAATTTCAATTTTCAATTTTTATTTAATTTTTTTTTCAATAATAAAGAAGAGTACTAGTAAGAGTTGAAGAAACTTTTCCCTTTATACCTTTGTTTGCTTGAAATTAGCGAACTTGTTTGTTGCTGTTTTCTTTCAGTTTTTAATTTGTTACCTTACCAGTACCATCAGGAAAAATAAAAAGAAAGTCACCATAAAAAGAAAAAAAATGAAAAGATCAACAGCGAAGTTCCCTTACAGATTGAAAGTTGATAAAGAAAAAGGAAACTAACTACTTGTACTCAATCTCCAGATACCTCAGCTAGTAAGGTTTGAACCAAAATTTTCCATTATTTACTTTTCCTTCTTATGAGAGTATCCATGCATTAGTTATTTTTTGGAATTTGCATTTGTTCTGACTTAGATTCTATGGGTATGATAAATAGACGCTGAGGGAGTTGTTTCTGAAAACTATGAGCCTTTTTATGCCACTATGTTTTAATATGATAATATCTGTTGTTTAACCATTTTGAGCCTAAGACCTTTCTTTTGGTGACATGGCCATATAGCCATTGACTTGAAAGATAAGTTCCTTCGACTCTCTTTGAAGTTAGGTAGAAATATTTTTTTTACTTGTTGATGCAAA
This sequence comes from Lathyrus tuberosus, assembly GCA_022829125.1. Classification (NCBI taxonomy): domain Eukaryota; kingdom Viridiplantae; phylum Streptophyta; class Magnoliopsida; order Fabales; family Fabaceae; genus Lathyrus; species Lathyrus tuberosus. Next base: position 680,595 of record JALAZF010000414.1, on the reverse strand, counting down.
ATAATAAGTATGGGATTGCTCTTGGAAGCTAACAACAAATAAGTTTTGGGTTGAGGTACTAGAGAAATTGGTAAAAAAGAAAGAAAAGAAATAAAAAAATAAGAAGTTAAAAATAGCTCCTTCAAAAAAATTGTGAATAATAGGACCAACAAAATGAAATTCTCTAGTACAAAGTGCATTAGAAAAGAGTGATATGGAAGGAATTCGATAACATCAAGAAAACTAGGTACCTAACTCCAAAGATTTAAGCTTACTAATCTAAATTATCCTACCCTGACATAAGCCACGTTACAACTGGAAAAAGATCTCAAAAGATTGTGTTTAAATATGACTTTAATTGATTCGATTAGAAAATTTTCAAATTTATGGTTAAATGTTTTTGTGTGTTGATTGAGTGATAACTTCTTGGTGAAATGGGAAATAAGTTGAGTATTCTTAGGTCGGAAGAACTTTTCTAAGTTTATTTGAGGTGAAGCAGGAAACTGAAGTGTTGATAAAACAAATACAGGTGACAAGAATTGGTGAGGGTAAGAATTTTAATTCTGATAAAATGTTCAGTGTGTAGACAGGTTACTTGAGGACAACCAACATTTCAAGTTTGAGGATGCGATAAGAGTCATCATTACGTGATTTTTAGAAAGAAATTCAGGTAAATTCTGATGAAAAATGATCAAAAACCATGTTAAAGTGTGAAGAATTGAGCAAAAGGTCAATACATGGAATATACAAAGACTTAGTGAAAATTTGGAATAAAAAGGAGAGAAATCATGTGTTTTACCTCTAGAAATCTCGCGTGCGTGATGCATTTCAATGCGGCGTAATGAGGCTTGCTTCACGACGCAATGCTGACCGTCGTGGATGCGATGTAGTTTTTTCAGCTAGCACGTTATTTTCTATAAAAATAATTTTTTTGGCCACTTTTGAGGGGTTCTGAATTCCTAGATTGAGAATGATGACAAATGGTGAATTTTTGGTGCTTTTGGAAGCCATTGAAGCCATTGGAGATCATTTTCTTCAGTGATTTTTCATATACTCTGAATCTAAACTCATGTGATATTTATTATACACTACGAGTAGCTAGATTTCTCCTAGGTTAGGTCTTTTTGTATGATGAACCTATATTTATTCTATTGGGATATATGAATGGATGATGTTAATATTATTGCATTGACATATTGTTATCATTCAATTATTGCTTGTGTTCATTGCCCATTGTATATTACGACACACAATCTGATCTAGGTAAGTAGTGACATACTGATTGTAGGGCTTCTTATCGAAAATAGAATAATTGTTTGGATCTCTAATTAACTAGGGATATTTGTGTGTGCTTTTGGATTTTGAGTGATGTCAAAACTAGAATAGTGTAGCGTTATGTATATTGGGCAGTATCATCCCATTCTAGATGTGCATCTTAGTGTTAGGAATCATTTGAGTAAGTTGTAAAAGAATCTTGCATCAAAATTGCATTGAAAAACTTGTTTTTGGGTGGTCAAACCTTTTCAGGCCGAAACATGCAAGAACATGCCGACCTATATGACTCTCAGGTCCAATATAGGCTGACCTATAACAATTCCAGGTCGGCTCCCATGGAGCAGTATTGAAGCCTGTAGCGTTTGTCAACAGGTCACCTCACATAGGTCGGCCTGTACGCAACACAAAGCCTCCATAGGCCGACATGAGACCTTGACAAGCCGACCTGATTGCATTGACAGGCCGACCTATTGCTTTGACATGCCAACCTATACGATTTCCCAACTTAAAATTCCCATTCTAGCTCCAACTTATTGCATTCCTTATGTTCATTTTTCAACACATACCTATATATACTCATACATGCACCTTCATCTAGCAAGGTACTAGTGAATTACCTATACGAAACCAAATTACAAAGCATTCCCATCACCTTCAACCTCTCTTCTATGCATACACATAATTGAACTACACATAATCATTTTTCGATTGGGTGACCATCTAGATTAGGGTTGATAATGTCCAATTAGGTTGGTGTAACCGAGAATATTAGGTTGGGATCTTTGTGTGTTTCAAATAAGAAAACCAAGGTGAGGTTTTCCTTCAATATCAGTGTGATTTGAAGGTTTTGGACAAGATCACGTCAACACTGATTCGATCGAGTGAAGGCCTTAGGACAAAGTGATTTCCTTGCAAGGGAATAGCGCGAGACGGTGAATCGTGTTCAGGAATCTTGGGGTTCTACAAGTGCGTGCTCGGGATAGTTGGAGAATTATAGCTGCATTGTTGGTGAATTGATCAAGCTTTAATCAAGGGTTTGGAGGTGGTTGAATCAACACAAACCAATAGGGTTTATGGGGTTAGAATTCTTCGCCTCTTGTATAAACATGTTTGCAAAGATAAGGTTAATTGCAAGTATCTCGAATCAATGTCGGATTGAGGGCATACGTACCCATAGTGAGGCCGACTTCGGAACTTCCTAAACAAATCTTTGTGTCTCTTTATCGCGTTACTTTTATTTAATTGTTGTTCTTGCAAATTATCGATTTCGTTATTGTTTCGAATAATTCGATTGGAAATTGTTTTCTGTCGTACCTCGAAAAATACGATCTTCGCGATGTGCAAGGGATTGCACGATCACGGATGGACTTAGGAGAGTCGCCATTGAACTTTATTTATTCCCATAAGGGAAAGGGAAAACATCAAGAAAACCCATGGAAGGAGAAGGATAGGGTATGGTCATTGCAACCATTTTGGGTTCGGAAGTCGGTTATGTAAGGGGAAGGTACTTGCACCCCCTACATCCACCGTACCTGATGGGAACGATCTAGGTTGTCTAAGCGTGAAAGGGAGTTTGTGTCTAAAAATGCTTGATATAGGGAAATGGATGGTTTTTTTATTAGGGTACTCGCCAAGGATAGGAATCCTCGTGCATACGTAATGAGGAAGTCAGAGCTCCATAGTTCAGAGTAAAATATAGTTGTGTGTTGGTTGATTTTATTACCTTGAAAAGGGTATAGGAAGTGGTGCCATGAGGCACAAAAATAAGTTTGATGAGTTGATGTCTTTGTTAGGATTTTGGGAAAGATTTTTCTTGAGTTCAATTGCACTAAATACTATGGGTAGAGGTGATTATTTGAGCTACCAACCCAAACGTCTTATGTCAAAATAATCAGAGTGAGTGTAGGAAAGCTCCATTCTCACCCCTTCTTCACCACTTAAGGCTCGTGGCGCATAATTCTTCTCGTATTATATTGTATTTTGAACTTGTTTAAGAAAAAGCCACTTGATGTTCGATCAAGGGCTTGTTTGGCTTATTAAGAAAATATTTTGGTTAATGAGAAGGTTAATGGCGATGCAAAAACAATCGACTTACAAAAGGTAAATGCAAAATGGAGTGTAATTGGTTAAGGGTTTATGGTGATGGAAATCCTATTGAATTTGTTTTAATGAAAAATGCTTTATGTTGGATCAAGCTTATTTATTCTCTTTTGAAAAATGGGTGATTGATTTTATTCTTACATTAAGGGATACCTAAGCAACTAGCAACCAAAGAAAACGGTAAAATTATTACAGGTTAAAGAAATGGGGGTACATTTTCTCAAATGGGGGATGATACCAAGCCATTGAAAATTAAAAGCATCTCGCAAATGCATGCAAATAAGAGTGTGAAAAGAAAATCAAGTCTCATTGTATGAAAGCCCAAGAGGAGGTTATGTGAGGTTGATGGCGATCGTGAAAACAATCGACTTACAAGGGTGTTTGAAAAGAACTTGATATTAAATCAAGAATTAGTTTGAAAAGGGTTGCAAATGAGAAATGGAATTAAAATGCATTATGGCATAAGCTACAAGCATAGGTGAGCAAAAGCATAAAATCAAGCATCACAATTAAAATAAATTAAGCAAAGGGAAAAATTATTAATCAAATTAAATATAAATATTTAATAAAATTAATTAGTAATCTAATTAATTAGTATTAAATAAAAATATTTAAATTAATTAATAATTACTTTTTTTTGGATTTTTTTAAATATTATAAATGAAATTAGCAAAATAAAAGTAATTAATTTAAATCTAAATATTTAATAAAATTAATCATTAATTTGATTAATTAATATTAAATAAAAAATTTTAAAATGATTAATTAAAAATATTTTTGGGATTCTTTAACATATATTATGAAAGAAATTATAAAATAAAATTAACTAAGTTAAACCTAAATATTTAATAAAATTAATCATCAATTTAATTAATTAATATTAAATAAAAAAATTTAAATTAATTAAAATATTTTAGGGATTTTTTTAAAGAATATACTATAAAATAAAAGACAATTAAAATTAAAATAAGAAATAAAAAAATAATAATAAAAGAAATAAAAAACAAAGAAAATACATAAAAAGCAAAATGGGTCAGGTGATAGAAAGCAACTCAGGGGTGTGATTAGTAGAATTTCCAAGGCCCAAACAAGGAAAGCCCACGCTGGGAGAGTCCATGGTGGACTCTAGTCAATATTAGTTGACCTCAAAAAGGCGTTCGGAGCGCTAATCAATCAAGGAGACAACATTTGACTCCAATCCAAAGGCCAGACAATAAGCATGCACCGCAGGCCAGATGGGAAGCGCGCATATGGAATCAGGGAGCAGGGTTGTCCATTCCGGTGACACTTGTCATGGACAGTGACAAGTGTCACCGTCTCCACTCTACAACACAACAACATCAACGGAAATGTAATAAACAAGGAAAAGAAAAGAAAACTGAAACATTACTCACATTTTCTTCTCACTCTTCGCTCCATTTCTCTCTCTAAACTTTCACTCTCTACAACCTAGTTCCACCGAAAACCTAGAAAGTGGTCGGAGAAGACGGTGGCCCGCAGCTGTCGCCGTCTTCTCCGGCGAGACCACCTTGAAACCATTCCTAAATTAACCCTAAATTCAAAATCAACGAAAATCAAGCAAATTAAAGCCAAGAAGACAAGCTACACTGTTCAAGGTTTAATCATCAACGTATAATCAAACAAAGGTGCTCAGTTTGAAGAGAAAGAAGTTTCATAAGCTACCTCTTGAAGACTTCCTTTGGACGAGCCTCTTACAGTGATTTCCCAGGTACTTGACTTTAACTCTTCCTTATTTATGTTTTATCCCTTTTCTCCTTCTTCTTCTCTGTGAGTGGTTGCTTTTGAGTAAGCTTTCTAGCTCAAGCTATTTGAGCCTCTGTATGAGACTCAGAAAGCTTTTGAAAGTGAGATTTTTGTAGGGTTTTAGAGTTTCTTGCAGAGTGGTGTTTTAGGGTTGTCTCATGTGTGTTTTTTGTGAATGAATAGGAGTATGCAATTTATAGGATCAGAAATTGTGAGGTACGTGTGAATTATGTGAGTTGGGTGAATTCCTTTTATGTGATGCGTGTGAGGAATTAGGGGTGAAATTTTTTTAGGATGAGGTGGAATGTTGATGATTTTGTGGGATTTTGGAATGAGCTCTGAAACTTGTCCTATATGCTTATTCTAGAAGATTGGTAGTCCCTTGTGATGTGTGATTTTTGTGGTATTTTTTTATGTGAATGTTGTGGCATGAGAATGATATTTTGCTCGTGTTATTGTTGCTGACTGTACCTTGAATTTATTGTATTTGTCTTTTGTATTTAATTGTGCATTTGTCCTCAAAATTCCATATGTTCCAAGTACTTCCTCATGGCTATTGCTATGTACTTTAGGGATGCTCTCAAATTGTGATTTGGTTTTTGAATTAATCATGGTTTTGCTTGCACATTGATCTAACCATTTATTTCATTTTCTTTCCATGTGAATTGACCTTGGCATGAGGAGCTTGGCACGATAATGGAGTTTGAATTGGTGAAGACTTAGATGATAGGGCTGGCACGAAGGAAATAGCTTGGTGTTGCGGTGAGAATCAGATATCAAGCTATTGAATTAACTTGAGTCACAAATCTTTGAAGTTCACCACCGAACTTTAATTTATCCAAAGGAAAGGGAAAAGATTGAAAGAAAACCCTAAGTGCGCTATGTAACAACAAAGCTAAAGATCTAAGGTTCGGGGGTTGGTTATACCTAGGGAAGGTGTTAGCATCCTAAGTATCTGTAGTACTCTACAGGAACCTCTTATTTGTATTTGTGTTATTGTTTTCTATGGGAGAGACCTAAGGGTTTATTTACTAAGTATGCTCGCCAAGACGTCGCATCTCGTGCCTTCGTATCCTAACAAGGATGGAATCAGAGCATTCGTAGTTCACCTAACTATGGGTGGGGAACTCTTAATAGTGATCTAGGTTCCAAAGGGGGAGATAAGTGTCCATAGCTATGAAACTTACATAGAGTTAAGAAACTCTAATCCTAAGGCTAGGATAAAAAGGGAAGGAGGGAGTAAGTGTCCATAGCAATGACACCTACATAGAGTTTACAAAACTCTAACCTAAGGCTAGGTTAAAATGGGAAAGGTGAGTGTGTAACATCCCAATTTAAATTATTTGATCGTCGGTTTTATTTTATTTATTTGGCCTTGTTAAGGGTGTGTGTGGTTAAGCGCGTAGGAGTGGTATCCTTAACGGAGCGGGTAAAATAGAGATGTCGGGATAATAAAGTAATATTGGATAAAGGAGTTTTGCACGTAGGGGTTTAGAGGAATAAGGGAGTTTTGCACGTAAAACGAGAAAAAGCTAGGGAAGGAAGAACAAGGGTGCTAGGGCAAGGTTTCTTCACTAATTTTCGCAGAATTTCTGAGCAATTTCGAGGTAAGGGGGGAGAATGAGTTCAATATAGGTGCTAATACCATGTAAGGGTAGTGAGGGTTCCTTCCCCTCTTAGAAATTTTTGTATTGTGTTTGAATTCGAATTATCTGCTTGATTGTGTGAAAGTCCTTGATATGATGCTGATATGAATCTGAAATTCATGTGGTTGAAACTCTGCTGTGTTGTTATTGTGTATCTGTTGCAGATCTGGTTTTGTTGCAGGTTGGGGCAACGAATTTAGATCTAGAAAATACCCAATTGGTTAGTAATGATAGGTGAAAGAGGTAAGATGAAAAATAGGACCTAAAACTGTGGTAGAAATAATTTTAGGACTGATATGGAGTATGGAAGAGAGATCAAAGTGGCAGAATTCGGACTGATATGAAAAATGAGGATTTTTCACAGTCTCTGCCCATACGCGTAACAGGGAAGGCGTTACGCGTATGGCTTTGTGTGCCAGAGGGAAATACGCGTAACAGGCAGGTTGTTACGCGTATGGCCAAGCGTTACGAGGGGTATACGCGTATGGAGCTCACTTGTGACACGACCCTCTGCCTGTACGCTTAATGGTACGCGTATGGAATCTGGCCTTACGCGTATGAGAGGGAGTACGCATATTTGGATCTGAAAAGTGGAATTTCTGAGAGAATGAACGTCTCTGCCCATACGCGTAATAGGTAGGGCAATACACGTATGGCGGGGCGGGGGGAGAGGCATTACGTGTATGATACGCAGCGGGATAGGCGGGCGAACTGGGCAATACGCGTACGGCCCAGGGCAATACGCGTATGACCAGCGAGAGTGCAGAATTTTGCCGTTTTCGCGACTTCTTTCCCGTTTTCGCGTCCGAAGCGGTTCCTTTTGGTTTGAGAGGTTGGGAATAGATGTCAGAACCTGAGAAATGTAGAATTGGTGATAAAAATAATTGATTTAGTAATTTTAGGTGAATTAATTAGATAGTTAACCGATTATTGGCGTGTGAGGTGTTTTTCTGTTGTGGTGCGTATCTTGGTGAATAGATATCTGATGTATGATCAGGAGGATCGTGAGGATATGTAATTAATATTATACATGTGTGTCATATGCACAAATATCGTCATGCATTCATGGTGTATTGGTGGTGATGAGTCATTGCCCAGGAGGAGTGTATGTGGCTCATCTGGACTCCAACGTGGAGTATGGTGGGATAGATCATTGCCAAGTAGGGGTGTATGTGATCTATTCGGATTCTATTTAGGAATTGGGTTTGATTGAATGAACCATGGTGTTTTGGTACCACATGCATTGTGTCAGTTGTTGAGTCACATTGCATCTTTTTAGGTCTATTGAATTATGTATGAAGATGACAAGTGTGTCGTGATATTATGTGACTATGTGTGATGGTGTGATTACTACTCTTATAATATATTATGCACTATTATATATTGAATGTAGGTCTCACCCCTTTGTTGTTGTTGCGTCTGTGCTTCTTCGGAAGTACAGATAATCCAGGTACTTGAGTGTGCATGGAGTGCATGTTGCTTGATCGAGTCTTAGGAGTCACTCTGATACGTAACACGGGATTTGGGGAATTTTTATCATTTGTAATTCGTTATTCGTTATTCATTTTGTTACGTATCGTTTTGTTTTATTGAACTTATGGTGGACCACGTTTTATGTGGATTTTTGACGTTGTTGGCATGTGGCCGTGAATTGAATAAACAACTATTTTTCCGCTGTTTTATTTCATTAATGAAAGGAGTTTTGTATGTTGATTTTTGATGATGTGGCATCCTACTGCTGTTGTAACTAATTATTTTCTTAATATTTCTATATTTTGTAAAATGGGAAAGTGGGGTGTTACAGAGTGCTCATAGAAATAGCACTCACATAGAGTTTGGAAACTCTAATCCTAAAGCTAGGATGAGAAGGCTAGGGGAAATATAACAAGGTCCAAGAGGGAAATGACTCTAACAAGGTCATGTGGGAAGAGATATGACTCTAACAAGGTCATATGGGATAGGGTAGGCTAAACTATCCTAACTAGGACTTACAAGTCAACAGGAATGATCCCCTCATTTGGAATCTGATTAAGAAGAGATTTTGGATGCAAAAAAGAAAGGAAAATCTATGGAAGACTGAATCCTAAATGTTGTCATACAATGATGGTCCTAGAGTCGAGATTGAAGGGAAAGTGTTAACCTAATGTTGTCATGCAAAGATTAAGAACCTAAATTTATCCTACTACAATCTTAATAAAAAATTAAGTTGGACTAGGAGATTCTACGGGAACATGCGAGAAATAAATGGGTTCATTGTTAGGTATCCCAAGAGGAAGATGTGTGTGTAAGGTGTCCTAAACTAAAGTAAGAGAGAAAAGGGATAACCACAATTTGCAGCTCCTTTGTTAGGGTTTCTGTCCAGTCCAAATTCCAATGCTCAAGATAGTAACCCACAGTCCACCAATTAAAAGTATTTTAGGGTTTTGATAGCTTTATTATGTTTCTTTTTGTTTTTGAATAAGATGAAAATGTTAAGATGATATAAAATATGAACAATGATGATAATAAGAACAATAATATAATGACAGGGATATAGCAAGGTAAAATTGGACAGAAATTAAAGTCAGTGGTTAATTGTTAATCAGATGGATCGGATCCACTTTAGCGCTAAACAATCGTAGCACGATCTATGATGAAGATCATGCTATAGGAGGCCGCTCTATTACAATGTTTGTGCCAAAACACGATAGAGAAATGATATGTAGATCATTCTTAAAGAATCGTGCCACACGAAAAGAAAAGAGGACGGTCTCGTCTTAATCATAAACTTCCGTCGATCAATCGAAGGTAACCTATCACGATCCCAAAGTATAGAAAATGATCTCAATGATCATTCACTAGAGATTTGAAATAATGAAGGTTAACAACTTCAAGAACCAACATCTATGATTCTAGAGACCTCATGGACCAAGATTGAAATAAAATCCAAATGAAAAAAAAACAAATGAAAAGTAATCACGAAATAAACAAGATGCAATTATGAAGAGTTAGGGTGTATATCAAACAAGATTTAGAAAAAAAAACATTAACTACTAAAACATATTAATAATAAAATAATTTGAAGAAAAAAATAGAAATGACATTTTTTTAAAAGAAGAAGGAAAGAAAGATAGGGGGCGCAGCAGGCTGTGAGGGTAGATAAGAACTTAAATGGGCTCAAGCCCATCATTCAACAACCAAACATGTTGTAATCAAGGAAAAAAGGATGGTGTGGAAAACAATCAAATGGGCTAAAGCCCACCACACCACAATGGTCCGAGTTTCAGAATAACAACATCAAAATTTTAAAAAACATAGTCTCAGCAAATAAAACAAGGCCATGGGAATAGGGCAAAGAAGCTCCCATCCAAAACTCAGTTACCACAAGAAAGCATCATCAGGTCCTTACTTTTTTTTTTCTAAAAAAACAACAACAACAAATTAAGAAAAAACGGAAAGGTCAAACACAACACAATATCGTCATCCCCATCAAAACATGTCATACCCCAAATTTTGACCCTAGATTCCATCATCATTCTAGGAGCATCAAGCATTGCATTGCTAACCCTAATATTATTCAAGTTTGTTCTTGTTTGATTCCATCTGAATTAGGGTTTTGGCTCAAGGGAATCAAGGGGGTCTTTATTTGATCAGTCAATGTTTTGGATTGATCATCAACCAAACAAGTGTCCATACACTCAAGAGACCTCTCTTCATCAAAAATCAAGTGCAAATTGGTCCTATCACAAGTTCTTTGAAGCTCAATTTCATCTGGTCACAAATTAGGGTTTTATTAGGAAAAGTCAACTGTGTCTTTGACTTTTGATCAAAGCATGATCCCAAGCCTTGGGACATGATTCAAGACACTCAAATATATCCTTGGAGTCCATCCATGATGTTTTAAAGGTTCAATAATCCAAGATCATTGAAGATCACACAGTTGAATTCATCAGATACACAAGCTTTTATCTGCAAAGTCAACCCTTTGACTTTTGGGATTTTTGGTCAAAATTGAAGTCCTCAAGTAAAATTTATTCAAGAAATGTTTGATCAATGAGTTTGAGCATGAAAAATCAATATTTGAATGGTTTCTTGCAAAAGGGGCAAAGTTAAGGAACTTGAATTTTTTCTAAGTATAGGAAAAAACCCTAGTTTTTGTACCAAATTTGGAGAGCCATAACTTTCAATCTACACATCCAATTTTTGTGTTACAAAGATCAAATTGAAGCCCTCACAACATATTACAACTTTGTCACTGAGAGTCCATCTCCAAAAAGTGGTTGGATTTTGAGTTATGAAACCATCAAGTTTGAAAAAATCTTTCAACGCTTAGAAATTTTTCCAAAACTGTTTTTGTTCATTGAAAGTACCAATCTTTGGAGCTAGTTTTCACCATGATCCCTTGGGATTCAAGAAATTCATAAAACATGAAAGTTGTAGAGCATGTTTGGGGCTTTCCAAAAAGTACAAGAACTCCTCCATAGCATTTGTATACTAGGATTTTTGAAGAGGAGTAGTTAGCCTCAAAACCTGATTTTTCAAGTCATGTTCTTGGCAAGAATCAAGTGTAAATCCATGCCAAACCCACCCAATCTGATCTTGAAGGTTATATTGCTTCTAAATATCCACTTAATTGAGTGTTTACACAAATCCTTGGTGCATTACACAAGGAATTGAGCCATTATCCATGAGATCATGCTACATATGGAATGTTTTGCCATAAAGATCACACTTCCATTTCCATAAAGGGGCTTTAATCACAAAGTCCACTCTTCTTGAGCTTTGTGACTATTCCTTCTACACAAACCTTTTGGAAAAGGTCAGAACCAATCTCTCAACAACCCTACAGCATGGTACAATGCATTGGAACCTCAAACTTCTTTGAAAGCATCCCTTTGCATTTCAACTAGACCATGAACCAAACCAAGTGGACAATGTTCGCAATTCTGCAAAAACTCAAGCCTCACTATTTCCCTATAAATAGAGGTTCCTTCTAAGCCTCAAACACACAACAAATCCTCTGCAATCACCCCTCCAAAAACCTTCAAAACAGAAAGTTGCTCTCTTTCTCTTTTGTGCAAGTAACCTTCAAACTTGCACAAACTTGTAATCTGCCAACTACAAACCATAAACCAGTAAGCCAATCATCCAAAAACATCACAAATCCTCCCTTGAATGTGTTCAAACCTTCATCTTCACCCCAAAAAACCCAAATCAAATAGTCAACTATCAAAACCTCATATCTTTGACTTTTTGCATTTCACAAGCCTTGTCTTGATTTTGTCCATTTCCAAACCATCCAACACTTCAAACACCCTCTAAATAACATCCTTAAATTATACCAACAATAGTTTCTCAACTGTAACATCATTTGGTGGAGTTTCCATTTTGGTCATTTTTTACTATTTTGCAAGAAGGAGCTAGTTGTTGTCCTAGAAGTTTTCCTCTTGTTCCAAGCATCCAAGAAGTTTCTTTGAGGTGCATTTGAGGTGTTCAAGGAATTGGTTTACTTCTGTAACAAGGATCTTGAAAGTTGGCAAGTTAACTTCAAGAGGTAAGTGAACTAAAGCTTTGAACCTTGTTAAAAATGCATGATTTTGTTGTACACTGAGTTTGAGCATGTCTTATATGTAATTTATGTTGTGTTTGAACTATGTTTGAGTGCTATTGTTGAATGTGTATGGACTTGAGATAGAACTTGCAAAGACATGTCATTTTAGGTCTTACTATCGTGTTTTAAAATGCAGCCATTTTTAGCAAAATCTAATACTACCATTGTGTTCCTCATGAAATTCTAGACAAGTTTCATCTTTATTTCATTTGATTTCATTAAGAAATGAAAACGTTAGAGAGCATTTTGCAAATGGTTGAAACTTGGGCATCACTTGGGCATGCGCGCGCGCGCGCGCGGGGGGGGGGGGGGGGAGGGGGGGGGGCTGGGTTTTTAGGTCACTTTAGGTACTTATTTTAATAGGGGAAGGTGATACAATGGATGTATCACCACCCCAGTGGTTCAGCATGTGCGCTCTTAGTACCTTTCACCTTCAGAACTGGGGTTCGAATCCCCCTCGCCCCAGTTCTTTTATTTTTCTTGATTTTTAAACTAAACAACACATATCATGTTGTGTTTCCATTCCCTTTCAACCTGCGCGTGTTGCCTGGCTGGTCTAGGTTTTATGCTGCAAGCGTGGTAACCTGGGTTCAACACCCTTGGGGGCCATTCCCCTTTATTTTTAATGACTTGTTTCTTCACTTTTCTTTGCATTTTCATTTAACCATAACTTTCTCATTTTTTTTATCATTTTGAATCCATTCTTTTTGCAAATTGTTCATGATAATGCCTATTTTCTGTTTATAAAAAGAAAACACCAAAAATAATTATTTTTGATTCATTTATGAATGTTAAAAGTATGTGGTTATTTTAGGGTTTCCATGGTTTCCTCTTGATTCTTTTGAATGATTCCCTAGTTTCTCTTGTACATGCAGACTTGTGAGAACCCTACACACCTTATAGAAACCTTGTATGACTATATGAACTTGTACATTGTGTTTTTACATGAGTTTTATGCCTCTTTGATACATGTTTACATGTTTAAAGTACATGTGGAACCTTGTCCATACCATGAGCCTTTGCACAACTATTTTGCCTTAACATGAGATGTTCTTTCCCTGTTTACATGACCATGATGTGCATGTTTTCCTTTGTGATTGATTTCACCATGCTTATGTGTTCTTAAAAACTTGAATTTTGCTTTGAAAATGACTTTGAATGCATGTTTTTATGCCTAAACCTTTGTATGTTCTTACTTTTTATGACCATGTTTGAACCCTAATATCCATGTTTGGTTGTTATCTACTTGTCTTAACATGTCCAACTTGCATCCATTCGTAAATGTTCAAGTAATGCCTTAACTTGTTAACATGATGTTTGAAATTTAAACATGTCATCTTTAAGCATTCTCACATGCCATCCCTTGAATGTTTACATATTCATCCATATGTTATTTTCATAAACATGTCCTTTTGTTCAAGTATGTTTGGTATTTACCTTTACTTATGTTTAAATTGTATTCATGATTAAGTGATGTTTTAACTTATACATGTATGCTTTGAACTTTTACTGTAATCATGAATTATCCCATCATTAAACTTCATCCATGTTTAGGTATTGTTAAAACCTTTGCATATCAGCTTGAACTTCATTTTTCTTTTCATGTCTAAGTAATGTCTTAACTTACACATATCATATTTGAATTTTACCATGCTTAAGTGTTGTAATAACTTACCGTGTTTGAAATATTTAACTTGTATTCATGATTAAGTGTTATTATAACTTATCCATACTTGTCTTGTATTCATGATTATGTGGTGTTAGTAAACCTTAATGCATGCTTGCTTTGACTTTGAACTTAACTTGTTATCCATGATGCTTTAGTCTTGTTAGAACTATAATTCATAAATGTTTAGATGCTGTAACATCTTTGTTTATCTTGGTTGTCACCATATTGTTAAAACCTTCTTGAAATATGCTTGGTTGTTACCTTGTTTTTCTTTCATGACTTTGTCAAGTCATTACCTTAGATGTTGTCACATCTCTTCTTTATACTTTTGGTTGTAACCATGCACTTTATCTTTTACAATTAACATCATGTTTGAATGTTTCTTTGAATACTTTCAATTGATATCATGTTTGAATATCATGCTTGTTCATATCATCCATCTTAATCATACCTCTTTTATCTTTGCCAAGTTTTTTTCCCCCAAGTGATGTTAGGTTGTTAGCTTCCATCCTTAAGTTTCCTCTTGTTCCTTAATACAAGGGAAAGTCTCTCTATTGACTCAATGTCATAGGTAGCTTAATAATAACCATTCCCCTTGACCTTGTTAGAGTCATTAAACCTTTCAACTTAGACTTAAGACAAATCTTTTGACTTTGTTAAGTCAAGTAAGTGTTAAGACATTAACACTTAATTCCCCTTTGAACCTTGATCATAATCAAGTGTTCATCCATCCTTAGTGAGGTGAACTACAAACGCTCTGATTCCATCCTTGTAAGGATATGTAGGCACAAGACCGCGAAGTTTTGGCGAGCATACTTAGTGACTAAACCCTCAGGCTCCTATCTTCACCAATAAACCACAAAACCCAAACACAAAACAATAGCAAATAATAACACAAATACTAGCAAAAGGTTCCTATAGAATACTATAGATGCTTAGGATGCTAACACCTTCCCTAGGTATAACCAACCCCTGAACCCCAAAATCTCTTAGCATTGTTGTTACATTGTAAATTTAGGGTTTTTACGATCTTTACCCTTTCCCTTAGATAAATCAAAGCTCGGTGGTGAATCTTTTAAATATTTTTTATTCAAGTTAATCAATAGCTTGATATCCAATTCTCACCGCAATAGAAATGGCGACTTAACTGGGGAAACCCAAGAGGGTTAAGCCTAACTTTCTTGTATTTGCTATATTATTTATTTGCTTGTGTGTTTGTTATTTCATTGGGTTGTTACCTTGTGGTGAGATAAGTCACGACCTTGGACTTGAGAGAAAAATAAGATAGGAAGGTGGTATATTCAAGAAGGCTTATAGGGAGTTGATTCCCGAACAAGCTAACTTGAGAAATCACCACTCAGTGGAGGCACTTTTAAGAATAAGTATTGTTGATCAAGAGATTGTGAAAACAATACTATTTCTTGATTGAGCCTACGAAGCTGAGAACCTTTAGTCACCTTTAATCTCACTTGGCCTTGTTAGGAACGTAGTGCGATAACTATGAGGGTGTAGACCCAAAATATTTGATACGCGATACTACACTCAAAAGAGGTTCTCTTGAGAATATTATTAACTATCGAGTAATTGGGAAATTGATAATATCCGAAAGATGGGCTGATGACTTTGGGAACTTGTTAAAACCCGATGTGTAGGTACACGATAAACCCTAGTACATACCAAATGGGAGGGGTAAACCTTTGACTTCATGCAAGCCTTACACCATGCTTGAGTGTGATTTTTGCTTTGTTGTGCATATATGCATTCATAAGCATCATTTTCATAAAAGTTTCATGGAACTTAAGCTCTTGTTTGCAAACATCATAGGATCACCATGGATAGTGAAAGAAGAAAAACTTTAAAGTACACTTTCAAGAGTCCTAACTTGGATGACCTAAGGAAATTGGGAGCTTTGGTTGAAGACCAAGTAGGTTTCAAGAACAAGTATGGGAAGCTGTTGTCACTGTTGAAGACAAAGATGGAAGATGGACTTCTCTCTACACTCCTTCAGTTCTATGATCCGGTCTATCATTGCTTCACTTTCCCTGACTACCAACTTGTGCCTACCTTGGAGGAGTACTCTTACCTAGTTGGTTTTCCTATTCTTGATGAGTCTCCCTTTCCTATCTTGGAGAAAGATCCTAAAGAGCAAGACATAGCCAAAGCCACACATTTGGGACTGTCAGACATTCAAGCCAACATGACCACCAAAGGAGGAGTATTTGGGTTGACCATAGAGTTTTTGATTGGGAGAGCTCAGTATTATATAGATCACATGAGTATGGATGCATTTGAGGCCATTCTTGCCTTGCTTATCTATGGAGTGTTTCCCTTCCCAAGCTTTGAAGACTCTGTTGACATCAATGCTATCAAGATTTTCCTAAAGAGGAATCCAGTGCCTATGTTATTAGCAGATTCTTATCACTCAGTCCACATAAGGAACTTCCATAGAGGAGGGATGATCACATGTTGTGTGCCGTTATTGTACAAGTGGTTTATTTCTCACTTGCCCAAGTCAAGCTCTTTTTGGGATCTCAAGAATGGTTGGTGGTCACAAAAGATTATGGCTCTTACTCATTCTGACATTGATTGGTATAATCATGTCTATGATGGAGTTATGATCATTGATAGTTTAGGATACTTTACTAATGTACCTCTTCTTGGTACCAAAGGAGGGATCAATTACAATTCACTTTTGGCTCGTCATCAGCTAGGATATCCTTTGAAAGACAAGTCCAAGGGGGTTCATATGGAGAGTATCTTCTTCAAAGATGGTGAAGATAGCAAGGAGCTCAAAGAGAAGGTTGTGAGTGCTTGGGACCATGTGCATAGGAAAGGGAAGAAAGACATAGGAAAACCTAATTGTGTTTCTTTGGAACCCTATCTCCAATGGGTCCGAGATAGGGCCATCAAGCTGAAGATGCCATATCCTCGTCAAGAGCCCATGGTTCTAAAGAAAGAGCCTACTCTAATTTTCATGTCTGAAGCAGAGAAATTGAAGATCCCTTTGAGAAAAGCACAACAAGAAGGAGATACTTGGAAAAACAAGTATCAAGTTGTCGTCGAAGAGAACGCGAAACTCCAAAGACAACTACAGCTGAAGATTGAAGAAGTACTCTCTTGTAAGAAGAGGAAGGTGCAAGAGGATTTATTTTCCTCTAGCCCTCAGTCAACTCCTTGGAAGCTGATCGTGGATAGGCTTGTTCTCGAGAAGACTCAGATGGAGGAGCAGATCAAGAAGATCAACATGAGGCTACTAGGAGAATCTCCTTAGGACTTTTGTTAGCTTTTATTTAGCTTTTTGTTTAGGACTCTTGTAAGAAGTACTAAATATTGTAATCCTTTCTTTTGATTAATGAAATGAGTTTCTTTTGATATATCTATGTTGTTTGCAAATATTTATGTTCCACGAAACTTTTTGCATTGCATCTTGCATTTTGCATCTGTTGTCATATTTGCATTGTATTTCTTTTCATAAAACTCATTTTGTCTTATCGTTTCTAGTTTCCACGTTGAATCCTCCACATCAGTATAACACTCGTGCTCAAGCCAGAAGAACAATGGCAGATCAAGAGCATGAGATTGATCACATCAGCAACGAGTTGGAAGACCTCTGTGGTAATGTTGGACAAATCATGGAGATGATGTAGGTTATCCGTTCCAAGATGGACACCCAGCCGACTGTTGTTTCCGAGGTTGCAAATCTCGTGGTAGACTCTTTGCCATTTATTACTCCTGTTACTTTGCCTCCATTTTGCCTCCCTCCAGGTTTTGTTCCTCAACCACAAGTTCATGTTTCTACTCAACAGACAGTTTGGTTGGCCGCTGATGTTCCCAACATAATTCTAACATTAGCACCCGCTGATGTGCACACTCGTGTAAATCAGCCTTGCTATGACGACCATCATCAAGTTTATGACATACCCGATGGGTCTGAATACGAAGATGAGAAGCGTGATAAGTTGAGAGAGAATGTGGATCTAATTTAGAAAAGACTTAGGGCTATGGAAGGGGATCAGATATTTAGAGTCGCTGCTCGTGAAATGTGCTTGGTGTCTGGATTGGTGATTCCAGCCAAGTTTAAAACACCCATCTTTGACAAATATGAAGGGGCATCATGTCCTAAAAATCATTTGATGATGTATTATCGCAAAATGGCTGCCCATGTGGAAAATGACAAATTAATGATCCACTGCTTTCAAGACAGCTTGAAGGGAGCATCCTCTAAATGGTATCTGAGTTTGGATCAGTGGCGAATCCGTTGCTTTCAAGATATCTCTGATGCTTTCATAAAGTATTACAAATACAACATGGATCTTGCGCCAGATAGAAGGAAGTTACTTAGCATGTCACAGAAAAACTCTGAATCCTTTAAAGAATACGCACAAAGATGAAGGGAAATAATCTCTCAACTAGAGCCTCCTTTGTCAGAAAAAGAGCTTGCAGACTGGTCCGTCGACACTGTGCAGCCAGAATTCTATGAAAGAATGGTGGGTAGTGTCACTGCCAACTTTTTTGATTTGGTAGCTATTGGGATCAAAATAGAATTGGGTCTGAAGAATGGGAAGATGAGTGGTTCAGTGGGTAGTTCCAAGGATGCAGCTAAAAGGCCTTCTAGCTGTTTCCAAAAGAAAAAGGAAGGAGAGATTAATGCCGTAATGACTCCCTGTAGAAGAAATCCTTCTTGTAAGAATCAACGTCAACAACAACAACAACAGTTCGTTCAATACCCAGTGTATCAGTATGCCCCTCAACCATATGTGGCAGCTGTTACTCCCGCTTTCAATCAACAACAACCTGTTTTTCAACAAGTTCCTCAACATCAGCAAGCGTCCAACGCTCCTCAACAAAATCCTGTTCAACGACAGAATAACCAGAATCAGAATAAAAGACATGGAGGGAGGCCACCAATACCCCCTATCCCTATGACATATACAAAGTTGTATCCGTTCCTTATTGAACAAGGCTTGGCAACTCCAAAGCCATTGGGTCCTCCACCAGAGAAATTACCACCATATTATAATCCTAACACCCATTGTCCTTTCCATGAGGGCGCTCCTGCTCAGGATCTCGAGGGTTGTTACGCCTTAAAGCATATTGTAAGGGAGCTGGTTAAGAAGAAGATTTTGCCTTTCAATGACACAAATCCAAATGTAAAGAGTAATCCTCTACTCGTCAATGGGACATCTATGAATGCTATAGAAGATGAAGTTGATGATGTTTTGATCTGTGATGTAAAAGACATCAAAACTCCGCTGCCAGAGTTCCATGCTAAGTTGTTTAAGGTTGGTTTAGCCAAAGAATGCCATAAGAATTGTTCCAAGTGTGTTGTTCAATCAAAAGGTTGTAAAGGATTCCAAAGAGACGTCAAAGCTTTAACTGATCAAGGTGTGCTTTATATAAGCAAGTGCGTGAAAAAAGAATGAGGTGGCTATGATTGAGCCAATATTCAATCTACCAACTCCTATGTTTAAGACAGATAAATATGTTCACAAAGAGGTTGAACCTGTCTTAAATCTTCCTAATCCTGTTTCTAAACTTCCAGATCCAGTTGTGACTTCTGTTCAAGGAAAGAGGATGGTTTATGTGCCAAAGTCGTCTATTGAACGAAGACCCGCTCCTTTTGCTTTCAAAAGTACAAAAGTTGTGCCTTGGAACTATGGAGTGACTGATGGTAATCAGAAGACTATGAATTCAGAAAAAGGACCAATAGTTGTGAATGATGAGGTGACGAATATAGCAGGGCCAAGCAAAATGACCCGCAGTGGTCGAATTTATAACCTTCTTATCCGTGGGGTGCCTCAGTTGACGAAAGAAGCTACTATAACATTCTAATTTTTCATACTTTAAATAATATATATGATTATATTTGAGATTTTAACATCGCTAATTATTAAAAATTAAATATTGAAACTAACACCTATAATAATTAATTTATCAATTAATTACCCTTTATTTTTATTATTAATATTATTATTCAATTTGAATATCATCGTTTCATTTTACAAACTAAACTTTGAAATTGAAATTAATACTTAAAAATACTTAACTTTAAGTTAATTAATTATTCATATTATTTTTATTATTATTATTGTTGTTGTTTTGTTATTATTATTATTTTATTTTATTTTATTTGAATATTATCATTTTACTCTACAAACTAATTAGTAAATAAAATAATCTTAAGTTAATAATAATTATCCTTGTTGTCATTATTATTATTTTTATTATTATTATCATTTCATTTTTATAAAAGAAATATCTATCTCGTTTTTTTTATTAATATCATAAATGATATTATGTCATGAAACATTAAAATATCAAGCTCTCATACCTTTCTCATAAATTATTTTCACAAAGTCATACTAGAACATCTAAAGAACTATTGGTGTAAGACTATTAAATATTTGATAAAGACATATTTACTAGCAAGAGTTGAAAAGTTAGAAGGTATGGGCAAAAGAAGACACATTTATGTTATTTTAATATTTTACAACTAGTATAAATAGGGGTCTTTTCCACCTCATTTTCATTCACTCATTCACAAATCTTCTTTCTTACTTCTTTATTTCTTTCCTTCTCTAGTTTCTTCATATAACAATATTAGTTTTAGTTATAGAGGTTCTCACGGTGTCGGTTCGTAACTTTTAGAGTTATTTTGTGGTAAAAGTTTTTCTAAAGTTTCAAAGGAGTTTTATACGTCAACGTTCTGCCCAAATCATTTTCATAAGTAACCGGTAAGTTGTTATAATGTCTATTTTATTTTAATTATATTATTTTAATTATGTTATTTATATAAAGGTTATTTTAAAATTTCTATGTAAATTCCATTTAGATGTCGAGATATTGAACTTATAAAGTCCAAAATAAATTTTACCATTTTAAGTCGTTATAATGCCCAAATAATTTAAGTGTTATTAGGAATATACTCTTGATAATTTTCTAAAATGAACAGATCCAAACGGAGGTATAGTCTAATTTATATTTGAATTTAATAATTATTTAAATATAATGGAAGTTATTATTAAATATTTTAAAAAATAAATATTTCAAGTTGTAACGGAAGTATGTTTAATTAACCATAAATTATATTCTAATAATTTTATAAATTTCGTACAATTCAACGGTTATCGTAAATTAGGTTCTTGGCAAAGATCGGAGAAAACGCTCGTGGACTTTCAACAACGCTCAACAACAAAAGGCGGGGGCAAGATTTCGTATACGTTGGGACGGTTAGCGTAAAATAGCTTAATATATATGTGGTAGTGGTGACCCAAGCCCTACTAGCGATAAATAAGTAAGGAGAGCCTATTCTCGAATAATGATTTTCACTAATCATTGAGCAAGGTTACGTCGGCCTTAATTATTTATCATAGGAATAATCTATGGCAATTTGAGGTTGTATTGTGCTTGCATTGTTTGATTCATTGTCTAAATTGTTTATTTTATTTATACTTGAATGATTATGATTGTTAAACTAAGAATAATGATCTATTAAGGAGAGAACAACATTACTAGATATTAAGTATTAGATCCTCAATAACATAAGGGAAGTCGGATAGATTGAGTAGTTGTATTTGGTTGGATTCTGGCTAAGGAAAGACTTGGTCGACTATGTCCTTTATGGTCCACCTCTCTTACCTGGGAAGTCAACCATACAATTATTCATTGTACAAACTGAACTGATTATGTAGAGTTAAGGATCATGCCAAGAAGAAATACGACAAGACATGTGATGGATTTGGCATTCAACTTAAGTATCTAGATAATAAGTATAACCTTAAGGGTTGATACGATATTTCCCAAGTATTAACTTAATACTTATGGTTGAGAGTTGCCACAAGATGGTTGAGTGATCATATAGACTTGCATTGAGGAATGTGTAAGTCCACTGCCGTGCGGTATGGGATGCACGAGGTTGATCAGTCGCCTACAATCCCGACGGGGATTATTATCTATGCATGCTAGGCAAGGCAAGGTTCTTGGCCTGAATTCTCAAGGACGATCGACTTATAACACCTAGACTCCGTGTGAAGTTAGGTGGTGTAGCTCTTGCTAATTGGGAGTACGTTGGTGACATGTGGTCTTGTGATATCTAATCTTGGTAAATGAGATAGATATCATTGATAACATTTAGTGGCCTGAGTCAGCATACGGTTCAGGGATGCAATAGAATCAATAGAGATAGAGTATATATAAAGATACGTTTGTTTGAATAATTGTGGTTGCCATATATATTATTATTTTACACATTCATTCCAACTTTTAAACTTGTACATAAATCTTAGCCCTGTATCCCTTTTTGTTTTGTGGGTTAATCTATGACGATCAGACAACGAGCGCGAATCTTGCTTACTTCCCGACAGTTCAAAAGGAAAGGATATGAAGTGACGTGGAGATGGGTTACTATAACATCTAGATTGAGAGTTGTTAGCGTTTTGTCAAACGCTGATCATATCCCTACTACTACAGTCAGTATAAGTGTCAGTCTCGTTGGACTTAGGAGGTCCATTTTGTTATTCTTTCTTTTGGTTTCCTTTATGTACTTTTATTTTATATTTTATCTATGTGGCAAGGCCACTAGTCTTAACGATGTCAAACTCTATGTAAAATATATTTGAAGCATATGTATGTGAAGCAGTATGTTTTTAATTAATCCAGTATTGTTATTTAAAAGTTTCAAATTTTCTGTATTTTTATTAAATGTTTCATTAGA
Source organism: Lathyrus tuberosus (assembly GCA_022829125.1). NCBI lineage: Eukaryota > Viridiplantae > Streptophyta > Magnoliopsida > Fabales > Fabaceae > Lathyrus > Lathyrus tuberosus. Next base: position 657,859 of record JALAZF010000414.1, on the reverse strand, counting down.
ATTTCACTAATGGGACATAGGCTGTCTCATTTAATGGTATCAGAGCTGGTCGATTTAGCTCGGACCATAAGTGTCTAGAATTATACTGACTGTATCAAGTTGGATTCCCAACTGGATAATAACTTTTCTTCTATGCGTTGATTCTTCATCTTGAGAGCCTTCTAGTACATTGATCTATGAAGTGTCTTTAACACACTTAACTTTTTCCTTCCCCCAACGGTCACAAACCCAACGGTAACGTAACAGACACTTCATAAAATTCACTCTATAAATACTTCACACCCATTCATTATTTTCATATCAATTTCAGAATATTTATCTATACCTTTCAAATGACTAAATATTTTCTTTTATTCATCACTCTTGTCATTATCCTTTTTATTATTGGTATTATCAAGCATGAAGAATTAGGTAAATATTTCGTAGCAATAATGATAATTATAGTTTTACCATTATTAGTCTTAGCTTGGTTTACAAATAGAGGTTTTTGAATGAGACAAGGTCATGGTTTTTGTAATCCTTGTTATTGAATAAATTGATACCTTTTTATTATGTTTTCTTGAATTCTAGATATAATCATGTCTAAAGCATTAATTCAACATTTTAGACATAACTATTCCTTTCTTGTGAGAGACTTGACAAAAATCCTTATCGATGAATCATTCATTGGGATATAAATATACATAATTGTTATGTTCTTTATGTCGTATGAATGATTGAACCTAATAACTTATCCTTTTCAGGAGGTTATGGTTCAGAACGTTAAAAACGTGAGGCGTGGTAGGAGTGCTGGTAGAGGCACTACTAGAGGTGTACGTAGGAATGCGAGTGATGAAGTTACTCCCGAAGGAGCACCTACCATTCCCATGGGACGAGAAGATCATTCCCAAACTGGAACAAACTCTCAAGCTGATACTCAAGATATTCGTGAACTTGCTGCAGCTGTGTTAGTTCAGACACAACAAAATGCTCAAATCCTGCAAATCACTCGAGATCATCAACTTTTTCAGCAACAACAAAGGGAAATTGTGCATGAAGATACGAGATTGAACTCGTTTCTGAAAGGAAAACCACCACAGTTTGGTGGTGACTTTAATCCGGAGGGTGCTGAGATATGGTTGCAAGAGATAGAGAAGATATTTTTTTTCACTCACTGTAGAGAGAATAGAAGGGTCGGTTTTGCAACATTCATGCTGACAAGCGATGCTGAAGCTTGGTGGAGAGGAAAACATAGATTGTTGGAAGAGGATGGTAGGGAGATCAACTGGATCTTGTTCAAAGAAGAATTTATGGGGAAGTATTTTCCAAAGTTATGTAGGAAAGAGAAGGAGAGAGAATTTCAGAACCTGCATCAGGGTATGATGACAGTGGGAGAGTATACTAGAAAGTTTGAATCTTTGCTAAAGTATTCTGAGTTTTACCGCTTGCATCCAAGGGAGAATGGATGTGTGAAAAGTATCAAGATGGATTGAAATATGATATCCAGAGGGTGGTTTTACCTCTGCATATTGTGCACTTTGGTGAGCTGATAGAAAGGTGTCTGGAGTTGGAAGGAATTGACAATAGGAAGAATCAATATGGATCAGGAGGATCAACCCGAAACAACAATCACAAGGGCCACTTTAACCGAGGCCATGGAGGAAGGACCCAACAAGGGGGTAGGCCATATCAAAGGCCTACACCTTATCATAACCAGGATTCTAGGAGGTTAATGTTCAAGTGTTACAGCTGTGGAGGGGCACATCTTAATAAAGATTGTCCAAATAGAAATATTGGAGCTTGTTTTCGTTGTGGTCAGAAAGGCCATTTTCTCAAAGATTGTCCCCAAGGACAAAATCAACCAACACGCCTGTTGTACCCCAAATTTTACCCTCATCTTTTTTGCTAGATGCTATGTGATTTATTTTCTCTGTTTTATCTTAAATTTCTTTTTATCTATTTTTGCCTTGATTTATTTAGCATTTTATTTTATTTATCCTATCTTAATTTAATTTTAACATGTTTTTATGTTTTTTTTTTTATTTTAAATATTTTAATTGATTAGTAGCTTAATTAATTAATTTAGTTGATGATTTAATTTTAGTCTAATTTGTTTGATTTTGAATTAATTATCCATTTATTATTTTGGTTAAGTTTATTCAAAATGCCTTAATTTTAATTTTAAAATAATTTATTAGTTGAAATTGAGTTAGATTTTATTAACGATTAACTTAATCATCATTAGTTTTCTTTTTAAAAATATAATCTTAAGCTTTAATTTAAGTGTGATAATTTAAGTGTCATTTAATTTTGGTTAAGGAAACAATACGTGTACCATTTGGTCTTTTTTGATTTATGGAAGTTTTTTATTGGAGAATGAATAAAACCATTGGCCAATCAGGAGACATTATTTTGCTTTGACTTTTCAACGTTCGTTTTAGACCAATGGGAACATGGCACGCGTCCTGGGAATAGTTGTCTTCTTCCTCCTTCGTTTCCTTTTCAATTTTGCAGAGAAAATCAATTCGTTCAAACCCTTTGCAAGCTCAACATTCAGATTCAATTCCCAAATCTTGGCGCCACGAATTCAATTTCATTCTGCCCTAAATTTCTTCTTCAAACGCCATGAGTTTTCAATTGTGTAAAGCTAAGAGGAAGCTTTCTTCATTTGTCACCTTCTGCACCACCTGCGAGAGGAGCAGAGCAACGTTGCTCTCACTTTCCCAAAGAGCGCATACATAGGCTGATAGCAAAGAAAGATGGGAAGATGCCATCCGTTTCTACCCTGCGAGTCAGAAGGAGGGAGCGTCTATCCCTTTGAGCCACATTTGATTTCAATTGAAACCCTAGCCACCAGCATTTTGGAGAATGAATGCTCATCTTGACCCGGCCCACAATGCTTCATACGTTTGATCCATCAACCTAGTTTCCTTGCCTATATAAGAAGCTCAGTTTCAGTTCTCATCATCAACGGATTTTTACTCAAACACAAAACACTTTAATTCTCGAGTAAGTTCAGCAAGCATCAAATTTAGGAAGGTGTTGTGAGAAGAAGAGCATTCAAGGCTTCAGTTGGTATCATTCTGATTTCCTTTTTATTTTATTATGCTCATTTAGTTTTCTTGATTATGCTAGCCATATGAACATATGCTTTGAATTGCTTGAGTGTTGTGCTTACTATGTTATCATTTTGTTTCTTGAACATGTATAAGTTTACATTGCCATGTGGTGGTTATGCTGTCAAAATATGAATGCCTCTTTGTGTTTGATCACTGATATATTTGGACCCTTATGAGTTTGTTTGAGTTTACTGTGTAGAGTTTTATCCTGCTGATTAAAAATATGAAGCTTTGATGTGTTTTTTATATAGCTTATCAATGTATATTGATCCATGACTGTCTTTGGATGTTTTTGATATGGAACTAGACGTTTAAGTGAGTTTTGCATCTTATTTGAAATTGTTATTCCATCTCTGCCCTATATGCTTATACTGATCATACCCTGTGGCACATTTTTGGTCATATGCACCTTGCTATCATTCTACACTTGCATCATGCTGTTGTTCTAAATGTGTGGGCCAGGTTAATACGTATCTCAATATGTTGTTCACATGCTCATGGTTTGATTTTATGATGTTATCCATTGGTATGATACATATGTTGTTTTTTTGTTAAGTCTTAATGTCCCTAATTTCTGTTCGTGGAATGGTTACAATCTCATTGTGGTATAAACTGTCAATATTAATACTTGTTTCTGTTAACCTATCTTAATGATGTATGTACCTGAATGTAATATGACAAAACTTGTGAACCTTTGCGCCCTCTTGAAATGCTGGTGTATCTTTAAATTGTAGAACATTTGAACTTATTTGTTTGCTGTTGTAATGATGGTTGAGGTTAACAAGTGATTCTTGGCATGTTTATCTTTTACACTAATGTTGGAGCATGTTATATACACTGTTTAGTCTTAACCTTGCTTATGGATGATTGAAATTTTGGTAGTCTGGTTCACAACTGTTGCTTTACCTGTCTCTATTGTTGTTTAAAAGTATGATTAGGTTTGGTTTATATGAATTGGCAGCCATTGACTTATGTTACCCTTTTTTGTGGAATGATTCTGTGGCATCTTGTGTGTAGAGGATGAATGTTAATCTTGTTTGTCTTGCCTTAGTATCATTCATGTATGGTGTCTCAATATTCTGTACATTTACACTACAATTAGAGATTAGGTTATCATGCCACAAACCTATGTTTAGTTTTGTCTCTTACTCTCTGGTAGTTCTTTGTGAATGATTTTTGAGACCATTTGTCCTTTTCCTTAACACCTATTTTGAATGAACTTATGTCTATGCCAAGTTTGCTGAATCTATGTTGGCGTAAACCTGTTTGTATGCCATTTGTTTGCCATCTACATGTTGTACCTATATTTGAATGTATGTCCTTGCCAAGTTTGTTGAATCTATGTTTGCATAAACACTGTATTCATGAAGTGTATGTTAACCTTGATGTGCTTTAATATGATTCCTAAGCTATGCCATTGTCTGTTATTAAATGATAATACCTGAGTAAATGTTGATATACCCTAATTCACATCTCCCTATAATATGTGAAACACCTTAATTTACTTTGTTGGTCTGTTAAGTGCTTAGCTACTCATGCTTTATTTTACATAGATTTTAAGTTCAAATGTTATTTGATCCTCAAATACAAGCATGTTGTTGTTGCTGTATGTTTCCTATTTGGAATGCTCCTAATCACACAATCACACACCAGTCACAGTTGTGTGTTCTTTACCTCTTGATTTGTCTCTAACATGTATTGTAGATGTATGGATATCTAAGTAAGGTGTATGCTTAATTGTTGAGTTTATATAGACCATTCAATTTACTCAAATCTTGGTTTCATTGTTTCTGTGGAAGTATGCCAACCTGAATTCATCATCTGCAGGTGTCCATGTTGGTTTTATCTGAAGTGAATGTGCTTGAAATAACTCTCTTCTATAAATAATCATGCCTTGTTTATGTGTTGACATCATAGGGACTAGCTATTAGACCTTTTAAGTGTTATAGCCAAATCTGTGAGTAAGCTGCCATTACATGATATTCTCCTAGGGTAAATTTAGTTATGTATCTGTAACTGCTGTTTGAATTGGTGTTCACTTGAAATTTATGCCAAAATGCTAAACTATGATTTGTCTGGACCTTTTGCTGTGAATGGAGTGAATTGTAACACCCCCAATCTATACCCCCAATTAATTAAAGCAATAAAAGAAAATTCAAAATTTCATTAGAGTATATTTCAATTATCATGGCATAGACGGGGGAATCACATTATATTGAAACAAATCATACAACACCTGCTCATGAAGATATGCAACAGTGGGGTAGCAATCAACAGAGGAACTCAGTTCCTTACACCCACATTTCAGATTTTAGAATAAAAGCGGAAAATCTAAAACTGAATATCATATATATATATATATCACATGAAATGTTGATCATACATCAAGTTATACATGCACAAGCCAAAAGATATACATATACATAATACACAATAATCACAAAAGGCCTCCCTAACTACCCAGTGTCACATATCAGAGCCGACCGACAAAAGAATGAAGTCCTAAGCTTCACAAAAAGACCTCCAACAACTCTAATATGCAATGCCTCATAGGGCATTATAAAACTGCAGAAGGGTGAGAAACACAATCATAATATAAATGCATATAATTATATATATCGACATAAAAATACACATATCAATTATTCTCACCACAATTATCACATGCCAACACATAAAGCATATATAGATTATATTCACATAATCACATATTCACACATAATGCATATATTTATACACAAAACATATCATTCATAATTCAATGCATTTAACCCGAATGCACATCAATTCACAAATGTTATCACAAGCTCAATCACATAATTACTCCATTCCCAATTGCATATTAATCATGCACAATACATTCGTCACAATGTATATCACAACGCTTCGCACATAATCAATTAAATCATGATTTTCCACATATAAACAATGCAATCATAATTCATGCAGATGCAAAGAGACCGACACAACGACTTCATGCAAATGCATATGCGGTACCGACTCCATCATTACCAGTCCACTCAAGAACTATTGGAACCATCGCTTGTTACTACAAGTAACACCCCGTCGGGCCAACGATGTTCACCCGTCGCTTGCAGTCCTCTTTGTATAAGGCTCACGATGTTTATGGATCGCTTGCAGTCCTCTTTGTATAAGGCTCACGATTCGATCGCTCACACCCCACATGGGCACACGATCGTCTATAACCATCGCTTTCGGTCCTCTTATTTTTAAGGTGATTCATACCTCTTATTTTTAAGGCTCACGATGTTATAGCAGATTCCCTCTGGAATCCATCCGTCACTCAAGACGTCACAACAATGCATATCATGATGCTCAGCATACAAGAACTCATGACAACCAATGCATCTTCGCACATATATGCAACCATAAACATGCATATATAACCAAATGCAACACATTGCATTTATTTGCCTTTCGGCCACAATTCATCACCACAACAAGTCATCACATGCATTCACATCATATAACATCACCCAAGTCATACGATATCCATATTAAAAGCACATTACACGATACACATCACTTACACTTAATTAACACGGTAAAAGTCGACAAAACGACACTATTCCAAATACCGACACAATTTAATCGGCTAACAACTTCCAAATCATCATAACCATATAGTACAGCTCAATAGCTTTCCAACGATACCAAGTATGTAAAAATCGGATAAACGGAACCCAAGTTACGAAAGAAAAACGAAAACGATATTTTGAAAAGTCCCATTTTTACATTTCTCCTGCCCATACGCGTATTGCCCCTGTCATACGCGTATGGCAAAACCCTCGTACGCGTACACTACGCATCTCACCAGATGGCCGGGAAAAGAGACATCCCATACGCGTATTGGCCCATCCCATACGCGTATTGACCCCAAAACTCGCCCATGATACGCGTATTGCCAAGGCCCATACGCGTATGAACATGCCCCATACGCGTATGTCCTGGGCAAAAACCAGAAAAATTTGTATGTTCTTGCTGTTATGGGTTTCAACCCAAAATCCTCCAAATCATCATCCAATACTCAGAAAAACACCAATTTGAGGTATATCAATACATACCCAACATGTATAAGCAACAAGGAGCACAACAACATAAGTTTAAACACATTTGAAATCAATTTCTACCAATTTCTAAACATTATGATTTTTACTATATTTATCATTCCAATCCAATAACAATCACAAACACACATACATAATCATACACAAGCATATAATAATCGAGTTTCGCACCCTTACCCGATTAAATCGATTCTAGAAGTTGATTTTTGATCCAACCTAGCTTTTCCTCTTTTTCTCTCTTTTTCTCTTCTCTTCTTTTTCCTTCTTCTCTTTTTCCTCTTCCTATTTCTTTCTCTCTATTTTTCTCTCCTTTCTATTTCTATCTCTTTTCTTTCTAAGTTATACAAATATAATATAAAATGACTAAAATGCCCCTACCCTCAAATACCCCGCAAACGCTCTCAAAATGCTATAAAACATAAACATACCGATGAAATATATTTCGGGAAATAAAAGTTGAAAAGAAATAATAATTTAATACAAGTATTTTATCTATCAGAGAAATTAACCAATTAGCTCAATTAGCAGGTAAAATACAGTAAATCCACACATTTCACAAAATTCCCATAAATGAAATAAATAAATACAATTAAATAAATCGGGGCGTTACAATTCTCCCCCACTTAAACATTTTCGTCCTCGAAAATATAACCGATACCAACAACTCCGGACACGGCTCTCGCATCCGACTAACAAACATTAGACCAACCACAAGCACACCACGAATAACACAACTGACAAACCACCTTGCTAACAGCAACAACAACAACGACAAGACGCAAAGCCCAAGTAATGCACTTGACTACCAACTCACAACTCAAAGAATACACAAGCACAAACTCACAGGTTCACTCTCAAATACAAAATGTGCCACATCACGCTTCCGTTGCGCACTCTGATTAACCGAAACCATCAAGACTATCAATCTCACATCCAAAACCTAACTCTTTCTCATATCCACCAAAATCACTGATCACTGCCAATATATCCAACCACACCCTCTACTGTGTTCTCTCCCACACTAGACACAAGCCTCTGAACTGCTCAAATAATTCCTTCAGACCAAGCCAGTACTCAATATTCTTGTAATTACCAAACACTTCGAATCTAGAATCATAAAGATAATACCTCCAATATTCCAACATAATACAACTGCAACCAATTCCAATTCCACAATAGTACTGATCTTTCCACGCATCCTCAAATGTCGAACAACATAAACCACGACTTTACTCTCTTGCATTAACACACTGACTATACCCATCAAAGATGCATCCCAAACAATCGACTTCCCCTTTGCAAGTCAACTGAAGTAACAAAAACGCTAATCTTGGAAAAGTCTCCCACACCCTTTGGTAATAACCAACAAAAGTCCAAAAAGTTTCTAATCACCTTTACTAACTTCGGAGCCTCTCATAGTACTCCGCATCTACTTCCGGCGATAACAATTATAACCCATCACATAAAGTCGATCAAATCCTCAACTCAAACAAATCACCACTCTTATCAAACATCCCAATAATTATAATTCTAATCAAACTCAACCATACCATTCCAGTTACCTAATCCTGAAAGTGAACACTTATTCTCAATCGTCACCCTATACCACTGTCCGTAATCTATACACAATTTCTTCTCTTGACAATCCAAATTCCAACCTATCGCAACAACCAACCAAAAGGAACTTTCAAATATTACATCCACACCTAAGGGTTTTCTCAAGATTTCCATAATCTCAATACCATCAAGAAATTTCAAATCGTTTGCGATTCGTCACAATTCAAAACTCAAGCTATTCAAAACACAACCGCAAGTTTCCATACTACTCACTGGTTAACACGCAACCTCCTGCTATCATCTTTTTCCGTACCAACCATGATAGACCTCTTCAAGTCAACACACTAATGTTTCATCCAAAAACACATCTGGAAACCGTGCCTCACTGACGACCTATCACTGTGACTTTCCTGCCAATTTCCAGAATACTATCACCATAAACAAGACCAACATCTTAGTCCCATCCCCTAAGAGTTTTCTACTTACTTATTAGATATAAACCTCAATTATTCACCTTCGTCCAATTTACGTTCACTTTCTACTCCCTGAGCAGCCATTAATAATACCCAATCATTCTCTCTCAATGACTTCCCAACTTAACCAACATACCAGAACCTCTAATCCGCCTCATCTTCGGATATAAGAATCTTCATCGACTCAACAAAACAATCTGTAACCATATCCTTACCTTTCAAGTAATCCATTCCGCACCACTATCAAAGCTGGAAAGACACGCCCATTCTATCCAACATAATTCCCATCTGCTATTAACAAGAGATTAAGGGTGATCAGTTCCTCAATTTGTCAATAGACAGCCGACAACCATGATGGGGCATAAACCGTCTCCACCAAACTATAATAGCATTCCTTACATCCTGTGCACAACACTACCTAAGGCACAAATCCTTAGTTGACGTAAACCTTACTTCTGCATCCCGTCTTGAACCGGGAACCACACTTATAATCTTGCAATTCACAACACACTGAGCCAGTGCTCTACACCTGAAGCAACATGGAGAAGTACCAGCTTCTCCCCTACTCATCTCAGTCTAACCCCTCTAACTGTAAACACACCAAAACCATCACAATTCTTTACCATAAATGGTCAAAGAACAATTTATACAAACCAAAGAAGTAATTACCGACCCCTAAGCAGAAGTATCGATAACCATCTCGCCACCCCAACAAGACAACAACAAATTCAAACGCTTTGCGCACTCATACGAAATAAACGAATGAGTCGCTCCAGTACCAATAATAGCAAATAAAGGCGTACTATTAATAAAACAAGTACCTTTAATCAAACGATCCGTACTAGTAGTCTCAGTTCCCGCCAATGCAAAAACCTTCCCACCAGCCTGAGCTTGCTTTGGTTTCGTACACCTCGTACTAATATGACCTGTTTCACCACATTTGAAACACTTCACCACATTGTTCTTACAATCAGCTGTGACATGTCCCGAACCTCCACAATTGGAACATTTCAGTTTATTCTTCTCACAATCAAACTGAAGATGTCCTATTTCACCACACTTGTAACATCTCAGAGGACCAGACATTCCTCCTCTACTTGCCTTTTTCTCAAAGTTACCCATATGCTTACCATTGTCAGCGGGTGTCACATAAGGACCACTACGAGACTGTTGTTTCCCTTTCCTGTCATTCACACTCTTATAGTGAGTAGCACGCGCTACTATCCTCTTCGTAAATCCTACTACAATCCACCAAATCAGAAAACCTTCTAATCCTCTGATAACCGATTGCCTGCTTAATCTCAGGACGCAATCCATTCTCGAACTTTACACACTTAGAAAATTCCGTGGTCGCTTCAGCATAATGTGGATAAAACTGCACAAGCTCCACAAACTTAGCAGTATAATCAACAACAGACATACTACCTTGTTTCAACTCCAAGAAATCAATTTCCTTCTTTCCTCTTACATCTTCAGGAAAATATTTCCTCAGAAACTCAATTCTAAACACAGCCCAAGTGATCTCTTCCTCTGCAGCTTACAACACATGACGTGTACTAACCCACCAGTCATCAGCTTCTTCCAGTAACATATGAGTACCTAGTCTCACTTTCTGATCCTCAGCACAATCTATCACTCGGAAAATTCTTTCAATCTCTTTCAGCCATATTTGAGCACCATTAGGATCATATCTTCCTTTGAAGACAGGCGGTTTGTTCTTCCTGAACTCATCATTACCCGCAGCATTAGGTGCACCCTGCACAGCGCGAGCCATAGCTTGCATCGCAGCAACCAAAGCAGCATCGTTCCTACCAGCCATATTCTGTTCATTTCCAATAACAGTAACTATGGTCAAACAAACAGCTCGTCCAAACACCAAGACCGACAAAGACTGACACAACTGACACAGACTGGCTCTGATACCACTTAATGTAACACCCCTAATCTATACCCCCAATTAATTAAAGCAGTAAAAGAAAATTCAAAATTTCATCAGAGTATATTTAAATTATCATGGCATAGACGGGGGAATCACATTATATTGAAACAAATCATACAACACCTGCTCATGAAGATATGCAACAGTGGGGTAGCAATCAACAGAGGAACTCAGTTCCTTACACCCACATTTCAGATTTTAGAATAAAAGCGGAAAATCTAAAACTGAATATCATATATATATATATATATATATCTATATATATATATATATATATATATATATATATATATATCTCACATGAAATGTTGATCATACATCAAGTTATACATGCACAAGCCAAAAGATATACATATACATAATACACAATAATCACAAACGGCCTCCCTAACTACCCAGTGTCACATATCAGAGCCGACCGACAAAAGAATGAAGTCCTAAGCTTCACAAAAAGACCTCCAGCAACTCTAATCTGCAATGCCTCATAGAGCATTATAAAATAGCAGAAGGGTGAGAAACACAATCATAATATAAATGCATATAATTATATATATCGACATAAAAATACACATATCAATTATTCTCACCACAATTATCACATGCCAACACATAAAGCATATATAGATTATATTCACATAATCACATATTCACACATAATGCATATATTTATACACAAAACATATCATTCATAATTCAATGCATTTAACCCGAATGCACATCAATTCACAAACGTTATCACAAGCTCAATCACATAATTACTCCATTCCCAAATGCATATTAATCATGCACAATACATTCGTCACAATGTATATCACAATGCTTCGCACATAATCAATTAAATCATGATTTTCCACATATAAACAATGCAATCATAATTCATGCAGATGCAAAGAGACCGACACAACGACTCCATGCAAATGCATATGCGGTACCAACTCCATCATTACCAGTCCACTCAGGAACTATTGGAACCATCGCTTGTTACTACAAGTAACACCCCGTCGGGCCAACGATGTTCACCCGTCGCTTGCAGTCCTCTTTGTATAAGGCTCACGACGTTTATGGATCGCTTGCAGTCCTCTTTGTATAAGGCTCACGATCCGATCGCTCACACCCCACATGGGCACACGATCGTCTATAACCATCGCTTTCGGTCCTCTTATTTTTAAGGTGATTCATACCTGTTATTTTTAAGGCTCACAATGTTATAGCAGATTCTCTCTGGAATCCATCCGTCACTCAGGACGTCACAACAATGCATATCATGATGCTCAGCATACAAGAACTCATGACAACCAATGCATCTTCGCACATATATGCAACCATAAACATACATATATAACCAAATACAACACATTGCATTTATTTGCCTTTCGGCCACAATTCATCACCACAACATGTCATTACATGCATTCACATCATATAACATCAACCAAGTCATACGATATCCATATTAAAAGCACATTACACGATACACATCACTTACACTTAATTAACACGGTAAAAGTCGACAAAATGACACTATTCCAAATACCGACACAATTTAATCGGCTAACAACTTCCAAATCATCATAACCATATAGTACAGCTCAATAGCTTTCCAACGATACCAAGAATGTAAAAATCGGATAAACGAAACCCAAGTTACGAAAGAAAAACGAAAACGATATTTTGAAAAGTCCCATTTTTACATTTCTCCTGCCCATACGCGTATTGCCCCTGTCATACGCGTATGGCAAAACCCTCGTACGCGTACACTACGCATCTCACCAGATGGCCGGGAAAAGAGACATCCCATACGCGTATTGTCCCATCCCATACGCGTATTGACCCTAAAACTCGCCCATGATACGCGTATGAACATGCCCCATACGCGTATGTCCTGGGCAAAAACCAGAAAAATCTGCATGTTCTTGCTGTTACGGGTTTCAACCCAAAATCCTCCAAATCATCATCCAATACTCAGAAAAACACCAATTTGAGGTATATCAATACATACCCAACATGTATAAGCAACAAGGAGCACAACAACATAAGTTTAAACACATTTGAAATCAATTTCTACCAATTTCTAGACATTATGATTTTTACTATATTTATCATTCCAATCCAATAACAATCACAAACACACATACATAATCATACACAAGCATATAATAATCGAGTTTCGCACCCTTACCCGATTAAATCGATTCTAGAAGTTGATTTTTGATCCAACCTAGCTTTTCCTCTTTTTCTCTCTTTTTCTCTTCTCTTCTTTTTCCTTCTTCTCTTTTTCCTCTTCCTATTTCTTTCTCTCTATTTTTCTCTCCTTTTTATTTCTATCTCTTTTCTTTCTAAGTTATAAAAATATAATATAAAATGACTAAAATGCCCCTACCCTCAAATACCCCGCAAACGCTCTCAAAATGCTATAAAACATAAACATACCGATGAAATATATTTCGGGAAATAAAAGTTGAAAAGAAATAATAGTTTAATACAAATATTTTATCTATCAGAGAAATTAACCAATTAGCTCAATTAGCAGGCAAAATACAGTAAATCCACACATTTCACAAAATTCCCATAAATGAAATAAATAAATACAATTAAACAAATCGGGGAGTTACATGAATCTTTGAACTTGAACTGATATTCTTGAGTTGCTAATTCATTGATTATATGCCCACTGATCACACAATCACACACCAATCACAAATGTGTTCTCATGCTGCTATTTTTCTAGTTTAAATTGGGCATGTTCATTTTTGTTTTTCTTTAGTTGTTAGTAATGATGCTTTGTTCTGTCAGACCTGAGGTATGCTATAAGTGTGTCAATTTGTTTTGAATGTTGTCAATAAGTGTTTTATGTATGACTGCCTGGTTGAAACTTTATCCAAGTTGTCATTCATACTAAAGCTAGGTCTTTTTCTCCTATCTATGTTTAGGTATGTATGTTTTATATGCTTTTTGGAATCTCACTGTCAATGTCACTTGGTCTAGCTGCTTTGCACATTAACTGTTTGTTTACTATGTCATATACTCTTGGTATGTTGATCATGAGTATCTATACTTTGGATTTGAGTTTGGTCATTACTGATTAATTTTCTTGCTGCCATTATGTCATTATGTTGCATGCAAATTATGTGTGTCCATGCTTATTCGCTTTGTCTCTAAATTCTCATATAACCTTGAGGTAGCATGAAAGTTTTGGTGTGACATTTCCTCTCTTTTTCTCAGTTTTCTTCTACTGATTATTATCAGGTTATATGACAGCCATATCATAATAACTTTGCTGTCGTGATGAATGTTTGGTTTCCAATGATTCCATGCTCATTGCTTTTGTTTGTGATGCCTCTTTGCTGCAAAATAAATTCTTATGATCCTCCTTACTTTGTGGCCATATTGGTGTGTCGTTTGATAGGGCTTAGTGTAAACACATTACATGTTTGAAATCTTGCTTTCCTACTGATTAAATTGATTCTTATTTTGTTTAATTTGGATGTGTATTGGTTGAGTTACAATCGCTTGAACATGGCTGTGCAAAACGCTTAAAAACCTGAACCATGGTAGGAGTATAAGGCACGCGTGTTTGGTTTATTTGGGGATATGAACTTGTTTCACTTTATATATTTATCAAGTTGTATAATGTTTGGATGTACACGCCGTCCCAACGGTCACACACTATGCACGCCTTCGCCTTTCACTTGCCTTGCACGGGTTCGATCCTGCGGATCAACCCTTTTGTTTTTCTGTTTTTTCCATTTTTGCCTTGTTATTTTATGTATTGCTTGCGTCTTGTATTCACCACATGCGCGCAGCTCAGATGGTTGGGGTTTTGGCCATTGAATTTAAGGGCGTGGGTTTAAACCCCACATGTGACTTTCCCTTCTTTTTTGCTTAAAAATCATTTCTTTCATTTAAAGTTTGTTAACAATGCAAAGACAATTTATTTTATCTTTAGAAAATCTGAATTCTATCTTAAAACTCCATATTTATTTCACTTAGTAATTTATGTTCTTAATTAGTTATCTAAAAAGATTTACTTTTTAATGTGAATTTCCACTCTCATTATCTTGATTAAATTGTTTAATATTCATCATGACCTTATTGATATTTTAATGATTAAATCATTTTTAATTTATCTTATTATCTGATTGTTGATCTAATGTGTGATTGGTCTTATCCAACTTGGAATAGCATCTCAATTAATCTTTTATTCATGATTATATTTTGACTTATGATTTGTTTCTTATATGACATATTTCTCAAAGTTTAATATCGTTGGTTTGTCTTTGTTTACTTGATATCTTGATATTTATCTCATGTCTACTCATCATTTGTCATGAAATATATTGCCATACTCATACTTATTTTGCTTTCATTACATCAATGTTTCATCTTTTGCCTCTTTTATCATTGACCCTTATTCCAAAGGAAGGTTAAACATGTTGACTCATAAGTCATGACCTCCCACCTTAACTTAAGCAACCTCTTAGGAGAAATTTTATTTCTTGGCCTCATCAGAGCCATAGAAATTACAACTAGCTTTAGGAGAGAGTTCTTAAACTCTTAGTGATATTCATCCTAATGAATTTATCACTTTCCCTACTGACTAAAACTTCAACATAGGACCATTACGACTAGATCTAGAGAGTTCTTAAACTCTACAATGAGCTTGTACTCATTTCCCTTCTGAATATTGACCATAGTCAATCATTCAATAGAAGTAGAACTACACATACTCTGATTCTATTCCCGAGGATACGTAGGCGCAAAGTGCGATGCTTTGTCGAGTATACTTAGATACTAACCCCTAGGGTTTCAACCTTTAGCATAGAACCTTTAGAAAACATAACATAACATTAACAAGAGGCTCCCGTAGAGTACTACAGACGTTTAGGGTGCTAATACCTTCCCTAGGCGTAACCAACCCCCGAACCTTATATCTCTTCCCCTTTAGGTTTTTCTAACGATCTTGAACCTTTCCTTTGGATAAATCAAAGTCAGTTGTAAAAGAAAAGTGATGCAGATTAATTAATAATTTGTTATCCAATTTTCACCGCAACAACGCCAAAAGAGCGGTCTAATAAACAATAACAATTTAGGGAGAGCAAGGAATGGAGGACCAAGTGTTGGTCAGAGACCTCAGAATCACAATAAGCCAACCACTGGAAGAGTATTTGCAATTAGAGGAGCTGAGATCTCAAAGTCAGCTGGGTTTATTCAAGGTATGTGTTTAATTGGAGATAAGATGGTATCAGTATTATTCGATTCAGGAGCTACACATTCTTTTATATCTACATCTTGTGTTGAATTTTTGGGATTTGAAATTGTTGATATCAACTATAAGTTGACCATTACAACTCCCTCGGGGGAAAAATGGTAACTTGTTCAGTCTGTGTATACTGCCCAGTAATCTTAGAAAATAGAATATTTTTAGTAGATCTTGTGGTACTCCCGCTACAAGACCTAGATGTCATCTTAGGAATGGATTGGATATCAGCCAACGATGCAAACTTGAGATGCAAGAAGAAAATTTTAACGTTTGGAGAAGATAGTGGAGAAATCATCAAGGTTGAAACCCTCACTCAAAAATTTATGATGTTATTCTCCATGTCAGTAGGAGAAACCCCTAGTGTTAAAAATTTTCCAGTTGTCTGTGAATTCCCAGAAGTCTTTCCAGAAGATGTTCCAGGTTTACCACCGGTTAGGGAAGTGCAGTTTGCTATAGACTTAGTTCCAAGAACTGGACCAATATCTATGTCTTCTTATCGAATGTCACCCTCAGAGCTTGCTGAGTTAAAGAAACAATTAGACGAGATGTTAGAGAAGGGATTTATTAGACCAAGTGTATCGTCATGGGGAGCTCCAATCTTGTTTGTGAAGAAGAAGGGTGGTTCTTCTAGACTTTGTGTAGATTACAGACAGCTTAATAAAGTTACTGTGAAAAATAAGTATCCTTTACCAAGAATCGACGACTTGATGGATCAGTTGAAGGGAGCATCAGTATTCTTGAAGATTGACTTGAAGTCTGGATATCATCAGATCAGGGTGAAGGACGATGATATTCCAAAAACAGCTTTTAGATCCCATTATGGACACTATGGGTACTTAGTTATGCCATTTGGTTTGACTAATGCTCCAGCAGTATTCATGGATTACATGAATAGGATCTTTAGGTCATACTTAGATCAATTTGTTGTAGTTTTCATTGATGACATTTTGATTTATTCTAAGAATGAAGTAGAGCACGAAGGACATTTGAGAATTATGCTACAGATATTAAAGGACTGTCAATTGTATGCGAAATTCTCAAAATGTGAATTTTGGTTGAAGGAGGTATAATTTCTTGGTCATGTAATCAGTAAAGAAGGTATTGCAGTAGACCCGAGTAAATTTGAAGCGGTAACAAAGTGGGAAAGTCCAAAGAATGTTGGCGAGATTCAAAGTTTTCTTGGACTAGCTGGATATTATCGGAGGTTCATTGAAGGATTTTCAAAGATCGCTTTGCCTATGACTCAGTTAACGAGGAAAGGTAAAAACTTTGAATGGACTAAAGAGTGCAAAGAAAGTTTTCAGAAGTTAAAGGAAAGATTGACTTATCACCAATACTCATCTTACCAGATCCATCAGGACAATTTGATGTGTATTGTGATGCATCATATCAAGGCCTTGGTTGTGTGTTGATGCATGAAAGGAAGGTGATAACTTATACATCAAGACAGTTGAAGGTGCATGAAAGGAACTACCCAACTCATGATCTAGAGTTAGCAGCAATTGTGTTTGCCTTAAAGATTTGGAGGCATTGTCTTTATGGATCAAAGTTCACCGTGATAAGTGATCACAAAAGCCTAAAGTATTTATTTGATCAGAATGATCTAAACATGAGACAAAGGCGCTGGATGGAATTCTTGAAGGACTATGATTTTGAGTTGCAGTATCATCCAGGAAAGGCCAGTGTTGTTGCAGATGCTTTGAGTCGAAAGAAACTTCATGTATCTGCAATGATGTTGAGGAAAGAAGAGTTGATTAACCAATTCATGAATTTAAACTTATGAGTACATCACAATGAGGGAAGTATATTCATAGGCGCTATTATCGTGTCTAATGAATTTCTGAAATGGATCAAAGATGAACAACAACTTGATGACCATCTAATGAACCTAAAGGAAACTATAAGAGATGGTCAAAATAGAGATTTTAACATAAAGAGTGATGGAATCCTGGGGTTTAGAGAAAGGTTGTGTGTACCTCAAAACTAGGATATTCGAAATTTGATTTTGGAATAGGGTCACAAAAGTAAGATGAGTTTTCATCCAGGAGCCACAAACATGTATCAAGACTTGAAGAAAATGTTTTGGTGGTTTGGAATGAAGAACCATATAGTAGAATATGTTCAAAGTTGTTTGGTATGTCAGAAGGCAAATATTGAACATCAGAAGCCATCCGGACTGTTACAACCTTTAGACATTCCAGAGTGGAAGTGGGACAGAATAGCTATGGATTTTGTAACCGCTTTGCCCAAGACTCAGAAGCAGCATGATGCAATTTGGGTAATCATTGATAGGTTGACAAAGAGTGCACATTTCATTCCTATTAACCAGACGTTTAAATTTGAGAGACTAGCTCAGGTATATCTAAAGGAAATTGTTAGATTGCATGGGATACCTTCAAGTATAATTAGTGATAGAGATCCCAGATTCACATCAAATTTTTGGCATCAGTTGCATGTAGAGTTAGGAAGGAAACTGAGGTTAAGTTTAGCTTATCATCCCCAAACAGATGGTCAGTCTGAAAGGATGATTCAGTCATTAGAGGATCTGTTGAGAGCTTGTGCCCTTGAACACAAAGGAAGTTGGGATGAGTTCTTACCATTGATTGAGTTTACTTACAACAATAGCTTTCACTCAAGTATCGGCATGGCTCCATATGAAGCATTGTATGGAAGAAAGTGTCGTACACCTTTATGTTGGTATGAAGTTGGAGAAAACAAAATATTGGGTTCAGAATTCGTGCAACAAATGACAGATCAGGTTAAGCTTAGTAGAGAAAAAATGAAGGCTGCACAGGATCGTCAAAAGAGTTATAGTGATAAGAGGATAAGACCTTTGGAATTTGAGGCAGGAGATCACGTGTTCATTAGGGTAACTCCTAGAGCGGGAATTGCACGAGCAATCAAAACTAGGAAGTTAACACCAAGGTATATCGGGCCTTTTCAAATTCTACGGAGTATTGGACCTGTAGCGTATCACATTGCTTTACCGCCAAACCTATCTAATCTTCATGATGTATTCCATGTATCACAACTGAGGAAGTATTATCCTGACCCTTCACATGCCATTGAGCCTGAAACTATCGAACTTAGAGATAACTTAGAATATGAGGCTTTACCTATCAAGATTTTAGATCATCGAATTAAGGAACTTCATGGAAAGCAGATACCATTGGTTAGAGTTTTGTGGGATGATGTAACTGGCGATTCTACTTGGGAAAGAGAAGAAGATATGCGCCAGAAGTATCCACACATGTTTTAGGTACACTAAATTTCGAGGACGAAATTTCTTTAAGGGGGTGGTAATGTAACATCCTAATTTTCCATACTTTAAATAATATATCTGATTAGATTTGAGATTTTAACATCGCTAATTATTAAAAATTAAATATTGAAACTAACACCTATAATAATTAATTTATCAATTAATTACCCTTTATTTTTATTATTAATATTTTATTCAATTTGAATATCATTGTTTCATTTTACAAACTAAACTTTGAAATTGAAATTAATACTTAAAAATACTTAACTTTAAGTTAATTAATTAGTCATATTATTTTTATTATTATTGTTGTTGTTGTTGTTTTGTTATTATTATTATTTGATTTTATTTTATTTGAATATTATCATTTTACTCTACAAACTAATTAGTAAATAAAATAATCTTAAGTTAATAATAATTATCCTTGTTGTCATTATTATTTTTTTTATTATTATTATTATTTCATTTTTATAAAAGAAATATATATCTCATTTTTTTTAGTAATATCATAAATGATATTATGTCATGAAACATTAAGATATCAAGCTCCCATACCTTTCTCATAAATTATTTTCACAAAGTCATACTAGAACATCTAAAGAACTATTGATGTAAGACTAGTAAATATTTGATAAAGACATATTTACTAGCAAGAGTTGAAAAGTTAGAAGGTATGGGCAAAAGAAGACACATTTATGTTATTTTAATATTTTACAACTAGTATAAATAGGCGTCTTTTCCACCCCATTTTCATTCACTCATTCACAAATCTTCTTTCTTACCTCTTTATTTCTTTCCTTCTCTAGTTTCTTCATATAGCAATATTAGTTTTAGTTATTGAGGTTCTCACGGTGTCGGTTCGTAATTTTTAGAGTTATTTCAGGGTAAAAATTCTTCTAAAGTTTCAAATGAGTTTTATACGTCAAAGTTCTGCCCAAATTATTTTCATAAGTAACCGGTAAGCTGTTATAATGTCCATTTTATTTTAATTATATTATTTTAATTATGTTATTTATATAAAGGTTATTTTAAAATTTCTATGCAAATTCCATTTATACGTCGAGATATTGAACTTATAAAGTCCAAAATAAATTTTACCATTTTAAGTCGCTATAATGCCCAAGTATTATTATAATTTAAGTGTTATTAGGAATATACTCTTGATAATTTTCTAAAACGAACAAATCCAAACGGAGGTATAGTCTAATTTATATTTGAATTTAATAATTATTTAAATATAATGGAAGTTATTATTAAATATTTTAATAAATAAATATTTCAAGTTGTAACGGATGTATGTTTAATTCACCATAAATTATATTCTAATAATTTTATAAATTTCGTACAATTCAACGGTTATCGTAAATGAGGTTCTTGGCAAAGATCGGAGAAAACGCTTGTGGACTTTCAACAACAAAAGGTGGGGGCAAGATTTCGTATACGTAGGGACGGTTAGCATAAAATAGGTTAATATATATATGGTAGTGGTGACCCAAGCCCTACTAGCGATAAATAAGTAATGAGAGTCTATTCTCGAATAATGATTTTCACTAATCATTGAGCGAGGTTAGGCCAGCCTTAATTATTTATCATAGGAATAATCTATGACAATTTGAGGTTGTATTGTGATTGCATTGTTTGATTAATTGTCTAAATTGTTTATTTTATTTATACTTGAATGATTGTGATTGTTAAACTAAGAATAATGATCTATTAAGGAGAGAACAACATTACTAGATATTAAGTATTAGATCCCCAATAACATAAGGGAAGTTGGATACATTGAGTAGTTGTATTTGGTTGGATTCTGCCTAAGGAAAGACTTGGTCGACTATGTCCTTTACGGCCCACCTCTCTTACCTGGGAAGTCAACCATATAATTATTTATTGTACAAACTGAACTGATTATGTAGAGTTAAGGATAATGCCAAGATGAAATACAACAATACATGTGATGGATTTAGCACTCAACCTAAGTATCTAAATAATAAGTATAACCTTAAGGGTTGATACGATATTTCCCAAGTATTAACTTAATACTTATGGTTAAGAGTTGCCACAAGATGATTGAGTGGTCATATAGACTTGCATTGCGGAATGTGTAAGTCCACTGCCATGCGGTATGGGACGCACGAGGTTGATCGGTCGCCTACAATCTCGACGGAGATTATTATCTATGCATGCTACGCAAGGCAAGGTTCTTGGCCTGAGTTCTCAGGGACGATCAACTTATAACACCTAGACTCCTTGTGAAGTTAGGTGGCGTAGCTCTTGGTAATTGGGAGTACGTTGGTGGCATGTGGTCTTGTGATATCTGATCTTGGTAAATGGGATAGATATCATTGACAGCGTTTAGTGGCATGCGTCAGCATATAGTTCAGGGATGCAATAGAATCAATAGAGATAGAGTATATATAAAGATATGTTTGTTTGAATAATTGTGGTTGCCATATATAATTATTTTACACATTCATTCCCCATTTTAAACTTGTAAATAAATCTTAGCCCTGTATCCCTTTTTGTTTTGTGGGTTAATCTATGACGATCAGACAACGAGCGCGAATCTTGCTTACTTCCCGACAGTTTAGAAGGAAAGGATATGAAGTGACGTGGAGATGGGTTACTATAACATCTAGATTGGGAGTTGTTAGCGTTTTGTCAAACGCTGATCATATCCCTACTACTACAGTCAGTATAAGTGTCGGTCTCGTTGGACTTAGGAGGTCCTTTTTGTTATGCTTTCTTTTGGTTTCCTTTCTGTACTTTTATTTTATGTTTTATCTATGTCGCAATGCCACTAGTCTTAACGATGTCAAACTCTATGTAAAATATATTTGAAGCATATGTATGTGAAGCAATATGTTTTTAATTAATTCAGTCTTGTTATTTAAAAGTTTCAAATTTTATGTATTTTTATTAAAGGTTTTATTAGAATTTCACTAATGGGACATAGGCTGTCTCAGCTACAACTATTGTCCCCTCCAAGGACAAGGATGTTATTCCCATTGATGAAGACGAAGAGTTTCTCAGAATTATCAAAAGAAGTGATTACAAGATTGTCGATCAGCTGCATCAGACACCATCGAAGATTTCCATATTATCTCTCCTCATGAGCTCTCCCGCACACCGTAATGCTTTGCAAAAGCTTCTTGCTTAAGCTCATGTAATGCATGATATTACTGTTGAACAATTTGACAATGTGATAGCTAACATCACTGCCTGTAACACTTTGAGTTTTGATGGAGGAGAATTTCCTAAAGAAGGTAATAATCATAACCATTCCCCATGACCTTTTTAGAGTCATTAAACCTTTCATCTTAGACTTAAGACAAATTTTTTGACTTTGTTAAGTCAAGTAAGTGTTAAGGCCTTAACACTTAATTCCCCTTTGAACCTTGATCATAATCAAGTGTTCATCCATCCTTAGTGAGGTGAACTACAAATGCTCTGATTTCATCCTTGTAAGGATATGTAGGCACAAGACCGCGAAGTTTTGGCGAGCATACTTAGTGACTAAGCCCTTAGGATGCTAACACAAATATTAGCAAGAGGTTCCTATAGATTATTATAGATGCTTAGGATGCTAACACCTTCCCTAGGTATAACCAACCCTCGAACCCCAAAATCTCTTAGCATTGTTGTTACATTGCAAATTTAGGTTTTTTTACTATATTTAACCTTTCCCTTGGATAAATCAAAACTCGGTGGTGAATCTCTTAAAGATTTGTGATTCAAGTTAATCAATAGCTTGATATCAAATTCTCACCGCAACAAAACAAAATTGAGGAGAAAATGAAGAATAGATCGTGAAGGGGACATCTCCAACTTGCGTGTGGATCGTTCTCGGTCTTCTTCGATTCAGGTTTGTATGGTTTGATCCATTTCATCTTGTATTTTGCTCAAGCTCTCTCTCTTCTTTTCATGTTTTGATTATGGTTTGATGGTTTTGTGGGTTTGAAGGTAGGTTAATGTTTGGTTATGATAGGTTAAAGAGAAATGACTTATTGAACGGGTTGAAGGACGAAGGTTTTAATGGTTGGGTTGAAGAAGGGTGAGGTTTGGGAAGATATTTGTGTTGTTGAAGAAGGCTTGTGAGTGAGGTTTTGGCAGCATAACGATGTTTTCCTAGAAATTGTTTGAACGAGTGGATTCATGTGTGTATTAACAGAGAAAAAATGAGGTGAGTGAATGGTAATTTCTGTTGTGATGTAGTTTCAATTTTGTGGTCGTTTTGATTATATTTTGTGAGTTTTGAAACAAAATTGGTGTTGTACGAATTGTTTTTGCAGGTCATAATGGTTTTGGCATTGTTGTACCTTTTTGCAGGTAGCAGG
Organism: Lathyrus tuberosus; assembly: GCA_022829125.1. Classification (NCBI taxonomy): domain Eukaryota; kingdom Viridiplantae; phylum Streptophyta; class Magnoliopsida; order Fabales; family Fabaceae; genus Lathyrus; species Lathyrus tuberosus. The sequence goes on along the minus strand of JALAZF010000414.1, from coordinate 633,848 downwards.
TTTTGTCCCAAAGGTAGCAGGTTTTGTCTATAGCATGGTGTGTTGCGTTTTGTTGCAAGACAGGTTGGTGTTTTGTAGCTTGGTGGAAAGTGTTTTGGTCGTTCATTTGCAGGTTGCATATCGTGGTTTGGCGCAGGCAGATGTTTGGCTGAAAAAAGTGTGAAGGTTGAACTTGAAAATGGCTTAGCTTGTAAGGCTTGGATAATTTCTAAGTGTGGAGCCGGCTTTGGTTGAAGGTGGATGAAAATTTTGGTCCATGCTTGTGTTGAAAAGTAGTAGTAACAACTTGGTATTGTGTGGAAAGGTTGTGACGTGTGAAGTTCGTACCATTTTGGCACTACTTTGTGTAGCTGTGATGTGCAGGTTGTAAAAGTTGTGGGGAACTTTGGTATCAGACATGGGTTCTGAATAGCTGTATATGGCTTGCGTACAATCTTTCATAATTTTTGTGTATTGGCTCAACTGTCATCAATTTCCATCTTTCTTTTGTTGGACAATGTAACCCAACAACCCATTCGGATAACTCTCTTGTAGATTAGAAGCTACATTATCCACACTAACTTGTTTACCCTCATTAATAATTTGTAATGGAAGATATCTTCTTGTTTAGTTTAAGCTTCTGAACTTTCATCAATAAATTTGACCTTTTCCCTAGTTTCTTAAGAATCTGATGAACTATCAATAAATGAAAGTATTGATGACTTGTTTGCTGGTTGGCGGCTTCTTGATCGTGTTCATTGCCTACCAATTCTTTGACAAAAAAATTATTCCTCTGCAAATACATAGCTCAAGTCATCCTCCTCTTTAAGAGTATGTGAACAACTTGAACATCCATCTAGGTAGTAAACTGCAAACCATGAACTGGAATCAGCAACACCTTTGACGTGGAATTTGGATTTAAAATTTCAGATTGAAATTTGGAATTTTGGCATGAATTCAATTTTGAATTTGAAATGAAGTAAAATAGATACTTTGAATTTTTTAAAGGAATTTGAAATTGCAATTTGGAATGATGAAGTCTGCCACTTGGAAGGAAGTTGTGGCTAGAATTTAATGAGAATGAATTGAATTTAATGACTTGAAATGAATTTGAAAGGTAGTTGAAAGTTGGAAAGAATTTGAAAGGAAATTGGAAATTGAAAAAAAAAATTGAACTTGAATGAGTTTGAATTTTAAAATGAACTTGAAACTTGAATGGGATTGAAATAGAATTGATTTTGAATTAGAAACTTGAAATGCTTGAATTTGAAACTTGAATTGAATTGAAATGAAATTGAAACTTGAGTTGAATCGAAATAGAATTGAAACTTGAACATGAAATTTGAAATGGGATCAAACTTGAATTGAAAATTGGAAAGAAAACTTAAATGGAAATTGCAAAGGTTTTGGAAATTTGTCGTTGGATGGACTCTTGTACGGTTTTGAACTGATCGGGAAGTAGGACTCGAAATATTGACCAAATGCCTCGACTTTTGATGGTTCTGCAACTTAATTTCATCAGATAACTTGACCTTTGCACAAAACCCTGATCTGGATCCTCAAACACAAGCACTTGAAGTCAAACCACACTTATCTCCAAAAATAGCCAATGACACAGACGATTTGATATATGAACTATGTTGCCACTGTACCAAAACCCTAACTGAAATTGAACTGGCTCTGATGATTCCTCAGCCACGAAACAACTGCCTTTGCCATAGCCTGATAACTTGTTACTGAAGCAAACCACTTCTTTGACCAAGATTAGGTCAAACTTCCATTGAATTTCAACCCACACCGCACACACACTGACTTGTGATGAAGCCATATTGCACTTGATTATTGAGGAAGGGAGGTCTCTTGAATGTAAGAGTACTTGATTGGTTGATGATCCATCCAAAACTTTGATTGATCAGTCCTTTAAGCCTTTTGAAGCAAACCCTAATTCCTCGGGAAACAAACATAAGGCAATACCTGATAATGGTTAGCTATGCATGATGAATGACCTAGGATGATATGTAAAAGATCAAAGAATCTAAGGGTAAAATTTGGGGTATGACAGTTGCTCCTATTTAAATATCTTTATCAGATGACATGAGCGATGATAATCTTCATGAAATCATGGTGGAATGTATTTAAATACAAAAAACCGAAAATTTTGTCCTTAGATGCAATGACATGCTATGTTATGGACACAAGAAAACTAATCTATAATGCTGACATGCCATGAACTCTAGCATGATGATTCATGATGGAATGATAAATGCAAAATGCAGAAAAAAAAACAAAAGCAAACAGAGATAGAGTCAAGACAATGGGTAACAAACTCACTGGGGATGACAAAACACTGGGGAGTTGAAACAAACCGGGGAGATCTAAAGTGATTGATCAGAAGGTTCAGGCATGACCGGCTGACACTTTAGAAGAAAAGGTCCTCACTAGAGGTAAAACTGGAAAGACGATCTCCACTGAGGAATATCCAGAGTGATTGATCAATAGGTTCAGGCATGACCGACTGACACACAAGGACAAAAGATAAAGCAAGACCCTCATAGCAATAGGACCATGCAGAAAAATGCTGGAGTATTCAAACAAGAATAAACATCCAAGCCTCTGGAAATTCCTTAAAACAAAGAGATCAAACGGGATCTTAAGGAAGCATCAGGAAAGGTACAGGGTAATCAAACTCTTATGTATGTGCCAAAACAATTGGACTTAAACCGCAAGCAAAGGTATCGTGACCAGCTTCTAACGGATTGATGCCAGTAACAACTAGACTTCACTAGGAGATTCCCTTTGTAATTAGAACGGATAAGCTTCTCAAAAGAGACTGCCACTTATCTTCGAAAGGGTTGACGAATCACCAAGAATAGATAAGCTTCTCAAAGGAGACTGCCACTTATCGTTGGAAAAAGATAAGCTTCTCAAAGGAGACAGCCACTTATCTGACATAGCAAAAAGGATAAGCTTCTCAAAGGAGACTGCCACTTATCTATGAAATAGAAAAAAGGATGAGCTTCTCAAAGGAGACTGCCACTTATCATTGAAATAGCAAAAAACGGATAAACTTCTCAAAGGAGACTGCCACTTATCTGACAAAAGAGGATAAGCTTCTCAAAGGAGACTGCCACTTATAAAAAATGGGGGTCTGTAAATAGATATCAGTGACAACTGGATTTCCTGGAGGATAAAATGCAGAATAAATGCACTCTCAATCTAGGTTCAGCGGCCTAGAGAGATTCAAAAGCCAAATTTCTAGTGACCAAAGTTCAGTCTAGGAATAAGCTAGAGAGAAACAGTCAAACGAGACTCTACCCATTAAAGAATGAGCACAACTGAGGACTTATCTTATCCAGACATGGAAACATAACTGAAACAACCAATCTTCCACGAGGATCAATCTCATTGGGGACTTAGAAAGGATGTGCACTTTCTGCTTAAGGTTGACGACTCTACTTGGAGAGAGGAGACAAACCCAGTTACTTGGTGATAAACACAGCCAAAGTAAACAAACAAAAGACAATAAGGTAGCAAACATGCTCATATGCCATGTATATGTATGTATGTAGGTATGTCATGCTTATGCTGACAAAACAAACAGGAGATGAAATAAACATCTCAGCGAGGATACTCGGCCAACCTCTGCAAGAAGGAGACATCTATCAAGAGATAAATAGAAAACCACATGCGGAACGACAGTTCTACCTCAAAGTTTAACCTTCTACCCCACGACATTTTCAAACAATAATTTAAATAAATAATCAGAGTATCTTCACAAAAAAGGGTGTCACATTTCATTTCATAAAATCACATCATAATATGTTCCTGCTCCGTAACACGGGTTCTCAAAAATTTCATAACTATTATCCTCCAGGAAAATTCAGCATTAAAACTCCACAGCGGAAAATTTAGTCTCAAGTTCTTTATTAAAATACTTCATCATAACTTCATTAAACAGTAACTCAAAATTCAGCATTAAATAAAATTCATGGAAATAATACATAAATCTCCAATAATAACCAAATAGAAGGAAAATAACGCAGTTGTTCCGATCAGACGATCCCAAACCCCGATGTTACATATATCAGAGCAAGACACCTTCTAATCCACCGAAATAAAAATAATTGACTCCAAAGCTAAATCTTCAATGCGTCTAAATACTACTCCGGATCACCTGCGCGTTGCCCAGATAGGGGAACATTCAACAGGAAGGGTGAGTAAATCGTAATTATTATAAAAGAGATAAGTAAGAGATATAGTAGCTATAACTATTGAAACAACAATAACATAGCAGCATGTATTCATGGTAGCATATAATTCATAACAGCATTTTGTTCATAACACATTTATTCATAACAGCATGTAATCATAAAATGTTGCACAAGTTAAAATCATCCCAAAAGTCATCACGGAAACAAATATGATGCAATTCCACCAGTCATGAAATGCAATATGCATGCGGTACCGAAACTTCACTGATGACTTAGTCATCTTTAATCTCCAAAGATCCCCACCAATAGGATCGGTTCCCGCTTGGAACCAGAGCACTTCATAAATTGCACTTAATCCACACTATGGGATTAAGGCCATCAATGGACTATAAGTCCTACAACCTCACTGGATATCATCCTACAAACTTCACTGGATAATTCGTCCTAAAAAAATATGCTATGAATGCATGAAGCGAAAAATCATAAGATGCGACCACGGCTAGTCAAAACGCATAAGCATTCCATCCTCATCATAATATTCACTTCAATACTTCCCACACATTCATCATACTCAAAACAACATCATGTGATTATAGCCAATACCAGACAATTCATTTTCAGTCATAAGCACAACAAGTTCACATAGTTTACACACTTACTGTCAGTTTTGTCACAAAATATCATCACATTGCAATAACATAATAGACCTCATAATAGCACCATAATCATCGTAATATCATCATTTCATTATCGCCAATATCAACCAAATTACCGTTAGATAAAATCCTGCAGTTTCACACAGACATGCAACCTACTGGTATATTAACACAGCACACTCATCACTTCGTCTATCAATTTCGATTGGAGGATTACACTATATGATCTATTTTATTTTACCATGTTATAGATCATTTCATTACCTTTCCATAGCTTCAAACTGCATGAAAATTGGATTTATAAAACAAAAGTTACAGTTTTTTAGAAGAAAAACTAAAAAAATACAATCCCCCCCCCCCCCCCCCCCCCCACTTAATGGGTGGCTTGCGCCACCCCTGCCCTCCCTTTTGGTGGCTTGCGCCACCCTTTATACTTGTGGCTGGCGCCACCTATAGCTAGTGGCTTGCGCCACCCTTCCAAATCCTTTTTTTTTTCTTTTCTTTACTATTTCTTCCCCTTTCCAATCCGTCAATAATTTCAAGACAGTTCCATATAACCATTCCATTCACTTGATTCATCTATCATCCAGGTTTTATAATTTCTTATATTCTCTCAATAACTCCTACATTCAGTCATTTATCGGTTTCTCAATGTACTCCACATATAGAAATTTTTTTGTCTGGTCTACTTAAACTTTTATCACAATTCATCATCGATTGATTATTCCAAACATTCTACAATTACCTAAAACTTAAATCAATTATAATAACACAATTACACTCCCCATACCTGATATGATTCCTTAGTCTTGAATCCTCTTCGTGTTCTTCAATCCGTCCACTACACTTCTCAAAGTCTAACTGCTTCTCTCTTCTCTCTGCCTCTTTTTCCAAAACGCAATGCAACAGTGAATTCCAAAACCCTTATTCCTCCGTATAAACCCTTAAGTCTCTTTTATGATTTTCCTCTATTGCCCTCACTAAACCTCCACCTTTTACTAAATTACCCTTACTCTCATCCAACACCAATTCTACTATATTCTTCTAATTAAACAAATCTAATTTAATTAATCTAAATTGTTCCAAAATTCTCAAAATAATTCCAACTTCACTTAGATTATAACTTTTCATTAGAGCCATCCAAAATCATAATATTCACACAATTCTATAATAAAAATTAATTAAATAAATATTTTAATTAATTCGGGGCGTTACAACTCTCCCCCACTTAAAAGAATTTTCGCCCTCGAAAATTACCTGATGCAAACAAGAACGGGTAGGACTCTTTCATCTGATCCTCGCGTTCCCAAGTTAAACTATCTCCAGCTGTTTCACCCCATAGTACCTTCACTAAGGCAATATCCTTGCCCCGCAATTGCTTCATTTCCCGACCTTCGATTCGCACTGGCGATGCTTCGACAGTTAAGTTATCTCGCACCTGTACGTCATCCATTTGAATCACATGCGAAGGATCCGGGATGTATTTCCTCAATTGAGACACATGAAACACATCATGAAGATTCACAAGTGACGGTGGTAAAGTAATCCGATACGCCACTTCATCGATCTTCTCTGAAATCTGATATGGACCAATAAATCGTGGTGTAAGTTTTCTCGACTTCAAAGCTCTACCGACACCAGTTATCGGCGTAACTCTCAGAAACACATGATCACCCACTTGAAACTCTAGTTCCTTTCTTCGCCTATCATGACAACTCTTCTGACGGCTCTGCAAAGCTTTCATTCTCTCTTGAATCATCTTAATCTTATCAGTCATTTCTCTCACAATTTCAGGTCCGAGCACAACACTCTCGCCCGACTCATACCAACACAACGGTGTCCTACACCTTCGCCCATACAACGCCTCATACGGTGCCATACCGATACTCGCGTGAAAACTATTGTTGTAAGTAAATTCATTCAAAGGCAAATGGTCGTCCCAAGCTCCTCCTTGGTCTAACACGCAAGCTCTCAACAAATCTTCCAAAGACTGGATAGTCCTCTCAGTCTGTCCATCTGTCTGCAGATGATAAGCAGAACTCATCCTCAACTTAGTACCCAAAGCATCTTGTAAACCTTTCCAAAATTTCGACGTAAAACACGGATCTCTATCCGACACGATACTCGACGGTATTCCATGCAACCTCACAATCTCATCGATATACAGCTCAGCCAACCTCTTAATAGGATGATTAATCTTCATCGGCAAGAAATGAGCCGACTTTGTCAACCTATCTACTATTACCCAAATAGAATCATTACCCTTCGCAGTTCTCGGCAAACCCGTCACAAAATCCATCGAAATGCTATCCCACTTCCATTCTGGAATGCTCAGCGGTTGCATCAAACCCGAAGGCTTCTGATGTTCAATTTTTTATTTCTGACAAGTCAAGCAAGCATAAACAAATTCTGCAACGTCCTTTTTCATTCCAGGCCACCAAAACAACTTCTTCAAGTCTTGATACATTTTTGTAGCACCGGGATGAATACTCAACCCACTTCTATGTCCTTCTTCAAGAATACTCTTCTTAAGTTCAGGAATATCCGGAATACACACTCTATCTCCGAATCTCATCACACCATTTTCATCAATTTTGAACTCCCCACCATTACCTTGGTTAATCAACGTCAACTGATCCACCAGCTTCAAATCAGATTTCTGACCTGCTCAAATTTCTTCAAGAATATTACTGGTCAGCTTCAACATTCCCAATTTTATACTATCAGAATTGGCTTCACACACTAAACTCATGTCTCTAAACTGCTCAATCAATTCCAACTCACGCACCATAAGCATTGACATATGCAGCAACTTCCTACTCAACACATCAGCCACTACATTTGCTTTTCTAGGATGGTAATTCAAATCGAAATCATAACCTTCAATAATTCAAGCCACCTTCTATGTCTCATATTCAACTCCTTTTGATCAAACAAGTACTTTAAGCTTTTATGATCACTGAACACTTCGAACCTCGAACCAAAAAGATAGTGTCGCCAAATTTTCAGTACGAACACTACAGCTGCCAACTCTAGATCATGTGTAGGATAATTCCTTTCATGAACTCTTAGTTGTCTCGACGCATAAGCAACAACCTGTCCATTCTGCATTAGCACTCCACCAAGACCCATCTTCGATGCATCGCAATATACCACAAAGGACTCATTTGGATTAGGTAAAATCAATACTGGAGCGGTCGTCAACTTCTTCTTTAATTCCACAAAACTCTCCTCACAAGCCACATCCCACACACATGCTTGACCCTTCCGCGTCAGTTGCGTTAAAGGTAAGGCCAACTTAGAAAAGCCTTCAATAAACTTGCGATAATAACCTGTCAATCCAAGAAAACTTCGGATTTCAGTAGCAGATTTTGGAGTCTCCCATTTCAACACAGCATCAATCTTCGCAGGATCCACAGCAATTCCACCACTTGAAATCACATGGCCTAGGAAACTTAATTTCTTCAACCAGAACTCACATTTCGACAGTTTAGCATATAACTTCTTTTCTCTTAACACTTGCAGCACAATCTTCAAATGCTTTGTGTGCTCTTCTTCTGATTTGGAGTATATCAAAATATCATCGATGAAAACCACCACAAACTTATCCAAATACTCATGAAAAATTCTATTCATATACTCCATGAACACTCCAGGTGCATTGGACACACCGAATGGCATTACAGTGTATTCATAGTGACCATATCTCGTCCTAAAAGCCGTCTTCGGAATATCATCTGGTTTAACACGAATCTGATGATAACCAGATCTCAAATCAATCTTGCTGAATACACAAGCTCCCACTAGCTGATCCATCAAGTCGTCGATCCTCGGAAGTGGGTACTTATTCTTGATAGTTACTTATTCAGTTGTCTGTAGTCAACACACAATCTCATACTACCATCTTTCTTCTTAACCAACAATACCGGAGCGCCCCACGGAGAAACGCTTGGTCGAATAAACTTCTTCTCTAATAACTCTTCTAGTTGCTTCTTCAAATCACTTAACTCAGAAGCTGACATCCGATACGGAGCCATCGACACCGGACTTGTGCCTGGTATCAAATCCACTGCAAACTCTACTTCACGCTCTGGAGGTAAATCACTTATGTCATCCGGGAATACATCAGAAAATTCACAAACGACAGGTAGTTCAACATTTGTAACATCATGATCAACTTGCAGTGACGCAAACATTACGAACATCAAGGCTTCATCTTCTAGAAGTTCACCCACTTGCTTCGCAGACAAAAACATCGACTCACCGCTATCACCAAACACGGGAAACTCCACTGTCTTAGCATAACAATTGATATGAACGTAGTTGAATTCCAACCAGTTCATTCCAAGGATGAGATCAACTTGGTGTAAGGGCAAGCACACCAAAGCCATCCAGAAACTCCTCCCATAAATGGTCAGAGGGTATTTCAAACACACACGGGTAGTCGTAACAGAACCATTAACAGGCGTCTCTATCACCATACTACCATTCATATTAGATAATTTCAAACCCAACCTATTAGCACACTCAAGCAAAATAAACGAATGAGTAGCACCAGTATCAATAATAGCAACTAACTCAACGTCATTAATGAAACAAGTACCTTGAATCAAGTTGTCCTTCTTGAAGTTCTCTGTCCCACTCATAGCAAACACTCTACCATTGGTCTTAGCAGCAACCTCCTTCTTTGGCTTCTGACACTGGGTACTGATATGACCCTGTTCACCACAATTGAAATAAGTTGGACCATCATTCTTGCATTCAGGAGCACGATGACCAGTTTTACCACACTTGTAGCACCTCAGCACCTTGTTCTCACATTCATTGGAACTGTGACCTCGTTCACCACACCTGTAGCACGTGATAGAAGCTGGAGCTCCTCCCCCACTTGTTCTTTTCTCCTCACGTGCTTTCTTCTTTCCCTTATCAACATCGTAAGGCTTCCTACGATCTTGATGTTGTTTTCCTCTTTTCTCACTCAAACTCTTGTAGTGAGCCGAATGAGCTTTGCTATATTCCTCATAGATTCTACAGCTATCCACCAAGTCTGCAAACCTACAAATCTTTTGATACCCAATTGCCCATTTGATTTCCGGACGCAAACCACTCTCGAACTTGATGTACTTCGAAAATTCAGCAGTTGCCTCACTGTAATGTGGATAATACCTTGCCAGTTCCACAAACCTCACAGCATATTCAGTCACAGTTGAATTCCCTTGCTTCAGCTCTAGGAATTCGATTTCCTTCTTTCCGCGCACATCCTCAGGAAAGTATTTCCTCAGAAATTCCCTGCTGAACACAACCCAAGTAATAGCCTCACCTGCTGCCGTCAACCTATGACGAGTCTCGATCCACCAGTCATCAGCTTCTTTCACTAGCATATGCGTCCCAAAACGCACTTTCTGCGCCTCAGAACAATCCATGAGTCGAAAGATCCGCTCAATCTCTTTGAGCCAATCCTGTGCTCCATCGGGATCGTATCGACCTTCAAAAGTAGGCGGCTTATTCCTCTGAAACGTCTCCAACATGCGAGACCCATCATTCTCATCAGCACGGGGTTGTTGCACAGCCTGAGCAACAGCCTGCAGAGCAGCAGCAAGTGCATCATCATTCCTTCCAGACATTGTTTTGTTCAACATAAGAACAGTCACAATGGTTAGAATTAATTCCATAATAATTCTACTATTAGACACTAAAGACTCAACAACCTGGCCGGACAGACCGACCTGCTCTGATACCACTAATGTAACACCCTTCTACCCCACGACATTTTCACACAATAATTTAAATAAATAATCAGAGTATTTTCGCAAAAAAGGGTGTCACATTTCATTTCATAAAATCACATCATAATATGTTCCTACTCCGTCACACGGGTTCTCAAAAATTTCATAATTATTATCCTCCAGGAAAATTCAGCATTAAAACTCCACAGCGGAAAATTTAGTCTCAAGCTCTTTATTAAAATACTTCATCATAACTTCATCAAACAGTAACTCAAAATTCAGCATTAAATAAAATTCATGGAAATAATACATAAATCTCCAATAATAACCAAATAGAAGGAAAATAACGCAGTTGTTCCGATCAGACGATCCCAAACCCCGATGTTACATATATCAGAGCAAGACACCTTCTAATCCACCGAAATAAAAATAATTGACTCCAAAGCTAAATATTCAATGCGACTAAATACTACTCCGTATCACCTGCGCGTTGCCCAGATAGGGGAAACATTCAACAGGCAGGGTGAGTAAATCGTAATTATTATAAAAGAGATAAGTAAGAGATATAGTAGTTATAACTATTAAAACAACAGTAACATAGCATGTATTCATGGTAGCATATAATTCATAACAGCATTTTGTTCATAACACATTTATTCATAACAGCATGTAATCATAAAATGTTGCACAAGTCAAAATCATCCCAAAAGTCATCACGAAAACAAATATGATGCAATGCCACCAGTCATGAAATGCAATATGCATGCGGTACCGAAACTTCACTGATGACTTAGTCATCTTCAATCTCCAAAGATCCCCACCAATAGGATCGGTTCCCGCTTGGAACCAGAGCACTTCATAAATTGCACTTAATCCACACTGTGGGATTAAACCCATCACTAGACTATAAGTCCTACAACTTCACTGGATATCATCCTACAAACTTCACTGGACAATTCGTCCTAAAAAAAATATGCTATAAATGCATGATGCGAAAAATCATGAGATGCGACCACAGCTAGTCAAAACGAATCAGCATTCCATCCTCATCATAATATTCACTTCAATACTTCCCACACATTCATCATACTCAAAACAACATCATGTGATTATAGCCAATACCAGACAATTCATTTCCAGTCATAAGCACAACAAGTTCACACAGTTTACACACTTACTGTCAGTTTTGTCACAAAATATCATCACATTGCAATAACATAATAAACCTCATAATAGCACCATAATCATCATAATATCATCATTTTATTATCACCAATATCAACCAAATCACTGCTAGACAGAATCATGCAATTTCACACAGACATGCAACCTACTGGTATATTAACACAGGACACTCATCACTTCTTCTATCAATTTCGATTGGAGGATTACACTATATGATCTATTTTATTTTTCCATGTTATAGATCATTTCATTACCTTTCCATAGCTTCAAACGGCATCAAAATTGGATTTATAAAACAAAAGTTGCAGTTTTTTAGAAGAAAAACTAAAAAAATACAATCCCCCCCCCCCCCCAACATAATGGGTGGCTTGCACCACCCCTGCCCTCCCTTTTAGTGGCTTGCGCCACCCTTCCAAATCCTTTTTTTTTCTTTTCTTTACTATTTCTTCCCCTTTCCAATCCGTCAATAATTTCAAGACAGTTCCAAATAACCATTCCATTCACTTGATTCATCTATCATCCAGGTTTTATAATTTCTCATATTCTCTCAATAACTCCTACATTCAGTCATTTATCGGTTTCTCAATGTACTCCACATATCGAAATTTTTCTGTCTGGTCTACTTAAACTTCTATCACAATTCATCATCGATTGATTATTCCAAAAATTCTACAATTACCTAAAACTTAAATCAATTATAATAACACAATTACACTCCCCATACCTGATATGATTCCTTATCCTTGAATCCTCTTCGTGTTCTTCAATCCTTCCACTGCACTTCTCAAAGTCTAACTGCTTCTCTCTTCTCTCTGCCTCTTTTTCCATAACGCAATGCAACAGTGAATTCCAAAACCCTTATTCCTCCGTATAAACCCTTAAGTCTCTTTTATGATTTTCCTCTATTGCCCTCACTAAACCTCCACCTTTTACTAAATTACCCTTACTCTCATCCAACACCAATTCTACTATATTCTTCTAATTAAACAAATCTAATTTAATTAATCTAAATTGTTCCAAAATTCTCAAAATAATTCCAACTTCACTTAGATTATAACTTTTCATTAGAGCCATCCAAAATCATAATATTCACACAATTCTATAATAAAAATTAATTAAATAAATATTTTAATTAATTCGGGGCGTTACAATTGCCATCATGAATCTGATTTCCTTGTTGGAGGAGAAAATGTCCATTGGGAAAGGGTTACCCATGATTAGAGGCTTCATAGGGGATAAAATAAATATCCACCTCATTGAGAAAGCTCGGACCAAAGTCGTGGTTGTAGTTATCTGAATTGAAACTCCATGGGGAATGGATAAACATATCAAGTTCGATGGGGACGAAATTAGTCACAGGAAATCACTAGGGAATGGAGAGGTCCAAAGATTCACGGAGGAAAGCAGAGTCCAAAGATTCACTGGGAGACATACATCCATTTCACTTGGGGAAGTATGAAGTCAAGGCAGCTTACTGGAGAAAATAGGGTAACTTCACTGAAGAACAAAGATGACTCCACTGGGGAGTAAATCCTCAACATCAATAAATATGCATACATGATGCACACTGGGGAGGTTCATGATCAACAGACCAATTAATAAGCGTTGTCAATTTATGCTTTGTTAGGTATTTTGTTGAAATGGTCTAACAGTGCTTCTGCAATCTTAAGACTTCTTGGGGAAGCAAAATATTCTCTTATCAAGATGCCAGTAACAACCGAGCTTTGAGAGGAGATTGGTGGCAACCAAAGATCTTTAACAAGACGCCAATGACAATTGGACTTCATGAAGGCACTTGTGACAACCAAGGATTGCTGATACCAATGATAACTGGATTTATACTAGAAACTCGACTTCTGTAGGGATTCACAACCTAAATGGAGTTTAAGAAACTTCATCGGGGATCTTAAAAGAGATAAACATCGGTTGATCCATAATCATATCTTCTCAAATAAAGAGAAAGTCCTTTTTAATTTTCATCAAACTTCCTAGGGATATGCCCCTAGATGGAAGAAGAGTTACTAATCTTGATGACTTGTTGGGGATGAACAAACTGTCTAGATTGGAAAGAGTCTGCCATTTGTTGTCCAAAATATAAAGTCTGGGAACTAAACAAGTTGCTCAAATAAAGAGGCCGCCACTTGTTTTCTGGGTATAAATTCCAAGAAGATGCTACATCACTGCTGGAGAAGAGTGGAGTTGTAAGAAATTCACAGATAGATGAAATAAACATCCAATTTACTAAGGAAGTATGAAGCTAAGAAGATTCATTAGGAATTCTGAGGTCGCCAACTGGGGAGTCTTGCGTCAAACCTGTCACAACTGCTTGAAGTGGATACTCACTGATAACACGAAAACATATCGTATTTTTACTTTGATTTATGCTCAAATCTTATCCCATTTCCGTCTAATTTCCGATTATTCCGAGGATATTCAAGTGTTTTCGCAGGTATTTCAGTTTCCAAGCCAAGAATGAGAAAAAAAGTAGAAAAAGTAGCAGAATGAGGAAAGAACAGAGAAAAATAGCAGAAAAAGCAGAGAAATCAGATTTTGTGAGTGTGACGACCGTCACACATAGTGCCACGACCGTCATGAATTAAAAATCCATCACGACCATAACGCAGCCCCCACGATCGTCACAGGTTCAAAAACAGAAACGTAACATTGGAGGCAGACGTGGTCACGAAGAGAGAGGTTTTCAGTTTCACACATTCGACATTTCCTCCTATATTCCCTCAGACTCAAACGCAGTGGCAGTTCCAACTAGTGCTCCTACATTCTCTCGTACTAGAGGTCTATATATAGTGCATTTTGGTAAGGACGTGATACACAGCTTTTTACCAGAGAATTCCATATTTTTGCATTTCGTTTCCAGAATTTTTACCTTCCTGTTTTTGCTTTCCTTTACCATTGTTTTGTTCCTTCATTACCGAACAGTGATAGTTTCTCACATCGAGGGGCTATCACACCTTAATTTAGTTTTAAGTTTGCCTTCATTATTCATTCGTTTCGTAAATTCAAGCAAAAGCCTGCCGACTTGTGGAGGAATTGTTAGAACCGCATTCACCAGGTTTTTTATCGTAATTTCAATAATAATATTATTTGTTTTTACCATGTTTGTGTTAATGTTTAATTGTTCATGCGTATTTATGTTTGCTTTAATTAGTATGTCGAGCTAAACTCATTTTATCGGTATGTAATTGAGTAACCGGAATGGATTCAATAATTCTAAGCTAAAATCATAAAACAACTTATTTTCTGGCTTCGATTTCTTAATTTAAAATCAACTTTTATTACGAGAGTAAAAAGGTAGCAAAGGTTAAGGTCAAGACCACGAGAGTGTGAGATTTTACCCGGATAGCTGAAATCGGGCATTGGTTTTAAAAACAGCGAGAGCGCTTTAAAGTTAATTAGGACTTATTAGTTTTCAAAAATTATTTTTAAACTCAAATGGGCTAGCGAGAGCAGACATTATGATTTAAAGGTATAGTCCGAAGAAATAACCACGAGAGTGTGAGGAGAGGGCTTTTAAACTGGTATTTTCTACAAAATTATATCGTGACTAATTTTTATATGCTTATGTTTCATTGAATCCACCATGGTGTACTGAATTATATACCGATATCCAAATCTTAACTAGTTTATTTCAAATATTTAGTTTCCCTTTTTATTTCCCTTTTTGAATCTAAAACCAAAACATCTTCGCCTTAGCTAAACACAGTAACAAAACCGTAGCACTAGGTTGATTATCAGGTCTCTATGGGATCGATATCTTTATTACTACGCGATAGGCTGTGCACTTGCAGTTAGTAACCGTTAGACTCAGAAAGTCGCGATCAAGTTTTTGGCGCCGTTGCCGGGGACTTTGATTTAGTCAATAGTGCGATTCTTTGTTGCGCAGTATAGACTAAGGTAACAAATTTTACTTCCCTTTTCTTTCTCGATTGTATGCCAAGTACTCGCTCACAAAGCGAAGACTTGCAACCACCAATCGCCGAATTAGAGCGTTTCTTACATTTAAGACGCAGAATACTAGAGTATCAACGCAAGTACAATATTCCCGATCTCCTTGCTCATACTCCTGAACCAGTCAAAGAACAAAACATGGGTGAAAGACCACAAAACCGTCCTCTTAAGTTCTATGCTACCCCATCTGAGCAAGAACCACATAGTAGCATTGTTGCCCCTGCTATCAACCGAAACGATTTCGAGTTGAAACCTTCATTGTTGTCAGTTGTACAACAACATCAATTCTCTAGAAATCCTATAAAAGATCCCAACGAACATTTGACCAAGTTTGTGCAGTACGCAGACACAGTGAAGGCAAATGGTGTAACTGCAGACGCGATAAGACTACGTCCTTTTCCTTTCTCATTAAGAGACAGAGCTTGGGCTTGGTTGCAATCCTTGCCGTCAAACTCCGTTACTACGTGGGATGAGTTGAAAAAGGTATTTTTAGCACGATATTTCCCCCCAAGCAAAACAGCTATGCTGAGAGCCCAAATCAATAGTTTTCGACAGAAGGACAACGAATCTCTTTACGATGCATGGGAAAGATACAAAGACATGATGAGGATGTGTCTGCATCACGGTCTTGAAGATTGGTTAGTCATCCACACATTTTACAATGGTCTCTTGTACAATACAAGATTGACAATAGATGTCGCCGTTGGTGGTACGCTTATGGATAAACCATATGAAGGAGTCTATCAACTGATCGAAAGCATGGCTCAAAACCACTACCAATGGGGAGGAGAAAGAACTGCAGTGGAAAAATCCCAAACAAAAGGTGGAATGTACGAGGTTAGTAGCCTTGATCATGTCAATGCTAAGGTAGATGCCCTTGCCCAAAAGATTGATAACTTGACCATAACGCCTGTAGCCACCGTGGCTTCCGTAGCTCAAAATTGCGAATTATGCGGAACACCTGGACATGCCGCCACAGAATGTCAAATTTTGGCAGGAGTCTCCAGTGACCAAGTGAATTATGCTCAAGGGAACCCTTGTGAAAATACCTACAATCCGGGATGGAAGAATCATCCAAACTTCTCCTACAAAAACAACAACGCATTGTATGCACCTGGTCAAGCACCTGCTACACCACTAGGCTACCAAAAGGCTGCCGTAACTGCTCCAAATGTTCCTAGGAAGTCCAACCTTGAACTAATGATGGAAAACTTTATAGCTACCCAGGCTCAAACAAACAAAGACTTCCTGAATCAAAACATACACACTAGTGAACAAATTAAGCAATTAGCAAACAAAGTAGACGCTTTAGCCACCCACAACAAAATGCTTGAAACACAAATTTTACAAGTGGCACAACAACAAGCACCTACTGCTGCTCCTGCTGGAACATTTCCTGGACAGCCGCAACCTAATCCAAAAGGACATGCAAATGCTATTATATTGAGAAGTGGAAAAGAATTAGATGGACCCATTGATCTGAGACTTCAGAATCCAGCCATGTACTAAAGGCCTGATAGCACAACAACTGAGAAGGAAAATGAACCCAAGGAAAAGGAAGATAATGACCAAGAGGCCGTAAACAAAGAAAAACCTTATGTGCCCCCACCACCCTATAAACCACATATTCTGTATCCTCAAAGATTTGCAAATTCCAAAACTGCAGGGCAATTTAAGAAATTTGTTGAACTTCTAAAACAATTAAACATCACGATACCTTTTACAGAAGTTATCACTCAGATGCCCTCATATGCTAAGTTCCTTAAAGAAATCTTATCCAATAAGAAAAAGATTGAGG
This sequence comes from Lathyrus tuberosus, assembly GCA_022829125.1. Classification (NCBI taxonomy): domain Eukaryota; kingdom Viridiplantae; phylum Streptophyta; class Magnoliopsida; order Fabales; family Fabaceae; genus Lathyrus; species Lathyrus tuberosus. The sequence goes on along the minus strand of JALAZF010000414.1, from coordinate 616,327 downwards.
ATAACGAAACAGTTACACTTACTGCTGAGTGTAGCGTAATAATTCAAAACAATATGCCTCCTAAGCTGAAAGACCCAGGTAGTTTCTCCATACCTTGTGTAATTGGAAAGTTCGTCATAGACAAAGCTCTATGCGACTTAGGAGCCAGTATTAGTGCGATGCCCTTATCCATATGCAAGAAGCTTGATATGGGAGAATTAAGACCAACTAAGATGTATGTTCAATTAGCTGGCCACTCTATTAAATACTCAGTTGGTATACTAAAAAATGTTCCAGTTCGCATAGGACAATTCTATATCCCTACCGATTTCATAATCATGGATATTAAAGAAGACTCCACTACTCCTATCATACTAGGAAGACCGTTCTTAGCTACCGCTGGAGCCATTATAGACGTGAAGAGGGGTAGGCTAACTTTTGAGGTTGGTGAAGAGAAGGTTGAGTTTATTTTGACACAATTCCTACAAGCTCCAGCTATAGACGACACTTGTTATCTACTAGATGTCATAGATGAGTGCGTAAGAGAAATAGAGATGGAACCAACCATATACTCAGATATTCTAAAAATTCCAATACTTCCGATTTTTGAAGATGATAATTGGCGTGAACCTTATCAAGACGATAGCCTAAGCGAATGTTTAGCACTTACACCAGATCATCTGCCTTGCTCGAAGAAACCAGCTCTAGAACTGAAAACACTACCCAATAATTTAAGGTATGAATTCTTGGACGCAGAACTCGAATGACCTGTGATAGTCAATGCAGACTTAGGACAGACCGAAACTAAGAAACTTTTAGATGTCTTAAGAAAATACCCAACTGCGTTAGGCTATAATATCGCTGACCTTAAAGGAATAAGTCCTCTATCTGTATGCATCGCATTATGCTAGAGGAAGACTGTAAGACCTCTAGAGAACACCAGAGAAGGATCAATCCAATCTTAAGTACTGTAGTTAAGGATGAAGTGAAAAAACTTTTAGAAGCAGGAATTATATACCCGATATCAGACAGTAAATGGGTTAGCCCAGTACATGTCGTACCAAAGAAGGGAGGTGTTACAGTTGTTAAGAACTCCAAAGGCGAATCTATAACACAAAGAGTTGTAACTGGAAGTAGAATGTGTATCGATTATAGAAAATTGAACAAAGCTACTCGTAAAGATCATTTCCCATTTCCTTTCATCGACCAGATGTTGGAACGATTGGCAAAACACTCTTACTTCTGCTATTTAGACGGTTATTCAGGATTCTTTCAAATCCCGATACATCCTGATGACCAAGAAAAGACAACCTTCACATACCCCTATGGTACATTTTCTTATCGACGAATGTCGTTTGGACTATGTAACGCTCCTGCCACATTCCAAAGATGCATGATGTCAATCTTTGCTGATTTTATAGATGACATTATGGAAGTATTTATGGACGATTTTTCTGTTTGTGGGCAGAGTTTTGAAGGATGTCTATCGAACCTAGAAATGGTACTTGAAAGATGCATAAAAGTTAATCTCGTATTAAACTAGGAAAAGTGCCACTTCATGGTAAATCAAGGAATCGTACTTGGACACGTTGTATCCGACAGAGGGATTGAAGTTGATAAAGCTGAGATAGAGATTATAGAAAATCTTCAACCTCCGAAAACCATACGAGAAATACGAAGTTTCTTAGGACACGCCGGTTTCTACCGACGATTCATAAAAGATTTCTCGAAAATTACCAAACCTCTTACCGGTCTATTAATGAAAGACGCTGAATTTATCTTTGATGAGAAATGTCTAAAAGCGTTTGAACAGTTAAAAACGGCTCTCATCACTGCACCTATCATGCAACCACCAGACTGGAGACTACCCTTTGAAATCATGTGTGATGCGAGTGATTATGCCGTAGGTGCAGTTTTAGGACAAAGGAGGGATAGAAAACTCCATGCTATTTACTATGCAAGTAGAACCTTAGACCCTGCTCAAATGAACTATGCCACCACAGAGAAAGAAATTCTAGGCGTGGGTTTTGCCCTTGATAAATTTTGTTCCTACCTAGTGGGAGCGAATATCATCATTTATACAGACCATGCGGCTATTAGGTATTTATTAAACAAAAAGGATGCAAAACCTATACTGCTAAGGTGGATCCTGCTTTTACAAGAATTTGATTTAGAGATCAAAGATAAGAAAGGAACTGAAAATGTAGTAGCAGACCACTTATCCCGATTAGATGGCATCAAACCAGAGCCAGTCCCTATTAATGACGATTTTCCATATGAACGACTCATAGCCCAACTTGAAAGTGATATGTCTAAACTACATTTAAACGAACAAAAAATAGAAGAAGCCGTGAAAGAAATTAACTCACACACAATACTGCCATGGTATGCTGACATAGTCAACTACTTAGCAGCTGGAGTACTTCCACCAGACTTATCTTATCAACAAAAGAAAAAATTCTTTCATGATCTAAAACATTATTATTGGGATGAACCTCTGCTCTTTAAGAGAGGAGCCGACGGTATTTTCCGTTGTTGCGTCCCTGAAGCTGAAATAGAAGACATCATCTCTCAATGTCACTCTGCTCCTTATGGAGGACATGCAAGTACTTCAAAGACATGCGCTAAGATTCTACAATCCGGCCTATTCTGGCCTAACCTTTGGAAAGATGTCCACATTGCAATACTAAACTGCGACCGGTGCCAACGCACTGGTAACATATCAAGACGCGATGAGATGCCCCAAAAAGGCATATTGGAAGTAGAAGTCTTTGATGTATGGGGGATTGATTTCATGGGACCTTTCCCATCATCCTTTGGAAATAAATATATACTCGTAGCTGTCGACTATGTTTCAAAATGGATTGAGGCTATAGCTTCTCCTACAAATGACACACGAGTAGTCATAAAGCTTTTTAAAAACACAATTTTTCCCAGATTTGGTGTGCCGAGACTTGTCATAAGTGACAGTGGCTCCCATTTCATATCAAAAATATTTGACAAGCTACTATCGAAGTATGGAGTAAGACACCGCGTAGCAACACCATATCATCCACAAACTAGTGGACAGGTTGAGGTCTTGAATAGAGAGATAAAACAAATCATAGAGAAGACCGTCGCCACCTCTAGGAAGGATTGGTCATCTAAACTCAATGAAGCTTTATGGGCATATAGGACGGCCTACAAAACACCAATCGAAACTACACCTTTCAAACTAGTTTATGGTAAATCCTGCCACTTACCAGTGGAATTAGAGCACAAAGCCTATTGGGCTATTAAAACCCTAAACTTAAGGTACGAAACCGCAGGTGAAAAGCGAATCCTAGATCTGCACGAACTAGAAGAACTAAGGCTAGACGCTTATGAAAACGCCAAAATATACAAGGAACGAACTAAGAAATGGCATGATAAGCGTTTATCTAGAAAATAATTCAGTGTGGGAGACGTTGTGCTCCTATTTAACTCAAGACTTAAACTCTTTCCTGGGAAACTGAGATCAAGATGGTCCGGCCCTTTTGAAATAACCAAAGTGTTACAAAGCGGAGCGATAGAAATTAAGGGTAGGAATAGCAAACCATTCATAGTAAATGGGAAATGTTTAAAGCATTATCATAGTATTGAAAATAGGGACTATTTAAATAGTCTTAGACTTTTAGAGTTTCCCGCTGACCCCCCTAACTAAACTATCTATTTGCTTTCGTCAGGCTTACGACGTTAAAAACAGCGCTTAGTGGGAGGCAACCCATGATGATTGTCTTTTCTTTCTTTCTAAAATTTTTATTTCTTTACATTTTCTAAATTCTACTTTGTTTTCAAATTTCTAGTTTCATTTATATTTTCTTAAATTTTTTTGGAAATTGTTGTGCTAATCATATAATTGCAAAATACAGGATTACAAAGTCTTTCTACATTTTATGTTCTTCTCTTCTGATTTCATTCTTGCTTAATCACTTAAAAAATGGAGAATGAAGATAATATGTTGGTAGAATTCAGAGATGCAGCTCAGTGGCATCGCTATGAGGCTTTGTCTCTTCGACCCTTCGCCTTGACAAAATTTGCCCATGGACCCACCATGACCTCCTTAGGTTTAGGTGAGAGTATTGATTTCCTGTTTAACCAACTAGGATGGGAGGGTTTTGCTAAGAAGAAACACAAAACTTATCGTAGACTGACTTTAGAATTCCTAAGTTCATTGAGTTACAATCCTTACTGTGGAAAAGGCATTACTAGGGGCCGAATTACTTTTAGGTTGTTTGGATACCACTACCAATTTACCATTAAGGAACTGCCAGATCTTTTAGGTTTCCCTGAAGGACCCACCGTTTTCTCCGTGGTACAAGAGGATTTGATGTTGGTAGGTGAGCTTAATGCTTTTTGGGGTAGGATTTCAGGAAAACATGATTATGACATAAACCCTATGCTGTCGACTGAGATTCATAACCCAGCCATCCGATACTTCCACATGATCCTAGCCTACACCCTATTTGGAAAGCCTGAGAATGACAATACCGTTTCTAAGGATGAACTCTTCATTATCTTTTGTGCATTTCAGTCTCGAGAGGTTAACGGACTTACCTTCATGTTTAATAACTTTTGTAAAATTATCCGAAAATTATCCAAAATTATCCGATTCTAATAGGTGGTCTAGTGACTAAAATAGCCGATGCTATGGGATTTAGGACACGTCTCTCTGAAATTAACCCTTTTGGAAACTTTAGGCCTATGAATATTACCTTCTGTTTCAATAGAGCCATGATTAGAGACTGTGGTCCACATCATTTCCAGCTCCTAATAAATAATGTAGTTGTGCCACATTTGACTTTACCCAATCATGAGCGCACGAGTGTGCATAACGAACATAACTGGCTATACGACCTGGACGAACCACAACCTGAACCCGAAGAAACATTTCCCGAGCCTGATATTGACGTTAAGACACCTCCTAATTATTATGACTTTGACTTTATGGAATACCAAAATAAAGATGACACTGCCACTCCTAAAGTTGATGCTAATACTTATGCTGCAAATCTAACTACCATCCTTAAAAATTTGGATGATTATCACAAAGAGATCACCGTCGTAAAGGGTGAACTGAAGACCATGCGACAAGATATTGTCGGCCTTATGGATCTCAAGGTAGCACAATTTGATCACCTAAATCAAGCCGTGGCATCTTTGAAGAAACGCCTTGGCTAGATTTTGAAGCACTGCTTTTTCCTACTTTACTGCTTTATTTTGAAACAATTTACTTTGCTTTCATTATGTTTTTTTTATGTTCAGGAACAAAATAATTTACTTTCAGTTTTAATTTCTACTGCATGAATACACTGCTAGTCTTTGCTAGCATTTTTCCGGGTTTAATAAATTATTCAAATTTTCAATCATTATTATTGATCTTGATGGTACTTAATTGTTTCTGTCATTTTACTTTGCTTTTAATTTATTCTGCCATTTATCCGTTTTAATTTCTGCATTATAGTGTTACCTATCTACTGCTAACAATCCTCTTGCGAAAATAAAAAGAATAACATGCTTGCTGATAGACTGCTAACATTCCCAGTTTTTACAGCTATCACAACCGTGACAGGTGTGTGACGATCGTCACACGGGTTAAGAGCGTGTTCTCTATTAAAACAGAGACGCTGCCTCTCCTTCTTCTTCTTTTCTCCCCATTCGTTTTTTTTCCCACCGTCCCATTAACCCTCATCTTTCAAATTCCATTATTCCATTATTCCATTGACCAAAATTAAAACCCTCCACAAAAATTCATCTTCCCACATTCTATTTAAACATCACAGTAAATCATTTCCACATACACCCATTTTCTCCGAACACTTACTTCTATACCACTTGTTTCTCTGTGCATGCACAATGGCTAGACAACAAAGGCAAGCTCCAGACCTTACAACTATAAATTTTAGAGCAGGAGAAGCCGGTGAATGCCAGAGGACCAACTACATCAGTTACCACAAACAATCCGTCAACCCACTCGATATGTCGACATTGCATGTCTCGAAGAATTGGGGATGCTTGAGGTAGTTAAATGGATGCTCCAGAATGCTGGCCTATGGCAGCTCTGTACTCAAAGCCAACCTACCTACGAAGCCCTGACGCTCGAGTTTCTGAGTTCGTTCACATACGTAACACCTTCTGGAGAAACGAACCAACTCACCGGTGTAGCCACGTTCTGCATGTTTGGTTCTGAGTATAAAATCGGCCAAAATCAACTTACCGAGATGTTTGGTTTCCACCATGGCGAGAACGTTCATTGTCGGGTTCCACAGGAAACATTTTTCCAAGCAGCATTTGATCTTTGGAATAGATTGACCGGGACTACGGTCGATAGCTGGGACAGCCTCAACGCAACATACATTCACAACCCGGCTATCAGATATTTTCACCGCATTTTAGGAAACATTATATTTGCAAGGGACAGCAACCACAAGGTGAACTCAAAAGAACACTTTTTCCTCCATTGTGTGTTCAACCCCGAGCCTATCAACGCCGCTCCTTTTCTGTTAGCACACATCCAAGCAAACTGTGCTAGAGGCTCCAAACCCTTCTATTTTGGAGGGATTATCACTTCTATTGCTCTAAGTTTGAACTTGGGGGACGAGCTTAATAGATAACCTTCCATGCCTCCGGTGTTGCTCGACATCGATTACTGCCGCAACTCACAACTCATCAAACTAAGAAGAGATGGCAAATACCATCCAATGGTCCGCGCCAGAACAATTAGAAGTATCATTCTGCCTTGCAGGAACCGCATTGACCCTCAGAATATGGCCAATTGGATCCTTTATTTGAATGCTCCCGAGCAAAATGCGGCTGCACATGATGATCAAAATTATGCCCCTGTTGATGAGATGGAACAAGAGATGGACCAAAACGCCCCAAAAAACCAACCACCGCCTGCCCATGATGCTCCTTCGACCTCCCGACGTCGCAGCCGACCCGACCAAGTCCACGTTACAAATGAAGAAATCCTAAGAGCAATATGGCAACAAAACTAGCTGGCTGCCCAGAGAGAAGCACAGCAACAGGAGCAACACAATGCAATGATGACTCTCATGCGTCAAATCTAGCAAGGGCAAGTCAGCCAAGGTCAGAGGCTTGACGGCGTCATCGATGAGATGGGTGCCTTGACATTGCGAGTGCAGGACTTACATGATTACATCCATCACGTCGGTATTCCAGATCACGTGGCACAGCATGGACGAGGGCGCTCTAGAGGCAGAGGACGTGGGGCTCCTTGATTATTTTTCGTTTCTTTTACTAGTTTTTCTTGTTGTTCCCCTTTATATCGCAACATTGAGGACAATGTCCGATATAGTGTGGGAGAGCTAGTCTATTTTCACTTTATTTCCCTTTTTATTTTTCCTTTTTCATATTTCCCTTTTATCAAAGTCTATATATGAGAATTTTCGTTTAATATTTGATTCCCCGCTTTACTCTGCTATATAAATTTTTTTTTTACGATCAATGCACAACGTGACATACCAAGATATAGGCTATGTTAGGAAGTTGGGAAAGTTCTAACAAGATCGATACCGTCTTAACACCTTAGACCTCTTGCGTATGCAATATCAGTTTCAATACTTATTATACTGATACCTCGAGTTCAGTCCTAAAGTAACCCCCAATAGTTTATATTAGCAGTCAGCGTCTTAATCACAAACCACGTGGGGAGCCGATGAATATAAGTGTTTGATGCCCAATCATGATAAGAAGAACCTTTCTTATTTTTTGTCTGCTGAGAAAAATAAAAGATGCACCAAATCTTACAGTTGCAAAGAATTACAAGAAAAGAAAGAAATTCGTTGTCGATTGGTTCAGAGGTACCTGATTCTGGACTTGGTAGGGCGAACTATGGTTCGATCCCCCGCAATCTACGAATAGGATGTATAAAGGGTTACCACACTCGTGTATCAGGCCCCGTGCAAAAAAAAAAGGGATCAAAGTCACTAACCGGCTACTCCACTACGTGCGTGAAAAAGGCAAAGGGCTTAATGTGATTGCGTTAGAATGAAACCGGGTGAAAAAGACACGAAAGCTTTGGGTTGAACTATAATAGAATGATTAGAACTGGATTGTAAAAGAGAGGTCTATGATCATGCTTGTTGCTATGTGTCATTAATGTATCTTTAATGTTCTATACAAGTACCTGTCTTACTAACGAGAAGCCCTCTAACATTTTCAAATCCATAGGTGTACCATGTATGTGCATTTGATAAAGTTTGTCCGATTTTAACTGATTGATTGCTTGAGGACAAGCAAAGATTCAAGTCTAGGGGAGTTTGATAACACGAAAACATATCGTATTTTTATTTTGATTTATGCTCAAATCTTATCCCATTTCCGTCTAATTTCCGATTATTCCGAGGATATTAAAGTGTTTTCGCAGGTATTTCAGTTTCCAAGCCAAGAATGAGAAAAAAGCAGAAAAAGTAGCAGAATGAGGAAAGAATGGAGAAAAATAGCAGAAAAAACAGAGAAATCAGATTTTGTGAGTGTGGCGACCGTCACACATAGTGCCACGACCGTCATGAATTAAAAATCCGTCACGACCGTAACTCAGCCCCCAGGATCGTCACAGGTTCAAAAACAGAAACGTAACATTGGAGGCAGACGTGGTCACGAAGAGAGAGGTTTTCAGTTTCACACGTTCGATATTTCCTCCTATATTCCCTCAGACTCAAACGCAGTGGCAGTTCCAACTAGTGCTCCTACATTCTCTCGTACTGGAGGTCTATATATAGTGCATTTTGGCAAGGACGTGATACACAGCTTTTTACCAGAGAATTCCATATTTTTGCATTTCGTTTCCAGAATTTTTACCTTCCCGTTTTTACTTTCCTTTACCATTGTTTTGTCCCTTCATTACCGAACAGTGATAGTTTCTCACATCGAGGGGCTATCACACCTTAGTTTAGTTTTAAGTTTGCCTTCATTATTCATTCGTTTCGTAAATTCAAGCAAAATCCTACCGACTTGTGGAGGAATTGCTAGAACCGCATTCACCAGGTTTTTTATTGTAATTTCAATAATAGTATTATTTGTTTTTACCATGTTTGTGTTAATGTTTAATTGTTCATGTGTATTTATGTTTACTTTAATTAGTATGTCGAGCTAAACTCATTTTATCGGTATGTAATTAAGTAACCGGAATGGATTCAATAATTCTAAGCTAAAATCATAAAACAACTTATTTTTTGGCTTCGATTTCTTAATTTAAAATCAACTTTTATTACGAGAGTAAAAAGGTAGCAAAGGTTAAGGTCAAGACCACGAGAGTGTGAGATTTTACCCGGATAGCTGAAATCGGGCATTGGTTTTAAAAACAGCGAGAGCGCTTTAAAGTTAATTAGGACTTATTAGTTTTCAAAAATTATTTTTAAACTCAAATGGGCTAGCAAGAGCAGACATTATGATTTAAAGGCATAGTCCGAAGCAATAACCACGAGAGTGTAAGGAGAGGGCTTTTAAACTGGTATTTTCTACAGAATTATATCGTGACTAATTTTTATATGCTTATGTTTCATTGAATCCACGATGGTGTACTGAATTATATACCGATATCCTAATCTTAACTAGTTTATTTCAAATATTTAGTTTCCCTTTTTATTTCCCTTTTTGAATCTAAAACCAAAACATCTTCGCCTTAGCTAAACACGGTAACAAAACCGTAGCACTAGGTTGATTATCAGGTCTCTGTGGGATCGATATCTTTATTACTACGCGATAGGCTGTGCACTTGCAGTTAGTAACCGTTAGACTCGAAAAGTCGCGATCACTCACCGGGGAGTTGCCATAACCACTCGAAGTATATACTCACAGGGGAATCACCCAAACATATCGGAGTTACTTGGGGTAGAGACCCAATGGGAATATGTGTAAGGCAGATCAAGAACACACTTTCTTAAGAGAACACTTAGTTCTACACTAAAAGACTGCATGATGGACAACAACAAATCATGTGACGAAGACCAACTTCATTTCTCAAATGCCCCACATCACACGGTTTATGAGAAGAAAGCATCTCAATAGGATTTTATAGAAAACGGGCCAAAATAATGCCTTAGTGTCTTCAAACTCTTGGAGAGATTCATCGAATCTCGACGTAACTGCCCCAGATTGGCTGCATTTTTGCATAAAAAATTCTTTGAATCAAGCACGCCAGTGACAACTGGTCTCCATAGAGGGACTGAGGACAACCAGGTTACCAATACCAAGAACTTCAGTAACAACTGGGAAACAAACTTGCCCCTGCTTAGCAAAAGTCTTCAGGTAACATGCCCTTGGATATGGTCATCTTCTGAAAATGATTGGCAATTTACTCATCAGATTTTTATGTCTCAAAAGATTAAACTCGTCACTGATGTTCATATGCAAGATTATATGTTATCAAGCAATGTTAGTAAGCAACAAACATTAATTCTGAAACTGCTAATGCAACACAAATGTTTGTCGTGAAGTTTTTATTGAAAAGATACCGCAATAACTTGTGACCGAATCACCAGTTAGCATATGCATTAATTTTCTTTTTCAAAACCAACACAAATTTTGAGCGTAGCTCATAGGAGTCAAGAAATGTTATCTCAATGAGTATGCTTTTGAAACAAACATGCTTCAATTAGGTCTTTTAAGGGTTATAACGTGGCTTGGTTCACGATTTACGAAACAAAAGGGTAAAAAGCTCAAAGTTTATTTGTACCACCCCTTCTACGTGATGTTCTCTAATCCTACATTCAGTTAACTTGATGTGAGCACTCATCTCTCAAGAGGAGTTTCGATAGGGCTAAGCAACACCGAGGCTTTGGACATTGCAGTCATTCACCTTTTGCTTTTGGTGTTCAATCACACGGCCTTTGTTATTTATTGAGGATTTTTTCTTTGTAATCCTTTTTTTTTCTCTTCGCGTTTTTTTTATTCCCTAACTTTTGCCTGGACTGAGTCTTTTGGATTTAACCTTGAAGCCCAGCGGGATGCCCCAATTTTACCTAAATCTCCTTCAAAGGTTTTGATTTACTAGAATTTTCTTTTTCATTTTTGATTTATGCACGAATCATGTGACTCTGAGTCATTTTGACTTGTTGAGAGGATTATGACTGCCTTGTTCCTTAGCTAGTAGCAAATGGATCTTGGATACCAATGACAATTGGGTCTGAATCCTAGCCTCTTAATGTATGGGGATAAGGCGAAGTGGAAATGGATGTTCACTCCTTTTTATGAATGTTTGGGTGCTTGATCAGCTTAACTAAAAACTACCCTGCCCTAGGTTAAAAATCGAGGGTTCTTTTGGTATGAAAGGAAAGTCCTACTTCAAGGCTCAAAGGGGTTAAAGAGGGATTGTCTTCCTTATACCTCCAGTGTTTGGGGATTTGAAACAATGCTTTACATCATCAGCAGGTTTTATTCAAAAACATACAACTAGAGATTTCACGTTTTCATTTTCGTCATCCTCCCTCCAATTCTCTGCCTAACAAGAGATGGGGTAGTGTTGGCATTATAAAGCAGAAAAAGCATTTTAAATGAGTGACAACGAATGGGCTTCTTCAAGATAAACATAGTCATAGAATTAATCATTCAAAATAATAGTTCTTACATGCCAAAATAAATGCGTTAACAAACACAACAAATTACACATCAAAGAAATAGCAAATGAGCTAAATATCTGACAAGATATAGCCTAAAGAAAAGTCTTCATACTCCACGACATCAGTCCACCATGTGCACGGAAGAGCTTACTCCACGCTCTAGCAAAAGGGTGATTTGAACCCGGGGTTTACACATTTTGAAGGACATAATGCCCTTTTGAACTAACTTTTTCACCTTCTCCTTGAGGACATATCATTCCTCAATGTCGTGGTCGGGTGCCCCTTGATGGAAAGCACAGAAGGCTTCATTCTTGAAGTAGCTCCTATGGATCATTGGAATTGCCGATGGAGTTTCTTTCTTGATCAAACCTTTTTGTAAGAAGACAGGGAACAACTTGGCATAGTGCACAGGGACGCCCCTAGACTCACCGCTTTGCTCAACTGGTTGATTAGTGGAGGAAGAAGAACCATCCTGACATTAGGAGATGACCAAATCTTTGACCAAAGTAATCAAGCACCTCTTAGCAAATTTCAAGTTTGCAACCTGATCTCGGAGCTCTTGATTTTCTTGCTCTTGGTTGTCTCTCAAAGTCTTCATGGTGGTGGAAAACGTTCCCATGTGGGCCCTCAAGGTGGCGATTTCATCATGGAGTGCTTGTTTTCTTGCTTCAATTGGTCAATTCTTCGTCGACAGTTGGCTCAAGTACTTTAGGTGACAGACTGGAGAAATGAGCTAAATGCCAGAAGAATGCACATGTGATGACATAATTGCAATGCAATTCAAAAGGTTTCAAGGAACCCAAGAAGTAAATTGCAAAACATCAAGAGAGATAACACACTTTGGAACTAAAACTTCATTCATTAATAATAGGAAGATTTACAATCTTGAAGTACAAAACAAGAAACTCAAAATACAAGAGGAGAAAGTAAAGCCTAATGGAGCCTAAGGAATCCTATCTAAGAAGGTCATACTCCATGCATCCTCTTCTGCTTCTTCAACTCGGTGTTTTCCAACACAAGTTTGTCAACGATCCTTTTCCAAGCACCTGATGTTGGAGGAATATCAGAATACTCATGAGTATTGAGAGCTGGCTGCACGTTATAGAAAAATAAATTCTCTTACGTCACATGTCTCTCCACAACGCGTCTCTCGAGTAGCTTGATCAAGTCGTCTTTCTCCTTTAGCTGCTTCTTCATCTCCATCTGCTCGAAATGGATGGCATGGTACTTTTCTTCCCAAGTATCTCGCTCCAACTTCATCCTTGCCAACACTTCTTGATATTCTTCCATACGCTCGATGGGAATAGTAGATGACGATGCAACATCTAGTTGTAGAGGTTTTTCAAGGAGATATGGCATCTTGAGGTCATGAGATTTAGATTGAACCCACTGAGTGAAAGGATCAAAGGCTACACAGTTCCTCTTCCCCAAATCATTCTTAGTCTTCCTATGAATTGTCCCCCAAGAATGCACAATTCTATTCTTAGATTCTGCACTAGCTTCCTCATTAAGATAAAAGAAACCCACCAACAAAATGATGCTAGGTTTTTCCTTCATAGGGAACCCAAATTAATGCCTCGCAAGAATAGGATTGTAACTAATTCCACCTCGGATACCAAGAAGAGGTACGTTAGGAAATTGGCCACAACTATCAATAATGACTCCCTTTTCGTAAGTTGGGTCATACCAATGCACATCGGTGTGAGCAAGAGACATGAGTCTTTGGGACCATCTAAGATTGTCTAAATTTTCCTTGAAGAGCTCGGTTCGAGGCAAGTGTGAAATAAACCACTTGTAGAGTAGAGGAGCGCAACACAGGATAGTTCGACCTCCCTTGAGAGTCCTATGATGGATGTAATGGTAGGTGTCACCAAGCAGTGTAGGTATAGGATTTCTACTAAAAAAGATCTGAATAGCATTAAGATCAACAAACTCCTCAATGTTCGAGAACAAAACCAACCCATAAATGAGTAGCACAAGGATAGCTTCAAAGGAATCCATATTTTTCTCCTTAGCTAAGAAAAAGGCTTTCTCTATCAAGAACTTGGAAGGCAAACCGTTGATTCCTCCTTTGGTAGTAAAGTTAGCTTTGACCTCAGATGCTTCTAAGTGAATGGCACCTGCAATGTCCTTAGGTGATGGAATCTTCTCCAAACCACTGAAAGGCTTCTTATCCAATACCGGCAGACCGACCCAATATGAATACTCCTCCAAAGTAGGGACAAGTTGATAATCAGGAAATGTAAAGCAGTGATAGAGTGGGTCATAGAACTCCACAAGTGTGTTGAGAACTCCCTCTTCCATCTTGGTCTTGATAATACCTAACAGTCTTCCATGACGCTTTCTGAAATCCTCAGGACATGATACAAAAGCCCCTGGCTTTCTCAACTCTACTAAATCAAGTTTCTTGAAGTTGTACTTCTTGGTGTTTCTCTCCCCAAAATCCATGATACCTATTGATTTTTGCAAAGGAAAAGACAACTGAGTTCCTTGAAACCAAAAGATTCATGAATGTATGATTGTATGGATAGATGCAATACACAAACACACATATACATGTATTCACATATATATAAACATAAGGTTTAGGTTTCGATCACGAGCCTGAAGTCATGGTCTACCCATCCCAAAGGAATGTATTATGGGTTTATTTGTACCTGTACAATGGGTGCTACAAAGTTCTCAGAGTCATCGATAAATCTTTCAGATATTATTGGCTTACACGACTACTCGTGCGGGCTAATAATATTCTCAAGATAAACTCATCTGAGTGTAGTATCGCATGATAACCATCACAAGTCTACACCTGGATAATCACTGCACTACATCCTAAAAAGGCTTAGAGGGGTGAAGGGATACTAAAGGTCCTCATCTTCACGGACTCCCAGATCGGAAAAAGTAATGCCAATATGACTACTCGTACGACATCAGTAATCCCAAAGGGGCCTCTACTGAGTGTGGTTATATCATATGTTAATCATGTTAGGACTACTCCCAACAGTTAACTATTGATTATACCACAATCCTATCATAAGTGTACACTCAATTTCGGGTTATGACTTATCTCACGATACAAAAGGTCATAACCCTGCACACACAAAAACCCAAGCAATACAGATACACAAATATATACAAATATACAAATACACAAATAAGCAAAAATAACACAAATAAAAAGAAGATAGGCTTAACCCTCTTAGGGGATGTATAATCCCCAGTGAAGTCGCCATTTTTGTTGCGGTGAGAATCGGATATCAAGCTATTGAATTAACTTAAATCACAAATCTTTGAAGTTCATCACCGAACTTTAATTTATCCAAAGAAAAAGGAAAAGATCGAAAGAAAATCCTAAGCGCGCTATGTAACAACAAAGCTAAAGATCTAACGTTCGGGGGTTGGTTATACCTAGGGAAGGTGTTAGCATCCTAAGTATTTGTAGTACTCTACAGGAACCTCTTATTTATATCTGTGTTATTGTTTACTATGGGAGAGACCTAAGGGTTTATTTACTAAGTATGCTCGCCAAGACATCTCATCTCGTGCCTACGTATCCTAACAAGGATGGAATCAGAGCATTCGTAGTTCACCTAACTACGGGTGAGGAACTCTTGATAGTGATCCAGATTCCAAAGGGGGAGGTAAGTTTCCATAGCCATGACACTTACATAGAGTTAAGAAACTCTAATCCTAAGGCTAGGATAAAAAGGGAAAAGAGGAGTAAGTATCCATAGAAATGACACCTACATAGAGTTTACAAAACTCTGACCTAAGGATAGGTTAAAAGGAGAAATGTGAGTGCTCATAGCAATAGCACTCGCATAGAGTTTGGAAACTCTAATCCTAAGGCTATGATGAGAAGGCTAGGGGACTCTAACAAGGTCCAAGAGGGAAATGACTCTAACAAGGTCATGTGGGAAGAGATATGACTCTAACAAGGTCATATGGGATAAGGTAGGTTAAACTACCCTAACTATGACTTACAAGTCAACAAGAATGATCCCCTTCTTTGAAATCTGATTAAGAAGAGATTTTGGATGCAAAAAAGAAAGGAAAATCTATAGGAGACTGAATCCTAAATGTTGTCATACAATGATGGTCGTCGAGATTGAAGGGAATGTGCTAACCTAATGTTTTCATGCAAAGATTAAGAACCTAAATCTATCATACTCCAATCTTAATCAAAAATTAAGGTGGACTAGGAGATCCTATAGGAACATGCGAGAAATAAATAGGGTCATTGTCGGGTAGCCCAAGAGGAAGTTGTGTGTGTTCAAGGGGTCCTAAACTAAAGTAAGAGAGAAAAGAGATAACCACAATCTGCAGCTCCTTTGTTAGGGTTTTTATCCAGTCCAAATTTCAATACTCAAGATAGTAACCAACAGTCCACCAATTAAAAGTCTTTTAGGGTTTCGATAGCTTTATTACGTTTTTTTTTGTGTTTTTGAATAAGATGAAAATGTCAAGATGATATGAAATATGAACAATGATGATAATAAGAACAATAATATAATGACAGGGATATATCAAGGTAATATTGGACAGAAATTGAAGTCACTGGTTAATTGTTAATCGGATGGATCGGGTCCACTTTAGCGCTAAACAATTGTAGCACGATCTATGACAAAGATCATGCTATAGGAGGTCGCGCTACTACAATGTTTGTGCCAAAACACGATAGAGAAATGATATGTAGATCATTCTCAAAGAATCGTGTCACACGAAAAGAAAAGAGGACGGTCTCGTCCTAATCATAAACTTTTGTCGATTAATCGAAGGTAACCTATCATGATCCCAAAGTATAGAAAATAATCTCAATGACCATTCACTGCAGATTTTAAATAATAAAGGTTAACAACTTCAAGAACCAACATCTATGATTCTAGAGACCTCATGGACCAAGATCGAAATAAAATCCAAATAAAAAAATTAAATGAAAAGTAATCACAAAATAAACAAGATGAAATTATGAAGAGTTAGAGTATATATCGAACAAGATTTAGAAACAAAACATTAACTACTAAAACATATTAATAACAAAATAATTTGAAGAAAAAAGAAATAGAAATGACACATTTTTTTTAAAAGAAGAAGGAAAGAAAGATGGGGGGCGCAGCAGGCTGTGAGGGTGTAGATAAGAACTTAAATGGGCTCAAGCCCATCATTCAACAACCAAACATGCTGTAATCAAGACAAAAAGGATGGCGGGGAAAACAATCAAATGGGCTAAAACCCACAACACCACAACGGTCCGAGTTTGAGAATAACAACATCAAAATTATAAAAAAAAACATTGTCTCAGCAAATAAAACAAGGCCATGGGAACAGGGCAAAGCAACTCATATCCAAAACTCGGTTACCACAAGAAAGCATCATCAAGTCCTTACTTTTTTTCTAAAAAAACAACAACGACAAATTAAGAAAAAACGGAAAGCTCAAACACAACACAATATCGTCATCCCCATCAAAACGAAACTGAGGAGAAAATGAAGAACAGATCGTGAAGGGGACATCTCCAACTTGCATGCGGATCATTCTCGGTCTCCTTCGATTCAGGTTTGTATGGTTTGATCCATTTCATCTTGTTTTTCGCTCAATCTCTCTCTCTCTCTCTCTCTCTCTCTCTCTCTCTCTCTCTCTTCGTTTCATGTTTCGATTCTGGTTTGATGGTTTTGTGGGTTTGAAGGGTGGGTTATGTTTTGGCTGTGATAGGTTGAAGAGAAATGGATTGTTGAATGGGTTAAAGGATGAAGGATTTCATGGTTGAGTTGAAGAAGGATGAGGTTTGTGAATAGAGTTGTGTTATTTGTGAGGCTTGAAAACTTTCTAAGTGTGGAGCCCGCTTTGGTTGAAGATGGCTGATAAATTTGGTTCATGCTTGTGTTGAAAAGTAGTAGTAACGACTTGGTATTGTATAGAAAGGCTGTGACGTGTGAAGTTCGTATCATTTTGGCATTGCTTTTTTGTAGCTGTGATGTGCAGGTTGTAAAAGTTGTGGGAAACTTTGGTATCAGACATGGGTTTTGAATAGTTGTCTATGGCTTGCGTATAATCTTTCGCAATTGTTGTGTATTGGCCAGTGTTGTCAAATATCAATATCGGAAAATATCGGATCACCAAAACCCCAATATGAGAAATATCGGATCGCGTAACGACCAAATATCAGAAGCCACAAAACGGTTAAAACAGAAATAAAAACTCAACAAAATTTTAATTGAAAATTCCAAATCCAATAACTAAAACAGAAAAGCTACAAACAGAAATTTAAAAGGAATTAAAACTCAAAGTTAAATAGTTCAAACTAATAACTAGTAGTTCTTAGTCTAACTAATGATAAAAGATTTAACTATTCTCCTTTTCCCCTTCCCCAACATCATCATTATTCTCCTTTTCAGATAATGAGGCATATCCTTCAGCTTTTACAATTGAATCATCTGAATCAATATCCTCAAATTCTACTTCTGATTCTTCGTCGACAGGATCTTCCACTTCAATCACTTGTTGCTTTTCCTTTCTAGATGAAGAACCATGCGACTTCTTTATTTTAGATGAAGTGCCAACAACATTAGAGTTGGGCGTTTCTTTTCTCTTTTTAGTTGTTTGCCTAGTATATCTTGTAGGCTCTCCAACTCCTGAAGCTCTATAAACAGCTTCCCAATTAAGAGCATCTTCATCATTCGCATCCTCAAAGACTCTTTCTAGTGATGTATAATACTAGGCACCGGCACTGTAGCCCACATTTTCCTTTTTCAATGTTTCCACCTCTTTAGATTCTACTTTTCCACCTCTTTACCTTACCCTCTTTAATGTTTCTACTTTTCAACCTCTTCACCTTATCCTCTTTAATGTTTATAAAAATGATTTGGTCTAAAATAATAATAAAAATATGGCTTCCGATATTCCATTCAAAACCGGTATACCAGAAAATTGCTGATATTACGAGCATCGCGAAATTGAAATGTTATACCGGCTTTCATATCGGATAACCAAAATTTCGATACTCAATACCGGTATACCAGCGCTATACCGGATATTTAACAACACTGGTATTGGCTCAACTGACATCAATTTCCATCTTTCTTTTGTTGGACAATGTAACCCAACAACCCATTCGAATAACTCTCTTGATGATATTTTGTGAGTTTTAAAAAAAAATTGGTGTTGTACGAATTGTTTTTGCAGATCATAGTGGTTATGGCATTGTTGTACCTTTTTGCAGGTAGAAGGTTTTGTCTAAAAGGTAGCAGGTTTTGTCTATGGCGTGGTGTGTTGCATTTTGCTGCAAGGCGGGTTGGTGTTTTATAGCTTGGTGGAAAGTGTTTTGGTTGTTCATTTGCAGGTTGCGTATCGTGTTTTGGCTCAGGCAGATGTTTAGCTGAAAAAGTGTGAAGGTTGAACTTGAAAATGGCTTAGCTTGTGAGGCTTGTAAACTTTCTAAGTGTGAAGCCCACTTTGGTTGAAGATGGCTGAAAAATTTGGTTCATGCTTGTGTTGAAAAATAGTATTAACGACTTGGTATTGTGTGGAAAGGCTGTGACATGTGAAGTTCGTATCATTTTGGCATTGCTTTTGTGTAGTTGTGATGTGCAGGTTATAAAAGTTGTGGGGAACTTTGGTATCAGACATGGGTTTTTAATAGTTGTATATGGTTTACGTATAATCTTTCGCAATTATTGTGTATTGGCTCAACTGACATCAATTTCCATCTTTCTTTTGTTGGACAATGTAACCCAACAGCCCATTCGAATAACTCTCTTATAGATTAGAAGCTACATTATTCACACTAACTTGTTTACCCTCATTAATAATTTTTAGTGGAAGGTATCTTCTTGTTTAGTTTAAGCTTCTGAACTTTCATCAATAAATTTGACTTTTTCCCTAGATTCTGAAGAATATGATGAACTATCAATAAATGAAAGTATTGATGACTTGTTTGCTGGTATGTCGGCTTCTTGATCGTGTTCATTACCTACCAATTCTTTGACAAAATAATTATTCCTCTGTAAAAACATAGTTCAAGTCATCCTCCTCTTTAATAGTATGTGAACAACTTGAACATTCATCTAGGTAGTGAACTGCAAACCATGAATTGGAATCACCAACACCGTTGACATGGAATTTAGATTTCGAATCTCGGATTAAAATTTGGAATTTTGGCATGAATTCAATTTTGAATTTGAAATGAAGTAAAATAGATACTTTGAATTTTTTAAAGGAATTTGAAATTTCAATTTGGAATGATGAAGTCCACCCCTTGGAAGGAAGTTGTGAATTGAATTGAATGAGAATGAATTGAATTTAATGACTTGAAATGAATTTGAAAGGTAGTTGAAAGCTGGGAAGAATTTGAAAGGAAATTGGAAATTGAAAATAAAATTGAACTTGAATGAGTTTGAATTTTAAAATGAACTTGAAACTTGAATGGGATTGAAATGGAATTGATTTTGAATTAGAAACTTGAAATGCTTGAATTTGAAACTTGAATTAAATTGAAATGAAATTGAAACTTGAGTTGAATCGAAATAGAATTGAAACTTGAACATGAAATTTGAAATGGGATCAAACTTGAATTGAAAATTGGAAAGAGAACTTAAATGGAAATTGAAAAGGTTTTGGAAATTTGTCGTTGGATGGACTCTTGGACGGTTTTGAACTGATCAGGAAGCAGGACTCGAAATATTGACCAAATGCCTCGACTTTTGATGGTTCTGCAACTTGATTTCATCAGATAACTTGACCTTTGCAAAAACCCTAATTTAGCTCCTCAAACACAATTACTTGAATTCAAACCACACTTATCTCCAAAAATAGCTAATGACATAGACAATTTGATATATGTACTATGATGCCACTGCACCAAAACCCTAATTGAAATTGAACTGACTCTGATGATTCCTCAACCACAAAACAACTTCCTTTGCCATAGCCTGATAACTTGTTACTGAAGCAAACCACTTCTTTGACCAAGATTAGGTCAAACTTCCATTGAATTTCAAACCACACCGCACACACACTTGACCTAATAACCTGGCCTGAACCTTAATTCGATCCTACAAAGCCTGAGCCTCGAAGAACTTGTGATGAAGCCATATTGCACTTGATTATTGAGGAAGGGAGGTCTCTTGAGTGTACGAGTACTTGTTTGGTTGATGATCCATCCAAAACTTTGATTGATCAGTCGTTTAAGACTTTTTAAGCAAACCCTAATTCCACGGGAAACAAACACAAGGCAATGCCTGATAATTGTTAGCTATGCATGATGAATGACCTAGGATGATATGTAAAAGATCAAAGAATCTAAGGGTAAAATTTGGGGTATGACACTTGGGCATGAAGGAATTAACACAAAAAAAAGGATCATGAATTGCTTGGATTGATGAAGACTTGGTGCAATGGTGATGGCACCATGGATGGAATTGGCATGAAGACTTGGTGATGAGGCAAATTGGCATGAGAGTGAAGTTTGGCAATTTGGATTTTTGTCCCTTGACAAGAAACAAATCGTGGCTAGCATAGAGCTTGAGAGGGATTTGATGAGGAGCTTGTTGAATAATTGGTGCAATGGTGATGGCACCATGGATGGAATTGGCATGAGCATGAACTTGGTCTCTTAGGTAGACTTAGGCCTTGTGTAACTTTGTAGAGTTAGGCTTGTAATTTCATGCAATTTCCTTGTAATCAATTTTGTAATTTTTGCTCTTGTAGCTTTGCATTCAATTAATGGACCTTTGTCACTCTTGTAATTGAGTCTTTGAAATCAACTTTAAATTTTCAAATTGATCTTTGTACCAAATATACTTTGAAATTCCATCAATTTTGCACTTGTATTTTGTATTTCAAGTTTGTGACAATTTGGACCTTTTTCAATTTATTCTTGTACCAATTAAGAGTTTTCATGGAATCTTGAATTTAATCGCGTAGCAAGCCTTATACACCATTCTTCTTTAAAGTGCAATATCTTCTTAAATTGAATAAAAATGAAACTTGATGACACATGAAACCGTGCCATATTCACTTCTTAAATAGTGATGCCATTTGACATAGCCTTGACATTTGACATAGTCTTGAGGAATTGATTCCATATGTAACCATGTATGATAAAACCTTCAAATTACTTTCACCTGAGTTCTTTTAACATCCAACAACAAATTAACCATGCATTGATCTTGTGAGTCAAGTCACAATCTTTATTTCCACCTGAACTTAACAAACTTGCAATGAAAAATCATTAAACCAAGACAATATAGAAAGCTTCAAGCCAAAGCTAGCATACACAATACTTTCATGGTCTAACCTTAAAGGATCATGGCCAAAGGCCATATGATTACCTAAAGAAAGATCATTAAGCATCACAAATGTTTGGTATAAGAAAATAAAAAAGGTAGGACAAATTTGGGGTATAACATTTTAAACTTTCTTTTAAATTATTGTTTTTGATATAATCACAATCACTTTGATTGTGATTGGCTTTTTACAACAACAAAATAAATCGAATTTTGAAACGTTGTGCCATACTTTTTGAAAACAAATTTTTGCCAAGAGTTTTTGGTCTTAAATTTGTGATCTATTCACCCCCCTCTAGATCGAAGCCTGTCGTCTAACAATATTCTAATTAGGATTTTCGACTTTAGGATTAATGCGCTTTAGTGCCTAGTCTGACGTTCCAATTGGCCTAAGGGATCAGGGAATTAACGCTTGGGCTAGTGACCTGCACACCAAGGGATTGGGTGCAGTGGTAGAATTAATATGTCATGTAACTCTTATGTCTCTGCATATTTATTAATGTGCATTTCATCAATATAATAGAAATAGAGATTCTAATGAATATACCTAATCGCCTTTATCATTGTATCTTTCCAAAGTCAATTTTCTCTTGTTTTTGGATCAAACAAACAACTTTTAAACAAACCCCCCCACTTTTTGAGTTATGTTAATTCACATTTCTTTTCCTTGTTGAAATCTGATCCCCGTGGATACAAATATTACGTTATTACTTCGACGTTATAAATACACTTGTCGGGAAGTCATCGGTGAATACTGGGACCTCTGCCTCTGCCCTCACTCCTCTGGTGACTAATGTTCCTATTTCAGCCCCTTCTCTTACCCCGAATACGAAGACTTATGATCCTCCTTTCGAGGTGGATAAACTTGTAGACACTACAACCACTTTAATAGAAGTAAAATCAACTCCGCCTTCGATTTCGACAAAGAGGGCACGGGATGAGGAACAAAAATCCCCCACATTGAGGGTTATCCAAAACAGACTCGTGTTGTTGAAGTTGATACTTCTGGTGTGATTACTCCTTTATGCAGTTTTCGGATGTATTTTCTTCCCAGATTGCTCGCACTCCAGAGGATGAGGCCACTACTGTTTCAACATCGAATATATCCTTTGTTCATAATCTCCCTGAGGGGGATAAGAAGGAACTAGCTTTTGAGCTTGCCCACGACATGTCCAAAGATTCTTCTATCTTCTCTCTTGTAGACGGGGAGATGTTTTAGCCATGGGTAATCCTTTCAAGGAAAGGGATACTTGGAAAGGGAAATTTAAAGCCATGGAGTTAAGGTGTTCCACTCTTCAGGATGTGCTTGTTGCGTTGTAAAAGGAGGTTAAAGTTGCCAAATCCTTGAAAGATGCGACATAAATAAATGACTCTCCTTCTGCTCTGGCTACCCCGCTGACTAAGCTGAAGGACTCCCTCAAGGATGCGGAGAAGCAATATCAAGTTGCTTCTAATTCTAATCAGGAGAAAACTTTCCAAGTGAATGAGCATCATAAATCCCTTCTTCGGGAGACCAAGGCCTATGCAGAGACCTTGAAAGCTCTTCACGACGAGGCGGCAGTTATGAATCGGGAACTTCGTGATTCCCTTCAGCAGACTATGCAGCTTATGCTTGGGGTCTATGAGCAAGTTGTGGAATAGGAAAGGATGTTATGTTTTGATGTCATAATTTCAAACGAGATGTTAGACTCATTTTCAGTCTGTTATCGAGGTGACTATGGGAGGTGATCCTGGTACCCCAACTCCAGATGCTTCGGTTTGATTTTCTTTTGATTGTATCATTTTCTTTCCTACAAACCTTCCTAGGTTTTTTAGCCTTGGCCGTAATAATATTTAATCTTTAATAGAAATACTTTACCTTGATGATTCAAAATGTTATTCACTTTAGAGCTTTGCGCTTGTCTTTGCTTTATCCTTGTCATTATTTACGAATCATTATAACTTTGGGGTTCGCTCATTTACCCTGCAAAGTTAATTTGTTTACATAGGTTGGACCACCAGTGTTTATAGGCTTGAACGAGATATTTTTTTTGGTGTGAGAACCCTAATTTCTTGCTTCGTGAAAGAAATAGTGCACTTTCTTGTAATGAAGTAGAATACATGTCGCTTGAATTTTCCTGCTTTTGTGATTCATGACTTAGCACATCGAATGGTGTTAGATATCATTTTCAGTTACTATACTTGCTCACTGCATTTGGCGTAAGTTGTAGTAGAGTTTTGATTTGCATATCACATTTGGAAATTTTCTTATGTTTCCCGGGGCGAGGCAAGGGATCGGCAAAATCAGTGTAATATGATCATACTTTTGTAGTGTGTTGTGCGTCACAAAGGACCGTTCCCCAGAAAATGGTAGGATTCTCATCCCTTTCCCCAAGGCTTGGTTTGGATCGAGATGGGTGTCTACAGGCTCCACCACCTACGCACTTGGATTGGCTATATCCGAATGAGAGGTGTGCCAGCTATAGAAAAATACGTTTAATATGTCTTGGATGAGGAGTCATATGAGGTGTGCCTTTGAGCCGTATCACAATTGCATACATGTGTTTAGTTTGTATCAGATACATAATCGAGCATGAAATATGTGTAAGTTGGGTCACAATCACATAAATACATTAAGTCTATATCGAAAACTTATAATTCAAATAATGTGCTTAAGCCATATCATAATCGCATAAATGCGTTAAGTCTGTATAAGCAATGCGCTTAATCCGTAACAGAATCACAGAAATGCCTTAAGCATGTATCGGATACACATTCATGCTTTTTATCTTTGTTTGCCCTATCTTGAGCACTCTAAAAAAAAGACTGAGAAGCATATAATAGAGGAAGAAAGAGACAGAGAAGAATATATTTTCCTGCATTTTATCTTTGTTTCCCCTATTTTAAGGCCCGATCAAGTTGGGCACTTGCCCAGGCTCTGGCCTGAATTTTATATATATATATATATATATATATATATATATATATATATATATATATATATATATATATATATATTTGTGTGTGTGTGTGTGTGTTTGTGTGTGTGTGTGTGTGTGTGTGTGTGTGTGTGTGTGTGTGTTTTAAGGCCCTGTCAGGCGGGGCACATGCTCATGCTCTAACCCAAAATTTTTGACTTTTTTTATGGTTCTGTTTTCATAGTTTCGAGTTAAATTTTTGACACAATTTCGAGTCAGTTCTAGTTTTGTGGTTTCGGTATTGATTCTAAATACTAGCATACAACATTATGAAGTTAAGTGGATAAAATGCAGAAAAATACAGCTTTTGGTCTTGCCCGTAAGGTGTTCGATAGAATGCTTTAACCAAATTCTCGCCTCTTTTTGCTTTAATTCTTTCACTTCATGATGTTGAATTATTGTTGTTGTTGATGATTGTTGTTGTTGCATGTTGTGGTTTATAAATCTGTATCGAATTGTTGTCATTTTCACCATTTTTGCAACTTGCACACTAAGTGTTCGGTAAATCATCTCAACCAAGTTTCTTTTCTTTTCTCGTTTCTGTTTCTTGTACAAATTATGGTGTTGAATTGTTATTATTGATTGTTTCACTTTATCTTACATGCATAAAGTATTGATTATTTCATTTTTGTTATTGATTGTTATTGATTGTTTTACTTTATCTTACATACTCATGCTTGTTTTATAAATTTAAATCGTTGTTTTCTTCTTTATTGTTTTGATTTTTAGAAATAAAAGAACTAATAGTATTGATTTTGGTTCTACATGTTGGTAACAACAGATATGGATGACACTCTCTACCCATTGAGCTTAGGGATCAATTTAACATGTTGCAAGAATATTATAGGTACAGAGTCTACAAACACATAATATTCTAGTATTCAGATTATTTCATATGTATACGTAATGTAATAAAGTACTATAATTAAAATAAATCTTGTTTGCAGAGTATATGTTAGAACACTTGCATATTGAAGAAAGTAAAGTATCAAAGATGTGTCTCGATTTATAATTGGAACATGGAACAACTATGACAGGAATGAAGGTATGCATATTTTTAACATTAACCACATCAAGGCAATTGCTCTGTTGAAGTGGAATAAAGATATGCATGTTAGAATTAGATTAATAACGATTAATCAAAATATACATGCTCAATAAATTATAATATATAATTTTGACGCGGAAATCAAGCATGTATAAAATTAAAGGATCGATAAATTGATTTTAGAATTGGATCCATTGAGAAGAATATCCCTTTGATAATAATCCTAAAACCCAGAAGTTGATGGCTTTTGTGGTTCTTCCTCAACCGGTACTCCTTATGCCTCGAATTCTCTTCAGATGGGGAGAAGAGATCATTTTCTTGTGTACGGCATATTAGAGACCATAGCCTATATATAGCGTGATGGCCAATTATGGTTCCCATTATTCCAAAATGGGTCATCCTGACATCCACTCATATTTGAGTCCATACCTAATTATTTATTTAATTAATTAATTAAATAATTCCCAAATAAAATCTAAATAGCCTTTTAACATTATTTGATCACATAATTATTTAAGCCACTTTATTTGATAAAATAGCTAATATAATTAAATAAATATATTTGGCCGCATAATTATTAGGATATTAATATATAACAAAATTATTAAAATATTCCAACAATCTCCCACTTGGCCAATATATCTTAATAATTATATCATAATTCTTTAGGCGCGCATCTGAATGTTATTTATCTTTAAATTTCAACTTTACAATCTGATCCACCTCATACATAAATAATGGGATCACCGCAGCTGTTGTCACTAACGTATAACGTAGAAAATTACACATAACATAAAGTTTGTACCAAAATAAAACTAAAGCATAGAACGTAGAAAATTAAGAAAAAAACTCCCAATAATCTAAGGCAATCTCAAAACCAAGACCCATATGAGCAACATGCCCATGAAAAGCCTTAGGTACTAAACCTTTGGTTAGTGGATCAGCTAGCATTAAGTCTGTCCCTATGTGTTCTATCACAATTGTTAGACGATGGCTATGGATCTAGAAGGGGGGTTGAATAGATCCCAAGAGTTTTACACGCAAATGCCTACCAAAAATTTGTTTTAAAAGAAAATTTAAGCGGAAGCAACCACCGAATCACTCGTCTACAACGAACCTCTACTAAAAGGATCGGATATGCACGACAATATTAAGAATGGAATACGGATGAGAAAAATTTAGAACGATTCACACAATTGAAACGCAATCAACAAATTTTACTTGCTTAATACTTAATCCAAACCAATGAGGTGAATCGATAAACAATTAAAGACAAATGCGTTCGATTTTGCTTTGAAACAAATTATCAAACACTTGGTGTGCGTAAACACACTAAGTGCAGAATTTCTATGGAATGTAATGTAAAGCTGCTCCAAGATACAATTTAAGGAATTGTATCAATTTAACAAAACAGTTTGTCAGCTCAAGATTACACTACGACAGAAATTTCGATAAATTGCAACTTCACAAATTCGAATAAACTGAAATTTAAAAGAGTTAAGGGAGAGAGAGAACAAACGAGATTTGATTAGGCAATTCCCCAATCGTCCTCGCTATGGGTACCTCTGCCCCCAATTCCACAAATTGGAATTGAGATATATATATACTGCTGTTGCAAATTGTTTTATACAAGAGAAGAACTATGAACATCCAAACCCTCAAACGTCTTTGATTGTTGATGCAGAGCCTTCTCTCCCCTTGATTCTAGATGAATCAAGTGCTTCGAATATGGTTGATCCAATTACCGTCTCACGCTACTTGATTGCAAGAAACCTTGTTATTCAATCCTTTTCACTCGATCAACTGCGATCTACCAAAGATTCGAACCCAAACCTCTCTTCTACGATCCTCCGATTACAGCTACTAAACCGAAAGATTACTCCAATCTCCGGTTACCTTCGCCCGGCTAAATCCCTGTAGAACGAAACAGTTTGTACAAAAATCCCCCAAAATCTACTCGATTCTAGGAGGACAAAACCAACTCGTTTTATTCAAGAAACACCTACCAAGCTCTCAACCCAGAAAATGAAGATCATACACTTCCTAAATTCTGAACGTTATCACTTCGATCAATGGGCGACACAAACAAAGATGATTATATGTGATTGTTTGTTTACTCAATGAAGAAGATGAAGATGAAGAGAAAATGGGTATCTATTTTCACGTTTCTTGTTATTTTGAATAATGAGATGACCAAACTATTTATAGAGAATGATTTGACCCACTAAAAGTTATAACAGAAAAAACAGAAAGAATTTAAGTGAAAAAATCAGTTCAGGCATGTATGGGTCGACTCGTACTTTAATGAGGGTCGGCGTGCGCTGACCCATGGAAAATACTGTGAAAATTTGACAAGTATGCGTCGACCCAAAGGCATCATGCGTCGACGCAAGAATGCAATTTTTGCATTCCCAGAATCATGCGCTTTCCCGGTTATTTCACCAGTTTTGCACTAGTAAGCATGATTCGACACATGCACAGGGTAGGTCAGCGCATAACCTGTATTTTTACATAAAACTCAATTTTTTGCATGTTTTAACTGACCAAGACTCAGACAAACATACTAGACACCAGTATAATGATCATGCACATGTATTAATGGATAAGACAAAGTCCTATATGTCTAGACACATGACCAACATTGATTAGATGCAATTTGCTCGACAAGTGAAGTGATACCGCTCAAATGACAATCTAATACTTAGCATATTTGTTGACATCATTAAAACAAAGTAGATGAAAGACCTTAGCCCTCACATACTCCCCCTTTTTTATGATGGCAACATTATTTTAGCTTTCACGTGATTTGTAATTTGTGAACGAACAAGCTCCCCCTGTCTTTAACACTTGGTTAATTTTTGCTAATTTCTGCTTGCTAACCTTCTCCCCCTTTGTCAACATCAAAAAGAAGAGAAGAAGGTGGTCAAAAGAAGAACATAATAACAAGTAAGGATTCATCCACATATTTGCAACACAGCAACACTAACATGCATCCACATATGATACAGTTAATGTAAAATTTGAAACTGATTAATACGGAACATAAGACACAATGACAATTCATTCCATAGGTAAGAAATCCAAAACAAACTGATACAAAGGTCAAAGTTAAACAACAGGATAAAACATGCAAACTAAATAAAAAACATAAATGCAAACACAAGTAATATGATGCAGTGATCTCTATGGTTTCCTCCCCCTATATGGATGACCTCTTCCCCCATAGTGTTGGCCGGGTGGTGGCAAATCCTCTAGGTGTAGGTTAACTTCGATCAGCGTGCGATTTAGAGTGCCAAGACTGTTTGCAAGATTCAGATTCTGTTGAGTCAAATTCTCGTCCATTTAAGTGAAACGACTCATAGAGGCGTCAGCAAACCTGTTGAAGTTAGTGATGTGAGCCGAGACTTGGTTGGATAAGTTTGTGAACCGTTCTTCCTGAGCATTGTAGCGGCTTTCTTGCAGTGCTTGGAATTCTTGATGTTGAATATGCATTTGGTTCAACCTAGCCAAAATCTCTTCAGATACATGGGAATCATG
Organism: Lathyrus tuberosus; assembly: GCA_022829125.1. Lineage (NCBI taxonomy): Eukaryota > Viridiplantae > Streptophyta > Magnoliopsida > Fabales > Fabaceae > Lathyrus > Lathyrus tuberosus. The sequence goes on along the minus strand of JALAZF010000414.1, from coordinate 586,926 downwards.
TGGAGGCTGTGGAGTTGGAGGAGCAGAAAAGTCAGGTTGCTGCCACTCATATTCCTCACCATAGGTGGGAGGAACATATGCGTTTCCAAGCTTAGTCCAGCAGTTGTGTTGCCAATCTCCCCAGCCCTGATTATCAGAATTATCTTCAGGTTGATAGCCCATCCATGCTGCGTCGTCTTCCTCTTGCATAATCACATCTGCATCATTAACCTCTTGATGATCACTATCATGTACTTCCTCATCATCATTTCCTTCATAATGAATAGGTTCTTCAGGTTCAGGTTGAAAAGGATGAGTGGATCTGTGTCGGTAGTTGAATTTCTTATTAACGGAATCCCAATTGTAACCCATCATGGTGAGGGTTTTTGGTTGAAATTATTGTTCAGATGTAATCTCAATGTAAGGAATATTTGGAACCGAAATGCCAGCCATGTTCAAAATGTTCTGAATGCAGGATGCATAACCTAGAGCCAGAAATTTGTTGGAGTTGCGGGTAACGAACATCCGATATGCAAAATAGTATGGCCAGTTGATTTTGATCCGATTCTTCAGAATATACATGAGATGGGCCTCTGTCTGCTCAACTCTTGAGTACCCTCCTTTCTTAGGCCTCAAAATACGAGCAACAATCCACTGGAGAATACGGTCTTCAAATTTCAAATGACCGGTAGTGACATTTTTTGGAAAGAATTCCCTTGCCACAACATCGTCTAGATATGGTTCACGCAACATAGAGTTCAGAGCAGATTTGAACACATAGTTTTGAACAAATGTTTTATCAGTTACTTTGGGAAGATTTTCATTTGTGTCCAAGCTAAACAAAGTATACCATAAATCATTGTTCACATCATGAAGTGCATTATTCATAGAAAACTTAAACTCAACCCCCTTAAATTTACCCTTTGTTAGTTCTTTAGTTTTAAGGGTTGGCATTAATTTTGTAAAACAAATAATAGCAGCAATATGTTAGATAGGATAGTTTATCTTGCTAAAGAAGAACAGGTTGAGCAAGAAGTCCTAATGTGCAATGGAACATGTTGAGCTGAAGAACAACATGTCGTATCAAGATGTCCCATGCAGGTTCATTCGACATCGCACCAGAACTGAAGAGAATTTAGAATTCTGTTATGTCTTAACATATGCAGAAGATTCAGGAAATAATATGCAAATTCTATGTGGGGCTGAATTAAAAGATATGAAGATTCAAGTCTGAAATTGAGAAGAATATTGGAAAATATACACTTTCTAAATATGGAGATATTTTAGGAAGTTAAAGATTGAAGTCCTATTATGTAGCAGAAGTCTCTGCTGATTGGTAGCAGCTCATTTGCTGTGTTTTTGAAGGCCCAAATCCAGTTGGGAATAGGTTATATATAGATGCTTTGTAACCTAGTTTTGTAACCGAACCAAAGATGTAAAAGTTCTAGTATTAGGGTTGGTTGCTGTACTACTCGACATGTGAGTTGGACAGCTTGTTAGTGTGATCCTCGAAGCTGTTAAGTAAGAGGGGTATTGTTCTTGGAGGAAGCTTTTAAGTAACTCTAAGTTGTGTCTTGGAAGGGTGTCTTCCTTGTTGAATTGTTGTATAGGTAAAGAGCCGTTGATGCAGTGGCGGATTGTCGACTGCTAGACATCATTGCGATGATTAGGAGTGAGAAGAGTTTCTCATAGCTAGAGAGGATCTAGGTAGAAGGGTCATTGGGTAGTGATTGAGTGATGAGCTGTAAACGGAGAGTTTAGCTTTGAATTGATACTACTGATAGTGGACTTCATCCCTGGCTTGGTAGCCCCCAGAGTAGGTGTGTTGGACCGAACTGGGTTAACAATTTTGTGTGTCTTGCTTTTATCTTTTCAGTACCTTAATTATTGTTATATACCTTGCCCTTTGTGTTCATGTCAGACCAGATGTCGAATGGCATGTTCTAGGACATCTGAATTCTGCACATGTACCAGAATTTCAATTGGTATCAGAGCAGGTCATTCTGTTCTGTATCTGGATGAGATCCAAGGGAGGATACTTTCTGGTTCATGGTCAAGGTAGAAGCTTCCTACTGAAAAGTTGTTTGAACTTGAAGATGTTTATATAGTTGTGAGAATGGTCCCTAGAAGTGGAGGATGGACTGTTCGTGACAGGCAGTGGCATGTGCTGGAGGCTTGGAGTTTTGGTTGAAAAGCTGTTGTGTTGTGGTTACATTAGGTTTGACTTATTTTCAAACCTGTGGTATTGTGGTGTCTCCTGGATCATGATGCTAGGGCTGATATGTGACACCTGAAGGTTTTGAGGAGTTTGCGTTTTGATCCGCTGCATATCTATCTGAAAACTCCTGAGGGGGTAACTGAGAAGGTTGTTCTTCTGTGAATGTATGTCCTATTGTGATGGGATGTGTGCAGACTGCTTCAACTTACTGTGTCAACGATACTTGAAGACTTTTGTTCAAGTCCACTCATAAAGGCATAAATAAGTGAAGTTGTAAGGAAGAGATCTGAGGTAAGAGAGAAGTAATTCACTTTTGCTTCTAAAAGGATTAATTCCCAATCTTTAATCTCTTGGTGAGTTCCTTGGAATGATGTCCTATCTTGTGTTAGAACATCACGTCAGAATTGTGAAGAATTATGTGGTCTAAAGGAATGGCTAGCAGATGCTCTGGGTGCTGAACTAATGTGGTTTGATCACATGAGTTTAGAACCTACTCCTGATCTGGAAGAGGAGGCGTCTGGGTGGCGTGTCTAAGAAGTTTCTGGCCCTGGAACTTATCTTAGATGTGTGAGTTGGTCAAGGTGTGATCAACATGTTATGTACTCCTGAGGTCAGTTTATTTTTTATCCTTGCTGCAGGAGTGGAGAACCTGAGATTCAAGAAGTATTATTGCTTGTAGATCTTTTGGACATGAAGATCACAGAGGCATGATTTCTCTCTGGAAGCATCATCGAATGATAGTGAGAAGCTAGATTAGTAGTGACTGTGGGTGATCCAATCACAATATGTGCTGCTGAGAATGATGGGGATTATCTTTGGAGAGCTGGATGAGAGAATGCTGCTCACATGCTCTTGTGATGTGCTGGGTTAGTCCGTGGTTGGAATTTTTTTTGGACTCTACTCTTGATGTCAAGACTGATGTCTTAAACACCTGTTGACAGAACACACTGTTCAAAATGTTGTGATTTTTTTTAAGGTCACAAGCCCCTACCGGCTGTGAAGGCCAAGCTGTAGGAAAATGTGTTCAGCGGGTGCGGTGAACTAAGTGTGCATGGTATTCTTTGTGTAAAGGAGTACTGGTGGTAATGGATAGTTGGGATCATGTGAATATTGGTACAAGGGATGATTGTGGTCAACTTGTGAGTTGAACAAAGAGTGAGCTCTTGAAGACATGAAGATGCGTCTTATGTTTTCCTTTCCTCCAGGTACGAAGAAGCACATGTTATTCTTGACAGGGGGAGAGTGTCAAAAATTCTATGCAGCTGAGCATGTGATGGGAGTTTGTTATTGGTACTTATCATGTTTGATATATGTCTACAGAGAGGGTCTGATTTTCGTTTTCTGTTGCTGCATTTTTATGATGTGTTTAGGCAGTTGCATTAAAAGTGCTGGGATGTGTTTTGTACAATTGTGATCCTAATTGCATTTGTTTAGTATAGATGGGACAAAATTAAAACTGAACTTTATTGCATTGTTGAAAGCATACAAGATTAGTAAAAGCAACAAACAAAGGGTTTATAGGTTATCCCAACCCCCCGAATCAAGAAAAGTCTTCCAATCTTCATCCCATTCATCTTCAGAAGCTTGAAGTTGCACTTGGCTTTTCTTGGTGGCTTTCATCCTTGTCTCTGATGCCCTTCTTGTTCTTGTTGCTCCTGAAGTTGTCCCAGTTGTGGACAATGGTTGGTCCTTCAGCCTCTGTGGATCTGGGTTCTTGACTTCTTACATGTGATTCCTGTTTGCATCCTTGTTAGATTAGCTCATGGTTCTATCTGTGATGTGCGGTTAGGAGCAAGGAGGCTTGGTTTTATACTGCATAAGAGTCCTTGTTTGTATCGCCTGACCAGTCAAAGTGGTCTTTGGGTTAGAAACTTGTCTTCTTGAGAACCTGTTTTTAACCATGTCACATTGGATGTCAAAACTTCGTGTTTGGTGCCTTGGTAGGATAAGAGGTTGTCCAAGTGTGGTTAAAAGGATGAAGGGTAAGCCTAGGTTTTGTCTAGTTGTCTGATGAGATTCTTCTGAGTTTGCCTTTAGTAAAGCTGCTGGTGCTAGCTGTAATTAGGTGGTTATGACTACCTGGATAAAATACAGTAGATGTGTTCGTTTGTCTTATGCTGATGTCCTACAATTTGTTACAACATCACTGGTTGTTGTGTTGGAAGAAGCAGCATTATCGTCCGAAGTGGCAGTTCTGACATAATGTGGATTAGAATGGGCAGATTCTGATCTTGTTGGTAAGTAGTTCTGGTAATGCATGACTACTCTCATGTTGAAGACTCAATTAGGGTGTGATGAATGTAAGGACAGAAGGTTGTTGCCAGTGGTGCAATCTGATCAGAATGGCTGAAGATAAGGAGGCTCTTTCTAATACAAGTAAAAGGTGGTGGCAGTCCTTATCTTGTGTTACAAGTAATCCAAAGACATCTGTTATGGAATGTGTGAGAAATTTCAAATCAAATGGGCTTTTGGATGTGGCAGACAATGTATCTAAAATCACCATGGTGAGGTCTTGCTCAACATATACCAGAATGTAGCAATATTGTTGTGATATCATAAAGAGCACTGACTGTTAAGGCTGTTGTCTATAGCCTATTGCTGCAAGTGTGCTGATCTCTGTGTAGCCTGTGTGTTGTTCAAGTTTGTGCAGTGTGATGTCAAACATCTTGATGGGACATATCATAGCTGCGTGAAGCTAGTGCTTTTGCAGGAAGAGTCTGAAAAGCAGAATTGTTGTATGTGGGAGAGCTCATCTTTCTAAAGGAATCTGGAAGAGATTGTGGGTTGTGTTGATCGATAGAAGTCATCTCAGAATCCAACAGACAAGAAAATGTGCTTGGAATGTATAAGTTTCTGTGGAGTCTTGGGTTGATAATTTTATGAGCAAGCAGACAATTGTCTTGGTAATATGTCAGAACATGGTACAGGACATGTTTCTCTTGAGCCAAACAAGGAATTATTCTGGTCGGTAATGTAAGGATAAGGTGAAACACGTCTCTCTGCCTATGCATGGAGCGTTATTGGCCTAATTTATGGTAAGGCTCAGTTGAGAAACATTAAAGGCAGTCAAGGTTGTTTTGGGAAGGTAGGCATTGAATTTGAATGGAGTTTTTGGTACCTAAAATAGCGTTTCTTTGACCAAGAACCTTGACATATTCAAAGCTCGTTAATTCCAAAGTAACTGATCAGCTATTTATAGGGGTTGTTCTCTTCTCCTCCAGCCATGTGAGTGTTCTTGTTTCACAAGTCTTATGGCGTTTGTTCGTGTTTGGGTTAGCATCACTTGGGTCTGGTTCTGTGAGGGCCTTCTTTGTCAATTTTTGGCTAAAAAGGGGGAGAAAGGGTGTGTGATATGGGTTGTGCAGATGCCTTGTCTGCAGTCTGGAGTTCCAATTGTGTGCAGAGATGTCGAAGAGGGTGTCCCTTCCTTGAGTCGGTGTTGAGTTCTTTGTGACTTGTGTCCTGAGTTATGAACACAGTTGTGACTTGTGTTCTGAGTTACCTGGGTTGATAGATTGATACTTCTTAAGTTTCATCTTATGCCGCAGGTCGACTGGGGGCGTCTGATCAATTAAGGTGTGCAGAAATCTCTTATGCCACCATTGGTCCTTTGTGTCAAGACAGACGCTTCTTTTCTGGAGGAGTCTTCTACATTTAATCCGGGTCTGAGCTGGAAGGAAAAAGAAATGTGTTGTATTGAGGGGGAGTGTCAGATATCTTCTTCCTCATGTACACCAGATATCTTCTTCCTCATGTGCACCAAATGACTTCAGGACTTTCTACTTCTAAGGTCCTAATGTGCTGGCTGAAGCTATTGTGCTGTGGTGCTCGAAGGTGATGTTATGAATCTCATAGAATTTGCTGAAAAGAGTTGTCAAACATGATGTCCTAACATCATTCAAGTATACCCAAGAAGATGATTCTCCATGATTGCTGTTCTCAGTAGCTACTGATGGCTTCTGTTAGGTTCAGTAGTTGCTGATGACTACTAACGATAGTGTTGGGTTGTGATTGCTGCTGTAATCTGAGTTGTAATGTTTATGTATTTGTTTTAGCCAAAATTTGCCAAAGGGGGAGAATGTTAAGTCTTTAAATTTAAGGGTTGGCATTAATTTTGTAAAACAAATAATAGCAGCAATATGTTAGATAGGATAGTTTATCTTGCTAAAGAAGATCAGGTTGAGCAAGAAGTCCTAATGTGCAATGGAACATGTTGAGCTGAAGAACAACATGTCGTATCAAGATGTCCCATGCAGGTTCATTCGACATCGCACCAGAACTGAAGAGAATTTAGAATTCTGTTATGTCTTAACATATGCAGAAGATTCAGGAAATAATATGCAAATTCTATGTGGGGCTGAATTAAAAGATATGAAGATTCAAGTCTGAAATTGAGAAGAATATTGGAAAATATACACTTTCTAAATATGGAGATATTTTAGGAAGTTAAAGATTGAAGTCCTATTATGTAGCAGAAGTCTCTGCTGATTTGTAGCAGCTCATTTGCTGTGTTTTTGAAGGCCCAAATCCAGTTGGGAATAGGTTATATATAGATGCTTTGTAACCTAGTTTTGTAACCGAACCAAAGATGTAAAAGTTCTAGTATTAGGGTTGGTTGCTGTACCACTCGACATGTGAGTTGGACAGTTTGTTAGTGTGATCCTCGAAGCTGTTAAGTAAGAGGGGTATTGTTCTTGGAGGAAGCTTTTAAGTAACTCTAAGTTGTGTCTTGGAAGGGTGTCTTCCTTGTTGAATTGTTGTATAGGTAAAGAGCCGTTGATGCAGTGGTGGATTGTCGACTGCTAGACATCATTGCGATGATTGGGAGTGAGAAGAGTTTCTCATAGCTAGAGAGGATCTAGGTAGAAGGGTCATTGGGTAGTGATTGAGTGATGAGCTGTAAACGGAGAGTTTAGCTTTGAATTGATACTACTGATAGTGGACTTCATCCCTGGCTTGGTAGCCCCCAGAGTAGGTGTGTTGGACCGAACTGGGTTAACAATTTTGTGTGTCTTGCTTTTATCTTTTCAGTACCTTAATTATTGTTATATACCTTGCCCTTTGTGTTCATGTCAGACCAGATGTCGAATGGCATGTTCTAGGACATCTGAATTCTGCACATGTACCAGAATTTCAATTGGTATGAGAGCAGGTCATTCTGTTCTGTATCTGGATGAGATCCAAGGGAGGATACTTTCTGGTTCATGGTCAAGGTAGAAGCTTCCTACTGAAAAGTTGTTTGAACTTGAAGATGTTTATATAGTTGTGAGAATGGTCCCTAGAAGTGGAGGATGGACTGTTCGTGACAGGAAGTGGCATGTACTGGAGGCTTGGAGTTTTGGTTGAAAAGCTGTTGTGTTGTGGTTACATTAGGTTTGACTTATTTTCAAACCTGTGGTATTGTGGTGTCTCCTGGATCATGATGCTAGGGCTGATATGTGACACCTGAAGGTTTTGAGGAGTTTCCGTTTTGATCCGCTGCATATCTATCTGAAAACTCCTGAGGGGGTAACTGAGAAGGTTGTTCTTCTCTGAATGTATATCCTATGGTGATGGGATGTGTGCAGACTGCTTCAACTTACTGTGTCAACGATACTTGAAGACTTTTGTTCAAGTCCACTCATAAAGGCATAAATAAGTGAAGTTGTAAGGAAGAGATCTGAGGTAAGAGAGAAGTAATTCACTTTTGCTTCTAAAAGGATTAATTCCCAATCTTTAATCTCTTGGTGAGTTCCTTGGAATGATGTCCTATCTTGTGTTAGAACATCACGTCAGAATTGTGAAGAATTATGTGGTCTAAAGGAATGGCTAGCAGATGCTCTGGGTGCTGAACTAATGTGGTTTGATCACATGAGTTTAGAACCTACTCCTGATCTGGAAGAGGAGGCGTCTGGGTGGCGTGTCTAAGAAGTTTCTGGCCCTGGAACTTATCTTAGATGTGTGAGTTGGTCAAGGTGTGATCAACATGTTATGTACTCCTGAGGTCAGTTTATTTTTTATCCTTGCTGCAGGAGTGGAGAACCTGAGATTCAAGAAGTATTATTGCTTGTAGATCTTTTGGACATGAAGATCACAGAGGCATGATTTCTCTCTGGAAGCATCATCGAATGATCGTGAGAAGCTAGATTAGTAGTGACTGTGGGTGATCCAATCACAATATGTGCTGCTGAGAATGATGGGGAATATCTTTGGAGAGCTAGATGAGAGAATGCTGCTTACATGCTCTTGTGATGTGTTGGGTTAGTCCGTGGTTGGAATTTTTTTTGGACTCTACTCTTGATGTCAAGACTGATGTCTTAAACACCTGTTGACAGAACACACTGTTCAAAATGTTGTGATTTTTTTTAAGGTCACAAGCCCCTACCGGCTGTGAAGGCCAAGCTGTAGGAAAATGTGTTCAGCGGGTGCGGTGAACTAAGTGTGCATGGTATTCTTTGTGTAAAGGAGTACTGGTGGTAATGGATAGTTGGGATCATGTGAATATTGGTACAAGGGATGATTGTGGTCAACTTGTGAGTTGAACAAAGAGTGAGCTCTTGAAGACATGAAGATGCGTCTTATGTTTTCCTTTTCTCCAGGTACGAAGAAGCACATGTTATTCTTGACAGGGGGAGAGTGTCAAAAATTCTATGCAGCTGAGCATGTGATGGGAGTTTGTTATTGGTACTTATCATGTTTGATATATGTCTACAGAGAGGGTCTGATTTTGGTTTTCTGTTGCTGCATTTTTATGATGTGTTTAGGCAGTTGCATTAAAAGTGCTGGGATGTGTTTTGTACAATTGTGATCCTAGTTGCATTTGTTTAGTATAGATGGGACAAAATTAAAACTGAACTTTATTGCATTGTTGAAAGCATACAAGATTAGTAAAAGCAACAAACAAAGGGTTTATAGGTTATCCCAACTCCCCGAATCAAGAAAAGTCTTCCAATCTTCATCTCATTCATCTTCAGAAGCTTGAAGTTGCACTTGGCTTTTCTTGGTGGCTTTCATCCTTGTCTCTGATGCCCTTCTTGTTCTTGTTGCTCCTGAAGTTGTCCCAGTTGTGGACAATGGTTGGTCCTTCAGCCTCTGTGGATCTGGGTTCTTGACTTCTTGCATGTGACTCCTGTTTGTATCCTTGTTAGATTAGCTCATGGTTCTATCTGTGATGTGCAGTTAGGAGCAAGGAGGCTTGGTTTTATACTGCATAAGAGTCCTTGTTTGTATCGCCTGACCAGTCAAAGTGGTCTTTGGGTTAGAAACTTGTCTTCTTGAGAACCTGTTTTTAACCATGTCACATTGGATGTCAGAACTTCGTGTTTGGTGCCTTGGTAGGATAAGAGGTTGTCCAAGTGTGGTTAATAGGATGAAGGGTAAGCCTAGGTTTTGTCTAGTTGTCTGATGAGATTCTTCTGAGTTTGCCTTTAGTAAAGCTGCTGGTGCTAGCTGTAATTAGGTGGTTATGACTACCTGGATAAAATACAGTAGATGTGTTCGTTTGTCTTATGCTGATGTCCTACAATTTGTTACAACATCACTGGTTGTTGTGTTGGAAGAAGCAGCATTATCGTCCGAAGTGGCAGTTCTGACATAATGTGGATTAGAATGGGCAGATTCTGATCTTGTTGGTAAGTAGTTCTGGTAATGCATGACTACTCTCATGTTGAAGACTCAATTAGGGTGTGATGAATGTAAGGACAGAAGGTTGTTGCCAGTGGTGCAATCTGATCAGAATGGCTGAAGATAAGGAGGCTCTTTCTAATACAAGTAAAAGGTGGTGGCAGTCCTTATCTTGTGTTACAAGTAATCCAAAGACATCTGTTATGGAATGTGTGAGAAATTTCAAATCAAATGGGCTTTTGGATGTGGCAGACAATGTATCTAAAATCACCATGGTGAGGTCTTGCTCAACATATACCAGAATGTAGCAATATTGTTGTGATATCATAAAGAGCACTGACTGTTAAGGCTGTTGTCTATAGCCTATTGCTGCAAGTGTGCTGATCTCTGTGTAGCCTGTGTGTTGTTCAAGTTTGTGCAGTGTGATGTCAAACATCTTGATGGGACATATCATAGCTGCGTGAAGCTAGTGCTTTTGCAGGAAGAGTCTGAAAAGCAGAATTGTTGTATGTGGGAGAGCTCATCTTTCTAAAGGAATCTGGAAGAGATTGTGGGTTGTGTTGATCGATAGAAGTCATCTCAGAATCCAACAGACAAGAAAATGTGCTTGGAATGTATAAGTTTCTGTGGAGTCTTGGGTTGATAATTTTATGAGCAAGCAGACAATTGTCTTGGTAATATGTCAGAACATGGTACAGGACATGTTTCTCTTGAGCCAAACAAGGAATTATTCTGGTCGGTAATGTAAGGATAAGGTGAAACACGTCTCTCTGCCTATGCATGGAGCGTTATTGGCCTAATTTATGGTAAGGCTCAGTTGAGAAACATTAAAGGCAGTCAAGGTTGTTTTGGGAAGGTAGGCATTGAATTTGAATGGAGTTTTTGGTACCTAAAATAGCGTTTCTTTGACCAAGAACCTTGACATATTCAAAGCTCGTTAATTCCAAAGTAACTGATCAGCTATTTATAGGGGTTGTTCTCTTCTCCTCCAGCCATGTGAGTGTTCTTGTTTCACAAGTCTTATGGCGTTTGTTCGTGTTTGGGTTAGCATCACTTGGGTCTGGTTCTGTGAGGGCCTTCTTTGTCAATTTTTGGCTAAAAAGGGGGAGAAAGGGTGTGTGATATGGGTTGTGCAGATGCCTTGTCTGCAGTCTGGAGTTCCAATTGTGTGTAGAGATGTCGAAGAGGGTGTCCCTTCCTTGAGTCGGTGTTGAGTTCTTTGTGACTTGTGTCCTGAGTTATGAACACAGTTGTGACTTGTGTTCTGAGTTACCTGGGTTGATAGATTGATACTTCTTAAGTTTCATCTTATGCCGCAGGTCGACTGGGGGCGTCTGATCAATTAAGGTGTGCAGAAATCTCTTATGCCACCATTGGTCCTTTGTGTCAAGACAGACGCTTCTTTTCTGGAGGAGTCTTCTACATTTAATCCGGGTCTGAGCTGGAAGGAAAAAGAAATGTGTTGTATTGAGGGGGAGTGTCAGATATCTTCTTCCTCATGTACACCAGATATCTTCTTCCTCATGTGCACCAAATGACTTCAGGACTTTCTACTTCTAAGGTCCTAATGTGCTGGCTGAAGCTATTGTGCTGTGGTGCTCGAAGGTGATGTTATGAATCTCATAGAATTTGCTGAAAAGAGTTGTCAAACATGATGTCCTAACATCATTCAAGTATACCCAAGAAGATGATTCTCCATGATTGCTGTTCTCAGTAGCTACTGATGGCTTCTGTTAGGTTCAGTAGTTGCTGATGACTACTAACGATAGTGTTGGGTTGTGATTGCTGCTGTAATCTGAGTTGTAATGTTTATGTATTTGTTTTAGCCAAAATTTGCCAAAGGGGGAGAATGTTAAGTCTTTAAATTTAAGGGTTGGCATTAATTTTGTAAAACAAATAATAGCAGCAATATGTTAGATAGGATAGTTTATCTTGCTAAAGAAGAACAGGTTGAGCAAGAAGTCCTAATGTGCAATGGAACATGTTGAGCTGAAGAACAACATGTCGTATCAAGATGTCCCATGCAGGTTCATTCGACATCGCGCCAGAACTGAAGAGAATTTAGAATTCTGTTATGTCTTAACATATGCAGAAGATTCAGGAAATAATATGCAAATTCTATGTGGGGCTGAATTAAAAGATATGAAGATTCAAGTCTGAAATTGAGAAGAATATTGGAAAATATACACTTTCTAAATATGGAGATATTTTAGGAAGTTAAAGATTGAAGTCCTATTATGTAGCAGAAGTCTCTGCTGATTTGTAGCAGCTCATTTGCTGTGTTTTTGAAGGCCCAAATCCAGTTGGGAATAGGTTATATATAGATGCTTTGTAACCTAGTTTTGTAACCGAACCAAAGATGTAAAAGTTCTAGTATTAGGGTTGGTTGCTGTACCACTCGACATGTGAGTTGGGCAGTTTGTTAGTGTGATCCTCGAAGCTGTTAAGTAAGAGGGGTATTGTTCTTGGAGGAAGCTTTTAAGTAACTCTAAGTTGTGTCTTGGAAGGGTGTCTTCCTTATTGAATTATTGTATAGGTAAAGAGCCGTTGATGCAGTGGCGGATTGTCGACTACTAGACATCATTGCGATGATTGGGAGTGAGAAGAGTTTCTCATAGCTAGAGAGGATCTAGGTAGAAGGGTCATTGGGTAGTGATTGAGTGATGAGCTGTAAACGGAGAGTTTAGCTTTGAATTGATACTACTGATAGTGGACTTCATCCCTGGCTTGGTAGCCCCCGGAGTAGGTGTGTTGGACCGAACTGGGTTAACAATTCTGTGTGTCTTGCTTTTATCTTTTCAGTACCTTAATTATTGTTATATACCTTGCCCTTTGTGTTCATGTCAGACCAGATGTCGAATGGCATGTTCTAGGACATCTGAATTCTGCACATGTACCAGAATTTCACCCTTAATTCCACAGTAGAATAATCGAACCCAATCACTATTGTGCTTATCATCACATTCCAGGAACTCACCAAGATTATGAACACTAAGCATTTCACTTATCTCAGGAATGTGGTAATCTTGACCCATCAAAACATAGAAACCATGTTGTGGTATAACAGCACGACAACTAAAAAATGCCTCATAAGGAACAGACAGTGCATCATAGATTAATGAATTAATAGTTACCGGTTGTGAAGAGGTTCCAGCAGATGAAGCTCTGGTTGTTCTTTTACCGGTTGTGCGTCTGGAAGCCATTGTTGATGAAGGGTTGAAGAAGATGAACAGTGCACGGTGGTAGAAAGATGATGATGAACAGTATTTCGCAGAAGTTGTAGAGGAATGATGATCAGCCGTTAGAAACCCTTGTTGTTATACCCTTGAGGATTCACTCTTTGTGGGTTTTGATTTTTATGGGTTTTGATGAGGTTTTGATGGAGATTAATGGGTATTGATGGAGTTTGATGGAAGAGATAGAGAGAGAGGGAGACCACAAAATCGGATATGTTTACATGCAATGAACAAGAAATTAAGAGTAATGAAGATATGTAGTGGGAATAGGTAGCATTAGGTCGGCGCACGCATTCCAATTAAAGTAGGGATTCTGAGCGTGTCAATTATGTGTCGACCTATAGACAGGGTGCATCGGCGCACACTTACTGGTACTTAAAAAACATTTTAAAAAATAAGATGCGCCGACCGCAGGTGATCCTGCGCTAACCCGTGTGTTTCCCTTTGAAATTGCATCAGCTCATGAGTCGACCCATAATATGGTCCGGTCGACTCATCCAAGGTAAAAATGAAACAAAATTGAAATTTTTGTAATCATAAGTTCCAAAAGGATAAATAAACATGCACACACATAGAACAAACATCAAAATGAACAATATATGTACAAAAAAATATAATAAACATCAAGTTTAAGGTACTTAACATAGCACAGAATATGTTAAACAACTATGAATCGGAATGATATTACCTTGATCACCATGACGATAAGAGCCCACACATATAGCTAAATGTCTCTTTGCATTGTTAGTTAAAAGAATAAACAAGCATGTATATATGTGAAGATTACTATCATAAAGGATTATTAAACACGATCCGAGACATCGAGAATGCCAAGTTCCCTACGGATGTGAAAGAAAGGCTCAGTGGCTAACGGTTTTGTAAAAATGTCAGCAAGTTGATTTTTCGTATCAACATGCTCAAAGATCACATCATCTTTCTCTACATGATCCCTAAGAAAATGATGGAGTATTTCGATATGTTTGGTGCGTGAATGTAATACGAGGTTCTTAGTCAGGTTTATTGCACTATTGTTATCGCACAAAATGGGAATACGCTCAAGTTTTAAATTGAAATCAAGCAATTGATGTTTAAGCCATAAGACTTGAGCACAACAACTGCCTGCGGCAACGTATTCCGTCTCGGCTGTTGAAAAAGCAATCGACGCCTGTTTCTTGCTATGCCAACTCACAAAGGAATTTGCAAAAAGGTGACATGTGCCACTAGTACTTTTCCTATCCAACTTGCACCCGGCAATGTCAGAATCGGAATAACCAACTAAGGAACAAACACTACCTTTGGAATACCACAGCCCATACTTTGGATTACCAGAAAGGTATCGAAGTATGCGCTTAACTGCTTTTAAGTGGGATTCCTTGGGACGTGCTTGATAACTCGCAGACATGCATACACTGAACATAATGTCGGGTCATGATGCGGTAAGATAAAGAAGAGATCCAACCATACCTCGATACTTCTTTACCTCTACATCCTTACCATTTTCGTCACGATCAAGATTGGCACAAGTAGGCATTGGAGTATCTATTACTTTGCAGTTTAGCATGTCGAAATGTTTGAGAAGCTCAAGACAGTATTTCGTTTGACTCACGAATGTGCCCTCTTCGAGTTGTTTGATTTGCAATCCGAGGAAACAGTTAAGCTCCCCCATCATGCTCATTTCAAACTCCCCTTGCATCAAACTAGAAAACTTCTTGACCAAGGTCATGTTAGTAAACCTAAAGATAATATCATCAACATAAATTTGTACCAAGATTAAATGTTTTCCTTAACGTTTAATAAAGAGGGTTGTGTCAACCTTCCCTCTTGAATACCCTTGATCAAGTAAAAATTTGCTTAGACGTTCATACCAAGCCCTAGGGGCTTGTTTAAGTCCGTACAAAGCACGTTTAAGTTTGTAGACATGATCAGGATATTCATGGGATTCAAAACCCGGAGGTTGGGCAACATAAACCTTTTCATTTATATATCCATTTAGGAAAGCACTTTTAACGTCCATTTGGAATAATTTGAAGTTCTTAGTGCAAGCATAAGCAAGTAAAAGGCGTATGCCTCGAGTCGGGCAACTAGCACATAAGTTTCCTCATAGTCGATTCCTTCCTCTTGGTTATAGCCTTGCGCTACAAGCCGCACTTTATTACTTGTTATTACTCCATTTTCATCAAGTTTATTCCTAAACACCCATCGGGTGCCGATTACTCAATGATCTCGTGGAGGGGGGACAAGGTCCCAAACCTCATTTCTCCTGAATTTGTTTAGTTCATCTTGCATTGACAAAAACCAATGCTCATCGAGTAATGTCTCCTTTGCGTTTTTAGGTTCAACTTGGGAGACAAAAATAGAGAAATAACAAAAGTTACTAAGTTTAGAGCGAGTGGTTACTCCCTTAGAGATTTCACCGATGACATTGTCTATTGGATGGTCATTGGAAGACTTTCATGTTGGAGGAAGGTCATCTTCATTAGTTGGATGATCCTCCTCACTCTTCATTGGTTGGTGATCCTTTTCCTCCTTAATACACATTGCTTCAGGCTGATCAGTTCCCTTATCAGTGTCCTTGAGTATGTCTTCAAAAGATACACCTGCACCATGAAAAGAACTACCTTCTCCGACATTTCTCGGATAAGACTCATCAAAAGTAGCATGCACTGACTCTTCAACAATACGTAACCTTTTATTATATATTCTATAAGCTTTACTTGACTGAGAGTATCCAAGGAAAATACCCTCGTCGGCCTTGGAATCAAACTGACCAAGCGTCTATTTACCATTGTTCAACACGAAACACTTGCAACCAAAAACGTGAAGGTGAGAGATATTTGGCTTACGCCCTTTTAAAAGCTCATACGATGTCTTGTTTAGAATAGGTCGGATGAGCACCCTATTCAAAACGTAACAAGCCGTACTTATGGCGTCGGCCCAAAAGTATTTTGGAAGTCCACTCTCATTGATCATAGTCCTTCCTAATTCTTCCAAAATTCTATTTTTACGTTCCACAACCCCGTTTTGTTGAGGGGTACGTGGTGCGGAAAAATTATGATCAATTCCATGGGATTCACAAAATGCTTCAAATAAATGGTTTTCAAACTCATCCCCATGATCACTTTTAATCGCCACAATGTTCGTGTTTAACTTGTTTTGAAACAACTTAGCAAATCTCTCAAAAGCCGAAAAGGTATCACTTTTGTTTGCTAAGAAAATGGTCAAGCAAAACCTAGAAAAGTCATCGACTATTACAAAACCATAATAGTTACCACCTAGGCTTTTAACCCTAGATGGTCCAAAGAGGTCCATATGGAGGAGCTCAAGGGGTCTCAAAGTTGAAACGATGTTTTTAGATTTGAATGAGATCCTTGTTTGCTTCCCCATTTGACACGCATCACAAATATGATCCTTTGTGAATTTGGTTTTGGGTAAACCGATGACTAGGTCTTTAGAGACTATTTTGTTAAGCAAATCAAAGTTGATATGAGCCAAACGTCTATGCCACAACCATGAATCTTCATTCATAGTGACTAGACACTTGTCTCTATCCAACGATACCTCGTTTAAGTCTAGCATATAGACATTGTTCACCCTCAAGCCCTTAAACACATTCTTTTTGTCACTATCTTCAACTATGCAACAATCCTTTGAAAAAGATACTTTATAACTCTTGTCAAATAGTTGACTAATGCTTAAAAGGTTGTGTCTAAGGCCTTCCACAAGGAGCACATCAGAGATAGTAGTAGATGAGAGGTTACCTACACTACCTTTGCCGAGAATCTGTCCCTTGTTGTTATCTCCGTAGGTGGCAAACCCCTTTTTCTTCGCCACAAAGTCTATGAAAAGAGATATGTCGCTGATTATATATCTTGAGCAGCCACTATCCAGAACCCATCATCTTTCGGTGGTCTCAAGACTTTGTACCTACAAAAACATTCAAGGGAGAGTAGGTACCCAATTCTCATTGGGTCCTTTATGGTAAGTGAAACCAAGATTGCCTTTGGGAAACCATTGATAAATGCCGTTTGGAACAAGAAATCTTCTAAAGCGGAACTTAGCAATAGTATGACCCGACTTACAACAATATAAGCAATCACGGTTCATTTGGAATTCACCTTTTCTATCACTATCTCGAATCACATACTATTTTTGATATGGATTATTCATTGTTTCACGAAAATGTGATCGATCAATAGCAAACGTAATTTTAGGCTTAAGAGCCTTGTCTAACTTGGCTTTGAGGGTTCCCACCTCTTCTTGCCAAATACGACAAGTATCACAACCCCAAAACTTGAACTATAGAGACTTATTCTCATCAATCTTAGCTTTTGATGCATCCACCATGGAGTTTTTAAGATCTTCCAATTTCCTTTCGGAATCGGTAACCTTTTTCTCCAAGTATTTAAAAATCTTTTTGTTTGAGGCTAAGCGTTGAAAAGCTTCCTTAGCCTCATGGTGCAATGTATCAAAAGCTCTTTTTAATTCAGCATGAGACATATTATGAGAATTTTCATATTTAGAGTGCTTTACCTCCTTTTTCTTGCTTCGTTGAGCCATAAGACATAGATTTACGGACTCGCTTTCGTCACTTGAGCTGTCCCCTTTTTCGGATTCACTATCGCTTTCCCAAGCGATGTAAGCTCGTCTTGACTTATTTGACTTCTTATTGTGACGACCCTTGTCCTTGTCTTTGTCCTTCTTAAGCAATGGGCAATCCGGCTTGTAGTGCCCGGATTTCCCACAATTGAAACAAGATCCTTTGGCTTTTCTACTCTTGTTTCCTTCATTTCTAGATTACTTTCTAAACTTGACTAGATTTTTATCCGAGTGTTGGATCTCATTTTTTCGAATATACCTATTGTATCTCTTCACAAATAGGCCCATGTGTTCACCGGATTCATCATCTTCGTCGTTGTTGGTTTCACTATCATTATGATCTTCATGTGTGGACTTAGAACAAGAAGTCTTAAGAGAAATCGACTTCTTCTTCGTATCTTTTGTCTTCTCCTTCTTTATGCTCTTTTCATGTTTTTCCAATCCAATGAGCACCTGCTCATGTTCATCGAGTTTACCAAAAAGTGTTGTGAGGTCAAATGTGGCTAAATTGTTGGCCTCCTTAATCGCGGTGACCTTCGGTTGCCATTCCTTGTTAAGACACCTCAGAATTTTGTTAGTAGCAACCTCATTTGGAATTGGCTTACCAAGCACATGCAATTTGTTGATAATGTGAGTAAATCGTTTTTGCATATCCGCAATGGTTTCCCCTTGCTTCATGTAAAACAAATCAAACTCTTGCGTTAGTGTGTTAATGCGGGCCATTTTAACATCATTAGTGCCTTCATTGGCTACTTGTAAAGCATCCCACATGGCTTTGGCCGTCTCACAATGAGAGACACGATAATACTCATCAACTCCCAATAAGGAGATCAAAATATTACAAGCCTTCCAATCGTAACTGTACTTTTTCTCGTCCTCCTCATTCCATTGAGCTTTGGGTTTAGGAACGACAACGCCTTCTGCGTTAGACATAGTAATTTCTATGGGACCGTTTAAAATAACGTTCCAAACCTTTCGATCTATGGAATTAATATGGACACGCATACAATCCTTCCAGTAGCTGTAATTCTCACCTGTAAACACCGGAGCTCTATTATAAGCCCCTTTAGGTTCGTTTTCCATGATCCAAGAAGTTTTACCGAAGCACCAGATTAACCGGAGCTCGTGATACCTCTTTTTAGACGATGGCTATGGATCTAGAAGGGGGGTGGAATATGTCCCAAGAGTTTTACACGCAAATGGTTACCAAAAAATATGTTTTAAAAAAAATTTTAAGCGGAAGCAACCACCGAATCACTCGTCTACAACGAACCTCTACTAAAAGGATCGGATATGCACGACAATATTAAGAATGGAATACGGATGAGAAAAATTTAGAACGATTCACACAATTGAAACGCAGTCAACAAAGTTTACTTGCTTAATACTTAATCCAAACCAATGAGGTGAATCGATAAACAATTAAAGACAAATGCGTTCTATTTTGCTTTGAAACAAATTATCAAACACTTGGTGTGCGTAAACACACTAAGTGCAGAAATTCTATGGAATGTAATGTAAAGCTGCTCCAAGATACAATTCAAGGAATTGTATCAATTTAACAAAACAGTTTCTCAGCTCAAGATTACACTACGACAGAAATTTTGATAAATTGCGACTTCACAAATTCGAATAAACTGAAATGTAAAAGAGTTAAGGGAGAGAGAGAGAGAGAGAACAAACGAGATTTGATTAGGCATTTCCCCAATCGTCCTCACTATGGGTACCTCTGCCCCCAATTCCACAAATTGGAATTGAGATATATATATACTGCTGTTGCAAATTGTTTTATACAAGAGAAGAACTATGAACATCCAAACCCTCAAACGTCTTTGATTGTTGATGCAGAGCCTTATCTCTCCTTGATTCTAGATGAATCAAGTGCTTCGAATATGGTTGATCCAATTACCGTCTCACGCTACTTTATTGCAAGAAACCTTGTTCTTCAATCCTTTTCACTCGATCAATTGTGATCTACCAAAGATTCAAACTCAAACCTCTCTTCTACGATCCTCCGATTACAGCTACTAAACCGAACGATTACTCCAATCTCCGGTTACCTTTGCCCGGCTGAATCCCTGTAGAACGAAACGGTTTGTACAAAAACCCCCCAAAATCTACTCGATTCTTGGAGGACAAAACCAACTGGTTTTATTCAAGAAACACCTACCAAGCTCTCAACCCAGAAAATGAAGATCATACACTTCCTAAATTCTGAACGTTATCACTTCGATCAATGGGCGACACAAACAAAGATGATTATGTGTGATTGTTTGTTTACTCAATGAAGAAGATGAAGATGAAGAGAAAAATGGTATCTATTTTCACGTTTCTTGTTATTTTTAATAATGAGATGACCAAACTATTTATAGAGAATGATTTGACCCACTAAAAGTTATAACAAAAAAAACAGAAAGAATTTAAGTGAAAAAATCAGTCCAGGCATGTTTGGGTCAACTCGTACTTTAATGAGGGTCGGCATGCGCTGACCCGTGGAAAATACTGTGAAAATTTGACAAGTATGCATCAACCCAAAGGCATCATGCGTCGACGCAATAATGCAATTTTCGCATTCCCAGAATCATGCGCTTTCCCGGTTATTTCACCAGTTTTGCACTAGTAAGCATGAGTCGACACATGCACGGGGCAGGTCAGCGCATAACCTGTATTTTTACATAAAACTCAATTTTTTGCACGTTTTAACTGACCAAGACCCAGACAAACATACTAGACACCAGTATAATGATCATGCACATGTATTAATGGATAAGACAAAGTCCTATATGTCTAGACACATGACCAACATTGATTAGATGTAATTTGCCCAACAAGTGAAGTGATACCGCTCAAATTACAATCTAATACTTAGCATATTTATTGACATCATTAAAACAAAGTAGATGAAAGACCTTAGCCCTCACAACAATTTGTTTCTCCTAAACTCTTTCTTTCACAACAAGATACTTGATATCGATAAATTTTGATTTTGTAGAACTCATATTGTTGTTGGAGTAAAGCACAACGACACTATTGTCACAATAAACCTTCAAGGGCCTTTCAATGCTCCCAATGATGTATAGGCTTGTGACAAAGTTCTGTTGCCAAATTGCATGATTTGATGCCTCAAAGCAAGCCACAAACTCTGCTACCATGGTGGAAGGAGCCACTAAAGTCTGTTTGGAAGACTTCCAAGAGACAGCTCCTCCAGCCAAGAGAAAGATGTAATAAGATGTGGAACGTCTGCTATCCGGATATCCAGTAAAATATGAGTCATAATACCCAATGATCTCCAAGTTATCTAACTTACAATACGCGAGCACGAAGTCTCTTATTCTCTTCAGGTAGCGCATTACACGTTTTACTGCTATCCAGTGTTGCATACCAGTGTTGCTTAGATATCTACCAAGAACTCCTACAATGAATGCTAAGTCGGGACGAGTGCAAACTTGAGCATACATAAGACTTCCCACTGTTGAAGCATATGGAACCTTATGCATCTCTTGCTTTTCAAGATCCGTAGTGGGGAACTGTTTGAGGCAAAACTTGTCTCCTCTAGCAACGGGTGTGTCTCCTGGTTTACTATCTTTCATGGAGAAACTATCCAGAACTGTATCAATATAGCTCCTTTGTGACAATCCTAAAATACCTCGAGAACGGTGTCTAAGTATTTGAATTCCTAAGACAAAGGAGGCGTCCCCATGATTTCATCTTAAATTTATTTATGAGAAATCTCTTGGTTTCATGTAATAAGCCTATATTGTTGCTTTCCAAAAGGATATCATCTACATATTAGTGCCAAGAAAACAAATTTACTCCCACTGAACTTTTGGTATACACAGTTATCAACCGAGTTAGCGTCAAAATCAAATGAGGATATTACTTGATGAAATTTGTAATACCATTGACGCGAAGCCTGTTTACGGCTATAGATGGATTTCTTGAGTTTGTAAACCATAGACTTTGGGTCTCCTAACACAAATTTTTCTGGTTGCACCATATATATTGTCTCTTCAATGTTTCAATTTAGAAACACAGTCTTTACATCCATTTGATGCAACTCTAAATCAAAATGAGCTACCAATGCTATCATGATCCTAAGAGAGTCCTTCAAAGAAACTAGAGAGAAAGTATCTTTATAATCAATTCCTTCCTTTTGAGTAAAGCCTTTTGCGGCAAGACGAGTTTTATATCTCTCAATGTTACCCTTTGAATACCTTTTGGTTTTAAACATCCATTTACAACCAATGGGTTTCATTCCTTTAGGTAATTTAACGAGATCCCAAACACATTGTCAGCCATCGACTTTATCTCATCCTTCATGGAATTAACCCACTTAAGAGAGTTTGGACTCCGCATAGCTTGACTAAAGTTGATAGGATCTTCCTCAGTCAAACCAATGCCATCCTCATGTTCCTAAAGAAATACAACATAATCATCTGAAATTGCACTCTTCCTCTCTCTAGTGGATCTTCTTAATGGTGGCTCTTGAGGTTGTTGAGTTTGAACTATAGGTGGTGGTTGAGGAAGAAACTCAGTATTGTCTTGTTCTTGAGGGATGTTAGGAATAACATCATTGTTTATTTCAGGATCTGTTTCTGGAACAAAGATAGGTACAAAGACTTGATCATTGTGAGAAACAGTTTCTTCATCAAAGACAACACTCTTTATGCTTCCTTCCCCTCGAAACTCTACATCCTCAAGGAATCTTGCATTTCCCGTTTCAAAAATTGTTCTAGTGATAGGATTGTAAAATTTGTACCCGTAAGAGCGTTCAGCGTATCCAATAAAATAATAGCTAATTGTCTTTGTATCTAACTTACCTTCATGAGGCTTATAAGGTCTCGCTTCAGCTATACATCCCCAAATGCACAATTGTCTAATGTTGGGCTTTTTCCCAGTCTAGAGCTCATAAGGGGTCTTAGTTACTACTTTACTAGGTACTCTATTAAGAATATAAAGTGCGGTCTTTAATGCTTCTCCCCAAAATGACTCTGGAAGAGAAGAATGACTAATCATACTTCTTACCATGTCCTCAAGAGTCTAGTTTCGTCATTCTGCAACTCCATTCATGTTAGGTTTTCCCGGCATTGTGTATTGCAGAACAATTCCACACTCATCGAGGAAAAGCGCAAAGGGCACTGGACGTTATTCCTCTTATCCATCATACCAGCCATAGTATTCACCACCACGGTCGGATTTGACAGCTTTTATTTTCTTTCCAAGTTGAAGTTCGACTTCAGCTTTAAATGACTTGAACACGTCCAAAAATTGAGATTTCTCATGAATCAAATATAGGTAGCATGCCTCGAGTAATCATCTATGAGCGTAATAAAATATTGTTGTCCATTCCAAGAACCTGTAGGGAAATGACCACATATATCGGTATGAATTAGTTCTAAGACATCCTTAGCTCTTTCAGCATGGAAATTCCTCTTGTTTGTCTGCTTACCCTTGATACATTGAATGCATACTTAAAAGTCTGACAAATCAAGGGATCTAAGAATATCGTCCGACATAAGCCTCTGAATTCTTTGTTTAGATATATGTCATAATCGCTTATGCCAAAAAGTGGCGAAATTCTCATTTAATTTTTCGTTTTGTACTGTGTGACTCTATTTGCATTATTTTGTTATAAGGATATTCAATATCAAGCTTATATAGATTATCATTCAAAGAACCGTAACCAACAACATTTGAATCATATGAGAGGCTAAATTTATTATTTCCGAACGAACAAGTATAACTTGATTTGTCCAAAACAGAAATAGATATTAAATTCCGTCTAATAGACAATGCAACAAAAGTCTCAATCAAATCCAAATGAAAACCGGTCTTTAATAATAATCTAAAAGTCCCTATAGCCTCTACTGCAACTTTATTGCCATCGCCCACATAGATGAATCTTTCAGCATCACTTGGCAGACTGCTCCACGGGCAACCCTACATGGACATACTAATGTGAGTAGTAGCACCAGAATCTACCCACCAAGTATCCTTAGGTATCAAAACTAAATTAATTTCAGAACAAACAAAAATGAGAAAATTACCCTTCATTTCATGCCATGCGGCATACTTGGAACACTCTTGGTGCTTTCTCTCTCCGCAATGAAACTCCAAATCATTTCATGTACGGATCTTTTGATTATCACGAGGCACATTCGATTAGATCGGCCCCATTTTTCTATTTTAGTTTATTTTGGGTTCTTAGCAATTGTTGTGGGACACTCTTACCTTAGGGATAAGTCTAAGTCCTACATCCAATAATGATCTCAACACATTCTTTCAAAGACTTGAAGTTCATCTCACTCACCATAGAGATAGAGTTCATCTGTGCAATAAAATTTGGAGTAGTAGCAGCGACAACTGGGTCGATTGAAAAGAACAACAAGCATACAACCTTAGTAGGTATGTCAAATATACATGCACAATATTGTTTATATGCAAATTAAATAAGACCTGAACAAGATACCAAGAACACCATCAATTCTCAATCTTTGATTGCAAAAATTAACGGTAAGTGGTACTCTCATGCAATGATCAAATATTAGTAATAAGTCTTATCAGTTAATGGACATCTTTGACATCAATCATCAACCACATGGATAAACTTAATAATTACTACATATTTACCATCACATGTATGCAATTATTCGGCCAAACCGTGTTTTCCTTTTGGCCGACCATAACAGTTCGCATGAATAATTACACACTACATCTTTTGTGATTTTGATTTAATCAAATTTACACAATATATGTTACTTTTGCAACTTATTATTTCAACCCACTAAATCAAAATTACTAGACATTTTTAATTTAATAAATTAAATGGGAAGACCTTACAATTTACACAACCATTACCCACAAATGTAATGCCAAAATTGTATGTTTATATGATCGCTTAATAATCAAATGATTATCAAAGTATCCTAATTATGCAAGAAAATATTCGCATAATTAAGTCTGAAAAATTGAACACATAATTGTGTTTATGTCATGTACATACTGGTATAATAAATCGGTTGTACTCGAAGGGTGTTATAAAATTCAAAATTAAATTAACACTCATAAAAAAATTTCTTAATAAAATAAAATTAGTATTTAAATTTTCCTCACAATTAAAAAAAATTAAGTTGGATCCATAAAATAAAAATTGATATAGTTAAACATTATCAATTCAACAAATAGTAACCAAATGAGATTTTCCCAAATCTCATTTGGTTACAGATAGTAATAACTAAATGTATCCAAAAACAACCAAATCAACCTTTTACACCAAATTCACAATGATACATGTATATATAACTCATATTATAACAACCTCAACACTTTTGAGATATTACCATAAATTAAGTCCAAAGAGGGGTTAAGGGAAACTCCATTTGGCTTAAATACAAACGCACACAAAACACAGAATACAAAACATAATCAATAAGAAAAAAATAGGATTAACATTCCAAAACTCTTGGTGCTGATGAGAGGAAAAGGGAACCTTCATTATCCTGGTGACTAAAAACCACCTTACGGTAAACAATTTTCTCCCCTTACGATAACAATAAAAACTTGAACAATATATTCAATAAAAATCACATAATAATATATCACTTGAATTAATAATTTAATCATAACCTAAACTCTGAAATCATTTGTTAGAATTAGATTAATAACGATTAATCAAAATATACATGCTCAATAAATTATAATATATAATTTAGACGCAGAAATCAAGCATGTATAAAATTAAAGAATCGATAAATTGATTTTACAATACCTGGATCAACCTCCTTATGCCCCGAATTCTTTTCAGATGGGGAGAAAAGATAATTTGTTTGTGTACGGTATATTGGGGACCATAGCCTATATATATATATATATATATATATATATATATATATATATATAGAGTTCATCTCCTATGAGAATATTATTTTTATGTGAGAACATGAGAATGAATCTGAATCACTTTAAAATAAATGGTGGAGATAATGTGTGGTTTTTGTTTTTCTCTCTCATTAATTATTAAAATAAATGATGGAGGAGAGAGAAAAAAACTGACATATAATCTTCACCATTTATTTTAGAATCTAATGGTTCATATTCATTCTCATGTTCTAACAATATTCATTCCCTATATATATATATATATATAGTGTGTGATGACCAATTAGTGTTCTCATTATTCTCAAATGTATCATCCTGACATCCACTCATATTTGAGATCATACCAAATTATTTAATTAATTAATTAATTAAATAATTTTCAAATAAAATCTAAATAGGATTTTAACATTATTTGATCACATAATTATTTAAAGTACTTTATTTGATAAAATAGTTAATATAATTAAATTAATATATTTAGTCACATAATTATTGGGATATTAATATATATATATATATATATATATATATATATATATATATAAAAGCCGCGAGTGCAAGGCGTTGTCAAGTACAGTATGTTTCTATATGTATATTATTTTATTTAGAAAAAATGTTGATCGAAACAATTGGTGGAAGAAGACAGTTTAACATAAGAGATATTGAATCAGTCATGAATTGTTTATGACTTTACGTAAGCAACAAAAGTATGGCATGTGACGAACAACGAGAGTCAATAATTGTTTTTTTAGAGAGGCAACAAAAGTAGGCATGGACAGAAAACTAAAATTTGGCTCAACTCCCATAAACAACGTCAAAAACCGAATTGGGTCTGTTTCAAACAGGAAGACATTTTTTAAGACCTAAAGTTCATCCTCAGGATGATTACAACAGTTCGGTTCAAATGGTCATACTGAATTTGCAGAAAAATGAATTAACCATCCAAAATAATTAAACTATTAAAAATAATGTAATATTAGTACAAAATTCAAACAGCGATATGACAAGGCATAGACGTAGCACTGCTATAGACAATATTATTAATACTCGCAATTTGTCACCTTCAATGCTGGAAATAGATATAACACTACCACAAGCAGAAATATTTTCTTGTTAGTATTTATTTTCTTTTCTTTCCATCTCCTTCTTTCTGTTATATATCTCAAAAGCATTAACTAAGAGCATAATCATCGGTGCTCAAATGACATTGCTACACAGTTTTCAAAGTAACGATAAGAAGATAGATATAATTTACTTTTCAATGCGGTTTCTAATTGAGTAATGTATTCAAACTAAACAACGTTCTTTATTCATTTTGATTCATTTGTTTATTATCTTTATTTCAAAATTGTAAAAATTAAGAGTACATTGTTAGGTATAATGGGATCCATTGTAGAATTTTTGAAGAGTTGTGCAGATATTTGAAAAATATAGTTAAATTGTTTAGAAAATATAATAGTGTAATATAATATAAAAATTTGAGTAGATTCTATTTAAAGAACTTTAATGGATATGATGGATGTGGGTGCCCCTTTTATTTTCTAATGAATGGTTTTTATACCTCTCTCTTCTCAAACTCACAATAATTTCTATTACTCATCAATTTCAAATGCGCAAAGGTTAAAGTCATCCTTTCAATTTCAAATGTGTAACTTCATTTGTAGTATTAGTAAACTCATTGTTTATTCTTGTTATTAATTTCATCAACAAAATAAGAGCATATTTGGATGTAGTAATGAAAATTTTTAAGAAATTCAAAATTTTAAGCAATTCAAATGATTTATTGTATAAAGTGGATGGAGTATTAAAATGATTCATTGTTAAATTTTTTAGTCATTTTCATAAATTAAAAAAAAAATAGGCCAAATTTAAAATATGAAAAATATGGACCAATTTGCAAATTTTGAAAATTTGAAAAGACCAATTTGTAAAATTTAAAATTATTAGGGACTTATTTACAATTTTTAAAAAATTTTGAGGATAAATTTGAAATTTTCATAAAATATGAGGACCATCTTACAAATTTTAAAAAATTAATAATAAACAATTTAACATTCACATTATATAAAAAAGGAAAGCACCGGAAACAAAAACCCGTGTATCAATATAGGCTTCTCAGGCTGGTAAAGGACACAACTTTGGAGACATCACATCATCATTCTTTTTCACGGAATTTCCTGATTCATTCGAAGTTAAGGAGATGGCAGAGATTTTCAAAGAATATGGATTGCTAACGGAGGTTTTCATATCTGGGAAGAGAGATCGTATGGCAGAAGATACGGTTTTGCAAGATTCGGACAGGTAGAAAATGAAAGGATATTGGCTGTGAAGCTGGATAATATTATGATAAAAGGGAAAAAAAACTATTCGCGAACATACCAAGATTTTAAAGAAAGGGAGATGAGAGACTGAACATAATGACATCTAAGTTGCAGGGGGTGGAAAATCTTAATAACATAAATCACAGCACGGAAGGAAATTTCAGGAGTGAGGTAAGGTCGTATGCTCAAGTGGTGAATCCCAATACGGGACAAAGGAGGGGTAAAGGAAAAGAATTAGGTTGGAATGAAGTAAAGTTAACTGAGAAGCCGTTTTTCGCGCATTTACATTTCAAGGTTACAGATGACGAATTATTAAGTTTTGAAAATGCATATGTTGGTGTGGTGCAAAAATCCAGGTCTACCTATGGAATTCAAGACGTATTGAACTCAGAGGGATTGTTCAGCATTAAAGCCATGCCCATGGGTGCGAATCTTTGCCTGCTTGAGGATAACGAACCAGGAGCAGTGAGGGAACTAGTACAAGACAATTAAGCTTGGTTTCAACAATACTTTGAGGACATTCATCCTTAGTCCTCGTCTGACAATGATGGTGAAAGACTAACCTGGATGAAATGTTTTGGACTCCCTTGTCACGCTTGGGGGGGAGCGTTTCTTTAGATTTATTTCAGGGTGTGTTGGTTTGTATGTTTGTTGTGACGACAAAACAGAAAATCAAGTTAATTTGGACATGGTGAGATTTTTGATCAAGACGAAATTCTCCATCAACTTGAACCAAGTATTAAACATTGATATTAACGGATCGATTTATAGACTGAAATTGGTGGAAGACTTTCATGGTCCTAAGAGGATCGTAGTTAGGAAGAAAACTGGGAAGGTGAGTGAATTAGAGATTTCAGCGACGGGGGATGAAGGTGGCACGCAGGAAAGTCAACAAGAAGAAGAAGGTAAAGAGGTTGTGTATTGGAAGAAGAAAAGTAAGCACAAAGATGTTAGGGACAGACCTACGACACCAGTAGAGGCCTATGAAGCACCGACACCTCTGAAAAATGGCGTGTCCGTGTCCGTGTCGGGCGCCGACACCTTCACTGACACTTGTAATTACCTTTAATTTATTTATTTTTTAAATTTTTATCGATATTGCCGTGTCGGTGTCGGTGTCGTATTTGAGGTGTCCGTGCTTCATAAGTAGAGGCTGCTATTGCAGACAAAAGAAATATGATTCCACAGATTGGGGGTGGGGGAGCAGGTATGTGGCAAATGTTGTGATGGTGATATGGTAGGTAAAAAGGGATTATATGGAGGGTCTGAGGTGGCAGTATATGGGGTAAACCACAATACAAGCTATAACTCTCCTAGGGCAACTAGCAATGAGGTGTACGTGGAGACTTTTGACAATCCGGTTGGATCGTTAATGTTGGTGGAACCAGTTGTTGGGGAGTTGGACCCAAATCCAATTCTTGTTTCTGCGATTGGCCCAAATGAGATTGCTGATGATCTAACATCCCCTATAAAGTTTGGGCCTTTAGGAGCGATGGCTGGCCCATCAAGTAAAAAAAGTAAAAAAATGTCAAAGAAGAAATTGGTCTCTGATATCTATACGTCAATTCAGATTCCCTATTCACCTTCATACTATTTTACTCTGATCCATCAACAAGGCTTGAACAAAGAAAGGAAGCTGGACCCAGAGGAATTGTTTAAAGGAATTCACAAAAGTGCGCATGTGGAAGATGAATCTTCTTGTTTCTCTAGTGGATCAATCCTATGTTGTGACTCGATTACTGATACTGATTTTAATCAAGGCAATACTAGAGTGCGAAAAACAATGGAGGACGTTCCTAGCAAGGTGTGGCAATCAATAAAGGAACTGGGTATAGAAGGTGACGAAGACGACGAGGTATTTGAGAGTATAATTAGGGGTTTGGAGAATCAAGATAGGAATGCATATGAGAGCAAGAAGGGGAAAAAAGTTAGGGTTTCATGAATTTGGTTTCATATAATGTGCGTGGGTGTGGGTCCTCGTTCAAGCGAAGGAGAATGCATAAAAATTTTGTTACAGGCAATGCAAAGGTAGTGTTTATTCAAGAAACAAAATTTTAAAAGGTAGGGGTGGAAGTAATTCAAAGCATTTGGGGCAACGGTGAATTTGAATGGTCAGCATCTGGGCAAGTGGAAATTCTTGTGGTATTCTGACGGTTTGGAATAAATCTGTATTTCAAAGTGAGTTTAGCTTCAGAGGGGTTGGCTACTTGGGAATTGCAGGTAAGTGTAAAGATATTAACATTTATATGATTAATGTATATTCTTCTTGTATCTTGGTTGAGAAAAGAAGACTGTGTTCGGATTTGATTGAGTTGAAAAGAAAGTTTCCTTTGGGAGAATGGGTAGTGGCAGGTGATTTTAATGTTATTAAAAGTGGAGAAGAAAGGAAGGGGAATGGTGCAACAAGACTTGCGGAAATAGATGAATTCTCAACTTTTATTGAAGACATGGAACTTATAGATGTACCTCTAGTTGGAAACAAGTTCACTTGGTATGCGTCTTCAGGAGGGTGCAAGAGTAGGTTGGATAGAATCCTTCTATCTGAGGAGTTGGATGCAAAATGGGGGTTGTTGCTCAGCAGGCAGGTTTGCGTGACATTTCAGACCACTTATCAATTTGGTTGAAATGCAATTTGGCCAACTGGGGTCTAAAATCTTTCAAGATTTCAGTTGCTGGTATGAGCATCCGAACTTTATGGAGTTTGTAAAACAATTATGGAATTCGTTTGAGGTTGTGGGCAGCCCATCTCATATTGTGGTGGAAAAGTTTAAAGCTCTTAGGAATAAATTAAGATGGTGGAATAAACGTATATTTGGGTGTGTTGATTTAAATATTGAAGAAGGAGTGGAAGAGCTCAATAAGATGGAGAGTGACATGGATTTCATTGAAGGTGAAATTTTGGAAGAAGTGTTGATGAAAAGATGTGAAGCCCAAGGGAAGTTATGGTTTAATATGAAACTTAAGGAAAGTTTGATAAAGCAAAAAGCAAAGACAAAATGGGTGAAAGAAGGTGATTTAAATACCAGATATTTCCATGCTATGTTCAAGTCAAGATGTAGGCGTAATAACATAGTGATGATAAAACATGGGGGAGCAGTTCTGGAAGAGGTGGAATCGATAAAAAACAGTATTCGAGATTTCTTTTCAGATAAATTCCAATCAGTTGCAGGGGTCCCTTTGTGCTTGGATATGTCTATGCTGCCAAAGCTTAGTGATGAAGACAATGCCATGCTCACGGCAGCATTCTCAGTAGAAGATATATTGGAAGCTTTAAATGATTGTGTGGGGGAGAAGAGTCCTGGACCTGATGGTTTCGATTTTGTGTTTCTCAAACGGTGTTGGGAGGTTGTTGGTCAGGAGGTTTTCAATGATGTACAACATTTCCACAAGACTGTTTTTCCACCCAAGGAACTTGTGTCATCTTTTATAGCTTTAATAGCAAAGGTGGATAACCCTCAGAAGTTGCAGGAGTTTTGCCCCATATGTTTACTAGGCAATGTGCATAAACTGATTTCAAAAATCATGGCTACACGACTTAGTAAAGTTATTGGTAAACTGATATCTTCAACACAAAAAGCTTTTATTCTAGGACGACAGTTGATAGATGGGGTTCTGATGCTAAACGAAGTCTTAGACTTGGCTAAAAGAGAGAATAAGAGATGCTTAGTTTTTAAAGTAGACCTTGCACAGACTTAGGACTCGGTAGATTGGAAGTTTCTTGAGGACATATTGGAGCATATCAATTTTTCTACTAAATGGAGAAGCTGGATTCGAGGAGGAGTGTTTAAAAGTTTTATGTCTGTATTGGTGAATGGAGGCTCTAGACATGATTTTGAGGTAATAAGGGATCTTAGACAAGGGGACCATTTGTCCCCTTTCTTGTATGCTTTAGTGGCTGAAGCTTTGGCGTTGTTGGTCAGAGTTGCAAATCAAAAGAAGTTGTTCAACAGTTTTCGTTTTGGTAATGATGATGCTATCTCTTTGATACAATATGCAGATGATACTGTGCTCATCAGTGATGGAGATTGGGCTGATCTTTGGGGCATCAAAAGCATTTTGCATGGATTCAAACTCATATCGGGTTTGAAGATTAATTTTTGCAAAAACTATTTATTTGGAGTTGGCATAGAGGTGCAGTATATGGATGCAGCTGCGAATTTTTTAGCATGTAATCAAGGTACTTTACCATTTCCTTTTCTAGGCATTCCTGTTGGTGGCAGACATAGAAGTTTACATTTTTGGAACCCTGTTGTGAACAACTTTAAAGCTAAATTATCAAGTTGGAGGGGTGGATTATTATCGTTCGGAGGAAGACTTACACTGCTAAATTATGTGATTACGAATATGCATATCCATATCTTTTCCATCTATAAAGTTCCGTCAACGGTTGCTTTGAAACTGATCTCGTTACAGAGGGAGTTTCTTTGGTCCGGTGATGGCGATAAGTCAAAAATTGCTTGGATAAGTTGGGAGAGATTATGTAGACCTAAAGGTAACTGTGGTTTGGGGATAAAGGATATTGTGAGCTTTAATAAAGCATTGTTGTATAAGTGGTTATGGAGATGTATCATGCTTCCGTCGGCTTCGTGGGCCTCGTTGTTATGCGCAAGGTATGGTAACATTCAACACCGTATTTTACTGAAAACTGCAGCAGGATCAGTGGCAACAGAATCCCAATGGTGGCGTGATTTAATGAAGCTTGGGGTGTCTACTGTGCCTGGCAACTTTCTGGATCACATTTCATGTCGTATTGGTAACAGTTCTAGCATTTCATTCTGGCACGCGAGTTGGCTTGGTCATATGCCGTTACGGGATGCGTTTCCTCATCTGTTCCAGATTTCTGTCATGAAACTGGCTTCTGTGGTAGAAATGGGGTTGTGGAGGGAGGCTGTCTGGGAATGGAAATTGGGTGTTGAGAGTGGTGAACTGCAAGGCAATTTGTTGGATGAGATTCAGGATATTATGGTTTTACTCGCGCAAGTCCAACTGGTTAGGAATTCTGCAGATACATTTGTTTGGAAAGCTGACACTTCAAAGACATTTACATTAGGTTCATGTTATCGGTCCTTGCAAAAATCAGGTGACTCCATGGAGCTCGAGATTATTCTCAAGACCGCGTTAGATTTGATTTGGAAAACAAAGATTCCTCTCAAGGCAAGAACTTTTGCTTGGAGATTATTACACGATCGGCTTCCAACTAGATCAAACCTTACTGCCAGGGGATTAATCTCAAATGCTCATGAGATTGTCTGCGTACTATGCTTTATGGAGTTGGAGGACTGCAATCATTTATTCTTCTCGTGTCCCCATTCGAAAGAGATTTGGAACAAGATTGCGGAATGGGTTAGAATTGGAATGCCTCAAGGTGAGAATGCTAGTGAACACTTGTTTTCTGACTTTTAAAGTTGGTAAACAATACATTTAAAGTGACGTCATGCTACATCTGGATTACGACTTGTTGGTCCATTTGGTGGTCTCGTAATCAAATTATATTCAATGATGCCATTGGGAACATTCCCGACATTGTGCATAGGTCGATACATGTGTCTTAGTGGTGGTTAGATTTAATTTGGGGTCTCATCATTTAATAGATGTTCTTATTACGATTGGTTTAAAGCTCCGACTGGTTTTTTGTAGGGTGAGTTGTTAAGTCGGTTTGATTTCTTTGTCGTAGGATTTTTATGTATTTGGGTTAGAGTCCCCCCTTGGACTCTCATTATAAATATATCATTGCTTATAAAAAAAAATTATATAAAGTGAATGTCCAATTTCAAGTTATTTACTCCATTCTCCAAGCATCGTTACAAATATATCTACCAAGTTTCTCATAAATCCTTTGTCCCCTGATAGACAAGACCTCTCCAGGTTTAATTTAGGTCCACTAGTCCCAATATCAACAAAACTTACAAGATTAATTTTATTTCTAAAAGCAGTACATTTTCTAACAGAATCTTGAACTCCTCCTTTCTTCTCTCTCCTATTAGTTATTTCATTAAAATCTCCGGCTAGCATCCACGGTTCACTAACATCCTTGCAATATTTTGTAACTCTTCCCACAATAGACTTCTATTAGCTTTATTTGGGCTAGCATAAATCGTTGTAAACAGTGAATTCATGCCATGTTGATCCTTGACTTGTAGATGAATGAATTGATGTTTTTTCCTACATATACTAATTGTCAGGTAGCTCTTGTTCAAGGAAATTATAATACCTCCAAAAAAAAACTTGGTTCTCTAATCTCCATAGCAATAGTATCCTCAAAGCCCAACAACTTGAAAGACTTTTTGAGTTTAGACTGACACACCTAGTTTCGACCACTACAAACATAGTAGACTTATACATATCAACATATTGCTTATTATATTTGTAGAAGGCTTTACTAGCCACTCCTCTACAATATCACGCAATTATAATATTTTTTGAACTAATCATCAGAAAGCAAAGAAGTGAAAAGAAAAATCCCCACCATATCACCATTCACGGGAAGCTCCCAACCAGAGTTTCCGGAACCACCTTCATCCCTCTAATCGAGTCAAGTGAATTAGTTTGAACTGTGGCTCTACCATTTCTTTTCTTAATGTGCAATCATCCACCTTTATACTACCTTCAATACCCTTATTAATAGAAGAAAGTTGTATTCTCAACTTGTCTGGTGGTCTGGTGCAATTAGACATTTTACTAACTACTGAGGTTCCATTTTGAAGCACCTCATTCATTTATTTTGCAATATTAACTTTCTTATTAAACTTGTTCTTACTTGGTTGGCCCTATCTGATTATACTTCTTTTTTATTTTCCTACTATACCCTCAATTTCTCTTTTATTTCCACCATTACTTTTCCCTTTGAACACGTTAGATCTACGTGCTGCCAATCTCAAAATTTTGCTGCTTTTACGTTGATCACCTTTTTCCCTTGTTCTGCGCTCCGTCGCCAGTCCATTAATACCAATCATTTCCTGATCAATATTCTCATCATTATTCTTAATCATTTTCTCTTTAATGTCCAATCTTTTCAAGGAGGTTACCATCTTTTCATTCAAACTTCCACCACTCTCTCCTCATTAATTTCTACCATTATTCCTACATAATTTCTTGCATTATTATCTATATTAATGCCATGATTATCATTGATGAACGTAATACTTTATGGGATCTTCTTGTTAAGGGACAATAATATCGACCCATTCGATGTTTTATCGTCGTCATTAACCCTCGCTGCTATTGTGTTTCCCTGGCCATCTAGAACTCGACATCCTCTTTGATGCTTTTACACGACTCTCCAAGGGCAGTCACCCTTCTCTTCATTATCATTGATATGTTTAGTTGATGATGTTCCTTCGCCTACCTTATAGGTTTTTCCTATTTCATTAACAACCTCCTTGCCTCTCACTGTAATCGGACACCTTTCCTTGTAATGGCCAAATGGCCAATGAAGGTGCGAAAAAGACAAGAAGGGGTTTGAATTGTGTTGCCTTTTTCTCCTTTTTCTTTCTCTTCTGAACTCTGTTAACATATTCTGAGCACAAGATGCAGAGTCTGTATCAGATTCTGAGTTGTTTTCTTATGAATATCCTTATAAGATTTTGAACCAGAATCTGACTCAGAGTTATACAAATTTAGGAGAGGATTAACAGTACAAAGACTGAGAAAATAAAGAAGAGACACAATCAGTTATCCTGATTCCTCTCACAAATTGAGAGTAGTTAAGTCTTCATGCACTTCCAAGGAATTTTCACTATAACTAAATCTGATTATAAATGCTCAAGCACAAAACAAGAGACTTCCAATGCTCAAACCCTTAAGTAAAAGACTTCTATACTCAAGCACACAAGCAAGAGACTTCAAATGCTCAAGCCCTCAAGTAAGAGACTTTTATGCTCAAGAACACAAGCAATAAACTTCCAATGCTCAAACCCTCAAGTAAGAGACTTTAATGCTCAAACACTCAAGTAAGAGATTTATATGCTCAAGCACACAATCAAGAGACTTCTGACTTTATAACAAACTATTAAGAGACTGGGTACAGAATACACTTGATATACAATCAGAGGTGTAAATATCAATGTTTTAAAAACCGGAACGGAGATTGAACCGGTAAATCTTACGGTTTAAGGTTCAATTGGTTAAACCGGTTAAACCTACGGTCGACCGTTTATTAAATAAACTAATAATATGAAACTAAATTTCATAGATATGTCACACATTATTATATGTTCTCAACTTAATAAAATAAATATTTCAAAAATCCATTACAAATTTAATACAACAATATCAATAATATATAACATTAACATAATTCTACACTTCATTTCAACCATCATTTAAGAATATTTTGACCAAACTTAAGAATTACAACAAAATAAATTAAATTATTTCAAAGCAAGATTAAAATAATAGAATATAATAACTAAAATAAAGTTCAAATAATTAATAATACCTAAATTAAATAAGATAGAATATCAAAATATAAATAATACAATATACTTTATTAAACAACAAAAAATCGAATCTGAGTTGAACTACGACAAACAAGTCTTAATAGACAACAACAAACAATATTGACTTGAACGACAATCAATAGAGTTGGACATTGTGACTATGTTTGAAAGAGATGGCATAATGATGATGGAGTGTGCTATAATAGAGTGACAAAACTTAAAAGTTTGTATGGTTTAAAAAACACACGAAATTCGTTTTTGTGATTGGGGAATGTATGTTAAGTTTTGATATTAACATACTAAAATTAAAATTAAAAATAAAAAAATGATCAATTTGATGATTTTTTTTTGAACCGGACGGTTTTACAAAACCGGCTCCGGTTCTTTGGTTCGAATGGTTTTGGACGGTCCAATCCGGTTTTTCCGGTTTAACCACGGTTTTGACCCACTAGAGGTTTTGAAAGATTGACCCAACAGGATTTATCTCCGGGTCCCGGTCTAACCGGTTGAACCGGCCGGTTCGGTCCGGTTTTTAAAACATTGGTAAATATAATACAACTTAGAAAGACTGTAAGACTTAAGAACTTCTAGAATATACAATTTTTAATAAATTCTAAGTATAATTTGTGCAATCTTTTTGACATAGTAACTTCTCTTTTAATGTTAATGGTGTTGTCATAGTCAGTCACTTTCTTCAAGTTTTCTACTCCTTTTATATAGGGACAGAATAGAGTCGTTGAAGGACTTTTGCACGTCTTGGAGAAGCTCTGTGTTGATTAGACATGTGTCGCGGTGAAAATTAGATACCATAGTTATTTGTTAACTAGGATCACATTTTTTAATGTCACCACCGTCTTCAATTTTATCCAAGGGAAGGGAGAAAGACCGAATACCCACAATGCAATGCAAATGCACTAAGATTCTAAGTTCGGGGGTTAGTTATACCTAGGGAAGGTGTTAGCATCCTAGATATCTGTAGTACTCTACAGGAACCTCTTGATTTATTTTATGTTATTTGTTATCTGTTTTGCTAAGGGTTTAAGGGTAGGTGATTCATTATTTTTAATCCTAAGTGTGCTCGACAAGATATCGCGTCTTGTGCCTACATATCCTGTCAGGAGGGAATCAGAGCACTTGTAGTTCCTTATTAAGGATACTAAATTTGTTTAAAGGTTTAGGAGAAAAGATGAGTCATCATCTTAAGAAAACCACCACAGTTTTTGAAAATTGTTTGGATTTTGTGGGGTATGGGATTGTATGTCCCTTCTTTGAGATGATTAACATATAATTCTCTTGTGTGGAAAATTAGGTGGGCTAAAGTTTGATTAAATAATCAAAATTAAGGGGGGACTAACCTAGGAAATCTATCTTAAGTTATCTAATAGTCTTAACTTAAGGGTGTCGATTATGAAATGCAAATGATATGCACCATGCACAATAACATGGTTATCATGCATGGGATTTTCCCTTGGATATTTTTATGCGATTAAATTATTGTTATTTAGGCGAGGGTGCTAGCAAAGTGATGCTAGACTTGTGTCTTGTGACCGGTAGGTTGAATGCGATGCCCGAAGACGATCGACTTATATGGGTAGAAAATGGGCTCGACGTTGGATCGAGAGTTTTTAATATTTTGAATGGTTTGAGACAGAAATAAAAACAAGAAGCAAGAGTAAACATACAAAGACATGATATCAGGATAAGATAAACAAGCAAGCGTTTCACTCGGGCGCGAGAGATTTCTAATCGGGGAACGATTTATTAAAAAAGCTTGATTTTAGACTTATTTTATTTTAGAGTTATTTTTAAATTGAAAAAAGGTTAAAGATTAATTTAAAAGATTATCTTAGTATTAGAGTTTATTAAAAGAAAAAGTTATTAAGAGTTTATTAATAAAAAAAGGGTTAATTTTAGTGTTAAATGAATAATAATTTTGATTATAAAAGATTTACTAAAAGGGTTTTATTTTTATACAAAAAGGTTAATCTTAATGTTAGAAGGTTTATTATTGTGAGGATTAACATGTTAAAGATTATTTTAATTATTATTTTTAGTCTTAACGTTATAAGAAATTTTCTTATATAAAGGGTTAATTATCTTCAAAGTTTTATTATCATCTTAATTTTAAAGTTATACTAACAAAGAAAAGTTTCCTCTTATTAGTTAGAAAAGATTTGGTTTTGATATTTTAATAAATAAAGTTTATTAAAGGGTTTTTGAAATGAAAGGTTTTTTAATTCAAAAGTTCAATTAATAGAATTCTAGACCATATTATATTAAAAGGGATATTTGGAAAATCAAAAGAAATTATATTTTAAAAACCACGTACATTTTAAGAGAGGATTGGCTAAATCTTTTTTTAGTTATTTCAAAAAAGAATATAAGTTTATCTAAAAAAGAAGTTACTTAAAAAATATTATTAAATTAAAAGCGAAGGTACTTGGTGCGCGAAGGGAGTGGGGGTCCATCGCGGACCCTCAGATCTTAACCGTACGATTACAAGCATGGCATAATATAACGCTCACGATGGGGGGTGCACGATAACGGCGTGTGTGTGAGTGTACATGATGAAAACGACAAACAAAAAGACAAACATACGAATTCTACTCTCTCATTCTCTCATCTATCTCTCTCGCCCATCTCTCTGATCCTCTCTCGATCCTCACTCGCCAAATCAAACGAAAAGCAACAATGAACCCTAGCCCCCAACAATCCCAACCCCAATCAACTATAATTCAGATATTACAATTACAACAAATTAGTGTAAAGCGAGAAGAAGAAAAAATGGCCTCCGGAGATGGAATGTGGGGAGAAATATTCGAGACCTTCAAGAAGCTTCGCTCACAGATAAGTCCTCATCTTCTTTCTCTGACCGTGTGTTTGTATTGTGGCATTCATGTTCTCTGAAGAGGTGTGAACTTTGTGGATATGTCCTTCTGTATATGGTCTTTGGGATTTTTTTGTGAGGTTTATGATGCTGATGAATTTTCTGTTTTCAATTCGTGTATCCGTTTGTGTGAGTACTTCGATGAATGGTTGTGTAAGTCTGATATGGTGAGTGGTTGGTGTTAATATTTTTGATGTTTGGTTGCTGTATGTAATGTTCTCTCTTTGTGTATGCGTGTGAATTTTCAGGTGTGATGGTAATTTCTGTTTCAATTGTTGGGATATTTTTTGATCGGTTCTGATGTCTGCTCCCATATACCTTGTTTTCTATCCCTTTTATAGCCCTCAATGTAAACTTTCAAATTGATACGTGATAAACAACCTTTCCATTTTCGTAGGAACATGTCTGAACCGGTTTTGGAAACCGTTTGATGGTTGTTTTTGGCAAAAAAGATCAGATGGCTGATTTTGTGATGAACTCATATCAATGTATTTCCTTTTTCATTTGATCCTGATTGGGACATGTCTTTGTGGTTATTGATGATGACTGTCTGATTATACTTGGAAATAATTTGAATCTTTCTTTGCCGCTTGAATACTGTGGAAATCTCAATATTCGGAAAGAAATACGGCTGATGAAATTTCTCCTTTTGGCTCAGACCCTAATCAAAACGTGTGCAGACACTTTTCTCGAGTGGGTCCCTTTGATGCTTGGTCACGTTTGAGATTTGTTGGAGAAACTTTCTTCTTTCGTTTGGTTTACTTCCATGTAAATAAGTCTAATGATACCAGTTCTTTCCTTGGGTGTTGATACCAAATCAAAGGTTTCCAAAGGGCTGAATATGATGATTCCATCACAAAACGGCACCGCCACATCGCTGGTAAGCTCTGTGCAGTGTTCATTCTAAGTTCTGTAAGCCTTTGTGTTATAGATATTCAGTTTCTGCTTTGTTCGACAAGTTTCCGTTATTCATGTTGATGATTGCAAATGATGACTTGCCGTTGTTTTGCTGATGATTTTGATTGTGTCTGATGATGGTTTTTTGAATGCAGGTTTCAATTTGTGTCATGGAACAAAATTTACCGTCGTCTTTGACATGATAAACAAGGCACATGGAATTAATGATAAAAAAACTCATGGAGCATTCTTCTGGTCTGAAGTGGCAGTTTCAGCAATAGTTATGTGGTTAGAAGAGGGCACTGATGGTTCCAAAGTACACGGATCTGCATTCATCCACGGATGTAGCAGGCATTGACCAGCTGTAGGTCGTTTCTCCGGAACAAAGTCAGGTATGGAAACCAAAATAAACATTCATGTCACTTGCACCTTGTTTCGGTTGCCAAATGTTACGAACGAATCCGTCGGCCGAAATGCCACTAAATCATTACTCTGAAATATCCTCACAGGTGCAGTAGGTATATCAACAGCCGGTGATTTCTTCATGTGTATGGGAATGTGATGAAGGAGGCTTCACGACTTGGTTTTGGTTTACTTGTAGCTGTTGTCCTTTGCGTATCAATTCATTGGCTTGTTTTGTTTTCTGCACTTTAATTCATGATTACTAATTTATGCCTCTTCAATTTTGAATACTGCTCTCTTTTCTTTGCAACTTCATGTAGAGCAATCCTCTCCTGGTCGCTCTCGGATACTTGAAAGCAAGATCGAGTGCTACTTTATCGCATAATTGTTCCCAAGGCCAACACTAGCGAACAAACCTCCACGGTAAGAGTACTCATTGAATTGAATGATTTTGGATTGAAAATGATGTTGGTAAAATGTGAACATGACAAATGGTTGATATTGATTGATGTTTTCTTTATGATACCACTCCAGTATTTCTTATTTTTGAATTGGAGCAAAACTTAAGCTTGACTAATAGTTTTGATGCCTTTGTTTTCTCCTTCCGTTGTCTCTTAGCTTGTGAAGAAATACTCATTTAAGAGGTACTAAATGGACTAGAGAATCAATGTAGTCAAGGAGTCCTGACTCTTTTGCTAGCAGCACAAATAGAGCCGTCTCTAGATTTGGATTCTGCGTCAATTTTGACAGTCCCATGAGTCGACATATTAGCTCGAACACCATTAGGTTCAGCAGGTAGGTCAATTTTCTCGTGGATCTACTTTGGTGGAGGAAACTTGCCTTGGGACACTGGGTCCAGTAGCTGTGAACTTGTTAGTTAAATCCGAATATGGATTCGAACCGGGCGTGTAACTCTTGTTACCGACATTATTAATCTTCTCTATGCATTCTAGACTATCCTTGAATATCCTGAAATGCTTTTCCAATCTTGAACTATTTGCGTATGTCATCCCATGCTTCATCATTTTTATCAATTCTGATACTTGTGATACCTAATTGAAAATTTCATGCCGTTTCCGCTTCCATTTTCGAATATTTGATCCATATAATTCTGAACACGCTTGATGGTGTTGCAACTTGAAAACTTGCCGTGAATATTCTCTTGTGTTATACTACCATTACCAGCTTGAATTAGTGCATTTACCATATCGAACCGCGGTTGTCCTGTACAACTTTTAGCATGTATAGCCTAGCTATAACAGTGCGATTTACACCATTAATAATAACCTGTAGCATTACAATCATGCAGGAAAATGGTTTGAGAAAATTAGCAGAGACACTATGCTTGAAGCAGTGATAATGGAAAACGCTTTACAGCCTTCGTGTCGACATCGTTTTGGGTGATTTATTGGGGTATGTGAGTATTCGGTGCAGGGAAACATAAGAGGTGGCGAGAGTCAAAACTTCATAAAACTTGCTTCACATTCTCATTTCAAGGAATTTTCATAAGGTGTATTTGCTAGGGATGTAACAGAATAGTTTCAATTTTGTGACCTGTAGCGATCATCCTGTTACTTCATGGAGGAGTACGGACTAGCCTCATTATGTACCTTCATCTTCATGAATTGTTTTGTAACTAAACCTCTGTGAATTATAAATGTGTAATACTTTTTAGACTTTATCCAATCTTGTAAACTTTTCCTTTATATGAACTTGTGGAGGTGGGCTCTAAAACAAATGATCCGATACAATAAAAATCCTCACATTTTGTGCCACATGAAAAGATGCCCACATGTAATGTAATCACTAGGTATACGTCCTTGAGAGAACAAACCAGAAGGTGTAAGCCAACGTGAGGTGTCCATCACACCAATGCCAGACAGGCAGATTGAAACACCAAGGCCAAATTTAGCACCAAACATGAGCCAAGAAATGATTTCACCTCATGCGAATCACCAACCAAAACGCCCAAAATTATCCGAAATGTATGAAAATCAAAAGTGAGTAGAATAAATGGTTATTGAGAGGTAGAGTTTTCTTGATATAGTTTGAATTCATTCTTGTAGTTGTAACGTGAACTCTTTTGTGATTGAGTCTTGAAATTAACTGATGCACTTTGAATTCTTGAATTAAATTCCTTGAACATTGCAACTCGAACGGATCTAATCGTAGTTTGATCTTAAATCTTAAGAACAATGAATCTTCTTGCTCATGATGATCTGATCTCACTAATGATCATGTTTAACATCAATGGAAGGAAAACCCTAATGAAGCTTCTGAGGGAAACGACCTTACTCCTTGATAAGAATATGCTCACACCCTAGTTTCATGAAAGAACCAGTTGAGTCAATTTTAGAAAATTCAAACCAGTAGGAATCCCTAGGGACTTTGAATCAGAATGGTATTCCCTGAAAGGCTTGACTGTAAGAAACTGCACTTGAA
Source organism: Lathyrus tuberosus (assembly GCA_022829125.1). NCBI lineage: Eukaryota > Viridiplantae > Streptophyta > Magnoliopsida > Fabales > Fabaceae > Lathyrus > Lathyrus tuberosus. The sequence goes on along the minus strand of JALAZF010000414.1, from coordinate 544,030 downwards.
ATTACTACACCTGCACAAACTGGTTAGTCACAATAAACATTCATACAAAACACATGACCTAAAGATGCTATGTGAAAGGAAAAGGGATCTTAGGGTCAAAAATTAGGGTGCGACAGATGCCCCTATTTAAGTGTCTCCTATTCGGAGATATGGAGATTGAAATCTTCATCTCGACAAGATAGGAGGGACTTAAATACAAACATGCACAAATTTTTGGCCCTAAGATACCGCCAAATGCACATGATATGGTATGACAATGATATGAAATGCAAGACAAGGAAAGCAAGACAAAGATCCTGTGAGGGAATAATGTCACAGGGGACAACAGGTTGAAACGCAAAGAAAGAAATACTCGACAAGGACGACTAGCAAAGCAAGACTCCATGGGGAAAGATCTAACTCCACTGGGGGAAAGAGACTGCCAACTGATAATCACAAAGATATCTTAGGCAATGATGATGGTTCAAACAATAACTGGTAGCCTAAGTAAATATGTCCATTTGAAATAAAAGGGCGTGTATTACCTACTACCAAACAAATGGTAGCCTGAGCAAGGTAAACACAGAAGGAAAGATGACCTACTACCACCACGGTAGCCTAAGCTAGGCATCTGACCAAATATATACGGTATATTACCTACTATCAAACATATGATAGCCTGAGCAAAGATAATAACCAAAATAAGCTTCCAATGATCAAAATAACGGTTCAGGTTCTCCTTTGAATACCTTGTTTAGAAGGAGAGAAAAAATTGAGGAATCTACTGCCGAGGTTTTCTGGAAATCTACTGCCGAGAATAACCAGAGAATATAAAATGAGATACCTACTGCCGAGGTCTTCTGGAAATCTACTACCGAGAATAACCAGAGAATATAAAATGAGATACCTACTGTCGAGGTCTTCTGGAAATCTACTGCCGAGAATAACCAGGAAATATAAAATGAGATACCTGCTGCCGAGGTCTTCTGGAAATCTACTGCCGAGAATAACCAGGAAATATAAAATGATATACCTACTGCTGAGGTCTTCTGGAAATCTACTGCCGAGAATAACCAGGAAATATAAAATGAGATACCTACTGCCGAGGTCTTCTGGAAATCTACTGCCGAGAATAACCAGGAAAATAAACGAATGTTTGTCGAAGTTTAAAATAGACCAGGGAATCTACTGCCGAGATCCTGGAAGTTTCACCGGGGATCTTCAAAAGAGATGTGGGTCGGCTGACTTGTAAGATGTGTCTTCTCAAATAAAGAGAAAGATCAGCTGAATCTTCATCAAACTTCTCGAAGAGATGCCATTTGATGGAAGCCAATTGAATCGTGGACTCACTGGGGAGAATACCACTGTGAAGTAATATTGTTGTAGTCGAAAATTCGTTGAAGTAATAAAATTCTTGCAAAAAGGATTCTCAAATAAAGAGAAACGCCTGGAAGGTCTTCAATAACTTTCTCTGGAGAATAAGCTGATAATCTTGACAACTTCACCGGGGATAGACAAATTGTCTTGAGGAGACTGCCATTTGTCATCCAGATAGAAAACTGAGCTCAAATAAAGAGCTACCACATGTTGTCTGGGTGTAAATCCCTTGAAAATGTTGAAATAACTGCTGGAGAAATAATTTCCTGTCTTCCATAGAGATATCCAAATAAACTCTTCCTGGGGAGACACAATACAAAATAAATGCACGCTCAGTTTAGGTTCAACAACCGAGAGATTCAAAATTGTGGTTGTCAGGGACCAAAATTCCATTCAGGAAATAACTGAAGAGAAACGGTCAAGCAAGACTCCATCCAGTGAGGCATGAACTTAACTGGGGTTCATCTTTTCCAAAAATGGAAAATAAAACTAAAGCAACCATCTTCCACAAGGATCGAACGCAGTGGGGAATTAGAAAGGGTGCGCTATTTCTACCTAGGGCTGACGATTCTACTTGGAGGGAGCAGACAAAACCCTGATCACTTGGGGATAAACGTAACCAAAGTGAAAGAAACAAACAAACCCAAAATGCAAGATGCAAAAGATGCCAAATGCCATGAATCTACATGAAAGGATGCCATGCTATGCTTATGCTGATGCTTATGCTTACAAAACAACGACGAGAAGCAAACAGGAGACAAAACAAGCATCTCAATACGGATACTCGGCCAATCTTGGCAATATAAGAAGCATCACTGGGGATGAATGGAGAACAAAATATGGAACCATGTCCTGCTTCAAAGCTTCTCTGGGGAAAAGAGAACACTCCACTTGGGGAGGAACATCGTGATTTCACTTAGGATTATCAAGATGAACCTTGTGATTCCGTCGGGGATGAGAAAGACTCACTGGGAACAAATGAATCTCGTGATTGAAAATACTTCATGGGGATAAAATAAATATCCGTTGAGAACTGAAGTAATCTGAATAAGAGTTGTAGCTGGACAAAATGAACATCCACTTCCTTAGGGAAATTTTGATCATTCAGATGAAATCTCGAGGGGATGAAATAAACATCCGTCTTCACTGGTGAAGATTGAGATAGTCTAATGAGGAGTGAAATAAACACTCGCTTCGCTGGGGGAGGTCGAAACCAAAGAAGTTCACCGGGGATTGTCGTGATTACCTGGAGTGAAACTTATTGGGGAGTTGCCACATTACCTAGGATAGAAGCTCTTTGAGGTATGAGTGAATAAAGTCGTGAGACTGATGAATCTCTGTATTGATAACCTGCACAGTAGTCGCCATTTTGAACAACAATTGTTGTGGATGAGAAGCAATCTTCACTTCTCAAATGCCCCAGATCACTTGGTTTATAAGAAGAAGTCATCCCAAGAGGATTTTACAGAAAACTTGGCGTCCAACTGTCCCAATGTTTTCAAACTCTTGGAGAGATTGTCGAATCTCGACGTAACTGGCCCGGATAGACTGTTCTGTAACCGATTCTTCAAATTCTTTGAGAGATTTACCAAATCTCGACGTAACTGCCCCAGATTGACGGTGTTATGCCTAACTGAGTCTTAAAACTCTTTGAGAGATTTATCAAATCTCGACGTAACTGCCCCAGATTGACGGTATTCGGAGTCTTCAAACTTGCCCCTTGGGGTGAGTCAATGAAAGAAACAGCTGGGAAACAACTTGCCCCTGCTCACCAAAGTCTTCAGGTATCGTGCCCCTGGGTATAGTCCTCTCCTTGAAACGATACTAAATTTTAGCTCATCAATGCCACACGTATGCTAATTTCTACGATGTCAAGCAATGTTAGCAAGTAGAAAATGTTAATTCTGAAACAGATAATGCATCGTATGTTTATCTTGAAAATTTTATTAAAAGATATTTTCGTGATTGAATTACTGATTTTATAATGCCAACACAAATTTGAGCATAGCTCATAGGAGTCAGGAAACGATATCTCAATGAGTATGCTTTTGAAATAAACCTTGCTTCAATTAGGACTTTTAAGGGTTATATTATGGATTGGTTCACGGTTTAAGAAACAAAGGATATAAGGCTCAAAGTTTGTTTGTGCCCACCCAATCTTCGAGATATTTACTCCTTTTTTTATAATTACCCTGCCCCAGGTTAAGAGTGAGGTTTTTTGATTTGGAAGAAGAAAACTCCTACTTCAAAGGCTTAAAGAGGTTAACGAGGGTTCATCTCCTTATATCTCCGGTGTTTAGGGATTTTGAAATAATGCCTTATATCACTAGCAGAGTTTTATTCAAAAGCATACAACAAGAGATCTTGCGTTTGATTTCATCATCCTCCATTCAGTTCTCTGCCGAGGCAAGAGATTGGGCAGCATTGGCATTATAAAATAGCATTTTAAAAAAATGAGTGAAACGAATGGATTTCTTCATGACAAACATGTTTATTGCATTAATTATTCAAAATTAAACGAGTTCTTACACGCAAAACAAACGCACTAACAAACGTAGAAAATTAACATATGAAAATAGCAAATAAGCTTAAAATATGTGTATCAATCCACCATGTGCAAGGAGGGGATTGCTTCTTGTTCGAGTGAGAGATGGATCTCAACTTGGGGTTCGCACACTTCGAAAGACAAGACTCCCTTCTGAACCATCTCTTTCACTTTCTCCTTCAAGACATAACATTCCTCGATATCATGGTCGGGTGCCCCTTGATGGAAGGCACAGAAGGCATCAGCTTTGAAATAACTCCCATGGGTCACCGGGACGGATAGTGGAGTTTCCTTCTTGATTAAACCATATTGTAAGAGGGTATGGAACAGATTAGCGTAGAGCACAGGGATATCCAACAATTCACCACTTCGTTCAACTGGATGGTTGGCTGAGGAGGCAGAAAATCCATCCTGGCGTTGGGACATGGCCAACTCTTCGACCAAATCCATCAGGCTCCTCTTAGTAATCTTTAAGTCTGCAACTTCGTCGCGAAGTTCTTGCTTTTCATGCTCTTGAATGTCTATCAGATTCTTCATAGTAGTAGAAAAAGTTTCCATGTTGGCCTTTAGAGTGGCAATCTCCGCTCGGAGTGCTTGGTTTTCCTGTTCCAAATGATCCATCCCTTTTTTTTGCGACCGGATCGAGTATTGTATCGATGACTCAGCTTGTCTTATGAAAGGAGACACGGATAAGAACCTGGAATGCAAAGAAATGCGAATGCAAATGCAAAAGATGCGTATGATGCAGCGAGATTCATGGAACTCAGCTATTTATAATCATCATGGAACATCAAGAGACTCGATTTTAAAAAATCATTAAAATGGGTACGATAATCAATATCCGGAATATTAAAACAGATTTATTAATAACGCGTCGGTACACTTTCCAAGAGTCATAACAGAAAAGCTAAATAAAAGCTAGTAATAATGGATCTAAGGAGACTCTTCCAATGGTCTTCGTTTGACTTCTTCTTCCAATTAAGGACTAGAGTAACTTCTTTCCAAAATTTCTCCTTTTGTAGTCATATTAGCTCAAACATTTGCCGAAGATAGTAAATGGATTCTTGTCTTGAATAAGTAACTCCATTAGCTGAGAATATTCTTCAAGAGTTGTCACCAATAGTGATGGACTGGAGTAGAGTAGATAGTATTTCCTTATCAATAGGGGCTTCCCCGTATCTGGTCTTGAACCCTTCTTTATCCGTCAATAAGGTCTCCAATCCCCTTAGATCATCCAGGTTATGACTATTGTAAGTGTACTTCAACGTTTTTTTTCTTTAAAATTTTTTTTAGAGTCCATGGTATCCTTACGATGTTTATAAATAAGACTAAGTTCCATGAATCTTTATGATATGATACTTATGAATGCAGGGATGCAAACACACAAAGCACAAAGCACACACATAAAGAGTCCTAGGTTTGAAGGGTCACAGCATGGAGCCAAGGTCTACCCATCCCAATAGGTGTGTACTATGGTTTCAAATGTACCTGCCGAACGGGTTCTAAAAAGTTCCCAGAGTCTACAATCCATCTTTCGGATATTATCAATTTTCCAGATCACTTGGTAGTCAATAATATTCTTAAGAGAATCTCGTCTAAGTGTAGTATCGCGTAGCAACTATCGCAGAAATAGACTTCCGCATAGTCCCCGCACTACGCCCTAATAGGCCAAGTTGGGTTAAAGGTAACTACGGTCCCCAGTCCCGAGGGCCTTTAGATCGAAACCATATCGTCTTCACGAATGAACTCGTTGGACAAATATTTTATTCGAGAGGGCCTAGACAGAGTGGTGAAGTCTCAATTTACTTTTTCAGGAAACGACTCCCTCAAAGTATCATTGAAGTCTCACCGTTTTCCTATCTTAATTTCACTCTAGTCCGGGTGTAGGACTTTGTCTCACCACACTAAGTAATAACCCAAGCAAACATAACAGATAACAAATATATAACAAAACATAATTAATCAAGTTATGGGGAACCCTCTTATGAGTGTCCCCAGTGAAGTCGCCATTTCTGTCGCGGTGAAAATTGGATACCATAGTTATTTGTTAACTAGGATCACATTTTTTAATGTCACCACCGTCTTTAATTTTATCCAAGGGAAGGGAGAAAGACCGAATACCCACAATGCAATGCAAATGCACTAAGATTCTAAGTTCGGGGGTTGGTTATACCTAGGGAAGGTGTTAGCATCCTAGATATCTGTAGTACTCTACAGGAACCTCTTGATTTATTTTATGTTATTTGTTATCTGTTTTGCTAAGGGTTTAAGGGTAGGTGATTCATTATTTTTAATCCTAAGTGTGCTCGACAAGATATCGCGTCTTGTGCCTACATATCCTGTCAGGAGGGAATCAGAGCACTTGTAGCTCCTTATTAAGGATACTAAATTTGTTTAAAGGTTTAGGAGAAAAGATGAGTCATCATCTTAAGAAAACCACCACAGTTTTTGAAAATTGTTTGGATTTTGTGGGGTATGGGATTGTATGTCCCTTCTTTGAGATGATTAACATCTAATTCTCTTGTGTGAAGAATTAGGTGGGCTAAAGTTTGATTAAATAATCAAAATTAAGGGGGGACTAACCTAGGAAATCTATCTTAAGTTATCTAATAGTCTTAACTTAAGGGTGTCGATTATGAAATGCAAATGATATGCACCATGCACAATAACATGGTTATCATGCATGGGATTTTCCCTTGGATATTTTTATGCGATTAAATTATTGTTATTTAGGCGAGGGTGCTAGCAAAGTGATGCTAGACTTGTGTCTTGTGACCGGTAGGTTGAATGCGATGCCCGAAGACGATCGACTTATATGGGTAGAAAATGGGCTCGACGTTGGATCGAGAGTTTTTAATATTTTGAAAGGTTTGAGACAGAAATAAAAACAAGAAGCAAGAGTAAACATACAAAGACATGATATCAGGATAAGATAAACAAGCAAGCGTTTCACTCGAGCGCGAGAGATTTCTAATCGGGGAACGATTTATTAAAAAAGCTTGATTTTAGACTTATTTTATTTTAGAGTTATTTTTAAATTGAAAAAAGGTTAAAGATTAATTTAAAAGATTATCTTAGTATTAGAGTTTATTAAAAGAAAAAGTTATTAAGAGTTTATTAATAAAAAAGGTTTAATTTTAGTGTTAAATGAATAATAATTTTTATTATAAAAGATTTACTAAAAGGGTTTTATTTTTATAAAAAAAGGTTAATCTTAATGTTAGAAGGTTTATTATTGTGAGGATTAACATGTTAAAGATTATTTTAATTATTATTTTTAGTCTTAACGTTATAAGAAATTTTCTTATATAAAGGGTTAATTATCTTCAAAGTTTTATTATCATCTTAATTTTAAAGTTATACTAACAAAGAAAAGTTTCCTCTTATTAGTTAGAAAAGATTTGGTTTTGATATTTTAATAAATAAAGTTTATTAAAGGGTTTTTGAAATGAAAGGTTTTTTAATTCAAAAGTTCAATTAATAGAATTCTAGACCATATTATATTAAAAGGGATATTTGGAAAATCAAAAGAAATTATATTTTAAAAACCACGTACATTTTAAGAGAGGATTGGCTAACTCTTTTTTTAGTTATTTCAAAAAAGAATATAAGTTTATCTAAAAAAGAAGTTAATTAAAAAAGATTATTAAATTAAAAGCGAAGGTACTTGGTGCGCGAAGGGAGTGGGGGTCCATTGCGGACCCTCAGATCTTAACCGTACGATTACAAGCATGGCATAATATAACGCTCACGATGGGGGGTGCACGATAACGGCGTGTGTGTGAGTGTACATGATGAAAACGACAAACAAAAAGACAAACATACGAATTCTACTCTCTCATTCTCTCATCTATCTCTCTCGTCCATCTCTCTGATCCTCTCTCGATCCTTACTCGCCAAATCAAACGAAAAGCAAAAATGAACCCTAGCCCCCAACAATCCCAACCCCAATTCACTATAATTCAGATATTACAATTACAACAAATTAGTGTAAAGCGAGAAGAAGAAAAAATGGCCTCCGGAGATGGAATGTGGGGAGAAATATTCGAGACCTTCAAGAAGCTTCGCTCACAGATAAGTCCTCATCTTCTTTCTCTGACCGTGTGTTTGTATTGTGGCATTCATGTTCTCAGAAGAGGTGCGAACTTTGTGGATATGTCCTTCTGTATATGGTTTTTGGGAGTTTTTTGTGAGGTTTATGATGCTGATGAATTTTCTGTTTTCAATTCGTGTATCCGTTTGTGTGAGTACTTCGATGAATGGTTGTGTAAGTCTGATATGGTGAGTGGTTGGTGTTAATATTTTTTATGTTTGGTTGTTGTATGTAATGTTCTCTCTTTGTGTATGCGTGTGAATTTTCAGGTGTGATGGTAATTTCTGTTTCAATTGTTGTGATATTTTTTTATCGGTTCTGATGTCTGCTCCCATATACCTTGCTTTCTATCCCTTTTATAGCCCTCAATGTAAACTTTCAAATTGATACGTGATAAACAACCTTTCCATTTTCGTAGGAACATGTCTGAACTGGTTTTGGAAACCGTTTGATGGTTGTTTTTGGCAGAAAAGATCAGATGGCTGATTTTGTGATGAACTCATATCAATGTATTTCCTTTTTCATTTGATCCTGTTTGGGACATGTCTTTGTGGTTATTGATGATGACTGTCTGATTATACTTGGAAATAATTTGAATCTTTCTTTGCCGCTTGAATACTGTGGAAATCTCAATATTCGGAAAGAAATACGGCTGATGAAATTTCTCCTTTTGGCTCAGACCCTAATCAAAACGTGTGCAGACACTTTTCTCGAGTGGGTCCCTTTGATGCTTGGTCACGTTTGAGATTTGTTGGAGGAACTTTCTTCTTTCGTTTGGTTTACTGCCATGTAAATAAGTCTAATGATACCAGTTCTTTCCTTGGGTGTTGATACCAAATCAAAGGTTTCCAAAGGGCTGAATATGATGATTCCATCACAAAACGGCACCGCCACATCGCTGGTAAGCTCTGTGCAGTGTTCATTCTAAGTTCTGTAAGCCTTTGTGTTATAGATATTCAGTTTCCGCTTTGTTCGACAAGTTTCCGTTATTCATGTTGATGATTGCAAATGATGACTTGTCGTTGTTTTGCTGATGATTTTGATTGTGTCTGATGATGGTTTTTTGAATTCAGGTTTCAATTTGTGTCTTGGAACAAAATTTACCGTCGTCTTTGACATGATAAACAAGGCACATGGCATTAATGATAAAAAAACTCATGGAGCATTCTTCTGGTCTGAAGTAGCAGTTTCAGCAATAGATATGTGGTTAGAAGAGGGCACTGATGGTTCCAAAGTATGCGGATCTGCATTCATCCATGGATGTAGCAGGCATTGACCAGCTGTAGGTCGTTTCTCCGGAACAAAGTCAGGTATGGAAACAAAAAAAAACATTCATGTCACTTGCACCTTGTTTCGGTTGCCAAATTTTACGAACGAATCCGTCGGCCGAAATGCCACTAAATCATTACTCTGAAATATCCTCACAGGTGCAGTAGGTATATCAACAGCCGGTGATTTCTTCATGCGTATGGGAATGTGATGAAGGAGGCTTCACGACTTGGTTTTTGTTTACTTGTAGCTGTTGTCCTTTGCGTATCAATTCATTGGCTTGTTTTGTTTTCTGCACTTTAATTCATGATTACTAATTTATGCCTCTTCAATTTTGAATACTGCTCTCTTTTCTTTGCAACTTCATGTAGAGCAATCCTCTCCTGGTCGCTCTCAGATACTTGAAAGCAAGATCGAGTGCTACTTTATCGCACAATTGTTCCCAAGGCCAATACTAGCGAACAAACCTCCACGATAAGAGTACTCATTGAATTGAATAATTTTGGATTGAAAATGACGTTGGTAAAATGTGAACATGACAAATGGTTGATATTGATTGATGTTTTCTTTATGATACCACTCCAATATTTCTTATTTTTGAATTAGAGCAAAACTTAAGCTTGACTAATAGTTTTGATGCCTTTGTTTTCTCCTTCCGCTGTCTCTTAGCTTGTGAAGAAATACTCATTTAAGAGGTACTAAATGGACTAGAGAATCAATGTAGTCAAGGAGTCCTGACTCTTTTGCTAGCAGCACAAATAGAGTTGTCTCCAGATTTGGATTCTGCGTCAATTTTGACAGTCCCATGAGTCGACATATTAGCTCGAACACCATTAGGTTCAGCAGGTAGGTCAAATTTCTCGTGGATCTACTTTGGTGGAGGAAACTTGCCTTGGGACACTGGGTCCAGTAGCTGTGAACTTGTTAGTTAAATCCGAATATGGATTCGAACCGGGCGTGTAACTCTTATTACCGACATTATTAATCTTCTCTATGCATTCTAGACTATCCTTGAATATCCTGAAATGCTTTTCCAATCTTGAACTATTTGCGTATGCCATCCCATGCTTCATCATTTTTATCAATTCTGATACTTGTGATACCTGATTGAAAATTTCATGCCGTTTCCGCTTCCATTTTTGAATATTTGATCCATATAATTCTGAACACGCTTGATGGTGTTGCAACTTGAAAACTTGTCGTGAATATTCTCTTGTGTTATACTACCATTACCAGCTTGAATTAGTGCATTTACCATATCGAACCGCGGTTGTCCTGTACAACTTTTAGCATGTACAGCCTAGCTATAACAGTGCGATTTACACCATTAATACTAACCTGTAGCATTACAATCATGTAGGAAAATGGTTTGAGCAAATTAGCAGAGACACTATGCTTGAGGCAGTGGTAATGGAAAACGCTTTACAGCCTTCGTGTCGACATCGTTTTGGGTGATTTATTGGGGTATGTGAGTATCCGGTGCAGGGAAACATAAGAGGTGGCGAGAGTCAAAACTTCATAAAACTTGCTTCACATTCTCATTTCAAGGAATTTTCATAAGGTGTATTTGCTAGGGATGTAACAGAATAGTTTCAATTTTGTGACCTGTAGCGATCATCCTGTTACTTCATGGAGGAGTACGGACTAGCCTCATTATGTACCTTCATCTTCATGAATTGTTTTGTAACTAAACCTCTGTGAATTATAAATGTGTAATACTTTTTAGACTTTATCCAATCTTATAAACTTTTCCTTTATATGAACTTGTGGAGGTGGGCTCTAAAACAAATGATCCGATACAATAAAAATCCTCACATTTTGTGCCACACGAAAAGATGCCCACGTGTAATGTAATCACTAGGTATACGTCCTTGAGAGAACAAACCAGAAGGTGTAAGCCAACGTGAGGTGTCCATCACACCAATGCCAGACAGACAAATTGAAACACCAAGGCCAAATTTAGCACCAAACATGAGCCAAGAAATGATTTCACCTTATGCGAATCACCAACCAAAATGCCCAAAATTATCCGAAATGTATGAAAATCAAAAGTGAGTAGAATAAATGGTTATTGAGAGGTAGAGTTTTCTTGATATAGTTTGAATTCATTCTTGTAGTTGTAACGTGAACTCTTTTGTGATTGAGTCTTGAAATTAACTGATGCACTTTGAATTCTTGAATTAAATTCCTTGAACATTGCAACTCGAACGGATCTAATCGTAGTTTGATCTTAAATCTTAAGAACAATGAATCTTCTTGCTCATGATGATCTGATCTCACTAATGATCATGTTTAACATCAATGGAAGGAAAACCCTAATGAAGCTTCTGAGGGAAACGACCTTACTCCTTGATAAGAATATGCTCACGCCCTAGTTTCATGAAAGAACCAGTTGAGTCAATTTTAGAAAATTCAAACCAGTAGGAATCCCTAGGGACTTGAATCAGAATGGTATTCCCTGAAAGGCTTGACTGTAAGAAACTGCACTTGAAATTACTACACCTGCACAAACTGGTTAGTCACAATAAACATTCATACAAAACACATGACCTAAAGATGCTATGCGAAAGGAAAAGGGATCTTAGGGTAAAAAATTAGGGTGCGACAACATGTCAAGAAATTCTTTCTTCAAGAAGATTTATCAGTTCAAGCTTAGACATCCATGTAAATATTTTCCTTAAGTCTTCATGTGAACAAAAAGGTCTCTGAGTCCTTCATTGTTTCCTTGATTGAAGAGTTTAGACAACCTTCAGATTCTAGAACCCAGGTTCTAATCCTTCAGAGGTTGACTTTCTTCAGACTTTACTCTTCATATGCTGATCTCTTCAGAGTATGCTTCTTGGCTTCTGAAGCTTCAGAGTCTGGATCACCTGAGACTGACTTTCTTCAGATGTTGACTTATTTAGAGTCTGAATATTTCATTAGAGTCAGAGTCTTCACAAGTGATCTTCAGAGCCAGATTATGAACTTCAGATTTAGAATCTTCAAGCTTTTTTTCATCTGTTCTTAGTCTTATAATTATGCATACTTGAACAGTTGTTAGAATACTCAATTGTTCTTTAAATACTTTGTTATCATAAAATCCCAAGGGATATGGTATCAACCAATTTTGTTCCAACAATCTCCCCCTTTTTTATGATGACAAATATAAGTGTTTAAGAACAATGGTTGTTAATTTAATTAAAATGATGACTTCAGGGTCTGAGGTTTGTAAGCTCCCCCATGAGTCTGATAGTCCAGAGGGTGAAGTTTATAATCTCCCCTTATGGCATATCCAGGTTAATTAAATTTCTTTTAAGCATATCATCATTAAATTCAAAAATAAATTAAGCAGCAATAAGAATAGTCATCAGATTCATGTGCTTAAGTGTGCTTACATACCCATTATCTTTCTCCCCCTTTTGTCATCAACAAAAAGATATATGAAAAAGACAAGAAAAGATACTGAAGAAAAGATTTCATTAACCAAAAAATTAGATGCAAAACACATATTCATAAAAGATAAAACAAAATATGACTAAATCCTAGAGCCTAAGGTTTTTGCTTCAGGAGCTCCAAATTTGCTTTTACATCAGCACCCATGTCATCTTGTCTGGCAATCATAGTCTTCATATGATCATCCATCTCCTTTTTCTTAGTAGCCATGACTTCCTCTGTAGTGGTAATAGAAGCCAACTTTGCTTCTAAATGCTCTTGCCGCTGACTAGAAGAAATAACAAATTCCTAGGAGATGTACTTCAGACTTTGTAGAACTGATACCACATAAGTTGTGAGAGAATCCCATTTTTCCGCATAAGCTACTGGGTCAGAAGCTGCAATTCTCTCAGCAACAAGATTTTACATTCTATCAAAAGGAATAGTTTTGTATTTTTCCATTTGTGTTAGGATAAAGGGTGAAGGAGGTGGAATGTCTATTTGTGGGAGAGTGAGGCAATGATAGGTGTATTATGCTAGATTCTGATATAACATTTGTTCTTTTAGGAGACAAGTGATGGTCAAATGATTGGTTTTCTTGGACATTTTGGTTTAAGGTATTTTCTGGTGGAGGTTGGTCCAATGAGACTTGTTCAGCTTCAATTTGAAGTTTAGATGCAGTTTGAACTTGAGATTGAGTCTGTGCAAGATTTGGTTCAGGTTTAGGATCAAGTTGAGGTTGGGTTCAAGATGAAGACTCAGGTTCTGGTTCTGGTTGGTTTTGGATAACAGGTTCAGCTTTAGTTTGAACAGATAAGTTATTTTGTCCAATATTTGTTTCAGCAGAACATGTTTAGTCATTTTATGGGTTTTCTGTGGTGAAGATTTTAAGATGGATTACTCGGATGGGTGTGGCAAGTTGAGGTTTTAAAGAAGTATCATCAAAGTTTGAGTTTGAGTCTGAGCTTGAACTTGGTGCATCTTTACCAATAAAGACCTCTATAGGAGATCCAAACATGGTGTTTATAGTTTGAGGTTGTTCAGACTCAAAAATGCATACTAGTTGTCTCTGATCATCAGTGATTTCACCAGTTTGATGTTCAGAATCAACTGGATTCAAGTCATTCTCTAGAATCTGAAGGTGTGGTATAGGGTTAGGGAAATCCATCACAGGTTTTGAATGTTGAACTATGTTATGAGTAGGTGATGGAGTGTGTTCTGGATATTATTTTGGGGGAGATGTCGGTGATAAATGGTTTAGAGCAGAAGAATCAAAAAAGTCCCCATAGATAGAATTCATATTGTTACATGTAATATTAGTCTCTTCTGCATCTATAGTAGCTTGCTTCTTTTCAATAACAGCTTCATAAGTAAGATTAGTAGCTACTTCTGGTACTACTTCTTTTGGCACAAGAGAAGCTTCAGCTGCATAAGAACCCTCGGCAGTCTTTAAAGAAGTTATTGCTTCATCAACTTGAACTTCAGTTGTCTTTAGACCATCTAATGTAGCAGCATCTTCTTCCATCTAAGCTTCAGAAGTTATAGGTTGTTCCTTTTCTTATTCCAACATAGCAGAGATAATCAATCGTGCTCCTCTCTGAATGGCTCCATCTACAACCTTCTGAGTTTCAGCTTCCACAACCTTTATCTTCTTGACAAAAGGTACCTCAATTTCCTATTCTTCCTTTCCCTCTACAATATTAGAAGGTAGAATCATCTCTCTTAACTTCTTTAACTTCACAGGTGTAGCAGTGGTGACAGAATAAGAAGATGTCTTCTGAGGAGTTTTTCTAGTTCCTCCGCTCCTTGTCTTAGTGGGCATCAAGACAGTGGAGTCAACTACCTCTTCAATCTATTTTTGTTGTGCACTCTTCTTCTTAGGAGGCTTTTGAACTATCCTTTGAGTATCAAAAGCAACCTATTTTATTTTTCTAGAAGGTCTGTACATGTCAGCTGGTTCATCTGGTATGTCCTCATAAGTCAAAACAACACCAGCTTCTTTTCTTTCCATCTTGATAAATTCCCTAATTACCCCTGTTTTGCCATGCTTAGTAATTATTAGATAGCTCTCAAGATAGGTAGTCTTTATACTTCGAAATTCGAGTGGTACTTCTAATATCACCACTTCATGCCTTTTAAGAAGCTTCATGTTAGCCAGAACTTAATCAAAGAGAATGTTTCCATGAGTATCTTCCAGATTATCATGAGCATAAGCAGCTCTCGTAGAGTCAATCAAACGACCCTGATGAAACAACTCAGGTAAGAGTCTGGCATAAGGTACATTCCTTTTTTCATGCTTTTTACTCTTCTTTATAGCTTCACACATATGATGAAAGATATAGCCAAGCATGTTGATTTTCTCCTCATTGACCAAATACCATATGAAATGTCTATGATCTCAAGATATTTGATCAGTACAACCTTCTATAGGAATCAGACACCCAATAAGGATCTTGAACAGAAGTTTGTAAGGAGTCTTCATGTTCTTCACATTTCCAAAATCATAAGAATACTCGAACAACATGGTATTGATGAGTTCGGCTTCTAGACTGCTTTCTTTTGTGTTTAGAGTGCGCTTTCCTACATGTGACACACCAAGAAGTTTGGAAATCGTGTTCTGAGTGATGGTGACATCAGTTCCTATCACAGTAGATCTTATTTCAACTTCCTCGAAGTCTTTCAAGCTCATCTCCTTTCTACTCTTCCCTTTCAAAGAATTGTCTTCAGTAACCTTATGATTTACTTCAAAATATGTAGAAATCTCATCATACACCTCAGCTCTAACCCTGAAATCCTTGACCAGATGAGGATAGGTTGGTCCATTCAACATATCAAATATTAAACCCCATTTTTTCTCTTTAAAGAAATTCCAGAGAGGATATCCATGTGAGTGCGTTCTTTAACTTAGTCATGTTTTGAATGATGTCAAAACTAGGAATGACACTTAGCGTTTTGTACATTAGACGGTATCAACCTAAATTTAGATGTGCATTTGTCATTTTAGCCTTAAGATGCATACAAATAGTCATTAAACAAGTTTGATCAGTCTTAGGCATGTCATACACATCAAAAACCAAGTTTTGTGTGTCAAGATAACTACACAGGCCAACCTGTACGTGATCAGGTCGACTTATGGAAGCTTTTGCTTCAGTACAGGTTGGCACACCCAAGTTTCAGGTCAGCTCCCACACTCCAGGAATGAAGTCTGTAGGCTCTGCCCACAGGTCGCCTCATAGGCCGACCTGAAAACCTTCATACGTCGACCTATTGCTTTCATAGGCCGACCTATACGACTTCAAATTTAAAAATTTATTTTTGCATTCTATTTTTCTTGCATCCTTTTTTGCCTAATTCCACATACACATAAATATACTCATACATGCACCTTTTCTAGCAAGATTTCTAAAGAGTAAAACCTAAACTTAACCATATTACAAAGTTTCTCATCATCTTCATCCCTTCTTCTATGCATACACACAATTGAACTACACATAATCATTTTTCGATTGGGTGACCATCTAGATTATGGTTGATAACGTCCAATTAGGTTTGGTGTAACCGAGAATATTGGTTTGAGAACTTTGTGTGTTTTAAATAAGAAAACCAATGTGGGTTATCCTTCAAGATCGATGTGATTTGAAGGTTTTGGACAAGATCACGTCAACACAGATTCGACCAAGTGAAGGCCTTAGGACAAGGTAGTTTCCTTGCAAGGGAGTAGCGCGAGATGGTGAATTGTGTTCGGGAATCTTGGGTTTCAACAAGTTGCATGCTCGGGAAAATAAGAGGATTGTAGCCACATTGTTGGTCACTTGATCAAATTTGATCAAGGGTTTGAAGGTGCAAGAATCAACACAACTAATAGGGATTTGGGGGTTTGAGTTCTTCATATCTTGTATAAAAGATTTTGAAAAGTTAAGGTTAATTGCAAGTATCTCAATTAGAGTTCGGATTGAGGGCGGACGTACTCATAGCGAGGTCGGTTGGGGAACTTCCTAAACAAATCTTTGTGTCTCTTTATCGCTTTAATTTTCTTTAATTGTTGTTCATGCAAATTATCGATTTCGTTGTTGTTTTGATTAATTCGATTGGATATTATTTTCAACTTTCTTTTAAATTGTTTGTGTTGATATAATCATAATCACTTTGATTATGATTGGCTTTTTACATCAACAAAATAAATTGAATTTCCAAACGTGATCAATCGCACACGAAGTGTTCGATAAATTGTTTGTGTGTATTTTTATCACTTTATGTTCATTGGAAATAAGTATTACGAATAGCTTTGCATTTAATTGATTCGTAGCTTGATCGTTGTTGAACATTTACATTTATTATCATTCTGTTTGGTTTTCAATACGTATATAGCTTTTCAATAGTAGGTTCGGTTAGAGTATTCGATCCGGGTCATTTTTCTGATGTGCCATATTTTTTAAAATAGATTTTCGCCAAAGGTTTTTGGTTGTAAAATTTGTGATCTATTCACCCCCCCCCCCTCTAGATCGACGCCTATCGTCTAAAAAGTGGTATCAAGAGCTCTGGTTCATTCCGTGCTTGAGATATATTTCTTAGAAGAATGGCTACCGAACCCAAGGGTGCATACACTAGAGCACCAATTTTCACCGGCGAAAATTATGGCTATTGGAAAGCTCTTATATGTATTCACGTCAACTTCATTGGCAAAGGTATATGGGACGCTATCCAAAATGGTCCGAATAAAATAACTACGACCAATGTGGAAGGTGTTACCGTTCCTAAACCGGAATCACAATGGGATCCTAATGATTGGAAATTTTGGTCACATGATTGCAAAGCGAAAAACATTCTCACTTCTGCTTTGGGAGTTGATGCGTTTTATCGCATTTCTCATTGTGAGACCGCCAAGGCTATGTGGGATTGTTTACCTTAAAAATTGGTAAACAACTGCTGATCTTCTAAAACAATAAAGTTCTAGTAACTTACAGGATCGATCAGATTGATCCTAGGACATGTGTTGTATGTGTATTTAGAATATTTCACGATTTGGTAAAGTATGTCTTTCGACAATGCACATAAATAAAAAAAGGGTGTTTGAAGTGTAAAGGAAAGCGATAAAGATCAAAGAAATACCTAAGTCGAACAATACATCAAAGGAAAGAAAAGGCTGAATGTAAAGGTTTGATAAAAGCTGGAGTTAAATGCTGGAAAGGAATGCATAAAGATCTTAAAATGCAGAAAGGTAAATGCTTGAAAGTAAAGGCTTTTTAATGTAAAACTTCAAAGTAAAGACTTGGTAGTGTAACTGACTTGAAAGGTAAAAGTTTGTGAAAAAGATTTCAAAGTAAAGAATCTAAAACAGAAACTTCAAAGTAAATTGCATTGCAATAAAGGATAATGGTGATTACAATCACGTACATTCTCACTTCACTTGTTTCTCGACACACTGGATACTTTGAGTGAATATAGAGTTACTTGTACAAATATGATTTTTCACCCTATTCTAACTGTATGACTGACCTATTTATAATACTCTAAAGTAACCACCATCTGACGGTTTTACTCCTAGAATACGCCACTTGGCACTTCGCATGTCTTCAACTTCTGTATCTTCGCCACCTGTCCTCTTTTCAAATTCAAATAGTAGAACTTCCCTCCACTATCTAGTTGTAACTGCAGCGCATTATCCATAGCAGTTTTATCCTGTCGAATTGACTCTTTGAACTTAGAAATATTTGAAGTCTTGAAATCATTCTATTCGACTCAAGCTTTCAACAAACATGGTCGAAAGCCTTCTAGTCGAAGCCTTCTTCTTTAGCTTATTATTTTAAAGAGTAACTTCCTTTAAAGCCAAATCGTTTGAAATCACGTAGCGTCGAAATTAGGAGCTAACAGGGACGCATTAGAGATGTCCCATGAGGGTACTAATGATGTCAAACAAGCTAGGATCAAGATATTAAATCAAGAGTTTGAATTATTTCGTATAGAGCATGGTGAAACAATTGCAGACGTGCAAAAATGGTTCACACATCTTATCAATCAATTGAATGAGCTAGGTAAGCCTATTTCCAATAAGATTGCTACTAACAAAGTTTTGAGATGTTTAAGTAAGGAATGGTAGCCCAAGGTCACCGACATCAAGGAGGCAAATGATCTTAAGTCGCTTGATCTCACGACTTTGTTTGGTAAGTTGGAAGAGCATGAGCAAGAGCTCATTTGCTTAGAAAAATAAGAAAAAGAATATGAAAAGAGAATGAAGAATGAGAAAGGGAAAGACAAAGAGGGAGGCAAGAAGTCCATAGCTCTAAAGACTTCTAGCTCAAGGCCTTCACATTGTGAGCATAGTGATAGTGAAAGCGATGATGACAAGAGTTTATGTGAGGAGGATATGAGGTTTTCGTAAAGAGATACAAAAGGAATATAAGGAAGAATGATGTTAAACATTCCGACAAGAACATAGCCAAGTTTAGAAGGTTGACATGCTCCTCAAAGGATGATGAAAGAAGGAATATAAAGCTTAGAAGATCTTACTATCATTGTGGTGAAGTAGGTCACTATAAACCGGAATTCCCTATGAGAAAGAAAGATAAAGAAAAGAGCCATCACAAGACTTCTGGCAAGACTATGAGAGAATATGCCACTTGGGAGAGTGCAAATGAGTCATCTAGTGATGAAAGCACAACTTCAAGTGTCGAATCATCTTGAAATTGTCTTATGGCAAAACGGAAGAAAAAGAAAAATGTAAGTTTCTCTAAGCTTAAGTAAAAAAATAATTCATCCTATTTTGAATTACAATTGGCCTTTGAAGATCTTCATAGAGAAGCCTTAAGAGCTTTTAGCAAGTTAGGTTCACATGAAAATGTGATTTTAAATTTAGAAGCTAAAGTGTTGGAATCCAAAAGGAATTTCGAAGCTATTAAGAAATCTATGATAGATATTCAAAGTGACAAGAGTGAGGAAATAAAACCTCCTAGGTTTGGTTGTGAACATTGTCATAATAGACAAGAGGAAGTAAAATCTCTTCAAGTCAAATTAGATGATGCCTTACAACCTAAGATGGTGTTTGCTATTGATTCTTCTAAGGTTGAAAAGCTTTTGAAGCATTCTAAAAGAAGCATAGATATATGTATAAGAATTCAAATAGCAAAGACATATCTCATAAAAACCTATCTTGTCATTGTTGTTGCAAAAAAGGACATACCATTGAAAGATGCAAATTTAGGCAACTCTTTGTTCCTAAAGGAGTTGTTCAATGGTTTCCTAAGTGCAACCTTGTTTTCACTCACCCCAAAGGACCCAATGAAGATTGGGTACCTAGCACTATTTGTTAATTATGCAGAAAAAATATCTTGACTCTATGAAAGAGAGTAAGAGATCTCGTTTGTGGAGCATCAAGGCACAACACGGTGACATGTCCTTATTGTTTTGATCTATGTGACTAACAAGGCGGGTTGAGTTACCAATCAGGTTAATGTTTAATGTTTCTTTAATTGGTAAAAGAGTTTTGATTACTACTAATGTTTTATCCGAGAAATTTAAGGATAGGTGTTTCTTTTCATAATATAGGTATATCCTTACAAGACATTCTCAAAGAAAC
Organism: Lathyrus tuberosus; assembly: GCA_022829125.1. Classification (NCBI taxonomy): domain Eukaryota; kingdom Viridiplantae; phylum Streptophyta; class Magnoliopsida; order Fabales; family Fabaceae; genus Lathyrus; species Lathyrus tuberosus. The sequence goes on along the minus strand of JALAZF010000414.1, from coordinate 523,780 downwards.
CGAAAAAGGAATTGATCAGCCTAAAGCGGTGAAACATGAGAAATAAGAAGATAACAATTGTGAAAAGGGGAAGGTTGAAAGTCCACACAATTGAACTACACATAATCATTTTTCGATTGGGTGACCATCTAGATTAGGGTTGATAACGTCCAATTAGGTTTGGTGTAACCTAGAATATTGGGTTGGAAACTTTGTGTGTTTCAAATAAGAAAACCAAGGTGGGGTTTTCCTTCAAGATCGGTGTGATTTGAAGGTTTTGGACAAGATCACGTCAACACAGATTCGACCGAGTGAAGGCCTTGGGACATGGTGGTTTCCTTGCAAGGGAGTAGCGCGAGACGGGTGAATTATGTTCGGAAATCTTGGGTTTCAATAAGTTGCATGCTCGGGAAAATCGGAGGATTGTAGCCGCATTGCTGGTCACTTGATCAATGGTTTGTAGGTGCAAGAATCAATACAAATCATAGGAATTTTGGGGTTTGAGTTCTTCATCTCTTGTATAAAATTTTTGCAAATTTAAGGTTAATTGTAAGTATCTCAATTCGATTTTGGATTGAGGGCAGATGTACCCATAACGAGGCCAATTGGGAAACTGCCTAAACAAATCTTTGTGTCTCTTTATCGCTTTAATTTTCTTTAATTGTTGTTCTTTCAAATTATCGATTTCGTTGTTGTTTCGATTAGTTCGATTGGAAATTGTTCTCAACTTTCTTTTAAATTGTTGTTGTTGATATAATCACAATCACTTTGATTGTGATTGGCTTTTTACATTGACAAAATAAATCGAATGTCCAAACGTGATCAGTCGCACACAAAGTGTTCGATAAATTATTTGTGTGTATTTTTATCGTTTTATGTTTATTGGAAATAAGCATTACGAATAGCTTTACATTTAATTGATTTGTAGATTGATCGTTGTTGAAAATTTATGTTCATTATCATTCAGTTTGGTTTGCAATACGTATATAGCTTTTTGATAGTAGGTTCGGCTAGACGATTCGATCAGGGTCGTTTTACAGCGGTGCCATATTTTTGAAAACAAAATTTTTGCCAAAGGTTTTTGGTTGTAAAATTTGTGATCTATTCACCCCCTCTAGATAGAAGCCTATCATCTAACAATCCCTTTAGACTGAAGGATTCGAAATCCACAATCTTCTCCACAATGAGTTTCAGATCCTCCTTGCTAATATCCATGGTTCTTGGTTTGATGTGAAGAATTTTACCAAATTTGATAACCATCGGTACTTGTTGAGAAGAAGATGATGAATCCATTGCAAAAGGGTTTTAGGGTTTCTTTAAAATGTGTAGTTTTTCATAGAGGGCTTGAGAATGAAAGTGAGGGAAGTGAGAGAGAAATGTGTGAATCTAATTTAATAGCGTGTTTTGAGTGAAAACAATTTTTTTGATCAAAACAAAACTTAAAGACTCGGGAGGCAGGATGCACATCTTTTAAGGAAAATCATCATTATCTGAAGGTTTTAACCCAACAGTTATAAACCACGTGTCAGAAGACATTTCAGATTCCTGGCACATAAGTGGACATGTGTAAGAGGCAGTTGAAAATGTTTTCCACTTATCTATTTATCAGAGGCAATTAGCCTTATTCTAAGCTTCAGGGGTTGAGATGCATCAAAGGTTACTATTCTCCAGAAGCTGGTTCAGAGCTTCTTATCACAGTAGCTTTTGATCATCATCACTCTGATTCCTCATTTAGATGCAAGCGCAGAGTTTTAAAAGGTTTACAAAGTGCTTGATTTTGATATAGAATAAGATTATTTGTTACTCAGATAGAAGTAGTATTATCACAATGAAGTGTAATTCTACTTTCATAGTTCTTATATTCTTCTAAATAGATATTGAAATATCAGGTTTAGAAATTGTTAACTAAAAACATAGAAATCCCCATACCTTTGTACAGCTTCTGATCTGCTTTATTTTGCTATTGTGGTTGTTCTTTAGAAACTGCTTTGTTCTAACAATGCTCAAAGATTAGTTAAGCATTATGAGCCTTTTTAGAGGCCATATCAACTGGATGAGCTTCAAAGATTAGTTAAGCATCTAAAGCACCAACTTTTGATCAATCAACTTCAGTCTTCCCAGTACCAATGATATTTCCTTACTGGTTTCTTCCAAATTCCACATTTTCTTCCTCCTTCAGAGTTAGGATTTGGAACATAGACTTTTCTTTTGTTATATGTCGTAAGCAGCCATTGTCTTGAAACTGAAACTGTTGCTTTGTTTTTCCCTTTTTGCATATCTGCAGTAAAGATAATCTCACTTTTTGATACTCATAATCTTATGGGTCCTTTGAGGTTAATTTTAATAGGCTTCCTCTTATTTTGAGCCTTAGCTTTGTAATAAGGCTTTGGATCATTCAAAAATTTAGATTTAAGAGTTTGTTGTCTTGAATGAATCATAGCCTTAGGTTATGGACCTTTCAGAACCTTGTAACTTGATGTCTTAGGTTCTAGCTTCTTCAGAACCTTTGACTTTGAGGTCTCAGGTTTTTATTCTTTTAGAACCATTTCCTTAAGAATCATTGGTTCTGATTTCTTTAGAAATTTTGATTCTGCAGTTATAGGTTCTGATTGGTTTAAAAGCTTTGTTTTATCACCATGTATAAAATGAGAGTACTTACATTTTTTAGCATGGCTTAAACAAGAAGATTCTATAGATTTACTCAAGATTTCATAGTAACCAAGACATTCTCCTTTGCTTCTACTTAAACCATAGATCATGGATACAAGTTTGGTTTTGTTGAAGTCAGTTATGACAAACTCTTGAAGAGCCATTCCATACTCACCAATGAGTTTGTCAGACATATCATTTACTAAAGCAATCTGATCTCTTTCTAATTTTTAAATCTTATTTTTAGAGAAATTTAATTCATATTTCATAATATCATATTGCTTTTGTATAATTTTCATATGTGTGGCTTTCTCCTGACATCGACCTATAAGGTCTTGACAGAAGGTAATTAAATCAGATCTAGAGAGTTTAAAGAATACCCCATCTTCATCCTCTGAGTTTAAGTTAGAATCAACTTTTGATTCTGTGTCTGAGAATGTTTAAGCCATCAAAGCTAGATTTTATTTTTCTTCATTCTTGTCCTCTTCTTCTTCATCATCAAGTTCATCACATGTTGCCATGAGACTTTTCTTTAACTTGTTTCTGAAGTTGTTCTTCCGGAAGCTTCCCTTTTTGACTTTGTCCTTCTGAAGCTATGGACAATCAAATATAAAGTGATCAGGCTTCTAGCAGTTGAAGCATCATTTCTGATAATCTTTTTTGAACCTGGAGCTTGATCCTCTGAAACCAGATCCTCTACCAAAGAGTCTTTTCTTATTGCTAGTAAGATATTGAAATCTCTCTATGATGAAAGTCATTCCATCAGCATTTGAATCTTCTTCAGAAGCTTCAGCATAAGTGGCTTCTTTATGCTCCCAAGTTTGTAAACATTTAACAGACTTCCCAACAGATTTCAAAGCCATGGACTTTGATTTATTGATTGTTTTTCATATCTATTGAGTTCTAACACATGGCTTTGGAGATTACTGGTCAGACTTTCAAGACTGATATTGTTCAAGACTTTTATGCTCAAGTACACAAGCAAGAGACTTCTGACTCTAACAATCTGTTAAGAGATTGGATAGAAATTACACTTGATATACAATCAGAGGTGTAAACATAATACAACTCAGAAAGACTCTAAAACTTAAGAACATCTAGAATATACAATTCTTAATAAATTCTAAGTCTAATTTGTGCAATCTTTTTTACAGAGTAACTTCTCCTTTAATGTCAATGGTGTTATGTAGAGTCATTCATTTTCTTCAAGTTTTATGCTCCTTTTATAGAGGGATAGAAAAGGTTCGTTGAATGACTTTTGCACAAGAGTCTTGGAGAAGATTTGTGTTGATTGGACATGTCAAGAAACTTCTTTCTTCAAGAAGAATTATTCGTTAAAGCTCAGACATCTAAGTAAATATTTTCCTTAAGTCTTTATGTGAACAAAAAGGTCTCTGAGTCAGTCAGAGTTTCCTCGATTGAAGAGTTTAGACAACCTTCAGATTCTGGAATCCAGGTTATGATCCTTTAAAGGTTTACTTTCTTCATACTTCACTCTTTAGAGTATACTTCTTGACTTCTGAAGCTTCAGAGTCTGGATCACCAGAGTCTGACTTCCTTTAGATGTTGACTTCTTCAGAGTCTGAGTCTTCCATCAGAACCAGAGTCTTGGGAAGTGATCTTCAGAGGCAGATTTTGAATTTCAGATTCAAAATCTTCAAGCTTCTTTTCATCTATTCTTAGTCTTATAACCCTACATACTTGAACAGGTGTTAGAATACCCAATTATTCTTTAAATACTTTGTTATCATCAAAACCCAAGGGATATGTGTAACACCTCAAAATTTGCCCTCCCTTTTTCAACCTTGATTGGCTTATGCTTCATTTCATTTGCATCTTCATTTATGCATTACATTGATTCTAGACATGGGATCAAGGTTTCTTGGCTTTCCTAAAGAGGGGGCATGGTTCTCAAAGCAAGGAGATAGTCTCAACATCGTGATATTCTTAAGCTACAAGGGTCTCATATTCATTAAAGTATTTCAACAAGTCCACACAATCATTTGGTGATTAGGGTTTCATTGGTTTCAAGGAATTCATCTGATCAAGCTCTTAGTGGCTCTAAGCTAGGGTTTTGGTCAAAGGCTACTTGTGATTGATTCTTGGAGCTAATCAAGTTTCTATGGCTCAACATACATCTCAAGGGTTCCATTTATGCCTCATGGTTCATCACAAATTATTTCAAGGGTTTCTGAAGTGGATAGAGGAGGCATTGGATTCATTTGGTCAAAAAGTCAACAGTTCCCTACAAAAGTCTACTCTTGAGTTCTTGGGTCACATTTGGACATCTTAAGTCATCATCCATGGTATTATGAGGTTTGATAAAGAGAAATCAAGAGAAATCATAAAATCAGGAGAAGTTACTAAATTAGGGTTTTTGGGATTTTTTCTAAGTATAGAATATTTGTGTTCATGAAGCCATATTGCAAGATTCATAACTTCCTCATCCTTGATCCAAATGATGCAAATTAATAATCAAATTAAAGAGGACATCACATACTACAAATTTGTAGAAGAAAACAACTTCAAAAGATGCATAGATCAAAAGTTATGGTGGCATAAAGTTGAGAAAAATCAAGATTCATGATTTCAATACTTAGAATTTTTCTAAGTATAGAAATTCAGCTTGGAGGGCATGTTTTCAATGGAAATTTTCTTGATGATCCAAGATTCATCTCACTTTTCCTCCAAAATGAAAGTTGTTCCCCATTCTTCAAGCTTTCTTTTTATACCAAGAACTCTCCATTTGGATCATTAGGACTCAAGCTATGATGCTTCAAAGTTAGGGTTTTTCAAGTGGTCAAAATTATAGGTCATGGATCAATGTCATGAAGCCAACTTCAAGGGTATTTTCCACTTAGTTCCAAGCTTCAACTCAATTTTCTTTCAACATGAGAATTGTTCTTCATGCTTCAAGCTTTCCATGCATGCCAAGACCTCATCAAATGGACAAATGTTTCTCAAGTTATGTCACTCCAAAGTTGGTATCCCATAATGGCCAAAACACCTCTTAACTTAGAATTTTTTTCAAGTACCTTGGACAGTTTTTGGAACCATTTTCAAAGATCATTTTCACATTGATTCAAGTGTTGTTTCATTTTGTTTTCACAAACAGTGCATCATTTGGTTTTGAATTCATCAAATTATAATCAATGGAAGAGGTATGCATGGGATTGATCTTGATACATCATCCTGCAGCATTGTTGAATGCTTCTTGCAGCAACTTGTACCTCATCAAAACCACATGCATCACATCTTTAATTTGCCCTAAATCACCAAACATGTGAACATTACTCATGCATTATTTCAATTTTTTTTGCCAAAATGAGAAGGAAAGAAAATTGCTTCATTTTGTTTCCACACTCACTTTCACACGTGCAAAGTACTCATGCTCCCCTCATGACCATTTTCCATTCACAAAATTACACAAAACCATCCCATGTGAAGCAAACAACTCGTGCACACTCTCTCCACTCTCATTTTTAAATTTTCAAAACAACCTCTAACCAACTTTTTCTCACTCCATACACCTTATATAAGTCCTAAAACCCTAAACAAATCGTTCACAACATCATTCTTGTAAGCTTCAGATCTAAAAAACTCCCTCTCTCTCTCTCAAGAGCTTTAAGCACGGGTTGAATTTTTTTCAAAGGATTTCTATTCTTTCTTTCTTCATTTATCATCTCTGAAGATCAAGGAAGCACTTATAAGGGTTTCTGAAGCTCTTGCAAGTTGGTTGAAGAGGCAACAGACCTTCTCCGTTGAGTAAGCTTTCTCAATTCGTTTCTCGCATGCTAGACGTCATTTAGGCTTATTTTTGTTGTATTTGAGATGTTATATCAAGGTAGATCATGTTTGTGTTGTTTTGATTTGTTGAAGTTGCAGATCGTGTGTTCATTTTTCGTGTCTTGTTTTCACAATCTTAGAGTGCATTTTAATAAAAACTAGTGTCATATTTGAGATCAACGTGGAAAATACTTGAGAATGATGTCAAATTTTGTTGAGTTTGGTGAAGTTTTGAATTGGCTCAGGTGGCCGTTGCCGGAGAAGACGACCGGAGCCCTAGCTCCGGTGTCTAGTTATGATCTGCTGATGTGGATCGTTTGACCTTGGACCTGGCATAGGTGTCATCTGCGTGGCGCTGAATCATTGCCAGCTCATTTAATGAAATGATCACGTGGCGTTTTTGTTGTTTCTGAATCATTGCCAACTCATTTATTATTTGATTTTAATTGGTCCTCGATTAATGACATACTTGAACTTGTTGATTTGATTTGAGGATGCATTCATGCAATTCTTTTTGGGATCTCTTTCATACTTGATCTTGATTGCTTTGCCATGAGTTAGAGCCTTATATCCACATTTGTTTGGTCATTTAACTATTTTTTATTGAGGTTTAAATTTGGTGATGTGTTGAGCATGATACTTGTGTGTTCTTAACCTAGTCTCTTGAGTTTGTTCTCTTGTGTGATCCCTTGATGTTCATGACTCTTGTGTGACTTGATTGACTTGTGTGAGCTTCTGATCCTCATGTTTTGATGTCCATTGCATGATCATCTTGCCTCCTTTACTTCTCATGACTATTTGTTTCCTTTTGTGGATGACTTTGGTTGATGGATACCTAGTTTCTTGTCCATGCTTGGAGTGTGATGCCTCTTGATTTCTTCTTGCTAACATGAGTTTGTTTTGAATTGAAATGTTTGAGTGTGCTTCTTACCTTCCATGTTTACATGCCATAATCTCATTGTGTGAACCATATGTGACTTGTTTTCCATGAGATAATTGTTGATAAATGCTTAGCCATTGAAGTAAGTCATGATGGATGCTTTTGTGCTTCTTTCCTAATCTTTGACATGTGTTGATCATGATATGATGTAGATTCTTACCTTCCTTGATTCATACCTTGCTAGACCCATTTTTTCTTTGCATGTTGATTAGTGATGTTTGATATGGCTTTTAGACATGTTTGCTTGTGCACTCCTATGATTGTCATTGCCTGTCTTCTTGAACTTTAATACGTGAATCTTTTGAGCATGATTTGTGATGATTGGAATATGTGTGTTAATTGTTTGCCTTATCCATCTTTTATGCTTTTATTCATATGGTAAGCATGTCTTAATGTTGGCTTTGATGTTTGACACTTGAGAATTGATTGTTGAATCTTATTACCTTGTGTTGCTTTGACATCTTTCTTCTTTTCATTTCTTTTCTTTTTCTTTTAAGTTTTGAGTACTTGGTGTTGCTTATGATTGAGTTGTTTAATGTTTACTCGTGCTTTGCTCATGTGCTCCCATAGAGCTCCTAGTCCAACTTAATTTCTGATTAAGTTTGGAGTAGGATATACATTAGGCTCTCAATCCTTTGCATGACAACATTAGATTAGTCCCTTCTCAACCTCAACCTTAGGTCCATCTTTGTATGATAACATTAGGTAGACTTTCCGTTCTCATCCTCAACTATAGGATCATTTGGCATGATAACATTTAGGGTGGAGATCCTTTAGACTTTTTCTTTTGCCCTTTGAGTCTCTTTCTTCTCTCTCAAATCAAATCAAAACATGTAATAAATACGATGAGTATTGTGTGTCACGAGCCTTAAGTACAGGGAAAATGATGAGTGAGGAGTCTCTCTTTACTTCTTCTAGAGTGCTTAGCATACGTCTCGTTTGGGGGCGATTTTGCAAAACATTCGCTCCTATGTCATATACTTTAGTGCAATACACATCTCAAACAAAGTCAATTCACTTCTGTTAAAACTCTTAAACAAACTGTAAATCATTTTGTCCTTCGGGATTTTCCTTCAAACTTTTTTAGAAATGGCATGCTACTTCCGTTCTACCGCAAACAGACCTCGACCCTAACTGCTGGAATACGAACTTAGCATCGCTCATAAAAGACACTTAACAATTGGTAGGGCGAACTACGAACGCTCTGATTTCTTCATTCTCGTCCGAATGAGGATACGTAGGCACAAGACAGCGAAGTCTTGGCGAGCACCCTTCCCCCCGTAGTCCTCCAAACTATGTTGACTTTGACTTTCCCATTGCACGAGGGAATACGTAGGTATAGGACAACGAAGTCCTATCGAGTCTCCTTTTGTTTTTTCTCTTTTCCGTTAGCAGATAGGCTTTAGATAAACATGTCTTTTGAATAGAACAAGAGTGGATCTCGTTGAGTACAACGGATGCGATGGGTGCTAACACCTTCCTCTCGCGTAATCAACTCTCGAACCCAGGATTTGGTTGCGAAACCATGTTCCTTTCCCTTTTTGAGGTTTCTTCGATTGTTTCCTTTCCCCCATCGGTATAAATAACGTTCGGTGGCGACTCTGTTTTTCCGCCGGTTGTTTTTCGCGTTGCGATAATATGGCATCAAGCAATTTTGTTCCAACATACAAACCTTCTACAACTCAAACATAGAAGATATAGCCCTTCATACTCTATTTTATATTTTCTTTGATCGAAAACATTCTAACAATGGTTTAGCTAAATTGACTTCCACATATGTTCTTGCATGCTTCCCTCGTTCATGTTGTATTGTGTTTTTATCCACTTTCCTTGATTTGCCTACTTTATTCCCAATGAAGGACAACACCCTAACATTAAAATACTCTATAGGCAATCCAACAGTTCTGATCCATACAACTACTTCTTTAATGGTATCACTCTCATAGTGAAAGTTAGGGCTCCAATCTTTTAGAATGAGATAATGATCATAGATGAACCAAAAATCATTTGTCATTGTTGCGTTTTTGTCTTCTTCGTGTGAAAAGGCCATTATAAAGTAGTCATTGCTAAGATCAATGATACTAATAATTCATTTCCTTACCCACATTTGCTTCTAAGCAAGTCTTAATAGCCTTCCTAGAAGTTTGACAATAACTCCTCTCCTCCATGGTCTATGGATTCTCTTTTCTTCAGCTCCAAATAAAATACATTCATAATCTCCAACCTTGTTTTCCTCCACTACAAAAACTTCTACACTACACAGGGTCTGATCCACCCTTTCTTCCTCAAACATATTGGTCTCGTTTAGGGATATGGTGTTTTTTCATGTCACCATATCTCTATACGATATATCTACATATTTTCCCTTTTGATTTGTTGTCTCCTGATTCTCCTTATTCTTTTCTTTAAGCTTCTTAGTGCTCCGTTCTTGAAGATCTTGCTCTGACTTTGATTCTCCTTGTTCTTTTCTTTAATCTTCTTAGTGCTCCGTTCTTGAAGATCTTGCTCTGACTTTTCAGATGATCAAGGGGTAGTCGCTGTTGTCACGTTTAGTTCCCTTACAAATTACTTTGTTAGTAATAGAAATAAAGAAATTTAGGCATGACTTTAATCCAAATATTCCCCAAGGAAATAATGTAGATCATAAAAATGACAACAAACATTGAATATAGAAAGAAAAAGAAAAAGACAAATATAGTTGCAATTCTCTTATGAAAGGGCATACAATAGAAACAAACAATACAAACATTGACCCTAAAAAACCAACAAAACTTCTACCATACACATTCAACCTATCATCATGAAACTGGACATCCTATTCTATACATAACCTTCAAATTTACGATTGTTATATCTAAGTAACTTTTTAGCAATTACAACTCCATCTACATGTATGCAGGACACGACATTACATTCTACAATAGTGACATACATTGGCTTAAAATAGTATAAATTTAACATAAATGATGACAAACCATGAATAACAATGAGTTGTGCATTAGATATGAATCAAGAACCATAACTTGCCTCAGAAAGTGAATCCAATTTCAATATACGTCGCTTGAAGGGGCGCCCTGTGACATGTTAGATGATATCACAGCTTGGATATATCCTTTGCGGCGAAGAACATACGGTACTTCCCATCTCGAGCCTATACTGGCAATTCAATGAAATGTTGTTTGGTTAGAATCTTCTTTCTCTTGAAGAAAATATAGGCTCAGAGTTTGTCACTGCATCAAATTTCATCCTTTTCTTTAGTAGAATAAACGATACTTTTAGCTGAATGTTTCGTTCGTTTCGTTTCATAGAACATGGTTAAAGGGTGTGTTTACACTCAGAAGCTTCTGGTTTGGCTTAAAGGATCATAGTCGAATGTTTCACCAGCTTTGACGAACCGGCCCTTCACACGTTTTCTGACATCAGCTCTAGCCTTCCGAGAAGCATACCTTACTTTCTTATCAAACCTAAAACATAAACCACAACGAGTGTTACAATGAAAGTCATAAAGTGAATGTTCCGAACATTCCTCTTGCTTTTATATCAACGACATTGGCTATATAAATATAAAGTATCAATACAATCAACTTACTTCCGATTCTTTTTCTTTTCCTTATAGCGCATGACAGCATTGCTGCGGTTAACAGATTGAATAGAATTTTCAGGGCAAGGAGGACACCAGGGAGGCTCCCCCGTGAGAAGCATTGAAGAAACACCGCCGCACTCTTGATTGTCACTAGCACTAGCACTGTTGATAACGCCGGAAAATGAAACGTTTGATTGGGATTGCATTTCCGTATAGTAAAGAATCGGTTCAGTTTTAGTACTTAACATTGAATCTGAAGAAGCTGCAATAGCGCCCCGGCAATTGGAATCACCAGCACTAGCAGACATATCTTTCCTCTCAAATAAGCTATCAATACTGCCCTTTTCGAAAAACTCTTCCGAGTTATTGAGAGCATAAGAAAAAACTTCCTTATAGTTCTCAAGTTCAAGATCCATTTCATCTATGTTGAAACCATCGTACAAATTATCATCTTCACATAGTGCAGATGCCATACTACCGGGACATTGTAACTGCAGATTCATCATGAGAGGTTAAACAAGAAAGCTAAAAATCGTGTAACTCGTTTTGCTAAACAAGATAAAGGTTGGAAAAATCATATAGCGTCATCGTTGCTAACATGTACCATCCCGTTCTCCCGGAAATAAAATACTTTTTGAATCAAATCGGCTACTCTCACAGTCACAAGCACTGAAGGCACTAACTTACCAGCATGCAGGCTGATCACCTGTTCCTGCTTTGACGTTCAGGCTACAGATAAATCAAGAATGCTGACAATTCTGTGAAAACAAAATATACGCCCGAGACAATAAATGTGCAAAACTAAGGAAAACCGCCAAAGAAACCCGTCCGATAAATTTTCACAAACACTATTTCATCGCAACTTTGTAATTTTATTGACTGCATTTGTGCACCAGATAGATTACATTTTCAAGAATATTTGAAAAAAAAGTTATTCATGAGGCTATCTATACCTTGGGCATACATTCATTGGAAGGTCGAGGCGGCTGGTCAAGAATACGAGGTTCTGCACGTGACTCGGTTACTGAAGATTTGCCGGCTGCAGACTTATCCTTGCCGGGAAGATCGGAGACTTGAGCTGAACCAGACACGCTCTTGCTTTCTGGAGGAACCCGAGCTTTATTATCGCAGTTCTCATTAATGCTCATTAAACCGAGTTTCTGCTCACATGCTTCGCCCGTAGAAGGGATATCCGAGAAAAAGGGCCATATAGAAGAAAGCTCAGAAGCCGAAGGACAGCCAGAGTAGCAATTGATTGATTGTCGTTTGTGCGTTGAAGAAGATGGATCGGTACCGTGAGCCGACCAATCACAGTTCTGACAAAATGAAGCTTTCTCTTCAACACACCTCACATATGCAGGTTGTAAATTACACCTCTCGCATATGAGTGTTCTTGAATGACGCTTAGAAAGTGCATTAGCAGAATGAACATTTCGATCACATGACAAACATAAGGAAGCCGCATCGGAGCGGCAGTACACCAAGGATCTCTGGTCTCCACAAAAATCACATAAAGAACCCATCTTTAAACCACTCTTCCTTTGCTCCTTAATCCAAATAAACAGTTCCAAAATTAGTAACGACCAACACCGAAAAAATTTAAACTTCAAAACTTCAAGTAGAATCAATTCTGGAAAGCAAAATCAATTCTACTCGAGAACAACCAAACATATCAAAATCAATTCTACACATCCAGAATCAATTCTACACATCAAGAATCAATTCTAACTTATTCAACCGCGAAACCTAACATTTCAAAGCATCAACAAAACCACAATGACAACTCGCCGAAAATCCAAACATGCACAATCTAACACAACTTCAGCTTATAGTATTCATGTAAAACCATCCAAAGTAAAACATGAATTAAGATTTGAAAAATAAAATTAATTTTACACAGATTAATCTTTTTCAGGCAAATAAAAAAAAAAACATCAAATAAAAGTATAACAATTATTTCACTACAACCTTAAAAAACATTCTATCATTAAACAAAACCCAAAAAGCAAATCAGTTCTTAACAAACAAAAAAGAAACATCACAAGATTAGAACAGTTACCCCTTTAGGAAATTCTCATCTTTCCCTTCCCAGAAGAATCTCCATATCATTAAAACATAAACTTCAAAACGAATGAAAGAAAATTACCATACCAAAATAAAAGACAAAGATGACAAGATCCTTAAAGAAAAGGGTCATGTTTTTTTTTTTTTTAGAAATTTTAAAAATTACTTAAAAAAATATCATGAAGAAATTAAAAGCAAAAGAACTCTACAAGTAAAAGACGCTAACCTTTTTTTTTCTGTGTTCTTGTGTTGTGTTGAGATGGATAGTTAGATTGTAGATTAGATATGGAGGGTTGATGTAGGTGTGATATAAGAAAGTTGTTTGATGTGTGTATGTGTTTGTAATGTGAAATGTGACATGTCATATATGAGAAAAAGTACATAGAAAAGAGTTAATAAATGGGGCCATGTCTTTTTCTGAATGAACTTTTTGCTTTTTCTTGGTCTATCCATAATATTAAAATCACAGCAATGTTACAACTATCTTTATTTACCAAGCGGATTTTAAGATCACATTTATAACAAACTCCTATTTTAGTAATAAAATATATATATATATATATATATATATATATAGTGGAGATCAACTTACTCCAAAAATAAGTTTTTTTTAATTTATTTCACATCATACCCTTAAATTGAATCTAATTTAGTGGTTAAATTAACATTTTTACTTATAATCATTCGATTAAATCTAATTTGGGCAAAACGAGATTAATTTGGGCAAGTGAGAAATAAACTGCTTGTACAGTAATGGCACACAGCAGGTGATCATTCCTTTTCCAAGGAAGTTCCTCAAGTGGACTAAGTGATAAGTATCTGCTAACAAGGTAGGTACTGGATTCTTCTTTAGGAAGATCTTGATAACATTGATGTCAACAAAGTCTTCAAAGCTTGGGAAGAGAAACACTCCATATATAAGTAAGGCAGGATAGCATCAAATGCCTCCATGCCCATATGATCTGCATAATACTGAGCTCTCCCAATCAAAAACTTTGTAGTCAGACCAAAAACTCCTCCTTTGGTGGTCATGTTACCTTGAATTTCAGACAACTCCAAATGTGTGGCTTTGGCAATGTCTTACTCTTTAGGGTCTTTTTCCAAGAAGGGGAAAGAAGACTTGTCAGAAATAGGTTACCCAACTAGATAGGAATACTCTTCCAATGTAGGCACAAGTTGGTTGTCAGGAAATGTGAAACAATGGTAGATTGGATCATAAAATTGAAGGAGTGTGAAGAGAAGACCATTTTCCATCTTAATCTTCAGTAGTGATAGCAGCTTCTCATATTTGTCTTTGAACTCTTCTCGATCTTTAACCAAAGCTCTTAATCTCCTTAAGTCACCCAAGTTAGGACTCTTGAAAGTGTACTTAATAGTTTTTCTTCTGTCTTTACCCATGATTATCCTCTGATGTTTACAAACAAAAGTTTAAGTTTCATAAAACTTTTTATGAAAAATGATGCTTATGAATGCATGTATGCACAAACATAACAAGATCACACTTAAACATGGTGTAAGGCTTGTATGAAGTCAAAGGTTCACCCCTCCCATTTGGTATGTACTAGGGTTTATTGTACCTGTACAACGGGTTCTAACAAGTTCCCAAAGTCATCAGCCCATCTTTCGGATATTATCAATTTCCCAATTTACTCGGTAGTTAGTAATATTCTCAAGAGAACCTCTTTTGAGTGTAGTATCGCGTATCAACTATTTTGGGACTACTCCCTCATAGTCATCGCACTACGTTCCTAATAAGGCCAAGTTGGGTTAAAGGTGACTAAAAGTTCTCAACTTCACAGGCTCAATCAAGAAATAGTATTGCTTTCACAATCTTTTGATCAACAATACTTATTCTTAAAAGTGCCTCCACTGAGTGGTGATTTCTCAAGTTAGCTTGATCGGGAATCAACTCCCTATAAGCCTTCTTGAATATACCACCTTCCTATCTTATTTTGCTCTCAAGTCCAAGGTTGGGACTTATCTCACCACAAGGTAACAACCCAAATGGAGCAACAATCAAAACAAGTAAACAATAATATAGCAAATACAAGTGAGTTAGGCTTAACCCTCTTAGTGTTCCCCAGTGAAGTCGCTATTTTCTGTTGCGGTAAGAATTGGATATCAAGTTATTAATTAAACTTGATCACAAATCTTTTAAAGATTCACCACCGAACTTTGATTTCCAAGGGAAAGGGTAAAGATCGTAGAAAACCCTAACTTTGCAATGTAACAACAATGCTAAGAGATTTTGCGGGTCGGGGGTTGGTTATACCTAGGGAAGATGTTAGCATCCTAAGTATCTATAGTATTCTATAGGAACCTTACTAGTATTTGTGATATTGTTTGCTATTTTTTTTTGTTTGGGTTATATGGTGAGAGATAGGAACCTAAGGGTTTAAGCACTAAGTACGCTCGCCAAAACTTCGCGGTCTTGTGCCTACATATCCTTACAAGGATGGAATCAGAGCATCTGTAGTTCACCAAACTAAGGATGGATGAACACTTGATTATGATCAAGGTTCAAAGGGGAATTAAGTGTTATGTCTTAACACTTACTTGACTTGACAAAGTCAAAAAAGTTGTAAATTCTACTTAAGTTTAAGCCGAAAGAACCTAATGACTCTAACAAGGTCAAAGAGGATGGATAATGATGAGCTATCTATGACATGGAGTCAATAGAAAGACTTTCCCTTGATTAAGGAATAGAGGACAACTTGAGGATGGAATCTAACAAGCTAACATCTCTTGGGGGAAATAACTTGACAAAGTTAAATGGAGTATGATTTAAGCATAGATGATATAACAAATAAGATATTCAAACATGATATCAATTTGAAAACAAATCAAATCAAACATTCAAACATGATGTTAATGTAAGCATGACAAAAGTAAGGCATATGGTTACAACCAAAAGCATAAAGGTAAATGTGACAACATTTAGAGCAAAGACTTAACAAAGTCATGAACTAGACAAGGTGACTACCTAGTATGTTCAAAGGTTCAAAGAAGTTTCAAATCCATATGGTGACAACCAAAGTAAGTTCAATCAAACAAATATGTTACAACATCTAAATTATCATGGGATATAGTTCTAACAAGACTAAGGTATCATGGATAAGTTCAAGTACCTAATTAAGGCAAGCGTGCTTTAGGGTTTACTAACACCACTTAATCATGAATACAAGACAAAGAAAAATAAGTTGTAACAACACTTAATCATGGTAAGGTTCAAAGTTCAAGTTTAACATGTATAAGTTATGACAATACTTAAACATGAATAGAAACAAGAGTTGAAGTAAGGTATACATAAGTCATGATAACAATAAAAGTTCAAAGCATACATGGATAAGTTAAGACATTACTTAATCATGAATACAATTTAAAACAAGTAAATGGTAACAACCAAACATACTTGGACAAAAGAACATGTTCATGACAATAACATGTGAACGAATGTGTAGACATACAAAGGATGACATGTGAGAATACTTAAAGATGACATGTTGAAAGTTCAAACATCATATGAACAAGTTAAGGCATTACTTGAACAAATAAGCATGGTCACAAGTTGAACATGCTAACACAAGTAGGTAACAACCAAGAGGTTCATGTTAAGATCCAAGTATGGTTATAAACAAACAAGAACATTACAAAAGTCAATGTAAGTATGAGTAAGTTAAAACATCACTTAACATGGAAGCAAAAGTGTACATGGCTCAAGACTTTGGTGACAACCTAAAGTGCATGTTATGGCTCTTGGTGCTCATCCAAGGGTGTGTGTAAAAGGTCAAGGTAATTGCACTAAATGGCTCATGGCATAGATGATAAAGTTCAAGGCATTTAAACATGTAAACATACATAAAATGAGCCAAAAACCAAGTCAAAACCAAAGATGCAAGTTGAAAAACATCACACAAGGTTGGTACATGTTATAAAACAATCATATAACTCATGGTTATCAAAAGAAATCCAAGAATCAATCAAAAGAAAACCAAAATATCCTAAGGAAGCCCTAAAAAGTCACATAGTTTGAACATGAACAAGTGTCACAAAAATAAATATTTTTGGGGAACCAATTATACCACATGAAAGTTGACATCAACATGAGTTCATGGCAAAAAGAATGGATCAAAAAGATGCAAGGATGACCAAGTTATGATCAAATGAAGTTCTGAATAAAATGAAATGGAAAAGTGAAAAAAAAATAGGTTTTGTCCTAGCCAGGACTTGAACCCACACCCTCATGCTCAATGATCCAAAACCTAGCCAACTGAGCCATAGCGTGCATGTGAATAAGAGATGAAACCAGAATAATATATTTTGAAAACACTTGAAGTTCGGAAAAAATAAAAAGGACTGGGGCGAGGGGGATTCGAACCCCAGTCCTATGGCATGGGAAACAAACACACAAACCTCATTGACCAGCGGTATTATGCCCTCATCCATTAATATATCTAACTCAAATATTATATATTTTACAAACATATGAAAATGGCCAACTCAGCGCCATGTCAACTCCACCTCGCCTCCAACTCAACTTCTTCTTCTTAATTTTCTTTTTCTTTCTTTCTCTCTCCCCGTGCCCTAACTTTCTTCCATGGCCAGAAATTCAACTCTAGACATCTCTCTCATTTCTCCATCATTTTTAAATTTGTAAAAAAGAAAATTGTAGTATTTTTCACAAGGATTTCAAAAATCTCATTAGTTAAAACTAAAACTAAATGTACAAACCACAAAATACTCCACAACAGTGCAACACAACAATAATGTCACATGTCAAAATATCACATGTACACTCCAAATAACACAACCAATGCTCCAAACAAAATACATAGAGTATAGACTACATTTTTGCTTCAAACATGAGACAATAAAAGGCATGGAATATGAGTTTGAAGTTTCAAGATCCTTACCTCTTGGAGTCAGACCAAGGATTCTTCTAGAGCTCTTCCAGAAGTGTAAAGATGACCTCCTTAGCTTAGTTAACCCTTATAGAAATGATTTGGATGCTTGAAAGGGTTGGGAGTTGCTTCAAAAACCAAACCAGTGCCTTCTTGCAAAATGAAGGTATGAAAATGGTGGACGTGGAATAGCTTGATACAGAACTTGTTCAAGGGTTGAAACGAGTTCTATTAAGTGTGTAGAGATGGTTTGTGGTGTTGGTTTGCAAAGTGCACGACTGAAATGAGTTTGGTGGGAGATTTTGTAAAACTGAGGTGTTTTTGCCAATTATGTCGGTTGGGAACAAGTAGAGGTTTAGTGGGTGTGATTGTTGTGTGTTTTGAAGCTTGAGGCATCCCTCTATTTATAGGGAAAAGGTTGGGGGAAGCTCGGGTCAGAATAGCAAGTTCTCAATCTTTGGCTTGGTTGAGTTACAACTTGATGGTTACATGAAGTTTGTGTCATTTCCAAGCAAAGTATCATGCCTCTAGGGTGGTTGGTAGTGTCTTGAGGTCTTGCTTCTCAGTACAAAAAAAGTTTAGTGCAGAAGGAACAACTACAAAGCTCAATAAGTTGACTTTGGTGATTAAAGCCACTTTATCAAAATGGAAGTCTCACCTTTCTTCCAAAAATGGCATGATTCAATGGACAAAGCTTTAAATTAGTGTGTAATACCTCCCTAAATCGTGAAATCTTCTGATTATGGATTGATTTAGAAGTAATGAGGGCTACAAAGTAGGATTATAGGGCATGTTTTAGAGTTTTGGCCGAGATCAAGTGGTGTAAATGGCATGAAATCCAACTTTGTAACACCAACTTCATCTCTTCGAAACTTTCAACTCAAGAATGTTATGGAGGAGTTCTTGTACTTTTTGAAAAGCCTCAAATGTGCTCTAAAACTTTCATGTTTAAGAAAATTCGTGAATCTCGAAGGATCATAGTGAAAACTTGCTCCAAAGATTGTTGTTTCTAAGGACCAAAAATTGTCTTGAAAATTTTCTAAGTGTCCAAAGATTTTTCACAACTTTGAAGCTTCATAACTCAAAATCCAAGTATTTTTTTAGGTTTCCACCTATTATACAAAGTTTTAGTATGTTGTGAGGGCTTTAATTTGAGCTTTGGAGCACACAAAATGGCTGTGTAGATTGAAAGTTATGATCTTCTAAAGTTGGCACCAAAACTAGGGTTTTTTCTATACTTAGAAAAATTTCAAGTTTCTTAACTTTGCCCCTTTTGCAAGTAACCATTCAAATCTTGATTTTTCATGCCCAAACTCATTGATCAAACATATTTTTGATGAAATTTGGCTTGAATACTTCAATTTGGACCAAAAACCCTAAAAGTCAAAGGGTTGACTTTGTCAGATAAAGCTTGTATACCAGATGAATTCAACTGTGTGATCTTCAATGATCTTGCATTCTTGAATCTTTCAAACATCATGGATGGACTCCAAGGATGTATTTGAGTGTCTTGGTTCATGCCCCAAGGCTTGCGATCATGCTTTGATCAAAAGTTAAAGGCACATTTGACTTTTCCTAATAAAACCCTAATTTGTGACCAGATGAAATTGAGCTTCATAGAACTTGTAATGAGACAATATTGCATTTGATTCTTAACAAGGAGAAGCCTCTTGAGTGTATGTAAGCTTGATGGGTTGATGATCACTCTAAAACATTGACTGATCATGTGAGGATTCTCTTGATTCTCTTGAGCAAACCTTAATTTCATGAAGCAAAGACAAGGAACAAACTTGAACATGGTTAGGGTTAGCAATGCAATGCTTGAATGCTCCTAGAATAGTGATGAAATCTAGGGTCAAAATTTGGGGTATGACACACCAACATAGATAACTTCCTACTAAGTATCTCTTCAGCAATGAAGACATATGATCTCCTTGCCTCACTCTTCCAGAGCAAAAAGAAATCATGCATCTTTTTCATTTATCATGATTGATAGTTTGGCTTAGTGGATAATGGTAAGAATCTTATTACAAAACATTTTATCATAATTGATAGTGTAGTTAATTTAACTATATTTAGATTGGCATTTCCTTCTTAGTTTCGTCTATCCGGCCAAGTCTGTAGAGGAGATCTGAATAGTGTTTTCACACTCATTGTTGTCTCTTATCTACAAGCAGAGTTGGAGAAGGTAGAAGTTAAATGGGTTATCGCATATGTAGGTTTTTAAGACTTGTTATTCTTCCCAGAGTTAGAGATTGTTTAGGATTGTGAACAACTATATATCATGTTTCTCTAGGAGTAGGATCCCCTTAAGAAGTCTTGACTTAGATTCCCATTTGGCAAACAAATACCTTAAAGTATCACTGTCAATATATGCAACAACTTTAGACCGTAACGGATATGATATAAATTTTTCAAAAGAATAAACAACAACCAGACGTTTATTTTGAGTTATGGCAATATTTAGTTATGTCAGATACAAAACATAATTGGAATAAGAAATAACATGTAATATTTTATAATTTCTTTAACCAAGAACTACCGTTATACATATTTCACTAGCATGACACATAATTTTAAAAGGTAAAGACCAATCAGGTGCTAGGACAATGAGGAAAGAGATTAACTTTTGCTTAAGATTATTAAAATCTTACAAAAATTTAGAATTGAATCAGAAGAGTGTGTCCTTTACAAATAAACTAGCAAGAGGTTTCGAAATTTCTAAAATGTCTTTTATAAGAAACTTGCACATTCTAAAAAGCTTATAATTCCCCTTTGTTAATGTTAAATAGAGGCTTTTTAATTACTTCAAAATTTTCTTGGTCAACTTCAATCCCATCATGGGTGATTTTATGATCCAAAACATTTCTCTATCTCACCATGAAATGTCATCTCTCCTAATTTAGGACTTTATTTGATTTCTAAACCTGTCCAACACAAGAGAGATACTAACTACACACTTATCAAAAGAAAAACCGAAAACAAAAAAATCATCCAAGAATTCTTCAAGGGTATTGCATAAGACGAATGACATCCTCATGTAGGAAAATATTCCAAAAGGGTAAGTGAATGTTGTCTTTTTTTATCTTTAGGGGGTATTTCAATGTGATTATAGCATGAGTAACCATCTAAGAAATATTAGTAATCATGGTATTCTAACCTTTCTAACATCTAATCAATACGGAGAAAAGGTAAATGATCATTCCTAGTTGCAGTGTTGGTTCTTCCTAACTAATACAAATCACCACCTAATGATAGTACGTGTTGGGATAAACTTTTTTTTCCCTTTCATAAGCACATTTTCCCTCATTTCGTTGGTACTAAGTGTACATGACTTACTCAAGGACTATCTAAAATAGGGTAGATGATACATGTATCCAATAGTTTTACAACTTTTTCCACACCACCTATTTCATAGTTTGTTGCATAAAAATGAAGCAAACTTATCCAAACCATCCCAGCATATGACCAACTATCAGCCTTTACCCAACCAAGTACTCTCTCAGTTAGAAGTTTTTTGGACTGGGTTATATAACGAGGCAAAAGCAATAATGGAAGAAGGATTCACGTCTTCTAATCCTGAGGCTTATGATGTGAAGTGGGAAACCTTCAGAAAGTCTGTTAACTCTGTCATTCAAAGTTTGAAGAATTTCTCTACTAAGGAAGTCGCTACATCTAGCTAGAAGAAACTATTCAATCTAAAAGCTAAGGTAGCTTTATTTTCTGAATTTCAAGAGATGAAAATTTAGATGGCTAGTCACCAACTGTCAGTGGATGTTCAATTCAAAACTATTGTTGCGAGGCAAGAAGAAACCGGTTCTGATCTCAAGACAATCATGGAATTATTGAAGAAATCTTAGGTCTAGAATGTAGAACCTGTTTATGTACTAGTTGACTTATTTATAAATCTCTTATGTGTTTTATGATATGCTTGTGAACTTATCTTGTTTCAGTTTGCTTTATACAAGTTGCTCTTGCTTTATGTTTCTCTTGTGTTAATATAAAGTGAATGAAATTTGCTTTTGCTGGCTTAATTAATTGGAAACTGAAAAAGGGAAATTTCATTGGAATTTAATAATTACACGAGAAAACATAAGATAGTACAATAAATTAGCCTATCCCTTGTCTTCTTTGTTGCTTCAGTCATCTTTCTCAATGTTGCCAACAAATTTCTTCCATGATTGCTCTGCTTCCTCATCTTCAGAAGAAGGATCTTCATCCTTAATGGAAGAATCCTTAGGAGCATTTATGGGCTCTTTCAAAACTGAAGTATGTGCTCTGTAGGCAGCCAATCTGGTTTGAACACCTTTTTCTTCCTTCAGTTTTTGTGTCTCTTTTGCCGCATCAGCATGCAGTTTTGAATATAGTTCCTTGACTGCCAAACGTTTCTCTCTTGCTGCTTCAGCCTTCATCAGCAAATCTAAATCTCTTGCAAAATCTCGTTTTTCACTCTTGTGAGGAATTCAGTTATGAGACTTTCTCTTCATAACTAGTTTTGCCTGAAATGTTTATGTGAACTGGATGAATTCTTGAGGAAACTATGTTGATCTGTTCTTATAGTGAATTTTAACTAGTCATTCAAGTATAAGTATGAAATCTCTGCACCAATGAAAACTGGTCTTCTGATCTCGATACTCAGTTTGATTATGACTACTTTAAACCTTATAAGGTATCTTTGACCATCTCAGGACAATGCATTTTTGTTTGATATTTGCTTTAATTTGACACCTCTCGTATCTTTTTCTCTTAGTTTTAAATCTTTTTGATGTGACAAAAGGGAGAGAAAGATGTATGAGTATTTAATAAAGAATCTGAACCCTTCAGATTTTAATGTTGTTTATTTTAATTATTTAAAATTGTGTTATTTATGTTATTTTGGTTATTACCCGGGAGAAATATTTTAGTTTTCTTGATAGTAGAACTTAGATGGAGCTTACAAACCTCAACTTTTGGACTATTAGACTCAGGGGGAGCTTACAAACCTCAAACCCCGATGTTACCAAGTAAATTAAAATATATTTTAGTTTTCTTGAATATAGAACTTAGGGGGAGCTTACAAACCTCAACCTTTGACTATTAGACTCAGAGGGAGCCTACAAACCTCAGACTCAGACGTTGCCAAGAAAATTAAAATAGTCTAACATTGTTCTTTAAATACTTGTGTTTGTCATCATAAAAAAGAGGGAGATTGTTAGAACAAGATTTTTTCATGACATATATCATTTGGATTTTGATGATAACAAAATATTGAAAGAACAATAGTGTTATCTAATGTGTGCTCTAAGTGTGCAGGTTCTAAAGCTTAAAAGAAGAATATACTCAGAATTTGATATAAGGACGCACTTGAGAGAAGCTAAGTTATTGGCTTCTGGTGGTTCAGAATCTAAAGAACGTTCTTTAAGTGAAGTCTAATAATAAAAGTTGGCGTAGACTCTGAAGCTGAAGGCCTCAGCATTAGAAGCACAATATATTGTCTCTAAACTTATTGAATGTATCAGCTTCTGGAGATCATTTAGAACCAGTGATAAAAGCTAAGTTATCCGTATTGCGGAAAGCAAGCTACAATGTCAAATCATTTTATCAGCTAGAGTCTGTGTTCACAAGGCTCAAGAAGAGTTAACATGCTTTACAGATATCTACTCTCAACGGGTCTATAGTACAAGATCACAAGAAAGACGCAGTGGTTAAATAAGTTACACAATGGATCAAGATCTTTTGGTGTATTTATCTTCAACGTCTCTTGTACTATGGAGTAACAAAGACACTTGTACAACTTATCTTTTCCAACGGTTATTCCTCTGAAACTGCTATATAAGTAGCTAAAGATTCAAGATGGATTTTCAACAAGGAACAACGAAAATAAAGAAGAAGAGCCAAGAACGCTTCTATCATAATGGAAGAATAACAAGATCAACAACAACAACACAATCGAGTATGCAGAAATTATGTTATCTGTTGTAAATTTTACAAAGCCTTAAGATTTCTTAAACATTGAATATCTTAGAAATCTTAAGTGATGTGATCTTTGTTATGGTTATTACCTTGTACCTCTGATTATGTATCAAGTACACCTTGTCCGCTATTCCGCTAAACAAGTTATTTAGTAGTTTAGATAAAGTATCTTGCTATGTGCTTGAGCATCAAAGTCTCTTGCTGTGAAGCTTGAGCCAAGTAAGCCATTGCATCAGAAGTCATTGAACTCTTGATCAGTTTTTTATTAAGCAAGAAAGTCTTGGACCGAGGGTCGGAGCAGAAATATTGAGCCTGGAGGGCTTGAGCAAGAAAGTCATGAATCCGTGGGATTTAAGCAGGAAGTCTTGGACTGCAGGTCTAAGCAAAAGTATTGGATTTGTGGAATCTAAGCAGTGAAGTCTTGGACCGAGGGTCTGATCAGAAGTCTTAGACTTGAGGGGTTTAAGCAAGGAAGTCTTGGATTCGTGGAATCTAAGCAGGAAGTCTCACGTTGTGGGTCTGAGCAGAAAAGTCTTATGCTTAAGTGCATAAGCAATTGTAATCATGTTTTGATTATAGTGTAAAATCTCGTGTACTGCAAGGGGACTGGACTACTCTCAGTTGGAGAGGAACCAGGATAAATCTTTGTGTGTTCTGTTGTTATTTATTTGCTTCTAGTATTGTTTCGCTGCAACAAGTTAATCAGGTTCTGAACTAGTGTTTAGAATCTAAACTCTGTTTAGAAGCATCGAATTCAGAGAACATAATTCAACCCCCTTTCTTGTGTATTTTTCTCACCTTCAGTTGGCATCAGAGCATGTTCTGTGCATAACACTTAATAGTGATGCAGACAAAGTTCCAATGAGAAAAATATGTTTTCATCTTCGTATGAAAAAAAGGGTGTCCAAGATGAAAAAATCTATTGAAGAAACAAGTCTCTCTATCAATGGTGTTATCCTTTTGAGAAGATAGTTCAAGATATCGACTTCAAAATAAGTCAGAGAAACTTCATCAAAACAAGATGGAGATTCAGAGTCAGAAAATCTATCCAGGTAAGTTCTATTATTTATTCTCTATTTTCAAGCATGATATTCTGTACAAAGTTTACTGGTGTGTATAATCTCTACACTCAGTTACTTTGGAGGATATTAGCCAAAGAACTTTCAGACTTGTGAAATTGGAATTCATATTGTTTGTGATAATACCAATGCTATGTTAAATCAAAGGAATCTCTTCAAACATTCTTGAATCAAGCTCTCTTGCTACTGTTTAGAATAAATTAATATAAGTTATGTTCTTCAGTGAACTAACGATTAAGATATAACTCGTAATCCTGTTAGAGTTAAAAGGATGATAAAAATTCCGAACATTGTAATTTATGCTTAATTTTGAATGAAGAAACCAAATCAGATATTTTTCAAATGATGTCTCAGTCAAAAGCTTGGATAACAAACTCATCATAAGAGATAAAATTCTGAAAAATCTCAGTTTCTGAAACCTGTATGGAGAAATCTTTGATTCCTAGATGCAAAAAAGTGGAAAAAAAATTTACACCTGTCTGAAATGTCTTCAGCACGCTTGAAATTATTTGTGTTATGAATTTGAAGGGGAATGAATTTTTTTTAAATACTTTTGTGTTTAAGTCTCTTTAATGTCATTTGTTTCTCTCAACACCTTCTCAACACACATAACCTTTATCACTGTCCTTTTTGTGTTTTATCTGTAAACCATAGAAAAATCCTAAAACTTCATCAATGGCATCCTTATAAACATATCCTTTAAATGTTAATTCCATGCAAAAGCTTAAGATCAAACTGAATACTATGTCGCTCGACAAAGATTAATTAAAGCTTCTCATTGAGCAAGTGGTTAATTTTGATAGTTTTGTTGTTTGTCCACTAGAAAGCCACTTTGAGTTCCAAGGATGGATGAACTTCTTTGATCTGCTGAATTGACCAACTTACCTAACTCTGGTAAAAGATTTTTGGGTTAATGCAGAATATATAATGAGTATTCAGCACAGGATAAAGAAAGAACTGTTGTGAAAAAAGACAAAAGTTTGAAAGGAAAATCTAGAGCAGAAATGGGTCTGAAGGAGTTCAAAGGTGTGAAAATAAGATGTGTTGTAATGGGTCTGGATATCACCATTACTCAAGAAAATATTGCTCAGCTAATTAGGGCTGAAAATAAAGGAATGGTGATAATCAACAAAAAAGATGGAGGAGATTATGCCAGAGATATTAATAAGACTCTCTTTGAAAAGAAAGATGATTATGGAAAAGTAAAGAACACGCATCTCAAGCAAAAGTTATTGTTCAAAATTCTTATCGGTTGTTTAATTCCTAGAGAAGGAAGTTCAGGTCAAATTTCATGGGATCATACCATGAAATATTCAGATAAGTAGCCTTGCCTAATATAACGATTAAGATATATACCAGGATACATCTTTCATCATCTATGTGAATCTATCAAGGACTCTACTAAGATGTTCAAAAGAATTGTTCCTTATGCAAGGCTACTTTAAGAACTATTCTATCAATGAAAATTAATTAACATATTGATGGAATTTGGAACTACACAAGATTTAGATGATTCATATGGAAGTGTGCTTTTTACATCAGTTCTAACCTATAAGATACTTTTGAAGTTTTCCGGGTTTCTCTTCGATACTCCGATAGCAACACTAATTGGGGCAAACCTCTGCTCCGTCGATAATCCTTCATCTCTTTTCTCCCATACCATTGCCATGAATTGTTGAGGGCTTATTGTTGATTAATTTAAGCCATTGTTATGGAATAGATTATTTAATAAGCACTTTTTTCTTAAACCAAAAATCCAATTTCAAGTTGTAAGAACATTGCAAAAATCAATATAGCATAATTTCTAACATAATTTAGCATAACATTGAATTAGGCATTGTATTAGTGTGAAGTTTAGACATAGAGCATGAAATAGCTTATTAGAATAATCACTTATTTGAGCCAAAAATCCAACTTTAACTAGAACACAAAAAATACTCTCCTTGAATTTTCAAAACAACAGTCAACACAACAAAGAGATCAAGGAAAAACAGAAGTGAAAAAAATCCCAAACAGAACCAAAACAACTCAAAACAAAGAGAAAGATTTGGTTGAAGAATTTTGTCAAACACTTTGTGTGTAAAGTGAAAAGTTCTTGAACATAAATTCCCAACAATAGTATTCTCTGTCATTGAACACTAACCAGAGAATTTCGAATTCAGCATCAAGTGTATGTGTATCGAATTACAACAGTCAATCGATGACTTCATTTGATGTTAGCTAGGAATTAGGAGATGGAAGTTCCAAAAATTACTAGAAACATGTGCGACTTCCTGGTTACACTCTTGTTGTTTATTGCTATGGAATCTTGTCAGTATCCCAATGTTTTCTGAGTTTTGCATTTTCCAAGTGATGGGAATTAAAAAGGTGCTAACCACCACCACACCTGACTATTGTTCATTGAATGGGAGCAGTAATTTAAATATTGAGGATTCTGATATAGTAGAGAATGGAAATCTGACTTTCACTGTCAATTGGAAAACAAAGGTATTTTTATCTTTGCCATCAAATGAAGCATTTGAAGAGTCATTTCTAAGGGATTTATCGGGTTTGAAACTTGATCACAAGGTTGTTAAACCTAGCATACGTATTAATATTTCTAAATTAGGTGGGTTATCTAAAGAAGAAACGCATCTGCTTCGGCTATTTCGATCAACATAATACCAGTTCATGTTAGTAATATGACACTCAATATAAGCATTAATACTAGTTCATGTTAGTAGTATGACACTTAATTATATTTTTTCATAAGCATTAATACTAATTCATGTTAGTAATATGACACTTAATTATATTCTTTAATATAAGTATTATTACATTATATTAGTTTTATGATACTTAATATAATTTCCACATGTCAATTTTGGATTGATATTTAAAATAATTCTATATATGCACATTTGTTTTTAGGATTCAATTTTTTCTTAGTTCACATTAGATGTAACCTAGTTTTTGTTTTAAAAATAGGATTTTAGTTCTCATGATTAATTAAGATTATGTTTGATTCATGACTTTAAGACTATTTAGTCCCTCCTTTCAAAACAAATTGCATTATCCTTTAGGATTTTTATTCAATTAAATGATCACAATGTCTTGATCACTTGATTAGAATTAGGCCTTTAGACTTGCACCCAAACTTGATCTATTAAATCAATTCTAATTCCATTATT
The DNA here is from genome assembly GCA_022829125.1 of Lathyrus tuberosus. Lineage (NCBI taxonomy): Eukaryota > Viridiplantae > Streptophyta > Magnoliopsida > Fabales > Fabaceae > Lathyrus > Lathyrus tuberosus. The sequence continues at coordinate 495,677 of JALAZF010000414.1, read as the reverse complement.
ATTCAAACCCATAAAAATAGGTGAACATCAAGACACAATGACACTAAGCTTCATTCAATTCCTTCAAATACACCTTGTCTCTTCCCTTTTAAACAAAAATTATCCTTTCATTATAAACCTTCAAAACACTTATTAACTATGATACGGATTGTGCGCCACAAACCTTAAAAAATGGAGAATAATGAGAGGGATCATTCTTACCCTAGTTCTGAATACCTTTGGATATAGGATGTATACCTCAGTTATTCAAAGTGTTCACTTCCGTTCCTAGACTTTGGTGCAATTCAAATCAAAATAACTTTTAACTATCATTCTCAAACCAACAATTCAACCATCAACATCAAAAACACCATTCTTTTTGGACTAAACAAAACACTCTTTGGAAACTCATAAATCTCTTGAGGTTAATCATCTTTTCTTGGTTAAAACATCTCCTTCATGGGTTAATCACCTTTTCTTGCTTAAAATACCCATCTCTGGACCATACACCCTTGAGGCTAATCACCTTCTCTTGGTTTAAGCACCTCCTTCATAGGTTAATCACCTTCACTTGGTTAAAATACTCATCTATTGTATGTTTGCCTTATGAGTCCCAGAGCTTAGGTAATTCATCTCTTGCATGTTTTTCTTGTGAGTCCCAGAGCTTAGGCAAACAATCTCCTGCATGCTTGCCTGGTGAGTCCCAAAACTTAGGCAAACCATGTGTCTTGCATGTTTGTCTTGTGAGTCCCAGAGCTTAGGCAAATCATCTCCTGCATGTTGATCGTGAAGGCTGGATCAGATCCTGTAGAATCAGGCCGCCAAGTGCGTCAGGGATGCTGGTCGTATGGAGAGGAGGGGGGTGTACCTGCAAGGAACTTCGACGCTCAAGTGAGAAAGGTTCAGAGAAAAGGGGCAAGTACAAAGTATGAATTCTTAGGGTGAATATTGGATACCTGACCCTCTTAAGCGAGAGGGTTTATATAGAACCCCTAGTGTGTGGCCAACGGTCCTATTTTCGGGGCGAAATAACCATTTTCCCCAAAGAATAGGTAACTGCCCAAACTAACCGTTATGTCGGGCAGGGTGCCCAAAACTAGCCGTTATGTCGGGCATAACCGCAGTTCCGGGCACCTGTCCTCTGCTGTTCGGTTAGCGAGAAAGGCGTGCGTAACGGGCATAAACGCCGAGGAGGAACGTTGCATTCCTTGCCCGGTTGGAGGGGCAGAAAGGTCACTTTTGCCCCCTCTGTGGATTGGACTTAGGCGATATGGGCCACTCTGGAGAAGAGGCGGATTGGGCCAATTCTAGGCATTGGTCTAGTCCAGAACAGGAGCCCCCCAAGTCGTTACTCCCGAGCATGGGAGTGATGACTTAAGGACTGCTCGTTGCTACGGAGTCGTCGTTTGTAGGCGAGGAAGATTGTCTCAAAGTGCTCGTGGCCCCAGGTGTTCGTGATATTTGTGGTCGTGACCTTGTTGCCCAGTGTACGGGGAGACTAATGGTCAGACAGAATTTGAAACGTTGGGGCGCCACGTGTACCTAGAGCTTCGTGTAGCAGTTAATAGGCAATGATGGTTAGCGGGTAGTCATAATGGCCTACGGGCGCGTGGTTGCGGTAGTTGTGCATGCGTGACCACCGTGTCTGTTCATCTTCTAATAGAGCGATGAATTTTCCGGTAGAACGTTTCCAGATTCCGGTGAAGCTTTGCGGTTTCCGGTGGAGCTTCAAACGGAATTTGGGCATGAGTACGGGGAAGCTCCTCGGAGGAGGATGATACGTTTCGAGCATCTCCTCGCGGGGAGGTTTTAGTTTTTCTTTCGATGTTAGGGCTTAGGCCGGGGACGTTGTCCTCAGCCCTTTGCGCGCCCTTTCACTTGACTTAGGAGTGGAAGGGTGGATTTGATTTGCTGTCGAATTCACTGTCTTCTCTGCTTTTCAGGTGATCGTAATGGCGACGGGGCCAGACAGAGAGGTTATCCTAGACACGTCCGAGGAGGAAACCGGCTCTGAGGAAAATAGTAGCTTGACGGCTTCGAGCTCGGCGACCTCAAGTTCCTCCAGCAATGTCGGGGAGGAAGAAGAGATGGATGCCGTAGAGGAAGAGGTCGAAGGGTTCTCCGCGGAGGAGTGGGAGGTGGCAAAACCTTCCGAGCATATTTCTACGTTCGCAAAGTCTTTGGCGGACGTCTTTACGGAGGTAGGACCAGAAGGGGAGTGGAGGGTGCACTTCCCTACTTTGAACGAGCGGGTCTGCACGGATTTCGAGGACCTCTTTATAATGTACGAGTATGCCTTCAAAGAACTGGGACTGAGGCTGCCTTTCACTGATTTCCAGCGGTCGGTGTTCGAGCATCTGAAGCTGGCCCCTTCTCAACTTCACCCTAATTCGCTGGCCTTCATCCGGGCTTTTGAATTGGTGTGCGAGCATTTCTCTCTGGGGACTACTCTCCCTCTGTTCTTTGTTGTTTACCATCTTCAAAGGCAGCTGATGGGGAAGAAGTACGGATGGGTTTCTTTGAAGCAGCCCAGCAAGCTATTTAAGCCGTTCTCGGAGTCAATCCGGACTTTCAAGGAGCGGTACTTCGTCGTTGAACCCGTGTCTGAGGTGGCTCAGGACAGCACATACGTCTGGGAAATCGAGGTTGACGAGGATGGAAATGAGCTGCTTAACGAGGAGGGGAAATATATTGGGCAGAGGCTCTACAGGTTCCCCATCCGCTGGGCACCCGACCATTTCTCCAAGAAGCCCAGCGATTATGTCTTTCAGCCGAGCGATCTGCGCGGGCAGGACGCCGTGGCGTACGAGAAGCTGGTGAACTGGGTCAACTCCTTCAGTCTTGCAAGCTGCTGGACGAGCAAGGGCAACCCTATCTTCGAGGAGGATGGGAGCCAGAGAGTTGAGCGCAGATTCGTCAATGTTAAGGCACTGCTAGAGTGCAAGACTCCTGCGGACGCTGAGAAGCTGCTCGGTAGTCTTAGTTATTTAGATTTTGTTTGTGTTATCTCTTTTCCTCGTAGCTAACGTGCTCATTTTTTCTTTATTTGTGCAGGTGAGATGCCTCAGGCTCGCGACCGCGTGGTGAGGAATGCTATGGCGAGGAATAAAGCTGGAGCGGCTCCTCCTAAATCTCGGCCTACTGGTGCCCGTGCTCCTCCTCTTATTCAAACTGTCGCAGGGGCCTCTTCTTCTCCCTCTCCTGCTTCACGGGGATCTCCTCTGCCCTTGATTGGGCGGTCGAAGCGGCCAAGGACATCAGACGCTGTGGACCTTACCCGCGTGCCGGAGAAAAGGAAGTTTGAGCTCCCTCCGTGTATCCTTGATAGGAGGTTCTTTGAAGGTAACTCTTTGGTCGTCCCCCGGGCGGAATCCCTTTGCTTGGAAGGCATGGATCGCCCGAGCAAGAGAGCGCTGGTGGCCCAAGATGCTTCTGCCCTGGTCAGGATGCTGGAGATGGCTGCTGTCTACGCAGAAGGGGACTCTGCACTTGAGTCCGAACTTAAAGCTGCCCGGGCTTCTGAGGCGGCCCTCAAGGAGGAAGTTAAGAGTGCCCGCGAGGCTCGGAGGAAGGCCGAAGAGGAGACGACCAGGATGAAGGAGGATGTCTCCAAGCTGGCGGTGGAGAAAAAGGCTGCCGAGGTGCTGAACAAAGAGTTGATGGCGGCCAGCGCCCGGGTGCCGACGAGCCGGATGATGTAAAAGAGTTGAAGACTAGGTCTGAGCTGGTTGCCTGCATCCTGCTGGCCGAAGATGACGGCATCGCCGTGGCAGAGGAGTCTTTTCATAGCGCCGTGGCTCAATTGCGAGTGATGAACCCTGGGCTTGAGATCTCTGCCGAGGGTACTCACTATCTTGCGTGTGTTGAGGATGGTCGCATTGTCTTGCCCGAAGGTCTCCTCGTTGTTACCCCCCGAGGATCAGCCCGCAGAGGAGCAGGGACCCGAGCCAGAGTCAACCGAGCACGTTGATGAATGAGGAATTTGTTTATTTTTTTTGATGTTGTTGTAATGAGTCCGGCCTGCGTGCCGTTGTAATTTATTTTTGGGGGGGCATGGTCCCCGTTTTATGTAACAACGTACAATTGTGGTCTTTGCAGCCACTTGTTAAATTATCACATATTTAGTTCTGTTGTTTGCATGACTTTACTTGCTTTTATTTTTGCTAAGTGTTGTATGCATGCTATGAATGTATGTCCGCCCGTAATAGGGGGTATTTGACTTGTGTGACTATTTCTGGGGGGTTGCCCGTAATAGATGTGTTCGGCAGTGTGAGGAACTGGTCGAACTGTCGGGGAATATCCTGACGGGGAGCGGAGCTCAGGTCGCGTTTGAGGTCTGAGTTCGCGGCGTGAACGTCCCATCGCGAGCTGGGGTTCTGCCAATCGTGGTACTTTGATGACGACAATGCTCGATCGAGGACCGCTGTCGAGCAATTACCCGGCTCGTTACAGAGCGGGGCTATGCTTTAATCGTATGCGACGCTTGTACCTAGACGTGCATAGTGGTCGGTGGCTGACGTTCGTCGTCGCGACGAGTCGGACCGAGGATTTAGCTGTGGTATTGTTTTAGCTTTTCAGCGTTCCATGGTCGAGCGAGTTCTTCCCTAGTGAGATGTTCTAGGTAGTAGGCCCCATTTTCCGTTTTTGCCCGGACGCGATAGGGTCGCTCCCAATTGGCTGCTAGTTTGCCTTCGCGAGAGTCTTTGTGGTTTCTTCTTAGGACAAGGCTTCCCACGTCGAACTCTCGTCGTATCACTTTGGCGTTGTGCCGGATGGTGATCTTTTGTTTCAGGGAGGCTTCGCGGAGAGCTGCCCCGGTTCTGATTTCCTCGACGAGGTCAAGCTCTTCCCTTAAAGATTCTTCATTCATCTCCTCGTCCAAGGGCGACTCTGTCCACCTAGAGGGCACGTGAACTTCGACGGGAATTACAGCCTCGGTTCCGTATGCTAAACAGAAGGGTGTTTCCCCGGCTGTCGAATGGGGAGTTGTACGGTATGCCCAGAGCATGCTGTGTAGCTCCTCGACCCATGCCTTCTTTGTTTCATCTAGCCTTCGCTTGAGGCCTCGAAGGATGACTCGGTTAGCTGCCTCATCCTGCCCGTTTGGTTGGGGGTGTTCGACGGATGCGAAGTGTTGCTTTGTGCCCAGTTGGGCGACGAAGTCCTGAAGCTTCCTGTCCGTGAACTACGTCCCGTTGTCCGTTACTATCGCTTGGGGAATACCAAAACGTGCAAGGATGTTTCATTTGTAGAAACGCAGGATGTTGAGGGCAGTTATTTTGGCTAGAGCTTCTTCTTCTATCCACTTTGTGAAGTAATCTACGCTCACTATGAGGTACTTGTTCTGACTTGATCCTACCACGAAGGGTCCTAGGATGTTTAGGCCCCACCAGGCGAATGGCCACGGGGAGGACATAGCCTTGAGCTCGTTAGGCGGAGCCAGGTGCATGTCCCCGTGCCGTTGGCATTTGTCGCATTTCTTCATGTGTTCTTTCGCGTCGTTTTGCATGGTCGGCCAGTAGTATCCTACTCGGAGAGCCTTGCGAGCAAGGGACCTTCCTCCGAGATGTTGGGCGTTGATTCCCTCCTGGATTTCGCGCAGGATGTGCGCGACCATCTCCTCCTCGACACATTTGAGCAGTGGAATGGAGAATCCCCGCCTGTATAGTTTACCTTCGACCAGGACATACGAGCAGGCCCTTCGCCTGATCGTGCTGGCCTCTTTTGCGTCGGACGGGAGTTCGTCTTTAGAGAGATAGTTGTTGACTGGGGTCATCCAGCAGCTACTGTCGCCGATCACCTGCACGTCAAGTGTCGGCGAGGTCTTCTCGATGCTGGGTCGAGGAAGCACTTCCTGTATGATGGATTTGTTTCCGCCTTTCTTCTTCGTGCTGGCCAGTTTAGACAGCACGTCTGCTCGTACGTTATGTTCGCGGGGAACGTGTTTCACTTCCACTACTGTGAATCTCGCCATTTCCTTCTTTACCAGGGCCAAGTATTCGGTCAGGTTGTCGTTCTTGGCTTGGTATTCACCCCGGACCTGGAGGGCCACGAGTTGTGAGTCCGTGCAAATGACGACTTCTTGTGCGCCCAGGTCCTCGGCAAGGCGTAGCCCAGCGGGGAAGGCTTCGTATTCTGCCTGGTTATTGGAGGTTGGGAAAGACAGCGTGAGTGATACCTCGACGATAATTCCTTCGTCGCTCTCCAGTATGATGCCCGCGCCGCTTCCTGCCGAGCTTGAGGTACCGTCGACGAAGATGGTCCACTTGCGCGCATCGCTTGCGGGGGAGTCTGCGAATGTCATCTCCACGACGAAGTCGGCCAGAGCTTGGACCTTGAGGGCTTTTCTGCCTTCGTATTGGATGTCAAATTCGGACAGCTCCAGCGACCATTTGAGCATTCGGTCGACCATATCTGGTCGTCCGAGCAGCTGCTTTATGGGCTGGTCTATTTGAACCACGATCGTGTAAGCCAGGAAGTAGTGTCTTAATCTTCTGGCTGCGTTGATAAGGGCCAATGCCACTTTCTCTATCTGCTGGTATCTTAACTCTGGTCCTTGCAATGCTTTGCTTGTGAAGTAAATGGGTTTCTGCCCGTCAGGCGTCTCGCGTATGAGAGCGGCACTCACTGCCTCGGTTGCGATGACCAGATATAAGTACAGCGTTTCGCCGTTGTCTGGTCGAGAGAGGACCGGCGGCTCCGAGAGTACCCGTTTCAGATGGAGAAGGGCCTCATCGCACTCCTCGGTCCATTCGAATGCTGCCTCTTTGCGGAGGAGTTTGAAGAATGGCAGGGCGTTCTGGGAGGACTTGGCCACGAAACGAGATAGTGACGCGAGCATCCCGTTGAGGGACTGAATGGATTTTTTGGACTTGGGCGTAGGAAACTCGGAGAATGCCCGACATTTGTCGGGATTGGCTTCGATTCCTCGTTCCGTTAAGTAGAAGCCGAGGAATTTGCCTGCCCGGACACCGAACATGCTCTTCTCCAAGTTAAAACGCATTTTGTATTTCCTGGCCTGTTCGAAGACCTTTCGTAAGTGGGCAGTATGATCGGTTTCCTCGTGGGACTTAACGATCATGTCGTCCATGTATACTTCGAGCATGTCGCCTATTTCTCCCCGAAATACTTTGTTCATCATTCGTTGGTACGTTGCTCCGGCGTTCTTCAGGCCGAAGGGCATTACGTTGTAGTAATAGTTCCCCGATTCGGTCATGAAGGCCGTATATTTTTTGTCGGACATTGCCATTGGGATTTGATTGTAGCCCGAGTAGGCGTCCATGAACGATAAAAGTTTAAAACCAGCAGAATTATCAACAAGTTTATCAATATTGGGGAGGGGTAGGCATCCTTCGGGCATGCCTTATTGAGATCAGTATAATCAATGCACATGCGCCATTTTCCATTAGATTTTTTAACCAATACAACGTTGGACAGCCAAGTGGTGTACTTGGCCTCCGAAATAAATTTGGCCTCGAGGAGGTCCTTTACAGCTTTTTCGGTAGCCTCCGTTTTCTCCGGAGACTGCTTCCTCCTACGTTGTGCTACGGCCTTGATGGTCGGGTCAATGGTCAGCTGGTGACATGCGACAGATGGATCCAGGCCGGGCATATCCGCGGCGCTCAACGCGAAAAGGTCGGCATTCTATCGGAGGCACGCTTTGAGTTGCTTCCTCGCGATGTCAGGTATGTCTGCTCTGATCTTCACTCCCCGTTGGGGGTCTTCGCCGAACATGACTAGCTCGAAGTTGCCATCTGGGATTGGGCGCATCGGATGGGAGCTGCTGCTGGATGACGCGGATGTGCTAGCTGAAGCTGCTCGTTCCTCCTGTTGGTCCTCGGGGAAGCGACTGTCGAGGTCGATGGAGGCGACCTGGGGCAGAGGCTTGGCCTCCTCGGAGCTGCTCGGCAGTGCTGGCTTGTTCGACGCTTTAGGCTTGGGCGCGATGGCGTTGAGCCCCTTTGTAGCTGCTTCAAAACACCGTCGGGCAGCTTCTATGTCACCGTGGAGGGTGGCGACCATTCCTTTCGAAGTGTAATACTTCATCTTCAGGTGGACGGTCGATGGCACTGCTACCAACGCGGCTAGAGTTGGCCTTCCGAAAATGCATTGGTAAAGCGACGGGCAGTCGATTACCAGAAATTGCACCTTGATGGATCTGGCCATTTCAGCTGCTCCGAAGGTCACGATCAACTCGACGTAACCCCACAGCTTGGTCACAGATCCGTTGAATCCCTGTAAATCGGACCCTACGTAGGGGGTAAGGTGCGATTCGTCCAGCTGCAGCATTGAGAACAGCTGGGAGTACATGATGTCGACCGAGCTACCTTGGTCGACAAGTATTCTACGAACGTCGAAGTTCGCCATCCGGACTCTGACGAGCAGAGGTATGCTGGAGTTCGGGGAGCCGCCGAGGAGTTCCTCTTTGTAAAAGGAGATGGGGACGGAGCCCTTCTGGGCCTGATCAAGCGTGGTCACTTTTTTGGAGCTGGTGTTGATCAGGTGGTCGAACTTCCGTTTCACGGAACCCACAGTGACTTTGTTGAATCCCCCGCCAGAAATGACCATGGCGGAAGGAAAAGTCTCCCACGGGCTGTGGGCCGCGAAATAAGCAGGGGGCGTTGAGCCCGTGTGGGACGTAGAATTCCTCTAGCCGTGAGATGGACATTGCGACCTGTACGTTGGCGTCGTCCGAGGAGGGTACCTCTTCCTCGACCTTCTTGGACTCCTGGGCGTCCTGCCGAGGAGTGTCCTTCTTCTTCGCGAACTGTTTCAGGTGCCCGTCCCTGATCAGTATCTCTATGGCATCCTTCAGATGGATGCAGTCCTCCATAGTATGGCCGTGACTTTTATGGAAGCGGCAGTATTTCGACTTGTCCACGTTTGGTCTGTTCGGCAGCTATTTGGGGAAACGGACCCCGACTTGTTTGAACTCCGAATTGGCACATTCGGACAGAATCTTTTCCCTGGAAACGGTCAGGGGAGTGTAATCATGGAAACGCCCGGAGGGCTCTTTGCTGTCATGGGAGTCGCGGGGACGCTCCTCGTGCCTTCGTTCACCCCGACGTGACGTCGAGGCTTCTTCTCCTTTAGAAGCCTGGGCGTTCTCCTGGCGGCGAGACGCTCGGACGTTACTGGCCGCAATCTTCTCCTCGTAATGAATATGAGATTGGGCTTTGAGGAGGAGGGCGTCCAAGTTCCTCGGTGGCGCGAGGCCAATGGCTTTAGCGAACTCGTAGTCCGGGCGGACCCCTTGTTCGAGCAGGAACTTCTTCATCTTATCTGTCGTCGGGACCTGGACAACTTCCTTGTTGAACCTCTCGATATATGCTCGGAGAGGTTCGTCTTTCCCCTGGATTATGGCTCCGAGGGAGGCCTCAGTTTTGGGGTGGCGGCGAGATGCTGTGAAGTGCCGCGAGAACATCCTGCCGAGCTGTTTCCACGAGGTGATGGACTCCTCGGGCAGTTGTTTATACCATGTCATTGCTCCCTTTCGGAGCGTGGTCGGGAACAGTCTGCACTTGATGGCGCCCCGTACGCCGCGGTAGTCTAAGAGCGCATCGATATTTTCGATGTGCTCGTCTGGGTCAGTGGTCCCGTCGTACGTGCCAAGTGACGGGGGTTTCTCCAAGCCTTTCGGGAGACGGGTAGCCAGGATCTCTTGGGACAACAGGCCACGAGGCTCGTCGTCGTCACTAGAACTGGTGTATGATGGTGACCGAACGGGTTGCTCGCGTCGGTGGTTCCTTCGCGGAGAAGGCGAGCGGTTCCTTCGAGGAGAAGGTGAACGGTTCCTTCGAGGAGAAGGTGAGCGGTTCCTTCGAGGAGAAGGTGAGCGTGCCCGTCCTTTGGACTTGATCGGAGATTCCTCATTCCTTCGAGTCCTTTTGTGGTCGTGAGCATGGTGGTCACGCGGGGAGATCTGGTCGCGCTTTCGGGCCATGCAAGGATCGTGCTCTTGGCGCAGTCGTCGGTCAATTTCTCTCCGTGGCTGCGGGCTTCTAGATCGTCGCTGGTTCCTCCGCGTAGGAGGGGATCTTGGACGGCGAGACTCTTTCAGTGCCCCGATCCTATCGTTCTGCTGCAGGATCAGGGTGTTGGTTTTGTTGAGGTCCTCCAGGAGGGCTGCCACGGCCGGGTCGGCGCTGGGCAGAACCGGAATGGGGATGAGGTCGTGAGACGGTTGATCGTTGTTGCGATCAGCAGGGGTAGGGGAAGGAGAAGCAGTGACTCCATCCCTAAGAAAACGGGCATCTCGGAGGAGAGATGATTGGTCGTCAACGTCAGATTTGTTGACGGGGAGGATGGTGGAATGAAGAGCATCCTGGGTGCGATCTTGGAAGGCCATGATCGTGATGATGTTCGAAAGTTGTTTTGATCTTCGGTTAAAGAAAGAAGGGAAGAACAAAGCTTCCCACAGACGGCGCCACTGATCGTGAAGGCTGGATCAGATCCTGTAGAATCAGTCCGCCAAGTGCGTCAGGGATGCTGGTCGTATGGAGAGGAGGGGGGTGTACCTGTAAGTGCGTCAGAGAAAATGGGCAAGTACAAAGTATGAATTCTTAGGGTGAATATTGGATATCTGACCCTCTCAAGCGAGAGGGTTTATATAGAGCCCCCAGCGCGTGGCCAACGGTCCTATTTTCAGGGCGAAATAACCGTTTTCCCCAAAGAATAGGTAACTGCCCAAACTAGCCGTTATGTCGGGCAGGGTGCCCAAAACTAGCCGTTATGTCAGGCATAACCGCAGTTCCGGGCACCTGTCCTCTGCTGTTCGGGCAGTGAGAAAGCCATGCGTAACAGGCATAAACGCCTGGGAGGAACGTTGCATTCCTTGCCCGGTTGGTGGGGCAGAAAGGTCACTTTTGTCCCCTCTGTGGATTGGACTTAGGCGATATGGGCCGCTCTGGAGCAGAGGCGGATTGGGTCAATTCTAGCCATTGGTCAAGTTCAGAACACATGTTTTTCTTATGAGTTCCAGAGCTTAGGCAAAACCTCATCGCTTACATGTTTTCCTTGTGAGTCCCAAAGCTTAGACAAACTATTTCTTGCATGTTTGCCTTGTGAGTTCCAGAGCTTAGACAAATTGCATATCTTAATATTTGAATGGTCACTCATTTTTCTAAAATATATTTTACTCTAACATGATTAAGTTTTCAATAAAATACCAGAGCTCGAAATTAACAATAATTATCAACAAATAGTAAAATATAATTTTTCATACATGTGTAGATGGGAGAAAAAAACACATCAAAACCATAATTTTCAACTCGAATATCAAAATCAAAGTTGTGAAAACAAAGGAAATTGGTAAAATTACCTATCAGAGAACATATATCAAAGACAAGCTTGATATGAGAGCAAACATGTGTATATGGGAGAAAGAAAGTCTGAAATGGACGGAAAAGTTAATTGATTTTTTCTTTATATTGGTATAAAAGCTAAAATGAAAATTTTTATTATGGATATCGATTGGTAACTCAATTGGAAGTTATTTTAGAAAACATCTACCAAATAATATCCACTATCTTACGCTATTTTGTAGTGCCGTATAAATGCAAGGAATATATATATATATATATATATATATATATATATATATATAAGAGTAACATCATTACAATTCAAATGAAGTTCAAACAAAACTAACTTTTTATAAAACTAAGATTTATGTTATTTATATTGTCTTTCTTGTTTCTCTTCGTATATGAACTTCGTTCATAGAAATAATAATTTTAATCATGTGGTGACATTGTTGTTCTCAGATCTCAGTATCTTCTAAAATCAAACATATATGACAACATTTGCCTAATATAATGAACATGCTTCAGTTCCTGTAAAGAAAATTGAAACATCAAAATCATATAAATTAAAATGCGAACGTTATTTTAAGATTATATATGAAATTATAGGCATATAAGACATATATTTTTTCACTTAACAGTACTCTTTTCGCGCAAAGACATGCATTATCTACACACGTCGGTATCAATGGAAACATGCACAAATTAAAATGACAATTCTCGTCTCTATTACAAACGAAAACTTCTCCTATAATATGAAACAAGAAGAAAGAGTGTTAATAAAAGGGTACATGAATAGTTTTGTACATTGTAAAAACACTTTTGAAAAGAATGAGAAAAAAATACTTACCGGCAGTTACATAACTTACAATAAAAATTAAGGGAATAAATATGACCATAACATAAATAAATTTGAGAATTTCAATCATATTTTTCTAATTTGCATATAGCAAACATTAATTTTTTGTATCAATTTATAATGATTTGTTTAGTAATTATGAGGCTGTAAGAAATACTTCACAAAATTGATTAATGTCATCATGAAATATCTTTTCATGTAACCATATGTGTATTTGTCCTTTTAGATCACATATTTAAGTATCTAACGTAAGTAGTTTGTGTGTAAAAAAAACATAAGTAGTTTTTACCAAACTTTTATTACATTTTATTTCTTTAATAACCTTTCACCATAGGAATAATGAACATATGAGGTGACAATAATGTTTATACATAAATTCAAATTATCGTAGGGTCAAAGTGAATGCATATCAATAATGAGAATGTGATGATGATTTATTCAAAATTCCTATTAATATTTAATAAAGAGAAAATAACCATTTTAGTTTATGAATAAGTGAAATGCTTTCACTGTAATTAAATGTATCAATTGTAAACACATCTCTAATTTTTTAGTAGTTTTATTGACTAAATAGACTAAGGAAAAACACATTAAACCACTTAAAAATAAATATGAGAACTAAAATTGTTGTCTTACCCTCTAACAAATTATCCATAATAATTAGTGTAATATTTTGACTATGAATATTAGTTAGAAAATCCTTTTTGTGTGTTTACTAATAGGATTTAAAGACCTGGGGATAAAATAGTAATTTTATCGTAAGGGTGTTTTGGTCATTTCTCAATGACCTCATATGGAATATTAAGTTAAATGATAAATTAATTAAAGTTGGAGCAATGGTTAAGCCATTAATCCACTCAATTAAACAAAGGGCGTAATAGGAATTCAAAATTAAGTGAAGAGGGCATATTGTCTTTTAGAAAGGAAATGGCATATTATATATATATATATATATATATATATATATATATATATGGAACTGAAGCAAAAAATCATTTCTCTTTCTTCCCCCTCCACTTCTTTCATACGAAAAAGAAGGAAAAGGTGTGAATGGGGTGAGCTACAAGTTCCCTTCACTCGCACTTGTCCCCATTCCTCCACTCATATCATCTGCATCAAAGGGGCTTCACTGAAAATATGACTCAACCCAATAGAGAGCGTATGAATCAAGAGAAGAAAGCACAAATTTAAGGAAAGAAAGAGGAATGCAACTTCAAAGATGATCAAGATGGATCATGAGGCATTTGGAGAGTTGATGATCATCATGCATGTGGTTAGAAGAATAAGGGAAGCTCATCATCATCATCCTTATCAACTTAAGGAAGGTTTCCTCCCCCTTAGATTATAATTTTGAATAGAGTTTACATGTGGTAGTGTAGAGATTGAATTATTTTGTATGGTGAATGCATGATAGAGGTAGGATATGATGAAATGATAAGTTGAGAAATTGGTGTGTTTATAGGTGTATTTTGGTATCCTAATTATGAATAGATGATGATTATTAGAAGGCGAGGCCATTGTGGGTTAAGATTTGGGTTTGTATGCTATAAAACTATCGAAATTGGAATTATGGTGTTTTGATTCGAATTAGGGGATTTTAGATTCGAATCAAAAGGAAAGTTATGCATTTTCAGTCTCTGATTCAAGTCGTGAGGGGCTTGATTCGATTCACGACTACTATGATTCGAAACAAGAGTGTTATTAAGGGCTGGTTTTCACTTTTGGTTTCCTGATTCGAATCAAGGAACTTCCTAATTCGAGTCATAGAGGAAAAATGTGCCAAAAACCATAAATTTCATGTTCTTAACTCCAATTTAAGCTGGGAGATGATTCCGTAAGTGATTAATATAATTCTAATATTAAACATCATTTGAAACTGGATTGGAACCATAGTCACATATGATTAGGTAGGTGGTGATCAAGTGAGCAGCAAGTTTAGGGGATTAAGCAAGGGTATACTAGGATCTGTTAAGCACCGTATGCTAAGGATTATACTAAGTGATGAGTGTGTGGGTGCGAACCATACACTTAGGAATTGAACTAAGTGTTGGTGAGTAGTTATTTGATGGGTTAGGTAAAGCATTATGTTACTTTAGTTAGGTTAAATTGAAGTAGCTGGCTAATGGTAGACGGGTCTTGGGCATGTGGCACCCTTATGATTTTTTTTTATATATTTATAAGGAGTGGAACTAGAAAGACTAATGGGGTGAAGACTTCGAGAAGACATGTTAAGTTATATGAATATTGAGCGTATAGATTATGGGTGGATGACCGTTGTATACCGTTGGGTGGTTTATTTATATAATGTAACATCGGTGTTGACCCCCGTGTGAGTGTTACCAGACTTTTATAATGCCCTAGAATCTCTATAGGGAACAAGACACATATGAGTTATCCCTTCAATTAGGTGTGATATTTGTGATGATCTTAGTCTTAATGTATAATTCCAGATCTATGCTTGTGAAGCACGAGCAAGAGTTTTCATGAGATAGAGTAGAACAGTAGATGATATATATGCCATGATTGGCAGATGAGTACTTCCTATGAAGTTCATTGCCTGCGAGCTATATAGGATTGTTATACTCCCAACTCATTTTTAAATGCAAGGGACCATGTATGTCTTAGCTCCTATGGTTGGTAGTAGGATAGACTGAATCCAAATGGTATGCTTATGGGAGGGTCTTGAGCAGTCACAACTCTGTGAGTTATATAGGAGTTATAAGGTTGCAGACACTTTGCTCAATTTGATAGAGTCTTGGTGAGTCATAATATTAAACATATGAGTTAGGGTTTAATTAAAATCACCACATCTCCATCGACTTGGTATGTGGTTATCCTGCTATCAATTGGTGAACCACGGTGGGATAGGTAGATTATTCCAGTGTGTGGATTAGGGATGTGAGACTAAATATATGGCCTCGATGAGATGATTGTAATGTGTTTAGTTAGTACTCATCAAGTGGTGTGGGTGTTGTCGCGGTGCGAAAAATACCCGACCACATCACACGCTCGAAAATACAACAGAGTCGCCACTGAATTTTACTTATTCTAAGAGAAAAGGAAAATATCAATAAAACCCTAGTGGAAGAGAAAAAGGGTACGAAAGTCGGTTAAGCAAGAGGAAGGTATTAACATCCCTCACATTCGTTGTACTCAACAAGAACCATTTTGATTGTTCTTTACGTGGATGAGTGTTATTATCTAAATGTTACTTGTGGTTGGTTTTAATTTAGGGGAAAATAAGTTTTTAATTAATGTGATCGCCAAGATTTCGAAATCTAGTGCCTACGTATTCTTATAGTGCTATGAGAAAATCAGAGCTTTGTAGTTTATGGTAGAAAATAAGTATTTGTTGGTTGATTTTAGGGAACAATATTATAATCGTATCCTAGAAGTGTTTTGATGTTAGCTATTTGGTCCCAGTTCGGATGCTCTAAGTTGTTAGTTTGATTGCTAAGGAATGAATTATAACAGTTCTTTTATGAAAAGGAATTGATGTTTGGAGAAAGAATTGTAAAGTTTGGTGTCTAAACCAAGAATAGAAATGTAAAGTGGTGTCTTAACCAAGAACAGGAAATTAAAAGTGGTGTCTTAGCTAAGAACAGGAAAATAAAAATGGTGTCTTAACCAAGAACAAGAAAATAAAAGTGGTGTCTTAACCAAGAATAGGAAAATAAAAGTGGTGTCTTAACCAAGAACGGAAAATGTAAAAGTGGTGTCTTAACCAAGAACAGGAAAATAAAAGGAGTGTCTGTTAGCTGGAAAATTTTGACCAAGGAAGGACAGGTTCGACGAGACATCCTGCAGAATCAGGTCTAAGGAGTCTCGACAGACCACCCGTCAGAAGAACATTGAAGCAGGCTCGACATATAATTATCCCAGCCAAATTCGAAGGTAAGCCATAGGTTCTAGACGCACAAGCAAGTGTGCAAAAAACGAGAATGTGGGAAGTTGCACAGATAGTGGGCATACGTGGGTATACACGTGGCAGATTAGGGATGACTGACAACAAAGTAACTGTTACTTTTTAGGGTTATTTAAGGAGATTTCAAATAGAGTTTTAGAGGTCGCATTTTGTAAACATTTAGAGGAATACACTCAAAGTACCATCGCGTGAGAGAAACGAGTTAATTATGTGCTAATGTATGCAATTTATTTTCATAAGCTTTGTTTCTTTTTGCTTGTTTCCCTTTACAATTTTTTCTTACCTTTTTCATTGAGTTAATTCAATCATTGCAAATGTAATGTTTCGTCTACCATTCTAAATCCAAGTACTTAAACACTCGGTCAATACTTAACACATAGTCTAGGATTCTTGTAGCCGATCCTGCAAGTAAACTTTAATAAGAGGCTAGAGGTTGTTCGCCGGAGATGCGGGCGAACAAATTGGCACACCTGGTGGGACACGTTGTGTTAAATATATGTAGTTACATAGCGGTAAAAAAATGGTAGATCCACGAAATGCCAGTCCATATGAGGAGCAATCCTCTAGAGGAAATACAGTCGTATCTGAAGCAACTAATGTTAGCTCTCACACTACGAGTGTTGTAACACCCTTCTACCCAAATAACACCCACGATGAATATAAACAATCATATAAGAGTAAAATCCCACAAAAGGGCGTCACATTTCGTCATAAAACATCAACTATTAACATCCTGCTCCGTAACACGGGTTAAAACATCAAGATTAAATCATTTACTATGCAGCGGAAAACTTCATAAACATCATAAGCTATAACAGAAAAAGGTTTAAAACAACTTCAAAACATCATAACATCATCAATAAAAGAACACTATGGTTCGACTCAAACGTCCCGACCCGATGTTACATATCAGAGAAAGACCCTCTACTAGACCAAAATAATCAAAAGTACTTCAAGTAAGCTCTTCACGCACCAAAAAGCTAATCCTGATCACCTGCACGTTACCCACGTGGAGGTAACATTCAAACAGGCAGGTGAGTAATCATAAACCGTTATATAAGATATAAGATAAGAAATAATAAGGTAGCATGCATCATAATAAAACAACATTGTCATTAATACATCATCATCATCGTACACCATGAAAATCATGTCATCAACATCATTCGTTCACAATCATGCAATGCCACATAATATGAAATGCACATCGACTCATGCATGTGGTACCAATTCTTCATGTTTGATGGACACTGGGCCATCACCCTCCCAAGATCCCCACCAATAGGATCGATTCTACACAAGAACCGGAGCACCGCCATACACCCTAATCCACACAATGGGATTAAAGCCACCACAGGACCGAAATCCTAAAATCGTCATTGGACCTAAGTCCTAGAATGCTATGAATGCATGATGCAAATGCCATAATCGTCATCGTCATAAAATCATCACATTGCATCATCATTCATAAAATTAAAACATCATATTATCTTGTCATCATCATGCATCAAAAGTCATCATAAAACATCAAGGCACAAAGCATCACAAGATAGGAAAGAAAAGAATTTAAAACAAAGCCACTGCTCTTGCTCGCCTGGAGCTCGCCCGGCGAAACAGCGCGCTCGCCTGAGTTTCGCTCGGCGAAGCAGGGGTGAAATATATGTCCCCATACAAAATCCAGAAACTCCACTTTTCACACTCTCCCTTTGCTTCTATTTTCGCCAGGCGAAGCAGGGGTGCATCCCACACTCTCATACAAAATCCAGTAGCACCCTTTTTCCACCTTCCCTTCGCTTCCACTTTCGCCCGGCGAGGTTGGGGCGAATTCGCTTCGCCCGACGAGCTTGGAATTTCGCCCGGCGAATCAGCGCGAACCTACAACTTCGCAGTTGCCGTTCTGCACTAGTTCAGTCCCTCAAGGCTTACGATTTCAGTACCAAACAGTCCAATTTTCATCACTATTCATTATAGAAACAACAATTCAACAACAATACATCAACATAGGTTTTTATTCCTAATATCTAACACGTACTGAACCCCAATTCTATCATGAACTCATCTAATTTACCCGGAAACCCACAACCTACATGCTTCTACACCTATATCAATTATAATGATGAATAATACTCCCCGTACCTTAGAAAATTGCTTCCGAATCCTCCCCTTTGAGTTCTTCCGACACCTCTCTGAGCCCTAGCTTTTCTTCTCCTTTTCTTCAGAGCTTTCTTTTCCAAATTACGATTGTACAACTGAACTTCTCCACTCTCTCTTTTCTTTTTGTCCAACCTACCCCTAGGACCCCTAATATTCTTTTCCAACATTGTCCTCATTTAACTCGTCCAATTTTATCATCTTGCCCCTAATGTTTCACTTAATTATTTATAATAATAATAATTAGTAATATATTTCACATAATTCCATATTATTATTACCAAAATAATATTAATGATCCTCATACTTCTAAATACCTTCAGCATCCCCTTAACATCATAATACCCCACAAATCAAGACATCAATCATCAAAATAATTCATCAAAATTCACCGAAAAAATACGAATATTTATAATAAATCAATTAAATAAATATTCTACTCATTTTGGGGTGTTATAACTCTCCCCCACTTAAAGAATTTTTGTCCTCGAAAATTACCTGAAGGAAACAGAGTCGGATATGACTCCCTCATCTGATCTTCGCGTTCCCAAGTCCAACTTTCACCAGCTGGTCATCCCCATAACACCTTCACCAAAGTTATGTCCTTACCCCGCAGTTGCTTCATTTCTCTTCCATCTATTAGCACAGGTAATGCTCCAACGGTCATATTATCTCTCACATGTACGTCATCCATCTAAATCACATGCAATGGATGGAATGTACTTCCTCAACTGAGACACATGGAACACATCATGTAAATTCACAAGCGATGGCAGTAAAGCAATCCGATAAGCTACCTCCCTTATCCTCTGCCAAATCTGATATGGACCAACAAAATGTGGAGTGAGCTTCCTAGACTTCAAAGCTCGACTCACACCAGTCACCGGCGTAACTCTCAAAAACACGTGATCTCCCTCTAGGAATTCGAGTGTCTTCCTTCTCTTATCATGATAACTCTTATGACGACTCTGCAAAGCTTTCATCCTTTCTTGGATCATCTTAATCTTTTCAGTCGTCTCCTGCACAATTTCAGGTCCGAGTACAACACTCTCGCCCGATTCATACCAACACAATAGAGTTCTACACCTCCTTCCATACAAAGCTTCATACAACGCCATCCCAATACTAGCATGAAAGTTGTTGTTGTATGTGAACTCAATTAACGGCAAATGGATATCCCAATATCCCCCTTAATCCAACACACAAGCCCTCAGTAAATCCTCTAAAGACTGGATAGTCCTCTCAGTTTGACCATCTGTCTGCAGATGATATGCAGAACTCATCCTCAACTTAGTAGCCAAAGCATCTTGTAAACTTTTCTAGAACCTCGACGTAAATCTCGGGTCTCTGTCCGACACAATACTCGAAGTAATCCCATGCAACTTCACAATCACCTCAACGTACATCTCAGCTAACTTCTGCATATAATGGTTAATCTTCATCGGCAAGAAATGAGCCGATTTAGTCAACCTGTCTACAATCACCCAGATAGAATTATTCCCTTTTGTAGTCTTCGGCAATCCCGATACAAAATCCATGGAAATACTATCCCATTTCTATTCTGGAATATTCAATGGATGCATCATACCCAAAGGTTTCTGATGTTCAATCTTGGACTTCTGACAAATCAAACATGCATGAACAAACTCCGCAATATCTTTCTTCATACCTGGCTGCCTAAACAATTTCTGTAAATCCTGGTACATCTTCGTAGCACCGGGATGAATACTCAATCTACTTCGATGTCCTTCTTCAAGAATACTCTTCTTAATTTTGGGAACGTCTGGGACACACACTCTGTCTCTGAACCTCATCACACCATTCTCATCAATCCGAAATTCACCTCTGTTACCCTGGTTAATTAAAACCGACTGATCGACCAGCTTCAAATTAGATTGATGTCCCACTCTGATCTCTTCTAGAGTACCACTAGTCAACTTCAACATACCCAACTTCACACTGTCAGGAGTCTCTTCGCATACCAAACTCAAATCTCAGAATTGCTCAATTAATTCCAGTTCTCTCACCATAAGCATGGACATATGCAATGACTTCCTGCTCAATGCATCGACCACCACATTTGCCTTACCAGGATGGCAATTCAAATCGAAATTATAGTCTTTTAATAATTCCAACCACCTCCTCTGCCTCATGTTCAACTCTTTCTGATCTAATAAGTACCTCAAACTCTTATGATCGCATAACACTTCAAATTTAGAGCCAAAAAGGTAATGTCTCCAAATTTTCAACACGGACACCACAAATGCCAATTCTAAGTCATGCGTAGGATAATTCCTTTCATGCACTCTCAATTGTCTCGAAGCATAAGCAACAACTTTTCCATTCTGCATCTATCGTACCTCGAAAAATACGATCCTCGCGATGGACGCGGAAAAAACCGTTCGAAACAGAGTCGCCACCGAACTTTATTCATTCCAAGGAAGGAATAGGAAAATATCGATAAAACCTTTAAAAGGATAAGAAAATGGTCATCGCAACCAAATTCTAGGTTCGGGAGTCGATTACGCAAAGGGAAGGTGTTAGCACCCTCTACGCCCGTTGTACTCAACGGGAACCTCTTGATTCGATTCGAGGGATAAGTTAGCTAGGTTTGTTTGTTTTCTTCTAAGGTAGTAGGATTTGTTTTCTAGGGAAAAATGGGTGGTTTTTTATTAGGGTGCTCGGCAAGGATTAGAACCCTTGTGCCTACGTATTCCCTCGTGCAATGGGAAAGTCAGAGCATTCGTAGTTAGTGGGACTACAGTTTGTTGGTGTTTTTTATGCGAACGAGTGTTTAGGTCACATTCTAACTGTTAAACATTGGCTTGTCTGCTCGCTGGGGGAGGCTGAAGCACGAGTTTATATGCGCGGAAGAATGGACTAAACAATATTCTTTTGGGAAAGTTGTTTGAATAAGGATTAAGTGTATTAAAGATTTGATTGAGAAGAGATATTGATTTGCGTGTGTCTTAAGGTTTCGGTTGCATGGGAAGCGTTTGGTTTGTTGAGTATTTTGAGGGAGAATGACGATTATTCGATAAACAAGACATCGGCCTCGCAACCAATTAATCGGGGCATTACTGAGATGCTAGATCTCAACGACACCTTTTTCATTCTATTAATTATGAAATTATGTTTGTTAGACAATGGGCTTCTTTGTCCATGTAATTAGGGCGAGTGTTTTAGGAACGAAAGATCGAAACAAACACAACCCAAAGCGTGTGCCTCAAGAGCATTCATTCAAGGGCCCAAGAAGTGCTAGACCTCAAGAGTCCACTACTTTCGTAATTTAATTAGGAAACATATTTGAATTATCTTAATTAGACGTACTTAATCGGATTAGGGTTTGATTAAATTAAGAGTTTTTTAGGAGGATTAAATAGGATTGAGGTTTAAGTGTTTTAGAAATGGAAGATCGAAACGAACACAACCCAAGGTGTGCGCCCCAAGAGCGATCGTTCAAGGACCCAAGGAGTGCTAGACCCCAAAAGCCCACTACTTCCATAATGCGTTAGGAAAAGGTTTAGAAATATTAATTAGAAAGACCTTAATTAAGAAAATATTTTAAGTACTTCAAAGTAGATTATGATTTTAATTTTAGTTAAGAGAATATTTGTAAAAGATTAAGTAAATGTTTTAAGATTATGATTTTTAAGTTAAGAAAGTGTTTTAAAGGTTAAGTATTTTAGTTAGATTAAGTATTTTAATAAAAAAAGATTGTATTTTTAAGCGTTAAGTGTTTTGATCCAGATTAAATATTTTAAGTGTTTTAAAATGATTAGGAATTTTTAGATTATGATTTTTTATTTAATTAAATAATTGTAAAGGTTAATTATATTTTGCTTAAGCAAAGGTTAATCATTTTAAGTATTTTTAATAAACGAAAGACGAAATGAACACAACTTAAAGTGTGCGCCTCAAGAGCATTCATTCAAGGACCCAAGGAGTGCTAGACTCCAAAAGCCCACTACTTCCATAATTAATTAGAAAATAGTTTGTGCGTTAGAGAAATTAAATAATTGGTTAAGATTTAATTAAATAAAATGTTATTTAAGTTTTAGAGAATAAATTGTATCATGGTATAATATTTAATTGGGATTTAAGAAATTTTTAAATAATTTTAAAACAAGGATTAGCATAAAATAAAATTAGTAATAACCTTAGTTTACTATCACTAACATTATTTTAATTATCAACTAAGCACTTTAATATAGAAACTAAGTGACTAGGTTAGATCTTAAATTCGGACTTGGTGCATGGACTAACAAGGAAATTTTAGAAACAGCAAGCCACAAAGGGCCCCAAACGGCCCAAAGTGTTGTTCCCCACACCGGGTTGGGCCAAAGGCCCACGCTCAATCCGAAAACCTTAGATGAAACGGTCAAAAAGGGGGAAGACGGAACTCCCAAGTACTAGCAAGTGACAAAGACCCCTCCAATTTCCAATGGTCTGTGCATTGAAAATAGGGAAAAAATAACAGCTAAGGCACATGCTATACTTCTAGGTGGCTATCAAAGAATGATTCCAAAGCGTGCAATAAACACAGTGCCAACATATTTAATCATTATTAATAACAAAAATTCAAAATAGATAAATAATAACACTATGACATTGACTCCTTGTTTAAATTTTCCACTTCTTTCTCTCAGACTCACACGAGTCTCTCTCTCACTCTAAATCAACAAGCGTAGCCTCTCCCTCTCTTCTTTCAGTTTCATCGCCTTCTCTCTCTGTAGCAAAAGAAAAACCTAATCCCCTTTTGGCTTCTTCGTAATCCCTTTCTCTGCGGCTCTATTTCCTAAATTATCTTCATTTTTGGTCTATCATTAACCTAAACAAAGTCTGTCCAAATCGTTTCTCACAATAGGTTCATAAATCAAAGGAAACCCAAACCCTAGAACAAAGCTTGAACCTCACAGTGATGATGCTTTTGTTCAATTGGCATATGATAGATGTTCAGTTCAACAAAACAAGCATAGAGAGGTAATAAGGTCAACAAAAAATGAAGAAAGTACCTGGCCGGAGTAACTCCGGTGACCTTTCTTCCGGCGACGCTGAAATGTGCTCTTAGTAAGCACTCTCTCAATCTTCTGCTTCACTTCTTCTTACTCCATCGTATCTGCGATATTCCTTGTTGTTAGCAAAATGTCGTATTCTGGGAGCGTATTAAATGTGGCTAAGCTCACTATCTTAGAGTTTCAGTGTGAAACTCTAAGAAGCTTTTTCCAGAAATTTGAGCTTTAGTAAGGGTTGGGGATTGATTTCAGCAGCGTAACGCTAGGGTTTCTGTGGGTTTTCTTCGTCACCTTTCACTAATGATTGGCACTCTATTTATAGGAGAAATTTAGGGTTTTTGGTACGTGTGAAATCAAGGGATTTTCAGAGGAATATCCTTCCACATGTGTGAGAAATTTGAGCTGTCAATTTGCAATACCATTAGAGGTGATTTGCAGTGGGATTTTGTGGGGACCCCTTGGTGATAGTGACTCATTTTTATTTGTATGTTGTGCAGGCCAACTCCTTCTAGAACACGGGTGATTGTGTGGTCCCATGTGAAAAAATTGCCTTTGAATTTTACCGCCTGTGAAATGTAAACTTGGTACAGCAAAACTTTATGTTTACTGCTGAAGTGCGACTTTTAATCCCTTTTGAGTAACTTGATTAATGAATAGTTGGAAAATATGAACTGTACTAATTGGACCTTGAGTCTTGCCATTGACATTCTAACTTCTCCACTTTTGATATCTTGCAAATTTATTTATGCTTCACTATTTTGGCATGCTGAAATTTGACTTTATTTTGACTTATACCATTATCTTGTTCATGACAGAAACTCATTGCTGCCAGTTGATTCCTGCTGAATGCTTTATGTGATGAATGCTAGTCCTAGTATAAGCCGTGATATGGCATGATGGTTACCAACACTATTGCTCTTGAATTGGTAAGTAAAACCAACTTTTCTGAGTTATCTTTCAAGTCTGAGCTAACTTTCTTGAGCTAATCTGTTTTCACATGGCATGGTAACTGATGTGAGCAAAATGATGTGAAGGGTTGTTTTTGCTATTGTAAAATGCTTGTTGAGTTCCTTGTGAATCTCTTCCATTTTGAAACAGGACTCTTGAAATATATGCTTGTATTCATCTCTAACTTTACTCGTTCACTCTTTATTTCATGTATTCTTCTTGGAGCGACTTGGCGAAAATTATGGCAGCAGTGGAAGCCTGAGAGCATACCTTCTTAAAGGTAAGGAATTATTTGTATTTTGGTGAAGCATAGGTCTTAGCAAGAATACTATCACTAGTAGTTTGTTTAGTATGCCATGAACTTATATCAAGAGGAAGCAAGGTCTTTGGCATCCTATCGCGTTACGTCTGTTTTGCTTTGGATTATGTACTGACTTGTGATATTTGTTGATTTTCATGTTCTTGCCTTAATTTGGTGTGGAGTGGCATGATGCCTTGTATTTTTATGGATTAAGCACCTTCATGAGGTCGCCTTGTTGATGCATTTAAGGCGTGGCGAATGTTGAGAGGAATGTGAATCATGGTTTATTGTTGTGGATGCAGGTTGTATTACGGTTTATGGCTTGTGCATGCTGGCTCGGTAGAATGGTGTGGTGCGTAAGGAACAAATCATATTACACTATCTTGGCAAGGTTATGTAAATGATAGTATGGTGTATTGTTGTGCAGATCACGTGTATGGACTGTATAGTTGTGGTTTGAGGCTTGTGGTGGTGTACTCTTGCAGAAGGTGCGGGACCGGCTAGAGTTGAAATTTCACAAGAATGCTCTGTACATGGTGCTTGGGAATGGCTTGAGCATATCTTGTCTTGATGAAGATTGTTGTTTCTACATCATAATCTTGGCTTGAAAGTGAAGGATGACTTGGAGTTTGTATTAAAGTCATGGCTTGGGAACATTGTGGCGAGCTGCTGTCCTTATTGTACTTTTGTCAATTTTGTAATAGTTTACTATTAGTTTTGGTAAACATGGCCTCTGCTGAACGTCTGCAGCCATTTTGTTCGCTGAACTTTTGCAATTTCTATATAACTTTGTAATAGCTTTGGAATTCAATTAAAGATTGCAACTCCTTGTACCACATAATGACTTCAAATCCCAATCTAAACCTTGTATCAAATGTAACTTTGAACCCAATTCTTATCATTCCTTCTATTGCATCTTATTATCCAATGACACATCTTTGATCATGTGATGATTTCTTATATAAGTATAGCAACATGTAAGATATGTGAACTAATGACTCGTGATTCTTGAAGCACTTCTTTCATAATGGAAAAAACATGAATTGCTCTACACGATCTTGTACGAATACGAATCAAGGTTTAGACCTTGACAAAGTGCCGAATGGATTGGAATTGACTGGATTGGAATTGAATTCATTCTTTTGAATCTTGAATGTGAATAATCCAGACTAACTTTGATATGAAACCAAATAAATGATAACCTCTTGACATCATGACCCAAAACAAAGAATTATCACTGAGTTAGGCCTAGAATTGCCTTGAAACCAGAGAATCATGACTTGAAATATGAACCTCAATACACTGCACACACCTGACCTGATAGCCATGCCTGAACTCATCCTTGCAACAACTGGACTTAGGAAACAGAAGCAACATATTTTTTGACTTCTCTGAATAAGAGTTAGTGGGTGGATGTACAGATGAAAATATACACTAGTTGGACAAATTTGGGGTATGACAGATGCCCCTATCTAATTGTCTTGGACCCGAGATAGTGAACGGCTGCATGGCGTTCATTTTTAGGGTAGAAGTCAATTAGATATAAGAAGACCCCAAAATTTGTCTGTCAAAAGGTATTGTAATATGGAGTAAGAACTGGCATAATGAGGTAGCGGGGTACAAAATAAACAGAATAATTTAATGTTCTTTGGACGGTCGAAGCAAATTCCTTATCCAATAAGGTTATCCGATGATGAAGATGTGAGATTCTCTGGGTCGTCGAAGCAGTCCCTTATCCATTAGGGTTCTTCGATGATACCAAAGCCGTATCCCCGCGGTAAATTTGCTGAAGAATAGTTGAGCAAGATTCATGCTGGAGGAAATGAGTTGGCTCTGCAGGGGAAAGCTCACAAGAAACTTTCTAGGATATCCTCTGCTTAGGGAGTAAGAATAGCAACAGTTGTCGGGGATTGTCATTATCAACTGCATGGTTGAGGAATGGCTTGCTGGGGAATAGAATTCCTTGAGTATGTGAGGGGTATCCAACTCTCTTCAGAAGAAAATCGCCGACTTTGATGGAGGACCAGCCAAGATGCTTGCGAACTGATCCTAGATCCTGTTGTGCTATGCTGGGGATGGGTATGCCATGTATACAGGAATGCAAATGAACTTGTTTTTTATGAGATGTATATGGGAATGTGTCATACCCCAAATTTTGACCACTAAGATTCCCATCATTGTGTCAATCATCATCACAATATGGGTGAACCAGCATGCCTCATCAAATGCCTCAAGGGTTGTTGAGCATTCACTACAATCAAAACTAGGGTTTTAAGCCCTCTCAGAACCTTAGACAAAGGATCAATCAAGGAATGACTTGATCTTCAACTTGTCTAGCCTCTAGAATATCCACAATGGATCAAGAGGACTCCCACTTCAAGGATTAAGCACAAGGCTGCTCCCTTCTAGGTGGATCAAGTCTCAAGATCGACAGAGTCACCAAATTAGGGTTTTGGTCGACCAGGGCCTCCAGATGGAAAATTTTTATCTGGGCACAAGCCAATGATCCAAAACATATCCTAATATACTCCATGGAACTTCATGGACCCAATCATCAAGTCAATTTGACCTCAGGGGATGCATACATCAAAAATCAGGAATTAGGGTTTCTTGACCTAATTCACCCCTAAGTTGACTTTTGGGACAAATCATGAGCCAAGACCTCAAGACATGATTTCAGGGTCTCTAATATACTACATTGATCCATTTGCAACAATGGATTAATCCAAGAAGATTGAGCAACAAGTCTCAATTTCATCTGCACCACAATTAGGGTTTCGCGAGGAAAGTCAACTGTAACTTTGACTTTTGACCAGGACATGCTCCTAAACCCTAAGACATGATTCAATATACCCTATGACACCCATGGAACATGTCCATCAAGTTTGATTTAGGTCAAGGGCATGATTTCCTGAAGAATTGCACAGTTTGGAATTCATCTGATAAAAAGTCAACTGTGCACAAAAGTCAACTTTGACTTTTTGAGATTTTTCACCAAAATGGATTTTTAACCCTAAAATGATGTTAATGTATGATTTGAATTGTCATTCATCAAGAAAAATCAAAGAAAGTGGGATAACTTGTAAAAGGGGAAACCATAAAAACTTAGAAAAATTTCTAAGTTATGGAAAAAGTGACACTAATGTGCCAACTTTCGAGGACCATAACTCCTAAACCACAAGGCCATTGTTCCCCATTCAAAGCTTGATTTATATATCACATTGACCTCTACAAGAGCTTCATACTGACCTATGTCCAAATTCCTCATGGATTTTGAGTTATGGAGTGATCAAAATCAAGAAAAGTCACTTTGTTCCAACACTTAGTGAAAATTTCACTAAGTCAGAATCTGCCTTTACTTTTTTCCAAATGTAGGGGGATTTTTCCCTTGGATTCAAAAGAGATCAAAACCAAACATGTTCAAACAGTTGTTGTATCATGTAAGGGCTTTCCAAAATGGCCAAGAACATTACCAAATTCAATTTGAGCTATGAGATATGACATTGGCAAGATGCCTTGCTGAAATCTGCCAAGGCAAGGCAGATTTTTGCACTTTTGGTCGATTTGCCAAAATCAGCCAAATCCAAACACTCTTATCCACTTGGACACCTCTGAGGATTAAATCCAAAGGGGACAATCACTGAGCCAAGCCTCCAAAGTCTTTGGAACAAGAAATAGCATGTTGAACCTAGAATTGCCAAAATAGGGACAAGACTCCAATTTTGGATTGGAGCATTCAATGGAAGCATCAAGGTGGCATGGACTGAGCCATTCTCAACTGAATTCAGTCAAGACTTATCCAAGACCAAGGGAACCAGCAGCCTGTGCCCTAACCTCTAGTCAATGGCTAAAGGAGACTTGGATTTTCATTTTCCAACATTGGCCAAACCTACTCAGCAGTTGCCATTCACTATTCCTTGCAAAACAAACTTGCTCTACTATAAATAGAGCTCAATTGTGATCAGTTTGAGTACACCAAAGCCATCAAACAGATGCTTTCCTCAAAATCTCTTCTTTCACTCCAATTTTTCCTTCTAAGGCAAGTCACTATCGGGTTTTGAGTTTGAGAGCTTTTTCAATTAAACCAATCACACACACACACCTCATATACATCACATATGAGCTGATCAAACACTTAAACAATAACTGGAACACTGATTTCTCAGAATCACCAGTCAATTGCTCAAGGTTTTAACCAAGTTGCAGTTGAGATGCCATGAAGTGATCCAGCCAACTTCAATCAAGTCCAAGCATTCAAACACACTCCATAGGGTGTAGGGAAGCTGTTCAGATCATCACAACTCATCTGTAACACCTCCAACACAAATCACGATCACCAGCTGCAAGTGGTAAGCATGAGCTCTTCTAACTCTATGATCCATGCAATTTTTGCTGCACAATAATTTGACCATATGTTCATAATCATGCATGGAATGTTTCCCCTCAATTAATTGCATTGTTTGAATCGTGTATAAAAAATCACAGCCTTCATGCAGAATCTAGGGTTCTTGAGGATTGTTCATGATTTCTTGTTTTATGTTTAATTTAAATGAAATTAATTGTCATAGACATGATCGTGAGGTTGAAACGAGTTGATTGGTATGTGGATTGCATGATATGATTAAGTATTCAGTGAGATTGGATAGAAAATGCAAATCTGGGAAACTCAGAACACGCGCGTGTTCTTGCCCTTGTTCTTGGCGCCATTTTCCAACATTTGAATATTTGAATTTTGTGATTTTTATTTAATTGATTCAAAAATTAATTTCTCTCTGAGTTTTAATGATTTTGAGTTGATTCTTTTTTTAATAATTCACAAAAATGTTAAAATATTTTATTTTCCTAAAAAAATCCCAAAAATATTATTTATTTCATATAATTGATATTTTTGCAAAGAATTAATATTTTAATTATTTTTGACATTTAAAATATTTTTTTCCTCTTGATTTTGTAAAGATTAATGACTTCTAATTATTTTGTAGGTTAATACTTGATTTTTGAAGCATTAATCCAAGATCATAATTTGTTTCCCACATGTTAAACAATTTTTGATCATTTTAATTGAATTTTTATTCAATTAAAATACATTTTGGAAATAAATTAGGGTTTTTGATTAATTCAACCCTCACAAATCATTTTCAAACACTTTTTGGGCCTCTATTAGAGTGTAAGACCCAACCCACTTGTACAAAAATATTTTGGGCCTCACTTATTGTATAAGTCCCTCTGTACATTTTTAAATTCGGCACGATCGTTGCCAGTTTAAAAATAAACCATCTGGGTCTCTCCTTGAGCTATAAGACCCATTCAAAACTTTTGGGCCTCTATTAGAGTGTAAGACCCAACCCCCTTTTAACCAAAAACAACTTTGGGCCTCAGATATTGTATAAGCCCCTTTGCGTTAAAAGAGAATCTCGGCGCGATCGCCATTTTAAACGAAAAATCATCTGGGCCTACCCTCGTGTTATAAGCCCCACTCTTTTTCTTTAAAAATTTTTGGGCCTCTTGAGAGAGTGTAAGACCCAAATCCCTTTGTACAGAAAACAATTTTTGGGCCACAGTCACTTGTATAAGTCCCTCTGTACAAATTCAAACAGTGCGCTCACTAATAAAACCCTGGGCCTCTCCTTGAGCTGTAAGCCCCAAATCTTTCTTTTTCAAAGCACTTTCTCCTTTGATTTTGAATATACTATTGTTTTCAATCTTTCTTTGTTGAACAACTAACCAAACAGCATGGAAGCTCTACAACCGAGTAAGTGTTTATATGCTTTCATTTACCGCTTTCATATACATATAACTGTATTGTGGGGCTGTTTCGCTGTAAGTCTTCTTTCATAAACTCATATCAACTGTGTAATAATAGTATAGATATTTAGAGTTTCCCCGGCAACTACGTCTAGCATTAAGCCCGTTGATCACTCTTAGAAATAGTCAAAACTAGATCCCCATAGGATTACCAGACACAGTCTTCCCTCCTCTTGGGGTTAAACAATATGGAGATATGAAAGGCAGCATTCTCGGTGAACCCTTTCATAGAATGTCACTCGTAGAAGTTGTCAAAGAAACTCTATTCCCCAGAGATGATCTTTTCTCCGTGAATGGCATCTCTTGAGTTTCTTCCAAATTCTTGAACTTTCCTGGCTTGATCCATTCCTCGTGAATGGCCTGTCTTGAATTTCTCGGGGTTTGGGGACCCAGCGACTTCTTAAAAGAATCGGCCTCCTCTTGGGCATCATACAAGGACCCACAGGTTTCCTAAAAGCATCCCCGCCTCCTCTTGGGCGTTGTACAAGGACCCGTCGGCTTCTTAGAAGTATTCACAGCCTCCTCTTAGGCTTTGTATAATGATTCTTCCTCCGGGAATGATAGCCTTCTCTTGGGCTTCATACAAGGACCACTCGGCTTCTTAAAAGTTTCCAGCCTCCTCTTGGGCTTCGTACAAATTGTCCCGACGACCTCCTAGAGGTATAGGAACAGAACTTAGTCATCTTTATAGAACAGTCCTTTCAAAGAGCCTACTACTGTTTCTCAAAGCATAGTACAAAAGATGAAACTCTAGACACAGACAGTCTAATATCCTTGAGTCTCAAAGACATTCTCAAGTGACCCATTCGTTAAATAGGAAGGAAACCCGTAGACTCGAACAACCTCAATACCCTTTGGATTTCTCACTTCCTTAAAGAACAGGAAATATCCCTGATCCTCGAATCAAAATCCCTGAGTACAAACATTACTCATATAAGAACTAATTTTCTCTTTAAATCAGCATATTGGGCCTGTCACTCAACTGAAACAGTAACCATAGCCTCCTCTTGGGCTTTGTACAATGATTCTCCCCAGCAGAGCTAACAATTTTAGCCTCCATCTCGGGCTTCGTACGAGATACCAGAGACTCCCTCGTTGAGTCAATCACCTCTTTCGCCTTCATCTCGGGCTTTGTACGAGATACAAAAACTCTCTTGTTAAGTCAAATAGCCTCCATCTCGGGCTTTATACGAGATACCAAAAGATTCCCTCGTTGAGTCAAAACCTTTTAGCCTCTCTCTCAGGCTTTGTATGAGACACATATTAGCCTCCTCTTAGGCTTTGTATAAGAAAACCACTGGTTGATCCAATCAACCTTTTAGCATCAAAGCTGTGCCTCGTTCACAGTACACAAACATCAACAACTCTTTCCCCTACATCTAATTGCTGTAAGCGGCAAGCCTCTGGATCATCTACATCCATGCCACTGTCCCTCTTTTAGCATGAGAAATTCCTAAGGAAAGATAGCATTGCTCTACACTGAGTTAAAGTCTTGTCCTTCAGGTTGGAAATCCCCTATAAAGGAAATTATGGCATTGTCGGATTCACAAATCCTGGTTAAAGTAATTCTCCTTTATAAACAGTTGTGACACACAACCCCCTCTTTAGAGATGACAAATTCTTTCTAAAGACAACACCTTTTAGCTTCATATCTTGGGCTTCGAACAAGATACAAATAGACCCTTCAGCTTCACGTCTTGGGCTTTGAACAAGACACCAAAACAACCATTTCCTCCCATAGAATAAGAGTAACTACGAACGCTCTGATTTCCTTGTTTCGGAAAAACGGGAATACGTAGGCATAAGATTGAAAGAAAAGATCTTAGCGAGCACACTAAACAAAAACCCAAAATCCCATACTTCCACACATCCGTCCCAACCTCCCACCAATCGACCGAACACCACTTTTAAAAAAATACACCCAATAGAGACCCCGAATCTTTGTAGCATCTGTAAACCAACAGTTTTGACTGTTTAACCTCAGTTTGCAAGCAGGGTTAATTTGAGACATCTATTTCCCTTCTTTCATCAGCTTTAATAGGATAAAAAATGAATCGAGCTGTAGATACCAAAGAGCGATAGTGCTTCGTAACCACGTCCAAAAATCGCTCGCTACAGAATGCAACCGGGCAATGCTTCATTTCTGGTTTCCAAAGAAGGATTAATGGGGATTAGATGGAGCAAGGTGAAAGACTCACTGGGAATACTGGCATGTCAACTCGGGGGTTGAGAAAAGGAAATACACTATCGACTCGGGGGTCGAGAAACGTTAAGATAAACTGTCGTCAACTCGGGGGTTGAAAGAAAGGTAAAGGTAATATCGACTCGGGGGTCGGGGAAATAAAGACAATATCGACTCGGGGGTCGAGAAAGGCAAGGTAATCTATTAACTCGGGGGTTGAAGGAAATAAAAAAATATCAACTCGGGGGTTGAAGGTAAAAGCAAATATTGACTCGGGGGTCGAGGGCAGAGATAAAGGCAATATCGACTCGGGGGTCGAGGAAATAAAGACAATATCGACTCGGGGGTCGAAGAAGATAAAGATAACAATGACTCGGGGGTCAGTACAAGCAATAAGATGTCAACTCGGGGGTTGAAGATGTAATAATGATATCGACTTGGGAGTCGAGAAACTAAGGAAATATCGACTCGGGGGTCGAGAAAATAAAGACAAAATATCATCAACTCGGGGGTTGAAAGAAAGGTAAACATCGACTTGGGGGCCAAAGAAAATAAAGACAACATTGACTCAGGGGTCACGAACAAATCAATATATATCAACGCGGGGGTTGAAGAAGGAAATAGATTATTCTATGTATGCATATGGTGCATGTTAACTGTATGTGATGCATATGCGAATGCGAGCAGGGGATTGGTTTTATGAAGGTGCCAGCAGGGTGGACTTTTGGCGGTTGCCAATATGAATTGGACTTTAGGAGGTGCCAAGCAGGGTTGGACTTTATTTGATGGTGATGCCAGTAGAGTGGACTTTATTTGATGGTGATGCCAGCAGGGTGGACTTTTGGTTTATGATGATGCCAGCAGGGTAGACTTTTGGTAGTTGCCAATATGAATTGGACTTTAGGAGGTGCCAAGCAGGGTTGGACTTTTGGTTTATTGGAAAGATTTGATTTCCCGACACTCGAAAATGGAAGATATTATGATCAGTAGGCCAATATGATTCTCTTGTTGCCCCAAGTTTGATCCTTTGCAGAAGTTATGTATTCGTTCCTGAGAGGGCTCCACTTCTTTGGCTGATATGCCATGAATGGTTGTATGAGCGCAGCGACGTAACCAATGCATGTTGATTGTATGAGCATAGCGACTTATCCAATGCATTCTGATCGTACTTTTGCTCTGCCCAAGTGCTTTTAATACTTGTTGAATTCAAGGGTCGCTTAGTGCATGACATGGCCAGCTTGACCAACTTGAACGTATGAAGGGAATCTGCCCCTGTCTGGAGGGTAATGAGATGATCTGCCCCAGTGTTTGGATCAGTGGTCTACTTTTGTGTCTGGATTTTGCAGTGGTTTGCCCCTGTGTCTGGATTTTGCAGTGGTCTGCCCCAGTCTTGGCTTTTGAAAGACTTGCCTCAGATTGACTAAGTATTGCTTTGAAGGACTTGCCCCAGATTCACAAGGTTATGAGATAGTCTCGATTCGAGTCAGTGCCAACGAATGCTCAAGTTTCTCTCTGATTGCACTTTGTTGGAATTTTCCTAATGTCAAATGTTGATTTACAGTTAAAATTGATCATTCAGAAATGGTAATTTTAATGCGACATTCATGCAAGTTTTGAAAAACCATTTATTGGAATGGTGTGTCGGTGTGTGACGAGTGAACCATTAGTCCAAGCGCATTGCTAATTTATCTAGTGCGTGAAAGATATAGCAAAAAATATGACACCAATACCGAAGATTAGCAAATTCGTAGGAGTTAGTTTACACAACCTTGCTGTAGTATGCTTTCAGAATAAACCCCGCCTCAATTAGGTCTTTTGAGGGTTGTAACGTGGTCTGGTTCACGGTTATAGAAACAAAGGATATAAGGCTCAAAGTTATATTTGTACCCACCTATTCTTCGTGATGATCTCCAGTCCTACATTCAGTTAAATCGACACACGTACTTAGATATTGATGGTGTAAGAATGAAGATGAAGGTTCAAGATTCACTTGAAATGGCAGTCATCTTATTTTGTTTTTGATGGACGTCAGTGACCTTTTGATTTTTGATATGGTGGTCACTGAATCTTATTTTGCTTCGCCTGAGGATTTAAGGACCTTTTTGTTTTTTTTTGTTTTTTGTTTTAATTATTTTTTTTATCCCTATTTTTGCATGGATTGATTTTATTCTACGAGTCCATCGGGATTGCCCTAATTTTTGCCTAAGTCTCCTTTTTGAGGTGTTTGACTTAGCGGGCTCTCTTCTTTTTTTTTGAAAGGCTTGTGACTGCCCGTTATAACTTCTGAATTTTGCATGGTTCCTTCGACACGTCCGGATGTGTGCGAATGCGGAGCCAGATTAACTGAACACTACCCTGCCCCGGGTTGAATGTAAGGGTTTGAATATCCGAAGGAAACTTCTACTTCTAGGCTCGAAGTGGTTAACTAGGGATTAAATCCTTATCTCTCCAGTGTTTGGGGATTTGAAACAATGCCTTTACATCATTGGCAGGATTTTATCTGAAAGCATACTAGCAACAATTATGGGTATCTTGTTTTCATCATCCTCCCTCCGATCTTTGCTAAACAACAATTTGGTAAAGAAAGTGAATGAGAGGTATATAGATGAATTTTTTTGTTTGTTGATATAAGTGAAGAAAATGTGAGCGAATGCGACGTGATTAGTTCAAAAAATGCATGATCACTTCATTAATATTACCATTAATAAACAACAATGTCTAAAAGCAAATAGCACATAACAAAAAAGAAACTACAAATGCATAGAAATGACATGATCTAAAAATTGCCAGCATTGGAGACTGGGCTTTTCTTTCTTGACCCACTGTTGGACTAGCATTCTTGTTCATCAAGACCAGTATGATAGCCTTCTTCACACCTACTCTCAGCAAATTCTTCCATAACATGGGCGGATGGACCCACTCGATCAAGTGAAGGATTGACGTTGATTTGAAGACCTTGAGGCGTAAATGAGATTAGCTTGGACTCAATCAGGTCTTAGATCTTGTTTTTGAACTGTTTACAATTCTCATTTGAATGCCCCATGGCGCCAGCATGGTATCTACATCGTGCATTGGCGTCGAAACCTGGTGGGTATGGAGGAATAACAGGATCCAAGCCCTTTGGCACTATCAACCCACTATTAATCAAACGTGGCAATATATGACTGAATGGCACTGGCAAATGATCAAAATGCCTTTTTGGTCTTTGATTATAGTAGCGTTGGGGTTGCAAAGAATTCTGCTGTGTAATTCGTTGTTGATGAGGGGGACCTCTATTGACAGGAGTATATTGACCATGTGGAGAGAAAGGAATCGCACAGGGAGGCCCATGGGATTGCTGACTTTGAACATTTGAGATGCTTGGGTATCGAGGATAAGGTACCGGAGACGGAGCTTGTAAAGTGTCCCAGATTGCATTGATTTCATCCTCCTCTTCCTCTTGAGAACTGGCAATGGGTTCACTCTCACTAGCATGGATGCTCGAGGCGTCTAGGATCTTTCCACTCTTGATATGACTCTCAATGCATTATCCTACTAAAATCAAGTCAGAGAAGTTTGATGTCCCATTGCTCATCATTTTTTCTAGGTATGAGCCTTGCAAAGAATCTATGAACAGGTCAACCAATTCTCTATCTAAAAGTGGTGGTTAAACGCGAGTAGCTACCTCTCTCCATCTCTGAGCATACCCTCTGAACGATTCATTCTCCTCTTGAGATAAGCCTTGCAACTCTATGCGATTGGGAGCCACGTCAAGATTGTATTGGTATTGCTTCACAAAGGCGTTGGCTAAGTCCAACCACGACTGGATATGGTTACTCTGTAGCTGCATGTACCAACTCAACGATTCCCCACTCAGACTGTCTTGGAAACAGTGGATCATAAGTTTATCATTGAGAGCATTGGAGGTCATCTTTCTACAAAACATCACCAAATGCTGCTTTGGACAGCTATCTCCTTTGTACTTATCAAATTTTGGCATCTTGAACTTTGGAGGTAATACAAGTCCGGGTACCAAACACATGTTTAAAGCATTCAGATCAAAAGCATCATTCCCCTATATGGTTTCAAGTTTCTCTTCCAACACACGACATCTTTCAGCAAACTCAACATCTTGAGGTCGTTCAGTATTCACCACCAGGCTTGTCCCTCGGGAATTCGGTGTAGTTAATGCAAAGCTATGGTATTCAACTGCATCATGAGACGAGGCCTGTTCATCTTGAATAGTGTGACATTCTTGTATTACCTGGTCCCCAACAGGAATCCGCACAGGCTGGAATTGGGCAACATTGTTCACTTGAGGCAGAATGACATCCTTAGCGACTGTAGGCCTTTGAATGTTGTCTTCTCTCCTTGCCAAGGCTATCATAGCTTCCACAAGTTGGTCTAACTGGTCCTTCATCAAGTCAACATCTGCTCTTGACGCAAACTGGTTCTGCTCTTCTGAGTCCGTGATTCTTCCAAAAGCGGCTTCAATTCCGATACGGGTGTCGGGAAATCAACTGCGGCTTATGGACAAAGGATGGTTGAGTTTGTTTTGGTTTTGGAAAATGATATGCAATGCTGATGAATGCAAATGCAATGGTATGCCAATGAATGCAATGCGGGTAGATTCAGGACCCAGGATAACACGAGCATTTGCAAAACACCCTAATAGGAAGGCTTTATAAGGGAAGTTCTAGATTCTTTAGACATAAACCCTCTCACAGGATAGCTCATACGTTGATGGATAAGGTTCCCAGGATTACGGACACTAATCGCATCAACGTCATGCAACAGGCTAGCTGCATTATGACGAGGATACGAAAAGGTTTATCCTAAGTGTAGTCTTCATGCTAGGCCCACGAGAAGCAAGTCCTCGTAGACTAACACTAACGACCACCAAGATGGAAAGTGGTACTAAGAGTGGTTCCCAGAGACACGGACCCTTCATGAATCAAGTCGTGCGACAGGCTAGCTGTGTTACAACAAGATCTACGAAAAGGTTTACTCTAGGGGAAGCTTTCATGCTAGGCACACAAGGAGCGAGTCCTTGGGGACTAACACTAATTACTTCCAAAATCTGAACTAGGTGTTCTCTCTTCTTTTTCCAAGGCTCGGGTATAGAGTCTTACTTGTGATATCAACCCAAGATCCATCAAACAAGTATGATAAACAACATATAATAAAGAGAAAGCAGCACAAAGCAAATAAAGAAGTAATAGGAGAAAACAAACAAGCGAAGCTAACCCTCTCGAATCGAGTCAAGTTAGGCTTGACTCTCTCTAGCATAGGGCATTAGATTCCCCAGCAGAGTCGCCATCTGTCGTACCTCAAAAATACGATCCTCGCGATGGACGCGGAAAAAAACGTTCGAAACAGAGTTGCCACCGAACTTTATTCATTCCAAGGAAGGAATAGGAAAATATCAATAAAACCTTTAAAAGGATAAGAAAATGGTCATCGCAACCAAATTCTAGGTTCGGGAGTCGATTACGCAAAGGGAAGGTGTTAGCACCCTCTACGCCCGTTGTACTCAACGGGAACCTCTTGATTCGATTCGGGGGATAAGTTAGCTAGGTTTGTTTATTTTCTTCTAAGGTAGTAGGATTTGTTTTCTAGGGGAAAATGGGTGATTTTTTATTAGGGTGCTCGGCATGGATTAGAACCCTTGTGCCTACGTATTCCCTCGTGCAATGGGAAAGTCAGAGCATTCATAGTTCGTGAGACTACGGTTTGTTGGTGTTTTTTAAGCGAATGAGTGTTTAGGTCGCATTCTAACTGCTAAACATTGGCTTGTCTGCTCGCTGGGGGAGGCTGAAGCACGAGTTTATATGCGCGGAAGAATGGACTAAACAATGTTCTTTTAGGAAAGTTGTTTGAATAAGGATTAAGTGTATTAAAGATTTGATTGAGAAGAGATTTTGATTTGCGTGTGTCTTAAGGTTTCGGTTGCATGGGAAGCGTTTGGTTTGTTAAGTATTTTGAGGGAGAATGACGATTATTCGATAAACAAGACGTCGGCCTCGCAACCAATTAATCGGGGCATTACTGAGATGCTAGATCTCAACGACACCTTTTTCATTCTATTAATTATGAAATTATGTTTGTTGGACAATGGGCTTCTTTGTCCATGTAATTAGGGCGAGTGTTTTAGGAACGAAAGATCAAAATGAACACAACCCAAAGCGTGTGCCTCAAGAGCATTCATTCAAGGGCCCAAGAAGTGCTAGACCTCAAGAGTCCACTACTTTCGTAATTTAATTAGGAAACATATTTGAATTATCTTAATTAGACGTACTTAATCGGATTAGGGTTTGATTAAATTAAGAGTTTTTTAGGAGGATTAAATAGGATTGAGGTTTAAGTGTTTTAGAAATGGAAGATCGAAACGAACACAACCCAAGGTGTGCGCCCCAAGAGCGATCGTTCAAGGACCCAAGGAGTGCTAGACCCCAAAAGCCCACTACTTCCATAATGCGTTAGGAAAAGGTTTAGAAATATTAATTAGAAAGACCTTAATTAAGAAAATATTTTAAGTACTTCAAAGTAGATTATGATTTTAATTTTAGTTAAGAGAATATTTGTAAAAGATTAAGTAAATGTTTTAAGATTATGATTTTTAAGTTAAGAAAGTGTTTAAAGGTTAAGTATTTTAGTTAGATTAAGTATTTTAATAAGAAAAGATTGTATTTTTAAGCGTTAAGTGTTTTGATCCAGATTAAATATTTTAAGTGTTTTAAAATGATTAGGAATTTTTAGATTATGATTTTTTATTTAATTAAATAATTGTAAAGGTTAATTATATTTTGCTTAAGCAAAGGTTAATCGTTTTAAGTATTTTTAATAAACGAAAGACGAAATGAACACAACTTAAAGTGTGCGCCTCAAGAGCATTCATTCAAGGACCCAAGGAGTGCTAGACTCCAAAAGCCCACTACTTCCATAATTAATTAGAAAATAGTTTGTGCGTTAGAGAAATTAAATAATTGGTTAAGATTTAATTAAATAAAATGTTATTTAAGTTTTAAAGAATAAATTGTATCATGGTATAATATTTAATTGGGATTTAAGAAATTTTTAAAGAATTTTAAAACAAGGATTAGCATAAAATAAAATTAGTAATAACCTTAGTTTACTATCACTAACATTATTTTAATTATCAACTAAGCACTTTAATATAGAAACTAAGTGACTAGGTTAGATCTTAAATTCGGACTGGGTGCATGGACTAACAAGGAAATTTCAGAAACAGCAAGCCACAAAGGGCCCCAAACGGCCCAAAGTGTTATTCCCCACACCGGGTTGGGCCAAAGGCCCACGCTCAATCCGAAAACCTTAGATGAAACGGTCAAAAAGGGGGAAGACGGAACTCCCAAGTACTAGCAAGTGACAAAGACCCCTCCAATTTCCAATGGTCTGTGCATTGAAAATAGGGGAAAAATAACAGCTAAGACACATGCTATACTTCTAGGTGGCTATCAAAGAATGATTCTAAAGCGTGCAATAAACACAGTGCCAGCATATTTAATCATTATTAATAACAAAAATACAAAATAGATAAATAATAACACTATGACATTGACTCCTTGTTTAAATTTTCCACTTCTTTCTCTCAGACTCACACGAGTCTCTCTCTCTCACTCTAAATCAACAAGCGTAGCCTCTCCCTCTCTTCTTTCAGTTTCATCGCCTTCTCTCTCTGTAGCAAAAGAAAAACCTAATCCCCTTTTGGCTTCTTCATAATCCCTTTCTCTGCGACTCTATTTCCTAAACTATCTTCATTTTTGGTCTATCATTAACCTAAACAAAGTCAGTCCAAATTGTTTCTCACAATAGGTTCATAAATCAAAGGAAACCCAAACCCTAGAACAAAGCTTGAACCTCACAGTGATGATGCTTTTGTTTAATTGGCATGTGATAGATGTTCAGTTCAGCAAAACAAGCATAGAGAGGTAATAAGGTCAACAAAAAATGAAGAAAGTACCTGGCCGGAGTAACTCCGGTGACGTTTCTTCCGGCGACGCTGAAATGCGCTCTCAGTAAGCACTCTCCCAATCTTCTGCTTCACTTCTTCTTACTCCATAGTATCTGCGCTATTCCATATTGTTAGCAAAATGTCGTATTCTGGGAGCATATTAAATGTGGCTAAGCTCACTATCTTAGAGTTTCAGTGTGAAACTCTAAGAAGCGTTTTCCAGAAATTCGAGCTTTAGTAAGGGTTAGGGATTGATTTCAGCAGCATAACGCTAGGTTTTCTTTGTCACCTTTCACTAATGATTGGCACTCTATTTATAGGAGAAATTTAGGGTTTTTGGTACGTGTGAAATCAAGGGATTTTCAGAGGAATATCCTTCCACTTGTGTGAGAAATTTGAGCTGTCAATTTGCAATACCGTTAGAGGTGATTTGCAGTGGGATTTTGTGGGGACCCTTTGGTGATAGTGACTCATTTTTATTTTTCTGTTGTGCAGCCCAACTCCTTCTAGAACGGGGGTGATTGTGTGGTCCCATGTGAAAAAATTGCCTTTGAATTTTACCGCCTGTGATATGTAAACTTGGTACTGCAAAACTTTATTTTTACTGCTGAAGTACGACTTTTAATCCCTTTTGAGTAACTTGATTAATGAGTAGTTGGAAAATATGAACTATACTAATTGGACCTTGAGTCTTGCCATTGACATTCTAACTTCTCCTCTTTTGATATCTTGCAAATTTATTTATGCTTCACTATTTTGGCATGCTGAAATTTGACTTTATTTTGACTTATACCATTATCTTGTTCATGACAGAAACTCATTGCTGCCAGTTGATTCCTGCTGAAGGCTTTGTGTGACGAATGCTAGTCCTAGTTTAAGCCGTGATATGGCATGATGGTTACCAACTCTATTGCTCTTGAATTGGTAAGTAAAACCAACTTTTCTGAGTTATCTTTCAAGTCTGAGCTAACCTTCTTGAGCTAATCTGTTTTCACATGGCATGGTAACTGATGTGAGCAAAATGATGTGAAGGGTTGTTTTTGCTATTGTAAAATGCTTGTTGACTTCCTTGTGAATCTCTTCCATTTTTAAACAGGACTCTTGAAATATATGCTTGTATTCATCTCTAACTTTACTTGTTCACTCTTTATTTCATGTATTCTTCTTGGAGCGGCTTGGCGAAAATTATGGCAGCAGTGGAAGCCTGAGAGCATACCTTCTTAAAGGTAAGGAATCCTTTGTATTTTGGTGAAGCATAGGTCTTAGCAAGAATACTATCACTAGTAGTTTGTTTAGTATGCCATGAACTTATATCAAGAGGAAGCAAGGTCTTTGGCATCCTGTCGCGTTACGTCTGTTTTGCTTTGGATTATGTACTGACTTGTGATATTTGTTGATTTTCATGTTCTTGCCT
Organism: Lathyrus tuberosus; assembly: GCA_022829125.1. Lineage (NCBI taxonomy): Eukaryota > Viridiplantae > Streptophyta > Magnoliopsida > Fabales > Fabaceae > Lathyrus > Lathyrus tuberosus. The sequence goes on along the minus strand of JALAZF010000414.1, from coordinate 453,841 downwards.
TAATTTGGTGTGGAGTGGCATGATGCCTTGTATTCTTATGGATTAAGCACCTTCATGAGGTCGCCTTGTTGATGCATTTAAGGCATGGCGGATGTTGAGAGGAATGTGAATCATGGTTTATTGTTGTGGATGCAGGTTGTATTACGGTTTATGGCTTGTGCATGCTGGCTCGGTAGAATGGTGTGGTGCGTAAGGAACGAATCATGTTACACTGTCTTGGCAAGGTTATGTAAATGATAGTATGGTGTATTGTTGTGCAGGTCACGTGTATGGAGTGTATAGTCATGGTTTAAGGCTTGTGGCAGTGTACTCTTGCGGAAGCTGCGGGACCGGCTAGAGTTGAAATTTCAAAAGAATGCTCTGTACATGGTGCTTGGGAATGGCTTGAGCATATCTTGTCTTGATGAAGATTGTTGTTTCTACATCATGATCTTGGCTTGAAAGTGAAGGATGACTTGGAGTTTGTATTAAAGTCATGGCCTAGGAACATTGTGGCGAGTTGCTGTCCTTATTGTACTTTTGTCAATTTTGTAATAGTTTACTATTAGTTTTGGTAAACATGGCCTCTGCTGAATGTCTGCAGCCATTTTGTTCGCTGAACTTTTTCAATTTCTATATTACTTTGTAATAGCTTTGGAATTCAATTAAAGATTACAACTCCTTGTACCACATAATGACTTGAAATCCCAATCTAAACCTTGTATCAAATGTAACTTTGAACCAATTCTTATTATTCCTTCTATTGCATCTTATTATCCAATGACACATCTTTGATCATGTGATGATTTCTTATATAAGTATAGAAACATGTAAGATATGTGAACTAATGACTCGTGATTCTTGAAGCACTTCTTTCATAATGGAAAAAACATGAATTGCTCTACACGATCTTATACGAATACGAATCAAGGTTTAGACCTTGACAAAGTGCTAAATGGATTGGAATGGATTTCATTCTTTTGAATCTTGAATGTGAATAATCCAGACTAACTTTGATATGAAACCAAATAAATGATAACCTCTTGACATCATGACCCAAAACAAAGAATTATCACCGAGTTAGGCCTAGAATTGCCTTGAAACTAGAGAATCATGACTTGAAATATGAACCTCAATACACTGCACACACCTGGCCTGATAGCCATGCCTGAACTCATCCTTGCAACAACTGGACTTAGGAAACAGAAGCAGCATATTTTTTTACTTCTCTGAATAAGAGTTAGTGGGTGGATGTATAGATGAAAATATACACAGGTAGGACAAATTTGGGGTATGACAGCATCAACACTCCACCAAGACCCATCTTCGATGCATCACAATATACCACAAAAGATTCATTCGGATTAGGTAAAATCAAAACTGGAGCGGTCATCAATTTCTTCTTCAATTCCACAAAACTCTCTTCACATGCTACATCTCACACATAAGCTTGACCCTTAAGAGTCAACTGTGTCAACGATAACACCAATCTAGAAAAACCTTTTTATGAACTTACGATAGTAACCTGCCAACCCAAGAAAACTTCGTATCTTAGTAGCAGACTTCAGAGTCTCCCACTGTAACACAACATCAATCTTAGAAGTATCAACAACAATCCCGCCACTTGAAATCACATGGCCAAGAAAACTCACCTCTTTCAACCAAAACTCACACTTTGATAGTTTTGCATACAACTTCTTTTCCTTCAATACTTGCAACACCATCCTCAAATGCTCAACATGCTCTTCTTCAGATTTAGAGTATATCAGAATATCATCAATGAAAACCACCACAAACTTATCCAAATACTCATGGAAAATCCGATTCATATACTCCATGAACACACCAGGTGCATTGGATACACCAAACGGCATCACAGTGTATTCATAGTGACCATACCTCATCCTGAAAGCTGTCTTCGGAATATCATCCGGCTTAACACGAATCTGATGATAACCAGACCTCAAATCAATCTTACTGAACACACTAGCGCCTACTAGCTGATCCATCAAATCGTCAATTCTCGAAAGTGGATACTTATTCTTGATAGTCACCTTATTTAACTGTCGATAATCAACACACAACCTCATGCTACCATCTTTCTTCTTTACTAACAACACAAGAGCACCCCACGAAGAAACACTCGGTCAAACAAACTTCTTCTCAAGAAATTCTTTCAGTTGTTTCTTTAATTCACTTAGCTCGGAAGCTGACATCCGATAAGGAGCCATTGACACTGGACTCGTACCTGGTATCAAATCAACCGCAAACTCTACTTCATGTTTTGGAGGCAAATCACTTATGTCATCTGGAAACACATCTGGAAATTCATGGACAACAGGTAATTCGACACTCGCAGCCTCACGATTAACTTGCAACGATGCAAACAACACAAACATCAAGGCTTCATCTCCCACGAGTTCGTCTACTTGTTTAGCAGACAAGAACATCAACTCCTCACTATCACCAAACTCAGGAAACTCCACAGTCTTATTATAACAGTTGATGTGAATGTAGTTGAACTCCAACCAGTTCATTCCCAGAATTACATTGATTTGGTGTAAGGACAAACACACCAAATCTATCACGAAACTCTTCCCAATCATTGTCAAAGGACATCTCGAACACACAAAAGTAGCAGTAATAGAACCATTAGCAGGAGTCTCTATTAACATACTACCATTCATATCAGACAATTTCAAACTCAATCTATTAGCACATTCAAGCAAAATAAACGAATGAGTAGCTCCAGTATCAATAATAGCGACCAACTTAACATTGTTAATAAAACAAGTACCTTGAATCAAGTTATCCTTCTTAGGAACTTCTGAACCACTCAAAGCAAACACTCTTCCATTAGTCTGGGCAGCAGTAGCAGTCTTCTTCGGCTTCTGACACTGGGTACTAATGTGACCTTGTTCACCACAGTTGAAACAAGTCGGACCTTCATCCTTGCAGTCAGTAGCTCTATGACCTCTCTTACCACATCTGTAGCACCTCAACACAGTATTGTTGCAAACATCAGCATGGTGACCTTGCTCGCCACACCTGTAACACTTCACAGAAGCGGGAGCTGCTCCCCCACTTGTCTTTTTCTCATCTGAAGCCTTTTGTTTCCCTTTGTCAGCTGTAGTCACATAAGGTTTTCCTCTGAACTATCCCTTCTCTTTCTTCTCACTAAGATGCTTGTAGTGAGCAGATCGAGCGCGGCTGTTCTCACTAACATCCTCTGACGGGTGTTATCCCACCAATCTTCAGCCTCTTCAGACAACATATGAGTACCAAATTGTACCTGCCGAGCATCAAAACACGCCATCACTCGGAAAATATTCTCAATCACCTTGAGCCACTTCTGTGCACCCTCTAGATCATGAGTACCCACAAAAGTTGGAGGATTATTCCTCTGAAACTTCCTAAAGCACGAAACTCATCAGGAGCTCCACCATTCTGATTATTCTGAGCCATCGCCCGGGCAAGCGACTCCAACACATCAGCAATAACATGATTGTTTCTCCCAACCATTCTGCACATTATCAACAAGGTTAAAAGAAACAAAATTCATCGACAATGTACCCACACTCATCGACTGACAGGGAACGGACATCATAAGAAAACCTGGTCGGACGGACCGACCTACTCTCATACCACTAATGTAACACCCTTCTACCCTAATAACACCCACGATGAATATAAACAATCATATTAGAGTAAAATCCCACAAAAGGGTGTCACATTTCGTCATAAAACATCAATTATTAACATCCTGCTCCATAACACGGGTTAAAACATCCAGATTAAATCATTTACTACGCAGCGAAAAACTTCATAAGCATCATAAGTTATAACATAAAAATGTTTAAAACAACTTCGAAATATCATAACATCATAAATAAAAGAACACTATGGTTCGACTCAAACGTCCCGACCCGATGTTACTATTAGAGCAAGACCATCTACTCGGCCAAAATAATCAAAAGTACTTCAAGTAAGCTCTTCACGCACCATAAAAAGCTAATCCTGATCACCTGCATATTACCCACATGGAGGTATCATTCATCCTTTCTTGGATCATGTTAATATTTTCAGTCGTCTTTTCCATAATTTCAGGTCCGAGTACAGCACTCTCGCCCGATTCATACCAACACAATGGAGTTCTACACCTCCTTCCATACAAAGCTTCATACGGCGCCATCCCAATACTAGCATGAAAGCTGTTGTTGTATGTGAACTCAATTAACGGCAAATGGCAATCCCAAGATCCCATTTGATCCATCATACAAGCCCTCAGTAAATCCTCTAAAGACTGGATAGTCCTCTCAGTCTGACCATCTGTCTGCGGATGATATGCAGAACTAATCCTCAACTTAGTACCCAAAGCATCTTGTAAACTTTTCCAGAACCTAGACGTGAATCTCGGGTCTCTGTCCGACACAATACTTGAAGGAATCCCATGGAACTTCACAATCTCCTCAACGTACATCTCAGCTAACTTCTGCATAGAATGGTTAATCTTCATCGGCAAGAAATGAGCCGATTTAGTCAACCTGTCTACAATCACCCAGATAGAATCATTCCCTTTTGCATTCTTCGGCAATCTCGATACAAAATCCATGGAAATACTATCTCATTTCCATTCTGGAATATTCAATGGCTGCATCATACCCAAAGGCTTATTTTTTCAATCTTGGACTTCTGACAAATCAAACAGGCATAAACAAACTCTATAATATCTTTCTTCATACCTGGTGTCGCATATGCGAAAATCAACCGGCAGAAAAGACAGAAGAGTCGCCACCGAACGTTATTTATCCCGACGCAAGAAAAGGAAATGATCGAATAAAACCTAACAAAGGGAAAGGAATGGTCATCGCGGCCATAACCTGGGTTCGGGAGTCGGTTACGCGAGAGAAAGGTATTAGCACCCCTTCGCGTCCACCGTACTCAATGGGATCAACGCTTGTTGTTATCGATCAAAGGGTGTAGGGAATCTGAAGCTCAACTGCTAACTAGAAACGGGAAAGGGAAAGACAAAAATGGACTCGCAAGGATCTTCGCAATCCTATGCCTACGTCTCTTCATGGACGAATGAAGAATCAGAGTGGATGTAGTTCGACGGACTACAGATTTGTGGGGGAAGGTTGCTCGCCAAGACATCGCGTCACGTGCCTACGTATCCTCAATCTGACGTGAAAGAGGAAGTCAGAGCAATCATAGTTTGACCTAACATGGTCTTGTTGTTTTGTGTTTTTTAGTGTAAGACGCCAATGTTCACGTTCCAGCAGTTTAGGTGTTGTCGCTCGTTGTATGGAGTCTTACGCGTTTACCTATTTGCGGTAGAACGAAAATGACGTATCTTTTACGAATGGAGTGAGGGAGATGAGAAGATAATCCCGAAGGAAGACGATTGTTTTTTTTGTTTTTTAGAATAAAATGTTTTGAAATTAGTTTGAAACTCGCATTGCACTAAAGTCTATGACATATGAGCGAATGCGTCGCATGGTCGCCCCCAACAGGACGTATGCTAAACACTCTAGAAAGGTGAAGGGAGACCCTCCACCTTCCATTTCCCATGTACTTAAGGCTCATGGCGTATAATACTCGTTGTATTTATTACATGTTTTTTATTTTGTTTTGAGATGAGAGGAGAAAGAGTCAAAGTTGAAAGAAAAAACACTAAGGGAGACTAGGTCCTAATGTTATCATACAATGGTGGCCCTATGGTTAAGGTTAAGAGGGTACTAAACTACTTGTTATCGTGCCAAGGATTTCTCACCTAATGTATATTCTACTTTGGTCCTAATCAAAAATTAAAACCAAACTAGGAGCCCTAAGGGATCAAGTTATTGCACAAGTAAACAATAAGTGGAATCAATCCAACATTCAAATAAGAACGAGAGATGAGATGAAAAGGAAGTGGTAAAAGAATGTAAACATCAAGGTAAAGAGACTTACCTCACACACAAGCTCAACCAATTGATGGATGAAAGGTTTATGCAAACAATCTCAACTAATGACTAGTTGAAAGTTTATGCAAACTATGTCCTAAAACTAATGCAAATGCCCTAGAATGGTTCTAGATGTAATGGAAAACCACACACAAAGTGAAATAGGTCCTAAGAGAGTCATATCCTATATAGGTCAGTATCTAAACCAAGTTCAATCCTATCTAAGTAAGTATCCTAAGGAAGATCAAACAATTCCAAGTTGTGTCCAAAGTTAGCTCACAAACTCAAGTCATTTACAAACTATGCACAAATGGTGTTTAAAGGTCACATGAATTGAATTAAGGCACATATATGAGATGAGGTCAGTAGTGTATACCATGATAAATGAAGTTTAAGATGTGAAGAAGTGATCATGACATTCATACCAAATCACATTCAAAAGTTTAAGAAACCTTACACAAAGATGTTTCACTTAGGACGAATCAATCACTTAAGGTTGTATGATGCACAAAAGTATGAGATGAACATGTAAATGACATGGATCAGAACTTAAAACATGTGTTCATGGTATGGGAGTAACCTCAAGTTGTCATGGAAGCAGCATGTTAAAACATCTCTAAGAGTTACACAAGTCTACACACAAGTAGTTCACTTAGGATGTAACAAACAAGTTTGATCAAGCAATGCACAAACAATCATGAAAGTATGCATGTGGAATGATATAGGTCAGAAGTGAATGTATGTTTAGATGTTAAAAATGATCTCAAGTCATCATAAAAAGTTCTATGTTAATGCACTTGTAGAAGTCAAAATAAGTATGGCATAAGACAAGCTTCAAACATTTTCTAAGGATTTGTAACTTGTAAGTCAAGTAAAAATGGAACACATAAAGCATATACACATGTGTGAGTACCCAATTCAGTAGGTAAAGACCTCTAATATTGCATGTTCAAGTGTTAAAAGAGTGATCACAAAGTATGTACACAAGACCTAAAAAGAATAGCCAAAGTTAATGCACATTTGAAGTCATGTTCAAACAAGTTTCAAATCATTTTCAAACATCCAATGATGAACTATAAATTAAAATTACAAGGCTTTACCTTATGTCTTATCAATTCAAATCAATGTGCTAAAGGTCCCTAATGTATTGCATAAATGCATTCTCAAAATCCAAGCAATTAAGAACATGTTAGACAAGCAACGGGCAAGCAACAAAGACTTAAGATTAAGCATGTGAATCATGGTCCAAGAACATGTCTCAAAGCATCATAACAAGGCACACAAGGTCCTAATATTTAGGTCTAAACACACTGTTACGTGCAGATTTTACCTAAAAATGACATATCTTTCTTTTCACTTTTTCTACTCTTTTCTCATGTTTTCATGGTTTTTATCCATGATTGTTGTTGTTCTTCTAACATTGAGAATATACCTTTGCTGCTTGTAATATGTGTGCTATTGTGCAGGAAAAGGCACTAAATTGATCAAAGTGGTAAGACACAAGAAATGGTGCAAGCTGCCAAAGAACAGAGGAAGACATGAGTTAGTTCACTTTGCGAACATGAAAGCGAATGCCAGCGAAGGTTCGCTTTGTGAACTCTGGAGAGGTCTCCAGCGAATGGTCCCAGAATTTGGCAGGGGCAAAAGGCACTAAAGTTTGCATTGCGAACTCACGAGAATTTTTGGGGCGGTTTAACTGTTCAGAGGCACCTGAAGTGCCATTTTTCTTCATTCGCTGTGCGAATAAATCGTTCGCTTTGCGAACTGTGAAATTCCTGAATGTGTATAAATAGAATTTTCACACTTTTTAGGTTATTATCATTAGAATTTTGGAGAGAGAACTTGTAAATAAAAAGATCAGAATTTATATCTCTTCATTTCCAAGGGAAAAAAGGTAGGATCTTTGATTTCTTGTTGGAAGGGGATGTAATCTTTTGATACCTATTGTATTTCATCTAATCTATGTTTGTGAATTAGTTTGGATTCTCTATTTTTGGTTGTCTTTGATTGTTTATTTGTTGGTCTTGACAAAACCTATTTCAAATCTTCGATCTTAGATGTTCATTTATCATTGAGCAAGCTTTTGACAATGTTTTGTGATTTGATATTCATTTGCATCTCAGCTTTTTAGCATTGTGTTGATTGTTAGTTTGAATAGCTTCTAATAATTAATGCAATAAGAGACCGCGCTATCGCTTGACAAACGGTATCGTGAGGGTGCATGAGAATATTGATGAAAAACGACATTCACATTCATTTGGCAAATTAGTTGAATGCATGTAAAAAAGGGTTAAACGTGTGTACGTATTTTGATCATTGGCTTTGTATATGAATTACTCGTTGGTTTGATATTGATGTTATAGTAATATTTGTTGGGTTTTGATTCCAGATATGGATTAGGCTTAACATTCATGTAGGTTTTAAATGTTTTGTATTGATTGGTGATGTGCGAGAGCAATTATTGATTGGTATAAAATCATTCACATATGCGGGGACCGAGGGGATATGTATGTGTGAGTGATACATGATGATATTATGCGAATGTTTGATTTATGTATAAAATTGGTCAGAAGAATGCATGTGATATCAATTGATGAGATCCAATTCCAACAAGGCTCCGTTTACAATTCAGTCTTTATTTTATATTTTTCGTCTTTACATTTTCCGCATTTGCTTTTGGTTCTGCTTTAAACCAAAACTTTTGAACCATAAGTTTAGAACTATAGATACCGTTGAATGGCATTCTTTCCCTCGCACTGATCCCTGTGGAGATGATAAAATTGGGTTACTTAAATGTTTTTGCTTGCTGCTGTCCTACAGCTTCAACAGAAATGGTACCGTTGTCGGGGATCGGTGTTTAGATATTGAGTTGTATTGCGATAGTTTCTATATTTTTGAGCTTTGTACATTTGTTTATATTATATGTATTTGTTTGCTTTTATGTTTTCTTTAGTGTGATCAGGAATGATGAGAACTTCTAGATTGGTTGCTATTTGTATAAAAGTTTTCAATGAACCTTCGACCGAGTCTGGATGTTGAGCGTTGAATGTATGCGAGGTAAATTGTACTACTTTATAGAATGTTAGGATGATTTAAGAATTTTGTGCTTTGTGAAAATGTGTATTCTTGTTTCATTTCGCAACTTGTTTGAATGCTTGTTTCACTTAGGTCCAAAAGCCACAAATTGTGAGAAACCTCCATTGTTTACTATATGCTTGGATGCCTGATAACTTTGTTTAATTCGTTTGATTCATGCTTTATCTTTTGATTATTGTGATTTTTTGGAAGCATTAGAAATGATCAAGGCATTTGTTTATATTGAGCACAATTATATCCAAAAGTACCTTACCCGTGAGTAGTGAGTATTTGTTAACCCCTTTGAGCCTAAACAGTTTAGATCTCATTTTAGTGATGAACTTTGTATTGTACATAATTTGAAAGTGTAGTTCATCATTGAATTGTGTGAGGTTTTAAAAATTTCTTCTTGAACCTTTGAACAATATTTTAATTTGATTTCCTTGCCTTAAAAAGCAAGGAGCATTCACTTGAGGTTTGGTTGAATTCAAGTTGGGGAGAATGAAAAAGAAGAATGGTAGGTTGCTAAAACTTTTGAAAAATTTCAAACAAGCATGAAAAGAAAAAGTGTGTATATGAATGTGAAAAACAAAAGAAAAAGAATGCTTGTTTGATGAGAAAATTAGAGAATGAAATAACTGTGCATAAGGAAGTTTGAGAAGGTTGGTGATAAAGGAATGAAAATGGTGAATGAAGTTGTGATGTGTAAATATCATGTATAGTGAATGTTTCTTTTTGCATCGACAATTTCGATTCAATGGCCTTTAGAAATGTCCCTTTGTTGTGAGCCCGACCAAGCTACAACCTTTAAAGCCCTTAGTGATCTTTTTGCTTCCATGTTTTCATTTTTCATTGTTAGATGTTGTATGAATTGGATTGCTATTAGCATTGTTTGTCAGATGAGTGAAATTTCCCCGCGGTTGCAAACGCGTTAATTTCTTCATTCTTATTCTGAAGAGGAGTGTTAGAGTGATTCAAGTATGAAAAGTTATTTGTTCTTTGAAACATCTATGATATTTGTTTAAGAACTTGATTCTTTGTCGTTGTTCGATTCTATTGAGTAGTGAACGTTGCTTGTGCGCATTTTCATGCTTGACTTTGGTTGAATCTTATGCTTGAGCAAATCCTCTGGTTTTAATGAGGGGCATACTTTGCTTGAGGACAAGCAAAAATCTAGTTGGGGAGAGTTGTTAGGTGCAGATTTTACCTAAAAATGACATATCTTTCTTTGCATTTTTTCTACTCTTTCCTCATGTTTTCATGGTTTTTATCCATGATTGTTGTTGTTCTTCTAACATTGAGAATATACCTTTGGTGCTTGTAATATGTGTGCTATTGTGCAGGAAAAGGCACTAAATTGATCAAAGTGGTAAGACACAAGAAATAGTGCAAGCTGCAAAAGAACAGAGGAAGACATCAGTTAGTTCGCTTTGCGAACATGAAAGCGAATACCATCGAAGGTTCGCTTTGCGAACTCTGGCGAGGTCACCAGGGAATGGTCCCAGAATTTGGCAGGGGCAAAAGCCACTAAAGTTCGCTTTGCAAACGGGAAAGCGAGTGTTCGCTTTGCGAGTGATCCTTTGCATTGCGAACTCACGAGAATTTCTGGGGCGGTTTAACTGTTCAGAGGCACTTAAAGTGCCATTTTTCTTCATTCGTTGTGCGAATAAATCGTTCGCTTTGCGAACTGTGAAATTCCTGAATGTGTATAAATAGAATTTTCACACTTTTTAGGTTATTATCATTAGAATTTTGGAGAGAGAACTTGTAAATAAAAAGATCAGAATTTATATCTCTTCATTTCCAAGGGAGAAAAGGTAGGATCTTTGATTTCTTGTTGGAAAGGGATGTAATCTTTTGATACCTATTGTGAAATTCTGGTACCAGACGTGTGATGTTAAGGTGCGATGTCACAACAACACACTCTGCACAATGGACAAAATAAACAGCAGAAAAACACAAAGAATTATTCACCCAGTTCGGTCTAACTACCTACGTTTGGGGGCTACCAAGCCAGGGATGGAATTCACTACTTGTAGATATAATTTACAGACTCAACAACCCGTTGACAATCTCCTAAACTTATACTCTACTAATGACTTCCTACCTAAGAAACCACTTAGGTATGAGAACACTACTTAATCCCTAAAACAATACTCAAAGAACACCCTCTTTGAGAACCCTTGATCTTACTTCACAGCTTCGATCAAGTTCCACAACTCTCTATTGCTTCACAGCTTCTAGAGAGGACAGATTACCAATTCACACTCGAATAGTTTACACACTATTCGTACAAATATCTAAGACACTCAACCTCTGCTCTTGTTCTTTAATCTGTACTTTTTCCTTTGGCCTTGTGCGCTTTATATAGCTCCTTGAATTGGGCTTGGACTTGTCACAATATTTAATCAGATTTGTTAATTAAAACTGAATCTTCAAAACAGATTTTATCCCCAAAATCTTTTTAAATCTTCAACCTTTTAATTCTCCAACAAACCTGCAATCAAATCTCCCATGTAACAGAAAATATCTATCCCAAGATATTCTCATCCAATGAGTCAACCACTCTCCACAATTCTAGCTAATACGCGTACCCTAATAACCTGCTGTTGTTATTAATTCTACAGGTCTGATGTTACAACATCACCTGTGTGACATCAGACATCCAACTTCAGCACTTAACTACTTAACACAGCCCAGTGTTAAGACTTCAATGTTACAACATCAGCACCTTGACATCAACATTGAATATCCTTTGTTTTACCAAAATTCCAGCCAATCCAGGAACTAACATATTGTATTTCATCTAATCTATGTTTGTGAATTAGTTTGGATTCTCTATTTTTGTTTGTCTTTGATTATTTATTTGTTGGTCTTGAGCAAACCTATTTCAAATCTTCAATCTTAGATGTTCATTTATCATTGAGCAAGCTTTTGACAATGTTTTGTGATTTGATATTCATTTGCATCTCAGTTTTTTAGCATTGTGTTAATTGTTAGTTTGAATGGCTTCTAATAATTAATGCAATAAGAGACCGCGCTATCGCTTGATAAACGGTATCGTGAGGGTGCGTGAGAATATTGATGAAAAACAACATTCACATTCATTTGGCAAATTAGTTGAATGCATGTAAAAAAGGGTTAAACGTGTGTATGTATTTTGATCATTGGCTTTGTATATGAATTACTCGTTGGTTTGATATTGATGTTATAGTAATATTTGTTGGGTTTTGATTCCAGAGATGGATTAGGCTTAACATTCATGTAGGCTTTAAATGTTTTGTACTGATTGGTGATGTGCGAGAGCAATTATTGATCGGTATAAAATCATACACATATGCAGGGACCAAGAGGATATGTATGTGTGAGTGATACAAGATGATATTATACGAATGTTTGATTTATGTATAAAATTGGTCAGAAGAATGCATGTGTTATCAATTGATGAGATCCAATTCCAACAAGGCTCCGTTTATAATTCAGTCTTTATTTTATATTTTCCGTCTTTACATTTTCCGCATTTACTTATGGTTCCGCTTTAAACCAAAACTTTTGAACCATAAGTTTAGAACTATAGATATCGTCGAATGACATTCTTTCCCTCGCACTGATCCTTGTGGAGACGATAAAACTGGATTACTTAAATGTTTTTGCTTGCTGATGTCCTACAGCTTCAACACACACCAAAGATTTCACTTCAAGGCAAGTTTCACAAAGATCTCAAAACTAGCCTTACTTCTAAACATCAACAAACATGCAAGCCACCAAACAATAATCCATGAAAAATAGTTACATGCTTCAAAAAATTATGAACAATTAACCAAGTGATCCCAAGGGCAGCAGGTAACCATGTGCAAAATATTGAATCCAATTCATGAACCAAAAGCACTCAAGTAATTGCAAATACCAAGCATATGCCAAAGATGATCATACAAAGCAAGGTTCAAAAGATAGAACTCAAAAGCATTCCAAAATTCATGGAAAATGCACCAATCAAACATCATCATGTTAAAAAATCAAAGGCCTGAATGTACACCAAAAATTAGCTCCAAATTGTCAAGGGAAGATCACATTTTATGACTTGCATCACAAGATACATCATTAAGAACACAATCCTTTCCAAAATTCCATAAAAATATCAAAACACACCAAATGTGAAATTAAAGTTTACCAAAAATTAATTAAAACCCCTAAGAACTCCCATGAATTTTATTAGAATTTTCTGATGATTTCTGGTATTTTTAGAATTTGAATTTGAAACGTGTATGAAAATATAAACTAAAAAAAACATGGAAAGAAAAGGGGGTGCACACAAGTAAAAATTCTAGTTCAATTCCACACGGGCTTTTAGTATAGGGGTGCGCATAGCAATTCCAAGGCCCAAGAAATGCCCCTGGCCTGGCCTGGTGGTGCATGGTAAACCCCTCTTGGTACAGAGATTAATCTAAACCGTTGGATTCATCCTTGGAATCATTCAAGGGCTTGATGCAAGGGGAATACGATAGTGAGCGTGGGGGCGCACGCATGGTGTCAAAGGAAAGGTTAACCGGAAGATGAAAAGTTTCCTCAGTGGCGACACATGTCATCTCCGGAGCAGCCACACATCACCACTATCATATCTTAATAAAAAGCAAATGTGGATGATAAAACATCTGCACTCCAACAAAACCTGCTCTCACGCATATCTCTCTCTCCTTCTTAACTGTTCTTCTCTGCAAATAAAAGGAATTCTAAACCCTAAAAACTCGCCGAAGAAGGCGGTGGCGCACGGTGGCCACCGCCGTCCTCCTCCGGTCAACCACCTCCAAACTCCAAATCGTCTACACTAACCTACCTTCAAATATCTCCCCCTATCATAATCTCTCAACTCTCTAATCAATCGCCTCGGTCTAAATGAAAAGAAAGAAACCCTAGGTGGCTCAGGTTGAAATCACAAGGAGGAGGTGGAGCTTCATGTCACGAGACCTTGGGGACAAACTCCGCCACTACGAGAGCTACATCACGGCATCGAAACCAAACGCGAAGAGAAGGTGATCGCTTACCTCAACGGCGACGGAGATCATGAGCGGAATTGACGGTGACTCTCAAGTACTTGATTTTCTTCCCTTCTCCTCTGGATCTTCTTCCACTTCTTCTCAATTTCTTCTTCTCCTTTAGATTTGTTGCGCCCTTGTTCTTGTTATTGTTGCGTTGATACTGTTGAATTGATAGTTATGAATGATGAACTAGCAGAACGATGGTTATCGGTTCAAGAACATAAGGTGACTCCCTATTTTTTTAGGGTAAGAAGGGGTAGAGAAAATTCCTCAAGCCAAAATTCGAGTACTTAAGTAATTGATGCCATACTCCCAGGAAAAGCTCGAACGACTGACAACAAGAGGGTACCTGTACCGGAAACCGACACAGGTGGGTAGGTAGAGAATACCTAGGGGCGCAAGATAACTCTCTCTAAGGAACTCGGCAAAATAGCCCCGTAACTTTGGGAGAAGGGGTGCCTCCTCACAAAGGGGGTCGCAGTGACTAGGCCCGGGCGATTGTTTACCAAAAACACAGGTCTCCGGAAAGTCGTAAGACCATGTATGGGGGCTAACGCCTGCCTGGTGCCAGAAGGTTAAGGAAGTTGGTGACCTGATGACAGGGAAGCAGGCGACCGAAGCCCCGGTGAACGGCAGCCGTAACTATAACTGTCCTAAGGTAGCGAAATTCCTTGTCGGGTGAGTTCCGACTCGCACGAAAGGCGTAACGATCTGGGCACTGTCTCGGAGAGAGAGACTCGGTGAAATAGACATGTTTGTGAAGATGCGTACTACCTGCACCTGGACAGAAAGACCCTATGAAGCTTCACTGTTCCCTGGGATTGGCTTTGGGCTTTTCTTGCACAGCTTAGGTGGAAGGCAAAGAAGGCCCTCTTCCGGGGGGGCTTGAGCCATCAGTGAGATACCACTCTGGAACAACTAGAATTCTAACCTTGTGCCAAGACATACCAAGGGACAGTCTCAGGTAGACAGTTTCTATGGGGCGTAGGCCTCCCAAAAGGTAACGGAGGCGTGCAAAGGTTTCCTCGGGCCAGACGAAGATTGGCCCTCGAGTGCAAAGGCAGAAGGGAGCTTGACTACAAGACCCACCCGTCGAGCAGGGACGAAAGTCGGCCTTAGTGATCCGACGATGCCAAGTGGAAGGGTCGTCGCTCAACGGATAAAAGTTACTCTAGGGATAACAGGCTGATCTTCCCCGAGAGCTCACATCGACGGGAAGGTTTGGCACCTCGATGTCGACTCTTTGCCACCTGGAGTTGTACTAGGTTCCAAGGGTTGGGCTGTTCGCCCATTAAAGCGGTACGTGAGCTGGGTTCAGAACGTCATGAGACAGTTTTTTGCAAATTTCTTGAAGTGATACGTGAGTTCGTATTTGAATCGTTGATGCAGCTTCGGAATCGTTATTGCTGTGAAATTGTTGCAGGTCCTTGAAGCAGTCTGTTGCGACTTCTTCTGCGCGAGATGTCGAAATCGTTGGGTTGCAGCGCTGTTCGTCAAATTGCCATTATTGTTGCAGTGAATTGCAGGTTGACGAATTATCAATGAAAAGTTGGTTACCGCAGAAGATGAATCTTGGTGGTGGTACGAAATTACCGAGAAATTCGGCGTGTATGGTATGTTGCGAAAACCTTCTTCTTCTTCCTTCTGGTTTCTCGATATGGATTTTTTGGTGATGAATTGCAGCTACCTATTGAAGAACGGTGATGAAATCCCATGGAAAGAATCTGGCCGAATTGAGAAGAAGAGCCATTGTTATAAGTTTCTGTCAGTATTATTAGAGTGAGTTTCTATTAGGAATTGATGTTAGGAGTTGGTTAGTTCTGTTGTGAAACTGTTAGAGAGATTGTGAATTGTTCTGTGTTAGGAAGTGATGACAGTTAGGAGAATCCGTTAGGGAAAATTGTGTAGGAAGTTATGGTTCTTTCTGATAGCTTGTTATTGGTAGTTTTCTGTTAGAATTGTTAGAGTTATGGACTGGTTAATGGTAGTTTTTTGTGCAGCTCTTCTGGAAATCCTGTTATCTAATTTTCTGAATGAAATTATGCTATGTATAGAATGTTGTGGACTCTACTGCACTTTATTGTTGCTATTATTATGATGCTCTTTCACAGCTATGTATTCTTGCTGTGGATTTTCCTTGGATTAGTATTTCCTCTTTCTGATATGTATTTCCAACTGAACTTTTGATTTTTTCCAATAGCTGTAACTGTTGTATCCCATAATGTTTTCAGGGCTATCATCACATCAGAGTACTAGTCCACCAAGTTCTTTATCCAGAACCTTGTATAACACCAAGATACACACACTTGCAGAGTCTTTAAATTTAGCTCCTCCAAACATAGCACATATTCCAACTGCCCATGTAGCACGCGGAAGGGAGCAAGAATAATCTTTTTCCAAAGCAAGATATGAGATTGATCCATATCTATCAAAATGCAGCGTCAATATGTCTGGAAATAGTTGCAAGATATACTTACTCCTGGGCATTGATAGATTTAATCTAGAACTTTCATGACGATACACTTTAATAAGTAGTCTTCATTACTCGATTGTCTTTCAAGTAATGTTAGAGATTCCACAACCTGAACAACCACTTGTTCTTTGAAGTTATCTAACCCAACTTTCCTTATAAGATGTACGATGCATTCTAGGCATTTGGCACATTGTAGAACACTAATTCTTACATCCACAAACTTATCAGAAAATCTTTTCAGAAACTCCAAAAAAGGATCATGAAACTTCTGTGCAACATGGTGTTCATGAGGTGCAAAAAGTTTCCCCAACAAATTAGCAGCTCTTACCCGAACATCAACCTGATCAGCCGATAACTCTTCAATCAAACTAGGGATGACAACAAGAAGCATATGAGGCACGCGTTGAAAACCTTGTGAGACGATTTCATGGTAAAATTATTTGAGCCCACTTCCCACAACATCTCTACCATATACACACAAAGATAAAAAACCTCTCACAGCTGAGAAAAATCATTGAACATCTCGATAATAAGGTCTATGCAGTCAATCTCCAGTATTAACACGCAACACCTTAATTGAGCCATAGTGTCCAATACTTTAACCCTTTTTGAAAATAATGGATTTGAAGTGTCAGCTAGATCCGTAAATAAACCAATGATGGGTTTAAATACACCCCTTAGATGCTTGTCTTCAAAAAGGGGGTCGGGAGTCATCACTCTAAGTAATTCAGTGACGCCAATTGCAACCAAAAGTTTGACATCCTTATCCTAATGAAGTCCTTGGGTGGAAATTGAATGGATCTGGTATTATACTTTGGCAGTTTAAAAACCCTAATCCTCCTTGAGATACACTGATAATGATGAAACGACTTGAACTGAGAGGGAGTCAAACCCTGATTCACCAATGAAATCCTACCCCGATACTTCTGATAAATCCTCTGAATAGAAAAACCTTAAAGCCTGGTGAACCTCTGAATAGGAAGATACTTGTGATAGTATGAATTCAAACTTGAATGAAGATAAGAATCTCACAACAAAAGAAAATCTCGAGCTTGCACATAATACCTTGATCCCACGCCTTAGGAACCCAATGCAAATGAATGAATATGAATTATGACCTAATGAAGATGTAGATGGATGTGTAACAAAAGAAAGTTATTTATGGCATAAATAGGAGGGAAAATTTTGGGGTGCGACAGTTGCCCCTATTCAATCAACTGTGGACCTGAAGGGATGAAAGCGTTGGTCTTCAGTCATTCGAGGTAAATGGGGATTGAATACTAAAAGCAACAGGAAATTTGCACTCTGTGAGTATAAAATATGGTAGTAGATCTGATGAGTGTAAAACTCCATTGGGGATAAAAGGGTAGGTGAGACTGAAAAATCCGTTAAGGGTAGGTGAGACTGAAAAATCCGTTAAGGGTAGGATATGACACAGACAGCCGCCAAAGAATGAGGACGACCATGAATGGACGATTCGATTAATGACACGGACGAGTATCAGAAGATGATACTTACATGTATCAAGGAAAGATGAACACGGATGAGTGTTTGGGTTAACGACACAGACGAGTATTGAAAGATGATACTTACGCATATCAAGGAAAGATGGACACAGACGAGTGTTTGGGTTAACGACACGGACGAGTATCGAAAGGTGATACTTACGCATATCAAAGAAAGATGAACACGGACGAGTGTCAAGAAGAGATTGAATATCAAAATAATCACACCAAATTCGCAACTTGCGAGGAAGGGACGACTCCTCTGGGGAACCAGTAACAAGAGACGTAAAACCATGAACTCAGACGGGCGTCAAAATCAATACGGACGAAGTATTGAAACATAACGAAATAACCAAGGATGGGTGCTTAATTGCGCTCGGGATAAACACAGACGAGTGATGAAATAACACAGACGAGTGTTAAAAGAACATGGATGAGTGATGAAAGAACACAGATGAGTGCTGGAGACATTAGTGCGAGTATATGGATTGTAGAATCATCACGGACGAGTATTGATGAAGCCGAAACGAACACGGACGAGTATCTAAGATCAATACGGACACAATATTGAGGAAATGAAATCAAACACGGACGGGTGTCGAAAGAACACAGACGAGTGTCTATGATAGGTATGGAACCAACACGAACGAGTATTGATTAACTTGAAACAAACACGGATGAGTGTTGAAAGACCACGGACGAGTGTCTAAGGTCAATACGGACGAGGTATTGAAGGAATGAAATCGAACACGGATGAGTGTCGAAAGAGCACTGACGAGTGGCTAAGAACCTAGATCCAATATGAACGAGTATTGTCGAAACTGAAACAAACACGGACGAGTGTTGCGAGAACACGGACGAGTGTCTACAAATCCAGAATCAATACAAATGAGTATTTATGAAACTGAAACAAACACGGACGAGTGTTGAAAGACCACGGATGAGTGTCTTCAAATATAGGATCAATACGAACGAGTATTGATTAACCTGAAACAAACACGAACGAGTGTTGAAAGACCACGGACGAGTGTCTACACATCTCAGATCAATACGAACGAGTATTGATTAACTTGAAACAAACACGGACGAGTGTTGAAAGACCACAGACAAGTGTCTTCACATCTAGGATCAATACAAATGAGTATTGATTAACCCAAAACAAACACGGATGAGTGTAGAAAGACCACGGACGAGTGTCTTCAAATACAGGATCAATACGAACGAGTATTGATTAACCTGAAACAAACACGGACGAGTGTTGAAAGACCACGTACGGGTGTCTAAGATTCTAGGATCAATACGAATGAGTATTGATTAACCTGAAACAAACACGGACGAGTGTCTTCAAATACAGGATCAATACGAACGAGTATTGATTAACCTGAAACAAACACAGACAGGTGTCTACACGTATAGGATCAATACGAACGAGTATTGATGAACCTGAAACAAACACAGACGAGTGTTGAAAGACCACGGACGAGTGTCTTCAAATATAGGATCAATACGAATGAGTATTGATGAACCTAAAACAAACACGAACGAGTGTTGAAAGACCACAGACGAGTGTCTACACGTTTTAGGATCAATATGAACGGGTATTAATTAACCTAAAACAAACACGGAAGAGTGTTGAAAGACCACGGACGAGTGTCTTCAAATACAAGATCAATATGAACGGGTATTGATGGACCTGAAACAAACACGGACGAGTGTTGAAAGATCAATACGGGCGAATATTGATGAAACTGAGACAGACACAGACGAGTGTCGAAAGATCAACATGGACGAATATTGATGAAACTGGGATAAACACGGACGAGTGTTGAAAGATCAATATGGATGAATATTGACGAAACTGAGATAGACACGGACGAGTGTTGAAAGAAACGGGGAATCAATACGAACGAAGTATTGAGAACATGAAATAAACACGGACGAGTGTTGAAAGGAAAGTGTCTCGAAAACATCAAGATTAACGCATCCAAAACTTGGACGATGGGTGTGAGGGACGACTCAGAGGGGATAATGGAGTCCTAGCCGGATAACTCTGCTAGGGAAGAAGAGTCAAAAGGGTAAGGTTGACGGATTTACTACCCTAAGGATCGGTTGAAGCACCTGCCTAGGGCCACAGTCACATCATTTCTGTTGGGGAAAAGAGAAGTCTGGACAGACAAATCTACAGGGGAATACCAGTGAGATGAATGGGTTTATTGGCAACTTCACCAGGGATAAGGTAAGATTGAACCTCTTGAGTTAAACCACTTTTTCTGGGGAGAACGTCCCTCAACGAGAATATCCAAATCTGGCTTATGCTTCGAATGCATATGTTTGAATTTTTCATGGCGTAATGCTCCATATAAAATGGAAATGCTACGCATTTTGAGGATGCAATGCAATAATGATTACTATATGCAAGATGCAAAGAGAAGTCCTCTACTGGAGATCAAGAGTAACCCACGCTGAAGATAAAACCCAAGATGACTTCCCCTACACTGGGAATCACGAATGACAACTGCTGAAGATGGAACCCAAAGATCTAATACGGTAACGGTGCCGATAACCATTGGACTTGGAATATGCCGGGGACGTCAGCCACCGCTAGTCAAATTGTTGAGAGGATGAACACCAAACTCTGCTTGGGGTGAGCAGTCAATAATACCCAATCTGTCGGGGAATATCATTGAACTCAACCTGCTACTGGGGAAATGACTTTCCTTAATCTGCTGGGCATAAGAGCACACTGTTGCTGGCGAGATTATACTTCCTGATTCGACGAGGAAAGTAGGCACCGAGACTCGGTGGGTAACACAGATCTCTACCAAGGAGAGACATCAAACCAATATCCGGCTGAAGAGGCAGCATTATCCTATCTGAAATAGTCAACTTTTGAATGCTAGTTGGGGAGCAACGAACCATTCTGATCAGGGAAACAATTCTCTGCACTCTTGCTGGGGAGAGGGAAATTCTCACTGCTCTGCTGAGGGTGCTAGCTCTTCTATATTAGAGAGAAAGACTTTACTGGGGACGGGAGGTCAAACGAGCCTCTTGCTGGGGATGCCCACCTGCTTGGATGTCAAGAACAAACCATCTTTACCCTGTCTGGGGACTTGAACTCTTGTTGGAGAACGGACAAATCCAACTCCAGCTAGGGAAACCAAACCTTAGGACTCTCGCTAGGGAGAACACTTTTCCGAGGACAATACCATCTTAGCTATTTCTTCCGGGGACGAGTAGCAATTCTAATACCTCACTAGGGAATGATACCCTCTGGCGCCTTGCCGAGGAAGAGAAACCCCATGCTGGGAACTACTTTAGCGCTTCACGCTTCTGCTGATCAACTGCATGCCAAATATCATAAGAGAACTCTCCACTTGTTTTCAGACCATATGGTCCACTGGGAGAAATCGTCTCAAGAGGATTTTACAGAAAACCTGGCATTCAAAATGCCCCAGGATCTTCAAACTCTTGGAGAGATTTGTGGATCTCGACATAACTGCCTCAGATTGGCTAATTTATGAAGGAATTTGCCTCGAGAGGATTCAAAATGACTTGAAATATTTTGCCCCAGTATTTTCAACCTTGAAGAAGTGCTCCTGATTAACCGTTTTCTAGGGGAGGATAACTTCTCGTGCTCTTGAGGTGGCCTGCCTCATTACGAGCCTTGAAGTGATTTTGCCCCTGACTGATTGATCTTCGAGAGATTTGCCTAATCTCAACGTGATTTCCCTAGTTTGGCTGAACTTTAGAGAGATTCCTCGACGTGGCTACTCCAGATTAGCTGAATCTTGGAATGAATCACCCATTTGGCGTGATCATTTGATGACTTGCCCCTGCTCAACGGAGTACTCAGGCATCTTAGATTGATCAATCTTTTCATTGTAGAAACTTTCCTGATGTCGATTACTTACTCGCAAGTAAAATAATTCGTTTTGAAAAGATAATTTTAATGCAATGCATATGACAGTTTTGAAATCCAAGTTTGTTCACTGGAAAGATGTAGTGACATATAGTGAATGAACCAATGTTCAGACTATCACATCGATACCAACATGAATGGTAATAAAAACCTTTTAGGAGTCAGATCTGACGCGATCTTAACCGAAGTATGCTTTCAAAACAACCCTGCTTCAATTAGGTCTTTTGAAGGTTGTAACGTGGTCTGGTTCACAGTTTGAGAAAGAAAGGATATAAGGCTCAAAGTTTTGTTTTCACCCACCCATTCTCCTTGATGTTCTCCAATCCTACGCTCAGGTAATTTGACACAAGCGCTCATCTTTCAAAAAGGTTAATGAATGGTATGAGGATAAAAGGAACCCACACGGTTTTCGAAGTGGCAGTCACCCCTTTTGTCTTTAGTGTCTGTAGTCACACGATTTGTTCTTGCTCGAGGATTTTTCTTTTTGTAATCCTTTTCACTTTTTGTTCTTTTGTTTTTTATTCCCCTGATTTTTGCCCGGACTGATTCTTTTTTAATCTTTTTCGATTTTGAAGTCCAGCGGGATGCCCTAACTTTTGCATAAGTCGCTTGTTTTCAAGTTTCGACTTAGCGGGCTTTCTTTTTCTTTTTCTTTTGATTCTTTTTTTCTAAACAAATCGTGTGACACTGGCTTGTCTGACTTATTTGAAAGTGTTGTGACTACCTCACTCCTTAGTTGGTGAGGGATAACCATTGTGATTTGATCCTCGAACGGGAAACTCTTTTTAAAATTTGAACGCACGGTCCAATTAACTGACACCTACCCTGCCCCGGGTTAAGATTGAGGGTTTTTTCGTTTTCAGAAAAGAAACTCCTACTACTAGGCTCAACGGGGTTGACATGGGATTATCTTCCTTATGTCTCCAGTGTTTGGGGAGTTGAAACAATGCATGTACATCATCAGCAGGGTTTTATTCAAAAGCATACAATCGGAAGTTTTACGTCTTTCAATTTCGTCATCCTCCCTCGGATCCTGCTTAAACAATCATATGATATCGATAAAAAGGTGTGAGTGAACACGACTGGATTTAATCAAAACATGAATATTCATTTCATTATCATTATCACTTAAAAACACACGAGTTTTACAAATGAGTTTACACTTTAACAGAAAAGAAACTACAAATGCAAAGAAATGACATGATATAATGATTGCCAGCTTCGAGGAACTGGGCTTTCCAGGATTGATTTTCTATTGAGCTAACCATATTCAGAATTGCTCGTCGATGTCAATCTGATAATCATCTGCACAACTGCTCTCGGTGCCTTCTTCCATAACATGAACTAATGAACCCGCCTGACTGGATAAAGGAGAATTATTGATTCGAATACCCTGAGGCGTGAACGAGAATATATTGGAGTCAAGAAGTGTCTGAACCTTGCTCTTGAGTACCTTACAGTCTTCAGTTGAATGCCCATGTGCCCCAGCATGATAGTCACAATGGGCGTTAGCATCAAAACCTGATGGGTATGGAAAAGGCACTGCCTTCAATTCCTTCGGCATTATTAATTCACCTTTGATCAAGTCTGGGAGTATCTGACTATATGACATTAGCAACTGAGTGAAATGCCTCTCGGGCTTCCTTGGTCTCTGTCGGGCATGATGATGTGGTTGACGGCGATATGGTCGTTGATTCTGAGGGATACCTTGATCCGGAGAAGAATATTGTCCCTGATACGAAGACCCATATAATTGCTGACTCTGAACAGTTGAAACACCTGAACGCTGAGAATAAGGTGACGAAGATTCCTGAATGGAACTATTTTCTTCCTCCCTTTCATCTTGAGAACTGACAACTGACTCATTTTCACTAGCTGGGAAATTCGGGACGTCTAGGATCTTTCCACATTTGAGCAGGCTCTCAATGCGCTCTCCCACTATTACCAAGTCAAAGAATTTTGCGGCCCCATTTCCTATCATCTTATTGTAATGTGAGCCTTGCAAAGTGTCCATGAACAGGTCAACCAATTCTCTATCCGAAAGTGGTGGTTGAACACGAGCAGCTAACTTTCTCTATCTCTGAACATACCCTCTTAATAATTCATCATCCGCTTGAGATAAACCTCGCAACTGCATACGGTTGGAAGCCTCATCAAGGTTGTAGCTGTATTGCTTCACAAAGGTGTTGGCTAGGTCTGACCATGACTAGATGCAACCACTTCTTAACTGCATATACCAACTCAATAATGCCCCACTCAGACTCTCTTGAAAACAGTGGATCACGAGTTTGTCGTTGTGGACATACGAGGTCATTCTTCGGCAAAACATCACAAAGTGTTATTTTGGACAACCCCCCCCCCCCCCCCTTTATACTTTTCAAACTTTGGTGTTTTGAACTTTGGAGGTAACAGAAGTTCGGGTACCAAACACATGCTCGAAGCATTCAGATCAAGAGTATCACGTACTTCTAGGGCTTTAAGCTTCTCGTCCACCACTTGGTACCTTTCATCAAACTGAACAGATCGTGCATCCTTAGGCTTCATCTTTGGAACTACCCCTTGGGAATGTGACACAGAAAATGCAAAACTCTGAAAGTCGGCGACATCAAGAGAAGAGGAATGTCCGCCTCAGACAATGGGACGTTCTTCCATAACAGGATCCTCGACAGGGATTCGCACAGGCCGAGCTTAAGCAACATTGTTAACCAGAAGTGGGATGACATTCTCAATTCTCTGAATATTGGCCTCTCCCCTTGTCATGGCTTTCATAGCCTCTGTTGTACCCCAAATTTTACCCCTTAGATGTCATAAGCATTGCATGAACCTTGTAGGTCAATCTTGTTTGCATCACTAACTAAATAATCATGCTTTGTGGCTTTATTTTGTGGAAGAGATTTTAGTCAGAAGATTGTGGGCACTGGTCAATCAAGACTTTGGATGAGTCATTGACCAAATTTGTTCATCATTTTCGTTGGTTAATTGAAGTAAAGAGTCTCTCCTCTTCAAGAAATTCAAGATTCTTTTGGTCATATCTCAAGATCCTAAGAGTGGATTTAACTGTTAATATCTTGTGGAAGTTTGTATTTGGATTCTAGAAAAAATCAAAATCAAGCACAATTAGCCTCTTGGAGTTTATTTCAAGGTTATTTTGGAATTTGATAGACTTTGAAGTTTTAATGCTGCTTGTTTGAGTTTAGAGTGCAAATGGATTTTTTATCATCATAATTGGATAGCTTTGTTAATGTTCATGCCCAAGTCTTGAGCTTATATCTTGAAACCCATGATAGCTTTGTTCATGTCCAAATTTTGAAGTTATATTTTTTGAAGCCCAAATTACCGCTCCACAAGAATTGTGTCACCTAGATGATATTTGTGAGAAATGTTCAATGTATTGATCATAAGCATTCAATGATAAATAAAGAAGGTTACATTGATTAAGGGTTGAATGTTTACAAAGAAAGGTATTACACAAGAAATGACAAAGAATTACAAGTTGTTTCAAGTACAGCCAGGTTTTGTGATATCCCTAAGGTTCTAACCTAAAGCTGTGGCAATTGGGACCTACTGTCATGAACAAAGCACAAGGCAACAAGCCCTGCACAAGCTGATGCGCACTGCTGCCTGCTGAGTTGTACCAAGTCATGTGAAGGAGAACAACTGCAACCCTTATACACCAAAATGGTGTCCTGCACCATTATACCTCTTGCTGACCATTTGAACTCCACTCCAAATCAAGAAATGTCTGCTCCCATCCCAAAGTTTCAAGGCAGCTCAACACTGACTTTGTTCTGCAACACCCTTGCCACAAGAAAGTAAAACCATTAAGCATTCCAATTCATCAACCATAAACATAGGGAAATATAAACCATAAACATTTTCAATTCATTCACAAACTTTCCTATATCACAAACCATAACTCCAAGGTCCTAGACAATTCCACAAACCAAGCCCATTCCAGATTTAATCAAATCCTAAATTAAATTCAAAACCATAAGCCTTTCAATTCATCAGTCAAACAAAGCCTACATCAGTGATCATGTAACATAGATACACACCCCAAATTCACATTGTAGAACTTTGCTTACACATAATAAGTCACATTCACACACAGCAGAACAAGTCAAGATGCAGCAGAGATCTCAGAACATGGATAGTTTCAGAAAAGATGCAGAGAAGTTCAGGGAGAATAGACAACACACCAATTTTCAGAATTTCATAAAAGAGGAAAGGATTCAGAGCATCATAAAGAGCATCAAAGCCTCAAACACCATTTGGGAAAACAAACAAAATGCAAAGCAATTTTCACAGAGCATAGCAGAAAAATTTAGAGTCAAAGAGAATTCAAAAAGGAGGGAGAGGGATTCGATAAAGGAGAACATCCTTCAGAACGGGAGAAATCATTCAAAAAAAAGGGGAGGGATTCAGAAGAGAGAACCCTAATCTTCTGACTCAAGAAAAAACCTAGTTCATTCTAACACCAAAAGTTTCAAGAAATTTCCTAACCACACAACTTCATTTTCCTCAAAATGCCAAAAAGCACTTGATTATTCTAAGAGCAAGGAGTTTCACGTTACCTAACCACATACTTTTCTAAGGAAGCAAAGAAAGAATAGAGAGTAAAGGAAAGGGAGCTTATCTCATTCGCCGTTGAGAGAAATCAGGAGCTTGCCTTGAATCCACTTGTTTGAGTGCTCACGAAGAGGTATTCTTTTCCTTTACGTTTCTCTTTTAAAATCTTGCCATGTTGTGTCTTTCTGAGTAGTGTTTGCACATTTCCCTTCATTTCTTTCAAATTCCAATTGTTCTTGCTCTACTTGCGTTGGTTTCTGAACGATTGAGGTTTAGGGTTAGACTTGGGAATTTGTTGATTAGGTTTGTTTCTTTGAATTTTTTAGGAAATGGTTTTTAGATTCAGATATAGGGAAAGATTCGGGATAGGGTTTGTTTTGTTTTGAAAGTGAGAAGGTGGATCTTCACCGGAGAAAACGGCGGTTTCCGCCGCGCTTCATCTTCTCCGGCGGACCGTTTAGGGATCCGTTGGAGGTAATGTAGAGAGAAGACAGAGCTTTTGCTCTTTCAGAGAGAGAGAGAGAGCATAGAATTAGGAGAGGTTCTTTGATTGTTCCTGTTCTTCATTGCTTCATTTTTTATCTGAGAACCACATGTGTGGTGCTTGTTGCGTTGGAGAGGTAGACCGGTGACAAGTGTCACCGGTGTTTCATATGTTATCTGTTCCAGTGTGATTCTCTGAGTGTCCATTGTATGTACGCTCATTATCAACCTTTAGATTTAGGTTCATTTTGACTGTAGTGTGATCTGAGGGCCTTTGTCTGGCCACGTGTCTAGTTTATTTGAAGGAGAACCATGGACGTCTCCCAAAACCGTGTGGGTTCAGACCCTATTGGGCCTGGTTTGTTTTGTTGTTACCACCCCCCTCGCGCCAGGCCCACTCTTCCTTTAACTTTGATGACTTGCTGGTTACACCCCTGTTTTTTTTTCATTCCAACTCTTTTATTTTTCTTTCTACTTCAATTTCATTTTACTTAAAATATTTTCTTTAACATAAAAATTACAAAAAATTCATATTTTCATTTTCATGTTTAATTTAGATTTCTAAACCTTTTTTATTTTTATTTTTCACATTATTTTAATATTTATTTTAATTTTGTGAAATTAAGAACTTTGTTTTATACCTAGATTTGAACCTCTTTTGAAGAGACCTTTTCTCTCTACCTTTTGAGATGATTTTCTAAGTTGTTTTAAGACACTTTAAGAGGTTGTTTTGAGTTTGACTATTGACCTTAATGAGGTCTCGTGTTTGGGTTTTAATTGCAATATTGATCCTCGATTCTAGGGCTCATACCCTTGACACTTTGTCTTTGATTTCAACTTTGAAGAGGCTAACTTTGTCATGCTTGTGTGATCATTTACTCATGTTTGTTGTGAGCCTCCTAATCTTTTGTCATGCTCATACATGGATGTTTATATCATATTTTGATGTTGTTCATACTCAATGAATGTTTATCACCTTTGAATTCTAGAGTTCATATTGTTCAATTATTTTAAATCCCTCTTCAACTCTTGCTCATAAGAAGTTGTCTCCCCTTACTTCCAAAGGAAAAGTCTCTCTATTGACCTCAAAGTCATAGATAACTCATTATCTCTTCATCCTTGACCTCATAGTCATAGGATCCACTCTTGACCTCATAGTCATAGAGCCTTTCTCTTAAAACCTTTGACCTCATTGTCATA
Source organism: Lathyrus tuberosus (assembly GCA_022829125.1). Lineage (NCBI taxonomy): Eukaryota > Viridiplantae > Streptophyta > Magnoliopsida > Fabales > Fabaceae > Lathyrus > Lathyrus tuberosus. The sequence goes on along the minus strand of JALAZF010000414.1, from coordinate 425,657 downwards.
GAAAGTCTATCTATTGACCTCATAGTCATAGGATATCATCCTGGCCTCATAGCCATCTTGCCTTGACCTCATAGTCATAGGTATCTTACCTTGACCTCATATCCACAGGATTTCATCTTGGCCTCATAACCATCTTTAACCTTTGACCTCATAGTCATAGGCAACCTTTGACCTCATAGTCATTGGTAACCTTTTCCCTTGACCTCATAGTCATAGGATTCCCTCTTGACCTCATAGTCATAGAGCCATCTTTAACCTTTGACCTCATAGTCATAGGCAACCTTTGACCTCATAGTCATTGGTAACCTTTTCCCTTAACCTCATAGTCATAGGATTCCCTCTTGACCTCATAGTCATAGAGCCATCTTTAACCTTTGACCTCATAGTCATAGACAACCTTTGACCTCATAGTCATTGGTAACATCTTTCACCTTTGACCTCATAGTCATAGGCAGCCTTTGACCTCATATTCATAGGTAACTTTTCATCCTTGACCTCATAGTCATAGGATATCATTGGCCTCATAGCCATTTTTCACCTTTGACCTCATAGTCATAGGCAACCTTTGACCTCATAGTCATAGGATCCCCTCTTGGCCTCATAGCCATCTACCTTTGACCTCATAGTCACAGAATTCCATCTTGGCCTCATAGCCATCTTACCTTTAACCTCATAGTCACAGGATTCCATCTTGGCCTTATAGCCATCTTACCTTTGACCTCCTAGTCATAGGATTCCATCTTGGTCTCACAGCCATCTTACCTTTGACCTCATAGTCATAGGATATCACCTTGGCCTCATAGCCATCTTACCTTTAACCTCATAGTCATAGGATATCACCTTGGCCACATAGCCATCTTACCTTTGACCTCATAGTCATAGGATATCACCTTGGCCTCATAGCCATCTTCCAACCTTGACCTCATAGTCATAAAAAATCTCTCTATTGACCTCATAGTCATAGATAGCTCATTACCATCTTGACCTCATAGTCATCTTACCACCTTGACCTCATAGTCATAGGTAGCATCTTCTCTAGACCTCATAGTCATAGGCCTCATAGCCATTCACCCATCATAACTTAGACTTTGAGAGTTTCTAAAACTCTATATGAGCTCATACTCATCCCCTTGGAACTTTGGCCATAGTCAATGGTTCCTCAATCCACCCTTAGTGAGGTGAACTACGGTTGCTCTGATTCTTTAGTCAGATGCGTAGGCACAAGATGCGACGTCTTGGCGAGCATACTTAGTGTATATACCTTTAGGTCTTTACCTTTAGCAGATCTCCTTAACAAGCAAACATAACATAACATAAACTATAAATAGAGGTTCTTGTAGAGTACTACAGATACTTAGGGTGCTAATACCTTCCCTTTGTATAACCAACCCCCGAACCTAGATCCTCTTAGGGTTTTCTTCGAACTTTACCCTTTCCTTTGGATAAATCAAAACTCGGTGGTGAATTCAAAGAAATGTGTTGCAAGTTAATTAATAGCTTGTTATCCGATTCTCACCGCAACAGAAATGGCGACTTCACTGAGGAAAAATCCTTGAGGGTTAAGCCCACCTTGTTGTGTTTGTATTATTTATGTTTTGCTTGCTTACTTGTACATATCTGTATATATCTGTATATTTTGGGTTCTTCTGTTTGGCAGGGTTGCTACTATTGAGTGGTGAGGATAAGTCCTAACCCGGACTTGAGAGCTCACATATGATAGGATAGTGGATATAGTCAAGCAGACTTTGAGGGAGTAATCCCAAAGGATTTAACTTGAGATTTCGCACTCAGTTGAGGCCCTCTCGAGGGTGGTATATGTTGAGCGAGCTATCGTGAAAACATTGCCACTTTCGACCTAGGTGCCAGTGATTCTGATGACCTTTAGTTACCCTTTTACCCCCACTTGGCCTTTTAGGATGTAGTGTGATGACTATGAGGGAGTAATCCTAAATGGTTGATACGCGATACTACACTCAGACGAGACTCTCTTGAGAATATTATTGATTACCAAGTAATTGGGAAGTCGATAATATCCGAAAGATGGGTTGTCGACTCTGGGAACTTTTTAGAACCTTGTTCTACAGTTAATAAACCCATAGCACATACCTTGTGGGAAGGGTAGACCATGGCTCCACTCATGAGACCCCTAAACCTAGGGTTTGTGTGCTTTGTTGTGCGTACATATGTGTGTGCCCGTGTTTTGTGCATTGCAAACATCTCATTGCATCCATTGATTTCAAGGAATTCAGACATTCATTTCCTTTTCAAAAGAACAACAGAGCTTGGATCTTAAAAACAAAAAACTTCTTCTGTTTTTCCACAAAAAAATTTTGCAACTTGCCTTTGTGTTCCTTGAAACCACTTGGCTTGTATTTCCATTCCATGCGCATTCGCATCTCATTTGCATTTCTCAGTCTTGAGTCTCTTCCTCTATGTCTGAAGGATACCTAGCACCTATTTAAGACAATGGCAACAATGAATGAAGTTCTGAAGAACCAAGAAGACTTGAAAGAGGAAGTCAGAATCCTTAGATGCCAGATGAATTGGGTTCTGGAAACTTTACAAGCTCTGATGAAAAAAGAGGAGCACGCTTCCCCTGTCACTCCCAGAGAGGTTGTTAGTTCATCGCCTCTTGTGGATCCTCCGACTCAAGAATCTCCTCAGTATCAAGGGTCAGACCGCCGTCAGCTGCGTCAGCATGCACGACCAAGGCCAAGAAAGCCAGAAAGGCATTTATCTCCGCTACCAATGACATACAGTCAGAGACTTCCAGTTTTGATCAAAGAAGGATTGATAGTGCCAAAAGAATTAAAGTCAGTACCATTTCCGTATCCACCAGGCTTTGACGCCAATGCTCGATGTGACTACCATGTTGGGGCACAGGGGCATTCAACTGAAGACTATAAGGTTCTCCTGAGTAAGTTTCAGAATCTGTTAGACTCTGAGAGGATCTCATTCATGCCTTAAGGCATTCAAATCAACAATCCTTTGCCATCTCATGTGGTTCTCCAATACCAAGGATCTGCCTTTGAGGAAACTTCACGCCAGCCAACCTTCGGTCTTGGTCTTGCACCAGGATGTAATCATCATCAGGTGTCTACCGAAAGGGTGTTTCGGCCTCCGATTGTTGTTCCTCCTCGAGGTTCTCGAGACCAAGATAAAAAGAAGTGCTTTGTCAAAAGAGGAAAGGTTCACTACACACCTATCCCGGTGCCACTAAGAAAACTGTTCCCATTGCTGATTCAGAACAAGCTGGTGACTCCTAAACCTTACAACCCTGTGCTAGGACCTTGGCACAATGAAAATCTGACTTGCGACTTTCATAAAGGGGCTGAAGGACATAATTTGGATGGTTGCCTGGTTTTAGAAGCTACTGTGCAAAATCTGATCCATAACAAGGATTTGATCTTCGAAAAAGATCATCCAGAGATTGAATGCAAATTCCGCACTGGGACAATGGGGCATCCCATTGAAGAATGCAAAGAATTCGAAGTAAGACTGCTAAACCTGCTAAAGACACTGCAACCTCAGGAAGCTACGTCAGGTGTCAATGTCTCAACTTTTGAAGCAAAAGGAAAAAGACTTGCTAGGCCTCTCAAAGTTCTATATCACAAAGAACAAGTGATCGATGGCGAAGGCGTTCTCCCGTGTGGGCCCGGAAACTGAAATCTTCTGAAATCAATCCGCCGAAGTTGGCTGTATTTTGTCCATTTCAGCATTTTCAATTGAATTTCCTTTGTGCTTTGAATTTGTATTTGCTTATAAGCTTTGTTGTACTTTCAAATTGGCAAGATTAATGAAATGTTTGTGTACCTTTTGATTAAGTCCATCGTTTCACTCATTTACTTTTATGTTCATAAAAGCTTTAAAAAAATATCTTTATCTTGCTTCTTTCCACTTATCAAAATTATTGTTAAGCAAAGATTGGGGAGGATGATGAAAACATTATACTCATAATTGATGTGGTATGCTTTCAAATAAACTCTGCTGATGATGTAAGGCGTTGTTTCAATCCCTAAACACTGGAGAAATAAGGAAGATAATCCTTCGTTAACCACTTCGAGCCTAGAGGTAGGATTTTTTCTTTCCTTACAAAAAACCCTTAAATCTCAACCTCGGGGCAGGGTAGTTCTCAGTTTAACTTGGTTATGCATTCGAATACAAGCGCTTAATGCAAGACACCAGTCAGCTCTCTCAATTCAAATGACAATAAAAAAAAGAGGAGGTCTCATAACCTCAACAAAGACAAGACGAGGCCTCAAAACCTCGACAAAGACAAAAAGAGGTCTCAAAACCTCAACCAAGACAAGAAGAGGTCTCATAACCTCAATGACGACAAGACGAGGTTTCAAAACCTCGACAAAGACAAGAAGAGGTCTCAAAACCTCAACAAAGACAAGATGAGGTCTCATAACCTCAGTGAAGACAAGAAGAGGTCTTAAAACCTCAGCATTAAAGGATGACCAAATTCTGCAAGGGAGTAATGACTACAAAGGTGTTTGAATCATCATCAACTATCATCAATTCATTCCTAGCCTATAGGAACTTGAATGTATAGCCTGAGATAACTGAAAGTAGGACTGGAGTCCATCACGAAGATTGGGTGGGTACAAATAAACTTTGAGCCTTTATCCTTTATTTCATGAACCGTGAACCAAGCCACGTTACAACCCTTAAAAGACCTAATTGAGATAAGGTTATTTTGAAAGCATACTACAGAAAGGTTGATTAACCTGACTCCTAATTATCTTTGCTAAATGTGTGTGTGTTGATCACAAAATCTGTCATTCTGTAAATGACCAGACCTGCGATGTGTTTGATTATCTACTCACTCCACTGTGTGTGTTTTCATCAATAAAACTTTGATTTCAAAAGCTTGCATGAATGTTACATTGAAATTGCCAATTTCTAATGAACAATACTTATTTGTAAGACAATTCAATATCAAAGGAATCCCAACAAATGCAGCCAGCTAGGGAATTTGACTTGATAAAGGGCTCAGTCTGGGGCATCTCCTCCATAGATCAAGCATCCCAAAAGCTACTAAATCAGGGGCAGAAACTTTTCAAATTCAGGATATTGGGGCAAGCCTTCTTGAGGTCATCTTATGACAAGTTTATTTTAATGCAAGGACTCCAAAGACCCGCCAACAGGGGCAAGTTTGTTCCCCAGTTATTTCTACCACAGTCTGAGTACTTTGTATTGCAAATACAGTTGAACTAGGGTAGTTATGTCAGTATCCACGAATCTCTTCAAGAGTTTGAAGATATTGAAGCATCTGGTATGCCAATTCTTCTGTAAAATCCTTTTGATGACTTATCCTCACAGACCAGTTAATCAAAAGCTGTCAAGTCGAGATTCGGTAAATCTCTAAAAGTCAATGAAAATCTCCTCCACAGATCGACCAAGCTGACAGGGGCAAGTTTTGTTCCCCATTTGTCAACTACCAGTCTGAAGCACAAGTTCAAGGACTTTGTTGTGTAAATGCAGTTAATCTGGGGCAGTTATGCCAGAATTCATGAATCCCTCCAAGAGTTTAAAGATATTTAAGCTTCTTGTATGCCAATTCTTCTGTAAAATACTCTTGGTATTTTCTTCTGATAGACCATATAATTTGGGGCAGATGAGTTATGCATAACTACTTTGTTCTTGTGATATCCTTTGCCAGCTCCCCAGTAAGTTGTTATTCCCGCTAATTTTGGCAATTCTCCTTGGGTTTTCCTCCATCAAAAAGATGAGGCTCGTGATGGCAATCCTAGTGAAGTCATGATGCTATACCGAGTGGAGTACTCTTCTCACCAGATAAAAGTATAATCTTGAAGTAGAACTTCTGTTCCTGCAAGTTCATCCCCAGTAATGATCCAGTCTGTTGAGTTTGGCTGGGTATCCTTATCGAGATGTTTATTTTATCTCTAGTCTCGCTTCTCTTTGTCTGTTTCGTCAGCGTAAGCATAAGCATGGCATAAGCATGGCATAAGCACCGTATGCATAGCATCTTAGCATTTTTTTGCTTCCTTTCTGGTGTTTACCTGTTTTGTTCACTTTGGCGTTTATCTCCCCAAGTGACTGGGTTTGTCTATTCTCTCCAATAGAGTTGTCAGCCTTAGGCATAAAGTGCCCATTTTTTCTGAATTCCCCATAGAGTTTTATCCTCGTGGATGATGGTTGGTTCAGTTGCCTTTTCCACATCTGGATAAGATAAATTCCCATTTGAGCTCATACCTCAATGGTTGGAGTCTTGTTTGACCATATCTTTCTAGCTTGTTCCTAGATCGATCTTTGGTCCCTGGGACTGTTCAGGTTGATAAACCTAATTTGAAACGTGCATTTATTTTGCACCGTGTCTTGCAGGAAGAATCTTTTGCAGATCCTCGTTGAAGACATAAATTATTTCTCCAACAGTGCTGTGATATTAACATTTATTTGGAATTTATACCCAACCACAAGTAGCAATCTCTTGGAGAAGCTTGTTTTTCTACGACGATAAGTGGCAGTCTCTTCTGGGAAACTTATCTATCTCTGGTATTATCCAACCTTTTTGCAACCATAACTGGTATTCCCCAGGAAGTCAAATCTTTATGCAACCCTGGTATTAACCTATCTGGTATTCAAAGTCCAGCTCATACTGGCATTCAAAGTCCAGCTCATACTGGCATTCAAAGTCTAGCTCATACTAGAATTCAATGTCCAGCTCATACTGGCATTCAAAATCCAGCTCATACTGGTAGTCCAGCTCATACTGGCATTCAAAATCCAGCTCATACTGGTAGTTAAAGTCCAACTCATATTGGCACACCAAAATCTAGCTCATACTGGTAGTCAAAATCCAGCTCATACTGGTATTCTTCATAAACCAAATCATATTGTTATCTCAACCAACTCATATTGGTACCTGAGTCCAATCATTAATGGCTTATTAACCTTATTCCCATCTAAAGTCTAGTTGTTTTTTCATCATCTGGCGCGCGGAGTTTTATCTTTATTTTTTCTGGCTTTTCTTGAAGATCCCGTTTGAACTCTTCAGTATAAGAAATCCCCAGAAAATCTTTGGAGGATGTCTGTCCTTTTATTTCAAACTGATCCCCCAGTGGAGATCGTGTTTTCTTTCTGGTTTCATGCCCAGTAAAGAGTGTGTCTTATTTCCCCAGTGTCATTCGGTCATATATGAACCTGTCGTCCATCTCCCTAGATTTTCCCCCAGTGGAGAATACCTCTCTGGCTCCTATCTCCAGTGAAGATCTGTGAGGTTTCCCCTCAGTTTATCTATCCTCAATGTTTCCTTGGAGTCTCCTTAGTGAGTCTCTTCTGTTGGTTAGTTTGCATCCCCAGTGAGTCTTCCTTGTGGATACTAACCTTCATCCTTCCCCAGTAAATCTCATATGTGTTTAGTAGCTCTTTATCTTCGGAGTCTTGTTTATCTGCATTTTTGCACTATCATGGCACCATATCATCATACTAGAAGTTCATGGCATGTCATCATTTGCATATTTGTTGCTTGTCCTTAGCATTTACATTCCATCTAAGGGCAAAACTTTCGGTTTGCTATATTTAAATACCTTTTCACCTTGATGCCCTGAGGATTTCCATTCCTCGTGCCATCCGGTAAACCTATTTAAATAGGGGCAACTGTTGTACCCCAAATTTTACCCCTTAGATGTCATAAGCATTGCACGAACCTTGTAGGTCAATCTTGTTTGCATCACTAACTAAATAATCATGCTTTGTGGCTTTATTTTGTGGAAGAGATTTCAGTCAGAAGATTGTGGGCATTGATAAATCAAGACTTTGGATGAGTCATTGACCAAATTTGTTCATCATTTTCGTTGGTTAATTGAAGTAAAGAGTCTCTCCTCTTCAAGAAATTCAAGATTCTTTTGGTCATATCTCAAGATCCTAAGAGTGGATTTAACTGTTATTATCTTGTGGAAGTTTGTATTTGGATTCTAGAAAAAATCAAAATCAAGCACAATTAGCCTCTTGGAGTTCGTTTCAAGGTTATTTTGGAATTTGATAGACTTTGAAGTTTTAATGCTGCTTGTTTGAGTTTAGAGTGCAAATGGATTTTTGATCATCATAATTGGATAGCTTTGTTAATGTTCATGCCCAAGTCTTGAGCTTATATCTTGAAACCCATGATAGCTTTGTTCATGTCCAAATTTTGAAGCTATATTTTTTGAAGCCCAAATTGCCGCTCCACAAGAATTGTGTCACCTAGATGATATTTGTGAGAAATGTTCAATGTATTGATCATAAGCTTTCAATGATAAATAAAGAAGGTTACATTGATTAAGGGTTGAATGTTTACAAAGAAAGGTATTACACAAGAAATGACAAAGAATTACAAGTTGTTTCAAGTATAACCAGGTTTTGTGATATCCCTAAGGTTCTAACCTAAAGCTGTGGAAATTGGGACCTACTGTCATGAACAAAGCACAAGGCAACAAGCCCTGCATAAGCTGATGTGCACTGCTGCCTGCTGAGTTGTGCCAAGTCATGTGAAGGAGAACAAATGCAACCCTTATACACCAAAAATGGTGTCCTACACCATTATACCTCTTGCTGACCATTTGAACTCCACTCCAAATTAAGAAATGCCTGCTCTCATCCCAAAGTTTCAAGGAAGCTCAACACTGACTTTGTTATGCAATACCCCTGCCACAAGAAAGTAAAACTATTAAGCATTCCAATTCATCAACCATAAACATAGGGAAATATAAACCATAAACATTTTCAATTCATTCATAAACTTTCCAATATCACAAACCATAATTCCAAGGTCTTAGCCAATTCCACAAACCAAGGCCATTCCATATTTAATCAAATCCTAAATTAAATTCAAAACCATAAGCCTTTCAATTCATCAGTCAAACAACGCCTACATCAGTGATCATGTAGCATAAATACACACCCCAAATTCACATTGCAGAACTTTGCTTACACATAACAAGTCACATTCACACACAGCAGAACAAGTCAAGATGCAGCAAAGATCTCAGAACATGGATAGTTTCAGAAAAGATGCAGAGAAGTTCAGGGAGAATATACAACACACCAATTTTCAAAATTTCATTAAAGAGGAAAGCATTCAGAGCATCATAAAGAGCATCAAAGCCTCAAACACCATTTGGGAAAACAAACAAAATGCAAAGCAATTTTCACAGAGCATAGCAGAAAAATTTAGAGTAAAAGAGAATTCAAAAAGGAGGGAGAAAGACTCGATAAAGGAGAACATCCTTTAGAACGGGAGAGATCATTCAAAAAAAGGGGAGGGATTCAGAAGAGAGAACCCTAATCTTCTGACTCAAGAAAAAACCTAGTTCATTCTAACACCAAAAGTTTCAAGAAATTTCCTAACCACACAACTTCATTTTCCTCAAAATACCAAAAAGCACCTGATTATTCTAAGAGCGTGTAGTTTCACGTTACCTAACCACATAATTTTCTAAGGAATCAAAGAAAGAATAGAGAGTAAAGGAAAAGGAGCTTATCTCAATCGCCGTTGAGAGAAATCAGGAGCTTGCCTTGAATCTACTTGTTTGAGTGCTCACGAAGAGGTATTCTTTTCCTTTACGTTTCTCTTTTAAAATCTCGCCATGTTGTTGTCTTTCTGAGTAGTGTATTTCACATTTCCCTTCGTTTCTTTCAAATTCCAATTGTTCTTGCTCTACTTGCGTTTGGTTTATGAACGATTGAGGTTTAGGGTTAGATTTGGGAATTTGTTGATTAGGTTTGTTTCTTTGAATTTTTGAGGAAATGGTTTTTAGATTCAGATATAAGGAGAGATTCGGGATAGGGTTTGTTTTGGTTTGAAAGTGAGAAGGTGGATCTTCACCGGAGAAGACGGCGACGCTTCATATTCACCGGCGGGCCGTTTAGGGTTCCGTTTGAGGTAACGTAGAGAGAAGACAGAGCTTTTGCTCTTTTAGAGAGAGAGAGAGAGCATAGAATTAGGAGAGGTTCCTTGATTGTTCATGTTCTTCATTGCTTCATTTTTATCTGAGAACCACGTGTGTGATGCTTATTGCGTTGGAGAGGTAGACCAATGACAAGTGTCACTGATGTTTCATATGTTATCTGTTCCAGTGGGATTCTCTGAGTGTCCACTATATGTACGCTCATTATCAACCTTTAGATTTAGGTTCATTTTGACTGTAGCGTGATCTAAGGGCCTTTGCCTGGCCACGTGTCTAGTTTATTTTAAGGAGCGCCATGGACGTCTCCCAAAACCGTGTGGGTTCGGACCCTATTGGGCCTGGTTTGTTTTGTTGTTACCAACCCCTCGCGCCAGGCCCACTCTTCCTTTAACTTTGATGACTTGCTAGTTATACCCCTGTTTTTTTTTTCATTCCAACTCTTTTATTTTTCATTCTACTTCAATTTCGTTTTATTTAAAATATTTTCTTTAACATAAAAATTCCAAAAAATTCATATTTACATTTTCATGTTTAATTTAATTTTCTAAACCTTTTTTATTTTTATTTTTCACATTATTTTAATATTTATTTTAATTTTTTGAAATTAAGAACTTTATTTTATACCTAGATTTGAACCTCTTTTGAAAAGACCTTTTCTCTCTACCTTTTGAGATTATTTTCTAAGTTGTTTTAAGACACTTTAAGTGGTTGTTTTGAGTTTGACTATTGACCTTGATGAGGTCTCGTGTTTGGGTTTTAATTGCAATATTGATCCTCGATTCTAGGGCTCATACCCTTGGCACTTTGTCTTTGATTTCAACTTTGAAGAGGCTAACTTTGTCATGCTTGTGTGTTCATTTACTCATGTTTGTTGTGAGCCTCCTTATCTTTTGCCATGCTCATACATTGATGTTTATATCATATTTTGATGTTGTTCATACTCAATGAATGTTTATCAGCTTTGAATTCTAGAGTTCATATTGTTCAATTATTTTAAATCCCTCTTCAACTCTTGCTCATAAGATGTTGTCTCCCCTTCCTTCCAAAGGAAAAGTCTCTCTATTGACCTCAAAGTCATAGATAGCTCATTATCTCTTCATCCTTGACCTCATAGTCATAGGATCCACTCTTGACCTCATAGTCATAGAGCCTTTCTCTTAAAACCATTGACCTCATAGTCATAGAAAGTCTCTCTAGTGACCTCATAGTCATAGGATATCATCTTGCCTCATAGCCATCTTGCCTTGACCTCATAGTCACAGGATTTCATCTTGGCCACATAGCCATCTTTAACCTTTGACCTCATAGTCATAGGGAACCTTTGACCTCATAGTCATTGGTAACCTTTTCCCTTGACCTCATAATCATAGGATTCCCTCTTGACCTCATAGTCATAGAGCCATCTTTAACCTTTGACCTCATAGTCATTGGTAACCTTTTCCCTCTACCTCATAGTCATAGGATTTCCTCTTGACCTCATAATCATAGAGCCATCTTTAACCTTTGACCTCATAGTCATAGACAACCTTTGACCTCATAGTCTTTGGTAACATCTTTAACCTTTGACCTCATAGTCATAGGCAACCTTTGACTTCATAGTAATAGGTAACTTTTCATCCTTGACCTCATAGTCATAGGATATCATTGGCCTCATAGCCATTTTTCACCTTTGACCTCATAGTCAGAGGCAACCTTTGACCTCATAGTCATAGGATCCCCTCTTGGCCACATAGCCATCTACCTTTGACCTCATAGTCACAGGATTCCATCTTGGCCTCATAGCCATCTTACCTTTGACCTCATAGTCACAGGATTCCATCTTGGCCTCATAGCCATCTTACCTTTGACCTCATAGTCATAGGATTCCATCTTGGCCTCATAGTCACCTACCTTTGACCTCATAGTCACAGGATTCCATCTTGGCCTCATAGCCATCTTACCTTTGACCTCATAGTCACAGGATTCCATCTTGGCCTCATAGCCATCTTACCTTTGACCTCATAGTCATAGGATTCCATCTTGGCCTCATAGCCATCTTACCTTTGACCTCATAGTCATAGGATATCACCTTGGCCTCATAGCCATCTTACCTTTGACCTCATAGTCATAGGATATCACCTTGGCCTCATAGCCATCTTACCTTTGACCTCATAGTCATAGGATATCACCTTGGCCTCATAGCCATCTTGCAAACTTGACCTCATAGTCATAAAAAGTCTCTCTAGTGACCTCATAGTCATAGATAGCTCATTACCATCTTGACCTCATAGTCATCTTACCACCTTGACCTTATAGTCATAAGTAGCATCTTCTCTAGACCTCATAGTCATAGGCCTCATAGCCATTCACCCATCATAACTTAGACTTAGAGAGTTTCTAAAACTCTATATGAGCTCATACTCATCCCCCTTGGAACTTTGGCCATAGTCAATGGTTCCTTAATCCACCCTTAGTGAGGTGAACTACGGTTACTCTGATTCTTTAGTCAGATACGTAGGCACAAGATGCAACGTCTTGGCGAGCATACTTAGTGTATATACCTTTAGGTCTTTACCTTTAGCAGGTCTCCTGAGCAAGCAAACATAACATAACACAAACTATAACAAGAGGTTCCTGTAGAGTACTACAGATACTTAGGGTGCTAATACCTTCCCTTTGTATAACCAACCCCCGAACCTAGATCCTCTTAGGGTTTTCTTCGAACTTTACCCTTTCCTTTGGATAAATCAAAGCTCGGTGGTGAATTCAGAGAAATGTGATGCAAGTTAATTAATAGCTTGTTATCCGATTCTCACTGCAACAACCTCCATAAGTTGATCCAACTGATTCTTCATCAATTTAACATCGGCCCTAGTCACAAACTGATTCTGCTCTCCCAAATGCATGATTCTTCCAGAAGCTGATTCAAGTCCAATACGAAAGTCAGGAAATCAACTGCGGGTCGAGGACAAAGGGTGGATGATCTCACTGTTCAGGCCTGGAGGAAGATATGCAAAATGATGCAAGATGCAATGCAATGCAATAATATGAATGCAATAAGACATAGGATCAAAGTTTCCATATATTCTGAATAAGTGTTGCGCTGATGCCTGAATGAGTTCAAAGGTCTGCTCTGAAGAAAATACTGGAATACCAGAAAACCGGATGATCATAATACCAGAATGCCAGAATACCAGAATACCAGAATCATAAAAATACCGGAGTACCAGAATACCGAAATATTCAGAGTGCCGGAATAATCGGAATACTAGAATATCCGAATAATCAGAATACCATAATACCAGGCTGATAAGTCCACACTGATAAGAAAACCAAAAAGCTGGGTGGGATGAAGGTTACAGTTACCTGCAACCCTGTAAACACCCGGCCCCTCTCACATGTGGGTTCAAAAACCAAGGGTCCTCAGCGTCACGGACTCTCAGGTCGAGAAATGATGATACGTTCACCATTTCTGGTTTGGCATCATCATCAATCGAGGAGGCCTCAACTAATTCCCCTCAAAAAGGTCATCCTATGGCAAGTTCTCAGCAAGTTCTCAGCTTCGGGTCCTCGGATTAAGAAGCGTAATGGGTTTGCCATTTCTGGTCTGCCATTATCACCTCTTGGGAGGAGTACCTCAACTGAGTCCTCGGGAATGGTCACCAGAGTCGATAGCCCACCAAGGGAATATCTAATGACCTTCATCAACATGCAGTATTGGATATCTCCTAGAGGAACCTCGTCTAGCTGTGGGTCTCGTGAACACTACACGTGGTCACCACCATGCAAGCGACACGACTATCCACTCTAAATCCTGTGTGTATACTCAAGCCTGGGTAGTGGGCTTATCTCTCAGAACACCCATCCCACCAAAGAAAACAACAGTCCAGCACAGTCCAGAATATATGGCAATAATGAATATAAAGCAAGTAAATGCGATAAAAGAAATAAACATGCAGTAAAAGCCATAAATAAAGTGAGTAAAGCGTACAGATAAACACCCTATAATCGAAAACAAACAGGCGCTAGGATTGACTCGCTTAGGGATGGGAAAGTCCCTAGCAGAGTCGCCAGTTGTCGCATCTGCGAAAATCAACCGGCAGAAAAGACAGAAGAGTCGCCACCAAACGTTATTTATCCCGACGCAGGGAAAGGAAACGATCGAATAAAACCTAACAAAGGGAAAGGAATGGTCATCGCGACCATTGCCTGGGTTTAGGAGTCGGTTACGTGAGAGGAAGGTATTAGCATCCCCTTGTGTCCATCGTACTCGATGGGATCCACGCTTGTTGTTATCGATCAAAGGGTGTAGGGCACCTGAAGCTCCACTGCTAACTGGAAACGGGAAAGGGAAAGACAAAAATGGACTCGCAAGGATCGTCGTAATCCTATGCCTACGTATCTTCATGAACGAATAAAGAATCAGAGTCGACGTAGTTCGACGGACTACGGATTTGTGGGGGAAGGTTGCTCGCCAAGACATCGTGTTTTGTACCTACGTATCCTCAATCTGACGCGAAGGAGGAAGTCAGAGCAATCGTAGTTCGACCTAACAGGGTCTTGTTGTTTTGTGTTTTTTAGTGGAAGATGCCAACGTTCACGTTCCAGCAATTTAGGTGTTGCCGCTCGTTGTATGGAGTCTTACGCGTTTACCTGTTTGCGGTAGAACAGAAATGACGTATCCTTTACGAATGGAGTGAGGGAGATGAGAAGAGAATCCTGAAGGAAGACGGTTATTTGTTTTTGTTTTTTAGAAGAAAGTGTTTTGAAATTAGTTTGAAACTCGCATTGCGCTAAAGTCTATGACATAGGAGCGAATGCGCCGCATGGTCGCCCCCAACAGGATGTGTAACACCCTAAACCCCCGCGACAATTAGTGATAAATTATCAGAGTAATAATAGCATACACGGATTTAGGATGCTACTTCTACTACTCAACTTAACATGCACACAATGATATTACGGTGATATTAAAATTAAACATAGCATTTCAACATTTATGCACAGCGGAAAGTCAACGCAAGAGAAACATATTTGGTCACACATAAAATCCTTAATGACAACAGTAGTAACATATAACAGGAATTAAAGGACTCTAGCGTTCCGACACCCCTTGGTGTTACAAACTCAGAGCAGACGCGACTCGATAATGCACACCCGAAGACCTCGTCTTCTACACTCCACCTGCGGACTACTCCTGCTTATCTGCACGTTACCCACGTAGAGGTAACATTCAAACAGAAGGGGTGAGATTCTTAAATCAACAAAAGAGAGAGATGATATAAATAGAAAAGCATACATCATCAAGTTATTCACCTTATCATAACATCCAACAAGAATCACACACCTCAACTTATGCACATATAATCACATAAAGCATAATGCAATACAACTATCAACGAATGCAATGAGACACCAACTAGACTCAATGCATGTGGTACCAAAATCGATCCCTGTTTCATGATCACAGTTCCCGTCGGAACTCTCGACCCCTGTTTCATGGTCAAGTGTGACCCCTATTTCATGACCACACCAATGACCCCTGTTTCATGGTCACGTACGACCCCTATTTCATGATCGTACCAACAACTGTGATTGCGTACACCCCATCTGGAACACAATCACGCCAACAACAACAATCCCATCAAGGAATTCGGATAGACGATAACACCCCACCTGGGCACGCCATCCCACAACTATGCACATGCCATGCACCATCAATGACAACATGCAACAACGACTCATGCATACACATAGCATACTCATTTTCATATCAACATCATTTAACAATCAACATGCATTCATCTAAACATACAAAATTGCACCAATACAACAAATACATGTCTTTGCGTCATTCAATCATGCATTTCACCTTATCACATCAACATCAACAAAACAAGCACATAACACCTCAATACATGCCCACCATACAACAACAACAACACAACACTAATATAATATAACATAGATGTTTTCCATGAATTTTCAGGCAATAAAAATCATAAGTTTCAGTCCCAGGTCGCGCTAAGCGCGCCCCACCCGCGCTAAGCACGCTACTCACTGCCTCGAAGAGGCAAAATTTCCCAGACCGCGCTAAGTGGGCACCGCGATTTCTGCAGTCCAAACCCTGCGATAACAACAACTTTTCACCTGCAATTTTCTACACTTAATTTGATTTTTAACACCAATTTCACACGGATTATGTACTTATAGTCTACACCTAACAATTGCATTCCAACCAAACAAATCAAACACAACATTTCATCCATTCAAATCATATATTCATGAGTTCTCCCCAAAACCCCAAATCAACCCACACACAACAATTTCATGGATCCCAACCTAGTGATGTCTACCTCAATACCTACATCATTTAACCCTTGAGAGATGAAATAAATCCCACCCTTACCTTAAGGTGATGAGCTTTCCTGACTTCAATGGATTCTCCCTTTCTTTCTCTTGCCCTAGCTCCTCTCCTTCTTTCACTTTTTCATGTGGAATGAGAATACTGAACTCTCACTCTCCAATTCTCTCATATACCCCAATTAATGAATCGCCTTCTTTGCCCTCACTTCACCCTCGCCTAATTACCATAAAGCCCTTCCACTCACTACACTTCTAAATTGTTTTAATTATCTTATTATATTAACATTATCACTCAATTAATGAAATAAATTAGTCAACAAATGATCATTTTAAATAATCCAATCAACCTTACCTAACGCACCGCTAATCTCTATGTTATCAGCCACACACCCCTACTACGCCCAAGACCTACTACTTAAGGCCACTACCCTTCCCCACGGGTACACAAACACAACGAAAGTACAACAACACATAATCGATCACAACAACATATAATTATTCGCAAATAATAATAAAAGGAAAATGGGGCGTTACAGGATGTATGCTAAACACTCTAGAAAGGTGAAGGGAGACCCTCCACCCTCAATTTCCCATGTACTTAAGGCGCATGGCGTACAATACTCGTTGTATTTATTACATGTTTTTTATTTTGTTTTGAGATGAGAGGAGAAAGACTCAAAGTTGAAAGAAAAAACACTAAGGGAGACTAGGTCCTAATTTTATCATACAATGGTGTCCCTGTGGTTAAGGTTAAAAGGGGACTAACCTACTTGTTATCATGCCAAGAATTGCTCACCTAATGTTTATCCTACTTTGATCTTAATCAAAAATTAAAACCAAACTAGGAGCCCTAGGGATCATGTTATAACACAAGTAAACAATAAGTGGAATCAATCCAACATTCAAATAAGAAAGAGAGATAAGATGAAAAGGAAGTGGTATAAGAATGTAAACATCAAGGTAAAGAGACTTACCTCACACACAAGCTCAACCAATTGATGGTTGAAAGGTTTATGCAAACAAGCTCAACTAATGACTAGTTGAAAGTTTATGCAAACTATGTCCTAAAACTAATGCAAATTCCCTACAATGGTTCTAGATGCAATGGCAAACCACACACAAAGTGAAATAGGTCCTAAGTGAGTCAAATACTATATAGGTCAGTAGCTAAACCAAGTTCAATCCTATCGAAGTTAGTATCCTAAGGAAGATCAAACAATTCCAAGTTGTGTCTAAAGTTAGCTCACAAACACAAGTCATTCACAAACTATGCACAAATGGTGTTTAAAGGTCACATGAATTAAATTAAGGCACACATATTAGATGATGACAGTAGTGTATACCATGAGAAATTAATTTTAAGATGTGAAGAAGTGGTCATGACATTCATACCAAACCACATACAAAAGTTTAAGAAACCTTACGCAAAGATGTTTCACTTAGGACAAATCAATCACTTAAGGTTGTATGATGCACAAAAGTATGAGATGAACATGTAAATGACTGGATCAGAACTTAAAACATGTGTTCAAGGTATGGGAGTAACCTCAAGTTGTTATGGAAGTAGCATGTTAAATCATCTCTAAGAGTTACACAAGTCTACGCACAAGTAGTTCACTTAGGATGTAACAAACAAGTTTGATCAAGCAATGCACAAACAATCATGAAAGTATGCATGTGGAATGATATAGTTCAGAAGTGAATGTATGTTTAGATGTTCAAAATGATCTCAAGTCATCATAAAAAGTTCTATGTTAATGCACTTGTAGAAGTCAAAACAAGTAAGGCATAAGACAAGCTTCAAACATTTTCTAAGGATTTGTAACTTGTAAGTCAAGTAAAGATGGAACACATAAAGTATATACACATGTGTGAGTACCCAAGTCAGTAGGTAAAGACCTCTAATATTTCATGTTCAAGTGTTGAAAGAGTGATCACAAAGTATGTACACAAGACCTAAAAAGAATAGCCAAAGTTAATGCACATTTGAAGTCATGTTCAAACAAGTTTCAAACCATTTTCAAACATCCAATGATGACCTATAAATTGAAATTACAAGGCTTTACCTCATGTCTTATCAATTCAAATCAATGAGCTAAAGGTCCCTAATGTATTGCATAAATGCATTCTCAAAATCCAAGCAATTGAGAACATGTTGGACAAGCAACGGGCAAGCAACAAAGACTTAAGATTAAGCATGTGAATCATGGTCCAAGCACATGTGTAAAAGCATCATAATAAGGTACACAAGGTCCTAAGAATTAGGTCTAAACACACCAAAGATTTCACTTCAAGGCAAGTTTCACAAAGATCTCAAAACTAGCCTTACTTTTAAACATCAACAAACATGCAAGCCACCAAACAATAATCCATGAAAAATAGTTACATGCTTCAAAAAATTATAAAAAATTAACCAAGTGAGTCCAAGGAAAGTAGGTAACCATGTACAAAATATTGAATCCAATTCATGAACTAAAAGCACTCAAGTAATTCCAAATACCATGCATATGCCAAATATGATCAAACAAAGCAAGGTTCAAAGGATAGAACTCAAAAGCATTCCAAAATTCATAGACAATGCACCAATCAAAAATCAACATGTTAAAAAATTAAATGAATGAATGTAAACCAAAAATTAGCTCCAAATTGTCAAGGGAAGATCACATTTTATGACTTACATCACAAGATACATCATTAAGAACACAATCCTTTCCAAAATTCCAGAAAAATATTAAAACACACCGAATGTAAAATTAAAATTTACCAAAAATTAATTAAAACCCCTAAAAACTCAAATGAATTTTCTTAGAATTTTTAGATGAATTATGGTATTTTTAGAATTTGAATTTGAAACATGTATGAAAATATAAACTAAAAAAAACATGGAAAGAAAAGGGGGGTGCACACGAGTAAAAATTATAGTTCAATTCCACACGGGCTTTTAGTATAGGGGTGCGCATAGAAATTTTAAGGCCCAAGAAATGCCCCTGGCTTGGTGGTGCATGGTAAACCCCTCTTGGTATAGGGATTAATCTAAACAGTTGGATTCATCCTTGGAATCATCCAAGGGCTTGATGCAAGGGGAATACGGTAGTGAGCGTGGGGGCGCACGCATGGTGTCAAAGGAAAGGTTAAACGGACGATGAAAAGTGTCCTCAGTGGCGACACATGTCATCGCCAGAGCAGCCACACATCACCACTATCATATCTTAATAAAAAGCAATTGTGGATGATAAAACATCCTCACTCCAACGAAACCTGCTCTCACGCATATCTCTCTCTCTCTCTCCTTCTTAACCGTTCTTCTTCTCTGCAAATAAAAGGAATTCTAAACCCTAAAAACCTGTCGAAGAAGGCGGTGGCGCACGGTGGCCGCCGCCGTCCTCCTCCGGCCAACCACCTCATAACTCCAAATCGTCTACACTAACCCACCTTCAAATCTCTCCCCCTATCCTAATCTCTCAACTCTCTAATCAATCGCCTCAGTCTAAATGAAAAGAAAGAAACCCTAGGTGGCTCAGAGTGAAATCACACAGAGGAGGTGGAGCTTTAGGTCACAAGACCTTGGGGATAAACTCCACCACGACGAAAGCTACATCACGGCATCGAAACCAAACGCGAAGAGAAGATGATCGCTTTCCTCAACGGCGACGGAGATCATGAGCAGAATTGACGGTGACTCTCAGGTACTTGATTTTCTTCCCTTCTCCTTTGGATCTTCTTCCACTTCTTCTCAACTTCTTCTTCTCCTTTGGATTTGTTGCGCACTTGTTCTTGTTATTCTTGCGTTGATACTGTTGAATTGATAGTTATGAATGATGAACTTATTTTGCAAAGTTCTTGAAGTGATACGTGAGTTCGTATTTGAATCGTTGATGCAGCTTCAGAATCGTTATTGCTGTGAAATTGTTGCAGGTCCTTGAAGCAGCCTGTTGCAACTTCTTCTGCACGAGATGTTGAAACCGTTGAATTGCTGCACTGTTCGTCAAATTGCCATTATTGTTGCAGTGAATTGCAGGTTGACGAATTATCGATGAAGAGTTGGTTGCCGCAGAAGATGAATCTTGGTGGTGGTATGAAATTACTGAGAAATTCGGCGCGTATGGTATGTTGCAAAAACCTTCTTCTTTTTCCTTCTGGTTTCTCAATTATCGTTGTGATTTGGAGATCAATGAATCAATTCGTAGGTCCGAAGATGATGTAGCAAATTATGCAGAGAACATGAAGAGGATAGTGGTGACTTTGGAGTCTGAGGATGATGGATTTTTGGGTGATGAATTGCAGCTGCCTATTGAAGAATGGTGATGAAAGCCCATGGAAAGAATCTGGCCAAATTGAGAAGAAGAGCCATTGTTATCAGTTTCTGTCAGTATTATTAGAGTGAGTTTCTGTTAGGAATTGATGTTAGGAGTTGGTTAGTTCTGTTGTGAAACTGTTAGAGAGATTGTGAATTGTTCAGTGTTAGGAAGTGATGGCGCAGTTAGGAGAATCCGTTAGGGAAAATTGTGTAGGAAGTTATGGTTCTTTCTAATAGCTTGTTATTGGTAGTTTTCTGTTAGAAATGTTAGAGTTATGGACTGGTTAATGGTATTTTTTTTGTGAAAATCTTCCGGAAATCCTGTTATCTAATTTTCTGAATGAAATGCTGCTATGTACAGAATGTTGTGGACTCTGCTGCACTTTATTGTTGCTATTATTATGATGCTCTTTCAGTGCTATGTATTCTTGCTCTGGATTTTCCTTGGATTAGTATTTCCTCTTTCTGATATGTATTTCCAACTGAGCTTTTGATTTTTTCCAATAGCTGCAACTGTTGTATCCCATAATGTTTTCAGGGCTATCATCACATCAGAGTACTAGTCCACCAAGTTCTTTATCCAGAACCTTGTATAACACCAAGATACACACACTTGCAGAGTCTTTAAATTTAGCTCCTCCAAACATAGCACAGATTCCAACTTCCCGTGTAACACGCGGAAGGGAGCAAGAATAATCTTCTTCCAAAGCAAGATATGAGATTGATCCATATCTATCAAAATGAAGCGTCAATATGTCTGGAAATAGTGGCAAGATATACTTACTCTTGGGCATTGACAGATTTAATCTAGAACTTTCATGACGATACACTTTAATAAGTAGTCTTCATTACTCGATTGTCTTTCAAGTAATGTTAGAGATTCCACAACCTGAACAACCTCTTGTTCTTTGAAGTTATCTAACCCAACTTTCCTTATAAGATGTACGATGCATTCTAGGCATTTGGCACATTGTAGAACACTAATTCTTACATCCACAAACTTATCAAAAAATCTTTTCAGAAACTCCAAAAAAGGATCATGAAACTTCTGTGCAAGGTGCAAAAAGTTTCCCCAACAAATTAACAGCTCTTACCCGAACATCAACCTGATCAGCCGATAACTCTTCAATGAAACTAGGGATGACAACAAGAAGCATATGAGGCAGCGGTTGAAAACCTTGTGAGATAAAAAACCTCTCACAACTGAGAAGAATCATTGAACATCTCGATAACAAGGTCTATGCAGTCAATCTCCAGTATTAACACGCAGCACCTTAATTGAGCCATAGTGTCCAATACTTTAACCCTTTTTGAAAATAATGGATTTGAAGTGTCAGTTAGATCTGTAAACAAACTAATGATGGGTTTAAATACACCTCTTAGATGCTTGTCTTCAAAAAGGGGACCAGGAGTCATCACTCTAAGTAATTCAGTGATGCCAATTGCAACCAAAAGTTTGACATCCTTATCCTAGTGAAGTCCTTGGGTGGAAATTGAACGGATCTCGTATTATACTTTGGGAGTTTAAGAACCCTAATCTTCCTTGAGATACACTGATAATGATGAAACGACTTGAACTGAGAGGAAGTCAAATCCTGATTCACCAATGAAATCCTACCCCGATACTTCTGATAAATCCTTTGAATAGAAAAACCTTAAAGTCTGGTGAACCTCTGAATAGGAAGATACTTGTGATAGTATGAATTCAAACTTGATTGAAGATAAGAATCTCGCA
This sequence comes from Lathyrus tuberosus, assembly GCA_022829125.1. Lineage (NCBI taxonomy): Eukaryota > Viridiplantae > Streptophyta > Magnoliopsida > Fabales > Fabaceae > Lathyrus > Lathyrus tuberosus. The sequence goes on along the minus strand of JALAZF010000414.1, from coordinate 403,366 downwards.
ACAAAAGAAAATACCGAGCTTGCACATAAAACCTTGATCCCACGCCTTAGGAACCCAATGCAAATGAATGAATATGAATTATGACTTAATGAAGATGCAGATGGATGCGTAACAAAATCCAGTTATTGATGGTATAAATAGGAGGACAAATTTTGGGGTGCTACATCTGGCCACCAAAACAATTTCTGCAAATCCTGGTACATCTTCGTAGCACCGGAATGAATACTCAATCTACTTCGATGTCCTTCTTCAAGAATACTCTTCTTAATTTCGAGAACGTCTGGGACACACACTCTGTCTCTGAACCTCATCACACCATTCTCATCAATCCGAAATTCACCTCCGTTACCCTGGTTAATTCAAACCAACCGATCGACCAGATTCAAATCAGATTACTGTCCCACTCTGATCTCTTTTAGAATGCGAGTAATCAACTTCAACATACCTAAATTCACACTGTCAGGAGTCTCTTCGTATACCAAACTCAAATCTCGAAATTGCTCAATTAATTCCAGCTCTCTCACCATAAGCATGGACATATGCAATGATTTCCTGCTTAATGCATCGGCCACCACATTTGCCTTACCAGGATGGTAATTCAAATCGAAATCATAGTCTTTCAACAATTCCAACCACCTCCTCTGCCTCATGTTCAACTCTTTCTGATCGAATAAGTACCTCAAACTCTTATGATCGCTGAACACTTCAAATTTAGAGCCAAAAAGATAATGTCTCCAAATTTTCAACACGAACACCACAACTGCCAATTCTAAGTCATGCGTAGGATAATTCCTTTCATGCACTCTCAATTGTCTCGAAGCATAAGCAACAACTTGTCCATTCTGCATCAACACTCCACCAAGACCTATCTTCGATGCATCACAATATACCATAAAAGATTCATTCGGATTAGGCAAAATCAAAACCGGAGCGGTCATCAAGATGCAATGCGGTCTTTGACGAAAAAGCCGCTGAAAAGTACAAAGCTGATAAAAAGAAGGCGCTAGAAAGGCAAGTTACCTCCATCCCAAGATTTGTGTCTGACAAAAGGGGAGCTCCTCAGTGAAATGTAGAGTTTAGGAGAAAATTCCAACACCCTCGACCCAAGACCTTTATTCCCCCGTCGAACACCCCACAAGAAAAATGGGTGGAACCAGTGAATCAGAAGGCGGCAAGAGGCCAAAATGGATAATGCTCGACCTGGGGTCCGAGGCCAAGAACCCCGAGGGAAGAACTGAACCCAAAGGCTATGTGGTTTCTCCTAATTATAAAGGGAAAAACCCCATGACAAGAACACAATGGAGGCGGTATCAGAGAAACAAGAAAGCTGGGAAGGTGGCTTCGACGTCGCAACTGAAACTCGTCGAGACATTGGGGCAGAAAAGAGACTATCCCAAGAGAAGGTTGGTCGAGAAAGAAAAGATCGTGGCGAATCAGACGTTTGTCATGACTGTTAAGACCTCAGGAGAAAAAGAGATGGTATCAACCCAAAAAATAAAGTATACTCCGCTAATTCACGAAGAGGAACCAGAGTACACTCCCTTGTCTGACGAAGACCAAAGTACACTCCTCAGTCAGATGAAGAACCTGAATACACTCCTTCACTGGAAGATGAGATGGTCGACGACACCTACAGCGAAGACTTTTTTATCAACTACGGGATCGTGTCGGTGTTACCTGTAAAATACGATAGAGTGTCGGAGGTTTCCAAAGCTGACGAAGATTTTGTGCCATACGAAAATTGTGAAGATAAACCATTATGTTACTATGTTATGAACAATGGTGTAGTGGAGGAGAAAATGGCCACTTTCGAAAAGCCTAGTCTAGGAATGATGTATCATCTAAAGCTATTATTCATAAGAGCAAAAGTAGATGGTATGCCGGTGAACAAAGTGTTCGTTGATGGTGGGGCAGCTGTCAATCTGATGCCTCATACTCTATTAAAAAAGATAGGAAAGTGCGATGCCGATTTTCGACCAACATTTAGCAAATGTCGCACCATGTGATGATAAATCAGAAGCTCACACCTCTATCGAAAGCACAAACTATTTCTTGAGCCTATACCCTGACTACGGGTTTATTTGGTATAATGAAGAGGCAAAGGAGCATGAAGAGGTGAATCCACCTATGGGGTGGCATGAGGTCGATGAAGATGACCACTAAGTCGGAAATCCTAGCTCGAACTTCGGCCTATCTGGCTGAAAATAAGAGAAAATTGGTACTAAAAGCTGAGATACTGCAGAAGTTGGTCGTCGAGGCCAAAGATGAAAACTTTGAAGATGGCCGACAAGGCCAGACAACAGCTTCAGAAAGCCAGAGGCTAGATTGTATCTACGACGATGAGCCTTTGGGGTTCGAAAAAAACCCATTGAATGAATTGCAAAAGATGTAAGCAAAAGATCCACTCGAGGAGATAGATCTTGGAGATGGAGTTACAAAGATACCGACGTATATAAGCTCCAAAGTCGGGTCAAAAATGAAGGTGAAGCTTGTCGAATTGTCGAAGGAGTACAAAGATTGCTTTGCTTGGGATTATAGCTAGATGTATGGTCTGAGTCGGGGCGTGGTAGAACATCGCTTACCTATTCAACCAGGAAAAAGGCTAGTAAAGCAACATCCTCGAAGGTTTGCTCCAGAAATCATAGTGGGATTAAACAAGAAATCGAAAGGTTACTCAAAAGCCGGTTCATTAGAACTGCAAGGTACGTTGAATGGTTAGCTAATATTGTACCCGTCATTAAGAAAAACATAGCGGATCGAGTTTGTATAGATTTTAGGGACTTGAACAATGCGACTCCAAAAGATGAGTATTCGATGCCAGTGGCAAAAATGTTAATTGATTCAGCTGCAGGCTTCGAATACCTCAGTTTGCTTGATGGATATTCTGGTTATAACCAGATTTTCATAGCAGAGGACGATGTGCCCAAAACGACATTTCGATGCCCAAGGGCCTTGGGAACATATGAATGGGTTGTGATGTCGTTTGGCCTAAAAAATGCCGGAGAAACCTATTAAAGAGCTATGAATGCTATGTTCCATGATTTTATAGAAAACTTTATGCAGGTGTACATTGATGATATTGTGATAGTCTTCATCTGAAAATGGTCTTTTGGACCATATTCGACGTTCCTTCGAGAGAATGAGGAAATATGGGTTAAAAATGAATCCACTAAAGTGTGCTTTCTGTGTACATGCAAGAGACTTTCTGGGTTTCGTGGTGCACAAAAAAGGCATCAAGATCAACCAGAACAAAACAAAGGCAATCTTGGATCTTAATCCTCCTTTGAAAAAGAAGTAGCTACAGTCTTTGTTGGGGAAAATAACCTTCTTAAGAAGATTCATCTCGAATCTAAGTGGCAGAATGAAGGCTTTCTCGCCATTGCTCAGAATCAAGAAGGAAAGTGAGTTTCACTAGGGATAAGAGCAACAAGAGGCTTTCGACGCCATCAAGGAATATCTTACAAAGCCTCCAATTTTATTGCCCCCTAGTAGAAATAAAAGTATGAAATTATATATTATTGCATCCGATTCGACCATAGGAAGTATGTTAGCTCAAGAGGATGATAGTGGAGTCGAAAGACCCATTTACTACCTCAGTCGAATCTTAGTAGATGCTGAAACTAGGTACACGATGATTGAGAATTTGTGCCTAAGCTTGTACTTATCATGTATGAAATTAAAGCAATATATAAAACCAGTTGATGTTTATGTTTCGTCTCATTTTGATGTTATTAAACATATGTTGTGTAAACGCATTCTACATTGTCGAATCGGGAAATGGGCACTTGCATTAACTGAGTTCTCTCTGACTTACGTGTCTCTGAGGGCCATGAAAGGCCAAGTTGTGGCAGATTTCATTGTAGATCATGCAATAGTCGAGCCATCAGTAAACATGATCGACACAGACCCCTTGAAAGCTATATTTTGATAGGTCGAGTCATAGAAACGAAACTGGCGTTAGGGTCTTAATATTATCTCCAAAAGGGATTCCAACTAAATTTAAATGTCAGGTAGACTGGAGATGTTCCAATAACGAAGCAGAATATAAAGCCCTAATCACTAGCCTCAAGATCTTGAAAGATTTAGGGGCAAAGAAGGTTGAAATAAAGGGTGACTCGGAGCTAGTGATTAAACAAATCACACGAGAATACAAGTGCATTAAAAAGCATTTGTTAGTGTATTTCGCAGTGGAAAACCGACCATTGGAGCACTTTGAGATAGTCAGCATCACACGTATGCTTAGAATAAAGAATCAAGAGGCTAACGAGTTAGCCCAGATTGCGTCTGGGTATAGAGTGTCGAGCGATAAGCTAAGGGAATTTGTCGAAGTCAGGGAAAAGGTGGTGTCGAACCTTTCACCGTCACCTGATGTGTTGACTTCAAAGGGTGATAGAGCGAAAGCCTCAGAAGAGGTCCTTGACCATGTTAAAGTTTTCGCCATCGATAATTTGAGAAAGTCAGATTGGCAAAAGCCAATCGTGGAATACTTAGAAAATCCGGTCAGATCTACCGACATGAAAGTTAAGTATAGGGCTTTAAGATATGTCTGTACAGGCAACGAATTGCTGAAAAACACTTTTGAAGACGTGTTACTCAAATGTCTGGGTGATACGGAGGCATACCTAGCGATATCAGGGGTACACAGTGGCACTTGTGGAGCTCACCAAGTCGGCCAAAAAATGAAGTGGCTGTTATTCAGACAAGGTGTCTATTGGCCAAGCATGTTAAAAGACTGTATCGACTTCACCAAAGGGTGTCAGGAGTTTCAGAGGCATGCGAACATTCAACATGTCCCAGGAAAATAGAACATTTCATTAATAAGGGGCCAAAAATGGTGTACAACCAAAATGGCGGTCAAAATTTGAAAGTTACATCGTCTCGACAAGACAAATAATTAAGCAGGGAATCTAGACTTAAAACTTTCAAAGAGAGACTTCTCATATGCAATCCTGCCGTCGAGACGAGCCTTATTCTTTGCCAACTGAGCAATCCTTTCTTTAATTTTTAGGGCTTTCTCACCATGGGCAATCTCATTGAGGACTTCCTGGTCGACGATGTTCTGAGGTGGAAGATCCTCAGACGAATCCAACGCGGACTTTTGTTGTTGAATTTCAACAATCTTTTTATTGAGCTCATCTATTTGGGCTTGATAGGTTGAGATTTGTTGGTCGAAGGCCTGATGTTTGTCGAGACGTTCCTGACGCTTGACCTCAAAGTCATTCAGCTTCTTCTCACAAACTTCACTGTAATCCCACTCCACTCTCATTTGGTACAACTTCGTCTTGATCTGAAGATAAGTATTTCGTCGAAGGCCGAGATCCTTGTTGAGTTGGCTAAAGAAGGTCTCAAACTTAATCAAGTACTGAGCCAACGAATCAGGAAGGGAATGTTGGGAGAATTCGTTAATAAGTTTAAACACACCAGCCCCTATAATAGGTTCTTCTTCAACCACGATCAAGAATTCACCCTCAAACAGATGAGTTCTAAGTTGTTGAAGTTTAAGGATGACAGAGGCGTCCATTTCCGACGGGGGAATATGAGCTGAGGCGGAAGTCCTGGAATCAGCGGATACCTGTCAAAGTTTTTGAAGCCTTCTCAAAGTCTCAATTGGATTCTTTTCCTTCATGGCCAGAATTTCATCCGGATTAAGAGAGTTGTTGGAGCCGTTGTCTTGCAAGGATAGCTCGAAGGAACCACCAACAGAGGGTCGTAGGTTTGGATCGTCTTCCCTATGCATATTGCCAATAACAGCCGTCGAAGGCTCTTGATTTACGTCAGCCTTGGTATCAGGATCGCCAGCAGCAGCTGTCGAAGGCTCAGGATTTGCATCATTCTGAATGTCAGGATCCCGATTGCCTTCGACTGAGAAGCCTTGAAACTCATCCTATTTTTGGTGGTTCAGATGGGTGGAAGTTTCCATCAAATCTTCAGCGGGGGGTCCCTGCAAAATAGGCCCAAATTCAACATCAAGAAAAACTTACATAGTTAGGCGATAAAAACGGTAGATACCTCAGGTGTTGTTGGATGGGGAGGAGGAGGAGGAGTCAAGCCCTCATGACCAACAGGTTCGGGGATCGAAGTAAGAGTGTGAGGGCCAGAGGCTTTGTCACTCGAAGATACGGTCTTCAAAGTCGTTTTCTTAACAAGAGTAGTTTATTTTTTGTTGGTTGGGGTCACTGCAATAGGCGTTGAAGCCTTGACAGAAGGAAAGATCTGAGAGTGAGTGTTACTCTCAGAAGCTTCGTCTTCAGACGGTGTTTCTTCTAACACCTAAGCAGAAAGAAACGTCAGAGGCTCGTCAAAATAATAACTCATAAAACATCAAAACACTGGGCATACCTGTGGTCTCGAAGTGGAAGACACTTTCATCTTTTTAGGGGTTTGTTTGGAGTTGGTGCAGAGGTCGAAGCACGCTTCCGCCCCTGGAGGACAAATATACAAAGCGGTTAACTTAGTGGATTCTCAAACAAAAGGAATTCAAGGAACAGAGTTTACCTTCTTTTGCGGAGTGTCGTTGGCATCATAAATTTGGATTGTGTCGACGGGAGCATCCTTGGCTGGCTTTGCAGCTGGAAGTTTGCCGCCCAAAACGGCGAAGGCATCATGTAACTTTTGGAGAAAGATGGAGTTGTCGAAGTACCGTCACTGGTAGCAAGACCACCATGTGTTGAACTCCTTGGTGGTGAAAAAGGAGTTATGAAACTTGAATGATGGAAGCTCAAGGTGCCGAGCCTTGTGGAATTTGAGACAGGCTAGGTGGCCGTCGGCGTTCAGTTGTTGACCAGCCCACACGATATTCGTCTAGTGGAACACTAAAGACTTTGGCAGCGTTTAGCTTAAGCCAAATTGTCGAGCCACCAAATTGGGTTGATAGTTCATAAATCCATACCCCTTAGACCCAGCCTCGATCCTGAAGGACAACATTGTGAGAGTCAGAAATACCCTCCACACAGCGTTCGACTGAGCTGCAGACTTTGGGGAGACACCAGGAAAAGGATCTCGAAACCAAGTCGGACCAAAGCATCGATCCGCAAAGGGGGCCAGGTCCGAAACAAAAGTGGTGGTGTCAATAAACATCTTAATATACTTCATGAAGATGAATATGTTGGAAGTTTCTTAGTGAGTGATCAAGGCAAGTCTCATGCCTTTGATAGGTCGTTCTTGCGTCAAATACATGATGCGTTCCATCACAGGAGCACCTAGTCGATGCTCAAAAGTGACATTTAGCCAGTGCTGCAGCAGCCAAATAGGGCCCGACAGATTCAACACTTTAGGGGTGGAATGAAGTAGCTTTAGCTTTAGATAAGTATGTTAGACGATGGCTATAGATCTAGAAGGGGGGTTGAATAGATCCCTAGAGTTTTACACGCAAATAGTTACTAAAAAAATTGTTTTAAAAGTTTAACAGAAGCAAACCACTGATTGTACGTCTACCACAAACCTTCTACTAAAAGGATCGGATATGCACGAATATATTGAGAATGAGTACGGAAGAGAAAAATTCAGTCAATTACTACACTTATAACGCAATCAACAAAATATCGCTTGCTCGATGTTTAATTCAAACAAATGAGGTAAAACGATAAACAATTAAAAGCAATGCGTTCGATTTTTGCTTTAAGACAAATTATCAAACACTTGGTGTGCGTAAACACACTAAGTGCAGAATTTCTATGGAAGGTAATATAAAGCTGCTCCAAGATACAATTCAAGGAATTGTATCAATTTAACAAAACAGTTTATCAGCTTACGATTACACTACAACAGAAATTTCGATACCCTGCGACTTCATAAATTCGAATAAACTGGAATGTAAAAGAGTTAAGGAAAGAGAGAACAAACGAGATTTGATTAGGCAGTTCCCCAATCGTCCTCGCTTTGGGTACGTCTGCCCCCAATTCCACAATATGGAATTGATATATATATATATATATATATGCAGCTGTTGCAAATTGTTTATTACAAGAGAAGAACAATGAACATCCAAACCCTCGAACGTCTTCGATCGTTGATGTAGAGTCTTCTCTCCCCTTGATTCAAGATGAATCGAGTGCTTCGAATATGCTTGATCCAATTACCGTCCCATGCTACTAAACCGAAAGAACCCACCGTTCTTCGGTTACCTTCACTCGATCAATTGCGATCTACCAAAAATTCGAACCCAAACCTCTCTTCTACGACCCTCCGATTACAGCTACTAAACCGAACAATTGCTCCAATCTTCGGTAACCTTCGCCCGACTGAATCCCTGTGGAACGAAACGGTTTGTGCAAAACCCCCAAAATCTACTTGATTCTTGGAGGACAAAACCAAATGGTTTTATTCAAGAAACACCTACCAAGCTCTCAACCCAGAAAATAAAGATCACGCTTCCTTTCTGAACGTTATCACTTCGAACAATGGGCGACACAAACAAAGATGATTATGTGTGATTGTTTGTTTACTCAATGAAGAAGATGAAGATGAAGAGAGAAATGACATATATTTTCACGTTTCTTGTTATTTCTATAATGAGATGACCAAACTATTTATGTAGAATTAATTGACCCACTAAAAGTTATAGCAGAAATAACAGAAAAAAATTTAGGTGAAAAATGCAGCTCAGGAGTGTTTGGGTCGACACATGACTTAATGAGGTACAGCGTGCGCTGATCCGTGGAAAATACTATGCAAGTTTGGTCTTTATGCGTCGACCCACAAGCACCATGCGTCGACTCAAAGTTGGTTTTTGTGCCTTCCCAGAATCATGCGCTTTCTCGCATATTTCACTAGTTTTGTACCAGTATTCATGAGTCGACTCATGTCCTGGGAAGGTTAGCGCATGAACTGTGTTTTTACAGGAAATGAAATTTTTGCACATTTTCAACTGACCAAAGTCTAGACAAACATACTAGACACCAGTAAAATGATAATGAACATTTATTTATGGGAAAGACAAAGTCCTATACATCTTGACACATGAACAACAATGATTAGACGCAATTTGTCCGACAAGTGAAGTGATACCGCTCAAATTACAATCTAATACTCAGCATATATGTTGACATCATTAAAACAAAATAGATGAAAGACCTTATCCCTCACAAAGTAATCCCTAGATAATGGTAAAGTGAGGCTAGCAGAAGTTTCGCCAAGGAAACCTATCGACCCTCATGTATTTGGATCGCCAAACTGATGTAACTCTTGGCTATTTGCAAAGAGCCAGGGAAGAACACGTAGCAAGAAAGCCAGAGGGTTAGGAAGGCAATGTACTCCTTGTTGGAGACTTCCTCCGAGTTTTTAACATGGTGGTCTTCGATGTAGTACTTCAGGGCGACACGACTGAAAGAGAATGTATTCTCAGTGGAGAGGGTAGGGTCGAAAGTTTTACCCAGAGGAGACAGGCCAGTAATGGGCGCCATATCGAAAAGAGTGGGCGTCATCATGCCACATGGGAGGTGGAAGGTATCAGTCTAACTATTCTGGAGTGGACCAATGGCTGGACATGGCCCAATCCGCTTCTGCTCCAGAGCGTACCAAATCGCCTAAGTCCAACCGACAAGGGTGCAAAAGTTACCTTTCTGCCCCTCCAACTGGGCAAGGAATGCATCGTTCCTCCCCAGAATAACTGCCCGTTACGCACGCCTTCATTGCTCCCCGAACAGTCAAGGGCAGGTGCCCGAAACCATGCATGTGCCCGACATAACGACTAGTTTCGGGCACTCTGCCTGACATAACGGCTAGTTTGGGTAGTTACCTATTCTTTGGGGAAAACAGTTATTTCGCCCCGAAAATAGGACCGTTGGCCACGCGCTGGGGGCTCTATATAAACCCTCTCGCTTGAGAGGGTCAGGTATCCAATATTCACCCTATGAACTAATACTTTGTACTTGCCCCATTTCTCTGACCCTTTCTTACTTGAGTGTCGGAGTGCCTTGTAGGTACACCCCCCCTCCTCTCCATACGACCAGCATCCCAGACGCACTTGGTGGCCCACTTCTACAGGATATGATCCAGCCTTCACGATCACTGGCGCCGTCTGTGGGAATCGTTGTTCTCCCCATCTTTCTTTCCCCGAAAACCGAAGATCAAAACAATTCTCAAAGATCATCATCATCATGGCCTCTCAAGATCGCGCCAAGGATGCTCTCCAAACCACTACCTTCCCCGTCAACAAATCTGACATTGACGACTATTCATCTCTCCTCTGAGATGCCCGTTTTCTAAGGGACGGAGCCACTGCTTCTCCTTCCCCTACCCCTGCTGATCGCAACAACGATCAGTCTTCACTTGACGTCCAGCCCGTTCCTGTTCCTCCCAACGCCGACACGGCCGTGGCAGCCCTCCTGGAGGCGATCAACAAAACCAACACCCTGATCCTGCAGCAGAACGAAAGGATCGGGGCGTTAGAAGAATCCAAGCGTCCAAGATCCCCTCCTCCGCGGAGGAACCAGCAACGATTAAGGAGCCCACAGCCCCGGAGAGATATTGACCGGAGACTGCGCCAAGAGCCTGACCCTCGTGCCGCCCGGAAGCGTGACCAGGTCTCCCTGCATGACCAGCACTATCCCGGCCACAAGAGGACCCGAAGGAACGAGCAGTCTCCCCGGGTCAAGTCTAAAGGTCGGACCCGTTCACTGTTTCCCCGAAGTAATCGCTCACCTTCTCCTCAAAGGAACCATTCCCCTTCTCCCAGAAGGAACCTCCGCCGCGAGCGTACCCTTCTGTCCCCGTCATTCCCCAGTTCTAGCAGCGACGGTGAGCCTCACAGTCCATTGTCCCAAGAAATCTTGGCTACTTGTCTCCCTAAAGGCCTGAAGAAGCCCCTGTCACTGGGCACGTACAACGGGACCACTGACCCCGACGAGCACATCGAGAACATCGATGCGCTATTGGATTACCGTGGCATGCGGGGCGCCATCAAATGCCAACTATTTCCAACCACGCTCTGAAAGGGAGCGATGACATGGTACAAGCAGCTGCCCGAGGAGTCCATTACCTCGTGGAGACAACTGGGCAGGATGTTCTCGTGGCATTTCACAGCATCTCACCGCCACCCCAAGACTGAGGCCTCCCTCGGGGTCATAATCCAAGGAAAGGACGACCCTCTCCGTGCATATATCGAAAGGTTCAACAAGGAAGCAGTACAGGTCCTTACAACGGACGAAATGAAGAAGTTTCTGCTCGAGCATGGGCTCCGCCCGGGCTTCGAGTTTTCTAAAGCTGTTGGCCTCGCACCACCGAGGAACTTAGACGCCCTCCTCCTCAAAGCCCAATCGCACATTCAGTACGAAGAGAAGGTTGCGGCCAGCAACGTCCGAGCATCACGCCATTAGGAGAACGCTCGGGCCTCCAGAGGAGATGAAGCCTCGACATCTCGTCAGGGTGAACGGAGGCGCGAGGACCGTCCCCGGGACTCCCGTGACCGCAAGGGACCCTCCGGACGGTTCCATGACTACACCCCCTGACCGTCTCCAGGGAGAAGATATTGTCTGAATGGCCAATTCGGAATTCAAGCAGGAGGGGGTCCGCTTCCCCAAACAACTGCCGGCCAGGCCAAACGTGGACAAATCAAAATACCGTCGTTTCCACAAGAGTCACGGCCACACTACAGAAGACTGCATCCATCTGAAGGATGCCATTGAGATACTGATCAGGGACGGCTACCTGAAACAGTTCGCGAAGAAGAAGGACACTCCTCGGCAGGACGCCCAGGAGTCCAAGAAGATAGAGGAGGAAGTACCCTCCTCAGAAGACACCAACATACAGGTCGCTATGTCCATATCGCGACCGGAGGACTTCTACATCCCGGACGGGCTCAGCGCCCCTGCTTATTTCGCGGCCCACAGCCCATGGGAGACATTTCCCTCCGCCATGGTTATCTCCGGCGGGGGATTCAACAAAGTCACGGTGGGCTCCGTGAAAAGAAAGTTTGAGCATCTGATCAACACGAGCTCCAATAAGGTGACCACGCTTGATCAGGCCCAGAAGGACTCCGTCCCCATCTCCTTCTATCGGGAAGAGCTCCTCGGGGGATCCCCGAACTCGAGCATACCTTTGCTCATCAGAGCCCGAATGGCAAACTTTGACGTTTGCAGAATCCTCGTCGACCAGGGCAGCTCGGTCGACATCATGTACTCCCAGCTATTTTCGACACTTCAGTTGGACGAATCACACCTTACCCCCTACATAGGGTCTGATTTGCATGGATTCAACGGATCAGTGACCAAGCCGTGGACATACGTCGAACTGATCGTAACCTTTGGGTCAGCTGAGACGGCCAAATCCGTCAAGGTACAATTTCTGGTAATCGACTGCCCGTCGCTTTACCAGTGCATATTCGGAAGGCCAACTCTGGTCGAGTTGGTAGCGGTGCCTTCAACAGTCCACCTGAAGATGAAGTATTACACTTCAAAAGGGATGGTCGCCACCCTCCACAGCAATATCGAAGTTGCGCGACGGTGTTTCGAAGCACCTACAAAGGGGCTCAACGCCATTGCGTCTAAGCCAAAAGCGTCAAGCAAGCCAGCATTGCCAAGCAGCTCCGAGGAAGCCAAGCTCTGCCCCAGGTCGGCTCCATCGACCTCGACAGTCGCTTCCCAAAGAAGACCAACAGGAGGAACGAGCAGCTTCGGCCAACCCATCTACATCGTCCAGCAGCAGCTCCCATCCGATGCGCCCAATCCCGAATGGCAACTTCGAGATAGTTCTATTCGGCGATGACCCTCAGCGGGGAGTAAAGATTGGAGCAGACCTGCCCGACATAGCGAGGAAGCAGCTCAAAGCATGCCTCTGTGAGAATGCCGACCTCTTCGCATGGAGCGCCGCCGAAATGCCCGGCTTGGATCCGCCCTTCGCCTGCCACCAGCTGACAATTGACCCGGCCGTCAAGGCCGTAGCACAACGTAGGAGAAAGCAGTCTCCGGAGAAAACGGAGGCTGCTGAAAAAGCTGTAAAGGACCTCCTCGAGGCCAAATTTATTTCGGAGGCCAAGTACACCACTTGGCTGTCCAACGTTGTACTAGTTAAAAAATCTAATGGAAAATGGCGCATGTGCATTGATTACCCCAATCTCAATAAGGCATGCCCGAAGGATGCCTACCCCCTCCCCAATATTGATAAACTTGTTGATAATTCTGTCGGTTTTAAACTTTTATCGTTCATGGACGCCTACTCGGGCTATAATCAAATTCCAATGGCAATGGCTGACAAAAAATACACGGCCTTCATGACCGAATCGGGCAACTATTACTACAACGTAATGCCCTTCGGCCTGAAGAACGCCGGAGCAACCTACCAAAGAATGATGAACAAGGTCTTCCGAGGAGAAATAGGTGACATGCTCGAAGTCTACATGGACGACATAATCATGAAATCCCATGAGGAAACCGATCTACTGCCCATTTGAGAAAGGTCTTCGAATAGGCCAGGAAATATAAAATGCGTTTTAACCCGGAGAAGTGCACGTTCGGTGTCCGAGCAGGCATATTCCTCGGCTTCTATTTAACAGAATGAGGAATCGAAGCCAATCCCGACAAGTGCCGAGCATTTTTCGAGTTTCCAACGCACAAGTCCAAGAAGTCCATCCAGTCCCTCAATGGGATGCTCGCGTCACTGTCTCGTTTCGTGACCAAGTCTGCCCAGCACGCCCTACCATTCTTCAAACTCCTCCGCAAAGAGGCAGCATTCGAATGGACCGAGGAGTGTGACAAGGCCCTTCTCCATCTGAAACGGTCACTCTCAGAGCCACCAGTCCTCTCTCGCCCAAACAATGGTGAAACATTATATCTGTACCTCATCGTAGCAACCGAAGCAGTGAGCGCCGCTCTCATCCGCAAGACACCTGACGGGCAGAAGCCCATATATTTCACGAGCAAAACGCTGCAAGGACCAGAGTTAAGATACCAACAGCTAGAAAAAGTGGCTCTGGCCCTCATCAACGCAACCAGAAGATTAAGACACTACTTCCTGGCTCACACGATCGTGGTTCGAACAGACCAACCCATAAAACAGCTACTGGGACGACCAGACATGGCCGGTCGAATGCTCAAATGGTCGCTTGAACTATCCGAATTTGACATCCGGTATGAAGGCAGGAAAGCTCTCAAAGCCCAAGCTCTGGTCGACTTCCTCGCGGAAATGACATTCGCCGACTCCCCTGCGAGCATAACACGTAAATGGACCATTTTTGTGGACGGTCCCTCAAGCTCGGCAGGGAGCGGTGCGGGCATCATACTGGAAAGCAACGAAGGAATCATCATCGAAGTATCACTCACCCTATCCTTCCCAACCTCGAACAATCAGGCTAAATACGAGGCCTTCCTCGCTGGGCTACGCCTAGCCGAGGACCTGGGCGCAGAAGAAGTCGTCATCTGCACAGATTCACAACTTGTGGCCCTCCAGGTCTGAGGAGAATATCAAGCCAAAAACAACAACCTAACCGAGTACTTAGCCCTGGTTAAGAAGGAAATGGCGAAGTTCGCAACAGTGGAAGTGAAACATGTTCCCCGCGAACATAACGTGCGAGCAGACGTTCTATCCAAACTAGCCAGCACAAAGAAGAAAGGCGGAAACAAGTCCGTGATACAGGAGGTACTTCCTCGACCCAGTATCGAGAAGGCCTCCCCGACCCTCGGCGTACAAATGATCAGCAACAACAACTGCTGGATAACCCCTGTGTACAACTATCTCGCTAAAGACGAACTTCCGTCCAACCCAAAAGAGGCCAGCATAGTTAGGCGAAGAGCTTGCTCCTACGTCCTGGTCGAGGATAAACTCTACAGGCGGGGATTCTCCATTCCGCTGCTCAAATGTGTCGAGGAAGAAATGGTCACACACATCCTGCGCGAAATCCACGAGGGAATCAACGTCCAACATCTCGGCGGAAGGTCACTTGCCCGAAAGGCCCTCCGAGCAGGATACTACTGGCCGACCATGCAGCACGACGCGAAAGAACACGTGAAGAAATGCGATAAATGCCAATGGCATGGGGACATGCACCTGGCTCCACCTAACGAGCTCAAGGTTATGTCCTCCCCGTGGCCATTTGCCTGGTAGGGCCTAGACATCCTAGGACCTTTCGTGGTAGGATCGAATCAGAACAAATACCTCATAGTGGGCGTAGACTACTTCATAAAATGGATAGAAGCGGAGGCCCTAGCCAAGATAATTGCCCTCAACATCCTGCGTTTCTACAAACGAAACATCCTTGCACGTTTCGGCATCCCCCAAGCAATAGTGACGGATAATGGGACGCAATTCACGGACAGGAAGTTTCAGGACTTCGTTGTCCAATTGGGCACGAAGCAGCACTTCGCATCCGTCGAGTACCCCCAAAAAAATGGCCAGGCTGAGGCAGCTAACCAAGTCATCCTTCGAGGCCTCAAACAAATGCTGGACGAAATAAAGAAGGCTTGGGTTGAGGAACTGCACAGCGTATTGTGGGCATACCGTACAACCCCACACTCTACAACCGGGGAAACACCCTTCCGTCTAGCTTACGGGACCGAGGCTGTAATTCCCGTTGAATTTCACGTACCCTCCAGGCGGACAGAGTCACCCCTAGACGAGGAGATGAACGATGAATCATTAAGAGAGGAACTCGACCACATCGAGGAAATCCGAACCGGGGCAGCCCTCCGCGAAGCCTCACTAAAACAAAAAATTACCATCAGGCACAACGCCATGGTGATACGACGAGAGTTCGACGTGGAAAGCCTTGTTCTAAGAAGAAACCACAAAGACTCCTGCGAGGGCAAACTAGCCGCCAACTAGGAAGGACCCTATCGCGTCCGAGCAAAAACGGAGAATGGGGCCTACTACCTAGAACATCTCAACGGGGAAGAACTTGCTCGACCATGGAACACTGAAAAGCTAAAACAATACTATAGCTAAGGCCCTAATTCTCGGTTCGACCTGTCGCGACGACGAACGTCAGCTACCGACCACTATGCACGCCTAGGTACAAGCATCGCATATCAATGAAGCAGAACCCCGCTCAGTAACGAGCCGAGTACCTGCTCGACGGCGGTCCTCGATCGAACATCGCCGTCGTCAAAGTACCATGACTGGCAGAACCCCAGATCGCGATGGGACGTTCACGCCACGAACTCAGGCCTCAAACGCGACCTGAGCTCCGCACCCCGCCAGGATATTCCCCGGCCGTTCGATCAGTACCCCTCACTACCGAACACATCTACAATGAGCAATCCCCCTAAAAATTCACATAAGTCAAATACTCCCTATCAAGGGCAGACATACATTCACAACAAGCATGAGTACAACACTTAGCAAAAAATAAAAGCAATTAAAACCACGCAAAGAACAGAACCGGCCACCAAGACCGGACATATAATTTAAACATAATAAGTGGCCACTAGGACCACGGCTGTGCTGGATTACATCAAACGGGGGCCATGCCCCCAAAAATAGGCTACAACAGATACACAGCACGCAAGCCGGACAAATTACAACAAAAGGAAAATTCTTTATTCGTCATCCAGTCATCTTGCTCAGCACTTGGCTGAGGCTCCTGGCTCTCCGCGGGTTGGTCCTCAGTATGCTGTTCGAGGAGGGCTTCGGGCATAACGATCCGGCCATCTTCAACACGCGCCAAATAATGGGTGCCATCGATGGAGAAGTTAAGCTCAGGATTCACTACCCGCAATTGAGACACAGCGTTCCGAAAGGATTCGTCCGCAATGAAGATATTGTCATCCTTAGCCTCCAGCATACGGGCGACCAATTCGGACCTTGTCTTTATCTCCTTCATGTCCTCGGGTTCATCTTCGCCCGGAGCATTCTTCTACCTCAGGTCCTCAACCAATTCCTCCGCCGCCTTCTTCTCCTCAACCAGCGTAAAGACCTTTTCCTTCAACCTGGACATCTCCTCCTCCGCCCTCTTCCGGACATCCCCTGAGCTCTTCGCCTCCTCCTTGGCCTTCCTCGCCGTTTCCTCAAGGGACGTTATGGTGGCCCGAGCAGTTCTCAGTTTGGACTCTGTTGCTGAATCCTCCTCAGCATAAACAACTGCCATCTCTAACATCCTGACAAGCGCGGAAGCATCTTGGGCCACCAGCGCCCTCTTGCTCGAGCGATCCATGCCTTCCAGACGCAGAGATTCTACCGGTGGCACGACCAAAGATGTCCCCTAAAAAAATTTCCTGTCATGTATGCAAGGTGGGAGTTCGAACTTCCCCTTCTCTGGGGCCCGGCTGAGATCCACAGCGTCAGCAACCCTCGGCCTCTTAGGCCGCATGGTCAAAGAAAGAGGAGATCCCCGAGGGCCTGGAGTGGGAGAGGAGGAGTTCCCCGTAGCAAGTTGGGGAGGAGTAGGAGTACGCGCATTGGCAAATCTAGACTTTGGAGCAGCCGTACCGGATTTGTTCCTCGCGATAGCATTTTTCACCATCCTTTCGTGGGCCTGAGGCATCTCACCTGCACAAACAAAAGACGAACACGTTAGTTACAAGGAAAAGAAATAACGCGAGCAAATCTGAAATAACTAAGACTACCAAGCAGCTTCTCGACTTCCGCAGGAGTCTTGCACTCCAGCAGTGTCTTGGTGTTGTTGAATCGGTACTCAACCCTCTGACTGTCGTCCTCCTCGAAGATGGGAGCACCCTTATTCGTCCAACACTCTGCGAGCAGGAAGGAGTTAACGTACTTCACCAGCTCCTCGTACGCCACGGCATCCTGCCCACGCAGCTCGTGTGGTTGGAGAACATAGTCGTTGGGCCTCTTGGCGAAATGGTCGGGTGCCCAGTGGATGGGGAACTTGTAGATCCTCCGCCCAATAAACTTCCCCGTCTCGTCGCGCAGATTGTTCCCGTCCTCATCAACTTTGATCTCCCAGACATATGTACTATCCTGGGCAGCTTCGGACACGGGCTCGATGACATAATACCGCTCTTTAAACGTCTGTATCGACTCAGAAAATGGTTTAAACAACTTGCGAGGCTGCTTTAAAGAGACCCAACCATACTTCCTCCCCGACACCTGCCTCTGGAAATGGAAGACGGCGAAGAACATAGGGAGAGTAGCCCCAATAGAGAGGTACTCACACACCAGCTCGAAAGCCCGAATGAAGGCTAACGAGTTAGGGTGCAGTTGCGTGGGGGCCAACTTCAAATGCACGGACACCGACTGCTGGAAATCGGTGAACGGCAACCTCAAACCCAGCTCCTTGAAGGCGTACTCATACATGGTAAAGCACTCCCCAAAATTCGTACAGACCCGCTCATCCTCGGAGGGAAAGTGCACCTTCCACTCCCCCTCCGGTCCGACCTCCGTGAAGACATCACCCAAGTACGTTGCGAAAGTGGACACATGTTCAGCAGGTTCGACCACTTCCCACTCCTCCACGGAATCCTCGGCAGCATCCTCGTCCATACCCTCCAACTCTTCTTCCTCCCCGACCTCACTGGAGGAACTCGAAGCCGTCGAGCTACTATTATCCGAAGAGCCTGTTTCTTCCTCAGACGTATCTAAGATAATCTTTCCATCTGGCCCCGTCGCCATGTCGATCACCTGAAAAGCAGAAAATAAAAGTGAATTCGACAACAAATCAAATCCACCCTTCCACCGCTAAGTCAAGTGAAAGGGCGCACAAAGGCCTGAGGACAACGTCTCCGGCCTAAGCCCTAACATCAAAAAACTGAAACCTCCCCGCGAGGAGACGCTCAAAATAAATCGTCCCCAAATGAGGAGCTTCCCCGCACTCATACCCAGTTTCCGATCGAAGCTTTGCTGGAAACCACTCAGAAAGGTGAAAGATCGCGACGATTACACAAGCATCGCCATCGCAACGATGCCGTCAACCGCCCTCCTGACCAAAACATACTAACACGTCCGACGACATGTAAGAAGTGGAGAAGTGACACAACCACCGTCCACCACAAACAATCGCCGGAAATCAACCTATTTCGTCTTTTAAACCTAGCCCTAGCCATATGCAATCTACCATTGACCACCAAAAGGAGTAGAACAAGCACAGGATCAGAAACTTACTTGATTTAAGAAGACGAAAGTGGCTGCTCGAAGCTTGGAGCGGTGGTCGGAGTAAGCAGACGGCGGTGACGGGCAGGAATGCTGAAAGAGACGAAGAGAAATCAGAGCGAAAAAGTTCCAAATGGAACGAATTTCCCCCTTTTATACAAAGGGGCACGTGCAGACACACGCTCGTAGACCACGATGACTATCAACTAGCCATCATTACCTGGTGACTGCTACACGAAGCTCTAGGCACACGTGGCGCCCCAACGTTTCCAATTCTGACTAACCTTTAGTCTCCCCGGACTCCGGGCAACAAGGTCACGACCATGAATCTCACGGACACCAGGGGCCACGGGCATACTGGGACATCCCTCCTCGTCTTCAAACGACGATTTCACGCTAGGTCCTCGGAGTAACGAGCTGTCCTTAAGTCATCACTCCCATGCTCGGGAGCAACGACTTGGGGGGCTCCTGTTCTGGACTGGACCAATGGTTGGACATGGCCCAATCCGCTTATGCTCCAGAGCGCCCCAAATCGCCTAAGTCCAACCGACAAGGGGGAAAAATTTACATTTCTTCCCCTCCAACCGGGCAAGGAATGCGTCGTTCCTCCCCGGAATAACTGCTCGTTACGCACGACTCCATTGCTCCCCGAACAGTCAAGGGCAGGTGCCCGAAACCATGCTTGTGCCCGACATAACGGCTAGTTTCGGGCACTCTGCCCGACATAACGGCTAGTTTGGGTAGTTACCTATTCTTTGGGGAAAACAGTTATTTCGCCCCAAAAATAGGACTGTTGGCCATGCGTTGGGGGCTCTATATAAACCCTCTCGCTTGAAAGGGTCAGATATCCAATATTCACCCTACGAACTAATACTTTGTACTTGCCCCTTTTCTCTGACCCTTTCTTACTTGAGCGTCGGAGTGCCTTGCAGGTACACCCCCTCATCTCCATACGACCAGCATCCCAGACGCACTTGGTGGCCCACTTCTACAGGATCTAACCCAGCCTTCACGATCACTAACCTTCCCAGAAACAAATCGACGCAAGGAGCATGCAGGGATTGACCTTATGAGCTTGTCTCGAGAACTGAATGGTGTCGAAGATGCCAGCCTTTTTCCATTGCTCTTGGCGTTTATTTTGGACCTTGTCGAGCCAAGCCAAATACTCTTTGTTTCCAGGAGTAGGCATCGACTAGAAAACTCTAGCATTTGGATCCATGAATTTCAGGTCGATGGAACTATTCTTCTCGAAGGCAGGAGGGATGGCGGGAGTGCAACAAGGAAAATACTTATGTGCCTTCTTGGGGTGTGTTTTGGCACCTGGGTATGGCCCATGGAAGGCCAAGAGTTTGTCAGCCACCACGAAGGGGATCAACATCTGTTGTTGCCAGTTTTCCACCATAGCTTTATTAGTGGACGATGGTTGAGGGACACTCGGTAAACTCTTCTCATCAGTGAGAGTGAAAGCTAAAGGGTTGTTGTTGGTGGCATGAATGACGGAGGCCATAGCAATGTTAAGGGATGATAAAAGAAGCAAAGAGAGTGAAAAGGTCTTGAGAATGCAGAGAAATAAGAGCAAAAGAAAATGCTTAAGTTTAAAAAAATGCAAGCGAAGGAGAAGGAAAGAAATGAAAATGGTGGAAGAAGTATTTATAGACACCAAGGATCAAACAACCACGATGGACAAGTGACAGCCGACGATGGTCTCACGACTGTTCTTTTCCACTATAGTGGGAGATTCAATGGGGGTAGTTGAAAACCCACGACCTAGGGAGTAGCCAGAATCATGACAAATGATGGAGTGTCCCTTGGAAATCGTAGCGCAGAAAGTTGTCATCATGACGCGTGATGTCATCAAATGTGACATAAAGGCGAAATTTGGCAGAAGTTAAACGCCAATTGTCAATCGAAGAAAATCTCAGTTGAAGCTGGTCTTTTAGGGGGGCAATTTGTTAGCTAGAAAATTTCGACCAAGGAAGGACAGGTTCGACGGGACATCCTGCAGAATCAGGTCGAAGAAGTCTCGACAGACCACCATCTGGAAGAAAATTGAAGCAGGCTCGATAGATGATTATCCCAGTTGAAGTTGAAGGCAAGCCAGAGGTTCCAGGCGCACAAGCAAGTGTGCAATGGATGAGAACGTGGGAAGTTACACTGATAAGGGGCATACGTGTTTATACACGTGGCAGACTAGGGATGATTGACAGCAAAGTAACTCTTACTTTTTAGGCTTATTTAAGGAGATTGCAAATAGAGTTTTAGAGGTTGCATTTTGTAAACATTTAGAGGAATACACTCAAAGTACAATCGCTTGAGAGAAACGAGTCAATTCTGTGCAAATGTATGCGTGCGTCCATTCTTACACTTAAGCAATTTATTTTCATAAGCTTTGTTTCTTTTTGCTTGTTTCCCTTTACAATTTTGCCTTACCTTTTTCATTGAGTTAATTCAATCATTGCAAACGTAGTGTTTCGTCTACCATTCTAAACCCAAGTACTCAAACACTCGGCCTATACATAACACATAGTCTAGGATTCTTGTAGCCGAACCTGCAAGTAAACTTTAATAAGAGGCTAGAGGTTGTTCGTCGGAGACGCTGGCGAACAGTGTCTTAACCAAGAGAGTGGTGTTTAAACCAAAGAAAGTGGTGTTTAAACCAAAGAGAGTGGTGTTTAAACCAAGAAGAGTGGTGTTTAAACCAAGGAATTGGTGTTTAAACCAAAAGGAGTGGTGTTTAAACCAAGGGAGTGGTGTTTAAACCAAAAGGATTAGTGTTTAAACTGAAAGAAGTAGTGTTTAAACCAAAGAGAGTGATGTTTAAACCAATAGAGAATTATTAGGAAATTTTCTTGATATTGGTTGTGATTGATTTTAGTTTGAAGATGAACATTCAGACAGGGAGCTTTGCAGCAGTGTCTAAATCATTCGGGGAGAGAGAGTCTAGACCCTCTTCCTTTTTCTTCCTTTTATTATGAAAATAAAATTGATTTGAATTGAACTAAAGTGTATGAATGGAGGTGAATACTTTGAACAGCTGGGTCATGCTTCCCGTATCCAAAGATATTGAGAATAAGATTATGAATGCTCCCTCTTATTCTTTCTCCATTTCTTAAGGCTCGTGGCGCACAATTTGCATCGTATTTGTTAAGTATTTTTGGTTTGTTTGCAAAAAAAAGATCTTTTAGTTTTACATGAATAAAGGAAAAGACATGATTAATAGAATTAGGGTACCGAAAATGTGGGATGAAGCCTAATGTTGTCAAGCACTGATTTACCTATTTTCTAAGGTTTTAGACTGGGAGATTTGTATTTGACCTAAAGGAAACATGCATAGTACAAGTTGTATAGAAAATATCTCAATTTTATTAATTGACTAAAGGACTTTAATCAACTAATTAAACTAAGGCAAAAGGGAGCATGCAATATTATAGGTCAAGCTTAAATATCACAAGATCACACTATCCATGAATTATGAAAAGAAGTGATAACAAAAGTAAAAGTCATAAAAAAGCTACCAAAATTAAAGTCTAAAGAAATTAGTCCTCAAGTTTGTCAGTTCATGATGCAAAGAAAATAATCTAGATTAAAAGTCATGAATGAAAGAAAATAATCAAGATTAAAAGTCATGATCAAGATTAATCCTAATTAATTTTCTAAATGTTACTACTATATTCAAGATTAATTTCTAAAATTTTAACCTAATAACCAATCAAAATAGGACATGTGGATAAGCTATATTACATTAAGTTAAAAATTCAGCACTAATTAAGTATGATATGAGGCATATTGTATTGGAATAAAATGAAGCTAATATAATAATTATAAAAGGGAATACTAGAATTATTCAATTCAAATTCAGCACCTATTATTGATGGACATGTGGCTTTTTATATTGAATTAAATTGGAAAAAACATAATAGAAACAAGGGATGAAATAAGGTGCAGAATTTTTCTAGTTCACTGCAGAATTTTTCTGGTTCAGTGCAGAATTTTTCCACATGTAGTGCATAATTTTTTCAGTTTAGTGCAGAATTTTTCGGTTCAGTGCAGAATTTTTCCGCGTGTAGCGCAAAATTTTTCCGCATTTCGATTCAATCCCGGTTTTGAATTGTTTCGGTTTCAACATAATTACCAGTTCGAATTACATGCGATTCGGGGCTGGTTTTGATGCCAACTTTTATTCGAACACAACAAACAGCAAACATACAACTCTATATTAATAAATGAGATGAGAATTTTCCGATGGAATTGAAGAAAATATATAGATTTCGCTATTGCACGCAAGGTGATCGATAGAATGTTTCAACCAATTCAGAAGCGGTAAAGTAAAATACGGAAAAGATAGGTGAAATACCTTACCGACGGAGCAGGGGTTTGCCCCAGTTAGTGTTAAGAATCACCGACGAATTTACCGACAAGAAACTCAAAAAACTTCAAAGTAAGCCCCTTTATTAATTTTCAAGCTCTTGCTGAACATATGACTATGGATGACAATGATTATTCTTTGTGAATTATTGTTGAATATTGATGATGCTTGAAACTTTGTTGAATTAAACTTTAGATGATGATTATGTTGATGAATTTTTGGTTGATGAATATAGGATAGAAAGGTTAAATTCTTGATGAATGTTGATCCAAACCCTTGAATTCTTGACAGAAGTAATTCTGAATTTTGTGAATGGTGATGGAAATTTTGCACTTTGAATGAGTTTAGAATGAAGATGGTTATGGAAAATGGTTGGAGTTTATGCTCAATTGAATGGAGTTTTAAGTGATGAAACTCCATCATTTGAGAAGTGATTTTAAGTTGAAGAAGTCCGCTTTTGAATGGTGTAAACTTATGGATCAAATTCTGACTTTTTGGACATGAATCAGTGTTGGAAAGTGTTGAAAAAATAAGTATTGAATTTAAGGAATAGTGCAAAAAATTTGCAAAGTAGTGCAGAATTTTGTGAAGTAGTGCATAATTTTTGTATGACTTTTCTATAGCATTTTGATGATTATAATCTCTGATATGAATGTCTAACTTAGTGTACATTCTTCCTTGTAGCAAAGTGAGCATTGTGGTGGAAGAATGAGCTTGAGGGGACATCAGAGAATGAAGAAAAAGCCATGAGAATGAAGCTTAATGAAAGATGAAATCTTGAGTTGTTGGAAATTAGCATTTGTAACATATTCATGGAATAATTGATTTTTGATGAATAATGATGAATCCTTTGGTCAAATATTTGTAGAATAGGTCTAGGAAATATTCAGGAGTCAAAATTGAGTTAATGATCAATAGTTGACCAAAAAGTCAATTGTTGACTAAAAGTCAACTATACCAAAATTTTGTTGTTTTTTCTTGTAATTGATCCCTTTCCTTGTAATAAAGTTTGTGATGCTTGTAATATATTCCAATTACTCATGAATGAAGATATTCTCTTTCTTTCTAAAAAGTCAACAAAAGTCAAAGCATGGTCAAAGTAAAATAATAAGGAAATAGTCAACAATGTTCATAACGATTCAAAGTCAGTAATATTCAATCAATGATGAAAAGTAAATAATAATTAAAAGTTAATGGTAATGATAAAGTCAACAATTATGATAAAAGTTAAGATGTGGAAAAAGTCAACATTAATAGTAAAAGTTAACATTGGCCAAAGCATGGTTAACAATATTGAAATGATCATACAAACCAACAAAATATAAAGATTAACGGAGAACCTTTGAACCATTGAGTAAAATAAAATGTAAGGTGGACCAGATGAAACTTTTTATGGTGTATCAGATGAATTTAGCCTGATAGAGAAAAAAACGAAAAAGAAAAAAAGAAAATAGAAAAAGAGTAGGGCAAAATTAGGGTGTGACAGGTGTGAGATCCTTGAGAGACTTTCAAGTAGACCTTGATCCGAGTAGAAGGGTAGTAGAAGATTTAGTAGTTTAGATCAGGAACCCATTGAGATTAGTATCTCATCCTACATTGTTGCTTTATTTTTTATGGTAAGCAAGTAATGGGACTAGACTCGTAACTATAGACTTCACATTGAAGACTCGATGGAGTATCATTCTAGTGTGTTTGAGATTTTGTCTGATTATTGATGTATCTCTTGTCTTGGTTGTATTGATTATTGGAACAAGATTGTTCATATCCCTTGGGTTTTGATGATAACAAAGTACTTAAAGAAGAAATGGGTATACTAAGGTATGTTTAAGTGTTCAGGATCACAAGCATAAAATTCATTATGAATTAATCCTGTCAAATACATACGTGGAGAAGCAAAGTGACTCATATTATAATGGATCAGAATCTGATGACTCTGAATGAGGTAGTTCTTCATCTAAAGGTTTAGTCTATAGTTATATGTACCAGCCTCTAGTGACAGCTCAGATTCTAAAGGCTAAAGGTGCCTCTGATCCGTACCTTGTACCAAAAACATATCAGTCTTGTCAAAGCGCCAGATTTATGGAAGAGAGTGAACTAGGGTTTTGTTTTGCAAGGCTCAAGGAATGGTGATGTGACCTCTTCAGTCTATTCTACCTTTTAGTAGATACCTAGTACTTTGAATGGTTCTATAAACAATGCCATTTTTCAGTGGAAAATGCCTCTAACTAGATACATCCTCCAATGTCTCTCTTAGCATTCTTCTTCACTAAGTTAGATCTTATGCTCAACCCTCCAACGACTCTTTCTCTGTGTCTATAAAAGGAAGCTTAAGATTTGAATGAAGGTTACAACAACAATGCAATACAACATCTTGAGCATAACTTTGAGCTTTCATTTGTAACTGTTATTGTATAAGATCTTAAGATTTATTATCTTTGTTTATCTTATAAATCTTAAGAGGTTAAAAACCTTTGTGGTTGTTCCACAAATGTTATACTTCTGATTGTGTATCTAAGTATAGTGGTTATTGTTTATACTAAATTGTTTGTTTAAAGTAGAGGAAGTCTCTTGCCAGTGTGCTTGAGCAGCGAAGTCTCTTGTCAATGTACTTGAGTAGAATTCTCTTTCTAGGTTGATTAAGTATTAAAGCATCTTGCTAGTTTACTTAAGCAACATGTAATATGTTGGATTATAGTGAAAAGCTCTTGTTGAGGCAATGGGATTGGACTACTCTCAGTTGAGGAGAGGAACCAGGATAAACTTTGTGTTTTGCTTGCTTATTGCTTGTGATCATTATTATTTAGTTGCTATCATAAGATTATGATATCGGACTCTGAACCTTATTCAGATTATAAAGTTGCTTTTCAAAAGCAAAATGTTTTTGGCATACACAATTCAATCCCCCACTCTTGTGTATTTTTCTTACCTTTAATTGGCATCAGAGCACAGTCTGTACTATAACACTTAACAGTGGTGAACAAAAGACCTTGAGTAAAATATGGCTTTCATCATGGCTGATAATTCTGATGTAACTAGTCCTGATGGAGGTTATCCTCGTTGTAATAAAAACCACAACCAAAGTACATTCGGTCAAAACAACTATATTGCTAAACCACCAACATTCAGTGGTGATTCTACTGAATTTGAATGGTGGAAGAGCAAGATGCACACTCACATCATTGGTTTGGATGATGAGTTATGAGATATCTTGGAAGATTGTATTGACTTTCAAGTCAATAGTGTTGGGATGGTTTTAATATAAAATCTCCCACTCTTGATCAAAAAATGATTTATAAAAAACATCATAGAGTGAGAGACATTCTTGTTGATGCCTTGCCTTATTTTAAGTATATAAAGATTATTGATAAGTCTACTGCTAAGACTATCTTTAAATATTTATGTGCTACCTATGAAGGTAATCAATAAGTTCAAGAAGCTAAACAAATCTTCTGGTTCAGTAATATGAGCTGTTCAAAATGAAAGATAATGAGAACATTGAATCTATGTTATCGAGATTTCAAGTTCTTGTGTCTAGACTTCAGGTCTTGAACAAGATTTGTACTACTTCAGATCATGTCAAAAAGATTCTTAGTAGTTTTCCTGTCAAATATAGACCCAAAGCAATTGTTATTCCAGAAGCTAAAGACTTAAACACATTAAGTCTTGAAAGTCTTGTTAGCAATCTCCAAAGTCATGAAGTGGTGTTAAATGGAAATGAGTGTACATCCTGGAAATTATGTTGACCAGCCGAGATACGAACTTGGTAAAACTGATTATACTTCCTAAAAGAGCTCTGAGGCCGAGTTGGAAAAATCGCCGATCATGACAAACCGGAAAGCCATAAAAGGACGTGATGCTTTTGGTCTAAATGCTTTAGACATATGTTTGGTGCCTGACCTGGTTATACCCCCAAAATTCAAAGTACCCGAGTTTGAGAAATACAAAGGGGATATCTATCCAAAGTAACATTTGGTGATGTTTTGCAGAAAAATGACCTCATATGCTCACGACGATAAGATAATAATTCACTATTTTCAAGGCAGTCTGAGTGGGGCATCATTGAGTTGGTACATGCAGCTAGAGAGTAGCCACATCCAATCATGGTAGGACCTAACTAACACCTTTTTGAAGCAGTACAAATACAATGTTGACATGGCTCCCGACCGCATGCAATTGCGAGGTTTATCTCAAGAGAGCAACGAATACTTCAGAAGGTATGCTTAAAGATAGAGAGAGTTAGCTGCTCGTGTTCAACTACCACTTTTAGAGAGAGAATTGGTTGACTTATTCATAGATACCTTGCAAGGTCCCTACTTCGAGAGATGACTAGCAATGGGACATCAAACTTCTCTGACTTGGTATCAGTTGGAGAACGCATCAAGTAACATTTGGTGATGTTTTGCAGAAAAATGACCTCATATGCTCACGACGATAAGATAATAATTCACTATTTTCAAGGCAGTCTGAGTGGGGCATCATTGAGTTGGTACATGCAGCTAGAGAGTAGCCACATCCAATCATGGTAGGACCTAACTAACACCTTTTTGAAGCAGTACAAATACAATGTTTACATGGCTCCCGACCGCATGCAATTGCGAGGTTTATCTCAAGAGAGCAATGAATACTTCAGAAGGTATGCTTAAAGATAGAGAGAGTTAGCTGCTCGTGTTCAACTACCACTTTTAGAGAGAGAATTGGTTGACTTGTTCATAGATACCTTGCAAGGTCCCTACTTCGAGAGATGATTAGCAATGGGACATCAAACTTCTCTGACTTGGTATCAGTTGGAGAACGCATCAAGAGCATGCTCAAAAGTGGAAAAACCCAAGATGCCTCGAACATCCAGGCTAGTGAGAATGAATCTCTTGTGAGTTCCCAAGAGGAAGAGGATGATGAAATTAATGCAATATGGGAAACTTGCCAAGCTCCACCTCTGGTACTTTATCCTTAGTACCCAGGAATCTCAACTGTTCAGAGTCACCAACCTTATGGGTCTCCATGTGTGATTCCATTCTCTCAACATGGACAATATCCTCTTATCAATAAAGGTCCCACTCATCAACAACAGATTATGCAACAGCAGCCATGCCAGTAGCATCACGCTCCGCAACGGCGACTTACTACACTCAAAGACCGAAAATGCATTTTGATCCATTGCCAATGCCATACAGTCACATACTGCCACATTTGATCAATAATGGATTGATAGTACCAAAGAAACTAGATCTATTGTTTCTTCCATAACCATTGTTAAGTGCAAAATATGATTTAAATGGAACCGTCTTTCTTGGCATTTTTAACTTATTTCTCATGTTTTAATGGATTTATTTCTTGTTCTTGTGTGATTCTTCAATTATATTACAAATACCTTTGGATACTTTGATATGTGTGTTATTGTGCAGGTTATAGGCATAAAATATCAATGATTAAGACACAAAGGGGTGGACAAGGAAGCCAAAAAAATGAAGAAGAATCAGCATGTTCGTTGTACGATCACCAGCAAGCAGCCAACGAATGTTCGCTGTGCAAAGTTGCAGCGAGGTCCCGGCGAAGAGGAAACCATGGATGGTAGTAGGGAAAGAACCCTAAGTTTGCTGTGCGAACTTGTAGCGAAGAAGTTTGTTGTGTGAAGAAGTGTTCGCACTGCGAACTCAGATATTTCCCAAGAGCAGTTTAATTGTTCAGAGGCATTTCATGTGCCTAAAAAGGGTATTTGTCATGCGAAGAAAGTGTTTGCAGGGCGAACAAGACAGATTTTTGTAATACTATTTAAGTACTTTTCTTGATTTTTAGAAAATAACATATATTTTGAGGATCAGAACTTTATCTCTCTTCATTCCAAACATATTCTAGAGAGAGAAACACAAACCCTAAGAGGGAGAAGCACAAATCGAAGCAACTCGGAGCTTGATCTTCGAGTAAGTGCTTCGATTTCTTGTTGGGTTTGGATGTAATCTATTGATACCTTATGTATTTCATATAATCTATGTATTGTGAACTAGTTTTGATTCAATATTAATGTTGTCTTTGATTTCTTATTTGTAGGTCTTGACAAAACCTTTTCAAATCTTAGATCTTAGATATTCATCTATTAATGAGCTAACTTTTGACATAGTCTTGCAAGTTGATATTCACTAGTATCTTTTATTTTATTGTGTTGATTATTAGCATGAGTAGTATAAGTAGCGATCAATCCAGTATTGTGAGGATGCGTGATAATAGAGATGAGAAACTATGTTCACTTACATTTGTCAAATTAGTTGAATGCATGTAAAAAGGGTTAAGCATATGTACGTATTCTAATTATGGGGTTTTATATGAATCAATCATGGATATTATATGGATGTTATTTTTGTTTACATGTTTATCTTTGATTTGAACCGCAATAGAAATATACTCTTCAGACCTGGATCTAGGATGAATATCTGTTAGGTTCTAAACTCTAGACATAGATTTAGGCTTAACATTTGCGTAAGTATCAGTTCTTAATGCTCTGTGTGGCTGAGTTGCGTTAGACATCACCAATGAGACAATACGGTTGTTCTCTCGACGTTGTGTTAGTCATAACCTCTGTTGTGGGTGATACATAAGGATATAAGACGAATGATTGATTTATGTTTAACTGGTTAGAAGAATGCATGTGTTATTAATTCATGAGATCCAATCCTAACAAGGCTCCGTTTATTTTAAAGTCATTACTTTATATTTTCCGTCTTTATATTTTCTACCTTTATTTATGGTACCTTTGATCTATCATATATTTAATAACCACAAGCTTAGAAACATAGAGACCGTTGAACGACATTCTTTCCCTCGCACCGATCTCTGCGGAGACGATATAAATCCAGGAGGGAATCCTTCCAAAATTAAAATTTTGCTTCTTGCCGCTTTGCTGCAGTTCGAACAAAATGGCGCCATTGTCGGGGATTGGTGTTTAGATATTGAATCACATCGCAATAGTTTCTATATTTTTGAGCTTTGTACAGTTGTTTATATTGTATATATACTTGTTTCCTTTCACATTTTCTCAGGTTTTGATTAGGGATGAATGATGAGAACTTCTTCTAGATTGGTTGTTATTTGTATAAAAATATCCAATGAAGATTCTCCCAAGTTTGGATGGTGATGGTAGGATGATTGAACATGTGAATGCAAGTAAGGTAAATTGTACCGCTTTATAGAATGTTACAATGATTTAAGAATTTTGTGCTTTGTGCAAATGTGTATTCTTGTTTCATGTTGCAACTTGTTTGAATGCTTGTTTCACTTAGGTCCAAAAGCCACAAATTGTGAGAAACCTCCATTGTTTACTATATGTTAGGATGACTGATAAACTTTGTTTAATTCATTTGATTCATGCTTAATATTTTGATTATTGTGATTTTGTGGAAGCATTAGAAATGATCAAGACATTTTTTTATATTGAGCACAACCATATCCAAAAGTAACTTACCCATGAGTAGTGAGAGTTTGTTAACCCCTTTGAGCCTAAACAGTTTAGATCTCATTTTATTGATGAAATTGGTTTATGTACATAATTTGAAAGTATAGTTCATCATTGAATTTTGTGAGATTCTAAAAAAAATTTGAACCTTTGAACATTGTTCTAAATTGTTTTTCTTGCCATAAAAAGCAAGGAGCATTCACTTGCGGTTTGGTTGTATTCAAGTTGGGGAGAATGAAAGAAAAGTGGTAAGTTGCTCAAAATTTTTGAAAAATTTCAAACAAGTAGAGAAAAGAAAATTGTGAATATGAATATGAAAAAGAAAAAGAAAAAGCATGCTTGTTTGAAAGAGAAAAATAGAGAATGAATAACGTGCATAAAGGAAGTTTGGAAGGGTGAACAATTAAGAAAAGAAAGTGTGGATGAAGTTGTAGTGTGTACATAACCTTGTATAGTGAATGTTTCTTTTGCATTGGCAACTTTGATTCCATGGCCTTAGAAATGTTCCTTTGTTGTGAACCTAACCAAGCTACAACTTTACATGCCCTTAGTGATCTTCTAGCTTCCATAATTTCAGTTTTTAATTGATTAGATTAATGTATGAATTTGATTGTTATTTGCATTGTTTGTCAGGCGAGTGAAATTGCCCCGCGGTTGCAAACGCGTTAATTTATTCATCCTTATTCTGAAAAGGAGTGTTAGAGTGATTCAAGTATGAGAATTTAGTTGTTATTTGAAACATTGCATGATATTTGTTTAAGAACTAAAATCTTTATCATTGCTCGATTCTATTAAGTGGTGAACATTGCTTGTGCGCATTCTCATGCTTGAGCAAATCCTCTTGTTTGAGCAAATCTCCCTTGTTTGAATTTGAACCGTTAATCCTTTCTGGTTGAATCTTATGCTTGAGCAAATCCTCTTGTTTTCATGAGCGGCATACTTTGCTTGAGGATAAGCAAAAATCTAGTTAGGTAGAGTTTGTTAAGTGCAAAATATGACTTAAATTGAACGATCTTTCTTGGGATTTTTCAACTCATTTCTCATGCTTTAATGGATTTATTTCTTGTTCTTGTATGATTCTTCAATTATATTGCAAATACCTTTAGATGCTTTGATATGTGTGTTATTGTGCAGGATATAGGCATAAAACATCAATAAATTAAGTCACAAAGAAGTGGACAAGGAAGCCAAAGAAATAAAGAAGAATCAGCATGCTCGTTGTGCGATCACCAGCAAGCAGCCAACGAATGTTCGTTGTGCGAAGTTGCAACAAAGATCCAGTGAAGAGAAAACCTTGGATGGTAGTAGGAAAATGACCCTAAGTTCGCTGTGCAAACTTATAGCGAAGAAGTTCGTTGTGCGAAGAAGTGTTCGCACTGTGAACTCATATATTTCCCAAGGGCGATTTAACAATTCAAAGGCACTTCATGTGCCTAAAAAGGGTCTTTGCTATGCGAAGAAGGTGTTCACAGGGCAAACAAGATAGATTTTTGTAATATTATTTAAGTGCTTTTCTTGCTTTTTAGAAAAATAACTTATATTTCGAGGATAAAAACTTTATCTCTATTCATTCCAAACATATTCCAAAGGGAGAAACATAAACCCTAAGAGGGAGAAACACAAATTGAAGCAACTCGGAGCTTGATCTTCAAGTAAGTGCTTCAATTTATTGTTGGGTTTGGTTGTAATCTATTGATACCTTATGTATTTCATCTAATCTATGTATTGTGAACTAGTTTTGATTCAATATTGATGTTGTCTTTGATTTCTTATTTGTGGGTCTTGACAAAACCTTTCAAATCTTAGATCTTAGATATTCATCTATTAATGAGCAAACTTTTGACATAGTCTTGTAAGTTGATATTCACTAGTATCTTTTATTTTATTGTGTTGATTATTAGCATGAGTAGCATGAGTAGCGATCAATACGGTATTGTGAGGATGCGTGATAATAGAGATGAGAAACTATGTTCACTTACATTTGGCAAATTAGTGAATGCATGTAAAAAGGGTTAAATGTATGTACGTATTCTGATCATGGCATTTTATATGAATCAATCATGGATCTGATATGGATGTTATTTTTATTTACCTGTTTATCTTTGATTTGAACCGTTATAGAAATATACTCTTCTGATCTAGATCTAGAATGAATATATGTTAGGTTCTAAAGTCTAGACATAAATTCAGGATTAACATTTGTGTGAGTATCAGTTCTTAATGCTCTGTGTGGTTGAGTTGCGTGAGACATCACCAATGAGACAATAGGGTTGTTCTCTCTACGTTGAGTTAGACATAACCTCTATTGTGGGTGATACGTGAGGATATTAGATGAATGATTGATTTGTGTTTCACTGGTTAGAAGAATGCATGTGTTATCAATTGATGAGATCCAATCCCAACAAGGCTCCGTTTATTTTAATGTCTTTACTTTATATTTTCCGTCTTTATGTTTTCTTTCTTTATTTATGGTACCTTTGATCTATCATAAATTTAGTCACCACAAGCTTAGAAACGTAGAGACCGTTGAACGACATTCTTTCCCTTGCACCGATCCCTGTGGAGGCAATATAAATCCTGGAGGGAATCCTTCCAAAACTAAATTTTTGCTTTTTTGCCGCTTTACTGCAGTTCGAAATCCCACCAGGCTTTGACCCCAATGCCCAATGTGATTTCCACGCTAATGCACCGGGACATTCAGTCGAAGATTGCAAACAACTCAAGAATAAGATTCAATATCTGATTGGGTCCAAGTTAATCTCATTTACACCTCAGAGCTTTCAAATCAACATCAATCCTTCACCTGGTCAGGCAGGCCCATCTGTCCATGTTATGGAAGAAGTTGTTGAGAGTATGTGTGAATAAGGTTATCATACTGGTCTCGATGAGAAAGAAGGCTTGCCCAACATCAAATCAAAAGAGAAAAGCTCAGTTCCTCAAAGGTGACAGTATTTATCTCACATCATTACTTTGCATTTGTAGTTTCTTTTCTATTAAAAGTTGATTTCTTTTAGACATTGTTGTTTATAAATGGTATTATTAATGAAATGAGCATGCATGTTTTGAATGAATCCATTCATATTCACTCATCTTTCTCATTTATTGCAAAAATTCACAAAAAAATATCTCTCCACGTTTCACTCCCTTTATCACGTTGTTGTTTTAGCAAAGATTTTAGGGAGGGTGATGAAAACTGAATACCCATAATTGCTAATTGTATGCTTTCAGATGAAATCCTACTGATGATGTACATGCACTGTTTCAAATCCCCAAACACTGGAGAGATAAGGATTCATCCCTAGTTAACCATTTTCAGCCTAAAAGTAGGTGCTTCTTTCGTATCTTAAACCCTTATACTTAACCTGGGGCAGGGTAGTGTTTATTTATTATGACTACGCATTCAAAACTACAAGATGAAACATCCCATATGAGGATCAATCACATGTTATTCTTTGTACACGTCTTGAAGTGTCGAAGGAACCATGCAAAATCCAAAAGATATGTTGGTTGCTCTCCAATGACCAATGACTTAGCAGTCACAACCTTTCAGCGAAATACAAATAAAATCATCAAAAAAAGAAAAGTTCATTATGTCAAACACCCAAAGAGGCGACTTAGGCAAAAATTAGGACAATAGGCAATCCCAGTGGACCAAACGCTTCAAAAAGCGGACCAGGAAAAAATTAGGGATCAAAAACAAAAAAGAATAAAAGAGGTCATGTGAATCCTGAACAAAAACAAGACAAGATTCGGTGACTACCAAATCAAGAATAAAAAGGTCACTAATATCCATGACAAAAGCAGAAATAAGGTGACTGTCATTTCAATCGAACCTTGAATCATTATCTTCATTCTTACACCGTCAAACTCTAATGTGTCTGTCGAATTGACTGAACGTAGGACTAGAGATCGTCACAAAGAAGGGGTGGGTTAAAAATAAATTTTTAGCCTTATATCCTTTGTTTCAAAAAACATGAACCAGACCACGTTACAACCCTTAAAAGACCTAATTGAGGCAGGGTTCATTCTGAAAGCATACTACAGCAAGGTTGCGTAAACTGACACCTAGAGATTTGCTAATCACCTGTATTGGCATCATATTCTTGTTGTATCTTTCACACACTATCAAAATTAGCACTCCGTTTAGACTAATCATCCACTCGTCACACACTACCACATCATTCCAATAAATGATTTTTTCAAAACTTGCATGAATATCGCATTAAAATTACCATTTTTGAATGAACTATTATTAATGCAAGTCAGTACTCGACATTACCAACAAAGAGCAATCAAAGAGGAACTTGAGCATTCGTTGGTGCTGGCCAGAATCAAGGCCACCTCATAACCCTAGGGAGCAGGGGCATATCATCCAATGACCATGTTAACCCGAGAACTAATCATTCAAAGACAAATCTCCGAGCATCAGTTGACCAAGGAGGAAGAATAATCTCAACACTCAGTCCATCTAGAGCAAGTCCCTATAAGGCTCAAACAATGGCAGACCAGTGCAAGATTCAAACACTGGGGCAGATCATCTCAGACTATGTCATGATGTAATTGTTCCCAAAGCTTCCTTTCAAAGGCAAAATCCTTAAAAAACACTACAAACTGACGCAGACAAGTTACAAAGGGGCAGTTTCCCTACATGCTTTCGAGTTGGTCAAGCAGACTATGCTAGACACTAGTAACAGTTGAGTTCATAAAAAATGTCAAAAGATCAAGCTAGTACAACATCATATCTTGAGAGGAAGCCTTAGGGAAGAGCTAAAACACCATCATCATGCATTGGTTACGTCCTACGCTCAAACAATCATTCGCAAGCCATCATGGCATATCAAGCAAAAAAGTTGAGTTTCTCTCAAGAACAAACACGCAGCTTCAACAAAGGATCAAACTTGGGGGCACCAAGAGCATCCATATATGTCATCTGATCATAACATCATCTAGATTCCGAGTGTCGAGAAATTAAATTCTTTCCCCAAATAAAGTCAAATCCCTATTGGCAACCACCTAACCAAAAGTCCAATTCCTATTAGCATCTTAAAAAAACAAAAGTCCAATCCATATTAGCAAACACTAAAAGTCCAATCCCTATTGGCATCTTCAAAAACCAAAAGTCCAATCCCTATTGGTATCTTCAAGAACCAAAAGTCTAATCCATATTGGCAAACACCAAAAGTCCACCGTGCTGGCACATCCTCAAAACCAAAAGTCCAACCTTGCTTGGCACCTCCAAAGGTCCAACCTTTCTTGGCAGCTCCAAAAGTCCAACTTTGTTTGGCACCTCCAAAAGTTCAACCTTGCTTGGCACCTCTCAAAAGACCAACTTTTCCTGACACCTCTCAAAGTCCAATCTCCCACTTCCATTTGCATGCGTCAGTTATTACACTTCTGATGATATTCCCCAGCATGTTTGGTGACATTGCTTCCTAAGCAAAGGTTACCCTAAAACAATTCTTGTATAGAACTTTTCCTTTGCATAGCTTTCCCCGGTAGATCTTATCATGTAGGATCTTCTCTGGGATATTGTTGGAATGCGGTATAGGGCAAGCAACAAAAGTTTTCGAAGTATTTTTCCGGGAATTATCGTGTCCACAGAGATCGGTGCTACTGAACTGTCGTTCGACAATTTAAATGTTAAAGAGTTTGGTTTAAAATGTTTCAAACATAAAAACAGAAAAGTAAATATTAACACAAGAAAATTCATCCGTCAGAGAGAAAAGACTTATCAAGCATGTATATATTCCACTCGTCACAAACTTAAACTTACCGACCAGTTATACTCATCCTACAATACTCCTCAATATCATCCAGCGTCGCTCTCAATAGTGTTCATCTCTGACACACCGAGCTGAGAGAAAAAAAATCGTATTACTCTCTTCGTCACTCTCGCGCACGAAGCCTCGAAATACGGAAGACATTAAGCTTCGACATCCAAATAGATTGTTATCTCTAAATCTATCTCTAGCATTCAGAAACTAACAACTAATCATCCCTAATCAAGATTTGTGATGTTTATCTCTAACACAACCCAAATCCCTCGCATAAAGCAAAAATCAGAGACAATCATCGATAAAGATTTGTAAAGCAAATTAAATATAACGTCATGGGCGATAAATATACATAAGATCAAAGTAAAAATATATACAAACCCAAAAAAGAAGAAAGACATGAAGAAAATCAGAAATGAACCAAACACTTCGCGGGTTGTCAGAGTCGATCGATGAGAAATCCACCCCGGATCATCCAAATGCAAGCTTCCATGATGTTTTCTAAGCTAATCTACTAAAGAAATGAAGTTTGATGGAATTGGGAGCAAAAATCCCAAAACCATACTAAAAAAATAGTGTTTTTGGCCTTAAATGGTGTTTCAGCCCGCACAGCTTCGCCCGGCGGTGCTAGCACCCGGCGCTGCTAAGGCGCGGCATGACAGCAAAAATCTGCACTGTTTTATTCGTAACTTTTGAACCGTAACTCCGTTTTTCGCCCGGTTTGAAGCGTTGGAAAGCTTATTCAATGCTCTATACAACAATGGCAAAATCCCATTGCTGGAATACCTACAACAATGAGATAAAATCAATTAAACTCAATGATATTTACAAGAAAACGCAATATACACACGAAAACGTAAAGTAAACATATTTACACATAAAGTGGGGTTTATTCAACCAATTTTAACACAAAGTAATGAAAAGTGCAACAAAACTTATATACAAAAATAGGTACAATTTGCATTTATCAAACTCTCCCCAACTTACATAATTGTTTGTCCTCAAACAAAAATCAAACAACTCAAAGAAACAGAGTGAAAACCAAAGAATCATGAATCAACAGGTTTTGAAAATCGGACAAATGAATGGTTCAAATGAAAATGGTACACACAAAGTAAATACTTACCACTAAACTACGACGATAACATAATCACGAAACAAAGGAAAAATACAAAAATCATGCCAAACCATCCTAAAACAACACAAGTTCAAATGTGAATCACATCTAGTAAAAACAATCATCGGTAAATGAAAAACACAAAATAAGGGATTTATCACTCACACAACAATCATGCAAACAATAGACTAAATTATGTAACCATCCAAAAATCATATTGAACATACAAAGGCAAGAATCATAAGGGCTTTTCAAGGTTGTAATGTGGTCGGGAAAAGAAACAAGGGGCCATTCCTAAAGCTAATCGAAACAAAAACTTGCCTAAACCTAAGGGAGTGATCAACTCACAAAAGTTCAAACACAAAATTTCAATCAAACTTCTTCTTTCATCCCAAGTGTTACACAAAACACAATACTTATTTAGCACAATTATTTGAACTCTTTTTGTTTCCTTTTTCAAGGATTTTCTTTTTCTTTCTTTTTCACTTTTTTCTTTTCTTTTCTTTGTCATATTTTTCTCTTTTTTCTTTTCTTTTTCAATCCTCATAGAATCCAACCAATGAGTAAACAACCATTCTCTCCCCAACTTGAATTCAACCACATCATCATGTGAATACTCCCTACTTTCTAAGGCAAGGAAAAAATCCATACAACAATACAAAAAGTTGAGGGTTCAAGAAAAAACAAAATCCATTCAAAAATAAGTGAACTAAATACTCATAGACAAGCATTAAGTTCAAATAAAACATGGATCAAAAAGCTCAAAGGGGTTACAAATGATCACACGCTCACAAGGTGAATGACTATTCGGCTAGGTAGTTGTGCTCAAAATGAAACAAAATGCCATGATCCTTTTCATGCTTTCATACAATCAACACAAACAAAAGATTAAGCATAATAAAATCCAGTTAAAACAAGAATGTTGGTAACTCCGTGCATATAAACAATGGAAAGCCACCTCACAAAAAGGTTGGGAACTAAAGTGATTCATACAAGAACAAGTATACAAAAGAATGAATGGCATGAAAGTTTGTAAAATACCTAAGTATCATGAATATGCTAAAGTATAGAAAGCGATAAATACATACCTCGGACGTGTACAAAACTTAACAAAATCATTACCATACATCCGTAAGTTGAAAAGATCAAACTTGGAACATCACCAAGCATCCTCAAATTACTCAAAACAAGCTCAAAGGCAAACACACAAATTATTAATATAAACAAACTAAAAGACCGGGTGAAAATTAATAAAACAAGTTGTAAAGTGAAGATTTGAGAATTTTACGAAAAATCCGAGTACAACTTGTTTAATGAATGTTCACCACACTACCTAAGGTAAAATGAAAAAGTAATAACGGAAAAAACAAACAACAAAAGAAAACATGCTTGTTTTACGTCGTAAGCTCGACGCCTTTACTGTGCTTAGCTAGTAACTTCCTTCCTTCATGCCATAGTGATGCCTCACCGCGCAAACCAAAAGCAAGTGTCCTAACCAAACACTTGAACAAACGTCAATCTACAAGTATCAGTATAACAAGTGAAAATATACAATATATACGATATCTACAAAACTCAAAAACAAAGAAACTATCGCAATGCGATTCAATATCAAAACCGATCCCCGGCAACGGCGCCATTTATTGGAATGCGGTATAGGGCAATTAACAAAAGTTTTGGAAGTATTTTTTCGGGAATTATCGTGTCCACAGAGATCGGTGCTACTGAACTGTCGTTCGACAATTTAAATGTTAAAGAGTTTGGTTTAAAATGTTTCAAACATAAAAACAGAAAAGTAAATATTAACACAAGAAAATTCATCCGTCAGAGAGAAAAGACTTATCAAGCATGTATATATTCCACTCGTCACAAACTTAAACTTACCGACCAGTTATACTCATCCTACAATACTCCTCAATATCATCCAGCATCGCTCTCAATAGTGTTCATCTCTGACACACGGAGCTGAGAGAAAAAAATCGTATTACTCTCTTCGTCACTCTCGCGCACGAAGCCTCGAAATACGGAAGACATTAAGCTTCGACACCCAAATAGATTGTTAGCTCTAAATCTATCTCTAGCATTCAGAAACTAACAGATAATCATCCCTAATCAAGATTTGTGATGTTTATCTCTAACACAACACAAATCCCGCGCATAAAGCAAAAATCAGAGACAATCATCGATAAAGATTTGTAAAGCAAATTAAATATAACGCCATGGGCGATAAATATACATATGATCAAAGTAAAAACATATACAAACCCAACAAAGAAGAAATACATGAAGAAAATCAGAAATGAACCAAACACTTCGCGGGTTGTCAGAGTCGATCGATGAGAAATCCACCCCGGATCATCCAAATGCAAGCTTCCATGATGTTTTCTAAGCTAATTTACTAAAGAAATGAAGTTTGATGGAGTTGGGAGCAAAAACCCAAAACCATACTAAAAAAATAGTGTTTTTGGCCTTAAATGGTGTTTCAGCCCGCACAGCTTCGCCCGGCGGTGCTAGCGCTCGGCGCTGCTAAGGCGCAGCATGACAGCAAAAATCTGCATTGTTTTATTCATAACTTTTGAACCGTAACTCCGTTTTTCGCCCGGTTCGAAGCGTTGGAAAGCTTATTCAATGCTCTATACAACAATGGCAAAATCCCATTGCTGTAATACCTACAAAAATGAGATAAAATTAATTAAACTCAATGATATTTATAAGAAAATGCAATATACACACAAAAACGTAAAGTAAACGTATTTACACATAAAGTGGGGTTTATTCAACCAATTTTAACACAAAGTAACGATAAGTGCAACAAAATTATATACAAAAATAGGTACAATTTGTACTTATCAGATATTTTCTCAATCGACTATCTATGTCAGTCAACAACTGAGTTGATATTTTTACTTGACATATTCTCGATCCCTGAGTCGATATTTGCTTTATATCTTCCTGACCCCCTGAGTCAATTTTGTTTTATCTTTGTTTTTTGACCCCCGAGTTGATGTTGTCTTCATGTTTTTGACCCCCGAGACGATGTTTATCTTCATGTTTCTTGACCCCAGATTCAATGTTTTATTTATATCTCCTTGACCCTCGAGTCAATGTTGTTTTGATTTATTCTTGACCCCCGAGTCGATATCATTGTCTTTACTTTCTCAACCCCCGAATTGATATCTTGTTTTCTTGACCCCCGAGTCGATATCATTGCCATTACTTCCTCAACCCCCGAGTTGAAATATTAACTTGATTATTCTCGACCTCTGAGTCGATGTTGTTGCCTTTACCTTTTCCAACCCCCGAGTTAATGTCAGTTTATCTTAATGTTTCTTCAACCCCTAAGTTGACATATTGTTTTGATTTGTTCTCTACCCCTGAGTCGATAGTGTATTTGATCTTATTGAATCAGAAAAGGATCAGCAACCAGCACACGTCACGAGTTCCTTAATTCGTCGGTGGTGGAGAAGAGGAGGGGGTGTACCTGCAAGGCACTCTGATGCTAAAGTCAGTTTCAGCGAGAGTGAGAAAGCAAGTACATAAAGGTGTAAAAACAGAATACCCGGCCCTCTAGTGATATAGGGTATTTATAGTGAGCCCTCAGTGCTGGGCCAGCGGTTACTTTGCATTGGGTTGGATCACCAGGCCCAATATGAGTAACTGCCAAGGTCTACGTAGCGTAGGGAAGATCAGCACGTGGTCTTCGCCCTGGGTCAACTGCCCCGTGATATTCGGATGGTGAGTTGATCTATTCTTTAGGACTCGAGTAGCTGCCTGATGACATGTCCCCGCGTGAGGGGCACGTGGAGACCGTGGGGGAGACGCGTGAGTGCTCCCCGCGTGAGGAGATGGATTGGGCCTTCATTGGGCCCTACCCGACGAGGGAGATTGGGCCTTCATTAGGCCATGCCCGACAGTAGAGATTGGGCCTTCATTGGACAGTGCCCGATAGTGGGGCAATATCTGGCCCAGTCCAAAACAGGAGCCCCCCAAGTCGTTGCTTCGTAGTATAAGAGTAATGACTTAAGAGTCTATTCTGGTGTCGAGGAGAGGTGTAAGGGTTGCCCGGAGGGGTATCGAGCATGCCTGAATCTCTTTAGTTCAGGGAATAACGTGCGTGTCCAGGAGCAAGTGTCGCCCGACGTGGTCGACCTAGCATTCATGTGGTGGGCAGGTGTTCGCGAGGAGACCTGTCCGTTAGATATAGTCCTGGCTCTTTTTTCTACTTCTCAGGGAAACGTTCCCGTCAGTGGGGGGTCGGGTATTGTAGTCGACAATATGATGAAAGCGGAAGGGAACGGGCACGTCTGATCTCGCGCAGGAGAGGGATATGAGGGGACACACGTGGTGTCCTCTAGGGCCATGTGTCAAGAATAATAAATGCCTAGGGCGGCTAGGCATAGGGGTGCTTGAGTGCCTAATAATGCCTCGCTTTCCGCACTTGCGTTTATAAATAGGGGGAGGTCACTTCATTTGCACGCTCCCCTATATTCTTACTCAAAAATCTCCTAAGTCTCTTGCATCTCTCTCTCCGTTCTTCCAAGTCCGTCCGACGCCACAGACGCTGTCAGCCTTCCTCCGCCGCCCAGAACCTCCTCTATCCAAGTAAGTTCTTGATCTTTTTTAATTTTTTAGCAAAATTCCCTGTGATCTATCTGTCAAACCTATGAAGTTTTCGGTGAACTGATGAAGTTCCCGACGAACTCATGAACTTTCCGGAGGAACCATGAAGTTTTCGGCGGAACTATGCATTTTCTGGCGGACTCATGAGGTTTTCGATGAAGATGCCGGGGAGTTCATGTGGGTTCGGGGAAACTTCATGGGTTTTCCGATGAAGGCCTCGGGGACCACCGATGAAGGCCTCGGGGAGTCCTTGATGCGCTTCGAGCACACTGACGTGTCCTTCGAATAAAGACTGCAAGTATACAGCTGTTCATGTAGTTTTAATAAGGTCGTCGAACCCACAGGGAAGGTATAATCAAACTAATGCAAACTATTGTTGTAGTGTAAAGCTAAGGCTAAGGATTCACAGATTTAAACGGGAAGAAAAGGATCACTAATTCTAGAGGTTTTAATAAATAACAATAAAAACGAGTCTGGAATATGGATTTCGTGTACCTAAGGGACTTGTAGAAGTCGGGTGCTAACTACGACTGAACTTTGTTTCGTAGAAAGTACTAACTTAAAGACTCTGTCTCACACTCTCGCGCTATCGACAAGAACCACACATTTCAACCACAGGATTTTGCTCTTACTCGCCCATTTTAATTGAAAAGCGTATTTTGAAAGTTAATCAAATTCTAAACGATGCCTAAAGCGCTCTCACTGTTTTTAGGATCAATGCCCAGTTTCCCCTATCAGTTCATTCCTCACACTCTCGCGCTATCGGTCTGAACTTAGTATATTCCTCACTCTCGTCGGAATAATAAGACATGAAAATTAGAAACAATGACCAAAACTAACATACAATCAATAATTTTGCACCTAAATTTTCTACGAAGTCCCGTCGGTAATGACCGTCCTCATACGCCGAACTCAAATAATTTAACAAGATATGGTATTTTTCATAGCAAAAATGTTAACAGTAATTGGAATGGAAATTAACATTGCATACAAAATTAAAATAAATTTGA
Source organism: Lathyrus tuberosus (assembly GCA_022829125.1). Classification (NCBI taxonomy): domain Eukaryota; kingdom Viridiplantae; phylum Streptophyta; class Magnoliopsida; order Fabales; family Fabaceae; genus Lathyrus; species Lathyrus tuberosus. Next base: position 360,060 of record JALAZF010000414.1, on the reverse strand, counting down.
ATGCTAAAGTAAAAACAAGAAATAACCTGTAGAGTAAAAATACGGAACTGAATTGAAATAATGCCGGCAGGCTTGTTCGTAATCCAAAAGTACAGCAACAAAAGGAAAATTATAATAAAAGTGCGACAATTACTTGATGTGAGCAATTGCCGCTTTGAAAACTGAATATATGCCAAAAAATCTAAACGGAATATTGACAGAGCTTCCGCGCGAATCCGGGATGTCTGGAACATGACCAGAGAGTCCTATATATAGAGGAAGTGATGATCTCAACTGCCCAGGTCATGGTCTTGAGTAGAGGGAAAAAAGGGAGTGAAATAACGGCCCAAAACGGTTGCAGAATTTGAATTCTACAACTGCGCTGCTATGGCGAACGCCGTCAGGTCATGGCAAACACCATGGCCTTGCTTCATTTAAATACGTGGCAGGCTGATGTATGGCGAACGCCATATAGTCATGGCGAACGCCATATAAGCAAAAAGGCCAGAATTCAACTTTCTTGTTGCATTTTCCTCTTCTTTCACTCTTTTTCTGCTTCGCTCCCGATTCCGCAACAAATGAAGCTATCAATTGCAAAACACACAAAACAAAGTAAAATGCAAATAAAATGCGATAAAAATGGACGAATAATATGCGCAATGAGCCTAAAAATATGATAGGATTTCTCGTTATCAAACTCCCCCACACTGAGACTTTTACTTGTCCTCAAGCAAACTCCCAACACATATAAAACATTAGATGCAATATTCGAATAAAAACATGACACGACTCTAAAGCGGTACACAACTATTAGGTTACTGCTAAAAGGATAGGTACTAGACTTTGATAACAAGGATACCGTAATGTCACATATCCGCATTTGCCGACAAAAACTCCCCCCTATGTGATACTAATCCAAATCATACCATTATAACTCGACCTACATTCCTTGTTTCATTTTTCCCTCTCTTTCATTCTCGCGCGATCACATTAAGCCTGTTATCCCCACACTCACATGGTAAGTGAAACCGTTAGTGTTTATGTGTCATACCCCAAATTTTGACCACTAAGATTTCCCATAATTGTTCAAATCACCACCACAATATGGATGTACCTTCATGCCTCTTCAATCTCTTCAAGGATTGTTGAGTATTCACTACTATCAAGAATTAGGGTTCGGACCCTCTCAGAGTACTTAGACAAAAGATCAATCAAGAAATGACATGATCTTCAACTTGTCTAACCTCTCAAACACCCATAAAGGATCAAGAGGACTCCCACATCAAGAATCAAGCACAAAGTTGCTACATTCCAAGTGGTTTGAGCCTCGAAACACCTGATGTCGCCAAATTAGGGTTTTGGACGACTGAGACCCCCAGAGTGAGATTTTCACAAGAGGATGAGCCAAGACTTCAAAACATGACTCAATATGCTCAAAATAACCCTAGGGATCCATTTTGAAAGATAAATGACCCTCAGAGGATGCATTCCTCAAAAGTCGGGAATTAGGGTTTTTACGCGTCGAACCGCTTCGGAGCCAAAAGTCAAAACATGAATTTTTTGGCAAAAATGATCCTTATGACTCATATTTTCATAAAACATGACTTATAATGTCATTTGAACAAGAATTGATCAAGAAACCAAGATAACTTGTGAAAGGGATAATCTTGAAAAATTGAAAAATTTTCTAAGTTACTAAATTTGAATGATTTTGGTACCAACTTCTAAGGATCATAACTTGTGATCCAAGCAGCCATTTTGGGTGATCCAAAGCTTGATTTGTAGGTCTTCCTACATTCTACAAAAGCTTCAACTACCTCAAACTCTAATTCTTCATGGATTTTAAGTTATGGAGTGATCAAAATGACAAAAATGAAGAAAATGACATTTTTTCAACACTTAGTGAAAATCTGCCTAAGTTTCCAGCCTTGGACATCAAAGTTCATGAGGTTTTTTTAGTTGGATTCAAATAGTTTCAAGACCAACTATGATCACACATGGATTGTACCATATGAGGGTGTTCTAAAACGCACAAGAGCTTTCCATAACTTCATTTGAGCAAGGAGATATGATCCCCTCAAAATCACCATTTCCAACTGTCTTGTACAAGACAGAACTTGGCATATTGCTCGATTTGGCAAAATCAGACAAATTCAAGCATTGTCATCCATTTGGACACCTCAGAGGATAGCATCAAAGAGAAATGATCTGATCCATAAGCCTCCCAAGTCCAAGAATCTACATGTAGCTATGTCATCCTAAAATGGCTAAAAAGTTCCAAGACTCCAATTTTGTTTCAATGCATTCAATGGATGCATCAAGGTGGCATAAACTGAGATAAACTTAAATGAATGAGTCAAGCCTTGTCTCTGAACCAGATGACCATAGGCCTGTGCTCTAACCTCAAGTCAATGGCTAGAGGAGACTTGAGATTCCATTTGATTACTATTGGCCACAGACCCGCTGCAATTGCCACACACTATTGCTACCAAAACAAACTTGACACACTATAAATAGAGCTCATTTGTGATCAGTTTGAGTACACCAAAGCACCCAGACTGATGCTTTCCTCAAAATCTCCCTTTCACTCCAATTTTGCCTTCTAACTCAAGTCACTATCGGGTTTTGAGATTGAGAGTGATTCCAACCAAACCAATCACACACACACACCTCATAAACATCATGTATGAGTGATCCATAACACAAAATCACATCTGGAACATCAAATTCACAAAATCACTAGCCAATTGCTCAAGTTCTTGACAGAGTTGCAGTTGAGGTACCACAACCAGTTCCAGCTCATTTCAATCCACTTCAAGCATTCAAACACACTCATTGGCACCTAAGAAAGCTGTCCAGATCATTGGAACCTAGTTGCAACACCTCCATCATCAAACTCAATCACCAACTGCAAGAGGTAAGCCTGAACCCTTCAAACTCTATGATCCATGCATCATGAATGAATTTTTGAGTTACCATCTTGTTTATGCGTGTATGTAGAGTAATAACCCTCAATCAATTGCCATGAATCCATCGTGTATGGAATTTCATTGTGTTCATGTTGAAATTAGGGTTCTTGAGGTTTTCTGTTGATTTCTTCCTCCATACTTAATATAAATGCAATTAAACTATATGGTTGTGATCCTTGTTCAAAAACGAACAAGATTGGTACTTGAATCGTGCAAAACCATTGAGAAATCATGGAGAAAAGTGAGAAAACGCAAATCTGCAGAAAATAGGGTCGCGCGTGTTCTTCATTTGACCGTTGGCACCCTTTTCAAATTTTTGAGTTTTTGAATATTTTGATATTTTTATTAATTGATTCAAAGATTAATTCCTCTCTGAATATTTGTGTTTTTAAATTGATTCTTTTTCTCAAAATTCACAAAAATGTTTAAATATTTTATTTTACAAAAAAATCCAATTTATATTATTTTTTTAATATAGTTAGAATTTTTGTAATTAATTTCATTTTATTTGTTTTTAAACATTTTTAAATGAAATTCCCACTTTGATCTTTCAAAACCAATTGAATTTCAAACTTTCATGTGATTAAACATGATTTTTCAAAATATTTTTCAAAGTATACAATTGTTTTTGAATATATTTGATATTTTATCATTTATTATTTAAATTTCCTTTGAAAAAATGACATTTTAATTTAAAATTAGGGTTTCCTCTCGATTTTAAATTTTTAAACACTTTTGGGCCTCTTGATAGAGTGTAAGTCTCATCCCTTTGTAGATAAATAATTTGGGCCTCAGTCATTGTATAAGTCCCAATACGTTTTAAAAAAATCTCGGCGCGATCGTCGCCTTTTAAACAAAAACCATCTGGGCCTACCCTTGTGTTGTAAGTCCCATTTCTTTTCTTTTTCAAATACTTTTGGGCCTCTTGATAGAGTTTAAGTCCCATCCCTTTGTACATAAACATTTTTGGGCTTCATTCATTGTATAAGTCCCGATACGATTCTCAAAATAACGGTGCAATCGTTATTTTTTCTTTAGGCCTTTCCTTGAGTTGTAAGCCCCATCATTGTTGTACAAAAATAAACTTTGGGCCTCTAATAGAGTGTAAGACCCAACCTCTTTATAAATACAATAATTTGGGTCTCAGTCATTGTATAAGTCCCGATACATGTTTCAGATCAACGGTACAATTAATGTTTTTCATCTGGGCCTCTCCTTGAGTATAAGCCCCAATCTTCTTTTCAAAAACAACTTTCCCTTTTGATTTAGGTTCAAATTCATAGTTGTTATCAAAAATTTATTTAATTTCTTGAACAACTAACCATACAGCTGTTAACATGGAAGCTTGCTCACCTATAAGTTTTATCAGCTTTCTTTTACATACTTGCACACACACACACACACACACACATATATATATATATATATATATATTTGTTTGTGCTGGAAGCTTGCTCACCTGTAAGTCCTCCTACCCTCTTTTACATACAGTATATATTTTATCTATATATATATGCTTGTATATTATCTGCTTAGAGTTTTCCTTGGAAATTAGGTCTAGAATTAGATAAAGCCAGTGGTCACTCTTTCAACAGTCAAAACTAGTTCCCCATAGGAATTCCAGATACAGTCTTGCCTCCTCTTGGGCTTATACAATATGGAACAAAGAGAAAGGCATTATTCCCGGTGAAACTTTTCTCAGACTGTCACTATTAGAAAATTGTCAAAGAAATTCATTTCCCCTAGAGAAGATTAATTCCCGATGAAACCTCTCTTGAATTTCTTCAAACCCTCGAACTGTTCATTAAAGAAAAGATTATTCCCGGTGAAACTTTTCATGAACTTTTCTTAGATTTGGACCCACAGGCTTCCTAAAAGCATCCCCGCCTCCTCTTGGGCTTTCTACAAGGACCCTCCGGCTTCTTAGAAGTTCTCATGGCTTCTCTTGGGCTTAATACAAGGACCTTGAAGTCCTCTTAAAGGTATAGGACGGAACTTAGTCATCCTTTATTAGAGCAGTCTTTCTAAAGAGTCAAAACCTCAAACCAATTTTAGGGTTAACTCTCATCCCTTGAAACACCAGCCTCCTCTTGGGCATCATACAAAAATAAACCTTTCATACCAGTAGACTTGGACAGACTCATCTCCTCTTGGATCTCAAAGACATTCTCAAGTTCCCTAGAAACACAGGAAAAAACCCTGGCCATTTAACCAATTTCCAGTAGAGTTAAAACCCTCACAGGATCTAAAACTCAGTCTTTCATCCAAAATTTCCCCAGATAGGGTCAGCTTATCATCAGAACCTCAAGGCATCTGATACCTCAACTCTTCTGTAACCCTCAGCAAGAGTTGATTCCCCATCTTGGACCTGCCTCTGGATCTCAATAATCCTCAGCAGAAGACAGCCTCCTCTTAGGCTTTGTATAATGATTTTCCTTAGCAGAGTTAGCCTCAAAAGCACTCTTTTGTTGAGTCAATCTTCTTTCTTAAGCACTCTCTTGTTGAGTCAATCACCTTTCAGCACTCTCTTGTTGAGTCAATCTCCTCAAAAGCACTCTCTTGTTGAGTCAATCTCTTTCAGCCTCAATCTTGGGCTTCGTACAAGACACCATAAAAGCACTTTCTTGTTGAGTCAACCCTTTTCAGCCTCAATCTTGGGCTTTGTACAAGACACCATAAAAGCACTCTCTTGTTGAGTCAATCTCTTTCAGCCTCAATCTTGGGCTTCGTACAAGACGCATATAAAATCTCTCTTGTTGAGTCACCTCTTTTCAGCCTCAATCTTGGGCTTTGTACAAGACACCATATAAATTTCCCTAAGCAGAGTCAATCCACTTTCCAGCCTCAATCTTGGGCTTTATACAAAATAAATCATACTCTCCAACAGAGTCAATCTCCTTTCAGCCTTAATCTTGGGCTTTGTACAAGACATCTAAAATATCCTCAACTGAGTCAGTCAAATTTCATTTTAGCCGCAAATTTGGGCTTTGTACAAGATAGATAAAACCTCTCACCAGTAGAGTCAGTTTCCCCTTTTAGCCTCAATCTTGGACTTTGTACAAGACACATACAGATATTCCCTAGTGGAATCAAAAGTTCCTTTTAGACTCAATCTTGGGCTTTGTACAAGACAGACAAGATGTTTCCCCGGAAAAAGTCAACCTTTAGCCTCCTCTTAGGCTTTGTATAATGATATCCCCAAAAGAGTCAACTCTCTTTTAGCCTCAATCTTGGGCTTTGTACGAGACAGATAAACACTCTCTTGTTGAGTCAGTCTTTTCTAGCCTCCTCTTAGGCTTTGTATAAGGACTTCCCCAGTGGAGTCAATCAATCTCTTAGCTTCAACCTTGGGCTTTGATCAAGGCACCTACAAAAAACCAAAATCCCCTCAGAGGAAATCAAAAACTCTCTGTAGGAAGACATTTCTCTGTATTATCACTCTTCAAAACAGAAAATCAAATCAAACCTAATCCCAGATAACTGCTATAAGTGGCACACTTGTTGATTCAAAAATCCAAGTTGTAGTCCATCTCTTATCCTGGTAAAACTCCTTTTTCATCTAATTGTTGTAAGTGGCAAGCCTCTGGATTATTTACATCCACGCCACTGTCCCTCTCTTAGCATGAAAAACTCCTAAGGAAAAATGGCATTGTTGGATTCACATATCCTAGTTAAAGTAATTCTCCTTTATAATCAGTCACCCACCAACTGTGATAAACAGACAAGATGTCTCCCTTTAGAGATGACAAATTCTCTCTCAGTCAAACCTTTTAGCTTCAATCTTGGGCTTTGAACAAGACACAAATACTCCATTTAGCTTCAATCTTGGGCTTTGAACAAGACACCAAAACATCTCTTTCCTCCCATAGAATAGGAGGAACTACGATTGCTCTAATTTCCCTGTTTATCGTTAACGAGAATACGTAGGCAGAAGATTGTGAAATCTTAGCGAGCATACCAATCAAAAACTCTAGGTCCAGTACCTTCACACATTCATCAAAAACATCGGCATGCCCGACATCAACAAAAACTCTCTCTCTCTCAAACACTCCCAAAGGAGAAACGTTCCCAACCCACGACAAACAAACACCGGTAAGTAGAAAACAGTGTAGAAATTGCTAACAACCTGTGGATAACCACATATAGGATGGGTAATTGAAAACTCCCCATTGTATAACCTGGCCCCGAACTCCCCGAATCTCTTTAAGCATTTGTTCAGTTAAACATTTGCGTGCAAGGTTAGTTTTAGATAGCTTCCCTTTCCTTTCCAGCTTAATAGGATAAATAAGAAATCAGAAAGTAACACCCAACTCCGACCATTGCGGTGAGGAGAAACCCATGGCGATAAGGTGGTCGCGTCACCGACAAAAATTGCACGCTACATTATGATCTCGGAATTCAACTTTTTTCTCTTTTTCTTCTTTTCTTTTTCTTTTCTTTTTGAATATCAAAAATCCGATCCGTTGGGCTAAATGGTCTGGTTATGGCCACCTAACTTAGAGGGAAACGAATCTTTTCATTCACTTTTATATAAAATAGCTTAATTCAGATATTTTTTAGATCACCACATATTTGCATCGGTTCATTACTTAGTGTGTGCCTTAGGATGGTGCTGACCGCTTAAACAAAGTACTCAAGAGACTACTACATAAACTCAGAAATTAAGGTCTCGACATAATGGTTATTTAGATCGGTGTCGCATACTTAGGGAGTCTAGGGTGCTAAGACGGTACCGACGATATCAAGACTTTCCCAAGTCTAAATAACATAGCCTATAAGTGAAAAGTGTTATAATATTGAATCGGATGAAAAAAAAAATTCGTTGGGGTCAATTTTTATCAGTATTAGAGGAATTATCTAACAAAAGAAAAATAACATACAATAGGACTCGATTGGCGCATAAAAGACTCAACACAGGACCCTCTGGTCAAAAGGTAATGCAGCGAGGAGTTCGGTCTCGTCGACCTCCTAGAGGGTATTCTCGGGGAAAGATTAGTGTTGCCACTTTGCCACCTCCACTGGAAGCTTTTTAGCGGGGAAAATTCTCGGATCGTGCCCGCGGCCGAGTCAAAAGCCATTATGGGTGCCAACAAGGCGGGCAAGAGGAAAGATGTGTGTGAGGATATGGAGGCCATGATGAGGGTCTTTGAGACGGCCCTGGTGCTCAATGATGAAACCAGCCCCTCCTCTGAGCTAAATAAGTCGCGAGACGAAAATGTGCTCCTGGCGGAGGAAAGGGACAAAGCGGAGACTGACCTTCTCGACTATCGATCGAAGTTCGAGTCCCAGGTGCTCCTCCTCAAAGACATGAACGCGTTGCAGGAACGATTGAGGAAGACCGAGGAGGAGAGGGACCAACTTCGGGCTAAGGTCGTCAATCTGGAGTCCGCTGCCCGCCCTGTCGAGGATGAAAGCGCTGAAGAGAAGCTCTTGGCTACCCAGGGCGATTTAGTGTCTTAGATTAGGTTACTCGAGTAGGATTTCTCGGGCACCCTTGAGCTGGGTTTCAACATGGCTGTGGAGAAGCTTCAAATTGTCAACCTTGGGGTCCAGCTCGTCACCGATGGGGTCAGTGCCTTTCACCAGGTGGTCGACGGCCAAATAGTTGCCCCCTGGGTCTGACAGTGGAGCTCACCAGAGCAACAGAGAGCCCCGTCCTGAGGAGGAAACCATTGTTTAGTTTCTTTTAGCTATTTGGCATGCATGCCACATTTTGATTATAGTTTTGTTCGGCCTGCGTGCCATGATTTTGTAATCTGACTTTGCCTGACCTGCGTGCCATGGGTTTTGTAATGTTTGGACAACGGGCTTTGCCCACCTTAATGCATAGTTTCTTTTGTTTAATATGTTGTCATTTTGTGTGTGTTGTTGTATGTCGAGTATTTTTAGTTCCTCGTGGATATGCAATATTGTGTTGTTTATTTGTATGAAGTAATCGGGGCCTTTGCTCGACGTGATTGTTCCTCGACAATGCAGAGAACTGGTCGAGCGATCGGAGTTGGATTTTGACCTTCGATGAAGCTAAGAGCTCGATCGAGGTCTTAGCTTCAGGGAGTGAACTTCCCATCGGGAGTTAGGCATTCTGCCTAATTGGTACAATAATGGTGGATCTCGGTTGAGGCGTCCCCATCGGATCAAGAGTTCGCTCGCACACACAAGAGTGGGCTCTTGTCTTCTTATCTCGAGTTTAGGAGTCACGCTTGTACCTTAGCGTGCTCCTGTGGTCGGGATGCTCTTCGTTGTGGTCGAACCATGTGCATCTCGGGTACTGTTTAACTGTAGTATTGTTTAAGCTTCTCAGCGTTCCATGGTCGAGAAAGTTCCTCCCCGTGCAAGTTTTTGAGGTAGTAGGCTCCGGTTCCCGTACTTGCGGGGACGCGATAGGGGCTCTCCCAGTTCACGGCGAGTTTACCACCGTGCAAATCTTTCTAGTTTCTTCGTAGCACTAGGCTGCGTACCTGGAATTTGTGTTTGATGACTTTGTTGTCATGTCGTAAAGTTATCTTCTGCTTGAGCGAGGCTTCACGGAGGGATGCCTCTGACCGGATCTCTTCGACTAGGTCGAGCTCCTCCCTTAGGGCCTCATCGTTTGTCTCCTCGTCGGGGAGGGACTCGGTCCTCTTAGAGGGGTCCCTTGTTTCTATCAGAATCATTGTCTCGGTTCCGTAGGTCAGTCGGAATAGGGTCTCCCTGGTGGTCGAGTATGGGGTCGTTCTGTAGGCCCAGAGCACGTTGTGTAGCTCCTCGACCCACCTCTTCTTGGCTTCTCACAGTCTCTGTTTTAGGCCTCACTGGAAAGGTAGAAGTCCTCTAGTATGGATATGCACAATGCGACTTGTAGCCCATTATCGCCGGAGGACGGGGTCGCTTCCTCGACTCTCTTCGTCTCCCGGGCCTCCTGTCGGGGGGCTTCACTCCTCCTGGTGTACTGCTTCCGATGCCCCTCCTTAATTAGGATCTCGATGTCATCCTTGAAGTGGATGCAATCCTCCGTGACGTGTTCGAGACTCCTGTGGAACCAGAAGTACTTGGACTTGTTAACGTTGGGCTTATGGGGTGTCAGTTTCGGGAAGCGGACACTGCCTCGTTGGAACTCCGAGTTAATGCACTCGGCTAGGATGCGTTCGCGGGGAGCTGTGAGTAGCGTATACTCGATTAAGCAGCCTGCTGGGCCCTCTTGCTCTCGGGAGTCGCGGTGTAACACCCTTTTCTACCCCATAAAATATCGCAGCGGAATACACATAAAATCATAATAAATCTGAATTCACCTCAAAGGGTGCACATTTCCCAATAAATTCAAAATAAAACATTTACTCCGTAAACAACGGGTTTTCCTCAAAATAACTCAAAATGCCTTCAAAGGGCAGCAGAACCACCATAACCACAAAAATCCCACAAAAGGGTTTATTAAAATACATCGTAATCATCAAATAATCAAATAAATAACAGCCAAATAAAATTCAACATGGTTCGACTCAACGACCCAACCCGATGTTACACTATCAGAGCAAAGACCCTCTAAGTCGACAAAAAGCAAATAACTTCAAAAAAAGTCCTCAAAAGCATCCACAGCTAATCCTGATCCCCTGCATGTTACCCACGTGGAGGCAACATTCAAACAGACAGGGTGAGTAATACAATTCATTATAATCAATATAAAATAAGATATGCATAAAAATGGCGTCATCATCATATACAACATCATCAAAGTCATCACAAGGGAAACATCAAAACACGTCATCATAAATCACAACAAATGCCACATAAATGCAATCCACAACAGGACTCATGCATGTGGTACCAATCGTCATAATCGATGGACACTTAGGCCATCACCCTCCAAAGATCCCCGTCAAATAGGATCGATTCTACACAAGAACCGGAGCACGTCATAATCCACTTCACATCCACACAATGGGATGAAAGCCACAAATAGACCGAAGTCTAACATCATACTCACTGGACCGAAGTTCTAACATCGTCACAAAAATGCTATGAATGCATGATACACCACGTGAATAATCATCATCGTCAAAACATCATTATGTGCATCATCATTCACCAAAATGTCATGTTAATCAAGTCATCATATATTCATCAAAACATCACAAATCATCATCATCAATAACATCATAGTAAATCATCAAAAATATCACAGCACCAAAACCTCAGAACATCACAACATCATAAACAAATTTCACAAACAGCAGCAGTTCGATGCTGAGTTCGCTGTGCGAACACACTCGTTGGGACGTTCGCTTTGCGAACCTCCAGCGAATCCTATAATCCTAAATAACCCCTCATTCTGCCTCTACTATCCACTTTATTCGCTGTACGAATCCCTTCGATGGGACATTCGTTGTGCGAACCCATGACACCACATCTCAGAAATCATCAGAGCTATCGCGCATTCGCTGCGCTACTCGCTTTGCGAATCCAGGCGAACATTCGCCTTGCGAGTGTTTCGTTCGCTTTGCGAACTAGCGATTGCAGGGAATCGCTGCTACGCATCAGCAGCATAACAGACCCATAATACCTTACGAATTCAACCTCGGTTCGCCTAAAAACGTCCCTACAACATTCCTAAGGCGTTATAACCACCAAGGACACAAAACCTACAACTATTAGGTCGATTAATTTCACTATTCTAACTCAAAAATAGCTAAACCTTCATAAATTCTCAAGATTCCCATAAACCTCATTCTCATACAAGATCCCACATATCATCAAAGAAGGTTTTGTCTCGAAGTCTTATTTTCACCCGAATCAATTCACCCCTTAATAATCCATCATCGATCCTCAGAAATACCTCTAAATCATCAATAACTCATAAACCCTTCAAAAACCCAAAAATCCACATTCAACACATCACGTTCTATATTGAAAACAATGAAAGGAAATACTCCCCATATCTTAAATTACCGATTCAGAACTTTCTCTACTGATCCTTTGGAAACCTTCACGAATCCTCGCCTTTTCTGTTTTCCTCAGAGCTCTCCCTTCTTTCCTTCTTTTCACGTTCTGACCAACAAATGAAACCTAATCTCAAAATCCTCTTTTGTTAAACCTTTGGGCTTCTAAAAATGGTCTTCCCAATAATACCCTCACTAATCCTCCTCAAAAGTCCGTCTTACCCTTAATTACTCTAATATTATTTAAATTAATAATAATACTAATATATTCATATTATATACTATTAATCAATTAAAGTAACCAAAACTCCACCAAAACACCGACATCGACACCAACCACCAAAATTCACCAAAAATTCACAAATATTATATTTAAATAAATTAAATAAATATTCTAATAAATTTGGGGTGTTACAACTCTCCCCCACTTAAAGAATTTTCTCCCTCGAAAATTACCTCAAAGAAATAGAGTCGGATACGACTCCCTCATCTGATCTTCGCGTTCCCAAGTCCAACTTTCTCCAGCTGGTCCTCCCCACAACACCTTCACCAAAGTTATGTCCTTACCCCACAGTTGTTTCATCTCTCGATCGTCAATCCGCACAGGTACAACTTCCATTGTCAAGTTATCCCTCACTTGTACATCATCCATCTGAATCACATGCGACGGATCCGGAATGTACTTCCTCAACTGAGACACATGGAACACATCATGCAAATTCGTAAGTGACGGCGGTAAAGCAATTCGATTGGCTACCTCTCCTATCCTCTGCGATATTTGGTATGGACCAACAAAACGTGGAGTGAGCTTCCTAGACTTCAAAGCTGGACCCACACCAGTCACTGGTGTCACCCTCAAAAACACGTGATCTCCCTCTTGGAATTTAAGTGTCTTCCTCCTCTTATCATGGTAGCTCTTCTGACGACTCTGCGACGCTCGCATCCTTTCTTGGATCATCTTAATCTTTTTGGTCGTTTCGTGCACAATCTTAGGTCCGAGTACAACACTCTCACCTGACTCATACCAACACAAAGGAGTCCTACACCTCCTCCCATACAAATCTTCATAGGGTGTCATTCCAATACTAGCATGAAAACTGTTATTATACGTGAACTCAATCAACGACAAATGGCTATCCCAAGATCCCCCATGATCTAACACACAAGCTCTCAGCAAATCCTCTAGAGATTGGATAGTCCTTTCTGTCTGACCGTTCGTCTGCGGATGGTAGGCAGAACTCATCCTCAACTTAGTACCCAACGCATCTTGCAAACTCTTCCAGAACCTCGATGTAAATCTCGGATCTCTATCCAACACAATACTCGAAGGTATCCCATGCAACTTCATAATCTCCCCAATGTACACCTCAGCTAACTTCTGCATAGAATGATTAATCTTCATTGGTAAGAAATGAGCCGATTTAGTTAATCTATCCACAATCACCCAAATGGAATCATTTCCCTTAGCAGTCTTCGGCAATCCCACCACAAAATCCATGGAAATACTATCCCACTTCCATTCTGGAATTCTCAATGGTTGCATCATACCTAAAGGCTTCTGATGCTCAATCTTCGACTTCTGACAAGTCAAACATGCATAAACAAACTCCGCAACATCCTTCTTTATACCTAGCCACCAAAACAACTTTTTCAAATCATGGTACATCTTCGTAGCACCGGGATGAATACTCAACCTACTTCGGTGTCCTTCTTCAAGTATACTCTTCTTAATATCTGGGACATTTGGAACACACACCCTATCTCTGAACATCATCACACCATTCTCGTCAATTCGGAATTCTCCTCTGTTACCTTGGTTGATCAAAGTCAACTGGTCCACTAACTTCAAGGCAGATTATTGTCCCACTCTGATCTCTTCTAGAATGCCACTGGTCAACTTCAACATCCCCAACTTCACACTGTCAGGAGTCTCTTCACATACCAAACTCAAATCTCTGAATTGCTCAATTAATTCCAACTCTTTCACCATAAGCATCGACATATGCAATGACTTTCTTCTCAATGCATCAGCCACTATGTTTCCTTTGCCCGGATGATAACTCAAGTCAAAATCGAAATCCTTCAACAGCTCTAACCACCTTCTCTGCCTCATATTCAATTCTTTCTAATCAAATAGGTACTTCAGACTTTTATGATCACTGAACACTTCAAACTTAGAGCCAAACAAATAATGTCTCCAAATTTTTAGCATAAACACCACAACGGCCAATTCCAAGTCACGTGTAGGATAATTCCTCTCATGAACTCGCAATTGTCCCGAAGCATAGGCTACAACTTGTCCTTTCTGCATCAATACTCCACCAAGACCCATCTTCGACGCATCACAATACACCACAAAAGATTCGCTCTGATTAGGCAAAATCAACACTGGAGCGGTCGTCAACTTCTTCTTCAATTCCACAAAACTCTCTTCACAAGCTACATCCTACACAAACGAATGATGTAACACCCTTTTCTACCCCCAAATAATGTCTCAGCAGAAACAACTCATATATCAGAGTAAGGCATAAAAATTCCCTCAAAGAGTGCACATTTTTCATTTAATTCAAAATAAATACGATTGCCCTATAAACAAAGGGTCTTCCTCAAATCAAATCAAAAGCTTTCACATGGCTGCGGAACTCAAAACTTTCAATTAAAAAGGTTTTCAACAAACGCCATAATAATCCAAATAAAACCATATCATCAAATAACGACAAAATAAGGAAACAACATAGTTCAACTCAAAGGACCCCAACCCGATGTTACACTATCAGAGCAAGACCCTCTAAATCGACCAAAAGCAAATAAACTTCAAGGTCCTCGAAAGCATCCAAAGCTAAACCTGATCACCTGCACGTTACCCACGTGGAGGCAACATTCAAACAGACAGGGTGAGTAATCACAATTCAATATAAATCATATAAAGAAAAGACATTAACAGGGCAACAATTGCTTTCATCAAATACTACAGCGACTCACCCTAACATCATATAAAACATCACATCAACAATATCACTCATATGCAATCATCCAATGCCACCAAGAATGAAATACAACGTCATAGAAATGCATGTGGTACCAAATCGTCATAATAATGGACACTAGGCCATCAACCCTCCACAAGGGAGCACGTCATAAAATACCTCAGTCCGCACAATGGGATTGAAGCCACCACTGGACCGAAGTCCTAACATCATCACTGGACTGGAGTCCTAACATCGTCACTGGACCGAAGTCCTAACATCATCAATAGACCGAAGTCTAAATGCTATGAATGCATGATGCACAACATCATAATCATCATCATCAACAAAAGTCATTACGTGCATCATCATTCATCAAACTCACATATTCGTCATATCATTAAATACGTCACCAAAACATCATTAATCTTCATTTTGCAATCGTCAATATAACTCATGGTAATTCACATCAAAATAGTCATGTATCATCGTCATAAAATCATCAACACATCTCATAGTAGTTCACATCATCAATTGTCCATCAAAACATAACATATACGCAGCTCATAACGTCAAGATACATCATGGTAATTCATATCATCAATTAATCATCAAACATCATCTATACACAGCTCATAACGTCAATATACATCATGGTAATTCATATCATCAATTAGTCATCAATTTAACATCATAATGTGCATCATCATTCATCCACAAAAGTCATCACTTATATCATCATTCATCAAAACCTCATGTTAATCATATCATCATGTACATCGTCAAACCATCATGATTCATCATCGTCAAATCATTAATATACGCATCAAGATAGTCATGTAAAATCATCAATATACTCATGGTACTTCACATCGTCATTTTATCATCAAACATCACACATAAACATCTAATAATCATCAATACCATATTATCATCATCTAATCACGAGACATCACATGTATGGACATCTCACAATACATCAATCATATCAGGTCATCATTTTCATCACTAAATAATCATCACATAACACGTCAACACATAGCAGCAATTTACAGTAACATTACATCATTAATATAATATAAAACAGATATTTTTCATGGATTTTAAATCAATAAAATAATATTTTTCAGTCCCAGGTCGCGCTAAGTGCGCCCCTCTTGCGTTAAGCGCGTTACTCACTGCCTCGAAGAGGCGAAATTTCTTCAGACCGTGCTAAGCGCGCTAGGCCGCGCTAAGCGGGCTCTGCGATTTCTGTAGAAAACCCTGCGATAACAACACTCCTCCATTTGCGATCCTGCACCCCTAAACTAGTTTTTAACTCAAATTTTTCACAGATTATTTACTATAACCTATAACTATCACATATACATCAATAACAACAATCATCACATAGAAAATCATCAAAATCCATCATCCCTAACCTCCAATTCCTAGGTTTTCCCCAAAAACCCCAATTACCCACTAACACCTAATCTTTATATCAAAATATTGCAAGGTGATACTCCCTATACCTTAGAATATTGTCTCCTTCGACCTCTCTTGAAGTTTCGCCGAAATTCTTCTATACCCTAGCCTCTTTCTCACTTGTTATTCGGAGCGCCTTTGCCTCTTCTTCAAAAATAATACGAATAATGAGTTCCTTTCACTATTCTCTGTTAAAATACCCCTAAATGTGCTCTTCCCATCATACCCTCACTTATTCTCCTCAAATGTCCACTTTACCCTTACTTCCTCTAATTTTATTTAAAATAAATAATAATACAAATATATTCATATTATATACTATTATTTAATTAAAATAACCAAAACTTCACAAAAATCACCGACATCGACACGAAACACCAAAAGTCACAGAAATACACGAATATAATATTTAAATAAATTAAATAAATATTCTACGAAATTTGGGGCGTTACAACTCTCCCCCATTTAAAGAATTTTCGCCCTCGAAAATTACCTCAAGGAAACAGAGTCGGGTACGACTCCCTCATCTGATCTTCACGTTCCCAAGTCCAACTTTCGCCAGCTAGTCCACCCCACAACACCTTTACCAAAGTTATGCCTTTACCCCGCAGTTGCTTCGTCTCTCGACCATCAACACGCACCGGTAACGCTTCCACAGTTAGATTATCCCTTACTTGTACATCATCCATCTGAATCACATGCGACGGATCCGGAATGTACTTCCTTAATTGAGACACATGGAACACGTCATGCAAATTCACAAGTGACAGCGGTAAAGCAATTCGATAGGCTACCTCTCATATCATCTGTGATATCTGATATGGACCAACAAAATGTGGAGTGAGCTTCCTAGACTTCAAAGCTCGACCCACACCAGTCACTGGCGTTACTCTCAAAAACACGTGGTCTCCCTCTTGGAATTCAAGTGCTTTCCTCCTCTTATCATGGTAGCTCTTCTGAAGACTCTGTGAAGCTTTCATCCTCTCTTGGATCTTATTAATCTTCTCAGTTGTCTCTTGCACAATTTCAGGTCCCAGTATAGCACTCTCGCCTGATTCATACCAACACAACGGAGTCCTACACCTTCTCCCATACAAAGCTTCATAGGGCGCCATTCCAATACTAGCATGAAAACTATTATTGTACGTGAACTCAATCAACGACAAATGGCTATCCCATGATCCTCCATGATCCAACACACAAGCCCTCAGCAAATCCTCTAAAGATTGAATCGTCCTTTCTGTCTGACCGTCCATTTGCGGATGGTAGGCAGAACTCATCCTCAACTTAGTACCCAAGGCATCTTGCAAACTCTTCCAGAACCTCGATGTAAATCTCGGATCTCTATCCGACACAATACTCGAAGGTACCCAATGTAACTTCACAATTTCATCGATGTACAACTCCGCTAACTTCTGCATGGAATGATTAATCTTCATCGGTAAGAAATGAGCCGACTTAGTTAATCTATCCACAATCACCCAAATTGAATCATTTCCCTTAGTAGTCTTCAGCAATCCCAACACAAAATCCATGGAAATACTATCCCATTTCCATTCTGGAATCCTCAATAGTTGCATCATACCTAAAGGCTTCTGATGCTCAACTTTCGACTTCTGACAAGTCAAACACGCATAACTAAACTCCGCAACATCCTTCTTCATACCTGGCCACCAAAACAACTTTTTCAAATCTTGGTACATCTTCGTAGCACCGGGATGAATGCTCAACCTACTTCGATGTCCTTCTTCAAGAATGCTCTTCTTAATATCTGGGACATCTGGAACACACCCTATCTCTGAACATCATTACGCCATTCTCGTCAATCCAAAAGTCACCTCTGTTACCTTGGTTAATCAAAGTCAATTGGTCAACCAACTTTAAATCAGATTGTTGTCCCGCTCTGATTTCTTCCAGAATACCACTAGTCAACTTCAACATTCCCAACTTCACACTGTCAGGAGTCGCTTCACACACCAAACTCAAATCTCTGAATTGCTCAATTAACTCCAACTCCTTCACCATAAGCATCGACATATGCAATGACTTTCTGCTCAACGCATCGGCCACTACATTTGCTTTGCCCAGATGATAACTCAAATCAAAATCAAAATCCTTCAACAACTCTAACCACCTCCTCTGCCTCATATTCAATTCCTTCTGATCAAATAAGTACTTCAGACTCTTATGATCACTGAACACTTCAAATTTAGAGCCAAACAGATAATGTCTCCAAATTTTCAACACAAACACCACCGCGGCCAATTCCAAGTCATGTGTAGGATAATTCCTCTCATGAACTCGCAATCGTCTTGAAGCATAGGCAATAACTTGTTCATTCTGCATCAATACTCCACCAAGACCCATCTTCGACGCATCACAATACACCACAAAAGATTCGCTCGGATTAGGCAAAATCAACACTGGAGTAGTCGTCAACTTCTTCTTTAATTCCACAAAACTCTCTTCATAAGCTACATCCCACACAAAAGCTTGACCCTTTCGAGTCAACTGAGTCAAAGGTAATGCCAACTTAGAAAAGCCTTCAATAAACTTGCGGTAATAACCCGTTAATCCCAGAAAACTCCGTATCTCAGTAGCAGACTTTAGAGTCTAACACTATAACACGGCATCAATCTTAGAATGATCAACAACAATCCCGCCACTTGAAATCACATGGCCAAGGAAACTCACTTCCTTCAACCAGAACTCACACTTCGACAGCTTTGTATACAACTTCTTCTCTTTCAACACTTGCAACACAGTCCTCAATTGCTCGGCATGTTCTTCTTTGGATCTAGAATATACCAAGATGTCATCAATAAACACCACCACAAACTTATCCAAATACTCATGGAAAAATCCGATTCATATACTCCATGAACACATCAGGTGCATTAGATACACCAAACGGCATCACGGTGTATTCATAGTGTCCATACCTCGTCTTGAAAGCCGTCTTCGGAATATCATCAGGCTTAACTCGGATCTGATGATAACCCGACCTCAAATCAATCTTGCTGAACACATAGGAACTTACTAGCTGATCCATCAAATCATCGATTCTCGGAAGCGGATACTTATTCCTTATCGTCACTTTATTCAACTGCCTTTAATCAACACACAACCACATGCTACCTTCTTTCTTCTTCACTAGCAGTACAAGAGCACCCCCCTCCCCAAGGGAGCCACTCGGTCGAACAACCTCTTCTCAAGCAATTCTCATAGCTATTCCTTCAATTCACTTATTTAGAAACATACATTATGTACGCAAACACCGACCTCGAGCTTGCATCGAGTACCAGGTCGATAGCAAGTTACACTCCACACTAGCGTGGTAAATCATTGATATATCATGGGAACACCTCCAAATAGTCACACACCAATGCATCCCTTATGCCTTCCAATAATCCAACATCATAACACCTTTGCACCATCTTTCATATACTTACCCACTTACTTCACAGAACCACAACTCTTCACCTTCGTCAAAATTAGATTCAGGTGATCGTCAGGAATTACACACCACCGGCATATCACTAGTCGCCACACTGTTCTCTATCCTTCAAAAAGCAGACATCAACCATACCTGGTCGTTCTCTTCAAGATATTCCCATTTGACCGAAAGGCAAGAAACTCTATATCGCCTCATCTTCAAGCCTAATAGTCTGCATTGACTCATCAAAATTATCCGTAAGCACTCGGCTTAATCCCAACAATTCACCGCGCACACTACTCAAGCTCGCATGACACGTCTATCCCATCCGCATGATCCCGTCTATTATTGTTGGTTGCAGAATAGGGCAAGCAAACAAAAAGATTTGGAAGTATTTTTCTGGGAATTATCGTGTCCATAGAGATCGGTGCTACTGAACTGCCGTTCTACAATTTAATTGTTAATGAGTTTGGGTTTAAATGGTTTAAATTAAATGCGGAAAAGTAAATATGAACATAAAAAGAGTACATTCTTTGAAGAGAAGAAACTTATCAAGCATGAATATACACTACTCAGAAAAAACGTAAACCTATCGATCGGTCGCATTCAACATACAATACTCATCAAAATCATCACGTATCGCTCACAACAGTGTCCATCTCTGGCACACTGAGCTGAGAGAGCAACCGTATCACTCTTGTCGTCACTCTTGCGCACGATGCCTCGAAACACGGAAGACATTAAGTTCCGACACCATAAAGATTATTATCTAAATCTATCTCTAGCATCTAGACAATAGATATCCATCCTTAATCAAGATTCGTGATGTTTATCTCTAACACAACACAAATCCAAACATAAATGCAAAAAGATCAAGGAAGACATCGATAATGATTTGTAAAGCATATATATTATACAACCATGATCAATACATGTACATAGGTTTAGAGTAACAATACAAACATAACCCAACAAATAGATAAATACATAGAGAAGAAATGGAGAAAAACCAAACATTTCATGAGTTGTCGGCTCCGATTGATGAATGATTCGACTCCGGATCATCCTAATGCATGCTCCAATGTGTTTTCTAGCCTAATTCTACTAAAAAAATGCTATTGGATGGATTTGGAACCAAAAATATCGAAACCCATCCCTAAAAATTGTGTTTTTGGGCCTTTAATGGAGTTTCTGTCCGCCCAGTTTCGCCCGGCGAAATTTGGGGCGCCTGGAGGCGAAAGGCGGTTTATTTTTGCAAGTTCCAGTGCTGTGACACTGCTACGCCTTCTGAGTTTCGCCCGGCAGAATTTTGGCTTCGCCCGGCGCTTTTGAAGTTTCGCCCGACGGAATTTTTGCCCGGCGCAGCAGGGGCGAATCACACCAGAAAATTCTGCACTGTTTTATTCGTAACTTTTGAACCGTAACTCCGTTTGACGCACGGTTTGAAGCGCTGGAAAGCTTATTCAATGCTCTATACAACAATGGCAAAATCCCATTTCTGGAACACCTGAAAAAATAAATGAAAATCAATTAAACTCAATGATATTTACACGATACGCAATATATACACTAAAACGTAAAGTAAACGTAATTACGAACAAAGCGGGGTTTATTCAACCAATTTTAACACAAAGTAACGATAAGTGCAACAAAACTTATATACAAAAATAGATACAATTTGCACTTATCAAACTCTCCCCAACTTACCTAATTGTTTGTCCACAAACAAGAATCAAACAAACTTGAAAATGCACAAGCAACATCCAAAGAACGATGAATCAACAGGTTTTGAAAAATGGAAACGAATGTATGGTTCAAACGAAAACAGTACACACAAAAAGTAAATACTTACCACTAAACTACGACGACAACGTAATCACGAAACAGACGCAAAATACAAAAATCATGCCAAACATTCTCAAACAACACAAGTTCCAAAGTGAATCACACCTAGCAAAAATAATCATCGGTAGATGAAAAACACACAATAAGGTACTTTACACTCACACAACACTCATGCAAACAAAAGACTAAATTATGCATACATCCACAAATTCACATTGAAAATACAAAAGCAAGAATCACAAGGACTTTCAAGGTTGTAACGTGGTCGGGTAAACAAACAAGGGGCAATTTCTAAAGGTAATTGAAACAAAAACTTGCCTAAACCTAAGGGAGTGATCAACTCACAAAAGTTCAAACACCAAACTCCAATCAACTTCTTCTTTCATCCCAAGTGTTACACAAAACACAATAATTATTTAGCACAATTATTTGATACTCTTTTTGTTTCCTTTTTCAAGGATTTTCTGTTTCTTTCTTTTTCACATTTTTTTCTTTTCTTTTCTTTGTCGTATTTTTCTCTTTTTTCTTTTCTTTTTCTTTTCTCATAGAAACTAACCACATAAGTACACAATCATTATCTCCCCAACTTGAATTCAACCACATCATCATGTGAATACTCCCTACTTTCTAAGGCAAGGAAAAAATCCATACAACAACACAAAGTTGAGGTCCAAGAAAAAACAAAATCCAATCAAAAATAAGTGAACTAAATACTCATAGACAAGCATTAAGTTCAAATAAAACATGGATCAAAAAGCTCAAAGGGGTTACGAAAGATCACACACTAACAAGGTGAATTGACTATTTGGCTAGGGTGGTTGTGCTCAAAATGAAACAAATGCCTTGATCCTTTTCATGCATTCATATAAACAACACAAACAACAGATTCAACATAATAAAATCCAGTTAGAACAAGAATGTTGAAACTCCGAGCATATATGAACAATGGAAGGCTTCCTCACAAAAAGGTTGGGAACTAAAGTGATTCACAACAAGAACAAGTATACAAAAGAATGAATGGCATGAAAGTTTGTAAAAAGCCTAAGTATCATGAATATGCTAAAGTCAAGAAAGCGATAAATACATACCTCAGACGTGTATAAAACTTAACAAAATCACTACCATACATCCACAAGTTGAAACGAACCAACTTGGAAAATCACCAAAGCATCCTCAAATAAGTCAATCAAAATTTGCGAGCAAACAACAACCAAAAACATTAGAAATGAAAAACAATAAAAACATGCTTGTTTTACGTCGTAAGCTCGACGCCTTTACGGTGCTTAATTAGAAACTTCCTTTCTTCATGCCGTGGTGATGTCTCGCCGCGCAACCAAAAGCAAGCGTCCTAACCAAACACTTGAACAAACGTTAAAATATACAAGTATCATAATAAACAAGTGAAAATATACAAAATGTACGATATCTACAAAACTCAAAAACAACGAAACTATCGCAATGCAAGAACAATAAAAACCAATCCCCGGCAACGGCGCCACTTTGTTGGAAGCGGAATAGGGCAAGCAAACAAAAAGATTTGGAAGTATTTTTCCGGGAATTATCGTGTCCACAGAGATTGGTGCTACTGAACTGCCGTTCGACAATTTAATTGTTAATGAGTTTAGGTTTAAATGGTTTGAATTGAATGCGGAAAAGTAAATATGAACATAAAAAGAGTACATTCTTTGAAGAGAAGAAACCTATCAAGCATGAATATACACTACTCAGAACAAACGTAAACCTATCGATCGGTCGCATTCAACATACAATACTCATCAAAATCATCACGTATCGCTCACAACAGTGTCCATCTCTGGCACACTGAGCTGAGAGAGCAACCGTATCACTCTCGTCGTCACTCTCGCGCACGATGCCTCGAAACACAGAAGACATTAAGTTCCGACACCATAAAGATTATTATCTAAATCTATCTCTAGCATCTAGACAATAGATATCCATCCTTAATCAAGATTCGTGATGTTTATCTCTAACACAACACAAATCCAAACATAAATGCAAAAAGATCAAGGAAGACATCGATAATGATTTGTAAAGCATATATATTATACAACCATGATCAATACATGTACATAGGTTTAGAGTAACAATACAAACATAACCCAACAAATAGAGAAATACATAGAGAAGAAATGGAGAAAAACCAAACATTTCATGAGTTGTCGGCTCCGATTGATGAAGGATTCGACTCCGAATCATCCTAATGCATGCTCCAATGTGTTTTCTAGCCTAATTCTACTCAAAAAATGCTATTGGATGGATTTGGAACCAAAAATATCGAAACCCATCCCTAAAAATTGTGTTTTGGGGCCTTTAATGGAGTTTCTGTCCGCCCAGTTTCGCCCGGCAGAATTTGGGGCGCCCGGAGGCGAAAGGCGGTTTATTTTTGCAAGTTCCAGTGTTGTGACACTGCTGCGCCTTCTGAGTTTCGCCCGGCGGAATTTTGGCTTCGCCCGGCGCTTTTGAAGTTTCGCCCGGCGGAATTTTCGCCTGGCGTAGCAGGGGCGAATCACACCAGAAAATTCTGCACTGTTTTATTCGTAACTTTTGAACCGTAACTCCGTTTGATGCACGATTTGAAGCGCTGGAAAGCTTATTCAATGCTCTATACAACAATGGCAAAATCCCATTGCTGGAACACCTGCAAAAATAAATGAAAATCAATTAAACTCAATGATATTTACATGATACGCAATATATACACTAAAACGTAAAGTAAACGTAATTACGAACAAAGCCGGGTTTATTCAACCAATTTTAACACAAAGTAACGATAAGTGCAACAAAACTTATATACAAAAATAGCTACAATTTTCACTTATCAATTATCAACAAGAGATTAAGGGTGATCAGTTCCTCAATTTGTCAATAACAGCCGATATCATGAGGTGGTACAAACTATCTCCACTAACTATCGCAGCGTCCAACACCACACTTCGCCAACGCTCCACACTCGAAGCACCTTGGAGAAGCACCATCTTCTTCCCCACTTGTTTCATTCCCAACCTGCAAAAATGGAAAACAAAACAAGCATCAACAGTGTTTTTACGCACATGTCGCACACTAGGGAAACAAACAACATTAGACAACCTGGCCGGACGGACCGACCTGCTCTGATACCACTAATGTAACACCCTTTTCTACCCCCAAATAATTTCGCAGCAGAAACAACTCATATATCAGAGTAAGGCATAAAAATTCCCTCAAAGGGTGCACATTTCTCGTTTAATTCAAAATAAATATGATTGCCCTATAAACAAAGGGTCTTTCTCAAATCAAATCAAAAGCCTTTACATGGCAGCGGAACTCAAAACTTTCAATTAAAAAGGTTTTCAACAAACGCCATAATAATCCAAATAAAACCACATCATCAAATAACGACAAAATAAGGAAACAACATAGTTCGACTCAAAGGACCCCAACCCGATGTTACACTACCAGAGCAAGACCCTCTAAATCGACCAAAAGCATATAAACTTCAAGGTCCTCGAAAGCATCCAAAGCTAAACCTGATCACCTGCACGTTACCCACGTGGAAGCAACATTCAAACAGGCAGGGTGAGCAATCACAATTCAATATAAATCATATAAAGAAAAGACATTAACAGGGCAACAGTTACTTTCATCTAATACTACAACGACTCACCCTAACATCATATAAAACATCACATCACCAATATCACTCATATGCAATCATGCAATGCCACCAAGAATGAAATGCAACGTCATAGAAATGCATGTGGTACAAAATCATCATAATAATGGACACTAGGCCATCAACCCTCCACAAGGGAGCACGTCATAAAATACTTCAATCCGCACAATGGGATTGAATCCACCACTGGACCGAAGTCCTAACATCATCACTGGACCGAAGTCCTAACATCGTCACTGGACCGAAGTCCTAACATCATCAATAGACCGAAGTCTAAATGCTATGAATGCATGATGCACAACGTCATAATCATCATCATCAACAAAAGTCATTACGTGCATCATCATTCATCAAACTCACATATTCGTCATATCATTAAATACGTCACCAAAACATCATTAGTCTTCAATTCGCAATCATCAATATAACTCATAGTAATTCACATCAAAATAGTCATGTATCATCGTCATAAAATCATCAACACATCTCATAGTAGTTCACGTCATCAATTGTCCATCAAAACATAACATATATGCAGCTCATAGCGTCAAGATACATCATGGTAATTCATATCATCAATAAATCATCAAACATCATCTATACACAGCTCATAACGTCAATATACATCATGGTAATTCATATCATCAATTAGTCATCAATTAAACATCATAATGTGCATCATCATTCATCCACAAAAGTCATCACTTATATCATCATTCATCAAAACCTCATGTTAATCATATCATCATGTACATCGTCAAACCATCATGATTCATCATCGTCAAATCATCAATATACGCATCAAGATAGTCATGTAAAATCATCAATATACTCATGGTACTTCACATCGTCATTTATCATCAAACATCACAGATAAACATCTAATAATCATCAATAACATCATATCATCATCTAATCACGAGACATCACATGTATGGACATCTCACAATACATCAATCATATCAGGTCATCATTTTCATCACTAAATAATCATCACATAACACGTCAACACATAGCAGCAATTTACAGCAACATCACAACATTAATATAATATAAAACAGATATTTTTCATGAATTTTAAATCAATAAAATAATATTTTTCAGTCCCAGGTTGTGTTAAGTGCGCCCCTCATGCGCTAAGCGCGCTACTCACTGCCTCGAAGAGGCGAAATTTCTTCAGATCGCGGTAAGCGCGCTAGGCCGCGCTAAGCGGGCTCTGCGATTTCTGCAGAAAACCCTACAATAACAGCACTCCTCCATTTACGATCCTGCACCCCTAAACTAGTTTTTAACTCAGATTTTTCACAGATTATGTTACTATAACCTATAAGTATCACATATACATCAATAACAACAATCATCACATAGCAAATCATCAAAATCCATCATCCCTAACCTCCAATTCCTAGGTTTTCCCCAAAAACCCCAATTACCCACTAACACCTAATCTTTATATCAAAATATTACAAGGTGATACTCCCCATACCTTAGAATATTGTCTCCTTCAACCTCTCTTGAAGTTTCGCCGGAATTCTTCTATGCCCTAGCCTCCTTCTCACTTGTTCTTCAGAGCACCTTTGCCTCTTCCTCAAAAATAATACGAATAATGAATTTCTTTCACTATTCTCTCTTAAAATACCCCTAAATGTTCTCTTCCCATCATACCCTCACTTATTCTCCTCAAATGTCCACTTTACCCTTACTTCCTCTAATTTTATTTAAAATAAATAATAATACAAATATATTCATTTTATATACTATTATTTAATTAAAATAACCAAAACTTCACAAAAATCACCGACATCGACACGAAACACCAAAATTCACAGAAATCCACGAATATAATATTTAAATAAATTAAATAAATATTCTACGAAATTTGGGGCGTTACAATTTACCCTTTTGAGTCAACTGAGTCAAAGGTAATGCCAACTTAGAAAAGCCCTCGATAAACTTGCGGTAATAACCCGCCAATCCCAGAAAACTTTGTATCTCAGTAGCAGACTTTGGAGTCTCCCACTGTAACACAACATCAATCTTAGAAGGATCTACAGCAATTCCACCACTCGAAATCACGTGGCCAAGGAAACTCACCTCCTTCAACCAGAATTCACACTTTGACAGCTTTGCATACAACTTCTTCTCTTTCAACACTTGCAACACGGTTCTCAAATGCTCGGCATGCTCTTCTTCAGACTTAGAATATATCAGGATATCATCAATGAAAACCACCAAAAACTAATCCAAATACTCATGAAAAATCCAATTCATATACTCCATGAACACACCAGGTGCATTGGACACACCAAACGGCATCACAGTGTATTCATAGTGACCATACCTCGTTCTGAAAGCTGTCTTCAGAATGTCATCAGGCTTAACACGAATCTGATGATAACCAGACCTCAAATCAATCTTACTAAACACACAAGCACCTACTAACTGATCCATCAAGTCGTTGATTCTCGAAAGTGGATATTTATTCTTGATAGTCACTTTATTCAACTGCCGATAATCAACACACAACCTCATACTTCCGTCCTTCTTCTTCACTAACAGCACAGGAGCACCCCACGGAGAAACACTTGGTCGAACAAACCTCTTCTCAAGCAATTCTTCCAACTGTTTCTTCAATTCACTTAACTCAGAAGCTGACATCCGATAAGGAGCCATCGACACTGGACTCGTACCTGGTATTAAGTCCACCGCAAACTCCACTTCACGTTCTGGAGGCAAATCACTGATGTCATCTGGAAATACATCTGGAAATTCACAGACAACGGGAAACTCCACACCCGCAGCTTCACGATCAATCTGCAATGATGCAAACATTGCAAACACCAGGGCTTCGTCTTCCACCAGTTCCTCCACTTGCTTAGTGTTGTACCCCAAATTTTACCCCTTAGATGTCATAACATTTTGCATTGACATTTAGATTCAATCATCTATGCATTGTTAACTAACCATTTCTTTTTGCAAGTTTGTTTCTTCTGTGAAAAGCCAGGACTTATACCAAGAGGAGGGCAAAGTCTCCTAAGCCAAGTTCTCATCTGATTCAAAGAAAGAAAGACAATTAAAGCCCCCAAATGCAACCATGTGAGCTCACCTACATCCTAGAGGTCTTACTCAACAAGAATTCAAGTGTGACTAGCTTTCATCACAAGTAACTTGAGCCACAAGTTCACCCTGCCTCCAGTTAGGGTTTTGTTAAGACAAGTTAATCATAGCCTTTGATTTTGATCAAGATTTGTTCTCAAAACCTAGGACTTGACTCTATGAGATACTAGACATCCCTAAGGACCATCTATGAGCTTTAGATGTGATGGAAGAAACAAAATCATCAGAGATTATCCCAATGCATTCACAGTTGAAATTAGGGTTTTCACTGAGGCCCTAATCCTTAAGATTTTGATCCAAAATGAAGCATCCAAGTCCTCAATCCATCATGACATGTCTCATTAATGAGTTAAGGTATGAGAAATCAAGTTTTAATAAGTTTCTTGTAAAGGAAGCAAGGTTTGGTTCATGAAACTTTTCAAATATGGAAATTTCACTACTTGTGCCAAAATTGAAACAGTCATAACTTTCAAACCACACATCCAAATGCAGTGACTCAAAGCTCAAATGGAAGATCTTTCCATGATCTTCAAAACATATTAGAGGACCCTCTTCCAAAAAATTCTTGGTTTTTGAGTTACAAGACTTGGAAGATAAATCACCCTTAAGGACTTAGTGAAATTTCAGCTTTTTCACCCTTATTTGCACACAACTTCAACTCAAATTTTCATACAGTTCCAAGCCTCAAATCAAATATCCTTGAACATGAAAGTTGTAGAGGGAATTGAGGGCTTTCCAAAAATTACAAGAACTCCTCCATCCATTGAGTGAGCTGAGAGATTCGAATTATTGAAGTTTGAGGTCCATTTCTTGAATTTCAAGTTATCAACTTGTGCATAATGGTGCACTACTCTTTTAATCACCCAAAACCTTCACTCTTATGATGTTTAAGTGCAAGATTACCACATTCAAACCTCTGCCACGATTTGTACCAAGATGAGACATTAAAATATTGAGGTATTATGCAAGATGGTGCAACTTGACATGAAAGAGAAACTTTTTTCCAACACAAAAGCATGGCAGCCACCTTCCTCCTTGAAACTTGGGGCCTAAACCAATCCAATCAGTCCACAATGCTACAGATCCTATGGCTAGGGTCCTTGAAGACTTTGCTTCAACCAAACCAGCTCACACGAGTGATAACTTTCCAAAAGGGCAAAGTTGGCAAGTTATGGATTCTGACCATACCTTGAACCCTTAACTTTTCCTATAAATAGAGACTCCCTCTACATTCCAAAAGAAACCAGAATCACCATAAAACCAAGGTTGATCCTCTCTCCATTCTCTCATCTCCATCTTCTTGTAAACTTGCAAAAACACCTCAAACAGCCATGTCCTTCGTGCATTCTCTCCCAAACTCTGCAAACCTTCTCTAAGCATCACATAGAGAAGCTTCACACCCTCAAACCCCAACTGAAACACCCCTACCATCATCTGCCATTTTTGGACTTCAAATTGCAAGAGGTATCGGGTTCCATATTTCCAGGAGTTTCCAATCAGTTCATGCACTCTGATCATCTCTCATGGCATCAACAAGCATAAAGGGAAAGAAATTTCACCTTTGCAACCACTCTTGAAGAGGCCTTGGACCTACTCAAGAGGTAATCCTTCAAGACTTTGAAACTCATAGGCATGTTATGATGTGGTTTGTTCTTTGATGCTGGCATGTATATGTTGTTGTATTTAAGTTATGTGAACCATTACATCATTGTTATAACCTGTGTATTTGAAGCCTTAAATCTATGAACCTTATTGTTGTTGCACTGGTTTTGGCATTTATATGAGTTGTGTGTGTAATCTTAGGGCAAACAAATGTCATATTTAAACTCCTTGATCTTTTCTGGTCAGTTTGTTGTGAGAAATGATGGAGAAATAAGTTGGAATGGGCTGGGAAAGAGAGAGGTGTGCCATGCGTTTTTCTTTCTTTTCCACGAAGAGTTTCCAGGTTTTGTTTCACGTAGCATGGGGGAGGTGGTGTGTTGGCAGGGAGGGATAGGTTGAGTCCATGTTTTTGTCGCGTAGTGACTTAAACATTAGTGACCGATTGATCGTTATTGTTAGTATGTGTTCATGTAACGTTTTATGTGAGTTTTATATCTGATTATTTTCATGGCATATATATTTATGGGGTGGGCTTATACAACGGATGTATAGCCACCCCAGTGGTAAGAGACTTGCGCTGAAACCAAAGGGACTGGGGTTCGAATCCCCCTCGCCCCAGTTCCCTTTTGGCTTTTTTTTTTCCTTTTTCTGTTTTCCACTCTTTTGGGCCAGAATTGCTCCCAACACCCCTTGTTTCTGGCCCATGCGCACAGCCAACATAACCTCAGCTCATTTTTCTTTTGCTGATGCACCCCCCTTTTTATTTCTTTTCAAATATTTTTTTTTATTTTCATTTTCAATTATGTTTTTTTAAAAATAGTTGTTATTGATTAAAAATTCCAAAAATATTCATGTTGACATTTCAAGGTTTAATTTAATTTTCTAATATTTATATTTTCATTTTTATTTAATTTTAGTAATTATTTCTTATTTTCTAAATTTAGAAGTAGTCTAAAACTTAATTTTTGAACCTATTTTGAAAAAAAGCCTTTTCTCCCTAGCTTCTTGAACTAATTTTCCAAGGTGTCCTAGGACACATTAGAGGGATATTTGAGGACCAATTTGTGACCTTGAATGAAGTCCTTTTCCTAGGCTTATGGCTCAATATTCACCCTCGATTCTTAAACTCAAAACCTTTGTCTTTCACCTTGAAATTCCAAGAGAACTATCTTTGCCTCACTTGTATGACACTTCACCCACATTCTTAAATGTTATAACTTGAAGTAGACCTTGCTTTTGGTCTTGCCTTGGTTTGTTTACTTTGATTTCTCTTGATGTTATTCATGCTTAATTGTTGTACATTCCCTTGAGTTCATACACTCATTTTTATTCATAAATCTCAATCCCTTTGTAACATCCTTACTCATAGAAGTTTGTTATCTCCCTATTCCAAAGGAAAGTCTCTCTATTGACCGCAAGGTCATAGATAGCTCATTACCCTTTTAACCTAACCTTAGGTTTGGAGTCGCCGCACTCCACGTAGGCGTCTTGCTGTCAGACACTACTTCCCCGTGAACACTTCATTCCCTTTTAACTTAACCTTCCAAAGAGATAGCCATTAATCTCTTATAACTCCTAAACCTTTCTTTTACCTCCACGAGAGATAGCCATTAATCTCTTCTCCTTCACGACGGAAGAACCCTTCACAATCCTTTCATAAGAGATATCCATTAATCTCTTCTCCTAAACAATCAATCCTCACAAGCTTTGCTTTCAAGCTTTTCACCCTACGTTCCCTTGGAACCTTGACCACAGTCAAGAGTTCCTCACCCCCATTGAGGGGAACTACAGACACTCTGATTTCTCAAGTTCACCTTGAGAATACGTAGGCATAGGATTGTGAGATCCTAGCGAGATACCTTTTTCTTTTTCCACCTTGTTCCTTTACATCCAATGCCTTCTTGGATTCCACCTTTTCTTTTTTCTACCTTTCTATTTTCTACCCCTTAGTGAGGGGAACTACGAATGCTCTGATTCCATTCTCGTCAGGATACGTAGGCACGAGATGCGATGTCTTGGCGAGCATACTTAGTGTATATACCCCTAGGTCTTTACCTTAGCACATTTCCCTTAGCAAGCAAACATTAACATAACACAAACAAACAAGAGGTTCCCATAGAGTACTATGGATACTTAGGGTGCTAATACATTCCCTTTATATAACCAACCCCCGAACCTAGATTCTCTTTTTAGGGTTTTCGTTCTTTACCCTTTCCCTTGGATAAATCAAAGCTCGGTGGTGAACTTCATGTTTTGTGATTCAAGTTAATTAATAGCTTGATATTCGATTCTCACCGCAACAGAAAATGGCGACTCCACTGGAGACCATTCCTTTAAGAGGGTTAAACCTATCTTGTTTGTATTTGTGTTATTTATATGTTTGCTTGCTTGTATACTTGTATATTCATATATGTATATATACATGTCTGTGTTTGGGTTTTTCTGTATGCAGGATGGTTACTTTGAGTAGTGAGGATAAGTCCTATACCCAGACTTGAGCGTACACTTATGATAGGACGATGGTATATTCAAGGAGACTTTGAGGGAGTCGATTCCCGAAAAAGTTGACTTGAGACACCATCACTCAGTTGAGGCCCTCTTGAGAGTCTAGTCATGTTGAACGAGTTTATTCATGAAAACGTGTTAATCTCGACATAGGTGCCATCGATACTGAGAACCGTAGTTACCTTTAACCCCACTTGGCCTTTTAGGACGTAGTGCGGTGACCATGAGGGAGTCTATTTCTGAAATGGTTGTCACGCGATACTACACTCAGACGAGATTCTCTTGAGAATATTATTGACTACCGAGTCATTCGGGAAATCGATAATATCCGAAAGATGGGTTGCCGACTCTGGGAACTTCTTAGAACCCTGTTTTACAGATACAATAACCCTAGTACACACCCTGTGGTTGGTTCTTTACCCAGACTCCATGCTGTGATCTCGAACCCTTGATCCTGTTGCAAGTGTTTTGCTTCCTGTTCGCATCGCATTGCATATCATTTACATCTTTGCATGTTTCATTGCATATGTCTGTTTGTCCAGTGGCTCATTTCCAGTGGTCTCTGTCTTCTAGTGTCACCTGTGAGTCATCAAGCTGATTCCTCGACACAAGTATCGGACTAGAGCTAACTACCAACGCAAGATGTCAGAGCAAGAGGCACACAATGCTGAAGTCCGAATGGAAATCAATGACCTTAAGTCGGGCGTGACTAAACTCACTGATATGCTTCAAGTTTTGATTGCTAGAGGAGAGCAACCCCAAAGGACTGTCATCAAGGAAGTTTCAAGTGCTGATCATCCACCGGTTCAAGTGCCACCATCAACTTGGCCCGAGTTTGGTTTGCCACACAACTATTCTCCGCCGATTGTATCTACTGCTATGCCTGTATTTCAAGCTCCTGTTTTCGCCGAGCCCAGGCCTGTGGTCCATGCTATTCCGTAGACTGTTCAAGCTTCCTTTGAGAATCCCTTCTTTGAGTACAATGCTGCCAGTGCTCAGGGTGAAGAGCCTGAGGACTTTGTTGAACCTAAAGTTGTCTGTGAGCAGTTTCAGACTTTATACAGAAGACTCAAAGCCGTTGAGGGTAATGACTTCTTTAATGTGTATGCAGACAACATGTGCTTAGTGTCTGATCTTGTTATACCTGCTAAGTTCAAAACTCCAGAATTTGTGAAGTATAAGGAGCACTCTTACCCAAGGGCCCATTTGGTTATGTATCTTCGCAAGATGGCTGCTTATACCAAAAATCAGAAGCTGCTTATCCACTGTTTTTAGGATAGCTTGAGTGGAGCATCACTCAAATGGTATATGGGTCTCGAGCAAAACTCCATCCACTGCTTCCAAGATCTTGTAAATGCCTTCATGAAGCAATATAAGTATAACCTTGACATGGCTCCTGATCGTTGTGACGCCCCCAAACTATACCCCCAATTAACATGCAATTAAAGCACTTAAAGAAAATTCGAAATTTCGTCAGAGTACATTTGAATTCGCGGCATAGAAAGGGAGGAATCACATCAACTGTAACCAAACATACACATAACATGCAACACCTGCCCATAATGATATGCAACTGTGGGGTAGCAATCAACAGAGGAAACTTAGTTCCTTACACCCACTTTTCAGAAATTAGAATTAAAGCGGAAAATCTAAAATCTGAACAACATATATACATATATACATATAAACAGTTTGTCATACATCAGGTAGCATATGTACAACCAAAATATATCATCAGATGTACAAAATAATCGCAAACGGCCACCCTAGCTACCCGGAGTCACATATCAGAGCCGACCGACCAAAATAATGAAGACGCAACGCTTCACAAAAAGGAATACCTCCAGCAGCTCTAATCTGCAACGCCTCATAGAGCGTTATAAAACAGCAGAAGGGTGAGAAAAACAACCATAATATAATTGAATAAAATTATATATATAAACACAAAAATGTACAAGTAACACATTCTCACCACAACCACATATAACATAATGCCGCACAATCCTCAAGCATCGAATACCATTACACATACACATATACCATACAATCATCAATCACATTCACAAATTCACACACAATTGATTCATGATTTCTGCAATGCACATAGACCGACACAACGACTCTATGCACATGCCATGCGGTACCGACTTCCATTGTCTCATGTCTCATCATCAGTTCACTCAGGAACTATTGGAACCATCGCTCATTACTGAGAATCTCAAGTAACTCCCCGTCGGGCCTACGATGTTCACCCGTCGCTTTAGGTCCTCAGGCATCGCCTCATATTTTCGAGGCACACGACGTTAAGGATTGCTTTAAGTCTCCAAAGGAGCTCACAATCGTCTATAACCACCGCTTTAGGTCCTCAGGCATCGCCTCATATTTTCGAGGCACACGATGTTATAGCATATTCCCCTCGGGAATCAAACCGTCACTCAGGACGTTCAACAATGCACACTATGATGCTTGGCATACAATGACTCATGACATTCACATTGCATCCATACACGCATTCATAATCATGCACATTTATCAAATACCACACTTAGCATTTTCTTGCCTTTCGGCCACAAAGCATCATCACAACAGCACATAAGTCATCTCACGTACAAAACAACAACACACGGCATAATACACGTCAATTCCACACCATTAAAATGACAAAAATTGATAACCGACACTATTCACATTTCCCAACATAATTTAATCGGCTAACAATTCTCAAAACATCATAATCATAAAGTACAACTCGATACCTTTCCAACGACACCAAGAATTCAAAAATCGGATAATCGGAACCAAAGTTACGAACGAAAACGAAAAATGATATTTTGAAAAGTCACATTTTGCAAAAGCTCTGTCCATACGCGTACCATCATGAGCCATACGCGTATGAGCAGAGACTCATTTTCCCAAAGTTCACGTGTAAAAACCCATACGCGTAATGCCCTCTCTCGTACGCGTATTGCCCTGAAATGCTACGCGTATCATACGCAAATGGGCAGATGGCCGAGAAAACAAGCAGCCCATACGCGTATTGCCCTCATGGCTCGCCCACCATACGCGTAACGCCAAGGTTCATACGCGTATGAACATGCCCCATACGCGTATGACCTGGAAAAACCAGAAAAATTCCTGCATAATTTGTTCCACGATTTTCCACCCAAAAACCTCCAATTCATCATCCAAATCTCAGAAAAACAGCAAATGGAAGTGTAATAATACCTATCAAACATGTATAGACAATCTAAACACATTCAACACAAGTTCTAACACATTTAAATCAATTTCTAATCAATTATACCAAATATGGGTTTTACTCATTTTCTTCCAATTCAATCCAAAACAACAACAAACACACATACATAATCGTATACAATCATACAATAATCGAGTTTCGCACCCTTACCCGAGTAATCGATTCCTAGAAATTGTTCTTGATGATTTTTCCACTCTTTCCCCAATTTTCTCTCTTCTCCTCTTTTCTTCTCTTTTTCCTTCTTTCTTCTTTCTTTCTCTCTATTTTTCTTTCTTTCCCTTTTCTATTCTATTTTCTTTCTTACTAACTTAACAATTATCTATGAAATGTCCAAAATACCCCCACACTCAAATATCTCGCAAATGTTCCCAAAACGCGATAAAATATAATCACGACGAAAAATAACATATTTTCACATAAAAGTTGAAAATAAAATAAAATAATAATAAAATAATCCAAAAAGACTCAATAAAATAAAATTGGCAAAACGGGGCGTTACAATTCTCCCCCACTTAGAAATTTTCGTCCTCGAAAATATTACCTGATACAAACAACTCTGGATACGACTCCCGCATCCTACTCTCCAACTCCCACGTCAAATTTCCCTCAGCAGCGCCTCCCCACGCCACTTTCACAAGTGCAATCTCTTTGCCCCTCAACCGCTTCACCTCACGATCCAAAATCCTAACTGGTAAAGTCTCGATCGTAAGGTTATCTCTTACCTCAACCTCGTCCATTGGAATAACATGTGAAGGGTCCGGAACATACTTCCGAAGCTGTGAAACATGAAACACATCATGCAAATTCGACAGATTCGGCGGCAACGCCACACAATACGCCACAGCACCAACTCTCGCAGATATCTGGTAAGGACCAATAAATCGAGAAGTAAGCTTCTTAGATTTCAAAGCACGACCAACGCCCGTTACCGGCGTAACTCTCAGAAATACGTGATCACCCTCTTGAAACTCAAGATCCTTCCGTCTCCGATCATGATAACTCTTTTGTGTATCCTGAGAAGCCTTCATTTTCTCACGAATAAACTTTACCTTTTCCGTCGTTTGTTGCACCAAATTCGGTCCAACCACCGAACTTTCACCTGTTTCGTGCCAACACAACGGCGTTCGACATCTTCGTCCATATAAGGCCTCAAAAGGTGCCATTCCAATACTAGAATGGAAACTGTTATTATACGTGAACTCAATCAAAGCAAGATAACCATCCCACGCACCACCTTGTTCCAAAACACACGCTCTCAATAAATCCTCCAACGACTGAATCGTTCTTTCGGTCTGACCATCAGTCTGCGGATGATAAGCCGAACTCAACCTCAATCTAGAACCCAAAGCCTTCTGTAAACTTTCCCAAAATCTCGATGTAAACCTAGGATCTCGATCCGAAACAATACTCAATGGAATCCCATGCAATTTCACAACCACACTGATATAGATCTCAGCTAACCGTTCCAAAGAAAAACTGATGTCAATCGGAATAAAATGCGCCGATTTAGTCAGCCTGTCCACAATCACCCAAATAGCATTATGCCCACGCTGAGTGTTCGGTAATCCCGTCACAAAATCCATCGAAATGCTATCCCATTTCCACTCAGGAATATCCAACGGTCGCAACAAACCACTAGGCCTCAAATGTTCCACTTTCGATTTCTGACAAGTCAAACATGCATACACAAACTGAGCCACATCTCTTTTCAAACCAGACCACCGGAAAATCTTCTTCAAATCTTGGTACATCTTATTCGCACCCGGATGAATACTTAAATTACTCCGGTGTCCTTCCTCCAAAATCATTCTTTTCAACTCCGCATCATCAGGAATACAAATACGACCACGGAATCTCAAAACACCAAAATTATCCACCTTGAAATCCACATTCTCATTCCTCATCAAATCAACGAATTTCAAATCCAGCTTTTGTTTCTCACTAACCGACATCAAAAATTCATTCGTAACTTTCAACATTCCAAGCCTCACACTAACCGATGTCACTTCACATACCAAACTCAAATCTCTAAACGATTCCAAAAGTTCCAACTCTTTCACCATCAATGCGGACATATGCAACGATTTCCGGCTCAATGCATCGGCTACCACATTAGCTTTACCAGGATGGTAATTCAAGCCAAAGTCGTAGTCTTTCAAGAATTCCAACCATCTCCGCTGCCTCATGTTCAACTCTTTCTGATCAAATAAATATTTCAAGCTTTTATGATCACTAAAGACTTCGAACCTTGCACCATAGAGATAGTGCCTCTAAATCTTCAACACAAAAACTACAGCCGCTAACTCAAGATCATGAGTAGGATAGTTTTTCTCATGAACTCTTAATTGCCTTGAAGCATAAGCTACAACTTTACCTTCCTGCATCAGAACACCACCCAAACCAATTAAAGAAGCATCGCAATACACAACAAATGGTTCATTAGGATTAGGTAAAATCAGAATAGGAGCTGTCGTCAATCTTCTCTTCAGCTCACAAAAACTCTCTTCACATTGAATATCCCAAATGAATGCTTTGCCCTTACAAGTCAACTGCGTCAAAGGAAGAGCTAGCTTAGAAAACCCTTCAATGAACCTCCGGTAATAACCAGCCAAACCCAAAAAGCTTCGAATCTCAGTAACGGATCTAGGAGCCTCCCATTGTAGAACTGATTCTACTTTAGATGGATCCACAGCAATACCATTACCTGAAATTACGTGCCCAAGAAAACTCACCTCAGACAACCAGAATTCACACTTGGACAATTTGGCAAAAAGCTTCTTTTCCTTCAAAACCTGCAAAACAACACGCAAATGCTCTGCATGTTCCTCACGAGACTTAGAATAGATTAAAATATCATCAATAAACACCACCACAAAACGGTCCAAATGCTCGTGGAAAATACGATTCATGTATTCCATGAACACACCAGGCGCATTAGAAACCCCGAACGGCATCACCGAATATTCATAATGACTGTAACATGTTCTAAAGGCCGTCTTCTGAATATCCTCTTCTTTCACTCTTATTTGATGATAACCCGATCTCAAATCAATCTTACTAAATACACAAGCACCAACCAACTGATCCATCAGATCATCAATCCTTGGAAGCGGATATTTGTTCTTAATCGTCACTTTGTTCAACTGGCGATAATCAATACATAATCGCATACTCCCATCTTTCTTTTTCACTAACAAAACTGGAGCACCCCAAGGAGAAACACTTGGCCTCACGAACCTCTTTTCCAACAACTCATTTAACTGCTTTTTCAACTCCACCAATTCAGATGCCGACATTCTATAAGGTGCCATAGAAACAGGTCTAGTACCAGGAACTAGATCTATCGAAAATTCCACCTCTCTCACCGGCGGTACATCTGAAATATCATCAGGAAACACCTCAGGAAAATCACACACAACAGGAAACACCTCCAATGAAACTTGACTATCCACAGTCAAAGATGCAAATAATCCAAACAACTGAGCTTCATCCGCCAAAAGTTTCTTCAACTCTTTGGTAGATAAGAAACTCGAGTCTTCGTCTTCCTCAAGAGAAGGAAACCTTACAAGCTTATGATAACAGTCAATGTGCACCCGATTAAATTGCAACCAGTTCATTCCCAACACCACATCTAAACTTTCCAACGGTAAACACACCAAATCCATCGCAAAGTCTTTACCATAAATGGTCAAAGGACAACTCAAACACACTAAAGAAGTAGTTACTGACCCCATCGCTGGAGTATCAATAACCATCTCACCATCCATCGAAGACAACCCAAGATTCAAATGTTCCGCGCACTCAGACAAAATAAACGAATGAGTCGCTCTAGTATCAATAATAGCAATTAAAGGCGTATTATTAATAAAGCAAGTACCTCTTATCAGACGATCAGCGCTTGAAGTCTGAGTTCCCGCCAATGAAAACACTTTCCCACTAGTTGGAGCTTTCTTCTGATTCGGACACTTCGAGCTAATGTGACCAGGTTCCCCACAGTTATAACACTTCACTACATTCTTCCTTTTACAATCAGCCAAAACATGTCCGATACCACCACAATTAGAACACTTATCCACTTTCTTCCTACATTCCATCTGGCGATGACCCAATTCACCACATTTAAAACACCTAGGAGCATTAGACATACCTCCTCCGCTTGACCTTCGATCAAAATTACCCCTTTGTTTACCTTTATCAGCCGGTGACACATACAGACCACCACGGAACTGTTGTTTCCCTTTTCTGTCACTTACACTTTTATAGTCAGCAGAACGAGCCTTACTATCTTCATCATAAATCCTACAGCATTCCACCAAATCAGCAAACCTTCGGATCCTCTGATAACCAATAGCCTGCTTTATCTCAGGACGCAAGCCACTTTCATACTTCACACACTTTGAAAATTCAGCTGTCGCTTCCACATAATGAGGATAAAACTGCACAAGTTCCACAAACTTAGCAGTATAGTCAATAACCGACATATTACCTTGTTTTAGTTCTAAAAACTCAATCTCCTTCTTTCCTCGGACATCCTCGGGAAAATACTTCCTTAGAAACTCTCGGCTAAACACCTCCCAAGTGATCTCTTCTTCCTCCTCCTCAGCTTCCAACATCTGACGAGTACTGACCCACCAGTCATCAGCCTCTTCGTGTAACATATGAGTGCCCAGCCTCACCTTAACATCAACGTCATCACAATCCATTACCCTGAAAATCCTCTCAATCTCTTTCAACCACAACTGCGCACCATCCGGATCATGTTTCCCTTTAAAGACCGGCGGCTTATTCTTTCTAAACTCATCATTTCCGGTAGCATTCGGTGCACCCTGCACAGCTCGTGCCATCGCTTCCATCGCCGCAGCCAAAGCAGCATCATTACGACCAGCCATATTCTGTTCGTCTAAACACAGAAACTATGGTTAAACAATAACTCGTCCAACACAACTCGCCCAATATGCCAGACACAACAGACACAACAGACACCACAAACACAACTGACACGGACGTGGCTCTGATACCACCTAATGTGATGCCCCCAAACTATACCCCCAATTAACATGCAATTAAAGCACTTAAAGAAAATTCGAAATTTCGTCAGAGTACATTTGAATTCGCGGCATAGAAAGGGAGGAATCACATCAACTGTAACCAAACATACACATAACATGCAACACCTGCCCATAATGATATGCAACTGTGGGGTAGCAATCAACAGAGGAAACTTAGTTCCTTACACCCACTTTTCAGAAATTAGAATTAAAGCGGAAAATCTAAAATCTGAACAACATATATACATATATACATATAAACAGTTTGTCATACATCAGGTAGCATATGTACAACCAAAATATATCATCAGATGTACAAAATAATCGCAAACGGCCACCCTAGCTACCCGGAGTCACATATCAGAGCCGACCGACCAAAATAATGAAGACGCAACGCTTCACAAAAAGGAATACCTCCAGCAGCTCTAATCTACAACGCCTCATAGAGCGTTATAAAACAGCAGAAGGGTGAGAAAAACAACCATAATATAATTGAATAAAATTATATATATAAACACAAAAATGTACAAGTAACACATTCTCACCACAACCACATATAACATAATGTCGCACAATCCTCAAGCATCGAATACCATTACACATACACATATACCATACAATCATCAATCACATTCACAAATTCACACACAATTAATTCATGATTTCTGCAATGCACATAGACCGACACAACGACTCTATGCACATGCCATGCGGTACCGACTTCCATTGTCTCATGTCTCATCATCAGTTCACTCAGGAACTATTGGAACCATCGCTCGTTACTGAGAATCTCAAGTAACTCCCCGTCAGGCCTACGATGTTCACCCGTCGCTTTAGGTCCTCAGGCATCGCCTCATATTTTCGAGGAACACGACGTTAAGGATTGCTTTAAGTCTCCAAAGGAGCTCACAATCGTCTATAACCACCGCTTTAGGTCCTCAGGCATCGCCTCATATTTTCGAGGCACACGATGTTATAGCATATTCCCCTCGGGAATCAAACCGTCACTCAGGACGTTCAACAATGCACACTATGATGCTTGGCATACAATGACTCATGACATTCACATTGC
The DNA here is from genome assembly GCA_022829125.1 of Lathyrus tuberosus. Lineage (NCBI taxonomy): Eukaryota > Viridiplantae > Streptophyta > Magnoliopsida > Fabales > Fabaceae > Lathyrus > Lathyrus tuberosus. The sequence continues at coordinate 318,213 of JALAZF010000414.1, read as the reverse complement.
ATCCATACACACATTCATAATCATGCATATTTATCAAATACCACACTTAGCATTTTCTTGCCTTTCGGCCACAAAGCATCATCACAACAGCACATAAGTCATCTCACGTACAAAACAACAACACACGGCATAATACACGTCAATTCCACACCATTAAAATGACAAAAATCGATAACCGACACTATTAACATTTCTCGACATAATTTAATCGGCTAACAATTCTCAAAACATCATAATCATAAAGTACAACTCGATACCTTTCCAACGACACCAAGAATTCAAAAATCGGATAATCGAAACCAAAGTTACGAACGAAAACGAAAAATGATATTTTGAAAAGTCACATTTTGCAAAAGCTCTGTCCATACGCGTACCATCATGAGCCATACGCGTATGAGCAGAGACTCATTTTCCCAAAGTTCACGTGTAAAAACCCATACGCGTAATGCCCTCTCTCGTACGCGTATTGCCCTGAAATGCTACGCGTATCATACGCAAATGGGCAAATGGCCGAGAAAACAAGCAGCCCATACGCGTATTGCCCTCATGGCTCGCCCACCATACGCGTAACGCCAAGGTTCATACGCGTATGAACATGCCCCATACGCGTATGACCTGGAAAAACCAGAAAAATTCCTGCATAATTTGTTCCACGATTTTCCACCCAAAAACCTCCAATTCATCATCCAAATCTCAGAAAAACAGCAAATGGAAGTGTAATAATACCTATCAAACATGTATAGACAATCTAAACACATTCAACACAAGTTCTAACACATTTAAATCAATTTCTAATCAATTATACCAAATATGGGTTTTACTCATTTTCTTCCAATTCAATCCAAAACAACAACAAACACACATACATAATCGTATACAATCATACAATAATCGAGTTTCGCACCCTTACCCGAGTAATCGATTCCTAGAAATTGTTCTTGATGATTTTTCCACTCTTTCCCCAATTTTCTCTCTTCTCCTCTTTTCTTCTCTTTTTCCTTCTTTCTTATTTCTTTCTCTCTATTTTTCTTTCTTTCCCTTTTCTATTCTATTTTCTTTCTTACTAACTTAACAATTATCTATGAAATGTCCAAAATACCCCCACACTCAAATATCTCGCAAATGTTCCCAAAACGCGATAAAATATAATCACGACGAAAAATAACATATTTTCACATAAAAGTCGAAAATAAAATAAAATAATAATAAAATAATCCAAAAAGACTCAATAAAATAAAATTGGCAAAACGGGGCGTTACAATCGCCGCCAACTGCAAAACATGACTCAACATGAGAAGGAATCTTTTAAGGAGTATGCTCAGCGCTGGAGAGAATTGGCTTCCCAAGTTGAACCTCCTTTGGCTGAGAAAGAATTGACTAGAATGTTCATGGATACTCTGTCCCCATTCTATTGGGAAAAGATGATTAGAAGTGTTACCTCCAACTTCACTGATTTGGTTACTATCGGTCAGAGACTCGAGGAAGGACTTAAGAAGGGAAAAGTATCCAATGTTGTTGAATCTTTCAATGGTGCGAAGAAATCCTACGGGAACTTCCAGAAGAAAAGAGAAGATCAGACTAACGTTGTAATGGTTGAAGTGAGAAGGCCTCGTCCCCAACCTCAGTATGTTATTCACCCCACTGGCCACTGTTGATGTTGTCACTCCTGTGGTTACTACTCCACGACCAGCTCAAGCTTCCCAACGTCCAACTACAGGACAAAACCAGTACCGTAATAGGAATCAATTTGATCCTATTCCCATGACATACACCGAGCTTTATCCTGGTTTGGTTCAACAAGGTCTGATTACTACACGGCCTTTGCCTCCTCCTCCAAATCCTCTTCCAACCGGCTATAGGGCTGATCTTCATTGTGAATACCATCAAGGTGGTGCAGGCCATAACTTGGAAGGTTGCTTTGCATTGAAGGCTAAAGTACAAGATCTAATGAGAAACAAAATCCTCTCCTTTAAGGACAATCCCAATGTTTAGAAAAACCCTCTTCCAGGGCATGCCAAGTAAAGCTTCAGTCGACTTCAGCTTAGCTACTTCTTAAAGACAGGACAGCTCATCCTTGTGTTTGATTAGTCACTAGGCCTTGTTTCTTGTTGTTTGCATATTCCCTATTTTGTAATGGCTGTTTGCTTTCAATCATGTTTGTACTTTCAAAATTAATGAAATGAGCATTGCAACTTTTGATTCAATTCATTTGTGTTTGCTATTTACATCTCTATGCTTTCTTTTGCCAAATACTTTATCTCTTTTCCACTTTCCTTTTGATTATGCAAAGATTGGAGGGAGAGTGATGAAAACATTATACCCATAATTGCCGTGGTATGCTTTCAAATAAACTTTGCCGACGATGTAAGGCATTGTTTCAATCCCCAACCACTGGAGAAATAAGGAAGATAACCCCTCGTCAACCTCTTTAAGCCTTGAAGTATTAAAACCCGTAAATTTAACCTGGGGCAGGGTAGTTCTCAGTTAACTTGATTGTGTATTCAAATGCTAGAGTTTCATGCAAGACGCCTTTCAACAAAAGGTTGCATTCACAAATTTTCCTTCGCACACAGCAAGCAGGTGTCAAAGATGTCTTTCAAATCAAAAGCCAATGATGGTTCACTGAAATCATTAAGACATGCATTCACAACCTTTCAACTCTTCCAAATTAAATGAATAAATGTTGTACAAGTTGTTCCCAAAGTGATAAATGAAGAAGGGTCATCAAGAAATACTTACTCAAAGAATGAGCCGAGTCCCTTTCGAGGCAAAAGCTAAGAAAGGTGTGAAGCTCATGACCGTACCTTATACAAATAGAAGTGTCATACCCCAAATTTTGACCACTAAGATTTCCCATTATTGTGCAAATCATTATCACAATATGGAGGAACCATCATGCTTCATCAGTCTCCCCAAAGATGGGTGAGCATCCACTACAATCAAAATTAGGGTTTCAAGCCCTCTCTGAGTGCTTAGACAAAGGATCAATCAAGGAATGACATGATCTTCAACTTGTCTAACCTCTCAAGCATCCACAAAGGATCAAAAGGACTCCCACTCCAAGGATTAAGCACAAGGATGCTCCCTTCTAGGTGGATCAGGCCTCAAGATAGACAGTGTCACCAAATTAGGGTTTTGGTCGACCAAGGCCTCCAGATGGAAATTTTTCATCTGGGAATGAGCCAATGATCCAAAACACAACCTAATGTACTCCATGGAACCTCATGGACCCATTCATCAAGTCAATTTTGCCTCAGGGGTTGCACTCATAAAAAATCAGGAATTAGGGTTCTTGACCTAATTCACCCCTAAGTTGACTTTTGGGACAAATCATGAACCAAGACCTCAAGAGAGGGTTTGAGGGTCTCTAATGAACTATATTGATCCATTTGGAACAATGGATTAATCCAAGAAGCTTGAGCAACAAGTCTCAATTTCATCTGCACAACAATTAGGGTTTTAAGGAAAAAGTCAACTGTAACTTTGACTTTTGACCAGGACATGCTCCCAAGCCCTATGGCATGCATCAATATACCCTATGACACCCATGGAACATGTCCATCAAGTTTGATTTAGGTTAAGGACATGATTTCCTGAAGAATTGCACAGTTTGGAATTCATCTGATAAAAAGTCAACTGTGCACAAAAGTCAACTTTGACTTTTTAAGATTTTTCACCAAAATGGTTTTTTAACCCTAAAATGATGTTAATGTATGATTTGAATCATCATTCATCAAGAAAAATCAAGAAAAGTTGGATAACTTGTAAAAGGGGTAACCATAAAAACTTAGAAAATTTTCTAAGTTAAAAATAAAGTGACAAGGGCACCAACTTTGAAGGATCATAACTCCTAAACCACAAAGCCATTTTTTTTCATCCAAAGATGGATTTGTATCCCTCATTACCCTCTACAAAAACTTCAACTAGACCTAAGTCCAATTCATTAAGGATTTGGAGTTATGGGATGATCAAAATGACTGAAAAGTGAAAATGTCACTTTTTCCAACACTTAGTGAAATTTTCACTAAGTCAGAATCTGCCTTCACTTTTTGCCAAATGTAGGGGGATTTTTCACTTGGATTCAAAAGAGATCAAAACCAAACATGTTCAAACAGTTGTTGTATCATGTAAGGGCTTTCCAAAATGGTCAAGAACATTACCAAATTCAACTTACACCATGAGATATGACATTGGCAAGTTGCCTTGCTGAAATCTGCCAAAGGCAAGGCAGAATTTGCAATTTTGCTCGATTTGCCAAAATCAGCCAAATTCAAATGCTCCTATCCACTTGGACACCTCAGAGGATTGAATCTAAAGGGGACAATCACTGAGCCAAGCCTCCAAAGTCCATGGAACAAGAAATAGCATGTTGAACCTAGAATGGCCAAAATAGGGACAAGACTCCATATTTGGATTGAAGCATTCAATGGAAGCATCAAGGTGGCATGGACTGAGCCATTCTCATCTGAAATCAGTCAAGACTTATCCAAGACCAAGGGAACCAAAGCTCTGTGCCCTAACCTCTAGTCAATGGCTAGAGGAGACTTGGATTTTCATTTGCCAACATTGGCCAAACCTACTTACCAACTGCCATTCACTATTCCTTGCAAAATAAACTTGCTCTACTATAAATAGAGCTCAATTGTGATCAGTTTGAGTACACCAAAGCCATCTAACAGATGCTTTCCTCAAAATCTCTTTCTATTGGCAAAAATGCCTTTCTTAGCAAGGTAGCTATCGGGTTTTGAGTTTGAGAGCTTTTCCGATCAAACCAATCACTCACACACCTCACATACATCATATAGAAGTGATCCAAACACTCACATAACATCTGGAACACAAATTTCACAAAATCACCAGCTGGTTGCTCAAACTTTCAATCAAGTTGCAGCTGAGGTACCACAAATCGTTCCAACCATTTTCAATCAAGTCCAGGCATTCAAACACATTCCATAGAGTGTAAAGAAGCTGTTCAGATCATCACCACTCATCTGTAACACCTCCAAATCAAAAATCACATTGCACTTGCTGTCACGGCTTAGAGGTAAGCATACACTTGGTCATCTCTCAATCTATGCATATTTCCTCGCACAATAATTTGGCCATATGTTCATAATCATGTATGGAATGTTTTCCCTCAATTAATTGCATTGTTTGAATCGTGTATCAAAAATCCTAGCCTTCATGCAGAAATTAGGGTTCTTGAGGTTTCTTCGTGATTTCATGTTTTATGTTTAATTTAAATGAAATTAAGTGTTATAAACATGATCGTGAGGTTGAGACGAGCATAATGATATGTGGATTACATGATATGATTAAGTATTCAGTGAGATTGGATGGAAAACGCAAATCAGCCAAACCCAGAACACGCGCGTGTTCTTCAGCTTGTTCTTGGCGCCTTTTTTCCAAATTCAAATATTTGAATTTTGTGATTTTGTTTAATTGATTCAAAAATTAATTTCTCTCTGAGTTTTAATGACTTTGAGTTGATTCTTTTTTTAATAATTCACAAAAATGTTAAAATATTTTATTTTCCCAAAAAATCCCAAAAATATTATTTATTTCATATAATTGATATTTTTGCAAAGAATTAATATTTTAATTGTTTTTGACATTTTAAATATTTTTTCCACATTGATTTTGCAACTTTTAATGCTTTCTAATTATTTTGTAGGTCAATACTTAAATTTTGAAGCATTAATCCAAGATCACAATTTGTTTTCCATATGTTAAACAATTTTGATCATTTTAATTGAATGTTTATTCAATTAAATACATTTTTGAAAACAAATTAGGGTTTTTGGATTAATTCAACCCTCATAAATCATTTTCAAAACACCTTGGGCCTCTAATAGAGTGTAAGACCCAATCCTTTTTTGACCAAATCATTTTTGGGCCTCAATGTATTGTATAAGTCCCGATACCGTAAAAAACAAACGGCGCGATCGTCGCCTTTCGAAAAATAACCCTGGGCCTCTCCTCGAGCTATAAGACCCATTCAAAACTTTTGGGCTTCTAATAGAGTGTAAGACCCAACCCCCTTTTAACCAAAACATTTTGGGCCTCACTTATTGTATAAGTCCCTTCGCGTTAAAAGAAAACCTCGGCGCGATCGCCATTTTTAAACGGAAAAATTATCTGGGCCTACCCTCGTGTTATAAGCCCCACTCTTTTTCTTTAAACTTTTTGGGCCTCTTGAGAGAGTGTAAGACCCATCCCTTTGTACAGAAAATCATTTTGGGCATGAGTCACTTGTATAAGTCCCTCTGTACAAATTCAAACAGTGTGCTCACTGATAAAACCCTGGGCCTCTCCTTGAGCTGTAAGCCCCAAATCTTTCTTTTTTAAAGCACTTTCTCCTTTGATTTTGAATATACTGTTGTTTTCAATCTTTCTTTGTTGAACAACTAACCAAACAGCATGGAAGCTCTACAACCGAGTAAGTGGTTATTGCTTTCATTTACCGCTTTCATATACATATAACTGTATTGTGGGGTTATTTCACTGTAAGTCTTCTTTCATAAACTCATATCAACTGTGTAATAATAGTATAGATATTTCAAGTTTCCTCGGCAACTACGTCTAGAACTAGGTGACGTCGTTTCGTTTATTCGTAGAAATAGACAACTAGATCCCCAATAGGATCACCAGATACGGTCTTCTCTTCGGCTGTCCTCATTAAGAATTGTCAAGAAACTCTATTCCCAGAGATGAATGTATTCTCCGTGAATGGCATCTTTGATTTTCTTCCAAATTCTCAAACTTTCCTGACTTGATCTATTCCTTGTGAATAGCTTGCCTTGAATTTCTCAGGGTTTGGGGACCCACGGGCTTCTTAAAAGCATCGGCCTCCTCTTGGGCATCGTACAAGGACCCACAGGCTTCCTAAAAGCAACCCCGCCTTCTCTTGGGCTTAGTACAAGGACCCTACGGCTTCTTAGAAGTATTCACAGCCTCCTCTTAGGCTTCGTATAATAATCTCTTCCCCCGGGAATGATAGCCTCCTCTTGGGCTTAGTACAAGGACCGATCGGCTTCTTAAAAGTTTCCAGCCTCCTCTTGGGCTTCGTACAAATTATCCCGACGACCTCCTAGAGGTATAGGAACAGAACTTAGTCATCTTCATAGAACAATCCTTTCATAGAGTCTACTACCGTTTCTCAAAGCATGGTATAAAAGAGGACACCCTAGACTTGGACAGTCTAATCCCCTTGAGTCTCAAAGACATTCTCAAGTGACCCCTTCGTTAAATAGGAAGGAAACCCGCAGACTCGGACAGTCTCAATACCTTTCGAATTTCCCACTTCCTTAAAGAACGGGAACAACCCTGATCCTTGAATCAAATCCATGAGTACAGTGTTGCTCATATAAGAACTGATTTTCTCTTTAAAATCAGTATACTGGACCTGTCACTCAACTGAAACAGTAACCATAGCCTCTCTCTCGGGCTTTGTACGAGACACATAAGAGACTCCCTCGTTGAGTCAATCACCCTTTCGCCTCCATCTTGGGCTTTATACGAGATACAAAAGGGTTCTTCTTGAGCCAAACGAATTTCCGCCTCCATCTCGGGCATTATACGAGATACCAAAAGACTCCATCGTCGAGTCAAAAACCTTTTAGCCTCTCTCTCGGGCTTTGTACGAGACACATATTAGCCTCCTCTTAGGCTTTGTATAAGAAAACCACTGGTTAATCCAATTAACCTTTTAGCATCGAAATTGTGCCTCGTTCACAATATACAAACATCAACAACTCCTTCCCTTTCATCTAATTGCTGTAAGCGGCAAGCCTCTGGATCATCTACATCCATGCCACTGTCCCTCTTTTAGCATGAGAAATTCCTAAGGAAAGATGGCATTACTCTACACAGAGTTAAAGTCTTCTCCTTCAGGTTAAAACTCCCCTATAAAGGAAATTATGGCATTGCCGGATTCACAAATCCCGGTTAAAGTAATTCTCCTTTATAAAACAGTCGTAACAGACAAACCCCTCTTTAGAGATGACAAATTCTCTCTAAAGTTGAGATCTTTTAGCTTCACATCTTGGGCTTTGAACAAGATACAAATCACCTTTCGCTTCACGTCTTGGGCTTTGAACAAGACACCAAAACACCCATTTCCTCCCATAGAATAGGAGCAACTACGAACGCTCTGATTTCCCTGTTTCGGTAAACGGGAATACGTAGGCACAAGATTGAAAGAAAAATCTTAGCGAGCACACTAAACAAAAAACCCAAATCCCATACTCTCACATCAAAAAGCATCAGTCCTAGCATCCTAATCCTTGTTCCCCGCCAGAAACCTTCTGTCTAGATAAAAAGAAAGAAACTGTATTGGCGAAAATACAAAATAACCAGTACAAAGGCCCCCCACATTGATAGCATCTGTAACCCAACAGACCGCTGTTTAAACTCATTATACAAAGCAGGGTTAATTGGAGACATCTATTTCCCTTCCTTCATCAGCTCACAATAGGATAAAAAATGAATCGACCTGTAGTTTAAGCTCAAACCGCAGAGAGCGACCAGCGCTTAAGAACCGCGTCCAAAATCGCTCGCTACAGAAAAATGGCGCCCACCGTGGGGCCAGTTCTTTCTTCCTTACAATTTAAACCTTGGTTAAGTCATTTTCATGGCGGTGGCCGCCAACAGAAAAATGGGGCCCACCGTGGGGCTCGTCTTTCTTTTTCCTTTTTCCTTCTCTTCACTTATGTGAAAACCACAGATTGGGGCTTCCGCTGGGGAACCCATTTCTGTCAGGAACTTAGGATTCATAGCTTTAAAGGTCTAGGATGTTTAGGACAAATATATATACTGCTTTTCCTAATTGCTATACATGTTTATTTTTCTGCTAATGGGAATGCGGGTGATGTCGTATGTGGAAAGATTGAGTATACACTTAAGATAAGTGATGGCGACGGGGTCGACCATCAACCTCAGTGGAGGCTGACCAACGCAACCCATTCTCTCACCTAGACAATGGGCCGGTTGTTAAGTCTGAGAATCTGAGGAGCCAAACCCTTTCGTAGTGCGGAAACTATCGGACATAGTTGTTACGCGATACTACCCTCATTTGAGGCTGGTGATCTATTCTCGGTGAATGGCACTTACTCTAAGATCGCTCTACAACTTGCTGGCGATCCGCTTGTTATTTTGCTTTCCTGGGAGGAGTTGATGATAATGAGTACAGGTACAAAAATCACCTTAGTATAAACCTTTGGGGGATGGGTAGAGCCTTGACTTCATGACAACGACCCTTTGACCCCATGTTTTTTCTATGTTTTTGTGTGCTGCATTCATGCATTCATTTAAAAAACATTAAAACATTCAAAAAAAATCTTCTCTTCTAGTCTCTCTGTTTTTCAAATTAAACTAAGACTGTGATTACAAATATCAGAGAAAAGGATTGCACTAATGGATTTCGGTAGAAGGAGAACTCATAGTTATACCTTAAGGTTCCAAAGCTAGAGGATTTGAGAAGGTTAGCGAGGATGATCACTAACCCAGAGGCTTTCAGAGCCAAACACGGAGGTTTGCTGCCACTGTTAAGAGTCCATGTGATTGAGGGAATCATGGATGCGCTCATTCAGTTTTATGATCCAGTTTATCACTGTTTCACATTCCCGGATTACCAGCTCGCACCAACGCTGGAGGAGTATTCTTATCTGATTGATCTACATATCACCGATCGAGCTCCATTTTTTGGACTGGAAGAAATTCCAAAGAATCAGACCATTGCAAGAGCAATTCATTTGGACGAGTCTGAGGTCAGGACTCACCTAACCACTAAGGGTGGCATCCAAGGTTTGCCAGCCCAGTTCTTGACAAAGAAAGCCCTGTATTTTGCCAGTATAGGAAACGTGACTGCTTTTGAAAGCATCTTTGTCTTGCTCACCTATGGGTTATTTTTGTTTCCCAACATCAATAACTTCGTCGATATTAACTCCATTAAGGTTTTTCTTATTGGAAACCCGGTGCCGATTTTGCTCGCAGATGCGTATCATTCTGTACACTTGGGAAATTTGTACAGTGGAGGGGAGATCACATGTTGTGTACCTTTGCTTTACAAGTGGTTTATCTCTCACTTGCCCAGGTCTGCTGCTTTTTGGGATTGCAAGAGTGCCTTACGTTGGTCGCAGAAGATCATGTCTCTTACCAACTCTGATATAGATTGGTGCAATAGGATTTATGAGGGAATCAGAATCATTGGTCGTTGTGGAAACTTCCCCAACGTACCCCTCATAGGAACTAAAGGAGGAATCAACTACCATCCGGTGTTGGGTCGCCGTCAATTTGGATACCCGATGAGGCACATCCCACTAGGTGTTCATCTGGAAGGTCTTTTTTCCAAGGAAGGAGAAAATGACAGAGCACTAAAGATGGAAATAGTGCACGCTTGGAAGCATGTTCATAAGAAAGGACGAGAGTCTCTGGGAAAACCAGACTGTGTCTCGGTGGAGCCTTATCTCCATTGGGTACAAACTAGAGCTCTCAAGCTAAAGATGCCTTATCCTCGTTACGGAATTCTTCCGCCGAGGGAATCTGTCATGTACTTCATGACGAAAACTGAAAAGCTTCAGGTTACTCTCAACAAAGTTCAAAAGGAGAGAAGGTCTTGGAAGAACAAGTACCGCACCCTCGACGTAGAGTGCATCAAAATACAGCAATTACTGAAAGAGAAAGATGCTCTGATTGAAATTTTGGAGCAACATGCTGTAGAGAATCAAGATGACCAAAGGAATTTGCTCGCTCCTTTCACCTGGCAAAGGAATGACAACCCGACAACGGCTCAAGAGCCCCGGTCAAAGAAAAGGAAGATACCAGAATCAGCACCCGACTTCTCTTCAGAGAGGACTCGGGACCCATTAGCTTAGGTTTCTGTTTCTGCACTTTGTAATCTACTGTATTTCCATTTCTGTAATCCTTTGAATTCAATAAAAAGGGGTTTCCCCCACTGTTTGATATTTGCAATCTAATTGTCGAAGTTTATTTTGATTAAACCAAAAAAAAAGCAATTAATATAATCATTGCATTCATCATTCTCACATCGCGTATTCTTCTTACCCACGAATCTCACGTTTGTGTCTCGGTTCTAGAGTCAAACTGTCTCATTCGTATAATACTCGGGCCAATCGTCAGAAAAAGATGGATGATCTTGAGGAAGAAAACAGAGAGTTGAAGGAAGAGATCGACGCTCTGAGAGAGGATATGAGAAAGCTTCGTAACGACATGCAAGCCATGGCGGAAGCTCAGCTACAACGAACTGTGATCTCAGAGATCACCTCAACGCCCATAGTGGAGAAGTATGATCCTAGGTATCCAATACCGAAAGATCGTCCTTGGGGCATGCCTGTTAACTATATCCCGGAAGGATATGTTCCTCCGATCACTGAAGATCAGGGAATCACAACAGAAGCCGCTGGGCCTGAAGGTTACAAACTTCAGGAAAGCGAAGATGCCAGGGACATACTGAAGACTCCTGAAGGTTACAAACTTCGGGAGACGCCAAGACTCACTGTCGTAGTCACGGTACCACCCCCTGTGGTGCACACTGTCCCGGAAGGACAGATTCCACAGACACCTTCTGGTAAGAAGGAAACTATGTTTGACAGAATGGAGGAATTCTAGGAGCAGTTCTTGGAAATGCAGAGGGAGCTGCAAGCCATTCGCGGTCAGGATCTATTTGGAAAGGACGCCGCAGACCTCTGCTTGGTCCCAAATGTGAAAGTCCCGCACAAATTCCAAGTGCCCGACTTTGAAAAGTACAAGGGTAACTCTTGCCCTCAGAGCCATCTTGTGATGTACGCTCGGCGAATGTCAGCTCAAACGGAGAATCAGGACCTACTGATTCACTACTTCCAGGATAGTTTAACCGGTGCCGCATTAAAATGGTACATGGGTTTAAACCGTGCCACGATCAGCACTTTCAGAGATCTTGGCACTGCCTTCGTCCAACAATACAAATACAATTTGGACATGGCACCTGACAGAGATCAACTCAGATCGATGTCGCAAAAGGACAAGGAAACCTTTAAGGAGTACGCTCAAAGGTGGCGTGAAATCGCCGCTCAAATTTGTCCACCTCTTGAGGAAAAAGAGATGACAAAGATCTTCTTAAAGACCTTAAGCTCATTTTACTATGACCGAATGGTTGCCAGTGCGCCCAGTGATTTCACCGAAATGGTTGGCATGGGCGTACGTCTTGAGGAAGCCGTCCGAGAATAACGTTTGGTAAAAGACACTGGATCGACGAGCGGTACTAAAAAATACGGTAGTGCTCTCCCTAAGAAAAAAGAGCAAGATATTGGGAATATCTCTCTCGGAAAGCAAAGGCGACGTTATCAACCAGTAGTAGCTGTAACTCCTGCTATCAACCCTGCGTCTATTCCTACGTATCAACCTCAGGTTGCGCAAAGCCAACCTGATCAGCAAAGGACACAACAGCCTCTTCAGCAGGCTTGTCCTCCATATAACAACAACCGTACAACACGGCCACCAGGATTTGATCCTATACCCATAACATACGCAGAGCTATTTCCGTTACTACTGGCTAAGGGGCATATCCAGACTAAGTCTTCTCTTACAGTACCGGAAAATTCGCCTTTTTGGTTTAAGGGGGATCAGACATGCCCATATCATCAAGGAGGTTTAGGGCATAACATAGGTACTTTCCTCAATTTCAAGTCCGACGTGCAGAAACTTGTTAGGAGCAGGGTCTTATCCTTCAAGGATACAAATCCTAATGTTCTCACGAACCCGCTGCCTCAACACGAGAAGGCTGCAGTCAACTTGATTGAGAAAGAGACTAACAATGTCTATCACATTCATGATGTACTCTTGTTGAAAACCAATCTGGTTAAGATGCATTGTAGACAAAGTGGATATGGCCATGTGCCACCTCATAACTATCATCAGTGTGATATCTGCTCTAAAGATAACCAAGGATGTTCGGTAGTGCAATCAGCTCTACAGGAACAGATGGATCTCAGATGGATCTAGGAGCACCGAGTTCGTGGAGTTAACATGGTTTACACGAATTCTAACGTCATTCAGAACCACGATATCCGTGCAATGAATGTCAACTTGGTGGCAATGCACTCAAGGCAAAGCCAGTATCATAATCTGCCGCGGCATGATTACAGTTCCTGTCTGACTTGCTCGGTAAACAAACAGGGATGCTCTTTCATACAGGAGGCCCTCCAGCGTCAGATGGATCTTGGATGGATCTAAGACTATCATGATAGGAACCCTTATCAGATCAACATGGTTCAGATCTTCGATATTCGCGTGATGAATACCAACCTGGTAGAGTTACATGCTGAGCAGGTCTGGCTCGGATTCTTAATGTCACATGACTATCAAAGCTGTAAAGCGGGTTGCGAAAACGATCGAGGTTGTACCCTTGTCCAGGAGGTACTTCAACACTTGTTAAATCATTGGTGGATGCCGATCTACATGGACGAAGATACTCAGCAAATTAGTATCAGTAACAGGAATCCTACTCGTCGTCAAAGTCAGGATGTCCGATCTGTGGAAGCTAACCTAGTGAGGTTACATTGTATTCAAAGTGGGCGTGGCCAAGTGCCACCGCACAACTATGAACGTTGCGGCGTCTGTTCGGAAAGTAACCAAGGGTGTTACTTTGTGATAGCAGCTCTTCAGGGTCAGGTAGATCGTGGAGAGATTCGCCCATATCCGGGTTCTGGACCCATCAACTGGACGCCGAACTACCTTGCCGAGCAAGTTGAGGATGTTGTCACGATCTCTAGTCATCACAAGACCAGGGATGCTTTTTCCATTATCCCTCTACTTGATGAATCTAAAGTTCCAACCCGAAAACGAATCGAGATTACTTATGATGGTCAGAAAAATCAGAAGGCTCCCATAGTCATCTATCTACCGGGACCACTACCGTATGAATCAACTAAGGCTATCCCTTACAAATACGGTGCGACAACAATTGAGAATGGAAAGGAAATTCCATTACCCTCCGTCGTGAATATTGCAGACATCAGTCGTGTAACACGGAGTGGTAGAATCTTCAACCGAGGAGTTTGAGAACTTAACAAGGAGAAGGAACTTCAGTCTGAAACTCCTGATCCACCAGTCGGTCAATCCAGTAATCCCGACCTTTCGAAAAACAATGATGAGATGCTGAAGCTCATCCAAATGAGTGAATACAACATTGTCGATCAACTGTTACAGACTCCTTCAAAGATCTCGGTATTATCACTGTTACTCAGTTCAGAAGCCCACAGGGAGGCTCTACAGAAAGTCTTGGAGCAAGCCTTTGTGGAACAGGATGTAACAATCAAACAGTTCGATAGTATTGTCTCTAACATCACTTCCTGCAATAATTTGGGATTTAGTGATGAGGAATTACCCGAAGAGGGTCGCCGTCATAACATGGCGCTCAATATCACAGTTAACTGCCAGGACGATGCTTTAGCCAGCGTACTGGTAAACACAGGGTCAGCCCTGAATGTTATGCCGAAGTCCACTTTGATGCAATTATCATTCAAAGGCCCTCCGATGAGAGTCAGCGAGGTCGTCATCAAAGCGTTCGACGGATCCAGAAAAACAGTTATCGGCGAAGTTGATCTTCCCATAACTATTGGTCCTCACACTTTCCAAGTCACTTTCCAGGTCATGGACATCCGGGCAACATACAGTTGTTTATTAGGAAGACTTTGGATACATCAAGCTAGAGCGGTTACTTCAACCCTCCACCAAAAGCTAAAGTTCATCAAGAACGATCAACTTGTCACAGTCTGTGGAGAACAAGCCTTGCTTGTAAGTAACTTATCATCATCTACTTGTGTAGAACCCGAGGAGGTTATTGGAACGCAGTTCCAAGCACTATCGATAAGCGAGAACAATCATTTCAAAGGAGGAACCTCGATTTCCTCATACAAAGATGCTATCAAAGCGGTCGAAAGTACCGATACAATCGGATGGGGACAGCTTATCATTCCCACTGACAATAAAACAAAGAAGGGTCTTGGTTTTTCTGCAACCTGTACCCGGACAGCTGCCAACGATGAAAGTCTTCATCCCCTTCAAAAATTCTTCCACAGTGGAGGTTTCCTTCACCCAGTGTCTCAAGCAGTACATGTTATCAATGAGGAGGATCCCTCTGACACAGATGAAGAATGGAAGTCCTATCTTAACGAGGATGGTTATATGTCTCAGGAAGAGGTGCCTATACCATTTTGCTATCCCGCACAGAGTCCGAGATTTATACCATGGTCAGACGTCGAAATGATATACGGAGGTTGTGATCCGGAAGGATGTCGTGCTCCGCCAAATTCATTAGAGGAAGACACTCTGATGAAAGACAACTTTGACCACAACTACTATGGCCCAATGGATGGTCTGCCAATGTGGCAACCTTACCCAGGAAACTTGGGGCAAGAATGTCAGCCGAGTAATGAAACTCAGCTGAGCATCATTGAACAGAATACTTGTGTCCCCACCATGTCATGGGATCAACACTCAGGTCATTCGGAAACTACTCAACATGAAGATGAATTCGCAACATTTGCAGGACTTGAATTCATCAACTATGCTTTTCCCGAAGTCAACGTCATCGAGAGGGATGACTCCTCCAGTTCGAAAGAAGTGTGGGACACCTTGGGACAACCAAGTGGAAAATACGACTATATGGTCAGGTACACCGCTCCCGAAAGCTCTCGTATCAGGCTCGAAGATATCCAGCCTACTGGATGGGGAGGTATAGCTGAGAGCACAAATGTTATGCAAAATGCAACAGAGGAATTCTCCTATGACAATTCTGCCTAGGAGACAGATTCCAATGATCCCGCTCCACCAGAAATCAGCGTTATTTCTGAAGACAAATCAAGGAAGGTACCAGACTTTGTGATTCACTGAGGAGTTCGCCGCCAATGGGTTGCCGTCGAGGTTCCGAAGATCGTTCATCAGTCAAAGTAATTGCCGTCTTTAACCTTTCACCCTGCCCAGGTGAAACGGATATTTTGATAGGGCTCGCCTTCTGTAAATTTCCCTCTTCGCTTTGCCCGAAGCGATAGAGTTTTGTTTTATAGGGCAGTAGTTTCAAGGATCGACTTGATCATTAATAAAATAACGTCGTTCTATAATTTCCGCATTAATTGCTGTTTTCACTTTTTGCTTTTCTCAGAAAATGGTAATCCTAAAAAACAAATCAATAATAAAAAAACAAGCAGTAAAAAAAATACACTGCACACACTTGCATTCTCTCTATCTCTTCTAAACACAAATCATCACGTCATGCAGATTGCTTGTTTTAAACCCAGTTGAAACATACGATCCGATGCCTTCTCCCAACTTTGAGTTCCCGGTATTCGAGGCTGAAGAAGAAAATGACAACGAAATTCCAGAAGAGATCTCCCGACTACTCAGACGAGAGGAAAGGTCCATTGAACCTCACAAAGAGCCATTGGAAACGGTAAACTTGGGTTCAGAGCAAGAGAGAAAAGAAATCAGGATTGGGGCATTGCTCGGTCCAGCTGCCAAAGAGAGTTTGACAAAGCTTCTCAGAGAATTCCCCGATGTATTCGCTTGGTCCTATCAGGATATGCCAGGGTTGGATACCAGCATCGTTGAACATCACTTACCGTTGAGATCGGAATATCCGCCAATAAAGCAAAGGTTGAGACGGACTCACCCGGACATGGCCATCAAAATCAAAGAGGAAGTACAGAAACAGATTGACGCGGGTTTCCTCGCTACATCAGAATATCCTCAATGGTTAGCCAACATCGTACCCGTTCCCAAAAAGGACGGAAAGGTTAGAATGTGTGTCGACTACAGGGATCTAAACAAGGCTAGTCCAAAGGACGACTTTCCTTTACCACACATTGATATGCTGGTGGACAGTACAGCAAAATTCAAAGTCTTCTCCTCCATGGATGGATTCTCGGGCTATAACCAGATCAAAATGGTGCCGAAAGACATGGAGAAAACTTCGTTCATCACCCCATGGGGTACCTTTTGTTACAAGGTAATGTCGTTCGGTTTGAAAAACGCCGGGGCAACCTATCAAAGGGCCATGACTACTCTCTTTCATGACATGATACACAAGGAAATCGAGGTATATGTCGATGATATGATTGCAAAATCAAAAACAGAGAGTGAGCACGTTGAACATCTGTCAAGATTGTTCAAACGTCTAAGAAAATTCAAGCTCCGCTTGAATCCTAACAAGTGCACCTTCGGTGTCCGTTCAGGGAAACTACTAGGGTTCATCGTCAGCCAGAAAGAAATTGAGGTTGATCCTGACAAAGTCAAGGCCATTCAGGAAATGCCTTCTCCAAAAACTGAAAAATAAGTCAGAGGATTCCTGGGACGTTTGAACTACATCTCCAGATTTATATTCCTTATGACCGCCACGTGTGCGCCGATTTTCAAATTACTCAAAAAGAACCAGGATTGCGTTTGGTCAGAAGATTGCCAAACCGCCTTCGACAGTATCAAGAAATATCTGTTGAATCCTCGATTCTATCACCTCCAGTGGAAGGAAGACCACTGATCATTTACCTCACAGTTCTGGAGGACTCAATGGGATGTGTACTTGGCCAACAAGATGAAACCAAAAGGAAAGAGTCTGCCATCTACTATTTGAGCAAGAAATTTACCGACTGTGAAACTCGGTACACGATGCTCGAGAAAACTTGTTGCGCTTTGGCTTGGGCAGCCAAACGTCTTCGCCAATACATGATTCGTCATACTACTTGGTTGGTCTCCGAAATGGATCCAATCAAATATGTTTTCGAAAAACCTGCTCTTACGGGAAGGATTGCCCGTTGGTAGATATTGCTATCAGAATATGACATAGAGTACCACGCTCAGAAAGCCATTAAGGGAAGTATTTTAGCCAATCATTTGGCTCATCAACTGATTGACGATCAAGAATCAATCGGGTTTGACTTCCCAGACGAAGATGTCATGTATCTAAAGATGAAAGATTGCGATGAACCGCTACCCAGTGAAGGGCCAGAACCAGGTTCCCAATGGGGACTTATCTTTGACGGAGCAGTTAATCATTACGGAAACGGAATTGGGGCAATCATTGTTACCCCTCAGGGTACCCACATTCCTTTCACTGCCAGACTTACGTTCAAATGTACAAACAACGAGGCCGAATACGAAACTTGTATTATGGGTCTCGAAGAAGCGATTGATTTAAGGATCAAAAACTTGGACGTATACGGCGACTCAGCCTTGGTTATCAATCAGATAAAAGGAGATTGGAACACATACCAATCAGGACTGATTCCTTACAAAGACTATGCAAGAAGGTTGTTACCCTTCTTCAAAAGAGTTGAGTTTCATCACATGGCTGACGCATTAGCCACTCTCTCTTCCATGATTAGTGTAGGTCGATGGAATGACCTGCCTAAGATCGACATAATGCGCCTTGAAAGGCCCGCTTACATCTTCACGATTGAAGTAGTCATAGACGATAGACCTTGGTATCACGATATCAAATGCTTCCTTCAGAAACAAGAGTACCTATCTGGGGCACTCAGAAAAGACAGGACAACCCTCAGAAGATTGGCTGGAAACTTCTTCCTGAGCGGTGACACTCTCTATAAGAGAAATTTTGACCTGGTCTTGCTCCGATGCGTCGACAGACCAGAAGCAGAAATGCTGATGAAAGAAATTCATGAAGGGTCCTTTGGCACTCATGCCAACGGACATACAATGGAGATAAAAATTTTGAGAGCAGGGTACTATTGGTTGACCATGGAATCCGACTGCTACAAGTACATGAGGAGGTGTCACAAGTGTCAGATATACTCCGACAAAATTCATGTACCGCCATCACATCTCAAAGTTCTTTCTTCCCCATGGCCATTTTCCATATGGGGAATCGACATGATCGGCATGATTGAACCTAAGGCTTCAAACAGACATCGGTTCATCCTAGTAGCCATCGACTATTTCACCAAGTGGGTCGAAGCAGCGTTGTACGCTAATGTAACCTGACAAGTGGTAGTCTGATTTATCAAAAACAATATCATCTGCCGTTATGGTGTTCCAAGCCAGATCATTACTGATAATGGATCTAACTTGAACAATAAGATGATGAAAGAGTTGTGCGCAGAGTTCAAGATCGAACACCATAACTCATCACCCTACCGACCCAAGATGAACGGAGCGGTAGAAGCGGCTAACAAGAACATCAAGAAGATTGTTCAGAAGATGGTTGTAACCTACAAAGACTGGCACGAGATGTTACCCTTTGCTCTTCACGGTTATCGCACATCTGTCCGCACTTCAACAGGGGCAACCCCTTTCTCTCTAGTGTATGGCATGGAAGCAGTGCTCCCCATAGAAGTAGAGATCCCGTCAATCCGAGTATTGATGGAAGCTAAGCTCACTGAAGCTGAATGGTGTCAAAGCCGACACAACGAACTGAATCTGATCGAAGAAAAGAGAATCACGGCACTATGCCATGGTCAGCTGTATCAACAGAGAATGAAGAAGGCGTTCGACAAAAAGGTTCGACCTCGCATCTTCAGGAAAGGAGACCTCATGCTCAAGAAGATACAGTCATTTCTCACTGATTCACGAGGTAAATGGACTCTGAATTATGATGGCCCATATGTGGTCACGAAAGCTTTCTCAGGCGGCGCCTTGAGACTTGCAACCATGGATGGAGAGGAATTTGCCTACCCCACGAATGTTGATGTAGTCAAGAAATACTTCGCCTAAACTAAAAAAAAAAAAAACGTCTCGGTGGATTGAAAACCCGAAAGGGCGGTCCAGGAAAAAGTTAGAGACATGAAAAAAAATTATCCCGGTGGAATGGAAACATCAAAGTACAATCCAGGCAAAAATTAGGGATAATGGCAAGTAACTATGTTCAACAGAGGCAAATCCCTCAGCAGCAGCAGTTATACCATCCATCGGAGGAAAACTCCAGTCAAGGTAATCTTCGACAGAAGCTCAGGATGCCCCGAATTCAAAGTTGGTAGAAGGATAGTGGTCGTTATGTTTCAACATGGCCCTTTTCCCTGTAAATTACCATTTTTTTTTAACTTTGTAAATACTCTTTGGAATCACGCGTTTGGCTGATCTCCATCTTATCAATAAAATTTGAGCCTTTGTGCTTTTGTTTGTAATTCTTACTTGTTTTAGCTTTACAGAACGACGTTGTTAACATGATTAACGATTCTTGAAATAAAACAAAAATGAATTTATCTATTAAAACTTTTTCTGCTTTTTTTAAAAAAATAAGAGATGGCAATTTCTTTTGACTGTTAAACATCGAAAGAACATCAATCGCGTCTCCAAAGGTGTTCGAACCTCAAAGTGCAGAATCAAAGTACTCCTTCTAGGCCTAGTATGCCTGAATGAAGGGATCAACTGTGTCAGAGACCTTGTTTCGTCTGACACACCTCGGCCGAGTTCTCATCTCCTAAGCCCGACCAGCATGGTTCCCCGCAGGGACTATCTCTCCTAAGCAAGGTGGAATTGCTATCTTGAACCAGTGATATTTCTATACGCCCCGCGATGGCCGAGTATCCAGTCGTGTTCATCTTTTAGTTTGTGTGTCGCGTCAGTTTTGTCCGCATATACATACATGCATCATGCATTATTTGATTTGCATTCACATTTCATATTGCATCACTATCACTCTAGTCGGTCTCGTCCCCTAGTGATAACAGTCCTCTCAATCAAGTTGTCAGTTCTTGCCTCGTCAGGAAACGCTGCGTTTGAACAACCTCGCCTCCAGTTTATTTCTGAGAGGAAGTTGGCCCTTGACCACTTTGATAACTTGAACCTCTGAAAAGCCAGAGAAGCTTTCTACAAATGTCACTCTTCGCCATTGAAGATGATATCCTTGCTTTCCCGGATTAAGGAAAATCCACAGAGAAAGCCTCCTAAGCAGAGATTTGGCGGTACAGCTGCCATTCTCCGAAAAAACTACTGATGAAAAGGTCATCAGCACCTCAAAATTGGACCCCATTATATGGCATTTCTCTGGGAAGATCCCGAGAAAAGTATGATGTAAGATCCCAAGCAGAAGCAGCCTCTCAAGAGACTCGCTTTCCCCAGTAGAAACAAATGGCATCTCCAGCAGAGAAGTTTGTACTCAACTCAGACGACTGGGTTCCCCAGAAAGTCTGACATCAAAACTTTTTCCACTCAAATGGCACCTCCCCAGGAAAATTCGGCGAGAAGTTTGAGGAAAACCGCTACGAGTAGCGTCCCTTGTCAGTAAAGTTTATTGACAAAAGAAACTGAGACCAGTTCCTTGGTGGGAAACCAGGATCGAGGGGAAGTTTAAATCAGAAACTAAGACCAGTTCCTTGGTAGGAAACCAGGATCGAGGGGAAGTTTAAATCAGCAACTGAGACCAGTTCCTTGGTAGGAAACCAGGAACGGGAGGGAGGTTGACAAAAGAAAACTGAGACCAGCTCCTTGGTTGAAGACCAGGATCGAGGGGAAGTTTACCTTTTCTAAGCATCTTCGCTTAGCTAAAGAAGATGAATGCGTAAGCTGCCATTCATAGCCATCAAAATTTTGGGTATTCCGATATTTAATCCTCTTGCACCCCGAATGCCCGAATACCTTCGTCATTCACACCTTCGGGTCCAAGAAGATTAAATAGGGGCATCTGTCATACCCCAAATTTTGACCACTAAGATTTCCCATCATTGTGCAAATCATTATCACAGTATGGAGGAACCATCATGCTTCATCAGTCTCCCCAAAGATGGGTGAGCATCCACTACAATCAAAATTAGGGTTTCAAGCCCTCTCTGAGTGCTTAGACAAAGGATCAATCAAGGAATAATATGATCTTCAACTTGTCTAACCTCTCAAGCATCCACAAAGTATCAAAAAGACTCCCACTCCAAGGATTAAGCACAAGGATGCTCCCTTCTAGGTGGATCAGGCCTCAAGATCGACAGTGTCACCAAATTAGGGTTTTGGTCGACCAAGGCCTCCAGATGGAAATTTTTCATCTGGGCATGAGCCAATGATCCAAAACACAACCTAATGTACTCCATGGAACCTCATGGACCCATTCATCAAGTCAATCTTGCCTCAGGGGTTGCACTCATAAAATATCAGGAATTAGGGTTCTTGACCTAATTCACCCCTAAGTTGACTTTTGGGACAAATCATGAACCAAGACCTCAAGAGAGGGTTTGAGGGTCTCTAATGAACTATATTGATCCATTTGGAACAATGGATTAATCAAAGAAGCTTGAGCAACAAGTCTCAATTTCATCTGCACAACAATTAGGGTTTTAAGGAAAAAGTCAACTGTAACTTTGACTTTTAACCAGGACATGCTCCCAAGCCCTATGGCATGCATCAATATACCCTATGACACCCATGGAACATGTCCATCATGTTTGATTTAGGTCAAGGACATGATTTCCTGAAGAATTGCACAGTTTGGAATTCATCTGATAAAAAGTCAACTGTGCACAAAAGTCAACTTTGACTTTTTGAGATTTTTCACCAAAATGGTTTTTTAACCCTAAAATGATGTTAATGTATGATTTGAATCATCATTCATCAAGAAAAATCAATAAAAGTTGGATAACTTGTAAAAGGGGTAACCATAAAAACTTAGAAAATTTTCTAAGTTAAAAATAAAGTGACAAGGGCACCAACTTTGAAGGATCATAACTCCTAAACCACAAAGCCATTTTTTTCATCCAAAGATGGATTTGTAGCCCTCATTACCCTCTACAAAAACTTCAACTAGACCTAAGTCCAATTCATTAAGGATTTGGAGTTATGGGATGATCAAAATGGCTGAAAAGTGAAAATGTCACTTTTTCCAACACTTAGTGAAATTTTCACTAAGTCAGAATCTGCCTTCACTTTTTGCCAAATGTAGGGGGATTTTTCACTTGGATTCAAAAGAGATCAAAACCAAACATGTTCAAACAGTTGTTGTATCATGTAAGGGCTTTCCAAAATGGTCAAGAACATTACCAAATTCAACTTACACCATGAGATATGACATTGGCAAGTTGCCTTGCTGAAATCTGTCAAAGGCAAGGCAGAATTTGTAATTTTGCTCGATTTGCCAAAATCAGCCAAATTCAAATGCTCCTATCCCCTTGGACACCTCAGAGGATTGAATCTAAAGGGGACAATCACTGAGCCAAGCCTCCAAAGTCCATGGAACAAGAAATAGCATGTTGAACCTAGAATGGCCAAAATAGGGACAAGACTCCAAATTTGGATTGAAGCATTCAATGGAAGCATCAAGGTGGCATGGACTGAGCCATTCTCATCTGAAATCAGTCAAGACTTATCCAAGACCAAGGGAACCAAAGCTCTGTGCCCTAACCTCTAGTCAATGGCTAGAGGAGACTTGGATTTTCATTTGCCAACATTGGCCAAACCTACTTACCAGCTGCCATTCACTATTCCTTGCAAAACAAACTTGCTCTACTATAAATAGAGCTCAATTGTGATCAGTTTGAGTACACCAAAGCTATCTAACAGATGCTTTCCTCAAAATCTCTTTCTCTTGGCAAAAATGTCTTTCTTAGCAAGGTAGCTATCGGGTTTTGAGTTTGAGAGCTTTTCCAATCAAACCAATCACTCACACACCTCACATACATCATATAGAAGTGATCCAAACACTCACATAACATCTGGAACACAGATTTCACAAAATCACCAGCTGGTTGCTCAAACTTTCAATCAAGTTGCAGCTAAGGTACCACAAATCGTTCCAGCCATTTTCAATCAAGTCCAGGCATTCAAACACATTCCATAGGGTGTAAGTGTAACGACCCGAAAATCTAAATTAATTATTTAATTATTTATTTAATTGATTTAGAAGGAATTAAGAGGTTTTTGGATAATTTGGAGAATTATGGATTAAAAGATTATTTTTAATAATTTTAATATAATGAATAATCATTTATTTAGATTATTATTATTATTATTTAAAATAAAATGAGGAAGGGCAAGGTGGTCTTATTGGAGAATAAGTGAGGATAGGATGGGAAGTTCATAAACTGGGATATATGACTAAAAGAGAAAAGGGAACGATCATTCTAACTGATCGTGTTCTTGGTGAAGGAAACTGAAGCAGAGAAGAGGGAGAGGAAACCTAAAGGGCTGAGGAATTCTCGAAGAATCTTGAAGAAGGAAGGAAAAGCTTCGGATTATTCTAAGGTATGGGGAGAGTTCATAATTTCTTATAGTTTTATAGGAATCGGAGATGAATAGATTAGGGATTGTATGAGTTGTGTTGATTTAGATGATTTTTGATGTAGAATAAGTAATTTGATGAAGATATGATGAGTTTGAATGATGCATATTACTATATGTGTGTTTTGTGAGTGTTTTTGATCAATTTTCGTGTAGAACACTGATTTTTGGGGCAATCAAAGTTAAAAACGCAGAAAAACACTTTTCGGGAAAATTTGGGTTTTGTCGCATCCTGACACGGGCCGTGTCACACAACACGGGCACCCGTGTCAGCCTACTGGTTGAGAAAAATAAAATTGTGTGTTGCAGAGTTCCTGACACGGGCAGTGTCATAGGACACGGGCGGCCGTGTCAGCTTGCTGGTCGTGAATGAAAAATTGATTTTTTTGGAAATTGGCCCCAGGGCTTCTGACACGGGCCGTGTCACAGGACACGGGTGGCCGTGTCAGGCAGCTGACTTGCTACTTTTTTTGATGTTTTGGAATCGTGTCCCAGTTCTTCTGACACGGGCAGTGTCACAGGACACGGGCGGTCGTGTCAGACAGCTGGTTGTCTTATATTTTGTTGTTTTCTTGAAGTTTCTCGATGTTTTCTCGTGTTGTTTCCGTAGAGTCGAAATGTTGATGATTTCTTGTGGATTCATTGTTGTATAGTTGTTGACAATATAAGAGAGATAAAAACATGATTATATAGTGAATTCTTGTTGAAATGATGTGATGATGAATATAATTACATGATGAATTATTGTTGGATATAATATGACTATAAACATGATTGTATGACGAATTCTTATTGAAATATGATATGATGATAAACGTGATTGTGTGATGAATTATTGTTGAATATGATATGATGATAAACATGATTACATGATGAATTCTTGTTGGATAGGATATGGCGACAAATATGATTATATGGTGATTTCCTTGTTGATTATATGGTGATTTCCTTGTTGATTATATGGTGATTTTTGGTGAAATATGAAATGCATGATGCACATGTGGATTTTGATGATTTGAGGAGTTTGGCATCATTGCATTTCATGGCATATTTTTATGATGGGGCTTCGGCCTATTGGTAGCTTCAATCCCATAGTGCGGATTGGAGTGATATGTTGTTATGGTGTGCTCCCATTGTGGAGGGTTGATGGCCAGTGTCCATCACATGGAGAAAAGTCGGTACCGCATTGCATACGTTGCATTTTCATTGAAGTTGACATTGCATTTCTTATGGAGCAATTATGATGAGTTGTATTATGGATTCTAAGTTTAGGATATTATGTTGTTGTTGTTGATGATACTATGTTGTTGTTGTTGATGGTACTATGTGGTTGTTGTTAATGATACTGTGTTGATGCTGTTGATTATACTATGGTGTTGATGATAGATATATCATGAAGTTATTGTTGATTATATCCTGAGGTCGTTGTTGATTGTGTTATGATATTGTTGTTGATTATATCCTGATGTTGTTAATTGATTATGCTATGACGTGGTTGTTGGCTATGCCATGATGTTGTTGTTGCCTTACTGTTCATTTTCCATGTACTTATATTACTATATCGAATTATGTTTTCTCACCCTGCCTGCTTGGAAATGTTGCCTCTTACGTGGGTAACTTGCAGATAACCAAGAGTAGATTCGCGATGCCGGAGGATGTAGCTTTGGAGTGTTTCTGCTTATCGTTGTTCTTAGTAGTGTTTAGGGGTGTCCTGCTCTGTGTCATGTAACATCGGGTTGGGAATTGTTGTGAATCTCGTTGCTTTTAGTGTATGACTGAATTTTTATAACCTTGATGATGGTGTTTTATTTGGACATATTCATTGTGAAGAATTTTATGAAATAGAGAATAAAAGTTGATTTCCGCTGCGAAGTTGTAAATTTCGATTTTTATGAACGAGTAACCCGTGTTACGGGACAGGATAATGATTACTAAATGATGTTTTTGAATACATGTGGCATCCTTCATGTTGTTTTACTCTGATAATATGAATTATTTTCCTAAAATTATTTGTGGGGTAGAAGGGTGTTACATTAGTGGTATCAGAGCAGGTCGGTCTGTCCGGCCAGTGTTGTCTATTGTTGTTCATTCCCCTGTACGCGACAAGTGTGTGAAACACTGTCGGTACTGGTTTGCTTTCTAGTTGATTGCTTGCAGGAGTTAGTTTGAAGCTAAGTGGGGGAGAAGCTGTGCTTCTCGGATATGCTTCAGTTGTATGATGTTTGTTCTGTATGCTACTGATGGCGACAGTGCAAGTGTTGTGGAAGCTTTGTTGTTTTCCGAATTCGAAGGTAACATGGATTTAAGATTTTGGTTGTTTAGCAAGTTGGAGTGTCTTGGACAAAGGATGATTGTTATAAGACGGAATTTAGAACGTTGCTATATCCCGCGTTGTTGGTGAACTGTGAAGTTGTTGTTTAAGTAGCCTTGCGTAAGATGTCGATGTTGGATCACTGATTAAGTGACGGGTGTTGTAGACCTTGCTGTGAAATTATTGGTAAGTGGTTGGAAAAGGTTGTGGAAGTCGTTGAAGTTGTTGGAATCTTTTGAACTGCGAGTCGTAGTTGGAAATGCGAAGAGTTTGGAGGTAAGAGAAAGAGGTAGAACTCATGTTCACCAATTTTGGTTTTTATTTTCGCATTTATGGGACAGCCTTCAGTAAAAAGGGCATAACTTTCTACTCGTAACTCCGATGAAAGCGATTCTGGACTTTTCGGAAAGTTTACGAAATTCCCTATAGTTTGCATATAAATTTTGTCTTCGGCATGTTTTTGAACAGAGAGAAAGACGCATTTGAATAGTTGGGTCTGATGCTGATTTTGTTTGGTGGAAGTTTGTATACGAGATTTCTTGACCAGTCCCCTTGCAAAGACGATAACTTTTTACTCGTAATTCAGATTTGAGAGATTCTTGAAGTTCCGGAATCTACATGAAATTCCCTTCATTTTGGAATGTGATTTTATGTCCGGGAGATCTGTATTGAAGAAGATAATCGTGTTCGAAGTTGGACAATTCTTGCTGGAAATAGTAAGATGAAGTCAAGCATGAGATGCTTAGTAATAAGAAGAAGAGTATCGGAGAAGCACATGAAAGTGCGGCGCATGATAGTTGAGAATGATTAAAGTATAGAAATATTTGAAGGATGTTAAATAGTAAAGTGGATTGTATGTTGTTGGCGAGATGTGTCGGCATGAGTCGAAAAAAATTTTGGGAGCTACATCACCAACTAGATGAGGAGATGGTATTGTTGAGGATGTGAGTGGAATGATGATCAAGTGTGAAATTATACAGATCATCAAAGTTGTGAGATTAAAAAGGAAGATGAAGGATTGGTTAGGGTCATCAAAAGTTTGAACTTAGATAAATGTTCCGACTGAAGTGAGTCGATTGGGATTGTACGTGATGTGATAACGTTTCCGGTATCAGGAGAATATTTGATAATTGGGTTGTACAACAAGTGTGTATAAGAATGTATATGTTGGATTTTGTGCGTTCTTGGAGATAAGGAAATTAAGAAGAACGTTTGTAAGTCTTAGGGGAATGGTAGAGCAGTATGCTTAGATAACTTTGAGCACGAGGAAGAGGACACTATTGTAGTTAGGTAATGATGATTTATGCCACCATTATGGTTGCCGGCTGTCTATTAACAAATTGAGGAACTGATCACCCTTAATCTCTTGTTGATATTCGACGGAATCATGCTGGATGGAGTAGACGTGTCTTGCCAACTAGAATAGTATGCGCAGTGAATTGTTTGGAGTTGAGCCAGATGCTTATGAATTGTTTGAGTTGTCGATGTGGGTTCCTATATAGGGAAATGAGGCGGACTTGAGGATGTAGTATGAGGTTGCGAGTTGATCAGTGAGTAGTTGGAAGCTCACAGTGTGTTCTGGATAACTTGGGTTTTGATTTGTGGTGGATCGAGAATTCGACTGACATGAAACTTGAAGAACTGTAGAGATAAACCAAGTAGGAAGTAAATGGTAATGTAAGACTATGATTTGACCAAGGATGTCGGATTGAGAAGGGTAGTGGCTGGTATGCCTTAAAGTGTATATATGGAGATATGAATGGTGTTTTCCAAACTTGTTTAGATAAGTTATAACTGTGTTCGTTTTGGATATTCTGAGGTTTATAAAATCAGAAGGAGAGTGCGTGGAGTATTTGGGAGCTGAGTGGCAAGTATTGAAAGAAGTGAAGCTATATGCTGAGTTAGCAAGGTGTGAATTATGATTTGTAAAGATGAAGTTGAGTGGCTATGTTAATTCGGATGAGGGATTGTGGAGGATTGTGCTAGTATGATTAGGACTTGAGGAATTAGTTTGTTTGATCGGTTTGGTTAATATGCCATGTTAAGTGTAGGTTATTGAGGCTAAGTCTATGGCTATTGGGTGTTAAGCTCTGTTTGGAAGATGAATTTTCTTGTTGAGAATAATTGGACACGTGTATCCTTATGTTGTGGTGAGATTGTCATGCGTTGAGATGAATTTTGATGATGTGTTAATACAAGGTGGTGAAGTTGTGGTTTATGTCGACGATAATTGAGAATTCTTGAAAGTATCTATCCTATGCAAGATTTGGAATTTGGTTGCGATTGTAGTTCTGTTGGATATTCGGAGGTATTGTGTACGGATCTAAGTTCGAAGTATTCAGTAATCACAAGACTATGGAATGCCTGTTTGGATGGAATTTCCGATGAGTTAAGTTGAAAGGTCTTTTCTTAGGTCTGCTTTGATGGTCGGAAGTTGATGTAAACTTGGTAGATTAGATAGTTGCGAGTACTCAGAGTGCGCAGCGAAAGCATGGATAGCGCAGTTGGTTCTTATTGGAGTAACAATGATGTTGGTGGTTTGATTTCGTTGATGTTGTGTTATGACTTTTGTGTTCTTACCTTTGTTTGAACCTCGTTACCTATGGTGATGGTTCGAGTGCGAGTAGCTAATTCCTATGATGGGGAGTTAGGGGAGGGTTGCCTATGGCGATGGTAACAATCGTGTTGTATTCTGGTTCATAGTGAACCTGTATGTTCCTACCCTGATTATTCTCGGTGTGTTGAGTTGGTCGTCGGGTACATCGCGTGAGCATTTCATCTTGTTGTCGTTGGCATTGATAAAATGTATTGTTGTATTGCGTTATTCGTCGGAGGTGATAACGTATCTGGAGTGGTATGCATCGAGTAAATTTTCGAGGACGAAAATTCTTGAAGTAAGGGAGAGTTGTAACGACCCGAAAATCTAAATTAATTATTTAATTATTTATTTAATTGATTTAGAAGGAATTAAGAGGTTTTTGGATAATTTGGAGAATTATGGATTAAAAGATTATTTTTAATAATTTTAATATAATGAATAATCATTTATTTAGATTATTATTATTATTATTTAAAATAAAATGAGGAAGGGCAAGGTGGTCTTATTGGAGAATAAGTGAGGATAGGATGGGAAGTTCATAAACTGGGATATATGACTAAAAGAGAAAAGGGAACGATCATTCTAACTGATCGTGTTCTTGGTGAAGGAAACTGAAGCAGAGAAGAGGGAGAGGAAACCTAAAGGGCTGAGGAATTCTCGAAGAATCTTGAAGAAGGAAGGAAAAGCTTCGGATTATTCTAAGGTATGGGGAGAGTTCATAATTTCTTATAGTTTTATAGGAATCGGAGATGAATAGATTAGGGATTGTATGAGTTGTGTTGATTTAGATGATTTTTGATGTAGAATGAGTAATTTGATGAAGATATGATGAGTTTGAATGATGCATATTACTATATGTGTGTTTTGTGAGTGTTTTTGATCAATTTTCGTGTAAAACACTGATTTTTGGGGCAATCAAAGTTAAAAACGCAGAAAAACACTTTTCGGGAAAATTTGGGTTTTGTCGCATCCTGACACGGGCCGTGTCACACAACACGGGCACCCGTGTCAGCCTACTGGTTGAGAAAAATAAAATTGTGTGTTGCAGAGTTCCTGACACGGGCAGTGTCACAGGACACGGGCGGCCGTGTCAGCTTGCTGGTCGTGAATGAAAAATTGATTTTTTTGGAAATTGGCCCCAGGGCTTCTGACACGGGCCGTGTCACAGGACACGGGTGGCCGTGTCAGGCTGCTGACTTGCTACTTTTTTTAATGTTTTGGAATCGTGTCCCAGTTCTTCTGACACGGGCAGTGTCACAGGACACGGGCGGCCGTGTCAGACAGCTGGTTGTCTTATATTTTGCTGTTTTCTTGAAGTTTCTCGATGTTTTCTCGTGTTGTTTCCGTAGAGTCGAAATGTTGATGATTTCTTGTGGATTCATTGTTGTATAGTTGTTGACAATATAAGAGAGATAAAAACATGATTATATAGTGAATTCTTGTTGAAATGATGTGATGATGAATATAATTACATGATGAATTATTGTTGGATATAATATGACTATAAACATGATTGTATGACGAATTCTTGTTGAAATATGATATGATGATAAACATGATTGTGTGATGAATTATTGTTGAATATGATATGATGATAAACATGATTACATGATGAATTCTTGTTGGATAGGATATGGCGACAAATATGATTATATGGTGATTTCCTTGTTGATTATATGGTGATTTCCTTGTTGATTATATGGTGATTTTTGGTGAAATATGAAATGCATGATGCACATGTGGATTTTGATGATTTGAGGAGTTTGGCATCATTGCATTTCATGGCATATTTTTATGATGGGGCTTCGGCCTATTGGTAGCTTCAATCCCATAGTGCGGATTGGAGTGATATGTTGTTATGGTGTGCTCCCATTGTGGAGGGTTGATGGCCAGTGTCCATCACATGGAGAAAAGTCGGTACCCGCATTGCATACGTTGCATTTTCATTGAAGTTGACATTGCATTTCTTATGGAGAAATTATGATGAGTTGTATTATGGATTCTAAGTTTAGGATATTATGTTGTTGTTGTTGATGATACTATGTTGTTGTTGTTGATGGTACTATGTGGTTGTTGTTAATGATACTGTGTTGATGTTGTTGATTATACTATGGTGTTGATGATAGATATATCATGAAGTTATTGTTGATTATATCCTGAGGTCGTTGTTGATTGTGTTATGATGTTGTTGTTGATTATATCCTGATGTTGTTAATTGATTATGCTATGACGTGGTTGTTGGCTATGACATGATGTTGTTGTTGCCTTACTGTTCATTTTCCATGTACTTATATTACTATATCGAATTATGTTTTCTCACCCTGCCTGCTTGGAAATGTTGCCTCTTACGTGGGTAACTTGCAGATAACCAAGAGTAGATTCGCGATGCCGGAGGATGTAGCTTTAGAGTGTTTCCGCTTATCGTTGTTCTTAGTAGTGTTTAGGGGTGTCCTGCTCTGTGTCATGTAACATCGGGTTGGGAATTGTTGTGAATCTCGTTGCTTTTAGTGTATGACTGAATTTTTATAACCTTGATGATGGTGTTTTATTTGGACATATTCATTGTGAAGAATTTTATGAAATAGAGAATAAAAGTTTATTTTCGCTGCGAAGTTGTAAATTTCGATTTTTATGAACGAGTAACCCGTGTTACGGGACAAGATAATGATTACTAAATGATGTTTTTGAATACATGTGGCATCCTTCATGTTGTTTTACTCTGATAATATGAATTATTTTCCTAAAATTATTTGTGGGGTAGAAGGGTGTTACAGTAAGGAAGCTGTTCAGATCATCACCACTTATCTGTAACACCTCCAAATCAAAAATCACATTGCACTTGCTGTCACGGCTTAGAGGTAAGCATACACTTGGTCATCTCTCAATCTATGCATATTTCCTCGCACAATAATTTGGCCATATGTTCATAATCATGTATGGAATGTTTTCCCTCAATTAATTGCATTGTTGGAATCGTGTATCAAAAATCCTAGCCTTCATGCAGAAATTAGGGTTCTTGAGGTTTCTTCGTGATTTCATGTTTTATGTTTAATTTAAATGAAATTAAGTGTTATAAACATGATCGTGAGGTTGAGACGAGCATAATGATATGTGGATTACATGATATGATTAAGTATTCAGTGAGATTGGATGGAAAACGCAAATCAGCCAAACCCAGAACACGCGCGTGTTCTTCAGCTTGTTCTTGGCGCCTTTTTTCCAAATTCAAATATTTGAATTTTGTGATTTTGTTTAATTGATTCAAAAATTAATTTCTCTCTGAGTTTTAATGATTTTGAGTTGATTCTTTTTTTAATAATTCACAAAAATGTTAAAATATTTTATTTTCCCAAAAAATCCCAAAAATATTATTTATTTCATATAATTGATATTTTTGCAAAGAATTAATATTTTAATTGTTTTTGACATTTTAAATATTTTTTCCACATTGATTTTGCAACTTTTAATGCTTCCTAATTATTTTGTAGGTCAATACTTAATTTTTGAAGCATTAATCCAAGATCACAATTTGTTTTCCATATGTTAAACAATTTTGATCATTTTAATTGAATGTTTATTCAATTAAATACATTTTTGAAAACAAATTAGGGTTTTTGGATTAATTCAACCCTCATAAATCATTTTCAAAACACCTTGGGCCTCTAATAGAGTGTAAGACCCAATCCTTTTTTGACCAAATCATTTTTGGGCCTCAGTGTATTGTATAAGTCCCGATACCGTCAAAAATAAACGGCGCGATCGTCGCCTTTCGAAAAATAACCCTGGGCCTCTCCTCGAGCTATAAGACCCATTCAAAACTTTTGGGCCTCTAATAGAGTGTAAGACCCAACACCCTTTTAACCAAGACATTTTGGGCCTCACTTATTGTATAAGTCCCTTCGCGTTAAAAGAAAACCTCGGCGCGATCGCCATTTTTAAACGGAAAAATTATCGGGGCCTACCCTCGTGTTATAAGCCCCACTCTTTTTCTTTAAACTTTTTGGGCCTCTTGAGAGAGTGTAAGACCCATCCCTTTGTACAGAAAATCATTTTGGGCCTCAGTCACTTGTATAAGTCCCTCTGTACAAATTCAAACAGTGCGCTCACTGATAAAACCCTAGGCCTCTCCTTGAGCTGTAAGCCCCAAATCTTTATTTTTTAAAGCACTTTCTCCTTTGATTTTGAATATACTGTTGTTTCCAATCTTTCTTTGTTGAACAACTAACCAAACAGCATGGAAGCTCTACAATCGAGTAAGTGGTTATTGCTTTCATTTACCGTTTTCATATACATATAACTGTATTGTGGGGCTGTTTCACTGTAAGTCTTCTTTCATAAACTCATATCAACTGTGTAATAATAGTATAGATATTTTGAGTTTCCCCGGCAACTACGTCTAGAACTAGGTGACGCTGTTTCGTTTATTCGTAGAAATAGACAACTAGATCCCCAATAGGATCACCAGATACAGTCTTCTCTTCGGCTGTCCTCATTAAGAATTGTCAAGAAACTCTATTCCCAGAGATGAATGTATTCTCCGTGAATGGCATCTTTGAGTTTCTTCCAAATTCTGGAACTTTCCTGACTTGATTTATTCCTTGTGAATAGCTTGCCTTGAATTTCTTGGGGTTTGGGGACCCACGGGCTTCTTAAAAACATCGGCCTCCTCTTGGGCATCGTACAAGGACCCACAGGCTTCCTAAAAGCAACCCCGCCTCCTCTTGGGCTTAGTACAAGGACCCTACGACTTCTTAGAAGTATTCACAGCCTCCTCTTAGGCTTCGTATAATGATCTCTTCCCCCGGGAATGATAGCCTCCTCTTGGACTTAGTACAAGGACCGATCGGCTTCTTAAAAGTTTCAGCCTCCTCTTGGGCTTCGTACAAATTGTCCCGACGACCTCCTAGAGGTATAGGAACAGAACTTAGTCATCTTCATAGAACAGTCATTTCATAGAGTCTACTACCGTTTCTCAAAGCATGGTATAAAAGAGGACACTCTAGACTTGGACAGTCTAATCCCCTTGAGTCTCAAAGACATTCTCAAGTGACCCCTTCATTAAATAGGAAGGAAACCCGCAGACACGGACAGTCTCAATACCCTTCGGATTTCCCACTTCCTTAAAGAACGGGAACAACCTTGATGCTTGAATCAAATCCATGAGTACAGTGTTGCTCATATAAGAACTGATTTTCTCTTTAAAATCAGTATACTCGACCTGTCACTCAACTGAAACAGTAACCATAGCCTCTCTCTCGGGCTTTGTACGAGACACATAAGAGACTCCCTCGTTGAGTTAATCACCCTTTCGCCTCTATCTCGGGCTTTATACGAGATACAAAAGGGTTCTTCCTGAGCCAAACGAATTTCCGCCTCCATCTCGGGCTTTATACGAGATACCAAAAGACTCCATCGTCGAGTCAAAAACCTTTTAGCCTCTCTCTCGGGCTTTGTACGAGACACATATTAGCCTCCTCTTAGGCTTTGTATAAGAAAACCACTGGTTAATCTAATTAACCTTTTAGCATCGAAACTGTGCCTCGTTCACAATATACAAACATCAACAACTCCTTCCCTTTCATCTAATTGCTGTAAGCGGCAAGCCTCTGGATCATCTACATCCATGCCACTGTCCCTCTTTTAGCTTGAGAAATTCCTAAGGAAAGATGGCATTACTCTACACTGAGTTAAAGTCTTCTCCTTCAGGTTAAAACTCCCCTATAAAGGAAATTATGGCATTGCCGGATTCAGAAATCCCGGTTAAAGTAATTCTCCTTTATAAAACAATTGTAACAGACAAACCCCTCTTTAGAGATGACAAATTCTATCTAAAGTTGAGATCTTTTAGCTTCATATCTTGGGCTTTGAACAAGATACAAATCACCTTTCGCTTCACGTCTTGGGCTTTGAACAAGACACCAAAACACCCATTTCCTCCCATAGAATAGGAGGAACTACGAACGCTCTGATTTCCCTGTTTCGGTAAACGGGAATACGTAGGCACAAGATTGAAAGAAAAATCTTAGCGAGCACACTAAACAAAAAACCCAAATCCCATACTCTTAAATCAAAAAGCATCAGTCCTAGCATCCTAATCCTTGTTCCCTGCCAGAAACCTTCTGTCTAGATAAAAAGAAAGAAACTGTATTGGCGAAAATACAAAATAACCAGTACAAAGGCCCCCCCACATTGATAGCATCTGTAACCCAACAGACCGCTGTTTAAACTCAGTATGCAAAGCAGGGTTAATTGGAGACATCTATTTCCCTTCCTTCATCAGCTCACAATAGGATAAAAAATGAATCGACCTGTAGTTTAAGCTCAAACCGCAGAGAGCGACCAGCGCTTAAGAACCGCGTCCAAAATCGCTCGGTACAAGAAGAAAGAAGAAGCTTGTCTGACAACCAAAAGTTGTAGGGAAGCAGCGATCGTCATCTCAAATCCATTGAATTTTGAACCATCATCATTACTATCATCAGTGCAATTTCCAACATATGGGAACCTGAGTGCATAATTTGAGTTAACTGAGCATAGGACTAGAGTTCATCACGTAGATTGGGTGGGTCATAAATAAACTTTGAGCCTATATCCTTTGTTTCTTAAACCGTGAACCAGGCCACGTTACAACCCTCAAAAGACCTAATTGAAGCAAGGTTATTTTGAAAGCATACTACAGCAAGGTTGCATAAACTGACTCCCAAAGATCTTTGCAAATCATCTATTTTGGCATCATACCTTTTGCTTAGACTTTTCTACTTTGATTGTCTTGAACCACCGTGTTCAGACCAATGACTCATATACCATGCATCTTTCCAAAAATGATTTTGATTTCAAAAGTTGCATGAACTTTTCATTTACCATGTTTGTATAAATACTTTTGTTTGCAAAATAGCTTTCTTTTCAAGGAATTTTCAAACAATTAAGAAACTTGGTCGGTGATCCTATCAGGGGCAAGTTCTTTTCAAATCCTGTTGAAGAATCAGTTCAAGGGTTGTTTGTTCAGGGGCAAGTCCTTCTCAGAATTGGTTTATACCGAAGACCTTTCAAGACTCATACTGGGACAAGCTTTCCCAATGTACAGTAAAACAATCATTTTCAAGGCTCATACTGGGGTAAGTTTTCCCAGCATACAGCAAAGCAGTCAGTTTCAGAATCAGACAAACTGAAGCAATGATCAGTTCATCTACAACCATCGGCTAAACTGGGGCAGTTTAACCTGAAGAATCCCCAAGCAGCTCTTCATCCTTCCTACAAGGATCATCAAGTTGGATACAGTTTACCAGTGTGGCTGAGATGCGTCCAACATTAGCATCTCTAGTCCCCAAGCAGAATGACAGTGATCTCTGTGTTGAGGAATCAGTATCCCAGTCTTGTCTTCTCACCAAAAGAGTCGAGTTGTGTCGTCAGCATCTGCATTTAATCATATATCAACTGCATAATTTATACTATATGCATAGCATGAGTGTTTCATCCTCATTTGCATTTCTTCCAAGGTCGTGTCGTTATCCACGTCTTTACCCTTTCCCTTGGATAAATCAAAGCTCGGTGGTGAACTTCATGTTTTGTGATTCAAGTTAATTAATAGCTTGATATCCGATTCTCACCGCAACACTTAGCAGACAGGAACATCAACTCTCTACTATCACCAAACTCAAGAAACTCCACAGTCTTAGTATAACAATTGATATGAACATGGTTGAACTCCAACCAGTTCATTCCAAGGATTACATCGATTTGGTGCAAGGGTAGACACACCAAATCCATCACAAAACTCTTCCCAAAAATCGTCAAAGGACATCTCAAACACACAAAAGTAGTAGTAACAGAACCATTAGCAAGAGTCTCTATTAGCATACTACCATTCATATTAGAGAACTTCAAACCCAATTTATTAGCACATTCAAGCGAGATAAAAGAATGAGTAGCATCGGTATCAATCATAACAACCAACTCAATATCATTAATAAAAACAAGTAACTCGAAGCAGGTTGTCCTTCTCTGACACTTCTGCACCACTCAAAGCAAACACTTTTCCACTGTTCTGAGCAGCAGTAGCTGTCTTCTTCGGCTTCTGACACTTGGTACTGATGTGACCCTTCTTACTATAATTGAAACAAGTTGGACCCTCGTCCTTGCAATCTGTAGCTCTATAACCCTTCTTACCTCACCTGTAGCACCTCAACACACTATTAGTACAAACATCAGCACGGTGACCTTGCTCGCCACACCTATAACACTTCCCAGAAGCGGGAGCTGCTCCCCCCTTGTCTTTTTCCCCTCTGAGGCCTTCTGCTTCCCTTTGTCAGCTGAAGTTGTATAAGGTTTCCCCCTATACTGCCCCTTCTTCTCACTCAATTGCTAGTAGTGAGCAGATCGAGCTCGGCTATCCTCATCATAGATTCTGCTCTTATCCACCAACTCAGCAAACCTGCCAATCTATTGATACCAAATACCTTGCTTAATCTTTAGTCTCAGCCCATTCTCGAACTTGAGGCACTTGGACATCTCAGCATCAGCATGGTTGTAGTGAGGACAAAACTTCACCAGCTTCTCGAACTTCGCAGTATACTCTGCAACAATCATATCTCCTTGCTTCAGCTCCAGGAATCCCACCTCCCTCTTACCACGAGCATCCTCTGGATAATACTTTCCCAGAAATTCCTGCTTGAACACAGCCCAAGTTATCACAGTGTCAACATCTTCCAGTCTCTGACGGGTGTTATCCCACCAGTCCTCAGCCTCTTCCGACAACATATGAGTTCCAAACTGAACTTGTTGCGCATCAGTATATCCCATTCCTCGGAAAATCTTCTCGATAGCCTTCAGCCACTTATGTGCACTTGATGGATCGTGAGTACCCTCAAACTCTGGAGGATTTTTCCTCTTGAACTCCCCCAAAGCACGAAACTCATCTGGGACTCCACCATTCGGATTGAGTTACGCCACCACATTAGCACTTGATTCCAAAACGTCAGCAATAGCACGATCATTTCTTCCAGCCATCCTGCACACCACCAACAAGGTTAGAAGAACTAAAACATTGATAGTGTACACACACTTGTCGACCGACAAGGGACTGACATCACGTAAAAACCTGGTCGGACGGACCGACCTGCTCTGATACCACTAATGTAACACCCTTTTCTACCCTACAAAATATCGCAGCGGAATACACATAAAATCATAATAAATCAGAATTCACCTCAAAGGGTGCACATTTCCCAATAAATTCAAAATAAAACATTTACTCCGTAAATAATGGGTTTTCCTCAAAATAACTCAAAATGCCTTCAAAGGGCAGAAGAACCACCATAACCACAAAAATCCCACAAAAGGGTTTATTAAAATACATCGTAATCATCAAATAATCAAACAAATAACAGCCAAATAAAATTCAATATGGTTCCACTCAACGACCCCAACCCGATGTTACACTATCAGAGCAAAGACCCTCTAAGTCGACCAAAAGCAAATAACTTAAAAAAAAAGTCCTCAAAAGCATCCATAGCTAATCCTGATCACCTGCACGTTACCCACGTGGAAGCAACATTCAAACAGGCAGGGTGAGTAATACAATTGATTATAATCAATATAAAATAAGATATGCATAAAAATGGCGTCATCATCATATACAACATCATCAGAGTCATCACAAGGAAAACATCAAAACACGTCGTCATAAATCACAACAAATGCCACATAAATGTAATGCACAACAGGAATCATGCATGTGGAACCAATCGTCATAATCGATGGACACTTAGGCCATCACCCTCCAAATATCCCCGTCAAATAGAATCGATTCTACACAAGAACTGGAGCACGTCATAATACACTTCACATCCACACATTGGGATGGAAGCCATAAATAGACCGAAGTCTAACATCATCATCACTGGACCGAAGTCCTAACATCATCACATAAATGATATGAATGCATGATACACCACGTCAATAATCATCATCGTCAAAACATCATTATGTGCATCATCATTCACCAAAACGTCATGTTAATCATGTCATCATATATTCATCAAAACATCACAAATCATCATCATCAATAACATCATAGTAAATCATCAAAAATATCACAGCACCAAAACCTCAGAACATCACAGCATCATAAAAAAATTTCACAAATAGCAGCAGTTTGCTGTTGAGTTCGCTGTGCAAACATACTCACTGGGACGTTCGCTTTGCGAATCTCCAGCGAATCCCATAATCCCAAATAATCCCTCATTCTGCCTCTACTCGCCACTTCATTCGTTGTGCAAACCCACAACACCACATCTCAGAAATCATCTCAGAATCATCAGAGTTATCGCACATTCGCTGCGCTACTCGCTTTGCGAGTCCAGGCGAATATTCGCCTTGCGAGCGTTTCGTTCGCTTTGCGAACTAGCAGTTGCAGGGAATCGCTGCTACGCATCAGTAGCATAATAGACTCACAATACCTTACGAATTCAACCTTAGTTCGCCCAAAAACGTCCCTACAACATTCCTAAGGCGTTATAACCACCAAGGACACAAAACCTACAACTATTAGGTCGATTAATTTCACTATTCTAACTCAAAAATTGCTAAACCTTCATAAATTCTCAAGATTCCCATAAACCCCATAAACCCCTTTCTCATACAAGATCCCACATATCATCAAAGAAGGTTTTGCCTCGAAGGCTTATTTTCACCCGAATCAATTCAACCCTTAATAATCCATCATCGATCCTCAGAAATACCTCTAAATCATCAATAACTCATAAACCCCAAAATCCCCAAAATCCACATTCAACACATCACGTTCTATATTGAAAACAATGAAAGGCAATACTCCCCATACCTTAAATTATTGATTCAGAACTTTCTCTACTGATCCTTTGGAAACCTTCACGAATCCTCGCCTTTTTCGTTTTCCTCAGAGCTCTCCCTTTTGTCCTTCTTTTCACGTTCTGACCAACAAATGAAACATAATCTCAAAATTCTCTTTTGTTAAACCTTTGGGCTTCTAAAAATGGCCTTTCTAATAATACCCTCACTGATTCTCCTCAAAAGTTCGTCTTACCCTTAATTCCTCTAATATTATTTAAATTAATAATAATACTAATATATTCATATTATATACTATTAATCAATTAAAATAACCAAAACTCCACCAAAATACCGACATCGACGCCAACCACCAAAATTCACCAAAAATTCACAAATATTATATTTAAAGAAATTAAATAAATATTCTAATAAATTTGCGGTGTTACACGCGGGGCCAGTCTACTCTTTTTTTCTCCCCGCCTCGTCGGGGAGCGGCTCAATCTTCGTTCCTGGAGCCCCTGACACTCTCCTGGTTCCGCGAGTCACGGGCGTTGTTGGCGGCCTCCTTCTCCTCGTACTATATGTAGGCATGGCCCTTATGGAGGAGCGCGTCTAGCGTGTTAGGCCTTTCAATGTCGACTGCCTTGGCGAACTCAGTGCGATGTCGCAGTCCTTGCTCAATCAGATACCTCTTCATGTCGTCCGAGGTAGATACCTAGGGATGGCAACGGGTTGGGTCGAGTGCGGGTTTCACACTACCCAAAACCGCACCCGAAATCACCACCCGAACCCGAACCCAAAGGCTATTCGGGTGGCAAAATAACTCCCACGCCCACACCCGTTGGGTTCGGGTTTTTTCACCAAAACCCGAACCCGTAGCAAAAGCTCAAAATATATATATATATCAGGTGTGGTTTCGAGTTTCGGGCACGGGTTTTACACTACCCAAACCCGCACCCGAACCCGAACCCGAACCCAATCAACTCGGGTTTTCACCCGTTGACTTGGGTTCGGGTGAGGGTGGGCCCCGCGGGTTTGGGTATGCCTGCCATCTCTATAGATACCTGGACGGGTTCTCGATTGAATCTCTCTATGTAGTCCCGGAGAGATTCTTCCTTCCCCTGAATGATGGCCTCTAGGGATGCTTCCGTCTTTGGGTGGCTTTGGGAAGCGGTGAAGTTCCTGGAGAACTGTCTCTTCAGCTCTCTCCAAGAGGTGATGGACTCGGGCTCAAGGCTCTTATACCACACCATTGTGCCCTTCCTCAGGGTTGTGGGAAAGAGCCTACACTTTATGGCTCCCCGGACGTTCCTGTAGTTGAGCATCGCATCGATGCTTTCGATGTGGTCATCCGGGTCGGTTGTCCCATCCTAGGTAGCCAAGGGCGGAGGCTTCTCCATCCAGACGGGCAAGTGAGTCTCCATGATGGCCTTGGACAGGGGACCGCGGGGGTTGTATTCGTCGCTCCGAATGGGCGAATGTGATGAGGATAAGTCGTACCGAGGGCTCCTGCCTCGGCGGGGAGGACTCCTTGGTCGACTCTTCGGTTTCTTCACGTACCCATCGACTTTGTTTCTCTTATGGGCCGGGGAGCGTCACTCCTTCAGGGGAGGAGATCAGTCACTCTTCTGAGTGGTCACGGGCTGAGGCCTTTCCAGTCGCAGACGACGCCCCGGTTGTCGCGGAGAAGGGCTCCGAGACTCATCATGTTGTGGCCTCCGCGGGGGAGGAGAATGATGGGTTTCTCGTCGTTGCGGGGAAGGACTGCGAGAAACGGGGCGACGATGTCTCTGGGATGGAGAGCGTGATTGTTGCTCCTTTTCCAACATCCCGATCCCCTTGTTCTGTTGGAAGATCATCAAGTTTATCTGATTAATTTTCGCAAACAGAGCCATTGTGGTCGGTTCAACATTGGGCGGCACAAGGATTGGCTGGAAGACAGTCGGGCTATCAAAACGTCGGGCGACGTTTAAGGCCGCATCGTCAAGGGAAGGACAGGCAGTGCGTCCGTCGCTAGCGTCGCCTTCTTCGACATGAACGATCACGTTGGGATCGTGACCATCGTCATTGGTGAAAGTGGTGAAGGCGGTTTCTTGGGCATTGTCATCAGTGTGTGGGCTGGCCAGGATCGACGGAGATTGAAAAATGCTTTAGTTCTTGGATTTATATGGAAGAAAGAGCGGGGAAGCTAAAGGTTCCCACAGACGGTACCACTGATCTTACCAGATCAGAAAAGGACCAACAACCAACACACATCGTGAGATTCTTAATTCGCTGGTGGTGGAGAAGAAGGGGAGGTGTACCTGCAAGGCACTCCGATGTTAAAGTCAGTTTCAGCGAGAGTCAGAAAGCAAGTACAGAAAGGTGTAGAAAATAGAATACCCGACCCTCTAGTGATAAAGGGTATTTATAGTGAGCCCCCAACGCTGGGCCAACAGTCACTTTGCATTGGGTTTGACCCCCGTTCGAAGCGTTGGAAAGCTAATGAAGTATTATTTCTATTAAAAATGGTTTGGAGGGTAAAAGATGATTTAATTAATTTGTGTTTTTTGAGAAATAGTCGTGCTGTCGGATTTTCTTATCGCGTAAAATGCGTGTGGTCGGTATTTCGTCGTGTGTTATGCTATTGTCATATCAATGTGGAGCTTTTAGGCTATTTATATAATGTTGAATCTTGCTATAGAATGTGGTTATTGAATGTTGGCCTTGTGGCATAAAGGTATTGAATAAATGGATTTCAATGTATGATATCGTATTGATGTTGTTGTGGGTAGCCTTTGTGGCGTGAATCCTAGTGGATTATATTTTTGTGCAGGGGATAATTGTTGTAGTTGTTTGAGGCCTTATGGTAACACTAGTGAGTATTACGGTGAATATGTATCTCACGTGTGATCTGTTGGATCGTGTAAATGTATAACTGATTGTTATACATGTGTTTTGTGCATAATTCTTGTTATGTATGTGCTATGATGAATTGATTGGACAGGTAAGGTAATACTATTGTGTATTACGGTGAGTATGTATCTCACATGTGATCATGAGGATCGTGTAGATGTATAATTGTTATTATACATGTGTTTTGTGCATCATTTGTGTCGTGCATTTCATGATGTGTCTGGTAGAGACAGCTAGGTGGAAATCCATGATGGGTGCCTAGTATTGTCCGGACTCCAATGTGGAGTTGTTATAGAGATAAATCATTGCTCAGTTGGAGTGTATGTGATTTGTCTGGACTCCAATGTGGAATTGTATGGAGATAAATCATTGCTCAGTGGGAGTGTATGTGATTTATCTGGATTCCAGTGAGAATCGGGTTCGATTGAATGAACCAGGGTGTGTGGTGGCCAGGAGATAAATCACTGCTCAGTGGGAGTGTATGTGATTTATCCGGATTCCAGTGGGAATCGGGTTCGATTGAATGAACCATAATGGGGGCACCACTTGCATTGTGTCATTGAGTCACATTGCATCATTATGTCTTTGTTGGATTATAAATGAAAGTGACAAGTGTGTCGTGAATGTGTGCATATTGTGTGCGATTGCTTGATTTCTACTCCTTAAAATGTAGTTTACACCGTTAATTATTGAGTGTAGTTCGCACCCTTTATTGTTTCTTGTGTCTGTGCTCCTTGGGAAGTACAAATATATATATATATATATATATATATATATATATATGATATCCTTGTATGCTATATGTTTTAGCATGTGGTGTGTGGGTGAGTTGAATAATATATGTGAATTATATGTTTACATATGATTATGCAATCTTGATTTAGTTGTTATTTCTCACCCTTCTGCTGGAATATGCTTTTCATGGCATAATGCAGATTAGCCGCTGTAGAGGCGTGGAGGCAAGTGAAAGAGTTAGATCTTCAGTTTGCTTAGATCTTTGGTGTCTGCTCTGATATGTAACACGGGAGTCGGGGGGAAACACTTTTGTTATTTATGTTTATATATGTGAATATATATATTTTTTGATAACTTGTATGTAAATTTTGATGTTATGAAACAACTTATTTTGTAAAACGAGTCAATTATGGATCGTTCGGCTTTATTCCATAATTTAAATTTCC
Source organism: Lathyrus tuberosus (assembly GCA_022829125.1). NCBI lineage: Eukaryota > Viridiplantae > Streptophyta > Magnoliopsida > Fabales > Fabaceae > Lathyrus > Lathyrus tuberosus. Next base: position 274,217 of record JALAZF010000414.1, on the reverse strand, counting down.
TTTGGTTGGAAAAAGGTCATGTTATTGTTTATTCCATTTTGTGTTATGTATCAAAGTTATGAGCAGGTGGATTATGTTTTTCTCAAATGTGGCATCCTTATTTCTGTCGGAATTTTTTTTTTATTCACTGTGATTTAATTATGTATTGTTTATCCATGATGGGAATTGGGGTGTTACAATTGGTACCAGAGCAGGTCGGTCCGTCCGGCCAAGTTGTTGAGTCGGTGTGGCATGACAGTTGAATACTGTCGATGTTGTTTGTTCCTTAGTACGTGATATGTGTGTGAACCACTGTCAGGGCTTTCTGGTTTTCTAATCTTTCGTCTTCAGGATTGAGAATGAGATAAGTGGGGGAGAAGCTGGTGCTTCTCCAAGTTGCTTCAGTTATTAGTTATGGAGCGTTGGCCTAGTGTGTCGTTGTTTGCACGATTATAAGTGTCGTTTGGACAGTGTTGTTCTCGATTCCAGAGGGAATGCGGAGGTAAGGTTTATGTCGACTAAGGATTTGTGCCTTAGGTAGTTTTGTGCACAAGATGCAAGAAATGCTATTATGGTCTGGTAAAGATGGTCTATGCCCCATCATGATTGTCGGCTGTCTATTGACAAATTGAGGAACTTATCACCTTAATCTCTTGTTAATAGTAGACGGAATTATGTTGGATGGAATAGACGTGTCTTTCCGGCTTTGATAGTGAGTGCAATGAATTGTTTGGAATTAAGGAAATGATTACAGATTGTTTTGATGAGTAGATGAAGATCCTTATATCGGAAGATGAGACGGATTAGAGGCTTTGGTATGTTGGTCAAGTCGGGATGTCTTTGAGGGAAAACGATCGGGCATTTTAATGGTTGCTCCTCAGAGAGTAGAAAGTGAACTTAAATTGAACGAAGGCGAATGATTGAGGTTATATCTGCTAAGTAAGTAGAAAAAATCTTAGGAGACGAGACTAAGATGTGTGTTATGTTTGTGATAATAGTGTTTTGGAATTGACAGGAAAGCCACAGTGAAGGGCTGCCAGTTGTGCGTAATTTCTAGATGTGTTCCGGATGGAATAACAAGCATGATGTGTATAATGATATTGAGGCTATGGAAAGCAAAACTTCGAGTTTTGATGAGTTTTGGAGTTCTTAGAGTTTTAGGGAATTAATGGAAATTTTGAGAAAACCCTTGTGTATGGATTACTGACAGTTGAATAAGGTAACGATTAAGAATAAGTGTCCACTTTCAAGAATAGATGATTGGAATTACTATTGTTTGGAACGTTTGATAAGAGTGGTGAATTTCTGTGAGTCTGGACAAGTTTGGATGAGGTTTGGTTTGGTTGGGCATTACAATGTACCATGATGTTGTTCGGTGTTAGTAATGCGTCTGGAATGTTTGTGGAGTATATGAATAGTATCTTCCATATGTAATTGGATAAGTTCGGAGTGGTGTTCATTAAGGATATTCTGATCTATTACAAAATCAGAAGGAAAGTATGTAGGGTGTTTGAGATCGAGTTGCAAGTGTTGAAAAGAAAGGAATTTTTATGCTAAATTATTCAAGTGAGAATTTTGGTTGAAAAAGGTTAGTTTTCTTGGATATGTGAGTGTTGATGATGGTATTGTTATGGATTCATCGGAAGTAGATGCAGTTCTACAAGAGAGGCTCTGAAGTCGGTTGAGGTGATTAGAAGCTTGTTGGACTTTAGTTGGTTATTACCGGAGGTTATGGAAGGCTTTTCCAAGTTAGCATTTTCGTTACTTCAGTTGACTTGCAAAGGGTAAGTCGTTTGCTTTGGATGTTCATTGTGAGAAAAGTTTGAGAGGGCTAAAGTGGAATTTGTCTACGGCTCCAGTTTTGATTCTGCGTGATCCTAATAAACCGTTTGTGAGGTATTGGGATGCATCTATGATGAGTTTAGTCAGTGTGTTAATGCGTGATGGTAAATTCGTGGCTTATGCTTTACGACAATAAAGGATTCATGATTTCAAGATGGCTGCAGTTACTTTCGTGTTGAGAATCTGGGGGTATTATTGTTATCGTTTAGGGTTCGAAGTGTTTAGTAATCACAAGAATATTGCGTATCTGTTTGGTCGGAAATAATAGAGTATGAGACAATGAGGATGGTTGGAATTCCTGATGAATTATGACTTTAGCTGGAATTATCCTATTGGTGGAGTTAAGTCGAAACTTTTTATACATGTCTGTGTTGATGGTCATAGGATTAGAATTATTTGAACAGTTCAGAGACTTGTGTCTAGTGTGTGAGATAACACAGTAGAGTGTGAGGTTGGGTATATTAGAAATGAACTATAATTTTTCTGGCGAATATTAGAGAGAGTCAGAAGTTGGATATGTAATTGGTAGATTTGATTGTTGCGAGTAATTAGAGTGCGCAGCGGAAGCGTGATGTGGCACATTTCGTATATGCGTGTGTGACTTGTAAGAGTTCATAGGTTGAACATTGGAAACATGTAGGAATGATGAGACCATTGGACATTTCAGAATGGAAGTGTTAAGCAAAAGGTTTATATATTATTCATGGGCTACTATGTAGATGGATGTTTTGGTTATATGTTCGATTGGTGAATCGTAGCATTGTTGTAATAATGTTGTGTCGTGGGACTTTATGTTCTTGTTTTTGTTGTTGCCTCGTTTCCATCGTAATGGTTCGAGTGCGAGTAGCTAATTCCTATGTGGGGAATTAGGGGAGTGTTACTTATGGTAAGGGTGACGATCTTGTTGTGTTCTGGTTCTAGAGTGAACCTATGTGTGTTCGTAACTTGGGTATTCTTTAAGTCGTGAGTTAGTCGTCAAGTGCATTGTATGGGCATTGCATCTTGTCGCTGTTGTGGTTACTGTTAGCAAGATGGTTTGTCAGTTTGTGTTATTCGTGGTGTGCCTAATGTTGGCATGATAGTTGGTTAGTCGGATGTGAGAGTCGTATCCGGAAGTTGTTCGTCTCAGTTATATTTTCGAGGACAAAAATATCTAAGTGGGGGAGAGTTGTAATGCCCCAATTTGGTTAATCGTATTTATTTATTTCATTTATGTGAATTTTGTGAAATGTGTGAATTTATTGTATTTTACCTGCTAATTGAGTTAATTGGTTAATTTCCCTGATGGGTAAAATATTTGCAATAAATTATAATTTCTTTTCAACTTTTATTTCCTGAAATATATTTCATCGTTGTTTATGTTTTATCGCATTTTGAGAGCGTTTGGGAGATATTTGAGCATAAGGGCAAAATGGTCATTTTGGAGGTTAGATATTTTTTTTAGAAATAGATATTTTTATATAAGTAGAAATATAGGGGAAAGAAAAAGAGAAAAGAAGAGAAAGAGAAAGGAAGGGAAAGAAGAGGAGAGAAAGAGAGGAGAAAGAGGAAAAATTGAAGAAAACTCTGTTTCAATCGCGATTAATCGGGTAAGGGTGAGAAGTTTCGATTATATATTGCTTCTATATGTATATGTATGTATTTATTTGAATGTTTGGTTGAAAAATATATGTTTTCCAATTGATTGGAATTGTGATCATTTCGATAGAATCGATGTTTTAACGGTTAGAATTTGGAATAAATTGTGTAGAATAGTCGAGTAATGTTTGGGTTTAATCGGGAATACTCGTTGGTATGATTTAGGGAGTTTTGGATTGAGTTATATAGTTTGTGAGAGTTAGGGCAATAATGATGAAATAGTGAGAAATCGATGTTTTCACGGTTAGAATGCGGAATAAGTTGTGTGTGACACCCCTAATCTATACCCCGAGCAATTAAAGCGATAACAAATAATCAGAGTATAATTAAAACATTCATGGCATAAATGGGAGCGTCACATCAAAGTAATGAAATATAACAACCTGCTCATATAGATATGCAACAATCAGGTAGCAACATAAACAGAGGAACTCAGTTCCTAACACCCACAATTCAGATACAGAATAAAAGTGGAAAATCTGCAACTGAAATCTCATATATAATCATAAAAGTTTGTCTGTCATATACAGAGTCATACATGTAAAATCCAAAAGATATATATACACATAGTCACATAACAATCTCCCCGACTACCCGGTGGCACATATCAGAGCCGACCGACAAAAGAATGGAGACATAATCTTCACAAAAAGACCTCCAGCATCTAATCTGCAATGCCTCATAAAGCATTCAAAACAGCAGAAGGGTGAGAAACACAATTATAATATAGTTGCATACAATTATGTAATAACATGAAATACGCACGTAAAATATTCTCACCACAACGTACACCATAGTTCGAATACCAAACAAAACAATTCATAATTAATGCATTCATCACTAAGGCATATCAATCATGCTTAATACATTTATCACCAACATATATATATATCAACTCATCAATCCCATTCACAATTCCCACACATAATCAATCCATTCATGACTTATGCAAATGCACAGAGACCGACACAACGACTCTATACATGCGGTACCATTCCATCCATCATTCTCATCATTAATTCACTCAGGAATTATTGGAATCATCGCTTGTTACTTAGTGTAACTCCCCGTCGGGCAAACGATGTTCCCCGTCGCTTTAGGTCCTCTTGGTATAAGGCTCACGACGTTTATGGATCGCTTTAGGTCCTCTTTGTACAAGGCTCACGATCCGATCGCTTTAGGTCCTCTTTGTAACGCCCCAGTTTTTGTTAGAGTTATTTAATCGAGTCGATTTAATTATTTTTGTTTTTATATTATTTTATTTTTTACTTTTATTTGGCAATATATTATTTTTCATCGTTATTATGTTTTATCGCGTTTTGGGAGCATTTGCGAGATATTTGAGTGTAGGGGTATTTTGGTCATTTTACTTATTTTTCTTAAGTTAGAAACTTAAAGAGAAAAAAAGAGAGAAAATAGTAAAGAAGGAAAAGAGAAAGAAGGAAAAGAGAAAGGAAAGAAGAAAAAAGAGGAAAACTTGGGGTTTAAGGAATCGAATCAACCGACATTTCAAAACACGATTAATCGGGTAAGGGTGCGAAACTCGATTATTCTATGCTTGTGTATGATTATGTATGTATGTATTTGTTTGTTGTTGGGTTGAAATTGAATAGAGAACTAAAACCATTAATATGTTGAGATTGTTAGAATTTGATATAATTTGTGTCAGAAATCATGTTTTAAGGTTCCTTATTATTGATACATGTTAGATATATGTTGTTGTGCATTCAATTGGTAATTTGCTGATGTTTAGGTGAGATTTGGGAGAGAAATTGGATGAATTTCGCAGCAGAAATTCTGCAGGAAAAATTCTGGGTTTCGCTGCCCATACGCATAACAGGCAAGGCAATACGCGTATTGGTTAGGGAAATACGCGTATGGCAAGGGGAAAATGTGGGCATTACGCGTATGGAACCCATTTTGCACGGCCCTCTGCTGAAATGCGTAATGGTACACGTACTTGGCAAGGAAATACGCGTACGGGGTTTTTAGTGGAATTTTTGGGGAGAAATTAGTCTATGCCCATACGCGTAGCACTTAGGGCATTACGCGTATGGATAGGCGAGCGAACTGGGCAATACGCGTATGGCCCAGGGCAATACTAGTAGGACCAGAGAGGGTGTGGAATTGTTCCCGATTTCGCGTCTGATGCCGTAACTTTTGATCCGTAACTCGGATCGAGGCGTTCTTGGTACCGTTGGGAAGCTTATGGAATGTTCTTTCTTATTAAAATGGTTTTGATATTGGTGGCCGATTTAATTGTGTCGGGAATTTGGAAATGTGTCGTTTTTCTGACTTTTACCATCTTAATTGTGTGTATTTGATGTGTTATCATGCAATATGCTTTCGATATATGATGTATGACTCGTGCACTGTGGTATGATGTAAATGCATGTGATGAAATATTGTGATGGTGGTTTGTGGCCTAAGGGCAAGTAAATGCATTGTGATTGTGGTTGATTGTATATGCATGATTATGGATGTTGGAATGGTTCACATGGATGTGTATATGTATGCATTTGATTGTCATGAGTCATTGTATTCCAAGCATCATGATATGCATTCTTGTGATGTCGTGTGCCCTAGTGGGTGTGAGCGACGAAACAGTTCCAGAGGGAATCCGCTATAACATCGTGTGCCTTATACAAAGAGGTGTGAGCGATGATTATAGACGATCGTGTGCCTTATACAAAGAGGTGTGAGCGATCCATAAACGTCGTGTGCCTTATACAAAGAGGTGTGAGCGACGGGGGGAACATCGTTTGCCCGACGGGGAGTTACACTAAGTAACAAGTGATGATTCCAATAATTCCTGAGTGGATTAATGATGAGAATGATGGATGGAACGGTACCGCATTGCATTTGCATAGAGTCGTTGTGTCGGTCTCTTTGCATTTGCATAAATCATGAATGGATTGATTTTGTGTGGAATTGTGAATGGAATTGGTGAGTTGATATATATATATATATATATATATATATATATATATATATATATGTTGGTGATAAATGTATTGTGCATAAGTGATATGCCTTTGTGACGGATATATGAGATATGATTTGTGTTGTTTTGTATTTGAATTATGGTGTAAGTTGTGGTGAGAGTGTTTTACATGTGTATTTTGTGTTATTATATAATTGTGTTTCTCACCCTTCTGCTGTTTTGAATGCTCTATGAGGCAATGCAGATTAGATGCTGGAGATCTTTTTGTGAAGCTTAGGTCTTCATTCTTTTGTCGGTCGGCTCTGATATGTAGCACCGGGTAGTCGGGGAGATCGTTATGTGATTATTTGTATATGTATATATGTTCTTTGAATTGTACATGTATGACTATGTATATGACAGACAAACTTTTATGTTATATATATATGAGATTCAGTTGCAGATTTTCCGCTTTTATTCTGTATCTGAATTGTGGGTGTTAGGAACTGAGTTCCTCTGCTATGTGCTACCTGATTGTTGCATATCTATATGAGCAGGTTATTGTATTTTGTTTCAATTGATGTGACGCCTTCGTCTATGCCATGAATGTTTTAATTATACTCTGATTTATTTGTTATCGCTTTATTTGTTCGGGGTATAGATTAGGGGTGTTACACTCTTTGTATAAGGCTCACGATCGTCTATACCGTCGCTTTAGGTCCTCTTTGTATAAGGCTCACGACCGTTACAGCAGATTCCCTCTGGAATCGTTTCGTCGCTCACACCCCACAAGGGCACACGACATCACAAGATGCATATCATAATGCTTGGCATACAATGACTCATAACAATCAAATGCATACACATATACAACCATGTGAACCATTTCAACATCCATAATCATGCATATACAATCAAACACAACACAATGCATTTACTTGCCCTAAGACCACAACCCACCATCACAACATTCCATCACACGTATTCACATCATATAACAGCACACAAGCCATACGTTATATATCCAAAAACATATTGCATGATAACACATCAATCAAACACAATTACGACGATAAAAGTCGACAAAATGACACGTTTCCGAATTCCCGACATAATTAAATCGGCCACTAATCCCAAAAACCATTTTTATAAGAAAGAACAGCTCAATAACTTTCCAACGGTACAAAGAACGTCCCGATCCGAATTACGGATCAAAAGTTACGGATTTTAGAAAATAGTTTTAATTTTGATGTTCCAGGTCGCGCTAAGCGGGCTCCTCCCCGCGCTGAGCGCGCTCCTCACTGCCTGGTGAGGTTGCAAATTTTCAATACCATGCTAAGCGCGCAGACCCGCGCTGAGTGCGCACTGCGAAATTCAGAAAAATAAACCCTTCGCAAATCCAACCCTAAAAATCCCATTTCTCATCCCAAATCAATTCCAATAGCAAAACAAGTATCAGCAATTGTTCATAAACACAGTGTGATCATACAATGCGATTTATACATTTCCGACAGTGAAAACATCGATTTCTATTCGTTTATCTCATTTCGACCTATAATTGAAAAAAACTAGTAAACATTCCAACACCCACATACATAATCATACACAAGCATAGAATAACTGAGTTTCGCACCCTTACCCGATAAATCGTGTTTTGAAGTGTCGGTTGAATCGATCTCTAAACTTTCAAGTTTTTCCTCTTTTTCTTCTTTTCTTTCTCTTTTCCTTCTTTTCTTTCTTCCCTTCCTATTTTCTCTCTTTTTCTCTCTATGTTTCTATTTTAAATGAAAAACAATATCTAACCAAGCCAAAAAGACCAAAATACCCCTACACTCAATTTTCTCGCAAACGTTCCTAAAACGCGATAAAACATAATAACGTAAACATAACACATTTACCAAATAAAAACCAAGAATAAAATAATATAATGACAAAAATAATTAAATCGACTCAATTAAATAAATCTAACAAAAACCGGGCGTTACATTGTGTAGTATAGTCGGGTGAGGATAGGAATTAACCGGGAATGGTTGCTTGTGTGTTTTCGAGTGGTTTTGATCGAGTTTGGAATCAGGATAAATTGAAAAAATTATGTTTCAAAATATTTCAAAAATGGAAAATGTGTTGGATGGCTTTTAAATGGTGAAAATATCGTGGTATATTGAATTCTGAGACCGGGGCTTTTTACGGAATCGAAATCAGAGGTCCGGAAGGCATTTAACGATCGAAAACTGAGTTTTTAGCAGAATCTGCGCAGTATACGTCGACTCATGGGATTTTGGGTCGACTCATAGTACCCTTGCATCGACGCATGGGTCGACACGAGCAGACCTGCGCGTTACAGAATTTTTCCAAAATGTCAGATTTTGTTTTCTTCATAACTTTTGAACCGTAAGTCCGTTTTGACCCCCGTTCGAAGCGTTGGAAAACTAGTGAAGTATTCTTTATATTAAAAATGTTTGAAGGGTAAAATATGATTTAATTAATTTGTGTTTTTTGAGAAATAGTCATGTCGTCGGATTTTCTTATCGCGTAAAATGCGTGTGGTCGGTATTTCATTGTGTGTTATGTTATTGTCATATCAATGTGGGGCTTTTAGGCTATTTATATGATGTTGAATCTTGCTATAGAATGTGGTTATTGAATGTTGGCCTTGTGGCATAAAGGTATTGAATAAATGCATTTCAACGTATGATATCGTATTGATGTTGCTGTGGGTAGCCTTTGTGGCGTGAATCCTAGTGGATTGTATTTTTGTGCAGGGGATAATGGTTGTAGTTGTTTGGGGCCTTATGGTAACACTAGTGAGTATTACGGTGAGTATGTATCTCACATGTGATCTGTTGGATCGTGTAAATGTATAACTAATTGTTATACATGTGTTTTGTGCATAATTCTTGTTATGTATGTGTTATGATGAATTGATTAGACATGTAAGGTAATACTATTGTGTATTACGGTGAGTATGTATCTCACGTGTGATCATGAGGATCGTGTAGATGTATAATTGTTATTATACATGTGTTTTATGCATCATTTGTGTCGTGCATTTCATGATGTGTCTGGTGGAGACAGCTAGGTGGGAATCCATGATGGGTGCCTAGTATTGTCCGGACTCCAATGTGGAGTTATTATGGAGATAAATCATTGCTCAGTGGGAGTGTATATGATTTATCTGGACTCCAATGTGGAGTTGTATGGAGATAAATCATTGCTCAGTTGGAGTGTATGTGATTTGTCCGGACTCCAATGTGGAATTGTATGGAGATAAATCATTGCTCAGTGGGAGTGTATGTGATTTATCTGGATTCCAGTGAGAATCGGGTTCGATTGAATGAACCAGGGTGTGTGGTGGCCAGGAGATAAATCACTGCTCAGTGGGAGTGTATGTGATTTATCCGGATTCCAGTGGGAATCGGGTTCGATTGAATGAACCATAATGGGTGGCACCACTTGCATTGTGTCATTGAGTCACATTGCATCATTATGTCTTTGTTGGATTATAAATGAAAGTGACAAGTGTGTCGTGAATGTGTGCACATTGTGTGCGATTGCTTGATTTCTACTCCTTAAAATGTATTTTACACCGTTAATTATTGAGTGTAGTTCGCACCCTTTATTGTTTCTTGTGTCTGTGCTCCTTGGGAAGTACAGATATATATATATATATATATATATGTCATACCCTAATTTTTGACCATAAGATCCCACCATCTTTGTGCATCGTCTTGCATAACATCTTCAGGTCATAGGTCTTTGTGTGCGTGTTTATCATTACTAACTGGTTTGTGCAGGAATTATGATTGCAAGTGTGGATTGTGTTTGTTTTCACAGTGAAGTACTTCAAGACGTGACCAGTTGGTTCAAATTCAGAATGGTTCTAGGGTCATTTTCCTCGATATTCCTCCAAAGTTTCAGTGTATACTTCCAAAGAGAATTAAGGTGTTGAATGTGGTCACGTGGAAACTGACTAGGATGTTATGGCAAGATGAACTTTAAGTTGTATCTTTATTTGCAAGAATTTCTTAAAACTTGGTCCCTCATCACTGTACTTGGAGTTAGGTTTTTTTTCCGAAGTCGTTTCTCCATCAGGGCAAGCAAGACTTTGTCTTTATTCATGAAATTGGGTCATTATTTTGAGAGATGAGTTTGGATTTCCTTATTGGTGCCCTGAGGTGTTAAAGCTTGGATAAAGATCTTGAATTAAGGAAGTTCTCAAAGTGAATGTTCAAGATTCTAGATTCTTTACGAAAGTTTAAGTTGATTCGTTAATGTGATTCAAATTGCAAGACTCTCCAATTCTTAAGCTCAAGGTCAAATTTCAACATCTCTTCTAAATTCCAAGATTATCCATGTCAAGTTCAAATTCCTTTTCACCATGGCAAGGTTGCAAATTTGAATTAATGTTGTCTATCACCATTCAAGATTCAAGAGTGATCGTCAATTTCAAAAGGTTAAAAAAAATAATAATAAATGGAAAAAGTTGGAAAGTTCATATTTTTTTCAAAGCTCCAAATTAAGAGTTCAATCTCTCATGACAAAGATACAAGCTCAAGATTTCAAAATCCAAGAACTAAGGGATCACATTTTATTCCAGGAATTTCAAAGCACACAAGATTTTAATATCCTTTACATGTTCCAAAAATTCAAAAGGGCAAGTTGAAAAACACTTGTGAAAGAAACGGCTTTCAGCTAGTGATTGAATCCTGCGTGCAGACTCGTGGATTGAAAAGAGCCGTGAATCCTGCGTTAGAACTTCCGGAAAATTCATTTTTGGCTTTTAATTGCCATGTGTTTTGGTGGGTCCATTTGGTGTTTCCATTGTAAGGTTATTGATGTTACTACAACTTCATATTCACACTCAAATAATGCAGCTTTTGTACATTTGAAAGTCTCTTGGTCCCACATTCAAGTGATGATGCTAGCATATATATTGCCACGTCCCATGTCCTTCACCTGTAACAATAACTGCTAAACTGCATATCAATTAAAAGAGTGAGTCAGAATTGGCAAGAATCGTAATCATAACAACAAACTCCAAGCCTATCTTCGTGGACCCCTTTAGACCATTCGGTGGGCCTTGGATGATCTTGAAGTACTTGCTGAAATGTTATACCAATCCTATTGCCAAAAGCTGCAGAATTAACAAAATCACAGAGTAATCAAAATAATTGAAGTTCCTTCCAAAAGAAGTCTGAACGTGTTCGAATAAAAATGGAAACGACATTCAAAGTTTCATACACATAGCCAGTGATTTCTTTCCAAAACAAATGGCAACACAATCAGACATGAATAAGATGAAAAGGCAAGTTTTTTTAATCACAATCAATATGCATCAAACAAGAAAATGAAAATGGAATCATACCAAACACAAGGAATCAAGTTTCACCAGTTCTAAATATTTCCAAATTAGTTTGAATTATCATCATCAATTCATTCCCAAAACAAGATCAAACATGTTCCAAATCAGAATGGAAATTCTTTTGTCACATAAGCAAACACAATCTTATGCATTTAATCAGAAATTGATTTTACATGGCCTATATAAAGACACAGGATTTCAGAGCAAAGGGGACCAGAACTTACATCAGAAAAAAATTCACAACCTTGCCACACACAAGAACAGATACCGATTTCTCAAAGAAAAAAGCTCAAAAATCATCACCACACCTACACAAACTTCACATACAATCCCATCAGAGGCCATTCACAGGAACCAAAAACCCACCTCAAATTTTGTTCACGTTCAAAACAAGCAGTTCATGACAGAAAAATCACCAACAAAATTTTACACAGTCCACACACACATAAAGAAATTTCAAAGCTGAATTCACAGAAATACATGTTCACACACACACCAGAGGATTGTTAGAGCAAATACACACACAGATTTGCAGAGCAATCACACGCACAAAGTGTGGCAGATACATACAGAAACATACACGAGCAAAAGCCTCTTTGGAAACCCATCATCACAATTCACAGAATCACACATTCAAAAATCCAAAAATCTCACGCAGGATCAGTAAGCAAGAAAGAGGAAGCGGTACCTGTATTTAGCTTGTGTCGACATCGTTGTAGAAGTCGCGTCGGGCGAACTCCGACAGGTAATTCTATTCACTTCGCCCCCTATTTCGCATATGCTATAATCAATTGTTGTTCGTTGCCATCGATTATTTGTTTCCTCTTTCAATGTATTGTGTGTGTCACCGCTGATAATTTGAGCGAAATCGTGGGGGAGTACGCGAGCGATCAGAGATATGAATTAAACCTCATTCTTGGTGATCCACACGAGGTCGTTTGTGTGTAGAAGAAGATTGGAGAGCTATTGATATGTGGTGAGCGACGGAGAGAGTAGCGAAATTGAGAGTGAACAGAGGAAGGAAGGGTTTGCAAGACCGTGATTGTTTTTTTTCCTTTTCTTTTTTCTACTTCATAAGGTTGTTGTTATGGGTCTGGGTCGGATTGACCCGTTTTCTCCAAAACCCGCGCCCACTGGGCCTTTTATTTTACTGATCTTTTTTCATTTCATTTTCTTATTTTTTTTTCCTTGTTAATTTAATATTAAGAACTATATTAGCAACTCTTGCTAATTGTCAAATAATTTTTGGTAATCTTTTAATTTGTTAATGATCTTCAAACTCTTATTTAGTTAAATAATCTTTATAAAATATCTTTTTTGTTTTAGATTATTATATTATTAGGTTTAGTTTTTTTTTAAAATAAAAAAAGGGGTTTAGTTAGACAGTTCTAATTTTAATTAAATTGACCAATTATTTTTTTATTAGGAATTAATTTGTTAGTTTTAATTAGAAACTAATTGGTTTGCTTTTTGATTTATTACAAGTTTTTCTTAAACTTTTACTATTTTTTTTTCACTAATTAATTTTTAGGCTTGTTTAAATTTAATTGTCTAATTTATATTTATAATTTAGATTATTTATCTTATGATTATTATTCTATTTGATTTATTTTTTTTGTTAGAAATGTCAGAAATTGTTTAGTTTAGCTAATTTGCCAAATAATTTTAAATATATTAAAAAAATCAAAAAAATATTTAGTTATCTTTTGATTAGTTAAGAAGAAATTTTTTACTTTTATTTCGATTCTTGTTCTGACTATTCTCTCACTTATATCCTGCACTCATGATGTAACAAATGTTGTGTTGATCTTTGTTCCTCGCCTATATATTCAAACCATTTTTTTTAAAATAAACTCTCGATTCACATCGAGTCATTTTTTTCCCTTGTAAGTCTATTGCTTTTTAAGCATCTCCATCAACCTCTAAGTCTTTCCCTTAGCACATACCCTTAGCAAGCAAGCAATAGATAACATAAATAAAACAAGAGGTTCCCGTAGAGTACTACGGACGTTTAGGATGCTAATATCTTCCCTAGGCGTAACCAACCCCCGAACCTTAGATCTCTTATTAGGTTTTTCGATCTTTAACCTTTTCCATTGGATAAAATAAAGACCGGTGGTGAACATTAAGATTTGTGATCCTAGTTAACATAATAGCTATGGTATCCGATTCTCACCGCGACAATATATATATATATATATATATATCATAACTGGTGTATATGAATATATGATATCCTTGTATGCTATATGTTTTAGCATGTGGTGTGTGGGTGAGTTGAATAATATATGTGAATTATATGTTTACATATGATTATGCAATCTTGATTTAGTTGTTATTTCTCACCCTTCTGCTGGAATATGTTTTTCATGGCACAATGCAGATTAGCCGCTGTAGAGGCGTGGAGGCAAGTGGAAGAGTTAGATCTTCAGTTTGCTTAGATCTTTGGTATCAATATATATATATATTGATAACTTGTATGTAAATTTTGATGTTATGAAACAACTTATTTTGTAAAACGAGTCAATTATGGATCGTTCCGCTTTATTCCATAATTTAACTTTCCTTTGGTTGGAAAAAGGTCCTGTTATTGTTTATTTCATTTTGTGTTATGTATCAAAGTTATGAGCAGGTGGATTATGTTTTTCTCAAATGTGGCATCCTTATTTCTGTCAGAATTTTTTTTATTCACCTTGATTTAATTATGTATTGTTTATCCATGATGGGAATTGGGGTGTTACACGCTTCATGCATCGTCATCCCTTTCTCAATCACAAACCATTTTCAACCTCATCTCGCGACAATAAAACCCTTGATCCAACGTCAAGCGACATTTTCTAAATAAACTAAAAAACATGTTAAAATACGATAAGGATTGCGCGCCACGAGCATTAAGTGGTGGAGAAGGAGTGATATTGAAGCTTTCCTACCCTCACTCTGAGTATTTTGGACACAAGACGCTTGACTTAGTAGTTTGAAATATTCACCTTTACCCATAGTCTTTAGTGCAATTCAAATAAAAAATAATCTCTTTTCAAAACCCTAAAATTAACATCAACACATCCAACTTATCTTTTCTCTCCCCCCGTGCAATTGAAACCTTTCAAAACCTAATTAGTCGCCTCCGTGCGATCAAACACCCTTTTGCAAAAGAACATTGTTTAGCCCCTTCTAATGCGTATACAAACTAGTGGTTAAGCCTCCCCCGAGAGTAGACAAGCCAATGTTTAGCCCTTAAAACGCGATATAAACACTTGTTCATTAAAAGAAACACAAACCAACAAACTATAGTCTCCCTGAACTACGGAACTCTGATTTCCTTATTGCACTATGAGAATACATCGGCACAAGATTGCCAGATCTTGGCGAGCTACCTTTTCTTTTTTCTACCTTTTTTTTAATTTTTTTCCAACCTTTTTCTTTTTTCCACCATAGTCTTCCGAACTACGGATGCTTTGATTCCTTATTTCACAATGAGGATACGTAGGCACGAGGGCCCCAATCCTTGGCGAGCACACTAATAAAAAACCTCCCATTTTCCCCTTTTTGAGGTTTCCTTTATTTTCTCTTTTTAATCTTTTATCATTTGAAGAAAGCAAATAAACATGATTTAACATTCAAATCACAAATCTAACTAAGAGGTTCCCGTTGAGTACAACAGACGTGAGGGGTGCTAATACCTTCCCCTTGCGTAATCGAGTCCCGAACCCAAATTTGATTGTGACGACCATCTTCTTTAAAAGGTTTTATCGATATTTTCCTTTTCCTTCTTTGGAATAAATAAAGTTTGGCGGCGACTCTGTTCGAACTAAATTTTTTCGCGTTCATCGCGAAGGATCGTATTTTTTGAGGTACTACAGAGAGCCCAAATAAATCCCTCCTCCTAATAGCCCTAAGCCAACTTGGGATGCTCACTAAAATCGAGAAACCATTGTACCTCTAACCAATGCTTAATAACCAAATGTGGAAACCACACAAAATGTCAAAAAAGTGACTCCAAAAATTTCAACTTCAAAACCAACCTCTTCGCCCAACAACATTCCATCTCAAGAGGAACTGACAGCACTGAAGAAAACAAATCCCCAGGCTTATGTGAAAATGATAATGAGCAACAAAGGTAGTTCCACTGACAGGTGTTCAAGTTCCTCAACTGTCTTCAGAGGAAATATTGCGCCTGAAACTATTGATGAAGTTCTTCAGTAACTAAAAGCCCAACTTGGAGGATTCAACCTTTTCAAAGCGCTAGAAAAATACTTTATTTATGGATATAACATCAAATCACTGCTGAAAAAACTTGACGTTCGTCATGTCCCCAGCAAAGTTGTTGATTTCGTAGTAGCATTTGGACCCCTCTTCGACCATATGTATGTTGATTTTCAAAGGAAACATGATGCTCAAACAAATATGGCACCTAAGGTAGATGAAAGGTCAAAGGCATGGAACTTAGATAACAAATCTCATAAATGTGCTGAACAATTGGAAGAAACTCTTCGCCTGGAAGATGGAGTTGTAGCTGTTATGGATGCAAAAATTCTCACTTGGAAAAAGGAGATTGAAGCATTGCAGATAAAGGTGCAAGAAATTGAAAAGGAAAAGAAGGTAATCCGAAGAGTTATTCAACTGTAAATAGATGAAGAATCCCAAATTGAAATCCAACACCTGGAGACTGTCACCCTTGACACTGAGATTGAAGGTTTCGCCTTGATAATTTCTCAAGTTGATCTTCGATTTCCTCCAGCGAGGATCCAATATGACAGGCTCAAAGCTTCTTTCCCTTTCTAGGGCTGCGCTTTATCCTTATTTTTTTGTTAAAGTTTCTATTTCGTTTGCAACAACATTTTGGATTTTTTTGTAATTGTTAAATATGCCCTTTGTGTGGAATTTTGACATTTAAAGCCAATATTTTTAGCCTTTTTAATTCTTAAGTTATATTTTATTCTACATTAATACTTATTTCCTACAATATTGGCCTATACTGTTTTAAATATTTGCCATTTATTCGCAGGACTCGACCTTTTGAAGTCAATTCTTAGACTTCTATGCATTATTCGTGAATGCTTGCAGAATTTTAAATGGCCATTCCTAATTAGGGTACCACTTGCCCAAAGTTCTATCTTTTTTATCCATGGGCAGGATGCCTTTCCAAACTAAGTTTCCCAACTTGAAAGTTCCCGATTTAGCTTTCTTATTATATGCCTTAGCTACTCTTTCTTTCTGTCTCATTAAATTATCTAGAGCAACTGATCTTTATTCATCCAAATCACTTAACTCATCTAGAATCATACCCCAATAGTACTTAGTTGGGATCCCAGCTTGTCTTTGAATCTAACTGATTGTAAACGAATTTCTAAAGGAAGTACTACATCATGCCCATAAACAAGTCGAAATGGTGTGGAATTAGTCGACTCTTTGGGAGGGTTTTGACACGCCCACAACACTTGGTTTAAAGTTCTATGCTAATTTCTTGGATTTTGACCTACGTGCTTCTTTATTAAACCAATTACAATTTTGCTAGCCGCTTTGACCTGGCCATTAGCTTAGGCGTAGTAAGTTGTCGAAGTTAATAACTTGAACCCTATTTCTGAGGCAAAATCTACCATTTTCACCCTGTAAACACTGAGCCTTGGTCCGTAGTAATAGTATCAGGCATTCCAAATATATTTATAATATGATTTTGTATGAAGCTAATCATTTCCTCCTGGTCAACGTTAGGCACATGTATGGCTTCTATCCACTTAGTGAAATAGTCTATTCCCACCAAGATGTATTTATACTCCTTAGACGATAAGGGCTTAATTTCACCAATTATGTCTAAGGCCCATCCTTTAAAAGGCCATGGCTTGACTATTGAGTGCAGATCGCTTGCAGGCACATGTTAAATACCTGGATGCTTTTGGTATTCTTGACAACCTTTAGTGAAATCTATGCATTCTTTCAACATAGTTGGCCAATAAACCCCTAGTCGAAATAGAAACCATTTCATCTTGTGGCCTACTTGGTGAGAGCCACATGATCCTTTATGTACCTCAGAGATTTCCAAATACATTTCACTTTCGCCAAGGATCTTAAAAATATTTCCCTCAGAAGTTTTCTTAAATAACTCATTTCCCATAATTACGTAACTTATGGCTCTGTACTTGAATTTTCGATCGGTCACTCGTGTTGGATTTCCCAAGTATTCGAAAATGGGTTTTTTCCAATCATTATCTGATATTTAGTCAATGGCCTAAACTTCGCAAGTCTTAAAATTTTCAAAAAACTCAGATTTTTCTAAGTTTGATGCGTCTTAGTTCCATTTGTCCTCCCAAGTTTTGACATTGATAATGTCTCTTAAGAGTTTTCTACCGATACTAAATTATCCTTTATCTTGACCAAATCCTCTAATCTCTCCTTAGAGATTTTATATCCTGAGGAAATTTGAGCTGAGTCATTTGCTTTTTGATTTTCTAGTTGAGGTACGTGGTCGATTGAGACATGGTCGAAATGTTTCAATAAAAAGTTGGCCATGACAAAGTACATCATCAAATTTTCTCTAATCTCTATCAATGATGTTTGTTTAGTAAGTGGACTCAAACATAACCTACTGAGCCTAAGTCTATTTTGCGACAGTGGTTATAACGCTGTGTTTGATAAGAACTTATGTTCTGTAATCAACGAGTCTGAAAAATCCATTATGTTCAAAGATAAGAGGAAGGGAAATGTTTAACCTTTTTGAATTGACTAACCAAAAGTTTTTTTTGCCTTATGTCAGTAAGTGATGAAAAATGGGTCTGGCACAAAAGGCTGGGTCATGCTAAATGGAGGTTGATCTCTAAACTTAGCGAGCTAAAATTTGTTAAAGGGCTACCATATCTTTATTATCACTCAGATGCTCTATATAGAGCATGTGAAGTAGGAAAGATTAACAAAACCTCTTTCAAATCCAAAAACATTGGGTCACTTCTAGATCCTTAGAATTACTTCACATTGATTTATTTGGTCCTGTTGGGAGTGCTTCCATCAATGGGAAGAAGTATGGTTTGGTCATTACTGATGATTATAGCATATGGACTTGGGTTAAATTCCTCAGATCTAAAGATGAATCATATAAAGTATTCAACATCTTCTGCATACAAATTCAGTCTGACAAGGAACTAAAAATTATGAAAGTCAAAAGTGATCATGGTGGTGAGTTTGAAAATGAGCCTTTTGATATTTTTTTTGTAATGATAATGGAATTATTCATGAGTTCTCTTCTCCTAGAACTTCACAACAAAATAGAGTTGTAGAAAGAAGAACAAATCATTACAAGAAATGGCTAGGACCATGATCCATGAAATCATCTTCCTAAATATTTGTGGGCAGATACTGTTAATACTTCTTGTTATGTTAGGAATAGGATTTATATCAGACCAATTCTAAACAAAACATCATATGAGCTGTTTAAAGGAAGAAAGTCAAACATATCTTACTTTCATCATTTTGGGTGTACTTATTACATTTTGAATAATAAGGTCTACCTAAATAAATTTGATGTTAAGGCTCAAAAGGGTATCTTTTTAGGATACTATAATCACTCTAAAGCATATAGGGTGTATAACTCTAAAACCGAAATGGTTGAAGCGTTTATACAAGTAAAATTTTATGACAAAAGGCATGATCATGATACGTCAAAGCCTCTTAAAAGTTTTGTAGATATGTAGGTTTCTGAAGAACATCCAGAAGTTGGATCTTGAAAATTTAGAATCTAAGAAGTCAGTGGTTTAGAAGCTATTGAACCGGAAGCTGATCATGTGTGTGAAGCTTTCCCAGAAGTAGATGATTCAGAAGAAGCCCAATATGGTTCAAAAACATCTGCTCAACCTAAGAAGTCCTTCAAATATAAAGATTCCCATCCAGAAGATCTAATCATTGGAAATAAGAATAATCCATTGAGAACTAGATCAACTTTCAGAGATGATAACTGAATGATAGGGTTTATTTCATTGATTGAGCCAAATTCTATGGATGAGGCTTTATCAGACGATTGATAGATTGTATCCATGCAGGAAGAGCTAAACCAATTTCAAACAAATGATGTTTGGGATCTGGTTCTAAAACCATGTTAGAAGAACATCATTGGAACAAAGTGGGTGTTTAGAAACAAATTGAATGCACAAGGAGAAGTGGTAAGGAATAAGGCTCGACTGGTAGCTCAAGGCTACAGTCAGCAGGAAAGTATAGATTTCTCTGAAACCTTTACCCATGTGGCAAGGTTAGAGGTAATCAGATTTCTTCTCTCTTATGATGTCAATCATGATATTATTCTTTATCAAATGGATATTAAGAGTGCCTTTCTAAATGAAGTCATTTCTGAAGAGGTGTATGTCAAACAAACCCCTGGGTTTGAGGACTCAGTCCATCCAGGTTTTGTGTTTAAGCTTAAGAAATCACTCTATGGACTCAAACAAGCTCCTGGAGCTTGGTATGAGAGATTGATTAATTTCTTATTGGAAAATGGTTTTGAAAAGGGCCAGGTTGACACTACACTATTCAGAAAGACTCTGAATAAGGAAATCTTAATTGTTCAAATTTATGCTGATGACATAATCTTTGGTTCCACTAATGCATCTCTGTGCAAAGAATTCTCTAAGACTATGCAGGCTGAGTTCAAAATGAGCATGATGGGAGAAATGCAAATTTTCTTGGGAATATAAATCAACCAAGGCAAAGATGGAACTTATGCTCATCAATTCAAATATTCAAAGGAGCTTCTGAAGAAGTTTAATCTTGAAGATTGTAAGATTATGGCAACTCCTATGCATCCTACCTACAGTCTAAACAAGGAGAAAAACAGTTTTAAGGTGGATCAAAATCTTTTCAGAGGTATGATTGGTTATTTGCTTTACCTAACTGCTTCTAGGCCTGATATTTTATTTAGCGCCTGTTTGTGTGCAAGGTTTTAATTAGATCCTAGAGAAACTCATTTAACTATTGTTAAAAGAATCTTTAGGTATCTGAAAGGAACAAATTTGGGACTTCTTTATCAGAAATCCTTAGATTATAAGCTGGTTGGAATCTCGTGATGTTGACTATGTTAGGGATATAATTGAGAGAAAGTCCACTAGTGGAAACTGTCAATTCATAGGTGAAAACCTAATATCCTGGGCTAGCAAGAGACAAGCAACTATTGCTCTCTCACTCTACAGCAGAAGCAAAATACATCTCTGCTACTAAGTGTTGCACACATCTACTCTAGATGAAATATTAGTTAGAGGATTACCAGATTTGTAGAACAATATCCCTAACTTACATTCTCTCAGTGAACTCGTTTCTCTAATGCTCGTACTTTGAGTATTTGTGAGATTTTGTAACTAAAACAAATGAACACACTGAATCCTAACACCAGAATCCCTATTTATATAAGTGTGAAATAATTGCTTCCTAACGTTCATTTCTTCAGCTTTTTCCACATAGGCGCTTGCATGAATTTTGTTTTTGAATTCTCTCCACGTGTCCTTCAGGATGAGACTGATAAGTAGTTATTTATTTTGAAAAAAAAGTCTTTTTGCGCCCAAATAACTGCTGATTCGACCTGGTGTTGCTGAAAATACTATCATCGAAATGTCCTCAAAAAATATTCCTTTTCCTGAAAACATAGTATGTCTCATTTTCCTCTACTCTTAATACTTCGATAATATCTATGTCAACAAACGTCTAGTTTCCCTTAACTTTTCCCAATCTTTGAATTGTATTGAGATTATTTCCTTTGTAAAAAATCCAAGCTAGCAGTACCAAAGGTAAAAACCTAGTGTGTTTTGTAGAAATGTTTTGCAGATTTAAATGAAACCTTAGTACGTATTAAATGATTTCGTGTGGCGTTTGATGACACTGACGCATGGTATTCAAGAATGTTTGCTAATGATGTATTTCAACGGACGTGATCAAAGCTCCTTCATTCAAGATGGTCTCAACACTCATGATATGTGATGATCAATTAACCTCTTAGTAGGTGGAGATCATAAATTTGTAATGGATTCATCTATCTCGTTATTTGTTACCAACTCTCATATCCAACGACTCGCAGAGATGAATTTACGATATTATTTTGTCAAAGAAGGATGTGTTATCAAGATTACTTGATGATTATGGTAGTACATTTATTAGAGATGGAATGGCTGGAAAACTTTGATTAACCATCTATGTAAGTATTTTTATATTTGCTCATCATTCAACAATATTATTACAAATAAAATATATGAGTTGTTTTAGCAACCAAATGAGCCATAACATTTTGCGCAGGTGCAGTACGGGCAACAAAAGTATCCTTTCTCTTTAGGTCATCTAAAAACAACAAATAAAGTTAACGTAGAATAAAGGGTATGAGTTCACAAGCCACAAACAAAACAAGAGTGGAGGCAGTACCAAAAAGCTTATTCCTCTCGCCAACAGATCATGCCTTAGCAATACTCGACAACGTGTCTCAGAATTAGAGAAGGAAAACAAAGTTTCCTTCATGGCCTTCTCCATATTAGTAAGAACCTCATACGAGACAAAGTAATCTTTAGCCTTCTTTATGAAGTGGCTCGGGGACCAAAATCGTCTTCTTCATTTAACACAACCGGCTAGTTTTTCAGAAGGGGACAAGACGATGCATAATTCATCATGAGTAAGGGATGAAAAAGGGGTAACCAAGAAATAATCCTCCTTGAAGTCCTTCTAGCTCTTTATATAGACACAAAATATTTGATTTTTGGCACAACGGAGAGAAACAAGTTTGTAGTCGTCGCCTCCCTTAGGGTGTGTTTGGTTCAACGGAGGGGAAGTGAGAGATTTTTATA
Source organism: Lathyrus tuberosus (assembly GCA_022829125.1). Classification (NCBI taxonomy): domain Eukaryota; kingdom Viridiplantae; phylum Streptophyta; class Magnoliopsida; order Fabales; family Fabaceae; genus Lathyrus; species Lathyrus tuberosus. Next base: position 251,674 of record JALAZF010000414.1, on the reverse strand, counting down.
AAGGCGAGGGGAGGGGATGTGAGAGAATGTATTTTAATTAAATGTATGTTTGGTTAAAAAGAGGGGGAGGAAAAGGGAGGGAGAATTTTTAATCAAAAATATGTTTGGTTCACAGGAGGAATGGATGAGTTTTAAAACTACTTTACTTTTTTACCCTTAAAATATTACATGTTAAATAAAATAAAACAAAATGATATTCACAAAAAAAATGAAATTTGTCAATTCATAAACAACATAGATAATCAAACACAAAATATTTAATATTTCAAATACTCTAAAATATATTAAAGTGTAAATAAAATATTGATAAATGTCATATAATCATTCTATGATCACTCTTCAAATGAACCATTTTCTCGTCTTGATGATCCTTTTACTCCTATAAAGTATATATGAAATTAAATTCTAGATAATATATAACTCATATACTACAATTATATATCAATATGTAATACAACACAACAACTTATAAAAAATTAAGTTATTACAAACAAAATAACAAATAAAAATGAATAAAATGAAAGTTGAGTCATAGTGATTTAAATAATAAAGTTGTCATTGAAAAAATGGTGAAATTCTAATAAAGTGACAAATTAACACATAATATTTATTAAGGACAATTTAGAATTATAATAAAAAAAGGAGGGTAATTTTGTTAATATAACAAAAATAGATTTTATTATAATTCCTCTGTCTCCCATCCACTCCAAAACCCCCCAATTCAGTGGGAACGAAAAACTGCTCCAGGAGGGATTCAAATTACCTCCCCCCTCCTCATAAAAAATTGAACCAAACATACTTAATTTAAAATATTCCCCCTCCCCTCCCCTCCAAAACCCCCCAACCAAACGGACCCTGAGAGGTGGAGTTAACTCCAAAGAGGTGAAAAAAGAGGTTCTTAGAGGTCGAACCAATGTCTCTTTGGTATTCAAACAGATATTGAAATACCTTTACAAAATCTCAAGCGCATGAATGAAGGTGGGAGGTAGGAATCAAAGATGATATAACATATCTTTTTTAAAAGTAGTAAGCAGAAATCGACACCCAACTTCTTTAAGGGGAAATCATAAAAGGGAATAAAACACCCTTCGAATTTATCACACACCCTCCTATCATCAGGGATCGTAGAGACTGCCCAATCCGAAGGGGATCCCATTTCAAAGTTAATTGTCACCTCATTAGCTTTAAGGGAGTAATTGGAAGGTGTTTTCAAATATTCTGGGGCTACCATAGAATAGTTCTCTACGACTACCTCCTCAATCAGAATAATCAAATTCGATATATGCAGTACACAAAAATTAAATGGGCTAGCAACAACAAACCTGTGAGAAAAATGGCAGGACCTGAAATATTGAATAGAGTGAACTTGTTCCCCCAAATAATGAGACACCAAAGAGAAGGTGGAACACGACGAAGATTTAAAGCTGGAGTAAGAGAGGCATTCACAAATACCCAGAAAGAAGAGACAGTCGAAAAGCATCATGAGAGTGAAAGGGAACTCCGAAGGAAAAACCTATTTTTATAAAGGAAGCAATTAAGAATCAACTGTCGAAATCAAAGACAAGGTGCAAATCCAAGGACTGTGAAGACATTGTCCAATCAACCAACAAAAAAACTGAAGATACTCAAGTATCCTAAGTAGGGGAATCATTCTTTGACCTGCATACCTGGGGTGACATGTTGAGAGGAAATATAAAACAATTCAGTGATAAGAAAACATTTAATACTTTTGTCCACCATTACTTTTTCAACTGACTCCAAGTGTTTCAGCCAAAATTACTAAAGGATTCTCCAACTCTCTCAGTGCCCCGCAAAGCCTTGGGGGCAACTGTTATGAATCAACTAGGACCTAGATAGCCAAGGCCCAATTCATCTCAAGTCCACTCCACTTGACCCAAGGTATAAAAGTCAGTTCACACGAAAAGAAAGGTACATTGATTGATCCCCACTTTTCCCTACACTCATCTTAAATCTTGAAATGAGTTAAAGCGTTGGAGTGTTAACCTTACATGTACATCCCACACTATCGTATTAGAAATCAGCACTACCGATTCAAATTCATTAATTCATCAATCACATTCAATTATAATTCTGGATCAAAATATATATAGTATAATATAATATAATTGTATATTTTGTCTGTCTAATAATAAAAACAATTTCTTCAAATTTAAATCTGGATTCTAAAATTTAAAACACTTACAAAAAAAACCTTATCCAAGATCCTATAAAATCTAAAAGATATTTTAAAAAGGGAAAAAGAAGTTGACACAATCTAATACTACTAAACCCCCTTAAATCCCTAGGGGAAGAAAAAGGGACCAAACCAAACCATTATCTTGTGGCTGTCCCATGAGTCGCACCCAGCACCCGCTATCTCTATTTTATCCAAACCAAACTCCATTTCCCACTCTTTCCGCTAACACAACCGAAACAACAATTTTTCTCGCTTTTCTTTTTCTCACTCAAATTCCATTACTCATAGCCACTATAACACTTTTCATCAATTTGTGTTAACATTCATGGAATTCATTGCTGAAGTTGGTTTTTTGCACCACCCCCTTCACCTTTTTACCCCCTTCTCTAACCCTTACACACTGCAACGCAAGAGGTTAGTTTGGTTTTTGGTTTCTTTCACTGTCAAATTATAATTGAATAATGCGTTCCTTATTCATTGGTGGTGCGTTTTGTAATTCTTATCATTCATGGCTATGATGTTTTGATTTTTGAATTCATAGGGAAAAAATCTGATTTTTCAGCCTGTTGGTTTAGTCTAGGTTACTAGGTAATGCTTTTTTGTGTAGTTGAAAAAGGGTTTTTGAATTTTGCTCTTATTGTTGCTTGGTAGAGAGTGTGAAATCATTTTGTTCTCTGTTTCATGATATAGTTGTAGTATGGATTGTTAATAATTACCACTTCTCTTTCAATCTTCTTTCAATTTTGTTGTATGATGAAGATTTGAAGTGATTTTGTTACATGATTTTCAAGTTAAACCCTACCGCTTCGCGTTACATTTACTCATCAAATATTGATGTTAATATAGGCATTAAATCACAAAATATATAATGGGTAGATTTTAAAAGAGGCTTTCTGGCGTTGTCGATAGAAATCGACGAAAATCGTTCTTCAAATATTGAGGATAGGAAATGCATTTTTAATCCCAATTTAATATTTGAAAGGTGAGATGATCATGGATAGATTAAGAATGATGACCGGTATCACTATGAATGGTGATATATTGTAATTTTTACGTTGATGGATTAACGCTCTTTTAGGGCTAATTGTTTCTCTCATTTTTTTTGTCTTGGTTGCACTTATGGATTAAAATATTGGGACAGACATATATGTCATCGTGTAACACTGCACGGAGAATATAAATTCATGTGCTGTATGAGGAACAATAACTCGCTCAGAAGATTAGCTTCATTTGCAACACGTAAAGGTAATTCAGACGTCTTTTTGTAAGCTCTTGTTGGTTTATTTGTGTATGACTTCATTTCTAGTTATATGTGTATCAACTTTTTATACCATAAAATTGGCACTCGCACAGAAATTCTGTGCGGGTGCCAATCTTCCTTTTTGGCATTAATGTTCATTATCGTGCTTTCTTAGTGTACTTTCGACTAGTTTAGAATGAATGATGAATCTGACTAGCCTTAATGATCAGACAATTCAACCACTACTAGTGTTGAGGTTCCATGCAAGATAGTTTGGACTGTAGAAGCTGATTTAGAAGATGGTCACCTTCTGTACATAACTGGGGATCCTGCTGAGTTAGGCTGCTGGAAACCAAACATGGCTGTACTAATGTCGCCTACAGAGCACGCTAATATATGGAAAGCTGAATCTCAGGTAATTTCACCAGGCTTTCAATTTATTTATTTAGTTGTACAGAAAGAAAAGTTTACATGTCGGAAGATGTTGTCATTCAGGTTAGTTTCTCTGTAGCTCTGACACCTCTGAAAAAAAGAATAGGAGGCTTGTTATACAACGTTCTTCAGCCACCTGATCAAGTGTTCCTTCCTTTAAAGTTTATATTATTATATGAAGCTTCAATATTATTGAAATACTGTATGAACATTAAAATGCATATTCTTTCAGCATTAGTGACTCAGTTGTTATTTCACATTGCAGATTGCTTTTGGCTTGAACTTTAAATATAATTATTTCATTAAGGAAAAATCACGGTCCTCAAGTGACATTATTTGGAAGCCTGGACCGGCATTTTCTCTTTCAGTACCTCTTACAGTTGTAGAAGATAATGAAATTGCGGTGAGGGATTTATGGATAAGGTCTGATTTCCATATGTCTTCAGCTCATGCATGGAGCCCCTGCACTGAGGAAACATATCTTCTAAAGCAACCCTCTATTTTTTTTCCAGTGGAAGGTATTACTTCATAACTTTACACCATTGCACAAATATGTTTTCTTAATATGTTTCTGAACACTCAAACAGTGGTTTGACAGATGAACGAAGGAATACGAGTCTCCTTGAAAATGATTTCCTAAAGTCTGAGACACTCAATTTGGAAGATCAGTTATTTTTTGACAATGAGGACATGGTGATTATGAGTAATGAGGATTCACATTCTATTGATGTTCTTTCTGAGAATTACCAGCTTGTTGAGGAACCCTGGCTACTCCATTCATTGCATTCAATTGTCTCTGAGTATAAAACGGAATCCGACGAATCTCAAACAAATGACGCTGTGAATGAGCAGGTGAAGCTGGTAGACACAGAAGAGTTGCTACCTGAAGAAAGTAGTGATACAATTCCGAAAGACCCTGTTTCCACCATTATACTTATTAACTCATCAATATGTACCATGCAAAGAATTGCGGTACTGGAGGATGAAAAATTGGTTGAATTATTGCTGGAACCAGTGAAGACTAACGTGCAATGTGATAGTGTGTATGTTGGGGTAATCACAAAGCTTGTTCCTTCTATGGGAGGAGCTTTTGTTGATATTGGGAATACTAGAACCGCTTTTATGGGCATTAAGTCATACAAGGAACCATTTATATTCCCTCCATTTAATCAAATGACAGAGAAACAAAAAAGTGATCCTAAGGAAAAAAATGATCACATGTCTCGTTCTACCGATCTCACGGATGGAATATCTGACATACAATCTGAGGATGATTGTTTAAAATCTGTACACGAGGACTATGATGAGCATGAACCAGATGATGATTTTTATGTTTCAGAAGTTCTGAAGGAAAATGTGAATGGTAGTGTGGTTGATGATGAAGTAGAATCCGACTTTGAGGATGATGTAGAGGGAACTGATGTTCATATAGAACAAGAAATGGATAACAGTTCTCTTCCTTTTGCCACGAATGGGTCTATCAACTCTCATATTTTGCAAACAAAAGATACAAAGAGAAAAACAGGAAAAAACAAATGGATCCAAGTTTGCGAGGGAACCAAAATAGTTGTCCAAGTTGTTAAAGAGGGGCTTGGTACTAAGGGTCCCAATCTGACTGCTTGTCCTAAACTAAGAAGTAGATTCTGGGTATGTGCTATTTATGCCTACAACTTGCATAAAGTTTGATTGTGTATATTTCTGTTCTTTCTCATAAATTATCCATAACGTGATTCATCTAAATTAGTCTTGCTAACCTGTAGGTTTTGATTTCACGTTGTGCTAGAGTTGGAGTCTCCAAAAAGATTCATGGGGCTGAGCGCAAAAGGTTGAATGTTGTGGCAAAGACATTGCAGCCTGAGGGTTTTGGCCTCACTGCAAGAACTGTTGCTGCTGGTCATTCTTTTGACGAATTGCAGAAAGACTTAGAAAGATTGCTTTCAACTTGGAAAAACATAATGGAAGACGCAAAGACTGCTGCTCTTGCTGCTGATGAAGGGGTGGAAGGAGCTGTTCCTGTTATTTTGCACAGTGCAACGAGTCAAACTCTCTCAGTGGTCCAAGATTATTTCAATGAAAATGTTGGTTCCATTAAACTAATTTTAAGTCACTCCAATGATCTCTAGGATGTTTAACTTAACTATATCTCTTTAAATTCCCAAGATAACCTATGCTATATTCTATCTTCTGATTACAGTTTATGATGATATACTTCAGGTTAAGAAAATGGTGGTTGACTCCCCGAGGACATTTCATGAGGTATGTATAACCTAATTGTAGAAATCTTAGTTGAGATGTTAAAATTGGAGAATTTCTGTTTGCGTATGTGAACACGATTGGCTTTTGGTATCACATAGAGAGTTAAGCAAGAATAGTATGGTAATTAATTCAGTAAGACAATTGATTTATGAGCCCAACCGTAGGGTAGCCTACCACAATCGGTTTACCACTTTCTGTTTGTAAATGGCATTCAAAGCCTGTATCTAGTCTTACATGTGTACAAAACTTCAACTTTATTTATTATGATACTTGCTTTTTGTAATTGTAAGTATTTTATCAATGATTAATTTAAAATTCCGTGTACAAACTGGCATATTACTTTTGTTCCATGATTTTAATCTTTTTATTTAATCTCCAGGTGACCAATTACCTTCAGGACATGGCCCCTGATCTTTGTGATCGAGTTGAACTATATGATAAAAGGGCTCCCCTTTTCGATAAATACAATATTGAAGGAGAACTTGACAATATCCTCAGCAAAAGGTAGATTTTGTTGCTTCTTTTGATCCTAATCTTCCATATCTTGCTTATAGCGTGTATTATCTATATCCTTATAGTAGTCCGTTTGCTGATATTCTAAGAAAAAAATGTAGTGATATCTTGCATTACAGGAAACTTGATAGTAAAACTCTTAGCATACATGTTTTATTTTATTTTATTTGGATCACTTTATAGGGTTCCACTTGCTAATGGAGGTTCTCTAATCATTGAACAAACTGAGGCATTAGTTTCTATTGATGTAAACGGAGGACATGCAGTGCTTGTAAATGAAACCTCCCAGAAGAAAGCTGTTATTGATGTCAATCTTGCAGCTGCAAGACAGGTAAGTTAGATGATGCACTTTTTATTATAATTTATTTGTCAAGTGGTCAAGGGTTCATGTCTGAATGCCTCCATTCATCTTAAATGAGGTTGAATTTAAGCATTGAGAAAAATATACCTGTCAACTGTGTAATTTTATTGCCATGTTTTTATAACATATACTACATTTAATATTTTTTATAGGATCGTAATTTCCGTATTATGAATTCAGAATTATGATCTTGAGACCCCTTATGAATTCTAGGTAGGATCTTGATTTGAACTACCTTATCCCACATCGACTATAGATATGGCCAAATAAGGACTCCATACTCCTAATAAGGATTGGGCAATTATCACCCCTCTAGTTGTTTGAATCCTATTCATCTTATTTACTCTCCTTACAACAGAATCTACATGTCTTCTCTTTATATGCCCAAACCACCTAAGCTTATTTTCCACCATCTTTTTTCTACTATAGGTACTACCGTAGCACTGCTACCCCAACACTCTCTTCAATATTGACATTTCTAATCGTATCTCGTCTAGTCTTACCATACATCCAACAACAACAACAATTACGAAACCGTATCTCACTAAGTAGGGTCGGCTATATGGATCAAATTACGCCATAATGTTCTATCCAATACCATGTTTTGAACCAAATCGTTAATCTTGAGATCTTAATAGTTACTCTAATAGTTTTTCTAGGTCTTTCTCCACCTCTAGTTGTTTGTCTCCTCTCCATCTGATCCTCTTCTTACCATAGAATCTACAGGTCTTCTCTCTATATGCTCAAACCACTTAAGTCTATTTTTCACCATCTTTTCTACTATAGGTGCTATCCCAACCCTATCTCCAGGTCTTACCACACATCTAAATGTTTTAAAATAAAATTATAAACATTTATGGTTTGTTTTTGTTTTGAAACAATATTTCATCAAAATCATGCCGTTCGATTTCTTTAATGAAAACAGTGTGTTACAGATTGCAAGGGAGTTGCGACTACGAGATATTGGTGGCATCATTGTGGTAGATTTCATTGATATGGCAGATGAAGGTAAATAGAGATGTACCACTTGTTTATGCAAATGATTTAAATGTTAAGCATAAGTAATGTGAGTTATGGAATGGGAGCAAGGCCTCTTTCGGATCTATTTCAAAATATTATTAGATCATAGGTTGGAGTTCTAATGTCACACGGACTAAAACTTTATATAATATCGAAATTGTTCATTTTTTATGCCACTCTGAAATGACATATCCCTTGATGTTGTCAGAACCATACTTGAAAGTTCTTAATATATTTATTTATTGAAATTTTCTTTTTCTTGAGCAGTGGATAGAAGATTGGTGTATGAAGAAGTCAAGAAAGCCATTAAGAGAGACAGATCCCCGGTGAAGGTCTCTGAATTGTCGAGAAACGGACTCATGGAAATCACACGAAAGAGGGTATGTTTTTTTAATTTGTGATGGATATATTAGCTATGTGTTAGTTCGTGAAACAGTATGTTGCATTAATGTAACGACTATGCTGCTGTGGTCCCTTGTCCAGGACTGTGGATCGTGTTGACACAGTCCTAGACAAGGGACCATAACATATGCCTGCACTTGGATTTGTTCGAATGGAAAAGCTGACACAAGTATGGAAAAGAATAATGCTACATACTAAAATTGCTATAGATTGTAAAGAAAAATGCATGAACTGCTGTTTTTTTGTTGATTTTTTGTGTAGCACACAATCAAGTTTAGTAGAATTTGTTAAAATAAATTACAAATGCTTTATCAATAATGTTTGACAGGTTCGACCAAGTGTGACGTTCACGATTAGTGAACCATGTACCCGTTGCCACGCCACAGGCAGGGTTGAAGCTTTAGAGACTTCCTTCTCAAAAATTGAACTGCAAATTTGTCGTATCCTCGTAAGTAAATACTTTCAATCTCAGAACTTCGCTTTTGCAATAAGATAATGAAGCAAAAAAAAAAAAACATCATAAAGAAAGTTGTGTTCTGGAAAATGAAGTTTGTTCTCCTCATTTTAGTGAGTTTGATTTCTTGTTTGTTTTATTCATTCATATTCCAGGCAACAATGAACCTAAAGGGAGAATGTCAAAAGCCCAAATCCTGGCCAAAATTTCTTCTGAGGGTTGACCAAAGTATGTGCGAGTACTTGACTTCAGGGAAAAGGACAAAACTTGGAATATTAAGCAGTTCTCTCAAAGTCTGGATTCTCTTAAAGGTATAACTGATCACTGGAAATTTCATTTTGATGATTATTCTTATGCTGTTATTCTGCTTATCTGAGTAATGATTATTCTTATGCTATTCTGAGTAATGACTATCTGTTTCCAATTCTTCAGGTTGATAGGCGGTTTACTAGAGGATCATTTGAGATCGTATCATATACCGACGACAAAGTTGATAAAAAACAGCATGAAGTTGCCATTTCAAAGGCCAGTGCCAAAAATCCGAACAAATTCTACGTGAAAAATTCAAAGGCTAAGGCTAGGTGAAGCAGAGGATTTTGTTCCATTTTTCTTACCTGAATTTTGCACATGGCCATATACATGGCTTAAGAGAGAAATACTCGGTGGAAGTTGGAAGAGCAAAAATAATCTGGTTTCACTTTTGAAAGTCGCAAGTTAGAAATCGACTGTCACATGCGAGTAAATTTTGAATGACAGGAGCATTTTGTTGTAAAGAACTACACTTAGTTTTGAATGAGGAGAACCATTCATTGGATTTGAGTTTTTGTATCATGTATGCATTTGTTTAAGCAATGCTACTCTATGAATGTTATTTACATGTTACTTTCTTAATATTATTTATAACTTAAAATATTTTGTTGGTTACTTGTACTTTTTCCCCTTTATAATTTTGTTGGTTTAACTGATTACACTTTTGATATTTCACTTTAGATCAGAGTGTTGTTACTTGTTGATTTTTAACTTTAAAGTGAAAAATAGCAAATAGGATTCACTGCAGAATTTTCCTGCATTCACACATTGAATTTTTTTACCCAAATAATTTACTTTTTCAAATTTATTTCTACAATATCTCATGTTTCAAAAATAATTTCAAAGTATTCCACTTTCAAATAAAATTTTTTTTTTCGGGACAAAGTGTTGTTGCCAAGCGTATTGACAATAGTTCTATATTTTATAATGGAGGCGCAAATTAGATTGGCGACTGCATATGGTGTTGTCAAGTCAATTGGCGACAGTGTACAAATTTATAATTGAGGCGCCAATTGGATTGTCACAAGTGTATATTGTGAATTTTTTTAACATAAATAGTAAACATTAATATTAAATTAAAAATAATTTTACAGACACTAACGATGATGACTGAGTTTGTCATACTGACCACCAGTTCTGCACCCCCAAACTACCCTAACTCGTTGCACTCGTTGTTGGCTCACTCCACGTATTTGAGGATTTGAGGTCTCGGAAACATCACCAAAATCTCTAAGAAGTTCTTACATTTCTAAGAAGTCTTGTGTATGGAATGACACGCTACTGTAACTGAGTTCGCGACTCATGACAGAGTAGTTGAGATGTGTTGATGGAGTTATTGGTGTGCGGCCTAGACGATTGAAGAGGAGCATTGGCGTGAACGATTCGTTGGAGAAAAGTTGAAATGGTTGTTGCAGTGTTTGATAGGCGTATGGTTGTTGTGATGTTTAGGTGTTTTGGCTATGACGTGATATTTGGGTGTTTTGGTTATGGTACGAAGGAATGTTGGTTTTATATGTTCCTTGTGTGTTTTGGCTATAAAAGCATAATGTGTTGAGGGCATATGCATTTTGGGTGTCGTGATAATAATCATTTTGTTGGAGATGGTATGCGGGACGCTCTTGGTATTGTGGTTGAGTGTCTGGCATGTTTTGGTTGTGGGTTTGTGTGTTTGTGGGTCAGTAATTTTGTTGGGTAACTCTGCTGATTATACCATAGATCGCACAAATGTGAGAAGGTATGTCATTCTTTGTCGTAATGTGCTTTGCAGGTTTCGACTGACAGTGTCTTACAGGAAGATGAGTGATTCATGGGAGATAAGTTCCATACATCCACCTCATACTTGCATCGTCGCTAATATTTCGCAGGATCATCATAAATTAAACTCTTAACTGATATGTCAAGACATTTTGCCTCTTGTTAGCAAGGACCCGTCTCTCATATCGTTACACGATATAATTACACTCACTCATACTAGAAAGCTTGGATTGCAAAAATAAAGGCTGTTGAAAGAGTGTTAGGAAATTGGGAGGGTTCGTACAAAGAACTTCCAAAATATTTGGTGGCACTTAAGACGTATGCTCTGGGAACTGTTATCATTTTGGAGACACTGCCTGCATATACGGTGAACAGAACTTGTGTAAGTGAAAATAGAATATTTCATCAACTCTTTTAGGCGTTTCGACCATGCATCAAAGATTTTGCACTTTGCAAACCTATTCTTCAAATTTATGGAACATGGCTTTACGGAAAATGCAAGAGCACATTACTTATGGCAGTGACGCAAGACGCCAGCAATAACATTTTTCCGGTTGCCTTCGCTCTGGTTAAAGGTGAGACTCTTGGTGTGAAATTCTGGTATATCAGACTACAGATGTCCTATAGAATGTCTGGACATCTGATCTGAACAAAACAGCATGGCACGGTATAAACAAATAAAACCAGTACACAAAAAAAACATAAGAACACACCAGAATTGTTAACCCAGTTCGGTCTAACACACCTACTCTGGGGGCTACCAAGCCAGGGATGAAGTCCACTATCAGCAGTATCAATTCAAAGCTAAACTCCCCATTTACAGCTTATCACTTAATCACTACCCAATGACCCTTCTACCTAGATCCTCTCTAGATATGAGAAACCCTTCTCACTCCCAATCATCGCAATGATGTCTAGCAGTCAACACTCCGCCACTGCATCAACGGCTCTTTACCTATACAACAATTCAACAAGGAAAACACACTTCCAAGACACCACTTAAAGTTACTTAAAAGCTTCCTCCAAGAACAATACTCCTCTTTCTTAACAGCTTCGAGGATCACACTAACAAACTGTCCAACTCACATGTCGAGTGGTACAGGAACCAACCCTAATAATAGAACTTTTACATCTTTGGTTGAGTTACAATTCTAGGCTACAATGCATCTATATATAACCTATTCCCAACTGGATTTGTGCCTTCAAAAACGCAGCAAATAAGCTGCTACAAATCAGCAGAAACTTCTGCTACATAATAGGTCTTCAATCTTTAACTTCCTAAAATATCTCCATATTTAGAAAGTGTATATTCTTCAATATTCTTCTCAATTTCAAATTTGAATCTTCAGACCTTTTAATTCAGCGCCACATAGAATTTGCATATTATTCCCTGACTATTCTGCATCTGTTAAGACATAACAGAATCTTTAATTCACTTCAGTTCTGGTGCGATGTCGAATGGACCTTCATGGGACATCTCAATACGACATGTTGTTCCAGATGTTGAAACCACTTCAACTCAACATGTTCCATTGCACAATAGGACTTCTTGCTCAACCTGTTCTTCTTTAGCAAGATAAAATATCCTATCTAACATATTGCTGCTATTATTTGTTTTGCAAAATTGATGCCAACCCTAAAAATTAAAGAACTAACATTCTCCCCCTTTGGCAAATTTTGGCTAAAACAAATATATAAACATTAACACTCAGATTACAGCAGCAATTACAACCCTATACTACTGTCAGTAGTCATCAGCAACTACTGAACCTAACAGTAACCATCAGCAGCTACTGTGTACAGCAACCATGGAGAATCATCTTCTTGTGAAATCTTGAATGATGTTAGGACATCATGTTTGACAGCTCTTCCCAGCATACTCTATGAGCTCCATAACATCACCTCCGAGCACCACAGCCCAGCAACTTCAGGCAGCACATTAGGACCTAAGAAGTAGAAAGTCCTGAAGTCATTTGGTGCACATGAGGAAAAAGATATCTGACACTCCCCCTCAATACAACACATTTTTTTTCCTTCCAGGACATACCCAGAACAAATGTAGAAGACTCCTCCAGAAAAGAAACGTCTGTCTTGACATAAAAGACCAATGGTGGCATAAGAGATTTCTGCATACCTTATTTGATCAGACGCCCCTAGTTGACCTGTGGCATAAGATGAAACTTAAGAAGTGCCAATCTACCAACCCAGGTAACTCAGAACACAAGTCACAACTGTGTTCATAACTCAGGACACAAGTCACAAAGACTCAATACCAACTTAAGGATACGACACCCTCTTCGACATCTCTGAAACACATCTGGAACTGCATACTCTAGACATAGCATCTGCGCAAACCATTTAGCAAACCCTTTCTCCCCTTTTTTAGCCAAAAATTGGCAAAGAAAGCCCTCACAGAACCAGACCCAAGTAGTGCTCACCCAAAAACGAACAAACGCCATAAGACTTATGAAACAAGAACACTCGAAAACCCTAACAAAACACACGTAATTTCCACACCTAAACTAGGTTTACACCAATCAATATATAGCATTAAATCTGGACTGGATTGGGCTTCAAAAAGCAGCAAAGAGACTGCACACAATTCTGCAAAATAAACTCCAAGAAAATAGGTTTTCAATCTAAAGTTTCCTAATATGTCTCCATATTTAGAAAACGCTGAAAATCCGAAAACCAACACACAAAAACTCAGCCCAAAATACTTTGGATGCCACATAGGGTAACTAAATATTCACAGAATATTCAATAACAAATAACAACTAACAGAATCTTCTTTCAATCCAATAACAGACGCGATGTCCTATGATCCAGGATGGGACATCTTTATCCGACATGTTGAATGCTGTAAACAAGAACATCTTGTTTCAACATCTTGATTAACCATCACATGACAACAACATTGTTTTACCAAAATTGTAGCCAATTACAAGAACTAACAATCTCCCCCTTTAGCTAATTTTGGCTAAAACAATCTCAGCCAACATCAGAAAAACTTGCAGCGGATAAACACTAGAACCCCAAACAATTTCACAACCAGCATCAGCAACCCCAAAAACAAACTCAAACAGCTTCACAAACTTGAATCACACCAGACAACTAGACAACACCTAGGCTAACTCTCCCCTTTTTTAGCCACAATTGGACAACCTCTTAACCTACCAAGGCAGCAAACACGAAGTTCTAAAAAACACGTTCCCAAAAAAAACAAGTTCCCAAGCCAAAGACCACTTTGACTGGTAAGGCGATACAAACAAGGACTCTTTATGCAGTATAAAAACCAAGCCTCCTTGCTTCTAACAGCATATCACAGATAGAACCATGAATCAGTCTAACAAAGATGCAGGAAAGAGACATATGCAGGAAGTCAAGAAACCAGATCCACAGAAGTTGAAGAACAAAACACTGTCTACAGCTGGGGTAACTTCAGGAGCAACAAGAACAAGAAAAACATCAGAGACAAGGATGAAAACCATCAAAAAAACTCCAGTGCAACTTCACGCTTCTGATGATGAATGGGACGAAGATTGGAAAACTTTTCTTGATACAGGGGGTTGGGATAATCTTTATACTCTTTGTTTGTTGCTTTTGATGTACTAAAATCTAATCTTGTATGCTTTCAGCCGTTGAATAAAATTCTGTTTCCATATGCAATAAAGTTCACCACTGCACAAGACACCTCCCAGCACACTTAATCCTCATGTATGCAAATTCCTAATTTGCTTATTGCCAAAACACATCATATAAAAGGAAAATGTAGCAGCAGAAAACAGAAGTCAGAACATCTTTTTAGACATATATCAATCACAGTCAGTTTTACCAAAATAAATGCCAACACCAAAAGCTGCAGAATTATCAACGTCACACGTCCAGCTGCACAAAATTGTAACACTCTCCCCCTATCAAGAATAACGTGTGCTTATTTGTACCTTGAAGAATGGAAAACATAAGACACATCTTCATGTCTTCAAGAGCTCACTCTTTGTTCAACTCACAAGTTGAACACAATCATCCCTTGTACCAATACTCACATGATCCAAATCTGATAAACTTTTCTCTATCTAAGACAATCAGTACTCCTTTGCAAGAAGAACACCTTAAATGAATGGAGAACATGAGACTCATCTTCATGTCTTCAAGAGCGCACCCTCTGTTCAACACACCTGCTGAACACATTCACCTACTGCTTGACCCTCACAACAGTACATAAGTCAGGTAGAAGCTTGTGATCTCAAGAGACAAAAAACCATAACATTCTGAACAGAATGTTCTGTCAACAGATGTTAAGACATCAGTCTTGACATCATAAACAGAATCCAACTGCACTAAGAAAAACACCACATTCCGAAACAGAATCTCCAAGCTTCCCCCTTTAAGCCAAGGAGCCAAAGAACCAGAAAACCAAACAACACAGAGCATCACATCATCACAGAACATCTACTTCAGAATGCTACAACACTTCAAAACACCATCCAGCAGCCTAATGTCATAGCATGTTATCTGACATTATATCCCCATAAGAGGCAACCAATCTCCATAAGCATGCAAGCTTCACAATATATGCACCTTTGCAGCAAAATCCATAGACAAGTACTCCCCCTGTCATGAATAACCAATGCTCTAGATGAAGATTAACATTTGAGCACCAGACCTTCACACAATTGCTGAGCACATTCACATACCGTGCTCTCACTGACACTGCTCACAAACTCCACGAATTCTCAGCTTATGGTATACTGAGATCTAATCACTTCAAGAGAAAGAACAACTCTTTAACAAACCTTCCTGGTCAGATCACCTCATCTGAAAAAGATGCTTGAGCATCCAACTCCACATGCACAGTCTCAATCATATTCCAAATATAACCATCAACAATCATGATGTTACAACATCATTTGGGACATCAGCTTCCCATCACCATTCAAAGGACTCATTGCGCATAGAAGTCCTTCAAGAAGCTCCCAATAAAACACAGCCAGAGCAGCTTATTCAGGTTAACCTGAACACCATAGAGAGAAATAAACTCGCACACCCTCTCTGAAGCAAAGAGTTCAGACTGCAAAATTGCATACTCACATCAGACAAATATTTAGCTCCCGTCAAAGTATCTATCATTAGTCAGATAAGACTACCTTCTCTCACCAGGTAGGACAATTGGTCTGACATTCTTCTTTCATCATGACAACCATTCAAAACCAGATCATACACACATGCAGGAACCTGCATACTCTACATCTCAAGAATCTTATTTTCAAACTTCTCATGCAGATACCAGGGAACCATGATCCTTTGGTCCTAAATACACCAACCCTCCAAATCTGAAATGCTCATCCTGGATGGTTTGGATGACACCCCAACAATGAAGACACCAGCCAACCAGTTAGGTTAATATATCTCCTCTGTGCACAGCCCTTTGAGTTTCTTTTCCACTAGAACAAGAGTTCCATGCTCTCATCGACTTGACAGTGATATCAAGTTTGAGTAGACAACCTCCATTCTGTTGATTTTGCAGTAATTCCAACCAATCTCACACATTGATGAAAATCTGCCAGTGCTTCTCCAAAGTCTTCAAACCTGCCACTGTCTGAATCTTCAGAAGGAATGGTTAGGAACTACACCTCATAGTTGTACCAAGGATGCCACCTTTCCTTGAGTAAAGCAGTATTCACAAAGTTCAGATCATGCCACCTATCTTAACTCTATGATGAGCATTCTGGACTGCACCTAAACCACTCCAAGTAGTCATAAGTCTTTCATCTCCATCTTCAGCATCAACAATATCCAGACCAGCTTCTTGCCAGGAAACTTTCCAGAAATACACAGCTCCTGTCACACAGGACTGAAGCAAATTCTCAGGCCAACTCCCAAGAAGTAACAATTGATGCTAAAGCTTATGCAGTACCCCTCCCATGATTCTGCACAAACTCTGATGATGAAATATTCCAAACATCGTTTTGAACATCACTAATCTTGAGTCACAAGGGTAATCAATCAAATATTTGTGAACTCCACAAACAACAATTGATCTTAAATCCTTGTATAAAAACCCTACCAGATACCAGCACCAATTAAACACCACCAAAGTAGCCTATCCAAGCCCGTTTCTTCTTTTGCAGAGGGTTGAGATATCAAGGATGCTATACTTGGCTCAAGTAAGTAAGACCTTCTCTGAACAGATTCTATTTCCCTCAGCAAATCTGAAACCTCCTTCCAAATTGAATTCATCCTTAGATATACCAGAACTACATTGGACACCATAACCAGGAAGAATCTCCTAACTAGGTCACCACAAATAAGCTTAAGAGATAACTTATCAAGATCTTCACTCCCACATGAAAGATTTGACAGTGATACTTTTTTGCTTTGGTTCCACCCTCTTCATTCACCATCAAGAAAATTGAGAAAGAAGGAATCAATGTTCTGGACAAATTGGTCTTCAATACCTTTATGA
Organism: Lathyrus tuberosus; assembly: GCA_022829125.1. Classification (NCBI taxonomy): domain Eukaryota; kingdom Viridiplantae; phylum Streptophyta; class Magnoliopsida; order Fabales; family Fabaceae; genus Lathyrus; species Lathyrus tuberosus. The sequence goes on along the minus strand of JALAZF010000414.1, from coordinate 234,269 downwards.
GTGGACTTGAACAATAATCTTCAAGTATCGTTGACAGAGTAAGTTGAAGCAGTCTTGCATAAATCCCATCACCATAGGATATACATTCAGAGAAGAACAACCTTCTCAGTTACAACCTCAGGAGTTTTCAGATAGATTCGCACGACCCAACCTCTGTTTAATTTCTTTAAGACATGCATATATTGAGAGCGCATACAATAATCCTGAGAACGGATGACATAATCCTCCTTCTAGCCATGTCAACTACATTATACATATCACACAAAATTCCAAGCGGGAAATCAAAGACAAGAACCTTCGGAAAAAAGTTGTGAATGCAAGGTATGCTTTAACTCAACCACCGTTCTGATACTACCACGAGGAAATTAGATTGTCAAATGCGGATGCAATAAGGTGGGTGGATAACATTTCATTGGAGAAGTGAACAAGGACATTTGACAAAGGACGCCGATTGGGGCCACATGATAACAAACCTTGTTGAATCCATGAACGGCGTCTTCAAAGGCATTAGAAACCTAACAATAACCACGTTGGTGAGAACAACTTATTTTAGGTTGGGATCACTTTTCGCAACCAAAGGCAAAAAATGGAGTTCTGTATTACGACCGGGGCAATTATTCAGTGAAAGTTGCATGAAAGTGATGAAGAAGGAAACTCTCAAAACTAGCACGCACATCGTTACAATCTTTGACAGTCATATCCAAACTTTTAGTGTAAAGGAAACACATGACCATAACGAGGGGAGGCCGAATGGAGACTGTCGGGTCCAACTAAATAGAGGTTGGTGTGACTGTGACAAATTTCAAACCTTTCGTATGCCTTACTCCTATGTCATTGCGACATGTTCAAATGCTCGCCAAGACGCTTTCAAGCATCTATCTGATATTTACAAAGTCATAAATGTTTTCAATGTGTACAACAATAGTTTTCCGATGATAGTATTGAAAGATTATTGGTCTGTATATCAAGGGGATATAATTTGGCATAATGGAAACATGCGACAGAAGAAAAAGAAACGCCCCAACAACACACGAATTAGAACATAAATGGATACAATTGATAAACTGGGAAGATTATGTGGTTTATGTCTTCAGTCCTGACACAATTAGACAAATTATCTCAATGATGAAGCAAGTTCTACATAAACATTTTTTTTTTTTCTTTAAGTTTTTATAACCTTGTGTTCGTTGGATCAAGATCAGAAAGGTTTAAATTTAATACAGACTAGGTTTTTTAATAAAAATAAAAATAATAAACTTAAAATTTGAACCATTTAATGTTGATCTAATGATACATTTGTCCAGATTGTGTGAAGGAATAAAAAATGACTGCAGAGAATCATCATCCAAAATTAGTGTGCACGAAGGAAACATCGTCTGAAAATTAGTGTCCACGCGTCGCATGTAACTTTTTGGAAACAAGGTATAAAAAATAAAGTCCACAAAACAGTTTTGTTTAAGCCAATAATTAGATGCATGAGATTAAAGCACAACACAGATTTCAATTAAGAACTTCAAAATTTCCAATGTGACACTAACTTTTACAGTACAAAACTAAATGATTTTACTCCTCACTGCCACAACTAAAGGTTACAAAAGTCTCAAAATGCAACACATATAACAACTAAGAGTACAAGTATGTTTTTTCAATGTATGAAACATTGGAATTTCAAATCTTACAGAAATTTAATTTGCTGCAACATTACATGTATTGATGCCATCCTTGCAATCACTGGTCAAATCATTGAAAGTTTCAAGTTGCTTCTTACCTCTCAAGAACACTTCTGTATCAATTGATATTCTCATGTAACCATCAAATTCTACCGGAACACCGTTGTTAAGTTTTGTTGTCTCGGAGTACCATTCGCTAGTTTCATCCCAAAGTTCCTTGTACTCGTCGAGAAAATGAGTAGTATACTTATCCTTTAAAGGATCAAAGAAAGATGTGTCGGGTTCGTTTGTTGCAATGTAGAGGTTTCTTCCTTCGTCAACTTTGTCCCGCAAGGTTGAGAGAAGTGCGTCCGGGGAGGTGTGTGCATCGAGATTTGGCCAAAGATCCCTGTTCCTTGCTTTTTCGCCTCTCACGACATGAACCGAGTCATAATCCCAGTTTAGCCTTGAAGCTATTGCGGACACTATTTCCATCAACCGCCTTGATTTCCATATCAAATGCCATGGCCTTTGAACAATAGATTCTGTCTCTCCTTCGCAGACTCTATACCAATAGTTATCCGGCTCGACAGATCCAAACTTTCTCAATATTAAAGAATCCTTCACTTCCATAAGTTTCATCGGCGTGACCCTGAAATCCTCCACGAGATGAAGATTCATCCTGTCTTTTTGTTGCCACTTACTCCAATCTGCCCAAAACTGATCCTTGTCCAACACAGACGCCGCTTCTTTCAAATGCTCAAAATCAAAGTAAAACCTAAAATCTTTCCCTTCCTCATCCTGCTTCGACGAAGTGTAAATCGAAGACAGACATATGCTCAAATCCATAACCAATGTTCGGTTAAGATACTGAGCTTCTCCTAGAGCACACAAGAAACTCCACAAGAAATGATTCATGCTCTTACACCTATCTCCACCACCCATATAAACCAAGTATTTACCTCGACTAAATGAGCTTTCCGACTCAACTACAGGAAGGCTATCATTAACAAACTCTCCAACAACCGGCAATGCATTCACCTGATCCGGCTGCAACGACGTCTTCTCTAGTCCACCTTTCTGATACTTCTTCCTCTTCCTCGCATTCACACCGGTATGATACTCCCCAATGCTAACAATGCTACGCGAACAATTCTCATACCTCTCAATCACAAACCTCCTATAATCCTTATAAAACGCTGCAGCCTTCCCATCTTTCGGCCTAAACCGCCACGCCATATCGCAAGTACTGTCATTAGATCCCGGCACAGGTTTCCCAAATTTATAAAAATGAATATCCTTAAACTTCTCAATAGTAGCTCTCATCATCAAATGAAAAACCTCAGGATCCCGACAATCAATAGGACCTGAATTCCCCTCACACTGCGTCGCTTCAGCCTCGTTCGACTCACCGCTAACCGAGTTATCAACATCAGTCATGTTAATAATAGAGCCAAACACAGACTCATTAGCAGCCATAAAATCCTCACCAGTTCTAACAACACTGTTATCAGACTTAAAAGTAGCATTGGATTTGGAAGTGAGGAATGTTGTAATCTTTGTTGAAGGATGAAACAAAGGATCCTCAGGCTCATAAGTAGCAGCCATAATAGTAAACACCAAAACACCAATAACAAACACCGAGAAACAAACATTCCCAATCATGGCCATGGTATTCTGACCTAAATTCTCAGGTCTGAAACCTCCAGGTCTAGAAAATCCAGACCGACCCAACATTTTTATTCAATATCAAATCAACCCCAAGATTTATAACCTGCGTAAAAACGAGAAAACAATGATACCCATTAAAGTAAAACGGATTAAAATAGTAAATATAGCATTAAAGTTTCGATTTTTATCATTATAAAGACGTGTTAAAGTAATGAAATTTGAAGATCTGAAAACACCCATAAAGCGAAATTGCAAGATCTGAGTTCAGAAATGGAAACTAACCTGATAATCTTGGGATCTTACAAAATGAGGAATCAGGGAAAAGGTAAATCACTGACACGTTCCTTCTGGGTCTGTGTGTGTGTCTCAGTCTCACAGTTACAGAAAGTTTATGTATGAGGTGTGTCTCATTTGTCAACTTCAAAAGAGATTTTTGTAAAAGAAGAGAAGATAGTATGAGATTGTGATAGAAGTGTGAGTGCGATACGCAGGTAGGGGCTAGGATGAGGTAAGAAGGATCGAAGGAGATGAAAATATGAGGTGTGGGGAAGATTGAAATTTGGCGTAATGGCTAATGATCACCAAGGTCAAGGATGATAATATTAAATTACTGCTATAATTATAAAATTCAGTTACTATATTTGTAATAATAAAAAAAAAAAATTTCACATGCAATCGAAATAAATTTTTTTAGCCTCTCTTAATACACCATCTATGTTTTTTTAAACACCACGCAAATTTCCGTTTTTGCTCATTGATTTCAGATGTACACATTCGGACGCACTAATTTTTTAAAAAACGTTGATGTGTTCTGGATGTGCATATCCGGAAAAATTCCTGATCTGCAGATCCGGAAAAATAGCAGAACTTTATTTTTATTTTTTAAATCAGTTTTGTTGGTTGGTCGCATATGTTAATATATCGTCGCAACTTAATATACATTTGAAAACATCCATATATAAAATAAAATAATATATATACATAATAATATTTCTGTCAAAATACAATATATAAATGTAATAAAAATAGAATACATCAAACAAAAAACTAGTGTGTATGACGAAGGATTTGTCCTGGCTCCCCTGCTCCTCTGCCTCTACCCGCCGTCCTGGCTCGATGTCTGCGTACTGAAGTGCCCCCCGAGCAATCTCAATAATCCTATCAACGACAAGTCTGCCACCAGAGCCCTCAGGGAGGTGACCGTCCGCAATGGCCTGCCGCGCTATCTCCTCTATCTCACGACAGCGAGGTAGAACATCCTGAGTATGGTCCAGCTGAGACCGCCGCTCCTCTAATATCTCCTGATGAGCAAGTCTCGGTGGCGATCCCTCAGCAGTGGGCACCATGCATGGGTGTGAGACGGTATAGAACCACATGATGTACCCGGCCGCAACGCTCCCGTCTCTCGGCGCTCTGGTCGCCCAAGCCTCTTCCGGTACCAAGTGGGACTGGAAGTCAGCATATAACTCATCTATCTGCATGCAGGTCAAGCCTAGAGGAGCAGACTCGTGAGGCATCCTGGGGATCGTCTGCGTGTAACTGAACTGACGCAAGACGCGCTCCGGCAGGTATCGAGCAGTAATGGTCGAGCTGCATGCCAACCATCCTGAAAACAGCGAAACCTCATGGAACGGGAGCGTCACACAGTGATCGGCATAGGCGTCATAAAAAACGTCCTCAGCAGCCATCTGATCAAGTTAAAATCTGAAGGGGTCCGACGCCTGGTTCCCTCTGAGCAGGACAAATGCAGCAGCACGTAGCATATCCTCAGTGTGCCCCTCGACACTCCCCCAACCAGTAATCTTGGGAAAGTGCTGTAAAATCCATGCCTGAAATGGAAAACATAACATCAGTGTCAAACATTATAATGAATATAGAAAGAAAAAAAAAGAAAAAAAAACTTAGAATATAAGAATGTTACCATGTATAGCGTATAACTGCCTGCCACAGTCTTGGCTGCCCAGCAGCAACCATCTGAGAGCCTAGAATAGGTGAATGCCAGCGTAGCCGCCCCCCAGTTGTACCTATGGATCTCTGTGGGATCCAAAAGGTACCTGAGGTAAACGATATCAACGTAAGTGGCGCTGGTGTCCACAAACAGCTGCGTGTCGAGAAGAAACAGATAGTAGCATCTCAGGGCACACTGCCTGTGAATCGCCACCTCAGCTGGATCACCTGCTGCCTGTCCTGCCTCTGCAAGCGCCACACTAAATCTGCGTGTCAGAAAGGAGAACCAGACGTGTGCGCCTCTCAACTGCGTCACCTCCGCATGTGCCTCATCTGGGGTAGCCCCAAGCTCCTCAGTCAGCATCTCTATCGCCTCCCCCTTCGACATCTTACCGTGACGGAGAAGGGTACCCGTGATCGGTAGATGTAAAAGACACGAGATGTCGTCGAGTGTGATTGTGACCTCACCGTACGGTAGATGGAATGAGGATGTCTCAGGGTGCCATCTCTCAACAAAGGCCATCAGCATACCGTACATGATATAGGGATACCCAATCCTAGAAAGGCCTCCGAGACCAGAGGTAGCAAGTGCAGACGTGAACCACCCATCCCCTGGCAGCGCCGCAATCATGTCTATAACCTTGCCCCCATGGTTATAGAACTTCTGGGAATCCTTCTCCTGAAAATTTCCAAATAAAACAATGTTACAAATGAACATATTTTCAACGAAAATAATTCTATAAATAAACCGAGAAAGGTTACCTGTCCTAGCCAGACATATCTGGGAATATGCTCAGAGTACCCCACGAGTAGGGACATATCAGACGGTCCCCCGGGGTAACCGTCCAGCTCATCAAAATCGTCATCGACGTCACCACCCTCATGTGCTGAGTGATCACCCTCAGGAACAGGAACAGGGGATGAAATAGGAGCAGCTGATGGAGCTGGAGTCTCCCGACGACGCATGCGTGCGGGATGGGACCCTGATGAACCAGCAGCAGTAGAAACCCGACACCTCCGAGATGTAGAATCGGTGGCTGACGGGGGAGTGACCTGAACCTGTGATGTGGAAGTGGCCTGAACCTGTGATGTGGAAGGCTGTGGTGTAAGATGTGGTGTAGGATGTCCCTCAGCTGTAGCGGCTACCACAACTCCCTCTGCGCCGGAAGCCTCGACTGTAGACTGCGTCCGCTCATGTCGGACAGATGCGTGTTGAGCTGTTCGTCCATGTATGATACGATCGTCTCTACCAGCCATGTAATTTGTAAAGCATAATAAATAAATTAGATTTTTTTTAAAATAATTAAAAAAAACAAACAAACAAAAAAAAACCAAGTGTCTTCCGGATTTGCACATCCGAAAGTACGTAGAATATTTAACGTTGGGTGTTTCCGGATTTGCACATCCGGAAGCACTCAGAATATTTAACGTTAAAATCCTTCCAGATCTGCACATCCGATACGTATTTTCGAGTTCAAAATAGCAGCCATGGCTACTGTACCATGGAAAAGGGCATTTTAATGCCCTGATCGTCCATTTGAAGCAGCAAATAATACCTACATTGTCTCTAACCTATGTTATTCATACTACCTAACAATTTCTACACCTAAATGTCTACTCTAAATCGATTACTCGAAAATAACTCCGAAACTCTAAAATTCGAAAACTCACCGATTAAATTGAGATACGGAGGATTTGGAGTGTCTTGATCGTTGTAGAAGTTGCTCTGCACCGAACTCGAGTGAAAAAAGTCGAGATTTGTGGGATTGAGAATTTGAGAGTTTGAGAGAGTTTGGTGTTTGGAATATGAAAATGTGAAGAATGAGGGGGGAGGAAGAAGGTCTGGCGCGAATTAATAAGACATTGTTCTGGATCTGCAGATCAGGTAGTTTTTCGGATATGCATATCCGGAACACATCAACGTTTTTTAAAAAATTGGTGCGTCCGGATGTGCACATCATCAGGGGGCAAAAAAGAAATTTCACGTGGTGCCTAAGAAACTTGGGTGGTGTATTAAGAAATGCCCTTTTTTTTAAATAAAACTATTCCTAAATGTTGTCCCGAGCAGGTCAAACGACCAAATAAGACCGGTCTAATTTAAAAGATATAAGCAAAAACACATTTGCTCTAAAGCGACGAAGAATTAGACTTTCATTATGGAATCGCGCACTAAAGAAAAGTATCACCCCTTCTTAACCATCAGAATTCATTCAACTATTTATCAAGAACAACTTTAATGTCCGTTTATATATAACCGCGCTCACGCACCATAGTACAATTTCATTCATTCTTTCAAGTTAAACATCTCTAACTTCATTGACTTGGATTTGGAGTCCAAAACGAACTCTATTAAATGTTATTCTGAGCCAGTCAAACGATCCAACAAGGCCAGACTAATTTAAAAGACACAATCCAAAACATCTTCGCTCGGAATTGACGAAAAGGTGGACTCTCACTATGGGATCGCACACGAGAACCAAGTAGCACTCATCTCAATCGTTAGAATCTATCAAACGATCTATTGAGTGAAGTTTTAATCGTCGTCCATTTATAAGCGCAATCACGCGCCACACCAAGGTACAATTTTATTCATAATACCAAGTCACACCTCTCCGACATCACTAACTTAGGGATGTTGGAGTGTTAACCATGTATATATACTCCCTTTTCCGTCCACCGAAGACCCTTGTCGTTGTATCTAAGAAGCATATACGAAGACCTTCATCGGCATTTCATTAAATTCATGTTCCACATCAGAATAATGACCCCATATATGTTATCACATCACTAAGGAATGAGTTGAAAGACCTATTCAAACCACATTGGTAATCAAACAAACACTGGATACACTATGACTTAGTTGGATTTTAATGTAACATTAGCCTTGACATAATGGTAGAAGGTATATCTTCAAATAATTAATAAAGTGACACTTATAACTAAATAAACAAATATATGTAAGAAAAGTTTACCAATTCAGTTTCAAGGGTTGGCTATTTCAAATTCAGGTGTTGACTATTGAAAAATGGTGACAAAATGTCAACTTTCATTGTAACCTTTGTTGTTAAACTTGCAGTGACTTTCATGAATCTTATTAGACAAGTTACAAACTAGATATGATATAATATCCATTAAGATTGAATATGTATAGAATATGTATGTTTCCATTTATCAAGATTGAGTCTGTTTGGGTCAGCCAAAGGCCCAACCATCTCTCGACCCAACCAGGATTACCAAACGTATATAGCTTGCATACGAGGCTTTCAAGGTACATTTTTCTGATATCGATTTTTCACTATACCCATCTTGGACTCTGAACTGACTTGGGTGTTGGAGTGTTAACCTTACAGGTTCATCCTCCTCCTCCGTACCGAAGACCAGCATCGTCGATCCAAAGTCCTACTTTATCAATCGATACAAATTATGGTTCCACAATTAAACAATGATGCTGTCTGTGGGAAATGAATCCTAATTCCCATGAAATCTCACAGAGAGATCATCCTTGATCCAAATTTAGATCTCTATCGGAATCACTAATAAATGGAGATAGTTACCTTTTATGTCCCACCGAAGAGTTTTGTTGGATTCTCTAATCATATTCTACCTCAAATATTCGCACCATGGCAACGTCTAACGGAGATCCGTCACCAGAGTAGCTCCTCCCAACAACGACTCATACCAGATTGTGAAGCGAAAACAAGTTGGCACTAGGATTTCTAGATCGGGAGAAGATAAATAGAGCCCCGAATGCGGAGTTGCCGTTAGTTATAACAGTCATCGTCACTGATCACACGGTAACATGATTCCTCGTAGACGACAAAAGTTTATGTAACGTCCTCTACGCCGACACACTTGAGTAATTAAGTCTCTATCAACTAGATTTGAGATTATATAGTGGCAAAGATCTCTTGGTCTTCAGCGATTCAATAACTCGCCCTTACGGAATGAATATGACATTATCGCTAGGAGAAGGCGAGAGAAAGGTAACCTTCAATTTCCTGGTAATTCCATGTAAGAGTGCCTTTAGTGACATCCTTGGTAGATCTTTTATATAAAAACTATACGTTGTAGCTTTTCCAGTCCACTTGAAGGTAGCGTATCACTAGTGAAGAGAAACTAGTTGTGATCAATGCCGACCTGAAGAAGGCAAAGCGTATTGAAGAAAAGAAGTCACACTCAAAAACCTCCTTACATTTTCAACAATGGTTTCAAATTTGTTCAGCATGAGGATAATCAAGTCAGATCCGTGAAGATAGAGTTCGACCTCCCTTTCGTGAGGATATTCAATTTTAAATCAACATATATTATAACTAATAATTTATTTGTTTAATCATAAGTTATATTAATAATTATATAAAAGTAATAAGAATATTTATAAATTTATTGTATAAATCATTTTTTCTAATATTTTTAAAATTATAGGAAATTTTTTATTAGAGGATGGGTGAAGTCAGTATTATATGTATATGTTCTGCGCGAGAACGAGATGATGATTGAGTATATTGAACTGAATGTCATGCTACAGTGAAACTTTGATTCTGATGCGAAGGACGAAGTTAACCTGAAAGGTTGACACTCCAACGCTCAAGTTAGTGTAGGAAGTGAATAATGAAATTTCAAATGAAAGTGAGTGTACTTGAAAAAATGGTGCACTAACTTTTCCCTTATAGGGGAGTTTGTTGGTAAATGAAATACAAAAGGAAAGAGTGAAACGCGGGCGACCATAGGATGTATCTGACTGTGTTCATTGGGTTCTCAAGTGGAGTCATGCAAAATCATTTAGGATGATTCCTTGTATCTTTGCAATGCTCTGCATTCTTTTAGTTTTAGGCCCCGCGTTCTACTAGGCCTCGCCAACCGACCCATAATAGTTTCCCTCAATCCCTTTTTTTGTCATGAAGAGTAAGGGCTTCATAATAGTTATCATACATGTCGAGAAGACAGACAATGACTAATACATGTTCTCTATCCTTATTGGTCATCCACGTGATAGCTAGAATGTTAGCTCAACGGTCGTAAAAAAAGTCTCAACCATTGATAATGGGGATTGATAGTGCAACTTTCAACCATTCGAGGAAGTTTATTGGGTCTTTAAGGGGATTTCACTCTCCCTGTTGACCTTTCAGTTGACTACCCAAAGAAGCTCGTCTCTCTTTTTCATCTTAGCTATAAGTATTCTTTGGGTGTGTAATCTGATCAGATAACTGGAAAATTCCAATTGTTGATTTGGTTCTTTGCATGCTTTATCCCACACTCATACTTTCGAGTCTTGGCGTATGAGTTTTTTTCTTCCTCTTTATTTGTCTTTTTTAAGGTTTCCTAACATTTCAATTTGTTTGTTCTACTTGTCGATTCCTACATTATGATTATTTCTTCTGTGCAACTAGGAGAGCAGGTAAGGATATTTTAGAGGTTTGAGTAAGTTCAGACATATTAGGTATTTCCTCCCTCTTTTCCCGTAGTTATGCTTTTACCTTAACTGTGACTGATGTAGGCCTGCTTGAGGACTGAGGTGTCATTCCTCCGGATGTGGATCAAAGGGTGTGTGGCCAATATGGTGGGTGTGCCATCCCATTTCATGAATTTCTATTCTCTCTAGTTGGTTATCATTTTCCTTTTAATGAGTTTGAGATCAGTGTTTTGGATCATTTACTTATTGTTTCTTCATAATTTCATCTTATGAGTTTGACGTTTGTCAAGGTATTCCAACATTAGTGTGAGTACAAGGGCAGCAAACCAATAGTGAATTGTTCTTTCACCCCTTCAAGGTGTAATGTGATTCTAAATCCGCATATGGCCCTGTCATATTTTCTTTGCGACAGAGCGTTAAATACTTTGAGCCTTATTCTTATAGAATGAAAAAACTTCAAGGATCGCTTTTTCTTGGTGGTCCCCAGCTCATTCAAAAATTTGTAACTTAAATCATGATGCTCATTCTTCTTATACGAATATTTTTCGTAAATATTGGACTTAGAGTAATTTCCTTACCAGAATTAAGACGTGACGTTACAAGGAGAAGATTTGTCTGAGGAAGAGTTGTACTTAAAAGGTCATTCAGTGTATTTTTGCTAGAAATTTGGCTATGTAGGTGGGGTGGTTCCCTCCAACCATGCTTTTAAGACCTGGTTGAAGAAATACATTCAAACTCGCTGGATCATAGATGTCAAGTGTAAAGAAGAGAGAAAAAATATCTTTGGTAAATTAGATTTAGGAATGTGTGTTATCATTTTCCTTCTTTTGGTATTCCCTAATGTTTCTACCTTATTTGCAGATATTATGAAGAGTGAACATGCCATGCGGAGGTTGAAGAAAGAGATCTAAGTTTCTGCTTCCCTGGTTGGAACTCCGAGAACACCTTCTGTCGGTTGAGCTTATGTTTTGGGCATGCCTGTTGGCACCCTGTCTGCTCTGGTCGCCAAGCCGGTTACTTAAGTTGTCCTTCCTGGTGATGTGGATGTGAAACACGTTTCTTGTGGTCGCATGATAGGAAACCACACAACTAATAGTGAAGCCAACGTACCTCTTGTGCATCATAACGATCATGGGCTAAAGATATGGAGAATATATTTAGAAAGGGTAAAAAGGGAATTGAGGAATTATTATGTTAGGAAGTTGAGACGAGAGAATGATTATACGCGTCCCATGTTATAAGGAATAAAAGGGATGTTTGAGAGGATTATCTTGGAAGAATTAAGTTTTTAGATATGAATAAGAAGATTTAGCCATATAGAGGATCTTAGCTCTGTTTCAGATTAAGGGCCATTTCCCTCTTTGTATTTTCCATTTCACCATCAAAATAAACAATTATTTGCTTGCTGTGAATCTATATTCTGTGTTTAGTTTGGTTGTTAGTTACTTTGGGTTCCTAACAAATTGGTGTGACCTACCGGATTTCGTTTGAAGGGATCAATAAATTCCACCTAAGAAACAAAATATCATGTTACGGAAGGTGGAGGCTAAGGTCGAAGCACTGGAGTGTGAGCTCTCAGATGTTCACACCATGATTGTAGCCTTGGAGAACACCATCAAGGACATGTTGGGGAATCTAATTGCGATGATGGAGAAGACACTGGGAAAATCGTTGCAGCTAAGTTCATAAAATGTTCAGGTTTGTAAGTTGGGAGAGGTTTCGGAGAAGTCATCAATATCTTTGAAGGAGGTTACCAGATAGAAAAGAATGGGTGGAATTTAGTCTCAATTGTGTGGTGAGGCATTGTTGGAGTTTAGTCACTCAGTGAGGAAGTTGGATATTCCATCTTTTAATGGAGAAGATCCCACTAGTTGGATATCTAGAAATGATATCTATTTTTGGGTTCAAGATATGTTGCCGAAAATGAAGGTGAACTTGGCACAACTGTGCATGGAGGGTCAAACGATTCATTTTTTCAACTATCTTGTTGAAGAAGATAGGTCATTGTCTTGGGAGGGTTTGAAAGATTGTTTATTGGAACGTTATTGAGGCCATGGCAAGGGAAATGTTTTTGAACAACTGTCAGATCTGCGTCAGAAGGGGACCATTGATGAATACATCACTGAATTTGAGTACTTAACAACTCAAAATTCTGAATTACTATAAAATCAATTTTAGGGATACATTTTACATGTATTTAAAGGATAAATAAGGGGGAATGTAGGGAGTTTAGCGGAGATGTGTGGAATGAAACATGCCAAGCTCTTACAAGCTACGTGTGCGATAGAGAAGGAGGTCAATGGAGAAAACTGGTCGGGTTACAACCGATCTTCCAAATCAGGGGGATCCGCTTATAAGACTAATGGAAATGGGATGGGCCAGACTAGTGGATCAGATTAGGTATTTGTTAAGGGTGTACAAGAATGTGGGGCTGGGTGTAGATAGAAATTCTAATGGGGCCAGAAGAGATAAGATGGGCCAAATAGAGGGAAGAAGGAATGAGCCAAGAGATAAAGGTTTTTCTCATCTCACTTATCGTGAACAGTTGGAAAGAAAACAAAAAGGCTTATGTTTTAAATGTGGTGGTCTTTTTCACCCAATGCATTAGTTCCCAGATAAGCAACTGAAGGTGTTAATAGTAGAAGAAAATGACAAGGATATTGATGAATACCAGATTCTGGCAATAGAAGTTAATGAAAAAAATAACGAAATAGATGGAGATATAAATGTGATGAGTTTGAAAAACATCGTCATTACCAACAAGGAAAAACCTCTAACAATCAAATTTGAAGGGGAGATCCAAGGTGTCTCAGTGTTAGTGCTTGTGGATAGTGAAGCAACCACACTTTTATTGACCAAAAATTGGTGTGGATGATGGGTTGGAATACAAAAGATACACCAAAACCAAGGGACATTTTACTGAGCTTGAAGTAGAAATTACGGAATTCAAAATTAAGGGTGCACCTCACTTGTTCGAGTTAGGAGGACCAGACCTAGTGCTTGGAATTGAATGACTCAAAATGTTAGGAGACACAATCATCAATTGGAATAAACACATAATGAGTTTCTATTGTGGGTAGAGATGAGTAAACTTGCAAGGATTAATGGCTAATAGCAACACAAGTGAAAGACTACAAAGTTTATTAAGTATAAGCAAAGGGAACAATGAAGGAGTATTGTGAAATATGGATAGAATAAGTAGAGAAACTTATGAATGGGTTTCACAATGGCTAAAAAATAATTAAATAAGTAAAGTAAAATATAAAAATTAAATGTATGTTTGGAATTGCAATTTTGTATTTTTGTCGTTATATATTTATAATAAGGAGTAATAACAATGAAATTCTGGAAGGTCGGGATCAAAAACCCTTTTCCTGTAAGAGACTTTTCCAGAACTGACAATACAAAATATTTACGCTTTCACAAGAGCCACAACCACACAACAAATGACTGCATCCAGGTGAAGGATGCCATTGAGGGTTTGATAAAGAGGGGCCATTTGTCCGAGTATACCAAAGGCAACAAAAGGGATATAGAAGAATATCCAAAAAACAAGTCTCCATCCAAGACCGTGGATGTCATGGCCAACGATGAAGGGACCAACAATGAAGATAATGGAGCAAGTAAAAAGAAGCACCAACAAATTGCGCCAATTACTGGGGGAGAGCCTGGAAGAACATCACGTCAAAGTGGAAGATGAAGAGGAATATTGAATAATTAATGGTTGTCCATAAGAAATACGGAAGTACCTAAGCCAAAACCCCAGATAGAACATTGCTTAGGTTTTTGGATAGAGAAAAATTCAGGGGACCCCGAATGATACCTTCCTTCTAGGCATAGCTACCACGGTCGTCCACATCGGCGTATCACATATATTGATCGATGACGACAAATCATGTCACATAATGTATCCAAAGATATTTGAAAAAATGGGTCTCAAAAAACAAAACTTGTCGCCATATGAAGGTTCGGACTTGCAAGAGTTCAACGACATAACCACCCTCTTGTGGGGATACATTGAATTGATGATATCTGCGAGGAAAGGAAGAAATGTTAGGACCGTGGACTCGCAATCCCTTATAATCCCTTGCATGAGCATCTACAACTGAATTCTCAGCAAACCTTTCACGGCGACCCTAGATGATGTAACTTCACCAATCCAGAATCTTCACGGTGAGCCGATCAAAATTAATGCTGACCTCGATGGGGCCAAAAAGGTATACCAAGAATTGCAGCAAGACCAGGGGGAGTGCGAGGCTCTGGAGATCAACGTAACTTCCCTTACCAACCAGCTAAAAAGCATGAGCGTTTGGCCTTCCATAGAAAGAACAAGCCATGTCGGCCCAATAGGTAGGAGTGGCTGACCCAGCAAGCTACAAACCAAGGAGAATAAGCGGTGGAAGGTCCACCTGATTATGTTTACAACTTTATCTTTGATATTATTTCTTGTATAACTAATTACCTTACAAAAGTGCAATGTGATCTCTCCATTACTAATGAAAAAATAAACTATGAAATATCTCTTTTCTTTGTGACCGTGTAAGGTAACAACGAGTTTGGGGTACGACCGAAGGATCAAAGGCCTAACACAAAGACTCAGGGGTGGTGTCATAAATGCCACATGCATATGACTAAAGCAACAAAAATCCCACAATATGAAGCACACACATAAAGAAAGTCGCAAAAACACTAAAATAACTATAACCGACCCACCCTTCTTGGTAGCTAGCCACTCTAGAGGCCACGGTGGGTATGTCACACGTTAACCTTGGACTAAGTTTTCACATGGGGGAGCACCAAAACTTTGTCGAGCAAGGCCCCATAGATGTCTAACAAACTTCGAGCGAAAACCTCATAAGTTAACATAAAGTCTAGAGCAGATAAATTGGGACCAAATGCATGCGCCTTAAAGAGGTAAAAATAATATATCAATGTCAAATTCATTTACTCACACATCATAATGCAAGGTATTACATTAAAAAAATAAAGGTGGAGAAGGACACAACTAATCCCTAAGTGATACGAATTTTCTATCTTTATGCATTTGGTACGAACATATTTGCTCCCTCAAAATATGCAGAAGTGAGTGAAAATGCTTCTCTTGCAGCAAAGCATTCTCAAAAGACTCGTAAATAACCACGATAATATCAGTGGGCGATTCTTTTAATTTTTAGGCTAAGGAGGCCTTTTAAAGCCGTCAATTTTTAAGATCTTCTTAAACAGTGGAAAGAGATGCCTTTGTATAAGATAAAGTAACCGACGCGGAAGTCAGAGCTTTATCCTTTCTTGCTATTTCTCTCGCCAAGAGCTTTTCATGCTCAGCTAACGAGTCCGAAAGATTGAAGGCATTCAAGGCATCACATATCCCAGTAAGAGAAGCATAAACCTTTTACACTTCTTGCAGGTACGTATCTCGCTGAAGTGTCAGGTACATATACTCTCCTCCAATAACCGCTTATCCTTATGAGGCTAATCATATAGGAAATCAATATAAAGACCGACCTCACCAATGGCCAGAATGACATAATTACGTTGGATAAATATGCCAGATTTGATAACTCCTCCTTCAGAGCCTCGTCGGTCAGGTTGCCAAGGAAAGAACAATCATCCTCTAAAGTAGACGATCGGTAGTTTTTAGAGTATGAGGTCTCTTCATAGCCAAGAAGATAGGAGCCAGAGTACCTGACATATGTGACGCCTGATGAGAATCACTAAGGATACAACCATTTCTAGTAGGCCCCAAGGAGGTTCCTTCTCGAGAATCTGGCTGAGAGGGTCGAGGGAAAATCCTCACCATCCCAACCAGAAAAAACCATTGGCCGATATTGATTTGTTTGAAGAACCAACAATAGTCTGGTCGACTAAGATTCCTTGTCTCATTTGGCGAATAGTATCCTCGTTCTTCATCGAATATGCAAATAACAATTACCAAAGGTTAAGGGAATTGTAGATAAAAAAACTGATGGTAGGGGCAAGAATACTACAAACTCATAAAAAATGACCTTCTTCTGCTCCTTGGTACGAGCCTCCATCAGCAGACGAGTTTAAACAAGTTGTTTCAAACGTTTCTTTGAAATCTCATTCCGGGGAGTGACACCCCCGACATAACTCAATTCTTTGACAAAAGGGACCAACCTTTTCTTCAAATAAATCTCATTTAGGGACACATCACTCTCCTTTTAGATGTACGATCCATTCCATGTTAAGAAGTGTCATTTATTCCAGTAGATATGAAACAAACTGGTTCACCTGTCTTCCGTCCCAATTCATATGGCTCATATTTTCGCATGGGCCCCTTTACATAGAGGAGTAATCAAGATGAATAGATTTTCTAAATGCTTCATGCCATTTGAAAATACTCTAAAACAACGAGCAGCCTGCACCAGAGTAATCAAGCCTTGGCGGATAGTTTCCTCGTTCTTAATCGAATATGAAAATAACAATTACCAAAGGTTAAGGGAATTATAGACAAAATATTGATGACCGAGGGCAAGAATACTACAAACTCACGAAAAATGACCTTCCTCTCCTCCTTAGTATGAGCCTCCATCAACAGACGAGTTTAAGCAAGTCGTTTCAAACATTTCTTTAAAATTTCATCCCGGGGAGTAACACCCCCGACATAACCCAATTCTTTGACGAAAGGGACCAACTATTTCTTCAAATAAAGTTCCTTTAGGGATAAAATCAACCTTCTTTTAGATATACAATACATTCCACATCAAGAAATGAAAATTGTTCCAGAACTTATGAAATACACTGGTACTTCTGTCTTCCATGCCAGTTCCTATGATACATATTGTCGCATGAAACTCTTTATAGAGAGAAGCAAGCAAGATGAATCGATTTTCGAAATGCTTCATGCTCTCTGAAAACACTTTAAAACAACGAGTACCATGCACTAGAGTAATCAAGCCCTGTCCATGCATTTGTTTTATTGAACTACATTGTAATCTGAAAAGGTAGAAGAAAGGTAACAAAGAAGGCATTCCCCTTGATATTCACACCAATATTGGAAGAATTTAATGTACTCGCAACTCACAGGGTTTATTTGGGAAAGAGTGATCATCAAGTGGTTTAATATCTTTATCTCGAAGTTGTTGAAGGGCAAGCAAATACCAAAGACCGGGAAGGTTCACAAATAGAAAGGAATGGTGTATCCGACATACTCACTATAAATCTTTTTGTCTTCCTCAGGGGTTAGTACACCCCAATCAGAAGAATGACCTACATCCAGAAAAGCCCTATCAAGACTACCTTCTTGAGCAAAGGTATAGGCAGTTGTTGTAATGACAGGATCAACCCAAGAAGCGAAAACATATTCTTTTTATTTCTGAATCATAATGGGCATTACTTCCTTCGGTTACATAAAAATAATGTGTTGCAGAAATGCAGATGACAAAGAAGCAAAGGTAACGTCTCAAGAAACTAAATAGACGACTCTTTAGAGATCACATGATGACTTACCAAAAGTAATAATCACTATCAACGCTCCAAATCACCTTAGGAAAACATTCGGGTATATCAATTTCCAAAGATATTTATGATAGAACCTACAAAAAGACATTCATATCATGGGGCGCATTTAAGGAATGAATTTCCAAGGGCATCAACATCACCTCTTAACTTTCCATTCAAGTCGGGATGTAGTTGACATGAAATGGCGAATACAACAAAAGCCCTCACATTATTAAGCATAGTTAAGGGCTTAGGGGGGGGGGGAACTGTTCTAGGCCGACCAAAAAAGGCAAATGCCACGACCCAGAGGAGACAATAAATCGCTAGTTCTTTTACAAGGTATGAGTGTTATCCTAGGGGAAAACGCTTGAGATCTAGGTTCAAGATTTATCGAATGGCTCCCTGCATCCTACTTCTGAAGAATATTGGGTTGTTACAACCTCCCCACTATATAAAGAGAAAGCTTGCCATTCTCTAGGTACACAATTCAAATTCAAACTTCAATCACTCATTTTACTCACATACTGATTTGAGCGTTTAAATGTTAACCTTGTAGGTAAGCTTCTCTCTTACTCTATCATAAGCTCAAGTTTACCACGACATCTCACAATTTTTATTCTTTGATCAATTTTAGTTTCATAACGAAACAAAAACTATAGTTTTTTTAGTACTTCAACATATTTAAGCTATATTTTCTAATTCAATAAAATGTTGGAATTTTTAAGAGATAATGTGAAAGTTTTAACTAATAAATTATTGTTTCAAATATGTTGAAAAAGTCACGTGAATAACGTGTGTGCAATTAAATATCAAGCTTCAAGGCATAAAAAATTGTGATTCATAGTTAAACTAGTAGAGATGGTGCCAAGAGAATTAATGTTCTCGTCTATGAAGAAATTTGTGGTGTTCTCAAGATATTTTTTTTATAAAATATTACTTGTGATGCAATTCTCACACTAAGCCCACTAAGAGGAAACCCATTATAGTTGATGATGTCGTCTATGCATTGAAGAGGCAATAAAGGACTCTACGATTTCTCTAGTTAATTATATTTCTCAATTAAGGGTTTCGAGTTTTCCCTAACTAAGTTTAGTTATATATTGTTGTTAATTTTGGGGATTTCTTATCTTATTTTATAGAGTGAAAAAACACCCTATGGAAAACTCAAAATGCCCCTTAAATTCTGGAGATGCATCTCCGGATGCACCATTGTCTTAAGTTAAAACGTTACAACTGATTCAGAGATGCATCTCCAAAATATTTCAAAACACACTCCACGCATCCCACTGAGCGACACCAACATATTTTGTAAACACAAATCCCAAGATGCATCTCTAAAATATTTCAAAACAAACCCCATGCATCACTCTCTAAAAGGCCTATTTTAAACATTTATTGATCCAGAGATGTATCTCTATTTAGGATTTACGAAGATGCATCTCCATAACTAGTTAAAACAATGCAAGTTAAGTTAGTTTTATGGTTACTCATATGAAAATGACGATTTATAAATGTTAAGGCCCTGATATGTGATGAGCTATATGCAAAAAATGACATATATAAATCCGGAGTCAAAATAAGTCATCATGACATACACAATAAAGTCGAAATAAGTAAAAATAAAATACAACCGAACATTAATCCAAACTATAAATACTATCAACTACTGCATATGCTGGACTCGAGCTCCTCGCTCCCGTGCTTCGACGCTATCTCCGATACACCAGTGCCTCTCGTGTCTCCATCATAATGGCATCTAGGACCTCACTGACCTCAGAACCATCAGGAAAGATACCTCTATCAATACCTTCCTACGCAATCTCCATAATACGGTGACATCTAAGAAACACATCATGAACATGATCTAACCTAGCATGCTTCTTCTCTAGTATCTCTTGATGAGCTAGTATTGGTGGATATCCTGGAGGAGCCTACACCATATATATATATATATATATATGTGTGTGTGTGTGTGTGTGTGTGACACCCTGAAGAAACACCTGATGTACCGGTCTACATAGCTCCAGTTTCCCTCAGCTATGGTACTTTGTGCCTCCTTCGATACCAGATGAATAAGATAATCATCAAACATGGCATCCATATCTCTACGTGTCATAGCGGGAGGATCAGAGACAACATGGTGTTTAGGAATAGTCTGGGTGTAGCCAAACTGCTGCATGACGCACTCAGGCAGATGAGTAAATGTCAGACGTGAACCGAAAGCCAACCATCCCGAGCATAAGACTATGTTGTCAAATGGTCGTGTCTCATGGTGATCGACATAGGTGTTAAAATGTATATCCTCTGCTACTAAGCGGTCAAGATACATTCAAAACAGATCTGTCATCTGGTTCCACTGAGCAGGGTGAATGCAGAAGCATGCGACATATCTTCAGTATAGGTCGGTACACACGACCGGTCGAAGATGCGTGGGAAGTGCTGGAGGATCCACGCCTGAAAAGTGTTGAAACACACAAATCATTAGTAAGGGCGTTTCAAAAATGTAATGAAAATGAAACACGAACACTAAAAGACCAATAAATATTACTCTCAAAAGTGTGATGCTGCATGTCACTGGCTTTGTCTTCCACCTATAGCCCTCAGATAACTTAGAGTACAAGTAGACCAAATAAGCGCCCCCAGTTGTACTCATGGATCCACTCAAAGTCCTCGAAGTATCGTAGGTAGAGGACATCCACATAAGTGGCATTCTTGTCCATAAAAATGGCACTTCCAACCAAATATAATATGTATGCTCCCATAGCATACGTTCTATGTTGCCCCATCTGCTCCTCATCACCAGTAGCTAGTTTTGCTATAACCAACTCATATGTATATACCTTTTTTTAGGAATTCAAACCTAGTATGTGCCCCTTTGTTTTTTTAAAATTCCTTTAAGGAAGCGTCTGGGTCAACTCCCAGATAGTCTACCATCAACTCAAGTGCCTCATATTTGCTAATTGTAACGCCCCGATTTATTTTAATTATTTTTATTATTTTTCGTAATTAAAATTATATAATGTTGTGTATATGTGTGTGATTATGTGTGTTTTGGTTGTGTTTGGATAGCCCTTTGTATGGAGTAGAGACCTTAGAATTATAGAGATTAAGATGTTGGGGATGTGTGACCAATTATGTAGAACTTGGTGGTGTGGAGAGTAGTACTAATTAAATTATATTAGTAATATTTGGTTGATCATAATATTAGTTGAATAATATTAAACTAATTAAAATATTATTATTATTATTATTATTATTATTTTAATAAGTGGATATTAGTAATAATAATAATAATAATAATAAAATATAATATAATATAATAAAAAGAAAAGAGGGATAGGAGAGGGGAAGTTGTCAGTACGTGAAAAACAGAGAAAGGGAGAAGAAGAGCTAGGGCAAGGAAGAGGAATTAGGAAGAATCTCCATTGCTAAAGGTTGAGGTTCTTGGAAGAACTCTAAGGCAAGGGTGTGGTTCTAACTATCTAAGAGTTTCCATGATGATTGGTGGATAGTTTCTAACATGTAGGGTTTTAAATTTTCTTCTCTTGTTCATGAATGTGATGGTTTTTTATTGGTGATTGATTCTTGATAATTCGATGGATTGTATGTTGTTGTGTTGATTTCTATTGAAAAATTGTGTCTGGTGTGATTGTTGTTGTTGAATTCGTTGGATTGAGAGTCGTATGTTGTAAATGTGAAGTGTTGTACGTGTAATTCGTGTGTCAGAGTCGGAACAATGTTATGAACGATTTCGAAAAGGAAAACTTGAGTTTTAAATGTTTGAAAAGTGTATTTTTGCTTTGAAAAGTATTTTGGGCGAATTCTAAGAAAAGCTGGTTTTGAAACAACTTAAAAATAAGTTCTGGTGTGAAAATATAGTAGAATTGCAGTTCGCAGGAATTCGCCGGGCAAAGGACCTGTTCCGCTGGGCGAAGCGATCTTGCTTGGAGGTCGCCAGGCGAAACTGAGAGGCGAGTGAAAGGTGGAAAATAGGTGCTACTGGAATTTGTATGGGGTGATGATTTTGCTTCTGCTTCGCCGGGCGAGCATTGGGCGAAAAGGAAACTTCGCCGGGTGAATGGGGGTTTCGCCGGCCAAAGGGGAGTTCTCTTGCGTCTCGTTGGGCGAACATCAGGCGAGCAGGGACAGTGTCTAGTTACCACTAGGACGAATAGAATTTTCTAAAACTTTAAAAATTTATATCGTTTGACCCGTAGGTCCGTTTCAGTCGCCGTTCGAATTGTTGGAAAGCTGGTTTCATGTACTTTCTGTTAAAATTATTTTCAATGCCAGAATTACAACTATTCGACGTATTAATTGTGTTTCTGTGTACGTTGTGATGTGTTGAACATTGAGATGTTGGGTTCGGTTGTGCGAATGTGTGTTGTAGCTGTGGATTGTAATTGTTACGTGTTTTGGTAGGTATATGCTACGTGTTGGACAATTTTGGTGTGATGTATTGGTTGTATGATAGTCATATGCATTTGTCGTCTTGGTATGTTGTCGTTGATGCATAACATGTTTGCATAAGTTGTATGATAAGTCGTGTGCCCATGTGGGGTGTGAGCGCCTTATCCGGATTCTTTGAAATAGAATCGTATTGTTGTTGTTGTTGTTGAGGTGATCATGTGCCCATGTGGGGTGTGAGCGATCACAGATGTCGTGTGCCTATGTGGGGTGTGAGCGACTTATATGGAAATTTCGACGAGAATTATAATCATGAAAAAAGGATCGAATTGGTACCACTGACATTGAGTCGAGTTGTGAGTCTCATTGCATTGCATTGTAGTTGTGATCGTTGTTGTGTTTTGTTGATGGATACTGACTGCGTGGATGTATGTGTTGAATAGGTAACTTCTGCATTAAATGAACTGTGCTTGCTAATTATCATGCTTTCCTTTATCTAGTTATGATATCTCACCCCTTCTGTTTGAATGTTGCCTCTACGTGGGTAACGTGCAGATAATCTGCAGTAGGAGATTCGATGTGAGTGGAAGATGAATCCTTCCATTTATGCTTGTAGTGTCAGCGTCTACTCTGATATGCAACACTGGGGTTGTCGGAACGCTTTTATGAGTATTTGTTTTGTTGGGAATTATTTAATTCTGATGTTAATCATGCTGCTTTAAATCGGTTATGTTTTATTACTAATATGACGAAGCTTTCCGCTGCTTTAATAAGATGAACCTCAGACATGATTTTACTATTCACAATTAATAAAATTTTGCATGTATGAGTAGGTGTTTGCTTGAAGGTAGCATCCTAAATGTCGCATGTTTTATTTTACTATGATATTTTATTATAATTTCACGCGGGGGTTTTAGGGTGTTACACTAATCCTCCCATGATCTACAAGTTTCCCCCTAATCGAAAGATGTAGAAGACATGACACATCGTCAAGTGTGATAGACATCTCACCAAGTGGTAGATGAAATAATGAAGTCTTAGTATGTCATCTCTCTACAAATGCATTAAGCATCCTGTGGTTCACCGTAACATAACCGGTCTTTGCATAAGTCCTTCATCCCAAATAGCTGTAAAGCAACATGAAACCACTCGTTAGTAGGTTGTTGCAAGCCAACAATCTTCTGCCCATGGTTAATGAATTTCAGTGGATCACGACCCTGCCAAAAAATAAATCATCGTCAAAAACTTGTAATTTAATAGCAAACATAATTTAAAAAGAATGAATTCGACTAAGTTTACCTCTTCATCCGATATATGTCTGGCAGTATGGTCCGGGTAAAGAGGAAGCAATGACAACTCTAACTGGCCTACTCCAAATAGCTAAGGTCGCACTGGCTCATCAGCCTTATCAGCCTGAGGTCCATGTGGTTCTTAGGGTGGCACTGGTGACTCTAGTGACTCAGGTACCTCCAGTGACTCGGGTATCTCTGCTGCCTGAGTAGGTGAAACATGTTGCCTACGGGAAGATGGAAGTAGTGATGCATCACTAGGTGACACTCATCTCCTAAGGAAAGAAGAAGGTGGAGATATGTGAGCCCCAGAAGTCGATGCCTCCACATCAATCGGGCTAGAGGAAACAGGAGCCTACGAAACCTATCTCTTTTCCCTTCGAAAAGATGCATGCTGTACAATCTTGTCGTGCCTCAATTTGTCATCTCTATAAGCCATAATGCCTGTAAGTAAATCAAACAAGTGTCACACAACTACTACAAGCAACCCTACGAGCAAGAAAAGCAAAAAAATGTAAGCCGATAAAATACAAAGATGCATCTTCGGTTCCTAGGAATTCAAACATTGAAAAACTACAGAGATACATCTCCGAATTTTCCTACAACTTTCATTTTCTTCAATGGCGCTAATGCGGACCACCAAGGCCCCAAAAATAATGCATTGATCATTACTTTTAACTATGAAACACATTTCTCATAATGTATCAAATATCGAACATGCATAAACTATGGATTTCAATACCTAATCATCAATTTTTACAAATTTATATAGAAGTTCAAAAAAGTTTACAATAATAAAAAACCTACAACAAGTGATGAATTTTTGAAATTGGAGTAGTTGAATGAGCTCTTTGATGTTATTCGGTGATTGATTGAAGAAGCTTTAATGTTACTTAATTGATTGAGATAATGTGATTTTGAGAGAGTTTTAGAGAAAAAATTATTTTTTTAACAAGTGAAAAAAAAGAATGAAATCTTTCGAATTTTAATTAAATAGAAATTTTTACAAAGTTATGGAAGAGTGACATCATGCCCTATAACTATTTAAGCTTAATAATTTTCTTGTATAATTCATGTATTGTTTCCCAACTCTTTCAATTATGTTTAATTGCATTATGAGCAGCTAAATATTATTTTATAAGAAAGTATTTGATCTTAGGAATAACCATCGATGTCATTGCTGATTTAATATATTGTTTTATATTATTTATATAGGGTCCGTTTGTTTTGTTTTTTTTTTAAATGATTTTTATAGTGTAACATAATGATCGTACCTGGATCAGACAGTTGATAGTGGCCAACGGCGTCTGGAACGGCAGCTTCGGTGATGGTGAGAGACGGCGGGGGGGTGTACCTGCAAGGTACTCCGACGCTCAAGTGAGAGAGTGTACAGAATATTAGCAAATATAGAAAGTGTGAATGGTAAGAAGAAAGTGTCTGACCTGACCCTCTCAAATGAGAGGGTATTTATAGAGAGCCCCCAGCGCGGGGCCAACGGTTACCTGCAATGGGCTGGATCAACTAGGCCCACTCCAAGTAACTGTTAGGGCTTACGTGTAGTAGTGAAGACCAGAACGTGGTGTTTGCCCTAGAGTAACTGCTCCTAGATTTCCGGAGGTAGGCAGACCGAATCCTTCGGACGTGGGAGGTTACTTGGAACGTGTCCACGTGGTATGGACCGTTGGGTACTCCTTGTGGGGAGGAGCCTTCTGTGTCGGGGAGAGATGAAGCCCGTAGAATGGACATGGTCTCGCGGGGAGGAATCGTATCCGTCGAGGAGGAATATGTAACATTCTCGCGGGGAGAAGCTAATCCGTTGGGGAGGCACATCTCAGAAGGGTGTGATGTCCTCCTTTCCTATTGTCCCACGTGCCCGACTCTGCCTAAGTGTCCGACGCTGCCCAAGTGCCCGGTGAAACTGTGGCTTGCACGTGGCAGTCGCGTGTCTTGCAGAAGGACCTTATTGGGCCTTCCCAGGCTGCATGGGTTGGGCCTGCTCGACTGTTGGGCAGCCTCGGCCCAGCCCAAAACAGGAGCCCCCAAAGTCGTTGCTCTGAGATGTCAGAGTAATGACTTAAGGGTTACTGGCATGTCGGGGATACGCCAGGAGAGGGACCGAGGAGGCCATTCTCGTGGTCGACATCCATATGGTCGGGCATAGGACAGTTGTGTCTGGTCGTGTAGTCGGGGAGATGAGGGGTTTCAGATTCGAAAGGCTGAGGAAAATCGAAAGGACACGCGTGGAAGGAGGAACGGCTGCATGCGTGCCACGTGTTGTCTGTCATTATTGCCTAGGGAGGCTAGGGCGGCTGGCTAGTGTAGTGCACTCAAGTGCCCTATATCCCTCGAGTTCCACGAGAACCATTATAAAAACTCCTCCCCTCGCTCATTTCTCATTTTTCTGTTTCTCTCTCAACACTCTTTCTCCTTCTCTCTCTATCATCTACAGCAGCCGTTCGCCGCCGTCAACCGCCGGGAACTCCGCGCCGGAAACCTAAACCACCGCCTATAAGGTATTTGCTCAAAAACTGGCCTTTCTCTTGAGTTTTTCTTTGATTTTAACTAGTGTATAGCATTTCCTTGGCGAACTGGTGAAGTTCCCATGAGAAACGAAAGGGTTCTTGGCGAATACGGCGGGAATCCCTTGTTGTTTAGAGAGGAAGTGTTAAGAACTTTTCTCGCTTTCGTTGAATGTCTCAGGGATCAGGGATGAATATCTCGGGGACGCGTTGAATGTCTCGGGGACCCAAGCGTTTACTCTTTTCGTTAGCATTACGGGGACAAAAGGGGGCAGAATTTTCCGGGGAGGTGGTGAGCTCCCCGGTGAACATGTTGATCCTCGGCCGGTTATGTCGGGGAACCGAGAGAGCCTTGCCCCTTCCTCGCCCGTTTGCTTGAACAACGGTGGAAGGGTGAATTTGATATGACCCATCGAATTCACTGTTTCCTTCTGCTTTTCAGGTAAATGGACGATTTGGCTGCGAAGGTGGCCGTAGGATCCTTCGAAGAAGACGACCAACCCGAATCTCCTATGGCTCATATGGCTTTTGCACAGGAGCGCCCTCTCGAGGAGTGGATCTGCGATGAAGCCCTGGAGATGTCGTCCATCTTTGTCTACAAAGACGTGGACGACGCGTTCTGCACCGTCGAGCATAGGCTCATCGGGTCTGACAAATCCTGGAAGGTTTTCCGCCCAGAGGAGCATCATCAGATATGTTCGCCTTACCGGGGAATGCGCGTCCCGTTATATGAATTCATGTTCGACAAGGCGGGGTGGAGGCTGCCCTTCACGGACTTACAAGAGGGGATCTTCGCCTGGTTGAAGCTGGCCCCCTCGCAGATTCACCCGAACTCACTGGCCTTCATCCGGGCCTTCTAGCTCATTTGTAAGCACTTAAAAATCGTTCTAACAGTGTCCCTCTTCTTTCGGATATTCCATCTTCAAAGGACATCGGCCGGTGGACGACACGGATGGGTATCCTTCAAGCAAAGCAAAGCTCTGTTCCATACGTATTTAGATTCCGTCCGGGACTTCAAGGTCCGCTACTACTTCGTGAAGCCGGTCACCCTCGGGGCCGTCCACTCGCTGTACCAGAGGGTTACCCGTAAAGTCGACGGTCGCTCCGAGGAGGTTCTGGAGCCGAAGTTCCCCCTGTACTGGACGGAGGAACACTTCAAGAATGGAGTTGACAAATACAAGGTGAAACATAATCAGTTGGACGTCGACGACCGGGCAGCTTACGATAAAATCGTCGCTTTCGTCGAGAGCTTCAATGAAGCCCGGTACGAAATGCTGGGTGGCGAGCCTATAACGGGAGCAGATGGGCAGGTGATGAAGCAACGTCGCTTGATCAATACCTGTGTTTTGCTCGAGACATTCTCCAATGAAGAAGTAGACGAGTTGTTAGGTGGTGAAAATATCATCGATCTAAGCCTTCCTCGTGTCTGTATACCTTGCCTTACTAATGTTTTATTTCTTTTTGCAAGAAAAATGGCCGGAGCTGAGGAGAGACTCAAGAAGTTGAAGGCGAAGAGGGCTCGGGAAGAGCAGGCCCGGGGAGAGGCATCTCGTTCAAAGGGTCAAGATGTTGCTCCTTCTGGGGTCATGCCTGAGGGTGTTTCCTCTGCTGCGATGCCCGAAGGTTCCAGCCAATCCCAGCCTGCTGCGACTGTGTCGGGGATTTCAGATAGGCGGACACCTTCTGCTGGGAGCCAGTCTCCGGGTACTCAAGGGACGCCGAAACGACAACGGGTTTCGAATGCGGAGATCGTCGACCTGGCCCACGAAGACAATCCCCCACCTCCTTCAAGCTTCGAACTCCCACCATGCCATCTCAAGCCCCGCTTCTTCTCCAAAGTCATCTATCCTCGCGTCCCTCCCTCTGAAATCCAAGCTGTTCTAGGGGCCGCTGCGGAAGCGAGGAGGAAAACGATCTTTGAAGATATGTCTGCGGTCATGCGGCTTTGCTCGACTACTATTGTCTTGAACGATGAAACTCGCCTCGCTGCTGAACTTTCTCGACTGCAAGAAAGACTCGAGACCTTGGATGCTGAGCTGCTCGACCTGCGTAAAGAGTTAAAGGAATGCAGGGACCTGAATAAAGAACAGAGCGAGCAGCAGCAGCGGGCTGAGACCAAGCTAAAGGAAGCCGAGGAAGCGGAGAAAGGCCATCTTGCCTGGATCACCGAGCTGGAGGTAGAGGAGAAGCGGCTCAGGGAGAGGGTTGCCGAGTTAGAGGATGCTGTTCGGCCAGCTGAAGGAGAAACTGAAGAGGATAAGCTCCTGACCACCTGAGCGGCGCTGGTGGCCCAACTCAGGAGACTCGAGCAGGATCTCCGTCTAGCCGAGGACGATGCTCTTGAAACTGCGAGCATAGGGTTCCGAAATGCAGTGGCGCAGCTTCGGATCCTAAATCCCGACCTGTTGACCGACGGGGCGGACGCTGACTGCGAGGTGGTCGATGGCCGGATAGTGCTGTCCGGGCAAGAAGGAAATGCCAACGAGGGAGGTGGGCCAGACGCCGCTGAGACCGCTGCAGAGTAGGAATATAGTTTGCTTAGCCTGCGTGCCATTTTGTTGTTGTTGCCCGGCTTGTGGGCTTATTGATGTAATATTTGTACAATGGGCTTTGCCCCGATTTTAATACTTCGCTATGCCTCTTTATTAATTTTTCTTGTGTGTGATACTTTATATATTAATTATTTTTGCCTAAGTAGTTGAGATCGCCGGCGCCTTGGGGTTTGCTCGACTCTGATGATCCTCGACTGTGAAGAGAGCTAGTCGAGTGGTCGGGGGTTGTACTCCGACCTTCAACGAGGCTAAGAAGTCGGTCGAGGTCTTAGCTTCGTGGCGTGAACTTCCCATTGCGAGCTGGGTTTTCTGCCTATTCGGTACGTCGACGACGGAGCTCGGTTGAGGTCTCCTCGTCGGGCCAAAAAGTCTCACGCACACACTTTGTGGTTTTTGGCCGTCGTATGTTATATAGAGGCGTCGCGCATGTACCGTTGCACGCCCCCGTGGTCGCGACGTTGTACTGTCCCGGGCAGTGTCTAACTGTAGTATTACTTGAGCTTCTCAGCATTCCATGGTCGAGCAAGTTGTTCACCGTGGAGGTTCTCGAGGTAATAGGCACCCGTCTCCGTCTTTGCGGTGACGCGGTATGGGCCCTCCCAATTTGCGGCCAGCTTTCCTTCGCGTGAATCTTTTTGATTCCTCCTTAGGACAAGACTGCCTACTTGGAAGTCTCGTTTGATAACTTTGTCATTATAACGTAAAGTTATTTTTTGTTTTAAATAGGCTTCTTGGAGGGAAGTGCCGGTCCTTATCTCTTCGACAAGGTCGAGCTCCTCTCGCAGGGCTTCGTTGTTTGTTTCTTCGTCGAGGGGAGCTTCTGTCCTCCTCGAGGGTTCCCTGATCTCCACGGGGATAACTGCCTCGGTCCCGTACGTTAGGCGAAACTGGGTCTCCCCGGTCGTGGAGTGTGGGGTTGTTCGATACGCCCAGAGGACGTTGTGCAACTCCTCGACCCACCGTTGTTTGGCCTCGCCGAGTCATCGCTTCAATCCCCGGAGTATCACTCTGTTTGCTGCTTCGGCCTGCCCATTGGTTTGAGGGTGCTCGACTGACGTGAAGTGCTGTTTTGTGCCCAGTTTGGCGACGAAGTCTTGGAAGTTCCTGTCGGTGAACTGTGTCCCGTTGTCCGTGATAATGGCTTGGGGCACACCGAATCGGGCGAGGATGTTTCTCTTATAGAAACAGAGTATGTTGAAAGAAGTGATTTTGGCCAGTGCCTCGGCCTCAATCCATTTCGTGAAGTAATCCACCCCGACGATGAGGTACTTGTTTTGGTACGACCCTATGACGAAAGGTCCGAGGATATCCATTCCCCACCATGCAAACGGCCACGACGACGATAATGACTTAAGCTCGTTTGGAGGAGCGAGGTGCATGTCCCCGTGTCTTTGGCAGCGGTCACATTTCTTAACGTGTTACTTTGCATCATGTTGCATAGTGGGCCAATAGTACCCCGCTCGGAGTGCTTTTCGGGCTAGGGACCTTCCGCCGAGGTGCTGGGCGTTGATCCCTTCGTGGATTTCTTGGAGGATCCCCGAAACTTTGCCTTCTTCGACACACCGGAGTAAGGGAATGGAGAATCCTCGACGGTATAGCTTACCTTCGACACGGTATACGCACATGCCCGCCTCTTGACTATCCCCGCTTCTTTAGGATCGTCGGCCAGTTTGCCCATCGTCAAGTATTCGTAAACTGGGGTCATCCAACAGTTTGCGTCCCTGATTGCGTTGACCTCTGTGGCTGGTGCGGCTTTGTTTATGCTCGGCTGGGTCAGTATCTCCTGGATAACCGATTTGTTCCCTCCTTTTTTCTTAGTGCTCGCAAGCTTGGAGAGCACGTCTGCTCGAGTGTCGTGCTCACGCGGGATGTGAGCCACCTCTGCGGAGACAAATTTCTTCAACTTTTCTCGCACCAATGTTAGGTACTCGATGAGATTATCGTTCTTGGCCTGGAATTCTCCCCGAACCTGTGATGCCACGAGCTGGGAGTCTGTAAATATTTTGACTTCTTTTACGCCAAGGTCTTCCGCAAGTCGAAGTCCCGCGAGGAAGGCCTCGTATTCGGCTTGGTTGTTCGATGTCTTGAAGGAAAGTTCGAGGGAGACCTCTATCAGGATGCCCTGCTCGTTTTCGAGGATAATGCCCGCTCCGCTACCTTTTGCACTGGAGGCCCCGTCGACGTAAATCGTCCATTTCTGGGAGCCATTGGTCGAGGACTCAGGGACGGTCATTTCCGCTACGAAGTCGGCCAGTACTTGGGCTTTCAAGGCTTTTCTTCCTTCGTATCGAAGGTCGAACTCGGAGAGCTCGAGAGACCACCGGAGCATTCTCCCCGCCATGTCTGGCCGATTGAGGAGCTGTCTGATAGGCTGCTCTGTCCTTACCACGATTGTGTAGGCCAGGAAGTAATGACGTAATCTTCTGGCTGCAGATACGAGGGCCAAGGCGACCTTTTCAATCTGTTGGTATCTGAGCTCGGGGCCCTAAAGAGCTCTGCTCGTGAAATAAATCGGTTTCTGTCCGTCGGGGGTCTCCCGTTTAAGGACAGCACTCACCGCTTCGCCGGTGACGGCCAGGTACAAGAAAAGTGTTTCCCCGGTACCCGGTCGGGACAAGACCGGGGGTTGTGACAAGACTTGTTTTAATGGAGGAGGGCTTGTTCACATTCTTCACTCCATTCAAAAGTCGCCTTCTGTCGGAGAAGCTTGAAAAAGGGGAGTGCGTATTGAGCAGACTTGGCTACGAAACGGGAAAGAGCAGTCAGCATTCCGTTAAGTGACCGGATCGACTTCTTCGAGTTCGGGGTAGGGATTTTGGAAAATGCCCTACATTTGTCGGGGTTCGCCTCGATGCCTCTCTCCGTGAGGTAGAAGCCGAGGAACTTCCCTGCGCGAACACCGAAGGTGCATTTGTCGGGGTTGAACCTCATGCGACATTTCCTCGCCATGTCGAACACTTTCTTGAGATGAGCAGCATGGTCGACTTCTTCTACAGATTTGACGATCATGTCGTCCATATAAAACTCGAGTATGTCGCCGATATCAGCCCGGAAGACCTTGTTCATCATCAGTTGGTAGGTGGCGCCAACATTTTTCAAGCCGAAGGGCATTACGTTATAGTAGTAATTGCCCGACTCGGTCATGAAGGCGGTATGCTGCTTGTCGGCCTCGTCCATTGGGATTTGGTTGTACCCCGAATAGGCATCCATAAAGGATAGTAATTTGAATCCTGCATAATTATCGACCAGCTGGTCGATGTTAGGTAAGGGGTAAGAGTCTTTCGGGCATGCCCGATTAAGATCCGTGTAGTCAATGCACATCCTCCATTTTCCATTATTTTTCTTAACGAATACAACATTTGAGAGCCAAGTTGTGTACTTGGCCTCGGAAATAAAGTTTGCCTCTAGGAGGTCTTTTACAGCTTTTTCAGCAGCCTCCATTTTTTCTGGAGACTACCTACGCCTACGTTGAACTACAGCCCTAGCGGCTGGATCTATAGTCAGCTAATGACAAGCTACTTCAGGGTTTAGTCCAGGCATCTCTGCTGCACTCTAGGCGAACAAATCTACATTTTCTCGGAGACATGCCTTCAGTTGCCTCTTCACCAGGTCAGGGAGTCCATAGCCAATCTTCAAGCTTCGGTCTGGGTTGTCGCCGAGAGGGACCAGCTCGAAATCTCCATCTGGGACGGGGCGCGTTGGGTGGAGAGGCTGCCCGTCGATTTCAATTGGGAGGTCCTCGCCTGCAGTTTCTTCCTGCTCCCCGGCAAACCTGCTGTCAAGGTCGACCGCGCTGACCGGCGGGAGTGGAACCTGCATGACGTCTGGAGGTGTCTCAGTATGAGTCTTAGATTTGGTGCCGCCAACGACACTCATACCCCTGATTGCTGCGTCGAAACATCTTCTGGCTGCGTTGATGTCCCCGTGGAGAGTGACCACACGTCCGCGCTTCGTGTAGTATTTCATTTTCAGGTGGACCGTTGATGGTACGGCCGTTAGTTCCGCCAACGTGGTCCTCCCCATTATGCAGTTGTAGAGGGACGGGCAGTCCACCACCAAGAAACGCGTCTTCACCTGTCGGGCAGTTTCCTCAATCCCGAAGGTGACCATCAACTCCACGAAGCCCCATGGTCTGGTGGTCGCGCCGTTGAAGCCTTATAGGTCTGACCCTACGTATGGGGACAAGTGTTGCTTGGTCAGCTGGAGGGTCTCGAAGAGGTGGACGTACATGATGTCCACCGAGCTCCCCTGGTCGACCAAAATTCTGTGGACATCAAAATTGGCCATCTGTGCCCGGATCAGGAGGGGGATGTTGGCGTTCGGTGCCCCACCAGGAAGTTCCTCGAGGTAGAAGGTAATCGGATTTGATCTTCCTTTAACCCTCTCGAGGGTAGGTGCTCGAGGAGTTGTTGCCTTCAGTTCGTCGAACTTCCTCTTTATTGACCCCACGGTCAAACGGTCAGGGGCTCCGCCAGATATGACCAGGGCTTAGGGGAAAGACTCCCAGGCGCTGCGGGCACTTATAGAATCTTCTGCTGGGAAGTTCTTCCACATGTTTCGGACAGCTTCAGGGTTGTCGAGTTCTCCAGAAAAACCAAAGTCTTCAGGCCGCGTGATGCTCAACGCGACCTGCAGTGATCCTTTGTTGGGAGAGGGAGTTGACTCCTCGACATTCTGAGCCTCCTGGCCACTGGGGCGGGGGGCCTCTTGCTGCTTGGCGTACTTCTTCAGGTACCCTTCCTTAATCAGCGTCTCGATTGCGTCCTTAAGGTGGACGCAATCTTCGGTAACGTGTCCATGGCTGCGATGGAACCGGTAGTACTTGGACTTGTCAGCATTTGGTTTGGAAGCCGCCGGTT
Source organism: Lathyrus tuberosus (assembly GCA_022829125.1). Classification (NCBI taxonomy): domain Eukaryota; kingdom Viridiplantae; phylum Streptophyta; class Magnoliopsida; order Fabales; family Fabaceae; genus Lathyrus; species Lathyrus tuberosus. The sequence continues at coordinate 200,508 of JALAZF010000414.1, read as the reverse complement.
TCGGGAAGCGGATTCCCCCTTTGACGAACTCCGAATTGGCACAGTCGCTGAAAATGCGCGCGCGGGATGCGTTCAGCGGTGTGTAGTCTTTGAAAAGGCCAGACGGTCCCCGTGATTCGTGGGGCTCTTTGGTCCGGGCTTCTTTCTTTCTTTCCCCGCCTCGCCTGGGTGGAGGGGAGTCTTCTCTCCTCTTATCTCCACCTCGCCTGGGTGGAGGGGAGTCTTCTTCCTTGTTGCCGCGGGGGCCTTCTCTGCGCCTCGAATCGAGGGCAATTTGTGCAGCTTTAGCTTCCTCGAACTCAATATGCGACTGAGCCCTCTCGAGGAGGCCTTCAAAGCTGCGGGGGCGGTGTAGCCCGACGGATTCTGCGAACTTAGATCCTATCCTCAAACCCTTAATGATGAGATACATTTTGATGTGATCGGTCACGTGGATTTCGACCGCCTCTTTGTTGAACCTCTCTATGTAGCTCCGGAGAGGCTCGTCCTTCCCCTGAAAGATGGCTTCCAGGGAGGCTATCGTCTTCGGATGTCGACGAGAAGCCGTAAAATGTTTTCTGAAACGCTCCCTCAGGACTCTCCACGACGTGATTGACTCAGATGCTAGGTTTTTGTACCAAGCCATGGCCCCTTTCCGAAGGGTTGTGGGGAATAAACGACATTTGATGGCGCCAGAGACGTTCCTGAAATCGAGCAGAGCTTCAAAAATCTCGACGTGGTCGTCAGGATCAGATGTCCCGTCATAAGTTCCCAACGATGGGGGCCTCTCCAGGCCCTTAGGAATAGGGGCGTCCATGATGTGCCTGGCCAGAGGTGTCCGGTAATCGTCATCCTCGCTGGCTCCCGGAGACACGGAGGGGGAGCGCTGTTCACGAACATGGTGACGTCTCGGGGAGTGGTCCTTTGGATGGCCTCTGGGCTCCTCGGCTTCCGGCCTGCTCCTTTTATTTTTCGAGGAGCGAACGGGTCCCTTTTGTGGCGGAGAGCGGTGGCGTTTCTGAGGATGTTTCGGCTGAGTACGCTCCAAGCGTGGTCTGCGACCCCTGGGAACCGGGGAGGGGCTGCGAGATGCCTCCGGGGAATGCGAATGTCTTGGAAGTGGTGGTGGTCGGTGCCTTCGCGGGGAAGACCGACCCCGACGTTTCTCCAGCGCCTCGATCCGGATGTTCTGGTTGAAGATCATCTGGTTGGTCTGATTGACCAACGCAAACAGGGCAGCAGTGCTCGAGTCCGTATTTGGCGGCGGGTCCATGGGCTGGAGGACCGTTTCCCGTTCGTCTTGGTGAGCTGTCTCGTATTCCGCTTTCTCGGAAGATGGCGAGGCGGTGAGTCCGTCTCTGACGTCGTTCTCCGCGACAGGTTGGGCAGCGTTGTTGTCGACGTGGTTGCCATTGCCGAGCTGCGCGATGATGTTGTCTAGAGCTTGATTCGCTGACGGGTTGGCTATGATGGTTGTTGAACGGAGAAAGCTTTGGCTTATCGAGCAGAAAAACGGGGAAGCTTGTAATTTCCCACAGACGGCGCCACTGATCGTACCTGGATCAGACAGTTGATAGTGGCCAACGGCGTCTGGAACGGCAGCTCCGATGATGGTGAGAGACGACCGGGGGGGGGGGGGGGGTGTACCTGCAAGGTACTCCGACGCTCAAGTGAGAGAGTGTACAGAATATCAGCAAATACAGAAAGTGTGAATGGTAAGAAGAAAGTGTCTGACCTGACCCTCTCACTTGAGAGGGTATTTATAGAGAGCCCCCAGCGTGGGGCCAACGGTTACCTGCAATGGGCTGGATCAACTAGGCCCACTCCAAGTAACTGTTAGGGCTTACGTGTAGTAGTGAAGACCAGCACGTGGTCTTCGCCCTAGAGTAACTGCTCCTAGATTTCCGGAGGTAGGGCAGACCGAATCCTTCAGACGTGGGAGGTTACTTGGAACGTGTCCACGTGGTATGGACCGTTGGGTACTCCTCGCGGGGAGGAGCCTTCTGTGTCGGGGAGAGATGAAGCCCGTAGAATGAACATGGTCTCGTGGGGAGGAATCGTGTCCGTCGAGGAGGGATGTGTAGCATTCTCGCGGGGAGAAGCTAATCCGTCGGGGAGGCACATCTCAGCAGGGTGTGATGTCCTCTTTTCCTATTGTCCCACGTGCCCGACTCTGCCTAAGTGTCCGACGCTGCCCAAGTGCCCGGCGAAACTGTGGCTTGCACGTGGCAGTCGCGTGTCTTGCAGAAGGACCTTATTGGGCCTTCACAGGCTGCATGGGTTGGGTCTGCTCGACTGTTGGGCAGCCTCGGCCCAGCCCATAACACATAATTTTGTAGAAAAAATTTTACAAAGAAATTTTTCATTAAAGCCTCAAATAAAAATTTGGTTTGAATAGTTATTCTTAAAATGTTATTTTAGATATTTCAACATTTTATCAAAAATTTTTTTGGATATCAAAATTTCAAAAAATCACTTAATTTTAAAGTTATTTCAAATTGTTTTTCATAAAAATCATTTTTGAAATACAACTTTTTAAAAATCTATTTTTAAAAATATAAATAAAAAATCTATTTTTTTAAAACTAAAACAAACTCGCCCTCTATTCTTAATGCTTTTAAAAAAGTGATCACCAATAAATTAATTTATAGTTTATTTTGTGAAACATGTGAAATTAGTAAATGTTGGTTGTTTAACGAGGAATTAAGATTAAATAATTTTGGGAATAAGTGATTACATATGATAACAATTTGAGTTAGCAAGATCAAACAAAAAATACAAGAGAAAACCTCAGTCAGACTTATATGTGATAATCTTCTAATAATTAATTGTATAAACTTTACATTTTGCCAAAAATCTCTTTAAAAAATTTAAAAACCTTTTTGTTCAACTAACAGAATGTTAGATTCAATATTATTAAATTTTAATTGTCATGTTCGATTATATTTCACCTTTTTTGCACTTAAATTTAATAAATAATTTTTTTTATTAACATGTAACTTGACAAATTATTATTTTAAATCTGTAAAAAGTGACACGTCAACAATATAAGAGAAACATGGTAAAAAAAAGACATATTATCAAATGTGTGAAGAGATTAAAACTATTTAAATTTAAAATATAATAATTAATTAATAAATATGATACAATACATTTAAAAAAAATCATGATAAAAATGATAATAAATTAAAAAATTTATTGAACATAAAATTAGTTACTCTCTCCATTTTTTATTATAAATCGTTTTTAAAAAAAAAAATATCTACACTACTAATGAATAATTAGTATTTAAAAATTTATCATTATCTCTAATTTTAATTATGTGAATTTATATTTTTCATGTCATTAAAAATAATAATTTTGTAAAAATATTAATAATTTCTCATTTTCATCAATAATTTTTTTAATATATGTAAAAAATAAAAAACAATTTATAATTATAATAAAAAACTGAGTAAGAATTTTTTAGATAATTTATTAAATGAAACTCTCTAGAAACATTGGGACATAACATGTGTACATGTTTAGTCAGTTTTATATCAAAGGGGCTCCAATGGTCCAATCTTTTTTTTCCTTTTTCAAAAGTTAAAAAAAAATCTGGTTTTTGATTAAACAAAACAATTTTTTAAATAGTTATTTCTTAATTTCTATGTATTTAGCTTCAGTAAAGCACCACATCCCAGACAGAAATATTAAAAATGATGTTTTTTTTCTAGGATTACTTAAACTAGAAGATTTTTCTAGCTAAATGACATACTATATGGTAGAACGGAGAAAATTTTGCTTTTTCTCTATTGTTATTTTGCATTGTTTATTGGGATAATGACACAAACATATGGTCCACCGACATTGCAAATAACTATTTCTAAAGTTAAGTATCATGGCACCGACAGTTTCATTATTCATGGAAATCCTTCACACACATTGCAGTTGTGAGTTGTCATATATTTTTAGAAGTTCACCCTAAAATTAAAATAGATTTTATTCTATTAAAATGATTTATTCATACATGTAGTCTTTGCTTTCAAAGTCAACTAGTAACTAATCCGTACGTTCGTACGGGTCTGTTTGTTTAAAGATTTTATGTTATGGACGCATAATTATTAATCAAATTAAAAAGAAAAATGATAAAATTATAAAAATAAATATGATTGAAATTAAAAATTTGTTTCGGTAAATATAAGAAAAATGTTGTGTGTTGTAAAAGAAAAAATTAAATTAATTATTGATATAAATTTAAATAATGCAATGATGATTGAAAATATTAATTAATAGGTAGACAAAAAAAAAATGAAACTAAAGAATAATAGTATACTTAAGAATAATAATATGATTAAACTTAAGAATAATAGTAAAATTAAGTTGAAATAATAATACATGTAGAAGATGAAAGGTAAACAAAAATATCAATAATAATAATATGATTAACAAACTATTGAAAAGTAAATGTGTGCCAGTTTATAGCAATAGTATTTTTTCGTATGTAAAAAATTTGAATCAAAATTAAAGTTGTGTCAGTCTATACCAATAGTATTTTTTTCATATATAAAAAAATTTGGATCAAAATTAATGTTTTGTCTGTTTATAACAGTAGTATTTTTTTATATATATAAAAAATTGAATCAAAATTAAAGTTGTGTTCGTTTATAACAATAGTATTTTTTTTGTATATCAAAAAATTTGAATCAAAAGTAAATGTGTGTCCGTTTATAACATTTGTATTTTTTTCGTATATAAATTAATTTAAATCAAGATTAAAGTTGTGCTCATTTATAACACTAGTATTTTTTCGTATATAAAATAATTTGATTCAAAATTAAAGTTGTGCCCGTTTATAACAATAGTATTTTTTTCGTATATAAAAATATTTGAATTAAAATTATAGTTGTCTCCGTTTATAACAGGAGTATTTTATCTTGTATAAAAAAAATTGAATCAAAATTTAAGTTGCGTCCTTTTATAACAATAGTATTTTTTTCGTATATAACAAAATTTGAATCAAAATTAAAGTTGTGTCCGTTTATAACAATAATATTTTTTCGTATATAAAAATATTTGAATCACAATTATAGTTGTCCCCGTTTATAACAATAGTATTTTATCTTATAAAAAAAATTTGAATCAAAATTAAAGTTGTACTCGTTTATATCAATAGTATTTTTTTTTCTTATATAACAAAATTTGAATCAAAATTAAAGTTGTGTCCGTTTATAACAATAATATTTTTTTTGTAAATCAAATAATTTTAATCAAAATACTACTTGTGCATGTTTATAACAATAATATTTTTTTCGTATAGAAAAATATTTGAATCAAAATTATAGTTGTCCCCGTTTACAACAGTAGTATTTTATCTTATATAAAAAAAATTCAATCAAAATAAAATTTTTCTTATATTATAGATTATATATAATTATATAAAAATATGATATATTTTTGTACAATTAATGCACCATTACTCGCTATTTATTATCAATAATTATATATAATTCAATTTCTAACTATAAATAGTGCGTATTAAATAAAGTTAAACCTTAAGTTTTTACTATTTAATATAAATATATATATATATCTTGAATCGAAATCATAACAATGCCATTTATATTATTTAAAAAATTCATAACTTTATTTTCACTAACATATATCAAATTAGTTCATTAATGATCATTAGCTACAATAAATAAATAAAATTAGTCTAAATTTCTATTTAATCATAAAACTTAACTTTATCATTAATTGGTAGTTCCAATATTGTGCATACTACACTTGTAAGATTAATAAAAAAAATTATAGTTATATCTATTATACCTTTCATTATATCATAGATATGTTAAATCATAATAACAATTCATATTATAAAAATTAAGATTCAAGTGCTTAACAAAGCATGATATTGTTATAATCATAGATATTGATGGTAGTTAATGTAAATGTTATGCTTATTTAAGATTGTAAAAAAATCATAAAAGGTGTTTAAATCAGAATTGATGATAGTTTAGGTAAATGTTATGCATATTTCAAATAATTGTATCATAAGTAAAATTTAATACTAATTATTATTTTTAATGATTTTTTTAGTACATTTATTATTATGTTTTAATAATATATAATATTATGTTTTAATACTACACAATATTATGTTTTAATGACTTTTTACACTATTATGTATTAATGACTTTTTTTTTTTAATAATTTATTTAGTACAATTATTATTATATGTTAATATGATACAATACTTACAATTTTAAGCAAAATATCAAACTATATAAAATAATATTGTATCATAAATAAAATTTAATACTAATTATTATTTTTAATGACTTTTTAAATACAGTTATTATAATGTTTTAATATTATATAGTATTATGTTTTAATGACTTTTTTAACATTATTATGTATTAATGACTTTTTTTAGTACAATTATTATTATATTTTAATATGATATAATATTTATAATTTTAGAAAATACATTATTTAAAAAATAGAATATTAAATATTCAAATACTAAAATATATGATTAAAAAAATACAGTAAAATATTCAATATTAGATAAATAGGTCATAGGCATAAATTCTTTTATAATGTGATAAAGTTGTTTAGGTAATAATTAATTATAGATTGTAAACTTAAAAATTTGACTACTATAATCTATTAGATATGTATTCTCACACTTCTCTTTTAAACTTTAGGCATGCTACAAAAGGTGACATGACATATTTTCAAAAAGTATCGAGTAACTATGTACTTGTAGGACATAAAACCAGATAAAAATGTGCAGAAAAAAATTATAAAGGTAAGAGACAACTATGTGAATGAGAAATGCACAGTAGTAACAATAAATATAGTGATTTGACTTGTGGTAAGCATGTTAAGAGTATATGGATGTAGGAAGGAAAATTGATAAACCACATGAGAAGCCAAAGACATAGTAAAATGACGTGTTATAAAAAATCTTATTTGATCGACAAAGAACTTTTTTGCAGGAAGTAACTTAATTTGGTTGCAAATGGAAACTTTGGTTGCATAAAAGAAAGTTGAGAGTGATGGAGTACTCTTGAATGTGCAAAATGTCATAGTGTCATTCTTGTGTTGAAATACATTTGAAACTGATGTGATAGGAACACATGTTATTTAATTTGTAGATCCTTTAGTTTGACATTATATATGCATTGCCAAAAATAATGGTTTCATAGGGAATAAAACTTGAAATTTCCTTTCATACCAAGAAAATGTCTTAATATATTAAGTTAATTTTGGATTTAACCTATAAATATAAAAATATTTTGCATGGATATGATGTATTGATCAATTTAGTAAAATATATTATGAATGTTCTTCAATTAAAAAAATAATAGGAAGAATAATGGTTTCTATTAGAACCAAAATGGCTAAGGTGTAACTAAACTACTAAGTAATTAATCTTTAATCTTTACATAGTGCAGACAGTTTGATTCATATTATGGCAGAATTTTATATACATGATACTAAAGTAAGAAATGTTGAAAGCTGTTAAAAGCTGTATTTTTGGAAATTTTACAAGGGTAATCGATTACCCATATGTTGTTAATCGGTTACACCTGCTAGTTTTCCAAAAAATAACAAATTTTAACAGCATGTGACTTTAGTTGATATTTTTTGTTATTAGTTGTTGTATTCTTTCAAGTGTATAAATACTTTGATGTAATTCCAATTCCAAATTAATGACAATTTTCATTCATCACTATTATTACTATCTACCCTAATTCTCTCTCTCTCTCTCTCTCTCTCTCAATTCATCTTCTTCCCCAAGTTTCTTTTCCACCATTGTTACTACCTCCATAATTGTGCTTTTATGTTTTATGTTGTTCTAACATTTGGCATCAAGAGCTCTGGTTATTGATCCTAATCTGCTGCAACAACAATGGCTACCGTTTCCAATGATCGAATTCCCACCAATCTCCCAATTCTTGATTCGAAGAACTACGACAAATGGGCGAAACAAATGAAGGTTCTGTTTGGTTATCAAGAGGTTCTTGAGATCGTCATCAATGGAGTTACACCGTTAGGGGCAGATGCTAACGATGCTCGTAGGGCTACATACAAGGAAGAAAAGAAGAAGGATTACAAAGCTCTATTCTTGATTCATTCGTGTGTTGATAACGACAATTTAGAGAAGGTTGGTGATTGTGAATCCGCGAAACAAGCATGGGAAATCTTGGAGAAAGCGTATGCCGGTGCCGTCAAAGCGAAGGTGGTAAGGTTACAAACTTACAAACGTCAATTCGAGTTAACGCAAATGGAGGACAAAGAAATGATCAACGATTACATCACGCGCATTACCCGGTTAGTCAACCGAATTAAGGCATGTGGCGAAACGATCCTTGAGCAGAATGTTGTATCGAACGTGTTACGTTCGTTAACATCACGTTTCGATAACATTGTTGTGGCTATTGAGGAGTCGAAGGATCTAACAACTTTGAGCAAAGATGAGTTGCAAAGTTTGTTAGAGGCGCATGAACAAAGGATGGATGAGAGAAGTGCCGACAAAGCCAAAGCGGAGATCGCTTTGCAAGCGCGTCTACATGAGAAGAACAAGAGATCGAAAGGGAAGTGGACTTCTAAAAGTAAGAAGAATTTTGGTGGAAAAGATCCACAAAATTCAAAGAGTGAAGGAAGCTCCAAAGAGGGTAATCAAGGCACCCACAAGCCGTTTGATAAAAGTTCTGTGAAGTGTTACAATTGTCAAAAGCTTGGGCATTTTGCGAAAGAATATCGCTCAAAACGCAAGGAAAAGGATGCGGATGAGGCTAAGGTTGCCAGGGAAGAGGTAGATGATGAAGATACCCTTCTTGTGATGATTACGGAAGAGAATTATGGCATTGTTGATGCTGCTGGAAACAACTACTGTGATGACAGTTTGCGGGACAGCAGCTGTACTGTGTCGGAAAATGGCGGAAAAATGCGTTCGGGTCGAAATGCATTACTTACCATGGGTGATGGAGTTCAAAGTAAAGACGAGTGATACTTGGATTCCGGTTGTTCAACACATATGACGGGTCGAAAGGATTGGCTTGTGCAAATCAATCAAGCGGCAAAGAGTAAAGTCAAGTTTGTCGACGACACCACTTTAAGAGCCGAAGGGGTAGGAGATGTTTTGATCGGAAGAAAGAATGGTGGACATTCTAGGATCAAAGATGTCTTGTACATACCGGGAATTAAGTGTAATCTTTTAAGCATTGGCCAATTACTTGAAAGAGGTTACTTAATTCGGTTGGAGAACAAGATGTTACGCGTTTTAGATTCAAATGGTGTGTTGATTCTAAAAGCGCCGATGGCTGCCAACAGAACTTTTAAGGTTGAGTTAAAGGTTATGGAGCATCGTTGTTTAGCTACCGCGGCAAGTAGAGATGAGTGGTTATGGCATTACCGTCTTGGTCACCTTAATTTTAGGGATCTCAAAATGTTGCAACAAAGTGAAATGGTAACGGGGCTGCCACACATTAGTGTTCCGACAGAATTGTGTGAGGAATGTGTGACGAGTAAGCAACACAAGAATGTGTTTAGCAAGGATGCGGGTCGAAGAACCAAAGGATTACTTGAGGTGGTGTATTCCGATGTTTATGGACCGATGCAAGTAAAGACTTATGGCAGCAATCGATATTTTGTTACATTTATTGACGATTTTAGTAGGAAGCTTTGGACATATCTTATCAAGAGGAAGGATGAGGTATTTGGAGTGTTCAAGAGCTTCAAATCCATGGTGGAGCGTCAAAGTGGTCGGAAGCTCAAAATTCTCAAAACGGATGGTGGAGGTGAGTTTACCTCTAGTGAGTTTGGGAAGTTTTGTGATCTTGAGGGTATCGTGCGTGAGGTGGTGCCTCCATATACGCCTCAACAAAACGGAGCTGCCGAGAGGAAAAATCGTACAATAATGAACATGGTGCGTAGTATGCTTTGTGGGAAGAAATTGCCTAAGGAATTGTGGGTGAGGCTGTGTCTACAGCCACCTACTTGTTGAATAGGTGTCCTACTAAGAAGCTGGAGAAGACTACACTAGAAGAGGTTTGAAGTGGTTTCAAACCGAGTGTGAATCATTTGCGCGTTTTTGGATCGATTGCATATCGTCATGTACCGAATCAACTTAGAAAGAAGTTGGATGATAAAGGTGAGAAATTGATATTTGTTGGATATCACTCTACTGGAGGGTACAAGCTGTTTAATGAGATGAATCGGAAAATCTTGATAACCCGGGACGTGCTGTTTGACGAAATAAAAACTGCTGAAACAGCAAGTGTAATCGATTACCCAAATGTTGCTAACCGATTACACCCCGCTGAACAGCAGCAGTTTGTTGATTTGTTTGATCCGGAGAGTTCCGATGCCGCTGTACCTGCACCCACTGAAGCGGAAAATGGTGTTGTGAATAATGGTAGACCAGTGAGGCAAAGAGCATTGCCTCATAGACTCCGAGATTGTGAGAGGTTCCAAGATAATGAAGTGAACAATGATGGTGATTTTGTTCATTTTGCACTTATGGCCGAATCTGAACCGGTAAATGAGGAGGAAGCCTTAAGTGATCCTAAATGGATATGTGCAATGAAAGAGGAGCTAGAATCTATTGAAAAGAATGGTACTTGGGAGTTGGTCGATTTACCACATGGAAAGAAACCGATTGGTGTGTGATGGGTCTATAAAGTCAAAGCAAATCCTAAAGGTGAAGTAATCAAGTACAAAGCTCGATTAGTTTCCAAAGGGTTCTTGCAACGTGAGGGGATAGACTACGAGGAGGTATTCGCACCGGTGGCTAGATTGGAGACTATTCGTTTGGTTGTTGGAATTGCGCATAGCAACAATTGGGTGATTTACCAAATGGATGTGAAATCTGCGTTTTTGAATGGTCCTCTTGATGAGGAGGTTTATGTGGGGCAGCCACCCGGTTTCGTGATTAAAAATCAAGAGAAGAAGTACTACAAGCTACACAAGGCGTTGTATGGTTTGAAACAAGCTCCGAGAGCTTGGAACAAACGTATAAACGGCTTTCTTATTGACATCGGTTTCAAGCGGTGTGTATCCGAACATGGTATTTATGTGAGATCGGATACTATTGATGGTGTTATTATACTTTGCTTGTATGTTGATGATCTCTTGATTACGGGCAGCAATGACAAGAGTATTTCAAGGTTCAAAGTGGAGCTCATGAGTGAGTTTGAGATGAAGGACCTTGGTGTTATGAGATACTTTCTTGGCATAGAGTTTCACAAGTCGAAAGTGGGGCTGCTTATGCATCAAAGAAGGTATGCTCTAGATATCTTGAAAAGGTATGAAATGGAACATTGTAATGCTTCCAATACACCTTGTGAGGCTAGAGTTCAGCTGTCCAAAAGTGATGATGAGGATGATGTAGATCCAACACTTTACCGGAGTTTGATTGGATCATTACGGTATTTGTGCAATACTCGACCGAATTTGGCTTTTAGTGTCGGTATTGCGAGTAGATTCATGGAGAGACCTAAGGTGTCTCACTTGGCAGCGGTCAAGAGAATCCTTAGATATGTGAAAGGTACTCTTGGTTGTGGTATTTTGTTTCCCACATCGGATATGGGTCGCAAATGTACTTTACTTGGCTACACCGATTCTAATTGGTGCGGAGATAAAGATGATCGGAAATCTACGGCGGGTTACATCTTTATGTTCGGTAGTACACCAATCTCATGGTGTTCGAAGAAGGAACCGGTTGTAGCACTCTCTTCTTGTGAGGCCGAGTACATTGCGGCATCATTGAGTGTTTGCCAAGCTATGTCGTTAGTGAATCTAATGAAGGAATTGGGATGTGGTGATGATGATGCCACCACACTGTTTGTGGATAATGTTTCTGCGATAAATCTTGCAAAGAATCCGATTGCACACGGAAGGAGCAAGCATATTGAGATGCGGTTTCATTACTTGAGAGAATTGGTAGGTGATGGAAAGCTTAGATTGAGCTATTGCCGAAGCGAGGACCAAGTTGCGGATTTGTTGACCAAGGGTGTGACAAATGAGGTGTTCAAGAGACTGTTGAAGAGCTTGAGCATGATGAACTTGGAGCAACTAAAGTGAGGTGGTGTGTTGAAAGCTGTTAAAAGCTGTATTTTTGGAAATTTTACAAGGGTAATCGATTACCCATATGTTGTTAATCGGTTACACCTGCTAGTTTTCCAAAAAATAACAAATTTTAACAGCATGTCACTTTAGTTGATATTTTTTGTTATTAGTTGTTGTATTCTCTCAAGTGTATAAATACTTTAATGTAATTCCAATTCCAAATTAATGACAATTTTCATTCATCACTATTATTACTCTCTACCCTAATTCTCTCTCTCTCTCTCTCTCTCTCTCTCTCTCTCTCTCTCTCTCTCTCTCAATTCATCTTCTTCCCCAAGTTTCTTTTCACCATTGTTACTACCTCCATAATTGTGCTTTTATGTTTTATGTTGTTCTAACAAGAAAGTACCCTTTGACAATACATGATATATCAGTATGCAAAATTGTCAAATACCTTATCTTCTTTATCCATTTGAAAACAGAGCAGAGTAAACATAACAGTACTGTGGATAATATAAAACAATAAGCCATCCATATGTCAATTTTATAGGTAAGGTTAAAACATGCCCTTCGAGTTACATGTCAAAATTTAATCATATTGTAAATAAATTATTTTCATATCCTCCATTACAAATGATGTTTTACCGCATGCTCTCAATGTGTCAAATCAACCTATTAAAATGTATCATCTTAATATCTTATTGCACTTTTATCAATTCAATTACTTGTTGTGGATTGTTTATCATAAAGGTGGGCCAGTGTTGTATACATACAGTGCGATTGATAATAATAGTTTATGAACTTGACATTTCCTATTGTGTGTTGCAGACCATTCTTTTCTGTCAGAGTAGGTTTAGAAACCCTGCAGTTTAAAAAGGTGAAGTTATTTGTTGGGCTGGTCAGGTATCCAATGTACTAATAATAATAATAATAATAATAATAATAATAATAATAATAATGTTGTTAACTAAAATAGATAGTAATACTAATATAATCACGTTTGTATAAAAAAATTATTAAAAAAACATTGGACATACCAATATAAATTAGTCACCACTAGACAAGAAGATAAAATACATATGAAACATGAAAGAAAAATATTGATATACCATATCTTGTGAAGTTTGTCTTGAAGATATAAATAAAACTCAATATTAATTATTATAATATTGTACCATCAGTTTTAGACAGAGATGATAACTTGGTCTTCAGTTTCTTTTTCACCACCTGAAACTCACTCCCATCCTTCTTTTTCCTGTCACTACCATCAGCCTAAACAAATTTTCCCAACAAAACCATATAATTATTAAGGTTTAAAAAACACACATACACAAAAGAACAATTCAACCCAAACTCTCTAATCTCTACTTTCAGTTTACCTTACAAAGTTTGAATCCAATATTCAGATTTCACTGCACATAAATACACACATCACATATTTGTTCATATCAATATATGTTTATCAACCATTTTCACAGTAATTCCACATTTAATACCTATATTATCATTACATGTCAACAAAATTCCAGAAGGAATCCTTCACCACCAGACAAGTTTTGTAACAGTCCTAAAGGTTACATTATATTTAAGAAGAACAACTTTTGTCATCTAATAAATCATATAAATCAAATGAGTATTTTTGCATAGGCTTCAATATAAGTTTTATGTAATGCAACCTGAACACAACCTGAACAATTTGAGAACACCTTTAAATCAATTGTATGAAATTCTAACTTAATAGAATTGCAATAATGCTTTGATAAAATGAAATTATTTAATCATACTCACCATTCCAAAAACTTCAGTCCCTACCAGTAACTTCTTATTTCTTCTCTCTTTCAGGTTTCCACCAAGTGTCCTCGTCGGTTTCAATCTATAGAGGATTATATTTAGCATAAATCTAACCGATTCAAAAATATTTTATAGCAATCAATGCATCAGAACAAACTTAATCATATTAATTGGTGGATCATATCATAAGGTGGTAAGTAAAAGATCACTAACCAATGAAAAATCAATTCCTAGAAACATCTGTCGGTACTCGCTGACAGTTGTCCTCTTATCACAAGGATGGAGTCCCTGCATTACAAAAGAAGGATTTGTACAAAACTGTGTTGATTTATAAAGAAAATACTTTTTATTAAGTGGAAGATTAATGAACTAAAACACCTTTTTATATTAATTATAATGGGAATAACATTAGTACACTTTTTGGCCATAAACAGAACAAATTATTCTAATCAGTCTTGAAATAACACTGCTTCTCAGATTCCAAAGAAACTGCAATTGTAAAGGGATCTTCAGTCACTTCAATAGATGAGTCAAATTCAACAAAAAAAAAGTTTTCATTGAGTTTAGTTTCAACTAAAGGCAGTATATGTGACAAACCTTCTTCAACATCATTGATTTGCAAAGGTTCCACCTTGTCTTCCACATCATAATTTCCACCTTGTCTTCCACTTCATCACCTTCAAACATTAACAACATCAACCACATCAACAACAAAAACTTGTATCAGATGAAAAAGATTTTAGATAAGAGGTTTCGAAAAAACACAGCATTAAAAAACCAAAACAGATCTGAGCAGGAAACTCACCAGTAGAAGCAACAACAACAAATTAGTGGAGATCTGAGGAGGAAGCAACACATGAAGCAAAACACAAGTTGATGGAACAAATCATTTACATTGAGTGAAATATAAACAACATACATATATTTCAAGAACATGCAAGAGATGGAAAAAAATTTCTTCAAAACAAACAACAAAGCGAGATGCATGTTGAGAACATATCTGTTTTTTTTTTAAGATAATTATTATTTGTAAATCGATGTCGCAGATCATCGCTTGTTTGTATTTGATTTCTATAGAAAAATAAGGAAGAAAGAAGAAAAAAAGGAAGATGGAAGAATAAGAAAAGGAAGCAGTGTGAGAGAGAGAGAGAGAGAGAGAGAGAGTAAGGGAGAAAGGACGAGAGACAGAGAGAAAGAGGGAGAGTGATAAAGAAGAAAGAGAGAAAGTTCAGATGGAGTTGACAACATTCGGAAGAGAAAAAGTAAAAAATATTAGAAATATTTAGTTGGAAGTTAACCAATTAGAAGGAAATAATTGAAAAATGTGTGTAAAGAGAAACAAAATAGTTTGAAATTGGCAAAATATGGAAATTTGGTTATAAAAAGTAAATTTTGGACCACAATTACCCTTAGTTTGGTGAGGTGGCAAAATTAGAGGAAAGGGCAAAATTGTGTTTTCCAGAGCATTGAATTTTCTTATATTATAGATTTTATAGAATTCACGGAAATGTAATGTGTTTGTAATAAACGCAAGAATATTCTCATGGTTATACATACTCAAAAGGTGTTTTTCAACCATTTTTTTGAGTTAGACAAAAGGATTTGCAGCAGTTTTGGAAAATGTTCTATTATTTTTTTACGAGTGTCTATTTACTCAAATAAATTTGCAGTTGTTCTTAATTGGATTTGAAGAGTAGGTGTTAAGGTTGTTAATGATTTCCCTTCACATCTTCAATCAAATGTCTGAGTAATAAAGGTGTTTCAATACTGGGTTGAATATCGGCTTTGGAAACCCTCTTGCCGGTTATTTTTCAACCTTTTTGTCGTGATGCATACTTCGCTGAATAACATTCGGGATCAGGAGTTCATCTCACCGCTTCAGGATATTGCCCAATTTAGTGCTTACACAGAGAACTCAGATGATTTTCGCAGTCTCTTTCTGTTGGTAAAACCCCATACTTTGGAAGCTCGATATATCTTATTTTAGGTCGCTGATGAGTTACTTCTTTTTGTCGGCTTCTAGGATTTACTTCAGAGTAAGTGTACATGCATGATTCAATGATGTTGGATCTGGGTTCACATTAAATATAAGCCTCATAAAGGCATTGTTTCTTTTTATTCTCTTACTCCTGAAGAGAATTTGATGAAGGAGGACCTTGACGCTATTTATGATGGCCTCGTCTATGAGTAGGTCCTTCTGAGGCAAATTCCTATAAGTGGATGAAGCGATTAATCGAATCTCGTGCTATTATGGGAGCGGCCAAAAAACTTGAAAGAAAAAAAAAGATTTTTCGTGAGGATATGGACTCATCCTATCACTAGCATCACCCTTTTTTTTACATGGGTTATACTTGTATTAGCAGATAATATGCCTTCCTTGAGGAGAGTTTTTAAACTAGCAAAAAAGCGGGAAGTTATCGTCGTCACCACCACTTCTTCAGTTCTAGCTTCTACTTCTCCTCCCAGTGACTCTGGTGTCTTGCCTTCACCCAAGCTTCTCCCATGACTGCTACCATGGGGGCCAAAGATCTAATTTCACCCTTCCTATTAATAATAAAAGGGATCGAGGTCAGAACCACAACCCTCTTTACTAGGAAAGCTCAGACAAACAGGCTCGACTCTTTGGGGAAGCCTTTGTCAGGTTGGCTATAGCCAACATCGGGTTATCCTCTCATATGATTAAGTTGTCGACCATCCTACCGTCCTGGATTCACTACTACAAAAAGCGCTTCTTACCTTGGACGTGAAATGCATAATACCTCGGCTATAGAAGCGAGGTAACGAAGGGCGACATGAAAACTCGCCATTTATCACCTCAGTAGAATTAAAACCGAGAGGTAAAGTTAAATGCACATGGGTTCGAAACCCAGCAGCAACCCTTTTATTATTTCCAAAACTAGCGTATCTTTCATCTTGGTTTATCTTGAAAACCGAGGGGTAAGATAATTTTTTTTAATTGTTACATTGTTTACCTAGAATATTACATTGTTTACCAAGAATATTACATTGTTTACACATAATATTACATTGTTTAAAATAAAATTCAAATTCCCTAGAGAACAAGGTAAAAATCAAATTCCCTGAAAATTTAGATCTTAGATCTTCAAATTATTGAATCTTGGGGAAGATCGAATATTGGGTGCAAGTTTATTCTCTACAGATCTTGCATGCATTTGTTTTTGAAGCAAAACAAAATAAGAGTTAGATAAATAAAATGAATATTCAAATATATGATTTGGTGCTCAAATAAATATTTAAGAAAACAAACCTTAAACCCAAGTGATTTTTTGCTCTTGTAATCCATCTTAAGAACTTTTCCAAACGTCTTTATGTTTCAAGCGCTTCATGTTTCATTTAGGTTAGATTTTCAATATTCAACAAGCTTTTATAACTAATGTCCCTTAGGTTTCACACGGATCACTGATGGCATATTCTTGAGCGTTGATAAACATTAAATGGACGACAAAGATTTGTGTAAGGACGATGAATATAGTAAAAAAATGCTTAACTATCCCGTCGACCAAGAAGAAAAACGAGGTGAATTTTTATTTTACATGCCCAGGCCCCATACAAGATGCTAGAGATCTGTTTCTCAATGAGAATTTTTATATTTTGCACTTGCAATCCATCCCAGAGATTCGTTTAAGGGATCAGAATGGACGACAACGATTATTTCCACTCTTTGGGGAGGCTACATATAAGTTAGTCTTAGGGTAAAATCTATCTAACGAGTGCTTTTATAGTAAAATATGATTACTAACCACCTTAGTTTTACTATAAAACCGAGGTTTATATCTTCTCCTTTTAACTATCACCTCGGTGTTAAATAAAACCGAGGTGAATATATATATATATATATATATATATATATATATATATATATATATATATATATATATATATATATATATATATATATATAATACATTGTTTATAACAAATCTTTGGTGATATCCAAATTTTGTTGCTGAAGCTGGGGAGTCAAAAGAATTGGTGTCAAAACCAAGAAAGAAATGCAAAGGAAAGATAGTAATTGTGCTGATGACAAAGTGCAAGGATGATGTCGAAACCAAGCAGATAAAGGAGCAAAAGGAATAAAAATGACTCTATTGAGGAGCGAGCAAAGAGGTTGGTGTTGAAACCGATAGAAAAAAGAGAACATAGTGACTGTGCTGGGGATCAGAGGGTTAGCAACCCTACTGGGGACCAAACAAAGGGGACGATGTTGAAACCAAGAGAAAAAGGATTCGGTATGTTAACTCACTGGCAGTGGTTAATCGAAGAAAGAGAGATTAAGACTCTGTGGGGAAAAAGGCTTGGTGTCAACAGGCAGGCTGCGATGAACCAGAAAAGAACGAGTGATTAACCAAGAGAAGGTGATTAACTCGAAAGGAGCTCAATATATTAACAGACGGGTTGTGGTTAACTGAGGAATGAGTGATTAACTGAGAAAAGGTGATTAACCTAAAAGGAACTCAGTATGTTAACAAATAGACTATGGTTAACTGAGAAGAAGTACAAATTGGTGTTTTAACTGACAAGCAATGGTTAACCAATCAAAGGGAGAGGAACCAAGAGAAGGTTGTGAACTCCGCTAGGGTTTTAGTGTTTTGACAGGAAAATTGTGCTTAATCGAAGAAAACAGGATAAGACTTTGCTGGGAAAGACGAGCGTTTGATCTTAACAGAATGACTGTGATTAATCAAAGGGACAAATGATTATGGTGGGGAATCCATGAACAGTGATTGATCAAAATAAACGTGTTGAACCAAAAAATGATTGCTAACCCAAGAGACCAAGATCTTTTAACCAAGAGAAATGTGATTGATTAAATGAGAGATTGAAAGGTGCAAGAGTGAGAGTGATCAAGGATCGACTCGACTGGGGGTTGAGAAACATTATAGCTTGAGGATAGAGGTGACTATTCTCGGTGGGAGGACAAGACGCACTTACCAAAAATAGTCAGAATGAGGATAGGATAGACTCCATCCTCATTCCTTCTCTAGCGTTCAAAGTATAGTGCAGAAATCTACAGAGTAACAGTGCCAATTTGTACAGTGGTCCAGTGCGTCGTGCAGAATTCTAGCTCAGCAGGGGAGAAAGAGAAACAAAGCTCTAAAGAAAGCTTAAAGGGAAGAGCAAAGGAAATATCAACTAATCAAAGCAAGGTTTCGATTAATCAATCAAAGGGAAATGATGTGCTAACAATTTTCCAAAGGAATTGAAAAATCATTAAAGCCAAAGTGTGGATTATTGATTATACAAACTTAAGCTTATTCTTTGAGGAACAAACTTAACATAATCATGAATAAAAGTGCAAGGCAGTACCAAATGTCAATTAACATGCATCACAAGTCATGTCATCATGTGAACATAAGTGTGCGAGAAGCATCATGCTCATGTAATGTCAAAAATGAAAATTATGCCATAATCTACAAATCGTGCATCAAAAGTTTACAAGCATTCTTCAAATAGAGGTTAAACAACTCATAAAACATTCACTAATATCAAGCATATCAAGCCATGGAAGTTAAATGAGGAGAGAATATCAAACAAGCTTGAAAATAGGCAAAAATGGCACTCTGGTTCAGTGTTAATCGATTAACCATTTGTAGTTGCAAAGTGGTTAATCGATTAATCCTTGAAAAACAACAGAAAAACTGAAAAAAAAGCAGTGTTAATTGATTAACACTTTTTGCACTGCAAAGTGTTAATCGATTAACACTGAAGCAGTGGCAAAAAAAAAACAGTTTTCAGAATCACTTCCAGCCACTTAATCACTTATTCAAACACTCTCATGTTGTGGTTTGCATTTGTGCACGAAAATTACATCAAGTATGAGAAATTTATCATTAATTAAAAGCATTAAACATGGATATCAAAGATCAAACAATCACATGATTAATCAAACCGAAAAACTATCGAAACTACATCGTAAATGCGCGAAAGTGATCGAAATAGTAGATCGAGTGAGAATTACCAACCTACAAGGCGGAGATTGCCTTGGTGATTGTTGTAAATGAAATGTGATGAAAATAAGTAGAGAAAACCAGAGAATTCTGCACTTGCGATCAAACCGTAGAGAAACCGAGCAAAATGCAAGAAAAGCTCCAAAATCGAATTTGCACCGAAAACGATTGAATCGAACACTTAAATCTGAAGTAGAAGTTGCTATAATTATAGAGATCCAATAAGAAATGCCAAATGATGAAGGCTTAAGCTCAAGAGAAAGCAATTTCAATGTGAAAGTTGCTACTCTTCAATGGTGGAATTGAGCTCTAGTGTGGTTTGGGGAAGAAGATGAAGATGAATGTGTAGAAATTGCAGCAAGTGCAGAGAGAATTGAAAGAAATGAGAGAGTGAAGAGTGAAGAATTATGAAAATGAATGAATCTCTCTTGTGAAATGGTGGAGGTTTGTTTATATAGAGACTAGCTTTGGAGTAGGCTAGGTTTGGAATGTGCTTTGGAGTGTGCTTTGGAGCTAGCTTGGGAGTTAGTTATACTTGACTCACCGAGTCAGCGGTTGACTCGGTTAGTTAGTTAGTTAACTCAGTGGAACAATCCCAATGCAAGTCCAAATCAATGGCTCTCATGCTTGGAATTGAAGTAACATGATGGTCATGATTGGAAATGTTGCATGGTTGCAGATGTATTGAATGGTCTTGAAATGTCTTGAATTGTCTAGAGATGTCTAGAATGTTCCACACAATGCTAGAACCAAGTAGACCAAAAAAATATGAAGGAAAAGATGTTGTCATGAAAAACCAGCAGAATCTGCCAATTTTACAAGGGTTAATCGATTAACACTTTTTGCACTGAAAAGTTTTAATCGATTAACCAAGCTAAAAAGTGCCCAATTTGCTTAAAAAAAGGTGCTTTGGCTACAGTTCTGATTTCCGACCTTTTTCTTTGAGGAATAGGCATATAAACCCTTGTCTCGTGCTTGTGTTGATGATGTGATGACCTTGTGAGGATATAATTAATCGAGCTTCGAAAACCTGAATATTCCTGCGACAAAAAGCACAGAGAAAAAATGCGAATGCATATGCCAGCGATGCGAGTGCACATGCTTATGCAACAAGGCAAAAGGGGAGGTCAAATTTAGGGTTACGACAGCTGCATACCCATTAAAACAATTATTTTTGAAACAAGAATGATTTTTTGCATTTGCAATCTATCAACTAAGTACTCTTCAAAGGTTGAGCTCCATTCTATGTTAGTTAAGCTCCATTATTTGTTTAAGCAAGACTGATTTTCTACACTTGCAATCTATCAAATGAGTACTCTTCAAAAGTTAAACTCCCTTCTTTAACTACGACATCATCAACACCATTATCTTGGGATGGATAGCAAGGGCAGAAAAAAATTTTTGTTCAAGATTGAAGTACATTAAAGATTTTTTTTGCCTTGCAATCCATCCCAAAGAATTATGCTTGCGAGTTTGGGACGACTTATATTAGTATGGATTAGGGTAAAATTTGTTTAATGAGTGCTTTTATAATAAAATCTTATTATCTTGTGTTTCGGTTAAATCGAAAACTAAAAGGTTATAACATTTTGTTTACACTTATAAACAAATAAAATCATAAATTGTGTAGCTGGGAATCAGAGCTTGTATTGAGTTGTTTTTCACCTTAGTTTTATGAAAAACTGAGGGAATTTATATTTTTTTAAATAATAAAAAATAACGCGTCTTGGCTTTATACCTCCGTTTTCTATAGTTCGAGGTGAAAGCTTCGTCATGAAAAGCGTTATTTGTTGTAGTGATTCCTCACACTTCTCAAGAGGTATTTTCTTCTATTTATGAGGAAGGCCTTGCATATCTCCATAATCTCACTTAATCGGAGAAGATGAAACTCTTTTTTGAGGCAACTTTCTGCACCTACCAGACAACTTCTCTATTTTCCCTGGCTGCTATTGGCCGAGGTGACGTTATAGCTATGAGTAACCATTTAAGGAAAATGATACTAAGAAGAGTAAATGTGAAGCTGTCGAGCATGAGAGATTCCAACTCTAGAAGAAAGTGTAAGCTTTTCAGGAATAAGTGGACAAGCTGAAATCCCTCCAGGGAAAGGCGAAAGTTCATTGGACCCTTTCTTTTCTTGTTGCTAGGAACACTGAGCTTTAGTTTTCTTTGGAGGAAAATAAGAATTTTCGTGAGGATGCGGCCATCACTGAGGTGGAGTTGACGTCTAGTACCGATGAAGTCCTGAAGGTCCATGAGGGGGCAATTAGACGACTTAAGGAAGAAGGTCGATGAACTACTTGAATAAACCCTCAAAGAGGTGTACAATTCTTTCGACTAGGCGGACAACCAGCTAGAAGCGCCTCATCCGGGTGTCTAGGTTCTATGCTCTCAACTTAACCTGTAGAAGGTGGTATGGGATAAAGCCTTAATCGATGATGAGAATGTTCATTTGTAGAGAAATGATGCATAATTTTATGTTTTTATGTGAACTGAATTTGGCGTTGTGCCTCTATGTTTCCCTGTGATAAGTGTGAATGATATTTATTATTTACCTTTATTTGTTCAATGTTCTTCGTATCCTTTCTGTAGTAGGGAAATTTGTGAGTGTAAGCTATTAATTAACTTAACTAAAAAAAACAGGAGTCGCCACCACACTTATTTATTCCACAAAGGAAAAGGAAAAAAGAGCGAATAAATCCTAAGAAGTTCTAAAAAAACAAGAACAAACAGAGAATGGGTAAGGGGGGTTGGTTACGCAATGGGAAGGTGTTAGCACCCAAAACGTCTATAGTACTCTATAGGAACCCTTTGAAATATCTACCGCTTTTTGGTCTGAAAATGGTTTGCTTGGAAAAGAGATTGGGGAGATGAGAAGAGAAATATTTTTTAAGATTTTTGTGTTTGGAGAGACTTACCGCCTCATACCTACGTACCCACGATGTGCAATGTAGGATCAAAACCTCGTAGTTCGTGGTACAAAGAACAAAAATTTGTTTGTTATGATTGATTTTAAGTGTAAAGACAAGTCGTCATTTCCAAGCGAATAAGTCCGCTTAAAGAAATGAATCATGTCTAAACTTATGAAAAAGTTTAAAAGAAAAAGTGCATAAGGCACAAAAAAAGATTGATGAGTTTGGTGTTTCTTAAAGTCTTCTAAAAAATGGTCAAAATATGGTTAACATGGGTTGACATTTATTAAAGAAAAAAACAAAGTTTAAAAATCGCTCGACCAAAGTCAAGGTTTTATTATGAAAGCGGTTTTAAGTTTGAAAACAAGCAGGTTTTGAAAAAGGGAGAAAGTTTTGAAAATTGAAGAAGTGACTATCCTAGTGCATAAAATAAAAGCTAAGGATAAGAATGATCTAACCATAAATGTAGCAATCTTCACCATAAACCAAGCAAAAGCACAAGCCTCCAAAGTCTTCAAACCATAATTCCAAAGCAACGGGAAAATGTCCCAGTTCTAAGTCCATAAGTCCATAATCAAGAGCATAAGTCCTCCAATGCAAAGGATAGTGGCCATAGTCCAACAATTAAGAGCGCAAGTCTTTTAGTGGTTTAATCCTTTATTAATGTTTTTGAGTCCAAAATGGACAAAAGCAAAACAAAAGCACAAGATAATATGGTCCAAGTGGACAAAAGAAAAATGACATAAACATAAACATGATATGATAAAATGACATAAAGCATAAAAAATAAAGAGATATAGGGAGCGAGAAGGAATTGTAAAGAAGTTAGAAGTTATTGGTTAGTAGCACAAGGCTCTAGTGCCATAAGCCTTCACCGATTATTCTGTTTCGCGTCTTGAACTATAGTGATTAAACAATGTACTTAGGTCAAGGTTAATGAAGACTTGTTAGAAGATTGATAAAATCAAAGCCTCTACAACAACAAGCTTCAAGGATTTTGAACCTAATACAAAAGATCAATCACCATTGGGTTGACGCGACCAATCAAGGTCCGGACCACGAAAGTGAAGGTGTGAAAAACGCAAGAAAGAGGGGTTTGAATTGGTTTTTCAAAATAAATAGTTTCTTTTTAAAATAACTTTCTCTTTAAAAACTTTACCCCTTTTTCTAAAGTTTAAAACAACTTGGTCAAACAAAGAGATAAAAACAAGTTATGTTTATACTAGTTCACTTGAGAACCTCTCAAGTTAATCTAGTCCACCCGCCAAGGTGATTTCGCCTCTCTCAATGAGGTCTTAATCCACTATTTCAACAAAATAGTACATTGTACGAGCTACCACATCTGGTAACTAACAACAACCTCTAGAACTCACACGTTCTAGACTTCTCAAGTAATCCAACCATACAGGTCTTACTTAAGGTACAATCTCTAAGACACACGTCTTAGACTTCTCAAGAGATTTAATCACTAAGACTCTCTTAAGGAATACAACTTTAAGTTCAAACGCAATTGGTTTACAGAAAATTGCTTCTTATCAAGCTGATAATGTCAACTAGTTTTTGGATCAAGAATGACTTAAGAAAGAATAGAGTTATAAGATCTTGTAGCAGGTTGCGTGTGTGTCTTTCTTCAAGTCTTTGAGCTTCCCTTGATACCCGAGTGGAAAGAGCCGTTGAGATAAAATCATGATAGCTATGTAGGCTTACGGCTAGAAGCATGAGGACAAGTACAAAATCTTCTGCATGCAGCGCGTCCTGTCTGTGTCAGTTTGTATTTCGCACAGTCTTCAAGAATTTTAATGTTGTAATGTGGTACAGCTGTACAGTGTGGCACGTTTTCTTGGCTTCTCAACTACAGAGGCTTTTTGTGAGCACGAGTAAGAAGGGAAAACATTGCTCGGTTCTTGAGATTATCAAGTCTTCGAATCATCAGCTCTTCGCTTCCAGAATCTTTAGAACTTGCCTTCAGAACCTTGTTCTTTTAATTTACTTTCTTTATATCTTCAAAGGCTTCTGATAATATTTGATTGAAGTATGAGAGTCGACTTTGGGTAGGTCTTCAGAACCTTGATCAGAGAGCATGAGGCTTCTGCATCTGGACTTCGTTCCATCAGAACTTTTGTCTTTTGATCTTCAGAACTCATTCTCTTTTCCTTTCGTATCAGAGTTATGTGAATCTTGTCTTATCTTCGAATTGAGTTCATATCTTCGAAGCATCTTTCATTAAGCATTGCGCCAATTCACGGAAGCAGAACCTGTTTGCTAGGTTCTCACAAATAACAACATTAGTTATACAAAATTTTTCATACAAATATTCATCTGTTATCATCAAAACTTAGAGATAATATTGCAGAACCAAATCTTGTTCTCACAGAAAGTTCAAATTCCGAATTAAATAAAGAGGGACAAATGTTGCGCTATGTTAAGCACTCGCCGAGTAATTTACGGAGTAATTACCCTACAATGAGGCCGGTCAATAGATCTTTGTGCTAATGCATGCTAGATGAACGATATGTAGATCACCATCCGAAAGCAATACCGCACGAAAAGAAAATAGGTAACGATCTAGTCTTGATCAAGAATTCAACAAAGAAATTCTAAGATCCATAAGACTTTCATCGATCAAAATAAAAAAGAAATAGATGAAGAGAAAGCCAAATTGAATTACAAAGTCAAGAACCTTTCATCTTCAAGTTCAATCACCTTTAATTGATAGATTTAAGTGTGAAAACATATCACTAATTCAAAGCACCTCAAATGAATTCAACAATTCATTAAAAGATAAATTTGAACTAATGAATGTTTAATTACTCTAACCATATCCAAAGTCCATTGAAATTGAAGAGAAATTAATCTCAACAATGTGTTTCAAGGCTAAAATAAGAAGAAAGGGGAAGAAAGAGGAAGAAAAACCAAAACAGCCCCAAAAACAAGTGAAAATCACATTCTGGATGCTGATTAATCGATTAACCACTTCACAATGTAATTATGTTAATTGATTAACCAGTGCAAACTTCCAATTTTTGCGCAGAAACAAGCTGTTAATCGATTAACCTAATTGTACTGGTTTTGGTTAATCGATTAACACTGTAAAAACAACAGAAACTTAGTTTGAAAATTGCCAAATCCTTGATCACTCATTTCTTCAAACATCTTAGGATAAAGGATTCAATTGTGCACGAATTTTTGAGTAAAACAGCAGCAAAAGCCAGCAATCAAACACAAATTGCAAGATCCAAAGATCAAGCAAACAAGATCAACAAAGGATCTACATTATGGAAGATGAAGATGAAGCTTCAACAATGGTGAAAGATGAATTACCACTTCAAATCTGAAAATTCCTTCAAATTGCTTCAAGATCCAATCACCAAAGCCATGATCTATGAGAATTGATGAAGAAAACAAGTTTGGATGGAGATTTAGCTCAAAGTTGAACAAGATTCAATGTGAATTCTTGTTAACTTTCAAAAGAAGAAAAGTGAGCTTTAGTAAAATTTGTGGTTGGGAAGAGAATTGGCAAGAGGTTTGTTGGCTATCAAAAGCTTGTGGAATGAATGAAATGAAGCCTCTATTTATAGAATTTAGGCTTGGAAAATTTTGTGGTTTGGAATTAGGATTGAAAGATCAAAATTAGGATTGAAATTCAAATTTGGAGGGAAATCACAAAAGAGTGGTGATTAGTGGAGGTACATGGTGGGAATTAATTATGATGATGTAGGGAATTAGAATGAGATGGTCTAGAATATTCCACATGTGATCAAAATGGTGAAATTTGGTGCCAATTGTTGCAGAATTTGAATTTGGCACAGTTTTTCAAAAATTGCACGTGTTAATCGATTAACCACTTCACAGTGCAATTAGGTTAATCGATTAACACAGTGAAAAATGATAAAAAATGGATTTTTGATGTGCTGTCTTGGCTCTGGCTCGATTTTCTTGCTTGTCAAAGAAGGCATGGAAATAAACACATGAACCTTGGAGTCCCTTGTGTAATAATCAATTAAATCTTGGAAACTCTTGATCAGATAATTTTTGAATTAATCACAGATCAACTTTGACTTTATTCAGATAAAATTCATTCGAGCTGAGGGACTGATATTTTGGTATTTTTAACCTGTTCTTCCCCTAAAAATGTTAGTGAAATAAAACAAAAAATTTTTGGATTTTGATTAAAGGTTAGTAAACATAAACAATTAAACAATAAAACAACTAACAAACACACACAAACCCAAAGATCCCTGCAAGGCACAATCCTATAGAAGAGGGAACCAATGTGTGATCCTGTTTGTATGAATGCACATGAAAAGCAAAGAATCTTAGGGGCAAAAATTAGGGTATTACACTTTCCATTATATTGGTAAGATTATTCTTAGCGTTGTCTTCTAGCTTGAAGTAAGCTTGTGATGTCTCTGCTATCATGACCTACCTTGCTGAGGATTTGGATAGTCATGTTATACTTTTACTTGTCCACTTCTTTTAGTAAGGACTTGTGGTATCCTTATAATTTTACTCTAATTACTTCACGAGGATGGGATAAGCTCCGGAACTGGGGTAGTTATCGAGCTCTATGGTTACCCATCACATTTAATGGGTGTTGGAGTAATCACCAAGCTTTGTTATTACCCGTCCCAGTTGATAAGAGATGGCATAATCATGAAGCTTTGTCATTACCTTCCCATTTGAAGGGAGCTGAAGTAAGTCTTCAACATCACTATGAACTGTCCCCGACCAAGGATGGGGTTCCCGTCCTTTCCCTCGGGCTTTTGTCCCGGTTTTAAATGGACTTCTCCTAGGATCCACCCTCAACGCTCTTGGAGTGGCAAGTTCCTAAGAGGGGGTGTGCCAGCTGTGCATTAACACGTTCTCCCTCATAAGATCTTATTTCACAAAGAGAATCTATGCCATTTCGGAGAGTACTGTAATGTTATTCGTGCGAAAAATATTTCTTTAGAAAAAATATTCATTTATTTAATTTCTGAATAGCCTTGGGAAATACTTATCTTATGTGCTGCGAGGATTAACACACATTCTTTCTATAGTTGACTTTAGTGGGGTCTGCATGTGATCATTCGGTAGTCGTCTTGACTTCTTTTTTACCTTTGATGAGTTTTGCTTTGGAGGACTTTAGACACTTAATTTTGGGGTTGCTCAGGTGACAATATTTATTATTGGATGGGTATCTTCCTTCTATGTTGAGCCGTGGTGTTCGATACCTAAAGGTTTTCACATCCTGTATTTGTCTGAGACCATGAACCAAAATTTCTTTCGAGCTTCCCTCTCTCAATTATTGATGTGGATTGCGTAAAATTTTCCTCAATTCGGGGTAGGCATATCTCGGCCTTGTTATTAAGTCGTTGTATGTTTTAGTGGCCCGATCCGACTGGTAGTTACTTTACTCGTCCCTTCTAGTTGTTCTTCTCTTAAGGACCCTAGGGATAGTTTCCCTATCATCTATATAGAAATATATTCGACATATAGGCTTTCCTTCGTAGAATATTGATGAATTTTTTGGATGCGTGGAGTCTTTCTCCTCATATTCTACCAATGTACACGCTATCGACATCTACCTTTATGTTCGTCTTGAGATATATTTTGATTAGTTAAAACTCCACCGTAGTTTGAATATTCTAGCGTGATGTGCTCTCTTGCAATGACAATAACGAATCTCAAACTTTGTGTATGAAGTTTTTTTTCCCGTCGATATCGTATCAAGTCATAGATTTTTTTTCCAGTTTATCTTTCCAATTATGTGAGATCTCATGGCAGAAGTTTGTTATTGTTGCAGTGTTCCCTTCTCAATCTCGTGAATTACAATAATAGGAATCGACATTGTATCGAGAGGTTTGGAGAAGTTTTTCGGTGCAAGGTTGAGGGTGAACTCCTTTCTTCTATTGTGATTCCATTGCAATCTGGCTTTGGATTATTTGAGATTTGATTGTGGATTTTCGCCAGAATTAGATGTTGATTTCCAGTGACTACACCATTATTTTGTACTGGAACCATAATTATGATTGATTGATGATGATGGACTCCTGATACGATGGTGCAAACTTCTGATGAAGTTGCACATTAGTGGACCTACAGGGTTAACAGTACAACTCTCAATCCAGTTAAGAGTCTAAAATGAGTGAAATGAAAGTATGAGATTAGAAAAGTGTACCTTGTATCTCACATGTGTAAATTATATATGATGGACAAGTTTAATGGGCATTGCATCATTAGGATTCACACTTGGGACTCGTCTGTATTGGGCCTTTGGCCGACCTATAACAGAAGGTATCTAAGAGGATCGTTTGATTCATATATTGAGAGCTAGAGACATATGTAAACACTTGGCTTAATAAATTAGAGATGTTCTTGAAAATTTAGAAGATTATTTTCTCTTAACTCATTTGTAATCTCTTGTAATAATTCTTGAAATACAATGACTTAAAGAGTTACTCTTTCCCACATAGTAGACTCATTAGATTGAATTACATGATCACATTTTTCGTGTACTTGTCACTTTATCTTCTTCTCATTCTCCTCTTGCTCATGTATAGTTACTAACACTCTTATGCGTATATGTTAATTTTGTTTGAATCCATTTATTTTGGTTGTCCTTTTTTCTTTGTTCCACACATCAAAAATGTCTTGGTGTGATTAAACCTTTTAATTATACAACAAAAATTGGAGCGTATTGCGGGATAAATATGTTAAGTTTACAAGTGAGCACAATGCGTTCTAAATGGGGTATCGAGAAGTTTTCTAGAAACAACGATTTTGTGTTGCGGAAAGTGAAAATGCTAATAATATTAAATCAACTAAGATGTGAAGAAGCGTTGACAAGTGAGACATTGATACCTTTTCGGCTAATACAATCAGAGAATATTGAGATGGTGGATAAGGCCAAAAGTGTCATTATCTTGTGCCTCTAAGATAAACTTTTAGAGAAGCTTAACAAGTTTTGCATGAAATAAGAAATGAAGACACATTGGACCATTTCTGAGATGTTTCTAGAAGATGGATTTCAAAAGAGTTTATGGGATAAGGCTAGTGTCAAAGAAGCTTACCTGATTGACAGATGTCCATTCACATGAATAAACTTCAAGGCATATGTACTTTTAGAGTTAGAAACCGTCTAACTACTCTAATTTAAAAGTCTTCAAAAAAATCCACTTTTCTCAAATCAAGCAAGGCTAACTTGATGTGAAGAATGTGAATTATATCTTCATTAATTATCCAAAAGATATGAAGGATTACAAGTTGTGGTCATCACAAACCGGGCAGGTAGTTTCGATGAGACCCTTGAGGGGAGGAAGAGTAAAAACTCATGATGAAATAATTAGAAACTATGGTGGTGAAGACTCAGTTTCAAGTGGAGGTTCTTGCTGGGAGACTATAGATGATGAAAAAGTTAAGGCTCCTAATTCCAGTTCTAGTGAGAGAAAATTTACAGTGGCTTCTGATTATCATTTTAACTTGTGATGGGGTAAGGAAAGAAATTTTACCATCTTAAAGATATAGTTATGCTCACCATGGTTGTTATGCTTTGAATATGCCTGAAGGGTTGCAAGACTTAGAACCTGGGACATATTGAGAGGGATTCAAAAGTAGTGAGACTAAACATTGGTTGAAGACAATGATTGGTCAAAAGAATTCACTAATAAATAACCATACTTGTGGGATTGTTAAACTACCCAAGTAGAAAATGGTGGTTGGGTGCATGTGGATGCAAGTTCCTAAATCAAGTTTTAAGAATTGCACGGACTTGATCAAGTTTGTTGAAGAGTGATTCAAGATTTAAAGAGAGTAGTAAGGTGGTTGATGATTAAATTCACATCATCATCAATTCTAAAGCCAACGTAGTGAATTGTAGTGTTTAACATCAATTCCAATTTTAGAGGATTGCCAAAAAGGAAAAAACTTAGATACAATTCCTTAGGTGTGATTTTTTACTATTTTCCAATGAAAATATGACAAGTGTACTTCAATATAATTTAGGAAGTGAAAATAGGAGGAAATTTCATATGTGTAGTAGCAAACTATACACTTGCCATATTTTCATTAGAAAATAGTAAAAATCACACCTAAAGAATTAAACCTAAGTCTTCTCCTTCCCGAAAATGCATTGCGTTTGGCATAAACGCGGTGCTTCATGGTGGAACACACCACATTGCAAGGAAACACACTACGCCCTCGACACTTTTAAAAGGTGCATTTTATTCTCCTTTTTTTGGTACGAGAGATACATGAGGGAAAAAGTCGGGAAATCCTAGTGAGAGAAACTTAGGGAGGCAAATTGAGGGATTTTTGGGTTTGAAGACTAAAAATTGGAAGACCTTTTGGAAGCGTCTAAAGGGGTTGAGAAACAATGCTAAACACCTTGAATTTGTGTCATTCATATATTAAGAGTTGGAGAGATGAGCAAACACTTGAGTAGAATATAAGCAATGTTCTTGAAAACATAGAAGACTATTTATTTGCAACTCATTTGTGATCTCTTATAATAATTCTTGAAGTATATTGAATATGATAACTGCTTTCCTCCTTAGTAGGTCAGTTTTAATGAGTTGGATAAAGGAATTATTTGTATACTCATCATTTTATCTGCTTCATCTTCTTGCTTTTGTGAGTTTGTTAATATTATTTTGTGTGCATATTAACTTTGCTTGAAACTATTTATTTTAGTTGTTATTATTCTTTGTCTCATAAAAAAAACCTCTGAGGTTGAATCTTTCAACTTCACATAATACATTTATATGTTGATTTCTACTTTAAATTTGAATTAAACTTTAAATAGTTTATATTTAAAAATTAAAATGCACGTTATTGTTTAACAATTAAAAATTGAACTATTGAAATAAGAATCTATAAATAAAATAGAAAAAAAAGTGCATTAGTATTCAACAATTAATACAATAAAACAAGAAGATGGAACACGGAAACACACATAAGTACTTCAAAGTTGAATGGAGATAGAGGAATGAAATTATTCTTTTTAAACAAACAACAAAATAAAGCAATCAATAAACAACTTTTATCTTGTCTTCATCTTTCATTGTCTTTCTAAAATCTATTTTCTTAACTCGGTAATTTCATTTCTCATTCCTTCACCAATAGACTAAATTTTGGAGTTCTCTTTCTCTAGAAGGAGCCAATTGCATTAAAGAGAAATAAAGGAGCATAAGAAGCACTAACAACCATAAAAAAAACAGACAGCAAAAGTACATAAACCACCAAAGCTACACTAACACCAAATAAAACCAAAAGAACAAAAATCAAATTAACAAAGAACACCATAATACTGCAATAGCCAAAGTTAGAAATAAACTGCCACAAAATAGCGAACAAGGCCCCAAAGTAACCCAATAAACATGAGAAACATACACTACAATACCCTGGCACGACGAGAAAATGAACCAACTCAACCAATACCAAGCACACTAAAGAAGCGCCTCAAGCAGAGCACCAAACATGAACCCTGCAACAACTACACCAGAACCCCACCAAAAACACCACTCCGAGCTAAAACTGATTGCATCGCAAACACGCGGTGGTACTTGCCAATAGTCGTTCACATGCACATCAGAAAAATGTCCCCTTCATCTCTATATAAGAACAACAACAACCAAAAGACCGGTGAAATCCTGCATACCAATTATGATAGGATAAGACATTTTCCTGGCCTAAAAAAACTGTTCACCCGCTCCCTACAGAATTGCAAAACCTGCTGCCATAATACCCCACTGCTATCGACCCCAAAACTAGCCAGATTTATTCATCCAACAATCCAAGGCATGCCATAGGATTTACGCACTATTGCGGGATTTTATCGACAATATTATGTTTAGTGTATCCATTTCCAAGAAAGAACTTTAGCTTCCTCAACGCTATTTTATGAATTTAATTCATTGTCTTTAAATACTTTGTCATTTCTAGCTTTCCAAATGCTTTGCATACACGCAAACCAAATCACGTTATCTCCCAAAGAAACAACCTTTCCTCGTTCAAGCAGACTTTGAAACTGATTGAAATGTGAAAGCCCATTGTTATGGAACACTGTGGATATATTAAGCCACCTGTAGTATGAAAAACACACACCTACAAATAAAGGGTACTTGAAAAACATATGTGAAACTGATTCTTCAATCCCATACTTCCTCACACAAAGAATTGAACTTTACCCAATTACACCCATCCAAATAAGATTATCTTTTATGGCTAATCTATTTTGGAATAATATCCATGCCAAACATGATACTTTTAGAGGTATCGATTTATGCCACACCTTTGACCACAACGAATTTGAATAGTTAGGAAGACTAGACATTTTATTTTTGTAATCCTCCCTAACGGAGTAGTAGTTTGATAATTCCCACTCTTCTAAGTCAAGACCATTTATGGCTTTCTACTAGTTCGAACCATCACTGGTATCTATTCTAATTGATCCCTCACTCCGCCCATACCTCTTAACTAGAGAATTAAACCACAAGCCATTCCATTCCGATTTTATTTTCCACTTTCATTTTTCTAAAAGTGCCACATTAAATACCCTTAGGTTTCTAATACTCAATCACCTTCTACAACAGGCCTACAAACCTTATCCCATTGGACCCAATTTATTTTCCTCTTGTTCTCACTCTCGCCCCAAAGAAATTGTTTAAAGAGAGATTTCCAATTTATTGATTATACCTATCAGTGCCTTGAAGAAAGAAAGGAAGTAAATCGGGAGTGTTGTCAGGACTAATTTAACGATTACCACACGACCACTGATGAATAGCTGGGAGATATTCCATTTGGACAATATATTTCTCACTACCTCAATCAGTGGATTCCAAGTATCTTTTCTATTTGAATTGGCCCTATCTAGAAGACAAAGATACTTAAAGGGAGCTTCTCCAATTTTACACTTCAATACATTTGCTGCCTCTTCTAGCCACCTTTGGTGAACTTTTATCCCGACTAATAAGCTCTTGTTGAGATTAACCTACAGACTTGTCATCGCTTCAAAGACCAACAAGTTTGCCTTTATTATCCGAATATTTTGACCATATTTTTTCTCCAATAACCATGGTGTAATCGCCATATTGTAAATGAGTGAATCTCTCTTCTCTGCTCTTGAACTTGTAGTCGTTGAATTTCCCATTTTCCACTGCTTTCTCATGAGCATATTACAACCTCTAACTTCTATGAGAAACAAAAAAGGTGAAAAAGGATCTTCTTATCTTAATCCTCGCTCCATAAAAAACTCCTTAGTAGATCTTCCTTTAACAAGCACTTGCATTAAAGATGTCTTTGGGAATTTTGTTATCCATCCTGTCCATTTGTCGTGAAACCCCATATTTGACGACACTAAATTAAAATAATTCTAATTCACTGAATCGTATGCCTTCTCAAGCAGGATATTAAAGACAACGAAATTCATCTAGCACTGACATACAAAGAGAGAAGAAATATAAGGATTGCAATTCTTAAAGAGAAGAAGAAGTCAATGGTAAAAAAAAGATAAATAGAGATGCACTTGCATCCATAGGAAACAAACAAAAAACCAGGTCTTAGATAACTCTAACTTCAATCTGGTGGGAAATGAGGTAGAGATGAATTATTGGAAACTTCTACATGGGGAGGCAAAGGAAATTGCAAAATATGTATAAGACTTGCGTAAAGATTTTGGTCTCATCCATAAAGGGGAGGAAGAAGAAATATTACCAGAATTAGAGGTGAGAGTTGTTAGGAGAAAAGAAGTTGTATGATCAGTTCAGGGGTTGGAGTAGAACGATATTCATATATTCATTTATTAATGAAGTTGGCCAGCTATAATATTAGAGGTCTTGAGGGGGTTAGCTAAGAAAAACAAAATTAAACAATTAGTGCAAAATCAGAAACTTAACATTATTTGTATCCATGAAACAAAACGAAAGTTATTGAAAGGAGCTCATGTAGTTTGATGTGGGGATCCAACGATTTTGATTTTGCTCTCATGCCCTCAGAAGGGAGATCAAGAGGGATTTTGGCTATTTGGGACAAATATTTATTGTCGGTACAAAGATCTCAAATATGGAGTCAGTTTTGTGGCCGGAAAGTGAGTGAGGGGGATAGAAAAAAGTCAATCTTGTCATTATATATGCACTATGCGATGGAAGAAGAAAACAAGCTTTATGGTCAGATCTTACAATCTGAATAGAAGCAAAGAAAGATGAAAGGTTATGCTTGATTGGGGACTTTAATGCCATCAGGGAAGTGACTGAAAGGAAATGGAGTAGTGAGAATGTTAGAAAGGATGAATTATAAGAGTTTAATGCTTTCATTAAAGAGTCTGAGTTGGTAGATCTTACGCTCAAAGGTCGTAAGTTCACCTGGTCCAAACCCAGGGGCACGTGATGAGCCGGTTGGATAGGTTCCTTTTATCAGACAACTGGTTTAGGACATGGTCTTCAAGTACGCAGTGATGCCCAGACAAGGAATTACCAGATCATTGTTCGATTATGTTATGTGAAGCTAAGAAAAATTATGGTCCGAAACCTTTTCGTATGCTAAGTTGTTGGAAAGTCATGCAAGGTTATCAGAAGTTTGTTAATGAGAATTAGCGTGACATGAAGGTAGAAGGGTAAGGAATGTATGTGTTGAAATAAAAATATAAAAGGATTAAGGGGAGTCTCAAAGAATGACACAAAAATCACACTCAAAATCTGGAAGGTAAAATAAAAAAGGTGAAGGAAGAGTTGAATAAATTGGAGATTAAAAATGAAGAATCAAGTTTGTCAGGAGAAGAAATAACTTCCACGAGAGTATTTATAGCAAAAATACACAATCTCTCTAGACTCAATAGAAATATTTAGTGGCAAAGAGCTAGATCAAAATGGTTAAAGGACGCGGATGCTAACGCTAAATATTTTCATGGTTGTTTGAACAGAAAAAGAAAAGATAATGAAATTCTAAGTGTGGAAAGAAATTGAAGTAGGTTAACTAACGCGAAAAACATAAAAATGCAATTTTCGATCATTTTAGTAGCCAATACGCAACTAGGGGAGTTAGAGAAATTATGGAGAACATAAACTTCAAAAGAATTCAAAAATCCCTTAATGAAGATTTGGTGCTAGAATTCTCGGACAAGGAAATACGTAAAGCAGTTTGGGAGTGTAATAGTGCTAAAACTCAAGGTCTTGATGGTGTAAACTTTGGGTTTGTGAAAGAATTTTGGGAGGAAATAAAAGTTTATTTTTTTGAGGGTAATCACCGAATTTCATTCAAATGGAAGGATAGTCAAAAGAGTTAAGTGTTCTTTCATGGTGCTAATTCTAAAGAAGAAAAGTTCGTCGAAGATTTCAGATTTCAGGCCGATCTCTTTGATATGATACATTTACAAGATAATCTTAGAGGTTTTGGCAAATAGTTTAAAAAAGTGATTGGCGCGGTGATATCAGATACACAACCGACATTTATTACAGGTAGGCAAATCCTCGACGGAATACTAATTGTTCATGAAATTTTTGAAAATCTCTTAATCTCAGTTATTAACTAAACTTGATCATAGTTTTAAAATATTTGAAATGGTTGAGTTATTGGTTTCAAAGTAAAAATGTTGCATATTCACATGAACCAACTAGAACCAACTAAAAATGTTTAATACTTTCAACTAATTGAGAGACATTCTCTCAATGTTGCATATTCACATGAACCAGCTAGAACCAATTTTGACATGAAAATTATTCTTATCAAGGTTTAACCTTAAAATTTGTTGGAACTGAGATAACACTTTTTTACTAACACATTTCTAATGTCCAACCAACCCATTGCTCATCTAAATTAACCTCCCAAATTTTGAACATTCAAAAAGTAAATTTCCAAGCAACAACCTAGCACATGGATTTTTGAGAATTTCTTAATACACCACCTAAGTTTCTTAGACACCGCGCGAAATTCCACTTATGCCCCCTGATTCCGGATGTGCAAATCCGGACGCACCATGGCGTTGAAAAAAAAATATTTGTCCCGGATGCGCATATGCAGAAGGTCTCTGTATATGCAGATTCAGAAGAATTGTTAATATATTTGAACCTGCATGATCACTCCCCCTCAACCTATCTTCTTCCACACTCACCCTCACCAACCTAAAAAACCCTACTTCATCAATACCATTTCTCACTAAAACACTCCAACTTTTTGGTGCAACAAATCAAAGAGAGCAAGAGAAGATTGAATTTTAGGTAAATATTCAACTTCATCCACTACATTGTTCACATTATCAATCTACTTTTTGGAAAAACATGTTACGCGACTTCCGAATGTGTAAATCCGGTACGTATTTAGCATGAACTTGTCCGGATGTGCACATCCGAAAAAATGCCTGGAACTTATTAATTTTAATTTTCAGCAATTTTTAATAGGTTTTAGTTATATATATTTATTGTTCTATTATTGTTTAAAAATAGATATGGTGCACCCGATAACATCTCAAAAGAATTAGTTTCGCCGATTTCTCCGAAAGTTGAAGGGATTATCGTAAAGTCGGTTGATGTCGGCGGTGACTTTAATAATAAGTAAGAGTTTGATGATCATGATAGCATGCTCGCATATATTCGTAGGACGACTATTGGCCTTGGTTTCGGTGTGAATATCAAAATATCGGATAATGGTTCAGAAAGAAGAAAGACTTTTGTAATTTTGGGGTGCGAAAGAAGCGGGAAATATCAGGTTCCTCTATGGAAGTTAAAAAAAGACGACACCGGTAGTAGAAAATGTGAGTGCCCTTTTAAGATTGGTGGTTACATTTTAGCTTCCAAAAAATTGAGATTTAGTGTTCGTTGTGGTATACATAATCACGAATTGTGCTCAAAGTTTCAAGGCCATCCTAGTGTATGTCGGCTCAAATCGGAAGAGAAGATATGTATTGCCGACATGACCTTGAATCTTGTCCAACTGAAAAATATACTTGCCACGTTGAAACAGAAGGAACCCGACAATGTAGCAAATATAAAGCAAGTCACTACGCCAAAGAAGACCTTTAGCAGCACTTAAAAGCGCTGCCAAAGCTGGCGCTGCTAAAGGTAAAGACAAAGCTTTTTTTTTTTCTTTAAAAAATGCTGTTATAGGTCCCCCTTAGGATCCCTATAGCAGCGCTTTTCCACAGAAAAAGCGCTTTCGTATGTCCCCCTTTAGCAGCGCTTTATAAAGCGCTGCTAAAGGTCCCACTTTAGGCTGCGCTTTTCTAAAGAAAAGCGTTTTCGTATGCCCACCTTTAGCAGCGCTTTAAAAGCGCTGTCTTATGTATACGCCATTACACCCCTTTAGGCAGCACTTTTTTTAGAAAGCGCTGTCTTTTATTCAAGAGCTTTTAAAAAGTTTTTTTTTGAAAAATCAATTATTAAACCTGTATAATTTAAACCTGTATAATTTATCAAAACTCATAACCATTCATCACATGGCCTTTGATACCATTATATGTCAACACATAGGCCTTATAGCATTATAATTCAACAATAGGCCTTTATACGATAAAACTTCAACACATAAATGGTAAAAACCATTATAGATACAACACCAAAATAAACATTACATATATATAACTCAATACAAACTATACAACACCAATTCCATACACCAAATCGAAACCTTATACACCATATCCATCACCTATATATACAACACCTTCCATAAACCTAACACAATTTCTAAAACTAACAAATTCTCATTTCAACCACGTATTGACACCAATCCTCCTTTATTTCTTCCAATTTATCTTTCGTGTAGGTGGCACACTTGAATTCATCAAAATACTACATTTTACATAATATGTAAGATTTAGTTAAAAGTAATTAATTAGATGAAATATCCGATAATAAATCTTAAAATAAATTCATACCATGGTTGGAATCTCTATGTGTTCCAAAAGAATAATTTCTTTCATGAATCTCAAGACAAAATAACCACAATCGATACCATTACGTTGCCGAGGACACTACACATAGAAAAAAGAAGTATTAATAAGTATCATAGATGAATTGTCTTATCAAGTAGCATTACTATTATAATACCAAATCATACCTCCACTCTTATCCACATAATGTTGTTTGCTCTGGACTTTGGTACCCGATCTTGTCGTTGTGATCAGAATATTTTTATGGATCTAACATATTATAAACGAATAGTTAGAACAATCTCACATAAAATAAAGAAATACACACGCGAATATTTAGAACAATTGCATCACTTACGTATCAATCATATTCTTCATCTCCGGGTATTTTGTGCAATCACCCTCTAGCGAATCCAGATAATAGACAATTTCTTTTATCGGATTAATCGCAAGCAACAACCAGTGTCCACTATAAAATAAAACAAAAGTATAGATGGAAATGTTATACATAATGTAAAAAAGCGAAAAATTATAATAAAGGAAGTTAGGATGAAAATCTTACCCATGGCCAGTATTATACGCTAAAAGATACAACTTCTCTGTATCAATGTTGGTCATAAATGCACGCACTAGGTGATCTTTGACCTCATCTGGAGTTCGAGTGATTAAATTTGCATTGACACAGTTGGGAGCCAAGAAGGAGTATCTTTCAGTCAATTGACGCGGGAGCATCAATTTTTCATACAAGAACCTGAAATAAAAACGGATTATAATAAATATGTTATTATAATTAACATTCTAATATTCATTGAAATGAGTAAATAAATTGATCAATTAAATAAATAAAATCGATGCATTACCTGATGTATGAATTAATAACAGCGACGCCTAATTTAGAATGCGTAAATACGTGATCAAAGTCTTCTTTAGAAATTGTTTCTGAATAGGCAAACCAAAAAATACCTGCTTCCATAGGTATTTCACGGATACCACCTTCCATCAAATCCGTTGTGCCTACAATTGTTTCAAGGTACAACCGAAATCGAGAAATAAATGCTTTTTTTGCCTTGGCGACTGCTGGCTTCTTGTTCTTGATCCCTTGTTGCATCTCTTGTGTAGGAATCTGAAAATCATATAAGTCATAAACTTAGTAATCATGAAGCTTTTGAATTCGGATCACAGAATTAACATTTTCGATGCATATATATCATTGTACCTCTTTTTGTGATGCAACCGACTCAGTTTGCCGCACAATCCCTTTGTCTTTTGATTTGGATTTTGAAGGAGTCTAATGATGTCATGTAAATTAAATGTAGGTAAAAGTAAGCATATCATAACTTATATGCAAGTAAAACATTTGAAAACTAAAAGGTTAATAATGGTTTTTAACATACCGAGTCATCTATGACGATGAGGTTTGACGACTATGCAACATACGACCCTATTGCGTCCCCCACCAATGTTGCATCTGACACTTCGTCAGGTATAGGTAGTACCTCATCCCGCTCTAAAGCAATATCAATCGAAACCTTCAAATATCCAGCAGGGAGCGGTCTAGTGTGAAGGACGTCTTCGGGAGTGTTCAACTTGTATAACTTCGATCAATTCCATGCCTCTTTAAATGCAACTCCATCTGACCTGCGTCAATCCGACGCCCAAAACAGCAACTCAAGCAAGGACATGTGATTCGACTTGGGTCTTTGGCGTGTTCAACATCAAACTTAACGAATTCTGATACCCCATTCTCGTACTCTTTCGACAATCGATTGGACGACATCCATTTTTTATCCATGATTTTACTATGTAAGCAAAACAAAAACAAAAGAATAACTACGTACCTGTCTATATAGAAGTCATCAACTTCTGGAATGAACCACAAAGTGTAAGATTATTGAAAACGATCCGAATTCACTCTTCACAAGTAACCCCTATAGCGAATGAACGTAAGTTAGTAAGTGATGGTGTATACTACATATAACAAGTCAAAGTTTCAAGAAACAAATTTAGTAAACATCATCATTAAATCAAATAGCATGGTATAGTTTCAACTCAACATTGTAAAAAAAAAACAACTTCAACGCTTAAGTTCAAGTAACAATTCAATCATTATTTATCATTTTCAATCATCTCTCAAAATAAATTCAATCACTAGTTCACTTAACTACTAATTTCATTATCATTTTCAATAACAACCAAATTCTTACATCACTAAAATTTTCCGATAAATGTTCACTTTAACTTTACAAATAGCCCTATAACAACCTCAACAATCTAACTTCTACAACACTCTTAACTACCTTGAATTTTCTAATTAATGACTATTCTACAAATTTTACACATTAAACTAACTTCTACTATTCTACAAATTAATCATTAAACTAACTTCTACAAATTAATCACATTTTACACAATAATCACTATACTAACTTCTACTAATTAATCACTTTTCTAATTAATCACTTTTCCAATTAATCACTAACTAACTCCTACAAATCAAAAAATGAAAACCTAACATCAACAACTAATAATACACCAAATTTATCTCACAGAAACAGCAGAGAAACAATCTACAATGGAGAATATTAGACATTTTCATTAATGGAGAGAAAACCAGAAAAAGGAGAGTAAAAACCTCAGAGAAACAATCAACAATGGCGGACGACGGTGTGAGTAAGCAGAAATGAAAGAGGGAAGCCACAAACGGAGTAAAGCCACGACGGAGTTCTTTTGCAGAACGACGGTGGACGGCGTGGTTTCGTTCGTTTGCAGAAAAATGGAGGAAGAAGAGAAACAGTAGTCGCTAGGGCGAAAATAGAAACGGTCGTAATGAAACAGTACTAGTCGTTTGCAAAATCTGTTTTAATTTTAATATTTTAAAACACCTTTAGTAGCGCTTTTAGAAAGCGCTTTCTTATGTTAATCCTTTAGCAGCGCTTTTGAAGTAAAATCGCTTTCTTATGTGGGATTAATGAAAGTTCTTTAGCAGCGCTTTCTAAAAGCGCTGGCTAAAACGTGTTGTACGAAAGCCCTTTAGCAGTGCTTTTTAAAAGCGCTGCCTTATGTCCCACATTTAGCAGCGCTTTTCATAAAACGCTTTCTAAAGTTCAGCTGCCTTAGGGCTTTAGCAGCGCTTTTAAAAAGCGTTGTCTTATGTCCCCCATTTAGCAGCGCTTTTTTCTTTCGTTTTTTATTTTTGTTTTTAGCGAAACATATAGCAGCGCTTCTGCCAGAAAGCGCTGTCTTTGTTGCGATGCGAAAACTCATTTTTGGCATAATGAGTGTATAACATTCGATATCAGACGAACAAAGCAATTAGGGGAGATAGAAGTGAAATGCAACAACTGTTGAAATTGTTGGATGATAACAATTACGTGTCTCGGTACAGATATCGCGATAATGGAGCTACGGTCTGAGATATTTTTTGGACTCATCCAGATTGTGTAAAGTTGTTCAACACGTTCTCGACAGTGCTCATTCTCGATTGTACCTACAAGACGAAGAAGTATCGACTTCCATTATTTGAGATGGTTGGTGTTACGTCTACGGATAAGAAATATGCCGTTGGTTTTGCATT
Organism: Lathyrus tuberosus; assembly: GCA_022829125.1. Lineage (NCBI taxonomy): Eukaryota > Viridiplantae > Streptophyta > Magnoliopsida > Fabales > Fabaceae > Lathyrus > Lathyrus tuberosus. Next base: position 158,388 of record JALAZF010000414.1, on the reverse strand, counting down.
TTTGGAGTGCGAAAAAGAGGACAATTTTATACGGGCATTGGAGACATGTCGGTCACTTTTGAAGAAACATGTTCAAATGCCTAAAGCGATTGTTACGGACCGCGATACCGCTTTGATGAATGCGGTTGCAAAGGTCTTTCCTTCTTCTAATGCATTACTTTGTCGATTTCACATAACAAAGAATGTGAGAAGTCGGGTTAAACCCGCGGTGGGTGTGAAACAAGTGGAGTCGAAAGATGGAAAATTGGTTAAGGCCGGTGTCATTGTAGAAAAAATAATGGATGCATGGAATCGTATTATAAATTCTTCCACAAAATAATTATATGCCGATTCGGTCATGAAATTCCGGAAAGTGTGCGAAAAGTACCCCGCATTGTTGAAATACGTTGAAAGCACTATTCTTGATTAAGTGAAGGAGAAGATAGTATGTGCGTGGACGGATAATGTCCGACACCTTGGAAATACAACAACCAATAGAGTTGAGTCGGCACATGCTACTTTGAAGAATTGGTTGGGTAATAGCAAGGGCGATTTATGTCGAGATTGGGACTCTGTGGGTCTCATGATTAAAAACCAACATAACGAGATACAAACCACATTTGGTCGGAGTATTACGGTTTTGGAACATCGTTTTAAAGGTATCTTTCTTTACTCTCAATTGATCGGTAACATGTCTCGGGCGGGATTAGGCTATATTTTTCACGAGGCCAACCGAGCCGAAACGGTAGATTCCGATAACACAAAGTGTGGTTGCACTATTGTGAAAACCTACAGTCTTCCGTGTGCTTGTGCTATTGCTACAAAGTTGAAACTAGGTGAGCCAATACAAATTGACGAAGTTTGACCTTATTGGATGAGACTTAGTTTTGATGATGATGGTTGCAAGGAAGGAGATAAACCTGATATCTCTATTTTGCCCGAATTAGAAGCGATTCAAGCGAGATTTTCGAAGGCCGGTGACAACATGAAGCTGCACATCAAAGAAGAATTGAGGAAGACTGCCTTTCCCAAAACAACCGCAATGATACCGCCGTCTCAACCGGTTAAGACAAAAGGTGCTCTGAAGAAGTTGAAGCCTACACCGAATGACAACTCGACAACTCGGTCTCCTTCATATTGTGAGAACGTTGACAAACTCTTTCCGGACTCACCGACTCCTAAATCTCTACAAAGTACCATGAATGGAGCTCGTATTACCAAACCGGCTCTGACACCGATTCCACGAGTTCCGACTCCGAATGCACCGCTTCCGACACCGATTCCACCTATAATTTCCTTTATCGACGAGATGCCGATTTTTTTGCACAAACATATCGACAGGATCATCGATGTTGTAGGGGATGGTAATTGCGGTTACCGAGCCGTTTCGGCTTTACTCGGTAGAGGAGAGGAAGGTCATAAACTTGTCCGTCATCAACTTATCCTATAGTTGGAGACGCATAAAGAAGCATACTTGCGTTTGTATGAAAATAAAGAAAAATACGACAAGGTTTACGAGTCACTTGTTCCGTGGTTGAGTGGTCCGGCCCCGGTATCGAAATGGATAAGCTTCCCCGAGATGGGTCATCTTATCGCATGTGCGTACGATATGGTGTGTATTGACTTGACGCGATACGATTTTTCGGAAATGTTTTTTCCACTCTGCACCGCACCACCGTCCAATCCAAATGATCGCATGATGTGTATCGGATGGCTTGCGAAATCAAGATATTTTGTACAAGTTATCTTGAAACCCGGATTCCCCGTACCACCTAAATCACCGCAATGGGCGACGCATGCAACCGCAATTGCCGAGTCGTGGCCAGATAGTTTTGTTGAAAGGATGGTTGAATTCGATAGATTGAACGAAATTGAAAAGGCATAAAATGCAGAAAAATCCAAAGGTCAAGCTCTGATAGATTTAGACGGAGACTTTTGTTTTAACTCTTTTATATAATCGTACGACAAAATGTACATTTTTGAAGTGAAATATATTGAATTTTTATTCGTATGCCTTTTTAATGCACTTATGAATTTTATTCCAATGAAAGCATTGCAATTGGTTGCATAACATAGTCAATTCTGATTGAAAAATGTATCAGTAAAATATTCTGATTTGTAGATACGGGAAAGTTCCGAATATACAAATCCGGAACCAATATTTGTAAGGTTTTTCCGTATCTGTATATTCGGAAAGAAGTTAGGCAGAAATTACTTTACCATAAGTTTTCTATAAATTAGGGGTTTCATTTGATTTCTTTCACACAAACTCAAAATGTCTCAATTGTATGAAATCAAGTTCCGTTGGTATGCCGCAAGTGTCTCCTACACCGACGGCAAAACACGCGGTCGCACGTTTAAGCTACTGAGGGACACCTCCATCGGCGAGATCATTGACGACATCGAACATCTCCTACCTTACCGAGACAAACGGAAGGTTGCGAAGCTTGAGTATCGTTCACCTTCGGTTGACAACGAAGGGAACGTCGCTTACAACATTGTTGAGCTCAAGAATCAAGACGATGTTAGAGCGATGTGGCAAACTTATTTCGGTTATGAAGAACGATTCCCGCTCGAGTTCGAGGCGACCGTCAAAATCTGAAGAACGGTCGATGACATCTTAGAGATGTGCAAGCGTCCACCGGGCTATTGATCTTGTAATATTTAAATTTCTGTCGATGTAATGCCGAATTTCTGAATGTAATCCCGATTTTATGTTATGAATGTGAGAAACATTGTTGGATTTTTGGTATTCTGCATTTGGTTTTATTCCGTATTTGCAAATGCGAACTTTTACCGGATATGCACATTCGGTAAAAACTGAAAAATTCAAAAAAAAGGTGCGTCCGAATTTTCACATCCAGAACAGAGAGGTATTTTTATAAGCACACAAAATGCCTAAAAAATTTAGGTGGTGTTTTAAGAATTCTCCGAATTTTTTCCATTTCGTTGCATCACATTATCGTTTTTGTAAAGGGAAACATTATCGTTATATATGCCTTCTTGACCAAAAAAATTGTCTCTCTCATTATTGTTCCAACATAGTTTGTCATTCACATGATTCTGAAAAATTATGTTATTCAATATAAACACACACCACCCTCGCCAACATATTTTCAATTGAAATAATCTTCTTATAAGATCAATCAAGAGAATGAAAAATATAATTAAATATGATAATTTAATATATTTTGTATTAATTTTATTTAATTTTAATTTGTAATCGTAATAGTTTTGATTTAAAATTCGTTGATGTTTATTTTATTACATTTATTTTAGAAAAATATGATCTATTTTATTATGAGTCTAGAAAGTGGTATACAAACCGATTTAAGTTTACGATAACAAAATAAATATTTTTTTTTAAAAATATTTTGTGTAAATTTGAAATGAGAGTGAGTCATGTCTCTTTTTTATTTTTTGTTTGTTTTTGAATTGAAACTATAATTAAATTTTATCAGAAATTTTCTTACTAGTGTTGATTTTTATTGACTTAACAATCTTTTAATCTTTTAATATTAGGCATTATTTTTACCATTTTCTTACTCAAATCTATCTTTTATCAGTTTTCGCTTTTAATTTATTGTTTTATTTGAAAAAGTACCTTAATTAGATGTTCATCTTATGTAAAAATATTTTCTTCCACACCACCCTATACGCTGACAACATCAATCTCCATACAGTAACAACATCAATCTTCTTCAATCAAATGACTTCTTCTAAGAAAGTTGTTTCGACAGAAAAGTTTGTAGCTGATGCGTGCTTGGAGGAACGGGTGTCTGCTAGTTTTGGCTTGGTGTAAATAGTTATAATTATCTTATTGTTGCATAATCTTTCTTTTATGTGCGTCGTGTTTAGTTTATTTGAGTTTGGAGTCTATTGCTGAATAGAACCAGTCTTTTCTCAATTCTGTGTCGTTGTAAATTGGATAGGTGTTGTGAAAGAAACATTTATATTTCTTTGGAATTGGCTATGCCTTTGTTTCAATGAATTCTTTTTACCTTTTCAAAAAAAAAAACTCATTCTAAACTTATATGTCACGTAGACTTGTTTTTTAGTCACTAGACTAAAGAGTCTTTTAAATCTCTCACAAAACAAACCTTCTACAACCCATAGATCCATTAAAAAATGTTGCTCTATCATCCTAAATTACTTTACATAATCTACTAAAAAAACTCAATTACTACAAACACTACAATCAGCAAATAAACTATTAAACAAATTTTTTAATTATATTAATTTTATAATATTAATTAGTAAGATATTTGTGCTCCTGTACGGATAAATTTATTTAATATGTTATAAAATATATTTAGATACACATATATTTTTAAAATAAAATACTTAATTGTAAAATGAACAATTATCATATAAAATCAATTGTATTAAATAATCATACAAAAAATAAAAAAAAGGTGACTCGTGAAAAATACTTGTGCGCAAGGCTACTAGTGAAAAATGAATTACGCAAGACGTCCTAAATAAAAATGAATTGCCAAAACACACAAACTATGATTTGTATTAGAGTTCCTGATGTGAGTGTTTTATTATTATTTCTTACATTATTATTGAAAGTTAGTTTACTATAATGTACAATATAAACAAAAATGAATTTTTTAGTTCACTGCTATATTTGTTTAGTTGTTAGATTACGTTTGAAAAGAATTATCCAACTCATTCTAATTATTAGTTACTTGTAGGTAATTTGTAACTAATAATGCAGTAAGTCACAACATTGAGAAATTTCATGACATCAGGCTAGATGAGTTGAAAGCATAAAAGGGAAATTAGAAAAGTTCAACCTTTTAGTAGCTGTTGTACCCATATCCCTGTTGTACATAGATGACTTAACATGTGAGCTTAAGACACTGCTAACATTAAATACAATGTCTGAGTAATAGTATTACCCTTAGTGTAAAGCAGGTATTGTAAGCCATTATTATTTGTTGGTTATATAATTAATATTTGTATCGCTGTCACAAAGGTCATAATGATATTATGACTCACCATTAACCTAACTTGATATATTGTACATGTTAGTGTGTTAGTGTTACCTATCAGTATCTCCATGAATTTGTATGATAATTCCATTGTAAAAAGATGTGAATGCATTTTAGAAAACCATAATGCATATGCATTGGAAATAGTATGTCAATTCATTTTATAAAACCATAATGCATTTCCTGATTCACCTTGAATAATGTTGTGTGGAATATAGCTTCACGGTTCATTTTAATTTATATGATTATTGCATTGATAAATTATGTGATTGTATTATAAAAAACCATTAAGTATTTCCATGTTCCAAAATAAGATTATATAAGTTGATGATAAAATGTGATGGATATACATAGTAGCTATAATTTAGTGGTATGCAGTCATTGAAATTAGTTGAGACAAAGAACCTAATTGCACGGTATAAGCAGAGGAAGTGGGACGACATGGGTAGGGGTAAAGGCAAGGCTTTTAACGATTCAACTTCTTTTTTCATTTCTGAGTTTCCTGACAGGATGAAAGCTAAAGACTTGTATAAGCTGTTTTCGGATTATGGTGATGTTGACGAGGTATTCATACCTATGAAACTTGACAAGAGAGGTCGGAGATATGGTTTTGTCCGATTTTTCAACGTCACAGATGAACGAAGAATGGGAGTGAAGCTTGATAACATATTTATTGACGGAAGAAAGTTGCATGCAAACGTTCCTAGATTCTCTAAGTCTGGATTTGCTGAGAAGGAGAACTTAGGTCAACCTCCGTCTCATAAGCATAATGAGGATGGAACAAGGAGATCAGGCGGGTCTCACCATTCTGGGAGAGATTCGTACGCTGAGGTGGTGGACAAGGGTGTGAAAAGTGATGGTAAGGCTGGGTTACTAGAGTTTGTGGTAGAGGAAGAAGATATGAGTAGGTTCGCGAAGGCGTATGTTGGAAGGGTATTTGAAGCAGGGATGGCGTTTAGCATTCAACGTTTTTTCCATGCTGAGGGGTACTTTGGAGTCAAGGTTACGCCATTGGGTGCGAATCTATGTCTGTTGGAGGAGAATGAGGACGGGGAGATAGAAGAATTGCTAGCAAGTGCTAAGTTATGGCTTGACCAATGGTTCAGTGAGGTTAAGAAATGGGAGTGTAGTGATGTTGATCGGGAGAGATTGACGTGGGTGAAGATCTACGGAGTGCCGTGTCATGCTTGGACAGTTAACTTCTTTGAATTCTTGGTATCTAAAATTGAAAAATACGTTAATTGTAATGAAGATTCTCTTAATTTTTCCAGGATGGATGTGGCAGATGTTATGATAAGAATTTATTGTGGTACGACAATCAACGAAGTGACTATCAACGGTTATGTCTTTAGAATCAGAATGGTGGAGGAGACTAAGGTTTACAGGAATCTCCCTTCTGTGAAAAAGGATGCGGAAGAATCCCTGTCTTCTGCAGAGGAGACGGATGAGTCTTTGAACGGTGGAAGCACTAGGTGGTGGTGCTCGGAGGAAGATTGGGGTGGAGAGGAGATTGAGGTTGAAGAAGGTGAAGGGGACAGCTACGTGTCTTCTACAGGAAGACCTAATGCACCAAGTAGTAGGTTTAATGAATCTTTTGGCAACTCTGAGACCTATTCTTCCTTGCCTGTCAAGAAGTGTATTAGACAAAGTGAAGGGACCGTTGCTCGAGGTAGTCTGCTAAGGAAAAGTACTGCTGAAAAAGCACAGGTGGAGGTTGACAAGTCTATTTCAGCAGATATGAGGGTAGGCTCTTCAGGCGAGGAAATATGCAAAGTAGTAAAAAAGAAAAACCCTTTATACTTCTCTTCTAAGTCAAAGGACAGAGAAGTGTCTTTTGATGGATTGTTGAAGGCCCACGTTAATCCTAAGGCCCATTCTCGTGTTATTGTTGATGGTACGTGTGGTCCCCCTAAAGCTGTTGTTTCTAACGAGGTGAACATTTCTAATGAAGTTGGTCTTGTGAGTGCTGGTTTTACCAAAAACGTTGGGTTGGATTCGGATATAGGCCCATTAGGCCTAAGCTCAAGTAGAAGTGGTCCTAGTAAGTATCTTAATGTGGAAGCTCCTTCTGGAGGCCCTACTGATGGAATCAACTTGTCTTCTGATTATAGAGGTACAAATATTCGTGGTGGTCAAGGAGGAAGTAGTGAGGATACAAGAATTGGTTCAAGGTGTCACTCTGTCACTGATTCAGAGGTTATAAAGGGAAATTTGAGGTTCTGGGAGAAGTATGACAACAATGTTGCCTGCAAAATTAGAGAGCTTCTGGGAGCTTTGGGGGTTTGCGATGAGAAGGGTGAGAACGACATAGAAAATGAGGTGAGGAGATTGGGGAATAGAGATAGTGAAAGCTCGAAGGTGGTTAAGTCAACTGGTTTTTGATGAATATCATGTCTTTGAACATGAGAGGGTGTAGCAGTTCTGTCAAGAGAAAGAGAGTGGCAAAAATGATTCAATCGATCGAGATGTGTTTTATTCAAGAGTCTAAGTTGGAGGTAATTGATGGATCTATGGCTAGTGCTATTTGGGGTAATGAGGAGGTGGAGTGGTCTTACTCAGGTGCTAGAGGAAAAGCAGGAGGGATGGTTATTTTATGGAAACAGGGTTTGTTGGACCTCTTTAGTAGTTTTAGGGGTGAAGGTTTTCTTGGTCTTAACGCGATTTGGAAAGGGAGGAGCTTGTTCTTCGTGAATGTTTACTCGTCCTGTTCGAAACCGAAGAAGAGATTATTATGGGAGGAATTGACAAAAACTAAAAAAGCTTTTGGTTATGGTGATTGGATAATTGGAGGTGACTTCAATGCAGTGGCGTTTAAGGAAGAAAGGAAGGGCATTGGGGCTGTTAAGACTAGTAGTGAGATGGCGGAGTTTAAAAGCTTCATTAGTGACCTTGATGTTGTTGATGTTCCATGTGAAGGAGGTCTGTTCTCATGGTTTAACAAACCTGGTAATGCAATGAGTAAACTTGACAGATTTCTTCTGTCTGAAAGTATTGTTGATCAGTGAAGGATTAGAGGTCAATTCATTGGTAGAAGAAAGATCTCTGATCATTGCCCTATCTGGTTACTTGCGAACGTGCAAAATTGGGGTCCCAAACCTTTTCGCTTTAATAACAGTTGGTTGAATCATCCTGGATTCATCTCTTCTGTGAAGGCTAATTGGTGCTCTGAAGTTGTTTTAGGGAGGGGTGATTTCATCCTCAAAACTAAGCTCTCTAAATTGAAGGAGGGCCTTAAGGTGTGGAGTAGAACGGTGTTTGGTTGGATTGACGTTAACGTAGAGGAAGCAATTAATGAGTTGAATGATCTTGATAAAGAAGTTAGTTCGTTGGGGTTCGAGAGCTTCGATGATATGGTTAAAAAAAGAGCTATGGTTTCAGATCAGGTTTGGCAGAACTTGACTCTGAAAGAGGATATGTTGAAGGCTAGAGCGAGAGAGTCTTGGTCGAAGTACGGTGAATGTAACTCAAAGTACTTTCACCTTGCTATTAAGAAGCGGCGTAGAAGGAACAATATCTGGTTCGTTAAGTCTACTGCAGGCGTGGTTGAAGATGTGACTGGAGTGAAAAGAGAGGTCAGAATGTTTTTTGAAAAGAACTTCAGTGATCCGCGTTCTTTTAATCCAAGTTTTGAGGCTTTGAACCTGAAGACTCTTTCTGAGGAGGACAATAAGGGTTTGGAAGTCAGGTTTTCCAAAGATGAGATTAAAGCTGCAGTCTGGGGGTGCCAGGGCGATAAGTGCCCAGGGCCTGACGGCTTCTCTTTTGCTTTCTTTCAAAAGTGTTGGGAGATAGTTAAAGACGACGTTTTCAATTTTGTCAATGACTTCTACCACAATCCGGTTTTGACAAAAGTTGGGGTGTCGTCGTTCATTTCCTTGGTTGCAAAAAAGAAGAACCCTCAAGATTTAAGGAGCTATAGACCAATATGCCTTATCAATTGCTATCAAAAGATTTTGTCGAAGTTACTAGCTGGAAGGTTAAAAATCGTTATTAGTCCTCTGGTTTCTGAGGAACAGACTGCTTTCGTGCAGGGGAGATGCGTGTTCGACAGAGTTATTGTGACCAACGAGGTTTTGGATGTAGCAAAAAGGAGTAAACGCAGTTGTATGTTATTTAAGCTGGACTTTGAGCGTGCCTATGACTGCGTGTCGTGGGGCTTCCTTATCAGCCTGTTGCGAAAGTTAAAGTTTGGCGAAAGATGGATTCAATGGATCAAAGCTTTAGTGTGTAGGGGATTCATGTCTGTAATAGTCAATGGGAGTCCTACTAAGGACTTTGCAGTCAAGAAAGGTCTTTGTCAGGGAGACCCTTTGTCTCCGTTTCTCTTCTTACTGGTCATGGAAGTTTTAAACTTCATGGTTAAGGAAGCATAAAAAAAAGGTTTGTACCATGGTTTTAAAGTGACAGATGATGTTACGATAAGCATTGCTCAATTTGCGGATGATTCGTTAATGGTAGGAGAAGCTAGCTGGGGTAATCTTTGGTGTATAAAGGCTATTCTGCATGGATTTGAGCTGCTCACAGGTTTGAAAGTTAACTTCTCAAAAAGCAGGGTTGGTGGTGTTAATTTGGATAATGATTTTCTGTCTGCAGCGTCCGTATTTCTTCACTGTGATACTCTGTATATCCCGTTTAATTTTCTCGGTATCAAGGTTGGTGCGAGCCCTAGACGGGTTGCTTTCTGGAAGGATGTGGTTGATAAAGTGAGAGGAAGACTGACAGATTGGAGAGGAAGAAACATGTCGGTTGGAGGAAGACTGGTTTTGATTAACTCAGTGATCAATGCTATCCCGTTGTATGCGTTCTCATTTTATAAGGTACCGTCAAAGGTTTTGAAAAGGTTACAATCTATTCAGAGCAGCTTTCTATGGGGAGGTTATGAAAGTAAAAGAAAGATTCATTGGGTCGCGTGGGATTCGTTATGCCTGCCTACTGATATGGGAGGCCTTGGAGTTATAAACCTTGCTAGCTTCAATGCTGCTCTTTTACTCAAGTGGAAGTGGAGGTTGATTGAGGATGGTAGTAGTGTTTGGAAGAGGATGATTAAGAGTAGGTATGGAAAGAATTTAACTCTTAGTATTAACAGTTATGATGGTGAGAAGGGAAGGAGTAAGGACTCAATTTGGTGGAGGGACTTGGTTGGGATTGGATTTGATGTGGCGTCAAAGAGGAATCGTTTTGTTGAAAAGGTTTCGTGCACGCTAGGGAATGGCAGAAAAATTTCATTCTGGCATAGCTCTTGGCTGTTGGAAATCCCTTTGAAACTTAAATTCCCTGAACTGTTTATTCACGCCAAGCATCCGCAGGGCTCGGTAGCTAATCATGGTGTTTGGAGTGGTGAATTATGGTCCCGGGCTGTTCATTTTAGCCATTTTCCAATGACATCAGAATTGGAAAGTGATAGAGTCAAGATGTTGGACATGTTGGCTGTTATTACGCAAAGCAGGGAGAAAGATGACGGATTCTCATGGATTTCTGCTCTGATACATTGTACCCTCAGCAGGAGTCATGTGAGTTTTCGGTAAGATCTTGTTACGATTGTATTCATTTTCACTCTTTTGTGAACAGGTTGGATGAGGATACATTGAAAGGCTTAAATAGAATATGGAAAATTAAGGTTCCGCTTAAGGTTAAAGTGCTTTTATGGAAAGTTTTGAGGAATGGTATTGTTGTTAAAAGTAATTTGATCAAGAGAAATGTAGGAATCCAGGATGGTGATAAGGGGTGTAATAGGTGTGGGTGTCTTGTAGAGAGTACTAACCATGTTTTCTTTGAGTGTCCAATAGCGGTTGAGATCTGGAAGGGAGTCGAAAGTTAGATCAGTATACACCCCATAGGTAAAGCAAGCTGTTTGGACTCAATGATGGATTTTGAAAATTCTGTCTCAACTTTCTCTGGCAGCTGGACTGGTTTGGAGATTTGGGCTGCAGCTGTTTGGTATATCTGGTATGGTAGAAACCGTTTTATATTTGATTCTGTTGAGTTGTCGGTAGTCGATATTTTGAATTCTATTAAGTATTTTAGTTGGAGATGGTTATCCTCTCTTTTAGGCCCTTTTAAGTTCTCATTCTATGAATGGTTTGTTGTTCCATCTTTGTGTCTCTAGTTGGACTGGTTTTTTGTTCCCTTTGTAAGGGTTTGCACTCCTTGTGCAGTCGGCCTGTTTATTATATATTAATTGCCTTCTGAAAAAAAATGAATGTGAAACATAAAAAATAAATGATAGTAAATTTGTTGTGACACAATGTAAACAAAATAAATATTCATAAACTTTCAAAATAAATATTCATCATACATTTCTCAAAGACCTAGCAATTATACATGCAACAATATTGTCAAAAGTACTAGGATGTAACGATATATATAAATAGATGAAATGTTAACAAAACAATAACAAAAATGACATTGTAAGAGTTTTTAAAGAAAGTTTGGATCATTAAATTTTCACATTTTTGACTTTGGTGAAGGATTGCTTTGTAGTTAGAAACTCATATGTGGAGATGTCTTCAAGCGAAATAGCATTAGCAATCGTTTTAGCAGGGGCATTAGCAATAGGTTTTCTCATGCTTGACTTATGTTGAATTTTTTTGAGTTTGTTAACAGAATGAAGTAGGAGTATAGAAAATCAAAACTTATAGCTGGTTGGTAAAAATTGAGGTATGTTAGTGAGTGTCCAAAAAGGTTAAGACTAACTATGTTAAACTAAATTAGTAGGACTGAGATATTTCAAAATTTGTGAACAAATGAATGGAGAATGAATATTAATTGAATTTACCTCGTTTGGATTGAGGCAGTCTTTATCATTTGAATAACACTATCATCCCTAATAGGTCTGACTATTGATGATTGAGGTAGTCCTTTGTCACAAACCTTGTACGCAAAGTCGTTCTCCGATGGTTCACTGTTGTACACAATATAAGTCTTAAAGAGTTCAAGTTTGTACAACATAAGACCAATTGTAAAAAAGTTCAGTTACATATCAGATGCATATGAAAATGATAATCATGGCTGTTCAGTTAAAGCAGTTATAATGAATTCCTTGAGCAAAGAAAACCCAAATCACTTAAATAAAGAAAATGAAAAACATGTTTTAAGGTCCAAATGTTCACTTTAACAAACAACAAACACACCACAAGACAAATAACATAAGGATACAAATAATGATGTATAGTTAAAGATTCAACCATTGACTTGTGATTGAACAAAGAAAATGAAAAATAACTTTAACAAATAACAAACTCAGCAACAAACAACAAACTCAACAAAAAAATAACATGACAAATACAAACATGACAAACATGTTTTAAGGTGCAACATGATTTTAACAGAGCTTCAAACTCAGGAAGATGAAACATGAATATAACAAAGTAATGAACAAACTTCAACTATGGCTGCAAAAAAAATTAAACAAAGATAGTTACCAAACTTCATCAATTGATTTCAAATAAAAAGTCGAACCCTAGAATGATAAATGATTGACGTAGAGGAAAAAGTACCAACCTAAGGATGAAGAAGATGAGGTAGCATAAATAAAGACAACAAAAATAAACACACAGTCACCTTAGGAAAAAAATTAATGTGTTACATAGTGTTATACCAGCATGCTATGAGGATGTGGTACATAACCGAGTAAACCAAACAAAGATCAAGAAAAATCTACACAACAAAGAACATCAAAATCCAGTAAAAAAACTAAGAATCTGAAGGAGAAAAAATAGATTAGAAAAGAAAGAAAAACATGTAATGATACATCAAACCCTAAATCTTAATAGTTTCCACAACTATGAGATGAAGGAACAGATCTGCCATCATTGCAACTTCACCATCTCTCACGACTATGCTTTCTTCTTCTTTGAGATGTGCATACCTCTAGTGTTGAAGGAAAAAGAATGGAAAAAAAGGAGAGAGCAAAGAAAAGAGAATAAGAGTGTGGTAGAAAGAGGAAGAGAAGAGGAGGGAAATGAATTCAGATAAGAAAGAGAATCAGGAGTTTCTCTTTTTATGAACATTGATTTGAAATTGAGAAGAGGGGAAAATTGGATAGTTCAACAATGCCACGTGGAATGTAATGAGATATGAAGAAGGGATTTAATTCATACATTTGTTGATTATAGATTAGCCCTTTTAGTAGTGTAAATTATGAGAACAGAATGGATAAATTAAAAAGTGCATGCAATTGAAATATAATGGATTGATAGTAGATTTTAATTAAAAGTGAGTTAAAAAAATATTAAAGTTTGAATATGTTATCTTATGAGTGAGTTCTTGATAAACTTTCGTATATAAGTTTGATAAACTTTCGTACAAGATGTTAGAAGTTTGAATTGTGTAGCAAAAATACACAATCTCTCAAGACTCAATTGCAACATTTAGTGGCAAAGAGCTAGATCATAATGGTTAAAGGACGAGGATGGTAACACCAAATATTCTCAAGGTTGTTTGATTAGAAGAAGAAAAAATAATAAAATTTTACGTCTAGAAAGGAATTTAAGTAGGTTAGTTAAGGCTAAAGACATTAAAAAAAACAATTTTCGATCATTGTAGTAGCTAATACACAACTAGGGGAGTTAGAGTGATTCCAAAGAACATAAAGTTCCAAAGAATAGAAGAAGCAGACAATGAAGATTTGGTGCGAGAATTCTCGGACGTGGAAATACGTAAAATAATTTGGGAGTGTGATATTGCTAAAAGTCTAGATCCGTATAGTGTAAACTTTGGGTTTATGAAAGAATTTGGGAGGAAATCAAAGTTGACTTTTTGAGGGTAATGACCAAATTTCATTCAAATGAAAGAATAGTCAAAGGAGCTAACTGTTTTTTTCGTGGTGTAGAGCCCAAAGAAAAAAAGTTCGTCGAAGATTTAAGATTTCAGGCCGATCTCATTGATAGGATGCATTTACAAGGTAATCTCAAATTTTCTGACAAACATGTTAAAAAGTGATTGGCGCAGTGATATTGTTGAATCAAGCTGAGTGAAGATTTCATTTTGGAAATCCCTCTCTCTCTCTCTCTCTCTCTCTCTCTCTCTCTCAATTCCAGAATCTAGTCATCATCTTCATCAAACCTCGTCGGAGAGGGGTGTCGGCGCCACCATCCCCTCTGACGGCAAACCTCCACCAAATTCAAAACACCAAACACGAACCCTCACTCTTTCCTCCTCTTTCCAAATCCCAAACTTATTTTCCAAAATCCTACCCTAGCAACGGGATCAGACTAGTTCGAAATCCTAACCACACAAAAATAGAAAATCCCATATGAACACTCAAAACGCAACGATTAACAACGATTCAACAAACCACAAGTATGAACATAGAAAAAGAATTTTAAGCACACTCAGTTATTAACAATTAGTCCAAGAGTTTAGATGTACAAGGCAAAGCAATGGTTCATGATTTCAAGTTAGGCACGATGTATTTTAAAGGGAAAGAGGAGTACCAAAAAACCCAGGTTAAAATTTCTTGATCTTTGCTCTGTATTTACTTTTTTGTCCTCTGTTTAGGTTCAATCTCTACTCCTTTTTCTTGTTGTTGTTGTTTGTGTGTTTAGTTGTGTTGAACTTAGGCCTAGGGTTAGCTCTTTCTAACTCTGTATTTCAATATGAAATTCATAGTAGAAAATATTGATGAATAAAATTTTAGGTATTAGGTTTGATGGTAGAAAAACAATTATTTAATTAGGCAGAACTATGAGCCAGTTTGTTTTAGCTTTAAAAAAATAGATTTTTCTTTGTATTTTTGAAAATGGATTCTACAAAACCGTTTTTCAAAATATTACAAGTTTTCTTAAATTTGTTTTTTATAAATTAAAAGACTAATTTTGACATTCTATAACATTAATATACATTATTGAAGATCAAAACATAGTCAAAATCACAATTTTTTCAAAAAGTTGTATTTCAAAAATGATTTTCATGAAAATCTATTTGAAATAGCTTCAAATTTAAGTGATTTTTTGAAATTTTGATATCCAAAAAAAGTTTCGATAAAATAATGAAATAACTAAAATAACATTTTAAGAATAACTATTCAAATCAAATTTTCATTTGAAGCTTTTATGAAAAGTTTCTTTGTAAAATTTTTTTTCACAAAATTATGTTACACTATAAAAATCATTTTTAAAAAAAGCCAAAACAAACGGGGCCTATATCACCCTGATACTCACGTAGATTAGTTCATGTAGGAACTAATCTATGTCTACCTAAAATTCTGCAGAATTTTAGCTCTATGAAAATATTAGGTTTTCTGTGTAATTTGGAATGAACATTGAATCATTTTATAGGCTGAGAAATGTGAATCAGTACGTGTGAATTTGTGTTAGACTTTTCTGGCTCGTGTCAAATTTGGAATGAAATGAATCCGTTATGATATTATTGATTTTGTGGGATTTTTCTGCAATTTGTGTGTGTAGTATCATGTGATTGCCTTTTCCATTTTGGTGTGGTCCCCAAAACTTGTTATGATGCTATGAGTGAATATGTACTATTGCTGTTTGTTAAGATATACCAACCCACTTAAATGCTGTTTACCTTTTTTTTATTCCCTTTTCAGTTTTTCTTTCCTTTTTTTGACCGTTACTCCCTTTTGCCTATATATATGGCTTATGTTCATAGTTTCTTCTTTTCATTGGTTATTATGATATTGCCATTCTATCTGAATATGACCACTGTTTTTGCACCACTTGTCAACATGGTATCAGTAGCATGAGATTGCTCTGATTTCCTTTCTTTCTTTCCTTATCCGTTTTCGTCCGCGTGACTCTTTCTCTTTCTTTCCTTCGTCTTCTCCGTTCTACCTTCTTCTTCTTTTTTTTCTCTGAGTTCTTGATTGCTCTGGTTCTTTTTTTTCTTCTCCCTTCGTCTTCGTTTCTTTCTTTCTTCCAAACACTCTTCCCTTCATCATGACGGATCCCTCCGACCCACCACCTTCTCCAACACCTAAATCCACTACCACCCGTTCCTACCAACAAGACATGCTAGACCCTTTTTTTATGCATCCCAGCGACAACCCAGGCCTCGCCATCATTTCTCCGCCGCTGAACAACACCAACTATCATTCTTGGTCGCGTTCTCTCAAGTTGGTTCTCATGTCCAAGAACAAATTAGGATTTATCGACAGTACCCTCACTCGACCAACCGCAACACACTCTAACTATGTCCTTTGGTGTCACTGCAACAACATGGTCATGGCGTGGATCACGAATTCCATCGACAAAGACATATCTGAGAGTGTTCTTTGGATGGATTCTGCAAAAGATATATAGGACGAACTTCATGAAAGGTATCATCAGGGAGATATTTTTCGCATTTCTGATCTTCAAGAAGAAATCTATGCGCAGAAGCAAGGGGACCAAACAATCACTCAATATTTCACAACCTTGAAGAAACTTTGGCAGGAATTTGACAACTTCCGACCACTCCCAACGTGTACTTGCGACCCTCTTTGTAAGTTTAATCTCATCCCCACCATCAAAACTTACAGGGATAATGACTATGTCATTAGGTTTCTGAAAGGGCTTAATGATCAATATGCGACGGTACGTGCTCAAATTATGCTCATGTCTCCTTTACCCACTGTCAATCGAGTTTTCTCGCTTCTTATACAACAAGAAAGGCAATTGTGATCATCCATTATAGAAGACAAACTCATTGCTCAGGTGCAGAAACCAAATTCCCGGAGTCGATACGACCAAGGCGGCAAACCCTCCATCCCACCTAAGTCTAAAGGTATCAAAATTTGTTCTTACTGCAATAAACCAGGACACACTATTGAGGTGTGTTTCAAGAAGCACGGCCTACCCCCATATCTCAAGAAGACAACTTTGGCTCATACCTCACCAAAAATGCTCCCTCTGATGTTTCTGCTGCAAGCCAGAATGAAACTCCTCTGGACAATCTTTGCCTCACAACTGATCAACAACGTGCCCTGCTAGCTCTCCTTCAACAAACGGCCGTGTCTCCGGAACCAAATATTCAGAACCTTCACACCACTCAATCTCAAGACTCAGGTTCTTCTTATATTCATAATACTCAGACTGTTAATCATTATGACTGGTTACTTGATACCGAGGAAACTGATCATGTAACACCTCACTTTCCCATTTTACAAAATAAGTAAATATTACGAAAATAATCAGAGTTACAACCAAACAGTAGAATTCTACATTATTAAAAACCAACAACAAAAACTCCTTTTTCATTAATAAGCAGCAGAAATAATTGTTTTATTCAAAATACGACAATTTACCAACATCACCAAAAATCCACATAAATCGTGGTCCACCAAAATTTCAAATAAAGAATGATACGTAACAAATCAATAAAGAATAATAAATGACGAAAAACTCCTAAAATCCCGTGTTACGTATCAGAGCGACTCCTAAGACTCGATCAAGCAACACGCACTCCATGCACACTCAAGTACCTGGATTATCTGTACTTCTGAAGAAGCACAGACGCAACAAACAACAAAGGGGTGAGAACTACATTCAATAAATAACGGTGTATAATACATGCTAAAGGTAGTACTCACACAATTATATAACAGAAACACACCATCACGACATACTTGTCAATTTCATTCAAATTTCACCAAACACATAATAATGCAATGTGACTCAAAACATCGACACAATGCATGTGGTACCAATATCACCATGGTTCATTCAACCAAACCCGGATAAATCACATACACCCCTACTTGACAATGATTTATCCCCACCACACTCCTCATTGGAGTTCGGGTGAATCACATACACTCCTCCTGAGCAATGATTCACCACCACCGACACACCATGAATGCATGATAACAACTATGCATATATTACACATGTATAATAATAGATATACATCTTCACGATCCTCCTGATCTCACATGAACCAATCACCAACATACACCACATGGAAAATACCTCACACGATGTTAATTTGCTAATTACTAATTAATTCACATAAATTACTAAATCAATTATTTTTATCCCCAATCCTACATTTATCAGGTTCTGGCATCTACCCCCAACCTCTCAAACCAAAAGAAACCACTTCGGACGCGAAAACGGGAGAGAAATCACGAAAACGGTAACATTCTGCATTCAGGCTGCCCATACGCGTACTGCCCTTGGCCATACGCGTATGGCCCAGCTCTCTCGCCCACCATCCCACGTAATGCTACGCGTAACGCCCCAAGTGCCAGAGTCCTTATGCGTAATGCCTTGTGCCTTACGCGTACGGACAGAGACGTTTTCAAACTGAATTTCCCAATTTCCAACACATTACACGTACGACCCTCCCATTACGCGTAATGCCCGGTCTGTCATACGCAGCCTCTATGCGTATGGACAGATGGCCGTGCTAGAACTACTCCTACACGCATATTGCTGCGTAATGGTCATGCCATACGCGTAACAGCCTCCTCGTTACGCGTAAGGGCAGAAGCTGTGCAATTTCTAGCTTTTTCCACACCAGCCCGAATTCTGCTATGGGGATCTCACTCCTACACTCCATATCAGTCCTAAAATTGTTTCTACATCAATTTTATGACCTATAATTTCCTCTTACTTCTTTCACTTATCATTACTAGTCAAAATTATAGATCTTAGGTCTAATCTCATTCTCTCAACCTGCAACAAAAATCAGATCTGCAACATTCATATTCATACAGTAACAGCAGCATCAATATATCAAACAATCAGAACCACAATGATTCGATTTATACATTTTTCATCACAGATCTACCAAAGCACCAACAAATCACAAAACAGCATGTATTCATACGAATTCCTACGGGGTTAAGGACTTTCCACTACCCTTTCATGATTATATCACCAATATTAAACCCATTCTCCCCACTTACCTCGAATTCGTTCAGAAAAATTCTGCGAAAATGCTCAAGATGGGTGCCCTAGCTCTTCCTTGTTCTTCCTTCTCTAACCCTTTCTTTTTCCAAAATCTGATTATGATTCACCCCTTCACTAATTTTCACTAATTCCAGTTTAATGACCAAATTACCCCTTACTCCTTCCCATTAACCCATTTAATTAAATTAGATTTTTAATTTAATAGAAATAATATTACTCACATAGTAATTATAATAATACTAGTAATAATAATAAAAATAATAATAATAATAATGCTATTACTACTCATACCCCAAAACTATTCCCGGCACCTCTAATCTACCCGTCCCACTAAGGACTCCACGCCTACGCGGTCAACCACACACACCCTTAACAAGGACAAACAACGGAAAAATAACACGACGATCAAATAATTTAAATTGGGGTGTTACAACTCTCCGCCACTTAAATTATTTTCATCCTCGAAAATGTACCTGATGGAAATAGCTCCGAATACGACTCTCGCATCCTGCTCTCCAGCTCCCATGTCACACTTCCTCCAGCAGCTCCTCCCCAAGCTACTCTCACCAAAAGAATCTCCTTCCTTATGAGTTGTTTCATCTTACGATCCTCGATCCTTATCGGCATCGCCTCCACAGTAAGATTATCTCTAATCTGTACCTCATCCCTCTGGATAACATGAGATGGATCAGATACATACTTCCGAAGTTGCGACACATGAAACACGTCATGCAAGTTCAAAAGTTCAGGCGGCAACGCCACCCTATAAGCAACTGCGCCCACTCTTTGCAAGATCTGATACGGTCCAATAAACTTAGGATCCAGCTTCTTCGATTTCAATGCACGTCCAACACCGGTCACTAGGTTGACTCTCAGGAACACGTGGTCACCTTCACTGAATTCCAAGTCTTTCCTCCGATTGTCATGATAACTTTTCAGCCTACTATGATACTTTTTCATCTTCTCGCGGATCATCTGAATTGTCTCAGTAGTCTGTTGCACAATCTCCGGTCCAAGCACCACATTCTCACCAATCTCATAACAACACAGAGGCGTCCTACACCTCCTACCATACAAAGCTTCGAAAGGTGCCATTCCAATACTCGAATGGTAGCTATTGTTATTTGTGAACTCGATCAATGTCAAATGAGTATCCCACGCACCACCTTTCTCCAACACACATGCTCTCAACAAATCTTCCAACAACTGAATAGTCCTCTCTGACTGACCATCGGTCTGTGGATGATAAGCTGAGCTCAACTTCAGTTTAGAACCCAAAGCTTCCTGCAGACTCTTCCAA
The DNA here is from genome assembly GCA_022829125.1 of Lathyrus tuberosus. Classification (NCBI taxonomy): domain Eukaryota; kingdom Viridiplantae; phylum Streptophyta; class Magnoliopsida; order Fabales; family Fabaceae; genus Lathyrus; species Lathyrus tuberosus. Next base: position 138,259 of record JALAZF010000414.1, on the reverse strand, counting down.
AATTCTAAAGTAAACCTCAGATCTCTATCTGACACTATGCTTGACGGAACACCATGCAGCTTCACAATTATTCTGATATAAATTTCCGCCAACTTTGACAACAGAAAACTGATGTTAATTGGTATAAAATGTGCAGATTTTGTAAGTCGATCCACCACTACCCAAATAGCATCGAAGCCTCTCGCCTTATTTGGAAAACCAGTAACAAAATCCATAGCAATACTGTCCTATTTCCATTCCAGAATCTCTAACAGCTGCATTAATCCCGAAGGCTTCTGGTGCTCTACTTTTGACTTCTGACATGTCAAACAAGCATAAACAAACTGAGCTATGTCCCTCTTCATACCAGACCACCAAAACAACTTCTTCAAGTCATGATACATTTTCGTAGCTCCCGGATGAATACTCAAGCTACTCCGGTGGCTCTTCTCTAAGTTCGCTTTCTTTAATTCCGCATTATCCGCTACACAAATTCTGCCCCGGAATCTCAATACCCCAACATTATCCACTTTAAAGTCACTATCAGAATCATTGCTTCCTGTAGGCATCAAGTCCACCAGCTTCACATCAAGCTTCTGATTTTCTTTAATTACATCCAAAAAGTCATTATTCACCTTCAGCATACCCAATCTAACACTCTCCGGTGTAGTTTCACAAACCATACTCAAGTCTCTAAACTGTTCAATCAACTCTATTTCTTTTACCATCAATTCCGACATATGAATTATCTTCCGACTCAGAGCATCTGCTACAACATTAGCTTTCCCCAGATGATAACTCAAATTAAAATCATAGTCTTTCAAGAACTCTAACCATCTCCTCTGCCTCATATTCAATTCCTTCTGATCGAATAAATATTTCAGACTCTTGTGGTCACTGAATACTTCAAATCTTGATCCATACAAATAATGTCGCCAAATTTTCAATACAAAAACCACTGCAGCTAATTCAAGATCATGAGTAGGATAATTCCTCTCATGTACCCTCAATTGCCGCGAAGCATATGCCACCACCTTGCCATCTTGCATCAACACTCTGCCTAATCCCATCTTAGACACATCACAATACACCACAAAAGGTTCACTTGGACTTGGTAGAATTAACACTGGCGCCGTAGTCAATTTCTTCTTCAATTCCTCAAAACTTTCCTCACAAGCCGCATCCCAAACAAAAGCTTGATTCTTTCTAGTTAACTGCGTCAACGGTAATGCCAAATTAGAAAAACCTTCAATGAATCTTCTATAGTAACCTGCCAAACCCAAAAAGTTTCTAATCTCCGTTGCTGTCTTCAGAGCTTCCCACTGAAGTACTGCACTTACTTTAGATGGATCCACCGCTATACCATCACCAGAAATAACATGACCCAAGAAACTCATAGTCTTCAACCAGAATTCACATTTCGAGAACTTTGCAAGCAATTTATTATCCTTCAACACCTGCAATGCAATCCTCAAATGTTCTGCGTGATCCTCGTAAGTCTTAGAATAAATCAGTATATCATCGGAATTGAAGTTGATAAAGCTACGATAGAAATTATCAAAAATCTTCAACCTCCGAAAACCGTACGAGAAATACGAAGTTTCTTAGGACACGCCGGTTTCTACCGACGATTCATAAAGGATTCCTCGAAAATTACTAAACCTCTTACCGGTCTATTAATGAAAGACGCTGAATTTATATTTGATGAGAAATGTCTAAAAGCGTTTGAACAGCTGAAAACAGCTCTTATTACCGCACCTATCATGCAACCACCAGATTGGAGATTACCTTTCGAAATCATGTGTGATGCAAGTGATTATGCTGTAGGTGCAGTTTTAGGACAGGGGAGGGATAGAAAACTTTATGCCATTTACTATGCAAGTAGAACCTTAGATTCCGCCCAAATGAACTACGCTACCATAGAAAAAGAACTTTTAGCCGTGGTTTTCGCCCTTGACAAATTCCGTTCCTACCTAGTGGGAGCTAAGATCATCATTTATACAGACCACGCAGCTATTAGATATTTACTTAACAAAAAGGATGCAAAACCTAGACTGCTATGGTGGATCCTACTTTTACAAGAATTTGATTTAGAAGTCAAAGATAAGAAAGGAACTGAAAACGTAGTAGCAGACCACTTATCCCGATTAGAGGGCATTAAACCAGAGCCAGTACCCATTAATGAGGATTTCCCATATGAACGACTCATAGCCCAACTAGAAAGTGATATGTCTACTCTACAATTGAATGACCCAAAGATGGAATAAGTCGTGGAAGAAATCAACATACACACAACCCTGCCATGGTATGCTGACATAGTCAACTACTTAGCAGCTGGAGTACTTCCACCAGACTTATCTTATCAACAAAAGAAAAAATTCTTCCATAATCTAAAACATTATTATTGGGATGAACCTTTGCTGTTTAAGAGGAGCCGACGGTATCTTCCGTCGTTGCGTCCCTGAAGAAGAAATAGAAAACATCATCTTTCAATGTCACTCTGCTCCTTATGGAGGACATGCTAGTACTTCAAAGACATGTGCTAAGATCTTGCAATCCGGCCTATTCTGGCCCAACCTTTGGAAGGATGTCCACATTGCAATACTAAACTGCGACCGGTGCCAACGCACTGGTAACATATCAAAACGCGATGAGATGCCTCAAAAAGGTATACTAGAAGTAGAAGTCTTTGATGTATGAGGGATTGATTTTATGGGACCTTTCCCATCATCCTTTGGAAATGAATATATACTCGTAGCTGTCGATTATGTTTCAAAATGGATTGAGGCAATAGCTTCTCCTACAAATGACGCACGAGTAGTCATAAAGCTTTTCAAAAACACAATTTTTCCCAGATTTGGTGTGCCGAGACTTGTCATTAGTGACGGTGGCTCTCATTTCATATCAAAAATATTTGACAAATTACTATCAAAGTATGGGGTAAGACACCGCGTAGCAACACCATATCATCCACAAACAAGTGGACAGGTTGAGGTCTCGAATAGAGAAATAAAACAAATTCTAGAAAAGACCGTAGCCACCTCTAGGAAAGATTGGTCATCTAAACTCAACGAATCTTTATGGGCATATAGGACGACCTACAAAACACCAATCGGAACTACACCTTTCAAGCTGGTCTATGGTAAATCTTGCCATCTACCAGTGGAATTAGAACATAAAGCCTATTGGGCTATTAAAACATTGAACTTAAGGTATGATTCCGCAGGTGAAAAATGTATCCTAGATCTGCATGAACTAGAAGAGTTAAGATTAGACGCTTACGAAAATGCTAAAATATATAAAGAACGAACTAAAAAATGGCACGATAAACGCTTATCTAGACAAGAATTTAGTGTGAGAGACGTTGTACTCCTATTTAACTCAAGATTAAAACTCTTTCCTGGGAAATTAAGGTCTAGATGGTCCGGTCCTTTTGAGATTACAAAAATTCTACAAAGTGAAGCGATAGAAATAAAGGGGAGGAATAGTAATCCATTTTTAGTTAATGGACAACGTCTAAAACACTATCACAGCATTGAAAATAGAGATTATTTGAACTGCCTAAGACTTTTAGAGTTGCCCACCGAACCCCCTAACTAAGCATCTAATTGAATTCGTCAGACTTTCGACGTTAAAAACAGCGCTTAATGGGAGGCAACCCATGATTTTTGTTTTTCTTGCTTTATATTTGTTATTTCTTTACGTTTCCTATGTTTTATTTTTATTTGCAAATTTTCAGTTTCATTTATATCATTTTAAATTTAATTTGAAAATGTTGTGCTGATCTTAAAAATTGAAAAACTACAGGATTATAAAGTCTCTCTACTCTTTCTGTTCTCCTCTTCTGCTTACATTTTTTTGCAAAAAGTACTAATTAATGGCAAACGAGGATAACTTGTTAGTAGAATTCAGAGATGCAGCTCAGTGGCATCACTACGAGGCTTTGTCTCTTAGACCATTTGCCTTGACAAAATTTGCCCACAGACCCACCATGACCGCCTTAGGTGTAGGTGAGAGCGTAGACTTTCTGTTTAACCAATTAGGTTGGGAGGGTTTTGCCAACAAGAAACATAAATGCTACCGTAGGTTGACTTTAGAATTCCTGAGCTCTTTAAGCTATAACCCTTACTGTGGAAAAGGTTTAACCAGTTGAAGAATTACCTTTAGGTTGTTTGGATATCATTGCCAGTTCACCATAAAGGAACTGTCGGGTCTTTTAGGATTTCCTGAAGGACCTAATGTTTTCTCTGTGGTTCAAGAGGACTTAATGTTGGTTGGAGAGCTAAGTGATTTTTGGGGTAGAATTTCAGGGAAACCTGATTTTGACATGGACCCTATGCTTTCAACAGAAATACATAACCCCGCTTTCCGTTACTTTCATATGATCCTGGCCTATACTTTATTTGGTAAACCTGAGAATGATAACACTGTTTCGAGGGATGAGCTTTTCATTATGTTTTGTGCTTCTCAATCTAGAGAGGTTAATGGACTCACTTTTATGTTGAACAACTTTTGCAAACTCATTAATAATGATAACAGTCCAATTCTGATAGGTAGCCTAGTTACAAAAATAGCTGATGCTATGGGATTCAGAACCCGACTTTCTAAGATTAACCCCTTTGGAGAATATAGACCCATGAATATCACTTTTTGTTTCAATAGGGCTATGATTAGGAACCAAGGTCCGAACCATTTTCAGTTTCTGATTAACAATGTTGTCGTACCACACTTTACACTTCCAAATCATGAACGCACAAGTGTGCACAATCAACATAATTGGCTATATGACCTTGATGAACCCGTGCCTGAACCGGAAGAAACCTTTCCTGAACCTAAGATCGACCCAAAAACACCCCCTCATTATCATGATCTTGATTATATGGAATTCCAAGAAGACATTGACATTCCTTAAGTTGATGCCACTAACTATGCTGCTAATCTGAATTCTATTCTAAAGACTATGGATGAGTATCATAAAGAGATCACTTCAGTAAAGGATGAGCTAAACACAATGCGACAAAACATTGTTGGACTCATGGATTTTACCGTTGAACAATTTGACCATTTAAATCAAGCCATCGCATCTTTGAAGAAATGCCTTGACTAGATTTATGAAGCACCTCTTTTTCAAGTTTTAATGCATTTACTTCAGAAACATTTTACTTTATTTCAGTTTTTCATTTTTTTTATGTCGGGAATAAATTGATTTACATTCAGTATTGATACAATGCTAGCATTTGCTAGCACCTCTTTGGTTTTAATGGATGATAATTTACTGCTAAATATATTGATCTTTATGGTTTCAATTTTATTCCTGTCATACTTTTTATTATGTTTTTAATTCATGTTGTCATGTTATTTATCTCTCAATATGCATTATAATGTTGTTTCTCCGTGCTAACCATTGCCTGTTATGAAAATTTTATGTATGGAATGGTTGCTGACAAACACTGTTTAATTCCCCAGAATTTGCGACTGTCACGATAGTGACAGGCCCCGTGACGACCGTCACGCGGGTTTGGGACACGTTCTGTGTTAAAACAGAATTGTACCCTTCGTCTTCCTCTTCTTTCCCTCAATTCAAAACATGGCCGCCCCACTATCTTTTCCCATTCCATAACCGTCCACCACTACGCATTTAACCCAATTCAACATTTTCCTTTACCACTCGTTTTCCCCATTCACTATATATTCATACCGTGTACCATTTCTTTTCACAAACCCTCATTCTCCACAACCCATTTTCTTTCCTAATTTCTCTGTGACCCACCAATGGCACGACAAATTCCTGACCTATCAATATTGAACTTCAGAGATGGAGAAGCAGGAGAGCGTCAAAGGGCTAGGTACATCGATTACTACCAACGTTCCGTACAACCAACTCGCTACGTAGACGTTGCATGTCTAGAAGAACTCGGAATGCTTGAGGGAGTTAAATGGATGCTACAAAATGCTAGTCTATGGCAGCTCTGCACTCTGAGCCGGCCTACTTATGAAGCCCTAACGCTCGAATTTCTCAGTTCATTCACTTACATTACTCCTCCAGGCGAGACGAATCAACTAATCGGTATCGCTAAATTCCGCATGTTTGGTACTGAGTACTCTATCGGCCAAAATCAACTTGCCGGAATGCTTGGTTTTCACCATGGTGAGAATGTGCACTGCCGGGTACCACATGAAACCTTCTTTCAAGCAACATTTCAATTATGGAATCAGTTGACAGGAACAATAGTTGATAGCTGGGATAGCCTCAACGCAACATATATCCACAACCCAGCCATCAGATATGTTCACCGCACATTAGGAAGCACTATTTTTGCAAGGGACAACAACCACAAGGTAAACTCTAAGGAACTATTTTTCCTCAATTGTATGTTTCACCCAGAGTCGATCAACGCCGCACCATTTCTGTTAGCACACATCCAGGCTAACTGTGCTAGAGGTTCCAAACCTTTCTATTTTGGAGGGATTATCACCTCTATTGCTCTCAAATTGAATTTGGAAAACGAGCTTACCAGATTACCCTTCATGCCTCCGGTGTTCCTTGACATAGACTATTACCGAAACTCTCAGCTCATCAAGTTACGACGAGATGGGAAATACCATCCTATGGTCCGCGCCAAAACCGTAAGAAGTATCATTATGCCGTACAGGAGCCGCATTGACCCTCAGAATATGGCCAATTGGCTCTTTGATTTGAATGCTCCTGAGCAAAATGCGCCTACACATGATGATCAAGACCATGGACCTGTTTATGAGATGGAGCAAGAGATGGATAACGCCCCAGAAAACCAACCACCGCCTGCCAATGATGCTCCGTCGACCTCCAGACGTCGTCGCCGCCCCGACCAAGACCCAGTTACTAATGAAGAAATGTTGAGGGCTATATGGCAACAAAACCAGCTGGCTGCACAGAGAGAAGCACAGCAACGGACACAACACAACGAAATGATGACTCTCATGCGTCAAATCCAGCAGGGGCAAGTTGACCAAGGTCAAAGGCTTGACGGTGTCATCGATGAGATGGGTGCATTGACACTGCAAGTACAGGACTTACACGATTACATCCATCACGTGGGCATTCCAGATCATGTGGCACGGCATGGACGCGGGCGCCCTAGAGGCAGAGGACGTGGAGCTCCTTGATTATTTTGTTTGTTTTTAGTTTTTCTTGTTGTTCCCCTTTATATCGCAACATTGAGGACAATGTCCGATATAGTGTGGGAGAGTTAGGCTATTTTTGTTTTATTTCCCTTTTTGTATTTTCCTTTTTTCCTTATCAAAGTTAATATATGAGTATTTTCGTTCAGTATTCTGATTTCCCCATTTTATTCTGCCATAACGAAAATTTTTTTACGATTAATGCACACCGTGACATACCAAGCTTTAAATTATGTTAGGAAGTTGGGAAAGTGCTAACAAGATCGATACCGTCTTGACACCTTAGACCTCTTGCGTATGTGATATCAGTTTCGATACTTATTATACGATACCTTGAGTTCAGTCCTAAAGTAACCCCTAGTAGTTTATATTAGCAGTCAACACCGTCTAAATCACAAACCACGTGGGGAGCCGATGAATATAAGTGTTTGATGCCCAATCAAGAAAAGAAAAACATCTTTCTTATCTATATGCCGAGAAAAATAGAATATGCAACAACTCTCACAGTTGTGAAAATGTACAAGAAAAGAAAGAAAATCCGTTGTCGATTGGTTCAGAGGTACCTGATTCTGGACTTGGTAGGGCGAACTACGGTTCGATCCCCTGCAATCTACGAACGCGATACCTGAAGGGTTACCACACTTGTGTATCAGGTCCCGTGAGAAAAAGGGATCAAATTCACTAACCGGCTACTCCACTACGTGCGTGAATAAGGCAAAGGGCTTAATGTGATTGCGTTAGAATGAAACCGGGTGAAATAGACACAAAAACTTATGGTTGAACTATAATAGAATGATTAAAACTGGATTGTACAAAAGAGAGGTCTATGACAAGCTTGTTGCTTTGTGTCATTAATGTATCCTTAGTGTTTTATACTAGTACCTGTCTTACTAACAAGAAACTCTTTTTCAAACCCATTGGTATACCAGGTATGTGCATTTGATGAAGTTTGTCCAATTTTAAAAGATTAATTGCTTGAGGACAAGCAAAGATTCAAGTGTGGGAGAGTTTGATAACACGAAAATATATCATGTTTTTACTTTGATTTATGTTATTTTCTTACTCCGTTTTCGTCTAATATTCGATTTTCTCGAGAGTATTTAAGTGTTTTTGCAGGTAATTCCATTTCCAAGTCAAAAGTATGCAAAGTGTAGAAAAGAAGCAAAACATGCAAGAAAAGAGCAGAAAAGAGAAGAAAAATAGCAGAATCCAAATTCTGTTGATGTGACGATCGTCACATGTCCACCACGACCGTGGAAGATACAAATTTCATCACGACCGTCACAATGCTTCACGATCGTCATGCGCTCAGAAAAATTTAATACGTTGAGCAGAAACGTGATTACGAAGTTTTAGAAAATCAGTTTTGCACGTTTGCATTTCCTCCGAAGAAAATTAGGTTCCAAAGTCACATAACTGTCAAAGAGAAGTGCCTACATTTTCTCCAACCACTACCTCAGCTCAGTCTATAAATATGAGAGATTTCGAAGAACAAGGGGTGACCAATTTTCCATTCTGAAGTACCGTCTTGCTGCCAAATTTTATTCAGAGTTTTTGTTTTGTTTTGTTTACATTACCATTCCTTGTCACCCATTACCGAACAAAAGTAATAGTTTCTCACATTGAGGAACTATTACACTTTAGACTTAGATTGTTTCATTGCCTTCATCATTTGCTATTTTAATTCTATCCAAGCAAGAACCTGCCAGTCTGTGGAGGGATTGCTGCTACTGCATTTACCAGGTTTCCATTATTCAATTTATAGTATCATTTATTTTCTTTTAATTATGTCTTTGATTAATTGTTTTTCCGCTTCTATGTTTAAGTTCGTAATTATGTCAAGCTAAACCGATCTTATCGATATGTAATGAAGTAACCAAATGGATTAAATAACTCTAAGCTAAAATCAATAATTAACTCTTCTTCTGGCTTCGATTTCTTAATTTTAAACCCAACTTTTATTACGAGAGTAAAAAGGTAACAAAGGATAAGGTCAAGACCACGGGAGTGTGAGGCTTTACCCGGATAGCTGAAATAGGGCATTAGTTTTAAAAACAGCGGAAGCGCTTTAAAGTTAATTAGGTCTTATTAGTTTTCAAAAAGTATTTTTAACCTCATATGGGCTAGCGAGAGCAGACATATTGACTTAAGAGTATAGTCCGAAGCAATAACCACGGGAGTGTGAGGTGAGGGCTTTTAAACTGGTTTTTCCTACAGATGCATAGGGTGATAAATCTTTATACGCTTAGGTTTAATTAATTGCACGTAGGTTTACTGAATTATATACCGATATCTTATTCATAACTAGTATTCCCGAATTTTAATTTCTCTTTAATTTCCCGTTTGAACTTAAAAACCAATTCTGATTAGCCTTAGATAAACATAGTAACGATAGATAATGGTGCGTTCGATTTCTAGTCTCCGTGGGATCGATAATCTTTTAAAACTACGCGATACGACTGTATACTTGCAGTTAGATTTATTTAGGCACACTAAATAAGCGATCAAAAAAGAAGACTTGAAGATTACAGGTTGCAAGAGCCGTTGTTCATTATGGTGATCATCATGCAAGTCAGGACGCAGAATGACTCTATTCTTGTGATATCCTTTGCCAGCTCCCCAGTAAATTGCTGCTTCAGTCGATCTTGACAATTCTCCATGGATTTCCCTCCAGCAAAGAAATCAAGCTCATGATGGCAATCCTAGTGAAGTCATGATGCTATATCAAGTGAAGTACTCTTCTCACCAGAAAAGGTTGTAATCTTGAAGTAGAGCTACTTGTTCTGCAAGTTCATCCCCAGTAATGGTCCAATCTGATGAGATTGGCTGGGTATCCTTGTCGAGATGTTTATTTCATCTCCAGTCTCACTTCCTTTGTCTGTTTTGTCAGCATAAGCATAAGCATATACATAGCATCTTAGCATTTTCGCTACCCCTTCTGGTGGTTACCTGTTTTGGTTCACTTTGGTGTTTATCTCCCCAAGTGTCTGGGTTTGTCTATTCTCTCTAATAGAGTTGTCAGCCCTAGGCATAAAATGCCCATCCTTTCTGAATTCCCCACAGAGTTTGATCCTCGTGGATGATGGTTGGTTCAGTTATCTTTTCCACACTTGGGTAAGATAAATCCCCATTTGAGCTCATTCCTTAATGGTTGGAGTCTTGTTTGACCGTTTCTTTCTAACTTGTTCCTAGATTGAACTTTGGTCCCTGGCAGGCTGGTTTCCGAACCTATCTTGAACGTGCATTTATTTTGCACCGTGTCTCGCAGGAAGAATCTTTTGCAGATCCTCGTTGAAGACAGAATCCTTTCTCCAGCAATGTTGTGATATCAACATCTCTTTGGGATTTATAACCAACAACAAGTATCAATCTCTTGGAGAAGCTTGTTCTTCTATGAGATAAGTGGCAGTCTCTTATGAGAAGCTTATCTATCTCTGGTGCTATCCAACCTTTTTGCAACCATAATTGGTATTCCCCAGGAAGTCTAATCTTCATTTATGCAACCCCGGTACTGACCTCTCTGATACCTAATCTCTTCATACAGATACCTAAAGTCCACTAATTTCTGGCATTGTTTATTCCAGGCCAGAAATGAACCTAAACCTCAGGTCAGATATGAACCCGAAGTTTATTCCAGGTCAGATATGAACCTAAGCATCAGGTCAGATATGAACCCGAAGTTTGAAAACCAGGTGAGATATGAACCTAAACCTCAGGTTAGATATAAACCTGAAGTTTGAAAACCAGGTCAGATATGAACCCAAAATCCAGCTCATACTGGCACTTCAAATCCAGCTCATACTGGTACCCAAAGTTTATCTTGGTCTTTTCTGGTTTTTCTTGAAGATCCCGTTTGAGCTCTTCAGTATAAGAAATCCCCAGAATTTTTTTTAGCAAATGTCTATCCTTTTATTTCAAACTGATCCCCAGTGGAGATCATGCCTTCTTTCTGGTTTCATGCCCAGTAAGAATGTGTTTTATTTTCCCCAGTGTTGTCCGGTCACATATGAACCTGACGTCCATCTCCCTGGATTTTCCCCAGTGGAGAATACCTCTCTAGCTTCTACCTCCAGTGAGGACCTGTAGGGTTTCCTCCCTCAATTTTACTTTTTTATCCCCAATATTTTCTTAGAGTCTCCCCGGTTAGTCTCTGTTGTCGGTTAACCTGTATCCCCAGTGAGTTTTCCTCATGGATACCAACCTTCATCCTTCCCCGGTAATGCCCACCTGTGGTGGTTTTCTCTTTATCTCTGGTGTCCTGTTTTGTCTGCATTTTTTGCACTATTACGACATCATATCATCATACTAGAGTTCATGGCATGTCAACATATGAATGTCTGTTGCCTGTCCTTAGCATCTGCATTCCATCTAAGGGCAAAATTTTTGATTTGCTATATTTAAATACCTTTCACCTTGATGTCCCGGGGATTTCCATTCCTCGTGCCATCCGGTAAATCTATTCAAATAGGGGCAACTGTTGTACCCCAAATTTTACCCCTTAGATGTCATATTATCTTGCACTTACATTTAGATCTCAATCATGTGTGCATTGTTAACTAACCATTTCTTTTTGCAAGTTGTTTATTTTTATTGTTGAATATAGGGTTCACATGAAGAGGATAAGGTCTCCCTAAGACATCTTTTGGCCCCAAATGCAACCATTTGAATCTACATGATCCAAGAATTATTTTTCAACAAGAAATTAAATGTTTTATCAAGACAAGTCAACCATTGCCTTTCATGTCAAGCAAAGTGTGATCCCAAGTTTTGAGACATCATTCCATGTGTTAATGAACATTCTTGGAGTCCACCTATGAGTCTTGAAAGACTTTTTCTTGAATGCAAGAATTTTTTTTTCATTTGGATAAATATTTACCAAGGTGCAAAATCTCAAAATTGGTGTCATGGAAGGATTAAATTTTGTAACTTAGAATTTTCTAAGTTTGTTCCTGTGACATTTTCTTTTTTCATGGACATGTGATTTATTTCAAAATTCCATTGGTTCCAAAATTCTATCATTCGAATCAAATGTCATAAAGTTGAGAATTTAAAGTGGTGTTCACGTATGGTTTAGTAACAAGGCATTGTGTACTTAATTCATTTCATGTGCCTCTTGTTATTATTTGAAAAATCTGAAGATACCTTGCTTGTAAGGCAATTTTTGTGAAGTCACTAAATACTACCTCTTTGAGCTCACTTTCTCCTGACATAGCCAAAAGATTTCTTGGACACCATATTGGATTAATGAAATAAAATGGCTCAGCATAAGAGATTTGTATTCATGCTCAGGAATCCGTAATCCTCAATTCCAACTATTACCTCTTTTCACTCTCTCTCTCATGACACAATAAAAAGAGTTTTTTGGAATAGATATTGAAGGATGAAAGTAACAGACCTGCACCATATCCTCCGCTGCATTGTTCAGTATAGTGATCTCCAAGGTTGATTGAGTTCAAAGGCTGAAGGAAGTGCCATACAAACCCTAATTTTTTCCCCTATGGATAAATCATTTGTCCACTGTATCTCCAAGGCACATACCAATTTGTTTTGCCTATAAAAGGAGACCACTTCTCCTTTGTTCAACACACAACAAAAAACACCGAGAAAGATACAAGGAAACTCTCTCAAAATCTCTCCATTTCTCTATTTCCTAGTCCTGCAAGTAATCTTCCAAAACTTGCAAGGAATTTACCATTTTCATTCCACCTGTAAACACTTCAAACCATCAAACACACAATATCCTAACCACCAGTAACTTGTGATTCTTTTTGGAAACTAAAGGAGAGAAGAGGTAACTCTGTAGCAGTTGATCTTTGAAGGAGAGGAAACTCGTCCACCATTTCCAGAAACCTGTACCTGTGAAGAAGCAGTGGACTTTCTCCACTAGGTATCATACTCTGTTTCATTCTATTTTTTTACCATGATCATTTTGCTTCATATTATTACCATGTTATCATATTTGTTATCTTGTTATTGTCTGGTTATTGTCTGATTATGTGATAAATGTTGCAAATCTTAAATCATAAACGTGTAGGTTTGTTTAATAAATCACAAACTGGACTCGGGTTTGAATAAAAAAAACTGAACAAGAAAAGACTTTAGTGGCACCCGCCATGCTGAAAATAACATGAAAAATGGCGCCCACCATGCTTAGAGGACCACTAGTGGCGCGTGCCACATCACACACACACTACACATGACGCCTGCCATGTAGCATGTGGTGCTGGCCATAGAAAAATCCCACTAGTGGCGCTGGCCATGAAGGGAACAGTGGGTGCCACATAAAAACTCATGGCACCTGCCATGAAGTTAAGTGTGGCGGGTACCACACTGTGTAGTTTATTTTATTTATTTATTTATTCCATTTGTTTTACCTCTCATAACCATTTTATTTTCTTCTCTAAAAATTTCAAAAGGACAATAAAAATGTGCATAACTTCTTTTTAATTCTCAGACTTTTCTGTAAACAAAATCAACTATTTTCTTAAAGACGTTAAAAAACGTTTCTTTGAAGTATGCTGTAACTTGTGAATTTTGTTTGAATATTGTTTCCTGACTTTGAACAAAACCTTATCATGAGAATGTTAACTGTATTTTTTTGTCCTCTGTTGCTAAGTTGCATGACTCCAAATGCATTTGTTTTCAAACTGTGAGAATGCCTTCTCTGCCCTACTTGTCATATTTATATAATCACTTATTCTTGCTGTCTGCCATAATCATACTTGGAAGTTCATTTCCTATATTGATAAATGTTTACTGTTCTGGAATTCTTGAACTCATATGTTTCATTATATTTCAACCTCACTGTAACTCTTGTTTACAAGATGTTATCCTCCCCCTTCCTTCCAAAGGAAAGTCTTTCTATTGAACTCAAAGTCATAGAAAGCTCATTAAGCTTTGACCTCATAGTCATAGCCATCTTCCTTGACCTCATAGTCATAGGATTCCTTCTTGACCTCATAGTCATAGAGTAATACCATTAACCTTTGGCCTCATAGTCATAGGTAAGCCTTGACCTCATAGTCATGGCCACTCTTCCTTGACCTCATAGTCATAGGATTCCCTCTTGACCTCATAGTCATGGAGCCATCTTTAACCTTTGACCTCATAGTCATAGCCACCCTCCATTGACCTCATAGTCATGGAAAAATCCTCTATTTACCTCATAGTCATAGAAAAAGTCTCTCTAATCACCTCAAAGTCATAGATAACTCATTATTATCCCTTGACCTCATAGTCGTAGGATTCCAGCCTTGACCTCATAGTCATTGCCACTTCTCTCCTTGACCTCATAGTCATAGGATTGCCAACCGTGACCTCATAATCATAGGTAAGCTTTGACCTCATAGTTATAGCCATTCCTCCTTAACCTCATAGTCATAGGATTCCCTCTTGACCTCATAGCCATAGAGTTATCAACTTCAACCTTTGACCTCATAGTCATAGGTAAGCTTTGACCTCATAGTCATAGTCATTCCTCCTTGACCTTATAGTCATAGGATTCCCTCTTGACCTCATAGTCATAGAGTTATCATCTTCAACCTTTGACCTCATAGTCATAGGTAAGCTTTGACCTCATAGTCATAGCCATTCCTCCTTGACCTCATAGTCATAGGATTCCCTCTTGACCTCATTGTCATAGAGCCATCTTTAACCTTTGACCTCATAGTCATAGGTAAGCTTTGACCTCATAGTCATAACCTTTCCTCCTTGACCTCATAGTCATAGGATTCCCTCTTGATCTCATAGTCATAGAGCCATCTTTAACCTTTGACCTCATAGTCATAGGTAAGCTTTGACCTCATAGTCATAGCCTTTCTTCCTTTGACCTCATAGTCATAGGATTCTCTTTTGACCTCATAGTCATAGAGTTACCTCTAACCTTTGACCTCTTAGTCATAGGCAAGCTTTGACCTCATAGTCATGGCCACCCTTCCTTGACCTCATAGTCATAGGATTACCTCTTGACCTCATAGTCATAGAGACACCTCGTTCCCTTGACCTCATAGTCATAGGATATCAGCCTTGACCTCATAGTCATAGGTTAAGCTTTGACCTCATAGTCATAGCCCTTATCTCTTGGCCTCATAGTCATCCTCTATTTGACCTCCTAGTCATAGAAAAAGTCTCTCTATTAACCTCATAGTTATAGATAGCTCATTATCATCTTGGCCTCATAGCCATCTTCCCCCTTGGCCTCATAGCCATCTACCTCTACAACTTAGACTAGAGAGTTTCTTAAACTCTACACGAGCTCGTACTCACCCCCCCTTGAAACTTTGGCCATAGTCAATGGTTCCTCTCTCACCCTTAGTTAGGTGAACTATGGCTGCTCTGATTCTTTAGTCAGATACGTAGGCACAAGATGCAATGTCTTGGCGAGCAAACTTAGTGTATATACCCCTAGGTCTTTACCTTACCCTTAGCATGCAAACATAACATAACACAAACTAAACAAGAGGTTCCTGTAGAATACTACAGATATTAAGGGTGCTAATATCTTCCCTTAGTAAAACCAACCCCCGAACCTTAGATCTCCCCCCTTTAAGTTTTCTCGATCATGAACCTTTCCTTTGGATAAATCAAAGTCGGTGGTGAATTCAAAGAAATGTGATGCAAGTTAATTAATATTTTGTTATCCGATTCTCACCGCAACAACAATCTTATGCCTACGTATTCCCGTTTAAAGAAACAGGGAAATCAGAGCAATCGTAGTTCCTCCTATTCTATGGGAGGAAAAAGATGTTTTGGTGTCTTGTTCAAAGGCCAAGATTGAAGCTAAAAGGAGTATTTGTGTCTTGTTCAAAGCCCAAGATTGAGGCTAAAAGGTTTGACTGCGAGAGAATTTGTTATCTCTAAAGGGAGACAACTTGTCTGTTTATCACAACTGCTGGGTGATTGATTATAAAGGAGGATTACTTTAACTGGGATATGTGAATCCAGTAATGCCATAATTTCCTTTATAGGGGATTTATCCTGAAGGGGAAAACTTTAACTCATTGTTGAGCAATGCCATTTTTCCTTAGGAGTCTTTCATGCTAAGAGAGGGAGAGTGGCATGGATGTAAGTAATCCAGAGGCTTGTCACTTACAACAATTAGATGAAAGAGGAAGTTTGCTGACTCGGCTGAGGATATTTTAGGTGTCTTGTACAAAGCCCAAGATTGAGGTTGAAATGAGTTTGACTCTGCTGGAGAGTATTATCTGTCTTGTTCAAAGCCCAAGATTGAGGCTGAAAAGAGGATTGACTCTGCTTAGGAAATTTATATGGTGTCTTGTACAAAGCCCAAGATTGAGGCTGAAAAGAGGATTGACTCTGCTTAGGGATATTATTTCTCAAAGCCTAAAAGAAGGCTGGGAGGAATTGACTCTGTTGAGGAAGATATTTATTCAGAGCTTAAGAAAAGGTTATGAAGATTTTGACTTTGTTGTAGAAAGCTTATATATGTCTGGTACAAAGCCCAAGATTGAGGCTGACCAAACCGGAGAAATCATTATACACAGGCTGAGAAGAGGCTAACTTCTGCTAGGGGAAATCATTATACCAAGCCTAAGAGGAAGCTGAAAAAGTTTGACTCAACAAGAGAGTGTTTTTATCTGTCTTGTACAAAGCGCAAGATTGAGGCTAAAAGGGTTGACTCAACAAGAGAGTATTGAAAGGTGATTGACTCAACAAGAGAGTCTGAAAGGGTGATTGACTCAACTAGAGAGTCTGTAAAGGTTAGCTCAGCTGGGGAAAATCATTGTACAAAGCCCAAGAGGAGGCTGAATTTGCTGAGGGAAGGAAGGATCATTATACAAAGCCTAAGAGGAGGCTATCTTTGTTGGGGGAGAACAAAGAAAGAAATATTTATATAAAGCCTAAGAGGAGGCTGTCTTTTGTTGAGGATTATTGAGATCCAGAGGCAGGTCCAAATGGGGAATCA
The DNA here is from genome assembly GCA_022829125.1 of Lathyrus tuberosus. Lineage (NCBI taxonomy): Eukaryota > Viridiplantae > Streptophyta > Magnoliopsida > Fabales > Fabaceae > Lathyrus > Lathyrus tuberosus. The sequence continues at coordinate 121,194 of JALAZF010000414.1, read as the reverse complement.
ACTCTTGCTGAGGATTACAGAAGAGTTGAGGTATCAGATACCTTGAGGTTCTGATTTAGGATAGTGTTATACTGATGACCCTGGCTAAGGAATTTTAGGAGAAATATTGGGTTTCAGAACTCATGGGTTTTAACTCTACTGGAGTTTGATTAAATGACCAGGGTTTTTCCTGTGTTTAGGGAATTTGAGAATGTCTTTGAGATCCAAGAGGGGATAAGACTGTCCAAGTCTACTGGTATGGAAGAGTTTATCTTTGTATGATGCCCAAGAGGAGGCATGTGTTTTAAGGGATGAGAATCAACCCTAAAATTGGCCTGAGATTTAACTTTGGAAAGACTGCTCTAGCAAAGGATGACTAAGTTCTGTCCTATACCTTTAAGAGGTCTTCAGGGTCCTTGTATTAAGCCCAAAAGAGGGCATGAGAACTTCTAAGAAGCCAGAGGGTCCTTGTACAAAGCCTAAGAGGAGGCGGGGATGCTTTTAGGAAGCCTGTGGGTCCCAAACTTAAGAAGAGTTCAAGAAAAGTTTCACCGAGAATAATCTTTTCTTTAATGAACAGTTCTAGGGTTTGAAGAAATTCAAGAGAGGTTTCACCGAGAATTAATCCTCTCTGGGGAAATGAACTTCTTTGACAATTTCTAATAGTGACAGTCTAAGAAAAGTTTCACCGGGAATAATGCCTTTCTCTTTGTTCCATATTGTTTAAGCCCAAGAGAAGGCAAGACTGTATCTGGAAATCATATGGGGATCTAGTTTTGACTGTATTAAGGAGTGACCAACTGGCTTTACCTAGTTCTAGACCTAGTTGTTAGGGAAAACTATAAGCAGATATACAAGTATATATACAGTTGATATATGACAAGTATTTAAAAGGATATGAAAGAAGGACTTACAGGTGAGCAAGCTTCCAGCAATACAGTTATATATATGAAAGCAAGTAAATGAAAGCTGATAAAACTTACAGGCGAGCAAAGTTTCCATTGTAACAGTTGTATGGTTAGTTGTTCAAGAAATTAAAGAAAGTTTTGATAACAACTATAAGTTTGAACCTAAATCAAAAGGGAAGTTGTTTTTGAACAGATTGGGGCTTATACTCAAGGAGAGGCCCAGATGAAAAACAGTAATCGTACAGTTGTTCTATAAACTGTATTGGGGCTTATACAATGACTGAGGCCCAAAAAGGTTTTCTGTACAAAGGGATGGGTCTTACAACTCAAGGAGAGGCCCAAAGGTTTGAAAAAGAAAAGAAATGGGACTTATAACACAAGGGTAGACCCAGATGAAAATGTTTTGAAAAAGAGATGATCGCGCCAAGATTTTGAAAACACAGTGGGACTTATACAATGACTGAGACCCAAAATTATTTATGTACAAAAAGGGTTTGGGTCTTACACTCTATTAGAGGCCCAAAGGTTGTTTGAAAAAAGATTTGTTAGGGTGTTAGTGATCAAAACCCTAATTTTGGTTTTTAAATGTATTTTAATTGAATAAAAATTCAATTAAAATAATCAAATATGTGAAAAAAGGTTGTGATCTTGGATTTATATTTGGAAAATCATGTTTCATTCATGGGATGATTTAAAAATCATTTGAATTTTACAAAACCAAGAGAAAGAAATATTTTTAATGTTTAAAAACAAATAAAAATATAACTCTTTACAAAAATACCAAATATATGAAATAAATAATATTTTTGTGAAATTTTCATGGAATAAAATATTTTAATGTTTTTGTGAATTTTCAAAAAAAGAATCAATAAAAAATAATTGAAATTGAGAGAGAAATTAATTTTTCAATTAATTAATAAAAACATGAAAATATGGAAAAAATAGCAAAAACAAAAAAATGGCAAAATGGTCTGGGTGGAGTTTGAACCCACGACCATCAAGCCAAACACATATGGCAACTCTCTCAAATGGTGTTCCAGATGAGGGGAACCATTTGGGACAGTTTGAGGATGATATTTGGAGTGTGTTTGAGGCTTTGTTTGGTTTTGGAAGTGACTGAATCATGACATGGCTTGAAAAATGCAAAAAAGTCCAATTTTGAGGTTTTGTAAGTGGACTTTTTGATTTTGGTGTTTCAGGTCACAAGTGAGTGTTTGAACAGCTTAGATACAACATATTAGAGGTGTTTGGATCATGAGCTATGGTGGAATTGCTCTCTAACTCAAAAACTCAGAGATACCTTGCAAAAGAAGGCATTTTGGCCTAAAGAAAGAGATTTTGAGGAAAGCAAGTGTTGTAGTGCCTTGGTGTACTCAAACTGAGCACAAATGAGCTATATTTATAGTAGAGCAAGTTTGTTTTGCAAGCAATAGTGAATGACAGCTGCAGCAGGCCTTTGGCCAATGTTGAGCAAAAAGAATCTCAAGTCTCCTATAGCCATTGACTTGAGGTTAGGGCACATGCCTATTGTCCTATGATTCAGTGTTGATCCATGACTTATTTAGTTAGGAATGTGTCATTCCATGCCACCTTGGTGTATCCCTTAAATGTATTGAAACAAAATTGGAGTCTTGGCACCTTTTTAGGCTTTTTAGGTTTGTTATGGCTAAGGTAGATTCTTGGACTTTGGGGGCTTGGGGATCAGATCATTCTCCTTTTGTTTTATCCTCAGATGTGTCCAAAATGATGACAAGGCTTGGAATTGTTCAAATTTCCCAAATCGAGCAAAAGAACAAAATCTGTCAAAATCTGCCTTGCCTAGGACAGTTGGAAATGGTGATTTTGAGGGATTCATATCTCCCTGCTCAGGTTGAGTTATGGGAGGCTCTTTTGCTTTTTAGAAAGCCCCCATATGATACAAAACATGTGTGATCATAGTTTGTTTTGAAACTATTTGGATCCAACTGAAAAAACCTCATGAACATTGATGTTCAAGGCTGGTAACTTAGGCAGATTTTCACTAAGTGTTGGAAAAAGTGTCATTTTCATGTTTTTGTCATTTTGATCACTCCATAACTTAAAATCTATAAAGAATTGGATTTGGAGGTATTTGAATCTTTTGTAGAGTGTAGCAAGACCTACAAATCCAGCTTTGGATCACCCAAAATGGTTGCTTGGATCTCAAGTTACGGTCCTTGGAAGTTGGTACCAAAACCATTTTTATTCCATAACTTAGAAAAATTTTGGTTTCTCATGGTTGCCCCTTTTGCAAGAAACCTCACTTTTCTTGATTTTTCTTGATGGATGATGATCAATGTCACACATTAACATTGTTTTGGACTTAGGGGAATCATATTTATGAAAAATTCCAAAAAGTCAAACTTGATTTTGTGCACAGTTGACTTTTTATCGGATAAAATCCAAACTGTGCGATCCTCTGTGAAATCAAGTCCTTGACCTAAATCAAACCTAATGGATGGATTCCATAGGTGTTATAGGGTATATTGAATCATGTCCCAAGGTTTGGGAACATGTCTAGGTCAAAAGTCAAAGGTATAGTTGACTTTTTCCTCGAAACCCTAATTGTGGTCCTGATGAAATTGAAACTTGTGAATCAAGCTTCGTGGGTCAATCCAATGTTGCAAATGTAGCAATGTAGTATATTGGAGGCCCTCAAATCATGTCTTGAGGTCTTGGCTCATGCTTTATCCCAAAAGTCAACTTAGGGGTGAATTAGGTCAAGAAACCCTAATTCCTGATTTTTGGTAAATGCATTCCCTGAGGTTAAATTGACTTGATGATTGGGTCCATGAGGTCCCTTGGAGTATCTTGGGTTATGATTTGAAGCATTGGCTCATGCCCAGATGAAAATTTTCATCTGGAGGCCTCAGTCGACCAAAACCCTAATTTGGTGACACTAGCGATCTTGAGGCTTGATCCACTTGGAATATTGTAACTTTGTACTTGATTCTTGATGTGGGAGTCCTCTTGATCCTTTATAGGTGTTTGAGAGGTTATACAAGTTGAATATCATGTCATTTCTTGATTGATCCTTTGTCTAAGTGCTCTGAGAGGGCTTGAAACCCTAATTCTTGGTTGTAGTGAAAGCTCAACAACGCTTGAGGAGATTGATGAGGCCTGAAGGTACATCCATATTGTGGTTATGATTTGCACAATGATGGGAAATCTTGGTGGTCAAAATTTGGGGTATGACAGATGACCCTATTTAATCTTCTTGGACCCGAAGGTGTGAATGGTGAAGGTATTCAGGCATTCGGGGTGCAAGAGGATTAAATATCGTAATACCCAAAATTTTGATGGTGGTTATGAATGGCAGTTTGCTCATCCATCTTCTTTTGCTAAGTAATAATGCTTAGAAAAGGGTGAAACTTCCCCTCGATCCTGGTCTTCTGCCGAGGAACTGGTCTCAGTTTCTGAAATAAACTTCCCCTCGATCCTGGTTTTCAACCACGGAGTTGGTCTCAGTTTCTGATGTAAACTTCCCCTCGATCCTGGACTTCAGCCAAGGAACTGGTCTTAGTTTCTTTTGTTAATAAACTTCCCCTCGATCCTGGTCTTCAGCCAAGGAACTGGTCTCAGTTTCTTTTGTCAATAAACTTCCCCTCAATCCTGGTCTTCGGCCACGAAACTGGTCTCAGTTTTTTTTTTAATTCCTTCCTTGACAAGGGACGTTATGTGTAGCGGTTTTCCTCAAACTTCTCGCCGAATTTTCCTGGGGAGATGCCATTTGATGGGAAAAGTTTTGATGTTAGACTTGCTGGGGAACCCATTCGTCTGAATTGTAGAGCTGTTCAAACTTCTCCGTTGGAGACGCCATTTGTTGACTCTACTGGCGAAAACGAGTCTCTTGAGAGGCTGTTTCCTGCTTGGGGATATTACATCATACTTTTCTTCGAGATCTTCTCGGAGAAATGCCATGTGATGTAATCCAATTTTGAGGTGCTGATGACTTCATTAACATTGACTTTCTGGAGAGAAAAACCAATGTGTTGCAAAGAGTCTTCGGTTGAGAGGCTTTCTCTGGGGATTTTCCTTAATCTGGGAAAGCGAGAACATCATCTTCAATTGTAAAGAGTGATGTTTGTCGAATGTCTTCTTGCTTTTTAGAGGTTCAAGTTATCAAAGTGGTCGAGGATCGTCTCCAATCCAGAAATAAACTGGGCAGAGAGATTGTTCAGACAAAACATTTCCTGACGAGGAAAGAACTGACATCTCAATTGGTAAGAGGACTTTATCACTTGGGGATAAGACTGACCAGAGTGATAGTGGTGCAATATGAATATGAATATGAACCAATAATGCATGATGTATGTATGCTTATGCTGAAAAAACAGACGCGACATATAGACTAATAGATGAACATGACTGGATACTCGGCCACTGCAGGGAATGAAGGGTATCACTGGTTCAAAATAGCAATCCTGCCTTGCTTAGGAGGGACGGTCCCTGCAGGGAGAAAGAATTGTTCAATTGGTCTTAAGAGGTGCGTACGCTGCCGGAGATTTCAGATGAATCATGGTTTCTGACACAGTTGATCCTCCATTCAGATGCTCTGGTTTTAGAAGGACTACTTTGATCCTGCACTTTGAAGTTTAATTACTTCCGAAGAAGCGATCGGTGTTCTTTCGATGTTCAACAGTCAAAAGAATTGCCATCTATATTTTAAAAGCAGAAAAATTTGACAAGTAAATTCATTTTTGTTTTATTTCAAGAATCGTTGATCATTGTTAAAATGTCATTCTGTAAAGCTAAAACAAATAAGAATTGCAAACAAAAGCTCATGGGCTCAAATTTTATTGATAGGATGGAAATCAGCTAAGTGCGTGATCCCATAGAGTATTTACAAAGTTTAGAAAATGGTAATTTAAGGGAAAAAGGCTACATTGAAACATAACGACCGTTATCCGTCTACCAACTTGGAATTTCGGACATCCTGAGCTTCTGTCGAAGATGACCTTGATTGAAGTTTTCTTGACAAACGGTATTACCGCTGAGGGATTTAACTTCGTCGGACGTAGTTACTTGCCATTAATCCCTAACTTTTGCCTGGATTGTACTTTGAGATTTCCAATCCATCGGGATGATTTTTTTTTGCTTATGTCTCTAATTTTTGCCTGGACCGCCCTTTCGGGTTTTCAATCCACCGAGACGTTTTTTTTTTTAGTTTAGGCGAAGTATTTCTTGACTACATCAACATTTGTGGGGGAGGAAAATTCCTCCCCGTCCATGGTTGTGAGTCTCAAGGCGCCGCCTGAGAAAGCTTTCTTGACCACATAGGGGCCGTCGTAATTCAGAGTTTATTTGCCCCGGGAATCAGTGAGGAATGATTGTATCTTTTTGAGCACGAGATCTCCTTTTCTGAAGACACGGGGTCGAACCCTTTTGTCGAAAGCCTTCTTCATTCTCTGCTGATACAACTGACCATGGCATAGTGTCGTTATTCGCTTTTCTTCGATCATATTCAGTTCTTCGCATCGACTTTGACACCATTCAGCCTCTCTTAACTTAGTTTCCATCAATACTCGGACCGATGGGATCTCTACTTCTATGGGGAGCACTGCTTCCATGCCATATACTAGAGAGAAAGGGGTTGCCCCTGTTGAAGTGCGGACAGATGTACGATAACCGTGAAGAGCAAAGGGTAGCATTTCATGCCAGTCTTTGTAGGTTACAACCATCTTTTGAACAATCTTCTTGATGTTCTTGTTAGTTGCTTCTACCGCTCCGTTCATCTTGGGTCGGTAGGGAGATGAGTTATGGTGTTCGATATTGAACTCTGCGCCCAACCCTTTCATCATCTTATTGTTCAAGTTGGATCCATTATCAGTAATGATCTGGCTCGGAACACCATAACGACAGATGAGATTGTTTTTGATAAATCGGACCACGACCTGTCGGGTTACATTAGCGTATGATGCTGCTTCGACCCACTTGGTGAAGAAGTCAATGGCTACCAGGATGAACCGATGTCCGTTTGAAGCTTTGGGTTCAATCATGCCAATCACGTCGATTCCCCATATAGAAAAAGGCCATGGGGAAGAAATAACTTTGAGATGCGTGGCGGTACATGGATTTTATCTGAGTATATCTGACACTTGTGACATCTCCTCATGTACTTGTAACAATCGGATTCCATTGTCAACTAATAATACCCTGTTCTTAGAATTTTTCTCGCCATTGTGTGTCTGTTGGCATGAGTGCCAAAGGATCCTTCGTGAATTTCTTTGATCAGTATGCTTACTTCTGGTCTGTCTATGCATCGGAGCAAGACCATGTCAAAGTTTATTTTATAGAGCGTATCACCGCTCAGAAAGAAACTGCCTGCCAATCTTCTGAGGGTCTTTCTATCTTTTCTGGAAGCCCAAGTGGGTGCTCTTGTTTCTGAAGGAAGCATTTGATATCATGATACCAAGGTTTGTCGTCTATGACTGCTTCGATCGTGAAGATGTAGGCGGGCCTCTCAAGGCGCATTATGTCAATCTTAGGTATGTCGTTCCATTGACATACGCTAATCATGGAAGAAAGAGTGGCTAATGCATCAGCCATGTGATTCTCTTCACGAGGGATGTGATGAAACTCGATTCTGTTGAAGAATGGTAACAACCTTCTTGCGTAGTATTTGTAAGGAATCAGTCCTGATTGGTATGTATTCCAATCTCCTTTGATATGATTGATAACCAGGGTCGAGTCTCCATATACATCCAAGTTCCTAATTCTCAAGTCGATCGCTTCTTCGAGACCTATGATACAAGATTCGTATTCGGCCTCGTTGTTTGCACACTTGAATGTCAGTCGGGCGGTGAAAGGAATGTGGGTACCCTGAGATGTTATGATGATTGCCCAAATTCCATTTCCATAATGATTGACAACTCCGTCAAAGATTAGTCCCCATTGGGAACCTGGTTCTGGCCCTTCACTGGGTAGCGGTTCATCACAATATTTCATTTTCAAGTACATGACATCTTCGTCTGAGAAGTCAAATTCGATTGGTTCTTGATCGTCAATCGGTTAGTGAGCTAAATGATCGCCTAAAATACTTCCTTTGACGGCTTTCTGAGCATGGTACTCGATGTCGTATTCTGATAACATCTGCCAACGGGCGATCCTTCCCGTGAGAGCAGTTTTTTCAAAGACATACTTGATTGGATCCATTTCTGAAATTAACCAAGTAGTATGACAAATCATATACTGGCAAAGACGTTTAGCTGCCCAAGCCATAGCATAACAAGTTTTCTCAAGCATAGTGTATCGAGTTTCACAGTCAGTAAATTTCTTGCTCAAATAGTAGATGGCAGACTCTTTTCTTTTCGTTCCGTCTTGTTGGCCAAGTACACAACCCATGGAGTCTTCCAAGACTATTAAATAGATGATCAGCGGTCTTCCCTCCACTGGAGGTGACAGGATCGGTGGGTTCAACAGGTATTCCTTGATACTGTTGAAGGCGGTTTGGCAGTCTTTTGTCCATACGCAATCCTGATTCTTTTTTAGTAATTTAAAGATTGACGCGTATGTCGCGTTCATGAGGAATATAAATCTGGAAATGTAATTCAAACGTCCCAGGAATCCTCGGACTTGTTTTTCAGTCTTTGGAGAAGGCATTTCTTGAATGGCCTTGTCTTTGTCAGGATCAACCTCAATTCCTTTCTGGATGACGATGAACCCTAGCAGTGTTCCTAAGCGGACAACGAATGTGCATTTGTTGGGATTCAAGCGGAGTTTGTACTTTCTCAAATGCTTAAACAACTTTGACAAGTGGGTCACATGCTCCCCTTCTGTTTTAGATTTGGCAATCATATCATCGACGTACACTTCTATTTCTTTGTGTATCATGTCGTGAAACAGAGTAATCATGGCCCTTTGATAGGTTGCCCCGACGTTCTTTAAACCGAACGGCATTACCTTGTAACAAAAGGTTCCCCATGGGGTAATGAAGAAAGTCTTCTCCATGTCTTTAGGTCCCATTTTGATTTGATTATAGCCCGAGAATCCATCCATGAAGGAGAAAACTTTGAACTTTGTTGTACTGCCTACCAGGATGTCTATGTGCGGCAGGGGAAAGTCATCCTTTGGACTGGCTTTGTTCAGATCCCTCTAGTCCATGTACATTCTGACTTTTCCATCCTTTTTCGGAATTGGTATTATGTTGGCTAACCATTGAGGATATTCTGATGTGGCGAGGAAACCCGCGTCAATCTGTTTCTGTAATTCTTCTTTGATTTTGATGGCCATGTCTGGATAAGTCCTTCTCAACCTTTGTTTTACTGGCGGACATTCTGATCTTAACGGTAGATGATGTTCCACGATGCTGGTATCCAACCCTGGCATGTCCTGATAGGACCGAGCAAATACAATGGGAAATTATTTAAGAAGTTTTATCAAGCTTTCCCTGACAATCGGACTGAGCAGTTCCCCCTTCTTGACTTCTTTTCTTTCTTCTTCTGAACCCAAGTTTACTATTTCCAATGGCTCTTTGTGAGGTTCAATGGACCTTTTCTCTTGTCTGAGTAATCGGGAGATCTCTTCTGGAATTTCTGCGTTCTCTTCTTCTTCAGCCTCAAATGCCGGGAATTCAAAGTTGGGAGAATGCATTGGATCGTATGTTTCAATTGGGTTTAAGACAAGAAATCTGCATGACGTGATGATTGTTTTTTAGAAGAGATAGAGAGAAATGCAAGAGTGTGTGCAGTGAATTTTCTGAAAAAATACTCATTTTTATTTTTGGGTTGTTTTAGGATTACCATTTTCTGAAGAAAAAAAATGAAAAGTGAAAACAGCAATAAATGCGGAAATTACAGAACGACATTATTTATTTATGATTTGGTCGATTCTTGAAACTACAACCCTATAAAGCAAAACTTTGTCGCTTTGGGCAAAGCGAAGAGGGACATTTACAGAAAGTGAGCCCTATAGAAACATCCATTTCACCTGGGCAGGGTGAAAGGTTAAAACAAAGATGGCAATTACTTAGAGTTATAGATGAGTTTCGGGACATCGACAACAACCCATTGGCGGCGAACTCCTCGTGAATCACAAAGTCTGGTACCTTCTTTCTTGTTTGTCCTAAAAAATGACACTGATTTCTGGAGGAGCAGGATCGTTGGAGTCTTCCTCCCATGCAGAGTTGTCGTAAACGAATCTTCTGTTGTATCTTGCACAACATTTTTACTCTCAGGCGGATCTCCCCATCCAGTTGGCTGGATGTCTTCGAGCCTGATACGAGAGCTTTCAGGAGCGGTGTACTTGACCTAGAAGTCATACTTGTAACACCCCATTTTAATTATTTAGACGTCTTGTGTTATTTTATTTGTGTGACCTTGTTTGGGGGAGTGTTTGAGTACGTTTAAGGGTTGCCCTTAGTTAGGAAGGTGAGTTGGTGAGATAAAGCCTTTAGATTAATATTAATAGTGGTATAGTTAATGATAATAATTTAATTAATAATAGTAATATTATTATTTTATTATTATTATTGTTATTATTGCTATTATTATTAATTAATATAATTAAAAAAGGACTAAGAGAATTAGAAGAGGTTTAAGGAAAAAATAGAAAGGTTTTGGCACGTGAAACGAGGAATAGAGAACCAAGTGAAGAGAAAGAACAAGGTGTGCTAGGGCTTGATCTTCTTCCCCAATTGTCCAGATTTTCTGTAGAGATTCGAGGTAAGGGGGAGAAACGGGTTTAATATTGGTGATTCATTCATGATAGGGTAGTGAGGAGTCCTTAACCCCGTAGGAAATTGTATGCAAACTGTTGTGTTGTTGATCTGTTGTATATGCCTGTTATGATTCTGAAATCGTGCATGAATTGATGTGTGTTTCTATGAATTTTTGTTGTTGCTGCTGTGGTATGAACATCTGTTACAGATCTGTTGTTTTTGATTCAAATTGGGAGAACGATTTGAGATTATAGACCTGTAATACATGTAGTAAATCTAGGTACAAGAGAAAAGATGAGAATTAGACCTAAAATTCATGTAGAAACGATTGTAGGACTGGTTGGAAGTGAAGAAGTGTGGAAATCGTAGCAGAGTGCAGAATGGTGAGGCCTCTGGTGATTTGCGTAATGGATCTGGCCATACGCGTATTGGGTTAGGCCATACGCGTATGGGAGTGAAGGAGAGGGAGCCTTACGCGTAAGGGGAGCTTGAGGGGAGGATTTGGCATGACCCTCTGCTCATACTTGTATGGTACGCGTATGATTGGCAAGGCAATACGCGTATGGAGTAGCCATACGCGTATGTAGATCTGAGAGTTAGAAATTGAAGGAAAATGGGTCTCTGCCCATACGCGTATGAAGTTGGGCAATACGCGTATGGTAGGGCGAGGCAGGAGGCCTTACGCGTATCAGATGGGGGCATACGCGTAAGGAAGGGCGAGGGAGCGAGTCATACGCGTATGACTCGGGTCAATACGCGTATGGACAACAGTGGTGCAGAATTTCATATTTTTGTGATTTCTTTCCCGTCTTCGCATCGGGATTGTTTTCTCTTGGTTTGAGAGGTTGGGAATAGGTGCCAGGTGCTGAGAAATAAGACATAGGTGATGAAAATATTAATTTTTAATAATTTTAATTAATTAATTAATTGGGTGTTTGGTGTGTATGAAACAAATTACATGACGATGGTGTTGTGATATGTATGATGTGATCAGGAGGATCGTGTGCATGTATTTACGCTTGTATACATGTTTTGTGCATAATTGAGTCTTGCATATTCATGGTGATTGGTGGGATGAATCATTGCTCAGGAGGAGTGTATGTGATTCATCTGTACTCCTATATGGAGAATGGTGGGGGATAGATCATTACCAAGTAGAGGTGTATGTGATCTATCCGGGGTTCGATTGAATGAACCAATGAGTCGGTACCGCATGCATGGTGTCGTGTTGCATTACATTATTATTTGATGTTGTTGATGATATTGGATAGTAGGTCGTGTTGGGGTGTTGTTGACTTATATATGTGAATGCTACCTTGTTATCATGTATTTATTCACCGATAATATTGAATGTGATTTCTCACCCCTTTGTTGTTGTTGTGTCTGTGCTTCTTCGGAAGTACAGATAATCCAGGTACTTAGGATGCTTGGATATCGTGTTGTCTGTTCGAGTCTTAGGAGTGCTCTGATACGTAACACGGGAACTACTTGGGGGATTTTTATTAGTTTACAATTTATTTTGATTATGTTGTTACATATCTTTATTTGACTTTGAATATTATGGTGGACCACTATTTGTGGATTTTTGGTGTCATTGGCTTTTGACCGTAATTCGAATAATTTTCTGCTGCATATTTTATCAAAAATAGAAGGATTCTAATTGTTGGCTTTTAATGTGACATTCCACTTGGTGAAAACTCTGATTTATCTTTAATATTCTATTTATTTTCAAAAATGGGAAAGTGGGGTGTTACAATTGGTATCAGAGCAGGTCGGTCCGTCCGGCCAAGTGTTATAGTTGAGTCTGTCCTTGGAATAGGAGTTGATTTGGTGTTCTGACCTTATGTTGATTGTTGAACAGTATGGCAGGAAGGAATGATGCTGCTCTTGCTGATGCTATGCAAGCCATGGCACAGGCTGTAGAGAACGCCAATCAGGCTGGAGGTGCTCAGTTTCGTGACTTAGCACAGTTCAAGAGCAACAAGCCGCCTACTTATGAGGGAGGTATCTTAGATCCAGAAGCTGCACAGAAATGGCTGAAGGCTGTGGAGAAGATCTTCAAGACCATGGGGTGCAGTGATGCTCAGAAGGTACGGTTTGGTACGCATATGCTGGAAGGAGAGGCTGAGGCTTGGTGGGACAATAGTCGTCAGAGATTGGAAGCTGCAGGTACTGAGATTACTTGGGCTGTGTTTCAAGCTGAGTTTCTAGAAAAGTATTTTCCGGAAGACATTCGTAGTGCAAAAGAGGTTGAATTTCTAGAGCTGAAGTAGGGTGATAAGACTGTTGTTGAGTATGCCGCTAAGTTTGAGGAGCTGGTTCAGTATTGTGCTCATTACAATACTGAAGAAGTTATGACTTCGAAGTGTTTAAAGTTTGAAAACGGGCTGCGTCCCGAGATCAAATTGGGTATTGCTTGTCAGAAGATAAGAAACTATCCAGAGCTGGTAAGCAGAAGCAGAGTTTATGATAATGACAACAGAGCCAGAATTGCTCATTACAAAGCTGTGAATAAGAAGAAGGGTAAGCAGAGATTTGGAGGTACTCCTTACAGTGCTCCAGCCGATAAAGGGAAACAGAAAACTGATGTGGGAAAGAAACCAAAGGAGAAGGGAGCAGGTGCTGATACTCTTAAGTACTTCAGATGTGGTGGCGTGGGTCACCGTGCTAACAACTGTCAGAATGAGGTGAAGAAATGTTTCAAGTGTGGCAAAGTAGGTCATGTTATAGCTGATTGCAGAGCCACTATGCCTACTTGTTATAATTGTGGAGAGAAGGGTCACATCAGCACCCACTATGAGAAGCCAAAGAAGTCTCAAACTGGTGGGAAAGTGTTTGCCTTGGTGGGAGCCCAATCCACTGAGGAGGAGCGTTCCATCAAAGGTACTTGCTTTATTAATGATGTTCCTTTGATTGCTATCATTGACACGGGTGCAACGCACTCGTTTATTTCTGTTGACTGTGTGAAGAGATTAGGGATTATGCCATCTACTCTAGAGCAAAGGATGACAATTAAAACTCCATTTATTGGTTCTGTGGTTACTTCTTTGGTGTGTTTGAAGTGTTCGCAGACCATGTTTGGTAGAGATTTCAGAGTGGACTTGATTTGTTTGCCACTCGGTAATCTTGATGTTATTTTGGGAATGAACTGGTTGGAGTTCAACCGGGTGTATATCGATTGCTTCAGGAAGACGTTACTGTTTCTTACTCCTGAAGAGGAAGCATTAGCAGATTCACTATCTAGCAAGGAGTTGAGGGCGTTGTTGGAGGATGAAGCGAAGCTGTATGCGGTGTTTGCCTCGTTATCTGTTGAAAGCAAGACTTCAGTTAATGAATTACCAGTAGTGAATGAATTTCCTGAAGTGTTTCCAGATGACATCACAGAATTGCCTCCGACAAGAGAAGTTGAATTTGCTATTGATCTTGTACCAGGTACCAGGCCTATCTCTATGGCACCGTACAGGATGTCTGCATTAGAATTGGCAGAGTTGAAATCTCAGGATACCACAATAAACTGATCCAGATAAGAATGAAAGATACGATTCATATACTCCATAAACATACCCGGCGCATTAGATACTCCGAAAGGCATCACTTCATATTCGTAATGTCCATAGCGAGTTCTGACCGCAGTCTTCTGAATATCACCTTCTTTTACTCTAATCTGATGGTAACCCAACCTCAAATCAATTTTGCTGAAAACACGAGCTCCCACAAGCTGATCCATTAAGTCGTCAATCCTCGGAAGTGGATACTTATTCTTAATGGTCACTTTATTCAGCTGACGGTAATCAATGCATAGGCGCATACTACCATCCTTCTTTTTCACCAACAACACTGGAGCTCCCCACGGCGACACACTCGGTCTAATAAACTTCTTATCAAGCAATTCTCCAATATGGGATTTCAACTCTGCCAATTTTGATGCAGACATCCTATACGGTGCCATCGATATAGGTTTGGTACCAGGAACAAGATCAATAGTAAATTCAACTTCCCTCGTCGGAGGCAACTCTGTAATATCATCTGGGAACACTTCAGGAAATTCACTCACCACTAGCAACAGTCTTGCTTTCAACAGATAACGAGGCAAACACTGCAAACATCTTTGCTTTATCCTCCAACAATGTCCTCAACTCCCTGCTAGACAATGAATCCGCTAATGCTTCCTCTTCAGGAGTGAGAAACAGTAACGTCTTCCTAAAGCAATCAATATAAATCCGGTTGAACTCCAACCAGTTCATCCTCAGAATAACATCGAGATTACCGAGTGGCAAATAAATCAAGTCCACTCTGAAATCTCTACCAAACATAGTCAGCGGACACTTCAAACACACCAAGGAAGTAACCACATAACCAGTAGACAGAGTCTCAATCATCATCCTCTGATCTAGAGTAGACGACATAATTCCTAATCTCTTCACACAATCAACAGAAATAAACGAGTGGGTTGCACCCGTGTCAATGATAGCAATCAAAGAAATATCATTAATAAAACAAGTACCTTTGACGGAACGTTCCTCCTCGGTGGATTGGGCTCCCACCAAGGCAAACACTTTTCCACCGGCCTGAGACTTCTTTGGCTTCTCACAGTGAGTGCTGATATGACCTTTCTCTCGACAGTTATAACAGGTAGGCATAATGGCTTTACAATTCGCTACCACATGACCTGGTCGCCCACACTTGAAACACTTCTTCACTTCATTCGAACAATTATTAGCACGGTGACCCGGCCACCACATCTGAAACACTTGAGAGTATCAGGAGCCACTCCTCCCTCTTTTGGTTTCTTTCCTGCTGCAGCTTTCTGTTTCCCCTTACCAGCTGGAGCACTGTAAGGAGTACCTCCAAACCTCTGCTTACCCTTTTTCTCATTCACAACTTTGTAATGAGCAATTCTGGCTCTATTATCATTGTCATAGATCCTGCTTTTGCTTACCAGCTCTGGATAATTCCTTATTTTCTGACAAGCAATGCCCAATTTGATCTCGGGACGCAGCCCATTCTCAAGCTTCAAGCATTTCGAAGTCATAGCCTCTTCCGTATTGTAATGAGCACAATACTGCACCAACTCTTCAAACCGAGTAGCATATTCAGCAACTGTCTTATCACCCTGTTTCAGCTCCAGAAATTCAATCTCCTTTGCACTACGGATGTCTTCCGGAAAATACTTTTCCAGGAACTCGGCTTGAAACACTGTCCAAGTAATCTCAGTCCCTGCAGCTTCCAACCTCTGACGACTATTGTCCCACCAGGCTTCAGCCTCTCCCTCCAGCATATGAGTGCCGAACCGTACCTTCTGAGCATGACTGCATCCCATGGTCCTGAAGATTTTCTCAACAGCCTTCAACCATTTCTGTGCAGCCTCTGGATCCAAAATACCTCCCTCATATGTAGGCGGCTTATTACTCTGAAACTGTGCTAAGTCGCGGAACTGCGCACCCCCAGCCTGATTAGTGTTCTCTACCGCTTGTGTCATGGCTTGCATAGTAGCAGCAAGGGCAACATCATTCCTTCCTGCCATAATGTTCAACAATCAACATATGGCCAGAACACACAACTACTCTTATTCAAAGGACAGACTCTACTACAACGCCTAGCCGGACGGACCGACCTGTTTTGATACCAATTGTAACACCCCACTTTCCCATTTTACAAAATAAGTAAATATTACGAAAATAATCAGAGTTACAACCAAACAGTAGGATGCTCCATTATTAAAAACCAACAACAAAAACTCCTTTTTCCTTAATAAGCAGCAGAAATAATTGTTTTATTCAAAATACGGCAATTTGCCAACATCACCAAAAATTCACATAAATAGTGGTCCACCAAAATTTCAAATAAAGAATGATACGTAACAAATCAATAAAGAATAAAAAATGACGAAAAACTCCCAAAATCCCGAGTTACGTATCAAAGCGACTCCTAAGACTCGATCAAGCAACACGCACTCCATGCACACTCAAGTACCTGGATTATCTGTACTTTCGAAGAAGCACAGACGCAACAAACAACAAAGGGATGAGAACTACATTCAATAAATAACGGTGTATAATACATGCTAAAGGTAGTACTTGCACAATTATATAACAGAAACACACCATCACGACATACTTGTCAATTTCATTCAAATTTCACCAAACACATAATAATGCAATGTGACTCAAAACATCGACACAATGCATGTGGTACCAATATCACCATGGTTCATTCAATCGAACCCGGATAAATCACATACACCCTACTTGGCAATGATTTATCCCCACCACACTCCTCATTGGAGTTCAGGTGAATCACATACACTCCTCCTGAGCAATGATTCACCACCACCGACACACCATGAATGCATGACAACAACTATGCATATATTACACATGTATAATAATAGATATACATCTTCACGATCCTCCTGATCTCACATGAACAAATCACCAACATACACCACATGGAAAATACCTCACACGATGTTAATTAGCTAATTACTAATTAATTCACCAAAATTACTAAATCAATTATTTTTATCCCCAATCCTACATCTATCAAGTTCTGGCATCTACCCCCAACCTCTCAAACCAAAAGAAACCGCTTCGGACGCGAAAACGGGAGAGAAATCACGAAAACGGTAACATTCTGCATTCAAGCTGCCCATACGCGTACTGCCCTTGGCCATACGCGTATGGCCCAGCTTTCTCGCCCACCAGCCCACGTAATGCTACGCGTAACGCCCCAAGTGCCAGAGTCCTTACACGTAATGCCTTGTGCCTTACGTGTACGGACAGAGACGTTTCTAAACTGAATTTCCCAATTCCAACCCATTACGCGTGTTAGTTTCTTGGATTGGCTGGAATTTTGGTAAAACAAAGGTTGATCAATGTTTGATGTCAAGGTGGTGATGTCACAACATTGAGTCTTAACACTGGGCTATGTTAAGAGTTAAGTTGGATGTCTGATGTCACAAGCGATGTTGTGACAATAGGTCTGCAGAATTAATAACATCAGGTTTTGTGATGTTGTTAGGGTTTACGTCTTAGCTGGAATTGTGGAGAGCAGGTAGTCTCATTGGATGCGAATATCTTGGGATAGATATTCTTCACTGCATAGGAGATCTGGTGCAGATTTGTAGGAGATTTAAAAGGTTGAAGATTTGAAAAGATTTTAGGAGAAAATCTATTTTGAAGAATCAGTTTTAAATAACAAATCAGGTCAGATATTGTAGCAGGTCCAAGTCCAATTAAAAGAGCTATATAAAGCGCACCAGTACTGAAGGAAAAGGAACGAAGAAAGAGAGCTAAAGACTGAGTGTCATTTATATGTTCGTGTATGTTTTGTAAACCATTCGAGTGTGAATTGGTTTTGTTGGTTTGAATTGTTCTTGATCAAAGCTGTGATGCAGAATCAAGGTGTGTATTTCAAAGTGTGTGATCTTTGAAGTGATTTAGGGATTGAGTAGTGTTCTCATACCTAAGTGTTTTCTTAGGTACAAAGTCACTAGTAGGAATTAAGATTAGGAGATTGTCAACTGGGTTGTTGAGTCTGTAATTTAATTCTACAAGTAGTGAATTTCATCCCTGGCTTGGTAGCCCCCAGATTAGGTTAGTTAGACTGAACTGGGTTAACAATTTGGTGTGTTCTTCTGTTGTTTAATTTGTCCATTGTGTAGAGTGTGTTGTTGTAACATCGTGTGTGACATCACACATATCTGGTACCAGAATTTCAATTGGAATCAGAGCAGGCATCCTGTCTATCTCTGGGTGAGATCTAGGGAAGTTACTTTCTGGTGTAAAGATTGACAAAGAAGTTGGAGGATTTGTCAACAGACCCCCTATTTTGGATGGCTCGAATTATGATTATTGGAAGCCAAGGATGATCACCTTTTTGAAATCCTTGGACAACAGGGCTTGGAAGGCTATCAGTAAAGAATGGAAAGCACCTGTTGTGGTTGAAAAAGATGATGCTGGGAAAGATAAAGAGGGCACCTCAAAGCCGAAGCCTGAAGGAGAATAGACCAAGGAAGAAGATGAGCTTGCCCTTGGAAATTCCAAAGCTTTAAATGCAATTTTCAATGGAGTGGATAAGAACATATTCAGATTGATCAATACCTGTGAAGTTGCTAAGGAAGCTTGGGATATTTTGAAGGCTACACATGAAGGAACATCTAGAGTTAAGATGTCAAGACTTCAGCTTCTAACATCGAAGTTTGAAAGTCTGAAGATGAAGGAAGATGAGACTATCCATGACTTCCACATGAGTATTCTTGAGCTGTCCAATGCATCCAGTGCTCTTGGAGAAAAGATGTCAGAAGAAAAGCTTGTAAAGAAAACCCTTAGGTCCCTTCCTAAGAGGTACAAGATGAAGGTGACTGCAATTAAAGAAGCTCAAGACATCAACAAGATGAGGGTTGATGAGCTCATTGGATCTCTTCAAACTTTTGAGCTTGGTTTGAATGAGGAAGAACCAGAAAAGAAGCCCAAGAGTATAGCTTTGGTCTCCACTCCTGCAGAAGCTAAGAAAGTCAAAGATGATTCTCAGGAAGATTTGTCTCAAGCCATTGCTATGTTGGGAAGGCAGTTCAACAAAGTGTTCAAGAGGAGGAACAATAACTACAAGCCTAATGTCAAGAACATCCCTTCTGACATCAGCAAGTCAAAAGAGAAAGATGAAGAGAAGACTGCCCAAGATAAAGGTGTTCAGTGCTTTTAATGTGAAGGGTATGGACATGTCAAGAAAGAATGTCCCACATTCTTGAAGAAGCAGAATAAGGGCATGACAATTTCCTGGTCTGAATCTGATAGTGAAAGTGAAGGTGAGTCTGCAAAGCATGTTAGAGCCTTAACAGGAACTGTTGTTTCTGATGATGATAGTAATGGAGAAATAACTTATGAGGAGTTAGCATCTACTTATCAAGAGTTGTGTTTAAAAAGTGCTGAGATTTGTCAAAAAATTAAGTGTCACAAGCAACAGATTGCTCAGCTTGAGAATGTAAAAGCTGATCTGGAAAATGAAGTTGTGCTAGTTAAATCTCAACTTGATCAGATGACAAAATCTGTTGGGATGATGAACAGTGGTACATACACTCTTGATAAGATTCTTCAGTCAGAGAAAGTTGCTGGAGATAAATCAGGTATAAGATATGTGGTTGAGGAAAAGAGTTCTACAGAAGCAAGCACTTCTGGAACAAAGAAGGAGGTGTCCCAACCAATGTCTCAGCATCAAACAAAGAGACATGATTCTACACCTAAGAAGGTTACTCACCCACAGCCTCAAAATGTTGAGAAGAAGAATGCTCATCATCAGAAGAAGGTGCAGTCTCAGGGAGCTAGTCAGTATATGCCACCTCAATATCACAAGAGCATGAAGGCTGCTAGGTTCAATCAGAACTTGTTTAATCAACATCAGGGGAACATGTATGAATATGGATATGGATACAAAAATGTTGTACCTCATTACTATGGAAGAAGGAAGCCTCATCACCATAGGAGACAGTTCAAAAGACAGTATCCTTACCATAGAAGGCAGTCAAACTATGGTAGTAGAAGACAACAACCTTACCATAGAAGAAGAAATTAACACTATAGATGGCAGCACCAGCAACATCATCATCATAATGGTAGACGATATAACCAATTCAGAGATGACAGAGTTAGATGCTTCTATTGTGGGAGGTTTGGACATATGCAGTACTCTTGTTTTAAACTGCATGGTTATCCACAATCTGCTCGTCAAAGAAAACTAAAGGAGGTCAGGCCCAAAGTTGTTAAACAATGGGTTCCTAAAGCTCAGGTCACTTGTCTATTGGCTCACACATCAGATGGACATTTTGCTATGGATGCATGGTACTTTGACAGTGGATGTTCAAAGCACATGACTGGATCCAAGAAGCATTTGGTAGAGTTCAATCCTTGCCATGCAAATGATGTTATTTTTGGCAATGGTGAAAAAGGAGTAGTAGAAGGAGTTGGAAGAGTGAAGAATCATGATGGTCTTACTCTTGATAATGTGCTCCTTGTTCAAGGGTTGAGTGCTAATTTAATTAGCATAAGTCAACTTTGTGATGAAGGTTACAAGGTAAGCTACACCAAAGATGAATGTGTGGTAGCTGATGAGCAGAATGAGGTAGTGATGAAGGGAGTAAGATCCAAAGATAATTGCTATCAGTGGATACGTCAAGTGGACAACTTATCTAGTGATGTTAAGGTTGATGTTGTAACATCAGATGGTGACATCAAGTGTGAAAGTATGGTGAAAAGTCAATCTGGGTTA
Source organism: Lathyrus tuberosus (assembly GCA_022829125.1). Taxonomy (NCBI): domain Eukaryota; kingdom Viridiplantae; phylum Streptophyta; class Magnoliopsida; order Fabales; family Fabaceae; genus Lathyrus; species Lathyrus tuberosus. The sequence goes on along the minus strand of JALAZF010000414.1, from coordinate 100,368 downwards.
ATGACTTATGGTGCTGTTACTCCTAAGTTGGATGATGTGTTAAAAGCCAACTTGAGTAGTCAGTTATGTGAGCAAGATGAAGGAGTCAACAATGCTGATGGAAGGATCAAAAGTTGTGACCTTAAGAAGTGTTGGGAGCTGAATACTTGCGAGGCCAAGAAAGATGACAACCTAATGAATGACTCCTATAGTTCAGAAGAAAAATTTCACAGGTTGACAATCCTTAGGTTGGAAGATGCAGATGTTAGAGCTGATGTTAAAACATCTCAAGTCAAGAAAGGTACTTCAAGCCTTAAAATAAGGAAGAATGATGATGAACTAATTGCAAAAGTGGTTCCTGGGGTTGCTAAACGACTGAAATCAAGGAAGCGGAAAGCTATTGAGTCACCTTCAAAGATGAGAACTGATAAGCAGAAGATCTATGTGGATGGTACTACAAAATCCAGGAGTAAAGTGTTCATCTCTTCCAGAAATAGGAAGATCAGAGATAAGTCTGATGATAATGTCCAGGATATCTCTCAAATGAAGGAAGCCGTTGTTGTTAGACCTTCTGAGAAAATTCAAAAGGCCATACTGGATAACATTCCTGTGCTTTTCATAAAATGGTGGAAGTATGTTCTAGAAAATGAATTTGGTATAGATACTCTGGATATGGTTGAGTTTGCTAGGATATGGTTCAGAGAGGGTGTGGGACCTTATGGTATTCAGGTGTGTATGAATAAGTTGCTCTGACTGTGTTTTATTGGGATCTTCTTGAAGGACTTCTTTGTGCAATGAGTCCTTTGAATGGTAATGAGAAGCTGATTTCCCAAAAGATGTTGTTGATTGTGATGAGAAGATATGTTGTAACATCTTGATTGCTGATATTTGGAAGATGTTTGAGATTGTGCGTGTGGAGGATTCTGGTCCTGTTTTTAGTAGAGCTGACTACTAATTTTGAAGACTTCACCAATTTCAACAACTACTGATGGATGTTAGGATGAAGGAATTGTGATCTCTTGAAGAGACTGGATCTCAGTAAAGCTTATAAGTAAACTGAGAATTTGTGGAGTTTGTGACACAGTGTTGAGTTTGGATTATTTTGCTGATAATAAATCCAGTAGTGGAGCATATGTAATACCCTGGTGTCAAGAGTGTCAAGAGTATCCTTGGTGAATGATGTCTTTGTTCTGGATCTGAAGCTTAGTGTTTACATTATATCTAAGGAGCATCTACATAGTCATACGGGAAGATGATGCAGTAGAAGGTTTGCCTTGGATGGTGAAGATGAATAGTATGATAGGGAATGACTGCCTTTGGAGAAAGGGACAATGGTACCAAAATGCATGTGCTCAGCAAGTGTGCTCAAATGTTCATCTTCATCTAGAGCATTAGTTAACCATGACTGGGGGAGTACTTGTCTATGGATTTTGCTGCAAAGGTACGTATATTGTGAAGATTGCATGCTGATCAAGATTGTGAAGATTGGTTGAATCTTATGAAGATATAATGTCAGATAACATGTTATGACATTAGGCTGTTGGATGACATATTGGTGTGGACTTGAATGGTTCTAGTCATATGAAGCAAATTGTTTGAATCTTGTGCGCACATGCTTCTGAGGAGATGTCTTAAGACAAGATTGAATCATGGCCTTGAATAGATTATACACTTGTCTTGGTGTGTGTTATTCTAAGTGTGAGGAGTTGACTTAGAGTTCAGTGGAAGGCATTGTGTGTGTGCTTCAGATCTTGTGGATGATTGTGTGAAGCCTTCATAACTGGATGGATGAAGAATATGTCTGGATTTTCAAAATGTGGATATTGCTGACAGAAGAAGTATGGTTTTGTACAGGGTGTCATAGGAGATTTAACTTGTTGAGGTTTGTCCAATTGTGGCTAAAAAGGGGGAGAAATAGCCAAGTGAGCCAAGAGTATCAAAGAGTACAAATGTTAAATGCTGCTAAAGTGATGTGATGCAGAAGTGCAGATGTTGAGGGGGAGTGTGCATGTTGAACAGCTGGTATGCTGGTTCATGTTTGAGGGGGAGCACCGGTGTTGATTGTTGAAGATGGTGCTGCAGCAGAGTTTTGTGTGAAGTGAAGTCTTTATTGAAGATGCTGCTGCTTGAAGTTGCAAAAATATTCAAGTTTATTCCGCTGCTGAAGTCTCTGAAGGTGCAGAGATTATTTTAGCCAAAATTAGCCAAATGGGGAGATTGTTAGTTTCTTGGATTGGCTGGAATTTTGGTAAAACAAAGGTTGATCAATGTTTGATGTCAAGGTGGTGATGTCACAACATTGAGTCTTAACACTGGGATGTTTTAAGAGTTAAGTTGGATGTCTGATGTCACAAGCGATGTTGTGACATTAGGTCTGCATAATTAATAACATCAGGTTTTGTGATGTTGTTAGGGTTTGCGTCTTAGCTGGAATTATGGAGAGCAGGTAGTCTCATTGGATGCGAATATCTTGGGATAGATATTCTTCCCTGCATAGGAGATCTGGTGCAGATTTGTAGGAGATTTAAAAGGTTGAAGATTTGAAAAGATTTTAGGAGAAAATCTGTTTTGAAGATTCAGTTTTAAATAACAAATCAGGTCAGATATTGTAGCAGGTCCAAGTCCAATTAAAAGAGCTATATAAAGCGCACCAGTACTGAAGGAAAAGGAACGAAGAAAGAGAGCTAAAGACTGAGTGTCGTTTGTGTCTTTGTGTATGTTTTGTAAACCATTCGAGTGTGAATTGGTTTTGTTGTTTTGAATTATTCTTGATCAAAGCTGTGAAGCAGAATTAAGGTGTGTATTTCAAAGTGTGTGATCTTTGAAGTGATTTAGGGATTGAGTAGTGTTCTCATACCTAAGTGGGTTCTTAGGTAGAAAGTCACTAGTAGGAATTAAGATTAGGAGATTGTCAACTGGGTTGTTGAGTCTGTAATTTAATTCTACAAGTAGTGAATTTCATCCCTGGCTTGGTAGCCCCCAGATTAGGTTGTTTGAACTGAACTGGGTTAACAATTTGGTGTGTTCTTCTGTTGTTTAATTTGTCGATTGTGCAGAGTGTGTTGTTGAAGAAAGAGAGCTAAAGACTGAGTGTTGTTTGTGTCTTCGTGTATGTTTTGTAAACCATTCGAGTGTGAATTGGTTTTGTTGTTTTGAATTGTTCTTGATCAAAGCTGTGAAGCAGAATCAAGGTGTGTATTTCAAAGTGTGTGATCTTTGAAGTGATTTAGGGATTGAGTAGTGTTCTCATACCTAAGTGGTTTCTTAGGTAGAAAGTCACTAGTAGGAATTAAGATTAGGAGATTGTCAACTGGGTTGTTGAGTCTGTAATTTAATTCTACAAGTAGTGAATTTCATCCCTGGCTTGGTAGCCCCCAGATTAGGTTAGTTAGACTGAACTGGGTTAACAATTTGGTGTGTTCTTCTGTTGTTTAATTTGTCCATTGTGCAGAGTGTGTTGTTGTAACATCGTGTGTGACATCACACATATCTGGTACCAGAATTTCAATTGGAATCAGAGCAGGCATCCTGTCTATCTCTGGGTGAGATCTAGGGAAGTTAATTTCTGGTGTAAAGATTGACAAAGAAGTTGGAGGATTTGTCAATAGACCCCCTATTTTGGATGGCTCGAATTATGATTATTGGAAGCCAATGATGATCACCTTTTTGAAATCCTTGGACAATAGGGCTTGGAAGGCTATCATTAAAGAATGGAAAGCACCTGTTGTGGTTGAAAAAGATGATGCTGGGAAAGATAAAGAGGGCACCTCAAAGCCGAAGCCTGAAGGAGAATAGACCAAGGAAGAAGATGAGCTTGCCCTTGGAAATTCCAAAGCTTTAAATGCAATTTTCAATGGAGTGGATAAGAACATATTCAGATTGATCAATACCTGTGAAGTTGCTAAGGAAGCTTGGGATATTTTGAAGGCTACACATGAAGGAACATCTAGAGTTAAGATGTCAAGACTTCAGCTTCTAACATCGAAGTTTGAAAGTCTGAAGATGAAGGAAGATGAGACTATCCATGACTTCCACATGAGTATTCTTGAGCTGTCCAATGCATCCAGTGCTCTTGGAGAAAAGATGTCAGAAGAAAAGCTTGTAAGGAAAACCCTTAGGTCCCTTCCTAAGAGGTACAAGATGAAGGTGACTGCAATTAAAGAAGCTCAAGACATCAACAAGATGAGGGTTGATGAGCTCATTGGATCTCTTCAAACTTTTGAGCTTGGTTTGAATGAGGAAGAACCAGAAAAGAAGCCCAAGAGTATAGCTTTGGTCTCCACTCCTGCAGAAGCTAAGAAAGTCAAAGATGATGATTCTCAGGAAGATTTGTCTCAAGCCATTGCTATGTTGGGAAGGCAGTTCAACAAAGTGTTCAAGATGAGGAACAATAACTACAAGCCTAATGTCAAGAACATCCCTTCTGACATCAGCAAGTCAAAAGAGAAAGATGAAGAGAAGACTGCCCAAGATAAAGGTGTTCAGTGCTTTTAATGTGAAGGGTATGGACATGTCAAGAAAGAATGTCCCACATTCTTGAAGAAGCAGAAGAAGGGCATGACAATTTCCTGGTCTGAATCTGATAGTGAAAGTGAAGGTGAGTCTGCAAAGCATGTTAGAGCCTTAACAGGAACTGTTGTTTCTGATGATGATAGTAATGGAGAAATAACTTATGAGGAGTTAGCATCTACTTATCAAGAGCTGTGTTTAAAAAGTGCTGAGATTTGTCAAGAAATTAAGTGTCACAAGCAACAGACTGCTCAGCTTGAGAATGTAAAAGCTGATCTGGAAAATGAAGTTGTGCTAGTTAAATCTCAACTTGATCAGATGACAAAATCTGTTAGGATGATGAACAGTGGTACAGACACTCTTGATAAGATTCTTCAGTCAGAGAAAGTTGCTGGAGATAAATCAGGTATAGGATATGTGGTTGAGGAAAAGAGTTCTACAGAAGCAAGCACTTCTGGAACAAAGAAGGAGGTGTCCTAACCAATGTCTCAGCATCAAACAAAGAGACATGATTCTACACCTAAGAAGGTTACTCACCCACAGCCTCAAAATGTTGAGAAGAAGAATGCTCATCATCAGAAGAAGGTGCAGTCTCAGGGAGCTAGTCAGTATATGCCACCTCAATATCACAAGAGCATGAAGGCTGCTAGGTTCAATCAGAACTTGTTTAATCAACATCAGGGGAACATGTATGAATATGGATATGGATACAAAAATGTTGTACCTCATTACTATGGAAGAAGGAAGCCTCATCACCATAGGAGACAGTTCAAAAGACAGTATCTTTACCATAGAAGGCAGTCAAACTATGGTAGTAGAAGACAACAACCTTACCATAGAAGAAGAAATTAACACTATAGATGGCAGCACCAGCAACATCATCATCATAATGGTAGACGATATAACCAATTCAGAGATGACAGAGTTAGATGCTTCTATTGTGGGAGGTTTGGACATATGCAGTACTCTTGTTTTAAACTGCATGGTTATCCACAATCTGCTCGTCAAAGAAAACTAAAGGAGGTCAGGCCCAAAGTTGTTAAACAATGGGTTCCTAAAGCTCAGGTCACATGTCTATTGGCTCACACATCAGATGGACATTTTGCAATGGATACATGGTACTTTGACAGTGGATGTTCAAAGCACATGACTGGATCCAAGAAGCATTTGGTAGAGTTCAATCCTTGCCATGCAAATGATGTTATTTTTGGCAATGGTGAAAAAGGAGAAGTAGAAGGAGTTGGAAGAGTGAAGAATCATGATGGTCTTACTCTTGATAATGTGCTCCTTGTTCAAGGGTTGAGTGCTAATTTAATTAGCATAAGTCAACTTTGTGATGAAAGTTACAAGGTAAGCTACACCAAAGATGAATGTGTGGTAGCTGATGAGCAGAATGAGGTAGTGATGAAGGGAGTAAGATCCAAAGATAATTGCTATCAGTGGATACCTCAAGTGGACATCTTATCTAGTGATGTTAAGGTTGATGTTGTAACATCAGATGGTGACATCAAGTGTGAAAGTATGGTGAAAAGTCAATCTGGGTTAATGACTTATGGTGCTGTTACTCCTAAGTTGGATGATGTGTTAAAAGCCAACTTGAGTAGTCAGTTATGTGAGCAAGATGAAGGAGTCAACAATGCTGATGGAAGGATCAAAAGTTGTGACCTTAAGAAGTGTTGGGAGCTGAATACTTGCGAGGCCAAGAAAGATAACAACCTGATTAATGACTCCTATAGTTCAGAAGAAAAATTTCACAGGTTGACAATCCTTAGGTTGGAAGATGCAGATGTTAGAGCTGATGTTAAAACATCTCAAGTCAAGAAAGGTACTTCAAGCCTTAAAATAAGGAAGAATGATGATGAACTAATTGCAAAAGTGGTTCCTGGGGTTGCTAAACGACTGAAATCAAGGAAGCGGAAAGCTATTGAGTCACCTCCAAAGATGAGAACTGATAAGCAGAAGATCTATGTGGATGGTACTACAAAATCCAGGAGTAAAGTGTTCATCTCTTCCAGAAATAGGAAGATCAGAGATAAGTCTGATGATAATGTCCAGGATATCTCTCAAATGAAGGAAGCCGTTGTTGTTAGACCTTCTGAGAAAATTCAAAAGGCCATACTGGATAACATTCCTGTGCTTTTCATAAAATGGTGGAAGTATGTTCTAGAAAATGAATTTGGTATAGATACTCTGGATATGGTTGAGTTTGCTAGGATATGGTTCAGAGAGGGTGTGGGAACTTATGGTATTCAGGTGTGTATGAATAAGTTGCTCTGACTGTGTTTTATTGGGAGCTTCTTGAAGGACTTCTTTGTGCAATGAGTCCTTTGAATGGTAATGAGAAGCTGATTTCCCAAAAGATGTTGTTGATTGTGATGAGAAGATATGTTGTAACATCTTGATTGCTGATATTTGGAAGATGTTTGAGATTGTGCGTGTGGAGGATTCTGGTCCTGTTTTTAGTAGAGCTGACTACTAATTTTGAAGACTTCACCAGTTTCAACAACTACTGGTGGATGTTAGGATGGAGGAATTGTGATCTCTTGAAGAGACTGGATCTCAGTAAAGCTTATAAGTAAACTGAGAATTTGTGGAGTTTGTGACACAGTGTTGAGTTTGGATTATTTTGCTGATAGTAAATCCAGTAGTGGAGCATATGTAATACCCTGGTGTCAAGAGTGTCAAGAGTATCCTTGGTGAATGATGTCTTTGTTCTGGATCTGAAGCTTAGTGTTTACATTATATCTAAGGAGCATCTACATAGTCATACGGGAAGATGATGCAGTAGAAGGTTTGCCTTGGATGGTGAAGATGAATAGTATGATAGGGAATGACTGCCTTTGGAGAAAGGGACAATGGTACCAAAATGCATGTGCTCAGCAAGTGTGCTCAAATGTTCATCTTCATCTAGAGCATTAGTTAACCATGACTGGGGGAGTACTTGTCTATGGATTTTGCTGCAAAGGTACGTATATTGTGAAGATTGCATGCAGATCAAGATTGTGAAGATTGGTTGAATCTTATGAGGATATAATGTCAGATAACATGTTATGACATTAGGCTGTTGGATGACATATTGGTGTGGACTTGAATGGTTCTAGTCATATGAAGCAAATTGTTTGAATCTTGTGCGCACATGCTTCTGAGGAGATGTCTTAAGACAAGATTGAATCATGGCCTTGAATAGATTATGCACTTGTCTTAGTGTGTGTTATTCTAAGTGTGAGGAGTTGACTTAGAGTTCAGTGGAAGGCATTGTGTGTGTGCTTCAGATCTTGTGGATGATTGTGTGAAGCCTTCATAACTGGATGGATGAAGAATATGTCTGGATTTTCAAAATGTGGATATTGCTGACAGAAGAAGTATGGTTTTGTACAGGGTGTCATAGGAGATTTAACTTGTTGAGGTTTGTCCAATTGTGGCTAAAAAGGGGGAGAAATAGCCAAGTGAGCCAAGAGTATCAAAGAGTACAAATGTTAAATGCTGCTAAAGTGATGTGATGCAGAAGTGCAGATGTTGAGGGGGAGTGTGCATGTTGAACAGCTGGTATGCTGGTTCATGTTTGAGGGGGAGCACCGGTGTTGATTGTTGAAGATGGTGCTGCAGCAGAGTTTTGTGTGAAGTGAAGTCTTTATTGAAGATGCTGCTGCTTGAAGTTGCAAAAATATTCAAGTTTATTCCGCTGCTGAAGTCTCTGAAGGTGCAGAGATTATTTTAGCCAAAATTAGCCAAAGGGGGAGATTGTTAGTTTCTTGGATTGGCTGGAATTTTGGTAAAACAAGGGTTGATCAATGTTTGATGTCAAGGTGGTGATGTCACAACATTGAGTCTTAACACTGGGATGTGTTAAGAGTTAAGTTGGATGTCTGATGTCACAAGCGATGTTGTGACATTAGGTCTGCATAATTAATAACATCAGGTTTTGTGATGTTGTTAGGGTTTGCGTCTTAGCTGGAATTGTGGAGAGCAGGTAGTCTCATTGGATGCGAATATCTTGGGATAGATATTCTTCGCTGCATAGGAGATCTGGTGCAGATTTGTAGGAGATTTAAAAGGTTGAAGATTTGAAAAGATTTTAGGAGAAAATCTGTTTTGAAGATTCAGTTTTAAATAACAAATCAGGTCAGATATTGTAGCAGGTCCAAGTCCAATTAAAAGAGCTATATAAAGCGCACCAGTACTGAAGGAAAAGGAACGAAGAAAGAGAGCTAAAGACTGAGTGTCGTTTGTGTCTTTGTGTATGTTTTGTAAACCATTCGAGTGTGAATTGGTTTTGTTGTTTTGAATTATTCTTGATCAAAGCTGTGAAGCAGAATTAAGGTGTGTATATCATAGTGTGTGATCTTTGAAGTGATTTAGGGATTGAGTAGTGTTCTCATACCTAAGTGGGTTCTTAGGTAGAAAGTCACTAGTAGGAATTAAGATTAGGAGATTGTCAACTGGGTTGTTGAGTCTGTAATTTAATTCTACAAGTAGTGAATTTCATCCCTGGCTTGGTAGCCCCCAGATTAGGTTGTTTGAACTGAACTGGGTTAACAATTTGGTGTGTTCTTCTGTTGTTTAATTTGTCGATTGTGCAGAGTGTGTTGTTGAAGAAAGAGAGCTAAAGACTGAGTGTTGTTTGTGTCTTCGTGTATGTTTTGTAAACCATTCGAGTGTGAATTGGTTTTGTTGTTTTGAATTGTTCTTGATCAAAGCTGTGAAGCAGAATCAAGGTGTGTATTTCAAAGTGTGTGATCTTTGAAGTGATTTAGGGATTGAGTAGTGTTCTCATACCTAAGTGGTTTCTTAGGTAGAAAGTCACTAGTAGGAATTAAGATTAGGAGATTGTCAACTGGGTTGTTGAGTCTGTAATTTAATTCTACAAGTAGTGAATTTCATCCCTGGCTTGGTAGCCCCCAGATTAGGTTGTTTGAACTGAACTGGGTTAACAATTTGGTGTGTTCTTCTGTTGTTTAATTTGTCCATTGTGCAGAGTGTGTTGTTGTAACATCGTGTGTGACATCACACATATCTGGTACCAGAATTTCAACGCGTACAGTCCTCCCATTACGCGTACGGCCCTCCCATTACGCGTAATTCCCGGTCTGTCATACGCATCCTCTACGCGTATGGACAAATGGCCGTGCTAGAACTACTCCTACACGCGTATCATACGCGTATTGCTGCGTAATGGCCATGCCATACGCGTAACAGCCTCCTCGTTACGCGTATGGGCAGAAGCTGTGCAATTTCTAGCTTTTTCCACACCAGCCCGAATTCTGCTATGGGGATCTCACTCCTACACTCCATATCAGTCCTAAAATTGTTTCTACATCAATTTTATGACCTATAATTTCCTCTTACTTCTTTCACCTATCATTACTAGTCAAAATTATAGATCTTAGGTCTAATCTCGTTCTCTCAACCTGCAACAAAAATCAGATCTGCAACATTCATATTCATACAGTAACAGCAACATCAATATATCAAACAATCAGAACCACAATGATTCGATTTATACATTTTTCATCACAGATCTACCAAGGCACCAATAAATCATAAAACAACATGTATTCATACGAATTCCTACGGGGTTAAGGACTCCCCACTACCCTCTCATGATTATATCACCAATATTAAACCCATTCTCCCCCCTTACCTCGAATTCGTTCAGAAAAATCCTGCGAAAATGCTCAAGATGGGTGCCCTAGCTCTTCCTTATTCTTCCTTCTCTAACCCTTTCTTTTTCCAAAATCTGATTATGATTAACCCCTTCACTAATTTTCACTAATTCCAGTTTAATGACTAAATTACCCCTTGCTCATTCCCATTAACCCATTTAATTAAATCAGATTTTTAATTTAATAGAAATAATAATATTACCCACATAGTAATTATAATAATATTAGTAATAATAATAATAATAATAATAATAATAATAATAATAATACTATTACTACTCATACCCCAAAACTATTCTCGGCACCTCTAATCTACCCGTCCCACTAAGGACTCCACGCCTACGCGCTCAACCACACACACCCTTAACAAGGACAAACAACGGAAAAATAACACGACGATCAAATAATTTAAGTTTGGGTGTTACAGATCACGTTTTCCATGATAGGAATTTGTTCACTACACTTAATCCTATCAAACCCATTATAGCGAGGCTTCCCAATGGAGCCTCCATTATCACTAATTTTTCAGGATCTATACATTTCAATGACCCTTTTTACCTACAAGATGTTTTGTATATTCCCTCCTTTTACACAAATCTAATATCTGTTTCTAAGCTAGCTACTTCATTAAATTGTGCCTTTATTTTTACTGCCACTCACTGTCTCATACAGGGGCTCCCTACTCTGATGAAGATTGGTGCAGCTAGGTTACACCAAGGCCTCTACACCTTGATTTACCCGTATCTTTCCATTCCTATTCCCCCCCACTATTAATTATTGTAAACTTTGGCACAATAGACTAGGCCACCCATCTTATGATACTCTAGTTCAAATCAATAAACATTTTCCTTTACACAATTTACATGCCAATTAGATTCCCTGTGATACTTGTTTCAAAGCAAAACAAAAACGTTTGCCTTTTCACAATAGCATAACAAATACTTCAAAATGTTTTGACATTATTCACATGGATATTTGGGGCCCTATTTCATGCCCTTCAATCCATGGCCATAAATTTTTCCTAACTGTGGTGGATGATTATAGTAGGTATTGCTAGATTTTTTTAATGAAATCAAAATCTGAAACTTCCTTATTAGTCAAATCTTTTGTTAAACTGATTGCTACTTAATTTAAGACTACAATTAAAACAATTAGATCTGACAACGGACCTAAATTTCTCTTAAGAGATTTTTATTCTACCCAAGGCATTATTCACCAAACTTCATATGTCTACACCCCACAACAGAATGGCATAGTTGAACGAAAACATCAACATCTTTTAAATGTCACCCGCGCCCTTCTGTTTCTCTCCAACCTTCCCAAAATTTTCTGGTTATATGCCCTGTCCTATGTTGTCCATATCATAAATAGGTTACCCTCTAGACTTTTATCTCACAAATGCCCTTTCACTATGTTATATGATCATATCCCTGATTATTCTCAAATCAAGACCTTTGGTTGCCTTGTCTACGGCTGCAGCAACACTGCCCAACGCACAAAACTTCATATTAGATCACACAAATGCCTATTCTTAGGCCTCAAGTGTAACACCCCCAATCTATACCCCCAAAATAATAAAAGCGGTAACGAATTCAAAATTTCATTAGAGTATATTTAAAACATTCACGGCATAGACTGAGGGGTCACATCAATTGAAACAAACACACAATAAACCTGCTCATATAGATATGCAACAAGTCAGGTAGCACATAACAAAGGAACTTAGTTCCTAACACCCACAATTCAGATACAGAATAAAAGCGAAAAATCTGTAGCTAAATCTCATATATATACATCATAAAAAGTTTGTCTGTCATACATCAATTCATACATGTGCAATCCAAAAGATACATAATAATCACACTCGATCTCACCCGACTAACCGGTGCTACATATCAGAGCCGACCGACAAAAGAATGAAGACCTAAGCTTCACAAAAGACCTCCAGCATCTAATTTGCAATGCCTCATAGAGCATTAAAACAACAGAAGGGTGAGAAACACAATTATAATATAATTGCATACAATTATATATAACACAAAAACACACATATAAAATATTCTCACCACAGATTATACCAGAATTCAGACACCAAACAACACAACGTATATTTCATATATCCATCACCAGGGTATATCAACCATGCACATTACACATATCACCGACATATATACATATATAAACTCATCAATATCATCCATAATTCCACACACAATCAATCCATTCATGAGTTTCTCCACACATAATGCATCCATTCACAATTCTCACACATAATCAATCCATTCATGATTTATGCAGATGCACAGAGACCGACACAACAACTCTATGCAATGCATATGCGGTACAATCCATCCATCATCTCAACACTAGTTCACTCAGGAACTATTGGAATCATCGCTTGTTTCTTAGGATTACTCATGTAACACCCCGTCGGGCAAACGATGTTCCCCGTCGCTTTAGGTCCTCTTATTTTTTTAAGGCACACGACGTTTATGGATCGCTTTAGGTCCTCTTTGTATAAGGCACACGATCCGATCGCTTTAGGTCCTCTTTGTATAAGGCACACGATCGTCTATAATCATCGCTTTAGGTCCTCTTATATTTTTAAGGCACACGATGTTATAGCGGATTCCCTCTGGAATCGATTCGTCGCTCACACCCACTAGGGCACACGACATCACAAGAATGCATATCATGATGCTTGGCATACAATGACTCATGACATTCAAATGCACACATATATGCAATCATCTCACTCAACAATAATCATGCTTTGCACTCAAGTCGAAAACAATGCAGTTAGTTGCCATAAGTCCACAAACCCTGGTCACCACATTTAAACACATGCATTCACCTCATATAATCAGCACACAAGTCATAGAATACCCATATCAACAGCACATTGCATGATACACATCAATTACACATAATTACAACGGTAAAAGTCGACAAAACAACACTATTTCAACTTCCCAACATAATTAAATCGGCCACAAATCTCAAAACCATTTTTATAAGAAAAAACATCTCATTAGCTTCCCAATGGTACAAAGAACGTCCCGATCCGAGCTACGGATCAAAAGTTATAGATTTTCGAACAAAAATTTAATTTGGAAGTCCCAGACCGCTAAGCGGACTCCTCTACGCGCTGAGCGCGCTCTGCGCTGCCTGGTGAGGTTGCAATTTTTCAAAACCGCGCTGAGCGGGCACCTGCGCGCTGAGCGGGCTCCGCGATTTTCAGAAAATCCCTCTTCGAAAAACCAACCCAAAAATCCTATTTTTCATCCCAAATCAATTCCAACAGCAAAACAAATATCAACAATTGTTCATACACACAATGTGATCATACTATACAATTTATATCGATTTCCGACCGTGAAAACATCGATTTCTACTCGTTTATCTCATTTCGACCTATATTTGAAAAACCAATAGAACTTCCACACAAACATACATAATCATACACAAACATAGTATAATCGAGATTCACACCCTTACCCGATTAAATCGCGTTTGAAAAGTCGGTTGAATCGGTTCCTAAATCCACAAGTTTTCCTCTCTTTTCTTCTTTTTCTTCTCTTTCCTTCTTTCTATTTTTCTTCTCTTCTTTTTCTTTCCTTACTACTTTTCTCTCTTTTTCTTTCTATTATATGAAAATTATAACATCTACCTAAACAAAAGACCAAAATACCCCTACACTCAAATATCTCGCAAACGTTCCCAAAACGCGATAAAACATATTCACGACGAAAAATAGTATATTAACACATAAAAGTCAAAAATAAAATAATATAATAATAAAATAATCCAAACGACTCAATTAAATAAAACGGACTAAAACTGGGGCGTTACAACTCTCCCCCACTTAGAAATTTTCGTCCTCGAAAATATTACCTGAGACGAACAACTCCGGATACGACTCCCGCATCCGACTCTCCAACTCCCAAGTCAAATTGCCCTCAGTAGCGCCTCCCCACGCCACTTTCACAAGCGCAATATCCTTGCCCCTTAACCGCTTCAACTCGCGATCCAAAATCCTCACTGGTAACGCCTCAACCGTAAGGTTCTCCCTTACCTCAACCTCATCCATCGAAATCACATGCGACGGATCCGGAATATACTTCTGAAGCTGTGAAACATGGAACACATCGTGCAAATTCGATAGACTCGGCGGCAACGCCACCCTATAAGCCACAACACCCACTCTCACGGATATCTGGTAAGGACCAATAAACCAAGAAGTAAGCTACTTCGACTTTAATGCACGACCAACTCCCGTCACCGGCGTAACTCTAAAAAATACATGATCGCCATCTTGAAACTCAAGATCTTTCCTCCTTCGATCATGATAACTCTTTTGCCTACTCTGAGAAGCCTTCATTTTCTCACGAATAAGTTTCACCTTTTTTGTAGTCTATTGAATCAATTCCGGTCCAACCACCGAACTCTCACCAGATTCGTGCCAACTCAACGGTGTTCGACATCTTCGTCCATATAACGCTTCAAACGGTGCCATTCCAATACTCGAATGGAAAATGTTGTTATACGTGAATTCCACCAACGCAAGATAACTATCCCATGCACCACCTTGTTCAAGAACACAAGCCCGCAATAAATCTTCCAACGACTGAATCGTTCTCTCGGTCTGTCCATCCGTCTGAGGATGATAAGCCGAACTCAACCTCAACTTAGATCCTAAAGCCTTTTACAAACTGTCCCAAAATCTGGAAGTAAACCTTGGATCTCGATCTGAAACAATACTCAACGGAACACCATGTAACTTCATAATCACACTGATATAAATCTCAGCCAACCTCTCTAAAGAAAAACTGATGTCAATCGGAATGAAATGCGCCGATTTAGTAAGCCTATCCACAACCACCCAAATCGCATTATGTCCCCGCTGAGTGTTCGGCAACCCTGTCACAAAGTCCATAGAAATGCTATCCCATTTCCACTCAGGAATGTCCAACGGTTGCAACAATCCACTAGGCTTCAGATGTTCTACCTTCGACTTCTGACACGTCAAACATGAATACACAAACCGAGCCACATCTCTCTAACCCGGACCACCAAAAGATCTTCTTTAAATCTTGATACATCTTATTAGCTCTCGGATGTATACTCAAATTACTCTGGTGTCCTTCCTCCAAAATCATCCTTTTCAACTCTGCATCATCAGGAATACAAATTCTACCACGGAATCTCAAAACACCATTATCATCCACTCTAAAATCACTACTCGCATCTTTTTCTCCAACCAACATCAAATCCACAAATTTCACATCCAATTTCTGTTTCTCGCTAACGGTCTACAGAAAATCATTAGTAACCTTCAACATACCAAGCCTTACACTGCCAGACGTCAATTCGCACACCAAACTCAAATCCCTAAACGCTTCCAAAAGTTCCCACTCCTTAACCATCAAAGCAAACATATTCAATGATTTTCGGCTCAACGCATCGGCTTCCACATTAGCTTTACCAGGATGGTAATTCAAGCTAAAATCGCAGTCCTTCAAAAATTCCAACCATCTACGTTGCCTCATATTCAACTCTTTCTAATCAAACAAGTATTTCAAACTCTTATGATCACTAAAGACTTCAAATCTTGCACCGTAGAGATAATGCCTCCAAATCTTCAACACAAAAACCACAGCCGCTAACTCAAGATCATGAGTAGGATAATTTTTCTCATGCACCCTCAATTGCCTCGAAGCATAAGCCACAACCTTACCTTCTTGCATAAATACTCCACCTAGCCCAATCAAAGACGCATCATAATACACCACAAACGGTTCAGTAGGATTCGGAAAAATCAAAATCGGAGCTGTCGTCAATCTTCTCTTCAACTCACTAAAACTTTCCTCACACCGAATATCCCAAATGAACGCTTGACCTTTACAAGTCAGCTGGGTCAATGGAAGTGCTAGCTTAGAAAAACCTTCAATGAATCTCCGATAGTAACCAGCTAAACCCAAAAAGCTTCTAATTTCAATAACAGATCTCGGAGCCTCCCATTGTAGAACTGCTTCTACTTTAGATGGATCCACAGCGATACCGTTACCTGAAATCACATGACCAAGAAAACTCACTTCCGACAACCAGAATTCACACTTTGACAACTTGGCAAAAAGTTTACTTTCCTTCAAAACCTGCAACACAACATGCAAATGCTCCGCATGTTCCTCCCGAGACTTAGAATAAATCAAGATATCATCAATAAACACAACAACAAAACGATCCAAATGCTCGTGGAAAATACGATTCATGTACTCCATAAACACACCCGGCGCATTAGAAACCCCGAACGGCGTCACAAAATATTCATAATGACCGTAACGTGTCCTAAAAGCCGTCTTCTGAATATCTTCCTCTTTCACCCTTATCTGATGATAACCCGACCTCAAATCAATCTTACTAAACACACACGCGCCAACCAACTGGTCCATCAAATCATCAATTCTTGGAAGAGGATACTTATTCTTAATCGTCACCTTATTCAGCTGGCGATAATTAATACACAATCACATACTCCCAACTTTCTTTTTCACCAATAAAACTGGAGCACCCCAAGGCGACACACTTGGCCTCAAAAACCTCTTTTCCAACAATTCTTTCAATTGCTTCTTTAACTCAACCAACTAGATGCCGACATTCGATATGGTGCCATCGACACAGGTCTAGTACTAGGAACTAGATCTATAGAAAACTCCACCTCTCTCTCTGGCGGCAAGTCCAAAATATCCTCTGGAAACACCTCTGGAAAATCACACACAAATGGAAACACATCAAGTACAACTTGACTCTCCACAGTCAACGATGCAAACAACCCAAACAACTGAGCTTCTTCCGCCAAAAGTTTCTTCAACTCTTTGGTAGATAAGAAACTCGACTCTTCGTCTTCTTCAAGAGAAGGAAATCTCACCAACTTATGATAATAATCAATATGAACCCGATTAAACTGTAACCAATTCATTCCCAAAACCACATCTAAACCCTCCAACGGCAAACACACCAAATCCATCTCAAAATCTTTACCATAAATGGTCAAAGGACAACTTAAACAAACCAAAGAAGTAGTTACTGACCTCATTGCTGGAGTATCAATAACCATCTCACCACCCATCGAAGACAACAAAATATTTAAACGCTTCGCGCACTCAGACGAAATAAACGAATGAGTCGCTCCAGTATCAATAATAGCAACTAAAGGCGTACTATTAATAAAATAAGTACCTCTGATCAGACGGTCTGCACTTGTAGTCTGGGTTCCCACCAAGGCAAAAAATTTCCCACCAGCTGGAGCCTGCTTTGGTTTCGGACACTTTGTACTAACATGTCCAGCTTCCCCATAGTTGAAACACTTCACCACATTCCTTTTACAATCAGCTGCAATATGTCCTAAACCTCCACAATTGGAACACTTTCTCATATCTTTCCTACATTCGAACTGACGATGTCCTAGGTCACCACACCTAAAACATCTCAGAGGATTAGACATACCTCCTCCACTTGGCCTTCTCTCAAAATTACCCCTTTGTTTACCCTTATCAGCTGGTGTTACATAAGGACCACTACGAAACGGTTGTTTCCCTTTCCTTTCGTTCACACTCTTATAGTGAGTAGAACGAGCCTTACTATCTTCCTCAAAAATCCTACAACAATCCACCAAATCAGAAAACCTTCTAATCCTTTGGTAACCGGTTGCCTGCTTTATCTCAGGAAGCAATCCATTCTCAAACTTCACACACTTAGAAAACTCCGCAGTCGCTTCCGCATAATGTGGATAAAACTGCATAGGCTCCACAAACTTAGCAGTGTAATCCACAACAGACATATTACCTTGTTTTACCTCCAAGAACTCAATCTCATTCTTTCCCCTTATGTCCTCAGGAAAATACTTCCTCATAAACTCAATGCTTAACACAGTCCAAGTGATCTCCTCGTCAGCAGCTTCTAATACATGACGTGTACTAACCCACCAATCATCAGCTTCTTCCAGTAACATGTGAGTACCCAGTCTCACATTTTGATCCTCAGCACAATCCATCACTCGGAAGATCCTTTCAATCTCCTTAAGTCAAATATGTGCACCATCAGAATCATATATTCCTTTGAAGACAGGCGATTTGTTCTTCCTGAACTCATCATTACCAGCAGCATTAGGTGCACCCTGCACAGCCTGAGCCATAGCTTGCATAGCCTCAGCCAAAGCAGCATCATTCCTACCAGCCATATTCTGTTCATTTCCAATAACAGCAACTATGGTTAAACAAATAGCTCACCCAACCACAAACACCGACAAGGACTGACACAAACTGACACAGACTGGCTCTGATACCACTTAATGTAACACCCCCAATCTATACCCCCAAAATAATAAAAGCGGTAATGAATTCAAAATTTCATCAGAGTATATTTAAAACATTCACGGCATACACCGAGGGGTCACATCAATTAAAACAAACACACAATAAACCTGCTCATATAGATATGCAACAAGTCAGGTAGCACATAACAAAGGAACTTAGTTCCTAACACCCGCAATTCAGATACAGAATAAAAGCGGAAAATATGTAGCTGAATCTCATATATATACATCATAAAAAGTTTGTCTGTCATACATCAATTCATACATGTGCAATCCAAAAGATACATAATAATCACACTCGATCTCCCCGACTACCCGGTGCTACATATCAGAGCCGACCGACAAAAGAATGAAGACCTAAGCTTCACAAAAGACCTCCAGCATCTAATCTGCAATGCCTCATAGAGCATTAAAACAGCAGAAGGGTGAGAAATACAATCATAATATAATTGCATACAATTATATATAACACAAAAACACACATATAAAATATTCTCACCACAGATTATACCAGAATTCAGACACCAAACAACACAACGTATATTTCATATATCCATCACCAGGGTATATCAACCATGCACATTACACATATCACCAACATATATACATATATCAACTCATCAATATCGTCCACAATTCCACACACAATCAATCCATTCAAGAGTTTCTCCACACATAATGCATCCATTCACAATTCTCACACATAATCAATCCATTCATGATTTATGCAGATGCATAGAGACCGACACAACGCCTTTATACAATGCATATGCGGTACCATCCATCCATCATCTCAACACTAGTTCACTCAGGAACTATTGGAATCATCGCTTGTTACTTAGGATTACTCATGTAACACCCCGTCGGGCAAACGATGTTCCCCGTCGCTTTAGGTCCTCTTATTTTTATAAGGCACACGATGTTTATGGATCGCTTTAGGTCCTCTTTGTATAAGGCACACGATCCGATCGCTTTAGGTCCTCTTTGTATAAGGCACACGATCGTCTATAATCATCGCTTTAGGTCCTCTTATTTTTTTAAGGCACACGATGTTATAGAGGATTCCCTCTGGAATCGATTCGTCGCTCACACCCACTAGGGCACACGACATAACAAGAATGCATATCATGATGCTTGGCATACAATGACTCATGACATTCAAATGCACACATATATGCAATCATCTCACTCAACAATAATCATGCTTTGCACTCAAGCCGAAAACAATGCAGTTAGTTGCCATAAGGCCACAAACCCTCATCACCACATTTAAACACATGCATTCACCTCATATAATCAACACACAAGTCATAGAATACCCATATCAACAACACATTGCATGATACACATCAATTACACATAATTACAATGGTAAAAGTCGACAAAATGATACTATTTCAACTTCCCGACATAATTAAATCGGCCACAAATCTCAAAACCATTTTTATAAGAAAGAACATCTTATTAGCTTCCCAATGGTACAAAGAACGTCCCGATCCGAGCTATGGATCAAAAGTTATGGATTTTCGAACCAAAATTTAATTTTGAAGTCCCAGATCGCGCTAAGCGAACTCCTCTACGCGCTGAGCGCGCTCCGCGCTGCCTGGTGAGGTTGCAATTTTTCAAAACCGCGCTAAGTGGGCACCTGCTCGCTGAGCGGGCTCCGCGATTTTCAGAAAATCCCTCTTCGAAAACCCAACCCAAAAATCCTAATTTTCATCCCAAATCAATTTCAACAGTAAAACAAATATCAACGATTGTTCATACACACAGTGTGATCATACTATACAATTTTTATCGATTTCCGACCGTGAAAACATCGATTTCTACTCGTTTATCTCATTTCGACCTATATTTGAAAAACCAATAGAACTTCCACACAAACATACATAATCATACACAAACATAGTATAATCGAGTTTCACACCCTTACCCGATTAAATCGCGTTTGAAAAGTCAGTTGAATCGGTTCCTAAATCCACAAGTTTTCCTCTCTTTTCTTCTTTCTCTTCTCTTTCCTTCTTTCTCTTTTTCTTCTCTTCTTTTTCTTTCCTTACTACTTTTCTCTCTTTTTCTTTCTATTATATGAAAATTATAACATCTACCCAAACAAAAAACCAAAATACCCCTACACTCAAATATCTCGCAAACGTTCCCAAAACGCGATAAAACATATTCACGACGAAAATAGTATATTAACACATAAAAGTCAAAAATAAAATAATATAATAATAAAATAATCCAAACGACTCAATTAAATAAAATGGACTAAAACTGGGGCGTTACATCAAGCATGGCGTAAAAGGCTCAATTCTTTATAATCTACAAACTAGAAACATATTCTTGTCTAGAGACGCTATTTTTTACGAGGACATTTTTCCTTACACACCTCCTAACAATACTACCAACCCATCCTCTCAGCATATTCACCATCCTAACCAAGATGATTTTTTGGATTACCCTCCCCACATCCTAGAATCCACACAAACAGACATTCTACCTAGTACAACTCCCACCACACCACAAATCCCTACCGTCTCTTATGACCCCCTAGCCCAAATTCTGAACCTACTGCTTCCACAGAACAACAAAGTACTGTCAGAAGGTCCACCAGACCTAGTAAACAACCAACATATCTACAAGACTATCATTGTTCTCTTATTACAGGTACTCCTCTTCCTAGTTCTTCCAATACTACAGGTATGCAACCTTATTCTCTTTCTCAATATATTTCTTATGAAAATTTGTCACATTCACATAAAGCCTTTAATTTAAAAATTTCTTCCATCAAAGGGCCTTCTTCTTATGCTTCTGCTTTTACCAATCCTAACTGGTAACAAGCCATTGCTTCTGAGCTTCAATCTCTCAATAGCACCAATACTTGGGAAATTACACCTTTACCTCCCCACAAACGTGCTATAGGATGTAAATGGATTTTCAAACTAAAATATTTTCCAAATGATACTATTGAGAGATATAAAGCTCGCCTCGTCGCAAAAGGTTTTAACCAAACTGAAGGCCTTGATTATTTAGAGACTTTCAGTCCTGTAATTAAAATGACCATAATTCGCTTATTATTATCTATTGCTGCTTCTGCAAACTGGCACCTTCACCAATTAGACATTAATACAGCTTTCCTACATGGTGATCTTGATGAAGAGGTTTATATGAAACCTCCTCCTGGCCTAACTGTTGCTCCTAACATGGTGTGTAAACTAAACAAGTCTATTTATGGTCTTAAACAGGCCAGTCGCCAATGGAATCAAAAACTTACTACCACACTGACTGCTATTAGATTTTCTCAATCCAAGGCTGATTATTCCCTTTTTACAAAACATGTTGATAACTGTTTCACTGCTATTCTTGTTTATGTTGATGATTTAATACTTGCAGGCACATCCCTAATCGAAATTAATTATATTAAACACACGCTGGATACTAAGTTCAATATTAAAAACCTTGGTTGCCTGCGATACTTTCTTGGTTTTGAAATAGCTCACTCATCTGGAGGTCTCACTCTTTGCCAACGCAAGTATTGCCTCGACTCGCTGCAAGACACAGGCCTCTCGGGTGCCAAACCAACCTCCACGCCAATGGATCTCAAACAACCTCTTGACAACTCTCACGATCCCCCATTACAAGATCCTACCATATTCATAAGCATCATAGGTAGGTTATTATATTTAACTCATTCAAAGCCTGATATTGCTTTTTCTGTTTCCAGACTGAGTCAATATCTTGTTCAGCCAACACAAATTCATCTCACCGCTGCTCAACGTATTGTTCACTATCTCAAAAACGCTCTTGCACTGGGACTATTCTTCAAGCGCGATTCATCCTTCAAGCTGACAGGTTTTGCAGACTCTGATTGGGGCTCGTGTCCTACGACTCGCAGATCTACCACAGGCTTCTGCTTCTTCTTAGGCGATAATTTAGTAAGCTGGAAAACGAAGAAACAAATTGTCGTATCTCGCTCATCTTCTGAGGCAGAATACCGTGCCCTCGCCAATACGACTTGTGAGGCCCAATGGCTTCTATATCTCCTTCAAGACTTCAAGATATTTCACCCTCAACCTGTCACCCTCTATTGCGACAATCAAAGCGCTATCTACATTGCTACAAATCCAATCTTTCATGAACGCACGAAGCATATCGAGATGGACTGCCACATTGTTCGTGATAAAATTCAATCTAAAACCATACACCTTATGCCGATAAACACTGCCAACCAAGTTGCAGACATGTTCACTAAAGCCCTTCACCTAGGACCTTTTGCAGATTGTGTCTCCAAACTTGGACTGTTAAATCTCCACTCCAGTTTGAGGGGGCCTGTTAAGATATACCAACCCACTTAAATGTTGTTTACCTTTTGTTTTATATCCTTTTCAGTTTTTCTTTCCTTTTTTTGACTGTTACTCCCTTTTACCTATATATATGGCTTCTGTTCATTTTGTAAACATAAGTGGAATTAATAATAGTTTCTTCTTTTCATTGGTTATTATGATATTGCCATTCTATCTGAATATGACCATTGTTTTTGCGCCACTTGTCAACATTGCTGCTTTTGACTTTTATTTTGGATGAGATGATGGTTCTATTTTGCAATATGTATGTGTGTATGACATGGTATATATGATGCTTGAGGGTCCATTTTGTTGCCTTTTCATGTATGATAAATGTATGTTAAATATTGTTGAATCTTTATTTTTATGTTATGTGGTTTTGATGCTTATGACATATTTATGAGATTGCAAGGTGATGGTATTTCATGGGAAAGAACACATGGAAATGGCGATGACATGATGGAAAGGAAGCAGCACGATGAGGCTTCCAAGAAGGACCAATTTTATTTGCACTTTTAATTGCTTTTTTTTATCAAAATAACATGTATTATGAATATGAACACACATTGATGTACCTTTAAAATCGTTTTTCAAGACCAAGATGTACTACTTTATTTTAAGACTAAAGTGTACTAAGTACCATTAATGCATAGTATATTATTTAAAAAAAAATTGTTTACCATATGCTTAAATACTTTACACAAAAGTGTGGATTTAATATATTAAAAATGCACGGACTAAAATAAGAAAAATGCTCCTAAAAAAATGTACTAAAAATAACTAATATAACTAAATGATTTATGGTAACATGCTCTATTATTTTTTTAAAATATTTCCTTATTCTCTCTAGCATCAAAATCACTTAAAATGTATTAATATCATTAAAAGAGAAAATGAGGGAAAAGAATTACAAGGATAAAAAATGCAATGATCATTTAAATGATTAAAGTTAAAAGTCAACTCATGATTTTGACCTTAAGTATAAAAGGTGTATGTAATAGTTAAAACCACAAGTCAAACCTTTGACTTTCATTTTTATGGATCATGTGCAGATGAACTTATAATTTAAAAAAAAAAAATGAGCGTGACCAAATACAATGGTCATGATATTGTAGATAAAAATGAATTGGGTAATGCAATGAACTAATATGACAAAATTAAGGTATGCAGACGGTAAACCGGCTGAGTAAAATCACTTTTCATCAAGTCAATTGCAACTACGATCCTATACTTTTATCAGATTTTCCTACCCTTCAATTCGTAGTCTAACCAGTCTCATCAACTGAATTTTAAAACACTAATTGAGTTTCATCATTACCTTAAAATTAAAGCACTAGCCTACAAATATTCAACTAAACATTTTGTCATTAATTGAAACCTTGATAATCAGTGAATTTAAATATGTAATCATTTTTTGAGTGGGCTTTTTAACTAATATATTCTTAGTCTCCTTATCATCGACTTAGGCAGTCCATTCAATATCATTAACAAATACATCCCTTTGAGTTCTTTATGTTAGAACTCAACTCCCCACATCTCAAGAGGGATCAATCTCATGACTTGTACTTCAGCTATAATGCTTTTATTATCCTCATTTATCCTGATGTATAATAGGGAATCTTCTCCCGTCTTTAAGATAATCACCTCATTTGATATCGTCTAATTGTGATAATTCAGCCAACGCAATCAACTTTTTATAATTGGCTTCCTCTTCGAGGATCAACAAGTGTTGATTGTTATACCAACTTTTGGCATATGAGAGTTCGACCAGGTGCTTCCTCGGCTACTTGAGAAATAACATAATGTATTTTTTTTTACATATGACTTTCCTTGCCAGAAGCTTGAGAAATTTATCTTGCCTGGGTCATCAAGTTGTACATTTAGCATGAATAAAGAGAACATTTTGTTTATCTTCTCTAGCACTTTAGGTGATGAAATCCTCCCTCTCCCTAATTTTAAACGTTAGCAATGAGTTGCAGATCTTGATTCATCTTATGAACATATCAATTTTCTTTTATCTCCATTACTACATTCTTGTGAAAATGTTGGTGTGAGAATCTCTATAAAAAATCATAATAATGTAGTGTTTTACAAGCCATGTGTGATTCGTCTTATCTTAGGTGGCTTGTCTGTCTTATAACTACCAAGCTTTGAGATCATCGCAGTGAACAACCTACTGAACACAAATGTTTCATTCATTTTACTATCTCCATGTAAAGATTCATATGATATGAATTTAGGATTTCATATTTGCCCTACCATTTCCTAATTCCTACCATCCGCTACAAACCTTAAAGGTTCTAAGAAAAACACCATTACTATATTTATAGCTAAGAAAATATCAATATTGTTAAAAGTGATGTTGATAATTTAAGTGTTGTAACCAGTTAACACGGGGGTGTAACTAATTAAAGCAAAGTCAATCTCACTTATGAGTTGCAGAAAAAGACAAATTTCTGAAGTTGTAACCGGTTAACCTCAGACGTTAACCAATTACTACTGAAGTTATTTTAATTCACTTGTCAGCTATAACCAATTAACCTAATGGTTTAACCGGTTATAGGCCAGCGTTTTACTATTTTTCTATTATGTAATTGTTTGTTTTGGATCCCAATCAGTTTGTAACACTTGTATAAATGTTTGGATGCATTCTCATCCAAGGTTAATGCAAATTATCATTCTCATACTCAATTCTCTCTCTCTCTCTCTCTCTCTCTCTCTCTCTCAATTTTCCTCTTTCCCTCTCCAAATTCCAATTTTCTCCACCATTGTTCACCAATCTTGTGGTTCAAAGTTCCAACATTTTCCATTAAGAGCCTAGTTTTGATCCAGAAACACCTAGTGTGCAACATGAATTCTATTTCCAATGAAAGAATCCATGCAAACCTACCTATCCTTGATGCGAAGAATTACAAAAAATGGTGCAAGAAAATGAAAGCGTTGTTTGGCTACCAAGATGTTCTTGAAGTGATCAAGAACGGGATGAATCCTCTTGTCGCTAGTGCTACGGATGCACAACAAGTAACACATAAGGATGAAAAGAAAAAAGATTTCAAGGCACTTTATTTGATACATCAATGTGTGAATGGTGACAACTTTGAGAAAGTTGGTGATTGTGAACTGTCAAAGCAAGCGTGGGAGATCTTAGAGATGATCTGTGCAGGGGTTGACAATGTGAAGGTGGTGAAGTTACAAACTCACAAGCGTCAACTTGAATTGATTCAAATGGAATAAAAGGAGACAATCAACGATTTCACAATGATAATTACTCGGTTGGTTATTTAAGTAAAGTTATATGGAGAAACAATTACAGAGCAGTATGTTATTGCGAAAATATTGAGTTCTTTAACACTAAGATTCAACGTTGTAGTTGTGGTGATTGAGGAATCATAGGACCTTGTGACAATGAGCAAAGAGGAGCTGGAAAGCTCTCTTGAGGATCATGAGTAAAGGATGGAGGAGAGAAATTCTAATAAGGCAAAGGCGGAGAACCCTTCAACGAGAAAGACAAGAGATCGAAAGGAAAATGACCCATGAAGAGTAAAGGGAATTTTCATAATTTTGGTGGAAAAGAGTCCTAAAATTCCAAGAATTCAACTTGTCAAAGTGGTGAGAGCAGCTGCAACAAAAATGGTGGTCAAAGCAACTTTAGAGGTGAAAATAAGAGGTTTAAAAAAAGCAAAGAGTTGTGCTTTAAGTGTCGAAGGTTCGGTCATTTTGCTAGAGAGTGCAATGCGAATAAGAAGGAACCTCAAGGAGATAAAGTCAGGGTTGCAAGACAAGAGTTTGATGAAGAGAATACACTCTTGGTCATGATCACGGAAAGAGAATGCAGCAGCAGTAGTTTGCGAGACAGTAGTAGCAATAACAATTCAATGAATGCTGCAAAATTGAGTTGTAACCAGTTACATGATACGGTTAACCGATTACATGGAGAAGAAAATTCCATGATGAGTACGAAAGGAGTTCAGTTCCGCTAGGAATGGTACTTAGACTCGAGTTTTTCTACTCATATGGCGGGGTGGAAGGATTGTTGTTAAAATAAATCGTGCCATGAAGAACAAAGTGAAGTTCGTGGATGACACCACTCTAGCGGCCGATGGGATCAGTGATGTTTTGATCATGAGAAGGGATGATGGAATTTCCTTTATAAAAGATGTATTGTACATTCTAGGAATCAAATGTAACCTTTTAAGTATTGGCCAATTACTTGAGAAGAGTTACAAGAATCACATGGAAAACAAAGGACTATTGTGCACAATAGAAACAACTGGCTATATGACTTGGAGGGCCAAAGTGAGTCACCCACTCCACGTGATACCCCTCAAGCTTATGAGAACCATCATGCCCCTCTCTATGATGCTGCTTCACTCGCCTCTACTATTCACACCGAGCCTCTTATAGATCACACAATTGCAATTGGCACCCTCAGGACGAAATTTGCTACTCTTAGAGGAGGACTAACTACTCTGCGCGTGGATTTCCTTGGTTTTATGGACGTGTCCAATGAGTAATTCGATCACATATTCCAACAAATCTACTCCATGAGACGATATTTCGAGCCTAATATCAGACACCGTAGTGGCTAATCATACTTTGTTGTTATCGCACTTTTCCCTACCTTACGCTTAGATAGTGAGGACACTGACTTGTTTAAGTGTGTGTGGGGGGAGGGGGGGGGGGAGTATTTTCCAGCTTTCAAGACTAGGAATTTTACATGTTTTCTAAATAGGATTTCATCATTTTCAAGTTATTTTTAACATTATTCGTCGAGCTATCGACGTAAAACTAGCGCTGTGTGGGAGGCAATCCATAAATTTTTTTTCGTTTTTAATGCAATTTCCAATTCCGTTGTTACTTTACTCTGAATTTTTCATTTTCCATGTATATTTCGTTTTTACTTTATGCCTCAAAATTCTTATTCCGAATAATTTCCCTAAGGCCACGTGCTGAAATATCAATACCTAGCAAAATTTTGGTCTTAGCACAACCAAATAGCACTTAAAAGTCATTATTTTCATGCCTAAATTAAAATTTTGTGTAACTATGGTAAACAGCGGTCCCCAATATGCTAATGGTGTTTGCCATTGCCATGAATTTTGAATAGTAATGTTTAAAGCTAATGGCGTTCGCCATATCAGTGAAGCGGCAGAATCGTTTTTAAACTTCCCTTGGCACGTTTTCTCCAACTTCTCACATTCCAAACCCACTATCTCTTATTCTTCTCTTAATTCACTCATTCCTTTATCTTCTAACCTTCAATTTTCATCCCATTACGATCAATTTTCATAACCACCTCTCATTCCTAACCAAGAATTCTTCTCCACCTCTCCCTATTTCCTACTCATTCCCTTCAATCCTCCATTCTTCCATCCACCATCCCTCCACAAGCCGTGAGACCTAGGAGAGAGATAGACTTCATGGGAGTCGTTTTCGAAGAAAGCGCAGAGGGTGATCAACAGAGAACAAGGTACCTCAAACTGTTCAAGATGGATGTCACGCATACAAGGTACGATGACAATTCAACTCTACACGATTTAAGATTAATAAGTAGTATGAATTGGATGTTAGAGAACTTAGGAGTGCCTCATTTTTTCTAATATTCTAGCCCTACGTACGTTAGGCTAACTTACGAATTCTTTAGTTCATTTATGTATGCCACACCTGTAGGCGGTCAATGCACTATAGGCACGGTTTCATTATTACTATTTAACAGAGATTATACATTTAGCCAAGATCAAATTGCTGATTTACTACAATTCCCTCATGGGGATGGTTTTACTTGTGAAACTCCCTTAGAGAGCGATTGGAAAACTGATGAACTTGGTTTTTGGCAACAACTCACTGGTGAGGCCACAACTCACTAGGAAGGCATGAAGGGCACCATCATCCATAACCCGACCATTCAGTATTTACACCGTATATTAGCCAACACCATCTTTGGCCGGGAGAATAATAGGAAAGTGAACTCAAAAGAGCTTTTATTTTTACATTGCGCACTAACACAGACACGGGTGAACC
Organism: Lathyrus tuberosus; assembly: GCA_022829125.1. Lineage (NCBI taxonomy): Eukaryota > Viridiplantae > Streptophyta > Magnoliopsida > Fabales > Fabaceae > Lathyrus > Lathyrus tuberosus. The sequence goes on along the minus strand of JALAZF010000414.1, from coordinate 71,479 downwards.
CTACACCATTCTTGCTAGTACATTTTCAGTCTGTTAGCGTTAGGGTCGGCGGTCCCATTTGCGTTGGAGGGCTAGTAATATCCATAGCCCGTGCATTGGACCTAGGCACTGATTAGGTCACACTGGAGCCACTTATGAAACCTTTCTTAGATTTGGATGCCTGTCGTAACATGCACCTAGTAAAGAATAAACCATACAGTAGGTATCATTTGATGGTTAACAACTAAGGCATTAAGAGTATTATTTTACCTTGTTCCGGGTGCACTGATGTGCGAGTAAGGAACAACTAGACTTATGATCTAAATGCCCCAGAGCCTGGCAATAGCGTTAATATTCAGGCTGATGTGGGTAATGCCACCGATAAACGCACATCCACACACTGCACAGTTTTGCTGATTCTTTTGCAGGTACCTCAGCCGGACATCAGTCCCTTGAGGAATACGATTACACAGCTATCAAGACCGCTCTTGATGATGTCCTATCTAAGCTAAGACACCAAAACAATGTCGATGCTGAGCGTGACCTGTTATTTAGGAGAATGCAGACACAACAGAATGAGATGATGGCCACCATTCATCAGATTCAGGAGCAGCAACATGATTATGTTGAGTGGACTGGGCACAACATGGGAGACCTCATCGAGCAGACGACTGGATTACGTATGGGGATGGCAGATATGATGGAGTACATACAACATGTAGGTGTACCACACCCTGTGCACGGTAGAGGCGGTTTTGGACGAGGCAGAGGCCGACACTGAGCCAATTACCTAGGTTTTTCCACTCCTTTTTCCACCTTGTACTAAAACATTAAGGACAATGTTTGGTTCAAGTGTGGGGGAGGAGTTTTATCTCTTTATCATTATTTTTACCGCTTTATTTTTATTTTTATTTCTACTTGCTTTCTAGTTAGTTTTCTTTTTCTTAGACTAGGTTGTTTCTTTTAATTGTCTGTGTTTTTGGTCGAGTCATAACATGTGCTGTCGAGTCTTATTGCATTAATGTTTTCACTTGTTATTAAATTTCCCTTAAATTTGACCCCCAACAAATTTTTTTTGTTCTGATTGATGGCATGACACTTCGAAAGTATATGTTGTTTTTTATTTTTAAGCTATGTTAGAAAGATTTGGGAAAGCTTCAATAACATTGACACTGTCCTAACACCCTAAACTCCCTAATTATGCGATATCGATTTGAGTAACCATTATGTCGAGATCTTAAGCTCTAAGTTTTTAAAGTAACCCCTAAGTAGTTTATACTATTAGTCAGCACCATCCTTATGCACACACTAAGTAAGAAACCAATGCAAATATGTGTATGATCTCTGAGTTGAATCGAAATAAATTGATAAAGAAAAGTGAATGAAAGGATATGTTCCCTCTAAGTTAGGTGGCCCTCACCCTACCACTTAGCCTAACGGAACGAAGTCTTTAAGTTCAATGGATCAAGAAAAGAAAAGAAAAAATGAACCAATAATGAAATCATTAGACACTAACAGGTTTACTTACCATGTACGTGTGAGGATAACGGGCTTAATGTGATTGTGCTAGAATGAAAAGGAGTGAAAAAGAACAAAGAGCATAGGTTGAGTTATAATGGCATGATTCAGATTGGTTTGCATAAGGGGGAGTTTTCGACCATGAAATGCGAATATGCGTCGTTACGGTATCCTTGGTATTGACATTTAGTACCTATCGATGTAGCATTAGCCTAGCAGTCACTTACTATTAGAGTTTCGTTGTGGCTATGTTTCAGAAACTATGCTTACTTGCTTTCATGTGTTGGTTGATTGCTTGAGGACAAACAATAGTCTAAGTGTGGGGGAGTTTGATAACGCGAAAACATTTCATGTTTTTAGACCCGATTCTCATGTTATTTGATGTCGTTTTGTTATGTTTTATCACTTTTAGGTCTTGTTCTATTTGCATTTTAGGTTTAAATCAATTATTGAGCAACTATACGAAGAAACCGGAAAATGAGCAAAAGAGATGAAGAAAATGTAGAAAATCATGTTTCTGGTACATGGCATTCGCCATGGCCCTAATGGCGTTCGCCATGTACCCAATCCACGCCATCAACAAATTAAGCTCATGGCATTCGCCATGAGCATAATGGTGGTCGCCATTATCATGCAGTAACAGAATACGTGAAACAGACTTGGACTCACTCTTGCCCACTTTCCTACTTTGTCTCCATGTTCTCTACATGTATTGGAAACGGTTTTGGAGCCTAGGACCTCTATATAAGACTCATTTTACTTAGTTTTGAGCTATCCAAGCATTGTGCGGAAGCTCTGCCATTTTTTAGTCTTAAGCATATATCACTTTCAAAGTGATAATCTCTCGCATTGAGAGATTGTCACAATTCTGTTCTTAAGTTTTTGTACTCTTGGATCGCAAAGCATGTTGGCATAATCAAGTTATTTCGTTCCTTATTATTTCATGTTCCCGCAATTTATTTTGATTTTTATAGGTTTTTATTAGTATTGCTTTAATTATTTGTTTATCGCACCCTTTACTTTAATAGCATGTTGTTTTTACATTCAAATATTATGTTTAAGTTGTTTATGTTTAATTTAATGTTTGGTTAAACATATCTGAGACCGGTATGTAAGGACCGTCGTTTCCGACGGGACTCGGTAATGAAATTGGCATAAGTTTTGCATAAATTTTGTTTTGGCTTTAGTTTCCAAGTTTAAATCTAAATGTTTTGTCACGCGAGTGAAAAGAAAATAAAGGTCTGAGTCGATAGCGCGAGACTGTGAGAATTGGATCAGATAGTGGGTATTAGGCATTGATCCTAAACACAGCGAGAGCGCTTTATGTATCAATTAGGATCCAATTAGTTTTCAAAATATGCTTCTTAATTAAAATAGGCGAGCGAGAGCAAAATCTCATGGTTAGGAAGTATGGCTTTAGTCAATAGCGCGAGAGTGTGAGATAAAGTCTTTAAACTAGTATTTTCTATGGAATGTAATTTAACCAAAATTTAGCGCCAAAGATTTACAGAGTCCCAAAAGTACACATAATCCATACTCCAGCCTCTCTTTATTAATATATTTCTTAATCTTTAGCAAATTTACATTTTATTTCCATCCAAGCAAAGTAATCACTAGCCTTAGCCTTACACAGTACCATCTGGATAACATTAGAATGATTATTAGTCTTTGTGGGTTCGATATCTTTTAAAACTACGCGTTACACTATATACTTGCAGTTAGTCAACTCTATAGACTCGTAAAGTCGCGATCAAAAACCCTGGATGTTGTCAAAGGAAAACCAGAGAATAACACTATGTAAAAATTGTTACAACACATAATATACCCATAACTAATCCATGCCCCTAGTATACCCACACATTCCAAAACAAATATTTAACTATATCTCACAACACTTTAATACAAGAGCATAAGAGAACAAAGAAAGTCAAATACAAGCTTAAAGTGCTTTTGACTGGTGCATCTTGGAATGAAGAACTTGAATCCTATATATAGTCTTGGACTCCCTCTTACTTCAAAAAAATAAGTGATGTGGGACTTCAAAGAACTTGTATCCTATATATAGCCTTGGGCTCTCTCTTCATTCACAAAACTAAACAATGTGGGACTTATTCAACATGTATATTTTCAACCAACCCCAACAATCTCCACCTTGATTAAAAATAATACATACGCTTTCATTGTCTTCACCGACAATCATACTTCACCATAAAGAGTATCAACATGTATATTTTCAACTAATCTCAATAATCTCCACCATGATTGAAAATAATACATCACCTTTCATTGTCTTCACCGACAATCATAGTTTTAAAAAACTATCATTCTCCACCTAAAGAATAGTATACTTCACCTAAAACTAAAACACTTCAAGAATTTTCACATGTCAAAAACCAGGTCGAAACATTATGGTGTAACTTCCTTATTGGTAGGAAGCTCTTCAACCATCGACATAATCTTGCACCTTGTGTAATCTTGATTGTATCAACACATATTTGACTTGAACATTCCACAAGTCAAAAAAAATTCTTCATTAATTTTCTCTAGCCCAAACTACATAGCAGAATTTTTTACTACAACCAACAACTCTTTCACAACACTACCCTTCTTTTCTGATGTGGAAGATCAACCACAGAGCATACAAAGAACACTTATCCCTAGACCGAACAAGGTTTTGATACCGGTTATTGCAAAAAAATAACCATAGAGAAAAAAGAAGAACACAATCACAACACAAGAACATAACGTGGAAACTCCATAACTGGAGAAAAAATTACGACCGTTGTCAAATGACAACAAGAGAATAACACTATGTGAAAATTGATACAACATATAATATACCCTCAACTAAAACATGCCCTCAATACACCCACACCCTTCAAAAAATATTTAACTACATCTCAAAACACTATAATACAAGAGCATAAGAGAGCAAAGAAAGTCAAATACAAGCTTAAAGTGCTTTTGACTGGTGGTTCTTGGAATGAAGAACTTGAATTCTATATATAGCCATGGACTCCCTCTTTCTTCACAAAATTAAGCAAAGTGAGACTTCAAAGAACTTGTATCCTATAAATAGCCTTGGACTCTCTTTTCATTCACAAAAATAAACAATCTAGGACTTCTTCAACATGTATATTTTCAACCAATCCTAACACAAATGATGTGTTCAAGAGGTTGAAGATGCACATGAGTATGGAAGACTTGGAGCCCTTGAATTAAGGTGGTGTGTTAAAAGTGATGCTGGTAATTCAAGTGGTATAACCGGTTAACACGGGGGTGTAACCGGTTACAACAATGTCAGTTTTACTTCTGAGTTGCTGAATAAGGCAAATTTCTAAAGCTATAACTGATTAACCTCAGACATTAACCGATTACCACTAAAGTTATTTTAATTCACTTGTCAGCTGTAACCGGTTAACCAAATGGTGTCTCCGGTTACATGCCCAAGTTTTGCTATTTTCTTGTTATGTAATTGTTTGTTTTGGATCCCAATCAGTTTGTAATATTTGTATGAATGTGTTGGATGCATTATCATCCAAGGTTAATTTAAATTGTCATTCCATATCTCTCTCTCTCTCTCTCTCTCTCTCTCTCTCTCTCTCCACTACTACGAAAGACCCATTTAACAATGGTTGGAAATGACATATAATGGCGTGGGCGAAGGCGTTCTTATGTAGAGTGTTGTTGTATATACGGTACGTACAATGATGGTCATGTGACCGTTGTTGTATTTCAGAAAGCGCGCACCATTTCACAACGGTTAGATTACACAACCGTGTAGTATGTCTTTTAAAATAATAAAAAAAATGCAGCATATAATGACGGTTATTATAAATACCCGTTGTTATATGTCTTTTAAAAAATAAAAAAAAATTGCAGCATTAGAAAAAGAACAGCAACAAGAACAACAAGAACATCAATAACAACAATAATAACAACAACAAGAACAACAAGAACATCAAGAACAACAACAACAACAACAACAACAACAACAACAACAACAACAACAACAACAGAAAAAACAACAACAACAACAACAACAACAATAACAACAACAAGAAGAACAAGAAGAAGAACAAGAATAAGAACAAGAACAAGAACAACAACAATAATAACAACAAGAATAACATTAATAAAAAAGAACAACAAGAACAAAAATAATAAAAAAGAACAACAAGAACAACAATAATTAAAAAAGAACACAAACAACTAACATTACTAACTCGAGTTCTAAAATTTGTTCTGAAATTTGGTTTAATGGAGAAATAGAGTATCGTAACTGAAAGATGATGTTTGGAGGTAGAAGATGTAGTTCGCCTAAGTTTTAGGTTTCACGCGGATCACTAATAATAGTGTCTTGGCCGTTGATAATCACTAAATGGACGGCCAGGATTTGTTTAAGGATAGTGAATAAACTCAATATGCGTGCCACCTATAATGTTGGTAATGAGAATTGAAAAAATAAGTAAAAAACCAAAAATGTTGGTGCTGGGACTTGAACCCATGACAAGATGTTACCTATAATGACGGTTGGTTTAAATTACCCGTGGTGAAAGGTGTGTCAACATTTTGAAAAAATAAGTAAAAAAAAGCTACCTATTACAACGGTTGGTTTAAATACCCGTGGTGAAAGGTCTGTCAGCATTTTGAAAAAATAGGAAAGAAGTAACATGATTAAAATAAATTCAGAAAAATCTAAAAACACGAAATTTAATCTAATTAGGTAAAATAAGAATTTTGAGAATTTTTTTAGAATTTTTTGAGACTATGAAAACAGTAAAAAATTCATTAAAAATAGAAAAAAGATGAATTTGGGGTTTTGAGGGTGAAGTCCCATTACTCTGCTAGAGTAAGGGACTAATGACCACACGATTTTTCTGCGTCAGATGCATGAAACACATTTAAAAAAGGAGACGATTTTTTCTAAAACCGATTTTTTTTGAAGTTCAAGACCTAAAACTAAACTATAGGCTATAATGACGGTTGAAAACATACCAGTGGTGAAAGGCTATCAGCATTTTGAAAATTTTTGTAAAAAACCATAAATGCTGGTGCTGAGACTTGAACTCATGACCAGGCGCTACCTATAATGACGGTTCTTTAAATACCCGTGGTGAAAGGCCTCATATTTCACCACGGTTTGAATATTAACCGTCATTAAAAAAATGCCCGAATTTATTACAACGGTGTATAGGCAAGCCGTTGTAAGTCTGTCGTTGTTGTTTGCACGTTTTGTAGTAGTGCGCTCTCTCTCTCTCTCTCTCTCTCTCTCTCTCTCTCTCTCTCTCTATATATATATATATATATATATATATATATATATATATATTAATTTTTCTATTTCACTCTCCACATTCTAATTTTCTCCACCATTGTACACCAATATGGTGGTTCTATCAATTTTCCTCTTTCACTCTCCACATTCTAATTTTCTCCACCATTCCAACAAATATCAATTACCATCCATTCCATCGCTTTATAGGTAAATCCAAACCTATCTTTCTCAATGGTCTTTTGAATTTCCATTTGTAAAACAACACAATTATTTATTGTTTTATTATATGCTTTATTTCACTTGCAATATCTCTTGTGTTTGATCTTCTAAGATGGATGAATCTTTTGACCAACTAATATTTGAATATGCGTATCTTTAAACTAACAATAAAATATGTTGTTAACTTTTGTAATATCAAAGGTGAATTTTATTTTATCCTGTGATAAGATAGTGTCATTCCTTTTTGCAAGACTCAAGTTAGAACATGAATACCTTTTCTCTTTTAGTATTTAGCTAATTTATCATCATATATCAAATTCCTTCTTATCAATGATGGAAACTTGGTGAAAACTTATTATTTGGCTAGCAACTCTCTTCTCCTTTTATTGCATGAATAGTTTGATGTGATGATCTTCCATTGTAAGACATATTGTTTGCTTACATAGTATTTGCATAAGGTGATACTCGAGGCATACAAATTTGTCTTGCTGTCTTAGGTGACCTCATTCTCTTATGTACATGTCTAGTTAAAGATTATTATTATTATACATATCATTTGCCACAAAATACCCTTAGTGTTATACATGAAAAAAAATACTATACATAGAATTACAAGGAATAAAAGGTACATGTTGTATAAGAATCGTCTGGACTTGGGAATGAACTACCATTATATTGATCAAGTGACTTTAAATAGAAATTTAATCCTTACCATGCCTCCCCTTAACTCCTTGAGTAGTAGACATGACGAAAAATTCACATGAATTAACTCGTTTGGTCTCTAACTCCTTAGCTTGTTGGACCTCTTTATAGACCATGGTTCTCGCAATATCGTCAAATTGTTGAAAGACATGACACATAATGCCATGTACCCTCAAATCTAACTATTTTCTAATGAAAGACGTAATCATTACCACTGCTTCCTCAAATGGATCAAGCATAATATCTCCAAAAGTAGTGAGAAGAGGCACCATTGTTGGCATTCCCACTAGTTGTGAAGGTTCATCTGGTCATTGTTGGCCTAGGCTCCTTGTAGATGATGGTGGTGGTCGATCCATGTTGCTTAAACTTTATCTAGATCACATGTCCACACAATAATCATATTGGTGATCTTGTAACTATAAATTTTAAGTGGTATTGGTTGTAGCATCCCATTGGACGTCCCTCATTTATCATCGAGCTCTAAAAATTGATCAAGAATCGGATGATAGCTCTCAACAATGATTGTTTTTTTGACTTAAATAGTCTTTTGGTCTCTGTAAATTGGCGTGTTTTATATTTTTCATCCCAGTATCTTTTTTTTTTATAAAGTCCTTAAATGTTGAATGTCATTTGGTTTTAGTCTCTAAAATTAAAATCCGCAGGTTTCCTGCAGATATTTATTCCGATTTTCTTGCGGATTTTAACTTTAGAGACTAAAATAAAAAAGATTTTAACATTCAGTGATTATTTCAAAAAAAAAATTCAAGCACGAAAATAAAAAAAAACTCGCCAACTTATAGGGACCAAAAGACTATTTAAACCTTCTTTTTTTAAAGAAATCACACTGAGAAAGAAACTTTGTCCCTAAGTTGAGGATTTCTTAACTACTCCCAAAGAGTGTTATATATGAATGCGGAAAGTTAAGTTACTATCCTAAAAATGCATAAAAAAGTTAAGTGCGCTCAATCGCATGATTGATTAGATGTTTCAAATAATTTACACAATATATTATTTATAGAGAAAATTATCCTACTAATCATAGGACACGACCTACAGAAAATAAGGTATCATTTGACTATTTATGCAGGCCATGCTTGAGTGTTCCTTTTATTTTTGGATATGTGGCGTCTTACATTTGACTTGTTTTTTGTTTCTTGGTGTGTTATGTTAATTCCGTTATTTTATGTGCATCTTTCCCGACTCGTGATTGTACAATCTTGGTCTCCTTTAATTAGGAGCATTTAACTTAACACTCCCTACTTGAACCTGGCACCCCCAATTTTGAGCGAACTTACCTTTTTACCCTTGAAAATTTTTCAAAAATTATGAAATTTACAGTATTGTACCGGAAATTTTGTGATTATACTGGAAATTTGGAAAATTTACAGTGTTTTACCGCTCATGTGAGACATTTGCCGGAAATTTTAAATTTCTAGGAAAAAATCTCAGAAATTTCAAAATTTCCAGGTGAGATATACCAAAATATATGAAATTTACGTAAACTGTCCAAAAACTTCAGAAAATTTGAATTTTCTGGAATATCGGAAATTTCAGAAATTCAAAATTTCCAGTATGAACCCAGGATTTCAAAAAATATATAATTTCACTTTTTTAACACAGCGGCCTACATAAATGGTTCCATAAAAAATTCATCAAATATAATAGATACATATTGTCCACAAGATTACATAGAAAATTAGGATGTCTTCCTAACTTCATCCTCGTAATGCCATTCTGTCCTGCATATGCTGATTCCCATGATTTTTCATCTTCAGTACAATTTTGTCTCCAATGGTCAGTGACAGGAGGCAATGTATTATCAGGTTTCAACTTTACCTGAATCCAATGATTGTCGTTGACAAAACCAACAACAATGATTTTATGCATTCTTGTATACATAGGTGGAGCAATGGTAAAAAGGAAAAAGGCAATGTTAAGTCTCTGTGGCAGGGAGACAAATACGACATTGTACCTACATGCAATAGGGTAACCCATATCATGAAACGTCATTAATTTTCTCGACCCTGCACACCCAAATGTTCTACTTTTAAGGAATTCCTAACTTCAGAGACCGTATCATAGAACAAATTGGAAAACAATTTAGGGTGTTGATGAACTTGAATTTCTAACTGCGTCCGAACCAACGACCATGACTCTTCGCCCCATCCAAGTAAAGTTGCAATATCCAGAAAACCACAATTTCCATCATCACCCACATCAACAATGTCATCAATGTATGGATGCAAGAAATTAGGAAATTGAGAGAAGTAAAGATGCCTCGAAGATGCAGTGGACGGTTGACTATGACCGACATACTTGAAGGTTGACTTTTTTGTTGGTTTCGTACATGATCTCTTTGTAGTTTGACTCCCCTGCGAGCCCTCACCATACTCCCACTATGAAGGATCACAATGCACATCATTCTCTTCACCCTTTCTACTATTCTTAACTCCCATCTTTGGTATGTACTTCACCAACAATGGACACATAGAAGTTGTGGATGAATATGTTAGTTCTCGAACCTTTTTCTTCAACACCCCCTGGCCTACAATATCCAAAGAATTGAAATATGTCTCCAGCTTTTCACACTCTACTTTTAAATCCAACTTTGTACCACTATCGTCATGACCGTCAACATGCTCTTTAATGTGAAATTTCTTCCAAAAACCAAGAATTGGTTCTAAAGGAACATGCAAGCCTTATATTAGAAACAAAAAAGTTGACATGCACAAGGTAACCCACGTGTAGTTCTAATAAAGCAACTACATGCATTTTTGCTTGTACCAACAAATTTTGCTCTTTCTAGTTCCTTCCCTATGTGTTGTATACACTACGTTGAAACAAAATCGTGCAAGTTGGTATGGAATGGAGTTTTATACCGATGCTCAGTATTGACAATATTTTTTTGAAACGACATCTTGATTGAACCTAGCTACAACTTTAACATGGTGTTCACAACATCCCAACTTCGGCATAAATCTCCCTGACTTGTCGTCAACATGTTTTTTAGTCTCTAATGAGCAGACTCCACCCTAAATCACAATAATTAAATCATAATGAGACTACATGATAAATTATGCTTAGTAATGTAATAACATCGAAAAGAAGTCTGTATACCTGTTCGTTGTTGTGTTCCCTCAATGAGTGACTCTGTTAGTCCAAGCAGCAACAAACCTTTCATTATAAGGTGTCAACCATGTTTCACTCACATACTTAACAAACAAAGGAATATCAGCACAAACAGTATCAAAGTGTTTCAAGTGTGCAACAAACTCAGTTTCTCTATTAGCATACATGATGTTATTCTATAGATCCATGACATGTTCACGTCTTTCTGATTTAACATACTCTTTACATTTCATGCTAACATTTTTTGAAATATGGAACGAACTTAATAGTTGAGTTGAATTTGGAAACACAACTTCAACTGCATTCATCAACGCAAGTTCTCGGCCCATCACAACAACATTCGGTAGCGATTTCTCGGAAGAGAACAACTCTTTGAGCTTCTCCAGTGTCCATTTGAAGTTCTCCTCCCTTTCATATTCCAAATAAGCAAAGCCTACCGAAAACGTCAATTTTGTTAACGTAACACCAACAATCTCAAGCAGTGGTAGATGATACCTATATGATTGTGAAACCCACCTCTGAGGATTTACTGCTTTTACATGTATTTTTCCTTTTATACATTCCTCCTCTCTCACAACCCATAATCAATTTATCTTTCCTACCTCGCTGGTCATTTGCAGTGTCAGGGCGAACAATCATAACTATAATACCATGTTGCTTGCCAATATTCTGTGCCCGTGCTAATACTTCAGATCGGGACTCAAATATCTGCCATTTACATCACATAAACAATATACTATCAATATCATATAAGGGCGATTTTGTACCAGATTTTTTCAAATTTTCGGTATAAACGCGTGAATTTTCAAAAATGCGAAAAATGACGTGCCAAAAATTCCAAAATAACTATCGAAAATTTCGTTTTTAGATGTTTAAAAAAGTAAAAATTTTAGAAGAATAGTAAAATTTAGGAATGCCAAATATAATATGAATGGTGACAAGGTAAAATCTCTTTAATTAGTGACATTAAAGTCCAAAATCTTAGAGATCACGATAGACTCTAATAGACTTAAAAAAGATTTGATTAACTTATATTCAACTATGTTTATATTCATCTGACCTTACCGATTTCGACTAACACTTTAATCATTTTTAAATATAAATAGATAGCTATTCAAAATAAAAAATGCACTAAGAATAAAACAATAATAATAAGCACACAACAACAAAAACACATACCTATAACTAACCACAAAATATTTCTCACGGATAAGTAAAACCTAAACAATCAAGTAGATTAACACTCCATTGATTTATGTCATAACTAAAACTAATATCTTTATCTATGATCCAAGATAAAAAAAATAATAAAAAAAACAAAAAAAAAAATAGAAAAAAAAACTTAATACTTTCAACTAATTGAGAAACATTGCACTCAATGTTGCATATTCACGTGAACTAACTAAAACCAATCTTGACATGCAAATTTTCCCATCAAGGCTTAACTCCTAAATTTGTTGTTGGGCATGAGCTAACACTTTATATACTAAATTTCTAATGTCCAACCAACTCATTGCTTATCTAAAACCTCCCAAACTTTGGACATTCAAAAAGTAAATTTCCAAGTAACTACATAGCAAAGGAATTTTCTCCTTTCGTCGCATGACATTATCGTTTTTTTTTGGCAACATTATCGTTCTATAAACACACCTCCTCCACCAACTTATTTTTCAATTGAAATAATTCCCTTATAAGGATGAATCAAGAACATCTTTGAATGAAATTAAATATTTTGTTTTAATTTATTTTATATTTAGTTATTTAATTTTAGTTTATAATTGTAATAGTTTTAATTTAAAATTAATTAATTTTTAATTCTTTATACTTATTTTCAAAATATATGATGTAATTGAATATAGATTTAGAAACGGGTGTATCAGACCAATTTAAGTTTTTTTTCTTGATTTTTTTTTACTTTTTAAATTAATATTTTAATTAAATCTTATGGGTACCTTTCTTATTATTATGGTAATTCTTTATTAAATTCTAATTAAATCTTATCAATAAATTTCTTCTTATTATTATTATGATAATTTTTTATTGATTTATCAATGTTTTAGGTTGCAAAGTTGCTGGTCTTACTTCTACCCTTAACTTCCATAAATTTATCTTTTACAATTTTTTCTTTTAATTTATTATTTTATTTAAAAAAACTAACTTGATTAGATGTTCATCTTATAGGAAAGCAATTTCTCTCGCACAATCACTGAATCTTATTTAAAAAGTGTTTCTCGATCAACTGGAAAACCAATTATTATTAATTTTTGTTAAAGGTGAATTTTAAAAAATAACTTTAAGTTTAGATATGTTAGGTTGAGAATGAGTTCTTCAATAAAGTTAAGCATACAAATTACTTTTTAGAATAAGAAGATACATTAGTTAGAAGTTGATTAAAAGAATTAATATAACATAATTCATATTTCTATATTAACTATTATCCACTGACTCCAGTAGTTCAACATTATACTGGTTATGGACAACTACTAATTAATCTTTAAAATCTTGAAATGCAATCCCAAAAATTATTAGATAATTAGTTGATTTAGTTAATTTAATTGGTTGTGCTAAGAATCTATCTAAATAGATCATTCTATTAAAATTCAATTCAGAAAAATATATAAAATAAGAAAACAAATTAATTCAGTTGAAATTCTCTTTATTAATATGTCATATTTTAATTTTATCCAGATATTTCCATTTTATTTAAACCTATTACTAATTATATCATGCATGCTTAATTTATCATATTTTTCCATTTTATATTACATTAGTTGTCAGGTTAATTATCCATTTATTCTCTTTTACATTTTTCAAAATATCATATCATCCATATTATCATTTCTCCACATTTTGTACTACTAAAAAAATAAGAAGTCAATTTTTTTCAAAGTCAACGTAAGCCCACCTTTTTCATTCGTTAATGTAAAATTTTACTTTTTAAACAAAAGACAAAAATTATAAAATATCTCTTTGTTTTCATGTGAATGATCTCTACATCTCATACCATACATCATCGCATATTTTTCTTTTACAAAATCAATAAAAGTCAAATTAACAGGACAAAGTTCAAATCTCATTTTTTATTCATATTACATCATACATATATGCCATGCATTTCTCATCGTAACAAACTTTGCATTCTCACACCAATCTTCACACAATCCGCACATTCCACTCATCCCCACAGTTTTACACTCACCTCTTCACACATTCACACGGTTTTCATCACTCATTCACACAATCTCGCACAAATCCTAACAAACTCACGCAAATCCTCACACAGTCACCACATTCTCTAACCCTAATTTTGATCTTATGGGAGGGAAAGAGAATTCAGAAGGAGAATTTACAAACTAAAAACTACACAAAAACTCTGCTAAGTTTACCATTTGGAAGAGTTTCTTCGCAATGAAGAAACTCTAAGCAAATTTAAGCAGAACTGAGCCATCATCCTTTTCACCATCGTCACATGACTCTGCTGAGCTTTTCTTCAGCATCTTCATCACTTCACACGAGCCACCATTGAGTTGCTTTTTTCATCACTATTGCTTCTATTACTCAACCTCAAATAGAAAGTAAACATTGAGTTAGAGAAAATTAAAGAGATTTGAGTAGAAATAGAGAAGAAACAATAGAAATAGAAACAAAATTCAGTGAAAATGCATTAAGATTCATTTTACCTTGCCGCATTAAATTCATCCTTCTTGGACGAACTCGTCGGAAACTTCATATCTCCGTTGAATTTCAAGAAACACCTGTTTGGTAATATTTTCACTGTTTTTCACTCTTTTCTTCTAAATAACATGATTCTACATCGTTGAGCTCTGTAACCCCTTATTATCTTAACAGAGTATATCTAGTGATTTAGGTTTTGTTGTTATTAAGTTTTTTCCAGATTTTGATAATTTCGTGTGTTTGTTGATGTGTTGCTATGTGATTTGTTTGTGAGAAAGAGATGAAACTGAGTGACTTGAGATGAACCGAGGGATTTGCGGTGTTTATTGTTTTTTTTGAGTTTTGTGTTCATGGATGAAGAGAGTTCAGAGAGAGATTAAGGGTCTGTTTGGTTCAAATGAGGGGGAGGGGAGGAGAGGAATTTTAATGGAGGGAAGGGGAGGGAAGAGGAGGGGAGGGGTTTTTTTTAATCAGATAAGTGTTTGGTTCAAAAGAGGGGAGAGGAGGGGAAGTGAGGGATTTTAATTAAAAATGTGTTTGGTTCAGGAGGGGGAGGGGAGAGATTTTATTAATAATTTACATTTTTATCCTTATGATCTTATATAAGTGATATGATATTCAAATGTGAAAAATTCATGCATGTTTTTTTTGTGATAAAATTTCTAATATTGATTGACTAAAAAATTATTTATTTATCCAATAACATTAAAAAAATTGAGTACACTTAATTTAGATTATAACTCTCTAACATAAATTAAACTATATGCTAATAACAACGTTTAAATCGTGATGAATCATCTAACAAAACAAATACATAAAATAAATTTTTATTAAATATTAATGGTTTAAAATGTTTAATAAAATAAATGGTTTAAAATTTGATATAAAAGAAAATATGATATGATACATAATAAAATTAGAAGAAAAAAACGAATATAACTAAACATAATTTTTTTTTATAAAAAAAACAAAAAAAAAACAATAATGATTATGATTTATATTAAGTAAACAACTATAAATAATCTGAAGTTGGAGAATAATTATAATAAATTAATGGAAGTAATCGAAAAAATCACACAGAAGAGAAATAGTAACACGAAAAAAACGAATAATTGTGAAATAATAAAATTAAATTGAGGATATTTTAGTAAATATAATAATATTTTAATTATCAAAACTCATTTTCCCTCCCCTCCCCTCAAAATCCCCCCAATTCGGAGGGAATAAAAAAATGTGTTTTGGAGGGATTTTGCTCCCCTCCCCTCCCCTCCTAAAATTTGAACCAAACATATTTAATTAAAAATTTCCCTTCCCCTCCCCTCCCCTCCATCTACTCCGAACCAAACACACCCTAAGAGTATTTGGATGAAGAGAGATAAGAGGGGTTGAGGAATGATGGGCGACAACTTCCCCTTCGTCTCACAATCTCTTTTGGTTATCTAGGGTTACAAACCCTTTTGGGCTTTGGGCCCCTTTCTTGCGCCCCCTCTTTACCATTTCACCGTTGCATCTCAAATATTTTACAGACTGGACCTTGGACCCAATATTTTGCTTCATATCACTCTGTTTCAATACATGCCCCTCCTTTATTAGTTTCTCTTGCTTGAGAATTAGACCTCATGGTCCAGGTGCGCGCGCACCCCCTTTTTTCTTTTTTATTATTTTTGTTCATTTGGTGATTTTGGACGTTAGGCCTATGTTGTTTTCACTTCACCAACTCTTCATTTTAATTCGTACACCCCTTTTAACTTTTATTTTCATTTCATTTTTTAATTAATTGATTTATTTAAATTGATTAATCTTGAACATTACTAAAGTGCACATTAACTTCAATCTCTAAGTCAAACGCTTTCATAATTTAAGAAAAATATTTTTCTCAAATCAAATCGGATGAAAAATGACTAATTGAATGTATATCCTTTTTTTCTCGAGTATTTGGATATAAGCCGTATAAATTTCCTTTCAAATACACTCTTCGTCCTCTCAAAACTTAATATCGCAGTCGAATTCAATTTATTTCTTTCATAGATGAAAAAGGATTAACTGAACGTATATCCCTTTCTTGCCTAAGTACTTGGTTACAAGTCATATAGTTTGCTTTTCAAGTACTTGTCATTTTTTAGGAATCTTGATTCGATTCATATCAAACTTCTTTTTACAATAAAATCAGATGAAAATGACTAATTAGGTGTATGTCTCTTTTTCCCCGAGTGTTAGGATACAAGCCGAATAACTTGCCTTTCGAACATTTATCTCCCGTTAAAAAATACAATAAATTAAGCGAATAGTTCATTCTTTAATCGAACGAAAAAATGATTAATTGGTTGTATGCCTCTTTTTTCCCGAGCATTCAGATACAAGTCGTATAACTTGCCTTTTGAATGCTTGTCTTATTTCAAAGAGTTGCGACCAATTTTCCATGCATTTGGATGTATATCCCTTTTCCCCCCGAGTATTTGGATACAAGTCGTATACCTTGCCTTTCAAATACTCGTTGTCTACCTAAAAATAACTTCAACCAACCAAACTTACTTTTTCCGCCTCAGCCCGACCTAAAAACCTTTTCATAAACGAGAGATGTTTTATCCATTTCGATGTGAAGCACAAACAAAGTTCCATTCCTCCCATGTGCAAGTAGCAAGTAATGTTTTTCGCTCGAATGTGATCAAGACATGATCCATTCAAATGCGAAGCACAAACAACATTCACTTCTCCCATGCCCGAGTAGCAAACAACATTTAACCACTCAAATGCGACCTAAACATTTTTCACTAAAAACAACCAACAAACAAACATTAGCTACCCAGAACTACGTAGCTTTAAGTTACCCATCTCGCTTAGGGATGCGTAGCTGCAAGATTCAATATTTTATCAAGCACCCTAATAAAAATTATTTTTCCATTCTCTTTATTTTTGTAAATATGTCGTAATAATTAGATGAAATAAAAAATAACATAAGCTACCACTTTTATTCACAAAGCTAATTAAGCGATCCGCATGGGTTACAACAAATGTCGTAGGATGCTAATACCTTCCCCACGCATAACCGACTCCCGAACCTGAATTTAGGTGTGATGGCCATATTTTGGTTCTTTTAGGATTTTATCGACGTTTTCCCTTAAAAAAATAAACTTTGGTGGCGACTTCATTGTTCATTTGAGCGTTCATCCTCTCGCGTATTTTTCGTGTCGCGATACAATCAATAGATATATAGAATTCTAACATAATATCAGTATAAACACCATCTAGTCTATAGACATCTGATTTTCCACCTCCAATTCTACACATTGATTCGTCTTGCTAAACAACCAAACATTTGTTCTCTGTAACCTCTAAGAAACATGATTTAGAAAACTACCTTCTACGGTGTCAACTGTAACGCCCCAGTTTTGTCAGTTTTTCCGTTTTAGCTATTTGAGTCGTTTTTTATTATTATATTATTATATTAAGTTATTTCTGACTTTTATGTGATAATGTGTTATTTTTTAGTCGAGATTATATTTTATCGGGTTTTGGGATCGTTCGCGAGATATTTGAGTGTAGGGGTATTTTGGGTATTTTGATTTATTTTGGTTGAGTTAGAATATAAATAGAAATAAAGAGAGAGAAAAATAGTAAGAAGAGAAAAGAAGAAAAGGAGAAGAGAAGAAAAGAGAGAATTTTGGAAAAGCTTGGAAATCAATCAACCGACTTTTCTACGCGTTATTTAATCGGGTAAGGGTGCGAAACTCGATTATCTTATCGTTGTGTATGATTATGTATGTGTGTTTGCATGTTGTATGGGTTTTTCGATAGTTTTTCGGTTATAGGTCGAAAACGCGTAAACGAGTAGAAATCGATGTTTTCACGGACGGAAATCGATATAATTTGTGTTGTATGATCTCTATATGTTTATGAACCATTGCTATTAACGGTTTTGCTGCTGGAAGTGATTTGGGCGAAAAAAATGAGATTTTAGGGGGTGAGGAACAGTGTAAACGCAAGCAGAAAATTCTGCTTCTGGTGTGAAGCGCCGGGCGGTGTGCTTGTTTCGCCGGGCGGTTCGTTCTTTCGCCGGGCGGTTTTGAGAGGCGCAGAGGTTACAAGTTCCTGACTCTTTTGAGTCATTTTGGTGGAATTGGTGACGCCTGTTCTTCGCCGGGCGGTGTAGCGGCGAAGAGTGTTTCGCCGGGCGATTTGAGTGCTTCGCCGGGCGGTGCTGAGAGTTTTCCAAATAATATTTTTCTCAAAAACATTCATAACTCTTGAACCGTATTTCCGATTTAAGTGTTCTTTATATCGTTGGAAAGCTTATAAAATGTTCTTGCTTGTGATGATAGTTTTGAGAATTGTTGGCCAATTAAATTATGTCATAAATTTGAAATAGTGTCGTTTTGTCGACTTTTGCCGTATTAATCATGTGTAATTGATGTATATCATGCAATATGTTATTGGTATGGATATACTATGATTTAAGTGCTGTGTTGACATGAAAATGCATGTGCAATGTGTTGTGATGATGATGTGTGGCCTAAGAGCAAGTAATCGCGACTTATGATAATTGTTGATATATGCATGATTATGGATGCGTATATGTGTGCATATTAAATGTCATGAGTCCTTGTATGCCAAGCATCATGATATGCATTGTTGAGACGTCCTGAGTGAAGGTTTGGATTCCAGAGGGAATTCGCTATAACGTCGTGTGCCCATGTGGGGTGTGAGCGATGATTATAGATGATCGTGTGCCCATGTGGGGCGTGAGCGACCGGGTCGTGTGCCCGTGTGGGGTGTGAGCGATCCATAAACGTCGTGTGCCTGTGTGGGTGTGAGCGATGAGGGACATCGTATGCTCGACGGGGAGTTACAATGATGTAACGAGCGATGATTCCAGCAGAGTTCCTGAGTGAACTAGTGATGAGAAACAATGGAAGTCGGTACCGCATGTGCATATGCATAGAGTCATTGTGTCGGTCTCTTGCATTGCATAAATCATTATGGTTGTGTTATGTGTGGAATTGTGGATAAAATCGGTATATGAATATGTGTTGGTGATGAAAATATGAATCATTCCTTGTAATGCCTTGTGTTTGAATTATGGCGTGAGTTGTGGTGGGAACCGTATATATGTGTGTTTTTGTGTTTTATATATATTTGTATGCAATTATATTATGGTTGTTTTTCTCACCCTTCTGATGTTTTATAATGCTCTATGAGGCATTGCAGATTAGAGTTGCTGGAGGTATTTTTGTGAAGCTTTGCGTCTTCATTCTTTTGTCGGTCGGCTCTGATATGTGACACCGGGTAGTTAGGGAGGCCGTTTGTGATATTTGTGTATTATGTATATATATATATATTTTGGCTTGTACATGTACAACTTGATGTATGACAAACCTTTCATAATATATATATATATTTATGTTATTCAGTTTTAGATTTTTCGCTTTTATTCTAAAATCTGAAATGTGGGTGTAAGGAACTGAGTTCCTCTGTTGATTGCTACCCCACTGTTGCATATCTTTATGAGCAGGTGTTGTATGTATTGTTTCAATTTGATGTGACCCCTCGGTCTATCCCATGATAATTTAAACATACTCTGACGAAATTTTGAATTTTCTTTTACTGCTTTATTTATTTGGGGGTATAGATTGGGGGTGTTACATTAAGTGGTATCAGAGCCAGTTTGTGTCAGTTCGTGCTAGTCCGTGTCAGTTGTGTCAGTTCTTGGTCGGTGTGGCGTTTGGAGTGAGCTGTTTGTTTAACCATAGTTTCTGTTATTGGAAATGAACAGAATATGGCTGGTAGGAATGATGCTGCTTTGGCTGCGGCTATGCAAGCTATGGCTCGTGCTGTGTAGGGTGCACCTCATGCTGCAGGTAATGATGAGTTCAGGAAGAACAAACCACCTGTCTTCAAAGGAAGATATGATCCTGATGGTGCTCAGATGTGGCTGAAAGAGATTGAAAGGATTTTCTGAGTGATGGATTGTGTTGAGGATCAGAAGGTGAGACTGGGTACTCACATGTTATTGGAAGAAGCTGATGATTGGTGGGTTAGTACTCGTCGTGTGTTAGAAGCTGCAGAGGAGGAGATTACTTGGGTTGTGTTTAGTATGGAGTTTCTGAGGAGGTATTTTCCTGAAGATGTAAGAGGAAAGAAGGAAATTGAGTTTTTGGAACTAAAATAAGGTAATATGTCTGTTGTTGATTATACTGCTAAGTTTGTGGAACTTGTGCAGTTTTATCCACATTATGCTGAAGCGACTGCTGAATTTTCTAAGTGTGTGAAGTATGAGAATGGATTGCGTCCTGAGATTAAGCAGGCAATTGGATATCAAAGGATTCAGAGGTTTTCTGATTTGGTGGATTGTTGTAGAATTTATGAAGAGGACAGTAAGGCTCGTTCTACTCATTACAAGAGTGTGAGCGAGAGGAAAGGGAAGCAACAGTTCCGTGGTGGTCCGTATGTGACACCAGCTGATAAGGGTAAACAGAGGGGAAATTTTGAGAAGAGGTCAAGTGGAGGAGGTATGTCTGGTCCTTTGAGGTGTTATAAATGTGGTGAGTTGGGGCATCGTCAGTTTGAGTGCAGGAAAGATTTGAGGAAGTGTACTAATTGTGGAGGTGTAGGACATGTTGCAGCTGATTGTGCCAGGAAGAATGTGGTGAAATGTTACAACTGTGGTGAACCTGGTCATATTAGTATGAAGTGTCCGAAACTGAAGCAGGCTCCATCTGGTGGGAAAGTATTTGCATTAGCAGGAACTCAGACTTCGAGTGCAGATCGTCTGATCAGAGGTACTTTTTTTATTAATAGTACTCCTTTGATTGCTATTATTGACACTGGAGCGACTCATTCGTTTATTTCGTCTGAGTGCGCAAAGCGTTTGAATCTTGTGTTGTCTTTGATGGGTGGTGAAATGGTTATTGATACTCCAACGATGGGGTCAGTAACTACTTCTTTGGTTTGTCTAAGATGTCCTTTGACCATTTATGGTAAAGACTTTGAGATGGATTTGGTGTGTTTGCCGTTGGAGGGTTTAGATGTGGTTCTGGGAATGAATTGGTTGCAATTCAATCGAGTTCATATTGATTGTTATCATAAGCTGGTAAGGTTTCCTTCTCTTGAGGAAGACGAAGACTCGAGTTTCTTATCTACCAAAGAGTTGAAGAGACTTTTGGCGGACGAAGCTCAGTTGTTTGGGTTATTTGCATCTTTGACTGTGGATAGTCAAGTTTCACTTGATGTATTTCCTGTGGTGTGTGAATTTCCTGAAGTGTTTCTTGAGGATATTTCAGACTTGCCGCCAGAGAGAGAGGTGGAGTTTTCTATAGATCTAGTTCCTGGTACTAGACCTGTTTCTATGGCACCTTATTGTATGTCGGCGTCTGAGTTGGTGGATTTAAAGAAACAGCTGAATGAGTTGTTGGAGAAGAGGTCTGTGAGACCAAGTGTGTCGCCTTGGGGTGCTCCAGTTTTGTTGGTGAAAAAGAAGGATGGAAGTATGCGGTTGTGTATTGATTATCGCCAGTTGAATAAGGTGACGATCAAGAATAAGTATCCTCTTCCAAGGATTGATGATCTGATGGATCAGTTGGTTGGTGCTTGTGTGTTCAGTAAGATTGACTTGAGGTCGGGGTATCATCAGATTAGGGTGAAGGAGGAAGATATACAGAAGACGGCTTTTAGGACACGATACGGTCATTATGAATATTCTGTGATGCCGTTCGGGGTTTCTAACGCGCCAGGTGTGTTTATGGAATACATGAATTGTATTTTTCACGAGCATTTGGATCGATTTGTCGTTGTGTTTATTGATGACATTTTGATTTATTCTAAGTCTCGGGAAGAGCACGCGGAGCATTTGCGTATTGTTTTGCAGGTTTTGAAGGAGAGGAAGCTTTTTGCCAAATTGTCCAAGTGTGAATTCTGGTTGTCGGAGGTGAGTTTTCTTGGGCACGTAGTTTCAGGTAATGGTATTTCTGTGGATCCATCTAAAGTAGAAGCAGTTCTACAATGGGAGGCTCCGAGATCTGTTACTGAAATTCGAAGCTTTTTGGGTTTGGCCGGTTATTATCGAAGGTTTATTGAGGGTTTTTCTAAACTAGCACTTCCTTTGACCCAGTTGACGTGTAAAGGGCAAGCGTTCATTTGGGATATTTGGTGCGAGGAAAGTTTTAATGAGCTGAAGAGAAGATTGACGTCAGCTCCGATTTTGATTTTGCCGAATCCTAATGAACCATTTGTGGTTTATTGTGATGCTTCTTTGATTGGTCTAGGTAGTGTTCTGATGCAAGAAGGTAAGGTGGTGGCTTATGCTTCAAGGCAGTTAAGAGTTCATGAGAAAAATTATCCTACTCATGATCTTGAGTTAGCGGCTGTGGTTTTTGTGTTGAAGATCTGGAGGCATTATCTCTACGGTGCAAGGTTTGAAGTCTTTAGTGATCATAAAAGTTTGAAATATTTGTTTGATCAGAAAGAGCTAAATATGAGGCAACGTAGATGGTTGGAATTCTTGAAGGATTACGACTTTGGCTTGAATTACCATCCTGGTAAAGCCAATGTGGTAGCCGATGCGTTGAGTCGGAAATCGTTACATATGTCCGCTTTAATGGTTAAGGAGTGGGAACTTTTGGAATCGTTTAGAGACTTGAGTTTGGTTTGTGAAGTGACGTCGGATAGCGTGAGGCTTGGTATGCTGACGGTTACTAATGATTTTCTGATGACGGATAGAGAGAAACAAAAGCTGGATGTGAAATTTGTGGATTTGATGTTGGTAGGAGGTAAAGATGCGAATAGTGATTTTCAAGTGGATATTAATGGTGTGTTGAGATTCCGAGGTAGGATTTGTATTCCTGATGATGCGGAGTTGAAAAGGATGATTTTGGAGGAAGGACACCGGAGTAATTTGAGTATACATCCGGGAGCGAATAAGATGTACCAAGATTTGAAGAAGATTTTTTGGTGGTCTGGATTGAAAAGAGATGTGGCTCAGTATGTTTATGCATGTTTGACTTGTCAGAAATCGAAGGTGGAACATCTAAGGCCTAGTGGTTTGTTGCAACCGTTGGAGATTCCTGAGTGGAAGTGGGATAGTATTTCCATGGATTTTGTAACAGGGTTACCGAATACTCAACGAGGGCATAATGCTATTTGGGTGGTTGTTGATAGGCTGACTAAATCAGCTCATTTCATTCCGATTGACATCAGTTTTTCTTTGGAGCGGTTAGCTGAGATTTACATCAGTGTGATTGTGAAATTGCATGGGGTTCCATTGAGTATTGTTTCAGATCGAGATCCGAGGTTTACCTCGAGATTTTGGGAGAGTTTGCAGAAGGCATTGGGTGCTAAATTGAGATTGAGTTCGGCTTATCATCCGCAGATGGATGGTCAGACGGAGAGGACGATTCAGTCATTGGAAGATTTGTTGAGGGCGTGTGTTTTGGAACAAGGTGGTGCGTGGGAGAGTTATCTTGCATTGATTGAATTTACGTATAATAACAGTTTCCATTCTAGTATTGGAATGGCACCGTTTGAAGCATTGTATGGACGAAGATGTCGGACACCGTTGTGTTGGCACGAATCTGGTGAGAGTTTGGTGGTTGGACCAGAGTTGGTGCAACAGACGACGGAGAAAGTGAAGCTTATTCGAGAGAAAATGAAGGTTTCTCAGAGTAGGCAAAAGAGTTATCATGATCGGAGACGGAAGGATCTTGAGTTCCAAGAAGGCGATCATGTATTTTTAAGGGTTACGCCGGTAACGGGTGTGGGTCGTGCATTGAAATCGAAGAAACTTACTTCTCGGTTTATTGGTCCTTACCAGATATCCGCGAGAGTGGGTGTTGTGGCGTATAGGGTGGCGTTGCCGCCAAATCTGTCGAATTTGCACGATGTGTTTCATGTTTCACAGCTTCAGAAGTATGTTCCGGATCCGTCGCATGTGATTCCGATGGATGAGGTTGAGGTAAGGGAGAACCTTACGGTTGAGGCATTACCAGTTAGGATTTTGGATCGCGAGGTGAAGCGGTTGAGAGGCAAAGATATTGCACTTGTGAAAGTGGCGTAGGGAGGCGCTGCTGAGGGCAATTTGACTTGGGAGTTGGAGAGTCGGATGTAGGATTCGTATCCAGTGTTATTCGTCTCAGGTATATTTTCGAGGACGAAAATTTCTAAGTGGGGGAGAATTGTAACGCCCCAGTTTTGTCAGTTTTGCCGTTTTAGCTATTTGAGTCGTTTTTGATTATTTTATTATTATATTAGGTTATTTCTGACTTTTATGTGATAATGTGTTATTTTTTAGTCGAGATTATATTTTATCGGGTTTTGGGATCGTTCGCGAGATATTTGAGTGTAGGGGTATTTTGGGCATTTTGATTTATTTTGGTTGAGTTAGAATATAAATAGAAATAGAGAGAGAGAAAAATAGTAAGAAGAGAAAAGAAGAAAAGGAGAAGAGAAGAAAAGAGAGAATTTTGGAAAAGCTTGGAAATCAATCAACCGACTTTTCTACGCGTTATTTAATCGGGTAAGGGTGCGAAACTCGATTATCTTATCGTTGTGTATGATTATGTATGTGTGTTTGCATGTTGTATGGGTTTTTCGATAGTTTTTCGGTTATAGGTATAATTTGTGTTGTATGATCTCTATATGTTTATGAGCCATTGCTATTAACGGTTTTGCTGCTGGAAGTGATTTGGGTGGAAAAAAAGAGATTTTAGGGGGTGAGGAACAGTGTAAACGCAAGCAGAAAATTCGGCTTCTGGTGTGAAGCGCAGGGCGGTGTGCTTGTTTCGCCGGGCGGTTCATTCTTTCGCCGGGCGGTTTTGAGAGGCGTAGAGGTTACAAGTTCCTGACTCTTTTGAGTCATTTTGGTGGAATTGGTGACGCCTGTTCTTCGCCAGGCGGTGTAGCGGCGAAGGGTGTTTCGCCGGGCGGTTTGAGTGCTTCGCCGGGCGGTGCTGAGAGTTTTCCAAATAATACTTTTCTCAAAAACATTCACAACTCTTGAACCGTATTTTCGATTTAAGTGTTCTTTATATCATTGGAAAGCTTATAAAATGTTCTTGCTTGTGATGATAGTTTTGAGAATTGTTGGCTGATTAAATTATGTCGTAAATTTGAAATAGTGTCGTTTTGTCGACTTTTGCCGTAGTAATCATGTGTAATTGATGTATATCATGCAATATGTTATTGGTATGGATATACTATGATTTGAGTGCTGTGTTGACATGAAAATGCATGTGCAATATGTTGTGATGATGATGTGTGGCCTAAGAGCAAGTAATCGCGACGTATGATAATTGTTGATATATGCATGATTATGGATGCGTATATGTGTGCATATTAAATGTCATGAGTCCTTGTATGCCAAGCATCATGATATGCATTTTTGAGACGTCCTGAGTGACGGTTTGGATTCCAGAGGGAATTCGCTATAACGTCGTGTGCCCATGTGGGGTGTGAGCGATGATTATAGACGATCGTGTGCCCATGTGGGGTGTGAGCGATCGGGTCGTGTGCCCGTGTGGGGTGTAAGCGATCCATAAACGTCGTGTGCCCGTGTGGGGTGTAAGCGATCCATAAACGTCGTGTGCCCGTGTGGGGTGTAAGCGACGGGGGACATTGTATGCTTGATGGGGAGTTACAGTGATGTAACGAGCGATGATTCCTGCAGAGTTCCTGAGTGAACTAGTGATGAGAAACAATGGAAGTCGGTACCGCATGTGCATATGCATAGAGTCATTGTGTCGGTCTCTTGCATTGCATAAATCATTATGGTTGTGTTATGTGTGGAATTGTGGATAAAATCGGTATATGAATATGTGTTGGTGATGGAAATATGAATCATTCCTTGTAATGCCTTGTGTTTGAATTATGGCGTGAGTTGTGGTGGGAACTGTATATATGTGTGTTTTTGTGTTTTATATATATTTGTATGCAATTATATTATGGTTGTTTTTCTCACCCTTCTGATGTTTTATAATGCTCTATGAGGCATTGCAGATTAGAGTTGCTGGAGGTATTTTTGTGAAGCTTTGCGTCTTCATTCTTTTGTCGGTCGGCTCTGATATGTGACACCGGGTAGTTAGGGAGGCCGTTTGTGATATTTGTGTATTATGTATATATATATTTTGGCTTGTACATGTACAACTTGATGTATGACAAACCTTTCATAATATATATATTTATGTTATTCAGTTTTAGATTTTCCACTTTTATTCTAAAATCTGAAATGTGGGTGTAAGGAACTGAGTTTCTCTGTTGATTGCTACCCCACTGTTGCATATCTTTATGAGTAGGTGTTGTATATATTGTTTCAATTTGATGTGACCCCTCGGTCTATGCCATGATAATTTAAACGTACTCTGACGAAAATTTGAATTTTCTTTTACTGCTTTATTTATTTGGGGGTATAGATTGGGGGTGTTCCATCAACAAGTTGAATTTATGGTCAAATATCAAAAACTCCGCCATTTTATGCTAAATCTTCAAATTTTAACGAAATTCACTTCCTTTAAATACGCAAATCACAATCATACATCCCCTACATTTGACGCACGAGGAATAACAAGATCAAAATTTTCTTGTGTGCTTACAATTTACTATCTCTCACAACATGCTTTGGTGTGTTGTTGACTTTTAATGCTAGAGGATTATTTTATACAAAATCTACGTGTATTTTCAACAACATACTACGACAAAGTTTTTCCCACATTTATCAGAGTTCCGATATTAGGGTTGGATATGAGTCTGTGCAACCTGACCTGTTGTATAGAACTTTAAAAAATCGGGGGTCTCAAAATTGGGAGATGTGGTAAAAAAAATTTAATAGTGAATAACTAATATTAATATTGTTTGCTATTTAACTTACTGTAATACCCTAATTTTTACCCCTAAGATCCCACATGTCTTCTTGCATCTCATGCCACAAACAAGATCACAATCTTTGTTTCTCCTGAGCATCTGTATATTTTTTCACTTGCTTCATTATTTGTTTATGTTTATCTAACCTATAACCAAAATACCAAAAAAAAATATTGCAGTTTGCCTGTTCTTTTCTCTCTGTGTGCATCCAGGGTTTTGCAGGTTTGTCAAAGACAATGAAGCAATTTCAGTTTAAATATGGACGTTTGATCCAGTCCAGATGGATGTTTGACCTAATCTTGGTCAAACTATCAGGCAATTGTTCCAAATGCGAGTTATTTGCACCAGTGGCTTATTTCTCAAACAATGACTGCCAAGTTGTTGTGTGGTGATATTCAGAAAGTCAAGTTCATCATGATCAGAGTTCAAGGCTTAACTGTGTTCATCTGTGGATTTATTTTCCCAAATAACTGATTCAGACAAGTTCAAACAGATTCAAATGGCTGTTGTTCAGTGGTAGCTGTGTGCACTTTATTAGAGGCTTACGAAAGAGTCGAGATTGGTTTTGGGCTAAAAATAAAGATTTGCTATCCATAATCCATTTTCATATCCATTTCGATTATGCACATTTTAAACCATTTTCATTCTAAACCACTATCCATTTTTTTTAAAACCAATTCAATATCCATTATCCAGTTGGAATTAATTCCAAAATTATCCATATCACCTTTTTTTTTATCCAATTCTATCCATGTTTCCAATTATCCACTTCCAATAGAAATTTCTATTTCTAAACCATTTTCTAAAAAAAACCATTTGATTTAAATGTCCGTTAATATCCAATTTCCATTTTTTTATCCATATTTTCGAGATATCCATTTTTCTATATCCATTTCTAGTTATTATCCAAATCTACTCATAACAATATTCATATCCATTTTTTCTAAAAAATTCATATCCATTTTCTAAACTCTTTTCTACACAAAAAAAAAAACCAATGTCCATTACCAAATAAAAAACCAATGTCCATTACCAAATAAAAAAAGATCACTACATCATAAGCCCATACAACCAATTCCAACAAAAATTGGCAAAAAAGAAAAGAGCCAACAAGCTCCAATACATATGGCCCATATTGTATTCAGCCCACCACTTACTTACAACTGCTTCCAATACCTTTTACTTCCAGCTGCTCACAACAAACCATTACCTGCAGTGAAAGATAATCAAAATCAAGCCATCAACAATGAAAATGCAAAAAGCTACAAATTAAAAATTGCAACAATTTCAAGCCCCAGGTTGCTACTAAACAACAAGCCACATTCTCAAGCCATGGGGAAACAAATTCATACACGGCTAACTGCTATTACAACAAGCACAAGCCTTGACAATCCAAATTCCAGCCATCATGCAATCCACTCTTCATACTATATTTTATGCTACTTTCCAGTCGTACCTGCAAGAGCCGAATTCTGCACTTGAATAAAATTTGCCACGTCACACAGCTGCAACATCAAAAATTCAGAAATGAAACGCAGCAAATTAAAAAAAAAAAAGAGAGCTAAAAGCTGCAACAACACACAAAACGGCAGCGAACAAATTGAAGCAAAACGCACTGCACAAAACGTCACACAAGCAGAGCCTCAACCAAAACGCAGGGCAACTTGAACAAAACTGCAGCACATCAACCAATTCTAAAACGCAGAAAAATAATCAAAATGGCAATCAAACTTTCATTTTCAATTTCAAAAATTCACCTTCATTTTTCTATAAATAAGAGCAGCCCCTCCTTCATTTTTCAAGCTTTGATAGCCAGAAAAATACTGCAAAAAAATTCATCAAAGTTTCAACTATTTTTCACCTTCAATTCACCACAAAAATTCTGCAAAAAAAATCTCCAATAACCACTCCAAAACTGATTCTGCACATTCAACCTTCTTCAATCCACCTTCAAGCATCTCATTCCAACTTCATTAATAAACCTGCAAGCTTCTTCAACACACAAATTCGTCAACACCATCAACAATTTTTTCTTCAACATCTCGCATCTCCTTCAACACTTCACCAATTCATCAATTAATCAACAACAACAACAATTTGTGAATAAAAAAGAAAAGAAGAAGAGGAATCAACTTGTTTCTAACCGGAAATTTAAAGGTAATCGGAATTCTTCGACGATTTTGATTTGATTGATCCAAGCACAGTGACATGAAATCAATGGTATATTTGAGATATACTTTCAATTTCGATCACAACCGCGCAAAAATCCTATCCCGCCGCGTCCGTATGATGAAGTGACGATTTCCTTCTTTTCCGTTGAGCTACAGTGCCGCCGTGCGTGTTTAGAAGGAGAAGATGATGAAATTAATTTTTCTGATTCTCCTTTTTCTCTTTTTAATACTTTATTTGTTTTTTTATATATTTCTTTTTTTTAAAGGAGTTTGGGCCTAGAGCCCGTTAGAATTCCATTCACTACCACCACCTCTATTTTTTCTAATCTCACCTCCCACTCTATCTTCTTCTTCTTTTTTTTTTTTTTTTTTTTTTTTTTTTTTTTTTTAATTTTAGTTCTTTTATCTTGATTTTTTTTTTTTTATGATTTTTGATTTACTATGTTTCTTTGGAATTTTGTTTTTAAAAACATTTCTTAAAAAATCATAAAAAAAATATCTTAATTCTTGATTTTATTTCTTTTTTCTTTCTCTTTATTGTTGGTTGTGTGAATCATAAATGTTAGATCCACTTTTTCTTCATCTCTTTTCTTTTTGATCGATGAAAGTCTAATGGATCTTGAAATTCCTTTGTTGAATTTTAATCAAGACTAGATCGTTACCATTTTTCTTTTCGTGCGGTATTGCTTTCGGATGACGATTTACATATCGTTCATCTAGCATGCATTAGCACAAAGATCTATTGACCGACCTCATTGTAGGGTAATTACTCCGTAAATTACTCGGCGATTGTTTAACATAGCGAAACATTTGTCCCTCTTTATCCAATTCGGAATTTGAACTTTTGTGGTCCGGACCTTGATTGGTCACGTCAACCCCATGTTGATTAATTTTTTGCATTATGTCCATAATCTTTGAAACTTGGCGTTGTAGAGGCTTTGGTTCTAACAATCTTTTGTCAAGTTCATCAATCTTGGCCTAAGTACATTGTTTAATCACTATAGTTCAAAACGCGAAACGGAATAATCGGTGAAGGCTTATGGCACTAGAGCCTTTGCTACTAACCACTAACTTCTAACTTCTTTATGTTTCCTTCTCACTCCCTATATCTCTTTTACTTTAATGCAATTTTTCCTTTATCCGTTGGACACATGTTTATGCTTCCGCAATTTTTCCTTTGTCCGTTGGACACATGTTTATGCTTATGCCTTTTTCTCTTTGTCCTTTTGGACCATATTATCTTGTGCCTTGTTTTTCTTTTGTCCATTTTGGACTAAAAAACATTAATAAATGATTAAACCACTAAAAGACTTGTGCTCTTAATTGTTGGACTATGGCCACTTTCCTTTGCATTGGAGGACCTATACTCTTGATTATGGACTTATGGATTTAGGCTTAGGACTATCTCCCTTGTGCTTTAGACCGTTATGGAGTTTGATATTCTAGCCTTTATTTGGCTTGCTTATTGGCTCAAGAGGATGGAATTCTATTCTTATTATGCTTTGAAAAGTGGCTACATGTGGTTAGATCTTTCTTATCCTTAGCTTTTAGGCTTAATTACACTTTTGGTCCCTATGTTTTAGCCAACTCACGAAATTGGTCCCTATGTTTTAAAATTGAACGAATTAGTCCCTATGGTTTAATGTTTTGTGCAGTTTTAGTCCCCATCCCAATTTTGATCCAACTGTTCGTGTACTGTTCATGTACGGTCACGTACTGTTCATGTACGGACATGCACTGTTCATGTACGGACATGCACTGTTCATGTACGTTTTTTGATCAAAATTGGGATGGAGGACCAAAACTGCACAAAACATTAAACCATAGGGACTAATTCGTTAAATTTTAAAACATAGGGACCAATTTCGTGAGTTGGCCAAAACATAGGGACCAAAAGTGTAATTAAGCCTAACTTTTATTTTACGCACTAGGATAGTCACTTCTTCTCCACCCCTTCTTCAATTTTCAAAATCTCCTCTTTTTTTTTTTCAAAAATCTTCTCGTTTTCAAACTTAAAACCGCTTTCATAATAAAACCTTGACTTTTGTCAAGTGATTTTTAGACTTTGTATTTTTTTAATAAATGTCAATCCATGTTAATCATATTTTGACCATTTCCAAAAGACATAAAAAATACAAAAACTCATTCAAACTTTTTGTGCTTTTATGCGCTTTTTTCCTTTAAACTTTTCAAAAAGAATTAGACATGAGTCATTTTTTTGATGAGATGTAAAGCTCCTAACCATGGTGTGTTGTGTAAAGTATGGCCATTTTCCACTTAGATGTTGAAGTGATAGTCTTGTTGATTGTAATCCAAGCAAATCCTCCATCTTAATGTGATGCAAATGCCTCTTTCCCATACCTTTGGGTAATTAGTAGAGTATTCTCTCTTGAGAATGACAGGTTGTCTTTTCAAATTAAAATGAATCATAACCAATAATTTTTGTTCTTTGTACCACGAACTACGAGGTTTTGATCCTACATTGCACTTCGTGGGTACGTAGGCATGAGGCGATAAGTCTCTCCAAACACAAAAATCTTAAAAAGTATTTCTCTTCTCATCTCCCCAATCTCTTTTTCAAGCAAACCATTTTCAGACCAAAAAGCGGTAGATATTTCAAAGGGCTCCTATAGAGTACTGTAGACATTTTGGGTGCTAACACCTTCCCATTACGTAACCAACCCCCTTACCCATTTCTCTTTGTCTTTTTAGCTTTTGCTTTTTTAGACTTCTTAGGATTTATTCGATCTTTTTTCCTTTTCCTTTGTGGAATAAATAAAAGCGCGGTGGCGACTCTGTTTTCCTTGAGTTAAGTTAATCAATAACTTACACTCACGATTTTTACCGCTACACTTACAATTTAGATGGTGTGACCCAACTTTTAAAGTATTGCTTATTGAGCACAAAGGTTTCATTTTTAACACCTGTTGAGGTGCATTTTTATATTTTAATTTTACAATTTTACAAATCCTTAATGAATTAGTTTCATTTTATATTTTCAACGATAAATAATTTTTTATATAATCCTTTAAGATTTATAATGGACCCTTAATGATTATTTATTGTAGTTTTATTTTATTTTTTTGTTCATTATACGACCATCTCATTTATTATTAATTTTTTATGATGAAATATAATTCATTACCATTTGCAGAAGTGGGTCTTTGACAACCCCTTCTTGTGCAACACTCTCTAACTCAATACATTTAATGTGTTTAATGTATTAAGTTAGAGAGTGTTGTGCAAAAAACATTTGTTGAGAATCCGCTTCCATCATTTGTGATTTGATCTATTTATTTTCTTTTGATCACAAACACATACACACGCACGCACGTACACACGCACACACGCACAGACACATACATACACACACACACGCACAAACACACACACACACACACACTAGCAACATTAATATTGTTTTTAAGTTATCACGATTCAATAGATAATTAAAAAAGGCGCATATGAATTTCTTGATCGACATATGTTTTTGTGTGTGGGTGGGTAGGAGAGAAACAAGGATATGTGGACTTGACTCAAGTTTCCCCACTTGCGGGACTGAGGACTAGAAGTTTTGCCATGAGACAACAATACTCAAAGTTGTTGCAAGTTAAGTGGTCAAACATGATAAACCTTACAACCAACATGTCTTTATACCATCTACATTTAACTCTTTTAGCTTCCTACTGCTAGAGATTGTAGATCTTTTACAAAAATTCTAGAGGATCATGGGTAAATTTTTTGTCTCTACTAAGACTATTGATTTGTTTTTAAGATTATTGGTTTAAAAAAGAATACCGACGCATATTGTTATACGTTTGTCTTCCATTTATATATAATATTTGTTTATAAATATTTATATAAATTAGTAAAAAAAATGACTCTTTTTGAATTCTTCATGCTTATTTTTTTAGGGGTCGGTTTTTAAAATTTGAACAGGGCCTCTAAATTATTTGAGACGACCCTATCCAACATAGGCGATTGAAGAATTTCAAGAATTCCATTTAAAAGTCTCTCTCTTGAATTCATGCTTTGATTGGATCTATCAATTTGATAGGAGAAGTAATCCTGTCGCGTGAACACCTCAACATAATCCTTGAAAGTTTGCCTTAAGATTTTGAATACACAATCATCATCATCACTGGAAAATATGAATAAGTGTTAATTGAATAAATTGAGACCATTCTTATATGTCATGAATCATGCCTATCTATGTTTTGTAAAAACATTGTCTCACCCTTTTATACGAATCTTATATAGTTTCATCCACTACTTCAAATTATACACCTAATTTGATACTACTTTAAATTATACACCTAATTTGATGGATCCTCTATTGGTTCCTCCTCTACTTTCAATTCACCATGGCACCATACACTCACACTCACACTACATAATTTGCTTCATGTACCTACTATCACAAGGAATCTATTGAGTGTGAATACATTTTTTAATGAAAAAAAATTCTTCTATCAATTCCATCATGTCACATGCCTTATTACAAATCAGATTACTTAATTTAGTTATTTTCTATTATTGGGTTTGTTTTCTGTTAGGAAGTTATGGACTTTAGGAGTTTGTTAGACCAAGCCTAAGTTTTATATAATTGATTGTATATAGTAACTTAGAGATTAATTTTCATCCAGCATTTTTGGCCCAATGGATGTCTTTCATTCATCCCATTGTAATATGAAATAAGAGACACACAACTAATTTTCTAAGCCTTTTTCTTCTTTGTTCCCCTTATAAGGTTTCCTTTTTTTCACCGTCTCCCTCTTTCTTTTCCGTCTTCATGGCCTTCGATGCAGAATCCAACCACCATAACATAGAACACAATGATTCAACCACCGATCCTTCGAAAACCACTGCGCCTAAAGATATCATACAAAACCCTATAAGCCCTTATTATCTTCATCTCGGCTAGAATCCTAGCTCCATCCTCGTCACACCTCCGCTGGATGATGGTAACTACCATAACTGGAGTAAATTAATGTGTCGCGCCCTTAACTCTAAGAACAAGTTATCTTTCATCAATGGTGTTCTCCATAAACTCAATTTCTTTAAAGAAAACTTTGATTTCTGAGATTGAGCAAATAGTAAGGTTCTCCAGCCTCAAGATCGTCAGTGTCACCAAATTAGGGTTTTTGTCGACTGGGGCCTCCAGATGGAAATTTTCATCTGGGCATGAGCCAATGCTTCAAAGCATAACCCTAAATACTATAAGGGACCTCATAAACCCAATCATCAATTCAATTTAGCCTCAGGGGATGCATTCACCAAAAATCAAGAATTAGGGTTTCTTTACCTAATTCACCCCTAAGTTGACTTTTGAAACAAAACATGAGCCAAGACCTCAAGACATGATTTGAGGGTCTCTAACACACTACATTGATCCATTTGCAACAATGGATTGATTCAGGAAGCTTGATCCACAAGTTTCAATTTCATCTGGACCACAATTAGGGTTTTGAGGAAAAAGTCAACTGTGCCTTTGACTTTTGACTCAGACATGCTCCCAAAGCTTGGGACATGATTCAATACACCCTATAAAACCTATGGAACATATCCATCAAGTTTGATTTAGGGCAAGGACTTGATTTCATAGAGGATCGCACAGTTTGGAATTCATCTAGTAAAAAGTCAACTGTGCATAAAAGTCAAAGTTTGACTTTTTGAGATTTTTCATAATTATGGTTCGTTAACCCTAAAATGATGTTAATGTGTGATTGGAATCATCATTCATCAAGAAAAATCAAAGAAAGTGGGATAACTTGTAAAAGGGGTAACCATAAAAACTTAGAATTTTTCTAAATTATGAAATAAAGTGGCTAGGGTGCTAACTTCCAAGGATCATAACTTGAGATCCAAGCAACCATTTTGGCTGATCCAAAGATGGATTTGTAGCTCTCATGGCATACTTTAAAAGTGTCAACTACACCTCATTCCAATTCCTCATGGATTTCAAGTTATGGAGTGATCAAAATGGCTGAAAACATGAAATGTCACTTTTTCCAACACATAGTGAAATTTTCACTAAGTCAGAATCTGTCTTGCTTTTTTTCAAAATGTAGGAGGATTTTTCACTTGGATCCAAAAATTTTCAAGACAAACTATGTTCACACATATGTTGTATCACATAAGGGCTTTCCAAAATCAAACTCCATCTGAGCTAGGAGTTATGACAGCTGCAACATGCCTTGCTGCAAACTGTCTTGGCAAGGCAGATTTGTGCATAAAGATACGATTTGCTTAAATTGTGCAATTCCAAGCATGCTTATCCATCTGAACACCTCCAGGGGGAACAACCAAGGGACAAACACTGATCCATCAACCTCCCAAGTCCAAGATTCCCAAAGTAGCATGCCAAACCCTAAGAAGCCTAAAAGAGGCCAAGACTCCAATTTTGTTTCCAAGCATTCAATGGATGCACCAAGGTGGCATGAACTGAGCCATTTCCAACTGAATGAGTCAAAGATAAGCTCTAAACCAAAGAACCATAGGCCTGTGTTCTAACCTCTAGTCAATGGCTAGAGGAGACTTATGATTCCAAAGTGATGCAATTGGACAATGAGTTGCTGCAGTTGCCATTCACTATTGCTTGCAAAACAAACTTGCTCTACTATAAATAGAGCACATTTATGCTCAGTTTGAGTACACCAAAGCACTACAACACTTGCTTTCCTCAAAATCTCTTTCTCTAGGCCAAAATGCCTTCTTTTGCAAGGTAACTATGAGTTTTTGAGTTAGAGAGCATTTCCATCATAGCTCATGATCCAAACACATCCAATATGTCATATCTAAGCTGTTCAAAATCTCATAAGTAACCTGTAACACCAAAATCACAAAGTCCCCTCTCAAAACCTCAAAATTGGACTTTTTTTGCATTTTTCAAGCCATGTCTTGATTCAGTCACTTCCAAAACCAGATAAAGCCTCAAACACACTCCAAATATCATCCTTGAACTGTCCCAAATGGTTCTCAACATCTGGAACACCATTTAAGAGAGTTGCTATATTGGCCACTTTTGCCCCTTTTGCAAGAAAAAGCTCAAACTTGCTCCTGAGGATTCCAGTTGATTCCAACCATTCTAAAAGCTTCTAAGGGATCATTTGAGGGTGTCCAAAGCATCAATTTATTTCTGGAACAAAGCACTTGACAGATTGCCCAAAAAGCTCCTAAAGAGGTAAGCATCACAACTTGAACTCTTTGAAATATGCATTGCTTTGAGGTCCACTGATCATGCACATTTCCTACATGTTATATATGTTGTGTTTGAACCAATTCATCATGTAATTCATGCCTGTAACAAGAGATACAATAGAAAATGCAATTATAGGCCTATTTCAAGAACACTATCGGGTTTTGAAATAGGAGCCTCATCTGAAAAAACCACCACCACCATTGGATTCCTTATGAAATTCTAGGCAGGATAGACCTAAATTTTGTCCCAATCCATGGAGAAATGAGAAAGTTACAAGCTTCATGTTTTTGGCCAAAATCTTGCATTGCTTTGCCTTGGCCAGGCCAAAAACAAGGCATGCCCCATATATCCATGGAGTGGTTTTGATACACGGATGTATCACCACCCCAGTGGTAGGAGGCGTGCATTGCATACAAGAGGTCTGGGGTTCGAATCCCCCTTGCCCAGATCCTCTTTTTTACCATTTTTCCACTTTTTATCATTTTTCATATTATTTTTAAATGATTTGAAAAATTAATAACTCTCTCAATTTTAATCATTTTTGGTTGATTCTATTTCTTAAAAATCACAAAAATGTTGAAATATTTTATTCCATAAAAAAATCAGATTTATATCAATTATTTAATATAGTTGATATTTTTGTAAATAAATTCATTTTTATTGTTTTTAAACCTTTTAAAAAATGAATATTCTCCTTGAAAAATCAAGACCAAATGAGTTTTAATTCATATTGTGGTTAAATATCATTTTCTAAACCTTAACAAAATATCACAAGTTGTTTATTCAAACTTATTTGGTATCTTTATCATTTTAACTAATTTTCTTTGAATAATTACTTTAAAAAATGATGAAATTAGGGTTTTGTTGATTTTCACTCTGGCAAACTTTTTCAAAACACTCATGGGCCTCTTGGTAGAGTGTAAGACCCATCCCTTTGTACATAAACAATTTTGGGCCTCAGTGTATTGTATAAGTCCCGATACCGTCAGAAATCTCGGCGCGATTGCCATTTTCAAACAAACAATTGGGCCAACCCTCGTGTTGTAAGTCCCATTTCTTTTCTTTAAAGCACTTTTGGGCCTCTAATAGAGTGTAAGACGCAACCCCTTTTGTAAAAAAACCTTTTGGGCCTCACATATTGTATAAGTCCCTCTGTATATCTTCAAAACAACGGCGCGATCGTCGCCTTTTCAAAATCAACCGGGCATCTTCCTGAGTTGTAAGCCCCATCTCCTGTACAAAAATAAACTTTGGGTCTCTAATAGAGTGTAAGACCCAATCCCTTTTTTTACCAAAACCTTTTGGGCCTCAGTCATTGTATAAGTCCCAATACGATATTCAAAACAATAATGCAATCACTGTTAAAATTTGGGCCTCTCCTTGAGCTGTAAGCCTCGATCTCTGTTCAAAATACTTTCTCCTTTAATTTTGAATCCAAATGTATAATTGTTATCAAAACTTTATTTAATTTCTTTGAACAACTAACAAAACAGCATGGAAGCTCTTCAACGGGTAAGTGTTTATCCGCTTTCTTTTATCTGCTTTCATATAAATAACTGTATTGTGGGGCTGTTTCATTGTAAGTCTTCTTTCACGCCTTTTAAATACTTGTCATATATCAACTGTATATATACTAGTATAGTTATTTAGAGTTTTCCCCGGCAACTACGTCTAGAACTAGGTAAAGCCCGTTGGTCACTCTTGAATACAAACAAAACTAGATCCCCATAGGATTCCAGATACAATCTTCCCTTCTCTTGGGGTTAAATAATATGGAACAAAGAGAAAGGCAGTATTCTCGGTGAACCTTTTCTCAGACTGTCACCCTCAGAAATCGTCAAAGAAACTCTACTCCCCAGAGATGATCTTTTCTCCGTGAATGACATCTCTTGAGATTCTTCAAAACCCTCAAACTTTCCTGGAATGATCTCTTCTCTGTGAATTACATTTCTTGAACTTCTCTTGGTTTGGGGACCCACAGGCTTCCTAAAAGTACCCCCGCCTCCTCTTGGGCGTTGTACAAGGACCCTTCGGCTTCTTAGAAGTTCTCATGCCTTCCTAAAATCATGTACTGGCGAAGACATTTGGCTGCCCAAGCCAGAGCACAGCAAGTTTTCTCGAGCATAGTGTACTAAGTTTCACAATCTGTGAACTTCTTGCTTAAGTAGTAGATGGCAAACTCTTTTCTTTTTGTCTCGTCTTGTTGGCCAAACACACAACCCATGGAGTCTTCCAAGACTATTAGGTAGATGATCAGTGGTCTTCCTTCCACTGGAGGAGACATAATAGGTGGATTCAACAGATATTCTTTGATACAATCGGAAGCTTTTTGGCAATCTTCTGTCCATACGCGTATTTGATTCTTTCTGATTAGTTTGTAGATCGACGCGCATGTCGCGTTCATGAGGGATATAAATCTTGAGATGTAATTCAGGCGTCCCAGAAATCCTCTGACCCGTTTTTCAGTCTTTGGTGAAGGAATTTCTTGAATGGCCTTGACCTTGTCAGGATCAACCTCAATTCCTTTCTGGATGACGATGAATCCTAAGAGTTTTCCTGAGCGAACACCGAACATGCACTTATTAGGATTCAAGCGGAGTTTGTATTTCCTCAGACGCTTGAATAACTTGGATAAGTGTTCTACATGCTCTTCTTCTGTTTTAGATTTGGCGATCATTCATCGATGTATAGTTCAATCTCTTTGTGCATCATGTCGTGAAACAGAGTTGTCATGGCCCTTTAATAGGTTGACCCCGCATTTTTTAGACCGAACGACATTACCTTGTAACAAAAGGTGCCCCATGGGGTGATGAATGAAGTTTTCTCTATGTCTTTCGGTGCCATTTTGATTTGATTATAGCCTGAGAATCCATCCATGAAGGAGAAGACTTTGAATTTTGTTGTACTGTCTACCAGCATGTCAATGTGTGGCAAGGGGAAGTCATCCTTCGGACTTGCTTTGTTCAGATCCTTGTAGTCTACACACATTCTGACTTTTTTGTCCTTTTTCGAAACTAGCACTATGTTGGCTAACCATTGAGGATATTCTGAGGTGGCGAGGAAACCCGCGTCGATCTGCTTCTGCACTTCCTTCTTTATCTTGATGGCCATATCCGGATGAGTCCTTCTCAGTCTTTGTTTTACTGGAGGACATTCTGTTTTTAGTGGTAAGTGATGTTCCACGATGCTGGTGTCCAACCCTGGCATGTCCTGGTAGGACCAAGCAAATACATCTGGAAACTCTTTGAGAAGTTTTATCAAGTCTTCTCTGACAGCTGGACTGAGCAGTGCCCCAATCTTAACTTCTTTCTTTTCTTCCTCTGAACCCAAATTGACCGTTTCCAACGGCTCTTTGTGAGGCTCAATAGACCTTTCCTCTTGTATGAGTAGTCGGGAGGCCTCTTCTGGGATTTCTTCGTCCTCTTCTTCTTCAGCTTCAAATACCGGGAATTCAAAGTTGGGAGAAGGCATTGGATCGTATCTTTCAATGGGGTTTAAAACAAGCAATCTGCATGACGTGATGATTCATTTTTTAGAAAAGACAGAGATAATGCAATAGTGTGTGCAGTGTATTTTCTGAAAAATGCTTGTTTTTATTTTGGGTTGTTTTTAGGATTACCATTTTCTGAAAGAAAAAAAAGCGAAAAATGAAAACAACAATAAATGGGGGAATTCAGAATGACATTGTTTATTCATGATTTGTCGATTCTTGAAACACAACCCTATAAAACAAAACTCTGTCGCTTTGGGCGAAGTGAAGAGGGACATTTGCAAAAAAGTGAGCCCTACTAAAACATCCATTTCACCCAGGCAAGGTGAAAAGTCAAAACAAAGATGGTAATTACTTCGACTTATGGACGACTTTCGGGACATCGACAACAACCTAATGGTGGCGAACTCCTATGTGAATCACAAAGTCTGGTACTTTCCCTCTTGGTTTGTCTTCAGAAATGACGCTGATTCTGGCGGAGTTGGATCGTTGGAGTCATCTTCCCATACAGAGTTGTCATAGGAGAACTCTTCAGTCGCATCTTCCATAGTGTTTCACTCTCAAGAGGATCTCCCTATCCAGTTGGCTGGAGGTCTTCAAGCCTGATACGAGAGCTTTCGGGAGTAGTGTATTTGACTAGGAAGTCGTACTTGTCGCTTGGCTGTCCCAAGGTGTCCCATGTTTCTGTGGGAATAGATGAGTCACCTTCCTCGATGACGTTGACCTCAGGAAATACGTAGTTAATGAATTCTTGTCCTGAAATCTTTGCGAATTCATCACCGTGGTGCTGGACATCTTCAGAATGTCTTGAGTAATGATTCCATCACTTTACGGGGACATGGGTATTCTTTTTAAGATTACTCAGTTGATAGGCATTATCAAGCTGACTCTTTTGCCTCGAGTCTTCTGTGTATGGCTTCCAGATAGGAAAGTCATCCAGGGGATCATAATAATCATAGTCAAAGTTGTCTTTCATTAGATTGTCTTCCTCTAATGAATTGGGTGGAGTGCGGCATCCTTCATGATCACAATCTTCATAGATCATCCCGACGTTTGATCTCGGTATACATCTTGGGTTCTTCTTTGGAAAACAGCATAGCATGTGTGCTTCTCCCTGAGATATATAACCGTAATTGTTGAGATAAGACTTCCACTCCTCATATATTTTGAAAGAGTCGTTCCCATCGATGGTGTGTACTTCTTGAGATATTGGGTGGAGGAAACCTCCGTTGTGGAAGAAATCTCGAATGGGACGAAAACTTTCGTCCTTCTTTGTAGTCGGGGTACAAGTTGGAGAGAAACCAGGACCTTTTCTTGTATTGTCATCTGTAGGAGTTATAATCTGTCCCCATCCTTTTACGTCATTACTCCCGATCACTCTGAGAGTGTCTTTGTAAGAGGAAATTGACATCCCTCTTTCTGATTTATTCTCATTGCTCACCGAGAGTGCTTGGAACTGGGTTCCAACAACCTCCTCTGGTTCTACATAGGAGAATGATGATAGGTTGCTCATTTATTATTCTTGGCGAACTTCAGTTTCTGGTGAAATGTCGAAGTGACTGCCCCAGCTTCGTGTATCCAAGGTCTCCCTAATAAACAACTGTATGCTGCTTGGATGTCCATGACCTGGAAAATGACTTAGAAAGTGTGAGGACCGATAGTTATGGGAAGATCTACTTCGCCGATAACTATTTTTCTAGATCCCTCAAAGGCTTTGACAATGATCCCACTGCCTCTCATCGGAGCTCCTTGAAATGATAGTCCTACCAAAGTTGATTTTGGCATAACACTCAAAGATGAACTTGTGTCTACCAGTATGCTGGCTAAATCATCGTCTTCGCAGTTGGCTGTAATGTTTGGTGCCATATTATGGTTCTTGCCTTCTTCCGGTAGTTCTTCATCACTGAATCCTAAACTGTTACAAGAAGTCATGTTGGAGATGATGCTGTCAAATTGTCCTACTGTCACATCTTGTTCTACAAAGGCTTGTTCTAAAACCTTCTGTAGAGCTTCCCTGTGAGCTTCTGAACTAAGCAGCAGAGAAAGTACACAGATTCGAGACAGAGTTTGCAATACTTGGTCCACAATGTTGTACTCGCTTTTTTGGATAAGCTTTAGCATCTCATCGTTGTTCTTTACAGGTTCTGGATTACTGGATTGATCGAATTGTTGGTTGGGAACTTCTGTTTGAGGTTCCTTTTCTTTGACAGGTTCTCCAACTCCTCTGTTGAAGATCCGACCGCTCCGGGTAACTCGACTGATGTCAGCAATGTTCACAACGGAGGGTAATGGAGTTTCTTTTCCATTTTCTATGGTCGTTGCACCGTACTTGTAAGGGATAGCCTTTTCTGACTTATACGGTATTGGATATGGCAAGTAGATAACCACAGGGGCTTTTTGGTTTTTCTGACCGTCATAGGCAACCTCAGCCAGTTCCTAGTTGGGAACTTTTCTACTATCAAGAGGG
This sequence comes from Lathyrus tuberosus, assembly GCA_022829125.1. Lineage (NCBI taxonomy): Eukaryota > Viridiplantae > Streptophyta > Magnoliopsida > Fabales > Fabaceae > Lathyrus > Lathyrus tuberosus. The sequence continues at coordinate 28,807 of JALAZF010000414.1, read as the reverse complement.
ATCTTTGATTCATTGAGTAGAGGGATTATGGTGCAAACATCCATGGTTATTCCACGATCAGAGATTACGACAGTGCTTTTGTCCTGACCAGGGAGGTAATTTTGTATCATGTTGATCGACCCAGAATTCGAACATGGTCGAATCTCCTTCCGGTTTAACTGATTCTGGAGGGCTGCTCGTACGAGATAACATCCTTGGTTATTTTCCGAGCATACTCTACAGCGCTTATAATTGTGAGGTGATACCCGACCATATCCGCTTTGTATGCGGTGCATTTTTACTAGATCTGTTTATATTGAGCGGATATCACGACTTTGATGTCTACCAGGATTCCCATCAGTCACGCTAATTTGTTGTGTGTCTTCATCTAAGTAAATTGGAAGCCACCAGTGGTCCAATAGATGTTGAAGTGTTCTTTGCACAAGCGCACACCCTTGGTCGTCTTCGCATCATTCTTTACAGTCTAGATAATCATGTGAAGCTAGAAAACCAAGTCTGACCTGCTTAGTATGCAATTCCACCAGACTAGTATTCATCAAGCGTATGTCAAAGATCTGAACCATATTGACTTGATGCTCATTTCTTTCATGGTAGTCTTGGATCCATCCGATATCTATTTGATGTTGGAGGGCCTTTTGTACGAAAGAACATCCCTGATTGTCTTTTAAGAAGATTGGACAAGCGCCGTAATCGTGCCGCGATAGATTGTAATACTGACTTTGTCTTGAATGCAACACCACTAGATTGACATTCATTGCACGAATGTCGCGGTTCTAAACAATGTCGAGATGTGCATGGGCTATGTTTACTTCACGAATCTTGTGATCCTGAATCCAACCCAGATCCATTTGTTCATGTAGAGCTGCTTGTACTATGGCACACCCTTGATTGTCCTTGGAGCAGATATCACACTGATGATATTTGTGAGATGGCACATGGTCGTACCCGCTCTGTTTGTAATGCATCTTTACCAGATTGGTTCCCAGTAATTGTACATTGTGAATTTGATAACTGTTGATAGGTTCTCCTTCTTTCAAATTCACTGTAGTATTCTCATGTTGCGGTAATGGGTTCGTCTGACTTAAAGCTGAGACAATTCTCAATGTTATGTCCCGATCATTCTTGATGGTAAGGACAAGTTTGATCTGCTTTGAACTAAAAAGGTGGATTTTTTGGTACTGTAAGAAGAGTCCTGGTTTGAACATGCCCCTTGGCCAGTAGAAATGGAAATAACTCTGTATACAACATCGATATAGGGTCGAACCCTGATGGTCATGTAGTACGATTGTTATTACTGTACTGTAGGCGAGCCTGCTGAAGAGGCTGTTGCTGCCTTTGCTGCTACTGTTGTTGATTTGGTTTGCTCTGAGCAACCTGAGGTTAATAAGTCGGAGCTGGCGTTGGGTTAATAGAGGGAGTTATTGCCGCTATCGGGTGATACCTTCTCCTTTGCTTTCCCAGAGAGAAATTACTAATATCTTGCTCTTTTTTCTTTTAGAAAGCACTACCGTATCTCTTGGTACTACTGGATGGCTCTGCATATTTGACCAATCGTCCTTCTGGACTGCTTCTTCAAGGCGTTCTCCCATGTTCACCATTTTAGTGAAGTCACTGGGCGCATTGGCAACCATTCGGTTGTAATAAAATGAGCTCAACATTTTTCAGGAAGATCTTTGTCATTTCCTTTTCCTCAAGAGGGGGACAGATCTGAGCGGAAATTTCACGCCATCTCTGAGCATATTCTTTGAAGGTTTCTTTATCCTTTTGTTACATTGCCCTGAACTGATCCCTATCCGGTGCCATGTCCAAGTTGTACTTATACTGCTGAACGAAGGCTACCTCGAGATCTCTGAAAGTACTGATCTTGGTGCGGTTTAAACCCATGTACAATTTGAGTGCAACACCGGTTAAACTGTCTTGGAAGTAATGGATCAGTAGCTGTTTATTTTCTATCTGGGTAGACATTTTTCGAGCGTACATCGCCAAATGGCTTTGAGGGCAAGGGTTGCCTTTGTATTTTTCAAAGTTAGGCACCTTGAATTTGTGCGGTATCTTTACATTAGGGACCAAATAGAGGTCAGCGGCGTCCTTTCCGAATAAGTTTGACTGTGAATGGCATGCAGTTCCTTTTGCATTTCCATAAATTGTTCCTGGAACTCATTCATCCTTTCGTATACATCTTCGTTTCTGCCAGAAATTGTTTGCGGAATCTGTCCTTCCAGAATAGTGTGTATTACTGGCTGTGGTATAGACATCATAGCGGTGACTCTTGGCGCTTCAGTGCCCTGAAGTTTGTAACCTTCAAGAGTTGCTGTCGTAACCCTTGCATCTTCATTTTCCTGAAGTTTGTAACCTTCAGGTCCAGCGGTTCCTGCTACGGCTTCTTGGTCTTCAGTGACCGCTGGGATATATCCTTCATGTATAAAGTTGAAAGGCATGCCCCAGGGGCGCCCTTTAGGCATGTTGTACCGAGGACGACTATCATGTGTCTCAAATATGGGCGTAGATGTAATCTCTAAGATCACAGTCCTTTGATGTTGTTGCTCCTGAGCTGCGGCCAGGGATTGCATGTTGTTGTGAAGTTTTTCCAAACTTTCTTTTAGAGCATCGATTTCTTCTCTCAGCTCTCTGTTCTCTTCCTCGAGATCATCCATTTTCTTTTGTCGATTAGCCAGAGTGTTGTATGAATGAGACAGTTTGACTCTAGAGTGTGACACATACGTTAGACTCAAAGATAAAAAAATGCGTTATGTGAGAATGATGAATGATATGCAATGACATATTTTTTAGTTTTTATTTTCAAAAGAAACTTTATCAATTAGATTGTAAATATCACACAGTGGGGGAAGACCCCTTTTATTGAATTCGAAAGATTGTAGTATTTTACAAGGAAAAGTACAGTATTTTACAAAGTGTGAGAAGGAAACGTCTAAGATCATGGATCTTGAGTCCTCTCTAAAGAGAGCTCAGATGCCGGTTCCTGTATTTTTCTTTTCTTTGATCGAGCCTCTTCAGCCGTTGTCGGGTCGACGATCCTTTGCCAAGTGAAGGGAGTGAGTAGATTTCTTCGGTCTTCCTGACTTTCTATGGCATGTTGCTCTAATATCTCAATCAGAGCATCCTTTTCCTTTAGCAGTTCCTGAATCTTAGCACATTCCAAATTAAGGATCTGGTATTTGTTCTTCCAAGAGTTCTTCTCACGTTGGACTTTGTTAAGAGCGACCTGGAGTTTTTCCGCATCAGACATGAAATAAAGGACATATTCCTTTAATGGAAAAACTTCTTGATGAGGGTAAGGCATCCTCAGCTTTAGGGCTCTAGTTTGCACCTAGTGGAGATAAGGTTCCATGGAGGTACAACTTGGTTTTCCCAAAGACTCTCTCCCTTTCCTGTGAATATGTTGCCAGGCATGCACTATTTCTTTCTTTAGTGCCCTGTCATTTTCCCATTCCTTGAAGAAAAGACCTTCCAGATGAACGTTATGTGGGATATTCTTCATCGTGTATCCGAGTTGACGGCGAGCTAAAATTGGATGATAGTTGATTCCTCCTTTAGTTCCAATGAGGGGTACATTGGGGAAATTTCCACAGCTGTCGATGATCTATATCCCTTCGTAAATCCGATTGGCATGGGACATAATCCTCTGTGACCAACGTAGAGTACTCTTGCGATCCCAAAAAGCAGCAGACTTGGGAAAATGGGAAATGAACCTTTTGTAAAGCAATGGTACACAACACGTGATCATTCCTCCGCTGTACAAATTCCTTATATGTAGAGAATGATAAGCATCTACGAGCAAGGTTGGTACGGGGTTTCCTATTAAGAATATTTTAAAAGCATTGGTATCGACGAAGTTGTCGATGTTGGGAAAAAGGAATAACCCATACACGAGCAGAACAAAGATTTCTTTGAAAGCAGTTATGTTTCCTACACTAGCAAAGTATAGAGCTTTCTCCATTAGGAATTTAGCCGGTAAACCCTGGATTCCTTCTTTAGTGGTCATGTGAGTCCTAACTTCTGACTCATCCAAAGAGATTTCTTTTACAATGGTTTGATCTTTTTTGAATTTCTTCCAGTCTGGAAAATAGAGCTTGATTAGTGATAGGTAAATCAATCAGGTGGGAGTACTCTTCCAGTGTTGGTGCTAGTTGGTAATGCGGGAAAGTGAAGCAGTGGTAAACCGGATCGTAGAATAGTACAAGCGTAGACAGGATCCCTTCAACCACGTTGACCTTTAACAGAGACAACAGTCCTCCGTGCTTAGCTTTGAAAGCCTCGAGATTGGTAATCATCCTTCCCAATTTCCTTAAGTACTATAGTTTCGGAGCCTTGAAGGTGTGCTTGTGTGTTTTTCTTCTACCGAAATCCATAATGCATCCTCTGATATTTGCAATTATTGTTTTAGTTTTTTTGAAAAAAGATTTTCTTCTTGTTTGAAAAGAGTTTTTTAATGAATGCATGAATGCAGCAAACAAAAACATTTGAAAACATGGGTTTAGGGGTTCAACGTCACGAGCATAGAGTCATGGCTCTACCCATCCCCAAAGGTTGTACTATTTTGGTCAATTTTTGTATATGTAGAACGGGTTATAAAAGGTTCCCAAAGTCATTGACCCCTCCTAGGGATATCAACAGCAAGCTGATTCACTCGAGCGAGCTGTAATATCCTAGGATGAATCTCATTTGAGTGTAGTATCGCGTATCAACTATTCCCGATAGTCACTGCACTACCAAATGGCCATATGGTTAAACGTCTACTAAATCCTCAGGTTCATGGGTACCGCATTGGGATAAACGATGCTTTCACGACAATCGGTCGTTCAACATCAATATTTCCACACGGGTACCTCGCCTGATTCGGTGGACTGCCAAGTTAGCTTGGTCAGGATTCACTCCCTATAAGCATTTCCCAGATATGCAACCACTTATGTTAGTGTTCTCTCAAACTTTCCACATGCGTATCAATCGCACTCCCAGTTAACAGAAATTTAAACACGGGTATCAAGTAATTATGAGAGTAAATGATATATATATATATATATATATATATATATATATATATATATATATATAGTAGAAAATATAGAAAAATAAATGCCAAGCAAAGCCTAGACCTCTTAGGAACTCTAATCCTAAAGACTCCCCAGCAGAGTCGCCATTTTTCTGTAGCGTGCGATTTTTGTCGGTGATGCTACCACCTTACCGCAATGGTTGGAATTGGGAGCTACTTTCGGATTTCTTATTTATCCTATGAAGCTGGAAAGGAAAGGGAAGCTATCTAAAACTAACCTTGCACGCGAATGTTTTCTTTAACAAATGCTAAGAGATTAGGGGTTCGGGGTTAGGTTATACAAAGGGAAGTTGTTAATCATTCATGGTATATATGGTTATCCATAGACCTTTTATGGCATGTTTTTCAATTGGTTTAAATACTTTCTGATGTTTATCTGCTGTGGGTTGGGAAAGTTTCTCCTTTGGGAGTGTTGAGAGAGTGTTTTTGTTTTTTTCGGGTTTTCTGATGTTTTTGTGAAGGTACCGGACCTAAAGTTTTTTATTTGTGTGCTCGCTAAGATTTTGCAATCTTATGCCTACGTATTCCCGTAAAGATACTCGGGAAATCAGAGCAATCATAGTTCCTCCTATTCTATGGGAGGAAAATGTTTGGTGTCTTGTTTAAAGCCCAAGATTGAAGCATAAGGTTATTTGTGTCTTGTTCAAAGCCCAAGATTGAAGCGAAAGGTTTGACTGAGAGAGAATTTGTCATCTCTAAAGGGAGATATCTCACTTATTCATTACAGTTTTTAAAGGATTGGTTTTAAAGGGGAATTACTTTAAACTGGAATGTATGGAATCCAGCAATGCCATAATTTCCTTTATAAGGGAATTGTCCTGAAGGAAGAAACTTTAACTCAGTGTAGAGCAATGCCATTTTTACTTATGAGTCTTTCATGCTAAGAGAGGGACATTGGCTTGGATGTAAATAATCCAGAAGTTTGCCACTCACAGCAATTAGATGAAAGATGATTTTTGACCAGGATAAGAGAAGGACCACAACTTGGATTTTTGAATCAACAAGTGTTCCACTTACAACAGTTACCTGGAATTAGGGTTTTTTGATTGTTTGTTTTGATATGTGTTGTACAGAGAAATGTATTCCTACAGAGTGGAATCTTGATTTCCTCTGAAGGGATGTTGATTTTGTGTGCCTTGATCAAAGCCCAAGGTTGAAGCTAAAATATTGACTCTGCTTATGGATTTTTATACGTTTCGTACAAAGCTCAAGATTGAGGGTGAAAAGGGATTGACTCCACTGGAGAGATTTTACCTGTCTTGTACAAAGCCCAAGATTGAGGCTAAAAAAGAGATTGACTCCACTGGGGAGGTTTTATATCTGTCTTGTACAAAGCCCAAGATTAAGGCTGACTCTATTGAGGAAAATCATTATATAAAGCCTAAGATGAGGCTGGTTGGAGAAATTCTTATATGAAGCCTAAGAGGAGGCTGGCTTCTGCTGAGGATTATTGAAATCCAGAGACATGTCCAATATGTATTGGGGAATCAACTCTTGTTGGGGATTGAAGAAGAGTTGAAATATCAGATGCCCTAAGGTTCTGATTCTGTTAGGGTTTTATCGATGGTAAATTGACCCTGGCTGGATTTTTTAAGGTGAAGGTTTAAGGTTGAGTTTGAAAACCTATGGAGGTTTTAACTCTGCTGGAGATTAATGAAATGATCAGGGTTTTTTGCCTGTGTTTTTTTAGGAAACTTGAGGGATTTTCTTGGTGAGGTCCAAGAGAAAATGAGACTTTCCAAGTCTACTGGTATGAAGAGTTTGACTCTTAATTGGAGAATGATCTTTGTACGATACCCAAGAGGAGGCTGAGACTGTCCAAGTCTCTCAAGAAGTGGTTGGCTCTAGTGTTGAGAGAGTTCTTTGTATGATGCCCAAGATAAGGCTGAGGTTTTTAATAGATGAAGATCAACCCTAAAATGGTCTGATGTTTTGGACTTCTGACTCTCCGGAGGATTGAGCTAGTAGAGATGACTATGTTCTGTCCTATACTTATATGATACCCAAGAGGAGGCTGAGACTGTCCAAGTCTCTCAAGAAGTGGTTGGCTCTAGTGTTGAGAGAGTTCTTTGTATGATGCCCAAGATAAGGCTGAGGTTTTTAATAGATGAAGATCAACCCTAAAATGGTCTGATGTTTTGGACTTCTGACTCTCCGGAGGATTGAGCTAGTAGAGATGACTAAGTTCTGTCCTATACTTGTAGGAGGTCTTTGGGTCCTTGTACTAAGCCCAAGAGGAGGCTGAGAACTTCTAAGAAGCCTGGGGGGTCCTTGTACTAAGCCCAAGAGGAGGTTGAGGATGCTTTTAGGAAGTCTGTGGGTCCAAACCTAAGAAAAGTTCAAGAAAGGTTTCACTAGGAATTAGTCCTTTCTTTGCAGAACAGTTCTAAGGTTTGAAGAAATTCAAAAGAGGTTTCACCGGGAATTAATCCTCTCTGGGGAAATGAATTTCTTGTACATATATATTTCTAAGTTAGGACAGTCTTGAGAAAAGTTTCACCGGGAATAATGCCTTTCTCTGTTCCATATTATATAAGCCCAAGAGGAGGCAAGACTGTATCTGGAATTTCCTATGGGGAACTAGTTTTGACTGTGTTGAAAGAGTAACCTCTGGTTTGATCTAAACCTAGACCTAACTGCTGGGGAAAACTCTAAGCAAGTACGTACAAGCATATATATATATATATACAGATGAAATATATAAATAAGTATGTATTGAAAAGATAGTGGAACTTATAGTTGTGCAAGCCCAAGCATTTTAACTACAGCTGTATGATTAGTTTTCAAGAAATTGAAGAAAGTTTTGATGATACTTTGAATTTGAATTTGAATAAAAAAGAAAGTTGTTTCAAAAGGAAGTTTGGGGCTTATACTCAAGGAGAGGCCTAGATGAATTCTTTTGAAAAGGCGACGATCGCGTCGTAATTTTGAAAACCACGGAGGGACTTATACAATGACTGAGGCCTAAATTATTGTATTTACAAAGAGGATGGGTCTTACACTCTATTAGAAGCCCAAAATTTTATTTTATACAAGAGATGGGATTTATAGCTCAAGGAGATACCCAAATTATAAAAAAAAATAGCGATCGCACCGTTTATCGTATCTGGACTTATACGATGACTGAGGCCCAAATTTATTTATGTACAAAGGGGGTTAGGTCTTACACTCTATTAGAGGTCCAAAAGTGATTGAAAAGAAGAAAGATGGGGCTTATAACTCAAGGGGAGGCCCAGGTAAAAATTGTTTTGAAAAATGGCGATCGCGCCGAGATTTTTAAAATCGTATCGGGACTTATACCATGACTGAGGCCCAAAAAGGTTTATTTACAAAGGGATGGGACTTACACTCTACCAAGAGGCCCAAAATATTTTTGGAAAAGACATGTGAGGGTGAAAACAATTAAAACCCTAATTTGATTTAAAATACATTTTAATTTTGAATAAAAATCATTTAAAATGATCAAAATTATCAAACAGGTGTGAAAAACAAGTTGTGATCTTGGATTAATGTTTGAAAAACTATGTTTTATTCATATGATAACTTGAAATTCATTTATGTTTGAAAAATCAAGTGAAAGAAAGGTTTTTAAATGCTTAAAACAAATAAACAAGAAATTCTTTTTGAAAATTCAAAATATATTAAACAAGTAATATTTTTTGATTTTTTTATGGAATAAATAATTTTAACATTTTTGTGAATTTTGAAAAAAATAATCAATCCAAAAACATTAAAATCCAGAGAGAAATTAATTTTTGAATCAATTAATAAAATTAACTAAAAATTCTAAAATTTAAAAATTCAAAAAAGGCGCCAAGAACACTTGTTCTTGCTCGCGCGTGTTCTTCTTCCCCAGATTTGCAAAAACTCTCCTAACTTCCTAATTACTCAATGATTTTTCATGATTCAAACATCAATCTCACTCGTTTTTGAACAAGGAACAAGATGGTACCATTTAATTTCATTTCTTTTAAGTGTGGAGAGAGTTATCATGTATGAACATAGAAACCCTAGAATTTGCAAAAACTATCATGAAATCCTAAACACGAATGAAACATGGCAATTGATTGAGGGTTATCACTCTATGAACTACCAGAAACAAGTTGGTAACTTGAAAATAAATTGATGATGCATGTAGTATAGAGTTTGAAGGTTTCAGGCTTACTTGTGCTTGCTTGTGTAAGAGGATTTTGAATTGTGTATTGGAGGTGTTACAAATGCGTTTTGAGGACTTGGACAGCTTCACTATACCTTATGGAGTGTGTTGAGATGCCTAGGCTTGATTGGAGATGCTTGGATCACCTTGTGGTATCTCAACTGCAAATAGGCCTCAAGTGGATTTTGAGGTCTATGATTCTGGTGTTCCAGATGAAGTATGAGTGTTTAAACAGCTTATATATGATATATTGGATGTGTTTAGATCATAAGCTGTGGTGGAATTGCTCTCTAACTCAAAATTCGATGGTGACTTGCAAAATAAGGCATTTCTGGTTTTTTGAAAGAGATTTTGAGGAAAGCAAGTGTTATCAAGCTTTGGTGTACTCAAACTGATCATAAATGACCTCTATTTATAGTGTGTCAAGTTTGTTTTGGCAACAATAGTGAATGGTGGCTGGTGCAGTCCATTGTCCAATGGTTGCATAAAGGAATCTCAAGTCTTCTCTAGATATTGACTTGGGTCAATCTTGCAAGCCTATGGTCTTCTGTTCAGTGATAAGGCTTGACTCATTCAGTTGTATTTGCCTCAGTACATGCCACCTTGATGCATCCATTGAATGCTCCATGACAACTTTGAAGTTTTGGTTTTTGCATCATTGGATATCACATGCATAAATGATGATCTTTTGACTTGGGAGACTTGTGGCTCGGAGATATTTTGCTTTGATCCGATCCTTAATGTTTCTAGAAGGATTACAAGACTTGTAATTACACAAATTATCCAATTCGATCAAATGACCTATAATCTGCCTTGGGAAGAAATCAGCTTTTGGTGCTATGTTTCAAGGGTTGTAACTTCTTGCTCAAATTGAATTTGGAGATGATCTGGTACTTGTTGGAAAGCCCTCATGACATACTTTAACTTTAATGTCCAACATTGGTCCTGGTTCATCTTAGATCATAATGAAAAATGGCCTCAAAGTTGGTGAAAAACCAAGACAGATTCTGTCTAAAATTTCCACTAAGTGTTGGAAAAAGTGGTCATTTTCATGTTTTTGTGATTTTGATCAATCCATAACTCAAAATCCATGAGGATTTGGAATATTTTGTAGTTGACAATTTTGAAGTATGTCATGTGAACTTTCATTTGATCTTTGGATGGAAAAAAAAGGCCTTGTGGTTTGGAAGTTATGACCTTGCAAAGTTGGTACCAAATCAATTTTGTTCCATAACTTAGAAAAATTTAAGTTTCTTATGGTTGCCCCTTTTGCAAGTAACCCTATTTTTCTTGATGGATGATGATCAAAACCATGCATTGACATTGTTTTTGACTTAGGGGAGCCACATTTGTGAAAAAATTCAAAAAGTCAAACTTGATTTTGGGCACAGTTGACTTTTTGTCAGATGAATTCCAAACTGTGTGATCTTCTATGCAATCAAGTTCTTGACCTAATTCAAACCTAATGGATGGATTCCATAGGTGTTTTTGGGTGTCTTGAATCATGTCCCAAGGTTTTGGAATATGCCTTTGTCTGAGTGCTCTGAGAGGGCTCAAAACCCTAATTCTGGATTGTAGTGAATGCTCAACAATCCTTGAGGAGATTGATGAGGTATGATGGTACATCCATGTTGTGGTAATGATCTTTACAATGATGGTTAATCTTGTGGTCAAAATTTGGGGTATGACAGATGCCCCTATTTAATATTCTTGGACCCGAAGGTGCGAATGATGGAGATATTCAGACATTCAGGGTGCAAGAGGATTAAATATCAGAATACCCAAAATTTTGACTGTGGTTATGAATAACAGTTTGCTCATCCATCTTCTTTTGCAAAGCAATGTTACTTAGAAAAGGGTAAAACTTCCCCTTGATCCTGGTCTTCAGCCACAGAACTGGTCTTAGTTTTCTTTTGAAAATAAACTTCCCCTCGATCCGGGTTTTCAGCCACAGAACTGGTCTCAGTTTCTTTTGAAATAAACTTCCCCTCGATCCTGGTCTTCAGCCACGGAATTGGTCTCAGTTTCTTTTGAAATAAACTTCCCCTCGATCTTGGTCTTCAGCGACGGAACTGGTCTTAGTTTCTTCTTGTCGAGTTTCTTTCTTGATAAGGAACAGTATTTGTAGCGGTCTTTATCAAACTTCTCACCGAGTTTTACTGGGGAGACGCCATTTGATGGAAAAAGTTTGAGGTCAGACTTACTGGGGAAACCCATTTGTCTGAACTGTAGAGGTGTGCAGACTTCTCTATGGGAGATACCATTTGTCGACCTACTGAGGAAAAAGGAGTCTCTTGAAAGACCGCTTTTTGATTGGCGAGGTTACATCATACTTTTCTTCTAGATCCTTTAGGAGAAATGCCATGTGATGTAATCCAATTTTGAGGTGCTGATGACTTCATTAACATTTAATTTCTTTGGAGAAAAACCGACGTACTGCCGAGAGTCTTCTGTCGAGAGGCTTTCTCTAGGAATTTTCCTTAATCTGGGAAAGCGAAAACATCATCTTCATTGGTGAAGAGTGATGTTCCAAAGGTGTTTGTCGAATATCTTCTTGCCTTTCAGAGGTTCAAGTTATCAAAGTGGTCGAGGACAGGCTCCAATCCAGAAATAAACTGGGGAGAGATTGCTTAGGCGGCACTTTTTCGGACGAGGAAAAAACTGACAACTCTATCGGTGAGAGGACATTATCACTTGGGGATGAAAATGACCAGAGTGATACTAATGCAACATATGTATGAATATGAATCAATCATGCATGATGTATGTATGTTTATGCTGACAAAATAGACACGACATACAGACTAGTGAATGAACACGACTGGATACTCGGCCACTGCGGGGGACAAGAAGTATCATTGGTTCATGATAGTGATCCTTTCCTGTTTTGGAGGGGTAGACCCTACTGGGGAAAACAGACCAATTATTGGTTTTCGGAGGTAACACATCTATCAGGGATGTCAGATGAGACATTACATCTGAAACAGTTGATCCTTTATTCAAGGTGTACTGGTTAAAATAAGTACTTTGATTCTGCATTTTGAGGTTTAATCACTTCCAGAGAAGCCATCGATGTTCCTTCTTGCGTTCAGTCGTCAAAAGGAATTGTCATCTTTATTTTAAAAGCAGAAGGAAATTTTAAAAATTCATTTTTTTTCAAGAATCGTTGATCATATTAAAAATGTCATTTTGTAAAGCAAAATAAATGAGAATTGGAAACAAAAGCACTAGGGCACAAATTTTATTGATAGAATGGTAATCAGCCAAGCGCGTGATCCCATGGAGTATTACAAAGTTTAGAAAATGGTAATTTAACGGAAAAGGGGCTATATTGAAACATAACGACCGATATCCTTCTGCCAACTTTGAATTCTGGACATTCTGAGCTCATGTCGAAGGTGACCTTGACTGAAGTTTCCTGACAGATGGCATTACCACTGGGGATCTGAACTTTGTCAGACGTAGTTACTTGCCATGAATCCCTAATTTTTGCATGGACCACCCTTTCGGGTTTTCAATCCACCGAGACACATTTTTTTTAAGGTTACTTTTAAGGTTTTCAATCCATCAGGATGACTTTTGCTTATGTCTCTAATTTTTGCCTGGACCACCCTTTCGGGTTTTCAATCCACAGAGATGCGTTTTTTTTAATTTAGGCGAAGTATTTCTTGACTACGTCAACATTTATGGGGTAGGTAAACTCCTCTCCATCCATGGTTGCGAGTCTCAAGGCACCGCCCGAGAAAGCTTTCCTAACCACATAAGGGCCATCCTAATTTGGGGTCTATTTGCCCCTGGAATCACTGAGAAAGGATTTTATCTTCTTGAGCACGAGGTCTCCTATTTTGAAGACACGAGGTCAGACCTTTTTGTCGAACGCTTTATTCATTCTTTGCTGACATAACTATCCATGGCATAAAGCCGTCATTCTATTTTCTTCGATTAGGTTCAGTTCATCGTGCCTGCTTTGAAACCATTCAGCTTCTGTTAGTTTGGCTTCCATCAATACCCTAATTGATGGTATCTCTACTTCTATGGGGAGCACTGCTTCCATGCCATATACTAGAGAGAAAGGGGTTGCCCCTGTTGAAGTGTGAATAGATGTGCGATAACCATGAAGGGCGAAAGGTAACATCTCATGCCAATCTTTGTAGGTTACAACCATCTTCTGAATGATCTTCTTGATATTCTTGTTAGCCGCTTCTATCGCTCCATTGATTTTAGGTTGGTAGGGAGATGAGTTATGGTGTTTGATCTTGAACTCAGCACACAACTCTTTCATCATCTTGTTGTTCAAGTTGGATCCATTATCGATAATGATTTGGCTTGGAACACCATAACGACAGGTGAGATTGTTCTTGATAAATCGGACCACTACTTATCTGGTTACATTGGTGTATGATACTGCTTCGATCCATTTGGTGAAGTAGTCAATGGCTACCAGGATGAACCGATGTCTGTTTGAAGCTTTCGGTTCAATCATGCCAATCATGTCGATCCCCAATATAGAAAAAGGCCATGGAGAAGAAAGAACCTTGAGATGCGTTGGCGGTGTATGGATTTTGTCAGCGTATATCTGACACTTGTGACACTTCCTCATGTACTGATAACAATTAGATTCCACTGTCAGCCAATAATATCCTGCTCTCCGAATTTTTCTTGCCATTGTGTGTCCGTTGGCATGAGTACCGAAGGATCCTTCGTGAATTTCTTTCATCAACATGTTTGCTTCTTGTTGGTCTACGCATATGAGCAAAACCATGTTGAAGTTTCTCTTATAGAGTGTATCACCATTCAGGAAGAAGTTGCCAGCCACTCTTCTGAGGGTCTTCCTGTCTTTTTTGGATGCCCTAGGCGGGTACTCTTGTCTTTGAAGGAAGCACCTGATATCGTGATACCATGGTTTGTCATCTATGACTACTTCAATGGTGAAGATGTAAGTGGGCATTTCAAGGCGCATTATGTCAATCTTAGGTACGTCATTCCAATGATTTACAACAATCATGGAAGAGAGAGTGGCTAGTGCATCAGCCATGTAATTTTCTTCATGAGGGATATGATGAAACTCAATTATGTTGAAGAATGGTAACAACCTTCTCGCATAATCTTTATAAGGAATTAATCCTGATTGGTATGTATTCCACTCTCCTTTGATCTGATTGATAACCAAGGCTGAGTCTCCATACATATCCAAGTTCTTTATCCTTGAGTCAATTGCTTCTTCGAGACCCATGATACAAGCTTCGTATTCGGCCTCGTTGTTTGTCCATTTAAATGTCAGTCTGGAAGTGAAAGGAATATGGGTACCCTGAGGTGTTACGATGATTACCCCAATTCCGTTTCCATAAGTATTGACGGCTCCGTCGAATATTAGTCCCCATTGGGAACCTAGTTCTGGCCCTTCGCTTGGTAGGGGTTCATCACAATCTTTCATTTTCAAGTACATGACATCTTCATCTGGGAAGTCAAATCCGACGAATTCCTAATCGTCAATCGGTTGGTGAGCTAAATGATCGGCTAAAATACTTCCTTTGACAGCTTTCTGAGCATGATACTCGATGTCGTATTCTGATAACAACATCAGCCAACGGGCAATCTTTCCTTTGAGAGCAGGCTTTTCAAAAATGTACTTGATTGGATCCATTTCGGATATTAACCAAGTAGTGTGACAAATCATGTATTGGAGAAGACGTTTGGCTGCCCAAACCAGAGCGCAACAAGTTTTCTCGAGCATAATGTACCGAGTTTCACAATCCGTGAACTTCTTGCTTAAGTAGTAGATGGCATACTCTTTTCTTTTTGTCTCGTCTTGTTGGCCAAGCACACAACCCATGGAGTCTTCCAAGATTGTTAGGTAGATGATCAGTGGTCTTCCTTCCACTAGAGGAGACAAAATAGGTGAATTCAACAGATATTCTTTGATACTGTTGAAAGCTTTTTTGGCAATCTTCTGTTCATACACATCATTGATTCTTTCTGAGTAGTTTGAAGATCAGCGCGCATGTCGCGGTCATGAGGGATATGAATCTTGAGATGTAATTCAGGCGTCCTAGAAATCCTCTGACCTGTTTTTCAGTCTTTTGTGAAGGCATTTATTGAATGGCCTTGACCTTGTCAGGATCAGCCTCAATTCCTTTCAGGATGGCGATGAATCCTAAGAGTTTTCTTGAGCGAACGCCGAACGTGCACTTATTAGGATTCAATAGGAGTTTGTATTTCCTCACACACTCGAATAACTTAGATAGGTGTTCTACACGCTCTTCTTCTGTTTTAGATTTGGCGATCATGTCATCGACGTACACTTCAATCTCTTTGTGCATCATGTCGTGAAACAGAGTTGTCATGGCCCTTTAATAGGTTGCCCCTGCGTTCTTTAGACCGAACGACATTACCTTGTAATAAAAGGTGCCCCATGGGGTGATGAATGAAGTTTTATCCATGTCTCCCGGTGCCATTTTGATTTGATTATAGCCCGAGAATCCATCCATGAAGGAGAATACTTTGAATTTTGATGTGCTGTCTACCAGCATGTCAATGTGTGGCAAGGGGAAGTCATCCTTCAGACTTGCTTTGTTCAGATCCCTGTAGTCTACACACATTCTAACTTTTTCGTCTGTCATACCCCAAATTTTGACCACTAAGATTTCCCATCATTGTGCAAATTATCATCATAATATGGATGGACCATCATGCCTCATTAGTCTCCCCGAAGATGGGTGAGCATCCACTACAATCAAATTTAGGGTTTCAAGCCCTCTCTGAGCTCTTAGACAAAGGATCAATCAAGGAATGACATGATCTTCAACTTGTCTAACCTCTCAAATTTCCACAAGGAATCAATAGGACTCCCACATCAGGAATCAAGCACA
This sequence comes from Lathyrus tuberosus, assembly GCA_022829125.1. NCBI lineage: Eukaryota > Viridiplantae > Streptophyta > Magnoliopsida > Fabales > Fabaceae > Lathyrus > Lathyrus tuberosus. Next base: position 12,711 of record JALAZF010000414.1, on the reverse strand, counting down.
AGGCTGCAACATTCTGAGTGAATCAAGCCTCAAGATCGCTAGTGTCACCAAATTAGAGTTTTGGTCGACCAGGGCCTCCAGATGGAATTTTTCCTCTGGGAATGAGCCAATGCTTCAAAGCATAACCTAAGATTCTCCAAGAGACATCATGAACCCAATCATCAAGTCAATTTTGCCTCAGGGGAAGCATTCATCAAAAATCAGGAATTAGGGTTTCTTGACCTAATTCACCCCTAAGTTGGCTTTTGGGACAAAACATGAGCCAAGGCCTCAAGACATGATTTGAGGGTCTCTAATATACTACATTGATCCATTTACAACAATGGATTAATCCAAGAAGCTTGATCAATAAGTTTCAAATTCATCAGAACCACAACTAGGGTTTCATGAGAAAAGTCAACTGTGCCTTTGACTTTTGACCCAGGTATGCTCCCAAACCTTGGGACATGATTCAATACACCCTATAACACCCATGGAACATGTCCATCAAGTTTGATTTAGGTCAAGGACTTGATTTCATAGAGGATCGCACAGTTTGGAGTTCATCTGACAAAAAGTCAACTGTGCACAAAAGTCAACTTTGACTTTTTGAGATTTTTCACAATTATGGTTCTTTGACCCTAAAATGATGTTAATGTGTGATTGGAATCATCATTCATCAAGAAAAATCAAGAAAAGTAGGATAACTTGTAAAAGGGGTAACCATAAAAAACTTAGAAATTTTCTAAGTTATGGAACAAAGTGGCTAGGGTACCAACTTTGGAGGATCATAACTCCTAAACCACAAGGCCATTTTCCCCCATTCAAAGCTGGATTTGTAGCTCTCATGGCCCTCTACAAAAGCTTCAAACATAACTCATCGCAATTCCTCATGGATTTTAAGTTATGGAATGATCAAAATCACAAAAAGTGAAAAAGTCACTTTTTTCCAACACTTAGTGAAATTTTCACTAAGTCAGAATCTGCCTTCACTTTTTTCCAAATGTAGGGGCATTTTTCACTTGGATCCAAAAATTATCAAAACCAACTATGATCAAACACTTGTTGTATCATATGAGGGCTTTCCAAAATGGCCAAGAACTCCATCAAATTCTACTTGAGCCATGAGATATGACAATGGCAATATGCCTTGCTGAAAACTGTCAAAGCAAGGCAGATTTGTGCATTTTGCTCGATTTGCCAAATTTGTTCAAATGACAAACACACTTATCCATCTGAACACCTCAAGGGGAGCCCAAGGAGGAACCAACTCTGATCCCAAGCCTCCCAAGTCCTTGGAACTAAAAATAGCATGCCAAACCTAGAAATCCCTAAAGAGGGGACAAGACTCCAATTTTGTTTTGGAGCATTCAATGGATGCACCAAGGTGGCATGGACTGAGCCATTTCCAAATGAATTTAGTCAAGACATATCCAAGACCAAGGGAACCAGCAGCATGTGCCCTAACCTCTAGTCAATGGCTAGAGGAGACTTGGATTCTCATTGATCAACATTGGCCAAACCTATACAGCAGTTGCCATTCACTATTGTTTGCAAAACAAATTTGATCTACTATAAATAGAGCTAATTTGTGATCAGTTTGAGTACACCAAAGCCATCAAACATATGCTTTCCTCAAAATCCCCTTCTCACTTCCAAATTTGCCTTCCAAAGCAAGTCACTATCGGGTTTTGAGTTTGAGAGCAATTCCAACCAAACCAATCACACACACACCTCATAAACATCATATAGAAGTGATCCAAACACTCACATAACATCTGGAACACCAAAATCACAAAATTACTAGCCAATTGCTCAAGTTGTTGACAGATTTGCAGTTGGGGTACCATCTCAAGTTCCAGATCATTTCCATTCATTCCAAGCATCCAAATGATAATACGATTTTACACTACATATTTGGCTCGATTTACATTGAATTATTTAATCGTTTTTGTTTATTTACATGTTATTTCGCAAGTGTTAAGCTTATTTCCAGGTATTTTATCTCAAGTGACTTGTATAAGAAAAGAAAAGAAAAGAGAATAAAAGAGAAGAAAATAAGGCATTTGACAGCAAAAACCAGATTCTGCACTCAAGGCGCATGGCGACCGTCACTGGTCCATGGCGACCGTCATAGTACTTTAAGTAGTGATCCTCGTCACATGACTATGGCGACCGACACAAGCATAATTCCTAGAATTCAAGTTTAAGTTACGTGAACCACTCAACGGTATCAATTCAAATCAAACCACGTTCAACAAGTCTTCAGAAAGTATCGGCCACTAACACCCACCTGGAGATATTTTCTCCTTGTTTCACGACAACTACTGAAGGCTATATATGAAGGCAATTTTTCTACGTAAAGACTCTCCGACACCTCTCTCGATACCTAGTTTTTGCCATTTTCTGCAGTCGAAGCTTTTAATTCCCTTTCCTTTGTTTTTCCAATTTTTGTTTTCTTAGTACTTAAAAAGCAATAGCTTCCTACACCGGGGGGCTATTGTACTTTAGTTAGTAGTTATTTCATTTTAAGTTTTATTGTTCGAGCAAGTGAATCTTGCCGGCTTGTGGAGGATCGTGTACTCAAGATTCATTGTTTTCAGGTTTTTACTCAATTAATATAATTGCCCTCTACTTTTAAATATCATGTCTGCATTAATGTTTTATTGTTTATGTTTGTGTATGTCTGTTAAAATGTCCGGCTAAACTATTTATATCGGTATGTAATTAAGTCGATCGGAAAGGGGTCCGATCTATCGTAGGTAAACTTTGACACTTTAATTTTCTAGTTCCAATTTCTTATTTTAATTGACTTTTGTTACGAGAGTAAGAAAGTATCGAAGGTTACGATCAATAAAACGGGAGTTTGAGATTTTAACCGGATAGCTGAAACTGGGCATTTATTTTAAATATAGCGAGAGCGCTTTAAAATCAATTAGGACTTATTAATTTTCAAAAAGTATTTTTAAATTCAAATGGGCTGGCGAGAGCAGACATTCTGATTTAGGAGTATAGTCAGAGTCAATAACACGAAAGTGTGAGGTAAAGACTTTTAAATTGGTATTTTTCTACTGAAAACTATTTTGACTAATAAGCCGACGATCTGTTAGATCCCCGATGATTGATGAGTTACGTACCGATATTCTGTTATACTTTAATCAAATCTAAATTATAGTTTACTTTTAGTTTCCCGTTTGCACCTTAACATAAGAATCATCAGCCTTAGCTAAACATAGTAACAACCCGATAGCACTAGTTTGATTATCGGTCCATGTGGGTTCGATATCTTTTAAAACTATGCGATTAGACTGTGCGCTTGCAGTTAGTAACCCCGATAGACTCATAAAGTCGCGATCAAGTTTTTGGCGCTGTTGCCGGGGACTGATTTAGTCAATAGTGTGATTCATTTGTTGCGCCGTATAGACTAAGGCAACAAATACCCTAATTTACCGGTTATATGCCAAGTACTCGCTCAAAAGGCGAAGACCTAACGCAACCGACAGACGAACCTGAACGTCTTCTTAGCGTAAGACAACGAATTAGAGAATACTATTTAGAACACGAAATTCCTTTTCCTAACTCAGAATCTGACTCAAAATCTGAATCTAAACCTGAAACTAAACCAGACATGGCCGAAGGACCACAGAACCATCCTCTTAAGTTCTATGCTACCCCGTCTCAGCAAGAACCACATAACAACATTGCTGCCCCTGCTATCAACCGAAACGATTTCGAGTTGAAACCCTAATTGCTATCATCCGTACAACAACATCAATTTTCTGGAAATCCTACGGACGATCCCAATGAACATCTGACCAAGTTTGTGTAGTACGCGGACACAATGAAGGCAAATGGTGTAACTCCAGGCGCAATAAGGCTACGTCTTTTTCCTTTCTCATTGAGAGATAGAGCTTAGGCTTGGTTGCAATCCTTGCCATCAAACTCCGTTACTACGTGGGAAGAGTTGAAGAACGTCTTCTTAGCACGATATTTTCCACCAAGCAAAATAGCTATGCCGAGAGCCCAAATTAATGGATTTCAACAAAAAGATACCGAGTCTCTTTTTGATGCATGGGAAAGACACAAAGACATGATGAGGATGTGTCCACATCACGGTCTTGAAGATTGGTTAGTCATCCACACATTTTACAATGGTTTCTTGTACAATACAAGAATGACGATAGATGCCGCCGCAGGTGGTACACTCATGGATAAACCATATGACGAAGCCTATTAACTCATTGAAAGCATGGCTCAAAACCATTACCAATGGGGAAGTGAAAGAACGCCAGTGGAAAAGTCCCAAACAAAAGGTGGAATGTACGAAGTTAGTAGCCTTGATCATGTCCATGCTAAGGTAGATGCCCTTGCTGAAAAGATAGATAGCTTGACCATAACACCTGCAGCCACCGTGGTTGCTGTAGCTCCAAACTGCGAATTATGTGGAGCACCTGGACATGCTGCCCTCGAATGTCAAATTTTGGCAGGAGTCTCCACTGATCAAGTACATTATGCTCAAGGAAACCCTTATGCAAATACCTACAATCCTGGATGGAAAAACCATCCCAACTTTTCGTACAAGAATAACAATTCTTTGTATGCACCTGACCAAGCGCCTGCTATGCCGCCAGGATATCAAAAACCCGCTGCTAACATTCCTAATGTCCCTAGAAAGTCTAACCTTGAAACAATGATGGAGAAATTCATTGTTGTACAAGCTCAACAAAATAAGGAGTTCCTTAACCAGAATGTTCACACTAGTGAGCAAATTAAACAATTAGCCAACAAGGTTGACGCTCTAGCCACTCACAACAATATGTTAGAAACACAAATATCACAAGTGGCTCAACAACAAGCAGTTACCACTGCCCCTGCTGGTAATCTTCCAGGACAAACTCAACCTAATCTGAAGGGACATGCAAATGCTATAACACTTCGGAGTGGAATAGAACTAGAAGGACCTACTGACCCAAGGATAGAAAATCCAGCCATGTATCAAAAGCCTAGTAAGGAGTCTGAAAAGGAAGACGAACTAAAGGAAAATGAAAAAGAGGATGATGGTAAAGAGGCCAAAGAGAAAGAAGAACCATATGTGCCTCCGCCACCTTATAAACCACCTATCCCGTATCCTCAAAGATTCGCTAAATCTAAAAACATAGGGCAATTTAAGAAATTCGTTGAACTTCTGAAACAATTGAATGTTACAATACCTTTTACAGAAGCGATCACACAAATGCCCTCCTATGCTAGGTTCTTAAAAGAAATCCTATCTAATAAGAAAAACCTCGAGGATACTGAAGCCGTTATGCTTACTGCAGAGTGTAGCGCTATAATCCAAAACAACATGCCTCCTAAGCTAAAAGACCCTGGTAGTTTTTCTATACCATGTGTGATTGGAAAGTTCGTCATAGACAAAGACCTGTGCGACTTAGGAGCCAGTATTAGCCTAATGCCCTTATCTATTTGTAAAAGGCTCAACATGGGAGAACTGAGACCAACAAAAATTTCTGTACAACTAGCTGATCGTTCAGTTAAATTTTCTTTAGGTATGCTAGAAAACGTTCCAGTACGCATAGGACAATTCTATATCCCTACAGATTTTATAATTATGGACATTAAGGAAGACTCAAACATCCCTATCATTTTAGGAAGACCATTCCTAGCCACAGCCGGAGCCATCATAGATGTGAAAAAAGGAAAACTAACTTTTGAGGTGGGTGAAGAAAAGGTAGAATTTATCCTCTCACAATTCTTCAAAGCACCTGCTATAGAAGATTCGTGCTGTTTCTTGGATGTTATTGATGAATGCGTTAAAGAAATGGAGAAACAACAAGATACGTATTCTGAAGTGCTGAGAATTCCAATGCCACGAATTTTTGAAGATGATAATTGGCGTGGTGAATACCAAGATAATAATCTAAGTGAATGTCTCGCACTCACTCCTGATCCTATGCCTTACCCAAAGAAACCAGTTGTAGAACTGAAAACACTACCCAAAGATCTAAGGTATGAATTCCTAGATACAAAAATCGAACGACCAGTTATAGTCAACGCAGATTTAGGACAAATAGAAACTGAAAAATTATTACATGTCCTGAGAAAATACCCAACTGCCTTAGGCTATAATATCTCAGATTTAAAAGGAATAAGTCCCTCTATCTGTATGCATCGCATCATGCTTGAGGAAGACTGTAAAACCTCTAGAGAACATCAAAGGAGAATCATTCCCATTCTGAGCGATGTCGTTAAGAGAGAAGTGCAAAAGCTGTTAGAAGCAGGAATCATATACCCAATATCCGATAGTGAATGGGTTAGCCCAGTTCACGTTGTACCCAAGAAAGGAGGTGTTACAGTCATCAATAATGAAAAAGGCGAATCCGTAGCACAACGTACTCAAACCGGGTGGAGAATGTGTATCGACTATAGGAAACTAAACAAAGCCACTCGTAAAGATCATTTCCCTTTACCCTTCATAGATCAAATGCTTGAACGTCTGGCTAAGCACTCCCATTTTTTCTATTTAGATGGATATTCAGGATTTTTCCAAATTCCTATCCATCCCGATGACCAAGAAAATACTACTTTCACATTTCCTATGGTACCTTTGCCTACTGGCGAATGCCTTTTGGATTATGTAACGCACCTGCAACATTCCAGAGATGCATGATGTCCATCTTCTCTGATTTCTTAGATGGTATAATGGAAGTCTTTATGGACGATTTCTCTGTTTTTGGAGAAAGTTTTGAAGGATGTCTATCTAACCTCGAAATGGTGCTTGAACGATGCGTAAGTGTCAACCTAGTGCTCAATTGAGAAAAATGCCATTTCATGGTCCGACAAGGAATTGTACTTGGACATATAGTATCCAATAAGGGGATTGAAGTCGATAAGGCAAAAATCGAAGTTATAGAAAATCTCCAACCGCCGAAAACCGTTAGAGAAATAAGAAGCTTTCTAGGACACGCCGGTTTTTATCGACGTTTCATTTAAGATTTCTATAAAATAACCAAGCCTCTAACTGAGCTATTGATGAAAGACGCCGAATTCTTCTTTGATGAAAAATGCTTAGATGCATTTCGAACACTTAAGCAAGCATTAATATCAGCTCCCATTATGCAACCCCCAGATTGGAATGAACCATTCGAGAGTATGTGCGACGCGAGTGATTACGTTGTGGGTGCAGTCTTAGGACAAAGAAAGGATAAAAAGCTTCATGCAATTTACTACGCTAGTAGAACCTTGGATCATGCACAAATGAACTACGCTACCATAGAAAAGGAACTTTTGGCTGTCGTGTTCGCTCTGGATAAATTTTGTTCCTACCTAGTAGGAGCAAAAATAATCATCTATACCGATCACGCCGCAATCAGGTACCTATTAAGTATAAAAGACGCCAAACCAAGGCTTCTGAGGTGGATTCTGCACCTACAAGAATTTGATTTGGAAATCAAAGACAAGAAAGGCATAGAAAATGTAGTAGTTGACCACCTGTCGAGAATGGAAAATATCCAACCTGAACAAGTACCTATTAATGACGATTTCCCTTATGAAAGACTCTTAGCCCAGTTAGAGAGTAATACAATTGAACAATCTCTGACTTATAATGATATAGAAACCAATAAAGTTATAGAATCTGTTTACACTAAAACCACGCTGCCATGGTATGCTGATTTTGTCAACTATCTAGCAGCTGGAGTACTGCCGCCTGATCTAACCTATCAACAAAAGAAGAAATTCTTCCATGACCTTAAACAATATTATTGGGACGAACCACTGCTCTTCAAGAGGGGCGCCGATGGTATTTTCCGTCGTTGTGTACCCGAAGATGAGGTGGAAGATATAATTTCTCACTGTCATTCCGCCCCCTATGGTGGGCACGCGAGCACTTCAAAGACTTGTGCTAAGATCTTGCAAGCTGGCATCTTTTGGCCTACTCTATGGAAAGACGTCCATATCGCGGTTATAAATTGCGACCGGTGTCAACGCACTGGCAACATCTCTAGACGCGATCAAATGCCTCAAAAGGGCATTCTAGAAGTAGAAGTCTTTGATGTGTGGGGAATAGATTTCATGGGACCATTTTCGTCCTCTTTTGGTAACAAATACATACTCATTGCGGTTGATTATGTTTCAAAATGGATCGAGGCTGTAGCCGCCCCAACAAACGACGCACGAGTAGTGAATAAGCTCTTTAAGAATATAATTTTTCCTAGATTCGGTGTTCCGAGACTGGTAATCAATGATGGAGGCTCCCACTTTATCTCAAAAATCTTTGAGAAACTTCTATCTAAATATGGAGTCAAACACCGTGTAGCGACACCTTAACACCCCCAAACGAGTGGGCAAGTAGAGGTCTCAAATAGAGAAATTAAACAGATCTTAGAAAAGACCATTGCCACCTCTAGGAAAGATTGGTCTTCAAAACTACACGAAGCTTTGTGGGCTTATAGGACAGCTTATAAAACTCCCATAGGAACCACGCCATTTAAGCTAGTTTATGGCAAATCTTGTCACTTACCGGTAGAAATAGAACATAAGGCCTATTGGGCTATCAAAACTATTAATTTAAATTATACCGCTGCGGGAGAAAAGAGAATTCTAGATTTACATGAACTAGAAGAACTTAGATTAGACGCTTACGAGAATGCCCGAATATACAAAGAGAGAACAAAAAAATGGCATGACAAACGTATAGCAAGGAAATAATTTAATGTAGGAGACATTGTACTTTTGTTTAATTCTAGACTTAAATTCTTCCCAGGCAAACTTCGTTCTAGGTGGTCTGGTCCCTTTGAGGTAACTAAAGTCTTGTCAAGCGATGCAGTTGAAATAAAAGGTAGATCTAGTGAACCGTTCATCATAAATGGGCAACATTTGAAACACTATCATTGCGTTGACAATAGAGATTTTTCGACTGGACTAAAACTGGCAGAAATGCCTGCAATGCCCTTAAGCTGATATTTCTGATAAACTGTGTCGAGCTCCCGACATTAAATGAAACGCTGCGTGGGAGGCAACCCACGAAATTTCTTTTGTTTATTACTTCGTTCTTCTCTATTTTAATCATTTATTTTATTTTCAATTTTGTTTATTTATTTTATTTTATTTTCATTTTTTTTTACTTTTATCCAAATGTACTTCACTAACAAATGCGGTATTTTCAATTATTTTAAAAAATCAATACTGATTGTCTTACTTTATGCTTCCAGGACTTTATTTTTTTCTACCTTCTTCCTTCTCCACTGATTTCATTCTTTCTACTAACTTTAAAGATGGATAATGAAGATACCATGTTTGTGCTATTCAAGAACGCTGCCCAATGGCACCGTTACGAGGCTCTTTCTCTTAGACCTATGGCTTTAACCAAATTCCCTTATGGGCCTACCATGACTGCTCTAGGCATAGGTGACAGCATAGACTTTATGTTTAACCAAATATGTTGGGAGGGTTTTTCTAGGAAGAAGCACCCGACTTACCATAGGCTAACTCTTGAATTTTTGAGCTCACTGGCCTATGACCCTAATTATGGCATGGAATTTAATAAGGGTAGGGTAACCTTCAGGCTGTTTGGATACACTTGTCGTTTTAACAACCGAGAAATTGCGGAACTGTTGGGTTTCCCCAATGGCCCTGACGTTTTCTCTATGGCACAAGAAGATTTGCTTATGGAAAATGAACTTAACTTTTTCTGGGGTAGTATTTCGGGATGACCACATCATGACCCACATCCTATGGTGTCCACTGATATTCATAATCCGGCTATCAGATATTTCCATATGATCTTAGCCTTTACCCTTTTTGGAAAATATGAGAATGACACCCTAGTGTCCAGAGATGAGCTCTTTATCCTGTTTTGTGTGTTTCAATATCGACCTGTTAATGGGGCTACCTTTATGCTTGACAACCTCCATAGGATTGCTCAAGCCGACCACGGTCCCATTCTAATAGGCGGCCTAGTGACCAAAATTGCTGAAGCCATGGGATTTAGGACACGTCTCTCTAGAGTAAACCCTTTAGGAGGATATAGGCCCTTGAACATCACCTTCTGTTTCAACAGAGGATTAATAGGAAAACTTGGACCACACCATTTCCAGCTACTGATTAACAATGAGGTTGTACCCCACTTTACATTGCCTGACCACGAACGGACTAGTGTGCACAACCGCCATAATTGGCTGTATGATTTGGACGGACCACAGTTTGAGAAGGAACTTGATGGCCATACCTTCGAGATTGAAATAGATCCCGAAACACCTCCACATTACCATGATTTTCTAGACCACCCAATCAATGATGCCAATAACATTCCACCTGCCAACATTCATGCCACATTGGAAGCCTTCCGTACAGAACTCAATGGCATGCGAGACGAGCTCCGTACTATCCGTCTTGTCAATGGTTTAAGAGACATCACTGTCGAGCAGCTGAATCATCTGAACCAAGCGATGGAGACTCTAAGACGCCATATTGGCTGATTTTAATTCTTTTGACATTTACCGTATTTTCTTTTCTTTTAACTTCAGTTTTTGATTTGCTATTTTTGGTTTTTAATTGAACTTACTGGTGCCTGATACGTTTGCATCTGCTACTGATACTTTTGGATACTGAACCTCTTTGCTTCAGTTAATGCATATTTATTTCATTGGTATTTGTTTTTATATTTCGTTAATTGCTATGTTTGCAGCTTTAAATAAATTCCCATTACATTTATTTCTATGTTACTGTGGTGCAAATATATTACATTGTGTTAAATACTGTGTGAAGTGTTATGTGCAATTTAACAATGTATGCGTTACTGGGAGATACAATTAAAAATTTTAAATTTTTCTGAATTTGGACTGTGGCGACCGTGACAACCCTGTAACGCCCGTCACAGGCATAACAAGGGTAACGATCGTTAGGTCATCTGTGGCGACCGTCACAGATTAAAAACCTGCTATCTGCTATATTCGTATCAGAACCGCTCGTACCCATTCTTCTCCCTTCTTCTGCAACCGTCCTACTTACCATTTAATACAATAACTCCATACCAGTTACCACCGTTCAAAATACCCATTTATTTGCCACTAATTCATCCACTCACCACATTCCCCTCTATTTAAAAACACCTAAACCACATTTCAAATTCACAAACCCTCCTATGTACCGTAAACAAAACCATATTTTAAACACAAAAACCTTTGCATGCACCATGGCCGCAGCTCCTAACCTCTCGTCAATCATTTTTCGTGATGGAGAAGCAGGTGAGCATCAAAGGGAGAAGTACCTCAAGTTCCATAGACGCTCACTCCAACCAACAAGATACCTCGACATAGCATGCCTACAAGAGCTCGGATTAGTGGATGGTGTCCAATGGATGCTCACTAATTCAGCTCTGACTCACCTGTGCACCCAGAACCTTCCTACTTACGAAGCCTTAACCTTAGAATTTCTAAGTTCCTTCTCCAACAACACGCCCTCAGATGATACGCAGTATCTTACCGGCTCTACTTTGTTTAGAATGTTCAACACTGGATATACTTTTACCCAAGACGAGCTGGGCAACATGCTGAATTTTCCACAAGGAGACGGTGTACAGTATCGTATCCCCGCATGATCCAAACTGGCCGAACGTAGCATTCGGGGTGTGGAGCAGTTTAACAGGTGAAAGCATTACAAGCTGGGAGGGACTTAATGCCTCACTCATCCATAACTCAGCCATTCGCTATTATCAATGTGTCTTAGGCCACACCATCTTCGGGAGGGTAAATAACCACAAGGTAAACTCCAAGGAGCTTTTCTTCATGCACTGTGTTTTCACGCCCATCCCGGTCAATTCCATCTCGTTTCTGCTTGCACACATTCAGTCTAGTTGTGCGAGAGGTGCTACTCCTTTCTGTTTTGGAAGAATAGTTACTTCTATAGCACTGGCTTTGAATTTAGGAGATAGGCTTGCGAACCTACCATCTGTGCCGGCCACATATCTGGATATAGAGTATTGCCGCAACGCACATTTGATCAAAGCCAGAGAGGATGGGAAATACAACCTTATGGTGAGGAACAGGGTGGTTCGTAGTATTATTTTGCCTTGCCCTGCTCATACAGATCCACAGAGGATGACAAATTGGATCTTTGATTTAGATGCTCCTGAGCCTAATGAGGCTGCACCCGAAGGTCAGCCCGATGATGAGTTTGATGAGATGGAACACGGTGCACCTGAGGAAGACCAACAACAACACACTGTGCATCCTACAAGCTCATCCTCCCGACGCCGTCGAAGAAGTGACCGCTCATATTTACGTTATCAGTTTGAGTACCCATTATACCGAGACCTTAAGCTTTAGTTCTAAATTAGCCCCAAGTAGTTTATATCAGTAATCTGCACCGTCTTAAGCACAAACTACGTGGAGAGCCGATGCAAATAAGTGATTGACGCCTAAAGATGCAAAAATTGAAAATTTCACGCTTTTGTCTGTGGAAATAAAAAGAAAATGCAGAATGCAAGATATGCAAAAGGCGATAGAAATATGTGTTAGTTGGTTCAGAGGTACCTGGTACTAAACTCGGTAGGGCGAACCACGGTTCGATCCCCCACAACATGCAACAGGTATATAAAGGGTTACCACACTTGTGTACCAGACCCCGTGTTTAAAGGATCAAAATCACTAACAGGCTACTCTACTACGTGCATGTAAGGGCAAAGGGCTTAATGTAATTGCGTCGGAATGAAAATGGGTGAAATAGAAACACGAA